>CP136062.1:110508524-115791498 GCA_032622095.1 Siphonodentalium dalli | reverse complement strand
GCAAAACAAGCGATAAAACCATAAGATTATTTTTTTGTCATGTAGGTGCTGGGTGGGGGGGAAGATATCCTGACCTGGACATCTCCCCCCCACCCAAACCCTGACTCACACAACTTGTTCTCAGAAGAAGTTAATTTCTCGCTGTTTCATGACTATATAAAGCAAAACAAGCGATAAAACCATAAGATTATTTTTTTGTCATGTAGGTGCTTGGTGGGGGGGGGGGTGAAGATATCCTGACCTGGACATCTCCCCCCACCCCAAACCCTGACTCAAAAAACTTGTTCTCAGAAGAAGTTAATTTCTCACTGTTTCATGACTATATAAAGCAAAACGAGCGATAACACCATAAGATTATTTTTTTGTCATGTAGGTGCTGGGTGGGGGTGGGGAAGATATCCTGACCTGGACATCTTCCCCCCACCCCAAACCCTGACTCAAGCAACTTGTTCTCAGAAGAAGTTAATTTCTCGCTGTTTCATGACTATATAAAGCAAAACGTGCTGGGTGGGGGGGGGAGATATCCTGACCTGGACATCTCCCCCCCCCCCACCCAAACCCTGACTCACACAACTTGTTCTCAGAAGAAGTTAATTTCTCGCTGTTTCATGACTATATAAAGCAAAACAGGCGATAAAACCATAAGATTATTTTTTTGTCATGTAGGTGCTGGGTGGGGGGGGGGAAGATATCCTGACCTGGACATCTCCCCCCCACCCAAACCCTGACTCACACAACTTGTTCTCAGAAGAAGTTAATTTCTCGCTGTTTCATGACTATATAAAGCAAAACAAGCGATAAAACCATAAGATTATTTTTTTGTCATGTAGGTGCTGGGTGGGGGGGGGAAGATATCCTGACCTGGACATCTTCCCCCCCCCCCCCCACCCAAACCCTGACTCAAACAACTTGTTGTCAGAAGAAGTTAATTTCTCCCTGTTTCATGACTATATAAAGCAAAACGAGCGATAACACCATAAGATTATTTTTTTGTCATGTAGGTGCTGGGTGGGGGGGGGGGGGAGATATCCTGACCTGGACATCTTCCCCCCCCCCCCACCCAAACCCTGACTCACACAACTTGTTCTCAGAAGAAGTTAATTTCTCGCTGTTTCATGACTATATAAAGCAAAACAAGCGATAAAACCATAAGATTATTTTTTTGTCATGTAGGTGCTGGGTGGGGGGGAGGAAGATATCCTGACCTGGACATCTTCCCCCCCCACCCAAACCCTGACTCAAACAACTTGTTCTCAGAAGAAGTTAATTTCTCGCTGTTTCATGACTATATAAAGCAAAACGAGCGATAAAACCATAAGATTATTTTTTTGTCATGTAGGTGCTGGGTGGGGGGGAGATATCCTGACCTGGACATCTTCCCCCCCCCCCCCCCCCACCCAAACCCTGACTCAAACAACTTGTTCTCAGAAGAAGTTAATTTCTCGCTGTTTCATGACTATATAAAACAAAACGAGCAATAAAACCATAAGAATATTTTTTTGTCAAGTAGGTGCTGGGTGGGGGGGGGAGATATCCTGACCTGGACATCTTTCCCCCCACCCCAAACCCTGACTCATGAATATATAAAGCAAAATAAGCGATAAAACCATAAGATGATTTTTCTGTCATGTAGGTGCTGGGTGGGGGGGGGGGGGGGGGTGGTGGAATATCCAAGCCTGGACATTTGAAAGAAAAAAACAAGACAATCAAATTCGTGAAAACAATAATTTTGTCACTTTTTTTTTTTAAATAAAAAAAAAATTAATAAATTTTTTTTTAATCTCAAAAAACATTTTTCTGGCCATTTCAGAACCAAACGATATCAAATGAGTTAAATTATTTTTTAGTCGTATATGGGGGGGAAAGATATCCAGGGTGGGGGGGAGATATCCTAGGATATCTTCCCCCCCCCCCCCCGGGGGGGAAGATATCCAGGGGGGAAGATATCCTGTTACACCGGTATTACTTATTATGAGGGGTCGGGATGGTAGCCTATGATTTATAATAATTCATAGATACCGGTATTCCTTATTATAAAGGATATAGGTGGTATCCTATGATTTATAATAATTAATATATTCCGGTATTCCTTAGTATAAGGGGTAGGGGTGGTACCACTGATCTTATTTATAACAATTCATATATACCGGCATTACTTATTATGATGGGTATAGGGGTGGTAACCTCTTATTTATAATAATTCATATATTCCGGTATTCCTTAGTATAAGGGTAGGGGTGGTAGTCTCTGATTTAAAATAATTCTTGTATACCTGTATTTACATGCATGGTATACACATATATGGCAATTGGTTGCACGATATATAACATTTATTTGTAGCGCCATTCATAGTATATTATATAACTATATATATGTACTGTATACATCCTGATATACATATGCACATATATTCGCGTTGCAATCGCGCATATATTTATACATAATTTATACTGTATTTTAGTATATATATGTTTAACATACCGGTATATATAGGCCTCTATATCTACGCGTGACCATTTTGTGACGGTAACCGGGAATCCACCTTTAAATAAATGGACCGATGTATTAGATTCGACGCGACGAAGATGCGTCCGTCTGAAACAAAATTGACCGCAGTCGCATCACCGACGGATTTAATACAATTAGATTCGAGTCGACACAAATCCGTCGTTTGGAACGGGCCTAAGTCGCTCTCTTCGTTTGTGAGTGTTCATACTCGGAGTCGGCAGATTTTCTTCGAACAACGCGGTTCGCGCCGAGTTAGGCCCGTTCCAAACGACGGAGTTTTGTCGACTCGAATCTAATACCAGACCCACAATTGTATTAAATGCGTCTAAAATGCGACGTTTGATACAATTAGATCCGTGTCAGACGCACCACAGACGAATCTCCGTCCAATTCAGACGAATCTTCGTCGTGATGCGTCTGAAATTCGTCTTGGTTTCAAACGACGGATTGTTGTCGACTCGAATCTAATACATGTGACGAGAAGAGCCGAAAGTTTCCGAATAACGAATGCAAATGCTATGGTAATGATATGATAATGGTATAATAATGAGGGAGTTCCCCTTATCTGCGGAAATACCCACATGACGTCATTTGTCACACGCTCTCTTTGTAATAAAGAAAGATATATCTATAAGAATTACTTAGGTAAAATTGTGAAAATTTTAATTATTATGGCAGTTTGATTTCTCAACGAACATGGCATGTCACTGACTCACATCTTATAATGGATATATTTTCAATGATTTATAATAATTCATATATACCGGTATAAGGGATATGGGTTGTAGCAACTGATTTATAATAATTCATATAAACCGATACTCCTTATTGTAAGGGATAGGGGTGGTAGTCTCTGATGTATAATAATTAATATATACCACCGGTATTACTTTTTATAAGGGGTAGGGGTGGTACCACTGATTAATAATAATTCATATATACCGGCATTACTTGTTATGAGGGTATATGGGTGGTAACCTCTTATTTATAATAATTCATATATTCCGGTATTACTTATAATAAGGGGCAGAGTGGTAGCCTATGATTTATAATAATTTATATATACTGGTATTACTTATTATGAGGGGTAGGGATAGTAGCCTATGATTTATAATATTCATAGATAACGGTATTCCTTATTATAAAGGATATAGGGTGGTGCCTATGATTTATAATAATTAATATATTCCGGTAATCCTTATTATAAGTGGTAGGGGTGGTAGTCTCTGATTTCTAATATTCTTGTATACCGGTATTTACATGCATGGTATACACATATATAGATGGCAATTGGTTGCACGATATAACATTTATTTGTAGCGCCTATTATAGTATATTATATACCTGCATGTACTATATACATCCTCATATACTTGAGCATATATATTCGCGCTGCAGTCGCGCATATATATATATACATAATTTATACTGTATTTTAGTATACATATGTATAACATATACCGGTATATATAGGCCTCTATATCTACGCGTGACCAATTTTTTACGGTAACCGGGAATCCACCATTTAATAAATCGACCGAAGATGCGTCCGTCTGTAACAAAATCGACCGCAGACGCATCACCGACGGATTTAATACAATTAGATTCGAGTCGACAAAAATCCGTCGTTTGAAATGGGCCTTAGGGAGCACCCATTATTTATTGACGTGGCATGCAGACTTTCATCATATGTAATTAAGATAATTTCACGGTCGGACTGTAATATGCTCCGTAATGCTGCGTTGGAACAACAAATGGTATCGGTTAAGAAATCAATCTTCAAAACGTCAGAATCACTGGGGTGGAATATTGCAGACCTAAAAAATCCTGGTCCAGTTCTGAGTCAATTCAAAAGAAACCTTATTGAAGATTATTATATATATTTCAGACAGAGTATCACTGCTGAATGCTCAAAAACGGGAAGTAATAAATTACGAACATACCGACTTTTCAAACTTAAGTACGAAATAGAACCTTATCTTCTCCACACACCATCAATAGAAAATAGAATCATTTTTACTAGACTGCGTATAAGTAATCATAACCTGGCTATTGAAAAGGGACGCCACACCCAACCACCGACGGCATTGGAACAAAGACTATGTATATTTTGTTCCGATGATGCTATTGAAGATGAAAAACACTTTCTTTTGGAATGTAGTGCTTACCGCACACCGCGGCTCGAACTAATAACTCTTATGAAGACACAGTTCCCAGACTTTGAAAACATGACACAAACTGAACAGCTTGTCAAAATCCTATCCAACAATATTTCAAATTCATGCACTTCAATATGTCATATAATCCGAAAATTATTTTCCGCACGCGATGAGCATCGCCTCATAAGCAATGAATAAATGAAGACGAGACGACCCTATTCA
Organism: Siphonodentalium dalli; assembly: GCA_032622095.1. Taxonomy (NCBI): domain Eukaryota; kingdom Metazoa; phylum Mollusca; class Scaphopoda; order Gadilida; family Siphonodentaliidae; genus Siphonodentalium; species Siphonodentalium dalli. The sequence goes on along the minus strand of CP136062.1, from coordinate 115,786,609 downwards.
CATTCAGCTTTACTTAAATGGTTATATATTACCATCTATAGTATTATATCATTTATTATATTGTTCAATGTACAACTATATATTATTATGTTTGCATACTGTCCTTATAAGGATGTTTTGCCTATTAAACTTATCTTATCTTACTATTTCGATCCAAACGCAGACGAAGATATGGATAGAGTGTTGCTGTTTCAAAACAATTGGTTGAATTGATACACATGACACCCACCTTATTGCACTTGCAGCTATTTCTTCCACTTACTGGAGAAACTAAAGTCTTGACCTACGAAATCTAAAATTTTATTATGAAATTTAATCTGTGGTCAGTCATTAAAGATACGGGCGGCATTGGCGGAGGGTGTGCTGTTAAAATATCCACCTCCATCAAAAACCGCCATAAACAGAAAGAATAGTAAAATATAGACAGACTTTGTTCTCATACCAATCTGAAATCTGGCATAAACAGTATGTGATTGGCAATTTTTTCACTTGTTATGTAAACAAAAGCAAAAAAGTAACGTTTCTTGGCTTTTGTTTAGACCCGATATGGTAAAGAGCGTTTTTTGTTACTGTTTTCCTTATATGGAAATAATAAAGAGCGCTTATATCATTTCTGTGTGATTAACCAAAATAATTGCGCTGTGTTATGTAAACAGAAGCACAGCGTTTGTGACACAAACAGGCTCTTGTTTACGTACACCACCGTACGTCTTGGCGACAACATACTATTTACGCCCTAATTATGTTTGGCATATGAACAAAACTGTATATATAAAAACAAATTAATTTTCCTTCTTCTTGTGTACACTTTCAATAAAAAGAATTATAATTCATTAGTACTAGGTATACATATATACAATAGTGTATATGTCGCCCTAAGAAATGTCAAAAGCAAATACGTATATTGCCATGGTCATTTGCCACATTTTCCCAAATTTTTTAAATAAGGAATAAGTAACGAAATTCACGCTGCTACTGCCGTCACGGTTATATGCGTTCAGAATGTTTACAGTTGACAGCTCAAGTATCTCCTTCAAGATGGTACACAATCTGCCGATCCCTCGATCGTTAAGATGCAAGTTGTCCCAATATAGCTTACGGTTGGGAATGGCTGGACGGAACATAAATATGTCGACAAAGTCTTTATATTTGACAGTTTGAGACGAGGGTCCGATTCGCATTCGATTTCCAGTTTTGAATTGAGTTCAATTATTTTATTGTTCACCTCATCGCCTGATCTGTGCAGGTGTAGTGCGCAGATGTTGATTGTTGCTTTGGGGAAACGACTTCGACGGAGTTCGATCAATTGCTTGAATTTCTCATGAACATCACAAACAGTGCCTGATTCGATTTTTCCAAAGGGAGCCATTTTGTCCGGGTGCACTATCTGTACCCTCCATAGTTCATACCCAACACAATATATAACGAAGAAGTAGTGTATACTACTGTATATACGCTCCAAATATTTATGGAGTTATATTTCTGTCCATATATATGTATGTTTTCAAATCGGCATTCGTGTTAATTCAGTGTTTGTGTATTTATTTAACTATATAGTGTGTTGCATAAGAACTATAAATAGTACTCATAGCCGACCCCGACAAAATGGCTGTCTTTTGAAAAATTCTCTTTCCTTCCGGGTTTATGAAACTGAATTTTTCAATAAATACGAGAGATACGGTGCCGTGATGTAGCGTGATTGGTTTGGGTGGGTCAGTAAACAATTCCGCTGCTAATGATGTATAATATATATATTCTACTAACCGTTGATTGTGTTTTTGAAGCCCAAGTCGGTGTAAAAATCGCATATTTTGACCGAGTTTAGCGGACATCACGTCGAACGAGTGAAATTTTACAGTCGGTTTGTATCAGACCTGTGCTCATAACCAGAGTTTTTCTTAACCAATTTTTACATGGGATACATCAAATTGAAGAGTAATAACATATCTTTCTAACTATATATGAGGCGTTTATGTAACAAAAATTATTTTGGTGTATTTTAACCTGATTGTGGACATTGTAAAAATAATAAAAATTAGGCCGCGCCAAGTTGGATACCTTTCTATAGGATTAAGTATTATTGGGGGTGGGGTCAATTTTTGTTCTGGGGACCTGTGTGCTTAACCACATTGTTGATATCCGCATTCCAAAGAAACTCATCCATATCTGATATTCCTATAGGTACATATTTCACCCAGGTGTTTCCTTTGCGGTCTAATCTTTGTCATTTCATCCACATAGCTATTTAATTCGTGACAATAAGATTACCATACTCCAAACTATCAGATCTAGTCTGATTTATGGTTGTTCTCTCTTGTTGGTTCTTCACAGACTGTGTGCCAACATATGTATCCATAAACGAATCGCTTTGATAGTTATCGCGCCGCAGGGTATCATACACATTATCAACTGGCATGTTGTGGTGTTCTATTTCGTGGTTTTCTGTCGTCTCCACATACAGTATAGCGTATATGCCCAGAACCTGTGTTGTGGAAGGAATAGTGTTATTGGCCTTGCACTGCGGGAGGTCAATTAAAGTGTCAAGATTGAAATTACTCCAACACATTGGCTCATAGTTTTATACAGCTGGTACAGCCCTTTCAAAATACAGAGTTAAGTTTGTGTAACCTCTAATTCGGGTTCCTTCAGTATAATCGTTAGACATCTGCGTTTGTCCACATGCTAACCCATACGTTAGTATGTGGACAAACATAGATGTCTAGATAATCGTACATAATAGCCACGACATTGGAATGTCCCAAGGCCCAACCAAGCTCACACACCAAGAGTGTCTTTTTTCATGATCATCCAGAATAATTCATACATAATTTATCATTTAAAACAAATCGTAATCCTAAAATCTACATAAAACTAGAAGAAAAAAACAACACAGAAGGATAACTATCATGGCTATTGTTAAATTATGCCATTCGTTTTCATTGTTTCCTGCACTTGCTAAAAGAGAAATATATATAAACTGTTATTTATAACCAAGGACATTTCGAAGATATCAGTAATGGGGGGTGTACCATTCAGAAATTCCAATTGTACCCACCTGGGACTAAAATTTTCCAATCAACTATACAAAATATAGATGCATGGGAAATTCCATTTGCACGCGTGGTGTCCACATCAACCAGTGCATCAACTGTTCTAAACTTTCCAAATATTTAAAAACTTTTCAACAAAGTATTCCTGATTTTCCTGAACTTTTCAACTAGTTTACGAAATGCAATATACAGATTTGACAAAATTACAGGTAGGATTTGGTACCAAATTATACTTGTTCACAGTCTGAAATTTCCAAATTTTCAATTATTGACCTCCCAATGTCCAAATTTGAAAATTCAATCAAATATTGGAGGGGGTGTGGTGTCCTACTCCCCATCGAAACGTCCCTGTTTATAATTGATAAATTCTTCTGCATATGGACAGAGGGACGTGCATATATCTCGTGACAGTATAAAAATGTTCATTTTTCTAGCTAATTTTGGTGTCACCAAAGTACATTTTGAAAATTATTTAGTACACTCAAGCATATCCGTGTATCTTAGAATGTTGGCAATGTTCTTATGTATATTGTTTGTGAGCCTACTAGTACCACTTTTTCTAAAAACCTCTATGTACACAATTATCTTTAAATTGCTGAATGTCATAATATATAGGACATGCTCTTGCTCATGTAGGATTATATAAAATGATCTGACCCGGATCTAATGCACATCCACTCTGAAGGTTATTCACTCATCACACACATGTAGAATCCACCTGGTATTCCCAGATCCGTTTCACCAATAGAATCCGCTCGATATATGTCCATATCAATTCACATTGCCAGAAATCCACCCGATATGTCCATTTAAAATTGTGTTGCTATTAAAGAATCCACTACACATGTATAAATTTACTCATTACCAGTATTCCACCTGATATGTCCCTACAAATTCAAGTTGCCAGGAATCCACTCGATATATCCATTTAAAATCGTATTGACATTAAAGAATCCACTTGTCGGCACAGTGTCGCACACATAATTCGCCAAATATGTCCCTATTGCTTGTCGAATCCACCGTTATTATTTTGTATATAATATGTATCTGTTTATCCAATATAATAACCCAATATTTCCATATAAATTTGTATCGCTTTTAGACTAATTATTTTTGCCATATAAAATTATAAATCCATGTCACATATATAATCCACCATATTTTGTCCATATAAATCCGTGTCGCCTATAGAATTCAAATTATAAATCCATGTCGCATATAGAATGCACTCGTCCACATCGGTCATTATTTATATAATTGTTCAATTGCCCACCCACCATTAATGCATGTGCCTACCCAATGCTTAGGCAGACACGGTTCGAAAGCCCCCATATAGAGCGATGGATGTAATGGAGGACAATCATTCACTTATTTTAGTGACATTCAGCTGGAGGATTGTCTTCTGGTGGCATTGGCAGGTGTTTCTTTGCTTTTAGTTTCTTTGGAGTAGATGTTATGGGTCTCCGCTTCCTTCTCTCTCCTTTTTGGGGCGTATCTTCACATCTTCTCTTGGCTGTATTTTTGCGACACGATTTCAACTTATTTTCCAATTCATTTTCATCAATATTAATTAATTGTCCCTGATCTGTTACATGCGAATCATCTGCAAAGCAATATTCTATTGTTCCATCCATTGATTTTGAGATGTTTCCTCCTTTAAGAAAATCAGGCAAATCAGCACTGGGGTTCCACATGGTGAACATGTATTCAATCTGCAGGTCTATTAAGTCGCATATGTTGAGTAGTGCAGATTTTGGCGGCATCCAAAGTTGAGGTGCTTTGTATTTATTGACTCCAGGATGTTTGATTGGAAGTTGTCGAATTTCTTCCAATGAGAAAGAATCTATAACAATGGATTTCGGTGAGTGGAGCTTTTTCATCAGATGAAGGTAAGAATCACGGTTGATTTTCGCTGCTGTCATACTTGCATTGTACTGAATGAGAGATTCGAAGAACTCCCTATCCAAGGCTGCTTCTATAAATTTGGTATGTGATATGTTATGAAATTTTGGAAGAAAGTCGTTCCCACCCATGCAGAGAAGAATTGCTATCGTCGGAATGACGTGTCTCCATGGATATTTCTGTTCTATTGTTGTAATCAGCTGGGTAATATTGTATAATTCGGGTGACTTTTTCTGCAGAAGTAAGATAACATCATTCTTGAAGCTTTGATCATCATTCCGTGGTCAATGTAATGACAGCGCAAACATATGTAAGACGATGGAATCAATGTCTGCTGAAGTTACATATGCAAGAACTGCATCATCATTTGGCATGGTATCAACAAGAGTTTTCAGCCAATCCACTTGCGACATTTCTGCTTCACCTTTGCGTTGTTTTATGTGATCCAGGCGATTTGTTGTTATATTTCCAGATTTGTCAAATTTTGCTTCAATTGGTGTTGAATATTTGGGAATATTTTCGGAAATCAATTGCTCGCTATCCACTATAATGGTGATGTTCATTAGGTCAAGTTTATGTAAGATAAGATAAGATAAGTTTAATAGGCAAAACATCCTTATAAGGACAGTATGCAAACATATTAATATATAGTTGTACATGGAACAATACAATAAATGATATAATAATAGATGGTAATATATAACCATTTAAGTAAAGCTGAATGTGCATAGGGTCGTCTCGTCTTCATTTATTCATTGCTAATGAGGCGATGCTCATCGCGTGCGGAAAATAATTTTCGGATTATATGACATATTGAAGTGCATGAATTTGAAATATCGTTGGATAGGATTTTGACAAGCTGTTCAGTTTGTGTCATGTTTTCAAAGTCTGGGAACTGTGTCTTCATAAGAGTTATTAGGTCGAGCCGCGGTGTGCGGTAAGCACTACATTCCAAAAGAAAGTGTTTTTCATCTTCAATAGCATCATCGGAACAAAATATACATAGTCTTTGTTCCAATGCCGTCGGTGGTTGGGTGTGGCGTCCCTTTTCAATAGCCAGTTTATGATTACTTATACGCAGTCTAGTAAAAACGATTCTATGTTCTATTGATGGTGTGTGAAGAAGATAAGGTTCTATTTCGTACTTAAGTTTGAAAAGTCGGTATGTTCGTAATTTATTACTTCCCGTTTTTGAGCATTCATCAGTGAGACTCTGTCTGAAATATATATAATAATTTTCAATAAAATTTCTTTTGAATTGATTCAGAACTGGACCCGGATTGTTTAGGTCTGCAATATTCCACCCCAGTGATTCTGCCGTTTTGAAGATTGATTTCTTAACCGATGCCACTTGTTGTTCCAACGCAGCATTACGGAGCAGATTACAGTCCGACCGTGAAATTATCTTAATTACATAAGATGAAAGTCTGCATGCCACGTCAATAAATAATGGATGGCTCCCTAACTCGGCGCGAACCGCGTTGTTCGAAGAAAATCTGCCGACTCCGAGTAACCGCTTACAATATTTTATGTGTACCTTCTCACATGGAAGGCGGTCGTGATTTTTAGTGGTTATTTCCACACCCCATATTTCGCTACCATATAACAATATCGGCTTAATTAATCTATCGAAGAGTTTTAAAGACGCCACTAGTGGAATCGGTGCGTCGTTTGTACATGCGTTAAATAAAGAATGCATTGCTTTGAGTCCTTTAGCACTCAATTCTTCCATTGCATGTGAGAATCTATCCGTATTACTAAATTTAATTCCAATTTTATTGTATTCATTAATAATTTCCAACTTTTGATTTCCAATGTGAAAGTTTGGTGAAGTTTTAGTTTTCCTACTTCTAAACACCACACATTTAGTTTTATCAGTGTTCACGGTGAGTTTATTGGTCTCAGTGTATCTATTTAGTCTGTTTAGACAGCACTGTAGCCCACTTGGCGTATCCGAAAGTAAAACCAGGTCGTCAGCGAATAAAATGTGATTAAGTGTATCATTGCCTAAATGGACAGCATCGCAAGGACTGTCAAACTCTTTTATCCTTGCCTAACACCTATCGTGGATAAGCATGGAGGCCCCAACCCTTTGTTTTGGTGATATAGTAGCTATTGTCATATAGTGACTGTATTATCCGTAGTATGAGTCCCTTAATGCCCGCGCATTTTAATTTTTTTTAAAGTAATTGTCTGTTTACTGTATCGAACGCTTTTCTGAAATCTATGAATGCAGCATATAGGGGCTTTCCCAATCGTTTGTATTTTTGAATTGCCGCGTGCAGAACAAATGCTCCATCAATGGTGCTCTTCCCTTTCGAAAAACCAAATTGGTTTTCGCTGATAATATTGTTTACATGTAAGAAATCGATTAACCGACGATTAATTATTTTGTTAAACAATTTACCGACCGCCGATGATACTGCTATTGCCCTGTAGTTATTGGGATCACTTTTGTCTCTTTTTTTGTGAATTAAAGTGAGGGTAGATTCGCTCCAATCACTCGGATAGTGTCCTGTCTCCAGAATTAAGTTAAACAATTTTACAATTTCATCAATTATCAATGGAACGAGTGACTTCAGCAATTCGTTCGAAATTTGGTCGGGTCCAATCGCCTTTCCGTTTTTTAGTTCTCTTGTAGCGCCAAGAACTTCCTCTGTCGTGATATCATCATTATTAATAGCTTGATTACAAGTTTGATATGTGTCCGAAGATAATCCACAATCTGGATTATCAGGTTTCGGACCATAAAGCGCAGTGAAAAAATCAACTGATCGATCAGCATCAAGTTCATTTTGTGAGACCGGTCTCTGCCGCATTTTGTTATGATTTCCCAATATTGTTTTGGGTTGGTTGTTTCTAAAGTATCTAGTTTACAATATATATCTGCGTAGAATGCTCGTCGTTTAGCCTTCAGCGCCTTTTTGTACGCTTTTCGTTTCACATGGTATCGCGTTCTTAGGTTTGGGTCAAATGGGTTATTCCTCATATCGTTAATGATTTTTCCGAGATCGCGCTTAAATTCCCTACATTGTCCGTCAAACCATTTTCTTTTACGCGGAGTTTTCTTCCTATTAACTACCCTTCGTACACATGCGTACATGTTTACGTCTTTTACTATTTGCATAAGGTCTTTGGTCGCATTTTTGGCACCATAAACATCATGCTGATAGTGATACGTTTTATAATCAGCTAAGCGTCCGCGAATTGACGTATTATGCATGGCGTTGCGTAATTTCTCCTCACTATGCTCTGCCCATTTAAGATGTGTTCTAAGTTGGGTATATTTATATTTGTTTTGTGATTGGCATCGTTCGTTGTCATATTTTAAGTGAAGAACTAATTGACAATGGTCAGAGAATTCAGTTGGAAGTTTAACACAAAAGTAATCAACCGCGCAAAGAAAAGTTTCTGTTATAAGGATATAATCAACGACGCTCGCCCCATTATATTGATAGCTTGTGAAATGACCAAGTCTATCGCCTGTAGATCGTCCATTAATTACACGAATACCACGACTTCGGCTGAGATTTATGAGCTGGCGACCAAAAGAGTTTATACGACTATCCATACTGGCTCTATTGGGGCACGTGTCAATTATGTAATCAGCTGGGAGTGGCGTGTGCTTATCACTGTCAGATACCACGTGGTCTGGCAATTCACCTGTGCGTGCATTGAAATCCCCACCGAGAATTAATAGTTCACCGCTCTTGTATCGAGCTAAAGCCTTCTCGACACATTCAAATATATCATCGTCTTTATCTTTCGTCTTCCAAAAACTAGAATTGCTGGGCGGAATATACAATGACACAAATTTGCATTGGTCTTAAACTTTACACCTGCGAATTCAACTGTGGCATGTTTAATTCTTTTGATGTGATCTTCTGAGAATCCCTTGAAATCAGATATGATTGGTACAGAACCTGATATATCGTGGTCTTCAATCGTATCCGCTTGTGCTGTGGTATTCATCAAAAAGGTGACAGCCTTCTTAATCCCGCCAGATTTTCCAGTAATCTTTTTTGAGCAATCGGGCTTCAAAATAGCCTGACATGCGTTGTGTTTAGAACGCAAACCCTCCACGGTTTTCATATCCCTTTTGACCCTCTTGATACGTTTGTGTTCATCTGTATCCTTCGTTGAACCTGTTCCACACTTATTTCTGTTCACTGTCACCGATTTACTTCTTTTAACTTTCATAACCAATTGTTTGGGACCTTCGAATGTTGAAAGTTTTGAAACCATCTCTTTCTTCATTCCAAATAACTCACTTTCACAACAATATCTCTGTATAAGGTATCTGCCGACAGCAAATGTATTACCATGTAACATGGTATCAGGAAGGATGATGTTTTGATCATACACGTTGTGTATGAGTCAATATATGGAATTAACACTCAGGTGTATTGCACTACCGAGAATCACCTCAAGCGAGCGAGTAAATTTTTCTATGTTGCCCTCAGGTGGCATGTCGCTACGTTATAACGTCGAGAAATTGTGTCCACGGGCACGTGGGGCCACCCGGGCGGTCCCGGGCGGTCACCGGGCGGTCCCGGGCGGTCCCAGGCGGTAATTAGTCGCACCCATTGCAGTACAAAGTATTGTCATGTGCATAAGTGTTATTTTGACAACCGACCGTTTCGTGCACTTGTAATTTTTGGAGGGAAATACGCTGTTGTGTTGTATACGATTCTAATTCTAAATAATTGCAAAGGAATACGTTGTTTTTTCTTGTGCTCGCGTATCTAATTATAGAGAACAAGTTACTGAATACGTTTGTATGTCGTTCGGCTTTGAAAGTGTGATTTCTTCATAGAAAAATGCCATGACTCGAGAAAACGTATGTGTCTCGACACCGGCCATGTCGCTGATTTCAAATTAACAACAATTTGTGGCGAATGTTGGTTTTGGGGGAATGCATGTATCTGTAAAGTTAATCATTCTGTAATTTTTGAAAATATCAACCGTAATATAAATATAATGTACATCAGCATACACTGAGTGTCAGTTTATTTGTAGTCACGCTTTATCCTAAACATCACTATTCGAATTCACACATAACCTCGATTTCAAGTTATAGGATGATTAAAACATATACCAGACTTTATCCATACGATATATATTTTTTTTTCAAATTCAAACTTATATCTGTAGCTCATGTGCCCCATCGTCTCAAGTCGACATTTATACATTTAAGTATATCAATGGCGCTATGACAGTATCCCCGTGTGAATGATGCGAGTGTATTAAATAAATAGATAGTCTTAAAAAGAAATGGGCACATCCACCCTGGCTTGGTCTTTATCTTTGTATTCAATGATTTGTTTCTATTTTTTATTATTATCTCCAATGATCCCATGTCAACAACTAAACGTTGAGATATTCAAATACAAATACTTTTATTTCTCATCACCATTTTACAACGGTATTTCAAGAAATGTATAACATGATTATACACTGGCTGATATTTTATCGCCAGTTGGTGATATGTGTTCACATTGAATGGTGGCCATCGGATCCGTTAACTAATCTCTTAGGTGGATACACACATGCATGTAATCTCTGTATGTAAAATACATGTATTTTACATGGCCACACCAATACTTGACAACATTAATCACCTGCGCGCGAGCGGTTCATTGTTAACAGGCCAGACAAGTGAGTAGTCATAAGCGAAGTCAAACTCTCTGCTATCAGGCCATTTAAGGCCAGTCTTCTCTCACGGATGTGGAAATTAGTTAAGTCTGTGTAATATCTGGCATTTTATTAATGCACATCACCAGAAGCGACACATCTGGTGTATACAGGCTTGATATAAAACATGTTCAACCATGATGCTTGCTTGGCGTGGGGTTTCGAAAGCTTCAAATCGCCAAGTGACTTGGTTGAATGTATCGGTCGGAATAATCCGGGAAAAAGGTACAATTATATGTTTTATTTAAATAGCTCATAGTTAGCCACCCCGTCTGGTAGCTTTCGGGATCTTATATAGCCCCAAGTCGGGGTCATATTTGGCCCCTGCGTCAGGAAATCCTGATAATATTGCCCCCATGTTGGGGATCATAGCCCCTGGGTTGGGGAACTCCTGGGGCCATCATCGGTATAAAAATCAAGCGACGACTGACAATGATTTAAACAGAAAGTCCAACATTTGGGTTATCGCGCGAACAATTATTCTAAGCGGCCTGACGACTTCGTTCAGTCAACGGTTCTCTGCACGCTCATAGCTTGGCTCACTGTGGTCAAACATAGCCGCAATGATTGGGTTATCAACGGACACATATGACATGGTCTGTATGATCCATGTAAAACGCCAAATACACGATAATTACAGAGATTACATGCATATGTGTATCCACCCTAAGGGTCACGCTGGTAACCGTTCATGCACGCACTCGAGTTATGATCGCCTGTTTCAACAATTGACATCGTAATTCCATTTTGGATTCTTTGACATAATCGCTGAGCTATTATATGGATATGTGTGGGGACATATATCTTTTGAGGCTTCCACTGACGGAGGATGTCCATGGATTTCCAACTGCACCCCCTCTTGAGTCGGACCAAAGACCCAAGATCACAGAATTGAATTTGCACACCTGCCATCGTCTTTGAATTTCCCATATGGTACCCCACATACCTTGAAATTTGACTGGACACCGGGGAGGTATTCCAAACAAATAATTTACTACAGTAGGAAAAATGCAAATGTTGGTCTAAAACCACTAATTCCACATTCATTAATGGTTGAAAAATCAGACTACAAGAACAATTTCAAACCATTGTTGGTGTGACATTTCCAACTAATATTATTTCCAAGTTGGCGGGGGTCTCATGTTTCCACAAGCACCCATGTAAGTTCGGTAACGTAATGTACACCACAGCCCCATGCACCAAGCAACAATCTCCCGAAAACTTCATATGGGGGTCTCAATGATGGTGGGGTCATCCGATTTGCCACAAAACCATAATAACATTTGTCACCCCACATATACATGCACTATGAAATTATAACATTTCCAAATTTCCAAATAACGTGACAACTTTCTCATTATGCAGAAGGTCTTTATGCATGAGATCAGCTACGTTGCTACAGGCTTGGTGGTTGTCTAATCCCACCCGACTTCGGTAATACATGTCAACAATTGGAAATTTCACGAAGCTATGAATGCCAAAATGGACTATAGGTTATTTACCGGACGCAATTCACTTGAACCAGCATGACTAATACTGCTCTGATTGAGCCCAATCAACGCCGTCTAAACCGCCGCGTTCTCACGGGCGTAATCTTTGCAGCAAGAAAATATCAGTGTGCAATTTTACCTGATATTTTCTGCAGATATTTTCTTGCAGCTTCATGTGTACGCGCCCTCACCCGTTATATATTGACGCTTTATTTACGCCACCGGTGTAAGATGTTTTGGAAATTTTAATAACCCGTGGACCAATGGGCGAATGCATTATGGGTATATAAGTATTCTCGTACTTGAGTAAACCGTACCGATAGAGTCACGATAGTCCGACACAGATTAGCACATGTGCTGATATTGGTATTATAAACAACACCCTTTGAAAAGCATGCGATCGTGTGATAATCAAAGATGGAAAGCTGAAGGGGACATGCTAGTTGCTGGTTGCTAGTTATACTATAATCAAAACCAAAGGGACATGTCACATGTATAGCTGACTTAGGTTTTTCTGCACGGGCTCCAATTTGGGGTTCAATATTTTAAGGGCCAATCTTAGAAAATATTTATGGGCCCATACCTTTGAATTCTTGGCATATAATATGAATGTTGCGGTATATATGGACCCTCCTGCATTGGGGCATGACACAGGTACAATTGACTTAAGCTTTGATGTGCACGGGCTCCAATTTGGGGTTCAATATTTTAAGGGCCAATTTTAGAAATTTATAGGTCCATACCTTTGAACTCTGGGCATATAATATTAATTGGGGCATGGCATGTGTCTATTCTGAAGGTTCGCTATTCCGAAAGTCCACTATTCCGAAGGTTCTCTATTCCGAAGGTTTTTGTTATTTAACCCTTTGAACCCCAGCGGCCGGTATACTGGCCGCTGAACCGGCCATTATAACGACCGCCACGTGTTTATAGTTTATAGCTATGCGATTCAATAACAAATCGACGTCTAAAATCTAGTTATATATATCAAATATAAAAAACCTGTTCAAATTATATTTAAATGGTGAAGGGCCTCGATCGCATTTCAAGTTGATTTCTTCGCGCATGCGCAGAGAAGCGAAATGCGAAATAAATGGTTTATAGCGTACTTATGCACGACACACCCACTAATATATGTTTAAATGGCCCCATAGACATCGGCGGTGGTCAGGGTGTGTATATGGAATGTCTACCCGCTAGAGTATCTGGTAGGAATATATGCGCATGCGCAGAATATAGGTTGTAAATGACAAAAACATGCATTTTAAGCGAAATGTGGTGTTATATATAGGACATATAGCTGCATCATAATTGCAGTTTCTTGCTAATGCCGGGTAGTTGTCTGGTAACCGTTACTAAGGAGAGATTGGGTGGCAAAGTGTCCTTATATGATCATAGAATGGTCCATGCATAACATACATATGTATGCACATTTTCAAACAGGTGCACCCATTGAACATATACAGCATTATGCGACTAGATATTGTATAAATTAAGGAAACACTACCACTTAATGGTTAGTTCAGTGGTGTCATCTTTTCATTTGTGGTACTTGATTAGCAACCGCTGCTACCCTTAAATAATTAATTTCATTCGATCTCTCTTAAATTCTTGACCGATATATCTCAAATTTCACATTAGGGAATTATCGTCATCAAAAACGCAATCACTGGCATTGAGTTATGACATACCATAGTATAATTGCCCTTTCCAGTCAATTCGGGGTAGTTGCCTAGCAACCGTTATCAAGACGCTGCCGCGTGGCAAAGTCTCCCGATTTTATAATGATCAGTGATCAATGCGGGGACCTGTAAAGTTTCATACCTGTGTCACAAATTAAACATAACCAACATCATCTAACAAGACACTATAAAATTTAAAGGAAAATCCCACGAGGAGCCCATGGTCAGGGTGTCGGTTGTGGTAGGGCGTCAAGGTTCAAAGGGTTAAGGTTAATTCAATATTCTAAAGAATTGAGAGGGTTCATTATCACAAAGATTCTTTTTATGGAGGAAATAACTTAAAACATTAAACAATAAATGTGATTTTGTTTTGTTTTCGCGGGTTTTATTGAGATTTAATGTCATTACGTATGATGCTATTTCTCAATACATATTTCACGCCACGCAACCCACACAATTGCTATGTTCCATGCGATTTAATGTCATGACGTGTGAGGTAATAACTCAATAATCTCAGAGGCAAGACTACGCCAGCTATAGGCGATTATAACAGTGGGGCTATAACGCTTAATGAATACTGGAGGCTATAACAAACTGTGTAGCAGAATATCGCTGAACAGACGAGTATGAGATGAACCTAACTGCAATTGTGACTTTGTATTGACTTTAAAGGCCCACTTAATTTTCGAGTCATCGATTTCTTTTATAGTATATACGGTTTTAATAACAATTTATGCCATAAAATATGAATAAAATACTATAATTCATCACCATTTGAAACGCAGAATAATTCTGTCTCCTAGTTTGAAACACCCTGAAACACCTTGAAAAAAAGCGTCAAGTCGTGCGTCGTATAACTAGTAACTAGCAATTAGCAACTAGCATATGTCCCCTTCGGCTTTCCATAGATTTCGACAAAATTTGATACTTAGGGATGCTTGTGTCCGGGAAATGTTTTGGACATCATCAAATCATGACCTCGACCTGACCTTGACCTTCAAAATTGTAAATTCAAGGTCAAATCGGGAAAAACGGACAGATTTCGACGAAATTTTATACCTAGGGGTTCCTTTGTCCGGGGAGTGTTTTTTACGGGTCACATCGTGACCCCGACCTGACATTGACCTTTAAAACAGTCAATTCAAGGTTAAATTGGGTAAAACTGACGGATTTCTACGAAATTTGATACCTATGGTTACTTTTGTCCGGTGAGTGTTTTGAACGGGTCAAATCGTGGCTCCGGTGTGACGTTGACCTTCAATGTGGTCAATCAAAGGTCTAATCGGGTAAAACGGATGGATTTCGACGAAATTTGATACCTATGAGTACTATTGTCAGGGGAGAGTTTTGGACGGGTCAATTCGTGACCACGACTTGAGCTTCAAAATGGTCAATTAAAGGTCAAGTTGGGTAAAACGGACGGATTTCGGCGAAATTTGATACCTAGGGATACTTTTCTCCGTGGAGTGTTTTGGACGGGTCAAATCGTGACCCCGACCTGACCTTGACTTTCAAAATAGTCAAATCGCGCCTTTCACCGGAAATCAGATGGGAAACAGCCCGGACGATGTCGGGCCCACCAGCTAGTGTGATAAAAAAGAAGACAGTTTGAAGAATGTAATGTAACACGATAAACGGGAAAACTTGATATATGGAAGTATCCAAATTTCCCAGATGGAATTTGAAAGCTAGTTTATATTATAATTATATTATAATTTATATTTATGGCTAATAATATGATCTTGGTGGCGTTACCATTTCTGACTATGGTTTTATTTCTTGTGTAGAATGGCTTCATATGCTGTTAAAATCTCACCCAGCTGTGCGAGTGGCATATTAAGTGATGCAATGCGCGAACAGCGCAGCGGGATAGCTGGAAATTCGATATTCAAAAGGCGGACTGCGACATTATGCAGACGAATCCGGTCTGCCTATTTTTTTGGAATACCAGTCACAACTAGTTATCTGGTGCTTTAATTGTAAACACCCGTCCTTGATCAACCGATTTGGGTTGTCTTTTATCTATACAATGATGGGATTCAAAACATTTTTGAAAAATAGATTGGCACCAAGATTGTTGGTGGCTTTAGGGTAATTGGTGTTTGTGAATAAGTGGGTGGGGCAAAAGCAGACACACCATGTTCTGCTTCTCGCCTGGTGGATGCTGGCCCTATAAACTATCTCTGCTATTATCATGAAGGATAATATTTGATATCGAGTAATTGCTTATAGTAATTACTTCCATATTGCTCCCCATAACCATGGGGGTCGCGATAAATATCCAGGATACAACTGCCGATGGGTGTTAAATTTGAGCCCCACATAACATATTTGTCCAATACCGTGTACATTGTTTTTTCAAATTATGACTAGGAAAATAAATATAAATGTCCCGACTTATGAACTGTACCACACTAGATCATTATTCAAGAGGAACTGTCTCCCAGTTGCAATACACAAATCAAAACAAAGTGAATTGTGATTCCTTAAATTTCAATCTAATTATATTACCGACACCTTAACACTTTCATGAATGGAGCAGCGCTGGTGCAGTATTAAATATAATACATGTTTGTCTGAGAATGCATTGACACAGGATGTTGCAAAAGTTCAGGAAGCTCCAGTCATGGAAGGGTTAAGGTGTTCGGAATTTGGGCTTGTTATGGGCCTATTTACTAATATTTGTTATTTGCATGTGGTTGCATGGACTGATATCTTTCCACAGGAGCTGTAGTGGTCCCATTCCCCAACCTTATGGCAGAAACCCCGAATGTGCCTAAACGGGCAATTACCAGTTGCTATTTACTAGTTGCTATTTTAATCGGTATGCACTTTGATAAGTTTCAAATTGTACACATTCAAAGGCACCTATAATGTTTGAACAATTAAAAATTGGCGGTCGTATTATCTGAGCACAAAATCCCAACTAGGCACAATTTTGATGTATAATTTGTTACGTAAATGAATTTGTAAAACGATCACCAGAATTGATCAAACAGAGTTCACTTTTATGGTACCGGTATTAATATGTATTCAAACGTTTGCCTAGCGATAACGACTTTTGTCTGTTCGACGTGCGCCATGAATCCGCAAATTTCGTTTACTAGAACGATTTTTCTTCCTTATGTGTTGCTATGTGTGGGGGAGAGCACGAGAGGGGGTCGCCCCTCTTGTTTGGGGGTGGGGGTCCTCACCCGGGAATTTTTTTCTGAAATTGGAAGCTTAAAGTGGCTCTCTGGTGGCTTCTGACCCATCTGACATTGTTTTCCCACCACTACATTATCATATATTAGATCAACATTCATTTATCAATTGTAATTTCATAAAATGGTAGGCCGATTGAAAGTGTAATGAACAAATAGGTATATGGGAATTCATGTTGTGTTATTATCTAGTCATTTATGATGTGAAATTACTCCCATAACTGGGATAAGATATTCAAAAAGTAAATATGTCACAAACAACCATGAGAAAGTAGACTACATGGATGCACACATCACCAGAAGAAGCTTGCATGACCAGGAATGGCCAAGTGATAAACAGAAAATGGAATTTCTATTAATTCTATTGTCACATAAATCACCAGAAACAGCTGTCAGCTGGTAGGCTATAGATGGAATGACTAGGTTGTAAATACAGTACATCTTTAAATATGTGTCAATGTCATTATTTTCTGACAACAGCAGACTTTATTGAAGTATATAGGTATAGCCACCCACCACCCCATCCCGCATCCCATAGTAGCCTATCTTATGCGCTGCAGGCACAAGTATATAGGTATAGCCACCAACAACCCCATCCCGTCTCCCATAGTATATTATGCGCCATGCGCAAGTATATAAGTATAACCACCCACCACCCCATCCCGCCTCCCATAGTATCTTATGCGCCGCAGGTGCAAGTATATAGGTATAGCCACCCACCACCCCATCCCATCTCCCATAGTATCTTATGCGCCACAGGCGCAAGTATATAGGTATAGCCACCCACCACTTAATTAGTTTGCCAAATATTTTTACTAACCTTTGGAAAATATTGGTGGGGAATACCCCCTTTGCCCCCCCCCCGGTTCCTACGCCCCTGCCTATGACGACTGCAGTCCGGCAATGAAGGGGTCTATTAAGCCACATTCAAGAAATGTAACACTGTTGAGTAATTAAAACGAAAACCGCTGGCCGTTTGCGGTCTTAGGCCAATGTCTCCCAAATATATAGTTAATTTCCACCGTACCGTATATCTTTGATGTGCTTGAAACGCCACCACAAAAAAATGTAAACCGAAATATATGTCTGTATATCGATTAATACGATTTAATATTTGGCTGTTTGATTCTTATACATAACTTATAATGGTATCTATTCTGATAATACATACATATGTCCAAAATAAAATTGTTTTTTACATTAGAACAAAGTCTACTTAATACCATGAATTTACCTATGCCAGATATAGCATGCTAAAAATCAGTTGCAAAAATCTACCAAATTAATTATTTAAACCCAAAACTGATGACGAACAACGACAAACAAAGTCAGTCAGATTACATACAACATGGATTTTGAATAAATTGTTGATGCATATATCCAGAAAATTTAATTAAAATGTTAGGGAGACACAAATATGTCCCCCTAACATTAATGTCTCCCTAATATATGTATTTCCCCTGCGAAATGTCGCCCTAACATTGGTTGTAGGAACATATGTATGTATATATATGTATATGTGTGTATGTATATGTATGGGTATATATAAAAATATTTCCACATCAGTGTTCCAACTAAGGTTATATATATATTGCACACTAAGACTGATATCTGAGTTCAAAACAGCAAAACATGAAATTTTGAATATTGCAAAATGGTCATCCATTAATCAATCACCAAATATTCTTCGCCACATTAATACTTTATGAAGAAAATGTAATCTGCATGTGATAACAATCATAAATGATTCTATTAATTACCAGGTCTGAAATAGCAGAAGAAAAATATTTATATCAAAATATTATTAATTATTATATTATATCATATCATTATGATATATTTGGAAATATTGTTGGATTTCGTGTTGAAATAGGTATTATAGTGTAACTAATGGTGGAATACAAAGTGTGTGTTAAAATAAGAATTTAAGTCTCATGTAAAATACCTTACTTTTGAATAAATACTATTACCCCATATTAACTTAATAACAATCAAACAAAAAAGATATATCACTAAAATACCACCGAAACAGCACAAAGTCCATAGATATACTCTGGGTGCCTATGTCATGCTATATTCCTGTCATATCATTGCCATGTATTGAGATCTAGAAATATTTTGCGGGGCCCTTAGAGATGGCATTTATTTTTATCCAAAAAGGCTCTGAAGTTACTCAGGGCTATAAAATAATCTTGTTGATTATAATGGAGACAAGCCGGTTGGTATGAATTCTGTCCAAAAAAAACAACAAAAAAACATTCTCAGCTTACACAAACTTGGACAGGAAACATTACTATTTATAGTATACTACAACAGTTCTGATTGAAACACGACACAAAATATATATGGCAACAATTCTAATTTGTTATGAATTCTGTCACAAGGGAGAAAAAAAAATAAAATATATACTGTTTCCAAATTTCACTTCAGCTTCCATAACACCTGGACAGGAATTGTTACTATTAATAAAAAGTTGATGACCGAAATGTTTATGATTGAAAAACTAAGTCTATATATGTTTATATATATATATATATGCATGTATATATGTGTATATATATGTATATATTAAAGTGATCAATTATATCCGGTATGAATTATATTACATAAGAAAACTAAACTTAAAAAAACAAAAACAAAAACAAAAAAACTTCATCCTCTAGAAACTTAGACATGAAATGTAACTCTCTGTAGAATATTTACAACATTTTGGATTTAATAATTGGAAAACAAACAATAAATATATATATAGACAAAAAAATAATTAACAGGCAAAATTTCCTCTTTCGTTAAATATTGTGTCAGCATAACAAATAAATATCCCGATTGTTATGGAAGTGCTGATGAAATAAATAGATCATCTCTAGGGGTCCTCAAATTATTCAAGGAGACTCTCTGGTTATGTGATGGCGGAACGAATCAGTGTACTTACTATTATAGCAAGACGGAACCTGACCATCAACTAAATGTTATTCACCTAAATTCACCATCATGAACAGAGAATTATAAGAACTTATAAAGATTATACAGTTCCACATATTCCACATTAGGCTATACATGTATATGTAAGTGTTATAATTATATGCATATGTTATAGGACCCAAATGATGTAGTCATACAGCAGAATACTTTACTATACCATACTGTACTATACTGAACAGTGCTATACTATAGTATACTATGTTGTATTATTCTATGATGTAGTATATTATACTATACTATGATATACTGTACTTTACTATGTTTATCATACTATACTGCACCGTGATACATGTGTATACTATGTTATACTATACCGTACTATACTATAGTACTATGCTGCGGTGTACTATACTATACTAGTATGAATTTGGGTTGTCCCTCTTTATTTACAAAGATATACATACAGAAACTTCCATAAATATGTCAATACTGTAAAGGATAGATAATAAACTGTGCCACTTTATGAGTAAAAATGCATTTGTACACAGAGGTTGTAATCACTGACTGTTGTGCTGTTTTTTTTAGATATTTTTGGGGTTCTGGGTATATAGTATTGACAATACTATATACCTAGAACTCCAGAAGGGTCTGGAGAAATGGAATAGCAGTCGGTGATTCCAACTTCTGTGCATTTGTAGCTAGCCACATAGCTTATAGATTTAGTCCAGAATCCCTATTGTGGCTATGGTGTAGTCATAGTGGAGAATAATGGTATGCTCTTCATATAAACTTCAATTTGGTGCAATTCATTGTTTCTCACTCTGTGCATACCATGTGTAATTAGTCACATAGTTTATAGGGGTCTTGTCCAGAATCTCTTGTCTGGCTACTGTACAGCCATAATGGATATTCATGGTATACATGTAACTTATATAGCTTGATACTATTCAGTGCCTCTCATTCGGAGCAAATCATTATTATTACACTCTATTGCAAATAATGTTATTGTTTTCTGTAACTACTGGTACCTATCACTGTGTACCGCCCTATGCTAGCTATACTAATACAAAGTTGTGTTATCACCCTTTATTTAGAAAGTCCAGAAATATCCATACTTATATCAATTATATGTCACTATTGCTCGAGATGGAAATTAAACTAAGTCATTCCACGAGTAAAACTCCATTCATTGGGATCTAGCCACATATTGTGTATAACTATTTAAAATCTCTACTCTGGCTACCCCATTTGGATCTAGCCACATATTCTGTATATCTAGTCAAAATCTCTACTCTGGCTACCGTGTACTACCGATTAGAGTGGAGAATCGTCAACCATGCTGGCATGATCTACATAGCTAGGTATATTATTATTCGCATTGAACTCAATAGACCCAATTGCATATTAGAACATAATTACTAATTCACACAAAAATGCTACTTACCATCCAGCTGGAGCCAATATCCACAAAAGATAAACGCATAAATGCCTGTTGGATAAATCATGTTTGTCACATAATTATTATTGTCTTCAATCAGTCAATGCACGCTGTATTCAAAGATTATTATTATTTCTTTAAATCAACTAGCATTCACCTATTAACTCCATCCTCAACATGTACACACATCATCGAAGATAATAGAATGAATTATATATTCCAATTAAGAAGTATTCCCGGCACATAAGATGATAAACGACAAGTTCTCGACACAGGCTTTCGGCGCAACAGGTCGCGCGTCATCGTGTGTCTACACACTTCACTAGTCCGAGAGGCAGGATAAATACGTGCATCAGGTGACAAACAATCATAATATTTAGAAATGTATGGTTCATCACGGAAAGATACAGTAAGCGCCAGAACTGTCGTGCTCTCTTGACAATTTCCAATGTTGTGGATGGGGTGGTAATGCCGAAACTCAATAATGGGTATTGATCAACATGCATGGATGCCATATGCATATATGTTGTATATGTAAAAATCTATACATTTTATGCACCTGTGATTTACATATGTAATTTGTATATGAGCTTACTCATCCTTGTTAATAATTATTAATTATTGATCACTATGTATACATGCCATATGCATATATACCGTTGTGTGTATATATGTATGAATATACATCTACAGATTGTATGCACCTGTGCTTTACATATGTATATGAGCTTATACTCATCCTTGTTGATAATTATTCATCTATATAATCTTTATTTGATAACATATTGACACCAGGTTGGTCCAGGTCTTCTCGTGCTGAGGCCGACTGGGATGTTGGGATGGCGAGATGCTGGCACCGCGCCATCCCAGTATCTTGGCTGGATTTAGTACGAGAGGACTTGGACTAACAACAGGTATGCTATATTTATACTTTCACCAGCATTTCACGGATAAACCTCATATTGATATAATTCCACCAAAACTTGAATTAATATTTGGTAAAATGATATTCGTATTTGTTTCCACGCATACGTATCGATCTTCCGCACGACAACATAAACATATGGCGATACCGGGGCGTACATTACAATTTAGAAATTTCAACTATGTCTGCAAATAGCATAACTTTGAGTGAGGTTAGGGATGCGCGTGCACAAGATTTCGCGGCAAAATGGTCTCAAATAGAAGGAGATGAATTCGATCCCGATAACATCCAACTTTGGAATCAAAATACATGCCAATATTTCTCGCCTACACAGGGTAAAAAAATGCTCTCAAATAATATAAAATTCTCTATCTTCGGACTAAACTGCAGAAGCCTTAACGCAAATTATGGAGATCTAAAAAACCTACTTTGTGATTTGAAAACAGAAGAAAATTTGTTCGATGTTATAGCCCTAACAGAAATATTCAAAGTGCATAGTTCTTCAGATTTTTCACTTCCAGGATATCACCCCTTAGAATTCAAATCTCGACCTGATGGTGACGATGCCAGAGGTGGTGTTGGTATTTATATTAAGGAAAATCTTCAATATAAACCCAGACCAGATTTGACAATATTTATACCACACGTAATAGAAACATTATTTATAGAAATACACCGAGGAGCGAACGATAATTATATAATAGGATGTATTTATAGACCGAACACAGCACCAAAGGTCGACTTGGACAAATTTATGTTGAAATTCGATAATATATTAGAAAAAATGAACAATGCCAAGTCTTACATAATAGGAGACCTCAACATCAACCTCTTAAATTTCGACACGCATCAAAAAAACTAACGATTTCATAAACAATGTCTTCACTAGAGGATTTGTGCCCATGATAACGAAACCTACAAGAATGACTGAGCACTCTGCTACCCTAATTGACCACATCTATACCAACAAAGTACAAGGTGGTCACCAAACAGGGATAATTACTTGCGACATCTCCGATCATTTCGGTATATTCCTCTCCGAATCAAACAAACACAAACCCATAAAAACCCCCTCACAAAAAAAGCCACGTACAGGAACTACACCCCAAATAATGTCAACATTTTCAAAAACTTGTTAAAATCATGTAAATTCGACTCAGTTCTCAGTTGTAACTCCCCTAATAAGGCATATGATTTGTTTTTGGACATATATATGAACGCGCATGATCTAGCTTTTCCTCTAATAACACGAAATGTACCAAAAAAATATATAAAGCGCGAACCATGGATGACACCTGGACTAATCAAATCCTCTATTACTAAGCAAGAATTATACTCTAAAAAACTGAAGGCACCATCAGAAACAAATAAAATCGCCTATTTAAATTATCGTCAATTATACAATAAACTAATAAGGAAATGTAAAAATAATTATTATTGCGATAGTCTAGAAAAAAATAAGAATGATATAAAAAACACATGGAAAATTCTTTAAAATGCCATCAATAAAAATCAAAAATCATGCAACTACCCTCAGACATTTAATGATAACGATACAGAGCTATCTGACCCAAACATAATAGCCGAAAAATTCAATGACTACTTTTCAACAATCGGTCGAAACACCAGCAACTCTATACACACTGAAAATGACGCAAATTTCACTGATTATCTTCGAAATAGGCGAACAAACGAATTTGAAATCGAACCTACATCGATACAGGAAATAGTATTGACATGTTATACTATGAAAGGGAAAATGAGTAAAGATTACAACGGCATATCGACCGCACTTATGAAAGAGAGTATCTTCATAATAGCTCCACCACTTAAGCATATATTTAATCTATCGTTTGAACAGGGAATATTCCCAATGAAAATGAAAATTTCCAAAGTAGTCCCCATTCCTAAAATAAATAACTCTATAAGGAATTAACAAACTATCGCCCAATCAGTATCCTGCCATCGTTCTCTAAACTACTTGAAAAAATTATGCAAAAACGATTAGTAGATTTTCTAAATGAACATGAAATCTTGTATAAACACCAATATGGATTTAGACCAAATCACTCAACATTTCATCCGATTATGCACCTTTTAGACCATCTCGTTAAAAATAATGATAAACCGACACGGGATTCCACCTTAGCTGTATTTATTGATTTATCTAAAGCATTCGATACGATCGACCACGACATACTGATATCGAAACTTGACCACTATGGCATCAGGGGTGTAGCAATGTCATGGTTCCATAGTTACCTGAATGAGAGGAGGCAATACGTTGAATATAGTGGGAGTACTTCTCACCTTATGAATACTTCCTGTGGAGTCCCCCGAGGCTCAATTCTTGGGCCGATTATTTTTTTAATATACGTGAATGATATGGTAAATTCTACAACAATGGACAATTTATCGTATGCCGATGACACTACACTATTCACAAGCGGTAAAGATGGCGAACTAGTACAAAGTTATGTCAACAATGAATTAGCCAATGTATCCGATTGGTGCTGCTGTAATAAACTATCAATTAATATTAATAAAAGCAATTATATGCTTTTACACCCCCAAAACAATGACAACAAATGGAATACTTTGACATTAAAGCTAAATAACATTCAATTGAACCGGATATGGAATCTTGGGCGTGAATCATCGACACGATTTCTAGGTATCCACATTGATGAAAACTTGACATTCAAAAAGCACATATCCATAATCTGCTCCAAAATATCACATGCAATCTATTGCATCAATAAGGTGAAAAACTTTTTCCCAAGTAAAGCATTGAAAACATTGTACTATGCACTGATTCAAAGCCACTTAGTTTATGGTATCCAAATATGGGGTCATGTCCCGGAAGTCAAGAAAGTATTCCTATTACAAAAACGAGCATTGCGTATAATATGCAATAAGAAGTACAGGAGTCACACAGATCCACTCTTTAAAAACGTGAAAATCTTGAAAATATATGACTTACACACTCAATTCGTCAATTTTCATGCATGACTGGTGTTATAATTGCCTGCCCGCGTCTTTTGGAATGATGTACAACAAACGAGCAAAATCAACACCTAGACACCCGAATCCCGTACTATTAGAACTACCTAGAACTGACTGGTCGGGAAAACTACCCCACCACGCCTTCCCCACAACATGGAACAATATGGAAAAAGATTATACATCTTGCCAAAGCAGGCACACATTGAAGAAGCGCTTACAGATAGCCATGCTGAGAAATTACCCAGAAAATGTACGATGTAAAAACAAAGGATGTCCCGACTGTGCTCTTAAATAATACGAACATTCACACCGGTGTTCACACTATCGCATTCTCGTTCCTAAAAATGCCCATATACTACCATGCATCATAATACTACCGTACATCATTAGGACTTCTCTAACAATGACCCTATACCACTAGACATACATATAAACATTGTATATTTGTACTGTTAATTTGAATTATCCCTAAACCTCACTCAACACAAAGACTTTCCGGCGATCTATATAGATTCCTCTTATAAAAACTAAATACTTTGTTCTTAAAATACCCATGGAACTGGAATCGAAACTGTTATGTGTTAGAAAATATGAAAAGTTCAAAACATTATTATGGAGAGATAATGCATTATCGATCTTATAACTAGTCTGGATTGTCTCACAACCACACCGATACTTGTTTGTGATATGCCCTAAATACTATGTTCTAGATACTTTTATATGTATATGATTATAGTCTGTACGTGTGCGTGGATATGAAATACAAGCCATCGATTCAATTATTTATAGTGATATAGGGGGTAGCAGGAAGACAGCCCGATAGGGCTAGGCTAACCCCCAACAATATACAACATTACCTTTTATGTGTTACTTCCATTGTATTATTCATGTGTATATTGTAAATAAATTATCCTATCCTATCCTATCTGATTGTTAATGATTGAGTCCATCCCATAGTATATTACCATTGGCCTATAGTAGTAGCCCCATACAGTCTCGAAAGCTGAAGAACCCCTATTTTAATATTATCAGCATCCCTGTCCCCAACAATTTGTGTCTCCATCCCAGAGATCTAGTATATTTTATAAAAAGAGACATCCTGCACAGATCTATACCATTTCCATGGTCATAAAAGGGATCTTGGTGTTACTGGGGCATTGTTTCCCTCATATGGTGGGCCTATAGACTTTAGTGATGTGTTTAGGCCTGTGCCATTTAAAATTAATTCAGAGGGGATCAATGCATATTAATATTTATTTGTACTTAAGCGCAAATCATTTGCGCTTTAAGCGCAAATATGATCTATTTGCGCTTAAATGCAAATGATTTACGCATTTAAGCATAAATATTTGCGCTTAAGTGCAAATGATAGAGGTTATTTGCGCTTAAGCGCAAATATTTGCGCTTACGTGTAGATAAATAATAAATGTGAAAAGGCCCTCCCATAATCTTTCATTCTTTTGCACTCCATTTGTATAAGTTGAATAAAATAAATTTCAATAACCTTTAAAATAGATATTTACACATTCAGCCCTCGAAATTAAGTACCACGTCAATCAGCAATGTCATGGTAATTGTTGTGGTGATCATTTCCATCATTAAATAAAGTGCTGGATATGTCATGCAGATGTCATGTGGTAAAATAGCAACTTTTTGCTTACTAAGAATTATTCATTGTTTAGATATTATTTAACCACAACATTAACTGTTCTTAAATGTACCTATTTTACATTTAAAGGTACGGTTGGCCTTGGCGGTGGGTATCCTGTGAAAATGTTGCCACCCGTCAAAAACCGCCACAAACAGAAAGAACATCAAAATGTAGACAGACTTTGTCCGTATACAAATAAGAAATATCGCATAAACAGTATGTTATTGTCATATTTTTTACTATTGTTATGTAAACAAGAGCATAAAAAGTTACTTTTCTGGTGTTTGTTTATATTGTGATGGTAAACATAAAGAGCGTTCTTTGTTGGTGAATTCCTGATATGGAACTAATAAAGAGCGTTTATGCCATTTGTGTGTGGTTAGCCAGTAGCATTGTGCTGTCTTCTGTAACACAATCAGGCTCTTGCTTTGGTAAAATATAGTAGGTCTTTATATGATAACATGCTTTTTACGCGATGGTCATGGTATATATGCACGAAACTGTATGCGTTTTAATGTTTTTCTGTTTACGGTGTTTGGAAGAGATGTGAATATTTTCGACAATTAAGGCCTTGCGTGCCTTTAAGATAATTAAAGTTATCACTGCTCAGCTGTAGTGAGTAATACTTCGTTCAAGGGGTCATTTGGTAGCATCACTTTATACTGTTCCTGCTAATCTGTCGTCGGAGTCGTTAAATTCCAGCAGATTAATTATATAGTAAAACTCTTGAATTCGTGATTTACCATCAGTGATGATCAGTCTGTTTTAAAAATATGTCTTATTCCCAATATAATTTCACTAATAGGCATGTGATTATACCTAACGTCTAGTAACAAAACAATCAATTTATCATTGAAGTATAATCAATCCAGAAAAATGAATTGAGTAGACTGGCCGAAACAGGGTTGCTTTGAACAGTGTTTGACAATTGGATTCAACCAATCACAGTAGCCATTCTATTTAAACCATGAAGGCGGGATATTTGTTCATTGTCGCAAATGATTGACGTGATGTTTTGTCGGTGCTCTTTGTTATTTGACACATCGATTTATACAATCTGACAGTGGATCAGGTATCTGCACTCTTTGATATGTGCCGTGTATTGCCACAGTAAGATTGGCGGTTGGAGAATTGTCAATACGGGGAGGGGGAAAGTCATTTGACTAAAATTTATGAGACTATGAAAACACCCTGGCGATGCCGTGGTGAATGGATGTAGGGCCTACCCCCGGAAATGTGTTGCCGTGTCACGACGGTCATTTTATTCCCAATTTCGAGGGCTGTTTAATAAAATATAAAGAACATGTATTTTAATGATTTACATTTCACAGAATAAGCATTAATTATTCTTCGGTTATTGTCTCCGGTTATCTCCTGTCTACATTTGATCCGCAAATTATATTCAGTTTTCCAATTACCTTGAACTTTCTCTCGCAAATTTTCAGCAATTACCTGTTTTCGTTGTAACATTAAATTAAGATAAATAATGGAACATAAGCTACGAAAGTATCTATTTAAACGCAGAATATTCCCAAGGACAAAGCAGATACAATTCAGGCCACATATTATTGCAGACAGCTAAGGAAACTATCTGCAGGGTCAGCAAAGGCATAGTTTTGACATTAAAATATAATTTGGCACAACAAAGGTGGGAGGTCGTCGGCGAAAGCGTACAAGTGGTTAAAGGATAATATTGAGAGGTTGACTGCAGATGAAGAATCATGCTGGTTTTACTTGTGGTTGGGACATGTGATCTGACAAAAATAAATGGAAAGCATGTGTCCCTTACATCTGGAGATGACAGTGTAATAGACACAATCATGGACTGGATAGTGAAATCGACCCAGATAATCCTTGATGCAAACTGTAAAGTAACTGTTCTTGAAACTCCAGTGTATTCAATAGTTCATCACAACAGACATAACAACCACCCAGACCCGTCAACATTTCTAAGAGAAAGACAGCAGACTCGAGCAACAAGTGTTTGAATTAAACAGACGTGTTCGGGCCTTGAATCAAAAGTTAAATTCACATTCTCCGGCATTCAGCTCAGATCTAATTTTAAAAAGAAGATACGAAAGGGCGCACATCACCAACCCAGTGCTGTCCATTCTCATAATTACAGTCTTTACAAGGATGGACTTCACCCCAACCCAGTCCTATCTAGATACTGGCTCCGTGAAGTGTCAGAGTTAATTGAAGCTGATTGTTGGTGAGACCCTAAGAGTTCTAATGACGATGAACACTCCAGAAATTCAACATCTGACATTGTTATTGATTAATATTAATTTTAAAAATCTAAATCGAAAACTTCCATTTTTTTATTTTAAATGTGTCAATAAATTGTTTTAAAGATGTAATCAGGCTTCCAAACCGATTTGTAAGAAAGTTATATTTTATTTAGATTGTATTGTATAATACTTACGCATTCACATGCATTCGCACTGTGGAACATGCATGCAGGATGTTGGTATTTAAACATTATATCATGATGTTGTACGCTGATCCTTACTTACTTCATTTTTTGTAAAGACAAAACTTGCAACAAATTAAAGACATATTATGGACTTGTTCTAATTCGTGAAACTGATCAGTTAGTATTCAGATGTTATACCAACCTGGATAATGTATCATTCTACTAACATCGTCGTAAATTTCAAAGAAATCGACCATACCACTCAAAATAAAACATCGTCAAAACTACGTTCAGTTGTAAGAATTTACATCTGGATTCGGGACGCAACAATCGGCGACAAACAAACACAAATGATTTCGCTATCCAGAGTCGGTTCATTAATAATAAATATATCAGAATGACGGTGTGTGTTGGCAAGTTGGATTAATATCCTTGAAAAGAACAATATTTAACAAGATTATTCTCCATTTCTATTGTATCACCCTACCGGAGTGTTTCACATCACTTTAAAGTTTAATTAATGCTATTTTATCTGCCAATTTACTCGATTGAGTGTAAATATAAGTAATGCATGTTCCACACAAAATGTGAGACCATAATTCTTTGGTTTTTATTATATTGGTCCAGTTTACATGTCATTTTTTGCTATCAACAGAATGTTATGTTAAATTAGATTTTATGTTGTAACTGGAGTCTGGAACCATGAACACATCTTTAATATACATGTACAATGTCAACATGACTGCAATAACTATGTGGCCTAACGTAAGGTAAGAAAACAAAACAAGTCAGATTGAAGACAGTCTGACGACCACGTGTTTTATGCTGTGTTTACAAAAATGTTGGCATCAATTCAGAGTAATGGGCGGAGCTTCGCTAAACGGTAGTAAATAAACCGAACTTATCGACACATAACGCCAGTTATTTCTCAATAAAAACACTCTTTTTTTCATATGACAATCGACAGGAACGATTGTTATTGGTGTCAACTGGCATTCATTTGTGTTTCAATTAAATTGTACTTAAAATTTACTTGAAAACACCAAAACATTGTCAGATTGTGGGCACGCTACATCGATCACCTGGCGATGATCGATGGAGTGTTCTGGGCGATGGTCGAAATGCAAACAAGGTCACATTCGACCCAATTCAATTGACATTTAATTATTGTTTTCAACGGGAGCAGGCCATGTTGCAGTAAATAAACGGCTCATTATAAGCTCTACCATCGTATAGCTTACCTCCATTTAGAATTTTTAATCCATTATCACAAAATGCTGTGACCCCGTGTTTGAACTCTGATGAATTCCGCCGGTTTTGCAGACACTGGTTCGACTGTCTGCTATCGACAAAAATAGATGCTGACAGCTGATAAATTAAATGAAAAAACGACCGATTTGATACGAAATACCTAACACAAGTAAGACAATCCGGGAACACAAGTGTCGTACACAGAGAATCCATCTTTTCGTAGTAGTTATAACGCGGAAAACTTGGAAGTAATAACTTTTTGGCGCGTACTGACTTTGACGTCGTTGCAGACCAGTGAAAACAATGGCGTTGTGGGACGAAAATATCGTCGCTGGAGGTCGCCCAAGTCGGGACTTGGTGAGGCTCATGATGGTGGGTTTCCGCCGGCCGTTCCTGTGTCTAGCCAATCAGCATTCATCTTATTTAACTAAAGTGATGCCCGCCCTTTCCGATTCCGCGTGAAACTCTCGGGAATTCCCAAGGGGTTTTTGAGGGCGCCGCTTAGAAGAGTTTTTATTTTTCAAAAAGGTACTTATAATTAACCTTTTTTGAAGTTTCACACGGCATTCAAAAGGTCTAATTATGCTCTTTATAATGCACTTACCTCCATTTGACGATATGTAGTATTAACCAGCGGGATCTTCGTTAAAAACTGATGCCAAAAAGTCACATACATTTTTAACGCCAAAAATACGACGAAATTCGGAAACTTTGACGTCGCAAAAAAAATATTTATAAAAATAAGACCCATATAATATTTATCGGCATGGTGAGATCACATTCTACCAGGCTGTGGATTGCCATTGTATTTGAATTTTTTTATTAAAAAGATTTAATTAATCAAAAAGTGCCCACTTTTGTAATTTTTTACCCAAATCTTAAAAATTACGTCGTGACGTTGAACATCCCTACCCTAATGATCAGAAATGAAATTAGGTACTTGAAGAGGTTCGTCACACTCGGATGTTTAACACTTAGACATACTATCAATACACGTACTAAATCTTGGAACCCCGAACATTATCCGCGGCACGAAAAAGAAT
The DNA here is from genome assembly GCA_032622095.1 of Siphonodentalium dalli. Lineage (NCBI taxonomy): Eukaryota > Metazoa > Mollusca > Scaphopoda > Gadilida > Siphonodentaliidae > Siphonodentalium > Siphonodentalium dalli. The sequence continues at coordinate 115,754,936 of CP136062.1, read as the reverse complement.
TGAAGATCTCAATTTCATATCTTTGGCAGTACGGGTATTTGATTTGTCTGTCAACTTCAAGATGATATGTTGGTAACAAATCGTCCGTCTGTATGTACCAATATTTGCGCCTGTCAAATTTGTACACCAAAAACTGAAACATCGCAGATGAAACCCAGGTATTATTTTGAAAAGATAGTCTCATTTCTTGCTTACATCTTAAATATAATGCTCCCCAACTTTGCTAATATTAACAAAAGTTTTTAACAACAGATGTTAAATGTTCTAAAAAAAAAAATTTAATGGCGGGTTAATTGTTTTACTTTCCTTGAGTTGTTGCTCACACATCAATGTTTCAACATTAAGACCACCTAGTTTGAGAATTGCGTAGGTGGGAGTTGATTTCTCTGTTTTCTGTGGAAGTTGTCATCTGATGGCTTTCCAACGAGAAACGAGAGGTAGATGTCCGTATATTTGTAACGACAGTTGACGGTATATGAGGTGTGTATAATAGTTTACCTTCTGACGTTCAATCTGTGGGAACACCCACCGACGTTAAAAGTCTGATATATGAAGATGGGTCTGACAAACGCATCCATTGCGGTGCCTTAAATGCCAAAGGTATGGTCATTGTCAGGAACAGTGTAAATGTGAAGGAATCATATGTGCACTGTGTTCTATTTCTGGTCATGATAAAAAGGCAAGTGCACATGCGACAATGGATTGTCGTTCAGGTCCCATATGGGACTATGAATTCAAAGATGTAAGGCTTGTAAGTATTTATCATATATAGGTGTCAACAAAATGGTGCTTCATCGTCAGTTAGCCACATTTCATATTCCGCAGTCGTTTCCACAAAGTGTGTTGATGCCAGAACTCAAGACATAGTATACAATACAATCGATTCATGAGGTGATAGAAGCAGATATTACAGTGGTTACATAAACTAGTAAATGGAAGATATTCTGCAAGAAGCAAGAAGATGTATTTTCGCCAGAGTTATTCATGAGGTTTTTCGACTTGGACAATTTAGTGTTATTGGTTTTCAGAAGTTCAGGTAACACAAACTGCATTATGATTAAGGTAACCTCCTGAAATATAAGTGGACACAGGCCGCTGTTATGCAAAGCTTGCTCGTGCTCTAACTTTGCATATGGTAACTACCATATTGAATTTAATGATATATTCCCTTTCTATGTGTTGCTGTCACAAATTTGTTCCATTTGGTTTATCTATTTATATTCATGTATTTTATTTGTGTTTGCAAAATGGTCCGTTCTAGTTCAATTCGAGTATGCTCGCTTTGTCGTGGTTGTTGTTATCTATATATCTAAGTTCTAACATAGTATGATATGTATGGGAGGCCCTTTTCACATTTATTATTTATTTGCTCTAGCATTTGCTCTTAAGCGCAAATAGATCATATTTGCGCTTAAGCGCAAATAAAAATTAATATGCATTAATCCCCCCTGAAATTAAATGGCACAGACCATGAACACATCACTCAAACAAAGTGATCATTTGATTAGTCAACAATTGTGGTGTCAGGAAGGAGCCAAAAAGTTCACATTCAAAATGGCTGCTAATAGCACAAGGGCAGTGGCTGCCAATGTAAATTCAACATTAGCAGCTCTTGAAAGAGCCAGGCAAGAGACTGCCGACGATTCTGATGATTTTCAAAGTACTAGTAGATAAACAACTAGTGTGAATTCTATGAAACGACGAAGGAAAGCCGTTTCTACGATTGCCAACCCAGATGCACGACCTACAACTAGTACTACTAGCCATTCTAGGACTAGGAGACCTAAACAGAGAGGTTTGATTATATTATTTTATTACAATATGGTATCAGTTATAACTTCCACTTATTAGTTTATTGCATTTCTATTATAGGCCTACGTTTATTTCGTATACATTAACTTTAATTAGAATCATTTAAACTGTGAAATGGCGGGGATATAACTCAAAACGCACGCGCGGCATTTTGGGAAAATCCAGAAAGAGACATTCACCTTCAATTACCACTGCTAACAAGAAACATAACTCTAGTTTGAATTGAAAGCCTCTTCATTTACTCATAGATTATTAGCGTTATATATTAGTGGCAAATAAATATAGTTTTACCAGCAATTACAAATACTACAGTATATATGTAGACAACGAACGGAAATTTGCGAAGTATATTCATTAAAATATAAAAGCGGCCACATCGTTCGCGTCATTGCAGATTGGCGTACGCCTCGTGGCGTGCGACCGAATGCCTGGCTTTTTCCTGATTTCGTGTCCTGAAATTGATTGTTCAATTCGTTGAAATAAAACAAGTCGAAGATAGTTAATTGACCCTTATATTGTAAGAACACTCACCCGCATCAAATGCACCCGAATCCTTGTTTTATTAGACATATAATAAACATTAAATACACTTTTTCCTCGCAATAAATTTTTTTATCGACCGAATGCGGTCTGCATTTCCTGTGACACGGGTAGCTCCGCCCAGTTGAAGGCTAACAGACCAATCACTACGTTTTGTCCAGAACGATTAGCCAATCCTATCAATGACACTCGGTACTATTATTAGCTTGGCAGGTGCGCTTTTTGGATACATACAACTTCACACTGACCAACCGTTTCCCCGTTGTGGTGTGCGTTTGGCCATTGTGGTGTGGCGAAACGCCGTTGTACGGTGTTTTTGGCGTAATTCGCAAGCGGGTAGAAGGCTGACCACCAAAACGGGATGGAGAGTTAATGTGCATATTTATTATAATGAGACCCCCACAGCCCTGAAGAAGGATATTATACCCAACGAATGAGCGCTTCCCTGGCTCTCTGTTTGCAATTGTACGGCTGAGAAATAGCCTACACAAAATGCCAGGGTGGCCATTCTGACCATGGTTCCTCGACATAAAACCCTATTTGTTCACCCCTGAACACATTTTGACACCCCGCTGGTATTCTCCACGTAAGAACAAGTATCCCCAATTATGCTGGTAACAGCCACAACTCTCCAGTGGCCTAAATATTCAATACAATACCAATCGAAGTGAGTCAACAGCAGCGAAAAAATGACAGCGCCGTTGTGGTTTTGATGGCAACAACGTTGTGGCGGGGATGGTTTTTCGATTCTTGCCGATCATGCAGTATTTTGATGTTTTTGAGACCAGAACAAGGTGTTTCACGCCTATTTCGTATTGTGTATCCAAAATATTACATGTATTATCCAAAATATTACATGTATTATCCGTATAAGCAATGTTCACTCGTGTATACATGCCACGTAACCTGTCACCATAAACACGTTTTTGTGCTCCAAACAAGGTATATTATTGTCCACATAAGCCTATACCACGGCGTGGAACGCACGTACATCACATTTTGAATCTCTAACCAAAGCGGATTTGATTTAAAATTGATTTAAAGCGGATATAATGGCTCTGTCCGACGGAATAAACTAGTGGATGAGGCATATAATTTCTCATTACATCTTTTATAACCAGTGGATGATAAAAACTCGGAATTTATAAAAGAAATTAGATGAAAAATAGGAACGAAATATGCACCGAATTTTAACATCAAACACTGCTTAACCGTTTAATTGATATTTGTAAAATTCACACATATTAATTTGTTCTCTCACATAGCCCACAACTCATGCACCAAATATATAACATAAAATGTTCGAAGTGAGCGGCTAATAGATTACAAAGTGACGTAAGTTCCCCGTCCTGTATACTCATGATACTGCTGTTTGACCAACTCAAGTTTATTTGGCGCGAATAGGCGATTTGATTACGAAAATTATAAACGTACTCAAAACTTATCCTCACCCTATTTCTTTAAAAAGTTTTTACGCAAATCTAACCATTCCATTCAACAGATTTTCAACAGAACTTTAGAGAACTGTCACTCTTCATTGAACTTAATTAATATTAACTCTTTTGTTGAACCCAAACTGTTACATATCCACACAAATGGACCTATTACTGAAATTGCTAGAGGAATACACATACTGCAGTTTGAAAGAGTTGAATTATCTCATTTGTTTTGTCAAAGAAGGTTGGAGACAATTGTGTCAGAATTAATGAAGAAATTGCAATTGTTTGTAACATTCTGTCAACAGATGATGGGCTTTTTGTTGTTTATAGTGTGTTTGAGAAACAAGAAGATTTTTTCGTTTATCCAACACCTTGGAGTAATATAGCAATCTTCCTTGTTTCAAAGCTCAAGTCAGGTATATCATGTGCTCATATAGATAACATTTCTCATAAATACGTGTTGTTACCTCACGGTGAAAATTTTCTTGCCATATCTTATTTACATCAACCATAGAATATCAGAGTATCACCATTAATTAGGCTACAGTTAATTAATTAAAGTTTTAGCATTATTCTAAATTCTCAGAACTAAATGTGGAAAGAGATTAATTGTTAAAGGTACTCAATCCGATTACGCCCCCTTAAATTACTATTTGGCTTCGGGGGTAAAAATTATTAAATTGTGAGTCGAGGAACCCGCCCGTCAAAGCTCAGAGTGATCAGATATCGATTTTGTGGTCTTTCTAGGCCAAAAATGAGATACACTTATGTGTTCTTATTTTAGATGTTAGGCAGATAAAGAAAGGAAAGGGCATGGAAGACTCGGTCTTCAACAGCTTAGTGGGAAGGTGGCTGAGGAATGCCGAAGACAGGATGTGTCCAATGAAAAGGGTGTCAGTTCACGTATGTATTCTGCAGTCTATTTAGGAGATAAAGATACACTCGAGTGAGATATTCGAGATTTGGACATCCACAAATTGTTTTCATGATAAAATCCCTGAATATCCAACGAATCTGGGTACGTTTATCTCCATTGTAAAGAATACAATTTGGTACAAAATTTGAAAGTAACTGCACAAAATTACTTATTATGGACATTACATTAAAGAACTTCTCTGTACATTATGGAAAGGAAAATCTTGTATATAATGTTCACTGTTTAATCCGCTTGGCAGATGATGTCAAATGTCATGGCTATTTGGATCAATTTTCAGCCTTCCCATTTCAGAACTGTATGCAACAGATTAAACGTAAATTACGCAAATCTAACCATTCCATTCAACAGAACTTTAGAGAACTGTCACTCTTCATTGAACTTAATTAATATTAACTCTTTTGTTGAACCCAAACTGTTACATATCCACACAAATGGACCTATTATTGAAATTGCTAGAGGAATACACATACTGCAGTTTGAAAGTGTTGAATTATCTCATTTGTTTTGTCAAAGAAGGTTGGAGACAACTGTGTCAGAATTAATGAAGAAATTGCAATTGTTCGTAACATTCTGTCAACAGATGATGGGCTTTTTGTTGTTTATAGTGTGTTTGAGAAACAAGAAGATTTTTTCGTTGATCCAACACCTTGGAGTAATATAGATATATTCCTTGTTTCAAAGCTCAAGTCAGGTATATTATGTGCTCATATAAATAACATTTCTCATAAATATGTGTTGTTACCTCACGGTGAACATTTTCTTGCCATATCTTATTTACATCAACCATAGAATATCAGAGTATCACCATTAATTAGGCTACAGTTAATTAATTAAACTTTTAGCATTATTCTAAATGCTCAGAACTAAATGTGGAAAGAGATTAATTGTTAAAGGTACTCAATCCGATTAAGCACCCTTAACTTTCCATTTGGCTTCGGGGGTAAAACATATTAAATTTGAGTCGAGGAACCCACCCTTCAAAGCTCAGAGTGATCAGATATAGATTTTGTTGTATTTCTAGACCAAAAATGAAATACAATTCTGTGTTCTTATTATAGAATGGATTAGGCAGACAAAGAAAGGAAAAGGCATGGAAGACTCGGTCTTCAACAGCTTAAAGGTGGCTGAGGAATGCCGAAGACAGGATGTGTCCAATGAAAAGGGTGTCAGTTCACGTATGTATTCTGCAGTCTATGTAGGAGATAAAGATACACTCGAGTGAGATATTCTAGATTTGGACATTCACAAATTGTTTTCATGATCAAATCCCTGAATATCCAACGAATCTAGTATTTTGCCATTAACCCTTCCATGACTGAATCTTCCTGAAATTTCCGAAAACCTGTGCCAATGGATTCTATTATATATGCGAGTCTCTCAGGGAGTCCCGCATTTATATAAGAGAATACATTGGCCTAACAGGACGGTTTATGTTTGTGATTCGGCCCAAATGTATTTAAATAATGTAATTACATCAGGAATTAAAAAATATTCCTTACATAGATTTCTCTGATTCAATTCCATTGGAAGGTGCATCACTTGAGGTTATTATGTCAAATTATATTATAAACATCCCTTTCCCAATATTCTCATTCACTATTCTATCTTTGTTCAGCATGTCATCAATGCTGAGGCTGGGTCCACAGCTTAGAGAAAGTATATCTACTCTCAGGATCCAAATAATCATAATGTATGATTATGAATTTTGTGCAAAAAATCCACCGTATATGATCCTTAGTTGTGTCTATATACTTAATTTTGATCACCGGAATGAATGTGTGCCATGGTATGCAAAACATTCTGCCAAAAACTGGACAAATCATCTTTCTCTTTCTTGTAACAATGTATATATCTTCACACCCTATTAGACCATGGGATGAAAATCCTAGGACGCTTAGAAAAAAGTTTGTCTGCAACTTTTAGGGTACTGCAAGAACTTTATATTTTCATAGCAAGATTGTTTTCTTGTAACAGATTGTAAAATGTTCTGGTTTCGGGAGTTGCACATTCGCGAGAAAAACATGTTTTTGTTAGCCGTTTTCGTGTACATTCTCACTAAAATATAAATGTTTTGTTTGTTTATTATTACAAGTTAATTGAGACATTTTGGTGATTATTCTAAATGGAATATGACGAAATCTTTCAATAAACACGAAAAGCACTAACAGACGAACGGCATATTTACGCCCAGAATGACATTTTGAATATTAAATTCCCCCGAATGGCGCCTGACGTTCGATGAAATAGAGTTACTGTTCTTGACGTTACATGCACATTCCACAGGCGAATAGTGTTATTCCTCTGGGCGTCACGTGTATTTAACGGAATATCTACGCTGAAATTGCATCGACTTGAGGGTCAGTAAATGTTTTGGTATAAATATGAAATTAATAAAAACTAAATTATGTGTGGATATACAATTTTAACTAACATTGGGGTGCATTATTTCGCTCATAAAATAATAAAGGCCAATAGGCCCTATATATAGTACCGGGTACGTGTTCTCAAAATCCGCGGCCTTGACTTCGATCATATATACAGTTTAACTGAACAAATGGTATAGTTTTACAATTTTGATGGCGCAAAACTTTCTCGGGACACATTTTGTCGCCATGCATATAGCCTTATAGACCCAGACAATCATACTATTCAAGTTTATTTTAAATTATAAGGTGAAAAGTGCATGTGCAGATGTTCCGTTGAGAACTTGAGTGCTACATGTATTCGTGTCCGATATCGTGACCACCGTGCGCTCGCCACAGGACATGGTCGTATATTTAGTAGATTTTAGCTACATTTGTAGACTTATCTCAAACGCCGAATACATGCACATACAGGTTATATGGGCTTGTCGGAATGATTAATGCCCGTCATAATTGTCACTGAAAAATCATGCGATATGTCCAACATTGTTCACGAAATAATAAAAAAACAAGCATATATATAACAAGATATATAAATGCATCGATATGGACGTCACTATAAAGTGTGTTTATTTAGTTCACCTTAGAATTACATACATACATACATCTCCCTTGACCTCGAGATATCAAACATTCCCAAACTCTTTAAAACTTAATAATTTTGTATATCTTTATTTCCATTTAAAACAAGACAACTTTCAAACTGATTGGTCAATATTCGAATCTATTTTCTGGCTGAAATGTCAAATTACTTCTGTTGGTTCGGGTATGCATGGAATGTCAAACGTTGAACATTTTGACCTTAGTTAGGACTACCCGGTCGCCACGCTCATGCATGCAGTGCCTCAACTTGTTTTAAAATTTCGCCAGGTAATACCCCGCCATTATAATTCGCGACTTGCATTTATGATCCAATAAACAGTCAAATACAAATATCGTATACTTTGTTTTATATGAGGTCATTCCATGTAGAGTTATATTATTATAGCATGTTTTGAAATTACTTTTCATGCGCGGTATATATATCATCATCATGATGTAGTCAGCCATGTGTAACTACGGTATAGTGGACAAGATATTACATGTGCATAAACTTGCACGAACTGTTCAGTATATAAATAACGAAGTAAAAATAAATAAACAAAAATAAAAAACATGGAATTTCCAGAATTATTGTTATCTGCACGCTAAAATATAGAGGCTTATTTGACTCGGACACATGCCCTCCAAGAGTTGTACTGAACTAGAACCTATCATTTTCGTCTCCGTAAAACGGTATATAACAGCATGCATGGACATATTCCTTAAACTTTTCACGCCTGCATAATTCACATCGTGGACTGCATTGTATATACGCATATTTAAACACCTCGCATATTTAAGGGGAAAATTGCAAGTAGAGATCTACAAAACTAGTTAGTTGAAAATTATCACATGAACGAATTAATAGCTTAAGTTCATATGATATTTGATTGTAAAAGATAATTAACGGAAAACATAACGATAAATACGAACCCATCATCACCGTGCTTGAAAAGTTCAACTTATACATAGGCCTATATATATAGACTTATGCACACCAGACACTAAATGAAATGGTCGGCTGGCACTCTGTATCTGGTAAATATTCGGAAAGATATTATGGATTAATATAATGTCTGCCCTATCACTGAAAAACAGTGCCATTGTCGGTGGAATAGAATAAAGAGAAAGTGCCGTGTGAAGTCAAAATAGTTTCCCGTTAAGACCTGGCGTAATACTAATTTTCCGGACAATCGCGCGCTTGGTTTCGCTTCCGATTCCAGAAATTCAATTAATCGGAATGGCACGTGTAATTGATGTAATTTTTGTTGTGACTTTAATCTGTTTTTTCTTGATTTGAAACTATATCGAGTTTATGTATTGTATAACTTCCTGGTAAAGTGTTGATTGTTTTTGGAGGAATCCATTTACAATTAATGCATATTAATGGACCTTTGATATTATTGACAGAATGCGTATAAATAACGGAATATCACGACGGAACGAACCGCGTGCACCGGCGGTATATTTTTCAGATAAACTTTTGCTCTTTATTCGAAAATGTGCAACTCCCGAGGCCAGAACATTTGCGAAATATGTTTATTGACACGTAACCTTCCAACATTTACCAAAATTATGTAGTACCTCAAAAGTTGCAGAGCAATGACAGCTTAGGATTTTCATCCCATGGTCTATATATATAGAACTGTAACATGATAATCACTGATTAGTTATATTAGCCCATCTGACAATAATCTGGGGGGGGGTGGGTCCACCCTCTACTATTATTTGGATCATGAGAGTAATTAAGGTATAGTTATGACATGTCTTGTATTAAAACGTGAATAAATGGTGCTTGAAGATAAAATATTTGTTTTCATTCACTGAAGTTTCCTGAACTCAATGTTCGGTGTGTACATATTCCAGTCCCAGTATTGCAATATAGTCTATATAACACTCTATGATCACAGTACACTGATCCTATAAATAAATGAAAATGCCACTTACTGTGGTGCAATATCCTATTGAGCCTCAATTACAATGAACTTTTGAAGTTATTACTGAATTCATACACAGAATAATTACACCAATTTGAGATGTAACTATGAACAAGGTGTTTGAGTCCCCCCAAAAACCCGGCAATTTTCACAACATGGAACAGAAAAGAGCGTTCCGTGTTATTCTATTCCTTATATGGTAGCAATAAAGAGCGTTTATCTGACTTCGGACGAAAAATTGAAAACGGTTGGAAAATCGTTGTGACTTTGGCAAGTGTTTTTCAAAGCATATAACACCGGCATCGATCCGGTGCCAATTTGCACGCTGGACCGGAACCGATCCAACAGTGTCGGACCGATGTCGTTAACCCGACACTGATCCGATAGGTTCCTAAACAATCAAAATTTATGCGTCATGGGGATTTTCCAACCGTTGTCAACACGGAACGCCCTTTTCTGTTCCCAGGGCCTGGAACCTACGTCATAAAACAAAGTTTTTCACCGAAAAATGGCGGCTGCTCGGTGCGACTCGAAGTGAGTATTTATCGTTTTTGCAAACTATGTTCATAAACCACTAAAAAAATCATTGCTTATGAGCTGTAAAACATTGTTTGCTAGCTCACAGTCATCTATACCGAGATATATATGTAACGGTTGTAAAGATTATCGCATTCAGGTGGTTTCCGTCACCAATGTTCGAGGCATGTTTCAGAGTTTTGAAATGGTAACGCCTACATTGACTTTTAAAACTGGAATTGTGACATAAATGGTAACGCCTACATATAGTCAACATTTGATTCCAAAATCGGAAATTTGGCTGAATTCTTTCTTTCACTTGCCGAATATCACAATTAGTTTTAGGACTAGTGAGTAGTGTATGCCTTCACAGTTAATGGAACTTATGGAAGCGCAAGAGTATAATTCACCCCTCGCTATAAGATCCCCGAATATTGCCGATGCGAATCGGTATACATCGGCTCAAAAGTAGACTACTTCACTTGTGGCAGGCTAATTAATACGTTTTTCACGGAATAACTATCACAAGACAAATGAATAAAATAATAAGTAATTATATGACCTTTATATATCAATATTATTATAGGGAATAAGAAAAAGGGTCATTCTGCTTGATGCATCATATACATGTATAATTATAGGCTAAAATAAACCAAACTTTGATAAATGAATAAACGCAATATCGCCACTGCTTAAGTTGAACCAGGTAGAAGCTTTAAGTTGTATTATTAAATTTTTGTTTCAAGTTCAAATGTTTCTGAAATTAATAAAAGAAAAAACTGTTAAAGTGATGTGAAACACTCCGGTAAGGTGATCGAATAGAAGTGGAGAATAATCTTGTTCAAAGTAGTTATTTTTACAAATGTTATATCTAAATTGACAACACACACCGTCATTCTTATATACTAATTAAATGCAGTGACTGCCGATGGCGAAATCGTTTATTTCGACACGACTCAGTCTCATTTCGCTTACATTTGTCAATATATGCACATAAGATGTAGAATTTAAGGTAATAGAAAATAGTTTGACATATTATATATCAATACTATCGGATTCAGCATTCTATGATGCATGCATATATCGCAAGATGCCAGTGATGATAGCCGTCTGAAGTCGACAGAAGTCGCAATTTAACTTATACCGATTGTATAGATGGGAAACTACATAGTACATCCCTGCCAGTCCTTCGTTTATTCTCGGCATAACAGAAAAGTCTAACACCAAAAAAAAACAAAACACGCGTGGTCTGGAATTATTCGGGTTCACAACAAACGCTAAAACCAGCGGGTGTCTATAACCGGGTATTAGGAAAATTTCGGAAACGAAATACTCCGAATGATAACGTCTCAGCCGACTGAGCCGCCATATTTCGTCAGCCACGAACGTCGTGACTAAGCCGGCTTAGCTAGATAACCAGCTACGAAAATTGGTTGAGGGGGGGGGTCTGGAAAAAAATTGCACACCAAAAAAAAAAAATTCCGACCAGAGGGACCCACCACCCCAAAAATTATTTTTTTCCTCCAAAACTTTGGGGACCCACCCCCCTCTTTCTCATGTTTTTATCAAAATTTCAGAGTTTTTTTTAGCCGTTTTTCAATAACTGTGTTAACTGTCTTACTAATTGGTAAACACAGCTCAGAAAAAAACGAAAAATAAACTGTATTTCCAGACGTTTCCTGGTGTTTTCAGTATCTAACAACAATAATAAAGCATTGTGTAGGTACACTATATGTCACAAATCGCCCTAGACCCCATTATAGCCTTAATAAATCGAGTGCGTTGTGTCTGACAGAGAACACTGACCAGTGTAAATAGTGGTAAACAGGTCAGGGGTTCCACAATTATTTGTAGATGACCAAAGAACTCTTTTAAGTCTTCTCCACCGGGGTGGGGTGGGGTGGGGAGGGGAATTGTTTTTGGTTAGGTATACACATAGATATATGGTTATTATACCGCCCAATATTAGTCGGCGGGTATATAGCTGACGTCTCGACCCGTCCGTCTGTACAATCATTTTGCATTATAACTCAAGAGTCGGTTGTCATATTGTTATGCCCTATGGCATGGTGACGGACCAGAAATGGGGAACGAATATGCATAATATCACGGGTTGTGACTATTAATGCCTACCAGAGTTATGGGCCCTGTTCGACTTCATGAAATTCAGTCCGTACAAAGCTTTTGCAATATAAGTTAAGTGTCGGTTGTCGAATTTTGATGTGGTTTGGTATGGTGATAGACCAGAATGAAGAATTGAATGTCATTTCTTAATGCATCTGAATGCATCACTTTATTTCAGTTCATCCATTTGTAAGTGATATAAACAGTATACAATTAGTATTTTAGTTTAGTCTTGTTGAGCAGTAAAGCTCCAAGATGAAGTTCGGAAATTCAATGAGAATAGCGTCACCTTCAGTTGGGATTGTCTGAGCAGTAAACAGTTAACGGTCATTCATCATGACCAATTCAGTTTTATTTGGATAATTGTTGCAAATTAACATTACTTGCAATCATTCAAGATGAGAAATAACCAGAAGGAATGAATTTGATTACATGCCAGGACAAGACAGTATTTCAGACATTAGAAATTTATGAGATACCCTTTTCAATTTCATGTTATGCAACAATCATGTTAATGATATATAGTCATCATTGAGTATTCACCATGTAGTATCCAATTTGTGATAGTTTTTATGTTTTATTACTGTTATTCAAGTAATACAACTGGGTAATATATTAATTGTGTTACTAAATATTTCTTCCGCTGATAATAAGTTTCCTGAACGCTATTACGGTGGTTCACTGTGAAGTGGTCCGGGATTCTGTGAAATCCAGAATGTTGCTAAATCTGAGGCTAAAGAGTCACTATAGCTGCTATAATAGCTATATAGAAAAAAATTACAAGCACGATTTTTTCCGCCTCTGGATTACCCACCCACCCCGGCCCTATATACGGATTTCTTTTTTAGACCCCCCCCTTCTTAGACGACACAACAAGCCTCTTTTTGTTGTAATTTTTTCTTCTATTCATCTTTAAGTTAATTTTTTTCCTTGTATATATATCATTTTTGTATGCAAAAGTATTCAATACACGGAATATCCAGTTTATATAAAATTTTGTAATATATAATGTTAAACATAACCAAACTAAATGAATATCCAGCCTCAGGAACCATATATTATGTTCACAATTCACTATATAACCTGCTATAGTTAATATATATGTGACCAATTAGTTTTTGGGACTTGAGTACCTAAACATACTTTATGATTATTGACTGATGATGGGTCAGGGTGTTTGAAAATGTATTTATCCGTTACATATATCCCGATGTTTTGGTTTTGGATTGCGAATATAATTGATGCGTGACCAGATTAATTGTTTGACAACGAAGGTTCCTGGACCGAATAACACATTCAATTCATTATCAATAAACATGGGTAAACAATGAATGTTAGTAATAGAATATAATTAAAGAAATCTTTATTGCATGATAATGTTTTAACCACAACTATCAGACGAAACTGGATTTATGAACAAATTAACATGGATTCAACCAACGGAAATAGACTGGAATAACAAAGTAATCCTACAATGAATATGGAATAAGAGAACGAATGACATGACATACACTTAATTAAACTACCGAATATACAACGAGAACATAAAAACAATGATTATCCCTGATTATGCCATGAATTTATGTTCGTCTTTATATATAGTATTATCAAATTAGATATTGGCATCTCTATAACAGCCATTTGTGTATTGTAACGCATTTAACAGAGTGTGTATATGTGAACACGATCGTTAATAGTTCATCTACCGGATTATACGGATGGTGACTCAATTGTTAGTGCAAACAGGCCAATATTATGTGAGCGTCAACGCGATGTGGGCGTTACCATTAATAGACAAATTCATAAAAATTCTTTGTGTCTTACGAAATTTACAAACAAACCACGGAGAAGTTAATTTTTTGTTATTGATTCAAATTTTAGCATTTATAATATCCCGAAACTCAATGTATACGGTTTTAAAATGAGTTTAGGGCGCGGAGAACATGAAATGTTGGCGTTAACACCTGCACGAAAATAGGAAATCGGACGCGATTTTGAATTGCGAACGCGAAATTCTCATTATAAGAATTCTTTCCGATTTTCGGTTTCTGTATTTGTTGAGATTTGCAGGTCGCATAGCTCCTTTGCTTATAATACTACATCGAAATCGATTGTATTTATTTAAAAAACGATGTCGAAGTGGCGAGTCGAACCTTATTTACAGTTATTTTGATGTAGGGTTACCCTTCCGGTGACGTAGGTTCCAGGCCCTGGTTCCATGTCGTGAAAATGACTAGTTTTTTTGGGGGGGGGGGGAGGGGGGCTCAAACACCTTGTTCATAGTTACATTTTTCATTAGGCTACTTCAATTTGCGTCTTTTTGGGTTAAATAATGCTCGCAGAAAGGTAGTAAAGATATTTATCGACCTATTTCAATACCGGGGACAATTCAAAAGCGAATAATATTAGCATTTTGGAGCGCAAACCGCCATGTGGCTTTCAAATTTCCGTCAGTTCTAAACACTACCCCTAAATGGCCTAATGATCAGAAATGAAATTAGGTACTTGAAGAGGTTCGTCACACTCGGATGTTTATCACTTAGACATACTATCAATGCACGTACTGAATCTTGCAACCCCGAACATTATCACGAAAAAGAATTGAAGATCTCAATTTCATATCTTTGGCAGTACGGGTATTTGATTTGTCTGTCAACTTCAAGATGATATGTTGGTAACAAATCGTCCGTCTCTATGTACCAATATTTGCGCCTGTCAAATTTGTACACCAAAAACTGAAACATCGCAGATGAAACCAGGTATTATTTTGAAAAGATAGTCTCATTTCTTGCTTACATCTTAAATATAATGCTCCCCAACTTTGCTAATATTAACAAAAGTCTTCCAAAAGTTTTTAACAACAGATATTAAATGTTCTAAATAAATAAATTTAATGGCGGGTTAATTGTTTTACTTTCCTTGAGTTGTTTGATCACAAATCAATGTTTCAACATTAAGACCACCTAATTTGAGAATTGGGTAGGTGGGAGTTGATTTCTCTGTTTTCTGATGGCTTTCTGATGGCTTTCCAACGAGAAACGAGAGGTAGATGTCCGTATATTTGTAACGACAGTTGACGGCATATGAGGTGTGTATAATAGTTTACCTTCTGACGTTCAATCTGTGGGAACACCCACCGACGTTGAAAGTCTGATATATGAAGATGGGTCTGACAAACGCATCCATTGCGGTGCCTTAATTGTCAGGAACAGTGTAAATGTGAAGGAATCATATGTGCACTGTGTTCTATTTCTGGTCATGATAAAAAGGCAAGTGCACATGCGACAATGGATTGTCGTTCAGGTCCGATATGGGACTATGAATTCAAAGATGGTGCTTCATCGTCAGTTAGCCACATTTCATATTCCGCAGTCGTTTCCACAAAGAAGTGTGTTGATGCCAGAACTCAAGACATAGTATACAATACAATCGATTCATGAGGTGATAGAAGCAGATATTACAGTGGTTACATAAACTAGTAAATGGAAGATATTCTGCAAGAAGCAAGAACATGTATTTTCGCCAGAGTTATTCATGAGGTTTTTCGACTTGGACAATTTAGTGTTATTGGTTTTCAGAAGTTCAGGTAACACAAACTGCATTGTGATTAAGGTAACCTCCTGAAATATAAGTGGACACAGGCCGCTGTTATGCAAAGCTTGCTCGTGCTCTAACTTTGCATATGGTAACTACAATATTGAATTTAATTATATATTCCCTTTCTATGTGTTGCTGTCACAAATTTGTTCCATTTGGTTTATCTATTTATATTCATGTATTTTATTTGTGTTTGCAAAATGGTCCGTTCTAGTTCAATTCGAGTATGCTCGCTTTGTCGTGGTTGTTATCTATATATCTAAGTTCTAACATAGTATGATATGTATGGGAGGCCCTTTTCACATTTATTATTTATTTGCTCTATCATTTGCTCTTAAGCGCAAATAGATCATATTTGCGCTTAAGCGCAAATAAAAATTAATATGCATTAATCCCCCCTGAAATTAAATGGCACAGACCATGAACACACCACTCAAACAAAGTGATCATTTGATTAGTCAACAATTGTGGTGTCAGGAAGGAGCCAAAAAGTTCACTTTTGTTCACATTCAAAATGGCTGCTAATAGCACAAGGGCAGTGGCTGCCAATGTAAATTCAACATTAGCAGCTCTTGAAAGAGCCAGGCAAGAGACTGCCGACGATTCTGATGATTTTCAAAGTACTAGTAGATAAACAACTAGTGTGAATTCTATGAAACGACGAAGGAAAGCCGTTTCTACGATTGCCAACCCAGATGCACGACCTACAACTAGTACTACTAGCCATTCTAGGACTAGGAGACCTAAACAGAGAGGTTTGATTATATTATTTTATTACAATATGGTATCAGTTATAACTTCCACTTATTAGTTTATTGCATTTCTATTATAGGCCTACGTTTATTTCGTATACATTAACTTTAATTAGAATCATTTAAACTGTGAAATGGCGGGGATATAACTCAAAACGCACGCGCGGCATTTTGGGAAAATCCAGAAAGAGACATTCACCTTCAATTACCACTGCTAACAAGAAACATAACTCTAGTTTGAATTGAAAGCCTCTTCATTTACTCATAGATTATTAGCGTTATATATTAGTGGCAAATAAATATAGTTTTACCAGCAATTACAAATACTACAGTATATATGTCGACAACGAACGGAAATTTGCGAAGTATATTCATTAAAATATAAAAGCGGCCACATCGTTCGCGTCATCGCAGATTGGCGTACGCCTCGTGGCGTGCGACCGAATGCCTGGCTTTTTCCTGATTTCGTGTCCTGAAATTGTTTGTTCAATTCGTTGAAATAAAACAAGTCGAAGATAGTTAATTGACCCTTATATTGTAAGAACACTCACCCGCATCGAATGCACCCGAATCCTTGTTTTATTAGACATATAATAAACATTAAATACACTTTTTCCTCGCAATAAATAGCATTTCCTGTGACACGGATAGCTCCGCCCAGTTGAAGGCTAACAGACCAATCACTACGTTTTGTCCAGAACGATTAGCCAATCCTATCAATGACACTCGGTACTATTATTAGCTTGGCAGGTGCGCTTTTTGGATACATACAACTTCACACTGACCAACCGTTTCCCCGTTGTGGTGTGCGTTTGGCCATTGTGGTGTGGCGAAACGCCGTTGTACGGTGCTTTTGGCGTAATTCGCAAGCGGGTAGAAGAAGGCTGACCACCAAAACGGGATGGAGAGTTAATGTGCATATTTATTATAATGAGACCCCCACAGCCCTGAAGAAGGATATTATACCCAACGAATGAGCGCTTCCCTGGCTCTCTGTTTGTTTGTACGGCTGAGAAATAGCCTACACAAAATGCCAGGGTGGCCATTCTGACCATGGTTCCTCGACATAAAACCCTATTTGTTCACCCCTGAACACATTTTGACACCCCGCTGGTATTCTCCACGTAAGAACAATTATCCCCAATTATGCTGGTAACAGCCACAACTCTCCAGTGGCCTAAATATTCAATACAATACCAATCGAAGTGAGTCAACAGCAGCGAAAAAATGACAACGCCGTTGTGGTTTTGATGGCAACAACGTTGTGGCGGGGCTGGTTTTTCGATTCTTTTCGAAGGTTCAATGAAGATGCACAACACGAAATCGTAGGATTCACGGTGCAACGGCTTCGAGTGAAGGATATACTCCCCCCCCCCCCCCCACCCCAAATAAACAAGTAGAATTTTCATTTTGATGTTGTTTTAATAAAATGTGTTGCCAATATTCATTTAAACTTCGTTTATTCAAACGCGAGTTACGCGATATCCGGGGTGCGATCGATTGAAGACCGGAACGGGAACACTAAAAAACGTGTAATCTTAATCCAGTCCAGCTGGGGGAAATTACCAATTTGGAATTTGTGCTCCCGGGAACTGGTGTGAACAAAGGCAGTTGCTATGTTAAATATCACGACAATATGCAGATTTAAAAAATCGAAAGAAAGTAACCTCGCAAACGTAACAGTTACGTTTTAGCAAACCAATTACACACTACGTTTTCTGAGGTTCGGCGAATTGTTGATACGGGAATGTGTAAGAAGATATAACGGAAGTTGCAAAACATTTACCCTTCAAAGTTGAAATGGCGGAAATATCAAACATTTAGAATACTGATTTGTAAATGTATCAGCAAATGTAACATATACGAGCAGAATATGGGTCGACCACGTACAACAGGGTCGAGTCACAACAAAAAAGCTGCCACATATTCCTCCAAACGGCCAGAAAATGAACCACCCGATAAACCAAGCCAGTCCATTACAAACTTTTTTGCAACAAGTGCTAAACGGCCACGTAGTTCAGAAGAGCACAGTGACTCGGAAATGCCCAGTACCAGTAATTCAGAAACCAATAGAGATAATGACCATAGAGTGACAAACAGTCCAGTCAACCCTCTTGAGGCTCCTGTACAACATGATGTAGTCTCTGGTGAACTTCCATCTGCCCTAGTAGGCATACCACGTGCAGTGAATAGTGTTACTACTGTTACTGTTAGCACTGACACTAGTGACAGCGAGACAATAGTTGCTGTGGGGTCTGATGCAAATGATGGCAGGAAACTATCTGCCCTGTCCAAATTGGAGGAAAAATTCAATTTTCTGTATTACTCTGCATCAAAACAGCGTTGGTTGTGTAAAATATGTTCCGAATATGGTGATGCAAGTGTCGGTGCATGGAGAGATGCTGGAATTGATCCAAAAGAACACCCGAATAGGGTTTTTATGGGCCATTCAAAATCTGTAGGTCACACAAGAGCAGTTGCCAAGAGAGCTAGTATACATGAGTTATTGGTGAGAGGGACCGTCCACAGACAATTAGTGGAAGCATCTTTAGGCCAGGAGGGGTCGGTCAGGGATAGGAACAGGCGCGTCATCCTTAAATTTTTAAAGACCACATATTTCCTAGCAAAGAAGAAGTGGGCTATCACTAGAAACTTCCAAGAGGTTATTGAGTTTCTTGGGAAGATTGGAGACACTGATATTGCCTACCATCTCGTGGAAGCTAGTAGCCGGGCAACATATTTATCCAAAAACCTCGGTTGATGATTACCTGACGGTTATTAGCGACTTCATTGAAGACAAACTCCTGGACGAAATCATTTCCTCGGGTGAGTTCTCTTTGCTCGCCGATGAAACTACCGACGTTGCAAGTCGACCAGAACTGTCAATGTTTATCCGGTTTGTGGACTCCGATTGGCATTCAATACGTGAGGAGTTCATCGGCCTTGTTCATCTGACCGAAGTGCAGAGTAAAGGTGCCGAGTCTTTGTGCGATACTATTGCATCTTTTTTGAAATCAAAACACTTGGACATATCATTACTAGTGTTTAGCGGGCTAGACGGAACTAATGCCATGAGTGGAGAGATCAGCGGATTACAAACGAGGCTTCGCCATCTCTCGCCTCACGCAATTTATGTCAATTGCCGTAACCATCGGCTGGCATTGATATTTGTTCACCTAATTAAACAATATGAGGTGCTGAAATCAATTGATTCTCTTCTCAACTCTGTTCATAACCATATGAAGAATTCAAACATCAGGAAAATTATGTTTGAAAATTCTCAGGAATTAGAAGGTGAAAAACCACTCAAACTTCTAAAAGTTGCAACAACGCGCTGGCTATCTCACGGGGAAGCTACTAAGAGACTTATCAGCAGATATTTTTTCGCTAATCAATACCCTAGACACAGAAATTAAAGAAACTTCTGATCCAGAGATCATAGGGATTCGATCCCAACTTCTAAAGCCGGACATAATTTTGTTCATGTTGATGCTGGGTGACATCCTGACACCATTTAACAAATTCTCAAAGTTTCTACAAAAGAGCAATTTATTGTACAGTTCGATTCCGGCAAAGTTAGACCAATTGATAGAAGCAATTTCATCAATGGAGAAAGTGGCAGGTCCTTTATTTCAACAGAACGCTGCTACTTTTCTCAAGTTATCTCAGGAGAGAACAACAATGAGTCGAAGACTCAGGACGTGCACTCTGCTGTCCATTGACGACGATGTTGAAGCCACCATCAGAGAATTCAATACCAAGGTCCGGGAACCGTTTGTTCTGAGTGTGCTGAGTGAGTTGGATAAGGCACTTGATGTAAAGAACAAAGTACTTTATTCTTTCGATGCGTTCAACGTAAGTGAGAAATTGTCGGTTGCGGATCGCCATGCTTCGTTGGAAACACTTTTCGAACATTATGGACAAACACAAGAAAGCAAAGTGGTATTCTCAGACGTTGTTAATACTTCAGCTCCATTAATTCCAGCCTGAGACCCATCTGAACACCCAGATAAGGTTAAGAACTTTTATGATGATTTTGAAAGTTTCATCCGAAACCTGGAGACGAAACGCAACAAATCTGTTGCAGATATGGTAAAAGCTGGAAAATTGAAACCAAGAGATGTTGATGTGTATAAAAGCGACCATCCGATCAATTCCAGCGATGTGTATTCAGCCATGTTCAACGACTCTGACCAATATCCCAACATTATGAGACTATTTAAACTGTCACTTCTGATTCAACCGAGCACCGCGAGTGTGGAGCGTGGATTTTCCGTACTTTCTCTGTTACATAATAAACTTAGAAGTCGACTGTCACCAAGTAGTCTAGACAGACTGATGAGGGTAGTCCTTGTGGGGCCTAATGACTGTGATCATATCACACACGAGGAATGGGACAAAATAGTTGACAACTTTGCAGACATGGGCAATAGAAGGATTGACTTGTGATTTTTCAGTTGAGGTAGTGATTTTTTCGTTCAGGTGACTACTCTTGGGATCCAAATAATAGTAGTATATCACTAGTCAACTATGAACTTAGTGACTTAAGAATATAATATTGTCAGTAGAGTAACTGTAAAGATACTAAAGATGTTAACAGTATTTTATTTCTCATTAATTCATAGAACAATACATAAATAACCAACGAGAATGTTTGAGTGTATCCTGGTTTTACTAGATCTTGTTCTACATATTCAATGTTTTTGAATAAATGTTTCTGTTTTTTTTTATTTCTTCACATGTGTATCTTACTTGACATTTGAGGGCAAAATAGTCAAAATTAATTGAAAGGCTACTCAAGACTTAGAGTTGCCATAAACAGTTACAAATGCCTAGAACCAAGATTTACAGGGCATACACCTTTGATAGTCTCACCATCATCCCATGTATAAATATATTGCCAGATATTAAAATTCTACTTTAAAAAACTGTTAAAATTAACTTGTTAATACAGTTTGAAATACTCACTCAGATTACTCCAGATATGCTCTCGATGCATCCAATTATTCAAAATTTTCCTGTGGGAGACCCCCCACATACGAAGGGGGCTACCCCCTTCCGTACCTACCCCCCATCTCGGGCCTATGGCCCGAGGGATATGCCTTCGGCATATCGTGGTCCCAAAACAGGTGTCCCCAAAAAATCCCTGGATCCATCCCTGAATCACTGATTAGTTATATTAGCCCATCTGACAATAATCTGGGGGGGGGGGGGGTTCAACCCTCTACTATTATTTGGATCATGAGAGTAATTAAGGTATAGTTATGACATGTCTTGTATTAAAACGTGAATAAATGGTGCTTGAAGATAAAATATTTGTTTTCATTCACTGAAGTTTCCTGAACTCAATGTTCGGTGTGCACATATTCCAGTCCCAGTATTGCAATATAGTCTATATAACACTCTATGATCACAGTACACTGATCCTATAAATAAATGAAAATGCCACTTACTGTGGTGCAATATCCTATTGAGCCTCAATTACAATGAACTTTTGAAGTTATTACTGAATTCATACACAGAATAATTACACCAATTTGAGATGTAACTATGAAGGTGTTTGAGTCCCCCCCCCCAAAAAAACCCGGCAATTTTCACAACATGGAACAGAAAAGAGCGTTCCGTGTTATTCTATTCCTTATATGGTAGCAATAAAGAGCGTTTGTCTGACTTCGGACGAAAAATTGAAAACGGTTGGAAAATCGTTGTGACTTTGGCAAGTGTTTTTCAAAGCATATAACACCGGCATCGATCCGGTGCCATATTTGCACGCTGGACCGGAACCGATACAACAGTGTCGGACCGATACCGTTAACCCGACACTGATCCGATAGGTTCCTTAACAATCAAAATTGATGCGTCATGGGGATTTTCCAACCGTTTTCATTTTTTCGTCCGAAGTCAGACAAACGCTCTTTATTGCTACCATATAAGGAATAGAATAACACGGAACGCCCTTTTCTGTTCCATGTCGTGAAAATAGCTGTGGTCTTTTTTGGGGGGGGGGGGGCCCAAACACCTTGTTCATAGTTACATTTTTCATTAGGCTACTTCAATTTGCGTCTTTTTGGGTTAAATAATGCTCGCAGAAAGGTAGTGAAGATATTTATCGACCTATTTCAATACCGGGGACAATTCAAAAGCGAATAATATTAGCATTTTGGAGCGCAAACCGCCATGTGGCTTTCAAATTTCCGTCAGTTCTAAACACTACCCCTAAATGGCCTAATGATCAGAAATGAAATTAGGTACTTTCAGAAGAGGTTCGTCACACTCGGATGTTTAACACTTAGACATGCTATCAATGCACGTACTGAATCTTGCAACCCCGAACATTATCACGAAAAAGAATTGAAGATCTCAATTTCATATCTTTGGCAGTACGGGTATTTGATTTGTCTGTCAACTTCAAGATGATATGTTGGTAACAAATCGTCCGTCTCTATGTACCAATATTTGCGCCTGTAAAATTTGTACACCAAAAACTGAAACATCGCAGATGAAACCAGGTATTATTTTGAAAAGATAATCTCATTTCTTGCTTACATCTTAAATATAATGCTCCCCAACTTTGCTAATATTAACAAAAGTCTTCCAAAAGTTTTTAACAACAGATGTTAAATGTTCTAAAAAAAAAAATTTAATGGCGGGTTAATTGTTTTACTTTCCTTGAGTTATTTGCTCACAAATCAATGTTTCCACATTAAGACCACCTAATTTGAGAATTGGGTAGGTGGGAGTTGATTTCTCTGTTTTCTGTGGAAGTTGTCATCTGATGGCTTTCCAACGAGAAACGAGAGGTAGATGTCCGTATATTTGTAACGACAGTTGACGGTATATGAGGTGTGTATAATAGTTTACCTTCTGACGTTCAATCTGTGGGAACATCCACCGACGTTGAAAGTCTGATATGTGAAGATGGGTCTGACAAACTCATCCACTGCGGTCCCTTAAATGCCAAAGGTATGGTCATTGTCAGGAACAGTGTAAATGTGAAGGAATCATATATGCACTGTGTTCTATTTCTGGTCATGATAAAAAGGCAAGTGCACATGCGACAATGGATTGTCGTTCAGGTTCCATATGGGACTATGAATTCAAAGATGTAAGGCTTGTAAGTATTTATCATATATAGGTGTCAACAAAATGGTGCTTTCATATTCCGCAGTCGTTTCCACAAA
This sequence comes from Siphonodentalium dalli, assembly GCA_032622095.1. NCBI lineage: Eukaryota > Metazoa > Mollusca > Scaphopoda > Gadilida > Siphonodentaliidae > Siphonodentalium > Siphonodentalium dalli. Next base: position 115,731,096 of record CP136062.1, on the reverse strand, counting down.
GAAGTGTGTTGATGCCAGAACTCAAGACATAGTATACAATACAATCGATTCATGAGGTGATAGAAGCAGATATTACAGTGGTTACATAAACTAGTAAATGGAAGATATTCTGCAAGAAGCAACAAGATATATTTTCGCCAGAGTTATTCATGAGGTTTTTCGACTTGGACAATTTAGTGTTATTGGTTTTCAGAAGTTCAGGTAACACAAACTGCATTGTGATTAAGGTAACCTCCTGAAATATAAGTGGACACAGGCCGCTGTTATGCAAAGCTTGCTCGTGCTCTAACTTTGCATATGGTAACTACCATATTGAATTTAATGATATATTCCCTTTCTATGTGTTGCTGTCACAAATTTGTTCCATTTGGTTTATCTATTTATATTCATGTATTTTATTTGTGTTTGCAAAATGGTCCGTTCTAGTTCAATTCGAGTATGCTCGCTTTGTCGTGGTTGTTGTTATCTATATATCTAAGTTCTAACATAGTATGATATGTATGGGATGCCCTTTTCACATTTATTATTTATTTGCTCTATCATTTGCTCTTAAGCGCAAATAAAAATTAATATGCATTAATCCCCCCTGAAATTAAATGGCACAGACCATGAACACATCACTCAAACAAAGTGATCATTTGATTAGTCAACAATTGTGGTGTCAGGAAGGAGCCAAAAAGTTCACATTCAAAATGGCTGCTAATAGCACAAGGGCAGTGGCTGCCAATGTAAATTCAACATTAGCAGCTCTTGAAAGAGCCAGGCAAGAGACTGCCGACGATTCTGATGATTTTCAAAGTACTAGTAGATAAACAACTAGTGTGAATTCTATGAAACGACGAAGGAAAGCCGTTTCTACGATTGCCAACCCAGATGCACGACCTACAACTAGTACTACTAGCCATTCTAGGACTAGGAGACCTAAACAGAGAGGTTTGATTATATTATTTTATTACAATATGGTATCAGTTATAACTTCCACTTATTAGTTTATTGCATTTCTATTATAGGCCTACGTTTATTTCGTATACATTAACTTTAATTAGAATCATTTAAACTGTGAAATGGCGGGGATATAACTCAAAACGCACGCGCGGCATTTTGGGAAAATCCAGAAAGAGACATTCACCTTCAATTACCACTGCTAACAAGAAACATAACTCTAGTTTGAATTGAAAGCCTCTTCATTTACTCATAGATTATTAGCGTTATATATTAGTGGAAAATAAATATAGTTTTACCAGCAATTACAAATACTACAGTATATATGTAGACAACGAACGGAAATTTGCGAAGTATATTCATTAAAATATAAAAGCGGCCATGCACATCGTTCGCGTCATCGCAGATTGGCGTACGCCTCGTGGCGTGCGACCGAATGCCTGGTTTTTTCCTGATTTCGTGTCCTGAAATTGATTGTTCAATTCGTTGAAATAAAACAAGTCGAAGATAGTTAATTGACCCTTATATTGTAAGAACACTCACCCGCATCGAATGCACCCGAATCCTTGTTTTATTAGACATATAATAAACATTAAATACACTTTTTCCTCGCAATAAATTTTTTTATCGAACGAATGCGGTCTGCATTTCCTGTGACACGGATAGCTCCGCCCAGTTGAAGGCTAACAGACCAATCACTACGTTTTGTCCAGAACGATTAGCCAATCCTATCAATGACACTCGGTACTATTATTAGCTTGGCAGGTGCGCTTTTTGGATACATACAACTTCACACTGACCAACCGTTTCCCCGTTGTGGTGTGCGTTTGGCCATTGTGGTGTGGCGAAACGCCGTTGTACGGTGTTTTTGGCGTAATTCGCAAGCGGGTAGAAGAAGGCTGACCACCAAAACGGGATGGAGAGTTAATGTGCATATTTATTATAATGAGACCCCACAGCCCTGAAGAAGGATATTATACCCAACGAATGAGCGCTTCCCTGGCTCTCTGTTTGTTTGTACGGCTGAGAAATAGCCTACACAAAATGCCAGGGTGGCCATTCTGGCCATGGTTCCTCGACATAAAAACCCTATTTGTTAACCCCTGAACACATTTTGACACCCCGCTGGTATTCTCCACGTAAGAACAATTATCCCCAATTATGCTGGTAACAGCCACAACTCTCCAGTGGTCTAAATATTCAATACAATACCAATCGAAGTGAGTCAACAGCAGCGAAAAAATGACAACGCCGTTGTGGTTTTGATGGCAACAACGTTGTGGCGGGGCTGGTTTTTCGATTCTTGCCGATCATGCAGTATTTTGATGTTTTTGAGACCAGAACAAGGTGTTTCACGCCTATTTCGTATTGTGTATCCAAAATATTACATGTATTATCCAATATATTACATGTATTATCCGTATAAGCAATGTTCACTCGTGTATACATGCCACGTAACCTGTCACCATAAACACGTTTTTTGTGCTCCAAAGGTATATTATTGTCCACATAGGCCTATACCACGGCGTGGAACGCACGTACATCACATTTTGAATCTCTAACCAAAGCGGATTTGATTTAAAACGGATATAAACTAGTAGATGAGGCATATAATTTCTCATTACATCTTTTATAACCAGTGGATGATAAAAACTCGGAATTTATAAAAGAAATTAGATGAAAAATAGGAACGAAATATGCACCGAATTTTAACATCAAACACTGCTTAACCGTTTAATTGATATTTGTAAAATTCACACATTAATTTGTTCTCTCACATAGCCCACAACTCATGCACCAAATATATAACATAAAATGTACGAAGTGAGCGGCTTATAGATTACAAAGTGACGTAAGTTCCCCGTCCTGTATACTCATGATACTGCTGTTTGACCAACTCAAGTTTATTTGGCGCGAATAGGCGATTTGATTACGAAAATTATAAACGTACTCAAAACTTATCCTCACCCTATATCTTAAAAGTTTTACAACAATGGCATTTGCAAGAAAGCCACACATATAAATATATTAGTTTCCATATATGCCATATGATGATTACGTTCATGAGTATCATGTTCTCTTAATACATTTTATAATCGCCGTCGAAATTCTAATTTATGAATCCGATGTATGCCATATAATAACACGTGTCTGGTCTGCTTCTTGAGTATTGTCATAGAATAGAAATAGCTTCATTGGTCCACTGCTGGAGCTTATATACGGTAAGGAATTAAAGGATCGTTATTGGGGAGATGAGGAACATGAAATATCTTCCGATAACGCAAGGATAATTCTACCCAAAAGAAGTTATTTTTTCAATTTTTTTTAGTATTACACACTAAACTCTCACACCACATTTAGTTAAATATTATTTATCATGACCCAAATTCGCTTTTCTGTGTGGGTGGGTCTGGGGTAGGGCGGTGTCATTACATTCTAAATGATGCACGTTAATTTGTTAGTGTCTTTAAGTTTATACGAAATAACACGAATTGTTCCTAAGTCCCGTATCCTATAGGATCACTGGGGGATCAAATATCTATCCTTTTTCGTGGATCATCACCAAACAAAGTTCTAAATATGTAGGTTTTGTTTGTTATTTCTATACATGTCGTTTACGTTGTAATTGTGTCTCAAGTGTGTCCATCTAAGTGCAGGGTTAGTGGCTATAACCAGTTTCCCTAGCAGTGTTATAATTGTCGCGTAAAGTTTGTACGCCTTGTTATGCAAAACAAAGTCGGGATTTGTAACGTTTGACTTTTATTTACACAACACAAACTTGACAATACGATATTATCTAGTAATATCTGCGATATATTTATGATCAATATAAGTCTATTATAACATAAACTCTGTATTTTAGTATTCTGTCTGACTATTTTTAACAGCAATCATCATCGTGAAGGCCATTATGGGGTTACATATCACGGCACGGGTGAATACAATGAGAAATATCTGTCCACCTGATATACAGAATTTCAACTAACTTTTCGGTCGTATATTCACACTAAATATACCAAAACCATACAGCATATAAGTCAAAATGAAGATTAATGTCCCGCATATATGGACAATTAACGGGCAGTTCATAACACCTCATAACTGGCTGAGAAAAATGCATGACTTGTTCGATTTGGAGCACAAAAACGTGTTTATGGGGACAGGTTACGTGGCATGTATGCACGAGTAAACATTGCTTATACGGATAATACATGTAATATTTTGGATACACAATACGAAATAGGCGTGAAACACCTTGTTCTGGTCTCAAAAACATCAAAATACTGCATGATCGCCGACAATCGAAAAACCAGCCCGACCACAACGTTGTTGCCATCAAAACCACAACGGCGTTGTCATTTTTTCGCTGCTGTTGACCCACTTCGGTTGGGATTTTATTGCATATTTAGTCCATTGGAGAGTTGGGGCCGTTACTAGCATGAACGGGGATAATTTTTCTTACGTGGAGAATACCAGCGGGGTGTCAAATTGTGTTCAGGAGTGAGCAAATAAGGCTTTCATGTCGAGGAACCATGGTCAGAATGCCCACCCTGGAATTTTGTGTAGGCTATTCCTCAGCCGTACAAACAAACAGAGAGCCAGGGAAGCGCCCATTCGTTGGGTATAATAGCCTTCTTCAGGGCTGTGGGGGTCTCATTATAATAAATATGCACATTAACTCTCCGTCCCGATTTTGGTGGCCAGCCTTCAACCCGCTTGCGAATTACGCCAAAAACACCGTACAACGGCGTTTCGCCACACCACAATGGCCAAACGCACACCACAACGGGGAAACGGTTGGTCAGTGTGAACTTGTATCCAAAAACAGGGTTCGCATGTTAACCCATTAAATGATAAATGATCATACGTCTGTGGTTGATTTATTTTATAGAATATTATTTGAAGGATGTTACCAGGGAGCAAAATAACTGCTCTCGAATAACATTTTGCCAGGCAAATCTTGAACGTTACAACTTACATTTCTATATAATAATTTATAATATTAATCACATAACACACCTAAGTACCTCGACAAAAAACTAAATAAATAATTCTATACCCATAATGGTTGCAATCTGTTTACGGTGAAAATTGAAACACAAGGATAAATTGACACGTGGAGTGTCATGAGATATATATTGTTGACATCAGATGACTTAGAGGTGCAAATATTAGCAATAAAGAGCGTTCAGTATCAGCTTAGGTGATATATAGGAATATTGGCACATAATGGTTACCTTACCAGGGATATGTCATGGGAGATGCGCTTTCACCTCAAACGACTTAAAGGGGAACTAATGAATAACATGATAAATAAAGAGCGTTTATTATCTGCACAGATATGTGGGAAAAATTGGAGCACAACCGTAAACTGATGCGGGGAATGTCACAGGATAGGTGCGGTTGACCTCAAATGATTCAAAGAGCCAATAATAATTAGCAATAAAGAGCATATAATTTCAACTGAAAAGACAAATGTAAATATATATGGAGTGTCATGCAATATATGATGCTTACCCCAGAATACTATTAATAATTTTAAATGACTTGATGGTCTACTAATAGTTTACACATTCTTCACAGGAGCAATTCTTGGAACCACAGCTAGTACATAATGGACCCGTCACATATCTAAAATTTGTAAAAGGAAAAAATGGGTAAAACCCTTTTATAACTGGAAACTCTGACGAGTAGTTACTGTATTCCCATTTCTTCATTTGTAGGGATGGTTAGATAATAAGTTTGACAAACCTGATTGTTTCAAAATAAGTTTTTAAGAGTTCCAATGAATTTTGGCTCCAGTCCTTTATTTGAACAAATCACATTCACCCAAGGACCTTCCATACCAAATTTGCCAGATAGTTTAGAAAAAAACAATGTTTTTAAAAGTTTCAGTGAATTCTTTGGAAGAAAAGGAGTTAAGGCTTCTGGTTCCACCCTTTTGATCGGCTGATCCCAGTTGAACAAATCGGAATCTCATTCCTCTATTGAAGGACCATCCACATCGAATATGAGCCCATTAGGTCTCGTGCTTCATGAGAAGATGTTTAATGAATGTGTCAATGACACTGTAGCTCAACTTGGATGGGGAATAATTTCATGTGTTGCAGTCAATATTTAAAGTGATTAGGAATGTGGAAAGTTTAAATGTCTAAGTAATACTAGATGTCAACACGAAGAGATATATGAAGTTTTGTCATGCTCAACAAAATTCGCAAAACATTGATAGCTCTTATCTAGAAGTCACCCAAAGATCCATATGAAGTTTGGTGGTGATCGGATGATGGATGTGGACTGCAGGGTGTGCCAAAGGATTTACTCATGCAAAGAGTAAAATATAAGATGGCCACGAGTAGCCATGTTTAAAAAAAAAATTGAAATATTGCATGGCTCCCATCTAGAGATCACAACGAAGAGCTGTATGAAGTATAGTGATAATATGATGAGGGATATGGTCTGTACTTAGGGTGTGCCAAAGGATTTATCATGCAAGGAGTTAAACAAAACCAAGATTGCAGGTGGCAACCAAGTTCCTCATTGGAAATTATTCAAATTCGATAATCCTAATCATGCCTGTAAATTTAAAAAAACAATTATCCGATAAATATGGGCTGCAGGGTGTGTTGTTGGATTCAAATTTGAAATCCAAGATGGCTGCTGGCAGCCATGTTTTAAAACAAATTTCGGAAAAAATTGATGGCTCCTATCTACAGGTCACCCGAAGATCCATATGCTGTTTGGTGATGATCGGATGAGGAATGTGGCCTATATGTTGGGCCACAGGAAATTGTTGATGGATGGATGGACGATATCACGACAGACACAAACCTTGGCAATAGCTCAAACTTGACTTTGTCAAGTTGAGCTAACAAAATGGGTTAACCCTTTTATAACTGGATACTTGCCAACGAGTAGTTACTGGATTCCCAATTTTTCATTTGTTGAGATGTTCAGATAATAAGTTCAACAAACCGGTGGATGTTATTTGAACAAATCTGGACCCCATTCACCCAAGGACATTTCACTCCAAATTGGCCTGAGAGTTTAGAGAAAACAATGTTTTTAAAAGTTTCGATTAATTCTTTGGGAGAGTAATTTCATGTGTTATGTCTAGAGGATTAGGTATGCGGAGGTCACACCAGAGATCCGTATGAAATTTGTTGAAGATCGGATGATTGATGTGGCCTGTAGGATGCGTTGAAGGATTTACTCATTCAAAGGGTAAAAGGGTAAAATCCCACGATGGCCCCCACTTTTTGCCAAAGGCAGCTATCTTGGATTTTAATCTTTGCATCACTAAATCCTTTGTCACAATTCAATACTGTTAAGATAGACTTTTGGCAGTGTCAGTTCTCCAATTTTTGTAGACCATCTTGAGCATATAGAAAAATATCAGATTCAATTTAACCAAGACTAAAACAGTCAGTACTTGTCAAAATAACTCAAGACAAGTAGTTCTAAACAGGGACATAGCTAGCAATTCGCTGATGAGCCGAGCTCTTCACCTTGAAATCTCTAAGTGCACACTATTGTAAACTCTTCAACTCCCTTTTAAACAAGATAATCTTAAACATACCACAGCCTAAGTTCACAAAATTCCTTTTGCACATCCCTCTTATGTTAAAATTTTACAACTGGAACCGGTCCTTCCAGCTCTCAAACTATTGGGAATTTCCAACCCGAGATCTTCCATAAAGTTAAAAGTTGTGGCCCATTTTGGAATAACAGTTTAACCTTAATTAGGCAAATATGGACTGTTGGTTTCAAAAAACATACTGGTTGGAAAATAAAATCAAACTATGAGAACTATTCTAACTTACTTTTGGTGTGAAAATCTAATATACAACTAATGTATCAAAAATGAATTTTCAAGAGAATATATATATTAGTATATCAGTAGTGTACAGCATAGATACGGATAGTGCGGGTGGGGCAGAGCTAAATCTCTTACCTCTGCCCCTATTTGAACAAACATGAATCCCCATCTCTGATATCTATTCATCTACTAACAGTCGCTTTTAAGAGTTGAAGTTAATTGATTTTCCCCAAAAAGGACCCTATTGGAACAGATCTAAACATGCCACCAAGGACCCTGCATACACAAATGTAAGCTAAATAGGCTTGATGGTTCTTGAGAAGTAATAATTGTTATAATTACTATGTAGAGAAAACATTATGGCCTCCATCTCTCCTATTTGACCTGATGAACTTATTTGAACAAATCTGAATGTGAGTCACATATATACAGGTATGGAATTCATATAGATCTCGAGAAGAAAACAATTGTTGATGGATGGATGGACAGAACAATGGATGGAAGGACACTATGACAGACCAACATTTTTAATCCAATATACCCCCCACTTTTTTGTCCATAATCAGGTACATGTATAATGAGTTCACATAGATAAGTGGTTAAGAAAATAATATTGGAACAGCCAAGCGTGAATTTAGTGTGTCTGAAGTCCCAAAAGGGTGAATTTAGTGATGCTATTCTGTAAGGTGGGCTAGCATCACCAAATTCACCATCTGGGAACCCAATTTTACTTAGACCTCAACTGCCATGGGAGACATAGGGACAGATAGAAGTTCTCCAGCTGAAGTTGGCGACGTATGACAGTATGCACACACATTTGACACCTCAATTATGCATTTTAGAATCTGAACAGAAGGGAAAAAAGCTGCTAAAAATGTCAACTTGAGACTCTAGATACTTCCCAGAAGATGAGGCCTAAGCAGAATGAGGTCCTCAGATGGTGTATTTGGTGATGCTAGCCTGTCGTGCGGGGTAGCATAATTAAATTCACACTCGGGGAACCTCATTCTACAAATGCCAGACACACTTAAATCAATGACCCCAAAATGACTCGTTCCCATCTACATGTCGATCTCAACAGCCGTGACAAATTTCATAATGATCCGGGCAAAGGTACGACCTATAGCCTGTGCCAAAAGATTTAGTCATGAAAAGAGTAAAATCCAAGATGGCTGCTGGCAGCCATGTTTTTTGGCCGAATGACCCCAAAATGACGCATTCCCATCTACATGTCAATATTATCCATGACAAATGTCATGATGATTCAACCAAAGCTGCGACCTGTAGCCCGTGCAAAAGGATTTAGTCATGCAAAGAGTAAAATCCAAGATGGCTGCTGGCAGCCATGTTTTTTGGCTGAACAACCCCAAAATGACTCGTTTCCATCTTCATGTCAATATTAACATCCATGACAAATTTCATGACGATCAGTACGACCTGTAGTCTGCTAATGGATTGAATTTTGGTTTACTGACAACTCCATTTACATAACCTAACCAATATAAGGATGTGAGGTGCAATGCCTAGTTCCGCTGCAGACGAGACAAAACTGACAACATTTCGAAATGTAAACAGGCTTCAAACTCACCAAAACCAAAGGTCCCAAGTCAAGGTCCAAAATCCCCAACACACTGATGTGAGGTTTAATGATAACTCCATCTACATAACCTAACCAATATAAGGATGTGAGGTTTAATGGTAACTCCATCTACATAACCAATATAAGAATGTGTGGTTTAATGATAACGCCATCTACATAACAATATAAGGATGTGAGGTTTAGTGATAACTCCATCCACATAACTAATAAATATGTCTGAAAATTATTTTTTTTTAAATTAAATTCCATGATGGCGTCCAATATGGACTACCTAATTCTGCTCCAAAAACATGTATTTTGAATATATGTGTTTATGGGGAGAAACCGATTATTTCAATGACATTGTAATTCACTGGGGCCAAAACCCGACGTACGTGAGCGTGAGTACTGTATCTTAAACATATGTGCATACTTAATATAAAGCCAACAATTGGAATCCCAACAGAGAAGATTTCGCTGGCTTCCTTGCGCGTATACATCATTGATGATCTCTATGGGAAACCAAATTGACATTTAATTGACAATTTAACTGCAATAACTTAAGGAATCTCTAAATGAGCTCAAGCCCAATGAGAATATTTCTCATGGAGCTTAAGTGCAATAAGAATGTTCCTTAAATTGTTGTGCTTAAGCGCAATTAGAGATACCTTATTGCGCTTAAGCACAATATGATATTCCTGTGCAATAAGGAATATTCTTATTGCGCTTAATTGCAATAAGACATTCCTTATTACACTTAAGCGCAATTACATCCCTATTGCACTTAAGCGCAATTAATATCTCTCTCATATCACCCTTCTGCAAATAGTAGAATAATCCTATATTTGTTCCACCCATTGTACCATGGAGATGGACTACACCACCTGAATTATAGGGATATTATGTACTATATATAATACATTCCTTATTAAGATATTCCTTATTGGGCTTTATTATATAAGCGCAATTTGAAAATTCCATTATTGCGCTTAAGTGCAGTTAATATTTCCTTATTGCATTTAAGCACAATAGAGATTCCTTATTGTGCTTAAGCGCAATTAACTCTTCTTGCACTTAATTACAAACATTTGTTATAATTGTATTGTAACTATTGTTTTGTCCTTTAATATTTCCACTGGGGGGGGACTGTTTCACCAGGATCGATTCTATCGCCCGTTTGTTCCGTCTCTATCGCCGGTTTGTTCCGTCTCTATCGGCGGTGAGATCCGACTCCATTTCGACTTTTTACTTGTTTTCTAGAAAGTTTACCGCGACATTTGCACAAACATGACACAACGGTAGGTTTTCAACTTTTAATATTGATGTGTGACAGGTTTGTTGCAATTCAGTAATCATATTTATGCGTTACGTGCATATATCCACACATTTAGATGATACAACTCGAGTGTGTGCATTTCCTATGTAAAATCAATGTATCATTCAACGCTGCAAATGTGGTCTATTCGCCCGTAAACGGAGTCGGAAATGATCAGGACGTATACAAGGATGGTTGCAGTGTATATTGAAACGATCTCCCAAGATTTCCGCAGCAGAATAGCAATTTAAAAGAACCGTCAAAAATAGTGAAAATTGTTCCGGCTCATTTGTGATTTTCATGTTCTAGATCGATTCTATCGTCCCTTCTAAAGATCCGGTTCTATTCGGTCAATGCTTGTTTTTTCAAGCTGCTCAGCTTCTTGTCGGTTATGACACACAATGGCAGCAGAGAACTGGCAACATAAATCTTTTGATTTTTTTCTTCAGAATTTATCCTGGAATCGGTGGTGCTATGTTGAGCATGGATGACTCATTGCTGTTACTCGATTTATCCGTCGATTTGGCACAGGCCGAGCCAGCGCTCACCAATGATGATACTATGGAGGTCGGCGATGAAGTTAATTCACTAGACACCTTCAACACACCGGCTGCAACCAGCACGCCCGCCGAAGCTGAAGGAAAAGTCCACCAATGTACAAAATGCGAATATAGTTCGAAATATATCTCGAATTTCCGTCGACACGCGAGGAGGCACGAGAAACCGGTGGCCAAAGCACACACAAATAAGCCAAATCCTGATACATGTAGTTCAAATGAGCATCTCTGTCACGTATGTTCTAAAGTGTACAAGACCGCCAATGACCTGTGATAATGCATTTATCACAGAAGCTAGATAAAGAAATGAAAGTGTCAACGACACTGCAGCTTAAAGGTACGGTTGGCCTTGGCGGTGGGTATCCTGTGAAAATATATCCACCCGTCAAAAACCGCCACAAACAGAAAGAACATCAAAATGTAGATAGACTTTGTCCGTATACAAATAAGAAATGTCACATAAACAGTATGTTATGGTCATATGTTTGACCATTGTTATGTAAACAAATGCATAAAAAGTTACTTTTCTGGTGTTTGTTTATATTATGATGGTAAACATAAAGAGCGTTCTTTGTTGGTGAATACCTGATATGGAACTAATAAAGAGCGTTTATGCCATTTGTGTGTGATTAGCCAGTAGCATTATGCTGTCTTCTGTAACACAATCAGGATCTTGCTTAGGTAAAACATAGTAGGTCTTTATGATAACATGCTGTTTACGCGATGGTCATAGTATATATGAACGGAACTATGCGTTTTAATGTTTTTCTGTTTACGGTGTTTGGAAAAATATGAATATTTTCGACATTTAAGGCCGCACGTGCCTTTAACTTAGGTTGGGGAATAATTTAATGGTTGACAGTAAATGGAGGAATTAGGAAACGTGCTAATTGAATGTCTAAGTAAGACAAGATGTAAATGTGAAGAGAGACCAAAAAATAAATATTGGTGCAAATAGAAATGGAATGGAAATATAGATGTATGAACAATGTTAACTAGATAGTAAGGGCGGGAATTGCAACAACTCCTTTATGGTCAGACCTTTATGATCAGATGTTTTTTGGCTGAATGACCCCAAAAGGACTCGTTCCCATCTTCGTTCTCTATGTCAACATCCATGTAGAATACTGTAATCTACACAAGAGTTTTCATCTATCTCTCAATGTTAAAATATGTCTCAATATTTAAATATTTTTGTTTTCTTACAGAATACTCCTCCAGTAGAAGACAGTACAGACTTAATTGAGATAAATTATGACATTTGCCTATATCCATTGTTTATTTATCAATGATAGTTTCAACTAGAGATGGGCTTGTCCCAGATGGGACTAAGTAATACACCCCTTATTCTAAATGTTATTCAAATGAAATAGCCATTACAATATATTTGGCACTGAAATTATGTCAACAGGTAACCCTAAACCCCATAACCGTAACCCCTAACTCTAATCCTAAATTTATTGACTAAATAAAAGCTGGGACAAAATTATGCATGTTGCGAAAAAAGTCGAAAAAGGGGGATAACTCCACCAAACAAGACAGTCAATGACTGGGGCGCTCACCAGACTTTAAAGACCGAGAAGACTGGGACTCTCAAGACTAAAAGAGTCAGTACTTGTCAAATTTACCTCACAATAAGTAGCTAGAACTATACACTCAGCTTTGAAATTGAAGTGTTCACATTGACATACATACACATTCTTAATTCAATTAGTTCATATGTTGTGTATGTGTGTTGGAAGACAAAATTGTGTTGCAACACTATACATCAGAAGTTTTTTTTTAAATGAAAAGTGTACATTATCAGGAACTGATTCTACCAATTTAAAAGTTAAACAGTAGGATAAAACAGACAAAAGGTATGAAAGGTTTTAAATAACCATACCAATCATGTCAGTTTAAAGAAATTTATCAAATAATGTTTTTTTTTCCTCATCAGAAGCTGGACCCACCCCATATCTTGTTATAAAATAATAAGCATTAGGTAAATTTTAAAACTAGGAGCCCCTTTCTCTTAATCAATGGTCTATTATTTTAAATTCTATTTAGTTTGTGCAATTAGTTTTGGGGAAATATTACATCTCATTGAACAATTCTGCAACCAACATCCCCAACCCCGATCGTCTATGGGCACATTCCTGCGAGAATATGACATGTGTGATTTATTTGGATGCCTGACTACCAACTCAATAGCCAATAAAACCACCCCATGTTCAATTGAGGAAAAACTGTGCCCCACTGTTGTGAATAAACATATATATCAAGACTTTGCAAATAAAACAAAGATATGTCGGTTAACCCTTCTATGGAACTTCCAGAAATTTTGCGAAAACCCTGTGCCAATGCATTCTTATTTATACACTGAGCTTCACATATATAAAAGAATACATTGTCCTGACATTATTTCCTTGACCTTGAAAGCCAGTGAATTCTCGTGAAGCTCCCAATGGATGACTAACATATATAAGAGAATGCAATGATACAGGGTATTTAATGCTGCACCAGCACAGCTCCTATCACGAAAGGGTTAATACCAATAGTAATATAAAACTGTCAAACTGTTAAAAACAGCAGCCAAAACATTGGATTAAACTGCATTCATCTAATGGTTCCAACCAGTCTGCTGGAAATTGAGATAACTATAATTAGTTTATAATATCTCAGCTGTAAAATATAAAGTGATATATAAACATTGAATGTCAAATAGCCTGTACTGTAGTAAAAAGAGGATCTGGCTTTTGTGTGGGTGGGAGGGACAGATATTCGGGTGGGGGAGGATGTGATGTAGTATGTCTAAAATATATTACTACAATAGTCAGTACTTGTGAAATCACTTTATAACAAGTAGTTATAAGCAGGGAGATAGCTAAAGGGTCTTCTTTGACTGGCAGGGGGGGGGGCAGAGGGATTTTCAACTTGAAATTTCCAACAGCAAACCCCCCTGACTTATAGCCAGCCAACTCCCAAATGGACCAAACTATACATTTTACAACTGGTTCTTTCAAGATCTCAATCTGTTGGAAATTTCCAATATGACATCCCTCATAAAATTGGCAATTTGTTGGTCTAATTACAACATATTTTCCAGTAAAGTTGGTAGTCAAAACAAGACCCCCCATCAATTTGCCACCCACCCCACATTAAAGGGGTACTGTACGCCATTTTCATTAAATTTCCGGTGACAACAACGATCTAATATCGATAATATATAGAAACATAAGTAATTTGAGTCGAATATGTATTCTGTAAACGCTCAGGTTAATAGGCTATCTTAAAATTTAATAATTTAAAAGTTAATAATTTGATATAAATTGAATTTATGACTGGAGCCATAAAATGGCGTCAATTAAATTACGAATTACCATAATCAAAAACAGTAATTGAGGGATACTGGATTGTTAAACCGATCGCACACACGATCGCTTAAAATATTATGATGATACGTGGAGAACACTCAAGCCACTCACTGACTAGCGACGATACAATAACTTAAATGAATATATGGGACTAGTATGCATATAATATAAATTTTATTTGATTCATTTGGTTGAAAACTTTACAAAAATTACTCGACAACGACAATTTGTATTTTTGCATTCCGGTAAATTTGTCATCCGTAACATGACTTCGTACTCAACAGACTTTCAAATAATGGAAAAATTGTTACCTTATTCTCCGACTCGGAGACTATAGAAACCAACAACAACATTTGGCGTACAGTACCCCTTTAAGTGGTTAGCTTATAAAGCTAATAATCCATATATACGGGCTAAATAAATCCATTGATCTTGTAATTTCAATATATCATATCATTAGCATAGGTGAAAATGAGTTAATGGTCTATAAAAACAACATTGTAACATCTGTTCAGTATACAACTGCAAAGAACAAAGACAAGGCTCATTTAAATTGAAACGAATGACAAAGATAACCATTCTCCCCATAAATCTCTTATTTTTTTATCAAACCCTATCAAGACAACACCATCTCAGTGTAATTACCATCACAAGCACATGCCAGAGAGTGTGGCATGTGTTGACTTATTAAGCATGTTGTTGATATTAAGCTTATTGATAGTGATTCATGACTTGTCAAACAAATTTAGTTTTATTGGGAATGAGAAATTAAAAGGTAATATTGGTGTTTGACCCTTCCAATGGCAAGGCTAATCAGTCTGTTCCTGATTTACCAGAACCTGGACTGATTTCAAACAAATTTGGTGTGGTGATTTGGGGTGCCCCAGTGGATGTTATAATCATGATAGTTTGTTTTTTATTTAATTAAATAAAAAAAATTATTTCTCATTTTAAAAAATAAGTTGAATTTTTTTACTATTTAAAAAAAAAGGATTTTCATTGTTCTCTTTTTTTTTGGTTAAATTGAGCAAGTAGTTCAATCTCAAAAAAACAAATCTGAACCCCAGTCACCCATTGACCCTTCATATCAAATATGAAGCCATTCGGCTTGATGCTATTTGATAAGCTGTTTTACGAATTACTATGGAGGGAAAGAGTTGTGGCCCTGGCTTCGCAACTATTTGACGTGGTGATCTCATTTTAACAAATCTGAATTAGTCACCTGGGGAACATCCACACTAAATATGAACCCATTCGGCCTTATAGTTCTGGAAAAGAAGTCGTTCTAAGAATTACTATGGAGGAATAGAGTTATGGCCCTGGTTTCTCAACTAATCGACCAAGTGACCTCATTTGAACAAATCTGAATGTGAGTCACCTAGGGAACATCCACACCAAATATGAACCCATTCGGCCTTATAGTTCTGGAAAAGAAGTCGTTCTAAGAATTACTATGGAGGAATAGAGTTATGGCCCTGGTTTCGTAACTAATCGACCAGGTGACCTCATTTGAACAAATCTGAATGTGAATCACCTAGGGATCAACCACACCATATATGAACCCATTCAGTTCTATAGTTCTGGAGAAGAAGACGATTCTGGACGACGGACGAGGAGTGATGGCTATAGCTCTACCAGAGACTTCGTCTCAGGTGAGCTAAAAATGTCGGACATGCGTCGTCAACGCAGGTGCACAGCCTCCCATGGTACTAAATATCTGCCAAATTAATATTTTGTTTTACCTAAATATGTAGGAATAAAAGCGCGGACATAATTATACATGTTGCAACAAATTTCTAAGTCGAAAAAGGGGGATAACTCCACCAAAAACAGTTGACTAACGTCATAATTGCAGGTGCACAGGTTCCCATGGTGGCTGATGTCTGTGCTATTAAAACAATAACATTTATAATGACCTCAGACCATCTGTAGAGTGATATCTTCAGCTGTTAAATTGGTTAAATTGAGCAAGGACTTCAATATGTCCCCCGAAAAAGTGGCTTCATTTGGGCCATCAGCTTTTCTGAAAAAAATAATAAGGACCCTAAATCAGAAGCAATCGAACAATGAAAGTGTCAATGACATTGTAGCTCAACTTGGAAAGGGAATAATTTCATGTGTTACAGTCAATGGAGTGATTAGGAATGTGGAAAGTTGAAAGGCCTAGTTATGCAAAGAGTAAAATCCAAGATGGCCGCTGGCAGCCATTTTTTTTGCTGAATGACCCCAAAAAGACTTGTTCCCATTTACATGTCATTGTTAACATCCATTACAAATTTCATGATGATCTGACAAAAGATACGACCTATAAGAGTAAAATGGTAACAAGATGGCTGCTGGCGACCATGTTTTTGGGCGAATGGCGTCAAAATGACCTGTTTCCCATCTACATGTCAATATTAATATTTATAACAAATTTCATGATGATCAGACGAACAGTACAACATGTAGCCCGCGCCAATGGATTTAATTTTGAAATCCAAGATGGCTGCCAGCGGCCTTGATTTTTGGCCGAATGACACCAAAATGACTCGTTCCCATCTACATGTCAATGTCGACATTCATGACAAATTTCATAGCAACCACAACCGCGCCGCAGTCGCGGTTGTTGCTTTTCAAGTTTAGGCGTGAATGACGTCATTAATTTTTACAATACCATGAAACAGAATTTCGACGCAATGAAAATCCGGACAAGAACAATGGGTTAAAAATCACGTGACTTCCGCCCGCTTTTGCATGGCATCTTGGGAAAAATACCGACTGAGCGATTTTTGTTTTAAGTTTTGAGGTGAGTCGATCAACAACTGTTTCAGTTACTCAGGTTAATGTTAATGTCCCGGCCAAATGAACGGCATCATTCTATTGTGATTTAACAATAGCAGTAATTTGGAAACGACGCCATGACGAATCAATATGGAGTTATATATCGCATTTTTCGACACGAAACTTATCGAATTTGACTCGGAAAAGCGAACCTATCAAAAATTGAAATTGAAAAACCGATCGATGGCGATGCAATAAATTGAATAATCAAAGTTGAAAGTGCATTTCATTTTCAACCACACCCACGAACCATTTTCTTCAACATTTCTTCAACTTGAAGAATGATCATTCCATTGAATATTGGCATTGTTGACATTGTAATTTGTGAATCATTGTGTGGTAACTGTGGTTTTCTGTCTCATAGTCATACTAGATTTCCGACCACCTGTTACTCACATGTTACTGTATTTACATTTTACATTTAATTACGCTTTCATCATTATTATTATTATAATTTAGAGCCAAATGTGATATGTATGGTTCGTCACGAGCTATTAATAAAACTTCATACTCATACTCATAGACTGAATTAAAACCAGACTGCAGCTCGAGTCTTGACTGAACTGTTAGCGGTACTGTTAGTGACACTTGAGTGTTACAGCCGAAAGGCACATCTATGAGTATGATCTACACGATAGACTACTGCACTGACTGAGCCAGAACAAAATAAATTTCATCATTCATGCAAATGCCTGAAATCAGTGAAATTGAAAATCTTCTGGAACTTGGAAGGAAAATAAATGCTACCGTACCACCATACTAATTCAGTCATGAAGTTGACGTAGTGCGTATACTTGGAAGCAGCAATCTGTGAAAGCGGTCATGTTGACATACCACCGTACATACTACCGGTAAGTCTAAGTGAATGTTCAGACGACCAGTCCACAATTCAATCATACTAGTAACTAGGACTGCAGCAATACAATTTGTCATGTATTTGACCTACGATACGTAGCATGATACGCAATGTTTTGGGAGGATTGTCTACCTAAATTGCTAAAAACAAAACACAGTAAATATGGGTTATTTTCGCTTTCGATGACCTAAAATTGTGAAATTTGTGTATGATTGTATCGTGATACACTTCACACAATACGATACGCATATCATCACTATCATGTCAAAGCGTATCGCAAAACATCAAAATCACGATGAATCGTTGCAGCTCTAATCATAACACAATTTTGTGCTTACTCTCAGGTGCCTAATACACGTGATAGCTAGCACGATTATTAATTTTTGACAAAATGGACAGGCAATCACGATAATTTGGACCCATCACGATTATTTTTTTCGTGGTTCATCACTGGGTTTGTCTGAAGAAACAGCAAATTTTTTGTCAGAATAAAGTTTGTATGTCAATGCACGCAGGTTCAACGTGGTCCCAAACTATCGTATCCTATTAGAATTTGAAGATCTTTGTGGTGCATGTAATGTATATAATATACACTCTATAGGCTATAGTCTGGCAGGGCAAAAATAAGAAACACCTGATGACGATGTAGCTATGATAATAGGACAACATGCTGTGGGACATCCCATTTTCCTTTGGGTGTGTCGGCCTCTGGATATGCCTGGATTCGTTAGCTTATAAATAAATAATTGTACACTCCGACTATCACCCCATGCCATCACTAGTATTAGGCACATCACTATTATTGTTTTTGAGGTAAAATACCACTTATCACTATTATTGGGCAATTACTATTATTAGGAACCTAAGAGTAGTTTGTTTATACAATTGCATCATTACAATCTCATCGTCGGTCATGATGATAATTGATATTCATAGGTTGTTCGTCACTTACATGGGAAACGGCCCCAGTCGACCTGTGCCAGCTCGCCCCGAGCCAGCTCGGTCCATGGGATACTGTCTTGTTTAAGTTATATTTCTTTGGCGTCTTTTTGTGCTCCCCCCTTTCTCTCTCCTCCCTCTCTCCCTCTCTCTCTTCCTCTCTCCTTCAGGATTGTCGGGAGATAGATTGGATAGTTGGGTAGTAGTTCGGTAATAATTTATTTAGGAATTTAATTTGTTTGGAAGTTCGGAGTCCCAGACAAATGTGCGGAGCTTCTGTCACCATTTATTAATCAATATCTTTTAGTTGTTTTTGTTGAAATGTAAATCAGGAAAACGCTTTGGACGATTGCAAAATATCCGCACCAGTGGGTACTTCAACCGCGATAATACCCTGCTGGACAAAACAAGTGTCCAGTGTCACCTCGGTGTATTTGCCGTTCAGCCGCGGTGTCAGAGCTTGTAACTGCAGTTGAGCACCGCGGCCGAATGGCATGTACACTGCGGCCAAACGACAAGCACATCTTGACCGAAAGGCAACTACAACGCGACCGAATGGCATGCACATTATTTCTGGTTATATTTCTGGTTTGTATAGTCTTTTTTCAGTTTAATGAATTTACACCGCGGCAACTACACCATGGCTGAATGGAAAGTACACTGTGGCCCAACTGTAGTTAGCCGGTGGAGCTGCGGTGTAGTTGCATTTCGGCCGCAGTGACAACGCTAACCACACCGCGGTTAAGTGGACACTTGTTTTGTCTAGCAGGGTAGGTACTTTCACAAGAAATTACACCGATTTGTTGATACTCATAAAATTATCGATAACAATTATTTACACCCATAATTTGGACTTGTTCATGTTAAAAGTAATACACATCTTTCCGAATAGCTTCAGGATGACATGGACAATTGAACACGGTTGAATTATTTCCTCAGACTGTAAAATTTTCCAAATAATCGTTTCAAATCATTAGAAAAGTCACCGGTGTGGTATGTGGTCGGCATATGAAAGTGTTTAGCTATCACCCGTTCTGAAGCCATCTCACGCTCTGAAGTGCGAGGTGTGATTAGTCGACTGGTTACTGTGTAAACAACCTGCTTCTATTGTTTTGATAGGATAGGAATGGGGATAATAACGGCTTCTAAGGGTTTCCCAAACTCCAGATACATGTATAGTGAGATGAACTATATATGAATTTCCCCAAGAATTTACTGAGAGTATGTAATAATGCTCATACATGTACATTGTATGAATGCGTTATTATCCACAATACACATTTTGTATGAGCCAAGCGTTTATCTATATGCAGCACATAAATAGTGAGCGATAAGCAAACTACTCAACACTGTGGCGATTGTTTAGGAGATTGATTCATGGTGATCCATTCAACAAACATTTTGAGAAGTGAATACTTGTGATAGCTACCGGTATAGTATACTGGTACATGTATGTTGTAAACAACTTGGTGGCATTTCTGACAAAAGTTCAAATTGTGGTGTTCTCCTCGGTGTTGAGTGTTTTGCCAGGGAACATAGAAAGAGGGAAGGTCTACTCCAATCAAAACATGTAATCTGGCCGCCATCTTCCTGGTGGGATGTCCGTCTTTCACTTTCAGCCTTTTGACATTGACAATGTAAACATTGATGTGATTAACATTCTAAACAATATGTAAAAACTAATTAATTTGACTTCAACCCGAACAAATATTTGATTACATTACTCGTTGGGTTCATGATGGTATGTACATGTAGTTTTAAAAAGTAATGTCTTAAATTCCCAATATTTTGTGTTTAAATGAATATTTGACAACGCGAATTTGACAGCTTCGGAGTCAGGTTCAAATTTAACGAAGTTGATATTCACTGTTTATTTAAATCAGATTCATCAATCACTGCCTTTTTCAAACTACATGTATCAAACGACTTGGTTCGTGTCAGTTAGATACTGAACTACATATAATTATGGAAAAATAATACTAGTAATATAAATAAAATAGACTATCACAATCACATTATTACATGTAAATCATGCCACGAATCTCTACTCTCATTCTCAACTATGACTGGGCGTTATCCAGAGTAGAGATTCATGGCATGATCTATCACAGTACATGTAGGCCTATCACTAATTAGTAATTTTGTAGTAAATTAAGTAATTATCCACGTCAGGTTTAATACACAGGCCTTCGAAACAGTATAATTGAGTGATACACATTCAAAATGAGTCGCAAACCAAGGTGCATGTGTTAATATCAGTTTAAATTTACTGTGGGACTGGAGTGATTTCTGGGAAAAATACTCAGACCGACGCGGCACCTTACATGCACAGTGAATGTTTTTCTTGGAATGGTGGATATGTCCTTAGAAATCGGTGATTTCCTATTCTGGAATTTCTTCTCAATTGTGAACAGTACGTTACGTGTACAGTAGATAACCGAAAATACTACAATACAAATTTATATCATCACCGGTACTAATTTGTGTGAGTAGACCTGCAGCATACATGTAGTGTGACTAAGAGTAGGGTCATATTCATAGTCATGACAAATTGTTTTTGAATCACAAATTGAATTATGAGCAGAGCCTGGTTGAAGTGCTATTTTGTGGCGAGTCATACTCGTCTTCGAGCTACTGATGCCATGTTATCATACATATCATATGTATGTTTGTATATTGAAAGGGTGAAACTGCTCGTAACCCTCATCGTACCATTTCACACCAGGTTCTGTTCATAAATCAAATTCAACTGATTCCACTGTAATTTATTTCCATGCAAAATTAAAATGTCTTGGTCAAATGTCAAATTACATGCTTCGATATAAAAATAATACAGTATCATAAATAGGCTGTATGACAGTGTATGTCCATTAATTTTCAGCAAAACATCCACCCTGTATTAACTATGATCCTTATTTGGGTGTGTACTTTGTTTATTTAATTTTACTCAGCAGCCTCACCTGCAAGATATGCCCTCAGGACCAAATATATGGAACTCATAATGGAAGTGTAAAAATTTCTGAAGGTATTCATTCATAACATAAACATGTGACTGTTACACATTGTTTCGAATGGTAATTTAAATCCTGAAAATTAAAACTGTTATACCCGGGTAGATGCCAAAAGATAATCCAGTGTGTTCACGAATGGTGTATACATAGTGCATGTTGTTGGATGTTGAAAACGTCTTGAGTGTTCAATTAACCGGATGTGGGTGTGGGTGTTGTGGAGCATTGAGTTATTTCAGTAAGATAGTAAGTATATATATGGACACCACTTTGTCAGATGTGAATATATAATATTTACACTCACACATGCATTCGCGTTGTGGAACATGGATACAGGACGTTGGTTGTTCGAAATTACGTCACATGACGTCGCGCGCTGACCCCAACTTGCATCCATTTTTGTGTAGACGCAACTTGCCACGATAATAACGTTGGAAATGGACGCTTAAAACTCTTTTAATCTGCAAGTTGACTCGGTTGAGTGTAAATAATATAAGTAATGAATGTTGATTTTGTTGCGAACCATAGAGTATGGATGCAAGTTGGTCTGACATTTTCATGTGTGGAACGCTTTCGCGTTCCACACAAGATGTCAGACCAACTTGCATCCATACTCTATGGAACGCAAGCCAATCAACATCCATTTCTTAAATGGAACTTCACATCTGCCTAAATGGATTATATATCAGTACTGATATGCCCTATATTTTAGCCTATAAACTACAACAAACATCCAGGCAACACGACCACATGCAGTGGGATTAACTGTAGGGCCTATACTTTGTATTGTATCACCTGCATGAGTATTATATTTGACCTATATATGCCTACATTTATATATGATGAACAGTTTTTTTCTTATAATGTTTGTCCCCACGAAATTTTTTCTTTCTTTCGGGGGACTATTGAAATAGCCGGTGTCCATCCGTATGTGCGTCCGGAAATGGTTTCCGGATGATAACTTTAGTTTCGGTTATTAGATCATAAGCAAATTTCATAAGTGAGTTCATCTTTCCAAAATACAGGTCAAGTTCGAATATGGGTTTGCTCCGCCCATTTTTGCGAAAGTTATGGCCCTTTTTCGACTTAGAATATTGGTAATTTTCTGGTTTCCAGATGATAACTTCAGTTTGTTCTATCATATCTGAACCAAATTTGGTATGTGAGTTTATCAGACTAAAATACAGGTCAAGGTCGAATATGGGTTTGTTCCGCCTATTGTTTGCGAGAGTTACGGCCCTTTTTCGAGTTAAAATCTTGTAAGTTTCTGGTTTCTGGATAATAACTTCAGTTTGTGTGATCATATCTGAATCAAATTTAGTATGATAGTCTATTATCCACTATTTCATGGGACACTGGTTGGATTGTTCTGAAATATAGTATCGGATTTAGGGTCCTTGCTACTTTTTTTCAGAAAAGCTGATGCCCCCAATGAAGCCACTTTTCGGGGGACACTGTGGTCGGACGGCCTTTTATTTGACTTAGAATCTTTTCCGGATGATAACTTTAGTTTGTGTGATCATATCTGAATCAAATTTATTATGGTGGTTTATCCACTATTTCATGGGACATTGGTTGCACTGTTCTTAAATTTATTATCGGATTTAGGGTCCTTGTTATATTTTTTTTTCAGAAAACCTGATGCCCCAAATGAAGCCACTTTTTCGGGAGACACTGGCCGGACGGCCTTTTATTACCATCAGTACCGAGTGGTATAGCACAGGTACATGTACATGTAGTACGCAACATCCTATAATTATTGCAATATTGAACTTGGTGATAACATTTGTGGTTGTTCCATTACGTGTCACGTGCGATCATATTAAAGATCAGACCAAAGGTACGATCTGTAGCCAGCGCCAAAGGAAATTGTTGACGGACACACAGACACAGACATACGGACGACAACCCATGGCAATAGCTCAAACTTACAAAGTTGAGCTAAAAATGGGTGGATAGTACCCATATTCGAACTTGATCTGTATTTCCAGCTAATAAACTCATATACCAAATTTGATTCAGATATGATCACACAAACTAAAGTTGCCATCCGGAAACCAGAAATTGACATGATTCTAAATCGTAAAAGGGCCATAACTCACAAAATGGGCAGAGCATACCCACATTTGAACCTGACATGTATGTTGGTCTGATAAACTATCATACTAAATTTGATTCAGATATGATCACACAAACTTAAGTTATCATCCGGAAACCAGACATTGACAGGATTCTAAGTCGAAAAAGGGCCATAACTCTAGCAAAAATGTAACTCTAGCAAAAATGGGCCGATAGTACCTATATTCGAACTTGACCTGTATTTCGAGCTGATAAATGCACATTCCAAATTTGGTTCAGATATGATCACACAAGTGAATTATATCACAAACTAATTAATTATATTGTGAGTACATGTAATTTACAAAATTTTACATTTTCAGTTACGTCTCATAAGAAAAAGGGCGCTGCCACCAGAACCAGGTGAGGGAATCATTCTCAAGTTAAGAGGTGGAGAAAACATAAAGGTTAATATCAATTTATTTCAAAATGAAACTCAATCATTCACATTGTTCACATCTTCAAAATTTGAAGGTGAGAACAATATGTCGGGCTTTAATCAAGGAATGATTGAGTTTTTCAGTGAACGTATAGCCAATTTCATCTGACCAATGATGGCAGTATTTAATTAATTCAGGCATCATTATAAAACATGATATTAGTACATAAATAGTCTGCATGTGGCCCGATCATCTAGAATTTGCAACCATCATAAAGTTCATACCCTGCTGATTCTAATGTTATCAAATACTCGATTATTTTGAAATTGCCTTATATATAGGACAGTAAACTTCTCCGCCGACGATGTAGTAGTTATCTGTAGGACAACCAAATGTAATTATCCACAAATTTAGTTACAAGGTGAAATCTGTTTGTACGGACAGAATCATTATTTTCTATGCACAAGGCCCATAACTCTGGTAAGAAATTGTGGTCATAACCTGGCTTATGTTGAGATGTTATGAGTGATGCAGCATACTGTCAATGGTGTAATAACAAGGTTGTTATATGGAAAATGTTTAACTTGTCATCTTTCTAATATTACAGACAGTAATGGATTTCATTGGAAGCCAACCAATGGCGACAAAATACTTTGTCATCAAGATATCTGGGACAGGGATATCTATATATTCATGGAGAGCGAGAGGCTCTCTTTCCAGTTATGGAGTTATGGAATCATCTGTTGTTGAGGTTGAATGGGATGCTGGTCAACCGACGGACGACACCATCTTCACTAAGTTAGTAAAATATTTTATGATTCAATCTAATTCACCCAGACTTAAATTCAGCTGCTCTGATGAGCATAGTAGCAATCGAGTATCAACTGCCGGTTCCCTTAGCAGGAATAGTTCAGGGGATTGCTGATATTAAATTCAGTCACTGATCAGATATTTTAGATCAAACTTGAAACAGAAAAAAACAATTAACCAGATTTTTCATTTATCCGAATGATTTGGGAGTGGCTACACATATTAGAAATGTTTGAAGCTACTAAATCCATTCTTTACTAAATATTGACATGTTCTATTATATATTTGTAGGGATGTTCAGATAATTTTAGCAGCAGACAACCCCCCATCCAAGTTTTCTACATGAGATTCCACAGGGATATTCAGATAAGTTCAACAAATAGTCTGTTTGTTGAACTTATTATCTGGACTCCAATCAATGAGATATTCATCAGTGAATCTCCAGTTATCGAAGGGTTAAAAAATCATTTAGTATCATACAAATTTTTTTTAATGTTTTATTTACAGCCCATATGAACAACTTGCTCGGCTTGGAAATGAAACATCGAAAACAATAGGAGAGGAAGAAGAGGAAGAAATGGAAGTCGAAGTTGTGTAAGACAAATTATTATTATTTTTGTTCATAATTCAGCTATATTATGCAGCATGGAAACACCATTAAAAAAATAGAGATAGACAGAAAATATTGTAGGTCGGTCACTTATATCCAATTCTCACTTCTCACTTCCTGGCATTCAAGCTATACACATCAGTGCTACCAACAACAGATAGTAAATGACATAAATTCTCCAAATATTGAATATATTCTAAGTAATAAATGGCCATAACTCTGTAAAAAAAAAAAAATTCTAACTGGAACTGTATTTTGGGATGTGAAACCTATATACAAAATTTGGTTTTGATCAAATAGAAAATGTTAGTTATCGCATTATGACTAAAGTGTCTACGGACAGACAGACATACAGATGGACGGATGAACGACGAGTGGTCAATCTGGACATTGACACTATGCGTACCATACTATGGTATAGGTGCACATAAAAAGTTTTATCTCATGCAGAGTACAAGAAAAATATATCAAACCTGGTGTGCCCCTTTAATATTTCTATTCACATTTGTAATCAATTGAAATCAATGTCGAAAAAGCTTTCCATTAATATATAAATAAAACAAACTAGACGTAGAGTTCTAAAAGTGTTATGAACAATTATTTGTTCTCAGACTGATACAGAGCTCTCAAGTTTTAAAAAATTTGAAAACAAAGTTCTCTTCCCATGCAGCCAACAAAATTCCAACAAATCTACTAAACGCAATCACATTATTAACCTGCAATAGTAATGCTATTAAACAATAAAACCAGATTACATGTATGCCTTTAAGATGAAATTAAAATAACCATGCATATAACATAATAGCATAAACATTCCATCTATGATATATCATCATATGGCCGAAGCATCTGGTAGCAGTTAATTAAACTCAATGCAAGAGAGTCAGTGTAACTGGATACTATCCCTGTTGCTCTATGCGAAAAGACCTGATTTATGATATTCTACCTGGAAAATGCAAACTGTATCTTTGATATATTTTAGAGATGAATAAAATAATCAAAGGGCCATATCTCCATTAAAAAATATCGGATCAAACCCATATTCGAACTCGATCTGTATTTTGAGTTGAGAAACTCACATACAAAATTGGTTCCTATCAATTGAGAAATGGTTTATATATGGAAGCATGCATGAATTCTATGTCAAAGGACCACAACTCCATCAAAAAATATCGGATCAAACCAATGTTCGAACTCGATATGTACTTTGGGCTGAGAAACTCGCATACCAGATTTGGTGCCGGTCAGATAAAAGTTTTTTGAGTTGTGGCAGCATGCATGAACTCGATCTGGTCAAGACTATCATATTCCATTATATATTCAATTTCAGGTTGAATGATACAAAGCTGTCAGAAGTTCTAGAGGAACTCCAAAAGAACTTGCTGATGTCGGAAGAACAAAGACTTACAATAACAAGACGGCCAGAATCGTTCTGGCAGCATTCACTGCGATGCTTCAAAAGATGCAGTTTCAACTTCAGGAAAGTGCTAAAAGTAAGCTACCATTCATAACGAAAATGTCAAAGTTATGATCTGGACATGAGATATGTATGGATGCCACATGCATGGATGGACCTGTTTATTATAATGGTCCTAAAAAATTTGGGGGTGGGGGGGGGACAAAAAAGGGCAATAACTGAGCATAAATCATATTTGAACATGATCTGCACCATCTCATGATATTTTAATTGATCTTGAGAAGAAGTCAATTTAAGAAATACTATGGTGGAAAAGAGTTATGGTCCTACCATCGCAACTATTTGACCCGGTGACCTCTATGAATATGAACCCATTCCGTCTGTTGGTTCTAGATAAGATGATTTAATATTATTAAATTTTTCAACCAGACAACCAAGTGTGTAGAAGGACGGCCGAACTGATGCACACCGCTCATGTCTGTAGTCCCCCAAAATATTGTTTCTTCACTATATATGATATTGAGCAGATTAAGCTGTTTTAAATGCGTAGTAAGAGCATGATTCAAGATGATGGCAAGTTTCCCTGTTCCCGTCATCTATTAATGATCCTGGCCATTAATGTAAACTCGTGTTTGGAAATTGTCTGCAGACCCTATTCTCTATAAGAGAAAACTATGATTGATATTGTTTTTCAGGTTGAATTTTTAAACGAGCCCGGAATCGATGAGGGAGGGCTGAGGAGAGAATTCCTGGAATTGCTTATGGAGAACATCACAAATTCATCTCTCCTGGAGGCTGGAAGGTGAGTAAGTCTGCTCTGTGTTAACCCAAACGTTAACAGCAATCTAAAAACTGAATATATAAAGGTTTGCTGGAGTAAAAACATAAAAACCAGAATCTAATCATTTGTGCAAAGCATCAATATACATTAGATACAGAGACAGTGTTAATGTTAACCCTTTGAGTGGAGAAATACTTGATTTAGTCAGATTTAGTAGTTATTAAAATGGATAGGAAGATCATTGTGCATCAATATGGTGGATGATCAATAATGGTGTCTTATTGCTATCAAATGATATATTCATGTCCATTTCTCGAATATATATTTTAGTCATATCATTTTGTGGATTTAAACAAAATTCTATGGTCAATTCATTATTTTAAGGAACGACAAACATGGGCTAATCTGTGTTTTTTGTTTGGGTAAAACTCAGCTGTTTACTTCAAGAATGAACATGAGAGATGCACAAAATTTTCGATCAGTGAAATAAAATGAAAGTGTCATTGACACTCTAGCTCAACTTGGGTAGGTGTTAATAATTTTATGCTGAGCAGTCAATAGTTGAAGGATTTAGTAAAGTTAAAAATTGATCGCTACCATTTAGAGGTTACCCCGAAGGTCCATATGAAGTTTCGTGATGATCGCATGAGCCCTGTTGGGTGAGCCAAAGGAAATTGCTGACAGACGGAAGAACGACGACTCCAACTCATGGTAATAGCTCAAACTTTACAAAGTAAAGTTGAGCTAAAAATATATATCAGATCGATCCACTGTGGAACAATTTGAAGGAATCATCATATCATAAGCACAGACTATTAAAGGTCAATGGTAATTTTACTTTCATTTGGTGGTAGAAATTGGTAGATTTATCATAATTCAAATGATTCATATCATGTTGAATAACAGTTTTCAATTTTCCCAGAAACTGAAGTTGGATACATCCTAAGAGAGGACGCCCTTCAGTGTGCAGAAGGGAATTTCATGATCCTTGGCAGGATGATAGCCTGCATCATCCTGCAAGGTGGGGCTATGAAGCCAGTTATCTGCCAAGATATGTTGCAGTTTGCAATGAAAGGCACAGAAGCCATTACAATCCTTGACGAGTAGCTACGGAATATGATTGTGCAAGTGTGGAACTAGTATTGGCTTAGTATATATATATATATATATATATATATATATATATATATATTAGTATATATATATATATATATATGTATAACCCGTCGTGTGTGTATATGTGCGTGTATCTGTGTGTGAATAACCCAGTCACGCTTATGGCGCGTTTATAACTTTGTGTTGGGAATTGGTGCTAATATGGTATTTTAATTTGCCAATTCGGTGTTAACATAAGTAAAGAACGAGTACTGTCTTTGATATGAAAGTTGTGCAATCTAAGGAACTACGTTAGCAAAACCACATTCCCGGGCCAAGACTAATAATACAGTGTAAACAATACTGCCGACGATAACTAATGCTCTTTTAATCTTTCAGTTGAGTGCAAATCATGTAAGTATTTTTCAGTCCAATTCAGATTATACAATGTTAAAATGTCAAATGAAACCGACCATATGTGAACACCAAACATAAGTAAAATTGGACTGATGGTTTCGGAGAAGATGTTTTTTTTTGTTCTTTTTAAAAATATTTTATTGTAATATAATATAACAAGAAGGATCAGGGCCCGACTCACTCCCAATTTCAACTGAGTTTGAATGAATTCTTAGGCAGAAAAGATTTAAGTCATCTGTCAAGTTACCCCTATTCATCCACGTGTCCATGTTTGAACAAATCAAATTCCCAGTCCTATATTAAAGGACCATTATTAAACACCGAATATTAGCCCATTATTCAAGTTATATCATGTAAACTACAAGGAAAGGCTGGAGCTGATTTTAAGCTATCTGCTTTCAGCTTAAAAACAACTCCAATATCCAAGACGTGGAAGGAATAGAAAATGCTATGGAAGCAGCCGGTGTTTCAATTGGGCTGAATAATAATAATCGAGAAAGAATCGTGAAGGCACTAACATTACTTGGGTCATGGCTCATGGGACGGCACCTCATGATTGCCCAATTCTGGGAGGGTGTCTTCTAACATGTTTAAAAGACAATCAAGGTTAGTATAGTGGGTGAAAATAAGAATACAATTACACTAAAGATCAATTTGATATTCGTGATGTAAGTGCAAAGAATGCCAATTAGTTGGTGAAATACAATAAATTCCACCTGACTCTAAACAGCTGAGCAAAGTGTTTACATTGTTTACAATAGTAAGTCTGAGCCAAGAACAGTCATTTTAAAACCAAAATTTTTGTTGAACTATTTTCCCAGATTAGAAGACTTTACGAAATCGCTCAAGATTCTTTATTGGTTAAATATTTACTCAATTTCATCTCTATAAGCTTAGTTTAAGTGTCACATGTGTGTGTGGCATTCGTCATTAGTGATGTGAGTACTACTACTAGTATAGATTCTATTTTATGAAAAATAAAATTGTCTCTAATCTGTCTGGTAATCAGTATATATATATATATATATATATATATATATATATATATATATATATATATATATATATATATATATATTAGAGTGTAAGCATTAGGCGGACCATTGACCATCATTAGGCAGACCGCGAATTTATGCAGACGAAATCGGGTCTGCCTAATTTTTGCATGCCAGTCACAACTAGTTATCTAGCGATTTAACTGTTAACACCTCTCCTTGTTCAACGGATTTAGGTTGTCTTTTGTTTACAAAATGATGGAATTGAAAAAAATGTTGAAAAGGGCATTCCGCCCCGATAATTTTGAGACATGTATATTCGATCGATATACAGTTTCATCATTGTGCGGTCTATTTTCAATCCCGAAATTTGTACTCAATTTCGATGTATACACCAGATTTTTCGATGTTTTAATGACATTTGACCTGTTATCTTTTTTGCTGCATCCTATACATAAAAATGCAAAAACCAGAAAATATTATTTTTTCAAGACCGATGTGAATGTTTCGACCGCACAATGATGAAATTATATATCGACAGAATATACATGTCTCAAAACTAACGGGACTGTAATGCCTTTAACAATTTTGCAAAAAGTAGGCAGACCGGATTTGGTCTGCATAATGTCACAGTCTGCCTAATGATGGGCAATAGTCCTCTTAGAATTAGGCAGACCTGAGAATTTGTATATTTCATATTACTTGAGGAATCACAAATTCCCATTGATCACACCTTGGTGGTCACATTTAGAACAAAACTAGAGAAAGAGTGTTTAAAATTGAGCGGTTTTAAAGTTTTTTGTATATGTCTGCCTAATGATGGTAATAGGGTCATGGCCTAATGCTGAAAACAGCCTTATATATATATATATATATATATATATATATATATATATATATATATATATATCTTTATGTATTTCTGTATGATTGTGAAGGTAAGATGGTCTGTAGTTCAATCAATCAGATAATTATGTGACAAAGCCACTTTGTATCTGCATTTCATCATGTAGTCAGTAGTCGAAAGATACAGATCAATTAAGGATCTTTGTCAACCCATTTTTCCAAAGTACTTAAATAAAAGGATTATGTTCATTTATATTAGTGATCATTGAACTTTGTAAAAATATTTTTTTCGAACCCAAATCCATATCTAAGAAAATAAAAGGTCAGCAGACCCCAGTGTCCCCAGAAAATGTGACAAGTCGATGCCGCTTTGTTAAAGAAATTTAAAAAAAATGTTGAAATTACACCATGAAGGTACCCTCATACAGAAAATCATAAAAAATGTTGAAATTTTCTAAGTCTAAAGAGGTTAATAACTCCGTAAAAAAAAATCCGCCATCTATATACATGTTGCACATCTCCAATATGTGGGTAACAATACTCTGAAGTTTCAAATATCTACGATCAAAACTGTAGGAGTTGCACCATGAAGGTACCCTCATACAGAAAATTATAAAAAAAAAAGTGACGGACGGACGGAGCCTATTTCTATAGTCCCCCGAAAATTAAAATGGGAATGTGTACTGAACACTGAAGAATGATGAACAATAAATATATATTCATATTTACCGAGTGTTCTTTGAAAAGTTTACTCAAAACCACTTGTTTACAAATGGTAGATTTACTTTCTCAGTATTGCTGTCCAGAATATGACACTTGATGGGTAGTTTATGGGTCAGCACGTGTCCAGTGTTGCTGGGATTTTTATCAGCCTGTGTGGCCTGGACCATAAGGGATTACTCAATTTAGTGGTTACATGGTTGATTGGTTGGTAAATCTGAATATAATTGTATTGTTCATCGTTCTTCACAGTATTCAGTACATATTTCCATATTTTGTTCTTGGACTCCATCAAATTAGTATTTCAACTTTATGGTTGAAAACTTGATTTTGAAATGAGGACTGGTCTAAAATTATCTCCATGCAACACAAATTGAGATATCAATCATTGTTTCTCATTGCAGATGGAAAGTGCAAATGTGATGGCATTACAATAAACTTGAGTGACATCATGAGGTTCCTCACAGGGGCGAATGACTTTGTTCGTGAAGTGGACAAATTAAAGGTACGGTGGGTATCCTGTCAAAATATTTCCACCCGTCAAAAACCGCCACAAACAGAAATAACATCAAAATGTAGACAGACTTTGTCCGTATACAAATAAGAAATATCTCATAAACAGTATGTTATTGTCATATTTTTGACTATTGTTATGTAAACAAAAGCATAAAAAGTTACTTTTCTGGTGTTTGTTTATATTATGATGGTAAACATAAAGAGCGTTCTTTGTTGGTGAATTCCTGATATGGAACTAATAAAGAGCGTTTATGCCATTTGTGTGTTGTTAGCCAGTAGCATTGTGCTGTCTTCTGTAACACAACCAGGCTCTTGCTTTGGTAAAATATAGTAGATCTTTATGATAACATGCTTTTTACGCGATGGTCATGGTATATATGAACGAAACTGTATGCGTTTTAATGTTTTTCTGTTTGCTGTGTTTGGAACAAATATGAATATTTTCGACAATTAAGGCCTCGCGTGCCTGTAACCATTAATTTTGAGGATACAGAACTCTATCCTCACGTTTCCACGTGTGCCCTGGAACTTTACCTCCCTCTTCATTTCAAGAATTACCAAGATTTCAAACATGCTATGGAAAGATCAGTTTTCTATGGCCAGGGGTTTTGGAGAGTTTAAAATGACAGTGCCCAGTCCTTCCCAGTAGAAAGGAATGATTGCTTTCGCACCCGTACGCACTCGTAATTTTCAATTCATGGGTGCTATAATTCGCACCCGTCCCTAATTCGCAAAATACTAATGGAGACTAATTGTTGGTTCAATATTGAACTATTTAAGGTTTATTTGGATCCTTTACCATCTCAGTTCAACTATGGCAAATTAAAGTGTAACTAGACTTAGGTCGATTCCACAATCACTTTTTGTTTGAAAAAAAAAAACCCAACTTTTAATTATAGTATGGATGCAATATTACACCCGTCTTCTGAATAACGGGAGCAAATAAATGCTCTCGCTGTGTTTTCCTCGTGGGAAGGACTGAATGTCTGTCATTCGGCTGTATGTTGGTCTAAGACAGGATTCATTTCACTGCTCTCTCATCCAATGGCTTTCAGGAACATTCCAGATCTAAGTCAGTATTGAATACCTTACTCATATTTAAATTCGTGTAGTACTATTTTTCGCTCAGTTTTGAATTTGCGCGCTTTGAATTTGCACACCGTGTATAATTTAACATAACTGCATCATCAATGTCTTGTGAAGACAGGTGTTTATACCCTTCAAATAATTATTTTGATATTGACATAGCGTTGTAAACGCTAAATGGGGAAGGGGCGTGCTTTCGTGCATCTTCAGTCTGCAATATGTATTTCTTACGAGTATTTCAACATCAATGATGTTGCCATGATTTGTTGGTATATAATTATGTCATTATACATATCAGTAATGGTTTTGATGCTGGTTGCCCGCATGTAAATTCTAGTCATAGTAGGCTAGTAGCCTAACAGTTGGTCCAACCTTCTATAATGTGTATACATGTATTACGTAACTCATCAACATAATAACATAATAAACGGGTGCGCAAAACATTGTACTGCTCGAATATAAATAAGAGTAAGGTATATTAACGTCATGATTCAGACCTGGCATGTCTCGGAATGCCATTGCAGTGCCTGTCATCAGATCATGTTAATCCAAGACAGGTAGATTATGCCATGAATCTCTACTATGGCTAATGCCCGTAGTGATAATTATTCACAGGTACAGAACCTGGGAACTGTTTGAAGATGTGACAGGGAACCTTATAAAATCGAGAAAATAACACAGGCTATATATTTCTTTATTATCTATTTCTTAATAATGTACTTCACTGTAGCTGAAGGTCCCAACTCCAAATTTCATGATTTAAGCGACTTTGTGAGCGATTTTACTTTATGATTCTAACAATTATGGAATTTTTCCTGGTTAATTAATTGAATGTTTATTGAAATATCGGCTATTAACACTCACATAACAGCATGCAATTTTTAGTTGGGACCTTCACATATTGTGAAGTACACTATTAAGGAACAGATAATCATTAAGAAATATATTCCCTGTCTTATTTTTTCGACTTTATATGGTTCCCTGTCAAAACTTCAGAAAGTTCCCAGGTTTTGTACAGGTGAAACATGATCTCCACGGGCGTTAGCCACAGTAGTGATTTGTGGCATGATCTACAAGACTGCCACTTATCCAGTATTTGAATTCTTTATAATCAATATTAAATCAATTTTGCATTATATACTCTTAAGATTGACAGGGTACAAATGTAACATTTTCAAGACTGCAATTACAAATCTGTCTTATCTATAGTTATCAGACAGCAGAGACTTTCACAAAATGTCCTTAAAAATGTTAAATTGTGCATTAAGTCTCAAATTCCGATGAAAATGCATTTCTGTATTATGGTAATTCCCATCTAGCGATTGGTCATGTAGACTAAGCAGTATTTTATTGGTCACTGATGTAACAGCTTATTTCCAGACGTAATAAAGACATGCTAGTACCCATACAAAAATGTACCAAGGTATTTACCAAGGTAAATTTTACCGTGGTATTTGTACCACGGTCAATTGATCACGTTGGTAAATTTTACCAAGGTGAATTTTAGTACTTTACCAAGGTAAATATTGACCAAGGTAAAAATTTACCGAGGTAAATTGTACCATGGTTTTTGACCCCGGTCAATTGATCACGTCGGTAAATTTTACCAAGGTGAAAAAATCACGGTAAAACTTTACCATGGTGAAAATACCATGGTAAAAGAACCTCGGTAAACTGTTGAAATACTACAGTATTTTTACCACGGTGAATTTAGCATGGTAAATTTTATTTTACCAAGATGTTCTACCAAGGTATTTGACCTTGGTAGAACACCTTAGTAAAATTTACCACGCTATATTCACTGTGGCAAAATACTGAGGTATTTCAACAGTTTACCCAGGTTCTCTAACCGTGGTATTTTCTAGAGTACCTAGTAAAAAAGTTGAATATATCAAGGTATATTCCCAGAGTGTACATGTATATGTGAATCTAGAATGGTAAAAATCCACCAAGGAAATTTGACGCAGTATCGATCTACCAATGAATAAGTACTAGGGTATGTCAGTTGAAAGTACCATGATAATTAATAGGTAAATAAATATTGGAATCTACCCTGGTAAAAGAACCAAGTGACACTTTGACATCTGTGATGTAATATTGCACGTCAGTTTTGGGGGAATTGATCAATGATATAAATTAGTATAATTGAGACATTTTTGTTTAATATTCTAATTCTAGTTCATGTCGATTATTCCCCGCTGATTCTGCCTTCTTCGCCTCTTCCTTCAGGCGTTTGCTGGTTCGCAATTTTTTCGCAATGTATTTCCGAACTTCTCCGTTTGTCCTCATCGGATGCTTTGCCACGACACGATCTGGAAAATAACATAATTTTTATTTATTGTTTATTACGTCCAAATCTGTAGCAATTAGCAAACAGGTTAATTTATACTAGTTTACGGTCATTCAAGTCATGTCGGTACTGAAATTACATATGTCCCATCAATAATAACGATGCAGCTCATGGAAGTTTTAACATGATACATGTATAACTAACTATAAGAGATTTTCAGAACAAAGAAGCAATATTTTCCGTAAATGAACTAACTATATCTGTAGATTCAAGAAAAACTAGAGTTAAAACCTGTCTGAACTCGATATTTTGGTGTTTGAATTTACATCACAGATTTTTCTACCCTTTTTAGGAACGCGGCCGTACCCTTCTATTCCAATTGGGAAAATTAGCGTCAAAGCTTGAAATTGGGATTTTTTACGAGTCGAAAGGAACATGTCGGTACTGGGTCATTCTCCCAAAAGCGTATATATTATGTTCATTTCATTTTTCAAAATTGCTGCTTTATGTACAATGGAACAAGGTTCCGTTTTTATGAAAGGGGAGTCCGTTGTATAAAATAACATGATCTATCTCCATCTTCCATTTATCTATGCGTTTTATGAACCTTCAAACTAACCAGAAGTCAGTGGTGTTACCTGTGCAAACAATGAACATTCAAGTAAGCAACACCCAAAAGACAACAAAGCGCGGATAGTGTCTGTTGATATTACACCCAAAGTTATTCTTCTATACTAAATATTCATATTAAAATATATAGACATCACATCAGGTTCTGATTTTTGTAGCGGGTTGAGTGACGGTGTTGTACAGCGGAAAGTGGTCAGTGGTGTTACCAAAATCTAATTATTATTTATGGTAATACAAAACAGTTGATAGTAGAATTACTGATCTTTGCTAAGTTCTGTTGCAGTCATTCTTGAAAGTCATGGGGGAGTTTTGAAATATCCCAGAAGGTTAAAGTGGATATAAACCATCAAAACAGGTTAATTAAAAATTGTATCTTTTTTAGTCAGTGGTGTTAACTCCCATATGCAGGCATTCTATCACAATTTTCCCACAAAAGCACCATAAAATTGTAAAATGAGGAATATAATTTAAAATTTATGCAAACAAAACAACCTTGGTATAAAGCAAAGGGATGTATATTTGATTGTTTGTTGAAATGTCTGTGGTGTTACCATGTCAGTGGTGTTACTATAGATGCAACTTAATTGACACAATTTATAACTTGAACATCTTAAATCTTAAGAGTTGTTTGCAGAAAAGGATTTGTTTATTGTTGTCGAAAACCTGGGTCATTTGATTCTCATAACACCAGACCTTGCATTGCACCGTGCATGGCTTGTGTTTTATGTCACACAGATAGAAGGTCACATGGGTTAAATATTTGAGTAAATGTATGAGTTGGTTATGTCAACAAAGAATTGGTCTACTATATGACAGAGATTCTCATTCAGTTTGGTCGAATAGACCTGTTCGCACACTTTAAATGGTTATGTGAAACAGCATTCCAATGCTTGGGTATGAGAAATACATGTAGATGTATGGTGGTTAGACCCTTTAATATGGGTTAATATTGGAACGACTCCAAACATAAAAAATATAAACATTGTTTCCATACGATTGTACGTGGCTGTTAATAAAGGCCAAAATGGTGAATGTCATTGGTGTTACAATCGGCGTCAGTGGTGTTACTTTTTGTCAGTGGTGTTACCTGTGATTAATTATTTATCAAAATTTCCCATATGAACTGCTTTTGCGAAGTGTGCACTTATAGACAGACAATGTATAGTCACTCCCTTACAGTTGGTGAAATGTCACATACCGCTGGTATTCTCAGAGCCATCATAACATGGGTACTCAACTATTGACCCACTTTACGCTTTCTCGAGTGTATGGTGCTGGTTCAACATTTCATGGGCCAGTTAATGTGCAAATTTTCATCACAATTCTATGTTAACACAACTAATCTATTTGTAGAAATATACGGAATGTGTTCACCTTACGCATAGAACTACCTCATGGGGCACCATTGTTAGGGATGTTCAACGTCACGACGTAATTTTTAAGATTTGGGTCAAAAATTACAAAAGTGGGCACTTTTTGATTAATTAAATCTTTTTAATAAAAAATTCAAATACAATGGCAATCCACAGCCTGGTAGAATGTGATCTCACCATGCCGACGTTATAAATATTATATGGGTCTTATTTTTATAAATATTTTTTTTGCGACGTCAAAGTTTCCGAATTTCGTCGTATTTTTGACGTTAAAAATGTATGTGACTTTTTGGCATCAGTTTTTGACGAAGATCCCGCTGGTTAATACTACATATCGTCAAATGGAGGTAAGTGCATTATAAAGAGCATAATTAGACCTTTTGAATGCCGTGTGAAGCTTCAAAAAAGGTAAATTGTAAGTACCTTTTTGAAAAATAAAAACTCTTCTAAGCGGCGCCCTCAAAAACCCCTTGGGAATTCCCAAGAGTTTCACGTGGAATCAGAAAGGGGGCATCACTTTAGTCAAATAAGATGAATGCTGATTGGCTAGACACAGGAACGGCCGGCGGAAACCCACCATCATGAGCCTCACCAAGTCCCGACTTGGGCGACCTCCAGCGACGATATTTTCGTCCCACAACGCCATTGTTTACAGTGGTCTGCTACGACGTCAAAGTCAGTGCGCGCCAAAAAGTTATTACTTCCAAGTTTTCCGCGTTATAACTACTGCGAAAAGATGGATTCTCTGTGTACGACACTTGTGTTCTCGGATTGTCTTACTTATGGTTGGTATTTCGTATCAAATCGGTCGTTTTTTCATTTAATTTATCAGCTGTCAGCATTTTGTCGATAGCAGACAGTCGAACCAGTGTCTGCAAAAACGGCGCCAATTCATCAGAGTTCAAACACGGGGTCACAGCAGTTTGTGATAATGGATTAAAAATTCTAAATGGAGGTAAGCTATTCGATGGTAGAGCTTACAATGAGCCAATTGTGTACCACAATATGGCCTGCTCCCGTTGGAAACTGTTGAACTAAAATGGGTAGAAAGAATGACCTTGTTGACACCAACCATTCGTCCAATTCTTCTGTCAAAATAATTTCTCACTTTTCGAAGACATTTAGAATAAATTATTTAAGTACTACTAGTTACTTCATTTTGACGCATTGTCATCTCAAATTAACAATTTGCCACGATCTAGAGGTTAATTTCAATTTTGTGGCTGATAGAATGCGTTTCGTTTGCATAAAAATACAATTAAATTCTTCTAATTTCTATTTGTTCGTCACGACGAAGCCCCGCCTACTTTGTTTTCGTAGTGGCAATGTAAACATTGTACACGTGTTTCTGGTGCTTAATCAATTAATGTTATGTTACATTTCTATTATAAATTCATCAAATAAAGATGATAAATTATAATTAGAAGTTAAAAAGTAGAATTGTATTAGTCTGTGACATGTAATTTCACTATTACATTTTACAATGACATTGAATTGAGAATTAAGATGTGAACTACATGTAAACTCATCAAATTTCAAAATTAGGAAAATGTCCCACTGTAATTTTTTTTGGCTGTGGCATCTGGTGGCATTATAGTTTCCACATGTTACCCCACTTTTCCCAGCGTCATTTTTAATTTTGATCTGAATTGACGAGTATCATTTTGGTTGATTTTGCACATTGAATTATTCTCCTACACAGATTTTAATTTATAATTCATGAACATTTTAAAGTTTCATAATGTGGATGTCATGAAGATTTTCACTGTAATTAATTTCTAATGAAAAAAAAAATGAACAGGAAAGTAATTGAACATCCCTACTATTTCACCAATTACTCGCAATTATTTATCATTGTTTAAAATATTTCCATCTGAATGTCATAAAACAAAACATGAAAAATCAAATTGTCACTTGATAGGCCTACATGCGTATGCTCAAATATTCCAACAAGACATGAGTCATTATTCTATGGTTTGTAAATATTGAGTATAAATCTTGTCCTGAAAGTTAACACTGAATTCCCCATTTTATAAATGTTTCCACTTTTACATCCCTCTTAAAACCTGGGATTTGCATCTGATGTTTTGGCAGTTGAATGTTAGTACCGGTATGTGCATGATCAGTTTTCGTGGGATGTCAAACATGTTTGTCGAGGCAGATGATGAGCTTCTAGTATTTCTCCTCAGGGGATTTGTCGTATTGGAGCTGCTGGTTTTCAGTGGGCTGAAGCTTCCAATACTTGAGGTGACAGAATCAAATGTGCAGTTGGTGTACCATAATGCTCAAAGTAATTGACCACTTAACCACAGCATAATTACGGGTAATTTTTTCAGGATTTAGTCGGAAATATGGCTTGTTGCCATTCATCAGAAAGCTCTTGCTGAGAGCTTTCCGATGAATGGCAACAAGCTTTATTTCCAACTAAATCCTGAAAAATTACCCAGAATTCTGCTGTGGTTAAGTGGTCAATTACTTTGGGCATTTACTGTAAACATTATTTATTTATCAAAATTCAAACATAACACAAACTCAAAAAATTAGCTGTTTGTATGTCTCCCGCTAACTACCAACAGTCTTTTTCAATCTGCTGGGAAACTTTCCTAAGCCAATACCTGGCAAGTAAGCGGTCTGGGTGCAATCCATCCTTATATAGTGAGAAATTGTAGTTTATCTGTTTAATCGGTTGGTGATTTCTGCCTTTCCGCACTTTCCTCTGCACAGTTAAATCAATGGAGAAATATGGTGAATGCACATTGGCTTTTGCATTTAGCTCTCGGATGCACCCATTCAGTTTGTACACTTGATCACTAAGTATATTATCCTGATCCGTGAATATTGTTGGATCAGGGTGGTTATAATGACGATTGTGTTCCTCTATACTGTATACAGGAACTTCCAGAATAGTGAATTTGCAATCATCGTGCTTAAGGATTTCCTCTATCGTTTTTTTTCATCGGGGAAATTATGCTCTCCACAGCATCATGATCATTGTCCGTTCTCAAACAAATGAAGTTGCCACTTTTTTAGTTAAATCACAAGTGCCCAACCATATGTAAAACCAGGCACCAACATCTTTGTGTTTTAAGGAATCAATTTTAGCTCTTAACCACTTAAGTCTTTCCTTTGTTCTTCCACCACCTTCATTTTGGCAAATAACGTTTCTCACTTCTGGGAAACTGCGTAGTTTTCAAAAGTTGTTTTTTTCCTCCGACATCGTAAGAATCTAAGAATTTAATGTTACAACGAAAATAGGTAATTGCTAAACAAAATTCGAGAGAAAGTTCAAGGTCATTGGAAAACGATATATAATTTGCGGATCAAATGTAGACAGGAGATAACCGGAGACAATAACCGAAGAATAATTAATGCTTATTCTGTGAAATGTAAATCATTAAAATACATGTTCTTTATATTTTATTAAACAGCCCTCGAAATTGGGAATAAAATGGCACGGCAACACATTTCCGGGGTAGGCCCTACATCCATTCACGGCATCGCCAAGGTGTTTTCATGGTCTCATAAATTTTAGTCAAATGACTTTCCCCCTCCCCGCATTGACAATTCCATGACAAACTGTAACATAGCCAACCGCCAATCTTACTGTGGCAATACACTGCAGATATCAAAGAGTGCAGATACCTGACCCTCCGTCAGATTGTAGCAATCGATGTGTCAAAGAACAAAGGGCACCGACAAAACATCACGTCAATCATTTGTGACAATGAACAAATATCCCGCCTTCTTCATGGTTTAGATAAAATGGCTACTGTGATTGGTTGAATCCAATTGTCAAACACTGTTCAAAGCAACCCTGTTTCGGCCAGTCTACTCAATTCATTTTTCTGGATTGATAATGATAAATTGATTGTTTTGTTACTAGACGTTAGGTATAATCACATGCCTATCAGTGAAATGATATTGGGAATAAGACATATTTTTAAAACAGACTGATGGTAAATCATGAATTCAAGAGTATTACTATATAATTAATCTGCCTGAATTTAACGAATCCGGCGACAGATTAGCAGGAACAGTATAAAGTGATTATACCAAATGACCTCTTGAACGAAGTATTACTCACTACAGCTGTTAGCTGAGCAGTGATAACTTTAATTATCTTCAATGTAAAATAGGTACAGTTAATGTTGTGGTTATATAATATCTAAACAATGAATAATTCTTAATAAGCAAAAAGTTGCTATTTTACCACATGACATCGAGTCTGCATGACATATCCAGCACTTTATTTAATGATGGAAATGATGACCACAACAATTACCATGACATTGCTGATTGCCGTGGTACTTAATTTCGAGGGCTGATGTCAAAATATATATTTTAACTAAAATTCAGACTGAATGTGTAAATATCTATTTTAAAGGTTATTGAAATTTATTTTATTCAACTTATACAAATGTGCAAAAGAATGAAAGATTATGGGAGGCCCTTTTCACATTTATTATTTATCTACGCTTTTAAAAGCGCAAATATTTGCGCTTAAGCGCAAATAACATCTATCATTTGCACTTAAGCACAAATATTTACGCTTAAATGTGTAAATCATTTGCACTTAACGCAAATAGATCATATTTGCGCTTAAGCGCAAATGATTTGCGCTTAAATGCAAAAAAAAATTAATATGCATTGATCCCCCCTGAATTAATTTTAAATGGCACAGGCCTAAACACATCACTAAAGTCTATAGGCCCACCATATGAGGGAAACAATCCCCCAGTAACCCCAAGATCCCTTTTATGACCATGGAAATGGTATAGATCTGTGCAGGATGTCTCTTTTTATAAAATATACTAGATCTCTGGGATGGAGACACAAATTGTTGGGGACAGGGATGCTGATAATATGAAAATAGGGGTTTTCCCTCTATTTCAAGTCAATAAGTACACCGTATGAGGGAAGCAAGCCCCCCCCCCCCCACTAACCCCTAATTCCCTATCTATGGCCATGGAAATGGTAGACATTTTGCGCAGGAGATGTCCCTTTAATAAAATATACTAGAGCGATGGGAGTGAGGCACCAATTTTTGGGAGAGATGATGATGGAAATATATTTTTTCTTCTGCTTTCGAGACTGTATGGGGCTACTACTATATGCCAATGGTAATATACTATGGGATGGACTCAATAATTCACAATCAGAGGGAAGTAAGGGAGTGTTAGTTATTTGCGCTTAAGCGCAAATGATTTGCACTTAAGCGCAAATAAATTGATAAACACATATTTGCGCTTAAGCGCAAATAAATAATAAATGTGAAAATGGCCTCCCATAAAGATACCTTCTGTAGGAATATAATTATAAGTCATATGGGATTTCTACCCAGCAAGGTATGGATTGTGATAAAACAGTCAGTGTAAATATATATATTTTTTCTTTAATTTAAATTTCTTTTTCAGGTTTCGCCAAGACAGCAC
Source organism: Siphonodentalium dalli (assembly GCA_032622095.1). Lineage (NCBI taxonomy): Eukaryota > Metazoa > Mollusca > Scaphopoda > Gadilida > Siphonodentaliidae > Siphonodentalium > Siphonodentalium dalli. The sequence continues at coordinate 115,687,388 of CP136062.1, read as the reverse complement.
TGATTGAAGCCGACAAGATATATTCAGGGCCACTGTTTACTGCAGAGTTGGTTCAGATGTTGGCAAGGAGATATAGAGGCATACCGCCTGTAAGTGGTTATTTGAGGAAAGCGATTCTCTCAGTTTCTATTTCAGATGCAGATAAAGATCAGTGCCGAGAATTCTTCCCATCAGATGTTGATGCAGCTAAGACCGAGTACCTACCACAACATAGAGCCCTTGGCTTGACAGAGGTGTCTTTCTTTGGTGATGCACTTTCTACTAAGCTCGAGTTGGGTAAGCTCACCAATGGGTTTGTAGTAGAACTAAATTCTTACTTGAAGAAATATCACCAAGATGCTCCTCTTGTTGGACTTTTTTGTGATGTAATCTTTAAGTACTTTCAGGTCCAGTTTCAGTTCAAGGATGAGGTCGCCAAGAGAGTGTGGGTCAAGGCTGAGAGTATGTAAGAAACACCATGATTTCGTAAAGAAGAGAAAGAGTGCTGAGGCCGCAACTCTCTGCAGAGAAGTTTTCTCCATTCCGGAGGGTACTAAGGTATGCAGTAGTGATAGTATTTCACTTGGAATCTCTAGTTTATCTCTACAGCCAAAGCTGAGCGATGAAATGATGCAACATAAAGATCTTCTAGTGCAACTTGGAGAGACAGAGACCAAGGCAGCAACTTACAAGCACCAGCTTCAAGTGAAGAGAACTGAGGTCAAGAATGTCAAGAGAATGAAAGACTACTATCAGCAGAAGGTGGCTTCAACTACTGTTGAAGATGAGATGAAATGTGAGTATAGTATTAATATATTTATAAGACAATTTATTCCCTTTTGACTGGACACAATAATTCATAAAATCCGTATGTGCATTATTTTAGCTTAGACGTTTGGAGAAAATACATGATTTTGGTGGACTTAAAATTATTCATGAGAGGCAGGGACGTCTACATGTATGAACATCTGATTTACCAGAAATCTGAAAAAACACCACCATTCTCAATACAACTAATTTATGTTGTTATATACATCTTCCCGTAATATTTATAATAAATTTCAGCCCATCTACAAGAATTGCAACATCAGCTTGAACAAGAGAGAAGATCACGCCAAGAAGCAGAGGCGAAGTTGGAGATTGCCGAAAAAGAGAAGAAGAAGTATATCAATAAGTATAGTTACCTTAAACGACAATCTGGGCCACAACCGGAGTCAGTCTGCTTTTTATTCCAGAAAAATAAAAGACATGAATGAAGACATTTCCTTCTGGCAAACAAAATACATGGAGTGCAGCGAACAAATGGAACAGTTTGTAGAAGACAAAGAAATTCAGACATTCCAGAGTGGCAGATACAATGACGATGTGAGAGATCTCTACATGGAGCTGATGTGTATGCGGGTCGGGTCACGAAATGTTGAGGCAATCATCAGGTAATAATTAATTTTCCACTTGTTATCAGGTATTAAGTTAATTAACAATTGCCGTATCTCTTCCCGGAACTATCTCTATTTGTTCAGAGGTATGAAATACTAATTTTGAGTGACCAGTCAACCGAAGGACTGGGACATAAACTGTTACTATTTTTAGAACATGACAACATTTCTGATTCTAGTATTCTATTCTGATATGTTAGTACATGTATGCAAACAGCACTTATGACCCAAATTCCATGTTTTATTTTTTGGTCCAGTTGTGCTTCAATGTTATTGAACTGGGACAGAAACTGTTACTATATTTAGAATATGACAATATTTCTGATTTGAACACGATGTTCTATTCATATGTTAGTATGCAAACAACACAGTTATCACATGATTGCCATAAGGTATACGTTTTTGGAAAGTTGAACTTTAATGTTATTTTACTCTCATTCAGGGCAGTTTTGAAGAAGATGGCAGGGGTTGAAGCAGCTCGTTTGCCAGGACAAAAGTTTGCCAAGTATATGCTGTTGGAAGCCAGAAGCCTTGCCATGGAACAGCTGAAAGACCAGTTAGAGACAAGTGGTAATGTTACTTTATGCCCAGATGGAACTACGAAGTTTCGGCATCATTATGGGGCATTTTCAGTTTCCACTTCAGATGGTTCCAGTATGGTTCTAGGTATGAGGGACATGGCCGGTGGAGAAGCAGACGAGTATTTAAGTACAATAAAGAACATCCTGGATGACATCACTTCAGACAGCTTGAAGACAGATGAGATTGTCGTGAAGATGAAGAACACAATTAGCGACCAGGCCAGCACCAACAAGAAGCTGAACAGTCTGTTAGAGGTATGGAGAGAAGCACTTCCCCGTGTTGTAAGTGATTGGGATACCCTTTCAAATGAGGTAAAGGGTAATTATATTCACATGAACAATTTTTGGTGTGGGTTGCACTTCCTTGTAGGGCTTTCAGAGCAAGCCAACAATACACTGACAATATGGGAGGATCTCATCCATGATGGCCAGAAGGTTGGAGCTCCATCTTTACCAGGTGGTTACAGCAAGGCAGGTGAAGCAGGTACAACAAGGATGGTGCGTACGGTGTGCAAGGCAATTCAAGACAGAGGTTGTGAGAAGTCTGGTAAACCTGTACAGTTCAGAGACTTCCTTCACTCACAGGGTAAGGTTAAAGATGTTCCACTGGCATCTTTCAAAGGTAACAGGTTCAATATATTGTTCCACAACTCCTCAGGTGTGTATTACCTATTAGATGACCTTTTGACATTTTCATCTGAACACTCCAATGATAACCGTCTCTTTTCAGCTATACATGCAGATTTGAATGTTCTCACATTTCAAGCTGGTGTGAGAGCTTTGGGGCTAATTTCCAAGTTCATTACAGGTCCTCTTTGGCGGCTGATGGAAAAAGAAGGTCATGTTCTGGAACTAACAGAACAGTATCAGGTGTTAGTTTCTCATTTCAGAGATCTGTCAGAGGACTCTTCTTCTTTCATGTTAGGGGATGAGCACATCTACCCAGAGCTGGAGTCTGAGGCCAGTACTTCATTCCTGACAGAATCTCAACCAGAGTTAGACATGTTAACGCAGCAGGTATTAGAATTACTGTTTTCCTCCTTCTTAGTTGTCTGTCAACGTCAGTTGAAAGACCACTTGGAGGGGGGTAAGTACTTTACTAATCACTCATTTGAGCTTATTTCAGAGACTTCTTCTGTGCCTAGAACCAGTGTAGCTGCTGAGAGAATATTTGGACCGCTGGACTACCTCATCAGGATTATGCCAAGAGCAACTAGTTATGCCATTGGTAAGTTAATATTTAAATACTAACAGTGTATAAGTACACTCTCATTATTGACAATTAAAAACTTTAAAAGTTGAGACACATAACTTAACCTTCAATAATAAAACATGCCCCCCCTAAATTCTAGCACCCCCCCCCCCCCAATTGAGCACTTTAAATTATTCACTACCAAAACAGTTTTATTGTAATTAAGGGCTGGTTTTATTTAATTATCTTAATTAGTGTCTTACTGATTTTATACATAACTCATTATTTTTTCAGAGGCCATAACTATGTGGAACAGCAACCATACAGCATCATGGATCTCTACCTTGCCAGATGCCCGAAAGACCCTGTTGATGGAGAGAGCCAGGAAGTCGGTCAAGGAACAAAAGCTTGAGGTGGGCATTTTTTTATTTTAGTACTATTTTAACCAGAAACTTTATACTAATTATTATTTATTACACATTTGTTCCTAGAATGACATCAGTTGACATCACACAATTGAAATGACGTTCCCCTCAACCATGAGACCAGAACTATAAAATAAAAGTAGCGTCACACATGACAAAACAAGTCCTGTATATGCCTGAATAAAGCTTTAAAGTCTGTATTTTTAACTCATATATTATAGGATGGGTGGCATGTAAAAAACACAGAACGACATGTGTGTTAATGGGTTTGTCAACAAGGCACTTGTGCCATATTGGGAGGATAGAACAAGAGGCTGTGCGACTCGTTCTATCATTCTGCAATAGCACTCATGCCGGTTCAACAAACCAATTAACACACTTGAGTCATTCTGTGTATGCATTACTGAAACTTGAAATTGTAACGGTAATTTCAGTTTGCACAGAGACGGATTGCCATTCAGCAGAAGCGACTTGCGAGAATACAGGAAGCAGAGGGTACGGTATTATCAACTCCTCTTAGTGAGGAGATAACACACTCTTTAAAGTCTAAATTTCAGGAAATGGTTCAGAAGGCGAAACAGGAGTCACCAGCTGTGAAGAAAAGAAGGCGGAGCAGCATCGGTGCATCTTCTGACATCCCCGAGATCGAGGATCCAGAGGATTTGGTTGGTGTGAGGGTGAAACATCGAAGGCAGCTGAGTGGCGAGATGGTATGGTCAACAGGTCTTGTGAAGAGGGTGAAGGTTTGTGATAATGGTGCATATAATTGCACCATAATCTATGATGGGGAGAGGCGCCAAACTAATTTTATTATGCAGGATGACATGAAGGATCTGGAGATGATACCAGTTGATGCCATGTATTTCATCGGAAAGCGAATCGAGCACAGGTTCAAGAATGAAGATGGTGATGATTATTGGTATTCTGGTAAGGTGCTGGGGTATGACAGGAGCAATGGCCTCTTCATGGTAGCTTATGACTTCTCCTGATGATGATGATGACTATGCCAGTGATGATGATGATGACTCCAATGTGTTCGAAGAGCCAGTCTTAGAAGACTACAGTAATGGAGACGTAAGAATCCTTATTAGGTAGTATTTAATACTGATATTAAATCATTCCATTTATTATGTATTTTTATGTTAATGATGATGATTTCTAACAAACTTGTTCCTGTTGATATACGCTACATGTATAAACACCTCCAAAAAATAAGTTCCCCCTCATATAAGTACCCTGTATCTCCTATGTTATTCACCCGATTGTTTTGAAAATTTGATCGAATTGAGAACATGGTGAATGTTGAAAGATATGAGAGATAAATATCCCGATGGTTTTCTAACCTGATTTTTGCTTCAATGCAAAATTTGCCATTTTAAAAAATCACACTTTCAACTTTGACCCTCAACGGAAGCATGTGTTGATGGGTTAACTGGATGATCAGTATATGTTAAGTGTCACCGGCCTTATTACTACTTGGGATTTTTTTTTTATTGACCAGTTGTTACTCTTTGGGAATTTAGGGGCATTATTAAAATATTTTGAACCCCCCCCCCCCCCATTTCAGGTCCACTACATTCACTCAAAAGGATCCCAGCCCCGGCAGACAAAGCAAGTGTTATCATCATAGATTTATTGAAGGCAAACAATCCGACAAAGCAGGTCGCTCAAAGAAAATATGTTTCACCGAATGTGGCAGTGTAACTCAGCCGCGTTTCAAAAAACTTGCTGTGCAAAAGACCGCTTAAATGTTGAGCCGTCTTCACATAGCCAGTTTCTTGAAAATTGAGTTTTCATATCACATTCGGTAAAAAAACAATATTCTATGAGCTACATGCATTACAGAGGTGTTTGCATCCAACATATCTATGGCATATGCAACAAACCTTGATTGGTCTGCTATATGGGGCACAGGTCCATTTATTTGATTGAATGCAGTGGACCAGGTATGGGGTGGTTCAAAAGCATGCCTCTAAATTCCCACAGAATGACAAATATGGTCAAATTCAACAATATCCTACGCAGTAATAAGGTCCGTGACACTTAAGTCTTAACAAATACTGTACATGCAGTTAAGACGCTATGATTTTGAGCATAAAAGTTGAAAGAATGATTTATTGAAAATGGCAAATTTTCCAATCAATCGACAATCAGAAGATTATAAAACCATCTGGATAATTAACTCCCATAATGTGCTGCATTTACCATGTTCTCAATTTATTCGAAATTTCAAAAAAAGAATCAGGTGAGTAACATATCAGATACTGTATAGGGTATTATATGAGATGGGAACTAACTTTTTTTCAGGCGTTTATTTTATAAGTAGGGACCATTTCATTCAGAGCAACATTAGTGAGTAACCTTGGTCAGTCAGGGTTAGCCAGGCTACATGTATACCAGGTGAAAACTATTTTTGTTCAGCTATTGATGAATGATGTTTCCATTGATTTCTAATGAACTTGTTGTTTATATACATGTAGATATACATGTAGATGTTAAATTGTATAAGTAGGGAACATTTCTTTCAGAGCAACGTTAGTGAGTAACCTTGGTCAGCAAGGGTTTTCCAGGCTATACCAGGTGAAAACTTGTGTTGATAAGAGGTATGTGAGCTGTACTCTATATTTGTTCAGCTGTTGATGATATTGATGATTCCATTGATTTCTAACAAACTTGTTGTTGTTTATTATATGCATGAAGATATACATGTAGTTGTTAAATTGTATAAGTAGGGAAAATTTCTTTCAGAGCAACGTTAGTGAGTAACCTTGGTCAGCAAGGGTTTTCCAGGCTATACCAGGTGAAAACGTGTTGATAAGAGGTATGTGAGCTGTACTCTATATTTGTTCAGCTGTTGATGATATTGATGATTCCATTGATTTCTAACAAACTTGTTGTTGTTTATTATATGCATGTAGATGTACATGTAGATGTTAAATTTTATAAGTAGGGACCATTTCTTTCAGAGCAACGTTAGTGAGTAACCTTGGTCAGCAAGGGTTTTCCAGGCTATACCAGGTGAAAACTTGTGTTGATAAGAGGTATGTGAGCTGTACTCTATATTTGTTCAGCTGTTGATGATATTGATGATTCCATTGATTTCTAACAAACTTGTTGTTTATATACATGTATATATATACATGTAGATGTTGAATTTTTAAAGTAGGGAACAGTTCTTTCTACAACAAACCCAATGTTAGCTTACTTGATGTAACATATTCTATTACAATCCTAATTAATACATGTAACATGTTAGCTTACTTGGTAAGGCTGTGAGGTCAGGTTGGAGGCCACACACCCTAATCCATTTAAAATAACCAATCAAAGTTAACGTTACAATTAGGTGGAGTAATTGTAAAGGATAATTTGTACTTTCGTATCATCTCGATGTAAATACTGACTGACTGACATACTGACTGACATGACATGACTGGACTGACTGACATACTGACTGACTGGCATGAATGACTGACTGACCTACTTGACTGACTGACTGACATGACTGACTGACATGACTGACTGACTGACATGACTGACTGACATGACTGACTGACATGAATGACAAACCGACTTGACTTGACTGACATGACATACTGACTGACATGAATGGCTGACATGAATGACTGACATACTGACTGACTGACATGACATACTGACATGACTGACTGACATACTGACTGACAGACATGACTGGACTGACTGACCTGATATGATATGTCCCAGATGGATGGATGGAGTGAGTGTTGTTTTTCTTCCTCTGAGAGGTGGTAAGGTTGGAGGCCACACACCCTAAACCATTTAAACTAACCAATCAAAGTTAACGTTACGATTAGGTGGAGTAATTGTAGAGGTTCGTACTTTCGTATCATCTCGATGTCAATATTTCTAAATATCAAAAATATATATTAAACAATCACGTATTTGAAAATTTGTTTTTCTTCCCCTGAGAGGTGGTAAGGCTGTGGCTGTAAGGGGAGGTTGGAGGCCACACACCCTAACCCATTTAAACTAACCAATCAAAGTTAACGTTACGATTAGGTGGAGTAATTGTAGAGGTTCGTACTTTCGTAGCATCTCGATGTCAATATTTCTAAATTAAAAAAATATATATTAAACAATCACGTATTTGAAGATTTGTTTTTCTTCCCCTGAGAGGTGGTAAGGCTGTGACTGTAAGGGGAGGTTGGAGGCCACACACCCAAACCCATTTAAACTAACCAATCAAAATTAACGTTACGATTAGGTGGAGTAATTGTAGAGGTTCGTACTTTTGTATCATCTCGATGTCAATATTTCTAAATATAAAATATATATATTAAACAATCACGTATTTGAAGTTTTGTTTTTCTTCCCCTGAGAGGTGGTAAGGCTGTGGCTGTAAGGGGAGGTTGGAGGCCACACACCCTAACCCATTTAAACTAACCAATCAAAATTAACGTTACGATTAGGTGGAGTAATTGTAGAGGTTCGTTCTTTCGTATCATCTCGATGTCAATATTTCTAAATATCAAAAATATATATTAAACAATCACGTATTTGAAGATTTGTTTTTCTTCCCCTGAGAGGTGGTAAGGCTGTGGCTGTAAGGGGAGGTTGGAGGCCACACACCCAAACCCATTTAAACTAACCAATCAAAATTAACGTTACGATTAGGTGGAGTAATTGTAGAGGTTCGTACTTTTGTATCATCTCGATGTCAATATTTCTAAATATAAAATATATTTATTAAACAATCACGTATTTGAAGTTTAATTTTTCTTCCCCTGAGAGGTGGTAAGGCTGTGGCTGTAAGGGGAGGTTGGAGGCCACACACCCTAACCCATTTAAACTAACCAATCAAAATTAACGTTACGATTAGGTGGAGTAATTGTAGAGGTTCGTACTTTCGTATCATCTCGATGACAATATTTCTAAATATCAAAAATATATATTAAACAATCACGTATTTGAAGATTTGTTTTTCTTCCCCTGAGAGGTGGCAAGGCTGTGGCTGTAAGGGGGGGTTGGAGGCCACACACCCAAACCCATTTAAACTAACCAATCAAAATTAACGTTACGATTAGGTGGAGTAATTGTAGAGGTTCGTACTTTTGTATCATCTCGATGTCAATATTTCTAAATATCAAAAATATATATTAAACAATCACGTATTTGAATATTTGTTTTTCTTCCCCTGAGAGGTGGTAAGGCTGTGGCTGTAAGGGGAGGTTGGAGGCCACACACCCTAACCCATTTAAACTAACCAATCAAAGTTAACATTACGATTAGGTTCATAGTTTCGTATCATCTCGATGTAATTTTTTCTAAATCTCAAAATATATACTAAACAATCTATCTACTGTGTTATTTTTCTTCCCTGGAGAGATCGCAAGGGTTGCCTTCTGAAACATGTATGTGACTCTTGGTGTACCGACGATATTTGATGAGTTTGCAAAATATAGGGGGAGGGTAAGCTTAATGAGAATAACTTATAAATATTAAATCACAAAGCATAATGCTTTGTAATAAACAAAACAAGCATACATTTTTCTACCTAACAAACCATACCGCATCCATTTTCGATGTACGGTCTCCAAGTTATGACAAATTTTACTCCGATTCGGACGCGAAATGGCAATTTGGTGTTTTGGCTACTTTTCAACACCTTATACTGATCATATAGCCTTAAATATCCAAATAAACCTGAGATGATGTTTAGTATGTTTTATATAAAACAATAATAGTGTAACCAAGCATAAAAAAACAACCTTTTGTCTCCAATATGTCTAATATTAGAACATGGATAATTTTTCTGGTTTGCCCTACCCCTATAACAGCAGTCAAATTTGGGGTCAGTTGACAACAAAAAGTGGCGAAATCCATAAACTTACAATAGAATAATCAACAATATGACTTAGTTTTAACTAAAATATGATTTCAGATGAAAGTTCAACTAGTTTTAACAGCTTATGATCACTTTTTTTTATTTTTTATACACACAAAACCAAGAAAAATGGCAAAAAATGCAAAAAAAACGACAATTTTGAATATAAGAGATTTTGAATAACCCATAGGGCCATAACGAAAATATTTCGCATCCAATAATAGAAATTTTCTCACAATATAGTTAGTCAAACATATAGAATATGTTGTGAAAACATCAAGATGTATGGATATCAATTTACTGAGTTACCAGACCTCAAATATGGCATTTCGTCACAAAACCCCATGTCACAAAGCCAAATTTGACTAAGTCCATGTTTCGTTGGTAGATTTTTTTTCGTTCTTGACCATTAAGGTATGAAATAATGTATTATTGTGCTCTACCCAGTAGGTTAACCAATTATTTAGTGAAAAAAAACTAAATTATTGTGTATTTTTAAAAATAATTGACCCTAAAATGTGCTTTTTAGCCTATTTTGACAATATGGCAAAATTAGGGACTCGGAAATCTTAAAAACGACCCATTTTTGGGGTACTAAAATGTCCGTAACTCAAAAAATATTTGACGAATCTTGAAACGCAATTATGACGTACACATCTCTAAGCACACATACAATGTGGGTGACCTGGTATATCTGTTAGACACGGCAAATGTGAAAGGTAAGACCAAAAAGTTGCAACCAATATGGAAAGGTCCAGGAATCATTTCTGCCAAATTCACACCATATCTTTTTAAAGTAATATTCAAAAACACAATAACGGTGGTGAATCATGATCGAATCAAATTATGCAATGACAAAGTGTTACCACCTTGGTTAGTAAAATGCCAGCAGAACTTCAATAAGACTGGAGAAGTCTCCGTCAACCGAAGTACAAATATATTCTGCATATGTAAAAAGGCATACAGAGGAAAGTTCATGATTCAATGTGACCACTGTTTGGACTGGTTTCATGGACATTGTGTCAACATTACCGCTGAAGAGGGAGAAAGTTTGGATACTTATAAATGTACCAAGTGTTCAGACTAATTCCTTTTCAGCGGTAATGTTGACACAATGTCCATGAAACCAGTCCAAACAGTGGTCACATTGAATCATGAAAAAGGTTTTCGGTTCTGTAACCAGCATGGTGAGATCTACAAAATAAGCACAAAAATGAATAGATTATAACAATTTGAATTTTTCATGAACATCCCTACCATTGTGCAGTAACACCACTGACATCGTGTATTGCCATATCTTCTAAGAACGTTTCCTGCCTGCAAGATAAAGAGTGTCACAGTGCGCCACTATCGATAGCTTGCTGGTCACATATCTGATTTTTCACTGGGGGTAAAAATAGAACTTGTTGAATAGTTTGAATTTTTTTATTTTTCAAAACGAATCTATACGCTTTCATGAGAATGACCCTACTACCATATTGTGAAAAACACCTCATAACAAGAACTATTACTAATAGTAGGCCAACAAACAATGTTATAGGATCATATGATCCATTATGAAAATCTGAATAGTTATGCGAACTTTATTATACCCACATGGCGGGTTGTGCTCTATAATGCATATATTAATATCTGATTTTTTATTTTTGACAGTATTGAACTAGATCGATACATACTTTAAAGCAACATGGCGGTTTGCGCTCCAAAATACACATAGTATTTGCTTTTGAATGTTTCTCAGTATCGAAATAGGTCGATACATACCTGAACTACCTTTCTACGAGCATTATGTTACCCAAAAAGGCGCATTGAAGTAATGAAAAATACAACTATGAATACGGTGCTTTGGTCCCAAACCAGCCATTTGTGCGACATGGAACAGAAAAGAGCGTTCCGTGTTAGTCTATTCCTGATATGGTAGCAATAAAGAGCGTTTGTCTGACATCCGGCGAAAAGTTGAAAACTGCTGAAAATGGTAAGTTTTTTTCACAGCATATGAAGCCAGTATATCAAAAGTTCGTTTATTTACCGACCTATCGCATCCGTCGCTCCAAATTGCGTAGAACAAAAATTAGAGGCTCGAATGAGTCATGTCCGTTTGCTTACCGTTTTACGACCATTATTTGTCCCACTAGAGTATTGAAGTCATACAAAAATTATAACTTGAACACGATATTGGTAAATTGGAATCCAAACAAAAACAGACACATGCGCGGCATGGAACAGAGAAGAGCGTTCAATATTAGTCTAGTCCTGATATGGTAGATATAAAGAGCATTTGTTTTAGTTATATGCGAACAATGACTGTGACCATGCTTGGTAACTCTTTTTTTTTTCAGAGCACATGAACCCGGTATATCGATATTTCGTATAATTGTCAACGTATCTTGTACAGCTTTCTAAATTACGTACACAACACTTGGAAGCTCGAATGAACCCTATCTGTTTAATATAACAGAATAAATTAGGACTAAATACCAAACCCAATCAAACCAATACAATATTATATATCTTTAATTATCCTCCATTACTGAAGATTGTATATATGAACACAATTATAATAAAGTATATAAAGAACATAATACAAACGGTCATACATGTATCAACAATCAAATTTACACAACCGCCTTCGTTTGTGTATTCGCATACGCACGTGCATCTGGGCGCGCATTATAATCGGTCACGACATCCTGTCGGCTTATTCTCACTTTGCCGACGAGCCTGCAAAAATATCGCCGGCAAGGTGTGATAGTCACGCCTATAGTCTGTATTAAGTAAATAACAGTTTTCCCGGCTCCCGTTTGCAATGTTGTTTTAGCATGCCGCGAAACGAATTTCACATGAGTCGTCATCAGATGAGCGATTTTCATGTTCACTCAGTGAAATAGTAGTAAACTGTTATTCGTATTGAGCGATCGTATTGGGCTATAAAAACCCTATGTCTCTCCAAAGTTGATCATATTCAATGTTCTATCTTCATCATGGCAAGTTCTCAAGTAAATGTATTCTTCATCGCCAACGATCGAGGAGGCAAACACCTGGTCTTCAACGACTTCAAATTCCGCATCAAATCACGTCGATCCGAGAATGTCCACTGGGTGTGTTGTAAGAATGGCTGTGGTGCCACCATCAACACAAAGAACGAGATAGTTAGTTATTCAATGAGTCAACACAACCATCTAGCCGATTCTGACCAGGCACGACACATGCGTTTTCTTATTTCAAATTCTTATAAAGAGCATCCATTTTTCTCTAAACAAAACGCCAGACAATAGAGAGCGTTCTAATTTATAATAATATTTAACTGATATATCTATATACAAAAAATAGACATCAAATCTAATTTTATTTCTTTTTAACAGGTTATGGTTGATGCCTTCGTCGCAGATCTCAAGCAGTCTGTCCGCAGTGGCTCTAGACCCGTGCCGTCTATATACCAAGAGGAAATCGGCAGCATCAGAACAGATGAAGTAGACCCGGTAGTCGAGTTCCGACCTTTTACAGCATGCGATATGCATTATACCGCCCCGCTCCAAAACGAAGCCAAAGTTGCCAAAAGCGAGAACCGAGATATAGATACCAGAACGATACTCAACAACAACCGCCGGCGAAGTTTTCCTGCTATCGTCAGAAAGAGACAACGGCATCATGATATTCGCGACAGCCAGCAATCTACAATTTCTTCAAGACGCCGACACCTGGTTCTGCGACGGTACCTTCGACAAGAGTCAGAAAACTTCAAGGTTATATAGCAGCTTCAAAACCAAATATATTCGACATGATTTTTTGTCCGGAAAACAAGACTCTGTGGCAAATTTGTTAAGGTAATACGAAAAATCATATCGTTCAAGTATTTGCATTATGTCACAAAAATAGTTATGGAAACACGATGAACTAGCGGTAGGCAAAAGCATGTATTCATACATTCTATGGAGGAAAACTTGTTTAACAGTTTTATGATTGTTACATTCGACATTACACAGTGATGATAATAGTGACAATTTATTTTTATGTATGTAGAATTCTAGTGAATGAATTCCAAGTAAGCCAAGAGCAATGTCGGTCCTGGTCCTGGGTTCAAATCCCTGTATCCTTTTGATGCAAAATCTATGAGTCCTCTCTAGTTTCATAATTTCATTTTGGGATAGATTCCATAAAAGTTCCGCACCGAACAATGCTCTTGGCAAGACGACTGATTTATAAATGAGTGAGGAACTCAGGGGAGTTAGACCTCCGGCATACAAACCAGAATTCGATAGCATAAGAAAAGTGCTTCTCAGTTTATCACATACATGTTCAATAAAATTATTTGTTTGTTTATACTTATCAATTGGGATTCGCAGATGAACTGTACTGTCCACTTCATTAAGGTGTTCAGACCGCATGATCCACTTGCGTTTATACTTATTGGCTTGCTTCCTTGTCTCATTAAGCACCATTGCTACATATTTAGACGAATATTTATACTTATACCGCCATGTATAGCTATACCTCACACACATATCAATAAGTGAATTCAAACAACATTCAGTTAGTGATAGAAGTCGCATGTCGTCTGCGTGGGTTGGATAAGTGCAATTAATTGATTCCATGTGAAAGCCATATATTGACTCTGATAGTAATTTTATTAGTTCGTCAATGTAGACCATGTAAAATTTCGGTGAGCAGATTCCCCCCTGCCTTGTTCCTTGATCTATTTTGATTAATCTTGATGTAGCATCATTATATCTCACATTACAATAAACATCGGATAGCAATTGGTGCACACATTTGAAGGAAATTCCAGCTAGGCCTCTCTCATTCAGTTTGAACATAAGTCCGTCTATCCAAACTGTATCAAAGGCTTTCCATACATCTAGAAAGCAACAGTACAATTTTTGATTTCTTTCAGCATTGAAATGTATACATTCCTGGGTTAGATAAGAAGTCATGTTAGAACTAATGTGTTTTTGAAAACCGTGCTGAAGAGGATTAACTGATAAGATATGCGGTGTATGTATCTCAATACGATTCAGTAAAACTTTCTCCAACAATTTGTATAAAGCAGGCATTAGAGTTATGGCCCTGTAGCTGTCAAACGAGTGTTTTGGCTTGGATCCTCCTTTATGTAATGAGATAATGGCACCTCGTTTGGCAGCAACAGGTATATAACCATGCCGCAATACAGCCGAGAATAATTGACAGAGGCTTTCGATTAGACTATCGCCACCATATATAATATTCTCATTGTAAATATTATCATAACCGGGAGATTTATTGCGACTGAGAGTATTCACCACTGGCAATTCATTTCGACTAACTGGAAATAATAAAACATCAGTTATATTATGACCATTATGTGCAGAGCATAGCTTTTCTTGTACAGATTTGGTGACCATGCATTCAAAGTGATCCGAGTCAAAATTTTCACTGGTCAGTGGTGAATATAGATTCTCAAAATAGCTAGAAGGTTTGGCCATTTTCCTTGAAAAATGTAGTGGATGTTTGATTGGTTGCAGAACGTTTTGAGTTGTATAATTTGAAGAGTCTTGATCTAATTGTGCGCTTCTATCAATTTCGTCGTCACGCTGCTTAATGAATTGTTCTGACCCTCTTCTATACTAGCGATGGAATTGTGCTTTTGCGTGTTTATAGTTAACGTAACTAATGTCATTTACTTCACGCGGTCTACGATTGTTTATCCATTCATTTCTGTACTCTTGCATTTCAATGTGAAGTTTGCTCAGATTTGGAGTCCAAAATGGTTTCAAATGTCTCTGAAATTTCTTACGCGGCAAAACGTTTTCTGATGCATTATTCATAGCCGACACTATACATTGATATGATTCAGATACATCATTTTCTGTGCGAAAGTTGAGTGTTGGTATAAAATTTGCTAATGATGTTTGATAATTTGAAAGAATACTTACGTCAGACTTGAGCGTTTTCCAATTATAACGCGGCGATATGCGCTTGTTAATGTTCGGTCTATCTTGAGTTATCGGTATCTCTAAAGCAATTGTCAATGTCCTGTGGTTCGAAACATCAAGAGAATCATCGTCGATAACATCACATGAGCGAATAAAATGCTTATCATTAATATGAAGTAGGAAATGATCAATTGTTGACTGACCTGTGCCATTATAAGATACACACGTCGGGAGTCTCTTGGTCGGATAATTATGTAGGTTAGCAGAGAAGACTTGTTTTGTTTGAACACACATTTTGAACAGTTGATTTCTTTTGTCATTTTTATCAAAGTTTCCATTAAAGTCCCCCATGAGTATTACCAGACCAAGGGATCCGTACATGGCAATGAGGTCACTAATTTTTTGAATGTACATCTCATATGTGTCTATACTTTCATTTGTAGATGGTAGATACACTTGGAAAATATATGTAAAATTATTAGTGGCCAGTTGAACTTGTATTCCAATTGTCCTGTCATCATTCAATTCAATCTGCGACACAAGATCCGCATGATTTTTGTGATAGAAAATGGCGACCCCGCCTTTATTTCGCCCTCTTTGGAATGGGAGTCTTTGAGTATAGTCGCAAACTGCGTAACAATCGTAATGTGGGCTTATTCTATTAAGAAACCATGCGTTGTGTTGGGACAAACAATGTTCACTTACTCCAACAAAATCGAACTTTTGATTCGGCAGCATTGAAGACAAGTTGCCTCCGCTGCTTTTCACCCCCGAAACGTTCCAGGTAGCGATACGTAGCATTGTGTTGTGAGCTATGGGGCACTTCTCAATCTGTAGTGCCATATGAATGTGAACAATTAATAAGCATGATAAGCATAATACAATCAACATGGCGCACTTGTATATGAATTATATAACCACACTTATTATGCCCCCGATCTCCGATGGAGATTTGGGGGTATATAGTGGAGCCCTCCGTCCGTCCTTCCGTCCGCCCGTCCTTCTGTCCGTACGAACGTTTCAACTCATAACTTTGGTTTCGATAACTCAATTCACTTGATCTTTGGTATGCTAATAGACCAGCCGGGCTATATGCGTAAAAACTACATCATTCGCTGGCCAAATTTTATCCTATATTTAGATTATGTAATGACGTCAGGAAATTCCCGGCTCAAGGTGATCTTTTCAAGTTTTTGACGCGCCGTGAGTAATTTGTTTTCAGATGAATGGGGAATTATCCCGTTCAATATATTTAATATCCAAAGTATAAAGTAAATGTTATAGCAAAGTATGCCTCTATTTAACTCTCCACTGAATAGTATAAAAATATATGTTTCATTCATGAAAACAATGTATTTTGGGGAATTTTGACAGAAACAATTATCACTTTTATTTTTAAATTTAAATTAGATTCAGATTCAATAGTTTATTCAACACATGTAAATGAAAATATACAGTCAGAAAATCAACATATAAAATACATATCAATCTAATTTTGTTTTTAAGTTTTGAATTGTATAGTACAATGATATTTAGGATTTATAAATTATATTATAATGTTAGTTAAAATGTGATTTCATTGAATTATCCACTGGTGTTGTGTTGAAGAGAGATACACGAAGTACAAGTACGTATTCGAGAGATATCTCTCAACGTATTATATAGATAACTAATTTAAAATATCGAAAATAATTGAGGGCAATTCAAATTTGTAAAAGTAATTCCCATTCATTTGAAAATCTACCATCTGATATGGTTGAAAGTAAGTTTCTAAATATAAATATAACAATACTATACATTAATATCGCAATTTATAAATCCCCATCATCTCATATATTCAAATATGCAAAATGGTTGCAATCTGGTCGGTAAAAATTGAAACATGGGGATAAATTGGTCCCGTACTAGAATGTCATGGGATAAATGCCGTTGACCTCAGACCACTTAAAGGGGAAAATATGAGCAATAGAGAGCATTTCTTATCAGCCTGAGATTAGACGATATGTATGAACATTAGTACAGATGGGTTATACCTGACCAGGGGATTGTCATGTGATAGGCACCTTTGACTTCAGATGACTTACAGTAAAGGGGGACTAATAAATTATACGATCAATAAAGATTGTTTATTATTAGCCCAGATGTTATGTGGGAACATTGGTGTACAAAAGCAAAATGTCTCCGGGGGGGGGGGGGTATCACGGGATAGCCTCACTAGGTGCTGTTGATCTCATTCTTCACTGAAATGAAATCGATAAATGTATTAATATATATATAATGGTAATATTTTTGGGTCGACACAAAACAATGATCAGAATAAGATGTTAAATTTCTTTACTTTCATGTTTTAGGAACAAAATGGCTGATTCCGTTGCCAAGAATTTGAAGAAAGATGGTGGTAGCCAGAATGTCTCTTTCAATCCAGAGAATATTCATACATTGTCATTGAACGAGTACTCATGTATATATGTGCCAAAAACCAGAGCATCTGTGAAGGTGCTATATCATCACTTGTCAAGTTTTGACACTTCTGATCTGGCAGTTCATTCCCAGAATATGCCTCCTATCAATCAGTTGCAATATATCATCTCAAGTATGGCAACTATGAAGGGCACATGCGTTGTCTTGGATTATGGGAAATTTGATATAGATCAAATAAACATATTTCTTAAACTACATGAATTCAAGAAACTTAAATCAAAATGCACTGGATATTTGCAGTGGTTAGCAAAAACAGACTACATTACACCAAAATCTAAGAAAGAATTGAATTTAAAAAATGTCAATGAATTTGGATCATTATTCAAAAAGAGGATGGACGAATTAATTGAATTCCCAAATTGCCATTTTTATGTCTCTTCTGCTATAACCTTATTAAATGACTGGCTTGACTCTTCAGTGATTGAGTCCTTCGCCGGTATGATCAATAAGCTGGCAACCAAAGCTCATGTGCGACACATGCTAGCCAATTTTGATTCAGAGCAATATGTTGAGGATTTAAGGAAGCAATTTGGCTGTGAACCATTTTCAGATTCACAAACACTGATATTCCTTCTTCATGTAGGGAAAAACTCAGAGCAATGTCACTCTACCTTCTTGAATGTCCTCCAGACAACAAATGACGGCATTGTGCATGAGAAATATGGCAACCATTATTCACTGGCTGTATACAGTACTGAGAATAATGTATTGATGTATGCAGACACAAAAGGATGGTCATGTCCTCCTGAAGTTATAAGAAATGTCAAGACTGTATTGGAAAAATTCAATATGCCTCCTCCAGTTTTAGCATACTGTCATGACCCAACACAGACAACAACAATTGGTAGTCATACATGTGGATCCCAATGCTCACCTTGTTATCCAAAACAAGAATGTTCCTATATCTGTGGACCAGCTGCTCTGATATGTGCATGTGTAGCAGCCTTGGACACACCACAGTTCATTTCACTTTGTAGCAAAGAGGAAAGATGCAGTTTGTCATATATGAAACTGGTGAGCCAATATGCACAATTTTTCAGGCTTCTCATTAATTGGCTGATGCAGGGATCTATTGATTTAGAAAAGATGTATGTGAAGGTTGAGAATGGGCCACAGAGAAACCCCATATTCGAAGAGGAGAAATGCACAAAAGAAGAAAATAGTGAGACACAACATACAGCAGAATTGACAGTGACCGACCCATTGAGGATGCAAAAACCAATAACTTCTGATAAGAGTAAGGGCACAACAAATAAAAGGATAATGGAATAATATTGCCAAATAGAATTAACACATATTTGGCATCAAAACCAGTGTTGAGGTTTAGAAATAAGAAACTCACACTGTCATTTCAAATACAATTTTGTGAATCTACAGTTTCAAAGAATTTCCCATGTACAGATAGTGGGATAAAGGATATCGAAGCAATCTCTGCAATAAATACTTACTTAGAATCTGCCACATGTGAAGAAGAGATTATTGCGGCTCAAAGTACTGTTCATGAAAGTAATTTTAACGCTGCTATGTCAGCTGAAAGCTGTACTCTTCAAGATTTAATTTTCAGGAAACCAGTTATTTCTTACAGAAAAAAGATGAAATATCTTCAAATGGAAGTCACACTTAAGAATGGGAAGAGGGTGAGTAAGTTTTTTAAATGTTCTGAAGGACAGAAAGATCAAATGGCAATGGATGAAGTAAACACATTCATAAATATGAATGCAGTTTTTTGGATAAGAGAAGAATTTGGTGAATGGTTACCTTCTCAATCATTAAATGTTGGACTGGATACAAAAAAAAATTCTTCAACAAATTGTGCTTTGATTTTAACAGAAAATACAGACTGACTGAACACATCAAAACAAATTATCATGAAGAATGTGAGGCAACCAAAATAGCTGTAACAGAAAGAGATGGTTGGGGCAAAACACATAGACTGGATGAGACATACAGTATAGACGAAACGCATACAACAGAAGATGTATGTCCAAGTGTACCTGTTGTAACTCTAGAAATTGATTGTGCATCAAAATCATCTGCGTGCTGAACTAAATGTTTTGTTCTTTTAGAGGAATTAAAATTGGATGAAAATACAAGGGAATGTCCATCTTGCCACGAAGAAGTTTCCGAGGAACACAAAGTGTGTGACCATTGTCAGGTTAATTTTTCCCATAAATGGGTAAAACAAAATTCTGGACTAACTCTATGTTTTGCATGTTATACCTACAAGATACGAACATATACTGATAGACCTGTTGAATTATTTGGCAGTGGTAGAAATACAGAAATTGCACACAGCAAACACATGCGATGTGGTTGGAAACTGAAATTGGTTTTGTATGATGATAATCTCACAAAATGGAAGGTTTTTGCAGGAAGCGATAATAACAGACATCACAGTGATATACCATTGCAGGAAAAGTAGAGACCAAATCTGTCAACTCGAGACAGTTGGGACAAAGATCGCCTTTCGTTGAAAGCAACTGCGAAGAAACTTATCTCGTCCACCAATTACATGAACGACATTCTACTGAAGGAGTCTGATTCTAAAGGAGAACAACATGTTATTTCACAAGCAAGCAATAGAGTTAGGTATGTTGACAAGAGGATTATGCAACTCAGTTTGAAATCTCAAGATGATATTCCACTGGTTATGTCAGATTGGAGAGATACAGAGAAACTTTTAGAGTCAGATGTTGATTCAGTATTGCTATTCCAACGAGGAATGAAGTATAAGAACATGGATTATCATTATGTGGTAGCCAAAGAGCAGTCACTTTGCCATGTCAGGGAATGCGGGAAATCAGTTCTAGGTTTAGATGTAAAGCATGATTTCAATGCTGTTCGATTCAAAACGGCCTTCATTACATTTTGTGACAACAGGAATGCGGGCCATGTTGCTGCGGCTTCTGTTTCCAACTCCGACGAACAGGCAATTCATGCATGCACCATTCAACTGGTTTTGGCAAATATCCCATGCAGCGATACAACATGCACACACCCAACTGAACTTTTCATATTCAATGATGGGAATGGATTCTTTAGAGTAAAGCCATGCGCATTCAATGATCCAATTTCTCCTTTCATACAAACTGACAAGGATGGTGCACTACAAAATGGAGCATTCCATAACAACCTCAAATCCATTTTATGTCATTTTCATGCTGTCCAAGCCTTCCGACGACACCTTAATGAAGATGCAAACTTACGGATACTCACAAGACCACTTGAAACTGGGCTCAAAAGTGTCATGCGATGCTGGAATGTGGAATCCAGGACATTTGTTGCCAACCGTCTAATCAGTTTCATTGAGAAAGAAATACCTGCATATTTGCTACCACAAGCTGCAAAATCAAATCTTACTGAATATTTGGACAAATACTGGTTCTCCTCTTCGTGGTCAGAAGCAATTTCTGCCAACTGCATATACCAAGTGGATGAATCGGAGCAAACCAACCCATTGCTTCTCACTGACAATATAACCGAGCGGAAATTTAAAGACGTTGATGAGACGTACTTTGGTAGTCATTTGAACCGCCTCATTTCTAGCTTTACGCTCACACTGCTCACAAGAATAATTAATGATGACATAATTTTGAATAAGCAGAATAACAAAAACACAAAGGAAAGGGTGAGAAACATCAGGAAGAAGACTAGAGAAATTGCAGCCTGTCAGAGAGATCTTGGTATCATCAATAAGAAGTTAATGGTGGCATATGATGAAGGAAGTGGGTGGTGTGTCATAAAAAGCGAAGAACGATTCCAACAACTGGAGACAGGGAAGACCTACCAGATTCATATTTTGATGGCGCGGATGCCGTAGAAGATCAGATGCTAGAGAATAAAATTGCCGATTCTATGTATCCAGATACACCCATACTGGCTGATGGGAATGATCACAACTACAATGTCATATCCAAATCTAAAAGAAACATTTTCAACCTCGATATTGCCGCATCAAGAGGCTATTTTGAGTATGTTGCCAGCATTCTTCCAGATAAAATGACTAAACATGTGAGTAATTCAGTCCATATAATAAACCTGCGACTTGGAATCTGTACATGCAGTCTGTTTATAGTAAGAGGACAACCATATTTATGCAAGCATTTGTATGCATGTTTGGCAGAAGACAAGAAGATAACAGATGCAGGCAAATTACTTAAGGCTTACAAGTCATTCAGAATCATCAAACAGAATGAAAAGCATACTGAGCCAAGTGGAGCAAAATCACTATGTGATGACATCATTAACAACTTGAAGAGAATATCCCATCTAGCAACATCTGACGAAATTGAAGCGTCAACAAAAGGTAACATCCTGAAAGTTTTGCATGACCACACTCATTTGAAGATGAAGCATAAACCAACAGGGAGGCTTACAAAGCGACAGCCACACAACTTGGGGGCTCGTCGACAACTTGGTCCAATTGTCGATGCAAAATATGCTTTAGTCAACAGAGATGAGGATGATGACTCTCCCATTGACCCCTATCGACCAGACATAGAATTTCCTGATAAATCTAAAGAAAGACATGGTGGCAGAAAAAGGATAAGAGTAACAAATAGGGGCATTAGCTTCGCAACATTAATTAAAAATGCTGAAATATTAGAGGATAAAATTAATAAGATAAATGATAATAGTGCAAGTGCTCAAGATGAACCAGATTTAGATGATGTTATTGAGCCTCCCAAGAAAAAAAGAAGAGTTGTAAAATCTCAACCTGAAACAGGAGTGGAAACCCCTTTCGAAAGTAAAACATTTATGTGTGCTCTCTGTGCAACAAATGGGGAAAATCCTCCATATGCATGCAGTTCCAAGATACTACTCTTCAAGCATATCTCAGTTAAACACAATATGATATTATTTTTATGCTCAATTTGTTGGTCAAATGGAGTGACAGGTGCATATTTTATAAACGATGCACTGTTTGAACGGCATATCAGGAAATATCGCTCCAAAAAAATAAAGGGAGAACAAATTAACCATGGACCATCAAAAGTCTCTGAAGCCAAGTCGCCACAGTGTGAGAATGGATTTCATGTTTCACAACATGTGTCTGTTAATCACACTTATACTTATCCCACTGGTGACAGTCCTGATGAGAAGTTGAAATTACCGGTACCTATACCTCACTATACGGTAAGTGACACTGTATCAACAGCATTGGTATCCCATACAACGAGACAAGACTTGGCTGATGTTAAAGGGGCCGAGACGGAACATGGCTTAGCCGATCTTTACTCAATTAAAGGCCACCCGGGATTGCAGAACTTGGCAAAACGCAAATACAACAAGCTCACACTGAAGAAAAAGAAGATTGAGCCTGCACTGTTGCTGAAAAGCACCTGCCCAGTGTGTAAACAAACGTGCAGTGGAAAACCAATAAAAGACGCTTTACAATCAGTAGGATGTGATGCATGTCAGTGATGGTACCATTGGAAATGTGTGTCAATAACAGAAGTGCCACCTTCAGATCGATGGCTGTGCATGGAATGTTATATTGAGTAATCGAGGACCAGACTACATCTATTCAGTTGCATGTCACTCTTGTAACCAACGGAGGGTGACTAGGATAGGTGATATGTCAGCTGTTAGCTCGTGTAACCAGAGAAAGATAATATTATATTAGGTCTAGGGTAATTTTAGGTAACCACCCACTCGTGTAACCAGAGAAGGGTGGTATTAAAATAGGTCTAGGGTAGATTATGTAACCACCAACTCGTGTAACCAGAGAAGGGTGGTATTAAAGTAGGTCTAGGGTCGATTATGTAACCACCAACTCGTGTAACCAGGTCTAGGGTAGAATATGTAACCACCAACTCGTGTAACCAGAGGAGGATGGTATTAAAGTAGGTCTAGGGTAGATTAGGGTACCACCAACTCGTGTAACCTGAGACAGGTGGTATTAAAATAGGTCTAGTGTAGATTATGTAACCACCAACTCGTGTAACCAGAGAAGGATGGTATTAAAGTAGGTCTAGGGTAGATTAGGGTACCACCAACTCGTGTAACCAGAGATAGGTGGTATTAAAATAGGTCTAGGGTAGATTATGTAACCACCAACTCGTGTAACCAGAGATAGGTGGTATTAAAATAGGTCTAGGGTAGATTATGTAACCACCAACTCGTGTAACCAGAGAAGGGTGGTATTAAAGTAGGTCTAGGGTAGATTAGGGTACCACCAACTCGTGTAACCAGAGACAAGTGGTATTAAAGTAGGTATAGGGTAGATTATGTAACCACCAACTCGTGTAACCAGAGAAGGGTGGTATTAAAATAGGTCTAGGGTAGATTATGTAACCACCAACTCGTGTAACCAGAGAAGGGTGGTATTAAAGTAGGTCTAGGATAGATTAGGGTACCACCAACTCGTGTAACCAGAGACAGGTGGTATTAAAGTAGGTCTAGGGTAGATTATGTAACCACCAACTTGTGTAACCAGAGAAGGATGGTATTAAAGTAGGTCTAGGGTAGATTATGTAACCACCAACTCGTGTAACCAGAGAAGGATGGTATTAAAGTAGGTCTATGGCAGATTATGTAACCACCAACTCGTGTAACCAGAGAAGGGTGGTATTAAAATAGGTCTAGGGTAGATTATGTAACCACCGACTTGTGTAACCAGAGAAGGGTGGTATTAAAGTAGGTCTAGGGTAGATTAGGGTACCACCAACTCGTGTAACCAGAGAAGGATGGTATTAAAGTAGGTCTAGGGTAGATTATGTAACCACCAACTCGTGTAACCAGAGAAGGATGGTATTAAATTAGGTCTAGGGTAGATTAGGGTACCACCAACTCGTGTAACCAGAGAAGGTTGGTATTAAAATAGGTATAGGGTAGATTAGGGTACCACCAACTCGTGTAACCAGAGAAGGATGGTATTAAAATAGGTCTAGGGTAGATTATGTAACTACCAACTCGTGTAACCAGAGAAGGGTGGTATTAAAATAGGTCTAGGGTAGATTATGTAACCACCAACTCGTGTAACCAGAGAAGGGTGGTATTAAAGTAGGTCTAGGGTAGATTAGGGTACCACCAACTCGTGTAACCAGGTCTAGGGTAGATTATGTAACCACCAACTCGTGTAACCAGGTCTAGGGTAGATTATGTAGCCACCAACTCGTGTAACCAGAGAAGGATGGTATTAAAGTAGGTCTAGGGTAGATTAGGGTACCTCCAACTCGTGTAACCAAAGAAGGATGGTATTAAAGTAGGTTTAGGGTAGATTATGTAACCACCAACTCTTGTAACCAGAGAAGGATGGTATTAAAGTAGGTATAGTATAGATTAGGGTACCACCAACTCGTGTAATCAGAGAAGGGTGGTATTAAAATAGGTCTAGGTTAGATTAGGGTACCACCAACTCGTGTAACCAGAGAAGGATGGTATTAAAGTAGGTCTAGGGTAGATTATGTAACCACCAACTCGTGTAACCAGAGAAGGATGGTATTAAAATAGGTCTAGGGTAGATTATGTAACCACCAACTCGTGTAACCAGAGAAGGGTGGTATTAAAGTAGGTCTAGGGTAGATTAGGGTACCACCAACTCGTGTAACCAGAGACAGGTGGTATTAAAATAGGTCTAGGGTAGATTATGTAACCACCAACTCGTGTAACCAGAGAAGGGTGGTATTAAAATAGGTCTAGGGTAGATTATGTAACCACCAACTCGTGTAACCAGAGAAGGATGGCACTAAAGTAGGTCTAGGGTAGATTATGTAACCACCAACTCGTGTAACCAGAGAAGGGTGGTATTAAAGTAGGTCTAGGGTAGATTATGTAACCACCAACTCATGTAACCAGAGAAGGATGGTATTAAAGTAGGTCTAGGGTAGATTATGTAACCACCAACTCGTGTAACAAGAGAAGGATGGCATTAAAGTAGGTCTAGGGTAGATTATGGTACCACCAACTCGTGTAACCAGAGACAGGTGGTATTAAAATAGGTCTAGGGTAGATTATGTAACCACCAACTCGTGTAACCAGAGAAGGATGGTATTAAAGTAGGTCTAGGGTAGATTAGGGTACCACCAACTCGTGTAACCAGAGACAGGTGGTATTACAATAGGTCTAGGGTAGATTATGTAACCACCAACTCGTGTAACCAGAGAAGGATGGTATTAAAGTAGGTATAGGGTAGATTATGTAACCACCAACTCGTGTAACCAGAGAAGGATGGTATTAAAGTAGGTCTAGGGTAGATTAGGGTATCAACAACTCGTGTAACCAGAGACAGGTGGTATTAAAATAGGTCTAGGGTAGATTATGTAACCACCAAATCGTGTAACCAGAGAAGGATGGTATTAAAGTAGGTCTAGGGTAGATTAGGGTACCACCAACTCGTGTAACCAGAGACAGGTGGTATTAATATAGGTCTAGGGTAGATTATGTAACCACCAACTCGTGTAACCAGGTCTAGGGTAGATTATGTAACCACCAACTCGTGTAACCAGAGAAGGGTGGTATTAAAGTAGGTCTAGGGTAGATTAGGGTACCACCAACTCGTGTAACCAGAGACAGGTGGTATTAAAATAGGTCTAGGGTAGATTATGTAACCACCAACTCGTGTAACCAGGTCTAGGGTAGATTATGTAACCACCAACTCGTGTAACCAGAGAAGGGTGGTATTAAAGTAGGTCTAGTGTAGATTAGGGTACCACCAACTCGTGTAACCAGAGACAGGTGGTATTAAAATAGGTCTAGGGTAGATTATGTAACCACCAACTCGTTCACTTTGATAAAGTTTCTCAAGTGTAACTTTGGAATTTTTTTATATATGCATTGATTGGAAATGCTTATAAGTTATTGTCAGGTATCTTTTGGTTCAATCGATTATCCTTATCCTGCTTGAAATCAGACCGTTATCACTCTAATTCATAAAATAGGCTATTTTCTAAAATTCAAGTGAGAGACACATACATAATATACCTACATCTAGGGTACACAGTTTAATTTATTACCCCAATTGAACAGTACCATACTTTTGCGGTTTGCTTGGTCTTCAAGTCGACTCAGTTTATTGCGAAATTCCAGTACATAACATCTGCACTTTGCCTATATGGACGATTCAGACCTAATTTGCTGAACTCCTTTTGTAAATTTCGCTGTAAGTCAGTTGACTTGTTTGGTGTCCTCTATTTATTCAATCAATTCTGAACACGTGCGTGGTAACTCATCACTTAATTGTGGTGCGTGTACACTCATCACTAATTAAAAAGCTACGATTCACAAGGAAAAATAATGTTTTTAAAGCAGGGTTCAATATATTGTCGACTACATATGCTTTCTTTCAATAACCATAACATTAGTAACAATATTTTTGGTCCAAGCAGAGTAAAAGCATGAAAATAGAAAAAGTTCGTGGAATACACTAGTAAACACATCGTGGAAAATCCTCAGACTGACGACTTTTGGTCAGAATGTTAGAGCAAACAAATGTGAGTTTGGGCACAAATGAGGTATCAGCATGTTTGAATAATAATGTAGCATATGCTCGTAGCTGCTAAAATACTACGAAATATGTCATATCCTAGTTTATTAACTTTTTCTTCGTTTCTCATTATGTTTTCTGTCGCCTCCGCCATTTTGAATGCGTGGTATACTCATCAACTCAAAACCACGTGATTCCCCACCATGATAATTAAGGACTTTGCCTACCCATTTCCCCCAAAATAAAAGATTCTGTTCACTTATATTAGTAATCACAGCAACCAAGCCATTTTAAAATTAGAATCCATGATAGATTATCGTAGTAATACAATGTGAACTTTTATATAGAGGTTTTTTAAAATAGATTTTCGACCCCAAATCCAACAAACAGACAGTTCATATCTATGAAAAACATATGGGAATATTTACTGAACACTGTGAAGAATTATCTACTATGCATATCTTTTTCATATTTATCAAGCGTTTTTTTTAAATTTACTTAGAACTACTGGTTTACAAATGGTAGATTTACCTGCACAGTAATGCTGGCAGTTTATGGGTTATCTGTTGACAAAATAATTTCTCAAGCCTCAATCTAGCCTACCCCCACCCACCATGTTGCAAGTAAATAGGTGGCACTTATGGGATAATATCTCATGGGCCAGTGCACACACCAATTTATAACCATCACAGCTATACTGGGCATAAGGTGACCCAATAAATATCAGCTTCCATTTTGCATTATTACGCAAGTAAACAAGTGGTTCTAAGTAAATTTTTCAAAGAACACTCGATAAATATAAATATTTTTTTATTGTTCATCATTCTTCACAGAGTTCAGTAGACATCCTCATATTTTGTTCTTAGATAATGGACTTTGTGTTTGTTCGATTTGGGTTCGAAAATTTATTTTTAAAAACCTTTATAAAGTTCACATTGGCATTACTGAGATATTCCATTATGGATTATACTCTAACAATGGTGCATCAAAAGGCTTGGTTGCTGGGATTACTGATATAAGTGAACAGAATCCTTTATTTTGACTCCCATCAAATTTTGGGGAAAATGGGTTGGCAAAGTCCTTAAGAAAATTGTGGAAAAATAATTATTAAAGAGACACTAAAACTTTAGCATAATGCAAAGAACATAAAGGGTGCCTAAGATAACACAATCACTTCACATAGCCTTGAAACAGTGTGTCTGTCATTTGTCATAAACCCTCCATAACAATGTTCTAAACAAGAAATTCAATTAATTGAGGAAAAACACCCACTGTCCCGAGTGGTATTGATAAGCTATTGGAGGGTCTTCCACTTCGCATGCAAAATAGCAAAATATTATTAATTGATGATTGATGTACATGTACAGTACACACATACATGTAGTAATAACAATTAACGTCATGATTTGAAACTAACCATGATAGGATATTGACAGTAAGGTGGTATTATCTACTACGAGTGGTATTAATAATAATAGTACCATTCTAGCATAATATATGTGTACATGATGTATGGGAAATATTAAAGGACAAAACAATAGTTACAATACAATTAGAACTTTTTTTTAATTAATCGCAAGAAGAGCTAATTGCGCTTAAGCACAATAAGGGAATCTCTATTGTGATTAAGCGCAATAAGGATATATTTAACTGTGCTTAAGCGCAATAATGGAATGTACAAATTGCGCTTATATAATAAAACCCAATAAGGAATATCTTAATAAGGAATATATTATATATAGAACATAAACTCCCTATAATTCAGGTGATGTAGTCCATCTCCATGGTACAATGGGTGGAACAAATATAGGATTATTCTACTATTTGCACAAGGGTGATCTAATGAGAGAGATATTAATTGCGCTTAAGTGCAATATTGATGTAATTTCGCTTACGTGTAATAAGGAATGTCTTATTACACTTAAGCGCAATAAGAATATTCCTTATTGCACAGGAATATCACATTGTGCTTAAGCGCAATAAGGTATCTCTAACTGCGCTTAAGCACAATAACTGAAGGAATATTCTTATTGGGCTTGAGCTCAATTAGAGATTCCTTAAGTTATTGCAGTTCATCGAAATTGTCTATTAAATGTCAAGTTGGTTTCCCATAGAGATCATCAACGATGTCTATGCGCAAGGGACCTACGCCAGTCTTCTCTGTTGGGATTCCAATTGTTGGCTTATTAAATATGCACATATGCTTAAGATACAGTCGTGCGCGAAGCGCGCTCCCGTAGGTCGGGTTTTGGATCCCAGTGAATTAAAACATCATTGAAATAATTCTGCTGTGGTTAAGTGGTCAATTACTTTGGACATTACTGTATGTGGATGGAGTTATCATTACACCTCACATCCTTATATTGGTTAGGTTATGTAGATGTGAGTTATCGTTAAACCTCACATCAGTGCGTTGGAGATTTTGGACCTTGACTAGGGACCTTTGGTTTTTAACGCAACAAATGCGAGTACACCTTATACACAAGTTTCTTGGATAAGATGAGTTTGAAGCCTGCTTACATTTCGAAATGTTGTCAGTTTTGTATCGTCTGCAGCAGAACTCGGCATGTTGAAGCAAAAGTTACAAGAGATAAAATATAACGAGACTATAATACAAATGAAAAAATAAATTGAGGGAGGAGTGGGCGATACAGGGAACTAAGGGTTGAACCGATATAAATATGTAGAGCGATAACGACCAATGTTGACATATCATGCATCTCAACTCTACTGTTGCAACAAGGCTATAAAATGGGGGGGGGGGCCTTCATTACATTTTGTGACAACAGGAATGCGGGCCATGTTGCTGCGGCTTCTGTTTCCAACTCCGACGAACAGGCA
Source organism: Siphonodentalium dalli (assembly GCA_032622095.1). NCBI lineage: Eukaryota > Metazoa > Mollusca > Scaphopoda > Gadilida > Siphonodentaliidae > Siphonodentalium > Siphonodentalium dalli. Next base: position 115,657,254 of record CP136062.1, on the reverse strand, counting down.
ATTCATGCATGCACCATTCAACTGGTTTTGGCAAATATCCCATGCAGCGATACAACATGCACACACCCAACTGAACTTTTCATATTCAATGATGGGAATGGATTCTTTAGAGTAAAGCCATGCGCATTCAATGATCCAATTTCTCCTTTCATACAAACTGACAAGGATGGTGCACTACAAAATGGAGCATTCCATAACAACCTCAAATCCATTTTATGTCATTTTCATGCTGTCCAAGCCTTCCGACGACACCTTAATGAAGATGCAAACTTACGGATACTCACAAGACCACTTGAAACTGGGCTCAAAAGTGTCATGCGATGCTGGAATGTGGAATCCAGGACATTTGTTGCCAACCGTCTAATCAGTTTCATTGAGAAAGAAATACCTGCATATTTGCTACCACAAGCTGCAAAATCAAATCTTACTGAATATTTGGACAAATACTGGTTCTCCTCTTCGTGGTCAGAAGCAATTTCTGCCAACTGCATATACCAAGTGGATGAATCGGAGCAAACCAACCCATTGCTTCTCACTGACAATATAACCGAGCGGAAATTTAAAGACGTTGATGAGACGTACTTTGGTAGTCATTTGAACCGCCTCATTTCTAGCTTTACGCTCACACTGCTCACAAGAATAATTAATGATGACATAATTTTGAATAAGCAGAATAACAAAAACACAAAGGAAAGGGTGAGAAACATCAGGAAGAAGACTAGAGAAATTGCAGCCTGTCAGAGAGATCTTGGTATCATCAATAAGAAGTTAATGGTGGCATATGATGAAGGAAGTGGGTGGTGTGTCATAAAAAGCGAAGAACGATTCCAACAACTGGAGACAGGGAAGACCTACCAGATTCATATTTTGATGGCGCGGATGCCGTAGAAGATCAGATGCTAGAGAATAAAATTGCCGATTCTATGTATCCAGATACACCCATACTGGCTGATGGGAATGATCACAACTACAATGTCATATCCAAATCTAAAAGAAACATTTTCAACCTCGATATTGCCGCATCAAGAGGCTATTTTGAGTATGTTGCCAGCATTCTTCCAGATAAAATGACTAAACATGTGAGTAATTCAGTCCATATAATAAACCTGCGACTTGGAATCTGTACATGCAGTCTGTTTATAGTAAGAGGACAACCATATTTATGCAAGCATTTGTATGCATGTTTGGCAGAAGACAAGAAGATAACAGATGCAGGCAAATTACTTAAGGCTTACAAGTCATTCAGAATCATCAAACAGAATGAAAAGCATACTGAGCCAAGTGGAGCAAAATCACTATGTGATGACATCATTAACAACTTGAAGAGAATATCCCATCTAGCAACATCTGACGAAATTGAAGCGTCAACCAAAGGTAACATCCTGAAAGTTTTGCATGACCACACTCATTTGAAGATGAAGCATAAACCAACAGGGAGGCTTACAAAGCGACAGCCACACAACTTGGGGGCTCGTCGACAACTTGGTCCAATTGTCGATGCAAAATATGCTTTAGTCAACAGAGATGAGGATGATGACTCTCCCATTGACCCCTATCGACCAGACATAGAATTTCCTGATAAATCTAAAGAAAGACATGGTGGCAGAAAAAGGATAAGAGTAACAAATAGGGGCATTAGCTTCGCAACATTAATTAAAAATGCTGAAATATTAGAGGATAAAATTAATAAGATAAATGATAATAGTGCAAGTGCTCAAGATGAACCAGATTTAGATGATGTTATTGAGCCTCCCAAGAAAAAAAGAAGAGTTGTAAAATCTCAACCTGAAACAGGAGTGGAAACCCCTTTCGAAAGTAAAACATTTATGTGTGCTCTCTGTGCAACAAATGGGGAAAATCCTCCATATGCATGCAGTTCCAAGATACTACTCTTCAAGCATATCTCAGTTAAACACAATATGATATTATTTTTATGCTCAATTTGTTGGTCAAATGGAGTGACAGGTGCATATTTTATAAACGATGCACTGTTTGAACGGCATATCAGGAAATATCGCTCCAAAAAAATAAAGGGAGAACAAATTAACCATGGACCATCAAAAGTCTCTGAAGCCAAGTCGCCACAGTGTGAGAATGGATTTCATGTTTCACAACATGTGTCTGTTAATCACACTTATACTTATCCCACTGGTGACAGTCCTGATGAGAAGTTGAAATTACCGGTACCTATACCTCACTATACGGTAAGTGACACTGTATCAACAGCATTGGTATCCCATACAACGAGACAAGACTTGGCTGATGTTAAAGGGGCCGAGACGGAACATGGCTTAGCCGATCTTTACTCAATTAAAGGCCACCCGGGATTGCAGAACTTGGCAAAACGCAAATACAACAAGCTCACACTGAAGAAAAAGAAGATTGAGCCTGCACTGTTGCTGAAAAGCACCTGCCCAGTGTGTAAACAAACGTGCAGTGGAAAACCAATAAAAGACGCTTTACAATCAGTAGGATGTGATGCATGTCAGTGATGGTACCATTGGAAATGTGTGTCAATAACAGAAGTGCCACCTTCAGATCGATGGCTGTGCATGGAATGTTATATTGAGTAATCGAGGACCAGACTACATCTATTCAGTTGCATGTCACTCTTGTAACCAACGGAGGGTGACTAGGATAGGTGATATGTCAGCTGTTAGCTCGTGTAACCAGAGAAAGATAATATTATATTAGGTCTAGGGTAATTTTAGGTAACCACCCACTCGTGTAACCAGAGAAGGGTGGTATTAAAATAGGTCTAGGGTAGATTATGTAACCACCAACTCGTGTAACCAGAGAAGGGTGGTATTAAAGTAGGTCTAGGGTCGATTATGTAACCACCAACTCGTGTAACCAGGTCTAGGGTAGAATATGTAACCACCAACTCGTGTAACCAGAGGAGGATGGTATTAAAGTAGGTCTAGGGTAGATTAGGGTACCACCAACTCGTGTAACCTGAGACAGGTGGTATTAAAATAGGTCTAGTGTAGATTATGTAACCACCAACTCGTGTAACCAGAGAAGGATGGTATTAAAGTAGGTCTAGGGTAGATTAGGGTACCACCAACTCGTGTAACCAGAGATAGGTGGTATTAAAATAGGTCTAGGGTAGATTATGTAACCACCAACTCGTGTAACCAGAGAAGGGTGGTATTAAAATAGGTCTAGTGTACCACCAACTCGTGTAACCAGAGATAGGTGGTATTAAAATAGGTCTAGGGTAGATTATGTAACCACCAACTCGTGTAACCAGAGAAGGGTGGTATTAAAGTAGGTCTAGGGTAGATTAGGGTACCACCAACTCGTGTAACCAGAGACAAGTGGTATTAAAGTAGGTATAGGGTAGATTATGTAACCACCAACTCGTGTAACCAGAGAAGGGTGGTATTAAAATAGGTCTAGGGTAGATTATGTAACCACCAACTCGTGTAACCAGAGAAGGGTGGTATTAAAGTAGGTCTAGGATAGATTAGGGTACCACCAACTCGTGTAACCAGAGACAGGTGGTATTAAAGTAGGTCTAGGGTAGATTATGTAACCACCAACTTGTGTAACCAGAGAAGGATGGTATTAAAGTAGGTCTAGGGTAGATTATGTAACCACCAACTCGTGTAACCAGAGAAGGATGGTATTAAAGTAGGTCTATGGCAGATTATGTAACCACCAACTCGTGTAACCAGAGAAGGGTGGTATTAAAATAGGTCTAGGGTAGATTATGTAACCACCGACTTGTGTAACCAGAGAAGGGTGGTATTAAAGTAGGTCTAGGGTAGATTAGGGTACCACCAACTCGTGTAACCAGAGAAGGATGGTATTAAAGTAGGTCTAGGGTAGATTATGTAACCACCAACTCGTGTAACCAGAGAAGGATGGTATTAAATTAGGTCTAGGGTAGATTAGGGTACCACCAACTCGTGTAACCAGAGAAGGTTGGTATTAAAATAGGTATAGGGTAGATTAGGGTACCACCAACTCGTGTAACCAGAGAAGGATGGTATTAAAATAGGTCTAGGGTAGATTATGTAACTACCAACTCGTGTAACCAGAGAAGGGTGGTATTAAAATAGGTCTAGGGTAGATTATGTAACCACCAACTCGTGTAACCAGAGAAGGGTGGTATTAAAGTAGGTCTAGGGTAGATTAGGGTACCACCAACTCGTGTAACCAGGTCTAGGGTAGATTATGTAACCACCAACTCGTGTAACCAGGTCTAGGGTAGATTATGTAGCCACCAACTCGTGTAACCAGAGAAGGATGGTATTAAAGTAGGTCTAGGGTAGATTAGGGTACCTCCAACTCGTGTAACCAAAGAAGGATGGTATTAAAGTAGGTTTAGGGTAGATTATGTAACCACCAACTCTTGTAACCAGAGAAGGATGGTATTAAAGTAGGTATAGTATAGATTAGGGTACCACCAACTCGTGTAATCAGAGAAGGGTGGTATTAAAATAGGTCTAGGTTAGATTAGGGTACCACCAACTCGTGTAACCAGAGAAGGATGGTATTAAAGTAGGTCTAGGGTAGATTATGTAACCACCAACTCGTGTAACCAGAGAAGGATGGTATTAAAATAGGTCTAGGGTAGATTATGTAACCACCAACTCGTGTAACCAGAGAAGGGTGGTATTAAAGTAGGTCTAGGGTAGATTAGGGTACCACCAACTCGTGTAACCAGAGACAGGTGGTATTAAAATAGGTCTAGGGTAGATTATGTAACCACCAACTCGTGTAACCAGAGAAGGGTGGTATTAAAATAGGTCTAGGGTAGATTATGTAACCACCAACTCGTGTAACCAGAGAAGGATGGCACTAAAGTAGGTCTAGGGTAGATTATGTAACCACCAACTCGTGTAACCAGAGAAGGGTGGTATTAAAGTAGGTCTAGGGTAGATTATGTAACCACCAACTCGTGTAACCAGAGAAGGATGGTATTAAAGTAGGTCTAGGGTAGATTATGTAACCACCAACTCGTGTAACAAGAGAAGGATGGCATTAAAGTAGGTCTAGGGTAGATTATGGTACCACCAACTCGTGTAACCAGAGACAGGTGGTATTAAAATAGGTCTAGGGTAGATTATGTAACCACCAACTCGTGTAACCAGAGAAGGATGGTATTAAAGTAGGTCTAGGGTAGATTAGGGTACCACCAACTCGTGTAACCAGAGACAGGTGGTATTACAATAGGTCTAGGGTAGATTATGTAACCACCAACTCGTGTAACCAGAGAAGGATGGTATTAAAGTAGGTATAGGGTAGATTATGTAACCACCAACTCGTGTAACCAGAGAAGGATGGTATTAAAGTAGGTCTAGGGTAGATTAGGGTACCAACAACTCGTGTAACCAGAGACAGGTGGTATTAAAATAGGTCTAGGGTAGATTATGTAACCACCAAATCGTGTAACCAGAGAAGGATGGTATTAAAGTAGGTCTAGGGTAGATTAGGGTACCACCAACTCGTGTAACCAGAGACAGGTGGTATTAATATAGGTCTAGGGTAGATTATGTAACCACCAACTCGTGTAACCAGGTCTAGGGTAGATTATGTAACCACCAACTCGTGTAACCAGAGAAGGGTGGTATTAAAGTAGGTCTAGGGTAGATTAGGGTACCACCAACTCGTGTAACCAGAGACAGGTGGTATTAAAATAGGTCTAGGGTAGATTATGTAACCACCAACTCGTGTAACCAGGTCTAGGGTAGATTATGTAACCACCAACTCGTGTAACCAGAGAAGGGTGGTATTAAAGTAGGTCTAGTGTAGATTAGGGTACCACCAACTCGTGTAACCAGAGACAGGTGGTATTAAAATAGGTCTAGGGTAGATTATGTAACCACCAACTCGTTCACTTTGATAAAGTTTCTCAAGTGTAACTTTGGAATTTTTTTATATATGCATTGATTGGAAATGCTTATAAGTTATTGTCAGGTATCTTTTGGTTCAATCGATTATCCTTATCCTGCTTGAAATCAGACCGTTATCACTCTAATTCATAAAATAGGCTATTTTCTAAAATTCAAGTGAGAGACACATACATAATATACCTACATCTAGGGTACACAGTTTAATTTATTACCCCAATTGAACAGTACCATACTTTTGCGGTTTGCTTGGTCTTCAAGTCGACTCAGTTTATTGCGAAATTCCAGTACATAACATCTGCACTTTGCCTATATGGACGATTCAGACCTAATTTGCTGAACTCCTTTTGTAAATTTCGCTGTAAGTCAGTTGACTTGTTTGGTGTCCTCTATTTATTCAATCAATTCTGAACACGTGCGTGGTAACTCATCACTTAATTGTGGTGCGTGTACACTCATCACTAATTAAAAAGCTACGATTCACAAGGAAAAATAATGTTTTTAAAGCAGGGTTCAATATATTGTCGACTACATATGCTTTCTTTCAATAACCATAACATTAGTAACAATATTTTTGGTCCAAGCAGAGTAAAAGCATGAAAATAGAAAAAGTTCGTGGAATACACTAGTAAACACATCGTGGAAAATCCTCAGACTGACGACTTTTGGTCAGAATGTTAGAGCAAACAAATGTGAGTTTGGGCACAAATGAGGTATCAGCATGTTTGAATAATAATGTAGCATATGCTCGTAGCTGCTAAAATACTACGAAATATGTCATATCCTAGTTTATTAACTTTTTCTTCGTTTCTCATTATGTTTTCTGTCGCCTCCGCCATTTTGAATGCGTGGTATACTCATCAACTCAAAACCACGTGATTCCCCACCATGATAATTAAGGACTTTGCCTACCCATTTCCCCCAAAATAAAAGATTCTGTTCACTTATATTAGTAATCACAGCAACCAAGCCATTTTAAAATTAGAATCCATGATAGATTATCGTAGTAATACAATGTGAACTTTTATATAGAGGTTTTTTAAAATAGATTTTCGACCCCAAATCCAACAAACAGACAGTTCATATCTATGAAAAACATATGGGAATATTTACTGAACACTGTGAAGAATTATCTACTATGCATATCTTTTTCATATTTATCAAGCGTTTTTTTTAAATTTACTTAGAACTACTGGTTTACAAATGGTAGATTTACCTGCACAGTAATGCTGGCAGTTTATGGGTTATCTGTTGACAAAATAATTTCTCAAGCCTCAATCTAGCCTACCCCCACCCACCATGTTGCAAGTAAATAGGTGGCACTTATGGGATAATATCTCATGGGCCAGTGCACACACCAATTTATAACCATCACAGCTATACTGGGCATAAGGTGACCCAATAAATATCAGCTTCCATTTTGCATTATTACGCAAGTAAACAAGTGGTTCTAAGTAAATTTTTCAAAGAACACTCGATAAATATAAATATTTTTTTATTGTTCATCATTCTTCACAGAGTTCAGTAGACATCCTCATATTTTGTTCTTAGATAATGGACTTTGTGTTTGTTCGATTTGGGTTCGAAAATTTATTTTTAAAAACCTTTATAAAGTTCACATTGGCATTACTGAGATATTCCATTATGGATTATACTCTAACAATGGTGCATCAAAAGGCTTGGTTGCTGGGATTACTGATATAAGTGAACAGAATCCTTTATTTTGACTCCCATCAAATTTTGGGGAAAATGGGTTGGCAAAGTCCTTAAGAAAATTGTGGAAAAATAATTATTAAAGAGACACTAAAACTTTAGCATAATGCAAAGAACATAAAGGGTGCCTAAGATAACACAATCACTTCACATAGCCTTGAAACAGTGTGTCTGTCATTTGTCATAAACCCTCCATAACAATGTTCTAAACAAGAAATTCAATTAATTGAGGAAAAACACCCACTGTCCCGAGTGGTATTGATAAGCTATTGGAGGGTCTTCCACTTCGCATGCAAAATAGCAAAATATTATTAATTGATGATTGATGTACATGTACAGTACACACATACATGTAGTAATAACAATTAACGTCATGATTTGAAACTAACCATGATAGGATATTGACAGTAAGGTGGTATTATCTACTACGAGTGGTATTAATAATAATAGTACCATTCTAGCATAATATATGTGTACATGATGTATGGGAAATATTAAAGGACAAAACAATAGTTACAATACAATTAGAACTTTTTTTTAATTAATCGCAAGAAGAGCTAATTGCGCTTAAGCACAATAAGGGAATCTCTATTGTGATTAAGCGCAATAAGGATATATTTAACTGTGCTTAAGCGCAATAATGGAATGTACAAATTGCGCTTATATAATAAAACCCAATAAGGAATATCTTAATAAGGAATATATTATATATAGAACATAAACTCCCTATAATTCAGGTGATGTAGTCCATCTCCATGGTACAATGGGTGGAACAAATATAGGATTATTCTACTATTTGCACAAGGGTGATCTAATGAGAGAGATATTAATTGCGCTTAAGTGCAATATTGATGTAATTTCGCTTACGTGTAATAAGGAATGTCTTATTACACTTAAGCGCAATAAGAATATTCCTTATTGCACAGGAATATCACATTGTGCTTAAGCGCAATAAGGTATCTCTAACTGCGCTTAAGCACAATAACTGAAGGAATATTCTTATTGGGCTTGAGCTCAATTAGAGATTCCTTAAGTTATTGCAGTTCATCGAAATTGTCTATTAAATGTCAAGTTGGTTTCCCATAGAGATCATCAACGATGTCTATGCGCAAGGGACCTACGCCAGTCTTCTCTGTTGGGATTCCAATTGTTGGCTTATTAAATATGCACATATGCTTAAGATACAGTCGTGCGCGAAGCGCGCTCCCGTAGGTCGGGTTTTGGATCCCAGTGAATTAAAACATCATTGAAATAATTCTGCTGTGGTTAAGTGGTCAATTACTTTGGACATTACTGTATGTGGATGGAGTTATCATTACACCTCACATCCTTATATTGGTTAGGTTATGTAGATGTGAGTTATCGTTAAACCTCACATCAGTGCGTTGGAGATTTTGGACCTTGACTAGGGACCTTTGGTTTTTAACGCAACAAATGCGAGTACACCTTATACACAAGTTTCTTGGATAAGATGAGTTTGAAGCCTGCTTACATTTCGAAATGTTGTCAGTTTTGTATCGTCTGCAGCAGAACTCGGCATGTTGAAGCAAAAGTTACAAGAGATAAAATATAACGAGACTATAATACAAATGAAAAAATAAATTGAGGGAGGAGTGGGCGATACAGGGAACTAAGGGTTGAACCGATATAAATATGTAGAGCGATAACGACCAATGTTGACATATCATGCATCTCAACTCTACTGTTGCAACAAGGCTATAAAATGGGGGGGGGGTGTCATAATCTTAGTTATCTCTATATAGTGCCAGAATAGTCATTTATGGACTTCTATAATGGTACAATGCAAATTGGAATCAAATGATAAAAATATGTATGTAACACAACTACGGTATATGGATGAAAATAAAAATAATAATTTAGGCCGGGATTAGATCTTGGGTTGGTTAAATAGACTCGTAGAAAAAGGGGAACGATGAACTGACATAAATTAGTAGAGCGATAGCGATCAATGTTGCCATGTGATGCATCGCGACTGTACTGTAGTATTACGTAACTTGACTATAGTGATGAAAAAAAATAAAATTGGACCGGGATTAGAGGTTCGGTTGGTTATATGTGGATAATTGGATATGGAATTCATACCGATGAGACGATAAAAATTAGTGGAGCGATAAAGACCAATGTTGACACTTAGTCAGGCGGTTGATACGATTGACCGAAATAAATTTGTCGGGTGGTAATGACCAATGTTGACGTATAAAGTAACGCGACTGTACTGTCGCACAATTATCAGGTAGAACCTGTCAAATATGGACTCTGGTGGCCAATATGGAACAGCTCAGAAAACATTCGCAGGGCCCTAAAATTTATTTAACATGGGATCTGCCATTAAAATTGATTTATGTCGATAAAATTCTTATTTTTCAAAATTTTAAGCTGAAACTTGGTGTGTCTGTGTGGAATACTTATATATCCTAAAATGACAGGGTACAGCACGTAATTATTTTTTAGATGGAAGAAATTAATTTTTTTCGATGATAAATTTTAACATGGGATTTGCTATTCAAATCGATTTATGTCGATAAAACTCTTATTTTTCAAAATTTTAAGCTTAGACTTGGTGTGTCTGTGTGGAATACTTATATATTCCTAAAATGACAGGGTACAGCACGTAATTATTTTTTAGATGGAAGAAATTAATTTTTTTCGATGATAAATTTTAAATTAACATGGGAATTGCTATTCAAATCGATTTATGTCGATAAAACTCTTATTTTTCAAAATTTTAAGCTGAAACTTGGTGTGTCTGTGTGGAATACTTATATATTCCTAAAATGACAGGGTACAGCACGTAATTATTTTTTAGATGGAAGAAATTATTTTTTTTCGATGATAAATTTTAACACGGGATTTTCCCATTCAAATAGATTTATGTCGATAAAACTGTTATTTTTCAAATTTTTAGCTGAGTCTGAGGTATGTCTGCGTGGAATACTTATATATTCCTACAATGACAGGGTCCAGCACGTAATTATCTTTTAGATGGAAGAAATTGATTTGTTTCCATGATAAAAATCGAGCGTGTACTGTGACCAGTGGTGACGCAGGCAGTGTGCGCTCAAAATGTAAACAACTTTCTCAAGTGTCGTTTTGGTCAACATATCGCTTTCTCGACGGGGAGATCTGATCCGAATAATAGCTAAGATGTATTTAGATAGAATTATTGAAAGAATTTGACCGAGTATTGTGCAGTTGGAGAGAATCGAGTGGAGAAAACGTTTAGTCAAACACGCGAATTCTGCCAATTACAGTTGCAGACGAGCGCTGTCAGAATCAGATAATACAGATTGACAACAAATGCAGGCCTGAAACTCACCTTTTTGGGAGGTAAATCCCACTTATTAGATATAAAAACAATCCTTCCTAAGCACATTCCACAAGTTTTTAATATCTTAGGACACAGTGAAAGTCAAAATGAATGAATTTAAATCACGATTCCGAGACGAAGCGAGACATGTACTGTGTACGATTTTTGACTCACTTTGAGGCGCCTTGTTTTCGATGACGTCATTTGCGTTGCCCCACAACCTTAACCCTTTCCAATTCCAGCGGCATTTCAATTGGTTGAAATAAAAAAATTCTCAAGTTCCAGCTCAACCTGAATCTAGTTACCCAATTGGTAGAAATACGTTAGCAGTAATTCTTAGTTTAATGAGTTATAACTCTAATTTTATTGACGATATGAGCTCAACAACATAATATGAAACAGTTTATGGCGGTGTTATCCAAACGTGTGCTTTGATAATGATTATAATTTTATTTTGCGATCAAACGTCAGTGCAGCTCAGCAGAAACGCATAGACACTAGTTCAGTTCAGCAGAAACGCATGAGTCCTACGATTATAGTACACCCACTGGACGCGCTTCGCGCGTCGGTCAGTGGGTGAAAAATACAAAAATTGGGAAATTGGAGAATTTGGTGAAACAAATTTAGGAAAATTTTATCAAATCATCAATTTATGGATTTTCAGGGATGTATATACAAAATTCTAAATCACAGGTCCTTCCAATTTCAAGTTTATTTTGTCGATCTTACTTTCATGATTCCAGAACAGAAAACCATTCCCAGATATGTTTTTCGAGTTGTGTGCCTTCAAAAATGGGATTTTACCTGATTTTTGAACCACAATTTCTAAGAATGAGCCAAATTCCATATTTTTAGGTCAATTAATTAAAAAACAACAGAATAATGAAGGGCTTTTGCACGGTTTTATTAATTTCCTCACTAGATTATATACAAAAAATGATTAATTTAATATGCAACTATGATTAAGAACAAAAAATTATTCTCAAACAAAATGTGTTCAATTTGTTTCAACTTATACTTAAAATGTTATGAGAAAAGCAGAGTATATACCGTAGATAGCAATTTATTGAGTAATATTGCATTTCGTCACACAAGTTCTGATTTTAGACAAATTTGGCTATATCCATACAATGGCACACACATTTTGTTTGAGAATATTTTTTTCTTCATTTTTGTGTGTATAATCTGGTGAGTAAATTAATAAAACAGTGAAAAAGCCCTTCATTTCTCTCTAGTTTTTTAAATAATTGGCCATAAACTACGGAATTTGATAAATTGAGGCTCTGAAATCATGTAAACTCCCATTTTTTAAGGCACACAACTCGGAAAATACTTAACAAATCTGGGAAGGGTTTTCTGTTCTGGAATCAAGAAAGTAAGGTCGACAAAATAGACATGAAATTGGAACGACAGATGGATAAATCTGCAAACTTCATTTGGCAAGGGATAAAAAATTACTCTTTTGGTGTCATGTGGTAGCAATCATGAGAAAGGTTGAAGTTTTAGTGTCTCTTTAAACGTATGTCATGTATAGCTACAATATATTGTGGAGGGATGCACCCACTTGCATCTCCCCTGGAAATTAACGTATTTTGTTCTGTTTTCCAGAATTTGATACCATCTGAAAGTAAAAAAAATACGGAAATGAGTGAATTTGTCATAAATGATAGTTGCTACATTAATACTTAGTGATGTGGACCGGACAGGACTAGGTCCATTCCGGTCTAGTACCCTTGTCTGGTCCGGTCCACTTACATGTGAATAAATTACCCTTTTAGCAAAGGGGTGGTCCAGTACTGGTTCGGTCCGCATCACTATTACTTAGTTACTAGTGCTTAGGAATTTGATTCTAACATTTAATGGCAACCTACAACAAGTGATAGTGATTTGACATTTCTTAGAGCGCCGATGTAACCTGTTTTTCATTGCCTTGAAATTCCTTCCTGCCCCAATTATAGAATTGTGGCCACATCTTGACATAGAAAATTAAACAGAGATATTTACTCTTTATTAAATCTGCTTTACTAGGAAATTCGTATATGGTCTTACCTTTTATACAGCTGTTTGCATCAACAAACACCAGTCTGTCCCATTTTTTGTTTCTTACTGCAATAAAACAACAAATTATGACATACACATTTAAGCAAATAATAAATGTTCTGAACACTAGTCCTTAATGAAAAGAAATATGAAATTATGAAGTTATGAAACCTATCAATAAATTATATTTGTGTACTTGGGTGGTGAAATTCATGGTTTATTTTCGAGTAAGTTTGGGGAATATATACACCAATATAAATGACATGACTGATCTAAACCATGCCATGTGATGATCGAACTACAGAAAACCACCCATAAGTAAACAGGGCTGTGGACCTGGATGCAAAATAAGACAACAATGACTTTATGTTGAAGTGACGTACATCCCAGTATTTTTGTGTGAATGCAAAAGGTACCATTTAATATATGACTTGTATAATCGTATTATAAACTGGAGTCCCTGAAAATGGTTCACTGTAATGTGAATTATTATGGGCCAAAGAGGCCCTATAAAAGAAATCTTTAATACCTTGACTATCTTTCCACATGTGGAAGTGGATATGCTGCCGTCCCATTGCCTTAATGCCCTGAAATATATTAATATTTTCATTACATAACAATTAAATTAAAGGTGGATTATCTCTTTGTAAACATGTATTATAGTTACCGGGGTATAAAATATTAGATTTGAATCGAAGACTCCTGTCCGGAAATGCTTCTATCGATTAATATTAATTATATTTCGAATATTTTCTGGTCTAAAAATGTGTGTTTGTTCAGCTAACGAACAATAATGGTTACTGTTAACAGAGACCAGAAATTATATTGTGCAATTTTGTCACAAATAAACGTTAATTATACTCATTATCGCTTATATCTGCGGAACAAAACTTTACAAACAACCAATCTGTGACATTTGACATTCGTTGCGTAGCCGTAGGAACAGCCCAGTGCTCTATATCGCAATACGGTCTCATCCGAATGGTTGGTTCTAAAAATAGTAACATAAACGGGCCCGATTTAATATTCGAAATAAAATCAATATTAATTGATAGAAGCTTTTCCGGACATAGCTCTTCAGTTCATATCTATTATTTTATACCCACGCAACTATTTAAAATTTGTTATTTAAAGAGATAAACCATCTTTAAACAATTAAAACAAGTGGATAAGTTTGCCCCTGAAATATTATCGGATCCACTATTCCTTACATACGGTGTAAAATATCTCGAATCGATCAAGTGTACAATCATATACCATTTTGGTGTGTCATAAAGGCTTGGACAAATTTAGCATTCAATTGAAAAACAGGAATGGAAGCGAAAAGGCCTGATATTTGTGAGTGACCTTATTTCAGACAACAGTGATCTTCCAACTGTAACTAGGATGTAAGAAATTTATGATATATCAACAAACTTCATCACATTCCACAGTATCAATAAACAGCCTATAGTTATGCATGAGTGTGTAAATATAATTACATATCATCTTGGCAAAAACTAAAGCCCAAAGATGGGGTACATATGAACTTACACAAACTTCTGAGTTTGGTGGCATATGGTTCATGGAGAGGGGTGCAGTTGAAATTCCATGATAATCTCTATTAAGAGCAAAAAATTCTGTTCCAACTTACCTCGCGTTGGATTCTACCAATGATGGTGGAGTAAGTACCATGAAATATAGTACCAGTGGTACTTCGGTTAATGCTTTTTAGGGGCCCGAGTTGAAAATATATCTGCTCTTTCCACCAGCTTTGAATAATCAGAATTTATGACAATGTTAAGAATCTAAGAGTAATTAATAGAACCTTTAAATAAGACCTTTTTGTTTCCTCAGATCAGGTGAGCACTCAAGTCAATTAATAGTCATTGGACTATCTTGTTCTACTTAGTCTAACTCTGTCTTGATATATTGGGCTGTGCTGGGTTACATATTAATCATATTGTGCACCAAGATGCTGAGCTCAAAGACAAAGAGACAAAGCATTTAATTAGACTAACATCTGAACACATATAATTAATTACCTTTCGAGTATGGCCCTGGTGGGCCCTGATCAGCCACACAGATCGAACTCTTTTACATTTAAGGCGATCATTTGTCTTGATAATCCTCACTGCGTTATTGATTTTAACCATCCCAAATTGCTTCATAAATTTTTTGTTTCTCAAAATAAGATGAAGCTTGACAAAACCACCTGAAAAAACATAAGGTACCAAATGAAAGAGCTACTTATATACCACCATCTTGTATTGTTTGTGAGAGATGATTTATAAGAAACAATCCAGATAATTGAAACGATTCTATTCTATTGTTTGTGATGAAGGGCATGGCATTATTGCAAAATTAAAAAAGTCCTATTATTACTTAGTCCGATTTTGCCTCTGACGTTAAAACTATTACCGCTGTCAACTCAAAAACAGCAGATTTTATTTTTATAATATAATACAACTTGACTTGAATCGTGGAAATGTTTAAAATTCAGAAGAATGCATGATCGGACACAAAATATATAGACAGAACACAACGCGCATCTTGATCTTGTATTTCTCTTGTACTATACAACAATATCTATTCATTGGCTGGTATTCCATGTTCCGTGTGTCCCACGCCAATGGTGTGGAATAAAATACGAACACTAACAATCCATGTACCACGAATGTTATAACTTTACAAATATAGTTTATGGATGCATATATGCATATGTATATACATGAGAAGATGCTGCAAAATATAAAAATAGGTCAATAGGGCTAAAAACAATGTTAGTAGTGACTTTCAAATAAGTGAAACATACCTTGGTCAAAAGTCAGGGACTCGTAGCCCCTGACATCATGATGTCTAGCCACCTGCACGAGCTTTCTGGGGGATCGAGTTGAAGAACCCACCCATCAAAGCTCAGAGTGATCAGATATCAATTTTTTAAGTTTGTTAATTTCTCGAGATGTGGCTCGGAAAACACATGGTCAATCGAACAAATTTCGGATGAAGATGGATAACTCTAAAATGAAGTTGTTATTATTATCGAATCAAATATTATTTACCCCCGAAGCCAAAGAAATAGTAATTCAGGAGCGTCTGATCGGATTGAGTACCTTTAAGATTTATTCTGCCACTATTACCAACATTTGTTCTTGAACTTCATCATATCTGTTATTTAGTAATATACTATACATCTCGGGGGCCCCCGGTGGTCCAGTCAGTATAGAGACTAGTGCTCTGACAGTACAGTCATAGGCCGTCCAAATCTGGCTTCGAACACAGATAAGCACTGATTCGTGAAACCACTAAAAGGGAGTGTAATCAGTTTTGTGAATCTGGGCAAGTTTGTCTAGGGGTCGATTCATGCAGTGAAGTGTTTTCGCAGTGAAATTTACACTCTGCATGGTCTTTCCTCCTCTCGTAAAAATGACAACATCGTGATATGGTCTAGCACCTGATACGACGATAAACCCCAACTAACCAACTACTATACATCTATTTTATTACTAGTTACATTTGTTGTGCGATTGTAAATCATCTATCTACATTGAAAACAAGTATTGCATAATATGGAATTATATAATAACTTGCTTGGCATGATGTTCAGGTATCAGAACAAACAAAGTATGATCTCAGTTCTTATTTCTGATCATGATTATAGGAGTTCTGTAGTCTTGCTGATATGTCACTGTCTTCTCAATTTGTTTTGGTGGAAACTGTTTCAGTTGCAGTATTAGTCAATTATAAAAAATATTAATTCATATGTAAAAAATGCTCATGTATAACTAGGCATTATCAGTAATGACAGTAAGTTAATATCTGAAATAAGCGGTGAATCATTGCAAACCTAGTTATGTTACAGGAAATTTTCAGTTTGGATGGATGACCAAAAATATTGAAGTCCCATTTAAATGAGAATTTAAGACAGAAAACAGATAGGCATGTCCAGCGAATACTGCTTGCGCCTGGCTGGGAGATATACTGAACAGATCTGGATTGGGACAAATCGATAGTAAATTAGTAATCTTGAAAGAATTATTTCATTCCACATTGTCTTGAATGTGTGGATGATATAACAGAGATGATGATTTTTTTCCGAATCATTCATAAAACCTATTATTTATTTTTCCACATCTGTGGTGAACTTCAATTAAACTAACTTAAAAAGTAGCAGTAAATTGTCATATGCATAATCAGTTAGTTTAAACCCAGCTACTCGAAAGTTTCTGAGTTCTAATTGATACATGACAGTTACCAGTAGTTGGATCTTTATACTGATTTGTACTGGTAATTAGATTTAATTGAGGGTCACAAGCATGTTTTGCCAAAATTATCTTGGTATGTCAAAATGGATTTTCTTAAAATCTGTCAGGAATTTCTTTGTGAAATTTAGTACATGCGTTTTATTGTGACACAATATTTAAAAGCCATGCATCAAACGTTTGGAAATTATAATTTCATTTACTTTACTTTTATGGCATGAAAAACATTGAAAATTTCAGTTTTCAGGCTCCTTAAATCATAAAATAAAGTTAGCCATAATATCTTTTTTCCAAGGAAGTATTCAGTAATTCTCTCAGGGTGGAACCAAAGTCTCCAAAACATAGGAAATATTAAAATACAAACTCGGTCTCATATCTTGTAAAAAGATCATTGGCAAGTATCTCCCGAATCACCCTTTGATTGATGGATAGATACCCATCTGGATATTGAATCCAGAAGTCCTCAACATATTACTAGTACATGTGTTCTCCAATAGGCATGACAAAATTATTTTGAAATATCTTTTAAAAAAACTCAGTTTTAGTTTGTAAACCAGATGCACATTTACAGTAATGCCCTAATTAATAGACTCCATAACCACAGCAGAATTATGGGTAATTTTTCAGGATTTAGTCGGAAATAAAGGAGAGCTTTCCAATGAATGGCAATAAGCCATATTTCCGACTAAATCCTGAAAAATTACTCATAATTCTGCTGTGGTTATAGAGTCGATTAATTAGGGCATTACTGTATATCTGTAAATTAGAATTCACCAGTTTGACCATAAAAAAGCTACAAGTTTTGGAGACAGTGGTACATTTATAAAATTGACACTGCACCACCCAAGCGCCCATGATACAGTGTCAGTTGGTTGAGATTTTCTTCATTGGTTACTCATTTAGATGTGTTAAGATAATACTGGCCTGTAACTATGGCTTAATATGCACTGTGTATTGGTTTACACTGGTTATTCATGTAAAATAAAGTCCACCTAAGGCCAATATAAACAAATTGATAGATTTATATCCCAAATTTTTAGTACCTCCTCAATTTGTTTTTGATAATTTTCATGTAAATCTTTTCTCTTGCCTTAACTGTCAAATTACCTTTCGATTAGCCATTAATTAGTCTATTTTTTATCACATTGGACAATCTAACTTGTATTATATAAGATGCTGCTTTGATACCTAGAACTGCATGCCCATGATATGTATTTATGTCAGGAAGATTGAAATTTAAAAAAAAGTTAAAGATGGCTGTAAATCTAGCAATTTATTTATATTGGCCTTATCAAAAACTACTCTAGCTGTGTTGAGATAATGTGCTTGTCTATTTATATCTATGGACTGTGCCTTAGTTACACTGGTTACACGTGTAAACTAAGATCCATCTAATAAAAACTACTCTATTACGATCTCCTATAACTACGCACTGTGCCTTAGTTACACTGGTTACACGTGTAAACTAAGATCCATCTAATAAAAACTACTCTATTACAATCTCCTATAACTACGCACTGTGCCTTAGTTACACTGGTTACACGTGTAAACTAAGATCCACCTAATAAAAACTACTCTATTACGATCTCCTATAACTACGCACTGTGCCTTATTTACACTGGTTACACGTGTAAACTAAGATCCATCTAATAAAAACTACTCTATTACGATCTCCTATAACTAAACACTGTGCCTTAGTTACACTGGTTACACGTGTAAACTAAGATCCACCTAACAAAAATTACTCTAATACGATCTCATATAACTACGCACTGTGCCTCAGTTACACTGGTTACACGTGTAAACTAAGATCCAACTAATAATATCTTTACCACTGATTGCCTATAACTATTCAGTACTAAGTTCTAAAGTCTTATTTCCAGTGCCTACGAAAGTAAACTATGAGGGTTACCTAATTTAATCAATTGTCATGATTAGTGAAGAGAGAAAATAATTTCTCAAGTATTTCAGTGGTTCTCAGTCGGTCTCAGGTATTGGGGGAAAATGACAGGTCATTTATTAATATACGGAAATTATTTATTCAAATTTTTTTCAAGTATGGAAGATTTATACATCACCAGGCAGTTCTGAAAAACATCCCATTTAAGGACCAACCCTCTGATTTTAGCTCTTGTGCATTGCATCTGGAAGGATATCATTGGGGCCAGTTGATTTCAGTAAAAGCTGGAATGAACAGCTTGAAATTAGCTGCTGTCATGAGCCATGCATGTTATTTATTTGAAAAGATTTCAAAAATTTATACCAAAATTAGTGTCAAATTTCAAGTTGCCTATCTCTGAGCTGGTAAACATATGCTCAAGTTAAGAGAAGTTTGTTTGCATGATATGATGTAAATTAATAAGATAAAATAGCCTATATAATTATCTTCATGCACATAAGCAACTAAGTGACAGTCATAATTTAAAGATTAATTGCTGTTTATTGTTAGATAAGCATATTTTGGTGTTGCAATCTTTCTCCCCGCTTCAATGCAGTGTAATTTTAATTCTTGTCATAGCCAAAACTTAGATTTTTTTTTGACGTAACCAGGCATAGTCTTAAGTGTCTGTTTAAACGGACATGGTTCATTCAAAACTTTTTGTGTTACATAATGCTCCTAGAAAGGTAGTTTAAACAGATATTTATCGACCTATTTCGATACTGAGAAGAATTCAAAAGCGAATAATATGATGTGTATTTTGAAGCGCAAACCGGCATGTGGCTTTAACATTATGCTACTTTTCTGATTCTGATTATCTACTTGTACTGTACTGTCTATACATGTAACGGTTGTACAAGCCTTGAAATAGTTTGTCTGTCATTTGCAGAATGAGGTCCCCAGGGGGCAAATTTAGTGATGCTATCCCGCATGGCGTGCTAGCATCATCAAATTCACCCTCTTGGAACCTCATTATTCTTTGGCCTTAACTGCTATGCAATTGGAGACCAGGATCAGATTGAATTTCGCTAGTTGAAGTTGGTGATGTACATTACCCCATAATTAGTCACATTGATTATGCATTATGGAATATAGAAACTGCATCAGAACATACGGGGAAACATTAACTAAAAACAAATGTCAATTTTAGACTATATAGATATACTTCCCAGAAGATTATCTCCTATAAGCAGAATGTGGTTTCCAGAGGAAGATTTGATGATGCTAGCAAACTGTGGGATATCACCACTAAATTCACCCTCTAGGGACCTCATTCTGCAAATGACAGACACACTATTTCAAGGCTAGCGGTTATCAGTTTCAAGTTAGTTTAAATTTAAAATAAGTTCAAGTTAATTTAAATTTAAAATTGCCTCCCTGATGCCATAAAAAAGAATGCAGTTCCCTTCTACAGAGAGATGTGTGGTGTCACTGTATAGTACAGAGTACTCTCTGCTTATAGCTCCATGTTCCAGGAACTGGATACGGCCCTGATTAGAGAAGCGGCAAATTGTGGATACAACCTCGCGATTAAAGCGTTTCCGCTTTCTCACAATTGCCGCTTCTGAATCAGCGCCGTCCCAGTTCCTGCGATCAAGAACTGCAGAAAAGAGCACTTTCGCATCTGGCAGCTTTCCTGACACAAAACGGAGCAACTTATCTGACTTTTCAGCAAGCTCCTGCCCTTTCGTTTCTATCATGTTGTTGGACCCCACATGCAAAACAATGACATCTGGGGCCTTCTCTGTTGCCAACCAGGTCTCCAGCAGGCCTTCAACATCTTCTATACGTCGACCGCCGTCCCCCCGCCATACCACCGTCGTTGATGGAATGTCCATGTCGACTTTCCCCACATCAGCCAGATAGTTTGCAAGATTACGAATGTAGGAGTCCCCTACTACCCATACTATGGTGTTCCCTACAAAAATGGTTCACATATAATATACTACTAATGGTAACATTGGTTTACTCGTGTAAAATAAGATCGACCTAATAAAAACAACTCGGGTTGTGTTGAGATAAAAATGCTTGCCTATTTATATAACTATGCACTGTGTCTGAGTTATGCTGGACATTGCTGGTTTCTCGTGTAAAATAAGATCCACCTGATTAAAATTAGTCTAATAATATGATCTCCTATAATTATGCACTGTTTCTTAGTTACACTGGTTACTCTTGTAAAGTAAGTAAGACACACCTGATCATAACTACTCTAATATGATATATAACTATGTATAGTGTCTTAGTTACAATGGTTACTCATGTAAACTAAGATCAACCTAATAAAAATGACTATAATAATATGATCACCTATAACTATGCACTGTATCTTATTTACACTGTGTGTGCATGCTAAATACACCTTACAGTTGATGTGGTATGACAGGACTGAGGTGATACATAATCACTGAATACTCTTTATTATTTAAAGTATATATAAATCAGAAGGAAAATTGGGCAAGAGATCGGAGTTGAATTTCTATTTAAATCCTCACCTGTGGCAGCTTGCATTTTGACAGCTTGTCTCCTGAAACTAAAATTTCAACCAGATTTGAAAACATGCACGGATGTCACAACATATATTTCTGACAAACACTTACTGAATTTAAAGATGGGTGCATAATATTTTTTGTGAAAAAACTCCTACAATCCCTTTAAATACTAATTTGTTATTTATTATATTTCCTAAATGCTAGAAAATTTTGTTGTTTTCTTCATTAATTCATGAGGACACACCTGTGAATCATTTTCTATTTCAATAAGAACTTAATTTCACATTTTCCATATCATTCTTGCATTTTTATAGAGACTTTTTATTAGAGAGTGGTGTTGTTAAAATGACTCAAAATAACAATCAACTTTTTCCTTTGGATATCTTAAAGACATATTATGGACTTGTTTGGGTGAGTGAAACTGATAAGTTAGTAAGCAGGCACTACGCCAAATGGGGGAATATATCATTATACTAACATCGGCGACAATCTCAAAGAAATCGTCCATACTACTACATAGAAAACATCGTCTGAACAATGACCAGAAGTTTTAGGTATATCGAATTCAAATTATAGGATTTGTTTTCACAGGTTATGGTCCGGACAGAAGGATGGAGATCAATTCTATAGTCCCCCAAACTTCAAAATAGTCCGGGGACAATAATATAATATCAACTTACAGATAAAAGAGATACTAAATCTGAAGATTTTCCTGTAAAGAAAATATGTAAAGATGCAATGATATCCTGTTAAAATTCATTTAAACACCTCAGTTATACCATTTAAAGGTGCTCAATCTGATTTGATGGTCCCCATATAATCAGATTCAAACAACAACCATATTTTTTTTGACATGCTGCTTCAGTTATCAGAATCGATTAATTGTCCAAAAATAATGCTAAGTCAATTGCTAACAACAGTCGACTATAGTATCAATTTGCCCAAAACGTGTTATCTATGGGAGGCCAAATTCACATTTAATAATTTTGCGCTTAAAACGCAAGTTATGGTTATATGTAACTAAACACCCCTGGTGAATAAATATTTTTATCCATAACTTAACCTTAACTCCTATTGACATATCACCTCTTGTTTTCATTGATTTGGATGGGTAGGGAGCTAGCCCAACTTCTTTATCAAAATGGCTGACTCGCAATAGTATCACCTTCTGTTTTAGTTGGAGCGACTCGTGATAGCATTATATTATCTTCGGTATATATATTAGTTGGGGCTACTCGCAATAGCATTACTTTCTGTAATAGTCAAGGCGACTTTGATTTTCTTCAAGTTTCGAGAATACAGGCACACCATATGAGGGAAGCAAGCCCTCGGTGACACCACATTCACACTATATGACCATAGAAATACTATAGATTTGTGCAAGAGATGCTGATTTAATAACAAAAACTAGAGCTCGAGGACTGAGACACCAAAGCTCCAGGAATGAGACACCAATTTTTTGGGACAGGGATGCTGATGCATGTAATATGAAAATATGTTTTTTTTCCCCTGATAATGTGATTTAAGTCAATAAGTAAACCATATGAGGTACTAGTAAGCAAACCCTCATGCAGTGACATCAAATGCATGCTATAGTATATGACCATAGTATTGGTCCAAATTGTCAAATATCTGACATGACATACAAAGCCACTTGATTTTAGAGTTATCCATCTTCATCTACAATTTGGTCCAAGACTGTCGGTTTGATGACTTTTTGCCAGGTCATAAAAAATTACTCGAGAAATAACATATTTCAACAATAGATATCTGATTACTCTGAGCTGTGATGGGTGGAATGGCAGCTAACTGGGACCTTGGCTAACTGGGACCTTCGGCTAACTGGGACATTGACCAACTGGGACCTTGAATAACTGGGACCTTTGGCTAACTGGGACCTTGGTTATATTTATTACATATATTAGTAGAATAGAACATTAAATAACTAAAACATTCACATTCACAGTTAAGATGCAATAAAGTGATTGTTACTCAGGGCATTCACAGTGAAGGTGTGAGTTTGTTTTGAAAGCGATGAATGTGTGATAACTGATGGTGTTTTAAATCAGTTGGTCCATTTGATCTTGTGATCTAATCGTTGGCAGCTTGTTTAACAAGTTTGTTTAACAGTATACCCAAAGACAGTGTGTTTAACAGTATACCCAAAGACAAATTATGGTCAGCTATATATAGAGGCCTATTTACTGGCAGCATCGCAAATGTAAGACTGGCATCACCAGACATGCGGTCCGTGACAGCCTAGACATTCAGTGGTCCTGCCAGTAGTGTGCCAGCCAACAGGTATGTACTAATTATGTCAGATCCACATCAGCTTCCAACCAAAACAGTAAAATTGTTCATGTCATTACATAAAAAATAGTACCCTTTTTGATTTTTTACATAAAAATAGTACCGGTACTCTTTAGATCTTCACCCATTTTTCACAAGTAAATCCTAAAATCATATTATAAATTAAATTATCCAAAGTAAATGTTGAATTTAAATGGTATGTTCTCATTGACTCATGTGTTTCATTATCATGTTTTTTCTTTCTTGCAGAATGCTACTAGTCAACAACCAGAGATAAGTTCTATTCAACATACTGAAGATATCAGCCAACATCCTCACAGAGAACCCCTGGAGAGCACACGACAATCTATTGATGGGTTCCATGTTGCTAACAGTCTTTTAATGAAATGATTAATAATACATCTGAAGGTCCCAGTTAGCCAAGGTCCCAGTTAGCCAAAAGGTCCCAGTTAGCCAAGGTCCCAGTTAGCCAGACTTGAGGTCCCAGTTAGCCAAGGTCCCAGTTAGCCAAGGTCCCTGAGTTAGCTGGATACCGATGGGTGGGTTCCTTGACTCGAATTAAATATTTTTTACCCCGACACCAAAGAAATAGTAATTTGGGAGAGTTAATCAGATTATGCACCTTTAATCATTTGCAAAGGTACCGGTATTGGCGGTAATTAATCAGTGTATATATATAACTAGCAGGTGGACTGCTTTTGAAGGTCAGGGTCACGACTTGACCCATCCAAAATACTCAGTTGACAAAAGTAACCCCACGTATCAAATTTCGTTGAAATCCCATAAAAATTTGACCGATTTGACCTTGAATTGACCCGATTTCAAGGTCAAGGTCACGTCGCACGGGCAAATTAATAGGCACATGCCACTCCACGGTCAAAAGCACCCCCATATAGCAAGTTTCATTGAAATCGGCTAGGCCGTTTTCGAGTCACGCCGTTTTCGAGTCCATCGCGAACACACAGACAGACAGACACACAGATTTCCCAAAATAGATAATAGATCAGTGATATCAATATATGATAGCAGCTTATATTATTTACAATCACTATGTCAATTCATTTTGGGAGGGTGTAATTTAAATATTATGATCAATGATCATCCTTATTTTTTATGATCGGTCGGAATTCGAAACAGATAATATATTTTCTCATGGCATTGACAATGACAATAAAATCATTTGAACTTGAACTTGGAAACTTTAATTTCATGAATAAAAATGTTGAATATTCCTAGTATATTCAAATGCCTACGGTAAAAATCCCAGTCATGTCTGATCAAGTCAACATTAAATGATGCTATTCACAAATTACAACTTCGTATATAGCCGTATGCCCGTAGCCTCGTATGCTACTTACATTACAAGCAAACTTTTAATTTAAAAATGATAAATTTTTCGTAAAAATTCCCAAAATACATTATTTTCATGAATGAAACATATATGTTTTATACTATTTAGTGGATAGTTAAATAGAACTGAGCTTTGCTATGAAATAAAACAGTTTTTATCTTTTGTATACAATAGATTAAACGAGATAATTCCTCAACACATATAAAATCAGTTTACTCACGGTGCGCCAAAAACTTTAAGAGATCACCTTGAGCTGGGAATTTCCTGACGTCATACATAATCTAAATATAGGTTACAATTTGGCCAGCGAATGATGTCGGTTTTACGCATATAGCACTAGCCGGGGGGACAAGATTTCCCCATAACTGCGGTTTCGTCCCCCCATTTTTTCCAGAGTTACGCCCCTTTTTGGACTTAGAAAATTGTTGACCCGTACGAACGTTTCAACTCATAACTTTGATTTCGCTAACTCAATTCAGTTGATCTTTGGTATGCTAATAGACCAGCCGGTGGGACAAGATTTCCCCATAACTGCGGTTTCGTCCGCCCATTTTTTCCAGAGTTACGCCCCTTTTTGGACTTAGAAAATTGTCCGTACGAACGTTTCAACTCATAACTTTGGTTTCGCTAACTCAATTCAGTTCATCTTTGGTATGCTAATAGACCAGCCGGGGGGGGGACAAGATTTCCCCATAGCCGTGGTTTCGACCGCCCATTTTTTCCAGAGTTACGCCCCTTTTTTGACTTAGAAAATTCAGTTTTCTGTGGCATACGAACGTTTCAACTCATAACTTAGAAAATTCAGGTTTTCTGCTACTTTTTTTGGTTTCCAGATGATAACTTGATTTTGGATTGTTTACTCATGAATAACATAACTTTACAAAGTGCCATTTAATAAGCATTTGCACAAAAATAAGAAAAATCCTCTGATTGTACAGTCGGGGGGCGTTACCTCCGCCCAGCGGTGCACTTGTATAATATATGCTATTCACACACAAAAACGAAGATTGTTCAATACTCCTTGCTTTCTTGAGGAGGATTCCAGTCAGCCGTGTAGATACTTCGCGATGGCCAGAAATTACCTCCCTTAACATCTTCCACTTGCTTTTCATCCACATTGACTCTTGCTGAATATCCTCCATATTTTCTATTGCGGTATAATGACATGTTGATCACAGTGAATTAAAAAAATTTAGAATACAAATGATCAGCAATTGTTTCTGCATCCACCCACTCTGCAAGATTACTTACAAATAATCTCTTGGTATATACTGGCTGCTTATGCTTGTGCATGAAATAGTACTTATCCGAGTCTAATGACTTCTGATGTGGGGCTTTTTGAGTCTCAGCTTTATTTTCGTGATCATTATATCTGTACCGAGTGTCATATTTCTCGGGCATTGTGTCTCTAGAAGATCTATATCTGCATCCATGTCTGTTGTCCTCGGTTTTACACTCATCAACAGTAATATAGCTATCATTATAGTTGGTTTTGTAGTCATGTTTCAAGGTTTTAATGTCTGTATTTTCGTGTTGTTTTTTCTTCTCAATCGCGGACTCCTTAATAGAAAGAACTACGTTATCCATCTGTTTACAGATCAACTCTCCGAACTGGTTTAAGGCTTTTTTAACACCATCGAAACCTGAGACAATTCTGATTTCCACCTTTTGCAGACCGGTATCAGCATATATATGTTTTTGCATGTACAGGCAACCTAATCCACATGTGTAAATGTGTATATATGTTTTTGCATGTACAGGAAACCTAATCCACATTTGTAAATGTGTATATATGTGTTTGCATGTATATGCAACCTAATCCACATTTGTAAATGTGTATATATGTGTTTGCATGTACAGGCAACCTAATCCACATTTGTAAATGTGTATGTGTTTACATGTACAGGCAACCTAATCCACATTTGTAAATGTGTATATATGTGTTTGTATGTATATTCAACCTAATCCACATTTGTAAATGTGTATATATGTTTTTGCATGTACATGCAACCTAGTCCACATTTGTAAATGTGTCTATATGTGTTTGCATGTACAGGCAACCTAATCCACATTTGTAAATGTGTATATATGTTTGCATGTAATATGTTAAATTGTGTCTTGCAATAAAGTGTCTCATCCCTTGGTTTACGCCTGTGTCGTTGTGCTTCTTGTTTTCTGTTCTCTCATTCCACTTTAACGTTGAACTTGGGACTTCCAGTATAATTATGCGGCGATTTCGGTGGTGCCTCGTTTCTCTAATGATATCGCTGAAGCCTGTTGTGATGTTTTTTTTAACTGATCTCCCTCCTCTGAGACTGGTCCACCCGTGTCTGCTGCATTCCCCGCACACATATATGAGGCCCACACCCCCCTTTTCGTACGCCGTATTCCATGCCCTGTTATGAGGTACGCCGTATTCCCTCTGCTAGGAAGTATACGGTATTCCAAAAATAACTGTATTCGTACGCCGACCTTCGACACCTTCCAAAAAATGATCATAATAATAATATAAATGCGATTTTTGTCACAATAAATTCACGGTTTGATATACAGATCGTCGATCATCGTCATTTTAGATAATTTTAGACGTGGACACTGCGGGATGACCGGCGTTCGTACGGCAATAGAAAATTTATCCGGAAAATTCCATTTGGCTGTTAACTGGTATTCCGTATTCCACCCTCTGTTTTAAGTGGTATTCCGTATTCCAGGGGTGGGGTGGGGGCCTCATATGTGTGTGTTGGTCCGTAACTGCATGTGATGTGCTTCAGGTTCCTGATGTACAGTGACCGATCACTTATTTTGGCAGTGGACTCATGTGATCTTGTCCTCTATTTTGTCGTTTTTGTTGACTTCTTTCAGATAGCCACATTTGTTTCTCTTTTCTCTAGTTTTGCTGAAATACAAGGACACGCATGGAACTCTGTAACCAGACCAGGCACATCCTGAAATGGATGTGACCATTACTTTGCAATTTAATGCAATACCACTGCCATTACTTGATAGTTTTGCATTACAATTACCATTTCTTCTAACACGAAACGTAATGCAGTATCATTACAATAATTTAAAAAGTAATGCATTATATTTCCGATTCTTCTAGTTGAGTTGGATACTATGATCCATTATGAAAATCTGAATAGTTATGCGAACTTTATTAAACACACATGGCGGTTTGTGCTCTATAATGCACCTATTAATATCTGATTTTGAATTTTTCCCAGTATTGAACTAGATCGATACATACTTTAAAGCAACACGGCGGTTTGCGCTCCAAAATACACATAGTATTTGCTTTTGAATGTTTCTCAGTATCGAAATAGGTCGATACATATCTGAACTACCTTTCTACGAGCATTATGTAACCCAAAAAGGCGCATTGAAGTAATGACAATACAAACTATGAATACGCTGCTTTGGTCCCAAACACAAACCAGCCATTTCCGCCATAGAAATCGGATATATCAAGACTAGAATGGCAGTCACGGACTCCAAGTGTGCTTTCGTCCGCCATTGCTGATCAGGGCAAAACATCGTCTGTGAAGTTATTTGGAAAGTAAATTGATATTTTGTTCAGATTTCTCGGCAAAATTGGATTTAATCCTGCTCATCGAAACGAGAACAAGTTGGAGAACATTGAAACGGAGTACATAGGTTTTATTTTACAAATATATTTCGTCAAAATGACATATTTGAAGCGGATTTCCGAAGGTGTTTTGCAACTTTTTGACAAGAGTGTTGCGAGTGTTGAGTCAATATCATCATTGTACTTTTTAATTTGAATAGCCATAAAGTCCTACTAAACAAGGTCTCAGGTGATAGTAAGTTTAAAACATGGCTGCAGTTAGCTAAACTAGTATTTGATTGTAAACTGTTCACTTTCAGTTTCACGCTGGCTTCACTTGACAACTTTTGAACAACTTAATTGTCAATGTCATCAGGTCATTAATTTGTCAATTTGAATTTATTATATGAGCAGAACCTGGTTGAAATGCTACTGTGTGACGGGTCATACTCGTCTTCGAGCTACTGATGGACAGTGATACTGAACAAACCATTAATACGTAAAATTTAAATAACACCATTCTGTAATTTTAGAATTTCTGTGACATGGTCACATGATGGTGTTGTTTATTTATTTAGTTATTATGGTTTGTATTATGCAAGGAGTGAACTATGCTCGATACCCCCATGGCACCATTCCACACCAGGTTCTAGACTATTCATATACAAATTCAAATAATTTCCATAAAAAATTAAATTAAAGATGACGATGTGTCAGCAGATGTGTGTAAAATAACCCCGCTTGGGCGAACAGCGAATACATTTACTCAAAGCAGGTATTTTAATGGATTTTGTATCAAGATTGCCATCAATAAACGTCATATACATGCAGTGACTCTTAGCGAAATCATTCATTAATCAGGTAGCTCGTCAAGCCCATTTACTGGTTCACAAATCCATGCCATGGATGTAGATGGCTTATGACCTGCAATCCATTGTGCACCTTTAGTTAGTATAAACTTCGGCCCCCTATATTTCTTCATTGGTATTTGGAGCTGATGGGGCATTCATTATTTTACACTGTTAAAGGTTTATGGTACATGTACAATGTTACTAGTATGCTCTAGATATTGGGTTACCTCGACTATACTACATAACTTGTGTGTTGTACTGTACTTGTAGTCAGTTCGAGGCATGTACATCCAATGTACTATATTCTCATGACCAGCGGTGATTCACTACCATATAGGCAAAATATGCAGCTATCCATATCAACACAAGAAAGGGTATGTGTCTTGCCCATTCATGTCCATTTACACGCACCGGGTATGGCAAACTCAATGTATTAAACATTAATGATAATAATTTCGGGGTTTAAGATGAATATATAAATATCAGTTGAAGACGCCTGTCTGGAAACCCTTCTATCAATAATAATTATAATATTGATTTTATGTCGATATTTTTTGTTATCACATAATAATTAGCACCTAAACCCACCATTAACCTGGCCTCGTATTTTTTTTAGTAAGACAAACATGTACGTGTATTATCGGCACGCGCAGTGATATAAGAGCTTAGTGCAATCATGCCGCAATGATATCAATCAATGTTTAATAGGCTATGACTATGCTAATTAGAACATAAATATGATATTTAAATTGTGATGGGTTATTTAGTGTTGATTGTCACTCTGAGATAAACATGGTGGTTGAACAATTCTCTCAACAAGAAAAGACACATTTAAATTGAAACTATATTTTTTATTGAAGGTTTCTTTACTTCATCTTTTGTTGTGATAAATAAATTAGCATTAATTTGTTTTAACCCCAGCCATTTCGAGATTATTACCTTGCTAAAATGTGAAAAAAGGATCTCAAATTCGTCGCAATTCTATACAAAAGGTATTAGCCTCGTCCACTAAATTCAATTAGAGCCTCGCTAAAGCTCGACTCTTTCGAATTCAGTTCACTCGGTTAATAAATTGTGTATAGAATTGCAACTGTCACTCATTAGATATCCCATATATAAATTAATATAATGCGATAATCAAATGGGACATTTTCTGTTACTATTTTTAGAACAAACCATAATGAAACTTTATGCCAAACTCAGATAGAGTTCTCCCACTTGCTCTGCACCGAACATTTCCGCGAACTTTAAAATCTCACAAATAGATTGTACTGGTATGTATTATACCAGAAAATTCTAAATAAAATCAATAATAATTGATAGAAGGGTTTTCAATTCATATTTATTATTTTATACCCAGGACCAATATAAAACATGTTATACATGTTATGATGTAGGAAGAGATAGGCCATCCTTGGATATACGCATGCAGCCATAGAAATTAGGCAAATGTCCCACGACAAATTAAATATGCGGAATGTTAGATGCCACATGTTGCCATAGCATTTCCCACAGCATTGCTTATTGCCATTTCAAGGACTGCGCATGTATATAATAAATTTAGATTTTAAAGGTACTCAATCCGACCAGACGATCCTAAATTACTATTTCTTTGGCTTCGGGGGTTAAAAAATATTTGATTCGATTCGAGGAACATACCCATCAACGCTCCGAGTGATCAGATATCGATTTTTGAAGTTATTATTACCACTTGATTTTAGAGTTATCCATCTTTGTCCGTTTGTCCTCGTGTTTCTGTGCGAATTTTTAGAACACATCTAGAGAAATAGCAAACTTCAAAAATCAATATCTGATAATATTCTGAGCTTTGATGGGTGGTTTCCTCGACTCGATTCAAATATTTTTTACCCCCGAAGCCAAAGAAATAGTAATTTAGGAGCATCTGATCGGATTGAGTACCTTTAACGTTCCCAGGCCTGTGTGTTTACAACCTATTTTGGTGTGAAATTTCCAAGACAGGGGACCATTCGTGTTCTCCGCTGTACCCTTTTTCACCGGTATATATCGTATTTCAGTGAGTCACTAATCCATGGAGAAACCAGGCATTGCTTCAACTTTTGCACAAGAGGCGGTGAATGCCCGGTGATGACATCAGTTTGCCTCACCATAAACATTGGTCAAAATGTTCAACAGTTGGAAATTTCATACAATATCAGTTGTGGATTCAACAGTTCACAATAAAATAGGTTGAAATGTAACAGGAATCAACCTCGTGGTTGGGCATATGTAACGCTGACTTTCTCATTAAGGTTTAGGACCAGAATCCAGATTCTTTAATCAGCATAATTATCTATAGTATACACAATGAATTCTGCAAGTTCTCCCATACTCAATAATCCAATGATTCATAATAATATTAATGACACAAGTACTTGAAGTAGGCCTATCTCGTGAGCCCCAATTAACTTTCAGCCTAAGCCCTAACTTGCTAAATCACATTTAACCACTTCTCCACCAATCTATATATCTGCTCCCTGCACTCACCATAGTGAAGGTAAAGTTAATCGGATTTGAGATTTATTTGATAAGAAACTCGGAAAGTTATCGACAATACTGATTGTAATGATAACGACCAACTGAGACACTGGCGACAGCATCCCTTTTATATAAGAGGCGCGGGCCGGACTTGACGCTAATTGACCAATGAAAAGGCCAGAAAATGACAAGTCCCCAAGTTTAGAGAAAAGTTAAACTTTAAGAGGATTTGAAAGTTTTAGAAAATATAGGATAACTTTAATATTAACCTAAGCTCAGATTAACTAAAGGGAGCGTTTTCGATGGGAGGATATAAGCTTTAAAATGATATGTATGAAGACGAAATTGATCCTCGCATGAAAAATCGCTCCTTTAGTCTATCGGAGATTAGCAGGAATTTGCATAAGAAAAAGTGAGTTGAATATTTGCAAGTATTTAGTTTGCACCTGAAATGTGCAAAATGAGTGTTGTGCGGTGAAAATACCACGAGAGCGTTCTTTAGAACAATTTCTATTTTATTGCTAGATGTTAAAAGGTCAGCAGAAACTTAAGTAACCAAAAATCGCTCCCGAGGTATTTGAAACGCACAACTGAGATAATTTGTAATTTACGGCGTATAACGCAGTAAACAAATACCCTACGCACGTGCGACGAAATAGTTCCCTAACAACAATTATGATTAAAAATACAAATCAAATACGAATGCAAATGCACAATTATCAATAATGATAAACACAATCTCATGAACTCATTAATATGATGAATGAACAAAGTTTATTGATATTTGTTAGCCGCCTGCTATTTTACCAAGCAAGTTAGTACGCCGCTGCAAAATAGTGATTACGTGACCTTGCTTTCTGATTTGTGTGAATAGAATTGACAAAAATAAATGTTGACAAAATACGTGAAAATGTGATGTTGTCATGAGATGAAACCTTACTGTTTAGTTGAAGCGTGATATGAGGCATAAAAATGGTAAGTGTGAGCATATGAACTTTCGTATTATTTATGCAATATGGGAATGAAAAATGATGAAATTGAATGTGTAACGAGCGAGCCGCGAGCTCGATTTCCGGTGAAATCGAATTGTGAAAAGTGCGTAAATGCATTTTATGATATTTGAGAAGAATGACTGTATGTGGCGAGGTGAGATTTTACAGACGTATGAATTGAAGGTTACGGAATATGTAATAAATGAAAGTATGACATTTGATGGAGTTTAAATGAAGCTACGGGTGACTGAATTTTTACTGTTTCCCAACTTCGTGATATAACATTACTACGCACATTTGAACGAGCAAATAGTTAAGAATTATGGGCCCGAAGGTCATTACACATCCCCCACCCAAATTATAAATTTCTCCTGGAATTTGTCATCTTCTAAGATCATCTTCTTCTGAGATCATCTTCTTCTGAGATCATCTTCTTCACTCGGCATCTGGCGTCAGCCGCAACGGGATGTCACGCACCGCTCTCAGCACATCCGCCGGCTCACTGTCCCGGTACCTTGCGACCGCTTCCATTTGGCGCACGAATGTGTCTACCTGTCCACCTGAAAGTTCCCCGTTTGCTACTGCCCTTAACATGGAATAATTGTAGTACCGCAGTTTATTGAATGATTTTTGTATTTTGGCCTCTCCCTCCAATGACAACAATTTTGTGCCCAGCAGCGCCAACATATTGTAACGATCGAGCAGCTCAGTTTCTTCTGGGTCAATTTCTTTACCGCTGTTTATTTCAAGTGTCCCGCCATTACCTTGAATACATGCAGCTTCTGTTTGCTTGTATAACCCCTCCAACCCTTGGGTGGCCACTCCATCCCTCCGGGGAACGTAATCTTCCTATCACCCCATTCACGCCGAGCTGGTTGAAATGTTGGCATAGCCCCGGTTGACAGTAATTTCTGCGCCCGTTGAGCTGTGTCACTAACCTTGTTGTTGGCTTCTGTTCTCTTTCTATCTTTTCGTTCCTCTACCTCTTCCACAGCTTCCCTCTTTCTCTTCTTCTCCCCCTCTATAACGTGAACCTCTGACCGAACTTTCTTCTCTGAAACCTCGCTCGCACTTTCCTCTATCACCTTCACCGATCTAACCTTCTCCACGATGTTACCTTCCTCCATCACTTTCTCGGTTTCCCATATATCCCGAATGCAGCCTATCGGAACGTTCAGCGCCACACTTAACAGGTGTTTCTTCCTCGGCTGCAAACCCCTTGGATATCATTAGGGAAACTCAAAGACCGACCCCAGATATGGGGTCCTAAATATAGTAACATGATTTTCCAGAATCCGCGGTGGCTGTGATTTGTTATGAAAAATAGTTCCTGTAATGTTGGTAAATCTCGTTTATTCCACGTACCATTGTGGTGTGAACTCACAATTTAGGCTATATGTTACCAAGTATAACATTTGTGAACGTTTTCGTGTTAATAAACTAGCATAATGTTGCATTTTGCAACATATTTCTCTTCCCTTGCATTGGAGACTGAAGTCAGCCCAAACAAAAATCCGTCGGCACCGTTCTTTGATCTCCCCGGCGTCTTTGGCTGGTCCCCGGCCAGTGAAGAACAACATACCAGGCTACTCGTTTTATACTTCGTTAAAATGTTTTTCTTGAATTTACGTAGCGCGTTCGGACATGTCATTCTGGTGTTAATAGCATGCATATTGGCGTTTCAATTTTTAAAATCGGACTATAATTACTTCTGTTATGTTTGTCTTTATTTAATATTTCTGAGTCTCGTTGCTTACGTAGACCTAAATAAAACGTGTTCTGATATATTAAGGAATAAACGAAATTGGCTCATTCGAACCTAACTAAAATTATGTATTCTAATTTGACAGAACGGAGTAACTAATATTATGTATTCGTAATTTGATAGTGAGTATGGAGTTTAGAGTGATAATATATGTATATGACAATATATGCATAGCGGTTACACAAAACTTCGATACTGGCACATCAATAAACTTAATATACCCGTACAGTCGTAATAATAGTATCATCCTTTTCTTAATAAACGCTCTTTATTTATATCGTAACAGGAGTAAACTGTAATAAGCGAACTTTATTGTTTCCTGTTGGAAAAACAAACGGGAACCGATTTCAGTCTATGATTAGAACTTGAATAATGCCTTCGGTTGTACATTAATGTCGGTATATAAAACTATTTGACGCATTTGTCGACCTATCTAGTTTTGTTAGCACCAGAAATCGGACCGACGTGTAATTAAATCAAGCATTTATGCATGGTTTTAGACTGCCATGCATATGGCTTTTTTATTTTGATTGTACACGAACTGGTTGTTACAATTTATTATTATTGTCTTTCGATAAATCGAACAAGAGTTATACTGATCTTATATATTCATTGATCGTTAATATATATTCGTTTGATTGTCTCTTCATATATCGGAGAAAATAGCGAAAAAAACATGTGTGCATCAAAAATAATTTGTTTAAAAAGCGAAATGCTGTTTATTGGGCAACTATCAATAATTGATATATAAGAACAGCGTATTTATCTATTTTCCATGTTCGATATTATTTGTGCATGATGTGTTGTTTTACAGACTTAATTTTGTTTCTATACATATATACGCACAGCGGGTCCCTTGGGTCCCTT
Organism: Siphonodentalium dalli; assembly: GCA_032622095.1. Taxonomy (NCBI): domain Eukaryota; kingdom Metazoa; phylum Mollusca; class Scaphopoda; order Gadilida; family Siphonodentaliidae; genus Siphonodentalium; species Siphonodentalium dalli. The sequence goes on along the minus strand of CP136062.1, from coordinate 115,621,443 downwards.
TATGCGGCATATAGGACTTGACCCAACGTCCACACAAATGTCAGTATGGATACCGGTTGCGTGAGGGCATGATGGCAAATGTTCAAAGTGTTGGTACAATATTTTATTTTGATCAAAATTTCAACATGTAAAAAATATACGGAACAAGTCAGAGTGTGCCAGTATAATACATGCAATCATGCAATCTACGCAAGCGTTTCGGTACTTTTATTAATATATAATTGGCATTCTTGGATCTATAGACAAAATAATATATAGGAATTATAATGTATTTAATTAATTATACGCCATGCGCATAATTTTAAATTTGTTTAAAAAGCGAAATGTTGTTTATTGGGCAACTATCAATAATTGATATATAAGAACAGCGTATTGATCTATTTTCCATGTTCGATATTAGTTGTGCATGATGTGTTGTTTTACAGACTTAATTTTGTTTCTATACATATATACGCACAGCGGGTGCCTTGGGTCCCTTTATGCAGCATATAGGACTTGACCCAACGTCCACACAAATGTCAGTATGGATACCGGTTGCGTGAGGGCATGATGGTAAATGTTCAAAGTGTTGGTACAATATTTTATTTTGATCAAAATTTCAACATGTAAAAAATATACGGAACAAGTCAGAGTGTGACAGTATAATACATGCAATCATGCAATCTACGCAAGCGTTTCGGTACTTTTATTAATATATAATTGGCATTATTGGATCTGTAGACAAAATAATATATAGGAATTATAATGTATTTAATTAATTATACGCCATGCGCATGCCAACGTCGCGTATTAACCAGATGTAACGAAATATGGATATTTTTGGCAAGTTAATCGATGTAATCGACACAAAATATATTGTTCCTTTACAATCAGATATTTTCCTAGATTGTTTTTCCTCGCGCTCCACAACCTGGGAATGAATGGGAAGACGACAAGAGTGTTTTGTGTATATCTTGAAGCAGCGGCCCATTTTGTTTTAAATTCTCAGCTTAACCTCATATTATTATAATTCGAGGACCAGACAGTTTATATAATAATAATATTATTATAATATAATATATTATTATAAGTCGAGGACCTGGGGCCTGTTTCATGAAGCAATGTCATAAGATTATCTTAAGATGGACTTAATCTAAGATCTAAGGTGGATCTTATGATGTAACTTTTCCGTTTCAAGAACGCGTTTCACAAAACAAGATTAAGTCCTACTTAAGTAGTAATTTAAGTTCGCGCGCTTTTAGACTGGCTCTCGACAATTTATTACAGCTATGCACAGAAAATGTTGGTTCTGTGTGTGTTATATGCCTAGGTACAGTGTCTGGTGACAGATACTAGGGCGTGTCTAAGAATAATTATGATATTTTAATGCAAGGGCGATAATCAGTATAATGACTTGTGCATACTTAACTGCACGAGCGCGCTTTTTAACTGTGTTTTCGCGTCAGACCCCATCCATGCACACATAGCTGCATGCTTCCAATGCCTATTTTATACAAACGTATCGAGCTCAAATATATTATTTCAGTTATTAAAGGGACTTATACATCCTAACTCAGAATGTGAACCTTCACCCATATAATATACCATTAAAGCGACGCGAGACATATGTTCGCTCCTTTCAATGCTGATATTAGGTTCTAATACATTATATGTCTTTGAAGCATCTATAATACCAGGAAACCGAATATGTTGCCAACACGGCATACACATACAATACACCACAATGGAAGCACTGAGCTAAACGTTCTTTATTGATTGCCAACATTCATGGAATACTAACACAAAACGCTCTTTATTTATATTGCTATAATGTGAATAGGACTTCATATCGTGCTCCAAATAGACTTATTTGCAATCTGAGACATACTTGTAGAAGCCATATATAAATGATGTTAGTGCCATTTGCTCTGGTTCTGTTGACAAATGTGCTAAACGCCTATTATAATTAACAAACTGCGTATGAACTTCGAAAGTACGTTACGTTGAACGACATTCTGCATATATGTTTTAATAAAAACCAAATCAACGACTTCTAATAAAGAGCGTTTATAATTAACAACACGTGAACAGACGGCCTGTTCACAGGCCCCTGGGGAAAAGTACTAAATACCAACATAGACTATACCACTGGTATATTGGTATTTTAGTAATTCCCCCAGGGGTCTGTGGGCCAGTTCACAGTGATATTATATGTTCTTTCGCGGATCCCGGTGTGCCCGCGCGGTCCGTATACTATATACATGCTATATATATTTTTATTTCATAGTTAATAGATTATGATAATATACATAATAATAATAAAATAACACATATTATGTATTATTATCTTGTTGATATATATACGGAGTACATATACAATACATTTTTACAATCAAATTATAACATAATAATATAGAAAAGCAAGTAAATAATAATAATAATAGCTGACATAAGAATTTATAAAAAAAACGGAGTATAAATCATTCACTATTATCCTCGATGTGAAAATGTTCGGACTAATTGTCTCAACATGATTATTGTCTACAGTGCGATTGGGTGATTTGAATCGCAAATGATGTTCAACTCTATGTAAATATATTCTTTTTGTAACAGCAATTAGAAATGTATATATAGTCCGGTCTTGGCGGTTTACAGTTAGTAGCGGACACCCCGCCAATCTTGCAACCACTGGCCATGCACGTCACTGCTATAGCTTACCAGTTGGTTATTAATTACTACCATTTCTGAAACACCCTCCGTACTAGCAAGGTGTTATTCAGTTAAATGTGTTTATAATAATATATACATGAACTAGATCCCATCCACATTTCGGACCAACTGCGGATCATAACGTATAGGTCTTAACTTTAAGATTATCTTATGACACCTCACACCAGTCTTAAAGTTAAGACCAAAGTTAAGACCATCTTAGGTTAAGACTTTGTTCGTGAAACGCACTTATGACTGAAGTTTGAACTTATGACCATCTTAAGTCCCAACTATGTCATAAGTTACCTTCATGAAACAGGGCCCTGAAGTCCATCGTAGAAAGATTGTGAAAATTCCTCATCGGCATAAATTATGTACTTCAAATTAGTAATATATTTACGTTCTAGTTTTTATAAAATATGCACACCTGAACACGGACATGGCTTATTCGAGCTTCCAAATTGTGTCTCTGTAATTTGGAAGGTGGTATAAGGTATGTCGAAATAATCCTATACTGGCTTCATATGCCATCAAAATTACTTGTCATGGTCACAGGATTTTTCCAGTTGCTTAATTGTTTTCGCCCAGAATTTAAGCACACGCTCTTTATTGCTACCATACCAGGGATAGACTTAACACGGAACGCTGTTGTTTGTTTGGGACACATACATCGTGTTCAAAGTTGTATTTTTGTATGACTTACTTTCGTATTTCTGAGACTTTTTATGCCCACAGAAAGGTAGTTCAAGTATTTATCGACATATTTCGACACCGCTAAATATTCAAAAGCGAACATTATTGGGTGTAGTTTGGAGCGCAAACCGCCATGAAAATGATATGATTTCTTCTGAACATTAAGTTATATGATGTTAATTTTACAAACAATTCGATCAAAATTAAATAAAACGTTAACCGGCACTGAGTAAGTAGCTATTACATAATAACACGGGTCGCCGGCAGTACGCAAGAAGCATTATATATACTACCATATATCAGGCACAATAAACATTTACAGCGCCGGCAATAACACACTACCGGTGTGAATATGTATGTTGGGGCGGGAAGGCGGGGTGATATGATAACAGGAGTAAACTAGTAATAAGTGCCCTTTATTGCTTCATGCTGGAGAAAAAACAGGACCCGATATCAGTCTATATGGCTGTAACTTGAATAAGGCTTTTGGTGGTATATATTAATATCGGTATATCAACTATTTGACGCGTTTGTCGACCTATCTATAATATGTTTGTTAGCACCAGATACAACTACATGGTGGACCCCCCCCCCTCGGGGAGATATGCAATAGTCAGACCGGACGCTATAGCCGGTCGTAGCCCCTGCGTTAACGTTACCAAATGGCCAGGAACCCCATGCATCCGTCCACCCAATTCTGACAATTTTCAACTGCTCACCACCACCACACACTGATTCCCAATTTGATCTCGTCCAGCAAAACCCGAACGGCTCTCTGGCTCCACATTTTGGAAGTGCTATATTAATACACATGGCAATCAACTATATAACTCATACATGGTGAACTCCATGTTAAGTGATTTAGCCTAATCGGACAACGCCGAGTCGTAAGGATGAGGATATTTGTTTCTCGACTATATGCATTGCCTGAGCTCAAATTTAACAATCCGATATGGTGCTCTCATGCCTTGAATAACAGGCATTGGAAAATTAAGACAGACAATACCAGTTTGTTGAGATTGCTCGGATAATTTGAGGGCGAGCTCATGTGATAACATTCAATTGGGACATCCATTACAGAGCCAAAAAATTAATGCAGGTACACCGTTGAAAGAAAAAATATTCACCCCCCCCCCCCCCATTTTTAACCCAGAATGCACAGAACAGTATATGTTTCTCAGGTCAAAGGATGAACAAGTTCCTAACTGTCACAATTTTTGCCTGTACAGGCTTGAATTATCACATTTTGGACTATAATCCATGATTGGGGAGGGGGCTAGTTCTCGAAAGTTTCGAATAACTAAGCGATTTAGTTGAATGTATCGGCCAGGATTATCTGGGCAAGAACGTACAACATAATGTTTTACTTAAATAGATAAACATTTACAGCGCCGACAATAACAAACTACAAAATGTGTATGTTGTGGCGGGAAGGCTGGGTGATGACACAAAAAATGCACAGAGTTGGTATGCAACAACTTATTTTTTCAAAAATTTCAACATGTCAAAAATATACGTAGCACGACTTTTATTAACAATACTTTTATGAATATGAAATTCGCTTTCTTGAATCTATTGAATACTATAGGAAAGCGTAGGTAATTAATTATAAGTATAACGACGCATCGAAATATTTAAAATTGACACAAGATTATCGATGTAATCGACAAAAAGGTACTTTTCCCGGAAAATAATTCCCGGACTAATTAACATACTGTATAATTCCCCGCCATCTTGCCACCAATCGACTAGAATAATGTTTTCAAAATATGTAAATGACATACATATAGTTCTGTCGTAGGGCATATTACAATGACGCAAGTCACTAATTCGACTCTATACAGGTGCCGATGTCATTGACAGTACACTACCGATACACAGACGAGAGTAATCAACAGTCTAGTGTATTAGTATTGTTATACCAGTACACCAGACTGTCGTTGAGTAATCTGGCGTGTGTATCGGTAGTGTACCGTCGACAGTGTACTTGGAATATACTAGTTAATAGATAACTGACAATCAACGAAGGCCATATAATTACGCGGATGTGTTGCTTTCGACATATTTGTCGTTCTCTGTATATTAGCGCTGCATAGATCTCAATAATGGCATCCATTTTGTTTTTATTTTCGTAAATGACATAAATAGCATTACTGAAAAACACATTAAATTGAGTTCAACGATTGTATCTCACCCACCATTAATTTATATGAACATATACCCAACGCATCTCTGGGGAAACATGTTCCATCAGAAATCTTGTCCCCGATCGGTCACTATATATACCCAATGCCGGCCCCCTCTCCGTTAACATACAACACATAAAAGCAGCGGTCCTTTTTTTTTAATTCTCAGCTTAGCTTCGTATTATTAAGTAGATGGTTGAGAAAAAGCCTAATCGGTATATTACGAACTTGAAAGTAGTACATGTAGTATAGTTAGGTTTTTCTAGTCCTATAGTAAAATATGTATATATTTAAACGGAAATGGCTCGTTCAAGCTTCCGTTTTTTCTAAGTAAATTGGAAGGATTTATAAGATACAGGTTCACAAATACGCGAAATATTGATATATACTTGAACAATACTTGTCTTGCATGGTCACAGCCATTGTCCAACTGTTTCAATTTTCGCACCTAATTTAAATAAATTGAACGCTCTTTATTGAAACCATATCAGGAATAGATTAACACGGAATCCCGTGGATTGCCGTGCACAAGGGTGTTGTTTGCTTGGAACACAAACAGCGTGTTTATGGTTGTATATTTTATTACTTTAATTCGTCTTCATGTGACATAATGCCCTTAGAAATGTAGTTCAACTATTTATCGACATATATCAATACCGGGAAAAATTCAAAAGCGAATATTATTGGGTGTATCGTGATACTCGTGTTTAATGATTTTTTTCCCCCGAAAATCTAGCCGGAAGATCGATAAATTTCAAGTTCTGGCATCAGTAACCTCAAGTTATAATATCAATACTAACCACGTGGTAATACTCATATCATTGTGATATATTTTGGAAATATCAATCTAAACGAAAATGAACCATCGCGGTTATACAGTATAGTATAACTAGCATTTCTGTTTGGTGCCAATTACTGCCAAATCTATATTTGAATGTATATAAATTATACACCTTAATTTATCTTGTATATATGTGTACTCGCATGCACCGACTCTTTCTCACGTCTGTTATGTATCGTGTATACATGTTTTGCTTGTTCCACATACACTGTGGCTTGGTATTCATTTATTCAAACATTCGGCGCCCTTGTTCAATTTATTTATTGGAAAAGCGAGCACGAAAATAGATCATTTTTAAGTACTGACTCTAAAATTATATACGCACTTCTCATATATACACAATCATGCTCGCAACTCGGGTATCTAGAATTCTGGACCTCAGTAAGTAATTTCTAGCTATAAGTCAATAGTAACCGTTCCGTGGTAATAATCATATCATACGACACATATGTGTATTTAGGAAATACCAGTATAAACGAAACTAAAACAATCGGCGCCCTTGTTCAATTCATAAAGGAGTCCGAAAATCAATCATTTCGCGACATCGATTTTAAGTCAATGTATAGTTTTATATCATACCCCACATCAGCAACAAAATGAATCCAATAAAACGATAAAAACAATTATGACGCAGCAAAACAGAGTTAACAAACGAATTATATTTTTTAGACAATCATCAAAGTAATTTAATTAGTTTCCAAAACGACAATTTAACACTTTAGTTCATTCAATGCAAACGGAACCCAAAACCACGCATTTTCTATAAACAATGCGCAAATGATAGTGCGCATGAACATGTTTTTATCGCTAATTGAATTAATTCAGTTCTTTCTAATTTCGGGTGTAGATTATATTTTTATTTATACAGGCACTTGGGTAATTTCCGTATTTATCAACGGATTCGAGCCATTGAAGTCTGAAACCACAACCGCGGATTCCAATTACACACTTGGTACATTTCGTTTTTGTCAAAAGCTGAAGTTTAATGAAATAAAAAAAATGCGATAACAGTATCAGCTTATGTTTCGATGTGTCACATGATTACGTAACTGACCAACATGCCACACGGCAGACCGCGGCGATACAACCTTTGATATACCGCCGACAGACTGGGCTGATATCATTATTTAACTGAAGCCTGGTAAAGCTATTTTTAACATGGCGTAAGGTAATTAGCCTGTCACACGGACTTCTTTTTTAATGGAGCGAGAACGTAATGTGTCCTCTTCCTTTCAGGTAATTCTCCGGCGCCGCCCTTGTAGATATTGGCTTTACGGGATAGTGTTTCTGTGGCTTTGCCGTCGTAGTCGCAATTTGTGTCCTCTAACCGCGCGTACTGGATCTCCCCATCCTGGCGGAAGTAAACCTCGTATTTTGGCAGGTCGATCTTCAAGAGGTCGATTTTTATGTCAGTTATCCCAGGCTGGGCAGGGTCATAGTTATCGGCCATATTGATGATGGCGTCCAGTTCACTCTTCTCAACTGTACACGATAGCTCTGATTCACTTTGAGTCCTCTCCGGGTGCGGCGATTCTTTAATAACTTCTTTCTCAGGTAATTCTGTGGCTTTCTTCTCAGGCAATTCTTTAACGTTACTCTCCGTCTTCATTTCCGATAAGGTCCTCCAGCCCTGCACCCACGTCTCTCTCGATCTTTGGCGTTCATCTGGGCTAGCGGCGATCTTCGATAACATAAGCATCCTCGCTTCCACTGCTGCTTTGGATACTCTGTCGGTGGCGGTTGTGAATTTGGCGTAATTTATGGAATCGGTGGCCAGCCAGAATCCATTTGCTTCATTGAAGAAATCATCTTGGACGCTGATTGTCTCTGGCACGTGTTCCACCTTAGCGTGTTTCTTCAAGTCAGCCGTTCTACGGAACAGGGACTTCTCCTCGCTGCACCACGGGCACTCTACCTGAAACACCTTATGGAGGGCTGAAGCGAGATGATTCCTCAGCTCTTTCCGGGTGGGCATCACATCAGCACACAGCCAGCATTCTAGTTCACTTGTTGCCGCCTGCAAAAATAAAAAGATTTGTCTCAGTCATAAGGCATTTCGATGGGGATGTAGCTGTAACTGCCAAAGAGACTGGGAGAAAATAAATGCCACATAGATCACACCCTATTCATTTCTTTGTAACGGTGTTTCATGATCGCCTAATGTGCGCTCTCTCCCATGGCCTCGGGTACCTATGACGTTGATTAGTTCACCCCTTGTGAAAAATCTCCTTTTCCTGTGATTTGCTCATACTCCTATCTTCTGTGGTAATGACTGTTCCAGGAACTACTTCCCCATATCACGCCCTTGATCTTGATGTCCCCCCCTTATTGTTACTGACGTTCAGTTCCGAGTTTTCTCGGTGCCTTCACTATCCATCCGGGTAGCGTCCTCCCCTTATAAGCCGTTAATATGTCGATATGGACAACCTTACCGCTTTTACTGTTGCTCTTGCTAACTTCATACAACGAATCTGAGATCTTGCGTCTAATGATATAGGGCCCCTTCCATTTGATAGCTAATTTCGGACTGACCCCTTTTCGGCGACTTGGGTCGAACAACCAAACTGCCTGCCCCGGAACTAATGTTCGTTTCTTGGCTTTTGCATCGTACAGTCTGCGATTATGTTCAAATGCTGTTTTCAGATGTTTTCGGGCCACGGCATGTGCATTTTCTAGTTTTTCTCCCAATTGCTTCGTGTGTTCGCTAACTGAAATCTCCTCGCGTCTGTTGGGGACTGGTATGAATGCTTGCATTGGCATCGTTGCTTCGCGCCCTAACATCATCATGTTGGGAGTTTTGCCTGTGGTCGCATGTATCGAAGCGCGATATGCCGCCATAACTTGGGGTAGGTATTGGTCCCATTCGTCCTGTTTGTCATGACAGAAAGCAGATAACATGGCTTCTACTGTCCGGTTTGCGCGTTCTATCATGCCATTGCTGCACGGTCTATAGCCTGCCGTACGCGTCTTCTCTATGTGCAGTAATTTGCACACTTCTGCAAGCAATTTGGACTCAAAATCGGCCCCCTGATCGGTGTGTACCTGCATGGGTGTTCCCCATCTTGCGACAAACTCGTTGATAAATACCTCAGCGATTGTGGCAGCTTGGTGGTTTGGCAGGGCATACGCCTCTACCCATTTTGTGAAATAACACCCTATCACTATGATGTATCGGTTTCCTCTGTCAGTAAGTGGCAGAGGGCCCATGATATCCATAGCTCACCTTTCTAGGGGTTCTCCCACTATGTATTTCCCAAGGGGTGCTTTCTTGGCTTTGAGTTGCTTTCGAGCGCCGCACTGATGGCAGGAAGCACAGTATTCTTTGACAGCTCTCTTCACATTTGGCCAATAGAAAGCCTGTTTTACCCTGCTCAGCATTTTGTCTGCCCCCAGGTGACCTGCCGTTGGTACGTCGTGATAGTTTCTGAGTACTTCATGCCTTTTCTGGTCTGGGACCACAATTTGCAACGTCGGTCTGTCATCACCGGCCCGATGCCAATTTCGGCAAAGTATTCCAGATTCTCCCATTGGCCCCACAGTGTCTTCATCTCAGCTGAGTTACTGCATATTTCTGACCATTCCGGCTTAGTTTCTTCGTCTTCTAATTTTGTCAGTATTTCTGACATATTGTCGTCTCGCAACTGGGTTTCTCTAATGGCAGATAGGTCCCATCCCTCCAGGATCATTTGATTCGGCACGTCTGTGCAGCCTTTTCCAATCTGCTGCCTTGTGATTGCTCTCACTTGCTCTGAATTGCCAACCTCGTTTTCTTGGTTCAATTCTTCCTGTCGTTTGCATACATTGCACGGTCTCCTGCTCATAGCATCGGCATTTCGGTGTTGTATACCGCTCCGGTGGGTGATCTTTAAATGGTACGTCTCTACCTCTTGAAGCCATCTCGCTACCTGCCCTGTGGGGTTTTTCAGTCGCTTTATCCAGCTCACTGCCGCATTGTCAGTTCTGACGAGTACTTCTTGACCGTATAGGTATGAGTGGAAGTGACGTAGCGATTTGACTAGAGCTAACAGCTCCTTTCTTGTTACACAGTACCGCATTTCGTGTTTGTTCATCGTTTTGCTCATGAACGCGATAGGACGCTCTTTCCCATCCTGCACCTTGGATAGGACAGATCCGGAGCACCAGTCTGAGGCATAGCAGTCCAGTATGAATGCTACCCCTGGCTTTGGGTAAGCTAGTACATCTGTCGTTGTCATGGCTTTCTTTTATTCATTAAAGGCATCTTCGCATTCCTGCGTCCATTTAAATTTCGCCCCCTTCTCTCCGAGTTTGTTCAGTGGTTTTGCTATCTGGGAAAATCCCTTGATGAATTTCCTATAGTACCCACATAGTCCGAGAAATGCTTTGACTTGTTTCGCCCGGGTCGGGACAGGCCATTCTGTGACTGCTTTAATTTTGTCTGGATCTGTCGCGATCCAATCTTCCGATACTATGTGCCCCAAGAACTTGGCTGACTTCTGGAAAAATGTACATTTTTCTGGCTTTAGTTTAAGGTTTGCGTCCCGCAGTCTGTCAAATACATGCGACAAGCGCTCAAGTCCCTGGTCTACCGTCTTGCTCAGGATCATCAGATCGTCTACGTATAAAATAACCTCGTCCCACAGGAGTCCTCGCATAATATCTTCCATCAGGCGTACAAATGTCCGGCCGGAATTAACGCATCCATATGGCATAACAGTCATCTCATATAGACCTGATGATGATGACACAAAAGCAGTTTTTTCTTGGTCATTCGGATGCATGCCGATCTGCCAATATCCGCTGGCTAGGTCTCCAGAGCTCAGCCATTTCGCTCCTGAGAGCGATTCTAGCACATCGTCCATTCGCGGGATGGGGTATGAATCTTTAACTGTTACATCGTTCAGCAACCGGTAGTCTAAGCAAAATCGTGGTGACTTATTTTCGCGGAAAACTAGGACTACGGGTGAGGCCCACGCTGATTTTGATTCTTTTATAATCCCTCTATCTAACATTTTCTGTATTTCTTCCTTCTCTACCTCTCTTTTTCCTATCGGAAGTCTCCTCGGGCGCTGCATGATGGGTTTGGCGTCGCCGGTATCAATTTGGTGCAACACTCGGTTACATCGCCCCAAGTCCTCAGGTGATTTGGCAAATACGTCGGGGTAGGCTGTCAACAGGGCTGCCAGATTATGTTTCTCTCCGTCTTTGAGGTGTTTAGAACTTCTTTCGTACAGATCCTGTAGGTGCTCTGGTATCCCTTCGCTCTTGTTTGGCATTATTTCGTCTATTTCTAATGGCTCTGATTGCACCTCCATATCTGGATCTTTGACGAGCTCACACGTACCTATTGTCATCTTTGGTAATAAATCAATGGGATCTTGTTCCATGTTAATTACTCTGACAGCCTTGTTCTCAGCCTGTGCGTTCATGACGCCTCTTACTAGGCATACTCTTTTATTATTTGGGCCTTTGGCTTCTACGTATGCATTCATTTCGCTGGATTCTATATTTTCCATCTCTGGCACGGATATCATCACAGTGCTGATAGAGCGGGCGGGTAAGGTGATGCGTTCCTTTACTTCGACTCTGCATATCATATTTTCTATCGCTCCTGTGTGGCACTTAATTTCGCCTTCCTGGGTATGTAAGGTTCTGGTTTGATAGTCCAGCTTGGATGTATACCTCGTTAAGAAATCTTGTCCCAGAATTCCATCTGGCGTTACATCACAGATTCTCATCCGATGCTTGAATTTCATGTCACCTATTTCCATATCGGCCTCTACAGTACCTCGTAAGTCTATCAAGGTTCCATTTACGTTATGGATGTTCTCTTCACATCTTTCTATATTCACGGGCCCTTTAATTTCTCGCATCTTTTTCTGTGATAAAATTGATGTCGTAGCTCCGCTATCGACTAATAAATCAAATACTGCCTCTAATATATGGCACCTAATATAGAAGCCATTGTCGCCTTTTCCAATATGTCCAAGTCTATTTGATGTCACATGAGGCCTTGTCTCAGTATCTGCAAATCTTGGCCTATCGACTTGCCGGTTTGAAGTTTCCCGGACCGGTCATATTTGTCCTTGGATTATTCTGTCCCATCATTCTGGGTGATTGCTTAAATGTGCATGGGCCTGTATCTACCCTTCGCCTATTGGTGCAGTCTTTATATCTATGCTGGAGCGATCCGCAGTTGAAACAACCCCTATTGTCATCCCTCTGGAACCTAGGCTTGCCTCTCTCTTCCATATATGTTTTTCCATTTTCCAGTCTCTCTAATCTTTTAATGATATCTCTCATCATTGCTTGATTTTCCGCCTCTATTGGTTTTGTCGGTGGAGCGGGCACATGATCAGCCATCCTGGCCATGTGTCGTTTGTACATGGTTTCTCCAAATATGGCCTCATACCTCTCTATCACTGGGACTGCCTCCATTACATTTTTACAGCCTCTATTCATACACTCATATCTGGCTTCGGCTGACACTGATTTGTATAATTGGTTCAGTGCGAATGCTTCCTGTGCATCTAGCCCTAAGTTGCTATATGCCCTGCTAGCCAGGAGTTGTAATTCATCTGCAAAAGCTGCGATAGGTTCTCCTGGTTGTCTCTTTCTGGCTTCCACTTTGGCTAACCAGCTTGCATGCTGCCAAATCTCTGCCCCAATTTCAGGGTTAGGTACTCAAAATCTTGTCTGTACTGTCCTGGTATACTGACATAAAATGTCCGAGCAGCCCCTCGGAGGCTCGCTGCTAAAGCTAGGCCTTTGTCGCTCGCGTTCCATCGCCCAAGCCTGGCACAATCTTCAAATATTGATATATATTCTGGCCAATCACCAGTTCCATCGTATATTTCTGGTTTGACTGGGAATGGAGCAGATCTATGGTTTCCGTTATGTCTTTCGGGTGATCTTACCCTATTATGCCTGGGCCCCTCATAGTCATGATCTCTTATATGCCCCTGTGCTTACCCGAGTGGTGTAGACTCAAATCCCCTACTTGTAGTTCCATAGGTGTTGGTGGGTCTGGATTCGTGCATTTCTTGTGCGCCGTATTGATCTCTAGGCATCTCCCTATCATACAGGATTCTATTCTGGTGGCGTTCAGGATATAAACTGCTACCCGTACTAGTGTTCCCCTTCTCGATGAGTTCTGGGATGGTCATTTGTATTTCCCCTAGGGCCATATTTCGCATTACAACCTTTGATTTCACTGTATTGGGGTCTCTGTAACTAATTGTGCTATCCATTCCGTTTAATTTATCATTGGGTGCATCTCCACCACCAAGCGTTATCTCGGGATCTGGTGACTCTGCCATTATGAATGCTCCTTATATATGTATATATATATAGGCTTTGTATTATCTGTACTATGGGCTGTGTGTTGGTACTGGTAGCTAGGCCTAAGCTATGCTTTGGTTTCTCGGGATCTGGAGTTATTATTATAGTTCAGCTGTGGGTTCTTGGATTTATCGGTATAACAAATCCCTAGCTTCTGACACCATTGTAACAGGAATCGACCTCGTGGTTGGGCATATGTAACGCTGACTTTCTCATTAAGGTTTAGGACCAGAATCCAGATTCTTTAATCAGCATAATTATCTATATTATACACAATGAATTCTGCAAGTTCTCCCATACTCAATAATACAATGATTCATAATAATATTAATAACACAAGTACTTGAAGTAGGCCTATCTCGTGAGCCCCAATTAACTTTCAGCCTAAGCCCTAACTTGCTAAATCACATTTAACCACTTCTCCACCAATCTATATATCTGCTCCCTGCACTCACCATAGTGAAGGTAAAGTTAATCGGATTTGAGATTTATTTGATAAGAAACTCGGAAAGTTATCGACGATACTGATTGTAATGATAACGGCCAACTGAGACACTGGCTGCAGCATCCCTTTTATATAAGAGGCGCGGGCCGGACTTGACGCTAATTGACCAATGAAAAGGCCAGAAAATGACAAGTCCCCAAGTTTAGAGAAAAGTTAAACTTTAAGAGGATTTGAAAGTTTTAGAAAATATAGGATAACTTTAATATTAAGCTAAGCTCAGATTAACTAAAGGGAGCGTTTTCGATGGGAGGATATAAGCTTTAAAATGATATGTATGAAGACGAAATTGATCCTCGCATGAAAAATCGCTCCTTTAGTCTATCGGAGATTAGCAGGAATTTGCATAAGAAAAAGTGAGTTGAATATTTGCAAGTATTTAGTTTGCACCTGAAATGTGCAAAATGAGTGTTGTGCGGTGAAAATACCACGAGAGCGTTCCTTAGAACAATTTCTATTTTATTGCTAGATGTTAAAAGGTCAGCAGAAACTTAAGTAACCAAAAATCGCTCCCGAGGTATTTGAAACGCACAACTTAGATAATTTGTAATTTACGGCGTATAACGCAGTAAACAAATACCGTACGCACGTGCGACGAAATAGTTCCCTAACAACAATTATGATTAAAAATACAAATCAAATACGAATGCAAATGCACAATTATCAATAATGATAAACACAATCTCATGAACTCATTAATATGATGAATGAACAAAGTTTATTGATATTTGTTAGCCGCCTGCTATTTTACCAAGCAAGTTAGTACGCCGCTGCAAAATAGTGATTACGTGACCTTGCTTTCTGATTTGTGTGAATAGAATTGACAAAATAAATGTTGACAAAATACGTGAAAATGTGATGTTGTCATGAGATGAGACTTACTGTTTAGTTGAAGCGTGATATGAGGCATAAAAATGGTAAGTGTGAGCATATGAACTTTCGTATTATTTATGCAATATGGGAATGAAAAATGATGAAATTGAATGTGTAACGAGCAAGCCGCGAGCTCGATTTCCGGTGAAATCGAATTGTGAAAAGTGCGTAAATGCATTTTATGATATTTGAGAAGAATGACTGTATGTGGCGAGGTGAGATTTTACAGACGTATGAATTGAAGGTTACGGAATATGTAATAAATGAAAGTATGAGATTTGATGGAGTTTAAATGAAGCTACGGGTGACTGAATTTTTACTGTTTCCTAACTTCGTGATATAACATTACTACGCACATTTGAACGAGCAAATAGTTAAGAATTATGGGCCCGAAGGTCATTACAGAAATATTTCACTTGAATTCTCCACCATATTTTAGTTTGAAATTATTATTAGGCAACCAGTCGCATATTTTGTTTTCCTACTTTTGAACCGATATGGCCATCAGGAAATTTTCTTCCAAAGGGGTGTTGACAGAGACCAACATTGTATCCCTGATTTCTGCAATCATAAGAGTTCCAGACCTCTTGTGCAGAGATTTCTCATTAGGAAAACGAGTAACAATAAAAATACAAAGAATTGCATTTGTAAAATAGAATAGCGATGAATTTGTTAAAGTGGCACCCTCATTTTTAATTCCAATTTTTTTTATTTTACTCGTTTTCTTTACGAAAAACCTCTGTGACTATACAATTAGTTCAAGATTCAACTTAATACTACAAGTAATACGCTGCTTAGTTAGTATTACCCTTATTTTGAAATAATGTACAAAGGAATGAATAACCAATAGTGTGCTGGACATTTTGTCGTGGAAGTTTCCCATAGAGATGTTTCGCACCAGGGTTGTGGACTTTTCATACCGGTATCATTTGGACCATTCATATCATTGAGTATACCGGTATTACCATGTACCTTCTGGATTAATGTACTTGGTATTACTTTTTAAAAAATAACATGAAATTTTGCCACAATAACAGTTTGTTTTTTTTCGCAAAAAAAAAGAAATATGTTTAATTGGCGGGTTGCCGTCAAGTATTGCAATTTTATTAAACATTAAATCAAATGTTCTCTGTCATTAAGTTAAGAAATCAAAAAAAATATTCACATGGTATGCATGAGCCATCAACATTTGTGGAAACATGTAGGTGAAATGACCACATATACGGTGCGAAACAACCAAAACGTACTGGCAAAGTGTGGTGCGAAAGGTATGAAACGACCATGTTGAGTGACTGATAGAGTCATCAAATTGATTTTTGGAGAATAAATACAAGCAAAAAGTGAAATTAATAAATAACTATTTATTAAATAATCATCAAATTCGAATATCTCAGCAATAACCCATTGCTAGCAGTGTTGAAACGCCCCACGCTGGATCACCATCGGGGAAAACCAACGAAAATGGGTGATTTACCCAATTTGCATCGTAATTTTAGAATCTTTTTCCAAAAAGAATGTTTGTATAAACTGCAGACAATTGTTCTAGACATATTACAGCCGAATAAGTTTGACTCGTGGTAGATGAACATTCTTCTAAAACATAAATCTGAATTTCCAAAGTGACCTGTCCATTGCGAAACGACAGCGTCCAGAATCGACAATCAAATCCCTATATTCATCGAATATTCTCAAAACAGCGTCCAAAGTATGGTCCTAGCACAACTCCATCATATTATATGAATATTCAGTTCATTGCAACAATACCGTTTTTGTATTTCTAAATTGTCGAAAAAAGTAGATCTGTAAAGTAACTTGAATTCGCCATTAACAAAACACATGCGAAACACGTGGACTTGTTTACGTCTTTTGCCCTGATCAGCAATGGCGTCCTGTTGCCTCAAACGACATGGGCCAATCAGATCGCGACTGCCATTCTAGTCTTTATATGTCCGATTTCTATGATTTGCGCGACATGGAACAGAAAAGTGCGTTCCGTGGTAGTCTATTCCTGATATGGTAGCAATAAAGAGCGTTTATCTGACATCCGGCGAAAAGTTGAATACTGCTGAAAATGGCAAGTTTTTTTCACAGCATATGAAGCCAGTATATCAATAGTTCGTTTATTTACCGACCTATCGTATCCGTCGCTCCAAATTGCGTAGACAAAAAATTAGAACCATGTCCGTTTAATTACAAAATACTTTCATTTGATATGCAACATGATTCAATAGTACACCAAATGCGAATGCTACAATGTTGAAGGTGGTTTTTCTCTGAGTCGTCACGAAAACAAATGTGTGAAACGTTAACTGAGATATGCCCAAATTAGGCTTAGAATCTAACATAAACTAGGCGTGTTTCAACATTGGAAGAGAAGTTTGATTCAAACCCGAGAACGTTGTGATAATATGGTTTAGCGGCTGAAATGACCAAAGATATTGCATGGCCCTTATACATATGATATCGGAAACAACTATTATTAAAATTAAAAAAACAAAAAAAATTGGGGCCAGTCTCGTCATCAATAACCACATAATTATATTTATTCCCATCCATCCCTCACTCCTTATTAAGGATAATCTACACATGTTGAACTCCTTCCAAATATGACCTGAGTCAGTTGCACCCTACATTGCTATATCTAAGTTGTCACCATGATTTTATCGAGATGGATGTTCTCCTTCTTGTTATGACAAGGTCAACTGATCAAAATAGGCGAGGTACTCATCTGGATCGGCCAAAATCGTATGCCATTTAAGTATGTAAATATAAATATTGCATTTTTACTGCAATAAAAAATCAATAAATACAATTTGTGGAGTTTGATGATCTCCTCTCTCGGCAAAAATTACATTACCACATTAAAATCATCGTTAATTTCTTATATAACACGTGTATGTCTTTCAGATATAGATGAATGTGATCCCAATCCAGTGTACTATATATGTATATATATATATATATATATATATATATATATATATATATATATATACTAGAGGATGGACCCGGCGATGCTCGGGAAAAATAGAGATAGGCTACTTCATGTAAGAACACACAAATTATTTTGGGCGTTACATTTTATTATTATTATTATATCTTTAAAGGTGTATTTAAAACACATGTTATTCAGTTGAGTAACGATAATTCGAATAAAAGTTGCCGAAATTAAAAAAAAAAAACACTATTACGCTGCTGCTCTGGGGTTTCCCGCTGTCTGGTCGCCCGATTCCGCCTCTGTTTTTGTGGACCCGGCGATGCTCGGGAAAAATAGAGATTTTAACAAATAAACATAGGCTACTTCATGTAAGAACACACAAATCCACCCGCGTATTTATTTTAATATACATTTGACAGAAGGTGAACTCCTGTGGTGTATATTAAAACACATGTTATTCAGTTGAGTAACGACAATTCGAATAAAAGTTGCCGAAAATGTAAAAAAAAACAATATTACGCTGCTGCTCTGGGGTTTCATGCTGTTTCCGCCTCGGTTTTTGTGAAATGCGAGCCAAGTTTCTTTTCTTTTTCCGGCGGCATTACTAAATAGACGAAAAAGTGCAAGAGCAATTAATTATGTCCGCTAATGTGTTGCTGAACGAATTGACTTATGCGCGGAAGCGGCGTAATTGCCCTCTGTACTGAAAGTTTAACTATGACGTCACGATAATAATGAATACATGGTTACGGATTAAAATGATCCCGTAACATGAAAACGCGACGCCTGGCGCAAACAGTAGCCAGCCCATGTCCTTCCCCGGGTCAAGTTACGCCTAGATACCAAATTTCGAGGCGATCGGTCGAGAAACCACAAAGTGTATAGGGAACACACACACACACACACACAGACATTCGCATATATA
The DNA here is from genome assembly GCA_032622095.1 of Siphonodentalium dalli. Lineage (NCBI taxonomy): Eukaryota > Metazoa > Mollusca > Scaphopoda > Gadilida > Siphonodentaliidae > Siphonodentalium > Siphonodentalium dalli. The sequence goes on along the minus strand of CP136062.1, from coordinate 115,602,477 downwards.
TATTAAGATATATATATATACTAGAGGATGGACCCGGCAATGCTCGGGAAAAATAGAGATTTTAACAAATAAACATAGGCTACTTCATGTAAGAACACACAAATCTACCCGCGTGTTTATTTTAAAATACATTTGACAGAAGGTGAACTCCTGTGGTGTATTTAAAACACATGTTATTCAGTTGAGTAACGACAATTCGAATAAAAGTTGCCGAAAATGTAAAAAAAAAACACTATTACGCTGCTGCTCTGGGGTTTCCCGCTGTCTTGTCGCCCGATTCCGCCTCGGTTTTTGTGAAATGCGAGCCAAGTTTCTTTTTTTTCCCGGCGGCATTACTAAATAGACGAAAAGGTGCAAGAGCAATTAATTATTTCCGCTAATGTGTTGCTGTACGAATTGACTTATGCGCGGAAGCGGCGTAATTGCCCTCTGTACTGAAAGTTTAACTATGACGTCACGATAATAATGAATACATGGTTACGGATTAAAATGATCCCGTAACATGAAAACGCGACGTCTGGCGCAAACAGTAGCCAGCCCATGTCCTTCCCCGGGTCAAGTTACGACTAGATACCAACTTTCGAGGCGATCGGTCGAGAAACCACAAAGTGTATAGGGAACACACACACACACACACAGACATTCGCATTTATATATTAAGATATATAGGAATCAAGAAAGAATTCAGTGTAGTCAGGTAAATTAAGAATTTATTTGGAGTGAGGCCTTTCTAGGATCTCGCCTGTCATCAGATTCCATCTTTAAATCCAATGCTGACATAAGTTCTTACTGTGACGTCAGGTTCTTGGTAACGGCTGGCGTTTCACAGTGATGGCGATGATAATTTCCCAGGAAAAATGATTTTCTGAATCGGTTGATGAATGGCTTGCGAGAGGTCCGATTTTAGTATTATTGCTACTACATATCGGGAACAGTACCTGTGTGAACCTTTGTCACATTCTGACTGCTCTTCTCACCGCTTCATTTTTCTTAGATTTTCAGATCCATCCTGGTTCCATCTTTGTCAGGAATTCCAGTGTCACACTGGTCTTACACGCAGATAGAATATACTGAATTGAAGAATGCATGCGTGCACATATATATAGGAATCAAGAAAGAATTCAGTGTAGTCCGGAAAATTAAGAATTTATTTGGAGTGAGGCCTTTCTAGGATCTCGTCTGGAATCAGACTCCATCTTTAAATCCAATGCTGACATAATTCTTACTGTGACGTCAGGCTCTTGGTAACGGCTGGCGTTTCACAGTGATGGCCATGATAATTTCCCAGGAAAAATGATTTTCTGAATCGGTTGATGAATGGCTTGCGAGAGGTCCGATTTTAGTATTATTGCTACTACATATCGGGAACAGTACCTGTGTGAATCTTTGTCACATTCTGACTGCTCTTATCTCCGCTCCATTTTTCTTAGATTCTCAGATCCGTCCTGGTTCCATCTTTGTCAGGAATTCCGGTGTCACACTGGTCATACACGCAGATAGAATATACTGAATTGAAGAATGCATGCGTGCAGATATATATAGGAATCAAGAAAGAATTCAGTGTAGTCCGGTAAATTAAGAATTTATTTGGAGTGAGGCCTTTCTAGGATTTCGCCTGTCATCAGATTCCATATTTAAATCCAATGCTGACATAAGTTCTTACTGTGACGTCAGCTTCTTGGTAACGACTGGCGTTTCACAGTGATGGCGATGATAATTTCCCAGGAAAAATGATTTTCAGACTCCATCTTTAAATCAAATGCTGACATAAGTTCTTACTGTGACGTCAGTTTCTTGGCAACGGCTGGCGTTTCACAGTGATGGCGATGATAATTTCCCAGGAAAAATGATTTTCTGAATCGGTTAATGAATGACTTGCGATAGGTCCGATTTTAGTATTATTGCTACTACATATCGGGAACAGTACCTGTGTGGATCTTTGTCACATTCTGACTGCTCTTCTCTCCGCTCCATTTTTCTTAGATTCTCAGATCCGTCCTGGTTCCATCTTTGTCAGGAATTCCGGTGTCACACTGGTCTTACACGCAGATAGAATATACTGAATTGAAGAATGCATGCGTGCAGATATATATAGGAATCAAGAAAGAATTCAGTGTAGTCCGGAAAATTAAGAATTTATTTGGAGTGAGGCCTTTCTAGGATCTCGCCTGTCATCAGACTCCATCTTTAAATCCAATGCTGACATAAGTTCTTACTGTGACGTCAGGTTCTTGGTAACGGCTGGCGTTTCACAGTGATGGCGATGATAATTTCCCAGAAAAAATGATTTTATGAATCGGTTGATGAATGGCTTGCGAGAGGTCCGATTTTAGTGCTATTTCTACTACATATCGGGAACAGTACCTGTGTGAATCGGAATTGAAGAATGCATGCGTGCAGATGATATATAGATAGAACCGCATGAGTGTCTGGATTTTGACGTAATTATCGCACGAGATTTGTTGGCGGAGCGATACCTCGAGTGCGGGACGCAGTCCCGCACGAGAGGTATCGCGTTCCGCCAACAAATCGAGTGCGATAATTCGTCAAAATCCAGACACTCATGCGGTTCTATTTTTATTACATATCTCCGTATCATAGTAAATTGACTCACAATCGTACATCTCCGGTACAGAAAATGTGAATTTAATTGAGTTTTAACAATGAATGAAATAGTTCCGTCGACAGATTGCACTAGTGCGATTCTGAGAATTATCACACGCCTGGAAACTCGTGCAATCATGCGAATTACGTTGATAGATATGTAATAAATATAGGAATCAAGAAAGAATTCAGTGTAGTCCGGAAAATTAAGAATTTATTTGGAGTGAGGCCTTTCCATGATCTCGCCTGTCACCAGACTCCATCTTTAAATCCAATGCTGACATATGTTCTTACTGTGACGTCAGGTTCTTGGTAACGGCTGGCGTTTCAACGTGATGGCGATGATAATATCCCAGGAAAAATGATTTTCTGAATCGGTTGATGAATGGCTTGCGAGAGGTCCGATTTTAGTATTATTGCTACTACATATCGGGAACAGTACCTGTGTGAATCTTTGTCACATTCTGACTGCTCTTCTCTCCGCTCCATTTTTCTTAGATTATCAGATCCGTCCTGGTTTCATCTTTGTCAGGAATTCCGGTGTCACACTGGTCTTACACGCAGATAGAATATACTGAATTGAAGAATGCATGCGTGCAGATTATATATATAGGAATCAAGAAAGAATTCAGTGTAGTCCGGAAAATTAAGAATTTATTTGGAGTGAGGCCTATCTAGGATCTCGCCTGTCATCAGACTCCATCTTTAAATCCAATGCTGACATAAGTTCTTACTGTGACGTCAGGTTCTTGGTAACGGCTGGCGTTTCACAGTGATGGCGATGATAATTTCCCAGGAAAAATGATTTTCTGAATCGGTTGATGAATGGCTTGCGAGAGTTCCGATTTTAGTATTATTGCTACTACATATCGGGAACAGTACCTGTGTGAATCTTTGTCACATTCTGGCTGCTCTTCTCTCCGCTCCATTTTTCTTAGATTCTCAGATCCGTCCTGGTTCCATCTTTGTCACGAATTCCGGTGTTACACTGGTCTTACACGCAGATAGAATATACTGAATTGAAGAATGCATGCGTGCAGATATATATAGGAATCAAGAAAGAATTCAGTGTAGTCCAGAAAATTAAGAATTTATTTGGAGTGAGGCCTTTCTATGATCTCGCCTGTCATCAGACTCCACCTTTAAATCCAATGCTGACATAAGTTCTTACTGTGACGTCAGGTTCTTGGTAACGGCTGGCGTTTCACAGTGATGGCGATGATAATTTCCCAGGACAAATGATTTTCTGAATCGGTTGATGAATGGCTTGCGAGAGGTCCGATTTTAGTAATATTGCTACTACATATCGGGAACAGTACCTGTGTGAATCGTTGTCACATTCTGACTGCTCTTCTCTCCGCTCCATTTTTCTTAGATTTTCAGATCCGTCCTGGTTCCATCTTTGTCAGGAATTCCGGTGTCACACTGGTCTTACACGCAGATAGAATATACTGAATTGAAGAATGCATGCGTGCAGATATATATAGGAATCAAGAAAGAATTCAGTGTAGTCCGGAACATTAAGAATTTTTTTGGAGTGAGGCCTTTCTAGGATCTCGCCTGTCATCAGACTCCATCTTTAAATCCAATGCTGACATAATTTCTTACTGTGACGTCAGGTTCTTGGTAACGGCTGGCGTTTCACAGTGATGGCGATGATAATTTCCCAGGAAAAATGATTTTCGGAATCGGTTGATGAATGGCTCGCGAGAGGTCCGATTTTAGTATTATTGCTACTACATATCGGGAAGAGTACCTGTGTGAATCTTTGTCACATTCTGACTGCTCTTCTCTCCGCTCCATTTTTCTTAGATTTTCAGATCCGTCCTGGTTCCATCTTTGTCAGGAATTCCGGTGTCACACTGGTCTTACTCGCAGATAGAATATACTGAATTGAAGAATGCATGCGTGCAGATATATATAGGAATCAAGAAAGAATTCAGTGTAGTCCGGAAAATTAAGAATTTATTTTGAGTGAGGCTTTTCTATGATCTCGACTGTCATCAGACTCCATCTTTAAATCCAATGCTGACATAAGTTCTTACTGTGACGTCAGGTTCTTGGTAATGGCTCGCGTTTCACAGTGATGGCGATGATAATTTCCCAGGAAAAATGATTTTCTGAATCGGTTGATGAATGGCTTGCGAGAGGTCCGATTTTAGTGCTATTGCTACTACATATCGGGAACAGTACCTGTGTGAATCTTTGTCACATTCTGACTGCTCTTCTCTCCGCTCCATTTTTCTTAGATTTTCAGATCCGTCCTGGTTCCATCTTTGTCAGGAATTCCGGTGTCACACTGGTCTTACACGCAGATAGAATATACTGAATTGAAGAATGCATGCGTGCAGATATATATAGGAATCAAGAAATAATTCAGTGTAGTCCGGAAAATTAAGAATTTATTTGGAGTGAGGCCTTTCGAGGATCTCGCCTGTCATCAGACTTCATCTTTAAATCCAATGCTGACATAAGTGCTTACTGTGACGTCAGGTTCTTGGTAATGGCTGGCGTTTCACAGTGATGGCGATGATAATTTTCGAGGAAAAATGATTTTCTGAATCGGTTGGTGAATGGCTTGCGAGAGGTCCGATTTTAGTATTATTGCTACTACATATCGGGAACAGTACCTGTGTGAATCTTTGTCACATTCTGACTGCTCTTCTCTCCGCTCCATTTTTCTTAGATTCTCAGATCCGTCCTGGTTTCACCTTTGTCAGGAATTCCGGTGTCACACTGGTCTTACACGCAGATAGAATATACTGAATTGAAGAATGCATGCGTGCAGATGATATATATAGGAATCAAGAAAGAATTCAGTGTAGTCCGGAAAATTAAGAATTTATTTGGAGTGAGGCCTATCTAGGATCTCGCCTGTCATCAGACTCCATCTTTAAATCCAATGCTGACATAAGTTCTTACTGTGACGTCAGGTTCTTGGTAACGGCTGGCGTTTCACAGAGATGGCGAAGATAATTTCCCAGGAAAAATGATTTTCTGAATCGGTTGATGAATGGCTTGCGAGAGGTCCGATTTTAGTAATATTGCTACTACATATTGGGAACAGTACCTGTGTGAATCTTTGTCACATTCTGGCTGCTCTTCTCTCCGCTCCATTTTTCTTAGATTTTCAGATCCGTCCTGGTTCCATCTTTGTCAGGAATTCCGGTGTCACACTGGTCTTACACGCAGATAGAATATACTGAATTGAAGAATTCATGCGTGCAGATATATATAGGAATCAAGAAATAATTCAGTGTAGTCCGGAACATTAAGAATTTATTTGGAGTGAGGCCTTTCTAAATTCTAGGATCTCGCCTGTCATCAGACTCCATCTTTAAATCCAATGCTGACATAAGTTCTTACTGTGACGTCAGGTTCTTGGTAACGGCTGGCGTTTCACAGTGATGGCGATGATAATTTCCCAGGAAAAATAATTTTCTGAATCGGTTGATGAATGGCTCGCGAGAGGTCCGATAGAATATACTGAATTGAAGAATGCATGCGTGCAGATATATACAGTGATGGCGATGATAATTTTCGAGGAAAAATGATTTTCTGAATCGGTTGGTGAATGGCTTGCGAGAGGTCCGATTTTAGTATTATTGCTACTACATATCGGGAACAGTACCTGTGTGAATCTTTGTCACATTCTGACTGCTCTTCTCACCGCATCATTTTTCTTAGATTTTCAGATCCATCCTGGTTCCATCTTTGTCAGGAATTCCAGTGTCACACTGGTCTTACACGCAGATAGAATATACTGAATTGAAGAATGCATGCGTGCAGATATATATAGGAATCAAGAAAGAATTCAGTGTAGTCCGGAAAATTAAGAATTTATTTGGAGTGAGGCCTTTCTAGGATCTCGTCTGGAATCAGACTCCATCTTTAAATCCAATGCTGACATAATTCTTACTGTGACGTCAGGCTCTTGGTAACGGCTGGCGTTTCACAGTGATGGCCATGATAATTTCCCAGGAAAAATGATTTTCTGAATCGGTTGATGAATGGCTTGCGAGAGGTCCGATTTTAGTATTATTGCTACTACATATCGGGAACAGTACCTGTGTGAATCTTTGTCACATTCTGACTGCTCTTATCTCCGCTCCATTTTTCTTAGATTCTCAGATCCGTCCTGGTTCCATCTTTGTCAGGAATTCCGGTATCACACTGGTCATACACGCAGATAGAATATACTGAATTGAAGAATGCATGCGTGCAGATATATATAGGAATCAAGAAAGAATTCAGTGTAGTCCGGTAAATTAAGAATTTATTTGGAGTGAGGCCTTTCTAGGATTTCGCCTGTCATCAGATTCCATATTTAAATCCAATGCTGACATAAGTTCGTACTGTGACGTCAGCTTCTTGGTAACGACTGGCGTTTCACAGTGATGGCGATGATAATTTCCCAGGAAAAATGATTTTCAGACTCCATCTTTAAATCAAATGCTGACATAAGTTCTTACTGTGACGTCAGGTTCTTGGCAACGGCTGGCGTTTCACAGTGATGGCGATGATAATTTCCCAGGAAAAATGATTTTCTAAATCGGTTAATGAATGGCTTGCGATAGGTCCGATTTTAGTATTATTGCTACTACATATCGGGAACAGTACCTGTGTGGATCTTTGTCACATTCTGACTGCTCTTCTCTCCGCTCCATTTTTCTTAGATTCTCAGATCCGTCCTGGTTCCATCTTTGTCAGGAATTCCGGTGTCACACTGGTCTTACACGCAGATAGAATATACTGAATTGAAGAATGCATGCGTGCAGATATATATAGGAATCAAGAAAGAATTCAGTGTAGTCCGGAAAATTAAGAATTTATTTGGAGTGAGGCCTTTCTAGGATCTCGCCTGTCATCAGACTCCATCATTAAATCCAATGCTGACATAAGTTCTTACTGTGACGTCAGGTTCTTGGTAACGGCTGGCGTTTCACAGTGATGGCGATGATAATTTCCCAGAAAAAATGATTTTATGAATCGGTTGATGAATGGCTTGCGAGAGGTCCGATTTTAGTGCTATTGCTACTACATATCGGGAACAGTACCTGTGTGAATCGGAATTGAAGAATGCATGCGTGCAGATGATATATATAGGAATCAAGAAAGAATTCAGTGTAGTCCGGAAAATTAAGAATTTATTTGGAGTGAGGCCTTTCCATGATCTCGCCTGTCACCAGACTCCATCTTTAAATCCAATGCTGACATATGTTCTTACTGTGACGTCAGGTTCTTGGTAACGGCTGGCGTTTCAACGTGATGGCGATGATAATATCCCAGGAAAAATGATTTTCTGAATCGGTTGATGAATGGCTTGCGAGAGGTCCGATTTTAGTATTATTGCTACTACATATCGGGAACAGTACCTGTGTGAATCTTTGTCACATTCTGACTGCTCTTCTCTCCGCTCCATTTTTCTTAGATTATCAGATCCGTCCTGGTTTCATCTTTGTCAGGAATTCCGGTGTCACACTGGTCTTACACGCAGATAGAATATACTGAATTGAAGAATGCATGCGTGCAGATTATATATATAGGAATCGAGAAAGAATTCAGTGTAGTGCGGAAAATTAAGAATTAATTTGGAGTGAGGCCTATCTAGGATCTCGCCTGTCATCAGACTCCATCTTTAAATCCAATGCTGATATAAGTTCTTACTGTGACGTCAGGTTCTTGGTAACGGCTGGCGTTTCACAGTGATGGCGATGATAATTTCCCAGGAAAAATGATTTTCTGAATCGGTTGATGAATGGCTTGCGAGAGTTCCGATTTTAGTATTATTGCTACTACATATCGAGAACAGTACCTGTGTGAATCTTTGTCACATTCTGGCTGCTCTTCTCTCCGCTCCATTTTTCTTAGATTCTCAGATCCGTCCTGGTTCCATCTTTGTCACGAATTCCGGTGTTACACTGGTCTTACACGCAGATAGAATATACTGAATTGAAGAATGCATGCGTGCAGATATATATAGGAATCAAGAAAGAATTCAGTGTAGTCCGGAAAATTAAGAATTTATTTGGAGTGAGGCCTTTCTATGATCTCGCCTGTCATCAGACTCCACCTTTAAATCCAATGCTGACATAAGTTCTTACTGTGACGTCAGGTTCTTGGTAACGGCTGGCGTTTCACAGTGATGGCGATGATAATTTCCCAGGACAAATGATTTTCTGAATCGGTTGATGAATGGCTTGCGAGAGGTCCGATTTTAGTAATATTGCTACTACATATCGGGAACAGTACCTGTGTGAATCGTTGTCACATTCTGACTGCTCTTCTCTCCGCTCCATTTTTCTTAGATTTTCATATCCGTCCTGGTTCCATCTTTGTCAGGAATTCCGGTGTCACACTGGTCTTACACGCAGATAGAATATACGGAATTGAAGAATGCATGCGTGCAGATATATATAGGAATCAAGAAAGAATTCAGTGTAGTCCGGAACATTAAGAATTTATTTGGAGTGAGGCCTTTCTAGGATCTCGCCTGTCATCAGACTCCATCTTTAAATCCAATGCTGACATAAGTTCTTACTGTGACGTCATGTTCTTGGTAACGGCTGGCGTTTCACAGTGATGGCGATGATAATTTCCCAGGAAAAATGATTTTCGGAATCGGTTGATGAATGGCTCGCGAGAGGTCCGATTTTAGTATTATTGCTACTACATATCGGGAACAGTACCTGTGTGAATCTTTGTCACATTCTGACTGCTCTTCTCTCCGCTCCATTTTTCTTAGATTTTCAGATCCGTCCTGGTTCCATCTTTGTCAGGAGTTCCGGTGTCACACTGGTCTTACTCGCAGATAGAATATACTGAATTGAAGAATGCATGCGTGCAGATATATATAGGAATCAAGAAAGAATTCAGTGTAGTCCGGAAAATTAAGAATTTATTTGGAGTGAGGCTTTTCTATGATCTCGACTGTCATCAGACTCCATCTTTAAATCCAATGCTGACATAAGTTCTTACTGTGACGTCAGGTTCTTGGTAATGGCTGGCGTTTCACAGTGATGGCGATGATAATTTCCCAGGAAAAATGATTTTCTGAATCGGTTGATGAATGGCTTGCGAGAGGTCCGATTTTAGTGCTATTGCTACTACATATCGGGAACAGTACCTGTGTGAATCTTTGTCACATTCTGACTGCTCTTCTCTCCGCTCCATTTTTCTTAGATTCTCAGATCCGTCCTGGTTCCATCTTTGTCAGGAATTCCGGCGTCACACTAGTCTTACACGCAGATAGAATATACTGAATTGAAGAATTCATGCGTGCAGATATATATAGGAATCAAGAAATAATTCAGTGTAGTCCGGAAAATTAAGAATTTATTTGGAGTGAGGCCTTTCGAGGATCTCGCCTGTCATCAGACTTCATCTTTAAATCCAATGCTGACATAAGTTCTTACTGTGACGTCAGGTTCTTGGTAATGGCTGGCGTTTCACAGTGATGGCGATGATAATTTTCGAGGAAAAATGATTTTCTGAATCGGTTGGTGAATGGCTTGCGAGAGGTCCGATTTTAGTATTATTGCTACTACATATCGGGAACAGTACCTGTGTGAATCTTTGTCACATTCTGACTGCTCTTCTCTCCGCTCCATTTTTCTTAGATTTTCAGATCCGTCCTGGTTCCATCTTTGTCAGGAGTTCCGGTGTCACACTGGTCTTACTCGCAGATAGAATATACTGAATTGAAGAATGCATGCGTGCAGATATATATAGGAATCAAGAAAGAATTCAGTGTAGTCCGGAAAATTAAGAATTTATTTGGAGTGAGGCTTTTCTATGATCTCGACTGTCATCAGACTCCATCTTTAAATCCAATGCTGACATAAGTTCTTACTGTGACGTCAGGTTCTTGGTAATGGCTGGCGTTTCACAGTGATGGCGATGATAATTTCCCAGGACAAATGATTTTCTGAATCGGTTGATGAATGGCTTGCGAGAGGTCCGATTTTAGTGCTATTGCTACTACATATCGGGAACAGTACCTGTGTGAATCTTTGTCACATTCTGACTGCTCTTCTCTCCGCTCCATTTTTCTTAGATTCTCAGATCCGTCCTGGTTCCATCTTTGTCAGGAATTCCGGCGTCACACTAGTCTTACACGCAGATAGAATATACTGAATTGAAGAATTCATGCGTGCAGATATATATAGGAATCAAGAAATAATTCAGTGTAGTCCGAAAAATTAAGAATTTATTTGGAGTGAGGCCTATCTAGGATCTCGCCTGTCATCAGACTCCATCTTTATATCCAATGCTGACATAAGTTCTTACTGTGACGTCAGGTTCTTGGTAACGGCTGGCGTTTCACAGAGATGGCGATGATAATTTCCCAGGAAAAATGATTTTCTGAATCGGTTGATGAATGGCTTGCGAGAGGTCCGATTTTAGTAATATTGCTACTACATATCGGGAACAGTACCTGTGTGAATCTTTGTCACATTCTGGCTGCTCTTCGCTCCGCTCCATTTTTCTTAGATTTTCAGATCCGTCCTGGTTCCATCTTTGTCAGGAATTCCGGTGTCACACTGGTCTTACACGCAGATAGAATATACTGAATTGAAGAATGCATGCGTGCAGATATATATAGGAATCAAGAAAGAATTCAGTGTAGTCCGGAACATTAAGAATTTATTTGGAGTGAGGCCTTTCTAAATTCTAGGATCTCGCCTGTCATCAGACTCCATCTTTAAATCCAATGCTGACATAAGTTCTTACTGTGACGTCAGGTTCTTGGTAACGGCTGGCGTTTCACAGTGATGGCGATGATAATTTCCCAGGAAAAATGATTTTCTGAATCGGTTGATGAATGGCTCGCGAGAGGTCCGATAGAATATACTGAATTGAAGAATGCATGCGTGCAGATATATACAGTGATGGCGATGATAATTTTCGAGGAAAAATGATTTTCTGAATCGGTTGGTGAATGGCTTGCGAGAGGTCCGATTTTAGTATTATTGCTACTACATATCGGGAACAGTACCTGTGTGAATCTTTGTCACATTCTGACTGCTCTTCTCTCCGCTCCATTTTACATAGATTCTCAGATCCGTACTGGTTCCATCTTGGTCAGGAATTCCGGTGTTACACTGGTCTTACACGCAGATAGAATATACTGAATTGAAGAATGCATGCGTGCAGATATATATAGGAATCAAGAAAGAATTCAGTGTAGTCCGGAAAATTAAGAATTTATTTGGAGTGAGGCCTTTCTAGGATCTCGCCTGTCATCAGACTCCATCTTTAAATATAATGCTGACATAAGTTCTTACTGTGACGTCAGGTTCTTGGTAACGGCTGGCGTTTCTCCTTGGTGGCGATGATAATTTCCCAGGAAAAATGATTTTCTGAATTGGTTGATGAATGGCTTGCGAGAGGTCCGATTTTTGTATTATTGCTACTACATATCGGGAACAGTACCTGTGTGAACCTTTGTCACATTCTGACTGCTCTTCTCACCGCTTCATTTTTCTTAGATTTTCAGATCCATCCTGGTTCCATCTTTGTCAGGAATTCCGGTGTTACACTGGTCTTACACGCAGATAGAATATACTGAATTGAAGAATGCATGCGTGCAGATATATATAGGAATCAAGAAAGAATTCAGTGTAGTCCGGAAAATTAAGAATTTATTTGGAGTGAGGCCTTTCGAGGATCTCGCCTGTCATCAGACTTCATCTTTAAATCCAATGCTGACATAAGTTCTTGCTGTGACGTCAGGTTCTTGGTAACGGCTGGCGTTTCACAGTGATGGCGATGATAATTTTCGAGGAAAAATGATTTTCTGAATCGGTTGGTGAATGGCTTGCGAGAGGTCCGATTTTAGTATTATTGCTACTACATATCGGGAACAGTACCTGTGTGAATCTTTGTCACATTCTGACTGCTCTTCTCTCCGCTCCATTTCTCTTAGATTCTCAGATCCGTCCTGGTTCCATCTTGGTCAGGAATTCCGGTGTTACACTGGTCTTACACGCAGATAGAATATACTGAATTGAAGAATGCATGCGTGCAGATATATATAGGAATCAAGAAAGAATTCAGTGTAGTCCGGAAAATTAAGAATTTATTTGGAGTGAGGCCTTACTATGATCTCGCCTGTCATCAGACTCCACCTTTAAATTCAATGCTGACATAAGTTCTTACTGTGACGTTAGGTTCTTGGTAACGGCTGGCGTTTCACAGTGATGGCGATGATAATGTCCCAGGACAAATGATTTTCTGAATCGGTTGATGAATGGCTTGCGAGAGGTCCGATTTTAGTAATATTGCTACTACATATCGGGAACAGTACCTGTGTGAATCTTTGTCACATTCTGACTGCTCTTCTCTCCGCTACATTTTTCTTAGATTCTGAGATCCGTCCTGGTTCCACCTTTGTCAGGAATTCCGGTGTCACACTGGTCATACACGCAGATAGAATATACTGAATTGAAGAATGCATGCGTGCAGATATATATAGGAATCAAGAAAGAATTCAGTGTAGTCCGGTAAATTAAGAATTTATTTGGAGTGAGGCCTTTCTAGGATTTCGCCTGTCATCAGATTCCATATTTAAATCCAATGCTGACATAAGTTCTTACTGTGACGTCAGCTTCTTGGTAACGACTTGCGTTTCACAGTGATGGCGATGATAATTTCCCAGGAAAAATGATTTTCAGACTCCATCTTTAAATCAAATGCTGACATAAGTTCTTACTGTGACGTCAGGTTCTTGGCAACGGCTGGCGTTTCACAGTGATGGCGATGATAATTTCCCAGGAAAAATGATTTTCTAAATCGGTTAATGAATGGCTTGCGATAGGTCCGATTTTAGTATTATTGCTACTACATATCGGGAACAGTACCTGTGTGGATCTTTGTCACATTCTGACTGCTCTTCTCTCCGCTCCATTTTTCTTAGATTCTCAGATCCGTCCTGGTTCCATCTTTGTCAGGAATTCCGGTGTCACACTGGTCTTACACGCAGATAGAATATACTGAATTGAAGAATGCATGCGTGCAGATATATATAGGAATCAAGAAAGAATTCAGTGTAGTCCGGAAAATTAAGAATTTATTTGGAGTGAGGCCTTTCTAGGATCTCGCCTGTCATCAGACTCCATCATTAAATCCAATGCTGACATAAGTTCTTACTGTGACGTCAGGTTCTTGGTAACGGCTGGCGTTTCACAGTGATGGCGATGATAATTTCCCAGAAAAAATGATTTTATGAATCGGTTGATGAATGGCTTGCGAGAGGTCCGATTTTAGTGCTATTGCTACTACATATCGGGAACAGTACCTGTGTGAATCGGAATTGAAGAATGCATGCGTGCAGATGATATATATAGGAATCAAGAAAGAATTCAGTGTAGTCCGAAAAATTAAGAATTTATTTGGAGTGAGGCCTTTCCATGATCTCGCCTGTCACCAGACTCCATCTTTAAATCCAATGCTGACATATGTTCTTACTGTGACGTCAGGTTCTTGGTAACGGCTGGCGTTTCAACGTGATGGCGATGATAATATCCCAGGAAAAATGATTTTCTGAATCGGTTGATGAATGGCTTGCGAGAGGTCCGATTTTAGTATTATTGCTACTACATATCGGGAACAGTACCTGTGTGAATCTTTGTCACATTCTGACTGCTCTTCTCTCCGCTCCATTTTTCTTAGATTATCAGATCCGTCCTGGTTTCATCTTTGTCAGGAATTCCGGTGTCACACTGGTCTTACACGCAGATAGAATATACTGAATTGAAGAATGCATGCGTGCAGATTATATATATAGGAATCGAGAAAGAATTCAGTGTAGTGCGGAAAATTAAGAATTAATTTGGAGTGAGCCCTATCTAGGATCTCGCCTGTCATCAGACTCCATCTTTAAATCCAATGCTGACATAAGTTCTTACTGTGGCGTCAGGTTCTTGGTAACGGCTGGCGTTTCACAGTGATGGCGATGATAATTTCCCAGGAAAAATGATTTTCTGAATCGATTGATGAATGGCTTGCGAGAGTTCCGATTTTAGTATTATTGCTACTACATATCGAGAACAGTACCTGTGTGAATCTTTGTCACATTCTGGCTGCTCTTCTCTCCGCTCCTTTTTTCTTAGATTCTCAGATCCGTCCTGGTTCCATCTTTGTCACGAATTCCGGTGTTACACTGGTCTTACACGCAGATAGAATATACTGAATTGAAGAATGCATGCGTGCAGATATATATAGGAATCAAGAAAGAATTCAGTGTAGTCCGGAAAATTAAGAATTTATTTGGAGTGAGGCCTTTCTATGATCTCGCCTGTCATCAGACTCCACCTTTAAATCCAATGCTGACATAAGTTCTTACTGTGACGTCATGTTCTTGGTAACGGCTGGCGTTTCACAGTGATGGCGATGATAATTTCCCAGGACAAATGATTTTCTGAATCGGTTGATGAATGGCTTGCGAGAGGTCCGATTTTAGTAATATTGCTACTACATATCGAGAACAGTACCTGTGTGAATCGTTGTCACATTCTGACTGCTCTTCTCTCCGCTCCATTTTTCTTAGATTCTCATATCCGTCCTGGTTCCATCTTTGTCACGAATTCCGGTGTCACACTGGTCTTACACGCAGATAGAATATACTGAATTGAAGAATTCATGCGTGCAGATATATACAGGAATCAAGAAAGAATTCAGTGTAGTCAGGTAAATTAAGAATTTATTTGGAGTGAGGCCTTTCTATGATTTCGCCTGTCATCAGATTCCATCTTTAAATCAAATGCTGACATAAGTTCTTACAGTGACGTCAGGTTCTTGGCAACGGCTGGCGTTTCACAGTGATGGCGATGATAATTTCCCAGGAAAAATGATTTTCTGAATCGGTTGACGAATGGCTTGCGAGAGGTCCGATTTTAGTATTATTGCTACTACATATCGGGAACAGTACCTGTGTGGATCTTTTGTCACATTCTGACTGCTCTTCTCTCCGCTCCATTTTTCTTAGATTCTCAGATCCGTCCTGGTTCCATCTTTGTCAGGAATTCCGGTGTCACACTGGTCTTACACGCAGATAGAATATACTGAATTGAAGAATGCATGCGTGCAGATATATATATAGGAATCAAGAAAGAATTCAGTGTAGTCCGGAAAATTAAGAATTTATTTGGAGTGAGGCCTTTCTAGGATCTCGCCTGTCATCAGACTCCATCTTTAAATCAAATGCTGACATAAGTTCTTACTGTGACGTCAGGTTCTTGGTAACGGCTGGCGTTTCACAGTGATGGCGATGATAATTTCCCAGGAAAAATTATTTTCTGAATCGGTTGATGAATGGCTTGCGAGAGTTCCGATTTTAGTATTATTGCTACTACATATCGAGAACAGTACCTGTGTGGATCTTTGTCACATTCTGGCTGCTTTTCTCTCCGCTCCATTTTTCTTAGATTCTCATATCCGTCCTGGTTCCATCTTTGTCACGAATTCCGGTGTCACACTGGTCTTACACGCAGATAGAATATACTGAATTGAAGAATTCATGCGTGCAGATATATATAGGAATTAAGAAAGAATTCAGTGTAGTCCGGAAAATTAAGAATTTATTTGGAGTGAGGCCTTTCGAGGATCTCGCCTGTCATCAGACTTCATCTTTAAATCCAATGCTGACATAAGTTCTTACTGTGACGTCAGGTTCTTGGTAACGGCTGGCGTTTCACAGTGATGGCGATGATAATTTCCCAGGCAAAATGATTTTCTGAATCGGTTGATGAATGGCTTGCGAGAGGTCCGATTTTAGTATTATTGCTACTACATATCGGGAACAGTACCTGTGTGAATCTTTGTCACATTCTGACTGCTCTTCTCTCCGCTCCATTTTTCTTAGATTCTCAGATCCGTCCTGGTTCCATCTTTGTCAGGAATTCCGGTGTCACACTGGTCTTACACGCAGATAGAATATACTGAATTGAAGAATTCATGCGTGCAGATATATACAGGAATCAAGAAAGAATTCAGTGTAGTCAGGTAAATTAAGAATTTATTTGGAGTGAGGCCTTTCTATGATTTCGCCTGTCATCAGATTCCATCTTTAAATCAAATGCTGACATAAGTTCTTACAGTGACGTCAGGTTCTTGGCAACGGCTGGCGTTTCACAGTGATGGCGATGATAATTTCCCAGGAAAAATGATTTTCTGAATCGGTTGACGAATGGCTTGCGAGAGGTCCGATTTTAGTATTATTGCTACTACATATCGGGAACAGTACCTGTGTAGATCTTTTGTCACATTCTGACTGCTCTTCTCTCCGCTCCATTTTTCTTAGATTCTCAGATCCGTCCTGGTTCCATCTTTGTCAGGAATTCCGGTGTCACACTGGTCTTACACGCAGATAGAATATACTGAATTGAAGAATGCATGCGTGCAGATATATATATAGGAATCAAGAAAGAATTCAGTGTAGTCTGGAAAATTAAGAATTTATTTGGAGTGAGGCCTTTCTAGGATATCGCCTGTCACCAGACTCCATCTTTAAATCCAATGCTGACATAAGTTCTTACTGTGACGTCAGGTTCTTGGTAACGGCTGGCGTTTCACAGTGATGGCGATGATAATTTCCCAGGCAAAATGATTTTCTGAATCGGTTGATGAATGGCTTGCGAGAGTTCCGATTTTATTATTATTGCTACTACATATCGGGAACAGTACCTGTGTGAATCTTTGTCACATTCTGGCTGCTTTTCTCTCCGCTCCATTTTTCTTAGATTCTCATATCCGTCCTGGTTCCATCTTTGTCACGAATTCCGGTGTCACACTGGTCTTACACGCAGATAGAATATACTGAATTGAAGAATTCATGCAGATATATATAGGAATTAAGAAAGAATTCAGTGTAGTCCGGAAAATTAAGAATTTATTTGGAGTGAGGCCTTTCGATGATCTCGCCTGTCATCAGACTTCATCTTTAAATCCAATGCTGACATAAGTTCTTACTGTGACGTCAGGTTCTTGGTAACGGCTGGCGTTTCACAGTGATGGCGATGATAATTTCCCAGGCAAAATGATTTTCTGAATCGGTTGATGAATGGCTTGCGAGAGGTCCGATTTTAGTATTATTGCTACTACATATCGGGAACAGTACCTGTGTGAATCTTTGTCACATTCTGACTGCTCTTCTCTCCGCTCCATTTTTCTTAGATTCTCAGATCCGTCCTGGTTCCATCTTTGTCAGGAATTCCGGTGTCACACTGGTCTTACACGCAGATAGAATATACTGAATTGAAGAATTCATGCGTGCAGATATATATAGGAATCAAGAAAGAATTCAGTGTAGTCAGGTAAATTAAGAATTTATTTGGAGTGAGGCCTTTCTATGATTTCGCCTGTCATCAGACTCCATCTTTAAATCCAATGCTGACATAAGTTCTTACTGTGACGTCAGGTTCTTGGTAACGGCTGGCGTTTCACAGTGATGGCGATGATAATTTCCCAGGAAAAATGATTTTCTGAATCGGTTGATGAACGGCTTGCGAGAGGTCCGATTTTAGTATTATTGCTACTACATATCGGGAACAGTACCTGTGTGAATCTTTGTCACATTCTGACTGCTCTTCTCTCCGCTCCATTTTTCTTAGATTCTCAGATCCGTCCTGGTTCCATCTTTGTCAGGAATTCCGGTATCACACTGGTCTTACACGCAGATAGAATATACTGAATTGAAGAATGCACGCGTGCAGATATATATAGGAATCAAGAAAGAATTCAGTGTAGTCCGGAAAATTAAGAATTTATTTGGAGTGAGGCCTTTCCAGGATCTCGCCTGTCACCAGACTCCATCTTTAAATCCAATGCTGACATATGTTCTTACTGTGACGTCAGGTTCTTGGTAACGGCTGGCGTTTCAACGTGATGGCGATGATAATTTCCCAGGAAAAATGATTTTCTGAATCGGTTGATGAATGGCTTGCGAGAGGTCCGATTTTAGTATTATTGCTACTACATATCGGGAACAGTACCTGTGTGAATCTTTGTCACATTCTGACTGCTCTTCTCTCCGCTCCATTTTTCTTAGATTCTCAGATCCGTCCTGGTTCCATCTTTGTCAGGAATTCCGGTATCACACTGGTCTTACACGCAGATAGAATATACTGAATTGAAGAATGCATGCGTGCAGATATATATAGGAATCAAGAAAGAATTCAGTGTAGTCCGGAAAATTAAGAATTTATTTGGAGTGAGGCCTTTCTAGGATCTCGCCTGTCATCAGACTCCATCTTTAAATCCAATGCTGACATAAGTTCTTACTGTGACGTCAGGTTCTTGGTAACGGCTGGCGTTTCACAGTGATGGCGATGATAATTTCCCAGGAAAAATGATTTTCAGACTCCATCTTTAAATCAAATGCTGACATAAGTTCTTACTGTGACGTCAGGTTCTTGGCAACGGCTGGCGTTTCACAGTGATGGCGATGATAATTTCCCAGGAAAAATGATTTTCTGAATCGGTTAATGAATGGCTTGCGAGAGGTCCGATTTTAGTATTATTGCTACTACATATCGGGAACAGAACCTGTGTGGATCTTTGTCACATTCTGACTGCTCTTCTCTCCGCTCCATTTTTCTTAGATTCTCAGATCCGTCCTGGTTCCATCTTTGTCACGAATTCCGGTATCACACTGGTCTTACACGCAGATAGAATATACTGAATTGAAGAATTCATGCGTGCAGATATATATAGGAATCAAGAAAGAATTCAGTGTAGTCCGGAAAATTAAGAATTTATTTGGAGTGAGGCCTATCTAGGATCTCGCCTGTCATCAGACTCCATCTTTAAATCCAATGCTGACATAAGTTCTTACTGTGACGTCAGATTCTTGGTAACGGCTGGCGTTTCACAGTGATGGCGATGATAATTTCCCAGGAAACATTATTTTCTGAATCGGTTGATGAATGGCTTGCGAGAGTTCCGATTTTAGTATTATTGCTACTACATATCGAGAACAGTACCTGTGTGAATCTTTGTCACATTCTGGCTGCTTTTCTCTCCGCTCCATTTTTCTTAGATTCTCATATACGTCCTGGTTCCATCTTTGTCACGAATTCCGGTGTCACACTGGTCTTACACGCAGATAGAATATACTGAATTGAAGAATTCATGCGTGCAGATATATATAGGAATTAAGAAAGAATTCAGTGTAGTCCGGAAAATTAAGAATTTATTTGGAGTGAGGCCTTTCGAGGATCTCGCCTGTCATCAGACTTCATCTTTAAATCCAATGCTGACATAAGTTCTTACTGTGACGTCAGGTTCTTGGTAACGGCTGGCGTTTCACAGTGATGGCGATGATAATTTCCCAGGCAAAATGATTTTCTGAATCGGTTGATGAATGGCTTGCGAGAGGTCCGATTTTAGTATTATTGCTACTACATATCGGGAACAGTACCTGTGTGAATCTTTGTCACATTCTGACTGCTCTTCTCTCCGCTCCATTTTTCTTAGATTCTCAGATCCGTCCTGGTTCCATCTTTGTCAGGAATTCCGGTGTCACACTGGTCTTACACGCAGATAGAATATACTGAATTGAAGAATTCATGCGTGCAGATATATATAGGAATCAAGAAAGAATTCAGTGTAGTCAGGTAAATTAAGAATTTATTTGTAGTGAGGCCTTTCTATGATTTCGCCTGTCATCAGATTCCATCTTTAAATCAAATGCTGACATAAGTTCTTACAGTGACGTCAGGTTCTTGGCAACGGCTGGCGTTTCACAGTGATGGCGATGATAATTTCCCAGGAAAAATGATTTTCTGAATCGGTTGACGAATGGCTTGCGAGAGGTCCGATTTTAGTATTATTGCTACTACATATCGGGAACAGTACCTGTGTGAATCTTTGTCACATTCTGGCTGCTTTTCTCTCCGCTCCATTTTTCTTAGATTCTCATATCCGTCCTGGTTCCATCTTTGTCACGAATTCCGGTGTCACACTGGTCTTACACGCAGATAGAATATACTGAATTGAAGAATTCATGCGTGCAGATATATATAGGAATTAAGAAAGAATTCAGTGTAGTCCGGAAAATTAAGAATTTATTTGGAGTGAGGCCTTTCGAGGATCTCGCCTGTCATCAGACTTCATCTTTAAATCGGAAAAGGCTGAATGCAATCAGGCAGCGGGTGGCGACGTGCGCATGTCACAACCACGGCACGTTTCCGGCTTCTTGAAACCAAGTGACGTCACATGCAAACACAATGCGCGTCTCGTTTCCAAGTATTTTAGTTTACGTGTTTTGATTTGATGGTTTACTCAAATGAACTTACAGTTTATGATCGTTTATTCAATTTCTATGCGAATTATGGTCGATTAGTTATGCGTAATTTGTTTACGGCTTATAAAAGCTACAAATTAAAACACCCATTTTTTTTATTGATCAAATGATCAATTTTATGGTCCAAAACTGTGAAAACCATTTAGGCTAGAAATTAGAATGGACAAATTTGCCTCAAGTCACGAATTCAAAGGGCCATAAGTTTATTTTCTTAAACAATGTTTTGTTAATACCTTTGCAATTTGTTCAATCTACTATATTTAAAAGGTTACATGAAAGTCGGGGCACATTGCATGGTGTCAAATTATTGAGTTGCATGACCTCAAATATTGCATTTCATCAAATTCATGACACGAGTTCAGTGTCAGACTTAGGTCAACGCGACCGCTTTCGCAAGGGTACGCACTACGTTCATGACTGAACTATGTCAGACTGAGAGGCCACACAATGGGACATTTGTTTGAGAATATAAATTCATAATAAACTTTATGTGTGTGTTTAATCTGGTGAAAATTACTAAAACAGTGAATGCTCTAGTTTTTGTTTTACTAATTAACCTTTACCATAGAAATTAGAATACCGAATTTGGCTCATTCTGCTAAATTGGGGACCCGAAATCAGATAAACTCGCGTTTTTAAAGGCACACAACTCGAAAAATACTTAACGTATCTGGGATTGGTTTTCAGTTTTGGATTCAGAAAATTGAGGTCGACAAAATGAACGTGATATGTGTAGGACTTGTGAATTATATATTTTTATATAGATCCATGAAAATCCATAAATGGATGATTTGACAAAATTTTCCAAAACTTATTTCACAGAATTCACCAATTTCCTTTTCCCCGATTTTAGCTGATTTTTACTTTTAGTGTGTTGTTTATGTAGCGTTTATTTGGGCAAATATTTTGTCTGCATTTTTTCTCATAAATGCACTGGACTAGTTTGGACTAGAAGGGAAATTAAAAAAAAAATCAACCATGTCAAAACTCAAATTATACATATTATTATCTACAAATTAAGGGTTGTTTTTTTCCCCTTCTTCTCCTTGTTTGTATAGGCCTAATACTTAAAGAAAACTCTTTAAGCATTGTTTATTGTTTTCATGTTAATTTTAAATTTAAATTTAAAGCTATTTCATGCTAAGCCTAAAAGTAAACAAAATATGGTCAAGCTTTTTCACATTTATTCCTTATTTGACCTCATCATATTTGTGATGCAGATTAAGTAATTCATTTGTGCTGAAATGCAAATAAAAATTAATATGCAGAGATTCCCCCAAAAATCACATTGATTCAGGCCATGAAGACATCATTCAACATAGGGCTATGTACTAGTATCTAGTTCGGAACCGGTACTGTACGGGAGGCCAAATTCACATTTAATAGCTAATTACGCTTAAGTGTAAAACTGTACATTTAAGCTTTTATGCGTAAGACTTTAAGAGTATTTTCATTACGCTTAAGCATAATGCTATTATGCTTAATGATATTATGCTTAAGTGTAATGCCATTATGCTTAAGCGCAATAGGTTTTAATAGTCTTACTACCTTACATATAATGGTATCATCTGAGGTAAATATATGTCAAAAGTTACTAGCATCATTAATTGGCTGCATCCATTTCAGCTCCATTGCTATGGGAGGCCCTTTTCACATTTATTATTTATTTGCGCTTAAGCTTAAATCATTTGCGCTTAAGTGCAAATCATTTGCGCTTAAATGCAAATCATTTACGCTTAAGCGCAAATCATTTACGCTTAAGCGCAAATGTGTCTATCAATTTATTTGCGCTTAAGCGCAAATCATTTGGGCTTAAGCGCAAATCATTTGGGCTTAAGCGAAAATACCTAACACTCCCTTACATCCCTCTGATGTGAATGATTGAGTCCATCTCATATCATATTATCATGGGCCCATAGTAGTAGCCCCATACAGACTGGAAAGTTGAAGAAAAAAAATCCATATGCATATCAGCACCTCTGTCCATGGTGTCCCAACAATTGGTTCCATGGCCATAAATAGGGAATTAGGGGTTACTGGGGGTTTGCTTCCCTCATATTGTGTACTTATTAACTTGAAATAGGGGTAAAACCCCTATTTTCATATCAGCATCCCTGTCCCCAAGAATTTGTGTCTCCATCCCAGAGATATAGTATATTATATAAAAGTGACATATCCTACACAGATCTATACCATTTCCATGATCATAAAACATCTTGGGGTTACTGGGGGATTATTTCCATGATATGGTGAGGCTATATAAACTTTAGTGATGTGTTCAGGCCTGTGCCATTTGAAATTAATTCAAGGGGGAATCATTTGCATATTAATTTTTATTTGCGCTTAAGCGTAAATGATTTGCACTTAAGCGTAAATGATTTATGCCTGATTTACGCTTGAGCGTAACTATTTGCGCTTAAGCGCAAATGATAGAGGTTAATGAAATTTGAATTACGTAATACAAATTCCATTATGCTCAGTGTTCGCGCTGGACCGAAAAAAACTTTAGCCAAAAGTTTAGCCAAATGAAAAGTTTATTAGCCAAATGAAAAAAACTTTAGCCAAATGTTTTTTGGCCAAATTAAAAAAAACTTTGGCCAAATTAAATAATCGTTTTCTGGTCGGTTCACAATTAATGACTAAAACGTAAAATCTAACAGACACAGGTAAAATACACAATAATTTAAATATGTCTCATCTATAAAATATACTTGATCTCTGTGATGGAGACACACATTCTTGGGGACAGGGATGCTGATAATATGAAAATAGGGTTTTTCCCCCTATTTCAAGTCAATAAGTACACCATATGAAGGAAGCAAGCCCTCCGGTAACCCCTAATTCCCTTTTTATGGCCATTGAAATGGTATATATCTGTGCAGGAGATATGTCTTTAAAAAATATACTAGAGCTCTTGGAGTGAGACACCAATTCCTGGGGCACCAGGGACAGAGATGCTGATATGCATATGGAAATCTATGTTTTTTCTTCAACTTCGAGTCTGTATGGAGCTATTACTATGGGCCCATTATATTATACTATGAGATGGACTCAATCATTCACAATCAGAGGGAAGGAAGGGAGTGTTAGGTATTTGCGCGCGCAAATAAATTGATAGACACATATTTGCGCTTAAGCGCAAATATTTGCGCTTACGCGCAAATAAATAATAAATGCGAAAAGGGCCTCCCATACACTACAACATAATAATCCAGATCTAGTCTGAATACATACTGTCTAATATAACAATAATGGAGCCCCCAGGCTAATCCAGATACAGACGTCAGAATGATATTGATAAGTCATATTAATTTAATGAAACATTAATTATACATGTATTGTACATATTTTAATTCTCATTCCCGCATTGTACCTTTTTAAAATTATTTTAAGATTATCCGTGGCTCTATGAACTACTTTAGTCCAACAAATTAGACTATTCGGATTAATACATATTTAAATATTTCATTATTTGGACATTTACGATTGTATTAATCCTTCTAAGTTCTATGAGGGATTAAGGCCACATAAATGTCCAAATATTAAAATAGGCCTTAATCCGAATCGTCTAATTTGTTGGACTACAACTACTTATGCCAAATTGCATGTTTACAATTCACAATGTATCTCAAGAATTGCAGTGTTTACACTCAATAATTTTGAACCAAACCATTCGATCGACCCCTGGTAACTCAATTTAGTATTTACCTTTGCAAAATTTGTAATATTTCTCTTCCTTAAACATGCCATCCAGTTGTGTAATATGATATTCTGTAGTAAATCAGAATTGTTTGAATATTCAATTATTATCATGATTATCGATCGTTAACACGATTATAGTATTAGTTTCGTGTTGTTTATTTGATTTTCGAAGCGAAGTGCACTCGTGAAGTGACCTTGCATGTTAGGTCAACTTTAGGGCATTGCTAAAAGCATTGCCGGCCAGGAACATTTCACGCATGCGCATCAGACGTAACACCTTCTACCTGATTGCATTCAGCCTTTTCCCTTTAAATCCAATGCTGACATAAGTTCTTACTGTGACGTCAGGTTCTTGGTAACGGCTGGCGTTTCACAGTGATGGCGATGATAATTTCCCAGGCAAAATGATTTTCTGAATCGGTTGATGAATGGCTTGCGAGAGGTCCGATTTTAGTATTATTGCTACTACATATCGGGAACAGTACCTGTGTGAATCTTTTGTCACATTCTGACTGCTCTTCTCTCCGCTCCATTTTTCTTAGATTCTCAGATCCGTCCTGGTTCCATCTTTGTCAGGAATTCCGGTGTCACACTGGTCTTACACGCAGATAGAATATACTGAATTGAAGAATTCATGCGTGCAGATATATATAGGAATCAAGAAAGAATTCAGTGTAGTCTGGAAAATTAAGAATTTATTTGGAGTGAGGCCTTTCTAGGATCTCGCCTGTCACCAGACTCCATCTTTAAATCAAATGCTGACATAAGTTCTTACAGTGACGTCAGGTTCTTGGCAACGGCTGGCGTTTCACAGTGATGGCGATGATAATTTCCCAGGAAAAATGATTTTCTGAATCGGTTAATGAATGGCTTGCGAGAGGTCCGATTTTAGTATTATTGCTACTACATATCGGGAACAGTACCTGTGTGAATCTTTGTCACATTCTGACTGCTCTTCTCTCCACTCCATTTTTCTTAGATTCTCAGATCCGTCCTGGTTCCATCTTTGTCAGGAATTCCGGTGTCACACTGGTCTTACACGCAGATAGAATATACTGAATTGAAGAATGCATGCGTGCAGATATATATAGGAATCAAGAAAGAATTCAGTGTAGTCCGGAAAATTAAGAATTTATTTGGAGTGAGGCCTTTCCAGGATCTCGCCTGTCACCAGACTCCATCTTTAAATCCAATGCTGACATATGTTCTTACTGTGGCGTCAGGTTCTTGGTAACGGCTGGCGTTTCAACGTGATGGCGATGATAATTTCCCAGGAAAAATGATTTTCTGAATCGGCTGATGAATGGCTTGCGAGAGGTGCGATTTTAGTATTATTGCTACTACATATCGGGAACAGTACCTGTGTGAATCTTTGTCACATTCTGACTGCTCTTCTCTCCGCTCCATTTTTCTTAGATTCTCAGATCCGTCCTGGTTCCATCTTTGTCAGGAATTCCGGTGTCACACTGGTCTTACACGCAGATAGAATATACTGAATTGAAGAATGCATGCATGCAGATATATATAGGAATCAAGAAAGAATTCAGTGTAGTCCGGAAAATTAAGAATTTATTTGGAGTGAGGACTATCTAGGATCTCGCCTGTCATCAAACTCCATCTTTAAATCCAATGCTGACATATGTTCTTACTGTGACGTCAGGTTCTTGGTAACGGCTGGCGTTTCACAGTGATGGCGATGATAATTTCCCAGGAAAAATGATTTTCTGAATCGGTTGATGAATGGCTTGCGAGAGTTCCGATTTTAGTATTATTGCTACTATATATCGAGAACAGTACCTGTGTGAATCTTTGTCACATTCTGGCAGCTCTTCTCTCCGCTCCATTTTTCTTAGATTCTCAGATCCGTCCTGGTTCCATCTTTGTCAGGAATTCCGGTGTCACACTGGTCTTACACGCATATAGAATATACTGAATTGAAGAATGCATGCGTGCAGATATATATAGGAATCAAGAAAGAATTCAGTGTAGTCTGGAAAATTAAGAATTTATTTGGAGTGAGGCCTTTCTAGGATCTCACCTGTCACCAGACTCCATCTTTAAATCCAATGCTGACATAAGTTCTTACTGTGACGTCAGGTTCTTGGTAACGGCTGGCGTTTCACAGTGATGGCGATGATAATTTCCCAGGAAAAATGATTTTCTGAATCGGTTAATGAATGGCTTGCGAGAGGTCCGATTTTAGTATTATTGCTACTACATATCGGGAACAGTACCTGTGTGAATCTTTGTCACATTCTGACTGCTCTTCTCTCCGCTCCATTTTTCTTAGATTCTCAGATCCGTCCTGGTTCCATCTTTGTCAGGAATTCCGGTATCACACTGGTCTTACACGCAGATAGAATATACTGAATTGAAGAATGCATGCGTGCAGATATATATAGGAATCAAGAAAGAATTCAGTGTAGTCCGGAAAATTAAGAATTTATTTGGAGTGAGGCCTTTCCAGGATCTCGCCTGTCACCAGACTCCATCTTTAAATCCAATGCTGACATATGTTCTTACTGTGACGTCAGGTTCTTGGTAACGGCTGGCGTTTCAACGTGATGGCGATGATAATTTCCCAGGAAAAATGATTTTCTGAATCGGCTGATGAATGGCTTGCGAGAGGTCCGATTTTAGTATTATTGCTACTACATATCGGGAACAGTACCTGTGTGAATCTTTGTCACATTCTGACTGCTCTTCTCTCCGCTCCATTTTTCTTAGATTCTCAGATCCGTCCTGGTTCCATCTTTGTCAGGAATTCCGGTGTCACACTGGTCTTACACGCAGATAGAATATACTGAATTGAAGAATGCATGCATGCAGATATATATAGGAATCAAGAAAGAATTCAGTGTAGTCCGGAAAATTAAGAATTTATTTGGAGTGAGGTCTTTCGAGGATCTCGCCTGTCATCAGACTTCATCTTTAAATCCAATGCTGACATAAGTTCTTACTGTGACGTCAGGTTCTTGGTAACGGCTGGCGTTTCACAGTGATGGCGATGATAATTTCCCAGGAAAAATGATTTTCTGAATCGGTTGATGAATGGCTTGAGAGAGGTCCGATTTTAGTATTATTGCTACTACATATCGGGAACAGTACCTGTGTGAATCTTTGTCACATTCTGACTGCTCTTCTCTCCGCTCCATTTTTCTTAGATTATCAGATCCGTCCTGGTTCCATCATTGTCAGGAATTCCGGTATTACACTGGTCTTACACGCAGATAGAATATACTGAATTGAAGAATGCATGCGTGCAGATATATATAGGAATCAAGAAAGAATTCAGTGTAGTCCGGAAAATTAAGAATTTATTTGGAGTGAGGTCTTTCGAGGATCTCGCCTGTCATCAGACTTCATCTTTAAATCCAATGCTGACATAAGTTCTTACTGTGACGTCAGGTTCTTGGTAACGGCTGGCGTTTCACAGTGATGGCGATGATAATTTCCCAGGAAAAATGATTTTCTGAATCGGTTGATGAATGGCTTGCGAGAGATCCGATTTTAGTATTATTGCTACTACATATCGGGAACAGTACCTGTGTGAATCTTTGTCACATTCTGACTGCTCTTCTCTCCGCTCCATTTTTCTTAGATTCTCAGATCCGTCCTGGTTCCATCTTTGTCAGGAATTCCGGTGTCACACTGGTCTTACACGCAGATAGAATATACTGAATTGAAGAATGCATGCGTGCAGATATATATAGGAATCAAGAAAGAATTCAGTGTAGTCCGGAAAATTAAGAATTTATTTGGAGTGAGGCCTTTCCAGGATCTCGCCTGTCACCAGACTCCATCTTTAAATCCAATGCTGACATATGTTCTTACTGTGGCGTCAGGTTCTTGGTAACGGCTGGCGTTTCAACGTGATGGCGATGATAATTTCCCAGGAAAAATGATTTTCTGAATCGGCTGATGAATGGCTTGCGAGAGGTGCGATTTTAGTATTATTGCTACTACATATCGGGAACAGTACCTGTGTGAATCTTTGTCACATTCTGACTGCTCTTCTCTCCGCTCCATTTTTCTTAGATTCTCAGATCCGTCCTGGTTCCATCTTTGTCAGGAATTCCGGTGTCACACTGGTCTTACACGCAGATAGAATATACTGAATTGAAGAATGCATGCATGCAGATATATATAGGAATCAAGAAAGAATTCAGTGTAGTCCGGAAAATTAAGAATTTATTTGGAGTGAGGACTATCTAGGATCTCGCCTGTCATCAAACTCCATCTTTAAATCCAATGCTGACATATGTTCTTACTGTGACGTCAGGTTCTTGGTAACGGCTGGCGTTTCACAGTGATGGCGATGATAATTTCCCAGGAAAAATGATTTTCTGAATCGGTTGATGAATGGCTTGCGAGAGTTCCGATTTTAGTATTATTGCTACTATATATCGAGAACAGTACCTGTGTGAATCTTTGTCACATTCTGGCAGCTCTTCTCTCCGCTCCATTTTTCTTAGATTCTCAGATCCGTCCTGGTTCCATCTTTGTCAGGAATTCCGGTGTCACACTGGTCTTACACGCATATAGAATATACTGAATTGAAGAATGCATGCGTGCAGATATATATAGGAATCAAGAAAGAATTCAGTGTAGTCTGGAAAATTAAGAATTTATTTGGAGTGAGGCCTTTCTAGGATCTCGCCTGTCACTAGACTCCATCTTTAAATCCAATGCTGACATAAGTTCTTACTGTGACGTCAGGTTCTTGGTAACGGCTGGCGTTTCACAGTGATGGCGATGATAATTTCCCAGGAAAAATGATTTTCTGAATCGGTTAATGAATGGCTTGCGAGAGGTCCGATTTTAGTATTATTGCTACTACATATCGGGAACAGTACCTGTGTGAATCTTTGTCACATTCTGACTGCTCTTCTCTCCGCTCCATTTTTCTTAGATTCTCAGATCCGTCCTGGTTCCATCTTTGTCAGGAATTCCGGTATCACACTGGTCTTACACGCAGATAGAATATACTGAATTGAAGAATGCATGCGTGCAGATATATATAGGAATCAAGAAAGAATTCAGTGTAGTCCGGAAAATTAAGAATTTATTTGGAGTGAGGCCTTTCCAGGATCTCGCCTGTCACCAGACTCCATCTTTAAATCCAATGCTGACATATGTTCTTACTGTGACGTCAGGTTCTTGGTAACGGCTGGCGTTTCAACGTGATGGCGATGATAATTTCCCAGGAAAATTGATTTTCTGAATCGGCTGATGAATGGCTTGCGAGAGGTCCGATTTTAGTATTATTGCTACTACATATCGGGAACAGTACCTGTGTGAATCTTTGTCACATTCTGACTGCTCTTCTCTCCGCTCCATTTTTCTTAGATTCTCAGATCCGTCCTGGTTCCATCTTTGTCAGGAATTCCGGTGTCACACTGGTCTTACGCGCAGATAGAATATACTGAATTGAAGAATGCATGCATGCAGATATATATAGGAATCAAGAAAGAATTCAGTGTAGTCCGGAAAATTAAGAATTTATTTGGAGTGAGGTCTTTCGAGGATCTCGCCTGTCATCAGACTTCATCTTTAAATCCAATGCTGACATAAGTTCTTACTGTGACGTCAGGTTCTTGGTAACGGCTGGCGTTTCACAGTGATGGCGATGATAATTTCCCAGGAAAAATGATTTTCTGAATCGGTTGATGAATGGCTTGAGAGAGGTCCGATTTTAGTATTATTGCTACTACATATCGGGAACAGTACCTGTGTGAATCTTTGTCACATTCTGACTGCTCTTCTCTCCGCTCCATTTTTCTTAGATTATCAGATCCGTCCTGGTTCCATCATTGTCAGGAATTCCGGTATCACACTGGTCTTACACGCAGATAGAATATACTGAATTGAAGAATGCATGCGTGCAGATATATATAGGAATCAAGAAAGAATTCAGTGTAGTCCGGAAAATTAAGAATTTATTTGGAGTGAGGTCTTTCGAGGATCTCGCCTGTCATCAGACTTCATCTTTAAATCCAATGCTGACATAAGTTCTTACTGTGACGTCAGGTTCTTGGTAACGGCTGGCGTTTCACAGTGATGGCGATGATAATTTCCCAGGAAAAATGATTTTCTGAATCGGTTGATGAATGGCTTGCGAGAGATCCGATTTTAGTATTATTGCTACTACATATCGGGAACAGTACCTGTGTGAATCTTTGTCACATTCTGACTGCTCTTCTCTCCGCTCCATTTTTCTTAGATTCTCAGATCCGTCCTGGTTCCATCTTTGTCAGGAATTCCGGTGTCACACTGGTCTTACACGCAGATAGAATATACTGAATTGAAGAATTCATGCGTGCAGATATATATAGGAATCAAGAAAGAATTCAGTGTAGTCTGGAAAATTAAGAATTTATTTGGAGTGAGGCCTTTCTAGGATCTCGCCTGTCACCAGACTCCATCTTTAAATCCAATGCTGACATAAGTTCTTACTGTGACGTCAGGTTCTTGGTAACGGCTGGCGTTTCACAGTGATGGCGACGATAATTTCCCAGGAAAAATGATTTTCTGAATCGGTTAATGAATGGCTTGCGAGAGGTCCGATTTTAGTATTATTGCTACTACATATCGGGAACAGTACCTGTGTGAATCTTTGTCACATTCTGACTGCTCTTCTCTCCGCTCCATTTTTCTTAGATTCTCAGATCCGTCCTGGTTCCATCTTTGCCAGGAATTCCGGTGTCACACTGGTCTTACACGCAGATAGAATATACTGAATTGAAGAATGCATGCATGCAGATATATATAGGAATCAAGAAAGAATTCAGTGTAGTCCGGAAAATTAAGAATTTATTTGGAGTGAGGCCTTTCTATGATCTCGCCTGTCATCAGACTCCACCTTTAAATCCAATGCTGACATAAGTTCTTACTGTGACGTTAGGTTCTTGGTAACGGCTGGCGTTTCACAGTGATGGCGATGATAATTTCCCAGGACAAATGATTTTCTGAATCGGTTGATGAATGGCTTGCGAGAGGTCCGATTTTAGTAATATTGCTACTACATATCGGGAACAGTACCTGTGTGAATCTTTGTCACATTCTGACTGCTCTTCTCTCCGCTACATTTTTCTTAGATTCTCAGATCCGTCCTGGTTCCACCTTTGTCAGGAATTCCGGTGTCACACTGGTCTTACACGCAGATAGAATATACTGAATTGAAGAATGCATGCGTGCAGATATATATAGGAATCAAGAACGAATTCAGTGTAGTATGCGATATATGTTTCGGTTCAAATTACGAGTGGATAACCTGAGTGCTTAGTCATACCAAAGGCTCCGTTGAAGTTGGATACATAATAGGAATGGTAATTCTAATTCGTACGACATTTAAGCATGTAAATATAAGTAATGAAAAAATTATGTGTGAAACGTAATTCGAACGGGCATGATGTTACGAGTATCTAGCTTTTGGCGTCGTTGTTCGTTTCATTTAATAAGCAATCAATTGCAAACTACTGTATGACAAACAGATCGGAGATCTTTCTATTTTTTAGTTGTATAACGAAAAGTCACAATTAGCCATTTTCGAACAATTACATACTTGCGGGGTAAATCTCTTCACATAATCAGCTGTATAAAAAACGCGTCCCATTACGTCTATGCGAAAACCGTATCATGAAATTTCAATTATCTGTCTACATGAAAATATAGGCGCCACAAACTCCATCTTCGTATGTCACCTTACCTCGGGTGACGCCTGGCCTATAATATTACTATAGTATGATAGTTGTTTCAACGCTATCATCTCTTGGAATGTCAATTGATTGAGATCCGGTCCTATCAGTTCTAACATAGTTATGCCCAATTTAGGCTTATAATTTAATATAAGCTAAGTGTGTTTCAACATAGCCAGTTGGAAGAGAAGTTTGATTCAAACCCGAGAGCGTTGTGATAATATGGATTAGCGGCTGAAATTACCAAACATATTGCATGGCCCTTATACATATGATCTCGGGAAACAACTATTGTTAAAATTCAAAATTAAATACGAATTAAAATTTGGACCAGTCTCATCAATAACCAGATAATTATATTTATTCCCATCCACCGCTCACCCCTTATTAAGGGGAATCTACACATTATGCTGAACTCCCAAATATGACCACCAGCCGGTTACACCCTACATTGCTATCTCTAAGTTGTCACCATGATTTTATCGAGATGGATGTTTCTCCTTCTTGTGACGAGGTCAACTGATCAATATAGGCGAGGTACTCATCAGGATTGGCCTAATTCGTATGTCAATTTGCATTTTGACAGCAATAAAACATCAGCAAATACAATTTGCGGAGTATCTCCTCTCGTGGTAAAAATTACATTACCACATTAGAATCGTCGTTTAATTTCTTGTATAACACGTGTATGTCTTGCAAATATAGATGACTGTGATCCCAATCCAGTGTACTATATATATGCGAGATGTGTTTCGGTTCAAATTACGAGTGGATAACCTCAGTCACGCCAAAGGCTCAGTTGAAGTTGGATACATAATGGGAATGGTAATTCTATTTCGTATGATATTTAAGCATGTAAATATGAGTAATGAATTTTGACCGCATTCAAAAATCAACAAATTGAATTGGCGGAGTTTAAAGAACATGATCGTGGTAAAATCCACATGACCACATTAAAGCGGTCGTTAATTTCTAATATAAAACATGTATGTCTTGCAGATATAAATGACTGTGATCCCGACCCTTGCCTGAATGGGGGATCACGTAAGGACATGGCAAACAGCTTCATGCGTACTTGTACAGACACTGGTTTCGATGGATCAATATGTGAAAACAGTGAGTATAAGTTTATGCCATTTCCTCGCGCAAATAGGTTCATATTTGACCAAAATATTGTTTTAAGAGTTTTAAGAAGTAATTTGGAGTAAAGTCACTAAATATCATAATGCATTGCCACTTACCACACATTTATATATTGAAAAAGATTTTATGGCGACCATATCGGACCGCCATGTTAAACTACACATGTTCATGAGACAAATTGTCTTCAGTTAATAGAGTTTTCGACTGCGAGTGTCGACCTGTTTCTATAGCTAATTATATGATTGCCAACACAATGTCAGGTGGACAGTTTTATTCCTATACATACTGGTGATCGAACGTGTTCAGAACCCGTGATATATACATGTACGACTCGTCTGAGTCTGAAATATTTCTCAAATGTTTATAGAATGTAAAACAATTGGCGCAAGGCAGAACTATTACGCAGCTGTGTTCTGACATTCAGCCAGCCTCAACTTTGAACCCACAGGAGTTTAAGATTGGATACATACAACTAAATTTGTACCTTCCTCGTGTTGGTGATCAAATATCAAAAAATATTGCGTCGGTGGGATTCAAAGAAGTCGTAAAACTGTTAAAATCGTATTTTGGCGCGAAATTTTTTATTGCAAATTCGTATTCTACGCGGTCGATCACACCCCTAATATTCTTATCCTTGTTCTAATCCAACCAGAAATGAGCTTTTAGGCCATGTGATGGAAATTCGTATCCTTGGTTGGACAAATATCTTACTTCAAAAATGTCGTATAAAGTATACGACATATTTGAAGTAAAACATATGACCATAACGTCAGTTACGTTGTTCTCAGAACGTCGTATATAGCCCTGGAGCTAATAGGGGTACCCTTGCACCCACCTGGGACTTAACTTCACCCCACTCATTTTGTTCCTTATTATGTCCCTTCAACTTTTAAGAAATGTTAACAAGAAAAAAAAATGGCCTTGTAGACTCCAGACAATATGGCGTCCATCATGGCCGCCGTTTTTCAGACCAGACCCTAAGTGAGTTTTATGCAAATTATAGCGTGAAAATCTAGTAAAATGTATATATTTTCGTGTAGCTAAGACACAATAATACCTTTTTGGGCCAAAATTGAAACTCACCATCCAAGATGGCCGCCAAAATGGCCGCCGAACTTGAAAATATGACATTTTTTCACAAATGTCTTCTAGATCAATTCATGCTGTTTGGAAATGGTTGAGTAATATGACTTTATTTTGTGTTTTATATATTACCTGATCATTGGAGCAATTAAAATGGAATTATTGGGGTCCTAACCCCTTCCGATCCCTCAAACATTCGATTTTACAGAATTCAGTATAAAACTTCACAAAAAATCACAATTGGGATTCTAGGCATATTTCAACAAAAATGAAAAGAACTTTGTAATGTAAGTGAGGCATATCATTACCTATGAATATTCCAACTCACTGGAACCAAAATTCTTACTTCGGCTCAAAATGGTTGCCAGTATGGCCGCTAAAATATGGAAAATGGTAAATATATTACCCCAGCGTGTCCTGCAATCGCTTACAAGTTTTGGTTGATGTATAAAATAGACTATTCTGCATTAAATACATTGAATACTAACATGTCTGATGCATCATGTTTAATTTTTACTGTTGTCGCCACTGACATCACCAAAATATTGAACTTTTCACTCAAAAACTTGACATAAATATCGGCAAAAATTATTTTTTTTAGGTTTGGACCATTTTTTTTTTCAGGTAAAATGTTACTATCTTTGGATTGAAAGGTGCTTATTGTTTTTGGACTATCTTAAATACGTCATACATCGGTGTGTATTGACCAAATTGCTCAAGATGGCTTCCAAAATGGCAACCAAACATTATATCCCGAACATTATTCTCGGCGTTATCCGAAAAGGTAGCAAATTGTGACTCACTTGGTTATTATACGTGATAGTTAATTAACTGACAACTACATGTTCTATTCTGGTTGTCGCAGTTCAGTACGGGGCATGGTAAATTCATTTTAAAGTGTGTAAGTTTGCCGAGAACCTTTTTTTTTTTTTTTTTTTTATTTATTGAAAGGAAATGTGCAGAACTTTGAGACGGAACTGAGATGGTAAGCTGTGGCTATTCTGGTCCATTATGATAAAACAAAAAGTCAACTGGATACAGTGTGGATGCCAAGATCGTAGCCAGGGAGTTACTCTATGATCATAGGTGAGGTGAATAGGTATACAGGGAGTTATTGTATGTCATGACTGATGTGAATAGGTATACAGTGAGTGACTATATGGTTATGAATGGGTTGTCAATGGTAAGATGCATAGGTATACAGGGAGAGGTCGTGAGGTGAATCGGTATGAATGGAGTAACTGTATGGTTGTATATATCCAGTACGGGTGCACACGGTGTATGGATATAGCTACATGGTCATCTATGTGCTGTTTATGTATATATATTGAGTGACTGTAAGGTCATGGGTGGGATGTACATGTGTTGTCTGTATGATCATGAATGGGGTGTGTGGATACATAGCGAGTGATTTTATGATTACGGGTAATGTGTATATATTATATATGGAATGACTACGGTCATGGTTGAATATGAATACCTGGAGTAAGCTGGGTGGACATTATCGTGTGGGTATATAGGGAGTATCTTTGTGGTAACGGGTGGGATGTATATTTATATATCTCGTGGATGTATTATCATTGGTAGGTGTATAGGGATATCTGTATTATCATAGATGGCGTGTATGATTATACAGTGAATTGCTGAATTGTCAAGTGTGAGATGTATATGCAAGTATGGATGGTATAAGTGGTCGTGTTTGCGGGTTTTTTTTGTATATCTGGAAGGGCTAAATGGCCATTGATGAGGTTTACATGTATACCTGGAGTGAATATATGGGCGGCACATGTATACCGAGTGGTTATATGACTATATGTGTCGAATAGGTATACAGGTAGTGACTGTATGGTTAATGGTGAGATGAGTACATGTAGGTATACAAGTAGTGACTGTATTATCATAAATGTAATAAATACCTATACAGGGGTGACTAAATGGTCATGTGTCAGGCGTATGAGTATACCTGGTGTTCATGTTTGGTGACTCGTGGTGGTATGGTCATATGTAGGTTATACGGGTATATACACGTGTTGCTATATTGTCATGGGCGAGGGGTATGTGTATATAGCGAGTGGCTATATTGCCATGAATGAGGTGCTTATGCATACATGGAGTGACTATACTGACATGGCTGGGGTGTATTAGTATATCTTGAGCGGCTATTCGGCTATGGTGTGACAAATAGGAATACATGGAGTGACATGGTCAATGTTGAGGTGAATATGTATACAAGGATTGACGATGACCATATATGAATGTTTTGAATATGTACACACGGGGTGACTATATGGCCATAGGTCAGGTGAAGGAGTATACCAGGTGCATGGGTGAGGGTATGTGTATGAAGCGAGTGGCTATATTGCCATTGGGGAGGTGCATATGTATACTCGAAGTGACTTTATGGTCATTGATGTGGTGTTGGTGTATGTATTGATTGTCTATTTGACCATGTGAGTGGATAATATGTATACAGGGGATGACCTTATGGCCAATGGTGAGATGGATGGGTATACAAGGAGTGACTATATGGTTATGGGTCATGTTTAGGAGTATACTCGGTGTGCCTGCATTGTGACCCGTGGCTGTATGGTCATCCGTGGTCATGGGTCAGGTGTACATGTATACAGTGGGTCACTATATTATGTATATGGTGTTTATGTATATATGGAATGACTGTGTGATAATGGGTGACTTTACACGCTTAACGTTTCCTCCATGTACATAAACACCATGAAGACGGAGAACTCTATGACATGACCTCTCTATTGACTAGCATATATATCATTGAGTTATTGTGGAAAGCGATAGCCACACAAGATACACATGAACAACCCACCCATTACACCAGTCACTCCATTTGTATATAAACGCCACACAAATGACAACATAGTCACACACTGTATACACGTTCACCTGAGCATACAGCCGTACGTGGTTATACCACTACATACCACGCCTGAACACCAGGTATACACCTACAACCGACACATGACCATATAGTCATTCTATGTATACATATTCACCACCTTCACGATCATACAGTCACTCATTGCATATATATTCACCTCACCATGGACCATACAACCACTACATGTATACATATTCGCCATACCATGACCATACCCATGAGTCAATCTAGGTATACATATACACATCACCAATGGTGAGCCCTTCCAGATATACCAATACCCGCACATACGACCATAAGTTCCATACTTGCCATAATCATACACGCCATCCATGATCATACATCTACTCCCTGTACACCCCCAATGATAACACATCCACAACATATATCAATATACGTCCCACCCGTTACCAACAGTCATATTGGACCAGAATACCCACATATCATGGTTCATCTCAGTTCCGTCTCAAAGTTCTGCCCATTCCCTTTCAATAATATGACCAGAATCACAAAAGAGGTTCTCCGCAAAATTCCATACTGCAAATTCAAAATGAATTTGTCATGCCCCACACGGAACTGAGACAAACATAACAGAACGTAGTTGTCAGTTAATTAACAAACACGTATAATAACCAAGTGAGTCACAATTTGCTACCTTTTGGTTGCCATTTTGGAAGCCATCTTGAGCAATTCAGTCTATAAACACCGTAGTGTGACACATTTAAGATAGACAAAAACAATAAATACCTTTGATACCAAAGATAGTTGCATTTTACCTGAAAAAATGGTCGAACCCTGAAAAGTGAATTTTTGCCGATATTTATGTCAAGTTTGTGAGTGAAAAATTCAATATTTCTGGTGATGTCAGTGGTGACAACAGTAAAAATGATCCATGGTGCATCAGACATGTCAGTATTCAATGTATAGAATACAGAATAGCCAATTGTATACATCAACTACAACTTGTAAGCGATTGCAAGACACCCTGGGGCAATATTTACCATTTACATATATTTTGGCGGCCATTTTGAGTCAAGGTAAGAATTTTGGTTTCAGTGAGTTTAAAGAGTTTAAATATTCACAGGTAATGATATGCCTCACTTACTTTACAAAGTTCATTTCATTTTTTGTTGAAATATGACAAGAATCCCAATTGTGATTTTTTGGGAAATGTTATACCGCATTCTGTAAAATCGAATTTTTGAGGGATCGGAAGGGGCTAGGACCCCAATAATTCCATATTTAATTGCTCCAATCATCAGTTAATATACAAAATAGAAAATAAAGTCATATTACAATACCAGTTCCAATCAGCATTAATTGATCTAGAAGACATTTGTGAAAACAATGTCTTTTTTTTAAACTTCCTGCGGTCATCTTGGATTGTGAGTTGCAATTTTTGGCCCAGAAAAGTGTCATTATGTCTTATCATCACGGAAATATATATATTTGTATACATTTTACTATATTTTCCAGCTATAATTTGCATAAAACTGACTTATGGTCTGGTCTGA
This sequence comes from Siphonodentalium dalli, assembly GCA_032622095.1. NCBI lineage: Eukaryota > Metazoa > Mollusca > Scaphopoda > Gadilida > Siphonodentaliidae > Siphonodentalium > Siphonodentalium dalli. The sequence continues at coordinate 115,563,522 of CP136062.1, read as the reverse complement.
AAAATGGCGGTCATGATGGACGTCATCTTGCCTGTAGTCTACACGGCCACTTTTTTTTCTTGCTAACATTGCTTAGAAGTTGAAGGACATAATACGGAACAAAATGATTGGGGTGAAGTTAAGTCCCAGGGGGTGCAAGGGTACCCATATTAGCTCCCGGACTAATACTATATAGCATGATATTATAGAATGATATGGGATTGGCAAGAAACTTGGTATTATAGCGGCATCCGTTTCGGAAGCCTCACAAGTTACTCGGGTGTGTTGCCACTGTGTCGTTTCAGCTATCTAGTTTAATTATCGAATTCCGACATACTTGGCTAACTGAGTGATCCCATATAACCGTCCATTATCGGAAATGTAATTAGTATAATGGAAATTGAACCAAGCTAACTGTTTTCTCGGCAGAAAAAAAGGTCGTATAAATTGAAATTATGTGATGTCGAGGCATAAAGTTGTTTCAAATTTGTCGTATAAATTTCAAAACGTCGTAAAAGTTTGCCGCGAAAAAAAATTATTTCAAAAAAGTCGTATAAGCTCATTTCACAGTTTTCTCTTTATAGACTGGTGTAAAATCGTCAGTTTCACAATAATTCGATGCCCGGGATGTGTATCGATGGATTTGCTGCACTGTTGTTCTTCTGAATATAACATATCAAAATATAATCAGTTTTTTGTCTCTCCTGTAAAATGACTAAAAAGTGCGGGAATTTTGTATACGACATGTTTGAATCCCACCGACGATTGCCGTTGTCAGGATAATTGCAAAACGAAGACATCAGATGTGCACAGTGTTCTGCCCAAAACCACGAACACACAAAATACTAACAACCAAACATGTGTTCTGTCTCGGCGCACAGTCAGCAATGGATCGTTCTTGGCCGGTTTTGGACTATGAATTCAAAGTACAGAAAATGAAAGCTAAGAAACAACTCTTATATACAGACACTTAGACAATTAATGGACCTAGATCATCAGATTGGCGTCGCAGATTATCTGTTGTGTCCGAAATGAGTAACATAGCATTTTTGAATAACACCTTCCAATTGTCTGTATAATTTGAATTTCATTTTTGGATATAAAAAGCCTGGACAAGTCTCCACAACAAATGTCCTAATTCCAGGTAACACATATGCCAATTGCTATTATTTACCTGCACTAACTACTTTTCTTCTATTAGCAATTGCCGCAATGTTATGAACTACAGATATGTTAATGTATTATGAAATACATATACCCATAGACAGACTGGTCAGACAAACATACATGTCCTGAATACAAAATTACCTATACTAAACCAACATATCCTCACACAAATACGCACATATTCTACCTATAATGTGAATTAGGTACATAATGTGATAAATGATTCTGAGATAAGCAGATAATGGATCATATCCGTTATTTATTTCGTTTTATGGCGCGGGACACAGTGGAAACACATGTTAAAGAGCTTACACCTAAAATGCCAAGAGTTGGATTATTTGTGTTATTATCCGCTCATAGTATGCTTAGTGTCGCCTCATTATAAGTCAATAATGTAACTAAACCGATCACATTTTCAGAACATTATCGACTCAAAATGAGGCGATTCTAAGCACATTATCTACGTAAAACAAGTTATATTAAAAGCAATCAAGATATACACATACGTGGCACCACGGTTATAAATTGCTGATTTACCTGCATCAGAGAGATATAATCTTTTATTAACGTGACATGTGCATCCACAATACATAAATATAGTACATAGACAAATGATATTGCAACCGGCCACATGGGGCCTATAAGTCACGCTTACAGTATGTAATTGCATCAACTGTCGTATATAGAAAAGATCTCCATGAATTAACTAGTAGCCACTAGCATATTTCAGAAAGGTAGTATAACTTTTAATATAATTTCACACAAACATCACTTACCCAGTTTGTGCAAAACCACGAGCAAACATCCTCGGGCCTTACAGTCCAAAGCAATTGTGGCACAATCGTAACTTACGTACTTTATTTCAATAAAAGTACAATCTAGCCGCTTCATACTTGCGTCTATGTTCGAAACATTTACAGTGACACGCCTATCACGAAATATGGTGTGCATGGTCTTGTGTGACACAGATCCATGCAATAAGGTAGACATTTCAAGGCTTGCTATATCGCAACATATCGCATTTTACACCATCCGTCGCTTCATATTATCGGAGACATTGTGTACACATAATAGTATATGCGAGCTTCCATTAAATACATGCTCAATAAAAATCCATCGAGAGGTTTCGCGAAATTATGACTGCATATGCACGCTAGTCTGGATTAGTAACTGTTAGCACAGACATTTTTGTTGATTATTTTAGAACATTACATCATTTATTTATTGAAAAGCTATTATTAAAACAAATTTGATAGGTATTAATGGGTATTGATCCAACGAAACTAAATAACGACAAATGCAAATCCTACTGTTGTATCTAAAATTATCTGAAACGAAAAACAGTTGCATTATGAAGACCATTTTGATAATAAATTGAATATGAGAAGACCATGGGCTGTCCTGAAAAATGAACTCAAGCTGTCAAATAATATTCTGCAATTGCCAAAATCGGATCTGTCACGATGATGACATGATTTCAAAACCAATAGATTGATAAAGCCTTTAATGACCATTTCGTGCAAATGGGACAGAAATCTAGCGACGAAATGCCTTATTCAAGCAAAGCGTTTACAGATTACATAATACACATTATAGATCATTGTATATATTTCTAACTGATAGCAGTGAAGTGTTCAATGTTTCAAACAATATATTCGACAAAAGCAGCAGCGACGTTGCTACTATATCATCGAAATTAATGAAAAACACCATCAGTGAAACCGCATGTGTTATCGTATATTGTTAATTTATCATTTAACATGGTGATTTCCAAGATAAAATGAAACTCGCAAAAGTTGTTCCTCTTTATAAAAGTAGTTCCCGTGACGAAGTGAAACATTACAGGCCAATCAGTATTATCCCCGTTTTCTAGCTAAACTGATGCATTATTGCGATTTCTCTCGAAGCATGACATCCTATGATGACAGTCAATATGGCTTTCGCAAAAAAAAAACACCCAACAATTCACCCATTATTGCATCTGTCAAACTATGTGGCCGAGAATAATGATAAAACAAACTAAGGACTCAGCACTTTCGTCCGAATCTTTCAATAATAGTAATCACCATATATTATTTAAGATAATGGAACATTACGGAATCAGAGGATTACGGGTGGTTCAGTAGTTACCGAACGGGACTGCAACACTATGTAGAATAACAAGGGTCAAATACAAAATCATAACGGTGGGGTCTCCCAGGCTCAAGCCTCGGGCAAACATATCTTATTTACATCAACGACATCCCCCAGTCAACATTCTTGCGATTATACCGGATGATACCACCCGATCAGGACTCTGATAGATTGTGTAAATTAGGAAATGCGGAGGTAAGAAAATGGTTTGGATGGTGATGGTGCAACAGGCTGCCAAAAGCCCATCTGGCAGCAAATACATATTTATCCACCCTAAATATATTGATAAATACCTGAGAATAAAATTTCAGAATAAAACAGAACGGCATCGATTTAATCCCAATTGGTAATCAAATTCAAGAGACATCTGTTAAATTCCTTAAATTGGCATAACAAATGACGAAAATCTAACTTTCAGATATCATATTTCGTAGATTCCCAATACGCTCATAGTTATACTGTCTAACTAATGAGTCAGAGTCAATAGTTTTTTTGCCTCAGAACTCGAGAAAATACTTTATTATCCCTTAGTACATAGACATTTAGAAAATGTCATAAAGATATAGGGAAATGCCAAACAAATTAGCCAAACAAAATTTACTCTCAAGAAAAAGTGACACTATTACACAGAATCCAGGCAGAGTCAGTCTGTAGAGTCTTCCTCATCATAGCCAATTACAACTTTAGTGTTCGTACAATCTCGGCCACTGCAATTTGTACATGCCACAGAGCACTGTAGCCCGTATCTTCGACAACCACATCTAACACCACAAGGTTGGCCTACATCTAGTTTGCATGTGCATGCAACATTTCCATGCAGCTACTTAGTAAATATATGTGGTCAGTTAGTCATTATATGCAGCTACTTAGTCAATGTATGTGGTCAGTTTCTCATTATATGCAGCTACTTGGTCAATATATGTGGTCAGTTAGTCATTATATGCAGCTACTTAGTAGATATATATATTGTCTAACTAACCGCATTTATTATGTGTATAAGTGTATACACATAATGACTAACCTTTCACACATACTGACTAAGTAGCTGCATATAATGACTAACGAACCGCATATATTGACTAAGTAGCTGCATAAAATGACTATCTAACCGCATATATTGACCAAGTAGCTGCATATAATGACTAACTAACCACATATATTGACTAAGCAGCTGCATATACTGACTAACTAATCATATATATATTAATAAAGTAGCTGGATATATTTCCAATGCAATTGCACATTTTGACAAAGTTGATGTATACATTGACTAACTTACCACATTTATTGAGAAAGAAACTGCATATATTGACTAAATAGCCACATTTATTGACAAAGAAACTGCATATAATGACTAACTAACCGCCGCATATATTGACTAATTAGCTACATATATTGACTAACTAACCACATATATTGACAAAGAATCTGCATACATTGAATAACTAACCAAATTAATGGACAAAGTATTGACCAACTAACCACATATATTGGAAAAATAGCTGCATATATTGACAAATTAGCTGGATACATTGACTATATAGCCTCCAATATTGACAAAGTAGCCAAATACAATTGCAAAGAGGCTGCATCTATTGACTGACTAACCACATATATTGATATATTAACCGGATATATTGCCTGAGCTTGACATAAGGCAGCTATGGCATACCATATCACCGCATTTGCATAGCAATCCTCATTATTATTACACTGCCTGACCCATTTTAATCATGCATGTCTACATTTGACCCAAAGGGGTTCGGTGTGATATATTCCAGGAACTTGTTATGCCGTTATTCTGAGTAAGTACATGTAATTACTATTTAGGGATGTAGCTTATAATCATCAGCTATTTGCTTTCAAATCAGTTTCATAATTCCCAGACAGCGAATCTTTTAAAATTCCAGATACGTGGTGTTGGCTTTTAAACATACCTGTAATTTTTCACACAATTTCCAATAATAAAAAATATTGTGCAAAACACATCACTATTTAGACAATTTTCGTCTAGATCCACAGAAACAGCTGAGAAATTGGGAATAAAATGATAAAAACACGTAGACTCTGAGTCTGATGAGTATCATGTCAGGGTGCGTTCACATAATGGTAAATTTGTCTGGCAAACCTGCAGGAAAGTCGTCAGGGGCGCTCTTATCCCCTTATATGAGTTGAAGATTTTGAGACATCTATAACAGGTTGTTACAATATGTTTTGCTTTATAAAATTCACAATTTAAATGTTCGATTTATAGGGGAAAACATCATTATTCATTATTCAAAAATGTTAATGTGTCGCAATGGTTAAAGAACTTTATTTCTTTACAATTATGAAATTTTGTGTATTTTTAATATCGTTTCCATGGAGATAGGTATTTCTCAGGGAATTAGGCTTTTTCTGCAGTTTTATCAAAACAAGATTGAAGCACACGTAAGAAGCCATCATAATAATGATAATTTATTACCTTAGCCAATGTAGTATCTAATAAATGTTTAAATTCCAAAATTTGCCAAAATTAACAGTTTTTACCCCAAAATGGCAATAAAACCTTCATATCCTATATGTGCATCCTAGTTACTACTACTGGGATAATTGGAAAATAGTAATCTTTGAAAAAGGTTTTGAGACATATATAACGGGTTGTTATAATACGCTTTGCTTCATAAAATTACATGCTTTAAATGTCAGCTCTATGGGGGAAAAAAACATCATTATTTGGCGAAATTTGGTCCGTTTCCATGACAACAGCTGAATAAACAGCACCAATTACCCAACACAGAAGTCCGGATTAAAAGTGCATGTCATAGAAAACAAATTTCAAAAAGTTATATTGTGTCGCAAGGGTTATAGGTCGACACTTCATTACTTTCCAATAACGGCATATTTTGTATTTTTAAATATCGTTTCCATGGTAACAGGTATTTCTCTGGGTATTGGGCCTTTTCGGCAGTTTTATCCAAATTAATTTTAAGTACATGTATGATGCCATCTTAATACTACATAAATTATTACTGTAACCAATGTATTATCCAATAAATGTTCCAATTCCAAAAATATCGCATTTTTTTTGCAAAAATCACCATTTTTCACCCCAAAATGGCAATAAAGACCCGTATAACCTATATGTGCATCATATTGAATACTGGAATAGTTGGAACATATTTATAGTGGACAAGTCATTAATAAATATCAAACTGTGTCTACATTGTTTACATTCCGTTTCCATGGTAACGGCACCACTTTCACATTTTACAGCAGGGCGGAACATGAAGCCTACATCTTCTACTTTCATGTGATATATAATTTTTCCGTGTGTAAAAAAAAAATTTAACTCGAAAAATAAGGCCCGTTGGGGCCAAGACCGCTCATCTAATAGTAAAAATGTATCACAATAATATGTATTATGAAAGCAACACCGTTCTGCATTCAGATAACGACAGCTTTAAGTACATCTTCTGACAGTTGATACAAGTATTTGTGATACATATGGTAGGGAGGTTTGGAACTTCAAACTACATGTAAATCAAATGCTCAATATGAGCAGTATTGAGCACACTGCTTTATGTTCTATCAAAGTCAGAAACACTATGTGGTTGTAAATGTGGATAATTGCTAATATTAATGAGTTCCGTAACCATATCTGGTCAAATACCGCAGTATTTTGCTTATTACGAAAGGCTGCCACCAACTTTGAGAGTCAATATCTCAGTAATGAGTTGATATTATTGGTAAAAACTATAACTCTACACAAAGCGTTGGTCTTAAATTAAATTATTTTAAATCTATTTTCGTCTTTTCGCATCTTTAATTTCAATCAAGTGGGTCAAAGATATATGATAACATCGGAAAAAAAACAATTATTGTTGCAATGACCTTGACCTTTGCATATGACCTTGACCTTCGGAAAAGGTGAATATCGTTTCAAAAGTTAGGCAACAATGAGTGTTCATATAAACCAACATAATATTTGAGATAATTTAAATAATTCTTGCCACACACGCAATTTAACACCCAGTTTTCACAATCAGTTAAAATCATCACTCGTTCCCATGGAAACAGAAATTTTGCTATTTGTCCCAAATATTGTTCAGTAAAATTTCTGTATGTTGTATAAACGGACTTACTCTATACCATGGCACCTTTGCCATTAGTGTTGCAATTAGTTTGTGGTTAAACCCTAATTCGCCTGTACTATTACCCTGTAACAGAATCTCTCTTCAAACTTGAGCGCATACAGCAATTTCTAGACCTACACATTGTTAACGTATCTCTTTTTATGTATACACTTAACAATCTGCAAAAATCGTTTTCATACCAAGCGAACACCCCAACTTAACAACGGTCTAATACCATTAAAATACAAAAACCAAGAACAAGTTTTTCTATAACACTCCGAAAACATCGCTTTCCATATATTTGGAATTTATTTTATAGTAACAATTTAAATACTGCAAATACAGACATAATTTAGTAAGAAGTCTAACTAATCATCTATCCTCCACCTTGTCACTTGCGTTGGAAAACATGTCATAGCTGCAACATCACCATTCAAGTTTAAATACATACACATAGTATACGAAGCTCCTCGATTAGCCTGTTCTCATCAGATATCTCTTCTGGAATAGAATATATACTTCATCCATATAATCATATTCATATATTGATGGGTCACCTTTTGTATTTGTGTCTGATATATCGTGATAAGGGCACACCGTTAATTTCTATAGCGGACAGAGAAGCAGTCATATACACAGACAGATAGACAGACATTCACAAATGTAGATATAGACACGACAGGTCATGGTTATTTAATTATAATATGATATTTGTTTCACACATTTGCTAAAGCAATATCCATAATTTCAGCACATCAAGACGTATGAGACTGAATTACCAGAAATAATCAGAATTTGAACAAGTTGAGTATATAAAAGCTGCGTATCAGCCATGTTGTTGAATCCTGAATACTATTTTAAATATGAATCCCGGGTATACCATGCAGTTGGATGCAACATAGGAGTATGAATCCAACATACCAGAAAAGAAAAGGGGGTGACACTACAGTATTGCATGTTATTATAATTTTACTCCTTTTCCTGTATTCCTTGGTTTACATTTTTGACCTCGAACGTAATCATGCGCTTATTGGAACCAGACGTTTTCCAGTGAAACAACATAATTTCAGCGAGTTGATTTAAAGTACGTTTTCCTGGGTTTTTTCCAGAACTTCCTGAACAGAATAGCTTTTTAGGGAACGAGTTTTTCATTGCTTTCTGGGAACCCCTAGCTGTCAGATGTCTTAGTTTCGAGTTAAAGGCACGCGAGGCCTTAATTGTCGAAAATATTCATATTTGTTCCAAACACTGTAAACAGAAAAAACATTAAAACGCATACAGTTTCGTTCATATTTTCCATGACCATCGGGTAAAAAGCATGTTATCATAAAGACCTACTATATTTTACCAAAGCAAGAGCCTGATTGTGCTACAGACGACAGCACAATGCTACTGGCTAATCACACACACAAATGGCATAAACGCTCTTTATTAGTTCCATATCAGGAATTCACCAACAAAGAACGCTCTTTATGTTTACCATCATAATATAAACAAACACCAGAAAAGTAACTTTTTATGCTCTTGTTTACATAACAATAGTCAAAAATATGACAATAACATACTGTTTATGCGATATTTCTTATTTGTATACGGACAAAGTCTGTCTACATTTTGATGTTTTTTCTGTTTGTGGCGGTGGCCAACCGTACCTTTAATCATATCCACACCAGAATCGGGTGGTGCCACAATCAATACCACGAAACCGTTGATAGATCCGAGCTACATTTGAATGAACGCTTGCAGCTCTTCGGTCAGTGAGTATCGTCGTTGATACTACATTGGGCATCACTGTTGCAGATAATATTGTCGACGATAAAGGAATTTATGTGAGCGCATCATCAGCGATAACTCTTTACGCTGTAGTTAATGAAAAGTTCATTGCTGATGGGTATACTGCCATACCCGTCAATGCCATTGGGAATGAGTATTACTCATCGACCAGAAACGGCTATTTATGTTTCAACATAAACTTTATGCAATTAAGCAGACATACATATCAAAATTATAATGTTAATTTAATGAAAATAAGGCTAAATGAGTGTTTCAAAATTGAAAACATTTCTAGATAAAGATTTCGGAATTCACCACGAGGATGACAACAAAGTATTAATAGTGGCATCAGATAGCAAAGGAAAGTATCTGAAAGATGAAGCAAACACAATTAGTGCTGGAATAAACATTACCTGGCTGATATTCCCGGGGAAAAAAACCAGAGAAATCTTTGGAAAACTTTATGAAAAAAATCCAAAAATTGTGAATGCCAGAGAGAACAGAGGCAAACAGATTGAACTCTACATATGGACAGGGACCTGCGATATTACAATAAAGCTTGAGTCCTTTATATATCTCCGCCACAAATCAGACAGGAATGCCTATGACAACCTGACATCATCTTTCAAGCAACTTGATAGATTTATTAAGAGGAGCTATCCTAACGTCAAAATCATCATCCTTGAAATTCCACCAATCAGCTTGACTAATTGGAATGAAAGCAGAAGTCACGAAAACCCAAATATTTTCAAACTTGAGACTAGGAAAACCACTGACAGAATCAAGAATATCAACAAATGGATAAGGGAATACAACCCAAAACCAACACCTCCATTTGAATTTGACCTACAAAGAGTCAGAAAGAGGACTGGTGAACAACCACACTATACTACAAATTTTTCCTTATATAAAGATGGAGTACATCCAAGCAACTTATTGGCAGCAGCATGGATGAAAAGAATTCTACGTTGCATGTTTCCAGAATACTAAACTGTAAAAGTTCGGATCTGTGAGTATTGACTCACTGCCGAAATCAATTTAGTAACTAATAGTGACTGCAAAATAGAAAATAACTTTCGGATCTGTGGGTATTGTCTCACTGCCGAAAACAAACTACAATTAAAGGAATTTCGGATCTGTGAGTATTTGTCTCACTGCCGAAACATGGCGGCTGCACTAACAAAAACTGGAAGGAAAACAAATCAGAGGAAAAATAAAGAGACATGGGAATGCTTATACTGCGAAAGGAAATTTTCAGAAGAAAGCAAAGGAATGCAGTGCGAAGCTTGCGAAGGCTGGGTATGCCTACCCTGTGCCAAGATGCCAGAAGAGATCTACGATGTGCTCAACAAACACTCAACCGGGAAGACAGACCCAACACCAGGAATAAAATGGATCTGCAAGCTTGAAGAGCATGCTCTACCAACACTGAAACAGATAAGTGGAACGCTAACCACCATGAACAACAATAAGAACAATGATGGGAGGAATACCACATTAGAGGCGGCAAAATACACAAAATAAACAATACCCCCTCCTAGAAGATATTTTAATGCTGGAAACAATAAGCAAACTGTACAAAGCAAATCTTTTAAATTGGACAAAGACAGATCAATCAAAATGGCCTATTCAAATGTGGACTCACTGCTGAACAAAAGAGATGAATTAGCTGCAGTCATAATTGAAGAATCACCCGAAGTGCTCCTTTTAACAGAGATCTTACCAAAAAACTGTAAAAACATACAAGCAGAAGAATTTCACATACAAGGATATGAGATGTTCACCAGAGGACTTGAAAAAGGGCGAGGAGTCGCAATATATGTTGCAAACAAACTAAAGGCTAACATCATTGATGATCTCACAAACAGCGACGACATCGAATCAGTCTGGTGCAGCATAAAACTAAACAACAACGATAACCTCTTGATTGGATGTGTATATAGACGTCCGACAAACAGAACTGAAAACAACAAGAAATTAAACAGCATAATACACACCGCATCATTAAGGAAGGACTCTCATATGCTTGTCTGTGGAGACTTCAACTACAAAGAGATCAATTGGGAGACAAACAACTGTACTACGTCAGAAGAAAGTGCTGAATTTAATTTCTTAGAAAAAATTGGAGACGCTGGAGTTCATCAACATGTAAACCAACCGACCAGACAGAGAGAATGACAGCATGATTCCCTATTAGATCTAATCTTCACCAACGAAGAATTGATTATATCAGACCTGAGGCACCTACCACCACTAGGAAAAAGCGACCACCATATTCTTGCCTTCAACTTCATATGCTATGCAGAAGGAGAAGAGGAAAATAGTACCAGGCTACAGTATCACAAGGGAGACTACGACGCAATACGGGATGAACTGAATGAAGATTGGGAAGAGGATGACTCACGAACAGTGGAATCACTGTGGCAGAATTTCAAGAGAAGAATTGTGGAAGCATCCAATAAACACATACCATCTGCCAAAACAAAACCAAATACTAAAAAACAGAAATGGATGACGGTACAAGCACTAAACGCAGTGAAAGAAAAACATAAAAAGTGGAAGAAATACATCTACGATAAGAAAGACTGCAGCTACAAAGTTTATATCAAAGCAAGAAACACAGCCACGCATGAATGCCGTTCAGCTCACAGGGAATATGAGAAGAAACTAGCTGATAGTATCAAGAAGGACCCTAAATCATTCTGGAGTTACATAAAAAGCAAGACAAAGGTAAAATCTGGTATTGGAGACTTAGAAAGACAAGATGGTACGATCAGCAGTGACAACACTGAAAAGGCCGAACTCCTTAATAGTTACTTTAGCAGTGTCTATACAATAGAGGATGAAGCAGAGGTCCCGAGGATCGGAGAAATCGATTTAGATGACAGTGTCGAGCTTACCAATATAGTTGTGACCACATATATAGTTATGCGACACCTGCTCGAACTGGACACATCGAAATCTCCAGGAGAAGACCAGCTACATCCAAGAGTCCTAAAAGAAGCAGCAAGTAGTATCTGTCCTGCCCTAACATATCTATTAAAAAGATCCCTGGCCACGGGGGAAGTCACAGCAGACTGGAGAGCAGCAACAGTATGTCCAATATTTAAGAAGGGGAATAAGAAGAAAGTTGAAAATTACAGACCTGTCAGCCTCACAAGCATAATCTGCAAACTTATGGAATACATAGAGAATAACAACATACTTTCTGAACACCAACATGGATTCCGGGCAAAGCGATCATGCGTCACACAGCTATTAGAGGTACAGGATGACATCACCAGATCCATAGACGAAGGTCACAACATCGATGTAATTTACCTCGACTTCAGAAAAGCCTTTTGATACCGTCCCACATAAGCGTCTTATGGAACAATTATACACATACAGAATCAGGGGAAACATCCATCAATGGCTACAGAATTTTCTGAAAGACCGGAGGCAAGCAGTCAGAGTCAACGGAGCAATATCATTAGTGGCAGACGTTACCAGCGGGATCCCCCAAGGCTCAGTGTTGGGACCAGCACTCTTCCTTATATACATAAACGATATCACAACTGAAATAACTTCTCGATGCAAACTGTTCGCAGATGATACAAAAATCTATACAGAAATAACGGATGAGCAAGACCCTTGCAACTCCAACAAGATCTAAACAAACTATCTGACTGGTCAGATAGATGGCTTCTGAAATTCAATGCAGCTAAATGCAAGGCCTTGCACATCGGCAAAGACAACCCAACGTATGCATACTCAATCAGTGACTCCAACAACAAAATAGAAATCCAACCCACAAATACTGAGAAAGATATTGGTGTTACCTTTGACACATGGCTAACCTACGATCAACATATATCATCATCAGTGAACAAAGCAAACCAGAGAATTGGAATGATTCGGAGAACTTTTAACCATATAGACGAGGATATGCTGAAAATCTTATTCAAGTCACTCATCAGACCAATGGTGGAATATGCTTCGTCCGTTTGGAACCCACACCTCAGAAAACATCAGATAGCCATAGAAAATTTCCAAAGAAGAGCAACTAAATTATCAACAACAAATAAGCTAAAAAACTTGGACAATGAAGAAAGAAATAAAATGCTCGGATTACCAACACTGCACTACCGACGAGAGAGGTGTGATATGTTACAAATGCACAAGATCATCAACCAAAAAGACAAAGCTGTACTCCCATCATTAAAGAAATCACTCTCAAACAGAACAAGAGGCCATAAAGAAAAACTGCAGAAAGAAATCCATAAAAACAATAGCACAGCAAATAGCTTCATTCCACGCAGTACAAACAACTGGAACAATCTGAAAGAACTATGCATCGAAGCAGAAGATGTGAATGCTTTTAAATCAATATTAAACGACACCTGGAGAGGAAGAGCCAATAAATTTTATTTCAAGTTCAACAACGAGAAACCAAAATTTTAATGTTTTTAATACGCACTGTACATATAATCAAGTCGCCAGACACCACAGATAGTTTGAAATTGTGTTAAGAACTAAAGAAGAGGTCACAACAAGCCGGCAGGCTTTCTTCGACCGAAGATCACAGGTAAATCACAGGTAAATGGTATTGGTTGTCGCAACAGAAGATTCGACAGTAGTAACATTCAACTTTCCGTCTTCAATGTCTGGTTCGATAACGCCGAATGCTGTAGTATACAACGGAGGTGACACAGCGAACGTCAACCCCAATCGATTTCAAACAATAGGTTTGTTCGGCGATTTCGACATGTCTGGTATTAAAGTTGTTTCTAACAAGAACATAAACGTGATATCAGGTAGCACGTGCGACAATGTTGTCAGCGGTTCATGTGATTACCTGGGTCAGCAGATGCTACCGGTCACAGACTGGGGAACAGAGTTCTTTACCATACAAATGCCCGAAGGAAGAACAGCGGGGCTGTATCAGATCACAGACAGAATACAATACAATCACGACAACAAAACCTGTAATGCTGGTAATGTACAACCCGGGCAAGACGACAGGCAACAACGGCGATCCTTTGATGATAACTATAACATCGACCAAACACTTTGCCAACTCTTTCTCGTATGCAACACCGGCCAGCATTCCATACACCAACTAACTCTCAATTGTCATAAATTCCGCAGACCAGGCAGGAATTCGAATAGAAGGTAAGCCAGTGACCCCAGTAAAGGTCGCAACCATTTCCAGTTCAGGCGGGTTGGTTGCCATGGAAATATCTATAAGTTCAGGAAATCATCGTCTCTACCACCTTGACCTGGATGTAACGTTTGGTGCGTACGCATTCGGTGTTGCTAAATTTGACTCATACGGATTTTTCTTGGCTTGAATAAAGAACGTGGATTGAAGATTCAAAGATGCCTCCTCCGATTTGGCAACATAAAACTATTATTTGTATATGTTTATATTATGCTCAAATGAGATTGAACCTACGTGTATATGATACCAATCATTGAAGGTTTCGGTGATCAGATAAAAATAAATGCCACCTTTTGAATTGCTTCCGTACGCCTGGAAGCATAATGATCACTACACTTACAATAAAACCCCGTTGTTGATATGCTGCCTATGATCGCAAAGCTATCCGGAGCGTTTTTGTATTAAACTTTTATTCCCGTCGCATTTTGGATGATTTTGTGTTTTTTCTTCGGGACCCCTCGGTGTCAAACATAACGTACGTTGATTGATAGTATATGTCAATTATTTTAGACAACTTTTTATAATTTAATTTGGAGTCAAATCCGGGCATTTTCAATGGCATGCCGTACATTGGAATTTTAGTGAAATGTGGAGAATATGTGCACTAATATTCCTGATGTAGGATGAGTTAATACAATTATACTCATATGACGAATTGTTACATTAAATCGGTCGTGTATACGTGCATATGTCACAGCGTACCGATGCACATCTTGTATTTCCGATTATATACAAAGGTGAAGGTAACAAACGCCAAACCCACGCAGACTAACAGCAAAAGACGATATTGAATATGCCAAATAGCAGAAATGGATAACATTCTTCTTTGGCTTATTGGTTTACATTGCATGGACCGATATTGACGATTTAACCAGGACAATTATGGTAAATATCATTTATGGAACAGAAATCCTAGGATGATGCGAATTTTCTGAAAATATAAATGATCGCGAAAGAACGAACTCGTGCGATGCGATGACTCAGTGCAACATCCTGCGTGTGATTGGCAATTTTTTTCCTTAGTTATAACAAAACAGTTGTTGCTCTTCTCTGGACACATTGAATATCTCCATCGATAGCGGGCGACAACTGTATAATGTTGTGTTATATGCTGAAAGGTTTGGCATTATACAAATCTCTTACTAGTTTCAATGAAATCACCACCCAACTGAAGTTTGCGTTTCAAGAAGAAATTAACCCTGACTTGCTGATACACACACGTGTGTGGTGAACGTAATATCCAGACCATGGCTATTCTCAAATAATATCTTCACTCACATGTGTTATTTTCGCAAAACTCAGAGAGCTACGACCACGTTTAGTTAAATACGTCATCAAACTATGCACACGTGCTGATTATAGCCATGATCTCGTCGTGACCTCGCAGCGAATATGGTGTCAAGTCGGTTTGTTACAACAACTTAATACAGACATTCAGTCAATTAGTTTTGTTGGGGTGTGACTAAACACCGCCCGGACCAACCCTGCGGAGTCCGGGCTCTTAGCTTCGTTATCGGTAAACTTATACGGCGACGGCGGCATTTTGGGGATTAATTGCCAGGCTTTGGTGGGAGATTCGCACTTGTTTTTTCGTGCGTGTAGTCGGTGGTAGTTCCGCTACATATATGTAAGGGGTTATTAGCTGTATGACGGCGATACGGGGGTTCGGTGTGCGAGTCTTATTATTGGGGGGAAAAATTTGTAATTTTGGCTGAATCTGGTAAGTTTGGGGTTAATATCGGCACTTCTGTTTGGCCGTGACCATCGTCCGTGCGTATGTGGGTTTCCATGACACCCACGCACATATATGACCACTAAAATCACCACTATAGACGCAACAGGGCTGGTCCGGGCTGTTAGCTTCGTTATTCGTCAACATATTCGGCGACGGCGGCATTTTGGGGGGGTAATTGGTGGGTGATTAGCCCTTGTTTCTTCGTGAATGTAGTCGACGGTAGTTCGGCTATATATATATATATATGTATGGAGCTATTAGCAGTACGAGGGCGATACGGGGGTCCGGGTGCGAGTCTTGTTATTGTGGGCACATTTGTAATTCTGGCTGAATCTGGCAAATTATGGGTTAAATATCGCCACGTCTGTTCGGCCGTGACCACCGTGCGTGTATCGATGGATTTCTATGACACCCCCGCACGGTTATGTCCACTCAAATCACTCAAAACTTCTGTGTGACAGATACCCCTGTCCGTGCGTGGGTGGGTTTCCATGATATTCCCCGGGCGGTGTTTAGTCACATCGGTTTTGTTGTATATTATACAGCCACCACTGATCTTGCATCGGGCAACTATTCTTAATTTGCCTATGATTATTTTACTTAATTTGTGCTTAAAGGGGTACTGTAGCCCAAATCCGGTCATTTATGGGACCATCTAATTGTATACTCATTACTATATACCCGGTATGCAACAAATGAATGATTTTGAGCCATGTATTAGTGCAAAATACACCCATGTGCTCTCTGAACGATGCAAACAACATAGTAATTATAATGAAAATGAATTTATGGCTGGAGTCATAAACTTATTTTTTATTATAATTACCATGTTGTTGACATCGTTCATGGCTCAAATGCATTCATTTGTTGCATATATATTATGTTGAGTATAAGAGGAGATGGTCCCATAAATGGCCGGATTTAGTGTACAGTACCCCTTTAATCTGGTAGATCATGCGGAGCGAAAATTTCACTTAGCACGATTATCCATGCATTGTCGTAAACAGTAATCATCTTGGTCGTCGTTATGTTTGCGAAACGAGGGGGGTTTCGCAACTCACGGATGAAGCTACGGATATGTTTAGCTAATCGTCGTAGTCCTAATGTTCAAGTGGGGCAAATAAATCGTTTGGCAAAAATAACGACGACTTTATTACTGAATACTGCAATGCATGGATAATCATCTTCCACAGTGAGATTCTCGTTTTGCACGAGCACCAGATTAAACAAGGCGTACAATAATCACCGGCCAATTGATTATACACATGTAGTGGGTTTATACGTGATGGCTGCAGGGCTAGCGGTCTAGAAAATCCAGGAGGGCTATTATTAGCCCTCCTAGATTTGCATAGGAGGGCTTTTGCCCTCCTCAACTTTTACAGTTTTGATATTTTACCTGAGTTATACTCAGGCCTGGCAGTTTGAAGGAGGACCACATGGACTTCCTTTCTTCTCTTGAGTTCATGTTATCTGTGCACTGGATATTTCTAGTGGCATTGAACACAGTCTGGTTCTTTGTTGCTGAGAACATACCAGAAGATGTCAGAGATTAGCAGAAAGTTTTTGTTATATGTCCTAACAGGTTACAGTTTCACAAAGTGAATTTCATGTTGGCGAGTTTTTACCAGCTTTAGGGGGGCCTGAAAATAGCCCTCACGGAGTCAAGTGTGCGAGGGCTGTAGGAGGGCTATCAAAGAGCCCTCCTCAGATTTCCAGGCCTGTGGCTGTATGATACGGCAGGACTAATTGACCGAGTGTCTCTATGTTTAAAGTGAGTTTTTGGTAAAATAAAATAAATTGATGCCGTATCAGTCAAATTCCAATGTTCACCTTGATTGGTGGTCATCGGTATCCGTTAAAGGATTACTGCGGTCTAGATTTTTTTTATCGTTATCGATCGCTTATAATCCATTGAGTACCGGGCCAAACAAAAATTTTGACCTCTCAATTGGTGCCTACCATTTTTTCCCCGAATTTTGTATAAACAAGAAATTATGGCATTGAAATCCATGTAAAAATGACGACGGCCTGCACTATCCAGAACTCTATGTGATGACTTATATGAATGTCAAGATTTAAATAACATACGTATTACATGAGTATATGATTTTTCGACTTGAGTTACAAGTACCCAACCCTTGGGTTGGAAATTCCATTGGGACTGAATTAAATGAGTGAAAAAATTGGTTCGCCCCTCCCACAATTTGGGACGGAAATTAGATTACAACTGCATGCATGTAGCTACATTATTTTTTTTTTTTTTTTTTTTTTATATATATGTTTATTCGTTCTTTGAAATATGCCACGATTTTACATATCTCCATTACAGAACCCACGTGGCAGGGTTTTGTACTTCTGAAAGTAAAAGATAATTATTAATTGAATAGATCTTAAATTTGTTGTCTTATTATTTTTTTTTTTCGATGGTTATTGTGATTTTTGTTGGTTCCGATCTCATGTATTGATGCGGTGCCACTAATGGAATTGATATATCTACATTGTTTGGGATCATGTTCACTAATCTAGTAAATACTACTTATTGTTGTATATTTTGTGACATATTTCAAGGAAGGATCAGTGATACATTTAATAGTGGTGTCTCGGGGTTCAAAGGGGGTACAGATGAAAGGAATTATAGCCAGCAGAGTGTGTGGCGTTCGTAGCATGCGATGATTTTTCTGTTGTGTCAGATCCACATATGTAATTATGGGTGCATTATAGGTTTCAGTATATCCCATCGATCTGCATATTTAGTTTTATTTTCTACATGTTGGAAAATTGTATAATATTCTTTTGCATAACTGATGAAGATCTAACAGTAGGTTTATTGGGGTAGTGAAATTTACAACGAAATATGTAATATTTTATGAAAATTAGCGTGAAGTTTAATGCACTTTTATTTGTCGAGAATCCCAATAAGACATATTGATCTGTTATATTTATATGTATTGCATTAAGCAGCTCTTCCCAGAATATCTGTGTTAGGTGACAATCCCAAAAAAGGTGTTTTATAGTTTCTGTTTCTTTATTGCAGAAATCACATTTTTTGTGTACTATTCTTAACAAACTTTGAAACAAGAGAATTGGTACCTAATATTTTATGAATAATTTTATATTGAAACCATATTAATTTGACCTCTATTGTTCCACAGTTGTCAATTTAGGCCATATTGTATTTTTTATTGAAAATTCTTGCCACTTATTTGAAAGCTTATCTAGCCACTTCGTTGTTTCGCTTGAGCGTTTTAGATACTGATGTCCCTTAACTCCTGCAATAATACGGAAGCTATCAGATATACCAGGTCTATGTGTTTTTGCTATTATTCGACTCGATATATTCATGCATTTCATAATACATTTGGTTATAGATATGAAGTGTAGATAATTCGGTTTAATTGAAATTTTCTTACCGAAAGATTTGAAGTATGTTGCCGTTCGCGTCAAAAAAATCTAAAATCGTATGCACTCCTTTCGCATCCCATTTGTGTATATATATTGTGTCTCCGTTTATGATAATATCCTTATTGTACCCCACTGACATTATAGCGTATACGTGATTTGGTTTCTACCCCCGACCATTGAGAAACCCATTCTGGATGATCATTTTTATGAGATATTTTCAAAATAAATAATCTTATCTGCAGTGGATTTTTTGTTGTCTCATGACTTCCAAGGATGGTCGTTATATTTTTACCCCAGTCGCGTATAGTTTCTATAGCCGCATTGGCACACCACACGACTACGTACGTATATAGAAGCTATTAATTATTTAAATTTTTAAATGGTCTGGCGGTCAGTCTTTCGGATCCCCAGTATTTTGCTATTGGCTTTAAGTGTGCTATGTCATTGGCAAACATAAATAACTTTTCGCGGGGAAATGCGCGTGCCAATATGACCTCGCTTTTGGGTACAACATATGACGTCACCTATCAGTTTACTGTAAAGCGTGAACATGCTTTTACTAATTTTCTAAACTAATGAAAAGTTTATTTAGTGATATAACAAACATTTTAGACATTTACGAGATGAGTCATGTTGTTTTTTGCGATGTGGCTAACGAAATTGTTCAGTTATAACATTACGTAATTTCCGTCATTTTCCGAATGGTATAGCAACCCGAGTCCGGTCGACAATATTTATGATTTAAATGATGATTATTGTTTAAATTTCAAACCATGTAATACCTTCACGCAATGAATATTGTTATGTTGGCTATGTGAAAAGTATAATTTTGTAGTTTTTATTTAATTGTAATGACGTTTCCAAGATGGCGGCGCCTCAAATTTCAGATGACGGCGCCTCAAATTCAAGATGGCGACGCCCATGTTGAAAAGCGAACTTAGCTGGTCGTTCTTTAAAACAAATGGCTGCCAGTGGCCATCTTGGATTTTACTCTTTGTTTCCAACGTTATTTCAACATTGATTCAACGTTGAACGAACGTCCAAAAATTAAACCGTTAGATTTCTAACGTTATTTCAACGTTGATTCAACGTTGATTGAACATCACAAAAGTAACGTTAGCTTTCAAACGTTATCCCAAAGTTGATTCAACGTTAAAATAACATCCAGAAATTCAACGTTAGGTTTCCAAAGTTATATCAACGTAGATTCAACGTTGAACGAATGTCCAAAAATTAAACCGTTAGATTTCTAACGTTATTTCAACGTTGATTCAACGTTGATCGAACATCATAAAAGTAACGTTAGCTTTCAAACGTTATCCCAACGTTGATTTAACGTTAAAATAACATCTAGAAATTAAACGTTAGGTTTCCAACATTATCCCAATGTCAGCTTTCCAACGTTATCGCAATGTCGATTCAACGTTGAGCGAACATTTTTAAAAAATCTACGTTAGGATTCCAACGTTATTTCAATGTTGATTCAACGTTCAGTGAACGTCCCAAAATTCAACGTTAGGTTTCCAACATTATCCCAACGTCGATTCCACGTTGAGCGAACGTCCAAAAATTCAACGTTAGGTTTCCAATATTTTTCCAACGTTGATTGTCGTTGATATAATGTCCCAAAATTCAACGTTAGTTTTCCAACGTTGATTCAACGTTGACTCAACCGTATATTCTACGTTCACGTCCACGAGCAAACTGGACAAATCGCCAAAGTTATCTCAACATTATTTCAACGTTGAATCAACGTTGAGCCAACCGTTGATTTTACGTTGGATCAACGTAGGGATGCTATCTGGGTGACCAAATAATTGAGGTCACATTTCTCATCCAATCACCACCGAACTTCATATGGATCTTCCAAGTGACCTCCAGATGGTAGCCTCCATTTCCCCCCCCCCCCCCCCAAAATTTGTTTAAAACAAAAATGGCCACAAACAGCCATCTTGGATTTCAGCCTACATTTATTGGAGAAATGTTTTGAAACTTTACAGTCTTGTTAGTAAATAAAAAGTAGGAATGCTTCTATAATCATGATATGGAACATTGGTCGGATAAGATCAGGAAAACTGAGTAAAATAGTCGTTTGAAGCAGTTTGGAGGGGGGGTCCCTAGAATCGGAAACAAAATAAAAAAATTAGGGGGTGGTGGGTACCCAGAGGACAGAAAAAAAGAAGAAAAAAGCGCCTAGTGTCCGGAAAATTTTTCCTGACCCCCCTCCTCCCCTGGTATGATGCTATATTATGCAATTGAACATCTAACTCAATATTAAGATACAGATGAAGCCTCCTCTCATTGAGCCAATACAAGATATTTGGTGATTGGAGTGTTGTGTAAAATTATTAATTATTCTAGCAGTTCTTGGTACCGAAAGCGACAAAAAAGAAAATAACAATTTCAACCTCTCATATGTTTAAAAATCCATTGTTTTTGTCGTGCTCAGATTCTATATACAACGAAGATGATAATTTGTGAAATTCAAGATTTTTCACCGGATTGATCGGGAGAAATTCTGTTTAATCGGGTTAAATATCACCAGCCATTTTAGACCACTCGAATGTCTTACTAATATCGTTATTTATAACTTCAGTGGCTATTATTGTGTCTTCAATATAGAGAAATATCATCGACCAAAAGCCTAATGTTGCTCATAAAATGGTTTGCTATATGGCGTTAATGTAGACCAATACGGTGAGAGGTACCCGGTGCCACACCGTACCCAATGCATTGATGATACGTCTAAAATAATATCTAATTTCGTTACCATACACGACATAAAGAGAAGATATTACGTCGTGATATATGTCAGTTAACTGAAATACTTTGGTGTCCTGCATGCCGAGTCAATCCAGATTGAATGTTAGTTAGAATTTTGTTTTATCTGAAATGTTCAAAAAAGTGAAGGTATGTGAATTTTCTCAATTTTTTGGACAAACAACAGAGCAAAGAGACTGGTCGATAATTGATGGTTCGATGGGGTCATCTTTTTATATATTGGGCACACGTTAGGAATTTTCCAATATTCTGCCGAGAAGAAAGATATTCTGGCGAATTTATTGGAGGTAAATTGAGTGGACCAGCCATCGAAGATGCACAGCGTTTTAATGTTTTTTTTAAGACTTATTCCATCGGGACCACTAACTTTTGCTATTTGAAAACATTTCAGCGATTAGTATATTTCATCCCGTGTAATTTCCATACAGTCGAGTCTCGAGTGTGTTTTATAGTCAAAGGGAGGTAACTTTACACTTTCTTCGTTGGGAAGGGTCGAGATGAAACAAATCAAATCCGATTTTATTTGGACAGCAGAATCGCCATTTCAGTTGAATTGAATTGTTTATTAGCAAAGTCAACATCTAAGTTGCAACATGCCATACAACTTATTTACACAACATTATACAACATACATATATATCAATAAATGAGTTCATCATATTATATGATATTGATAATAAATACAAATAATGCTAATACATTTGGGAATATGTTTTCTGAAATGGTTTCATATAATATTTACATTATATATAATATAATGTAATACTTGCTTCATGGTAACTTTATAAATGCTAATTTTAAGAAAATGCTCACTCTTTTCAATATACTTATGTTAAGCAGTGACAGCAGTCTGTAGAATTTATTTCTGTTAGGGTTTTCCCAGTAATACTTCGGTATATAGGTTTCTCGCAGATCGTTGAGTTCAGTACACAAAATAACAAAATGGTATTCATCACATACATTTTCGCCACATAACGGGCATTTCGTGTCTTTACATGTACTTTTATTCCATCTGCATTGCTCTACCGGTAGTCTGTGATTGGCTGTTCTAAATTTCAGTAAATACGTAGCTAGATGAGATGGCATATATACTAAGTATCGGCTCAATCTGACAGAATCCTTTATGTTTCGATAAAATATGGCACGGCTTGAAATTGACATATTTAGATTGCCGAAGAGGCAACATGTGTGTTGCTCTATTAATTTCGCTTTCATGTGTTTCATGTCTGTCTTGCTTAGTGGTGACTGATTCTGCCACGCACTTTCCATATTTACTTCTCGCAGAGTTTCTTTGATAAACGAAATCCATTTAATCTTGTTTTGTAGTATGGCATCACCATCATTGAGATACCGGAGTAGAAGGAATACATTTTTAGCTAATTCTGATCCTTCGTGCGATACTAGTTTTGACCAATATGATATTGCTCGGCACTTAATTTCGATCATTACGGGGTATCTCCCAAATTCTGCATATACCATGTAGTTTGGTGTGCTAGACTTCATTGTTGTGATAATTTTGCAGAATTTAAGATGTATGGTCTCCAAAATTTGAGTTTTCTCGAAACACCAAACTTCACCACCATACAGCATAATCGGCATAACCATAGAGTCAAACAATTTAAACATAATATCTAGATGCAGCTGCAGCTTTCTTGTTCTATTCAAAAGGCCATACATTGCTGGTATGCTGGTATGCTTTTCCTGTCGGGACCCGTGAGTTGATTTAAAGTCTTCCGCCAGGGCGATTCTGAGAGGCAATTTTCCAAAACTGGGTGTGTCTTTTTCAGTTGGTTTCTGCTTGGCGCCCTTTGTGTACGATGTAACCGCTTTATATCTTTATTTCTAGCCTAAGCATGGTCTGTTTTCTTACTTTTTACATCTGAGTAAAGTCGCCGTTTTTGTCTAACGAATCTTCGAATTTGGCATGTCATCCAGGCTTGTTCATCAGTTCGTATAGCATCAATTGTGTTTGGTGTATATTTAGAAGCTATATTATATATGTTTTTTCTGTTAGTATTCTCGCTATTCGTGTATAATCTACCGCCGAAAGTTCCAAGATATAATTACATTGCAAAATATCACTATTCATCACTGTAAAGTGTTATAGTTACACATCCTTCGTGCGATGATACGACTCGGCTTTATTACATTTAATATTAAAGCCACATGGCGGTTTGCGCTCCAAAACACACATAATATTATTCGCTTTTGAATTTTTCTCAGTCGAAATAGGTCGATAAATATCTGAACTACCTTTATATCAGCATTATGTAACCCAAAGAGTAATGAAGAATACAACTGTGAATACGGTGTTTGTGTCCCAAACACAAAACAGCCATTTGCACGACAAGGAACAGAAAAGAGCGTTCCGTGGTAGTCTATTCCTGATATGGTAGCAATAAAGAGCGTTTGTCTGACTTCTGGCGAAAAGTTGAAAACGGCTGGAAAATGGCTGTGACTTTGGCGGGTGTTTTTTCAGATAAATATGAAGCCGGTATATCAATAGTTCGTTTATTTATCGACCTATCGCATCCGTCGCTCCAAATTACGTCGAAAAAATTGGAGGTTCGAATGAGCCATGTCCGTTTAATTTTACTGATATGGGCAGTGACAGCGAGTAAGATCGCCGAAGGAAGGATCTAAGGGAAACTGTGGGGAAATTTGAGTCAGATAAAAAAAAAAGATCATTGCAGTTGATTGATTTATTACGTCTGATAATATATTACATGAAAAATAATATGGAGCATAAGTGTTTGTGACTTGTGGAGAGTAATTAGAATTTCCCTTCATCTGTGCTTGTATGAGGCATGACACTAAATACGGGGTGGGTTGTTAATTTGCACGTGTGATTTTACTTGGGGACTGACGATAGTTACAAATTCTCTGAAATATGAAAGTGATTATTTAGTCTAGTGTGTTGCAATGGTGACCGACTACATGCATCTAATGATCTTCTGATTACTGTTAATATAGAGAAGCGGCAGCACCCTAACCCTAGCCCTAACTGAGGCTAACTCTAACCATATAGCCCTAGCCCTAACCCTAATCCTAACCCTAACCCCAGCCCTGGTCCTAACCCTAGCCCTCACCCTAACCAATATGGATAATTAATAGGGTGCGTGATTTTGTGTATTCTTACATGAAGGGTATACCCGGTAATGATTTATGTTTATGGAAAATATTTATTTGAACCTTTTGTTCATAAAACGACAGTGAAATTTAGAGTTATCGCTAATGGTGTATATCGCTATGAGACAAAACCATAACGTGTCCTTTAGAAATTAATATATCCGACCACACGAGACTGGGTCAGTGCGATCGTTGCCCGATCTGTAAGTCCATTGTTGCGGGTGTTTGGCCAAATGACATTAATATTATTCCCAGTTGTTGGTCCACTGAGTGTGAAATAGCCATCATTGATTCCGGGGACCGAGACTAGAGGCAATTTTCATCGGTCGTCTATTCCACGACCATATATTACGCCGATACAATCTCAGAAAGCGGGATTAGTCCAAACAGTCTCAACTAATTTCTAACGCTCTTCCACAACGGCATTCAATTGGCGATTTCGATGCTTGGTCTGTTCAGTTGGATTTTATTGACAAGAAGTAGACACTTTAGCAGAGTTCAATAAATCAGAAGTTGATCTCAGCAGATAAATTCCTTCTCTTGTGAGTTTGTGACGTGCGGACCAGTGTGACTGGAACGGCTTTGGCATACGCTTCTTAATTACATTTGGCTATATACTGCATTCGGTAAGTGCTTTAACTATTTGCTTTAAATGCAGATATGGTCCTTGAAGTAGGTATGGTTGGAAAGTCATACAAGTGTGTAAACCATGATCAGCAAGATTACCAGGAATAGACTAACCGGGGGAGCTCTTTATTATTTCGTGCTGGCGAAGGAGGAGTCCACATGTACGGGGGGTACCACTTCTACCAATATATACTATAACAGAGTAGATATTTATCACATAGTAGCCCCTAAACCCTGCCCATTATTTTTTTTAGTAAGACACACGTGTATTATCGGCACGTGCAGTGACATATGAGCTTAGCGAGATTTTTTCGATGTCAATGCCGGAACTTTATTATTATGTTAATCTATTATATATTTTGGAACTTCTGTGTGTATGTGTGTATGTATGTGTGTATGTACGTGTTATAGACTCGAAAACTGCTAGACCGATCCGACTCGTATTTGGTATGTAGGCCTACTTTGATCCTGCCCAACACCCTTCGGAAAGAACTCGGCATGCATATTGTTTAGAAAAACTTAGTGAGATCCCCTATGGAATCATATAGTTGCACCAAAATAATAAGTAAAAATAGACTGGAGACCAGTGTGGCATATCCACAACGAACGAAAATTCATTGGAAAAAAACCCATCGATTTTGCCTAAAACAAATTCAAGGGCTCCCATGCATATATGACCCGAACTGATGTTGTACTGGGCCTCCTAGGCACATTACCCATTACGGCTGGAAAATGGCTGTGACTTTGGCGGGTGTTTTTTTCCAGATAAATATGAAGCCGGTATATCAATAGTTCGTTTATTTATCGACCTATCGCATCCGTCGCTCCAAATTAAGTAGAAAAAATTGGAGGTCTTTGTAGAACATCCCTGATAAAATCCTCAAAAGAAATTTTCTTGTATCGTTTAGACAGCGCCTTAAGCGAGCATTCGTTTATATCAGATATAATTTTAATCTGGGAGAAATACGATCTCAAATCTCATTTAATTGCGTTCGTTCAAAACGAGAATTTCCCATCGAAGGAAGCATGGAAGCAGCTAGTCTGTCAGGGAGTATCACACTTCCAGGAAGCGGTATGGAAAGCGCGTCTTCATAGAGAAAGTTCACTTCAACACTTATCAGATAGCTATATACAGCTCACTGGCTGTTTCGCCGTTATGGTTCACGTATTCACAATACAAAGTTCAATTCCTTGAAATAGCGAAGCTCTTAGCAAAATCCGTGATTCCCGAAAACGGAAAGTGTATACTCTGTAATAAACAATACAGTAACAAAGTTGAACACAGCATCATTGTGTGCCCGGAAATATCTGCGGCAAGGAATGACATGTGGTTCACACTTCTTGAACATTTTGACATTCCTTGCTTCATAGAAATCGACAAGCTCGCCACCAACGAACAGATGATGTTATTTATGTCATGCATTCCCCCATATGTTCGGGGAAAAATAACAGATATTAACAAATTTATTATATTTATAACAAGGAGTACGCTCCGCATGTGGAACGATTATCACGAGCTGCTCCGGAAATCTGATTATATCATAACTGTTATTCCATGATTGTAGTATAGCAATGTAGTGCAAATAATGCATGCACCCCGTCCGAGTATCCCAACCACAATATATTATGTAGTATCACTCGCAATACGAAAAGCTGACTGCACCCACACTATAGCATAACCATATCGACAACCACAAACACACGTGCGTGTATCTTTTATACGTGACCAACCTCGAGGACACAATAAAACATATTCAAACGATATACCACTGGATAAGATTACAATTATTCCAGAAGTAGCTAATTCGTCTTACAATTCATCTGACATGCCAACTCACTATTATGGTGCGTGTTATCGATATAGTTCTGTCACCCTTGAAAAAGCATCTTAACCCAATATTCCGAAACCCCATACTTTCGTGCTAAACAGGTACGTAGCCTATACACTTGTGCCTGAATTATCTCAATATATTATTACATAATTGATCAAATGAAAACCGTATATATAATTATCATGAATGTCCTTCTGTGATTGACTTAATGTACATACTCACATGGTGTATTCTTTCTTGTGTTATTGTTCATTTGTATCGTTATTTGTATAAATTTATTCTAAGCTCTCCGTTACATGGAGGAAATAAAGGATTATATATATAAACATCTGAATTACCTATCTGCGAACATTATGTAACCCCGAAAGACACATTTAAGTAATGAAAAATACACCTGTGAACAAGGTGTTTGTGTCCCAAACAAAAACACAGCAATTTGCCCGACATTGAACAGAAAAGAGCGTTCCGTGGGAGTCTATCCTGATATGTAGCAATAAAGAGCGTTTGTCTTACTTCTGGCGAAAAGATGAAAACGACTGAAAAATGGGTGTGACTTTGGCAAGTGTTTCTCAGAGCAAGAGCATATATATGAAGCCGGTATACCAATAGTTCGTTTATTTGTCGACCTACCGTATCCGTCGCTCCAAATTAAGTAGAAAAACATTTGGAGGTTTGAATGGGCCATGTCCGTTTAAGATGTAAAACTATTTAAAAATAAACTAGGTCATACTTGCTAAAACTTAACATGATATTATAAAACAACCACCGATATTTAAAAGAGACGTACACGGACATGCATGGCTCATTCGGACCTCCAAATTGTGTCTACGTAATTTGGAGGAACGGATACGATAGGTCGATAAATACACGAAATATTAATATGCCAGCTTCATATGCTTTGAAAAACACTTGCCAAAGTCACATTTTCCAGCCGTTTACAATTTTTCGCCCCAAGTTAGACAAACGCTCTTTATTGCTACCAGATCAGGAATAGAATAACACGAAACGCTCTTTTCTGTTCCATGTCGTGCAAATGGCTATTATTTGTTTGAGACACCAATAAATTGTTCGTAGTTGCATTTTTCATTACTTCAATGCGCCTTTTTGGGTTACAGAATGCTCGTAGAAAGGTAGTTAAGCTATTTATCGACCTATTTCGATACCGGGAAACATTCAAAAGCGAATAATATAATTTATATTTTGGAGCACAAAACCGCCATGCGGCTTTAAACTTCAACAGTCGTGTAAACATAAACAGCTTCGAGAAATGTATAACTGAAATAAATATACATTTCTTGATGTAACTGAGCCCTTTATGTCTAGATCATTGTGCGCATGGAACAAGAGACAGCAACATTATTAATGTGACTATCCAGTCTGTTCTTCTGAAAAAAAACCTCATGTTGAACTTATTTCAAAAACGCAAATAGGCCCATATCGGCATTATTTGAATCTGAATTATGCTCTATGAACAGATTTATAATGTGTTTTCAGTGTGGCCCTCATCATAAAACCCTGTGGACTTATTTCATAATCAATTAAGTCCAATATGAAACTATGTGAATAGTTAGGCTCAATGTGAACATATGTGCACGATGATATGTTGAACTATGTGTAGGATAGATCATCTTCATTATTCCTGACTCACCATATTGGCATATTCGCCAAGCCATATTTCCAAAATGAACTCTGAATTTTGAAATTTTAACTCAGGATATTACCTCAGCCAACTTGATGAGGTATCGTTGGAAAGTTTATTTTCCGAGTATTTCTTAGACCTTTGTGACGATATCAAGAAATAAGGTATGATTTGTTTTAAAGTTTAACTGGGGGAATATTTCGTCATGCCAAGAAGCGATGAGGTAAATTAACAACAGTACTGAGCTGGTAATGGAAAGATACTACAATTTATTCGGTATAGTTGATTCATGGTCCAAAGTCTGAACATGTTAGTATCAAATAAAAGATACATTGTAAAAGTGTAAACAATCATCACTAAGATATGCCTTTTGGCGAAATAATATTAATTTAGATTATTTTACTAAAGAAAACTGAAACTTTGTGACCAAACTAACAGTATCGCAGTCTCGGAGATAGACATGCTCTCCTGTGAAAATATTTTATATCAACAAATTTGGTTGTCTTCCAATAATTCTTCACATATTATGAACTAAGTATGCTAAAATGAAATATTTTCCAGTTCATTTCTTAAAGAAGTGACTTTTGCTGTAAATAATCTTGTGTCACTATTTTTCAAGGCATGTTACTACTTCCTGCTGTATAATTTGAGCATCTGCCCTCAAAGGCCCCCTTAATTTTCGAATCACCGATTATTTTTTGTAGTGTCTTGATATACGGTTTTAATAACAACTAGGCCATACAATATGATTAATATACTATAATTCATCACCATTTTAAACATTCGTGTAACAGAAGATGCCCATAGAGAAATAGAAAACAGCTGAAATCAGAGAAACATTCCTCTCGTTTTGGCCCCCATAATGCAACAGAATTCAAACTAAAGATGTATTTTCAATGGAAGGGGAATAGCTCTATCTTTAAGATATAGAGTTATTCCCCCCTTGATTTAAAATAATATACCTTTACTGCGATCTAGATGACAACAACACATCAGTAACCCATAAAAAACAACATGTTCAAAGTGTATTACACCGGGTAGGTTGATAAATGCAATGTTTTGGAACTCTCTCTCTCTCTCTCTT
Organism: Siphonodentalium dalli; assembly: GCA_032622095.1. Classification (NCBI taxonomy): domain Eukaryota; kingdom Metazoa; phylum Mollusca; class Scaphopoda; order Gadilida; family Siphonodentaliidae; genus Siphonodentalium; species Siphonodentalium dalli. The sequence goes on along the minus strand of CP136062.1, from coordinate 115,532,923 downwards.
TCAAATGGTATATAATACCATTATACCATTATATATGTGATTTGGGGGTTCGAAAAATTAAGTTGGCCTTTAATACAGTCGTGCTGCTTGTGTTGTAAACTTATTACTGAGCAATCAACTGACTATAACTCGAGCGTCTGCACAACTCGCACCGAATTGTCTGTCATTGAATGCTCGAATGCTGATTCGTAGATTTCTTGGAAAGACAAAACAAGCGTAGTATCTTAGCCATTAAGAGCTGCTCATAGAACAAAATAAGTTAGGGTCGGTATCGTCTATCAATGGCGCTAGACAATAACTGTCATCAGTGAATCGACTCAGTTAGATCATTATCGCCCACTCTGAAAACGGGATAATGATATCACAGGGCCCTGGCACAATAGACCCCCACCACCCAAAGACTGCTCGTGTTACAGAAGTTTTGCTTCTTTTTACATAACACAGCGCAATTTTATTGGTTAATCACACACAAATGATATAAACGCTCTTTGTTATTTCCATATCAGGAAAACAGTAACAAATTACGCTCTTTATGTTTTCCATATCCGGATCTAAACAAAAGCCAGGTTCTGTAACGTTTTTTGCTTTTGTTTACATAACAAAGGAAAAACATTTGACAATAACAAACTGTTTATGCCATATTTCTGATTGGTACAAGAGCAAGGTCTGTCTATATTTTACTATTCTTTCTGTTTTTGGCGGTTTTTGACGGAAGTGAATATTTTAACAGCATACCCACCGCCAACGTCTAACTAAAATACAAATGTATATATATATATATATTTTTGTATTCGTTCATTTGTTCATTACATGTCTGTAAGCATCTGAATTATGCTGTAAAAGCTCTTCGATTACGGAGGAAAAATATAGGATATATTGACTCAATTAGATAATGCCACCAGTACAAAACATTGGAACTTGGAAGTTTTGACAGGGAACCTTATACAGTCGAAAAAATAACGCAGGGATGTATTAGTCATTGATTTTCTGTGACTTTTGTGAACTGATGTCGCAAAAACATTGAATTAATTACCTACGAGAAATTCCATAACTGTTAGCGACGTAAAGAACAATCGCTCACAAATTCACTTAAATCGTGAAATTTCGAGTTGGGACCTTCACCTAAATCCTACAGTGAAGTATATTATTAAGGAACAGATAATAACTAAGAAATATATTCCCTGCGTTATATTTTCTACTTTATAAGGTTCCCTGTCAAAACTTCAAAAAGTTCCAAGGTTTTGTACTGGTGGAATATGATCTTTACGTGCGTTAGTCAGAATAGAGATGCGTGGCATGATCTACGAGTCAATCAGTGAATTATTTGCCTATCTATCAACTCAGATCTATTACTCCCACAACACAACACGTATCCATGTCTGGCTGTGATTGCTTGTCGTTTTGTATAATAGTAGTTGCTCCAGTAGACTAACAAAAAGTGCTATGGAATAATGCTAGATAATGAGCTGGTCGACATAGGAAATATGTAGAAACTATGGAATAGACTATCTTGTACAATGGTCTAGGCTTGCAGGTATCAGCAATTGCTCAACTAACATTTCCAATTACAGCCTAATATATCCCCTCTCTGTGTATCTAATTTCAAAATATGTCAAGGCTAGCTGAATTGAAACTTAACTGATATGACATGGACATGCCTACAAAATGTCATCATTGAGTTCACTGTCCTGATATAATGTTATCTGCCTACAATGTATTACAGCCAAATATCCTAATCACATCTTCGTTGCATGTACAATGTTGCAGGGAAAAACGATATATCACTGGATATGTATACAAACTCCATATACCTTATTACATTGCTATACTATGTGCAGCTATCAGCTTCTGTCGGGTCACCATATCTATCAACAAAATGGATTAATAATTTCCACTTAGTCGTGTGGAATTTCACCAACCAGCATACTCTCGTCACACACTGACCTGGAAACTATAACGCATGTATGTGGTATAGACAAATACATATAAGCCAGTATTTGCAAATCTCAATTTTCACCTTTTTTTTCAGCTCAAACTGGTTAAAGGCACATGAGGCCTTAATTGTCGAAAATATTCATATTTGTTCGAAACACCGTAAACAGAAAAACATTAAAACGCATCAGTTTCGTTCATATATACCATGACCATCGCGTAAACAGCATGTTATCATAAATACCTACTATATTTTACCTAAGCAAGAGCCTGATTGGGTTACAGAGGACAGCACAATGCTACTGGCTAATCACACACAAATGGCATAAACGCTCTTTATTAGTTCCATATCAGGAATTCACCGACAAAGAACGCTCTTTATGTTTACCATCATAATATAAACAAACACCAGAAAAGTAACTTTTTATGCTTTTGTTTACATAACAATGGTTAAACACATGAGAATAACATACCGTTTATGCGATATTTCTTATTTATATACGGACAAAGTCTGTCCACATTTTGATGTTCTTTCTGTTTGTGGCGGTTTTTGACGGAAGGAAATATTTTCACAGGATACCCACCGCCAAGGCCAACCGTACCTTTAAACTGTCATTTTGGACCAAAGGACATACATATATACATATACGTTCCCATTGGTATGACCGATATAATTAATGGGTTTTATGGCGGTTTCCTGTCACAATTACTTAAATGGGGGGTAAACAGTTGGGTAGCATACCTTCCTGCAAATTTGTCCCCCCCCCCCCCCGTGCATAACTAAGTATAAATTGAGGTTCCGTTCCAACAGGTGCCTTATGTTTATATTCGAAATGGAATCTCCCACTTTATAAAAGTATACATTGCTATGGCAATGTGGAGGGGTGAATAAGCGACGGCAGATAATAAAAATGGAGGTTTCCTATTCATGAGCGTGAACAGTTCAACAAACAACCTATCTGAACATCTCCTGATGATGGAACTACTCGTCCATGAGTATTCCCGTCTGTTCTCGTAAACATGAGCACAATATGGGCTTAATTTGAAAGTCGCGTTTTCAGAACAAAACGCTCTATATGGGCGAAAAACGCGGCGTTCTCACTACGCCCGTATAGTGCTTATTTCAATTTGAAATAACCTGCACTATTTAATCTACTTGTTATCGAAGCGACTTACTAGGTGCACACTCTTTACTTTACCATGTGTTTTCACTGCAGCCTGCGCCATTAAACCAAATATTGGCTTATTTCATAAAAAAATAAGTCAAATGTGAACCAAGGTTGGTGACACAGCGATTAAATGCACACTGTCCAATCGGCTCGCGGAATACCAGTGCTGTACGGGAGAATGCCAGTGTTTTAAGCGATATGATGGTACCATAATTAGAACTGGACGGCTAAATAACATGACAAAAGACAATGGAAGGGTATGCGCGATCTATTTTACATTTACCCATGGAGGGGTCACCTGGTGATGTTCAGTTCGACTTTTGGCGATCTGGCCTTTGTTTAAAGCAGAAAAATAGGGTCTACAAACTCGTAGGGTGGATGTCAAATTATATAGAATCGGTATTCTAGTGCGTTTTGTTTCATTCCTGAGCATAACTTACAGAATGTTTTATAAAATTCCGACAGCGGAATCTATTGGCAAAACGTGCACATCGAAATCACTGGCGTGTATTAGTTAGAAATACACGAAAATAAATCGAAACGAGGGACGGTGATCACAGAAAATGGCACGGCGAACTACCAGTGCATGCCAACGAGGGCTACCAGTGCCAAATTTTCTTTATATGGTAAGTTATATCGGGTATATGTCGATAAACGCTTCATAGATAGCATCGGGCACCCGAAATGCCTCACCATTCCCAAAATAACGACAAAGTTGACCTAGAAGGGTAAATATGTGGATCTATAATAGGAAAGTACGAAACTTCAACTATATACGTCGATACTCAAAGTTAGTGTAAAATACAGAACAAATTTCATGATGTCCAGGTCAGAATATGGCGTTTTTGTAGAATTGTTCTTAAAACTATTGGGATACGTCAGTTTAAAGACATATTGTGTACTTATTCGGGTGCGTGAAACTGATAAGTTAGCATTAATGTGCTATGCCAACTGGAGGGATGTAGCATTCTACTAACATAACCGAAACTTCAAGCAAATCAACCGTACCGCTCCATAGACAACATTGTCAGAACTACGCTAAATTGTAAATATTTACTACTCGATTCGGGACGCATCTATCGCCGATAAATTAACGAAAATGATTTCGTCGTCGACAGTCACTGCATTTAATTAATATATAAGAATGACGATATGTGTTGTCAATATACATATAATATTTGTAAACATAACTACTTTGAACAAGATTGTTCTCCATTTCTATTTTATCACCCTACCGGAGTGTTTCATATCACTTTAAATGCAATTTTCCGAACTTGTACAGTAGCTGAACAATTACATTATAAAATGCCAAAATATGTTTGGCCTAATGGTGAGTGGCGAATAAATCAATGCTTTAAATATAATCCGTGGTGATTGGTTGCGACATCTATCAGTTATGTTGCCTTGTTTATAGAGGATCTCACATGAGTTACTATTTTATACGGAATTTATCAACCGAGTTCACTAAATTCGATTTGAGCCGAGGTTTACCGAGGCTCAAATAGAATTTAGAGGACGAGGTTGATAAATTACGTATAAAATAGGACGAGTGTGAGATACATTTTATCACATGATCAAATAAACCCGAAGCAACGCGAAATATTCATCGAAAACAACAATCATAAACTACAGCGATCGCAAGTTATTTGAAGAACGCCGTGACGTCATCGCACGCGGTGATATTAAACGTGTCTATTACCGATAATTATGAAACTGCTTTTATGGCCAAATTATGTGATAAATATATTTATATTGTTTATAAGCAAGTTGATTTTTTCTCCAAAAAGCCTGTATCCTGTTTTCCAGAATGCCGTTGTCTCCGCGGAGTATCTCATTTGCGTGGTTGAATTTAGGGAAAACCACCGAACTGTCTCGATAAATACAGAATGAAATGTTCTCCATCGAGAATTTTCCTTTAGCAATCAGATCGAAAAATGTTTTTATGTCTTTCAAGTATCCAGTTCCTTTTAAGGCGGTTGTTGCTTTAGCTGGTATTGAATAACCATCGTGCCTTCCTTGTTGAAAAGGCACTCTCCTTGCTGGGATGATCCCGTGGTTATAGATCGATCTCTTAAAGGGCGCCCATGAAAGTTGCTTGCTGAGCACACCTGACTGTGACCCCGGTGTTACTGGCCCAGCCACATCTGGCTCCGCATTTTCACTGTCGTGTCCGTTTCCGCTGTCGCGTTTTTTTCTTCAAATTTTATTCTTTTCCTCTTGTCCCAATGATTGCCGCCCTTTCCTTTTCTGAAAAGAGAAAAATTAAGAGAAAATTAGATATGCATAAAATAAACCCCTAGATTTATCCATATGCACACGCAGTCATAAAATATATCAATCTATTTGTACACGTATCCACAACATACGTCCAATCACCACGCAACGATCCACCAAAAATAATCCAGCCAACCATCGAATCGCCAATCACTCACTGATTCATCAGCACTGCAATCCAACTCATTCTCCCATAACTCCAGCTCAGAAACATATCGTATCCATGCATTCAACAATTAATATATTTGACACCAGTCCATCCATACTCATTCATCTTTAGTTAAGACATCCAATACATCAAATAATGACACACACAGATCCATGCATGCATACATACGGTAACGCCTTAAAATCGACGAAGAACTCAACATATAGGCAAAGATATGCATGCCCCATAATATCAATTACTTTCTAAATTTTGGGAACAAGTCTACACCCCATATATGCAACATTTGCTGGGATAATTAGAAATATCATTCCATTAGAATTAGAACGTCTTCCCTATTTAATGATAGACTTATTTACAAATGTTAAAGGCACATGAGGCCTTAGTTGTCGAAAATATTCATATTTGTTCCAATTACCGTAAACAGAATAAACAGAAAAACATTAAAACGCATACAGTTTCGTTCATATATACCATGACCATCGCGTAAACAGCATGTTATCATACAGATTTACTACATTTTACCTAAGCAAGAGCCTGATTGTGTTACAGAAGACAACACAATGCTGCTGGCTAATCACACACAAATGGCATAAACGCTCTTTATTCGTTCCATATCAGGAATTCACCCACAAAGAACGCTCTTTATGTTTACCACCATAATATAAACAAACACCAGAGAAGTAACTTTTTAGTCGAGTTTTTTTTCCAAAACTCGACTTATACTTTGATGAGGGACGGTGGGCGGGCGGGCGGGCGGGCGACGTGTTTTGCTTATAACTCAACCGTTTATTGACGGATTGTTCGTCCGCACATTTATTACAGAGTTATGGCCCTTTGAATTTTCAGCTCGTTAGCGCGATAACTTCAACAAACGTTATCCGATTTTATTGAAATTTGGTATATAGGTGTCTCCCAAGAATATCTCGGATGAGTTCGAAAACCGGCCTGGTCCGATAAAATTTGATAGAGTTATGGCCCTTAATTAGTCATTTTTCACGAATTTTCAGCTCGTTAGCGCGATAACTTCAACAAACGTTATCCGATTTGATTGAAATTTGGTATATAGGTGTCTCCCAAGAATATCTCGGTCGAGTTCGAAAACCGGCCAGGTCCGATAAAATTTGATAGAGTTATGGCCCTTAATTAGTCATTTTTCACGAATTTTCAGCTTGTTAGCGCGATAACTTCAACAAACGTTATCCGATTTGATTGAAATTTGGTATATAGGTGTCTCCCAAGAATATCTCGGAGGAGTTCGAAAACCGGCCTGGTCCGATAAAATTGGATAGAGTTATGGCCCTTAATTAGTCATTTTTCACGAATTTTCAGCTTGTTAGCACGATAACTTCAACAAACGTTATCCGATTTGATTGGAATTTGGTTTATAGGTGTCTCCCAAGAATATCTCGGTCGAGTTCGAAAACCGGCCCGGTAAGATAAAATTTGATAGAGTTATGGTCCTTAAGTAGTCATTTTCTACGAATTTTGAGCTCGTTAGCGTGATAACTTCAACAAACGTCATTCGATTCAACTAAAATTTGGTATATAAGTGTCTTCCAATAATATCCTGGACGAGTTCGAAAACCAGCCTGGCCCAATAAAATTTGATAGAGTTATGGCCCTTAATTAGTCATTTTTCGTGAATTTTAGCTCGTTAGCGCGATAACTTCAACAAACGTCCTCCGATTTGTTTAAAATTTGGAATAGACATACTTGCCAAGAATATTTCGGACGAGTTCGAAAACCAGCCTGGCCCGATAAAATTTGATGGAGTTATGGCCCTTAATTAGTCATTTTTCGATTTTACCTATTAATTAGTCTACCGATACTGATGCACACCAATTGGCGGTAGCCACCGGCGGTAAGCCACCGAAAACGAGACACAGCATCTCTGATGCCACCTCTTGTTATGCTTTCGTTTACATAAGAAATGAACGGCGGTTTCAATGTGGTCATGGGATTTTGACCGCGAAAAGAATTCAGCAAAGGTTCATGCGGAGTTTGCTGATTTTTTATCGCGGTCAAAACCCATGACCACGTTGAATCCGCCGTTTATTATTTATATTGATATACTTACGCTCTTTAAAACACTTCTCCAAATATGTCCGTTATTTCGTCAAAAACACTTTTTCAAATATCTCCGTTATTTCGTTTATAAAAATAATTTCCTATTTCTATATTTCGCTCTATATTTCGCCCTATTTCGTTGTATTTTCCTATTTCGATTTTTCGTACTATTTCGCTGTATTTTCATATTTCGCTTTTTCGTTGTATTTCATATTTCGATAATTCGCTATATTTGACATATTATGGGATATGGGATTAAATGATAACCAACATTATGATAGTCAATCGAACATGCCCGTGCCACCCGTGCTCGCGATTATATGCCACTAGCCATCCAATCGTGATCTTTCGAACCTCGATTACATATTGTTTGCCATCAAATCCTTGGCGTACTGGCTGACTAGATACTCAAGCAGTCGGTAATGTCCGACAATCCCCGGTGATTTCCGGGACCAATGTGTTCATAAACCTATGAACGACATTGGAAGTGACGTCACGTTATGTTCATATGTTTTTGAATGCATTGAATATGGGGGCGTGTCTACCGTAACGCTATGGGGAAATCGGAAGAGATATTAGGCCAATTAGGGGTATGTAACTATATAACAATGGTCAAAAATATGACAATAACTTACTGTTTATGCGATATTTCTTATTTGTATACGGACAAAGTCTGTCTACATTTTGTTGTTCTTTCTGTTTGTGGCGGTTTTTGACTGGTGTAAATATTTTCACAGGATACCCACCGCCAAGGCCAACCGTACCTTTAAACATTAGTTTAAACTAACTGTTTGAATCCAATTGATACGGAACTAACTCAGTGCCAATACCGAATAAAGGGAAATTTAAACTCTTGTCAACTAAATTGTTACTTTATGTTCCACCAATATCGCCGTACTTAATTTCGAACTTTCATATCTTAGACCCACACATGTACCATTTTAGATCGATTGTGCCCAAATTTGATGAAGGGATGAGACATTCCTATAGCTTAAACCGAATCTAAAACGTCCCCCGACATATACCCGATATAACTTACCATATAAAGAAAATTTGACACTGGTAGCCCTCGTTGGCATGCACTGGTAGTTTGCCGTGCCAGTTTCTGTTATCACCGCCCCTCGTTTCGATTTATTTTCGTGTATTTCTAACTATTACACGCCAGTGATTTCGATGTGCACGTTTTGCCAATAGATTCCGCTGTCGGAATTTTATAAAAAAAATCCGCAAGTTATGCTCAGGAATTAAACAAAACGCACTAGAATACCGATTAGGACCAAATTTGACCTCCACCCTACGAGTTTGTACACCCTATTTTTCTGCTTTAAACGAAGGTCAGATCGCCCAGAGTCGAACTGAACATCACCATGTGACCCCTCCACTGGGTAAATGCAAAATTGATCGTATATACCTTTCCATTGTCTTTTGTTTTGTTATTTAACCGTCCAGTTCTAATTATGGTACCATCATATCGCTTAAAAACACTGGTATTCTCCTGTACAACACTGGTATTCTGACGTTCACACTGGTGTTCCGCGAGCCGATTGGACAGTGTGAAATGACGATTTGAAAATGACCCATCCGTATTTACAAGCATACAATCACAAAATGTACGTTTTCTATATGAGTAGGAGAAACGGTAATATTTAATATATGACTCTATATGAACCCATTCATAAGGGTTAATTTGGTGGGTCGTTTTGACCCAAAAAATCTCCATACTGTGATTTTAGTGACTAAAGCATGAAACTTCAGATACATGTCGCTTAATTATAATCAAAACTTTTTGGAGGGGGTGCCGGGGTGGGTCGGATGAAATCAAATATCTGGAGAAAAGTTGAAAAGGCCCACCGTTATGTATATAGCGATGTGAAGAAGCGTTAATGCAAATAGCAGCTTCCAGATTTCCAATATGAGGCAAGTTCAGCCACACATACTTGTAACATGAGTTAGAATAGTATTTCCATAACAATGTATCTGACACGCAGGGACAGATAGCTGATGTCGTTTCTGATGTTGACACAATGAGTAAGAAAATATGTAAACTTAGTCGGATATTTTTGCCAGCGATACACACCGCAATGATACAATGCATATACCAGTGGTGCGAGGTAGTTTCGTTTGTGCGCACTGCGTAGTTCAGTTATTTTCCATTTAAATTATTCCTCAGCGCGGTTTTTCATCAACGATAAAACTCTCGACGTCCTGGTATGATCTAGCCGACTTCACGATAAACACGAGTTGATGAAAAATCGAAATCGGCTGACAGAAGTTTCGTAAATCATGCAATACATTATTAAGGAACCGGTATTAACTTAGAAATACATTACTTGTGTTATGTTTCAAATGTTATAGAGTTTCCTGTCAGAATACAAAATTCCCAGGTATTTAACTGATGGAATATGATATATATACAGATGTAGGGAGAGTATATATAGATTCGTGGCATGGTCTAGTTTGAGCCTTGGACAAAGCGCGGTACAACACAACATTGATCGCACAGGACGAACGACATCCAGATAATCCGGATCCATGAACCGGATTTATATTAAAGCCGTCTATATTGTCCTCTTCTGGTATGCGGGATTCAGGTCATTTTCAGGCGGTACGCTCAACCATGTTAAAGATACGGGCGGCGTTGGCGGTGTGTAAGCTGTTAAAATTTTCACCTCCGTCAAAACCCGCCATAAACAGAAAGAATAGTAAAATATAGACAGACTTTGTTCTTATTCCCAATCAGAAATATGGCATAAACAGTATGTTATTGTCAATATTTTTCCCTTTGTTTTGTAAACAAAAGCAAAAAATGTTACGTTACCTGGCTTTTGTTTAGATCCGGATATGGTAAACATAAAGAGCGTCATTTGTTACTGTTTTCCTTATATGGAAGTAATAAAGAGCGTTTATATAATTTGTGTTTGATTAACTAATAGAATTGCACAACTTCTGTAACACGAGCATGCTCTTGTTTACGTACACCGTCGTATATACGTCTTGACGACAATATACTATTTACACGCTGATTATGTTTGGCATATCAACAAAACTATATATATTTTAATATTCCTTCTGTTGAGGAACTAAGTGTGCTAGGTCATGAACATCAAACTTCTGCAGCGAGCTAGGGGACTGAACTCTGCCTTGCAGTTTGAATCAGAATGTCTGGTTGTTGTTGTTGTTGTTCTTATAGTATGGTCATGATATGTGTTTTATTGTACCTTCAATCTTATAGGTGTTAAGAGTACGTTTTTATGCTGGCAAATTTGCAGGCAATTCGCCTTAGAGGAATGTAGTGTGCTCGGTCGCGAACATAAAACTACTTATAATGTGTATACATATTTCACCGTTTGCTACACGAACAGTGATATATATGTAACTCATTACGTCATTTAACAACTGATATTTGCCCAAAATTAGCCTTCACATATCTCACAAGAATCACATCCCGACAATTAACAATGTATCACACAAAACTGCCATCTATGAGGAAATGCAAGGACATTTGCCAGACAATTTTGTCAGATGATTGAACGTAACTTTAGTATTTTTGGTACTATTTGTTGCAGTCATTTCGTCCATAGAAAACCATATCGTGTAGTTCCACATATAACCATCAACTACCTGTACGATTGATTCTTGCGATATAATTGCATGCTACTTTCAAGCAAATATCGTTATATACCATGGCTACAGATGGAACTACGGAGTTGATTTAGTTAGCTGTTTGTACAGATGCATTTCATAAACATTGCAGCGTTCGTTCTGTGGCACATTATAGCTTTCTGTGTCGAAATGCCTCCAAAACGTGGCAGGCAAATAGGCGAGTGTGTGAACATGGCTTTGGTGGGGTCTATAGTTCATCTCAGAGATCTGCAGTATGGGTAACTTATTGGGGACTATAGTTCATCAGATATCTGCAGTATGGATAACTTATTGGGGACTATAGTTCGTCTCAGAGGTCTGCAGTATGGATAACTTATTGGGGACTATCTATAGTTCATCTCAGAGGTCTGCAGTATGGATAACTTATTGGGGACTATAATTCATCAGAGGTCTGCAGTATGGATAACTTATTGGGGACTATCTATAGTTCATCTCAGAGGTCTGCAGTATGGATAACTTATTGGGGGACTATAGTTCATCTCAGAGGTCTGCAGTATGGATAACTTATTGGGGACTATAGTTCATCAGAGGTCTGCAGTATGGATAACTTATTGGGGACTATAGTTCATCAGACGTCTACAGTGTGGATGACTCGAGTTTGCCACAAGAAATATGGTAGCGGTCCTTAAATCAATGCATGAAATTGACAGCTTATTTGGAACCGGTAATTGTGAAATATAGCAATGCTCGCTCCGAAAGGCCGCCACATAATTGAGTTTTGTTTAAGTAGCTTGTGTCAGATTTTACTTTTGTGATTCCTCGTATGTTCTGGGATCATTTTGTCTTTTCTAATCAAAATTGTCGTCATATGCCGTAATTTCTCAATATAAATGCAACGATCTTGGCCGAAGAATCCATTCTAAGTCCGCGGTGTCTGCATTCTCGTCACATCGAAGCCTGTTGTGACTTATTTGATTTGGATTATAATAAGGAGCAATAGTAAATATATCTCCCACCTAGTAATCAATCTATATAAAATTACGCTCAATGAATGCCAATGCGGACAATAGGAGAATGATTTGTTCGTATAAATACAATCACAGTGAATACCCTAGCTGGTCAAGTGGATCTGCTAATTTGGTATGATGTTGAGGGTCCTGGTGAATTGCTATGATGCTGGCAGGGCAAAACTGGTGCCGTTACGAAAAAAGTACGGTTTTTTCTTTCTAGAGTTGTCATTTTCGCGGCGTTTTGCTAATCCGAATAATTTGAGAAAAATCTAGCGCTTGTATGAAACATACAAGAACATATATATTTTTAATTAATAATGGCTGCGCTGGCGTTTGCAAAACGACGCGAATAGCCATCTTGATTATAGTCGATTTGAAAAAACTAATACAACCAGTATTAAAATATTTCGCAAAATATGTTTTTCAATGTTTGATACACATAATAGATTTTTTCTGGATATGTTAAGATTATCCGAACACAGCGAAAATGACAACTTTAAAATAACGGTACATTTTCTTAACAGCATATTTTTGCCCTAGCAGCATCGTAGCACTTTAGCAGGACTACTTGGCCAGGGGTGGTAACAATGACGAACGGTCAACTGGTCTAGTTATGATACGCAGCTGGCAAAATTGCCTGAATGGCAAACATTCATGAAATTCTCCATAGATGGCTTTCTATGGCAGACGTGTGACTGATATAGTTTGGAATTACATAATACGAGTGTTATAATTTTTCGCTTATTTAGTTGAATGCCAGTTTAAGGGATCGGGCACAATTTACGAAACTTATAATAGCCACTCTCTCAACAAGTTGTTATACCGAAAACAGAACATAAGATGATACTACAGATATACACATGCAAGAACATTAAATAGACACAGAACACAAACCGACTCACATGGTCAGTCGGGCGACTGGACATGACTTTCTGATTTAGCTGCCACGAATCATTGCACGATATTTGAAGATCAATTTCGGGCAACTGTTGAGCCGCTCAGTACAGTTAAACGGGAACTTGTCGTTCATATGGTAGAACACCACAATGTGACCGCATGCCTCTACGTCGGATTGCCTGCAAAATTGCCAGAAAATTTACCAGAATGTGAACGCAGTCGTTTGCTATAAATATGGTGGGTTCTGCCAGTTGGGTACGGTGGATGAGCAATCTATTAACAGATCATATCTTGAGTTTTACTGGGACCAAGGACAATATTATAGTGCATATTGTAGGTGGTGCATGTGCTCTAACTTAGATTGTAATTCAAGTTGATTATTTGTCATTAAAACACGCGTTCTGATTGGTCGAGAGCTGCTAATTTTAGTTCTCGATTCACCTACATCACACGCCAACGCGTAACCAATTTGAACGCAGGACGTTGTGAATGACGACGCGCGTCAAAATACGTCCCTGCGCGGGTTCGATTTCACTTATTACATGGAACGTACCCAGAGATTTGAAAATTTATACCTCACTTCATGTAACGCCAATCATCGCGCGATAAAGTATTTTAACTGTTTTTGTTGTGTGTGAATTTAAAGCCGCATGGCGGTTTGCGCTCCAAAATACGAATAATTTTATTCGCTTTTGAATGTTTCCCGGTATCGAAATAGATCGATATATATCTTAACTACCTTTCCACGAGCATTCTGCAACCCAAAGAGACGCATTGAATTAATAAAAAATGCAAATACGAACTAGGTGTTTGGGTCACAAAAAAAACAAAAACAGCAATTTGCACGACATGGAACAGAAATGAGCGTTCTGTGTCAGTCTATTCCTGATATGGTAGCAATAAAGAGCATTTGTCTAACTTGGGGACGAAAAATTGCAAAACGGCTGGAAAATGGCTGTGACTGGCAAATGTTTTTCAAAGCACATGAGCTGGCATATCAATATTTCGTGTATTTATCGACCTATCGTATCCGTCCCTCCAAATTACGTAGACCAAATTTGGAGGTCCGAATGAGCCATGTCCGTTTAATTACAATGGATACAAATGTACCATATTTCGTTGGATATTCGAGGATTCGGACACGAAAATCGCTTGTGAATTCGCCGCCAAGAACCTCATGCACGATTCCCTGAATATTCAACTCTGCTGAGTGTCATCTCCTAAATGTCATTCATTTTGCGCAGGCTGTTTATGAATTTAAGCCAGAGCATTCTGTCGGTCTGAAGGAAATTACATTTTGATCCACACTGCCCGGCTATCGAGACGGTTGGATCAGGTACAGTAAATGTGGTCCAGTTAATCTACATAGAACAGCTTAATGTTAGAGATACTACTCGAGATAATGCATTTTTGTTGAAAAAATTTAATTGATTACTTGGCATATGATAACTTGTTGTTTTTAACGAAAATTAAAGCAAAATATAATTATTTGAGATTTTTCAAACATGAGTCAATGAAATGTTACAATATATTAAATGATATTAGTCCAATTTGTAAGTTTCCCTGTTTTATTAGCCACATGTTATTTCTGTGTTGTTTTGATGGACATATATCAACTTTCAAAAGAAGACGTTTTACCTCGTTAAGTATATTTGTCAGGCTTGTCAGACCAACTTTTATTCCGCAGCATCGACATGAGGCACATGTATTCAACGGAATTGAGAACAGCGTGCACACATGGTTTCTTTGCTTTCCAATATTCCTAACCATGACCATATCCCGGGCAGTTAAAATATATTAATGGATTTGGAACATGCGTACTTAAATTTAACTTCATGTATCCAACCTTCAATGCTGGTGGTGTTTTTACCGATTGAAGGTCAGCAGATAACTATTCAAATGAGCTTTTTGACCAACTGTATTTGAAAATGTACGGGCGTCTGTAACTCTCTGTGGTACCATGCACTGCCAATATATCTGACTCAGAAGAATCAGCTATATCGCGAGTTCTCAACAAAGCTCCGCTACTGTTCAATGTCTTGTGCGGAGTAATCAGCACTGGTGTTTGCAACACATGCTATTTGCATAAGAACGTCAGTTTGAATTTTTCTTGAACATTCAATCAGAAGAGAGCCACTTAGTGGCCCGGTCCTGATTGGTTTGACAGAATGTATATTGACATTCGAGTCAAAACGAAGAACCAAGTACTGATGATAGAACTCAGCATCAGCGGAACTTAGCGAGTTATCACTCTTACGTTTGTGTTTGTTTTGAGTTGACATATATATGAAAAGGAAATAGCACTAGCAGTGCAGCCGCCTCGGACTACTCGTCGAATTATGATCGGGCCAAAGACTGATCCGTTTAGCCACTGCATACACCAGCCGCTCGGTACCTGCCCACAATGAGACAGGCGTGAACATTACAAGATTGAAACATTTTAAAGTCAAGAAGACGAATTGCAAAGAGACATGACACGAAATAAACGACATAGATTAATAACAGAACACATAACTAGACACTAGGAACAGATGACATAGGCGCGACTAGCCGGATCAACTCAATCGCCTGTCTTTAAGAAATGCTGGACCAAAGAGGACCATGAACTAACCCGTATCCACAGGTCGATGCCTCGCGTGACACGGTCGCCCGAGTACCCCCAGGACTCATACTCCACCCACCACGGAAAACAGGGTGCCACATTAGGGGATTATTACCCCTCAGTGGGCGGTATAGGCATATTCCACCCGGGCCCGGACGGGGGCCTAGACGTGCATTCTACCTGAAATTCCTGATAATTGAATGCGGATATTCTCCAATTCTGTTTGGAATATAACTTTGACATACATTTAGACACGTGTGATTCATGTAACACATAATTTAAGAACAATCGACCAGTTGGAACGCACAGGGACAAAAGTTTTAAAAGAATAACAGCGTTTGCCCTCATCGTTCATTGCAATCAAGCGGATAGCAGTTCCGCAATGTTACATGCATGTGAAATGACAATATTTGAGTGATTCTTCATCGTTCCCAGTCGTTCCCCAACTTTTGTCAACATTTTCAACACTTGGAAATTTCATACCTGTCGCAACATTAGTTTGAAATTTCACAAAACAGTAGGTTGAATGGCCATCAGTTGGAAGTTTACCAAACCTTAAGGGTGTCAGATTGGAAATTTCCAACATTTTGAAAGCTTGAGGCCAGTCTAGTTGCTACGATTTAAAAAAATTTAGTTTCAGATTTAAAACAAATTGTCTCACCGGACCGAACGATGGTCGGTTCGGTGTGTCCTTGTCCCTCCCCCATGGCGGCTACTTATCAGTTTAAGGAAACAAATCGGGGTCTGAATTTTCTTGAAGTTAGAACGCTATAGATGTTATGATTTTGCAATTTTCTGAGCCCAAATACACAAAAGCAACTTATGGCATAATTGGGACTTAAGACAGTGTTAAGTTAAAACTTCAGTAATGTATGCTTTTTTTCACGAACAATATCTTAACTTAAGAAGGTCTTTGGTATTAATTTAAATCTGGGGTGAGGTAAGATAATCTTAAAGTTAAGATCTAAGCTTTGATCCGCATTTGGTCGGAAAGATGGATGGGATCTAGTTCATTTATATTATAAATAAAATATTGCGAACACGGAGGGATGACAGTAATTAACAACCATCTGGCACACTGGCAGGGGCGTGGCCAGTGGTCCTCGATGGACGGGGTGTCCACTTCTAATTGTAAAACGCCAAGACCGCAATATATTTGTTCTAACTGCTGTAAACACAGTATATATTTCCACAAACTTGGACATTATTTCTTTTACTTCCAGTAGATTAAAATAACACAATCTTACTGTTGACAGTAATCATGTTATGACAATTGGTCCGAACATTTTCATATTTAGGACACTATAATAGTGAATGATTTATACTCAGCCGCTATGCCAACATGGGGAATGTAGCATTCTACTAACATCGCCGAAAAATTCAAAGAAATCGACCATACCACTCCATAGAAAACATCGTCTAAACTACACCCAATTGTAAATATTTACATGTCGATTCGGGACGCAACTATCGGCAATAATCTAACACAAATGATTTCGCCATCGAGAGTCATTGCATTTAATTGATATATAAGAATGACGGTGTATATCGTCAATTTGGATTAATATTCATAACAAATAACTACTTTGCGAAAGATTATTCTCAATTTATATGTGATCACCCTACCGGGGTGTTTCACATCACTTTAATGCTCGGCTGAATCGGTCAAACGAAACTTGAGTTTGTGTCATGGTGATCTATTCATTGGTGGTTTTAACTTTTCATCACATTTGGCTGGGAACGACGAAGAACCACTCAAATATTGTCTGGTTCACATGCACGGAATATTGCGGAACTATTATCCGCTTGATTTCCATGCAGGACGAGGGTGAACGCGGTTATGCTTTTAAAATAGATATAGCAAATTGCGCTCAATCCACCCGCTTTATCACATATGTAAATACTGATTTGTGGTACAATTACATGAATATTAAATGTGTCGATTATATGCCATTATATTTTGGAAATAACGTACAAGTGCCCAGGGTATAATATGACCTTCTACGCTAGCGTAATTAACGAACAACAGCTAAACCACAAACGTAATGGTATATATGTGGTTTGAAAGTCTTATTTAAAAAAATAGTTCATATATGCGTATTCCCGTAAAATAAGTCCCAACGGAGACTCTCTAGCCACGTCAATAGCTATTCTAGATTGAATCAAAATGGACCCCTTCCACGTGGGTTCCAAATAACGTTTCACGTTCGAATGGACTGACAATGACCGTCTCACTTATTATATTATTTCTCATCATCTCCTAGAAGGGCAGGACCTTTCGAATAAATATTCCTGTCATTTCGCCTGAATCGAATAAATATTTACTCCATTAGTAGTAATGAGGTAGAGGGTCTACTGCTCACCCCTGCAACGTAGTCTATGCAATTACGGCGGATGTGGATATACGCAGAAAATGTGATTACTTCTACGACTAGAAACAAGCGTTATTATATTGGTTGAATGATGCTCGACTGCAAGTTAGGTCGCCACTCAGACTGCTATGAGTATATGGACGAATATAATTTGTGTGTGTGGGAAGGGTATTTTCAGTGGAAAATTTTAAAGTTATTCTTGAATAGTCTACGTATTTTAATTACGTTCTTTATAATATTTGAATGATGGAACTCCAAAATATAGATGTATCGAAGATATTCCGTCGAAATAAAAAAAAAGTTACCATTTTTTTATTGTTGAAAAACCATGGACCTTTTGGAGAAGTTCTACATTTGTATTGACGTGGAGCGTAATGATAAGACTCTCATTATAGTGACCATGAGATTTATAACTATTTGTATTCATCATTTCACCAAGCCTTCTGAGAGAAAAAGGGGAAATGTTCGTGCGATTTTCAACTTGGTGGATACTTCTAGGATACCGATGTTCCGCGTTTCACCGACGCGTAATGTGTTTTCGGAGAAAATAGCGGAAATATCCGTGATATTTTCTACATGGTGGACACTTCTAGGACACCGATGTTCAGCATTTCACGACGCGCAATGCGTTCTGTGATAAAAATAAATGGGAAATCTCCTTGCCATGTTCAACTTGGTGGAGACTTCTCGGCCACTGATGTTCAGCATTTCACCGACGCGGAATGCGTTCTGTGGACACTTCTATAAATATAGGCCACTGATGTTTCGTATATTTTCGATTGTTTGTCATGGATCAACAGCAAAACTATATTATTGGTTATATATATACATTAAAATCAACGTGGGCTCGGACAGCTTGTGATTCTTTAACATGTAACAGCTGTAAGGTTGGTGGTATGTGGAACAACATGGAACGCTCTTTTCTGATGCATGTCGTGCAAATGGCTGTTGTTGTTGTTTTTTGGACCAACACATCGTGCTCACATTTAAAGTTGTATGTTTAATGACTTTATACGTCATTCTGGGACGTATCATGCTCGTAGAAAGGTACTTCATGTATTTATCGACCTAGCTTGATAAAAATCAAAAGCTAATATTATTAGGTGTATTTTTGGAGCGCAAATCGCAAGGACTTTGTGGCTTTAATTATAGTTCACCCTGAAACAAACCACACTCATAGACATTTATCATATTATTATTATGTTTTCAACTTTCCGTACACGGTAATTAATGTTACAGTGTCAATTCAGGTAAAGTATGGAAGGGAATTTGTTCTTCAAATCTAAGTTAGCTGTTCTCGCTAAGATCTTGTGAGCTATATGTTTGGTGCATTTTATCAGATTACCTTCGTTCACAATAAGGAAGGATATTTAATATGAGATGGGATGCTGTGTTCGCCAATGAGTTCCACTGCACCCCAATGACATTCGTCTGGAATAGAATAATTGTTGACCTCTCGGTATCAGAAAACTAGTATGTTTGTCAATTTATACGGAATAATTGCCTTTTTGACTTCACCTCTTTAGATCTCCATTGGCCTGTTGATCCTTGGTGGCTGCGCCATGTTTGAATAATTCACGAACTGAAACATCACTACTGCATATAAACCTATGGTCGACAATCCTTATATATCTCTTGTGTTATGATGATATCATAATAGGATAAAGTGAACCGTGAACGAGGCGTATTAAATTGACTTATATAGTCTGTAGGTGGTATGTATTAGGTTAATAAGATTGCTCCGCCAGTCTGGAGAAGAATACTGAAAGGAATTTATCTTCAATAGTTGCGTCCAGGCAGACGTCTCATGGCATACCGTGTGAGACAGTACAACTCCTCTGCGGACACTCACACCAATATACATTGCTCGCGATATGAATGGATACCATCATCGCAGTCTGGACTGAAGTTGGTCCGATTAATCAACGACAATTAGGTACCGTGCGAGTTGCACTGTAGTTCAAAGTTTGACATAATGAGGATTTTTATTAATTTTTTTTATATTTGTGTTTGTTTTGTTTGTTTGTTTGTTTGTTTGTTAAAGCGTGTCTACCTCTTCCGGACCACAATTTTTATAACAGCATATTTGTTTATAAAACCCAATTTAAAAAATACATCAAACATACAAAGAACATGAATTTAGTACTCATTGAGAATATCCCATAATTATGGTTGTACATCATAGTTTATTTCGATTTGTTACCATTACAACCCGCATATCATACTTTGCATCAAAACAGTGGTATATGATAGACAATTCTTCATATGTGTGGATATAAGTGGACTGAGTTTGGGGCGGCAGACTCATCTCATCTTTACAATCTATGTTAACAATGTTCAACAGTAAGGAAATTGCAAGCCCAACATGGCATCATTTTGGAAATTTGGGGGAGGTCAATTATTTATAATAGTTTCATTTTAAAACCATTTTAGTCTTGAAGTCTTTGACCAACAGCAGACTGTATTTATGTGCTTTGTGTAAAATGTTAAATAGCCATTACTTGGAAGTTTTCCTACTATTGCGGATGTTCAATTTTACATTTCTACAACAGATTTGTGAATTTAATACCTAAGAGGTGTAAATTTCAGTCGGGTTCACTCAAGATTTATAAGACATAATTCCGAATTGGGGCGCCTAACGATGACAGCCTGGCCACACCACTGTCCAACTCGAGCACTCAATATTAGGGATTTTAGGGAGTTAAACCACTTTGACCTGCTATGAGGGTTTTTGTTTTACATAACAGTATACATAAACAAAACATGAATACAAAGTAACTTAATTGCCTTTCTGGTCGACTCGTGCAAGTTTTACTGAACTTGTTTTATTATGCAAACTGTAGTTGCGTCCATTCAAATGAATAAAACCACGTGTCATGACGTTAAATCAGGTATTATGGAATGTTACACGAGATATGATGCTTGCATCATGGTATTTGTAATTTGGCATGACTTACGGTCGCTGAAAGAAGTGAGTCATCAATTGTCTCCATTTGATATTTTACGCTCGTTACAGTTTGTGTTCGTAAAGGTTACACTGGTGTAAATGTTTTCCATAGGCCTCAGTGCTAACGTTTTATCGTATACTGTTGGCAATATAAATTTTGGGTCCAAAATTTTCTTTAAATCTGAAAAATTGACATTTGAGGAAACTTTTTACGCAAAACAAATCACGTCCGTCTAGCAGGGAATTCGCCTTTAAAGCTTGTGTCTTCGTAACTAGTGTCAGAACCGCACTAAAAATATTGTCATATTTTAGACCACACCAGAAAATTCAAACTTCACTACAAATGGTTAATTCCTGTGACAATGGCTATTTTACCTATGGGAAATCATAGGGAAGATGTGTGATGATTCTTTTATGCAAAAGAAAAAAGCACACAAGGCTATTGACCAATCAGGGCCAAGTGTCTATTTTATTCTCTCCTATAGATCCGCTAGATGTCACTCCGAACCACATTTATACACCAGTGTAACCTAAATATCACGACATGCTGTGCCTTTCATCTTGAGATTTCGCAATCGACGATCGGTTTCTCTTATGTTTTGGATTAAAGGTGCACTCTTGATTAAATTTCTGAGTATTATGTTGTAGTGCGATAAATAGGTCGGACTATTGATAAAATGATAACTTTGTTTATGATAAACGATTACTACTGGACAAGACTCAGCACTATAGAGACGGTAACTGAACTTAAGAGTTGAGTATTTAACTAGATCGAACCCCGACATGGACGACAAATTCCAAAATCGGGATCGAGTTTAGAGCAGGATATGAGTTGAAGGACATCTCAATGTGTCGTAACGTGGACATCGGTAATAAATGATAATTTGTTCATCTATCCATCTATATCTCTTTCCTTTAATTTAGGGAAATAATTTCCGCGGTTGAATTGGACAAGTCACATTGGGCTCTGTTAGTTCTTCCTTAATCAATCTGCTTGACTTCGAATAGAGTATGTGCATGCATGTCATCAGCCGACAGAGCACAATTCCGAATGTTTTTTTTTCTCGGTTCATTTGTCGTGATGGAATCCCTGTCAGAATGAATTTGTTACACAGAGGTTTGCGTGCCGGAAACAGCCTGTCGAGTAATGGAGAAAAATGATTCGCGTCCCAGGAGAGAGCCTTCCGCCCTGTAACTAATTGACAACTGATCGCTTCCATGCGGGATTCCGACATGTCAGTGCGGTCAGCATACTGAACCGTAGCCCGTCTGTTGCTTCTATGACATGCATGCTTTTATTATACGTACATGTTTTTTTTTAAACACGCCGTTTCTGCGGCTCCGCTCGCGTCATCTGTTTCATGTTGCCATTGCGGTTAGTATACTGAATCATAGCCCGTCTGTGATTTCCTATAGACATTATTATTATTATAAAATTCATTTCAAACACAATATAGGAAAATCCCACACAACATATAATACAATAAGTAATGTCTATGATTGTCACCACACCACATACAGCTAGCTAGTTATATATCTCAAAACATAATTTGGCAATGTCCTTCCAGTATAATCCACTGGAAGTGGATCGAGTGAAACGACCAGTACGCACAATAAACAAATCTTGTATATAAGAAGGTATATTATGATTTAACGACTTATATACAACCATAGCACACTTGAATTGTCGACGATATTCAAAAGTCATCATATGCAAATCTTTCACCACTGGTGTTATGTGGGAATATAGTGTGACATTCTTGATTAGTCGTGCACAGTTGTGTAACACCATATTCAATTTGTAAACATGGTCTTGTTTGATGTTGGTTAATAGTGAGTTGAGATGGTCAATGCGGGAAACCACAAGACTTAAAACAGCATGCTTCATTTGCACTTTCCGATAAATGACAACGCACCCTTCTAAGAACGCTTGTCAACAACTCGAAAACTGTAAATAGTATCCCTTCTTTAAATGAATATCAATGTCATCAAGACTTTTATATTTCCAGTTGTGAGTAACTGACATTTATATGAGGGTGGAACATTTGTTCACCCAATTACAAGCCCCACCATTATGATTTATTAATGCTTTTATTACGTGCATTGTATTTTTAAAACGCCCCGTTCCTCCTTCCCAGCTCATGTCATCGTTCCTCCTTCCCAGCTCATGTCATCTTTATAATGCCGTTCCACACACTCGTGTGGAATGATAAGAACGTGAAATACCATGGAATAATTCTTCGGAAAACGGTATAAATTATCATTTAGGAGATGTCGGTCGGCGTGTATAATAAACACAGAACACAGGCAGTTTAGCGCGGAAGATAACACTCAAAGCTCAAGGTCATATATAGTATATACCCATGATTGTACCCAACTCATAGAATTAATCGCATTGCACTTCTTGGCATCCGAATAACAATTGAACTACTCCTTTTACAAGACTCAGCCTCCGGGTCGCAGTTCGACTTTTAATCCGTCCAAAAATTCCCATTCTATAAATAAAACGCCCATGCGCCCACTGTATACCAAGAAACAGCGAAACATTATACACGCGGAGCACGGAATAACAGTGTACATCGGGATAGTCTATTATTCGTCTGTGGGAATATTCAGTAAATATAGGCAGACGACAGACAGCCAAACAAGTGTAGAAGGATTCCTATATATTCATCGGTGGGAAATGGCATACGGCCGTTTGTTATGATCTTAACTTTTTATTTGTACATTTCCTATAAAGGGAACTACTCGTAAAGGAGTATAGTTAAACGGACATGGCTCATTCGAACCTCCAAATTATTTTTCTACGTAATTTGGAGCGACGAATACGATAGGTCGATAACTATTGATATACCGGCTTCATATTCTCTGAAAAACACTTGCCAAAGTCACAGCCATTGTTCAGCCGTTTTCAACTTTTCGCCAGAAGTAAGATAAACGCTCTTTATTGCTACCATATCAGGAATAGACTACCACGGAACGCTCTTTTCTGTTCCATGTCGTGCAAATGGCTGTTTTATGTTTGGGACACAAACCCCGTATTTACAGTTGTATTTTCCATTACTTCACTGCGTTTTTTGGGTTACATAATGCTCATAGAAAGGAAGTTCAGATATTTACCGACCTATTTCGATACTGAGAAAAATTCAAAAGCGAATAATAGTATGTGTATTTTGGAGCGCAAACCGCCATGTGGCTTTAATACATCATGATGGTGGGGCTTATAATTGGGTGAACAAATGTTCCACCTTCATAGAAATTTCAGTTACTCACAACTGGTAATATAAAAATCTTGATGCCACTGATTTTTATTTTAGAATGGTGGAGTTTATGTGAAAAACTTTTTCCATCATCACATACATTTCAGTTATCCACAGCAGGAAATATAACATACATAGTATAATATAGTAAACCGAACATCCTTTCTGAACTATAGCTCAACTATATGATTTCAAATGGAGATATTTCTTATCTAACAACTAACACACACCTATCTCCAAAAACTGAACTAAGTCAGGCTGGTATTGAATCCTCATTAAATCACAGAACTGGAAAACTTATATTGTAATCTAGTACACACATATTGTATTAGTTCAAATAGACATATTTTGGTAGGAAAATTTAATTTGTTTTTGAAACCACGAAGTGTCGTTTTATAAACGATGTGTTCCAAATTGTGTAAATAGCAAATTGTCCAAGAAAATAAACATATGAATGGTCCAGTTAAAGATACATAATCCGAATTAATGCTCATAAATTACTATTTCTTTGGCTTATTTGATACGAGTTGAGGAACCACCCATCAAAGCTCAGAGTTATCAGATATCGATTTTTGACATATGTTATTTAACATCACATGGAATGTTTTACTGCCCAGCAATTCGACGTATTTTGAAGAAATGTTGTTATTATTGTTGTTGTTGCTAGAATCTGTCGATACGGAGACCATCGGATCGGATGGTGTACCTTTATGTGTTCTAGCTTTGGAGCGAATCTATACGTTTGCAGATATAGATTTGTTTAGGGAATTTTTTTATTTTGGCTCTGTGTTATAATTGACGTATCATTGACTAATAGTTCATTGCCTACGCTCTCCCAGCGTCGCAATGGTATCATGGTTTTCATTATAGAACTAGACTAACATAAGAAATGCTCTTTATTGTCATAGTATAGCGTTCAATATTTCTGCACTCTCAGTTATTTTCTCATTATTAATATTTCATTGGGTAATTTTAACTGAGAAGTCAGTAAATGTTTTTGTCACATATTACATAATTATGTGTTACGTGTTTCTAAATTAGACGTATGCGTCCATTTTCTGTGCTACAATTATGTTGTATAATTTCGTGTTGTTTGTCGATAACTATAGCATGCCTGTGTGGCCAATATATGTAACATGATGTCACACGTCACAATTGACGTAAATATTGTATTTCCAATGGGTTTAAGATTTCATATAAGCTACATTGTGACATAATTAGTAAACATGTTCGCTGACGCTCGATAAGATTACGTTGCTACAATTATACAAAACAGATTAGTGCATGCCTCGATCATTGTTTGGGGCGATTATTTCACGTGGTAACACAGCACAATATAGGTAAAAGCTAACATTTTTCGACAGAAGAGGTGTTACTCTACTCATCCACAAAAACATTAAACCATGCTAAACACCGACGACCTAGACGAGGAGACTTTCGCTGTTAAAGTCACCGTTCGTGGCATCAAGACTGTCATTGTCATTACATACAACCCACCACTCACAGAACTCAGCAACGCCTCCTTCAACCACTTCACATTTACACATATACATACAGATAATGTTTCTTCATCGGAGATAACAACGCGAAACCTTCTACAACTGCAAACGGACAAACAGAAAGGGAGACCGAATGTTCGACACCGAAGACCAAGATCTACTCATACTCAACAACAAAGACGAATCTACACATTACAACGCTCCAACCAAAGAATGGGACATCATCGACTTAGCCATCGCCCCATACATCACAAGGAAAGAAACCTCGACAATTCATCCATGACAACAACCAACATGCCAGAATCGCTCCCAGACTCCGCCCTAGATGTAGCATGCCCGAAACAACCAGTAAACATCACAGCATGGTGCGTCCCTCCTGAAACCCTCAGCATGATCCGACTAAAACGTAAGCTACGAATAGTACAGTAGAAGAACCCGGACGACGCCCACTACAGACAAATCTACAACATGAACAAGCAGGTAAAAGCAGCAGCAAAAAAAGAACAGCAAGAATCCTGGCACCGAGCAACGACAGAACTCGGCGACAAGAAAATGAACAAACACTTCTGGAAAACCTTCAAAACTCTAACCGGCACCGGAACAACCAACAACAAAACAGAAAAAGCCCTCAAAAGAGCCAAGCTGTTCTCCATAAATCCCGAACATTATCTGCTCATAATATAACTTGTTTTAGGTAGATAATCTGTTTAGAATCGTCTCATTTGAGTCGATAATGTGCTAAAAATGAGTTTTAGTCACAGTATCAACTCATAATGAAGCGATTATAAGCAGATTATGAGCGGACAATGACACAAATGAGCCAACTCAAGACTTTTCATACGCTCTTTATAATGTGTTTTCACTGTGGCCCGCTCCATAAAACGAAACAACGGATATGACTCCATTATCTGCTTATTTCAGAATCAAATAATCACAGTATGTACCTATTTCACATTATATGTCGATTGTGTGCGTATTTGCCCGAGGATATGTTGAAAAAGAAGACGTAAGTCTGACTTCAGGAGACAGCGAAAAATCAGAGACCTTCCCAGATAATATACAAAAGATTCACAACACCACCAGGGCCCAGCCTAGGATAACAACTTCAACATAATTGTTGAGAACCACATCAAAGACAACCCAGACCTATTCAAACCATCAGACAAATCTGAAGAAGGGAAAGGCAACTCACCACCAGACAACGACAGCATCTACTCGATTACACGGCAAGCACCACCAGCCTTCTTCGCCATATTACTAATAGTATTCAACGCCTGCCTAACAATTGGATACTTCCCGACAGCATGGAAAACGGCCGTGGGAGTAATGATACCAAAGCCAGACAAAGAACGCTCCATCCCCAACAACTACCGTCACAACAGCCTCATACACTCCCGAAAACTCGTCGAGAGAATCATCAGCAACTGACTTCGAGACCACCTAGAATCATCCAACTCCTTCAATCCATGGCAGCGCGGATACAGACAAGGAAACAATGCATGGAGCACACCACCCGACTATAGCAGAAGACGCCCCAATATCCCCAGGCAAGAATTTGATAACAGACGCAGTATTCCTAGACGTAGAAAAAACCTTGGACTCCGTACGGCCTCCGCAACAAAATCAGCTATCGCAACATCGCAAAAAAATACACACGCCTTTTTCTCCTCATTACTACAAGACCGTCAACTCGGCGTCCGCATCAACGACACGTCAAACCCAGTCTATCTACGCGACGGAACACCACAATAATCAGTACTAAGTCCGCTCATCTTTCTAATCAACGACCTACACATCGACGAAGAAACAGCGTTGAAATATCACAGTTTGAGGACGATCTTGGACCACACATACATACCCTGAAATCTTACAACAACGACTACAAAAAACACTCAACGTCTTATCGACATGGTGCTCAAAATGGAGAATCAAACTCAACGCCAAGAAAACCCAGGTCATCCTATTCCACAGAAGAAAGAAAACACAGTCCATCAACATCAAGATCTACAACGATACAATTCAAACATCCGACCAAGCGATCCTAGTAGGAATCTTAGATCAACGAATACAATTCAACCCACACACCAAGAAAATAGCTGACGAGGCCAGAAAACTAAGATGTCTACGGGCACAGGCCGGGGAACCAACATCCAGAGTACCAGACCCTCATCAACCTCTACCATAGATTCGTCCGTCCAAGCATGGAGTACGGTGCCACCATCCTCATAGCAGCTCCAAATATATACATCGACAAACTACAGGAAGTAAATAACAAAGCCTCCCCAAGCACTCCGCCAGCCAGTATGGACACCAACCAAAGCCCTCCAAGATGCAGCGAACATACCTGAAACAACGACTGATGGAACTCAGATACCTGACACGCGCCAGACCAGATAACAGCCCATTCGCACAAGAGAGCTCCAAATACGAATCCAACTACTCACCACGAAAAAGACAATGTCCATCCTTCAACTTGACGAAACGAACAGACCCATATAGAACTCAACATCACCTGACACCTCCGCCAGGTCTTGCCGCCTTGCATCCGGCCACTCCAGTGCCAAAACCCCATGTCAGTCGCACCGACATGCACCCCATGACTGCGCACCTCACGACTGAAAAGGAATGCCGTTTGTGGTCACCTGGTCGAAGTCAAATGGTGGGTGTAGTGGTCACATGGAGAAATGGTGAGGAGACTTGCATAATGCAGTCAAAGCATCCTACCCGGCCTTCGGCCGGAAACGACTCAATAAAAATATAACATATTCAGAATACGGTTTACTGGACAGACAGCACTTGATTTCAGGACGGCGACCAAGTGGCTTCAGCTACCAGGCTGTGAACTATCATAATGGTGAAAAATTCGTGGCAGTGTTTAAATTATCATGATATAGACGTGAAGATTCCGGATCATGGAAAACTCGGACATCGGAATAGCGGAATCGCCGGAAAACTGGAACATGAGCAGCCTGTTCTCCTGAAAAACAGCACATTATCTGATTATGATAGAATTTAGTTTAGGTAGATAATCTTCTCAGAGTAGCCACATTTGAATCGATAATAATTTTAGTCACATTATCGACTCATAATGAGGAGATTATAAGCCTATTGTGTGCGGACAATGACACAAATGAGCCGATTCACGACTTTTCAGCTATACGCACTTTAACATGTGATTTCACTGTGGCCCGCGCCATAACATGAAATAATGATAAGAGTCCATTATCTGACTCTCCAGTCTAGCAGGGGCTACCTGACCCTTTGTCTGGAGTTCCGAACTGAATATGCTGGTATCCAGATATCTCAGGACAGGGACGTCAATGCCAAAGACTCCCACCGTATGAAGACCAAGGAAGGGCCTCCGAGGAAGAAGACACCATCCAGACGGAGAAGGGACGCCGCCAGACGTGCGAAGTGGAAGAAGAGAGCGGGGGTGACCGTTGATCTGCCGGTCGCCCCTCCCCGTGTGGTTCAGCCGTCCAGCACCACAGCCGGTAGGTCGGAGTTGCATGATAGACGCCCAGGCGACCCGACCTGCATGGAGACAGGCGACATTGCACCAGCTAGCAGGGACTCCGTTGATCTGCCGGAGGTCCCTGCTGTCGTCATCGAGGCGAGCGGAGACAGGGACGTGGACACCACCCCAGAAGTTCCTGCCGCCAGCTTTGACGTGGAGTTGGACTGTCTTCCACCTCGGGCACCGGAGTTTCATCTGATCCCGGTGTCCCCCAGCTCCACCACCACCACCAACAACAACAACAACAACAACGATTTTGAAGATGAGGATGAAAAAGAACAACAGAGAGCCATGCATCAAGCAATAGCTGAGCAACAAGAAAGAATCGACAAGACTTTAGCAGAGTCCAGCAGAGTGCTCCGTGAGTCCAACAGAGTGATCCGAATGACCAACAGCAAAGAACAAGAACGGAAGGACAAACCAACATCACTATCCTCAACAGAAAAGCCACCTAAAAATAAGAAGCACAAAAAGAAATGAATATTTGATTAATAGTATAAAAATGTTCCTTTTTTGTGATTATAAATAAAGCTAAAAAAAATGAGGGGTTAAGGAAAGGGTCACTCGACCCTTTCGAAAATCCCGGGGTTAGCCCCCCAAACCACTATTCCTGCTATCTGCTTATTTCATAATTACATGATAATAGTATGTACCTATTTCATATTATAGGTCGAATATGTGCGTATTTCGCGAGGATATGTTGGGGGAGAATAAACTGAACTGTAGTCGGGTAGCAGATACAGGAACATTGTTATATGCTGGGGAAAAACAAATCGGCTGTTGGTGACCGACCAGATAAATAGAGAACAGAAACCCGCCTGCTTATGGAAAAATGGATGACGTCAGTGCAAGGCAGAGAATAATGACGATTCCCCTATACACAACTGGAGGAATGGTGTTGGATGCGGCTCTCTAAATTCCTCCACCATCTTCATTCTTTGTTCCAGTTCATGCCCCTGGAATTGTGTACTCGGTGATGGGATCTGCAACAGGACATTTCTATTCTACTACAATTCCCTCTCCATATAGCAGTTATATTGCAATATAGACGCGATTGAAATATCATTTCGGACATTCTATTTATTCTATTGAGATACAGGGACGAATCTCAACCGTACGGCGAAAGTACTGTAGTATTGCAATTTTTTTGGACTCTCAATTATTTTCTCATTATTAATAACATGTCATTGGGTAATTTTAACTGAGAAGTTAGTAGACGTTTTTGTAATATGTTACTTATGTGTTAACATGTTTAAATTAGACGTATGCCGCCATTTTCTGTGCTGCAATTATGTTGAATAACTTCTTGTTGTTTGTCGATAATTAGCATGCCCCGTGGCCAATACATGTAACATTATCTCACAAGTTACAATTGACGTAAATATTGGATATCTAATTGGTTCAAGATTTCATATAAGCCATACTGTGATATAATTAGTAAGCATAGGATCACATTATACCAAACATATTTAAATGTCATGCCTCGAGCATTGTTTGTGACGATTATTTCACGTGGTAACACAGCACAATAAAAATGGATAAAAACTAACATTATTCGATAGATCAGATATTCTGAATACGATTTTACTGGACAGACGGCACTTGATGTCAGGGCGGCAGCCTGGTGGCTTTAGCTACCAGGCTGCGAAATGCATTTGGAAGTCTGATACTGGCAAGTATTTACTTTGTATATATATTGTTGCTGTTAAATCCATTGATCCATCTACACATTAAAATGACTAATATCCCGACTCTGAACTCTCTTCTGGAACAAATAGAGGTGTGACTGTCCCAGTGGGACCAAGGATACACCCCGTATTTTTATAACACTAAGATGTTTCACATGTCCGTAAACATTAATTTAAAATAACAAAATAACAGATTCCCATTGCATGGGCACAACCCTAACCCTAATCCTAAACATATTGACTGAAAAGTAGAGGAATATAAGCTCCGACCAAATTACGCATGTTGCGAATATGTTCTAAGTCAAAATAGAGGGATAACTCCTCGAAAAAAGGTCAGCCAGACGTCATAATCGCATGTCCGCAGGTTCCCATGGTGGTTGAGCGTCTGTGCCAAGTTTCATGGAAAATGATTAAAAACGACTGAGAAAAACTCCTGCTTTCCGGGTTGTAGTTATAACCCACAACTTCGTTGCGGTGGGTATAACTACAACCCGGAAAACCGCTCTATCATAATATGGTGAAGACCAGATGTTTCTAAATTATTTTGCTAAAGTCTTCATGTGCCATGTTAAATCTGCTTAAAAGTATTTAATCAGACCGGAGTGTAACAGAACGTAACCCTTTCTATACTAAATGCATTATCCCACTCAGTTAAAAAGTGTATTATGGAATGACTAATTATTCATTTGGATCGATGTTAAGATGATACTAGCAGACGACAGATAAACAAAAGTGCGGAAGGAGCCCTATTAATTGGGGGAATTATTTAGATACTAAGTTCAACATACGACCTCGTTTGCTGAACTTAGTATCTAAACAATTCCTATTGGATAACTACTCACCAATGATGCTTTAGTATAGAAAGACGTCAAACATTCACTGGGCTATAAAGCTGTAAGATCGGATTTAACACAAACTAATTAGACATTTATTGAGCTAAATTTCATGTCACCAGGCAAATATCTAAAAAGACTTGCGATCACCATCATTAGTATCACACATGCATCGCGAATCCACAAAATCGCCTGTAATGAATGCGTCGAACACTGTTAGAGAACGTTCTTCATTATCCACCTCGTCCGGGCGACGGAAACATCGACGCTCTTTATAAGAGACGATCATGGATTTTATTTTGCAAGCCTGATAAAAAATATTAAACGTGTTGAAACTTCCTCTTGTGAACGTTGATATATGACCACCAAAACCTCATATTAACGGGATCATGGGTATGACACAAATAGTTTCTGGTATATTAACCGCACATATACGGTGGGTTGCTTTATGCTTTAATTATTGTGTCTACTCGGAATGATCTTATTTAAATGACACTATATTGGCGAATATTTAAGAAATAAATACATGATGTATCGGTGTGTATGGTTAAATTGTACCACAAAGCGGAGTCTTTAAGAAATAATATATATATATAAAAGAGTAGGACCTGTCTGTCCGTCTGTCTGTCTGTGCGGATTTTTATCCCACACTGCTGGTCCGATTACAACCAAATTTGGTGTGGTGACTCGGGGTACACTGGCGGAGGTTATAACGGCGTTAGTTTTTCAAAATTTTGATTTAAAATTTTTTTAAATATTGTTTTTTAAATAAACTCACTATGGGCCTATATTTCAGAATGGAATAAGTCCATTATGAATTATTGGCACGAGGATATGTTGAAGCAGATTATCTACGCTCTTTATGTTTGTATTTTCACAGTGACCCGCGCCACCACACGGAATAACTGGTATAAAACCTAACGTCCACTATGGGCTTATTCCAGAATCAAATAAGTCGCAAAAATATCGACCCTTTCGAGCACCCCGTGGACCAGGGAGGAACTTTACATCTATTTTATTGTTAAATACACTTATTAAGTAACTACATTTGGTCGTAATATCAACATACCATGCATAACATCATCTGTACCACATGTATTTGCCTTTCTTCTTCGTTAGAACGACGAATCACTGGAAAATGGGTTACCGGTGTACTCCATTTGTGCCTCGTGTGCGCGGAGTTAGAAAAAAAACGGATAAAGTCGCGTGCGGCGATCTGAATAAACAGATTATTTTGTGGTACAATCTGAAAAAGTAAAATTACACCACAAAACTGGATCGAGATATCCATAGTAACTCGAGGTACTGACCAATCATGCAGGACAAGGCTTTTAAGCATCTTTAGGCTGGGTCGTATTACAAATAAATATATACATGTAGGTCAGTTTAAATAAACCTAATGTGGGCAAACAACCACGACACTTTCTGACGTATTTAGCTGACCAGAATAGCTCACCCCAACATCACAATGACTACAGTTCTGGCTCGCGAATATAAACGAAGTCACGTTTCAAAATACATTATAGAACGATGGCAAATGATATTGAGTGATTGGTCTCATATCGCTGGCATCTATCCACGCGATATATCGGGATGTGGTCAATGACCTCTGTCGTCCGCATTATAGTGTCGCTCACTAATGGGAGAGAGAGAGGGAGAGAGAGAGAGAGAGAGGGAGAGAGAGAGAGACAGAGATTCGCCATCTCCAGTTTAACCCTTTCAGTGCCAGGGGCCTAATTTACGGTCTGTAAAATCGGCCCTAAAAATTAAAAAAAAATTAAAACATTTCTTCTTTTTTTTAGATTGTTTTGGTTTGATTTGTTTTGGGTATGCTTAAGCATGTTATAGCGAATTTTAAAAAATCTGGATAAAACCTTAGGAGCATGTTATAACTCAAAACTATCACCAAGTATTCATAGTAATAAATTTTGATGACCATGAAAAACGTAAGATTATTCTGTTAAAGAATAAAAGAAAAAATTATTAAAATTGTAAAAAATTGTAAAACATAATAACAAATGATGAAAAATTGTTAGGCCAATGCATTCTCTTATATATGCGAGGCGACCTATGGTCGACTCGCATATATAAGAGAATGCATTGCCACAGGGTATATGGGTTGATACAAAACTCGGACCTGGCACTGAAAGGGTTAAAGATGCCCCCACCGGTTTGACACAAGAAACCCACCATCTGTACGTTTTATACAAGAAGATAATTATATCTGAGCCATGAGCTCGTTAATATATGAGGTGTTTGTTTGCGATATATCGACTTGCAGAACGGGGAGATTTAAAACATTTTGATGTTTTGTCAGTCTGGCAAATATTCCAATGATTGTCTCTTATAAAGAGCGTTATGTTTCTGTCGCCTAAAATGCGGTAAATAACAAAGAGCGTTCTCAATTACGAGCTTTTGTGATCGTTTTCGATGTTTTACTTATGGCTGCCTTTGTGTTGCATTATCGCGATGCATATATGCTATACAAAATGCAAGTAATTTCTATGTTCGTTTTGGTTATTGGTAAGCCGAAAGTTAACATTGCAAAGTTTGACTAAGTAATTGGTGTCAAATAGGACTGTGTATCTATAAGTTCGAAATATAAATGGTCGCTTTCCATTTCTGTGCCACTAACATTCCTTTGTATGCTTCATCACAGGTTATATATGCTAATCAGAACTAATCAGAATTCACATTGATTCATCAAGCGGCCGCGGACGAGTAACAACAGTGGCGGTGTATTTGTATTGTCTTTGCATTCATGGGTTCTCGTGAAAAAACGTTGAGAAAAATGCCTTTAAAATATATCTACCTATATTTGTTGTGTGCTTTCTTTGGGCCGATGTTTGTCTTAATCAAGGCGTATTTATAGACTATGAGAATGTGTCGATGTTTAAAATATATATAGAGAAATGTTATTGAACAAGTTTGTGCTATAAAGTTGCGTACCAGAAATTAGGTTGGACCAAATATACCAATTAAATAGGGCATGTGAATCCAGTGTACCGGTTAACACATATAAGGTTGTGAAACATGCGTGTCACGCATAAAAATCACTGGAATCCCTTACCTAAAAGGGGGTGACACCCACATTACACTCAACGTTGTGGAAGATGCCCTTCAGGACGCCAACGGGATGATGCCATGAGAAGACAGGAGCTGCTGGATAAAAGTTACCAGGACACCCGGACGATCGACTCCCATCCGGCCTTCTTCTCCTTGGATTTGACTACACCATCACGCCAGCCATCCCTTTTGAGCCCCCGGGACTCCGGATACCATACAGCAGGAGTCCACCTTTACCGACGAGGCAACAACACCTGCTCGGATACTGCAGCTACCATCAACCTACAGTGTTCCAGTGGGCTAAACACCCCCTCGTCTGGATACCAGCGACGGAAACAGAAGAAGAATTTTGCTTTAAAAAAATGTTTCTTCCATTTTTTTATTATTGATTATAAATAAAGGCTAAAAATGAAGGGTTATGGAAAGGCCCATTCGGCCCTTTAGATCATCCCGGGGTTAGTCCCCCCCCCCCCCCCCAAGCACACACACACACGAAAATCACGTTTTATGAAAACAAAAATCAGATAGACGATTTTCAATTGCGGATATTGCACTGATAATAGTCGAGTTTCGATTAAACCGAGTTGAGGTCAACACCAAATATGTCAGCTGATTCGCATGTTTGTGAATATAATAGACGTGTTTGTTTCGATTTTCTCGTTTTTAATTTAGCACCTTAAACAAAGTAAGTTCCTCCTTCATAGTTTCGGGGACATCTTCCATCTTCAGATGTGAGTTACCACATGGTTGAATATACACAGATTTAATGGGAAGTGTCAACTTTCCAAAAATCACAAAACCACTGGGTTCTTCACGAGGGAACAAGTATACGTATGCTGTTCATTTGGTCAGGTTCAAATGTCAGAAATCTCGTAAAAGAAAGCAGTGGACAGCTGCTTGGTGACTTGGCGAGCAGTCTATAAGAGCTGGGATAGTATACCACTAAACGATATGGCATAACTGATCTACTGCAAAAGGAATGCGCATATCCATGGCAGTATTGAATCAAGTGTCTACTCGTTACAATGACGACATGGTCTTGTTGTGAAATTGGGTTATAAGCAGTACTGCCGGTGTATGCCGTTCTTCGCATGGGTCTTTAGATTAGTTTTCTATCCTTATAGCGGTTTTGCGACTTCTGAATTGAGCAAGAGCCTTCGCACAAACGGTATTTACTCAAGAATGCAAGGACTCAGCCGGTCACCATTAGGTCACTTCATAACTCATAATATCTATATCTATATTTGCGAATGTCAGTCTGTCTGTCTGTCTGTCTGTGTTCTATAGAAATTCACAGGGGACCACCTAGATGGCACAAAAGTGGTTTAATAGGGGTAACTTTTTACGAGAAAGATAATGGCGAGGGTTGGAATTTTCTAAAGTGACGCCGTTGTTGTCAAGGGCAGAAAAGGGAGAGGGGCAGAACAAATATTTGTCGCCGATTGCCACCAAACTTATATATAATCATCCCCATAATATGAGGAATATAATGGTGTGGTGGTTTGAAAATCGCGCCGTTCGCGTCAGGGATGCCCGGAATGGGAGAGCGGCACCAAAATTGATCAAAATAATTTTAGCGCCGAATTCCACCAAATTGATGCACATTCTTCTGAAATCTTCTCCATGATACATAGAATCTTATTGTGTGAGTTAAAGACGCCAAATTGGTGTCGTTGGGATGAGAGATTTGGGGGCGGTGGGTGGGTACTAATTGTGATAAGAATTGGTTTAGTCGCCGATTGCCACGAAACTTATACAAATTCATCCCCATGGTATGAGGTGTCTAATGGCGTGGCTTAAAGCTGTCAAAAGTGGCGTCATCATTCGAGTCAGGGGTGGCGCCGCTTGAGTCCGAAATAGGGACGGGAGGGTCACCAAAAACTTATAAAAATATGTTTAGTGCCAATTACCATCAAACTCATACACGTTCTTCTCAAATGATACAATGAATAAAATATTTGCGAATATCTGTCTGTGTTCTATATATAACTTTAAGGGTACAATCGAGATGGCACCAACACGGTCTAACAGGGGTAACTTTTTACGATTAAGATAATCGTGCGGGCTAAAATTTTCTAAAGTGACGTTGTTGATGTCAGGGGAGGGGCTATTTTTAGAACAGATTTCGACCAAATTGATATATTATTCTTCTCCGTGATACGAGGATATAAACGTGTGATTTAAAGACGCGAAATTGGTGCCGTTTTGGGTGAGAGATGGGGGTGGGGGTAATAACTATGATAAGAATTTGTTTAGTTGCCGATTACCTCCAAATTTATATATAATCATCTCCATTATATAATGCATGCATGAGACGAATAGACGGTTCAAATATGACAAAGGTGGCGCGGTTCAAGTCATGCATGAGGGGAGTCGCACCAAAGGAGATACAAATATATTTAGCACTGATTCTACCAAATTCATGCACGTTCTTCTCTAATGATATGATGAATTAAATCACATTTGGGTCATGGATGGCGAGAGGAGATTCACTAGCATTTATAAGATTGTTCAATTCGCCGATATCCAACAAAGTTATATATAGTCATCTCCCAGGCCATCTCCATGTCGTTCTAAGGAGTTTTTGGCATTCCAATTTCACAATCTCGACAAATGGTGACCGAATTAAGTCACTTGAACAATTATATCTTCTCAACTGTCATATTTATATGGGGATGGAAATCAGGGCATTCCTATAATGATCTAGCAACACATATACATAGAAGAAAGCATTAAAAGTATATTTATATCAATCTATTTAAGAGATACATATATTTATTCAAACTGAGGGACCTTGAATCGTCAGAGGATTGCATATTAGAATGGCTATATATTATAACACGATCGAGTCTGTCCCATTCTATATAGTTCTCACAAAAAAAGTTACAATTGCCAAGAGATGTGGAAATGTAGAGCAGGCCTGTTTAAAAATAGTGGTCACAGTGTGCAGTCAAATGTGGTTACTTCTGAGATAAAGGAAAACGCAGTCTGTATCACATGACTTTTCAGGTTCCTCCAATATTGACATCTGACAAGGGTATATCTGCCCGATACAGAGGATTTCTTTCATTTTTTAGAACAGACTCATCGCCTAACATAAACAACTCAAAATCTCACTGTCTGGCACATGTAGCTGCTATACATGCATAACATTAATTCTTTTAAACTGAAAATGATTAGCCAGTATATAGCACCAGAGCAGAGGAGCACCTGGACATATATTTAAAACATCTGTATCTCCATGAAGATATGATAAACTAGATTGATTGATTGATTGATTGATACATCTCTATGTAAAACACAATTGTCGTCTTTTATTGTTTCGAACTAATGTGTTTATGTTTCATGCTATAACGTCTGAAGTATACAATTTATGATAATACGTGTAACACTTTGAGAACACTATTCCCACCAAATATCCACAGAGGGTTTCACATCACTTTAACCTGGGCAACGCCGGGTAACCCTGCTAGTACTGAATAAACGTGTAATATTTTGGCATCAGGATTTGTTAGATGGCGTGTAATATGTCAGGGGGGGACTTACTTATTTTGAAGGACTTATAGGTAACACACCAGAAATTTCCAGAAATTCCGAGAAATCAAAGGGTTGGTTACGTGAAGGCGTCACTTATTGTACATATATTTCCTAATAAATCCCACTAAATTTGCTGCTTGATTTAGAAACTGCACGTCGGCATGCAGTTCACGTCGTTATTTTCCTATATTGATTATCACAAGTTCCAAGTGTTACTTTGATACATGCATATGCAGCCAGTGGCGGATTTTCTGGGTTTGTCGAGAATAAACGAACAACATCAGATTGGATCCGATATTTGATTCGATGTCGAGGTTCGATTCGTGGCAAAATCCACGATTTCGTATAGTGCACAAGATGTGGGATTTTAAAAGTTTCTGGCTTCGAGCCCTCGCTCGAAATTCTCTCAACAGTCGACACCTTTCCCACAATGAACAACTACAATGTACTGATAAGAGAATTACAAATAGTTTATAGTTATAGAAAATCGTGCCGTTCAAACTCCTTACCACTCACACTAAGGCGATATTGTTATGTTTGTCGTGATTATTTTGTTTACGGATCATACATAACATCAGCAGTAGTGTCCATTAA
Organism: Siphonodentalium dalli; assembly: GCA_032622095.1. Lineage (NCBI taxonomy): Eukaryota > Metazoa > Mollusca > Scaphopoda > Gadilida > Siphonodentaliidae > Siphonodentalium > Siphonodentalium dalli. The sequence goes on along the minus strand of CP136062.1, from coordinate 115,493,887 downwards.
GGCCACACGACGATTACAATTTAAGGAAACTGAGACATCTCCCACATTGAGGACCAGAGAATATATCTAGAACTAATTACTATATATGATGTATTTGTCAGTTTTGTTGAAAACCAGAAACCCATAATCGTAACTACGAATACAGTCTGGAGTAAACTACACACCCACATATACAATATAGTGGGTCTGTCGCAGAGTTTTTTTCCCAACCCCGGGAATCCACGTCAGTATAGCGACAATCAGAACTCACTATTAGTAGCACCAAGCACCAAAATAATGGAGTCCAATCGAAACGTGGCGCGGTGTGGCGTAATTAGGGGGAATACCACAAGTCGTCCGAGAAAAGAAAAGTTGGCGGGAAAACGATAGACTCAGTATCAGTATGAATCTGAGTATATGTTTACAAAGACTGGTACGGATATGATATTCCAGTGTCGTTTTAGTGTCCTATTCGTAATTGTTATCAGTTACTATTAGCATATATAGTAGTTCAAATGTGTATATTAAGCGAGAAACGTCCCACACATAGTTTAAACATATTTATTTGTTTAATTTGATAACACATATAGTAAATGACACATACAATTTTATACAGACAATGGGATTGGAGGACATGTGCTGTCTCACTTATGAGTACCTCCTCTCCCGGAAGTTATTACACTGAAAAAGAAAGAAAGAACAATTGCAAAGCATCATGACTACCAAAAGCAAGTTGAACATATTATACAGGTACATATCACGTCCCACACATGTCTGCTTCTGTGTCCTTGGTGGTCACTCTTTAGAATTTTCTGGCAGTAATCACGTAGCTTGAACATATTCACACTAACTAATCAAAAAGAAAAAACTTATCTCAAATGAGAATGGAACTGATTTTGGGCGGATTTATGGATCGGTTGTCAGTCTTCCTTCTGTTCGCTGTCGATAAGCCACAACATTCAAGGTCCAAAGCAGACAGATAAAACTGATTACCGCCGATATATTGTCGCTAAATTGGAAATGTCAGCGATACTATGACATATGAATTGGCATTTTCTCCAATAACATCTTACGCCCGGGAATACCGATTTCCTTCATTACTCTGTCCATACATGGCGGAAAATAAACCTATTTTTAATGTCCCACACCATTCCCCATGCCATCTGTACTCAAAGAAGTCCGATAAAGATATGTAGAAGTTAACTCACTACCACGGGCAGCAAGAAGATATCCGTGTCCACTCGTAGTCATTATCCCATTAATTGTCTCTTCCAGCAAGTCCATAACATTCATTGTCTGTCTGTCCGGATTTTTCTCAAAGACTGTTGGTCCGATTTCAACCAAATTTGGTGAGGTGACTGGGTTTTTTTAAATTTGTTTTTATTTAAAAATATTTAATTAAATAAATAACAAAAAACATATAGAATCAGAATCAGACTACTTTATTTCATGACATAACATAGTATATAAAATATAAACAAAGATATAATAAGAAAAAAATAAGTGATATGTCATGGGGAATCAACATGACCTATCCAGGTCGTCTTCATGTTGCCACCATGAATAACAAAACAATTTTAGCTGATTTTCGGTTTATTTTATAACCGATTATTTGACACGTGCGAGATGGATTCATTATGTTATAATCCTTGTTCATTACTAAAAAATAACAAATAGATTTAGAAATCATGATGTGAAAGATTGGTTAAATAGACAATATTTTATAAATCAATCAATTGGTCAATTAATTAATAAATATATCAACTAACTAATTATTGTATTATTTTATTATTTAGCACTGAATATAGGCACACTACAAAACAGATAAGTGTGAAAATGTATTTGAAACAAAAATGAAATAATATTATATCAGGCGTCATGAATATTCATTTTACTAATGAGGGAATGTTGTCTAATAGTAACAGTTTCTTTCCTTTTAACTTATTCATTGAAAGTTCATTTTTGTACAATCTGGACAAAAATTAATTTTACACTTAATAATCAATGAATAATTATCAATAATGGATCATGTAAATTGACACTTAAAGGCTTATTTCGGTCTAATAATCTGTATCTTTTTGTAAAGTTCGTTCCATTCTCCTGGAAACACATGTAGTGGTAGTTTTTCAGTAAGGTTAATGAGAGCTCTTGTTCCTTACATTTTGCCTGATGATCTAGTAGTCATACTTGATTTATATAAATTTTAAAACTATTAATAAAAGATTTGGGTACGTTTGCACATATCCAGTCATGCATCGATAGACATGTCCGTTGTCTGTATTCATCATGTAATTTAAAAATGTTATTAGTTTTAAATAATGTTCGGTGTGACTGTTTTTTATTGACAGCTCGAACTGCTTTTTTTCTGTAGCACTACAACTTGATTTTGAGTACTCGCGTTCCCCCATAACTCAATTATATAGAGAATATGAGAATGTACCAAGGTAAGATATAGCATTCGAAGACAAACAAACGGTAGGAAATTTTACTCGATGTATAGCATACAGAGAGTTTGAATTTTTTGCACAAACAGCTTTCACATGGTATTCAAATGTTCATATATTTGTATACCCAGAAATTTGAAAGATTTATCTTGACAGTCCGACCATACTATTTCAACATCTTCTCCATTTATGTTCATTCTATGATTCGCAACTAAATAAGGGACATGGTTTGGTTGTATCGCCATATATTTAGTTTATTTATGTTCAATGATAGTTTATTTGCTCTACACCAAACACTCTATTTATCAAGCTCCTTTGAAGTAGTCGTACAAGTAATCCAGATTGTGGTGCGAAAAGTACACATGTGTGTCATCAGCAAAAGATAAAAGTACACATGTGTGTCATCAGCAAAGGATAAAAGTGATAAAGCAGTAGATTTATGCATATCGTTAACATAGACTAAGAAAAGAAACGGCCAGCAACATATCCCTGGCGTACTCCGTATGTAATTGGGACTTTGAAAGAAATCATACCTTCTTGATCCACACGTTGTGATCTATAAGTCAAGTAATTTCTAAGCCACTCATTGGGTATGCCACTTACTCCATAGGATTCAAGTTTAATCAGCAGAATGTCATGATTTATTATGTCAAAGGCTTTAGAAAAATCAATAAAGTACAATCTTTGTCATTCTTATCATTGTTCAAACCCGCATCATACAGTAGGTTCAAAATTGGATGAATTGATCAGTGATCTTTTTTTAAACCATACTGATCATGATAGATAATGTCATGTTTGTTTTAAAAATCAACTAGTTTGTGACACAGCTCTTTCTAAGATTTTAGAACAAACGGGGAGACTGATTGGCCGATAGTTCTATTATCTTTAAATCGCCTAATAACCCTTGCTCTCTGCATATCATCTGGAATAAATCCTGTTTCCATGGAAAGATTGAAGATATGACATAGTGGTTGAGAAATTTCATTTGTAAATTTCTTTATAGTGAAAGAATTAAGACCATCCTTATCAATGTTGTGCTTTACTTGAACAAACTGTAGTTTCAATTTGTTCCACTGCAGTGGGACTGAAAAACAGTGTGTCACTACAAGGTGTAGGTAAGTAAGAAGAAAAGTGTTTACAAGTTTGTGTTTTTTCAGCTTCAGTTGTACCAATGTTAGAGAAATATACATTAAAGGCTTCAGAAACTTCTTTTCTGTTTGTAGTTAGACACCTCCAATGATGAATGACATAGGATATTCCATTTTTGTAGATCTTTGTTGCATTATCTCACCAATGAGTGGCCAAGTTTTTATATGTCTATATTCATTTACCATATGCATATAGTACACACTCTTACCTACTCGTTTTATTTTATTAAAAAGTTTACAAAATTCTTTGTATGTTAAGATGTTAGTTTCAGAGGGATCCTTGAGTTCTTTTATGAAAAAAAGTTTAGCTTTATGTTCAGAGGAAGTCATCAGTCCCTTGGAAATCCATCATTTCTGTTTAGTAGATTTTTGTCTCGGTAGCTTCAGTGGAAAAGCTACTTCAAATGCATTTAAATAAATTTCCATAAATGATTTATATGACTCCCGAAGATACGTTCTCCCTACAATACTATTATAGTTAGTAGACATTAGAAGTCGTTTGAAGCAGGATATATTTTCATCATTATCATTCCGCTGGTATTCCATCTCTGAGTTTTGTTTAGATTTATTTTGTATACTCCTGTAACAGAGGGAAGTACCAAAGTGGTTAGATATATCACTTGGTATTATACCAGATTCATAATCAATAGTTGGGTCATTTATTAAAATTTAATCAATCAGAGTAGCAGTAAAGTGGGTCACTCTAGTCGTTTTGTTATTGTTGGGAGGAAACTAGAGGCAAAGACACAGTTTAAAAAAAGTATTGGTTTTATCATGCCTACTGCATTTCAATAAGTCAACGTTGAAGTCTCCTCTCAAACTGATTTGTTTATGCTCTCTATTAAACTGAAACATCTGCTCGTTCAATATGTTTTATAAATATTTGATCTAGGTCAGACTTTGTCGCTGTATTAGGCATATAAACAGTTCCAACTATATAAGTTTTATTTTTGTTTGTCAACACTTCAACAAAAAATACGCTCACTATGGGCCGCCTATTTCAGCACCAGATTACGCTATTTATAGATATATTTTCGCTGGGGCCCGCGTCATCCAACCGAATAACGAGTATTAGTCCACTATGGGCTTATATATCGCACCCAATAAGTCCAATATGAACCAATATGAACCAATATGTTGTCTTGCCGAAAAAGAAAATTGGGTCAATCAAGCACCATTTAAAAGATGCCCTGTCTGATTTAATAGCAGAGAACCATCACATGTACGTTTTCTGTACCATAACACAATCAAAAAATTGACCTAGGTGCATTGATGGTCATATGTCGACTTTCAAAAGAGTACGTTTTATAACTCTTTGAATTGGTATCCCCCCACTAGAAAAATTCCAATGATTTCCTATATCATCCATGTATAATGCATGTCCCTGCATGCTTCCGTCGCTCAAAGGCGGTAAACAATAGAGATTATTAGTTCTCAATTATGAGAATTTGTTATCGTTTTCGACGTATTACTGTTATGTGTGATTAAGCCCATTTTGCACGAATGGTGGTGTTTGCAAGTAACAGCCACATAATATGTGTCAGTACAGTCATTTTAGCTTACATAACCACGGACGCAGCTAAAGGGTGTTAATTTAGAATACTTCGAAATTGCAACTGCAGTGCATGCACTTCCATCTTGGACTACTATTTGGGTAAGAAATGTCCAAAGGAAAATATTAATTATCTGGAGAAAACGCATAAACATAAACACCAAATTGTTTACTCGGTGACTTTTTAATTTTTTTTACATAAGGCCTTCGCAGTGGGAAACTATTAAGAAAATCATAACCGTTTAGTATCACTATAGGAAGAACATGGAAATATATACATAGACTTTGTTCTTATTTTGTATTACGCCCTCTATGGGTGTTTTCTGTGAAGGTATTTTTTACTTGTCAATAGTCCAATGGGCGAAATATGATTAAAAAAGTATTTGGATATTTTCGATTCTGTCACGATGTATATTCTCTATCGATTTGCGGTTATTTCGGCGGGCGGGCGACTTTATTGAACCATGGCATATTAGCCGCATGCTAAAAAGGTCATGCCATGTAATTGGAACTATAATTCGCACGTTAACCTTTAGTGCACTGCGAGTTGTGTGTCTCTATTGTTCCTGAACTTGCTTTGTTGCATTGTTATTTGAACATCTTTCATTTATGTTCACGTGATATAAATCGGACTGTTATCTACTATTATATTGCATGGGGAATTGAGGATGGCACAAGAAATTTAATTCGCACATGAACCCTTCGAGCTGTTTGTTTATATCGGTGTTTAAGATGTTATTTCACATCGTTTAGTAAACTTTTTCATTTAGTTATACGCGACAATTATCGGCATGTTATATTCCAAATTAATTGGGGATGGTAATTATTAATCAATTCCTACGTCACTCCTTCGTGTTGTGTGTAAATATTGACGTTCAGTGTACTTTAGTCTTGATCTATACATTGTTTTTTCATTTCTTTGTATGCGGAATATATCTGAGCTATGAATAGAGATGGTATTAAGAAAAGTTCCAACACTAACCCTTCACATTGGTTGTTTAACATACAATGTGGCCTTATTCTAAACATCATTTTTAAATATTGGTATTATGTTTGCTCTTTTCCATGCCACAGGGAAACAGCAGCTCTTAAACGATTAAAAAATATATAATAAAAGGGTTTACTGGTGGAGCTGCATGTTTCCCTGAGCAATTTATTGTGTATCCCATCAGGACCATTGCGGGTAATAGTTCGAAGACAATAGCCCGGACGATAGTTTGCAGGGCAATGTATAAAAATACTCTTTGACGCGTGATAGCAGGGAGTGGAGCGAGGCAGTCATAATTGCTTTGTCTGTATTAGTTCCTCTCTGTCAGACGTTAGCACGAGTGAGTTGTGAGCAATGTAACCTTAGGGAAGCATCCACCCTCGTGCTAACGCCGGCGAGTGAGATGTTTTTTGATTAGGCTCAGGACGGATTATGAACTTAATCCCAGACGCCGCGTTAGCTGCTATGCAGAGAAGCCGGATTGTGAACACTGTTAGCTGGCAACTCCAGGCTGACAGGGGCTCTCTGGTTCTCTGCATAGAATTCCGGACAGAGGATGCTGGCATCCAGAGGTCTTCTGCTCGGGACAGGAACGCCGAAACCAGCCGTTGCTTGAAGAAGAAGGGGCATCCAAAAAGAAAGACTCCATCCAGAAGGAAAAGGGACGCCGTCAGACGGGCAAAATGGAAGAAGAAGGTGGGGTGACTGTGGATCTGCCGGTCACCCCTCCCCGTGTGGTACAGCCGACGTCCATTGTCACAGCCGGTGGGTCGGAGTTGTCTGAGAGACGCCCAGACGACCCGACCTGCCCGGAGACAGGCGACATCAGACCAGCTAGCAGGGACTCCGTGGATCTGCCGGATGTCCCTGTTGTCGTCACGGAAGCAGGCGGATACAGGGACGCAGACACCACCAGGGACGTTCCTGCCGCCAACTGGAATCACCACCTTGCCAGTTCCCTCCAGGGGCGGGATCGAACACCGACGTCCCTCCGACGCCGGAATACCTGGAGAGGCCGGCCTCTCCCACCGAGGAAACAGCACCGATCTACTCCGATGAGCTGATCAGGATCATGGAACAGTCCTTGAAATTCCACGATATAGGGCCGGAACGTGACAGAATGAGAGCTTGGATCGAGGACACCAGGGCAATACGAGCAGAGCTTGCTGCAGACAACATCATCAAAGGAGACCAAGGAAACATCAGCAGCGTGAGCAACACCTCTCCCTCGGGCAAAAGAAGAGATAAAACAAATCTAAAAAATGCTTTTTTTTCTACTTATTTCTAAATAAAGCCAAAAACATGAGGGACTAAGGAAAGGGCCTCTCGGCCCTTTCGACAATCCCGGGACCAGCCACCCCAAACCACTCACTTATGATAGCGTTTCATTCAATCAAAGACTATGACCGTATGTGGTAATGTTATTGCACGAATTTATTGTGACGCGATGGTACAACGAGAACCGTAGGTTCGAGTTGTATATCGGGGCAAGACAAGCAAGTGTAATAACGTTAAAATGTCCACGTCACTATAGTTCTGCATCGTCATAAGTTTATTGTACACCCGAAGAATGTAGATTGTCGTGTATTGAAATTTAGGTTGATTAGTGTTAGTGTCATGAACGTTGTCAACGTATTCACTTTGTGTTGTCCGAGGACAAGACAGATATTATTGAACGTTGTGAACCCTTCTATATTTCCTGTAATTCGCAAAAAATATCCAATGGATGTGTAATAAGGTATGTAACTTCGTTGGAAGCATTATTCCAAAAGAAGGACAATGCCAATTTCGTGAGTGTGTGATACTGAGACCCCCGCCTTTGTTAGAAGGCACATGCACTTTATAGCAGTATATTCATGTGTTTACGTGTGGGCAGTCTTATTAAACTATATCATGTTTCGTTTCAATCAACTTTGAAAGTAATGAGACGGAGTCTGGATATTTATCAAACTGACGCGTGGGTTACAACTGATATACAATCATATCAAAGACCGGCGACGGTGGTGGCCTCCACAAGCTATTCCGGACATTTGGACGCCGGTTTGGCAGTCAATTTAATCCATTTTCTCGTCTGCGGGGTCACGGAACTGTCCTCTGCACTGACTCCCAAAAGGAGTACATTTCATCGAATAAGAGACGCTTTGTCGTCTTGTATATATTGTATAGCTCGGTAGCTGCAATGATATATAAGTCGTATTCAGCAGACAGAAATATAGTTATATAAATTCGTTAGAATACAATGTCAAGAGTGGATTAATCTAAATCTTTAAATGCCGAGATACACCCATAAGCAGTTAGTGAAGTATGAAATATGTGTTTCATGTATACGTACGATGGTTGTGATACAATATACAGAAACCACGATGAGAATCGTCAAGTGCAATTCCATATGTTGGCGACCAACGGGTTCAATCTGTTTAGCATTTTATTAAAAGAAAAAGCCCGATACGTTCAAAATATATGTATGTACTGTCAATTCATTAGGATTACATATTATTCTGTCAATTTCTATGCGTTGCTCGAGTTTGAAAAAAACGTCCATAGCCCCTTTAATATATGCATACATTTAAAATAAAAATTGTTCGAAGATATTGGATAGTTGATGTATGTAATATGATCATACTCTAGCGTAATTAACGAACCAAAGCAAAACCACTCACACGAGAGTAGCTGTGGCTTTTTTTTCTTTTCTTTTTTCTTTTTATCAAAATCAGTTTATAGATTCCCTGGTATTCCCTCCAAATAAGATTCACATAAGGCTATATTTCCTGGGTTCGTCGAATGAATGGACCCCAATCGTAATTTCGAGAATTAGGCAGATCGTACTTCTGGGTACTCTTGATCGACAGCTTGACCATTCAGGGTTATAAACTACTATAGTACCAACATCAAATTGAAAATAGTTATCCCTTGTCGAGAGGGGAACGGGAACATCTTTAATGAATTTAACCAATTTATTTCTTTTCTTGACGCTGGGTGAGCACTGCGGCGGAGATACTATACTATACCGAGAAGCGTGTCCATTTCATAGTTGTTCATTTCATTCAAAGGCGTCACCGTGTCGATTTCAACGAACATCGACGAACAACGCCATCGTGTAACTTCCCCATTGACCGAGTTCGCCTGAATGTATCTTCTGCTTTGTTCATAATGATGTGTTTTCTTTCGATTCCATGGCGAAAATAGTATATTTATGGATTACCATATGCATGTATGTACTATATAGTCTTATGATAACAATTAATTCCTTGTTAAATATATGTTATTTCGTTTCGCACAGTACTGCACCGTACCAAGTGCTGTACATTAAAGGCCCACCTTCGAACAGTAGAACGGTAAATTCGTGATGACATTCTTATTATATTTCACATCAGGAATGTCCATCACTTTTCACTCGCCCCGATGTGTGTAGACTGTATACAATAGTGTCGTTATTTATTGTGTCTTGTTTTCTCAATAAAAGGTAAACTAACGCAACGAACGAACTTACATTGTAATTCAATGTTCATGATTCTCATTTGCAATACCAGTAATCGAAAGACACAGTAACAAGATTTTCCGATTACGACATTAATGCTTTAAGCCCACCGATCTACTGTGCCACAAAGGCGGTCGCGAAATTCAAAACATCAGCGTCGTATTAGATAATAATTGGTGACGTCACAAAATCAGATAGAGTCTATATACAACCCAAAGAGTCCGGCTTTGGTTCGTTATAAATGTTATTGCTTTCTGTCGATTGCCATTGCATGTCGTCACGATATTCGCCCACGGTGGTAAGCACGTTGCATAGTGCATTAAATCTGTCCGGTTATATTCATGATTTGTGATCACCGCAACGGGGTAGTATACTGATTCATCGATTTGTACAATGTGTCCAGCTTATTACTGGTGATCGGTATTATCTACGCGCAGTGAAGTTATTATACCCCCGTCACGAAGTTATTATACCCCCGTAACGAAGATATGGGGTATATAGGAAGCAGCCTGTCCGGTTGTCCGTCTGCACAGGCATGTGGACGCAACTTTGTCCGCGCTAATACATTATTCTGTCATTTTTTTGTTGAAAACTTGGCACAATTATTTAATTCTATGGGAACATGTGTATCTGCGATTATGAAGTCCGTCCGACGTTTTTTTTATTGGAATTCAATGTACCTCCTTTCTCGACATAGAACTGTTGTTTCAACATGCACAATTTTGTCTGAGCTTCTATTCCTTGTATTTTCCCCAAAAACAAATATGTTATAACAAAACATCAGTAATAATTCAAATGTCAGGTTTAATTATAGTGAGGGAGGGGCATAACCAATACTGGCTGTTTCCTGTCAGCCCCGGTGTCAATAGAATAAATAATTTCTCAAAATATTAACATGGCTACCCTTAAAGGTAAACAATCCGATTCGATACATGGTCCCCGTATCATCAGATATCAACAACCACATTTCTTACAAAAGACGCTTTTGTAATCAGAATCGATTAATTAGCAAAATATTATGCTAACCACTGTCAACTCTAGAATAACATTTTCGAAAACGTGTTATTTATCAACATTTTGGTCGACGCAATTTGGTATCGAGAGTATGTCGGTCGGCTCGTATTTTCTTGGCCACCAAATATTCCAGTTGGTGAAAATTTACAGATTTCAAAAATCGATATCTGATCACTCCTAGCATTGATGTGTGGGTTCATCAACTCGAATCAAATATTGTTTACACCCGAAGCCAAAGGAATAGTAATTTAGGAGCGTTAATTCGGATTATGTGTCTTTAACTGCCAATTGCATTGCGGGGTTATCCTACATAAAACCTCTATCCATCTTTCAAACGTGCACCCATTTACGTGTAGTTATATCCTTCTACTAGCCAGCCTAACACCAAGGTGTTATATACAGATGTTATCCTCAGCACAAGCCCAGAAATCCATCACCTATCGCGAAACATTGCCATTAACAGCGCGCGATGTGGTTGTCTGATGTAGTGATGACTAAAGTTATCGGCTCTACCTAATTTCCCATAGCTTTAACAAGATCGCACCGTGTCAGAAGGATTACTTTGTTTTTGGTTCATCGTGTTTAGTTTACGTATTTTGTAATTCTCGAGAGCTCTTGTTATTGGCGTTGTTTGTAAGAGTGTGTTCGTTCCGTTGTTGGACGCATTGACATACATCTTCAACATGTCTGCGTTCCAGCAAACTGATGTTCCCATGTGAAATGGCGGACATCTATAATTGGGTGTAAATGTACCAACGGTTTCAGAAACGACCTTGTGAAGTACAGAAGCTAAACCTGGTCATATCAGCCAGCTGTATCATGGAATTCTGTTGGTTGGACCCGCGGCTGAGTTATAGCTGTGCTAAAAAATATGTCTGCGTCCCCGCAAACTAATTTTCCCGTCTGAAATGGCGGACATATATAATTGGGTGTAAATGCACCAACGCTTTCAGAAACGACCTTGTGAAATACAGAAGCCAAACCTGGTCATATCAGCCATCTCTATCGTGAAATGCTGTTGGTTGGTCCCGCGACTGAGTTATAGCTGCTCTAAAAATATGTCTGCGTCCCCGCATACTAATGTTCCCATCAGAAATGGCGGACATATATAATTGGGTGTAAATTTTCCAACGATTTCAGAAACGACCTTTTGAAATACAGAAGCTAAACCTGGTCATATCAGTCAGCTCTATCGTGAAATGCTGTTGTTTGGTCCCGCGACTGAGTTATAGCTGCTCTAAAAATATGTCTGCGTCCCCGCAAACTAATGTTCCCATCAGAAATGGCGGACATATATAATTGGGTGTAAATTTACCAACGATTTCAGAAACGACCTTGTGAAATACAGAAGCTAAACCTGGTCATATCAGTCAGCTCTATCGTGAAATTATGTTGTTTGGGCCCGCTATTGATTTAGCTATGCTAAAACATGTCTGCGTTCCCGCAAACTGATGTTCCCATCCTAAATGGCGGACATATATAATTGTAAATGTGTAAATGTGCCGAGGGTTTCAGAAACCACCCTGTGAAGTGCAGAAGCAAACTCTGGTAATCTCAGTAAGCTATATATAATGCACTGCTACTTGATGGATACACTGATTTAGTTATGATAAAGTGACGCCTTTAAGAAAAAGTATCGTTATATTTCTCACTTTGTTACATTTTCGAGGCTTCTATAAAATACGAATTCAGTCCAGGACTAATGAAGCTGGGCGTTTCCAACTTTGAGGAAGCCCACAAAGATGTATCCGTTCTAACTGGGCGACCATCACCTCATAATGTCTGACTATAACGCCCAGCCGCGTAATGCTGCGTCGAACGTGGTCGGCCTGGGAAGTTCAAGTTGTAGTCCAAGTCTGCTCGTACGAAAACCAGCTAAGATATTGGAATAGCGAAAAGCTGTTTTTTTCGTCTGAGACCACCCCATTACCATTTGTATGACATGAGTTAAGCCCAGGGTTGGTGGCGGGAAATGTAGTCTATTTTACTCGATTTTACCACACAAATCAATACCAAGGTACCATCCTCAAAGTACGAAGACTAAGGAATATGGCTATTGAAACATTTAGAATCTTAAATAAGTTGTCACCTATGTGCTTACAGGACTTAGTTCATTGGAAGAACACGAAATATAATTTTAGGTATCCAATTGCAGAGGAACCCAGATTCAATATTGTGACATATGGTAAAAGGTTCTTTAAATATGCTGCCCCACCCTCTGGACCGGCATTCCGGAACATATCAGGACGCAATAAAATTTTAATCATTTTAAATCTTTGGTTATGTCCTGGGATGGTCCAGAGTGCCGCTGCATGCAGTGCATGTCGGTAGTGGCATATACATGTATTTGATATACTTCTGACATACAGGTATACTATATGCTAGCAGGGGGTTTGGGGAGTCTCTGGACTACTGGATTGGAGTAGGTGGTAAAGAAGCCAGTGAAAGCATTCCAGAGCCCATAGACACCCCAAACCAGCCCATTTTAACCATTTTAACTTTTAACTATTAATGATCAATAAGGTAAACAACACAATCACAAATAGTCTGACTATATTATCACTACAGGATAATTTTTCTGGCAAATTTTGTTTTAAAGCATTCCTTTCCGAAACCCAGAAACATGAAATTCAAGTTAATTCAAAATTCCCCTTTCTCTTATATTACTGGAAGTGGCAAATTTAAATTATACATACTGATTTCTCTATGTTTTTGTTTGTTTTCTGTTTTCTGTTTTCTTTTAATTAATTAGAAATTTTAGTACTTGATAAATAAAATTTTAGCTGTTGTCAGTTAGGTATTTTAACTATGATTCAACTTATTTTAATTTGTATAAAAGTGATATGCTACTCTGTGCTATGTATGTTTATTTATATATGTATTTGTTTTACAGTCGGTCAAAAGCTCTTCAGAGCTTGTGTTTGTGTAATATGTTTAAATACCTCCGACTTTTAAATTAAATTTATCTTATCTTATCTTATCTTACCTGATGCTATATATATAGGGGTGATAGGAAGACAGTCAGCCATGACTATATCACCCCTAGCAATATACATGTATAGTCTATTAATATTATATTGATTTGTAATTGTACTTTCCATGTGTGTGTATTGTAAATAAAAATTATCCTATCCTAAAAAACATTATCCTATATTTCGGAAAGAGTGACATATTATGGTCATAATGGTGGATATTGATCTAACTTTCATGCTAAATTATACATAGAATATTCTGGTTTATTAGGACTAACATCGGTTTGTTTACGTTTTAACCGAAAGTCAAAGTGTTCCACAATGTACTCGGCTGAGCTTGGCTTCTATGACAACAATCCAGTACACCCAAAATCACTCCTAAACAATCGAGTACACCAGATCGCAAAGAACGTGGCTGTTATTTTAGTCCAACATTCCATCACTATTATATGTTTATTTTAACATTAAGTGGTCCTATATTACTTATTAGGTATAGATTTCTTACTTATACGGAACATCTCGCGATAACTATGCAATTTTTAATTTACAAATTATCGGGTATAAGCGATAGAATTAATTCAATTTACGACCACGTGGTTTTGTTTGTTTACCTTACGATTGCCAGAATATTTTCGCCGGAATATGCCCGATGTCACTTCGTGAGGTCAATTTAAATTACCGCTTTCAATTTACAACTGATGTGGCTTTCATGACAAATATCATGTCTTCTACGGAATAAACCGCAGAACTCATGTCATACACATGGTAATGGGGTGGTATCGGACAAAAAACAGCATTTCGCTATCCCATTAGCTTAGCTGGTTTTCGTACGAGCAGACTTGGACTATTCAAGTTGGTGACGTTAACCATTCCATGACAGGAGCTTCCTGAAATTTCCGGAAACCATTGTGGCAATGCATTGTCCTATATATGCGAGTCTCCAATGGGGAGTCTCGCATATATAAGAGAATACATTGGCCTAACAATATTTACCTTGACTTTTTAAGCCAGTGCATTCTCTTTTATATGATAGGCTCCATATGGGAAACTCACATATGTAAGAGAATTCACTGGCCCATGATTTTAGTGCTGCTCCCGTCATGAAAGTGTTCATGAAAGGCTCATGCATGACGGTTTGAAGCCTGAAATTATAAGCCCGCTTTATTGCATCCCGGTTCCGAATGCCAAATTAGGTCGATATAAATACATGAAATAAATTATAGGGACTTTACTCTCACTTTAGGTGCCCAATTTTTCAGCATGGAACAATGTTTATTGTTAGAATGTTCCTGATATTGTAAAAATAAAGAGCATTTGCCTCCATTCTGTTGGAAAAAAATTAACAGTCGGAAAATTACTATCAGACACTTTGGCAGGTCTTTTGGAGTAAATCAGTAGCTCGGTATTTATTGTATATTGTATCAGACTTACCTCATCTCCCTTTCGAATTGCACGGACAAAATTTGGAAGTTCAAATGAGGCATGTCCGTTAAAGGGGCATAAGTCACTTGCAGTGGCTAAATGTGAAAAAAATCTACAAGGTTTATATATCCATTACCTCTAAGAAGAACATGGAAAATTAAGTATACTTTGTACTTATTTTAAATATTTATAACCCTCCAATGATGAGTTGTCACATGTTGAAACCATTGTTATGTAAATATTTATGGTACAGTGCCAGACATTTTATCGACAAACGCCACAATTGCAATTACAAATAAAATGGTTTAGTTTAAAATCTGAAATATTTTTCATTCCTCTGACCTTGTGTAATATAAACATTCATGATTTGATCATAATTTTCGCAGCTATTTGTTGACAAAATGGCTGACACTGTAACAATACTGTTTACATAACAAAGTCGTTATCGTAGAGTTATCGATAATAAAAATAAGAACAAAGTCCATATATATTACCATGTTCTAATGGTGACGATGGTGTTACAAACTTTTATTGTTTTTTAACATGTTCCCACTTCGAAGGCCTTATGTCCCTTTAAAATAAAATAAAAGACTCCCAGTAAATAATTTGGTGCATGTGAACTGTGTGTTTTCATCAGATATTTAATATTTTCCTTCTAAAATGACTGACCCAAGTAGTATTCCAAGATGGGAGTGCATACACACGGTGGGGAATCACGTGGTTTCGAGGTTGGTGAGTACCACGCATACACAATGGCCGAGGATAGTGCAAACGCATAAAATCATAATATATGAGGAATTGACACAAAACATAGCATTTTGACTATTACGAGCAAATTCTAGTTTATTTTTGAAACTAGTTGATACCTTATTTGTTCGGAAATACTCAATTGTTTTCTATAACATTCTGACCAAAGTTGCCAGTTGGAGATGCGTACATGTATAATACACCAGTCCATACATCTTGGAAAATCCCTCAACTGACAACTTTGGTCAGAATGTTAGAGCAAACAGTTGTGAATTTTGACACAAATGAGGTATCACCTTGTTTGAAAAAATAGTAAAGCACCTGCTCGTAGCTGACAGAATACCATGTAATACGTTATATCGTAGTTTATTACCCTTTTCCTCGTTTCTGGTCGCGTTTCGATCGCCTCGGCCATTTTGAATGCGTGACACTCATCAACTCGAAACCACGTGATTTTCCAATTTCAAAGTATTCTGAATGAACAGCCTTTTGCGTCCCTGTGTAGCATGCTAAATTGACAAAGATTCCGTGCTGTTAACTATTTTCATTTGCTATGTAAACTAAAAAATGAGGTTAGTTTTCTTCAGATTCCCACATTACCAAGCATGGGACAGTTAGGAGATATCAGTTTATAATATGGTAATCTATTCTAGCCATTAGCGTGCGAAACAGAGAAGACTTGGTCACGAAACAATGTTAGCGATATCATGGAATCGTGGGCAATTATTGATATAAAACACAGTACGCTGGTCAACATTCATCAGGCACCACATTGTGAGGACGATTCCTTCATTTGAAGAAAGCGGCGTGCGTTTTGAGACCCAAATTATCACGACAGAATCAGAAGGATGTCGCCGAAAATGATTTATTCATGATGGGACAAACAAAATGTGTATAATTGCCCCCAGATTTAAGCTACTAACTGTGTGTACGGCTGCTTTATTCGAAAAATTATTATATCGATCCTATATGATACCGTTTGCATGATTGGTTGACAATATATATGGAAACATTTGCAAGCTTATATATGCAGGACGCCGATGCAAGTGGAAGAAGGGACAACTTCCTCTCTTGTCTTCCACCAAGGCACAGTGAGCACATACTGTTGTTTATTATGTGTTTATTGAATGGCAAGAACAGTTTGAGATATCAACGGAACCATTGTCCTTACATCAAAACACATGTATATCCATTCATATGATCGAGTCCATGTCTCCTCGTGTTTAAATAATAGCCAATTCTCCGCTTACCAGACAATGAAAATCGTCATCAATAACAAGAAAACCATAGTCAGAAATGGTAACGCCTCCAATACCATATTATTAGGCATATGTCCAATTGGTTGAAATGTTCATCGCCACACATGCAGCGGCCATTGCATTGATACACCAATAACCACACACCCATTGGCAAAAAAGTGACGAACACCTTGACGATTGACACGTTATTATTTTGACGCGCTGCCAGCTTGCGCAAATATACTAAACTGTCAGTTTCTCGGTTCTCTTGTACGACATTTGAATTGTTTTCGACTGGCATGTATCATTTCTTTGTTATATGTTCTAGTCCTGTTTTAATTTCATATCTGAAATAGTGGTCTGAATAGTACATTAAATAATATGCAAAATAATAATCAGGCTAAAATTGTCAATCTTCGTTACTTGGTTCAAGTACGCAAACACCCAGTACGTTTCTAATCACAATTAGTACATCCAATTACGCAGACTGAGTACGTTTTAATCACACTCAGTACACCACCTCCTACGATAGGGTCAGACATACTTGCCAATGAGAGGGCGTAATGATGATCTAAGAATGGCCTTAGGTAATGCACTCCTAATATCAATTTTGAAAATATGGCCTCATGTGGGTTAATTAAAATACATGAGTGGCTCCATGAGGGTTAATTAAAATATTGTCACATCAAGAGAGGGTTAATTAAAATATGGTCCGATGAGGGTAAATAAAAATATGGTCACAGGAGAGTTAAATAAAATATGGTCCCATGAGGGTTAATTAAATTGTGGCCCAATGAGGGTTTATAAACAAATATGGTCCCATGGTGGATAATTAAAACATGGTCCCACAACTGATCAGGGTTAATTAAATATGGTCCCATGAGGGTTAATAACAATATGGACCCATGTGGTTAATTGAAATATGGTGCCATGAGGTCAATTAAAATATGGTAACATGAGAGTTAATTAAAGTTAAAATATTATGCCATTATGAGGGTTAATTAAAACTAAAATATGGTGTCATCAGTGTTGATTAACTACGGTCTCATGGGGTTATATAAAAACTATTGTCCATGGTCCCAGGAGGGAGTATTTCTGAACATCCTTCAATTCATATAGCATTCTGATATATTCCGTACACAGAAATAAAAATGATGTTTAGAATAAGGCCACATTGTATGTTAAACAACCAATGTGAAGGGTTAGTGTTGGAACTTTTCTTTATACCATCTCTATTCATAGCTCAGACATATTCCGCATACAAAGAAATGAAAAAAACAATTTAGAGCTCAAGACTAAAGTACACTGAACGTCAATATTTACACACAACACGAAGGAGTAACGTATGAATTGATTAATAATTACAATCCCCAATTAATTCGGAATATAACATAACGATAATTGTCGCGTATAACTAAATGAAAAAGTTTACTAAACGATGTTAAATAACATGTTAAACACCGATATAAACAAACAGCTCGAAGGGTTCATGTGCGAATTAAATTTCTTATGCCATCCTCAATTCCCCATGCAATATAATAGTAGATAACAGTCCGATTTATGTCACATGAAAATAAATGAAAGATATTCAAATAACAATGCAACAAAGCAACAATAGAGACACACAACTCGCAGTGCACGAAGAGTTAACGTGCGAATTCTAGTTCCAATTAGTTGGCGTGATCTTTTTAGCATGCGACTAACATGCCATGGTTCAATAAAGTAGCCCGCCCGCCGAAATAACCGCATAGGCGATACGTGAATATACATCGCGACTGAATCGAAAATTATCCAAGTACTTTTTAAAGCATATTTCGCCCATTGTACTATTTACAAGTAAAAAATACCTTCACAGAAAACACCCATAGAGGGCGTAATAAAATATAAGAACAAAGTCTATGCATATATTTCCATGTTCTTCTTATAGTGATTATGGTTTAACAAACCGTTATGATTTTTTAATAGTTTCCCCACTGCGAAGGCCTTATGTAAAATAAAAAAAAGTAACCGAGTAAATAATTTGGTGTTTATGTTTCTGAATTAACACCCTTTAGCTGCGTCCGTGGTTAATAAGCTAAAATGACGGTCATGACACAGGTTATGTGGCTGTTACTTGCAAACACCACCATTCGTGCAAAATGGGCTTATAACAGTAATACATCGAAAATGATCACAAATTCTCATAATTGAGAACGAATGATCTCTATTGTTTACCGCATTTGAGCGACGGAAGCATGCAAGGACATGCATTATACATGGATGATATAGGAATCATTTGATTTTTTTCTAAGGGGGGGGGTACAAATTCAAAGAGTTATAAAACGTACTTTTTTGAAAGTCGATATATGACCATCAAAGCACCTAGGTCAATTGTGATTGTGTTATGGTACAGAAAACGTACATGTGATGGTTCTCTGCCATTAAATCAGACAGGGCATCTTTAAAATGGTGTTTGATTGACACAATTTATCTTTTTCGACAATAATTATTAACACCTGACTATCAGGAGGTTGGGTACCAGTTCCCTTGCTTGTGTTCCTTACCTTATATCGTGGATCACAAAAACATGCTTATATTGTAAAGGGACGCATATACAGTGTGGCCAAATTGAACCGTGTTCCTCATATAATTCCTGTCCCATGTGCGGACAGGAAATTGAAATATCAAAGGACCAAGCGAATTCAATATATAAATGATGAACTGTTACATATAAAACAATCTGAAATATATAACCAAACAAGTTACGAAATGTGTATGCATTATGTACATGATATTTGATACAAACAGTAATGGTCTATGGCTATTATCGATTGGCTAGTAAATATACACATATTAAAGTTGTGGCCATCGAATCATCGATGGTATTTCGATAGCAAATACTTATTGTAAGAAAATCAAATAATAATGACATAAATATGTAGTTTGTAGATGTTTCTATAACATAAATAACCCTCAGATAAGTCAGGACCACTTCCATGCAATGGCCTGTCATCAATGTGTAAGTAAAGTGACATCGATATCTGACAATGTTTTTCTACCATCCATGTATAGTTCATATGTCATAAATTGTGTTACAGATAACCTGCAAGGCTTACAAAAACTCTTTCTCGATACGAAGTTTAATTGAACGGACATAGCTCATTTGAACATCCAGAGTATGTCTACGTAACTGAAACTAGGGAAAATTAGTTCGATCCACAAGCTACATATAGTCTGAGCAAAATATAACAAAAACTGATAGTACTTTTACAACTGTTTTAATATTTGGCACAGGAGTGAGATAAACGCTCTTCGTCTTTACCATATAAGAAATTGAAAACCAATGAACGCTCTTTATTATTCCCTGATGTATGTGCTTTGCATCAGACATTATGGCTTTCATTTTAGCTCAACATTAAAGTTCGAACTATTGCCATGGGTTGGTGTGCGTGCGTCCGTGTGTTAATAATTTCCTTCGGCAAGCCGCATCCCTCAAACGATCTTCAGCAAACCCGAATGAAAAACATGGCCACCAGCAGCCATCTTGGATTTCAAATTTGAATTCATCGGCACACCCTACAGCCCGTATTTATCGCCGAATCAATTTTCAGACATGATTGTGATCAACTGTAGATGGGAGCTGTCGAATTTGAACAATTTTCTATGACAAACATGGCCGCCAGTGGCCATCTTGGAATTTACTCTTTGTATGACTAAATCCTTCGGCACACCCTACGTGCCTTACCCCATATCCAAACGTCACCAAACTTCATATGGATCTTCGGTTGACCTCTAGTTTACTCTCGTTCTTTACCGTTGCTCAGCAAAATGTAACACCTTCCCAAGTTGAGCTGCAGTGTCATTGACACTTCATTTGTTTTTATCCATGGAATCATGGGAACCGGACCGGTGTGTAACCGTGGTAACGGAAGCGACCATAAATTAAGGCTTCAAATCGCCACATGGAAAGAATTACTAGAAAAAGTTGCCCACAAAGAACCGTAATAGGGGTTGTATCGTCCATGTTATTTAAATCGTTCACAAAGAAGGCTGGGTTTATGCTGAATCCCCAAAAGCAACAACTATATATTGTTATGTTTAGTGGTATTATATAAATTCCAAATAATTGAAAATATGGTATGTTAAATCTGAGAATGGTTCCTTTGTGTTGTCGCTGTCCACTAGATATATATGACATAATACAGAGTATAGGCCTAGATATATTCGTATTATAAATTGCAAATCTGATGTATGCCTAGACCTAACCATATACAATATATAAATTCACGATTCATTGAATTCCTTTCCGAACCGTTTAACGAGAAATACTAAACGACCGTTACCGTTTGATACATGTATTGAACAACAGTTCTCTATACTCTGAACACCACTGTGCATCGACTGAAAATCGGTATTCAAAGACTGAATACTCCAATACCACCGTTCAACGTTGAACACCACCGTTTTAGATCTATGTCTTTATGCGGCTACTACTCTAACGTTGTGGTGTAGAGTTAACACATATCGTAACGATTTTAACACTTAGGTTGTATGAACGCGTTCATATTTGAACGCTTATTTTTGCAGTGTACGTGTTATCGCGTGTATCATGGTGTGCTGAGACTGGCAGAACTATGTGTGTCAATTTTATGTAGGACAAAGTAACAGGCGTCCTAAGAACCGAAGCTCGCTGTTCGTAAATCAATTCAAGCCATTAAAGGATGAAACCGAGAAGACATAGTCACGATACAATGTTACCGATACCGTGTAATTGTGTGTAATTATTCATATTGAACATGGTATGCCAGTCCACATGGGTCATCGCGATACTGAATACGAACTCTTTCATTCCAATGAGCAATGTCCTGTTTGACTCGGAGTTTCTATAGACAGAATGATGTCGCCGAAACTTATTAAAGTCATACAACTACTGTACATATATATGTTACAGTCAGATTGTGAAACCAGTCATTTCGTGAAATAACTAAAATTTTCCGTCATTTCGTGAAACCACTGTGAGGGCCAGTCACTTCATTAAATGACTGAAATTTCCAGTCATTTCATGAAATGACTGAAATTTAGTTATATTCTTTACACAATCTGACTAATTTCAGTCAACTTGTGTAATTTCACTTGTATACTGTTATAATTCACAAAATGACTGGGTAAGCAGTTTGATCTTAAGAAAACACTTCTGAATAGTTTCGTGAAATGTTCCTGTAGTGGTCCGAACCAAAAATAGTATTCAGTCATTTCGTGAAATGTCTGACCATGCACTAATTTCAGTCATTTCATGAAATGACTGGAAATTTCAGTCATTTCACGAAATCACTGGCCCTCACAGTGGTTTCACGAAATGACTGAAAATTTTACGAATTTCACGAAATGACTAGTTTCACAATCTGACTGTAACATATATACACATATTATCAGAGCTTGATCATTGATGCCTTTCTATTATCTTCCAGAGCACAACTTGATCATTGCTGCATTTCTCTTATCCAAGATCTGACATATGGACATTGAGAAAATAATGATGGCGTTCATTGCGCGTCAATCGATATCACGGACACATTGATACCATGCATCCACCAAACCAATCATTTACCTTTTGATTACCATCGCCACACTCATCAACTGTTTTCCAGGGGAGGGGCCGGGTTCCAGAAGTGTAACAAAATTGATACCCCCCCCCCCCCCGGTTACTCCAGACCAACATGTAGTATATATGGCATTTTATCTTACAATTTAGCTATTTTTCTTCAAATACACGCAAAACGCTCAGGCTGTTACCGATCTTGTATCCTACATCACAACAAGCCGTATCCTCGATGGCAACAGTGGCCGTCGTGTGTTTTGGAGAAACTCACTCCGTTTGTAAACAATATGATTAACCGACCTATTGCAGTGGTATGAATTATTCCTTTTATGATCACAACATCGGAATAAACCATCTATTATATCCATTCAATTGAGTCGTTTGCGATGACAATGCTGAAAATACTAATAAAAAGTATTGTTTTTATTTAGTGCGTATAATTATTCGGATGTATTTTGACACACTTACTCGTTAATTGATTAATTAACGCACCACGACGTCAACCATGCTCTGTGTTATCTACGCGCAACGACATAGTTATCATCATAATATAATATAGTATTATAACCTTTAGACGATAGTCTGTTGTGTGAATTGTAAGACAAACACTTAGCTATTCAAGTCTCGTTACCATCTCTGGGTCGCATATATATATACATTTGAATAATGTGTTTCACTGGGGCCCGTGCCATTCAACGAAACAATGGGTATCAGCGGGTATGTGCTTATTTCAGAATCAAATCAGTCCAATAATAATCTACGTGAATATTTAGGTCCGATATGAATCTATTTGCACGAGGATAATATTATGTTGTATATAAATATCCAGTATAGGGACATAATTCTTGCAGTTTGATAGATTGCATGACTCAAAAAGTCTTTCCTGAGGAATCTGAACTCCGTATATAAATGTATTTAAAGACGCATTATCAGAATTAACGCTCTTAAATTACTATTTCTTTGGCTTCGGGGGTAAAACAAAATATGTGAGGAACCCACTCATCAAAGCTCAGAGTGATTAGATATCGATTTTTGAAGTTTGTTATTTCTCGTGTTACTCAAGTGATAATACGGCCACATTTCGTTGAACAAAATGTTGATAAATAACACGTTTTGGGAAATTTGATACCATAGTTGACAGCGGTTAGCATTTTTGTTATGCAATTGATCGATTCTGATAACTAAAGCGTATTTTGAAGAAATGTTGTTGTATCTTGATGATATGAGGACCGTCTGATCGGATTGAGTACCTTTAATGTATTTATCGATATTTTCGGATTCCAGGAACCGATCAGGAACGTAATAAAAGAGAATATCACCGGCTGATTTATTGAAGTAATAGAATATAGAATAGTCGAGTCCGATTTATCTTCAGTGTGGAACAATAGATAAGGTTCTTGTTAGTCTATTCCTGATATGGTAACAATAAAAACAGTTAAGTATATTATGCGCCGTACAAGTCTCCAGAATTGATAATATAAATAAGATCGTAACACCTTTATGGACTTGTTGTGAAAATTTATTCACGAGCTCCAGACGCCTATGTGGGTCTTTCCCAGTGTAATGGCAGTTAAAACATAAAACGACGACGTTATAGTCAGAGACATGGAAATAAGCTGGCATATAGCGTGCTTGGAAGCCCGGTACATGAATCGTGTCTCGATCCGATGACATTCCTGTTGGGGAACGTTTCAAGTGACACCATCAGGCTGCATAATGGCGTTTACAGTTCTATGTGGGGTCTGCACGATATTAGGAAAAGGAAGATAGTTGAGATGAAGATGACAGAAAAACTTGACACTATATGAATCCCAACTCGAAATTGCATACTTTTCTGTGACTTTTGTGGGCCGATATCGCAATAAACATTGAATTAATTACCCAGGAGGAATTCCATAATTGCAAGCGACGCAAAGCAAAATCGCTCACAAAGTCACTTAACTGTGAAATTGCGAGTTGGGACCGTCACCTACAGTGAAGTACATTTTATCAGTGAACAGATAATAACTAAGAAATATATTCTCCGTGTTATTTTTTCAACTTTATAATGTTCCCTGTCAAAACTTCAAAACGTTCCAAGGGTTTGTACTGGTGGAATATAATCTCTACGGGCGTTAGTCAGAGTAGAGATTCATGGCATGATCTAGGAATTTCCTAGCACGTTATGCCAGCATGTTTTCATGTCGCTGGCTACAAGTCACAGTCTTATTTATATTACCAAAAACAACTGTGTTGCTCACTTTCAGTTGGACAACTGCAATGAATCTGGCAACTTTGTATTGAGTATATAGCATCTTTAGATATCATCAATTTCGTATAAATATACCCCCGCAACAAGTTGTGTGGGTATACCGAAATCAGCTTGTCCGTCCGTCTGCCAGGGTGCACGTTTGAGGAGCCTTATGTGGTCAGATGAGGAGTCTAAGACAAAATAAAGATAGACACGATCGACCACCTATAATGTCAAACTACCACCTAATGACCGTTATTCCGTACAATTTAGGAGATAAAGGGGGACTGTACACTAAATCCTGCCATTTAGAGGACCATCTCTTTTATACTAAACAGAATAGATGCAACAAATGAATGAATTTGAACCATGGGTGAGTGTAAAATACACACGTGTGCTCCATGGACGATGGAGACAACATGGTAATTATAATCAAAATAAATTTATGGCTGGAGTCATAAATTGATTTTCATCATAATTACCATGTTGTTTGCATCGTTGATAGAGCACATAAGTGTATTTTGCATTCACACATGGCTCAGAATCATTCATTTGTTGCATATTTTCTGTTGACGTTTGAAAAGCGATGGTCCCATAAATGTCCGGATTTAGTGTATAGTCCCCCTTTAAGTGGCAGTCTTAACTGGTCAAACCTGTCAAAAACAACAAAAGCAAGAAAGACAACTTAAAGAACAAATATATGGGCACATGCCTGTCAGTCCGACCGTGGACATAATTTTGTCCGAGCTTTTATTCATACATTTTTCTGTTAATTTTGTATACATATATTTAGTACAAAGGGAAACTGTGCACCAGCGATTTTCTATTTTTTGTGGAGTTATCCCTCACTTTCTATTTAATTTTTTTTCGCAACATTAGAACTTTGTCTGA
Source organism: Siphonodentalium dalli (assembly GCA_032622095.1). NCBI lineage: Eukaryota > Metazoa > Mollusca > Scaphopoda > Gadilida > Siphonodentaliidae > Siphonodentalium > Siphonodentalium dalli. Next base: position 115,468,206 of record CP136062.1, on the reverse strand, counting down.
GCTTGTATTTCTACATTGCCCGGTAATTTTCCTTTAAAAAAATTGGCACAGAGGCTGATTTTGGCAATTTTGTTTGCATTGTTTCTCGACTTCCATAACTCCCAAACCTGCATATTTTACACCTGATGTTTAGACATACCCCATCACTAACTTTTGAGTTAATCAGTAATTATGGAGCTCATACACACGGATAAGTATTTCCGCCTGTCTATATTTTAGCTCAAAAACATAGATATATATATATATATATATCAGACATATTTACACACATGTTGTCAAGCTTAGATTAATGGGCCGGATTCAAATAGTCTCAGAATTCCTAACATATGATCCTCATTTGATACCCTGAAGTTTTATTCCAGTTATTTTTGTAGTTACCAATAGTCACACTAATTATTCATATCAGTTTGGCAGCCCTTTCTGATGTGCTCAATGGTTGTAGACTAAGGGTTGTAGATTGTTAGCGTATACATAGTCTCTAAATTATATTTGTTGTATTATTCTTAGAATAGTTTTTATTTTTGGCCAAGTTTTATTATATTTTTTATATAAGTTCCAAGATGAATACATCTAAATTATATTAACTTTTAATAAAACATTCTCATGTTAATAAGGCTGTTGAAGTTCCAAGTCTTTTTGTTGACTTTCAATTTTATGCTCAGTGTTATAAGAAAAGACCGAATTTAGTTTAGTTTGACATTTTAAAAGCTGTATTTTTATATTGATAAAACTGTTAGCCAGACTAAAATCTATTAATTTTAGTTTCCACTCAGCTATTCTGTTAGCGTATGTTTTATCTGAGCTACCTTTGACAAGTCTTAAGAAATATAAGTTGTTATACCTTACAGTCACATATGCATGCAACATTACTGGGGTGAATGAAAACTTCAATAAATGTATGAATGATTATAATAGCCTAAATAATATGTCTTTATTTTGTACAGTAAATGCATGTTTAAAAATGTTACAGAGATTATATTGGGGCTTTTAAAGTCTTACAAGAGCCGCCATGCCTTCCTACAATTTTGTTACAACCCCCGCCACCTGATTAAGGGTGGATACACACATGCATGTAATCTCTGTATGTAAAATACATGTATTTTACATGGACACACTAATAATTGACAACATTGATCACCTGTGCGCGAGCGGTTCATTGTTAACAGGCCAGACAAGTGAGTAGTCATAAGCGAAGTCAAACTCTCTATTATCAGGACATTTAAGGCCAGTCCAAAACAGGTCGTCTCATATGGATGTGGAAATTAGTTAAGTCTGTGTGATATCTGGTATTTTATTAATGCACGAACACCAGAAGCGACACATCTGGTGTATACAGGCTTGATATAGAACATTTTCGACCATGGTGCTTGCTTGGTGTGTGGTTTCGAAAGCTTCTAATCGTTAAGGGACTTAGTTGAATGTATCGGTCGGAATAATCTGGGCACAAAGGTACAATATAATATGTTTTACTTAAATAGCTCGGAGTTAGCCACCACATGCACCTTGTAGCGTTCCGGATCATATATAGCATCAAGTCGGGGATCATATAGCCCCTGCGTAAGAAAATCTTGATAATATCCCCCATCATATTGAGGATCATAGCCCCTGCGTTGGGGAAATCCTGGTGCCCATCACCTGTATAAAAATCAAAAGAAGACTGACAATGATTTAAACATAAAGTCAAACATTTGGGTTATCGCGCGAACAATTATTTTAAGCGGCCTGACGACTTCGTTCAGTCAACGGCTCTCTGAACGCTCAGAGCTTGGCTCACTGTGGTCAAACGTAGCCGCAATGATTGGGTTGTCAACGGACACATATTACATGGTCTGTATGATCCATGTAAAACGCCAAATACACCATAATTACAGAGATTACATGCATGTGTGTATCCACCCTAAGGGTGGATACACACATGCATGTAATTTCTGCTTGTAAAATACATGTATTTTACATGGCCACACAAATAATTGACAACATTAATCACCTGTGCGCGAGAGGTTCATTGTTAACAGGCCAGACAAGTGAGTAGTGATAAGCGAAGTCAAACTGTCTGCTGTCAGGACATTTAAGGTCAGTCCGAAGCATGTCTTCTCTTACGGATGCGGAAATTAGTCAAGTATGCAGCTGAAGTATGTGTGATATCTGGCATTTTATTAATGCACGAACACCAGAAGCGACACGTCTGGCATATACAGGCTTGATATTGAACATGTTCGACCATGATGCTTGTTTGGCGTGGGGTCTCGAAAGCTTCAAATCGCTAAGGGACTTAGTTGAATGTATCGGTCGGAATAATCTGGGCAAGAAGGAACAATATATTATGATTTACTTAAATAGCTCCGAGTTAGCCACCCGCCTGCATGGTAGATTGGGTTTTCAGTGGGCACATATTGCACTGTCTGTGTAAAACGCCAAAGACACGATAATTACAGAGATTACATGCATGTGTGTATCCACCTTAAGGGTTAATTACAGATATTACATGCATGTGTGTATCCACCCTAAGGGATAATTACAGAGATTACATGCATGTGTGTATCCACCCTAAGGGATAATTACAGAGATTGCATGCATGTGTGTATCCACCCTAAGGGATAATTACAGAGATTACATGCATGTGTGTATCCACGATAATTACAGAAATTACATGCATGTGTGTACCCACGATAATTACAGAGATTACATGCATGTGTGTATCCACCCTAAGGGTTAGATGCACGTTTTGCCAAAATGTTCTGGTATTTCTAAATGGATTTTCTTAAAATTTGTCAGGAATTTATTTGTGAAATTTGGTACAAGCGATTATTGTGATACAATATTTAAGAACCATCGAACAATTGGTTGTTATAAACTCATTTACTTCACTTTTATGGCATGTAAAATATTTATAATGTCATCGTTTTCAGGTACCAAGAACTTCTGTAAATTAGATTTGTTTCAAAAGTGCAGTCCATATATCCACGATATCATATCTGCAGATCATGAGAGGAGACTTTTTTCTTGATTCATGAAATTTTATTATTTTCGGGTAAAAAGACAACTACCCACAAATCATTTTCAATATTTGAGAATTTTCATGTCATTCATGGTGTTCAATGAAAAATTGGGCTGAGATGAGTTCTGGGTCATGGCTTCATAACCAAGTCAAAGCTGACCACCATATCGCTTAACACTGTGGCCTAAGTTCCATTTGATTGTGCACTTCTTGAGTGGACCACACTGCATATCAACATTTGTTTTCAGTGGGCTGGAATATTTGTGACTGCTTTATTCTTCATTAATATGATCGTACGTGACACGTAATGGAGCAACCACCAAGTTGATCATTAAGTTCAATGTTACAGGGTACTGCATGTGCTACACCACTGGGAGAAATTTATGTGTGGTTATGATCAGTCCAAACATATGAGTAAAGTTCGAACATAAGATAATAATAGCTGAGAACCTGGTGCGAATTGAACTGTGGTGGGGCCTCAAGCATATCTACCCCTGCACGTCAGAAAAGAATTATGCCATGAAATGGCATAAGTAGCTTGAGGATGGAAGTGAACCATCATCCCACAGCGAAATCAACCAGGCCTGTTGGGTTTGAATAGTTCACTAGATAGGCAATGTCAGGTACTACGGTAGTAACCCGGCTATTGGTGACTATATACGATTACGAATATATCAATTCAAGTTCTATCATGGTATTTTAGTGTGATGACACAGACATTTCTCCGAGTGGTGTAGCACATGTAGTACCCTGTATGTATATAAACATATATATATATCACAGCAGAAGTTTCCTTAGAATTAATGGATGGAAATGGAATGCCTCTAATATTTGTATTATTTGAGTCGGACATAGATTACATTAGCTGCAGGCAATCAATGCAATACATGCAAACTATGTAGAAAAAGAAATTATTGAACAAAGTGTAGTGAATATGATGCGTCACTTTAATATTTGAGTCGGACATAGCTTACCTGAAGGCAATCAATGCAATAAGTGATGTAGAAACAGAAATTATTGAATGAAGTGTAATGAATATGAAGCGTCATTTTAATGCAATATCGATTGGGAGGAAGAGAAATGTCGCTTTAATAGTTAACGATGATATACATATATAATTATAGATTATCCCCATTGAAGACGATCAATGTAATGACCAGTGTAGAAATGGAAAAAAAATGTTGCCTGAATGAATCGATGTGTGAACATAAAGTCTCACTTTAATGAAATGTTGAGATGATGGAATCAACGATGAATTTGCAATTTCCCTAATGATGAAATTGGTTCACATACCGGTATACATGACTGAAATGTAATTATGAAAGTTTCAATGACACTGTAGCTCAACGAGGAAAGGGAATAATTTCATGCGTTACAGTTAATGGAGCGATTAGGAATGTGGAAAGTTGAAAGGCCTAGTTATGCAAAGATTAAAATCCAAGATGGCCGCGACACCCATCATTTTTTTGCCAAATGACACAAAAAAGACTCCTTCCTATTTACATGTCATTGTTAACATCCTTCACAAATTTCATAATGATCCGACAAAAGATACGACCTGTAGCCCGTGTCAAAGGATTTAGTCGTGTAAAGAGTAAAATACAAGATGGCTGCTGGCGACCAGGTTTCTTGGTTGAATTCAAAATGAATCTTTTCCCATCTACATGTAATTGTTAACATCCATGACAAATCTCATGATGATTGGACCAAAGATTCGACTTGTAGCCCTTGACAAAGAATTTAGTCATGCAAAGAGTACAATCCAAGATGGCTGCTGGCGGCCATGTTTTTGGCCGAACAACCCCAAAATTACTCATTTCCCATCTACATGTCAATTTTAACATCCATGACAAATTTAATAATGATCCGACAAAAGATACGACCTGTGGCCCGTGCTAATGGATTGAATTTTGAAATCCAAGATGACCGCTGACGGCCATGTTTTTTGGTCAAACGACCCCAAAATGACTCGTTCCCATCTACATTGTACATGACAAATATCATAATGATCTGACCAAAGGTACGACCTAGAGCCTGTGCCGAAGGATTTAGTCATGCAAAGAGTAAAATCCAAGATGCTCATGACGGCCATGTTTTTTGGTCGAACTACCCCAAAATGACTCATTCCCATCAGCCTGTCATTATTAACATCCATGACAAATTTCATGATAATCAGACGAACAGTACGACATGTAGACCGCGCCAATCGATTTAATTTTGAAAAAAAAGAGACAAAGATGGCTGCCAGCGGCCATGTTTTCTGGCCAAATGACCCCAAAATGACTCACTCCCATCCACATGTCAACATCAATATTCATGACAAATTTCATAATGATCTGACCAAAGTAAGGACCTGTAGCCTGTGCCAAAGGATTAAGTCATGCAAAGAGTAAAATCCAAGATGGCTGCTGGTGGCCATGTTTTTTGGTCAAACTACCCCAAAATGACTCGTTCACATCTACATGTCAATGTCATCTACATGTCAATAGCCATGACAAATATCATAATGATATGACCAAATGTACAACCTGGAGCCTGTGCTGAAGGATTTAGTCAAGCAAAGAGTAAAATCCAAGATGTATTTTGGCCGAATGACCCCAAAATGACTCGTTCCCATCTACATGTCAATGTCAACATTCATGACAAATTTCATAATGATCTGACCAAAGGTACGACCTGTAGCCTGTGCCAAAGGATTTAGTCATGCAAAGAGTGAAATCCAAGATGACTGCTGGCGGCCATGATTTTTGGCTGAATGACCACAAAAGGATTCTTTCCAATCTACATGTCATTGTTAACATCCATGACAAATTTCATGAAGATCCTACCAAAGCTACGACCTGTAGCCCGCGCCAAAGGATTTAGTCATGCAAAGAGTAAAATCAAAGATGGCTGCTGGCGGCCATGTTTTTTGGTGGAACAACCACAAAATGACTCGTTAACATCCATGATAAATTTCATGATGATCAGACAAACAGTACGACATGTAGACCGCGCCAATCGATTTAATTTTGAAATCCAAGATGGCTGTCAGCCGCCATGTTTTTTGGCCAATGATCCAAAATGACTTGTTCCCATCTACATGTCAATGTCAACATTCATGACAAATTTTATAAAGATCAGACCAAAGGTACGACCTGTAGCCCGCGCCAAAGGAAATTGATGACGGACACACACACGCACACGTGGACGTCATTGAGCTAATAATGAATATGTGATTTGTCGCTTTTAATGAATTGGCAATGACAGCAGTATGGAAACGGTCACTGTGGTGGAGTTACGATACATGCTGTTAGGTTATGATACACGGTCTACAGCCCTACAGGTATTAGCGGGTTGTCACACCAGACGTTGAAGAAAATTATGATATATGTCCATGAGGATCTTTTTAAAGATTGGGTAAGTGTTGGCGCTGGGTATAGCTGTTAAAACAGTCACATCCGTTAAAACCGCCATAAACAGAATTAATATTATAAACAAACCTTGTTCTTATACCAATCATAAATACATGTATCACATTAATTTCAGCATGTTGTTATGTTAGTACTTTGTGTTACATTGTATGTAAGCAAACGTCATCTTATGTAAACAAACAGTACATGTACATGTATGTAAAGAGTATGCGATAAGCAAAACACTCAACACCGAGTAGACCCCCACTGCATATACATGTATATGAAATTTTGTTAGAAAAGCCACGGTTATTTCACGCCTTTATATTAGGCTAATTTGGGGACATTTTGGGGGACAGAGGTGATAGGTTTGAGTGAGGGGGTACCCCCTTGTGACTATTGGGGGTACTTTTTAAAGTAAACCTAAAATGGGGGCTGTCTGGTTGTTCTGAAGCATATGAAAGGTGAAAGAAATGAACCAATGGCCCCCATATCATTTCCTGGCAACTTGGGCTTATATCAGCATTCAGCAAGTTATGTTACATGTACCCTTATATTTTCAAGTTTTGTAGGTCACAATTTATGGAATATTGGGAATATTGGATCATTTGACATGAACAAAGCCATTTTATAGATGTATGGTGCTTGAAAGTTCACCAAGCAGTTTCCCAACGCACTAATCATGGGTATTTCCAATTAAAATTTAATTTAATCCAATTTAAATCGCATAATCAAAGTAATTAATGGCTGAACATCACCAACTTCAACTGTGGAATCTGACCCAATGCCTCCCATACAGAGAGGCCTAAGCTGAATGAGGTTCCCAGAGGGTGAATTTGGTGATGCTAGCCCTCTGGGGACCTCATTCCGCAAATGTCAGCCACACTAAATTCAGGCTTGGGGACCGCCCACCTCTAGTTCTATTGAGAATCATATATTAACCCTTCCTTTACTAAATGCTTATTGACAAGTAGATGTTGTGGGAAGTGTTCAGATAAAGTCGTTTGTTGAACTTTTCTGAACATTTCCAACCAATTAATAGATATTCTTCTACACATGTACATGTATGTCTTATCTGTTAGTCTGTTGTCATCTGCTGTCATCTGCATTTCCTGAACACCCCTCTGAATGAATAATAGATCATTCAAATAAATTCTTTTTTACTTGGTGGGAGAATCCATTTAGTAAAGAAAGGGTTATATAAAATTTTCGCTACGATAAGGCAGCAATGATTCATAGCCCCTACAATTCAGTGGAATCATGAACTTATTTACAACATACCGCATTACCGGTATAGCCATTTAATAAGCTAAATCTCAGATTTTGGTGTTGAATGGGTCACCATGAATCACTCTCAACCTAATCAATCGCCACGGTGTTTTGCTTATCGCTCACTATTTACATGCTGTATATATACAAACGTTCCGCTCACACAAAGTGTTTTGCGGAAAATAACGCATTCTTAATATGATCATTATTCTACATGTATACTAAATTAGGATATTATTGAGGAAATTTTCATAATTTGGTAACTGTTATTTCTAAATTATTACTTATTACATGTACATATGTACATGTACACATATACCGGCAGACTTTCATTTTTAGAAAATGTAGGCGCGCAGAGTCCCGCTCGCTGGGTTTTGGCCAGGCGCGCGGTTTCTATCAAGATAAAATAAACAGCGGAAATTCATTCATAAATGCCGCGTAAATTGAATTTGTTTACTCACGATCGGTGTCCAGTGAATCTCTTTGATGGTTTAACACTGCTTAATCCACTATCCATACGCACAAGTGAATGTTACACACTATGTTTTATATTCTACATGCTCCTATATTAAATGTAATTCATAATTATTAATAAGGAATCAATTTAATACTCAGATTCCAAGCTGACAGAATAAATATCAACATCTCCCGGCCACGTGGTCTCGATTTGATTTTCGAGGAATTTATGTGACGTCATAAGCCATACCGGTACATAGAAATGTATTTTTAGCTTCGAATCATTCAGTCTCAGACAGATATTGCATTTGACACGTCACACCGTGTGACCTCGTCTGGGTAGACACTGATAATAGCGTTATCAGGTTCGCTCTCTGTATTTGGCCTAGGTGCGCAATCGCTCGCTGGTCTTCAGTTTTAGCCGTGCGATGGGGCGCAAGAGCGATCGCGCGCCTCAAAAATGAAAGGCTGTACCGGTACACTTAGCTGATGTGCCTGACTTCATCCGGGCTCTTTAGGGAACAACGTTGCCAACCGGTATACATGTACAATGTATGAGTATATATCGAGGTCGCAGTCAAGGACACAGTCGCATATGAAATTGGACCCACCCATATAGTTCCCGGGATCAAAGTAGGCCTTTGGTACATTAATACCACATTTGAGTCCGATCAGTCGTGCAGTTTTCAAGTCTATAACACACGGAGACAGAAGTTCTAAAATATAACATAATAGACCAAATGATGTACCTGACTTCGTCCGCGCTATTTAGGGATTTCTCTATGATCGCCTCCGTTTGGACAAAATATACAGCATCTGGTAAGTGGAAAAACGATCAGTCGAGGTCCAGAAACCGATGAGTGTATATGTGCGCTACCGGTAGGTCAATGTCAAGGACAGTCACATGTGAAATTAGACCTCCCATATTGTTTCCAGGATGAAAGAAGCCTATCGTGCATACAATGTACATGTGCCAATCGATTGGTTGAGGTCCAGACACATGCATATAGTATATGAGCATATACCTACATGTATATGAGCGAGGTCATGGTCAAGGACATGGTCACTCATGAAATTGGACCCGCCCATTTCCGGGATCAAAGTAGACATACAATACATGTACCCCGCTGGACAAAACAAGTATCCATTCGCACCGCAGTGTATTTGCTGTTCGGCTGCGGTGTAAGAGTTTGTAACTGCATTGAGCACCGCAGCCGAACGGCAAGTACACTGCGGCCAAACAGCAAGTTCACTGCGGCCGAAATGCAACTACCCTCACGGTCGAATGGCATGTACACCGTGGTTAGATTTCTGGTTTGTATTGTCTTTTTTTCAGTTTGATGAAAGTACACTGTGGCAAATACACCATGCCGAATGGCAATTACATCACGACCCAACTGTAGTTAGCCGGTGGCGCAGCGGTGTAGTTGCATTTCAGCCGCGGTGGCAATGCTAACCGCACCGCAGTTAAGTGGTCCCACACACAGACAGAATTTCCGAAAAAACAACCGATGAACAAATGACCGATGATGAAAAACAACTAACGAAAAAACACACCGGCTGACGAATGGTGGCAAATGACAGATAAATGGCGAGGATGACGATGGCAAATGGCAACAAACAACAACGAAGAAAAATACCGACTGATGACAAAAAATGACTGATGGTGAAAAACAAATGGCCAACGACTAACACGATGTCGAACAATCGATGACGAAAAATTACTGATGACGAAAAACAAACAGCCAAAGATGAACACGATGTCGAATGATCGATGACGAAAAATGTCTTGATGACAAACACATCGACCCAGGCCTGCAGGTTTCAAAATTATGTGTAACCTACAGTACATGTATTTTTTTTTCGCCTGGTTTGTGCTTAGGTAATCCTAGTCCAAATCTACGGGATATAATGTACCCTGCTGGACAAAACAAGTTTCCACTTGACCACGGTGCAGTTAGCATTGCCACTGCGGCCGAAATGCACTACATTGTACACCGCGGCTCTACTGGCTAACTACATTTGGGCTGCGGTGTACTTGCCACAAAAACCACGACTGATGACAAATGAACAAAGGATGAAAACAAACGACCAACAATAAACACGACGACAGACGACAACCAAACACGAATGACGACAAACACACTGACTGTGACACTGATGACTCAACGAATGACCACGACAAATTGTCAAATGATGAAAAATGATTAAATGAAATAATAATCAAAATTTAATTTTTAATTTAAAGCAAACAGACCTACCTTTAAAAAAATCGTGGATTTGGAGAAAAATGCCTCCAGGAGCACGCATTGTGCTGTTGTGTTCACAACACCACCAGAATCCTCATCAGATGTCAATTCCTTGAACTTAAGTTGAAGTTGAAGATGGTAACTAGGAAACATATAGAATTTTAGTATCACAATTTACACGTAAACACAGAATTCGTTCTTTCATTTTTTTATCTTTCTTTGAACTTCGAACTTTTTGGTTGATTGAATGATTCTGGAATCTTGATCATTGTTGTCTGTAACAGTTTACAGTGAAGCCTAACTCAGTAACTGTCGATTGTCACGAAATCAAGCGATTAATTAATCTACGTACACTCGTACATTTGTGAAAATTGTTTGCCATGAAGCGAAGGTGAAGGCCTTATCGGTCTACATGGGATATACGGAAGTAATTTCCGATCAAGTAACTGCCGTAAGCCGGATGACATTGGCAGGACGGTCGCTTGACGGGGGATAATTAATTATTATGCTAATGATATACCAATGATTTTTATCAGATGAAAAGGCTGTAATTAATCCTCAGAAAGAACTGAATAGGGTAAACTTGAAAGTCGGGTACATTCTAGAATCTGGGAATGAATTTGATCAGTTGTTGTTGTTGTCTGCACATTCCTCCGTTATATCGGAGCACCCTGTAGTTTCTGCTGGATTCTGCGCAGTCACCACCCGGAAGTCACGTGTTAAATTCACAAATAAACATACCCGGTAATTTCTCTCATGGTATATAGAAATATATAAAAATTATATAAAAATTATATGACGTCTTAATTCACATGCATTTAGGTAAAAAGCACCCTTGGTGGTTGCTATAATATATGGTGGTGACACTATATTATGCAATTAAAAATCTAACTCCACATAATGATACAAATGAAGCTTCCTCCATGGAGCCAAGACAATAAACTGTTTGATAATTGTTCTTGGTACCGAAAGCTACAACAAAGAAATTAATATTTTCAACTCTCAAATGTATTAAAATCCATTGTTTTTGTCATCTCTTAATAATTGACCAGCTTCTGAAAACAATGAAGATGATGATATGTGAAATTCAAGATTTTTCGCCAGATAGATCCAGAGAAATTCTTTGTTGAAAATCTCTTGCCATATTTGGCTGTATTTATGCAAAACGTGCATCTCCATCTAAAGCTGAATTTTCCTTGTTAAATACTTTGGTGGTATCACAGGCATCGAGAAGAGTGGTAATACTGAGTGTTGAACTTGCACGGTGCTTTAGATCTGGAAAAGTCTGTCTAATGTTTATTGTCAGAGCATTGCAGAATCCCATCAAACTGGCACCATCTTCGTTTACTCAGCACTCCAGAGTCTTGAATAACCCGACAAACTTCTGTAGTACGTGGCATTGTGTATCAAACAGTAATCAGACCTGGTGGTTATGTAATTAGTTTGTCGACAGAGACGCGTGTTGGCTCCCGCGCATGGTGAATTGTGCGTTGATATTGGTTACGTCGGTTGAAGAATTGTGATGACGTTCTTTATATATCCACAAAAGCGACAGGCAGGGGGAGTGCAGGGACATAGCCAGAGGGTCTTCGTGCGGGGGTATAGGCTCATTATAATTTCCAACCTGATACCCCCTATGATTGGAAATATTTCCAATGGACAATCATCTCAGTCAAAATGATTTACCGAAGTAGGAACACTGAGACACCACCAATAGCTCATAAGCTCCCAGAATGTGTGTGTGGGATTCAGGGGCCAGTTTTGAAAAGTCACATAATCTGCCGATTTGTTTATTACGGAGACGTGAACGCATGTGCTGTGCTTGGGGTGGTCATATAGTTGCTGTTAAGTTTGCATGGATACGTGCAGACAGCTCAAGGAGAAGTCATATCAATGAGTATAATGCGCCAAAAAAGAACTCATCTTTTATCCCGTCATAACAACAAAGGCACCATTAACATTCCAAATAGACTGAATAGACATAATAGTTCCTGACAATGTTGAAATAACAGAGACGTCTCTTCTTCCTACGACACAAATGGGAATAAGTGCACTTTATAAATAGGGAGAACAGAGAAGATACCCGCCCTAACATGTCTTCTCTATATAGCGACGACATTTTTTGCTGGATAATTTCAATTTTACAAGGGATATACGAGATTTATTAACCTTGTAAATCCTGTCTTCTCTATTTTGCGACGGCATTTTTGCGGGTTAATACGAAACAATTGTTTCCTGTTTGGTAGCATATATCTAACAGGAACACCTGGATAGGTTTGATATGGCCCTAGAGGGACAATGATGCCGAAGAAGGCTTAAAAGATGGGATAATGTTACTTTATATACCTCGAGATTCAGATTTATTAGGTATATGCGATTTAAAGATGCATAACCGAATGAACGCTCGCAAATTACTATTTCCTTGACTTCGGGGGTAAATTTATTTTAATTCGATTCGAGGAACCCACCCATCAAAGCTCAGAGTTATCAGATATCGATTTTTGAAATATATATTTTTAACCACCAACACTATTAAGTGGCCCAGTAAAAGTCGACGAGAAGACCAAATTGCGGATGAAGATGCTACTTCTAAAATCAAGTGGCGTTTTTTTGTGTCAGATTTTTGACAAGCCGTCAAAATTTCGTTGAACAAAATGTTGATAAATAACAGGTTTTGGGAAATTTTATTCTTTAGTTGACTGTGGTTAGCATTATTTTTGGGCAATTAATCGATTCTGATAACTGAAGCGGCATTTCAAAAAAATGTCCTGTTGTTGTTGGAATCTGATGATATGGGGACCATCGAATCGGATTGAGTACCTTCCAGCTATGGCTGATTGTAGATAAAGCATTGTGCTGATTGTAGATAAAGTATTGTGCATAACATTCACTATGGATCCCATATTGGTCATTTTGGGTCACCTCGTCTCCGTGCATATTTCTCTGAATTGAACGGATACGTATACTCAGATCTTCGTCTTGGTTTTATATCAAGTATTCCAGATCAATGTCCTGTTCCAAGTCAAATCATATATAGTCGCGCGACATTTTCTATTTTCCGCTTATGCTGTATAAAGAACGGGTTGTTCTATAACCAAAGGCGGCGCAACCATAATTGGCTTCTTTTCATTCGAAATAAGATCTGACATTTCATCTATCGTGCCTTGGATTGTATTCGACGCACGTCATACTTCTGTCTAGGTCCATCAAATTGATGAATTATGAGAGAAATCAATCAAATGAGGCATCGCGGACGACAGTTATAAGTGTTTGTCTGCATCCTGATTTGCTCCGCAACTGGGAATTCTGCGAGACATTTATTGTGTAACGTTATGAGCGATTGTATAATCTTTTGCATGGTGATGTTTCACTGTCATCCTCAGATTTTTATCAACACATGGACAGGTGGCTCACTCCCAACTTATTGGTAACGTATTCACTATTTCTAAATATCATACCTGAATCAGCACTATTATAAAATGTCAGTCAAAATGCTACACATTGAAGCAACCACCAGTTTGGATCACCTGGTATCTTATATCGTGATAAACCGTGGCATAATGTATAGAGGTGCCGCAGCTAGGCCCACAACATACGCAGGTCCATTTGTGCAGGGGCCACATGTCACTACGACGCTGAATAAAGGCTCCCAAAAGGGAGCCAATAATTTATGTAGCTGTGTCAGTTAGTATTCAATATTTTTTAGTTCATGCCGGAATCCACAGCAGTTGGAATTTCAGGCAACATGCGACATTGAATAGTCAGTTATCAACGTTTCCAATTATAGGGGTGTGTAATTTTCAAACCAGTTTAAAAAGTGTGAGATATCACCGGTGGCCTAGAGAAGGTTGATGTTCATGGTCGTGCAGTTGGACACCCAACACCACAAAAAATACCCTCTAGCGAAAATCGTCACCGTGGCAGCAGTCGATATCTGGTGTGTCGGTGCTAATAGCGTTTCTGGGAGCTGATCCTGTGACAGCTAATGGACGAGCTTAATCCATATATGTAAGCTGCTCAAATGCGAGACGCCGTGTACGAAGGACTAGGAATGGTCATAAGAACTATTTCATAATGGAAATGTTATGCCCAAAGTGGCAAATTCCTGCAACCAAAATATACTAGACATCTTTGGATTTGAAAATCAGAAGGACAAAACATGTTTATTCTTATCGAGATTGTTGTGCTATTACATATAAAATCCATTGGGGTCAGTGCCTTCCGCGTGCTGTTCTCTAGCCGAATTCGTCATATCCAATTTAATCCCCTTGATGGTCCAGTCAAACCCGGTCCATGGGGGCATTTGTGGTCGTTCGGTGACTTGCTGTCCAAATAAACCGCGGTCCAGAAATACGGATTCGTATCTCAGGTATAGCCTCCCTAACCATTTTTAGCTGGGCCGTCGATTTATATGGTTTAGTTGCCGATGTAAGGTCATAACACGCAACAACTGAACACAGTCGACAATTAACTCACCCATACACTTTACATGCATTAACGCTTCTCGCTTATAAATTTCCAAGCAAAATATGTTCGTCGTAATTATCGATTTTCGCTGTCGATAGAACGCGGCGGTCCACATTAGGCAAGTACGATTATTTAGAGCGACGATACAGATACACTACTGTTACAGCATGGGATTGACTGGACCAGGTTTAAGACAGAGATGGCGAATGCGTCACTTATAGACCTGCTGTTTCGGATTTAAACCACAGACATAGCAGTCAAATGGCGGTTTAAACCTAAAGGTTTCTTTAAAGCAGGTTTAAACCTGAGATGACGAATCCCGCATGAATATTCACACTGTCGGCTGTTGTCGAATCGGTTTAGTGGAGGGCACTTGAGAAAATACTTCCTGTCTGTATGTAGCACATACATATATTGAAGACATAAACCATACCTTATGTCTGATCCATGAGCTCTAGGTTCACTACCGCGTCGATATATATTTCGACGGAACTGAAGTTTGAGCGCCCTATATCTGTCCGGCTAGGTTTAACGTTTTCTATATACTGAACGCTCATTGGTTAGTACTTAATCCGTAGGAAAAGTTATGATAATAAGTTTTGACAGGTCATTTGTTGAACTTATTATCTGAACATTTACCTCAATAAATACGACTCCTTCTGCACTTTTATTATCTGGTGTTTGTTTATATCACATGCACATCCCTCTAGATCAATAATAGACCATTCCAATATATACTTGTCTAACTTAGTGGGAAAATCCATTCAGTATAGAAATGGTTAAACAATATGATTTCCTTCCCGAAATATAATTTTAACATAATGTAACATGAATAAAACATGATGCAGGAGAGAATATGGAATCAAACATAACCCTTCTATTCAGAGTAGGATGGATCAAAATTGCCTGCTCATACCAACCCGTCTATTCAGAGTAGGTTGTGTCAAACAAACAATGCCTGCCCATATACCAACCCGTCTAATCAAAGTAGGATGGATCAAACATTGCCTGCTCATACTAACCCGCTTATGCAGAGTAGGTTGGATTAACCAATGCCTGCTCACACCACTCCGTCTATTCAGAGTAGGATAGATCAAACAAACAATGCTTGCCCATTTACAGCTCTACCAACCCGTCTAGAGTAGGATGGATCAAACAATGCCTGCTTACACTAGCCCGTCTATTCAGAGTACGATTGCATGTAATAAGAAATGAAAGGGAAGCGGAAAGAAGATAACACATAGCAGGATGATGATATATAATTTAATAATCATGGGATGAGATTACTGACACTGAAAATGCTAAGGAGGCTTATAATCACTTTATTTATCTATTCACATCATTGTATAATAAAACATGTCCAGTAGCATACAATAATGGAAACAAAAATAAGCGAAAAAAAGATAGCAAACCCTGGATGACAAAATCTCTCATCAATGCATGTAAGAAGAAAAACAACCTTTATAAGAAATTTCTGAAAACAAGAGATCAACCAACAGAAATGAGATATAAAAGATACAAAAATAAACTAACATCTATTATGAGATATTGCGAACAGCAATACTACACCAAGTTACTTGACAGTTATAACAAGAACGCAAGAGAAATTTGGAAAATATTAAACGCTCTTTTAAGTAATAGAAAGAAATCCTCATACCCAAGTGAATTCAAAATAGGACAACAAACGATAACTGGTGGAAAAAAATATTGCGAACAACTTTAATAATTTCTTTGTAAATGTGGGTCCCAAACTTGCAGATGGAATACCGACGAGTAAACAAACAAAATTTGAAGATTTCATGAACAATCCAGTAAATGATTCATTATTTCTCAATCCAGTGACTGAAACCGAAATAATCAACGTTGTCAATAAATTTGATTGGAAAACCTCAAAGGATCTTAATGATCTTAACATGACCCTTATTAAAAGAGCCTTGCCATATATTACCACCCCACTAGCACATATATCCAATGCCTCCTTTCAAACAGGATGTTTTCCAGATGCAATGCAAACGGCACGCGTCATCCCACTGTTTAAATCAGGCGACAAACAAAATTTCTCAAAACTATAGACCAGTTTCACTACTACCCCAAATATCAAAGATATTGGAAAAACTTTATAACACACGCCTAATGTCATTCTTTGATAAACAAAATATTCTCTCATACAGCCAATATGGCTTTAGAAACAACCGATCTACCTCTCAAGCTATCATGGAACTTGTCGAAGAACTTTCAGATGCAAAAGACGAATCACAATACCTTCTTGGAGTATTTATTGACCTAAAAAAGGCATTTGATACAATTGATCATAAAATTCTACTGTCAAAACTCGACCATTATGGAATAAGAGGAATATGTCATGACTGGCTCTCAAGCTATCTGAAGAACAGACACCAATACGTATCTATTAATGGTACTGAATCAGATTCATTGGAAATCAAATGTGGTGTTCCTCAAGGATATATACTAGGTCCCTCACTCTTTATACTATACATAAATGATATCTGCAACGTCTCATCACTTTTGAAAATTATCATATTTGCAGATGACACAAATTTGTTCCTTAAAGGAAACAAATTAGAATCGCTAGGCAGGACCGTATCCAGAGAACTGGTTAAATTAAATACCTGGTTTCAAATGAACAAACTGTCCTTAAATATACTTAAAACAAATTTCATGATATTCGGAAATAAGGAAGAAAAGACTGGAGACATAAATGTTAATATAAATGGCAGCAAGATTGAACGTGTGTACTCTACTAAATTTCTAGGTGTTCATATAGACCATAATCTAACTGATCAAATCAAGCATATTCAAACTAAAATCTCCAAAAGCATGGCCGTGTTGCTACGAGTCAAAAAACAAATAGGCAAATCAGCACTTGTCTCACTATATCAGTGTTTAATCGCTCCTTATTTAAATTATTGCTGTTAAATCTGGGGAAATGTTTATAGCACCAGGCTTATCCCTCTCAGAAACCTTTAAAAAAGCAATGAGAATAATTGATGGAGCTGGATACAGAAGTCATAGTACTCCAATATTCCAGAAGTATAAAATCCTGAAACTTGATGACTTGACTGAAATGAACACACTTGTTACAATGTATAAAGCTAAACGTGAGCTTCTACCCCCTAATTTACAAACATTCTTTGTCACTGTCAAAGGATCACATGAGCACAACACGCGACAAATTGAAAATTTCAGAGTTAGTCACAGGAGAACCAATACCAAAGCATTTTGTACAAGAAACATTGGAACAACTCTATGGAATTCCTTAGATAAAAACCTAAAGAACTACGAAAACACTTTTACATTTAAAAGAAAATATAAACTTCATCTTTTAGAAAAGTATGTCGAATAGCAGTCCATTCAATGGAAACCCTAAATCAGGAACAGATGAATAATTCACCCATCATTTCAGATATAAAAACATAACATAAGAATTGGATAACCGGAAAATAAAAATAAAATTTCAAAAATAATTATCAAGTTTAACCATGGGGGTTGCACCTTATAAGTGTAAACTTCTAGCATCCCCCCTTCAACATATCTTACTTCCATAATACCATATATCATATTAATACATTGGTATCACACTTCCTACTTTCTATTATTACTTCCTATGTATTAACTATTATGTTGAAATTGTATAACTATGTATAATTATGTTATTATTTGTCTATTGACAATTGTCTATTGACAATTGTATGTGTTGAATGAATAAATAACTCAAACTCAAACTCAATTAAATTTAATGAAACGACAAAAAATCAAACAAATAAGAACAGAGAAGCATAACATTGGAATTAGGCTACTTCGTGGGGGAAAGTCATCGGTGTCAGTATAGGAGTATACATATGTGCGGGTATGCTATATATTTATAACGTTTTGGACATAACAGGGGCATAAGCGCGAAGCTTGTTTGTAAACCACCATCAGTGTATCAAACGATGAATCTGATAGAGTGGAACCAATATCAATGGTTCGAGTTCGATCAGAAAAGTTGTTTCTATTTCACGGTTACTGTTCATGATGAAGGCTCTTGCTTTGTAATTGCCCAATTTTCAAGAAATTGTCAGACCAATATGTAGATTCAAGAAATTGTCGGACCAAGATATAGGTTACTGGTAAGATGACATGAGCCAATTTCTATTTCTTGATCGGGAATCTGGTGGTTTACTCTGGTTGACGCCGTTGTCCGCCATGTATTTTCCCTTTGTGTGGACCACGATTCTGTGCATATTTGGAATCTTGGCAAGCAAAACTTGTAGCGAGCGTACTTCCGTCGCCCATATAGCGTTCTCAATTATGTACGTTGTGGTAGTTTTCGGAGACATGATGAGACATGAGTTCACGATTTGTTTTAGGTAACAAGGTTTGTTTTTATTTCGTAATAAGGGGGTGATGGCACACCAGAAAACCCATTGCTTACGATCTGTAGTTGATGCCCTTGTCTGTGAATAGCATATTGGCATTTTTTTCTGAGGTGTTATTTTGGAAACTATTTTTGTTGTTGTAAACTCTCGAACAATAATAGCAACACATCGGGTCTCAGCTCTCGGTATAATGTGCTGGATCAATATATGATCAGATTTTTTTTCTTCGAATAGTGTAATAACAGAAAGTTGGTGCAAGTAGATTTAGTATGAGTATAGTGGGCGCCAAATATAGAGTGTGTGGCACTCAATATACATAATTAATTATTGATGTTAAAATTGGGTCGAATTGCAAGGTACGTGTTGGGTAATTTCTCTGGTATAGAACCTATATCGACGGTTAAAATACACCAGCGGTATGCATGATATATTGCCATGCAGACATCGCTCAGCGATCCCTACGTTAACGCACCATCTGTATATACATGGTCATACAGTATACAGTCGTATCAATAATGTACACCGTTTTATTAATGGAGACACTAGTATCCTCTGTGGAATTATTCTATTCTACTCTAAACCAATTTCTCTTCTTTTGGTAATCCCTCTTTTAGAACCAAAATTGACGATCAAAAGCCGCCAGCAATGTTCATGCTCTATATCCCCTACAGTTGCTAATCAAAGCGCACACGCCAGTTTATTCGTGGTTACACTATATTCCCATTTCTGAAGATAGATACATTGGTATTTCATGTCCATTAAGTATTCAATTGATTTACCTCATCGGGGAGATGGCTCTAACTAAGACGTATTGGGGCTGACCATGTTTCATTGATGGTAATTGCTGGTAAGACAGACTATTGTCGAGCGGTGGGTCATCACGCACAATATAAATGTCGTTCGCGATTACGGACGCCAGATCACGTGATTGATATTTTCGTGGTGAATTGGTAATCTATGACCGATCTCTGTGAGTTGAAGAACACGACTATTCCAGTATTTAAAGCATCAACAGCGCGCTATCAAAAGCCATCTCTGCATCTACAACTCTCATATTGGAGCGGAACATATGCAGGTGACCATATAAACTCACTGGTCTTCGTTTGCTTCCCTATTGGGTCAAACATTTGGAACCAGTTTTGGTTCCCCGGGAATTGAAATTTTAACAGTGTTTATAGATAGAACGCCACAAGCTTGTGCATTGGTTAACGTTACTTCACGAGTTTGTTGTTAGGCGACGGTACAACGAGAACAAATGAGTACAATATTAAAGATACATAATCCAATTTTACGCCCCTAAATTACTATTTCTACGGCTTCGGGTGGGGGAGGGGGTATTTTGTATTTGAATTGAGTCGAGGAACCCACCCATCAAAGCTCAGAGCTATCAGATTACGATTTTTTGTATTCTCTTATTTTTCACCACCTGGAATATTTGTCGGGCTGGCAAAAATTCCGCTGACTTCTTCTAGAAATAGTACAGACACGTGCGGACGCCATAATGATATTATTGATATAGTAGGGATATATAGTATGTGTGGTTCAGGGACAAACTAGCGAGTGTCAGTAGCAACATATCGTTTCCGCTGTCATGCCACACGCTAAGGTGGGTATAATTGTCCATCTAACCACAGTGTACATGGGAAAAAGGGAAACGACCGTGTCAATGACTATGACGTATCTGCGTAAAACAATGTCATTCTTGTCATTTAAATGTTATTATTGCCGATAATCAATGCTTGTAATGCCGTTTCGGTGGGGTATCAACGTGTGTAATTGGTCATACGCTTGTCGCCATATGATTAGTGTGTCATGTGCCTTATGAATCTACCTCGATTTTTCTTTTCTGAATATTTTTTTCAATACCTTCATTTTATACGACCGTTTAAAAAAAACAGGACGTATTGTGTTATTGGTCCGTCCGTCCGTCTGTCCTTCGGTCCGTCCGTTCGCGTTTAGTTTTCGAATGATAACTTGAGATAGTCTCAACTGCATGAATGTAATGAAATTTGGTATGTGGGTTTACTTGCCCAAAATACATGTCAAGTTCGAATTTGGATTCCGCCCGACAATATTCACTAGAGTGATGGCCCTTTGTTGGAATTACAGCGTGCATATGTTGCCACGCCCTATAGTGGTGCTCTTGTTATTTCGTGATACTCGTCAACTTGAGACCACATGGTTCCTGGTCGTTGGATATTATAGGATACATGCAATGTGAAGGAAATTAAGTGGCTTGTTCGTGATGGTTTTTATGTGGCGATTGATGCTATCAGTTCATATAAAAAAAATCACTCTGCATGGGATCACAATATTGCGGTTGCTGTGTCAAAGTGCGTGTGCTTTCTTGTCATGTATTGGTAGTGTTTTCGCCACTGGAATAGCGTTGTTTCGTGGTCGACTAAAACACATATTAGTCATATAATATAATATAATATAGCCACGTTTAGACCAGGAACTTCAAACTTCACGTGTTATTAGCTACCGACCGTGAATTGATTGATGTGAGCAAAAAGTCCGGCCCGACGTGCACCAGCTGACTATATATGCAGCTGCGTGACGGCAACTTAAAGGGGTACTGTACGCCATTTTAAATAAATTCCCGGTGTATCAACGATCGAATATCGATATTATATAAAAATAAGTAATTTGAGTGGAAGATATATTCTGTAAACGATCAGGTTAATATGTGATCTTAAAATCAAAGTTAATAATTTGATATGAATTTAATTTATGGCTGGAGCCATAAAATAAATTACGAATGTCCGTGTACAAGACTTAATCAAATTAATTGATGGATAGTGGATTGGGCAACGCGTGGCACACATGATCGTGTAAACAATTATATTGATACGGGGCGTAAACTCAAGCCATGCACTCACTGACTGGTGACTATACAATAACTTAAATGAGTACGTCATGGGACTAGTATACATATAATATAACATTTATTTTATACATTTGCTTGAAAACTCTACAAAAATTACTCGACAACGACAATTTGTATTTTGCATTCCGGTTAATTTGCCATCCGTAACACTACTTCGTACTCAACAGACTTTGAAATAATGGAAAAATGGATGCCGTATTCTTCGACTCAGAGACCATATAAACCAACAACAACAACAACATCATTTGAGTACAGTATCCCTTTAAGTCTCAGGGTTATAATCTAAATCTGCATATTACTCAAATGCTTGCTGTCGTATTCCTGTTCTGTGCAACTTTGATTGAATATAAATCAAAGTAAGATCAGACTACATATACTGATCTGGCCAATTGAGGGACCAAACCTCAGTCTGCCATCACATATTCACGCGTTCCATATAAATGCTTACATAAACAGAATGACTGATTGAGTGACGGGTATTCCTTATAAGGTAAAATCATGTTTGTTTCATCGCAGTCGTTCAATGGCGATCTTAGTCGACCGGAAACAATGCCACCGCGGGCATATTGACGGAACTTTAGATCGCTTGACAACACTTCTCCATTCCAATATGGGTACCGGGACATATGGTTATTATCCGATCACTCCCTACGGATCGCCATTTTACAGATCGATTATAGAGCTATGGACTGTATGTCTTGTAGACAAACATCTACAGCTTTAGGTTAGAGATAGCCCCATGTTTGGTCGATTTGCGATCGTGATTATCAGTAAGCGCGCTGTAGATCCAGTGTCTGGAATCGACCTATACACAAGGAATGGACATTGAAGTCATGTTTACGTATATGGACCTGGTTAGAGTGTGTTTGTGTGGCAAAAGGGCCAGGTTACTTCGAATCGGACGGCTGGTTCCATTTGGGGCAGGGGTCAGTGCGCGAAATTAACATATTTGACATTAAGTATTGGTTGGAAAAGTAAATTATCAGGAAAATATCAACCTATGTTGGTCTGAAATGTTCAACTGTTATTGGTTCAATTAAAGACATATTGTACTTGTTCGGGTGCGTGAAACTGATAAGTTAGTATTTACGCCAACTGTAGGAATGTACCATTCTACTAACATCACCGAAAATGACCGTACCACTCCATAGAAAACATTGTCTGAACTAGGCTAAATTGTAAATATTTACAACTCGAATCGGAACGCTTCTATCGGCGATAAACTAACGAAAACGATTTCGCCATCGGCAGTCACTGCATTTAATTAATATATAAGAATGACAGTGTATGTTGTCAATTTAGATATAATATTTGTAAAAACAACTACTTTGAACAAGATTGTGCTCCATTTCTATTTGATCACCCTACCGGAGTGCTTCACATCACTTTAACGCATAAAATTTCTAACTGTTGAAAATTTACGGTGAGTGGGGAACTGACTTGGCGATGGGGCTATACACAATGCCAGTACACAGTCACTGGTATATCTCATATATATTTTGAAGACCTCTGTCTGTCTGTATGTCCTATATAGAATCGAAAACGGGTTGACCGATCGAGACCAAACTTCCTATCCAAAGGTAAAATCCCACGGGAATAGTCGACGTCGCATTTTGGAGAAGCACAGAGCACCCATTCTCCACTCTCAGTCACAAAAAAACGGCACTGCGGTGGTTAATCAAGTGATGATTTAATAAGCGTTTGTTTTTGACGCATCGCTATAAAGAGCGTTTGTTTACCATTCAACGTTATTAGCATCTGCAGAGAGATATACGGGAACAATACTTTGACACGAGTATTTGAAATTAAAGAACGTCATTTTAGACACACAGAAATGTGCCCAAAAGTACTTGTGAACAGTACACCAACTGATTTACATATGCCTCAGTGCTAACAGATCCCGCTGGCCTGTATTCGCAGGAAAGCTTTGACCCTGCACGAGTATTTGAAATTGAAGAACGTCCTTTTAGACACACAATCTACGATTCTCGACCGATCGGGACGAAACTTGGTACGTGTGTGTAGTTTGACCAGGCGGTCGTCGTTGTCGTATTGGCGAGCCCGTGCGGCGCCCGTTTCCCGTGCGACGCCAGCTTCGCGCATGCGCAGACCATATCTCGGAAACGGGTGGAGCTATCGACTTGAAACTTGGTTTTTGAATAGCCCGGACAACGTCGGGATCATCGGCTATCTCATATATATTTTGAAGACCTCTGTTTGTTTGTTTGTTTGTCTGTCTGTCTGTCTGTCATTGATACAAATCTACGATTCTCGACCGATCGGGACGAAACTTGGTACGTGTGTGTAGTTTGACCAGGCGGTGAACGTTGTCGTATTGGCGAGCCCGTGCGGCGCCCGCTTCGCGCATGCGCAGACGAGATCTCAGAAACGGGTGGAGCTATCGACTTGAAATTTGCTATGTGAATGTATCTTGCCCCGGATGCGAATTTTATCGGGTCGCCGAGCCCGTGCGACAACAGCTTCGCGCATGCGCAGACGAGATCTCGGAAACGGGTGGAGCTATCGACTTGAAATTTGGTATGTGAATGTATCTTGCCCCGGATACGAATTTTATCGGGTCGCCGAGCCCGTGCGACGCCAGCTTCGCGCATGCGCAGACAAGATCTCGGAAACGGGTGGAGCTATCGACTTGAAATTTGGTATGTGAATGTATCTTGCCCCGGATATGAATTTTTATCGGGTCGCCGTGCCCGTGCGACGCCAGCTTCGCGCATGCGCAGACCAGATCTCGGAAACGGGTGGAGCTATTGACTTGAAATTTGTTACGTGGATGTATCTTGCCCCGGATACGAATTTTATCGGGTCGCCGAGCCCGTGCGACGCCAGTTTCGCGCATGCGCAGACCAGATCTCGGAAACGGGTGGAGCTATCGACTTGAAATTTGGTTTTTGAATAGCCCGGACAACGTCGGGCTCATCGGCTAGTCTCATATATATTTTGAAGACCTCTGTCTGTATGTATGTGTGTCTGTATGTCATTGATACAAATCTACGATTCTCGACCGATCGGGACGAAACTTGGTACGTGCGTGTAGTTTGAGCAGGCGGTCGTCGTTGTCGTATTGGCGAGCCCATGCGACGCCCGTGCAGCGCATGCGCAGACGAGATCTCGGAAACGGGTGGAGCTATCGACTTGAAATTTGCTATGTGAACGTATCTTGCCCCGGATACGAATTTTATCGGGTCGCCGAGCCCGTGCGACGCCAGCTTCGCGCATGCGCAGACCAGATCTAGGAAACTGGTGGAGCTATCGACTTGAAATTTGCTATGTGAATGTATCTTGCCCCGGATACGAATTTTATCGGATCGCCGAGCCCGTGCGACGCCAGCTTCGCGCATGCGCAGAACAGATCTCGGAAACGGGTGAAGCTATCGACTTGAAATTTGGTATGTGAATGTATCTTGCCCCGGATACGAATTTTATCGGGTCACCGAGCCCGTGCGACGCCAGCTTCGCGCATGCGCAGACCAGATCTCGGAAACGGGTGGAGCTATCGACTTGAAATTTGGTTTTTGAATAGCCCGGACAACGTCGGGCTCATCGGCTAGTCTACTATATATTTTGGGACTTCTGTTTGTCTGTCTGTCTGTCTGTTAGCTATGGCCGGGAAAACTGCCGGACGGATTTAGCCCAAACTTGCTATATAAGGGTAAAATCCCAAATGGAGTGTCATCGCACCGCTTCTGAGAACGTCAGAGCACTCATTCTCCAATCCCCCGCCACCATGCGATATAGCCACATTTAGACAATATATGCTGATTGATTTAAGGTATTGTAGACATTTTTATATGCAGTGTTCTGGTAAAATTCTGATATTGAAGATGGGTACCCCCAAAAAGAATTTTTGTTTTAAATTTTTTGTTAAGGAGAGGAGATCAGAGCAGAATGATGTTCAAAATTTGGTTCCAGATGGAATTTGCAATAACAAAGGTTATGTTAGTGTCTAAATCAGATATTCTGTTAGATAATTTGGCAGCTGTTCCAAAAATGTTTACCCCTCCCCTAAGACAGAAATGTTATAGTCCTTATTATCCTCGTTATGTCACAACAAATCAAAAGTAATTGTATTTTTACACTTATCACTCTGTGTACACGAACATGCAAGTGTAATACGCGCCTGTAGTAACAACTTTGATGGCCCATGCTGGTGCGTTAATTAGAAAAATATTCAAATTGTCTAAATAGAGTGTTTAGTAACATGCACTTATACGCCATTCAAATACCTATAGGCCGGATTCGTCATCTCCGGTTTAAACCTCCGAGTTTAAACCTAGTTTAAACCTACATTGGCGGTCCAGCCAAACCGGGTCTAAGGGGGCGTTTTTGTCGTTCAGTTGCCAGCTAATTGACAACTCGATTCGGTGATATGATTGTGCAATCAAACTACCCTCTTACCAATCGGACCAAAAGATAGGCCAATATAATGGTTATTGACAAGTCATAAATTATCGTGACCGCGTGCACGCTCAATGGATTTATTCATTGAGAAACAAGTATCGCCCATTGACTATTAATCCGATCTCATTCTGTGTTTAAATCAATTTAACAAAGGGCTTGTCTCTCAACACGAGTTTCACGCTCTTTCGTCACTTTGCTTGTGATAGATTTTCTGCAAGATGCTTCACCCGCAAAGACAAAATTTGGTGTATTTACATGTATATCTGTATATATTAAAGTGTATAGGAGCTGTCTACATGTATATCCGTTTGTCTGTTCGCAACTGTTCCCCAATACCCCTGGACCGATTTCAATTAAATTAGGTGTGGTGATTCGTGTGGTATAACGGCGTTAGGTCTTAAATATTTTTATTTAAAAATTAAAAAATATAATTAAAAAAAAATGAAAATATTGTGTTAAATTGAGTAAGGAGTTGAATCTAAAAAGAAACAAAATTTAAATTAACATTTGTTTGTTTTAAATTTGTTTTTAAATTAAAATGTTCAAATGATCAAAATGTGCGCAAAGCCCCTCTGGCGCTGAATAAAGTCTCCATAATCGAGTCAATCCTGGACCAAGAGGCCAGTCAAGTGAAGGCAAATTGCTTATGAGTGCACACCATAAGCGGCATCTAAACTGTTGGAAGTGGGCAACCATGCAGATGGACAGCTTTTAATAAAGAAATATATTACATCCGTTGATTTTTTTTCAATGTCATAAATTTCCCGTCATGCAGAAAATCAAAAAGGTTCCCAAGTTTTGAACTGGTAGAATATTATGGGAATTTATGGGTGTAGCCAGAGTAGAGCTTTGTGGCATGATCTACATCAAAATAAGTTCTCAAATTTGACTCATATAGCAATATAAGTTTAGGATTGCAAACTATGTGTACAGCATATCTGGTCATTAGTGTTCGGTATTCGACGGATTTCGGTATTCGAATATTCGGTTCGAATAACGACCGAATATTCGAATAGTATTCGAATATTTAGATAAATTATAAAATTATATAGATAACATATTTTGGAACCAATTTATTATTTAATGAAATAGCATATTATCCATGCACATGCTATACGCAAAAAAAGAGAGAGAAAAAAAGTCTTTTGGCTTAATAGCAAGAGTTTATCTGTTTATGAAGTTCAGGTAGTCAATGTCCCATGCATGGTTCCACAAGTTGGTCGTGGTGCCACAATAACTAAGAACATGATCTGGATTGAGCTTGCGGGTTGCCTTTTTAGTTTTGGCATCCAACGTGAAGTGAGTCCATATATCTGATTTCTTCGAATTTGACGCCATATTATACACATAATTGACAACGCGCAAACAAAACAAAACGATGCGTTATAGGTCCGCTTCCTATGACCACATGCAAGCACAGTCTGGTTTACACCTAGCCAATACAATTATTTCGACGTCATGACGCCAATCAAATCAGAACGTTACAGTTACGTCATATTAGTTCGTTTATATTATGGTCAGTGGAAAATAGACTATACTTTTAACAAACCCTCAGACTAATAACAAACCAGGAAACAATTACCCGGAGATTATTCTCGATGTATTCGAATATTCAAATAATTATTCGAATATTTATTTTTACGAGCGAATATTCGAACATTCGGACCGAACACTGCTGGTCATGCAGTAGCATCGTTTTGGTGTCAAAATTAAAACGTTAAACCTTCAAATGAATTCGTAGAAAACACCAGTATTTGTGATTGCCACAAGCCAAAAAAAAAAAAAACCCAAGATAGTTGTAAAAATCATATATTTAGGAACATGTCCATATCTGAGCAAAGCTCGCGTGCTAATGAATCAACTGTGACATGATAACCCCAGTCGGCAGTCGCCATTTAGACACGCCCTCACTCGAGATTATTTACAGCTCCACCCTTTGACTGATTGCGTGACAATTCTAAACCGCGATGAAGAAAAGACGGATTCGTCATCTCAAGTTTAGCCTCGATAAAGCTGGTTTAGCTGGACCGCCGAATTAGATGGTTTAGTTGCCAGTTTAAGCATATAAAACGCAAAAACAATATTGAAATTGACAAAAACTTATCCCCATACGCTTTATATGTGTGACTGATTCTCGCTTATAAATTTCCAATCAAAATATGACCGCTGTCGTAATTATTGATTTTCGCAATCAATAAACCGAGGCGGTCCGCATTAGGAAAGTACGTTTAATTATCTCGACGATACAGAGACACTATTGCTAAACCACTGGACTGGCTGGACCAGGTTTAAACCAGAGATGACGAATGCGTCACTTAGACCTGCGGTCTCGGGTTTAAAGCACGGATTTTGCTGACTCACGGCGGTTTAAACCTAGTGGTTTACGTAGACCAGGTTTAACCCTGAGATGACGAATTCGGTCATAGAGTTCATATGCCGGTGAGACAAATGTTTTCTTCGTGATTCTACCGCTACCATGGGTTACATTCATCCCGTATATCACCAATTATTTGCCATAATTTACTTCACGAATTATGGTAGAAACTGATTATTAAAAATCACACCGACCAATCGACCCTGCATATGCCTTTATGTCACGCACATATATGACCAAATGTGTGGAATTTCCACAATATACCGCTCATTTGCTTTACTATTCTAAGTTGGATATCTGTATTCTTAGTCTTGCAGTTATATGTAACAAATGTAACTATACCTGCTGAGTGGTAAATAGCTGTACGTCAGAAAATAAAACGAGTGGTTGTAACTTTTTTCAAATCCTTAGCTAGCCCGGCATTTCTCGTTCGGTTGACCCAATTTCCAGACATGGAAGAGAATTGTCCATAAATATATGTTAAATGCCATCGTAACGAACAATTAATTGCGATGTTTTATAGCAAACATGCTGAATACATTTACACATGCAGATACATGCGACATTATATGTGTACCGACTAAACTCCGCTTATATATATTACTAGTTTCTCCGTGAATTTCTGTAATTTCTTGAATGTTTGGATACCATAACTTTAATATATAGATGCATATGTAATATGGACAAAAATATATATATTTGAATGTATGGGACACAGGTACAGTATGTGGTTGAGCAAAGTATCAATATGTATCGAAATATGCCTCGATCGGATTGGAAGAATCATATGTTCGTTAACTCAGATCAGAGATATCACATGTCATTCATGATTGAAATGAACGCCTCGTCAGTAATGAAATAATGCAAGATGTCCGTGGCCTAACCATACTACATGCGTATGGGTATGATGGTATCATTTAAAGGTACTCAATCCGATAAAACTCCTCTCAATTACTATTTCAATGGCTTCGGGGGTCAAAAATATTTGATTCGAGTCGAGGAAGTCACCCATCAAAGCTCAGATTTGTTAGATATCGATTTTAGAAATCTATTATTTTTCATTATCGGGAATACTATCTGGCCCAGAACTCAGTCAAAATTGCGTTAAAATTACCACTTGATTTTAGAGTTATCCATCCTTGTCTGTTTGAATAGATTTGGAGTACACATCCAGAGCAGATTACGGCAGTTATTAGTACTCATCTCGAGAACATAACAAATTTCAAAAATCAATATCTAATAACTCTGAGCTTTGTTTGATGGGTTCCTCGACTCGAATCAAATATTTTTTACCCCCAAAGCCAAAGAAATAGTAATATAGGACCCTCTGATCGGATTGTTGTTGTTGGAATCTGTTGAGATGGGGACCCTCTTTACGGATTGAGTACCTTTAAGGGAAATCACTCCACCATGAATTCACTCTGAGCACCGATTCGAATGTGACACAGAGCGACCGCCTAATTTAAAAGGTCGTTTCTCTTTGGTGAAGTGGTCAAAGTACAGTTCAAAGCTTGTTCAACTTTACACAAGTGGTCTGGTGAGGAAAACGGTTATTTTTCCAGCTATTTGCTTGAGAGGCCAGACTCAAGACACACTTGGAATGAGTCAGGACTATTATATTTTATTTGTTCTAGACATTCGCGACAGGATCGGCACTGTCAATCAGCTTTGATAAGTTCATGTCCCGAGAGAAGCCGACGTCCTGATGAAATATCCCAGAATTAGCATAGCATATCGTAAGCCATGCCAACTTCCCAAATTAAACCTTAGAAATCATGGATCGTGACTTAATTATCTCCAAATGTATTTGATATGACCCCGATATGCCATGTACTCTCAGTGATATGTGGATTAACAGAGGAAACAAGATTTCCTATACATGTATGTATGTCGGTCAGGAACCTGCATTTGGTGGGGAGACTGAGGCTTAAATTACATAATGGTTTGAGATGTGTGTATGTTATGTGGCCCATTTTGGAATCTGAGATATGTATGTGTTAACTGGTGTTTTCTTTCGAGACATATACATGTAGGCATATAAGTCAAATTCTCATTCACAACAAACTCCATCTGCTGTAATAATGTGTTCTTGTTCTGAATTTCCCATAGAGCGCGGAGAAGTTGGTCTTTAGTATGACTGGCATTATTTTACCTGCCTGTAAAAGTGTCGTTTATTTTCATACTTAGAACAGTACTTCGAAATTATTCGCGTTATTCCTGATAACATCGTTCATGTCAGATGCACTGTGACCTATATTGGCCCAACGAAAGTCACCCAGAACCATATAGTGCATCTGTTATATATAACGTGTTATTTGGTCAATGTATTGTGAACATCAAGACGTGCCGTGCAATACATTTTAAGTTAAGTTGGCAAGTATTCTGATACATGTGGTGCTCTAATTCTGGGGAATTTCAGCAGCATATTTCCTTCTCTCTGGGACTGTTTGGTAGCGTCAATAATGTCTTTGATGAATACATGGAAGTAATTAAAGTACAACTGCCCAGACAAATGTCTACAAGCAAACACATATTTGCCCTGAGCCTGTCCTCTAAGGTAAACAACTAGAAACAACCGATTTTTAATTAGACCACTTGCAATGAATTTTAATTTCACAAGATTTGATTGTTCTTTGTCCGGTTCGAACCCGCGTGTTCAGTTTGAACTCTCGTTAGAAATATTCCCATAGCCAATGTGGTTAGGCCTAGGATACCATGCATCATTACAGTACGTTAGACCATGGATACCATGCATCAATACAGTGTGTTAGGCCATGGATACCATGCATCATTCAAGTATGTTAGACTATGGATACCATGCACCATTACAGTATGTTAGGTCATGGATACCATGCATCACATACAGTATGTTAGGCCTTGGATACCATGCATCATTACAGTATGTTAGGCCATGGATACCATGCATCATATACAGTATGTTAGGCCTTGGATACCAAGCAGCATTACAGTATGTTAGACCATGGATACCATGCATCATTACAGTATGTTAGGCCATGGATACCACGCATGCATCATTACAGTATGTTAGGCCGTGGATACCATGCATCATTACAGTATGTTAGACCATGGATACCATGCATCATTACAGTATGTTACGCCATGGATACCATGCATCATTACAGTATATTAGGCCATGGATACCATAAATCATTACAGTATGTTAGGCCATGGATACCATGCATCATTAAAGTATGTTACGCCATGGATACCATGGATCATTACAGTATATTAGGCCATGGATACGATGCATCATTACAGTATGTTAGACCATGGATACCATGCATCATTACAGTACGTTAGACCATGGATACCATGCATCAATACAGTGTGTTAGGCCATGGATACCATGCATCATTCAAGTATGTTAGACTATGGATACCATGCACCATTACAGTATGTTAGGTCATGGATACCATGCATCATATACAGTATGTTAGGCCTTGGATACCATGCATCATTACAGTATGTTAGGCCATGGATACCATGCATCATATACAGTATGTTAGGCCTTGGATACCATGCATCATTACAGTATGTTAGACCATGGATACCATGCATCATTACAGTATGTTAGGCCATGGATACCACGCATGCATCATTACAGTATGTTAGGCCATGGATACCATGCATCATTACAGTATGTTAGGCCATGGATACCATGCATCATATACAGTATGTTAGGCCTTGGATACCATGCATCATTACAGTATGTTAGACCATGGATACCATGCATCATTACAGTATGTTAGGCCATGGATACCACGCATGCATCATTACAGTATGTTAGGCCATGGATACCATGCATCATTGCAGTATGTTAGGCCATGGATACCACGAAAATCATTACAGTGTAATATGTGCAGTTGGCGAGATGCTCACCACATTGGTTTAAATCCGACATTGACAGGTTTTCAAAACTGAATTGCTCTAATGGACATATATATATTATGTCAATCGGAGCGAGGCATATTTTGATTCGCAAATATAGTTTGTGCAACCAATACCATAAACAATGTACCTCGATACGCTACAAACATTCTCTAATACCACAATATTGTAACTAAAATACGAGAAATTAAAGCAATCCTGGGTGAATCCCGTTTATGTGGAGTTTGGCATTTTGGTTATACATTGTCACACACAAATTGACCAAGTTTCCAAGATAACAGTGAGTTGTGTTATTTTACAATAGTGCAAGAATATTTATAGAAACATTTTTGATACATTTTGCCAAATAAGAATATGTTTTGGCTACATGTACTTGTCATAAAGGCATATATTCGGTTGGTCGATGTGAAATTTTAATAACGAATTTCAGGCATTTCTACTATTATAAATCAAATAAGTGTACATGAAAGATCACAAACTCGCAAGTTTGCTCGGTCACGGTATATGTTTTGCAGGTATGTCGCCACAGTATACCATATGGTGATAGCATATGAACAGAAACATGTATATAAATGCATTTGTACCACAGCTAACTACAGTAATGCCCTAAATAATCAACTCCTTAAACACAGCAGAAGTATGGGTAACGTTTCAGGATTAAGTCGGAAATATGGCTTGTTGCCATTCATTGGAAAGCTATCAGTGAGATGAATGGCAACAAGCCATATTTCCGACTATAAAAGTGAGAAGTAAAATCTCTGTAGTTCCACTTGTAGTTATTCTACCGAAATTTGTCTGTAAATAGCATGCAATTATCTCATAAGAATCAATTATACAGGCAAATGTCAGTATGAAACTACATAAAGTTTGCTTCTCATGTCGTTTACTTCCGTAAAGATTCATTTTATATGTTCATATTGTGGCATCATATCGTTTTATACGATATCCTGCAAAACATACCGTGCAAAGTGTGTATTTGTGAACGTACCTTTAAAGGCACGGGCGGCGTTCGTTGCAGAAATATTCATATTTGTTCAAATCGCCATCAACAGAAGGAATATTAAAAATATATATATATATAGGTTTGCTCATATGTCAAACATAATCAGCGCGTAAATAGTATATTGTCGTCAAGAGGTACGATGGTGTACGTAAACAAGATTATATTGGTTAATCACACACAAATGATATAAACGCTCTTTATTATTTCCATATCAGGAAAACAGTAACAAACAACGCTCTTTATGTTTACCATATCCGGATCAAAACAAAAGCCAGGTTCTGTAACGAATTTGCTTTTGTTTACATAACAAAGTAAAAACATTTGACAATAACATACTGTTTATGCCATATTTCTGATTGGTATAAGAACAAGGTCTGTCCATATTTTACTATTCTTTCTGTTTATGGCGTTTTTGACGGAGCTGGTATCTTAACAGCATAACCACCGCCAACGCCGCCCGTATCTTTAACTATGACACATAATATAGTTGGTGGTATACGGGGTGAAAGCCAGTCACGGAAGAGGTAGCATTAATAATAATAAAAAAAACAATATGACTAGATTATGCCATGAGTCTCTGCTCTGGCTAACGCCCGTAGAGATCATATTCCACCAGTACCAAACCTGGGAACTTTTTGAAGTTTTTACAGGGAACCTTATAAAGTCGAAAAAATAACGCGGGGAATATATTTCTTAGTTATGTTTCTGTTCCTTAACAATGTACTTCACTGTAAGTGAATGTCCCAACTCAAAATTGCAGGCTTTTCTCTGACTTTGTGAGCCGATATCGCAATAAACATTCAATTGATTGCTCAGGAGAAATTCCATAATTCTAAGCGACCCAAAGCAAAATCGCTCACAAATTCACTTAAATCGTGATATTTCGAGTTCGGACCTTCAACTGCAGTGAAGTACATTATTAAGATAATAACTAAGAAATATATTCCCCGCGTTATTCTTTCGGCTTAAATATAAGGTTCCCTGTGAAAACTTCAAAAAGTTCCAAGGTGGAATATGATCTCTACAGGCGTTAGCCATACAGTAGAGATTCATGGCATGATCTACAATTTGACATATGCACTCTTGGTAATTACTCTAATTGTACTTGCCAATCAGTAAAGGGGAGCATCTCACTTTGCCAACGGCTATTGTTTCCGGGGGTACTAGCTACACCAGCATGCATGGGTTATCAAAGTTGTTTCTATACAGATGAGATGCAAATTCAACTTGTTTATTGTTTCAAGAGATGGTAAATGTAAAAAGCTCCATGAATTCCGTTACTAGTTCCCAGTTCCTAGTTCCCAGTTCTAAAAATATAATACTGATCGTTACTTAATCGCCTATGTATGCATAACACATGCAGCAACTACGGGCTATGCTTTTGGAATCTTCAGGTGCCGCCACTAGTCCATCTAGAAATTACAGACTAGGTCACATACGCCCGTCCAGCTGTTCGTTTTGTGCCGCCACTAGTCGATCTAAGAATCACAAACTAGGTCACATAAACCTGTGCAGCTGTTAAAATTGGGCGTAAGTCGTGCGTGTTGGGTAAAATAGGTAATTTTCGTTGCTAAATTCCCTATGTATGCATAACCACAGCAGCCACGGGGATATCCTTGTAGATTCTTCTTGTGTCGCCACTAGCCCATTTAGAAATCACACAATATGTCTCATACGCCCTTCCAACTGTTAAAAATTGGGCGTAAGTCTTGCGTGGGGTCAAAATAATGAAAAAAAGGTAATTTTTCGTTGCTAAATCGCCTGCGTAGGGATAACCACAGCAGCCACGGGGGCCTTCTAGTGGATTCTTCTTGCGCCGCCACTAGTCCATTTAGAACTCACAATCTAGGTCACATACGCACGTCCAGCTGTTCAAAAATTGGGCGTATGTCGTACGTGGTGCAAAAATAGGCCATTTTTCGTTGCTAAATTCCTTATGTATGCATAACCACAGCAGCCACGGGACAATCTTATGGATTCTTCTTTTGCCTCCACGATCCTGCTTGAAACCGGAAAAAGTGAATATGCTCTCGTTCTTAGCGTCAAACATGTAAATATGTCTCTGTGCATGTCACCTTCATATTGTTAGCCACTTTTGTTATTATTGTTTTACCTATATGTTCTTTCATTCAAATGCTGTGTTAATTCAATAAACATTACTATATTACGTAAACTTATCGTTTAGTTCTTACTTTCAATTACAACCGGAAGTAACATCGAAATGTTATGTATACAACGAAAATACGCAAACTGCTAACGCTCGTTCGCGGCTTTTCATGAAAGCATACAATTTAAAATTACATTAGTTTGGAATTCAAAACTTTAGATTATCGATATATACCCATATCGCGATAATAATTTGGATATCGTATCGATAATATGTTTTGATCATATCGTGAAGCCCTAGTTCATATAGAAATCACAAACTAGGTCACATACTCTCGTCCAGCTGTTCTAAAATAGGGCGCAAATAGGGTCAAAATGATGAAAAGAAATGTCATTTTAATTGCTAGATCGCCTGCGTAGGCATAACCATATAGCCACGAGGCTATCTTTCTGGATTCGTTTTGGACCGCCACAACTCCATCTAGGAATCACAAACTAGGCATATAAACCTTCCCAGCTGTTCAAAAATTGGGCATAAGTCGTTGCCAACAATTCCTGTGTATGCATAACCACAGCAGCCACGGGGCTATCATTGTGGATTCTTTTTGTGACGCCACTAGTCCATATAGAAATCACAAATTAGTTCACATACTCCCGTCCAGCTGTTAAAAAATTGCACGTAAGTCGTGCGAATGGTAAACATATACATTTTTGTTGTAAATTTTCTTATCTATGCATATCCACAGCAGCCACGTGGCTATCCTTATGGATTCTTCTTGTGCCGCCACTAGAGTCCATCTGAAAATCACAAAGTAGGTCACATAAACCTGTCCATTGTTCAACAATTGGGCGTAAGTCGTGAGTGGGATAAAATAGACCATTTTCGTTGCTAAATTCCCTATGTATGCATAACCACAGCAGCCACGGGGATATCCCTATGGATTCTTCTTGTGCCGCCACTAGTCCATCTATAAATCACAAACTATGTCACATACGCCCGTTCAGCTGTTCAACGATTGGGCGTAAGTCGTGCGCGGGGTAAACATATGACATTTTTCGTTGCAAAATTTCTTTTGTATGCATAATATAACCACAGCAGCCACGGGCTATCCTTGTGGATTCTTATTGTGTCGCCACTATTCCATCTAAACATCACAAACTAGGTCACATAGACGTGTCCATCTGTTCAAAATTCGGTGTAAGTCGTGCGTGGGGTAAAAAAAAGGCAATTTTGGTTGCTAAATTACATATGTATGCATATGCACAGCAGCCACGGGGTTACACTTGTGGATTCTTCTTGTGCCACCACTAGTCAATCTAGAAATAACAAACTAGGTCACATCCTCCCGTTCAGTTGTTCAAAAAGTGTGCGTAAGTCGTTCATGCGGTAAAATAGTTCATTTTCCGTTGCAAAATTCCTTATGTATGCATAACCACAGCAGCATCGGAGATAATATTATGGATTCTTCTTGTGCCGCCACTAGTCCATCTAAAAATCACAAACTATGTCACATATACTTGTTCAGCTGTTCAAAAATTGGGCGCCGTGCGTGGGGTAAAATAGGCCTTTTTACGTTGCTAAATCCCCTTTGTATGCATAACCACAGAAAATATGGGGCTATCCTTGTTGGGTCTTCTTTTGGCGGCATTCGTCCATCTAGAAATCACAAACTAGGTCACATAGGCCCGTCCAGCTGTTAAAATTGGGCGTAAGTCGTGCATGGGGTCAAAATAATGAAACAATGTAATTTTTATTTGCTAAATCGCCCTTGTGGCTATAACCACGACAGCCACGGGCTATCCTTATGGATTTTTCTTGTGCCACCACTATTCCATATAGAAATCGCAAACTAGGTCACATACGCCCGTCCAGATGTTCAAAAATTGCGCGTAAGTCGTGCGTGGGGTAAAAATAGGCCATACATATTTCGTTGTTAAATTCCCTATGTAAGCATAATCACAGGATCTACGCTGCTATGCTTGTGAATTATTCTTGTGCCGCCACTAGTCCATCTAGAAATAAAAAACAAGGTCACATACGCCCATTCGGCTGTTCAAAAACTGGGCGTAAGTCCTGCGCGTGGTCAAAATAATGAAAAACAAGTCATGTTTCGTTGCTAAATCGTCTGAGAAGGCATAACCACAAAACTGGCCTATTTTACCTCGCGTACGACTTACCCCAATTTTTGAACAGCTGAACAAGTGTATGTGACCTAGTTTGGGATGTTAAGATGGACTAGTGGCGGCACAAGACGAATCCACAAGGATAACCTCGTGTGTGCAATGGTTATGCCAAATGCGATTTAGCAACGAAAAATGACTGTTTTCATTATTTTGACCCCATGAACTTCTTAAGCCCAGTTTTTGAATAGCTGGACGGGTGTTTGTGATTTCTGGATGGACTAGTGCGGGCACAAGTAGAATCCACAAGGACAGCCCCGTGGCCGATGTGGTTATGCATACATAGGAAATTTAGCAATGAAACATGGCCTATTTTACCCCACGCACGACGTACGCCCAATTTTTGATCAGCTATATGGACAGGTGTATGTGACCTAATTTGTGTCTAGATGTACTAGTGGCGGCACAAGACAAATCCACAAGAATAACCTCGGGCATGCTATGGTCATGCCTACACAGGTGATTTAGCAACGAAAAATTACCATTTTTCATTATTTTGCAACCTATCCTCGCGAAAATACGCACATAATCGACCTAATAAGTGAAATAGGCACATAATGTGATTATTTGGTTATGAAATAAGCAGATATTTGAGGACTATCAGTTGTTTGTTTCGTATTATGGCGCGGGCACAGTGAAAACACATGTTAAAGAGCGTACACCTGAACAGTTGTGGGTTTGATTATTTGTGTGATTGTCCGCACATAATCTCATTAGAATCGCCTCATTATGAATCGATAATGTGAATTAAACGCTGGCATTTTCAGCACTTTATCAACTCAAATGATGCTTTTCTAGGCAGATTATCTACCTAAAATATGTTGTATTATATACATGTAAGCAGATCAAATAATGTGCAGATTTTCGGGACAACAGGCTGTATTTTGACCCCAAGTACGAATTACGCCCATTTTTTGAACAGCTTGACAGGTTTATGCGACATAATTTCTTACTTTTAGATAGACTAGAGGCGGCACAAAAGGAATCCACAAGATAGCCCATTGGCTGCTATGGTCATCCCTACGCAGGAGATTTAGCAACGAAAAATGACACTTTTTTCATTATTTTCACCTCACGTACGACTTGCCCAATTTGTTAACAGCTGGACAGGTGTATGTGACATAGTTTGTGCTTTTCAGATGGACTAGTGGCGGCACAAAATGAATCAACAAGGATAGCCTCGTGGCTGTTATGGTTATGCCTACGGTTATGACATTTTTTTCATTTTTTGACACCACGCACGTCTTACGCCCAATTTTTGAACAGCTGGACGGGCGCATGTGCATGACATAGTTTATGAATTATAGATGGAATATAGTGTCGGCACAAGAAGAAGCCACAAGGATAGCCCCATGGCTGTTGTCGTTATGTATACATTGGGAATTTGGCAATGAAAAATGACCTATTTTACCCCACGCACAAATTACGCCTGTTTTGAACACCTGGACAAGTGTATGTGACCTAATGTGTGATTGTTAGATGGAATGGTGGTGGCACAAGACGAATCCACAAGGATAGCCTCGTGGCAGCTATGGTTATGCCTACACAGGCGATTTAGCAATGAAAAATGACTTTTTTTCATAATTTTTGCCCCACGCATGACTTACGCCCAATATTTGAACAGCTGGACTGGTGTATGTGATATAGTTTGTGATTTCTAGATAAACTAGTGGTGGCACACGAACACCCCACAAGGTTAGCCTCGTGAGTGTTATAGTTATGCCGACATAGGTGATTTAGCAACTGAAAATGACCTGTTTTCATTTTGCAAAATACCCTCGCCCAAATACGCACATAATTAATAAAATATGAAATAGGTAAATAATGTGATTATTTTACTCTGAAATAAGCAGATAATGGAGTCATATCGATTATTTCGTTTTATGAAGTGGACCACATTGAAAACACATGTTAAATAGCTTATACCTGATAGTCGTGAGTTGGCTTATTTTGTCATTGTCCGCACTTAATTTCATTAGAATCACCTCATTATGAGTAATTAATTTGAATAAACGCTCTTATTTGCAGCACATTATTCACTCAAAATGAGTAAATTTTTGGCAGATTATCTACCTAAAACAAATTCTATTATAAGCAGATAAAAGTGCGGATTTTTGGGAGGCACAAGAAGAATCCACAAGGATAGCACCGTCGCTGCTGTGGTTATACATACAAAAGGAATTTTAGCAACGAAAAATGTCCTATAGCAGCACAGTTACAAACCATATCTTTAATCCATGCAGAAATGAAAAACACGTTGTTCTATGATCAGGGACGTGGCTAGAGGGTCTCCGCTGTGGGGGGGGGGGGGGTCTGCCTTGGAATATTCAACTGAACCCTCCCACTTGATCCACACAATAATTTGGGTCTGGTCCAACCATTTTTGACGGAGATATGTCCCTTTTCGACTCGGATGTGACAAATGGATCATAATAATACAGGTCAATTTCGAAAATGGTTTGGTTCAATGAATGTTATCTGATTGATGCCACTTTTTTACTATGAATTTCTTTTTAATTTCGGTGTGTGGGATGGGAACTTCATTTAGTGTGTACAATTATATCCTCTCTGCTAATCTTTCCACCAACTCCTCAAGGTCTCATGCATGTGAGAATGATTCTCTCAGTCCATATCCATACTGCTATGTACCGGTACTCCCTGGCAGCACGGTCGTTTTCACACCGCATGTCTTTTGATCTAGATTGTAGAAAACTTCCATTACATTTTCTCAATTGTCAGCCGACTTTTATCAAAACTCGACTGCTAATATGGCGAGAGACCGTTGGCGGTCGTCCTCGTTAGGCAACAAACCTATATAACAGCGCCTTTTATTGGTGGATTCTGACCATTTTTGAACGGTTTTCGATGAAAAACATGGCCGCCGGCAGCTATCTTGGATTCACTCTTTGCATGACTAAATCCTTTGCCACACCGTAAGACCATATCCCTCATCCGATCAACACCAAACTTCATACCGATGTTCGGTGACCTCTATATGGGAGCCATCATTTTTTCCGAAATATGTTAAAAACCCAGTCTGGGTGAACGTCGACTCTATATTTGAAATGTTGTAATGAATATTTAGGTATGAGTTTACTCAGACTGTTAAAAACCATGACCGCCAGCAGCTATTTTGGATTTAAAATTTGAATCCATCCCATCACAATGCAACCCGCATTTATTATATATTTTTATGTTAACTGATCATTGGAGCAATGGAATATGCCATTCTTGGGTCGCAGGCCCATCCGATCTCTCAGCCGTTTAAGTTTACAGAATGCGGTAAAGAATTTCACCAAAAATCACCATTGGGATTCTAATCATATTACAAAAAGAAATGAGCAGAACTGTGCAATGTAAGTGAGGCATACCTTTACTTATGAATATTCCAAAACTCACTGGAACCAAAATCATCATTTTTACTCAAAATGACCGGCAAGATGGCGGCTAAATTATGGGGGGAGTAGATATATTGCTCCAGCCCACCATGCAATCACTTACACGTTGTGGTTGATAGATAAAATCGACTTATATGCCTTCTACATATAATACAAACATTGCTGATACACCTTGGTTAATAGTTAATATTGTAACCACTGACATTACAGAACTACTTTTCTCACAAAGTTAATATATGATTATGAATGATATATATGCAAGTCTGGAAGGTATGAATGGCCGTGTATGGGGTATTTGTATATCTGGAAGAGCTTTATGGTCATTGGTGATGTGTATTGTAGTGTTCGCGCTGGACCGAAAAATGTTGTGGCCAAAAGTCAAATGAAAATTTTATTGGCCAAATTAAAAACAAATTTGGCCAAATGTTTTTTGGCTAAATTAAAAAAAACTTTGGTCAAATTAAATCCTCGTTTTCTGGGCGGTTCAGAATTGCTTACTAAAGTATTTGTTTTAAACGTTATTTGTTACTCAGAATAAAATCATAATTAAAACAGCTTTAAATATCAAAATATTTTACGAATATAATTATAGGTAGCTAACTAATAAAGTAATGAGCTGTGTTAGTTGTCATCGCTATTTTCGCCGAGATAAAAAAAAGTTGCTTATTATCGTGAGATGATAACTGTTGAATATCTATTGTATTCAAATCTTTTACGATGTGAAGCCATGTTATTAGATGGGAGGCAGGTTTGCATGGTACAATATTTCCTAAGTACGAAATATTTTCGTCGGCTATAACTTCGTCGCGACTGTCGATCTATTCAGCGATTTTGAATTAGGTTCCCGTCTCCATTTTGAGGTAAAAACAAATTTTACCAAATGAAATTTTGATTTGCCAATTTCGAAAAAAAAAAATGGTCATTGGCAAATTTGGCTACTGACAGCGCGAACACGATATGTTACATGAAGTAATCCTGTGGCCATCGGTAGGGTGTATATGTATATCTTGGGTGGTTATATGGCCATCGATGTGGAGAATATGTATACTGGGGTGACTGTATGGGTAATGGTGAGGTGAATAGGTATACAAGGAGTTACTATATTGCCATGAGTCTGGCGTAGGAGTGTATCTGGTGTGCCTACATGGTGACTCATTACTGTATAGTCATGTGTGAGGTGTACGGGTTTACACAATTGTGGCTGAATGACCATGTGTACCTGCATGGTGACGCATGTTTGTATGGTCATGTGTGGGGTGCACATGTATACCCAAGACTGGCTGTATGATCATGGGTGATGTGTATGTGTATGAAGCAAGTAGCTATATGGCCATTGGTGATGTGTATATATATACATGGAATGATTCATAGGTCATGGGTGGTGTATATGTGACCCGCCATATCAAATCCAGTCGGAAGTCGGGATTTTTTTACCCTGTGCCAATACATTCTCTTATATATGCGAGTTAGGTCGCCTCGCATATATAAGAGAATGCATT
Organism: Siphonodentalium dalli; assembly: GCA_032622095.1. Lineage (NCBI taxonomy): Eukaryota > Metazoa > Mollusca > Scaphopoda > Gadilida > Siphonodentaliidae > Siphonodentalium > Siphonodentalium dalli. Next base: position 115,425,217 of record CP136062.1, on the reverse strand, counting down.
GTCCTAACAATTTTTTACAATTTTAATAATTTTTTCTTGTATTCTTTAACAATTTTATAATTTCACCCATACAGAGCCCCAGACAAACATAAGCAGACGACACTCTGCTATATGCTTCTATATATGTGTGGCGCTCCCTGCAAGGTAATGGATGTTTTTTATTTTATCCTAAAATTTTCTAAGTCAAAATAAGTCGAAAATGAAGTGTAATGTTAGGAAAAACAGTCCAAGCCAACCCTGAGCCCGCATCATGTAGAGAGGGTGTTGTGAGAAGCATGTATACCAAAAATTATTGAAATCGGTTCATATTTGTTAAAGTTATTAAGTCGGACACAATTTCCTAAGTCAAAATAAGTCGAAAAGTAAGGCGTAACTTAAAAAAAGAAAGTTGGACCGCACCGCAATTAGCATCATGCGGAGATGCGGTCCTAATGAGATTGCATACAAAAAATTATTGAAATCGGTTCATAGTTGTTCGAGTTATGAGGTCGGATGGACGGACGGACGGACGGACGCACGGAGGGAGAAAGTGTGACGGACAGACGCAGTCAGAAAGTGTGGCGGACAGATGCAGTCAATCCAGTATACCCCCCATTTTCTTCGAAAGTGGGGGTATAAAAATCTGAAATTTCAGTACTGATTATGAAAATTCACAGTTCAAAATGGAAAACGAAATACATCTATAAGGAAGTTCATACACCAAATTGAAGGCAAGAAACCTCCGATTCTACATAAATTACATGGTTTGGGGTTATTTGTGAAATAATTAGGGGCAGGTGAATATAGAAATACTTGTTGTAAATGAACATATTATGAAATGACATTGACCTTAGTGGATGACCTTGACACAAATGTCTCTCCCCACTTATATTTTGAAGTGGCCAACCACTTGTAATATCAACTTAGATACTAATATCAAACATAGTTCCAATTAGTTTCAGAAACGGGTATTTCCAGTTTCCTTCAATTTTCTAGATGGCGTTGCCATGAAAACCAGATTTATTCTTCACCAGTATCTGATAGTCCGGGCACCCCCACCAAAAAGATTACCGTTTGTTCAAAGAACATAATTTTTACGTACCTTATTTCATGCTTTAATCCGGCCAGTCACGATTTTTTTGTTAATCCACTGGGTTATGTGGTTGTTGTGAAAAATGACATATTTTACCCCAGGCACGACTTACGCCCATTTTTTGAACAGCTGGACAGGTTTATGTAACCTAGTTTGTCATTTTTATATGGACTAGTGGCGGCACAAAACGAATCCACAAGGATAGCCTCGTGGATGATATGGTTATGCCTATACGCAGGCGATTTAGCAGGCGATTTTTCATTATTTTGACCCCACGCACCTAGTTTGTGATTTTAGATGGACTAGTGGCGGCACAAGAAGAATCCTCAAGAATAGCCCCGTGGATGTTGTGGCTATGAATAATTAGGGAATTTAGCAACGAAAAATTGCCTATTTTACCCCACGCACGACTTACGCCGAATCTTTGAACAGCTGAACGGGCGTATGTGACCTAGTTTGTGATTTGTTTATGGACTAGTGGTGGCACGAAACGAATCCACAAAAAAGATAGCCCCGTGGCTGCTGTGTTTATGCATACATAATTTAGCAACGAAAATGGCCTATTTTACCCCATGCACGACTTACGCCAAATTTTTGAACAGCTGGACAAGTTTATGTGACCTAGTTTGTGAATTGTTCATGGGCTAATGGTGGCACAGAACGAATCCACAAGGATAGCCTCGTGGCTGCTGTGTTTATGCATACATAATTTAGCAACGAAAATGGCCTATTTTACCTCATGCACGACTTACGCCCAATTTTTTGAACAGCTGGACAAGTTTATGTGACCTAGTTTGTGATTTTTTTATGGACTAATGTCGGCACAGAACGAATCCACAAGGATATTCTCGTGGATGTTATGGTTGTGCCTACGCGGACGATTTAGCTTCGAATTACATTCTTTTCATTATTTTGACCCCACGCACGACTTACGCCCAATCTTTGAAAGGCTGAACGGGCGTATGTTACCTAGTTTGTGATTTCTTCTAGATGGACTAGTGACGGCACAAGAGGAATCCACAAGGGTAGCCCCGTGGCTATTGTGGTTATGCATACATAGGGAATTTAGTAACGAAAATGGCCTATTTTATCCCATGCACGACTTACGCCCAATCTTTGAACAGCTGAACGGGCGTATGTGACAAAGTTTGTGATTTCCAGATGGACTACTGGCGGCACAAAACGAATCCACAAGGATAGCCTCGTGGCTGCTATGGTTATGCCTTGTTGGTGAGTCGTTTCCGGCCGAATGCCGGGTGGGATGTTCGGACTCTAGTGTGCACGTCTCTTCACCCTTTCTTGGTTTTTCGATGAAAAATGAGGGTGGACTTCGTCTTTTTCGTGGTGAGTAGTTGGTTTCAAACTTGGAGTTCTAGGAAAAGTGGGCTGTTGTCTAGTCGGGCTAGTGTCATGTATCTAAGTTCCATCAGTCTTTGGTTTATCGTGGGTATATTCGTTGCGTCGTGGAAGGCGTTGATCGGTGTCCATGGTGGTTGGCGGAGCGCAATGCTGAGGGCTTTATTCTGTACTTTCTGTAGTTTTTCTTTGGTGCTGCTAATATGATGGCGGCTCCGTACTCCATGGCTGGACGGGCGTAGATTTGGTAGAGGTTGGTGAGGGTTTGGCTGTTGGTTCCACAGTCTGTTCCCATGCAGGAGGCATCTTAGTAGGTTTGTTCTTTTTCTGGCTTTATCGGCTATCTTTTTAATGTGTCGGTTTAATGTAATGTGTTTGTCTAAGGTTATTCCTATAGTAGGGTCGGGTGGTTGGATTGTCTCGTTGTCGATCTTGATGTTGATGGATTGTGTTCTTTTTCTTCTGTGGAATAGGATGAGTTGGGTCTTCTTGGCGTTGAGTTTAATTCTCCATTTTGCGCACCATGTTGATATATAGGTCGAGTGACTTTTGCAGTCGTTTCTGTATGATTTAGGAGTTTGTATGTGTAGTCCTGAGTCCTATATCGTCGGCAAACTGTGATATGTCAACGTTGTGTCTGTGTGCAGGTCGTTGGCGTAGATTAAGAAGAGGGGCGGGCTTAGTACTGATCCTTGTGGTATTTCGGCTCGTAGGTGGACTGGGTTTGACGTTTCGTTGTTGACGGTCTTTTAGGAATGAGCAGATAAGGCGTGTGTATTTTCTTGCAATGTTGAGATGGCTGATATTTTGTATCGGAGGCCGTCGTGCCATACGGAATCAAAGGCTTTTTCTTCGTCTAGGAATACTGCGGCTGTTGTCCAGTTTTTGTGCCTAGGGATAGCCGGGCGTCTTCTGCTATTCTGATTATGTGCTCTATGCGTTATATTCCTTGTCGGTATCCGCGCTGCCATGGGTTGAAAAAGTTATTCTCTCGAATAGTTTTCCCGTAGGCCCTACACCGAAAGAGGCTGATATGTCGGTAGTTACTGGGGGTGGATCGTCTTTGTCTGGCTTTGGAATCATTACTCCTACTGTTGTTTCCCATGCTGTTGGGATGTATCCAACGGTAAGGTACGCGTTAAAGAGTACTAGTAGTCTGGCGAAGTAGGCTGGTGGCACTTATCGTAGTATCGAGTATGTGACGCTGTCGTTGCCTGGGGCTGAGTTGTTTTGTCCTGGTTATGCCTATGCGGGCGTTTTCTTTATATCAGGAAACAAGGCTCTCACATTATGATGTAACATATAATGACAGGAAAGAGCAAATGGGTGGGTGTAAATGCTCGTGGTATCACGGCTCAACTTGCATTGATCGTGGGGCTGTAACTCTAAACATAATTAATATATCCGTTAGCGAGTGAGAAAACACCTCGTTGAGTCGTTTCCGGCCGAAGGCCGGGTAGGATGATCGGACTGCGATGTGCACATGCCGTCACCCTTTCTTGGTTTTCCGATGAAATTCGATATTTGTGGCTGTCGTAGGTACTGTGGTTGGAGGCAAGACAGTGGTGCGTGGTGGAGGAGTCTGGTGCTGTTGAGGTTTTAAACACACATATTTCTTTTCTAAAAGCTGTTGATGTTTATATTTGGTCTGTCTGTTTCGTCTAGTTGGAGGATGGACTTCGTTTTTTTCGTGGTGAGTAGTTGGTTTCTAACTTGGAGTTCTAGGAGAAGTGGGCTGTTGTCTAGTCGGGCTAGTGTCATGTATCTAAGTTCCATCAGTCTTTGGTCTATCGTGGGTATATTCGCTGCGTCGTGGAGGGCTTTGATCGGTGTCCATTGTGGCTGGCGGAGTGCGATGCGGAGGGCTTTATTTTGTACTTTCTGTAGTTTTTCGATGTAGGTCTTTGGGGCTGCTGAGGATGGCGGCTCCGTACTCCATGATTGGACGGACGAAGATTTGGTAGAGGTTGGTGAGGGTTTCGCTGTTGGTTTCCCAGTCTGTTCCGATGAGGCATCTTAGTAGGTTTGTTCTTTTTCGGGCTTTATCGAAAACACAACAGGGCTATATCCTTTTTGTAGGGCAGATAAGTAACCAGATGAGCATATTGCGTGCGACTCTTTGTTATTCTCGTTATAAGCACAATTAGTCATTACTGAAACATGAGTAAACCAATCGAGTGTCAATACTTCGCAGTAATTAATACGCATTTAGTTGTTGTGATCGAGGAGCGAGGTACAAATTTTTTACATCATAAACTTATGTTACTTTTCAGGAAAATCAAGACTTGTGAAACGAATCCACAAGGATAGCCTCGTTGCTGCCATGGTTATGCCTGCACAGGCGATTTAAAAATGACATTTTTTCATTCTTTTGACTCGACGCACGACTTACGCCCAATTTTAGAACAGCTGGCTGGCGTATGTGACTTAGTTTGTGATTTTTAGATGGACTAGTGACGGTAGAAAAAAAGTGAAATAGGTACATAATGTGATTATTTTATTCTAAAACAAGCAGATAATGGAGTCATATCCGTTATTTCGTTTTGGGCGCGGACCAAAGTGAAAACACATGTTAAAAAGAGTACAGTGTGAGTTGGCTTATTTGTGTCATTGTCCGCACATAATATCATTAGAATCGCCTCATTGTGAGTCGATAATGTGAATAAAACGCTCTCATTATCAGCAGATTATCCACTCAAAATGAAACAATTTTAGACAGAATATCTACCTAAAATATGTTCAATTATAAGCAGATAATGTGTGGATTTTTGGGATAACGGGCTGTATTTTGAACCCATGCACAACTTACGCCAATTTTTTTAACAGCTGGACGGGCGTATGTGACCTAGTTTAAAAATAGCCACGTGGCTGCTGTGGCTATGCATACATAGAGAATTTAGCAACGAAAAATGGCCTACTATACCCCACGCATGATTTACGCCCAACAGCTGGACGGGCGTATGTGACCTATTTTAAAATAGCCCCGTGGCTGCTGTGGCTATGCATACATAGAGAATTTAGCAATGAAAAATGGCCTACTATACCCCACGCATGTTTTACGCCCAACAGCTGGACGGGCGTGTGTGACCTGGTTTAAAAATAGCCCCGTGGCTGCTGTGGCTATATATGCATATACATAGGGAATTTAGCAACGAAAAATGGACTACTATACCCCACGCATGATTTATGCCCAATTTTGAACAGCTGGACGGGCGTATGTGACCTAGTTTGTGATTTCTATATGGACTATAGTGGCGGCACAAGAAGAGTCCACATGGATAACGACGTGGCTGCTGTGGTTATGTATACATAGGGAATTTAGCAACGATTAGTATTATATTTTGAGAACTGGGAACTAGTAACGGAATTCATGGAGCTAATGTGAATTTCTAAGTCATAACATTTCTCTGTTTTGAGGACAGAGAAACATTTTTCTGGAATAGCTGAGAATTTATAATGCACCAGCATGCATGGATTATCAAAGTTGTTTCTACAGATACATGAGGTGCTTTTGATTTTGTTTGTGAATTTCTAAGTGCATATATATAACATTTATCTGTTTTGGGGACAGACGAAATATTTTTTTCTGGAATAGCTGACAGACTATCGATATCTGCATGCGGGATACTGAATTGATATAGACATATGAGTCAAAATGGTATGTTTACGAGTATTGTCGCACCAATATAACCTCTGGTATTGCTATCTGCATCCATTATTGTCTCAAAAATACTGAAAATGCAACAACATTTTTCACAAATTTTCCACTCATTGACATATGCTTAAAAATTATTTTTTATTAGGGGGCTATACCCATCATCAAAGTCAGAATTTTACCAGAACGTTGCATTTAGACATTTAGTAAGTGAGCCAATCCTGATGCGCTCAAATACTCAAATACGAAACAGTTCGTACTGCTTCCTCCTATATATAAGGCTAATTATTAGCGAGGGTATATGCATAATCATCTCGATTGCTATTATGATGTAATCGTGCATGATGTAAAGAGCTTTCCAGCTTATTGTTTCTATCGAATGCAAATACGTATATCCATTGTTATTACTACCGGCTGCACCGACACTTAATAATTCTGTATCTTACCCGACAGTGATTCCAACAATAAGAACATTTATGTGAAACTCCTTTCCAAGGCACGTTTCAATATTTATCACCACAAAACAAAAACACAACATCTAAAATATCTGGTGTTGCGCATATTTCACTTAAAGATGCATAATCCGAATTAACGCTCCCAAATTCTATTTGTTTGGTTTCGGGGGGGGGGGGTAAAAATATTTGATTCGAGTCGAGGAATCAACCAATCAAAGTGATCAGATGTCGATTTTTGAAGTTTGTTAATTCTCGATATGTGCAATTATTTGTGGCCCAGAAAACAGTTTTCAAACCGACGGTCTCGGACATAATTGCGAATGAAGATAGATAACTCTAAAACCAAGTGGTAATACCAAATTTCGTCATACTCAAGTGATAATACGGTCATATTTCGTTGAACAAAATGTTAATAAATAACACGTTTTGGGAAATTTGATACCATACTTGACAGTGGTTAGCATTATTTTGTTGTAATTAATCGATTCTGATAACTAAAGCTTATTTTGAAGAAATGCTGTTGTTGTTATTGTTGTATCTTGATGATATGTGGACTGTCTGGTCTGATTGTGTACCTTAAAAGTGGTTGACACATTTTCCAATAAAAGATGCTTTAATCTTCTAAAAAAAAATTAAAAAAAATAGCCACATTTTCTGTCCCAATTCTTAGAATGCAATCGGAGAAACATTAATTCCTGGTGACCGAAGCTTCAGTTGACTGCTCTCTTTTTATACCCTTTCAGTGCCAAGTCCGATTTTTGTATCAACCCATATTACCTTGATCATTTTTCAAATGTATTGATTATAATAATGTCATACATTGATGGAAAGAGCTCTAAGAGCTCTTTCCATCAATGTGTCACATTATTATAATCAATAAATTTGAAAAATGATCAAGGAAATATGGGTTGATACAAAATCGGACTTGGCACTGAAAGGGTTAATAAAATTTGTTACATTATACCCCAGAATCTATAAAAAAAAAACAGTTCAATGAAAAGATACACCACCTTTAACCCTTTCTTTGCTAAATACGCATCGACGAGCAGTTCCTTTAGGAAATGTTCAGATAATAAGATCGTTTGATGAATTTATTATCTGAACATTTCCTATACTAATGAATAGGAATCCTGCTGCACTTTACTTTAACTTTTTACTGTCTGGCGTATGCTCGTTTTTCCTGAACATCCTTCCAAATGAATAATAGGCCATTCCAAGATATACGTTTATGACTGTACTGAGCGGGAAAATTTAAACTTTCGTGACAGGAGCTTTGCTGGTGCCGCATTAAATATTCCGTGCCAGTGCATTATCTTATATTTGCGAGTGTCCCATGCGGAGCCTCGCATATATAAGATAATGCACTGGCTTACAGTGTAAATAGTGTTAAACCAATGCATTAATTATCTTATATATGCGAGGCTCCCTATGTAAGACTCGCATATATAAGAGAATTCATTGGCACAGGTTTTTCTCCAAACTTCAGGAAGCTCCAGTCATGGGAGGATTATTAGGATGGTATTGCAGTAATGTTATACAATATAACAAAATGGGGTATCAGTCGTAAAAGACATATCTTTTATGGTATACAGAAAGGAGTCAATCGTCATTTTAAAAGCAGTTATGTAGAGTCCCCGCACTAACTTCGAATGGTAAATTGTTTGATATCGACGAGTTTGGTCGGGAATATTATCCAGCGTATAATGAATGTTTTTTTTATATCCCCCATCCAATTAAGTTAAGATTCAAACGAGCAATGTTACATTCTGATATGTCTCGTGGTGGTCACATCCATTTACTTCATAATCGGCCATAAGCCCATAACTGCATGAAATCCACGCGTGCGATGGGGGATTTTTCACGGCCACATTGATCTTTGAGTATCTTTTTTTTCTTCAAATGAGGGATGGTCAATTACACCTCCTAATGGGAATCCTATGGAGATTTCTGTTGCGTCTGCAATTCTAACGAAGAAACTCTTTTTTATAAAGCTTCAATTTGTTGCAAATTATCGATACAAATGCCTTCAAGGCATGCAATTTGGGACTGGAACGGGTTTTTTTTTTTTTTTTTGACTGTTGGGCTTCATTCGCCTTTCCAATCTCATTCTGCCCATTATAATGCAAAATAGAGGATCTCTAGTGAGTCGAGCTTTAGCGAGGCTCGAATCGAATTTAGTGGACGAGGTTTATATATCTCGTATAGAATTTCGACGAATTTGAGATACATTTTAGCAGAGAAAAACTATCTCGAAACGGCTGGGGTTAAAACAAATTGTAATTCAATTGAGTATTTGTCACTAAAAACAAGTATTCTGATTGGCCGAGAGCGGCTAACTTTAGTTTTCTATTCACCAACATAGGCCGATTCAGCGTGCATCAAATCTGAATGTAGCACGGTCAAATTTCATCGGCGCAGAACGAGTAGCGAAACGAGCACACCCGCACGTTGTTGTCTATAGATACCGTTCGTCGGCCGCTTCAGTGTGCATTAAATCTGAATGTGGCATGGTACAATTTCATCGGCGCAGAACGGAGTAGCGAAACGAGCCAACCCGCCCCACAGGAAATGGTTACGGAGCAGTGTTCCGAGTAACGCAATGAACAAACCCAACGATTTGCGCACTGTGACAACGGAAAAATGAAAGTCTCTATTCGTGTCATGAAAATGACTAAATGATAATTTTTATACAGTGTTTTTGCAAATTCCTTGCTAGATTGAATTACAATGGAGATAAACGTACCCTGTTTCGTTGTACATTCTGGGATTCGAGCATGAAAAAAGTTTGTGAACTCGCCGGCTAAACTGTTTTCATGTTCGAATCCACAGGGGCCTGCATGTAACGCGCTCCGCTGTCCGCCCCCATTTTGCACTGCCCATATACCCGCTCTATATACGCGCCTTCTTCGCGTTAATGGAACATGTCTATATAATGTTCCGTTAACGCGAAGAAGGCGCGTATATAGAGCGGCGTATATGGGCAGTGCAAAAGGGGGCGGCCAGCGGAGCGCGTTACAGGCCCCTGTGTTCGAATCCCAGAATGTACAACTCAACAGGGTATGTTTATCTCCTAAATAATATTGCTTTCCTTATCACAACCAACGAGAAAGTAAAGACACATTCAAGGAAAACAATAGTCCCATTTTAAATGTGTCTTTTCATGTTGGCAAACTTTTTCAACCACATTTATTATCTCACAATCAACACTAAATAAACAAGCACAAATTAAATATCATAATTATATTCTAATTAACATATTAATAAAGTTCCGGAATGGACATCGATATCATTGCACTAAGCTCTTATGTCACTGTCCGTGCCGATAATACACGTGTGTCTTACTAAAAATATGAGGCCGGATTTAGTGATCAGTATTCATATATGGGATATTTTCATATTTCGTCTGAATATCTGCGGTGGAAACGTTTATTTTCATCGTCGAATGAATGCGGTAAAAATATGACACCATATAAAAGCCAATTAATAGTATAGTCGACTTTCAAAAGAGGACATTGTGACACTTTTACATGTGGTTGGGCGAGCAAAAATTCAATTGATCACATGTGATAAAGAGCGTCCATGCTTTCGTTCCATAAAAGCTGTTGTTAATAAAGAGCGTTCTCGTCTTGATATTTTGTGATCGTTTTCAACTGATTGCTTTTGTGGATTTCCGCGATGCCTGCGCCATACGATTGTGTGATGAAACTGTGGATCATAATGGAACAAATGTTTGTCCCCATGCACATTGACTGGACATTCTTCGTGGGCATATATTGTGGGTTCCTTCGAATACTATATAATTATATAAAAAAAATTCAGAAGGAAATCAATTCATAACAAACAATGAAACTGTCTGTCCAGTTTACTGTTTATACGTAGGCCTATACATAACTATATCATGCCATGCATCTCTAATCCGACTATATATGAGGGTATCACCCCCCCCCCCCCTTTCGGTACGCGGGATTCAGGGTTTTTGAAGCCGTACGCGGGATTCATACCCCGGAATTAACCGGTATTCGGGTTCAAGCAAAACATCTTGGACGCAGGTTTTGATGGCGCAAAATAATATTTTGTGCTAGTTATCTGTATGAATGAGTTGGTAGAATAGCTTCTTGGGCATATTCGACCACCATGCCATCATAAAGTATCATTAATCGTATCATAACGGCCTCATGACGCCCATAATACTCTACTCCAATGTCATGTCAGGTAAAATGGATCATAATGTGTCTATGTAACTTCTGCTTGTATATGTCTGATATTAAAACAGTCAATTTGTATGTCATATCGCATATTATTTCTTAACATGTATTCAGGATTCAACCCCCAAAATTAACTGGTATTCAGGATTCAAGGGGAGGGGGTGATATCCTCATATATCGCCCGTATATGAGATCATATTCCACAAGTGCTGGGAACTTTTTGAAGGTTTGACAGGGAACCTTATAAAGTCGAAACAATAATATACGGGGAATATATTTCTTGGTTATTATCTGCTCCTTAATAATGTACTTCAATGTAGGTGAAGGTCCCTAATCGAAATCGCATGATTTTCTGTGACTTAACGTACTTGCGAGCCGATATCGCAATAAACATTGAATTAATTACACAGAATAAATTCCATATATAATTGTAAAGCGACGCAAAGCAAAATCGATCACAGTCGTGAAATTTAGAGTTGGGATCTTCACCTATATATATATACAGCGAAGTACATTGTTAAGGAACAGATATACTAACTAAGAAATATATTCCCTGTGTTTTTGTTTCGACTGTATTTCCTCTTTTCTGAAATATTCTGTAAATTTCGGAAATTTTAATTTGTCCTTATACTAAATGAACTGGACAGAACCAACTATGAGTTTGCAAGATGCATGCTGTCCATATTCTAAATGCTCATAATGTGGAAACGATACCCACCGCCAAGACCAACCGTACCTTTAAGCATATCGAATATGACGAGCATTATTTCATTCTCTATAAAATGCATGTCCCTATTAAAGATGACACAAATGAGATTAAAAGAGCATATCCAACAAAATAATTGTTGTCTGGAGTATCATATTTGGAAGTTGGACCACAGAACAGCCCACAGAATGATGATAAAATAAAAGTTTCTATTAGTTTGCCATTTTCAGAAATTTTCTCTAAAAATAATAAAATTTGCATAAGACTCACTTTTTGTTGTTACCGTGGACAAATGGCACGTGTATAGAATGCCGAATCTACATAGAACCAATAATAAAGTTCACAATATATGTATGATGCTCACAATTCCAAATTATGTAGATACAAAAAAAAGGACGATCGATTTACGTGTATTGATTTAGTCGGTCATGGGGCAACATATGAACTAACAATTGCATTTTTACATGTCCTCATAACCAGAGAACACAACCACATAATTACATGTATAATACACTGACTTTATCTTCTTATATGTGCGGAAACGAAAGAAACGTATAATGTACCCATGTGTTTAAAAAAATGCATCCGAAATTTTGTGGAAAATTATCAAATTATGCATTTCTTTACAAGATTATGCCTAAATCATTCATGTATTTTTCTATAACGCATATGTGTATCAATTCAGCCAAATTGTTGTGGTGGGAATCCAAACTGACGTCACGACAAGAGATTTAGTAAAACAAAAAAAATTCCAAAAACGATAATGGCGGGTATCTTGAATCTCAAAATGGCGGGAACATGACAACGAACCAGGTTGCCTGAGCGAGAAACACTCAATCACTAACCATTCTAGCTGCTATTAAGATATGAAGTCAAATAGGGGTACATTTGTGCACACAAGCCCAAATCTGAGCATACAACACACACTTTAGATCATTATTTATATCGCTCTTTATTACCAACCGCTTATTGATGACGAAAGCATGGACGCTCTTTATACGAGGCGATCACTGAACTGTATGATAGGCTGACCAAAATTCAAAACGTGTTAAAACTTCGTCTTTTTGAAACTCGACATCTGAACCATCAAACCTCATATTAACCCTTTCTATACTAAATGGATTATCCCACTGGCACTCACAAGTATTGGATTGGATTTATTATTCATCTGGATTGGTGTTCATGGTGTATGAGCATGCAGAGGACAGCCAGACAAAAGATAATCAAGCTCAGAAGACTCACGGGAGCTTGTAACTTGATCAATAACTACCAAAATTAATATAAAAAAATTTGCCCAACGTACCACACAAAAACACGTGTTTTTTTTTACCGAGGCTGCAGGTGGCTGGGCCAAATAATTATTAATTAATTAATTTGGGCAGTTATTGAACAAGCTCCAAGCAACGTGATTCCTCTGATCTTGATTATCATTCTTCGCGTATGTGGAAGAATTCATATGCATTGGTGAGAAATGTTTAGATAATAAGTTCAACAAACGTGTGTTGGACTTATTATCTCATTTCCCATTAGGGCATTCATTACCCGTCAATGATTATTTAGTACATAATTAAATATAAGGGCGGTGTTGGCGGTGGGTATGCTGTTAAAATATTCACATCCGTCAAAAACCGACATATAAACAGAAATAATAGTAAAATATAGACAGATTCTGTTATTATAGGCTACCAATCAGAAATATGGCATAAACAGTATGTTATATTGTCAAATGTTTTCCTTTGTTATGTAAACAAAAGCAAAAAACGTTACAGAACCTGGCTTTTGTTTAGATCCGGATATGGTAAGCATAAAGAGCGTTATTTTTTTTTACTGTTTTCCTGATATGGAAATAATAAAGAGCGTTTATATCATTTGTCCGTGATTAACCAATAGAATTGCGCTGTGCTATGTAAACAGAAGCAAAACTTCTGTAACATGGACAGGCTCTTGTTTACGGGGTACACCATCGTACGTCTTGGCGACAATATACTTTTTACGCGCTGATTATGTTTGGCATATTATATGAACAAAACTATATATTTTTTAATATTCCTTCTGTTGATGGCGATTTGAACAACTGTGAATATTTCTACAACGAACGCCGCCCGTGTCTTTAACGGGTTAATGGGCTCGTGTGTCCGATATGATTATTTTTGTTGTATGCCATAATGGTGCCAATTCGGACAGGGTATCTTTAAACCAGAGTGACAGTCACGGTGACTAATTCTTTCAAGGTTGATTTCTCACCTGTAATTTCTTACCGGAAGTCGTAGTTAACAAACGCCACCTGTCGGCAATTTATCTCGTGGGTGACATTCGTGATAAAGTTAAAACTTGAAGCGACGATTTACCTGTCAAATTCTTGATTACAGGTGAGTTGTATCTTTTCTTCCGCACTTATATATCACACGATTAATAATTTTTATTTTACTAGTAAATTAAAAAATAATATGTGGGTGATTACGCTTCAAATGTCCCGTAATTTCGTCACTAAGCTGATATTAAAGTTTACCCGGAAACAACGCGAATAATTTTATTCACAATCTAGTGCCGTAACTTGGCGTAAGTGGCTCATGGTTGTAGAATGTCCGCAAATTGTCCTCATTAAATTTGTTTGTTTGTTTCTTGATAAAAGCCGAACACAACCGAACATAACCGAACACAAGTCCAAATAATGGGAAATATAACGAATAAAGTTCATAGGCGTGTGTATTCATGTTCACACTATTAATATACGAAGTTTGGTGGAGTTCGGGCCAATAATAAGTGTTTTATTCGATATTTTGTAAAACGCGTTCAGTGTTCGGCATAGAAAAGCCGAACACAAGCTTCTCTCGTGTATTAGTCTATAACGGCTGTCTAGCTAGGTGATAATTAATATCAGATATATGGTCACTAAGCCGAAAGGCTTTAATTGTTGTTGGTGGCGGTCTCTCACCTATTGTAGTTCAGTGTTTTGACAGTTAGTTGCAATCAGTATTTATATATATATATATAATCCATGTGTTCATGGTGCAATATCCGAGAAGTTCTATATAAGAATGTGGTATATTATTTGGCAAATCACAATCTCAGCAGTATTTGGCATTCTGATCACAGGTCTGAAAATTCTACAATGCCTAATTCCAAATTGATTTACCCATGTGGTGTTTGTTCCCAGGAATGTCACGAGATACGCAGCATCGGCTGCGATATGTGTGACCGATGGTTTCATGTAGAGTGCCAGCAATTGAAAATCAATGACTTTTTACTAAGTCATCGCTTGGTGACCAATTTAATTTATGCCAGAATCTTCGGCAAATTTCGACTGACGGACGTTTGACGATACCGAAAACCGCGGCTATTGCCAAGATGCCATGTCAGACTAAAAGAGTAAAGGCATGCAAAACTAGATCAATCAACCCTAGCAAGCGTCAAAAGGTATCTTGGCGCAAAATAATTATTCCTTTCATATCACATTCCTGTCATATCAGGCACATTTTTGAAAACGATCTTAAATTCCTGCATATCAGACTTTTAAAAAGATACAATACGAAACGCTCTTTATTCGTATTCAGACAATTCATTTCAATTCAATCGGTATTCGATGCATGTGTTTCTACGATAAGTTGAACACTGGCTTTATATCGGATTCCACCATACAGCATGATATATGCACAAAAGTTAGGCACGCATCAGAGCCATTTCCATCCACTGACTTCAAGGAGAACAAACTCTGCCCAAATCCGTTCCGCCGAGGACAGAATTTGCATATAAGTATATTGTATAGTATATTGTATAGTACTTTGAACATATACTATGATTGACATCAATTCCACCAGAATTCCCTGCACCATCACCAAGAGATGTTATGTCGCCAACAAGAACACTATTATATATAATTTTACAATGTTTACTTATGATTGCAATAAACTATTTGTTTTGTGGTTAGTATTATATTCTCCGAACCATTTCCGCATGAGTATCTTAACTCGACAACAGATTTACTACTTCTTAGAAGTCCGGGGCGTGCTGATATGTTCGCATTTGTCCAGTATGATCCATCTAAACTACCACATTGTACGAAATGACTTGTAATAATAACGGGGGGGGGGGGGGGGGGGGGGGGGTAACATTTTAGTGAGAATGCAGACGAAAATGGACAACAAAACACGTTTTTTCTCGCGAATTAAACCTGCCAAATCCCTTCTGGCAGATATTAATTATCACCTATCAGCGGATAATCTAATCCATGAGACAGAAGTTTGTGTTCGGCTTTTCGATGCCAAACACAAACGCGTTATACAAAACACCCAACAAAACACTCATTATTGAACCAAACTCCACCAAACTTCGTATAGTAATAGTATGAACGTGAATACATATGCCTATGAACTTTACAAGGTGGTCTTATATTTAGTAGACTGTATATAGAGTTATATATCTCAAACGCCAGCTAACGCCACATCTATGCATATCTATGTGTTAATTAATTACCGGTGACTGAGTGTCGAACATAAACTTGTGTTCGGCTTTTCTATGCCGAACACTAAACGCGTTTTACAAAATATCGAATAAAACACTTATTATTGGCCCGAACTCCACCAAAGTTCGTATAGTTATAGTGTGAACATGAATACATATGCCTATGAACTTTATTCGTGAAATTTCCCATTATTTGGACTTGTGTTCGGTTATGTTCGGTTGTGTTCGGTTGTGTTCGGCTTTTATGAGCTCCCAATTTGGCATTGACAATAATTATTGTCCGAGAGAATAAACACTAGCATGCTGATATTAAGAAATTACCAAATTGGTCACTGTTGCTTCTCAACGAGTTTTCTCCCATGTTAGTGACCAGGGTCTAGACCACAGAAATTGGAATCACTGACCTTTATGCAATTTTTTGAGATTTTTTTTTAGTTCTAGGTATATAATTGTCTACCTAGAACTAAAAAAAAATCTCAAAAAATTGCATAAAGGTCAGTGATTCCAATTTCTGTGGTCTAGACCCCGAAGCCACGACAAATAGTTTTTGCAGCTGGCTCAACCAATTTCATGGCTGGTTTGCTGGCTAAGCCGGCTCATCGCGACGTTCGTGGTTGACGAAATATGGCGGCTCAGCCGGCTCAGACGTTATCATTCAGCGTATTTTAGTTTCCACAATGTTCCTAAATGTTATAGACCCCGTTTGTTTTAGTGTTGTGGTGAACCCGTAGAATCTCGGAGCACATATGCCTATGCTCTTTTGGTGTTGGCTTTGGGCTTTTCCATTATGGCGAAAATAGTTCAAAATACAAGAAGGACTGGCATGGATGTACATGTGCTATGTAGTTTCCCATGTAATTGGTATAAGTTACATTTGGCTGTACCAGGGACACTGGAGTAAGGGGAATGCAGGGGCACTTGCTCCCCTTGCTCTGGTCCAGGGGAGTCCAGTGGGCACGGTACCCACTTGCTCCCTTGCCCTTTGGTGTTTCCAGCGTCCCTATTAGTGACAATATAGCCTAAATCGAGGCTCCATTATCATTCTATTACTCATGTAATACACAGTATTTATTCAGACTTATAAGGTCACAGGGGTTTGTATTGTGCTCCGCTACTACCCTCCCTGCACTGCCCTTATGTGACGTTCCTATATATCTGTGGCTGCTTTACGTAATATGTTGTGGTATAATAGTATAAAAGAGACAAGGGATTGATAGAATTTTCCCGGATTTGTCAGTTTTCCAACTGATCTAGTAATATATAGGGCCCTGCGAATCAGGTACGTGTTTTCATTTCGAGTCGAATCTCGAATGGAATCGGGGTAATTTCGAAATACTAGTCGAATTGATACTCGAATCGAATCATTCTTTTATACTGATCAGCTAATCGAGTTCAAATACATAGAACTATAGAACTTCGAAGAAACACCTAAAATTGCCTGGATAATACTGCCTGGTGATCGTTGATGACGTAGTACCGCTATACTTAAAGTAATTGACCACCAATAACGTGGTGTTACCCCGTTAATATGGCGGTAATATACCGCGGTATCCTCCAATACCGCGGTACTGATACCGCTTGTTAACGCGAACAAGTATGTGTGAGTAAATACCTCCCCTAAAAGAGTTCCATGAAAATCACTGCGGTATTCAACAAAATTAATGCGGTGCCCGCTAAAAGACCACGGTATTATTATCGCCCAATACTGTAACTCCATGCCATGACCGTCTCGATACCGCTACCGTTTATTACCGGTATCACCGCGGTCATGACCGGGGTATCACCCCGTTTTTCTGGTCAATTACTTTGAGAATAGCGGTACGTACTAGTACGTGCAATATGCGCAGAATATGTGCTTATCTACACACCTTATCTACACATGTGTTTTCTGTGCCTAAGAAATCGTTGAGTATAGATAATAGCATATTACATCACATGCATGAGAGAACCAATGTCGACGTATAGACATGTAGGGACAAGCGTACTTCGTGATGCCTGTTTCATTTCATTGAATAGTGCAGTAATTTCACTACACTTAATTTGTGATGATTTTGTTGTCTGCATGTCGCTTGAACTGACAAACTTAAATTGTGTCCAGACAATGTTTACGAAAAATACTCAGGACTTAGATTCAGGCTCGCATTTACGCTAATCAAACAAAGATCAAATATCTGGCATACATTTGTGTTATGAAATTCCCATGATTCCTGAAACGATATATACTAGCACACGTACGTACAGCCTTGTATGGCAATTTTGTTGTTCACTAATGTCATTCTTACAGATTGGGTCAATAATTTATAGATTAGTTGGCGATAACATTACATCATTGTCCTGCCATCGGACATAATGGTACCGGTACATGTGTACGTTTAAGTTGTTTACTACATTATTATAGTGATTTTTCTTCTCTGGTAATTAGAGCATTTGGTCTGTAGAAAGCACGGAAATTCCAAAGATTCGATGAAATCCGAATCATGGTAGCCAATATCGAATTGAATCAGACGAATGATTTTGAATCGATTCAAATCGATTTGCAGGGCCCTAGATGGTAAATCTGGGAAAATCCTATCATTCTCCTTGTCTCTTGTATACTTAACGTAATTTTAAGCAGTGGCATATACTACTGGTAGTATATACCTGTACATGTAGGATAGGGACTTCACACAAGGGGCTGCATGATGCAGTGCAGTGGGTAGCAGAGCGCATTACAAGCCCCTGTTCTAGAGTGTAGCGGTCGTGGTGTAAATCTAGAACGCGAAACATAAGAGTTCTCTTGAATGGTCATGATCATTCTGAAGACGCTCTGTGCATGATCACCGAAGTTAATGAATGGGTGACATGTTGGTGAATTCTCTCTTTCATTCTTTTACAATTAGCGTACCATTATGCAGTACTTTGCAAAATAGGTATTTTCATACACATGTTCGCGGACATTAGTACATGTACTATTTTGTCAGCTCTTGCTTTTTCGGTGTGAATTGGGTCAAAAGATGCCATGAAATTAAAAGTTGATCTATACATATATTTACTTATTTTTTAAGCCTGCAGCTACCGTATACCGTATACAGGTAGCCATAGAAAAGAGCTTTTGAGTAGCTATAGGAGGGTATCACCTAGGGCCCTGCAAATCTGATATTCAGCAACCGTATCGAATCTTTCATCAGTCGGGTGTCTGATGTCGACATCAATCCGAATACAATCAGTACCAGCACTGATTCAGAGATCCTTCAATTAATTCTCCACAAATATGGCACAAAATTTCAAATGGCTGAAATTGTTCTCTTTTGCTGCTATATGCAGTTTGATACATGTAATTGTAAGCACTTGAGGTGATCAAGCAACACATGACATGTATTTATTGTTCCACGGTACTGTTTGACCAACATATTGTGACATATTTTGTTGCAAACAAATACCTTGATTTAATGTTACCGGTACATGTACTTTCGCATGGATGAGGTGGACTGGCTGCCTCGCTGACATTGATTTTTCATTATCATTCAATTCTCGTGTGCATGCGACTATTTATTAACAGGAAGTATACGTATGTAC
This sequence comes from Siphonodentalium dalli, assembly GCA_032622095.1. Taxonomy (NCBI): domain Eukaryota; kingdom Metazoa; phylum Mollusca; class Scaphopoda; order Gadilida; family Siphonodentaliidae; genus Siphonodentalium; species Siphonodentalium dalli. Next base: position 115,405,752 of record CP136062.1, on the reverse strand, counting down.
CGTAACTCCACAGTTGCAGTGACCATTTCGTTACCGCTTTGGATACCATATACTACCAGTAATAGACCATAATACCATGTTCATTACTGGGGTATCACCCCATTTTTCAAGTCAATTACTTTGATTATGGGGGTATAATATTAACAATTAGGTGGACGGCAAGAAATGACTACCTTTCAGTGAAAACACTCAAATGCTATCCAACAGGGCAAAACATGAGCGTTGTGTCACCTGAATGGCCTCATTTGTTTCACCATAGTGGAAACCCCACAGACACAGTGCTATGAGAGAATTACCCTTGTTCATTGAGCGCCACTCGCCAATATATATTAAACATGTAGTTGCCTCTGTCATTCTAGATTAACAAGAGTTTCCAGATTTGAGCATATACCAATCGGAGGGCCGATTCGGTATCAATCCGGAATCCCAACATCAAATTGAATCTTCGCCCTAGTATCACTCCCCTCATAATATGATATTGTGGAAAGAGTCTTCCAAGCTCTAAGGTTGCAAAGCTACACCCCCCAAATCTGTATGAAAATGGGATGTGAAAATTTGTTTTATGAATAATTTGTGAAAGAGGGTGAGGTTAAATTACATGTATGTGTAATAAATAAAGAAAATTAGAACCACACAATAGGGCCCGGCGAAGGTTCGAGATTCGATTCGATATACTCCCGATGATATGATTCGATTCGATTCTATATCATTCGTCCGATTCGTCTCAAAATGAATCTTAACAACATCATATATAACGCGCAAAGATCGTGCCATTTTTATCGCAGTCATCGGAAAAAATAGCAGCACTGCCTCTATACTTAAGCCAATGGCAGAGGAAACGTAGTTGCGACTCAATGATGCCAAAGGCGTGAAAATGTTCAGAGAATAACTTCATGCACAATTTCGATCCAGGTTTGATCTCACCAAACCCCCACCTGCTCGCAGGTTCATACATGGATCCGCGATTTAAAAGTAATACAGAAATATTTAGAACATGGCTTGACCCACTATGGACTCCATGAAACAGAGCATGCAGTCTACTAGTACGGACAATGCAGTTAATAAACCGGTAACTCCACCTAGCGGTACCCAGAGTTTAGTTGACGCTATGTTTGATGACGTTGAAGCTGCCCACGAGAGGGACAATGTACTGCACCCTGGTGACAATTCATTATATGTATGGCTAAGGCCTAAACAAAAAATACGTTTGTTTCCGCTAACCCGACCGACCCTATTTTAAACCGCCGACCCTAAACTTTTTATTGCCATTGCAAAAACAAACAAAATTGGACCAAAAAAACAAACAAACAAACAAATTTGATTTAAATTTTTTTTTTTTTAATTTAGGTCCCAATTCATATCATAACAAGATGCAAAACATTTATTTATTTATATATATTGACATAAGAAATTTAAGTTTACAAAAAGATTTAAGTTTAACAGTTGGAATCATACTGTAAAGTATGTTTGGCTTTATCTAGCTTTCATCTGTGAAAACTTCAAATAATTTGAGTTCAGGTACGGTATGTTATCATTCAGCGTTCAGACTTCAGTATTTCAATCAATTACAGCACAGGAACATTAACAATTTGATCAAATCAACCTGGTTATCAAGTGGGATCTCATAATACCCAATGAAAAATTAACATAGAGATTAGTACCATATATAGTCATTACTACCTTAATACATGTACATTGTTTCTGTACTACATGTACATGTAGGATTTCTGTATTACATGTACATGTAGTATATTATGTACGGTATGTGTCTCACTTGAATTTTATAAAATAGCCTATTTATGAATTAGAGTGATGATGGCAAGTCTAATTTCAAGCAGGATAAGGCTTCCGATAAGCATAATCCATAGAATCAAAAGATATCTGACAATAACTTATAAGCATTTCCAATCCATACATATATAAAAAGTTCCAAAGTTATGCTTGAGAAACTTGATAAAATTGACCTCTCTGTAAAATTCAAAATACTGATTCAAAGAGCCTTAGATTAGCTCTAAATGCAATGGATTTTCAAAAATTTTCCAGGGGAAGAACCCCCAAAAACATGTTTCCCCAAAAAATACCTAGATCCTTCACTGAATGCGGAGAAGGTGGTGTTGTGAAGCCATCCTTAAGAGATCGGTACAAGACGGTCACTCCAATATGTGAACAGTGCAGTGGTGCTGGACTGACTCCAGTTGTCGCCAGACCATATAGGAAATATTAGGATTATCAAAGACTATCTTAGTATATAGACTAGTATATACGTAAATATTAAAGCATATGTAAGATTGAATTGGAGTTTCTAGTTCCTCTGTCATCTGGGTTAACCTGATTGGGGCTAAGAAGTGCATAGTTTGGGTTATTGACAAGTATTATACAGTTATTTTTAAAGATACTGAAAAAAACAAAGTTAACAAACAAACAAAAGTTAAGCCTACCTACCTACCCTAATTTTTTTTAGCTCGTTAGCGGAAACAAAGGTATTATTTGTTTAGGCCTAACCAAGGAAATGGAGGCATGCATATTCGCGTGTTGGGTTATATTAAAAAGGGATGACTCTCCACTGGAGTTTTGGAAGTCGAACGAGTCGTCATTGCCTTTACTCACTACAACTGCGAAAGATATACTCGGTATTCAAGCGACGAATTGTTCCAGTGAGAGAGTAACGGACCAAAGGCACAGTCTCTCCAACTATAACGTGGAAACGTTAATCTGGGCCTGCAACAAGTCGAACTTACTATTTCCGTCACTGGTACAAACTGCAAAAGCCAATGAAATTAAGAGTGAATAGTTTGGTCGCTTAAATACCAAGTATATACACGATTACATGTGCTAACTGCTAAGTTCGCAGCTTTTGCGAGTAAATGCAGAGATGACTTGTTGAGTCTCGTACGCTTTCCAAAACCCCAGTGAATATTTTTTCCAGGGAGAAAATCGTACATGGTGAAAACAAATCAATTAGTTAACGAATATTTTGTAACATTTATTCATAAAATCGATGTTTATTCACTATAAATTTGTCCCAGTAATTGAAGTCAGGTTTTCTATGATTCGATTCGAAGATTCGATTCGATTCGATATCATTCGGCCGATTCGATTCGAGATTCGATTCGAATCAAAAAGGCTGATTCGCCGGGCCCTACCACACAAGTGATTTAGTTTTTGAACACATTTATTCTATTGAGGGGTAATTCTGAAGAATATACTTGTAGCGAGTTATATATAGTTATTCTGTGAAAAAGCATGCTATTGCTTAGGTTAGAATGGTGTAAATACATTTATGTCTCAGAGCGCCTCCAATGGATGTTTGAGGAAACTTTAGCAGAGACTGAAATAGACACTGGGCTCTCATTAGTCAATAGCCTTGTGTTTTGTTTTTGTTTTTCCATAAAAAATACATCAAATTTCGTCCCTACAAATTCCCATACAATCAACTACATGTATGTAGGTGAATAGCCATTACCACAGAAATTAACCTTCTGTATGGTGAAGTTTGAATTTTGTTGTCTGGTCTGAAAAATTACCTTATTTTTTTAGTGCTGTTCTAACCCCAGTTATGAAAACACAATATTTAAAGGCGAATTACCTGCCCTTTGAATATGACTTTTTTGCAAGTTTAATATAATTGTATTATCTTTTCGTACATCCGTTATAATTTCTGAATATCCCTCCCTGCGAATAATTGGCTATTCCAATGTATCATGTATACTTTTATAATTGATGGAAAACTCCATTTAGTAATGAAAGGGTTAAAGAAGGAGATGAGTTACTCGTAGGCAATTTGATTTGATTGATGCCTCTACTCCGATTGAGTAATCCATGTACTGTATATGTACAACCAGATATCCCATTTGGTTCACATACATGTAGTCTTGGATATATTTACATGAAATAATGAGAGATACCTGTGTATTTTAATTTGTGCCTGGGGAAGATACTACTAGTAGTATTATTATTCATTTGATTATTTCAGGATAGTTGACCGTTAGACCAAAAATAAAAACTTCAAAAATGAAATTTCTGGTCATTTCATAAGATAATTTTAAATTGAAGTAAATGAAAAAAAAAAAATGTTATACATATAGGTGTGGGGTAGATCATGCCATCATGCAATATGGGTTCGGTCCGCCCATTTTTGCCCGAGTTTCGGTCCTTGTCGACTTAAAATTTTCCTATTATATTGGTTTCCGGATGATTACTTAATTTTAGTTATCTGATTGTTTTTAAATCTGAATCTCTTGATATTTGGTGCATATATGTCTTGTGGGCTTTTAAATGATTTATACATGTTCTTTAATTGGTATGAAGAAGTTTATCGCTATTAATTCTGGAATTAGTTTCCATGTTTCCAGTTTCTAAATGAGGTCAAAAGATTCATGTTACAAATGCCTTATATAATCAACTCCTTAACCACAGCAGAATTATGGGTAATTTTTCAGGATTTACATGTATATGGCTTGTAACAAAAATATGGTTTGTTGCCATTCATGATTCATTGGAAAGTTCCGATGAATGGCAACAAGTCATATTTCCGACTAAATCATGAAAAATTACACATAATTCTGCTGTGGTTAAAGAGTTGATTATTTAAGGCATTACTATACTCTGTGAAAAACAAATTAAATTGAACCCTGCTTCTCTATATTCATGGAATCTAACCAGTAATTGATGAGAAAGTAATACAGTGATTGCACTTGTATTATATCAAATGTTGTGCATCAATTGATCTGCTTTTTGATGGCTCCAGGACGGTGTTTCATTCCGGCTCACATGCAGATGATGTGCACACAGTAAACATATCACAACATTACAGCGGCAGATAAACAACATTAATCAATGGGGATGCATCTTAATCAATGGTGGATGTGTTTTTTACTAAAGTCCCTGTCAAACACACTTGCATACTTCAAAGTATCACGGCTTTGCAACTAAGTGAGAGATGTTGTGCATGGTACCGGTAGATAAAAAAATTCTCTGTATGCCTACTAGTAATTTGGGTTACTAACATACCGGTACATCCACGGTACACATACTAGTACATGTACATGTCGCTATAGGTCATACTGATATATATATACTTGATATAGCTTAAGGATGTTTCAGGGTTCCATGCTAATTTTTATAGGACCTATATTTCTTTAATTTAATTTCTCAACAGGCAAAGGTCCCAGCTTGATATTTCATGATTTAGGTGTCTTAAGTAATTAATTCAACGTTTATTGCGATATTGACTCACAATGTCACAAAATCATGCAATCTTGTGTTTGGACTACCCCTTCTGTTAAACAGATTATTAATTAACAAGTATTAACAAATAAATATATTCCCTATGTTGTATGTTCAATGTTATTGAGGTCCCTGTGTCAGAATAAGTGGAATACATGTATGATCTCTACGAGATGCACCCCCACTGCACTGTCATTATGCGCCGTCACTGTATACACGCCTGCTTTACATTATGGTTTCATACAAGAGACAAGGGAAATGATACTATTTCCTCTGTTTAACCATCGCTCGGAAAACTGACAAATTTAGCCCATTAATCCGAGCAATGGCATTGATGTCACCTCCGGTGTGTCAGCAATTGATTCCTCTTTCAATTAGTGTGACAAATGCCCCTCAATTCCATTTCTATCCATATCATTTAATAACTTTATGAAAACCGAATATTGTCTTCTGAGAGCATCAAAAATCCAAGTTGATCTTTCTCAAAACGTTATGTCCGATTCTTTTCCCAAAATCCACCCCATCCAGCTTATTTTAATCAAAAATAGATAAAACATGTTTAATGCAATATCATTAAATGTACTCAATCCGATTTGATGGTCCCCATATAATCAGATTCCAACAACAACAACATTTTTAGAAATGCCGCTTCATGCAGTTCTCAGAATCGTTTAATTTCCCATAAATAATGCTAACCAGTGTCAACTATAGTATTTGACTCCATACCACATAAAAGGCATATAAACTTAAAGCATACAGGGTGGAATCAAATATACTTATTGGATTCAGGATTTTTTAAACCCAAGACAACAAACAGTGTGCGTAAATTCTTCTTTCTATGCATGTGAATGTGTTACCAGTGTGATATTGTAATCACCCGGAAGTGTGTTAGTTCGCATGTTATTTATAATATTTATAAATGATTTCCAGACCTGCTGAAAAGTGCGGAATATTTGCTGATAACACAAAACTCATTGCAAATCATATTCTATCAACTAACAGAATTATATAAATCTGCAAATGGTTATTAAAATGGCAGCTTTATTCAATTCCAAAGTCACATGGTCTGTGACCTTTTATTATGGTTTATAACTGTAATTTAGATGTTCAAACCATGCAGACACGCTCTTTCAAGCTTAATAAACCTACTAGTACCCGGTATGTGTAGGCCAACAGTAGCCTATAGCCACTTATACAATAATCAGATATAAGAGTCATTATAGCTAGTCCACACCCAAATACCTAAACAACAAAGATGTTGATTAACAATAGCTTAGTACATAAGGCCCTATATAGGAACCAATATAATTCCATTCATACAATATATCGAATCAGTCTGAATCAGCTGTAAGATTTGTCAGTATTCGTGTGTACAGTATAACAGTGTCTCAGCCCATAATCTCGGGTATACGCTAATAGCATCAATATCGCCCATATCGCCTGATTTAATTGTCATTATAAATTGTGTACTGGGTACTTACACAGCCCACCGTACACCATATACTGGTATATATGCAAGTTCCCACAGTATAGGCGTAATTGTTCGCTTGAGCAGAAATCAATCCAGTAATATTAACATTCCTAGGTATTTAAGCGTGACTGTGTGTAACTTCTGTGCATCTTCTATTTACGGAGTATGACAGATGGTTTATCATTGTGATTAATGTTACGAGATGTCTTTTGTTCTGTTTCCTGCATCTCCTGGGTATCTATTCTCTATTCTTTATTATTCTTTTATATGATTGATTTGTAACTAGGTGATATATATAGTTACGTCCTCGTAAAGTACTTTGATCTTATTTTGGTTTATTTATGTACTTCCCGGTAGTATCGTCTTCTGTATTCATGTGTACATGTAAATGTAAAATGATAAATTTGTCATTGAATAAACTGGACTAAAGGTGCATATTATTTGGCTTTCTTAACCCTTTGAGTGCCAGGGGCCGATCTCATCGGCCCTAATTTACAGTCTGTAAAATCGGCCCTAAAAAAAAAAAAAAAAAAAAAAAAATGTCTGTTAAAGAATATAAGAAAAAATTATTAAAATTGTAAAAAATTGTAAAAAATAATGAAAAATTGTTAGGCCAATGCATTCTCTTATATATGCGAGGCGACCTATGGTCGACTCGCATATATAAGAGAATGCATTGGCACAGAGTATATGGGTTGATACAAAAATCGGACTTGGCACTCAAAGGGTTAAAGAAAATGTAATTCAAATTTTGTTCAATGTTAAGGATTCAATGTTGGACATATACGTACATACATGTACATGTGCATATAACATTTTAAGCCATAGTCACTGTTCAGCCAAGACCTTTTAGTTTAAAAAGTTACTGAAATTTTCTATGGTATATATTTATTGTATCCAATATTGTCCACTTGCCACAGGTAGTATACAGCATTTAGTGCCATGGAAAATTTTGTCTAGGTAAAACTTGCTGTCTTTTATTTTTTCAAAACTAAGGTGTTCATTCTCTGTTCATATTAATGTTATTTGTACCATTAACCCTTTACCCAACAGAAGGGCCCTGTGCCAATGCATTCTCTTATATATGCGAGTCGACCATAGGTCGCCTCGCATATATAAGAGAATGCATTGGCTTAACACATTAAAAATTATAAAATTGTTAAAGAATGTAAGAAAAAATGGTAAAAGGTGTTAAAAAAAGATTTTTTTTAGGCCAATGCATTCTCTTATATATGCGAGGCGACCTATGGTCGACTCGCATATATAAGAGAATGCATTGGCACAGGGCATAACTGTAACTATCACAATGTGGTCAAGGAGCCGGTTCCAATGATATCCATATTTGTATGGTTCTATTGAGACAAACCGAAGATATTTTAGGCTGTTGAAGCTTTATTTGGCCGGTTTTGGCCGGTTTGTTGGGTAAAGGGTTAATAATTAAGTCTACAGTAATTGGAGAGAGAGAGATAATTTATTAGCGAAGTGCATACATTATACAATAATACAGGAAATACAAACAGGCTTATAACTAAAATTGGATTGTGTAGTATTATATGATCAGCTACCGGTACATGACCAGTTAGTTGAGGGTCAGCAAGATATAGATATATAGTAATCTACACCATGCTGACCCTGAAGTGGGTGCATTTTATAAAACATCCTGGTTGTATCGTCTTCAGTACCAGTATGTACTAGTAGACTGTACAATCTGTCATTGAATAGAGTAGACAATAAAGACCCATATTATTTGAATTTCATAAAGATATTGTCTGTATTCACAGCTAAATTCATAAAGAAAATTTATGTATTTCAATGACATGCATGGTGTAAAAATTATAAATGTAATTCTGAGACAAGAATATACTTACATGTACATTGATTTGAAATGAAATGTTTATACTAGTATTTATGGTGCATCTATAATTCCCTGTACCCATATCTCTTCATTCAGATGCATAAAATAATCATTTTTGAGTCAAGACTTCTGAGTAACGTTTTCCATGGAATGGGAGAGGAACTATCACATTTTTTATAGCATATTTTACCAATTTTTATTGAAAATCTATATTTTAACACAGTTTTAAGGTAAACTTGTAACACCAGATGAGCATAATAATTCATATATACCGAATGTTTTCAAAAAGACTTCTAGTAGGATACTTTTCTTGTTGTTGAAAGTCTTTTCTGGAAAAGAGATATCTAGAGCATCTTTAAAAGTAACATTACACATATAGTGCAAAGGGACTTTAAACCCTTCATATACAGTAATGCCCTAAGTAATCGACTCTTTAACCACAGCAGAATTATGGGTAACTTTTCAGGATTTAGTCGCAAATATGGCTTGTTGCCATTCATTGGAAAACTCTCAGTGAGTGCTTTCCGATGAATGGCAACAAGCCATATTTCCGACTAAATCCTGAAAAGTTACCCATAATTCTGCTGTGGTTAAAGAGTCGATTACTTAGGGCATTACTGTACTAAATAGATTTTCTCACATTCAGTTATTAAAGTATACATTGGAATGGTTTATTATCTGTTTGGAGGAATGTCCTGGATATATGAGCAGACGACAGCCAGATGAAAAGATAATATAAGTGCAGAAGAATTCATTTTCATTTGTGGGCAATATTTAGATAATACATGTAAGTTCAACAAGCGACCTATCATCATTTGTTGAAATTATTATCTGAACATTTCCTAAGGGAACTTCTCGTCAATCAGTATTTAGTAAAGAAAGGGAACAATCAGTATTTTGGCTAGATACATCTATTTAACCCAAAGTCTCAAGGGTATCTACATGTACATCTACCTCCTAAAATTATATAAAAAAAAGACTTGGAAAAATTGTATTCTACATTTCCTTTGGGTTAGGAGTTTTATGGTTGAACTTAATATATAGTATAAATTATTAAGTTTTCTTGAATTGAAATTTGAGCATTATAATTCTAGGCACTGAGTAACGATTCCTTCAGTAGTAGAAACTGTAAATAAATCCAATATTTGGAACAATTAATATAAACTACATGTATGTAAGTCTCGCCATCTCTGTTGATGTCAATATCTTGGGAAGTGCAAGTATAATTTGCCAAGTCACATAATGATTACCCTATCATATGATAACAATTTCCCATGAAAAAGCAATATCTCGTTATATTTGCTTGATATATCACATTTTCTTTCAGACTGACAGATTCATTTCTTTTTTACTTTCTTCTTGACACCTGATGGATGAAATGTCATTCAAATCTGACTTTTATAGTTACATTCTTCTGCGAATTTCCTGGATCAATATGGAATATGCCAGGATTCATTAACTTTGTTTGCTAAATAGATTTATCCATGGCACCAGGATTGGGCCCCCACTGTTGGCTCAGTTGGCACAGTGTATGGTATACCAGGCTGCATATGTCCTAACAGCATATTTACAGTATATTTACTGATTATAAAGGTGTTTTTACTCACTTTAAGGTTTTATAAATATAAATGGGATCTTGTTTGGCATGATATTTATTGGATCATAGAAGGGTGATGTTGTGGTGTAAACATTTTCAGGCACGTATGCTGATTTTTTTCCTTTCGACCCTTGTTGGGACCCACCCACCCCCTCGTCCAAAATGTTTTCCGTCTTCGGCAGTTTTTTCCGGACCATTTTTGGACAACCACCCCCCCCATTTCTGTGCATACTATTTGTCATAGGAACGAGCCATTTTGGGGTCATTCGCCCCCAAAAAATGGCTGCCAGCAGCCATCTTGGATTTTAAAAATTAGCATGGGCTACAGGCTATACTTTTTGTCTGATCATCATGAATTTTTTCATTTATTCTTAATATTGACATTCTAAGGTGTTTTAAGGCAAAAACAGTCAAAAAGACTTGCAGGAAAAAAAATTTGTTTGTTAGTCCCATCGACCACCCACCCACCCCGGCATACGTACGTGTCTGGAAAAAAATCCCCCCGGTGTAAACTGAACTTCAACCATTTGATCAATATTACATCTCACGGATAACAGTTCACTTCTCCATAATAACCAAACAGGAAGAAGTGACATCTCCCAATTAGAAACCTCAAGAGGCTGGTCCTTTACATGTACATTGTACGTCATATAAAGTCCCCAAGCGATGGCGAAGCTGATTCGAATCCAGATAAGCATTGATATGAGATTCATGCAATCAGAGGATAATCTGATTTGTGTATTCAGCAATGTGGTAATCCACCTACGTAGACTTTAATCAGGAATGATCTTATTTACATGCATTCTCTGATATATGCGAGTCTCCCATAGGGAGCCTCGCATATATAGGAGAATACATTGGCCTCACAATATTTACCTTGTCCTTGTAATCCCTACAGGAGACTCACTTATATTAGAGAATGCACAGGATATTTTTAATGCTGCACCACATAATGCAAGGGTTAAGATGCAATGAACAGTCATTAATGTCCAAATATAACATAAGTTCTGTCCAGATAAGTCAACATTGGTAGGCCTGTAGCCTACATTGTACATGTATTTATATAAACCATTTGCCTGTCGAATACTATTTCGGTAGCCCTGTAATTTAGGCTCTTCTACTGGAATTTCTGCTCCCCTTTTCCTTTGTGTTTTCCACCACTCCTGCGTTCTTTACTTTTCAAATTTCAGAGTTATTTTTCACTTTTCATCTGGAATTTTTTTTCATTCAGCTTGCAAACTCAACCTTCACAGACTACAGTGTACTAGTATATATATTTGATTGAGTAAATTGCAGACATATTATGGAACATTTGGGTGCGAGAAACTGATAAGTTAGTACTCGGGCGCTATGCCAACTTGAGGAATGTAGCATTCTACTAATATCAGCGAAAATCTAAAGCAAATCAACGAAACCAATGCATAGAAAAAAACGTCTGAACTCCGCTCAATTGTAAATATATACTTCTCGATTCGGGACACAACAATCGGCGATAAACTAACAAAAACAATTCCGCGATCTGGAGACACTGTATTTAATTAATGCAAAAGAATGATGTGGTTAAGGTGTTGTCAATTTGGATATACTATCTTTAAAATAACTATTTTGAGCAAGATTATTCTTCATTTCTATTTGATCACCCTACCGGAGTGTTTCACATCATATTAACACTTTATAATTCTGTAGCTTTCGGTCACCAGGATTCAAATTGGAATGGTACCGTAACTTTACTAATATAGCTGCTTTAATTGATCGCATTGAAATGTCTAATGGATAGCATCATACTGGTATACATACAGTAATGGCCTAAATAATCGACTCCTTAACCACAGCAGAATTATGGGTAATTTTTCAGCTTTCCGATGAATGGCAACAAGCCATATATTTCCGACTAAATCCTGAAAATTTTCCCATAATTCTGCTGTGGTTGAAGGTGTCGATTATTTAGGTCATTACTGTATGTAACTATAGTAGGATGCTATTCATTAGACATTTCAGTGCATTGCTGTACAAGTACATTCTTTATTACTCCTCTAATTCCGTTTAAACAAATAACAGTACATTTTCTTAATGGCAACAGCTTGCCCTACCTGCATCATAGCACTTCAGCAGGACCACCAGCTTCATAGTATTTTAGCAGGACCACTTGACCAGAGGTGGTTTAATGCACAACCCTGTTTCCCTGTGTGGATAGATCAGAGATTCAATTAAAGATGCTTTCAGGGGTCCAGACCCCCCCAGTCACAACAACAACATAAAATTATGTTTTAACATCCCTTACTGCTTTGTTCTTGTGAATACATGTATGATGATGACTTATAAAATAAACCTATAACACCCAGTATAAAATAATATCATTGTTATTGAAACATTAACTTAAAGATGCATAGTCTGAATTAACGCTCCCAAATGACTATTTCTTTGGCTTTGGGGGTGAAAAATATTTGATTCGAGTTGAGGAACCCACCCATCAAAGCTCAGAATGATCAGATATCAATTTTTGAAATTTGTTATTTCTCGAAATGTGTGATTATTTGTGGCCCAGAAAAGAGTAGTCAAACTGATGGTCTCGGACAAAATTGCAGATGAAGATGGATAACTCTAAAATCAAGTGGTAATACAGCCATATTTTGTTGAACAACATGTTGATAAGTAACACGTTTTGGGAATTTTTTTACCATATTTGACAGCGGTTAGCATTATTTTGTGTTGTAATTAATCGATTCTAATAACAAAAGCGTATTTCGAAGAAATGTTGTTGTTGTAACTTGATGACATGGGGACCGCTTGATCCAATTGAGTACCTTTAAATTTAATAAATAATTATTGGTGTACCTCGGAAACATCAAATCTGTATGAAATAAATGCTTAGCTATATTCAAAATAGGTTCTGTAACAATTAACCTGGAACCCTGAATGCATATTTAAAGTTATACCAACAGCTTGCATGACAAGGGTATAGCATTGTTGATGGATCCACCTCATTGATCTTAAGGAGTTGAATCACTGCATGGATGTGTTGTAGGTATGCAATATGAACATAGCAACACCTGGTACTCAAATATATACCACATTAAAGATGAAATATCTCTTCCCTAACAGTCTGTATATAGATTAGGGGGTTTAAAATAATAATTTGGAGTCAAGAGGAGCTTCTGTCACTAGGAAATTAATTTTTTCTCCACTTATGATACATACTGGATCTTGTTACATCTCCTATTAGCACCCACAACATTGCATGTATCCATCTTTCCACACATTCTATATTTGGATATATATGTTCTATGTTAATTCATGAGTATATTGTAAATAAAATTATCCAATCCTATATATCCTACATACTTGGAAGGAAAAGTGGATGTTTTCAGAACATTAGTACAATTTAATTGAAATATTTATCTTTTAAAAATATTTGAAACACTCAAGACGGATTCTTGTGTGTTTCAGTTGGGGATCAACAATGCAAACCACTGCTGCCTTGAAAATGAGTTTTATAGAAATTTTGTTGTTGTTGGAAGTGGTCTAGGGAGAGATACATGGAGAGCAAATGTCTCACCACTTCAGAGAAAAGTACCCTATCACCAGGCTAACTATGAACGTGATCAAAGCACCACTAGGGTGCTGGTATAGTGATAGAGAACCAATTATTTTGATTAGTACTGTATTACTATCTAGATCACTCTCAAAAGAGGCCTCATTGATTTCTTTTGATACATCCTGTCCTTTAGTTGTCCCACTTTGTTCATCTGGAAATGTTTACTCTTGCCTAGCTGTCAGTCGTGATAAACTGAGTCATGGATTATCGGATCTCTTTGAAAGATGGTCAGAAGATATATGTCTTTGAAAATGGCAAATGTTTATATCCATCTCGCTTCCGGCATTAATTATCCCTTTCTGTATGTTGATTTCGATTTCTCATCCATCTGCCCAAGGAAAAGCTATGTAATAGAAAAAATCACAGGAATGTATGCCATTTGTTTTGTTTTTTCACATCTACTCATTTCGGGCACCCAGCCACCACACCTTGTTTAAAATTGTATAGATTAAATTTACATTATATGCATACTATTGAATTTGAAACAAGATGGGGATGTGTTAAAATGTAGGGTAAGTTAACTAAAAATTATCCATACCATTATATATGTGTCACATAATTACAGGTATATGGCTTAATAATGTGGTCCTGCCAGAGGTTTCTGGTTCTGCTTATTTCTTTGACCACCCCCCCCCCTTTCCCCACATACACAGGCATCATCTACAGCTATACTTAAAGTAATTGACCACCTCTAACATGTTGTCATCCAGGTAATACTACGTTATTATACCGTGGTAACTTCCAGCACACACTAAGGTTACATTTTTAACACTATGTGTATCGTGGTTAAACCATGATCCATGCAGTCATGGTTCACGGGCATGAAAATAAAATGCAGTGGTTCTCCTTACATGTTATATCTGTGGAACTTGTAGGTTATACCTGTAGGTTAAAGGTACTCAATCCGAACAGAGGGTCCCCATCTCAACAGATTCCAACAACAACAATCCGATCAGAGGGTCCTACAATGTATATTACTATTTCTTTGGCTTTGGGGGTAAAAAATATTTGATTCGAGTCGAGGAACCCATCAAACAAAGCTCAGAGTTATTAGATATTGATTTTTGAAATTTATTATATTCTCGAGTTGAGTACTAATAATTTCCGTCAATTTCGTATCCTGCTCGAGATGTGTACACCAAAACTCTATTCAAACAGACAAGGATGGATAACTCTAAAATCAAGTGGTAATAATAACGCAATTTTGTCTGAGTTCTGGGCCAGAAAGTATTCCCGATAATGAAAAATAATAGATTTCTAAAATAGATATCTAACAAATCTGAGCTTTGATGGGTGACTTCCTCGACTAGAATCAAATATTTTTGACCCCCAAAGCCATTGAAATAGTAATTGAGAGGAGTTTTATCGGATTGAGTACCTTTAATATTTAGAAAAAGCGTAACAGTTACCAAATCATGAAAATTTTCATATAATTTACTAATAGTATAGAATAATGACCGCATGAATGCGTTATTATCCACAAAACACACTTGTGTGAGCCGAGCATTTGTTTATACACAGCACGTAATTGTGCGTTAAAAGCAAAACACTCAACACTGTGGCGATTGTTTAGGAGACTGATTCATGGTGACCCATTGAACACCAAAATCTTGAAGAGGTGATGATTGGCGATAGCTATACCGGTATGTTGTAAACAAACTTGGTGGCATTTCTAACCAAAGTTCAAATAGTGGGGGTCTCCTTGGTGTTGAGTGTTTTGCTTATCGCCTACTCTTTAGGCACTGTTTGTTTACATAACATGTGGCATTTGTTTACATAACACAGAGCAATAACATGCCGCAATTTACATAATATTTATGATTGGTACAATGTATAAGGACAACAGTTTGTCTATATAAATATAATATTATTTCTGTATATGGCAGTTTTATCTATTTTAATAATACCCACCGCCAACGCTTATATATTTAACAAGACATTCATGGATGTATTATTTTCTTAAACGTTTGGTGTGACGATCTGTTAATAGCTCAGCTTAACCGCGGTATCATAACCGAACGGTACATTAACATCACTGCAGTGACCGTTTCGGTACCTCTGTGGATACATATGCTGTCGGTAATACCGTGGTCATTTCCGGAGTATCGCCCCCTTTATCAAGTCAATTACTTTGATTATAGTGGTACATATAGCTCCCACCCTACAGGTATATCAATTAGAATGCTCGGGGTACTGCTACTGTACAACCCACACCTTTATAATAAAAATGTTTTTCTACACAAATACATGTAATTGCTAGGAGGGAAATACTGGGGGGGGGGGGGGGGGGTAATAATTGTGACACACAGGAATGATACTGTCAGAATTGCTTGCATTAATGGTACTCAATCTGATCAGATGGTCCCCATATCAAGTTACAACAACAACATTTCTTCAAAATACGCTTTATAGTTATCAGAATTGATTTATTACAAAAAGATAATGCTAACCACTACGGTATAAAATTTCCCCAAACGTGTTATTTATCAACATGTTGTTCGACGAAATATGGCCGTATTATCACTTGATTATCACAAAATTAGCCGTATTATACCACCTGATTTTAGAGTTATCCATCTTCATCTGCAATTTTGTCTGAAACCGTCGTATTGACAACTATTTTCAAGGCCACAAATAAGTACATGTACATATCTCGATAAATAACAAATTTAAAAAATCAATATCTGATCACTCTGAGCTTTGATGGGTGGGTTCCTCAACTCGAATCAACCCGAAGCCAAAGAAATAGTAATTTGGGAGCGTTAATTTGGATTATGCATCATTAATTGCAGCTCATCAATGCTACCGTATACCTATGTATATGCATGCAATGCAGAGTATTCTGTAGATTGCATCTTACCTCATTACATACTAGAATAGGATGTGCCTGCGTCATTTTATCATTTAGCATTATGGAAACCAATGGGACGTACCTAAATAATAGCTCATCACAGTAATTAATAACAATTAGGAACTGATCAATATGCTACATGTAAGGTCAAATGGTCTACGAAAGTGCTGAGCACTTCCTGTCAGCAATAATGTTCTGTTAATACCTGTACAATTGTGGCTAATTATAGGCCTGTATGCTGCCATTATAGATTCAATTAGTATGATTATTGCTTCTTAATAATCTGGGAGATTAGTAGAATTGATAGGATTTATGTGTATCAGTCTAAGGCCGCATTATTGAAATTATTAGATTCTCAACCTACAGTAATGCCCAAAATAATCAACCCCTTAACCACAGCAGAATTATGGGTAATGTTTCAGGATTTAGACGGAAATATGGCTTGTTGCCATTAATCGGAAAGCTCTCAGTGAGAGCTTTCCAATGAATGGCAACAAGCCATATTTCCGATTAAATCCTGAAAAGTTAGCCATAATTCTGCTGTGATTAAGGGGTTGATTATTTAGGGCATTACTGTATGAAATATTTTTAAAACAAATTAAAAAAAACTGATTCCAAATCACCTACAGTATAAAAAAAAATGGATGGATGGAAATTTTTTATTTTTGACAAAGTTGTGTCAGCAACTCCTCTGGTTTGTTCGGTCTGTATGTGTTATTATGATAATGCTACCAGAAATACAGAATTGAATAATATCAAGAGAGGCCAGGGTTTTTTGAAATTCAATACAATATTTTTTTATTTACCTGAGTTATGGCCCTTAGTTTTGAGATATGGTTCTTTAGTTCGTCCATTTTTTAGTGATTCTCGGTCGAACAGATTCATTCTTATGGGCAAAAAAAACTCGACCAGTGCCATCGTTGATGCTCAACCCTCGTTTTGGTTTGAACTGGGTCAACTCATGTGGGAATCGCTGATTGAATCCCGGCTCTCTGCATGATGGTGAGCTTTCCATTATACAAAAACAAGGCCTGATAACAATTATTCCCAAAACAGACAAGGAACATAGGATACCACCTCAAAAACTGGAGGCCAATCACCTTATTGAATGTCTCATACAAATTAACATCATCATGTATATACTGGTAGCACAGAGACTGAAACGCATTCTGCCTCACATAATTAGCCAAGACCAAAGTGAATTCCTCAAATGTTGATATATAGGCATTAACACTTATAAAATTAATTTATGATATTATATTCAGAAGAAAATGCAAAACAAACCAGCTAGTGTAACACATCTTCTCCCCCCTGGATATCTTTGTCTCTTACCTGTAATTAGGGGTTTCCACATCTGAGCTATGTCAGGAGGTGGAACATTTAGATTGACCTACACAGAAAACTACTTAATTATTAAGCTATATGTGTAGTACACCACATGAAGGAATCTATGCTATCTGAAGATCACATCAAGCATACCAGTACATGTATTATTTAACAATAAAAATGTCAGAAAGATGACTTTAATCAGAGTTTTAGAAGGGTAATTTTGGGAGGAGTGTTCTCAGCAAGCATACAAATGGAGCAGAAATGAATAACTGCCATAAAAAGTACATGATCTGAACTAGTATAAGAAGGTTCCAATGAAAATTTAATTGAGTTTAACACTGCATGCTTCAAGAATTTTAACAATTTGTGTGGTGTGTGGTGGAAAAATGGTGAACATCCATTTTGCAAAAATAATTTTTGGAGGACTATAGAAATGAGATGTGTTCGTCCGTTTGTATGTAGTTCCATCCATCTGCATGTCAGTCTAACATTTGTTGTCCAGATGATAACTTAAATAGTATTCAACAGAATTTGATGAAACTTTTACGTGGCCTTCATACTGGTATGTTAAAGTTTTGAATAAGTTCGAATTTGGATTCGGTCCAACCATTTCTGGCAGAGTTATGCTCTTTTTCCAATTAGAATTTGCTGATTATTTTGTTGTTAGAATGATAACTCAAGTTTGATGATTATCTGACATCATGGCCTTCAAATTTTAATAGTGTATAGATTAATTATTTAGTTCGAATTTGGGTTCGACGGCTCGGTCCTACCATTTCTGATGGAGTTATGCCCCTTTTTTCGACTTAGAATTAGCAAATTTTTATTCTGGTACCTTATTTAATCAAATATGTTAATAACATAGACAGTTGGAAGCAAGAGTGATTCAATGATTGTTCCCAGAATCTGTTAACCTGATAAATAAGTTCCCACCTAATATTCCGGGACTTAAATTGTTGCCTATATAGCAGCAAAATACCAGTATAATAACAATATCAAGTTTCTACTGTATACACGTATACATGTAGTATACATGTACCGGTACATGTATATAGAATTTTATTGTCAGCATATAGCATTACTTAGTACATGCTTATACAACTCATGTTGTTTTAGTAAGGCAAAATCTTGTGTTCTTTTTAGTGCATGATACATGTATTTTAACAGTCGGTTAATTAACCTACATGTACCTTATTCCAAGAAAGAGAAAAAACTCATTTTGTGGCAAGTAAATTATGTTAAGTGTGTAGAGGGATACATGTAGCTATGGGGATCATATTTAATTGAAAGCATTTGGTCAAAAAAAGATATATATTAATTAAGGATTAAATTATTATATATATTAATTAAGGATTCAATCATTCAAAATATTGAGAACTTTATGGTACATCTTCTACTAGTACTTAGGACTGGTTGATATATTTGTCTTTTAAAAAAAGGGAAGGGAAGATGTGTATAAAGAAAGGACTCCTCAAATGAGTTCAGGCATGCGCAGCACACATACAATGGATAAACCCCTTGATATTGTCAGGCCTAATACTGTGTGGTACAGAGTGTGGATCACAGTATACAATGTATAGTTACGCCTTAAGTAATCGACTCCTTAACCACAGCAGAATTATGGGTAATTTTTCAGGATTTAGTCGGAGATACCAGTATGGCTTATTGCCATTCACCGGAAAGCTCTCAATGAGAGCTTTCCTATGAATGGCAACAAGCCATATTTCCGACTAAATCCTGAAAAGTTACCCATAATTCTGCTGTGGTTAAGGAGTCGATTACTTAGGGCATTACTTGCCTCTAGCATATTATAAGTAAATAAGGTTTAAATGTGCATGGGTAACCTTTGTCTTACAATACGTATATACATGTATATACCATACATGTATAAAGGCCAATCCATACATTGATGCACTGAGTACTTTGAAGGCGAATTAATAAACAGTACATGAATAATTCCAATAACGTATACATGTATCAGTATCTACTAGTATACACCGTAGTGTGCTAATCTATTTTACATGAAAAAGAATACACCTTATTGATCTTCACACCCATTGACACTGAATAGAGAAAGCAATGTACAATTGTCCTGAAGTTGTTTTTGACAGGCCTTGAGTGTTACCTACCAGTATGGTATATACTTTATATATAGCCTCATATATTTAAAAGTAATAATACTTTTCACTATCTCTTTAACAGCTCTGCTCGTCAAGTTAACAATATAGGTTTATTTTCGACTGTCACTTTTCTAGCTCATACACACACCCATACAGGCGGAGCTGCATCTCCCCAAGGCCTAATTGACTCATCAGTGACCTTGCAATTTTGAAAGAGTATATTGTCAAACCAGCCAGGCGGTCCCTTCTTAAAATAGTACTTTGCATAATACTTATTGTATGTGATCTGTCTGGTTTTTTCTGGTAATTTTACTGGATTGTCATTAATTATACTCATATATTTGGCTTTGAAGGTAAGAGTTTTACATACTGTTAATTTGTACTCAATGTCGATCTGGAGTTAATATATTTGTAGTATTATGAAGGTACATATAAACATGTACCTAATTTTTGTCCCACACATTCCAGTTGCCTACTGTATCAGTACAAATACATGTATCTCAGTCTTTTCATGTGTTACAGGTTTATAAACGCAATTGAGACTGTAACCATACATGTACCTCTATATACTAAGTGTATTACCATAATGTACATGTATGTTTTAGATCTGTGTGTTAACCCTTTCATGACGGGAGCTAGTGCAGCATTAATGATCCTGTGCCAGAGCATACTCTATATATGCCAATCTCCCATAGGGAGTCTTCCATATATAAGAGAATACACTGGCTTACAAGGTCAATGAAATACATGTATATTGTTATGCCAATGTATTCTATTAAATATGCGCATATATAAAAGAATGCATGGCATGGGGTTTTCGCAAACTTCAGTAAGCTATTCATGAAAGGGTTAAAGTGACACACTCTTAGCGGCAAATCCTTGTGATATGATGTACCGCGGTACAAATTGCACTACGGTATGTTTGATGATATAGTAAAATATGGATTTTGTGTATTTAATCCTTCCATGACTGGAGCTTCCTGAAATTTTTTGAAAAACCTGTGCCAGTGCATTCTCTTACATATGTGAGTCTCCCATAGGGAGCCTCGCATATATAAGAGAATTAATGCTTGGCCTAAATATATTTACCTTGACCTTTTAAGCCAGAGCATTCTATTATATAACCAAGGCTCCCTATGGAGACTTGCATATATAAGAGAATTTTTTTAATGCACTGGCACATGATCTATAATGATGCACCAACGCTCCTGCAACATGAAAGGGTTACGGTCTTCTCCTAGATCTAGGCTGATTTAAGGAATTATTTACTGTTTGTTAGGCACGTGTACATTTTACATTTACATGTATGTACTGGTGTACTGGATTTAATATTGTATCTACTGCATGATGCATGAGTTCTGAGAGTTTTTCAATATCACAAATGATGAGACATACTGAGACATATACATGTACTATACATTTATCTTCCCTCTGAATACCCGGGGTGATGATGACTTAATAATTCAATGAATTTTATTAATTTTCTAGAATATATACACTGTAGTTATGATATGATATTTTACATGAGATAAAAATAATTAGACTTAAATATATATATACTCAGAGAAAACTTACCGAAGTCATTGCAATTTTCCAGCTAAACAATTATAATTTTTTTCACAGGATTTTTATCGTATTGTGTATAGAATAACAAGCAATGCAAGAAATATCCAGGGCCCACTTTACTAAATTCTAATGGCATGTCATGAATACCATAGCATGTACATACATGTACAAGTATCAGAATTATACTAAAATGAAACGCTCTTTATTTGTACATGCTATAATTCTGACTTCAGTCTTTCTACAGCCTATAAATTCCTTATAAAAGCATTTCATGTATTTATCAATCTATTTTTATCCCTGGAACCAGACAGGGGATGTAATTATGAAATCAAGGCAATCATTACTAAGTACTTGTTTAGGCTTCTATAATCATCATGTTCCATTCATCATTACAATTGTTAATTTACCTTTCTAACTTTCTTGTTTACTATACTTGTACTGTACATGTGTGTCTCTGCAACAAAAAAATCTTTCTATCTGCAGGATCTCAAGAAATAGGTCAGGTGTATAAAGGCTGCTAGCAGCTGAAATATATGGAAGAAGAAGACGCTGATGTGGATGGTGTTGTTAACAAGAAATCCTCTCCTCAAGGAGCCGGCTCCAGTATTTGAGACAGTCTTGAGATTATATATGCCCCACAGCATGTACATGTACATAGCTATGGGGTCTAATTGACTGTGTGTTAAACAGGATAATCATGTAGAATCATAACAGTGCCCCAATTTTAGAGGATATCTTGTCTTCCATGCTCTATTCAGGCTCTTGTCTGTGAGTGATATTTCTTACCTCTGGATTTATAAATCTCTGTCATCAGAATGTCCAGAATGACAGAGCACTCGGAACTTGTGTCGGAAATGCCCATAGTTGAGCGCATGCCAACTGCTGAGAGGTTGAAACATGCAAAGAAGCGACGCAACCAGCAACTCAAAAGATACATGCAGTATGAGAAACATATAGATCGGGATCTATCAAAGCGACGGAAACCTCAAAGTGGATCAGTTCAGGATCGGGTGCAGAATTCACATAAAAGAAAAAGGCGGAAAAATGGCCGAGTCATATTTGTGCCAAGTATTGTGTTACTAGAAGCTGCATCGAGGAATGACATGGACGAAGGTACGGTATGCATTACATACATAGCCAGGGGCTGTGAGGGCTGCATCCCCCAAACGTTTTGAAAGATCAAAACTTTGGCAATTCTCGGGGAGATATTTTCAGTCAAATTCTGAAATTTTTCGGACAAATTGAATGGTATATCAGTGAGAAATTATGGCAAATTACAGTATTTTTCACATTTCTGCCCGAATTATACATATTTAAGGTTAATTTGAATCTCTTTTGTTATATTTCTGTGTTTATATTCTACAAAAACTGTTTTACAACCATGAATACTAGTTTATCATGTAACAAAATTCGGGCAAAAGTCTCAGCCCGTGCGGCTAAGTATTTTTAAGGTGGTGCAATTTCACATAATTAAAACAAATGCCATAGAAGAATAATGCCAATTTTAAGGGCTGTTTTAGGCATTGGTACCCATGGTTATCTAGTATGGAAAACATAGGAAACAATAGTGTGGAAAACAGGAAATTCTTTATATTCTCTCATGCATGCAGAGTTATGGTACAATGAAATTACAATGTAAGAAGGGTTACACCCCCCCCCCCCAAGTCCTATTCTCCAACTACCATTTTTAAAAGGAAAAATATACTGGTAGGGATAACATATACTGTATGACAACCATCCTATTTCTATTAGGGCATAGAGTATAGACTACTACCAGAGCCCTTAATATTTTGATTCCACACCTGTTGACATGAGGCACATGTGTTTGAGGTAGTTCCAGCCATTAAATACATATTGTTGTAACCACAAGGAGAATACAAGCCGGAACTACAACATGTACATTATAGCATTGCATGACATTGCCAACGCTCTGCTCCTGGCAATGCACAGATTGTTACCATTTTTTCATCAGACTTAAATCACATTATTTTTTATAGTTACAGGTATAGGATCAATTGTGGTTCCATTCATGGATTAAACTTATCCAAGACACGGGTATGGCATAAATACAGAACACAACTTGCATCATAATCTCAAAACTTTTATCGAACTCGTTTCGGACGATGCATAGTCACATTTCACTCAAGCTCCGCTTTCATGAAATACACGATGTATATAATTGTGCCATCTGCAACTCATTTGATAAAAGATTCTCGATTAAGATGAGTGCAACATGTTGTGTTCTGTTTATGTAAAATGCCTCAGGGAGTTATTGAGAATATCATAAAAAATTCATGTCCTCTCCGGAACCAGCTGTTCTACAAATATTAGGATTGATTGTATACTTGCCTTGAGTTTTCTTAATCTATGGCAAATTTATATCGAATAAATATGATAGTAATCCAATTTTCATTGTGCTTCAATCATATTATAACATATCAGTACATGTACTGTAATCAACCATTTTTGTGAAAGAACCCTAATGGAGATCAACCAATTCAAACTATGCTTTGATGATCAGGTGACATTTTATGCCCAAGCCATAAAATTATGTGGACAAGAACACATTTAAGCCTACCATAAACCAATAATCTGTTGATGTAAAATCCACTCTGGAGTCAAAATGGAGAGGGATTTAAATAAGCCAGCTCAGCTTTTTAGCTGATCCCATTTTTTCTTTCATATAATGTGCTTTATGTGAAAAACTATTATATTAGGAGATTATATATTGGAATAGGAGTGTATTTATAAGGAAAATATATATTGCTTGAACTAAAATAGGATCAACAATATATATAATGGCATCTTGCGGAGACATGAAGTCACCAAATTTTCTGGGGAAATCTCTGATTAGGTCCTCTCGATTGCACTAGTTTATGTAAATGAAATGGCTTGCCCAATTTTGTAAGGGGTGGAATTGTAGGGTTTTGATGTGTGATGATTTCCAAATTCCATACATTGTTTTGACTACGAGTTTGGTGTCGGGGGGGAACCTTGAGTATAAAACAAAAAATAAATAAATGTGGGTGGGCCGATATATTTTGATGGGGGGGGGGGGGGGGGGGGGGGTGTGGCGTGTGATGATAATCTTGTATATGTACATGTATTTATTTTTTATTATCTAAAAAATACCGGTTTTGCATATAAAAGAGGCTCAATATATCAACCTTAACATGTAGTTTTAATTTTGATGCATATACATGTACATGTATATAGTAAAGCTTGTTTCTTTAATATAGTGAGATACAACAGATTGTTAGAGGTGCATTAGTCTGCGCTTCTCAATAATAAAAAGACGTATGAAGGCTAAGCATATTTACATTGCTGTGTAATTTCATAGACATGCATTATTTATAAGGACCTAACACATATTTACCTGGGTGGGTCTGATGGTAATATATATACCATGATAACTGTGACACATTTATTTGTACATGTGCATTTATACACGAGTACCGGTATAACAAAGAGATTATTTTTGGACAATGATAGCCATTGACAGGGGCTTAGGCCTAAAAAAATAAATACATTTGTTTCCGCTAACGAGCTGAAAATAATTAGGGTAGGTTACAGGTAGGCTTAACTTTTTTTTGTTTTGTTAACTTTTTTTTTATCAGTATCTTTAAAAATAACTGTATAATACTTGTCAATAACCCAAACTATGCACTTCTTAGCCCAAATCAGGTTAACCCAAATGACAGAGGAACTAAAAACGCCAATTCAATCTTACATATGCTTCAATATTTACATATATACTAGTCTATATACTAATATAGTCTTTGATAATCCTAATATTTCCCATATGGTCTGGCGACAACTGGAGTCAGTCCAGCACCACTGCACTGTCACATATTGGAGTGACCGTCTTGTACCGATATCTTAATGATGGCTTCACAACCCCACCTTCTCCTCCGCATTCGGTGAAGGATCTAGGTATTTTTTGAGGACACCTATTTTTGGGCAATGATATGCCAAAGACATAACCTGAAGGGCTGAGTGGAGGAAGGTTTGGGAGGGGTGACCCCCTGCTGATGGTGGGGGTTCTCCCCCTGGAATTTTTTTGAAAATCCATTGCATTTAGAGCTAATCTAGGGCACTTTGAGTCAGTATTTTGAATTTTACTGAGAGGTCAATTTGATCAAGTTTCTCAAGCATAACTTTGGAAATTTTTATATATGTATGGATTGGAAATGCTTATAACTTATTGTCAGATATCTTTTGGTTCAATGGATTATGCTTATCCTGCTTGAAATGAGACTTACCATTAACACTCTAATTCATAATCAAGGTTATTTTATAAAATTCAAGTGAGACACATACATAATATACTACATGTAGTACAGAAACAATGATACTGAAACTGATATATGTCACTGATAGCAATTTGCAATTATCACAGAGGGGTTTTTTCCAAAAATTTACGTATACAGGGGTGAAAATAAAAATTACGCCCAACCAATGACTCGCCCCCACCCATTTTCCCATTATTTTGACTATTTTTTTTCAAAACATCGACTAATGCTTTCTCGAGGTCGGTAGGCGCGGGCGGGTACGTGTCCCAACGGGTGCAAGGCTGTTTGAGATAATTCAAACATCAACCGATTTCATTCAAATTTGGTATATGGGTCTGTTGCAACAATATCTCGATATGAGTGAATACCAGGTTTGTCCAGTCTTTTATACAGGAGTTATGGGACTTTAATGGTTTGTCTATTTTTAGCGATTTTGTTCGTTCGCGATCATCAGCATGATAACTGAAACAAATTTTGACCGCTTTCATTTATATTTGGTATACATGAATGGGCCTGCATGTTGCAACAATATCTCGAACGAATTCGAAAAACAGGTTTGTCTAATCTTTTATATGAGAGTTATGGGACTTAGTTTGTCTATTTTTAGCGATTTTGATGCTTCAAACAAACTGAGCAATTTCAACAATACTCTGTACTGTATATGAGTCTAGTATCACCTCCAGATGGGAGCAATTGGATTTCAATGAAAAATATGGCTGCCTGCAGCCATCTTGGATTTTACTCTTTGCATAACTGAATCCTTTCGCACACCCTACAGAGCATATCTCTCATCTGATCATCGCCAAACTTCATATTGATCTTCTGGATGACCTCTAGGTGGGAGCCTCCCTTTTTCCCAAAATTTGGTCTTTCCTTCCTGTAGAATAGGAGCAGATATTCAAGCACATCTGTGCTTTTATTATTTTTTCCAGTTTTTTTTCTTCTTAGAAAATAAAGATGTATATAAATAGTATACATGGACACTTGTGTTAATATTATTGTGAATTATAGACATCTTATTCTACTCTTAGTTGTTGGATCAATCAAAGAGGTATCAAAGCAGTAAAATAAAAGTATGTGTCACTAATTATTATGGGCTGTGGAGAAATGGAATGGTGTATTTGTAGGATCCTTTGATAATGCAGAAGAGTGATGTATGTTCACCTGCATCTCAGTGTTTTTTATAAGAATTTGGTTGATTAATAAGCAGTAGTGTAACTAAATTAACTTGTGAACTCATCATACAACCCTATTGTGTTTTCAAATCAATCCCAAAATTTACAACCTTATTTAAGTTGATCCCAAATGAATCTGCCAATCACTGTTTCTGCTTATCATCATGTGATTTTATCTTCTTAATACTGCTTAATATAAATAAAACACATTATTATCTTTATTCAATATAAAACAAGGTATTCGTATAAAATATGATGGTACATGTAGGTGGCACCAGAAGGCTAACTGATTTTTTGCACAGGGGGGTCCTCGTGTTAGTTTTGACTGCTGAACAATAAAATAGCCTCATTGTTCATGAATAATTGTCCGTTCATACGTGCATCGTTCCGGAGTTATAACTCCAGTAATGATAATCCAATTTGATTGAAACTTGGTATGTAGGTGTATCAACCAAGCACACAGGTGCTCTGCAATTCTGGGTTTGATCCGATGTTCTTTTATGGAGTTATTTGCCTTTTTTCAACTTTTTTTTTGCTTGGAAAATTTCTCACTTTTTTCGGTTTCCAGATGATATCTCAAGTTTGGATCGTTTAATTGCAAATACCGTTTTTGTGTGGATCAGTCATATCAAGATACAGGTTGAGTTTGAATTTGAGTTTGATCCGATAATGTTTCTCCGAGTTATGGGCTTTTCGACTTAGAAAATTCAATTTTTCTTGTTTTTTCTTTGGTTTCCGGATGATAACTCAAGTTTGGATTGTTTAATTGGAAATTCTGTTTTTTTTTGTGGGTCGTTCATATCAAAATACAGGTCAAGTTCGAATTTGAGTTTGATCCAATGATTTTTCCCAGAGTTATGGGCCTTTCGACTTTGAAATTTTATTTTTATAATTTTCTGTATGAGGGTACCTTTTTTTTTACGGAATTAACCCTTTCGACTTAGAACATTTCAACATTTTTTTTTATTTCTTTAACAAAGTGGCCATCGACATTTTTTTAAATTTCTTTAACAAAGCGGCCATCGACTTGCATTACGTTGTCGGGGGACACTGTGGTCGGCCGACCTTTTTTTCTTTTTCTGGGCTCCACATACTAGTACCACCCACCCACCCACCATGGCCCTGTGGAATTTTTCATCATACCCCCCTCCAATCTCATTACCAGATGAGGTCATTCAGTGCAGTGTTCAATCGTTTAGTTTCAGTTTTCCATTATAGAGTTATTCATCTTTGTTTAACTGTAAATGGGTTTTTTTTTCCGTCCGAGCAGATGTCTCAACCATAGGTTGTTGGATCTCATTGAAATTTGGTATGGATGTTCACCACTATTAGGACATTCAATTGATTGTTCAATCGTTTTGTTCAGGTTTTCCGTTCTAGAGTTATTCATCTTTGTTTCTCTAAAGATAATATTTTTGGTCTGTCGATCTGCCTGAGTATCTCAGCCACATGTGGGTTATAGGTATGCCAACACTAGGTGATATGCCACATGGAGCTATGCACCAGGTGACAGCCCAGCTTTTGTTTTATTTACCTTGATCATTTATGAGAATACACTGAATTGAATAGTCACATATTATTTGTGTCTGTACACTGATTACATATATATATATATATATATATATATATGAGTGTTCATTGCTTCATATTTGCGTGAACAAATTCTCATTTCTTATTGAAATAGCCATGTGTCGATCGGAATGGTACATCAAGATATATATATATACATGTAACATATATTTCATTCTCTCTTTCTTTTCAGTTCAACACTTACTGAAAAACGGTGTGAACCCTGACACAACTAATGAGGATGGACTTACAGCCTTACACCAGGTGTGTACATGTCATTTGTTTTACAGAATGTTATACACTGTACATGTACATGTACCGGTATATTGCTGTACTATAGAGTCTGCGAAATTGCCAGTCAGCACTGGAGTGTGAACTATAACTGACCTATCAGAACTATTAGCTTATTATGGACAATTGGTCAATTGGACAATTTGTGATAAATTTACCATGGTTCCTGGAATTGTGATAAAGTTAATTAAGCCAGGTTGACAAAAACTGTGTCCTTAAATTGTTAAATGTCACATTATATACAACATATTCCATATTATATACCATTTGGAATAGGAACCAACATATATATATATTCTACTGGAATATGGAACAGCTGTGACCTGGGAGTGTCCACCAAGTGATAGAGATTCTCAGACTCACACCAAGATTTCCAATTATTTACCCCATAATGCATCATAATTCACTACTATGAGATAGAGTTATTCTCCTTCTATTGAGAATAATAGACTGGCAATACAACCAGATCAAAATTAAGCACAGAACCCCTGTCGGTATCTTGACAAAGAACATGTTCACAGTTTATCGACCAGATAAGTTGATAATGCAATGCTTTGGAGCTTAATTCCTCTTTCAAACGGTTCATAATATGAAATATGTTGTATATAATGTGATCTGGGGATTTGAAAATTAAGTGGGCCTTTAATCAAAGTTCATTTAGGATCTATTCATTTTAATTTTTTAAATCAAAATGATGGCCTACATTACTAATTGGAAAACTGAGAAAAACTCCACTTTATTTCCCTCATCCACTTTCTAATCAACTCCATCCATATTGTAGATTTGATTAACCTGGTTAACTTTATCACAATTTCGGGAACCTGGGCAACGTTAACACAAAAAACGGTGAGGGTGACCAATTCATCTATACAGGGACATGTACTCTGTTCTCAGATACATGGAACCTACATGTATGTGTAAATTTATCCCATGGAGACAGTGTTCCTTTCATGGATTTGTCAACATATTATGAGATTATTTTCTTATAAAAGCCACTCACTCCCACCAATGGAAATTGTAAAGCTACTAGCTGGCTGTAATGGAGTCAGGATGATTTAACAATGGGTGCTGATGTCAGTGATATGTACAGTAATGCCCTAAATAATCGATTCCATAAACACAGCAGAATTATGGGTAATTTTTCAGGATTTAGTCGGAAATATGGCTTGTTGCCATTCATCCGAAAGCTCTGTGAGAGCTTTCCGATGAATGGCAACAAGCCATATTTCCGACTAAATCCTGCTAAATCCTGAAAAATTACCCATAATTCTGCTGTGGTTAAGGAGTGGATTATTTAGGGCATTACTGTATGTTAATTGGACTAGTATCATGTTCTCTGTGTCCTCTTCTATTGGCTTGGACTTAGTATTTTATCATCCTAATCTGTCCACCTCTTTTGTCATTTACTACTAATTGAGATAGTTAGGAAGAATACAATCTATTTCATCACAGTATGTTTTGCAAGTCACTGGGGATGTTCAGCTAATGAGGTCAACAATTATCTGACTGTCCCCAGCTGGCTGTGGTTACAAATAAATTAATGTGAATCTATAGGGTCTTTCTCTGCCTACCATGAGCTGATATTGTAAAACTATTTATCTATTATTATATTATCATCAACTTTTTACATCAAAATATTAATCATATCCCCACTCCCAGAAGACCGAACGTGTTATCGTACTCTCAAGATGTTATCCTACTCGCTGCGTCATGATTATTGTGTCATTCGGTATCCTTGCGTGTTATTTTAGCAGACACGACTGGTGATGTTCTAGCTTTAAGAACATATTAGGTCTAACCATGTGTTTCATTATGGTCCGGGTCGTGACAAACTTGATATAGCCTCACCAAGCTGCCTGTACAGTATACAAGTTAAGGCTTCATGTATTTTGGTTAACCCTTTCATGACGGGAGCTGCTTTGGTGCAGCACTAAAGATCCCATAGGGAGTCTTGCATATACATAAGAGAATGCTCTGGCTTACAAGGTCAAGGTAGATATTGTTAGGCCAATGCATTATCTTTAATGCTGCATCAACGCATCTCCTGTCATGAAAGCGATAATAACCGAGGTGATATATAATGTTTAATGTTTAACCCACATGGAGCCTCACTCAGATGGAAGCATCCACTACAGAGTGTGGTCTGCTGCAGTCTATGTGGGGCCCTCTATGTGTCATGAAAGGGTTAAAGGCAACAAAAGGGAGCCTCACATTTATAAGAGAATGCACTGGCTTAGAAGGTCCAGGTAAATATTGTTAGGCCAATGCATTCCCTTATACATGCAGGACTTGCATATATAAGAGAATGCATTGGCACAGTGTTTTCGCAAAATTTCAGGAAGCTCCAGGCATGGAAGGGTTAAGTTTAGATTTATGAGTAATGAATGTCTTGACCTCATACTATCCATTATACTGACTGATATTTCAAACAAAATGTTTTTGATGGACAGAAGGGATGGACTGACAGGCTGAAGTTGTATTGAATCTGTCACAACAGTGTGGCTGTATTGTGGTGGGCTGTATTGTGGAGAATTATTTTAATATTCAATGCTGATACATTTTATCAGACATCAGATTTCTTCTAATGTATGGGTATATCATTCATCAATATCAACCATTACTATATTTTTCTTCCAAATAACCATCATATGATATACATGTACATTTGTTGATTTTGATTAGCATAAAGTATTGCTTGATGCCCCTTATTTAAAGATAACATCCATATCTGCATGACATTATCATTTGAGCTTCGTATGCCACTGGCACTTCCAATTATGCCATCTCTACTTTTCTATGACGATGATGTGGTTTTATTCACCGATTATGTACTTAAGTCTAACGGATCAATACATTTAACAGTGAAAATGGGGGATAAATAAGAATTAGAGTTTCTTAGCACACTCATCCTAGCAGATGTAATGATACTAAGCCGTAATAGTGTTGCAGTTCTCATTATCCACCATTATCGGTGTGATCTTATTGTCAGATAATGATCTATTCTGTGGCTATTGTACTGGTCTTGATTTCTTGTCATATTCAATCGATTTGTCCTTTATATTGACAATATAAATCAAAGAGCCAGAGCACAAGTATATGAGTGTGAGAGGCGCTGGATGCCTGGATCACTGTTGACATACAATGCTGATGGGTTAGTGAGCAGTTGTTGGTCCAATATGTCAAAGTGGTAATTTGAAGGAATGATAACATCGATAAGACAGAATTTCCTGACTCAAGATACCGGTTCTGGAAATCAGTTTAAACTATCAATATTTCACACTGGAATTTCGTGAATTTACTAAGATTAAAACACTTTAAACTATTCTCATCCAATTCTTGAGTAGCAGACATGGGGTACATGTCCCGGTGTATCCAGCTCTAAATTGCTGAGAAATTTACTTTCAGCTTCTAGAATTTTGTAAAGTCTTAACCCTTTCAGTGCCAAGTCCGATTTTTGTATCAACCCATATTTCCTTGATCATTTTTCAAATTTATTGATTATAGTAATGTGATACATTGATGATCAAGGAAATATGGGTTGATACAAAAATCGGACTTGGCACTGAAAGGGTTAATGCTGAGAATTAGACTCTCAAACAAGCTATGCATTACAGTGTCTAAAGAAAATACATGTAGCAGGGAATTCCATTAGGCCAAAAAAAAAAAGATTGTATGTTTCCGATAACGGAGTGAAAAAATTAGGGTAGGTAGGTAGGGAAATATTTTTTTTTTATTTTTTTTTGATATTTTTTATCCAGCTGCAGAAATATTGAATTACCTCGACCAAAGTGACATAAAATGCCAACTTGTGTTGTGGGGAAACTATTACTTGATAAATACAGTGGAAATATACAACATTAAGATTGATGAAAGATCAAACTTACTTCATGCTTAAGTATGTTATTTATTATTCACATACCACATTTTCATAAATTTGGCTATAAACTTGGTACGAAATTGATGTCACTAACCTTTATTAGAATTTTACCCATAATACTGCCATTATACCGTACTCGTATTGTGACGACTACATCTTGTATGGAGGTAGCCAGTACATCCAACCTAGCATGCCTGGTCTTTGGAAACAGTAGCTGTATCCCTACTTAAACATATATGGTGATAACCTCTATACAATTATATATACAGATACACTCACACCATGTCTGTTGATAGTGTTCCTACAGGTACTCTCGGGCTCCAAATAAAAGTGCAGCCCCAAATAATAGTGCAGGGGGGAAATTACATTGAAAGTTAATAACAGTACAGACCCAAATAATAGCACAGGGGAAACTCTTGAGCAAAACATCAACTATAGTTAAAAAATTTATAGTACATGTAGGTCAAGCATAGGAATCAATAAAGTATGTGTCATGTTAGTGTTTTATTCAATATTTAAATGTTCACATGTATGCCATAATGTAATTGAATATGTACATGGATAAAATTATAAGCTCATCAATTTGGTATCGGAATCATATAGAAATCTTGAGTTTGTGCTGATTTCAATTTTCATAGCCTCAAAATTAATAAACTTGCAGACTCAAATAATCACTGTGCAGGAGGGAAATTTCCAGAGAAAATAATAAATGTGCATGCATGTTTATTTGGAATCCATGAGTATGTTCCATAAGTCCCAATCAAGGCATACAGGTAAAACAGGCATGAGATCCACTCTCATGAAATTAAAATTGCAAAATTCATGCCCATCAATCCAAAACCCATATCACACTAGGGCTTTTGAGACAAGTCATTTCATGGTCACTTTTCGCAGGTATATGTTAGAAACCATGTGTTTTGCACACTAATGATTATCAATATTTATGAGCATTAGTAGTAAAAACAGTAAAAAAAAAAATTTTTAGGGTCGGTCGATGTACGGAAACATAGCATCTTTTTTTTTGGCCTTACCACCACAAAACATTACATCAGTGTTGGCAAAGAGATAAATGATAGTGAAGTCCTTTAGACTACATGTACAATAATACCCTAAGTAATCGACTCCATAACCACAGCAGAATTATGGGTAACTTTTCAGGATATAGTCGGAAATATGGCTTGTTGCCATTCATCGGAAAGCTCTCGGGGAGAGCTTTCCGATGAATGACAACAAGCCGTATTTCCGACTATATCCTGAAAAGTTACCCATAATTCTGCTGTGGTTATGGAGTGGATTACTTAGGGCATTACTGTATGTATAGCACCTAACTTGTTCAAGAGTCTAGTTTTAATTAGAACCACTTACCGGGTAGAATCATGTTTACATTGGCTGAACTTACATTTAACAGTTAAAGGTACATGATCCGATTCGATGGTCCCCATTTAATCAGATTCCAACAACAACATTTCTTCAAAAGACGCTTTAGTTATCAGAATTGATTAATTACCAAAACATAATACTATTATAAACCACTGTCAACTCTAGTATAAAATTTTCCTAAACATATTATACATCAACATTTTGTTCAACGTAATTTGGTATCGAGAGAATGTTGGTAGGCTCGTCGAATATTTGCTAGGCTGCCAAATATTCCAGGTAGTGAAAAATAACAGATTTAAAAAATGTATATCTGATAATTCCGTGCTTTGATGGGAGGTTCCTCGACTCAATTCAAATATTTGTTAGCCCGGAAGCCAAAGAAATTGTAATTTAGTATCGTTAGTTCGGATTATGCATAATTAACCCTTTCATGACTACAGCTTTCTGCAATTTTGCGAAAACCTTGTGCCAATGCATTGTCTTATATATGCGGGTCACCCATTGGGCGCTTCACTTACATGTATATAATAGAATGCATTGGCCTAACAATATTTACCTTGATCTTTAACAATAGATACCTTGATCTTGTAAGCCAGTGCATTCTCTTGTATATGTGAGGCTCCCTATGGAAGACTGGCATATATAAGAGAATGCACTGGGTCTTTAATGCTGCGCCAGTGCAGCTCCCATCATGAAAGGGTTAAAGTGATGGATAAGTAAGAATTAGAGTCAGCACACTAATAACAGCAGTTGCAAGGATACTATAAATACTAAGAGTTAAGTAATACTGTAGTCTGTAGAGAAAAATCGATACAACATGTTACAGCTAATGCAAAACTCTTTTAATAAAATGTGTGGGCCGCCCTTAGGCCTGGAACGCTCTTTGCAGCATCCATGACACCCATCACACTACATCATCACCTGAAATAAAATAACACATGAACATACAGAAAATTCAAATTTAACCATTACTAAAACAGACACACAAACAATGTGCTAGTAGAGTGAGGTATCATTGACAACAATCTAAATGTTCTGATTTATTTTATCTACATGTATT
Organism: Siphonodentalium dalli; assembly: GCA_032622095.1. Classification (NCBI taxonomy): domain Eukaryota; kingdom Metazoa; phylum Mollusca; class Scaphopoda; order Gadilida; family Siphonodentaliidae; genus Siphonodentalium; species Siphonodentalium dalli. The sequence continues at coordinate 115,370,498 of CP136062.1, read as the reverse complement.
CTGTGATATGACCAAATTGTCAAAATGTACGCAAATATGTACATTTGAGGGGAGCCAGCACCCATACCTCTGTGCCGAGGAAGTCCTTAGATATTCAGAATGCCTTCAACAGGGCATTCGGACATACTAGTAACTAATACAACTAACACCATTTAAACATTATAATACGGGCCCCGTTCCTCATTTCAGCGCACCACACGACTCGCTCAGCAACTACAACTATACAAAACATTAAAGGGACACCTCGGGCTCCCCCCATACCCCATATTACAGCTGGTGGGCTCTTCCCCAAACAACATCCAATTCAATTCATTTCAACTTTTGCCGCGTTCGGGCATTACAATTTTCTATGTTCAGATATCCTCAAAAACAACAAATCATGGGGTGAAGGAGAAGATCACTTGATCTTTTCGACCATCCCGGGCGCTTTGCGCCCACCCACTCTCTCATCCAATACTGTAGTCTGTAGCCCAGTGTTACTGTTCTCATTATCCACCATTTATATCAGTTTGTTCCCATTGTCCTATAATGATCTATGCTGTGTCTAATAGGTCTTGATTTTGTGTAATTTTTAATCGATTCCTCATTGGCAATCTAAATCAAAGCGCCAAAGTAATGTGCAAGAGGCTCAATGACTGTTGTCCTGCAGAGACATGTATACATGTACATCTATGCAGAGTTGACGGGTTGGGTGCAGAGTTGATCCATATTTTCTCAAATCTCAAAAGTTTGTAATTTAAGGGAATGATAAGAGAGATATTCATATGTCATGCCTGAAGATACCAGTTCTGAAAATCAGTTGATATAATCACTTTTTTGACCGGAATTTCATGAAATATGTTCAATTTGAACATTTAAAAATGTGTTCTAATACACATTTCGTAGTAGCATACTTAAAGATGCACAATCAGATTTAATGCCCCTAAAATTTCTATTTCAATTTTTCATCTTGGGGGGTGGGGGGAGGTAAAAAATATTTGATTTCAGTCAAGGAACCCACCCCTTGTACATGTAGCTCAGAGTTATAAAATTTCGATACTTGAATTCTGTTATTTGTCACCACGTCAAATTTTATCTGCCAAGCACAAATTTGAAGAGCTCTGGTAGGAATGTATGCGGAAATGCCCGAAAGCTACATGTACCTGTCAAGATTTTCGATTGGCTGTTGGTTGGGTTTTTGCTGTTCACACTTTTCATTTGAAAAATGTTTGAATATTTTGGCCAATTTTATACTATAGTACATGGTTTGCATTAATTTTTGGTACTTATTGATTGTGATAACTAAAGCTGCTTTTGAAGAAATGCTGTTGTTGTAATCTGAGGATACAGGGACCATCAAATTGGATTAGGCATCTTTAATATATTTCCAGCTCCAAATATCTAAGAGATTTAGTTTCAGCTTCTAGAATTTTGTAATGGCTCAATACTGATAATCATGTTCACGCCGGTTGAACAGATACTTTTAACAATTAAAATAAATGGATTATAAATAAGAATTTGAGTCCTTAATGTAACAGAATTCTCATATTAGCTTGTACAGGTAGTTCAATGATACTAAGCAGTACATATGCAATGTAATAGTAAATAAAGTGATTAGTGTAGAAGTTCTCGTTATCCACCAATATAAGTACTCTCGTTGCTGGATAATGATATATTCTGCGGAGTATACACTTTTATTTCTTGTCATATTTGTCATCATGCATTGACAAACCAATAGTACAATTACATGTAGTTCAATGATACTAAGGAGTAATAGTAAATACAGTGATTAGTGTAGAAGTTCTCGTTATCCACCAATATAAGTACTCTCGTTGCTGGATAATGATTTATTCTGCGGAGTACACACTTTGATTTCTTGTCATATTTGTCATCATGCATTGACAAACCAAACCAAAGACCTAGATTTCAAGTGCAAGAGGCAGCACTTTATCATTATCACTGTTATCTTTTTGGTGCAGCATTAAAGATGTGGCAGTGCGTTCTCTTATGTATTCGAGTCTCGCATTGGGAGCCCACATTTATAAGAGAATGTACTGTCTTACTAGATCAAGGTAAATTTTGTTAGGACAATGTATTCTCTTATATTTGCATGGCTCCCTATGGTAGACTTGCATATATAAGAGAATGCATTGTCACATGGTTTTCGCAAAATTTCAGGAAGCTCCAGTGATGGAAATGTTAAGACATTATTGATAGGTTGGGGTTGACCACTTTGATCCAAAATATTTAAAGTTGGTATAGTTTAAGAAACTGTTAAAACAGAATATCAACAGTTGATGCCCAAACATATTAATTCTGGAAATCAGTGTGAAATGTTGTACGTTTTTTTTTTTACTAGTATAAAAGATATAATGAGCATATGGCTCTTAAAGATACGGATGGCCTCATAATGGGTATTGCTGTTAAAGGTACTCAATCCGATCAGATGGTCCCCATATCATCAAGATACACAACAACAACATTTCTTCAAAATACACTTTAGTTATCAGAATCAATGAATTGCAACAAAATAATGCTAACCACTGTCAACTAGGGTATAAAATTTCCCAAAACGTGTTAACAACATTTTGTTCAACGAAATATGGCTGTATTATCACTTGAGTATTCAAAAAATTTGGCTGTATTACCACTTGTTTTTAGAGTTATCCATCTTCATCTGCAATTTTTTCCGAGACTGTCAATTTGATGACGTGTTTCTTGGGCACAAATAATTGCACATCACGAGAAATAACAAACTTCAAAATTTGATATTCGATCACTCTCAGCCTTGATGGGTTCCTCGACTCAAATCAAATATTTTTACCCCGGAAGCCCAAGAGATAGTAATTTAGGATCGTTAAATTCGGATAATGGACAGAAAGTTATTGAAATATAGATTGATTTGGTTCTTATGCCAATCATAAATATATCGTCAGATTTTTTCTAAATGATAACCTACAACCAAGGCCATCTGTGCCTTTAATTTTATCAGTGGTCAGACAACAACACATGGAAAACTGGATATTGATCATTAAAGCTAACATTAGAACCTTCCTGAATCCATAATAAATTGAGTGTGAAGATTGATGGTGTCAGCATCCCCATCCATTAGATGAACTTCATAGTGACACCATGCTTAACTGAACCAACATATGGTAGGGCCAAGTCTGAATTTAGTGTGCCTGTCATTTGCAGAATGAGGTCCCCAGAGGGTGACTTTAGTGACGCTATCCCACTTAGTGGGCTAGCATCACCAAATTCATCCTCTGGGGACCTCATTCTGCATGGCCTCATCTGCATGACTCAGAATGAGTCCCCAGAGAGTGAATTTGGTAGTGCTAGCCCACTATCTGGGATAGTGTCACTAAATTCACCCTCTGGGGACCTCATTCTGCAAATGACAGGCACACTAAACTCAGGCTTGGCCCTACCATATGTTGGTTCAGTTAAGCATGGTGTCACTATGAAGTTCAAATAATTTGGAGAGAAAAAGTTAATTGCAAGTGATCCTGTTGCCTGTTTTCTCTGACTCCATATTTATACAGTATGTTCTAAATAATCGACCCCTAAACCACAGCAGAATTATGGGAAATATTTCAGGATTTAGTCGGAAATATTGCTTGATGCCATTCATCGGAAAGTTCTCACCGAGAGCTTTCCGATGAATGGCAGCAAGCAATATTTCCAACTAAATCCTGAAAAATTTCCCATAATTCTGCGGTGGTTTAGGGGTCAATTATTTAGGGCATTACTGTATTTTATGTCCTCAAATCATCATCTTTAACCAAACAGCTTCTCTCTTTTTCAGAGCTGCATAGATGACAATGAGGCTATGCTGAAGATACTGCTGGATCAAAAAGCAGATGTCAATGCTAAGGACAGTGAACAGTGGACTCCATTACATGCTGCTGCAACCTGTGGACATTTGCATCTATGTACAATACTTATAAACAGGTGAGTCTTATAATTGCATTGTTTTATATCTTAGCTGCCACATTTGGTTGATTGAACCATTGGTTGATCACTAGATTGTTTATAAGTAGTTTATTTATTTTTATTACACTCCTACATGTATGCCCAATTTACATTGAAAACGCTGTTAATTAAAAATGGAAATATCACTAGTGAATTATGTCATTTCTCGTGTCGTCATTCTGTCTTTCTCCACAACGGGACTTTCATGCATTAATTCTGGGTGTTTTAATCATATTTTGCGAACCAAAGTGATGCAGATGTGTAATTAGAGTTATCAATTAGTTCCAAGAATTACGTTAAATAATTCACTCGAGGTGAGTTTCTTAACGTCTTTCCCCTCTCGTTAATTATTTAACATAATTCTTGGAACCAATTGATTACTCTCAATATCAACCAATTTTTCATTTTAGTACATTAAATTAGCATGTGAGTGTTCAATCTTTCGATGTCAGAGCCAGTTATAGCTTTTAAAAGAACATTAGTTTATGTCATATATTACTGAAAAAATATGGTATTGAAATTCACTGTCAAGTCTATTATAACAAGATAAAAATAGTAAATGTGCAATAGTTGTTTCTCAAACAACCATACTCTGAGGTGAAACATTTCTAAGACATGGAATCATAGCCATTTTCTACTCAAACATACCAGGTGTAACTTTATATCCTCTTGCATGTGAAGTATAGATATTTGTTAATACTTCTATTCAAGACAAAACATAACCATAAATTTATGTAGCTTTAACCTGACACAAGCCTTTGGTCAACAATTCCTGAAACCTGTTGAACTTAGTATCTGAACATTTCCTATGGGAACTACTCGTCAATGAGTATTTAGTATACAAAGGGTTACAGATGGATTTTCTGGATTCAGAGATTATCTGTATGTAGAAAATACAGAATACATGTATTTTTGTCAGGAAAAATATTTTCGGTACCTCAGGACAATATGTCTGGCAGAAAACTTCAAGTTATTTGCAAGCTTATCTCAAACAATTGGTCATTTGCAAGAACTTTTTGCTTCATTGCTAGTTTAATATCCAGAAATTTGGCAAATTTAAATTCACTTTCACCCTAAACTTTGCATGAGCCATCTCGTTTATCACCACGGCAACCAACAAATAATTAATAGTACTCCATCAAAAGCAACAGTGCTCTGTGGCTGTTCAATCCATTTAATATAATTGATTAACTTTTTCATGCAGGTACTGTTTAAGATTGATTACTTCGAATTTGTGCGTTGGATGGTTTTCAACCATGGAATTGCTAAAGGAGAAACCTACTGTATTATAGACTACATGTATATTTGCAGGGTTCATGCAGGGCATAGAAAGACTACTAATTTTGAAATGACTATTGAAGGCCTGGGTATACGTAGTGATTAACCCTTTGTATACTTAATCGATTCTCCCACTCATGCAGTTATGCAATTAACTAAAGTATGGTCTATTGTTCATCTGGAGGGTTTTTCAGGAAATTTAAAGGCACGGGCGGCGTTCCGTTGCAGACATATTCATATTTGTTCAAATCACCATCAACAGAAGGAGTATTAAAATATATATAGTTTTGTTCATATGCCAAACATAATTAGCGAGTAAATTGTATATTTTTCTGTAACGTTTTTGCCTTTGTTTACATAACAAAGGAAAAACATTTGACAATAACATACTGTTTATACCATATTTCTGATTGGTATAAGAACACAGTCTGTCTATATTTTACTATTCTTTCTGTATATAGCGATTTTTGACAAAGCTTAATATTTTAACATTATACCCACCACCAACGCCGCCCGTATCTTTAAGCAGACGACAGATAATAAAAGTGCATAAGGAGTCCATTGTATTGGAGGGAAATGTTCAGATAATATGTTCTACACACGTTTGTTGAACTTATTATCTGAACATTTCCTATTTTCTTTAGTAAAGAAAGGGTTAATTTATGGTGCGGTGCTACAGAGGACATTGAAGTGCCCTGATTTTCAGCGATAGTTATACCACTCACTAAATACATATTGAAGATGTTGAATAATTTACAAAATTGTTTTATAAATGGGTTTCAATAACCCCTAGAATTTCAAAAACATTGTCTTGAATATCCCTGCTTTTCATTAGAGACATATTATGTACTTGTTCGGGTGCGTGCAACGATAAGTTAGTATTCAGGTGCTATGCCAACTGGAGGAATGTAGCATTCCTCTAACATCACCAAAAATCTGAAGCAAATCGACTGTACCACTCCATAGAAAACATTGTCTGAACTACGCTAAATTGTAAATATTTACCACTCGAATCGGGGATGCTTTTATCGGTGATAAACTTAACGATAACGATTTTGCCATCGGCAGTCACTGCATTTAATTAATCTCATATATATTTTGAAGACCTCTGTTTGTTTGTTTGTTTGTCTGTCTGTCATTTATACAAATCTACGATTCTCGACCGATCGGGACGAAACTTGGTACGTGTGTGTAGTTTGACCGGGCGGTGAATGTTGTCGTATTGTCGAGCCCGTGCGGCGCCCGCTTCGCGCATGCGCAGACGAGATCTCGGAAACGGGTGGAGCTATCGACTTGAAATTTGCTATGTGAATGTATCTTGCCCCGGATACGAATTGTATCGGGTCGCCGAGCCCGTGCGACACCAGCTTCACGCATGCGCAGACGAGATCTCGGAAACGGGTGGAGCTATCGACTTGAAATTTGCTATGTGAATGTATCTTGCCCCGGATACGAATTTTATCGGGTCGCCGAGCCCGTGCGACGCCAGCTTCGCGCATGCGCAGACCAGATCTCGGAAACGGGTAGAGCTATCGACTTGAAATTTTGTTTATGAATAGCCCGGACAACGTCGGGCTCATCGGCTAGTCTATTATATATTTTGAAAGATCTGTGTGTGTGTGTGTGTGTGTGTGTGTATCTGTCTGTCTGTAATCGATGGACTCGAAAACGGCCGAACCGAATTCGATGAAACTTGGTATGTGGGGGTATGTTCGGCCGGGGAGTAACATAGGCATATTAATTTTCAGATCCGAGGTCAACTTTTCACGTGCCGAGGTCAAATCTGTTTTTACGCTGTGTTACGGGACTTTCATTTGAGTTCGGTGCTTACAAATCGATTCGAAACAGCGCGAATAACAAAATGCCAGTCATAATAATGACACTGTGAGAATCTTTCGTGTTTCCTCTTTCCAACAATATATAATGCGTATGTATCCGTTTTAGTTATCTGCCTCAATTATCAAGAAGAAGTGGTACTAGCTTCCATCAGGATAAAAACAATGCGTAACTTCTATGACATCGTTAGAGGTCATAACGTTAGATCACGTTAACGCTTTAACCGGCCGATGCATTTGAATGTTTCAGGCTTCTTGGCGATATCTCGGGCACCGATGGTAATTTATCTTTACGTTGAAACTTGATAATTATTGAGCGTGTGTATATGAGGCGCGTTTATATACTTGAGTGGAAATCAAATCGGGTTAAACTGGCGGATTTTTACGGACGAAATTTGATGCATAGGGTATCTCGGTATCCGCTGGGCCGATTTCCCGGTATCCGCTGGGCCGATTTCCACCATTTTTGGGGTGTTGGTGTTTGACCCCACCTGACATTGACCTTCAAAAGGGTCAATTCAAGGTCAAAGCCCGGACGAAGTCGGGTCACCTTCTAGTATATAATATTTGTAAAAATAACTTCTTTGAACAAGATTATTCTCCATTTCTATTTGTGTTTCACATCACTTTAATTGGTTCAGATCTATGGGAACCTAGTCCAAATCTCCTCCAACTTAAAACAGCTTCTGATATTAGTTGTTCTAGACGCTTGTTTATTACATGCTTGTTCCGAGAAGTACAGTGTTATTGCTGTTCCATATTTACAATGCACATCTCGATGACATCAAATGACCTTACATGACATTAGCCTCAACCATGTAACAGGAACTATAAAATAAAATTGTCATTACACATGACATAACAAGCCCTGTATGTGCCTAAATAATCCTTGTAAGCATGTAATTTTTAATGCACTGGTTCTAGGATGGATGATGTGTAATAAACACAGAACGACATGTGTGTTAATGGGTTTGTTGATTCGGCACTTGTGCCATCTATGCTAAAGCATCGTAAGCATGTATTTTTTAATGCACAGGTTCTAGGATGGATGACGTGTTATAAACACAGAACAACACGTGTGTTAATGGGTTTGTTGATTCGGCACTTGTGCCATCGCTGAAGGATAGAATAACAGCCACTCGTTCTATTCTTTGTGCCAACACTTGTGCCGTATCAACAAACCCATTAACAGACCTGTGTTGCTCTGCTCATTTAAAATTACTATTGTCATTGATAAAATGTCACTATTAACTCAGTGACTGGTTTATTCAATAGAAGTTACATGCAGGTGTAATATTTGTTCTGAACGCTATATGTACATGAATTATCAAATAGAATGGGGAATTTAATAAGAAAAAATACTGAATTAAAAATATTTAGTTTATTAAATGTTAGTTATATTCTTTTCAGCGGTGCTGGCTTGCTCATGATAAATGCTGACGGCAATATGCCATATGATATATGTGAGGACGAGGAAACTCTGGACCTTATTGAGAGTGAAATGGCCAAAAGAGGTAATTAATATTATACACCTATTGGCTGACATGGGGTGGAATAACAAGAACTATTTTCCCCGAGGTGGTGTCTTTTGAAAAGCAAAAAGGACTACTGTCCAAGGCCGCAAAAGACACCATCTCGGTGGGGAAAAAATTATCACAATTAATACTGGCCCTAGCCTATAGTCCCGTAGGATTGTCTTGCTCTAGAGCAGACTCTATATAAATTATGTACCTTGGGTCAAGGGCTTCCAAAAAAATTTGGGTAGACTTCGTCAAATGGTTCTCCCGTCTCCATGGCAACCGTTTTCAAAATGGCTGCCAAGATGTAATATTTTCACTTCAGAAAGTCGATAAAGTGTTCATCCTGTCATATATGTGGAAGAGTAACAAACTTAATTATATATCAAAATATCTGTATTGATGCTACGGTTAACATGCCGGTGTTATCTTTTCGTGTAATAGTGTACATTATCATTTTATTTTGGGTTAAATAGGCTTTTTTCGTGAATCAAACAAGTGAAAAATGGAATCCCACTGCCTATAGGTAACATCTACATCTTGTTTTCGGCGGGAACATAACTAAACAATAGATGGGGGATATGTTCACATTTTGTAAGCATATTTTGGAATATGTCAATGTTCCATGATTCATTTTTGGGGTAACAAATGCTTTTTTTGATAAAAAATGAGAGAATTCTGGAATCCATCACAACATGATAAGTATCATTAATTCATGCCATTTTATAAAAATTCCCAGTTTTATTTGTTAATTATTTAAATGTTAGATCTCAGTAATAAATATAACAAAGTGTTGTTGGAATAAGTCAAATTCTATGGTTACCAGGGTGATTTGTTTTGAATTAATGAAATCCGCGAAAACTGGAATCCTGTACTCTGAATAACATCACCTTTATCTCTATATAGATACTATACACATTTATTAGTGAGCACTTATTTGAATTGAATCATGTGAAAGAGTAACAATATGAATTATATGTCAACATATTCATATTGATACAGAAGAAAACATGTCGGTGTTGCCTTTTTGTGAAATGTACCATTTTCTATTATTGGGGTAAAATGGGATTATTGACTTTCTGATGTGGAAATATTACATCTTGGCAGCCATTTTGAAAATGGTTGCCATGGAGACGGGAGAACCATTTGACAAAGTCTACCCAAATTTTGTTGGAAGTCCTTGACCCAATGTACATAACTTAAATAGAGTATGCTCTAGAGCAAGAAAATCCTACGGGTCTATAGGCTAGGGCCAGTATTAAATAGGCAATAGTTGTTATCAATTAAGCAGAAGCATAAATAGTTCGAAGACTATAACCTGCCAATAATTCACTTGCTGCAATTCTCACCTCGCCAAAAGGTGGGTAATTGCCTGAGTGATAGTTCGCTTGCCAGGCAATACTCAAAAATACTCTCTGGTACATGTACGTGATTTCATTTCATCCAATCAAAAGACAGTGTAATTCTCTGCGAGCTCTATGTTTATAATAAAAATAATTATGTCATCTCTTCATGCTTATTAACCCTTTCATGATGGGAGCTAAGCTGGTGCAGCATTAATGATCATGTGCCAGTGCACCTCTTATATGTGTGAGTCTCCCATAGGGAGCCTTGCATATATAAGAGAATGCACTGGCTTACAAGGTCAAGGTAAATATTATTAGGCCAATGTATTCTCTTATATAAGCGAGGCTCCACATGGGAACTAACCTCATTCTACTTTGCCCCCATCTTCTGGGAAGTATTTATAGTCTCAAATTAACATTGTTTTTAGTTATTTTTTCCCTTCTGGGAAGTTTCTATATCCCCTAATAATTTGCAGAAGATAAATTGCATAATCAAGACGACTAATGAGTGAATATCACTGACTGCAACTCGGAACTTATGTAAAAATAGGATATGGGGAAATGGTTGCTTTATATGTTTCTGAAGTGGTAAGTCCGTCCAGATTTATGGACCTATTTTGATAACCAGAACCAGACAACAGGCAGGATTGTAATAAAAGTAAGAATAACTAAATGTAATTTGAGGCCCAAAACTGCCATAATTTAATGCTGTAAATCATCGACTCCTTAACCACAGCAGAATTATAGGTAATTTTTCAGGATTTAGTCGGAAATATGGCTTGTTACCATTCATCGGAAAACTCTCACTGAGAGCTTTCTGATGAATGGCAACAAGCCATATTTTCGACTAAATCCTGAAAAATTACCATTAATTCTGCTGTGGTTAAGGAGTCGATTATTTAGGGCATTTATGAAGGCCTCTTATTTGTTACAGGGAATCTGTAGAATCAGGGAATCTCTGGTCAAAGCCTCTATTCAATAATGAGAATTTGAATTATTACTACAACATTAGCTTGGATTATTAAAGACCATTATTGAGAATATGCCATCATACTCCCCGCCATCATATTATATCAGATGCTCTTGTCACGTATTCCCAAAATGCATGCAATTCTGTTATATGAATGAAGTTCATTGCAAGTACTTTTCATGCTTTATTTGCCTGATAGACAAAACATTGCGAATATTCACCAATTAAATGTCAAAGCTGATGTGGTATATATAAGTGTTAGCATGCGCTGCATTTATAACTATACCATTGTCAATTCTCATTACAGGGAATCCCTAGAAATCTTTGATCCATTATTCAGGGAATCTATCAGATTCCATAATAAGTTCAGAGAATCTGTAGATTCCCAATATATTTCAGCGAATCTATAAATTCCCTGATTCTGCAGATCCCCTGTATATACATAATATATACTTTGAAGCACCTTGAGACAACATGGATTTTGGACTTTTAAAGAGGAATCGTATCTGTTTCTAATATAAAATGTATTTGTCCTAAATCAATCAACTTTGATTATACATCATTTCAATTTTGTTTTTTATACTAACTTCGTAGTTTTAATTTGTTCAATTTAGGAATCACTCAAGAGCAAATAGATGAGACAAGGTTGATACCTGAACTGAACATGCTCAATGGTTTAAAAAAAGTATTGGAAGATGGTGGTGATCTCTCAAGGCAAGATGAAGGAGGCGCCACATATGTAAGTAATAATAAATCCATTTATACAGCACAATATAGCGAATTTTAGTAATGCCCTAAATAATCGACTCCTTAACAACAGGAATATTATGGGTACCGTAAATTTTGGTGTATAAGTCGCATCTTTTTTACCTGAATATATAGCCCAGAATATTGGTGCGCCTTATACAACGGTAACTCAAAATCGGGGTGAAGTCTTGACTCATTTTCGGAGAGTTTGAGCCACGACCGTTAAGTACACAAGTGTCGGGAGACAAGGAGATATTCACAGCAAATATCGGCGGAGATTCAGCCACAAAACTCTCCATAAAGAAGGATAATATTCATTGAATTAAAATATTGAACACAGTTATCTTACTCATCACTATTATTAAATTTTATTCCCAAAATCCCAGTGAAAATCCCAGAAAGAAAGTGTGATTTAACCGGATATGTGTGAAACCGAATGTACAAATTCTGAATAAACGACAAAATGGACTCATCTTACGGTTTAACCTCTAAAAGAAATGGACTCATTATTACACCATTTATTATACAAATAAACACCCCCATCTTCACTGTTATTTAGCATATTATATGCATTAGTATCTGAGAATTCAACGCAAACAGCAGCAAATTCACAAACAGTTGGGCGTCCTTGACCTGACTGTGTAACAATTCTGGACACGTGCAAAATTGACCCACATTCAATGACGGCGGTGTCATCGCTTTGATGTCTGCAGTGTTGCGACATAGTAAACTGTTTAGAAGCTGCACGTGGCTCTACCAGATTACGTCATATCGTAATGTTTATTTAAAGCCCGGGAAACTCCTGTTGATATTACATAAACATTATTTTATGCTGTACGCTTCAGGTGCAAACATTTAATCCCCACATTGAGTATATTTGACACTTAATACTGAGGAGTGCATTGCATCACTATTAGCCCAAAGCGTTTGCATTCATGATCTGCGACAATTAGGCGACAACTAAATTAACGAGGCCATTATCCTAAAACAACAGAAAGCCGAGTCTCAATTTTATATTCCTATAAATGATAGGATATTTTGTGTCTTTCCTCATATGTAAATTTCTATATATTATATTCACATACTTTGATCGTTATGGATAAACGTGGGATAAGCGCAAACGTCAGAGTTACGAAACCAGATTTAAGTTGGAAGTCGTTAAGTTTGCAGAACTTAACGGTAACCGTGCTGCCGAAAGACAGTATGGTGTCAGTGAGAAACTAGTAAGAGATTGGAGGCGATCGAAGGACGTTTTATCCGAAATGCGTCGAGACAAGCGAGCTAACCATGGTAAGAGTGCGATGTGGCCTGATCTTGAGCAGCGAGTTGTCTGATGGATTGAAGAAAGGCGCTCATCTTTGCTGGCTGTAAGCAGGAATTCAATTCGGATCCAAGCGATCATCATAGCCAAGGAGATGGACATACCCGACTTCAATGGCCACAACAGTTGGGTGACGCGATTCATGAAACGGAATAAACTTTCACTACGCGCCAAAACCAGGATCTCACAGAAAATGCCAAAAGATTACGTAAATAACTTTCTCCATTTCTTCTCCCAAATGTGATGTGTGAATCCTTGCTCTCAATACTTACCAGTACAATACTTACCATGCACGGCAGTTTTCTGAAAATGGGTGCGTCTTATACAAAGGTATTTCACAAAAGGCAGGATTTGTGGTTGAAAAATGGAGGTGCGTCTTATACACACATGCGACTTATACACCGAAATTTATCGTAACTTTTCAGGATTTAGTCGGAAATATGACTTGTTGCCATTCATCGGAAAGCTCTCACTGATATGCGGGATAACATCATTAAATTCACCCTCTGGGGACCTCATTCTGCAAATTACAGGCACACTAAACTCAGACTTGAGTAGGAGAAGACTTAATGGCTGGATTTGGGTACAGTCTGCCTTTAATGGATATTGCTTCTCCATGCAGTGGAGTGTTCCCCCCCAATGGTAAAATTAACCCTCTGTGTGATATCCCTCCAACTATGGAACTGACAATGTGTTGTGATATGGCCTAGCAGCTGAAACAAAGTTAAAGCCCAATAAACCAAACATGAAATCTGAATTATTTTGACTTCTTTTTTAGGCTCATATAGCTGCTGCCAGTGGCTATCTTGATGTCTGTGACTTCTTAGTAAAGAATGGTGCTTCAATAAAAACACGGGACTATGATTCATGGCTACCAATACATGCAGCTGCTTACTGGTGTCAGGTTAGTAGATACTTGAGAAGTAGAAAGGTTTCGCAAAATCACAATTTTCCGTTTCTCTAGCCAAAAACAATTTAAAAAGCAATTTTATATTTAATGTTTTATTTCTGTGGCACATGTCAATGAATCATTCCAATTAGCTAGCTCTGAGTCTAATTTCAGTTGGCCAATGCATCCCGAACAGATGTCCATTGAAAGTTTGTTGATTGCGTGTTATTTATTTTGTCCAAATTCACCCAATAAAGGATCACTGACACATTATTGACTGAGATTGCAGTCACAATTCTTCACATTTTTAACGTCTTAGCTGCTAAATGATTTTATGACGTTGTGTGCTGGGCTGTTGACGTTATTGTCATATTCCAGTGGAAAAATTTAACGGGAATATCACAAGAACCATAAAACTGACTCAGTTGAAAGGATATTATTGTTCACAATCATGGAACATCATACAATGTTTGAAACTTCGAGATCCAGTTATTCCGATGCACTAATATCTTAATTCCAGTAGGTTCATAGTACCTATGGATCATATAGCACACGCATGCACTTTTACATCTGTAATAGTTATGGACATCATATCAGTGAATAGGTTAACACATTTTTGACATAGTTACCAGTAATAAATTGTAAATCTGAAATGGGGAAACGGGTCCATTCGATCTCTGACTGCCATGTTTGTGTATAAAATGACCACATTTAATTGGATCAATTAAAATATTCCCTGACATATTAAACGCAGATAAAAAGATTTGTTTGCATGTGATGATGTGCAGGGTTTCTGGACCATGGATCCAGCCCTGAGAAACGGTGCTTACAGTAATGCTCTAAATAATCGACTCCTTAACCACAGCAGAATTATTGGTAACTTTTCAGGATTTAGTCGGAAATATGGCTTGTTGCCATTCATCAGAAAGCTCTCAGTGAGAGCTTTCCGATGAATGGCAGCAAGCCATATTTCCGACTAAATCTTGAAAAGTTACCCATAATTCTGCTGTGTTTAAGGAGTCGATTATTTAGAGCATTACTGTACATGAAAAATGCCAAGCTATCTCTCAATCACAAAGATGGCATATCATTGTTCCCATAAATGCTCCTTTTTCAAAGAACTTTAGCAAGTGGAAGTAATTATGCCTATTATTTTTTATCGAGTATCTGTAAAATATGGATATGTGGAACATCATGATAAGGGAAATCAAATACAAGCGAGTATGCATGAGGCAAACTCTGTCTATTTTAGATTATTGGAAAAGGGGAATATTGCCTTATATCATGATTGAATAATTGAATAATTTGTTGACATAAAAAATATGTGCCATGAGTCCCAACCTATTTCTAACTGATATGCAAAACCTCTTTAGTGGATGGTGGTTGATGGCAAGAATAATTCATAGTTATCTCAATTTCTATTACAGTCAAGGTCAAGGTGTGTTTTTGAGACAATTAATGCACATTCAAAGTTTTTCATCGTTAATACTATATAATTATTTATTTAATATCTACAAAATCCACTGAATGTCTCATCTGTAAAAACAATTTAGTCATTCATAATATAAGGTAGCCAAGTGATCAATTCCCTCTGGCACTGTGACAAGCATGATTAATAATTTAAGTTTCAATCATGTCATAAGGATTTCTGTGACCATTGTTAGCTATGAGTTGGGGCGGTCTGGTGTCCATGCATCCGTCTGTGGTCCATTTTCCTTTAGCACACCCAACAGGTCACATCTCTCATCTGATCATTACCAAACTTCATATGGATCTTTCTGGTGACCTCTAGATGGGAGTCATCGATTTGTTCCTCAATACGTTAAAAAACATGGATGCAGTCATCTTGGATTTCAAATTTGAATCCATCGTCACACCCTGCAGACTGCATTTATTGAAGAATTGTTTTGAAATTTACAGGCATGTTTAGAATCACCTCTAGATGGGAGCTATTAAATTTGATTGATTGCCGCCGATAGCCATCTTGGATTTTACTCTTTGCATGACTAAATCCTTTGGCACATGCTAAATGTGACATCCCTCATCCGATCATCACCAATTTTCATATGTATTTTCGGGGTTACCACCAGGTGGGAGCCATCAATTTTTTTCTGAATTTCTTTGTAAAACATTGCTGCCAGCGACCATCTTGGATTTTAATCTTTGCATGACTAAATCCTTCCACACACCCTACAGCTAGGCCATGTCCCTCATCTGATTGTCACCAAACTTTATATAGGGTGACCTCTAGATGGGAGCCACCAATTTTTTCCCATATTTGATAAAAATTATGGCCAACTTGGATTTAAGATTTGAATCCATCCACACATTCTGCAGCCCACATTTGTTGAAGAAATGTTTTGAAAATTAACAGCCATGTTTAGGATCACTTCTAGATGGGAACTATCAAATTTGAACGATTTTCGATGAAAAGCATGGCTGCGAGCAGACATCTTAGATTTTACTTTTTGCATGACGAAATACTTCAGCACACCCTACAGCCAACATTTTCGATCCAGCTGATGCCATTGTTGATCTGGCTCTTCGGGTTGACCTCTGGTATTGCTTAAAGTGATGTGAAACACTCCGTTTGTGTGATAAATTGAATTGGAGAATAATTCTTGCTCAAGGTTGTTATTTCTACGAATATTAATCCAAATTGACAACACACACTTCCATTCTTATATATATTAATTAAATGCATTATGACTCTCAATGTCAAAATCATTTGTGTGAGTTTATCGCCGATAGTTGCGTCCCGAATCGTGATGTAAATATTTACAATTGAGCGTAGTTCAGACGATGTTTCCTAGGGAGGGGTATGGTCGATTTATTGAAATTTTCGGCGATGTTAGTAGAATGGTACACTCCCCAGGTTGGCAAATCGCCTGAGTACTAACTTATCAGTTCACGAACTCAAACAAGTCCATCATATGTCTTTAAACATTAGCTACAGTGTCATTGACACTTTTATTGTTATTGGAATGTGACAACAGTGTGGTTATGGGTGTATAATAGAAGTTTTATTACAGGTTTTTTTAACACTTTGACATGGTGTACTTGGCTGTCACAATGTTATCAGAAAGCAATATCAGATGTTTTAGTAAATATACATGTTTAACAAACCATGTAATTTGGCTTACTCTGTGCATCATGGACAGTCACACATCTAGCGAATAAATTGGCCTATTTAGACATGCCCCAGCTGTGCTCTTGCTTTTAAAAGCTGTATATTAGTCCAGTGCATTTATGGTTTTACCCAGAACTAATTGCAACAGAATTTTTTTTTGCTGGAATTGGTACATATACCCTCCGTAAACAACATACTAAAAATCGGCAAAAATCGGAAAAAGGGAAATTAGTGAATTTCGTGAAAAATAAATTGGGAAAATTTGGTCAAATCATCAATATATAGATTTTCATGAATGTATATAAAAAATTCAAATTTACAAGTCCTACAAATATCATGCCTATTTTGTCGACCACATTTTCCTGAATCCAGAACTGGAAACCATTCCCAGATTCCTTAAGTATTTTTCGAGTTGTGTGCTATCAAAAACGCGAGTTTACCTGATTTTGGAGCCTTAAAGTGACACAACAATCTTCACCAATATACCCCGATTGACTGAAGCAATAATATATATATATACGGCGGAATCCCGCAGATAACTATTTTTAGCCACAATTCCAATCCGCGCGATCCGATTGGTCGGCGACCTTTCGTCACCTATTTGATACGATTGTTTTTACTTCTTGGGAATAATAAATCCACTCTCATTCTCAAGACGAAGTAAATTAATTAAAACCTAGTTAGAACGTATATTTGAATTAGATTATCGGAGTTTTAACTCGGTGTATTGTGCGTTGAATGGGAATGTTGGTTCGTCACATATGAATTCAACGATTATTGCCTGGAAAACTGGTCAAAACTCGTTTCGAATAAGTTCGTGTGTTGTTGACATTGTAATTGAATATTGTCAACAGCGGGAATTCTCAGCCTGATGACCAAGGAGCCGAGTGACTCGGGTCTCAATGGGACCTGTTGGAGAACCAATCGTTCAAACACGCAGATTTAAAAAAAACAGTGTGGGTCGATAGCGTCAGACAAATGTACATGTAGCAAGTGCAATTTTACACTGAAATGTACTAAGCTATATATGCATGTATGGCTTTGGATTGGACTGGCTGCATTAGGCCTACACTGACTACATACAGGCCCTGCAGATTCAAATTCAACAAGTCTCAACAGTGACCCTATAGTAATAAAATGACTAATTTCAAAATGTGTGGCCCAATATTAGATATATTTTTTTGTTGGGGAAAGTGTAGATCATGCCATGAATGATCTCTACTCTGGGTAATATGATTATGAGAGGCCACATTCACATGTATATTGAATTGCGCTTAAGTGCAATTGAATGCGCTTAAGCAAAATTTATTGCACTTAAGGGCAAACGATTGTGCATAAGTGCGATAAAATATTGTGCTTAAGTACAAATAGGGCATTCATGCTTGAGCATTATGAGTTGCACTTAAGCATGATTAATTGCGCTCAAGTGCAATTAATTGTAACTACTATCTAACCTACCCATAAAATATTAATTGTCATAACCTGGAGTATCGCCTAGCATCACAAGAAGAGCATGTGCTAATTTTAACCTTTTTAAATAAGCCTAGTACAGTTACCTCTAACTGTATGCGTGCAACAATCAAAGATAATCCATAATGTCATATAATTTCAGCATCCCTTATATCCAAAAAATGGATGTCTCCTCTAGTATGTTTTAATATAATTTTTTTAAAGAATTTTTGCACAGATTTGGGCCATAGCTATGGTCATATAGCAATAATGTGGTGTCATTATATGAGGGTTTGCTCACTTCATATGGTGTACTTATTGACTTAAATCGGGTGAAAAACCCTAAATATTGTCATATTATCAGCATCCCTGTCCCAAAAATATGTGTTTCATTCCGGGAGCTTTGGTGTCTCACTCCTCGAGCTCTGGTAGTTTTATTAAATCAGCGTCTCTTGCACAGATCTATAGTATGTCCATGTCATAAACTGTAGCGCGAATATGGTGTCACTGAGGACCTGCTTCCCTCATATGGTGCACATGTATACCGGTATATACTCGAAAATCAAAGTTGCACCAACTAATACAGAAGTCAATGCTATCACGAATTGCCTGAACTAAAACAGAAGGTAATGCTATCGCGAGTCTACCATATCAATAAAGAACTTAGACTTGCTCCCTACCCATCCAAACTAATGAAAACAAGAGGTGATATGTCAGTAAGAACTAAGGTTGAGTTATGGATAAACCTATTTATTCACCAGGGGTGTTTTATATAATAGTTACATATAACCATGAAATGCGCTTAAGATTAGCCAATTGATTGCGCACAGCAAGATTGATTGCGCTTAAGCACAAATAATTATGTTTTCAAGAACAAATTACTATGCTTAAGCGCAATCGACTGCACTTAAGATCAATGATTGCGCTTAAGAACAATGATAAGTTCAAGTAATTCTGCTTAAGTGTAATTATTTGTGCTTAAGTGCAATTAATTGCGCTCAAGTGCAATTAATTGCGCTTAAGCGCACTTCATTACTAAATGGCAATTTGGCCTCCCAGAGGCTAATGCCTGTAGATATCATATTGTACCAGTGAAAAACCT
Source organism: Siphonodentalium dalli (assembly GCA_032622095.1). Lineage (NCBI taxonomy): Eukaryota > Metazoa > Mollusca > Scaphopoda > Gadilida > Siphonodentaliidae > Siphonodentalium > Siphonodentalium dalli. The sequence continues at coordinate 115,350,960 of CP136062.1, read as the reverse complement.
GGGAACTTTTTGATAGGGAACCTTATAAAGCTGAAAAAATAACACGGGAATATATTTCTTTGTTAATACCTGTCGCTTAACAGTTTATTCATAAGGCGAAAGTGCCAGCTCGAGATGACATTATTTAACAGACTTGATGGGTGAGTTTGCTATGCTCACTTACAATCATGGAATTTCCCCACGGTAATTAATTCAGTGTTTTTGTGATATCAGCTCACTAAAGCCACAAAAAGCATGCATTTTCGAGCTGGGACCAACCCATACTTTGAAGTTGATTATCGAGGAACAATTATAAACAAAGAAATATGTTCCCTGTCTTGTTTGTTCAATGTTATAAAGTTCCCTATCAAAACATAAAAAAGTTCCCAAGTTTTGTACTGATGGAATAAGATCTCTACAGGCGCTAAGCAGAGTAAAGATTCATGGCATGATATAGGGGAGGGGGTTTCTTCAATTTCAACTAGATAGCTCCAGGCTGTTGACCCAACATTCAACAATAATTTAAACAAGGACTAAATCATGCCAGAAGCTGGGGTTTGTCCCACAAAAATATTCATGATTGCCAATTACTCAATTAATAAATTCAATTGCAAGTCTATCACAGCTAGTGACAGTCAATTGTGATATTCAGTTATTAACATATTAATTATATTAAATTTAATTCATTAATAAATCATTTAAAATAAGTCTTCTTAAATATATCTCTTCATGATATTGATGATGTCCCTCCCTCCCATGGCGGACCCCAGACTCCTATTCTGAATACTAATAACAAATAGGTGATTTTTCTGTGTACCAGCAGGTACCAGATAAGAAAATATGGATAGTGACAATGGAGTGAAATCTCCTGGAACTGTATGATATATCTCACTGAGAATAATTGTCATTGAGCATCAAATTGATTATTTTTTTGTCAAAATGACATATTTTGATATAATTCAGTCTCATACTTCTTGATGAGCTGGAGTTATGGACAATACTTCAGCAGCAAAAATGTTATTATTTTCATATTTATAATAGTGTGAAAAAACCATGGCTTCTATCCTGTATTTTTTGTATCCGGTACTCATGATTCGCCTCTGTTATTCATGATTTATGGCAGGTGCTAGTACATGTATACCATCAGTAGTCAGAGTAATCAAAGCTACAGTAATGCCCTAATTAGTCGACTCCATAACCACAGCAGAATTATGGATAACTTTCCAGGATTTAGTCGGAAATATGGCTTGTTGCCATTCATCGGAAATCTCTCCCATATAATAATGAAGTGGCAGTGTCTCAGAAACAGAACATTAATTTGATTTGGCCTTACTAAACTCAGCAGAACCACCACCATCATAGTACAGTAATGCCCTAAATAATTGACTCCTTAACCACAACAGAATTATGGGTAACTTTTCAGCATTTAGTCGAAAATATGGCTTTCCGATGAATGGCAACAAGCCATATTTCCAACTAAATCCTGAAAAGTTACCCATAATTCTGCTGTGGTTAAGCAGTCGATTAATTAGGGCATTACTGTATGTGGTTCATTTATGAGACAAAATACCAAACCTGGAGGGTCTGAACTAAAACTAATTACAACAAAAAATGTCTATTTGGAATAAAATCAATTAACCCTTTCATTATGGGAGCAGCATTCACCCTTCCATGATTGGAGCATTGGAAATATTGCAAAAAAACCATGTGCTAATGCATTCTCTTATATATGGTAGTTTCCAGTAGGGATCCTAGAATATGTAAGAGAATACATTACATTGGCCTAACAATATTTACCTTGACCTTGTAAGCCAGTGCATTCTCTTATATATGTGAGGCTACCTAGTATGGTATCTGCAAAAAAAAGGGAATGCACTGGCACATGATTCATTGCTCCACCAGCGCAGTTCCCATCAAGAAATGGTTATATTATATATTTGAGTCTCCCAAGTCCTTCCAACTGCATGTTTTGTAGATTTTATTTTCCTGCTTTACCTGGCTTTACAGAAGAAATTTAATCATTTACAAATTTCCGGATTCACTAAAGATGGATTATCTCTTCTTCTAACATGTGTTGTATAGTTTACTGGTTATAAAACAATAAAAATAAGCCGGAGATACCATTAAAATACTGGAAATTGATTGTATACTATTATAATTCTAATTGATAGAAGTGTTTCCAGGCAAGGGTCTTCGATTCATATTTATTATGTTATACACAGGAAACTATAAAATAATTGTTACAGAAAGAGATAATTATTAATCCATCTGTAAGAGTAAGGATTTTTCAAGTTGTGTGTTTTCAAGAATGGGAGTGTATCACACTGAGCCAAATTCAATATATGATGATCAGATATTTCAAAAACTAGAAAAAAAAATTAACAGCCTTTTCATTGTTTTAGTAACTTTCTGACTACAATGTAGATTGTGTACAAAACATGATTTCTTTATTAGTCTATGATGAAGACAAAACTATTTTTGAACAAATTGTGTGTTAGACTTACAAACTGAAGGGATTTCCAAACACCTTGCGATGCTATCTTTTAACAATTTAAAGTGTTCTAAGAGGAAAGTTAAAATAATTTTGCACATTTCATGACTGGAGCTTCCTGAAATTTTGCAAAAACACTATACCAATGCATTCTCTTATATATGCCAGTCTCCCATAGGCAGACTCACATATTTAAGAGAATTCATTGACCTAAAAACATTTATCTTGACTATGCAAGCCAGTGCATTCTTTTATATATACAAGGTGCCATATGGGAGACCATTATTTATGATTAATCCTTCCATAACTGGAGCTTCATGAATTTTTTTGAAAACCTGTGCCAATGCATTCTCTTATATATGCGAGTCTCCCATAGGATGCCTTGCATATATAAGAGAATGCATTAAGCTAACAATACTTGTATTGAACTTCTAAGCCAGTGCACTCTCTGCTGATTGTTTTTTTTCTATTTATGCCCCAACATTTGTTAAACAGACAAAAATACCAAAAAATGTCATTTTTGGAAAAGTATCAAGACTGAAGGATTAATCTCAGTCATAAGTTAATTTTATTCACCAAAACACCAACAAAAGCCATGAGAAAAGCAGGGTATATGAATTTAAATTATTTCAATTTGCTCTGGAGGGGGGGGGGGGGGGGTGGGTGTTAATATATATTCAGACACGTATGTTACTTTTTTTACCTTTGACCATTTCTGCAATTCACCCAGCCCCGCAACCAATTTCTTTCCCTCTTTACAACTGTTTCCCCCGAAGCATTTTTCAACACCCCTCCCCATCTGTCTGTCTGAATATATATGTGGAGATTCTATGAGGAAAAAAACTATTTTTTTCCTCACAGAAACCCCACTGTGAAAATATTTCAGTGAATTTTGTGTTAACTAAAGCTATTGTTCTTGTTTAATATTACAGTTTTCACCACTTTTACATGAAATATTAAAGGGACCAAGGCAGTGGGTAAAATGTGCAAATATATTCGATAAAAACATCACCTATTAGAAGAACATTGAGAAATAGATCAACTTTGCTCGATTGGCTTAAAGGTACTCAATCCGAACAGAGGGTCCCCATCTCAACAGATTCCAACAACAACAATCCGATTAGAGGGTCCTATATTACTATTTCAATGGCTTTGATTCGAGTCGAGGAACCCATCAAACAAAGCTCAGAGTTATTAGATATTGATTTTTGAAATTTGTTATTTACTCTAGATGAGTACTAATAATTGCCTTCAACTGCCGTAATCTGCTTGGGATGTGTACACCAAAATCTATTCAAACAGACAAGGATGGATAACTCTAAAATCAAGTGGTAATAATAACGCAATTTTGACTGAGTTCTGGGCCAGAAAGTATTCCCGATAATGAAAAATAATAGATTTCTAAAATTGATATCTAACAAATCTGAGCTTTGATGGGTGACTTCCTCGACTCGAATCAAATATTTTTGACCCCCGAAGCCATTGAAATAGTAATTGAGAGGAGTTTTATCGGATTGAGTACCTTTAAAGATGGATAATCTGTTCCTAAATTGTTTTCTATAATTTCTAGGGTATAAAATAATAATGATAAGTCAAGTTGTCAAAGACACCAGTCCAGAAACGCTTCTATCATTTAATATTACAACTGATTGATAATCAGTTGGGACAATCTTTTTTTACTATTTTCCTGCTTGCTATGCTCCGAACGTTTCCTCAAGCAGTAAAATGTCTCAAATTATTTGTAGGTATACTAGTATATATACCAGAAAATTCAAAATAGAATGAACAGTAATTGATAGAAGCATTTCCGGACATTATTTTATACCCAGGAAAATATATAAAACTTGTAATAAGAATATATAGACCATCTTTAAACTGTAATCAAAATATGAAACAGAGATTATTCCTTAAGAAATAATTTCAAGAGAGGGCACTGATTTTCTAACCTTTCAACTCAATCAACCTATATAATTAGGAGGCACAAATTTGAAGTCAGAATCACTGAGTGCATTCTATTTACAACCGAAGGGGTTCAGAAACTTTTTTTTAAAACTCAATATACATGTGATTGGTATATACATGTACACATGTATGTACTGATAACCTATTTTAGTATGAAATTTTCTCCAGTCTTCATATACGCTATTACCATACGCTTGTGTATATATGCATTTTGTTATGAGAGGCCAAAAGTAACAATTATCAGTGAATCACTCATCCATAGAGAAACCAGGTTCATTTTAACTTCAGACTGTCAGGGAGGTGGCGACGATGTCACAGTGGGGTTGTCTCCCCCCCCCCATAAATGTTTCCTTCCAAGTGGCCAGTTTCATACCGGTATAATCTGGATGAATCGTATCATTTAGTATAAGGTATATTGCAGTCTGATAGATATCCAGACTCGTAAGAAAGAAATGAAACATGGTCTAATTTTATTTAGACTGGGTCTATTGATATGTTTTTTTTTAAATAACGTTAACTTTGTTGTCACAATTTGGGATTTAAAAAACAAAAAAAATGTGTCCAATTGGCGCGTTGTCATCAGATAACTTAATACAGTAATGCCCAAAGTAATTGACACTTAACCACAGCAGAATTATGGGTAATTTTTCAGGATTTAGTTGGAAATATGGCTTGTTGCCATTCATCGGAAAGCTCTCGACGAGAGCTTACCAACGAATAGCAACAAGCCATATTTCCAACTAAATCCTGAATTATTTTCCATAATCCTGGTGTGGTTAAGGGGTCAATTACTTTGGGTATTACTGTATGTTCTTTTTCAAAGTATTTTTTCAAAAGCAACGCATGACAGTTGTGGGAAACGACAAAACATGTGGTGAGAAATGGCCAAATATATGGTGCGAAACAACCAAACACGTGGGGCAAAGTGTACGAAACAACAATAGTACACATATGGGAGGCCAAATTCACATTTAATTGCTAATCACGCTTAAGTGTAATTCATTATGCTTAAGCATAAATTTAAGCTTAATGCGCAATGCCTAAGTGTAATTTAGATTTCCATTATACCATACTTAAGCGTATTACATTATGCTTATGCGTAATTCATTTACGATCACACATAATGCATTTACGCTAAAGTAAAGCATAATAGAATTGAAAAAACTCCCCTGAAGCTGAAATTGATGCAGATCAATTACGATGCTAGTAATCTTACCATCCGCCCAGAACATTAAACCTTACTAAGTTAGATACATGGAGGCCTACCATTACATATAACGTTGCAAGGCAATACAAACCAATTATGCTTAAGCGTAATGGAGTTTCGTTTAAGGGTAATCAGCCATTAAATGTTAGATTAATCTCCCATATAGTACTTAATATATGCAATGATAATGTTGTTGTTTGAGCCATCCAAAATTATTTTGGAGTATAAATATATAAGCAGCAAGCGAAATAATTGAAAAATAATTTATTATATATGATAAACAAGCATAATTTTTAAATATTTAAGCAATAGCTCCTTGTTAGCATTGTTGAAAACACTCCATACTGTTGTTCCCCTCGCAGAGCAGATAGAAAACCGTCAATATCACCGACATCAACAACCGACTGTTCCAGGTAGTTCAATTCCACAGTTGTTTTAACAAAGAAGGAGTGTTCGTATTGTGAGCTGCTGGTACGCAGAAGTTGGAAACGATTCTGTGTTGTTACACACCTCCTTCTCCACCGGATTTTGACTGACACAGTCCTAAAATTTTGTTGGCTGTATTTCCCTTGTGTCTTTCTTCTCGTGTTCTAGATAAATCAGGCTTTAGGCAGGGCTGAAACCAACCCCTTGACTATTTTGTGGTATTGAACCAGTCACTGTTCTTTCCTTCATTCTTCGAGGGGTGGTAGCTTTACCTCAAACAGCATGCTTGTGACTGATCCATCATCTCGTCTGTATTTGTTCTTTAAGTCAACATGACCGCTTTCGCAGATTGCTGCTTCCAGCAAGGAAGGATACGCACTACGTACATGACTGAAGTTAACTAGAGTTGCGCATACTTCTGAGTGTGACTTGATGTGGTATTGAAAACAACAGGTATTTATCTGGCAGGTCCGATTGGAACTTGTATAGATGTTGGTGTATTTATTTTTGAATTTTATATTCAATATTGATATTTCAAATCTGACAAATTAATATGTAGGTCAAGTGATGTAATTCCAGAAAAAAATTATTAAAAATATATTTATTGCAAAATGTTATAATTTACAAAGCGGACCCACCAGATAAATACCTGCTGTTTCTTATAGTACCACATCAAGCCACACTCGAAGACTGAGAAGTATGCATGTATGTGCAAAGTTCTCCGTAACTTTCAGAATTTTGCTCCGCAGATTTGCATGGAAATCCACTGTCACGTGACTGTGAGTGTGACAACTGACATTCACATCCCAAAATCCATTGCGGATTTTTCGGCATCTTCGCGCTGACGAAAACGTCTTATTTGATCGCATTTTGCCAATTTAAGCTCAATATATATCGTCTTTTTCTAACGATATCCTGAAACCATGCTTGCTGTCACTGACAAAACACAGACAATGAGGTATACCCCCAATCTATTTATAGCAATCAGGGGAGATAAACCATGCATGCAGTTTACAGAAGCGTTAGGAACAGGCAGTGAATAGCTGATTTCAACAACAACAACATGGTGGCGATGATTTTTGAGTCCCTTTAATTTCACAGAATGAGCCAAATGCCGTATTATATGGTTAATTATTTAAAAAACTAGTGCCAAATTAATGACTTTTTCACTGTTTTAGTAATTTCCTCACTAGATTAAACACAAAATATGATTAATATGTGCATCTATGAATAAGTAGAATAAAATATTCTCAAACAAAATGTGTGTTCCATTGTATGGACTTAGCCAAATTTGCCTTGACACAGAACTTGTGTGATGAAATGCCATATTTGAGGTCATGTAACTCAATAAATTAATATCCATATGCTCTGCTTTTCTCATAACATTTTGAGAATACTAGATTGAAGAAATTGTGAAGTAATTTCCAAATACATTGGTGAAGAAAATAAAATTATGGTCCTATGAAGAGTCTAGCCTCTTTTCCGAAAATGCTATTGTGGGGCGTTTTTGTCAATTTTAAAAGGATTTTAGGCATATTCAGAATAATTAACGAAAGTTTATTATGTAAAATTATGTGATCTGTCCTCTTAAATCATTTTTTTGTTGAGAAAATAGCATTTCAATGGTTATACCAATGAATGTCACTGGATTTCACTCATCATTATGGAAACTTACTCCAAATTTGAACGGCAGAACAATGGGGTAGGGGAAAGCATATCAACAAAAACTTCAAAATTATGCATCTTGAAGCATAAAACTTTATATTAACAGCTTCTGCTTACATTGTTCTTTCATGCATAATTTCATATTTCCTTTGTTTATGTTTATTGACAGAGCTAAAATATTTGTTGTCATAATTTGGCAGTGAAATGTCAAATTGGCATTTTGAGATTGTTTTTATACAACATAACCATAAAATTCTAAATCAACGTCCGATAATGTATTAAGCAGTTTTATAATGCAACAGGAATGTACATAAACTGGAAGAAAACAACAATGTGTCTGAAATGGCTGTAATTCGGTGATAAGATTGCATTTTGTGATTTTTCCTACCCCTATACCAACGTTAGAATTTGGAGTCAGTTTCCTGAAAAATGAAAGAAATCTAGTGACATACTATGGCATGACAAATGTAAGGCTAATTTTTTATCACTTAAGTGTTGTGGGAGGAAAGTTCAAATAATTTTACACATTAAAACACCCATTGTTTTTTGTTTTTATGGCCCAAAACCTTTTAGAATGGACAAAAATGCCTCAAACTGGCATCTTTGGAAACAAGCTAAGACTAAGTATTCAAATCAAAGGGCCATAAGTTGATTTTCTTAAATAATGTCCTGTTAATACCTTTACAATTTGTTCAATCCAACATACTTAAAAGGTTATAAGAAACGCATGGCATATGGGTATTAAATTATTGAGTTATATGACCTCAAATATTGCATTTCATCACACACGTTCAGTGTCAGAGGCAAAATTGGCTAAGTCCATACAATGGAACACACATTTTGTTTGAGAATATAATCTTCTTCTTAATTATAGATGCACATATTAATCATATTTTGTGTTTAATCTAGTGAGGAAATTACTAAAACAGTGAAAAATCCCTTCAGTTTGCTCTAGTTTTTTAAAATAATTAATCATAAATAAGGCATTTTGGCTCATTCTTCGAAAGTGAGGCCCCGAAAATGGGCCAAAATCAGGTAAACTTGCATTTTTGAAGGCACACAACTCGAAAAATACGTAATGAATCTGGGACTGGTTTTCAGTACTGGGTTCAGGAAACTGAGGACGACACAATACACATCCTATTTGTAGGATTTGTGAATTTGATTGTTTTTATAAACATCCATGAAAATCCATAAATTGATGATTTGACCAAATTTCCCCAAATTTATTTCACGAAATTCACCAATTTCCCTTTTTCCGATTTTTGCCGATTTTTAGTATGTTGTTTATGGAGGGTTTATGTACTTACTCCAGCAAAAACAAATTCTGTTGCAATTAGTTCCGGGTTTGGCATTTTTTCTCATAAATGCACTGGACTATATTGCATTGCAACATAGACTATATGTTGGCATGCAAAAAGTTCCAGCCCTTTTTAGCTCACCTGAGACAAAGTCTCCGGTGGAGCTATAGTCATCACTCCTCGTCCGTCGTCCGTCCGTCCGTCTGTCTGTCTGTTCGTCTGTCCGTCTGTCTGTCTGTCCGTCTGTCCGTCCGTCAACTTTTTTAAAAACATCTTCTCCTCTTAAACCATTATACCGAATTGGTTCATATTTGGTGTGTATGTTCCCTAGGTGACTCTCATTCAGATTTGTTCAAATGAGGTCACTGGGTCAAATAGTTGCCAAACCAGGGCCATAACTCTATTCCTCCACAGTAATTCTTACAACAACTTCTTGTCCATAACCATTGTGCCAATTTAGCTAATATTTGGTATGGAGAGTCCTTGGGTGACCGGTGTTCAGATTTGTTCAAATGAGGTCACCCGGTCAATTAGTTGAGAAACCAGGGCCATAACTCATAGTGATTCTTACAATGACTTCTTCTAAAAATATATTGTGCCGATTTAGCTTATATTTGCTACCGAGGGACCTTGGGTGACTGGGAATCAGATTTGTTCAAATTGGGTCACTGGGTCAAATAGGGACAGAGCCAGGGACATAACTCTAAAAACCAAAAAATTACATTTTTGCATTTTGATCATATTTGGTGTGGATGTTCCCTAGGTACCTGTCATTCAGATTTGTTCAAATGAGGTCACTGTGTCAAACAGTTGCGAAACCAGGCCCATAACTATATTCCTCCTTGGTAATTCTTATAACGACTTCTTGTCAACAACCATTATGCCGATTTAGTTTATATTTGGTATGTGGGGTCATTGAATGACTGGGGTTCAGATTTGTTCAAATGGGGTCACTGGGTCAAATAGTTCCATAATTCCCCAAAAAATAATAAAAAATTCAGGAACTCCTTGATCAATTTAACATACAAAAAAAAATATCACCCCCCCCCCAACCAACAGCATTCCACCCTATCTCATATCCTAACTCACAGGTAAATAAAGTTTTGTTTTTTTTAAATTCCCATTACAAGGCAACTCTCCTATGAACTGATAGACACATGGCAAGGCAGATAGAGAGATAAAGATAGCTTCTGCAGCCTTAGGCAGAGTCCCCAGGGAGTGTATTCATGTCATCCATAATTTAAATGAGATTAATGGTGTTATCAATGAAGCACCCTTGTTGTTTACATTATCACTCAGTGGTCATTAAAATCAGATTAATTTCATTTTCTCAGAGTGCCTGGCATTTGGAGAATGAGGTTCCCAGAGGGTGAATTTAGTGACGCTATCCTACACAGCAGGCTAGCATAACCAAATACACCCTCTGAGAACCTTATTCCACTTAGGCCTCATCTTCTGGGAAGTATCTAGAGTCTCAAGATCTCATTCTGCTTAGGCCTCATCTTCTGGGAAGTATCTATAGTATCAAATTTACATTGTTGTTAGTTAAATTTCCCTTCTAGGAAGTTTCTGTATCCCTTAATTTGCAGAAAATAAAATTCATGATTGAGGTGCCCAATGGGTGAACATCACCAATTTCAACTGGGGAACTTCAATCTTATTCTAGGTCTTCCATAGCAGTTGAGGGCCTTATCAGAATGAGGTCCCCAGAGGGTGAATTTAGTGATACTAGCCCGCTGTGCAGGATAGCCTCACTAAATTCACCCTCTGGGTACCTCATTCTGCAAATAACAGACAGACTATTTCAAAGCTTGATTCAAGGCTAGCATCACCAAATTCACCATTTGGGGACCTCATTCTGCTTAGGCCTCATCTTCTGGGAAGTATCTATTGTATCAAATTTACATTGTTGTTAGTTAAATTTCCCTTCTAGGAAGTTTCTATATCCCCTAATTTGCAGAAGATAAAATTCATAATTGAGGGGCCCAATGGGTGAACATCACCAACTTCAACTGGGGAAATTCAATTTTATTCTAGGTCTTCCATAGCAGTTGAGGACTTTATCAGAATGAGGTCCCCAGAGGGTGAATTTAGCGTCACTAAATTCACCCTCTGGGGACCTCACTCTGCAAATGACAGACACACTATCACACTATTTCAAGGCTTGTTGTATAATACATTGTGTTGCTTGAGGCCAGGCATACACAATGTAGGAACAGACACGCTTTTTGTGATGCTATCCGGCACAGCAAGCTAGCATCACCAAATTCACCCTCTGGCGACCTCATTCTGCTTAGGCCTCATCTTCTGGGAAGTATCTATAGTATCAAATTTACATTGTTGTTAGTTAAATTTCCCTTCTAGGAAGTTTCTATATCCCCTAATTTGCAGAAGATAAAATTCATAAATGAGGTGCCCAATGGGTGAATATCACCAACTTCAACTGGGGAACTTAATTTTTATCCTTATCAGATTTGTGAAAATGGGATCACAAAGTCAAATAAGGGCAGAGCAAGAGACTTAACTATTTCACTACATAGTAATTCTTAAAATATGTTTGCAAGAACTAGTTGGCTTATATAGAATGGAATGTTCTACGTTGACTGCAATTCAGTCACCTGGTCAAATAGGGGCCAAGCGAAGGACAGTTTCCCTCTTAATATGCTTCCTTCACAAGGACCATCAGGTCTATTTGACTGATATTTATGATATGTATGAAGGGTTCTTTGGTGTCTGGGATTCAAATTTATTCAGATGGGGTCACCCGGTTAAATAGGGTGGGACCAGGGACATAACTATATGTCTCTATAGTAATTCTTAAAATGTCTTTTCAAGGGATTTTGGACTATTTAGCTTACATATAGTATGGAGGAATCAGGAAGATCCTTTAGTGACTGAGATACAGATTTGTTAAAATGAGGTCAACCTGTCAAGAAATGGCAGTCTATGGGGAGTTAACACTTTTGTGTCCAATAAAATCATAGAAAAACCAAATTCATTAAAACATCTAGCTTGGAACCACCTGACTGATTGGTCTGACATACATGTATTGTGTTTTGGGTCCATGGATAATTGGGCTTCAAACATGTTTAAATGGTTTTAGAAAAAGGCGCTTGTGAGATTGGAAATTTCCAACAATTGAGAAAGTTTGAGGTGTCGGTTGTGAAATTCCAACCTAAGACTTGGGAGTCTGGATCCCGGTCGGGAGGGGACTTGTTGAGTTGGAGGAGGGGGGTGATCAGTAGTGTACAGTTGGCAATTTCAAGGTGGTTTTTTACCAAGCTACATACTTGAAGTCTCTCTAGCCACATATCCTGTTTAAATCTACTTCTTTTAAAGTGATTATGAAAAGTGCTGACTGTTTTGGTCTCCAGAGTCCCAGTCTTATCAGTCTTTGCAGTCTGGTGAGCGACCCCACAGTCATTGACTGTCTTGTTGTATCCAGACCTGTAGATTTACATCTTCATTAAAAGTTCATTCTAGTTAAAACGACTCTTCTAAAAATTTAAATTGATCATTTATAGCATAAGGATTAAACTTGTCAGATGCTCAATCATTTTAGAATAGAGAAACGTGACATCCCTACAGAATTGACTTACAAGTTCTCCTCTCCAAACTGATTGTGAAATTGTGTTTTATTCTATCAGGGTCTCCTGTTCGATCACAAATGCACTTTGTCAAAGATTTGAAGCTGATTTAACAAATCAATAATTGTGATTAGTCTATAGAATTGGAAAGTGTTGTTGATCGAAAATGAATTGATTCTTGAGCATTGAAGGTGCCCCTTGGAGTTACAATTGTCATGCAGACTAAATTGTGATAAATTTATATCTAACTTTTTCATGAAGTTTCTGTTTCCGTATGCTGCACACAAACACCTCAGGGTGGGAAAAACGTATCTCGCAAGATTCACCAAGAAATTTATAGAACATTTCTCTTAACCATTTCTTTACTGAATTCTACCATTCAGTTATAAAAGTATGATTAGTCTATCATTCATCTTAACGGGAAGACTAAAATGTAATACAAGGATTTCTATTAGTATGTGGAAAATGTTCAACATGCTTGTTAACACGTTCACTGCCTATGCCCATTCAATTACATACAAAATTAACTAGATAACCCATATTCGGCAGTGAATGTGTTAAACTTATTTTCTGAAAATTTTCTAAGGGAACTACTTGTCAATGAGTATTTAGTAATGAAAGGGAAAGTACACAAACTTGATGAAGAAGTTGAAAAGAGAGAATGTGATTTACCGCAAAAACTAACAAGGAAATGCAAAGTCAATTTCCCGTTTCTGAGGCTAACAACTTGTGAAAAGCATGTATGCATGTGCATGGTTTTTAATTTTATTATTTATTTCCTGAGGCACATGCTGATGATCATAGGACCTTTGCATCAGCTAGCTCTGTTTTTAATTCATTTGCCTGTGGCCAATATTACCCAAACAGATGTCCATAAGAGTTACATGTAGTTGATAGATGTCAAGTGATTTATTTAGTCAAAAATCACCCAATGAATTATCATTGACACATTTTTTTCACCAAGATCGCAGATGCTATACATCACGTGTTTAACACAAGTTTGACTATGGTTACCAATTACTGTAATGAACTGGAAATTTGAATCAGGATAAAAAAATTCCCTGACAGATTAAACCTGAATAAAAAGGATGCACGTCTGGGGTTTCAGGACCTGAGAAATGGGAAATTGTCTTTGCTTGGCCCAATGTCTGATCAACATGCCGGTACATGTAAATGTGGGCTACTCATTTGCACACTAATATTTAGGTTGTCATAGGTTGTCGTAGGATAAATACTATAACAGTTGATTTCATCTGAATTGAGTTGCACTGGTAAATGTTCCTATTTTGTGCTGTAATTCTCCTTAAAGTCAAGATTAAACACTCAGGATATAAAAGATATGGACATATGACCATTAATTATATCATGGTTGCCTTGTTTTCTCTGGCAACATTGATCGGGGAGGGGGTATAAATATTTTTCATTAGCAGATAGTTACGTCCTGAATCGAGAAGTAAATATTTACAACTGCGCGTTGTTCAGATGATGTTTTCTATGGAGAGGTAAGGTCGATTTGTTTGAAATTTTCGGCGATGTTTACTAGAATGCTATATTCCTCCAGTTGGCATTGTGCCTGAATACCAACTTACTAGTTTCACGCATCCGAATAAGTACATACATGTAATATATATTTAATACAAAAAGTGTAAAGAAAGAAAAAAATGAGATAAGTCATGTTGAGGCAACATGAATTATGTGTAACTTTTCAGGAATTAGTCGGAAATATGGCTTGTTGCCATTCATCGAATTATTTAAGCTCTCACGGAAAATCTTCTTTTATCCATTTGTTCAAGATTAAATCTGATTTAAAACCTTTGATTACTAAAATACTGGTTGATAAGTAGTTCCCACAGAAAATGTTCAGATAATATAAAGTATGACAAACAGCCGTAATTGAACTTATTATATGAACATTCCTCCCTCCCCCATGCAGTAAATAAGAATCTGTATGCAGTGTGCACTCGTATTATCTGTTTGCATTACTGTATATGATTGTTTTTAACAGTTTTTCCTGAGCATCATGTACTCCAGATACATTATAAATAATAGACCATGCCAATGTAAGCTTTTATAACTAAATGAGAGTATCTATTTAGTGAAAAAAGGGTTAATCCCTTGATGACGGGAGCTTCGCTGGTGCAGCATTAAAGATCCTGTGCCAGTGCATTCTCTTATATATACATAGGGAGACTCGCATATATAAGAAAATGCACTGGCTTACTAGGTAAAGGTACATATTGTTAGGCCAATGTATTCTCTTATATATGCGAGGCTCCTGTGGGAGACTCATATATATAAGAGAGTGCATTGGCACAACATTTTTTGCAACATTTGTAGTATCTCCAGTCATAGAACGGTTAAAGAAGAATCAATGGATTATGAAATTTAAAACAAAACCAAAATTTTAATGTTGCGTAATATAATTCAATTAATTTTGAAGATTCAAAAATTAATGAGTGTATTCTATTAATGTGCAACTACTGGATTCAGTGGTACAGCTTTATAGATTGTATTCAATGAAGTTAAAAGGCCTTTATTCTGTATACAAGTGAGCTATTGTGATTTATCTATACAATCTGATGATGTCTCTATTATTGAGATCGACCAAAACGTTTACAATATGATTTCATTGGGGCAATTGAAAATCAATTTGTACTCCCGATCTGTTATCGATATGTCAGCTACTAGAAATTGGGGTTTTGATTTTCATTCTTAGTTTATCAAATATTCATGAACTGCTACCTACAATATGTATTGACAACAATAGAAAGAATTGATTAGTTAATGCTTCATTTGTCCTATCTCGATATTTTATTGCCGCGGGGAATTGATTATGTAACACTGTGATGATTTCTCCGATGATGCGATTATAAAAGGGCAGACCAGGTTTGAATGTACCAAATATGTATTAATTTGTTTTATACCTCATTCGAAAGCTGTATTCAGGGCTGCAGCCAATTTTTTTAAACCTGTTTTTAACTTCTTACTAATATTCTAGTACACGTATTGTAAGTTACAGGACGCTTAGTGGTCGTATATGTTGTCATGTGAAGCAAAGTGAAATGAATATTAGGAGAGCCAAGCCTAGTATTGATCTCGCTGAGCCTCACATGACACCATATCTGACCACTAATCGTCCCGTAACGTATTTATTATGGCAGTGGATAAAATCCAGCATAACCCTTTAATTAATCGTCGCTGTAATTTATTTTAATTTTGGTAACTTATGTCACAGTGACGCACAAAGAGCATTGAGCGTCATTGCATTGAGTCAATGGCTAATCACCAGATGTAGGATAACACTTTGTTAGTTAATTTATGAGTCTTGAGAATTCCTAAAATATATCGCCTGCAGGTTTTGGTACATGGTACGATATCTTTAAATTCATAGAAAATTATTTCCGACTGATATTCCTTTTCTTGGGATCAAAATACAGCAAAAATTATCCCCGAGGCGACAGAATTTTTTATTGAAAAACAAGATGGTGGAAAGCACCTAATATTGATTTCATATGGGGTCACTGACCTACCTGTAAGATGAGTTCATACACCGTCACTATTTATCAACGCTGATTGGCTAGTCGCAAGAGCTGACATAATAAAACAATACATTGGGGACGAGAAGTGCACCTGAAAGATAATATATTTTTATTGAATTTTGTATCCATTTTGTTTTTTATAGGTTCGTTGTTTTAAAGTGACAGCATTAATTATTAACTTTTCAATGACATTCTTTGGTGTGTATATATAGGTGTAGTTTTATATATGATATTTGGATTTCAAAAAATTTTAGCACAATTTTAAAAAAGTAAAAAAAAACTGTGTTAAGTTATATTTTGTATGTTGTATTGTAACTAAAAATCTGGAATCCTGACTACATCTTTAAAATCAGAATTGATTACTTTCAACTTAGTTGCCAGTGTGAATGGAAATTATAATTAATTTTCATTTTAATTACCATGTTGTTTGCATCATTCATAGAGTATATGAGTATATTTTGCACTCATCCATGGCTCAAACTCATTCATTTGTTGCATACATGTATATTCTATTGAGTACACAAGGAGATGTAAGAAGAGAGAAGCCATATTTCCGACTAAATCCTGAAAAGTTACCCATAATTCTGCTGTGGTTAACCCTTTGAACCCGGCCAGCCAGAAAACGTTCATACACCCGACTGGCCGCTTTTGCGGCCAGCAGCATTTAGTGACGTCATAAACCTGTAGCATGTGTATACATGTTATAACCATTGGTATATCCAATTATATATATGTAAATGATCCCAAGGAACTTCAGCAGCACCATGGGTGCATGTGTATGGGTTTGTTGCCGACCAGTTGGGGTAGAAAAATATGCGCATGCGCACAATTCAATAAACGTATATTATTTGAAGCGATTCGGGTAACGATCTACATTGTTGCGCGGTTCGCAGGATTGTAGAAAGACACCATTTCGATCACTCTTTTGGGTCTAAATTAGTATTATTGTATACATAATCAGTGTTCTGTCTTATGCGAGGAAGGCGCACGCAGTTACTTATTTGAGTCGATTTGTTTCGCGCATGCGCATAGGATAAAATGATAAATGTATGGGTTTTTGCGTAATGATACAATCACATCAAGGATCCCCATATTACATACATTTGTGTTATACAGTTGCACGTTTTGACATTGCACCAGAGTAGTTCTGTGGAAATGGGTTGCATGGTCACAATACAATCTAGTCCGATCTACTTGCGCATGCGCATTACAAACACGTGGTCAAATCGTGCATTATTGAGCAATTATGTAAAGTTTAAGACTCGTGGTACCATTTGAACATGACCATCACCATGCCCTATAGGCGATGTCTAAAACGGGACGTAATGCCATTGAATGCACAGGGAAGTGGTGTCATTCGATCACTTGGGGTATATGCTTAGCAACCATTGATACCGTTAAATACAAATTAGGATCAATCTTCTAACCTGATATATCTCCAATTTCACAATAGGGTATTGGCTGCATAGAAAATGCAGTTTCTTAGCACGGAATTATACGACACTATAAGCTATAATTGCATAATACTTTCAGTTCCGGGTAGTTGTATAGGAACCGTTACCAGGGAGTGATCGTGTGGCAAAGTATACCAATCTAAAAAAAATACACAGTGACCCATGGAAACATACCTGTAAAGTTTCAGACCTGTAGCACCATTTGAACATAACCATCAACATGTGCATGCCAAGGAATGTCTAAATTGGGGCATAATACAATTGAATACACAGGGCAATGGTGTCATTCGATCATTTGGGATATTTGCTTAGCAACCGTTGCTCCCTTAAATACAAGTTAGGATCACACTTCTGGCCAGATATATCTCAAATTTCACAATAGGGTGTTGACTGCATCAAAAACGCCATTTCCTTGGGCTGAATTACGACTGTAAAAGCTCATAATTGTATTTTACTTTCAATATCGGGTAGTTGCCTAGCAACCGTTACCAGGGAGTCACCTGGGAGTGACCATGCGGCAATGTAACCAATCATAAAATAATCAGTGATCCAGGGGGAACATACCTCTAAAGTTTCAGACATGTGACACCACTTGAACCTAAACAACACCATACATCTAAACACTGGCCACAATATAAAAACATACCACTGGGAGCCCAGGGTCAGGGTGTCGATCGTTGTGGGGAGCCAGGGTTCAAAGGGTTAAGCAGTCGATTAATTAGGGCATTACTGTATAATTAGTCTGATTAGTCCTTTGCTGTCTTGTTGCCAATGTATCTTTTCCAACTCCAACTTAGAATTTTTTTGCAAAAGCATTATAATTTGTCAGAGCTTCTATTCCTTGGGGTTTTTTTTTTTCGAAAACAAATACGTTGATATACGGCTACTCTTAATGTAGCCCAATTGCACTGTGGGGGCATCTTTATACACACTGGGACAGTCCCACTTCTAGTTTAAATTCTCATATGGAAAGCATGATAAAAATGTTACAGGACTCTTTAAGTTGCTGGTACGTTGTCATGTGGGGCTCAGCAAGATTTAATATAACCTCACATACTGTAACACCATATCTGGCAGCAAATCATTCTGTAACTTATAATATGAGAATCCAATTCATAATCAAAGGGTTAATACTATTGTGGATTATAAACTCGTATCCCCAGTGGTATAATTTGATGTCTTCATTATCTCAGTTGACAATCAGTGCGTGATATGCGTTATAGGAGTTGACACAAAATTCCCAAGATCATGCTAAATCCGTCTGGTCCTAATGATCTTCCGGCCTGGTAGTTCCTGTAAATTATCATGTCCATTATTCAGTCTGTCATTCCATATTAATGCTAATATTACACTAGAATAGATCAAAATACTATACTTTATGGTCAAATCAGACGTCAGTGCATCGATCTGGATACAAGTATAACATAATCAGAATTAAGTCATTCAAAGAAAAATTAGAGCATACTTGTTGGACTTTGTCCATCCATCTACATGTATAAAGGCTTATGGCCATATGCCTCTCTGTTTATAACCATCTGCCACATCAATATCTCAACCATGCTTTATCTGATAACATCATAGCAAGGAAACATCAGATATGGTATTGATCCTTACCATCAAAGAAAGGGTGTCAAATGGTGTTATTTGATTTTTATTTCCTACTTTTTAATGTACAGTAATGCCCTAAATAATCGACTCCTTAACCACAGCATAATTATGGGTAATTTTTCAGGATTTAGATGGAAATATGGCTCATTGCCATTCATCGGAAAGCTCTCAGTGAGAGCTTTCCGATGAAAGGCAACGAACCATATTTCTGACTAAATCCTGAAAAATTACCCATAATTCTGCTGTGCTTTAGGAGTCAATTATTTAGGGCATTAATGTATGGCAATCACATTTCATACAGATGTTCAACACAGTGAGAGATTTCAAAAGAATGCCAAATGCATATTATATTCTAGAGTTATACCTACTTTGTATATTAAAAAATATCAAAATCTTTGTCCATCAGCCCATCTGCTCAGATATCCAATGACTTGTTTCTTTATCTAGACATGTCCTTGTTTAACAAGATTTTCCACTTAGGAGTATATGGGCCCCTCACAATGTGGCTACCATCTTTGGAATGAGAGGTGCCTCTTGTATTTTATTGAATGTCCTATCCACTTATTTTGTATAATATTTATATATATATAGTTTAGAAATTTTAAGGGTACAAAAATAATTATTTTTAGTAATTTTTCAATAATAAATAGCCATTCCTTGGAATAGATAGCTATAGGTCTAGTTTATAATTATGTATCATTTGATTTCCACAATTATTTTAGCAGAATAATTGAGAATTAAGTGAAAACCTGTGTTAAATTATATTTTCTATGTTGAAAGCTAAGGGCTGGCTGCAGTAAGATTGAATCTGTTTTAAGCCATGACTGGAGCTTCATGAAATATTGTGGAAACCCTATGCCAACTACATGTATGTATTCTCTTACATGTATACATGTGAGTTTTCCCATCACATACATGTATATAATAGAATGCTATGGCTTAGAAGGTCAAGGTAAATATTGTTTGGCCAATGTATTCTTATATATACGAGGCTCCATATGGGAGAATTTCAGGAAGCTCCAGTCATGGTAGGGTTAAAACACAACCAATCTAATATAATCAGCCTTTACATGTAGCTATGACAGTAATTTTGTTGTGCATGGATCATACAATAGTGTTCTCCCCCACACCGCAACATAGGGCAACATAGCGCAACATTGCGGGAATAGAGATTAATTGGGATCGTGACTTGTTGACATATCATTGTGCTGTGTTATTCCCCTTATCAATGAGAAGATAGATGACATGCTGTTGGAGAGCATGCTCTAATTGAAATTTTAAAGGATGCTAAGCTTCTTTGCAGTTTGATGTTTCCAAACATTGATCTTATGTCATGCCCTTAATTGTCTGCCCTTGGTAATAGAATCAGTCATGTGGTTAGAGGGTAACTGTTAGGGGTGCTTATCTGAGAGGTTCAGAGCAGTTGGGTTAACAAGGGCTTCAGCCTCCTTCCATGGAAGTGCCCTTAATTGTCAGAATCATTGTCGTAACTATTATGGACATACAGGTAAAAGTGCACATCGTGTGTTACATGGTCCATAGATACTACAGACCTATTTCAGCACACTAGCAGTAGGCCATTATTCATAACTGGAACTCAGAGACTGGTGCATCGGAATTACTGTATCTCAAAGTTTCAAACAGTGTGTGATGTTCCACCATTGTGAATGATAATATCCATTCAACTGAGTCAGTTTCATGGTTCTTGTGATATTCTCGCTTTATTTTTCCACTGGAAAATGGCAATAAACTCAACAACCCAGCAGACGACGTCATAAAATCATTTACATGTAGCAACAAATAGGTTAACCATGGTGATTAATGTTGAATAGGACCAATTTCTCTAACTGTGCACATCATTACAGGGGGGTGAGATAACTTAAAATAAGCTTTAACCCTTTTTTTCACGAAGGGAGATATGCTTGTGCAGCATTAAAGATCCTGCGCCAGTGCATTCTCTTATATATGCGAGTCTCCCATAGGGATAGGATATATATAAGAGAATGCACTGGTCTACAAGGTCAAGTTAAATGTTGTTAGGCCAATACATTCTCTTATATGGGAGACTCGCATATATAAGTGAATGCAGTTGAACAGGGTTTTCGCAAAATTTCAGGAAGCTACAGTCATGGAAGGGTTAAGCTTATGGAGTCTCCATTAACCTAAAGACATATTATGGACTTGTAAATATTTACATCTCGATTCGGGACGCAACTATCAGCGATAATCTAACACAAATGATTTCGTCATCAAGAGTCATTGCATTTAATTAACAGACTGACGGTTTATGTCGTCAATTTGGATTAATATTGGTAACAAATAACTACTTTGAGAAAGATTATTCTCAATTTCTATGTCATCACCATACCGGAGTGTTTCACATCACTTTAATGTTCCAATTCTAATTCGTAGTTGTTGTAAGTTTATTCACATTTGGCAGATATCATGTTTATAATAAAATCTCTATCTTTTCAGCCTGCTGCATTGGAAACTCTAGTGAAAGCTGGGGCTGATATTGACAGTCAAACACGGCATGGTGAAACACCTTTTGGTAAGATATATGTCACACTACCCAATGCAAACAAGAGCTGGGCTGTCGCTCTGTGCATAATCCCATGTGGCAGACCACCTAGTGTGGGCATGCATATATACTTACTAGAATAACACATGGCTGAAATAATCAGGCAGACAGACAAAAAAATCTATATTTTTCAGATAGATTAAGATGAATAACTAAGGGACTAGCCAAGAAGTTTCAAATTTAGAGAAGTAACTTCTCCTTATTTGGTTATTTAAGGGAGAAGGGACAATGACTGATGTTCAATTTACACTCCAAACCTCACCTTTCTATAATCCCATAAGTATTATGCAACACAAGTGCCTGTTTATAAAACCACTATAGTGAGTATTAAAGAACACCATTATTAAAGATGGATTATCCCTTTAAATAACAAATTTGAAATAGTTGCGAGGGTATAAAATAATAAATATGCCTTGAAGATAGAGATCATTAGGCTGTTCCCATACCTACGTTCCGTACGTCAAATGTCCCAGATTGATTGTTTGTATTGTTTTATTCCATAGTTATAAGTGATAATGAGTCAAATTATCGTTTATTTGTGACAAAATTACACAATAAAATTTCTTGTCTCTGTTAACAGTAACCACTATTGTTTGTTAGCTAAACAATGACACGTTTTTTTACCAAATCATATTCAGAATATAATATTAAACGATAGAAGCATTTCCGGACAGGAGTCTTCGATTCATTTCTAATATTTTACACCCCGATAACTACATGTATATAGCACATGTTTACAAAGAGATAGACCATCTTTAAATCAGTAAATATACAGTAATGCTCTAATTAATCGACCTCTTAACCACAGCAGAATTATGGGTAACTTTTCAGGATTTAGTCTGAAATATGGCTTGTTGCCATTTAGAGCATTACTGTACTTTGTATATGATGTATGCACATATGCATACTGGTACATGTTTATGAGAGAGCGGTCACTTCTCCCTGGGACAAAAATGAGGATAAGTGGTACATTTTAGGGAGAAAATGTCTCCCAAGTGTTGCGCTCTTGGCCGGTCCTTGGAGTAACTTTAGAAATGAAAACCTGAACAAATCATTCAACACTCCATGGAATGTTATCATAGTGTTGAACATCCATACCAAATTGCACTGAGATTGGGGAGGGGTATAATCATGGAAACCCCACAAGTAAAACTTCATCAGCCAAACTCTAGTACCTGATACCTCTAGACCACACAGCAATCAAGGCAAACGGTGCAATACTGCTAGAAAGTGACCTTTTTCTCAGTAAAATCCGAAGACGAAAATATGTTGGTAATCGTTCAACATTTTTTATTTTAAAGCACTTTCATGAGCCAAGCTTGTATGAAATATCTGGCACTGAGGGTTAGATTTTTCCATAGCCTCATCCCAGGTCATGATGGATAATTTTTCTCCCAACCAAAGACCCCCATTCTGATTGTTTTCTTTATATCAATCTTTGCCACATTCCTGCAGGTTTGTCATGGTACATCTGTGGAGAAATCTGATGTGATATTCATGATTATCATGGATGATACCAAAGGTATATACTGTAAAAAACAGAGCATGTTACCAGCACGCAGGGTTAATAGATTTGAGTAAAATCGACATGGCTTGTGAAAACGACATGGCTACGTCACATCGTTGCACCTAGCACGGATTCTGAGAAAAGTGCATATAAAAAATGAAGCCTTTACAACTAGACTAACTGTGTTTGCTATGGGAAATGCCCTATCGGTACCATTAGAACGGGGAGCATGTTTATATGACAGAAAAATGTTAGTTTGACGTGTTCGATAATTTATTGCAATGGTGACAATTTTTTCGAATGTGGAAGTTCCACAGTGGAACTATTTTGTTCATCGTTTGTGAAGTGGCTATTGTTTACGTGTGACGAAATGTACTAGTAATGCCTGTTTCGCTTTGGGACCTTCCATTTGATTGAAGGATCTCTGTGTTTGAATTGTTATTACTGGAGTAATATCTTCATGTTTAATAGCATCCATGAATTTGTCCGTATTTATTGACTTGAGACGTGATGCGTAACTGGTTGGTCGCCATTGTTTTACTTTACACAAGACATGCTGAAGGCTTGTTAAAATAGTTCCAGTGTGGTGAGACAGCAGTTAAGTCACATGTTGTGTGAGATAGTACAATCTCATCCAGCTATCTCACACTGGCTGCCTGTGCCAAGACGTGTAGGGGTTGGGAGAAATACTTTAATATCTCGTAGGACAATAAAATTATAACAATGCTGCTTTAGCTGATGTATGAGTATTCCAAAACTGCAACTCACCTTCAGATCTATATCATTGACAATATCCTTGTTTGCTCTCATGTTTATTTGAGGTTCAGTTTCCTTCCAATCTTATACATTTCTGTTTAATCAGCATTCAATATTGATTTCTGATTCTGCATCTGGGCCGATGTGGCATTGTAAATTAACAAACATCATTCTCTCAATGATCAGATGGTACTATGCAGAAAACATTGATGCTGTTATCGTTTATTAGTACCAGTGTCAGTTTTACCCTCTTATTGAAGTAAATTACTACTTGAACAAATGATAGATAATAGAGTAAAAATGATACAAACTAAGATATACATTGTATATCAGCTGTTTTATAACCAGAATATCTTTCCTACTTAACCCTTTCTATAATAAATGGATTCTCCCATTCAGTTATAAAAGTATACATTTGAATGGACTATTATTCATTTGGAGGGGTGTTCATAAAAGATGAGCAGATGACAGACATAAAATAAAATACTGGTAATACAAGGGCAGAATGATTCATGTTTACTTTTGGGAAATGATCAGATAATAAGTTCAACTATTGTCGTTTGTTTTACTTATTATCTGAACATTTCTTATAAAGGGAACTACTCATCAATAAGTTAACATAGCAGTGAAATAACTATGTGGTGCCCTAGGGGCCTGACTCAGATCTCCATTCTTTAACCCTTTGGCGAGTAGAACAACATATATGTCGCTGTACGGTTCGCGAGTGGAACGACGTATATGTCGTTTCAGGAAGTGTCATTTTTATGTTGACAAAACTTCAAATAATCATCCGATTTATAAATGAATTGTATAGGAGATATTTTGATTAATATAATGTCCCAATGTATCAGTGCAATAGATTATGTTAGCACACGTAAACAGAAACTACACATCAAATAAAATGAATCATGGACCCTTTTGACCCGATTTTGTTAATAATTATTGCTATGACGTTGACGTTAAACTCACGCATGACGTCATGTACATGTACATGCCGTTATAAATACTCTCCAAAGGGTTAAGGATGTATTCAAGTTTCCAGATCTCAAATTGCAACAACATTATACAAAATCTAATTAAACCCTTTCTTTACTAAAGACTCATTGACGAGTAGATACCCTTAGGAAATGTTCAGGTAATAAGTTTAACAAAAGACCATATGGTTGCTTGTGTTCATACGGTTGTTTGTTCAACTTATTATTGAACATTTCCCTCCAAAGAATACTAATTCTTCTGCACTTGTATTATCTTTTCGTATATCTGCCTGCTCATTTTCCTGAACAACCCTCAAAATGAATAATAGACCTTTCTAATGTATATTTTATAGCTGAATGGGAGAATCCATGACATTCAGTATAGTATCGAAAGGGTACATACATTTTTGCTTTGTTTTTGTGACAAAATGAGGAAAACCAATGTGACACATACTAGTATTAAGTTAATACTGAACATGCAAAGAATTTATCGTTGTTTCCCATGATTGTATTCATAAATATTATGCTTTAGTTGCAATGCATATAAGAAAATTAAATAAATATGTAATGAAATAAATACACATAAAACATTGTCTATTCCCAATATATTGATGCACAACTGCATGACGAAACCTCACAAATAAATGTAAAAAAGCTTATTAATAACATGCTATTTGTCAAAGTAATTAATTACTTTCAATTGCTTGTAATTGAAAAATGGCCAAGTTACACATTACTCTCAATTACTTGAGAAAAAGTAATTAATTACAGTCAATTACAAATTACAATTACCCATACTGATATCAACCCTCTCTACACTAAATGGATTCCCCACTTCAGTAATAAAGATATTCATTGGAATGGAATACTGGTATGTGATACATCACTGTTTATTTTATAGGGTTAACTTTATAATAAAGGTTTAACCATTATGTGTTTAGACCTCTGTGAGGTAGCTATTTTGGGTTAATTTATAATGAATGTTTAGCCAATATGTGTTTAGACCTCTGTGATGTGGCTATATATCTTAGGGTTAACTTTATTATGAAGGTTTAACCATTATGTGTTTAGACATCTGTGAGGTATCTATTTTGGGTTAATTTATAATGAATTTTTAGCCATTATGTGTTTAGACCTCTGTGAGGTAGCTATATATCTTAGGGTTAACTTTATTATGAAGGTTTAACCATTATGTGTTTAGACCTCTGTGAGGTATAGCTATCTTAGGGTTAATTTATAATGAATGTTTAACAATTATGTGTTTTAGACCACTGTGAGGTAGCTATCTTAGGGTAAACTTTATAATGAAGGTTTAGACCTCTGTGAGGTAGCTATCTTAGGGTTAACTTTATAATGAAGGTTTAACCATTGCGTTTAGACCTCTGTGAGGCAGCTATCTTAGGGTTAACTTATTATGAAGGTTTAACCATTATGTGTTTAGACCTCTGTGATGTAGCTATCTTAGGGTTAACTTTATAATGAAGGTTTAACCATTATGGGTTTAGACCTCTGTGAGGTAGCTATCTTAGAGTTAATTTATAATGGTTAATTTATAATGAAGGTTTAACAATTATGTGCTTTAGACCTCTGTGAGGATCCAGATATGAAGCAAAGGATTCTCGATGTTAAAGACGAGATAGAGTCGAATAAGCTGAATCGATTCACTGACAGCGTGCGGAGGCCGCGGATTAGTACACGGAGGTGGGTGCACTATGCTCTGTCGCTATTATTTACCCACGGTGTTGATGCAACACCAGCCAATGTGAGAGATAGGCTATTTGTACAAAGCATTCCTTGTTTGTCTCAGGTGTTAAAGTTTATTTACCAGGTTCATTGATTGAATTGTTCGCCACAGTCAACAAGGAAGCTTTTAATTGAAGAAGTTTTTTTAAATAGTTGATTTTAACCCTTTTATATTGACTCCAGTGTGGTCAAAGCCGATTATATCTTACTCAAGAAAGCCGATTATATCTTACCCAAGGTCACTGACAATAGAAACACTTTCAAGCAATTGTCTTATGGTGAAAACATTTGTGTAAAAGATATAATTTCTTCAATTTTTTCTTAACTTTTACATGTATTGTGTAAAAAGTTGAAATTTTAACCTTAGTATCTCTCGGTGTTTTGTCTATTTTCCTTAGAAAAGTAAAATCACTGTTTTTTAACCTTTTCCCAGTTCAAGAAAATAGTATCAAAACTCAAGAAATATTCTCTGTAGATTGAAATACAAGCAGACCTTATAGAATCAATCCTATTTGGCGGTGTACACTTTTCAGTTCATGAAGCCATGAAAATCTTCTGTTAACTAGACATTTAAGTCATAAATAGAGTACTTTATTGTAGGTTCAAACTTAGTTTTTTATTTTGAGCATAATTTTCAGACATAATACTATATTCCATCAGGAGGGAGCTTGGGTGATTTCACAGAAAGATTCATATGATCTCCAGCTACAGTTTTTCACTTACTATTACCAGCACTGTAAATAAGTTTTTCACTTATTATTATCAACACGAAGACAAATTCTGAATAGTAGCTCATCAATCATCTCTCAATTCAGGAAATTGGAAAACAATTTAGCATACATGTAATTACAGATTATCTGTGGCACACTGCCAAATGTGATAGATCATTTGTCTAAGAATCGTTAAAGTTCTGTGATTTTGAGAACCTCTTGATCTGTCATCATTGGACTATGATAGTAGCATGGTTACATAAGAAATGAACATCGGTTCCGTATTGTCATGGAATTTTGGCCACCCTAATCTAATGCTATATATATAATGCAATATTAGGTTATATAAATATGAGTTGACAAGTTAAATAGTTGATTATTATATTTCCATTTCCAGTGCCTCAATACGTAGGAGTTCAATGAGAGGTGAAAAGAGTGCGATGTTCATGAAGGAGGCCAAGGAAGAAGCGTTGCACTTTGGGCTCAAACTTTATGAAGATACCCATGATCTACAAGAGGTAAGGGCAATTTTAGTGGGATATTTGAATGTTGTCGAATAATTGATTTTAAACGGACATGGCTTGTTCGAACCCCAAAATTATATATACATAACTTGGTAAGATGTACCTCACAACATACTTAAATGGATGATTTCCAAACAAATTTGTCGATATAGCACTGAAAATGTGTTTTGTTTCTTATATTTTTTCGATAAATTTGAGATCGTTTTGTTTGTGATTTTTAGATTTTTTAAATCAGCAGTCTCATAGAAATTGCACCTGTAGACGATCTAGAAAACCTAGAGCTGCATTTTCTCTGAAACGTTTATGGAACTATACTTAATTGTGATAATTAAAATGATTTTTTTTTTTGTAGTTTCATGTTAAGATAACGCAATATACATTTTCCAGACATTCCGTATCTAATTCCAGAATTCCGATGAATACAAATAGCACTGTTTCTATACGGTGCCGGTACATTTTGTTCGAAGTAGTGCTTTTTATGACTTCAATGCATTTTTCTGTGACATGTAGTGCTTATAGAAAAGAAGTTCAAGTATTAATTTATCGACCTATTTCGATACCAGGAAAAATTAAAAAGCAAATATTATTAGGTGTATTTTGGAGTGAAAACCGCCATGTGACTTTAAACCTTTCATTAATTATCTTTTGGATCTTTTTATTTGGTCATAATAATATATTGAAATACATGAGAATGTTCAAATAATAGATTGATTTCATTACACAATGTTCCTGCATCAATACTATTGGATGGACCTTTAACCCTTTCATGACTGGAGCTTCATGATATTTTGCGAAAACCCTTTGCCAATGCATTCTTTTAGTAGTCCGCTAGTAGTCTATAAATAAGTATTTCAAGTCTATATCGATCTATTTAAATGGACATTGCTCGTTCAAAAATGCAGTTGATTTCCGATTCCAGAATTGCAACGAATACAAATGTCACAATATTTGTTTGGACCAAGCCTTGAAATAGGGTGTCTGTCATTTGCAGAATGAGGTCCCCAGAGGGTGAATTTAGTGATGCTACCCCGCATGGTGGGCTAGCATCACCAAATTCACCCTCTGGGAACCTCATTCTGCTGAGGTGTAAGCAGAATGAGGTCCCCAGAGGGTGAATTTGGTGATGCTAGCCCGCTATGCGGGGTAGCATCACTAAATTCACCCTCTGGGGGCCTCATTCTGCAAATGACAGACACACTATTTCAATATTTGTTTGGACCCGAACATTGTATTGGAAGTTGTATTCTTATGTCATCAATGAGTCTTTCTGAAACATATCATGCTCTTAGAAAGATAGTACATGTATTTATCAACCCATTTCGAAACCGGGAAAAATTCACTTTTGTGGGTTGGTGTCTGTGCGACCGTCCGTCCGTCCATCAACAATTTCCTTTGGCTCACCCCTACAGGACGCTTCCTTTATCCGATTAACACCAAACTTCATATGGATCTTCAGGGTGACATCTAGATGGGAGCCATCAATTTGTTCACAAATTCATTAAAAAACATGGCCGCCAGCAGCCATTTTGAATTTCAGATTTGAATCCATTGGCACAGCCTGCATTTATTGGTGAAATGTTTTGAAAATCTACAGGCATGTTTAGGATCACCTCTAGATGGGAGCTATCAAATTTTAGCGACTTTTGGTGAAAAACATGGCTGCTCTTTGCATCACTAAATCCTTTGGCTCAACCTACAAGCCGCATCCCTCATCCGATCATTACCAAACTTCATATGGATCTTCGGGGTGACCTCTAGTGTTATAAAAGTATACGATGGAATAGTCTATTCTACCTTTGAAATAAGCTACTGCTGATCATGCATGCAATAAACCTCTTTGAATTAATTTATAGGAATTTAAGCTAATAAGTTCCACAAGCAGCCGGTTGAACTTATTTGTTTAACATCCCTACAAATGAATAAATGGGACTCATTAAAATAGTGTTCAGCTATCAAAGGGTTTAACAATAACAATATTTTAACATTCAATCTTTGTTCAACAGGATCAGAATGACGAAAATAAGGAAAACATCCCAGCAACAAATATTGATGATGTCACACTTATCGTACCAGATAACTTGAGAAAGGACATTCCAGACACCGAGGAGAAGGATACTAAAGCTTCCATGCGAAAAGAAGCCCCGAGGCGTTCCGAATCATTCCGTAAAAGGAGATCTGAACTTGGACCCAATCGAGATGATGTACCTATCCCACGGATTATAACAACAACAAGTGATCAGAATGAAAATGAGGTTCGGAAAAGTGATTCAAATTCATCAGTCGATCCTCAGTTAAAAGTGCGTTATCCTTCCGGAATACAAACAGGGACCCTAGCGGACTTGAAGAAACAGCGTGCGGAGAAATACAATTTTATTCTCAGTAAAGATGGTAGTCGGCCTCAGGGAGTTGAGGCTCACGTGCAGAACATGTTCCTCGATAGCCTCGGTGATCATTCGCATAGCAATGGGAACAAATCTAGGAATAGCCCACGCAACTCGCAGCTGAAGAACGTGTCTTTGAACCACACCCATTTAGGTGAACCCAAATTGCGGAAGTTTTCTGCAGGGCAGGGTGTTATTCAAGTTATCGGTAATGATGACGGCAAACAGCGTTGTTGCGTTATCATGTAAGCAGGAATCGCCAATCGATCATCTCACTATAGCATATGTAGCTCATTGTTACTCATTTTTTATTTTGATTACCACTGATTTTTACCCAGTATAAACAGAGCCAGTGTACAATAGGGTTACCACCACTCCAAATGTATGGAGAAACCGGACAGGTGACAGGTTGGAGTACCCACCTCCCTGGTCGCCTCTCCTACCCTTGTCTAAATATTCAACAAATTTCTTGCCTGAAACAACAATATAGTTGGAAATTTCAGATTGTATTTACTTGTTATTACATTTAGATTTTCCAACATATATTCCATCTTGTGTGGTTTTGAGATCAATAGAGTTAAACATTTGAAGCTGGACAGCCCACAAGGAGACCCTCTAGCCATGCCACTTGGTATATTCATGGAACCATATGTTTGTCGATGAGTTGAATGTTAGTTAATACCATAAGTGATGTTATGCACAAATTAGGAGAGGGATGCTTATGTATTGTGCCATAACAAATAACACACACACATATAGTTCTATTTTTATTACACATCCAAATTTTATTGTTTCCATATGCCCGCCAACTCTTGATCATTGCACAATCGCCTCATTCATTTTTTTTGGTGCAATGTTAGCTTCTTCATAACATAATTCCCTTACCACGATTCATGAAGAATAGTCGCCTACCAAATATATACGATGACTACCAAATGGTTTCGTAGCTCAAATTGGAATCTCTGTGATTACCTTTCAAGGAACAGTATTCTTATCCTGATGATTAGTTATCACATATGAATATATCTTTTATACTGACGTAAGGTGTTCACAGTGGATACAGCCAGGCCTGAGAATAAGGTGCCTGTCATTTGCAGAATGAGGTCCCTAGAGGGTGAATTTAGTTACACTATCCTGCACAGCGGGCTACCATCACTAAATTCACCCCCTGTGGACCTCATTCTGCTTTGGCCTCATCCTCTCTTGAAAGTTTCTTTATTGTCAAATTTCTTCTTCACTTAGATTCTATTTATTAGTCGAGTTTTTTTCCAAAACTCAACTTATAGTATGATGGGGGACGGTGGGTGGGCAGGCGGACGGGCGGGCGGGCGACATGTTTTGCTTATAACAAAAAATCGGGTTCGTCCGCACATTTATTACAGAGTTATGGCCCTTTGAATTTTCAGCTTGTTAGCGCGATAACTTCAACAAACGTTATCCGATTTGATTGAAATTTGGTATATAGGTGTCTCCCAAGAATATCTCGGACGAGTTCGAAAACCGGCCGGGTCCGATAAAATTTGATAGAGTTATGGCCCTTAATTAGTCATTTTTCACGAATTTTCAGCTCGTTAGCGCGATAACTTAAACAAACGTTATCCGATTTGATTGAAATTTGGTATATAGGTGTCTCCCAAGAATATCTCGGTCGAGTTCGAAAACCGGCCATGTCCGATAAAATTTGATAGAGTTATGGCCCTTAATTAGTAATTTTTCAAAAAAATTCAGCTCGTTAGCGCGATAACTTCAACAAACGTTATCTGATTTGATTGAAATTTGGTATATAGGTGTCTCCCAAGAATATCTCGGTGGAGTTCGAAAACCGGCCAGGTCCGATAAAATTTGATAGAGTTATGGTCCTTAAGTAGTCATTTTGTACGAATTTTGAGCTCGTTAGCGCGATAACTTCAACAAACGTCATCCGATTCAACTAAAATTTGGTATATAAGTGTCTTCCAATAATATACTGGACGAGTTCGAAAACCAGCCTGGCCCAATAAAATTTGATAGAGTTATGGCCCTTAATTAGTCATTTTTCGTGAATTTTTAGCTCGTTAGCGCGATAACTTCAACAAACGTCCTCCGATTTGTTTAAAATTTGGAATAGACATACTTGCGAAGAATATTTCGGACGAGTTCGAAAACCAGCCTGGCCCGATAAAATTTGATGGAGTTATGGCCCTTAATTAGTCATTTTTCGATTTTACCTATTAATTAGTCTACCGATACTGATGCACACCAATTGGCGGTAGCCACCGGCGGTAAGCCACCGAAAACGAGACACAGCATCTCTGATGCCACCTCTTGTTTTTTAGTTTAGTTTCTCAGAGTATATCCCAAAATTGGCAGACGACACATTGTATTAATCGAGGTTCGCAATGGGTGGGAATATTCCCCATAAATTGGGAACTTCAATCTGAGTCTATATGTCTTCCATAGCAGATGAAACTATGCTCCCAAATGACAGGCACACTAAACTCAGGCTTGGATACAGCTGAAAAATCATGTAAAGTTTGTTGAACCATTAATTACTACCAAATAGAAAACCACAGCAGAATTATGGGTAATTTTTCAGGATTTAGTCGGAAATATGGCTTGTTGCCATTCATCGGAAAGCTCTCACAGAGCTTTCCGAAGAATGGCAACAAGTCATATTTCCGACTAAATCCTGAAAAATTACCCATAATTCTGCTGTGGTTAATGCAATTACTTTCAGTATCATTAATCCTCATCTTAACCCTTCCATGACTGGAGCTTCCTAAAATTTTGCGAAAACCCTGTTCCAATGCAATCTCTTATATATGCGAGTCTCCCATAGGGAGCCTCACATAGATAAAAGAATATATTAGCCTAACAATATTTACCTTGACCTTGTAAGCCAGTGCATTCTCTTATATATGGAGGCTCCCTATGGGAGACTCGCATATATAAGAGAATTCACTGCACACAATCTTTTATGCTGCACCAACGCAGCTCCCATCATTAAAGGGTTAAAAGATTCCACATGTTCAAACCATTGGTCGACCTTAAATGGTCTCAGGCTGATATGAGGTTATCGGTACCTTGGCCTGATATCGGGCCTAATATCATACGAACCAAGTAATATCCTCTCAATGTGGCATGTTGATATTTATTATCTGTTCATCTGATCAGCAACTAAATCAATAAAGTCATGCTTCTTGTTTTGTATAATAAAACTAGGATTTGCATTGAATTTGGCAGCTGATTGATCTATTATCTCCAAAGGAAAAGACACTGAGCAGAACAAAAATGTATTCCCTGTAAATGGTAAAAAGTGTTAAAAAAAATATTTTTTTTAGGCCAATGCATTCTCTTATATATGCGAGGCGACCTATGGTCGACTCGCATATATAAGAGAATGCATTGGCACAGGGCATAACTGTAACCATCATAATGTGGTCAATGAGCCGGTTCCAATGATATCCATATTTGTATGGTTTTATTGAGACAGACCCAAGATAATTTAGGCTGTTGCAGCTTTATTTGGCCGTTTTTGGCCGGTTTGTTGGGTAAAGGGTTAACTGAGATGGGGAAGGTTCTAAATATAACTAAATAGAGTTATACCAGTACTTCTTGGATTTGCATAATGATCCATGGGATGTAACTCTATTTGCACTCATGGCATTTCTTTCAATCCATTAAGCCAGTGAGAGAACCACGGGATGTAACTCTATTTGTATTCATGGCACTTCTTTCACTTTCGATAGCTAAGTTTACATGATAATTAATTATTAGTAAATAGATGCTGTTGAATTGTTAAGCTCTATAATATCAATCCTATTATAAGCAGAGTTTTATTTTTGTTTTGCAGTTCATTTATTTTTCATGTTCGCCAAAGAACAAGCTGCTGTATTTTTATCACAATCGACATTAAGCACGCAGATTTACCTCAATCTTGATATTTTTCATCAATTCTTTGACCCTCGCTGATATGTCTTGACATGTAAAATTGGACAAATTGTTGGACCTCGAGCTTCCTGGCTTCAACTTCAGAAATGTGTCCAGCGAGCAAATTATGAAATTACCAATAATGCCCAATTTGATCTGATACTTTAATCATTAATATTTTTATTTCTGTATTTTCTTTACCCGAAAATATGCATGCCCTAGCTTTCCGAATACCTCCAATAGGCCCAAGACATGACATACATCACCATGATTCATCATTATTATTGTTACACATCTATGAACATGCCGTGAATATCAACCAGATTTATAATTGCCATATATGACTTATATTACTACATCTTTGATATGTAGATATTCAGTCTCAGAAACTTTGATGAGGTTATCCCGAGATCTCCAAAATCATGCTAGAATTTTGACTTTGCTATTTGTCAATGTCACATATTTCATCAAACACTAAAATTTCATTGATGATATTGCTGAATCATCTGTAACGCTCAAATCAAATGTCTGCCATTTTTTAAAAATCTTAATAATTTTGACATAAGCAGTCAATCCATGAAATTCTAATATGTGTCTGGTTAAACGCTTCATTGCTCAAGAAGAATATATTTAACTAGCTGGTGGACCCGACTTCGTCCGGGCTGTTTCCCCTCTGCTTTTCGGCAATTTTTAAGGTCAAGGTCAGGTCGAGGTCATGATTTGACCCGTCCAAAACACTCCCTGGACAAAAGTACCCGACAAAAGTACCCGTCGAAATCCGTAAGGTTTTACCCGATTTGACATTGAATTGACCATTTTGAAGGTCAAGGTCAGGTTGGGGTCACGATTTGAACTGTCCAAAACACTCCTCGGACAAAAGTAACCCTATGTATCAAATAAAGGACAAATATATATACACATATAGGGAAGTCTCAAAATACATAGGAGATTAAAACAATGCACGACATTTTGATTGACAGGTGCATATTTATTCATTGCTTTCTGTTAAGGTCTGTCAATCAACCCACAAATCAAGGGAGGGTCAAGTTCACTCCTCTTGAGTAAATGGAATAGTGAGTAATCTTGATCAATGTAGTGATTACTGTGATTCTCATAAATTTTATGTGGCAGCTCACAACCTCGTTTTGAGATTTTATGTAGTACCTCTCATTCGCTTAATATTATGAGTTATTCGGTGATTAATTCATCCTAAAAGATATAAAATTTTAGTTCTGTGTACCGTACTTCAAATGTTTTTTTCTGAAATGGCACTAACGATGTGTTTTGAATTTTTGGGTAATTAGCTGATTGCCTCATTCTTCCAGTTGGCATAGTGCCTGGCTATTTAGTCACTCAATCAGTTTTATTCACTGAAATAAGCGTAATATAAGTCTTTAAACCTTTCATGATGGGGAGCTGTGCTGGTGCAGCATTAAAGATCCTGTGCCAGTGCATTCTCTTATATATGTGAGTCTCCTATATGGAGCCTCGCATATATAAGAGAATTCACTGTAAATGTTGTTAGGCCTATGGGTGACTTGCACATATAAGAGAATGTATTGGCACAGGGTTTTCTCAGAAATTGAGGAAGCTCCAGTCACGAAAAGGTTAAATATATGTGTCCTCAAATTATGAAGTTTTTATTTAAAAATTGACACATGATGTATGAGTGAAATTCCTGGGTTCTTGATAACTTAATAAATGTTTTTGGAGATGTGGCTATATCACTAATCTATAGATGTGGGCGGTGGGTATGCTGTTAAAATATTCAGCTCCATCAAAAAAACGCCATAAACAGAAAGAAAAGTAAAATATAGACATACCTTGTTCTTATACCAATCAGAAATATGGCATAAACACTATGTTATTGTCAAATGGTTTTCCTTTGTTATGTAAACAAAAGCAAAAAACGTTACAGAACCTGGATTTTGTTTAGATCTGGATATGGTAAACGTAAAGAGTGTTATTTGTTACTGTTTTCCTGGTATGTAAATAATAAAGAGCGTTTATATCATTTGTGTGTGATTAACCAATAGAATTGCGCTGTGTTATGTAAACAGAAGCAAAACTTCTGTAACACGAGAAGGTTCTTGTTTACGTACACCATCTTATGTCTTGATAACAATATACCATTTACGCACTGATTATGTTTGGCATATGAACAAAACTATATATATTTTAATATTCCTTCTGTTGATGGAGATTTTAACAAATATGAATATTTATGCAACGAGCGCCGCCAGTGCATTTGAGGCCTTTCCAGATGGCATTACTATCAGTTTGGTTTCTGTGATTGCTGTGCCTCACACTGAAATAGAACAAACATGATATCACTGCTGCATTCACTTGAGGGGGGGGG
Source organism: Siphonodentalium dalli (assembly GCA_032622095.1). NCBI lineage: Eukaryota > Metazoa > Mollusca > Scaphopoda > Gadilida > Siphonodentaliidae > Siphonodentalium > Siphonodentalium dalli. The sequence goes on along the minus strand of CP136062.1, from coordinate 115,314,297 downwards.
GGGGGGGCATTGCAGGCATCGCGATAAAAGCGGCAAACACAAGAAAAGATACCAGGCATAATTGGATGTGATATGCAGCACATTAACTTGGAAATTTCCATCATTTACGATTACGGAGAGTGGCGGTATTGCGGGAAATGGATCCAACTTGTTAAGGCTGTTCGAGTAAACAATGTGGATGTATCAATTTGACTTTTTGATAATGGTCATCACATTTACAAAATAATAAAAAAAAAACAATAAACCCATCAAGCATGATGTAATACAGCAACAATAAACATTGTTTTGACAGCGACATTGACAAAATCACAAACAGCAATGCTAGCAATGTGCACATCGCTTGCAATACCGCTTGCATTTTGCATCGACTTTTCATTGTTTTTGAGATCTGGGTAACCTGATCAAACATATCATGCAACATTATATGACCAAATTCAAGCTAACTTACATGACTTGTGTATATTCTGCTTTTATATATTTGCATATATAACAATATAGGTACATTGTTTTCTGAAGTTTTATCATGCTCAATTTGAGAGGGAGAAATGATGTTCATTCTTGGCCTCAAAACAGCATTTGAAATGGAAAGGGTAAAACATGTATTCATTCTGTTTACTATGGGCTTCCTTACAAATGATAGAATATTTAATCTAAGTATCAATGGCTAGGGATACATATTGTTCATTCTTCATCCCAAAGCTCAAACTAGCACATGTAGCAGCAAGCTTCAAGTCACAAAAGCCAACCTACAATTATACAGTTAAGTACAATTATAACATGAAGATTTATTCCCTTCTGTATCTTGTGTATATAACTACAAACAGTAATGGTCCACTATTAATCATGTGAATTTCATCTGAATTACACCATGATATAATTTGATAAACCGGATCTGGTTGTTGAACATACTATTTTCAAAAGGTTATCCCTGTTTCTCTGCCTGCCATCTGCCTACATTATTTGAATATCTCAGCCAATGGGAGTGTCTATTTCTTAGTGAACAGGCAAGATTCCATCCCGTCTAGCAAATAATCTCGGGGTAGTTTAGCCAAATATGCCATTTTCGGGTAGTTGTAACACCTGATAGTCAATTTGTCAGGTATGAATATGCAAATTACCTGTAGTCTTAAATGATCATTTAATTACGGGTAGGAAGACAATTGAAAATAATCCTTGCATCTAACTATTGTCCATCTCTTGTTCTTGTGAACTTACAACAGGGGTTTACTGTTCAAAATATCTAATTACAAATAAAAAGAACACATTTCTGCACAGCAATAAAGACATATAAATTGATAAATCTTAGAGATCGACAGTAAATTCATTTCACCTGTTTTTATTTGTAATTAGTTATTTTAACAATAAGCCATGAAGGGAGACTGGACCTAAATGCAGCTATTTATGGGGTCATATCCTACTCTATTCAACAGCAAATATGCAACAAATGAATGAATGGATGAGTGAACAATACACTAATATACTACATGAATGATGTAATTAACCCTTTACCCAACAGAACGGCCCTGTGCCAATGCATTCTCTTATATATGCGAGTCGACCATAGGTCGCCTCGCATATATAAGAGAATGCATTGGCTTAACACATTAAAAATTATAAAATTGTTAAAGAATGTAAGAAAAAATGGTAAAAAGTGTTAAAAAAAGATTTTTTTAGGCCAATGCATTCTTTTATATATGCGAGGCGACCTATGGTCGACTCGCATATATAAGAGAATGCATTGGCACAGGGCATAACTGTAACTATCACAATGTGGTCAAGGAGCCGGATCCAATGATATCCATATTTGTATGGTTCTATTGAGACAGACCGAAGATATTTTAGGCTGTTGAAGCTTTATTTGGCCGGTTTTGGCCGTTTTGTTGGGTAAAGGGTTTTTTTTAACCTGATAATTATAATTAAAATGAGTAAATGGCTTAAAGTGATGTGAAACACTCTGGTAGAGTGATCAAATACAAATGGAAAATAGTCTTGCTCAAAGTAGTATTTTTTACAAATATTATATCCAAATTGACAACCAAACACAGTCATTCTTATATATTAATTAAATACAGTGACTATTGATGACAAAATTGTTTTCGTTGGCTTATCGCAGAGAGTAGCATCCCGAATCGAGAAGTAAATATTTACAATTGCGCGTAGTTCAGGCGATGTTTTCTATGGAGTGGTAAGGTTGATTTGTTTGAAATTTTCGGCGATGTTACTAGAATGCTATATTACACCAGTTGGCATAGCGCTTGAATACTAACTTCTTTAGGCACCCGAATAAGTCCATAATATGTCTTTAAGCCTTTTACTCATTTTCGTTATAATTATCAGGTTGTTATATGTGGTTCTTTGTGTATGTGAGTGTATTTAACTTTCTTAACTCACATGTATTCTTTTATTGGATATTTTCTGTTGACTAAAGTAGGAGATGCATGGCCCCCATAAATTGCTGAATTTAGGTACAGTCTCCCTTTAATGTAACATGTCATCTTGTCTTTTTTGTGTAATTACTAAAGATGTGTTTTTGGGTTCCAGGACAAATTTTGTATAACCTGTTTTGCTATTTGTACGTAATTTAATTCTAGTGCAGGAATTAACACATTTCGATAAAGAATATAAACACTTTTTTTTTTCGCATGTAGAATTTTAATCCATTTCCAATATAGTGTGATTTAGAGTGATAGCAATAATGGTCAATAACAGAATTACATTATTTGTTATTTATAGCTATGTTTATTCCACACCAGTTGACACAAGGCACATGTATTCAATAATATCCCAGCCATTGAATATATATTGTTTAATACCGCAAGCGGAATACAAGCTGCAACTACTTCACATTGACGTTGTTGCCAAAAGCAATGGCATACATGACACTCGGAGTTATGCAGAGATAATTACCATTTTTTGGTCAGACTTTAATCACAATAAAGGTAGTTATGACATCAATGGCGGTCACTATCATGGATTAAACTTATCATCTGACTCAAGGGTTTGGAATAGATACATAACACAACTTGCCTCATCATCCAGAAACTTTTTATCGAACTCGCTCTGGATGGCGCATGTAGTAACATTTCACTCAAGCTCTGCTTTTGTGAAATATATCCGCAACACATTTGATAGTAGATTCTGGATTAACCCTTTACCCAACAGATCGGCCCTGTGCCAATGCATTCTCTTATATATGCGAGTCGACCATATAAGAGAATGCATTGGCTTAACACATTAAAAATTATAAAATTGTTAAAGAATGTAAGAAAAAATGGTAAAAAAAGATTTTTTTTAGGCCAATGCATTCTCTTATATATGCGAGGCGACCTATGGTCGACTCGCATATATAAGAGAATGCATTGGCACAGGGCATAACTGTAACTATCACAATGTGGTCAAGGAGCCGGTTCCAATGATATCCATATTTGTATGGTTCTATTCAGACAGACCGAAGATATTTTAGGCTGTTGAAGCTTGTTTTGGCCGGTTTGTTGGGTAAAGGGTTAAGATGCATGTTGTGGTCTGTCTATTTATGTTACATTTAGTTTGTAAAATAATTTCAGCTGAACAAAGCCAATAGTAATGTTTAATTAGATTTGTTTTATTGTAACTGCAGTTCTGGAACCTTTAATACATCATTAAAGATCTATAGTCAGATTAGACATTCCTAAATTACTATTCGGTTTGGGAGAAGACAAAAAGCTCAACTTATATCGACCTCAAATTTTTATCAGGCCAGCAAAAATTCCACTGGATTTTGTCTATAAATATATATGGACATGTACTGATGGTGTCACAAGATTTTGAGAGATCACTCAATATTATGGTTCACTGGCTTTTGTGATAGGAATTATTTTTGGTGTGAAAGTTGGCGTGTGATTACATACATATTCATATACATATACCCAAATTGGTAATTGTGTTTTTTTTTTCATGACAATAGACCTTGCCAATTACACATGCAACTAGTATTTTTGTTTATATTTGTGATGATACATGTTTGGAAATTCCTGTTTGAACAAGGAATTACCATACATGGAAATTGTCAACCGCCCTTGCTATCTGTTCAAACTGACATAAAAAATACTAAATATGATCATTAATAACGTACTTACTTGGTAAGCAATCAACTTACAATGAATAACATTTGTTGTTGTTGTTGTTGTAACTGGATGATACGTTGACCCTCAAATCTGACTTTGGACCTTTAATTACAAAAACCCTATCACTATGCATGGTCATAATGAACAAAACTTGATCCTGTGTTGACAGTTGCCACTTCAGTTGAGTGGTCACACGTACCACAGTCTTTCATGAAGTTAAGGTATTCCATAGTTAGTATTTTTGCTTTGAGTTATGTTTTGATAATGTATTGTTTGCTGCTGACAGAGCTGTCTGGACCAACATCAATTATTGTTATCTCTTCCCTTACATTTCAAATAATGGTGTAACATATACTCCTGGCATATGTTCTCAATAGCAAATGTTGCTTTCAATACACAATTTTATATGCAACTCTGTCCTAGATTTTGATAATATATAAATATTGAAATATATTATAAGATACAGTATTTCCAACCAATGAAAAATGTGTAGAAGCATTGAAATTCATCTTCACTTTATTGCTCTTGAATTTTTCACCTGTGTATTGTAGACAGTCAGATTATAAGAAAATACCTGGGTCTGCATGTCAATTTCCGAAATCATGTACGTTATAGGTACAACAACTCAAACAGAACAATAGATATAACAGAAAATTTTACTTTATTTCCAATTCACATACCAGGCCACTGCTTTTTATACGCCTGTTATACAGGACATATTATATTATTTTATGGTCTGTCCCTTCGCTTTTGGTTTCCGGATGAACACTTTAGATAGACTTAGTTAACTGAATGAAATAAAATTTTGTATGGGAGATTAACAGCTATAATACAGGTCAAGTTCAAATTTGTGTGCCGCCCACCATTTTCACCAGAATTATGGCCTTTTGTTGGAATTACCACGGGCATATTTTGCCACGCCCTAGCGATGCTCTTGTTCAAAGCTGATTTTGGTCTCACCTCACAGGTAGCAAATTTTGTGGTTCAAAAGTTTGGACAATTAACAGCTGCAATCTGGACAGGTCAACTTTCAATATTACTACAGCAGATTAGAATATACAAAATAATTTCAGTAATTGAGCTACAATTTGAGCTGTAGTTTTTCAGATTGATATTTCTCCCCTCTGCGATTACATATATACATGTATTATATTCTATTGTAATCTGAGAAGTTTGATTGCCATATTGTGCAATTAAATTTGAAAAAAAAACCAGACCATCTGATGTTGATGAAATGCACCAAAGACGTCCCAAGTTAGATGGATGTAATATAGTAATCCCTGACATTTTAGATGCATTTTGGACACCCATTTATTTACTATTCTCTTGTTTGTTTCAGCTGTTTTACTGATGTATTTAACATACCACAGTCACGTGGATCCACCAATAGCAATCCCATTATGTCTTTTCAATGATCTTTTATATTAATGATGAATTATATTTTTACAAATATATATTTATTGGTGTTTTTCCAAACTGGTGTCACTTTACAGTATCCAAACATGCAGACCATGTTTCCTCCACCTTAGACATTATGTAATATCTGGTTGTGATATTTAGGCCTCAATCACACTCTCGATTGTTTAGATATTGAAAAGCCACAGCCGTTACCCGCTTTCAGTTTTTTTACCGCTCACATGGCAATATGATAAACGTCAAGGCATTTTCATAATCATATTGTTTTAACACACTTTCTCATTGTTTCCACTTGGAAAGACCTTTACCCTGATTAACCTCTTCACTGCTAATGACCTTGAGTGCTGGGCCGATGACGTTATGACCATTTTTCAGTGGAAAAATATAACGGGAATATCACAAAAACCATCAAACTGACTCAATTTAAAGGCTATTATCATTCAATATCGTGGAACATCATACACTGTTTGAAACTTTGAGATACAGTTGTTCTGATGCTCCAATCGCTGAGTTCCAGTTTTGAATAATGCCCAACTGCTAGTGTGCTTAAGTAGGTCCATACTCAGTATGGACATATAGCACACAGTGTGACATTTTACGTCCATACTCAGTACTGACTTATAGCAGCCAAGAGGTTAAACTGTTCTTATAATTGGCAAATTTTATAGAATCGTCATTGTTGAAACTGAATCATTTGATCGGGAACTTAACGGGAACATAGATATTGTATTGCTGCAATGCAGATCGTTTAAAGTCTTACCTTGACAGCTTGAACCATATTCTGTAATCCATGAGCTATACTGTGTACTTTATCTTAACCTGGGTTAAGTATGAAGAGTTCATTAACCCTTTCTTTACTAAATACTCATTGACGAGTAGTTCCCTTAGTAAATGTTCAGATAATAAGTTCAACAAATGGTAATAAGCGGTTTGTCAAACTTATTATCTGAACATTTCCCACCAGTAAATGGACATTTGTATCTGAACATTTCGCAGATGACAGACAATAGCATGAGCAGAGAGAATCCTATTCCTTGGTGGGAAATATTCAGATACATTCAGACCTATTGTTGTTAGTTGATCTTTATTATCTCAACATTTCGTAAGGGATAATTACTCGTCAATGAGTATTTAGTATAGAATTGGTTAAACAACCCAAACATTCACTGGTATCACCATCAGTTACAGTAATGCCCTAAATAATCGACTCCTTAACCACAGCAGAATTATGGGTAATTTTTCAGGAATTAGTCGGAAATATGGCTTGTTGCCATTCATCGGAAATCTCCCAGTGAGAGCTTTCCGATGAATGGCAACAAGCCATATTTCCAACTAAATTCTGAAAAATTACCCATAATTCTGCTGTGGTTAAGGAGTCGATTATTTAGGGCAATACTGTACTCTTAGTATTGAGGAGTGATTGATATGGTCACTGAGGTATTCTCCTGAGATTGAATAATCACAATCATATATCATAAGTAACACTGAAGGAGTACATTGGTCATGCTTACCATCAGAAATGGGAAAGGGTTCATCTGCTTCGTCAAACACTACTCAGCCTTGACCACAAGTGGGAAACAATACATAATGCTTTGATTTCCTGTGAAAATTCACATCTGCATTGGCCTGGATCAATTTTGACTTCTACAAATGGAAATGTATTGGCCAGTCACTTTGTACCACAATTCTGTGTTAAAAATAGTGTATATCTTCCAGGCCACAATTGCATCAATTTTTTTTATAAAACCTTAATTTCAATACTACAAATAGCTTTTTTGTGAAACTGAAGATTTTTTGGTCTTTTATGCAGTAAAGAAGCATAATAACTTGGTTTATTTCTGAGGCAGCTGAGTGGAATTTCCAGGTAAAATCTCTTAGTTGAATCACATTTGGTTTGATAGAGGATGCTAACAAGATAGAGTTCTCCCTCTTGGCATGCTCCAAATATTTCCATGAGATTTCTGCTATAAATTTAGAGCCTTTCCCTGTCCTTGTATTATATGAGAAAATCGAAATAAAAGCTTTTCAGGACATGTGTCCTATCTATTATTTTATACCTCGGAATCTTTATAAAATTTGCTTGGAAATGATAAACCATCTTTAAGCAATTAAAATAATTTTTTAATTTAGTAAACATTTAGAATATATGGTACATGTATATAAATAACAGAACACTGTTTTTCAAAGTCTTTTGGCTACCTGGCTTTCTTCAGTGATGATTTAATTTGAATAGAACTTCTACACGGTCACATTGACTTTTATACATTTAGACATATCAATTTAACCATATAGAAATTCTAAAGCAATAGAATTACCGCTAGAGAAGGCCAGTTGACTGAAAGGCGTCGAAAAAGATTGTTCTTTTACTAATATAGTAATTGAAAAAAAACATCCATGTATGGATTTTTTACATGTAACTACCAATGTAGAAAAAATAACATCAAAATTGATAACAGATTATACTTTTGGAGCTGTGTTTACTATTACCACCTTTAAACCTTTCTTTATTAAATACTCATTGATATTTAACCCTCTCTTTACTCAATACTTGTCAATGGGTAGTTCCCCATCTTGAACTTATTATCTGAACATTTCCAACCAATGAATCTTCTACACTATTATCTGTCATCTACCTATATTTCCTAGGCGTACCTCCAGACGAATAATGGACCAATACAATGTATACATTTATAAATGAATGGGAAAATACATTTAGGAAAGGAATGGTTAACTGTAAGCTGTGCGCTCTTCACCTGAAAGCCTATAATGCTATTCCTGCTAATTTTGGTGAGAGTGACCCCTTCAGTGTTACTAAATGAGGACGGAGGAAACAGTCTGCCCACATGTATATATTGAATGCATGTAGATATCCACCACAATGCTTCAGTTGTTGATTTTGTATAAGGTTGTTGTCACATATTTTCCATTTTCGAGGCTGTTAGAATTTCGAGTGATGATTTGTGATTTTGAGTAAATAATAATGATTATACAAAACATGTTGAAACAGGACCAATATGAAAAATACTATTAATTTTCAAATGCTTCTTATCTTTATTTCTTGTTATTTCCGAGGGATATTGTGATAAGTATATGAGGAATGGTCGCCTATAACTCCATCTACTACAAAAAATTCCATTAAATATTGAAAAATAGATAGGAATTTTGTCTACACGTAGAGCAAAATTCAGATCAGAAAAGTTTTTCTCGCCAAAATCGGGACGTATAATGTTATTGGTCATGACAGTCAATGCAGCCCTTTAATAATTTCTCTACTAAATACTCATTGACAGGTAGTTCCCTTAATGTTTGGGTAAATTTTTTTCCCCAAATACAGTGTATCACTGTATCTCCATATAGAAGTTCGTGAATGGTTGGGGATTTGAGTTTGGGATTTAAAGAGTCACAATAACGGGTGACAGACAGACGAACAGATAGTACAAGTGCAGAAGGATTCATGTTTATAATGGAGCTTTCCACAGGCTACACCCATAGCGGTAGTACCACCCACCGGTAATAAGAATATATCCATATAAATATTGTCTGTTACCCGAGATCGACTTCCGAAGTGAACATATCAGCACTTGCCCTTATGTCAACTAGGAGAAACAGACTCATGCATATGATTTGTGCAAATTTTTATCTTTTAAAAATTGATTTAAAAAAATATTATTTAAAACTCTGATCTACCTTTGAACAAACAAAAATATAATTTTAAATTAATTTTTCAATTTCTTTTTAGATTTTTGATTGAAACATCTTGCTAAACAAAAAATTATTTTGACAAAAATTAATTTGTTTAAAAATTTTAATTAAAAAAATAAAGCCGTTGTAACATCTGCCGGGGTACCCCGAGGCACCATACCAAATTTAGTTTAAATAAGTCAAGAGCTCTGGAAGAAAAATCGCGAACAGACTAGAACAGACCGACAGATTCCTGAACTATTTAATAAATCTAAACCAGAGAACACACATTCGTTTTTTCATTAAATGTGAAAATTATGAAAAGTGTCATGCTAAATGAAAAACATTGTTATAATCACCGATTAAATTATAACATCATGGCGCAAATATAAATCTCAGTATATTATGATTTGACAACAAAAAAGTTGTTTGAATATAGCCAATTTAACACTGAATGTATGCATGGATATCAAAAGTAGGGTGAAGAAAAATGGGAACAGAATTTTCAATTCAGTCATTGGCCGGCTCAGTCTGATTGGTCGAAACTATCCACTAATAATTATTTGATTGACAGCTGTGGAAAGGTCCATTGGCGAGCCCAACAAGATTTCCCACCTAAGAATAGGAATCCTTATGTACTTGTATTATCTGTTTGTCTGCTTATATTTCCAGAACACTATCCAATCATAATAATAGATTATTCCAATATATAAACTGAATGGGAAAATCCATAGGGTAAAGCTGAAGGTGTCACTATCATCAGGCGACGTGCGGTTGAGTACCCCAGCTTTAAAAAAAATATCTTGTGCCATCGGGTACCTCGCTCAGTGCGTTTGAGTACCTCGCTTTACAACATTTTTGAGAATCTATGAGAAATATGAAAGATGGAGTGTTTTTTCCCAAAATCTGACCTGTGAACCTTGTCACTAGTATAGTATGTATTGGTTTCGCTGCTACCACCCCCCCCCCCCCCCAAAGAGGCCTGTGCCCCTGCACCCCAGGATTTACCTTCACTCAACGCGTGTTCTTCCTCATTATATCCCTCAACTTTTATGCAATATTAACACGTAAAGAGTGAACTCCATTACCAGAGTACTGACGAGAGCGCGTACACTACCAGTGATCATGTTGTGATCACAGTAATCCGTGACAGAGGACTTCACACATTTCTGTACACATATATTCACCAATGTAAACGCCCCCTGAGATCAATTATGACAGTTTGTAAAGTCGTCCAAAATATTGTTTTTTACCAAGAACGTGTTTGGGGACGGGTAGCTAAAATCTAATACCTCGCAAACTGCAATGTCTGCATATGCCATATAACTACTACACCATATGGATTACATAGTTTGGCATAATTTTTATATTCGATTGAATGATAATGTTTGACCAAAATGTTTCCTTGAAAAAGAGCGGTTAACAAAACATACAGTTACGGCTCCCAATGCTGGCAGAAATATCAAAATTAACCAACACTTTTTGTGCATTTCAAGTAAATATGTGGTGTGATGTAGTAATGTTAATCCCCAAAACTTTAAAAAAATAAGTTATAACTTGGCCTTGGGGCTGGATTCACCACCGTCTTTGTAAACATACACTCAGATTCATACTGATACTATTTTTTTATATGTGGGTAAGTAGTTTACTCCAGACTGGATTCACCACAGTCGCGAATTTCTGTAAAAAGTCTCCGGTATCATTCATCCGTGATTTTCGTGAACCATATATATTTCTTCAAAACAAAATAGTTGGTTTCAACTCGTAACGTAGGGGATGTCTCGAACATAGTGTTCGAGATACTCTCGAGACGGCTCTTTTTCGATTTGGCCGCCGCACTAACGCTCCAATGATCGATACAGAATACCGAAGAATTAATCAGCTCGAGCCTAATTTAATATCACTGATCCCACGAGCACGCGATCCAAGATGCGTAACTCCAAATTTGCAAGAACATAAACTTTTCTTCTCGGTAAGTATTGTTGTTAATAATTGACTACTAACTAAACATATAATAACATTTTCCCCTTATCTAGGTATGGGGCGCGTTTATAACTACTAAAATACCGTTACCAATATTGAAAATATCCGTATTGATGGTTTGCAGTTGTCGAAATTAAGAGATAAAATTGGGATACTCGCTCAAGTTGCAAGAAGTGGGTCACACCCGTACTTAGGCCACACCTATATTATTTATCATCTGCTTGTGATTTACATGGAGAGCATTTTCATGGGTGTGCGAGAACAATACATCATATAACAAGAGCGAGTCGAGCGATATGAGTGACGGAAACTGTAACATTTGGCTTCATTTATGTTATCGCGTTGGGTATTCGGTTGGTAAATAGTTGCCGGTCAGACGGCGGGATGCTGCTTTCAGTGGGTTCATCTAATAGTCGGATTCCTTATGTCGAAAAAAATGGTCGCGCGTTTTCGGAATGTTAAAAGCGATGTGAGAACGGTTTCTATACCACGAGTATGTCTATTTTCAGAATCTACCTGTTTCCAGCTTGATATTTTAGTGGAAACAGGTTTTTGTGAGGCTTTTGTTTGTGTACCCCTCTATTTTTTTCCCCGTCCACCTGGTAATAAAAAACATGCTATCACGCATAGCAAGTTCGGTAAGTGGCTTTCTTTGTTTATGGAAATCGCAAAACATTGAGAGATCTTGCCACAAATTACTTAATTACATATCTTAATGTGGAATTATATCATAAAATCCTCAGATGAATTCTATTTATGACTGCATTTTCAATTTTCTTTCCCAAATATTAAGGTATTGTATATTCTTAAAATCAGCTACATCACATATAGACGAACATGAACAATCTACAAGGATATCTTGATCATATGCCACAAACAAAACTTCGATACATTGATTTTTGGTAAGGATATCGCAGAAAAGCTAAGCCTACCCCCACCCTAGCTGATTTCACAAGTCAGATTCCTTTGGTCGAAAACAACGGTCGCGCAATTTCGGATTGTCTAAAACGACATGCGAACGGGCTATTTATCATTAGCGTGTCTACTTTCAGAGTTTACCTGTGTCCAGTTGAAATTTTATTGCAAAAAAAGTGTTTTTGGACAGTTTTAAGAATTTGAAGAGCGTTTACTTATTATACAAATATTAATCCTCATAACTAACCTTCTGGTGGACTGTGCGAGTTGAAATTAACAAAAGTATCAAATATGGCGGTCTACTTTCAGAGTGTATTTATTTCCAGTCTGACATTTTAGTGGAAACAAATTGTTTGGACGTGTTTAAAAATTTAAAGAGCGTTTCCTGATTATACAGGTATTAACTAACACGATTAGCCTTTTCACGAATTATGCGAGTTGAAATTATGCACATATGTCATGTATGACTCTGACATATATTTTTGAGAATGGTGTCGTCAGATAGGTCTCCGCGGGTACAGTACTACAGTTGCGAACAAATATAATGTTGGACCCTATAGAGAGTTTGACAATTTACTCAAATGTTCACAGTGGTGGAACTTAATGGCTATCATATATGCATGACTCTTACATGTAATCTATCGTAACTACATGTGATTTTACCAAATTAACTTGCAATATAGTCAGACCACCAGATACAGTAGTTGATAAAATGTGGTTCACACCAATCACATACATCACAATCACGTGCTTCAGTGATAATGTCAACTATTCTACACATGTAATGTTTATCAAGACTAAAGTTTTAGGATGTCGTTGTAAAATTGATTGATGTTGTTTTTTCATCAATTGACAAAATTAATGGTTATTGCCAGGACGAAGTACCGCATAATACGGACTTGTGTGCTAACAATTCTGCGAGTCATATTTATGTAAGTGTCAGTCAACACTTTTAGGACATGGGAATATATTTTTTATTTCGTGCCCACGAAATACTAATTCGTGGCCACGAAATAACTAATTCGTGGCCACGAAATAACTAATTCGTGGCCACGAAATAACTAATTGTGATATACGATAGTCAGTCCCATTATTGTAATGGAAGCGGGTAGAGATGATCTGATTGTAGTTGTCCACCATCTTGGCATGAGCCACGGCGATTTGAGATAAATGGTGTTGTAGGGTGGCCCGTATTAAAAACGAATTAAGTAATCACCCCTTTCACCAACCCGATCCAAATATGCCGCCGTCCCGGGGTGGGTCACACATGGCACCACGACATTCAGTATATATTGGGGTCATCCTACAGCGCCAATTATACCACACCAAACGGTTAAAGGGGGAGAAATTGTATAGGTGCCACATTTGAACCCATCTGGGCGGCCATTTTGGATCGGGGATGGTGAAAGCGGGTGAATATTTAGTTTGTCTCAGTGGTCACCCTACAACACACAGTGTTCGACCTAAAATGGGGGTGGGGCAATTGCATGGTACCATATATGGACCCCTCTGATCACTCATTTTATGTTCCCCCGTTATCTCTGGGCTATAGTTTATATCGGACGTTCATGTCCCCATAGAGCCCGGGTCCCACGCCATGAGGGGTTTATAGTAGCTTATCTGCGATCGTACGCATTGTTTCTAAAACATCAAGTGTAACCATACCGTAAAGGTATCTGGATATATACAATGGTCAATCAGTTATTTCGTGGCCACGAATTAGTATTTCGTGATCACGAATTAGTTATTTCTTGGCAAGAATTAGTATTTCGTGACCACCAACTTAGTTATTTCGTGGCCACGAATTAGTATTTCATTGCCTCGAATTAGTATTTCGTTGCCACGAATAAGTAATTTCGTGGCCACGAAATAAATAAACAATTTCCCATGTCCTAAACCAGCCACCGTAGATTATGGATCATTCTGTTTTAGTAATAAATTTGGAGAACCACGACCAGCATCAATGTAACAACTACAACAACTCATCTATGCCAATGATATGTTTAGCCATACATGTGGATAGGGTGGTATTGTTTAAAAATGTTAAACAATGTTATCATGTCCATATGTATTGCTAAATATTACTGGGCATATATATATATGGTTGTTCTATAATTCCCGGTCGGGTTTATAAAAATTTGGAGTTTAAATTATGTTCATCTGACGATAAAGAAAACATATTCTCCGTCCACTCGATACATCCACCGGGATACGTGCTTCACATACTAAATTAACATCTTAGTCAACATGACAAATCACTCTCTCAAATCCTTTGCACAAGAACAAAATAAATTGTCACTATAAATAGGCAAGACATCTATGGACACTTTCTAAGAGATAATTTATTTATAAGAAGATATATATGTGCATTATGTGCTTGGTCTTATATATAGTACAACACAGTAAGATGCAAGTGACACAGTGCGGGGACAATACTGTGTCGAAGAACATAGTTGAGGGGACCCTTCCATCATCCTTCATAATGCATCATGATCCCATCTGTTGTGAACAAACCATCGACTTAGGCTTAATGGATCGTTCTCCTCCAACAATATACTTGGCTTTGAACCGATCAACACTCTGGGCCGTGGTATTTCCCCGTAAATTAGATAGTGTCTATAGTTGGATGGTATTGGTTATGTTCAGATGGTGACACATATATGAAACTGTACATGTTTGTGCCCCATGGGCCATTGAGCATTATAAGATCGAGAACCTTAGTCTAGGAAATTACCGGGAATTCACTGGAAATTGCGATTGTAGCTGATATAGGGTCAACGTTTGCGTTTCCGATGCAGTTAATGCCCAAATGTGAAATTTGAGATATACCTGGCTGTCAACGTGAACCAGATGTCTTTAAGGTTAGCAATGGTTGCTAACCAAATGCCACAATGGTGTACTAATCATTCATTGGTATTGCCTTAAGTAGGTCAGTGTCTAATTACGTGGTGCTGGTTTTGTTCAAAGTTGGGCACATGTATGTCTAAAAATATGCAGCCATGTTCTGCATAGGCCACTGATCATTATACGATCGGGAGACTTGCCACCGGTCCCGATAGCTCCTTAGTAACAGTTACTAAGCACATATTCGGAATTTGCAGGAAAATGCAACTATTGTTGATATCTATTTTACTCATTAAGCTCTACTTTAGTGGAAATTCGAATTTGCTTGATTTTCACAGCTACACACGAAGCGTGGAGATTAACTGCGGTCAGAATAATGATGGTGAATATTGGGTTTCAGTCGCTTTACTGAAGTTGGCCAATGTAACTGGCATGGGAAGTGTGAAATCGAAGCCTATATCGTTATAGTAAAGATCTCAGCTGCACCGAAATGTCCATTTATCAGTAGCACAAATCATGCGAAAACACATATTCTCTCAGTGCATGTGGGGTAGACTCCGACGACAACGATTGAGTTAATGACAACGAACAACTACCATCTATACCTATGTATTTGTGACACTACATCCCGTTATGATCAACGATGTGGTTTAAAAAACTAGTCAGTGGACATCAAGACAGACAAGTATAAAATAAAACACTAATATAATATGTAATCACAATGTGAACAGTCTTGTTGTGACTATATTCGTTTGAGTCAACATGCTGCATATTATCGATATTACAAAACCATTCGACACTTACTTTTGCCAATTACTGTATCTTGATCGAGACATAACTATATCATATATTGCTTCTATTAACTCACGGATAGCTACAGTGGGTCAAACACGAGTGTTGGCCTACATATATAGTTGCGCACGATTGCCAATAAGTGATATTACAATCAACGTTTGAGCATAACACGAAATTCTCCATAGGGTTAAGCGTTGAATTTCGATCGCAACTGTAGCCAGCAAGAATTATCTGATCACATCCATCCTTTTTAAAACTACGTCTGTATTTCACATTTAGTATTTTTTAGGAATATCAGTACGCGTATGTCGTCATACGCAAAATGGCCCCATTTATCCAAACTACTATTATCTCCATAGGGCTCAGTGTTAAATTTTGATCACAACTGTAGCCAACAAGAATTAACCGATCACATCAAAATTTTCAAAAATACATGTAACTGTGATATCTAGTAGTTTGGAGAAGTTTCAAATCGCACCGATCACCATACGCCCGATGGCACCATCTATCGTTTTCTGTAGATACGAATTAAACGCTCTCTAAATTATGTTGACCCCGATTTAGGACGACCCGCCAAAATTCAAGAATGGAAACAAGTCAATCCTGAAAACACACCTACTGGGCATACATAATCCGTTTTCAGATCGCTTTTAACAAACAAAAAATGCAAAATGACATAAGGAATCCGACTATAATTTTAAGTCATGCGAGAGACGATATTGCATTTCCTCCTGAAAGAGATATTTTGGGCTTAATATTATGGCCTATGGTCCAGCTAATTGACAGCGTAATAACCCAGCGCATATATAGAATATAATATAAGCATCATATGTACATTCTAATAGAGAAGTTTGCATAACAAAGGTGATACTCATGCAGAGTCCCCTCATATATCTCCTTTAAAGATGCATAATCCGAATTAACTCTCGCAAGTTACTATTTCCTTGGCTTCGGGGGCAAACAATATTTGATTCGAGTCGAGGAACCCACCCATCAAAACTCAGAGTGATCAGATATCGATTTTTGAAATCTATTATTTTTCACCACCGATACTTTTTAGTGGCCCAGTCGACAATATCACGGGTTTTTGGTACCGGGAAACATTGAAATTTTTAAATATTGTTCACGCCATAAAAGTAAGGTAAATGATGTTATAATACCTAATGAGTTGATGGTTCTTAAAAACTGTACCACAATAATCGCTTGTAACAAATTTCCCAAAGAAATTCCTGACAGATTTTAAGAAAATAAATTTTGAAATACCAGGAAATTTTGGCAAAACGTGCGTTTGGCCCTTAACATATTATGCATAAAATACCAGATTGTGTTATCGCGTGGCTACTAGATTCAGTACTTGCGTGCGAATGTCCCGAAATTGAGAGATCTCGTTCGGAAATCTAGCAATACAAATAATACCAAAGTGATATTTGGCGAAATTCAACGCTGCATGCATGTCCTCTTCTAGCGAAATCTCTTCTGAAGAAATTGGAAAAGCCGCAAAGTTCTATAATCAGCAAATAGTGCACTAAATTACCTAGTTACCTGGACCGCATATAACAGGATTCTACAAGTTTGTATCGTTACCGTTACCAGTGTGAATCCGGGCATCGGTCATCGCGAGTTTTTATTCAAACTCGACTATTGATATGGCGAGGGACGGTTGGCGTCCGGATGGCCTGGCATCCGGGTGGGTGGCAACAAACCCATATAGCCGTTTATTGATTGATTCTGACATTTTTTGGTATGTGAGTTAATTTACAGCTGCACACATAACATATATCTGGTCTACCCCGACTTTCTTTCATATTTGGTATATGGATCTATTTCAAGAAAATCTCGAAAGAGTCTGAAATGCAGATTTGTCCACTCCTATTTACACGAGTTGCAGCCCTCAGTTCGTCTATTTTGTTAGCAATATTAGGAAAATTTATTTCCGTTTGCGTGATAACTTAAACAAACGTCAACCAATTTCATTCCTAATTGGCATATGGATCTTCCACAACAATATCTCGAACGAGTTCGAAAACCAGATTTGTACGATCCTTTTTGCCTGAGTTACGGCTCTTAGTTTGCCTATTTTTAGCCATTTTATAACCGTTAGTGCGAAAACTTGAACAAACGTCAACCAATTGCATTCCTATATGGTATATGGAACTCTCACAATACTATCTCGATGAAGTTAGAAAACCAGGTTTGTCCGATTATTTTTACCTGAGTTTACCCTTGTTTTTTTATATATATATTTTTTAGCTATTTTAGAAAAATTTTATGTCCGCGCGTTATCGCAATAACTTGAAAAAACGTCAACCAGTTTCACCCATATTTTGGTATATGAATCTTTCACAACAATATCTCGAACGAGTTCGAAAACCAGATGTGTCCAATCCATTTTACCTCGGTTACTCAGAGTTACGACCTTTAATTGGTCTTATATTTAAAAAAAAAAAAATTGTATGACCATTAGCGCAAATGTCAACCAATTACATCCATATTTGATATGTGAACCTTTCATCACAATATCACGATCGAGTTCGAAAACCAGGTTTAATCGATTTATTTTACCTGAGTTACCACCCGTCCTCATCTGTTTTATTAATTGTATGACCGTTATATATAGAGCGAAAACTTGAACAAATGCCAACCGAATCCATTCATATTGGGTGAATGGATCTTTCACAAAAATATCTTGATTGAGTTAAAAAAAAACAGGTTTGTCCGATTTTATTACATGAGTTATGGCCCTTAGTTCTGAGTTATGGTTCTTTACGTTATTACGTTTTTACGTCCATTTTAGTGATGCTGGGTCAGACAGTTTCACACTTATGGGCAATACAAAACTCGACCAGAGGCATCCTTGTCAAATAATGATTCAAATAATAATTTCGACAACTTTACTAATAAAGTCGGTGATCGTTCGTCTCTCCGGCTATAGACTACCAAACGGATGGATCATGCGGGCTGGGAAAAAAGGGGTAACTTGACCCGGCGTGTGTAGTAAGATAGGTCAAATGTGCCGTTGTTGTGTGACTTCCAACAACTGGGAAATATATAACGTCTATCAAGTCCAGTGGCATCAAGTAGTTTTAACAAATGACAATGGAAGTAAATGACTTTATCTTAAAGATACGGGCGGCGTTGACGGTGTGTATATATGCTGTTAAAATATTCACCTCCGTCAAAACCGCCATAAAGAGAAAGAATAGTAAAATATAGACAGACTTTGTTCTTTGTTCATGCAGCACTATTTAGAGAATACCTACAAATATCTCATTTGTGTCTGGAAAGAAATGTCGAATTCGATATTTCATTCCAGACACGAATGAGATGTTTCAGATATTCAAACAAACACTGAATGTGTTCTTTTTTATTATATGCGCTTTATTAATGCTCAAGTTGCTAAATTATGCAGCATTGTCAGTTTTAGTAGCACACCAAATTAAACAATATACGAAAGTAGGTAGCAAACCACTATAAAATCATGACGTCAATCAGAAAGCTACAGTGAAATAACAAAAAGCTATAATGAAATAACAAAACGCGATTTCACTGTAGCTTCCAAGAGATACATACAACGATCTGCGTTTCGGTAATTTTCCGCCGTTTTATAAGAAAGCATATAATAATAATAAAATAGTGCTGCATTGTGCTTCCATCAAGTCAATCATCAAGTAAATTTCACAACAAAAAAAAACCCGTCACCACTTGCTGCAAACACCATGCAACACTATATTCTTAGTTAATTTATTCTTACTAATCCGCAATCCCTTGTCCTTAATTGCCTCACTATCAGTAGCTACCCATAAAAATGAAATTCGAGAATTTATCAACCCTACTCTGCTATTCTAGCTCCCCTCTGTATTATACTTCTCTTACATCTATGTCTTGTCGTAAGGAGAAGACAAATACAAGCACCCGTGCTTGCTATCAAATCCTCTTCAACCAGGGGGGGGGGGGTCAGGGCACGTATGCCGGGGTGGTGGGTGGTCGATGGGACCAACAAACAACTTTTTCCTCAAATTTTTTTGACTGTTTTTGCAATGAGTTTGGATTAAAACACCTTAGAATGTCAATATTAACATAAATGAAAAAGTTCATGATGATCAGACAAACAGTATTAGTCCGGGAGCTAATAGGGGTACCCTTGCACCCCCCCCCCCCCCCCTGGGACTTAACTTCACCCCATTTATTTTGTTCCTTATTATGTCCTTCAACTTTTAAGCAATGTTAACAAGAAAAAAAAGTGGCCGTGTAGACTCCAGACAAGATGGCGTCCATCATGGCCGCCGTTTTTCAGACCAGACCCTAGGTCAGTTTTATGCAAATTATAGCGGGAAAATCTTGTAAAATGTATACAAATGTATATATTGTCGTGAAGCTAAGACATAATGACACTTTTTTGCCAAAATTGAAACTCACCATCCAAGATGGCCGCCAAAATGGCCGCCGGAAGTTGAAAATATGACATTTTTTCACAAATATCTTCTAGATCAATTCATGCTGTTTGGAACTGGTTGAGTAATATGACTTTATTTAGTGTTGTGTATATTAACTGATCATTGGAGCAATTAAATATGCAACTAATGGGGTCCTAGCCCCTTCTGATCCCTCAAATATTCGATTTTACAGAACGCAGTACAAAATTTTCCAAAAAATCACAATTGGGATTCTAGTCAAATTTCAAAAAGAAATGAAAAGAACATTGTAATGTAAGTGAGGCATATCATTACCTATGAATATTCCAACTCTCTGGAACCAAAAATCTTACCTTGGCTCAAAATGGCTGCGAAAATGGCCGCCAAAATATGGAAAATGGTAAATATTGCCCCAGGGTGTCCTGCAATCGCTTACAAGTTGTGGTTGATGTATACAATTGGCTAATCTGTATTCTATACATTGCATACTAACATCTTTGATGCACCATGGATCATTTTTACTATTGTCACCACTGACATCACCAGAAATATGGGATTTTTCTCTCACAAACTTGACATAAATATCGGCAAAAATTCACTTTTCAGGGTTCGACCATTTGTTCAAGTAAAATGCAACTATCTTTGGTATCAAAGGTGTTTATTGTTTTGGTCTATCTTAAGTGTGTCACACGGTGGTGTTTAAAGACTAAAATGCTCAAGATGGCATCCAAAATGGCAACCAAATTTGTAACAAGTTAAAAGTTAACATATCCCGAACATTATTCTCTGCGTTATCCGAAAAAGATAGCAAATTGTGACTCACTTGGTTATTTTACGTATTAGTTAATTAACTGACAAATATGTTCTATTATATTTGTCCCAGTTCCGTATGGGGCATGACAAATTCATTTTAAAGTTGCAGCATGGAATTTTGCGGAGAACCTCTTTTGTGATTCTGGCCCCTTTCACCAACCCGATCCAAATATGCCGCCGTCCCGGGGTGGGTCACACATGGCACCACGACATTCAGTATATATTGGGGTCATCCTACAGCGCCAATTATACCACACCAAACGGTTAAAGGGGGAGAAATTGTATAGGTGCCACATTTGAACCCATCTGGGCGGCCATTTTGGATCGGGGATGGTGAAAGCGGGTGAATATTTAGTTTGTCTCAGTGGTCACCCTACAACACACAGTGTTCGACCTAAAATGGGGGTGGGGCAATTGCATGGTACCATATATGGACCCCTCTGATCACTCATTTTATGTTCCCCCGTTATCTCTGGGCTATAGTTTATATCGGACGTTCATGTCCCCATAGAGCCCGGGTCCCACGCCATGAGGGGTTTATAGTAGCTTATCTGCGATCGTACGCATTGTTTCTAAAACATCAAGTGTAACCATACCGTAAAGGTATCTGGATATATACAATGGTCAATCAGTTATTTCGTGGCCACTAATTAGTATTTCGTGATCACGAATTAGTTATTTCTTGGCAAGAATTAGTATTTCGTGACCACCAACTTAGTTATTTCGTGGCCACGAATTAGTATTTCATTGCCTCGAATTAGTATTTCGTTGCCACGAATAAGTAATTTCGTGGCCACGAAATAAATAAACAATTTCCCATGTCCTAAACCAGCCACCGTAGATTATGGATCATTCTGTTTTAGTAATAAATTTGGAGAACCACGACCAGCATCAATGTAACAACTACAACAACTCATCTATGCCAATGATATGTTTAGCCATACATGTGGATAGGGTGGTATTGTTTAAAAATGTTAAACAATGTTATCATGTCCATATGTATTGCTAAATATTACTGGGCATATATATATATGGTTGTTCTATAATTCCCGGTCGGGTTTATAAAAATTTGGAGTTTAAATTATGTTCATCTGACGATAAAGAAAACATATTCTCCGTCCACTCGATACATCCACCGGGATACGTGCTTCACATACTAAATTAACATCTTAGTCAACATGACAAATCACTCTCTCAAATCCTTTGCACAAGAACAAAATAAATTGTCACTATAAATAGGCAAGACATCTATGGACACTTTCTAAGAGATAATTTATTTATAAGAAGATATATATGTGCATTATGTGCTTGGTCTTATATATAGTACAACACAGTAAGATGCAAGTGACACAGTGCGGGGACAATACTGTGTCGAAGAACATAGTTGAGGGGACCCTTCCATCATCCTTCATAATGCATCATGATCCCATCTGTTGTGAACAAACCATCGACTTAGGCTTAATGGATCGTTCTCCTCCAACAATATACTTGGCTTTGAACCGATCAACACTCTGGGCCGTGGTATTTCCCCGTAAATTAGATAGTGTCTATAGTTGGATGGTATTGGTTATGTTCAGATGGTGACACATATATGAAACTGTACATGTTTGTGCCCCATGGGCCATTGAGCATTATAAGATCGAGAACCTTAGTCTAGGAAATTACCGGGAATTCACTGGAAATTGCGATTGTAGCTGATATAGGGTCAACGTTTGCGTTTCCGATGCAGTTAATGCCCAAATGTGAAATTTGAGATATACCTGGCTGTCAACGTGAACCAGATGTCTTTAAGGTTAGCAATGGTTGCTAACCAAATGCCACAATGGTGTACTAATCATTCATTGGTATTGCCTTAAGTAGGTCAGTGTCTAATTACGTGGTGCTGGTTTTGTTCAAAGTTGGGCACATGTATGTCTAAAAATATGCAGCCATGTTCTGCATAGGCCACTGATCATTATACGATCGGGAGACTTGCCACCGGTCCCGATAGCTCCTTAGTAACAGTTACTAAGCACATATTCGGAATTTGCAGGAAAATGCAACTATTGTTGATATCTATTTTACTCATTAAGCTCTACTTTAGTGGAAATTCGAATTTGCTTGATTTTCACAGCTACACACGAAGCGTGGAGATTAACTGCGGTCAGAATAATGATGGTGAATATTGGGTTTCAGTCGCTTTACTGAAGTTGGCCAATGTAACTGGCATGGGAAGTGTGAAATCGAAGCCTATATCGTTATAGTAAAGATCTCAGCTGCACCGAAATGTCCATTTATCAGTAGCACAAATCATGCGAAAACACATATTCTCTCAGTGCATGTGGGGTAGACTCCGATGACAACGATTGAGTTAATGACAACGAACAACTACCATCTATACCTATGTATTTGTGACACTACATCCCGTTATGATCAACGATGTGGTTTAAAAAACTAGTCAGTGGACATCAAGACAGACAAGTATAAAATAAAACACTAATATAATATGTAATCACAATGTGAACAGTCTTGTTGTGACTATATTCGTTTGAGTCAACATGCTGCATATTATCGATATTACAAAACCATTCGACACTTACTTTTGCCAATTACTGTATCTTGATCGAGACATAACTATATCATATATTGCTTCTATTAACTCACGGATAGCTACAGTGGGTCAAACACGAGTGTTGGCCTACATATATAGTTGCGCACGATTGCCAATAAGTGATATTACAATCAACGTTTGAGCATAACACGAAATTCTCTATAGGGTTAAGCGTTGAATTTCGATCGCAACTGTAGCCAGCAAGAATTATCTGA
This sequence comes from Siphonodentalium dalli, assembly GCA_032622095.1. NCBI lineage: Eukaryota > Metazoa > Mollusca > Scaphopoda > Gadilida > Siphonodentaliidae > Siphonodentalium > Siphonodentalium dalli. The sequence goes on along the minus strand of CP136062.1, from coordinate 115,290,530 downwards.
TCACATCCATCCTTTTTAAAACTACGTCTGTATTTCACATTTAGTATTTTTTAGGAATATCAGTACGCGTATGTCGTCATACGCAAAATGGTCCCATTTATCCAAACTACTATTATCTCCATAGGGCTCAGTGTTAAATTTTGATCACAACTGTAGCCAACAAGAATTAACCGATCACATCAAAATTTTCAAAAATACATGTAACTGTGATATCTAGTAGTTTGGAGAAGTTTCAAATCGCACCGATCACCATACGCCCGATGGCACCATCTATCGTTTTCTGTAGATACGAATTAAACGCTCTCTAAATTATGTTGACCCCGATTTAGGACGACCCGCCAAAATTCAAGAATGGAAACAAGTCAATCCTGAAAACACACCTACTGGGCATACATAATCCGTTTTCAGATCGCTTTTAACAAACAAAAAATGCAAAATGACATAAGGAATCCGACTATAATTTTAAGTCATGCGAGAGACGATATTGCATTTCCTCCTGAAAGAGATATTTTGGGCTTAATATTATGGCCTATGGTCCAGCTAATTGACAGCGTAATAACCCAGCGCATATATAGAATATAATATAAGCATCATATGTACATTCTAATAGAGAAGTTTGCATAACAAAGGTGATACTCATGCAGAGTCCCCTCATATATATCCCCTCATGGTTCTTAAAAACTGTACCACAATAATCGCTTGTAACAAATTTCCCAAAGAAATTCCTGACAGATTTTAAGAAAATAAATTTTGAAATACCAGGAAATTTTGGCAAAACGTGCGTTTGGCCCTTAACATATTATGCATAAAATACCAGATTGTGTTATCGCGTGGCTACTAGATTCAGTACTTGCGTGCGAATGTCCCGAAATTGAGAGATCTCGTTCGGAAATCTAGCAATACAAATAATACCAAAGTGATATTTGGCGAAATTCAACGCTGCATGCATGTCCTCTTCTAGCGAAATCTCTTCTGAAGAAATTGGAAAAGCCGCAAAGTTCTATAATCAGCAAATAGTGCACTAAATTACCTAGTTACCTGGACCGCATATAACAGGATTCTACAAGTTTGTATCGTTACCGTTACCAGTGTGAATCCGGGCATCGGTCATCGCGAGTTTTTATTCAAACTCGACTATTGATATGGCGAGGGACGGTTGGCGTCCGGATGGCCTGGCATCCGGGTGGGTGGCAACAAACCCATATAGCCGTTTATTGATTGATTCTGACATTTTTTGGTATGTGAGTTAATTTACAGCTGCACACATAACATATATCTGGTCTACCCCGACTTTCTTTCATATTTGGTATATGGATCTATTTCAAGAAAATCTCGAAAGAGTCTGAAATGCAGATTTGTCCACTCCTATTTACACGAGTTGCAGCCCTCAGTTCGTCTATTTTGTTAGCAATATTAGGAAAATTTATTTCCGTTTGCGTGATAACTTAAACAAACGTCAACCAATTTCATTCCTAATTGGCATATGGATCTTCCACAACAATATCTCGAACGAGTTCGAAAACCAGATTTGTACGATCCTTTTTGCCTGAGTTACGGCTCTTAGTTTGCCTATTTTTAGCCATTTTATAACCGTTAGTGCGAAAACTTGAACAAACGTCAACCAATTGCATTCCTATATGGTATATGGAACTCTCACAATACTATCTCGATGAAGTTAGAAAACCAGGTTTGTCCGATTATTTTTACCTGAGTTTACCCTTGTTTTTTTATATATATATTTTTTAGCTATTTTAGAAAATTTTTATGTCCGCGCGTTATCGCAATAACTTGAAAAAACGTCAACCAGTTTCACCCATATTTTGGTATATGAATCTTTCACAACAATATCTCGAACGAGTTCGAAAACCAGATGTGTCCAATCCATTTTACCTCGGTTACTCAGAGTTACGACCTTTAATTGGTCTTATATTTAAAAAAAAAAAAAATTGTATGACCATTAGCGCAAATGTCAACCAATTACATCCATATTTGATATGTGAACCTTTCATCACAATATCACGATCGAGTTCGAAAACCAGGTTTAATCGATTTATTTTACCTGAGTTACCACCCGTCCTCATCTGTTTTATTAATTGTATGACCGTTATATATAGAGCGAAAACTTGAACAAATGCCAACCGAATCCATTCATATTGGGTGAATGGATCTTTCACAAAAATATCTTGATTGAGTTAAAAAAAAACAGGTTTGTCCGATTTTATTACATGAGTTATGGCCCTTAGTTCTGAGTTATGGTTCTTTACGTTATTACGTTTTTACGTCCATTTTAGTGATGCTGGGTCAGACAGTTTCACACTTATGGGCAATACAAAACTCGACCAGAGGCATCCTTGTCAAATAATGATTCAAATAATAATTTCGACAACTTTACTAATAAAGTCGGTGATCGTTCGTCTCTCCGGCTATAGACTACCAAACGGATGGATCATGCGGGCTGGGAAAAAAGGGGTAACTTGACCCGGCGTGTGTAGTAAGATAGGTCAAATGTGCCGTTGTTGTGTGACTTCCAACAACTGGGAAATATATAACGTCTATCAAGTCCAGTGGCATCAAGTAGTTTTAACAAATGACAATGGAAGTAAATGACTTTATCTTAAAGATACGGGCGGCGTTGACGGTGTGTATATATGCTGTTAAAATATTCACCTCCGTCAAAACCGCCATAAAGAGAAAGAATAGTAAAATATAGACAGACTTTGTTCTTTGTTCATGCAGCACTATTTAGAGAATACCTACAAATATCTCATTTGTGTCTGGAAAGAAATGTCGAATTCGATATTTCATTCCAGACACGAATGAGATGTTTCAGATATTCAAACAAACACTGAATGTGTTCTTTTTTATTATATGCGCTTTATTAATGCTCAAGTTGCTAAATTATGCAGCATTGTCAGTTTTAGTAGCACACCAAATTAAACAATATACGAAAGTAGGTAGCAAACCACTATAAAATCATGACGTCAATCAGAAAGCTACAGTGAAATAACAAAAAGCTATAATGAAATAACAAAACGCGATTTCACTGTAGCTTCCAAGAGATACATACAACGATCTGCGTTTCGGTAATTTTCCGCCGTTTTATAAGAAAGCATATAATAATAATAAAATAGTGCTGCATTGTGCTTCCATCAAGTCAATCATCAAGTAAATTTCACAACAAAAAAAAACCCGTCACCACTTGCTGCAAACACCATGCAACACTATATTCTTAGTTAATTTATTCTTACTAATCCGCAATCCCTTGTCCTTAATTGCCTCACTATCAGTAGCTACCCATAAAAATGAAATTCGAGAATTTATCAACCCTACTCTGCTATTCTAGCTCCCCTCTGTATTATACTTCTCTTACATCTATGTCTTGTCGTAAGGAGAAGACAAATACAAGCACCCGTGCTTGCTATCAAATCCTCTTCAACCAGGGGGGGGTCAGGGCACGTATGCCGGGGTGGTGGGTGGTCGATGGGACCAACAAACAACTTTTTCCTCAAATTTTTTTGACTGTTTTTGCAATGAGTTTGGATTAAAACACCTTAGAATGTCAATATTAACATAAATGAAAAAGTTCATGATGATCAGACAAACAGTATTAGTCCGGGAGCTAATAGGGGTACCCTTGCACCCCCCCCCTGGGACTTAACTTCACCCCATTTATTTTGTTCCTTATTATGTCCTTCAACTTTTAAGCAATGTTAACAAGAAAAAAAAGTGGCCGTGTAGACTCCAGACAAGATGGCGTCCATCATGGCCGCCGTTTTTCAGACCAGACCCTAGGTCAGTTTTATGCAAATTATAGCGGGAAAATCTTGTAAAATGTATACAAATGTATATATTGTCGTGAAGCTAAGACATAATGACACTTTTTTGCCAAAATTGAAACTCACCATCCAAGATGGCCGCCAAAATGGCCGCCGGAAGTTGAAAATATGACATTTTTTCACAAATATCTTCTAGATCAATTCATGCTGTTTGGAACTGGTTGAGTAATATGACTTTATTTAGTGTTGTGTATATTAACTGATCATTGGAGCAATTAAATATGCAACTAATGGGGTCCTAGCCCCTTCTGATCCCTCAAATATTCGATTTTACAGAACGCAGTACAAAATTTTCCAAAAAATCACAATTGGGATTCTAGTCATATTTCAAAAAGAAACGAAAAGAACATTGTAATGTAAGTGAGGCATATCATTACCTATGAATATTCCAACTCTCTGGAACCAAAAATCTTACCTTGGCTCAAAATGGCTGCGAAAATGGCCGCCAAAATATGGAAAATGGTAAATATTGCCCCAGGGTGTCCTGCAATCGCTTACAAGTTGTGGTTGATGTATACAATTGGCTAATCTGTATTCTATACATTGCATACTAACATCTTTGATGCACCATGGATCATTTTTACTATTGTCACCACTGACATCACCAGAAATATGGGATTTTTCTCTCACAAACTTGACATAAATATCGGCAAAAATTCACTTTTCAGGGTTCGACCATTTGTTCAAGTAAAATGCAACTATCTTTGGTATCAAAGGTGTTTATTGTTTTGGTCTATCTTAAGTGTGTCACACGGTGGTGTTTAAAGACTAAAATGCTCAAGATGGCATCCAAAATGGCAACCAAATTTGTAACAAGTTAAAAGTTAACATATCCCGAACATTATTCTCTGCGTTATCCGAAAAAGATAGCAAATTGTGACTCACTTGGTTATTTTACGTATTAGTTAATTAACTGACAAATATGTTCTATTATATTTGTCCCAGTTCCGTATGGGGCATGACAAATTCATTTTAAAGTTGCAGCATGGAATTTTGCGGAGAACCTCTTTTGTGATTCTGGCCCCTTTCACCAACCCGATCCAAATATGCCGCCGTCCCGGGGTGGGTCACACATGGCACCACGACATTCAGTATATATTGGGGTCATCCTACAGCGCCAATTATACCACACCAAACGGTTAAAGGGGGAGAAATTGTATAGGTGCCACATTTGAACCCATCTGGGCGGCCATTTTGGATCGGGGATGGTGAAAGCGGGTGAATATTTAGTTTGTCTCAGTGGTCACCCTACAACACACAGTGTTCGACCTAAAATGGGGGTGGGGCAATTGCATGGTACCATATATGGACCCCTCTGATCACTCATTTTATGTTCCCCCGTTATCTCTGGGCTATAGTTTATATCGGACGTTCATGTCCCCATAGAGCCCGGGTCCCACGCCATGAGGGGTTTATAGTAGCTTATCTGCGATCGTACGCATTGTTTCTAAAACATCAAGTGTAACCATACCGTAAAGGTATCTGGATATATACAATGGTCAATCAGTTATTTCGTGGCCACTAATTAGTATTTCGTGATCACGAATTAGTTATTTCTTGGCAAGAATTAGTATTTCGTGACCACCAACTTAGTTATTTCGTGGCCACGAATTAGTATTTCATTGCCTCGAATTAGTATTTCGTTGCCACGAATAAGTAATTTCGTGGCCACGAAATAAATAAACAATTTCCCATGTCCTAAACCAGCCACCGTAGATTATGGATCATTCTGTTTTAGTAATAAATTTGGAGAACCACGACCAGCATCAATGTAACAACTACAACAACTCATCTATGCCAATGATATGTTTAGCCATACATGTGGATAGGGTGGTATTGTTTAAAAATGTTAAACAATGTTATCATGTCCATATGTATTGCTAAATATTACTGGGCATATATATATATGGTTGTTCTATAATTCCCGGTCGGGTTTATAAAAATTTGGAGTTTAAATTATGTTCATCTGACGATAAAGAAAACATATTCTCCGTCCACTCGATACATCCACCGGGATACGTGCTTCACATACTAAATTAACATCTTAGTCAACATGACAAATCACTCTCTCAAATCCTTTGCACAAGAACAAAATAAATTGTCACTATAAATAGGCAAGACATCTATGGACACTTTCTAAGAGATAATTTATTTATAAGAAGATATATATGTGCATTATGTGCTTGGTCTTATATATAGTACAACACAGTAAGATGCAAGTGACACAGTGCGGGGACAATACTGTGTCGAAGAACATAGTTGAGGGGACCCTTCCATCATCCTTCATAATGCATCATGATCCCATCTGTTGTGAACAAACCATCGACTTAGGCTTAATGGATCGTTCTCCTCCAACAATATACTTGGCTTTGAACCGATCAACACTCTGGGCCGTGGTATTTCCCCGTAAATTAGATAGTGTCTATAGTTGGATGGTATTGGTTATGTTCAGATGGTGACACATATATGAAACTGTACATGTTTGTGCCCCATGGGCCATTGAGCATTATAAGATCGAGAACCTTAGTCTAGGAAATTACCGGGAATTCACTGGAAATTGCGATTGTAGCTGATATAGGGTCAACGTTTGCGTTTCCGATGCAGTTAATACCCAAATGTGAAATTTGAGATATACCTGGCTGTCAACGTGAACCAGATGTCTTTAAGGTTAGCAATGGTTGCTAACCAAATGCCACAATGGTGTACTAATCATTCATTGGTATTGCCTTAAGTAGGTCAGTGTCTAATTACGTGGTGCTGGTTTTGTTCAAAGTTGGGCACATGTATGTCTAAAAATATGCAGCCATGTTCTGCATAGGCCACTGATCATTATACGATCGGGAGACTTGCCACCGGTCCCGATAGCTCCTTAGTAACAGTTACTAAGCACATATTCGGAATTTGCAGGAAAATGCAACTATTGTTGATATCTATTTTACTCATTAAGCTCTACTTTAGTGGAAATTCGAATTTGCTTGATTTTCACAGCTACACACGAAGCGTGGAGATTAACTGCGGTCAGAATAATGATGGTGAATATTGGGTTTCAGTCGCTTTACTGAAGTTGGCCAATGTAACTGGCATGGGAAGTGTGAAATCGAAGCCTATATCGTTATAGTAAAGATCTCAGCTGCACCGAAATGTCCATTTATCAGTAGCACAAATCATGCGAAAACACATATTCTCTCAGTGCATGTGGGGTAGACTCCGATGACAACGATTGAGTTAATGACAACGAACAACTACCATCTATACCTATGTATTTGTGACACTACATCCCGTTATGATCAACGATGTGGTTTAAAAAACTAGTCAGTGGACATCAAGACAGACAAGTATAAAATAAAACACTAATATAATATGTAATCACAATGTGAACAGTCTTGTTGTGACTATATTCGTTTGAGTCAACATGCTGCATATTATCGATATTACAAAACCATTCGACACTTACTTTTGCCAATTACTGTATCTTGATCGAGACATAACTATATCATATATTGCTTCTATTAACTCACGGATAGCTACAGTGGGTCAAACACGAGTGTTGGCCTACATATATAGTTGCGCACGATTGCCAATAAGTGATATTACAATCAACGTTTGAGCATAACACGAAATTCTCCATAGGGTTAAGCGTTGAATTTCGATCGCAACTGTAGCCAGCAAGAATTATCTGATCACATCCATCCTTTTTAAAACTACGTCTGTATTTCACATTTAGTATTTTTTAGAAATATCAGTACGCGTATGTCGTCATACGCAAAATGGCCCCATTTATCCAAACTACTATTATCTCCATAGGACTCAGTGTTAAATTTTGATCACAACTGTAGCCAACAAGAATTAACCGATCACATCAAAATTTTCAAAAATACATGTAACTGTGATATCTAGTAGTTTGAAGAAGTTTCAAATCGCACCGATCACCATACGCCCGATGGCACCATCTATCGTTTTCTGTAGATACGAATTAAACGCTCTCTAAATTATGTTGACCCCGATTTAGGACGACCCGCCAAAATTCAAGAATGGAAACAAGTCAATCCTGAAAACACACCTACTGGGCATACATAATCCGTTTTCAGATCGCTTTTAACAAACAAAAAATGCAAAATGACATAAGGAATCCGACTATAATTTTAAGTCATGCGAGAGACGATATTGCATTTCCTCCTGAAAGAGATATTTTGGGCTTAATATTATGGCCTATGGTCCAGCTAATTGACAGCGTAATAACCCAGCGCATATATAGAATATAATATAAGCATCATATGTACATTCTAATAGAGAAGTTTGCATAACAAAGGTGATACTCATGCAGAGTCCCCTCATATATCTCCTTTAAAGATGCATAATCCGAATTAACTCTCGCAAGTTACTATTTCCTTGGCTTCGGGGGCAAACAATATTTGATTCGAGTCGAGGAACCCACCCATCAAAACTCAGAGTGATCAGATATCGATTTTTGAAATCTATTATTTTTCACCACCGATACTTTTTAGTGGCCCAGTCGACAATATCACGGGTTTTTGGTACCGGGAAACATTGAAATTTTTAAATATTGTTCACGCCATAAAAGTAAGGTAAATGATGTTATAATACCTAATGAGTTGATGGTTCTTAAAAACTGTGCCACAATAATCGCTTGTAACAAATTTCCCAAAGAAATTCCTGACAGATTTTAAGAAAATAAATTTTGAAATACCAGGAAATTTTGGCAAAACGTGCGTTTGGCCCTTAACATATTATGCATAAAATACCAGATTGTGTTATCGCGTGGCTACTAGATTCAGTACTTGCGTGCGAATGTCCCGAAATTGAGAGATCTCGTTCGGAAATCTAGCAATACAAATAATACCAAAGTGATATTTGGCGAAATTCAACGCTGCATGCATGTCCTCTTCTAGCGAAATCTCTTCTGAAGAAATTGGAAAAGCCGCAAAGTTCTATAATCAGCAAATAGTGCACTAAATTACCTAGTTACCTGGACCGCATATAACAGGATTCTACAAGTTTGTATCGTTACCGTTACCAGTGTGAATCCGGGCATCGGTCATCGCGAGTTTTTATTCAAACTCGACTATTGATATGGCGAGGGACGGTTGGCGTCCGGATGGCCTGGCATCCGGGTGGGTGGCAACAAACCCATATAGCCGTTTATTGATTGATTCTGACATTTTTTGGTATGTGAGTTAATTTACAGCTGCACACATAACATATATCTGGTCTACCCCGACTTTCTTTCATATTTGGTATATGGATCTATTTCAAGAAAATCTCGAAAGAGTCTGAAATGCAGATTTGTCCACTCCTATTTACACGAGTTGCAGCCCTCAGTTCGTCTATTTTGTTAGCAATATTAGGAAAATTTATTTCCGTTTGCGTGATAACTTAAACAAACGTCAACCAATTTCATTCCTAATTGGCATATGGATCTTCCACAACAATATCTCGAACGAGTTCGAAAACCAGATTTGTACGATCCTTTTTGCCTGAGTTACGGCTCTTAGTTTGCCTATTTTTAGCCATTTTATAACCGTTAGTGCGAAAACTTGAACAAACGTCAACCAATTGCATTCCTATATGGTATATGGAACTCTCACAATACTATCTCGATGAAGTTAGAAAACCAGGTTTGTCCGATTATTTTTACCTGAGTTTACCCTTGTTTTTTTATATATATATTTTTTAGCTATTTTAGAAAAATTTTATGTCCGCGCGTTATCGCAATAACTTGAAAAAACGTCAACCAGTTTCACCCATATTTTGGTATATGAATCTTTCACAACAATATCTCGAACGAGTTCGAAAACCAGATGTGTCCAATCCATTTTACCTCGGTTACTCAGAGTTACGACCTTTAATTGGTCTTATATTTAAAAAAAAATAAAATTGTATGACCATTAGCGCAAATGTCAACCAATTACATCCATATTTGATATGTGAACCTTTCATCACAATATCACGATCGAGTTCGAAAACCAGGTTTAATCGATTTATTTTACCTGAGTTACCACCCGTCCTCATCTGTTTTATTAATTGTATGACCGTTATATATAGAGCGAAAACTTGAACAAATGCCAACCGAATCCATTCATATTGGGTGAATGGATCTTTCACAAAAATATCTTGATTGAGTTAAAAAAAAACAGGTTTGTCCGATTTTATTACATGAGTTATGGCCCTTAGTTCTGAGTTATGGTTCTTTACGTTATTACGTTTTTACGTCCATTTTAGTGATGCTGGGTCAGACAGTTTCACACTTATGGGCAATACAAAACTCGACCAGAGGCATCCTTGTCAAATAATGATTCAAATAATAATTTCGACAACTTTACTAATAAAGTCGGTGATCGTTCGTCTCTCCGGCTATAGACTACCAAACGGATGGATCATGCGGGCTGGGAAAAAAGGGGTAACTTGACCCGGCGTGTGTAGTAAGATAGGTCAAATGTGCCGTTGTTGTGTGACTTCCAACAACTGGGAAATATATAACGTCTATCAAGTCCAGTGGCATCAAGTAGTTTTAACAAATGACAATGGAAGTAAATGACTTTATCTTAAAGATACGGGCGGCGTTGACGGTGTGTATATATGCTGTTAAAATATTCACCTCCGTCAAAACCGCCATAAAGAGAAAGAATAGTAAAATATAGACAGACTTTGTTCTTTGTTCATGCAGCACTATTTAGAGAATACCTACAAATATCTCATTTGTGTCTGGAAAGAAATGTCGAATTCGATATTTCATTCCAGACACGAATGAGATGTTTCAGATATTCAAACAAACACTGAATGTGTTCTTTTTTATTATATGCGCTTTATTAATGCTCAAGTTGCTAAATTATGCAGCATTGTCAGTTTTAGTAGCACACCAAATTAAACAATATACGAAAGTAGGTAGCAAACCACTATAAAATCATGACGTCAATCAGAAAGCTACAGTGAAATAACAAAAAGCTATAATGAAATAACAAAACGCGATTTCACTGTAGCTTCCAAGAGATACATACAACGATCTGCGTTTCGGTAATTTTCCGCCGTTTTATAAGAAAGCATATAATAATAATAAAATAGTGCTGCATTGTGCTTCCATCAAGTCAATCATCAAGTAAATTTCACAACAAAAAAAAACCCGTCACCACTTGCTGCAAACACCATGCAACACTATATTCTTAGTTAATTTATTCTTACTAATCCGCAATCCCTTGTCCTTAATTGCCTCACTATCAGTAGCTACCCATAAAAATGAAATTCGAGAATTTATCAACCCTACTCTGCTATTCTAGCTCCCCTCTGTATTATACTTCTCTTACATCTATGTCTTGTCGTAAGGAGAAGACAAATACAAGCACCCGTGCTTGCTATCAAATCCTCTTCAACCAGGGGGGGGGGGTTCAGGGCACGTATGCCGGGGTGGTGGGTGGTCGATGGGACCAACAAACAACTTTTTCCTCAAATTTTTTTGACTGTTTTTGCAATGAGTTTGGATTAAAACACCTTAGAATGTCAATATTAACATAAATGAAAAAGTTCATGATGATCAGACAAACAGTATTAGTCCGGGAGCTAATAGGGGTACCCTTGCACCCCCCCCCCCCCTGGGACTTAACTTCACCCCATTTATTTTGTTCCTTATTATGTCCTTCAACTTTTAAGCAATGTTAACAAGAAAAAAAAGTGGCCGTGTAGACTCCAGACAAGATGGCGTCCATCATGGCCGCCGTTTTTCAGACCAGACCCTAGGTCAGTTTTATGCAAATTATAGCGGGAAAATCTTGTAAAATGTATACAAATGTATATATTGTCGTGAAGCTAAGACATAATGACACTTTTTTGCCAAAATTGAAACTCACCATCCAAGATGGCCGCCAAAATGGCCGCCGGAAGTTGAAAATATGACATTTTTTCACAAATATCTTCTAGATCAATTCATGCTGTTTGGAACTGGTTGAGTAATATGACTTTATTTAGTGTTGTGTATATTAACTGATCATTGGAGCAATTAAATATGCAACTAATGGGGTCCTAGCCCCTTCTGATCCCTCAAATATTCGATTTTACAGAACGCAGTACAAAATTTTCCAAAAAATCACAATTGGGATTCTAGTCATATTTCAAAAAGAAATGAAAAGAACATTGTAATGTAAGTGAGGCATATCATTACCTATGAATTTTCCAACTCTCTGGAACCAAAAATCTTACCTTGGCTCAAAATGGCTGCGAAAATGGCCGCCAAAATATGGAAAATGGTAAATATTGCCCCAGGGTGTCCTGCAATCGCTTACAAGTTGTGGTTGATGTATACAATTGGCTAATCTGTATTCTATACATTGCATACTAACATCTTTGATGCACCATGGATCATTTTTACTATTGTCACCACTGACATCACCAGAAATATGGGATTTTTCTCTCACAAACTTGACATAAATATCGGCAAAAATTCACTTTTCAGGGTTCGACCATTTGTTCAAGTAAAATGCAACTATCTTTGGTATCAAAGGTGTTTATTGTTTTGGTCTATCTTAAGTGTGTCACACGGTGGTGTTTAAAGACTAAAATGCTCAAGATGGCATCCAAAATGGCAACCAAATTTGTAACAAGTTAAAAGTTAACATATCCCGAACATTATTCTCTGCGTTATCCGAAAAAGATAGCAAATTGTGACTCACTTGGTTATTTTACGTATTAGTTAATTAACTGACAAATATGTTCTATTATATTTGTCCCAGTTCCGTATGGGGCATGACAAATTCATTTTAAAGTTGCAGCATGGAATTTTGCGGAGAACCTCTTTTGTGATTCTGGCCATATTATTGAAAGGAAATGGGCAGAACTTTGAGACGGAACTGAGATGAACCATCATGATGTGTGGGTATTCAGGCCCACTATGATACAAATTTATCAACTGGATACAGGGTGGAAGCCAAGATGGCAGCCACGGAGTTACTCTATGGTCATAGATGAGGATAATAGGTATACAGGGAGTTATTGCATGGTCATGAATGGTGTGTGGGTATATAGGGAGTCCCCTGTTGGTGACGGTGGGACATATTTTTATATATGTTGTGGATGTGTCATCATTGGTGGTGTATGGGGAGTAGATGTATGATCATGGATGGCGTGTATATAACATATGAGTGGCAAGTATGGAACTTATGAGTGGTCGTATGTGCGGGTATTGGTATATCTGGAAGGGCTCACCATTGGTATTGTGCATATGTATACCTGGATTGACTCTATGGTCATGTGTATGGCGAATAGGTATACATGTAGTGGCTGTATGGTCCATGGTTAGGTGAATATGTATACAACGAGTGACTGTATGGTCGTGAATGTAGTGAATATGTATACATAGAGTGACTTTTTGGTCATGTGTCGGGTGTAGGTGTATACCTGGTGTCCATGCATGTTGACTCGTGGCTGTATCGTCATTTGTGGTATGTACGGGTATAACCAAGTATGGTTGCATGATCAGGTGTACGTGTATAAAGTGGGTTACTATGTTGGCATTTGTGTGGTGTTTATGTACATATGGAGTGAGTTGGGTAATGGGTGGGTTGTACATGTGTATCTTGGGTGGCTATCGCTTTCCACAATAACTCAAGGGTATGATAATCAATAGAGAGGTCATGTCAGAGAGTTCTCCATCTTGATGATGTTTATGTAGATGGGGGACGTTAAGCTGTATACATGTATACATGTACACCTGACCCATGACCACGGGTGACCATATAGCCATGCGTCACAATGCAGGCACACCGGGTATACTCCTAAACATGACCCATAACCATATAGTCACTCCTTGTATACCCATTCATCTCACCATTGGCCATAAGGTCACCCCCTGTATACATATTCTCCAAACGCATGGTCAAATAGACAATCAATATCTACATCAACACCATAAAGTCATTCCGGTATACATATGCACCTCACCAATGGCCATATAGCCACTCGCTTCATACACATAACCTCACCCATGTCACCTGGTATACTCCTTCACCTGACCTATGGTCATATAGTCACCCCGTGTGTACCTATTCAAAACATTCATACATGATCATGGCCAATCCTTGTATACATATTCACCTCAACATTGGCCATGTCATTCCCTGTATCCCTATTTGTCACACCATAGCCGAATAGCCACTCAAGATATACTAATACACCCCATCCATGTCAGTATAGTCACTTCATGTATGCATATGCACCTCATCCATGGCAATATAGCCACTCGCTATATACGCATATCCCTCGCCCATGACAATAAAGCAACAAGTGTGTATGTTGGTATAACCTACACATGACCATACCGCCACGAGTCACCAAACAGGAACACCAAGTATACGCCTGACACATGACCATTTAGTCACCCCCTGTATAGATGTCCATTACATTTGTGACCATACAGTCACTACTTGTATACCTACATGTACCTACATGTACTCATCTCACCATTAACAATACAGTCACTACTTGTATACCTATTCGACACACATAGTCATATAACCACTCGATATACATAATCAGCCCACCCTAGACTATAGATTCACTCCAGGTATACATGTAAACCTCACTAATGGCCATTCATCCCTTCCAGATATACAAAAAACGGACACACGACCACTCCATACTTGCATATACACCTCACACATGACAATTCAGCAATTCACTGCATAATCATACACGCCATCCATGATAATACAGCTAAGCATTATACACCCACAAATGATAATACATCCACGAGATATATAAATATACATCCCGCCATTACCACACGGACACTCCCTATATACCCACACCCTCGATAATGTCCACCCAGCTTAATCTAGGTATTCATATTCAATCATGACCATACAGTCATTCTGTGTATACCTGTACACATTACCCGTAACCATAAAATCACTACCTATTTATCCACACACCCCATCCATGATCATACAGACAACACATGCACATACCACCCATGACCTTACAGTCACTCCATATATACATAATCAACACATAGATGACCATGTAGATATATCCATACACCACACCAATGACCATACAGGTACACCGGTTGCACCCGTACTGAATATACACAATCATACACCATAGAGTCACTCCATGCATACCGATTGACCTCACACCTGACCATGACCTCTCCCTGTGTACCTAGATGCATCTTACCATGGACAACCCACTCATAACCATATAGTCACTCATTGTATACCTACTCACATCAGTCATGACATACAATAACTCCCTGTATACCTATTCACCTCACATATTATCATAGAGTAACTCCATGGCTATGATCTTTGCATCCACACTGTATCCTGTTGACATTTTATAATAATGGACCAGAATAGCCAAAGATTATGGTCCATCTCAGTTCTGTATCAAAGTTCTGCCCATTTCCTTTCAATAAATGTGGCCAAAATCACAAAAGAGGTTCTCGGCAAAATTGCATACTTTAAAATGAATTTGTCATACCCCATACGGAACTGAGACAACCAGAATAGAACATGTAGTTGTCAGTTAATTAACTAACATGTATAATAACCAAGTGAGTCACAATATGCTACCTTTTCGGATAATGCAGAGAATGTTCGGGATATATGTAAAAAAATAACATTCTACAAATTTGGTTGCCATTTTGGAAGCCATCTTGAGCAATTTAGTCTATAAACACCGTAGTGAGACACATTTAAGATAGACCAAAACAATAAACACCTTTTAATCCAAAGATAGTTATATTTTACCTGAAAAAATGGTCCAAACCTGAAAAGTTAATTTTTGCCAATATTTATGTCAAGTTTTTGAGAGAAAACTCCAATATTTTTGACGATGTCAGGGGTGACCATAGTAAGAATTAACCATGGTGCATCAGACATGTTAGTATTCAATGTATAGAATGCAGAATATCCAATTTTATACACCAACCACAACTTGTAAGCGATTGCAGGACACACTGGTGTAATATTTACCATTTTCCATATTTTGGCGGCCATTTTGAGCCAAAGTAAGAATTTTGGTTCCAGTGATTTGGAATATTAATAGTTAATGATATGCCTCACTTACATTACAAAGTTCTGTTCATTTCTTGTTGAAATATGACTAGAATCCCAATTATGATTTTTTGTGAAATTTTATAACGCATTCTGTAAAATCGAATTTTTGAGAGATCGGAAGGGGTTAGGACCCCAATAATTGTATATTTCGTTGCTCCAATGATCAGTTAATATACAAAACACAAAATAAAGTTGCATTACTCAACCAGTTCCAAACAGCATGAATTGATCTAGAAGATATTTGTAAAAAAAAATTATATTTTCAACTTCCGGTGGCCATTTTGGCGGCCATCTTGGATGGTGGGTTTCAATTTTGGCCCAAAAAAGTGTCATTATGTCTCAGCTTCACGAAAATATATACATTTGTATACATTTTACAAGATTTTCCCGCTATAATTTGTATAAAACTGACTTAGGGTCTGGTCTGAAAAACGGCGGCCATGATGGACGCCATCTTGTCTGGAGTCTACACGGCCACTTTTTTTTCTTGTTAACATTGCTTAAAAGTTGAAGGACATAATAAGGAACAAAATGTGTGGGGTGAAGTTAAGTCCCAGGTGGGGTGCAAGGGTACCCCTATTAGCTCCCGGACTATATAGCCTGTAGCCCATGCTACTGGTTTGAATTTTGAAATCCAAGATGGCCGGTGGCAGCCATGGTTTTTTTGGCCGATTGACCCCAAAATGACTCGTTCCTATTTACGTGTCAATGTTAAAATCCATGACAATATAGTATGCACAGAAATTAATATACAGCTGTTTACAGTGAAATTTCCCCCGCAAATCTCTGTTTTAGTGTTAAAATGGTGGTGGGTGTCAAAAAATTTGGACGCGGGGTTGGGTGGATCCCAAACAAGGGCCTGAAAAATCCCCCTCTTCAACGGGGAAATTTGCCAATGTGAACGTAGCCTAATTATGAAAAAAAAAAATGTTCTATACTTTCAGTGAGATGCTGTCGAATAACTGAGATTGGCAAAAGGTGCGAACCTGCTCAGCTATCGAGCTTATGATGCCATAGATTAGAACGCTATAGTAAATGATCATGTCTCTTGAAACACACACATCGACAGCTCACAGCTGGAGTAATCTTCCGCCGATGTTATTGTGTGATATTCTATCGTATGTACCAACTGAGAACCGTCTTGATGCAGCACTCACGTGTAAGAACTGGAGTATGTGCATTGACGAAGTAATCGTGTGGAAATATACTGTTATCAGAGCATTTAATGCCAATGGCGACCTATTGGTGGATAAAATTAGTCATCTCGTCCATAAATATGGACGTCATATTGAACATTTATCACTGAAAGTAGACCAGTACTATGTCGAGAACCGAAACCTGGCCCGCAAGGTCATTGAAGTGTTGGCGCATCACATACGGCCGTTGCGCTTGCGTCATTTAATAATACACCACGTGGGTGTTAATCCGTTGCTCTACAATGGCGCAGACTTCATTTCGTGTCTGATCGAATTATTTAGCCGAAGTAACAAGGGTGTTGAACGGGGTTTGTTGTCAGTTGACCTCGGAAAGATGACGTATCCAATAATAGATCGATTGCTAGAAAAAATAGCTGCAAATCATGGCAATATCCACAGACTCGACATCCAGAATGACGTATATGTTGTATCCATTAGCCAGGATTGTATTTGTCACGTGGTAGACCTGTGCAAAAGTCTCACATTCCTGAGGGTGCACTACAGTTGCATGTCTGACCATGCTCTCATCGTATTCGCAAATTCGAACAGAGTTAAATTAAAACATCTCGACCTAGTGTGTAGGAGAGAACAAAAGTACATGAACGAGATTTCTGGTCATGCTTGGGCGACGATCAGAAGGGCATGTCCCGATCTTAAGGTGACCTTGACCTTCGACAACAATTGCCCTCACGACAGAATATCGGAGATTCTAAAATCGGAAATACCTGTCAACCATCTGAAACTAGAGACCTTCACTCCTGTTTTCGATGAGGTCAATTTCGCTGCCGCTCATTACTCGGATACTATTGCGGCCTTGACATTGCAGACCAGCAAGTCAGCAGCTCTCGAAGAAGCTCTGATCAATCTGGCGCGAACATGCACGAAGTTGCATGGACTTTATGTGTATTGCGTACTTGGCGAACCTGTGGTCGACGAACTTTTGAAGTTGCTGCCCTTGATGGAGAAACGTGGATCATACATCCTCAAGACCAATCTTGACCCTGAGCCATGGGTGGCTGGCATTGAAGATGACTATTGGAATTTTGAGTGAAGTTGATGAGCTGTCCGATCGTTGCGTATATATACACCCTGTCACTGACTCGCGGCCATATTGGATCCACCAGGCCCGCGGTTCCGTGGTTTTAGTGCTACGTATAAACAGGTCAAAGTTCTGGAGCAGCATTCCATATATGAATCATTCATGACTTTCAAATGATTCTCTAGATCTTTGACCGGTAGCACTAAACCACGGAACCGGGACTGAATGGATTTATGAAACAACGGAACGGAGCTCTGGATGAATCCAATGCGGCCACGACTCGGTGATCTCGCTCATATTCATTTACATTCATATCACAAACATCGGCCTCCATAATAGAACTTCGATGTGCCACATTCGATATGACACCAGTCTTGTCAATATTTCCAGAGTCCATTTCCACTGAGCAGGTGAATAGAATGGGCCCGACAAGAACAACAACCCAAAATAGAACGGTGAATATAAGCATAGTCCGATCCAGTCACATGTCTATAAACGCTCTTTAACAGTCGGTGTTGGTGGGCACGGAAAGCATAGACGTTGTTTATCGTAACCGATATTTTGAATTTGCGGGCCGGCGGCCGACCAAATATGTTTAAATTGTGATAATTTATTAAAGATGCATTATCCGAATTAACGCTCCTAAATTACTATTTCTTTGGCTTCGGGGGGGGGGGGGTAAAATATTTGATTCGAGTAACCAACCAATCAAAGCCCAGAAAAACGTCGTCAAACGGACGGTCTCGGACAAAATTGCGGATGTAGATGGATAACTCTCAAATAAAGTGGTAATACGGTCAAATTTCGTGATACTCAAGTGATAATAGGGCCATATTTCGTTGAACAAAATGTTGATAAATAACACGTTTTGGGAAATTTGATACCATAATTGACAGTGGTTAGCATTATTTTGTTGCAATTAATCGATTCTGATAACTAAAGCGTATTTTGAAGAAATGTTGTTGTTGTTGTATCGTGATAATATGGGGACCCCAGCGGAGACAGGAACGTGGATCTCCGTCGGAATTGCCAACTGCATTCCCTCCCCCTTGAAACACAGGTCCCTGGGCAGAAATACTAAAATACCAATATAAACTATACGAGTATATTCTATGTTAGTATTTTAGGCTTTTTCCACAGGGGCCTGTACCTTGAAACGAACGAAAATTTCCATAATCGGAAAGGTTCAAAACTGAACTGTTTAAAACTTCGAATCCAACTTTCCCCGACCAATGGAAATTTCCAACTGGAAGCTATTTCAGTCCAAAACATTATTTAAATTGGGGAAATACTCAACTGTTTGTTTAAAACCGACAAATTTCACACTAAATGCTGGATGGAATATTTAAATTTCAGAACATTTTCAACCTACTTTGGTATCAAATTTCTAATGTTTTTTCAGATATTAAATTTCCAACTGTTAAACACTTTGGCTAAAATGGGGTGGTGTGACACGCCCCCCCCCCATGTTTCCACGTGCCTGAACGGAGACCATCAGATAATAAGATGTGCCTTTATCTACCGTTATTGGAAGATTGGATTGCTCCTCCTTTACTACATACACTCTTTGTAATCTGTTTTTGTTCCCCGACACAAAAAATCAGACTCAAATGACCATATATATATACTTGTGGGCATAACGATCGTCTCACGTAACGTTTGTTGGTAATGGCACGTATAACTTAACCAGCACTTTATAATAATAGACATGTTTCCATCTATATTCGTTTTGTTCTGCACATACATTAAGTGTGTACATGTATATATGTTATGTTCTCGTTCCTATGTTCTATTGTTTTTGTATGTTCGTGTTAAATTACATGTGTATATCATATCTTCAATTATGGAGGAATTAAAGATATATATATATATATATTAAGGTGGATACCCGTGGTGGAGTTGTCGCACCATGCATGGGACCTGTGCGTTGTTAAAGCAAGGATATATCAATACCAATAGCTCTATCATGATAACGTGACCACTGACAGCGCCTGACATCGGAAGTTAAAGTTCTTGATCTAAACATTTCTGTTGTTTTCTGTCAGATGTGCATCGAAACGTGTACAAAGAGGAACAAGAAAAAAAGATCAATGCATCAGATCGTCGCCCATAAACTATTTTACAAGATTTAATCACGTACATTTAGAAAGTATTATAAATTTAATATTTATCTTACAATATTATTAGCCGATTAAATTCGGCCTCATGTCTTTAGTAAGAGATATCTTTATTACCTCCAAGTATAGGAGAGATCGATATACATGACATATACATACAGTTGGATTAAAGTGGGCTCCCCTGGTCAGTGTGGTGGGCCGTTATGTACAAGTATGGAGAGGTGTTGGAAACCATGAGAGTGAAGCATATATATATGCATTTGAATGTTCACAGTTCACTACAGCTTTTGTTGCAGGAAAATCTGATTTGTCCAACAGATATGAAAGTTAGTCGTTACAACATGCGTGGGTGTTGAGAAGATAATTACAATGGACGTGACACGGGTTGCTGTACTCCATTCCTTATCATTGTGCTGAGAACGTACAGGAACTTCGCAGAATATAGTACTAGTTCCTTGAGGCAGTGAGATATGTGTTCTGTTAGGGTTTCCAGAGAACTTCCGAGGAGGGTTGCTACCAGGTCATCTCTGGCTAACGACGCAAGGTGAAAATATTCGGGTATGCCGAAACGAGAGATAATCCCTTCCCACAAATATATTGATGGCAACACCGGAACTTTAGTATTATGTTAAAAGTCCAGTGCATTTATGGTTTCACCTCAAACTAATTGCAACACAAAGTTTCTCACTGGGAATAACAGAATCACAAACAACATACTAAAAATCAAAAAGAATCAAGAAAGGCGCAATTGATGAATTTATGAATTTTGTGAAATGAGTTTGTCAAAATTTGGTAAAATACTCAATTTATGGCTTTTCAAGAATGTTTATAAAAAATATTATTTCACAATTATTTTCACATTTTAAAGGCACGTGAGGCCTTAGTTGTCGAAAATATTCATATTTGTTCCAATCACCGTAAACAGAAAAACATTAAAATGCATACAGTTTCGTTCATATATACCATGACTATTGCGTAAACAGCATGTTATCATAAAGACCTACTATATTTTACCTAAGCAAGAGCCTGATTGTGTTACAGAAGACAGCACAATGCTACTGGCTAATCACACACAAATGGCATAAACGCTCTTTATTTGTTCCATATCAGGAATTCACCAACAAAGAACGCTCTTTATGTTTACCATCATAATATAAACAAACACCAGAAAAGTTACTTTTTATGCTTTTGTTTACATAACAATGGTCAAACAAATGACAATAACATACTGTTTATGCGATATTTCTTATTTGTATACGGACAAAGTCTGTCTACATTTTGATGTTCTTTCTGTTTGTGGCGGTTTTTGACGGGTGGAAATATTTTTACAGGATACCCACCGCCAAGGCCAACCGTACCTTTAAATCCATTTTGTAGAGTAGACAATCCTGAATACAGAACAGATAACCTTTCCCAGATACTTTCAGTATTTTTCGAGTTGTGTGACTCCAAATTTGGGAGTTTATCTAATTTCAGAGCCTCAATTTCTTAAAATTAGCTAAAATCCATTTGATTTTTGTATTTCTTGTATTTTTAAAAATAAAGAAAATGAAGGGACTTTCTTGTTGTTTTATTAATGTCTTCTCTAGTTTGTGCACAAAATGATTTCTTTATGCATCTATGATTGAGAAGACAAAAATATTCTTAAACAAAATGTATCTTCCATTGCATGGACAGCCAAATTTGCAGCATATTTGAGGCCAATACAACTCAATAAATATAATTACATATTCCCTGTTTTTCTGATAATAATTAAGTATACATGGCTAAACACAATGTGAAGGAATTTCCTTTAAACATGGTTTAGAAAATAAATTTATGGCACAATGAATCCTTAGTATTAACTCTTTTCTAAAAATGCTATTTTGGGGCGTTTTAGTCCATTTTTAAATGTTTTTGTGTAAAAATAATAAAAACAATGTTCGTTTACCCTAAAACTCTTAGTATTAAAATAATGGCATTACATTGGATATGTCAATGAATGTCACTGGATTTCACTCGTTTTCTGGAAACTGACGCCACATTTGAATATCGGAAAAATGGGGTAGGCGACACCATATTGACTAAATCTCAGAAAACATGGATCTTGATGCATAAAACTTTACTATCACCAGCGCCTACAAACATTATTCTTTAATACAGAGTTTACTGCTTCCTGATCTGATATTCATATTTAGAGTTACGATCCTTTTTGTTGCCACTCGATGGCGAATTATTATTTCGGGATTGTTCTGTATAACCTGGGACTAGTCACAGGTATAACATTCCTATAATGTTCTAAATATACCTCCACTATAGTGCTATTTTTTATTATGCAACAATTATCTACACAAACTGGAATAAAACAACTTTTGTCTGCAATGACCAGAATATGGTGACAAGATCATAGCCTTTTGTGATAACACCTACCCCGTTATCAACGTTCAAATGTGGAGTCAGTTTCTTGAAAAAAAAATCCAATAAGTCAAACCCAAGATAATAAGTAGGTTCAGTTTTCGTATTTCCAATATTATGAGAAATAGTTTAATAGAGACGTTTCCCATAATGGACTACTGCTGATAAGAATTCACTTCAGTTGTCGTTTTGACATATCCGCAGAGCAAAGATTGCGGTTTCGGTTCAGGTTTCACCTAAAATATGCTCCAACTTTTACCAATCACAAATTGAATTACCCCCCTTGGACTGTCTATGAAAAACCCTCATTTCTAACCATTTTTCGGTCCAATAGCTAACCACGACAGGGCGAATGTCAGTCTATAACAAAATTGTGAACCGATAGAATCTAGATATAGTTGAGTTGTAAGATATATTTTAAAACAAAGACAAGTTATCTTATCAATTTTGAAATTTTGTCTTGGAAGTGCAGACGACTATTTTCAAGGGAGAAAACTCAGGCAATTTCCGGTGCAGTAGGATACATAGTTGGCCCACACCAGATACGAAACACATATACTTCATATTCAAAGGTCATCCCGCTTTTTAAACTATGGTACCTTTATAAAATAATTAAACCAACAAAACAGTTCTCCCATGAATAACAAAGGACACAGTGACAGTTATAGCCCTTCAATAAATAAATAAACCTATGTTTCAGCCCTCCTATAAACCCATAAATCTTGTATTGCTGCCCGAAATAACGCACGAAAGATTTTTATTTTGAAATTTTAGCAGAATATCAGAATTTAAATTATGAATGACGACGATGAAATCGCATTTCTTATGATATGAGGTTGAAATGGTTTCTGGTATTAGTTATCATATGTCTACCAATTTTATATTTTAAAACCTCGACCTACGTGAATAGTTTGGCGAGATTGGTTCGCGAAAGATGATGATAACTTGAACACATATCAACTGCTTTTGTTGATATTCGGTATATAGGAGACTTGATCAACACCGTCTTGATCGAGTTTGAAAAGGTCCGCCTATTTTTATCGGAGTTACGGCCCTTTATTAGTTAATTATCGTGAATTTTTATCACGATAGCCCAATATCTAGAAAAAATATCAACTGATTTCGTGGATATTCGGTATATATAGACTTGCTCAACACTGTCTCGATTGTATTCGAAAACCCGCCATGTCCGCCTATGTTGGGTGGAGTTACGGCCCCTGAATTTGTAATGTTTGTGAACTTTGATCGCAATAGCACAACAATATCTCCCTTACACACTTCGCATAAATTCTTACACAATACAGTGTATATTTTTGTACACATACTAGTTACATCACCGAAATGTGTATAAAAGTTCAAACTATTGTATTCAATCACATATACCAAGGTCGCGGCGTGGTTGCATAATCTTAGTATTATTACGACGGTCTTAACAAGAGTCTAAGGGCAGCAATCACATTGATAGTTTCAAGCTAACAAATAAATATTCATATATCATTAATACGGGTAGGGTTCTCTATTCCGAAGGTTCGCTATTCCGAAGGTTCGCTATTCCGAAGGTTCATTATTCCGAAGGTTCCCTATTCCGAAGGTTCATTATTCCAAAGGTTCGCTATTCCGAAGGTTCGCTATTCCGAAGGTTCGCTATTCCGAATGTTTTCTATTCTGGGCGTAATTAACCAGAAATGAATCCAAATTTGCACCCCCCCCCCACAAACACCACACGAGAAATGAAAAATACTTTCGATAGTCTTCACATATAGTACAATTATACACCCCATTATAATTCCCAAATTGTCCCAGATGTCGGTTATGCAAGAAGATAGTATCAGTTTATCGTTCATTATGGAAATTTGAAAACACGATGAGTGCATGACTGAAATAAACTACATGTAAGAGATACAGTCTGTCCGAACTGGCAATCTGTACTTGAAAGAAACACCAACATTAAAGGCCCAGGCCACTTAATTTTCGAACCCCAAAATCACATATCTAAAATATATGTCATATTACATACCATTTTAAATAGGAAGCTCTCATTGTATTATCAACTCATCCGGTGTAATAAACTGTAAACATGTTGTTTTTGGTGAGTTACCGACGTGTTTTTGTGCTTAAGTTTCATCTGGTTTTGTTGCGCAAAGTGTATTATTTTCAATGGAGGGGAATAACTCAATATTTTTAAAATACATTTTTAGTTTGAATTGTGTTGCATTCTGGGAGCCATAACGGGGGAGTCTTTTTATGATTATGTACAGCGGTTTTCTATTTCTCTATGGGCATCTTCTGAGACACAGACGTTTCAAATGGTTATGAATTATAGCATATTAATCGTATTTTATGACATAGATTGGTATTAAACCCGTATATCAAGGCACTATACAAAATAATAGGTGACTCTGAAATTAAGTGGGCATTAAAGTCAATACAAAGTCACAATTGCAGTTAGGCTGATTTCATATCCGTCTATTCAGCGATATTCTGATACGCAGTATGTTATGGCGCTCCAGTATTCATTAAGCGTTATAGCCCCACTGGTATAATCCGCCTTTAGCTGGCGTATTCTTGCCTCTAAGATTATTGAGATATAACGTCATACCTAATGACATTAAATCGTATGGGAAAATAGCAATTGTGTGGTCTGCTTGATTTGAATATGTATTGAGAAATAACGTGATACGTAATAACATTAAATCTCAAGGAAACCCGCGAAAACAAAACAAATCACATTTAATGTTTTATTGTTTTAAGTTATTTCCTTCATAAAAAGAGTCTTCGTGATAAAGAACCTTCTCAATACTTTAGAATATAGAATTAACCTATAAAATACAAAAACCTTCGGAATAGCGAACCTTCGGAATAGTGAACCTTCGGAATAGTGAACCTTCAGAATAGTGAACCTTCGGAATACAGAACCTTCGGATTAGTGAACCATCGGAATAGCGAACCTTCGGAATAGAGACATGTCCCCCATTAATACTAGTCTGCGCTAGACTAAGTACAAATACAAAGACAACACATTTGTAGCAGATAGCCGCTGGCTTTATTGGTGACAAGGTGAAAAACAGACATTCCAGCAACGGCCGTCAGAAACATTTGGAAGCAGAAAACTTTTAATTTCCGTGCCAATAGCATGGCTAGTAACTTCATACTGTCTTATATGCTAATGCGGTATATTCATGCAGTTGGTAAATATCTTCTCAAACCAAGATTTTCAAACAACTTGATTGAACTGACAGCCGTTTACAGAAGGCATTCAGGCATTAAAACAGAGATAAAACCACTGTGTGGAGAAAACAACTCTGAAAGCTTTGAATACTCTTGCCTGCATACATGCAGAAAACCAAACATATGCAATTGATGCATTATATGCATATATAAACATGATCAATATGAATCCTACGCGATTAGTTCCAATTCGTAATAATTTGATTCCAGCAAAGCACTGAATTCCAAAATTCAGAAAAAAAATCTACACAATACGTGAGCTCCATTCATTTGAAATATCCACATGTTCTTTTGATTTAAATTAAAAATTGATACGTGCATCTTGCGAGACCAGACCGGCTAAAGTGACCAGAACATTAGCTCACCCGGTAAGCCCGACCACGGCTTACACTCAATCACTCATTAACACTAACCACATGCCTTTAGCATGAGATCCACAATGACAACGACTCAGTTGTACTCATACGTTACGCTTCAGACAAAAGTTTTGTACTATACTGCGAAACGTCCAAAACAAATAGTCTGCGCTAGACTAAGTACAAATACAAAGACAACACATTTGTAGCAGATAGCCGCTGGCTGCTAAACAGTAAGTCCCAAAGTATGATTCAGGTGGATGCGTGTCTTTAACTCCTACACACACAGTATCTTGGCGCCATGCTACCGCCTTGGATTTCTAACAAAAATCCCGTCCGCACACAGCCTACAATGTGTCCGTAAGTCTGGTGCGCCTTCTGTTTGATTTATCAGATCTACAACATAAAACATGTTATAAGAAAAAATCCTCGCATGTCTACAATAACATTGCGGGGTATATTCGGAATCACGTTATTGCGTGAGGTTCACGTGCCTTGCGTTTCCACCGGAAGTATATTTCTTCCGGAACCCTTTCCGTTTAAATTTTTATTTTTTTTTATTTTTTATTTTTTATTTTTTTTTCCCGTCTATATGTCGACATTCGGAAAGCGAAACAAGCCAATTGTTCTCCCTTCCAAGCAATTAACTTGGGTTACAACTATCATTATTGAAGCTGCATAGCTTTTTGTTACAATTTGTCTCAAGTCTATCGACGTTGTGTTAACCCTATTCCACATTTAATGTTGAAAAACATAATTCGATAGGGACCAGTTGTCCGAAGCAACGGCTTAATCGATACTCACGTGGTATCTCGATTGGAAAGAAAGCTATTTCATTTGCTTAGCGTTGGCCTTTTATTTCCAGCGCCACATTTTGCAATTGTTACCAAACAATCATGCAAGTACCGAGTATTCAAGCTCAATGAAGCAACTATTAACTTCCAGCTGTATCGTGACGTGAGCCTTCCAGAGTGCTCTTTTTGCCAAACAATCATGCAATTACCGAGTATTCAAGCTCTATTGAGCAACTATGGCACAGGCCATCGAAACCAGTTGGCTAAACAAAAATCCGTTTATTAAACGAACCGACATAACATCACCTGTGTGATCTGTGTAACTTTTAGCGCATTAAACGCGGCTGCGAAACACTCCATTCGGTCTTCCGCGACCTTAGCCGTTCCGTCGGCAAATTTCCACATTTAATTTTCAAAAACATAATTCGACAAGGACCAGTTGTCAGAATCGAAGCAGCGGCTTAATCGATACTCTCACGGTGGTATCTAGATTGGAAAGAACGTTATTTCGTTTGCTTAGCGTTTGGGGTTTTATTTCTAACGCCACCTTATGCAAATGTTGCCAAACAATCATGCGAGTACCGAGTATTCAAGCTCAATCGAGTGAGCATGCCACCGGTCACCGAAACCAGTTGGCTCACATCACCCGTGTGATCGGTGTAACGTTTAGCGCCTTGAACGCGGCTATACCTTAACCGTTCCTTAAATTCCGCTTTAATCCCATCAATTATGTTTGCTGGACCGGTTCCCATCTATCTCTTCTGACCCAAATTGCGTGAGTTTCGGATTTACATACCATATTTAAACCCGCAATATATATCTCCACGTGGAGCCCGTTTGTGCCTCTTCCGCACATCATGTTCCAAACACTTCGAAACTTGTATCATCACGGACACATATCGTTCCCATGGACCAGACACTCCGTGCATGGTCTGTTACGTATTATACCGGAATGCGATATCATTGCGCTTTCCACCGATGTGGAGTACTCTAACCCCGAGATGCGTTTGTGCCTCTTCCGCACATCATGTTCCAGACACTTCGGAACTTATACCATCACCTGAACACATATTGTGCCCATGAACCAGACACTCCGTGGTCTGTTTTGTATCGTCGGGACGCAGTATAATTGCGCTTTCCCCCGATGAATCGTCACCTGGACAACTTTTGTGCCCATGAACCGGCCTCTCCGTGGTCTGTTCCGTATCATCGGAACGCATTATCATAGCGCTTTCCGCCGATGAATCGTCACCTGGACAACTTTTGTGCCCATGAACCAGACACTCCGTGGTCTGTTCCGTATCATCGTCACCTGGACAACATTTGTGCCCATGAACCAGACTCTCCGTGGTCTGTTCCGTATCATCGGAACGCATTATCATAGCGCTTTCCGCCGATGAATCGTCACCTGGACAACGTTTGTGCCCATGAACCAGACACTCCGTGGTCTGTTCCGTATCATCGTCACCTGGACAACTGTTGTGCCCATGAACCAGACTCTCCGTGGTCTGTTCCGTATCATCGGAACGCATTATCATAGCGCTTTCCGCCGATGAATCGTCACCTGGACAACTTTTGTGCCCATGAACCAGACACTCCGTGGTCTGTTCCGTATCATCGTCACCTGGACAACTTTTGTGCCCATGAACCAGACTCTCCGTGGTCTGTTCCGTATCATCGGAACGCATTATCATAGCGCTTTCCGCCGATGAATCGTCACCTGGACAACTGTTGTGCCCATGAACCAGACACTACGTGGTCTGTTCCGTATCATCGGCACCTGGACAACTTTTGTGCCCATGAACCAGACTCTCCGTGGTCTGTTCCGTATCATCGGAACGCATTATCATAGCGCTTTCCGCCGATGAATCGTCACCTGGACAACTTTTGTGCCCATGAACCAGACACTCCGTGGTCTGTTCCGTATCATCGGAACGCAATACCATTGCGCTTTCCACCGATGTGGGGTAACCGATACCCGAGGTGCCCTGTGTCTCCACCGGTAATATACCTGAATCCGAGACACCCCTATCGAAGGGTTGCACCTCCCATGGATATACTCTGTACCCATCCCGTGGACACTTCGTGTATCCGTTACCTGGAGCGTCCAGTGCTCCCGATAGGTAACCGCTGTAGCCTGTTTCGGAGACATCCGTGAAAATGCACCATTCCGCCTCTGCGCATTCGGCTTTAACGAAATCGGCCCGTTGGCCAGTTTAATTCGATCGACCCAATATCGCAACTCTATGTATTCGATTCGGTGTTCAGCGACCTTAACCGTACCGCCGACAAAATTCCACGCTAAACCAGTCGATTTCTTTTGCTGGACCGGTTCCCAACTATCTGTTCTGACACAAATTGGGCATTATCCAATGATCTATGATGCTTTAACATGATATATGTTGACATATATAGTTAGGAAAGGCATCTTTCACAAAATTAACATGCCTGATATTTATCGTCTCATTTGAGCCAAGCTCACACCCTCTGAATTTGTAATTCGGAAATATGTAATGTATGAAAATAGCTCGTATTTATTCGGGAACACCATCCGTTCCACACATGCTAAAACACTAATTCTTCTACAAATATACTGTTGTCCCCTCTCCCAGGGACCACTCTCAGATTATATCCACTCTCAAACACCGATTCTGCGCGCGCCACTGAAAATATGATTTATTTCGGGCGAGTCTATTGCCGCAATGCAAATGCCAAACGACCGTTGTTTTGTAGAAATGATATATAAGAAATACTAAGCTGCTTTGAATATTCAATTCATGAAAATGAATATAACGCATTTGCTTCAACAGTCAATGGCGGATTCAACGCGACTTTTAAAACCAATTTGTTCTATTCAGAGTATATCCAAGTGACTCTCCTCGCGCTGATATAATTATCTTGATAAAAGCTTCGAGTTCGAAATCGATTACGCAATCCTATATTTCAAAAAGCTCCTTTTTCGGATTTGGTCAGCTATTGAATTAATGTGCTTCCCAGTAAGCACCCATCACTGTGCTGCCACAAATCGTTGTATTGCCACTCTGAGCGCATTCTCGATTTTCGGAGATTCAAAACAACTCTGTACTGAGTCATGTGCTACCCTTTTGCAAATATTATCTGTCGAGAAATAATAGTTATCTACATGTATGGTTGCACTTCTTGTCATATGTATTTCCGTTGGGAGGATTTGCGTCTGTAAACATTCAGTTCGCCATTCATCCACATATTATAAGTAAAAAACAAAATACTTATCTGTATCATGTCGTATGCATCAGATCATCTGTAATTCGTGAACACACATGACAGGTTCTTGTTGTCTGACGTTATAGCAACGGATATTGCTGGGCGCGTGGATCGAAGAATCGACTGACATCCCGTCGATTATGTAACAACGCCATATTTGAATCGTGCGTCTGTTCCTGTAACTGTTTTAGTTTTTGATTTTCACGAATAGCATCAACGAAATCCTTTCCGCCGACAGCGAATTGTACCGAAAACATCCCATTCACAGCTGATATTTAAATGTCACTGAATTGTCTATATGAGATTCGATTGCGCCGTTTGTTGATAAAAACGAAATTAAAAATTGATACGTGCATCTTGCGAGACCAGACCGGCTAAAGTGACCAGAACATTAGCTCACCCGGTAAGCCCGACCACGGTTATCAATTGTAAACAACACACGATAAATTTTCTGTCCGACTGTTCTTATGTTATGATCGTTCCAAGTGCCATTTTACATGTTATTTTCTGATGATGGACTTCAGTATGCGTGACGCTACCGGATTGTGAACGGATTTTTACCAGATGCTAGGATTAAGTGACTTATGAGGTTTGAACATACAGTTTGATATTCACGTTTCACGATAGTCAATACACACTGCATGCCCGATTGACTTGTCTCACCAATCAACTACTAATCCGCCCCATTGTAAAGCTACTGTGGACGCTGATTGTTATCAGATTAATTGAGGGTGCCAACGCCTCTGTCAATGCGCTGTGTGTGGACTGTACACATCTGATTGAGGGTGCCAACCGTGTAGTTCAAAGCCGATGGATGAAACAGTTAAAGTGATACACGACGCTCAGTACGTCTTATCGCAACACGACCACGCGATGAATGATGAGCAGCAAGCGGACCAACATGATAATACCATGGTTACTATCCCCATGAGAGAGATTGTAGAAATTAGAACACTTTTGATGAATATTGATGGACGGCTGGGGGCAATAGAATCAAAAGTATCCAAACTGGATATTATTGAGCAGCAAATGGAATCGATGAATCTTCGGGTGACAGCGAATGAAGCGGAAATAAAAGCAGTAAACGCGAGATGTGATACAATGGATACGACTGTTACGGCTGCAGCCGCGGTTTCGAAAGAGGCAAATACAATTTCGAAACATAATGATGTCACAATAAAAGCCATATCCAAAGAAATGGACGATCGTACTGAAACGCTGAAAGCTCAGGTAGGGGAAGCTGATCGAGTGCTCAAGGAACTGAAAGCTGCAAATAAATCCGTGGATGAGTCGATAACTAACCTGGAGTGGCACTCAATGAAGCAGAACTTGCTCTTTCATGGAATTTTTGAAACCCCGGATGAGGATACAGAAGATGTGCTTCGTGGTTTGATATTCAACGAAATGGAGATACGGAACGTTGAAGATTTCTCTCTGGGTAATGTGCACAGAATCGGAAAGCGGAAGGGACATTATTGTAGACCGATAGTAGCAAGATTTGTGTATGGTAAGGAGCGTTCGAAAGTTTTGTCAGCTGCGGCGAAGTTGGCTGGTACCCAGTTACATGTAACGCAACAATTCCCAGAATCATATCGAGAGAGACGCAAAAAGTTGATTCCTGTTATGATTAGGGAGAGAAAAGCTGGGAAGAGGGCGACTCTTGTTCGTAACAAGCTCTATGTGGATGGAAAGTTGGTCGAGTTGACGGACAGTGATGAGGATCCTACCGTAGAGATGTGTTCTGATGCGGAAAGCGGGGACGATACAAAATCAACAGGCGGGACTCGCCCTAAGAAGCGACCAAAGCGTACGTTATCCGGAAAGAACAAGGACAAGTGAGATGAGTCGAGGGGGAAACAAATAACTGTCATTTCATTGAATGTGTGTGGACTGCGTAGCAAACTACTTGAATCTGAATTTATCAACTTTATCTCGAGTTATGATGTTTTGTTTTTGCAGGAGACGAAAACAGACGATTGTGATGATATCGGCATTGATGGTTTTCATGTATACCCATTGAAAAATAGGGACGAATCTGCTATTCACAGGTCGGGGGGACTATGCATTGCTGTTAAAAATTCAATATGCAAGTATTTCAGCATAATTGAAGATGACTGTGAATATATATTATGGTGTAAAATAGAATATGGGGGCATAACGCAAATGATACTTGGAAATGTATATGTTCCTGGGGATGGATCAAAATTTCAAAAAGATGATATGTTCGATGAAATGTGTGTTTCAGTGGCGGATAAGCTTGAGATTTGTAATAGAGTTGCCCTTCTTGGTGACTTTAATGGACGCACTGGGGCTAATTGTGATCATGGCCAAATCATGGAATTAAAGAATGAATTGGGGCTTGCTAAAGATGATTCATTTTTATTTGATGATTTTCGAAAAAGTGTTGACAGAAAGAGTAACACACAGGGAAATAAGATACTTGGATTTTGTAAAGAATGTAAACTTGTGATTGGCAATGGTAGAATTGGGACAGATAGGCATGTCGGTCGAGTCACGTGCATGGGTCTTAGCGTAATTGATTATGTTCTTTTCTCTGTTACACTCTCACCTTTTATTGTAGATTTAAGTGTACTTGACTTTGATTCGGAATGTTCAGATGCTCATAGTCCAATACTCTTGAGACTGAGCTTGCATAACGTTGAACTCACAATGGAGAAACACACACCGAATACAAATAATTGCTCTGAGAATAAAATGGGTAATTGGGATAATTCTAAAATTGGTATATTTGTGAACAGTATCGATATATCTGTCGTAAGCAATATGGAAAACGAAACTGAACGATTACTGAATAGTGGAAATGTTAGCGGACATGAAGTAGATAATTTAAGTGCGGAGTTGAAAAGTCTTTATCACATGGCTGGGTATGAAACGTTTGGAATAGTGAGGAATAGATCCACAAGAAAAAAGTCGCGGGGAATGCCATGGTATACGTACGATTGTCGCAAAGCTAGAACGGAATATCGAAAAGCGCGTAAAAACATGAAAAGGTACCCATGCAATCAAAATAAATCGAAACTGAAATATTGCAGAAAGATATACAAAATATTAACTAAAAGGAGCAGGTTGCGACACAATGAAAGTTTCAGGAAACGAATCATGTCGGCCAGAAAATACTCGGCACGGGACTTTTGGCGTCTTGTTAAAAGTTTAGGGCGAAACGAGCGAGTTCTAGATTCACCAAGTGCAGACACTTTTACACAGTATTTCATTTCTGAAGAACATAAATCTGAACATGGCCACGCGGAAGCATGCCCTGAAATCCCTATGCGTGACATATCAGTCGATAATACTCATTTAAATGCAGAAATAACAAAAGAGGAAATAGAGGCTACGGCTAGAAATTTAAAAAATGGAAAAGCGGCTGGGTTTGACCTGATTACAAATGAATATATAAAGTCAACTATGCACATTTTTATAAACCTTTATGTCAAACTTTTTAATCTTGTTCTGAAAACGGGTATCGTGCCGAAAGAATGGACAATTGGTATCATAAGGCCAATATTCAAGCAAAAGGGTGATCATATGGCCCCAAGCAATTATAGAAAAATAACTCTGGTTAGCTGCATATCGAAACTTTTTACGAGTATTCTGAGTGATCGAATATCCATTTTCTTGACTGATAATGCTATGTTGAGCGAAGTTCAAGCAGGATTTAGAAAGGGTTACTCCACCACAGACCATTCTTACGCACTGTATAGTATTATCAAACTCATGAAACTTAGAAAAATGAAGCTATTTGTAGCATTTATAGATTTAGCTAAGGCATTTGACACTGTGTGGAGGAACGGTCTGTGGGGGAAACTCTTGTCACATCACATTGAAGGGAACATATTGAATGTAATCCGTAACATATACAACAATGCTAAGTCATGTGTTGCCGCTAACGGGGTATCATCAGATTTATTCAAAAGCTCAATTGGTGTGAGACAAGGTGATAATCTATCGCCCCTCCTCTTTGCTCTATACCTGAATGATCTAGAAAATTTCTTGAGTATGGGGGGTTGTGACGGTGTTGATTTTTCTGGATTAACAGGTTTAAGGGTTGATACATACATCCATCTTTTTATATTGTTATATGCGGATGACACTATACTGATGTCCACGAGCGCTAGAGGTTTACATAAAAGTCTTAGATTATTCCAGTTATATTGCGACCGATGGAAATTGGAAGTCAATAGTGATAAGAGTAAGATTATGATTTTTGGGAGAAAACCGCATAAAACAACCATATTTAAACTCCACGAAAAGCCACTTGAAATTGTAAAGCAGTATCGGTATTTGGGAACATTATTTCACGTACGGGGTACTTTTGTAGCCGAGAGGAATGAGCGCTGTAGATCGGCGAAAAAAGCCATGTTCTCGTTGATTAATAAAGCCAGGACCTCACAAATAGATATTGGGAGTATAATAGAAATGTATGAGAAAGCCATAGTGCCTATTCTTCTTTATGGCTCGGAAATATGGGGATTTGAAAATATTGAGGGAATATGTAAGTTAGAACGTTGGTTTTTGAAATTTATTTGTCATTTAAAAAAGACAACAGCAAATGTTTTTGTTTATGGGGAGTTAGGTGTATACCCTATTGATTTAAAAATAAAACTAAGGTGCCTTGGCTATTGGGGAAGACTGGTTGTGGGAGATCGTTGTAAACTAGCATATAAACTGTATTGTATGATGTATGATCTTCATGGTTCTAACCAAATCGAATGTCCTTGGATTGACTATGTGAAAACGACGCTATTTGAACTTGGCATGATCGAAATCTGGACGTATCAACATGTACAAAACACTAATTGGTTTTACGAAGCTTGTAAGAGGAAGATATATGACCTTTATATACAGCAATGGATGGGAAATATACGATCCTCTACTAAATGTATTTTCTACAATCAGATCAGGTGCGATTTTATTAGACCTAAATACTTGTCACTTCCATGTATCAGCAGTGTAACAATATTGATGAAATTCAGAACCAGAAACCATAAGTTAGCGATAGAAACCGGATCGTGGAATAACATAAGTCACTCTCAGCGAGTATGTTCCCTATGTGAGCAAGGTATTGGTGATGAATACCATTTTGTTCTCACATGCGAAATTCTTAAAGAACTAAGAGAAAAATATATTGATAGATATTTCTATAACGACCCTACCATATCAAAGTTGATTAAGTTATTCAATACACACGACGAAGAAACGGTTAATAATCTCGCGACATTTATTAAGAAAGGGACGGCGAAATTGTAACCACCTCAAACATTGATAATCTATAAATATGCAATGACCGGGAGTGCATCAGTGGGTGGTCATAGTAAGCTGAATATATACATGTATATATGATGTTACATTCAATTACGTATTATTGCATTTATGTATTGTTACTTTCATTATACATGTGTGTCAATATATATATATTTTTTTATGCCACTCACTTGATTATGTAAGTCATGTATACTCTCTTATCACAAATGTGAAGAGAGAGATATAGTTAATGATTAAAACTTGAAACTCAATCACTCATTAACACTAACCACATGCCTTTAGCATGAGATCCACAATGACAACGACTCAGTTGTACTCATACGTTACGCTTCAGACAAAAGTTTTGTACTATACTGCGAAACGTCCAAAACAAATATTCCTACAAGTCGGAATTCTGAATTTGCATTTCTTGTCTGCGATCTCTGTGGATTGTGTGCCGAAAGTACCGCTATACACAATAAGTGTATACATGGCCTTATGGTCCACCATGTAGTTATATGTAAAACTACACATTGGTGTGTGTATAAACCGGGTTTATACATGTTATGTGTAATCGTTTCAACTCTTCAATTATAAGGGTGCATAATGGATGCATTGCCAATAAATCAAATATCAGATCACGTCCATGTATTTGTTTCTGCATGGGCACGCACAGTCGCTGTCCTTGCCGCCATTAGCCATGTGCTTTATTGGCACGGAGACGTGATTGGTGAGGTTTAGATCAGAGTCAAAGAAATATATATGCCACCTCGATCACTACACTCTTAGAAAAAAAATGAGTATATATTCTACGCACTATATGCGTTACACTTTAGCTTAAAATTGTGTAGAAATGACACATGATATATTTGTCGGTGAAATATTCTCAACATTGAATATGTGAGTATAATTATTATAGTTCGCAGTTGAGATATATGTTCTATTTGAGACACAACCCTAGTAACAGCTACCATATACAAAATATGGCAGCAGCCTTAAAACTTTGTGCTACACAATTATGTGTTGTTCAGTTTTGACACAAACACATTGTATAACAATTTTTAAAGTGCTGCCATTTTTTTGTTCTGTGGTACCCTTTCGAGTTTTGTATTTCCAATAGAACACATCTTATCTAATAACTACGCATGATACACTCACATATTCACTCATATTCAACGTTGAGGAAATTCCAGCGACACAAATATGCCATGTGTCATTTCTACACATTTATTTTAAGATGAAATGTAACATAGGTCTGTATTTGTAGAATGTATACACATTTGTTCTAAGAGTGTAGAGCGTGATCTTTCTCGCCCAGCGCAGAGAAACTTAAAGGAGGCTATCGATTCTTGAAATGAGTCGCAGTCGGATATATAAATGTAAACATACATGACCCTATATATATATAACGGAATTTGACAAAATTCGGTAGCCTCATCGCTTTAATGAGCAAATAACGCCATTAACCGGGTTCACGTATCGTTTGCAGCTGGCAACAACTTCAGCACAATTCATCCGCATGTTTTGTCCAACTGCCAGGTGCTTTGCTTCCAATCTCTCGCTAATACAATCTTTGTATGCGATTTTAGGGTCTATTCCGTCTGCTGCTGCGTGTTCGTCTAGTCTTTTGAGTTTTGAGGCTGGGTTCAGTTGCTTCTCTGTCATCTGCATTATCTCGTCGGTGGCGATTGACCCGCTATAAAATTCTTACTAATATATCACAAACGGTGAAATGTCATTTTTAAAACCCTTTCACGACTGGAGCTTCCTGATATTTTGCGAAAACCATGTGCCAATGCATTCTCTTATATATGCGAGTCTCCCATATGGAGCCTCCCATATATAAGATAATACATTGGCATAACAATATTTACATTGACCTTGTAAGGCAGTGCATTCGCTTACATATGCGAGGCTCCATATGGGAGACTCGCATAATTATATATAAGAGAATGCACTGACACATGATCTTTAATGCAGCTCCCGTCATGAAAGGGCTAAAGTCAGTCAACAATTATAACGCTTCTCTATTCGGATTACGCTGATCTCTGTTGGTTGCTTGGAATCACAGAAACGAGCAGTCACCCATGACTATCACGAAGTCGAGTTGATTGGCGAATACAATGGCGATAAAGTGTTCTGTAATATGTCTAAGGTACCACTCACCTTAAGGATATCCTAAACGTAAGAAATATGGCCGAATGGGTTTTATACCCCTCATCCAGATGAATGCCAGCCATTGCAAGGTTATACGACTACGATGTACATGACATTTCACATAGGAATTTGATTAAAACAAATTGTTGGCATCACATCCATATTTTTAAAAGAATTATTTGATTAAGAAATTTAACTGGAAAGTGAGTGAAAGTATGCCGCTCACCAGAAGTAAAAACTATAAGAAAGCTAAAAAATATCTAATTATTGTAGCATCTTATAGATTAGGATTCCAGGATGAGGAGAGGGACCATCATTTTAACACTAACTCACTGTTTAGCTATACATACAGAGTTAATTGCACCCTCCATCAGTTGTTGGACACAAATATGTGGCCATTTGCTTGTTGTGACTATTTTGTGGTGTGGGAAGTCAGGTTGGGAATGAAGTGGGCTAGATCATAAGTATGTAAGAGGCTGTCTACTGTTGGCATTTTTACCCATATTTTAACAACACCTCATTCAAAACTGAAACTTTCTAACATATTTAAGCAGAAAGTGACATAAATTTTGTAAACTATAATTCCTACATTCCCTATGATATCAGATGGATCATATATTGTGATATTGGTGCATTTTGATACAAATGGCCTTGCATACATTCATACTTCAGATATTTTCTAACTGAAATTACCCAAGAAAGTTGAAAAATACACCAAGAAGCTAGTATATATTATAATTTTACATAATTATACATGTAGTACAATTACCCTTAAACTATTTATTTTTTTATATTTTGAACTCGTTTACGGTCATCCATCAAACCGAAACCAAAACGCGATTTCGACAGTGTTTTGTTTTTTTCTGAGAAAGTTGTCAAAACAATAAACAAGAGCCGTAAACTTGAATTTGGATTACCGATTGCGCAGTTATATATACCTGCATGAATTATAGATGTTGCAGATTATTTCCGCTGTACATGATGCGTGAATTTTTTTTTTGATTGCTTTAAAAAGATTGTCTCGTCTCTGCAAGAGGAGAATGCATGCGACAAGAGCTCTTTCCATCAATGTATCACATTATTATAATCAATAAATTTGAAAAATGATCAAGGAAATATGTGTTGACGTGTTTTTCCTTGTTTAGGGCCAAAACATATTCATATAGTTAGTAATTTAAAGGCATAATCCGGTTCGATGGTGCCCATAGCAACAACAACTGAATTTTACCAAAAGCCGATTTAGTTATCCAAATTAGTTTATTACCAATACATACCCACAACAAGGTGTGTCTTTTTACCGGATCCCGGATTTCGACCCGGATTTAGGGTGGATACACACATGCATGTAATGTCTGTATGTAAAATACATGTATTTTACATGGCCACACCAATAATTGACAAAATTAATCACCTGCGCGCGAGAGGTCAATTTCACCAGTGAGTAGTTATAAGCCATTATCAAACAAACTGCCATCAAGAAATTTCAGGCCAGTCATAAACATGTCTTCTTTCATGGATGCCGAAATGACTAATTCTTGTCTGATAAATGTTGCTGTTTTTCACGAGTTATAATTCATTTCGAAAAGTGGATTAGAGCCGGTCGATTTTATACTTGATTTGTTTCTGTCATTTCTTAGAAACAGGGTCATCCAAAAGAAAACTAAAATATGCAGAATTCTTTTATAGGATGATACCGGCTTGTTGAGATTTCTCTGATAATTTGAGAGCGAGCTCATGTGATAACATTAATTCAATTGGGATTGCAAATATTCATTATAGCGCCAAAAAATAATGCAGGTACAGCGTTGAAATTAAAAAGAGTGACACCCCCCCCCCCCCCCCATTATATATATATATGTTTCTCAAGCCAAAGGTTGAACAAGCTCCTAACTGTCACAAGCTTGAATTATAACATTTTCGACCATAATCCATGATTGGGGGAGGGGTTGGTTCTCGAAAGCTTCCAATAACTAAGGGAGTTAATTGAATGTATCAGCCGGGATTATCTGGGCAAGAATTACAATATAATGTTTACTTAAATATTCCATAGTTGTAAATTTTGCGTATACATGTATAACTGTATAACACAAGAGGGGAAAGGTGACGTAGTTGGGAACTCGTAGCTAGGCAACCCTTTCGCCGAGTGAAGACAAACAGCAACACCATGCATTCAAATTTAAAGCTGTATAATATGTTCATAATTATATGAATAGCATAAATTGCTGCATATTAGATTAATCACTCGTAGAAAAAAGACACGACAGACATGACTACGATATTTATAAAGCAGGGTGTCGGGACTCAGGGTGCTGCATGCACACCCCCTGTCGAGGAAATATGCAATGGTGAATTCGGTAGCTTCTTGGATAATATAGCTCCCCGTACATGTTGGGGGTCATAGCCCCCTGCGTTGGGGACGAGGCCATCACTGGTATTAACATCAATAGAAGACTGACAATGATTTAAACAGAACGTCGACCATTTGAGTTATCGCGCGAATAATTATTTTAAGCGGCCTGACGACTTCGTCCCAGTCAACGGTTCTTCAGCGGTTCAGAGTTTAACTCACTGTGGTCAAACACAGTCGCAATTATTGGGTTGTCAGCGGACACATATTACACGGTGTGTATGATCCATGTAAAACGCCAAATACACGATATTTACAGAGATTACATGCATGTGTGTATCCACCCTTAGGTGTCTTTTTACCGGATTTCGACCCGGATTGGGGTATGAATTTCATGCTTGTTTTATCACACATTTAACCCATTAAAAGTCGTTTCTGACACGATTAAACCAATATAGGGCTGTCGTGCTCATTCAACCCGATTAAGCGTATTTAAAGGTACATATCGTGCCCGGATCAGCATACTTCTTATTTTTTCATATAGACACGACGGTTGGATTGATTTTACGTGATCATGATGGCAGTTAAGGGAACACACCATGTCCGGATCCGAATTAATTATCTCGTAATTGTTGATCATATTTAAAGGTAGATATCATGTCCGGATCCGGTTTTTCTCTTTCTCTCTTTTTTCCATATAAATTATCGTCTTTTTGATATATTAAATGTCACGTGGAACAAAGTTATAAGTTGATTTTGAGACGTTATACTAGGCTGTTGTATTGATTTCACGAAACGATTATCGCATTTAAAGGTGCACACCATGTGCGGAACCGAATTAATTTCCACGTATTTACTGATAATATTTAAAGGTACAGATTATGCCCGGATCCGGAATTTTCTTCTTATAAAGTAATGCTTATTTAATACAATAAATGTAAACTGAGTCGCGTGGAACTAGGTTATAGATGTTGATGTTTAGGTCAGATCATTCCCGGATTCGGATACGAATAGTTCTTTTCTATTTCATATAAATAGTCAAGTATTTAATACATTAAATGGCAGCTGAGCCACGCGGAACTCAGTTTATTTGGAAACGGTGAACATGGCGCTTGGATTGATTTCACGCGAGAATGAGCCCATTTACAGACAAACTTTATGCCCGGATCTGGATCCGGATTTTATGTGTCTTTTTCTAATTTCGAACCCTGATCTCAATTTTATGTTTATTATAACCCATGTTTAACACATTAAAAGACATTTCAGACCCGCGAAAACATGGCACAGGTTGCGTTTAACAGTAATATCATTCGGATTGAAATAAATTGACTTGCTTTTGTGAAGAATTTTTGTTCTCCAGCCCACAAAAAAAACCTGGTGCAGTTTAAATGGTTTATTGTTTTAGTTCGATTATAAACGATTATATTTGTGATACTAGTAGTATTACTATTGTAAATTCGATATTTAAGCCGGTTTAAGTGAGATAGATGTACGACTTGTATTAAGCGTTTTATGTCACGACGCCCGAATCGTTATAAAAAACACGGATAGCATATTCATCACATTGCAGCCCGCTACTGTTTATACAGTGATTATATAGTCTGGCCGCCCGAATCGTTATAAAAACACTGCTAGCATATTCATCCCGTTGCAGCCAGCTACAGTTTTTATCTAGTTTAAAGGTACAGATCATGCCCGGATCCGGTTTAAAAAAAATAATCTCCATATAAATTAACGCCTATTTAATATATGAAATGTCAGCTGAGTTAAGAGGAAGTTAGAAGTTGATTTTGAGATGTTAGACCCGGCTGTTGGATTTATTTCACGGATCACGATCACGATGATCGCATTTAAAGGTGCATGCCATGCACGGATCCGAATTAATTATCGCGTATTTATTAATCATTTTTAAAGGTACAGATTATGCCCGGATCCCGATTGTTCTCCTTTCACTTATAAATTAACTCCTATTTTATACATTAAATGCCAGCGGAGTCACGTGGAACCAGGTTCCACGCGACTCAGTTTACATTTATTGTATTAAATAAGCATTACTTTATAAGAAGAAAAATCCGGATCCTGGCATAATCTGTACCTTTAAATATTATCAGTAAATACGTGGAAATTAATTCGGTTCCGCACATGGTGTGTACCTTTAAATGCGATAATCGTTCCGTGAAATCAATCCAACAGCCTAGTATAACGTCTCAAAATAAACTTATAACTTTGTTCAACGTGACATTTAATATATCAAAAAGACGATAATTTATATGGAAAAAAGAGAGAGAAAAAAACCGGATCCGGACATGATATCTACCTTTAAATATGATCAATACTTACGAGATAATTAATTCGGATCCGGACATGGTGTGTTCCCTTAAATGCCATCATGATCACGTAAACTCAATCCAACCGCCGTGTCTATATGAACAAATAAGAAGTATGCTGATCCGGGCACGATATGTACCTTTAAATACGATTAATCGGGTTGAATGAGCACGACAGCCCTATATTGGTTTAATCGTGTCAGAAACGGCTTTTAATGGGTTAAATGTGTGATAAAACAAGCATGAAATTCATACCCGAATCCGGGTCGAAATCCGGTAAAAAGACACCTAAATCCGGGATCCGGAATCCGGAATCCGGTAAAAAGAGGTGAGTGAGTGTGGTTTACAACTTCCATAGGGTGATTCCTAATTCAAATTTGAAATCCCCAACAAGTGTTGTCAAAGATGAAAACACATATAGTCCCACGTGTAACCATATATCATGTATATTTGCATAGTTAAACATGATTACCGATTCATAAATAATTATAATGCATGTATCCGCAAGTCAACTATCTTCTTGTTGGTGGCGATACTTTTCATCGACTTCTAAGGCCAAAAACAAAAATACCTGTGTTTATGGTTTCCCTAGAAAAAGGTGCCTACCCAAAACTTTTTGTTGGATTGTAGACACAGATATTTGTTTTTGTTCAATGGGAAGGGCATCGAAAGGTATCTTACCCATTTTCAAACCTCTCCTAAAAAAACGCTTAGATTGTTTTATTAGTCCAGTGTTCTCTGACTAATTCAAGATAACAATAATTATTATTGAACCTTTCAATTAATCTGAAGTGTGACCCAATGTAATTTGAATTAAAAAAAATTAAAAAATTTAAAAAAATCCCTATCCACAGGTATTTTTTTTGTGGCTTAATACGAAAGTAATTGGTCGCATTGATCGCACATGGAACCGCGACATTCCGTGACCTCTCGTAACGGCGTGCATGCACGCGCATCTCTCTAATATTTATGTATGAAGTCAGCTAATTTTTGCCAGGCCGCCAAATATCCCCGGTGTGAAAAATAACAGGTTTTAAAATCTATATGACTATATCTAATAACTCTGAGCTTTGATGGGTAGGTTTTACACCCAAAGCCAAAGAGATAGTAATTTAGGGGCATTTTATCTGACTGTGCATCTTTAGTACATGTGACTCTTTGTTTCCAGAGTATATTCCGAGGTTTTAATCACGTGATGTTTACAATCCATTTTGTCAAGGTTTGCTTTCAAATATATCCTTTCTTGGAAATTGTCATTTAAATCGGCGATTTTCTAAGGTTAGTTTTGACCATAAAGTTTTTCAATGTACCAATGTGGACGGTTATTAGGTATTCTCAGATTTTAGTATCCGTTAACTAAAATGTTAAGTTCCCCATTTTTCGAGTGCCCTCGTTTATTTTGACATATCTAGCGGATACGACCACATCATAGGACCACATCATAGGACATATCATAGGACATACACCGGTAAACTAATATGCTAAAAACTTGAAATAATTCTCCAGATATGAGTACTGTAACAAATTGTAAAATAAAAAACTACAATTGTTTCATAATTTTATTTTATATCGATTCCTGTAAGCCGCATTGGTCAACGTTTTACAATTCAAAATGATCTATCTTTTATGGTTAATATGTTGTGTTGGATCGTTATGGCTATTTTGCAAACCTTATAGTGAATTGGAGCTCAATATTTTGTAAATGTTCGGCCATATTGGAATAATTTGCAACTCTGTTATACATTTAGGATATCCTTAAAAGTCTCCGCACTATAGAGTATAGACACACGCGCGAATTCAGACCCATTTTCGTATTACCCATGCATGGAATATGTCCGAAAGTACATGTACCAGG
The DNA here is from genome assembly GCA_032622095.1 of Siphonodentalium dalli. Classification (NCBI taxonomy): domain Eukaryota; kingdom Metazoa; phylum Mollusca; class Scaphopoda; order Gadilida; family Siphonodentaliidae; genus Siphonodentalium; species Siphonodentalium dalli. The sequence goes on along the minus strand of CP136062.1, from coordinate 115,246,314 downwards.
CTTCCATATTAATCTGGATTTCAAACTCTCACAGCGTCGTACTGATATGACAAGCGATTGTCGTCCACAACAACCCGAGTGTCCACACAATTCGACGTTGAAGAAGGATCAACTCTATTAACTTCTCGGAACTTAACGCGCTGCATCGGAAGTATGGTGCGTTCTGACGCCTTACTATGTCTGTGCCTTTCGCTCATAGGAATAAACGTCGTGCTTGCACGAGTGTCGAAATCCTCGCTTTTGAAGTGAGAATGATATGTCCGTTCGCTTCGTACACTGTAATTTGTTGCCCTGCCTTTGAATCCGAGTAAACATTTGAATGCGTTCCGGAATTTCGTGGAAGCGAGGCTGTAAATTATAGGATTTCCCGCGCTGTTGATGTATAGACACAATCGCGCGAATGCAACGAGGTTCGTGTATCCGTCGAATCCAAGTTCGGCTAGTTCCGCTTCAGGTGCGTACATTAACCAGAACGTAATGATGCGCATTGGAAACAAACACACGAAAAACAGCATCACAATGAGAAAAATCATCAAAATCATCGGTTTTCGTGAAGATGATGATATTTTCTTTGAACTGTCATTCTTCTTCAAATCGACTTGTCCAGCTACAACGTTCACTGTTATCAGCGTGTAGCATACCGCGAGGAGTATGATTGGGATTGCGAAAAACACACAGAAACTGGCGATTACAACTCCCCTCTGCCACTTTTCTGCCATCAGCGTCCTGCATACGTGTATCGTCGACATATCATAAAACAACGCATCCTCTAAAACAGTCATAACGATATATGGAGAAGCAGTTGCTGCAGCTAAGGTCCATGTTGTTATTATCGTTATTACCATTCGTTTTCGTCCAAACGACGAGTATGACGCCAGAGGGCGCATTACAGCATTGAAACGCCCACAGCTAATTACCAGTATGATGGTGATTGACGTATGTATGACGAGATGTTCCAAGAATGGCATCAGACGACCTGCAAAATAAAATTGTATGTCCATTTACGTATTTGTCATAAAATTAAATTGTTAAATACTTTGGTCGTACGGAAGTATTTATTTGTACGCGTGTTCGTAGTACTGTATTTCGCAGTGTTATTATACCGTCTGTACGATGTATATATGGGCGACAAATATCCAGTCACCAGAAGCGATGTTATAAAGTTATAACAAAAAAGCCATATAGGTATTAAAATATATGCGTCACCGGTGATATAACTGAATGTATTATGGACCACAGGTTCGATATGATTTTATTCCGAAATACCGACGAATAGCTGTTTGAAAACAAATCTGGTTACTCGTTTGCGCGGAATTATGATATTAATCGCGAATTAGGACTTTTCTTTGCCTCGAATTACAGTACTACGAATACGCGTACATAATATTACTTTCGCTCATTCGCAGTGGTTAAAGATTTATGCAATGTTTAGGGCTTACGAACCATGCATTGCTTTTAATTGCTTGCTTTTGGTTTGCGTTTGGTTGATGTCGTTAAAAAAATAGCCAACCACACTTTCCATTTAATTATATTCTGGTTGGGTCCGATCAGACATGTCGCGATTTGAGATCGGCTCTAATATGACACTGGCGTATTATTTTTTTTTGGAAAGTAATGCATGGGATATATTCCTTGCTATTTGATCCAGACTATTGAACACGTAGCGGTTCTGCAGGTATATATGATGGGTTCACCCAGACTGTATAGACCCATAATTAATTCACTATTATATATTTCATTATATAATGACAGGAAGTAGTGGAAAAATTATTGTTCATTTATTCCACTCGAAGGAAGCACGATGTTTCTTCCTGTATGGGGTATATACCGGCATCATGAATGGAATATCAAAATTGAATGAGACATTGGCGAAGCTTAGACATATTAAGTCTGGTGCGATCAATTTGCGTCAGTAATCCTTGTTGTGCATGTTCCGGTTGATTCATTCATAAAGCTAGTCCTGTCATTCGGATAATGGAATGGATACTGACTAGAGTTAAAGGCACGGGCGGCGTTCGTTGCAGCAAAATTCATATTTGTTCAAATCGCCATCAACAGAAGGAATATTAAAATATATATAGTATTGTTCATATGCCAAACTTAATCAGCGCGTAAATAGTATATGGTCGTCAAGACGTACTCGTGGTGGTGTACGCAAACAAGAGCCTGTCCGTGTTACAGAAGTTTTGCTTCTGTTTACATAACACAGCGCAATTCTATTGGTTAATCAAACACAAATGATATAAACGCTCTTTATTATTTCCATATCAGGAAAACATTAACAAATAACGCTCTTTATGTTTACCATATCCGGATCTAAACAAAAGCCAGGTTCTGTAACCTTTTTTTGCTTTTGTTTACATAACAAAGGAAAAACATTTGACATTAACATACTGTTTATGCCATATTTCTGATTGGTATAAGAACACAGTCTGTCTATATATTACTATCATTTCTGTTTATGGCGGCTTTTGACGGAGGTGAATATTTTAACAGCATACCCACCGCCATTGCAACGCCGCCCGTATCTTTAACACCATAGAATTTTGCACGGAGATATAAATGTATACATATATCTCGAGTTTCCATGGATGTTGTCCTCTTTTCATTGCGTGGTATGGGTCACTGTCTATATTTCCCATTCGGACGAGTTCATTCATACTTTAAGTGAACGTTCAGACGACCACGATTCAATCGTAAGTGGAAGGATTTCCGTCATAGGAAGTAAACGGTAGTTGACTGCGCATTCTCACGTCAACATCGCAAGTAAAAAAATAATATCAAGCACTGATTTTATTTTAGATTCGAAATCGTGGCGTATCCTTGGATACCTCCACTTGCGACGTAATCGCAGTCGTGTTGGGAAACACTTTCAGAAAGAAGACAAACAAAGAGACTTTCACTTTTTCACAACATTGTCAATCACAAAGTGCCCAAATATTTAGTTGACTTACTTCCCCCAAAATTCTCATACATAAGCAACCACGATACTAGATTTGCCTCAATCTTAATACATGTTAAACCTAATACAAAAAGAATGGAGTCAACGTTCATGTCCACGTGTGTAAAAAAAACTGGAATGCAACCAAAATTAAGACTCGATATCTTACCCTGCAGTGTTATCTAAACAAAGCGGACTGAAAATATATACCACTGTAGATTACGATGTGAATGTAGCAACCTCCTATCAGATAAGGTTCAAAATTACATTGCAAGTTCCAAAGACTGCTCATGTGGAAACGGAGAAGAAAATGCCTTCGGTTATTTCTTTGATTGTTACCTACGTTCGATCACAAGAATTCGCCTATTAAATAAATTACTTCCTTATAATATTTACTATCTAAAAACTCTGCTATTAGTCACTCCTTTCTGGTCCTATATCGGTTAATGTAAAATTCAGAATAAAGATGTAAACAGTTTCCATTTTGTATGACTTCCAGTTTTATATATCGTTTACCATTTAACTTTTCTCAAAACGACGTCGTCCCAATTCACACACTGACACAGCCCAGGGAACCGATACGCACATGGACCATGCACTCTTTTGCCACGAATAGACAAAACACGTTTTATAGAATATCCTGTATATAATACTATATTTTAAATCTACTATATATTTTGAGACTTCCGTATATGTGTATATCCTTTATAGACTCGAAAACGGCTCGACCGATTGAGCCGAAACTTGCTATCTAAGGGTAAAAAGCCACGAGAAGTGCCATATCGCACCGCTTCTGAGAACGTCCGAGCACTCCTTCACCCTTCGCCCTGCAACCGTCGTTTGAATTGATGGGTTAATGATTAAGGAGCGTTCGTATCTGCGGTGTCGTTGTTAAAGAGCGTTTATATACACGAGTATACATACGGCGCAATCGACCGTCTCGGAAACTGGGAATATCGAGACGAAATTTCGTACTTAGGGTTTCCAAGGGACGGGGGAGATTTTCGTCGGGTCAGTTTGTTCGCCTGATGTGACCTTGGCCTTGAAACGGGTACCCACAAATGACATTGGGCGATATATCGGTCGTCAGCGGTGACATCGACGTGAAATTTGTTATGTATGGTCAACTCGGAACGGGGAATATTTTTGTCGGGTTATTTTGTCCACCCAACATGACATTGAAACGGGTACCCGCAAATGATAGCATGCTGTCGGCGTGCCTGTACGGGGTTACCTTGAAAAACAAATTAATGGATCGACCAAAGCCATGGGACCAATCCCACCAGTCCGCCAGTGGCGGGCTAATCTGCTAGTGTATTATAAATGACCATTTGACGAGAAGCGTCGTTGTGATATCCGAGACTACTATCAGGGAGAAGCACATTACGACCGATAAATTTTAGATGAACTATACTCACGAAACATTGATTCTAAGTCTAAGCGAAGCTACACCAGGCTCAATTGTAAAAAAAAAAAATACAGTCGTTTTAGAAATGAGTCTAAGTTAACTTACCAGGACAGGCACATTCTGCATTCAACTATTGCAGTTATGTTTACCTATTCTAGTTAAATATGGATATCGCTGTTGTGTTAAGGGAGGGATAATCAAAAATCGTAAATTTTTCAGATGGTGTCCAAAAACAAATTTTCGCAAAATCTATGTGAGAAAATAGTGCCGTTCAAACTTCTTGCCACTCGCAGTAATGTGATATGGTTCTGATTGTTATTCTGTACTTAATTATGTAGTAATCGTGTCATAGGCATTTCTATGCTCGATTATTGCATACAACGCTCGTATGTCCTTGCTTGGTTCATCGAAACCGTAATAACAAGAGGTGTGCACTCGAGTGCTAGCATACCCCCACCGTGGCAAATTCAACCCGCATTATCCGTAAACTCAACCAAAAAGATTTTTAACTTTAAAGAAAAATTCGGACTAATAATATCGATATGGTGTCACAAGAAGCTTGTACAGAAAAAATTATTCAAATCGGTTCATATTTGTTAAAGTTATTAAGTCAGACAGAATTTTCTAAGTCAAAATAAGTCGAAAATGAGGTGTAATATTACGAAAAATAGTCTGAGCCAATCCCTAGCCGCATCATGTAGAGAGGGTATAGTGATAAGCATGTATACCAAAAATTATTGAAATCGGTTCATATTTGTTAAAGTTATTAAGTCGGACAGAATTTTCTAAGTCAAAATAAGTCGAAAAAGAGGCGTAACTTGAAAAAAAAACAGTCGGACCGATCCGCAATTAGCATCATGCGGAGAGACCGTCCTAAGGAGATTGCATACAAAAAATAATTGAAATCGGTTCATAGTTGTTCGAGTTATGAGGTCGGACGGACGGACGGACGGACGGACGGACGGACAAACGGACGGAGAAAGCGTGACGGACGGACGGACAGACGCAGTCAATCCAGTATACCCCCCATTTTTTCTTCGTAAAGTTCTACGGATATGGCAAAACATCATGCAGCTGACAGATAGAACACATATTTTAGTGACGTAGTACCCTATTCGTAATGCTTATTAATAGTAGTTCATTGTGCGAAAGCTGTCCAATATGCGGTACCATGTTCGTTTTTTCTGACGTAATAACATGTCTCGACCCATGTGCGATTGGATCGTCATTTTAAAGGCCCACTTAATTTTCGAACCCCCAGATCACATTATATAAAATATATGCCATATTATATACCACGAACCCCCAGATCACATTATATAAAATATATGCCATATTATATACCACGAACCCCCAGATCACATTATATAAAATATATGCCATATTATATACCACGAACCCCCAGATCACATTATATAAAATATATGCCATATTATATACCACGAACCCCCAGATCACATTATATAAAATATATGCCATATTATATACCACGAACCCCCAGATCACATTATATAAAATATATGCCATATTATATACCACGAACCCCCAGATCACATTATATAAAATATATGCCATATTATATACCATCGAACCCCCAGATCACATTATGTAAAATATATGCCATATTATATACCATCGAACCCCCAGATCACATTATGTAAAATAAATGCCATATTATATACCATGAACCCCCAATTCACATTATGTAAAATAAATGCCATATTATATACCATCGAACCCCCAGATCACATTATGTAAAATAAATGCCATATTATATACCATGAACCCCCAATTCACATTATGTAAAATAAATGCCATATTATATACCATTTGAAAGAGGAAGCCCCAAAACATTGTATTTTCAACTTATTCGATGTAATAGTGAACATGTTATTTTTGTTTGTTGAGAAACCGACGTCCGACCTGTGCTGAAGTTTCTACACAAAGTCTATTATTTTCAATTGAAGGGGGGGGGGACTCTATATATTTATATATAGAGTTATTCCCCTTCTGAGACACAGGCGTTCTAAATGGTGATGAATTATAGTATTTTAATCATATTTTAAGGCATAGATTATTATTAAAACCGTATATCAAGCACTATAAAAAAATAATCGTCTTTATAATATCATTTAGAGCACAATCCCTTTGTTGCAAACGTTCCCTGATTTTTGGTAAAGCACACCAATTCCCAAGGCTGGCGAAGGCATAGTTCAGTTATTACCCCATGGTTAGGCACACGCAACTCATAACAGACAAATCGCATGGGCGCTTTAAAGTGGGACCAGTCCGTGTTTTTCAGACATATCTATTCACATTCAACGGCGATCAGTTCATGTTAATCACGTTGTTGGGTGTGGCTAACCGGCTATTGTGTCCAATCGCGGCCAGCGCACGGATTGTGCGTCGTGCTCAAAACAAGTTGATTGATTGCATTATGTGGGATCAATTGTGATCCAATTAAGTCGGTCAGAGAACGCGAATAGTTCCTTACCAGAATAAATCTCGTCTTCGACTCGATTGATTCTGGTAAAGAACAATTCTTGTGCTCTAACCCTTACTTAGAAAGACATGGTTGTGCTATTATTAAATGAAATAAGGTGGCGCAAAATGATGAAAAAACAATTTTATCTGGAGGCTCTTCGTTTGCTGTTATGTTGGTATAACTATAATAGTTGAATCAGGATGTTCCTGACCTGCTTATAGTATATATAGACTGGTTCATTCCTCAATGCTACTATCCACCAGTTTGGCTGTTTGCGTGTATATCATGTTGCATGCTTTCTAACTGGAAGGAATGTCGCACAACATCGTGGGTCATGATCCAACATAAGCCGTCCTGCTATGATGAAACTGGTTTTAATCCTGATAAGTGCGGCATTGCACCATTTGCATGGGATGCACGCGCAGATAAGATAATCTGAATCATGTATCTGGGCAAGATTGTCAGTTGATTTTTGGTGTCGGTTGTTTTTACGTACAGTGACGTGACCACCCCCCCCCCCCCCCCCCCCGGTGCAATTAAGCATATGCGCGGTCTTTCCCCAACCTGTAAAGCCGCTGTCATAAATCAACCGGAAACGGCTTCCAAAAGCTTAAATCTTATTATTCATATTATCTAAGTTTGTGCTTGTTTTTTAATATCATGGTCATAATCAGGGTTCGCACTGCCACTTGCCAAATTTGCCAATGGCAAAAATAATTCACATTTGGCAAGAAATATTTTCATTTGGCAAAATGTTTGGCAAGTCACTTTTTAATTCCTCAAGAAAGTTGAAAATATTGTTCAAACAATACCATTCATTTCAGGAAAATCTTACAAAATAATTATGTAAGTAGTGTTTTATAAGGTTTAGGAAAAGTTAACACCTCTATTAAGATGCAGTTAATCTCATAGCATTAGTACCAATGGTTGGAGGGATTACTAGTATTTAGTGTGGTGGTGGTGTTTACATAGCTAATCCTCATGTGTTGTGCTCCTCTGATGAAGCAACCCTACTACCATTGTATTGTTCGGTGATTGGCTTATTGTTGTATGATAAATCACAATAGAGATGCGTGTATAATTAACTAACTGCTTTTCTATCGATATCAAAAGTCGTTCAAACCGCGAGTGTCGAATAGCATTTGGCAAATGCTAGAATAATATGGCAAAAACTATTTTCATTTGGCAATTTATTTGGCAAAAGTAAATTTTGGTCCAGCGCGGACACTGGTCATAATGCGCCAAACACAAATTAGTAGAGTGAATTCCACTGAACCTTCAAGCATGGGTCAGAATAAAAAAATCCTGGCAGCTGAATGGTCAATGAGACATGGATGAAAAGTGCACGAACAAAATTTAATGCACATAGTTATTTCCCAACGAGAAACATCAAATATAGCAACATGGTGAAAGGTTACGGCAGTCAAAAGGGCGAACAATTTATTGGAGGGTTTTTTTTTTTTTTTTTTTTTTTTTCGATGTAATTTGTTCTACTTTTTTTAAGGGTAGTGTGGCGTCTGTCAACACTGTACGGTGACGCAATATGTTGACAAGTACTTTTGAGCACATTTTCGTGTGTCTAAAAGAACTTTCTTTAAGTTTTGATAGATATGCAGGGTCAACCCGTATACATGTGAATACAGGCCAGTGCGATTTGTTACCACTGTGGCCTAATGGTGGATGAAACAATGATAAAACACCAATAAACCAAACCGACCACCAAAATCGTAACAAGGCCGATAAGAAACTGAGTGTTAGCTACAGTAATGCCCTAAATAATCGACTCCTTAACCACAGCAGAATTATGGGTAACTTTTCAGGATTTAATCGGAAATATGGCTTGTTGCCATTCATCGGAAAGCTCTCAGCCATATTTCCGACTAAACCCTGAAAAGTTACCCATAATTCTGCTGTCGATAAGGAGTCGATTATTTGGGGGCATTACTGTATACGTTTCGCTATCGATTTCTGTTGCTATAACTCTCATATTTATTGCTGTGAACTTTCTAACGGAACTATTTATTCAGGTCATAGAATATCGCATTCTATTTACGCAAACTCCCCAATTTATCACAAGACCATCATAACACGAATATATAGAGTAGGGTAATATCACAAAATTAGTTATACCAACAACGCGTTGTTCGGAGTTTAATGAGACCAGGCAATAGAATTGCTTTGGCGAAGATAACAGTCGACTATCACGAGAATATAGCAACGAATTCCCCCATTGTATTGAGCTTCTCATCACCCAGAGTATCTGTGTAATCCTCGTGGATTCACTCACGCTGTCGATGCGAATGCATAATATACCATCTGAGATACGAAACCTCGGATTTAGTTACAACAGCACACACAACATTTATTTGTATTCTTCGTTCCGCTGAGAAAATACGAAATGTGACAGAAGCTTAACCTATATTCACAACAGAATGTTACGTTGTTGTGAAAGTACTGTTGTCCTGCTAAAACATCGAAACTCAACTGTATGGATATAAGAATGTTCAATTTCAAACAAGATAGTTCGGGTAGCATTTCTCGCCCCAAACGTGTCATTTTACACATATATAGAGGATCTCGAAATTTATTAACCGAGTGAATTAAATTCGATTCGAGCCGAACTTTAGCTTTCGGAAGTAAAGACACCTTCAAGAAGAAAAAAATAGTTCCATTTTAAATATGTCCTTTTCATGTTATCAAAATTGTTCAACCAACCTTATCACCCATGTTTATATCAAAGTTAACAATAAACAAACAACACAAATCTAATATCATAATTATATTCTAATTCACATAATAATAAAGCTACGAGATTGACATCGACATCTTGGCGCTAAGCTCTTACGTCACTGCATATGCGTGCCGATAATACACGTGTGTCCTACTTAAAATATGAGGCCGGGTTTAGGGGCTAATTATGTAATACACTAACATCTTAGTAAGAAGTATAAAGTAGGTTTCATAAAGTTGATACTTGAGCCCTGAATACAATAATTTGAAAGTAACACATAATGATCGATACTTGGCATAGTCATAGTTGACGGTACACATATCCCGTCAATCCCTCAACATGTGAATTCCGGCCATTAGAAGGTCTCTGTTTCCAACCGTTACCGCAACCCCATCCCCGGTGGAAACAGATCCAAAGTCTCAAGTTGGGGAATTCTATTTTCGCCCTTTATAGTTGGAAGTTTAGTTTCCAAATGGTACCTCAGGATTTCCAACTGTTGGAAATTTCCAACATCACCTATACGATTAGATTAGAAGGAACTAAATGTTTTCCATAGGCCACAGTGTTAACGTTTCACCACGCTCGCGATAAATCCTCGAGTTCCGAAATACAAGATTCGTGAACACCAACTCTTTCGGCACCTGTTCGCACAGAGGAGTAACTTTCGAGCCATACGTTTTTCAAAAATCAACATACGTTTTCCACACGACCCCAATTTTTGCACATAATTTGACAGTCTGACGAAAGGCAATACACATCCAAAATATCCGGCCATTGTTTGGTCAAGAACGCTTTTCAGACTAGGAAACGCCCAATCTTTACATGCTATGGGTATTGTATTTCTTCAATTTGTAAATTTATTTGACATATTATACGCCAATCGCGCGCCAGAATTTGTTTACCCTGTAAAAACAAAAGGGACGCAATTCTAATTATTTAGTTCCTTGTAACCCTCAGTCAAAAAGTTCGACCGCAATTAGGGAAATATTTAAAGGTACTCAATCCGTAAAGAGGGTCCCCATCTCAACAGATTCCAACAACAACAATCCGATCAGAGGGTCCTATATTACTATTTCTTTGGCTTTGGCAGGCTTTGGGGGTAAAAAATATTTGATTCGAGTCGAGGAACCCATCAAACAAAGCTCAGAGTTATTAGATATTGATTTTTGAAATTTGTTATTAACTCGAGATGAGTACTAACAACTGCCGTAATCTGCTCTGGATGTGTACTCCAAATCTATTCAAACAGACAAGGATGGATAACTCTAAAATCAAGTGGTAATTTTAACGCAATTTTGACTGAGTTCTGGGCCAGATAGTATTCCCGATAATGAAAAATAATAGATTTCTAAAATCGATATCTAACAAATCTGAGCTTTGATGGGTGACTTCCTCGACTCGAATCAAATATTTTTGACCCCCGAAGCCATTGAAATAGTAATTGAGAGGAGTTTTATCGGATTGAGTACCTTTAACTTTTGACTGAAAACAACATATGTCACCAAACTCTATCAGAGCGCACCAGTCATTCTTCCTTTCTGACACTGTCACCGGCTGCGCGTGGGTACTAGTCTGGTTTTCTATATTTAGCGCTGGTTTTTTTCAGACAAAATGGCGAGACCGCAATCGACCAAAGTCAAAGTTCCTATGTTCCTTTGAAAACAATTCCCGCACAAAAAATTTATTGACAGAATGGAGAATTAGAGCGGTAGTTTTGTTGACAATTTTCGCACACTCCTTAGTAAAATGGCAGCAAATTAGAACTCTTGTGTTTGAGTTGCCATGAATGTTGTCGCCCATGTGCGTTTTGACTTCTGTGATGATATAATAATCGGAGAACCAAATCACACTGCTTCGCAATATAGTTCTTTGGTTTGTACGGGGACTTTCCTAACTTAAGGTACGAAATTACACAAATGTTGTTCTATATTTTGTGTGCTTAAGGAGGCCAACATGTTGCTCTGTTCGCTTAGTATATATATTTATATCGCGGACGTCCACCAAATGTGGGTAAAATGTCGCCGGTATAGCAGCGGTCTTACCGAATCATCAAGGGAGGTAAACCCTGTATGGAGTTTGATATGTCACGCCAAATACTGGTTTGAAAATCAAGCTACCAGCATCATTTTAACTTATCTTTGGTCTGATATTCCAACGTATGTTTTGTCAGGCATGAAATTTCCTACTATTGACCCCCCCCCCCCCACCCCCCCCAACCCCTTGTTGCCACGTTACTGTGTCCGATGTGTAGGTTCTAAACGACAAATACTGCTTTCATTTTACTTCAGCAAAGAATATCAAATATACAAACTTATATAACAATAACTACACAATGGGGGCCCCTCGTGACTCAGTCGATAGGGTGCATATTGATAGCGTCATGAGCTGTATATTGTGATGACGCGAAACTGGTTATATGTTCCCGATATGTTCAACGAAATGGGAGGAATAACACGATTCATATATATCTGATCAAGTGTTTCCATCCCAATGTGTGGGATTCAGGCCTTTATCAGGCGGTATATTCCCCTTTTAACCGGTATTGATGATTCATCTCCTGTCTTAAATTGTATTCGGGAATAAATAAAATTTATGCTATATCCGACTTTGATGGTGACAGATTGTGGTATTTGATGGCTATATATAATATGATTTTTAGAGCTTTTTTTATCCTGTTTTCAGTATTAACCACCTCTGTTAACTGCATGGTATTCATGGGGTAGGGGTGACACCATCCGTATGTAGTCCACCACCGCTTACCGGAACGATGGTTTCCATATTCGTGGGGGGGGGGGGGGTTCCAAGAGAAATTAACAATGTCGTGTTCTGGTTTACTGAATGAGAGGACGTTAAACCAACCAATCCTTTGCGAATGTGACCGCAAGGTCAGCGAACGAGACGAGAACGTAGCAATTCTAAATTGCCAGAGAAACCCAGAATGGCTTTCGCAGAACTTCAATTTTTTTACTCAATGAACCAAATTATAATTGGTACCGGTGGCGGTGTTCTTGGTTAATGAATGCTTATTAATTTTACAATGTCGTGAAATTGCCACACAGCGGAAACCATTGGACAGTTAATTTACACCCTATATATGTGATCATTAACCAATAATTGGTCAGCCCCAGGGTCCTCCTTCGAAATGTTCGTGATATAATGAACTATAGATAGCGCTTTCTCGTGCCTGTTTCTCAGAATGAATAACCGAAGACCTCTGTCTTAGTATGGGCTCTCATTACCCGAGGTGTCACCTGAAATGGGAATTTCAGCGACCACCATATCTATGTAGCCCAACTATTCTAATTTCGGGATCCGGTTGTTGCGGGGTCAATATAGGGCGCAAAATATGATTTTTTCACTCACATTTTCCTCATGCTACCCAACCTTATTTTTATGCATTTTTCGGGTTAGTTCCTGTGATGTTCATCAGTCTAAGATTCTTAAGCTGTATTCAATTTATCTTTTTCTTCATTTGATATGGATGGAAGTTATGTGAGCGGTATTGAAAATCGTAAAAAGTTGCCAGATAATCGATTGACATTTGAGCTGTGACGTATTTCGCTAATTGTGAACGTATTTTTTTTCGCTGATTCAGCTAAATGTGTCGGTTTCAACTCCGTTTAACAAAAACTTATCGGATTTTGTCACCATATTTATGCATTTATGTGATCCGTGTCATCTCTGCTATTGGATGGCTGTATTATTGTTGCCCTATGTTGTACGTAGTGCGAATACAGGGCAAAAACTTACCCCTCCCCCAAAATGATATTTATTGACGCATTTCACAAATAGTCGGATTCCTTATGTTATATCACATTTGTTGCTTGCTAAAAGCGATCTGAAAACAAATGTTGTATGCCTATTAGGTATATTATCTGGATTGACTTGTTTCCATTCTTAAATTTTGGAGTGTCGGACTAAAATGCGGTCAAAATAATTTAAAGAGCGTTTTGTTTTTATCGAAAATGATAGATGGTGCCATTTGGCGTATGGTGATCGGTGCTATTTGATATATTATGACAACTGCTAAGTGTGAACCTCACACATATATTTGAAATTTTGGATATGGTCAGTGGGTTCTTGTTGGCTACAGTTGCGATCAAAATTTAACATTGAACCCTATGGAGATTCTCGTATTTTTGATAAATGGTGCCCTTTTGTGTATGATAATATGTGAATTGAAATTTCCCAAAAGTACTATGTATGAAACCCATGTGCAATTTAGAAAAAAAATGGATGTGATCAGATTATTCTTACTGACTACAGTTGCGATCAAAATTTAACATTGCACCTTTATTTTATTATATTACTCAAACTTTGATTGTATATCACTAAACGGTCACCACGTGCTACTATATGAAGACAATACAATCGAGTCTGACCCACTATAACTATCAGTAATATAATTCATGCAATAGTCGATATACTTATGCTTCTAGATACAGTACTGGGCAAAAGTATGTGTATAATGGTTTGCAATGAACCCGATACCATACAGTCTGATGCATGTTGAGTCAAATGACAAGCCTATAGTTTTTTCACTATGTGGCTATATAGTAAATTATTGTTTTATTGATACCTGTTATCAACTGACTAGCGTTGAAGCCAACTGTATATCATAACGAGTTGCAATGTAACAAATATACTTACAAATGACAGTCCATCATCATCGTCATCACACATGCACCGATGCAGTGTTCCTGTGTCATCCCTTCTATATTGTTGTTCTACATTTATATGGTGTCCATCCACATTTGTGTGATGTGCAAATCATTTATGACTATATATGGTTTCCACCTGGTGAGTACTGTTCTTTATATGGTGTGCATTCATCTTTACGTATTGTCCATTTACCTTTATATGGTGTGTTTTTATCCGTATATGGTGTCCATTCACCAGCAATATGATGTCATATGTTCTCTATATGATATGCATATGTCTTTGTATGGTGTGGTTCCACCTTTATGTGGTGTCCATTCATCTTTATATGATTTTAAATTGCCATATGGTGTGGAAATGTATTTATATGGCGTGAAAATATATTTATATGAATTATGATGTCAATTCACCACCGCGATGCTATACCATATCATACAGACATATACTCAGCATATAAAGTCGTATGCACATCATGTAAAGTCGTATACACATAAGATCAAGTTGTATGTACATCATACAAAGAACAGCTGCCACCATCATAAATGGTCACCATATACAGATACAGGTAAATGGACACAATATAAATGTAAAAACCACATTATATATAGGTAAATCCACACCATATAAAGGTAAATATACACCACAATAAAGGTGAATGGACACAATATAAGGTAAATGTACAAATAATACAGATGAATGAAAACTACATACAGGTGAATAGACACCATATAAAGGTGATGATTGGGAACCATATAAAGGTAAAACACACCATGTAAATGTGAATTGAGTCCAAACAAAGGAAACATCACATAATGGAGACCATATAAAGGTGAATTGACATCACATAAACACATTTGCACACATTATAAAGGTGAATGGACATCACATAAAAACATTTGCACACCATATAAAGGTAAATTGACTCCATATAGCGGTGAATGGGCCCTATATAAATGTGAATAGACACCATATAAAGACATCTGCACACAATATAAAGGTGAATGGACACCACGTGAAGACATTTGAACACCATATAAAGGTAAATAGCCACCATATAAAGACATGTACACACCATATGAAGGTTAATGGACACCATATGAAGATATTTGCATACCATAAAAAGGTGAATTGACACCATATCAAGATATTTGCACATCATATACAGGTGAATGGACACATTATAAAGACATTTTGCACAGCATATAAAGATGAATGGCCAGCATATAAATGTGCATGGACACCATATAAAGGTGAATTGAAACCACATAAAGGTGAATGGACAACATACAAAGACATCTGCACACCATATAAAGGTGAATGGGCAGCATGTAAAGGTGAATGGAAACCATATAAAGGTGAATGGACACCATATAAAGACACTTGCACAACATATAAAGGTGAATGGCAGCATATAAATATGAATGGACACCATATAAAAGGTGAATTGACACCACATAAAGGTGAATGGACAACATAGAAAGACACATGGATACCATATAAAGGTGAATTGACACCACATATCGGTGAATGGGCCCTATGGAAAGGTGAATGGACACGATATAAAGACATCTGCATACAATATAAATGTGATTGTACACCATGTAAAAACATTTGCACACCACGTAAAGGTAAATGGACACAATATAAAGACATGTGCAGACCATATTAAGGTTAATGGACACCATATAAAGATATTTGCACACCATAGAAAGGTGAATGGACACCATATAAAGATATTTGCACACCATATACAGGTGAATGGACACCATATAAAGACATTTGCACATCATATAAAGGTGAATGGACACCCTATAAAGATGTTTGCACACCATATAAAAGTGAATGTGCAGCATATAAATGTGAATTGACACCACGTAAAGGCGAATGGACAACATAGAAACGCGAATGAATACCATATAAAGGTGAATTGACACCATATAAAGAACAGAGCTCACCATTATAAAGGTGAATGAACACCACATGTGGACATGTACACATCATATAAAAGTGAATAGACACCATACAAATATGAACGGACAACATTTTCTTACCATATAAAGGATAATGAATGCGATATAAATGTGTATGGACACCATATAAAGATGGTGTATGGACACCATATAAAGATGAATTGACACCACATAACGACATATACACATCATAAAGAGGTGAATGAATACTATATACAGTTCAATGGACACCATATAAAGGTGGAAGGATATTATGGACGACAACCCCACGAGACAGCTATTGACTTCCATATAGAACAATACTCTCCTGATGTATGTGTGATATAATCTTGACAGCGATGATGATGGAGTATAATTTACCAGTGTATTTGTCACGTTACAATTCGTTATGATCTACAATTTGGCTCCAATCACTAGTCTGTTACTAACACGTATCAACAAAACAATATAGTCACATTGTGAAACTGGTGATCATTTTCATTTGACTCAACATAATTAAAGACTGCAGGCTGCATATTAGCAGTGGCATTACAAAGCAGTGTGCACATACTTTTGTCAAGTACTGTGTCTAGAAGCATAACTATATAGACTATATTGCATTAATTAGATTACTGATTGTTTCGGTGGATGTCTCATCATCCTATAGTAGCACTTGGTGGCCGTATAGCGATGTTACTATCAACGTTCCAGTAAAATAACACAATATTCTCCATAGGGTTCAAAGTCAAATTTTGATCAAAACGGTAGCCAGTGAGAATAGTCTAGTCACATAACCTTTTCCTCAAGCTGAGTCTGAATTTCATACAGAGTATTTTTGAGAAATTTCAATTCATATAATATAATCATACGCAAAATGGTGCCATATATCCAAAAATACAAGAATCTCCATAGAGTTCAATGTTAAATTTTGATCGCAACTGTAGCCAGTAAGAACCCACTGATCATATCCAAATTTTCAGATATATCTTTGAGGTTCATACCTAACAGTTTTTTGACAACATTTCAAATCGCACCGATCGTAATACGCCAAATGGCACCATCTATCATTTTGGTGAAGAAAAAAACGAAACGCTCTTTAAATTATGTTGACCCCATTTTCGGCCGACACTCCAAAATTCAAGAATGGTGACAACTCATCCCGAAAATAGACCTACTAAGCATACAAATCTTTTAAAGATAGCTTTTAGCAAGCAAACATGTGATATGACATAAGAAATCTGACTATTTGTCAAACGTGTCACTAAATATCGTTTTGGGGGAGGGGTAAGTTTGTACCCTGTATTCGCGCTGCGTACGCCACAACGCCATAATATGAAAAGCATCCAATAGCAGATATACAACGTATCACACAAATATTTACATATGGTGACAACATCCGACAAGTTTTTGTTAAACAGAGTTGAAACAGACACATTTAGCTGAATCAGCGAAAACAAATACGTTCACGATTAGCGAAATACGTCACAGCTCAAATGTCAATCGATTATCTGGCAACTTGTTACCATTTCCAATACCGCTCACATAACTTCCATCCATATCAAATGAAGAAAAAGATAAATTGAATACAGCTTAAGAATCTTAGACTGATGAACATCACAGGAACTAACCCGAAAAATGCATACAAATAAGGTTGGGTAGCATGAGGAAAATGTGAAAAAATCATATTTTGCGTCCTATATTGACCCCGCAACAACCGGATTCCGAAATTAGAATAGTTGGGCTACATAGATATGGTGGTCACTGAAATTCCCATTTCAGGTGACACCTCGGGTAATGAGAGCCCATACTATCTTGAAACTATGAATATTAATTCAGTAGATTCCTTAAAATTCCATATGTCTGTGTGAACAAAATGTAATGTCAGACATCAACGTCGTGCTCATTAAATGCATGCGTGGGTGTCATTACAAAAAAATTGGCAAGGTGCATGGAATATTAGGCTAACAAGACGTTCATCATCGAAGGCGAATCTGAATTTAATCCCGATAATATACCCAATTAGTGTATAGTTTAAATTTTACGAAGTGGCACTATTCGAGTCAGGAATGGGGATCAGATGAGGGAGCACCAAAATTTATAAAACATTCTTTTCTCCGGTTTTCCTACAGACATATGTATATAATATGCGTCATCATCATACGATGAATCAAAGATGTATCGAAACACGACTTGTGAATTGCAGTTTGACGACACGACGACATTGTTCATCATTATATTCACAATCTTACACTTACAGTATTGGCCTAATTAATCGACTCCATAACCACAGTAGAATTATGTGTAACTTTTCAGGATTTAGTCGGAAATATGGCTTGTTGCCATTCATCGGAAAGCTCTCCCCGAGAGCTTTCCGATGAATGGCAACAAGCCATATTTCCGACTAAATCCTGAATAGTTACACATAATTCTACTGTGGTTATGGAGTCGATTAATTATGGCATTACTGTATGTATCCTGGATAACTGAATAATTTAACTTTGTATCCTGGATAACTGAATAATTTAAATTTGTATCCTGGATAACTGAATAATTTAAATTTGTATCCTGGATAACTGAATAATTTAAATTTGTATCCTGGATAACTGGATAATTTAAATTTGTATCCTGGATAACTGAATAATTTAAATTTGTATCCTAGATAACTGAATAATTTAAATTTGTATCCTGGATAACTGAATAATTTAAATTTGTATCCTGGATAACTGAATAATTTAAATTTGTATCAATTAGTACACATTTTTACCTTGCACCAACCGTTGTGAAAGAAGATAAATAGACCAATGGTATTTTGTGGAGTTCTTTGTTTGATATCACTACCCTATAATCAAAGAATGCATCAATTGGCCAGTTCTTGCAATTAACGATATATTACTTTTCTGAAGGAATTGTGCTGAATGTGTCATTACTATTGTGGTAAATTTCACACAACCCACACCTTACGCCATTACCTTCAAACTATAGTCAGAGATACTATATAGTATCTCTTCTATAGTTCAATGTCAGTAGCAGGAATATAATAAAAAATATTACTATGTTATTTCCGAAGAGAAAATGATTGTTCGCATATAATTTGGGCTTTGTGAAGCAATATATTGTTGAAAATTAGCTGCTTTGTTTAAAATGGGGGGCCATTTCATGTCACTTAAAACCCTTTGAACACTGCCCCCCCCCCCCCCCCCACAACGATCGACACCCTGACCCTGGGCTCCCAGTGGTATTTTGACTTATTGTAGGAAGTGTTTAGGCGTATAGTGTTGTTTATGTTCAAGTGGTGTCACATGTCTGAAACTTTAGACGTATGTTCCCCATGCACCAATGATTATTTTCAGATCTGGTTACTTTGTCACATGGTCACTCCATGATAACGGTTGCTAGGCAACTACCCGATATTGAAAGTAAAAGACAACTATAGCTTTTATCGTTCAGCCCAAAGAAATGGAGTTTTTGATATATCTGGCCAGAAGAGTGAACCTAACTTGTATTTAAGGGTAGCAACGGTTGCTAAGCAAATACCCCAAATGATCGAATGACACCATTGCCCTGTGTATTCAATTGTATTATACCCCAATTTATACATTCCTTGGCATGCATATGGTGATGGTTATGTTCAAATGGTGCCAAAGGTCTGAAACTGTACAGGTATGTTCCCAAGCACCATGTAGTATTTTTAAGATTGGTATACTTTGCCACACGATCACTCCCTGGTAACGGTTTCTATGCAACTACTAGTCGGAATTGAAAGTACGGTAATATGCATGTGTAGCTTATAGCGTCGTAATTCCGCGCTAAGAAACTGCGTTTTCTATGCAGTCAATACCCTATTGTGAAATTTGAGATATATCTGTTCATAAGAGTGAACCCAACTTGTATTCAACGATATCAATGGTTGCTAAGCATATACCCCAAGTGATCGAATGACACCACGTCCATGTGCATACAATGGCATTATGTCCCTTTTTAGACATCGCCTAGTAGGGGCACGGTGATGGTCATGTTCAAATGGTGCCACAGATCTTAAACTTTACATAATTGCCCAATAATGCACGATTTGACACGTGTTTATAATGCGCATGTGCAAGTAGATCGGACTAGGTGGTATTGTGACCATGCAACCCTTTCCACATGACTACTCTGGTGCAATGTCGAAACGTGCAACTGTATAATGCAAATTGATACACTATATATGGGGACCTTGATGTGATTGTATCATTACGCAAAAACCCATACATGTATCATTATATCCTATGCGCATGCGCGAACATATGGACTCAAATAAGTGACTGCGCCATCCTCACATACACCAGAACACTGATTATGTATACAAGAATACTTTAAACACAGAGAGTGATCGAAATGGTGTCTTTCTACAATCCCACGAAGCGCACAACAATGTAGAGCTTCAAATAACGTAGGTTTGTTGAATTCTGCGCTGTGCGCATGCGCATATTTTCCTACCCCCAACTGGTCGGCAACAACCCCATATGCATACACCCATGGCACTGCTGAAGTTCCTGCGGATCATTTACATATACATAAGTGGATATACCAATGGTTGTAACACATACAAACATGATACATATGTTTATAACGTCACTGGATGCTCATGGCCGCAATAGCGGCCAGCCGTGTGTATGAACGTTTTCTGGCTGGCCGCGTTTGCGGCCAGTCGCGTTCAAAGGGTTAACGCACAATATATATACCTCCGATCCAACCTAACATTTTACTAATCATTATTCCATTTGTTTTAGCCTTAACATATCCCTATGATTATTTTGTGTAATCATTTAACTTATGCATCAGTTCTAACTCGTTTTTGTTAATTTGGTCATCAATTGGAAGTGAAGAGCTTTTCTATGTTGAAATAGCTTGTGCTCCCATCCCCATTGTTTTTCCTACAGTAGCTGTCATGCCCAAAGTAATTGACCACTTAAACAAAGCAGAATTGTGGGTAATTTTTCAGGATTTAGTCGGAAATATGGCTTGTTGCCATTCATCGGAAAGCTCTCGATGAGAGCTTTCCGATGAATGGCAACAAGCCATATTTCCGACTAAATCCTGAAACATTACCCATAATTCTGCTGTGGTTAAATGGTCAATTACTTTGGGCATTACTGTAACTGTCATTCTCTCACTTATAAACACTTTAATTCTAAACTTAGCGAAATATAGTATTAATGAATGTATATAAAAGTAAGGTAGGAAAATCAATGAACTGATGGCTTCATCCAAAATTCAGAGCGAAAGAACTAAATCTGCAATAGCATCGGCTCAACACATCCGACTTGAAGCCACCAGACCCCTAACAGCAACAGCAATATAAAGAATAGAAAAACAAACAAAAAAGAAGAAATAAATCAATGTCTAGATACTTTTTCATCATCTTTCACCCTCATGTTAAACCATTTCATGATCATTTCAAAACGTCATAAGTATGTTGTGGGGGAGGGGAATATTGCCCTTCCAAATCTTCCCGGGTTCATTCCCAAATCCCCAATAAGAAGGCACCTTTAAACGCAAAAAATATTTACTTGCAGGATATAACACAAATTAGTTTCCAATGTAATAGCCATATAATTAAAACTTGTCCTGACTACAAACAATACCTTTTTTAACAACTGGCAGTATTTAGCCCACCATATTGGACGAAATTGACGAGTGTTGTCCGCCACTTTTATATATTAAGCGGGCTATTACCCCAATTCACATGATGCGATTTGGGGACCAAATAAATACTCGGGGACCTAAAAATCATCATGTAAATGCAATAAGTCACCTATCCAATGATCCAAAACATACAAAACGCAAGAAATCATTCTCCCGAAATAGTGTCTTATAATATAACCACGCTATACGATGGCAAGCACAATATGTTTAGCCTTTCTATCGAATGCCCCCCTATATATTTGAAAATACATGTAAACGCAGACAATTTCCCCGGAATAGTCCCTGACCAAAATCAGAGGCAACTAGAGGTGTGACTGTCCCAATGGGACTAAGGATACCCCCCGTGTTTTTAAAATACTAAGATGTTTCACATGTCTGTAAACATTTAGTTAAAATAATAAAATAACAGTCCCATTGCAGGTGCACAACCCTAACCCTAATCTTAAACCTATTGACCGAAAAATGTAGGAATAAAAGCTCGGACAAAATTATGCATGTTGCGAAAATGTTCTAAGTCGAAAAAGGGGAATAACTCCAACAAAAAAAAGTCGGACAGACATCATAATCGCAGGTGCACAGGTTCCCGTGGTACTAAATATCAGTGCCAAGATTAAAAAACATTGACCTAAAAATGTAGGAATAAAAGCTCGGACAAAATTATGATGTTGCAAAAATAATTCTAAGTCAAAAAAGGGGGATAACTCCACCAAAAAATGTCTGACAGACGTCATGATCGCAGGTGCACAGGTTCCCATGGTGGTTGATGTCTGTGCCAAGTTTCACGGAAATTGATCAAAAAACGACTGAGAAAAACTCCGGAAAAATTTGTGTCCACGGACGGACGGACGGACTAGCTGATTCCAGTATACCCCCTAACTTCGTTGCGGGGGGGGGGGGGGTATAAAAAGAGTCCTAGACCATGGCACGAATCTCTACTCTGGCTAACGCCCGTAGAGATCATATTCCACCAGTACAAAATCTGGGAACTTTTTGACAGGGAATCTTATAAAGTCGAAAAAATAATGCGGGGAATATATTTCTTAGTTATTATCTGTTCACTGTAGGTGAAGTCCCAATTGGAAATGTCACGATTTAAGTGACTTTGTAACCGATTTTGCGTCGCGTCGCTTACAATTATAACATTTCTCCTGGGTATATAATTAATGTTTATTGCGATATCGGCTCACAAAAGTCACGGAAAAGCATACAATTTCGAGTTGGGACGTTCACCTACACCGAAGTTCATTATTAAGGAACAGATAGTAACTAAGAAATATATTCCCCGCATTTTTTTTCGACTTTATAGGGTTGCCTGTCAAAACTTCAAAAGTTCCCAGGTTTTGTGCACGTGGAATATATATGATCTCTATACGGGCGTTAGCCTGAGTAGAGATTCATGGCATGATCGATAAGAGTCCCCGACAAAAAAGGTCCCCGACTATTTCTCGCCATGCGAATGACTCTTTATTATTCTTCCGCATAATAATTTAACAACTTTTTAATGGCCCATGCACGATTTGGTCCAGTGCAGGAGCCCAACCTATTTCCTATAACCATCAACTGTCACTGTAATTTTTGAGAAAGGTCTCTAAAGTATATAAATTATGAGCGAATATTTATGAAATTAGCGCACGTCCCCTCTCATCTCGGAGATATACGGTATGATTAGTAATGTGGTTATTAAGGTCCGCGATGCCACACTAATTGCCCGATCCTTCCGCACTGGTCCCATTAATTCCGATAACGGTCATTTCTCCAGACATTCCCCGATATTAACCCGTGCTTTCTTTGTAAAGGTATAACGTGCCTACATTTTTTTTATTAGCACTGGTTTATACGGAGATATTTATGCAACAATGCACTGAAATAACGACCCCTATACAAGTGGTCCTGCTAATATGATATGATGCTGGTCCTGTTGAATTGCTATGATGCGGGTAGGGCAAACTGATACCGTTACGAAAAAGTACCGTTGTTTTTTTCTAAAGTTGTCATTTTCGCGGTGTTTGGCTAATCTGAGCAATTTGAGAAAAAAACAGTATGTATATGAAAAATTCAAGAACAGAAATATTTTTGAAAACTATAATACTGCATGCATGCGCCGATGTTTCTAAAACGACGTGAATAACCATCTTGATTATAGTCGATTTTCAACAACTAATACAACCAGTATTAAAATTATTTAGCAATAAATGTGTTTTTGAATGTTCGATACGCATGATGGCTTTTCCTGGATATGTTCAGATTATCGGAATAGCGCGAAAAAGACAAATTAAAAAATATATCGGTATACTTTTTGTTATATTACACATCATCAGTTTGCCCTAACAGCATCATAGCAATTCAGCATGACTCAACCGCATCATAGCATATTAGCAGGACCACTTGACCAAGGATGATAACGAAAAGGTATAGAAAGTCTACTCTTGTAGAGAGCAATGTTTAACCCATTCCATAAGTGTGTAGAATTCCAATCGTTTCTCTTCCCGGCGCTACATATATTTATCATATGACTCAATCATTATTTACGTTGGAAAGTATGTCATAAATCAATTTCATATGAACTACTAGTTCATATCACCTTCCGATAATTTGATTGGTTTGTTGACAAAAAGTGTGTTCTGATTGGCTGAATGGCAACCTGAGCCGAGCCGCATCTCTAACTAAATGCAGGTCAAATTCGTGCGCGTCAATCAACGCGATGCCGAAATTCTCGCAATTATAATCTTGAAATATATAGTTTTGGACATTGTTATACGATAAATAGAATATGTAATTCGTATTTATCTAATAAACATACGATATAATGTCACAAACTGAGAACATAATAGCGCACTATATCTTCGCGTGCATATTATTTCTGCTAGTTCACCAGGTGTAATTGGGCTTCCGGTGCAATGAAGTGACGTCACATTAACCTTTTGCTGCCGATGTCATATAGCTATTTAGTGATTTGTGTGCGTTTTGGACATCATAATCAATTTATATGTGTCATATGATAAATAGAATATGTAATTCGTGTTTCTCTCATATGATATTTACGAAACTCGTCACGAATTTTCAGTTTTCTCTCGCCGGAGCCTCGAGAAAACTGAAAATTCTTAGACTCGTTTCATAAATATCATATGAGAGAAACACTCATTTCATATCCTCTATATATACTCAGAGACACACAAATGTTATACGTTGGTAGCGTAACATACTCTGCAGTGTAATTATAAATTCAAATAACAGGAGAATGAGTTGAAAATGATGAGAATATCCCAAATACTAAACGTTTAACAGAATATGAGCTCTCACATTTGAGTACTATATATCACATATCACACATATTGTGAGGACAACATTATCCAATATCTAGATCATGTATCCTCAGAATGGTGAGTGCAAAAGGAACCCACCCGCCCCACCTGTGGTGTAATTATAACTATATTAAAATTCTTCGTTTGCTTGCATATATGTTTGTATGACATCACTGTATATAGTGTAAATAACTTAAAGCCACGTGGCGGTTTGCGCCCCAAAATACAAATAACATTATTCGCTTTTGAATGTTTCCCGGTATCGAATTACGTCCATAAATATTTTAATTACCTTTTCACGAGCATTCTGTAACCCAAAGAGACGCATTGAAGTAATGAAAAATGCAACTACGAACAAGGTGTTTGGGTCCCAAACAAAAAACAGCCATTTGCACGACATGGAACAGGAAAGAGCGTTCTGTGTTAATCTATTCCTGATATGGTAGCAATAAAGAGCATTTGTCTAACTTGGGGGGCCAAAACTTGAAGACGGCTGGAGAATGGCTGTTACTGGCAAGTGTTTTTCAAAGCATATGAAGCTGGCATATATATTCCTCTGAGCAGAACTTAAATTTCACAATTTTCGGTGGCCATTTTGGTAGCCATCTTAGAATTTTGAATGGTGATTGGCTACTCATACCCACAAAAACATACTGATTTCAATCAATGGTGTATATTGGTGCCGAATTGGCGTTTGTCTTGTGGGTTTTCGTGAATAACTACCTATTTGCGATTTTCATTATTATTGGCGGCCATGTTGGACGCCATCTTGAATTCTGAATTTTCCCCAAAGCGGATTTTAGCGGATTTTGGATATGTCATACACGAGATTCTCCCGCGTCGAATGACACCAAAACCGATGCTTTACCAATTTCTTCTGGGTCTAACCCGACGACGACAATACTATATCAATATTTCGTGTATTTATCGACCTATCGTATCCGTCCCTCCAAATTACGTAGACAAAATGTGGAGGTCCGAATGAGCCATGTCCGTTTAAACTTATATCAGCATTGACATGAATACTGAAAATCTCGATCCACAAGTACGACTGACACCCAACAAAATATTCTATACTAACAACCCAGCTATTTTATATCCTCTGGTGCTTCTTGGTGATTTTTCATTTTTACACATATATCATAAGGATTGGACCAATTTTACTCTTTACGAGTAACATATCGAAACTCTCTTTTTCTCACTCGCAGTGGGTAAATGTGCAAAAATATATAAACGACTGTACAAACATCACCACTAAGAAGAACATGGAGAAATTGATAAGCATTGTTCTTATATTCCTTATTGTTGGTTCTCTGATAACGAAATGTCATGTGTTGAAACCATTGTTATGAAAGCAAAACTGTCACAGCGATTTGTCAACAAACATCACTATACATGTAGTAAGTTCAAATAATTTAGTTTGAATATGATTTTCAGAATATTTTTCAATGCTTTGACCTTCCAATGTTTACCGTCAATTTTAAAGGCACGGGCGGCGTTCGTTGCATAAATTTTCATATTTGTTCAAATCGCCATTAACAGAAGGAATATTAAAATATATATAGTTTTGTTGATATGCCAAACATAATCAGCGCGTAAATAGTATATTGTCGTCAAGACGTACGATGGTGTACGTAAACAAGATCCTGCTCGTGCTACGGAAATTTTGCTTCCGTTTTCATAACACAGCGCAATTCTATTGGTTAATCACACACAAATTATATTAACGTTCTTTATTATTTCCATATCAGGAAAACAATAACAAAAAACGCTCTCTATGTTTACCATATCCTGATCAAAACAAAAGCCAGGTTCTGTAACGTTTTTTTGCTTTTGTTTACATAACAAAGGAAAAACATTTGACAATAACATACTGTTTATGTCATATTTCTGACTGGTATAAGAACAAAGTCTGTCTATAGTACTATTATTTCTGTTTATGGCGGTTTTTGACGGAGGTGAATATTTGAACAGCATACCCACCGTCAACGCCGCCCGTATCTTTAAATGTATGCTTTGGTATCTTGTTGGACTATTTGGACTGGTATTTGGTAATTCTACTCGAACAGTAATATTTACTTAACAAAATCTCATTATTGAAGAGTGGTTAATGAAATTAAGAATAAATTCAATCTATATCCACGTGTACTTCTTGATGCTAGTTGTTTTACAAACTTTTATAAAATTTATTTTAGTTTGCATGAACCCACTTCGAAGGCATTTAGTCCGCTATAACGATTGACACCCATTTAATTGTCCGTATGGGGAACGGTCGTGAGGATAATTCAAACAATGCTCGTTTAGCATAGCATTCAGTCGAAATGCCAAGTCATGAATTAAAACAAAAATACGAAAAGAAATGAAAAATTAGAGAAAAGTATATTAATAACTACATGGCCACTCGTTAACGTTTCGGTGGGGGACCCAAAATGGGAGACGAGTGTGTGGGTAGGCACGAAGCTACATATATTCATTTATATCGCATGAAACCCCTATTATAACATTAAAACAGCTATTACATATTACCTGATCTCTCACTAGTTATGAATAGGCGCGTGCTTCCCGGGCGACGCGTGCTAATTATTTACATATCACTTGGCATCGCGCCAATATAAATATATAATCACGTGTTATTGAGAATAACATATTGTTTACACTAAATGAGCTAGCGTTGTTAGTACTGAAGTTTTTGCGATGCGTTCGGGTTTCCTGATTTTTTTTTTTTTTTGCGTCTAGATGTGTTAATATTATACTATTGAATTTGAGTCCCAGATCGATTTAATAAACCACAAGCATTGATAGAAGCCAATTGTGCACGACTATTATGTAGCAGTGTCGGAATAATAAACACATAACACATCCATAGATCGGTGCAATTCTCACATCTCTATCTAAATATCTCCGTTTTCAAGCTTGCAACACTAAATTTTGGTCGGAAATATACAAAAGGTTATAGCTTTTCAGATGAGACAAGTGAATAGGTGGATGCATTGTTTTCAAGAAGGATTTTGTCGCAGTATCGATGTATTCCATATAACACAGGTTCCAAGAACGCTCAACTTCAAAGACTTGACAAAACGATGTCAAAAGCAATCCTGTGTTCTTGTTAATGGACACATCTCGTCTTTTCCAGACATAGACTATAAACAGAGCGACCCCATCAAACGATATTACTTATTTTAAATATGTGCAGACATGTTACAGTAATGCTCTAATTAATCGACTTCTTAACCACAGCAGAATTATTGGTAACTTTTCAGGATTTAGTCGGAAATATGGCTTGTTGCCATTCATCGGAAAGCTCTCGCCGAGAGCTTTCCGATGAATGGCAACAAGCCATATTTCCGACTAAATCCTGAAAAGTTACCAATAATTCTGCTGTGGTTAAGGAGTCGATTAATTAGAGCATTACTGTATTTATGACGATAGAATCAAGCAAACTGCATTAACATCGACATGACGCATACGACATTAAAGAAAAACGCAAAGCGTTATGCATGTGAATCTGTCATGACGATGGGGGATTCATCGCACAGTCGATACGATATATTAGATAAAATGTCATTATGCTCCTTTATGACATAAGTTCTCGATGAAATGTGTGGAATATCGAAATTATTTTTCGGGGGTGCGCACTGGAGCTTATCAATGTTGTTCTTTTTCGAACTGGAGCCATACAATTTTCGACATTAAAGCAAAACGCAGACGTCACCAATCGTGAAGTCGACTATGTCGAGTCGCGATAAAAGGAAGCGGTCTTGGACGTGTTTGTGGATACCTTGAGCCTAATGATTAACGTGTCAGATGTTTTGGCTAAGAATCCAGTTGAAAGTTAAAGTGGACTTTGGACATAAATTAATTAGATAAAACAAACGATAGCAAAGGAGCAGTTATATGAACTATCCCCATTAGAGATAATGACCATAGAAAAACCATTACGCTGCAGCTCGACATCTTCTCATTTTACTTTCAATTCCCAATAACCAATTCACGAAAGACCTCAATCTTTTTTCTTCAAATTTATACGGGATAGAATGGGACATGATTTAATAAAACCAATTGTATAAATCATACAAGATTGGATGTCAGATCTTAAAAGTGTTATACATTAAAGATGACGTCGACTCCGTTATGGCCTGGATACGAGCACTATCAATCCGAACCCCTGCATGTAGTTTAAAAACAATTTTTCCATAAGTATAAATGATTTTTCTGGAGCGACGTCTTGCACAATTCAATTGCGTCCGAGTTTTCGAGGCCAGCACCAACGAAGTTTCATTTCATGTTCTTTGGCGCCACAACCTTAAAGTCACACGCAGCGACGTCACAACCTTAAAGTCACACACTGCGACGTCAATATCAGCCAGTCGTGAAGTAAGTCGAGGAAATTTATCTGTCAGAAATCGCATAATCGCCAAGTGGGCAATCGCGAAGTTCCTCTGCGTTCCGTTGAGAAAAAGTCCGATATACACATTGAGTACAGTTTATATCATAAAATTACGTTTTCCCCTGTTTCCCCATCAATAAAAGACCAATCTGTACATATTAAGCGGTCCTTGGTCGCGGGATTCAATAAACGTGCAATTTTGTGTATTTCCCCCTCCCATCCTCATCATTTCCAGTGCTTATTTCTATGACAAATACGAAAGCATGCTGCGGGGACATGCGCTCAATTTGGCTGCAACCTGCAGTTAATCATCATCTTGGTATTGTTTTCAATGTTACCGATCAGAATCATTGTCATATGGGGTTCGAAGTTTGTTAAAATAAGGTTTATAAAATATCACAAAATGATATGTTGCAATTGCGATAACAAGGGTGCGCATTCAGCGAAAATTCAGCAGTGCGATGTCGTCACATCAGATGGCTTTTCTGTTAATGGCGATGCTTCACGGTTTACATGGGGCTAATTTTGTCAATATGCAAGGAATTTGTCAAAGGGCGCTGCCGCCCACAACTTTGGTCAAAATGTTCAACAGTTCATGCCTCACACAACATTTGTTAGAAATGTTACAACAGGCTGCAACAGGTTGAAATTATTAGTTGGTCGATTTTCCAACCAATAATTAGAGGCGTATGTATTGTTCTAGATAAACAGTGGAAAATTGTTATATATAAATTCAGTCAGTTGTTTGTCTTGAATTGGTATCAGTTGGCAATTTATCAACATTAGGGAGTGTCAGGTTGGATTTGGATCTTGTATGGTGTGTAGTTGGAAATTTCAAGGTGGATACCCCCACCCCACCCCCACTGGAGACTATCTACTAATGTATCTGCCAATATGTCTATGAATACCTCATGTGATGATTCTCATGAGATAATGGTATAGCCCCTTGTTGTAATGTGAGTTTTCATGCATGAGACAATCGAGATACAATTACTAGGTGCATATGATACCGCCTATAGTATCATGAGTATATAAGGAGAACATGCATCAGGGTTAAATTGAGGGACATATTGGAGGATAGAGCGATTGTGTGCAATGTAATAAGACAATCATCATCAACACAATTCCTAAAAATCGAATGATTTTCTCGCGAAACAGTCAGTATGAAACTCCCCAAAACTGTCCTGTATAGGATATCTGGTGGATACATTGGAAATGTTCCAGCTGACAGTTATTTCAGAAAAGATAGCCAGTTATATGTTTCCATTGTGTCCAAACTGATGGGAGAAGTTGGTTTATTTCGACCATGATATCTTTGAGCTCAGCCAGGCCAATAGCTATTTTATAATCGTGGAAAATGTCATGTATGTGAACATTGTTCGACCGACCCGACTCGAATTTGGTATGTAGACCTACTTTGATCCCGAGAACAATATGGGCGGTCAAATTTCACGTGCTACCGTGTCCTAAACCTTGACCTTGACCTCGCTCGTATACGATCATATAAGCATGTTTCTGGACCTCGACCGATCCGACTCAAATTTGGTATGTAGACCTACTTTGATCTCGCGAACAATATGGGCCGGTCAAATTTCACGTGCGATCGTGTCCTTGATCTTGACCTCGATCATATACGCTCATATAGGCATGTTTCTGGACCGTCGTTGTATATTCTGCCCAGATAGAGGCGATCACAAAGAAATCCTTAAATAGCCCGGCCGAAGTCGGGCACATCATCTAGTCTCATATATATTTTGAAGACCTCTGTCTGTATGTATGTTTGTTTGTTTGTTTGTTTGTTTGTCTGTCTGTCATTTATACAAATCTACGATTCTCGACCGATCGGGACGAAACTTGGTACGTGTGTGTAGTTTGACCAGGCGGTGAACGTTGTCGTATTGGCGAGCCCGTGCGGCGCCCGCTTCGCGCATGCGCAGACGAGATATCGGAAACGGGTGGAGCTATCGACTTGAAATTTGCTATGTGAATGTATCTTGCCCCGGATACGAATTTTATCGGGTCGCCGAGCCCGTGCGACGCCAGCTTCGCGCATGCGCAGACCAGATCTCGGAAACGGGTAGAGCTATCGACTTGAAATTTCTGGTTGGGTAGAGCTATTGACTTGAAATTTGGTTTTTGAATAGCCCGGACAACGTCGGGCTCATCGGCTAGTCTATTATCTATTTTGGAACTTCTGTCTGTATGTGTGTATGCGCGTGTTATAGACTCGAAAACTGCTCGACCGATCCGACTAAAATTTGGTATGTAGGCCAACTTTGGTCCCTGGAACAATATGGGCGGGTCCAATTTCACGTGTTACCGTGTCCTTAACCTTGACCTTGACCATATACGCTCATATAGGCATGTTTCTGGACCTCGACCGATCCGACTCAAATTACGCTGTACATTCTGCCCATGCAGACGGAGGCGATCACAAAGAAATCCCTAAATAGCCCGGACGAAGTCGGTCACATCAGCTAGTATTAAATAAAATGTCATTATGCTCGTTTATAACGTCTATAATTTACATCAGTTCTCGATGAAATGTGTGCAATATCGAAATTATGTTTCGGGGTGGTGTGCACTGGAGATTATCAATTTTGCCCTTTTTCGAACTGGAGCTATACAATTTTCGCACTGGAGCCACCGGTGCTTATCTTTGGATGTGCCGCATGTAGACCTGTTCAGACTTTTAGTGTGTGTGCTGGGATTTTCGTGTCCCGGAGATATCAAACTTACCACAAATCAACTATGGTTTCCCCATTTGTATGTCACATTTCTGGTCTAAAAACAAACTTTATCGCTGAAGTTACGGTAAAATTTCGAAAATGAAGTGATAAACCCATAACTGTTCAATCTTCCGTGAGCGCCTCAAATTAAATTCAACACCCGCGTGTACACAAGGTCATAATGAAAAGTCACAATTCAATTTTGAAAAAATCATTTTTGAATTTTAAAGATACTATTTGCTGTTCATATAGTGGCGCTTATACGCCATAGTTTTTAACAACAATGCGGAGAGCATTAATAGATGCGCACTGGACGATTATGCTATTTGGACGGATTTACCAGGATCAGCCATAGTGATACCCGACAAACGCACTACGCATAATTCAAACTATTGGACGAACGATGTGACAGTAAATAATTTAAAGTAGACATATCTCAAAAAATATAATTTAAAATCCAAATATAGAAAAGAGTAAACCAATTAACAAAGTCGTTCATATTTTATGAGGGAATGCAACCTCTGTGGCTCAATTCAATTTCACAAAAAGGAAAGCTTCGATGCTTTCAGTACAGAATATATTGATTATAGAATAATATATGTGAGCAAACACACTGAACAATTTGCCTGGCAAATGACTTTACATGCGATCCGGTAGTAATGACATCACATCGAAATAGTTTAACATGACCATGCAGTTAAATAAGTTTGTAATACTCGAGATACAGTTTAGTTATATAGGGAGATCTGTCTTGATTAAATAATCAAACTAGTTCTTATGCTGCCTCAAATTAGCAAATCTCCGTTAGGATCCGTCTGATCGTCTGACCAAATACCAACGTTTCATTTGCATGTAATATATGACTGATATACGGTAATGCCCTAAATAATCGATTCCTTAACCACATCAGAATTATGGGTAATTTTTCAAGATTTAGTCGGAAATATGGCTTGCTGTCATTCATCGGAAAGCTCTCTGATGAATGGCAACAAGCCATATTTCCCACTAAATCCTGAAAAATTGCCCATAATTCTGCTGTGGTTAACGAGTCGATTATTTAGGGCATTACTGTATTAAAGTATATATAATATCAGCGTCTATACGTATTATATATTTATGGAAATCTAATTATCGAATGAGACCATTTACATAAAAATGCTTATGGTTTTCAATATTTTATTGTCCCTTCATCCACTGGGCCAAATCACGATTTGCATGGTCATTGCGTTTATTGGGGTAATGGCCATGCATAATTCGATTAGGAAATCGATCCATCACAAGTAGAAACAACCGAATTTACCCTCCTTTTTTGCGGATTATGAAACCACAATTATCGGAAATCGAACCAATCTCGCCATCTCGCCATCTCTGGGCGGCGCTATGGCCTTTGCCGACCGAGTCTCCGATCTCCTTATATATACTTATGAAGAACCTAACCTTCGCACATATTGGTGTTATACAAGACTCACATGCAAATTCGCCGTCTTAAGGCGCTATGGCCTTTGCCGACCGAGTCTCCGATCTCCTTATATATACTTATGAAGAACCTAACCTTCGCACATATTGGTGTTATACAAGACTCACATGCAAATTCGCCGAGAAACCAGCGATCCTTAGCGAAGTGTTCCAGGAGCGCAGACGGCTGGCATATTAACAGCACCAGAAGATCAGCAATGCTCAAGTTCAACAAGTAACAATTAGTCGAAGTGCGCATGCTCCGGAGCTTGCAAATCACAATCACAACAAGAAGATTTCCAAAAACTCCGATAATGAATACCAGTATGTTGGCAACAAGAATCCACACATGGACATATAGTGATATAGATGGCGGGTCCGCTCCAGTCGGGGGACCTTGGTATGATCCGTTCCCGAAGGTGTAATTTGGTCCTGTATCCATGGCTGTCGTGGGCGGTGAATTAGGGTGAGTAACTGCGGTCAATTTTGCCTTTAGACATCGTCTGTGAAAAAATAAATTAGGTGTATGTCGTTAGTTGTATGGATATGAATGGCATGACGTGTGCTTCCACTCTTGTGTAAACGGACTTCTGGCTTGCAACCTGGTTCTCTGACTCTGATGGTTTGCTGCGAGTGAGTGCAGGCATAATATCTAATATAGTAAAGTTTCAAATTACAGTGTATTAACACACCACAGTCAATGCGGAATTAGAACCACTTGAATTAATGAGCATCCTGGGCTATATATGTCCGTTTTAGTCACAAAATGATTGTGTGATGACTCGGGGCACCCTAGTGGATGGTATAACGCATTAGATTTTCAAATTTAGATTTAAAATAAAATTACTTTAAATTATAAATTGTTAAATTGATTGAGCAAGGAGTTCAATCTAAAAAAAAAATTAAATTAAATTTTTTTAAAAACATTTAAATTCTACATTTTTTTAAAATATCAAAATGTGAGCGAAGCGCACAAAAGCGGTGCCGCTGAATAAAGGCTCTGTCTAAGATCGAAATGTGCGGGGGAAGCGCGCAAATTGGCCGCATGCCCCTATAAAGGGATCGCATGCCCCTTTGTGTAGAGGCCACAGGCCCCTCCGACGCTGAATAAAGGCTCCCTAAGGGAGCCTATTTCAACTAGTATACATATATGTTCCCCCGGGTGAACATAACGGCACACTCGTGCTTATAGTCTAAGACTTGGGCCATGCTGCAGCATGGAGTCAAGAATGTGACGACGCGGTAATTACCGTATGAAGTAAAATGCTTCTTTCTAAACAGTAGCCTAAATTTAGGTGTCATCATTCTTATGTCAAGATATGGCCATATACAGCTGTTGAAATTGACAATAACGACCAATTAACTAACTAACTATAGCCATACATACATGTATGTCCTATCTCAGAAATATAATGTAATTCCCCTTGAAGATCTACGTGTTTACGATCGCCAGTGATTTACGGGATCTATATGTACATGTATATTATATTTGTGCGCTAACTGTTTTACTTCTTTATAACGTTTCTATATATCTTAGACATGAGGAACACTTTGTAAGTCGAAAGCTTGTCGGAAAAAATACAGATAATAGATCTACAAGGTATTACGTTTTTATTCAGACCACATTACTACCAATTCTATACGGCTATACATCACACACACACATATATATATATAGTTATGAAGGAAGACACTTACGGACATCTATCCCTCTGTGAAATAAACTATAAAACGCCAAAAACACTCCGCGCGTGGCGGCTCAAGAAAAACGAATCAGCATGCTCAAAACAGTGTTTGACACAGATCATAATAAATATGTTGGTGGGAACATATACGAATGTACTAGCGATTCCCTCGACAATTAATTGAAGGCAGTCTCCAGATTGTGGACCGCAATTTCGTCTAATGGTTGTTGGTAATGACAGAGCATCGTGCGTACTCAGCAATGAGAACCAAAGAGGACGATGTGAATATATTATATTTATTCCGACGATGAAGCGCGATCTAGTTATCGAACTTCTCTGTCATATTGTATGTAAATCCAGCTTGGTAAATCATCAGTACTGCAACATTTGCGTTCTACTTTGTACATGGTCAAAGTTCGACATTTACTAGCTTGTTATATCAGTTGATCCATATGCTGGTTTACGTCAGAGATTCGTTTCATTATTCCCATATATAAAGGAGTTTAAGCCGCGTGACCCGCTCAGTCTAACATTACCATTCTGACATTGATAAAATGTCACTATTAACCAAGCAATCGTTTTATTCAATAGAAAATATATACTTTTGTTCAAATCGCTACACCATGCAGTTATCAAATCAAACTGGAATCTGACCAAAAAAAATACTATTTATTATAATTTTTACATTAATTCGGAAAAAACTCGAAAGAACGGTTCTTCGACGTAAACAAGAATCTAGACCAACGATATCACAAAAATCTTGGAATACATCTACGTTCTACATTGAATTTAATTCAACATATCGTTCGGACAAGAAATCCCTTATATGACACAACGTGTGAAGGACATTCGTTCTAGCATAGTTTTATACGGAGTGCTGTCCCTCGACCAGGGGACATGTGTGTGGCTAGATGGTTTCGATTGTGGTGTCCACATTGAAATTTCCAACTGAAGCCCCTTGAAACAGACCCTTAAAATATCCAAGTCCGATAAATTACATTTGCACCTCACCCAAATGTTGAACATTTCCAATTTATCACCAATTTCCGAGTGATCGTCCTTTCAGTCTAAAACAAATGGCCGAAATAAGGAAAATATTCTACTTCAGGTATATAAAAGCAACAAATTACACACCAAACGTTGATTCTGGTTGTGTTATCAAATTATCAGAACAAGTTCAATTCTACTTTGGACTGAAATGTCCAACTAATGTTGTGCCAGGCATGAACTTTCCAACACTATTGAACATTTCTGCCAAAGCTTGGAGGTGCATGGTACACCCCAATACCCAGCCCTCCCAACTCTCCTGTCGCACGTATACCTGTCCTTATCTCAATCTTATACATTCGAACATCTAACTTGAAATTAAGACACATAGACGATTCAAGACGCCGGATCAGCATCCGTCATTACTGCCACAAATGTATGTACCAATCGTCTGGATTGTATTATATATTCCCTCGACTATCATTATTTAAATCACCAGAACACGCTGATTATATTATGTCAAGGGACCGGGTTATATCAACCTCAGTTCTTTCAATGTCGTAATCGTGGGGTCGACATAAGAATACGGGGCGGAATAAGAGTACTGGGTTGACAGTTCTGTTGAAACCAATAAGTGTATACGGGGCGTAATAACTTTGCAAGATGCCAACATCAAGCACGGAAGTAATTCAGCAAGTTACACTATATAACATCACTCATATATATTTCTCCAACTATAAGCTCCAATAAGAAGTGTATATATGACCACAACTTGAGAAAATATCCATGGGCCATACTTTAGTAAGTAACACTGTCAATCTGTATTAAATCACAATTTGAGGGGGCTAGACATGCATTGGGAGTTTGGGATCAGATTCAGAACAGGGTTATATTATGTCATAAGAGTTACCAAACATATTTCCAGCAACACGTTTACACTGTCTTTTCCTAACCTGAGTAATCTTGGTAGGCCTATTGTATATCCAGAGCCTGAATATCAATTCTATTTAATTAACATACGGTCCCAAATAAGCACCATGCATATGTGGTGGAAACATCTCCAAATTAATAAGCACACGCTTATTTGAGTCCCAAGAGTAATCAACTATAATGGAATTACGTGGCAGTTATCCGACATGATATAGGATATATATATGAGAACTTGCAGTGTTAATTAGTGATAACTCAACATTAAAACCTGTTTGATATATATTATAACCTCAGTTAATAATGACAATAAGGATTTCCCCGTAGCCGAGGTGGTTAGGTAGCGGATACCATCACAGCATGCAGTCTGGGCTTGAAAGAGGTTTGCGCGGATTTAATCCGAGATTCTGCTGGGTTCTATTCAGTCGACGTAAACATCTCCGTAATAATTATAATATTACGTCGACACGAATTCATGTAAAAACCCATTTCCAGAACAATGGGCTTCCCCCAATATCGTGACGTCATACTGATGTCGCAGACATTCCAAATAAGGAATAATTTATGCGCAGATTTATTGTTCAGATTTCAACTCTGAAATAACTGTCTCTTTCAAGATAGACGAAACACACTTCAATAACACATCGTTTCGGTCTTTGTCCACTGTAACACTCATTTTCCTATTGTGATGAGATTATTAAAAGCGTCGAAAACGAGTTTTACCGATGAATAAATGTCTTTCTTTTAGATCAATATACACACGTGTTTTTTATGACACCTGAGCTATTTTTACGGGACACGCGCAGCTGTTAACGGTTAGCCAATCGGGGTTAGCGGTTTCAGGTACCGCTTCCAATCAAAACAAGGAATTTCCCGGTATATCCCCAAGTCTGGAAATAGCTTTCCGGCCAGTCCTGTTCGACTCAGATGAATTTATATGATATACTGAGTCGAAATTTATGTCGACTGGGTTATATTTGAACAATCGCGTACGAAAGGTTTGATGCCCCAGATTTGTTCCACCCCAGTAACGTTTAAAGAAATCCGATTCTTAAGTTCCGCATTCCTGGCGTTTAGGGACCAGAGACCCCACAACCCCCCAACAATGACTTATATTTGCACTTTTGAGTACAAAGCTGATTTTTATATTAGTAGTGCTCCAGCAATCACTGACCAATAACACACAATTTCTGAAACGAAATTTCCTGGCTTTTTCATTTCAGAAGGGGTTTTTTGATAGTACCCACAAAACCCCCAAAAAAACACTTCTATTTGCACTTTTGAGTACAAAGCTGATTTTTATAATAAAAGTGCTCCAGCAATCACTGACCAATAACACATAATTTCGGAAAAAAATTCCTGGCGTTTTCATTTCAGAATGGGGTTTCTGGTAGTTATGACACAACTTAAGCGTTAGTGACCCGCTCAAATAAAACCACAATTATATGAAATAAAATATCACAATGCCACACAATGAGTGCCACAAGCCATATAAATTATCCCGATTATTGTCGTAACCCTGCAACGATTGTTCCAAACCACAGCACAAAAATGAGCGTCCCTACTCATCGAACGAGTGCTCCAAACCACACAATGAGTGTCCCAAACCATCCAGCGAGTGCTCGAAAGGAAAAGAGTGTTTAATATGCACCCAGTACCCCACAACCAGAGTCCCACGTCACCCGGGGAGAGTTCTATGTCGTATAACAGGTGCCTCAAACCACCAAAAGTCGTCTCAATCCATTCAATGGCCCAATCATTGAACAAATCGACAAATTAGTGTCCAATTCAACCACACATGTGTCCCATATCCACGTCGAGTGTCCAAAACAACCCAATTGGTGTCTCAAACCATGCAATGGGTGTCACAAACCACACAGCGAGTGACCCAAACCATAAAACTAGTATCACAAACCAGCCATTGAGTTCCCAATCCATCCAAATGGTGTCACAAACCATATACTAACTTGCATCTCAATACATCCAAACAAGTGTACAAAACCCTCCACAGAGTACTTAACCATTTCATGATGCATGGGTGATGTGCTGATACAGCATTAATGATCCTGTGCCATACATTCTCCCATATATGCGAGTCTCCCATAGGGAGTCTTGCATATATATGTTATGAGAATTCCGTGGCTCACATGACCAGCGTAAGTATTGTTAGGCCAATGCATTTTCTTATATATGCGATGCGCCCTATGGCACAGGATTTTCGCAAAATTTCAAGAAGCTAGAGTCATTAAAGGGTTAAAACCATCAAATGAGTGTTCCAAACCATCCAGTGGGTTTACAAACCAAGAGACACTCGCTGGGTTGTTTGAGATATTCGATGGATGATTTTGTATAATAGTTGGGACAATCATTCGATGGTGTGGGACATTCTGCATGGGGAGGTATTAGACACCAGGCGGAAGTGTTTAGACACTCTTGGTCCTGGTGGTTTGAGGCAATCGTCATGTTGCATGGGACGTCCATTGGATGGGTATGGACTATGGACACTCATTGATTGGTTTTATTGGACACACATGGGATGGTGTTGGGTTCTCAATTGATGATTTGAGATGCTCGTTGTGAGGTTTGGGACACCACGTGCATGATTTGGGACATTCTCTGGGTGATATATGTTGTCAATCGTTGAATGGTTTGGATTACTCATTAGGGCGTGTTTGGATACCATTTGGATGGTTTGCGACACTAATTGGATCGATTGGGGTGCGTATTGGGTGGTTCGGGACACTAGTTGGCGATTGGGGATGCCCGGTCTATGGACTGTGTTGGTTTGGTATACTATCTTAATTAAGATGGTGGTTTGAGACCCCCGATGCGTGGACTTAAGCTCCTTAGATGACTTGGGACACTCATTAAGTGGTTTTGGACACTCATTGGATATGTTTGGATACAAGTTTGGTGGCTTTTGACACTTATCGCATGGCATATAGGACTATTGGCTATAAATTATATGAGAAGACTTAGTTACAATTTAAATAAATAAAAATATAATTTTTTTTTTATTTTCGGTGCCATGGAAACAGTCTGGTGAACTTTAGCCAAACTTGCCCAATTTTACTGCTGCCGGTCGCCATTTTGTTCCTATTTTCGATATTGAAGCCCTCGTTTCTGCTAAAATGGGCATTAATGGTTCATATCTGCCATCTTATTGGTATTCAGTATTCAGTACACTGGTGAGTTCAATTCCCTTCTGGGCATTACAATAATAATTGATTTTTCTTCGAAATTGTGTTTTAAATCTATTTTAATTTGATGGACACTGAAGGGCCAAATCCTCGTGATATGGCTAATTATTATGAGATATCGATTTAGCATTGTATATTTTTTTTCTAAAAAAAATGGAAATTATCTGGTAAAATGTAACGAAATTTGCACAATTTGACCACTTCCGGACACCATTTTGTCCGCTACTTTGGATTTTGTAATGACAACTATAATAATTTATCAATAATTCCACAAGGAACGAAATATCTAACAATAAAGCCATACACGTAAATAGGACTTTTTTCAAAGAACTCTAGAAAATTTCACCCAAAGCGGATTTTGAAAATGTTGTTCCATCGATTCTGCCCGAAAAAATGACAAAAACAATTACATATTGTATATTTTCCATTGTTTTATCGCTTATGTGAGAATATGAAATGCCAGGTGTTACTGCACCATTGATTCTGACCACGAATCATACAGATCTTAGCTACAGGGTTTCTACAACGAAATTCCGATAAACTTGCCAAGTAAATTTGACAGCGTGTGGTCCATAACATTTTATTATTTCATAATTTTCTACACCATTTTTAATGAATTCGCCGGGTGATTTCGTTTTTGTTTACCATTTGGTCTGTGAACAATGATGATAGTGGAGATAGTATTAAGAAAAAATATCATCTGTGCGTACGGCAGAGCAAATAAATCTATTTTTTCGGGTTTTGGTTGGGTACTTAATTCAAACCCACCATCTCCTTAAAGATCCCCAGAACAAAAATTACCCACCCCAATAATACTTACTCATATATAATTAAGTATTATTGGGGTATAGGGTCAATTTTTGTTCTGGTGACCTTTGCTTCTTAAATGAAAACGTACGGAATTTCGTTTCTTAAACGAGGTTTTTATGACCAGCGATAGCAGGATAACTATTGAGGAAAAAATCAGCTTTTTGTGCAAATAAAAGTAAATTTCCGGGATTTTGGGGGTACTTTCAAAAAAACCCATTCTGAAATGAAAACGCGAGGGAATTTTGTTTAAGAAATTGTGTATTATTGATCAGTGATGACTAAAGCACTATTAATATTAAAATCAACTTTGTACTCGAAAGTGCAAATATAAGTCATTTTTGGGGGTATGGGGGTACTTTCAAAACCCCCCTTTCTGAAATGAAAACGCCAGGAAATTTCGTTTCAGAAATTGTGTATTGTTGATCAGTAATTGCTGGAGCACTATTAATACAAAAATCAGCTTTCTACTCAAATGTGCAAATAAAAGTCATTTTTTGGGGTTTTTGTGGGGTCTCTGGCCCCTAAACTCCAGGAATGTGGAACTTAAGAAATCCGATTTCTTTGAACGTTCCTGGGGTGTAACAAATCTGGGGCAACAAACCTTTCGTACGCGATAAACTCAAATTTTAGAGTCAACCTTGAACAAATTTGAACTAAGTTGGTTTTATTTTATTTTGAAGAGGAATATATCCTCTACCACATTTCCAAAATCCGCTAAAATCCGCTTTGAGCAATTTTTGTAAATTAAGATGTCGTCCATGATGGCAGTTGGTATTGAAAAATTCTGAATTGCTGTGGTAGGTGCCCCAACTTATCCCGAATTAGTAATAAAATAAAGTACACTCAAACAATGTTTAGTCGTAAACCATATCGCTATAGAATATCTTTCCCAAAATGGCCGCCAAAATGGACAAAATCGAATGAAATTTACAATATGTCACTAGTCTTATAAGAGTGAACAAGCTCTCGAATTATGCGAGTTAGAATGATTTCAGAGTATAATGGAATTTTTTTAGAAGAGTGGACGAATTCCTCCAATGTATCTCGCGAGAGAGCAAGCGAAAGCAGGGTCTCATACAACGGTTAAATCTCGACTTTTGGGCGCAAGGAATAGAAAAATAAAGCAGTTTATATGTACTGTTTATCATAAATCGAAAGATATATATTTAATTAAAGACCGTGGCTAGAGTACCGTATACGGCACTTTATCCAAACTCTATTCAAACTGCTAAAGTACCGTATATGGCAATTTGGCAATTTAGCAGTTTGACTAGATTACCGTAGGCCTCTATTTTGATTCACATGCCACGCGATTATACAGACATAATTGAGTTTTAATAATGATTATTTATATCGTATATGAACGTGATGGCCTGGACAGCCCTTGAGCCATGCACAAATCGTTTTGTAATGGTATTTCGTCTATATAGTCTCTTTCGAGTCCATAATTTACAGAAATACTATAACAAGCCACGTGATTTAGATTTTGGAAATGGATCATCCTACGTGGATTCAAATCCCCAATTATCTCGTGTTGTCTGAAAGCGCTCGAATTCCATTGAGCATAGGTGTGTATACCGTGTGCCCGTGTGCTCGGGCGCTGCTATTGTTGTGGCGAACGCGCGCAGTTGACGTGACAAATGACGTCATGCAATCAGCGCATATATAGATCTAGGTGGAGGGGTAATGTCGCAAGAGCTATACTAGACCTTCACCTCAGAATTTGAAGTCACGTGGTGGAACATCTTGATAAATAAGTCAAATTGCACATGCGGGTGGTGTGGAGGCGATTTGATATCATAGATGCGCGCCCCGTGAGTATACCATTTATCTAGGTCAAGGACGAGCAGTTTGGCTAAAGTACCGTATATGGCACTTTAGCAGGTCGGCTAAAGTGCCGTATACGGCACTTTAGCAGGTCGGCTAAAGTGCCGTATACGGCAGTCTAGCCAGTCCGTTAATTAAACAGTTAAATGTGATGTAATAGGGATGATTGATTATGTGACCTTTCCTAGAAGCAGAAATGTATGTACTCAGAGCAGTCTCACGAATGTGACAGATCATCATTTATTTTTATATCTACAACATCAATTTTTTCAAAATTCACTACTATATATATAGAACAATATTAGAGCTATTCATGCATAAGAGTACTGGGTAAAATGTGTAGAACCTATTGTACGTGTATTAAAATAGTAGTCATACTTGCCTCCGATCAAGTGATGAAGCACGAATATTTCGCTTTTATCACAATAATGCATGGTAGTATATATAGAGGATCTCACATGAGTTTCTATTTTATACGGAATTTATCAACCGAGTTCACTAAATTCGATTTGAGCCGAGGTTTACCGAGGCTCAAATAGAATTTAGAGGACGAGGTTGATAAATTACGTATAAAATAGAACGAGTGTGAGATAAATTTTATCACATGATCAAATAAACCCGAAGCAATGCGAAATATTAATCGAAAACAACAATCATAAACTACAGCGATCGCAAGTTATTTGAAGAACGCCGTGACGTCATCGCACGCGCTGATATTAAACGTGTCTATTACCGATAATTATGAAACTGCTTTTATGGCCAAATTATGTGATAAATAGTAGTATTCTATGAACGCAAATTATCAAAATACGAAGGAGTACCATAGACTATATTCAATAAATTCTCAACTTAACGGCAATTGCCTGCATACTCTGTGGCAGACTTTTGTTACCTGAAATTATAGTTGCTTATATTCACTAAGGCCACATATATACGCAAAACGTACTACGCACAACGGACAACAGCAGCACCAAGTGTACAACCATAAATAGCAACATTGAGTGAATGGTCAACGCATAAATAATAGCTTTAAACGCTGATATTTAGCCCAAGTGCGCGGGTGCATGGCTATGGTAAGATATTTTTTAAACTAATATTTTGCATTGCGTGGTAGCATATTCCCGTTGTCAAGTACCGACTGAAATAATTTGAACAAAATTGTCTACTTTGAAACCGGTTTGGTAGCAGCATGAAAACTAGTCTGAAATAACATATACGATGTGCCGTCTCTTCGATCTGGTAAGATGGTATGATAATCTAGTAGACAGTGAACTACCATATGGCCACCCTCCCCTATCCGGATTTTTGCCGACTATGTTTTCATGATAGACGCAGATAGGCGGATGTATTTCACACATTTTTTTCTGCTTGTTTGCCACTTGGACGTGGGGGGCTTTTTCATTTTATAGCGATTTTCAACAAACTACTTAGATTTTTTTTTTAGATAAATTCCTTATTGGGGGTACAGGAAATATTTCTCTCGAATACTGAAACTATATGTATGTTTCATTCGAACTGTATATAATAAGTGTCTGCGTCGATAGCGTTACATGGGCACCTGTCTCAATAATTTTTCTTAAATTGACACCGATGATAGGATTTTTTATTTATTTTGAAGATATATTGAAAAA
The DNA here is from genome assembly GCA_032622095.1 of Siphonodentalium dalli. Lineage (NCBI taxonomy): Eukaryota > Metazoa > Mollusca > Scaphopoda > Gadilida > Siphonodentaliidae > Siphonodentalium > Siphonodentalium dalli. Next base: position 115,201,516 of record CP136062.1, on the reverse strand, counting down.
GTACAGCGCATGAATAAAGTAATTAAACTATGAAAAATACCGATGTTTCCGTGATTTTCCACGAGAACATAGGTCAGGATTGTTTTCTATAACAGTCCAGGAGCACATGGATGTATATAAGTAGTCAATGTTCACATGTTTCGAGTCCATTCGATCCAAGATAGCCGCCAAAATTGAATATCTGACCTGGTAAATTTTACTTCGCAATAACTCATGGAGTTTATGAAGTATTAAGGGCGAAATGTCATTTTATTGATAATTGAGTACTCCTTATTTATAGGTATGAATAAATGTCATATATTCAACATGGTCGCCGGAAGTGGAAAATATGACGCTTTTTCACTAATATCTTCTGGATCAGTTCCTGCTGTTTGGGACTAGTTGCGGATTGTGAACTTATTTTTGTATTGTGTATTATTAGCTGATCATTGGGGTATTGAACAAATCAATTCTTGGAGTACTATCCCCTTCCGATCCCTCAACAATTTGATTTTACAGAACGCGGTATAAAATTTCCCAAAAGGTGGGTTTCTAGTTATATTTCAACACGGAATGAGCATAATTGCGGAATGTAAGTGGGGCATACCATTACCCATGGATATTCCAACTCGTAGGAACAAAAGTTGTTACTTTGGTTCAAAATGACCACCAAAATGGCCGCCAAAATATGGAAACATTGTATATATTGGCCCAGTGTGCCCTGCAGTCGCTTACAAGTTGTGGTTGATGAATAAAATTGGCTGACATTGCTACTAGTGTAACAAAGACATTACCAGAATATAGGATTTTACTCTCACAAACTTGACATAAATATCGGCAAAAAATCTCTTTTCAGGTTTGAACTATTTTTTCAAGTAAAATATAACTATCTTTGGTATGAAAGGTGCTTATTTTCTTGATCTATCTTAAATGTGCCACATTAAGGTGCTTAATGACCAAATTACTCAAGATGGCTTCATAAATGGCAACTAAATTGGGTAAATATAATGATTTTCACATATATCCGGAACACAATGCTGTTCCGACAAGGTAGCAAAGCTTAACTCACTTAGTTATTAGACATGTTAGTTAACCGACTGACAGCTAAAAATTATATTCTAGTGGTCACATTATATTATGAGGCATGAACATTTAATTTTAAAGTATGCAGAGTGGAATTGTGCCGAAAACGTCTTCTGGGAATCTGGCCATGCTTTTTTAAAAGAAATGGACAAAACTTTGAAACGGAACTGAGAGGAACCATAACATGTGGCTACTCTAGCCTATTCGCAAGGAAAATGATCAACTATAATTGTCAGGAAGATCGTTTATCATTTCCTCCATTGAGCATAAACGCCACCAAGAAGGGGGACCTCTCTATCGATTAACATATCATTGAGTTATTGTGGAAAGCGATAGCCACCCAAGGTACACATGAACAACCCACCAGGACCATAGAATCACGCCATATACAAATAAACACCACACATATGACAACATGTTCGCTTATACACACACACCTCACCCATCACCGCACAGCCTTACTTATGTATACCCATGCACACCACATACGACCATACATCTATCAGTAACAATGCATGCACACCAGGTATACGTGCTACACCTGACTGACCCATGACCATATCGTCAGTATATGTTTACATATTCTTCACATTCATGATCATACAGTCAATCATTGTATACCTATTGACCTCACCATTGGCCATACAGTCACTCCACGTGTGCATATTTTCCACACCCATGGCCAAATAGCCACTCAAGATATATAAGTATATACCCATACTATACATCCCACACAGCCATGAGTCAACACACAGGTACACCAGGTAAACTACACCTGAACCATGACCATATAGTGACTCCCTGTTTACCTATTCACCACATTCATGATAATACAGTCACCAATGGTACACCTATTCACATCACCATTGGTCATACGGTCACTCCATGTTTATCTATTCGTCACGCCCATTACATGTGTACATATACACATCACCAATGACCATACAGTCCTTTCGGGTGTACCAATACTTCGCATACACGGCCAAGCATACCTTCCAGACTTGTACATGCACCCAACACATGACAATTCAGTATATACTGATACACGCCATCCGTGATCATACAGCTACTCCATGTATACCTATGTATCCACCAATGACAATATACATCCACGACATATATAAATATACATCCCATCCATTACCACAAGGGTACTCCATATACACCCAAACGCTCGCCATCGACCACCCAGCTATAACCCAGGCATGCATATGCATGACCGTACCGTCATTCCATGTACACATATACACATTATACATAATCATTCAGCCACTCCATATTTATCCATATATTCCCACCATTATCACACAGACAAACCATGTATACATGTACACCATATGTGATAATAGAGCCACCCACGGTGCACCTGTACATCCCACCCATGACCATACAGTCGCTCCATATATATACATAAACAACACATATATGACCATGTAGCTACTCTCGTTATAGCCATGCGCCACACCATTGTCCATACAGCCACATCGTGTATACCCGTATATCCGCACATAATCATACAACCATACAGTCTCTCCATGTAAACATATTCACCTCACACATGACCATACAGCCAATACTTGTGTACCTATACACCCCACAATGGACACCACCTCGTGATCATATAGGCATTCCTTGTATATCTATTCACTTCATCCATGACCATAAAATAAATCCATGTATACCTATTCACCTCACCTATGACCATGCAATAACTCCCTGGCTGCCATTTTTACCTCCCTCTTGTATCAAGTTGATAAATTTTATCCTAATGAGCCAGAATAGCCACAGATTATGGTTAATCTCAGTTCCGTTTCAAGTTCTGCCCATTTCCTTGAAAAATGTGGCCAGAATACCAAAAGAGGTTTTCGGCAAAATTCCATACAGCAAATTTAAAAGGAATGTGTCATTCCCAATAAGGACTGGGACAACCAGATACAATATTTATGTGTCAGTTCATTACCTAAAATGCATAATAACTAAGTGAGTCACAATTTGCTAACTTTTCGGAACAACCGAGAATAATGTTCCGGGTATATGTGAAAAACGAACTTTTTACCATTGGTTGCCATTTTGGAAGCCATGTTGAGTGATTTGGTCTATAAACACCTTAGTGTGACACATTTAAAATAGATGAAAACAATAAACACCTTTCATACCAAAGTTTGGAACTTTTTTTTTTTTTAAATGGTTCTAACCTGAAAGTTAATTTTTGCCGATAATTTATGTCAAGTTTGTGAGAGTAAAATCCAATAATACTGGTAATGTCAGTGTTACAATACTAACAGTTAACCAAGGTGAATAAGACATGTTAGTTTTCAATGGATATAAGGCAGAATACCCAATTTTATTCATCAACCACAACTTGTAACCGAATTTAGGGCACGCTGGCGCAATATTTACAATTTTCAATATTTTGGCGGCCATTTTGAGCCAAAGTTACTATTTTGGTTGTAAAGACTTGAAATACTCACGGGTAATGGTATGCCTCACTTACATAACACAGTTCTGCTCAATCCTTGTTGAAATGTTACTAGAATCCCAATTGTGATTTTTTTGTGTGAAATATTTATACTGCGTTCTGTAAAATCTCTGAGGCGGAACATCGGCATGTTGCAGAACTTACGTTGAAATTATGAACGCGGAATGTATCGACAACGAAGCAATCCCCTATGTGTGGCCGCGCTGCCGGAATATGTATTTTCGTAATTAAATCTAACATTTTTTAATTGAAATGTATTGTCAGTTGCAATTCATTCTGACTTGATCTAGACAATTTTCAAATGAATATTGACAGATCAGTTTCTCAGAATAATGCAGAATGAATTGTAACCTACAAAAGTCTCAAATAAATAAATGTGCGATTTCTTCACATTATGTGTAAGTGCTGGCGGTGGTAAGTCCTGCGTAAGGAACTGAACTCTGCATTCAGCTTGTATATGCATCGCCTACGTCGCCTACGTATGTCTGGCGTAACTTTTTCCACGCTGAGGTATATAAAACGTGAGCGAAATGCGCCTACTTACGGGATCATTATATGACCATGACACCTAATTGCCTGTCATTATCTCGGCCGCAAGAATAATGCCATTCCATTAGGTATGAAGCTAATTAACCACACCATACAAAACTTTTAGGACACGCGGCAATCCAATTACCCACCTCATGATGAGCAATGTCCTTGGGTCTCGTTCGAAATTAGAGACGGTTGGACGATATATTTTGACTCATCCAAATCCAGTACATAGGTGTGTTGACCCAGAAATAATGGTCGCAGAATGCAATCATATATTCTTTATTCTAACCAATGAGGTCTATATATGGGCTTCCTCAGTGCTGTAAATATCTTTAATACATATGGTTTCACTAACATATATAAGATACAAATGCCGTTCCGTTGTCACACCGTACGTCCCTACATCCATTCATTTAGTTCACAGTTCGAGGTCGATATAGCCTGAATGGGGAACTATAGGAACTGCAAACAATTGAATATGTAGCTGAATAGGGCTCTGTGATCGCTGGGGCACATTGTGTGAACCGCGAAAAGCTGCGTGTATTTCCGATGAATGGCAACAAGCCATATTTCCGACTAAATCCTGAAAAATTACCTATAATTCTGCTGTGGTTATGGAGTCGATTAATTAGGGCAGTACTGAATATATATAAATTTCTCGGAGAGAGCTTTCCGATGACTGGCAACAAGCCATATTTCCGATTAAATCCTGAAAAGTTACCCATAATTCTACGAATCCTGGTAATCCACAGTGGACTTTAGTTTTGTCCCCCGGTGTTAGGTGTATTACTTATCGCACACATTTTGCATACTGTACGTCCATTACGACACATGTAATGTCTGTTTGTAGTGTTGTTCGGTGGACTAGATGGATCACGACTCTGACGAAATGTGTTATTTGTCGCATTACCGTCGCCATAAATAGCGTCCACGTGCAACCCCTGCAGTATAACGTCACCGCCCACATTTCTCTTTAAAAATAGCTTTGACAAAATGTACTTTCGGTTTCGTTTCCGCGAACGAACTTCGCTTTCTCAGAATATCTTCTGTGCCTTGTGACATAATTTTAACTTCGATCAATCACGTGTTATGTGTTTATGAATCGAAACAAAACAATATTGTCTTCGTTTCACTTCGAAATCAACACCATGCATATATGCGGAAATTAAATCAATTTACGAAATCGCGACTACTAAATTATTCCGTACGAAATGTTGAAATTCTGGATAATATTCAATTATATTGGATATGTTAGGTAATATTGATCAATTCTGGACTCTTTACATACGCTTTTCAGTGTTTAATTTGTTGTCGTCAACTCTGAATTAGTGAAATTAGCCATGCGGCGGAAAAGTTGTTGGGGATGCCATGCGACTATCGCCTGATTGGTTGCATCGCTTTACTGATAGATGCTTCGATTTGCTGGCACTGACGTAATACCTGCTGGTAGTAATAGAAACCCTAACTAATTTCGTCAGACTCAGTACGCTGAGCGTTTGAGTGTGGTTTTAATCAGAACAGGATCACGACTGGAGCTGATGATATAATAATCGATTGATCAATCGCTCTTCTCCACGTTGTTAGTCAGTTCACTTTCGCGTTTCACGCGATCTTTGGCCAGACTAAATGAATCAGATGCTGAAACGTAGAGCTAATATGAATGAAGAGGTTGTAATTTGACAGTCTCGTTGCCCAGGGGTGTAAACCGTATCTCAGAGACGAATCTTGACAAGGAAATTAAAACATCGCAGCGTTTTTCAGATAATTGTCTGCATAGGGTGAACGAAGAAGCACTCTGACCAGAACCGTCATCTCCAATTTAACGCTTCGATGACTGGAGCTTACTGGAATTTTCCGAAAACCCTATGTCAATGCATTCTATTATATCTACGAGTATCCCAAAGGGAGCCTCGAATATATAAGAGTATATACATTGGCCTAACAATATTTACCTTGACCTTTTAAGCCAGTGCATTATCTTATGTATATGCGAGGCCCCCTACGGTTTAAACCCGGTTGATGAAAACCTATCGGTTTAAAGGCCCAATTAATTTTCGAGTCACCCATTATTTGGTTTTATAGTTTATTACACGCTTATTCCTAGATGTACAGTGTTATTGCTGTTCCATATTTACAAATCCGCATGGAACGTACGTTCCATACGCTTCTCGTTGACGTAAAATGACGTTCATGACGTTCGCCTCAACCATGAAACTGGAACTATATAAATAAAAGAATCATCACAAATGACAAACACGCCCTGTATGAGCCTAAATAAACCCTCTAATCCTGTATTTTTAATGCAAGGATTCTAGGACGCTATGCTGTCTAGGACGCGATGCTGTCGCGGAAGGATAGAACTCGAGGCGCAAGCGCCTCTCGTTCTATCCTTCCGCGACAGCACTCGTGTCGTATCGACAAACCCATTTACACATCGTGTCGTTCTGTGTTTGCCTTGATATACGGTTTTAATAACAATCTATGCCATAAAATATGATTAAATTACTATAATTCATCGTCATTTGAAATCGTCTGTGTCTCAGAAGATGCCCATAGAGAAATTGAAAACAGCTGAAATCATAGACAGATTACCCGCCCCCATTTTGGCTCCCAGAATGCAACAGAATTCAAACTAAAACACTATCGTTAAGAAATTAGAGTTCTTCCCCTCCATTGAAAATAAATACAATTTGAACCACAATCCAGATGAAAAAAACACGTCAGTAACTCAACAAAAACAACATGTGCACAGTTTATTACACCGGATAAGTTGATAATACAATGTTTTGGAGCTTCCTCTTCCAATATGGCATATATTTTATATATGTGATATGGGGGTCCGAAAATTACGTGGGCCTTTAAATGGACACAAGGCACTCGCAGTGGGTAATGTGCACACACTATAAGGCTCGTATTCATCAAATGCATGGGGTTATATATATAGTCCAAGTATATAGTTTATACCGGGCAAGTCTCAACGCGAAGATCTACGCTGCAATGGCTGTATTTAAGAAATGAATGTAGTGGGTGTGTGTGTTACATATATGGCAGGGAATGTGAGCAGAATAAAACAGGGTCACCATTTTCGTTTCACGTAGAGGCCCTTGAAACAAGTGGAAACAAGTGGAAACAGACATCCCGCCCAGTGAAATTTTCATTGCAGTCCGTTTCAGAGTCAGTTTAGAAATCATCCTTTTCAACTTTCAGACCATGCTTGGTATTCCGTGCACTTGATGTTTACTCACAGGATACAAAATGGTGGATTTGTTTGTTTAAATTGTTTTTTTTATTTTTCTGAGATCATGGAAACGCTGGAAACAGAGGAAACAAACCATTCCCGAACAATATTAAGACTCGGGAGCAATTTTATTTCAAGTTGATTCAGTGGAAACATCACGAAACAAACTGGGACAGTGGTAACACTATATATTTTTATTTAATTTTTTTTCTTTTCTGATACGATGGAAACAGAGGAAACAAACCATTCCCGAACAATATTAAGACTCGGGAGCAATTTTATTTCAAGTTGATTCAGTGGAAACATCACGACACAAATTGGGACAGTGGTAACACAATATATTTTTATTTTATTTATATATTTTTTTTTTTTCTTCTGATACGATGGAAACAGATGAAACAGAGGAAACAAACCATTCCCGAACAATATTAAGACTCGAGAGCAATTTTATTTCGAGTTGATTCAGTGGAAACATCACGAAACAAACTGGGACAGTGGTAACACTATATATTTTTATTTAATTTATTTGTTTTGTTTTGTTTTCTGATACGATGGAAACAGAGGAAACAGAGGAAACAAACCATTCCCGAACAATATTAAGACTCGGGAACAATTTTATTTCAAGTTGATTCAGTGGAAACATCACGAAACAAACTGGGACAGTGGTTACACTATATATTTTTATTAAAAAAAATTCTTTTTTTTTGTTTCTTCTGATACGATGGAAACAGATGAAACAGAGGAAACAAACCATTCCCAAACAATATTAAGACTCAGGAACAATTTTATTTCAAGTTAATTCAGTGGAAACATCACGAAACAAGCTGGGACAGTGGTTACACTATATATTTTTTTATTTTATTTAGTTTTTTGTTTTGTTTTTCTGATACGATGGAAACAGATGAAACAGAGGAAACAAACCATTTCCGAACAATATTAAGACTCGGGAACAATTTTATTTCAAGTTGATTCAGTGGGAACATCACGAAACAAACTGGGACAGTGGTTACACTATATATTTTTATTTAATTTAAATATTTTTTTTTTCTGATACGATGGAAACAGATGAAACATTTCCTCTGTTTCATCTGTTTCATCTGTTTCATCTGTTTCCATCGTATCAGAAGAAAAAAACCAAATAAATTAAATAAAAATATATAGTGTAACCACTGTCCCAGTTTGTTTCGTGATGTTTCCACTGAATCAACTTGAAATAAAATTGTTCCCGAGTCTTAATATCGTCTCAGAAGAACCTAAGAAAAAACATTTAAAAACTATATCGTCACGGGATGTCTGTTTCCACTTGTTTCCACTTGTTTCAAGGGCCTCTACGTGAAACGAAAATGGTGACCCTGTTTTATTCTGCTCACATTCCTTGCCATATCTAGTGTGTTATTGGGGGACACGGCGCTGTTGAGCGGTTAACACTAAATGTGCCCAGAACGACCACAGCGCCGTATTATATATGTATATCCCCCAATAACACACACCCGCTACATTTCGTATATTTATATAGCTTCTAAATGATTTATTCCCATAAAAAAGCTGAGTGTATTGTTATTTATTTTCACAAAATCTTCCAAGAATTTGAGGTTAGCCCACGCAGCACATTAAGTCAGCACAATATAACATTTCCAAGCTGTTAGCAAAGGTAACGTGGTCGATATAATTAACTCGCTTCAGATGAAATTCGTCTGCACTTTGAAAAGCACGCACAATTATTTTGCTGACCGCATTTAATAATTAATTCAGATTAGGTCAACTTTCTGTTCGTGTTACGCTCTGCGCATTCTTGGGATGTAAACCGGGTGACCCAATTGACAGTTGACCAATCACCAACTATGATTTAGTGTAACACAGACGGGCTATGTAAATAAATAGACTATAATAATATGGTATTATCCAATCAAGGTGATGTGACTATTGTTGATCGCCGGTTATATAAAAAAAAAACATGCGCATAGCAGTACAAGTTTAATTTAAGTTGAAGTCTCTATACCGCCATGTGCAAGAAAAACCCGCAATGTATCCGGTGAGTGTTCGAGATTTAGTCGCAAGGCGGTGTCTATTGACACATGGTACATCTGATAGATTGTGTCAAGCAGTGACAGTGAGTGTCATCATTGCTAGCGAAGGTAAACGTTGTGCCTTCAGCCGCTACCAAATAAACTACCTGGTTTATAAAATAAACCCAGTTGGTGTATACGAGCCTAACATACTGCAACACATTACCACTAATTGTAAGAAAAACATCGAGAAAAACATAAACTGTGTTCTTACATTCATTATTGATAGTTTTCCACTAATGAAATTTCACGTATTGAGACCATCATTATGTAAACAAAACTGTCACAGTGATTTGTCAACAAACATTGCTATAATCGTGTAGTAAGTTCAAATATTTGTGTTTGAATATCATTTGCAGAATGATTTTCAATGATTTGACATTTTTCAATGTTTACCGTCAAGTCTTGATTAAATTTCGATATCTTACTGGACTATATGGACTTTTATGGGCAATTCCACTGTAAGAGTAAAGTCTAAATCACAATGGTTTTGGCACGCGAAATCTCACTATTGAAGAGTTATCATAATGAAAATAAGAACAAAGTCGATATATTTTTTACATGCATATATGTTAGTGATAGTTGTTTTACAAACGTTTCTGTTATTTCGTATAAACCCACTTTCAAAGTTGGTAACATCATTAATTTTTCATGTATGCAGTATGAGCAGAGGGTGTGTGGAAAGTGCTATCGGGTGTATACTGACTATGTGAAACATATTTTAATTGAATGCCCGGATGTAAGCAATATAAGAAATGAATTTGAGTTCTCTCTCCTTACCAACTTTGATATAAATCTCTACATGTATTATGATTCTCTATCGGACGACGACAAACTTATAATTTTCTTGACTGGTGGTCTGAATGAATTGAACTCATTTATTGATGATTTGAATATATTTATATACTTTATAGTGAAAATTACGTGTAAAATATGGGAAGCATACCACCATGTGAAAACGTAATATGCTAATTATTAGTAGCATTACTATTATGCAAAACATAACTTTCAGAAGTCTTGAATGTCATATGTGAGTAACATGTACACGGGCTACGCATGCTTATATGGTATGTATATATATGTTGATTTGGTTACATTGTACTGCTATGTATAATATTCACCTTTGTTGTCATATATATTTGCTCAATATACTCTCCCATGGAGGAGGAATACAAGGATATAATATAATAATGTTATTTCGTATAAACCCACTTTGAATGCATTGAGTCCCTTTAATCCACGGTTTGACATCAACTAAAATAAGACCAACGGTCTAAATTGAGTTTACAGGTGTAATAAACTGTGAACATGTTGTTTATGTTGAGGTACCGATGTGTTTGTTGTGCTTAAGTTTCATCTGGATTGTACTGGGTTTTGGCTGCAAAATGTTAATATCGTCGAGTTAACGGCCCATTTAAATAATGCTATATTATATACCATTTGAAAGAGGAAGCTCCAAAACATTGTGTTATCAACTTATCCGGTGTTATAAATTGCGAATATGTTGTTTTTGCTAGGGTAGCGACGTGTTTGTTGTGCTTAAGTTTCATCTGGATTGTACACCAACGTATATTATTTTCAATGGAAGGGGAATAACTATATATCTTAGTTTGAATGATGTTGCATTTTGGGAGCGAGGCGGGGGAAATGTTTTTTTTATAATTTCAGCTATTTACTATCACTCTTATTATTATGGGCACCTTCTGAGACTCAGACGTTCCAAGTAGTGATGAATTATAGTAGTTTAATCATATTTTATGTCATATATTGTTATTAAAACCGTATATAAAGGCACTAAAACAAAATAATCGGTGACTAGAAAATGAATAGGCATTTAAATAAGTGTACATGTTCTATCGACAGTGAAATTCTGACAATTATGGGGTAATGAGAATTTTTGTATCTCAATTTTATAAATTTACCTTGTTTCTTGTTCGCAATACATTCAAACTGTGAAACATGTATACGGATCGGATCCGGCTCGAGTCTATCGACTGAATATATATAGGTGCATGACAAATAAATATATATATATGTTGAAACACTTTTGTATGATCTGTAATGTTTAAACTCTCCGATTGCGGTACATATATATATATATATACCAACGATGAACCGTGCGTTTTTGTTATGTGTTATTCATCAGTTCAATCATTTTCCCTGTAAATAATGTAAATTTAGTGGGTGGGTATCGCGCGAGCGTCGGCTTTCGTTTTGTCCTCTCAGTAATACAGGTAGTTTGAATGTATCATCTCCTCTCTTTGAATATATAGAGTTGTCAATCCGCTGATCGCAGACCACAAAGAGCCCACTTAAACATGATATGACGAATCGGTCAAGAGAGAATTTGCGCGAAAAAATAATAAACATTACAAATAAAACAGAATACGAATATACCCACCTCATCGTGTGTGTGTGTGTACATGCAATGGGTTCTATTTGCAGCAAGCTTTAAATACGCACCACACATGAAATATTGGAGAAAACAGCGTTCAAACGTATAAAATATAGGGATTACCTACAGTTTTTGTTTGAATACCGAAATATCTCATGAGTGTCTGGAAAGAAACATCAAATTTTCACGAGCGGCTGCAAGCCGCGAGTAAAAATTCGACGTTTCTTTCAATGCATACACGAACGAGATGTTTCAGGTATTCAAAAAAAAAATGTAAGTATTCACTATATTTTATACGTTCGAACGCTGTTTTCTCCAATATTGCATCAGACACAAATGAGATGTTTCAGGTATTCTAACATAAACTATATAGTATTATTATATGCACCTTATTAAAGCTCAAAGTTGCTCAGTTAGGCGGCATTTTCAATTTAAAAATACAACAATTTGCACAATATTCGGGAAGAATACTTCCTACTAATCATAAGTGCACAATTATCTATAGATAAAGCAACAAAACTCGCGCAAAGAAATGACACACGGAATCGAAACTAACAAGTCTCCGTGTCACCGCAATCGAAATATATAAATCCCACGTGCACGGGTCACAACTTCATGGTGCGTGACAAGTTGCGACTAGCTAATAAAAAACGACGAATATCTTACGACACTTGCATGATCAATCGATAATTAGATGTCAAGAGTGTCTATTTGAACATTACGCGCATGTGATTTTCTTCGGAAAGTTTTTCGCTTGTTTTACGTCTGCCTTCTATACATATAGGGTTGTTCTCCTGTGAAATGAAGGATTAAATTACAAGATATAACTGTTGTTTCGAATTTGGTTATGGGTTATAACCGATAAATTTTCAGATAATTCAATATAACGCCGCGGTTACAGAATTTGTCTTCAACTATTTCGCTAGCGTAAACCGAAGATAAGCTACAGTGAAATAACGCTATCTAGAGTGAAATAACGACATCGTATTTCATTGTGGCTTCTATGAGATTAATACAACGATCTAGGTTTCGGTAATTTCCCGCTATTTTATGGGCAAGCATATAATAAAAATGCAATCTGAAATAATTCTATAAATAAAATGTCCCGTTTATTTAGCAATAAATTGGCAGTGAATAATCTCACTTCCAGAAATTATTTCGCACAGATTGTCTTCGATGTGACAATATAAATATCAATTCAATGAATATGTGTCATGGATTACTGTCTTGATCGCCTGCCTTCAAAGCCAACCTCAACCCAGTTTATCATCCCAATCTAATTTTTGGAATGTGGGAAAAAAGAGTGTGCTTGGGGTATCTAGATATTTCGAACACAAGAGTAGTTCTAAGAGGCAAAACATAGCAACATTACAATTATTGGCAAACGATATCTTGCATTTTCTTCAGATAAAAGCCTTTTTGTGATTAATTCTGCGGATGCGGGAGAAATTTCAATGAAGTTCAGTGATTCCACTATGAATAATTCCCGATCGACTGGCAGCTCTACGTCAATCATTCCAATCACGGGACCACGGGACATGTTGGTATATAGAGAGAACATTGCGAGGTTTCAGAGTGGAGACCACCACGCTTCGGCTTGCGTTTTGTCCTCTCAGTCATGTAGGTTGTTTGAATGCATCCTCTCCTCTCTTTGAATAGAGTTGTAAATCCGCTGATCGCAGACCACAAAAAGTCCACTTAAACAGGAGACGTCGAATCGGACAAGAGAGGATTGGTGCGTAAAACATTACAAATACAACACAAATACAGAACACGACCATCGCTTGTGCGTATATGGTATGTGTTATATTTGAAGCAAACATTAAATACGTCCTCCGCCTCTGGTCAGGTGGCGCCGTATCGCGCTGCTGTGATCTTCACCATTTCGCACCACGATTCTCTATCCTCTGTCCGATGTGAAATTTCGGCCAAACCAGAGTCATTCCATCTCTTGAATTCGTCGATCCACGATGCTAATTGTTGGGCGACCTCGCCTTCTTCTGCCCTCGACCTTTCCTTCTATTCTCCGTGCCATGCCCTTCCCTACTCATTTTGTGTCCGAAAAACCTCATTTTCCCGGTGATAACATTCTTTCGTAATACTAGTTTGGATCTAATTTGACTGAGTGCCCACTGGTTTGTTCTTTTCTCCATCCATGGCACGCGTTTGTAACTCCACATTTCGAATGCATCGATTCTGCTGTTGTCTCTCTTGGTCGGTGCCCATGATTCACATCCATTATTATGAAGCAATCGCAAACACTGTAACCAGTAGAAGTCTTATTTTAAGACCGACACTGATATCTCTACATTTCCAGATGTTACTTATTTTCTGTGTTGCATTATACGTGCTATAGCTAGTTAATGGTCGAGCCTAAGTAAACAAAATCAGACAATTCCTCTATCTCTAACATTATACGCTGTTGGACATATCATCCAGTTGTAATAGAATTTACATTGTATGTGCTTTTTTTTCCAAACAACATTCGTCTAAAATTCGTCAGCAGATTATAACATATAATTATACGGTATGGGAATTACCATCGATGCAGCAGTGACTCAGCTATATATAGTATATGTGCTCCATGTTCAAACAATATTCGTCTAACCCTCCGTTGCCATGGTATCTTAAGTTTCCAGTGAGTAAATAGTCCATATTATATGAGGCCGCAACCAGTTCGTAACAATTCACTCGTTGATATTAATATATAGTATATAGTTCAGCTAATATTGGACGGATTATTATAACATGTTGATATTTGACAGACAAATATAAACTGCTCATTAGTGAGCTTTAGCTTGGAGACTGTAACACGCTCTACGCATGGCGACGTTTGAACTTTCTTTAATGATATATTTCAGGATTGGAATACAGAATAATTGCAAATGAGTGATGCGCGATTTGTTCATGTAATACACATGGAGGTTAACTTCTGACAACTGGCAGGGACTGTATGGACCCCCCCCCCCCCTTTCTGTCAAGAAAATGTCCTAATTTTAATCGGAAAACAACATGCACTACTTTTGACACTAAATACTGGTTTGAACATCAAGTTAACAGAACATTTTAAGCCTTTCCTGCCCCGAAATTTCCAAATGTTGAAATTTGTTGGCCAAAGCTGATGAGAGACACACCAACAGCACAACCCCAACCACCCGGACCCACCTGGTCGGCGATTCCTAGCCACAATAAAATTTTCGTTCATATTCTAATATAGCATAACTCATGCACTGCCACGGATTATCGGAAAATGATGACCAGTAAATATTTCAGTGTAGATTCGAGCTACACCATGCAGGGATGAAGCGCTACATACATGCTATTTATTATTACTAACGTAGCCTAAATACAAAATTAGTAGGCATTTGGGCTGATAGCTTGTGGCAAAAATAACGTTTTGGACAAACAAGAATGCGAGTTTGGCCATGTCCATCACGAACCAATGAACAAAATGCACATTCATATATATTTTTTATATAAATATCTATAAACTTTCCCGTCGTAAATTGACTCAAAATTTGAAATCGCGGTATTGCCGGTTATGATACATAGAGGGTTGTAGAACTATAGAGCTTACTTGTGAGTTCTTAGCCTTAGTTTTTTCCACGCAGGGACGAGCATGGTCATAATATAGCCAAAACTTTTAACAGTTGGAAATTTCATGCCTTTCACAACATTAGATGGAAATTTTGGAACAAAAGTAGGTTGATATTTGTCTGATAATTTGATATTCCAAACACTATTAATGATTTTTGAAGACTTGGAAACTGTGGTCTGCTTCAAGGAGTGTGCAGTTAGAAATGTGATTGTGGACACCCCATCCCACGTCACTGATTCCAACATATACTTCTAAATGCTTTGGGATGTTTTAGTGACGTTGATGGGTTCTGGAAGATACTGGTTTAATGTACAATTATTTTTCAACCTGCATAGTGGTCTGGTTGGCCTACAACGTTGCATTACATTGTTGTCAAATGCATCTTACAGTATTTAAATACTCTGTTTCCTGTTTCATAGCACCCCATTCAAATATTCGGGAATGAACCACAAATACTGAATTAATTCTTATGAAACGAGAAATGTGTGTATTTTATATGGGCCGTGTTTCTTTAATTTTCTGACATAATGAATTCGTGTTTATGTTCCTGCATGTGTGCGCTTAATACATTAGTCAAAAAAATGACATTTTACTCCCGTTAACAGCCCCAGTGACAATTTCTGTTGACGGCAAATTACACTACAGTTGCTGATGCATTTGATCTGACTCCATTGTAGCAGTGCGTATTTTTCAATGTTTTGAAGCTATCATTAGGAAGACCAGAAAGTCTTTTCACTTCGTAATAGAATTTCACTTCGTAATAGAATGATGGGGCTATTGCGTCTCCATCGGCATCGTGTTCTGACATTATATAGGCTGCAAGAAGAGAATTTTGTTTATATAATTGTTTTCCTTTCCAGCGCCAAAGATTTCAAAACCCAAGTTGTTCCCAAATCTGACAAATCATTAAAACTCCAAAAGAAAAGAGGAATAGAATATAAGCGGCAAACGATTGAACTAAGGGATTATTAACACCTTGTGCAAGTACCCTGAAAAGTATAGCCGTCGGCAGATCGAGATATTCCCGTCTGGGCTGTGAACCCCACCCCTTAGATGTCACCTGATATATTTCAACGATACATCGGTAATATTCCGGAATCCGGACGGGATTTCGGAAATACACCGGAATTCGACTGGAATGTTTGTTTTATCCCGGTGGGATTTCAATGGGAAATCAACGGGATCCCGGTCCGATGTTTTCCCAGTTCTGATTAAAATCGTACCCATAACGCTTCACGTATACTGAGTCTGACGAAATCCGCTATTTTTCGCATTAACATCGCTATAAACTTCCACAGACAACACCTGTAGTATGGCGTCACGCCCCACATTTTTCTTTGGTTTAAACATATTTATTCGCCATATATGCATATATATTTTTCTTTAAAATAGCTTGGGGATTCCATGCGACTATCGCCTGATTGGTTACATCGCTTTACTGATGATATTGCAATTGTCTCTATTTATACAATAAACAATATAGAAGAAGCAATAATTTGATTTAAATGTCACAATTTTGAGCGCAAGATGTCGCAATATTAAGCGCAAAATATTGAGATATTAAGCGCAAAATATTGCAATAATATCACAAGCGACATGCTTATAAGCGTTTCCACTTGCAATATTATTGCGATATTGGGCGCTAAAATAGCGCACTTAGTATACCACTTCTTTTGACTGGTACTGTATATACCAATAACAGCTAGTTGGGATTGGAACCTTCAAGACAACAGCAGATCCCATAATAACTGTGCGCAATGACTTGGCGACAATGTTCTCCTGTAGTCGCACATTTTCCATGAAATTTTACAGCATGATGCATCAAACTGTATACTGGTATCACAATCTGCGACATAAGTAAAGCATTCGATAAAGTCTAGCACCGTGGCCTCTTGAACAAACTGACGAAAATGGGTATAAGAGGAAACTTGTATAACTTAATGAAATCGTATCTTGATTGTAGGCAACAACAAGTTGTCATAAACGGCACACATTCGGAATTACAAGATTTAACAGCCGGTGTCCCACAAGGCTCAGTATTAGGCCCTCTTCTGTTTTTAATTTATATTAATGATATAACCGAAAATATACGGTGCAACATTCGTCTATTTGCAGATGATACCTCTCTATTTCTCACTATCGAAGACCCCACTATGGCCGCAAAACTAATCAACGATGACCTCGACACTCTCATGTTTTGGGCATCAGAATGGCTTGTAAAATTCAATCCCCTAAAAACTGAAGCTCTCTTAATATCCAGGAAAGAAACACCAGTATACCACCCACCTCTGACCATGGGAGCCGCGACAATTGTTGAGGTTGACAGCCATAAACACCTGGGACCTACTTTCGACAACATGGGCTCATGGGGAATCCACATCAAATCTATGCTTGATAAAGTGTGGAGTCGAGTAAACTTAGTACGTAAACATAGATACAGGCTAAGCAGAGTAACGCTTGAAAAAATACATTACACATTTGTCCGACCAATACTGGAATATGCCTCCCCTGTTTGGGATAACTCCCCTAATTATCTTAGTGATGACATTGAAAAGGTTCAGTACGAAATGGCCCGAAACGTAACAGGTGCAACCATCAGTACGAGTAACGAGCGTCTTTTATCAGAAACTGGCTGGGAACTCCTCTCCTCGCGTCGTAGAAAACACAAGCTATGTCAATTTTTTTAAATGATACGTGGAACTGCTCCATCAATTTTAAGAAATTATGTACGACCAATCCAGGCAAATAATTCCAGATACAACTTCAGATTTGAACATATAAGACTACCCTCGAATATTAACTATGACTATTATATGGAATCTTTCTTACCATCTGCAATTACCGAATGGAACAAACTGCCGGAAACTACAAAGGGCACCAGAACAATCGAAGATTTCAAAAAGAAACTCAACAATGACAATATACGTCCACCTGCGTATTTTTATCATAGTAAAAGCCGTAAATCTCATATCCGTCATACCCGGTTAAGACTGAACTGCAGCCACCTGAGTTCTGACCTGACAGACAATCATGTAAAACAATTCCCCTTCTGTTTATGTGGGGAACTCGAGACAACTTACCACTATCTCTTTGAGTGTACATTTTATCAAGAGGCCAAACGGGAACTATATGATTCACTACCCAATGTTGTCCTATCTGAGAATACTCTATTACGGGGATCAAGGGAGCTTAGTCTTCGTGAAAACAAACAAATATTTAATGCAGTACAGACATATATTATGAAAACAAAAAGATTCCCTTGATTTGAACGAGTAACAAATTGCTTTGGATTCCGGTCGCGTTATGCGGCAGCAAGATATTCCCCAGAATATATGTAGCACTAAATGCCTTCCGATAACGATTCCTTTGTATATTACTTACTTGCTATTAGCCTGCACATACATGAAACGATTCCACATGAGGGATGCTCCGAAATTCACAGTGAACACCCTTGAAATGGGAATTGTCCTGTTTCGGGTTAATGCTGCTGAATACGTACTTGTTCTCATGAAATATAGATATTCCACGACATACTTTGATTATGAACACTCGTAGCCGTGTGTGTCTGTTCAATTGATTACTTTTTGACGAATGGAACCAGTTAACAGCCAACGTGATTGACCCCCTCCCATGGCTTCTGACGCATGCAACTTACTATAGACGAGCATAATTGTAACCACGCAACAACTCAATTATTCGCCACCGCTGTCATCATTTCACGATTCATCTGTCCCCACGTCTTCTGCTCTCTCACCCTCTTGCTCTCTCTCTCTCTATTTTCTCTCTCTCTCTCTCTCTCCCCTCTCTCCCTACATCATGCTATTCCTAACACTATATTCTTCCTTTTTCCACCCCTAACTCAGATGTAGTTATATATCTCTACTCCTCCTAAACCATTATTTCATTCCCTTCCCGTCTGATCGATACCCTCCCTCACTTATTGAGGAAGGGACATGCCGCCAAAGAGGAGAAGACTTCATATAAGCCCTCGGGCTTGTTGTCTGATACTCATTTCCAAAATTAACTCTTATATGTTGTATATTTATGTCATCTGTGTATTATGTCAATTATTTGGTTTGGAAATAAAAATATGTTTACACTAACACTGTCAATTTCAACATCATCACTGAGTCGAATGAAGTCAGACCCCCGATCGTGCCATGATTCACGAATCGATTGGCATGAATCTCTGCTCTCTAATTTAGTGGAAATTGTCAATGATTAAGCCGATTTTCGCAGAATTGAACTTGTCCGGTTATCAAAGGAACCGAAACCAGACCGTCTTAACAACTGTCCACAATGGAAAAGGTAACAGTTTCCCAAAAAAACAATAATTTGCGATTAAATATGCAACGCCAAATATAAAAATGGCGAAAAAATGATCTTAGTGCTATAGCGGGAACTTAACCCCGGAATGAGAATTACGTACTCATCAATATACGTACCGACCCGATTAACACAGAATGAATGCCGATATTATATACATATTAAATATCAGCAGAGTAAGATTCAGTCATACCTTATTGGGTCATTGCCGTAGATAATATGGTCGCCGATAAATATATTATTGAATTTTGACGACATGACTTTTTTTGAATCACGAAAATATTTAATTTAGACAATTTTTATGGGCACATAAAATAACGGTAAAACACTGTCAAACTGATGAAACGGTATGGGACCGTCGATTATGGCGGCCCGAAACCGTCGAACCGACAGTAATTTCTAACAGTGTACTTAATATATCTTAGTAGTAATTTCGAAACAATATGGCTATATACCGACATAATCTAGATAGCCAAAGATTACTGCACTATGCGGGATATGTGGCTCTGTGTCATTTTTAGTTTAGTTCAGCCACGTTTAATTGATTTATACACATATTTTATATATATATTGTATTATATAATACACACAATCATGGTAATAAACGGGTGTAGTTACAGTGGGTGACGTGGCTATAATAGTGAAAAAGCAAAACAATAAAAAATATCAGGGAATACGTTGTCCATGCACATAATAAGTTTCTTATATTTCGTGAAATTGTGTGGCCTATATATAAAAAGTAAACTTGAGAACTTATATTAGAGCTTATAAAGTTCTAACCAAAAATGTCTTTGCTTTTTAGTTTGTGATGTGACTATAGTGATGACCGAGAGATGGTAAATATCTTTGGTTGAACCACTATAATTATCATATTTATTATAGACACACCGGTTACCAGGGTGGTATTGTTGTGTGGAATCAAGTTCTTGATTATATCCAGAAGACACACAGCGATGTCTATGTGATAAGCAACCCTATAATGTGTCTGCTTGTTCCGTGTTTATCGCCATTGAGTGCAGAAATCAGAAGTAATTCATGGATGTGGATGTCGCTTTGGGAAGGACCTTTGATAAAAAATCCTCCGCGTGCAATGTCTATAAACGACCATGCGTTACCATATATCGCCCCCCTTGGGCAGTCTGTTGACGTTATTCGGTACCATTGCGTGGCGCTCTCTCTGCGATGTTTCTCGATTTTTTGACACCGCATTTGAATTCTTTACAAACGGTATCGCTTTTCTGAACAACACGGTGTGATAAAGATCTTTAAGAACGCCTTTGTTGCATAGCCAGGAGCGCTATAGATTGTACAACGATCGTAGAAAATAATTTAACATTCTGCACACGAAAGGCATCTGACACTTCATTCGTGAACTGTCTGATTGAAATTCGTGCCGCATTGAGCGGCCAATAGATCAGAAGAGAAGAAATAAATACGAAAACAAAATGTGTAGGAACAGTTACAACTGCGTAGATTAAGTACAGACCTATCTCACCAAAGTAACATGGAACGTGGATAAAGGACCTTTGTATGAATGTGCACCATATAATTTCCAACTGCACCCCTCCTTTTCACCAACCTTCCAAACTCTATATGATACTCCAATTGCACCTCCATCTTGAGTTGTTATTTTCCATCTGCTACAGCAAACTTTCAAACTCTTCGGGAAATTGAAATAAAACACCTTTATATTGTGATTAGAAAATGCCCAGCTGATGCCCATTTCAGTGTAACATGCCGACTCAAAGCAGGAAAATAGTCAAATTTAGGTCTACAAACAACATATATTACACGAAATGTGATTTGAAAACATGAACTTTCAGAACAATCTCAACCAATTTTCGGTCGAATATTTCCAACTGTTAAGTGTTGATTAAGGCAAGAAATGTTCAATTATCAATTTGTGGTGAGACGGCTCCACCATGTCTCTACATATTCAGATTCAGATTAATTTATTCATTCTCTTAAAGACATATTATGGACTTGTTCGAGTGCGATCAACTTATAAGTTAGTTCTCGTGTTCTATGGCAACCAGGGGAATGTAGCATTCTACTAACATGGCCGAAAATTTCAAAGAAATCGACCATACCACTCCATAGAAAACATCGTATGAACTACGCTCAATTGTAAATATTTGCATCTCAATTCGGGATGCAACAATCGTCGATAAACTAACGCAAACGATTTCGCCATCTAGCGTCATTGCATTTAATTGATATACAAGAATGACGGTATGTGTTGTCAATTTGGATTAATATTCGTAAAAATAACTACTTTGAGCAATATTATTCTCCATTTCTATTTGTTCACCATACAGGAATGTTTCACATCACTTTAAATAAATATAGAATGTGACGTGAAACACCCCATTAGGGTGTTCAAATAGAAATGGAGAATAATCTTCCTCAAAGTAGTTATATGTTACAAATAGTATATCCCAATCGATAACACATACCGTCATTCTTATATATTAATGAAATGCGGTGACTCTCGACGGCAAAATCAGTTTCGTAAGTTTATCTCCGATAGTGGCGTCCGAATCGAGAAGTAAATATTTACATTTGAGCGTAGTTCGGACGATGTTTTCTATGGAGTGGTATGGTCGATTTGTTTCAGATTTTTGGTATGTTAGTAAAATGTTACATTCCTCCAGTTGGCATGGAGCTTGGATACTAACTTATCAGTTTCACATACCCGAACAAGTCCATAATATGTCTTTAAGGATAATGGGACCCCGATTTTATCCTATGAATTCACTCTTGCGATATTTCCCATATTTCGTAGATATGGACTGCTGAATTGAGCTATTGGCCAAAATATATCATTCAAAATACAAAATGCTAACAAAACTTCGGATAAAATAATTCCTATGATATTGTGGCTCAAACAAGTTGCCTAATATCATGGTCCCCTGATCCTTAACAACAGGTTTTCTGTCATTGCGATAAGAGAGATCGAACAGTACTAGAGCCATGTATAAGAATTATAATATTTTTGAGTGTCCATCGCTCCACCGCTCCTATCATATCCGTTTAGATCTTTTAGTTTAGTTTATTAAACATACTTTATCAGTGACGCTATGGAACAGTACATACATATATATACATAAGACATATTGAGACTGAGTTGTTGACATAACATAACTGCTGTATCTGATCGGTGGTTTGGCGGTGTTATATCCGTTGGGAACGGAGGCGACAGTTCGCCATCAGCTTGATAGGGTCATTCCGCCCACTCAGGCGTTCTCTGTGCCGTTAATAGAGTTTTTTGGGGGCGTTCCAAATAGCGTATTGTTACGAAAACACCTGGCCGCGGGCCGATAAAGAGAAGGTCTGCTCATTATCGGCCCGCGGGCCGGCAACTGACCGGAATTTAGATCTCGTTTATTACCACGGGATTTACGTCCCTTCATCATCCGACTTACCGTGTTTATTTTAAGAAAATAATGGAAAGATGTATCATATTTCCCGAACGCTGTAGTGCTTTTATTATTGGAAATCACGCCATATGATTGAATTATTGTCTCAAGCGTATGTGTGTATTAATAACTTTAGCTGTCAACCTCTCATTTGTTTGTCACTCGTCTTCAATCCTGGTTTTTTTTCTCTCCAATTTTCGAGACTCCATGTCAGCTGACAATTCTGAATGAACATCCACTATTTACCAGCAAGTGTCATGATTGGGGCCCTTTTCACGACATCACAATTCACATGCATTACAAATGGTTGTTAACTTGCATGTAGTGTTAAAGTGTAATTGACCAAGTGTTCAAATTATATAAAATATAAACGTTCTTGGGAGTATCTTCTGCATTATTCCCGTAGCATGGAAATTGAATCATCAATTGGGTCAAATGTCCAAATCTGTGGTAATAATAGTAACAACATGATCGTATCGGGTATTATGGCGTATTAATGGCCCTCTGGAATGATTAACAGCCATCGGGCCTGACAGTGTTAATCATTCCTGCCGAGTCGTTAATAATCCATAACGCCCTCCAAAATCATGTTACTGTTATATTCTTAAAATTGTAAGATATATATAAAACCTTGGTACCATGCCGTCTCGTGAAGAACTCACTAGAGTAGTATTATTGTGTTTCACGAACATATTTAACATTAATAGACAGGCACAGTAATAGACTGTGAAAAATTGGTTAGGTAATAGATAGAATAATGGAGGGAGCTCCACCAGGATCTTGTGAGGTGCTCACGTTTTTTTAATATCCACGGTAAGTGACGAGAGCTGTCTGCAGACTAGCACTTAATGAGAGAAAGGAGAGTACGCGACATTGTCCCCCTGTCACTAATGACGTACGTTATTGAGAGGCACTATCGCAAAATTATTTTAAGGTAATGAAGTGCCCTTTGCGTTTTTATTTTCTTCCGAATTTGCCGGTCAATATTTCACGTTGAGAAAATAATCCACCCAAAACACTCATTTAATGTTGTCACCCATTGCTGTGGTATCCAGACCAATGCGGTTATAAGTTTTGCTTAAGTCTATGTGCTATTATATCGGTGGGACCCCGTGGGGTTCCCGTGTAAGCATAATGGCACATTTGTATAGTCTATGAGTATGACTTGGGACATGTTGCAGCATAGGTGGCATAGGGCCACTGTCATTCTCTTGATTAAGTGTCTCCTGCATGAACACGTGCGATGAGTAATAAATGAACGCGGTAGCCTGATTGTAGGTCTCATCTTATGCCAGGAGTTGAGCATGGCTATTTAAAGTGACATTAAACCCAAACGAACTGGCTGACTATCGGTAGGTTCTTAGTTATGTTGTTGGTAAGAGAAAGCAATATTGTTAATATAATTAACATATGTTTCCTAAAATTTAAATCTTCGAGGTTTCATTAAATATTATATATAGGCTACATGTTCAATCACTGGTAAAACGTCCCGGTTGTTTTTAGTCAGTTCGATGGTTATATAAAAAACAAACGCTAGCATGCCAGCTACAACGTGACCAGGTAGTCAACAGAATGAGCGACGGGTTGTTACACTGTGACGTCTGTGTTTGAAAAACTCTTAAGCGGAATGTATACATACCTGGAAAACATTTATATATACTGGCATATAATGCAACAGCATCACCCACAACACCTCACCCGTGTGTGGTCTGGTTCCGCTATCGCTTACACTTTGTGAATCTGACTTATACATATACAGATCGAGAATATATAGCTATCTGCACTCATATCCATACGTATATATGCGAGGTGTGCGTATATGTGTTTTTTCCTAAATGTGCATATACTAATTATTGTCGTGTATATATATTTGAATGTTGCATGTGTGCTCTCCATTGGTGGAGGTTACCAAGATATATATATGTTACCAAGTAATCAATAAGATATAATTGCACATATAAATGATCTTGTAACAGCTGATATTTCTGTGTTGTTGTTCTCCTATATATAGGAGAATAACTACAGAGAAATATCAGCTGTTACAAGATGACTCATGCAATTATATTTTAATGATTAGTTGGTAACATATATAATATCCGACAAGGCCAACAATATATACATTCGCAGCTCGCTCGTGGTATTCCATGACGGATCCAATCACCTAATCAACACCAAATAGCTCAATGAGCCCCCGGTGGATCACTCCAGAAAGTTTTTTTGTCAGTTCAGCGATGGCGAATCTAGTTCGATTAAAAATAAGCGCAAATACATGTATATTGTTTATGCACGCACGCGCGGAATAGGTTGGTAACCGGATTCGAGTATCTGAGTAAGTTTGTCGGTTGCTTCCCAAGGATCCGTGGTTTCTAAATGCAGGAGAGATTTCGAAGTGAAATTATATCTCAGATTTTCCTCCATGCAATAAAATCGACAATGCCGCGAAAGAACTGGAAATAAGATAAACCCAAACTAAACGGTAACCAAAACCAACCCTTTTTTATTAACCCTTTCTCAACTAGATGGATTCTCCCACTCATATATAAAGATATACATTAATTTGAACGGTCTATTATTCATCTGGAGGGATGTGTCAGGAAATATGACGGAGAACAGAAAGTGCACCTATACTCATACGTGGGAAATTTTCAGATAATAAGTTTAACAAACAATCTATGGTCTTTCGTTGAACTTATTATCTAAACATTTCCTAAGGGATAACTACTCATCAATGAATATTTAGCATACAATTGGTTGAACATCAAAAATACACGAAGCAATATAGTGTTCTTGAGAAAGCTCCGGATGAACAACGACAGTATGTCTAAAGTGGTGGAGAAGAATTGGTTGGTTCAGTACAATCAGAGGATGTGTTCGGCGTTTGATTCGATTTGTATCCAGAGATTCGCTATTTGATTAAGGTCGCTCATGCCCATCTTTAACACACAGTCGTAGGAATGCATAATTGGAGAGTTTTTAGGTACATGGATATTTGAAGCATTCAAGCTGGTTGCACAAACTATTGAAAAACACGACAGCCCTTCCTCATTTTTAAGCAATCAAAGCAACCATTGTTAATATACATTTAAAATATATTTTTTCTTTGTTTTTTCATGCAGAACATGGCTTTTCCTCGAAATGGTCTGAATTATATATTTACCATTGACCTCAAAACTGGCAATTTGATTTTTTTTAAAGTATTTTTTTTAAGAGCATCCCTTTGGTAAACCGAAAGCATACTGTTGTTGCCTAGTCGTGATCGGCCAACGTACATCGTCAATCTCTACCAGAGCGCACCAGTCATACTTCCTTCCTGACTCTGTCACCGGCTGGGTACTAGTCTGCGTTTTCTATATTTAGCGCGGATTTTTCCAACCAAAATGGCGAAAACACATCGCCCCAAAGTGAAATTTCCTAATTCCCGTACTAAAAACATAATGACAGAGTGAGGGATCAGATCGGTAGTTTCGTTCACAGTTTTCGCAAGCTACTTGTCAAAATTGTAGCAAATTAGAACTCGTGTGCCGTGCGTGTTGTCGGGACATTGTCGTCCATGTCGTTTAGACTTTTTTTTTTATAAAATAATCGGAGAACCAACTCACACCGTTTCGCAATATAGTTCTTTGATTCTAGTGTGACTTTCCAATCTTAAGGTACGAAATCACACAAATTTTTCTCGATATTTTGTGTGCTTAAAAAGGCAGAATTTTGCTCTGCTCGCTTAGTATATATCTTAACATCGCCGAAGTCCACCAGATGTGGGTAAAATGTCGCCGGTAGCAGCGGTCTTACCGAATCATCAAGGGAGGTAATCCCTGCATGGAGTTTGGTACATCGTAGCAATGTAGGAATGGCTGTATATGCTTTCCAGCCAAGAGAGACATCCCTGTATGAGACAGCAATGTAGCACCAAATAACCTAACGGTTTGGTACTACACAAGAAGCAATATAGTGTTCGGGACAAACTCTTGATGAACAACGACCGTCTGCCTAAAGAGATGAAGAAAATTGTTGGATTTAGTACAATCAGAGGATGGGTTTGCCGTTTGAATATTCGATTGGTACCCATAGATTCGATATTTGATTGGGGTCTTTCATCTCCATCGGTGATGTGCGGGTCCAATTATTGGGTCGCACTATAATGCCTGCTCTCAACGTGATGAGACTTGATATTGAGTTGAGAATACGGCTTCGGTCAGCCGAAGGTCCCCCGCTATAGGGATTACATTATGCAGTTGAATTGTTAAATATAAAATCTGGATAAAACAGTTTAATGATTCTCTGTATCGGCAAACGACAACAAATGTGCGTCGCTGCAGATGGTGCTAAATCACCCTCCTCCCCAATGATATCAAAACCTTTCAGTTATATATGTGTAAGTCAAGTCAGAATGTTTAGACATTCCAGACACGAAGATGCCATGAATTGGTCGAGTACTTTTGCTGCTGGTCAGTTAGTTGATTGCTACTTATGCTTTGATGGATTTATCATGAAGCTGTTGCTTAAAGTTATTACCTGAACAATTTTAGAAATAAATCATTTGGTGTTTTATGTATGTGTGTTTGTCTATAGTGTCTAACAATCCCTACACTTGAATAACGGGCACTCCAATGGGTGCATTTAAATTAATTGTAATGTGACATTGCCTAAACCGGCATACATCTAGATATTCTGAATTGTACCATTCCAATGGATACATTTTAAACTAAATGGAAGTAACAGCTAAGTATTTATATTGCTAACATATTATGTCTTTTCTTTTCGTAATCTCCATGAAATTTCATTGTTTTCGAGTTCAAAACACACACATTTAAATATGTTCTGATCCATGCATGCTTCAAGCTTCCTCTCATTCGGTCGTATGCTGATCCAATTATTGGATCCTACAATGATGTGGGCTCTCGACGTCTTGAGACTTGACATTGAGTTGATAATAGGGCTTCAGTCGGCTGAACTTCCCGCCACTGGGATTTTATTGGGGATTATACCCATAGATTACCACACTATTTGGCTACTATATTGGCTTCTGCGGAGACGATCATGACAATGATGATGATGATGATGACGATGATGATGGTGAATATGATGTTGGTGAGTTGAGAATAATACGGCTGAACTCACCCCCCCCCCCCAGATGAGGACTACGCTTATTCGTTATTCGCTTGAATTTGTCGAAAATAAAATTTTATTAAAACGGAAAATCTTCCACATTCACGTCCGAACTTTTCAGTTGCATGAAAATATATAATCTAAGTTCCAACGCTTGAATGAATATTCGTGACACGAGGATACCATAGATGTACTAATCCTTTGATCTAATCCAGACACCAACCGATGAGTAATTTCCTATAACGAATCACACGTATGTGGTGTTTAGATAATAAGTTCAACGCATAAACCGTTTGTTGAACCCGCGTGGGTTCTAAACAAGGAGTCTCCAGATTCCACAGGAAGAGAGGGGATAACTGTGGGGTCAAGAGTATACTGCGCAACTATGTACATGTCATCGGAGACTAGTGTTATCCATTCATCAGCGTAATAATCACTCACAGCTCTTTTGACGATATTTGTTTAGTGTTTAGTCGGAAAACACCCTTCCTCGAGATAAGATGCTCCAGTACGATTCGAGATTGTACAATTGAATGATTTCAGTGATGTCGGCAGCAAAGCCTGTTTCTGGGAGCTTGAACAGTTTTAGATGATATATTTTGTACAGGAATATTGTGAGAGTGGTGTCGTGTGTCGCAGGTAAATGAATGAGGTCTCCCAGAAATAAGGGTTCCCGAACATGTAGCTGATGTTTTACATGTAGAAGTCCAAGAAGTCCGTTGGATAAGTTTATGCTTACTCTGCGAGAAATATTTTGCATCTGTTCCAAGCAGGTTCGGGATGATTTTTCGATAGTATACATTGCTTCGTTGCTCGTTGATTTGAGAAATTCTACACCATATAAAGCATTTGGAAGTGCGACGCTCTGCAGAAGTATGTTTTGCGCATGGTTTTTTTTTATTTGATTGTTTCATATTTTATTGATCATCCCATATAAACATTTCAAGCAAAACTTATTTATAACAAACTAATGTAGGATGAACGAATGGGGATTGGAGCACAAGTTATATCAACTTAGATGGAGCTCCTCTCCCCGGGAAAAGATGGTGGTGCACAGAAGAAAAATTTAAATACATAAATGTTGAACACAAAACAAAAATTCTGACAAAACAGACAAGTACAATATGGAATGTTCAAGATTGGTATGGGGTAAGGGAAGATAGTTTTATATCATATGTTTATGTTTAGTGCATGTTGTTCTCGATTTAAGTTAATATGCGACTGGTAAAGTTCACTAAATGTTCTGCATCTGTTCATCGCCAAATCGCAGTGAGTTTATAATATATGTTTGGACAGCTGCGAACAATTGTTTGGTGTTTGCCATATCCTCTGCTCAGCATGTATTGTGCGTGAATTTGTGCTGGATGATGCCAACGTGGCGACATTCAGTAGTCTCCATAAGGTCACTCGGTCCGGGGGACCATGTCCTGTTTTTGTTAGTTTCATGTTGATAACTTGAAAGTCGTTATAACGATTTGTGCATTTGTATTTTGGGGGTGGGGAGGTGTTTCGGCCCCATTGCGCTTTCGTAAACTTACATATACGTATATATGCATGGACTAATGACATGTTGATAGCATCGGCACACGGTCCATGTATATAGTTTGACAACGCATATAGTGGATGTTGAAAATCATATAGAAATACATTATAGATCATTAGATGGGTAATTTATTTGGTTAAAACGACGAAGATGCACGACAGTATTGTGCATCTTCGGTTACGGTCCTGGAGAACCAACGGTTGACGTAATCATGTTGACCTTGTAAGTTAGTTTTCCTCACATTAGGCGTAGACGATATGGGTGTGCTCAGAAGTAATTTTAAAGTGATGTGAAACACTCCAGTATGGTGATCAAATAAAATTTTGAATAATCTTGTTCAAAGTAGTTATTTTTTACGAATATTAATCCAAATTGACAGCACACACCGTCATACTTATATATTAATTAAATTAAATGACTCTCGGCGGCGAAATCATTTGTGTCAGTTTAACGCCGATAGTTGCGTCCCGCGAATCAAGATGTAAATATTTACAATTGAGCGTAGTTGAGACGATGTTTTCTATGGAGTGGTATGGTCGATTTCTTTGTATTTGTCTGCGATGTTAGTAGTATTCTACATTCCTCCAGTTGACATAGCGCCTAAGTACTAACATATCAATTTCACGCACCCGAACAAGTCCATAATTTTTACATATATACTGTAATCGTTTCTGCTGTAAACTGGAAATATCTTATCTCGATATGAGATCGTTTGAATATTCGATTGGTACCCATAGATTCGATATTTGATTGGGGTCTTTCATCTCCATCGGTGATGTGCGGGTCCAATTATTGGGTCGCACTATAATGCCTGCTCTCAACGTGATGAGACTTGATATTGAGTTGAGAATACGGCTTCGGTCAGCCGAAGGTCCCCCGCTATAGGGATTACATTATGCAGTTGAATTGTTAAATATAAAATCTGGATAAAACAGTTTAATGATTCTCTGTATCGGCAAACGACAGCCAATGTGTGTCGCTGCAGATGGTGCTAAATCACCCTCCTCCCCAATGATATCAAAACCTTTCAGTTATAGATGTGTAAGTCAAGTCAGAATGTTTAGACATTCCAGACACGAATATGCCATGAATTGGTCGAGTACTTTTGCTGCTGGTCAGTTAGTTGATTGCCACTTATGCTTTGATGGATTTATCATGAAGCTGTTGCTTAAAGTTATTACCTGAACAAGTTTAGAAATAAATCATTTGGTGTTTTATGAATGTTTTTGTCTATAGTGTCTAACAATCCCTACACTTGAATAACGGCCACTCCAATGGGTGCATTTAAATTAATTGTAATGTGACATTGCCTAAACCGGCATACATCTAGATATTCTGAATAGTACCATTCCAATGGATACATTTTAAACTAAATGGAAGTAACAGCTAAGTATTTATATTGCTAACATATTATGTCTTTTCTTTTCGTAATCTCCATGAAATTTCATTGTTTTCGAGTTCAAAACACACACATTTAAATATGTTCTGATCCATGCATGCTTCAAGCGTCCTCTCCTTCGGTCGTATGCTGATCCAATTATTGGATCCTACAATGATGTGTGCTCTCGACGTCTTGAGACTTGATATTGAGTTGATAATAGGGCTACAGTTGGCTGAACTTCCCGCCACTGGGATTTTATTGGGGATTATACCCATAGATTACCATACATTTCCTATTTGGCTACTATATTGGCTTCTACGGAGACGATCATGACAATGATGATGACGATGATGATGGTGAATATGATGTTGGTGAGTTGAGAATAATACGGCTAAACTCACCCCCCCCCCCCCCCAGCTGAGGACTACGCTTATTAGTTATTCGCTTGAATTTGTCGAAAATAAAATGTGATTAAAACGGAAAATCTTCCACATTCACGTCCGAACTTTTCAGTTGCATGAAAATATATAATCTAAGTTCCAACGCTTGAATGAATATTCGTGACACGAGGATACCATACATGTACTAATCATTTGATCTAATCCAGACACCAACCGATGAGTAATTTCCTATAATGATTCACACGTATGTGGTGTTTAGATAATAAGTTTAACGCATAAACCGTTTGTTGAACCCGCGTGGGTTCTAAACAAGGAGTCTCCAGATGCCCCAGGAAGAGAGGGGATAACTGTAGGTCAAGAGTATACTGCGCAACTGTGTACATGTCATCGGAGACTAGTGTTATCCGTTCATCAGCGTAATAATCACTCACAGCTCTTTTGACGATATATGTTTAGTGTTTAGTCGGAAAACACCCTTCCTCGAGATAAGATGCTCCAATACGATTCGAGATTGTACAATTGAATGATTTCAGTGGTGTCGGCAGCAAAGCCTGTTTCTGGGAGCTTGAACAGTTTTAGATGATATATTTTGTACAGGAATATTGTGAGAGTGGTGTCGTGTGTCGCAGGTAAATGAATGAGGTCTCCCAGAAATAAGGGTTTCCGAACATGTAGCTGATGTTTTACATGTAGAAGTCCAAGAAGTCCGTTGGATAAGTTTATGCTTACTCTGCGAGAAAGATTTTGCATCTGCTCCAAGCAGGTTCGGGATGATTTTTCGATAGTATACATTGCTTCGTTGCTCGTTGATTTGAGAAGTTCTACACCGTATAAAGCATTTGGAAGTGCGACGCTCTGCAGAAGTATGTTTTGCGCATGGTGTTTTTTGATTGATTGTTTCATATTGTATTGATCATCCCATATAAACATTTCAAGCAAAACTTATTTATAACAAACTAATGTAGGATGAACGAATGGGGATTGGAGCACAAGTTATATCAACTTAGGCGGAGCTCCTCTCCCCGGAAAAAGATGGTGGTGCACAGAAGAAAAATTTAAATACATAAATGTTGAACACAAAACACAAATTCTGACAAAACAGACAAGTACAATATGGAATGTTCAAGATTGGTATGGGGTAAGGGAAGATAGTTTTATATCATATGTTTATGTTTAGTGCATGTTGTTCTCGATTTAAGTTAATATGCGACTGGTAAAGTTCACTAAATGTTCTGCATCTGTTCATCGCCAAATCGCAGTAAGTTTATAATATATTTTTGGACAGCTGCGAACAATTGTTTGGTGTTTGCCATATCCTCTGCTCAGCATGTAGTGTGCGTGAAATTGTGCTGGATGATGCCAACGTGGCGACATTCAGTAGTGTCCATAAGGTCACTCGGTCCGGGGGACCATGTCCTGTTTTTGTTAGTTTCATGTTGATAACTTGCAAGTCGTTATAACGATTTGTGCATTTGTATTTTGGGGGTGCAAGGGGAGGTGTTTCGGCCCCATTGCGCTTTCGTAAACTTACATATACGTATATATGCATGGACTAATGACATGTTGATAGCATCGGCACACGGTCCATGTATATAGTTTGACAAAGAATATTATGGATGTTGAAAATCATATAGAAATACATTATATATCATTAGATGGGTAATTTATTTGGTGTAAACGACGAAGATGCACGACGGTATTGTGCATCTTCGGTTACGGTCCTGGAGAACGAACGGTCGACGTAATCATGTTGACATTGTAAGTTAGTTTTCCTCACATTAAGCGTAGACGATATGGGTGTGCTCAGACGTAATTTTAAAGCGATGTGAAACACTCCAGTATGGTGATCAAATAAAAATTTGAATAATCTTGTTCAAAGTAGTTATTTTTTACGAATATTAATCCAAATTGACAGCACATACCGTCATACTTATATATTAATTAAATTAAATGACTCTCCGGCGGCGAAATCATTTGTGTCAGTTTAACGCCGATAGTTGCGTCCCGCGAATCAAGATGTAAATATTTACAATTGAGCGTAGTTTCTTTGTATTTGTCTGCGATGTTAGTAGAATTCTACATTCCTCCAGTTGACATAGCGCCTAAGTACTAACATATCAATTTCACGCACCCGAACAAGTCCATAATTTTTACACTAACATATCAATTTCACGCACCCGAACAAGTCCATAATTTTTACATATATACTGTAATCGTTTCTGCTGTAAACTGGAAATATCTTATCCCGATATGAGATCGTTTGAATATTCGATTGGTACCCATAGATTCGATATTTGATTGGGTTCTTCCATCTCCATCGGTGATGTGCGGGTCCAATTATTGGGTCGCACTATAATGCCTGCTCTCAACGTGATGAGACTTGACATTGAGTTGAGAATACGGCTTCGGTCAGCCGAAGGTCCCCCGCTATAGGGATTACATTATGCAGTTGAATTGTTAAATATAAAATCTGGATAAAACAGTTTAATGATTCTCTGTATCGGCAAACGACAGCCAATGTGTGTCGCTGCAGATGGTGCTAAATCACCCTCCTCCCCAATGATATCAAAACCTATCAGTTATAGATGTGTAAGTCAAGTCAGAATGTTTAGACATTCCAGACACGAATATGCCATGAATTGGTCGAGTACTTTTGCTGCTGGTCAGTTAGTTGATTGCCACTTATGCTTTGATGGATTTATCATGAAGCTGTTGCTTAAAGTTATTACCTGAACAATTTTAGAAATAAATCATCTGGTGTTTTATGTATTGTGTGTTTGTCTATAGTGTCTAACAATCCCTACACTTGAATAACGGGCACTCCAATGGGTGCATTTAAATTAATTGTAATGTGACATTGCCTAAACCGGCATACATCTAGATATTCTGAATTGTACCATTCCAATGGATACATTTTAAACTAAATGGAAGTAACAGCTAAGTATTTATATTGCTAACATATTATGTCTTTTCTTTTCGTAATCTCCATGAAATTTCATTGTTTTCGAGTTCAAAACACACACATTTAAATATGTTCTGATCCATGCATGCTTCAAGCTTCCTCTCCTTCGGTCGTATGCTGATCCAATTATTGGATCCTACAATGATGTGGGCTCTCGACGTCTTGAGACTTGATATTGAGTTGATAATAGGGCTTCAGTCGGCTGAACTTCCCGCCACTGGGATTTTATTGGGGATTATACCCATAGATTACCACACTATTTGGCTACTATATTGGCTTCTGCGGAGACGATCATGACAATGACAATGATGATGATGATGATGATGACGATGATGATGGTGAATATGATGTTGGTGAGTTGAGAATAATACGGCTGAACTCACCCTCCCCCCCCTCCCCAGCTGAGGACTACGCTTATTCGTTATTCGCTTGAATTTGTCGAAAATAAAATTTGATTAAAACGGAAAATCTTCCACATTCACGTCCGAACTTTTCAGTTGCATGAAAATATATAATCTAAGTTCCAACGCTTGAATGAATATTCGTGACACGAGGATACCATAGATGTACTAATCCTTTGATCTAATCCAGACACCAACCGATGAGTAATTTCCTATAATGATTCACACGTATGTGGTGTTTAGATAATAAGTTCAATGCATAAACCGTTTGTTGAACCCGCGTGGGTTCTAAACAAGGAGTCTCCAGATTCCACAGGAAGAGAGGGGATAACTGTGGGTCAAGAGTATACTGCGCAACTGTGTACGTGTCATCGGAGACTAGTGTTATCCATTCATCAGCGTAATAATCACTCACAGCTCTTTTGACGATATTTGTTTAGTGTTTAGTCGGAAAACACCCTTCCTCGAGATAAGATGCTCCAATACGATTCGAGATTGTACAATTGAATGATTTCAGTGGTGTCGGCAGCAAAGCCTGTTTCTGGGAGCTTGAACAGTTTTAGATGATATATTTTGTACAGGAATAATGTGAGAGTGGTGTCGTGTGTCGCAGGTAAATGAATGAGGTCTCCCAGAAATAAGGATTTCCGAACATGTAGCTGATGTTTTACATGTAGAAGTCCAAGAAGTCCGTTGGATAAGTTTATGCTTACTCTGCGAGAAAGATTTTGCATCTGCTCCAAGCAGGTTCGGGATGATTTTTCTATAGTATACATTGCTTCGTTGCTCGTTGATTTGAGAAGTTCTACACCATATAAAGCATTTGGAAGTGCGACGCTCTGCAGAAGTATGTTTTGCGCATGGTGTTTTTTGATTGATTGTTTCATATTTTATTGATCATCCCATATAAACATTTCAAGCAAAACTTATTTATAACAAACTAATGTAGGATGAACGAATGGGGATTGGAGCACAAGTTATATCAACTTAGGTGGAGCTCCTCTCCCCGGGAAAAGATGGTGGTGCACAGAAGAAAAAATTAAATACATAAATGTTGAACACAAAACACAAATTCTGACAAAACAGACAAGTACAATATGGAATGTTCAAGATTGGTATGGGGTAAGGGAAGATAGTTTTATATCATATGATTAGTGCATGTTGTTCTTTGATTTAAGTTAATATGCGACTGGAAAAGTTCACTAAATGTTCTGCATCTGTTCATCGCCAAATCGCAGTGAGTTTATAATATATTTTTGGACAGCTGCGAACAATTGTTTGGTGTTTGCCATATCCTCTGCTCAGCATGTATTGTGCGTGAATTTGTGCTGGATGATGCCAACGTGGCGACATTCAGTAGTCTCCATAAGGTCACTCGGTCCGGGGGACCATGTCCTGTTTTTGTTAGTTTCATGTTGATAACTTGCAAGTCGTTATAACGATTTGTGCATTTGTATTTTGGGGGTGGGGAGGTGTTTCGGCCCCATTGCGCTTTCGTAAACTTACATATACGTATATATGCATGGACTAATGACATGTTGATAGCATCGGCACACGGTCCATGTATATAGTTTGACAACGCATATAGTGGATGTTGAAAATCATATAGAAATACATTATAGATCATTAGATGGGTAATTTATTTGGTGTAAACGACGAAGATGCACGACAGTATTGTGCATCTTCGGTTACGGTCCTGGAGAACCAACGGTTGACGTAATCATGTTGACCTTGTAAGTTAGTTTTCCTCACATTAAGCGTAGACGATATGGGTGTGCTCAGAAGTAATTTTAAAGTGATGTGAAACACTCCAGTATGGTGATCAAATAAAATTTTGAATAATCTTGTTCAAAGTAGTTATTTTTTACGAATATTAATCCAAATTGACAGCACACACCGTCATACTTATATATTAATTAAATTAAATGACTCTCCGGCGGCGAAATCATTTGTGTCAGTTTAACGCCGATAGTTGCGTCCCGCGAATCAAGATGTAAATATTTACAATTGAGCGTAGTTTCTTTGTATTTGTCTGCGATGTTAGTAGAATTCTACATTCCTCCAGTTGACATAGCGCCTAAGTACTAACATATCAATTTCACGCACCCGAACAAGTCCATAATTTTTACATATATACTGTAATCGTTTCTGCTGTAAACTGGAAATATCTTATCTCGATATGATTTGGAATATGGACAGACAGTCTATCAAACAGTGGTGTTCAGTGCATATACGATTATTACTGGAAATGTCATTGCATATTCAGTAATGCATTATTTGTTGATCCGTTACGGATTGTCACATTGGCCATTGATGTAACTTTCAAACTTTGATTCCGGTTTTATGATAGCATAATAATGAATTCATGGCCAGTTCAACTTACCAGGTTTGCCTATAGACTGGTCATTCAATAACTTTATAATTTCGGTTTGGAGAATATTTGTTATTATACACGCCTATTGCTATATCTCGTGTGAGTGCGTTACTTTAGTCTGTGTGGTAATTTTACCCAGATGCACTGGAGCGATCCCATACAATACATGTAGCTACTGTAATTAACGCCACGCATGAAAACCCAACCGGTACTACAATAATAATTCCACCTCTTGAGCAGATTACTACATGTAACTAGCATTAATAACAAATCAGAAAAAAATGGTTGATACTAAATAATATTGACTGTTGGTATGTAATAAACAAAGAACCACACAAGCGTGTGAAGGATGTGAACTTTATCGCAATCGTGTGTTATGCCGCAAGGTACAGCACGAGTTTGACTGCTCTCGTTGGAACATTGCGCCACAACAAACTCGTACGATAACGTTCACCTCCTCCATATGATTGTGTGGTTATGTCTGCAAATCACATATGGTTATCAGTATTCCACTAATAGATTATGCCACAATTGGCACAATAATCAAAGATTCTCTTGACCCCGAGGATCCATGGTATTCTAACTTCACGGTATTTCATGTATATAGTCGTGAGATAACCAGTATATAATGTTAGATATTGTCGACTTCTGCCAATAATCAAGGAGTTTTTTCGTTTTTATGATGATCTTTATTGGCTTGCGATCGGTCTCGCCCTACACACATAATTATAACCAAAATAAAAGATTCTTGTACTCGTTACTATAATATTTCCTGCGAAAACATCATGATGGTTGTCAAGATGGCAGGAAACATTTGTGTCAATTAGTGCAGTGCTATACACGTTGAGAACTGATCATTTTGGCCTATTTATATTCACAAAATAATACTGAACACATTTTTACTTTATGACTATTTTCTCATTTAATCCTTTTTTTGTTGTTGCTATAAATACTCATTTTCGTGAATTGTATTTCGGCATAATGTTCCAGATAATTCATGTAAGGTGTTCACACCTTGGTCATGCCCCACATGTCTGAGTTCACCGCGTTTCAACAGTATGACATAAAGTTTATATATATTTCCTCCCGAATTGGAATGAAGAGTTGACATTATGGAAGATAGTTCGCGCGAATGCGTGATCCATTACCGAGTCATAATTGTGACCGACCCATGCGAGAGGAACAATTACTGCCATTGGGATGATATCGCATAAATATGATTTAGATGGATCACCTAACAAATTAACCGGAAAGTTTCTGGGAACGAGGGCGTGGATGCTGATTTCCGGAGAAGTTTATAGAAAAATGAAGCGTAACATCCACAGGACGATCTTATTGTGTATATGACTGATAACATCTTACTCCCAATAAAACAGACCCAATAGATGGCGGTAAAGTAAACCAGATAAAAATACATCGCGATTTCATCTTTTTGTGATCATGATACCACATGATAGGGGAAAGTATATACGGAAAGAATGCCTAAAATAATTTGGTGGCGCCAAACCTATATACACACTAATATATGTAAGAAAACGCTTTTATGCTAGTCTCGTGAAAAACAAAACATCCTATATGGACCCACTTATGTATTTTGTTGAAAGGATGTTCAAGTAATGAGTTCAGCATAACCTATTCTGTCATCAGTCTAAGTTAATTACACACCCACATATAAATAGTGGGTCTGATTACTTGTCTTATATAGACTTTCCATTTTCCGAACCGCTGGAATTCCACATCAGTAGCGTCAATCAGAACTCACTATTAGTAACCCCAAGATAAAGTGTGACGTGTCCAATTGAAGTGATTAATGTAACACAATTTCATGTAATTTGGAGAAAACCTGCACGCTTCCAGGAAATGAAATTTCGACGAGACTACGTAGACTATGTACAGTAATGCTCTAGGTAATCGACTCCATAACCACAGCAGAATTATGGGTAACTTTTCAGGATTTAGTCCGAAATATAGCTTTTTGCCATTCATCGGAAAGCTCTCGGGGGACTCCATAACCACAGCAGAATTATGGGTAACTTTTCAGGATTTATTCGGAAATATGGCTTGTTGCCATTCATTGGAAAGCTCGAGAGCTTTCCGATGAATGGCAACAAGCCATATTTCGGACTAAATCCTGAAAAGTTACCCATAATTCTGCTGTGGTTATGGAGTCGATTAATTAGGGCATTACTGTATGTCAGTAGGCCTATGACTCTTGAGTGTAAGTTACAGTACACAGACTGTTCTGTTGTATACATTATGGCGCGTAAGTTGAAAGTCAACACTCGCGACTTACATGCCTTTTTAACAAATCAAAACCTTAACAGAAACTTTAAAATGTACACATTTAAAATGTTGGCTGAGACGCTTCACAACTCTGAACGACAGTATTGCGCACTCGAGCTGCCGGCGGAAATATATAGTCCCCCCCCCATATTTGCCTCTTTGTTTTTGTGTCTATTTTCGTTAGTGCAACGAATTTGGACAAAAATTTAACAAAGTAATCATTTTTTTGCATTTCTGGTGTTGTTGTCATGTGCAGCTTTACGAAATAGTATAAATCCGCCTGATTCAATGTAAAGTCATTTTGTTGGCGCGATGAGGACATGACATGTGGAAGAAACTTGTTGTTCCACGAATGTTCAATTTTTTATGGAAACATACCGGGTAAGAGCTAGCTGGCTTCGACGGTCGTGAGAATGAGAGAGAAAATAGCAATAACGCGTACATGAGTGAGTGTATGCGCATGTTTGGGGAGAACAATAATAGTTCGAATTCAACGTTTAGCCCTCGATAAAAACCCGATTGTATAATGAAAACAAAGTGGCGAAAATTATAGTGAATACGTAATGAAATGGATATTTAGCGTTCAGATGTCGGTAGCCTGTGCATTTTACACATGGTTATTTGCTATATATGCATACTAATTTAATCATAAGTTGTCAATCCACGGAATACTGTAAAACAATTGGCTGCCACACACTTTGCCATTCAGGTTATTTCTCGATAACACAAATTTCTTGATTACTTTCCCCGCAACAGAAATTACAGCATGCAGCTCCGAGTGACCACGCCTATACCGCTTGCCTAAAATGTATATGGAAACTGTTCGATGATTCCTACCATTTAACATGATATTTCCGTGCTGCATCATAATTCCTGACTGTATTGACAATAACCGTGCAGTTGCGATAAGCCAGTCAAAAATGATCAACGATAAGCACAAGTTTTGAGTGGCAGGTGTCTCTTTCAACTTCACGTTTCTTTTTTGTCAGAAATAGTCTCAGTGTTGTACGCTCGTGGTGGTTCTCTCGTGGAAAGACGGATTAAATTATAGGAAATAACACTTGTTTCGATTAAGGTTATGGGTTATAACCGAATAGTTTGAAGATAATTTGTCTATAACTGCGCTACGCGCGTTATAGAATTTATCTTCAAACTTTTCGGTTAAAACTGCATAACCTTAATCGAAGCAAGAGTTATTTCTTAAATAAGTAAAACACGCTCCATATTCTTTGTATTTTGATGTCGCGGTTTTTTGTTGTTTTGTTGTTGTTGTTGTTGTTGACAATCTGTCGTCCGTATCAGTTCGACAACATAATAATAGACACCTTTAAAAGGGAACTGTTAATAAAACTTTTTGTTCAGTAAAATAAACTATACCAGTGTCATAATGTAGAATTAAGGTTACTAAAAACGAATCATATTCGAAAACACCAACTTATAGCGTAAAAATCGAGATTTTAATGCCTTTTTGACGTCGAAAATAATAAGGAAAAACTAAAAAGCCACTCGCCAGTTTTATGTGCACAAAGGAGCGTGACGTCAATGTGGGAACGCAGCTTTTTTTCGGATGATGGAATAAGACGTAAACATGTCCACGTGTTTTCTCATTTGTTTTGTTAATGGCGACTTACGATACAAATCTACTATTTTCAACAATTTGGACATTTAGAAAGTATTGATGACTGAAGTGTGTAATCATATAATATCACGGAGTTGTGCTTGGACTATACGTTGGACGCTGTTTTGAGAATTTTCGATGAATATTGTGAATTGGATTTTCGATTCTGGACAGTCACAGTGGAGGTTGACGTTTCGCAATTGAAACAAATTGACACTTTCATTGACAGATTTATGTTTTAGAGGAATGTTTATCAACCAAGAATCAAAATTATTGGACTGTAATGTGCATAGAACAGTTGTCTGCAGTTTTCAACACATTCTTGGTGGAAAAAGATTCTAAAACTACGATGGCAATTTGGGAAGTAAATCACCTATTTTCGATGTGGCAACAAAGTTAAAGA
This sequence comes from Siphonodentalium dalli, assembly GCA_032622095.1. Lineage (NCBI taxonomy): Eukaryota > Metazoa > Mollusca > Scaphopoda > Gadilida > Siphonodentaliidae > Siphonodentalium > Siphonodentalium dalli. Next base: position 115,159,927 of record CP136062.1, on the reverse strand, counting down.
TACATAATCCGAATTAACGCTTGCATATTACTATTTCCTTGGCTTCGGGTGTAAACATATTTGATTCGAGTCGAGGAACCCACCCGTGTTGAACAAAATGTTGATAAATAACAGGTTTTGGGCAATTGTTTACTATTGTTGACTGGTTACCGGGGGGGGGGGCGGAAAAAAAACTGCAGACACAGGGTGGAAAAAAACTGTTTTCTTCTTCGGTTTGGGTACCCCCCCCCCCCCAAAAAAAACAGCAAAAACTGCAGTTTTTTTCCACTGACCATTTCCCCCCCCCCCCCCCCAGAAAAAAAAATCAAAACTACCCCAGCCGGACAACAACTCGGTTTGACCAGAAACCGAAAAAAACACTGGAGCATATATACAATTCACGAGAAGGTGCTTGGTAACTTAGTTTAGATTATTATGACTAAAATGGCAATTGTCTACCAGTAGAACACAGATTTGTACCTCGTGATGTCATGACATGTACAAACATCACACGACACAATCGTTTCGACGATTCTACGACCAATTCCACGATTCTGCGGCTTGACAACCACGGTGCTGCGGCAGTTCAACGATTCTGCGGCCTTATTATACGTGATATTTTATGACAAACATAGATAAAGAGGCCTTTTACTGAATTGGGACGATAAAAGTGGGCTTCTTCTTGCATGCATCGTGTAGAGTAGACTTTGCAGGTCCACCAGGTTAATTCACGGAATACATACGAAGATGAGATCTATACATAAAATGAGTCACAATCGGCTCGGTCAAGTCTGGATAATCCGATCAAACCGCGAACCGATCGCAAAAAGTAATTTCTTGGGCTACAAGGGGACATTAACGGTGCGAAATTAACATCCAACGTAATCTTTGATAAGCATAAATGTATTATTTGTCAAATTCGTACCCCCGTTGACGCAATATTCAATTAAACTATACACAGAAATGCAGTAACGGTGTCAACTATTTGACAACGCCCCGCTTCGACCATGACAACGACGATTGGGCGACTCGTTGAACGGTAATTTTCATTTGTATACGATGTATCGGTCACTGCACTGTCATCGGACAGCTTATTTATGCGTATAAGCCCGTGTATGCTGCATCAATAAATGTTTGGAACAGTGCCTTCGTTGTACAATGCACATGTCCTGGATTCAATACAGTACTGTGTATTTACTGCATGATCCCCACATGTGAAGCTATAGAGACCAAGTCACATAAGAGATATAGTGGATTGGACAAAGCGTGACACACATGCTCGTGTAAAAATATATGTTGATACGGGTCGTAAACCCAAGCCAACTACTGACTATTGACTATAAATGAGTATGTTGGACAAGTATGCATATAGTATGAATTTTATTTGATACATTGTTTTGAAAACTGTACAAATATTTATCGACAACACGTTTTTTGTATTTTCGCATTCCGGCTAATCTTCAGCCGTAACATTACTTCGTACTCGATAGACTTTCATATAGACTATAGAAACAGCCATATGCGTGCGACGTGACCTTGAAATCGGGTCAATTCAAGGTCAAATCGAGAATTTTGATGGGATTTTCACGAAATTTGATACATTGGGTTACTTTTGTCCACTGAGTGTTTTGGACGGGTCAAATCGTGACCCCGACCTGACCTTCAAAATGATCAATTCAATGTCAAGTCGGGTAAAACCGGATGGATTTCGACGGGCCCCATTTGTCGGGTACTTTTGTCTGGGCAGTGTTTTGAACTGGTCAAATCGTGACCCCACTTGACCTTGACCTTCAAAATGGACAATTCAAGGTCAAAGCCCGGACGAAGTCGGGTCACCTTCTAATATATATATAAAAGCTGAGTGTGTGTGTCTTTCTGTAACTATGTCATGCTTTACGATGCGTTCAAAATATATGACCCTCATATCCATTGCGCCCAATTTTTTATCATTTTTCTGCACCACATCTTAGAATAAGCGAGATCACCGAGTCGCGGCCATATTGGATTACCCAGACCCCATTCCGCGGTTTAAGTCTACGTGTCAAAGTTCTGGAGGTGCATTCCATATAATGATTTTTTAATATTCATGAAATACATGTCCGCGTTCACGGAAAATATATAGCGGTAATTAAGGACGGATGATATAAATGATTTATATAGAGGATCCCCAACGAGAAATGTTGGGATATAACATTTTATAAAACGAGTTTGATAACTTTCTTTATACCCTTTTTAAAAATATCAAAATCTTTAAAAGAAGCTGAAAATGCATGCACAATGGATATATTTACGGTGTCGACCGAGACGCTGCACAAAGGTATACGACATAATAGCGCACTCTGGCTGGCGACGAAAAAATATAGTCCCCCAATTTGCCTCTTTGTTTTTGTATCTATTTTCGTCAATGCAAAGGAGTTGGGACCAAAATTTCCCAATATCTAATGTTGGTGTCATGCGCGGCTTTCGAAAGTACTATTAATCCGCGCCGGTCATTGCGGGTGTGATGTCAAGTATCCCGGGAAGCACGCACATATTCATCATTAGTGGATATAAGGAAATATGCAATATTAGGATCTGTTAATGATACAATATATACAACTTTGCCAAAGTGAAAAAAAACACATTTAAAATGGAACATTATTTTGTCTTGAATGTGTCTTTACTTCCTCTTGTGTTGTGGTAAGGAAATCAATATTATTTTTGTTAATCCGTCTTTTTAGCTCGTTTTCCTTCTTAAAATATGATTATGTGATAAAGTGGATTTCAAATTCGTCCCAGTTATTTGCAAAATAATTTATTAACCTTGTCCATTTTAAAGTCAGCTTGAAAAAACACATTAGAGATTATCTATCCCTCCCCATTTCCCTATCTCTCTCCCCCTCTCTCCATCCCCTCCTCCTCTCTCCCTCCCCCTCATATCTCCCTCCCCTCCATATATATATATATATATATATATATAGTATATATATATATCTAGGGAGAAAGAGGGGAGGGGAGGGACATATATATTTATATATATATATATATATATATATATATATATATATATATATATATATATATATATATAAGTTTCATGTGTGGAGTTAATTTCTAAGGCGACCATTCTCCACCATCGATACCACAACGCAACTGAGAATAAGACATGCTGGCGATAAGAAAATACCGAGACATTGTGAGTCGACTGCGTACAGACAGACGGAAGGAAAGTTGGATAGGCGGAAAGGCAATTTAAATCATGTAATGTGTGGTGCACATATATGGAAATTAAACATGTACAGTATATCAATATACGATTCGACATTACTTTATTTTCCTCAGCTGGCTCCAAATAAAAGAGTCTTAACCTCGTAGGCTTGAGGTCGTGTGATTCATATGCGTATTCATGTCTATAGCGAGCGTGCCATTCATTAGAAAACGACTTCTCGTGAGCACAAGTTAATGAAATTTCAATTGCTGGTCGCACAATCGTCGTTGTCAAAGTCGACTCATCGGCGTTGTCAATTGAATGCGATGATACCCCCGCAAATATGGACACAGCGCCATCAATCACAGAACTGAGGTTAACATCAGTTGTGAAAAATCACCCAAAGATGTATGGCTATGTTATTATTTGGTTTCCACTCAATTTTATAGGACATTATATATTTTTTCTAAACTCTGAAGACGAATTTCACTCAGTGATGTGTGTAAAACCAGAACAACCGGTCTATTTGTGTCAAAGATTATGTATTGTTGTGCTAACTGTCTAGTGCTGAACTCTCTACCGATTATCGAATCGAAGATCGCCGTACCTAATAGAAATATAATATATGGTACATATGCCTACATATTTCTGGATTTATTCATTCTTTAATTTTTTTTATAGTTTTTATCGCATCGGCCTGGTCGCAGAATCGTTAAATTGCCGCAGCACCGTGGTTGTCAAGCCGCAGAATCGTGGAATTGGTCGCAGAATCGTCGAAACGATTGTGCCGTGTGAACATGTATATTGGTGATCGCAACGCTATGTATGCACTTTAAAAAATGACAACTAGTCATTACCTCGACTTTGAAAAAGATGCAAATGAGATGAGTGAGATACCAGCATAAAACTGTTTTCTGATACCATTGGAGGAGAAATTGTTTAATACATGGGATAGTTCTGCAGTAAAAATTTGCCAGATAAGCGATCGCAGGGTAGAATTCTGCATTCGACTGGTAGACACTGACATAGTCGGCATTATTAAGAGGGTTAATGGGGTCAATATCACATGTAAACCAAGACAGTGGTTATCCAAAATTGTTTTATGTGGATTGTACTACTCATTTATATATGATTTGGATATTAAGGTTAATCCATATTCTATAAAATGAGAGAAAATTGAAGTTGTGAGTCTGAAAATACATATTTGGAAAAAAATTACATGCAAATTTTTTCCGACAACCCTCCCCCCCCTAAATGAATAAGGAAAAAATTTCCGTGTAAATTTTTTACGCCTATGTACCCCCCCCCCCCCACCCCACCCCCCGGTACGTTGTGTCCCGCAGTTCCCCCCCCCCCCCCCTGCTGGTTAGCATATTTTTTTTTTTGGGCCATTAATCGATTCTGATAACCGAAGCGGCATTTCAAAAAAATGTTTGTTGTTGGAATCTAATAACATGGGAACCATCGAATCGGTTTGAGTACCTTTAATGTTATTTCAAAAAAATCATACGGTATACTCAATAGTACAAATTGTCGAAATGATACATGTAGTGGTACGAAATGTCCAGAACCCTGGTGCGAAACATCTCTATGTCAAACTTATATGGCACAAAATGTCCAGCAACCTATTGGCTGTTCAGTCCATTGCACATTATAGTTTATTTCCAAATAAAGGTAATACTAAATATTAAAGCAGCGTTTAGTGTTAAGCCGGTTCAATCTTGAACTAATTGTACATGTGATATAGTCACAGGGGCTTGTTGTAAAGAAAACAAGTAAAATTGAGGGTGCCACTTTATCAAACATTATAAATGCATCAATATTCTATTGATATACATGTACATGTATAGTCCAAGTCTTCTTGTACTAAAACCAGCTAAGATATTGGGATGGCGATGCTGGTCTTTAGTCCAAGACCGCTTGTATACCAATCCTTTGACACGACTCACGCCCACGATCTGTGGCGGGAATTTGTGGTGTATTTTACTGGATTTACCTAGCAAATCAATACATGATGCTATATGCATCGGAAAGGCTTACATCTTATGGTCATAATGGTGTATAATAATCTAACTTTAATGTTAAATTACACATAGAATATTCCGGTTGTTGCCACACACATCGATTTGTTTCTCTGTTTGTTTACATTTTAACCGAAAGCCGAAGTGGTCCGAATAAGTTCGGCATAATCCGCTGTTTGTTCTACTAATTCTACTTTCCGTTTCTATATATAGCGCGGGTTTTCCGAACAAAAATAGCGAAAACCGATCGCCCGAAAGTCCAGTTTTCTATGTGCTTTCAGAACAATTCCCGCACTAAAAACTTAATGACATAATGGAGGATCAGAACGGTAGTTTTGTTGACAATTTTCGCAAGCAACTTGTCAAAATTGGAGCAAATTAGAACTCTTGTGTCTGACTTGCCATGCGTGATGTGCATTTGACATCTGTGTTGATAAAATAATCGGAGAACCGAATCACACAGTTTCGAAATATAGTTCTTCCGTTTTAGTGGGACTTTTCAAACTTAAGGTTCATTTATTTAGTGTATTACATTTATATCTCCAATGTTTAATTAATCTATTTATTATTTTATTTATTGACACACATAATTACGATTACAATGGAGAATTCATCGTAATTTGCGTTGTTGTCCAAAATCTACGGAATATTTTCAACGGAAAATGCCGAACGCAGTTCGCAAGGTCAACTGAGTTCGCATACTTTAAAAAATATGTAAACACTGCGGCAAATGTTTCTTTTCACATTAAATTACCGCTTTCAATTCACAACCGATGTGGGTTTCAGATAAAATAGCATGTCTTCTGCGGAAACTATCCGTTTATTGTAGCAATTGTGATATTTTATTTCATATAATTGTGGTTTTATTTGAGCGGATCACTAACGCTTAAGTCCTGTCAAAGGAATGCATGGGCCTGGAACTCGGACTAAAGACCGGCACCTCCATCCCGATATCTTAGCCGGCTTTAGTACGAGAAGACTTGGACTAGTACATGTAATGCTTTAGAAACCCATGTTTTTGCATATATATTTTTACTTGTTTTCTTAACAAGCCCCAGTCTGAGTAAACTCATACCTAAATATTCATTACAACATTGAATATTAGGTCTGACGGATAACATCGCTATCTCATTTCCAAGTCCTCGGGATTCCGTAATCTGATTGATTGCGTAAATTATTTTCCGTCCAATGAAACCGCATGGGTTAATAAACAAGTGTTAGTGGGCGGAGACTTCCTTAATGTCACCTCTAAATATAGTAACAGAGCGGAATTTCGAGGCTTGCAAATACAACAGACAGAAAAAATGGCTTCGAAATTATATATTCGGTACGATTCCGATTAATTTGAAGGATGTGCTGGACCTGATAGATAGGCCTGCGTACTAGTATGGTACCAACTTGGCCTCCCATAAATATAAATAGAACTTTACTCATGTTCGTGTATTTGATTTACTTTATTGTAACATGGTTTGCAAATCAAATTATTTGCCGTAAAAAAAGTCATCTGAAAGTCAAACACCGAGGAAATGACTTAATTTTATGCTTTTAAATAGTTCTAAAGCATCATTTTTGATGACGACCTTATTTTTTGCTCTCGGATGCAGCTTTCCCGTTGATGCAGCGAGTTCATCTCCCGAAAAAGAATAGTCGCACACACGACAAATATTATCTTCTGTAAGTTTATGTCGCGACACAGGCCTTCTGTGTGTTGATGAGTCGGCGAAGCACAACAAATAACACGTGGGGACACCTGTCAATCATCGATGTATTTTTAAAAATCCGTGATGTCATTTTGGGGAAGCTCTTCGCTGAACAGAAATGGTATTGGCGACATTAGCTCCAGGCTCTATATTTCAAATATAGAGTCGACGTTCACCCAGACTGAACAAGCCCCTGTGGCCTCAGTTTAAGTATAGGAAGCCATCATGACTTATCTGCGAAAGAGCTCTGGATCTCTTGTTCACTCATTGTGTGACCACTGAAATCAGAGACGTGGCTAGATAGTCTCCCCATTGGGGAGGGGGGGTCCACCTTGATACCTGTATGTTACGACAGCACCCCTTGGAAGGAAGTTTCCTGTTCGAATTTTTGACCGGTACGGCTTGTTATCAAACTACATTTGTACATGTACTTACCGTAGGTGAATATCACTTCAATTTGCCTTAAATTGAGTAATATAGTTTTAGGACATCACCAAACAGAGTAATATGATTTCATGACATCACGGATCCGAGTAATATGGCTTTACAACATGTCATAATTCTATTTCACTGTTAAATAATGCATAGACAATGATTTTTTGTGATGTCACTCATTTGAAAGAGTTGTCCATACATGTAGTACACTGTTACTAAGAGGCAAACTAATTAATGTTATGGATAGGGTATTACTCGGTTGGTTTGATATTATAGGCCTGATTTCAGCCCTCGGTAACCTCATTTCAGCCTTCGACCTTCGATGTCAGGCTGATAGTGATATGAGGTTACCTTAGGCTGATATCAGGCCTAATATCAAACCAACCAAGAAATGTCCTCTAATTATTATATAACTAGCAGGGTGACCAATCGTTGCCCAGGTTAATGCTCCCACTTTTTTACTCTGACCCCAATACCATCACTGTAGACATTTCTAATCTGCACCATTATGATGATTATCTTTCTCATAAGAAATAACAAATTAATAGATACATGTATGTGTAGGGTATTACATGTACTTGGTTGGTTTGAATATATAGGCCTGATTTCAGACCCATCGGTAACCTCATGTCAGCCTTCGATGTCAGTCTGATTGCGATATGAGGTTACCTCAGGCCGATATTTGGTCTAATATCAAACCAACAAAGTAATATCCTCTAAATATTATGTAACTAGCAGGGTCGTTACCCATGTTAATGCAGTGTGGTATTGTTTTGCCCCTCCCACTTTTTGTCCCTTACCCCAATACCGTCAAGTGCTGTATACATTTCTAATCTGCACAATTATGTTGATTATCTTTCTCGTTAGAAATTGCCCCTGTTAGACCCCTTTGGAGCCATCTAGAAGTTCCCTCGTGAATTAATATAGAATAGACATTCACAAATATAGGTATAGATAAAGATTTTTTAAGAAGTTCCCGGACCCCTGTTGTTGTAATTAGAATGCACTCAGAGATTCTGACTTCAAACTTGTGCCACCTTCTAATTTACATGTACCGGTATACTACCGGTAGTATTGCTTGATAAGTTGATAGACATGTGTTGATTTGATTTGGGTTGAAAGATTAGAAAATCAGTGCCCCCCCCCCTCTCAAAATTATCATTTAAGGAATAATCTTGGTTTTTAATGTAATTACAGTTTAAAGATGGTCTATCTCTCCCTAAACCAAGTTTTATATGCAGCAGTTTCCTGAAATATGTATGAAATATCAAAAATAATAAATTTGAATTGAAAACCCCTGTCCGGAAATGCTTCTATCTGACAATATTGATTTTATTTTATATTTTCTGGTATATTAGATACATACACATGTACAACTAATTTGGGACATTTTACAGCTCGCAAAAATGTTTGGAGTGTAGCAAGTGGGAGAACTCTATCTCAGATCGCCTGAAAGTGTTATGACATGACGGTTTGTTTGAATGCCTCATAGTGGTGAACATCTACATGTATACCAAATTTCATTGAGATCCAAGCAGTTATTAGCACTACTGTTCAAGTTATGCCCTGAACAGACATCAGACGGATGGACAGACAGGTGCAAAACAGTATACCCCCCTTTTTTTAAAAAGGGGGTATGAATATCGATAATTGATATAAGCATTTCCTGACATGTGTCTTCGACTCGATTTTATTATTTTATACCCTGACAATTATAGAAAACATATTTAGGAAGCTATAGATATAAACCCATCTTCAAATGCTGATCACAAACTGATATTAAATCAGTGTTTGTGATTCGGTATAACGCCTTTAGACTCTACTGTTCAGACTTTTCTGTTTACAGCTACCGGTATAATCTTGTGTGCCAAATACAACTTCAGGGTGGAATATTGCGGATGAAGATGGATAATTACAAAATCAAGTGGTAATAATAACTTGATTTTAGAGTTATCCATCTTCATCCGCAATTCTGACCGAGACCACCTTTTTGACGACGTGTTTTTGGGTCACAAACAATAGAAATAATAAACTTAAAAAATTGATATCTGATCACTCGGAGTGTTGATGAGTAGGTTCCTCGACTCGAATCAATATTTTTTACCCCCGAAGCCAAAGTAATAGTCATTTAGGAGCATCTGATCGGATTGAGTACCGTTAAACAATTATTTTTGTGTCTAGACTTGATTATAAAGCAAGTTTTCGCAATTGACATGCTTAAAATTGATATATGCATGGGGAAATGTAACCATCGTTGTCTACATGCCCCGTGTGCGCAACATCTCAAATGAAAAATCCAGTCTCTTGTACTAGTATTTATAATTAAACTATTTGTATAGCATTTGTTATTTAAATTTAGAACAGAGCCATAATTTTGTTTAAATGTGCAGATCTACATGTATGATAATAAGGCTTAAGCATCGTGCAGGGTGGATTTTTCTCATAAAATTAATAAACATATAGGTACAATTATTTGGCACACAAGAGTAGGCACTTTGCTGGAGTCTGATGATGTTAGATGCTGATAGTCTAAAGGGTCAGTGTCTGGTTGTTCCCCTTGCAGAGGAGATATAAATGGTTACACGACATTTTGGATCGTCTTAAGTCGTTTCGTACCATATTTTTTGTAGTTTCGCACCATATTTTTTGTAGTTTCGTACCTTATTGTTTGGTCGTTTCGCACCATGGTGGAAATCAATTCGTCTTTTGATACCAATGATACCATATCACTATACATGTACATGTATGTCACACCATAGGGAAACAAATAAATGATTTTCTGCAAAGTACGAAATAAAAAAAAGTAACCAAAAAATATGGTATGAAACGACAATGGTATCGGATAGTGAAATAATGAAGAAGTCACTATAGTTGTATATCATTTATATGGTCACAATATATATAATGCAACGTGAAAGTTGATATGACATCTGTTCTGTTCGACTTCAGGTGTACTCAATTTCTACTCCGGCAATGTTCAGAATCCTATCCATTGATAATCCAACGACACTGGTATGAAGCGTCTAGAACTTAGAATCCATATTTAATATAAATTATAAATCCTTCAGACTTTCAGTGTTACCGATCTCCATTCTCCAGAATCAACAACTGACTGTTCAAGGCGGTTCCACTCAATGGTTGTTTTTAAGAAGTCATCGTAATGAGTAATGTACAGTGCCACTGCTAGTACGCAGTAATTGAACGATTCTCTTATGGTGCTGTTAGCACTTGTTGAACACCTCCTAAGTTCTCCACCAGATTTTGACAGACACTCCCTGCCACACTGAGGACAGTAACAGTACTAAAACTCACACTGACAGTGAATAGGCCTACTGGTAGTCGAAAATCTACGGGATACTAAATATATAGTCAATTTTGGACCAGCCTACTGTAGTACTGACTACTGGTACTGGTACAGTGGTAGTGATGCAGTCCTCAAATTTGGTTGCTTTATTTTCCTTGTCTTCTTCGAAATTTTTTTTTAGAGTTACCCGGTAGATGTAGATTATTCATTTGTAGAATAACAATCAATTATCATGACAATCGTCGTCAACAACGAATGACATTGATAATTTGATCGATTCAATGATTGTTGACACTGTGACTTGGTGAATTTAAATTTTAAGTCTCGCTGTCCTTGCTATCTTCGTCGGCTGGTTCGTGTAAAATGGGCCAATATTCAAACGCAAGCCATCAAAGGCATCTTCAGTATCTGCCATAGATGAAGTATCCTCCGCAACACGTAACTCGTCGTCATTTTCGTGATTAGAGTCACTTTCAGACGCGGAAATACTGTGTGCAGAAGCCATTTTTCGTAAACAGTTCGTCTGCAGGGGCGATTCCCACTTTGACGTCACGGGTTTTGCGGTCAAGTGACTCGAGCAAAATCAGCTAAGAAATAATAATCGATTTTTAAAAGTCGCTAAAAACACGTTTATCGATAAAATTATATCTAATTTTTTATTGGATGTTATATTTGAACCTTATTCACACCAAACTAGCGATATAACATTGAAATGATAAACATTTAACAGTTCCCATTTAACATAATGAACGACAACATATTCCTATTACGAATAGCTATTTGTAGTCGTACATTTTTCGGACGGTCCAAATTTAAAGACCATTTTGAAGAATTGATGACTATGAGTCCGTTTGTGTGACAATCGTGCATGCCATTCACATTAAGGGGATTATGGTTCCCTCGATTCGTTCAGACTATATGCAAAAATTCAAATTGTATATCATATATATGTATTATTCATGGAATAAATGTGTACTGTTCAAACGATCACTCTTGGCTTCAGGACATTCCAACCAGGACTATCATTTTAACCAATGCATTCGATGAGTAATACATTCCGTAGAACTGCGATTAACCTGCATGAATGAATGAACTGCTATGGAATATAAATCGCACTCCCGGGAAAGTGAGTTTCACTGATCTATACTCAAAAATAATTTGACTTTGAAGCTGTACACTCTGATTATATGGTAATTTGTTCAGATGGTAGTTCGCTATGTCGTCTAATCTACCAACCACGGTTTGAAATAATGAGTTACGCACCACCATGGTGATATATCACTCGAAGAAACCCACACTTCTTTTCCCAATCACACTCCATCAATGAGCCTTGAAGATATAACACAGAATCCGAAACTCAAGAATCTACAGGCATTTCATTTTTATGTCTGTCTATACATCATAGACTTAATAAAAGAGCCGTCCATGAAAATAACATTTTAAGATAAGAATCGAAAGTCTTGCATGGATACGGGAACGGGTCCACCAACCCCAGGGACAACCCACCCCAAACGACCCGGGTCAACCAACCCCAAACGACCCGAGACAACCCATCCAAACAATCCGGAACAACCCGACATGGACAACCCACCAAATAAAGAAAAACAATTGTTGTTTAGGGTGGATACACACATGCATGTAATCTCTGTAAATATCGTGTATTTCGAGTTTTACATGGATCATACACACCGTGTAATATGTGTCCGCTGACAACCCAATCATTGCGACTGTGTTTGACCACAGTGAGTTAAACTCTGAACCGCTGAAGAGCCGTTGACTGGGACGAAGTAGTCAGGCCGCTTAAAATAATTATTCGCGCGATAACTGAAATGGTCGATGTTCTGTTTAAATCATTGTCAGTATTCTATTGATGTTAATACCAGTGATGGCCTCTTCCACAACGCAGTGGGCTATGACACCAAACATACACGGGGAGCTATATTATCCCAGAAGCTACCGAATTCACCATATTTCCTCGACGGGGGTGTGCACGCAGCACCCTGAGTCCTGACACCCTGCTTTATAAATATCGTAGTCATGTCTGTCGTGTCTGTTTTCTACGAGTGATTAATCTAATATGCAGCAATTTATGCTATTCATATAATTATGAACATATTATACAGCTTTAAATTTGAATGCATGGTGTTGTCCAGATAATCCCGGCTGATACATTCAATTAACTCCCTTAGTTATTGGAAGCTTTCGAGAACCAGCCCCTCCCCCAATCATGGATTATGGTCGAAAATGTTATAATTCAAGCTTGTGACAGGTAGGAGCTTGTTCAACCTTTGGCTTGAGAAACATATATATAAATGGGGGGGGGGGGTGTCACTCTTTTTAATTTCAACGCTGTACCTGCATTATTTTTTGGCGCTATAATGAATATTTGCAATCCCAATTGAATTAATGTTATCACATGAGCTCGCTCTCAAATTATCAGAGAAATCTCAACAAGCCGGTATCATCCTATAAAAGAATTCTGCATATTTTATTTTTGTTTTGGATGACCCTGTTTCCAAGAAATGACAGAAACAAATCAAGTATAAAATCGACCGGCTCTAATCCACTTTTCGAAATGAATTATAACTCGTGAAAAACAGCAACATATATCAGACAAGAATTACTCATTTCGGCATCCATGAAAGAAGACATGTTTATGACTGGCCTGAAATTTCTTGATGGCAGTTTGTTTGATAATGGCTTATAACTACTCACTGGTGAAATTGACCTCTCGTGCGCAGGTGATTAATTTTGTCAATTATTGGTGTGGCCATGTAAAATACATGTATTTTACATACAGACATTACATGCATGTGTGTATCCACCCTTACCATAATATACGTTAGTACAACAAATGTACATGAAAACGATTATATACAGTAATGCTCTAATTAATCGACCCCTTAACCACAGCATAATTATGGGTAACTTTTCAGGATTTAGTCGGAAATATGGCTTGTTGCCATTCATCGGAAAGCTCTCGGGGAGCTTTCCGATGAATGGCAACAAGCCATATTTCCGACTAAATCCTGAAAAGTTACCCATAATTCTGCTGTGGTTAAGGGGTCGATTAATTAGAGCATGACTGTAGTATAGGCTATTTGGTGTTAATATTCAGATAATTGTCCCGGTGTCCAATCGCGATAACGACCTCTAAGCCATTGCTATTCGTGTCACAATTCGTGCCGATTACGGAAGTGGCTATTCGCGAAATGTCACTGGTGAATAGCGATCATATATTTTCTTTATTTTCTCCACATACGGAGAGTGTGAATATCGAAATCGATCATTGGGAATAATTTGTTTTTTGTTTGCAATATGGGAGGGGGTGTTACATAACATTTCTTTCCAATAATTAACACTTGGATTTCAAATAAGTTTCTCGTTTTGTCTTTTTGCATTATATTAGGCGATAATGTCGTGAGCAGTCATTTCCTAGATCTAGAAGCGCATTTCGGTGATTTGCAATTAAGGTGTGAGTGGGGGTTGCGAATGACGTTTTTTTTCTAAAACTAAGATTTCATATAGTCCTCATGTCATGTTTTAGCATAAACAATAATTTTCTAGAACTGGAAGTAATATTTCGGGCTAAATTCTGTGATACGAATTTGAGGTGGGTGGGGAGGGGGTGTGACAAAAAACGTTTTTCCTAAGACTTAGATTTCTACTAAGTTTCTTGTGGCATTATATCAGTCGATCTTTGCATCTTGAAGTCATTTCCTAGATATGTGCACAATGTGGCTCATAATTATGTGATCCGTATTTCAGGTGGTGGCGGGGCTGGTGGGAGGGGGTGGCGAATATTAACGTTTGTTTTTTCTTAAAACTCGAATTTCAGATAAGTTTCATGTTGTGAGCATTAAATTGGACGATACTTGCATCGTACCAACCATTTCCTAGATACAGAAGTACAATTTCGGACAAAAATCTGGGATGTGATTTGAAGTGGGTGGGGAAGGGGGCGGTAACCGGACATTTCCCCACCCGCTCTGAAATTGGCAAAGCTGACATATACCCACCTGACATTTACCCACTTACTAAATATCAAAGCGGACATTTCGCCACCGGACTTTCCCCCACCTTTGACTGATTATTACTAGAAGCACATATATATTCAAACCTATTTTAAATCCTAGTTTTAAACGAACGTTATACAACACCCACACCCCAACCAATTCAGATCACAATTTTTTTTCTCGCAATTATACCTCCAGTTCAAAATGATTGATTATGATTTAAAGATCGTCTAATCTAATGCACAAAACAAGAAAATCATCTGACCCTTTAGTCCAAGTCTTCTCGTACTAAAGCCGGCTAAGATATTGGGATGGAGGTGCCGGTCTTTAGTCCAAGCCCGCTGCTATACCAATCCTTTGACACGACTTACGCCCACGATCTGTGGCGGGATTCTGTGGTGTATTTTACTCGATTTACCTAATGAATCAATACATGATGCTATATACATCGGAAAGAGAGATATCTTATGGTCATAATGGTGTATAATAATCTAACTTTCATGTTAAATTACGCATAGAATATTCCGGTTGATTGTCACCAACATCGCTGTTTTTTATATTTTGTTTACATTACTGAAAGCCGAAGTCAGGTTCCGAAGAACTTCGGCATTGTCCGGTGTTTGTTCTGAGTATTCTAGTTTCCGTTTCTATATATAGCGCGGGGTTTTCCGAACAAAATGGAGAAAACCGATCGCCGCAAAGTCCAGTTTCCAATGTGCTTTGAGAACAATTCCTGCACTAAAAACTTAATGACATAATGGAGGATCAGAAAGGTAGTTTTGTTGACAATTTTCGCAAGCAACTTGTCAAAATTGGAGCAAATTAGAACTCTTGTGTCTAACTTGCCATGCGTGTGATTTTCATCCATGTGCATTTTGACCTTTGTGTTGATAAAATAATCGGAGAACCGAATCACACAGTTTCGAAATATAGTTCTTCCGTTTTAGTGGGACTTTTCAAACTTAAGGTTAAAAATTTATACAAATTTTGTTTGATTTTTTGTGTGCTTAACAAGAGCATTATATTGCTCTGTTCGCTTAGTATATATCTTAATTTCGCTGAAGTCCACCAAATGTGGGAAATGTAGCACCATATTATTTATTCTAATGATCGTTGTGTTTACACTGTTTTAAACTTTGAGAGGGTTGTAATTCCCCGTAATTTATTTAATGTATTACATTTATATCTTCAATGTTTAATTAATCTATTTATTTTTTATTTATTGACACACATAATTACGATTACAATGGAGAATTCATCGTAATTTGCATTGTCAGTCGAAAATCTACGGAATATTTTCAACGGAAAATGCCGAACACAGTTCGCGAGGTTAACTGAGTTCGCATACTTTTAAAAATTTGTAAACATTGCGGTAAATGTCTCTTTTCGCATTAAATTACCGCTTTCAATTCACAACTGATGTGGGTTTCAGATCAAATAGCATGTCTTCTGCGGAAAATATCCGTTTATTGTCGCAATTGTGATATTTTATTTCATATAATTGTGGTTTTATTTGAGCGGGTCACTAACGCTTAACTCGTGTCAAAGGAATGCATGGGCCTGGAACTCGGACTAAAGACCGGCACCTCCATCCCAATATCTTAGCCGGCTTTAGTACGAGAAGACTTGGACTACTGACCCTTCTGACGTCCGAAAAACATTATTCAAAAATCGGGACAACGCACCCCAAGATACGCCCGGGCGGGTTGTCCCTGCATGGGGGATGGTTTTTCCCGCTTCCAATTTTATTAGAATAAACTTTTGAACGATATATAAAACCCATAATAGGTTCGTGAAGTGGGATCGAAGTTCGGAATTCGGTTGAAATTCGCGTGAAGTCAAATTGATGTTCGAAGAACGAAATTCGGTCGAGATTCACATCTGTCAAACGATAAATAGAATATGTAATTCGTATTTATCTAATAAACATACGATATAATGTCACAAACTGAGAACAGAATAGCGCACTATATCTTCGCGTGCATATTATTTCTGCTAGTTCACCAGGTGTAATTGGGCCTTTTGCTGCCGATGTCATATAGCTATTTAGTTATTTGTGTGCGTTTTGGACATCATAATCAATTTATAGGTATCATATGATAAATAGAATATGTAATTCGTGTTTCTCTCATATGATATTTATGAAACTCGTCACGAATTTTCAGTTTTCTCTCGCTGGAGGCTCGAGAAAACTGAAAATTCTTAGACTCGTTTCATAAATATCATATGAGAGAAACACTCATTTCATACTGTGAAATGAGATTTTTTTTCTGCGATATATCATGGATAGATATTCGACATAGATTCCTGTGCACTTATATACGTGTACATCGAAGTTTGAAATTTTGTGGATATTCATGCATTGTCAGATAAAGTTAAACCGATCGACAACCAATATTTACACCCGCGTCAGCAGTGCACATTATATATGGCTATAAATTCAAACGTCTTCGACATTCAGCCATGATGCTACAGTCCATAATCAAATTCGACGGATATTGGGCCGAAGTCCGCGTGAAGTTAAATTAAAGTTCGAAGTTCGAATTTCGAAACTCAGTTTGAAATCCAAGCTCTATTTTGTATTGCCTCAAGCTCTTTGTTGTGGCCCAATTCGTGCTCCCAATCTCGAATTTTGGGTCAAATGTGAATTTTTTTTAACTTTTTCGATATATCTTGTTGTTGGAGGGAAGTGTCGGACCTCGAACAATTTGACCTGCTGCCAAATTTCAAACTTCGATCTACACATGAGTGCACAGGAATTTCTGTCGAATGTCCATCGGATATCGCAGAAAAAAATCTCATTTCACAGTACATGTATATAGTTAGTATTCTAGTCATTTAAATCTACAATCCATTGATTCAAATAATGAGTTACGTTGTACGCTGGGTGATATATCTCTCGTAGAAAACCCATATATATCTTTTCTCAATCACACTCCATCAAGACCCTTGAAAAAATACAAACCACACACCGATTTAGAATCCGAGACTCACCAGTCTTTTTAGGTCTGCCTTTACACCAGAAACTTGATTAAAACTTGAAAGAGCCGTCACGAAAATAGCAGTCAAAGATTGCACTATGCCGTCAAATCTTCCGACCGCTGTTCGGAATAATGAATAATGCTTCGCCTCTTGGTAATATATCTTTGGAAACAAACCCACACTTTCCCAATAATAGTGAATCATGGGACATAAAGACACGACGTGCTGATTTAGAATCACAGACTCAAGAAACGTTAGGCATTTCCAATATATCTTTATAACTCGGGAAGTACAAATACATCTTAAACTGAACAAAAGCTTGATTGTGTTGTCCAACTATTTATGAATCGATCAAGTTTAATTCACTCACGTTTCCAATAATTGTGTGCGAAAACCGAAATTAATTTACCCCATGAATGATAAATTAACTTTAATGGCATCACCCCGGGTCAATTAAAGTTCCACTGTTGTAATAATCCGTTGTAAGTGTGTCCTGTTCGACGATCTGGCAACGATTATCTTGTTTTAATGATAACCCCAAATCAAGAATTGACATGCATTATACATTAGACAAACATATTTACATTAGTTACTCATAATAAAGCCGTAAGATCACCAATTCAATCGTCAATATCATCATCATCAACATCATTATCAGCATCATCACCGTCGTCGCCATCATCTTCATCATCATCATCATCATCATCATCATCAACAACATCATTATCAGCATCATCACCATCATCATCAACATCATTATCAGCATCATCACCGTCGTCGCCATCATCTTCATCATCATCATCATCATCATCATCATCAACATCATTATCAGCATCATCACCGTCGTCGCCATCATCTTCATCATCAACATCATTATCAGCATCATCACCGTCATCACCATCATCATCAACATCATTATCAGCATCATCGTCATCATCATCATCAACATCATTATCACCATCATCACCGTCATCACCATCATCATCATCGCCGTCGTCGCCATCTTCATCATCATCATCATCATCATCATCATCACCGTCATCATCATCATCATCATCATCATCATAATCATCATCATCGCCGTCGTCGCCATCTTCACCGTCATCACCATCATCATCATCATCGCCGTCGTCGCCATCTTCATCATCACCGTCGTCACTGTCATAATCATCATCATCATCATCGCCGTCGTCGCCATCTTCATCATCATCATGACTATCATCAGCATCATCATCGTCGTCATCATCATCACCATCATCATCATCATCAACATCACCGTCGTCATTGTCATAATCATAATCATCATCATCATCACCGTCGTCATTGTCATAATCATCATCATAATAATCATCATCATCATCACAATCATCATTACCAAAATAAAAAAATACAAGCAAGAATAGAAGACAAACTTCTTACATGCAGTGTTTTAGTTAACAACTTGTAGGGACACCGGAAATAACACAGGGCGTGCATGGGGAATAACGTCTAGAAAAGAGTCCCAGGAAACTACTTCACTAATGCAATCTCTATACCATCGCTTCAGACATTTGGATAAATGCTACATGTATCTTGAACTCATGCAGTGGATGTGCAATAGGTATAATTATGCTGCAGGAGTTATTCTACCTATGAGTGAACGAGATTATGTGCATTTTAGGAACATATATTAAATGGTTGAGTTGTGTTTGATGTTCAAACTCTGGGCACAATCTATACCTATTTTCCTTGTACATTTCAGTTATAAATATTAGTTTTTAACGATTACGGACTTTTTTAATGTGCAATTTTCACAGCCCATGTATTAGTTTATCCCGTCAGACAAACGTTTATTTATATTTTAAACAAATTAAAAATAAAAACCGCTTGGGTTAGAGTATTTATTGGTGACGTAGGTTCTTGGCCCTGAGAACATGGGCACGTCTTTTGTCAGAGATGTCTGGTATATCAAAAATGTCGTAATAGACAAACTTTCGCAACACAAACATGACACAAACAGAGCAACACACAACTAGTTAGCAACAAGTGTTAGCTGTCATAATGAACATACATGTAGTTTATAATGCACATTGACTTAAGACAATATACTATGCAGTCATATGTAAGTGTGTCTGCGTTTATCCGACGTCCACCCCTATTTCTTGATAAAGAAATTGCATAGCTTTTCGTTTCCCAGC
Organism: Siphonodentalium dalli; assembly: GCA_032622095.1. Lineage (NCBI taxonomy): Eukaryota > Metazoa > Mollusca > Scaphopoda > Gadilida > Siphonodentaliidae > Siphonodentalium > Siphonodentalium dalli. The sequence continues at coordinate 115,140,126 of CP136062.1, read as the reverse complement.
GCACGTGTTCAGATGTTATTGTTTTGGTTGGTTTGAGGTAAATACGAGGTAAATAATTTAGTGCGCTGCGACTGGATGATTTTAATTTTAGAAGGTTAATGCTTGGCCTAATTTTAAAATGAAAGATGACAGCGATTTTGATTGTTCGATTACGTGGTTATCTCATATTTAATTTACAGTTGCATTTTTGGGCACATGTATTCTAAAAAGATTTCAATTATTGTTTATTATTAAAAGTACGTATTTCGATATTTAGCGGCATTTATTGCGTAGTTGAAGCGGATATCACGCCTCGTCTAATTTTATCGGTTGGACATTCGTTTATTACCAGACTGGGCATTCATCTGTACTATAACAGCATGAATTTTGAGCGTCATGAGTACTATGGCTAATTTTCGCGAGTATTTGCGGATAGCCGACCAAGAAGTAGACATTCGCATTGTGGGGAAAAGTGGTGGGAATGTTGAAGTAGTGCAAGAATTGGCTTGACATATAATAGAGACCTTTCGCATCCTTACAATTACGATTACGAATACGGATGGCTATTGGTAGTCTTAGGTCTATCCGTATGGCCAAAAAGTCCTTTCGCAAAACGACTATATACGGAGAAGAGTTTTGACGAAGACGCACCATCAATATTTCGTATACCACTTTTAAAACTCAAAGCGCGTGTTTGGTATACAGTCGCTTAAAACTTCACTTGTCTCATTCGTAACAAAGCGTTAATCATGACATGTTTATTATACGACCAGACTGAGTCGCAACGTACGACCCGGGACTCGTGATATATTGTGACAATACAAGTATAAATGGCAGGTCATGTGTGGTGGAAATTCAGTTCGTCGTTATCATGACGCAATTGCTGATGGGGGGAGAGGGGTTCTAGATTTGGATCTGACATCAACCACGACGCCAACATTCAAGACCCTTCCACTCCGCGATCTGAATTGAATGAGATTTCGGCTTCACGGGCCTATCACCTCTTTGGGTTTACGAAATGCGACGTATATAACGGTTGATGTGCTCGATGATGGGAATCGCAACCAAAGTCAGCGCGATGTGTACCATTCTGAGACGCGTTCACTACTCAAATATATAATTGTTATGGCGACTGGCTTCATTGTGTATACTAGCTTGACTATTACTGGGAGGCTTTGTGTCGTCTGCAGCCAGCGATGGCTATCCGTTGTGAATAGCGATCTTATTTCGCGGGAAGCTCGTGATTCACGACGATGAGTATAGTGATTGCCAATCTATAAACAGCACACCGAGGTCGTAGCACTATATAACTGGACTGTTTACATGAGACATATTGACCAGTCTCGAACTGAATAAAGTAATATATTGCAGAAAATAAATTTCAGGTGTTATTTGAGATTATTAGAGACCTTTCGCATCCTCACGTTTACGATTACGAATACGGATAGCTATTCGTTGTCGTAAGTCTATCCGTGTGGACAAAAAGTCCTTTCGCAAAACGATTACGCGTAAGAGTTTTGACGAACACGTACGATCATTATTTCGTACCACTTTTACAACTCAAAGCGTGTGTTTTGTATACAGTCCCTTAATACTTCACTTATCGTCTCATTACAACAACGCGATAATCATGACCTGTTAATATTGTCAATAATTCGACCTGTCACAACGTACGACCCTGGATTCTAATGATATATTGTGGCAATAGAGGTATAAATGCCAGGTCATATGTGGTGGAAATTCAGTTCGTTGTTAAGATGGATGACCAGATAGATGTTATGCTGATGGGGAAGAGGGGTTCGTGAATTTGGACCTCACATCAACCACGATGCCATCGTTCAAGCACCTTCAAGTCCGCGATTTGATTTCAATGCAATTTCGACTTCACCTCTTTGGATTTAGGAAATCCGACATAAGGTTGTTGTGCTCGCTGATGTGCATCACTTCTGATTTGGAACTACCAAATCGAAACAAAGTCGACACGGTAGAAGCGATGTCCATCAAGTGGCTTTTTGGTCAGACGGATATTTGACAAACCGGCCAAATTTCGTGGAAAAATAACAGGTTTTGGGCAATGTTATAATATAGTTGACTGTGGTTAGCATTAATTTTGAGCAATTATACCCGATTCTGATAACAGAAGCGGCATTAGAAAAAAATTGTTGGAATCTGATGATATGGGGACATCTAGTCGGATTGAGTACCTTTAAATGCCGCATTTGTGTGTGTGTTTTTTAAATTTAAAATAAATGCAAAGAACAAACCTGACAGACTGCTGAGCTCTAGTGATGTCGGTGTGTGTGCCAAATATTCTTTTAGTAACGGTTCAGGATAAGAAATCACTACTTACAAGTTGAATCGGGATCATGGGTAGGTTCAGATTACTCAGACAGAACTTTATGTAACTTAAAACTCGGTTATGAATTCCATGTAATTTTAAAATGCCCTGCATTACAGAGCAGATATATAAAACTCTATACTTCTACAGAAAACCGAATATTATTAAATTGAATGAACTATTCAATTCGGGAACGGGGAAGAGAACACAAAATCTTTCACTATTCATTTATAGGGTCATGCCATTCTTTAGGCTCTTCTGAGGCATTCTATAACTGCACACGTTAGGACACCACCATGGGTTGTTGAATTAAATAATTGTTGAGTTTCCCTATATATTGTATATCTGTATATCTTGCCCATAATAATCACTCAAAACTCCTCATGCATCGCACACTATATATTGTATTTTTGGCGACTGGTTTCATAGTGCACTCCTCTTACTGTAAAGTTTTGTGTCGCAGCCAGCGATGGCTATCCGTTGTGAATAGCGATCTTATTTCGCGGGAAGCTCGTGATTCACGACGACGAGTACAGTGATTGACAATCTAAACAGCATATCGAGGTCGTAGCTCAATACAACTGATTGGTTTACATGATATTCATATACAGTCTCGAACGGATTGAAGTGATATATCGCAGAAAATAAATTCCAGGTGTTATTTGAGCTTATTAGAAACCATGAAATCGTAACCGTTATTACGGATAGTAAAATACGAGAACGATTAGAAAGTACACAAAGGTTGGTGACGTAGTACCCTATCCGTATTCGTAATCGTAAACGTGAGTTTTGCGAAAGGTCTCTATTATAGAAACCATGAAACCGTAACCGTTCTTACGGATAGTAAAATACGAGAACGATTAGAAAGTATACAACTGTTGGTGACGTAGTACCCTATCCGTATCCGTAATCGTAAACGTGAGTTTTGCGAACGGTCTTTAATAACCGATTTCAGCCCGAATGTGTGGCGATACAGTGCGTGGGCAATGTCTTTGCTACAACTGGACCATGCCAGCTAATACACAAGTCGAATGGAATGGGGAAATTGTTAGAAGGGCTGTCGGTGAAGAAAGTTAAAGTGTGCACTATACTACACGTGAATAGAGTTGGCTTTCACCCCCGTCATAATCCATACGAGCTCAGTATTGAGATATGCAATGGGTGTGTTGATCACAGCAGGGGTCGGAGTGCGTCAGCATAAGATACTCCCATGCAGGGGTCGTTCGCCAATTACTGCGCAAATGCAATCAGCTCGATGAAAAGGGGATGAGAAAGTATGTGACATGTATGCGAGGAGCAGTGGTGTCGTATTTGTATGGTTGTCGAGAAGCAAGTTAGTGTGAGTATAACATATGCCCCTCGCGGGCATGCATGAAGGGCCCTGTCTTTTGTAGGGTCCTGTTTGTATATGATTATTATGGAATTGAGTATTAAATAAGCTTTATCGAATGTTGAATCTTGCATGAACACAGGTAGACAGTAGCTGTATATATAAAGCTAATAACGAAGTCCGGCTTTGGGTCGTATATAGACTATATCTGATTGTGTGACGTCACCAATTATTATCTAATACGACACTGCTGTTTTTAATGTTTGCTACCACTTATGTCGCGCAGTAGATCGGTGGGCTTAAAGCATTAATGTCGTAATCTGAAATAAACGTGTGCGTCTTTCAATGGCTGGCGATCCAAAATGAGGGGAGTTACTATCGGAATTATGCACAGTGAAGTTCATTCGTAGCCGCGGTTTACATTTTATTGAGAACATAATTATAACATATTACGGACTGTGATCATATGTGCATTAGAGTGGCCTAAAATATAAATGTCGCGTGCAATGGGAAAATCTCAATCACTCTGGCTGGGCTGGAGACTGGAATCGAAATCGAAAGTTATTATATCGCGTTTAAATTATCCTAATATTACGTAATACATATACTTGAATCTTATAATCCTCAGATATCCTTCTATTTTCATGAATCGACGAGAGAAACACATACTTATGAACAAAGCAGAAGATACATTCAGGTTATCGCAAATTCGGTCGATTGTGAAAGCTACATGATGACGTTGATCGGTTCGTCGAGTTTTGTAGAAATCGACATGATGACATTTTATGAATGAAATGAACATGATGAAATCGACAAGCTTCTTCGTATTGTACACATCTCAATCGGATTGCACACACAGCGTCAATAACATAATGGTTAATTTCAGTAAAATACTCCCCTCTAGACAACAACCAACAGTCTTGACGTTTGAATACTTTCAATTTGTTGTTGGTATAGTTTATAGTCTATAATAATTTGTACAAAAAGAACGGCTTTTAAAAGTTTTTTGCAACAGGCATCTCTTATCTATTCCAGTGCCTCAGTAGGTGGCGGCTCCTGCATATACCATTCTGCAGCAGGGCAACATTCCGGGGCATCTCTTATCTATTCCAGCGCCGCAGCAGGTGGCGGCTCCTGCATATACAATCCTGCAGCATGGCAACATTCCGGGGCATCTTATCTATTCCAGTGCCTCAGTATGTGGCGGCTCCTGTATATACCATCCTGCAGCAGGGAAACATTCCGGGGCATCTCTTATCTATTCCAGTGCCTCAGTGGGTGGCGGCTCCTGAATATACCATCCAGCAGCAGGGCAACATTCCGGGGCATCTTATCTATTCCAGTGCCTCAGTAGGTGGCGGCTCCTGCATATACCATCCTGCAGCAGGGCAACATTCCGGGGCATCTCTTATCTATTCCAGTGCCTCAGTAGGTGGCGGCTCCTGCATATACCATCCTGCAGCAGGGCAACATTCCGGGGCATCTCTTATCTATTCCAGTGCCTCAGTAGGTGGCGGCTCCTGTATATACCACCTGCAGCAGGGCAACATTCCTGGGCATCTTATCTATTCCAGTGCCTCAGTAGGTGGCGGCTCCTGGATATACCATCCTGCAGCAGGGAAACATTCCGGGGCATCTCTTATCTATTCCAGTGCCTTAGTAGTTGGCGGCTCCTGTATATACCATCCTGCAGCAGGGCAGCATTCCGGGGCATCTTATCTATTCCAGTGCCTCAGTAGGTGGCGGCTCCTGCATATACCATCCTGCAGCAGGGAAACATTCCGGGGAATTTTATCTATTCCATTGCCTCAGTAGGTGACGGCTCCTGTATATACCATCCTGCAGCAGGGAAACATTCCGGGGCATCTCTTATCTATTCCAGTGCCTCAGCAGGTGGCGGCTCCTGTATATACCATCCAGCAGCAGGGAAACATTCCGGGGCATCTCTTATATATTCCAGTGCTTCAGCAGGTGGCGGCTCCTGTATATACCACCCTGCTGTAGGGCAGCATTCCGGGGCATCTTATCTATGCCAGTGCCTCAGCAGGTGGCGGCTCCAGTATACACCATCCCACAGGTCACCATGTCAATGGTGACCACGGCTACCAGTACCTTATGTAACCCGTCACATTTCAGTATTCCTAACCTTCAAGACACGTGAGCTACCGGTACTACAGTCCACCGCAAGATATCTCAGGCAGCTTTCCTATGAGTAATACAACGGACTTACTTATGTGGCTATTCCGCTGGATGCTGAGATCCCCTCCAAATTAAAAGCAAAAACTCGGTCTGGGGAATTTATAGATCTGGTACCTTGCTTCCAATGAACAGCCCAACTCTCGAGGTCTCTGGGCCCTGCGTCATGGTTCCTTCCGCATCCATCAAAGCTATCACAAATATAGACCAATGTATTTCAGTATTTCAAATATTTATGTTTATCCGGGGGAATCAACAGCAAACTGTATTTCAGGGGTTAATCCAATACCAGGCGTATATTCGCTATTTGGCTTTAATCGGTTCAGGCTGGGCATTTTATGACCTGCAGCTGAAGCAAGCAGTTTACTTTACCCTGATGCATGTCCTGCTAGATTTGCGGGCCCAACCTGCGAGAGGTACAGCGAAGGGCAGCAGTGTGGACAGTATTTACCAACAGGGGCGGCGGAGCCGGGGGGGGCACAGGGGGCACGTGCCCCCCCCCCCCCCCACTTTTCCCCCCAAGTATGGGTACATAATCTTCCAATACTAAATACATTGGAGAAAATCATTTTTGATTCCCAAGTCAAATTGTGTTTAATCTTATCAGTCATGCCACTATGGCTATGGCTAGCAAGAGAGATAGTTAATCATTGGTCAATATTGACACTGTGTCTGAGTTATTGCCCCTCTGGGAATTTTACTACAGACTTTGAGTTCTTTGTAGAACTCAGGTCTTCTATGGGTACCATCATAGCCATGTCTTGGACCCAGCAACTTGTCTAATTAAAATCACATTCATCATACCAATTAAAGGTTTAAATTTGAGTGTCTTCAATAAAACTGCAAACCTGGGGCTTGGCAGGTATACAATTTCATGCCAAGGAGGTCAAACTATTGATTTGGGATCACTTGCTAATACAATATCAGTTGATGCTGAGTATTCATTGGAATAACTCGACTACGATTTTTTATCAACTCAGCTAATTCGTTATTACCGACAAATAAGAAGAGTTAGAATAATTATTTTCTACACGAAGTTTACTATGTACATGCAAGTGTCTGTGTACATATATATTATAGTATTTTTTAATATTCAAAGTTACTTGTGAATTTTGTGATTATTGTTTCTTCGATATCAACGTGTGTCGTATGTGGAGTGAATTGGATCATATTTATATAGTATAGTGTATACTAATTTCATCATAACATATATGACAAAGGATGTCGGTTTTAGAAGTTGTGTCAACGTTATCGGTCATCTTTCACACATCGGCTGCAAAAATAAGTGAGTAGCAGAGTAGCATCATTTAAACTCTTTCCACTTTTCTACTTTCATAATGGTAGCCACGAATAACATTTTACTAAACAATCTTTGCGCTGGCGCACATTGGAACAGTTTTCAATTCAAACATGTAGTATATTAAACAAAATTGTGCCCCCCACTTTTTTGTAGCTTCCGCCGCCCCTGTTTACCAACCAACAGACAACTTCTAAATTGTGATTCTCATTTTGAGTAGCTGGTCATCCAAGATGTGACTCACACCCATGTGCTACTCATAACTTAAACAGGTGAACATCTAGCGGCTTTTGTCATCGAAATTTGGAAACATTAAACATACATATATTAGAAGTATTAATTTATAATTATAGCAGCCGCCTATATTAATATCTGAGATGTATATGTATTAAAAGATCCAAACTAAAACATATTTCCATTTTAATTCAGTTTCAATGAATAAAAATAACATGTTTGGACCAAGAAGTATCACGTGAGATCGTGTGTTTTGTTAAATATATAATACTATTATTTCTGTTTACTTAACATAATTTCGCTTTAATATGAACTACAAGTTGGCAATGGAGATGACTTGTTATTCTGGTACCTATCTTAAGGGTACATTCACACATTCGCTATTTCGCCACACATTGTTTAGCAGGCATTTCCAAATAGAAAGCTACAATAATATGCCAGAAACCGAACGCAAATATGTTTATTAAATGCATATGTACCACAGCTATCTACGTGATAGTAAAAACTACGCAGTTCCGCCAGTAGCGATGGTATCGAAATTGGCATGTAAATAGCCTGCAATTATCTGACAAGAATCAATCATACAGGTATTTTGAGGCAATGTGTTCATAGCACCATTACATGTGGAATAACCAAAATTTCACTTTTCATGTCGTTAGCTTTTGTAAATATGCAGTGTATATGCACGTTGCTGTTCATATTCTGGAATCTATGAGGAAATGCCTGCAACATAATCTATGCCGTGCAAACTTGGCAATGTATGAACGTACCATAAGAACCAAGTGCGGTGTCTCACGTTAAAGATGCATTATCCGAATTAATGATCCCAAATTACTATTTCCTTGGCTTCGGGGGGTAAACATATTCGATTCGAGTCGAGGAACCCACCCATCAAAGATCAGAGTGATCAGATATCGTTTTTCGTGTTATTACTCAAGATGTGCAATTATATGTGGTCCAGAAACACGTGGTCAAACGGAGGGTCTCGGACAATATTACGGATGGAGATGGATAACTCTAAAATCAAGTGGTAATACGGCCAAATTTCGTGATACTTAAGTGAAAATACTGCCATATTTTGTTGAACAGAATGGTGATAAATAACAAGTGTTTGGGAAATTTGATACCATAGTTGACAGTGGTTAGTATTATTTTGATGCAATAAATCGATTCTGATAACTAAAGCGTATTATGAAGAAATGTTATTGTTGTTGTATCTTGATGATCTGTTGTATCTGGTCAGATTTTCTACCTTTAAGTTGTACAGATACTTTAATAATTAAATATAAGAACTTATGCGAACAAATAAGCTGTTGACATTGTTGTAACTGGATGTTTGAATCCTTGAATACCGTTTTAACTTCTCAAGTTTTTTTTATTGCCCACCCAAGTCTTGAGTAGCGTGTAATTTCCCAAGCGTGGACGTTTGGACGGCGTCCAAGAGGCTAGAGTGGGAAATGCTGAGGGAATTGCTTCACGCTAATTAAGTAGTGGGAAGTGGTCAACAAATATACTAAAATATTCAAGTTCTGCTTTTCCTTCTGGCATTAATCCAATCAACTAACTTGGAGCGTTTGTACTTTTTGCGTCGGAAATATTCTAAATAATACATTTATCTCTCGCCAGAGTTGGTGAAACGACAATCTAAAGATGATTAATTGCAAATATCCGTCAACGAACCGATGCGGAGACTTCATTGTTGGAACAAGTCGAGCTAATAATTTCTCTGGAGGACAGACGGTGTCTGTCTGATAATGAGAGACATTTCTTCCGATAATAATGGAGTCTCCGTCCCCGTCTGGTCATACAAAGGAAAGGTAATGCACGATGCAATGACGTTTCCCATATATGCATATTCGGCTGTATACCATAAGTCTGATCCGAGAACAGTCTCAGTTGGACTAAACTTCAGACCCAGTGATTCATCACACACGACAAACCTTCGAAGGAACGAAGTTTATTCAATTGGAACACGTGCTTCATAAAACACAACCCAGACAAGACAAAACCTGGTCACACTAAACGGAGACATTCACCAATCGCTCCCACTCACACACAGTCAATCACATCACTAATACTATATGGCGTAGTGTCTTTATGATGTGAGTGTAAAAGGAACGGATCTACCGTTATCTGAACAGCAAGATGCACATGATTTCACGTCGCCAACCCTACATGTTTAGATATCGGCACAACTTATAGATAAAAAATGTGTAAACAATAATCGGGTGGTGTGGACATGCTCTCCACCCTGCGGCCTCCAATACACTTAATTGTCTTCCATCAAAATAAGCTTTTTCCGCGCAGGAAAATCGCACACTGCCAAACAGGATTTCCTTATTTTGAGGGAAAAAACTTGAAACAAGAAATATTATCGAGTTTACCTAGAAAATTTTCTTATATCAAATTTTCTAATATTTAGAAAATTAAATTCTTTAAGAAATTAAATTTATAATAATGAGAATATTTTTCTTTCAATTTTCTAAGAAAGGATCCATTAGATTTCTCATGATTTCGTAATGGTAAGAAGTTATTTCTTAAATCCTAGAAAGTCATTTTCTCAGTATCTAGAAAAAGGTAAGAAATCATTTCTTACCTATAAAATCTTTTTTAGCAGTGTGCATGCAGGTGATCGCTCAATTGGTTATTATAATAATAATAGACTATTCTTCTTTGCTACATGTTCCACACAAGCTACACGTTAGACAGAAAACTTCTAAACAGAATGACAACACAGATTACAAGTTGCGCGTATATACGCATGGTTAAACCTGACTAGTATAGATGTGCATGCAGATATATGACTTCTGGTGATAGCGACAGGTGTACTATTTGAAAGTGTATTCCATTCTAAATGTAGAATACCGCGCGCTATGATTGGTCGTAAAATGTGACAAATTAATCACATAGTTCACATAAATACATGTAATTTGTAACAGATTGCTGTCGTGATACAATCAATATGATACTGCGTCCCTGGATTTGCTACAATGTGTACTCCGTGAACTCTCGCGACACATGGAATGAATGTGCCACGTGGCCAGGGACGTGGTGACAGGGTGAAAAAGTTCAAAACAGCTGGAATTTTCATGACTGACACATTATTTGGACATTTTACACCACACATATATATGGTCTGAAATGGGTATCAGTTGGAATTTTTCCGATCTTATGTTTTAAATTTCAAACAGTTGAAAATCGAAAGTTTGAGGTACCAAGGGGGGGGGGTGAAAATGGAATTTCGTGAACATTGGAGATTGGTCTGTGGTTCAAAGGGAATGGTGGTGCAACTGGAAAGTTCAAGTTGAACACCCATCCCAACGGAGACCCTCTAGCAGGGACGTGGCTAGATCGAGGGTCTCCGTTGGGAGGGTGTCCACTTTGGGGAATTCCAACTGCAGCCCCCCCCCCCCTGAATCGGACCAAACACAAGTTTTGCATAATTCCATTTGCACACCCCCTTGCACCTCAGTGCTCAGGCCGCCGGGCCTGATAGCCAATATATTCTTAAACGAGGACACACCGGTCCGACCATGGTCGTTCGGCCCGGTGTGAGAAAATTTTGAAAACTAAACAAGAAAATCGCAAAAATCCTAGCATCTGGACTGGCCTCAAGCTTTCCTAGTGTTGGAAATTTCCAACCTCACACTCACCCTTATGTTGGACAATTCTCCAACTGATGACCATTTCAGTTCACAATTTTGACCAAATGTAGTAAAATATTGTTTTCTTAAACTAATTAGCAGTTTTGTATTGGCTACGGGGGGGGCATGATCACGAGGGAACCATGGTCGGCCCGGTGTGTGAAAATTTTGAAATCTGAACAAGAAAATCGCAAAATCCTAGCATCTATACTAGCCTCAAGCCTTCCTCGAGTTGGATATTTCAAAGCTGTAAAATTTCCAACTGATGACAATTCCAATGACAATGTTGACCAAATGTAAGACAATATTGTTTTCTTAAATTAACTAGCAGTTTTTTACTGGCCACGGGGGAGGAACCAGGATACAAGCTTTCCAAAAAAAAAAGTCCAACCTGACACCCCCTGTAAGGTTGGAAAATTTCCAAATGATGGCCATTTCAGTCCAAAATTTTGACCAAAAGTAGGAAAATATGCAAATATTGGTCCAAAAACAATAAATTCCTACAATAAATTGTTTGAAAATCAAACTACAAGAATAATTTTCAACCTATTGTTGCTGTGAAATTTCCAACCAATGTTGTGTCAGGTATGAAATTTCCAACTGTTGAAATCTTTGACCAAAGTTGGGGGGGGTGAGACACACCCCAAAATCCCCCCTGTCGCCATGTCCCTGCCCTCTAGCCAAGTCATTGCATGTGTATGATTATTCCAAGGTGTATATTGTAAACAATGCACTATATATATTCCGAATGACCGCTCACAGAGACTATATATACATGAAGGTATTCTCCTCCAAGCCTTAGATTGCCCAACAAATACTGTTCATCACCTCTCATCTTGCCCTTATACGCCTTACGTCAGAAGATTATTCTCACCTCCTCCTCCTCCTCCTCCTCATCCTCCTCCTCTATTTTTTTCTCTCTCTTTCTCTCTCTCTCTCTCTCTCTCTCTCTCTCTCTCTCTCTCTCTCTCTCTCTCTCTCTCTCTCTCCCTTTATTTCTCTCTCACCTCTTTCATTCCGCGTAAACTCTTTCTACACTGAATAATATTCAGCTATAAAATATATATTGGAATGGTCTATAATTCATCTGGATGAATGCCCACGAAATATAAGCAGACAAACAGATAATGAAGGTGCATGCAGAAGGTTTCCTATTTACTGGTGGGAAATGTCAGATAATGGCCGTTTGTTGGATTTATTATCTGAAAATTTCGTTAGAAATAATCGACAGTTGGTAACTAGTGAAGAAAGCGTTAAAATACATATACATAAATATAGCAGATACGGCACATCAGCATGTTTTATTATATGCTTGCCTATAAAATAGATATTTATATGTATCTCTTAGAAGCCACATGCAGTGAAATACGATTTAGTTATTTCACTGTAGGTTTCGTTAAATTTTACTATAGCCTGCCGCGGTGGTTACGTGAGCGAAAATTTGAAGACAAATTATATATAACCGCGCGTTATAGTAAATTGTCTGCAATCTTATCGGTTATAACACATAAGCTAATTCGAAACAAGAGTTATTTCTTATAATTTAATCCGTCATTTTATAGGGGAACCACATAAGTAGAAGGCAGAAGTAAAACAATCGAAAAAAATTCCAAAGAAAATCAACTTTACGTCAGAAATTCGGCATTTTTTATTGGCTAGCCGTACTTACTTATCACGCACCGTGCAACTGGGGCCGTGCACGTGGGATTTATATATTTCGACTGTGGTGACACGGAGACTTGTTAGTTTCGATTACGCATGTTTCATTTCTGTGCTTTATCTGGGTAATGATTAGCAGGAAGTATTCTTCAAATTGCTGTACTATTAAAAGTAAAAATGCCACATAGCTTGGTAACTTTGATCTTTTAGCTGCATATAATAAAAAGAATGCCTACAGTTATTTGTTTTAATATCTGAAACATCTCATTCGTGTCTGGAAAGAAATATCGAATTTTCACTAGCGGCTTGCAGCTTTTATCTACTATTATACAGAAACGGCTGGATCCTCGGAGCTGAAAATGTGTACATAAGTGTAATTTGAGTCGGGGATCTTACTAATTAGGTCCCGTTGACATCAGATCTTTTAAAAGGGCACTAATAATTAATTTAACTTAATAATGTATTATATACCCAACATTTAAAGTGAAAATTTAAACACGGGATACATTGAACCGTAGAGTGTCGTGATCTAGATGTCGTTGACATTAGAAAACTTAGTGGGGCAAATATGACCAATAAAGGAAGTTTCTTAGCAGGAAGATTGGTACAGATGGGTAACCTGACCAGGGGAATTGCATGGGATAGGCGCATATTCTCATGTTCCATCCACGAATAATGGCTGAGAGTAAAACATTACTTACCTTTGACACTAGATGACTTAAAGTTGTACTAATATATTATATGATCAATAAAGAGCGTTTATTATCATTCCATGTCATCATATGTGGGGAAATTGGTGACCTATTTATAAATAACACTCTAACACGGTAACACATCTATCCTGATTCCGTTTGGGACCAGAATAAACACGACTCGACATGCATGTAACCTCTGACTAATACTCTTCATATGATACAATGGTTTTACCACCAATTTCCCCACATATCTTCTAGAATGATAGTAAACGCTCTTTATATGATCATATCATTTATTGTTCTCATTTTAAATCAGCTGATTTCAAAGGAATTTAAGTAATGCTTTAGTCTCAATCAGTATGCATATTGGACATGAGAAGATGCGCCTATACCATGACATTACATTGGTCACGTGACCCATATGTAGCAATGTTTCTGCATAAGGAACGCTCTTTATTGCTCACATTTGCCCACTTAAGTCAACGGCATCTCTCATTATAGTCAATTTATCCCCATGTTTCAATTTTTCACCGACAAGATTGCAACCATTTTGGTATACATGTACAACTAATTATAATTATTAGTGCCTTTTTAAGACATCTGATGTCAATGAGATCTATTAAATAAGATCCCCGCATTCCCCGGGTTAAATTCGCCATATATACAAATTTTCCGCTCCGAGGATCTAGCTGATTCTGATAAAACAATCAGTAGATAAAAGACAATTGCGACAGCCTTTCAAGTTTGACACTGAGCGTCGCTAGTAGTCCCTCGTGTGACGTCACATTAAGGAAGATTAACGATTCAGACTGCATAATCCATAATGGAATATTCAATCGCACGAATCGGCATAACTTCCGTTACGGGCGGCCAATCACAAAAAAATGTTCGGCAACGTGCTCATTGAATTAGCGGGCATCGATAATGACTGAGAAAATCTACACCGGTGTAATCCTTTAAACACTTTGCGGATGTGAGACAATTTTGAAGACACTAGTCTTTGTGGTTCGAAACCTCAAATTATACCTGTCGTTGCTCACTTATATCGTTTTACGGTCCAATATAGGCCAATAAATACTATAACCAAAATACATTTATACTGACTGCATTATGCCCCGGTAAGATTTATTCAAGTCACATGAGTCGCTGAGTTTATAGAAGAGCCAGGGTCCGATTGTTCAGCCTTGTGCGGTGAGATAACTGATAGTCCCCGATCATTGCGGTGAGATAACTGATAGTCCTCGATCAGTGCGCTGAGATAAATGGTAGCCATCGATCAGTGCGATGAGATAACTGATAATCCTCGATCATTGCGATGAGATAACTGATATTCCTCGATCAGTGCGGTGAGATAAATGGTAGTCATCGATCAGTGCTGTGAGATAACTGATAGTCATCGATCAGTGCGGTGAGATAACTAATAGTCATCGATCAGTGCGGTGAGATAACAGATAGTCATCGATCAATGCGGTGAGATAACTGATAGCCATCGATCAGTGCGGTGAGATAACGGGTAACAATCGATCGGTGCGGTGAGATAACTGATAATCCTCGATCAGTGCGGTGAGATAACAGATAGTCATCGATCAATGCGGTGAGATAACGGATAGCCATCAGATCAATGCGGTGAGATAACTGATATTAATCGATCAGTGCGGTGAGATAACTGATACTCATCGATCAGTGGGGTGAGATAACTGATAGTTCTGTATACTGGTATTTAGTATTTTTCATGGACCTATTTTGTTCCTGCTACCAAATTACGTATACAGGTATATCATTTCTGATGTTCAAATGAGGTACTTAATTCCATGTAACGTATAAAAAAAACTAAATGGGCATGATCTTTTTTTGTATAATGCTCTAAGAATATTCATAGGAACAAAAGTACCAAAATATAAGACAAGGTTGTTTATTTTCTAATTGGAGAATGTCCATATGTAAAAATAAAAAAAAATAAAAATAATAAAAAAAAGTCTATATAACGGCAGTCCTAAAAGAAACAGTCTAAAAGAAACATTCTGCTGACATCGCCGAATATCTGAAGCAAATCGACCGTACCACTCCATAGACAAACATCATCTGAACTACGCTCAATTGTAAATATTTACTTCTCGATTCGGGACGCAACTATCGGCGATAAAGTGACGAAAACACTTTCGCCATCGAAAGTCACTGCATTTAATTAATATATAAGAATGACGTTGTGTGTTGACAATTTGGATAAAATATTTGCAAATAATTACTATTTTGAACAAGATTATTCTCTATTTTTATTTCATCACCCTACCGGAGTGTTTCACATCACTTTAAACTATCGTACACGCGGAATAATTCCGTTCACGTTGTCGCATGATCGGGTCGATCAGTACATATAATAGCAGGACTATACTCATACGTAAACTTTATTTGCAACGAAATGACTTATATATTATACTAAAACATAAAAAGGACTTCCGCAAACCCACCCGACCATAAATTGAACTGCCGAGTTTACACATTTTATTTGTGAATTCGGATTTGTTTTGTTTTGTTTTGCTTAGTTTTGAGGACTTACAGGCTGTTAATTTCTTTATTTAGTAAAGAAGGGGTTAGCGGATACATTTACACTAATTAAAGGGTCATATAATAGTCGAAATTAAATATTGGGTCTATATTGTTGATTTGTGTTGCGTTCCTGTTGCCAAAGGGAATGCTGAGAAATAACCGAATGAGAGATCCATTTAGCGAAGAAAGTGTTAAATATAACTGCATGGTAACGTGGTCATTACTTACCTGTGTAAATCGACGAGAACATAGTTCTCTGTTCTGGAAGTTTAATCCGAGCGAGAGTAAAGCCGATATTACTCTATATAATACACAGCTGTGAATCGCCCGGATCCCAATCGCCGTGGAACACAGTTGCCTTTTGTCTGCAATGATAAGCGTTTAAACTGTGAGAGGGGAGCAGTCGAACTCGTATATATATTGAATGTATAAGGAGCCCACGGAGAACATGAAGATCGATACGTTTTAATGTATTTGATTGGTTGTTTGTGTCAATTTGACGGACACTGGTCCTCCAAACAAGGACTGCCACACACAGTCTGCGTATAGATCAGGGATAAATATGATGACATGGGCATCCGTTGTTTGTCGACGAACGGTGTTCGATCATTCACCGAAATCGTGTGCTGTATCATTCGTTAATTGTAAAGTGAGACATCTTGTACACAAAGAAAACACACTACAGCACAAATATTTTTGGTCCTGCCCATTAAAGGTACTCAATCCGATAAAACTCCTCTCAATTACTATTTCAATGGCTTCGGGGGTCAAAAATATTTGATTCGAGTCGAGGAAGTCACCCATCAAAGCTCAGATTTGTTAGATATCGATTTTAGAAATCTATTATTTTTCATTATCGGGAATTCTTTCTGGCCCAGAAGACAGTCAAAATTTCGTTATTATTACCACTTGATTATAGAGTTATCCATCCTTGTCTGTTTGAATAGAGTTTTGGCGTAAAATCTCGAGCAGGTTACCAAATTGACGGCAGTTATTAGTACTCATCTCGAGAAATTAACACATTTCAAAAATCAATATCTAATAACTCTGAGCTTTGTTTGATGGGTTCCTCGACTCGAATCAAATATTTTTTACCCCCAAAGCCAAAGAAATAGTAATATAGGACCCTCTGATCGGATTGTTGTTGTTGGAATCTGTTGAGATGGGGACCCTCTTTACGGATTGAGTACCTTTAAGTTACTGCCCCCTAGTGGCTTAGTCAGTAACTTGAAGGTTCGTGGCGCATTGTGTCGATCGCCAAATCCGCAATCCAGTCATGGAAAATATGGTTCGACTGTCAAAGAAGCACTAATTTGTGAACATTTATTATTATGTTCCTGTCTTATCTGGTATTTTTTCCTCTCTGTGGTCTGATGTATATATTACCTGAACACCTCTCCAATTGAATAATAACCCGTCCCAATGTAAAGTTATAACTGAATGGGAGAGTTCATTTAGTATAGAAAGGGTTAAGCTGTGGAGCGTTTATATGCTGTAAACATAAACATTTGCATGATGACGTGAATATGCTTGATGCATACAACAGCCATTGCATAGCTGCACAAATCAGGATTGGACAAATCTGTACTCTCTAAGTATAGATGCCAAGGCTTAAGAATTTTTTATTTTATAATATTTATTCCCTTTTAGAATACATCAACATGATATATTAGTGACGAATGTTCCTTGTGTATAATATGCAAGTGGGTTCGTCTGTAAGCCAATATGGCTTACTGGAGGCAGGGAATACAGTTTATGTTACTTCATGGCTAATTTATACTTGAATGGGAGTTATAAGAGCAATACATATACATGTATATGCGTGTGCACAACATTTCGGTGTCTTAAATTTAAAGGTGTGGCTTCTCTGCATATAGATATCAGCCAACAGTGTCGTATAGTCATGCAGTACGTATTTTAGCTTGAAAAGCGCTCGGTCATATTTGTCATAATTTTTGGACTGTTTTAAAATATCTTCACTTACACTTTTTGAAGTTTTGCCTTTCAGGGCGCTCTCGCACAAGAGTTTTTAATCATTTAAAAAATTCCAAAGAACCATTAATGT
The DNA here is from genome assembly GCA_032622095.1 of Siphonodentalium dalli. NCBI lineage: Eukaryota > Metazoa > Mollusca > Scaphopoda > Gadilida > Siphonodentaliidae > Siphonodentalium > Siphonodentalium dalli. The sequence goes on along the minus strand of CP136062.1, from coordinate 115,122,142 downwards.
CTTTGTCTATATTGTTTATCGGACAATGGAATAAATAATAAATAATGGCTCGCTGTTTCGTCGCTTCCAAGCGCACATATATGCATTGACCTCAAATGAATTTAACACAGGTCTTTGTTAAAGACATATTACGTACTTGTTTGGGTGCGTGAAACTGACAAAGAAATCGACCATACCACTCCATAGAAAACATCGTTTGAATTACACTCAATTGTAAATATTTACATCTCGGTTTACGTCCATAAACTAACGCAATTTATTTCGCCATTGAGAGTCATTGCGTGTAATTAATATATAAGAATCACGGTGTGTGTTGTCAACTTGGATTAATATTCGTAAAAAGATACTACTTTGAACAAGATAATTCTCAATTTCTATTTGAGCACCCTATATGTGGGAGTGTTTTACATCATAGAAAACTACAAACAACTCGCATCCTACCGTGGTGTATTTTCGCTGAGCATGAGTAATATTAATTGTGATATATAAGGCTCCTTTAGTTTGGTTTTTTTTCAGTGGAAAAAGGACACATAACACGCAACTTGGCCGGCGCACTAAACATAATTGTCATCAGTTGTTACCATTGAGAATTAGATACTGTACTTTCATACAAGGCACCCGACAATACCACCGTGAGCAATATAATGCGACCCAAACCATTCGATAAAGACTTATGTCTGTAAATATCAATACCATTCGTCGAGCCATGTTTTATGCGCCAGTTTATTGCATTGTGTGGAAATAATTTGCTTTGGAAATCGCGGATGCTCCGGAAAAGGTTATGTCGATAGGAGAATGAACTACCGTATAGTTATTGTCAGGAAATTTCCACTTATACAGCCCTGTGGTTCTTCTTACTTCCGATTTCTTTGTTTGTCGCAATGTCAAATAGTCTGTGCACTTTCCGTGCGAAAAGGTCGTTTTCCTCATATACCCATCTATATATAACGTGATCAGATCAATCGCTCGCCGAAGGGGATCTTGGAAATTCCTCTGCCACACAAAACCCATGTTCGAAATATGTATTAGATGATTATATAGAGACGTTTCACAATATCACATGGGCTATCTGTGGCCCAAACATTCTCTTGGCATCATCATCTTGTATAATCATGAATAAGGCTTGCCACTAAAAACCGAAAATAATGACTATTAAGCGCAGGTGAGCACTCGAAAGGAAAGCTAATAAAATTACACATTTTAATCCTTTCTATAATGAATACTCATTGATGAGTAGTTCCCTTAGGAGTTTCTAAAGTACGTGTATCTGCTTTTGTGTTATCTGGTTGTTTTTTTCTGTCGTCTGCTTTTATTACCTGATCAATGCAAACCTGAATAATATACCGTTCCAATGTATACTTTTATAACTTAATGGCATAATACATTCAGTATAGAAATTGTTAAGAAGCAGTACACGTAGAATGCCTTCCTTGTGATTTAGCAGGTTTCTGAATCCGGGAAAATGCTACTAATATCGCCCAACATTCTAGACGTTAATTTTAATCATAGTGATGCAAAACCTCTCTCTCTCTCTCTCTCTCTATACTCAACATTATCAGCTATCGTTTAACAATGCTACATTATTCTGCGTGCAATTAAAAGTCGCCATTATATAGTAATATGGCAGGTGCATTTAGGCATTGGCATTTTGGCATCCGAGATTATATCGAAACCGTTACTGTAGTTTTATCAAGATCGAGTTAATAGAGTTACGACTTTCTTTCATCTTGGTGTGCACTTCAACACAATGCGCTATTGGTGACATGTTATATGTTTATGAACAATGGCAATTTGGGAGATTAACGTCTCTGTTTCGTTGGATATTCGGGAATTCGATCATTAAAACAACTTGCCGGCGAGTACTGAAACAATTGTAATGCTCGAATTCCCGATTATCCAATGAAACAGATTTGGTTCATCTCCATTCTAAATTGACTACAGACCCACAGCAGCTATTTAGATCTGATTAATTTTCGTAGTCTTGCTATTTCCCGAACCGCGTGATTCCACGATACATGCATAGTAGTAGCGCCAATCGGAACTCAATATTAGTAGCCACAAGTTAACAGTGCCCAATTGAACGTAATACCGTGTGACGTAATTCAGAATTTGTATTATGTGGTGTACTCGAATTCGGGGTACTTGAACGTTCGGAACTTCGGGTGTATTCGAATCCATGCTCTTGGTTGTTCGCGAGCGGTTGATTGTCGACACATAACAGCAGGAACATGACATGTTCTTAACTTTATTCGAACACCGAGAATTTCTCACCAACAGCAGAAACAGGACAACGGGGTGTAGACTATATTCGAACACAGAGACTGCGTGGCCCGGGAACATCTTGGCATGATCTTGCTACCAAGTCCTAACAGCAGGAACATGACAATGTGTTCCTGGCTATATTCGAACACAGAGACTTGACTTGAAACATATTTTATTTGCATAATATACAAAAGGGATTGGGGCACAAGTTTTTACAACTTATGAAGCCCCTCTCCCGATACAATAATAACATACATGTAATCAAGATGACGGTATAAACGTATTTACATGATGATCAGTTTTGAGATATATAATTTGTATTGCCTTCCAGAGGTTGTGGAGATTTGTGTTTAAAAAAAATGTGGCTACATCATGAATATTTGGCACGATAAACGAGTGCTAATATAATCTATTGGTGTATGTTCGGAGGTTAGAAAAAAATAATAGTAGACAGTCATGCACTCGGTTTTGGTTTTTTGTAGCGAAAACCGAGTACATGACTGTCTACTATTATTTTTTTCTAAACTCCGAACACAGAGACTGCTCGGGAACATCTTGTTACCAAGACCTTTCAGCAGGAACAGGACAACAGGTTCTGAACTTTATTCGAACACAGAGAATGGGCACGGAACACCTTATTACCAAAAGGACAGGACAACGGGTTCTTGACTTCATTGGACCCAGACCTAACAATGGGAACAGGACCACGGGTTCTTGACTATATTCGAACACCGGGACTGGCCAGGGAACATCTTGTGACCAAGACCTATAACAGCAGGAACACGTCAACGCGATCTTAACTTTATTTGGTCACCGAGACTGGTCAGGAAACACATTCGCTTTAAATTATGGTGTGGCTGTCGACAGGGTGATCCCATATTCCCGTATATTTTCTCCTATGAGCTGAGGTGTTAGAACTGTTGATAAGACAGAATTACAAAATTAAAGGAATAGTCCTCGGTGGTTCAGACTATAAAATATCACAATACGCGGACGACACGACGTTCATACTTGATGGCAATGAAAGTAGCATATATATGTGAGGCCTACTCAATACTTTACCCATATTCTCGGGTTTCGGGACTGCGTATATATTAACCCGGATAAATGTCAGGTGGCATGGATAGGATCAAGAATAAACTATGAATCAATCATGTGCCATGATTTAAAATTATCCTACTCAAAAACCTTCAACTTTCTGGGCATTAATTTCGACACTGATCTTCAAAAAATGATGTCAAAATACTCTGGTAAATTGGACGAAATAGAACGACTAACCAAGATATGGAGCCAGGGGCTACTAACCCCAATTGGAAGAATAACTGTCACTAAGACACTTATTATTCCAAAGCTAACCAAGCAGTTTTGTCTTGATTACTCCCTGGGAGGACTGAAAATGGTCAACTTGGAACATTTTAACGACGCAATGAAAATCACATGGCTGAGACGTCTGATATGTAAACAATCAAAATGGGCACCTCTCCTAAAAGACAACCCCATTATCAATGACCCCCAGTACCTAACATATGATGCTAAGTTCCTGTCAAAACAAACTTAAAAAATTTCTAACCCATTTTGGAGGGATATTCTCAGCTCTTGATTCAAATTTATAAACATAGATGATAAAAATGGTAATATCATGTCAGCGACCATATGGAATAATTCTAACATTAGAATGGAAGGAAACCCAATTAACTTTAATTCCTGGAGAAATGCAGGCATATATTTTATAAACGATCTGTTTCAAGCCAATGGGGAATTTCATACCCCTGACTCCCTTAAGGCTACATTCAATATTTCTGCTAACTTCTATATTATAGCTAACCTAAAACGCCAAATATATAGCTTTTCAAACTCTCGAAATCAGCCCCTCCTACGATTACCTTCTCCGTTGTTACCCAAAACTTTGAGCCCGTTATTAAGTATTAAGGGACCAGAAGGGCGGTCAACTCTTTCATCGAACCCTTTCATGTAAAAAATGGAATTCGGAAATAAAAGACGACTCCCAATCATGGGACAATATATTTCGCAATCCATTTACTACCACGCCTGACACGAAACTCCAATGACTCCAATATAGAATTAATACGAAAATCCTATCGACGAACAAATTTCTGAAGATAGCAAGCATAAGAGCTGATGATCTGTGTAAGCGATGCGAAAATACTCAAGAGAACATTTCTCATATTTTCTGGGACTGCACATACACAAATCGGTTGATAACCAAACTTCAGTCTTGGTTGAAAATAGGTGCCTATACATATAACCAAACCAAGTATGATTTTTGGCGCTAATCATTGTCAAGTGAATTCTATCATAAACTTGCTGATATCCCCCAACAAAACTAACTTTATACATGTATATACCCCGATTAACACAATTATATACATAGAGCCCGGAACCCGAGCTATCTCTCAAATTTACATTCATCATTTCTTAACTTGATCATCAAAAAGCCGGCACGAATTTATCTGCGCCAAACTTTACTCTTTATATAACTGTATAAATAACAATCTTCATTAAATGCACAAACGTTGTGTCGCCCAGTGGCCAACGGAAAAACAAACTTTTTATCTCTTTACAAAACTGCACCAAAACAACTATATGATTCATGCATGATTGTATTAATGTCGCCAGTGAGAGAGTAGCCGAAGTGAAATTCACTTGGGCGCGTGCAAAAGTGAGTGCAAGAATATAATATATATATCAATGTATCGTTACTATAATGCTTGTGTTATACTTATGTCTGTCTGTCTGTATGTCTGTCTCATGTATGTGCTGTTATGTATACTTCCTCAATAACAAATAAAAAAATCAATAAAAAAATATTCGTGGATTTGGATTTCACTCCCAGAACACCAAGGAAAGAATCATAACCCACGAACATGTTATTACGCCACATGGTGGTGTAAGTTGTTTCGGAGATTTTGATTTTCTGTGGTCGACTGGGCGAATGTATTGTGAGAGATATTTGTTTGTACCTTACTCAACGGTACCGATAGAATCACGTAGATTGCTGAAATTGTAAAGTTAACGCCACCGGTGTATAATATGTTATTGAAAATATGACTCAATCGTATCGATAGAGTCACGACAGGCTGAAATTGTAAACTTAAAGTCACCGGTGTAATAATATGTTGTGAAAATATAAATAATCTGATAGCCTGAAAATAATGTATAACCCATTGGGAGCCCCTGGTGTAGTGAAGTGAATTATTGGTAATTTTAATAGGAGTGCGCATGCCTGTTCTGTTGGAGTAATCGCGATCTTTTATTTTCTGGTGATCAAGTCAAAATTGTATCGTATACACAATGTCTTTGTACCGATGCATGTATCGTGACTCGACTCGTTTTCGTGGTCATATAGGCCCTACATAAGATATGATCACGAAAACGAGCAGCCGCGAAATCTGATAGAATCGTACATTCACTTTCAATAGTATAGATTCTCTTAATCTGCCGCGGATTTCCCAAAAATTGTACTTTCATTTTCAATAGGATTCTCCGAATTTTCACTTTCATTTTTACCATGCAAAGCGACCTTAGTTGACACATATATATATGACACACTGGCTGAGTCCATGACAAATAGTTGATATATAGCATTGCTTCTTTCATTTAATTAAAGCTCACCTCGTTAAAACGCATGTCAAACGTATTTGTTTACAAATTGCATTGGGTGCGACAATTTGCAGTAGGTCCCTATTTGCGGATGTCGCTTTGCGTAAGTCCCCGAATTCGCGGATGCCTCTAAAATGGGTGATATATGTATATTTTAATGAGGGACCGGGTGCGTGTATGTCAATTGGTACGCATTTTAAACAAATAACGACACGACCATCACAATAGAGGTCTAGCTGTTCTATCAATTATATGTGCGCCGAGTTCACTTGGTGCAAATTAAACGGCAATAAATATTCTCGTGTGTCAGAAGGACTCCTTAAAGTTGTGAATAAGATGAAGAATATTTATTAGATGTTATTTATTATGTCAATCAAATAATGTTATTCATTAGTTATACATATACACTCCCGGAGATTGCTGCGCGGGTATCCTGATCACGCAAATTAAATCGCGGAAGTCCCCTAAAATGGGCGAAATATGTTGATTTTAATGAGGGAACGGGTGCGAATATGTCAATTGATACATATTTTAAACAAATAACGACACGATCATCATAAAAGAGGTCTGTTCTATCAATTATATATGCGCCGAGTTCACTTGGTGCAAATCAAACGGCGATAATTAAACATTCTCGTGTGCCAGAAGGACTCCTTAAAGTTGTGAATAAGATGAAGAATATTTATTAGATGTTATTTAACAAGTCAAACAATATAATTTGATTGACTTGTTAAATAACATCTAATACATATTCTTCATCTTATTCACAACTAACTAATGAATAATATTATTTGATTGACTTGTTAAATAACATCTAATAGATATTCTTCATCATATTCACAACTTTAACAGGGGGGGGTCGTGCAAAAAAAATCCGACACAAGGCCGGGGGTGGGGGTTAGCAGCTCCTGAAAACACGTTTTTTCCGGTGTTTTTTGGTGCTTCCAAATTTTTTCCTTTTTTTACCTAATTACAAGCTGTTTAGCCTATATAATGATTGTTTTGATGTGTTATGATATAAATAACACATGTAGTGTACACACAAGATACTAGGTACAGTTATCTGTGGTCAGGTTGGCCTCAGATTGTTTTGATTATTTGGTCCCTTCTAATACTAAGTAGACCTTCGTGAAATTTTTAACTGCGCTGGCCCACCTGGTTTGGATAACCACTTGGTATGTAAATATATTATAATGAACTCTAAAGACAAATAAACCATATATACTTCAGTAAGTAAAATAAAATATCACATTACCACTATCTGCGGTATCTGCGGTATCAAACTGAAATTCAACTCTCCAAGTCTGATATGAAACTGAAATAATGTGTGAAATAAATGTAGAACATGCCTGTTCTCTAATCTATAAACATGTTTCTGGCACAAAGTTACTAATACTATAAAAGACAAAAGTGCTATAGTGTTACATACCCAATTATTAATGAACAGACATTCACATGAATCTCTATCAGTCTCAATAGCATTTTCTTAGTAAAACATGACTGTCTTTCACTTGTGAAATAATGAGATATTATTTATTTATATGCGCTATTCTACAACAATTTAGCTATTGTTAATATTAAAATGATCCATCTAACCACGTACACTGCATATTGTAAAACAGACAAGAAACAGTTTGATAAGTGTCTAGTGCAAAGTCTGGAATAAATAATTAGATAAAATATTTTTAAAAAGGTGTTTCACTGGTTGTGTCAGCTGGTTGTGTTGAGTTTTTCATGATAAATGTTTTTAATCTCATGAGTGTATTGCTTGTGCTCATAGTTATAATTTATTAGTATTTGAGTTTAACTGGTGGCGAAAGTACACCAAAGTTGGATGATGCTTGAAAAAACAGAATGGTCAAATTACGAATGACTGATAATTATTATATATGTTCATTCTAATTTAACCATTCTCTGTTTCTCAACATCAGCCACCTTCACTGGACATTCTACACCCTGATGTTTTTGCCTATATTGGCCCTCCAGCTTGATAAATCTCATTCAAATGTGACTGGAAAGGGGGGGTCCCAAAACCATGAGTGGAAAAAAAAAAAAATTGCACAAAGAGGGGGGTGGGGGTCCAAAGTGCTGCAAAAAAAAAAATTCAGCGTTGTGTATGCAAATTTTTTCCTGCCCCCTGACTTTAAGGAGTCTTTCTGGCACACGATAATATTATAGTCAATTCAATGTCAACCCGCGCCTTTCGCCGGAAAGCAGACGGGAACAGCTCGGACGAAGTCGGGCCCACCAGCCAGTGTAATAAAAAGCGAGACAGCTTGAAGAATGTATGTATAACACGAGAAACGGGAAAACGTGGTATATGGAAGTATCCAAATTTCCCACATGGAATTTGAAAGCTAGTTTATATTATAATTATATTATAATTTCTATTTATGGCTAATAAAATGGCTGAATAGGTCACTCTCACCGGTTTTCTGTGATAAAGTTACCCAGGTTCCTGAAATTGAGATAAAGTTACCCAGGTTGGAGAAGAATGTGATAAAGTTACCCAGGTTAATAATAGTTCATGTTTAGCAACAAATTATTGATTGTTGTGATCAAAATGAAGAACTACAGTGCTAATATGTCTTAATTTATGCTTGATAAGGGCTATTACTTGCCAAAACTGAACAATTTTAAATCGAGTTGATATTGTGAGATTTGCTTAATCTGGGTAACTTTATCACAATTCTCACCAACCTGGGTAACTTTATCACAAAATTAGGAACCTGGGTAACTTTATCACAGAAAACCGGTGAGAGTGACCTATTCAGCAATAATATGATCTTGGTGGCGTTACCATTTCTGACTATGGTTTTCTTGTACTATCTGCTCTTGGTCTATTCTCTGTGTTCGGATTGTCAATTGTTGATTACGTCTTGGTGGTCTACTGCACGGGCATTCGAATACACCAAGAAGCGGTGCACTCACCGATTCTAATTCGAAGAACAGACCGCGATCATTATTACATCATATGTGTATTTACATGTTTTAAGTTTAACTCATTATGTAACTTGCTACTGCATATATATCTGGTGTATTGAAATAAATATTCTATTATATTCTATTCATATTCTCGGGTTTGGACATACCAGGAGCAAGTCATACTATACATGTAGTCGGAAAGCGTGATATTTGTATGACAATAAAATGATTAAAGTGTATTATTTCACTGCATGGAAACGGGAACCCGTTATGGATTCCGAATACGGCGTTTAATACAATTCAAATTCGGTCCACGGCTATAAAACACCTGCAATATGGCGCACGGAATGAGGATGTGATGTCGCGACATTCTCACATGCATTCGGTCATGATGCTACTGATGAGCTCCATCAGTCCAGGGCCCTGTTTCATGAAAGCAACTTATGACATAGTTGGGATTTAAGATGGTCATAAGTTCAAACTTCAGTCATAAGTGTGTTTCATGAACAAGGTCTTAACTTAAGATGGTCTTAACTTTGGTCTTAACTTTAAGACTGCTGTGAGGTGTCATAAGATAATCTTAAAGTTAAGACCAACGTGATAAGTGACATATCGATGACAAGTATGGCGGCCTATGTTATTTTGCAAATTACGGAGATATCTATACATTGTCTGGGTGGGCAATTCGTCGTCTGGTATACAGGATCGTGGCTACAGAGTGAGAGGGGGTGTTCGCCTCGAAATGTCCAACTACACCCCCTTAAACAACACCAAATTCTCTTTGGGTTTAAACATTCCAACTGGTACCTCAAACTTTCCAAAACCAAATTTCGGAGAGGGCAACCCCCCCCCCCACCGTATCCCCATAGGGTTAGTTTGGTAAAAACAATTCAGAGCACAGGCTTATCATCAGGGACGTGGCGAATGGGGTTTGTGTGTAGTCTACAGCACCCCCCCCCACACACACACACACACTTTGGTCAAAATGTTTAGCAATTGGAAATTTCATGCCTGACAACATTAATCGTACACTATATATAGGTTTCAATTGTTTGAATTTATAACTAGTAAAGGAATGTGTTGTTTTAGACAAACAGCAGCAACCGAAAATCACCAACTTTAGGGGCGTCAGGTTAGAAATTTCGAACTGTTGGAATATTTGAGATACCAATTGGAAAGTTTAAATCCAACGGGTGGGGTGGACATGGCATTTCGCGAACATGGAAGTTTGGCCCGCTTCAATTAAGGGGCGAGTGCAGTTAGAAATTGCACGATGTACCCCCCCCCCACAGAGACTAACTAGCCACCCCGAGCCTCGTCGAGTGTAGGATATAGTCAATTATCAGCTGTGTATGTGACCTATAGATAATATCTATTATAAAATTGTATTACCCACGAATTAAACTTTTGATAAGAATTATGGCCTAGCCCAAAGCTCACAATCTCCTCTATGTTATTCCATATGTGTGTGGGGAGATGGGGTAAAATGAGATCAATTAATGTATTGATTCTTTCCTCTTTCCAAATTTCCGTCGGCTGTTTACAAAGCAGATATGTCATATAGGAAAGGTAACATAAACGCTCTTTATCAAAATATGTTTTAGAAATAGTGCCAATTTTCTATAGAGAATATTATTTTTATTGAGTTTATGCACACGCCGATATGTCGTGATTTTCAAGGCTGTCCAAATTTTTGTCATGTTTTTTTTGCAGGGGTGGGATGACCGTTGTTCAGCATACTGTATATATGATATACACACCGTAACGATGACACCCCTTAATACGAGTGTGCTAATGAAAACGTAGTTATATATATATATCCATCGTATGACAACCGCATAAAACATCTGCATAAAAATAATTAAAAAGTTACTCTAACAAATATTTTTCATTTCCCATTGAATCGAAAAATGACCTATGTGTGTCCTGATGACATCGCCGATTTATTTTGATTATTGCTACACGTAGAGAGCGGTGGTCGATAATACACGAGTTATGTCGGCGCACATAAAAAATCGCCGCCTGATCATTGCTCTCAGTGGATTAACTCGGCGTGAGTGCATGGTCGCAGTCATGCATCGATCCATATAATTATATTGTCTTATTTCTGACACCACCACTCGTCAGTAAACGCAAAAGCTCGTCATTTTAAGAGCCTGCAATGTACTCATGTTCGAATTCACATCGTGGAACTCATATAAGTCTAAGATCCATATGCGAATATAAGGCCACTGACTATATACACTAAGATACATGCGCTGATTCGCCCACCCCACTCCAGCCGCTATCCAGCATCCCTGTCACACAATAATGTCAACTCGGACTCGGCTCTTTCTCGATAACCTCTCAATGCCGTACATAAAGATTGCACAAGCCCACATTTTTTTGTTCCGGACTGTAGAAAATTGTCGATAACCAGTCTAAATGAGCGGGAACTTAACTTACTACTTAAGTAGGACTTAATCTTGTTTTGTGAAACGCGTTCTTGAAACGGAAAAGTTACATCATAAGATCCACCTTAGATCTTAGATTAAGTCCATCTTAAGATGATCTTATGACCTTGCTTCATGAAACAGGCCCCAGTTCTCTCGTCGGTCAGCATCGAATATAATATATATGCTACTTCACACACATTATATCCATATTTGGAGTTCTTCTCTGGAGTGGCTCTTGGGGATCCGCAATCCCATGGGGCGATCGGGGGTTCACTGGCGCTACTAAAATGGGGTAAAAGTTGTTTAGCTGGGTTACCATTGAGAATTAGTGACAGAACTTTTATATAAGTGTTATATATATAAGGCACACGACACATACCCCCGTCAGCAATATATTGCGTCACAAACCATTCGATAAAGACTTATATCTGTAAATATCAATACCATTCGAGAAGCCATGTTTTATGCGCGAGTTTATTGCAATGTGTGGAAATAATTTGCTTTGGAAATCGCGGATGCTCCGGAAAAGGTTATGTCGATAGGATGATGAACTACCGTATAGTTATGTCAGGAAATTTCCACTTATACAGCCCTGCGGTTCTTCTTACTTCAGATTTCTTTGTTCGTCGTAATGTCAAATAGTCTGTGCACTTTGCGTGCGTAAAGGTCATTTTCGTCATATACCCATCTATATATAACGTAATCGGATCAATCGCTCACCGAAGGGGATATTGGAAATCCGCTGCCACACAAAACCCATGATTCGAAATAAAATATGTATTAGATGATAATATAGAGATGTTTCGCAAAATCACATGGGCTATATGTGGCCCCAATATTCTTCTGGCATCATCATCTTGTAAAATCATGTGTAAGGCATGTCACTAAAAAAAGTAAATATTGGTTCAAAATTAAACGCTGGTGAGCACTGGAGAAAAAAGCTAATCAATTTCAAATTTTAACCCTTTCTATACTGAATACTCATTGATGAGTACTCCCTTAGCAACGTATTATCTAAAGTTTCTAAAGCATATGTATCTGCTTTAGTATTATCTGTCCAGGACCCCAACATAAGTATGTCTGGGGCACCCAAATCCTCAGGGCGCCACTATTAATTAACCGACATCACAGTTAATAGTTTATCACCATGGTAATTAGTTGCCATCGCAGAACATCGTGGCTCGTATTCACCAACTGGGTTTATATTTAGTCTAGGTAGTTTATATTGGGTCAGATTCGTGTGAAGCTATGGGAAGACATCGCCGCGGTTTTCTGATTATCCAATCAAAGGGATTGACGACGATCATATAGATTGACTAGCGGTTACATAAAACATGCTGCGGATAGCAGTACATGTTTGGTTCATTTCAAAACTCACTCCGCAGATAGATTCAGTCTGACTCTCTATACCCATGCTACAGTACCGTTATGCATGTGGATTGTATCCAGTAAGTGTTCGGGATTTGGTCGTGAGCTGGGGTCTATTGACATTAATGCCAAATATGATATATAATTAGATCATCGACAGTGTCTCGTTAACGCTGTGGAATGTACAGGTGTGTTCAACCGCTACCAAATAAACTATACCCGGTTTATAAAATATATCCAGATGGTGAATATGAGCCTTGGTTATCTTTCCCAATTCGAAAGACATGCAGCTGGCCCGGCAGTCTCATATTGCATTCAGAACATCATTGTAGAATGCCATGTATTGTATATTCTCGTAGCTTATTTGAGTTGTGATACAAATGTATTGATTAAGAAAGAACATTTCCAGCACAAAAGGATTCAGGCACATTCACATCACATACCATTCCGTCGAGACCGTATCACTTTGAATGTCAATCCATCAATTTTATTGTCTACTAAATCAAGTAATGACATTTATACAACATTAATTAACATATGTACATAAAATTTACAGGTTACACGCGTGCTTAGCAATATTTTCATCCACAGTAGCCGGCAGCTGCGAGCGAACTACAGCTACACACATTACTTGGAGATCCAAGCAATGCATGCAGCTCATATCTACCCACAACTACCAACTACTGTTGTAACACCCTCAATCCCACCCTCCCTGTCATAACACATCACCAGGCGCCTTGGCAGAGCACAACCCGCTCCACAAGAGACAAATGCACCGTGTAGGGCGTGGCCCGATCGACCCAGGCATCCCTCCGCGGCACCGCAGAGCTGATGTGCTTTTTCTGACCATCTCTTATTTTCCGTCTGTCGAAATATTCTGATTGTAATTAAAATAAACTTTAGATGAGCCTAAATATATCATTTATTCATTAATTCATTTATTACCCCATTTGTTCTGAACTCCTGAGACTATAGGCGTGGAGCTAAATGAGCTGACCTGCATGGCATACCCATTCAGCACAATCAATGATATATGAGATTAGAAAACAATGCGTGTACTCACCATGAAGAAGATAATTTCTTTTGAACATAACGGGAATCCTTGGAATATACACAAGCTGATTATGAACAATAACACAACATACTCCAAAAGTCGGAATTATATCTATATATATTTTTACATTGTGTGAATGGCAGATCCAATAATAATGCATCTTGAGAGTATACTGGAATATTTTGAATTGTACACTATTAAACTAAACCAGTTAGAGACTTTATATAGAGAACATATTACTCGTTATTCGCCAATCTTAATTCGCCTAGCTTTCGTTTCACTTCCGCAAACTATACATTTAAATTTGTGCCGACAAGTTCGATTTCTCTGAATTTTGGGTTTCTTCGATAAAGTTTCATCCAAGATGAGAATTTATCCTCGAATGAAGTATATATGTCTTTCCGTCACTCATTTTGTTACACTAAATTGAGTCCGGTTATGCTACCAGATGGCTGACTAATTTGAAAGTTATGCTATCAAAAGTGAGTTCAAAGACCCCTATGGTTTATGTGAATTGAAAGTCTCCCATTAATAAATGAGATGTCACTTTGTTAGATAAGACATCCTGGCACCTGTATGGCCTTACTCTAGTTTAACTGTGGCATGTTTTATGGCTCACTCTATGGTATCTGGTGTTAATATGACACTATGTTGTTAAGCATTATATTACAATCAACTTTACAAGGAATGGCCCTCTCAATTTTAGCATTGGATAACACCAGAGATATGTAACACAGTTCCAGCCGATTTATTGCATCCCATTAAGCTGCTATAATTGTATGTACACACATGAATGCTGCTTTCGGGAAAACTCAGACTCAATTTCAATTTCAATTCTTTTAATCTCAATAAATCAATAATCATGATATATGAGATATACAAGATTCAAATACAAATATATGACAAAAGCACATTTAACAGGTACATAAATATATTTTATAGTATATGTAATATTAATGTTAATGCATACATTGAAGGCACATCCACCCAAAAACAGGGTGGATGTGCCCGATACTATATATAAGACTATCTATTTATTTGATACTTTGATACTCGCGTCATTTACACAGGAATACTGTCATAGCGACATGCATATACATAAATGTTGACTTGAGACGATGGGGCACATGAGCCACAGATATAACTTGGAATTTGGAAAAAAAAAGAAAAAAACGTATGGACAAAATCTGCATTGTATGTTTTAATCAGCATATAACTTGAGGTCGAAGTTGTGGATGTATTCGAATAATAATGTTTAGAATAAAGCCGGGCTTCAAATAAACAGACAGAGACACCGTTGCTAATATACCCCATCGCATCAAGTGCATGTCCACATCAAGTAAATCCTGCGTGCTCAGTGAGGATCAAGCGAATCCTGTCAAAATCGTGCTCAGGTCAACTGAGTGGCACGCGTCAGGTACTATTTCACGCATTCGATGATCCCACAATAAAATATCAATGTCACGTGATTGCATTCGAGTTGTTCGGGGAATCACCGTCTGAAATATGGGTCAGTGGTATGTTGTGACTGTGTTCACGAAAGTCGGGAGGTTATGGTGAAAACGCTGGAATGCTTCAAGTTGCACCACCGTGAGTATGGTGTTCATTATAATAAATCAACGGTACATTTTACAGTAACTATTATATACACCAGGCTTTAATCCTTCAAAATATTCGTGATAAATATCGTAAGCGTGATGGAGCATAATATCCACGACATTTGGTGAGTCCACACAGGGACGCGAACGCCCTGTGTGGCGGGGGGGGGGGTCATCGATGGAAAATAGTCCGACTCGCCAATTTGCACACTGTCGTGTGCATTACGGGTGTCTAAGTAGACAATAAAAAGACCATCATGACGCAGTAGGAGGTATGTGATGGTCCTCCCACTGAGATTAGTGGGGCGTACTTCCTTGTGACAATGTGGGGGGGGGGTGAAATGATGATAACGAGCGTTCAGGTAGAAGACATTATTGCTTTGATCAGATGATAGACATTGCGCATTACCTGTATTTTAGTAGTTTCCATCAATTGGCGTAATTTTAAATTGTTTGGGTATTTATATTAGTATTTGGGGATTAGTTTAGCACGATTTTCATCGAATTTCTCGCAGATCAACATCACATGATACTCGTCACCGATTCCGTTGCTACAAAAGGTGCAGGATTTGTTGTTAGACATATTTGCCCAGCTCGTAGTTTCTATGTGTAGGTGATGGTTTCGCGTTCTGAACTTCATAAGTGTCAGTGCTTCTTTAGTTGATAATATCGATAGGTATTCTTCTGTCAGGAACTCATCTTTAATAGTTTTATAAAAATTATATTTATCAGATGATTGCAACGAGGACCGCCAATTATGTAAATATTGATCTCGAATTTTAAGTCGTGTTGCATTGTTGAACCATTTCTCGCTAACTGTGTTGTGGGATAGCCATACGTCTGACATACCTAGTCCATTCAATAAGTTTCTTACATACCGGATCCAAGTAAAACCTGATTTATGCCTATCGAGCATATTATGAATAGTAGCATATAGTACATATGATAAATTCGACTTATTGCCATTTATTATTCGTGACCAGTAGTTCAAAACTCTGTGTTTTATTTTTTCAGTTATTGGGAGCAAACCTAGTTCACCATATATCATTGATATCTTTTTTTTATTTTTTTATTACCTCCTCTTTGGAGAGTCAACTTATATACACTGTACACGTATAGAAAATATAATATATGCACAAGGATACATAACAAAGTCAAGCGGAACACGTGCGAAAGAACGCACTGCATTAGGAACGAATGCCCCGCATAACGTTGCACGCGTGCAGAAGGAACACAGCGGCGTCTATATACGATCAGTTCGTCGGAGTTACAACAGACATCTATCCATTCACACAGGGTAGTACTTCCTAGAAGTAGCGCCGTTAGGTTCAGACATGACAGGGATTGCAGGCGATCGAAAGCCCGGATCCCGAAAACGTCAATAATTATCTCCAAAAAGATATCACATAGATGTATCACAATACTTGCTTTGTAGGAGAATAGCGCGTGGGTAATCTCATTGTCGTAAAATAAACCGCACTGAGCACAACACAGTCTATTTGTATATGTGGTTTTATTTAATAGAAGTGCCAGATGACGCAGCTCTCTCGATCGGTGACGGTTGTGCGAAAGCAGAGACCATATTCGCCAGGAAGACAGCGGATCGGCGTGGCATTTCAGAAATAAAGAGAGATCAGTGTCAGATGAAACAGAGTTTAACCATTCCAGTCTGTAGTGAGTTGCAACTGAAGATTTCACAAGTTTTTTCCATTCCATTTTACTTGGGAAGAAACCAGTATCCATGTATTCTAGGAGAACATTGAGAAGGTCGTACTGGCGGATCAAGGGCATGACATCTGCGACGAACCCAGAAGATTGGCGATTGAAGAAGACATATTGGTGCAATTTTAGCAAAAATAGTTGCAGTGGAATCTGATGGCCCTGTGGAAGATGAACAAGCTTCTCAACGAATAAAAGTGTTTTCACGTGTAGTTCTCTTGACACAGGCATAATGCCGAGAAGACTTAGAGAAACATATGATCTGGTTCGAGTTGGTAAAGACTGACAGTTCTTTATACACGAACGGAAAGACTTCTCAATAGTTTGTATGGCGGACTGATTGACAAGTGGGAAAAGTTCCGCACCATACAGAGCTCTTGATAGCACAATTGATTTGAAGAGCTTAATCATCGTTGTGGGTGTGCTAGCCTGTAATTTCTGCTTCCCTGATAAGGAAAAATATGACCGACGCATTTTTTGTGACATAAGTTCTGCTCGTTTTGTCGCCGTTTTGAATTTGGTTTGCAGGATACCGAGGTGGGTGCATTCTATGCCCTCGTGGATAAGCGTCCCACCGAGAGACCACACTCTATTAGAACGGTCGTGTTTCTGAGTGGACTCGTTGAATACAACGGTTTGGCTCTTTGTAGAAGGGAACGTGAATCTCCACTTTCCGCTGTATTCAAAGCATTTAGACATCATTGAGTCCAACCCACTCTTTGTTAATGATAGTAACGCTATATCATCAGCGGTTGTGGGAGCAGCACAAGAAATTCCATGCATTTTTAAGCCATCGGTTGTGAATGAGAGGTCTTTGATTAGGTCATTTATATACACTAAATAGAAAAACGGCGAGCACACGGCTCCTTGTCGCGTTCCTTGGCATATCTTCAGTGGTTCCGAAATGAATCCGTTAGATATAACACGACTGGTGCAATCAGTATGCATGCTGTGTATTATCCGAAGCATTTTGTCTTCGATCTCAAGGTTATGCAGTTTCAATAAAAGTCCAGAGTGCCACACCTTGTCAAAGGCTTTCTGTGAGTCTAAGAAGCATACATATGCGCGAGAACTATTATGGCACCGTGGCCTTTTATATAAACTAGAAAGTATAGGTATTACAGGGAATCTGTTGAAACTTCTTGAGTCATATTTAACTGACCGTGAACAGCGAGTCGTAATTGAGGGAGATCATTCTCAATGGAAACCTGTCATGGCGGGTGTGCCCCAAGGCTCTATACTAGGCCCCCTCTTTTTTCTTATCTACATTAATGATATAACGCAAAATGTTAACTGTCACATACGCTTGTTTGCAGATGATACATCCATATTTTTAACAGTTGAAGACCCTACATTGGCGGCCGAATTAATAAACGGTGATATTGAACGATTGGCATCCTGGTCACAAGAATGGCTTGTGAAATTTAACCCGACGAAAACTGAGACTCTCTTGATATCGCGTAAAACTGACCCCCCTGATCATCCCCGACTCCATATGTCTAACGAGGACGTAAATGAGGTGACTTTTCACAAACATCTGGGATTAACGTTTAACAATCATGGCTCATGGGATGCCCATATAAATGACATTATAGACAGGGCCTGGAAACGAGTGAACCACCTAAGAAAATTTAAATACTACCTGGACCGTATAACTATAGAGAGAATATATTTTGCTTATATAAGACCAGTCTTGGAATATGCCTCACCCGTATGGGACAACTGCACGCAAGCTGAAAGTGAGCTAATAGAAAAAATTCAATTTGAAGCTGCTAGAATAGCAACGGGAGGAACTAGAAGCATAAACAGCATTGATATATTGGCAGACCTTGGTTGGGAAATGTTAAGTGAAAGGAGAACAAAATTCAAACTACATCAATTCTATAAGATGTTCTATCGCAATTCGCCAGCATATCTTTACAACACTGTTAATCATAATCACCCAGGGGCTGACAGATATGACTTTCGGAGAACTGACTTAAGACCCCCTTTTTCGGACACATCATCATATCAACGATCATTCTTGCCCGCGACAACACGCCAGTGGAATAAATTATCTGATGACCTGAAAAACTCAGAAACTCTAGAAAATTTCAAATACAAATTGAATACCAATCTGCGCCTAAGACAAAAGAATGTTCGCCATTATAGCTATAGCAAATGCCGCAAAGCCCAGTTAATTCACACGCAACTTCGACTAGGATGCAGTAACCTCAATGATGATCTCAGTCGCAACCATTTAAACGAATCTGATAAATGCTCATGTGGGGAAGTCGAGACTGCCGACCACTTTTTACTATATTGTCCCAGATACTCGACAATACGAATTGAAATTTTCTCAGTATTAGCACAAAATTTGTGGAGATCTGATATTTTACTTAAGGGATCTACTTCATTTCCCAAAAGACTCAATAAGGCCATATTTGAGGCAACTCAAACATTTATACTAACAAGCAATCGATTTCGTTAATCGCCAATTGTATTTCTGATATTCACAATAAGTAGCTGCTCGAATTTGATAGTCTTCAGAGACACAAACAAAAAATGATATAGAAATAAATCATATACATGTATATAGCTAACAATGTAGCAATAATTTCAATAACTCGACCCAAAAAACAAAAACTTAAATAAATAAAAAAAAAACATATTAAGGTACTGGCAAACTATTGACTCCACTCGACACAAATAGTTTTAAATTTTCCTATGTAAAACAATAACATGCATAAGGGTAGTGATCATTGTAAATATATGTGTTAATTGCTTTTTTTCCTCTGTTCTCACCCAACTGTTCATTTATCTTCTAATCATGCTCTGTATCTCTTCCTCTCACTTAATCTTAACTTCCACTTCTCACTGAACACTATATGTAATCTATTCTCCTCTGAGGAGATGGCTCTATATAAGCATCTGATGCTTGTTGTCAAATCCTCTTCCTCCCTTCTTGTCTTCTATTCATACATGTGTCATGTTTTATAATTATATAATTTTGGGAAGAAATAAAATATTGTTTAAACCAGAACTATTATCTTTAGCGTGTGCAACAGCTTCCTGCAGTATAAAGGAAGTCATCTCACAGCTGATTCCTTTCTGGAATCCATTCTGTAGCGAATGTGGGAATCCAGAAATAAATGGTGAGTTGATTATTCTGTTTAGGAGGACGCTCTCATAAACTTTATATATCACGGGTAGTAATGTTATTGCACGGTAGCTATCGGGTTGCTCTTTCGGTTTGGGTTCTCCTTTGTAGATTGGAATGATGAGACCAAGTTTGAGTTTATGTGGGATATATGTCATATCGAACATGCTATTGTAGAAGAAGCAGAGAATTCGCAGGAAAGATTTATTGCAGAATATGAGGTGCTCGTTCACTATACCGTCTGCTCCGCCCGCTTTACCCCTTTTAAGTGAACGAACAGCTGCTCGTATCTCGGTCATAGAAATAGGTTCAGGTGGCACGTGGTGGTTGTCACTGGTGTTTGAAAGCAGTACTTCGACAGTTATCTCGACTTCTGTTTCGAATTTGGTGTCAACGTGCTCACTGCGAGAATAGAGGTTTTCAAAATAGTCTCTCCATCCAGATACTATATTACAAGGATCGCGCACAATAGTATCATGGAATTTCATTGCTGAGATTAGAGGTGACGATTCCTTGTTGGATTGGTTCAAGAGTTTCCAGAAAGCAGTTTGATCGCATGTGGCGAATCGCTCAAGTTCATCATATATATGTTGTTGGTGTTGTTCGGCTGCTAACCGTATTCCTCTTCGCAGCAGACGCTTTGATTGCTTGTAGGCTATATAGGTAGGTGATATTGCTGAGTGATTTTTACCAGCCTTAATCCATGAGATTCTCTTTGACTTCACGTCATTGTGTATAACTGTCAGGGAAGGGTTCCAATAAGGCTTTAGTTTAGAATGAAGTTTGCGAAATCCTGCGGCAAATTCGGATGCCTTTAGTAATGCTAACACAATGCGGTCATATGTGAGATCGATCAAAGTTTTGTACATGCGTGTGGTCTGAAGAAATTCAAAGTCGCCACAACAAGCGTCTAGGTGATAATTGTACATAGATTCATCAAGCGCTTTCCAGTTAAATATTGGCATATTCAGTGGCTTTGGGTTTCCGAGTGAACCACTTGAGTTAGGAATGATGCACGAACAAGCGACTGGCACATGACACGATGTATTTGAAGCGTCGTCGTCGAAGACTGTGCACGATGCGAACATGTCAGAAATAATTGAAGGCACAAGTATGTGGTCAATAACCGTTGGGTTGGCCACAGTAGCGAATGGAATGAACGTTGGTTTGTCTCTGGTCAATCTGGAAGATGCACACAGAGAGACGTAATTCAGGTCGTCCAGGAAATTAGTGAATAATACAACACGGTTAGCATGTCTCTGTGGGCATGTTAGTCGACGGGAATCGCTTAAATGGACGTTCAAATCTCCCATCACTATCACGTGACCGAACTCGGAGAATTTAGCAATACAGTTATCCAGCGAAGTCAGACATTCGCCAAAGTAATCATCTCCGTGGTTTGTGCTGGGTAGGTAAGCCTGTATTAGAATGAGATATGTGTCTCCAATTTTTAGCTGCACAGCGATAGTTCTTGCATTATCCGTTTCCAGCACGGAACACGAACCTGCGAGTTTTCGACTGATTAGGAAGGCAACTCCGTCGCGGGTAAAAGACACTCCTGAAGAAGTAGTTATTTTTCTCCCGGGTTTCGCGATTGACACGTAATTGTTTGTAAGAGAGTCTAAGAACGACAGAGATTGTTCGTCCAGCCAATGTTCTGATAGGCCGAGTACATCATAACAATTAGATTTTAGCAGTTCACCGAGATAAAGGGAAGACGATTTTGCCCCAGTGGCGTTCCATGTAATAAGTTGTAAGTTCATAGTCGAATATAATTGTAGCACATGTCACACTATGGAAGACTGTATTCGCGTTGGTGGTTAAAGTCTGAATCAGAATTTTGACCATTGCCTGGCGTTGTGTGACGAGGGGGGTCTGAACTCCATGGGCGACACACTACTCCTCGAGGCAGAAATTTACGTTCGCTAAGAAGACCACTTTCGTCCGCTGGCAGGACCAGTTGCGCAGACTGAGTTCCTTTGATACTGCTTTTCATCATTTTGATGAAAATTGGATTAAGTCCTCTATTAATGAGAAAATCGGCGATGTTGTCAGCGTTAGTATGTGGTCCAATGCGACCAAGAAAATGTTTTTGTGTTCTCCTTCTACGAGGCACTCCAGTGAAACCAGCATCATCACAGTTATGGACTGGGCGCTTGTCGTCACTTTGTTCGGCCGCAGGACCAGAATGGGCGCCTGTCCCGGTGCGGTTAGATGAGCTCAGCATGCTAGGTGAGAGAACCACAGTCACACTGTTAATGCTATCCTGTGAATCACTTGAGCTAATATTACTCGAAGGGTTACGAGTGTCATGATTTGGTGAGATTTCAGAGGATACACGTAGTGTCGTTGTGTTTGCAGGAGGACATGTTGCATTTTGAATGTCGCCGGTTATGTTGACGTCATCTTCGATTTGCAGATCATCAGAAGATTTCAGATGTGTCGACTGCGGTCCACCTGTATCAATGACAGGAGTTGAAGTTATGTGTTTTCTCTCACTACGTTGGGATACCCGATGTGACTCAGAGTTATGATGAGTAGCACCAACCGATACACGAGATCCATGAAAGAGGGTTCGAATTGTTCCTTTACGAATAAGCACATATCATCGTATTTTATTGTCATGTTGGTGGCAGTTCAAACATAGTGCTGAGATGTCTCTCTATGCTGTCGGCATGATCTTTCGACGATTCGTTTAACTCGGCGCATTTCTTAGATACAGAGTGAATTTTCGCTTTGAAAGCATCTGATTTCACGGACGTTTTGGTTGCAGATTTCAACTTTTGGGGAAGATCCTTGACGAGTATTTCGTGGGATTCCTTGTTGCTAATGATGTCACCTTTCATGAGCTTCAGTTGGCTTCTTAGCGAATCGATGCCGAGACACTTTTCATCTCGTAGTCGGTCAACAGCCATACTCAATTCGGTGTGTTGATCGATGAGTTCACTTAGCGATACTGAGGTTGACAAACAAGCAGCAGAAATTTTATTGAAAGGTTCCCTCACGTTAGAAATGATCTGGGATATCTCTTCCTGCTTTCTCTCAACGGCCTTAACATCGGATTCTAGGGAAAACACACGTTTCTCAAATGAATCTTTGTCTGTCAAGATGTTAGACTTCATCAGCGTGAGCTCGGCAAGTACGCTTGTAAGTTGGTCCTGGATGCAAGAAACGTTGCAAGGACAAGAAAAGTTACTAACACTTGAATTGTTAGATGTGGAGTTTATATCCGATGTTTGCACTTGTTTTACATTGCAATCACGAACATCGTCAAACGGCTCACCATGTAGCAGTTGCACACATTGGAATAT
Source organism: Siphonodentalium dalli (assembly GCA_032622095.1). Lineage (NCBI taxonomy): Eukaryota > Metazoa > Mollusca > Scaphopoda > Gadilida > Siphonodentaliidae > Siphonodentalium > Siphonodentalium dalli. The sequence continues at coordinate 115,098,710 of CP136062.1, read as the reverse complement.
GTCTCTTGACAATTTATGTTCAATGGACACGCCTGTCCCGCGCTTTCTTTGCTTCAATTTGTAGCCTTGAAGTTCACTAATTTGCCTGGATGCTTGAGTGAATATATCATCTCTTATCAGCAGAAGTTTGGATGTGTCCTTCACTTGAAACAGTAATGTCGATATGAAGCGGTCTTTCGGGAGTATCGTAAGCGATGTCCAGTTGTACGGACCATCACATGAGAACTGAGCAAAGGGGTCCGACACAGTTTCTTTAATCGGGTTTACGGTAGCACGATCATCAGATGATGTTGGTAAAGATTCGACCATTTCCGATCTCAACTGAATGAAAGTAGCTTGACTATCGTCTTGGTTGATAGGGTTACATGCATTATGCAGGACCCGATAACTGCATCCAACAGCATCAGAAACTGACTGGGTTTCCATTGTATAACACAACGGGCTTATCGTTTTGTTGGTGGTGTCGATTGAGATGACCGACATTTACACAGCGTGTCTGATCACACAGACCAGAGAAAATGTTGATTGGGCTAAACAAATCTAAGTGATTTGGTTCTCTGAAACGGCGACCTCATACACCGAGTGGGTATTGTTGAGCTGAGTATGTTTACAGCTGTCTGTAATCGGACCTTATTCCGAAATCAGCGAGACCAGACAGAATGCAGGAAACACTGGGAAAGTCATTGGTGAATGGCTCCATAAAGTTGTTGATCACACCTTTCTGGTCAACAATGAGACTGCAGTCGCAGGTCTGGTAGGTCGAAGAAACAACTGTGGCTAACACCTTCCATTGTGGTAATCAGAACGGCTTGGAGATTGTTTATCACACCTCTGCAGTGCCTAATTAGCTCGACACATTCCCAATAGCCGATGGTGTTGCATGATTGGGCAAACTGTACGCAGGCCGTAAATGGCGGCGTAAACAAACGAATATGGAGTCTCGACGGGTGTGCAGAATGTACAAATGTTGTGTTGGAAACTCACATTTGGCAAAGAATGTTCAGAAAAAAGTCCTGATAGTCCTTAACACGATTAGAATCACCATCTGTGAGCCAAATTTTGGCACTCACAGAAAGATATTTTCGCAGATATTATACGTTTAATCGGAGCAGTAATTAAGCATGACTGTCAACAACGGACGATAACTCCATCTCCCGGCTCACTCTATGGTATCTGGTGTTAATATGACACTATGTTGTTGAGCATTATATTACAATCAACTTTACAAGGAATGGCCCTCTAAATTTTAGCATTGGATAACACCAGAGATATGTAACACAGTTCCAGCCGATTTATTGCATCCCATTAAGCTGCTATAATTGTATGTACACACATGAATGCTGCTTTCGGGAAAACTCAGACTCAATTTCAATTTCAATTCTTTCAATCTCAATAAATCAATAATCATGATATATGAGATATACAAGATTCAAATACAAATATATGACAAAAGCACATTTAACAGGTACATAAATATATTTTATAGTACATGTAATATTAATGTTAATGCATACATTGAAGGCACATCCACCCAAAAACAGGGTGGATGTGCCCGATACTATATATAAGACTATCTATTTATTTGATACTTTGATACTCGCGTCATAGGAATACTGTCATAGCGACATGCATATACATAAATGTTGACTTGAGACGATGGGGCACATGAGCCACAGATATAACTTTAAATTTGGAGGAAAAAAACGTATGGACAAAATCTGCATTGTATGTTTTAATCAGCATATAACTTGAGGTCGAAGTTGTGGATGTATTCGAACAATAATGTTTAGAATAAAGCCGGGCTTCAAATAAACAGACAGAGACACCGTTGCTAATATACCCCATCGCATCAAGTGCATGTCCACATCAAGTAAATCCTGCGTGCTCAGTGAGGATCAAGCGAATCCTGTCAAAATCGTGCTCAGGTCAACTGAGTGGCACGCGTCAGGTACTATTTCACGCATTCGATGATCCCACAATAAAATATCAATGTCACGTGATTGCATTCGAGTTGTTCGGGGAATCACCGTCTGAAATATGGGTCAGTGGTATGTTGTGACTGTGTTCACGAAAGTCGGGAGGTTATGGTGAAAACGCTGGAATGCTTCAAGTTGCACCACCGTGAGTATGGTGTTCATTATAATAAATCAACGGTACATTTTACAGTAACTATTATATACACCAGGCTTTAATCCTTCAAAATATTCGTGATAAATATCGTAAGCGTGATGGAGCATAATATCCACGACATTTGGTGAGTCCACACAGGGACGCGAACGCCCTGTGTGGCGGGGGGGGGTCATCGATGGAAAATAGTCCGACTCGCCAATTTGCACACTGTCGTGTGCATTACGGGTGTCTAAGTAGACAATATAAAGACCATCATGACGCAGTAGGAGGTATATGATGGTCCTCCCACTGAGATTAGTGGGGCGTACTTCCTTGTGACAATGTGGGGGGGGGGTGAAATGATGATAAAGAGCGTTCAGGTAGAAGACATTATTGCTTTGATCAGATGATAGACATTGCGCATTACCTGTATTTTAGTAGTTTCCATCAATTGGCGTAATTTTAAATTGTTTGGGTATTTATAGTAGTATTTGGGGATTAGTTTAGCACGATTTTCATCGAATTTCTCGCAGATCAACATCACATGATACTCGTCACCGATTCCGTTGCTACAAAAGGTGCAGGATTTGTTGTTAGACATATTTGCCCAGCTCGTAGTTTCTATGGGTAGGTGATGGTTTCGCGTTCTGAACTTCATAAGTGTCAGTGCTTCTTTGGTTGATAATATCGATAGGTATTCTTCTGTCAGGAACTCATCTTTAATAGTTTTATAAAAATTATATTTATCAGATGATTGCAACGAGGACCGCCAATTATGTAAATATTGATCTCGAATTTTAAGTCGTGTTGCATTGTTGAACCATTTCTCGCTAACTGTGTTGTGTGATAGCCATACGTCTGACATGCCTAGTCCATTTAATAAGTTTCTTACATACCGGATCCAAGTAAAACCTGATTTATGCCTATCGAGCATATTATGAATAGTAGCATATAGTACATATGATAATTTCGACTTATTGCCATTTATTATTCGTGACCAGTAGTTCAACACTCTGTGTTTTATTTTTTCAGTTATGAGCAAACCTAGTTCACCATATATCATTGATGTGGGAGTTGATTTTTTTAACTTAAAAACGAATTTAAGGAACCAGAGCTCTGTGCGCTGAATAATTATATAATTGCTTACACCCCAAATCTCACAACCATAAGTCAATATAGGTATAATAGTTTTCTCATAAAGATCAATGATGCATGTTAGTGGCAGTTTTAGTTTCCTAGCCTTACATATGATTGAGAACATAGCCTTTTTTGCTATTTCACATCGTCGCTTCTTTTCTATGTTGAACAAACCATTATTCGTAAATGTTACGCCCAAATACTTATATTCGTCCGCCACAATTATCTGTTGTCCATCTAATCGAAAAAACGGTTTAAATTTTTTATCTTTCCCAAAGATGACTACATTACTCTTGCTGTTGTTAACAGTCAGTTTCCATTCATGGCAATAAGATGAATATGCATCTAATATATTTTGCATTTCAGTTGGACTTTCTGCAAAAAGAACAGTATCATCTGCATATAACAGGCAAAATAATTTCAAATTAAAAAAAGTAGTTTCATTTAGGCGGGATAGGGAAATTCCTTTCTGTTTCGTACGGGACAGAAATATTTCAAGATCATTGAGGTAGATCGAGAACAGGATAGGAGAGAGGTTTGCTCCTTGTCTTACTCCAGTATCGCATGGGAAGGGGGTGAAAACTGGTTTCCAACGGAGACACATGACTTTATTCCATTGTACATATTCATGATCACTCTGAGGATACGGCCGTTTATTCCGATATCAAAAAGCTTTGTCCAAAGACCTATCCTCCAAACACTATCGAACGCCTTCGAAAGGTCTATAAATGCGCAGTATAGGCTTTGTTTTGATTTCTTCTTAACCATACATATTAAGCAGTGAAGTGTAAAAATGTGATCTGTAGTGGAGTAGTTTTCTCGAAAGCCGGCTTGATTTTCCGATAAAAGGTCATTTATTTGGAGGAATGAGTAGATTCGTTTGCTCAAGATAGCCGAGAATAGCTTTGAAATACAACTAACTAGCGTTATGGGTCTGTAATTATCGGGTTGTTTTGGGTCCTTTGATTTGAAAATTGGGTGAATAATACCGGTACCCCATTCTTCTGGAATCGCCCCGGTCCTGAGTATCAAGTTAAAGAGTCGAAAATAAACTGGGGCCAATTGATCGAACGTTGTCTTGATATACTCGTTTCTGATACCATCCACACCTGGTGACTTACCGCTTTTTAGGCTTTTAACCACATTTTCTATTTCTTGTAACGTGAAGTCACTGTTGAGTGGTGATTGGTCTAGGGATATATCTAGTGATTGTGAGTTCTGATTTTGTACTACATTCACGACTGGGACAGCCTCATTCTTATGTTTAAAATAATCATAGAACTCTGTTAATGGTGGCATTTTTTCTGATGTATTTTTGCCATTAACGGAATTGATCAGTTTCCAGTATTCGCGGACATTTTCAGATTTTGACTGTTTTATCTTATTTGTCATACTTGTATCAAAATTACGTTTATTTAGACGCAAAATTCGTTTGTAATTGTTTCTGGCTTCAATCATTCTATGGTTATTATTGGCTGTTGGGTTAGTTCTAAACTGTTTCCGCGTTTTTCGATACTGTCGCCTTGAATTGTTACAATCTTTTGAGAACCATGGTAAATTATTTCGAGCTTTAGTTTTAGATTTTTTGCTTGATGCAGTTCGTGTGCCAAGAGTGGAAGATGCGGCATCGATGTATAAACATTTAAGTCTATCATTTACTTCAGAAATGTCCGATGGTACAACACAATGTCTATCCTCAAGGTCATCTAGATGAATTACCAGTCTATCTATGGCTTCGTAATCAAGAGAGTTTACAAAATCACCAGACATTCCAGGTTCCCATGAGTTAATTTGATTAGGCGATATAAGATTTATTTGGTCTGATGTGGCTATTTCATCAGGGACATTTCCGGTGTCACCAGAATTCTGGGACAACGACATTCTGAATGTGATCGATCCATGTACATCGGACAGGAGATTATTATGTTCTTGGAACGAAAAATCTGTGATGTGTGTTAGAGAGTTCTCGTTGAATAGGAGCACTATTAAATTATGTCGGGCAGTTTTCGGAAACATTAATTGCAACCACACGACTTTGTATGACCAAGTTACACTGTCTTTGCCCGACAACTGCCCGACGAACTAACTACCTGGATATTTGGGGGTGTGACAACCCCCCCCCCCCCCCCCCCACCACCACACACCCCAGAATTTACGACCATGAGTTAGCCTATAAAGGCAATGACCGGCTGGGATGTTCGTGAATTTGCAATTTTCTTCTGGGGTTGTTCAGAATGATTTAAATGAATGAATTGTGAATTTATTTGGTCTCTGCACGCGTAATTATAGGTCGGAGACTACTGGAAACAATGATACTTTATTCTGTATTTATCATTTGAGTCAAGTACACTTCTATTATTTATAGTAAATTCTTGGATTTGACTCAGTCTGACTCAGTGACTGCGTGTCGTGACGTGCCGATTCACTACAATATCTCAGGAAATGTCAAATAACCAAATGCGTTCCATTTATCTTGATTCCAGACTTATGTTTCTCACACCAATATACGCTAAACGTCCTACACGCGGTGGGGAATCACGTGGTTTCGACATTGGTGTGTACGTCCGGCCGGGGTGAGCGCAAATGTACAAAATATATAATATACCAGGAACTGCATGGCACTAAACGTAGCATTTTGAATGTTACGAGCATATGTTAGTTTATTTTAAAAACAAGTTGATGCGTTATTTGTTCTGAAATACTCAGTAGTTGTCTATAACATTCTTACCTAAGTTGCCAGTCCGAGGTTCGTGGAATAATACACCAGTCCATATGCATCTGGGAGAATCCTTCGACTGACAACGTTGATCAGGATGATAGAGCAACAACTGTGAGTTTGGACACAAATGAGGTATCAGCTTGTTTGAAAAATAGTATAGCATGCGCTCGTAGCTGCCAAAATGCTATGTAATATGTCATATCATAGTTTATTATATTTTTCTCGTTTCATGTCGCATTTGAGATCGCCTCGGCCATTTTGAATGCATGATACTCATCAACTCGAAAGCACGTGTTTCTACACCGTGCTAAATTCCTGTGATCCTGGGCCCTGTTTCATGAAAGCAACTTATGACATAGTTGGGACTTAAGATGGTCATAAGTTCAAACTTCAGTCATAAGTGCGTTTCACGAACAAGGTCTTAACTTAAGATGGTCTTAACTTTGGTCTTAACTTTAAGACTGCTGTGAGGTGTCATAAGATAATCTTAAAGTTAAGACCCACGCGATAAGTGGCATATCGATCACAAGTATGGCGGCCTATGTTATTTTGCAATTATGGAGATATCTGTACATTGTCTGGGTGGGCAATTCGTCGTCTGATATACAGGATCGTGGCTACAAAGTGAGAGGGGGTGTTCGCCTCGAAATGTCCAACTACACCCCCTTAAACAACACCAAATTCTCTTTGGGTTTAAACATTCCAACTGGTACCTCAAACCAAAACCAAAGTATGGAGAGGGCAACCCCCCCCCCCACCGTATAACCATAGGATTAGTTTGGTAAAAACAATTCAGAGCACAAGCTTATCATCAGGGACGTGGCGAATGGGGTTTGTGTGTTGTCTACCCCCCTCCCCCCCCCCACACACACACACACTTTGGTCAAAATGTTTAGCAATTGAAAATTTTACAACATTAATCGTACACTATATATAGGTTTCAATTGTTTGAATATCTAACTAGTAAAGGAATGTGTTGTTTTAGACAAACAGCAGCAACCGAAAATCACCAACTTTAGGGGCGTCAGGTTAGAAATTTCGAACTGTTGGAATATTTGAGATACCAATTGGAAAGTTTAAATCCAACGGGTGGGGTGGACATGGCATTTCGCGAACATGGAAGTTTGGCCCGGTTCAATTAAGGGGCGGGTGCAGTTGGAAATTGCACGATGTACCCCCCCCCCCCCACCACAGAGACCAACTAGCCACCCCGAGCCTCGTCGAATGTAGGACATAGTCAATTATCAGCTGTGTATGTGACCTATAGATAATATATATTATAAAATTGTATTACCCACGAATTAAACTTTTGATAAGAATTATGGCCTAGCTCAAAGCTCACAATCTCCTCTATGTTATTCCATATGTGTGTGGGGAGATGGGGTAAAATGAGATCAATTAATGTATTGATTCTTTCCTCTTTCCAAATTTCAGTCGGCTGTTTACAAAGCAGATATGTCATATAGGAAAGGTAACACAAACGCTCTTTATCAAAATATATTTTAGAAATAGTGACAATTTTCTATAGAGAATATTATTTTTATTGAGTTTATGCCCACGCCCATATGTCGTGATTTTCAAGGCTGTCCAAATTTTTGTCATGTTTTTTTGCAGGGGTGGGATGACCGTTGTACAGCATACTGTATATATGATATACACACCCGTAACGATGACACCCCTTAATACGAGTGTGCTAATGAAAACGTAGTTATATATATATCCATGGTATGACAACCGCATAAAACATCTGCATACAAATAATAAAAAAGTTACTCTAACAAATATTTTTCATTTCCCTTTGAATCGAAACATGACCTATGTGTGTCCTGATGACATCGCCGATTTATTTTGATTATTGCTACACGTAGAGAGCGGTGATCGATAATACACGAGTTATGTCGGCTTACATAAAAAAAATCGCCGCCTGATCATTGCTTTCAGTGGATTAACTCGGCGTGAATGCATGATCGCAGTCATGCATCGATCCATATAATTATATTGCCTTATTTCTGACACAGCCACTCGTCAGTAAACGCAAATCTCGTCATTTTAAGAGCCTGCGATGTACTCATGTTCGAATTCACATCGTGGAACTCATACAAGTCTAAGATCCATATGCGAATATAAGGCCACTGACTATAGACACTAAGATACATGCGCTGATTCGCCCACCCCACCACAGCCGCTATCCAGCATCCCTGTCACACAATAATGTCAACTCGGACTCGGCTCTTTCTCGATAACCTCTCAATGCCGTACATAAAGATTGCACAAGCCCACATTTTTTTGTTCCGGACTGTAGAAAATTGTCGATAACCAGTCTAAATGAGCTGGAACTTAACTTACTACTTAAGTAGGACTTAATCTTGTTTTGTGAAACGCATTCTTGAAACGCAAAAGTTACATCATAAGATCCACCTCAGATCTTAGATTAAGTCCATCTTAAGATAATCTTATGACCTTGCTTCACGAAACAGGCCCATGGGCTCATTCTAAACAATATGCGCAAATGACATACATATCATATTATGCCAAATTTTAGTGTTCGGTCCGAATATTCGAATATTCGCTCGTAAAAATAAATATTCGAATATTCGAATAATTATCTGACTATTCGAATATTCGAGAATAATCTCCGGGTAACTGTTTCCTGGTTTGTTATTAGTCTGAGGGTCTGTTAAAAGTATAATCTATTTTCCATTGACCATAAACGAATTAATATAACGTAACTGTAACGTTCTGATTTGATTGGCGTCATGATGTCGAAATAAGTTTATTGGCTAGGTGTAAACCAGACCGTGCTTGCATGTGGTCATAGGAAGCGGACCTATAAGGCATCGTTTTGTTTTGTTTGCGCGTTGTCACTTTACCCCGAAGTCGCCAAATTAGCTAAGTTCTATCTCGGTATACCGGCCACCAGTGTATCGTCTGAACGCGCGTTCTCTACAGCAGGGTTGATCTCTACTGAAAAACGCAAACGGTTGAAGCCTCAGACAGTCCGAATGTTACATTTCTTGAAAAGAACCTTTAAGCCATGCATGGGACATTGACTACTTGAACTTCATAAACAGATAAACTCTGACTGCTATTAAGCCAAAACACTTTTTTTTCTCTCTTTTTTTGCGTATAGCATGTGCATGGATAAATATGCTATTTCATTAAATAATAAATTGGTTCCAAAATATGTTATCTATATAATTTTATAATTTATCTAAATATTCGAATACTAATCGAATATTCGCTTGTTATTCGAACCGAATATTCGAATACCGAAATCCATCGAATACCGAACACTAAATTGCCAATTCGTATTCTAGAGATACTCATTTGTATAACCAAACTGGAAACCCATACTACACTGTAGGTTACACTGGTGTAAATACGGATCGGAGTGACATCTATAGCGGATGCGGGAGGAATATATAGGAGAGAATAAAATAGACACTGGGCCCTGACTGGTCAATAGTCTTGTGTTCTTTTTGCATAAAAAAATCATCACACCTCTTCTCTATGATTTCCCATATGTAAAATAGCCATTGACACAGAATTAACCCTTTGTAGTGAAGTTTGAATTTTGTGGTGTGGTCTAAAATATAACATTATTTTTTAGTGCAGTTCTGACACTAGTTACGAAAAGACAAGATTTAAAGGCAAATTCCCTGCTAGACGGACATGAATTTGTTGCATAAAAAGTTTCCGCAAATGTCAATCTTTGAGATGTAAGAAAATTTTGGACCAAGGATTTATATTGTAAACAGTATACGCTAAAACGTTTGCACTGAGGTCTATGGAAAACATTTACACCAGTGTAACACTGTAACCTGTACTAACTCACCGCAGTCGTAGAATATTGAATCAAGATGCGCGGGCAAACGTAATCCCCGAACTTCCCCTCACAAAATGTGACCTCTTGGGCATACCGCAGATGCAAATGTATGACCACATCTCACTAAAGCACCAGTTGATCTCGCGTGTCATACTTCGAACAATTTATTGTATTATGGCATCAACCTATCATTCTCTATTAGCTAACTAAGACATTTTACTATCGTCTGCCTCCCAATTATTTGAAGGTAAAACGGTTCACTCCCATTAAACGACGTTCCGGATTATATCATTATATCCACGTGCGTGGTCAAAAGCAATATCCGTTATGAGAACAAGTTCGTGTGTAACTTATCTACTGTTCATTTATCTTTTTATTCTACCTAAAACTCCACCATTGGGTTTTATTGAGGTGTCGGGTTTCAGGTTTTGGGGGGGGGGGGGTAGTAATAGTTTCAAACTTAAATCTCGAGGTTAACACAATGATGTATAAGTTATTCCGGGGCGTAAACTAAGCATTGCCCCATGGGGGCAGCTTGAGTCAGTTCTACAAGAAAACATTAACATAAGGAACTTATAGAAAGCAACGCTGTATATTTTTAGCTGGTACTTGGGCGACGTTTTTTAATTCTCTGAGACCTTGTTCAAACCGGAATGTACGTTATACATAAATCTAGACAAGAATTGCACGATATCCAATATTGCTAAAACTATAAAGTTCACATTCTTAAAATTTAAATATAATCTCCATTTAATGTGAAATTTATTAAGTTTATTTTGAAGAATATATAAGGGCTGAATTTAAAGGATTACATCGGTGTAATTTTTCTCAGTCATTATCGTGTCCCGCTACTCCACTGAGCACGTTGCCGAAAATTATTTATCATATGTCGCCCGTAACTGAAGTTATGTCGATTCATGCGATTGAATATTACATTATGGATTATGCAGTCTGAATCGTTAATCTTCTTTCATGTGACGTCACATGAGGGACTACTATAGCGACACACAGTGTCAAGCTTGAAAGGTTGAATAGAACTGTTGATTGCAAGGTTCAGACTTACAAATTTACAAGTATACAAAAAGCGACTATTGGTAGCCTAGACGACATACTAAATTTGAAAGACCTAACTTGGCTCGTTTATCCGACTGATCAATGATGTTTTATGCTAGACTAACAAAAAGTCTAAACGAGTTAAAATTCATTTTGAAAGTCAATATCTGGCCATCAAAACCTCATATTAATTGGTCAACTCTATTTATTAATTTATGGTGTCAATTCGGAATGTGCATCTTTAAGAACAATAAGGTGTTTCATGATGCGACGTAGAGGCTCGTATATCATATATGGCTTATTTCAGTGTTGTTTTCAGCACGATAATCGGCATGAAATCAATTCGAAATGAGCTCATAATGGCCATACAATGTCCCAAATTTAAATAACTGAGGATTTGGAGTCACGTGGTCCAAATTATACATACTAATGGGTACGTTCCGACAGTGTACGGACTATTTATGCAACGAAAAGACTTCATCAAGTCATAGACTGTATCAGTTCTGATTAAAACCATACTCAGACTCTAAAAGTACTTTCAGACTCTAAAAGTACTTTTAGAGTCTGGGTATTGTTTTTATCAGAACTGAGACTGTAGAAAATACAGATTACGTCGTCGTTCGTTACAGGGCCCTATATATGTCGTGCGTGCAGCTTCTCGGGCTTTTGTCGCTGTTCCGATCTGTCTTCATAATCACATTCGAAACACGACAAGACCCTAATATTCTTAGTCTATTCCCAATAAGGTATGAATAAATAACGCTTGTTTTCACTTGTGAGGGGAAATTGAAAACGGGTGGAAATTTTCTATACTGGTTTGTCTTGGTGACATTTTTTCAGATAGTATAGTCCGTGGATCGGTTTCTTGTGTATTTTGTCGACCAACCTTACATTACCCCTCCTTCCTAATCTGAATGGTAAGTTTATTCAGATTATAGAATGTCTATATAACGGTGTTTAGTTTATTTGTAGACCTATATATAATATTGTCCCTATATACTACCAAATAACATTTTATGAATACTTCATTTTTTGAAGTTCGAATGAGCCATGTCCATTTTAAATCGTTAGTATAAGTCCATTATGGGCTTTTTTTACACGGAATATAAACACAATTTGTTCCTAAAATTCTTAAAATCGTGTCTGATAAAGAGCGGCTGTGCCCCCTTACCCGTTATCGACTAAACGTAAAGAGCGTTCTTATAATATGCGTTTATGTTTATTTTTTTATATTATGAAAACGTATATGGCACATTTGCCAACAATTGTTGCTATTAACCCTCTTTATACTACTCAATGACCAGTAATTATCCCTTAAGAACTGTTCAGATAAGAAGTTCAACAAACTTTTAATCTGAACACTTTGTATCTGCACTATCTATTGTCTGTCGTCTGCTCTTGTTTCCTGAACATCTCTCCAATTGAATAATAAAGCATGCAATCCAATGCATATATACTCCAATATATAACTGAATGGGATAATCCATTTATATGTAGTATATAAATAAGGGTTAATAAGTGTTCCTAATATATTGCTCAGACTTATTTTTACATTATTTTGGATATTTGGCGGGGTGTGATTGGTGTTAATTTGGTTAATACAATGTTTGAATTTGGCCACGGACGTTACGTGAAACACACACGTCCATATACTTTGATGTCTAAATGCAGCGCTCCTGTGAATTAATTTTGTATCCATCTCGTCAGATGCTTTGTTATAGCTCGGCATGCTGATGATCTGGTGTCTGATAAAATAGTTACCTTTCTGTATATTAAGCAGAGAGTACAATGCTGATCGTGGATATAATCAAAATTACAATAACATATTGCATTGTTGCATGCAACATGCCACATTTTGTAAACGCGACAATAGTGCCATGTGTCGCAGGAAATGTAGATGATTCGCCATCATACATGTATTGCAAACAGCTATTTCGGCGATATATATGCCACTATATATGCCATCATGGAATATTAATAAAGAAAAACGCCGTCATAGCACACAACGTAAATCACGCCACAAATATCTACCCTAGTTACGCCCGTAGAGTATGACCTACATACGGGCGTAGCTATATAATTGATATATGTGACCCGCCATATCAAATCCAGTCGGAAGTCGGGATTTTTTTTTATCACATAATTTGGCCATAAAAGCAGTTTCATAATTATCGGTAATAGACACGTTTAATATCAGCGCGTGCGATGACGTCACGGCGTTCTTCAAATAACTTGCGATCGCTGTAGTTTATGATTGTTGTTTTCGATGAATATTGCGCGTTGCTTCGGGTTTATTTGATCATGTGATAAAAGGTATCTCACACTCGTCCTATTTTATACGTAATTTATCAACCTCGTCCTCTAAATTCTATTTGAGCCTCGGTAAACCTCGGCTCAAATCGAATTTAGTGAACTCGGTTAATAAATTCCGTATAAACTAGAAACTCATGTGAGATCCTCTATACCCTGTGCCAATGCATTCTCTTATATATGCGAGTCGACCATATATAAGAGAATGCATTGGCCTAACAATTTTTTATCATGTTTTTTAAATAAATGTTTCTTACAATTTTTAGGACATAAAATAAAAAAACATCCATTACCCTGCAGGGAGCCCCACACATATATAGACGCATATAGAAGAGTGTCGTCTGCTCATGTTTGTCTGGGGCTCTGTATGGGTGAAATTATAAAATTGTTAAAGAATACAAGAACAAATTATTAAAATTGTAAAAAATTGTTAGGCCAATGCATTCTCTTATATATGCGAGGCGACCTATGGTCGAATCGCATATATAAGAGAATGCATTGGCACAGGGTAAAACAAATCCCGACTTCCGACTGGATCAGAAGCAAATCGTCCGTACCTCTCCATAGAAACATCGTCTGAACTACGCTCAATTGTAAATATTTACTACTCGATTCGGGACGCATCTATCGGCAATAAACTAACGAAAACGATTTCTCCATCGAGAGTCACTGCATTTAATTAATACATACAAATGACGGTGTGTGCTGTCAATTTAGATATACTATTTGTAAAAATAACTACTTTGAACAAGATTATTCTCCATTTATATTTGATCACCATACCGAAGTGTTTAACATCACTTTAACGTCAAATAAGAAATACATCATTTTAGAGCCACCACTTAATTGAATGACACCGCTTGTTACTATTTTGATCATGATTTCTACCCGACTTTGAGACAACAGGCCACTGGACCCATTGTTCGTCACATTCATATAGGGACGGCAAATAAGTCTGCACGTTACGTTATATAGAGTCCCGAATGTCGCCATGTAACTGTCAGTAATCACGACACGATGCATCCGTTTGCGATAACATCATATACCTGCAGCATGGGACCCATATATAGTTGACCACATGTATATATACCCATGCAGAGGCCATGAGTGGATGCATGGCTAATATAGAGAAAACACGACCAGTTGTGAATGAAATTACAAATAAGCTTCTCTGGTCAGAACCATATTGGTGTGACCCAGTGTTACTGTTAACGAACTGAATCATAATTCCGATTGTCTACAAGTTTAGAGACATTAAGGCCCAGTATAGATCGATGGTTGTCTTCATTCAAATATCCATGAAGGCCATGGAAAATTAGAATCCGTCAAATTTTAACTGAAGTCATAAAGAAAGGCATTCATTTAGAGACCAACTGTGACTTGCCATACGTAAGCATGGTTGACATGTTATACATGTGAACCATGTATTCTATATCCTTTTTGTGGGTGACACGGACACTCCCCATTTTTACTTAATTTACTTATATATATAGAAACTTAGAATCGTGAATAACGTGAGCTGTTGATATTCACTACATGATCATGGTGCATATTAGTATAAATTCAGACATATGTCATCCACTGAGCATCATATTTGGATTTAGCTAGGCCTTCCTGTATAGTCTGTTGTAAATTTATGAACGTTTATAGCACCATCATCAGCCTATGCACAACCAAAGTTTTTTTTGTAAAGGACTTAGTCTGACAGCCGTCCCTGGACTGTATGTTTTTAGACTGTATGTGTGTAGATACAAATGTACCCATGTAGATTTTAACCTATATATACGTAGTGTATGAACGTTACCTCATGCATGCTTATACAATGTATACTTATTTTAGTATTGAGTTATCCCGTGACGATCAGAATGAAAACCAATAACCAATCCAACATATATACATCTACACCGGTGGTTGTTAACTTGAAAACGCGCACCATCGCGTGCCTACGAAAACCCTCTGATGAATTCATGACCGAATTACTCTCCGATATATGTGTCTATCTACAACTATGTCAAAGAGCGATGCTTTTGGGAAATCAAATGGTTGCGAAATTGAAAGACGTTCATTTAGAGCATTTTGTTCCCATTGTCGGTGTGTTCCGGTACAACTTATGTGATAGATTGAATGAGATGACATATGGTAACCCGTTCGTGTTTCTCAAGAGGCTGTCGTTTTACGACGTGAGTATTGTTCTATTGCCCGTGTGGGCATCCCGTAATGTTCTGGCGTCTGGAAATAAACATTAATGGGATACTTATGAGACTCTCTTCTTTACTATATCGTAAACTGGTTTCCGACTGCACAACTGGACCCGCTTTCAGTTTAATTATACAATGCAGTCATGTTTATTCCATATTTCCTACACAAATATCACGCTATCCGAATATTAAAACACCTAAATATGACTAATTTTTTACTAAAATGCCACCATTTGGAGAGTTGCCGTGGAGTGCCAAGTTGGAACATGTTGGAAACAACTTGAGATACCAGCTGGAAGATTCGAATCCAGTTGTGGAGGAAATGGAATCGTACGGACTTGGGAATTCAATTCTGGTGCAAAGGGATGCATTCGTCACCCCCTCAACCAACGGAGATTCTGCAGCATCTCAATGTACACCTTTCGAACGACATGCTACTGATAAGAATCACCAGTAGGGTACTATACGTCACTAGAATTTGTGTTCTTTCTATCAGTTGTCGTTTTGCCGTATCTGTAGTCACGATATAACATATCCGAGGAACCTAGCACGAGAGCTTTATGTGCTACCATCGACTCTACCAATGACTCTCATGATGACAACATAACTAAGTACAAAATAATCACGACAAACCGAACGATATTACTGCGAGTGGCAAGCAGTTTGAACGACACTATTATCGCACAAACGGCATCGTAGTCATCAATTGTGCGAAGCGGTTTCTGGATACTCCGAACTATTTATAGTTACTATTAGCAATTCGTCATTCTTATCATAAGTATAGTTCATTGTGTAAAATGTATCAAATAATACCTCTTAAGAAGCAGTTACATCTGTACCAAACTCTTGGGACTAAGAAATGTTGTACATAAATATATGTCAGTTAAAGATACCCTTGATTCATCACGATGATTGTGCATTTATACTTGAAGAACTTCCATTCATTAATGAACTGTATTGGTAGTTATGGCGCTCACTGGCCCGCTAAATGAGAATAGTCGTTGATGTGACGTGGTTCCGATTGATGTGCTGATTCATTAGCCAGAAATGGGACCAATAATTGTTACGCTGATTGCCGTCAGATTGCACCGCGTTAGGTACATCGCAAACTACAAGGTATATAGAGTCGCCACCTCACCTCACTCTTTTCCCCTGCAATAAGTCCTTTACAAATTCGAGTTACCTAGATCTTTATGTGCGGCAAAATCAAACACCGAGAACAGTTATGATGTAAAGTTCCCGGGTTGAATTTTTTATTTCCCGATAATTGGAAGTAAAAATAATATATCTCCATGTGTTGATGGCAAAGGATGTTATGGCTTCACCCGGTAGACATATGCTATATTTGATCATCATTGATGGCCAAAATGTAGCTTGTTACTCCACCCATCATTGGAGATGAGATATTTACAGTTACTAGTATGATTGTGTTGATTGATTGATTGATTTATTTGGTGTTTAACGTCGTTTCAACCGCTGTGACATATCACGACTAAGAGAGAAACAGATAGTTAAATACTATTGCAGAGAAGCAATTTTATAAATAGCAGACAGTGGGAGAAAATATATCAATGAGCTATATACAATTAAAATCGCACAAGAGGAATGTTTTTCACTTAACGTCAGTAACATACATTCAAGGACTAACTGGTTTGCATATATATAATCTAAACACATACAAATAGCCCACAACAATCAGGTGTAAATAATAACCAACAGCGAATAATAAAGTTCAAGCTTCCAAAGTTTCACATCGAAATAGCTTAAGTAGTTTATCTAATATCTTATTTGGCATTGACAAGATATTTATAATAGTTTAAGAATCTGGCGTGACCCTTTATCAATGCATCAAGTTGACGGTCGTGTGGATTCGTCTCTCGCCCAACTGCAAGCTTCAACCGTTTTGTCTCTAATCTCGAACGTTTTTCTTCATGCATCGTGCTGAGCATTTCTTCTGCGAATACCAACCTGGTTCTGAGATATTTGACCGATTGTTTTGGAGCAACAGGCTCAACTTGGGTAGATTTGTATCGAAGCAACTGGCTCAACTTGAGTAGATATCGTATTTCCTTCCGGACAAAACCACAGAAAATGTGCGTCCAGGACCAGCAATATTCTGAGCGTCATGGTATGAACGTTTTTTCTCAGCTTTACAATTCTATACTTTTAGTTCGTAATCCCAAAATTCGTAGTCCCACGAACGACCCATTTCCGAATGTGCACCAAGACAGCTTGAACACTATTTTGTTGTGAGCAATTCGTGTGTTAGTTGCCTGGACAGAACACAGTACACATGTGATGTCCTTGTTCTTGCAGTTCGCTTGACCATCACCATACTTTTGACACTTAAAACACCGCACAGGGGGTGACACAAATGTAGTCAGTCGTATTATCATATATCCAACGTTCTACTCCGGTAGGCGTTGAAACAAGTTGAAGGTCAGAACATAACTGTTAAATAATATTTTCTTACCATCAATTGTGTTTCGTTGACATTATATGTACATCTGTGACTCCCAATATATCAGACTCAGACGAATCAAATAGGTCGGTGGTTCTCAACACAACCATGCTACTATTCAATGTCTTGTGATGCGTAACCAACACATGTGTTTATGCACGAGATGTTAACTGGAGAAGATCGTAAGATTGAACTCTAGTTGAACGATCAGGAGAGAGTCACTTACTGGACCATGCAGTCCTGATACGCTTGACATATTTCAACTGCCCAGCTGTTCAACTGTCCAGCTGTACGCTGTAGTGTCTCGTCAATAACAATAAGTTCACAATAATACAACAAGACAGCTTCCACCCTATCCGTACCAAGGATGCAGTTATAATTTGACCTTTAGGCCTTGGGGTACAACTGGATATGGAGTGACAAACAGACATGTGAATCCGAAGTAATATATTTACGTGATAACTCCATTAATATGGGCTACATGATAAACAGAAAAATCAACAAAGCGTTGAAAGAAATAGGACTGAACTCTTAAAGTATATGATTAATTAGTCTATAATGCCGAGAGTATACTGCTGGTCCTTACATAAAATCATATTAAGAACAAAGTTAACCCTTTATACCCAACAAAACGGCCAAAACCGGCCAAATAAAGCTTCAACAGCCTAAAATATCTTCGGTCTGTCTCAATAGAACCATACAAATATGGATATCATTGGAACCGGCTCCTTGACCACATTGTGATAGTTACAGTTATGCCCTGTGCCAATGCATTCTCTTATATATGCGAGTCGACCATAGGTCGCCTCGCATATATAAGAGAATGCATTGGCCTAAAAAAATCTTTTTTTAACACTTTTTACCATTTTTTCTTACATTCTTTAACAATTTTATAATTTTTAATGTGTTAAGCCAATGCATTCTCTTATATATGCGAGGCGACCTATGGTCGACTCGCATATATAAGAGAATGCATTGGCACAGGGCCATTCTGTTGGGTAAAGGGTTAAGGAACTTCAGTGTACACTTGCAACGATCCGGATTTCAAAGAACCATCTCTTATGTCGTACAGACAACCGCCTACAAAAATAAACTATTAAGGAGTTCGATCGGAAACAAACTCACACAAGGAGGAACAATCCACTACCATTAAAAGATGTGCCACACGTAAATCCATTATTAATGAACTTCTCATCGGACCGATGGGAGAGTACATAACACATTATAAGACCTCCGCACACTTGAGCAATCGAGCTTAGCAATCTTGCTTTCAGCAATATTGCTCATAATCTGCGGGATGTTTCCTCTGAGCATTCGGAATCGCGAGCAATCGGACTCGCACATCAATGTCTGATCTTTTGTCGACTCTCTAGTTCGATTTCCAAGGTGTGCGGGGTACGCGAGCCAGATTGATTAGCGAAGAGTGGTGGAAACAATGAAATTTGGCTTCCTACAATTTGTAAAATATATAGTAATGCCCTAAATAATCGACTCCTTAACCACAGAAGAATTATTGGTAATTTTTCAGGATTTAGTCGGAAATATGTCTTATTGTCATTCATCGGAAAGCTCTCAGTTGGTGACAGTACCTCAAGTGTAGCAATAATTCAAGTCGCAGAATGCTGAGCCGGGTTGCTCATGTCTGCATCAAACCTGACTCGCGGGCATTATTGCTTGCAATTCGTAACTCATTTAATTGTGGTTAATCAGGTGTCATATATACGCCATTTCGTGTGCTACTTCTCCCGGTGTGTCATATATCGACGAAATTGGCAACGCCACGGAACCGGATTAACTGCCATCGTTTCCCGGTCAATTCTGAAAAGGTTATTTTAATTCAAACTGAACGTATCACAGAACTGGAATGAGGCTCTACAACATACATATACGGAATAGGTTGGGTTTAATGTCGCTTTCAGCAACTATGGCCATTTCACGACACTGCCAGTTTTGGTGGTGGATAAATCCGCTTACGGCTAATCTAATAGTGATTTTAATGGCTGAAAAACTCGTCGACCATGTGCGGCAAACCACAGGCCATCGGCGAGTAACTGGCAACTCCACTAGATAACGATCGATTTCGAGTTACAAAGTCCATGATGAAAACATGTGGATTTTAACCCTCATCGCCAGTGCTGGAGGGCGAGACTGCTTGGAGTTGTTGCCACCGAGGCCCCTGGAATCGTATAGATATACAATACATATATAGACTGGATACATTGGGGAGTGGCCTCAAACGGGATAGTGGGTTACTCTCAAATTACGTGTCAAGGCGTTGTACCGATGGAGGGGCGTCACTTCTTTAACGTTTTTGCTAGCTGTCATTTCACTTGATAAAGGTCACCAGAATGATCGATGGCTTGTGTGATTAATTTATTACCAAAATTCAATGTGTATCTTCAAGTTGTTCAGTCATCTATCAGAACAGTCTTGTGCGCAAATACTATTAATTCAATTCAATTCAATTCTTTATTCTCATCACCTTATAAATAAAGGTATGGAGAAAACAAATTTACAACATGTACATTATTTACAATAGCATGTGGATTTCCGGTGAAAAATTTTTTCATCACTATATATCAGTGCTATAACGTCATATACATTCAATATAAACAAACATGCATCCGCAGTCTATATATATCCGCGCACAATATTAATTTCAAATCATATATCAATAAGTCCTTATGCTTGGGATCTTAATTGGTGATTTGATTAGCGCATATACGATAGTAGCATTAAAAACCCTACTAATAGTAATAATAATAACAACAACAACAGCAGCAACAATAACTCTGCAATAAATCTAAAGTTAACTTAACCCTTTCAGTGTGCCAAGTCCGATTTTTGTATCAACCCATATTTCCTTGATAATTTTTCAAATTTATTGATTATAATAATGTGATACATTGACAGAAAGAGCTCTAAGGAAATATGGGTTGATACAAAAATCGGACTTGGCACTGAAAGGGTTACGTACTTTATCACTGATTGTCGGAAATTTTGCGGTTTACTAACTTGATGATATCGCATAATTTGCGGAGACCCTTTGGATTTTGTTCATTCATGAGTTCGCTCATCACTATGGTATTTGTTGGTCTTCCCATGAGTTGGGATAACAAGCGATTCCGATGAATTTTTAGATCTGTGCAGATAAGAAGGTAGTGGAATTCGTCTCCTACTTCCACAGAGTCACATAATGGGCAAATCCGGTCACGGCGATCAGAGTCATTCCACGGCCCTGTCTCGAATGGTAGTTTATGGTTACTCGTACGGAATTTACACAATAAACTTATATTGGTGTGATTCAGGATGTCGAGATAACTTTCAAAGGATATACTGTGTTTAAATATTCGGCAAATTCCACCACGACTGCTATTATGTATATCTCTCTCCCGTGTATCTCTGGATTCTGATATTAGACCGCATTTCACATATGATATTAATTGGTTAATGTCGGTTACACGTCCTGAGCACCAGATATATGTAATCATTTGTCAATTACAAACACAGAATGTTTCTTGACATTTGGATAAAAAATTAAGAAGCAAGTACTGAGGATATATACCCGCATCATTGGAACTTAAATACCCCCACCGTGGCAAATTCAACCCGCATTATCCGTAAACCCAACAAAAAAGATTTTTTACTTTAAAGAAAAATTTGGATTAATAATATCGATATGGTGTCGCAAGAAGCTTGTACAGAATTTTTTTTTAAACTGTTCGAATGATTGCAGAAACCCAAAAAAGGGCAGAAAATGAAACGCAACTGGTAAAAATCATTGTTCCGAACCCATATTCGAAGAAACTTCCGGAAAATATCCTAACTTGATAGCATCCACACACAAAAAATCCCAAATCCACAAAAACAAAATCCCAAAATTTTCTAAGTCAAAATAAGTCGAAAATGAAGTGTAATGTTAGGAAAAACAGTCCGAGCCAACCCTGAGCCGCATCATGTAGAGAGGGTGTTGTGAGAAGCATGTATACCAAAAAGTCGGACAGAATAAGTCAAAATAAGTCGAAAAGTAAGGCGTAACTTAAAAAAGAAAGTCGGACCGCACCGCAATTAGCATCATGCGGAGAGGCGGTCCTAAGGAGATTGCATACAAATCAAAATTGAAATCGGTTCATAGTTGTTCGAGTTATGAGGTCGGACGGACGGACGGACGGACGGACACACGGCGGGAGAAAGTGTGACGGACAGACGCAGTCAATCCAGTATACCCCCATTATTATTACTAGTACATCTTCTCAGTGAGGCAGGCGTGAATAGAACTAAACTCCAACATCTCAACAATCATCAAAACGAAATTAAGAGAAACATGAGACGACAAAAACGGCATACAATGTACACGACTAAAGAGAAAACTAAACTAAACCGGGTTAACTCAGCCGCCCGCCTTGAAGTGACGTGTGCCATGAGATAAGCCGTATTCACAGGTCGGTGCCTCACGTAATACGGCCGCCCTAGTACCATAAAGACTCCACACCTCCTGGGGTGTACCCCGCGGCAAACAGGGTGCCACATTAGGGGAGTCTTACCTCTCGCAGTGGGGCGGTATGCATATTCTAACACGGGGTCCATGTGGGATCGTGTTATGGGTAAACGAGTCAACTACAAATATTGGGGAATAATATAGCACCATGTTTTATTCATGAGAAAACACGCAAAATTAATCAAGACTTTATGGTGAATGTAGTTATAGTGTGCATATAGAGATTCGAAGAGCCACTCTGGTGCTGTTTTGACAAGATGTGGTTAATTTTCATTAAGTAACTTGGGAAAATATCCGCCCGTTGTATGGTATACATGGAACTCCTGCAGCAACCTCCAATAATAAATGCATTGACAACTATATTTCAAATCGAAGTGCAAAATTATTGTGAACGTGATTAACTTTGGACATTAGTCAATTGGGTTTATCAGTTTAAGTGCTATGAAGCAAAGAATACCATGTACAATGACAATTTTGCTAATTTTTTGGTAAAATTTACAATTACCAATTGCATTGATGCAAGCAGGCCGTAAGAGCTAATTTGATTGTCTGCATGTGGTGATACGGCATTAAGTGACAGTAACACTTTGTTTGCGTTGTGTTGCTTGCAGCGGATCCAACGCGCGTGAATCTAATCAAATACCACTTGCCTCATTGCTTCGACGTGTCCTGTCGATGAGCCGATGGTTATTGAGTCCGCAGTCGATACACTTTGAAACTGATTAATTTAAAAAATGAAATATTTTGACATATTTTATCGTAAGTGGTCAATCCGTGGGATCTTGACATTTTAAGTTGTGAGTTCCGTGCATGGTAGATATATTATCTCTGGATATTGCATAAGCAACTGAGAAAAAAAATTCACTACATATCCACATTAACTACACCTTTGAATTTCGCATAATAAAATTAACAAAACATTTAAACTTGAACTTTCGCACCGTTTCCCATTTATCTGTTCAAGTCTGCAAACCGTTTTAATTTTAATGTTGGGTCCACTTGATAAAATATAAGGGCCAGTAATCACTTCGTCTACTTTTCTCCGAAAGAACACTGCCATTTGAAAGGGTCCACGATAAGCCTTAATCGTACCATATTCGAAGCAACTCAGTCATTTATACTTTCTACAAATAGATTCAAATAAACTTATTGTCAAACGTTAACTAACACTTCAAAGTTATCCTCTCGATCTGCTAATGGGATGAATCGAATCATTGCATCATGCAACCTGAGCAAAATGGCTGTGTTTATATAGGCATAACGATCAAGTTGACTCCTCTCGACTGGCAATTCGTTTGGCTAATCCATAAGTAATAATAAAATGAATCAAATGTTAATTTCAAATTTATAAATTATACTGATATATACAGAGCAGTGATCATCTCATTTTTTAAATTTGTCACAATGTCTTGTTTCTTTTTTCATTCTCTAAATTCGACCTTTACTTCATCCATGTCTCTGTTTCCCACTTCATATCTCTTGTCTCCTACCTCTCGATCTCTAATTCTATCTTTTCGTTACGCATATATTGTTCTTTTCCGAGGAGATGGCTCCATATAAGCGCCTGGCGCTTGATGTCAAATCATCTTCTCTCTCAGACTTATCATACTTACATATATATATGGACATCATCTTGTAAATTATTGTATAAATCTGGGATACAAAAAAAATAAATAATGATGACACCAACACTGCCATTTCGTCTGAAGAATTTAATGGTGTTTAATTTTTGAGGTAATTGAAATGGATACCACCCCAAATGTTGTTTATATTGCCATTGTGTTGAGTGAGAATCAAACAACAGAGATAATCCTTTCTTATGGAAGTTGTGCCCGTTACCTGTTTGTCGTCGTTCCGCTTTTTTGATTTGTCGTAATATTTGACGTATGCGTTCTACTACAATTTCCTAAAATAACTCGCATCGCGTGAAACCAGAAATGCGTTGTCCTGCGAGATATCCCCATAGCTCCATTGACACGACCAGATCAGACTGGCAGTATACACATATACGGCGTATTAAATAAAAACGCATTGGACATATGATTGATGACTCGTTGAGTCTCAATGTGACTGCGGTATAACCTTAGTAGTTGGTGCCGTTGAACACAGTGTCAAGAAACCTGAGTTATTGGCAAATCACTTCATAGTATATAGGTGGACAATTGAAATATGTCAAGATAGTCAGGACTATGCCCGTAAATGGCTGGCTCTTTATGTAGCACATATTGAACACACCTGTGCCTGCTGCAATATCAGCGGAGCTGCAATGATAACTATAGTGGAAATATATATGTTCGTCTAAGTCTGAGAAGCTGGCTCCGTAGGTGACAGGGAGTCATAAATGTTCATATAGTTGCAATTACAATTGTTGGTACGAACGTACTATTAGACAGCTATGCTCTGACCACCAACTTGTTTTATGCCCACTAGATTTGAAGGTTTGATACAGGAAACATCTACTGACTACATAGCATCCCCTTTGTGGTTTAATTCCAAAAGTATGGTCATGCCCAAGATAATTGCAAGAGCAAACAAATTATACGTGCAGGGCATTCCGCTCATGGCAAAAGAAGTATTCAAACTGTCTAGTGCACACTCCACAATACAACGTTTGTGTCTCAATTGGGAATATGAATCCAATACACATATAAGTAAGGCCGAGAAACAACTTCCTTGTCCAGATTCTCAGAAAATTGCTGGACAGAGATCGTGATGTGTTCATCGGTCTGGATTTAGTTTCGAAATCTCTAGCACTGGATATGGATACATCTACTTCAGTTGAGACAGTTGCTCCAAAATATCTTGAACATTTTGACTCTCAGAAACGGGTTTTAGTACTTGTGTGTGATGCTTGAAGAAAAACGCAGTCGTGACATGGCATACAGTGGCTAAAACGACGTTAACTAAACAAACAAACTAGAGAATAATGTTCAAGTTTGAATGATACAAAAACATCGTATGCACGACTGTCAACTTGATTCATTGGTAAATTCTCACACCAGATTGATCAAATATTATATATATCTTGCAAATGCCAAATCAGATTTGTTCGATGTTAAACCTTGGCAAATTTTATTTCATAATTTCTATTTGATTATCTATTCCACCTCTCTAATTGCTACAATATTAGTATAGTATCTAGTCAGTTCTTGGATACATATCACCGATTCCAAGCGGAAATGTTTCTTCTTGGGTGCTTTTCGATACAATAGTTTTGACTACATTTCTGTTCTTAGTTGTGATGACGTTTAACTCTAATCAATCGATCAATCACTTGTATATCGAGAGTTCAGTTTGTGGGAGAAAATGCGGAATATACAGCTCAGACAATTTATCATTACATCTGATAACAACATACAATCTGCCATGCAGGACACTATTGTCGACAAATGGGATTCGTTAACTGCCGTCAGATGTACAGTGTAATGCCCGCTCGGTGATTCGTGTTCAGCAATAACTGGATGGAATTGTGAAGCCTGCTGGTGATCTATCGAATATAAAACTTCCGAGTCCAGTTATTTCTGGGAGATTGAATAATTGAATTGCATTTCCCATTCCCGCTGGGGATATTAATAAGTCACGGTACAGCGAACACAGACGATATTTCTCAGGACAGATAACAGCTGCAAATCTAAAGATGATATATATGTTGCAACAAAAACAAAAACACTTTTTGAAGGCAGTTTCCCATTACTGTGCCCAAACTACACATCTGGTGTTACTCATATTTCAATTATAATTGTTTTAACCAATAGCTGTTCGATCCCAACTGTTGCAGTGTTCTATACATCGCCACGTTTTCATGCACAGTTCATGGAAAAGTAGGGAAAACATATGTTATTTTACACCTGAGTCAATACAGACAATTCAGGAAAAAAATCTTTAAGGCCTTCATAGAGAAATGTGCCATTATATCCAAGCATATAATGCTGCACGCATGTCTTGAAATGTATTGAAAACACATTAGTACAGAAGAGAAATGTCATAAATAATTCGAGTAATATGTCTTCACAATCCCAGTGGATCATATTTGAGTAATGGGGGCAATTCGCGGGCATTAGTCTTTTATGAACCAGTCCCGGTTAGTTATCAGCAGCGAGTGGATATGCGTTTTCATTTTGTACACTCGTATTAATAGAAGTAACATATTTGTGTTGCTTGAGTTTTATAACAAATAGTTTATGATATAAAATGGTCATTAGTCTGAATATTAAACATTATAACTATTGAGTTTTGGAGAGAATTTTTTTTTTGCTCTACGGACTAATAATATGTGACACGAAGAGCGGAACGGGCGGATGGATGCACCCCCTCTCTTTCTGCGGGTGTGACTAATTACCGCCCGGGACCACCCGGGCGCCGACACGGGCCCGTTGACACTATATCTCGACGTTATAAGGTAGGGACATACCACCTGAGGGCAACCTAGTGGATTTTACTCGCTCGCTCGTCTCCGGCCGGTGTTATTAACCCCACAAATGCCGATATTGGCTAAGAGAGCCCGGGCGATTACGAGTGTCTTCGTGTGTTTTCGGAAAGTACATTTTGGTGATGCGTGGTAGTGCAATACACCTGAGTGTGAATTCCATATATTGACTCGTTGACGCGTCCACGGCCGACGTTATTAACCCCTAAAAATCCGGTAAAATACTATATAACCAAAAAGAGCCCGGGACCGCCCGGGCGCCCCATGTGACCGTGGACACTATATCTCGACGTTATAACGTATATAGCGACATACCCCACAAGGTCAACCTAGAAATTTTTACTTGCTCGCTCGACTCCGGCCGGTGTTATAAACCCCGCAAATACC
The DNA here is from genome assembly GCA_032622095.1 of Siphonodentalium dalli. Lineage (NCBI taxonomy): Eukaryota > Metazoa > Mollusca > Scaphopoda > Gadilida > Siphonodentaliidae > Siphonodentalium > Siphonodentalium dalli. The sequence goes on along the minus strand of CP136062.1, from coordinate 115,071,586 downwards.
GATATTGGATATATAAGAGAGCCCGGGGGCCCGGGTGTCTTCGTGTGTTTTCGGACAGTATAGTTTGGTGATGCGTGGTAGTGCAATACACCTGAGTGTGAATTCCATATATTGACTCGTTTAAGCGCCCACGACCGATGTTATTAACCCCTCAAAATCCGGTAAAATAACATATAAAAAAAGAGCCCGGGACCGCCCGGGCGCCCCCATGGGCCCGTGGACACTATATCTCGACGTCATAACATAGCGATATATACTGCTACCTCTCGATCTCTAATTCTATCTTTTCGTTACGCATATATTGTTCTTTTCCGAGGAGATGGCTCCATATAAGCGCCTGGCGCTTGATGTCAAATCATCTTCTCTCTCAGACTTATCATACTTACATATATATATGAACATCATCTTGTAAATTATTGTATAAATCTGGGATACAAAAAAAATAAATAATGATGACACCAACACTGCCATTTCGTCTGAAGAATTTAATGGTGTTTAATTTTTGAGGTAATTGAAATGGATACCACCCCAAATGTTGTTTATATTGCCATTGTGTTGAGTGAGAATCAAACAACAGAGATAATCCTTTCTTATGGACGTTGTGCCCGTTACCTGTTTGTCGTCGTTCCGCTTTTTTGATTTGTCGTAATATTTGACGTATGCGTTCTACTACAATTTCCTAAAATAACTCGCATCGCGTGAAACAAGAAATGCGTTGTCCTGCGAGATATCCCCATAGCTCCATTGACACGACCAGATCAGACTGGCAGTATACACATATACGGCGTATTAAATAAAAACGCATTGGACATATGATTGATGACTCGTTGAGTCTCAATGTGACTGCGGTATAACCTTAGTAGTTGGTGCCGTTGAACACAGTGTCAAGAAACCTGAGTTATTGGCAAATCACTTCAGAGTATATAGGTGGACAATTGAAATATGTCAAGATAGTCAGGACTATGCCCGTAAATGGCTGGCTCTTTATGTAGCACATATTGAACACACCTGTGCCTGCTGCAATATCAGCGGAGCTGCAATGATAACTATAGTGGAAATATATATGTTCGTCTGAGTCTGAGAAGCTGGCTCCGTAGGTGACAGGGAGTCATAAATGTTCATATAGTTGCAATTACAATTGTTGGTACGAACGTACTATTAGACAGCTATGCTCTGACCACCAACTTGTTTTATGCCCACTAGATTTGAAGGTTTGATACAGGAAACATCTACTGACTACATAGCATCCCCTTTGTGGTTTAATTCCAAAAGTATGGTCATGCCCAAGATAATTGCAAGAGCAAACAAATTATACGTGCAGGGCATTCCGCTCATGGCAAAAGAAGTATTCAAACTGTCTAGTGCACACTCCACAATACAACGTTTGTGTCTCAATTGGGAATATGAATCCAATACACATATAAGTAAGGCCGAGAAACAACTTCCTTGTCCAGATTCTCAGAAAATTGCTGGACAGAGATCGTGATGTGTTCATCGGTCTGGATTTAGTTTCGAAATCTCTAGCACTGGATATGGATACATCTACTTCAGTTGAGACAGTTGCTCCAAAATATCTTGAACATTTTGACTCTCAGAAACGGGTTTTAGTACTTGTGTGTGATGCTTGAAGAAAAACGCAGTCGTGACATGGCATATAGTGGCTAAAACGACGTTAACTAAACAAACAAACTAGAGAATAATGTTCAAGTTTGAATGATACAAAAACATCATATGCACGACTGTCAACTTGATGCATTGGTAAATTCTCACACCAGATTGATCAAATATTATATATATCTTGCAAATGCCAAATCAGATTTGTTCGATGTTAAACCTTGGCAAATTTTATTTCATTATTTCTATTTGATTATCTATTCCACCTCTCTATTTGCTACAATATTAGTATAGTAACTAGTCAGTTCTTGGATACATATCACCGATTCCAAGCGGAAATGTTTCTTCTTGGGTGCTTTTCGATACAATAGTTTTGACTACCTTTCTGTTCTTAGTTGTGATGACGTTTATCTCTAATCAATCGATCAATCCCTTATATATCGAGAGTTCAGTTTGTGGGAGAAAATGCGGAATATACAGCTCAGACAATTTATCATTACATCTGATGACAACATACAATCTGCCATGCAGGACACTATTGTCGACAAATGGGATTCGTTAACTGCCGTCAGATGTACAGTGTAATGACCGCTCGGTGATTCGTGTTCAGCAATAACTGGATGGAATTATGAAGCCTGCTGGTGATCTATCGAATATAAAACTTCCGAGTCCAGTTATTTCTGGGAGATTGAATAATTGAATTGCATTTCCCATTCCCGCTGGGGATATTAATAAGTCACGGTACAGCGAACACAGACGATATTTCTCAGGACAGATAACAGCTGCAAATCTAAAGATGATATATATGTTGCAACAGAAACAAATACACTTTTTGAAGGCAGTTTTTCATTACTGTGCCCAAACTACACATCTGGTGTTACTCATATTTCAATTATAAATGTTTTAACCAATAGCTGTTCGATCCCAACTGTTGCAGTGTTCTATACATCGCCACGTTTTCATTCACAGCTCATGGAAAAGTAGGAAAAACCTATGTTATTTTACACCTGAGTCAATACAGACAATTCAGGAAAAAAATCTTTAAGGCCTTCATAGAAAAATGTGCCATTATATCCAAGCATATAATGCTGCACGCATGTCTTGAAATGTATTGAAAACACATTAGTACAGAAGAGACATGTCATAAATAATTCGAGTAATATGTCTTCACAATCCCAGTGGATCATATTTGAGTAATGGGGGCAATTCGCGGGCATTAGTCTTTTATGAACCAGTCCCGGTTAGTTATCAGCAGCGAGTGGATATGCGTTTTCATTTTGTACACTCGTATTAATAGAAGTAACATATTTGTGTTGCTTGAGTTTTATAACAAATAGTTTATGATATAAAATGGTCATTAGTATGAATATTAAACATTATAACTATTGAGTTTTGGAGAGAAAATTTGTTTTGCTCTACGGACTAATAATATGTGACACGAAGAGCGGAACGGGCGGATGGATGCACCCCCTCTCTTTCTGCGGGTGTGACTAATTACCGCCCGGGACCACCCGGGACCACCCGGGCGTCCACACGGGCCCGTTGACACTATATATCGACGTTATATATAAGGTAGGGACATACCACCTGAGGGCAACCTAGAGGATTTTACTCGCTCGCTCGTCTCCGACCGGTGTTATTAACCCCACAAATGCCGATATTGGCTAAGAGAGCCCGGGCGATTACGGGTGTCTTCGTATGTTTTCGGAAAGTACATTTTGGTGATGCGTGGTAGTGCAATACACCTGAGTGTGAATTCCATATGTTGACTCGTTGACGCGTCCACGGCCGACGTTATTAACCCCTCAAAATCCGGTAAAATACTATATAACCAAAAAGAGCCCGAGACCACCCGGGCGCCCCATGTGACCGTGGACACTATATCTCGACGTTATAACGTAGCGACATACCCCACAAGGTCAACCTAGACATTTTTACTTGCTCGCTCGACTCCGGCCGGTGTTATAAACCCCGCAAATACCGATATTGGATATATAAGAGAGCCCGGGGGCCCGGGTGTCTTCGTGTGTTTTCGGACAGTATAGTTTGGTGATGCGTGGTAGTGCAATACACCTGAGTGTGAATTCCATATATTGACTCGTTTAAGCGTCCACGACCGATGTTATTAACCCCTCAAAATCCGGTAAAATAACATATAAAAAAGAGCCCGGGACCGCCCGGGAGCCCCCATGGGCCCGTGGACACTATATCTCGACGTTATAACATAGCGATATATACCCCACGAGCTCAACATAGAACATTTTACTCGATGGCTCGTCTCCGGCCGGTGTTATTAACCACACAACAGTTTCTGCCTATATTGGCTAAGAGAGCCCGGGGGAGCCCGGGTGTCTTCGTGTGTTTTCGAACAGTATATTTTGGCGATGTGTGGTAGTGCAAAACACTTGAGTGCGAATTCCATATATTGACTCGTTTACGCGTCCACGGGCGATGTTATGAACCCCTCAAAATCCGGTAAAATACCATATAAACAAAAAGAGCCCGGAACAGCCCGGGGCCGCCCGGACGCCCACGTGGACCCGTGGACACTATATCTGGACGCTATAACGTAGCGACATACCCCACGAAGTAAACATAAAAAATATTTACTCGCTCGCTCGATTCCGGCCGGTGTTATTAACCCCGCAAATACCGATATTGGCTATATAAGAGAGCCCGGGGAGCCCGGGTGTCCGTGTGTTTTCGGACAGTATAATTTGGTGATGAGTGGTAGTGCAATACATTGAGTGTGAATTCCATATATTGACTCGTTGACGCGTCCACGGCCGATGTTATTAACACCTCAAAATCCGGTAAAATACTATCTAAACAAAAAGAGCCCGAGACCACCCGGGCGCCCCAACGGGCCCGTGGACACTGTTTCTCGACGTTATAAGGTAGCGACATACCACCTGAGGGCAACATAGAGGATTTTACTCGCTCGCTCGTCTCCGGTCGGTGTTATTAACCCCGCAAATGCCGATATTGGCTAGGAGAGCCCGAGTGATCCCGGGTGTCTTCGTGTGTTTTCGGACAGTATATTTTGGTGATGGGTGGTAGTGCAATACACCTGAGTGTGACTTCCAAATATTGACTCGCTGACGCGTGCACGGCCGATGGTATTAACCCCTCAAAATCCGGTAAAATACCATATAAACAAAAAGAGCCCGGGACCGCACTTACGTTTTGACGAAAATGATATGACATGGGCCTTTCGAACAAGAATGTGTTCAATTAAAACAAATCTCATAAATCGTCATTCCAATATACGTAATAACAACACATTTAACCTACCATATTATTCCTGAACTTCCATGCACTGTGTCACACCCCATGGAACTTTACATTCAACTGCATAGTGTACGTGCATCACCGGTTGTATATTACATGCTATACATGTATTATAATTCTTTCAACATATTTTGTTTGTTAGTTTGGTTTACTTTCAATCGTATATATATGTGCATCAAACTGTGTACATTATAGTGTATTATAATTATGTTAACATATTTTGTGTGTTAGTGTTGGTATCTTTGAGATAACAATAAAGTATTTGCATGTGTGCAATCGTTATAAGTAAATCCCATAACGCCAGGTCAAGAACGGGGTCCGTTGATAGACATAATCCGTGGAATATATAGTTAAACCCACATTAATAAGAAATCACATTACAATTTTGTTCATATACCAATAATAAATATCGCGTAAATTGCATGTTATAGTCATGTTCTACATTGTGTTATGTAAACAAAAGCCAATTTTTGTAACATAATTTGACTTGTATTTAAGTAACACAGCGTATATATCGAGTATATATAGCATGCTATGTTCGTGATATTTATTATTGGTATAAGAACAGAACCTTCCTATATTTTAATATTCCTTTCGTTTATGGTGGATTTACCAAATGTGAATATATTAACAGCAATACTCTTATTGTTGATACGGTATTTTACCGGATTTTGAGGGGTTAATAACATCGGCCGTGGACGCGTCAGCGAGTCAATATTTGGATGTCACACTCAGGTGTATTGCACTACCACGCATCAGCAAAATATGCTGTCCGAAAACACACGAAGACACCCAGGCTCCCCCGGGCTCTCTTAGCCTTATCGGCATTTTCGGGGTTAATAACACCGGCCGGAGTCGAGCGAGCGAGTAAAATTTTCTAGGTTGACCTCGTGTGGTATGTCGCCACGTTATAACGTCGAGATATAGTGTCCACGGGCCCGTGGGGGCGCCCGGGCGAGCGAGTAAAATGTTCTAGGTTGACCTCGTGGGGTATGTCGCTACGTTATAACGTCGAGATATAGTGTACATTGGCCCATGGGGGCACCCGGGCGGTCCCGGGCTCCTTTTGTTTATATAGTATTTTACCGGATTTTGAGGGGTTAATAACATTGGCCGTGGACGCGTCAACGATTCAATATATGGAATTCACACTCAGGTGTATTGCACTACCACGCATCACCAAGATATACTGTCCGAAAACACACGAAGACATCCGTAATCACCCGGGCTCTCTTAGCCAATATCGGCATTTGTGGGATTAATAACACCGGCCGGAGGTGAGCGAGTAAAATTTTCTAGGTTGACCTCGTGGGGTACGTCGCTACGTTATAGCGTCGAGATATAGTGTTCACGGGCCCATGTGGGCGCCTCTTTTTGTTTATATAGTATTTTACCGGATTTTGAGGGGTTAATAATATCGGCCGTGGATGCGTCAACGAGTCAATATATTGAATTCACACTCAGGTGTATTGCCCTACCACGCATCAGCAAAATATACTGTCCGAACACACACGAAGACACACAGGCTCCCCGGGCTCTCTTAGACAATATCGGCATTTGCGGGGTTAATAATACCGGCCGGAGTCGAGCGAGCGAGTAAAATTTTCTAGGTTGACCTCGTGTGGTATGTCGCCACGTTATAACGTCGAGATATAGTGTCCACGGGCCCGTGGGGGCGCCCGGGCGGTCTCGGGCGGTACACTCTTAGAACCAGAAGTCCTTCAGAGAACCCAAAAAGGTTCTTCACCTTGTCACAATAGGAGCACCTTATTTGGTGCTTCAAAGGACCCCATCATAAGGTTCTACTGAAGAACCATATCATAAGGTTCCACAGAACAACCCCAAGAGGGTTCTTCAGAGAACCCTGTTCATAACATGGTTATTGAGGGAACACTAATAAGAACACCACTAGAGTATAATACAGGTAACAATTCTAAGATAAATGGTACCTGAACATTCCACATTATTTTAATAAAACGACTCAGTTCTGGTTATCGGGCTCACGGAACTGCAAACCAAATGTCCACATTACATTGAACGTTCGGCCCATTTCGCAACAACGAAATAGCGCATAATGATAAGATGTTGGCTACCTTGTCTATATCGCGGCGTTGCGAACACTTTGGGGTTTTGTTATAATAACTAATAGATTGTCGTGATATTGAAGCATTTGGGGAATGATATATATGATTATGATTGGAGTGATTATACCTGCACATTCCATATACAATTCGCTTAATTTTGGTGTGATTCATATTCTTGATTACACGAAGGTGGAGAATTAGTCTGCACTTTAACATATATTTATGTATATTTTATGAATACATGAAGAACCCTTCAGCATCCAAGAGAACCATAGTTTCACACCATAGCTTAGCACAGCTCCGAAGATTTAAGTATCAGCTTGACCGAAGATCGCTTGAAAGCATTTATAAAACTTTTATCCTACCACTATTTGATTACTCCGATGTAGTCTGGGATTGTGCCCCCAAATACCTAACCGAGAAGCTCGACCGATTACATTGCGATGCCGCCCGAACAGTTAGTGGCCTCACACGATCAGTGTCCAATATAAACCTCCTAAATGAAGTTGGCTGGCCAACACTGAGCAAGAGAAGAGAGATCCATAAACTACAAGCAATGTATAAAATAGTAAATGACGATGCCCCCGAATACCTACAAAATCTTCTAACACCTAGATCATCTGAAGTCTCTGGATATAACCTGAGAAAACCGGGAAAATTCTATTCTTACTTCTGTAACACCGAGCATTTTAAAAAATCATTCTTCCCCGCTACTTTAAAATCGTGGAATGACATACCCACAGAAATAACAGATGCCGAATCTATCGCAGACTTCAAATTTTATCTCGAATTAATAGATCCTACAGTAAAACCACCATCATACTTCTATACAGGTCGTAGAACGCTAAATGTCGCCCATGCCAAATTGCGTAACAAATGCAGCAGCCTACGTTCCGATATGTTCCAAAATTATATCTCTGACAGCCCCCAATGCCATTGTGGAAATCCATGCGAAGATACTTACCACTACCTCTGTGCGTGTCCCCTATTTCACACCGAACGAATGGAAATGTGTCAAAAATTATACCAAGAAGGACTGAAAATTACACATATCAATGATTTACTTCTCGGAATTCCCGATATCTCAAATAGAAGAAACAAAATTCTCTTCAAAATAGTCCATCGATATATAACAGCGACTAAACGATTCGAAGTCGGATAATCAAACGCATTTCAGAATAGCCACAAAAAGCAAATTAGTCACAAATCGGTTTTGGCACCTCCCACCCCAAACCCCGAACCCACTCATTTGTAAATGTAAATATGTTTAACCTATATATGATTTTGAATCTCTCCTTCAACATTTTGTATGAATAATATTATTGCAAACAGGGAGAGGGGCAAAGTAAGTTTTGTAACTTGTCCCCAATCCCTTTTGTATTATTCGATATACAAATAAAATATGTTTAAAGTAAGTTCACACCAACGAACCCTATCGATTACAGAGAACCTTTTCTGACACCGAGGAACCTTTGAGTTCTTACAGAGAACCCTTGAGTTCTCCATAGAACCTCAACGAACCCCTAATTATTAGAGTGTAATTAGTCACACCGGAGAGATACGACATTCAACTCTGTGTAATAATGTAATTACATTGCACTTTTAGTATGGGCTGCTGAGAAGGTCTCTGGGTGAGAAGAGGTGACTGGCACTATACAATTGCTAGGGAATAAACTACGTTGTATCATACATCTGTAATGTTTGTTCGGTGTTTCTCAAACACAATAAATCACACACGCCCATGCTACTGGAGATGATAACCTTGATACATATATTTACACATAACTAATTTATAGCAACGTTTTATCCCTGTGGTCCCTGTGGAGTTGTATCACATGGTGATCGGTATTACTGTAAAGTGTCCTGTTGCAACTTTTCCGTCTATGCGAGCGGGAATTTTCATTGAGAAATTTGAATGAGGCTTAATTTTACAATCGGATAATCCTGATGTTACGCGAGGTTCACCATGTGACAACTGCTTCTATGCATTGATTCAATAACTATACAATTACGTCCCGCCAACGTGTGAGTATTTGGCATGAACAGATTAAGCGAATATTGGACTGTTGAACAGCTTCCTATTATAATTATTCCTTGTTCGTTATGAACCAAGATTCTCATATGAACGATGATACAAACTGTTAATTTCTGAGCCAGGTCACAATGACAGTGGCTGACATTTGTTGCTATCTACATGCAGCATTCGGACGCTTATTGGTGGACATTGCATTGGACGTTATATTTATTGTTTAGTGAGCAACTGGAGTCGAATTCATGAATTGTTTATTTCACGCCATTTAAAGACACGGTTGGCCTTGGCGGTGGGTATCCTGTGAAAATATCTCCACCCGCCAAATACCGCCACAAACAGAAACAACATCAAAATGTAGATAGACTTTGTCCGTATACAAATCAGAAATATCGCATAAACAGTATGTTATGGTCATTTGTTTGACCATTGTTATGTAAACAAAAGCATAAAAAGTAACTTTTCTGGTGTTTGTTTATATTATGATGGTAAACATAAAGAGCGTTCTTTGTTGGTGAATACCTGATATGGAACTAATAAAGAGCGTTTATGCCATTTGTGTGTGATTAGCCAGTAGCATTGTGCTGTCTTCCGTACCACAATCAGGCTCTTGCTTAGGTAAAATATAGTAGGTCTTTATGATAACATGCTGTTTACGCGATGGTCGTGGTATATATGAACGGAACTGTATGCGTTTTAGTGTTTTTCTGTTTACGGTGTTTGGAACAAATATGAATATTTTCGACAATTAAGGCCGCACGTGCCTTTAAGAAAAACCTATATTTAATCTTTATTGCTTTGGTAAACAATGCCATTTAACTGTAATTCATTTGTCACACACAAATGGTATTATTAAGTCCTTTTTGAATTTCACATCTGTGTGAATGTTTTGTACATTAATTGTATCACATGCATTTTATTTACTTTCGGTTCACATGTTAATGGTCTAGACCTTGCTCTATCTTATATTGTGTTTTCTGTCATTCAGGTTGAAACATTAAACAACTATTCTACAAACTTGGCGTGGACTATTTATATATCCTACCCGATACAGACGAAACAGGAGTGTCCTTTCAACAATTTCAATGTTGCTTGGATTCTCAGAATGATAAATACATCCTTGAATTGTGGAAGAAATTTTCCCCATTTTATCATATGCCATACGAAAAACAAAATAAGAGAGGCAGTTCCTATGGACGGCCGTAAATTCTTGAATGTTATATTATGTATATGTATCCAATGTAAGTTCATTATAGATCCATAGATCTTACCCTCTCATGCATATGTGGGGGCAATTACAGCTTTAGCACTGAGAGTCATCTCTCTATATATCTCTATATAATATATAGCTGGTGAAATTCGCACTAACCACCACATCACCAACCGATATTGCTTGTCCCCTCAGTTGTAGATTCAGGAACTCATCAGGGTTATGCCAGAGCTACTATATAGTTTTATAGTATCTCTGGTTATGCCAGAGAATCTGGTTTTCTCTGGTTATCCACATTCCACATTCTATATAGTTTATCTCTTTATGCGCTTGCATCGCTATATCCACTATACCTCACCACCCCCTATATAACTAATTGTATTGATGTCAACTTTTCCTTTTGTCGGCATTTTTGCTTTATACATTTCTATCATAGGAGTTTGTGTCGCGCTTATGGCTTGGGTTGCCCACTATCTCGTTTTTGTCGTCCACCTTTATATACCCTAACCTATATTTGTTTGTTTGTTCACAAATTTGAAGATTGTGTGTGCTTTATTATATCCTATTATAATATCACATTGGTTATACGAGATAGTCAACGAAGCAATACATTCAGCTCTCATAAGCGATTTCTAGATGTTTTATCGACGACAACATTGGGAAACTCGAATGTTTGTTCCAGAAACGGCAAGTGTAGACTTCGACTATTTTACAACATGAACGTTATATGATTATGTATCCACATTCCATACTAGCATAACTATATTCCTCCCACCACATTAAAATGCCAGACATAACCTCAACACACGCCGGCACCCTCGTAATATCCAACGTCGACTCGATAGGCCCACAGTCAATATCGCATTCCCCAGACGGCAGTCTTATATGCGTAACATTTGTAGCAACATGCATGGAATCGCAATAATCTGCAAAAACACCATTATAATTATCATTATCGGTAATATCCTCACATACTTCGTGCATAAGATTGAGTGCAGTAATCTAAATACGTAGTTTTGTCATAAATATGTAAATGTTATGACAAACCCAATCTGTAGATGCAGAATAAATAATAATAGGGATCATCAGTCGGGTTCGGTTACACCAGGTACAGTAATTCCCTAAGTAATCGACTCCTTAACCACATCATAATTATGGATAACTTTTCAGGATTTAGTCGGAAATATGGCTTGTTGCCATTCACCGGAAAGCTCCCAGTGTACGTGTATACCCTCTGGCATGTGTTGATATTGCCATATGGTCGAGGGAGTCACGTAAAATATATGCATATAACACCGGTTCGCCTATAACTGGGATCGGCCCTTTGTGGCCGAATCCTGTTGTAATTATTAATATTATGACTTATCGGGCAAGAGTTGGTATGTTCTATAAGCGTGCAGTATAAGTACAAAGGGAAAGAAACTAAATATGTTGTGTTCACTTAGCCTCTTGTCATTCCATGCACTACGTTCCATTGGTATAACGCAAAACTTCACTTTCCTCATTGTTTTGAAGTATTATATTTTGAATAACGATTGTATTCTTCCCAAATATATTTTTGATAGGAATAATTTCAGATTCATTGTAAACTTTAGCAAACTTTCCTTCAATGTTGCGATAAACTTAATATCTCGATCACCACTAGTATTTTTATCACACTTATGTCGTGCAATTTATGAAATAATGAAAAGTTTATTAATGAAATCTGGGAGCGTTCACCCAAATCCTGAACCAAACGCACCAACACTATCGATTATGTGCCTCAATGTACAAAGTCTATTGCCCAAGCTTGACACCATTATTGCTGAATGTCAAAATTATGATATACTTGCATTTACCGAGACTTGGCTATCAGATTCAACCTCGGACTCGGAGTTGACTATACCGGGCTTCAACAGCCCTGAAAGACTTAATCGTCCTACTCTCGGAGGAGGTATCGCGATTTATGTCCACAACTCATTTCATTTCAAAAGGCGAAAAGATATCGAAATACTCGGCCTAGAACATATATGGTTAGAAAGCGTTAAAGGCACGTGCGGCCTTAATTGTCGAAAATATTCATATTTGTTCCAAACACCGTAAACAGAAAAACATTAAAACGCATACAGTTCCGTTCATATATACCATGACCATCGCGTAAACAGCATGTTATCATAAAGATTTACTATATTTTACCTAAGCAAGAGCCTGATTGTGTTACAGAAGATAAGCACAATGCTGCTGGCTAATCACACACAAATGGCATAAACGCTCTTTATTCGTTCCATATCAGGAATTCACCCACAAAGAACGCTCTTTATGTTTACCATCATAATATAAACAAACACCAGAAAAGTAACTTTTTATGCTGTTGTTTACATAACAATGGTCAAACATATGACCATAACATATTGTTTATGCGATCTTTCTTATTTGTCTACGGACAAAGTCTATCTACATTTTGATGTTCTTTCTGTTTGTGGCGGTTTTTGACGGGTGGATATATTTTCACAGGATACCCACCACCAAGGCCGCACGTGCCTTTAAAGTAGCAAAGGCCAGTGGCGATGACGGTATCAGCCCCAACATTGTAAAGAACTGCGATACGGCCCTAGCAAGTCCTATGTGCTATATATTTAACGAATTTTTAAAACATTCCTATTTCCCCGATGAGTGGAAGAGAGCAAACGTTTGTCCCATCTTTAAAAATGGAGATCCAAGTATGCCATCGAATTATCGTCCGATTTCATTGCTAAGTTGAATCTCAAAAATATTTGAGAAATGTATCTTTCGACATTTATCAAAATACTTATACAAAAATAAGCTCCTAACAGATTTACAATCGGGTTTCACTCCAAACGACAGTACTGTATTCCAGCTAACAGACATATATCATTATCTTATTTCATCTTTAGACGAAGGCAAAGAAATCAGGTGCCTTTTCTGTGACATCAGCAAAGCTTTTGATAAAGTTTGGCATAAGGGACTATTGTCCAAACTGAGTAATCTAGGTGTGTGTGAAAATACATACGACCTTTTGAAAAATTATTTGGAAAATAGACAACAAAGAGTCATTTTTGAAACTACCCAGTCGTCCTGGAAATCTGTAGAATCTGGTGTCCCTCAAGGGTCTATACTGGGTCCCCTACTATTCTTGATATACATCAATGATATAGCAGATGAGATAACAAGTAATATCCGACATTTTGCAGACGACACCCCCCCCCCTTTACCTAGCAGTAGAAGATCCCATACTGGCTGCTGACGTTCTAAACAAAGACATATCGAAAATACACGATTGGTCTAACAAATGGCTCGTTAAATTTAACCCATCCAAAACTGAATCCCTCTTAGTTAGCAGGAAAGAAATTAAACCTAGCCACCCCCATCTCAAAATGGCAAATAAATCAATATGCGAAGTAGCTACACATAAACACCTAGGTCTAACCTTTAGTTCCGATGGTAAATGGAAAGACCATATCGCAGATATTGAAAAACGAGTCTATAGTAGGCTGTCCCTGTTGAGGAGGCATAAATTTAACATTGACAGGAGGTCACTAGAAAGAATATATTTATCATTTATTCGTCCTGCCCTGGAGTATGCCTCCTCAGTTTGGGACAACTGTAGCAACGAAGAAGCTAATGAATTAGAAGAAATCCAATACGAAGCCGCAAGAATCGTAACTGGCGCGACAAGAAGTTGTAGTAAAGAGGACTTTCTCCACGAAACTGGGTGGGAGACACTTACAAATCGACGCCGAAAAATCAAGATAACCCAATTTTTCAAAATGGTGAAAAAGTCAACACCCGCCTACCTATACATATATGTTCCCCGTATATCAGGGAGTCTAACAAATTACGACTTCAGACCTAAAGACATGAAACCGTTTTTTTGTAATACCGAAGCATATAAAAAATCCTTTTTACCTTCAGCTGTGAGTCTATGGAATGATCTACCACCGGATGCCAAAAACTGTGAAACCATATCGGACTTCAAATCTTTTCTTAAAACTGACCTCGTCGTGAGCCCCCGTTACATGGAATTTGCTTACACAAGACGAAGTCAAATTTTCCATTGTCGATTACGACTAGGGTGTAGCAATCTGAGTTACGACTTATACGAATTGTGCTGTACATACTGCTCGGTTTATATCTCAGGCATATTCAATCAGACAATCAAATCTATCTAAATAGCCAAAACATGCATTAATAATAATATTGTATTTGTGTACCAAGTGACTAATAGGCCCTATGGGCCGGATGTTTGTTAACATAACGTCACTATAATAAATAAATCTAATCTAATCTAATCTAATCTAATCTATATCGCAATCATTTACAAGACAATCAATATTGTATATGTGGCGAAGTTGAAACAGTATCACACTTCTTGCACTATTGCCCAGTCTTTGAAGCCGAGAGAGACATATGTTTCAGCAAACTTAATAATTTGGAAACAAAAACACTCTTAGAAGGTTCAAAATCACTTTCATTATCCAAAAACATTGAGATATTCGCTAACATTCAGAAATATATAGAACTAACTGGCAGATTCAAGCCATATTATTCACAAACCTGATGTATACGATCTTAGGCAATGCATGGAACAAAATTAAAAACACATTAAAATCCAAATTAAATTATGTGTAATATCGATCCCAAAGCACCCTGCCAAAACCTGCTACGATTGGAAGGGGTGCTGTCAGGCACATTATAATTAACAATAACAACAGTAATTTCATTGAGCTATATACATTCATATACATCGAAATGTATATTCTATATTTGTCTATTTGAAACGGTTACCATTCGATATTTTATATGTGCAGGAGATGGCTTAAGATAAGCATCATGCTTACTGCCAAATCCCATTATAACCATCAATATCTTTCATCATCATACCGTGAACTTTGTACATTATATTGGTTAAAATAAAATATGTTTAAACTAACACTTATTTGTGTCGTACTGGTCATGTTGTAACTGTGAAGAATTCAAGAGTTCACTTATCGCGGAAAATACATATTATATTGCTAAACAGGAACTGATATTTGTGACTGCAGTCAACCAACTTTACCGTGGAGAATAGACATGCCGATTGTCTTCCATAATACGGCGGTCCGATTTCATCAACCAAATCGTAGGACTTTTTTAGTTTTGACGACAGATACACCATCTTAACTACCCGCTCTACAATATAAAGGCTTGGATATATTATATGTCGCTTTAAAATTTTCTTTTATAAATGGATTTCCCCATTCAGTTATAAAATTATTCAATTGAATGGTATATTATTCATATGGAGGGGTTTTCATGAAATATAAGCAGACGACAGCAGGACAAATAGATATATCAAGTGCATAATTAGATCGATACATTGTGAGAAATGTTCAGATAATACATGCAAGTCCAACAAATGTTCAGATAATAATGTAAGTCCAGCAAATGTTCAGATAATAATGTATGTCCAACAAATGTTCCCAAATGTTCAGATAATAATGTTCAGATAATAATGTTCAGATAATACAGTTAAGTCCAACAAATGTTCAGATAATAATGTATGTCCAACAAATGTTCCCAAATGTTCAGATAATAATGTTCAGATAATCCATGCAAGTCCAACAGATGTTAGATAATACATGTAAGTCCAACAAATGTTCAGATAATAATGTTCAGATAATAATGTTCAGATAATACATGTAAGTCCAACAAATGTTCAGATAATAATGTTCAGATAATCCATGTAAGTCCAACAGATGTTAGATAATGCATGTAAGTCCAACAAATGTTCAGATAATAATGTTCAGATAATAATGTTCAGATAATACATGTAAGTCCAACAAATGGGCGTTTGTGGAATCTATTATCTGACAATTTCCTAAGGAACTACTCGTCAATGGGTCTCTGTATAGAAAGGGTTAAAGGCACGTGCGGCCTTGGTGGTGGGTATCCTGTGAAAATATATCCACCCGTCAAAAACCGCCACAAACAGAAAGAACATCAAAATGTAGATAGACTTTGTCCGTAGATAAATAAGATAGATCGCATAAACAATATGTTATGGTCATATGTTTGACCATTGTTATGTAAACAACAGCATAAAAAGTAACTTTTCTGGTGTTTGTTTATATTATGATGGTAAACATAAAGAGCGTTCTTTGTGGGTGAATTCCTGATATGGAACGAATAAAGAGCGTTTATGCCATTTGTGTGTGATTAGCCAGCAGCATTGTGCTTATCTTCTGTAACACAATCAGGCTCTTGCTTAGGTAAAATATAGTAAATCTTTATGATAACATGCTGTTTACGCGATGGTCATGGTATATATGAACGGAACTGTATGCGTTTTAATGTTTTTCTGTTTACGGTGTTTGGAACAAATATGAATATTTTCGACAATTAAGGCCGCACGTGCCTTTAAGAACTCAATTAATTAATGTGGGGGGTTTGTTTTGCAAACACAATTGAAGGTAACATTTCACATCAGTCAAAAAAGTCATTTACTGGCGCTTGTAAAGTTCGTCAACCAATATTTTGTATTAAAACCGGAGAGTGCATAAGAGTCGCTATAGCTCTGGGGGGAAAACCCCTCAGTGATGTAAAGATCAATTGATTTCGTTATTTGTAACAAGACAACAAAGTTTAATCTTGATGGGAATCTATATAAATGGGTCGACTCACAATTGATTCTGGATAAGACCTAATGCATATAGTATGGTAAGGTTCCAGTAAATGAGTCTATGGAAAGGTCGGAGATTGACCTAACGACCCACAGTTTACTTCATCAGATTGAAGGGTCGCATAATGTTCCAGCCTCAATTTCTATATTTTACGGGACATCAATCTGCTGTTGTTTTCATTAACCCTTTACCCAACAGTAGGGCCCTGTACCAATGCATTCTCTTATATATGCGAGTCGACCATAGGTCGCCTCGCATATATAAGAGAATGCATTGGCTTAACACATTAAAAATTATAAAATTGTTAAAGAATGTAAGAAAAAATGGTAAAAAGTGTTTTTTTTTAGGCCAATGCATTCTCTTATATATGCGAGGCGACCTATGGTCGACTCGCATATATAAGAGAATGCATTGGCACAGGGCATAACTGTAACTATCACAATGTGGTCAAGGAGCCGGTTCCAATGATATCCATATTTGTATGGTTATATTAAGACAGACCGAAGATATTTTAAGCTGTTGAAGCTTTATTTGGCCGGTTTTGGCCGTTTTGTTGGGTAAAGGGTTAACCATGTCCTAATATATGGGGTAAAATATATATTCAGCCACGATACGAAACATGTAGCCCAAATCGTAGACGGACGGACGAAGGACTGAATGTTTACATTGTTTTTGTGACGTTTATAAGTTCTACAAAAGAGTAGAGCCTATGTCACTGAACATGTTGGCAATGACAGCTTAATTTAATATTCCTCAAAAAGTTGTAGTGGAATAAGCACATGCTATGTATTTAAAGTTGTATAGTATATATATATACTTGTCAGCATCAGCAAATATTCCCCCAGAAAGAGTTGGAATAAAGAGAATCGCCCTTATCTAGGTCGGCCTTTGGTGTATGCACGGTTTGCACTCTCCAATCAATATTTAGGCTTTGCGTACTATGAATGCCACATATATGTCTTGTTGTAGGGCACATATATGGATGAGCCAGATGAGGGTTTGTCATAGGCTGCACGGAATTGCCAAGAATAGCTTCTTAATTCAGAATGAGAATGGTCGTAGCAAGCCCCGGGCTGCAATTGTCGATCAGTTTGGTCTAGACACCAGCAAGTGGATATTTAATTGCGATAACAACGAAGAACGGTAAAACCTTCTATAAAAGATAATCGAGAACATTGCTCCACGTATAGAGGGGAGGCAAACGTAACACCTCAAATGGCTGGAAGACCCTAAACTACATGCAATTCTGGGACAATCGTTTTGGTTGATGACGTACTGCTCAAATGGCTGGAAGACCCTAAACTACATGTAATTCTGGGACAATCGTTTTGGTTGATGACGTACTGCTCAAATGGCTGGAAGACCCTAAACTACATGCAATTCTGGGACAATCGTTTTGGTTGATGACGTACTGCTCAAATGGCTGGAAGACCCTAAACTACATGTAATTCTGGGACAATCGTTTTGGTTGATGACGTACTGCTCAAATGGCTGGAAGACCCTAAACTACATGTAATTCTGGGACAATCGTTTTGGTTGATGACGTACTGCTCAAATGGCTGGAAGACCCTAAACTACATGTAATTCTGGGACAATCGTTTTGGTTGATGACGTACTGCTCAAATGGCTGGAAGACCCTAAACTACATGTAATTCCGGGACAATCGTTTTGGTTGATGACGTACTGCTCATGTGGATGTCACATGGGAAATCTCTAAATCAGGGACCGAGAACGCCACTGATTCCAATTACTCTAAATCAGGTACCGAGAACGCCACTGCTTTCAATTACTCTAAATCAGGGACAACTCCTTACTTTTCGATAACGCCACTGCTCTCAGTTACCAACGATTTATTCGTGAAGGAAATTATGGGGGGGGGGGTGATATTGGTCATTAACATGGGAATATATGATACACATTTTACGTTTTGTTTTGAAACAATAAATATATTTGCAATCTTATAAGTGACTATATATAGATGCTCCTTGTTGGGTGTGGCAAACATTGAATTTGAAACTAAATTACACCACGTTGACGATAAATAAAAACCATGCCTTGAAGAACGCCACCTTGATGGCCACGCCCCTCTGATGCAGTGATGTAACAATTAAATATTATTATTATTATTGTCCTATTACTGTTTTATCATTCGTTATTTCAGGTTGTAACCTTGTAAAACGAATAATGGACCAAAGATCAGTATCAGAACATGTTTTATGTTAATTTCTGCATCCAGCTAGTAACTTGTCGCTTTGGATTAAAGTGCATTGCGTATATCACCCCTGGTCAAGTGGTCCTGCAAATGTGCTATGATGCTGGTGGGTCCTGCTGAATTGCTATGGTGATGTTAGGGCAAACTGATGCTGTTAAGAAAAAGTACCGTTATTTTTTCTAAAGTTGTCATTTTTGTGGTGTTTGGCTGATCGGAGGGATTTGAGAAAAATCCAGTATATGTATGAAACATTCAAGAACATATATATTTTTGAAAAATTGAATAATTGGTGTTTATAAAACGACATGAATAGCCAAATTGATTAGAGTCGATTTTCAACAACTAATACAATTATAGTATTACAACTATTTCGCAAAATATATGTTTCTCGAATATTTGATACAAATAATGGCTTTTCCTTGATAAGCTCAGATTATTCAAAAACCACAAAAATGACAACTTTAGAAAAAATAACGGTACTTTTTCTTAACAGCATCAGTTTGTCCTAACAGCATCATAGCAATTCAGCAGGACCCAACCGCATCCTAGCACATTTTCAGGACCACTTGGCCAGGGGTGTATATGCAGTACAATCGAATCAATACCGTTGTGTGACCTAATTCTGTGGCGGGAGTATATATATAATATATATATCAGAACGGATTATAGCTAACGTACTATGTCACTAAACTGTAATACTCGCCGCAAACCGCCCACCCTCAGATCAAGAAGCCAAGGGAGTCACTATTAATATCAATCAGGATCTATTTTATTCAATGGTTGTGATTGATAGAAATCAATAGTTGATGTGTTTTCTTGTTTGCAATACTTTTCGTTATATGATCTAATGTGATACTAGCCGTGAATTCTTCATGTGCACAGTATCTAGAGTGAAGAACGACATGTTAGACAACCACAATACCGGTTTTAAGTCATGCGTGCAACTATATCATGAAACTAAACGAATCTATCTCACACTATACCTGTGACATCACGACGCCATACGCATGCGACATACGAATTTAAACCTTTCTCTTGTTCAACTACCTTTGCTTACTCGGATCTACATTTATATATCTGAATACCCCTGCCGTTGGGCGTTGATTTGTCCATGTTAATATCTTGTATATATGGTAGCGGTGCTGTCTTGAGCTAATTGGCGACACAACCCTGATATATAACTTACATTATTAACATCATGGTTGCTGTTTGCACTAGTCTTGCCCGATGTAGCTAATGGTGGCATGAGAAGCAGTGCTTAGTTTGACCCTATAATTATTCTTTCTGCAAAAATCTGAGAATGATTTCGCTGAATTATATGGAAATTCGCACAATCACTAATTTTGGTAATTCCCGTAATAAATGCACTCATTTAGAGGTGCCCTCGCTCGGAACCGACTGACATCTGATTGAAAAAGATATCACCCTGCTCAGTGCTGATTGATTGAGTCTTCTCTTGCATGCGGAATGAATGATGCCCGTCAAGAATGATTTAGTTCCGCTGCACTTTTAAAATTAAACTAATAGCGTACCGGCCGAAGAATCAGTTTAAAATCAAAATTAAATTTACCGCACTCTGACTGATCAGCCGAGCTCCGTACTCCAATCGGAATATTCCCACATAACGGATCAGACTAGAATAATTACTGAATCTAACATCACCATGGTATGTAAAGATTGCATAATCGTCGGGGGACCTCGTGCAACTGGTATCAAACTTCAAAAAAGTTTCTGTCCATCTATAATTTACAATTAATTGCACACAAGTTGACCCATCTGTAAAACATGCAGAAAAAATAAACACTGTAGATGTCAATTGTATAACAAAAACAAGAACTTTTCCTTGAAATTTGACTTCAAAATTTCTTGTTTCATGATTGACTGTAAACATTGCTCGAACTAAATTTTCTAAAAATTATCAAATTTGCTATTCTTTCACTAAAATTATTACCTATTCCAGCTGCCTATTCAGCAAATAAAAGTGATGATAAGGAAAGTGAATAAAAAATATAGTTTTCTTCTAAAAACAATACATATCCTGCAGAAAATAATTTGAAGTTGCCTAATCTCACGGTAAAATTGTGATTCTGGTCAGGTCAAGTGCGATCCCCTAATCTTTAGGAAGCAGTTCGCGGCTAAATCTAAGATTATGCTGTTCTGTAAAACTCTGGGAATTATCTTACGCACAATCTCTAATTTTGCCAATTCCGGTAAAAAAAATTATGGATGCGCCCTCGCTTCGAATGGACTGACATCTAATTCACCAGCTTCATAGCAATTCAGCAAGACCCACAAATCTCAACTGCTCGTCCATTTCCGTAGCCAATGTATTTATAAATAAATGTCCGAGCTGTTGCTATTGCAGGACCCACCAGCATCATAGTAAATTAGCATAATCACTTAACTATAGGGGTCGAGATAACTCTTAACGACACTGATTGCTTTGGACTTCTCTTGCATGCGGAATGTATTATATAATGCTTACTGCGGGTCTAGACTCTACGTTGGTGTAATTCCACTGCATATTTTTAAAGCTGAACCAATACCGTATAGCCTTCCGACCGAAGAATCAGTTTGCGATCAGAATCAAATTTACCACACATTGACTTATTAGTCCAAGAAATCAACCGTATTCCAATCGGAATATCCCCCACATAACGGATCAGACGGAAATAATTACTGAGCATAATGGTGCATGTGTTCAGTTAGATCGTCGTATAAATGCCGCTGTCTGAACTTGACCAATGCAGATAAGAATGGCGTAAGAAGCAGTTCGGGACTAAATCTAGAATTAGATAAAGGCTGTTCTGTAAAACTCTGGGAATCATTTCGCTAAATCCCAATTATGCCAATTCCCGTAATCAATGTACTCATTTGGCAGATGCGCCCTCGCTTGAGATGGACTGCCATCTAATTGAAAACGAGATAACCACGATCAACACTGATGAATACTGACTACTGAATGCCAGTTCAGATAATATGTGATAAAGGACACAGGTTTCACGTCTAAGTTCATCACGTTTCTCAATAGTAATCTACCAAACTGTACCACATTAGGAGAAAATGTCCTTACCCACCTCACCCTTTGTCTATCTCGGGTATTCCTATTAATGAATTACTTGGGCTGAGCCGTAATTTCGCTAAAATCCGGATTGAGAATCCAAAGCCGATTACGGGGGGCGGAGCTAATTTCGGATTCTAGGTCAGATTTTGAAATCCACGTTGTCTCCGAAACTACGTTTAATGTTCTCCCAGCGTCAAACATGGCTCTTGTATTTGACACAAGTATCATTTGTATCTTATATTTATAAAGTTCATGTTTGTTGTGAAAGTCATGCTTTTCTTCTATGTGTATATACACGGCACATAATTTGCTGCCAATCCGACTTAATCGTATCTTATTTTTCAAGTTAAAGTGCGTTTATTGATGAGGGCAAGCATATCTAAACATGACAGCTCTAGGCCTCCTGAATCAAATTCCGAAGATGTTGTGAAGAACACAGGAAACTTGTCAGTTGAACAGGGACGTGACGACAGGGGTTGCTTGGGTGTCTCGACCCCCACCACGAACTTTGGTACAATTTGCTTAGCTGTGCAGTCATTCATACGTGAGGAAAATCAGGATTATTTTTACTAACTGTTCCAAATAATGACACTTACAAGCCAGCAAACGCAACAAACAAACCCGATTTTAAATAAATACATATACAAACTTATGACTAACTCGGGAGAGGGGTGTCCAGTGATCTGTATATATGTTCAACTTGTTTTGGTAGTCATGTTGCTTTGCCATTACTAATTTTTTATTTTTTTTCAGTGTAATAATATATACTTACCCTTAAGGAGTCAGCACTTGTCCCCCAATTTATTTGTATGTATAAACAAATGTATGTGTTATATATCATGTGTTATCTAAATTTGACATATATTTGAAAAAGATATATCTAAACTAAACTTTGGTACATTCCAGCAGTCGGAAATTTCATGCATGACACAACATTAGTTGGACATTAATTTGACACCATATATAGGTTGTCATTGTTCTCATTGTTTGATATTTTTTTTCAACCAGTAAAAGTTAGTAATTTTCCAATCTTGGTGTTTGTCAGGTTGGATATTTCCAAGGGGAGCAAATGGAATTCTGCGAACCTGTGAGATTGATGTTTGGTTCAATGGGGGGGGGGTGTGCAGTTGGCCTGAAATTTGAGGAAACATCTAACCACGTCCCTAGAACATATGTCTGTTGTCTATACATAGACTATTGTGCAAAACGACTGCATTTAACGAAACAAAATATTTTCAAGATGAAACATGAAATTGCTATAAGACTAGATGATAGTACATACGTGTATCTGATAATCCATCGATATCATATATATATATAATTCTACTATTTCTTGAATAAGAAGAAACATTATAATAACGAACACAGCAGAAGACAATCCATGCAGGTTCATATGAATTCGGTCAATGGTGACGTATCCGCCGAATTCGAAATCGACATGCGTTCGGGCGGTATTTATGGATGGAATTATGAAATGGACATATGAAAGTGACAATCAACAATGATTTAATTTTGCTTCGCCATCAACCGAAGTGCTCCCCCAGCGTTACTATCAATAGCGTTATTATTTGGCTAATTTCAGTAATATTCTCCCAGTTTACATTCAATAAAACAAATTTGTCTTCGCATTTAAAATTCTTTGGTATAGATCGTTTATATTCTGCAATAATTTGTACACAAGAGACGGATTCTTATGTTTTATTGTGTTTTTAAACTCCAAGGTGGCGAAATATCGGTTTGTTTACATTATGAACATTTGAGTCCGTAATCGGAATCCTAATCCCAATCGGATTACCACGAAATTAGGATTACGGTCTGTTCGTTTACTGATTCTTCAAATTTGTGGTCTGTTCTTTTGCCGAACCAAGTCGTACGGGGACCAATCTGTAATCTGAATCCAGAATCTGAATCGGATTTTAGCGAAATAACGCCTCTGGGGGTCGTCAATCTATCAAATCTATTGTTTCATGATTGTGCCGGTGTATTATGTTGCACAGCTCAGGTCCCAGTTTCATAAAAGCAACTTATGACATATAGTTGGGACCTAAGATGGTTTAAGTTCAAACTTTTCTAACTACTGTAAAAAAAAGAATGCTACATGATTTAGACATCATTTGTTTTGATTCCAGTAGATTCATACCTCACAGTTTTACTGTGGACAATAGTGTTACAAGAAAACTAAGATGCATGCATCAGGTCAGCCATGAACTATTTAGCAATAGAATAATTCAGTTCGGTTGCGGTTTCACAACGTTACAACTGACATACGATTACACAAGACGAACCTTGAATGTGGAACTATGTAAGAGTGAATATTAATGTTCTAAATCCCATGTTTCACCTTTAGTGGTAATGGGGTCGTACTTTATTAACACGCAAGTAGTGTAATTAAGTACGGGTAATTAGAAGTAACAAATCGTTTAGTTTCTATCGTATCGGCTAAAAGGGGTGAGCAGATTGCTGATGATGAATGCTCTCGTTAGCTGCCAATATAATGTGCATATTTGCCCCGTTACGTTTATACACTGTAGCATTGGCGGGCCAGAGTGTGTTGACATGTTAAGTGTTTGGTTCATTAATAACAGATCAGCAGGGATTTGTCGTGATAACGTATACGTGGAAATATGCTACCTAAACGGTTAAATGAACGGTTGATATAGTACACCACCGTGTATACTCGGTTTAAATAGGTATATTATATAGGGACGTGTGCTCAATTTTGGTGCGGACCGATGATAAAAAAAAAATCAGAGGTAAATGTCGGCGGGCGGGAGGGCCATTTTTTCAATAATTTTTAAAGAAATTGAACAGTTGCAGCAGCAGCAAAAAAAAGGGTGTACAATTGGCAAATGATGAGGGGCGGCGTGACGCGTAACTAGGATTGAAATTAGATATGCAATTTGGAGATTATTGGATGAGGGATGTTATATTAATTATATTAAAGGGACGAGGGGGCTTAGTTGTCGAAAATATTCATATTTGTTCCAAACACCGTAAACAGAAAAATATTAAAACGCATACATTTTGGTTCAAATATACGATCACTATCGCGTAAACATCATGCTCACATAAAGACCTACTAAATTTTACCTAAACAAGAGTCTGATTGTGTTATAGAAGGCAGCACAATGCTACTGGCTAATCACACACAAATGGTATAAACGCTCTTTATTATTTCCAAATAAGGAATTGAGCAACAAAGAACGCTCTTTATGTTTACCATCATAATATAAAGAAACACCAAGAAAGTAACTTTTTATGCTTTGTTTACATAACAATCGTCAAATTTACGACAATAACATACTGTTTATGAGATATTTCTCATTTGTATATTAACAAAGTATGTCTATATTTGAATATTATTTTCGTTTGTAGCGGTTTTTGGCAGGTGGAAATATGTTCACAGGATACCCACCAAGGCCTTCCGTACCTTTAACGTATACTGCAACTTTTTTTCTTGTCAATAGCAGAATACATAATGCTATTAAGAAGTGACACAAAACACAGAACATTTTTTTTAATTATAATTATTGAGCAGTGAGAAATATTTGAGTCGAGGAAACCAGTAACGAAAGGCAATATTAACATGATTTCTGTCAGCGAATAATTGTTTACGTTCCAATGAATATTAAAATGTACTGAAAACAAACTGCTAATGGGTGCCAGACTTTCATAAACACAAATTATGTATTAATGGTGTAACGACATATTTCGTTCTTAATTGTCTAAAAAAATAGGGGATGGGGATGTTTGGATCTCTAGTTTAACTACATTTTTCGGTCTTTGTAGTTTAACGACATTTTTCGGTCTTTAATAGTTTAATGACATTTTTCGGTCTTTATAATATTTCAAGATATAGGGGGTATTTGGATCTCTAGTTTAACGACATTTTTCGGTCTTTATAGTTTAACGACATTCTCGGTCTTTAATATTTCAAGATATAGGGGCCCTTAGTGGGTATTTGGATCTCTAGTTTAACGACATTTTTCGGTCTTTGATAGCAAAATGGAAGAAGTACATCTTTGGAAAGATGTGGTGGCCCTAAAAAGGAAAGTTGTTTGGTGATCTTGAAATGCAGTTTTTCTGAACAGTCTTCCTTGATTAAAGTGATGTGAAACACTCCGGCAGACAACGGGCAGAGTGATCAAATAGAAATTAAGAATAATCTTTCTCAAAGTAGTTATTTGTTACGAATATTAATCTAAATGGATGATACACAACGTCATTCTTATATATTAGTTAAATGCAATGACTCTCGATGGCGAAATAATTTTTGTTTAATTATAGCCGATAGTTGTGCCCCGAATCGAGATGTAAATATTTACAATTTGGAGTAGTTCAGACGATGTTCTCTATGAAGTGGTGTGGTAGATTTTTTTGGAAATTTTCAGTGATGTTAGTAGAATGATAACATTCCCCAGGTTGGCAAAGTGCCTGAGCACTAACTTATCAATTTCTCGCACCCGAAAAAGTCCATAACAAGTCCATAATATGTCTTTAAGCATATATATAAATCTCCGAAAACCAAAATTCTAAAGCATTAAACGATTTCTTGAAATGCAGTTTTTCTGAACAGTCTTCCTTCATTAAAGTGATGTGAAACACTCCGGCAGACACCGGGCAGAGTGATCAAATAGAAATTAAGAATAATCTTTCTCAAAGTAGTTATTCGCTACGAATATTAATTCAAATGGATGATACACAACGTCATTCTTATATATTAGTTAAATGCAATGACTCTCGATGGCGAAATCATTTTTGTTTAATTATAGCCGATAGTTGCGCCCCGAATCGAGATGTAAATATTTACAATTTGGAGTAGTTCAGACGATGTTCTCTATGAAGTGGTGTGGTAGATTTTTTTGGAAATTTTCAGTGATGTTAGTAGAATGATAACATTCCCCAGGTTGGCAAAGTGCCTGAGCACTAACTTATCAATTTCTCGCACCCGAAAAAGTCCATAACAAGTCCATAATATGTCTTTAAGCATATATATAAATCTCCGAAAACCAAAATTCTAAAGCATTAAACGATTTGCTATATTTCCAGGGCATATATTTCATCTGATTTTGCGAGAATCCATATATACTTTTTCACGAGAATCCAGGGTAATTTGCAAGAATATTTACGAGAATCTAGATTTGGATTCTCGCCGAAATATAAGCCCTGATTTCACTCTGAAGTGTGCCTAAATGGCATAAATTGTACCGTGGTTCCCATGTTCGCCAAAGTGGCATAAATTTATTTCAGGATAATACTAATTTTAGGCATTCATTTATATCACTGATATCAGGACAATAAATAGCCATTTCCATTGCAAGGAACAAAGAGCGTTATTGTTTATCGGTGTTGTTTTTGGAAGTGGTGGTAGTTAAATTTTATACATTTCGACCCCAATAAGTATTTCCGAACAAATGAATTATTAACAAGCGTGACATGACATCATTGACGAAGATAATTAACACCGATCTACAAGCAATTAAAGTCTTAAAATGAGCTAAAATTTAACATTTTCTTTAAAAAATTTACATTTTTATCTCTCGCGACATAATTGTCACCAATAAAAACAAATTTGATTCATCGTGGAAGTTATAAATAATGTCACCATTCAACTGAATGTTGTTGAGCATATTTCAACCAATTTTGGAAGTTTAAATGAATATTTTCTTCACACGCAAAGTAAAATTGACAAATTTCAGGATTTTAGCGTGCTTCGTTGGGACCAAAATGTGTTGTGCACACTCAAGAAACGTCTACCGACACTCGCTAGGACAAATTATGCCATGACCATGCTATAAACTAGCTTGAAATTGGCAAAACAATGAATTTTTTTTTGGTTGAAAAAATTTACATGGGAATCTCCAGTCCATGGCATAGGCATAGAGAACGATTATTTTTCGATAAAAACGAAAATAATGCGAAATGAAAGTCGGCACTCGTCAGAATGGTGCAAAATAACATACGATAAATTAGTCTCGTAATTAAGGAATCAATCAGTCAATGGCGCTCGGACATGTGGAATTCCGTCGCACTGTTAGTGTTACTGTAGATGGCAGACGCAATTTTGAAATGTAAACACGCATCAAACACGCAGCAAATTTACCTTTTGTGAGAATAACAAAAGCGCAACCTTGAATAAAGTAATACAATACACAACAACACATAGAATAACACTGATATAAACACGGTATAAGTGAGAATAAGACGCGTATTCAGACGTGGAATTTGACAACATTTCGTCGTTTTATCTGTTTTGCGCACGTCACTTTCCATATTTGGAATTTCCATATATGGGATTTGTGTTAACCTCAATACCGATCAAGTTATCTTAGCATAAACATAAAATATATTGTAATTTATGCAACTACGACCCTGGTAACCCTGATAACTAATAAAATATACCGGCCAATTCATTTTAAGATCGTTATTTCACTTTGCTCTTAAACGCACATAAACGACCCATTGGCGTTAAATTAAATATACTCGGTATTTATTAATATTAGTTTTTTATTGCTCAGTATAGAGTTAGACCCTTGACACCTGTCAATATATTTGGGCTGAATTCATATGATGCGGTATTATTCCTCGAAATAAACAACAAACCCGTCGTTACTTCGAAATGTCGTTTGGGCTAACATTTACACAAATCCTCCGTGTGTTCTCCTCAATTGACACACAGGTTCTCAGTCGACACACAGGTTATCCCAGAAACTGGTGTGAAATAAACAGCCAAGGTTTGGCTGAAATGACAATTGGTGCGAACATTTTCACATCTAGGACACAATATATAATAGTGAATGATTTATATTAAGCTGTTTGATCTCGGTTGAACCGGACTGCTAACGACTTTCCCTCACATGTGGCTGGGAACGACGGAGATTTATAACTAAATCCGGATCATTCTCTGAAGACTGAAGCGAAAAAAAACGCTCGCTATAAAAGCAACAAAATCAATGTACTCAGTCATTACCAAAGCAAGACCGCACTGCCTAGATGATGTTGATGATGATGATGATGATGATGATGATGATGATGGTGATAATGTTGATGGTGATGGTGATGATTATGATGATGGTGGTGATGATGACGGTGGTGGTGGTGGTGGTGGTGATGATGATGGTTATGATGATGATGATGATAGTTGTGGTGATGATCGTGATGGTGATGGTGTTGGTGATGGTGTTGGTGATGGTGGTGATGATGATTATGATGGTGGTGGTGGTGGTGGTGGATGATGATGCGGCCTATTTGTAGAATGATGTGAAGTACTTTTCATATTAGAGTAATATAAATATAGAGCGTTTCGTGTTAGTATTCCACGAATGTTGCCAATTAATGAAGAGCGTTTAGCCCTGATTTATTGCATACATGAACCCTTGTGGGGAATATTCGGTTTCCTAGAATTAGATGATTCAAATGGACATATAATGCATTAAAACCTCATACCGAAAGGGGTGAGCAGATAGGCCCAGGTTTAGTGGCATATACCAAAGGTGAAGGTTCCCCTCCAACGTTATATGACGTATAAGTTCCTTTAATAACTGAAGTAATATATTGGAGCTCGTTATTGTTGTATATAATAGGCATAGAAACATACAGCTATGTGTACATGGAAATTAGCACGAAACGCAGTTTATATAAAGCGCACCCGTGTAGTTTATATGCGCCATGCAGCGACTGTACTGATTTTTCGCCCTCTCATTGCAATATCCTAATTATTCTTAGACACCGTACCCAGGCATATACGCAGAACCAATATGTTCTGCGCACAGCTGTAATAAATGGACGCGGACCATGGAGTCTAAATGCGCGGGAACTGAACTTTCTCCTTTAGATGGACTTAAGATTGTTTTTTGAAACGGAAAAGAAACACCATAAGATCCACCTTATACGTCTTAGATTAAGTCCATCTTGATATCATCTTAAGTACTTGCTTCGTGAAACTGGACCCCACCACAGTGAACAATGAAATAGCTGAAAATGAATATACAGCTAAAACTACTAACAGTAAATAGTTGACTATGCATGCGAACAAAAACACGAGTTAACAATGGTGACAAGGATGTGACCAAATACACGTGGTGATTTGGTGTAGGGGCTGTTTCACACCCAACTTTGTTGAAGACTTCGTGCCTGACACATCAGTTGAGATAGATGCTATCCTGTTTCATTGCATATTCTAGCATTCGAGTATGAACACGGTTTGTAAACTCGCCGGCAAAGTTATCTCTTCATTCAACTCGCTAGGTATACTTCTACCCTGGGAACTCGAAACAAGAGAAAACTTATAAAAATCAAATAAATTTAATCTCGAAAGTTATGTGGCCCTTCAAACCAAATCGGTGTAGTAATTATGATGAGCATCACGGATTCATCTGGCGCCGGTTGTTACTAAACTGGCCGTCGGTATAATGGGAAACAAATTCGCATCCCTATATATACTGCCACGATATAGTCTCTACGTAAATTGGATTTGCCTGCGAACATCTAGAAAACATTAGATCAAATAAAAAGATTAATTTGAGTGGCATTTTTCTCAATCCGTTGTGCTATCTACTCTGCCATATAGCACTATGAATACTTAATGATATCAGTGAAACAATGATATGCTTTATATTTAATGATGAATCTGGCAAAATGATTGAAGGGTAATGCCAAATCCTCGGTGTATTTCTCACGACTTTGATGTCTGGCCAATAATCTCGTGATGAACTTTCCGTGACGTGATCAACGGGTCGTATTTATGTTGACACACTATAGAACTATTCGGCCGATATCCCATTACCGAAAACAAACGAAAATACATGTTAATTGGGCTGATCCGGTGATCTTTCCTACACTGTGTGTTTATCGAGATACGGGCATTGCTGATTCTGCGTTTCGGCTAAATACGTCAATGTGTTTATTTTCCAATTGTTTTGCCAAATTTATAATTAAAGCACACACATTATCCGTGGTTTTAACACAGCGATCATTCGCACACTTCTTCTACTCAACGGCATATACGCTTAACCATTTCCTCACAAATGTAGGCCTAATAGCCTTACTGCCGGATTATAGAGAACCCTCAAAAAAGCAAAATGCTGGTATCAATTTGGTTCGACTCATAAACAACAAAGTCGTATAATGGTACGTAAAAAGTAAGATTTGATTACCTAGCTGGGGGTAAAGATGCACCGTTGATAATTAGAACGGCAGAAATGAGTGAACTGGTCTGAACTGGTCTGAACTGGTTAACATTATTGCACTAGTTTGTACGGTGATGTGATGGTACAACGACAACCGTATGTTCGAGTTGTTCCCCACGGCACGACAAACGAGTGTAATAACTAGTCATTCTATGTTTATTGCACACCCCAGAGACTGTAGATTGCACAATACTAAAATTTGTGTTGGTTTTACCTTACTTAATTGAACAAATTGGTCATTTAGATAGAGTATACCTCATAAAGATGAAGACAGTTTCCGGTACAGCCGACGTTGTCACCAATGACGTTATCGACGTAATAGGCTTGTGTTGTCCAAGGACAAGATTTTTTTTTATTTAACATTTTGAAAGCGTCTGTATTTCGAAAAACAAAATAAAGCAATGGATGTGCAATAAAAACTATTACTATTACATAAATCACAAGTTTGTTGAATTAAATAAAGCAATATCATGCTACCGTCTGCAGAGTGTACAATAAATAGAGGATCTACAACTCGTCCCCATTTTATAGCGAAATTTACTAGTACAAAACGAGCCCAGTAAATTAGTCTGGACCTCACCAAAGACTCGGTCCAGAACTAATTTACTGGACGAGTTTTGTAAATCTCGCTATAAACTGGGAACGAGTTGTAGATTATATTTATTACTTGATCCAAAAACTCCATAAAACAAACTTAAATCGATAAATGGGACGTGAATCTGACAGCGGCTTCAATAACGCAGTGCGATGACGTTTCACGCAACTACGCGTTGTTTCCCCGCGTAAATAAATAGTCCCAGATAAATAAGACTCTGACGTACTTAATGGCATAAATTCAATGAAATATTTCAACTAACTAAATAAACAATAGTCACAAACGTCGATTTAGCATACGTAGTGTATTATACGAAATGTAAAGAGACGATAAGCCGGGAGTCAAAGGTCACTGCGTAACAATAATATACATTTTGGTACACCTGGCATTATTTCCTGTCCTTTATATCGTGTATATAGTTATTATAGAATGGATTTAATTAATGGAATAAACGGTTCGGATCATGTAATAAATTATTATTATTGCATAAATCACAAGATTCTTCAATTTTAAATATTACCGTTTTCGTGGTCAGCATGAACATAGAACAACACAGTTGTGTGAACATGTTTTAATGGTATTGCTCTCGTTTCTCGTGCGGTTCTTGATTTACCATCGAGTCACAACAAACTCGCGATAAAATGTTAACCAGTCAACACAGTTGTGTCCTTTATATATATTTACACACCCACTGTACCATTGGATTACCGTCTGGCCAGCTGGCCTTATTAAGTTTTATATTAAAGATACCCAATCCGATTCGATGGTCCCCATATCATCAGATTGCAACAACAACAATTATTGTTTAATGCAGCTTCAGTTATCAGAATCTATTAATTGCCGAAAAATAATTCTAACCACAGTCAACTATAGTATAAAATTGCACAAAACCTTTTTTTATCAACATTTTGTTCAACGAAATTTGGCTTTATTGTCAAATATCTAAGACCCAAAGCCACTTGATTTTATATGTATCCATCTTCATCCGCAATTTGGTTCGAGACCGTCCACTCGTCGACTGTTTGCCAGGCCGCCAAAAAGTACCGGTGGTGAAAAATGATAGATTTAAAAAATCGATATATAATCACTCTGAGCTTTGATGGATGGTTTCTCGACTCGAATTTTTACCCCCCCCCCCCCCCCCCCAGCCAAAGAAATATTAATTTCGGAGCGTTTATTCTGATTACGCATCTGTAATATTTTTTTTTTTATCTAAAATTGTGAATTACATATGTTTTGAACAATAGAGTGTCATATTGAAGCGATCTCGAGTCGTGGACGCTTGAGGAGGTCAGAACTCGCACCACCGACATATTGAAAAGTTTAGTTTCATGTTATGAATAAACACTGGTGTGCGTACATTAATCAATGCCGTATTCCTCATTACCGTAATCAAATCTATGTCATGCACAAATAGGCATCAAGTGCACCGTACAGAGTACAACCGCAAATGTGGCTTTTCGCTGATGTTTATTGATTTCTTAATTCGAAAGATGTCTTAAAGGGGTACTGTACACCAAATCCGGCCATTTATGGGACCATCTCCTTTTATACTCAACAAAATATATGGAACAAGTGAGTGATTTGAGCCATGGATTAGTGCAAAATACACTAATGTGCTCTATGAACGATACAAACAACTTGGTAATTATAACGAAAATGAATAAATGGCTGGAGTCATAAATTCATTTTCATTATAATTACCATGTTGTTTGCATTGTTCATAGAGAACATGAGAATATTTTGCACCAATCCATGGCTCAAATTCATTCATTTGTTGTCTATATTATTTTGAGTATAAAAGGAGATGGTCCCATAAATGGTTGGATTTAGTGTACAGCGCCCATTTAATCTGGCCTGCCATGGCAGGAAAAACCTATAATATGAATGTGGATATCCTTCATCACATTGTGGTTCATGATTATATCACAAATAACTTGCATCCGATCTAAGATGACGGAAACACAGGACTTGACCCATTAATTAATATCATTAATCAAGAAAAAATAAGCCTCCTCTCTTTATCTTCAGATATGATATCATGGATACATGAGCACTTTCAAAACAACTATTTTACAGAAGTTCTTGGTAGCGAAATATTAACTATATTTTCCATGTGTGTGTGCGTGCGTGCGTGTTTGCGTGCGTGCGTGTTTGCGTGCGCGCATGCGTGTTTGCGTGCGTGCGTGCGTTATGAACAGAATTTATTGGTTAATCCCAGCAAGTCTCATAGCCGTAAATACTGTCTTAATGGGACAAACAAATATTTCATCCTTTTATTACAAAAGATTGGACAAGGAAACAGAGGTTTTCTTGTCAAAGTGGTTCCGTGTTTTTTAATTATGGATGATGTTGTGAATTTTCGCAATGAATGTGTGGTACGGGTGATGGTGATTGTAAGTATTTCTCATTTTCTTTTGCCTTGCTGAGTAGAAACGTGGCTAAGGACATTCTGACTAATTTGGCATCTTTAAAGTGATGTGAAACAATCCGGCTGGGTGATCGAATAGAAATGGAGAATATTCTTGATCAAAGTAGTTATTTTTACGAATATTAATACAAATTTAGAGTACACACAATTTGGCTTCCGTAAAAATAAAAGTCCTATTGATAGCGCCTTCATTTTGAAAACAATGATTGCCAGATACCGAAAGCAATCGAAACAGCTTTATGCAGCATTTATAGACTTCCGAAAGGCGTTTGATTCCGGGGACAGGGAGATTTTATTCCAGAAAGTTAGTAATATAGGAATAACTGACAAAACACTCTATATACTATAATAAAGTCAATGTACAATTCTAGCTATTATATGATACAGACTCGAGATGGTGTTGGGCCAAAATTTCTATCAAATATTGGGGTAACACAGGGATAATTCTATCCCCACACTTTTCAATATTTTTGTAGACGATGTATCAAATGGCTTTGACAAGTCGTGTGACCCTATGTGGGTTGGTGATGCCCTTATTATTCACTTTCTCTTTGCCGATGATCTTGTTTTGGTGTCGGAGTCACAATATGGTTTGCAAAACTGTTTACAAAAATTGCACAAATATGTAAGTCGGAATAGGTTAACAATTAGTACGGAGAAGACAAAGTGCATAGTATTTCAGAAAGGAGACAGTCGCAATGATATCTCATTCAAAATAGGTGATTCCTCTGTCGGTATTGTCAAAGAATATACTTACCTGTGCATTACATTTTGTGTCAATGAATAATTTAAAAAGGCGCAACTTGATGTCCATAATAAAAGCATGAAGGCATATATATTCAATCAGCGTTTGGAACACGTTCTTCGATAAGCTCATCAAACCAATTGCACTGTATGGTTGTGAAGTATGGGCCTCCGACATGAATCTGAACAATCTTGAAACCGTGCCGTGTGAAACAACTCACATACGTTTTTGTAAATATGCGCTTGTGGTAAATCGCATGGCATCGAATCACGCGATGCGAGCAGAACTTTGTAGATATCCTATTGTGTATGATGCCATATCTCGTGCAGTTAAACTTGCAATGAAGTCATCGACCACAGACCAAGAATCTCTTATTTACAAATCTGCTAATTAATGTATCAGAAGATCGTATCATACCAGATAAATGGTCGTTTGACTCGGAAGTCCCAAAATATAAAGAACTTTTCCATTGTGGTGATACAGCCTTGAAATCAATTAGAAAAATTTGTGATAACTTAAAAATTGATCATGTATGCTGTTTCAGACGAGATAAAATTAACGACGAAAAACCATGAGGTAAAAACAAGTTGCAAACCTAATATAGAAGGGCGAAAATAAAATACCAGATAGAACCATATTTGAACCTCGTTAAAACTTTCTCCGTTAGATTATCTTTCACAAAGCTTCGGATCAGCAACCGTACTTTAGAAATTGAGAAAGGCAGCACACACGACCTAAAGTGCCCGCTGATGAGATAATTTGCAAAAAGTGTGGAATGGAGGTAAAAAGAACACTTCATTATGCGATGCCCCATTTATAAAAATCTAAGAAAACGCTTATTTGCGGAAATAAGCGACACTATTCAGACCTTTAATAATATGGCTGACCAATAGAATTTCTTATTCATCTTGAGAAATGATGAACATAAATCATGTAATACCATCTGCAACATGGTCCAACTCTTTCTAAATAAACGGTGTGAATCACCAAACATTCAATATTAATATTTTTTTTCTTCTGTTTTGACATCGGCCTCGAGTGGGGGACTAACTTTAGTCCGGATTACGGATCCGGATCCGGATACGGATTTGGCCGAAAAAGTGCTTTCTTCCGGATCCGGATCCGGATCCGACCCACTTTAAAAAAATTGCTTTAAATCACTATTATGTGACATTTTCGCATTATATCACCATTGTATATGCTATTATCAGCTACATAGATGTCCTAGCCACGAATCCGTGCTTCCCGTGGTTGCCAACAGACGACTGGCTCATACAAGTGAATCCGGATTGTTCTCGCTTGTTAATCTCGGACTGGGTCACTTGTATCGTTACTTTCTCTCCCCTCTCTCCCTCCCTCTCTCTATCTCTCTCTGTGTCTCTTTCGTTTATTCGTTAGCCCCCGGCCATTCAAAAGGCGGCGCGTGTGCATACCTGTCGTCTCGATTCAGTTCAAGGCGGCTTTCACAAAATAACTGTCATTTTATCAGGTTGTTAGTTTGGAACTTAGACGACAGGTATTCACACGCTCCGCCTTTCGAATGGCCAGGGAATAACGAATAAACGAAAGAGATAGAGAGAGAGGGGATAGAGCGAGAGAGAGAGTAACGATACAGGTGACCCAGTCATGGATTAACAAGCAGAACAATCCGGATTCACTTGTATGAGCCAGTCGTCTGTTTGCAACCACGGGGAGCCCGGATTCGTTGCTAGGACATCTATCTAGCTGATAATGCCATTTACAATGGTGATATATTGCGAAAATGTCACATAATAGTGATTTAAAGCAATTTAAAAAAGTGTGTCGGATCCGGATCCAGAATCAGCGAAAAAGCACTTTTTCGGCCCGGATTCGTGGCTATGACATCTATGTAGCTGATAATAGCATATGCAATGGTGATATAATGCGAAAATGTCACATAATACTAATTTAAAGCAATTTTTAAAAAGTGGGTCGGATCCGGATCCGCATCCGGAAGAAAGCACTTTTTCGGCCTTATCCGTATCCGGATCCGGATCCGTAATCCAGACTAAAGTTAGTCCCCCTCCAGTGGGCGTATCTGTCAATAAATTTTTCTTATCTTTATCTTATCGTCATTCTTATATATTGATTAAATTCAATGACTCTCGATGGCGAAATAATTTGCGTTAGTTTATCGCCGATTGTCGCCTCCCGAATCTAGATGTAAATATTTACAATTAAAGGTACTCAACCCGTAAAGAGGGTCCCCATCTCAACAGATTCCAACAACAACAATCCGATCAGAGGGTCCTATATTACTATTTCTTTGGCTTTGGGGGTAAAAAATATTTGATTCGAGTCGAGGAACCCATCAAACAAAGCTCAGAGTTATTAGATATTGATTTTTGAAAATTCTTATGTTCTCGAGATGAGTACTAATAGCTGCCGTCAATTTGGTGGTAACCTGCTCGAGATTTTACGCCAAAATTCTATTCAAACAGACAAGGATGGATAACTCTATAATCAAGTGGGTAATAATAACGATTTTTTGATTGTCTTCTGGGCCAGAAAGAATTCCCGATAATGAAAAATAATAGATTTCTAAAATCGATATCTAACAAATCTGAGCTTTGATGGGTGACTTCCTCGACTCGAATCAAATATTTTTGACCCCCGAAGCCATTGAAATAGTAATTGAGAGGAGTTTTATCGGGTTGAGTACCTTTAAGCGTAGTTCAGACGATGATATCTATGGATTGGTATGGTCGATTTCTTTGAGATTTTCGGTGATTCTAGTAGAATACTACGTTCATAGCGCCTGGGTACTAACTGATCAGCTTCTCGCACCCGAACAAGTCCATAATATGTCTTTAATTCTACTCGTATACCATCAAGCCTCAAAACAGCAACCGCTTGTTCCGGTGATCAGACAGGTCGACAAATACATAAAATACTCGTAAAGCAGTTCTTTCGTTCATCACTATTTGGTCTGATATCAGTAGTGATTTAAATCATATATGGAATAGGGCGATGTTCAAATCTGAGTACACAAATAAAACTCTTTCTGATTACCGACTGCGTATAACTTCGTTTAACTATTCGTATTCGTAAAATTCACGTTGTGCCAAGAAAATCGTTTCGCAATAGATAACGACGACGATTAGGATTAATGATCCCGGCATTTAATGGGTAATCGATCGCATTGAGATTAAGGACAACTCGTTCAATAACCTTCTGTTCAAACAGCCAATTGAGTCCGAGGCTTGATACATTAAATCAAGTTTTTGATACAAACGGAAGAAATTGATAACCTATCAGTCGCGACGGTTATGACATCACGGACACGGTTAGAAAGTGCGCATAAATTGATGACGTAGTACCATAAACGTCGTCGTAATTCTATCAGTTGCTTTTGCAAAACGTCCCAATTCTCGTGATTTGTAAACCAACTTGTATGTTTTTCGCAGTATATATTGTCGATGATTAAACGATACATTAATTATGTATTAAAGGGATACTATACTCAAATGGTGTTGTTGATTACTATAGTCTCTGATTCGTAGAACACGGTAACCAGATTTCCATTATTTGAAAGTCTGTTGAGTACGAAGTAATGTTACGGATGGAAGATTAGCCGGAATGCGAAAATGCCAATTGTCGTTGTCGAGTAATTTTTGGACAGTCTTCAAGCGAATATAAAATAAATGCTATATTGTATGCATACTAGTCCTCTATATATACTCATTTAAGTCATTGTATAGTCACTAGCCAGTGAGTGGCTTGAGTTTACGCTCCGTGTCAACATAATTTTTAACACGACCATGTGTGCCACGCGTTGCTCACTCCACTGTCCGTGAATTATTTTGATTACGTCTTGTACATGGAAATTCGCAATTTAATTTAATTGTGTCATGGTAAATCCGTGAGATTAGTGGGCAATAGTGGCTGGTTGCAAGATAACCCAAATTATATAGGATTTATTTCACCTATAAGGTCGTAATTTGGATGGATACACACATGCATGTAATCTCTGTAAATGTCGTGTATTTGTCGTTTTACATGGATCATACAGACCATGTAACATGTGTCTGCTGACAAACCAATCATTGCGGCTATGTTTGACCACAGTGCGCCAAGCTCTGAACGTGCAGAGAGCCGTTGACTGAACGAAGTCGTCAAGCCGCTAAAAATAATTGTTCGAGCGATAACCCAATGTTGGACTTTCTGTTTAAATCATTGTCAGACTTCTCTTGCTTTTTATACCATGCAGTGATGGCCCCAGGATTTCCCCAACACAGGGGCTATGATCCCCAACATTGGGGGGCTATATTATCCCGGAAGATACCGGACTGATCATACCATATTTCCTCGACGGGTGGGATGGGGGCATGCAGCACCCTGGGTCATGACCCCCCCCCCCCATAAGCACATGAAGCCACGAAGCCACTCCTGACTTATAAATATTGTAGTTGACAATCATTTCTGTCGTGTCTGTTTGCTACGAGTGATTAATCTAATATTCAGAAATTTATGCTATTCATATAATTATGAACATAGTATTACAGCTTTAAATTTGAGAGTACAGAAGGTGGTGTTGCTGTGTGTCTTCGATCGGGGAAAAGGGTTTCTAGCTCTAAGAGTTCCCAACTACGTCACCTTTCTTCTCTTGTGTTATATATGATATGTATACGCAAAATTTACAACTATGGAATATTTAATTTAAACATATTGTACATTCATGCCCAGACAATCCCGGCTGATACATTCAACTAAATTCCTTAGTTATTCGAAGCTTTCGAGAACCAACCCCCTCCCCCAATCATGGATTATGGTCCAAAATGTTATAATTCAAGCGTTCACAAGCTAAAATTATGACAGTTAGGAACTTGTTCGACCTTTGGTTTGAGAAACACGTACTGTTATGTAAATTCTGGTTGAAAAATGGGGGGTGTCACCCTTTTTACTTTCAACGCTGTACCTGTATTAATTTTTTTGCGCTGTAATGGATATTTGCATGGCAATCCCAATTGAATGTTATCACATGAGCTCGCTCTGAAACTATCCGAGGAATCTCAACGAACCGGTATTGTTTGCCTTAATTTTTCAATGCCTGTTATTCAAGGCATGAGAGCACCATATCGGATTGTTAATGGGACATTTTATTTTTATTTTGGATGACCCTGAAATGACGAGAAACAAATCAAGTATAAAATCGACGGACTCAAATCCACTTTTCGAAATTAATTAAAACTCGTGAAAACAGCAACAGATATCAGACAGGATTTATTCATTTTGGCATCCATCAAAGAATTTATGACTGGCCTGAAATTTCTTGATAGCAGTTAGTTTGACAATTTAAGCAAGACCCAATGGAAAATAACAGTTACTGGAGGCAGTTGATAGCTATCATCAATCACTCTGGACACAAGGAATACAATAATTGACATCATTGAAGTACCTCAACATTCAAGACAACCCAACAATGAATCCTCACCAACTATGGTGTTCAGTTCCGAAATCAACATTTGAAGTTGCTAAAGCTGCAGTCAAAGCTATATTACTGACAGGGACTTACACCCTTCAAGCCAACATGCATAGATTCAATCAGTTCAATGTGGCTCCTACCTATCTCATATGTAATCAATCACCTGAAACAAGGCAGCATTTTCTCCTGGAATGCGATGAACTATCCACTGCCAGACAGTAACATCTAGATGCATCGAAGGAAGTGCAAGAAGATAACTTCAATAGACTACAGGCAGAACAAATCATGACTGATAACAATTTATTGACCCAATGTCTGTTGGATTGCTCTCACCCACTGATCAGCTCCATTACACATGAAATTGGCAGAGTTACTGAACCGATTGAGAGTATCAGTAGGGCTATGATTTATGAATTACACCACATTAGGAAAGGCAAAATCCAGATGCAACAATAGAAATTGCCTTTTCTATCACAGTTTCAATCTGATCTAATCATTGCCAAGACTTGTTAAATTCTATATATAGTATCTTCATACTAACTCTCCACTAACTCATCAGACTTGTGATTTTGTTTTGTGCTTATATAATGTGATTATTCAAGGATACAATCAGAGGATAAAATCAACCATTTACAGACATTACCTGTCAACAGGGTGCTCCGATATAATGGAGGAATATTCTGACAACAACAATGGTTTATAACTGCTTACTTGTTTCGCCTGTTGAAATTGTCCGATCGCGCGCAGGCGACTTATGTTATCAATGATTGGTGTGACCATGTGAAATACATGGATTTTACATACAGAAATTGCATGCATGTGTGTATCAACCCTAAAATATAAATATTGCAAGCAGTCCCGACTCGACAAAATATGTTTGCACAAAACGACTCGCGCAGGTCGATCGTTACTGAATTTCGCATCCGGCTTTACTTTCCAATAAAACAATTCGCATCTGCGTTAATATGTGATCTAGAAATAATTATTCGAATTGTTGAAAACAGATAATCTGCAGCGTTGGTTGTCATGCTGATATTTCGATAAACGGAAATCCGGTGGTGCCTTAACCCTTTACCCAACAGAACTGCCCTGTGCCAATGCATTCTCTTATATATGCGAGTCGACCATAGGTCGCCTCGCATATATAAGAGAATGCATTGGCTTAACACATATTAAAGAAAAAATGGTAAAAAGTGTTAAAAAAAAGTTTTTTTTAGGCCAATGCATTCTCTTATATATGCGAGGCGACCTATGGTCGACTCGCATATATAAGAGAATGCATTGGCACAGGGCATAACTGTAACTATCACAATGTGCTCAATGAGCCGGTTCCAATGATACCCATATTTCCATGGTTTTATTGAGACAGACCGAAGATAATTTAGGCTGTTAGGGCGTTTCTGGGCGTTCTGTTGGGTAAAGGGTTAACATTATAACTTTTTCCGGATTTTCTCGTCGAAATAATAGATTTCACGAGTCTCACTAAAGTCCGTATTTATACGGTGGCCCTGCTCAGAATGAAGCTGTTATTCGTGTTGTTAACTCACTATAATTTCGCCATGCACATATACGTTAACAACGTATACTTTCAAACCCCAAGGTCGGATTATGTGTTTCATTAAGTGATAACTTTATGAATAGTTAGCTACTGTGTCCAACTAATAACTTTAGCCCTCTCGTGTCAAACGTTTGGGCTGACTTTGTGTTTATGGAAGCAACCTCCTCCGTGCCCACCCTTACATATATGTAGTGAGCGATTTGGAATACATGTTGCGATGTTGGATAGAAAATGGTGTATTAATATTGATACCCTATATTCCGTATACTTTGCCAACGTATATGGCCGAAAAAAGTTAGTCAACACAATTTTGAATGACACGATAAAGAATCATTCGGCTCGGATGGATGCAGTGATGATTGTTCTGCACTACTAAATATGATGGATGTAATTAGCAGATTTAAACTATGTGCGATTGGTGGTTTTCACGTAAATATGTCGCCAAAAACAAAAGAATAAACTCTCCGTTTAATCACCCAACCCATCGGCAAAGGTCAAAGTTATGGAGTAGCTATCATCCGTTTGTAAACCGTCGACAGTGCATGCGAGCAGATTTTGATCAATTTTTTTAACAGAACAAGTACTGTTTAAAATGCAACATAAATTTAAATGATGGATACAAACCATACATATACTTCGCGAAACTAACACTGTCACGTTAGAAAAAAGCCCGTCGCTTTATCGGTCTGAGACCGCGCAACATCGCTGCGAACCTTTGACCGTTAAACATACGGCCAGACTGTAGCATGTTCCATGGTATAACACCGTTTAAGTAACTGGCAAACTGTAACAAGTAACTGTCAGACCGTTGTATTTTTTACGGTTCAACACCGTTTATTAATAACAAGACCATAACTAATAAAGGTCAGACCAATGGTATTTTTCATGGGTCAACACCAATTTTTTGCTCTTAATTTGCTAATTTACCGTATAATTAGCCAGGTTCCCATTGTGCCAATGTGATTTCCCGGTAGGCATTACGATTCATAAGTTTTTGAATGGTCGAAACTAGTATTAATCGTAACTGAAAAATACATCTTAGTTCTTCCGGGTATTACGATCATAGTTTTGATGAAATGTAAATCCTCAATGCATAAAGTGATATACAATACTTATGAAACTTTGCAGTTTGCAGAGGATCAAACTTGTTATCTGCCTCGTGGAATTTAATCAGGAAAAGGGTTCACTAACTACTGTATAAATATGGCTGTAAATAAAAAACGATACTAGTAATAGCTGATAAGCCAACCCATTACTATTCAGTTACGAGTAATACTAATTTCGACCATTCTAAAACATGAACCGGCATGCCCTTTTAATACGTAAAAAGAACAAAGCTACATGTTTCACATTTAAAACTCACATTTATGTACATGTAAAAGTAAAACATCTTAATGGCATACTTTTTGGTAACATGTCCAATTGTCCAATCACTTGTAAACACAGTTTTTGTTTTAACAGGTGAATCCGTACATCATGACAATACAGTACCAGTCAGAAAAAGTGGTATTTTTAGTCGCACCTTTATTGCGATATTGAGCGCACTTAATTTAAAAAAAAGGCGTGATTATATCACATTACCAAAAAGCTGTCGCGCTTATTATTGCGATATTGAGCGCTAAATTTCATACAGACCCGATAGTGTTATATTTATATTAGATAAATACTGTGCATATAATGTACATATAGCATTTACAACTATAAGTATATACAAATTATGTCACAATTTTGAGCGCAATATTAAGCGCAAAATATTGAGATATTAAGCACAAAATATTGCAATAATATCACAAGCGACACGCTTATAAGCGTTTCCACTTGCAATGTTATTGCGATATTGGGCGCGAAAATAGCGGGCTTAATATACCACTTCTTTTGACTGGTACTGTATATCAATAACAGCTAGTTGGGATTGAAACCTTCAAGACAACAGCAGATCCCATAATAACTGTGCGCGATGAATTGGCGACAATGTTCTCCTGTAGTCGCACATTTTTCGATGAAATTTTACAGCATGATGCATCAAACTGTATACTGGTATCACGACACTTAGTATCAATATCAGTGAGTCAGCCAAAGATAGTTTGATAAGAACATCCAACCAATAGTGCACTCCCGGTAAATTGTCGTAATAACTTGACGATAACATGTCGAATGATGACAATGTCTCATATCCACACGTTTCAATGAAAATTGATGAACACGGGATGAAATGGTCCGTGTAATTGTAAAGTTGTACTTGTAAGTTGGAATTGCAGATATGTGAGCATCCGTCACTGCGCGGTGTCAGTTCATTGTTTACGGTGTTGTTGTTGACATTGAAGCTCTAGTGAATTACACTGGTGCGTACGGTACATGTATATCCTCTCTTGTAAATGTACATTCGTGTGCTTTGAAACAATCAGAACACTGTCACTATGACTGGATTGAACAAAATGTCCTTGTCAACATTCTAATAGTAATAGCTGCACGTTGTTGTTATTATTGTCACTATTGGTTGACATCGAAGCTCGTGTTAATTGTACCTGTATCCTCTTGTGTCAGT
This sequence comes from Siphonodentalium dalli, assembly GCA_032622095.1. Lineage (NCBI taxonomy): Eukaryota > Metazoa > Mollusca > Scaphopoda > Gadilida > Siphonodentaliidae > Siphonodentalium > Siphonodentalium dalli. The sequence goes on along the minus strand of CP136062.1, from coordinate 115,026,915 downwards.
AAATGTGCCAGTGTTTTTTATATTCACAGCGCTTTCCATTTCAACATCAGCACTGAGTCCAATGATGTCAGGTTACAGACGACCTCAGATCATGCCATGAATCTCTACTCCAAATCGTATACGGCCCAGTTGTCACAATTTAGTGGAAAATGTCAATTAGTAAGCCGGTTTTCGCAGAATTGAACCTGTCCGGTTAACAAAGGAACCGAAATCAGACCATCTTAACAACTGTCCACACCAGAAAGGTAACATTTTACCAAAAAAACAATAGTTTGTAAAGCGACTGCGATCAATTACACAAAATGGCGATCGATATAAAATAGGTGAGTGCTAAAGCAGGGAACTTATCTTAATTCGTACGCAATATATGACAGACCCGCATAACACAGAATGAATGCCGGATCATTGTATTGAATACAAACAATTAATAATACATATTAAATATCAGCAGAGTCAGATTCAGTCATACTGTATGGAGTCATTGCCGTATATAATTTGGTCGCCGATAAATATTAACTTAAAATCACGAAAATGTTTAACTTAGACAATTTTCATGAGCACATAAAATAACGGTAAAAAACCGTAAAACTGATGAAACGGTATGGGACCGTCGATTATGACGGTCCGAAACTGTCAAACCGACAGTATTTTCTAATATTGTAGTTATCGTATGTATTCAGGCGACTTTTTATTTATTTTGTGAAGTTGTCACACCTACGTTTCATTTGCGATAATTTCAGAGAAGAAGAAATCTTTACAAAATGGTAAGTTTTTCACTTTCAGAGAATATTCCACAAAATATGTAATTGGTACATATGATTGGCCAGTTTTAGCGATTATGTATGAATCACGCTAATTTATACATGTATGCATGGAATGCGATGTAATAAGCATTTATCACCTCGATTATGGCGTTTTTTTTTGCAAATACTCCGCACAGAAATAAAAACAAAATATCTGTGAACGTGGTATCGCCAAACCCGAGGGTGTCCCCAAACCAGAGAATTGCGGTTTTAATAAATGAACATATCTTCCCTCAGATGAAGCTATATATCTCCCAGTTAAACGGTGATATCTACTATTCAAAACATAATTTCGCAAAGCAGAACGTTCCAATGGGATAGCGACCATAGCTTGCTCTCAACCCGATAAATTTAATAGAAATTCCGACTCATTTCCGATTTTATCATAAATAGTAGACACTTTTTGACGTTAGGTAGTTCGTTTAAAACATAATTATCAGTCATAGATGGCGGATACTGCGTGTATCAATAGAAAAATATATGTTTATTTAACTATCAAATTGTCTAGCCTGCAGAGCGGTTCGCAAAAATACTATATGCGTCCAAGTGTGGGTACCCACCATAATTTCGGGTATCAACGCCGCAGATCGATCCTGCGGTGAGATGTCGCCAAACCAGAGCTGGGATGTCAAATATGCGAATGATATATGCTTCACATTTTGACCGTTTCTGCTTGAAAATATCCCAATTATCATTCGGACAGGCCGGCACATGGACCATCTTTATGGTGGGGTATATGTGCAAGGGTGAAAACGCTTATGTTTGTTTGTGTTTTATGTTCTAAAGTCATATTAATAGTATATGCCATTCTGTGTTATTCTACATTATAGGCCCGGAACTGTACAACGAATGGAAACATTAATTCAGTGTCAAGCATGAGTTAGCAGGGACGTGGCTTGAGTGTCCCTGTTAGGGGTGTTCACCTATAGTTTCTAAATGCACCCTCTTCCAGTAACTTCTATTTGCACCCCATCATGTTAGGTTCCAGTTTTCACCGAGTTTACAACGGGTTGTTCCAACTGACGTACACGTGGGGTGAAGTATCTCTAAATAATGTGCATAGAAATATATTTAATTATACATTATTAAGTTCCTCTGGTTATTAGTTGCCCATAAATATGCGATGTAAGTGACGGAAAACGTGTTATTTAAACATCACGCGAAGGTTACGTTTCCGTTTTCCAGATGCTACTTTTCTTATTTCACGTAAAGTGATAGGCTACAGTTCTTTCAAAATCGCCGCGAAAATTGATGCACAAATCGAGAAGAATCTGAGTGGTTTGTCAACATTCGTGTAAGTTATGATTCCAGATCGGTACATAGCGCCATATACAATTGGCGAGGAATAGTCTTCTTATGATTTTGTTTGCTTTAGTTGGTTTGTTCAACTATAGCGACATGGTTATGTCAGACTGTAATTATAGTTCAGTCTTGTATTGTCTTCGTCCATCCAGGTCTGTATCGCTTTCTCGAACAACCATGAAAATTCGCCATATCTTTAAAGCTATAGTTTATACACTGTTTTATGTTCCAGAATACGACAGATTATGTCTCGTTTTCTGGAAAATAATACACAAGCTGTCGATTGTGTTTAATAAAATTCCTATTATTTAAAACATGTTAAATATTACCTTTATGGATGACGGATTTCCATGGTTACACTCGATATTGCGAATGGTTTTCGAGTGGTTGTATACTGTAGTGGTTACTATATATAGAGAGGTACACCGTTTTGTAGTTACCACGATATAGCTGTCTTGGTCGCCCTACTGAACCTCTATTCATATTCTGCATATATATCATGTTGTCATATGATATAGACTGGTCTTTGGCTTGTTCGTACCCATATAATTATATTCTAAAACAATTTAATAGACACATTTCGCACAATGAACGACAACAGATAATTATTACGAATATGGTACATGTACTACGTCACTATAATTTGTGTTCTTTCTATTCGTTGTCGTTGTTCCACATATGCTGTTACAATTACGGTTTTGGATTTTCAACAAATCTCACAAATACATCATATATAGTAATAAGTTCGCGATCGTTTCTCATTTCTCAATGTGGGAGGTGACCCTGAGTTAAGTTCTTGAATTGTGATCGCCCGTGGCCTTAATAATAATATATATTAGTGTCAATCAAATCATTGGTCGTCGTGAAACACGAGAATCGTGCGAATCACAAAGCGCTTAGTTACATTTATATATGACCTGATAGGCCTATATATAGTGAACATATCAGGGGGGGGGCGGAAAAAACTGCAGACACAGGGTGGAAAAAACTGTTTTCTTCGGTTTGGGTACCCCCCCCCCCCCCCAAAACAGCAAAACTGCAGTTTTTTTCCACTGACCATTTGCCCCCCCCCCCCCCCAGAAAAATCAAATCTACCCCAGCCGGACAACAACTCGGTTTGACCGGAAACCGAAAAAAAACACCGGAGCATACAATTCACGAGAAGGTGCTTATTATGACTAAAATGGTCATTGTCTACCAGTAGTCTAACATGTCTAACATGTATATTGGTGATCGCAACGCTTTGTATGCACTTTAAAAAATGACAACTATAGTCATTACCTCGACTTTGAAAAAGATGCAAATGAGATGAGTGAGATACCAGCATATAACTGTTTTCTGATACCATTGGAGGAGAAATTGTTTAATACATGGGATAGTTCTGCAGTAAAAATTTGCCAGATAAGCGATCGCAGGGTAGAATTCTGCATTCGACTGGTAGACACTGACATAGTCGGCATTATTAAGACGGTTAATGGGGTCAATATCACATGTAAACCAAGACAGTGGTTATCCAAAATTGTTTTAGGTGGATTGTACTACTCATGTATATATGATTTGGATATTAAGGTTAATCCATATTCTATAAAATAAGAGAAAATTGAAGTTGTGAGTCTGAAAATACATATTTGGAAAAAAATTACATGCAATTTTTTTCCGACAACCCCCCCCCCCCCCTAAATGAATAAGGAAAAAAATTACGTGTAATTTTTTTACGCCTATGTACCCCCCCCCCACCCCCGGTACGTTGTGTCCCGCAGTTTTTTCCGCCCCCACCCCGAACATATTGACAAATTAAGTTCCATTTAATATTGTTTCGAAATGAACATGTTACCATGACTGTTTCTTTATGTATATATATCAATAAATTTGTTCGGTGTACCATCGTGGTATTATGTATTGAACAATGGAAATGGTTTAGGATTACATCTCCGCTAAAACCCATCATTAACCGTATACTGTGGGCAAGTGGATAAGGGTGAATAGAAAAGGCAGCGAATTTATCGAATATGAGTAACCATTTCTCAAATCAAGATTTTGATATAAGAAAAATAAAATTTAACCGTTTTTTATTATTTGAAAATAAAAGCAGTATACCGCTTTAATAAAGGGCCGACGAGTGCATACATGTGGCCAAATTGAGATTTGCTTTCTTTGTATCATTTAATGAATGTTGAAAGAGTAAATAACATCAATAAAAGATAGGCAAATATAACTGATTCAATCGCTGAACAAATAACAGTTGAAATGAAAGAGAATTATAGTTTTAAAACACCAAGAAAGTGTCCATAAAGACAAAACCAACCGACACAAACACTGATCAACGACTCAATGCCGATAACATTCTTCATCTTCATCTTTGAATAAAGTGCTGCCAACACGCGCATGCGCCGGAATCAAAATCTGTGGGTCGGTGCTGTGAAATCGCGGAATCGAATTACACCCAAAACGCCAATATAGCTGTCAAATGGTATTTCTGGTTTAACACATCGTTTAGGTTGATGTCGTAAAATAATTAAAGAATATGGCCGAACAAGACCATCGTTGTTATAGACATACAATAATGCTGCCACATGAGACTGAGCATTGAAAATTTCTACAACATGTAGCCAATACATTAGATGTGTTGTATGCACTGTATGGTATATGCCCTATATGCTATTGCAACAAGTTAAACAATTTGTCGCTATACACCTACACATAAACACATAAGTATAATCCATCAAATTATGAAACGTGCCGTTTACGTTCCAAACATTTTATAAACAGCTAAATGCCTATTAAACGCATATAAGGTTACAATACACCAAATGATTTGCATAGGCCTCAGTGTTAACAAATCCCGCTGGCATGTATTCGCAGGAAAGGGTTGACCCTGCACGAGCATTACAAATAAAAGAACGTCCTTTTAGACACACGAAAATGTGCCCAAAAGTACTTGTCAACGTATTGCGTCACTGCAACTTGACAAATGTCACATTACCCTTAAAATGGAGAAAAAATGACATCACAAAAAACACCAACCCCTCCTATAAATTATTCGCCAATTGGACAGCCCTAACCGTTCACCGAGTGGCTATATTTGATGTTTCTCGTCGGGAAACACTTTTTTGTGCATTTTTTCGTGCACTTTTCATCCATGTATCATTGACCATTCAGCTGCCATGATTTTTTGTATGCTGATCCTAGCTTGGGGTCCCAGAGGAAATCACTCTACTTATTTGTATTTGGTGTATTATAACCTATAGTGGTCACTGGAAAGACAAGAAAGTCGCCCAAATGATTATTAAATTGCGTCCATTTATATATCCACGTCAAAAGAAATAAATTTGATTCGAAACAAGTCTGTGTTCTTACGTTATGAATCATTTTCTGCCACCAACCATAGCTGAATGAGCCAAAAAATTACCTTCACTTGAATGGCAATTTTTTTTTTCATTTTAGCTGCATTTTGGCAAAGTAAACAATGACGATGTACATACAGGTTGTCGATCTGATAGCTTGTAGATACCACTTCCAGATAATATACCATACGATTCGCTAGCGAATTGGGCGCACTTAGGTTTCACATTGGGCGCACCTACAAATTTTCGAAAAAAACAATCGACAGAAAATCCTAAATTGTCCCTTCACAAGAATGCATTTATTGGCGGAAATTTGGGCGCGTTGGGTCGACAAACCATTTCTGCAAACTTCCAGGGTAGGCTTTTTTGCCAACCTGTGATCTAACAGGGTCAAATCAACTTCGTTTTTACCCGATACTGGTCCGATTTTGCCTCATATTTTAGAGTATGGTCCATACTGACGTCACGCTTTACTCCCATGTCGTGCCAAAACCGAAAATCTGCCTTAGCGTTCATCTAGGTTGTCGAGCGCCCAACAATATGGTCTCACATTCATTAAAGGGGCATCCATGGGCCCAAAAATAGGTCGAAAATGGCAATTTTCGGTTTTACAACGAGAAGCAGAAATGGCATCAGGGAGGTTAATTTTTTATTTTATTGGACGGTGCCCGCGCCAAATAAACTGTCGTATCGCGTGCTTTATGTTTCCAATTTGTTTTATGGGGATAATGAGCACGGGACTTGTTTCAGAGCAGAAATCTGAAAAACGACAATTTTTCACTATATGTTACAATACACCAAATGATTTGCATAGGTCTCAGTGTTAACAAATCCCGCTGGCCTGTATTCCCAGGAAAGGGTTGACCCTGCACGAATATTACAAATTAAAGAACGTCCTTTTAGACACACGAACATTTGCCCAAAAGTACTTGTCAACGTATTGCGTCACACTACAGCTTGACAAACGTCACACTACCCTTAAAATGGAGAAAACAATGACATCGTAAAAAACACCAATCCCTCCCATAAATTATTCGCCAATTGGACAGCCCTAACCATTCACCATGTTGCTATATTTGATGTTTCTCGTCGGGAAACACTTTTGTGCATTTTTTCGTGCACTTTTCATCCATGTATTGACCATTCAGCTGCCATGATTTTGTTTATGCTGATCCTAGCTTGGGGGTCCCAGGGGAAATCACTCTACTTATTTGTATTTGGTGTATAATAACCATAACGTAGATTGGTATTTACAGTGCATATTCTCACGATTTGTAAACTAAATTGAATGTTTTTCGCAGTATATTGTCGATTAAACAATAAATTAATTATGTATTCATATTTTGGGGGGGGGGGGGTTGCCATTGAGATAATGAACATCTGATGGCTCCCAGTTACTATCTGCACTGCAATTCTGGCAACCTGCATGGATATAGTTTGTTTCATGGCAAATTCGTGGCTGGTTGCAAGATAACCCATATTATTTAGGATTTATTTCACCTATTGAGTCGTATTATATAAACATTGCAAGCAGACCCGAGGCGACAAAATATGTTTGCACAAAACGACTCGTGCACGTCGATCGTTACTGAATTTCGCATCCGGCTTTACTTTCCAATAAAACACTTCGCATCTGCGTTACTCGGTGATCTACAAAAATATTCGTGCTATTTTCGGATTTTCCCGTTGTAATAATAGATTTAAATGTCGGCATATATTGTCATATATTTAAGCTTGCACGGATTAATATAGAGGTCCAAAACAAAATGTAGTTATATTTTTAAAGGATCGGTCAACGTTTTTATTAAGCACTCGGATACTTTGCAAACACACGGAAGTCGCAGTCGTGGTTACTTGTCCGCATCCTCGTTACGTGCAGGTACGACGGACGTGAATGGGTACGTTAATAGTTTTTCGCGGATATCTGAGTTGACTGTCAAGAGGCACTAAAGTCCGTATTTATATGATGGCCCTGCCCCGAATGAAGTTGTTATTCGTGTTGTTAACTCACTTTAATTTTGCCACATATACGTTAACAACGTATATATACTTTCAAACCCAAGGTGGTATTTTGTGTCGCATTAAGTGATAACTTTAGGAATCGTTAGCTACTTTCGCCAACTAATGACTTTAGCCCTCTCGTGACAAACATTTTGGGCTGACTTTGTGTTTATGGAAGCGCCCTCCTCCGTGCCCACCCTTACGTTGAGTAAGCGATTTGGAATACATGTTGCGATGTTGCATAGCAAATGCATATGGTGTATTAATATTGATACCCGTTATTCCGTTAAATCGAGGCTTTAAAAGTTTATTTTACGAAAATATAACTTGCATCTTAAAGGCCCACTTAATTTTCGATTCCCCAGTTTACATTCCATACAACATAATCCATAGTATATACCATTTGAAAGAAGAAGCTCCAAAGCATTGTATTATCCACATATAATACGAATGTATACGAATACATTTTGAACATTTTGTTTTTGTCAAGGTATACCGACGTGTGTTATGCGCCTAATTTCGATCTTGTCTGTACTGCCAGTCTATCATTCCCATCATTGGAAGGGGAATAACTATATATATTAGTTGTGAATTATGATGCATTCTGGGGTAAATAACGGGGGAGTCTTGCATGGTGTGAATCTGAGAATCGATGTTACTTAGGTGACGTTCACACATAGCCGGTGAAGCCGTTACCCGGCGAACCCGTTAGCCGGCGAAGGTTGGGCAGAGTGTTTACACATCGCCGGCGAAGATACGCATATATTCATGTGTCTCCTTTACTTGTTAATAGTTTTCGTTTTAGTTCTCACTGAACTGCAATATGATATTGCTGTACACCTGTAAACATCTAGCCGCTTCCTGTTAGAGATATGGTTGGGCAGTATAGTGAAATGAAACTTTTTAGAAATGAAAATGCTGAAATTATTAATATCCAACTCAAACTTTCAGGTATTGCTATTGGTAATTTTATAGATATTTAAAAAACATTGTTAATGGTTTGTTTGGATTCATATACAGCATGTGAAGTGAGTGTCGCACCAAAAGCATGGCCATTGTCAGTTTTGAGATCTTTTCGTCGCATACATCTACAAATTGGTGTCTAATCATTCGGATTGGATTTTATATTATATATATAAGTTTCAACATCGCGAATCTATTGTGACACATTTTCCGTTTGCACATTATACAATAAAATATGTTTTTCATTTTACTCGGGCGTTCACCATGTCCATGTATATAGGGCCGTGGCGATGGGGTGTCTCATCCCAACTTTAATCAAAATATTCAAAAGCTGGAAATTTCATACCTGACACGGCAATAGTTGGACATTTGACACCAGCAATATGTTGAAATTGTTCTCGTAGTTTTATTTTCATCAATTTGTTATTGGTGATTTCTTTAGGCAACATTTGCTTATTTTTTTACCAAATTGTTGGACTGAAATGACCATCAGTTGGAAATGATCCAACCTTATTAGAGGTGCGTCAAGTTTGGAAAATGTCCAACAATTGGAAATATTAAGGCTGAATGCTAGGGTTTTTTCAATTTTCAGGGTTCAGATTAAAAAAAATTCTCACACCTGCCATAACCACGGTCGGTCGATAAATTCCAAAGATGAACAGTCCCACACTCAGATTTAGATTATTGAACTAATTTTCCATTAAGTTTGAATCCATAGAAACGTGCCATCCCATTTCCTCCATATATATATATATATGGACATACATGTACATGAATTAATTCCCTCGAATGCGCAACAAATGTACCATGCACATGCAGAGTACGTGTACCATCATCGGTTAGTATTTATAATAATAGCTTATAACCAAGGTGCGTGACCACCGACCTGACAGCTGATTAGAGACAATCAAACTGGCACACTGACCAATATATACACAGGTGAAAAGCGGGCTGGTCTATCAGAGATTACACAATACTATTGTTCGAGTTAATTGTTGAAAGGAAATCACCCATGACGGCATGACCCCAGATAAACATCTAACTTAACCGCAGAGCGAATTAGAATCCATACGACAATCAGGTGCTTGTACTAAATCATTTTATCCAAAAGTTGAAAACCGTATAGCTGAGTATCCGGATAGCCGTAATTCTTATCCGGCGAAGTATAAACACTCTATTGTTATCGCTGCCGGCTAAAGCGAATGCGATCTTCGCCGGGTAATGTATAAACACCCCCTTAGTGCACTCCTATATATAGGTCACAGCTGATCCATATTACGATAGAATATATATATTTATTGGTTCCTCTTCCAAATGGTATATATACTATGGAATATGTTGTATATGATGTGATCCGGGCATTCGAAAATTAAGTGGGCCTTTAATTCTTGCAACGAACTAGGATGATAATTAACGAAATAACGGGCAATTAATGAATTTAAGGCCAAAACCGAGGTTACATTTGTGAATCAGATTCCTAAGTGTGAAGACAGATATAGCCAGATATTACGATTGTTTAAGTTATCGCTTAATGCCAGACAAAGTCGTGCCTTGGGATTTGAAAGTATATTTTGCCAACCTATGTATGGCGGAAAAACGTTAGTTAACACAATTTTGAAAGGCACGATAAACAATTATTCGGCTCGGATGGATGCAGTGATCACTATTCTGCACTATTAAATATGATGGATGTAATTAGCAGATTTAAACTATGTGCGATTGGTACTTTCACGTAAACCTTTCGTAAAGACACTGGTAAAGAAAGAATTAACTATCCGTTTAATCACGTTGGTGATATATACCCAACCCATCGACAAAGTTCAAAGTTATGGAGTAGCTAGCATCCGTTTGTAAACGGTCGACAGTGCATGCCAGCAGATTTTGATAAAACAAAATTAACAGAACAAGTACTGTTTTAAAATGCTGTCAAACCTGCGACTTGGCAACGCATTTTTTTATATTTTTATTTTGGGACTGGATCCATAATTATACCAAACTCCAGGCAGAGTTATCCCCCATCGCTCCGCTAAGATACCACTGCCATAAGGACATTTGGTAGGGATTTCTTACGTGTTCTTAGTTCTTATGTTTTAGGATTAGAGTTGTCTATGTTTGGCTCAGTTAATATTGTTCTTATCAATACAGAAAGATTTATCATTATTGCAAACTTTTGGTGATCAAAATAAGATAATATGTGACTAAACATAGTTCCGACGACATGTAAAAATAGATGTCTCGGTCCGCAAGGTGCCATCCTTGTGGCAGTGCTATATCGCAGTGATAACGTAGAGGTAATTATAACGTAGAGTGATAACGTAGAGTAACGTAGATGTACTTATACTAGGAATAGATACTACTTATCAACTTTGACCTCTGGTGACCAAATAATGGCGGGTTCACCGCGAGCAAATTATTTCACTTACAAGTCTAACATGCATCACGATTCGTACTTCGCAAACATCGTACCATGATAGGTCTATACCAAACTCAGTGCACTTATAAATGCAAACATGTCGAAATTGTTATGTTAAAACTGTGTGATGCCGGGTATACCATCATTATCATCAACTACTGTTGTAAATAAGTCTACTGCATCCCAATATTCTCATGGAAAGAGGGAGAGAGATACGTAATTGGAGCGCACTATCGCCGAACCAGAGATACTATATAGTACCTCTGGTCGAACTCTGCCAAAAGCATGCAAGTCTGCTGCACCACCGTATGCTTCTTCTGAGATAAAACACAATTCGATTTGTGTGGCTTCTAAATGGGATCCCCAAATTGCACATTTCATGGAGATAAGCTTATCTAACGATACCGCGAAACGAAATACACATAATGGGAAAATAATTGCTCCGATATGAAATACATTTCTGAGTAAAATGCGCGAATTCTCACAGCATCAGGTGGCAAGGTTAATGACATCTCCCATGATTTGCGAACATCATGAAGATTCCTTTAAACCTCATGCTGTTTTAAACGATTTATTTTTATTTCATACGAACACATGAACCTCCAAATTATGTTTATGTAATTTGGAAGGAGTGATAAATGGGTTGATAGATACTCGAAATACCGATTTACTGACATTGTGAACTCGGAACAAAACTAGCAATTTTCCAACTGTTCTCAATTTATTTCATAAAATTCAGATAAACGCTCTTTATTTTAACCATAACAGGAATAGGCTAACAGCTACCGCTCTTTGTTTGTTTATTGTTCCATGCTGATCAGACTCTTCTTTTGGTACGACATGAATAACTCGTATTGTGGATGGGGGGGGGGGGGTGGTCACGTTTAATAGCGTGTATGAACTGGGGTGTGTGGGTGGTCAAGAGAACACAGAAGCATTTTTACCGTAGCTAAAAACAAATTTTCTCTCCATATTGTTCAACTATTTTTGTTGTTAAAACTTCGAGATAATGTATTTTAACATCAATACCCGGATAGTTGTTAATCTAGGTCACTCCGAACACAATACATGCACCTGTACACATTGCATAAGCAAGCACTGTCTAGTCTGTCATGTCTCAGCTAATCACATACACAAATGAGACACCTGTAATGGGTCGTTGATATGAAATAGCCAATTAAGCACTGTTACATCGGAAGTCATTCTATTACATGTTTGTGATGTTATGGAAGTATTTTTTATGACTCATTCTGATTGAAGGTCCACTTAATTTTCGAAGGCGCAGATCACATTATATGAAATATATGCCATATTATACAGGGGGGGGGGGGGTCGGAAACAAATTTCAGGCACGTGTGGCATTTTTTCCCTTTCGATCATTTTTTGTACACACCCACCCCCACCCATTTTTTACCTTTCGATCATTTTTTGTACACACCCACCGCCAATTTTTTTTCCGTTTTCGGCAGTTTTTTCCGACCATTTTTTGACACCCCCCATTTTAACACTAAAACATAGATTTGCGGGGGGGGGAATTAATTGTAAACAGCTGTATATGAATTTCTGTGCATACTATTTATCATGGATGTTAACATGGACATGTAAATAGGAATGAGTCATTTGGCCAAAAAAACATGGCTGCCAGCGGCCATCTTGGATTTCAAAATTTGCAACAAAATACAACACGATAACTGCCTGCAGTCAGTTTACCAGTTAGAATTACATTATTTCTCTCATTGCTTGTTGGTGGCTTTGACCACCCAACCACCCCGGCATACGTGCCTGATTTTTTTTTTCACCCCCCCCCCCCCCTGTATTATATACCATATGACAGAGGAAGCTCCAAAACAGTATATGATCAACTTATCCGGTGTAATAAACTGTGAACATGTTGCGTAAGTTTCATCTGGTTTGTAATGCAAGGTCTTTAATTTTCAATGGAAGGGGAATACTCTATATCTTAGTTTGAATTCTATTGCATTCTGGGAGCGAAACGGGGGAAATGTTTCAATGATTTCAGCTTTTTTCTATTACTCTATGGGCACCTTCTGAGGCACATATAGAGGATCTCACATGAGTTTCTATTTTATACGGAATTTATCAACCGAGTTCACTAAATTCGATTTGAGCCGAGGTTTACCGAGGCTCAAATAGAATTTAGTGGACGAGGTTGATAAATTACGTATAAAATAGTACGAGTGTGAGATACTTTTTATCACATGATCAAATAAACGCGAAGCAATGCGAAATATCCATCGAAAACAACGATAATAAACTGCAGCGATCGCAAGTCATTTGAAGAACGGTGTGACGTCATCGCACGCGCTGATATTAAACGTGTCTCTTATCGATAATTATGAAACTGCTTTTATGGGCAAATTATGTGATAAATTATTATATATAATGGTCCAAATGGTGATGCATTATAGTATTTTAATCATATTTTATGTCATAGATTGTTATTAAACCCTATATCAAGGCACTAACAAAAATAATCGGTGACTCGAAAATTAAGTGGGTCTATAATATTAAAAGCCGCTTTCGGCCGTCAAAATTATAAATTCATCGAGGATCAGATGGCGTTTTTCGTCTTTAAATCGTGCATACCGGACAGTTGTGACATGCTATGATTTTCCAATAAGTCAAATATCACACATAATCGTGTATATGATTTATACATACATAAGATCAGTGGGCGTTTCTACGGAGTACGCCCTGTCACTAACTTGCGGCCATATTGGATCCACCAGGTCCGGTTCCGTGGTTTTAATGCTACAGGTCAACGTTCTGGACTAGCAATCCATATATGGAATCATGAATAATTCAAAAGCTCCATATATGGAAATGATACTCCAAAACTCTGACTTGCAGTACTAAAACCACGAAACTATAGAGACGGAAGAAGCTCTGAAACCAGGGAACGGAGCTGGATGAATACAATACGGCCGCACCCCAGTGATCTCGCTTATTCCCATGCTATCATACGGAGGAAGCAACGCAGATATATACAGTATAATACGATATGCATATTTACAATACCAGTTCATGTAAAGAAACCGGAGCATATAAATCGGGGAAAACTTGGTTTAAACAATATATATTTCCCTTTTTATATATCGATATTCATATATAATATACAATTACTTGAAATACAATAAACGAAAGAAATTTGGGATCAGGCTACATGCCATTATATAGCTTATTTGAAGCTCTATCCCGGGGTAAACTTGGCCAGATGCACGAGCGAACTGGATCTGTCTATAAAAGTGTGTATAGTTGACGTTTGTAACTATATACAATCATGTGCAACACGCGCAGTCGGAATCATCTTTAAAGTGGCGTGAAACACTCCGGTATGTGATCCAATAGAAATGGAGAATAATCTTGCTCAAAGTTGTTCTTTTTACGAATACTGATTAATCCAAATTGCCAACACACACCGCCATTCAGATATATTAATTAAATGCACTGACTCTGGGTGGCGAAATCATTTGTGTTTGTTTGTCGCTGATTGCTGCGTCCCGAATCCAGATGTAAATATTTACAATTGAGCGTAGTTTTGTCGATGTTTTCTATTGAGTGGTATGGTCGATTTCTTTGAAATTTTCAACGATTTTAGTAAAATGCTACAATCTCCAGGTTGGCATAGCGTCTGAGTACTAACTTATCAGTTTTACGAACTCGAACAAGTCCATAATATTGCTTTAAACGGTGAATCAAATGGAATTTAAAGAGCAGAACACAATGCTAGATGTGCTATGTGTGAATTCCACGAATAACCAATTGTGGAATAGTTTTACTGAGATAATTCTACGAAGTTATATTTGATAAAAGGATGAAAACAAAAGTGTTTGTCCTCGTAAATACCGAACGAACGCGCACACCCTCGAAATGCATATAACATGCATGGTTCGGCAGTTTTCGCCAAAAATGGCAACTGCCGATAATAAAATAAACTACTTTGAATTTACTAACCCATATTTTTTATCATGAAATTACCTGGATGTGTGTTACTTGTAAAATTTTATTTTATTTACGCTATGTTAACAGTGCATCGACCTGTGTTTGCAGATTGTGCAAAACAGGAAACCATCCCTATATGATATGAAGTAATCGCAAACCCACAACGTGTCTTTCGAGAATCGCTTACAAGAACGATTTGATCAACACGACAAATCAATTCCAACGAAGCATTATCACCATCGGGGCATTAGCATAACACATTTAGATCCATACACTGAAATGAATACGTGATAGTTGACAGTTTCTGCATTCAGCATTCACGTCGTATAGATAATGACAGATAATTTTCCGTGAGACGGGGACACAGATAACCAATTATTTCGAACAAGTATTTAATTATACTAGCCTCAATACTGCCTCGTGTAATCGAAGTCAACCACAAACTCCCATTTGCGTCGTTGTTCACATTATTCCTGCAAATGGTTTTCTGCTATATACCATGTGGGTAAGTCCCCCCCCCCCCCGCCCATTTCCCATCCTCACATATCTAAAGTAGCAACCATATCAAACTTAGGCTTTTCTCCAAACTGCAACATAGACTTGATGACCTGTCCCTGGTCTCGATGGACAAGGAACATGTACTCCTGTATATAACTGCAACACTGCTATCACGTATATAAATATATATAGCATGCCATGAACCTCTACTCTGGCGACATCTGTATATATCGTATTCCAACCGCTGAAAAGATATTTATTCGCCATATATGCATATAGATACATACATTTGGCAACAGGATTGATGAACATGTGTGAGCCACTTAAATGATATGTCTCTCTGCGATTACCACTCACTCAAGTGAAAAAAATGGATATGGCATTAAACAATAATATATGACATCTGCGTGTATATAATTGTACACTTTGTTGTTGTTGTCGCCAGTCTCTCCCAACTTGTTCGAAATTATATGAATCGAAAGTTTTGGTCGCATGCACAAATATATACTGTGGTCATCCATGACAAAGATTAGGATTGTTTCTGTCTGGGACCTTTAGTCCATGGAACAAACAATGCAGGGAACATATTTTTATTTAATACTTGTTCCTTAATCTATTTCACATTATAGGGTTGGCAAGCTCGAGATTGCATGATTTTTGTGAGTCGATGTTGCAATAAACATTGAACTATTTCGTGTGAGAAATTCCAGGATTATAAACGAAGCAAACCAAACTCGAGCTTGGACTTGGACCTTCACCTACTGTGAAATACGTTATTAACTAAGATATATATTACCTGCACTGTTTTCTCGATGTTATAAATGATTGTAAGCGATGCAAATCAAACTCGAACTGGGCTTTACACCTACTGTGAAATACAGTGACTCTCGGTAGCGAAATCGTTTTCGCTAGTTTACCGCCGATATTTGAGTCCAGAATTCCATTTGAGCGTAGTTCAGATGATGTTTTCTATGGAGTGGTATGGTCGATTTTCTTGAACTTTTTGGCGATGTTAGTAGAATGGTACATAGCACCTGAATACTAACTTAATAGTATAGGTTGTCCGCTTACTTTTTAACAACAGCCTCATGTGCATGACATTTAGTTTATATAATATATACTGTCGACGCAATTATTTGTATTTTGGGCACGAATGCATTTTAGGATTGGTTTTGACTCGCAAATTATCAAAGTAATATCGTTCTACACAGAAGAACAGTAACTCTATTATGATGACGTGTTATGTTTAAATGTGATCAATACAACTGATATGCTAATGCAAATTAACATGCTGCCTTTTCTGGGAAGGAATTGTATTATGTGGGGTTTGTAAGCAATATGAAGATGTTTGTTATTGCGATGGGGTGTTAGAAGCGAACTATTTCTCAAATAGAGGTCCCCGTAGGATTTCGTTGTGCATAGATTGGGAGACATGACCATTCTAGATTAAGAATGTCGACTTGTGGTATAAATCATAGGATAAAGTGTCCATTCGGAGAAATAGAAGGTCGAGATAGAAGAAATGAGCTGGGTTATTATTGTCTGGAAAGTATTATTTTAGGTGGAACCACATATTGATTGGACTACTACCTTACTCGTATTTAAATTTCGCTCAGTTTTGAATTCGCACACTTTGAATTCACGCACCTAGCTGCGCGAATTCAAAACTGCTCTTTTTCCCTCTTCTCACATGCTCATTTGCTCTTTTTCCCTCTCCTCACTTGCTCATTTGCTCTTTTTCCCTCTCCTCACTTGCTCATTTGCTCTTTTTCCATCTCCTCACTTCCTCACTTGCTCTTTTCCCCTCTGCTCATTGCTCACTTGCTCTCTTTCCATCTCCCCTTGCTCACTTGCTCTTTTTCCCTCTCCTCACTTGCTCACTTGCTCTTTTTTCCTCTGCTCACTTGCTCTTTTTCCCTCTCCTCATTTGCTCACTTGCTCTTTTCCCTCTCCTTACTTGCTCACTTGCTCTTTATCCCTCTCCTCACTTGCTCATTTGCTCATTTTCCCTCTCCTCACTTGCTCCTTTCGTCTTTCCCCCTCTCTTCACTTGCTCTTTTTTCGGTTTTGTTTGTTTTATTTTTGAAAAATTTGATTTTTTAAATGTTTTTGGAAAACTTGATTTTTTTTAAAGTTTTTTGAAAATTTGATATTTTTTTTTTAGTTTTTGAAAATTTTGAAATTTCTGAAGTTTTAAAACTTTTTCATTTTTTTTTTAAACAAAGTTTTCACTGCGAGTGTCACTTTAACATTCATCCATAGTGAGTGCCGAGTGTCACTTCAACATTCATCCACAGTGAGTGCCTAGTGTCCCTTTAAATTCACTTTATGTGTACCGAGTGTCCCTTTAACATTCAAGACTAAAGCTACCCCACCGAGGTCCTCACGTAATATACATGTATATAATACACCATTCATAGGAGTGGCCTAAATATGATAGTCGGTTAACAGAGAAAAAACACTACCTGTATGTCTCACCTGTAATTAGCGTAATGACGCAATAATATGTCTAGACTGAGGCCGAACAGGGGGGGGTATGATACCAATTATTCCTTGACCATTTTGATGCCTTTGGTTGGAAAAATCAAAGGCTCCGGTTTATGAGCAGATATTCCAAGGAACTAGAAAGAACCACATGGTATAATGAGCAGAAGGGAACTAACACAGTGGGATATAAAACGAAGAGAGCATATTCTTACTGATCAGTTTTACCAGGAATGGTTGCGAAATGTAGCCACATCATCACGGGCTGTTTACTATGGTTGTATTTCAAATTGCCCGGAGATAAGAATATATCTAACTGAACACCATGGTCTTACCCGAATGCATGCATTGTTAAGATTGTGACATCATATCACCAATTTCCAATAGAAGGTGGACAAAGTCAAAACGGAATGACATAGTGGGTAAATTATGAAAAGACGGGGGCATAGGGACGAGTACCACTTTGTAGTAATTTGTTCACACCTTAAGGATATCCGCCTCAAATGCTTTATATCCCTGTGTATTATTGGCAGTATCTCGGCGAAGAAAAGTTTTATATACTATCGATTGAAAAAATTGTCATTATGTCTGAAATGTGTCTTGAAGGAATTGCCCAAAATATGAGACACTGAAGACCCCACCTGCTGAATATCCGCATTTTAAAACACATCCAATTTGTTGAGACCGGGGGGGGGGGCTACATGACTGCTGTTCCCCTGTTGTATTCGATGTGGACGACAAAATGGGAATGGGCGTGCCTTCATCCAGATGGGTTGAGATGTATACATATTATATGCATTATAGATGTGGCATGAATATATTGTAAAGGTCCGGCCTTTACTGGTAAATTTCGGGTGCTATCTTGCATCATAACTTTTATATTTCAAATAGCAATCTGCTATTACTTGGTACTTCTATTCATTATAATAGTAACTCACTTATAGCTAAGTATCAACTTCTAGTATTACGTAGTTAATCTTTTATTAGCTAAAATTAATCCGTAAATTGGCGTATTTTTGTTCCTTCATGGGCGACGCCATATTGGTGACGTCATGAGGGATAACTCTTGTCATAAAAGTTTCTGGCTTTCCGTAGTCTGCTTAAATAATTTGTGCCTTCACAAACATAAACAGCTTTGTTTTGCATTCAAAAGGTGTCAGGCTTTGAATATGTGAAATATAAACATTGGAGAAATATATCTAATGTGTTTTTACTTGTTCAAAGTGTGGAACTATTTTGCTCTGCAAGAAATAAGCTGCAGAAACGGATTGATTGGTTCATATTTATATTTCTCTGCGAGACGTCGTCTGCAGAAGCATTCTCATTGGTCTGCAGATTTCTCTATTATTTTCAAGCTATTTCATTGGTTTGCAGACTTGTTGCAGAGTTTTATAGTATATAAGCTTCACCAAAATTTAAAATTACTGTTCTGCATCATTTTAATTAAATTGTTTTGGAATTCTAGGATCATCCTTCTGTGCTAGGTAAAGGTATCAAATATTTGTAGTGTATTGTATTTACTAATTAATAATTAGTAGTGAATAAATGCTATGGTTTAAATGAATATTTATAATTATCCTAAATAATTATTTGAACTTATACTTTTATTTACAGTGGTATTTTACTAAGTTATATTTTAAATGGTACTTAGTTGTGTGAATGCTAGAAGTAGCTAGGACACAACATGCAGAACAATGTAAATCTTGTCACATAAATTATTTATCTGGATGTGATAATGCCAGAAGTGGCTAGTTCTCATCCACGCATAGGAGATTTATAGGCTATATCCAAAAATGGATCACTCATTAGTACCAGGTTTATGCCCAAAAATTCTAAGTATGTAGAGACAGAATGTGTGCTGGAGTGTCAGAAGTGACCATGCAAGCACTACGATTGGAGGGCTGGAGGTTGAAAATTTTATATGTTCATTATGCCAGAAGGGCTTGGACATGTAAAATCCACGAGTATCCATATGGTAGCTCTATTCCCGGCAGAATGTCAGAAGTGACTAAGTCGGAGAAGTCCGGGCCAGGAAGAGAGCATATAAGAGGTAAAATAAACTGTTTCCCATTACAGAAGGTAATTTAGTACAAGTGACAAGACTTACACCTTCAGGATGAGTGCTTGTAGAAGCCAGTATACTGAAGGACTTGCAATTATTTTCTCTATTTAAAATCTTATAAAGTAATTTATTTGGTACGGTTATATAATACCTGATGCAGAACCCTGGAATGACATAGTCTCTTGCAAGCAAGTATATCTTATTCCAGTATTAACATTTATTTAAATTCAGTTGTGCAGAATAAAAATTACATTATTTAGCAGCTAAAAATTAGGTTACATGTTCCAAGCAAGTGTTTCTTTGATTCTGTGATGGAGTAGGCGAGCGTAGACCGTTGAAACTTCACAGTACCAGAGAACCATTTTATTGGATTTACAAAGTCATAAATCTTTTATAAAGTTTTTCACTTCAGAAGAACTAGTCAGTTATATCTGCAATTATAGTGCAGATTATTTCTATTTTACTTAAATAAGTTTTATTTGCAGTTTAACATAAAATCTGCAAGTTTATCGCAGACATTCCTATAGTGTCTAAGTCAGTTATATCTGCAATTATAGTGCAGATTATTTCTATTTCACTTTAAATAATTCTATATGCAGCTAACTAATATCTGCAAGTTTATTGCATACTTTTCTTGTGTATTACACAAAAGTAGTTGCAGGCCAGTTAGACATTACATTGAAAGTTCATGTTCAATACAAAATTATTTCACATATATTATGACGTGAGATTACCTTGGTGTTTGGTGGGCTATGTGCTCATAAGTTCATGGTAATTATATTTTATAGTTTTTGCATTTAAAATGCAACTCTTTTAAATCACACAAAGTTTCATTTCACATTTTATACTCACATGGGGACTTTGTTCAGTAATAAGAACAAGTCAGGTCTTATTATTATTAGTCTACTTTTAAAGTAACAAATATTTATACTACTTAGTATAATTTTTGGTAGTTTATATAAACTACTATTCAAAGTGAATTTGTGTTTTTATTAGTAAATTCTTTCTGGTGGTATTTTAATACAAGTGTATATAATCCACAAAGCACCGGTGTTCGTTCACGTTTCGACTGTAATGGACCTCAGTCTTAATTACTAAGTGTCTCAGTCATGAGAGACCCTTAGTGTCAGCATTCGTAAGTCTCACATTTGTGTTCAAGGCAATTACGCTATGGAAAAGCGACCTGCACAAGAGCAGAATAGGTTTTATTAGACATATCACAAATATGGTCTCAGATTCTATCAGCATTTCATGTCAGACTTTTATTAAAGTTATCATACCACTTGGAAATTATTGAAGTATATGTTTTATGTGGCCAAAAATTGTGTCTCAATGTGTTTTGTGTATCGTGCATATGATTCGTAATTTTTCATGTTTCAAATCATAAATGGTTGTAAAAATCACTAATTTTTCCAGTCTAAATTGATTAGGTAAAATAGTTAAATTCTATTTTTATGCATTTCTGCATATTAGTCTAAAATTTCTGCAATGCATTAAAATATTAAATAAGTCAACTAATTTTATGTTTTTGTTCAAATAAAAATAAATGTTTCAAGTCACTTTAAAAATCCTATTTAACTTCATTTGAATTATTTATAACAAAGTTTCATTTTTCATCTATCACTTCATAAAAAATGTGATAACTAGTCATTCCATTCTGATCATTCAACTTGCAAAATTTTCCATCCTATTTTCATTTTTCACATATAATTATTCAACATTCCGTCCATACAATTATACATCTGTTAAAATATTATCAATAGTTATGTGCTAAATAAATAATTAATTTAATTTAATCTCATTTATTAGGATCACGTATCCTGTTACTCACTTATCAGCTGTTGTAGGTCCAGCTAACCAAATACCTACTGGTGTCAGATATTTTATTGTTATATTTCAAAAGTTTATCCACTCGGTTATTTCGGACTGTAATTGTATCTGGTGATATATGGAATCGCATATAGTTTTCTCTGAGAGGTGGGAACTATATGTATTTGTGTATACCACTTGTGCGTTACATTTTTGGTGTCAGACAGTGGGATCTTAGTACATTTCTGAGATCCAGTGATACGAATCTACATGTTTTGTCCAGTTTTGTGTTGAATTTGTTTGTCATGTTTTGTATCTTCGATGCGTTGAAAATGTGTTTCTGTGTAGGTATAATCTGCCAGTGGAAGTTAACAGAATGAGTGTAGCTAAGAAACAATTGGGTCGACGTCGATTACCACATAACTTTAGTGTGGAGGAGACTGAAGTGCATAGCTCAGACATGGGAGACACAGATACCGAAATTATCATAGGGCATGATAAATCTAATGAATTGTCAAAAATTCATCAGACCAATTTACAGGGGAACTCCATAAGATGTCAGTTTGATGAGTTTGATGAAAATACATCAAACATACCAATTTTGGATGTTCAGCCCAGTACTGAATTGGCGAGAAATAATGACGAAATTCTGCGAGGTATGCCTCAGCTTATAACGGAATCAGTCATGAGTGTCTTGACAGATTTCTCCAATCAGATGACAGAAGTAATGACAACTGCTGTAAGAGCAGTGGTTAGTGAGACAAGCTTGAAGAAGCCTCACACTAAGTCACACCGACAAGCTAGGTCAGAAACGCAACTTCTTCGGAACTCTGCGACAAGACGAGAATATAGGCCAGATCTGAGTTCTTCTGAGAGTAGTGAAGATGATAGGTCCCATCATAGTGTTCAATCAATACCACTCCCAAGGTTGGTGAATAACAAACAGGTTTTTGCCAAGATACCACCCTTCACAGGCGAAGAGCCTTGGAAGGTTTGGTTTAATAGGTTCGATGCAATAGCAAGGCGCAGAAATTGGAATGATGAAGAAAGACTAGATGCTGTTCTTCCCAAGTTCCAAGGGGCTGCTGGTGACTTTGTTTATGGACAACTCAATCAGAGAATTCTGACAGATTATCAAACTCTAATAGAAGAGGTGGAAGGCCGCTACAGGGTTGTGGAAACAACAAAAACATATGCAGCTCAGTTCAGTAGACGAAATCAGCAAAATAATGAACCTGTAGAGGAATATGCTGCTGATCTAAAGTCATTATACACCAAGGCGCAGCCAGACAGAGATAGGGCCACAAGGAGAGAAGATCTCCTCCGAAGGTTCCTTGATGGGTTAAATGATGATAAGGCCAGGTTTCATATCGAGTTTGGTAAAGAGCCAAATGATATAGATGAAGCGGTCAACTTTGTTGTCAGATTCAATGAGGCTAAGAATAAAACAATGTCCACAAACTCCTTTGGACCCTACCACGAGAGGAAATTCAAACGACCAACTAGGGTGGTGAAAGCAAATGGTGCTAAACCACAAGTTAATCAATTGCAGAGAAATGATAGAGATGGTAAAGCTGAAAACAGCACTCCATCCATAAATAAGAAACTGGCAGAGACAGCCACATCAGCAGACAGGCAAACAAATCCTGATATCATGAAGTTGATACTAGACCGGATTGACAATTTAGAAAGAGAAATGAAATCTCACCAACATGGTATGACACAAAGCCAACGGTCCACCAATAATCCACACGAGTTTGTTAAGATGCCTAGAGCATGTTTCATTTGCGGAGATCCACAACACTTTGCAAACCAATGCACTGAAAGAGGGCGAGGGTCCAATGGTCAGACAAATATGAGAAGTCATGAAGTCAGGCCAACACCAAGCCAATATAACCAGGACACAAGATTCCAAGGTTTAAACTCCATGGGACTGGCCAACAGGGGCAACAACCAGTTCTAAATAATTTAGCCCCAAAAACGAATACAGACAATAACACTAGAAGAAATAGTCAGAAACCAGATGGGGTTTATGTGAAAGGAAAAATTAATGAGATCGAACTTACATTTGTAGCTGATACTGGAGCCAGTCGAACAATCATATCAGAAGCGACTTACAAAAAAATTCCTCAGACCAGACGGCCAAAACTCTCCAAACAGACAAATTTAAAGAGTGCAGACGGTACTCCATTGACTGAAATAGGGACAGGTGATTTCACCATTCAACTTGGTGACATTAGACTAAATACATTAGTCACGGTGGCAAAAATAGACGATGAAGGTCTTCTTGGAATTGATGTGTTACAAAACAGTGAGGTTGGGCCAGCCGACATTATGCTTAGTCAGGGTTTAATCTATATAAATGGGTCAGCGATTCCGTGCACTCAAGTGGGCAGAGAATCAGGTGTCAGAGCTGCAAGAGTGGCAGATCATTATTATTTACCACCAAATACAGAATGCCTGGTAGATGTTCTCATTGAGAGAGAGGGATTGCCTGAAGAGGCCAAAACTCTCTTATTAGAACCGGCTTTGAAAGTGATGGCCAAATATCCCGTAATGGTTGCCCGGTGTCTGGTGACTATCAGCGATAGTCCAACATGCAATGTCAGGGTGATGAATCCAAACCCTTATAGTGTTAGCCTGAACCAGGACTTGGTTGTTGCCTATGCAGAAGTAGTATATGACGATCCATTGGTTTTATTTGAGATAGAGGAATCTCAAGTCCCAAAAGATAGTGAGACATCAGTCAGAGTTGTCAAATTATCAGAAGATAGCTCAGATCAGACAGAAAGCAAATGTCTGCCAGATCATCTGCAGACAATTTATGAAGAAGCCAGTGTTGGGAAAACGATAGAGCAAATGTCAGTAATCAAAGATTTACTTTGCGATTTCCAAGATGTCTTTTCAAAAGGACCCGAGGATATGGGTAGAACTGACATTGTCGAACATGCTATAGACACAGGTGAAGCGAGGCCAATCAAACAGTTACCTCGTCCGGTTCCAATAGCTTATGCAAATAAGTTAGGACAGACAATTGAAACATTGCTGTCTCAGAAGGTTATACAAAGGTCAACCTCACCATGGGCGAGTCCAATTGTAATAGTACCAAAGAAAGGCACGGGAGAAATTCGACTATGTGTCGACTATCGCAAGGTTAATGCAGTCACTACGAAAGATGCATTCCCAATTCCACGCATTCGTGACTGTCTTGATACCATCGCAGGTTCCACCCTATTTAGTACGTGTGACTTATTAGCTGGGTACCATCAAATTCCAGTTAAACAAGAAGACGTTCCAAAGACAGCATTTGTCTGCAAACATGGGCTCTTTGAATACCTTATGATGCCATACGGAATGTCGAACTCAGGCCCAGTCTTCCAACGAGCAATGGAGTTGGCTTTGCGAGGTCTGCAATGGACCACTTGTTTGATCTATATTGATGATTTTATTGTTTATTCAAAAACATTCGATGAGCAAGTAACACGACTCCGAGAAGTCCTGACTCGGATCAAACAAACCAGGTTAAAACTAAAACCATCAAAATGTAATCTATTCCAAGAACAAGTTCGATTCCTTGGTCACGTGGTATCGAAAGATGGTGTCATGCCAGACCCAGACAATGTGGCTAAAATTATATCATGGCCAGTTCCAAAGTCAGTAAAGAATATCCGCCAAATTCTAGGATTGGCAAGTTATTATCGGAGACATGTGCAGGACTTTTCCAAAATAGTCCGACCACTGACAGAGTTGACACAAAAAGGAGTAAAGTTCAAATGGACGAACGAATGCCAGTCAGCCTTCCAAGAGTTGAAATCCATCCTAACTAGTCCAAAAATTATGGCATATCCATCGGACGATGGAATGTTCATATTAGACACAGACGCCTCAGACTATGCAATAGGTGCAGTTCTGAACCAAATCCAAGGTGGAGAACAAAAAGTCATAGCTTATGCTAGCCGTACCTTAAACAAGGCAGAGAAAAACTATTGCGTTACTGACAAAGAACTTCTTGCGGTCCGATACTTTGTTGAGTACTTCCGTCAATACTTACTAGGTAAACACTTCGAGGTGAGAACAGACCATCAAGCACTCATATGGTTATTTAGTCTTAAAGATCCGAAGGACAGAATAGCCAGATGGATTGAACTCCTGTCTAGCTTCGACTTTGCAATACAATTTCGAAAAGGAAAAGCACATGGGAATGCTGATGCACTATCCAGGTGTGAAAATCCCTGGGACTGCAATTGCCATGAATGGGATGATATTGACTCCCTCAGATGTGGGCCATGCAAAAAATGTCAAAAACGTCAAAGTGAGATGATGAGCAGTCTCAACCGAGATGCCACAGCAGATAGTAAACCTCTTTTGACAGAGACCGAAGATGGTCAAATAAGAGCTGTTCAGACACGTTCATCTGATAAAACAGGTGTTGCCAAAAATGATAAAGTCATAGGGGAACCTAATCAAGATAATGTTGGTACTTTGTGGCCGCCAATGTATTCAAAGGAAAAAATGGCAAATCTACAGGAAAACGACATTGATGTGGGTCCAATATTCAAGTCTAAGTTGAGTGGGAGCAGGCTACCTCACAGCCAGGTGATTACTCTCAGCCCTGAAACACGCCACTATTGGTTACTGTGGGGGTCGCTCGAGATGACAGAGGGCTTGTTGTACAAAAAGTTCTATAAATCGGATGGTACGAACGACTACCTACAGCTAATTGTGCCTCGGGAGTTAAGATCAGAAGTGATAAAGCAAATGCATGATGTTGTGCTTTCTGGTCACCTGGGGACCAAAAAGACAACTCAGAAGTTGCTCCAAAGGTACTATTGGTTCAATGCCAGGACTGACGTAAAAAACTGGGTCAGACAGTGTCACATATGTGGGGCTACGAAACCACCAACTAAGAACCCAACAGCACCTCTTGGGAAAATGCTAGTTGGGGCCCCAATGGACAGACTAGCGACAGATATATTGGGACCATTGCCACGTACTCCGAGAGGGAACAGATACATCTTAATAGTGACAGATGCTTTTTCTAAATGGATAGAAATCCCGCCAGTCCCCGATCAGTGTGCCATCACATGTGCAGAGAAAATACCTAACGAAGTGGTTGCAAGGTTTGGCACTTGCCATGCACTACATTCAGATCAGGGGCGCAATTATGAAAGCGATATATTTAAGGAGCTCTGTGAGCTCCTGGAAATCCGAAAAACTCGAACAACACCCCGTAATCCGAAAGGGAATGGGCAGTCTGAAAGGATGAATAAAACCCTAATAAGAATGGTCAAAGCCTACCTCAAAGGCGAACAAACTGATTGGGACCTAAACCTAGGCTGTTTAGCGGCAGCCTATCGTTCATCGCAACAAGAAAGCACAGGTTTCACCCCCAACATGCTGATGTTGGGTAGGGAAGTCCGTCTACCATGTGAGCTAGCATTTGGTCTCCCACCTCAGAACCACCCATCAATTTCCTCATATGGAGAATATGTGCAGAATCTGCGAGAGAAATTGCACAAATCTCATGAGATTGCCAGACAACATCTTGGTAAATCATTCGATAGGCAGAAAAAACAATATGACACACATGCTGAAGAGCTAAAATACAAAGTCGGAGATGCGGTGTGGTTTCGAGATGAAAGGAGATATCCAGGGGTTGCTCCAAAATTACAACCATTATATATGGGTCCATGTTTGATATCAAAGAAATTATCAGAATTGGTATACAAATTGCAATTAGATAAAAATGGCCACTGTAAAATTGTTAGCGGTAACAAACTAAAACCATATCATGGTCAGATACCTAAATGGTTATTATCAGCTAAATTAAAAGCTATAAAAACTTCCACTTGCAGACCGAATACATGTTAATGTACGTGAAACCAGGTAAGATATCAGTAAGGTTTATACATCATTCCAATTACAGGTAAAACAAATCATGGTTAGAGGACCAGCTTATAAGTGTACAAAATGTGACCTGACCGACGAGCTGTCACGCTGCAAAAGACACTATCTCCTAACACATATTCCACGAGAGAATGTTCCTTACCTATGCAGATTGTGTAACTATAGGGCTCTCACAAGTAGGGAGTATAAAAAACATAATGAGGCATTTGCACCTCACGTTAGTAGGGTCAAGCGATTGAAAGAGATGGGGAATGTTGACGAGGATGGTTATATGGTGGTGGCGAGCAAACCGGATATGGTGTTTAAGGACAGAGAAATTGTAAAACTCACTCAAGAAGAGTCACGGGCAATGTGGGAGAAGAGGGCCATGGCGAAGAGGGCACCGGAGAAGCCGACTATACCATCGGTAATCGTAAAACTTCCTGTGGTTGCATCGGATTCCACCCCAGTGGAACTTGGTAAACCTGAGCCGTCAGTTTCCACATCCGTGGAAGCCACTCGTGGTGTATCTGAGCTTCCCGCAGCATCCCAACCACATGACGTAAGGTCGGTTGGGATTGTTGAGCCTATGGAAGTTGTCCCGTATGCTGTAGAGCCAAGGACAGTAGTCACTGAAACAATCAGTGAAACCAGATTTGATGGGTTCGATTTCCCAGAGCTGGTTGCGTGCGGGAATGACGATTATTCATTCCTGACGCAGCTAGTTGATAAATCTATCAATGAGATACCAGTTACAAACACGAGCCTGGTTGAATCAGACCGACTTACTGAATTAGAGTCAACAGTGGTGGTCCAGTCGATAGAGATAGGGTTTCTAAGGGCACAAATAGATGACCTAATGAAGAGGATGAAGACGATGGAAGAGACACAAAAGAAGAAGAAGTTACACATGCCAAAAAAATTAAGAATTACCATGAGGGGTAGGAACCGTACAAAGCCAAGTTTCGAGCCAAAGGCTCATATTCAATAGTTATTGCTGAAATTACATATTTGTTGATATTTGATAAATGTTATCACACCGTTTGAAATTGTATTGTCCTGTATGCATGTTCATATGTCAAATTGTAGAAGAAGTTTGTGAGGACACAAACATTTTTTGTTTGGAGGGTTGTGTAAAGGTCCGGCCTTTACTGGTAAATTTCGGGTGCTATCTTGCATCATAACTTTTATATTTCAAATAGCAATCTGCTATTACTTGGTACTTCTATTCATTATAATAGTAACTCACTTATAGCTAAGTATCAACTTCTAGTATTACGTAGTTAATCTTTTATTAGCTAAAATTAATCCGTAAATTGGCGTATTTTTGTTCCTTCATGGGCGACGCCATATTGGTGACGTCATGAGGGATAACTCTTGTCATAAAAGTTTCTGGCTTTCCGTAGTCTGCTTAAATAATTTGTGCCTTCACAAACATAAACAGCTTTGTTTTGCATTCAAAAGGTGTCAGGCTTTGAATATGTGAAATATAAACATTGGAGAAATATATCTAATGTGTTTTTACTTGTTCAAAGTGTGGAACTATTTTGCTCTGCAAGAAATAAGCTGCAGAAACGGATTGATTGGTTCATATTTATATTTCTCTGCGAGACGTCGTCTGCAGAAGCATTCTCATTGGTCTGCAGATTTCTCTATTATTTTCAAGCTATTTCATTGGTTTGCAGACTTGTTGCAGAGTTTTATAGTATATAAGCTTCACCAAAATTTAAAATTACTGTTCTGCATCATTTTAATTAAATTGTTTTGGAATTCTAGGATCATCCTTCTGTGCTAGGTAAAGGTATCAAATATTTGTAGTGTATTGTATTTACTAATTAATAATTAGTAGTGAATAAATGCTATGGTTTAAATGAATATTTATAATTATCCTAAATAATTATTTGAACTTATACTTTTATTTACAGTGGTATTTTACTAAGTTATATTTTAAATGGTACTTAGTTGTGTGAATGCTAGAAGTAGCTAGGACACAACATGCAGAACAATGTAAATCTTGTCACATAAATTATTTATCTGGATGTGATAATGCCAGAAGTGGCTAGTTCTCATCCACGCATAGGAGATTTATAGGCTATATCCAAAAATAGATCACTCATTAGTACCAGGTTTATGCCCACAAATTCTAAGTCTGTAGAGACAGAATGTGTGCTGGAGTGTCAGAAGTGACCATGCAAGCACTACGATTGGAGGGCTGGAGGTTGAAAATTTTATATGTTCATTATGCCAGAAGGGCTTGGACATGTAAAATCCACGAGTATCCATATGGTAGCTCTATTCCCGGCAGAATGTCAGAAGTGACTATATCGGAGAAGTCCGGGCCAGGAAGAGAGCATATAAGAGGTAAAATAAACTGTTTCCCATTACAGAAGGTAATTTAGTACAAGTGACAAGACTTACACCTTCAGGATGAGTGCTTGTAGAAGCCAGTATACTGACGGACTTGCAATTATTTTCTCTATTTAAAATCTTATAAAGTAATTTATTTGGTACGGTTATATAATACCTGATGCAGAACCCTGGAATGACATAGTCTCTTGCAAGCAAGTATATCTTATTCCAGTATTAACATTTATTTAAATTCAGTTGTGCAGAATAAAAATTACATTATTTAGCAGCTAAAAATTAGGTTACATGTTCCAAGCAAGTGTTTCTTTGATTCTGTGATGGAGTAGGCGAGCGTAGACCGTTGAAACTTCACAGTACCAGAGAACCATTTTATTGGATTTACAAAGTCATAAATCTTTTATAAAGTTTTTCACTTCAGAAGAACTAGTCAGTTATATCTGCAATTATAGTGCAGATTATTTCTATTTTACTTAAATAAGTTTTATTTGCAGTTTAACATAAAATCTGCAAGTTTATCGCAGACATTCCTATAGTGTCTAAGTCAGTTATATCTGCAATTATAGTGCAGATTATTTCTATTTCACTTTAAATAATTCTATATGCAGCTAATTAATATCTGCAAGTTTATTGCATACTTTTCTTGTGTATTACACAAAAGTAGTTGCAGGCCAGTTAGACATTACATTGAAAGTTCATGTTCAATACAAAATTATTTCACATATATTATGACGTGAGATTACCTTGGTGTTTGGTGGGCTATGTGCTCATAAGTTCATGGTAATTATATTTTATAGTTTTTGCATTTAAAATGCAACTCTTTTAAATCACACAAAGTTTCATTTCACATTTTATACTCACATGGGGACTTTGTTCAGTAATAAGAACAAGTCAGGTCTTATTATTATTAGTCTACTTTTAAAGTAACAAATATTTATACTACTTAGTATAATTTTTGGTAGTTTATATAAACTACTATTCAAAGTGAATTTGTGTTTTTATTAGTAAATTCTTTCTGGTGGTATTTTAATACAAGTGTATATAATCCACAATGCACCGGTGTTCGTTCACGTTTCGACTGTAATGGACCTCAGTCTTAATTACTAAGTGTCTCAGTCATGAGAGACCCTTAGTGTCAGCATTCGTAAGTCTCACATTTGTGTTCAAGGCAATTACGCTATGGAAAAGCGACCTGCACAAGAGCAGAATAGGTTTTATTAGACATATCACAAATATGGTCTCAGATTCTATCAGCATTTCATGTCAGACTTTTATTAAAGTTATCATACCACTTGGAAATTATTGAAGTATATGTTTTATGTGGCCAAAAATTGTGTCTCAATGTGTTTTGTGTATCGTGCATATGATTCGTAATTTTTCATGTTTCAAATCATAAATGGTTGTAAAAATCACTAATTTTTCCAGTCTAAATTGATTAGGTAAAATAGTTAAATTCTATTTTTATGCATTTCTGCATATTAGTCTAAAATTTCTGCAATGCATTAAAATATTAAATAAGTCAACTAATTTTATGTTTTTGTTCAAATAAAAATAAATGTTTCAAGTCACTTTAAAAATCCTATTTAACTTCATTTGAATTATTTATAACAAAGTTTCATTTTTCATCTATCACTTCATAAAAAATGTGATAACTAGTCATTCCATTCTGATCATTCAACTTGCAAAATTTTCCATCCTATTTTCATTTTTCACATATAATTATTCAACATTCCGTCCATACAATTATACATCTGTTAAAATATTATCAATAGTTATGTGCTAAATAAATAATTAATTTAATTTAATCTCATTTATTAGGATCACGTATCCTGTTACTCACTTATCAGCTGTTGTAGGTCCAGCTAACCAAATACCTACTGGTGTCAGATATTTTATTGTTATATTTCAAAAGTTTATCCACTCGGTTATTTCGGACTGTAATTGTATCTGGTGATATATGGAATCGCATATAGTTTTCTCTGAGAGGTGGGAACTATATGTATTTGTGTATACCACTTGTGCGTTACAATATATTCAACAGATCCTCGCGCAGATATATAGGTTCATAATCGACCTATACTATTCACATAGTTTCAGGCCGCCACATATCATCATGCAAATAGGTTCACATTCGACGTAAATATAAGATTATTTGATTCTGAAATAAGCCGATAGTGCAGGATAGTGGTCTTATATCCGTTATCCTTTTTATGGCGCGGCCCACAGTGAAAACACATTTTAAAGAGCGTTCACCTGGTAAGCCGTGAGTTGGCTTATTCGTGTTATTGTCCGCCCAAAATGAACTTATAATAATTTATTATGAGTCGATAATGGCACTATAGAACACTCTCGCTTACCAACATATCCTCGCGCAAATAGCTTCGTAATCTACCTATTATATTCACATAGGTTCATAATTGATATATAGAGAGAACACGACGCGCATCTTAATCGAGACTCTTTTATCGAATGAGTTGCGGATGGCGCAAGGATATATAACTTTGCGCCGTCCGGGATTATGATGCAAGTTGTGTTCTGTGTTTATTCAACACCGTTCAGTCAGATAAGTTCAATCCATGAATCATTGATTAATGTCACCTTCATTGTTACTATAGCTACCTTTATGGTGATTTAAGTCTGACAAATAACCAGTATTTATGGGGGGATCACCGGAAGCGGATGATCGACGTAATGTACGTCATATTTCTTGGCAACAACGTCAACAAGAATAGTTCTGGCTTGTATTCCACTAGAGGTGCATGTATACATCAAGATGTATTCAATGGATGGATTCCGTTGAATACATGTGACTCACGTCAATGGGTGTGGAATAATATGTTATACCCCCTTTTAAAACAAGACGAAATGCATCTCTTGTTTGATTCTGAAATAAGCCGATAGTGGACATATATCCGCTATTCCGTTTTATGGTGCGGGCCACGGTGAAAACACATTTTAAAGGAAGTATGTGTTAGTTGGTTTATTCTTGTTATTGTCCGCACACAGTGAACTTATAATAATTTGTTATGAGTCGATAATGTGACTAAAGCACTCTCATTTTCAGTTCGTTGTGGACTCAAACTGAGGCGATTCTGGGCCGATTATAAACCTGAAACACAACATATTATAAGTCGATAACGTGCTGATTTTCTGGAGAAAAGGCTGCATTTTGCATTAAACTGATTCTGATGCTGATACATAGCGAAGACGGGACATTACATTGCGACATCACCGACATTTGCACCAACAATATGTCATTATTATAAACGGGTGATCGACCACAGCAATAAAGGTGCCAGAAAGTACTTTCTCGTGCACAAACAGTGAATCGACCAGTATGGAATAGCAAACTCCATGCAGGGTTTACCTCCCTTGATGACTCAGAAAGGAAGTACGGCTGGTTCGCTCTGGTATAGATTGATGGAATAGACTGCCTAATGATATTAGCGCTTAATATTTAGACAAGTTTATTGTTGGGCTACCACTTAATTGGTATTAGGTATCAAACAGACTTCCCATAGATGCATAATTTTAATCGTACATATATTACAATATCAATGTAATTAGCACCGGAACAAAGAGTAATTCAGACTCGTTATGCGTAATAGATGATATGATATTATTAGTATACATGCTTTTGCATAAATTTGCAATTGACACTTGGTTAAGTGGGTCCCGCGTGTCAATGCGCATATGTACTTTGTGATTTCAGTAAATGTCAACACGACACACGATACATCGACAATCATTTGTTAGTAGTATGATAGTATAATCATGTGAAATGTTGCAACGCGAATATCGTTCACAACAGATATATATGCATTACAATTAGCTAAATAGTTCAATAGTCCAAGGGTTAGTAGTCGGAGTGCTCAATAGTCCGAGGGTCCAATCGTCACAAAAATCGTCCAATTCGCCATTTTAGTCTTCGCCTTGACCCATCTGTCCGCTGCATCACAAGAACGCTCGTTGTGTATTACCGTTAGATGCTGAAAGCAATGTGTAAAGCTTGTGTTTGTAAAAATGTTGTCCCGAGTGTTCATTTTTTCCTATACCCCCGGTCACCACGCCCTGTTAATGGATCCTTGGATTAATGAACCCTCAGACTATCTACAATCATCGGACTATCGAACCATTGAATAATTGCACCCTTGGTCGGTACAGCTTTAGACTAAACATCAGACCATCGAATGCTCTGACTATTCAACCCTCAGACTATCGAACCCTCGGATTATTGATTCCTCGGACTATTGTATCCACCGAATATCAAAACGTCGGACTATCGCGAGCCATCGAACTAACGCATTGTCGTTGTATGTTTCACAAGCTTGACGAGGGGCCAAGGAGTAACCTACCAATAGTTAGTAGCTTATTGTCATGTAACTTGCCTTGTGCATTATGACATGCATGTGCACGATTTCTGTATATATTTTTGTATATGTATATCAGATTTATGGAGGCACGGATTCAGTATGTTGTTCGTTGCTTCAAATATTCTTGTTTTGGTGAGCTTGAATAGATTCTCATTACTTATCGAAATGGTCACGTATCGACGGAATGCCACATTGAGATGTCCCTCAACTCAGATAAAGATTTAAAATCGGGACCGATTTTCGCCCTTGTCGAAGTTCGAATCCGTGCCAACCTCGTATAGCCCAGACATCGAGGGTCTTGTCCACGACATAACCACCTCGGCTACGGGCCATCATTAAAAGGAAGCCATTTCACCACCAAGAGTTGTGAAGTGTATCACTCTGAACATGAGTTGGAATATTGACACAGAATGGATCTACCATTATATTTGAACAGCACAATGCACTTCCTCCGAAATTGTATCTGTGGCCATACGATTACTGGTACTGCTGTATGTATATCAGATTTATGGAAGCACTGACTCAGTGCATGATTATTCATTGCTTCAAATGTGCTTGCTTCAGTGAACGTGAACATGTTCTCATTTCTTATCGAAATGGCCATGTGTCGATCGACATGACACATTGAGATATCACTCTGCTTACAGTCTCAGTACTGGGTGTCACTGAATGCATGCATCCTTCGTTTAGTCCATCACATATTGGTCGCGACCTTTGCAGTTTGCACCCACCCGCGCCACCCATGACTCAACTTAAGTTGTTAACAAGAAAATTTCGCCGCAGAAACCACAGACAAGATGGCGGCCATTTTGCTTTTTATGCACCAGGTTTCTTTGATCGCCATTATAGTAAATATAATTTCACATTCAGTTTTATTTTCAACTCGATTCATTATGATAGGATAGGATAGGATAGTTTATTTCCAATACACATATATATTACTTAATAATGATGTAAATTATGGATAATTGTGTCGTATATTGTGGGGGTGGCATAATATGGCAAGATTGTCTTCCTGCCATCCCCAGTGTGGTAAATACCTTATAGTAGTAAATATAACACGCTTACAGATTAGTAAAAAATCTGCTAGATTTTCGACATTTCACCACCTATCGTTAATGTGGGAAGCGCGGGCGTGATTTTATACATTTGTCGTATATATATAAAAGTCATTGTATACAAGATAAATAAGAATATAAGAGCCAGTGCGTTGGCGGTATGCGTTGGCGGTGAATGTTGGGCAAAATCCTTCGAATGTCGTACGTGAGATGTTATATTATGATCCCACAGGATAGCCTAGAAAATTGATGTTATGCCTCAGACACCTGGTCAGAATGACGGTGGTGTTGCCAAGAAACCACTCGGTGTGTCCAACGTGTGTTGAACTGATGGTAAGAACTCATCAATGCAACATTCCTCTAGTTGTTCGTCACGTCGAACATGTCATTCAGATTTTCTTGAACCATACCGACCACCACCAATGGCGATAATTATAGCAACGCATAGCTTCATTCTTTGAATGACATATCACGAAACTACCAAAGGGGTCGTCTTTAAGACTACACACCTGATCCAGTTGATTCAGAACTCCTCCCAACGGGTATGAAAATACAATCTTAGTACATAAAGAAAGCAACACGAGACATGAGATTCTATCTGTATCTGACACATACTCCTGGTGTAGGGGCGGTGAATTTCATGGTCCCATTTAATTTCCGCTATCATGATGCATGCCCACAAACTATAGCGCTGCGTGTATTGTTCTTATCTGCTGGGAACTCTTCGATGAGACGACTGCTGGACGCCACAAAGATTGCTTATAGGATACAGGTCAAGATGCATGGGTACATTATTGTCTTCTACGGCCTTAGCAGAGGGGCATCCGTCAAACGGAAAGCCAGCAACCTTCGAAACCAGACAGAAGTTGTCCAGGTACGCCAATGCATCGCCGAGTTTGTGAATTGACTAACCACATATTGAGAAGTGGCTAGCTGACTGTGAAGATCACCAGGTGTACATGTTGTGATTCCCATCAGCTGAGAAATACGTAGATAGAGAGTTTAGTTTATCTAGCAAAATGACGCCAAAATTTCATATGTAGATGAATTATACTATATATATGACCATGCGTGAAGTTTGCCAGAAATAAGGATAAGAATTCCCCGCATTTGTGACAAAATCGTGAGATGGACACCGGCATATGTATTGTTTGAAATGTGTTGATAAGTGGGACCCTTCTCTCAGGAAGTGAAGAGCACTTTGTTGGTGTAAGCGAGACAGATTAATCCCGACAAATAGACGTAAGCTGGTCCAGATATTCCTGAATGAATAATCTCGGGTAGTTGTTCTGAATCTTGCAAGTCATAATATGACTACTAACCTACGGTCACGGACATTATCGGCGCATACTGGAGAATGGAACTCGACATGCCACATCGCGATTATTCAATGTGTGCTTTCATCCGCCAAAGATGCAAGTTCATGCAATCATAGCTGCGCTATGCGTCTGAAGACGTTTTAAATAGAAACGTCTATACATATTGATTATGACAACAGTGGAAATTATGATATGAAGATATCGACGACTTTTAAAATTTCTGGCAAACAATTTGGCCTCCATCTTGGCGTGAGTACAAATTTCCCAACCCAAATCCAATGTGCTGTACCCCACATGTGAATATAAGTGGAATGCACGTAACAATATAATGCCCGTTGTAAGGAAGTAAAGTAATATCAAAGTGTTTTCAAATTTCGGTCACAATTTTAGCTACCAGTTTGTAATTGGGAAGCTATTTATTGGAGGGGATATATGGTAATATACTTCGCCTCAGTAATTGCAACTCAACTGTTAGCATGAATGGAGTTGTCATGACAATCACGCCCACTGATGAGAATATGGAGGATTATCGGTGATTTTTTTCAAATTATGTGCTCCGTTTGGACGCCACCTTGGATTTGGCGGACTTTTTGTTGTATGAGTTACAGAAAGTACTTCGCCTCAGTGCTATACCAACTCACGACAGTAAGCATGGATGAAATGGAGTCGTGATAGTAACGCTGACTGATGTGAAAATCAGCAATGTTCGGTGATTTTTCAATTTCTGGTCGCCATTTTTGATTTTTGTGCATATTCCTCAACTCAACTATAATAGGAATTCTAACTCGAGTATTTCCTACACACATTCGGCTTTGATCGGATTATACCGGAATTTGAAAAAAAACATGATATCGG
This sequence comes from Siphonodentalium dalli, assembly GCA_032622095.1. Classification (NCBI taxonomy): domain Eukaryota; kingdom Metazoa; phylum Mollusca; class Scaphopoda; order Gadilida; family Siphonodentaliidae; genus Siphonodentalium; species Siphonodentalium dalli. The sequence goes on along the minus strand of CP136062.1, from coordinate 114,989,418 downwards.
GCACATATATCCAACCAGGAATACATTTTATGATCTCATTGTGTGCGTAAATGACTCCTCTATAAAATAAATGTATAAAATCACGCCAAAATGCACATTTTTCCACAGGACAAACGATACGTGGTGTAATCCGGTGAAATTTTGAAATTTTTCACATTTCGGCCGCCATATTGGAATTTGGTGTCGGATGTTTGACTAATTTGTTTATTCACTGGAATCTTATCTTATCTAAATCCAAATCTAATATTGATTTAATTTGAAAAATAAAGTGAAACTATTTACTTGAGTCATGTATGGGGGTGCAAAGGTCTACCAATATTTCGTGGACTATTTATTTTTGCTCTAGCGTCACAGTAAACTGTTCTGTAGCGAAAGCGCTAAGAATGTAACCAACAAGCAAATGTGAGGTTGTGCATAATAACACCACCAAGAAAATATCAGCGAGGGGCAAATACAGCGATGCTTAGGATTGCAAGATTAATGCCCAGACACCAATATTTCCGTTTATAAAGCGTTAAGGAAATTGATACCATGTAACTTGACGTGCAAATGGGACCAAGGTCAGAAATAAGACATTAATTATTCACAAACTAACTGATCCAAGCGACCAGAAAACGGGACACAAATTAGATAACATCTCGGCAATTAAATTATTAAACGAAATTATATGCGAGTAGTTGGAAGTCACGGACAACACCGAAGTCCACCAACACACCGCGAACTGTGACATTTTGTCAGTTTACTATATTACTATATAACAAATGTCGCAAATTATCGGTGTGCCATCTCATCTCAGTTAGTTTGCATATGTGTCCCGACGAAGCGAATCGTTTAGACATCCATGCATGCATGGGGAACAACTGACGTGATCAAAATATAGGTTATTTTTTAGGAAATCTATTTGCGAATCAGATTTGGACCTTTCGTAACTTTTGTGCATATATATTTGACGAAAATATAAATGCCGACACTGGTATAGCTGCATGTACATACATGTAATAAATATTCAACAATGAACGGATACCTTTCTTAATATATACTATATATGGTGATCTGTGAATTTCGATATATGTGGTATGATATGGTCTTTTTCGTATAATATTTGATCAATATTTTCCTAAAAAATTCAACTTATACGGAATCATTAACGATTAACTCTCATTTACAGAATATATCTATTTTGCTCTCTAATCTGAACAATCTTATTTTATTAAACGGATAATTTATCAAACTATTCCATACAATGTGAATTTCCAATTTTCAATCTAGTAAATCTCCAAATGGCAACAAAGTTGTGTTTTGGAACTTTCTTCCTGATGTGATCCCAGTCAATTATTAAAATTTATAGAACAGAATTATCTAATATAAATTTAACATCATATAATTAACATAATTTTTTTCAACCTTCCGCAGACTCGAAAACAATTCATGGCAACAATCCATCAAGAGCCCAAATATTATTTCCATCCAATGTACAACTTGAAGTTATTTGGGGTTATTATGTAATAGATTTTTTTACATATCTCATATATATTTTGAAGACCTCTGTCTGTATGTATGTTTGTTTGTTTGTTTGTTTGTTTGTCATTTATACAAATCTACGATTCTCGACCGATCGGGACGAAACTTGGTACGTGTGTGTAGTTTGACCAGGCGGTGAACGTTGTCGTATTGGCGAGCCCGTGCGGCGCCCGCTTCGCACATGCGCAGACGAGATCTCGGCAACGGGTGGAGCTATCGACTTGAAATTTGCTATGTGAATGTGTCTTGCCCCGGATACGAATTTTATCGGGTCGCCGAGCCCGTGCGACGCCAGCTTCGCGCATGCGCAGACGAGATCTCGGAAACGGGTGGAGCTATCGACTTGAAATTTGGTATGTGAATGTATCTTGCCCCGGATACGAATTTTATCGGGTCGCCGAGCCCGTGCGACGCCAGCTTCGCGCATGCGCAGACCAGATCTCGGAAACGGGTAGAGCTATCGACTTGAAATTTGGTTTTTTAATAGCCCGGACAACGTCGGGCTGGGTAGAGCTATCGACTTGAAATTTGGTTTTTGAATAGCCCGGACAACGTCGGGCTCATCGGCTAGTCTATTATATATTTTGAAAGATCTGTGTGTGTATCTATCTATCTGTCTGTCTGTCAGTAATCGATGGACTCAAATACGGCTGAGCCAATTTCGATGAAACTTGGTATGTGGGGGTATTTTCGGGTCAGGACTAACATAGGCCTATTAATTTGTCCGTGCGAGGTCAACTTTTTACGTGCCGAGGTCAAATCTGTTTTTACGCCGTTTTGCGCTAATATATTTCAGTTCGGTGCTTACAAATCGATTCGAAACAGCGCGAATAATAACATGCCAGTCATAATAATGACACTATGAGAATCTTTCGTGTTTCCTCTTTCCAACGATATATAATATGTATGTATCCGTTTTAGTTATCTGCCTCAATTATTAAGAAGAAGTGGTACGATCTTCTATCAGGGTAAAAACAATGCGTAACTTCTATGACGTCGTTAGAGGTCATAAAGTTAGATCACGTTAACTCTTAACCTGCCGATGCATTTGACTGTTTCAGACGTCTTGGCGATATCTCGGGCACCGATGGTAATTTATCTTTACGTTGAAACTTGATAATTAATGAGCGTGTGTATATGAGGCGCGTTTATATACTTCAGTGGAAATCAAATCGGGTTAAAAGGTCAAATCGGGTAAAACCGGATGGATTTCGACGGGTACTTTTGTTCGGGCAGTGTTTTGGACGGGTCAAATCGTGACCCCACTTGACATTGGCCTTCAAAATAGACAATTCAAGGTCAAAGCCCGGACGAAGTCGGGTCACCTTCTAGTATTATATATATGTCATTGCCAATAACAAATGAAATCATATACCGTGTCTCAATCAAGTAACCGATTAACGACTTTCGCGCGGTAATTTTTAATTTTATCAGATAAGTTCACTCTCAGTGTTGGCCATTTCCTGTATATATTTAACACATTTGAATCTCCATTGAATTTAGAACTTCGAAATTCAATCTCGTTTCAAGCGAACCTCTATCGAATTTCGAACTTTGATCTAACGTCGTGCACGAACCCGACAAAATGGTCCGTTTGACCAGGAAATTGAAATACAATCTCGTCCAAATACAGATACGATAGGCGAGAATCGCATGCGTTTTGATATGTCGATGCCGTCTGGAGAGTTTGGCGGGACCAGCATCCCGTCTCGATTTGCTCAGTCTACCCTTGATGCTATAAAGTGGTAGCCGCGGGCGCTTATATATAGAGTTGTTTTTATGAGCCATCAGGCCCCCGCGGCAGCGGTCGCTGGCGCGACCTGACTGCCTCGATATCAATTTGAAAAAGGGGTGACGTTGCTTAACGCGCCTGCGGCGCTTCAATAACAGGTTAGACAGTGCCGTCCGCCTCCCACAAGCCCACCCACCCTAAAAGTGATTTTTCCTATAGTGTTTTTGAAACGTGTCTCTTTGTGGTGTCATTCTTTTGGTATGATTTTTTACTAAATAACGGGTATATTAGAGTTACATTTCTTTGAATTTTACAATCGAAACATAGTATAAGATATTCGCATGCGATGCTGAGTCACGCGGGACACGGCAAACTAAATCGCGCGCAAATTGGCTTGCGATTTTTCAGCATCCCACCCCATTTGGCATGCGATAGCGTTTGTACTAGGTGGTTTGACTGGTATGTACACCGTAACCAAAACAAGTGCACCACACTGCGTATCCTCCATGTACTGAGCTGGCTTTTCGTTGAGGTGTGTTAATCTTGTAAGCCAGTCTGACTACTGTGGATATTAATTCCCCATGCCGCCTTTCAAATATGGGATAATTACAGAGATCAAAACTTATGTTGGCATAAACCCGTTCCATATGGATGATCTTTCCCCTGATGCTGGTTCAAACCCCGGCCTACATAATATGACAAGAAAAACATTAGAAATGGTAACGTCCTCAAGATCATATTATTAGGCATAAATATAAATTATAATATAAAATATATTGGTTTAATGAATGCACCGCCTCAGAATTCCGTTAAAACAACTATAATACTTCAAATTATTACAAAACTTATTTATACGGCTTATTACTGCAGGTTTCTCATTCACCACACCGGAAGCCTCTAAATGCGGATCAAAAATCTACTAATCGGATTAAACACACACCCGATACCCCGTAAAACATTTAGTCTACATTCAAAAGTGGCACAGCCATTGTTCACACCTATAAACATCGAAAGCAATTAACGCGGTTATAAAAGTTACATACAGCAATGAGACATCCGCGAATACACATCCGTGAAAAATCCGAAATGTGTTGTCCTACCAGACATCCCATCGCAAAAGCTCAATTCGACACGGCCAGATAAGCCTTACTACAAATTTCCTAAAATAACTCGCATCGCGTGAAACCTGAAACGTATTGTTCTGCCAGATATCCCCCATCGGCCAGATCAGCAAAGCAGTAAACACCAATAGGTCGTAAAACAACATTATTGACATAACAACTACACCTTTTACCGGACTCGGACTCGGGGTCGCACTACAACTTTTAATGCGTCCCAAAAAAAAATATTTCTTTAAATTAAACCCCCAGCACCCATAGGATACAATAACCTCTACATTAGTATACACCCGGAGGGCGAAATAAGGCATGGACGGACGGAACCCATGCCCACCAAACTTCCTTTGTGGGCGATACTTATTATTTGATACCTCTGTATCCATACAAGATACAAAAAGCCTTGTCTGTCACAGGAGCACGATATCATTCGTTTAGCTGTATGGATATCCTGGAGTGCGCGAATTTAAAACTGAGCGAAAAATAGCGCAACACCGATAATCCCAAAGTTTAATCATAACTTGATGAAAAACGTTGGAAAAGGTCAAAGTATTGAGAACTATTCTGAAAATCATATTCTGACTAAAATATTTGAACTTACTATACGATTGGCGATGTTTGTTTACAATTCACTGGAACAGTTTTGTTTACATAACAATGGTTTAGACGCGTGAAATTTTTTTACTGGAAAACTATATAGCAATAATGAATATATTAGGCACAGCCTGTTTATCTATTTTTCTCCAGTGTAATTAATGGTGATGTTTATAGACTTTCATATTTTTTTGCACTTTGCCCACTGCGAGTCCCCCTTGATTTGAAACTGGTTGGGACAAAGATGCCATCCAATTAGTGCAGACTTTATTGACTTATTATCTCATCATAATTGTGAACTTGGATGAGTCTTGAGACTTTTAATGGGACAGGCTGATGCTTGCGACAGTGCACAACTTAACAGTAAAAAACAACTTGTTATATGAAGTCTGTGGTCGAGACCGATTCATGGAATACGCCCTTGCATGCACTAATGCGCTGCCATATTGGATCCACCAGGCCGTGGTTTTAGTGCTACAGGTCAAAGTTCTGGAGTAGCATTTCTATATATGTAAGTCATGAAAATTCAAAAGCTCCATATATGGAAATTCTACCCCTGGAACTTTGACCTGTTCGTAGCACTAAAACCACGGAACCGGGGCTGGATAAATCTCTGAAACCACGGAACTGAGCTGGGTGAATCCAATACGGCCGCGACTCAGTGATCTTGCTTATTTGTCGCATGCGCCAGGTTTGGTACGAATGTCGATACCTCAGCTTTTTGATAATAGTTAGGTTTAGAACGAATTTACACTGCCAATTAAACTGTATAACTATCGCCAAGCAGTCATTACTAGTATACATCTGCATGCACATTCTATATAGCCACGATTAAGTATAACTTGTAACGTGTGTTGCCATTTCCAATGAAAGTAACTTGACCCTCGTGAATATTTCGAATACATGACCATTCCGTTTAGATGTTTTGAGTCCAACGTGTACCATACGAAACAAAGGAATTGTTCAATCTTCCAATAACCAACTGATCGACTAGCGCTATGCAGGCGGTGGGAGAATGGTATTTTCCTGCGTGGAAAAGCCTTATTTTGATTGAAGCATCGGTGGTCACATTGTGGACAGCTTGTCTTTACCACCGACTGATATTTCGTTTCACTATATAGTCATTTGCCGGTAAATATAAATGCGCATTTTTGGAACCGTAAAATCAGTTGCCGTTTCAGACCAAGTACATGCATCTCCGTGACAATTCCATATATAGCAACACACGTTACAAGTTACATGTACGTGTAGCTAAACCTGACAATTATGTCCATATTGGCCTTCGTAAGCTGATCTCCCAAGACGTTATATATCTCGAGATAAACGTAAAATATAAAAAGTGCCAACCAGCCACAGTATATATACATGGAACTATATGGAAACGTCCTATTTACTGCTGTTGCTCGTGTAATCGTGTATTCATATGCGTCCACGTGTGTGAGCTTTATTGAACGTCATTCATTTGAAACGACAATTTTCTGAAGCCTGAAGGTCTCGTTAATGAACATGCCGCATACCGATGGTACGTCTGAAATTAATTAATTACACACTTAGTATGTAATGACATTAATTGTGTCAGGCAGCATGACATAACTCATCAGACTGATGATCGGTATTTAGTGCTCACGTTCTGTCTGGTCACCTTGACTTTTTAACACCGCGTAGCTGGTCAGAATTTTTTTTAAAGGGGTATTGTACACTAAATACAACCAGTTATAGGACCATCTCCTTTTATACTCAACAGAATATATGCAACAAATAAATTAATTTGAGCCATGGATTAGTGCAAAATATACTTGTGTGCTCTATGAATGAGGCAAACAACATGGTAATTATAATGAAAATGATTTTATGACTGGAGTCATAAATTCATTTTCATTATAATTACAATGTTGTTTGCGTCGTTGAAAGAAAACACGTGCGTATTGTTCACTAATCCCTGGCTCATATTCATTCATTTGTTGCATATATTCTGTTGAGTATAAGGAGATGGTCCTATGAATGGCCTAATGTAGTGTACAGTATCCCTTTAAGTGTTAGCCAAAACCCACTGCCTGCTTGCAAATTAAAGATGCTATATCCCGTCACAGCACCAATTATAACAACAACAACATTTATAGTTCAAAAACACAAGAGAAACATCTGGTATGACACATATTGCACTTAAAAGTTATAGCGGCTTAACCATTTACAAGAGACAAATGAACGAGTAATACAAGTGCTGAAGGATTCCTATTCATTTGTGGGATATGTTCAGATAATAAACAAAAAACGTTGAACTTATTATATCTGAAGATGTCCTATACCCACTGTAGACATTAACACTATGAGCGCTATATAGCTGGTATTATCGAAATTGGGTGTGGAGCTAGTATTTCTATAATATAGATCTTTATACTTTTTGTACATCTAGAGCCATCCTATATCTGTCATATAAATCTACCACCGGCACGCTGAATTCTTGTAAAAACCACCAAAAGTAGTCATTAACCCTCTGTCGTTATAGCTGATATGCTCGACGTATCTCATCAGGTGTTATATAAAGTAGTGTGGGACGAGTACTTCTGAAGTATAGGTCGTTATACTTCTTGTACATCTCGAGTCATCACACTTGCTCTATAAAACGGCCATCGATCACTGGCAGTATTCAAGTAAAAATCACTAATAGCTTACATTAACCCTCTGGGCGTTATCGCATATATTTCGGATATATCTCATCGGGTGTTATATCAAGTATAGTGTGGAGCGAGCAGTTCTGATGTATATATATGTCTTTATACTTCTTGCACACCAAGAGCCATCCTATTTGCCCTATACATCGACCATATGCAGGCATAATTCTGGTAGAAACCACCAAAAGTAGTAACCGTCTTGTCGTTATAGCTGCTATTCTCGAAATATCTCATCGGGTCTTACATCAAATAGTGTGGAGCGAGCCTGCTTCAAGGGACGTTCTACATGGGGGATTCTAAGTTGGTCCCCCACCCTATAATGGAGATCTTCTAGCCACGTCCTATAGTCAAAGTTTCCTTCGACGCAAACCAGAAGTGAACTTGGTTGGGATAATTCTACTTGGACTAGCCACGTCCCTGTCCGACGAGGACCGGAATGATATAGAGGATCTCCAACGAGTTATGTTGGGATATAAGATTTTATGAAACATGTTTGATAAATTTGATTCATAACGAATCGTAGACGAGTTTGAATCAAATTTATCAAAAAACGAGTTTATTAGAAGCTTATATCCCAACATAAAGATTTGAAGACATTGTATCATATGAAAAAAACTAGAGCTTTATGTCTCTTAAACAAACGAAAATCCTTAAAAGAAGTTACGAAATGCATATTTTTACAGCGTTGACTGAGACGCTTCACACACGTATATATACGACAGTATTGCGCTCTGGAGCTAGCAACAGAAATATATAGTCTCCCAATTTGCCACTTTGTTTGTCTGTCTGTTTTCGTTAGAGCAACGAATTTGCGTAAGACTTTAACTTTAATGAACAAAGCAATCAGTTTGCATTATCAGGTGTTGGTGTCATGTGCGGCGTTTCGAAATAGTATTAATCCGCATGCATCAATGTAAAAACGCTGCGCGGTCATTTTGTTGGCGCGCTGCCTTGTTATATTCATCACTAGTGAGAGATAAAGACATATGTAATTTTTAATGATATAAAATAGGTTTCATGCGATATAAGTATCTATAACACTATGTACCGACCGCAATAGTTTATGCAATCGTGCAACTATTATATTCGCATCGTGCCGGGTTGCAAATCCTAAGCTAACAAGTACTTACCCCATTCAAATGATGAAAAACACTTTTCCGCAAAGGAACAGTATAGACAAAACTTCAGGCAAAACTATGTGTAAATACGATGAAGTGAGCGTGATGCGAAACTCGTTCTTCAAACATGCATGTCCGCGGGATGCCAATATAACGCGAGATAATAACGCTGTTTCGTGTTGCGTGATACATGTCTCTACCTTCATTCCCGGAGGTCGTGTCTGGTTGCCAGATGCTGTGGTATTTCATGCTTGACAAAATATATATTAGTTGGAAATTGCAGACCAAAAAAAGTTTGAAATTGGTTTGATAGTCTGATTGTCCAAATTGTATTCAGCGTGGATTTCACTGTGGAGGATCTATTCCTAGAAATGTGGTGCTCTCCCGAGAAATATTTACGTGCTTATCGAGCAAATATTCCGGTGTTCTGTCACATTTTGCACATTGTGCAACATAGATGACATGCGTGGGTAATAAACACGCATTTTAGTAATGTTTTAAATGCAAATATTGGACGAATGTATACGGGATGGACGTGGCAAAGAAGGTGAGTAATATATGTTGTAATATTATGCCACTATATTGGCATACTGCCCAGTAATACAAATAAATTCCTCGATATTTTGCGTTTTTTGGGAAATTCGTCAGTTCAACGGCGTATTACCGACTTAATACTGAATACTGTATATTGTAACTTTGAACACCTGTTCCTCAATACATTCCTGAAGTCAATGCAACATGAAAATATCATTAATAACATACCAAATCGAAGAAAACGACCATAAAATATGTCTACATGTGTATTCCGGTGGTTTACTGAGTCATTCCGGTGCTATGTGAGTTGAATAATCGTTATTCCGATTGGCCACAATTACAGTTACACAATAAAAATACGTTCGACAATCATTTCCTGAACAAGAATTGAGCGTTTGTTATCAGTTATATCCAATAGAACACATGGAAATAAATATAGATTACATAGTTCATTCATATACTCCCCATTGCGTTTGCTACCCCTGAAATACGTGATTAAACGAACAAAGTATGCCTTTATGGGCGTATATGCGACGCAAAATAACATATTAAGTTTATTACCCCCTAACCAACGCATAATATTTAGTATTTATTCGCCTTTTTGCTTGTTATAGCACAATACATGATCCTGGGGAGAGCACTTGACTATTGGGAGAGCACTGAGCACTCTGTAAAGTATCGGAATATAATTATAAAATGTCGATTTACGGGCATTCCTATGGGATTTCTTACATTTTCTCACATATCAATGTGAACATTAATATAAATAATCCATTGGTTAAAAGAAACCTGCGATATACTTACATAATCTGTAATTTTTCTTCACTTTTGTGCGGCGAAAATAAAAAATACCCAGTAAAGCACCGGAATGTCACGATAAAAATAGCTCAAAAAATTGGTAGAGCACCACATTTCAAGGAATAGATCCTCCACAGTGGTGGATTTGTTAGACAACAAAGGTTGAATATTTTCCATCCGATTCGCATGGCGTTAGATATAAAAATATATTTAATCCTGGCCAGATTAAATATTAATTAACACGTATGTACGATTATATATACTCGCACATATATATAAGATGTGAAAATATCAGGCCATTCTTATATGATTACATATAAATAGATACTTAATCGGAGGACGACTAGAGATTGTTTAACCCTTTGAACCCGTAACACCGATATTTAGGTGCAAACGAACCGTGACTATATCCCGTAACACCGATATTTCGGTGCAGCGACGACATGATTCGGTAGCAAATTTATATATAGTATAACGAGCGTCAGACCCACTGATTTATATTTAAATTTCCCCCACACATTTTAGCGGCGCCCATGGTGCGTATGAAATGGTTGACCGCTAGTATCGGGTAGAAATATATGCGCATGCGCATAGCATATAATCTACAAAAACATACGATGTTTTAAGCGAACTGTGCCGCTATATTTACGGCATATAATTTCGTGTTCCCCGTGTGTGTACAGAACAGACATAATTTAGACACACAATTTCAGTTTAAATTACCCTCGCGTATATTAACCAGTGTTCTGCTACATATGGGGAAGGGTCTATCGCATATGAAGTTGATTTATTCGCGCATGCGCAGACTAGCGCAATGACAAATAAATGGTTTATAACGTACTTATACATGACATACCCACTAATATATATATTAAAATTGGCCCATTGAAGTCAGCGCTGGCAAAGGTGTCTATGTGGATTGGCTGCCCGCTAGAAACGGCTAGGAAAATATGCGCATGGGCGCAGGCTATAATTCATTTAAAAAAATGCGTTTAAGTGAAATGTGGCGCTATATATGACATTTTGTTGCATTTTTCACATGTTAGTACAGTAGACACAATCTAGAGAGCTTACTTGAACAATGGGGCCACGATATGTTACGGGAAATTACGTTGTTTCTGGTCTCTGTAATATCAGTCTCTGTTGTTCCACATGCAGCAAAAAGTCTATCGCATATCAAGTTGACTTACTCGCGCATGGTCAGGTATATCTTAATTTCACATTAGGATATTGGTTGCATCGAAACGCAATTCGCTGATGTATAATTACAACGTTATAAGCTAGAATTCGTTTATCCTGCAAATTTCGGGTAGTTGCCTAGTAACCGTTTCTAAGGCGAGATCGGGTGGCAAAGTCTCCCGGTCTTACAATGATCAGTGGTCCGTGCATGCATATATCATGCCTGCACAGTTTCAGGTAGGTGTCCCCTTTCAACATAAGCAACACTGTCTAAATTAAGGCAAAACATACCACTGAATGGTTAGTGCAATTATGTCATTCGATCAGTTGTGGTATTTGCTTAGCAACCGTTGCTACCCTTAAATGGGATATTTGGTTCACTATTCTGGTCGGGTATATCTCAAATTTCACGTTAGGGTAGTACCTGCATCAAAAAACGCAATCACTGAGGTTGAATTACGACGCTATAAGCTATATTTACATTTTCCAGTCAATTCCGGGTAGTTGCCTAGCAACCGTTACCAAGGAGTTGCCGCGAGGCAAAGTCTCGCGATCTTATAATGATCGCTGATCCATGGGGGATAAACCTGTAAAGTTTCAGACCGGTGTCGCAATTTGAACATAATCAACACCATGCTACTAGACACTGTCTAATTTAAGCGGACATACCACTGGGAGCCCCGGGTCAGGGTGTCGATCACTGTGGGGCGTCAGGGTTCAAAGGGTTAATATCTAATCCCAACCACATGGGACACACGTGTATGTTGCATTCTCACTATATATTAAATCAAGCTATATTAAGATTGATCTTAGGATTAATATTGATAAGGACCGTGTTATGACAAAAACAGATCAACCTGGCTGCCTGCATTGGTCGGTGTAAATTCCAGGTCAGGCAGTGATCCAGGTTAATTGAGTTCACATCAGCACGAGCCTGACTTCAGCGGGGGTTATAAACAAATCCATTGTCCGCTGAAGTCAGTAATCTGATCGCCAAGTGGGCGATGTCCAGGAGCGCTCAAACCGGGACGTCTTATCCCACCGGCGGTCGGAGCATCAATCTCAGATCGCAAGTTTGGAGCTTGGGATGATACCCGGGAAGATTTGATAGGGTCGTTGGCCCTCTCCTACAACCCACTTTTATATGTTGCAATTCCGCTGAAGAGCGTTTGTAGGTTTTGTGAGTTTGTAAGTGGATTGATATCTATACCCATGCACATGCAGCAAGAAGCAACGCCCCACCCACCCTATTCCGAACCAGGACCGGCGATGACGGACTCCAGTTGCCTTATAGTATGTTTTATTCCGGGCTTGTGCTACGGGCTCAACGCTAGGAAGAGGGTGCAATGCCAACCGGTTGACTTAAGGTCGGTCGAAGCTCCTCAACTCTTTGGTTGTGCCATGCCCGCCTTCCACTCCTGTGTGAGTGTCAGAACCCGTTGACCTGGTTGTGTAATGCAGTCGCGGACCGAGGAAGCAGCTGAGACCAGACTGTGTTGGTAAGAGTGTTTTCGGAAGGTTTAGAGTGTCAAGTAGTGTTTTTCGATGATTCTAGCTGCCCCATCCGTCCTCCCACGGGCGCGGTGAAAGCATGTATTTGCAAGTTTGTGTATGCAGTTGTTATAGTAGTTTTGTGGTCAGATTTGTGAGCTGATTGTTCTGTGATATGTAATGATTTTACGAGGTTAGCAGGTTAGTTGGTTGTTTGGTGGAGATAATTAGTCAATGGCTATCTACTACGGTCACGACAAGCGTAACTACACACCGCCAGGGGACAGTCATCAGCGCTCCGGAACCATCTAGGGCGTGAGCCCGATACCCTATAGGTTTTGATATTATTGTTCGTCTTGTTAGGCGGTCGATATTGCGGATTTTGCATGATGACTTATTTATACTGGAGTTCTAGCATTGGACTTTATTGAGGACTTGCATTACTGCAGGGGCGTGGCCAATCCACTGTGTTCGCCTGCGATGGTCAGTATCATTCTGTAGATCAATCTTAATATAGCTTGATGTATGATATAATGAGCATGCACGTGCGTCACCTGCATGTGGCTGGAATTAGATATTAAACAATCTCTAGTCACCCCTCCGATTAAGTATTTATTTATATATAATCCCTTAAAGGGGTACTGTACGCCATTTTCAATAAATTTCCGATGATAACAACGATCTATTATCGATAATATATAGAAACATAAGTAATTTGAGTCGAAGATGTATTCTGTAAACGCTCAGGTTAATAGGCTATCTTAAAATTTAATAATTTAAAAGTTAATAATTTAAAATAAATTGAATTTATGGCTGGAGCCATAAAATAGCGTAAATTAAAATACGAATTTCCGTGTACCAGACGTAATCAAATTATAATTGAGGGATACGGGATTAGTAAACCCATTGCACACACAATCGTTTGAAACATTATGCTGATACGGGAGAAAACTCAAGCCACTCACTGACTAGTGACGATAAATGAGTATATGGGACTAGTATGCATATATCATAAAACTTTTATTTGATACATTTGGTTGAAAACTGTAAAAAAAATTACTCGACAACAACAATTTGTATTTTTGCATTCCGGTAAATTTGCCATCCGTAACACTACTTCGTACTCAACAGACTTTCAAATAATGGAAAAATTGTGACCTTATTCTCCGACTCAGAGACTACAGAAACCAACAACAACATTTGGGTACATTATCCCTTTAAGAACGGCCTGATATTTTCACATCTTCTGTCAAAAAGTATGGCTGAGTCAGATGAGCACCAATTGGAACATTCCAACCAGAGGGGTTGTCCGGTTTTAAATATTTGGAAAGCTTGACGTGCCATGTAGTACGAAAGTCTCAGCCCAAGGGGAACAATTGGAAATTCCCTGAGATGGAAATTTGTTTCAGGTTCAGTAGATGAATTTAGAAAAAAGAAAAGGTTGGACACCCCACCCAATGGAGATAATATAGTCACGCCCCTGATCGAAGAACATCAGACGGGTATAACACTATTCCGGGAGCTTAAGTAACGAGGCAACTAGTATAGTGACAATATATGACCCGCCATATCAAATCCAGTCGTAAGTCGGAATTTTGTTTACCCTGTGCCAATGCATTCTCTTATATATGCGAGTCGACCATAGGTCGCCTCGCATATATAAGAGAATGCATTGGCCTAACAATTGTTTACAATTTTAATAATTTGTTCTTGTATTCTTTAACAATTTTATAATTTCACCCATACAGAGCCCAGACAAACATGAGCAGACGACACTCTTCTATATGCCTCTATATATATGTGGGGCTCCCTGCAGGGTAATGGATGTTTTTTATTTTATGTCCTAAAAATTGTCAGAAACATTTATTTTAAAAAAATGATAAAAAATTGTTAGGCCAATGCATTCTCTTATATATGCGAGGCGACCTATGGTCGACTCGCGTATATAAGAGAATGCATTGGCACAGGGTAAAAAAAATCCCAACTTACGACAGGATTTGATATGGCGGGTCACATATATGCCGGGTTACAGACGCTATCATAGCATATTAACTACTTACCTCATTCAAATCCAGAAAAAGTTTTCCCACAAAGCAACACGTATAATAATAAAGAGACAAAACCGAATTGGGAAAACTATGGATAAACATAATGAACCGAGCGTGATGCGAAACTCATTCTTCAAATGTGGCCGCAGGCGACCGATCGCGCGAGATAATAACGCTGTGATCACTGCTGTAGGAAAATCATTTCCGCTCATCCCTCTTTAATTTAAGTGGAACTATCAGTAAAATACGTATATCTGTTCGGAGCTGCGTGATGTATTTTCCTTCTTTCTCGGGGGGGGGGGGGGGGGGTCGTATGGTTGTACGATGACGGGGTGCAGTTAGACCTAAGCACGCAGGGACGAGAGCTATATATCTAAGTTGCATGGAGCGGGTTTATGGTGCCAAACTGTTTTGTGTAAATGCCTTAGTTCAACATTCCCCAGTATTACTGTTACGTGGAAAATAATATAACTCATCCTGTGATTTCGAATGAGGTGAGGTACATGTAATACCATGCAATATTATACAAGTAATACACGGGTAATGATAGTTTGAATCTTAGCCTTATTTCCAGACTAAACAGGGACAGGAATTTAGTGAGGTAAAGAATTTCTGGGGGAAAACCATTTCGATATATAGATATACATGCAGAGGTCATCCCGACGACCCATGTCAAGTTTGACGACGATCGGTTGAGGGGTGTGATCTGTAGGGTGTTCCAAAGGAAGCTACACGGACGGACGACGGACACAAACATATATATGGCAATGCGTGCAAATGGAATATCCTGAATTTGGAAATTATGTGTGGTTCAATGGAGTGGTTCAGTAGAAATTAAAAGTTCTTGGATTACACATTTTAATCCATCGGCAGTACGGCACACCATGCAGCCCACATTTATCGGACAACTTTTTTGAAGATGTACAGGTAATAACTATGTCTAGGTCATCTCCAGATGGGAGCTATTGAATTTGAACGATTTGCAATGAAAAACATCGCTGCCGGCAGCCATCTTGGATTTACTCTTTCTGTGACTAAATTCTTCGGCACACCATTCAGGATCCAACATCCTAAATTCTTCCGATCGTCGTGACCAGATTTCATACGGATCTTCGGAACGACCTGTAATGTTTTATGTCTGAAATGTCCGTCGGATATTGTCGCGCGTATATGTCCTGTTTCACCGGCATTAATTTTTACGAGATTAAAGTGTGGTACACCATGCCTTGACTTGGAATTTACAAGGATATATGTGACTCGCCATATCAAATCCAGTCGGAAGTCGGGATTTTTTTTACCCTGTGCCAATGCATTCTCTTATATATGCGAGTCGACCGTAGGTCGCCTCGCTTATATAAGAGAATGCATTGGCCTAACAATTTTTTACAATTTTAATAATTTGTTCTTGTATTCTTTAACAATTTTATAATTTCACCCATACAGAGCCCCAGACAAACATGAGCAGACGACACTTTTCTATGTGCTTCTATATATGTGTGGGGCTCGCTGCAGGGTAATGGATGTTTTTTATTTTATGTCCTAAAAATTGTAAGAAACATTTATTTAAAAAAAATGATAAAAAAAATTGTTAGGCTAATGCATTCTCTTATATATGCGAGGCGACCTATGGTCGACTCGCATATATAAGAGAATGCATTGGCACAGGGTAAAAAAAATCCCGACTTCCGACTGGATTTGATATGGCGGGTCACATATGTCCTTTTGCGTGGACTTTACATGGCTTTTACCAGAGCTTATCGTTGATTATCTGACTTTACCATGCTTTATCAGAGTGTAGTCATGCATGGCTTTTTACCATATATATAGTGTTTTCTAAACCGGACTGCATGTCCAACAGTTTGGAAGCTTGTTGTGCCAGATAGAGAATCCCTAACCAAAGAAGGGGTGCAAATAGAATTTCTCGGACTTAGATATTTCGGTCTGGTTCGATGGGCGGGGGTAGCAGCCACGGGTGTTCGTTAAAAACAAGTAAAAATGTAAATAAACAAATCTAAATTAAAAACTAGTGCGCAACTTTAACAAACACATCGCCACGTTACGTATTATATCAGTAGCGATGCGTTTGCTACATTGGCGCCCTCGTTTCGAAATTATATACTGTTGTTTTTAGTCGCTTTTAACGACACGCCCCCTGTTGTATTGAAGTTAGATATTCCAAGTAAGACACCACCCAAGCGGAGAACCGAGCTATATATCACGTCTGTATTCAATCGGAATCCTCGGTACTTTCCGTCGATTCCTCTGAAATAGGTCAGCCGATTCGACGAGGGTGACGATTTGTCTGTATTCTCTGTTACTCTCGGGATATGACAGTTAAAGGTACTCAATCCGAGCAAAGGGTCCCCATCTCAACAGATTCCAACAACAATCCGATCAGAGGGTCCTATATTACTATTTCTTTGGCTTTGGGGGTAAAAAATATTTGATTCGAGTCGAGGAACCAATCAAACAAAGCTCAGAGTTATTAGATATTGATTTTTGAAATTTGTTATTTACTCGAGATGAGTACAAATAATTGCATTCAACTGCCGTAATCTGCTCTGGATGTGTACATGAAAATCTATTCAAACAGACAAGGATGGATAACTCTAAAATCAAGTGGTAATAATAACGCAATTTTGACTGAGTTCTGGGCCAGATAGTATTCCCGATAATGAAAAATAATAGATTTCTAAAATCGATATCTAACAAATCTGAGCTTTGATGGGTGACTTCCTCGACTCGAATCAAATATTTTTGACCCCCGAAGCCATTGAAATAGTAATTGAGAGGAGTTTTATCGGATTGAGTACCTTTAAATTGTAGCGTAATTTTAGTAGATGCAAGCATAGTTTTTCCACTCACATGTGAAGATACTTTAAGCATGTTAAATATTCAGCGCCCTTCAAATATTGAATTTAAATGCGAACTTAATGTTCGATCAGTTTTATCCACGAATGTAAATCGGGACAACAGCTTATTGTCCACCAAGATACGAAATGTTTATATATATGCATGGCCCATAGAAGTTTCTACTAAGGGATAGAAAATCGATCACTTCGGCAGCTGAAATCCCTCGACATTTTTAACCCATTCTTTACTAATGGATGACCCAACCAGTTATACAAATGTACATTAGAATGTCCTGTTATTAATTTGGAGGAGTGTTCAAGAAACACGAGAAGACGACATACAGACGAAAATATAATACAAATGCTGGACATTTCATTCATCTCTGCAAAAGGAATTATTCAGATAATAAGTTCCAACAAACGGCCTCATGCATGAATGTGTAAACAATTTAGTAAAGAAATTGTTAAACCAGAATATTTTGGGCGTTCGGCAATAAAGAGCGTCACTTGTTAGTCTCTTTCTTTTTGCTTTTTTTGCTCATATGGTCAGATATGGTTAGGATAGGATGGGATCGGATAGGATATTTTATTTCCAATACAAATATATATTACATAATAATGATGAAAATATGGAATATTTTGTCGTATATTGTGGGGGTGGCATAGTCTGGAAGGTTACAATACACCAAATACAAATTAGTAGAGTGATTTCCCCTGGGACACCCAAGCTAGGATCAGCATAAAAAAAATTCTGGCAGCTGAATGGTCAATGCTACATGGATGAAAAGTGCACGAAAAAATGCACAAAAGTGTTTCCCATCGAGAAACATCAAATATAGCCACATGGTAAACGGTTGTGGTTGTGCAAATGGCGAATAATTTATGGGAGGTGTTTGTGGTTTTTTTTCGATGTCATTTTTTTCTCAATTTTAAGGGTAGTGTGTCGTTTGTCAAGCTGCAGTGTGATCCACCACGTTTACAAGTACTTTTGTGCACATTTCTGTGTGTCTAAAAGGATCTTCTTTAATTTCAAATAATCGTGCAGGGTCAAAGCTTTGCTGCGAATATAGGCCAGCGGGATTTGTTAACACTAAGACCTATGTAAATCATTTGGTGTATTGTAACCTATATGAAAGACTGTCGTCCTGCCATCCACAGTAGTAACAACAAAGAGTCTTTGGCTCACTTTTACATGTACGTAACACTGAAACCGTTTCTTTTCAAAACCAAGACACCCATTTAAGAGGACGAATGTACTGTACAGTAAGTCAAGTCACTTATAAGATATGTCATCTATAGACTAGTATACGGAACAGAAACTAATCAAAATATGCAGTAATTTGAGTCAAGGATGACAGATAACCACACTTGTGTATACAAATAACTAGATAAAACAATTTGATAATGGTAACGAAAATACATAGAAAGTCACTCACTTATAGTTCCCACCTGATTTCGTTCTAATTACCATGTCGCTTTACACGCATGTTGCTTTGTGTGTGCGAGATAATTTACTTGCACTCATCGTCGACTCAAATTGATTCATTTAATTCATATTTTCGCATGTCGAACAGAGTTGAAGATGGCAGACAGAATGGTCGCATTTATAGGCACTTTCTCCCATTAATTATCTCCTGTTTTAGTTCACATTATATTAATTTATTAACTAATGCCTGTTCAGCTCATAGCTCAACTCAAGAGTCCAGGTCGAGAGTTCGCGAGTTCAGATTTACTCGAGTGTTAAGAAGAGTACGCACTCCTTAAAGGGACCCAGTGCATTCGAAGTCAGTTCATGTGAAATAAAATAAATTTTATAAAATAGATATGTGTTCTAATGTTCATTATCAATAACACTACAATAAAGATATTTCGCATAAACATTACTATTACCGATTAATATCAAATTATTGTCCAATAATATACAAAAGGTTACTCAAATCTTGACGGCAAACATTGGAAAAGGTAAAAACTTTGAAAAATGTTCTCAAAATATTATCTAGACTAAAATATTTGAAGTTACTGAGCGATTAGCTATCTTTATTGACAAATCGCTGTGACAGTCTTGTTTACATAACAATGGTTTCAACACGCGAAATTTCACTATTGGAGAGCTATCAGTTACAGATACGGGCGGTGTTGGCGGTGGGTATGCTGTTAAAATATTCAGCTCCGTCTCAAACCGCCATAAACAGAAATAATAGTAAAATATAGACAAACTTTGTTCTTATACCAATCAGAAATACGGCATAAACAGTATGTTATTATCAAATGTTTTCCTTTGTTAGGTAAACAAAAGCAAAAACCATTACAGAACCCGGCTTTTGTTTAGATCCGGATATGGTAATAATAAAGAGCGTTTATATCATGTGTATGTGATTAACCAATAGAATTTCGCTGTGTTATGTAAACAGAAGCAAAACTTCTGTAACACGAGCAGGGTCTTGACAATATACTATTTACGCGCTGATTATGTTTGGCATATGAACAAAACTATATATATTTTAATATTCCTTCCGTTGGTGGCGATTTGTACAAATATGAATATTTCTGCAACGAACGCCGCCCGTGCTTTTAATTAACATAAGAACAATTAAAGTTTATCTATTTTCGATGTTCTTCTTGGTGGTGATGTTTTTACAGACTTTTCTAATTTGTGCACATTTACACACTGCACGAGAAGGCATTGAGTCACATGATTAATTTCAGATTCGATTTGCGATACTTTTACAACATATGAGCTCTGATAGGCAGCTAACACACATGATTAATTTCACTGATTCGTTTTTGCGATACATTTAAAACAAATGAGCTCTGATTGGCAGCTAACAAACATGATTAATTTCACTGATTCGTTTTTGCGATACATTTAAAACAAATGAGCTCTGATTGGCAGCTAACAAACATGTTATTTCATCAGTCTTTCTGCTACCTATTTGTGTCATGTCGATTGTACATGTAGATTAAGCCTCACCAACTATAACCGTTTAATACAATCGAAACCAGGTTATTCCTGTAGATATTTCGCAAAAGTTAGTATATTTGCTATAGGAGATTTCGAAAATAACTATTTGTATGTGCTCGTATTTTCTTCTCTGTGAGTTAGATATTGGTTTATCGTTTGCATCCTCGGATTCGCAAACCTGCGCAGTATATGCATCACTTTAAAAAACTGGTGTGTTTCGCCCGGTATATATTCCTTCGTGGGTGCGGATCATTTGCTCATCCCAAACCGTTCTACGAGCACACGTATGCTGCATTCTATTAATGCAACACAAAATGATCCAAGCCCCATATAATTAGTCTTATAGTACATACACATATATACTTATTTGCTCATTTGTATTATTTTGCAGAACGGACTCATATATACATTAATTTAAGGGGTATAACTCCTAAAATAAAGTTCAGGTATAGCATTGACTTTCGACGCCATTCTCGAGTATAAGCCATTGACCAAATTTACCAAATTCGTTGAACGTTTGTTGGAGTGATCGCGGTTACGTTGCGAAATGAACACCCGGAAAATAGTCTTAGGATCGACAGCTGTTGGGGACATAAAATCCAGGTCAAGCCTGTGTTTAATTTGCATGGTTCACAGAGGGTGAATTTGGTGCTCTCCCGCTATGGGATACATAGACTCAGATTGAAGTTCCCCCAAGTGTGAATATTGTGATGTACACCCATTGGGAGCCTGGATTATGCAATGTGTCGTCTGCCAATTGGGGATATATATAGAGAATCTAAACTAAAACAGAAATAGAATCTATGTGAAGAAGTTTCTATGGAAATTTGATAATAAAGAAACTTTCCAGAGAAGATGAGGCCTTAGCAGAATGGGTCCCCAGGGGGGGGGGTGAATTTAGTTAAGCTAGCCCGCTATGCGGGATAGCGTCACTAAATTCACGCTCTGGGTAGGCCTACTTCATTCTGCAAATGACAGGCACGCTAAACTCATGCTTGATCCAGGTATGAATTGGTTTTCGACGTCATCTTCGGTGCGTATATTGCAGTAGAAGCCACAAACCAAACATGGCCAAATTCGTATTTATGACACCCCTCGGTCAAACAATTTACAGTGTATATAATTGCACGTATGAAAGAATGCATGCTGATTTCACTGCATTGTCGTCGATTATAAGTCTAATTTGCTAATTGAGATCAACATGCCTTCAGTCATAAAACTTTGAACTAAGAATTTTTTTTAAGAGAACAGTATCATTCTTATATGCTTGGTTCCCCGCATATGGTCCATTAGAGAGCACATGTACTATGTTCTATTTAGAAGCCCATGCACGGCGCTGCTGTCGACTACAGTAATGCCAAAAGTAATTGACCACTTAACCACAGCAGAATTATGGGTATTTTTTCAGGATTTAGTCGGAAATATGGCTTGTTGCCATTCATCTATTTTCGACTAAATCCTGAAAAATTACCCATAATTCTGCTGTGCATGGTTAAGTGGTCAATTACTTTGGACATTACTGTATATATAGCTTGAGTAGAACGTTTGGGCGGCGTCATAAAACATTTGATACCAAACAAATGGGATTCGAAGTGCCCAACTACAATGCAACCACTTTTCACTAACAGCATGAAGATGCTTATATATATTATAGTTCTCAAAATAGTGATGCCAATCAATATTAAAAACATTCGACAACTTCAACACCACTCAATGTGAATAGAATTGCTTCTTCGTCGATAACTCTTATATATCATTGGAAAATGGCGCACTTCGCGATGTGGCGGTTTTGGATAATTTGGTGAGCTCCCGATGGGATTCATAAAGAATTCACGACGGCACTCCGAAGTAATTTTTAAATATTGAATATTTGGACAAAAACAGATCAAGTGACAAGGGGACAGTGCGTCAGCCCCAGCATGGTTCTATACATTAATGTAGGACATGTACTGTTACGTATAGTTCGAGCGTTCTAAATTATTTATTGAGCCGACAACGAAAAGTGTTGGCTCAGTAATATACTCTCGATCATTCTAATGAGACCAATCTGAAGCGATAATTGGCTTGAATTTGTTCACCCATCACCGTTGTCATTCAGCTTAGGATCTAAGGGTTCGATAGACCGAGACCCCGATAGTTCACTAGTCCCGCAGTCCGTATGGATTGTAGTGTGGTCGTGGGAAAAATTGAACCCGGAAGAAATTTGACACAAGCTTATTTTGGTGTCGTTCGTCGCGGAAACCCACCAGGAACAATTTACATATCCAAAATCCGCTCATGGGAAAATTCAGGATCCAAAATGGCGTTCAAAATGACTGTTGGTATCAGAAAATGCTCCAATTATAATGCCATTTCTTAATAAATTGAAATATACACAAACAATGCTTAGGCGTAAACCATATCTGTAGAATGTCTGTAGAAAAATGGCCACCATGCAGAATGGACAAAATCGATTGAAATTTACATTTTGTGCACAATTTAATAGCTAGTCCCATAAAAATGAACAAACGCTCGAATTATGAGAGGAAGAATGGTTATAAGTGCATATAAGAGAAATGTTTGAACAGAGCTGTACGAATTTCTTCTAATGTATCTCACGAGAGAGCAAGCGAAAGCAGGGTCTCATGCAACGGTTAAATCTGGACTTTTGTGTGCCCGGAAACGGAAACATAATGCAGTTTTATCTGTACTGTAAAATTATCTTGAATCGTGTGATATATCTGTAATTAAACAGTTAAATGGGATTTAAAATAGTGGTGTATTGTTTTAGTATTCTTTTTAGAAGCAGAAATATGCACTCAGGGCATGCATGCAGTCTTGCGAATGTGACCGATCATCGATTCATCATTTATTTTGATATCTACAACATCAAACCTGTAAAAATTCACTGATATAGAACAGTATGACAGATATAGAGGATCTACAACGAGTCCCCAGTTTATAGCGGAATTTACAAAACTCGTCCAGTAAATTAGGTCTGGACCGAGCCTTTGGCGAAGTCCAGACCTAATTTACTGGACGAGTTTTGTAAATTCCGCTATTAACTGGGAACGAGTTGCATATTCTATTTATTACATGACCCAAAACCTCGACAAAACATACTTAAATCAACAAATAGGACGCGAAACTAACATCGGCTTCTATAAGGCATGCGATGACGTTTCACTTAACTATACGTTGTTTGTCCGCGTAAAGAAATATTCCCAGATAAATAAAGACTCTTTGGCGTATTTAATAGCGTATATTTAATGACATAACAATTCAAACTCTTCATTCATTATAGTTTGTTGGAAAAATATTGGAAGCCATAGTATTTTGAGACGTAGCATACAGAATGTAAACACACGACAAACCGGAAGTCAAATGTCACCTGGCACTATTTCCTGTTATTAAACGAACGTTTAATATCACAATTTATAGAATGGGTTTATTGAATGGAATACGGGTATAGGACCATGTAATAAATTATTACATGGTAAAATGTGTAGACCATAGTGTCCGTGTCTCAAAATATTGGTCAGAGTTGCCTCCGATCAAGTGATAAAACACGAATATTTGGCGTTTGTCACAAGAATGCATGGTGGTATTACTATGAACTCAATTTATCAAAACACAAAGAAGTACCATAGACTATCGTCAATAAATTCTAAACTTGACCAAAATTGCCTACATACTATGTGTTTATACCTGGAAATTGTATTTGCGTCGTGGAGAGGAGATATCCGTTTTGGAGCCAGTAATAACGTTAACGGTGAAAAATGATTTATTAAACGTGATCGCTTATCTAATTAAGACACAATACAAGAGAGAGAACTCTGTAAACAATAAATAGCATATACATTTAACAGAATGTCTATATAACTGAAACGGACTGGCGTTGGTTGTATTCACTAATGCCACATAACTGCGTTTTCTGTAACCGTGACCGCATCAAAGGGGTGTTTACCCATTCTCCCTAATGTTGTACATAGCTGCTGCACACAAAACCACAAATAGCAACACTGCGTGAATGTTAAACGTAGAAATAACGTCTTCAAACGATGGCCACCTGATATTTCGCACGAGTAAGTGGGTGGTAATGATAAGATAGTTTCGAACAAAAAGATACTGAAAACTAATAGTGTGCATGGCGAACTGGCATATTCCAGTTGTAAAGTGGCGACTGAAGTAATTTGAACAAAAGTGTCTATACTGTGAAACCGGTTTGGTCGCAGTATGAAAATTAGTCTTAAAAAACTATACGATGTACTGTCTCTTTCATCTGCATGGTGAGATGGGGTGCTAATCTATTGAAGATATGATTATAGCACATGAACCCCTATTATATATATCATTGATGAAAGTGTCAATGACACTGTAGCTCAACTTGGAAAGGGAATAATTTCGTATGTTACAGTCAATGGAGCGATTAGGAATGCAGAAATTTGAAATGTCTAAGTGATACTAGATTATCAACATGAAGAAATATATATAAAGTAAAATCCAAGATGGTTGCTGGCGGCTATGTTTTCGAATGAAATTCAAAAAACATTTGATAGCTTCCATCTAGTAGATCAATATCAAGATTAATATGAAGTTTGGTAGGGTGTACCAAAGGATTTATTCATGCAAAGAGTAAAATCCAAGATGGCTGCCAGCGTGACATGTTTTATGGCCGAATGACCCCAAAAAGACTTGTTCCATTTCTACATGTCAATATTAACATCTGTACAAATTTCATGATGATCAGGCGAACAGTTCGATCGGCCTGTAGGCTGTAGCCCGTGCTAATGGATTGAATTTTGAAATCCAAGATGTCGCTGGTGGCCATGTTTTTTTTTGCGAATGACCCCAAAATGACTCGTTCCCATCTACATGTCGATGTCAACAGCCATGACAAATTTCATAATGATCCGACCAAATATACGACATGTAGCCTGTGTCAAAGGATTTATTCATGCAAAGAGTAAAATCCAAGATGGCTGCTGGTGGCCATGTTTTATAGCCGAATGATCCCAAAATGATTCGTTCCCAACTACATGTCAATATTAACATAACTGACAAATTTCATGAGGATCAGGCAAAAAGTATGGCCTGCAGCCCGTGCTAATGGATTGAATTTTGAAATCCAAGATGGCTGCTGGCAGCCATATTTTTTTGCCGAATGACCACAAAATGACTCGTTCCCATTTACATGGCAATGTTAACATCCATGACAAATTTCATGATGATCCGACCAAAAATACGACCTGTAGCCTGTGTCAAAAATTTAGTCATACAAAGAGTAAAATCCAAGATGGCTGCCGGCGGCCATGTTTTATGGCCGAAGGACCACAAAATGACTCGTTCCCATCTACATGTCAATATTAACTTCCACGACAAATTTCATGATGATCAGACAAACACCCTGGTATGTAGCCCATGCTAATGGATTGAATTTTGAAATCCAAGAT
The DNA here is from genome assembly GCA_032622095.1 of Siphonodentalium dalli. Taxonomy (NCBI): domain Eukaryota; kingdom Metazoa; phylum Mollusca; class Scaphopoda; order Gadilida; family Siphonodentaliidae; genus Siphonodentalium; species Siphonodentalium dalli. The sequence goes on along the minus strand of CP136062.1, from coordinate 114,963,370 downwards.
GGCGGCTGGTGGCCATGTTTTTTTGCCAAAATGACCCCAAAATGACTCGTTCCCATCTACATGTCAATGTCAAATTTCATAATGATCTGACCAAAGGTATGACCTGTAGGCCGTGCCAAAGGATTTAGGTCAAGTAAAGAGTAATTTTGAAATCCAAGATGGCTGCCAGGGGCCATGTTTTATGGCCTAATGACTCGTTCCCATCTAGATGTCAATATTAACATCCATGACAAATTTCATGATGATCAGACGAATAGTAAGACCTATAACCCGTGCTAATGGATAGAATTTTGAAATCCAAGATAGCTGCTGGTGGCCGTGTTTTTTTTCCGATTGACCCCAAAATGACTCGTTCCCATCTACATGTCAATGTCAACAGCTATGACAGATTTTATAAGATCCGACCAAAGGTACGACTTGTAGCCCGTGCTAAAGGAAATTGTTGACGAATCATGCACACACACGCGCACACACACGGACGACGGATACCAAGCCATGGCAATAGCTCAAACTTTACAAAGTAAAGTTTAGCTAAAAAGGCCATAACATATTTTCTTATCTCTCATTAGTGAATTATAAGCGCGGGCTTCCCGTCAACTTGGCAGCATGCCAAGAAATGAGTTTACATTGAATCAGGCGGATTAATACTATTTAGTTAAGATGCAAATGGCAACAACACCAGACAATGCAAAATGATTGCTTTGTTCATTAAAGTTAAATTATTGTCCAACTGCGTTGCATTAACCAAAATAGACACAAAGACGAGAGGCTGATCACGATCCGCAGATATTTAACCCATACCTTGGCGATAGTGATTACGGTAGCTATTTTCATAAATCTGAGTTCAAGACTTTCAACAATTCACAGCTCACTATTAATGAATAGCTCCCAAGTGGAATCAGACTTATTGGGCAACTTGCTCACATAAACACAATACAAACATGGACCTATTAGGTCACTCCAACACAGACACATGTATGTGTTATAGAGCGATAAAGCTAAATAAGCCCAACCATAGTCAGACATACGCAGCTGTTAAAGATATAATAGTTACAAAATTAAGTAAATAACATCATAATAACTCTATGTATCTACTTCTTACATATTGGAACCTGAGTCATAACATATTATGTTGCTGTGTTAGCTGCATATTAAAAAGTTATGGGATCATTGAGATCAGAGACCAATCAATACCTGAACATCTATACAAGTGAGGGGTGTATAGACCTGGATATAAAATATTTTAATGCAGAATTATCAGATAACTAAAGGTGAGATATGAGAACGGTCAGATTAAAAATATTAGAGCCATAACATTGGATCGCATACAGTATATCAATGGTTAATTTTATTCTAAGCTGATCATTGGAAAGACACAAAATGTCTGTAAACAGCAGAAATATTATTGTCCCCCGAAAAATTTATTTTCGGGGGACTATAGAAACGGGCTCTGCCCGTCACACTTTTGAGTACCTTCATCTCCTCCTACAGATTTCATCCCAGAGATTTGAAACTTCAAAATATTGTTGCCCATATATTGAAGATGTGAAGATGTGCAACATGTATATAGATGACGGAAAAATTATTTTTTGACGGAGTTATTAACCCTTATCAACTTAAAAAATTTCAACATTTTGTATGATTTTCAGTATGAGGGTACCTTCATGGTGTAATAAACCCCTTCTACAGTTTTGATCGTAGATATTTGAAACTTCAGAGTATTGTTACCCACATATTGGAGATGTGCAACATGTATATAGATGACGGAATTGTTCTTTTTTTACGGAGTTATTAACCCTTTTCGACTTAAAAAATTTCAACATTTTATTTAATTTCTTCAAAGCGGCATCGACTTGCCACATTTTCGGGGGACACTGTGGTCGGCTGACCTTTTATTAATATAGGGTTAATATTTTAAAAACCATTCAATCAATACCATAATATATACAGGTGAAGAATGTGTCATGATTAACCTGAATGAGATTATAAAAGTGATCGCGTAGAAAAATATTTGACCAATAAGTCAGTCTCAAGAATACCAGCACCATTATTATTATCCTGCAGCCCAAATGTAATTGAGGGAATTTCAAAATAAGATATTTACTCTAATGATGAATATTCAATTGGTGGCTTATAGAAATCCTTACTGAAAGGTGAAAGAGATAATTTAATATCTGCCTATGGAATGGGTTAATTTTAATCCCAAAATCCATGTAAGTGAAAAGTGGATCACCATCAACCTGGGTACAGAATAGTAGAATGATCAGATGAAAAACATCACAAGACCATATGATGTGTGGAGAGGGTTAATCATTTTCAATAACATCATATGGTGGAACTACAGAATGGGTGATTTATTTCTAAGATACAGTGTCTGTAAACAACAACAATGTCTATAAACAGCAATGTCTGTGTCATCATAAACCTACATATCAAATATGAATACAATCGGACAAAAAATACTTTGGTTACAGCATCGGATAGCTCATGCCTATGTGTGGATGCAAAGTGCTAATAATTTCTAAACTGATCAACCGATCGATACCAAAAACTATACAGGTGAGGAGTGTGTCATCATAAATATGCACATAAAATTTGAACACGATCTCATAACAAATATTCAAGTAATCGAATCGGATAGCAAGTGTCTACGGACAGACAGAAGGACGACGGATGGTTGATACGGACGTCAGCATTATGTGTACCATACATGGTATGGGTACACATAAAAAGGAGGCAAATTGGGGGACTATATTTTCCGTCAGCAGCTCGAGCGCACAATACTGTACAATGAAACAATAATACCCGACTTTCCTTTGGATGGTATGTATACCACCGTATACAACATGTTCATAACACAACATATCTGAACCGACAGTCTTTCCCATTTTCGCAGACTTGAGGGCAGTGACCACCTCTTCCACTGTCGCTGTAAGTACGTAAGGATATCACCTGGCATACTGTGCACCGGACTATCAAGGGGTTCCTTCACTCGATTATTGACTTTGTGTACATTGTGATAGTGTACATTGTGAGAGTGTACATTGTCAAACGTGTCAGAACTGAGAGGTGAGTACAGGTGTTCATAATAATCTTCAAGTGCATCAGTTATTTCATGCCATGTTCATAAGATGGTGCCATCCACTTTAAATAAGTTGCTGCTTTATGTTTAGATCTAATTGAATTGAGTTTCTGAAAAAATAGCCCTTGATCCATTTCAGCTGTTTGATCAAGATCATTATTTTGTGCGGCTATGTACTTCAAGTTGCACCGGTGCATTTCTTTCCTAAACATACATTTTGATGCTTTATAATTCAAATGTACCACTATGATTTCATCCGTGGACATGGGTTGGACCTTGCATGAAACAGATTTTAACGAGAGAGAGAGAGAGAGAACAGCACAGATATGAGAATTTTTTTATGAAAAAGTTGATAAAACACTAATAAATAATAAAACATTATAAATTAAAGATAAATTGATATAGACAATAAATTATGTGCAATTCTGACAGTATTAGAATAATTTATGAACAAGGTGATCTATGTAACATGTTAATGATGCAAAGGTGAAACAATAACAATAGAAATCGACATATGGATAGAATAATACTAGATAATACGTATCTTACAATTTGTCTGAACTACCTCATTGTATGACCTCTAATGATGATGGTGATGTCATCAAAGCACATATATTTCCATATGAGCCATTTCATTTACTGGATTAGGACCAAGCCTAAGTTTAGTGTGCCTGGCATTAGCAGAATTATTGTAGGTTCCCATAGGGTGAATTTAGTGACGCTATCCCGCATAGCAGGCTAGCATCACCAAATTCACCCTCTGGGGGCCTCATCTGCTATGGGAGACATAGACTCAGATTGATGTTCCCAAATGGTGAATATTGTGATGTACACCCATTGGTAACCTTGAGTATGCAATGTGTCAGCTGCCAATTTGGGAATACAGAGAAACTTAACTAAAAAAGAAATAGAATCTATGTGAAGAAGTTTCTATAGAAATTTGTTAATAAAGAAACTTTCCAGAGAAGAAAACGCCAAGCAGAATGAGGTCCTCAGAGGGTGAATTTAATGATGCTAGCCCGCTATGCAGGATAGCTCACTAAATTCACCCTCTGGGACCTCATTCTGCAAATGATGGACACCTTATTCTCAGGCTGATTAGGACATGTTTCATTTCATAATCTAGAGGATAAATCATCCACCCTCACTATTTTTATTGCACAGCTAAAAGAGAACACAATCCACATAAATAGGTGACGTTTTATCCAATGTGCTAGGTATAATTCTGTAAAATGCAAATTGTTTATGATGCCTTATTCGTATTTGAAATATTGCCTAAATAAAACATTCAGAAGAAATTCAGACTAAAATACAATTATATGGATCATCAGTCTATCATAAACACGGTGGGGAATCACGTGGTTTCGAGGTTGGTGAGTACCACACATTCACACAAAACATAATATATTCATTAGGAACTGACACAAAATATAGCATTTTGACTGTTACGAGCATACGCTAGTTTATTTTTAAAACAAGTTGTTACCTTATTTGTTTTTGCAATACTCAGTAGTTTTCTATAACATTCAAACCAAAGTTGCCAGTTCCTTCGACTGACAAAATTGGTCAGAATGTTAGAGCAAACAACTGTGAGTATTGACACAAATGAGGTATCAGCTTGTTTGAAAAATAGTATAGAATATTATCGTAGCTGCCAAAATACTATGTAATATATCATTATCCTAGTTTATTACCTTTTCCTTTGTTTTTGGTCGCGTTTGCGATCGCCTCAGCCATTTTGAATGCGTGATACTCATCAACTCGAAACCACATGATTCCCCACCACCATAAAAACAAACTGAGATGACAACATGTGATAAAGTTATGATAATAGACAGTTAGATGAGTACATAAATTCAGCATTTTTGCCAATTTGTTGACATATGACAAAGATTAATACATAATACATGTGGTGTTAAGCCCTTTATCAACATTGCAAGATATTGCCTAATGTAGAAAGTGGATTTCCATGAATTAGAGGCAAGCCTTGAAATAGTATGTCTGTCATTTGCAGAATGAGGTCACCAGAGGGTGAATTTAGTGATGCTACCCCGCATAGCAGGCTAGCATCACCAAATTCACCCTCTGGGAACCTCATTCTGCTGAGGTGTAAGCAGAATGAGGTCCCCAGAGGGTGAATTTGATGATGCTAGCCCGCTATGCGGGGTAGCATCACTAAATTCACCCTCTGGGGACATCATTCTGCAAATGACAGGCACACTATTTCAAGGCTTTGTGTTCCTGATTATTCCTGTGGTTCCATAAATAGAGATTTAGTAACACAATAACATATGGATCATGTAAAAGTTGTCAGGCAAAAGACAGAACTACAGTAATGCCCTAAATAATCGACTCCTTAACCACAGCATAATTATGGGTAATTTTTCAGGATTTAGTTGGAAATATGGCTTGTTGCCATTCATCAGAAAGCTCTCAGTGAGTCCTTTCCGATGAATGGCAACGAGCCATATTTCGGACTAAATCCTGAAAAATTACCCATAATTCTGTGGTTAAGGAGTCGATTATTTAGGGCATTACTGTATTATTCATATTTTCTATGACTGTCCTATGGTAAAGTCTGATTTAAAAGATGTTGAAGCTTGGTTAGCAAAATCCAGTGTATATATCTCTACATCAAAGGAAAGTTTGCTACTACCACCCACATGATGCAAGAAAAACAAAATAACTACCACATTGATCACGCTATTGAAGGATTATATTTATAAAACAAAGTTCACCCCCAGATGTCATGTCTTTAAAGTCACTCATTCTGGAAATTAAGAATAGATGTAGAATTGAATAGATTATAACTCTTAAACATTTGATGACTAAAGCTTCCTGATTTTTTGCGAAAACTCTGTGCCAATGCTTTCAGTTATATATGCGAGTCGCCCATTGGGTGCCTCGCACATATAAGAGAATGTATTGGCCTACAAATATTTACCTTAATCTTGTAAGCCAGTGCATGCTCTTATATATGCGAGGCTCCCTATGGGAGACTCTTATATATAAGAAAATGCACTGGCACAGGGTCTTTAATGCTGCACCAGTGCAGCTCCCATCATGAAATGGTTAACAACGACCATATCTGAATTTGACTGAGTGGTATCCAGTTACAACTGCAGTCAACGAAGTGTATTTGTACATGTATTCTGTACAGAATGAGCAAATGTCTGCCGCTGAAGTTTTCAAATACAACAAGAAAATATCGTACAATACTATTTACTTTAACTTACTTATTGAATTACTCTACTTTAAGCCATTACAGGCAACGCATGAAAATTGTCCAACAAGTTAACTGTTAAAGAGCATACCACATACGCAAATTTATTATGAAATTAAATGAGCACTCCTCCCCAACCACCCCACCACTTTTTCATATTTCTGATTGATATGGGATATGTCATGTTATCATATGGAGAGCGTGTCAATGGTACAAATTTTATGTAAGTACAAATCAGTAAATTGGTTATGTGTGGTAATTGTGGACAGATCAGAGCAGACATCTTCAGATGGTCAGTGATCACGTTCCTCAGGTGGTCGATAAGGAACACCAAGCTTCGTGATTACAGATTCCTCTGTTGGCGTTGGTACAATAGTCCCTTCAAAAATCTTCTTTCCACCCTAAAAGTGAAGACATATGTGTTGAAAAATAGCAAAACAATAATCGCCCTGGATGATATTTTTAAATCTGCTAACACATGGTTCATATGCATCATATTTGAAGTGGTTATTTCATCTATAACTATTTGACCTACAATCAATTTAAATTGTGTAAAAAAGTATGGATAAAATGCAGGTGTTATAATGGATGTATGGATGGAATATATATAATATTTTTTTACCCAAAATATGTATCTCCTATAATAAATATCTTGGACACTGAATGAACTAATGGTTATATATTTCTTGCTTGCAAGATCATAGAAGTTGTTTTAAAAATCGGTACGGAGTACCTACAGTACGCGCACTGTCAAACCTAAACAACTTTACCTCTGGACCAATCATGTGAGTCCTTTCGCTATAGAAGCGAATGACAAGTAAGATTTCGATCCTTTTAATTTCTTCCTCCTGTGTTTGATGCGTTTGACCGAGTGCGCGGGGCAGGAATGTTGATCCCAACTGGGAGGGCCCTCTGTGTTCAGTGTCCAAGATAGTTATTATAGGAGATACATATTTTGGGTAAAAAAATATTATATCTCTGTCAAATATATCTTGGACACTGAATGAACTAATGGTTATAATTAGAATTCTTGAAGAGGAGGAGGCCACGAGGCAGATAATCCGACTATGTCCATGAAACCCGCCTGCTGAATCAGAAAAGACCTGCATCCTGTACCAAAAAGATTTCTTGGTAGACATGTGCCAAAAAATAGATCATTGTGTCCCATATGCAATAGCTCAGATAAACCTAAAACAACTGAGCCTCCTAAAAGGAAACAACACGTACCTCATGTGCCCTAATGATCACAGGGTGAAGGTGTCCAGGACAAACATTGGTCATAGGCAAGGGAAATAACTCATTCGTTCATGTTCCTAATAGGATAAGGAACCTACCCCCCCCCCCCCCCCCCCGCCCCTTAGAGGATGAAGCAGCACTAGCACGACATCCAGAGGATGATGACCGGCCCACACGACATGCAAAAGGGGCACCGAGGGAAAAACACGGTTATGACACCCCCCCCCCCAGAAACGCCGAATCAATGCTCATAATGTTGACTGGCCCATAATACATGCAAAAGGGACACCGAGGGGAAAACACGGTTATGACACCCCCCCCCCCCCCCCCCCCCCCCCCCCCCCGCCAGAAAAGTTGAATCAATACTCAGAATGGATCTCACAAAATGAGGCAATGCTCAGTGCGGTATGACGGACCTGACAGTATTTTGAGCCCGACCGAGAGACCCAGGGGAGATATGAGAAACCGTTGGGGGGAACCAGGGATAGACCAGGAAAACATGACAGAGCTGATTATGTCCAGAGCACTGGGAATAATGTCCATGGAAAGAAAAAGCAGACACATAAGGGAGGGGACCAGGACGGAAAGTAACTGGAAAATGAAGTGCACGGTCAACCAAAGAGAGGAACTGATACCGCTAATGGAACACTGTCTGATCATATGGCCAATTTGTGATGCAATGCACAGGCCTGCATGGTTTCAAATTAATGTGGAACTGAGTTATCGTTAGTCAGGTGGTTGTATAGGTAACCCATACCGTAGGTTAGCAGAAAAGTTACACAAACTGTGATAACACGACAACTGGTATTATCAAGCACCGATGGGCATGCGGCAATAATTGTTAAATGTCGCAAATAAGGTGAGAATCGGAGATTGCTAAATCTGATTAGAATTAGAATCACGCCTGCCAAGTGATGTAAACACTCGGCCCGAGTGATAACATAGAATAGGAAAATATTCTTGGTTCAAGGTCGGTGCTGTGATAAATACGAGAACAAAATGGACTACATGCATGACGCCTAGACACCAATGAAATGCTGATACGCTATATGATGAAATCCTATGGTGTTAGGTGTTCACTGAAAGATACATCCCAAATCTAGAAGTAAAATTGAAAATGAGCGTAGTTCAGACGATAGTGTCTATGGAGCTGAACGGTCGATATTCATGATATGATCGGCTAAGTGAGTATAGCGCCAAAGTCCCCTGTGAGATATAGCACCCGCATACTAACTTATCAGGTTCACACACACGATCAAGTCCATAATACGTCTAGGTTTGTCTCATAAAAGCGGCCTAATTGATGATTAAAAATCTAACAGATTAGAAGGCCCAAAACTATAAAGACAGGTGTCAACAACACCTGGAATACCCCGGCGGGATATATAATATTTATAAATAATATTACTTTTTCCTTAAGGGAAGCCCGAAACTGAACTATATGGATTACGTCTCCGGCCTTGTGTCAATCAGGAGGGTTAAAATTTTATTGCTGTGCCGACCCCACTCACACCCGTGTCCAGATTAGTCTCGCATGAATACACCCGCATTCTATCTATTGTCTAGTCAGTTTTTTATTTCCGACTTAATCATGAGATTTGCGAGTCGCGGGGTTGGGAATGGCACCACCATGGGAGGGATCTATGATAGTTCAGTTTCGGGCTTCCCTTAAGGAAAAAGTAATATTATTTATAAATATTATATTTTTCCGCCAAGGAGAAGCCCTCAACTGAACTATATGGATTAGAATGCAAGCCCAGGAGGAGGCACGAGCAATAAAGTTAATTAATATCCAAATTCGATGGGAATGTACTCTTCCGAAACAGGATTCATGTAAATGTGATTTAGTCATGAATCAGATATGATTATGTTACGTGAAAGAGCTCCCAATTCAGATTATGACATTGCTCAAATGTGTACCGCCCGCCCCCCTTGTTTTTGGAATAAACATCCCAGGTAGTGCCATATAATTCATGCTAGCGAGACAACCGAGCAAGTATAACTTTGCTGCATCCTATTCTCTTTGTTATCTTCTTCGCTCTCTCGACAGTTCACATTATGAACTGATGTCACATGCAGCCATTGTGTATGCCATAAGATATCAGAATGCTTATGATACACCAGGGAGCAAATTAACTGGAATCGCATCGCGATTTGCCACTGAAATGTGGATACCGGTAATAGCGAGGAATTTTTTATACATGTATGATGTTATAAAAATGCTATCTAATCATGTCAATGTGAGATTATTTGCTAATCAGATATCGAAAGTAAATTGCTCCCTGTGATACACAAACCAGATATAAAAATGATATGCTGCAGATATCATAGCGAGGTAGGAGGTTTCATTATATCATGCCACACATCTGTACTCCAGCCTCGTATAATGTAGAGAGCAGGGAACGCCATCATGATCCAAGGTATCATTGCATACCAGTATATATGGGATTAGTGGTCATGTTGTGCACGATCCAGCGTGCCTTCCAAACTTTTACACATTATATTTCCACAATAGAAAGTACCAGTAAACGGGTTAACAGGTGAATTTATGTGGAACACAACGACGTAACCTGGTAACATATTCCAGAGATGACACAAAATATATATATTCTTCAACATCTCAAACACATGATATTATAAGTAATCAATGTCGAAAAAGCACCCGGCACATAAAACACAATTGGTCACCACGTGATTTTTTTTTCTTTCTCGCAGGTGTCTTGCGTTCTTCGCACGAAGTTCTGCTGCAGAGGTTATTAGGTCATCGACTCATCGCTGTGATGCGGGGTGCGATAATAATATTTTGTCCGTACAGTAAGCGCCAAAACCAACTGCTTGTGTAATACAGATAGTTGTATGAACAGTGTATATGACAAGTTAAATACGTCCTTTCCTGTCTGGTTCAGTTAAATTAGCATGACTTTCTATTATGCTTGCTTTGTAAGCAAGCAAAATACAATTGTTTTCTTTTATCAACCATTCATTGACCAGAGATATAGATGGTGTTTATGTATTACGGAATTATGTAATATAAATATAAATGCACCACCCATTAAAGACACTCTCGCTCTACAGACGCGTATTAATCATTGCACAAATTTAGCATGATTCATGAATTCGTACCATAATTTACTTATCGTAGCTAATACCTTTATTTGTGTTGTTGTTGTTGTTGTTGATTTTCTCTATATAGACATAATATGTACTCACATCTTCATTTTTTTTTTTTTTAAATGCTCATCCGATCAAAATTATGTCATAACCAACGTAATTATAACGCTTTCTTATCATTGAGTTATAAATGGAAATTTGCTTCGTAATTCACGCCGTGAACATGGGAAAATCCGCGCATGGTCACTAACAGAAATAAACTTCGTTTATAGGCTTAGAACTCAATTTCGAAAGCTATATCCCTTAATCACTTGAAATCCTGTAAACAATTTCCTGAGTTCACGGTGTGAAACTATTAAAATAAATTTTCCCACAAAAGAAAAAAATTACTATGAAAACATATATGCATCTTACAATGTATAAAACTGTTTACAGGTGCAACGTCGTGTGCAGACCGATCTCAAACCACTGGTATATGCTAACCGATCGGAACAAGGGCATAAATGTTATTACAAATATCATGAAACCACATGATGGCCACAAATAACGTAACACTGAGTGAGGTTAGGGAAGCGCCTAATTTCGATCTTGCCGCCAAATGGGCTAGCCTAGAGGAAGACGAAGAACCAACTTTGTCCATTTTTGATAAAAACAATTGCCGTTACTTCTCAACTTTACAAGCAAAAGATATTCTCAACAAGAAGAATAAACTGTCAATGTTTGGTCTTAACTGCAGAAGCCTCAATGCAAATTTTGAAAATTTACAAAATCTTTTATGTGACATGAAAATCAATGACAACAATCTTGATATAATAGCGCTAACCGAAACATTCAAAATACACCAAGCATCGGACTTTAAACTCTCCGGTTATCATCCCATAGAATTTAAATCAAGGCCTGATCACGATGATGGTAGGGGTGGTGTTGGTATTTACATAAGAGACACTATTACGTATAAAAACAGACCCGATCTATCAATATTTATCCCACATGTTATTGAAACTGTGTTCATTGAGCTTGAATTCGGAAAACATGAAATATATATCATAGGATGTATTTATAGACCTAACACGGCACCAAAAACTGACTTTGACAAGTTTGCCTCTAAATTCGACGAACTCTTAGATATAATAAAAAATCATAAGACTTATATAATCGGTGATTTCAATATCGATCTACTAAATTTCGATGCGCACAATAAAACAAACGACTTTTTAAACAATGTATTCACACGAGGATTCGTGCCCATGATAACAAAACCGACAAGAATGACCGATCACTCAGCGACCCTTATCGATCATATATACACAAATAATCTTCGAAACGAACACTGCTCTGGTATAGTTACATGTGATTTGTCAGATCACTTTGGGGTATTTCTCACTGACACCGAAGGTCATAACGGACATAACCGATTCAAAAACCCACATGAAATCATGCGCACTCCCAGACGAAACTTTTCCCAAGAAAATATTAATAAATTCAACGATACTCTTAAATCGTGTAATTTCCATTCGGTTTGTAATTGTAATAATATAGATCAAGCATACGAAAACTTTTTGGATATCTATTTGACAGCATACAATGTAGCTTTTCCGCCCATTACCCGAAACATACCCAAAAAATTCATCAAACGCGAACCATGGATGACCACCGGATTAATAAGATCTTCACTTAAGAAACAAGAACTATATACCCATAAACTAAGCTCGCCCTCCTCCATCCATACGAATTCCTACCTCAAATATCGACAACTATATAACAAACTTATCCGAAAAAGTAGAAGCATGTATTACTGTGAGATATTAGAAAAAAATAAGTATAGTTTAAAAGAAACATGGAAGACCCTCAAATGTGCAATAAAACGAGACAAAAATACGGGTGGCTACCCGAATGTTCTACATGATAACAACATACAATTTACAAATCCTGACACTATCGCTGAAAAATTTAATGACTATTTTTCCAATATAGGTCTAAAAACCACAGAACTTATTGAAAATCACACAGATGTAAACTTCCTCGATTATTTAACGAATAGACAAAGCAACGAGCTAAATATTACGCCCACCACAATCCAAGAGGTTATTTTAACTTGCTACTCAATGAATGGAAAAACCAGCAGTGACTTTAATGGAATATCTACAAAACTGATGAAGGAAACCATATTTTCTGTAGCACCAGCATTAAAGCATATATTCAACTTGTCGTTCAAACAAGGTCATGTTCCCAACAAAATGAAAATAGCTAAAGTTGTACCAATACCGAAAAATAGTGACAAGGGGGACATAAACAATTATCGTCCAATAAGCATTCTTCCCGCATTTTCTAAACTACTCGAAAAACTCATGCAAAAACGTTTAGTTGATTTTCTTAATGAATCGGACATCTTATTTAAACATCAGTACGGATTTCGCCCAAACCATTCAACTTTTCATCCCATCATTCATCTACTGGATCATGTTGTAAAAAATAACGACAAGCCCACGAAAGATTCCACCGTAGCCCTTTTTCTTGATCTGTCCAAAGCTTTTGACACAATAAACCACGAAATCTTACTTACAAAACTTGAACATTATGGAATTAGAGGCATGGCAAACAACTGGTTTCGAAGCTATCTCAATGAGAGACGACAATACGTAGAATTCAATGGAAGCAAGTCAAATCTCCTAAAAACATCATGTGGTGTTCCTCAGGGCTCCTTACTCGGGCCCATAATTTTTCTCCTCTACGTGAACGATATGTCAAATGCAACTACTATGGATCTCTTATCATATGCCGACGATACAACCCTTATGGCCAGTGGACAAAATGAAGCGTTAATCCAAAGTTATGTCAATAACGAATTAAGAAATCTATCTGACTGGTGTTGCTGCAACAAACTAGCCATCAATGCTAACAAAAGCAATTATATGCTCTTGCATCCACAAAACAATGACAAAAAATGGAATACAATTAAAATATATCTCAATGGAGCCGAACTTCTACGGATAGGGAACATGCGGAGCGAATCGTCTGCCAAATTTTTAGGTATCCATATAGATGAAAACCTGACCTTTAATAAACACATTTCTATTGTATGCTCAAAAATGGCACATGCAATTTATTGCATTAATAAAGTTAAACATTTTCTCCCGAGCAAGGCTCTCAAAACATTATACTTCGCCCTAATTCAAAGCCACTTAGTTTATGGCATCCAAATATGGGGACATGTGCCAGCAGTGAAGAAACTATATTTATTACAAAAACGAGCCATGAGAATTATATGTAACAAAAAATATAGAAGTCACACCGATCCTCTTTTCAAACAAGAAAACATTTTAAAAATAAATGATTTACATAAATTACATGCATCCATTTTCATGCATGATTGGTACTACGATCGCTTACCAGTGTCTTTTTCTGGTATGTATGACAAGAGAGCGGAACCAAATAGACGACAACTTAATCCTATAGTACAAAAAAAATTCAGGACCATCTCTTTTTCTAAAGTTCTCCCATACCATTCATTCCCCTTTATGTGGAATTCCCTTGAAAGTAAATATACCTCTAAACAATCAAGACATGTGTTCCGAAAACGTTTGAAAACGGATATTATTAATACCTATCCAGCTAGCGTGCGATGCAAAAACCGAAGATGCCCTGATTGCACAAACGATATATAATTTTCTGATAACAAAAACAAAAAACATTCCCAAAACCTCACTCACATTATTCCTACTCGGTTCCACTCACACATGAATATTCATAGTATTCATTCAGTATATCGACCAAGTAGATGCCCATACATATGAACCACTTTTCGTACCATCGCCCTAACAACGCCTATATATACAAAAAACCAGTCTGCACACGATAAACGTAACCTAAAAACAATCAAATTAATTCGGCCATCTTCATCATATAATCTGTCACCACACCCAGGGGTGATAGGAAGACAGTCAGTCATGACTATATCACCCCTAGCAATATACATGTATAGTCTATCAATATTATATTTATTTGTAATTGTACTTTCCATGTGTGTATATTGTAAATAAAATTATCCTATCCTATCCTATCCTTAGAGAACACCACTGAGGACTTGATGAACAAGCATAGAAGCATCAGTGATCTATGATGGCGCACATAACGAGTGTCGGGTACATTTCGAAATGATCAAATGTAGCAGAATGATCAAAATTGCAAAATGACCGGTGAAGGAGTGGCCTGGAGGTATCCCGAAGGTATTACGATTCCAGGAGATTGGACCCCATCGTGTGGAGATGTGGGCCACTGCACCGTGGGGAAGAGATAGAAGGCTGGTTGGTGCAGCTCTTGGAGGCACGCAACAAGTCTTCCCCACCCAGATCATTCAGCCTTTCTTTCCTACCGGTGAAGGAGTGGCCTGGAGGTATCCCTAAGGTATTACGATTCCAGGGGATTGGACCCCATCTTGTGGAGATGTGGGCCACTGCACCATGGGGAAGAGTTAGAAGGTTGATTGGTGCAGCACTTGGAGGCACGCAATAACAAGTCTTCCCCACCCAGAACATTCAGCCTACCGGTGGAGGAGTGGCCTAGAGGTATCCCGAAGGTGTACGATTCCAGGGGAGTGGCTGGACCCCATCTGTGGAGATGTGGGCCACTGCACCGTGGGGAAGAGGCAGAAGGCTGGAGCAGCTCTTGGAGGCACACAACAACTCTTCACTTCCCCACCCAGAACATCCTCCAAAGGCTACAGTGCTGGATCTTTCCTGACTGAGATAAATACTTGTACTTATCGCAGATTGTTGAATTAAATGAAGCAATATAAGATATCAACCTGTATCCTCATCCTGTACAAAATCACTTACCAGCGGAACATCAGAATCCTCGTCCGACAGTGTGCCTGGCGACCCACTGTCGACCCGCGATTCTTGCTCATCGTCGTCAAACCTGCCGACGCCACGCGACGCAGAGAAGCATGTCAAGATCGACGCCAGCCAACAGAATTGGCTGCATCAGGTTGGGATACCAGACTGTGGAAGAGGCCTACTCTGAAATGGTTCGACGCAAGACAAATGCTCTTGTATTTGGGATAAGTAGCTATGTCCTGTCCAAGGTCACCCCCTCAAATTCTGGGGCATCATCAAGCTGCGCCCCCAAGGCCAGAGGGAATAAGTTCTGATGAGCCATTTGATCAGAGGAAGCCCCTTCCATGGAATCCCCCAAATGCAGGTGGTCCTGACCAAACTGGAATAAATGTCGATGACATACCACTATGATCACATGACGGCGGAGGAGCAGGCCCGGATGTATCCCGAAGGTATTACGATTCCAGGGGATCGACTGGACCCCATCTTGTAATGATGTGGGCCACTGCACCATGGGGAAGAGTCAGAAGGCCATTTGGCTGGTGCGCTATGTCTATGAGAGCAAGAGCGTCACGTGACAACGAGTCTTCCCCACCCAGAACAGCCGCCAAAGGCTACTCCCAGGTGCCCAATAATTGTGGTGGCCTATAAACAGATCTTCGTGGCAGGAATCCAGGCCGAAATCAAAATACTGATGGAAATTTCACTCTATGTGGAATAATAGTATATCAATGTGAATTTTTTCGAAATTTAATAATCGTATTGCCACTACCATTAGGCACCTGAGAGAAAGGTGCCGGAGCAATCGCCCGTGAAGATTGGTTTCCCGAATCAACCACTTGCAGCACCCGCCTACCATTGGTTCACACTGCCGTAGCAGGACCTGGGGGGCCAGAACTGGTCCTGCCCGAGGTAAAGACTGGTACGGTTGCTCAAAGTAGGTAATCATTGACTAATATGCCCTTACCCAACTATAACAAGTAATACACCCGTGAATGAGCAACCTGCACGGTGTGTGGCCATCAAATTCGAATCATGTTCGACTGCAAGACATGCTGTTAGTTATAACAAAGCAAGGTTAATATACATAACACAATACAACCTAGGTTATTGAGTATAAAGTAAGGTTAATATAAAATCACGTTATACCCCTGGCCACGTGATCTTACCTGCTATGACAGGTAAGATACTGTCTTTTCTCGTATATGAGGACGATGAGTTCCGAATGCACATAGGCAAGAACTAGGCGGTTTCCGTTAGGAAAGTGCGCTTACAGCGGACGTGAAGATACGAATGCCTTCATTTTCGGCATGATTGTATCGAATCGTTTTGTCACATAATCAGTGGATATGTGACAATAGACGAAGAGCCATGTCTTGGCCGGTTTCGGAAATATATTGGCAGTAGATGTGCGCAATATAAACGCTGCGCATGTAAGCTCGCTTTAGACATGTAACAATACAAATGCAGTCCTTTCTGATATTCTGCGCAATATAAATGTGTTGCATGTAACTGCGCATCATACACGAGTGAAAGCTATTTGGCAGAATATCGTTTTGATATATGTGGAAATAGAAGTTAGTGAGCCAAGTGATGGTCTCTACTGGAAAGACTATTGGCAGTGAATCTGGAGCACGTGACAGTTTGTATTCTTTCTATTTCGCTGTTTGCCGTTATCATTCACTGATGAAACTGCAAAGTATGTCAGTATTGGGATGAAAACTGTTCACCATATGTAAGCATACTAGTAGTCAGTTCTGACAGCATACATGAGGCCCTGATACCATATGATTGTCATGTACAATGTATGGAACTATTACGGCGTGCAATACATTATTGCAAGCTCGCCCATGCCGAGGCATATTAGAGCCTACGGTAAGATGGCTTAGTGTCAGGCTACAAAGTTTTCACTTCATTGCAGTTGGTGAACAATAGTTCGTAGGAACCCAAACTGTACATACATGGATGTAAAGAATGCAACACAATATTTAGAACGTCAGACAACACATCAATTTGAAGTGTGGTTATATATGTGATAACGAATACCATCCCCCTGTTACGGAGTGTTAGTAACTATTGTACTGATGATACAATGAGTTATATGATATTTAATCGTGATAGACAAGGCAGAATTTTCTAAATACCTTGAAGTCGATGTAATGTGTTATTACATTTGCCATGTGTCTAACAAGACCACGCGCTCATACATACTGGCGGGCGTAGATTCGCAGGTATTGATCGTTAAAACAATGTTACAGATCGCTCAGTCGAAAGAAATGTGAATTGTCATCTGATAGTGATAACAAGTACTATCTTTCGTATTTATTCATGTAAATTATTACAAAGGAGGATATGGCTGTCCTGTGCAACTTTCTGCGAATTAACAGAGCAGTGCCATGTATGATTTGGCAGTATACATTAGGATACAAAGCAACGGAACTTACGAAATAACCGAAGCGAGTCGACGGAAACTTATGTAAAGTGAAACACGTGTAGCACGAAATTAGGAGATATCGCATACCGTACTACATTGCGTCCTCAATTGTAAGTCATGATAGTCATCACGCCGTATGTGTGGCACAATATGCACTATGTGGTTTTGCCACAAGTAAGCTATGTGCTTCTTTAGTCATTGTCAAGATGGCCATCTTAATTCCAATTGTTGGAAGATAAAGCCGTCTTGAGGAAAACAGAAAACACGGAAACAAATTACGGATACAGTGAAACGAAAAAAGTTCCCGTTTCGGATGTGAGAAATATTAATTAACTATCGGGTACAATAAATTGCAAGTTTGTAATATCAACAATAAATATTGAGTCGATAAACTCGCAACACAGAAAGATAAAACCTTGAGAAAATAGAAACGATCCTGTCCTGGCGAGGAGGAATAAAAACTGACTAGACAATAGATAGAATGCGGGTGTATTCATGCGAGACTAATCTGGACACGGGTGTGAGTGGGATCGGCACAGCAATAAAATTTTAACCCTCCTGATTGACACAAGGCTGGAGACGTAATCCATATAGTTCAGTTGAGGGCTTCTCCTTGGCGGAAAAAAGAACGGAGGTGAGAATGGAGGCGAAAGAAACTTATTCAGGAGCAGTTCCTGAATGCGGCACATAGCCAGAGCAATGCGATATGGTAGAAAGCAGACTGACAGAGGCAACCTCAAAGTTCAAAGAACGAAGGTAATAGTGTACAAAACAGTCAGTCAAATGAATGCCACTTGTCAGCGACTAGGCACAATGAGGTAGCCAAGGCAAGAAAGGGTTCGGAAAAACCGCTATGTGCCGTGACAACATGAACCTGGATGGACTGAGACAGAACCAGCGGTAGATGCTGCAGAACCTCCATCGCTGCTCGTCGCAGCGAAGGTTGTGGAAGCCGCGACAAATAGAGGAGGCATGACCACCAACAGATTCCGAGCCTGCAGCGCAGGCTGTACCGAGTTGACGGAGGAAAATTAATTGTTGCCCATCTCTGAGAAGGTTGTGGAAGCCGCGACTACAAATAGAGGAGGCATGACCACCAACAGATTCCGAGCCTGCAGCGCAGGCCGTATCGAGTGGAAAGAGGAAAATTCATTGTTTCCTGTCTCTGTGAAGGTTGTGGAAGCCGCGACTACAAATAGAGGAGGCATGACCACCAACAGACTCCGAGCCTGCAGCGCAGACTGTACCGAGTTGGCAGAGGAAAATCCATTGTTGACCGTCTCTGCGAAGGTTGTGGAAGCCGCGACTACAAATAGAGGAGGCATAACCACTAACAGACCCTGAGCCTGTATCGAGTTGGCAGAGGAAAATCGTCACACGTTGGTTTTTGTTCTTGATATGTGGGCCCCATCCAGTCCTTCGGTTGTGGAAGACAGGCGTACTTCTCTGCGGATGGCTCAGGAGGCTGCGACCAATAAGGAGGAGGCATGTCCCGCAACCGACTCCAGCGGAGGCTCCATGTGAATGGAGGAAGCAAGAGAATGGCGCTGTTTGTTCTTCCTTTTTCTGTGCTGTTAGTATCGTGCTGGTAATGCATGCAAAATTGTGCGCAATTGTTATCCTAAGACCGAAGGACTGACCCATCCGAAATGACCCTCAGGGAAGGCACTCTCGGATGGGCATGGCGAACTCGGACACGCATCAAACGCTGCCAAATCCAGGAGATGTTGCGACAGCACGTCCTCGTCTCTGAACAGCACCGTCCGTCCAGGAGATGGGGGAAAGGGGCAAGTATCCCGACCAGGTCACCTGGTTTGATGAGGCAAAAAATTCCGGAGCCTCGGAAAGGAAACTAAGTCTAAGTTCTGGCCTAGAAGCCCAAAAGAGGCCAGAAACTGTACAAAGCAAGGCCACACTGGTGGAGGAAAGAACACAGGTGAATAATAGGGATACATACCCACCCCAAAACCAGGAGGGACGGATGCCGGAAAAGACGTTGACGAATGGAGGACAGGTCCCCTGGAGTGGCAGCAGTGGCAGTTGACACATTGAACTGCGTAGGCAGGCAATGTGCCGAGGGCACCGGGCTTGCGAGCTAAACGGACCACTGATGTGGTAGCTGTAGCAAGTGGCCGGCTGGTGCAACGATGGTGCGAACCCGGCGGAACCGGGAGGCAGGACCAAGGGCAGCTGCACTTGGACCACCATCGCTGCCCTTCTCTGCGGGGGCTATGGACGCCGCGACCCTGAGGGAGGAGGCATGTCCACCAACCAACTCCAGCGGAGTCTCCAAGTTAATGGAGGATGCAAGAGAAGGTGCCACGTCAGCAGAGGTGCCACGATCATTGAACTTGATAATCGATAGTCAATACTAGATTAGAATCGATGAAGCGTATCTAATAGCAAGGACAGAGGAAGTAGTGCATAATATTCACATGTGCATAATTTGTATCAGAAACCACCGAGACTGTCCTTCCCATGACAAAAAATAGTTTCGTTGATTAGAAGGGTGTAATTGCACCGGTAATATAATTGTAAGTTGGGGTTATCTCAAATCAAAGGTCATTGTGTGATATACCCAAGTCCACTGACACTTTCACATGCCCATAAATTAACGGAGATGGGAAATGTGCTAAATATATCCTCACATATTTTAATATTGATGGTGACCAGGTGGACAAGTGCAAATGGTGAACACCCGTGAATAGAAAATTGCGAGAGCAATCGTTACTGTCTCGTGGGAAGGAAAGCCGGTAATTAGTAATGAGCACAATGCGTTACAAATATCTTTGCACGATCAACGATCGTTAATCTGTCCGTTGGATCTTAAACTGTAAAACAGGGTATCCAAATATGTCCGGTACTTTTCGACATCCGAAATAAAGAACTCAGAGTAATCGTATCCGAAAATGGTAATCGAATATCGGCCGTATCAACATTTCATCGATTATACGATTAATCGTGGCACCCCTACCTGTCGGAGGGAAAAAACATTACGAAGTTTTCATTGTAAAAGCATTGAGCCTTATGTTCAATGTAGAGAGAAGAGGCAAGCCACACTGTGGTTATTTTATCTAGCATCCGTGAGGAAAATTATTGTAAAATATTGTAATGTAAAATATTGGAAATTATTAATTCCAATACATTTGGATAGGATTTTGTCAGGGACCAAACTCCAAACTGGAGCTTAGTGTAGACGCCAACACAATATTGCATCCGGTGCAGTGTTAAAAAAAAAACCCTACAGGAACCCGAATGACTCGAAAGAGCATCGGTTTATTGAATATTGTTTTATACAAAAAACGATATTTGTTTGAAGTGATTCTCTTAAACAAAACAAAATTGAAATATTTGTTAATGAAATTATCCACCCACGGACCACTGTCATTAATAAGACAGTATTGTAGAATAAAAGATTGACAATTGTAAAACCGAATTCCGAAAATTGGAAAACACGTGTGTAGTGCACGAAATTAGGAAACTGCGCGGTTTCGTTCGCAATATCGTAAAGAGAACGTTCATTAAAAATGAACAGATGAAAGGTGCGACTTATCTTGCGACGTAGAAGAAATAAAAGGATCGAAATCTTACTTGTCATTCGCTTCTATAGCGAAAGGACTCACATGATTGGTCCAGAGGTAAAGTTGTTTAGGTTTGACAGTGCGCGTACTGTAGGTACTCCGTACCGATTTTTAAAACGACTTCTATGATCTTGCAAGCAAGAAATATATAACCATTAGTTCATTCAGTGTCCAAGATATATTTGACGGAGATATATACATTTTAAAGCGTGCGAAGTGGATATGAAATTTGTGAGTTTATGTAATATGTGAATATAACACTATATCTACATACATCTGATGCTGCTTTGGCATTTTCCACAGCATTACCACAGTTATGTCATAAACTTTCAATCAAAATCACATTGACCACCATTTTAGCCTTCATGTTCCTATACTGCAAGAGGTAATTTTGTAAATCTCCGGAAATGTTCGGACATAAACAATATGTAGACTGCATGATTATTCATCATGATAATTTGTATAACGAGAGGACAAATCAAGATATTAGCCAGGGTTTCCGCAAGGGGTTGGGGGAATGTGGCGGTATTAGAAAAGCACATACCAGGCGCCCTGGCGGGAGAAAATTTTGATGTTTTTCACTGAAAAGTAGCCATTTCCATGCACTTGAGACAACAAGCAGGAGCATTGAAGCTTCGTATTGAAACCAAATTAAAACAGATCATCCTTCTTTGATCTCAAGTGAATGAACTAACATCATGTAAATACCACAACATACAATGGATACAACGACTTTTATAACAGTAGCAATATTAAAAGCCGACATCAAAGGAACTACCGCGGTTGGCAAAAGACACATAAAAGACACATTGTCACACTCAGCGTCAAGTGTACTCTAGCAGTAACAAGTGTTACGTCATGAGCTCTGCTCATGTCACATGCTATACACATGTTCTGCATGTCTGCTTTCTTTGTATTTTGTTCACAGTACCAATCAAAACAATTTGGTGTAAAATCAAAAGCCATTTCTCAGACGGAGATGACCTCATGCTGGATTCGTATAATGGATAATTTTGTACTCATTGAATAGGGTATAAATACACTGATAATAACTATTAATATTTTAATTGTTTTATTTTTAATTAAACATTTCTTTGATACAGACCTCGTTTTGAGGTAAAAGGTCTGCACAGTTCGTCGCATCGACTGCCAAAACTCACCTGTTCATGGCTGTACAGGTAGCTCAGAATTCAGCCCCTATAATGACTTACCGATGTGTATTGCACATTTTGAGGGGAAATAGTGGGTAAGAAATTTGGGACTTATAGACAGAAATCTATGGTCAATTAAAATGCGAGAGGCTGATTACTGCTAAACAATCGCCGACAAAGCATTACCCAGGATGGTGTAGACAACTGTGCACGTGGTCCACGTTACAGATCATGTCTTATTCAGGATTCCTTGCAATCTGTCAATCATCAGTGTCGGTGATCGCTCGTACTGTGTAAAAAGGGGCTGAGCTAGGTCTGTGACTATTTTGTGACCAATATTAAGTCAAAGTTCTGCCGTAGTAGCAGAAAGCCTGTATTAGCCAATCAAGAGCTCTTTCCATCAATGTATCACATTATTATAATCAATAAATTTGAAAAATGATCAAGGAAATATGGGTTGATACAACAAGACAGTCAAAGACTGTGGGGTCGCTCACCAGACTGCAAAGACTGATAAGACTGGGACTCTGGAGACCATAACAGTCAGAACTTTTCATAATCACTTTAAAAGAAGTAGATCTAAACAGGATATGTGGCTAGAGAGGCTTCATGTATGTAGATCAGTGAATATCTACTTTTAAATTACCAACTGTACACCCCCCCCCCCCCCTCCAGCTCAACATATTCCCTCCCGACCGGGCTCCAGACTCCAAAGTCTTAGGTTGGAATTTCACAACCGAATTCTCAAACTTTCTCAATTGTTGGAAATTTCCAATTTTGTATTTTAATGATTTTATTAGACACAAAAGTGTTACGTCCCCATAGCCCCGTCATTTCTTGACAGGTTGACCTCATGTTAACAAATCTGAATCTCAGTCACTAAAGGATCCTCCATACTATATGTAAGCTAAATTGTCCAACCTCTCTTGAGAAGACATTTTAAGTATTACTATAGAGACATATAGTTATGTCCCTGGTCCCACCCTATTTAATCTGGTGACCCCATCTGAATAAATTTGAATCCCAGGCACCAAAGAACCCTTCATACTAAATATCAGTAAAATAGACCTGATGGTCCGTGTGAAGGAAGCATATTAAGAGGAAAACTGTCCTTTGCTTGGCCCCTAGTTGACCAGGTGACCCCATTTAAAACAAATGACCCCATTTGAACAAATCTGAACTCCGGTCACCCAAGGACCCTTCATACCAAATATGAACCCATTCAACCTGATGGTACATGAGAAGAAGTCGTTTTTAAGAATTACTATGGAGGGCAAGAGTTATGGCCCTGGCTTCATAACCATTTGACAGAGTGACCTCATTTGAACAAATCTGAATGTGAGTCACCTAGAGAACATCCACACCAATATATGAACCCATTCAGTCTTATGATCTAGAGAAGATGTTCAAAGAATTGTTGACAGATGGATGGGCGGACAGACAGATGAACAGGTGACAGATGAGAAGTGATGACTATAGCTTCGTCTCAGGTGAGCTTAAAAATTAAATTTCATTGAACAAATCTGTACATCACCCCCCCCCCCCCCAACACTGTGGGGACATCCCTGCAAGAATATGACATACATTATTTATTTGAATGCCTGACTATATTGGCTTAACAAAATTTCCATGACCTTGAAAGCCAGTGCATTCTCTTTTATATGGGAGGCTCCCCGTGGGAGACTTGCATATATAAGAGAATGCACAAGCACAGGGTCTTCATTGCTCTCACCAGCACAACTCTGGTCATGAAATGGTTAATATTAATAGTAAAAATAAACTTTATCTGTCAAACAGGTAATTTGTATCTTAGATAAACATGGGATAAAATTCCATTCATAAAGCCACTATCAGCTACCAGTATGTCTTGGAGAGCTGTTGACATTGAGATAATTAATGACTGCAAACATTTTGCAGAGCAATACCAATGTATTGTGTTACTCCTACAGCTGTGATCAAAACAAGGATTTTAATGGGGTGAAGTAGGCAGAGATAATATGGTATGGTACAGCATGGTGTGGCAGGGACAGGAGGTGGGGTGGGGGGTAGGTAGCTGTGATGTGTCTAAAACAAATCAAAGATCAAAATGCAAAAATGTAATTTTTTGTTTTTAGAGTTATGGCTCTGCCCCTATTTGACCCAGTGACCCAATTTGAAAAATATCTGAACCCCAGACACCCAAGGTCCCAAATATAAGCTAAATCGGCCCAATGTTTCTTGAGAAGATGTCATTCTAAGAATTACTATGGAGGAATAGAGTTATGGCCCTGGTTTCTCAACTAATCAACCTGGTGACCTCATTTGAACAAATCTGAACTCCAGTCATTCAAGAACCCTTCATACCAAATATAAGCTAAATCGGACCAATGCCAATGGTTCTAGACAAGAAGTGGTTTTAAAAAATACTATGGAGGGAAAGAGTTATGGCCCTGGCTTCGCAACTAATTGACCTAGTGACCTCATTTGAACAAATCTGAATGGGAGTCACCTAGGGAACATCCACACCAAATATGAACCCATTCCGTCCAATGGAGAAGATGTTTAAAGAATTGTTGACGGACGGTGCGACGGATGGACGGACGACGGACGAGGAGTGATGACTATAGCTCCACCGGAGACTTCGTCTCAGGTGAGCTAAAAATCGGACTTGGCACTGAAAGGGTTAAGAATATGAATAAAAGTAATAAACGGCAGATCCATTATGGTCATTGGTTTTGACCATGATAAATATTCAGTAAACGCTTTGAGGTTAATGCAGAGCCTGCTGAATTTTTATCATGTTCAAAACCCATGACCATGTAAACCCTTGCATTACTAAATACTCATTGGCAAGTAAATCCCATAGGAAATTTTCAGATAATAAGAATTTATTATCTGAACATTTCCAACCAAAGTATCTGTTTATCTCTCTGTCATCTGTTTATACTTCATGAACTCCCCACCAAATGAATATTAGATCATTCTAATGTATACTTTTATAACTAAGTTGGAGAATCCATTTAGTGAAAAAGGGGTTAACTGACAGCGTGACATACAGAGATAACTGAATAGACAATACCAACCTGTCTTACAACACCTGTTCTTAATGCGTGCTCCGAGAGTGACATCCCCTTCTTTTTGGCTAGATGTCGCAAAGACCTATTGAAGTGTGCTGACCCAGTGAAGTAAACAATAGCACATGGGTATTCATCATATGGAACCACAATGATATCGAGTCGACGATGCTGCGATGGAAAATAATATTTCAAGTTACATCAAGTAGGTAACAGTTAAAACTTTTCAGTAAAGATATCTTCAGGGTTCTATGCTACAGGCCTCAGCTTGCAGGTTGAGAATAGGGAGAAGTGACTTCTCCCTCTGGCAGAAATAGGGAGAAGTGAGGGGAAAATAGGGAGAAGTGAGAATCATTTCATCTGATAATTTATTTAATATGTATAGGTTAAACAAACGAAAAAAACATCATGGAAAAAAATTCAATTTTTTCATTTAAATGTAATATAGATTGTTTATATCATGCCACAATTAACGTCTTTGAGTCCTTGACATCGACTACCGAGTGTCTCTAAAATCACTGAATCATTGGGAATAAACTTATGATTTTCCGGTTATGGATCACGTTTTATTTCGAACAAGGCAATACAACGATTAAAACTTTATTTGCACACTATAAACTGGTGCTCTCGGATAATTTTGTCGCCAAATATATTCAGTAACATCGGATAATTTAAAGGGAGTAGGTATTGCCAGAATTGTTTTGTGGTTGGCGATTATGTTTGAGGCCCGTTCGATTAGCGTTCTGTTATTGCGTAAAAACACGGAATACCACAAAGACGGAAACGGAACTAAAACAAACAAAACGTTTAAATCGGCAATATAATAATAATTTGAGTCGGCGGTTTTAAAGCAGTCGGTCGGGACGAGCAGAAACCGACACTTTATTAAGTATGGCCAAAACGGAAGTCTTCTTTGTTTGATATATTATAGTCCTTGTCTAGACATTGAAGACCGCATTTACTCACTCAACGCTGTTAAACAAAAGGAGTCGACCTTGTGTCAACATTTTGTCCCTGTTTGACTCGCAAGGGATATATTCATAATTGATTTGTAACACTATAGCATGCATGGCTTATCGCTTGCTACAGCCGTAGGCTAATTTTGGGTTTTATCTTTTGAATCGGGAGATTTTGTTTCCCAATCGGGAGTATGCATTGGAGAAATGACACAAAATCGGGAGACTCCCGCCGAAATCGGAAGGCGACTTCACTTCTCCCTGGCGCGACACTAAGGCGACTTCGATGCGTCGAGGGCGATTATTTCGCCCTACTCGCCTGATAAGCTGAGGCCTGCTATGCTATCTTTATGGAAAACTACAGTAATGCCCGAAGTATATGACCCTTTAACCACAGCAGTATTATGGGAAATTTTTCAGGATTTAGTCAGAAATATGTCTTGTTGCCATTCATCAGAAAGCTCTCAGAGAGCTTTCCGGTGAATGGCAGCAAGCCATATTTCCGACTAAATCCTGAAAAAATTCCCATAATTCTGTTGTGGTTTAGGGGTCGATTATTTAGGACATTATTGTATATATATGGTATAAAGTATAAAATGAAATATATGAGCACAGAAGTTCTGCAAGGTCAAGAATATATTGCTAGATACAGAATTTCCACCCACTTATTTTACATGCTTTGATGATGAATGCCAACATGTATAGCTTTGAGGAATAAAAGGTGACTTTGTTTAATATTTATAATCAAATATATATGCATGTATGGTTTAATTCTGATATCTTACTTTTTGATTGTCTCCAGGAAGTTTGCAGACACCAAGGTATTTTTTCTGATTGCCATCGTCTTCAGCTTTAACAAGGTGATCTGTGATGAAACCTGGAAGTGTAAACAAACACAGGGTCATGGTAGATCCAGAAGTAGAATTTTGGCCATATAAACTTTGTGGTTCAGCTTTCCTACTGGTCCTATTCTAAACCCAGTAAGTATTCTTTCATATTCTCCAGGGTACTCAAGAATTTTTTATAAATGTCTCAGAACGGGTTGTTTTCTGTCAAAACATTGTGGTTATTAGCCTACAGTTGATACAATGATAAACAGAATTAATCTCATCTCAATCTAGCAGAAGACATGAAATTACATAATACATGTATGTCAAAATAAATAAATTAAAGGTCGCCGACCAAAATGTCCCGCAAAATGATTCCGACTGAACTAAAAATCACAGGTATGCAGGTTCTCATGTTGGTTGATGTCTGTGCCAAGTTTAAAACAAATTTACTGTAAAATGATGGAATACAGACTCGGACAAAAGATCGTCCCCAGGATATACAATTCTATGTCGAAAAAGTGCAATAATCCGACTGAACTCAAAATCGCAGGTTCCCAGGTTCCCATGCTGGTTGACATCTGTACCAATTTAAAAAAAATTACTAGAAAATGACGGAATACAGGCTCGGATGAAAGATGTATGATACTATTTAAAATGAAAGTGTCAATGACACTGTAGCTCAACTTGGAAAGGGAATAATTTAATGTATTACAGTCAATGGAGCGATTAGGAATGTGGAAAGTTGAATGTCTAATATTAGTTTATATACATGAAGAGAAAGTAAAATCCAAGATGGCTGCTGGTGGCCATGTTTTCGGCCGAATGACCCCAAAATGAGTCGTTCCCATCTACATGTCATCGTTAACTTCCATGACAAATTTTATGACGATCAGACTAAAGGTATTACCTGTAGCCCATGCTAAAGAATTTAGTCATACAAAGAGTAAAATCCAAGATGGCTGCTGGCGGCCATGTTTTTTGGCCAAATGACCCCAAAATTACTCGTTCCCATCTACATGTCATTGTTAATATCCATGACAAATTTCATGATGATCAGACGAACAGTACAACCTGTGGCCCATGCTAATGTATTAAATTTTGAAATCCAAGATGGCTGCTGGCGGCCATGTTTTTTGTCCGAATGACCCCAAAATGACTCGTCCCATCTACATTCCAATTTCAACAGCCATGACAAATTTTATGATGATCAGACTAAAGGTACAACCTGTAGCCCGTGCTAACGGATTTAGTCATACAAAGAGTAAAATCCATGATGGCCGCTGGCGACCATGTTTTTTGGCTGAATGACCCCAAAATGACTCGTCCCATCTACATTCCAATTTCAACAGCCATGACAAATTTTATGATGATCAGACTACAGGTACGACCTGCAGCCCATGCTAAAGAATTTATTCATACAAAGAGTAAAATCCAAGATGGCTGCTGGCGACCATGTTTTTTGGCCAAATGACCCCAAAATTACTCGTTCCCATCTACATGTCAATAATATCATCCATGACAAATTTAATGATGATCAGACGAACAGTACGACCTGTGGCCCGTGCTAATGGATTAAATTTTGAAATCCAAGATGGCCGCTGGCGGCCATGTTTTTTGTCCGAATGACCCCAAAATGACTCGTTCCCATCTACATTCCAATTTCAACAGCCATGACAAATTTGATGATGATCAGACTAAATGTACGACCTGTAGCCCGTGCTCAAGGATTTAGTCATACAAAGAGTAAAATCCAAGATGGCTGCTGGCGGCCATGTTTTTTGGCCGAATGACCCCAAAATGATTCGTTCCCATCTACATGTCATCGTTAACATCCATGACAAATTTTATGACGATCAGATTAAAGGTATTACCTGTAGCCCATGCTAAAGAATTTAGTCATACAAAGAGTAAAATCCAAGATGGCTGCTGGTGGCCATGTTTTTTGGCCAAATGACCCCAAAATTACTCGTTCCCATCTACATGTCAATATTAACATCCATGACAAATTTCATGATGATCAGACGAACAGTACAACCTGTGGCCCATGCTAATTGATTAAATTTTGAAATCCAAGATGGCTGCTGGCGGCCATGTTTTTTGTCCGAATGACCCCAAAATGACTCGTCCCATCTACATTCCAATTTCAACAGCCATGACAAATTTTATGATGATCAGACTAAAGGTACAACCTGTAGCCCGTGCTAAAGGATTTAGTCATACAAAGAGTAAAATCCATGATGGCTGCTGGCGACCATGTTTTTTGGCTGAATGACCCCAAAATTTCTCGTTCCCATCTACATGTCATTGTTAACATCCATGACAAATTTTATGATGATCAGACTAAAGGTACGACCTGCAGCCCATGCTAAAGAATTTAGTCATACAAAGAGTAAAATCAAAGATGGCTGCTGGCGACCATGTTTTTTGGCCAAATGACCCCAAAATTACTCGTTCCCATCTACATGTCAATAATATCATCCATGACAAATTTAATGATGATCAGACGAACAGTACGACCTGTGGCCCGTGCTAATGGATTAAATTTTGAAATCCAAGATGTTTTTTGTCCGAATGACCCCAAAATGACTCGTTCCCATCTACATTCCAATTTCAACAGCCATGACAAATTTTATGATGATCAGACTAAATGTACGACCTGTAGCCCGTGCTCAAGGATTTAGTCATACAAAGAGTAAAATCCAAGATGGCTGCTGGCGGCCATGTTTTTTGGCCGAATGACCCCAAAATGATTCGTTCCCATCTACATGTCATTATTAACATTCTTGACAAATTTTATGATGATCAGACTAAAAGTAGGACCTGTAGCCCGTGCTAAATGATTTAGTCATACAAAGAGTAAAATCCAAGATGGCTGCTAGCGACCATGTTTTTTGGCCGAATGACCCCAAAATTACTCGTTCCCATCTACATGTCATTGTTAATATCCATGACAAATTTTATTATGATCAGACTAAAGGTACGACCTGCAGCCCGTGCTAAAGAATTTAGTCATACAAAGAGTAAAATCCAAGATGGCTGCTGGCGACCATGTTTTTTGGCCGAATGACCCCAAAATTACTCGTTCCCATCTACATGTCAATATTATCATCCATGACAACTTTCATGATGATCAGACAAACAGTACGACCTGTGGCCCGTGCTAATGGATTAAATTTTGAAATCCAAGATGGCCGCTGGCGGCCATGTTTTTTGTCTGAATGACCCCAAAATGACTCGTTCCCATCTACATTCCAATTTCAACAGCCATGACAAATTTTATGATGATCAGACTAAAGGTACGACCTGTAGCCCGTGCTAAAGGATTTTGTCATACAAAGAGTAAAATCCAAGATGGCTGCTGGCGGCCATGTTTTTTGGCCGAATGACCCCAAAATGACTCGTTCCCATCTACATGTCATTGTTAACATTCTTGACAAATTTTATGATGATCAGACTAAAAGTACGACCTGTAGCCCGTGCTAAAGAATTTAGTCATACAAAGTGTAAAATCCAAGATGGCTGCTGGCGGCCATGTTTTTGGGCCGAATGACCCCAAAATTACTCGTTCCCATCTACATGTCAATATTAACATCCATGACTAATTTCATGATGATCAGACAAACAGTACGGCCTGTAGCCCGTGCTAATGGATTGAATTTTGAAATCCAAGATGGCCACTGGCGGCCATATTTATTTTCCGAATGACCCCAAAATTACTCATTCTGGTCTAAATGTTGATGTCAACAGCTATGACAAATTTCATAATGATCCGACCAAAGGTACGACCTGTAGCCTGCATTGTTGACTCCTTATGTACACACGCACACACGGACGACAAAGCCATGGCAATAGCTCAAACTTTACAAAGTAAAGTTGAGCTAATAAGTGAACAGATGGACAGATGTCCCAACGGACGTACCAATAACATAATACGTCGTTTATTTCAAAACAGGCGTATAAAAAGAATTGACCAGAAAATTACAGAATACAGACTCAGACAAAGTTCTGGACGGACGGACGAGGGTCATTACTAAGACATTTAATTTACTTTGATCCTATCCCAGCTGGAATTTTGGAAACTCCTATTATAATTTACAAGTTGTACATGCCAGACTTGAATTTGTGGTGGAAAGGTATTATTTATATCCCTAACATGCCCGACAGTTAACTCTGAGCACCTGCCAGATGTCATATAACAGGTCCTAAAATTACCCAATATCAATATGCGATCATCTCATAATCTATACTGCCTTGTAAAGGATTAATCTGCTCCACTTGAGAGCCATGTGATAGCATAGATATAAGACTTCAAACGATAAGTAAACTGTAAAACAGAAAACATGAATGTCATTCAGCCTATTTTTTTAAGCAGCCACGATGACAAACCTCCATACCAAATTTAATTCAGATCAGATAACCAAAGGCTGTGATATATCCCTAGACAGACAGATGGGTGAACACATGAGCAAACCTTTTAGTCTATAGATACAGCCATCATCTGGAATTGGTCTGAGTAACCAAATGGAACATACATAGATATTTGATGCTCAGAAAACTGTGAAATAGAAAATCTCAATTTATGACATGGAAATGATGGAATGTTGATAAAAAGTGATTTTCACAGTTTCTATTAAATTAGATGAGACATTTAATTATGATGGCTATGTTATTCTAAATTACAGACCGCTTATGTAGAACCGCTGGGTAATTTACAGTCTATGTTCCCGTGTGCGCTGGATATGAAACTATGCTATTTTACGTCCATGTATAGAAAAAAAGGACAAGAAACTGAACTTACCGAAGCATGCACATGTATATTTACCGCCATGCAGGGTATCAACATAGCAAATGACAAATGGAGCCATTTTACAATTCATTTTCAGCTTCCACCCATCATAGCGGATTCCGTTTTATGTTATTGCTATTTTGTGATGCTGCAACTGACAACGAATGTTGCCGTTATGTTGGTACATGCCTTTTGATAGGGCAACAACAGAGTTTATTCCTTTATGTGATGGGATTGTTTGAGAATTTGATGTATAAAATGCTTTGGATTATCGGTAAATGATCCATCTATGTCTGCTATACAAGAAACGCATAGTGCCACTTAAGATTATTTGAGAGAATCAGATTGAAAATGGCGCTCAAAATCGAAAACGATTCGACTCGATTCAGAGGTGGGGGGGTCGAAAATCAAATTTGGATATATCGCAGAGCGCTACATGAATGAATCAAAGCTCCCCAGAACAGAGTCAAATGAAAGTGTCAATGACACTGTAGCTCAACTTGGAAAGGGAATAATTTAATGTATTGCAGTCAATGGAGCGATTAGGAATGTGGAAAGTTGAATGTCTAATACTAGTTAAAAGACATGAAGAGAAAAGTAAAATCCAAGATGGCTGCTGGCGGCCATGTTTTCGGCCGAATGACCCCAAAATGAGTCGTTCCCATCTACATGTCATCGTTAACATCCATGACAAATTTAATGACGATCAGACTAAAGGTATTACCTGTAGCCCATGCTAAAGAATTTAGTCATACAAAGAGTAAAATCCAAGATGGCTGCTGGCGACCATGTTTTTTGGCCGAATGACCCCAAAATGACTCATTCCCATCTACATGTCATTGTTGACATCCATGACAAATTTTATGATGATCAGACTAAAGGTACGACCTGCAGCCCATGCTAAAGAATTTAGTCATCCAAGATGGCTGCTGGCGGCCATGTTTTTTGGCCGAATGACCCCAAAATTACTCATTCCCATCTACATGTCAATATTATCATCCATGACAAATTTCATGATGATCAGACGAACAGTACGACCTGTGGCCCGTGCTAATGGATTAAATTTTGAAATCCAAGATGGCCGCTGGCGGGCCATGTTTTTTGTCCAAATGACCCCAAAATAACTCCTTCCCATCTACATTCCAATTTCAACAGCCATGACAAATTTTATGATGATCAGACTAAAGGTACGACCTGTAGCCCGTGCTAAAGGATTTAGTCATACAAAGAGTAAAATCCAAGATGGCTGCTGGCGGCCATGTTTTTTGGCCGAATGACCCCAAAATGACTCGTTCCCATCTACATGTCATTATTAACATTCTTGACAAATTTTATGATGATCAGACAAAAAGTAGGACCTGTAGCCCGTGCTAAAGGATTTAGTCATAGAAAGAGTAAAATCCAAGATGGCTGCTGGCGACCATGTTTTTTGGCCGAATGACCCCAAAATTACTCGTTCCCACCTACATGACATTGTTAATATCCATGACAAATTTTATGATGATCAGACTAAAGGTACGACCTGCAGCCCGTGCTGAAGAATTTAGTCATACAAAGAGTAAAATCCAAGATGGCTGCTGGTGGCCATGTTTTTTGGCCGAATGACCCCAAAATTACTCGTTCCCATCTACATGTCAATATTATCATCCATGACAAATTTCATGATGATCAGACTAACAGTACGACCTGTGGCCCGTGCTAATGGATTAAATTTTGAAATCCAAGATGGCCACTGGCGGCCATGTTTTTTGTCCGAATGACCCCAAAATGACTCGTTCCCATCTACATTCCAATTTCAACAGCCATGACAAATTTTATGATGATCGGACTAAAGGTACGACCTGTAGCCCGTGCTAAAGGTTTTAGTCATACAAAGAGTAAAATCCAAGATGGCTGCTGGCGGCCATGTTATTTGGCCGGATGACCCCAAAATTACTCGTTCCCATCTACATGTCATTGTTAATATCCATGACAAATTTTATGATGATCAGACTAAAGGTACGACCTGTAGCCCGTGCTAAATGATTTAGTCATTCAAAGAGTAAAATCCAAGATGGCTGCTGGCGGCCATGTTTTTGGGCCAAATGACCCCAAAATTACTCGTTCCCATCTACATGTCAATATTAACATCCATGACAAATTTGATGATGATCAGACTAAAGGTACGACCTGTAGCCCGTGCTAAAGAATTTAGTCATACAAAGAGTAAAATCCAAGATGGCTGCTGGCCGCCATATTTTTGGACCGAATGACCCCAAAATTACTCGTTCCCATCTACATGTCAATATTAACATCCATAACAAATTTCATGATGATCAGACGAACAGTACGACCTGTGGCCCGTGCTAATGGATTAAATTTTGAAATCCAAGATGGCCACTGGCGGCCATTGTTTTTTGTCCGAATGACCCCAAAATGAAAGTGTCAATGACACTGTAGCTCAACTTGGAAAGGGAATAATTTAATGTATTACAGTCAATGGAGCGATTAGGAAAGTAGAAAGTTGAATATCTAATACTAGTTTATAGACATGAAGAGAAAAGTAAAATCCAAGATGGCTGCTGACGGCCATGTCTTCGGCCGAATGACCCCAAAATGATTATATCCCATCCACATGTCATCGTTAACATCCATGACAAATTTTATGACGATCAGACTAAAGGTACGACCTGTAGCCCATGCTAATGGATTGAATTTAGTCATACAAAGAGTAAAATCCAAGATGGCTGCTGGCGGCCATGTTTTTTGGCCGAATGACCTCAAAATGACTCGTTCCAATCTACATGTCATTGCTAACATCCATGACAAATTTTATGATGATCAGACTAAAGGTACGACCTGTAGCATGTGCTAATGGATTGAATTTTTAAATCTACATGTCATTGCTAACATCCATGACAAATTTTATGATGATCAGACTAAAGGTACGACCTGTAGCCCGTGCTAAAGGATTTAGTCATACAAAGAGTAAAATCCAAGATGGCTGCTGCGGTCATGTTTTTTGGCCGAATGACCCCAAAATTAATCGTTCCCATCTACATGTCAATATTAACATCCATGATCAATTTTATGATGATCAGACGAACAGTACGACCTGTAGCCTGTGCTAATGGATTGAATTTTGAAATCAAAGATGGCCACTGGCGGCCATGTTTTTCATCCAAATGACCCCAAAATGACTCGTTCCCATCTACATTCCAATTTCAACAGCCACGAAAAATTTCATGACGATCAGACTCAAGGTACGACCTGTAGTCCGTGCTAAAGGATTTAGTCATACAAAGAGTCAAATCCAAGATGGCTGCTGGTGGCCATGTTTTTTGGCCGAATTACCCCAAAATGACTCGTTCCCATCTACATGTCATTATTAACATTCATGACAAATTTTATGATGATCAGACTAAAAGTACGACCTGTAGCCCCTGCTAAATGATTTAGTCATACAAAGAGTAAAATCCAAGATGGCTGCTGGCGGCCATGTTTTTTGGCCGAATGACCTCAAAATGACTTGTTTCCATCTACATGTCATTGTTAACATCCATGACAAATTTTATGATGATCAGACTAAATGTACGACCTGTAGCCTGTGCTAAAGGATCTAGTCATACAAAGAGTAAAATCCAAGATGGCTGCTGGCGGCCATGTTTTTTGCCCGAATTACCTCAAAATGACTTGTTCCCATCTACATGTCATTGTTAACATCCATGACAAATTTCATGATGATCAGACTAAAGGTACGACCTGCAGCCTGTGCTAATGGATTGAATTTTGAAATCAAAGATGGCCACTGGCGGCCATGTTTTTCATCCGAATGACCCCAAAATGACTCGTTCCCATCTACATTACAATTTCAACAGCCATAAAAAATTTCATGATGATCAGACTCAAGGTACGACCTGTAGTCCGTGCTAAAGGATTTAGTCATACAAAGAGTAAAATCCAAGATGGCTGCTGGCGGCCATGTTTTTTGGCCGAATGACCCCAAAATTAATCGTTCCCATCTACATTACAATTTCAACAGCCATAAAAACATTTATGATGATCAGACTAAAAGTACGACCTGTAGCCCGTGCTAAATGATTTAGTCATACAAAGAGTAAAATCCAAGATGGCTTCTGGTGGCCATGTTTTTTGGCCGAATGACCCCAAAATGACTCGTACCCATCTACATGTCATTTATATTAACATTCATGACAAATTTTATGATGATCAGACTAAAAGTACGACCTGTAGCCCGTGCTAAATGATTTAGTCATACAAAGAGTAAAATCCAAGATGGCTGCTGGCGGCCATGTTTTTCGGCCGAATGACCCCAAAATGACTTGTTCCCATCTACATGTCATTGTTAATATCCATGACAAATTTTATGATGATCAGACTAAAGGTACGACCTGTAGCCTGTGCTAAAGAATTTAGTCATACAAAGAGTAAAATCCAAGATGGCTGCTGGCGGCAATGTTTTTTTGGCCGAATGACCCCAAAATTACTCGTTCCCATCTACATGTCATTATTAACATCCATGACAAATTTCATGATGATCAGACGAACAGTACGACCTGTGGCCTGTGCTAATGGATTAAATTTTGAAATCAAAGATGGCTGCTGGTGGCCATGTTTTTTGTCCGAATGACCCCAAAATGACTTGTTCCCATCTACATTCCAATTTCAACAGCCATTACAAATTTCATGATGATCAGACTAAAGGTACGACCTGTAGCCCGTGCTAAAGGATTTAGTCATACAAAGAGTAAAATCCAAGATGGCTGCTGGCGGCCATGTTTTTTGCCCGAATGACCCAAAAAAGACTCGTTCCCATCTACATGTCATTGTTAACATCCATGACAAATTTTATGATGATCTGACCAAAGGTACGACCTGTAGCCCGTGTCAAAGGATTTAGTCATGCAAAGAGTAAAAATTTAAGATGGCTGCCGGCGGCCATGTTTTTTTTGCCAAATGACCCCAAAATTACTCGTTCCCATCTACATGTCATTATTAACATCCATAACAAATTTCATGACAATAAGACAAACGGTACGGCCTGTAGCCCGTGCTAATGGATTGAATTTTGAAATCCAAGATGGCCACTGGCGGCCATGTTTTTTTTTCCGAATGACCCCAAAATGACTCGTTCCCATCTACATGTCAATGTCAACATCCATGACAAATTTCATAATAATCGGACCAGAGGTACGAACTGTAGCCCGTGCTAAAGGAAATTGTTGACGCATCACGCACACACACACGCACACACGCGCACACGGACGACGGATACCAAGCCATGGCAATAGCTCAAACTTTACAAAGTAAAGTTGAGCTAATGACTCGTTCCCATCTACATTCCAATTTCAACAGCCATGACAAATTTTATGATGATCAGACTAAAGGTACGACCTGTAGCCCGTGCTAAAGGATTTAGTCATACAAAGAGTAAAATCAAAGATGCCTGCTGGCGGCCATGTTTTTTGACCGATCGACCCCAAAATGACTCGTTCCCATCTACATGTCATTATTAACATTCATGACAAATTTTATGATGACCAGACTAAAGATACGACCTGTAGCCCGTGCTAAAGGATTTAGTCATACAAAGAGTAAAATCCAAGATGGCTGCTGGCGGCCATGTTTTTGGGCCAAATGACCCCAAAATAACTTGTTCACATCTACATGTCAATATTAACATCCATGACAAATTTGATGATGACCAGACTAAAGGTACGACCTGTAGCCCGTGCTAAAGAATTTAGTCATACAAAGAGTAAAATCCAAGATGGCTGCTGGCCGCATGTTTTCAGGCCGAATGACCCCAAAATTACTCGTTCCCATCTACATGTCATTATTAACATTCATGACAAATTTTATTATGATCAGACTAAAGGTACGACCTGCAGCCCGTGCTAAAGAATTTAGTCATACAAAGAGTAAAATCCAAGATGGCTGCTGGCGACCATGTTTTTTGGCCGAATGACCCCAAAATTACTCGTTCCCATCTACATGTCAATATTATCATCCATGACAACTTTCATGATGATCAGACAAACAGTACGACCTGTGGCCCGTGCTAATGGATTAAATTTTGAAATCCAAGATGGCCGCTGGCGGCCATGTTTTTTGTCTGAATGACCCCAAAATGACTCGTTCCCATCTACATTCCAATTTCAACAGCCATGACAAATTTTATGATGATCAGACTAAAGGTACGACCTGTAGCCAGTGCTAAAGGATTTAGTCATACAAAGAGTAAAATCCAAGATGGCTGCTGGCGGCCATGTTTTTTGGCCGAATGACCCCAAAATGACTCGTTCCCATCTACATGTCATTATTAACATTCTTGACAAATGTTATGATGATCAGACTAAAAGTACGACCTGTAGCCCGTGCTAAAGGATTTAGTCATACAAAGTGTAAAATCCAAGATGGCTGCTGGCGGCCATGTTTTTGGGCCGAATGACCCCAAAATTACTCGTTCCCATCTACATGTCAATATTAACATCCATGACTAATTTCATGATGATCAGACAAACAGTACGGCCTGTAGCCCGTGCTAATGGATTGAATTTTGAAATCCAAGATGGCCACTGGCGGCCATATTTATTTTCCGAATGACCCCAAAATTACTCATTCTGGTCTAAATGTTGATGTCAACAGCTATGACAAATTTCATAATGATCCGACCAAAGGTACGACCTGTAGCCTGCATTGTTGACGCCTTATGTACACACGCACACACGGACGACAAAGCCATGGCAATAGCTCAAACTTTACAAAGTAAAGTTGAGCTAATAAGTGAACAGATGGACAGATGTCCCAACGGACGTACCAATAACATAATACGTCGTTTATTTCAAAACAGGCGTATAAAAAGAATTGACCAGAAAATTACAGAATACAGACTCAGACAAAGTTCTGGACGGACGGACGAGGGTCATTACTAAGACATTTAATTTACTTTGATCCTATCCCAGCTGGAATTTGGGAAACTCCTATTATAATTTACAAGTTGTACATGCCAGACTTGAATTTGTGGTGGAAAGGTATTATTTATATCCCTAACATGCCCGACAGTTAACTCTGAGCACCTGCCAGATGTCATATAACAGGTCCTAAAATTACCCAATATCAATATGCGATCATCTCATAATCTATACTGCCTTGTAAAGGATTAATCTGCTCCACTTGAGAGCCATGTGATAGCATAGATATAAGTCTTCAAGCGATAAGTAAACTGTAAAACAGAAAACATGAATGTCATTCAGCCTATTTTTTTAAGCAGCCACGATGACAAACCTCCATACCAAATTTAATTCAGATCAGATAACCAAAGGCTGTGATATATCCCTAGACAGACAGATGGGTGAACACATGAGCAAACCTTTTAGTCTATAGATACAGCCATCATCTGGAATTGGTCTGAGTAACCAATTGGAACATACATAGATATTTGATGCTCAGAAAACTGTGAAATAGAAAATCTCAATTTATGACATGGAAATGATGGAATGTTGATAAAAAGTGATTTTCACAGTTTCTATTAAATTAGATGAGACATTTAATTATGATGGCTATGTTATTCTAAATTACAGACCGCTTATGTAGAACCGCTGGGTAATTTACAGTCTATGTTCCCGTGTGCGCTGGATATGAAACTATGCTATTTTACGTCCATGTATAGAAAAAAAGTACAAGAAACTGAACTTACCGAAGCATGCACATGTATATTTACCACCATGCAGCGTATCAACATAGCAAATGACAAATGGAGCCATTTTACAATTCATTTTCAGCTTCCACCCATCATAGCAGATTCCGTTTTATGTTATTGCTATTTTGTGATGAGGCAACTGACAACGAATGTTGCCGTTATGTTGGTACATGCCTTTTGATAGGGCAACAACAGAGTTTATTCCTTTACGTGATGGGATTGTTTGAGAATTTGATGTATAAAATGCTTTGGATTATCGGTAAATGATCCATCTATGTCTGCTATACAAGAAACGCATAGTGCCACTTAAGATTATTTGAGAGAATCAGATTGAAAATGGCGCTCAAAATCGAAAACGATTCGACTCGATTCAGAGGTGGGGGGGGTCGAAAATCAAATTTGGATATATCGCAGAGCGCTACATGAATGAATCAAAGGTCCCCAGAACAGAGTCAAATGAAAGTGTCAATGACACTGTAGCTCAACTTGGAAAGGGAATAATTTAATGTATTGCAGTCAATGGAGCGATTAGGAATGTGGAAAGTTGAATGTCTAATACTAGTTAAAAGACATGAAGAGAAAAGTAAAATCCAAGATGGCTGCTGGTGGCCATGTTTTCGGCCGAATGACCCCAAAATGAGTCGTTCCCATCTACATGTCATCGTTAACATCCATGACAAATTTAATGACGATCAGACTAAAGGTATTACCTGTAGCCCATGCTAAAGAATTTAGTCATACAAAGAGTAAAATGCAAGATGGCTGCTGGCGACCATGTTTTTTGGCCGAATGACCCCAAAATGACTCATTCCCATCTACATGTCATTGTTGACATCCATGACAAATTTTATGATGATCAGACTAAAGGTACGACCTGCAGCCCATGCTAAAGAATTTAGTCATCCAAGATGGCTGCTGGCGGCCATGTTTTTTGGCCGAATGACCCCAAAATGACTCATTCCCATCTACATGTCAATATTATCATCCGTGACAAATTTCATGATGATCAGACGAACAGTACGACCTGTGGCCCGTGCTAATGGATTAAATTTTGAAATCCAAGATGGCCACTGGCGGGCCATGTTTTTTGTCCAAATGACCCCAATATAACTTCTTCCCATCTACATTCCAATTTCAACAGCCATGACAAATTTGATGATGACCAGACTAAAGGTACGACCTGTAGCCCGTGCTAAAGAATTTAGTCATACAAAGAGTAAAATCCAAGATGGCTGCTGGCCGCATGTTTTTAGGCCGAATGACCCCAAAATTACTCGTTCCCATCTACATGTCATTATTAACATTCATGACAAATTTTATTATGATCAGACTAAAGGTACGACCTGCAGCCCGTGCTAAAGAATTTAGTCATACAAAGAGTAAAATCCAAGATGGCTGCTGGCGACCATGTTTTTTGGCCGAATGACCCCAAAATTACTCGTTCCCATCTACATGTCAATATTATCATCCATGACAACTTTCATGATGATCAGACAAACAGTACGACCTGTGGCCCGTGCTAATGGATTAAATTTTGAAATCCAAGATGGCCGCTGGCGGCCATGTTTTTTGTCTGAATGACCCCAAAATGACTCGTTCCCATCTACATTCCAATTTCAACAGCCATGACAAATTTTATGATGATCAGACTAAAGGTACGACCTGTAGCCAGTGCTAAAGGATTTAGTCATACAAAGAGTAAAATCCAAGATGGCTGCTGGCGGCCATGTTTTTTGGCCGAATGACCCCAAAATGACTCGTTCCCATCTACATGTCATTATTAACATTCTTGACAAATGTTATGATGATCAGACTAAAAGTACGACCTGTAGCCCGTGCTAAAGGATTTAGTCATACAAAGTGTAAAATCCAAGATGGCTGCTGGCGGCCATGTTTTTGGGCCGAATGACCCCAAAATTACTCGTTCCCATCTACATGTCAATATTAACATCCATGACTAATTTCATGATGATCAGACAAACAGTACGGCCTGTAGCCCGTGCTAATGGATTGAATTTTGAAATCCAAGATGGCCACTGGCGGCCATATTTATTTTCCGAATGACCCCAAAATTACTCATTCTGGTCTAAATGTTGATGTCAACAGCTATGACAAATTTCATAATGATCCGACCAAAGGTACGACCTGTAGCCTGCATTGTTGACGCCTTATGTACACACGCACACACGGACGACAAAGCCATGGCAATAGCTCAAACTTTACAAAGTAAAGTTGAGCTAATAAGTGAACAGATGGACAGATGTCCCAACGGACGTACCAATAACATAATACGTCGTTTATTTCAAAACAGGCGTATAAAAAGAATTGACCAGAAAATTACAGAATACAGACTCAGACAAAGTTCTGGACGGACGGACGAGGGTCATTACTAAGACATTTAATTTACTTTGATCCTATCCCAGCTGGAATTTGGGAAACTCCTATTATAATTTACAAGTTGTACATGCCAGACTTGAATTTGTGGTGGAAAGGTATTATTTATATCCCTAACATGCCCGACAGTTAACTCTGAGCACCTGCCAGATGTCATATAACAGGTCCTAAAATTACCCAATATCAATATGCGATCATCTCATAATCTATACTGCCTTGTAAAGGATTAATCTGCTCCACTTGAGAGCCATGTGATAGCATAGATATAAGTCTTCAAGCGATAAGTAAACTGTAAAACAGAAAACATGAATGTCATTCAGCCTATTTTTTTAAGCAGCCACGATGACAAACCTCCATACCAAATTTAATTCAGATCAGATAACCAAAGGCTGTGATATATCCCTAGACAGACAGATGGGTGAACACATGAGCAAACCTTTTAGTCTATAGATACAGCCATCATCTGGAATTGGTCTGAGTAACCAATTGGAACATACATAGATATTTGATGCTCAGAAAACTGTGAAATAGAAAATCTCAATTTATGACATGGAAATGATGGAATGTTGATAAAAAGTGATTTTCACAGTTTCTATTAAATTAGATGAGACATTTAATTATGATGGCTATGTTATTCTAAATTACAGACCGCTTATGTAGAACCGCTGGGTAATTTACAGTCTATGTTCCCGTGTGCGCTGGATATGAAACTATGCTATTTTACGTCCATGTATAGAAAAAAAGTACAAGAAACTGAACTTACCGAAGCATGCACATGTATATTTACCACCATGCAGCGTATCAACATAGCAAATGACAAATGGAGCCATTTTACAATTCATTTTCAGCTTCCACCCATCATAGCAGATTCCGTTTTATGTTATTGCTATTTTGTGATGAGGCAACTGACAACGAATGTTGCCGTTATGTTGGTACATGCCTTTTGATAGGGCAACAACAGAGTTTATTCCTTTACGTGATGGGATTGTTTGAGAATTTGATGTATAAAATGCTTTGGATTATCGGTAAATGATCCATCTATGTCTGCTATACAAGAAACGCATAGTGCCACTTAAGATTATTTGAGAGAATCAGATTGAAAATGGCGCTCAAAATCGAAAACGATTCGACTCGATTCAGAGGTGGGGGGGGTCGAAAATCAAATTTGGATATATCGCAGAGCGCTACATGAATGAATCAAAGGTCCCCAGAACAGAGTCAAATGAAAGTGTCAATGACACTGTAGCTCAACTTGGAAAGGGAATAATTTAATGTATTGCAGTCAATGGAGCGATTAGGAATGTGGAAAGTTGAATGTCTAATACTAGTTAAAAGACATGAAGAGAAAAGTAAAATCCAAGATGGCTGCTGGTGGCCATGTTTTCGGCCGAATGACCCCAAAATGAGTCGTTCCCATCTACATGTCATCGTTAACATCCATGACAAATTTAATGACGATCAGACTAAAGGTATTACCTGTAGCCCATGCTAAAGAATTTAGTCATACAAAGAGTAAAATGCAAGATGGCTGCTGGCGACCATGTTTTTTGGCCGAATGACCCCAAAATGACTCATTCCCATCTACATGTCATTGTTGACATCCATGACAAATTTTATGATGATCAGACTAAAGGTACGACCTGCAGCCCATGCTAAAGAATTTAGTCATCCAAGATGGCTGCTGGCGGCCATGTTTTTTGGCCGAATGACCCCAAAATGACTCATTCCCATCTACATGTCAATATTATCATCCGTGACAAATTTCATGATGATCAGACGAACAGTACGACCTGTGGCCCGTGCTAATGGATTAAATTTTGAAATCCAAGATGGCCACTGGCGGGCCATGTTTTTTGTCCAAATGACCCCAATATAACTTCTTCCCATCTACATTCCAATTTCAACAGCCATGACAAATTTGATGATGACCAGACTAAAGGTACGACCTGTAGCCCGTGCTAAAGAATTTAGTCATACAAAGAGTAAAATCCAAGATGGCTGCTGGCCGCATGTTTTTAGGCCGAATGACCCCAAAATTACTCGTTCCCATCTACATGTCATTATTAACATTCATGACAAATTTTATTATGATCAGACAAACAGTACGACCTGTGGCCCGTGCTAATGGATTAAATTTTGAAATCCAAGATGGCCGCTGGCGGCCATGTTTTTTGTCTGAATGACCCCAAAATGACTCGTTCCCATCTACATTCCAATTTCAACAGCCATGACAAATTTTATGATGATCAGACTAAAGGTACGACCTGTAGCCAGTGCTAAAGGATTTAGTCATACAAAGAGTAAAATCCAAGATGGCTGCTGGCGGCCATGTTTTTTGGCCGAATGACCCCAAAATGACTCGTTCCCATCTACATGTCATTATTAACATTCTTGACAAATGTTATGATGATCAGACTAAAAGTACGACCTGTAGCCC
Organism: Siphonodentalium dalli; assembly: GCA_032622095.1. Classification (NCBI taxonomy): domain Eukaryota; kingdom Metazoa; phylum Mollusca; class Scaphopoda; order Gadilida; family Siphonodentaliidae; genus Siphonodentalium; species Siphonodentalium dalli. The sequence goes on along the minus strand of CP136062.1, from coordinate 114,918,559 downwards.
GTGCTAAAGGATTTAGTCATACAAAGTGTAAAATCCAAGATGGCTGCTGGCGGCCATGTTTTTGGGCCGAATGACCCCAAAATTACTCGTTCCCATCTACATGTCAATATTAACATCCATGACTAATTTCATGATGATCAGACAAACAGTACGGCCTGTAGCCCGTGCTAATGGATTGAATTTTGAAATCCAAGATGGCCACTGGCGGCCATATTTATTTTCCGAATGACCCCAAAATTACTCATTCTGGTCTAAATGTTGATGTCAACAGCTATGACAAATTTCATAATGATCCGACCAAAGGTACGACCTGTAGCCTGCATTGTTGACGCCTTATGTACACACGCACACACGGACGACAAAGCCATGGCAATAGCTCAAACTTTACAAAGTAAAGTTGAGCTAATAAGTGAACAGATGGACAGATGTCCCAACGGACGTACCAATAACATAATACGTCGTTTATTTCAAAACAGGCGTATAAAAAGAATTGACCAGAAAATTACAGAATACAGACTCAGACAAAGTTCTGGACGGACGGACGAGGGTCATTACTAAGACATTTAATTTACTTTGATCCTATCCCAGCTGGAATTTGGGAAACTCCTATTATAATTTACAAGTTGTACATGCCAGACTTGAATTTGTGGTGGAAAGGTATTATTTATATCCCTAACATGCCCGACAGTTAACTCTGAGCACCTGCCAGATGTCATATAACAGGTCCTAAAATTACCCAATATCAATATGCGATCATCTCATAATCTATACTGCCTTGTAAAGGATTAATCTGCTCCACTTGAGAGCCATGTGATAGCATAGATATAAGTCTTCAAGCGATAAGTAAACTGTAAAACAGAAAACATGAATGTCATTCAGCCTATTTTTTTAAGCAGCCACGATGACAAACCTCCATACCAAATTTAATTCAGATCAGATAACCAAAGGCTGTGATATATCCCTAGACAGACAGATGGGTGAACACATGAGCAAACCTTTTAGTCTATAGATACAGCCATCATCTGGAATTGGTCTGAGTAACCAATTGGAACATACATAGATATTTGATGCTCAGAAAACTGTGAAATAGAAAATCTCAATTTATGACATGGAAATGATGGAATGTTGATAAAAAGTGATTTTCACAGTTTCTATTAAATTAGATGAGACATTTAATTATGATGGCTATGTTATTCTAAATTACAGACCGCTTATGTAGAACCGCTGGGTAATTTACAGTCTATGTTCCCGTGTGCGCTGGATATGAAACTATGCTATTTTACGTCCATGTATAGAAAAAAAGTACAAGAAACTGAACTTACCGAAGCATGCACATGTATATTTACCACCATGCAGCGTATCAACATAGCAAATGACAAATGGAGCCATTTTACAATTCATTTTCAGCTTCCACCCATCATAGCAGATTCCGTTTTATGTTATTGCTATTTTGTGATGAGGCAACTGACAACGAATGTTGCCGTTATGTTGGTACATGCCTTTTGATAGGGCAACAACAGAGTTTATTCCTTTACGTGATGGGATTGTTTGAGAATTTGATGTATAAAATGCTTTGGATTATCGGTAAATGATCCATCTATGTCTGCTATACAAGAAACGCATAGTGCCACTTAAGATTATTTGAGAGAATCAGATTGAAAATGGCGCTCAAAATCGAAAACGATTCGACTCGATTCAGAGGTGGGGGGGTCGAAAATCAAATTTGGATATATCGCAGAGCGCTACATGAATGAATCAAAGGTCCCCAGAACAGAGTCAAATGAAAGTGTCAATGACACTGTAGCTCAACTTGGAAAGGGAATAATTTAATGTATTGCAGTCAATGGAGCGATTAGGAATGTGGAAAGTTGAATGTCTAATACTAGTTAAAAGACATGAAGAGAAAAGTAAAATCCAAGATGGCTGCTGGCGGCCATGTTTTCGGCCGAATGACCCCAAAATGAGTCGTTCCCATCTACATGTCATCGTTAACATCCATGACAAATTTAATGACGATCAGACTAAAGGTATTACCTGTAGCCCATGCTAAAGAATTTAGTCATACAAAGAGTAAAATGCAAGATGGCTGCTGGCGACCATGTTTTTTGGCCGAATGACCCCAAAATGACTCATTCCCATCTACATGTCATTGTTGACATCCATGACAAATTTTATGATGATCAGACTAAAGGTACGACCTGCAGCCCATGCTAAAGAATTTAGTCATCCAAGATGGCTGCTGGCGGCCATGTTTTTTGGCCGAATGACCCCAAAATGACTCATTCCCATCTACATGTCAATATTATCATCCGTGACAAATTTCATGATGATCAGACGAACAGTACGACCTGTGGCCCGTGCTAATGGATTAAATTTTGAAATCCAAGATGGCCACTGGCGGGCCATGTTTTTTGTCCAAATGACCCCAATATAACTTCTTCCCATCTACATTCCAATTTCAACAGCCATGACAAATTTTATGATGATCAGACTAAAGGTACGACCTGTAGCCCGTGCTAAAGGATTTAGTCATACAAAGAGTAAAATCCAAGATGGCTGCTGGCGGCCATGTTATTTGGCCGGATGACCCCAAAATTACTCGTTCCCATCTACATGTCATTATTAACATTCTTGACAAATTTTATGATGATCAGACAAAAAGTAGGACCTGTAGCCCGTGCTAAAGGATTTAGTCATAGAAAGAGTAAAATCCAAGATGGCTGCTGGCGACCATGTTTTTTGGCCGAATGACCCCAAAATTACTCGTTCCCACCTACATGACATTGTTAATATCCATGACAAATTTTATGATGAACAGACTAAAGGTACGACCTGCAGCCCGTGCTGAAGAATTTAGTCATACAAAGAGTAAAATCCAAGATGGCTGCTGGTGGCCATGTTTTTTGGCCGAATGACCCCAAAATTACTCGTTCCCATCTACATGTCAATATTATCATCCATGACAAATTTCATGATGATCAGACTAACAGTACGACCTGTGGCCCGTGCTAATGGATTAAATTTTGAAATCCAAGATGGCCGCTGGCGGCCATGTTTTTTGTCCGAATGACCCCAAAATGACTCGTTCCCATCTACATTCCAATTTCAACAGCCATGACAAATTTTATGATGATCGGACTAAAGGTACGACCTGTAGCCCGTGCTAAAGGTTTTAGTCATACAAAGAGTAAAATCCAAGATGGCTGCTGGCGGCCATGTTATTTGGCCGGATGACCCCAAAATTACTCGTTCCCATCTACATGTCATTGTTAATATCCATGACAAATTTTATGATAATCAGACAGGGACCAGCCGAGAGGGCGACGTGGGCGAAGAAGTCGCCCTATCGCCGTCCACTTCGCCTTATTTTTGCAGTCGGGCGAAGTTTAAGTCGCCCTCCAATTTTGAGAACTTTTTTTTTTTTTTTCAATTTTTTTTCTTCAATTTTTCAATTTTGAGAAGTCGCCTAACAAAAATGGCTAAGTTACTAGCAAACACTGTCTGCAGTAGTATCTCAGTGGTGTCCGTTTGAAGTACCAACACCTCTAACATCAATCACAACGCACCACTCACATATGATCATTGGCACGCGGCGTATTATATGAAACACGTGGCTTCAATTTAAACACCCATTTTGAGCCCCAGTCATTCTTTATTAATACGTCGATAATACGTATTTTCTACTTTCTAATGTTCATCAACAGTATAGCAAGTGGTTTTAAACACGCATCGATTATATGAAACACGTGGCTTCAATTTAAACACCCATTTTGAGCCCCAGTCATTACGTCGATAAAACGTATTTTTCTACAATCTGTTTATCAACAATATAGCACGTGGTTTTAAAACACCCACGATGAGCCCCACGCATTCTTTATCACAGTGTCGGTTTTTATATAAAATTGGATAAATACCAACATCCCATCCGATCTATGGACGGGGCATTCTATGTAGCACTCTACACTGCCTTTTAGTGTTTCGACCTATTTTGTCAACCAATTTAGAAATTGGTGAACCCGCAAGGTCTCATCAGGAGAGAGCGGAATTAAGATTCCTCAAAGTAACTGAGGGATCAACACATATAGGTATGTGTGCATGGTAGATACAGACTGTCTCAAGACAGCTGAATTGAGCGATGGCCTTCAAGGCTTCGCGTGTTGTTCATAGTAACATGCCTATTATAATAGGCGTGAGTTATTGTGTCATTCGTTGTGAAATAGCAATAAGTCGGAAGCAACATTATGTGCAAGTTATCACAGACCCGAAGTTGTGTGGTCTGCACTTACTACTAATATATCGCTGGTCAATATAACACGTGCTATGGTCAGCCCACCGTTCTTTGTGTAATACGGCAGTATAGCAAACACGTAATTTCATTGGTTCGTTAAGTGTGATTGACATGGCCACTGTGTAATAGCGTGGTAGCATTCGGTTCACACGTGCGCCAGATTAGTCCTGTCAAGTATCAGATCAAGGTAGTTCGCCCTTTCCTTTTGATCAATTAGACCAGATTGTTGTAATCTCTTGCAAGTGTTGTAAGATATATCTGTATTGAGTAATCTACGTTTCAACAGGCTGTGTGTCGTTAAAAGCCAATATTTCAAGGATTCTGGCAGTCACATATCGTAAAGTACAAGAATTAAATAGTTAGTCCCTTAGCGGGTGTTTGATTCCCATGTAGGGGAGTTTTTAATGTAAGGATGGATAACTACGAACATCACGTCCGATCTTTGAACGAGACTGTCCATGTGTTTCCATTTTCAATGAGTAAATTATTCACTGCGTGTGTGTGCATATAGTAAGACATTATTCGTATCTCACATGAGTGAATTTTTAAAAACAATGTTCGAGTTGTTTTCATGTCTTATATAATGATGCACCAGTATGGTATTGTGTGCAAAATTATATCATTTATCAGTGGCATTGAGCAGGTGCTTCTTGGTTAAATTAGCACGTCGGTCATTGAGTGTCAATGTATGCAGGGCCGCCGATAATTCTTTCGGGTTATAGCCTGTTTTTTAGCTTTTGTTGAAACACGGAACAACGGTTCATAAATTCCGTGTCAGTAAATGAGTTACGTGGGTATCGAGTGATTAAATACTTAAGTAGTACACATTCGGTAAGAATGAGAGTCAGTATATATACACGTTTCCTATTGGAAAAGAGTTGCATACTTAGATATTATACATCTAATATGTAGGCAGGCATCCGAATTCAGGGATGTCATGGTGTCATACCGTGTAGAAAGCATGATTAAATAGTTAAGTGGTTCCCATGTTGGGGAGTTTTTAATGTAAGGATGGATAACTACGAACATCACGTCCTATCTTTGAACGAGACTTTCCATGTGTTTCCATTTTCAATGAGTAAATTATTCACTGCGCGTTTGTGCATATTGTTAGGACATTGTTCGTATCACACATGAGTGATTTTGTTTAAAACAATGTTCGAGTTGTTTTGTAACACGTCTTATATTATGATGCACCAGTATGGTATTGTGTGCAAATTTATATGATTTATCAGTGGCATTGAGCAGGTGTTTCTTGGTTAAATTAGCACGTCGGTCATTGAGTGTCAATGTCTGCAGGGCCGCCGATAATTATTTCGGGTAATAGCCTGTTTTTAAGCTTTTGTTGAAACCCGGAACAACGGTTCATAAATTCCGTTTCAGTAAATGAATTACGTGGGTATCGAGTGATTAAATACTTAACTAGTACACATTCGGTAAGAATGAGAGTCAGTATATATACACGTTTCCTATTGGAAAAGAGTTGTATACTTAGATATCATACATCTAATATGTAGACAGGCATCCATGTTCAGGGATGTCATGGTGTCATACCGTGTAGAAAGCATGTTTAATATTTAAGTGGTTCACATTAGGTAAGAATGAGATTTTTATATAAAATTGGATGAATACCACTTTAATGAGTATTCTGAGCCCGGAATTTATAGATTCCATCGTGCTGCTTATATTATTGGAGCAGTCGGTCGTGTCACGCCCAAGTTTTGCACTTTGAGTCAAATGAGTTAGTAATGTGAGTCATAATTTAAACCAGCATAGTTTATGCCTATTTGTTGCATTTTAGATGCAGATTTCTTCTGTATTTGCATATTATATGCAACCTAGAATGGCTTGACCTGTCTTTACAACAGCGCTTACTAGGGCCGACACGTTGAGTGTGAAGTATATAAGTTTTCCTATATGCTATATACCCAGAACACATGTGGTCTGGAAGGAATTGGTTTAGTCTAGTTCAAACTGTTCCATGACAGAATCAACATGTGGTGGACATTGTGCCCTGTGTAACTTTAATGATAGGAAATTGATATCCCTACTCTATAGGAGTTGGTGATTAATGACGTGTCGATGTTTTGACACACCAATCATATAAATTTCCAGATAAATTTGTGTATAGTGCTACATAGAATGTCCCGTCCATAGATCGGATGGGATGTTGGTATTTATCCAATTTTATATAAAAACTGATGCTCTTGTGGGTATAACCTGTGTATCTCCCATTCCGGTGGGGTGATCCATCTCTAGTCTGACTGTGGCGGCGTTCTGTGTAGCACCATTGCACACTGCCTGCCTATACACATTCGAAGATAGGGTGCCTATACTGACACCCATTCTTACTGAATGTGTATTACTTAACCATTTAATCATGCTTACTACACGGTATGACAACATGGCAATCCCTGAATGTGGATTCTTGCCTATATATTGTATTATATTATACTATAATATATTATCTAAATATACAACTGTTTCCAATAGGAAACGTATATATATACTGACTTCCATTCTAACCGAATGCGTTCCACTCAACTATTTAATCATTCTTTCTACACAATATGACACCATGACACCCCTGAACATGGAGGCCTGTCTACGTATCAGATGCGTAACATCTAAATATGCAACTGTTTTCCAATAGGAAACGTGTATATATAATGACTCTCATTCTTAACGAATGTGTACTACTTAACTATTTAATCATGCTTTCTACACGATATGACACCATGACACCCCTGAACATGGAGGCCTGTCTACATATCAGATGCGTAATATCTAAATATGCAACTGTTTTCCAATAGGAAACGTGTATATATAATGACTCTCATTCTTAACGAATGTGTACTACTTAACTATTTAATCATGCTTTCTATGACGGTATGACACCATGACATCCATGAACATGGATGCCTGCCTACATATCAGATGCATAATATCTAAGTATGCAACTGTTTTCAAATAGGAAACGTGTGTATATATACTTACTCACATTCTAACTGAATGTGTACTACTTAACTATATAATCATGTTTTCTACACGCTATGTGACCAGGACATCCCTGAACTAGGATGCCTGTCTACATATTATGTGCATACTATATAGGTATGCAACTGTTTTCCTACATGCTACGTGTATATATACTTACTCTCATTCAAACAGAATGTGTACCACTTAACTATTTAATCGTGCTCTATACACGATATTACACCATGACATCAATGAACGTGGATGCCTGCCTATATACATAGTATATGTATACTATCTAAGTATGCAAGTGTTTCCAATAGGAAACGTGTATATATACTGACTTACATTCCAACCGAATGTGTTCTACTCTACTATGTAATCATGCTTTCTACACGGTGTGACACCATGACATCCCTTAATTTGGATGCTTGCCTACATATTAGATGTATAATATCTAAGTATGCAACTGTTTTCCAATAGGAAACGTGTATATATACTGATTCTCATTCAAACTGAATGTGTACCACTTAACTACTTAATCATGCTTTCTACACGATAGGACACAATGACATCCCGTAATATGGATGCCTGCCTACATTTCGAACTAGCAAGAAGTGTGCATTATATATACACAAAAGATAAACTAAATGAATAAATTCATAGCAATTAGAAGATTGAAATCTTCCCATGATTACACACGATAAATAGTGTTAAAACCAATTGTACATGTTAATGTACTGAGACATTAGTGTCTCGAAGTATAAACTCTTCATCCACAAACCTGAAAAATCACAAACTCAAGTGACCTGCTAAAATTGGTCTACTCTAGCTATCAAAATGGCAAACATATCCAACTAGCAATGCGTGTGCTTTGTATTTAAACGAGGGCCCACTGATATTCAAATTGAATTCATCCATTTATTTGGGAAATTCATTGGGTAACACGCTCAACTTATCTGTAAGACACATATAGAGCCCACTAATATTATTTGATATTATGCTCTGTCTTGCTTGATTATTATATACACATGCGAGCCAACTGGAATGCACCATTATCTCAAACCATATATCCATGGAGAGCGGTGTGTTCTATGCTCTTACACGCTATTTTGGAATTAACATATACATGTAATACCAAATGCCATCAAATATGGCGTACTATACACAAATTTATCTGGAAATGTATGTGATTGGTGTGTCAAAACATTGACACGTCATTAATCACCAACTCCTATAGAGTAGGGATATCAATTTCCTATCATTATAGTTACACAGGGCACAATGTCCACCACATGTTGATTCTGTCATGGAACAGTTTGAACTAGACTAAACCAATTCCTTCCAGACCACATGTGTTCTGGGTATATAGCATATAGGAAAACTTATATACTTCACACTCAACGTGTCGGCCCTAGTAAGCGCTGTTGTAAAGACAGGTCAAGCCATTCTAGGTTGCATATAATATGCAAACACAGAAGAAATCTGCATCTAAAATGCAACAAATAGGCATAAACTATGCTGGTTTAAATTATGACTGTCACATTACTAACTCATTTGACTCAAAGTGCAAAACTTGGGCGTGACCCGACCGACTGCTCTAATAATATAAGCAGCACGATGGAATCTATAAATTCCGGGCTCAGAATACTCATTAAAGTGGTATTCATCCAATTTTATATAAAAATCTCATTCTTACCTAATGTGAACCACTTAAATATTAAACATGCTTTCTACACGGTATGACACCATGACATCCCTGAACATGGATGCCTGTCTACATATTAGATGTATGATATCTAAGTATACAACTCTTTTCCAATAGGAAACGTGTATATATACTGACTCTCATTCTTACCGAATGTGTACTAGTTAAGTATTTAATCACTCGATACCCACGTAATTCATTTACTGAAACGGAATTTATGAACCGTTGTTCCGGGTTTCAACAAAAGCTTAAAAAACAGGCTATTACCCGAAATAATTATCGGCGGCCCTGCAGACATTGACACTCAATGACCGACGTGCTAATTTAACCAAGAAGCACCTGCTCAATGCCACTGATAAATCATATAAATTTGCACACAATACCATACTGGTGCATCATAATATAAGACGTGTTACAAAACAACTCGAACATTGTTTTAAACAAAATCACTCATGTGTGATACAAACAATGTCCTAACAATATGCACAAACGCGCAGTGAATAATTTACTCATTGAAAATGGAAACACATGGAAAGTCTCGTTCAAAGATAGGACGTGATGTTCGTAATTATCCATCCTTACATTAAAAACTCCCCTACATGGGAACCACTTAACTATTTAATCATGCTTTCTACACGGTGTGACACCATGACATCCCTTAATTTGGATGCTTGCCTACATATTAGATGTATAATATCTAAGTATGCAACTGTTTTCCAATAGGAAACGTGTATATATACTGATTCTCATTCAAACTGAATGTGTACCACTTAACTACTTAATCATGCTTTCTACACGATAGGACACAATGACATCCCGTAATATGGATGCCTGCCTACATTTCGAACTAGCAAGAAGTGTGCATTATATATACACAAAAGATAAACTAAATGAATAAATTCATAGCAATTAGAAGATTGAAATCTTCCCATGATTACACACGATAAATAGTGTTAAAACCAATTGTACATGTTAATGTACTGAGACATTAGTGTCTCGAAGTATAAACTCTTCATCCACAAACCTGAAAAATCCCAAACTCAAGTGACCTGCTAAAATTGGTCTACTCTAGCTATCAAAATGGCAAACATATCCAACTAGCAATGCGTGTGCTTTGTATTTAAACGAGGGCCCACTGATATTCAAATTGAATTCATCCATTTATTTGGGAAATTCATTGGGTAACACGCTCAACTTATCTGTAAGACACATATAGAGCCCACTAATATTATTTGATATTATGCTCTGTCTTGCTTGATTATTATATACACATGCGAGCCAACTGGAATGCACCATTATCTCAAACCATATATCCATGGAGAGCGGTGTGTTCTATGCTCTTACACGCTATTTTGGAATTAACATATACATGTAATACCAAATGCCATCAAATATGGCGTACTATACACAAATTTATCTGGAAATGTATGTGATTGGTGTGTCAAAACATCGACACGTCATTAATCACCAACTCCTATAGAGTAGGGATATCAATTTCCTATCATTATAGTTACACAGGGCACAATGTCCACCACATGTTGATTCTGTCATGGAACAGTTTGAACTAGACTAAACCAATTCCTTTCCAGACCACATGTGTTCTGGGTATATAGCATATAGGAAAACTTATATACTTCACACTCAACGTGTCGGCCCTAGTAAGCGCTGTTGTAAAGACAGGTCAAGCCATTCTAGGTTGCATATAATATGCAAATACAGAAGAAATCTGCATCTAAAATGCAACAAATAGGCATAAACTATGCTGGTTTAAATTATGACTGTCACATTACTAACTCATTTGACTCAAAGTGCAAAACTTGGGCGTGACCCGACCGACTGCTCTAATAATATAAGCAGCACGATGGAATCTATAAATTCCGGGCTCAGAATACTCATTAAAGTGGTATTCATCCAATTTTATATAAAAATCTCATTCTTACCTAATGTGAACCACTTAAATATTAAACATGCTTTCTACACGGTATGACACCATGACATCCCTGAACATGGATGCCTGTCTACATATTAGATGTATGATATCTAAGTATACAACTCTTTTCCAATAGGAAACGTGTATATATACTGACTCTCATTCTTACCGAATGTGTACTAGTTAAGTATTTAATCACTCGATACCCACGTAATTCATTTACTGAAACGGAATTTATGAACCGTTGTTCCGGGTTTCAACAAAAGCTTAAAAAACAGGCTATTACCCGAAATAATTATCGGCGGCCCTGCAGACATTGACACTCAATGACCGACGTGCTAATTTAACCAAGAAGCACCTGCTCAATGCCACTGATAAATCATATAAATTTGCACACAATACCATACTGGTGCATCATAATATAAGACGTGTTACAAAACAACTCGAACATTGTTTTAAACAAAATCACTCATGTGTGATACAAACAATGTCCTAACAATATGCACAAACGCGCAGTGAATAATTTACTCATTGAAAATGGAAACACATGGAAAGTCTCGTTCAAAGATAGGACGTGATGTTCGTAATTATCCATCCTTACATTAAAAACTCCCCTACATGGGAACCACTTAACTATTTAATCATGCTTTCTACACGGTATGACACCATGACATCCCTGAATTCGGATGCCTGCCTACATATTAGATGTATAATATCTAAGTATGCAACTCTTTTCCAATAGGAAACGTGTATATATACTGACTCTCATTCTTACCGAATGTGTACTACTTAAGTATTTAATCACTCGATACCCACGTAACTCATTTACTGACACGGAATTTATGAACCGTTGTTCCGTGTTTCAACAAAAGCTAAAAAACAGGCTATAACCCGAAAGAATTATCGGCAGCCCTGCATACATTGACACTCAATGACCGACGTGCTAATTTAACCAAGAAGCACCTGCTCAATGCCACTGATAAATGATATAATTTTGCACACAATACCATACTGGTGCATCATTATATAAGACATGAAAACAACTCGAACATTGTTTTTAAAAATTCACTCATGTGAGATACGAATAATGTCTTACTATATGCACACACGCGCAGTGAATAATTTACTCATTGAAAATGGAAACACATGGACAGTCTCGTTCAAAGATCGGACGTGATGTTCGTAGTTATCCAACCTTACATTAAAAACTCCCCTACATGGGAATCAAACACCCGCTAAGGGACTAACTATTTAATTCTTGTACTTTACGATATGTGACTGCCAGAATCCTTGAAATATTGGCTTTTAACGACACACAGCCTGTTGAAACGTAGATTACTCAATACAGATATATCTTACAACACTTGCAAGAGATTACAACAATCTGGTCTAATTGATCAAAAGGAAAGTGTGAACTGCCTTGATCTGATACTTGACTGGACTAATCTGGCGCACATGTGAACCGAATGCTACCACGCTATTACACAGTGGCCATGTCAATCACACTTAACGAACCAATGAAATTACGTGTTTGCTATACTGCCGTATTACACAAAGAACGGTGGGCTGACCATAGCACGTGTTATATTGACCAGCGATATTAGTAGTAAGTGCAGACCACACAACTTCGGGTCTGTGATAACTTGCACATAATGTTTCTTCCGACTTATTGCTATTTCACAACGAATGACACAATAACTCACGCCTATTATAATAGGCATGTTACTATGAACAACACGCGAAGCCTTGAAGGCCATCGCTCAATTCAGCTGTCTTGAGACAGTCTGTATCTACCATGCACACATACCTATATGTGTTGATCCCTCAGTTACTTTGAGGAATCTTAATTCCGCTCTCTCCTGATGAGACCTTGCGGGTTCACCAATTTCTAAATTGGTTGACAAAATAGGTCGAAACACTAAAAGGCAGTGTAGAGTGCTACATAGAATGCCCCGTCCATAGATCGGATGGGATGTTGGTATTTATCCAATTTTATATAAAAACTGTTTTCCTACATGCTACGTGTATATATACTTACTCTCATTCAAACAGAATGTGTACCACTTAACTATTTAATCGTGCTCTATACACGATATTACACCATGACATCAATGAACGTGGATGCCTGCCTATATACATAGTATATGTATACTATCTAAGTATGCAAGTGTTTCCAATAGGAAACGTGTATATATACTGACTTACATTCCAACCGAATGTGTTCTACTCTACTATGTAATCATGCTTTCTACACGGTGTGACACCATGACATCCCTGAATTTGGATGCTTGCCTACATATTAGATGTATAATATCTAAGTATGCAACTGTTTTCCAATAGGAAACGTGTATATATACTGATTCTCATTCAAACTGAATGTGTACCACTTAACTACTTAATCATGCTTTCTACACGATAGGACACAATGACATCCCGTAATATGGATGCCTGCCTACATTTCGAACTAGCAAGAAGTGTGCATTATATATACACAAAAGATAAACTAAATGAATAAATTCATAGCAATTAGAAGATTGAAATCTTCCCATGATTACACACGATAAATAGTGTTAAAACCAATTGTACATGTTAATGTACTGAGACATTAGTGTCTCGAAGTATAAACTCTTCATCCACAAACCTGAAAAATCACAAACTCAAGTGACCTGCTAAAATTGGTCTACTCTAGCTATCAAAATGGCAAACATATCCAACTAGCAATGCGTGTGCTTTGTATTTAAACGAGGGCCCACTGATATTCAAATTGAATTCATCCATTTATTTGGGAAATTCATTGGGTAACACGCTCAACTTATCTGTAAGACACATATAGAGCCCACTAATATTATTTGATATTATGCTCTGTCTTGCTTGATTATTATATACACATGCGAGCCAACTGGAATGCACCATTATCTCAAACCATATATCCATGGAGAGCGGTGTGTTCTATGCTCTTACACGCTATTTTGGAATTAACATATACATGTAATACCAAATGCCATCAAATATGGCGTACTATACACAAATTTATCTGGAAATGTATGTGATTGGTGTGTCAAAACATCGACACGTCATTAATCACCAACTCCTATAGAGTAGGGATATCAATTTCCTATCATTATAGTTACACAGGGCACAATGTCCACCACATGTTGATTCTGTCATGGAACAGTTTGAACTAGACTAAACCAATTCCTTCCAGACCACATGTGTTCTGGGTATATAGCATATAGGAAAACTTATATACTTCACACTCAACGTGTCGGCCCTAGTAAGCGCTGTTGTAAAGACAGGTCAAGCCATTCTAGGTTGCATATACTATGCAAATACAGAAGAAATCTGCATCTAAAATGCAACAAATAGGCATAAACTATGCTGGTTTAAATTATGACTGTCACATTACTAACTCATTTGACTCAAAGTGCAAAACTTGGGCGTGACCCGACCGACTGCTCTAATAATATAAGCAGCACGATGGAATCTATAAATTCCGGGCTCAGAATACTCATTAAAGTGGTATTCATCCAATTTTATATAAAAATCTCATTCTTACCTAATGTGAACCACTTAAATATTAAACATGCTTTCTACACGGTATGACACCATGACATCCCTGAACATGGATGCCTGTCTACATATTAGATGTATGATATCTAAGTATACAACTCTTTTCCAATAGGAAACGTGTATATATACTGACTCTCATTCTTACCGAATGTGTACTAGTTAAGTATTTAATCACTCGATACCCACGTAATTCATTTACTGAAACGGAATTTATGAACCGTTGTTCCGGGTTTCAACAAAAGCTTAAAAAACAGGCTATTACCCGAAATAATTATCGGCGGCCCTGCAGACATTGACACTCAATGACCGACGTGCTAATTTAACCAAGAAGCACCTGCTCAATGCCACTGATAAATCATATAAATTTGCACACAATACCATACTGGTGCATCATAATATAAGACGTGTTACAAAACAACTCGAACATTGTTTTAAACAAAATCACTCATGTGTGATACAAACAATGTCCTAACAATATGCACAAACGCGCAGTGAATAATTTACTCATTGAAAATGGAAACACATGGAAAGTCTCGTTCAAAGATAGGACGTGATGTTCGTAGTTATCCATCCTTACATTAAAAACTCCCCTACATGGGAACCACTTAACTATTTAATCATGCTTTCTACACGGTATGACACCATGACATCCCTGAATTCGGATGCCTGCCTACATATTAGATGTATAATATCTAAGTATGCAACTCTTTTCCAATAGGAAACGTGTATATATACTGACTCTCATTCTTACCGAATGTGTACTACTTAAGTATTTAATCACTCGATACCCACGTAACTCATTTACTGACACGGAATTTATGAACCGTTGTTCCGTGTTTCAACAAAAGCTAAAAAACAGGCTATAACCCGAAAGAATTATCGGCAGCCCTGCATACATTGACACTCAATGACCGACGTGCTAATTTAACCAAGAAGCACCTGCTCAATGCCACTGATAAATGATATAATTTTGCACACAATACCATACTGGTGCATCATTATATAAGACATGAAAACAACTCGAACATTGTTTTTAAAAATTCACTCATGTGAGATACGAATAATGTCTTACTATATGCACACACACGCAGTGAATAATTTACTCATTGAAAATGGAAACACATGGACAGTCTCGTTCAAAGATCGGACGTGATGTTCGTAGTTATCCAACCTTACATTAAAAACTCCCCTACATGGGAATCAAACACCCGCTAAGGGACTAACTATTTAATTCTTGTACTTTACGATATGTGACTGCCAGAATCCTTGAAATATTGGCTTTTAACGACACACAGCCTGTTGAAACGTAGATTACTCAATACAGATATATCTTACAACACTTGCAAGAGATTACAACAATCTGGTCTAATTGATCAAAAGGAAAGTGTGAACTGCCTTGATCTGATACTTGACTGGACTAATCGGGCGCACATGTGAACCGAATGCTACCACGCTATTACACAGTGGCCATGTCAATCACACTTAACGAACCAATGAAATTACGTGTTTGCTATACTGCCGTATTACACAAAGAACGGTGGGCTGACCATAGCACGTGTTATATTGACCAGCGATATTAGTAGTAAGTGCAGACCACACAACTTCGGGTCTGTGATAACTTGCACATAATGTTTCTTCCGACTTATTGCTATTTCACAACGAATGACACAATAACTCACGCCTATTATAATAGGCATGTTACTATGAACAACACGCGAAGCCTTGAAGGCCATCGCTCAATTCAGCTGTCTTGAGACAGTCTGTATCTACCATGCACACATACCTATATGTGTTGATCCCTCAGTTACTTTGAGGAATCTTAATTCCGCTCTCTCCTGATGAGACCTTGCGGGTTCACCAATTTCTAAATTGGTTGACAAAATAGGTCGAAACACTAAAAGGCAGTGTAGAGTGCTACATAGAATGTCCCGTCCATAGATCGGATGGGATGTTGGTATTTATCCAATTTTATATAAAGACATGAAAACAAACGAGCATATTTCCCCCCCCCGTTGGAACCTCCTAATCTCTTGCCACAATGTCTCATTGTCTGTATCTGCTTTGTGCACTTGCTTTGTTATTTTAGCGGATTAATGACGGTGAATTCTTTTGATAACTTTATGACTTCAGACAATAAATTGCCCTAATTAAACCACACCTTGCAATGAAAATTACAACTCACACCTCTCACAATGTGTCAATTCATCACTCCATCTATGGAGTTTGGTTAAAGAAATTTTAAAACAAATTCTTTGTGAAGCATACTAAAATTTCAAACGGGATTACTAACAGAGCGCAGTAAAAGTGTTCATGATTTCGTTTCGGTTTGATAAATATTGTTGGCATTTTTAAAAACCCGAAAAATATGAAATAAAATCCTGTCATTCTCCGGAATTTCTCCCACAATTACGATATAAAATGCTGCTATCCTCTCACAATTATGTTTGGGTATTATTAATAGTTATTAGGGTCATGAAGTGAACATAATGACTCCATATTTCAACCATTGTTTCATAAGTTTAATTGACATATTTCATCTCTCCTATTTTCGTTCTATAGGCTATAGCGACTCCTGTCGTAGTAATGATCAATTTAAATTTTGTAGACTCACTTCGCCCTATAGAACGGCTACTTCGCCTTATTTTTATAGTAGGGCGAAGTCATTTCGCCCTGAAAATCGGGTCTAGGCTGGTCCCTGTGATCAGACTAAAGGTACGACCTGTAGCCCGTGCTAAATGATTTAGTCATTCAAAGAGTAAAATCAAAGATGGCTGCTGGCGGCCATGTTTTTGGGCCAAATGACCCCAAAATTACTCGTTCCCATCTACATGTCAATATTAACATCCATGACAAATTTGATGATGATCAGACTAAAGGTACGACCTGTAGCCCGTGCTAAAGAATTTAGTCATACAAAGAGTAAAATCCAAGATGGCTGCTGGCGGCCATGTTTTTGGGCCAAATGACCCCAAAATTACTCGTTCACATCTACATGTCAATATTAACATCCATGACAAATTTGATGATGATCAGACAAAAAGTAGGACCTGTAGCCCGTGCTAAAGGATTTAGTCATAGAAAGAGTAAAATCCAAGATGGCTGCTGGCGACCATGTTTTTTGGCCGAATGACCCCAAAATTACTCGTTCCCACCTACATGACATTGTTAATATCCATGACAAATTTTATGATGATCAGACTAAAGGTACGACCTGCAGCCCGTGCTGATGAATTTAGTCATACAAAGAGTAAAATCCAAGATGGCTGCTGGTGGCCATGTTTTTTGGCCGAATGACCCCAAAATTACTCGTTCCCATCTACATGTCAATATTATCATCCATGACAAATTTCATGATGATCAGACTAACAGTACGACCTGTGGCCCGTGCTAATGGATTAAATTTTGAAATCCAAGATGGCTGCTGGCGGCCATGTTTTTTGTCCGAATGACCCCAAAATGACTCGTTCCCATCTACATTCCAATTTCAACAGCCATGACAAATTTTATGATGATCGGACTAAAGGTACGACCTGTAGCCCGTGCTAAAGGTTTTAGTCATACAAAGAGTAAAATCCAAGATGGCTGCTGGCGGCCATGTTATTTGGCCGGATGACCCCAAAATTACTCGTTCCCATCTACATGTCATTGTTAATATCCATGACAAATTTTATGATGATCAGACTAAAGGTACGACCTGTAGCCCGTGCTAAATGATTTAGTCATTCAAAGAGTAAAATCCAAGATGGCTGCTGGCAGCCATGTTTTTGGGCCAAATGACCCCAAAATTACTCGTTCCCATCTACATGTCAAAATTAACATCCATGACAAATTTGATGATGATCAGACTAAAGGTACGACCTGTAGCCCGTGCTAAAGAATTTATTCATACAAAGAGTAAAATCCAAGATGGCTGCTGGCCGCCATATTTTTTGACCGAATGACCCCAAAATTACTCGTTCCCATCTACATGTCAATATTAACATCCATAACAAATTTCATGATGATCAGACGAACAGTACGACCTGTGGCCCGTGCTAATGGATTGAATTTTGAAATCCAAAATGGCCACTGGCGGCCATTGTTTTTTGTCCGAATGACCCCAAAATGACTCGTTCCCATCTACATGTCATTATTAACATTCATGACAAATTTTATGATGACCAGACTAAAGATACGACCTGTAGCCCGTGCTAAAGGATTTAGTCATACAAAGAGTAAAATCCAAGATGGCTGCTGGCGGCCATGTTTTTGGGCCAAATGACCCCAAAATTACTCGTTCACATCTACATGTCAATATTAACATCCATGACAAATTTGATGATGACCAGACTAAAGGTACGACCTGTAGCCCGTGCTAAAGAATTTAGTCATACAAAGAGTAAAATCCAAGATGGCTGCTGGTGCTGGCTGGTGGCCATGTTTTTGGGCCAAATGACCCCAAAATTACTCGTTCCCATCTACATGTCAATATTATCATCCATGACAAATTTCATGACGATCAGACAAACAGTACGCCCTGTAGCCCGTGCTAATGGATTGAATTTTGAAATGCAAGGTGGCCACTGGCGGCCATGTTTTTTTACCGAATGACCCCAAAATGACTCGTTCCCATCTACATGTCGATGTCAACATCCATGACAAATTTCATAATAATCGGACCAAAGGTACGAAATGTAGCCCGTGCTAAAGGAAATTGTTGACGAATCACGCATACACGCACACACGCACGACGGATACCAAGCCATGGCAATAGCTCAAACTTTACAAAGTAAAGTTGAGCTAAAAAGCATTTGGTCCACACTTACCTTGTTCCTCTAGTAAGGAGATTAGCTTCTGGAAGATGCCTTTGTGTGACTTGCCATCTGGGTGTGTTACTAGGACATCCACATCACCACATGTTGGTTTCTTCCGTCGGTATGATCCACACGCATGAGCAATAATTCCCTGCACAAGGGATTCGGCTGCCAATGTAACCTGTGAAATATATAGCCAGGACCTTAGATTTGTGTAATTTAGGTACAGTAATGCTCTAATTAATCGACTCCTTAACTACAGCAGAATTATGGGTAACTTTTCAGGATTTGGGCGGAAATATGGCTTCCGACCAAATCCTGAAAAGTTACCCATAATTCTGCTGTGGTTAAGGAGTCGATTATTTAGAGCATTACTGTACATCAGGGTGATCCATTGTTCAGTCTGGGAGGAGAAAATTTAGGCAAAAATCTTAAAGATGCATAATCCGAATTAGCACTTGCAAACTACTATTTCCTTGGCTTCGGGGGGAGGGGGGGGGGGGGTGGGGTATTTGATTTGAGTCGAGGAACCCACCCATCAAAGCTCTGAGTGATCAGACAACGATGTTTGAAATATTATTTTCCACCACCGATAATTTTTATGTGGCCCAGTACACAGTTGACGTGAGACGGTCTCGGACCAAATTGCGGATGAAGATGGATAACTCTAAAATCAAGTGGCTTTTTTGTGTCAGATATTTGACAAAACCGGCAAAATTTTGTTGAACAAAATGTTGATAAATAACAGGTTTTGGGCAATTTTATACTATAGTTGACTGTGGTTAGCATTATTTTTGGGCAATTACTCGATTCTGATAACTGAAGCGGTGTTTCAAAAAAAAAATTGTTGTTGGAATCTGATGATATGGGGACCATTGATTGGATTGAGTACCTTTAAAATCTGTACTAATAAAACTCTATTTTGTTTGTTTGTCCACTTACAGGCAACCAAACAGCTGGACCATCGGAGCTGAAAATATGTATATTAGATAGCGTTATTAGATAGGTCCTGTTGACCTCAAATGTGTTAAAAGGGCACCAATAATTATTTTATATATATTTTATAAATATGTTGGCAAGAGGCGATCAAACGGCTGGACCCTCGGAGCTGAAAATTAGTACATGTGGCTAATTTGACCCGAGTAATCTCATTAGATAGGTCCCGTTGACCTCAGATGTCGTAAAAGGGCACTAATAATTAATTTAACTAAATAATTGATTATAGATATATACCCAAAATGGTTGCAATCTGGTCAGTGAAAATTGCAACACTGGGATAAATAGAACTGTGGAGTGTCACAGGATAGATGCAGTTAACCTCAGATGACCTAAAGGGGAAAAATATGACAAATAAAGACTGTTTCTTATCAGATTATCATTGGATTGGCACATTTGACCTCAGATGACTTATAAGAGGGACTAATTAATTATATATCACCAATAAAGAGCATTTATTATCAGCCAAGAAAATATGCGGGGAACAAGTAAAATGACATGACGAATGTCACGGGATAGGTGTTTTTTTTACCTCAAATTATTTAAAGAGGCACTAATAATTAGCAATAAAGAATGGAGGGGGTCTTTAGAAAAAGTCCAGAAACAGGGAGGGGAGGGGGTGGTCGGATGTTGGAAATCGGTTGCAAATATTGTTTCCAATCAAAATATTCTCCCTATGGGAGACACACATATATATAAGAGAAAAGCATTGGCAAAGGGTTTTTGTAAAATTTCAGGAAATTCCAGTCATGGAAGGGTTAATCCTAACTGCACACTGGATCACATCATCTCTCAACATCTGACCTCACTTTATAAATACACACAATAGTTACAAATTCCGACCCATGAAGAATAACTCTAGTGTTTATAGTCTCCTTAAACAGTCACTCAGATATTAATACATACAATGAATATAAAATTGAATCCACAACCATTGAGCATGATGCACATGAATTCAACTGAATCATGGCCATTGAACATACACTGTTGTATACCACACGTTGAACATATTCCAAAACTATTTCATGTTTACTTTGTCACCAAAGAGGGATATTGTACATTATGTCAACAAACCGCTTTCGGTGATTTTTCCCTGTGTAAATCCCCGGTCATGCATAAAGGAAAGAGGTTAGTATCTGTTCATCATACTTAATTAGTGCAAATCACATTGTGTTTTTTTTGGTCAGAATTAAATCAGAATTATGATTGTAATAAAATCAAAGGATGTATGGAACACAACTTGCATGACATTTTCAAATCTTTTATTGAACTCGTTCCGGACAGTGCATAGTCACAATGCACTCAAACTCTGCTCTCATGTGATATATCCTTGAGCTGTCTGCAACTCATTCAATAAATGATTCTCGATTAATCCTTTCTTTAATAAATACTTATTGATGTGAGTTTCCTCAGGATATGGCCAAATAATAAGTTCAACAAATGACTACACTAATTATCTCAACATTTCCCTCCAATTAATAGTAAGCCCAAATAACTAAAAATACTGAGTTCTCAGGCAGAAATATGGTATGGCGAATAGTGTATATACAGAACACCACACTCATCTTAACCCTTGCTTTACTGAATGGATTCTTCCATCCAGTTATAAATGTATATATTGTAATGGTCTATCATTCATTTGGAGGTGTGTCCAGGAAATGGGTACAGTAATGCTCTAAGTAATCGACTTCTTAACCACAGCAGAATTATGGGTAACTTTTCAGGATTTAGTCGGAAATATGGCTTGTTGCCATTCATCGGAAAGCTCTCCCTGAGAGCTTTCCAATGAATGGCAACAAGCCATATTTCCGACTAAATCCTGAAAAGTTACCCATAATTCTGCTGTGGTTAAGAAGTCGATTACTTAGAGCATTACTGTATGGATTAAATTTTATATTCTTTGTATTGTTCATATTTGAGTGACTTTTAATGATGGAAGCTATTACCACTAGAGTTATTCTTGCAGAAAGAATACTGGTACTCTTGTCACACGTAGAGGGTCTGATAAAGAAATTTATCTACCATTTCCTATGAAATTCCCTGATAAAAATGGCGATAACGAATTGGCGATAAAAACATCTGTATCGTTACTGCAGTTGCCATACAAGGCGCTCATGATGTCATTGACTCAAATCATGAATGAACTGACGTCACATCAATCGCGTGAAAAATGAAAACGACATTCCAACGTATATTCTTGCGTACTATAAAGAAATAGTTCCAAGGTTTTAACATTATTGATTGCCTGCCATCATGGGTATTATGGTATAACATATCACAAAGTAACTAATATGTATTTGTTCAGTATTTATTATAAATTATATAAAACACGCAGGTGTAAGAGATATTCGCAGGTTGGGAGAATATAGGAAAGCGAGCTAATCGCGTGACAGATACCTTTGCAGGTTGTGAGAATTTACTCAAGAAAGCTAATCGTCGGACACAAATCCAACAATGTTGGCATTTAAGAAACTCCTAAAATGTAATTTGTGCAGTGATTCTGTCACACAAATGGTAGATAAATGTGTTACATACATAATGTGTTGTATCGATTCATGTATCGCGACTCGGCTTGTTTTCATGGCCACATAGCGACCAAGGTCGCCTCGTCGCTATATGGCCACAAAAACTAGCTGAGTCGCGATACATGAATCGATACAAACACATTGTGTATATAACACATATTTATATGCAAAAATACCCACAATTTCGCAAGAGCTCAAAAGTAAATTTCCACAATTAGAAATTTAGATAAGTTTCTATTGAAAATGTAATGTCTAAAAGCAATGGCAGAGAGATTCTGTTTATTTCTTGGTAAATTGTAGGTTTCTACTTCATAAGATTAGCCATTCATGCTCTAATGTCTAGAATTCTTGGGGGGAAAAAAAAACGAGATATCCAGCTTAAAGCTGTGGACGGAATTTTGGCACTTTTATAACAAGACAGTCAATGACTGTGGAGTCACTCACCTGACTGTAATGGCTGAGATGACTGCGACTCTGAAGACTACAACAGTCAGTACATGCCAAAATGATTTAAGACATGTAGTGCTAAACAGGGACATAGCTGGATGATCTTCGTTGACCAAGGTCTTCACCTTGAAATTTCTAATTGCACACCACTGACAAATATCCAACTCCCTACACTTTTTAAACAAGACAACCAGACAACAGTCCTAAGTTCATAAAATTGGAATTTTACAATTGGTACTTCGAGCTCTCCAACTTTTGGAAATATCCAACCTGATATCCCCCATAAAGCTAAAATTTGTGGCCAACATGACATCCCCCATAAAGTTAAATTTATGGCCAACGCCCCCCCCCCCCCCCCCCCCCCCCCCATAAAGTTAAAAAATGTGGCCATTTCCAATTTCGGTCCAACAGTTTAACAGGAAGTAGGAAAATGTTGATTGTTGGTTTAAAAACATACTGGTTGGAAAATTAAACTATGAGAACAATTCTAACCTATGATTGGTGTGAAAATCAAATTTACAACTAATGTTGTATCAGGCGTGAACTTTTGAAAATTTTGGTGTGAAATCAAATTTACAACTAATGTTGTATCAGGCATTAACTGTTTAATATGGAATACTATTAGGGCCACTTGCTAAAGGCGCTTTCGGCGTGCGCCGAAAGCGACAAAAAGTGCGCCATTAGTAACACGCCGAAAGCGACAAAATGTGCGCCTTAACGGCGCTGGTGCAGCATTAAAGCGACAAAATGTGCGATATTAGTGCATGTTTCGGCGAGTGCCGAAACATATGCTAATGGTGCACTTTTTGTCGCTTTCGGCGCAAGCCGAAAGCGCCACAAGCGACAAAATGTGCGCAATTAGCATATGTTTCGGCACACGCCGAAAGCGACAAAAAGTGCGCCGAGAGCTTTCCGATGAATGGCAACAAGCCATATTTCTGGCTAAATCCTGATAAGTTACCCATAATTCTGCTGTGGTTAAGAAGTCGATTAATTAGGGCATTACTGTATACACTAGTATTTCTCAAGTTTCTGTACACCAGTATTTCTCCACTATCTATACACAGGTATTTTATACTCACCACTTTCTCTATCTGTCCCGCCTCTGAATGTGGCATTCTGTCTAATATATCATCATAGTGGTTCAATCCTATCACTTGCTGCTTTGTTAGATTAGCTTTGGTCTTCAAATCATCTAATGTTCTGAAACCCTATATAAATGAAATACAAATTTAGCCCTTTCATGATGGGAGCTGCGCTGGTGCAGCATTAAAGACTATGTGCCAATGAATTCTCTTATATATGGATAAACAAACGGACACAATCAATCCAGTATACCCCCGATTTGTCTTCGAAAAGTGTGGGCATAATTAACCCTTCCATGACAGAAGATGCGATGGTGCAGCATTAAAGATCCTGTGTCAGTGCATTCTCTTATATGTGTGAGTCTCCCACAGGGAGCTTCACACATATTAGAGAAGCACTAGCTTAAAAGGTCAAGGTAAATATTTTTAGTCAAATGCATTCTCTTATATATCAGATGCTCCCTATGGGAGACTCCCATATATAAGAGAATGCATTGGAACAGGATTTTCAAAAAATTTCAAGAAGCTCCAGTCATGGAAGGGTTAAAGGCACATATAGTGTCCATGAATTTACAGGATATGGGTCTTACATATCAGATGAAAGAGCATTCAAAACCAATTACAAAAATTCAATCCATGCTAGAAGAAAATGAATCTTCATTCATTAACGTCTTCGCTGCTCTGACATCCGTAACTATCACAGACGTAAAACTGCACGTCGTGTGCTATACGGTCTGTAGTACCCATAGACCTACTTCAGCACACTAGCAGTAGGCCATTATTCATAACTGGAATACAGAGATTGGTGTATCGGAATAACTGTATCTCAAAGTTTCAAACAGTGTATGATGTTCCACGATTCTGAACGATAATAGCCTTTCAACTGAGTCAGTTTTATGGTACTTGCGATATTCTCATTATATTTTTCCACTGGAAAATGGCAATAACGTCAACATTCCAGCACACGACATCATAACGTCATCTAGCAGCACTGAAGAGGTTAAATCTTTTTTTAGATTTCAAGTGAAGGTGGTATAATTTTTGACAAATTGGTGTCAAATCGAACAGGACATCTTTAAACAGATAAAATGGGACCTGTGCAACACCACTGTTAGTCGGAAATATGGCTTGTTGCCATTCATCGGAAAGCTCTCACTGAGAGCTTTCCGATGAATGGCAACAAGCCATATTTTGATTAAATCCTGAGAAATTACCCATAATTCTGCTGTGATTAAGGAGTTGATTATTTAGGGCATTACTGTATGTTCTCAGGCACATCCCACAGCCTCTAACTAGCAGAACTTTAATATGCAGTAATGCCCTAAATAATCGACTCCTTAACCACAGCAGAATTATGGGTAACTTTTCAGGATTTAGTCGGAAATATGGCTTGTTGCCGTTCATCGGAAAGCTCTCAGTGAGAGCTTTCCGATGAATGGCAACAAGCCATATTTTCGACGATTCTGAACGATAATTGCCTTTCAACTGAGTCAGTTTTATGGTACTTGCGATATTCTCATTATATTTTTCCACTGGAAAATGGCAATAACGTCAACATTCCAGCACACGACATCATAACGTCATCTAGCAGCACTGAAGAGGTTAAATCTTTTTTTAGATTTCAAGTGAAGGTGGTATAATTTTTGACAAATTGGTGTCAAATCGAACAGGACATCTTTAAACAGATAAAATTGGACCTGTGCAACACCACTGTTAGTCGGAAATATGGCTTGTTGCCATTCATCGGAAAGCTCTCACTGAGAGCTTTCCGATGAATGGCAACAAGCCATATTTTGATTAAATCCTGAGAAATTACCCATAATTCTGCTGTGGTTAAGGAGTTGATTATTTAGGGCATTACTGTATGTTCTCAGGCACATCCCACAGCCTCTAACTAGCAGAACTTTAATATGCAGTAATGCCCTAAATAATCGACTCCTTAACCACAGCAGAATTATGGGTAACTTTTCAGGATTTAGTCGGAAATATGGCTTGTTGCCGTTCATCGGAAAGCTCTCAGTGAGAGCTTTCCGATGAATGGCAACAAGCCATATTTTCGACGATTCTGAACGATAATTGCCTTTCAACTGAGTCAGTTTTATGGTACTTGCGATATTCTCATTATATTTTTCCACTGGAAAATGGCAATAACGTCAACATTCCAGCACACGACATCATAACGTCATCTAGCAGCACTGAAGAGGTTAAATCTTTTTTTAGATTTCAAGTGAAGGTGGTATAATTTTTGACAAATTGGTGTCAAATCGAACAGGACATCTTTAAACAGATAAAATTGGACCTGTGCAACACCACTGTTAGTCGGAAATATGGCTTGTTGCCATTCATCGGAAAGCTCTCACTGAGAGCTTTCCGATGAATGGCAACAAGCCATATTTTGATTAAATCCTGAGAAATTACCCATAATTCTGCTGTGGTTAAGGAGTTGATTATTTAGGGCATTACTGTATGTTCTCAGGCACATCCCACAGCCTCTAACTAGCAGAACTTTAATATGCAGTAATGCCCTAAATAATCGACTCCTTAACCACAGCAGAATTATGGGTAACTTTTCAGGATTTAGTCGGAAATATGGCTTGTTGCCATTCATCGGAAAGCTCTCCGATGAATGGCAACAAGCCATATTTTCGACTAAATCCTGAAAAATTACCCATAATTCTGCTGTGGTTAAGGAGTCAATTATTTAGGGCATTACTGTATGTGCAGTAGTATTGCAGGCCAAAAACTTGGTCACAAGTACAATAGGGTTGCTTGACAATAAAACTCACCTGTTGATACCAAACCCTGGCAGTGGTAGGACCAGCGCCCCAAACATTTGTAAACAGCTCTAATACTTTGACTTCCTCGTCACATCTCAGCTCATTTAATTTTCTTAGTTCGCCACTCTGAACAATCTCCCATATCTTGTCTGCTAGTTTCGCTCCAATACCTGGCAAAGACCTTGCTTCCTTGGAAGAAAATCAAATATCGAGCTGAATGCAATGCTACATTCCTTCTCAATCGAAACATATACCTGTACCATTTTAGAAGAAAAAAAAACTAGATCTGAAGTTGAAAAGTACATAAATAGAAATATTTTGCCCCTCTTAGCTCTAAATTTAATCGCCATGAAACAAATCATGAAAGTATCATTGATGTTGTAAGTCATACTTTTCAGTCAATGAATCAACAAGGAATATGAAAAGTTGATATGTTTGAACCTTTCAGTGCCAAGTCCGATTTTTGTATCAACCCATATTTCCTTGATCATTTTTAAAATTTATTGATTATAATAATGTGATACATACATAGAGAGAGAGTCAGAGAGAGACACACACATATTCCCAATTATACATTAGACTTTATTTATGGACACTGAATACTTCAAAGTCATTGTATAGGTCTGTTTAACCCTATCATTAAACAGTTTTTGGCCTTAAACGCTCCCTTTAGCTGACTTTTTCAAGCAATTTGCTTGACACATAAACATTCCGGTCTCAGTTATCGGGAAAAGATGGGTTATTACATTAGTGTCATTTACAGTGTGTCCTTGCATCAAGCTAGATGTACTAATGTAGCAAATAAATAGGAGTCAGTGACACATAGGATCAGTCCAATATACAGCACAACCATTTATTGTCGGCTGTCATCAACTCCTCCACCACTTTAGTCCTGACACCACATGTCTGTCTGCAGCTGATGTGATTATGAAAAGTTTAGGAATTAAATGTACCTACCTCCCACGTGGTGATCTCTTTGGGATATTTTCTCAGAGCTGAGATGGCCTTCTGATAACTGAATGCTCGCCATTTCTCATTAGTACTCTCGTATGCTTTAACCATTGCCTAAATAAATCAAAGTGTCAATGAAAGTATAATAATATATAGCATTTGTATAGCGCTTCATCCCTGGTGTAGCTCGAAGCGCTTGGGACTCTATATGCAGGTTATATACATGTGCAGACATTAGAATATTTACTATCAATGGATACGGAGAATGATGCAATGCTGCTATCTACGGCTAGTTGTGTGCGGGTAAATATTGAACAGGTGCGTCTTAAGTCGTTGCTTGAAGATGTCAATAGAATGCGAATGACGATTGTCGAGAGGGATGGAGTTCCAGACACTTGGTGTGGCGTGTGTAAACAGACGACGTTCAATTTTCTTATATTTACCCATGTGAACAGCCAGAAGCTGTTTTTCCTTTGAACGGAGGTTATCACGGCCTGGTACATACAACGTAAGAAGGTCCGAGATATATGCTGGACCAGAGGAATTAAAGTAACGATAGCAGAACGTTGCTAACTTGAAATCAATTCACGCGCGCACTGGGAGCCAATGTAGGTTTTTTAAAATTGGAGAGACATGGGTGGATTTCGGAACACGCACTACAATCCTCGCGGCCGAGTTCTGTAGACATTGCAGACGACTTAATTGTTCCTGTGAACTTCCCACGAAAAGTGCATTGCAATAGTCCAATCTTGACATAATATTACAAGAAGCAACCTTTTTCGCCGCAGGCATTGTTAAGTATGGACGAAGACGACTAAGGCGCATAAGTTCAATTAGTATGGTACGGGATATGTGTTGTACTTGAGCGTCCATGGATAATGAATTAGAAATGTTGACACCGAGATTTTTCGCACACGTTGTAGGCTCAATTTCACATCCACCGATGTTCAAACTTCTGATTGTGAATGGTTCGTGCTTACCGGCTGGGGGACATACAATTACTTCAGTTTTGTCATCATTTAATTTAAGCTTATTAGACAACATCCACCTCTTGACGTCGGAGACACAAAATTCCACTTTTCTTATTAAAGACGACAGGCCATATGGAGGGACAGAACCGTAAATTTGCGTGTCGTCCGCGTACATATGTACGTTGAGTCCATGTTTCCGAATCAAGTTTCCCAGAGGTAGAGTGTACAATGTGTAGAGAACCGGTCCTAATACGGAGCCTTGAGGAACTCCAAACTTGAGAGACTTTCTGTCAGAAAATAAATCTTTGATTCGTACCATCTGAACACGTCCAGTAATGTACGACTGGAACCAGGACAGTGCTTTTGCGCTGATTCCGAAGGACTCTTCCAGGCGCTTAAGCATGACAGAATGATCTAATGTATCAAAAGCTGCAGATAGGTCCAACAGCGTGACGACGGAAACTAGACGGTTGTCTTTAGCGTTCAAGAGGTCGGATGATATCCTAACTAATGCGGTTTCTGTGCTGTGGAACTGGCGATATGCCGATTGAAATTTTTCCATGAGGTTGTTTGACGTCAGATGTTCCTTTAGTTGCTGGAGAACGAGTTTCTCAAGAATCTTAGACATGGTAGTCCAGACACAGGCCGATAGTTTTCCAAGTCATTCCTGTTAAGTCCTTTTTTTTTATGAGAGGTGTGATGACTGCTTGCTTGTTTGAAACGGTCAGGAACGGTTCCATGTTTTAGGCAGAAGTTCATGATGTCAGTGATAGGTTCTTAACTTGGAGAGACATTAATTAATGTCATGCTAAAAAAAAAGTATTAGTGAAGGGCTTGTACTGCATAAATGAAACTATTTAATTTCATATATTTCTCCAATAAATGTGGACTGCATTTTGTATCGAAGGATTCATGTGAAGTAATAGATATGTAATAAACAACAGCTATATAAGGGTTGGGGGATTGGAGCTATGACCAGTGTAAATTCTCAGTGCATGCAACCAACTGCAAATGTCTACTATTCAGTAAATCAACAATTAATTTAACTCTGAATATCTATGTTTTAAAGGTTATAATTCAGAAATAACAGTTACCAAATTATGAAATTTCCTCTAGAAGATACTAAAAGTATAGTAAAATGATAGTAAGAATGTGATATTATCAACAATGCACACTTTGTGTGAGCTGAGTGTTTGTTTATATATATGTTTAAGCATGTAAATAGTGAGCGATAAGCAAAACACTCAACACAGTGCAATTTTTTTTAGGAGAGTGTTTCACAGTGACCCATACAACACCGAAATCTTGAGAGGCTAGGATTAGCAAACCTTATACCAGTATGTTTGAATCAACTTGGTGACATTTCAAAGTTCACTTAGTGGATTCTCCTACATTGAGTGTTTTGCTAATCGATAATCTTTACATACTGTTTGTTTACATAAATGTTGTTTGTTTACATAACACAGAGTACTAACATGACAATAACATGCAATTTACGCACTCTTATCACCAGTATAAGAACAAAGTTTGTCTATAATATAATAGTCAGGCAAGGTAAAAGTTCTCCAGGGAAAACACCAGTAATCAACTAAACCTTTGCCGATAGGTCTACGCATTTCGAATCTAGTGATTCTTCGTTCAGGACCAAATGTGGTTTGTGAAATATTGTGGGAAACCTCGTCCTTTTATAGCCCGTTTGGGGCCAAGCTTCGATTTCATTGGCTGTTGCCAGGTTAATATGGGTCAGACTGTGGTTGTTGTAAAGTTTACATGTATGCCTCGTGATATAGGGTTCTCATTTGGGTCTCATGTGAGGTGAAATATAGATGGGGTTCTCGCATGGTGTGGTGAGGCTCTGTGAAGGCATGGGGTTGCCATATGGGGTTCTCATGGAGTGCCCGTGTATAGTGACATGCGGTTCTCACTTGGATTATCATGTGTCGTGAGATGTTGGTGGGGTTCTCATATAATATAATAGTCTTTCTGTTTATGGCGGTTTTTAACGGATGTGACTATTTTAATAGCATTACCCACGCCAATGCTTCGCTAAATTCAAAAAAACATTTTTATGGCATGAAATATTCCTGATCAACCAGGATCAACCATAACCTTTTGAAATGTGGTCAATATGATCAGTACATAGATACAATGATAAAAGTGTGTAAACTGGCTAACGTATTACCGGGGTATTGCACGAGTTTCTTGTAACACGATGGTAAAACGAGAACCGTATGATGTGGGTTTGAGTTGTACCTCGCAACACGACAAATGCATGCAATAACATTAACATGATCACACAACTGTCTGGTTCTATGTTTATTGCGCAGTCTGAAAATTATATCTTATATTATTATCCATCCCGTAACTAACACTATTTCCGATTGGGCAAAAGCCGCAACGTGATAATCTGGGAAAAAGTCATATTGGACTCCCGAATGTCATATTGGACTCCCAAGTGTGCAATATGACTTTTTTATTGGGACTCTGTGACGTCACGAATTAACTCTATTGCGAAATGAATCGGTGAAATTGTGATGCGCGTGCAACACTGGAGGACTTAGCAGACGTTTCACTTCCGCATTGAGTTTTTTTTCACTTCCGTGTTTACTTTTCCAAATAATGCTTTCTGATGATCAAAATACAGGCTTTTCACTTTTCACCACAACCTGGACTCGTACAAGAAAAACACATACTGTACACAACATTGTATAATGAAAGTGTCAATGACACTGTAGCTCAACTTGGAAAGGGAATAATTTCATGTGTTACAGTCAATGGAGTGATTAGGAATGTGGAAAGTTGAAAGGCCTAGTTGTGCAAAGAGTAAAATCCAAGATGGACACTGGCAGCCATGTTTTTTGGCCAAATGACCCCAAAAAGACTCGTTCCCATTTACATGTCATTGTTAACATCCATCACAAATTTCATGATCATCCGACAAAAGATACAACCTGTAGCCTGTGTCAAAGAAATTAGTCATTTAAAGAGTAAAATCCAAGATGGCTGCTGGTGGCCATGTTTTAGGCCGAATGACCCCAAAATGACTCCTTCCCATCTACATGTCATTGCTAACATCCATGACAAATTTCATGATGATCCGACCAAAGCTACGACCTGTAGCCCGTGCCAAAGTATATAGTCATGCAAAGAGTAAAATGCAAGATGTCTGCTGGTGGCCATGTTTTTTGGCCGAATGACCCCAAAATGACTCGTTCAAATCTGAATGTCAATATTAACATCCATGACAAATTTCATGATGATCCGACCAAAGCTATGACCTGTAGCATGTGCCAAAGGATTTAGTCATGCAAAGAGTAAATTCCAAGATGGCTGCTGGTGGCCATGTTTTTTGGCCGAACGACCCCAAAATGACTCGTTCCCATCTACATGTCAATATTAACATCCATGACAAATTTCATGATGATCAGACGAACAGTACGACCTGTGACCCGTGCTAAAGGATTGAATTTTGAAATCCAAGATGGCCGCTGACAGCAATGTTTTTTTGCCGCATGACCCCAAAATGACTCGTTCCCATCTACATGTCATTGTTAACACCCATGACAAATTTCATGAAGATCCGACCAAAGCTACAAAGTAAAGTTGAGCTAGTAACTTTATAATATGCTGAAATCTAGGTCAATATTTAATTTATTTAATTGAACAAATGCTTGCTTATGTAGATCGTATAATTTAGTGAAGAAATTTTCAATTCAAGATGACGTGGCCAATGACGGTGTTGACGTAATCGGTTTGTATTGTTCAAGGACAATACACACATTTTTATTGAACGTTTTGAAATCTTCTGTATTTCGCAAAAACAAAAAACAAACAACGTAATAACGACATACTGGTAAGCATGCATAATAATTATATTATTCAGAATTCTGGTAGCGGAATGTGACTGAGAAGGGAATATGGGCATGAGGAAAGGGACCCACAGCTGCTGATTTGGTTAAGTTTGCATGTTTATTTTGATCCCAGATCTCCAAAATCTCACCCAATGGACATGAGGTCTTTGTCTTAGATACATCAACTGCTTCGATTTGATAATAAATCAACATTTCTAATCCATTTGTGCCCATTTAGACTAAATAAAAAATAAAATCAATAATAAATATATTTAATATTAGTAGAGGTTTCCAACATAAATTCACCTGCGTAATTGAAAATGTTAAATATTCAAAAAATTTCTGCCATATACAGGTAATTGTCTCTTTGATAGAGTTTGCAATTCGAAGATTTGGACATCCAGGGTACTCTAATCTGTAGGGGGGCTGGGAGCTGCAGCCCCCCCCCCCCCCCCCAATGTTTTGAAACTCAAAATTCAGGCAATTCTCGGGCAAATTGGAGATATTTTCAGAACAAATTAAGGAAAATTTAATGGGTTGTGGCAAATTACATTATTTTTCACAATTCTGCCCGAATAATACAAATTTAAAGTTAATTGGAATCTAGTTTGTTATATTGCTGTGTATATACAGGGTATTCTGCAAAAACTGGGTTAAAACCATGAATATATAATGTAAAAATACTCGGGCAAAAACTATCAGCCCACTAAATATTTGGGCACCCATACGGTTATGGTATAATCAACATTTCAAAGATCCTAGATTACCTGTAATTTTTCTGTTATTTTTACATTAAAGTTCTGCCTCGGACTTTTGGAGGATTGAGCACATATCCAGCTTCCCACCTGAAATTGAAGTGATTTGCAATACAGCATTACCTAAAACTGCTGGCAAGGCTATTCCTAAATTGGTCAGCAGTCGTCTGTGTTCCCAAGGAAATGTCGACATCGTTTTTTTGGTATTCTATAATGTACCGCAAAAAAATGAATGTACCACAACAAATTATGTCACCTGTAAAATCATACTATGCTGATGAAGGAGACATGGAATGGCTACCTACTCATGGTAGTTGTGATTTGAGAAGTAAGAGATATAAGACGCATGAAACTAGAAAGCCTGGCGAACAGACCAAGAAAAGTACAGTAATGCCCAAAGTATATGACCCTTTAACCACAGAAGATTTATGGGTAATTTTTCAGGATTTGGTCGTAAATATGGCTCTCAGTGAGAGATTTCCAATTAATGGCAACAAGCCATATTTCCGACTAAATCCTGAAAAATTACCCATAATTCTGCTGCAGTTAAGGAGTCGATTATTTAGGGCATTACTGTAGTCACCATTTAAGAGTGATGCCATTTTTTTAGAAGAGACTTGGAAAATTATACTACAAAAACTGGACTAAAGTTGGTTTCAGAACCCAAGATCTGAATATCAGTCAATATAGTTTTAACAAAATCATATGTAGTTGTATTACAAAAGAAAAAAGTACATGTATGGCACATTGGCAGATAGAGTCAAATTTGACCACATAAACTGATTATAGGATAAAGCGAATCAAATTGTAAAATGTTAAATTGTACAATTTGTACGATACATGCTGGGGTCACCATACCTTTATTTCTTAAGTGGAACACTCTGCCTGTCTCACCCGTATTACTATAACCTTGGAGGGATGGTATGAAGGTATTTTGTCAATTTTTTTTACCATGTAAGAAAATATAATCACTACTTTATTTTATGTTCTTAATCATGCAAGTGCTACAAATGGAATGCAGATATAAAACCTAATTCTGTTGTCTACATGTATACTATATTGTAGTTGGGGTAGGTTGTTCCTTGGGCAAGCTGTCCCATTCCCACATGACCATACAAAATACTTACAGGCAATGTCTTCTTTCCTGGATCATCTTCAATTCCCGAGCTCACTCCTGCCTCATTATCATCATCGCTTGGTTGGTAATCACTCCCAGAACCAGTATCCACATGTTCATATTTTTTCTT
Organism: Siphonodentalium dalli; assembly: GCA_032622095.1. Lineage (NCBI taxonomy): Eukaryota > Metazoa > Mollusca > Scaphopoda > Gadilida > Siphonodentaliidae > Siphonodentalium > Siphonodentalium dalli. The sequence continues at coordinate 114,883,689 of CP136062.1, read as the reverse complement.
ACTACTCCACATGATTCCAACTTTAGGGACGGCAATCTTATCATTTTTAACATCAGGATCTGAAACATCACCATCAGGTACATCAGCAGACTTAAAGCCACCCACATCCAAGTCACTATCTTCATTTTTTACCTCTTCACATTTATTAAACTTCTGAATATCGACCTCGAACTGATCAGACTCGACACGTCTTTTCTGTCGAAAACATTGGCTCAGCCATGTAGTCCGCACAATCTTTGTGGCTTTTTCTTCTGAAAACCATTGAATATCAAGAATTCTGCATAATCTCTCATCTTCAACGCTTTCGTCTACAACAATATGACTACAATTCTTATCTTCATAAGTGTTGCATATCTTTCCACCATATTTCTCTATGTTTGTCGTAAATATCTTCAATCTGGTTTTCTCGATGCTGGCTGGCACAATGAAAATATTAATGTCTTCAAGAAAGTTGCCATCTGTAGGAACAATTGATGCGCATTTTTTCGATGGCAGGGAGTCTTTTGCTCTCTTTTTGATCTCCTCTGAAGTTAATTCATCTCTTTTTCGCTTCTGTGACATACTATATCACTGTAATTTTATTTTGAAAAAAAAAATAGGATGATTAATAAATGAAGCTATAAAAAAAAAATTCTAAATTAAAGAACAGTAACTGAGCCACATGGTCAATTTATAAAGTAACTCACTCTCATTTATATAAGAAATGAATCACAGATTCAATATAGATTTGGGGCTGTGACCATGATTAAACTTCAGCAAACTGCATGATATAGAGTTGTCTGCATTTTCTCTATCAGTTAAACCCATGACCATAAAACTGGTATTCCATGGGAACAGACAATGTACTGGCAATATTTATATTCAGATGTCCCACACTGCTGATTGTATATTTTTATAGTACCCTAAATTAAGGTCAAGATTGAATGCTCCTCTTCAGCTCTTGTCATAGATGTTCATTTATATAGCCAACATGTATTTCATACATGTACATGTCTGAAATACCCATAGGGCAATGTGCCCACCTGGCGTAACTGGGGAATCACGTGGTGAGCCTTCTTTGGGGAGACTCAAGCCTTCTTTTGGGGCTATTTGTTCTTTTCTAATTTAGTGACTCAGGGCCTCATAATATGGTGAAAAAGGCCAATTTTACTTGTCTCAATTTCCGAACTTCCCCAAAAAATATAAATTTTTTTATTAAATACGACGATCAAATCCTGTCGTACAAGTATTAGACTATTTGCATTATTTGTAACTAAATCATTAGCAATTTTTAGCTAAACATATCTGTCCCTTGAAAGGACACCCATGCTGTTACCGAGAGAGAATCATAGACTACAATAGACTTAACTTAGCAAAAAAAGAAAGTGTAAATAGGCTGCTTGTTCCACAAACTTATACAATAGCAATCATAGCACAAGTAGGCAACATCGTCAAGGAAGATGATTTTTTATGCAATTCAAAGAAATATCCACCAAGAGCAGGTCATTAACTGTTACCACATTATTTATGGGACTTTGTGGGCAATTTTGCACCACCTTTGCACCACTTACAATTATGGAATTTCTCCAGGGAAATACTAATTAATTCAATGTTTTTTGTGATATATTGGCTCACTAAAAAGATGCAATTTCGAGCTAGGACCACCCAAGCCTTGAAATAGTGTGTCTGTCATTTGCAGAATGAGGTCCCCAGAGGGTGAATTTAGTGATGCTACCCCGCATAGCGGGCTAGCATCACCAAATTCACCCTCTGGGGACCTCATTCTGCTTACACCTCAGCAGAATGAGGTTCCCAGAGGGTGAATTTGGTGATGCTAGCCCGCTATGCGATGTAGCATCACTAAATTCACCCTCTGGGGACCTCATTCTGCAAATGACAGACACACTATTTCAAGGCTTGGGACCACCCCATACTTTGAAGTAGATTATTGAGGAACAGATATAAACAAAGAAGTTCCCTGCTTTGTTTGTTCAATGTTATAAAGTTACCTGTCAGAAGGGATCAGTGTATCAAAAGGTTCCCATGTTTTGCATTCATGGAAAATGATCTCTTCTCTATCGGTGTTAGCCAGAGTAGAGATTCATGGCATGATCTAGCGCTACGGTATGCTCGGTACATCAAGTTTTCATCAATTTTGACCATCATTACTTTCTCTTTCAAATGTTAATGGAGCTTGTAACAGGAAGGACATTTTGGTGATAACAGTGATGCTACAGAACACAGTTGTTACTTTGCCTCGTCCAATGAGAATTCAATACAAATATTTGATGTTCAGAAAATGTACAGTAAAGCTGTATAAGAGACTGTATGTACCAGGTATTATGACTGAATTGGTCATTGTCGCATGGTTTCGTGCAAAAAGACACCCAGGATCTCTCAAACATACAAAAAGACACACATGATCTCCTAAATGTGCAAAAAGTCACTCAGCATCTCAAAGTTGATTGAAAGATACGAAACTGGGTCCAAGTAAAACTCAAAGTGAACAGAATGCCCATTACATTTCCATTGAAATTCCACTCTGATAAAATAAAAAATACTTTTTATAATAATAACTACCAGACGACTAGTCTAAAATCTTGTTTTTGATGAGATTTTAAGATGCTGGTTGATTTTTCGCACAATTGGCCGATCCTAGGTGTGTTTCTGCATGTAATGTCTTTTTGCACTATACCATGTGACAATGACCAATTCAGCAGTATTATGGAGCCATGGACTCAAGAATATATTTGTATGTGGCTATCTTGCTTATGACAACTAAGAGTTACATGTACATGCTCCGTTTGCATTGTAAGATTTGTAGTTGAAATTGTTGCTCAGCTCTTGAACGGAACCTCATCAAAACAAGGAACAATTTATATGATACCTTAGTCAGACAACACAAGAAAAAATCCTCCAGTAAATTGCCTTCATGTTACCATGAAGAGAGCAGCTTCGGTTTCTGAAAGTTTGAAAATGTGAAAACGGCTTGCCATATGGGTACTTTTACTGGTCGGTCCTTCATGTTACCAAACTTTAGACTTACATGTACAGACACTTAAACTGACACAGGCTGCTTCAGAAAACTATCGGCAACTTTTTTTGAAAAATGCCCAAATACAAGGCCTCAAGAGATACACTCATAGTAGAGCAGCAATAAATTATATACAGGTAATAGCTAGAGCATCACTTGTAATACATGGGGACATGACTACAACTGAAGTACAGACCTACGTAATTGTCAACAATTATTTTATGAAATGCATACATTCATACAATGTAATATTGTACTGCATTCCCATTTGCTCACTTCTAAGGAAAGGATATAATTTGTGCAGCACTTATATATGATATATCCATTAAATTTCATAATAATATTATTATATGATCATATATTGGCTCCAGGCCAAATTTACATTTATTAATAATTGTGTTGAAGTTGTAACTGTAAGAGCAATTCAATTGGGCTGTAGCGTAACTCAATTACTCTGTAGAATAGAACAAATCAAGTAAAAACGAAAGAAAACAATATATATGGTAGCACAATGTTTAAACAAGAGGTTGCACCACGGGTGCTGGGATACCCCCATGGTGAAAATTGAGATATGGGCAGGTCGGAAACCAAATTGTGAAGAAAAAAATGTGACAAACGAACAAATTACTTGACAATTCTAAGATGGATGAAATCCTACATTTTCAGATAAAGAACGAGAGGCCGATCACGATCGGCAGATGTTTAACCCATACCTTGGCGATAGCGATTAGCTATTTTCATAAATCATGACACCAACCTTTTCAACAATTCACACCTTACTATTAAAGGTACTCAATCCGATTAAGCATCCCTCAGTTACTATTTATATGGCTTCAGGGGTAAAAAATATTTTATTCAAATCGAGGAACCCATTCATCAAAGCTCAGAGTGAGCAGATATTGATTTTTTAAATCTATTATTTTTAACCACCTGGAATATTCAGTGGCCCAGTAAAAGTCAATGAGAAGACCAAATAGCTAGCAGATGAAGATGGATAACTCTAAAATCAAGTGGCTTTTTTTGTGTTTTTTGTGTCAGATATATGACAAACCGGCAAAAATTCATTGTGCAAAATGTTGATAAATAACAGGTTTTGGGCAATTTTATACTTTAGTGGACTGTGGTTAGCATTATTTTTGGGCAATTAATCGATTCTGATAACTGAAGCGGCATTTCAAAACTAGAGGTGGGATTTGAGAATGGTCAGATTGAAAATATTAGTGTCATTACATTGGATAGCACACTGTATGTCTATGGAATGGGTGGGTTAATTTTGTTAATGACATGATATATAAATATTATCAATAACAAATATTTGAGATATCAAATGAGATAGCAAACTGATCAAAATAGTCTATAAATGAATGTAATTGGATTTAGAAGCCCATACAATAAGTCAGTCTCAAGTATACAAGCAACATTATTATTATCCTGCACCCCAAATGCAATAGAGGGAATTTCAAAATAAAACATTTCCTCTGTTTTTAGAAATCCTTAATGAACCTGGCTCAAAGTGAAAGGTATAATTTAATATCTGCCAATCGGGTATCATGTGTCTATGGAATGGGTTAATTGTAATCCCAAAATCCATGCAAGATAAAAGTGGATCACCATCAACCTGTACATACAATCAGAGAAGAATCAAATGAAAGCATCAAAACCATATGATGTGTGGAGAGGGTTAATCATTTTCAATGATACCATATGGTGGAACTACCCAATGGGTGATTTAATTTTATTCTAAGATAAGACACAGAGTCTGTAAACACCAGCTGCTATCTGACAATGTCAATACACTGTACTGATCCATAGCTAATAACTGACTGCTCTGTGGGAATGACTTTGTCTTAATGTTATTTATTATCTCTATGGTATGTAGTGTCCAGTTAAACATTGCCAATAATACACTCTGTGTTATGTGAGATCTTCTCTTCTCACAATGCAGGCTTACTTATCAGTCACTTTAATTTTAAATGGCCATAACTCTGTTAAAATATACCGGATCAAACTCAAATTCGAACCTGATCTGTATTTCGGGGTGAGGACCAGATGTACCAAATTTGGTGTTGATCAGATGAAAAATATTTAAGTAAACACAGCTTGGATGAATTCTATTTAAAAACAAGAGCAGAAAGGGTTAACTAAACGATACCAAAATCCATACAGATAAAGAACGTGCTAAGAAAAACCTAGGTAAGAAATATGAGGCATATCAGAAGAAAATTGTTTGACTTAGATGCATCAGATAGCATTTGTGTGCAGGGTTAATTATTTTCTAAACCGATCAACCAATCGATACCAAAAACTATACAGGTGAGGGGTCTGTCATCATAAACCTACATATCAAATATGAACACAATTGGTCAAAAAATACTTAAGTTATGGCATCGGATAGAACATGACTATGTGCGGATGCAAAGTGTTAATAATTTCTAAACCGATCAACCGATCGATACCAAAAACTATACAGGTGAGGAGTGTGTTATCATAAACATGCACATAAAATTTTGAAATGATCCGATAAAAAATATTCAAGTAATTGAATCGGATAGCAAGTGTCTACGGACAGACGGACAGACGGACAGACGAACGACGGATGGTTGATCCGGACGTCAGCATTATGTGTACCATACATGGTATGGGTACACATAAAAAGGGATAACTCTTGAACGGAAAATGTGAACAATGTAAATGAACCCTCTTTTGAAAGCCCTCACTATGCCAAACCTGCAAACCAGTACCAAATTTCATTGATATCTGATAACCCATGGTTGAGATGTTACAGCGGATGGATGGAAATCCAAACTTTTTCAGATAAACGAAGAGGGATTACTCTTGAACGGAAAATGTGAACAATGTCAATGAACCCTCTATTTTGAAATTCCACCTGATGACAAACATGCATACCAATTTTCATTGATACTTTATCACCCATGGTTGAGATATATGAGCTGACAGACACATGGATGGAGGGATGGATGGATGGACGGACGCATGTAATCCACTATACCAGTAATACCACCCATCTTTTGGAATGGGTATATAATTACGATCTACTTAAGATCTAAGACAGTTATCGAGATAGCACTATGACATATCTGTAGATACACACAATTATATAATCACTTAACCATAACGAAATATCAATCTTCCTCTAGTCTTCAGTAAGTCTTCAAATGTGAATATCAAGTAGTCTTCAACTATGAAATAGTCTTCACGTGGAGACTAAATAGTGGCACCAGCTATTGTCCACTAACAAAAGTAACAGTTTAAGGTACTAGTACCATAATGTATATACCAGTATGCATAATGTATGGTGTACTGTAGATCATGCCATGAATCTCTACTCTGGCTAATAACGCCTGTAGAGATCATATTCTACCAGTACAAAACCTTGGTACTTTTTTAAGTTTTGACAGGGAACCTTATAATTAAGTCGAAAAATATATGTTCCTTATATTAGGATACCGATTTATAAACTCGATTAAAACCTTATTTTTGGGACTTTATGTCCAGTAACTGTGTACAGACTGTACAGTTAATGAGTTATCTGAAAGTAAACTAAAAGGGAAACGTGACTACCCGCCCCTGAGACAACCCACCCTTCTGCTGTTTTCGGGGTGAGTCATCCCGATAAACACGGGCGGGTTGTTCCGAAATTGTTAATAGCAATTATGTTCTTTTATGTTCTTTGATGATATATTATTAAAGTTTTGGACAAAAAAACATGTGTTTATATTCATTAATTATCTGATTATGTAAACGTGTGGACTGGAGTAAAGAATGACACGATGTTTTGACAACTTAACAGCACTTGAGGTAAGTGATGATCGACTAATTAAAAGGGGTGCTTTCAAAACAAACATTTGATGCAAAGGGTTCATTATCAGAGTGTGTTATCACAACACTTAACCCTTTGGCGAGTAGAACGACATATATGTCATCTATCGGTTGAGGAGTAGAACGACATATATCATTTCAGGAAGTTTTATTTTATGTAGACATAACTTCAATAAATCATCTGATTTATAAATTATTTGTATAGGAGTTATTTTGATTAATATATAATGTCCCCAAATGTATAAGTGCAACCAATTATGATAACACACGTTAACAAAAAATTATAATGCACATAAATGAAACGAATTATTGGAGCCTTTTGACCCGAACTTAATTGTTAATAATTATTTCTATGACGTTCACTCAGACATTAAATTTACTCATGACGTCATGTATATGACATTACAGATACTCTCCAAAGGGTTAATTAATGATCAGGATTCATCTCACTGATGTTAACTGCGAGGTGAGTATGCATATAATGCATGCAAACACCCTTTGAACGATGCCGATGGAACTGGGTATATTTACTCTTGGGTGTGGTTAATATCTTCACCACCACGGTAGACCACTGCAATTAAGCTTCCTGAAGAAATGCTCTGACATAGGCCTATATGCAAAGAAGAAGAGACCACCTCAGTGCAGACGATGATCTACCCCAACAGCCCATTGACAACTTAAATTGTCAACAATTCGATTGTTCATATCACATTTCGTTCATTAAACTTCGTTTTTAAATTTTGTTTTTAAACTTTGTTAGTGCTTTATAGTGCTTTATCAATACAAACATCCCCATTTGCCACACAAATAATTATTCATCAAAGAAAACGTATTGAAATCATATTTAGGACATGGTTGCAAGCAACTGAGATGCATGAATCATCCAATATTCCTTCAGATTTTTACCACAACGGTTAGTTATTCTAGTTCAATGCATAATTTTGATGGGGTTTTCCCGTAAGTCGCACTAATGGCACTATATGTGGAGACACAATGGGATGTTCCGTACATGCCATATTACATGTGTAGTCCTACTCCTATAGGCTATAATTAATAATACTAGCTAGGCTATATATTTTTACATGAAATAAAAATAAATAAAGAGCAACTCAGTTTCTTTAAACAAACATCTCATAATCCCCTCACACATCCTAATTACAATATTTTTTAGACGGGCGGGTTGTCCCGAAGTGAAATGGGCGGGTTGTCACGCACCCAACTAAAAGGTACGGAAATTACCCAGTACGTTTCCAATTATGATGATCGATGGACTTGGACTTAACTCCAAATTGAAATATGCCAACTCTGTGGACGAGAAGCTTAATATAATCTTATACACGCCTCATCGTCCTGCTATGGTGTAGAACAATAAAAACCATATATATTATGCTAGAGACTATTTACAGACTGTAAATGATTTCCTAGCCGAAAAAAATTATGAAAATAAAAACAAATCACAGCTCGATTGAAGTTCTATAAATGCGCGTCACCGGAAACGAACGTCAATCGAACACACCTTTCCGCGCCAAATTAAAACAAATTTCGATCTGTCAGTTAAAAAAACCTAGTATGTATGTATTCAAGATAATATACTGATCTTTGTGTGTTGATGCCTTGTATATCCATTGTTTATATTACCATATTGACATGCATGTTTTATTTGATAATTTTATATATTTTTTTGAATTTTAATTAAAATTTATTTTTATACATCCAAATTACACTGAAACTGAAACTGAAAGTTGAAACAGAGTTTGGACTAACTTAGTAAGTTCAATGAAAATGGGGAACTGAACTGAAGTGATTTTTATTGTTAATCCAAAATATGCGTATTGTACAACACAATAACAACAGGGTCAGGGGTCTGATACGTAGAAGGCATGGCTTAAGTTACATGTATGGGCCAGAGCCCTTATAAAAGTTATATAGCTATATATTGAATCTTTGGCATTGGATTCAATATGAAATACAGGCAGTAAAGCCTTACTAATGGTCACTTTTTATGTTTGTGCTGCACATGTCTGTATGCAAGTACAATGGATACAAATTCATATGTCATTTTGTTCATAAATCCTAGCTCTATCATTCATACATCGTATGTGATGTTCACAAATTTTGCTCTATCTGTTTAAAATAAGCGATCAAAGCTAGATAGCACGAAATCCATGCATGATGCAGGCAATAAGGGGTCAATTCAGGCAGTAAACCCACTTGCCATCCATCGGAAAGCTAGCTAGCTCTCACTGAATCGCAACAAGCCATATTTCCGAATAAATCCTGAAAAGTTACCTGTAATTCTGCTGTGGTTAAGGAGTCGATTATTTAGAGCATTACTGTATCTCATCCCATTTGTGCTAGTACCCTACCAACAGCCCACGACTAATATGTCAAATCTCATTTAATAGTTTTCAATGTAGCTTACCTGTGACTTAAGTGATGTGCGGTTTCTCAGTTTTCTTACGGTTTTATTTCAAAACCAAACCATAACCGATACATTCTATAAAACCTATTCTTCTTGTTTTAATCAACCAAGTACGCCTCTGGTCGCTGAATGTCGCTTTTCCAAAACATGTGGTTATATATAGTGCGCGCCTTTGTCAGCTTCTATATGCCACCACTTTAGCAGTTTCAATTTGGAACATTTGGATGTGATATGGGTGATAATGATGGCACATACTGCCAAATAGACTATGGAAATCACTGGAGAATGGCTGGAAATATATTATGTCTTCTGCTCTATGCATATAGTCATTGGTGTAGTGAGTAAAACCATAACTGAAACCAAAACCTGGTTTTTCTACTAAAACCATACTGAAACCAAAACCGAAATGAAATTTTAAACCCGCACATCACTACTTACCACTCACTATTAGTTTGCTATATTCATATTGCTATATACAGTAATGCCCTAAGTAATCGACTCATTAACCACAGCAGAATTATGGGTAACTTTTCAGGATTTAGTCGGAAATGGCCTGTTGCCATTCATCGGAAAGCTCTCACTGATAGCTTTCCGATGAATGGCAACAAGCCATATTTCGGACTAAATCCTGAAAAGTTACCCATAATTCTGCTGTGGTTAAGGAGTCGATTACTTAGGGCATTACTGTATAAAAACAACGTGCCAATGGGCAGTTCCATTTCAAGAGGAAGTTCTCATTGTGGTTAATAAATATATCAAAGATCATTCACATCTGATCTAAGACGATGGATATTCAGGGAATGAATTACTCTCTGTAAGGGCCATACAAAACCTGCATATATTATTCCCTTTATGCTGCCTCATGAGCATACTAAAGATCATTCGAACATAACTGATGAAAATGAAAAGACAAAATCCGTTCCATGGAGGTTCATATAAAGCATACCAAAGATTATTGATATCCAGCCTATAATTAGAGGATATTTCTCGGTTTGTTTGATATTAGGCCCGATATCAGCCCGAGGTACTGGCAACAAGCCATATTTCCGACTAAATCCTGAATAGTTACCCATAATTCTGCTGTGGTTATGGAGTCGATTACTTAGGGCATTACTGTAACCTCATACAGCCCTCACAATTTGCTACGGCAATCAGCAATGCCGATGCCATTTGCTGAAGTAAACTGGGCCATGATATAGGTTTGCCATAGTGGATTGCCGAAGCCAAACAATCTGAATTAAGAAGGCTGCCTCATATCAGCCTGAGACCGAAGGTCAAAGGCTGATATGAGGTTACTAAGGGCTGATATCAGGCCAATAATATCAAACCAACCAAGAAATTTCCTATTTATTAGATCGCCTCTTAGTAACTGTCAACTCTTTCATATGAGTGACATCACAAAAGTGGATACCTGCACGTTATTTTATATCAGTGAAGTAGATCTTCGCCATGTTGTAAATCCATATTACTCATATTGGAGATGTCTCAATTTACTCTCAAATTGATATTAATCGGTTTGAGGGTGATATTAGCCTAGTTCGATAACATGCTATACTGGACAACAATGTCATATCTAATTAATAATGACTGATATAGAGAGCTCCAAAGATGAGATAGAGTACTCAAAAGATGTTATGGACTGAATCAGCTTGACGGACTGAACCCACAGGATCTTGTTAAGAAAGCGAGTAAAATATTGGAAGGCCAAACTTAAATTTAAAAAACCAGCACACCATTTTAACAAATGCATCGCTATTGACTTAATGCTTCACAAGGGAGACCATAGAATCAAATACGACGAAGAAGGATATCCACAAGCAACAGGTCTTGTCCAGTCATCATAAGTTGGGTTAAGATATTGTTTGAATTAAGCCACCTCAGAAAGTTAATAAATCTCAGAGAATAGCCACCTTTGCGGGGATACTCTGTGCGGTGCATTTGTTTGGAACTAGTGAGAATTCAACTTAAATATGCATAATCCGAATTAACGTTCGCAAATTACTATTTTGTTGGCTTCGGGGGTAAAAAATATTTGATTTGAATCGAGGAACCCACCAATTAAAGCTCGGAGTGATTAGATACCAATTTTTTAAATCTATTATTTTTCACCACTGATAATTTTTTAGTGGCCCAGTAAACAGTCGACGAGAAGACGGCCTCAGACCAAATTGTGGATGAAGATGGATAACTCTAAAATCAAGTCACTTTTTTGTGTCAGTTATTTGACAAACCGGCAAAATTTTGTTGAACAAAATGTTGATAAATTACAGGTTTTGGGCAATTTTTTACTACAGTATAGTTGACTGTGGTTAGCATTATTTTTGGGCAATTACTCGATTCTGATAACTGAAGCGGCATTTCAAAAAAATTTGTTGTTGTTGGAATCTGATGATATAGGGACCATTGAATCGGATTGAGTACCGTTATCTTTAATTTTTATTTAATTTGATATTATACTTTTCTTCCTTTTAGACTAAAAGAAATGGAGAAAAAGATAGTGGACCTAGCTGAACATGGCAATAAAGCCAAGCTATCTGAATGTCTTGATAGCCTGAACAGTTCTGATGTAAGTCTCTAAATAATGACAAAGTAGCTTTTATTTTTCTTGCATTCTGTTTTCTATCAGTTAACGGTGAAACAATCTGCAGCCCTGTTAACCCATTCATGATGGGAGCTGCGTTGGTGCAGCATTAAAGATCCTGTGCCAGAGCATTCTCTTATGTATATGTGAGTCTCCCATAGGGAGCCTTGCATATATAAAAGAATGCACTGGCTTAAAAGATCAAGGTAAATATTGTTAGGCCAATGCATTCTCTTACATGTATATGTGCAAGGCTCCCTATGGGAAAATGCATTGGCACAGGGATTTTGCAAAATTTCAGGAAGCTCCAGTCATGGAAGGGTTAATTAATGGCGGATATCGGCTGAGCCGAGGTAAGAATAGACATACTTTCAATTTTGGTAAAAGTTATTCATCTGACAGATTGATAAAATACGCTTAGATACGTGATAGAGGTGTTGCTTCAAAACGAGCATTGACTTAAAAAAATTGTATGACTCAAACAGTTGCCAAACATCATAATGTAATTTTGTAAACACTGTACAGCGAAATGTGATAATCTTGTTGGGGACAAAAGAATGTGTTACATGACTATTTCCCTATAAACATTATTTTTAGCTTCATACTAGTACTCACAGGACATTGATCAAGAGAGCAAAAAAAGGTAACAATTATAGCATTTGTTTACATTTTGAGTTAAGTCATTGAAGACCGCAAATTCTGTTGAGAACACACCCCCGGAATTTCTGCCAATGCCAATAGATGTTCTAGTATAATTTTAGATATGTCAAATTTACACCCGCAATAATAGTTTTATAGTTTGCAGGTGTAGTTTCTCACTTTTGTCTTCGGAAATAGAGATAAAAGTTTGTTCGTTTTATGGATTTCCGTTAGCTGTTGTCAATTTTGACCAATAAAGTGTCTGTCTGTCATTCCGATTTAGTTATCTCCCAATGGTGAGTTATGTTTTTCAATGAATTTTTTTAGTGGAATAGAAAATTGATAGCTGAAAATATTAGTTTACGTAATTAAAAGCATTATAATTGTCTTTTTTTATGCATCTCGATGTGATTGAAGTGTCAGATGCTAAGGATTTACGGTGCAATAATGTGTTGACACATAGCACCTTACAGACAAAGAATGATGTTGATTGCATATGGAATTAATTAATGGAAGACTAACTATTTGTCCCACTCTTGGTAACTCTTGTTCGCATATGACTATTGTTGATTTCACATTGTTATGATTCTACATACAGTTAGACTTCTTTTATATGTGTCTTATTATGTTTATCTAGTTACTAATGGGAATATTCTCAATTTCCGAACCTCTAAAAATTTGAATTTGATGTTCATTACAGTTGAAAGATCTGGTGGAGAAGAGCATATTGAGAGGGCGTTCAGATCCGTTCACATTTCTCAGTTCCATATTCAAAGGTACAACACATATTGACCACAGTGTAATACCAAAATGTAATTATCCCCCGCAAACAATGTTTGGTGGGGGTATAGAAATGGGCTCCATCAGTGAGCCTGTCCATCCGTGAAAAAATTTGAAGGTGTTTAACCTGGTCATCGTCAGTCACATTTTAATAATATGTTGATGATAGCAACATGGGGGAAATAGTATTTACAAACAGCGTGTTTCGTCCATTGACTTTTTGCAGAGTTACAGCCCTTATTGAGTAATGGGACTTCATATGAAATTTGATTTTACTCTTTGCATGACTAAATCCTTCGACACAGCCTACAGGCCACATCCCTCATCCGATCGTCATCAAACTTCTTACGGATCTTTAGGGTGGCCTCTTGATTGGAGCCGTCAAATTTTTCCAAACTTCGTTGAAAAAACATGGCAACCATCTTGAATTTTACATTTAAATTCATCAGCACACCCTGCAGCCCACATTTGTTGGAGTAATGTTTTGAAAATTTACAGGCATGTTTAGAATCACCTCTAGATGGGAGCTATTTAATTTTAACAATTTCCGATAAAAAACTGGCCGCTGACAGCCATCTTGGATTTTTCTCTTTGAATGACTAAATCCTTCGGGACCCTTCTCAAGTTTTGTTGCTGGGATGTGAATGATCTTTTAAATATTAGCGATGGGATGAATGGATACATCCTACAGGTTTAGTTCAGTCATCACAACCAGTTTAACCCTTTGGAGAGTATCTGTAACGTCATGTACATGACGTAATGAGTAAATTTACCTTCAACGTCATAGCAATAATTATTAACAAGTTCGGGTCAAAAGGGTCCAATAATTCGTTTTAATTTATGTGCATTTTTTGTTAACGTGTGTTATCATAATCGATTGCACTTATACATTTGGGACATTATATTAATCAAAATAACTCCTATACAAATAATTTATAAATCAGATGATTTATTGAAGTTATGTCTACATAAAATAACACTTCCTGAAACGACATATATGTCGTTCTACTCCTCAACCGATAGACGACATATGTGTTGTTCTACTCGCCAAGGGTTAAGACATATTTCAAATTAAGCCAATCAGAAAATTAATAAACCTCAGTGGAAAGGCACCTTTGCTGGGAGGGATTCTCAATGAAATCTGGCATGTTTGTTTTCCATAGGGAGCGCTTTCAAAAAAGGGCCATATGACGTTTGCGTTTTCATTTCTAGAGTTGTCTTTCTATATTTTTCTGGAAATGAGTAGCTCAGCCATCGGTTATCGGATCTGAATGTAATTGTGTGAGCAGATTCATCATCAGGAGTACTTTAAAAAAAAGTATCCAATGACGTTCGCTTTTTCCGTGCTGGAATTATCCTACTTTGAATTTCTAAAAATAATGTTTTTCAGTCCATCTGCCTGAATATTTAAGTTATGGGTTATATGATCTCAATGAAATTTGGTATGAATGTTCATGTTTTAACAAAGTGTTAGTGATATTCACATTTGCCCTTTTAGAGTTATTCTCCAATGTTTATTTTAAATTTGGGTTCCAACCTGCCAAAGTTTGAGTTGTCACCGTGGTGGTATACCAGCATCTGTTGTTATACCCCCAAATGGTGGGCATACTGGACTACATGCATCTGTCTGTCTGTCCATCCGTACATCCGTCCTAGCAGATATTTTGACCACCTGTTCTCAGATCTCAATGAAAGTTGCTATGTACTATGAGGACATTCAATGTGTTCAATCGGTTTGTTCGGCTTTTCAGTTCTAGAGTTATTCATCTTCAAATGTCTATCAGGAAAGGATGGTTTGTTTGTTCGTCCGAGCAGATATCTCAACCACAGGTTGTCGGATCTCAATAAAATTTGGTATGGATGTTCAACACTATGGATGGGTCAATTATTTACCCAAAGTAATTAATTATAATTACTTTAAAAATCCCCAATTACAAACGCAATTACAATTACTTTCAAAGCACAAAGAATTAATAACAATTACTTTATCAAGTAATTAATTACTTTTCAATTACACTTGTTTGATAAAATTGTTCCATGTGTCATTGTGAACTCTCTTGTAAAAACATGTGGATATTGAGCACATACCAGAACTTGGTATGAAAAAAATACCCTCACTACTACTACTAACAACATAGTCCAAGTCTTCTCGTACTAAAACTAGCTAAGATTTTGGGATGGAGATGCTAGTATTTAGTCCGAGTTCCAGGCCCATGCATTCCTATGACACGAGTTACGCCCAGGATCTGTGGTGGGAATCTGTGGTGTATTTTACTCAATTTACCTAACAAAGCAATACATGATGCTATATTCATCGGAAAGAGTGACATCTTATGGTCATAATGGTGTATAATAATCTAACTTTAATGTTAAATTACACATAGAATATTCCGGTTGATTGCCACAAACATCGTTGTTTTTTCTGTTTGTTTACTTAACTGAAAGCCGAACTCAGGTTCCGAAGAACTTCGGCATTGTCCGGTGTTTGTTTTGGCCGAGACGAATTTCGATACAAACAAAATGGCGGCCCCCATGATATTCTAATGCTCATTGTGTTTACACTGTTTTAAACTGTGAGATGGTTGTAATTCCCGTAATTTATTTAATGTATTATATTTATATCTTCAATATGTATTTAATCTATGTATTTATTTATTTATTGTCACGTATAATTACGATTACAATGGAGAATTCATCGTGCGTGGTTGATTGAAAATCTACGGAATATTTTCACCGGAAAATGCCGAACGCAGTTCGCAAGGTCAACTGAGTTCGCATACTTTAAAAAATATGTAAACACTGCGGCAAATGTTTCTTTTCACATTAAATTACCGCTTTCAATTCACAACTGATGTGGGTTTCAGATCAAATAGCATGTCTTCTGCGGAAACTATCCGTTTATTGTAGCAATTGTGATATTTTATTTCATATAATTGTGGTTTTATTTGAGCGGGTCACTAACGCTTAAGTCGTGTCATAGGAATGCATGGGCCTGGAACTCGGACTAAATACTAGCATCTCCATCCCAAAATCTTAGCTAGTTTTAGTACGAGAAGACTTGGACTACTAACAACACAACACATCTGCATGGAATAAAGCATGATTTTGTGAACCCAAGCTTAAATGCATAGGATTATACATCCTTTTACCTGCATAAATAAATCAGTTGCAATAAACTTGCAACACATGAAAATGACAGTAAATGGTTCTAATAAATATGAACAAGTGACCAGTCAACTTCCATTAGGATTAAGACTTATTGTATTATATCAGTGTAGAAACAATAAACAAGGGATGTTGAGTCACACTATGAGCTAATTGAGAAATGAACAAAGCAGATGACAATCCGATAGGAATCCTATCCTCAACGAAATCATCTATTTTCGAAGTGATTGCAACTGTCATAGCTTTTTACTATAGATCAAAATGATATAGCAGTTAGTCAATTATGTGATGCAATGCTGCTCATATCATTCCCTGTCCTAATATTAATCCTATTTTTCAGGATCTCAAACAGAAGACAGAAATGGAACAAAGAGGAGCATGTGTGTTTTTAAAACTTGCATACACATTTTACAAGGCAACGAAATCAATAATATGACAGCATCAAGTTTAGTTGGAATTCTGATGCTTGAGGTACAGTAATGCCCTAAATAATCTACTCCTTAACCACAGCAGAATTATGGGTAACTTTTCAGGGTTTATTCGGAAATATGGCTTGTTGCCATTCATCGGAAAACTCTCACTGAAAAGTTAGGGCATACTGTTGTATTATTTATATTATATGGGTTTCATGTTTCTTAGATGAAGATAAATATTCTTTGTTCATTGTTTGTGCATATATTTGATTTTTTGTCATTCGATAAACTCTTTAGATATGGTTCTCAGATGTCAATGAAATTTGCTACCATGATCGCTTTCAAGATATAGTCCAATAAGATTTGCATCTATTGTTCTGGTGAATCCTGATTTGTTATAGATGCAAATGAGAGGTAACCTGATTTGTATATCTGGGCAAGTTTGTCAGTTGTTTTCCAGGGGTTGTAGTTTATATGTGCAATATGGTGATTTCCTGTGAAATTAATCCTCTGCGTGGCATTTCTTCCACCCATAAAACTGACGTCGGGATATAACCTAGCAGCTGAAATGACAAGAAATTATCATAGAACAAAACAAACCTTTGTTTGTTTGAAATTAGATGAAGAGAATGTTCCACAAAGGAATGTTGTTGTCTATCATATGCATAAGCCATGCAAAGTCAATTTCCTTTTTCTCAGGCCAAAACATTCAGAAAAGCATGATGTGCTTGATTTTATATTTTATTTCTGGGGCACACGTCAATGAAGCATTCCACCTATGCACCGGATAGTTCTGGGTCTAATTTCAGATGCCCGTGGCAATATTTCGCAAACAGATTTCACAAAAAGTTTGTTGATTGATTCTGTGTGAATTATTTCATTACCGAATCAAGTATTTTGACTGAGGTTG
Organism: Siphonodentalium dalli; assembly: GCA_032622095.1. NCBI lineage: Eukaryota > Metazoa > Mollusca > Scaphopoda > Gadilida > Siphonodentaliidae > Siphonodentalium > Siphonodentalium dalli. The sequence goes on along the minus strand of CP136062.1, from coordinate 114,865,926 downwards.
CAGTTGCTATTCTTCGCATTTTTTAAATGCATGTTTGAACATAGATAACAATTAGAGTAATGGATCGGAAATCTGAAACGTTAAACGGGTCTGTTCGATCTCATTTCTGCGCATGTTTGTATATAAACATACCTATCACATACTGATTAAAAATTTCCCGACATGTTTAACTCTAATAAAAATGTTGAATGTGCAGGTTTCATAAGGCCGAGAAGAAAAATCTCTTTGTTTCCGATACCCTGCCTGGCTGAGATTTTCTTGCCTGCCTCAAATTTTTTTTTCAATTTTCTCCAGAAGGCTATTCTATAGTTACCTGTTAGACTGTCAATGTGAATATTTGTCATTCTTCCCAATTCCAAAAGCAAATATAAGTTGGTTATTAAGCTCAACATTGGTAGAGATCTAACTGCAGAGTGAATACATTCAAGGGACAACATGTATTTATCCAATGCTTGGCTCATTTCCAATACATATTGATCTACCATATTCCATGGGACTGTGACTACACTATAATATCGGCTGAAAGTTTTAAAAAAAAATTGGCAAAAAAAAAACATTCCCTGCCTGGAAAATTTTCCCAATGTTATCGGAAACAGAGATGTGTTTTGTTTTGACCTAACCATGTGCATGGGGCTGAGAAACAGGAAAATGACTTAACATGACCTTATATATTTCTGTATTTATCCAATGCTTGGCTCATTTCCAATACATATTGATCTACCATATTCCATGGGACTGTGACTACACTATAATATCGGCTGAAAGTTTAAAAAAAAAATTGGCAAAAAAAAAACATTCCCTGCCTGGAAAATTTTCCCAATGTTATCGGAAACAGAGATGTGTTTTGTTTTGACCTAACCATGTGCATGGGGCTGAGAAACAGGAAAATGACTTAACATGACCTTATATATTTCCAAATAGGGTAAAATGATGTTCTCACAATTTCCTTTCCCTAGCTATTCCTCTTTGTTTACCTGGATTTGTTACCTAAATATCTCCTTCCACTTACATGTAACTCAATGTTGATTTGTTACTATTCCCCGCCTAGTTTGGCAACTTCTTGTATTCTTTCAGGTATATATTGAAAATCATAATGCCAGTTTGCTTTTCTTTTCAGGCAAAGAATTTACCAGGATCATGTCTTGTAACGCTTGCTAATATATTTATCGAAGCTGTGAAGACAGATAAAGGACACAGCAGCAAGTATGTATACATGCCATATTGTCAGGAAATTTTTGTTTCCTACAAAGAAAGTTTGGTGGGGGATATAGTCATGTGTTCGATGCATCAGTTTATTTATTTGATTTGCTTCCTCTGCCAGAAACTTTAGTATGTTTTGTTTTTTAAAAATCGCAGGGAGGTGTTTCTTATTTCCATGTTCATGCCAGCTGTATGTGTTGATGCCAGCTGATCATAATCACGCACCATTTGTATGACTATTATTGATACTAAATATATGATGTACGTCTTCTCAATTGCACATGCACAAAAAGCAAGGGTGATGTTATTTCAGAATGTCGTAATACTAAGTATTACTACTTGCTATAATCAGAAGATGTTGTGTACTATTTTCGGCGCAGAAAAATAGTGCAGGTTGGGTTAGAGTAAATCATGTTTGAATAATATAAGTTAATTTGGGACTGCATCTTTGTTTGAAACACTAGACTATTGCACATAACACTTGTGTTTCAGAGCATGGGACCTTTTTCCGAAACTACTGTCAGAGATATCAGCACAGGATGTTATCCAGCATGACGACAACAGCATGAAGGGTTCAGAGTACAAAAGTCAACTACTCAATGTTCTTTGCTCAAGTCGGTCAGTACATGTTAAAGGCATTTGGAACGTTCATTTCACTATAAGTTGAAGTTTCTGTTATCGGGTTGTGGAAATGTATAGTGAGACAGGTTGAGGGGAAAGATATATACTTTAATCAGATAGCTCAATTTGGTCATTCATGTTGGTGGGGGTGAGAGATACAATACACAAAACTGAAGTCTACCCCTCACCCATTGGAGTTGACCAAAAAAAAACTTTCACCTGATGTTCATTGTTGATTGAGAGTGAGACTATGTTGAATAAATTCAAGAGATGTTGGTTTTTTTCTGGAGAAAAAAGGTTTCTGATTTGAGTTCTTGAAGCAAGGAAATTGCATCTTTCAGGCATAAAAAATAATAGTTCCTCCCATGCGGCCAACCATGGTGGCCCCTTCAGAACCTTTGACTCTAAACATGGGCATCGAGGTAAATAAATGATAATGAAGCCCATATTGAAAAAAAAAACGGAACTTATAATGCTATTAGTTCGTTCGTCCATTCACTTTTTTTCATTTTTGGATAACTTTAGGAAATCTGAACTGAATGGAATTGGTATGTGGGTTTATTAGCACAAAATACAGATCAAGGTCAAATTCTGGTTCCGCCCGCCCATTTTTGCCGGAGTTATGGTCCTTGTCGACTTAGAATTTGCCAATTATTTTGGTTTCCTGAAGATAACTTTAGTTTTAGTTGTCTGACTGTTTTTGAATTTTGTACGTAGATTAGCCACATGAAAATACAGGTCTAGATCGAATTTGGATTCGATCTGGCCATTTTTGCCAGAGTTATGGTCGTTGTCGACTCTGAATTTGCCGATTATTTTGTTTTCCTGGTGATAACTTTAATTTTAGTTATCTGTTTTGTTTTTAAATTTGGCATATGATGAATCATTATGGCTTTTTGTTGAAAATACCACAGGCGTATTTTGCCATGCACTAGTGATGCTCTTGTTTATAAGAAAAATAAAAGCTGAATACATAGGGGTTTTAGAAATGCACACAGAACAGTAAAATGGGATTGTGTTGCCTAACTATGTTTTTGCTTTTATTCCAAGGTGGAGCTCTAAATGTGTAATTCATTTAGCAGCAATGTTTCCAGACATGACACTCACCATAGACGAACTGAAGTTCGTACTGGAGAAAATAATCCGATCATTCAATGACCTTGACCTCCAGGATGTTCCAGCATTAGTTTACCAGCTTCTTGTGCTATCTGTAAAGGTATGCTTTTCAGAGCATGTTAAAGTGATGTGAAACACTCCGGTAGGGTGCATGATCACATTGAAATTGAAAATAATCTTTCTCAAAGTAGTTATTTGTTACGAAATTGACGATATACACTCTCATTCTTATATATTAATTAAATGCAATGACTCTCGATGGCGAAATCATTTGTGCTAGATTATTGCCGATAGTTGCGTCCCGAATTGAGATGTACATATTTACAATTGGTCGTAGTTCAGACGATGTTTTCTTTGGGAGTGGTATGGTCGATTTCTTTGAAATTTTTGGCGATGTTCGTAGAATGCTACATTCCCCAGGTTGGCATAGCGTCTGCATACTAACTTATGAATTTCACGCACCCGAACAAGTCCATAATATGTCTTTAATAAAGCTGTGACTTGTCTGTTTTCATATTCACACCTGCCATTCAAACCCATGCCTCTATGGATGTCACATCCACCTTGTGGCTGTCCAATATCTGGCAATGCTATCGCCAAAAATATCTACAATATCCACAGATGCGGCGCTGACAATGCCACATGGGCAGTCTTGACATTATTGCACATGTACCACAAAATAGTCAGTTTTTATGTTTACCCATACCATAGTATGGTAAACATAATGTCGTTGTCCGGATTGACCACTCGTCGTTCGTCCGTCCGTCTGTCCGTCCGTAGACACTTTACGCATGATGCGATAACTCAAATATTTTCTATCTGATCGGAACCAAATTTTGTATATGAAAGACAGATCGAGTTTGAATATGGGTTTGATCCGACTATTTTTAACAGTTATGGCCCTTTTTCGAAAAAATATTCACTCTTAAAAATTTTTTTTTAACAATAAATAAATAAATAGATAAAAAAAGAATTTTTTTTAAATAATTGAGAACAAATTTTTTTTAAAATTAGTCAAATTTGAAAAAACTAACACCATTATAACTCTGCCAAGGGTACCCCGAGTCACCACACCAAATTTGGTTTAAATCGGTCCAAAATCTTGTGTTATGTACTGGTAAATTTGTTTGGAGCGACATTAAATCCAATTCACCAATTCTATCCCATGCCTTTGGACTACTTAGCTATTGATAAGGCTATATTATTTTCTGATGTCTCTTATGCCAATGTGCAGATAATCTGATAAAGAAAGCTATGGTATCTAATTTAAAATAATGATTCAACAATACACATCACATGATATTAACAGTAGACTTGTTGTTGTACATTTGTCTATAACAGTATACTCAACACCAAAACTCTCATTTATGATTCCGATCATAGTAATTTACTATCGCCAAGGGATGGGTTAACATCTGCCGATCGTGATTGGCCTCTCGTTATTAATTATATCCGGTTTTATTTAAGAAATAACTCTTGTTTCGATTAAGGTTATACAGTTATAACTGAAAAGTTGTAAGACAAATAGCATGTTGCAGTAAATTTCTGTTCGAAATATTCTGTTTTAACTCATAACCTTATAGTAAAAACAGTTATTACTTATAATTTGATCCATCATTTCGCAGGAGAACCAACATAAGTAGAAGGTAGAAGTATAATGAGCGAGATTATTTCCAAAGAAAACCACATATAGTTGAATCCGACACCCTGTCACTCAGATCTCTAATTATTTATTTATCAAGTGTCATCATAAATTCATCGTGTTTGATTGGTTAATGGCAAGCGTTCACACAATTTTGAGTGTGTTGGAATATACTGATATATTTTGGCTCTTTTTAGTTTCAATTTCATTTCTTTGCAAATGTTAGCATGAGTCTTGTGACTTCTCAAGGTACTTGTGCACTGAGGTTTGCATGGTTATTTGCAGGGCAGTCCTACGTGAAGGAATTCTGAGGCAACATCAAAATTTCAGAAACTATCTTACCGATGAATATTAAAATAGCATGTGGGTCGAAAAGGCAACGGAACAAGAAATAGTCAAAATTGCCGAAAAAATTAAAACTAAATCAAGTACCGATACTCATGGTAGCTCATCCAAACTTCTAAAAGCATCTATATACAAAATTGCATCCCCTCTAAATCACATATACAACTTATCACTGTCATAAGGAATATTTCCTACAAAATGAAAATAGCGAAAGTAATACCTATTTAAAAAAAATGTGACCCCCAAATGATTAACATTTATTGCCCAATCAGTATTCTCCCATCATTCTCTAAATTGTTGGAAAAAATAATGTCAAAAAGTCTTATATCCTTTCTAAATAGGTTCAATATTTTGTACGAATATCAATATGGCTTCCACAAATCTCACTCATCTATGCATCCTATGTTACATCTTTTGAAACACGTAACTAAAAATTTATAGCCATATTTATAGACCTCTCTAAGGCATTCGACACCATCTCATGAAATACTCCTATCTAAATTGCACTTTTACGGAATACGTGGTATTGCTCTCAACCGGTTTAGTAGCTACCTGAAAATGAGAAGTCAAACAGTTGAATATGGGAATAATGTCTACTCACAGGATGATAACTATGATAATTATTTTGGAACTTCAAAAAACAAAACCAGACAATATGGTAAATTAATATCACATACTCCGAAAAGAGCATGTAGCTCTGAACTGCCAGTCTTTTCTTTCATTAACATTTGGTCAGACGTCTGTTGTGATTAGAATATATCTGGAGGAAATCTGCATTCAATGCTGAATACACTAAAAAGGCTATCTGCCATTATCAACTGATAGTAAATTGCAATAACCTCCGATGTACTGATTGTAGAAACACTAATGCCGATAAGATAAATGACTCATCTTTATATCCCAGCATCATCTCTCCTGCAACCACCAATTACTCATTCAATAAAATAGCCTTGGTATGGACCAGACTCACCACTTTAAATCACTCACATGTTTTTGTATTACGTTGATTATATAATCAGGCTTTGATCACCACATCTGTCAGGAAGACAGTCCTCAAGATTATGACACCCCTGGTGATATACTGTTATATTCTCCTTATTAGCTCAACTTACTTTGTAAGTTTGTGCTATTGCCATGGGTTGGCATCCGTCGTGCGTGTGTCCATCAACAATTTCCTTTGTCACGGGCTACAGGTCGTACCTTTGGTCTGATCTTTATGAAATTTGTCATGAATGTTGACATTGACATGTAGATGGGAACAAGTCATTTTGGGGTCGTTTGGCCAAAAAACATGGCCGCCAGCAGCCATCTTGCGTCTTGGATTTCAAAATTAAATCCATTGGCGCGGTCTACAGGTCGTACTGTTCTTCTGATCATCATTAAATTTGTCATGGATGTTAATATTGACATGTAGATGGGAACGAGTCATTTTGGGGTCGTTCGGGCCAAAAATCATGGCCACCAGCGGCCATCTTGGATTTCAAAATTCAATCCATTAGCACGGGCTACAGGTTGTATCTTTTGTCGGATCATCATTAAATTTGGCATGGATGTTAATATTGACATGTAGATGGGAACGAGTCATTTTGGGGTTGTTCGACCAAAAAACATGGCTGCCAGCGGCCATCTTTGATTTTACTCTTTGTTTGACTAAATCCTTTGGCACGGGTTACAGGTCCTACCTTTTGTCGGACCATTATGAAATTTGTAATGGCTATTGACATTGACATGTAGATGGGATCGAGGCATTTTGGAGTCAATCGGCAAAAAAACATGGCCACAAGCGGCCATCTTGGATTTCAAAATTCAATCTATTAACCCTTTGAACACTGGCTCCCCCACAACGATCGACACCCTGACCCTGGGCTCCCTGTGGTATTTTTTATATTGTGGCCAGTGTTTAGATGTATGGTGTTGTTTATGTTTATGTTCAAGTGGTGTCACATTTCTGAAACTTTAGATGTATGTTCCCCATGGACCACTGATTATTTTACGATCTGGTTACATTGCTACATGGTCACTCCCTGGTAACGGTTGCTAGGCATCTACCCGATATTGAAAGTAAAATACAATTATAGCTTTTACGGTCGTAATTCAGCCCAAGGAAATGGCGTTTTTGATGCAGTCAACACCCTATTGTGAAATTTGAGATATATCTGGCCAGAAGACTGATCCTAACTTGTAGTTAATGGTAGCAACGGTTGCTAAGCAAATACCCCAAATGATCGAATGACACCATTGCCCTGTGCATCCAATTGTATTATGCCCCAATTTAGACATTCTTGGCATGCACATGCTGATGGTTATGTTCAAATGGTGCTACAGGTCTGAAATTTTACAGGTATGTTCCCATGGGCCACTGTGTATTTTTTTAGAACGGTATACTTTGCCACACGATCACTCCCTGGTAACGGTTTCTAAGCAACTACCCGGAACTGAAAGTATAATGCAATTATAGCTTATAGCGTCGTATAATTCCGCGCTAAGAAACTGCATTTTCTATGCAGTCAATACCCTATTGTGAAACTGGAGATACATCAGGTCAGAAGATTGAACCTACATGTAGTTTGTATTTAACGGTATCAATGGTTGCTAAGCATATAGCCCAAGTGATCGAATGACACCACTTCCCTGTGCATTCAATGGCATTACGTCCCATTTTAGACATCGCCTATAGGGCACGGTGATGGTCATGTTCAAATGGTGCCACGAGTCTTAAACTTTACATAATTGCTCAATAATGCACGATTTGACCACGTGTTTGTAATGTGCACGCGCAAGTAGATCGGACTAGATGGTATTGTGACCATGTAACCCATTTCCACAGTACTACTCTGGTGCAATGTCAAAACGTGCAGCTGTATAACGCAAATTTATGAACTATGGAGATCCTTGATGTGATTGTATCATTTCACAAAAATCCATACATTTATCATTTTATCCTATGTGCATGCGCGAAACAAATCGACTCAAATAAGAAACTGCATGCGCCTTCCTCACATATGACAGAACACTGATTATGTATGCAATACTAATTTAAACCAAAAAGAGTGATCGAAATGGTGTCTTTCTACAATCCTGCTAACCGCGCAACAATGTATAGCTTTACCCGAATCGCTTCAAATAATGTACGTTTGTTGAATTTTGCCCTGTGCACATGCGCATGTTTTTCTACCCCAACTAGTCGGCAACAAACTCATACACATGCACCCATGGCACTGCTGAAGTTCCTTGGGATTATTTACATAGATATAAGTGGATATACCAATGGTTATAACATGTATACACATGCTAGATAGGTTTATGATGTCACTGAATGCTACTGGCCGCTTTTGCAGCCAGTCGGGTGTATGAACGTTTTCTGGCTGGCCGCTTTTGCGGCCAGTCGGGTTCAAAGGGTTAACATGGGCTACAGGTCATGCTGTTCGTCTGATCATCATGAAATTTGTCGTGGATGTTAATATTGACATGTAGATGGGAACGAGTTATTTTGGGGTCGTTCAGCCAAAAAACATGGCCGCCAGCAGCCATCTTGGAATTTACTCTTTGCATGACTAAATCCTTTGGCGCAGGCTACAAGTCGTATCTTTGGTCCGATCATAATGAGATTTGTCATGGATGGTTAACAATGACATGTAGATGGGAAACGGGTCATTTTGAGGTCATTCGCCCAAAAAACATGGCCGGCAGCAGTATTTTACTATACATGACTAAATCCTTTCACATAGGGTACAGGCCGTATCTTTTGTCGGATCATCATGAAATTTGTAATGGATGTTAACAATGACATGTAAATAGGAACAAGTCTTTTTGGGGTCATTCGGCAAAAAAACATGGCTGCCAGCGGCCATCTTGGATTTTACTCTTTGCATAACTAGGCCTTTCAACTTTCCACATTCCTAATCACTCCATTGACTGTAACACATGAAATTATTCCCTTTCGAAGTTGAGCTACAGTGTCATTGACACTTTCATATTGTAATTGTTGTAAACGTATACACATTGATACTAAAAATGAGGCCTAAACAGAATGAGGTCCCCAGACGGTGAATTTAGCGTCACTACCCTGTAGGGTAGCATTGCTAAATTTACCCTCTGGGGACCTCATTCTGCTTAGGACTCATCTTTAATATCAAATTAACATCTTTTTTTAGAAACTTCTTTTGAAAGTTTCTTCTTGTATTATGTCATTGGTCCGTCGTTCCATCTGTCCATTAGTTTGCGTTTTTCATTTCCATATGCTAACTTTATACGTCTGAATTGAATAGAATTAAATTTGGTACGTGGGTTTGCTAGCACACAATACAGGTCAAGTTTAAATTCGGGTTCCGCTAGCCAATTTTCATCAGAGTTATGGCCCTTTTTGTTAGAATTTGCACTCAATTTTCGTTTTTGGTGATAACTTAGTAAGTCTGAACAGATTAGAATGAAATTTGGCATGTGAGTTTACTAGACCAAAATACAGGTCAAGTTCGAATTTGGGTTCAGCCTGTCAATTTTAACCAGAGCTATGGCCCTTTATTGAAATTACCACTGGCGTATTTTGCCACCCCTTTTAGCGATGCTCTTTGTTTAAATAGTTTCTCAGTATCCCCAAATTGGTGTCACAAGGCATAATCGAGGTGCCCAATGGGTGCACATCACCATCTTCACCATCTGGGAAATTAAATCTTGTCTTGATCTCCCATAGCAGATGAGGCCATGTAAAATGAGGTCCCCAGAGGATGAATTTGGTGATGCTAGCCCAATGTGTGGGACTGTCACTAAATTCCCCTCCGTGTACCTCATTCTGCAAATGTCCAGCACCATATTTTGAATTATGTGTTCTAGCCAGAGATGTATGGGTTTGAATGGTAGGTGTGACATTGCAAAATATGAAGCGTAGATGATCTGGGATTCACTTGATATGTCAACATGTTGAGCAAAAACCAAAAAAATCTACTAAAACCATATGCATTTGAGCTGCAGCTCATACTGATAATGTGATTACATTTTTATAAATGATAACGAGCTCTTGAAACATCTCCAAAGCTTTTGGACCAAGGCCTTCATCGGTGGAATTTAATTCACCATAAAAGTTATAACTTTTAATTGAGTTGAAGCAGCAGCAAAATGTAACTTTTATTGTGAATTAAATTCCAGCGATGAAGGCCTTGGACCGAAAGCTTTGGAAAGCTCATTATCATTTATATACTTGTAACCTACAGTCCCTGAATCAGGACTACCATATAACTTCGCTGATAACATTTTTGTTTGAGGTTGAGTTGTGTAATAAACGCAACCTATGGTTTGATGAATTCTGTGGATGTCTGTCCAAGATTGTTATCCTGGTGCCAGTTTTGTGAAGTAAGTGCTATAGCGCAAACAACTGTGATCCAATTTTGACCAAATGATGTTCATGGCTTCTGCTCATGAATACAGTAATGCCATAAATAATCGACATCTTAACCACTGAGAGATTTCCGATGAATGGCAACAAGCCATATTTCCGATTAATCCTGAAAAGTTGCCCATAATTCTGCTGTGGTTAAGGAGTCGATTATTTAGGCCATTACTGTAAGGCCACACAAAGTCAATCTTTCGGTTCTCAGGCAATTTTATTCTGAAAACCATTTAATTTTTTTTAATTCCCTGTGCGACACTCCAAGAAACTGATATGGCTCTATAACAAATTTTCCAAACCTTGCAAAGCAAATGCCACTATAATATATCATAATATTCTGTTGAACCAAATGATATTTCAATTCACAGTCTCAGTTTATGAATTACAGGTTAATATTTTAAGGGTGACAGTGTAATTCTATCAGACTTCTACCAATAGACTGATACAGTCAATTGAAATATCATACCACCTTATCCTATGAGCAAGACCTGTACTATAATTGTGTATACAAGTATAGAAAATACATTATAACCACCCAAACCTGTGGATCTATATCTACTACGCATATTATACATGTGTATATCGCAATACATGTATATATGTTACAATTTGAGGCTTGACTAGATGACACGGTTTTATCACATTAACGACTTGTGTGGCCCCACTTTTAGCGTCATGCACAGGAATATCAGAACTTCGACTGTCAGCCATTCTTTCAAGTTTAGATGATAGATAGTCAGCATATTTGTGAATCGTATCAAGTAACTTGACAACCTCGGATCTGACTTTAGTCCACATTGTATTCTTGAACCACGGCTTATCAACATGTTGATCGAGGTTGGATTCTAATGTTATCAACGTTTCACGATCAACTTGAGGAGTTGAATGTCTGTGTGTCTTAAAGTTCTTATATCCATGAAAAGTTTCAAACATTTTTGGCAGTGACAAATATCTGAAATTGAATTTCTGAAGATGTTGGTCGATATACCACAGTATGTTGACCAATGAATGATTTCCCATGGATCTCCACTGTATTTGGTGTCCACCCAACCTTTTTGTTTTCAATACAGTCTATGATGTCGTTGAAAAGTTTGTATTTTTTGTTCCCCGATGCAACGTTATCATCATATTTCTTGGGTAGATTTGGAACCTTTTTGGCCATCAGAATTTGGAATGCGTTTGGCACAGTTTCTCGTGTATCTGGTGTATCGTCGTGCACAACAAATTGAATATACCTGCCAAAAGCATCCACCAGATCTTAAATCTTCGCTTGCATGAACACTTTTTGGAATGTTGAATGACGGTTTCTGTTCTGCGCAATGTTGCACGAAACTTGGAATTTTGCGACATTGGCGCTATCCTGACCTCGCCGTGGCCAGCCCCCCCGGCATAATTGTAGATAAAGATCACTTAATGTGCTTGTGTCAACGAAGTCATCTATGATAGTCTAGTCTACTAAAACCTTTTTTGTTTAAGACAATTTTTATCAACACAAGTTTTGGCATTTTATAATTCACGAGGTAAACATTGCAAAAGGCGAACGTCTGGTACGAAACGAACCCGGTTTATTGTCGCGCAACATATCGAATTACGAGTCATAAAGCCATACCTGTCGCGATTAAACTCATTGAGGCATAAACATCATGAAACATTCGGGTTATGGGCAAGTTGGTGCATGATAACGGCATTATACCAACTGAAATCACCTCTGAATTGGTCCGTTTTCGCTAATTCCTAAATATAACTAGTAACGCGGAAGTAGCCGAAAAGTTGCGGGAAACGTACTCTCTGTATTTCGTACCGTTTTAACGCTATAATGCTTTGCCGGTATCGATCGTCAGTATGATCGCGGCGATTTATTTGGGGGTATCAAAAATTTAAAAAATCCATGCGGGGGGTCTTGGGACCATGTGCGCGCGCCTGAGAACCAAAACATTAAGTTTTTGTGGCCTAACTTGGATGAGTTAAAAAACCAGTCCTGCTTGCTCAACCATGATGTTATTTCAGGACTTATTTTTCAAAGATCGTTTCCCGCTCTCCATTTGGCGACATAAGCGCGTTAACTCTAACAAATGTAATCTCTTCACATCCCAAATGCATCAGTTCTACCAATAATATTGTCTCAGTATAAAACATATTCAGAGCAAAATTTGCAATATTGTGATCAGATAAAATAAATTATTATTATTATTATTATTTGGTTGATCCATCTTGTCGATATTGCATGCTCAATATATATATATAGACAGAATGCACATCCTGATCGTGAATATTTTACCGAATAAGTTGCAGATGGAGCAATGATATATTTTTCATGGGGGACCATCACCAGAAGCGGAATATTGATGTAATAATTACATCACTTTTGGTGACAATGTCAACAGGAAATAGTTCTGACTTGTATTCCAGATGTCTGTTATTCTATTGAACACATGTGTTTCACCTCAACAGATGTGTAATAAAGTTTTTTTTAAATTGAGCAAATAGCTGTTTCAATTCTATTGACAAGCAACATACAGTGAAACCACTGCCAAGAGCGACCACCTCGCTTTAACGACCGGATTGGCTTTGTACGGACTGGTTTTACTATATAAATGACCTGCCGTGAGTGACCACCTGTCAAACGCGACCAGCGGTCGGTGATTTGTGGCAAAAATGACAAAATTTACCTGTTATGAACGACCACCAGACATGAAAAATAAATCTTTAACCAGTGCTTTTCCAACGTGAGCCCCAGATGCTTCAGCAGGATGCATTTCTTTGATTAAAATTATTTGCAATCAGTTGCTTCATCACAGACTATGATTTGGGGATTCCCCACCGGGACATGTGACTAAGCGGAATTCCCAGCAGCGGGGATATAACATTGGTTCATTTTAATCCAAAAGTAGTGTTTGGGACATGTATCAGTCAACTTTATACATGCAGTAAAGTTGCCAATATAATCTAATTTTTAGGGCCATAGACAGCTTGTACTGGAAGGAATATGTGATTATTATACACAACAAGACAAATCATACGAAGAAACCCAGGATTTGAATAGGTAAGTAACAGTACAGTAAAATCTCTCTACATCGGAACCCTCTATAAACCGAATTCCCTCTCCATACTAGAGATGGGCTGTTGTGAAATTTTGCCTCGGTTTCGGTTGTGGAAAAAGAGTTTCGGTTTCGGTTTCGGTTTTTATTAATAAAAATTACTAATGTGAACAAAATCTAATTATGCTTCATCATATTACAAAGAAAACACACCAATTGTATCACCATAACTTGTGAGGTACATGTCCTTTTATAATATTAAATTATGTATCATATTGTTACTATTACATGTATATTGTTAATGTCCATGTCGAGTGGCAGTGCTAGAATGCAAGTGAGTCTGTGTATTGTGTATGACTGCAATTCAGCATCATATGATCATAAGTGTGAAATAATATAATGATCATTTATATTGGCATAAAACTAATGTGTGTGACTAGATATATGTGTATAGTTATGATTTGAAAAATAAAATTGGAAATAAACAACAAAATGAAAATAAAACATGACTAGAATCTCTCAATCACATTATCTGGCTATATGCCTATTACCATATTTAGGGAACATAATATTGTACACACTATACAGTATACATGCATCCAATACAAGTCACCTGAATGAGTGCTATTTCTCAACAGTTTACCGACAAACGGTATAATTCATTCCGGCTCCGATTCCGGCATAACATTTTTAATCAACGGCGCACAAATATATTTGACGATTTAACATCCAAACAGTGATAAAAACTAATAGGGAATGCGGGTAACAATCATTGATACCTTTTGATATCGTATCCTCGTTATCAAATTCACCTTTCAGAGTATTTGTATGGCCTTAATGATTAAAATAACATGAGAAATAAACTGACTTGTGTTGTGTTTACTAGTAAATACTACGGCGAAAATAGGTGTACACGGAAGCAACGTAATTAATTCGTCGCGCAATTTCACCATGCGAACTCCTTTCTGCATATATTACAGGCGGCACACTTTGATTTCTTATCTTTCTTTGAAAAATATTTCCACACAGAACTCGCTTGTTCGTCGTGTTCTGCCATGATTACAGGAAGTTGTGACAACCGATACAACGGGTTTTCCCAACTTACCACGGTTGTCATTTCCGGTTTTTCCCGACAACCGAAACCGAACTGATTCCACGGTTAACCGCCCATCTCTACTCCATACCGAACAAATTGTTTGGAATTCCCCCAAGTGCATTCTCACTAAAAATTACCTTTGTAAACCAGAAACTCTCTATTCCGAACATCGGGCGGCTTTTTCTAGTCCATAGGTGAACGAATACATTAAGTTTTACCTCTGAAATCCAAACATGGAAATCGACACCAATTTTGTCAACATTTTCAAAAATAAAATTTCAAAAACTGAATCACCGTAAAATTTATCGTTTCCATTTTTCCTGTCTTATCTATAATATACTATGTTTTTAATTCGTATTATACCATGTTTTATCTATTGTTATTTATATTTTATTCGGTACTTTATTGAAAAGAGTTAAATTAATGGGATAAATCGATAAAACTTTCTCACAATTATAACAAATAAAACCTAATGAATTGGTTGTGATTCGATAACACTTAGTAACTAGGATCATTGTGCACTTTTCTGTAAACTGAACACCTCTCTAAACTGAACAGAAGGTCCGGTCCGAAGGGTGGTCAATTTGGAGAGGTTAGATTAATAAAAATCATTCAACTCACATCATTTTATAAGAAAACATGTAAAAAAAAAAGAAGTTTTATCCCACATGGTTGTTATTAATAACAAGACAGGTTTGCCTTAATGACTACCATTTATTAATCACTAAAGCAACAGGTAGTCGGAAACGTGTTTATGGACCTCCAGCTTTCTTGTCATTGGTGAAGGCCCTTTTTTGGTACCACCCAAGCGCCAACCACGGAGTCCTGGCAACGATCACCTATCTAGTCCTGAAAGACACTAAGCATAGCTGTTAGCATCAGGGATGCCACCCCCAAAACGGAAGGAGGAAAACTGGGCGGGAGGGTGGGACGCTAAATAATTGTCGACTGATCCGAGCGAATGTTCTGACGAAAAGGCTGTATGATGTCCGTGTGATTACCCATGTGACCTGACGCCAGACGAAATAGTTCCCCCCTCAATCTCGATGGGCTTTGTTCCAATGCTTTAGCATATACTCGTCCCTTTAGGACAAACAAAGGCATTATCTCAGTTGATAATTAGTGAAGTGAGGAATAGAAGCTGGCAAATTGATTGTCTTGATTTCGATATCGCTCCGCATGTACTGCAGTACGTGATTGAATATATGCAGTACTGTCATATCTATTTATAGCCATCGTGGGTTTTCCCTTCCAATATATACATGTAGCACCCCGTGGGATAAATGATCTGCTTGCTAGCTTATGCTCTGGCAGTTCTGTTTTATGTTGTGATGAAAATAAAATTTATATTTTTTACAATTTGTGAACAAGTTTTTTGATGTCATGGTTGTTCTAAAATTAGGTGGTTTTTTTGTGTATTGTGAAAAAGTTAAGGTTCTTGTTCGTTTTAAATGAATTTCAATTTTTATCACACATTGGCCTATTTATGCCATTAATTTTTTAATTGACCTGAATTATGTAAAAAAAAAATTCAATTTCCTTATCAAAAAGATACTTTTGCCGTGTGGCTGTTTTTAAGCTGTTTACATTACTCTGGTCTATTAAAACCATCTAGTATTTCTTTTTCAAAATGTATTTTGTGTATTTTACGACCTACAGTAGTGCCCTAAATAATCGACTACTTAACCACAGCATAATTATGGGTAATTTATTTCCGACTAAATCCTGAAAAATTACCCATAATTCTTCTGTGGTTAAGGAGTTGATTATTTAGGGCATTACTGTATATATATCTTAATCTCGGAGAGGTGACACACACATTAAACCTATCTGTACCAAATACTCATTGATGAGTAGTTCTATTAGGAATTGTTCAGATAATAAGTTATTATCTGGTAATTTCCCTCCAATTAATAGAAATCCTTCTGCACCTGCTTTATCTTTTTGTCTGTATGTCATCTGCTTATATTACCTGAGCACCCCTCCAAACGAATAGTAAACCATTCCAATGTAATACCTTTATAACTGACAGGAGAATCCATTGAGTATATAAGGGGTTAATTAGCAGGTTATTTTGATGCTTGAAGATTACATGTCCTTCTATTATTTTTTTTCAAATAGCATGGATTTGTTGGAAGATGATTCAAACAATATTGCCGTTTTGAGACAGACAGAGGGCACAGTCATCTTGCACATTGTTTTTTCAATGAAACTGAACCAGCAGCTTGGAAAAGACTTTGTCAAATATATCAAGGTATACTCATTCATTGCATTCATTTTATTTCTGTTAAACTGATATGCAGATGATAATGAACACGGTTTGTTTCATGTATAGGTAACTTACGTACGTGTCACAGATATCTATACCCCAACTTTTCGAAGAGAAATGAGGGGTATACTGGATTGACTGTGTCCGACCGTTGGTCCTTCTGTGCAGATATCTCAGCCTATTTTTATCGAATGACAATTCACGTATTCCTTTCTAGAGTTAACCTTCTTTATTTTTATCTGGAAATACGTGTTTTTTTCTCCATCCACTCAGATATCTCAGCCATGGGTTATAGGATCTGAATGATATTTGGTTGGAAGTTCATCATCGTGACTGCTTTCAAAAGGGGCAAATGATGTTGTTTGCATTTGATTATTTGGAAATCTGTATTTTTATGTTTACCCATACCATAGTATGTTAAACATATTGTCAATGTCCGGATTGACCACTCGTCATTTGTCCATCTGTCCATCTGTTTGTCTGTCTGTCCATAGACACTTTACGAATGGTGCGATAACTCAAACATTTTCTATTTGATCGGAACTATTGAATTCCTTGCTCAATTTAACCAACAAAAACATATATAAGTGAATAAATAAAAAAAATTATAACATTTTTTTTTAAATAATAATACAAAAAGTGTAATTTAATTTAGATTTAAATTTTTTAATTTAATTTAGATTTTAAACATTTTCTAAAGTTAACAAAATTTGAAAAATTAACACCATTATAACTCTGCCAAGGGTACTCCGAGTCACCACACCAAATTTGATTTAAATCGGTCCAAAATCTTGTGTTATGTCCTGGTAAATTTGTTTGGAGCGATACTAAACCCAATTCACCAATTCCATCCCATGCCTTTGGACTACTTAGCTATTAATATGGCTATATCATTTTCTGATTTCTCTTATGCCAATGTGCACATAAAAAAAGCTATGGTATATATTTTTTAAAATATGATTCAACAATACACGTGACATACAGTAGACTAGAAAATCTTTGCTGCATTGCACAGCTGAGTACATATCTCGAGAAATAACAAATTTCAAAAATTGATATCTGATCACTCTGTGCTTTGATGGATGGATTCCTCGACTCAAATCAGATATTTTTTACCCCCGAAGCCAAAGAAATAGTAATTTGGGAGTGTTAATTCAGATTATGCATCTTTAGCTCCAAATGGCAGAGTCGATCAATATACTTTGCATATTAAGATGGTACTAACTAAATGTTAAATAATAATAGGGTTAAATATGAGTATTAAGTTTAGCCCTTCCTTGACTGGAGCTTCAACGCCAATTGCAGGTCTCCCATAGGGAGCCTTTAATATATAAAAGAATACATTTGCCTAACAATATTTACCTTGACCTTGTATGCCAGTGATCTCTCTTATATATGCGAGACTCCCCATGGGAGACTCGTGTATATATAAGAGAATGCATTGGCTCAGGATATTTAATGCTGTACCAGCACAGCCAGGCCTGGAAATCTTAAGGCGGGCTGGCGGGCTGCCCGCCTAGAATTTATATAGCCCGTCTCGTCTATGATAGGACATTTATTATTTAGTTATTTTATTGTGTTTTATGAGAAAAAACTGCCTCGAAATCGTAAAGAATTATATTGTACAGTGTGCGCATGTGTGACCTCATCAACTGGTGCTAATGTCAAATGGGCATTATGGCGGAATCATTAAATTCCGGTCGAACTGTTCCGTAAATCAGATCTTTTGATCGGTTCTCACACATTTTAAGAACAAAATAAATTATTTCTCTTCATAAGATTGAGCTTAGAATATATTTCACTGTATAAAATCAACATATGTTTGTGGATAGTGAGAACCAAATGTCACCGTCTCAATTGAGTTCAACCTTTATTCCGGTTCCTATCAGTGAAAATTGTATATCACTGAAATTGGTAGCGGTCATTCTATGTGATTCATTTTCTCGCTTCGATTGCCAATCTTTTCATATAATGAGCTAATGTCTCCAAGTATTCTTGTTTACACTGTTATTCAATTATTAAAGTTGAGAAACTATTCTCTATGTCCCCAATTACAAACACCCAGTAAATATATACAGAGCGACTTGATTGCCGGAAGCAGCGGTCATGCCAACCTGTGACTGGTGATGGAATATGGATTCATTGAGAAATCAAACATTCATTGTAACAGTATTCAAGTGTAAATATACTGGATTTAATATTGTACTTGGTTGTGTATTTTATTTAAAATTACACAACATAGGAAATGCATTAAATATTGACAAACTCACACAATTTCCATGCATAGCTTGGACACCGACTGACACATTGTTGAGTACAAACACTCTTACATTTTGTTTGTGGTTCATGTTAATTATGATAACATTTAAAACATAATTAAATATTGACCATACCATAATTACTGTAGGGGATGTGACATTCACAACTCTGGACATTTTGTTTTCACATAACAAAATTAATTTAGATGGAGTTAAACAACATCAAAAATAGACAATGTAAGGGCAGTAGTAACTCAGATAAATTAAATCATAACTTTAAAAGTTGAGGAGGGCTATAACCCTCCTAGGCAAATCTAGGAGGGCTACTAATAGCCCTCCTGGATTGTCTAGACCGCCAGCCCTGCGACAGCTCCCATTATAAAAGGGTTAAGAATGCATTGGAAGTCAAATTGATTTCACATTCTTAATATGAGATTGTTTTCCATTTTCATTTCAGAATTTACAGTCAAAGCTCATCTCGCCTTTTATCCTAGCACTGAGTTTGTCTGTTGCAAAGATTGATAGGTTTGATTCACAGGTAAATCAATGAATATTAGCCTATATTAAATGACCAGTGAGAGACATTGGAGATTTCTTTGCTATGATTATGTTCATGTTCTTTTTTGCCATGAGAAATGACTTGTTTCTGCTATTCCAGTACTTATGACGAACATTGTGAAAGGATTAAAATTTGGTTGCTCACTATTGGAGGATTTTAAATTAGACCTAAAACAATAGTGATTTTTCCTTTAACCCGCCCACCCCTATGTCAAAACCTCCGCCCCAACTAATTTTATCGACCCCCCCCCCTTAAAAAAAAAAAAACACAAAAACTGAAACAAAAAAAATCATCTCTGATCATAGTAAAACTGCTGATCAGTCGCCGATCTGCATTATTTACATCAGAAGTCTTTGTTTTAAAAAGGTGACACCCTTATGTACACGGGATGGTTCATTTCACGATTGTTTTTTATTAAAAATAGTACCAAATACTTCAATATCACTACCAATACCTAGAGTAATCTGCTCATTTTGTCCCGGTATAATTGCCTGCCCAAATGTTAACATTGGGTAAGGGAAGAGTAAACACACATCTATACCAAAACTGGTCTGGTTGTATAGACTGATTTCATTATTGTCCCCCGAAGAAAAAAAATTCGGGGGACTATTAAAATAGCCGGTGTCCGTCCGTCCGTCCGGAAATGGTTTCCGGATGATAACTTTAGTTTCGGCTATTAGTTCAAAAGCAAATTT
The DNA here is from genome assembly GCA_032622095.1 of Siphonodentalium dalli. NCBI lineage: Eukaryota > Metazoa > Mollusca > Scaphopoda > Gadilida > Siphonodentaliidae > Siphonodentalium > Siphonodentalium dalli. Next base: position 114,845,704 of record CP136062.1, on the reverse strand, counting down.
CATAGGTGAGTTTATCAGACCAAAATACAGGTCAAGTTTGAATATGGGTTTGCTCCGCCCATTTTTGCGAGAGTTATGGCCCTTTTTTTACTTAGAATCTTGGTAATTTTCTGGTTTCCGGATGATAACTTCAGTTTGTGTGATCATATCTGAACCAAATTTGGTATGTGAGTTTATCAGCCCTATGTACAGGTCAAGTTCGAATATGGGTATGCTCTGCCCATTTTTGCGAGAGTTGTGGCCCTGTTTCGACTTGTTTTACTTAGAAAATTTCTCACTTTTTTGGTTTCCGGATGATATCTCAAGTTTGGATCCTTTAATTGCAAATACCGTTTTTATGTGGATCAGTCACATAAAGATACAGGTCAAGTTCGAATTTGAGTTTGATCCGATGATTTTTCTCAGAGTTATGGGCTTTTCGACTTAGAAAATTCAATTTTTCTTGTAATTTTCTTCATTTTGTGCCAATTTGAGGTTATATTTTAACTTTAAGAGTTTTTTTAAGATTTGGTTATTTGTATGCATGTTAGTAATGAGACAATGCACAAGTGTCTTATCCATATAGAATACTTCTACAAAGCTTCCGCTCCAAATGAAGCCACCGGTTCGGGGGACACTGGCAGAGCGGCCTTTTATTCCTAAATAAAATCTTGTGTTTGTGGTATCCCTACATACCCAATATAAATCACCCCAACCCTAATCTTTTTTCTTCTCCATATTCAGAAATGATGACTATACTATCTACTGCTAAAACAAATCTACTTAAGATTATTCTACAGTACTTCATTCTTTCATTACTTCCAGTGAACACATGCTAATGCAACTATAAGAGTTAAAACTAATTGGTGAGAATTAGATTGCAAACAACACTGGAAAGGTTTTTATGCATCTACCGGCATATACTGAACATTAGTGAACGACAAGTGTTGATTTCATGTTTTCATACATACTGTTCTTTAAATGCATGTTTCAACAAAAATCTATTAAGTAAAAACAATTCCCATTTTGAATGAATATATGTGACATTTTCACCCCAGAACTCAGCACCATTTACCCACTAACTTTAGAATAATAAAAAAAGATAATAATCGCTGCCTACCTTATTTTTTCAGGACATATTACCTTGAATACAAGCTATATTTGTTTAAGCATTATGTTCTTGAATGTTCATCTGATCACGTTATGCATCCGTTTCAGGTGTTTGATTTTTTAAAAGGAGTTATTCTGACAAATTTCAAGGACAGAAATAAATACGAGAGCTCTCAATGGATCAGGTCGATGCAACAAGAAGAGTCCCATGTTGAGAAAAATGTCCTTGAAACCATACAGAATAGGTAGGCTATTAACACCATGTTGACCTTTGACTAATGCCATGGCTCTATTTACTGTGTCGGAGATATAGCCCTAATACTTAAATATATGGCGTGGCATCATTCCCTGTATGTTGTTGATGTTAGACACAAGTTAACACTTTTTTTATTACTAAGTAATATTCTCTCTGCATAAGCCTTCAATTATCATAATTATACCCCCTTTTTGCACCTGTCCCATCAGTTTCACTCCAATTTTGACTACTCCAACTGCTCCAGGTAATTTGTTGTTTTATGATTATAACGAATATTAGGGCTGCCACGATGCGCTTGCTTCGATTCGAGTTTCGTTTATCCAAAACCATAATCGAATAGTTTCGATGCGGACTGTACCGCACCGGCCGGTGCATAAGTCGATCTTTTTTGTGATTTACTAGTGTATAAAGACACCCCTGTTTTATGTACAAATTATGAAGGTATCTGTGTATCGGTAAGTATAGGCATATGATGAAATTTTTGTGAAACGAGATCTGTTTTATTTGTTTGGAATAGGCGTTGTGATACGGTAACTGTCGCCATTTTCATTGGAATTTCCCACTCTAAATATAGATGCAGTTTCGTTTGCTATATAATTACCGCAGTGTGCAGACGAAAGCTAACATGAGAATAATGATTTGATAGGCTGATTTCGGTAATGCGCATACTATTGACCAATGACCTGCCCTGTTTTAAAAGTCGACCGGTTAATCGGGGTCAAACACGTGACACACTCAAAATCTTTTGCGAGCAGAGGTCTGATAGGTCAAAAGCTCAAAGGTCACACTCGATAAACCAATGGTTATGCGTGTTGTTTTACTATCTGCGGTCACAGTGTGCGATATCAAAATGTCTGCTGAAAATAAGCCTGAAATATCTATCATTCAATCAAATTCGAATAAAAAATGAGGATTTACATTTATCAATTGCAAAAAATTAAAATCTGAACCTCACTTTCATGGCTTTCTTTGAAAGTTGGCACTTGCACAATGTACAGTATGGTTTAATTTAATATTGGATCCCAGAAGTACATGTACATGTTATTCAGAGATATTGGACCTGTCGACTCGCACATACTCAGTCCCAAGTATGGGCATATGGCCCTTATGGGGTAAATTCCGGGTAATACGTGAACATTGAACAACATCTCTAAAAGTAAATGGTACCATTGGAAATGCTTTTGGTAATTGATTTATTAACAGTGTTTAGAAACTTGAGTGCTGTTTAGTATTTACATATTGGATACATACATAGCAGTATAGATGACAGTATCATGACACAATACATGAATGGTATTTAATTTTTCAAATAGACTTTCTGGGATACAGTGCCGGTGTCATGACTCTGAATCAGCAGACCTGTTTTTGCCGGTAACTTGCATCGCGATGCGCATCGCATCATGGACAAATAATCTGACCCCTCTGCATTGTGGCAGCCCTAATGAATATATGTGATTATTTTTCAGCAAATACGGCTGGGACCACGTCATTGAATCCTTGGTTCAGCTTGGTTTCATATTGATGGACACATTTGGCCCGAAGGCAGCCTTTGGTCGACTGGACAGCGCACCACAACATCAGTCAGGTGCTAATGGCCAGGCCTGCAATCTAGGTGCTCAAATTTTATTGGACACATTTAAGGTGATGTCAATTTACACGTTTGTGCTGTCACCTATAAGTTAGAATCCAGATCATGGACAGACAGATTGTATGGTACAAATCTAACTACATAACATCCTTCTTTTGTATCTTGAACTAAAAACAGTTTAAAGCTTGAATTAACATACAGACGGTTGCTATTTAACCTGATGCTCAGTCAATAATCTCATACCAGATTACCTCAGCTCGCTAAGCTGAAAAGAAGCTTGGATTATTGTTATAAATGTACTTATACTGATCCAGTGCCTCCACCCATTCGGATATATCTAAATTCAAGTAGTAGTAATTGATTGGTTACAGTATGCAATTTTGGAGGAAGCGGAATGGGCGGTTCTAATATATAATAGGTCCAGTCTTTGTCGAACATCTAACCTATGTTCCGAGTGATACGCTGCTTAACTCTTTGTGAAGGGGCATTCTTTTAACGATGTCCTCATATCCGTGGTGGTTGGTTCACAGACACCATTGCAGTCTGGGCTAGACGAGGTTAGTGTTCTGGTTCGAACCCCAACATGGGCAAAAATTGGGACCGATTATCAAGCTTCATCTATGTTAAGGGACATATCAATGTGCCTTTCCGATTGAAGTTGACCTATCAGTAAACTGCCGGCAAGCTGGAGTGAAATAATGAAAGCTACAGTGAAATAACAAAATCATATTTCAATGTGGCTTCTAAGAGATACATATGACAATCTATGTTTTGGCAATTTTCAGCTTTTTTTATAGTATAGGCGAGCATATAATAAATTTGCTTGCTCTGTCTGTTGCAGGCACATGAGATGGCCAGGGTGGAAATCGTTGACCAGATATTCAACAGACTTGTTGTGAAGGCCACAACTCCTTTGTCCCACTATCTGGGTGAGTTTGGAATGTTCTATATATTACAGGACTGTAGTTGAGTTCAAATTTGTGACTTGAAAATCCCGTTCTCAGCCTCAAGTTTTTCTGTCTTGATTCCCAGGAAATCCAATCAAACAAAGAGAGGTTCGCCACTTATAGCACTCTTTATGTTTTTTCTAGTTTAATTGTAGAAAATTATGGAAGGTGCCAATCCAACTCAGACCTTCGATTTTGGAAAATCACCAGTGCACTTTTCTAAGTGGACATATTTTGAACATCACGCGTGATTTTCTTGTAAGCACTTTCTCGATATGCTTTCAATTTTGAGTGGACAGCAAATTGTCATTGTCATTGGCTAAATAGTGAGAATACACGAAAGTGTATTAAAGAGATGTTTACACACGAAATAATCTGACACAAAATTAAATTGTCAAAGAGAGGGTACTTCCAGTCAATAATTCGGAGTGTTAGTTAATAACACATTGGTGTTGCATGCATTTCTCTAGGCAGTCACATGGCAGTCATGTGACATGATATGTTGGAATCGGAGTTGGATGAAGAGGTTTCTTCGCCGTGTCCAGAACTCGCATGAAATAATAACTTGGTTTGACATTCAGATTCCATCATATTGTAATTTGACTGTTCAAAAAATCGAAGGCCAGTCTCAGACAAAGACGCCGCTAACATGAGCAGCACTATGGGCAAGCCTTGAAATAGTGTGTCTGTCATTTGCAGAATGAGGTCCCCAGAGGGTGAATTTAGTGATGCTAGCGGGCTAGCATCACCAAATTCACCCTCTGGGAACCTCATTCTGCTGAGGTGTAAGCAGAATGAGGTTCCCAGAGGGTGAATTTGGTGATGCTAGCCCGCTATGCGGGGTAGCATCACTAATTCACCCTCTGGGGACCTCATTCTGCAAATGACAGACACTATTTCAAGGCTTGACTATGGGCAAGTGCAAATCGTACAACCACGGCATCAGCATTTTTATTACTTTGAAGTTTCAATTACAATGTTGCAATCTTGGAAAAAGTATTCACACTGTTTAACCTATGTATGATTGATCAGATTTAACCCTCCTCTGTAATTATATTGCACGAGCGCTCAGTTAACGCCTAAGCGTGCACACAATAGAACGCCATTTTTTAATTTCGCCTGCATGCGCAGGTGCTAAAGCGCATGCCAAAATCAAAGGTCTGAATTCAACTATTCAACAATAGAGACCGGTCATAATGGAACATAATGGAAACGTCATGTTTCATACATCGTTGATTAGTTGTATTTGTGACTTTAATTGCTGTTCTTGGTAAATACAGACTTACAGTAATGCCCTAAGTAATCGACTCTTTAGAGAGCTTTCCGATGACTGGCAACAAGCCATATTTCCGACTAAATCCTGAAAAGTTACCCATAATTCTGCTGTGGTTAAAGGAGTCGATTATTTAGGACATTATTGTATATTTTGACCCCTTTTTCAGATCTTCTGAGCAAGACGATCATAACAGCCCCTCAGCTGATGCTGGACTCCATACCTAAGGTGAAAGAGACATTTGACTACCTCACACTTCTTCCAGTTCAGTCTGCTGTCAGCCTTCTCAAAGCCATCCACCCTCTTCTCAAATTCAGCATAACTCTCAAAGATTCACTAATGCTAATGCTACGGAAAGCTATGTTTTCAAAGTATGTATGAAATTTAGCTGAGAACTGTAAATTAATGCATGTATTATTATTATTATTATTATAAAATTAATTTCAAACGCATTCCACAATCAATTAGTTCAGATGTGCGTACAATATAGGAAAATCCCACAAAACATATAAAATAATAATTAATGTCTATGATTGTCACCACACCACATACAGCTAGCTAGTTATCAGTCTGAGTAAACTCATACCTAAATATTCATTACAACATTGAATATAAGGTCTGACGGATAACATCGCTATTTCATTTCCAAGTCGTCGGGATTCCGTAATCTGATTGATTGCGTAAATTATTTTCCGTCCAATGAAACCGTATGGGCTAATAAACAAGTGTCAGTGGGTGGAGACTCCCATAATGTCACCTCTAAATATAGTAACAGAGCGGAATTTCTCCGATCGAAAGCGATGCTTGCAGACAGAAACAATGGCTTCGAAATTATATATTCGGTACGATTCGGATTAATTTGAAGGATGTGCTAGACCTGATAGATAGGCATGCGCATGGTACCAACTTGGCCTCCCATAAATATAAATAGAACTCACTTATGTCCGTGTATTTGATTTACTTTATTGTACCATCGATCAATATACGTCGATGATTGTACCATGGTTTGCAAATCAAATTATTTGTCGTAAAAAAATCATCTGAAAGTTAACACCGAGGAAATGACTTAATTTTATGCTTTTAAATAGTTCTAAAGCATCATTTTTGATGACGACCTTATTTTTTGCTCTCGGATGCAGCTTTCCGGTTGCTGCAGCGAGTTTATCTCCCGAAAAAGAATAGTCGCACACAAATATTATCTGCTATTGCGAAGCACAACAAATAACACGTGGGGACACCTGTCAATCATCGATGTATTTTTTTTAATCCATGACGTCATTTTGGGGAAGCTGTTCGCTGAATAGAAATGGTTTTTGCTACATAAGCTCCAGACTCTATATTTCAAATATAGAGTCGACGTTCACCCAGACTGGCTAGTTATATATCTGAAAACATAATTTGAAGAGACGAGTTTTCTCAAAACATAATTTGAAGAGATGAGTTTTCACAGCTGTATGGAAGTCCTTGGCATCGTTTTATAGCATATGACAAGCAGTTCCACACATCAATACATGTTGCAAGCATTGACAACCATATTTACATTGGTATTGACAATGTCCTTCAAGTATAATCAACTACATACATGCAGTCAGGTATTCATTTATTCATTAAATGTATAGTTTGTACATATTGTAGTGTTTCAAATTGATATAATAAATGATGTTTTCAGGATTCAAGACCTTGCTGTTTCTATAGATTTTTTTAATTTTGGGCATCGGCAGCAAATTATCTTAACTTTTTTCTGAGCTGATTGATTAATTACACCATCATTTTGACATCTAAAATCTACATAGCAGGCAGATGTTTGTACTGAAAGTTGTGTGAGACTGGAGACTAATGTGGTCAATCTGCCTCCCTCCCCGATCTATTTTTGTAATGTCTTTTCTAATTACAACTATCTATTCATGCCTGGTAAACGAAAACCCAGCTTACATTGTTCAGTCTTGAACTCATAACTTGATAACTGTGTTCAACAATACATCTAACAATTTTATTCCATATCAGACTGAGAAATCACTTCTACAATAAATATTTGAAAGTTATTTTTGATGCTGAAATATCATAGGGATGTAAATAGCGTCCAAAACAAGACAAGACTCTGTTGAGAAAATTGAAAATTAATAATGGTGTAACACATTGTTGATGTTTTTATAAAAAAAAACTTTTTATCACAGGGACATCAATTCTAGAAAGATTGGAGTGAGTGGATTTTTGCTGATTTTGAAGAATTTTAAGGTTATTGGTGGTCTTCCGTGCAGCCAGAACAGTCAGTTATACTCACTATCATTCAGTCAGGTATGGACTATGATTACCAAGCAAATACCATTAACAATAGTCAGGGTTTCCGCTACTACCGCAGGCCGGCCGTCCAGCGGCCTCATTCCCCTCCTCATCCTTGACATAACGGTCACAAAATAGCCACAGACCAACTCAGCCGCCTTTTTACTCAGGACGACCGATCACCGACACTGATGATTAGCAGATCCAATGAATGCAAAAAAATTCATTATACGAATCCAGCATGTGGTCATCTCCATCTGAGGAATGGCTTTTGAGTTTACACCAACTGGTTTTGATCGGTACTGTATAAAATACAAAGAAAGCAGGCACGCAGAACGTGTGCAAAGCACGTGACATGAGCTCTGACATAACACTTATTACTGCTGGAGTACGCTTGACACTAAGTGTGACAATGTGTCTTTCCAACCCCAGTAATTTCTTTGATGTTGGTTTTTAATATTGCTACCATTATAAAAGATGTTGTATCCATTGTAGGCCTATGTTGTGGTGCTTACATGCTTTTAGTTCATTAACTTGAGATAAAAGAAAGACGATCTGTTTTAATTTGGTTTCTGTATGAAGCTTCAATGTTTCTGCTTGTTGTCTCAAGTGCAAGGAAATGGCTACTTTTCAGTGATAAACATCAAATTTTTCTCCCGACAGAGCGCCGGGTATGTGCTTCCCAAATACGGTCACATTCCCCCAACCCCTAGCGGAAACCCTGCAATAGTTTATATATATATAGCTATTTTAACCCTTTTGTGACTGGAGCTTCCTGAAATTTTGTGAAAACCCTATACCATTGCATTCTCTTATATATGCGTGTCTCCCATAGGGAGCCTCGCATATATAAGAGAATCCATTGGCCTAACAATATTTACCTATTCTTGTAAGCCAATGCATTCTCTTATTTAGGGTGGTATACTGGAGTCAGCTTGTCTGTCCGTCGTCCATCCGTGGACACAAATTTGTCCGGAGTTTTTCTCAGTCGTTTTTTTATCAATTTCCGTGAAACTTGGCACAGACATCAACCACCATGGGAACCTGCGCACCTGCGATTATGACGTCTGTCAGACTTATTTTGGTGGAGTTATCCCCCCTTTTTTTACTTAGAATTTTTTTGCAACATGTATACTTTTGTCCGAGCTTTTATTCCTACATTTTTCGGTCAATTTTTTTAAAACGTGGCACAGATATTTAGTACCATGGAACTTGTGCATCTGCGATTATGACGTCTGTACGACATTTTTTGGTGGAGTTATCCCCCTTTATCGACTTAGAATTTTTTTTTGCAACATGCATAATTTTGTCCGAGCTTTTATTCCTAAATTTTTCGGTCAATGATTTTTAATCTTGGCACTGATATTTAGTACCATGGGAACCTGTGCACCTGCGATTATGACGTCTGTCCGACATTTTTTGTGTGGAGTTATTCCCCTTTTTCGACTTAGAAATTTTTTCGCAACGTACATAATTTTGTCCAAGCTTTTATTCCTACATTTTTCGGTCAATGGGTATAAGATTAGGATTGTGGTTGTACACCTGCAATGGGAACTGTTATTTTATTATTTTAACTAAATGTTTACTGACATGTGAAACATCTTAGTATTTTAAAAACAGGGGGGTATCCGTAGTCCCATTGGGACAGTCACACCTCTAGTTTATGCTAGGCTCCCTATGGGAGACTCACATATATAAGAGAATGCACTGGCACAGGGTCTTTAATGCTGCACCATCGCATCTCCCTTCATGAAAGGGATCATAAATGTGACTATTGCAAAACAACTGCCAATAAATATTGTATATAAGCATTACTGAGAACTGTTGTAACTACATTAATTTTGGTACCAGACCTCAAAATATGGTACTGAACATTTGCAGAATGTGGTCCCCAGAGAATGAATTTAGTGAGGCTACCCCATGCAGCGTGCTAGCGTTACTAAATTCATCCTCTGGGGACCTTTTTCTGCATGGCCTCATCTGCTATGGGAGACCTAGACTCAGATTTAAGTTCCCAAATAGTGAAGATGGTGATTCACACCCATTGAGCATCTCGATTATGCATTGTGTCATCTGCCAATTTGTGAATAAAGAGAAATTAAATTTTGTAAAGAAACTAAAAACATTGTTAGTTTGATAATAAAGATACTTTCCAGAGAAGACCTAAGCACAATGAGGTTACCAGAGAGTAAATTTAATGATGCTAGCCCTCTGTGCATTAAGCATTTTGTAGGATCTTTGAGAGACTAAAATAGTTACATTTTCTTTTCCCGTTTGTGAAACAAAATTATTGCATGCTGTCAAAAGCTCAAGTTTACTGGTCTCTTGTCTCAAAATTATTATTATGTACCTTTGTAATAATACTTTTGATCTAGCCTCTCCAAGTCCAATAATTTCTTCAGTCACCCCAACATGACCGCAACATCTCTGATTGATCTCTGATTTTTATCTCTCAGGTGCAGGTTGACGTTCATTCACGTCACAACCCTGGGAGTAATGAGGCGCTATGCTTGGAGATCCTCAGTAATCTACAGCGAAGCTTCTCTCAGCAGGCCGACGTCAGACTCACTCTGTATGAGGTGAGACTATAAAGTTTCTGCAGTGTGCATACGCTTATCCTTGAACTTGAAAATAAACTTTAGAAATTCCCAATTTTGGGAACAGCTGAAATAGAAATACTGCCACTTTTTAGCTATTCTGTACTATAGAATACTGAAAACACATTATCTATATATATATAAAAGAGTAGAATCTGTCTGTCTATCTGTCAAGTTTGTGATTTTTCTGCCAGAATCCAGTACCGATTTCAACCAAGTTTGTTGTAGTGACCCTGGATACCCCAACAGATGTTATAACGGCCATTATTAGTTTTTAAAAATCAAATCACAATGATTAAACAATTAAAATGTGCGCAAAGCTCAAAAGGGCCCACTGTTGAATAAAGGCTTCCAGAGAGGAAACCTGACTAAGATAAAAATGCGCACTTCACAGGTCCCTTTGAGCAGAGGCCGCAGCTCCCTCCGACCCTGAATAAATGCTCTCAAAGGGAGCCTGTTTCAGATAATTTATGTATAATAGCTCCAGCTGTAAATAGCATCATGATATCGAATTCAACTTCATGTTAATTTTAGTGTTTGTCAGATCTCATACGAAAACTATTGCTATTGACATTAACTGTTTTAAGTTCCACATTCCTCTTCTCATTGACAATTGCTATAAACACAAACATTTATATAAATACGAAATTCATGTTTGTCATTCCTGATGTTATTGGAAATCTTTTCCTAACCTTTTTTTTGTGAGTAATATATATATATACATCTATATAATTTAACATGTTAATATGACCGGTAATGTATTGGAAATTTAGTCCTTCAGAAGAGTACTTTAAAATCACTTTGAAAAATATGTGCAAGCACTGGCTACAGAATACAGTAATGCCCAAAATAATCGACTCCTTAACCACATCAGAATTATGGGTAATTTTTCAAGATTTAGAAGGAAATATGGCTTGTTGCCATTCATCGGAAAGCTCTCAGTGATAGCTTTCCAATGAATACCAACAAGCCATATTTCCGACTAAATCCTGAAAAATTATCCAGAATTCTGATGTGGTTAAGGAGTCGATTATTTAGGGTATTACTGTAGCAGAGGCTGGAATTAGAGTTATCCTTATTTCTTCCCCTACTAAATAAAAGTGATGGCTGACTAACTGATTGTTCACATCATAAAGTGAAACTAAAAGAAGTCATGCTGTCCTATTTTCAAGCTTAATCTGAGGTGATGGATATCTTAGTGTGCATCATCATTTTGAGAGGAAATGAGAATTTCTTCAAGGACATCAAGCAATGAACACATCATACTGTGTCTATTTTAGGGAGAGGAGGGTATTCTAAGTGATTTAGCACTTGTCCTCCAATCCCTTTCGTCATAAACTAATTTAATTTATGAACAAATAAAATATGTTTAAACAAAAAAAAATACTGTGTCCATGTCTCTCTCTGTTCTAACGATAGAGCTGGTGCCAAATATGTAGGAGAAAATGGCACTGATTTCAACCACAGGCCCCTGGGGAAAATTACTAAAATACCAATATAGACTGTACCAGTGTAAAGGTTCCAATGACCGATTTTGGCTAAAACCACACCAACTATCAAAACCCTACTAAATTCTAGAAATTGACAATTGCAGCCAAAATATCCTCAGGCAATATGTGAGGTGCCCTTTGGGCAACTCGCATATATAGGTGAATGCATTGGCACAGGGTTTTTGCAAAAATTCAGGAAGCTCCTGTCAGGAAAGGTTAATGGAATATATATTAGGGTTGGACACTATCGAGAGAGATCAAGATCAAGTGCATTTTCCAAATTTTTTCCTGTAAATGAGTTATATGCATTTTACATCGTGCCAAAAGTTTGTACATTCATATCGGAATTTGAGTTTACAGAAGAAAACATCAATATTTAGTGATCTCACAGATTAAAATTTGTTTTTATTTGACCAGTTCCTGCCATTCAATTCTGAACTCAGGTCTACTCAATGGATTTAGCTGCCATCACTTGTATCAACATTTAATTTCTTTATTCCAAAGGGTCTGTATGATGTTTTATGCAAGAACTCACAGCTTGGTGCACCAATTCTGGATACTCTAGAGCAACAGGTATAGTACTCTTATTGTACCCCATGACCAAAGGAAATGTGGGTATACTGGATTACATGAGTCGATCGTTCGTCTGTCTGTCTGTCTATGCGGGCATAATCTCAACAAGGTTTTGTTCGGGTTTTCCATTCTAGATATGTACGTCCAAGAAGATATCTCAGCCACAGGTTTTCTGGTCTCAATGAAATTTGGTTTAGATGTTCACTACTATGAGTGTTCAATTGTTTTGTTCAGATTGTCCGTTCTAGAGTTATTCATCTTTGTTTATCTGGAAATATTTGCCTTTTTTGTACGTCCAACGAGATATCTCAGCCAAAGGTTGTCAGATCTCAATGACATTTGGTATGGGTCTGTCCATCTTTCTCCAACAAATATTGGTTACAAAGTTTGTCATCCTCAGTGCCATCCATAGAATTCGAAATACAACACTTCTTAAACAATTTCACAATGAGTTCCGTGTCTAATTTGTCCCAGAACTGCTTCACCTATTTTTACCACTAACGGAAATTCAGGTTGTTTCAGGGAATTTGGTGAATGCTTTGTCTTTTTTGTTGCACATCCACTCAGTCCATTTATTCCTTGTTGAATTCATGAAGGGTTTATTAAGATACATCCAACAGCTTAAGATTGGAGGTCATGCCTCCTGGAATAACTGCAATATTTGACCTTCACTTACACTCGTCTTTCACACTGTCTTTTATATACGTACTGAAACTATCAAAAACTAACAATGACCTCTCTTTCATCAATCCACCAGGCCTGCAACTCCACACACTTTCCAACCATGCAAACATCTGTATCTCCGTCAAAGTCATCTTGCCCACTGAACTATATGGTATATCCCCAAAATCTATTCTTGCTATAAAGATTCTGAGCGTCCTTAGTCATATCCAAATGTGCATCTATTATTCGTCTGTCTTTCCGTGACAAATAATATAAAGAAAATAAAAGATGCCTTCGACAAGTTTCGTTTCATGTGGACTTGTCTGTTTAAAAACATGGATTGGACGACAAAATTACGTATAGCAACGTGTTAGTAAAGTTTGCACACAACAAATAATAATCAACGGAGATAATGTTATTTGTATAACACAAAAAACATATATATATTATCAAGACTTATCTTCGTGTCCTCCGTTAACAAGGGGAAAAAGTGGAAAGCGGTCTGGCTACAGAGCTTATATAGGGACATTTGGAGATGACGTCATCAGAGGTTACAGTTCACGAAACAGGATAAAATGTACCATAGAATTTTCGTACGGGTTTGTTAACCCTTCCTTGTTAATATTTTGGGGATATACCATATAGTTCAGTGGGCAAGATACTTCTAGGAGATATATATTTAACTTTTTTGGAAAATATTGTTTTTCATCCACCCAACCTTTCTCTTGCACTTGAATATTCAAACCAGGTGGAAATTTATCTTTCGGCATTGTTTTCCATTTGAAAATTAAGATTGGTTTTAGCTTCGTTCCATCTGCCACGCACGCAAGAACAACAGTAAAGTGCGATTTCTCGTGGCCTGTTGTTATAATCTGCACAGTTCTCTCACCTAACTTATTGACAGTTATGCCTGGCGGCATGTCGAAATACATTGGAACTTCGTCCATATTTACAATATGTGACAATTTATTCTTGTTTTCTTTCTGTTCCTTTTTCACAAACTTTTGAAAGCTAAGCCGTTTCTCTTCATAGTCCTTTGGCATTTTTTGTAATATTTTCTTTTTGGATCCTTTTCATAAATCGTGAAACCCAACTTGGCGCACCTTTGAACCCTGAAAATTCCATGTCTCTTGCTAACTCGATGGCGCACAAACAAATTCCATTTCGTGAAACTGGCAGGAGTTGAGGACATCTTTCTTCAAACCACTTTAGAAGAACATACTCAAGTTAAGGCCAGAATGAAGCTTCACTGCAATTTTGCTTGTTTGTCCCTACACATTCCAAAAACCATATCTTTCATTTTGCGCCATTCCCTGATTATTTTTTCACTAACACCAAACTCTCGTTCTGCGGGCCTATTACCATGATCATTTGCGAATTTTATCACTTTCAACCTGTATGAAATTTCATTAACTTTGATGTTTCCTTTTGATGCCACATTTATCCAATTTGAATTCGAAGAAAGCTGATATCTATAAGAAAGCACAATGTCGTTTGAACATTTTTAAGGTATGAGGAAATACAGAAAAATATCCTACCATTTATAGGAATACTAGCAGATTAGCCCGCCACTGGTGGGATTGGTCCCATGGCTTTGGTCGATCCATTAATTTGTTTTTTCAAGGTAACCCCGTACAGGCACACCGACAAAAATATTCCCCGTCCCGAGTTGACCATACATAATAAATTTCACGTCGATGTCACCGCTGACGACCGAGATATCGCCCAAGATCATTTGTGGGTACCCGTTTCAAGGTGAAGGTCACCTCAGGCGGACAAACTGACCCGACAAAAATCTCCCCCGTCCCTTGGAAGCCCTAAGTAGGAAATTTCGTCTCGATATCCCCAGTTTCCGAGACGGTCGATTGAGCCATATTTATACTCGTGTATATAACACTCTTTAACAACGTCACCGCAGATACGAACGCTCTTTAATCATTAACCCATTAACCCATAAATTCCAACGACGGTGGAAGGGTGAAGGAGTGTCGGACATTCTCAGAAGCGGTGCGATGACACTTCTCGTGGCTTTTTACCCTCAGATAGCAAGTTTGGGCTCAATCGGTCGAGCCGTTTTCGAGTCTATAAAGGATATATATATATCTATATATATATATGGAAGTCTCAAAATATATAGTAGAAGATAAAATTGAGACTCGGCTTACTGTTGTTTTAGGGTAATGGCATCATTAATTTAGTTGTTGTCTAATTGTCGAGAAAATGCTTTATGCACACGCACTCTTCAATATTAAGTGTCAAACATGGGGATTAAAAAGCGTACATCATGAAAGTATCTTTATGTAATATATACACAAGTTCTCAGCTCCACGCTAATGCCTCATTAAAACATGATAACATTTGGAGTCAGTGTTTGTATAATGCTCATTCCCAGTCTTTGAATAAATATTCTGATGTGATGTCATCCGATAGCAGTATGCAGACACGTCGAGCTAGTAAACTATGTTGCAACATTAGAGACATCAAAGCGAATATATACCGCAGTCATTGAATGTGGGTAAATCATGCATGTTTCCAGATTTGCTACACAGTCAGGTCAAGGACACCCATATTTGTGAAATTGCTGCTGTTTGCAGTTGAATTCTCAGATACAAATATATATAATATGGTAAATATGTTTTAAACATGTGGGAGAGGGAATAAAATAATGACATTAGAGTGAGGATGGGTGTGTTTATTTTTTATTTTTTCGGGGGACTATTAAAATAGCCGGTGTCCGTGCGTGTGTGTGTGTGCGTCCGGAAATGGTTTCCAGATGATAACTTTAATTTCGGTTATTAGATCAAAAGCATAGGTGAGTTTATCAGACCAAAATACAGGTCAAGTTCGAATATGGGTTTGCTCCGCCCATTTTTGCGAGAGTTATGGTGCTTTTTTTACTTAGAATCTTGTAATTTTCTGGTTTCCGGATGATAACTTCAGTTTGTGTGATCATATCTGAACCAAATTTGGTATGTGAGTTTATCAGCCCTATATACAGGTCCAGTTCGAATATGGGTTTGCTCTGCTCATTTTTGCGAGAGTTGTGGCCCTTTTTCGATTTGGAATCTTGTCAATTTCTGGTTTCCAGATGATAACTTCAGTTTGTGTGATCATATCTTAACCAAATTTGGAATGTGCGTTTATCAGCTCGAAATACAGATCAAGTTCGAATATGGGTACGATCCACCCATTTTTGTCTGGTTGCTTCGGATTTAGGGTCCTTGTTATTTTTTTCAGAAAAGCTGATGCCCCCAATGATGCCACTTTTTCGGGGGACACTGTGGCCGGACGGCCTTTTATTATACCTGATTTTATTATCTGATCATGCTGGAGTTAGTTTGCGCTGGCATTCTGTCTCTTTGCTTACCTGTGGTCGGCGTTTATTCCTCTAAATACTGCTGAAAATATGCCCCTTATTGACTTACTGATCTGTAAGTCGCAGGAAGATTTTAATCGGGGAAATTGGGTAAAAAGCAACTAATCTACCGGTCTGTACGGTACCCGTTCATCTAAAATAACTATTAAATATGATAAAATTTCACAATTGTATCTGTAAATGGGTTTATTCCATAGAAGACTTTATATTTGTTCTGAACGCCACATGAGTTGTCAATTGAAAGTGGTAATTTAATCTGAAATATATATTTTATCACAAATCTATATATATATTTTGGAACTTCTGCCTGTGTGTATGTATGTTTGTTTGGGTGTTATAGACTCAAAAACTGCTCAACCATTCCGACTCAAATTTGGTATGTAGGCCTACTTTGATCCTGGGGAACAATATTTAATTACACTGTGTATTCTGTGCATTATTTAACATAAAAGTTAGATTATAACCAGTATATCATTAAAATAGATTACAATTATACATCATTATGATCGTAAGATATCACTCTTTCCGATAAATATAGCATTCTGTGTTGATTTGTATGATAGAGTAGATTACAATTGACAACAAAAATCTCACTACTGGATCTGGGTGTAAACCCCACTATAGAAAGGTACAGACAGGATGCTTCGACATAAAGCAGTATCTATCCCTACTGATTTCACCAGTTTTTTACGTCGACGGAAACTTGGACTAGTTTTGAATGTGATATGTAAATTGAAAACTTTAATTTTATTGCAGGGTTTGATGAAGTATTGGGTATATAAATAAAAAATGTGTATTTTATGATATGTAATTATGTCCAGATCTTAGATCAGAAGTTCATTACATTCACCGAACCAGCTTAGACTGACACATTGCAGAATTCTCCCTCTTTTGCCAGGGGAAAGTGACTTCTGTCTGCTATTGCAGTTTGCTTATACCTGAATAAAAAGTATAAAGTCATACATGTCATTTGAAGAATTAAATGTGTCCAATGATTGGGTAATGATTATAACTATTATTTTCCATTGTCTCATAGTAATTGTAATTCAAAATGAATATTTGTCGCTCAACCATGCATTCTCATTGGTCGAGAGCTGCTAACTTTGGTTTTCGATACACCAGCGTCGTCCACAGAACCGTTCATAAATTTTGAATAGAGCATGCTATTATTGAAAACTCCCATCAAATACGTCATAGCATGTAATACCATTAAAAATACTCTTTTTTTGTAACTTCTTTTTAATTTGATGGTGGACAGAATTACAATGGAGATAAGGTTTCATTGGATATTCTGAGATTCGAGCATGAAAACAGTTTGCGAACTCGCCGCCATGCCTGCATTTTCACAAACTGTTATAATGCTCGAATCCCTGAATACCTAACTCAACAGAGTACATTTTATATCTCCAAGTTGGATTATAGAAGGCTGATGTTGTTGTTGATTGAACTTAGGCCTTTATAATTCTTCCCTGATCACTATTCCTTTATTAATGGATGGGAAAGGTGATTTCTCTAAATTTGAAACTTAGCCTAGTCTCTGATGACGACTACTCATGGTTAGTAAAACCTTAGTTATGTCATGGGGATTGACAACAAATACATGTAATTCCTTTGTTCTTCAGAATATTTTGTGCTTACGTTGCAGCTAAAGAAATATTATGAGTCGGCAGAGGATGCAGAGCCACCACTGAAGATGAATCCATGTATTCTAGCTCAAGGAGAACAAGTTTACCTTTCTGAACCACTGGTGAGTGCTAGAACAAATTATTTTCTTGATCCAGCTGGATCTAGTGGAAAAAAAAAACAAATCTATCCTAAGTAGTACGATGTGAGAGAATTAAAGAGTGTAAGGAGAGTTGTGACGGGTGGGATGGAGAGACCTATTTAAAGTGTTTGCATATACAATGGAATTTTGTAACTACAGTAATGCCCTAAATAATCAACTCCTTAACCACAGCAAAATTATGGGTAATTTTTCAGGATTTAGGCATGCACATATTGATAGCTCTTTAGGCCATAATTAAAAGGTTATTTTTTTGCTGCCGACTCAAAATATTACATTCGTCTTGAATTTCAATATTTTTTTTACCAGCAGCAAGTTTATTTAAAATAACATTTTTATTTAACAAACAGTGATTTCTGAGGGCTCTGTTTGGAAGAGTTTAATGCAATGCTATAAGGACCAGATCTTGATTGCCTGATTTATAAAGGGAAAGACATTCCAAAAATGATAGCCAGTTAAACAATACATTGTTTTTAAAGTCATTGAATTATTAAGTTATTACATTCAGTCTTGGAAATTAGCGTTGGCAATCGACAGTGCTAAGACAAAAGCCGACGTGAAATTAATTTGCAACGAAATTTGTTTTAGCCAAGGCAAATAAATAAAAAAAAATTCAATTAGGAAGTGAAATGGATGTTTGTTGAAGTGCTACCAATGCCATGATCTGTTTTACGCTCGCATTTTTTATTAATTCCACAATTGGGCCACACAACACATGTCCACAAAATCATTTTACTTGCGGATTTACACACATTGACACACTAATACAAAAGTCTAACATGGTAATCCGTCCCCAAGCAACTGGTTACGGTTGACAGAGCAAGCTGCACCAACTTGAGAGGAGGTCATTGTGCCACTCGCATACGCACGACATACCAATCATCTCACAATTTAGCCAACTGATGATCTTTAGTGTAGCCAACTGATGCTAACGCTTTGATGTTTCCGATGAAGTATAGCCAAGCTTCATAAAACATATTGACAAGCACGTGCTCTATTGTTTTAAAACTTTTTCGACCGCGTGTTTCCACAATGAAAGAAGCCAAATGTATTTAAGATAATATTTAACACATATCAGAATAAGCAATAGTCTATACTATTTGACTTTGCTCTTAGTCCTTTGTAATTAAAATCTTTAAAGTATACTCGGTTCAAAAACACAAATAATTGATAAAAAAAATGGCCCTCATGCAGTCAAATCATGATGGGTCATTCAAAATGAAATTCACTGCTGATCTGGCTGATCAGTGAGTTATAACCTTACATACCCAGCCCAAGGGAATAGATCTTACCCCACTGATTGGGACACATACATTGAATGAAGTAAATGATACTCAGAGATAATATAACTTTAATAATGAGTCTGTTCTGCAGTAAAGCTATCATAACATGTTAGTTTGCCTTGTGAGCAACAATTCATCATAATTCAATGAAAACAACACTTAATTGATAATTGCCTAGGCAAATAGAAAATTTCCTGGCAATTATTTGACCTAGGAAAATTTTCCTTACTTAGGTTGTATATTCTGACATGATCATTACCAATTAACGCCCTATAGAATGCTGGTTTATGAAAAAAATATTGTACCTACCTACCTACCTTCCAAAAATATAGGTCGCATGAACATGAAGTACTCGATTTGAGTCATCATAGGTCTGTGACTGTCAAAATGTCTTTCAACATATTATATGGACATATATACAATATATTTTATCTTATATTAATTTGAGTATCTTCCACATTCAAATAGATCACTTTCATCTAAAAATTCTGAGTGCAGGAGAGCGGAAATGTGAACAAAGTTAGATCAGGCGGAATCATCGCAACATAAATATTTAAATTACATGTTCATCCAAGCAATTCAAGTTCATTCAACCACTAATTCAACGCATGATAATCAGCTGATCAGGGACTGTTTTGTCACATATTACCTGAAAAATTAACAAAATATAATGATGGAAAGTGTGAAATAAATGGACTAATAATTGGTTTTGATAAATACGTGGTATAATTCACTTGGGGAGTCCCCTTTTTATTCTGCTCACTCAGGTTTTGCCAGGCTTGACACACCTTGTAAATTAACAGTATGTACATAATTTGGAAATTCAGTTTTCTCATTTAATGTTATCTTAGGGGGTGTTGATACATTACCCGGCGAAGATCGCATTCGCTTTAGCCGGCAGCGATAACAATAGAGTGTTTATACTTCGCCAGATAAGAATTACGGCTATCCGGATACTCAGCTATACGGTTTTCAAATTTTGGATAAAATGATTTAGTACAAGCACCTGATTGTCGTATGGATTCTAATTCGCTCTGCGGTTAAGTTAGATGTTTATCTGGGGTCATGCCGTCATGGGTGATTTCCTTTCACCAATTAACTCGAACAATATTATTGTGCAATCGCTGATAGACCAGCCCGCTTTTCACCTCTGTATATATTGGTCAGTTTGCCAGTTTGATTGTCTCTAATCAGCTGTCAGGTCGGTGGTCACGCACCTTGGTTATAAGCTATTATTATAAATACTAACCGATGATGGTACACGTACTCTGCATGTGCATGGTACATTTGTTGCGCATTCGAGGGAATTAATTCATGTACATGTATGTCCATATATATATGGAAGAAATGGGATGGCACGTTTCTGTGGATTCAAACTTAATGGACAATTAGTTCAATAATCGAAATCTGAGTGCGCCGTGGACATATTTACACAGGGACGGGTCTAGAGGCCCTGATTTTGGAGGTGTGGGACTGTTCATCTTTGGAATTTATCGACCGACCATGGTTATGGCCAGGTGTGAGAATTTTTTTAATCTGAACCCTGAAAATTGCAAAATCCTAGCATCCAGCCTTAAGATTTCCAATTGTTGGACATTTTCCAAACTTGACGCACCTCTAATAAGGTTGGATCATTTCCAATTGATGGTCATTTCAGTCCAACAATTTGGTAAAAAAATAAGCAAATGTTGCCTAAAGAAATCACCAATAACAAATTGTTGAAAATAAATCTACGACAACAATTTCAACATATTGCTGATGTCAAATGTCCAACTATTGCCGTGTCAGGTATGAAATTTCCAGCTTTTGAATATTTTGATTAAAGTTGGGATGAGACACCCCCATCGCCACGGCACTATATACATGGACATGGTGAACGCCCGAGTAAAATGAAAAACATATTTTATTGTATAGGGTGCAAACGGAAAATGTTTCACATTTGATTCGCGATGTTGAAACTTATATATATAATATAAAATCCAATCCAAATGATTAGACACCAATTTGTAGATGTATGCGACGAAAAGATCTCAAAACTGACAATGTCCATGCTTTTAGTGCGACACTCACTTCACAGGCTGTATATGAACCCAAACAAACCATTAACAATGTTTTTTAAATATCTATAAAATTACCAATAGCAATACCTGAAAGTTTGAGTTGGATATTAATAATTTCGGCATTTCCATTTCTAAAAAGTTTTATTTCACTATACTGCCCAACCATATCTCTAACAGGAAGCGGCTAGATGTTTACAGGTGTACAGCAATATCATATTGCAGTTCAGTGAGAACTAAAACGAAAACTATTAACAAGTAAAGGAGACACATGAATATATGCGTATCTTCGCCGGCGATGTGTAAACACTCTGCCCAACCTTCGCCGGCTAACGGGTTCGCCGGGTAACGGCTTCACCGGCTATGTGTAAACGTCACCTTAGGCTATGCATCATTGTTCAGTCATTGGAAAATAAGCGGAGTGTGTTGTCTCTTTACCCAAACATCGGACTTTTTATTTAGGGAAGGGCCTAATCATCATTTAAGGTCACCTATAGTTTTTGGGACTAAAAAAACTTGCACCCCATGGGCTTAAACGCAGCTGTATACGGTATGTCCTTAATCATTAAAACCAATTCATTATCTTTATTGTAGGCTCACCTTCTTAGCTGTATCCAGCATTGTATTTATAAGATTCAGGAAACTCAACAGCGTCAATCAGGCTCAGATATTGAGGACGAGGATAGCGACGTACTCAATACACTGAAAGATCTACAGAATGTCATGGAATCGCTCACAAGACGGATGATACTCAGTGATATGGAGGACTTTGAGTTGGTGAGTAATAATATTATAATGAATCAGCAATAGTAGAAAAGATGACAATAATAATATTAACCTCTTCGCTGCTAAATGACGTTATGACGTCGTATGCTGGGCTGTTGACGTTATTGCCATTTTCTAGCAGGAAAATATAACAGGAATATCACAAGAACCTTAAAACTGACTCTGTTTGGGCACGTAATGTGTCATAGGGCACGTGATACCATTGTCACTCCCATCCACCCAACGAGGAAGCTACCCCAGCTGCAACAAATTTGTGTTCATATCAAGGTAGCATACTGACATATATGCAGTTAGCATATTGACAAGATCTATAGACACCCCAACCTAGTGGTGAGAAGCAGTCACAGTATGACAGCCTTGCTCAAGTATCACAACTACGTGTAAGATTTGAACAGTGTATAATTCTAGTCACCCTCTTCGAAATCTAGACACTGCTAAGAAGTTCAGTAATACCTCTCGGAGAAAGTAGAAATTGTACAGAGACGGGCTGCACGCTACACTCTAAATATATACAACTATGGTAGCGACGACAGAGACAGCATAACTGATCTGCTCCACACACTAAATTGGCAAACCCTTCAACAAAGAAGAATCTTCTCTTCTCTGGTCATGCTATACAAAATCCGCCATCAAGATGTAGACATCTCCCTACCATTTGTGCCTACTAGGTAGGGTCCTGCGAATTGGAGATTTTGATCGAATCGAATATCGAATCGAGTCTACGTAATCGAATCGAATATCGAATCGAATATCGAATCGAATATCGAATCGAATCATACCTGTGTGTTGCATTCTCAATTAGGCATTTAATGTCAATGATTAGACGATTTGAGAAACGTTCTATGAACTTCCATGAAATTCCATCATAGCTTGTGTGGTGTTCAACCGTCGTTCCCGATACTATTAATTTCAATTGAGAATTGTTGAGAGAGAAAAAAACAGATTAAAACGTCCATGCGGTCGTAACGACGATTAGATATATAACCACTAAACGTATTATCGGAATTAAATTCACGCGCAATTTGTAGAGTTTGCATGTACATGCACAATTGCAAATCAGCACTCGGAAACACCCGTTTTTATAAACTTGAAGATGCGACAACAGTCGCAGGGTAGCCTGTTTATGTATATAGTGCTGGATGCTTAGATGTCTTCTTGTCCCAGACGCTTGCGATTTATATACCACATTGCATTCATCACTGACACGTGTAAGTTTCTGCACTACATGCAGCTTTTATCATGTTTAAAATAAACATGAATAACGGACGACAAATTGTCAAGCACGTATTGTTTACATTTTCGTCGATATTACAGAACGAATGTCAACCGCGATGAATGCGGAGGATGGGAAAGTTACATTTATTTTATTGTTAAATACACTTATTAAGTAACTTCATTTGGTCGTAACATATATCAACATACCATGCATAAAATCATCTGGCCAATATCCATTTGCATTCATACTTCGTTCGAACGACGAATCACTAGAAAAGGGGTTAGCGGTGTACTCCATTGGTACCTCGTGTGCGCGGTTTTAGACAAAACGGGAAAAGTCACGTGCGGGAAACTGATGTGAAATTCAGATATATTTAGTCGTCCTATAGTTGCTAATTACTGGCTATACTTATATTTAATAGCATGCGAATATTCGCGATGTACAATAAGAATTATAAGGTGCATATATTCATAATTTTCGGGAATTATATGGCACAGAAGCAGCGAAGATCGACGTGTGCACTTGTCCGTAAACAGCTTACTTTTTTGTCAGTGTATATTCGAAATTTCGAGTTGGAAATTTCTAATCGAATTTGACTTTCGAATCGAACCTCGAATCGAATATCGAATATTCGCAGGACCCTACTACTAGGGGCCACAAGTTCTTCCGTACTGCTAAAGCTGACCGAAACGATCTCGAATCCTTCTTTCTCGAACGCATAATCATAAATTGGAACAAACTCCCCCTTGACATATTCTTAAACTGCCACAAACACAGACAGTTTCAAATCCGAATTCACAAAACATATGTTCCCACCTGTAAACAAACAGACAGCTTCTAAATAGTATGAAGCTCCAATTTATTTTAATAAATTATCAAAATAACCAAAAAAATAAATATGCTTTTATGTTTTAAAATTTCATGCACCTCCACATAATCCTCAGCACATTGAGGGCGATGGAGTATCAAGTAGATGTAGATGTAGTCCAATGTTGAGACTCGGAGCACATAATCTCTGCGTTTACTGCGCATATGAGTCAGCCATTATATCCATTGAGCTACCAAGCTCCATTCATTCGTATTCAATCTTACACATATATATGTGATAGAGAATGAGCAAAGGAAGATTGCATAACATCATTCCGTCCTTACATCTATAAGTTACAGTGAATGGACTAGGGTAATGGTATAGTCTATCACTTTTTTCTGTTCTTAGGATAGTGGTCTACCAATAAGAATAGCGAAGCACTATTATCCTCTAAATGTGTACCCAGTTAGTCCAGGAGATATTGGTAGACCTCTGCACCCCCCCCCCCCCCAGGACTTAACTTCACCCCACTAATTTTCTTCCTTAAGGTCTCCTCTAATTTTTTTCACTTGTTAACAAGAAAAAAAAGTGGCCGCAGAGACTCCAGACAAGATGGCGTCCATCATGGCGGCCATTTTTTTTAAATGCACCAGGTCTCTTTGATCGCCATTATAGTAAAGATGATAGCACATGCGGTCTTGTTTTCCGCTCGATTCGTTATGCTAATATATAATCCTTACAAACTAGCCAAAAATCCGACACCAGAATCCAATATGGCGGCCAAGATGGCCGCCGAAATGTGAAAATATGCTATTTTTCTGACATGTTACCACCTTTCGTTTGTCTCTGTGGGAAAATGTTAGAATTTTTGCGTCATGTTATACATTTATCATATAGAGGAGTCATTGGCGAACACATGGGGACCATAATATGCATTCATTGCGGGATATTTTTGTCCGATATCACGTTTTCCCAAATGCCGGTATCATAGGCCAAAGCCGAATCTTCGTTAATAACGCGATGTTATGTTTCGAATCAATGAATGTTATTGCTATTATAACAACACCCATCCATATATATTTGCAGGAGATACTCGAGCTAGGATTCCTCTTATACCTGAGTTGAGGAATATTTACCCAAATCCAAGATGGCGGCCAAAATGGCCACCAGAAATAAAAAATCGCCGAAAATCGCTGATTTTAACATCAGTGAGCATTATTGTCATGACAACTCCACACCTGCTTACTATTGTAAGTTGGGAACACTTAGGCGAAGAACTTTCCTTGTACCATATCCAAATAAAAGTCCCCCAAATCCAAAATGGCGCCCACAATGGCGGACAGATTTTGAAAAATCACCGAAATTCCCTCATATTCACATCATTGGGCATTATTGTCGAGACAACTCCACCCATGCTTACAATTGAGTTGTAAATACTGAGGTGAAGTAATTACATTACATCTCATGCAATAAATTGTTTTCCAAATCGAAGATGGCGGCCAAAATGGCGACCGAAATTTGAAAACAAGTCTACATTACTTTACTTTCTTAGGATGGGCGTTATTGTTTCGCGATTTCTATCCACCATTACATGTTGATATGGAATAGTGACATGAAGTATTCATTAGGGTTTGGCAATTGATACTCACAGCCAAGATCGCTGCTATATTGGCTGCTAGAAATTGAAAAGAAATCGATATTTTCACATATTAATTTCAACTTGTTGTCATAATATCGGTATGTATGGACGAAACTGTACATAAACCATCTACTAGTTCAACTTAAATGTATCAAAACGCATAACATAGCTCGTATCCTTCTGGAAAGATGAAACACCAGAATTAATATCGCGATGTGGCATTTCGAAGTCCAGTCTCCACTTAGCGCCGATAATGGCCGTAAGCGTAGGTGCGCCGAATAGTTATATCAGAACAATTACATGATAACAGATTTTGATATGCCACGTCACGTCCATAATTATCTGGACCAGCTTCCATTTCTTTGTCTGAAAAATCTAGGTCGCTCACACCGACAAAGTATTCACCACTTCCTGGGAGTAGGGTCCCTCTAATCATAACGTTTCAAACAATTCATTTTCCGGTGTCTAGCTTACAGAAGGTCATCTCTATGTATGTGTCTCATACCCCATGGGATAACGACATGTACACCTGGCGAACCAGTTAGCTAGTCACTTCTCAATAGATGGTTCGTCAACTCACAAACTCAGCGAACGCATTGGCATATGTGGACAACTTCGACAGTGTTTCGAAGGTTGCTAGCTGTCTCATTCCCTTGGACAGATGTCTATCTGCTAAGGAGAAGACCCTAGTGTACAGACTACCCACACTTCTTGACCATTATCCGAAGCAAACTGTGTGACGCCCCGCAGTTGTCTCGTCGAATATCTCCCAGCAGAGAAGAACAATGCTCGCGGTGCTAGTTTGTGGACATGCGCCATGATAGTGGGAATGAAATGGGCCACTGTATACACCACCCCTACACCTTGTGCATGTTTAAGATATCGAATGTCGTGTGTGTCGGTTTTATTTGGTGTGGTAAGATTGTATTTCCACATCCGTTTCGAAGCCTTTCTGATTCAACTACGTACACTTTTGTCTGGATAATAATATGCTAGCCTCCCTCAAAACAGTCGGATGGACTAAAGGATAATGTCTTTATAGCATGAATGTATGCGTGTTTTGTTATCCTCTCTCGGGGTTAGTGTCAGTATGTGGGCGGTATTATTCAAGAAAATGTCAGGAACTGTGGTGCATTTATTTCACTATGTATTTAAAGAACAATTTACAGTCTCGATGGCAATGGCTGTGGCCGTTGGGGAACGCGACCTTTATGATCATATAGCTTTATATATATAACTTTAGAATATAGTAGTTAATGTCTCATGCAGGAAAATGGTCGCATTGGTGATGTTACC
This sequence comes from Siphonodentalium dalli, assembly GCA_032622095.1. Lineage (NCBI taxonomy): Eukaryota > Metazoa > Mollusca > Scaphopoda > Gadilida > Siphonodentaliidae > Siphonodentalium > Siphonodentalium dalli. The sequence goes on along the minus strand of CP136062.1, from coordinate 114,818,704 downwards.
AAGAAATCACTTGGTGTACCAACGTTTGTTGAACTGAATGCAAGAGCTCATCAACGTAACATTCCTCTGGATGTTCTTCGCGTTGAACATTTCACCCTTTTGTTGATGGCATTTGTACTTTCTTGAACCATACCACCCAGCGTGAGTATGACATATCAACCAACTATCAAAGGTATCACCTATAAGACTACACCCCAGTCTTGGTGGGGCTGATACAGCAGTAGCCAATGGCATACTCCTGGTCCAGTTGTTTAAGAACGGCTTCCAAACGAATGGGGACATACAATCTTAGCATACAAGGAAAGCAAAGCCACACATGAGATCCTGTCTGAATCTAAAACATAACAAAATAAGGGGCGGTGCAGTCATGGTCCAATTTCATTTCCACTATCATGACACATACCCACAAACTAGCACCGTGTGTATTGTTATCATCTGCTTGGATCTGTTCTGTGAGACGATTGCTGGGCGCCAACAAGCTTGTTCTTATGATCATGTTCAAGGAGTTTGGGTATATTATGCATTATGGTCTTCTATGCCTTAGCAGAAATGCATCCGTCAAATGTCGGGCTTTCAACATTCGAAGCCATATACAGAAGTTGTCCGGGTACGTCAGTGCATTAGATGAGTATGTGAATTGATGAACCATATATTGAGAAGTGGCTCTTTGGGAAGATCACCAGGTGTACACGTTGTTAACCCCATTAGGTCACCAAAGCTGACAATACGCAGATAGATAGGTCCTTCTGAAAGCTAGTATACGCATCGACCGAATACCTGTATAGTGTATCGCAAAAGATGACGCATATACCCCATATGTAGCATCTGAATTATACCATAAGCTATACCACGAATGAAGCTCGCTAAGAATTCCAAGCTTTCGAAACCAACACGTGAGCTGGACACCGGCATATGTATTGTTTGAAACATTCCGATTAGTGGCACACTCCTACAAAGAAGAGTAGTGAACTGTTGTTGTGAGTGAGATAGATTAATCTGACGAAGAGACGGAAACGAGTCTAGATAATGCTGAATGTGGCAATTCAGAATAAGCTCAGGTACTGTTGTTTTGATTCTTGGAAGTCATAATATTCGGCGCACCTATATACGGTTACGGCCAGCATGAGCCCTTAGTGGAGAATGGATTTTGAAATGCCACATTGCGATTGTGGGTTTTCATCCTTCCAAAAGGCTACGACTTACATTGGAACTAATATATTGTTTATATTATGTACCGTTTCGTTTATACAAATCAATATTATGACAAAAAGTTGAAATTAGTATGTGATAATATCGGTTTCTTTTCAATTTCTGCCCGCCAGTTGGCCGCCATATTGACTGTGAGTATCACTTGCCAAACCCTAATGAATAATTCATACATATCAACATGTAATGGTGGGTAGAAATCGCGAAACAATAACGCCCATCCTAAGAAAGTAAAGTTATGTAGACTTGTTTTCAAATTTCGGTCGCCATTTTGGACGCCATCTTCGATTTGGAAAACCATTTCTTGCATGAGATGTAATGTAATTACTTCACCTCAGTATTTCCAACTCAACTGTACGCATGGATGGAGTTGTCTCGACAATGATGTGAATATGAGGGAATTTCGGTGATTTTTCAAAATCTGTCCGCCATTGTGGACGCCATTTTGGATTTGGGGGACTTTTATTTGGATATGGTACAAAGAAAGTTCTTCGCCTAAGTGTTCCCAACTTACAATAGTAAGCAGGTGTGGAGTTGTCATGACAATAATGCTCACTGATGTTAAAATCAGCGATTTTCGGCGATTTTTATTTCTGGTGGCCATTTTGGCCGCCATCTTGGATTTGGGTAAATATTCCTCAACTCAGGTATAAGAGGAATCCTAGCTCGAGTATCTCCTGCAAATATATATGCATGGGTGTTGTTATAATAGCAATAACATTCATTGATTCGAAACATAACATCGCGTTATCAACGGAGATTCGGCTTTGACCTATGATACCGGCATTTGGGAAAACGTGATATCGGACAAAAATATCCCGCAATGAATGCATATTATGGTCCCCATGTATTCGCCAATGACTCCTCTATATGATAAATGTATAACATGACGCAAAAATTCTAACATTTTCCCACAGAGACAAACGAAAGGTGGTAACATTACAGAAAAATAGAATATTTTCACATTTCGGCGGCCATCTTGGCCGCCATATTGGATTATGGGGTCGGATTTTTGGCTAATTTGTAAGGGTTGTATATTAGCATAACGAATCGAGCGGAAAACAAGACCGCATGTGCTATCATCTTTACTATAATGGCTATCAAAGAGACCTGGTGCATTTAAAAAAAATGGCCGCCATGATGGACGCCATCTTGTCTGGAGTCTCTGCGGCCACTTTTTTTTCTTGTTAACAAGTGAAAAAAATTAGAGGCGACCTTAAGGAAGAAAATTAGTGGGGTGAAGTTAAGTCCTGGGGGGGGGGGGTGCAGAGGTCTACCAATATCTCCTGGACTAAGTGTCAATTATCGATTTAGCTCCTATTACCTGACAATGTTCAAAAATTTCTAATCATATGAACAAATAGTGAAAAAAAAGTATCTTTATTATCAAATTAACCTGAATTAACGAGGTTTTTAGTTTCTTTAGAAACTTCTTTAGAATGATTCTTCTTATTTTTTAGTTTATTGTATCTATATTCCCAAATTGGCAGTTGAAATTATGCATAATGGAGGTGCCCAATGTGTTCACATCACCAACTTCACCATCTGGGAACTTAAATATGTGTCCGCATCTCCCATAGCAGATGAGGCCATGCAGAATGATGAATTGGTTGATGCTAGCCCTCTGTGGGGTAGCATTCACCCTCTGGGGACCTCATTCTGCAAATGTCCAGCACCAAGCCTTGAAATAGTGTGTCTGTCATTTGCAGAATGAGGTCCCCAGAGGGTGAATTTAGTGATGCTACCCCGCATAGCGGGCTAGCATCACCAGATTCACCCTCTGGGAACCTCATTCTGCTGAGGTATAAGCAGAATGAGGTCCCCAGAGGGTGAATTTGGTGATGCTAGTCTGCTATGCGGGGTAGCATCACTAAATTCACCCTCAGGGGACCTCATTCTGCAAGTGACAGACACACTATTTCAAGGCTTGTCCAGCACCATATTTTGAGGCCTGGTTTTGTATGTTTTTTCTTTGCAGGATAAATCTGCAGATTACTCGCTAGCATCACCAGTTGGTGTGAGGAACAACATTTTTGCTATTCTCATTATGGGAATTCTAGAAGTCTTAATTGAATACAACTTCAGGGCTGGAAATTACAAGTTAGTAAATCTGTTACAAAACAAGCATACTGTACTGCCCTAAGTAAATTACTCGTCGAACTGGGGTGGCAGTTAGACCACATTTGTGACCCGCCATATCAAATCCAGTCGGAAGTCGGGATTTTTTTACCCTGTGCCAATGCATTCTCTTATATATGCGAGTCGACCATAGGTCGCCTCGCATATATAAGAGAATGCATTGGCCTAACAATTATTTACAATTTTAATAATTTGTTCTTGTATTCTTTAACAATTTTATAATTTCACCCATACAGAGCCCCAGACAAACATGAGCAGACGACACTCTTCTATATGCTTCTATATATGTGTGGGGCTCGCTGCAGGGTAATGGATGTTTTTTATTTTATGTCCTAAAAATTGTAAGAAACATTTATTTAAAAAACATGATAAAAAATTGTTAGGCCAATGCATTCTCTTATATATGCGAGGCGACCTATGGTCGACTCGCATATATAAGAGAATGCATTGGCACAGGGTAAAAAAATCCCGACTGGATTTGATATGGCGGGTCACATTTCGGTTAGACTTTAAACACAGTTAGAAACTGCAAGACAACCAGAAGATTGTGGTTAAAACGCATGTAATCATCAACTGGTATGAAATGGTAACTTCCAGTACAAATTCAGCTCCAACAAATATATATATACTAGAAGGTGACCCGACTTCGTCCGGGCTTTGACCTTGAATTGTCTATTTTGAAGGCCAAGGTCAAGTGGGGTCACGATTTGACCTGTCCAAAACACAGTGCCCGAACAAAAGTACCCGACAAAAGTACCCGTCGAAATCCGCCAGTTTAACCCGATTTGATTTCCACTGAAGTATATAAACGCGCCTCATATACACACGCTCATTAATTATCAAGTTTCAACGTAAAGATAAATTACCATCGGTGCCCGAGATATCGCCAAGACGTCTGAAACAGTCAAATGCATCGGCCTGTTAAGAGTTAACGTGATCTAACTTTATGACCTCTAACGACGTCATAGAAGTTACGCATTGTTTTTACCCTGATAGAAGATCGTACCACTTCTTCTTAATAATTGAGGCAGATAACTAAAACGGATACATACATATTATATATCGTTGGAAAGAGGAAACACGAAAGATTCTCATAGTGTCATTATTATGACTGGCATGTTATTATTCGCACTGTTTCGAATCGATTTGTAAGCACCGAACTGAAATATATTAGCGCAAAACGGCGTAAAAACAGATTTGACCTCGGCACGTGAAAAGTTGACCTCGCACGGACAAATTAATAGGCCTATGTTAGTCCTGACCCGAAAATACCCCCACATACCAAGTTTCATCGAAATTGGCTCAGCCGTATTTGAGTCCATCGATTACTGACAGACAGACAGATAGATACACACACACACACACACACACACAGATCTTTCAAAATATATAATAGATGTCATAGTCAGCAGTTAGCTATGTACAGTCTATTGGCAGTCAAGGAATATTACCAGGGTTTCTTTACTGCATTTAATCGCGGTGCCACAGCAGTGCAGTCACAAAACCATTAACTGCTGTGCAGTTATGGTTTTACCACAGTTATAAATGCATAATAACCCCAGTTACTGGATGAATTACTTAGAGCAGTACAGTAAAATAACAATTAGTCTTTCAAGCTGTTAAATATTACGCTTTGTTCATAGATACTCATAAAACAATGCATAACGCTTTTGGGAAGGAATTAATGTTATTGATAACCAAGAGCCATGAACTTTCACAGCTCAAGTCATCACATGTGGCTATGAATCATACATGTAGTTGCTACAACCAAAACAATTAATTTACTCTTCCATGACTGGAGCTTCCTGAATTTTTGCGAAAACTGTACCAATGCATTCTCTTATACATGTGACTCTCCCATATAGTGTAGTGACTTAGCGACAAAATTTTGTCATATTGTCAAGTTAGGTGTGCTCTTTCAGAAAGTGAACTAGAAACAGGTTTCTGATCAATATTAACCCTTGTTTCCAGTATAAATCCAAGATGGCGGCCAAATTCAATCATTATTTCACCATGACGTTCCAACTGATATACATTTTAAGGCACATGCATAATAAAGGCGTCATTCCATCCGGCATTGTCATATTTTGAAGATATTAGCAATCCAGGCTGACCAAATTTGAAAATTATCACTTTTTGGACAAAAAGCATGAAATTTTGTCATAAAATCATTCTCGTTTCAATTATTTCGTATAATAAACAGACAATTTCTCAAAACTCTATCAGTGCAGATCAAAGGTTAAGATCTTAAAAATTTCAGAAATGTATACTGCAAACAAAATATACAACATCTAGGACAAATTCGTAACCATATTTTAGACATTTTGGATTATTTTACCCCTCACCCCAAAAATCATGAAATATTGTTTTTGTGATAAACATCCGATAGAACATGGATGAGAATCTATAAAGGACACTATTCGATCACATTTCTAAATACTATAATTGCAATTACACACACAATGACCAAAGTTGAAATTTGCAACTTTTCGACTAAAATATGCAATTTGGTAAGAAAATCCTCGTCATTTCAAATATTTTGGTCCAATAAATGGTCATTTACACATAGGATATTTGCGATAGTTCAAAATGTTTGGTCTTAAATGTTTTGGACATATATACTGAAAACAACGAATACATTTTCTGTGGTTAAAATGTAACAACGTTTCAGAAAATTTGGTTTATGTTACCCCTCACCCCAAAAATCACGAAAATGTGACTTGGTTGTAAAGATTCAATAAATCTTTGGTTAAATCTTATGAAGTGAGTTTGTCGATGACAATTAGTCATATATTGTTATGTAACAATCTTATTGACAGTATACTGTTTAAATTTACAATTGTATGCCTAATAACAGCTATATTTTATGGTAAAATAACCATCATTTCAAATATTGTCAACCAATATATGGGCAATTCTCAAACATTTCCCAAGATCATATACCACATGCGGCCTTGAAAGTTTCGAAAATGACTGTTGAATACAACACATTTAAAGGTGTATACATGTCATGTCTTGGTGAAATAGAATAAAATTCTAAAAATCTATTATACCATAAATAATTTGAAGGGGTTGACTTATATAATCTACAAATGTAGCATACAAGAGGGGGTATATATAGACATGTAGTTCAGATCACAACTTTAATTTGTCTATCAATAATACACATAACATAAAGATGGTCTATCTTTGTTTATACTCTGTTCTTAAATTCACGTTTGTTATGTTGTACCTGTATAACTATAATGTGAAGTCTGATCATACCAGCGGATATATAGCAACTCATGGATTGTCATGTTATAATCACCAGTGACCATGTTGTTACATTGAACAAATATTTTAAGCATTCTTAATATCACAATTACAACTGCATAATTATGTGCATGGTAAATCAGCTATTGCACACTTGCACCTGTTATAAGTTTGGGATTTGCAACAACACTTGATGAGTTCTGAACACACATCTGCAGCTTCTAGCTGGTAATGTAGTCCACAATGGTTTACATCCATGATCTTCAACTGTCCATTCCCAGTCATGCGGGCCATGTATTGGAATTGTTATGTCATGACAAGTGTACCACAATCCTGCCTGGTATATGGCTCATTTCATATGCTGTATTAGGGCCCCTTTTGAGCGACAAGTTTTGGAGAATTCTCTTCATATGCCTCGTTCTCAGCAACTTTTGACAACCTTTATTATAATTAATGGACGTTCGAGTTCTTTGAAAATATATGAGGACGAATCTAGTTGAATAAAAGGTTGATTTGCCTATAGAAGAAATGTACATGTATCTGTGATAACGGGATAATATTTCCATGCTATCCAGAAACTTTTTCTGCCCTTTATATGGAAGAACAAAGTGGTATCAAAACCAGATATCGAATGAAAATTGGGTAGTGATAACAATTGTCATCGCCCAGAGCGGAAAATGTGCTGTTGTCATGGTACAATGTTTTAGTTTTGCCTGTTCCTAGAGAAACACATGTATCACCACCACTGTTAGCATCCGTAAACTTTGGAAACAGACCGATGACCATTACCAGGACATCTGTGTCAACAATCCGAACATGGATGGTCGTCAGCCCACAAGAAAGCGCATGGATAATGTGCAGCACAATTCTAATATCAGCTTCCTCCTGACAACAGTTACTCAAGATTTACTAGGAAGAATTTGCTATTTTGAGAGTTGACGAACATTCTGTCATGTTTAACACTTTATCATCATGTTCTGACGCATTACTTGTCAGGAATACAAAAAGTTCAAGCTTATTATCAGAATGACGGAGGAAGTCGTTCCATTTTTTTTAAATCTTAGATTGGCCACCAACTTTTCATCCAAGACCTATACCACGATTCTCTTTAGTGCTGCCTTTTGTGCTGCCTTCAAAATACCTATCCCACACAACACACATGACATTAACACTTCTTAGTTTGTAGAGTAGAAACTTCATTGGTGACTGTGTAATCATTAAAAGTACATGTAGATCCTATCGCAGGCACACTTATATGCACAAGAACGCCTCCATCAAATATCTTGCACGTACTTCCAATATTTTATTTCTTGTAATAGTATGTTCGAACAACATTTGGGCAGTTCAAAAAACCCGAAATCGCTTCTCCGCTATTCCAAACGATCAAGTGCAGGAACAGGAGAACATCAAATTGAAAGGAAATGGAGGGTTGATAGGTTTAACAGAGAGCTCATCAACAATATCGAGATAGCTAGAACTCCATGAACCAGACGTGTTTTTCTCTCATGAGTCGGCTATTTCCCCCACCTTATCAACTGGAGGTAAATTCAAGGGGACACAATCTGATTTGCTGGGATGTATCCGGGAAGCAATTGGAGATATATCGGACCCACCTAAAAATGTTCAGTGCAAAATATTTGATGGAGGCGTTCTTGTGGATATGATTGTACCTGCGATATAGTATCTACTTTTAATGATTACGCCCAGTAACTAATGAAGTTTCTACTCTACAGACTATGAAGTGTTACTGTCATATATGTGGTGTGGGACATATGAAACGAGCTGCTTACCAGGTAGGATTGTGGTACACATGTCATGCCAAGTGTTGTTGCAAATCACAAACTTGTAACAGATGCAAATGTGAAAACGCTGATTTACCATACACAGAGTTATGTAGATGTAATTGTGTGCTTAAAATATTTGTTCAACGTATAAAACAGGCAGCGGTGATTATAACATGACAATCTATGAGTTGCTATCTATCGGCTGGTATTATCAGTCTGTGAAAATTTTTATAGTTATATAACATAACAAACATGAATTTAAGAACACAGTATAAACAAAGATAGGCCATCTTTATGTGTATTATTGATTGACAATTTAAAGTTGTGACCTGAAATGCATATCTATATATACACCCCTCTTGAATGCTAGATTACATAAGTCAATGATATTGGGTCAAATACATCCATTAAGGGTATTGTAGATTCTTTTATTTTTATTTTATTTCATCAAAACATTACATGTATATACCCTTATATGTGTTGTATATATATTCGATGTTCATTTTCGAAACTTTTAAGACCGCATATTGTATATTATTGCATATTGAAACGTTGTTACATATTAAACACATACAATGTATTCATCGTTTTCAGTATATATGTCCAAAACATATAAGACCGAACATTGTGAACTATCGCAAATATCCTACGAGTAAATAACCATTTATTGGACAAAAATATTTGAAATGAAGAGGATTTTCTTACAAAATTGCATGTTTTGTCGAAAAAGATGTTATATTTCAACTTTGGTCATTGTGTATGTAATTGCCATTGCAGTATTTAGAAATGTGATCAAATAGTGTCCTTTATAGATTCTCATCCATGTTCTATTGGATGCTTATCACAAAAACAATATTTCATGATTTTTGGGGTGAGGGGTAACATAATCCAAAATTTCTAAAAATACGGTTAAGAATGTGTCCTAGATATTGTATGTTTTGATTAGGGTATACATGTCCAAAAATGCTAAGACCTTAACCTTTGATCTACACTGAAACTTTTTTGAGAAATTGTCTGTTTATTATTCCGAAATAATTGAAACGAGAATGATTATATGACAAAATTGCATGTTTTTGGTACAAAAAGTGATAAATTTCCAATTTGGTCAGACTGGGTTGCTACTATCTTAAAATTATGACAATGTCAGGTTGAATGACGCTTTATTATGCATGCGCCTCAAATTTTATACCAATTGGAACGTCAGGGTGAAATAATGATTGAATTTGACCGCCATCTTGGATTTATACTGGAAACAAGGGTTAATATTGATCAGAAACCTGTTTCTAGTTCACTTTCTGAAACAGCACACATAACTTGACAAAATATAAAAAAATGGCACTTTTGGCCAGTCCGTTCCAAAAAAAACTCTAAGTCACTACACTAATAGGGAGCCTCATATATATAAGAGAATTCATTGGCCTAACAATATTTACCTTGACCTTGTAAGCCAGTGCACTATTCTCTGTATATAAATTGTGCTTAGGAGAAAATAAGGTTTTGCCATGTGTGAATTATATGAAAATTCGTCGTTTCTCTTCATCATTTACTTGGGCATTGTAGTATTCAAGTTTTAATATTTAATTGCTGTTTCCTTACTTCAGTATGAAGAGTTGTGAAGATATGCTGAAACTCTACGACAATCACCGGACAGTCAGTAACGTTTTGCGAGAGAAGGCTGTATCAGCCACTGGAAAAAAGGGAACAAAACCAGCTTCACACAAACCTCCAGTCAGTCTGCTCTCATTGAAGTTCATAAGCGACGCCATCAATGTTTTATTCAGGTGAGTACAACTGCGATCTTTCCAATAATTTATCACATTCTCTACTCATTTTAGAGTGGTATAGTGCCCAAAATATAAATTTGATAAATAGAAAATCTCTACTTTTAGATTGTAGAATGAGTTTAGGAATTATCTCATTTTTCTGGCAAAACTGTTTAAATTTAATGTGTTTTCACCACTTATGAGATAATTCCAGTATCAAGTAAAAAAGTGGAGATATCCAGTGTTCCCGCTGTCGGTGGCCAATGCCACATTTTTTTAAAGTGGCCAAAATTTTTTTCACTTGGCCAAACTTTATTTCACCACAAATGGAGACGGAAATCTAATTAAAAAAGTGATGAATAGATCGCCGGTTTTGGACACGCAGGTTTCGTACTACGGATACATCATACGATGACAACCTAAATTTATTTTGTAAGGGGAGCGTTGATTGAATGGTGATGGTTGTACAAAGGCGATCGTCAAAAACCTTAATCTCTGCACTGGTTATATCATAATGATTATTATTTTGTTGATTAGGCGGTATGTAAGATGAAATGCATTGTCCTATCATTCAATGTACCAGCGATGGCATGTCAGTTACGCAATGTGTCATAAACAGCCTCCCGTCTTATAATAACAACCGGGCTTCACACCATCAAGGTTATTAATACAACAATAGGTATTCAACACCTCATGATAATAAGAAACAAACTGTTGTTTTATTTTGGCGAAAATAGCAATGATAACTAACACACCCCATTACTTGATTAGTTTGTGAACATGGTGTCAGCGACGCGACATAGAGTCAGATGGTTATATATTTAAAATATATAATTTAGTCACCAAATGTGAGTCAAGAAAATGAGGATTTAATTTGGCAAAGTTTTTTTTAATTTGGCAAAAAAAACATTTGACCTATTGTTTTTTTATTTGGCCACTAAAAATTTAATTTGGCCAGAAGATTTTTTGGTCCAGCACGAACACTGGAGATATCCTTTAGTCCCCACATTGTAACATGCAGTGTGATTGGTGGCTACAACGGTACATGCAAATAATTTTGTCCTCTGTTACCTGAGTCAGTTCTAACCATCAGGGGTTTAAGAGCAAAACTTTGGGGGGGGGGGGGGGTATTTGCACTAGCAGTTTTTACAAAGATAAAACAAAATAGTTTGTTTCTTAAGGATTGATGCATCACCAAAAAACCTGCAATGCTGATATATTTATGATGTCATAATCAAGGTGAAATTTATCCGGATAGACCGGCTATTACATTCACTGAAGGGAGATAATTAGGTAATATTCCCCTTGCAAATTACAGCTTTGTTGGGCATTTGAGTCGTATATGTAAAACTAAAGATTTGATGATAAGGACAATAATATCGGTCAACAAAAGTAAAACATTCTGGCAAAATGGTAAAGTAATTCATGTCAGAGGGACATCATGATAATGCAGAAAAAAGGACACTTTCAACATGTCAGAATAAAAAATGCAAGCGACTTCAAATTCAGTGGATGTTTTGGAAATTTTCTTATATGGAACTCAAATGTTTGGACTGCAACTGTTTGTCAATAGAGGCACTAATATCTTCTTTGTATGAAATATATCATACTTTGAAAAATGATTATGTTTTATTTATACCAATCCATATAAATTCTATTTAAGAGACCTAGGTCAAGTGATACATTTTTTAGCTCCGACCGCCGGTGGGATAAGATATGTCGGCTTGAACGCTCCTGGCGATCAGATTACTGACTTCAGCGGACAATGGAATCGTCTATAATCCCCGCTGAAGTCAGGCTCGTGCTGAGCTCACTCAACCTGAATCACTGCCTGACCTGGAATTTACACTGGTCAGGCAGCCAGGTTGACTTGTTTTTGACATATCAGGTTACACCTTACATGGTCCTTATCAGGACCCTCTACCGGCCGTAACCCGGTTGCTGGAGACCACCAGCAACCTGGGGATTGTGGAGAGAGGAGGAGGTGGAGGAAAAAGAAGACCCCTTCTAGAAGAAGAAGGGATGCCGACAGGAGGGCCAAGTGGAGACGGGAGAACTGAGAGACATGCAGTTCCCCCCCCCCCCCCCCCCCCCCCACCAGATGCAGGGACGCCGGCGACACCCCGGAGGTTACTGCTGTCATCGAGGCCAGCGGAGACAGGGACGCCAATGTCACCCCGGACGTCCCTGTTGCTGACTTCGTTGTGGAGATGGGACACTTTACCACCAAAGACACCGGACATGCCTAGATCATCCTTATTCATGTTCATCCATTTCATGTTATTGTACATTCATAGTATGATAATCATCCCGGGTTAAATCCCAAACCCCAAAAAAAAAATCAATTTTGAATTGTTTTCTGGAGTTACAACGCTTGATGTACTTGTTAACTCTACCAACAAATCAAGCATGCCAACAGAGGATCTATGGCCAGATAAACAAAAATAATTTGTTTCTCAAGACAGATATGACAAACACTCCATCAATTGGATTAATATTGGCTCATATGCTTTCTTGTGAAAACAAGATCATCACTAATAATCAGTGAACTTAAATGATAAAGTATCCGTTTCTAAGCTTATTCATGTTCATCATTTGGCACACTTGCGATTATACGTATTGTACAAGCCTTGAAATAGGGTGTCTGTCATTTGCAGAATGAGGTCCCCAGAGGGTGAATTTAGTGATGCTACCCCGCACAGCGGGCTAGCATCACCAAACTCATCCTCTGGGGACCTCATTCTGCTTACACTTCAGCAGAATGAGGTTCCCAGAGGGTGAATTTGGTGATGCTAGCCCACTATGCGGGGGTAGCATCACTAAATTCACCCTCTGGGGACCTCATTCTGCAAATGACAGACAACCTATTTCAAGGCTTGGTATTGTATATTCACCAGGGTGTGAAAATTAATTGATATCAGTCACAGTTCACCAGTGATCAGTCTTCAATCAGAGGGAACATAAAAAATTACCGATGGTACATTCTGTGAATGTGTTAATGTGTGTGTGTTTACAGTACCGGAAATGGGGAAATTCCCACAAATGCATAAATATTAGAAATATTAGAATACCGGGTTTTGCTGAACCTGGGTGAAATGGGGGGGGGGTTGTCGATATTTGCAGAATTGCTGTGGCTATTCGGGAGTCTCACGGCCAGACCGTGAAACTCAACAGCTCTGCACTTTGCCATAAAATTGAGAATTGTTGTCAATTGAAATTGTCATGCTTTTTATAGGGACAGCATTGAAAGTCGTGAAGATGGGCTGGACCATTTGAGAAGTTGCACCGATTTTGTAAAATACATAGCACAGATATCTCTACAGAAGATACAGCAGCTACAGTCAAAAGACACCTGTGATGGAGTCGATGGAAAGAATCCGGTTAAAGTCTTCCAATGTCTCTGTGATATATCAAGGTATAGTAATGCTCTAAATAATCGACTACTTAACCACAGAAGGATTATGGGTAACTTTTCACGATTTAGTCGGAAATATGGCTTGTTGCCATTTATTGGAAAACTCTCACTGAGAGTGCGCACTTCACAATATTCACCATTTGGGAACTTCAATCTGAGTCTATTTCTCCCATAGCAGATGAGGCAATGCAGAATGAGGTTTCCAGAGGGTGAATTTAGTGATGCTTGCCAGCTATACGGGATTGCATCACTAAATTCACCCTCTGGGGACCTCATTCTGTAAATCACAGGCACACTAAACTCAGGCTTGATATTCTCCATGTGTTTGCCAGTAATTACCCAAGAAAATGTGATGAAAGAATAATTGCGAGATGCTGGCAGCCCGTTTATAATATACAGTAATGCCCTAAATAATAAACTCCTTAACCACAGCAGAATTATGGGTAACTTGTCAGTCAATTGTTTTTTAAACTTGGCATAGATATTTAGTACCATGGGAACCTGTGCACCTGCGATTATGAGGTCTGTCCGATTTTGTTTGTGGAGTTGTCACCCTGTTTTTACTTAGAACATTTTCACAACATGCATAATTTTGTCCGAGGTTTTATTTTTACTTTTCAGTCAATTTATTTGAAACTTGGCACAGATATTTATTATATTAGGAACCTGTGAACCTGCGATTATGAGGTCTGTTCAACTTTTTTTGTGTGGAGTTATCACCCTTTTTCAATTCAAACTTTTGTTTTGTTCTGGCTTTTATTCCTATATTTTCCAGTCAATTTTTTATTGGAATAACATGTTGAATTCGGGGGGGGGGGGGGGGGGGGGGGGGGGGGGGGGTATACCTTAGTCCCACCTGATTCAGGCCCATCTCTAGTTTTCATCTGAAATTAACTCCTGAAGTGGATGAGTGGTGATATCCTTAATTATTTTGTTAACTACAGTAATGCCCTAAATAATCGACTCCTTAACCACACCAGAATTATGGGTAATTTTTCAGGATTTAGTCGGAAATATGGCTTGTTGCCATTCTCACTGAGAGCTTTCCGATGAATGGCAACAAGCCATAGTTCCGACTAAATCCTGAAAAATTACCCATAATTCTGCTGTGGTTAAGGTGTCGATTATTTAGGGCATTACTGTAACACCTTGTCCTCTCTGCAGAGTCCTTCTGAAGTACTACCTTGATGCTCACAAGTCAAACGATGATGGACGAAACAGACGGAAACAGCTTTCTAATCTTTGTTTGGAGAACTTGCTTGGTGTCTACACCTTCATTTGTACCAAACATCCTGATCAACTACTCACATTCATCAGTAAAGTCGGTCAGTATTTTTGGTGAGGAAATAGGTAAAAATATTGTTCAATTGTGATAAGCTGATAATCAGAATCAGAATCATCCATCAACCTATAATAGCCCATTGGGTATTAAATAAATAATCAGACTTCGAGGGTAAACATCATCTTTTACCGATTGTCAAAAATTAACATCTACCGTACTGACCCGGTTCAAAGCCCATGCCCGTGTTTAAGCCCACCCATATATTTTGGCCAAATTCCGTGCGCAGGGGTATATTCGTGTTTAAGCCCACCCCAATTTTTTTTCAATTTCAGCAGTGGTAAGTAAGTATTTGTTAATGATACTCCCCAAATAAATAATTCAAAGAAGTATATTCACAAACGATCGGTGACGGCGAGAATGCCACGAAAAATGGAAAGTTATAATTCGTAGGTAAGTGATAATATTAAATGAAATAAAATAAAGTGAATCTTAAATTCACATTTCTTTATTCAATTATACTTCCCTGGGGAAACCAAACGTTTAACAGACATAAAATACAATAGAACCCACTTGCTAACAGCGTATAGCTTTAAAAGCCATGTGCGGCTATGCGCGTGCAATACTTTTAAGTTTAATCAAAGCGCACCTGTTCCAACTACAGTACCGGTACTGTAAAAACATATTTTTCGTGTTCAGTGACAACGTAGACCTAAGTGTTCCTACATGTGGCCAAACACAAAGAACTGGCTTCTTGGTTATGTAAACACACAGTGGGTATCATAATGGAGCAGAAGGGGGAACTTGTCAATTAACAAAAATGTCTTCCAAACTGCGTCAACTTTATTCACTCGAAACCAAAATATTCAAACACGTGCTTTTGTATACGTTTTTTATACGTTTTAGCATTCGGCAAACCTCGTCAGATTCCGTCACCGTTTGCCCCCAGAGGTCACAGGTCGAGGAGTTCAGAATGCCGTTTTAGTAGAAATACAACTGCCTTGTCAGTGCTGTTAAATAATTACACTCACTGGCTTTTGTTAAACATGCAATTAGTCGCCATTGTAACATCCTCTATGTAGACAATGGATGACGAATAAAGCGCCGGGCTTATTGTTTTCCTAATCAGTCCTAATCGGATTAAATCTGAACATTGATATAAACTATAGTCAGACTATAGATAACCCACATTGCCGCTTACATAATAACCAGGGCATTCAAGCATACACTTTGGGAACAAGACGGCTGTCAGTCAAGACTACATGTACTTACATAATAGTGTCATTTTAACATGGGAATGTTGTCCAATAAAACTACAAGACTTAAAGTGTTATTATAATATTTTAATATTCACATTTAATTGAAAAAATTCCCAAATAATCGGCATCAGATCGGCTTTCATTAGTTTTACTGTCCCGATTTCTTAGGATTTTTGGTTTGCATTTTTGCAAAGGGCCATATCCGAGTTTAAGCCCACTTGGATTTTTGAGCTCAAATAAAACAAAGGCCCCCTGGGCCTAAACGCGGGTCAGTACGGTACTCAAACTCTTGAAATTAGGAAAAATGCCCCATAGCAAATTTAGTGCTGTGGCCTGTTAGATTCCACATGTTGCCACGATATTGCTTGTGGTCAATTTCGAGGACTGTAAACTCGATAATACGTATGTGGAATATGCTATATGACTAAAAGACAGTCTCCGTGAACTGTATTGCCAATACACAATAATGTGAGCCAAATGCCAAAATGTGTGGCTGATTGTCTTACCGAGTGACTGGGTGTATCAAACAAACGAACGAACATACAAAACAATTTAAATCATCTTGGAATTCAGTATGTTTTTTTTGTTGTTGCAACAAACACTTTCAATTTAGTTAGTGTTATTGTCATTACTCAGATTATCAGATTTGTGCGTAATTATCTTGTGCGAACCAAACAGACTTATTATATAGAGGCATACGTTTCCCCTTTCCAATGCCAAACACGCTTGCGTTTCATCCGAATCGTGATTAGATAAGAATATGTGAAAATAATTTGTACCCTGAACTGTCGAGTACAGCAAATACATGCGACCGCTAAACGTTGCAAGAGATCAAACAATGCCACCGACAATAATCACAGACGCGCACGTGCTCAGTGACTGTTGACATAGCAACATGAAATCTTTTAAGTTTCCAAGCGCAATACGATGGTCTATTGTCGGAGAATTTACAATGTTCAGTTGCGATATGGATGCTAGATTTACTGACGTTGAGTGTTTCGAATCTCGGCATTGCATTCGGTATATTGAAGTGTAATTACTGTAACTTCATTCTCCCGACTAATTGGTCATTACAATTTAACTTTTATCTATAACTTTCAACGATATACGATTTTAAGCCGGCCAATCGCCATGTACGTGCACTTATTTTTGTGTCGTGTTGATCACGGTTTCGGTAGCTCTCACTCACAAACTTCGCAGTAACATCAAACAAGAATTACGTCAGCATTGTCTAGAAATTGTGCACCTGCTACATTGTAACTCGTTGAGTGAACATGTTTATGATTACTTGGTGTCACTTTCTCTGCGAGATTCCCTTTCATCCTCGATCAAAGAAAGGACAGCGATGCCATGGCTTTGTCTTTAACTATTCAAAAGTCGTAATTCACTATTGATTGTAAATTATATCGGTATCACTGCAAGTCGCATGGGACTTCACCTTGAATATACGATACGACACTTTATTTGTGTTTCACTTTTATGTTTTGATTTTGGTACGGGGAAAATATATGTAGTCGGAAAAAAGTTTAGGGTCGGCATCCAGAAATCAAAATACCGGAAACACACCCATTTTTTTGTTTTTGGCATAAGATATAGAAGTTATACATCATGAATCCAACCGCGTAATGCTATCGTCCATAGCCATAGCCCGAGAGAGAATGAAGGCGGTACCGTCCTTACAATAATGTATTTTAACTTCCCGAGATCACGGATTCCAGCAGGCCGCCTAGTTTGTTTCACGCATGTTTTCACTTCGCGGTGGAGGGCGGTTCACGGTAAATTTAACGCGGTTACACGTGGTCACGAACAAAATAACATGGTGTACGGTGGTAACGAGCACCAATAACGCGGTGACCAGCGGTAAGAATACTGCCCAGTACCGCGGGTCAACCTCCCTCCACCGCGGTACAAAATGATAAACGCGGTAGTCTGGTGGTATCACCGCGGTATTCTGGTGGTACCACTGCGGTAAGTACCGGCCCATAACCTCGTTAAACAGGTCGCTTAATAAGAGCATAGCTGTATGTCAATGCATATGCGGCAGCAAATACGAAGTTATTGGTTAAATCTAACGTCAATAAGGCAGAGACTTCGAGAAAGCTATAAACAGATGGCCTAATTACAGAGTTTGATTTCAAGTGTTATCTGAAGTTCTTCAATAACTGTCAATGTGTAGGACATTGCATTATATACAAATGAGGACAACAAGGAGATTTGTAATATTGCAAATACTCACACTTATATATCATTAAGTCCTTATATCATTATAATGTCTCAACTTACACATAGTCCATCATAGCTAATAATGTATTAAAACTTTTCAGCTGTTTTATGGACTCAAATCAGACTGCATCTTGAAACAAATAATTTATCAAAATAATATCTAGAAATAACATTTATCAAATTATGATAATTTCCACAAGAATATACTAATAGTATAGCATAATGCAGGGTTTCCGCCAGTGCGGCTGCGGGTCCGTCCCACGGACCCAATCCCCCCGTCAGGTCGTTGCATGAAATCCCGCTCATACACAAATAAAATGACATTATTAAAAACTTTTTCAGTCTTGTCTGTGTCGACAGGCTATATATCTACACTTATTTTCATTAATATTGACAAAATGAAATCGACACAGTCCATCTCCCGAATAAACAATAAGAAAGAGGTGTCAAATAGCGACATTAGATGCAGCGTAATACACGTCGCGGTAACATCAAAGACTGCCAGACGGTTGAGTGCGGATATATTCTTGTGCACGGGATTCCATGGATGAAACTATTCACGCTCGAAGACCCCGTGCTGAGTCGGGGATATTTTTATGCACGGGATTTTCGTGGATGAAACTACTTAATTTTGATCATTTATCTTATTGCTGTATTATCATTTGTTTTGAGTTCGATGTACCGGTAAGTGAAGTTCCTGAAAAATGCATGTGATTCTCTACGTGTGTTGATTATTATGCGTATATTGCCATGCATACTTAACAAAATCCCAAAGTCATTTATTTCACAATAATACGGAACCATTAATTTGAGCCATATTACATGCATGGATGATAAACACGAACACATACCCCTCCCCCAATATGGAGATAAAGTCAAAGTACGGTCAATAATAGTTTCGTTGTCCCACATGGGTCCCCAAGCACAATAATCAACGACGCACATGTTCACATTTCCCGCCAAAAACTCAATTACATTTTATAACACATTGACTAAAACTCTGTTCTATAGCTGCGGTCATCAGTTGTTGGACTAATAACAAGCTACGCGTTCCGGGTGAAAGATTTCTCTATCATTCGTATTTCGCTGGTATAAATATCTCCTGCATACAAACCCTGCAGTATGACGTCACCGTGCACAAATAGTTTTACGATTGACAGATTATATAATCCTGTCAGTTTCATGTTCACTGACGCTACTTGAAATTCTAAGAAATTCTCCTTGCTAGGTGTTATTGGTCAATGCGTAGATGCTTTTTAGTGTTTAGATTCATTCTACCTGTTGGAATCTTATTGTAAGTTATAAATTTGTAAACACTGTATTAAACTCGTAGCTCGTTCATTTATATAGTCTTCAATCAGACGGCAGTCTTACGTACGTAATTAAATGACTAACTATTGGATACCATCAACAGAATTAATGCACCGACGGAAATGATAGACTTGCATAATATATGTATAGCTTTGGATTGCTTTGTGTGACACTCAGGTGCAAGGAAACGGCTTCTTTTCAGTGTTAAATAACAAAATTTTCGCCCGACGGGACGAACCATGGTCGTCCCGTTTCGTTATGTGTTTCTCCAATACGGACTCATTAATTTCCCCCTGGCGGAAACCCTGCATAATGATAATATGAATGCGATATTATACACAAAATGCGCTTTGTGTCAGAGAAAAAGCAGGTCGAGTGTTATTTAGTTTCTCACTAAAAGCACCGTGAATTGTTCATAAGCAGAGTCACGATAATGTGTCAGTTCCTTATTTAGATTCTCGTGTATTATACATTGGTTGTAAAACCCCTAATTTGGTGCGTCTAAAACTTACAACTCACAATACTATCATATAGTAAATTCCTTATTTGGTATGTATTACCATATATAGGTTAGGAGAAAATATTAACTGATTGAAAAATATTCATCTCTTTGTAAGAACAATTATATTATGTACACGTTTTCTGTCTGATCATTTCCCAATCATGAAGTAATGTGGATTAGTTGAATTTTGAACTGACAGCGGGTAGAATGGGTCGATTGAAATAAAATTTGGTGTGATTTAAATGCGATTGTTGATGGTGACCATAAATTTACTTGCACCTTCCACAGCACAAAGGAACATTTTCTTTGGATGATCCGGTAGTTCCGAGTGTTTGTCTATAAACAAATGGTTCTGTAATGTTTTTGATGTTTGTTTACTTAACAAAACCTACAAAGGTGACAACAACATGCAATGTGCACGATATTTATTATTGGTATAAGAACAACATCTGTCTATTATATAATATTCTTTCTGTTTATGGCATTTTTAGCCAATGTGACTATTTTAGCAGCTATACCCATGGCGAAGGCCGCCCGTATCTTTAAATGTCTAATTGTGATTTATGAGAACTTAATCGTTTGATGAGAGTGGTACTTTTATTTATAAGGATGTTCTGTTCTTCAGCCTTCATTTTTAATTTCTAATTCAGATGGTGACGAATCTTCAGAAGACAAACATAAGTTGTTGTACAGTCACACAAAACACCTTCAGAAAGTTGTAGTCAGGCTGTTAGGGAACAGCGATGAAGATATAAATATGAAAGAGTTTTCTTCCTTGCTGCACATAATTGAACTTCTTGGGAAGCACATTCCGTCTGATGATAGTCATTATGAGAGAATACAGGACTGGATTGTAAAGCTCTGTAAAGATAAAACAGTTGGTAAGTTCAAGGTATTGATACATTCGTGCATTAGTAATGGTACAATAGGGTCCTGCGAATATTCGAGATTCGATTTGAAAGTCAAATTCGATTCGAATTCGAGTCGAAATTGCCAACTCGAAATTTCGAATATACACTGATGGAAAAGTAGGCTGTTTACGGACAAGTACACACATCGATCTTAGCTGTTTTTGTGCCACTTAATTACAGAAAATGATGTATATATGCACCTTATAATTCTTATTTTACATCGCGATTATATATATTAAATATAAGTATAAATAGCAATTAGCCACTATAGTACTACTAAATACGCCTGAATTCTAGCTTTGAACATGGTAGCCAAAAGCTCGGAGATCACCGATGGACCGACAACGCGCGTGAATAATAATAGCTATGAGACTGAGCAACCGCTATAACGTTATCTGCCGTCTATCCGTCTCATATTCTGCATTATGTAGTATAGCTGAGAATTTAAACAACACGTGTTCCCGGCATCGGAGCGTTCTTTGACACTTGACAAAATGTCGTCGTTATTCATGTTTATTTTAAACATGATAAAGCTGCAGGTAGTGCAGGGACTTAAAAGTGAGATGAATGCAACCTGGTGTATAAATCGCAGGCATCTGGGACAATGACCCATCTATGGAATCATCTGTCCAAGAAGCATCCAGCACTACATAATCAGGCTACCCTGCGACTGTTGTTGCATCTTCAAGTTTATAACAACGGGTGATTCCGAATGTCGATTTGAAATTTTGCATGTACATGCAAACTGTACAAATTTCGCGTGATTTTAGTTCTGATAATCCGTTTAGTGGTTATATATTTATCGTCGTGACGGCCGCATAGACGTTTTTATTAAATCTGCCTTTTTTTCTCGACAATTATCATTTGAAGTTAATAGTATTGCAAACGACGGTTCATCGCCACATAAGTTATGGTGGAACTTCGTGCGTGTAGTTGATAGAACGTTTCACAAATCGTCTCATCGTTGACAAAACATGCCCAATTGAGAATGCAACACACAGATATGATTCGATTCGATATTCGATTCGATTTCCAGAATTCGATTCGATATTCGATTCGATCAAAATCTCCAATTCGCAGGACCCTATGGTACAAATTGGTCTGAGGTATATATTGAATGATATCTGCAATGATTTCCTGTGGCAATTTAGATCAAGTAGAGAATACAATTGAAATATATACAAGTATCAATTGCAGACATCGCTCTATAATAAGCATGTGATCTAATGATCACGAATGCACAGTGTTATTCATTTGCGCACCACTCAAAATTAAGAAACACTGATAATGAAAGCGTATTCTTACAAGAGTTATCTAATGTTTTGGAATGGCAGTGTTTCGGCAATTTAACAATTTCATCTAATGTTGCCGGTGGTGCGAAAAATTGTCAGTACACTTATTTTACCTGCGAATTTAACTTGTCTTTTGTCGAAAAGTTTACCAGAAAGTGTCCCAAAATAGATTTTTCAGGGAAGACAACTCTTACCCCTAAAATTAACTAAAAATTTCCTTGAATATAAATAAAATATTGCGGATATAAATAAACGGACTAATAAATCATTTATATTAATGAGAATGATCATGAAATGACACAAGATGCAACACTGGACCAATTTATGAGCTAGTTATAAAAAATTTACAACCGATACTAAAATGCGGAACAGTTTGTGCGGGCGCGGTGTATAGATTATGTGATGAGTTATTTAATTAATTAAGATAGTATGGTTCAGTTGGGATGTCAATCTCGTATAGTAGGCCATATTTATAAGAAAAAAGTAATTAGTAGTGCCTAGGATCGTTGTTTTTGAAGCCATTAATAACATGCTGCAGCTTGTTAGGTTTGTTGAATAGATGTTACTAGTGTGCTTTGATAGTCTCTTAGTCAATCAGTGAATCGTCATCATTCGGCGCCTGTTCCATCAGTGTCAGCCAGTGTCTCATTAATAACATGCTGCAGCTTGTTAGGTTTGTTGAATAGATGTTACTAGTGTGCTTTGATAGTCTCTTAGTCAATCAGTGAATCGTCATCACTCGGCGCCTGGTCATCAGTGTCCGCCAGTAAAATTGTTTGCACTATAAAATGGGACCCAAAGTGAGCGGTTAGGGCAGCAGACGATCGCATCAACTTTGCCATAAGAACTTGTTGCGTGGTTGGCAGAATTATCTTAAGCTCTGCCCACTGCTGTAAAAGTTAGCAAAACAGGTGATCTTTGCCAGAAAATATGTACTGATCAGCTGATCGGTCATGGCAACTTTCACGATATTTGTTCATGTCCAAAAATAAAAATATGATATTCTGGATTTTGCATTATCTTGGTGAAATGGGCATTTAAAATATATATAATTAGTATTATGAAAAGAACAAAAATATTTTTTGACAGATAATTCCTTTAAGATCAAATTCATCCGCTTCTTGCACCAATTTTGGGAATATAATGTATGGGATTTTTTGGATTGGTTTTACAGTGAAATCACTTGTTCTATCTTTTAGATGACATTCAAGTGAGCAAGCTACTTGTACAGATGATGATAAATTTTACAAGACAGCTGAAGATTACTGTACCTGTTCTGGGAGATTTGTCACAGGATATCCACTCTAAACTCGGTGATATTGATGAGGTCAGTTTGTTTAAAAGAGAGCCCTTTTGAATCCTTGCTTTTGTATATTCCCATCAATGTGACACTCTTCGTGAAGTTGAATCATTTTGATCATGTCTATACATCTATCTGGGTTAGGTTTAAATGCCATCTTCTAGTGTTTCCATCAATATGCCACTCTTCTTGAACTATAAGAATATATCCTCCAACTCTCTTGCGACAGAGATATACATAATATTTTGATCATGACTATATACGACTGATCCGTGAACTGAGTGTGATGTCATTATCTCCTGTATATCAGTCAGATACATTCTCAATAGTCGTCAACAAAAGCTTGGACACGCAACATGCTAATTAATTATACGCCTACAGTGCGAATGCACAATTTCAGACGAATCATCGAGGGGTCTGAACTTCTATTAGTTGGGACTTGATTGTTATTATTGGGGGTTTGGAAGCAACAGTTAGTACCGGCGGAACCATGAATTTACAAACCCACGAAAAAATCATAGATGGCTGAACCACGAAAATTTATACTAACAAATTTAAAGCCATTCACAGTACTATTGTATGGTCGTGGAACGCAAAAATATGGGTTAACCCAAAAGATAATGGTAAGGTTGCGATTTTTGTGTCATTAGATGCAGGAAATCTTCAGTATAATATGTCCAAAATCTACTAAAATGATCTTTGGGGAAGTAATATGACTTTAATTTCAGGAAGTGGAGATGGAAAACAAGACACATTACGAGGTTGTTACAGATCGATCAGCGGCTCCGACCATTCTCCTACTAATTCTCGGTGAACTATCAACTGAATTAGATGATACTGAATGGGCAATAAATCGGTCAAAGGCTGAAATTCAGAGCAGTTCAAAAAACCTAGGTTGGTGCAGACATAGTTAGAAAAACAGAATTCCACCCATTGGGAAGATCTGCTGAAAACATAAGGGAGATAACTCTATGACTATAGAGCGTAACTAAATGATTGAATGTCTCCATTAAATGAACACATTTGTATTATTTTTATATTTTATATTATTATGTTGAACATGTAATATAGACTCATTATTTTAGTAAATTCAAAAGAATTACGACTACATATTCACTGAATGATGGCAAAATAATTGTAAATATCTAGCAGTCTTGAATGGTGTATAACTTACCCCCATACTAGTGTACTTAACCCTTTCAGTGCGAAGTCCAATTTTTGTATCAACCCATATTTCCTTGATCATTTTTCAAATTTATTGATTATAATAATGTGATACATTGATGGAAAGAGCTCTTAGAGCTCTTTCCATCAATGTATCACATTATTATAATCAATAAATTTGAAAAATGATCAAGGAAATATGGGTTGAAGAGCTCTTTCCATCAATGTATCACATTATTATAATCAATAAATTTGAAAAATGATCAAGGAAATATGGGTTGATACAAAAATTGGACTCGGCACTGAAAGGGTTAACTAATGATAGACACATATGTAACAGCATTATCACAGCAGACTATTGTAGACAACACAAACTCTAAAATGGTGCTTAGATATTCAAGCCTTGAAATAATGTGTCTGTCATTTGCAGAATGAGGTTCCCAAAGGGTGAATTTAGTTATGCTACCCCCCATAGCGGGCTAGCATCACCAAACTCACCCTCTGGGAACCTCATTCTGCTGAGGTGTAAGCAGAATGAGGTCCCCAGAGGGTGAATTTGGTGATGCTAGCCTGCTATGCGGGGTATCATCACTAAATTCACCCTCTGGGTACCTCATTCTGCAAATGACAGGCTCACTATTTCAAGGCTTGGATATTTGTATCCAACTCTCTTCACTCATCTTTCTGTCACTCTACCCCATCTTCACCATCCTTATACTCCCCCTAAACCAAAACAGGAAAAAAAATAATTTATATATCTTTATTACAATGTTATTTGTGACATATGTGAAATTATATTTTTCCGCCAAGGAAAGCCCTCACTGAACTACTCCCTTGAGATAACCTTGACTGCATGCCACGGGGAGGGAAATAAAAGTGGCTAGATCGGGCAGTCAGAAGAAGGGATTACCTGGAGGCATTCATGCGTGGCTAATCTGAGCAGTTCTTGACCCGATATTAGGTAGGCGATCGGCAGGCAATAAATGTTAACCCTCCTGATGACACAATGCCGGAGATATAATCCATATAGTTCAGTTCGGGCTTCCCTTAAGGAAAAATTAATTTGACATTTGACTTAAATTGACATTTTTATTTACTTTTTCCCTTCTGTTTAGTTTCTATATCCCCTAATTTGTGAATATAAAATGCATAATTGAGGTGCCCAATGGGTGCACATCACCAACTTTAACTGGATAACTTCAATCTAATGCTATGTCTCCCATAGCAGTTGAGGCCTACACAGAATGAGGTCCCCAGAGGGTGAATTTGGTGATGCTAGCCCGCATTGCAGGATTGTGTCATTAAATTCACCCTTTGGGGACCTCATTCTGCAAATGTCAGATACTATGTTCAGACTTGTCTGTTCGAATATTATGTTCTTAACCACCAGTATCCAGTTGAACTCATTATACCCTGATTTTGCAAAGAAAGCTTGGGGGTATATGTCAGACTGTTCTCCCATTCATCTGTCATTATGTCTCTATCCGTCCATCAATTGTTTTCTTCTCCAGATACATATTAAAGACCAAATGGGTTTATATATTTAGGTGTGGATGTCCCCCAGGTGACTCACATTCAGATTTGTTCCAATGAGTTCATCAGGTCAAATAGGTGAGAAGTCAGGGCCATAACTCTTTCCTTCCATAGTAATTCTTAAAACAATTTCTTCTCAAGAACCATCTGGACTATTTAGCTTATGTTTGGTATGGAGGGTCCTTCGGTGACTGGGGTTTAGATGTTTTCAGATTTGGGGTCATTTTAGGAAAATCAGTTCAGTTCAACTCTTAAAATCTAATGTCTGAAATTACCAAATGAATGGATCTCCTAGATGGGGATTCACGTTTGTTCAAATAGGGGCGGAGATAAGATATTTAATTATCAACCAGCCACCCTACCTGTGCTCCGGCGGAGCTATAGTCATCACTCCTCGTCCGTCCATCCATCCGTCCGACAACAATTATTTGAACATCTTCTCCTCTGGAACCATAAGACCAAATGGGTTCATATTTGGTGTGGATGTTCCCTAGGTGATTCTCATTCAGGTTTGTTCAAATGAGTTCACTTGAAATAGTTGCGAAGCCAGGGCCATAACTCTTTCCCTCCATAGTATTCTTAAAGTGACTTCTTCTCAAATATCATCAGGCTATATGGGTTCATATTTGGTATGAAGGATCCTTGGATGACTGGGGTTCAGATTTGTTCAAATCAGGTCACTGGGTCAAATGTGGGAGGGGCCAGGGACATAACTCCAAATTTTTGTTTTAGATTTATCTCTTTAGATATCTACTTCTTTTAAAGTGATTATGAAAAGTTCTGACTGTTGTGGTCTCCAGAGTCCCAGTCTTTGCAGTCTGGTGAGCGACCCCACAGTCATTGACTGTCTTGTTTTAATTATACCCCCTTAAATAAGGGGGTATACTGTTTTGCACCTGTCTGTCCATCCGTGCGTCTGTCCGTACGTCCGTCCGATGTCTGTTCATGTCATAACTTGAACAGTAGTGCTCAGCTCTCAATGAAATTAGGTATGGATTTTCACTACTATGAGGACATTAAATAGAGGGTTCCATCGTTTTGTTCGGATTTTCCATTCTAGAGTTATTCATCTTTGTTTATCTGGAAATGTTGGCTTTTTGGTCTGTCTGGTGTCTATTCATGTCGTAACTTCAACAGTTGTGCTGGGATCTCAATGAAATTTGGTCCTACTATGAGGACATTCTATAGAGGGTTCCATTGTTCTGTGCCGCTTTTCCATTCTAGAGTTATTCATCTTTGTTTATCTGGAAATGTTGGCTGTTTGGTCCATCCGATGTCTGTTCAGGTCATAACTTGAACAGTAATGCTCGGATCTCAATGAAATGTTGTATGGATGTTCACCACTATGAGGACATTTAATGGCACATTCAACTGTTTTTTTTGTTTTTTGTTTGTTCTATAGTTATTCATCTTTGTTGATTTTTTGGGTCCAATCTGTCTGAGTATAGCAGTCATAAGTTATAGATATGCCCACACTAGGCGGTAATCCACAAGGGGGTATGCACCGGACGACAGTCCATCTCTTGTTTTTGTCTATATAGACACAGTTAACAGGATGATGTTCTGGGGCTGTTATGAGTTACCACATGGAACGACTCCATAGATTTGATCACCTAAAAAAAGGATATCTTCATCAAAACATGTAATGTTGATAAAAAGTACTTTTCGTTCACTTTCTTTTAAATTAGTTGATGGATTGAATTAAAATGGAGATAAACTTACCCTGTTTCATTCTATATTTGCGGATTCAAGCATAAAAGAAGTTTGTGAACTCGACGGCTAGCCGACACATTCACAAATGGTTTTCATACTCAATTCCCCGAATATCCAGCAAAATAGAGTATGTTTGTCTCCTAATTGTACGTTGATAAAAGCTGGACAACCGAAAGCATTAGATATATTGGAATTTTAATCTTCTCTGTATTATGTTAATTAGTAGATGAACTGGTTGCAAAATAAAAAAAAAATTGCCTTCTACAGTAATGCCCTAAATAATCAACTCCTTAAACACAGCAGAATTATGGGTAATTTTTCAGGATTTAGTCCGAAATATGACTTGTTACCATTCATCGGAAAGCTCTTAGTGAGATCAATCCATACACGAAATTCTAAAACAATTGGATAACTACACATCTCAGTGAGAGCTTTCTGATGAATGGCAACAAGCCATATTTCAGACTAAATCCTGAAAAATTACCCATAATTCTGCTGTGGTTAAGGAGTCGATTATTTAGGGCATTACTATATCTATCTGCCAGCCCAGCTGTCACAGCCTCTAACCCAGAGAGAGGACCAAGAGAAGTCAATAATCCTACGCCTCGGAATGACCATCAACAGCTTGTATGAGTTGGTCCAGTCTATTATACCTGTTGGTCCATGCATGGATGCTTTGTTTAAAGAGACAGCAAAACTCTATACTGTTCTTACTGTGATTGTGAAGTATGTAAGTATTCATCAGAGTGTAACTCCCGACATCAGAAATAACCCACCGACTATACATATAAAAGTGACATGCAACACTTTGCTCAGTTTTCTGTGGTGAACGAACAAGCCTTGAAATAGGGTGTCTGTCATTTGCAGAATGAGGTCCCCAGAGGGTGAATTTAGTGATGCTACCCCGCATAGCGGGCTAGCATAACCAAATTCACCCTCTGGGGACCTCATTCTGCTTACACCTCAGCAGAATGAGGTTCCCAGAGGGTGAATTTGGTACTAAATTCACCCTCTGGGGACCTCATTCTGCAAATGACAGACACCCTAGGCTTGTGAACAAATGGAGACTGTAATTGTTGACATTAAAAATTTCTTTCATTTTCAAACATATACCATTGCCAATGAAATTGCTCTCAAAATTAAGAATAAACATGTTTTACAACTAAAATAGAGCTTCACTGTTTCAGTTTCGATGTAAGTTTTTGCATGATTGACTAAATGACATTCGTTTCCATTATAATCCTATTCTATCAAATTCGGTTTATGGTTGATTTATATATTTTTATTACATCACAAAATAAAATTAAAAACTTGAATGAACGTGGTTTACAACAAGCCTGATTATAGTGTGCCTGTCATTTGCAGAATGGGGTCCCCAGAGTGTGAATTTAGTGACACTTTTCCACATAGTGGGCTAGCATCACTAAATTCACCCTCTGTGAACCTCATTCTGCTTAGGCCTCATCTTCTCTGAAAAGTTTCTTTATTACCGTATCAAATTCCTATAGAAACTTCTTCACATAGATTCTATTTCTTTTAAAGTTTAGTTTCTCTATGTCCCCAAATTGGCAGACGACTCATTTCATAATCGAGGTTCCCAATGGGTGTACATCACAATATTCATTTTGTGGGAACTTCAGTCTGAATCTAGGTCTCCCATAGCAGATGAAGCCATGCAGAATGAGGTCCCTAGAGGGTGAATTTGGTGATGCTAGCCCGCTATGTAGGATAGCATCACTAAACTCACCCTCTTGGGACCTCCTTCTGCAAATGACAGGCACACTATAATCATGCTTGGTTTACAACTATAATAGAGCTTCCATGTTTCAGCTTCGATATTTTTGCATGATTGACTATATCACATTCTCTTTCAGTACATCATGCTATACACTTTGAAGCTGGGGCATCTGTCTTCACGATTTGAGAAGCTTGTTAAGCTATCAGGAACAAACCTCACTCCTTATGTCTACAGCATGATCAGCTATGTGCAAGTAAGTTATACCTTATAATTTTAGCTATCAAATGAAAATCATCAAGTGGGATACACCAGTTTTATCCCTCCAAAATGAAGTTTGGCGAGGGGAAATAGAATAAAGTTTGTGCATGCGGGCCAATGAAAGGGGTTTATGGGGTTTGGACTTAGGTTTAAATGTGATTTAGGTGCTTTTTGGGTTTAACCCTTTGAACCCGACTGGCCGCAAAAGCGGCCAGCCTGAAAACGTTCATACACCCGACTGGCCGCTTTTGCGGCCAGCAGCATTCAGTGACATCATAAACCTATGTAGCATGTGTATACATGTTATAACCATTGGTATATCCACTTATATCTATTTAAATGATCCCAAGGAACTTCAGCAGTGCCATGGGTGCATGTGTATGAGTTTGTTGCCGACCAGTTGGGGTAGAAAAACATGCGCACAGCGCAGAATTCAACAAACGTAAATTATTTGAAGCGATTCGGGTAAAGCTCTACATTGTTGCGCAGTTCGCAGGAATGTAGAAAGACACCATTTCGATCACTCTTCTTGGTTTAAATTAGTATTGCATACATAATCAGTGTTCTGTCATATGTGAGGAAGGCGCACACAGTTTCTTATTTGAGTCGATTTGTTTCGCGCATGTGCATAAAATGTATGGATTTTTGTGAAATGATACAATCACATCAAGGATCTCCTTAGTACATAAATTTGCGTTATACAGCTGCACGTTTTGACATTGCACCAGAGTAGTACTGTGGAAATGGGTTGCATTGTCACAATACCATCTAGTCCGATCTACTTGTGCGTGCACATTACAAACACGTGGTCAAATCGTGCATTATTGAGCAATTATGTAAATTTTAAGACTCGTGGCACCATTTGAACATGACCATCACCGTGCCCTATAGGCGATGTCTAAAACGGGACGTAATGCCATTGAATGCACAGGGAAGTGGTGTCATTCGATCTCTTGGGCTATATGCTTAGCAACCATTGATACAGTTAAATACAAACTACATGTAGGTTCAATCTTCTGACCTGATATATCTCCAGTTTCACAATAGGGTATTGACTGCATAGAAAATGCCGTATCTTAGCGCGGAATTATACGACGCTATAAGCTATAATTGCATTATACTTTCAGTTCCGGGTAGTTGCTTAGAAAACGTTACCAGGGAGTGATTGTGTGGGAAAGTATACCGTTCTAAAAAAAAATACACAGTGGCCCATGGGAACATACCTGTAAAATTTCAGACCTGTAGCACCATTTGAACATAACCATCAGCATGTGCATGCCAAGAATGTCTAAATTGGGGTATTATACAAATGGATTCACAGGGCAATGGTGTCATTCGATCATTTGGGGTATTTGCTTAGCGACCGTTGCTACCCTTAAATACAAGTTAGGATCAGACTTCTGGCCAGATATATCTCAATTTTCGCAATAGGGTGTTGACTGCATCAAAAACGCCATTTCCTTGGGCTGAATTACGACCGTAAAAGCTATAATTGTATTTTACTTTCAATATCGGGTAGATTCCTAGCAACCGTTACCAGGGAGTGACCACGTGGCAATGTAACCATATCGTAAAATAATCATTGGTCCATGGGGAACATACATCTAAAGTTTCAGAAATGTGACACCACTTGAACATAAACAACACCATACATCTAAACACTGTCCACAATATAAAAAATACCACTGGGAGCCCAGGGTCAAGGTGTCGATCGTTGTGGGGAGCCAGGGTTCAAAGGGTTAAGAGCTTAAACCCTTAAACCTTTTTGTAAATGCCATATTAACTGTTGTTTGGGGTCTATAAATCATTCTAACACAACTTTCTAAAAACCACGAAAGTTTGGACAAACATTATGTCCACGCTGTCCTTGCATTCAAGGACAAGAATTGAGGGCTTAAGCTCATTAACCCTGGACGTTCGTAATAATAATATATCTGCAAATAATTTTAAATTTTTCTCCAGTGCTGAAGATTTTATATAACACATAGATATATACACATCAAATTGCTAGTAACAGAGTTTACAGAGATAATAGATGTTGATGCCTCCTTTAAGTTTGTTAATATGGACGGACCTGAGCGCATAAACCACTATCCACTTAAACACCCTTTCGTTTGTCTAGCTGTCCGTCCATCTATAGCAAATTGGAGCTCTCTACCTGTCATCATAAGTTGGATTTGAATTATCTTTAGTAATCTTATGAACCACCATGGGCGAAGAGATTTCCTCATTGAATGGTGTTTGCCAATTCATTTGTTGAAGAGTTACTGCCCTTTGCATGAAAATTCAATTTGTGCCAACTATGGATCTGCCTCTCAGTCATTGTAGGTCACGTTTGAATGATATTTTAAATATTAAGTTCATGAGGCAGATTTAAGGGAACAATGTCCACATGTATCAGGTTTTGTCCATTCATTTCTTCTGAAGTTATGTCCCTTTAGAATACATCCATCCCTGTATTACTTTCATCCCAGATCGAATGTTCATGAAGGATATCCAAATGCTATAACTTTTTTCCAATCATTGCAGGCCAGTTTAAAGGTACTCAATCAGATCCAGTGCTCCTAATTTACTATTTATTTGGCTTGGGGGGGGGGGGGTAAAAATATGATTTGAGTCGAGGAACCCACCAATCAAAGCTCATAGAGATCAGAAATCAATTTTTGAAGTTTGTTATTTCTTGAGATGTATAATAATATGTGGCCCAGAAACACGTGGTCAAACAGAGGGTCTCGGACAAAATTGTGGATGAAGATGGATAACTCTAAAATCAAGTGGTAATACGGTAAAATTTCGTGATACTTTATTGATAATGAAGCCATATTTTGATATTTTGTTGAACAAAATGTTGATAAATAACAAGTTTTGGGAAATTTGATACCTTAGTTTTAAAGTGGTTAGCATTATTTTGTTGCAATTAATCGATTCTGATAACTAAAGTGTATTTTGAAGAAATGTTGTTGTTGTGGTTGTATCTTGATGGTATGGGGACCATCTGATCGGATTGAGTACCTTTAAGTATGAACCCCATGTCACGACAATATTTGGAGGTACCGTGCCCTCGTAATGAGTAGATACTGGGTTCAATACTGTATTGAGTTTGCCTATTTCTCTTGCAGTAGATAAAGAATGTCACATCATTGTCATCATCCATTCTTGTGTAGACTTCTCTCTTCTTTTGTCTTCATAGGTGCTAAGTCGCCAAGGAGAGGTTCACCTGTCATTAACCGAGAATTCTGACATTGAACATGACCAAATGTCCAGCATTATTATGTTAACACGTTCTCACTTGGTGAACCCAGTGAATTTGGAAAGATGACTCTTCCCATTCAATTGGTGTCCATACAAGCATGTAGCCACTCACCATATCATTAATTATACCCCCTTTTAAAAAAAAAGGGGGGTATACTGTTTTGCACCTGTCCGTCCGTGCGTCCGTCTGTCCGATGTCTGTTCATGTCATAACTTGAACAGTAGTGCTCGGATCTCAATGAAATTGTGTAAGGCTGTTCATTACTATGAGTGCATTCAATAGACGGTTACATCGTTTTGTTCGGATTTTCCATTCTAGAGTTATTCATCTTTGTTTATCTTGAAACGTTGGATTTTTGGTCTGTCTGGTGTCTGTTCATGTCATAACTTCAACAATTGTACTGGGATCTTAATGAAATTTGGTATGGATGTTCACTACTATGAGGACATTAAAAAGAGGGTTCCATCGTTTTGTTCGGATTTTCCATTCTGGAGTTATTCATCTTTGTTTATCAGGAAATGTTGGCTTTTTGGTCTGTCTGGTGTCTGTTCATGTCGTAACTTCAACAGTTGTGCTGGGATCTCAATGAAATTTTGTATGGATTTTCACTACTATGAGGACATTAAAAAGAGGGTTCCATTGTTTTGTTCGGATTTTCCATTCTAGAGTTATACATCTTTGTTTATCTCGAAATGTTGGCTTTTTGGTCCGTCTGGTGTCTGTTCATGTCGTAACTTCAACAGTTGTGCTGGGATCTCAATGAAATTTTGTACGGATGTTCACTACTATGAGGACATTCAATAGAGGGTTCCATTGTTCTGTTCTGCTTTTCCATTCTAGAGTTATTCATCTTTGTTTATCTGGAAATGTTGGTTGTTTGGTCCATCCAATTTCTGTTCAGCTCATAACTTGAACAGTAATGCTCGGATCTCAATTAAATTTTGTATGGATGTTCACCACTATGAGAACATATAATGGCACATTCAAATGTTTGTTTTGTTTTTAGCTCACCTGAGACGAAGTCTCTGGTGGAGCTATAGTCATCACTCCTCGTCCGTCGTCCGTCCGTCTGTCTGTCTGTCCTTCCGTCCGTCCGTCCGTCAACAATCATCTTCTTCTCCAGTATCATAAGGCCAAATGAGTTCATATTTGGTGTGGATGTTCCCTGCTTGACTCAGATTTGTTAAAATAAGGTCACTGAGTCAAATAGTTGCGAAGCTAGGGCCATAACTCTTTCCCGCCATAGTAATTCAACAACTTCTTTTCAAGAACCATCAGGCCTATTTAGCTTATATTTGGTATGGAAGGTCCTTGGGTGACTGGGGGTCAGATTTGTTCAAATGGGGTCACTGGGTCAAATAGGGGCAGAATCAGGGACATAACTCTATTCTCCCTAGTAATTATTAGAATGACTTCTTCTCCAGAATCATCAGGCCGATTTAGCTAATATTTTGTATGGTGGGTCCTTGTGTGACTGGGGTTCAGATTTGTTCAAATGGGGTCAGTGTGTCAAATAGGGGCCGTGTCAGGAACATAACTTTAAAAAAACTTAAATCCTTGCTCAATTCAAAAAACAAATCACAATTCAAAATGAACCAATAAAAAAATATTTTTTTCATTTTAACTCCTGATTTTTTGTATTTTTTTAGACACAAAACACCCCATTCTACCCCTTTCCCTCCTCACCCCTCTACACTCCCCCCCCCAATCTGCACCGCCCTGCACCCACTGCAGTCAAGAAAAAATTAATTAGAAAAACTGACACCTTGTAACATCCATAAAGTATGGTATTAGCTCCAGACAGAAAGAGTTAATAACAGTCATCAATTCAGATGTTATCTAGCTGGCTGACAGGTAGGTGTAAACAGTCATGCTCTGTGTGTATCATTAACATATCAAAAAAATGCTGTATGTCTGACATTTGCAGAATGAGGTCCCCAGAGGGTGAATTTAGTGATGCTACTCTGCACAGTAGGCTAGCATCACCAAATACACTCTCCAGGGACCTCATTCTGCTTAGGCCTCATCTTCAGGGAAGTATACAGGTCTTAAATTGACATTTCTACTTACTGTTTCCCTTCTGTTTAGTTTCTATATTCCCTAATTTGCTGTCAGAAGATAAAATTGATAATTGAAGTGCCCAATGGGTGCACATCACCAATTAACTGGACAACTTCAATCTGTTCCTATGTCTCCCATGGCAGTTGAGGCCTAAGCATAATGAGGTCCACAGAGGGTGAATTTGGTGATGCTAGCCCACCTTACAGGATTGCAGCACTAAATTCACCCTTTAGTGACCTCATTCTGCAAAAGTCAGACACTATATTCAGGCTTGGCTGTTCCACTATTATATTCTTAACCACCACCTATCCAGTTGTACTCATTATACCCTGATTTAAAAAGAAAACTTTGGGGGGGGGGGGGTATATTGGATTGAATTTGTCTGTCAGTATGTCCTCCCGTCAATCCCTCTGTTGGGATGTTTCCATCCGTCCATCAATTTTGTTCTTCTCCACATACATATTAAAGACCGAAATGGTTTATATATTTTGACTCACATTCAGATTTGTTCAAATGAGTTCATCAGGTCATATAGGTGAGAAGCCAGGGCCATAACTCTTTCCCTCCATAGTAATTCTTCAGAAACCATCAGGCCTATTTAGCTTTTGGTATGGAGGGTCCTTTGGTGAGTGGGGTTCAGATTTGTACACGTGAGGTCATTTTTAGGAAACTTTTGAGGAAAATCAGTTTTCTTCAACTCTTAAAATCTACCGTTTGAAATTTCTAGATGAATAGATCTCATAGATGGGGATTCACATTTGTTCAAATAAGGGCAGAGATAAGAGATTTAACTCTCAACCACCCTCCCTACCTGTATGTATGCTGTTTGATACTGGTATAATAATATATAGATTCCTATTGATTTCTAAGCTGCCTGGGTGGAGGCAATGAGGCTGTAGATTTGATTTTTCAACCAGTAACAGTCCACATTTTCCTACTTCGGGTTAAACTGTTCGACCGAAATCGCCACAAATGTTAACAGGTCTATTTTGCTGATATTTAGTATGAAGGGTTCTTTGGTGTCTGGTATTGAAATTTATTCAGATGTGGTCACCAGGTTAAATAGGGTGGGACCAGGGACATAACTGTATGTCTCTATAGTCATTCTTAAATTGTCTTCTCAAGAGAGGTTGGACTATTTAGCTTACATATAGTATGGATGATCCTTTAGTGACTGATATTCAGATTTGTTAACATCAGGTCAACCTGTTAAGAAATGACGGGGGCTATGGGGAGTTAACAATTTTGTGTTTAAAGAATCATAGAAATACCAAATTCATTAAAACATCTTCCTTGGAACTACCTAACTGATTAATCTGACATACATGTATGGTGTTTTGGGTCCATGGATAAATGGGCTTCAAACATGTCTAAATGGTTTTATAAAAAGGTGCTTGTGAGATTGGAAATTTCCAAAAATTGAGAAAGTTTGAGATGTCGGTTGTGAAATTCCAACCCAAGACTTGGGAGTCTGGAGCCCGGTCGGGAGGGGACTTGTTGAGCTGGAGGAGGGGGGTGATCAGTAGTGAACAGTGGGCAATTTCATGGTGGATATTCACCTTGAAATTACCCACTGTACACTACTGAAGCCTCTCTAGCCACATATCGTGTTTAGATCTACTTTTTTCAAAGTGCTTATGAAAAGTTCTGACTATTGTGGTCTCCACAGTCCCAGTCTCATCAGTCTTTGCAGTCTGGTGAGCGACCCCACAGTCTTTGACTGTCTTGTTATTATTCTATAGTTACTCATCTTTGTTTATATGAAAATGCTGGTGTTTGGGTCCATCTGTCTGAGTATAGCCCTCATAAGTTATAGATATGCCCACACGAGGGGGTATGCACCAGACGACAGTCCATCTCTTGTTATAAAATATGTTGGTCACATATAAGAGATTATCATCTCAAATTTTCATCTCATTCTGATGGCAATATCTGACGATATCTCTGAAAATATCAGGGGGAGGGACTTACTTTTTAAGGTGCTTATTTAAATAAACACATACTATCCTATTCAAGTTATTAACCCTTTCATGGCAGGAGCTTGATGAAATTTTGTGAAAAACCCTGTGTCAATGTATTCTCTTATATATGCGAGTCTCCCATAGGGAGTCTTGCATTTATAAGAGAATACATTGACCCGACAATAATTACCTTGATCTTGTAAGCCAGTCCATTCTCTTATATATGTGAGGCTCCCTATGGGAGAATGCACTGGCACAGGATCTTTAATGCTGCACCAGTGCAGTTCCTATCATGAAAGGGTTAAAGACAGTTAGGCATCGCTTGCTCACCTCTTACTTGCTCTTTAAACTGAGTTTGTTTCTATTTATCCTGTAGAGTTCACAGAGTGAAGCATTGCAGCATCATGTTGACAAAGCGAAAAAGGACAAAAAGAAAATGACTGCTGCGGTTGAGGCTGGTAAAGTATGTAGCCATAACAAATTTATAGCAAAATTTGTATTTATAACAATAGAGTCAATTAACCAACAGAAGCTAAACCTTCCTGATCA
Source organism: Siphonodentalium dalli (assembly GCA_032622095.1). Taxonomy (NCBI): domain Eukaryota; kingdom Metazoa; phylum Mollusca; class Scaphopoda; order Gadilida; family Siphonodentaliidae; genus Siphonodentalium; species Siphonodentalium dalli. The sequence continues at coordinate 114,780,838 of CP136062.1, read as the reverse complement.
GATATCCTGTCAACTCAAGGCCCAAGTTGGGATACTATGGTATAGTCATAATGCGCAATTCGTATCTCGTGCATGCCTGCTCGACACGATATTTCAGGGTTTCCGCTAGGGGTTGGGGAATGTGGCCATATTTGGGAAGCACATACCCGGTGCCCTGTCAGGAGAAAATTTGGATGTTTATCACTGAAAGTAGCCATTTCCTTGCATTTGAGACAACAAGCAGGAACATCATTGAAGCTTTGTAGAAACCAAATAAAAACAGATAATCTTTCTTTGATCTCAAGTTGATGAACTAAAGCATGTATACCGTTGAATGCGTTGATACGACTTGTATAACAGTAGCAATTTAAGCAACATCAAAGGGGGCAAAGACACATTGTCACAGTTTACTCTAGCTGCAGCAGTAACCAGTGATAATTACGTCATGAGCAGAGGTCATGTCACGTGCTATACCCAGCTCTGCATGCTTTCTTTGTGTTTTCAAAACAAATTGGTGTTAATTCAAAAGCCATTCCTCAGACGGTAGTTGACTTCATGCTGGATTCGTATAATGGATATTTTTATATTAATTGGATTAGGAATAAATACACTGCCACTGAAAATAACTATTAATATTTTAAGTGTTTTTTTTTAATTGAACATTTCTTTGATACTGACCTTGCTTTGAAGTAACATGTCTGCACTGTTCGTTGCAGCGACTGCCAGACCTACATGTAACCTGTGTTCATGGTTGTAGCTCAGAATTAAGCCCCATACTGACTTATCGATTTATAATGCGCATTCCGAGGGGAAATAGTGGGTTTAGAAAGTTGGGAGCAGGATTCCTTGAAATCTGTTAATCTTCAGTGTCGACGGTCACTCGTCCTGTGTAAAATGGAAGCTGAGCTAGGTCTGTGGCTATTTTGTGGCCAATATTAAGTCAAGGTTGGGGAGGGGAATGAGGCCGTTGGACGGACGGCCTGCCGTAGTAGCAGAAATCCTGCATAATAATTTCCGTTCGCAATGACTCAAATCAGACTCCATTGACTCCATGCTGCTTGCTTACTTTTCACGAACTTCATGCATAGTGGCAGTGGTACAAAAATATGAACAGATGTCATGCCATTCTTATATATTAAACTGTTGCGCATATCATTTCCATATCATTTCATAGAAATAAAGTCAATTAACCTTCAAGTTACCTCACTGACATTTTAGAATCATCAGATATTTGTCCCAATTATTGCTCGTACCCCCCACTGATAGGTGCCACTGATTCGGTTCAAGATTCTATACTGCTCTAAATTCAACTATGCGGTGTAAGAAGAATGAGGTCCCCAGAGGGTGAATTTGGTGATGCTAGCCCGCTATGCGGGGTAGCATCACTAAATTCACCCTCTGGGGACCTCATTCTGCAAATGACAGACACCCTATTTCAAGGCTTGCAAAGAATGAGGTCCCCAGAGGGTGAATTTAGTGATGCTACCCCGCATAGCGGGCTAGCATCACCAAATTCACCCTCTGGGGACCTCATTCTGCTGAGGTGTAAGCAGAATGAGGTCCCCAGAGGGTGAATTTGGTGATGCTAGCCCACTATGTGGGGTAGCATCACTAAATTCACCCTCTGGGGACCTCATTCTGCAAATGACAGACACCCTATTTCAAGGCTTGATTCTTTGTGAAAGGTCAATTCAAACTGTTATGGTGACTACACAACACCATTGTGTACTTATCACAAATTAGTGTTAGGACAATGATTGTAAAAATAGAGTCCAACTCAGCAGAATAACTGATGTAATAACAGACTGTCAATGCTCTAATTTTCTGTGAAGTCACCATTGTTCACTCAATGTATGAAATAAGCATACAGATCTAATCAGTCACCTGTTTTAGTCCATTTCAAAGCATTCGCTGAACAAAAGACTGCAACTTAAATCGGTATGCTATACAACAGTACGAAAATACTTTACCTGTGTTCAAGCGTGTTCGGTTTCCTGAGGTGAACGTGCTTGTGTTTGGTCACTTGTGGACTAAAATAGCTGTTGGTGTTCAGAATAGAGAGGTTCCAGATTACAGAGGTAATACTTAGTGAGAATGCTCATGGGTGAATTCGGGACTGGGCAGTTCGTTTGGTATGGAGAGGGATTCGGTTTATAGAGAGACCGGTTTACAGAGGTTTTACTGCTTATTTGTTTGTGAAACTATTTCAGAAAAAAGTGTTGCAGCACACAAAGCTGATATCAAACCTCATATTCTCCATTGAGCAGTATGAAAAATTCCTGATCCAGCTGTCAAAGAAATCAAAGGTACATAATGGAAGCAAACACTGATGACATTGTTCTCATAATTGAATGATTTTGCTGCGATTTTATGAGTTATGGTCCTTTTTTATGGAACTTCATAAATTGGCTTATGATTGAAAAAGACTGTCTTAATTCATCTCCATTAGACTTCACATATCTTTGTTAACATTTATATTTCCAGGATGACAACTTGAATAACAATAGTATTTTGTCAAGCTGTTTTGTCTGTTAAACTTGAACATCATACTATTGGATATATCTGGGCAATTTGAAATGAACTTTATTGGACAACGCCTGGAATATTTCCTGTGTAAACACTAAGTTCAAGAAGATCAATTCTGCAGGCTTCTTCATTACTTGAATCAGATTAACCCTTTACCCAACAGAATGGCCCTGTGCCAATGCATTCTCTTATATATGCGAGTCGACCATAGGTCGCCTCGCATATATAAGAGAATGCATTGGCTTAACACAACATATTAATTGTTAAAAAATGTAAGAAAAAATTAAAAACATATTTTAGGCCAATGTATTCTCTTATATATGCGAGGCGACCTATGGTCGACTCGCATATATAAGAGAATGCATTGGCACAGGGCTAACTGTAACTATCACAATGTGGTCAAGGAGTCGGTTCCAATGATATCCATATTTGCATGGTTCTATTGAGACAGACCGAAGATATTTTAGGCTGTTGAAGCTTTATTTGGCCGGTTTGTTGGGTAAAGGGTTAACCCACTTGAGTTTCAAATAACCTTGTAACCCTTTCAAAACCAAATACTCATTCGGAAATGTCCATATAATAAGTTCCACACTACTAACTTATTATCAGAACATTTCCCTCCATAACTAAGATTCCTTCTACACTTTTTAGCTCAACTTACTTTGTAAGTTTGAGCTATTGCCATGGTTTGGCATCCGTCGTCCGTGTGTCCGTCAACAATTTCCTTTGGCACGGGCTACAGGTCGTACCTTTGGTCTGATCTTTATCAAATTTGTCATGAATGTTGACATTGACATGTAGATGGGAACGAGTCATTTTGGGGCCATTCGGCAAAAAAAACGTGGCTGCCAGTGGCCATCTTGGATTTCAAAATTTAATCCATTAGCACGGGCTAAAGGTCGTACTGTTCGTCTGATCATCATGAAATATGTCGTGAATGTTAATATTGACATGTAGATGGGAACGAGTCATTTTGGGGTCGGTCGGCCAAAAAACATGTCCGCCAGCAGCCATCTTGGATTTTACTCTTTGCATGACTAAATCCTTTGGCACGGGCTACAGGTCGTAGCTTTGGTCGGATCATCATGAAAATAGTCATGGATGTGAACAATAACATGTAGATGGGAACGAGTCATTTTGGGGTAATTCGGCAAAAAAACATGGTTGCCAGCGGTCATCTTGGATTTCACTCTTTGCATAACTAGGCCTTTCAACTTTCCGCATTCCTAATCACTCCATTGACTGTAACACATGAAATTATTCCCTTTCCAAGTTGAGCTACAGTGTCATTGACACTTTCATTTTTACATGTCTTAGCATATGCAGTTGAAATCTATTATTAGTTTTATTTGAGACAATAAGAATTTTAGAAAAAGGTCTTTAATAAGATTGGAACATAAAACTAGATTAGATATGCAATCAATGTATCCTTTTCACTATGTCAATTGGGCCCAGGAAAGGTCACCCCCTGAAGCTAATTGGTCAGGCCGTTCTTACATTTTCATTATATCGCAGTGTTTGGAAAATTGGGGCCACCAGGGGGGAAATGAAAACAATTTAGATAGTTTAATTTATGTCTAACATTTTAAAGTGATGTGAAACACTCTGGTAGGGTGATCAAATATAAATGGAGGATAATATTGCTCAAAGTAGTTATTTTTACAAATCTTAAATCCAAACTGACAACATACACTGCCTTTATTATATATTGATTAAATTCAGTGGCTCTCATAGGGTGAAATCATTTTCGTTACTTTATCGCCGATAGTTGCATCACGAATCGAGAAGTAAATATTTACAATTAGCATAGTTCAGATGAATTTTTCTATGGAATATGGTCGATTTGCTTGAGATTTTCGGCGATGTAATAGAATGCTACATTCCTTCAGTTGGCATACTGTCTGTATACTAACTTAACAATTTAATGCACCCAAACAAGTCCATAATATGTCTTTAATATTGTAATGTAAGAGACCACCAAACTGAACACCAAAACTGATGTTCCCTTCCCCTGTTCATAAACAAACTAGTAAATTTGCAATTCATTTATTAATTGAAGGGTTTTTTTTTTGAATAGGTTAACCTGATGGAGCATATGAAGCTGAGTACAGCCCGAGATTTCCGGATAAATTTTGCCTCTATTCGAGTGTCGTCTGATGAAGAGGAAGAAGATCAAAACAACTCTGGTCACAGCAGCGACGAGGTGAGCCATACTTTATCAGAGAATTACCACATTCACAATTTCCTGGCTGAACCCACAATCACATGATTTGACTTGTAAGACCAGTGAATTTTCCAAGGATATGCCAAAAACATCAACACATGTCAACATGGGTTAAAGTAGAGCACGAAGCCGCCATCGCACGCCAGCCACATGAAAAAATCCCCGCCACCCGAAAATGCATGGGCTTATATGTCAAGTACAACTGTACTGTCAATCGCAAAGAACTAAACCCCATTGCCTAATAGTGCAGCCAATATGCCACGGATTATATAACAAACAATATGTAATCGGGGTTCACGATTGCATGGCAATTGGCAATGTGGAATAGACTATTCCAATGCATGCTTTCATATAACTGAATGGGAGCATCCATTCAGTATGGAATGGGTTAATGTTTAAATTGTTTATAAGACTGAGCAGCCATATTTCGTCAGCTGCGAACGTCGCGACTTAGTTGGTTGAGCCAGTTGCAAAAACTATTTGTCGTGACTTCGGGGTCTAGGTTAAAGAGCTAATTTTTAGTGACTCCAAAATTAAATAAAACATTTAGAAAAGAGCTTTTGGAGCTTTGCCAACATTTAACTGACTATTTATGGTCTAATATATGATAATAATTTTTCAGCCTGAATCTCAACAGAACGGCGCACCAGACGTGTCACAGAACTCCACTCGCGCAGCATCTCCAGAGACACAGGAAACTGATGAATCGCAATCGAGGAAAAGGAATACCAAACGCGTAGTATCTCCAGAGACACAGGAAACTGATGAATCGCAATCGAGGAAAAGGAATACCACACGCGTAGCATCTCCAGAGACACAGAAAACAGGAAAAACTCAATCAAAGAAACGGAAAATAGCACTGGGAAGCAAACGCAGATGATTATGAATCCTGATTCACGCACATACAGTGCTGATTTGGTAATGGCATGTTGGCAGTATAGGATCCAATGATTGTAGTAATGAAACTTGATTTTATTCATTCAACAGGCAATTTAATCTTTTGATTGCACTCCATACCAATAATTTTTGTTGCGCCCTACAAAGACATTTAATTCCACTAACCCGACCGATATATTTTATTGAGATCTTACTTAACACCAGATATCTGCAGCATATTATTCTTTATTGTGGAAGGCCCACCATTAAATAGACTAGACTAAGTGTGGATACTTTCATGCAATTTGTAACTTGTGCCAATCGTAAATATCATAACACAGTTAGTTTCCCCCCAATACATAAAATGGTGAAATCAGCATTGTTGTTGCTATTAATGTGTTTACGATGAAAACAAATCTAATCAGATTAATCAACAAAATGTGAAATAAAAAATATTTTAATCTGTGTTCACCTGGACAAGGCTTAATAGGCTTCAATCAAAATAAGCAGCCCCGCTCAGTCAAATCCCATTGTCATACTGTCTGCATGGTGTTGGCTGCTTATCTGGTTATTAGATGATTGGATTATACCTATTTTCTACCCGTTTCAAATGCTTCACATTGAGCACAAAAAGCTCTAAAAATGGTTTGACTGTGTACGTGTAGGAAGAATGGTCACGTGTCAGGTGACTTCCGAGTTACCCGTATATGTGGCCAATAGGCCATAGGCTGTTAGTTGAACTAATTATCTTAACATATCCCACAAATGAGTATGAATTCTGCACTTGTATTATCTGTCTTCTCTCTGCTGTCTGCTTTTATATCCTGAACATCCCTGCAGATGAATATTGACCATTCCAATGCATACCTTTATAACAGATGAGATAATCCATTTGGTAAAGAAGGGTTAATATTTTGTAAAGGAGTGTATTTATGTTACTTGCCATCATGTAAAATGTGATAAACTTGTTGACTGTTAATGACTTTTATATCTCAATAAATTTACTTGATATATAACTGTTGTTATACTCATACTACCCTGAATATTTAACTGTTGTCATACATATACTGCCCTGAATATTTAACTGTTGTCATACATATACTGCCCTGAATATTTAACTGTTGTCATACACATACAACCCTGAAGACAAGACCAACTGTGTGGCACTATTCCTTCGATATTAGGGTAGGGAAAAATTTAAACATTTAAGGCCAAAAGGAACAGGTCACACCAATGTTGCTGGCATACCCCGTGGTTCCAACTGAATCATGGGCAGTGGGACCCAAATTCTTATATCTGGAAGTGAAGGCATAATGTAGTTGATCAATTTGATTAATAATTTTGAACTTTGGTAACACTCTTGGAGGGGGCGGAGTTACAGCTGTATGTGCCACAGCTTTATAAATGACTCGCTGGTGTTAAAACAGTAAATCAGAAATAAAGATGAACACTAAACAGTTCCAGTAATTCATGAAATATCTGCACATATGGACATATCTTAGAATAACAGAAAATTAAAATGAAAGTGTCAATAACACTGTACCTCAACTTGGGAAGGAGTTTATTTTTTGCTGAGCAATGAATAAAATGATAAAGAAGAAGGAAAGTCAAAAAGTTACAGTAATACAGTAAAGGTCTTGTATTGTGTAGATGAAATTATTTTCATTTCACTAATAAATGTAGGCTGGGGGTGTGCAAATGGCAGCCATCTTTGATTTTACTCTGCATGACTACATCCTACAGACCACATCCCTTCGTCACCAACCTTCATATGGAAGGGAGCAATCAAATTTTTCCGTAAACCATTAATAAACATGGCAGCCATCTTGGATTTTACTCTTTCATGACTAAATCCTTCCACGCACCCTACATGCCACATCCCTTATGCGATCATCACCAAACTTGATATGGTTCTTTGGGGTGACCTCTAGATGGGAGCAATCAATTTTTTCCGAAATTCATTGACATGTTGGCTGCCACTATGGGTTAACTTGCAGCAAATGGTTCCATGGGGACTATTACTACGAGTTAACTCATATTGGTGTATATACCATATAAATAACTAGAGAAACCACAAGCAACGTAGGTTGACATGCCAATACATACCCTACGATACAGCTGATCGCTTATATATATTAATACATACCCTACGATCCAGCTGATCGCTTATATATATTAATACATACCCTACTATCCAGCTGATCGCTTAAGAAATAAATACACGGTGTAGAGGTGTGTATGGTCAAGTTGTACCACAAAAAACTGATTGTAGGACGACGCGTAGCGGAGTCCTACAATCAGTTTTTTGTGGTACAACTTGACCATACACACCGATACACCGTGTATTTATTTCTTTTGTAATTCGACTGAATAGTCAACGAAATACTGCGATTTTTCGGTCTCAGGTGAGAAAACATTTCGTGGTGTAATTCGTATTGGGCGTATTCGATTTCTTTGCATGGAGTACTCTGGTAATGTCTTGTCTTGTTATGAAATTCCCCCGTTGACTTTTCGAGGCACCTCTTCTAGAAATAATCGTTGTGATTGGCTAAAAAACGATGTGTTTTCAGCGGCGCCCGTGCGTTTCATTTAAATTGTACAGGAAATACGATTGCCGTCATTTCTGTTTTGAACGTTGTTGGGACAACATGAATATGATCATCGACTATGGACCATTTTCCTTACACAGAGCGATCTAAGTGATCAAGTTTACTAAACTAATCTTATTCCCCTTCTGTACTGGTGAACAAACGCTTTCATTTTCAACTTGATTCCGAAATATCGAATATGAAATTATGAATGATCGAGCTTCGAATCGACGAATGCACAGCCCGGCCCCATGGATTTATTTGGTCATTTAATATACTTATTAAGTAACTTTCTTTGGTCGTAACATATATCAATATACCATAACATCATTTGGACCATATTCATTGGCAACCAAACTGATTTCAAGCGACAAATCGCTAGAAAATTCGCAAGATTGTCAAGATGTAGCAAAATTCAAAGGGTTACGGGTGCGGGTGTACTCCGTTGATGCCCCGTTTGCGCGGAGTTAGAAAAGACGGGAAAAGTCGCGTGCGGCGATCTGAATAAACCGATTTTTTTCGTGGTACAATTGGAAAAAGTAGAATTGTACCACAAAACTGGAACGAGATAGCCATGGTAACTCGGGCCACTGGCCAATCAGGACATGGCTTTTAAGCATAGTTAGGCAGGGTCGTATTACAATTATATATATTAATTAGAATGGATTCATCTACAACTCTTCCCACATTTGATCAAGGGTTGGGACGCAGTTTGAATTCGTGCTAGGGCACTCCAATTCAACAGGATATCGTTTGTACCTCCCTGACCCATAGTAGACATGTGCACTTAGACCTTTCCCGGACAATAGAAGGCTTTTGTTTCCGGTCTCATTGGAAGCTATAGACCTGTACACCCCATTGTTTCAAGGGTGGGTGCAATGTCTGCAAAATATAGAAGTTTGGATATGTAATATATAATAGAACACAATATGTGGAGATTAGTTAGAATCCGCAGCATGCTTGAGTTTACTAATATCTAACTAATCTGAGTATCAGCTCTGGTTCTATGTTTATAATATTACACATCTAGTACATACCTCACGGGTCTTATAATTGGTTTAATTCTGACATAGGGCTCTGGTGGAAACTTAAGCAAGCCCTACAAATGAATGCACATGTGACTGAATACGTGTGGCTTGTTTACCCATGCATGCAAGTTCAGTTCCCCAACAATGAGTGTATATAAATTCATTTATCATGTTTTATACAAATTAAGTTGACCAAAATCGGGTTATACGATGCTGAAATGTGTTATAAAGCTACTACGTAATAACTTGTAGTTGGCACCTGGGATGGAGTTTAAACACTGATGCCAGCTACGAGTTATCTCGTTGGTAAATAAATATTACGTTTGCGACATCTTAGTTGACGTAGAGCATACCAATGTTTATAAAATTATATAAATTCATTTACCCTGTCTTATACGATATGCTTAGGATCTGTATAACAATCTGCATCATCTAAGTCATTTAAAACTTAATGTTTATTTACCTATGAGATAACTCGTAAAATTCTGTCTCAGGTGCCGACTGAGTTATCTCGTAGTAGCCTTATGACATGTTTCAGTGTCATGTGACCCGCTATTGGTCGAACCAGGACTCCTATATATGTAAAATTTCAATTAATATCGGCAAAACATGCAATCCCATGTTGGCATACAAGATGCAATTACCCATTAGCTTTTGGCAGTGAACGTGTAAAAACATGGCTGCCAGAAGCCATCTTGAATTTCACATTTGAATCCATCGGCACACCCTGCAGCCCACATTTATTGGAGATATGATTGAAATGAAAACAATTTCATCAACACAATACAATCCCTTCAAGGATACTTCTTTACTTTCCTTATTCTTTAATCTATTCATTGCTCGGCATAAAATTAATGCCTTCCCAAATTGAGCTGCAGTGTCATTGACACTTTCATTTAGAAATATAAAATTATAAACTGGGAACAGATAAATAAAACTAAAGTTATCTTCCAGAAACCAAAATAATCAGCAAGTCGACAACAGCCATAACTGGTAAAACTGGGCAGACCGCACTCATGTTCGAACTTGACCTGTGCACCTAACCGATAAGCTCGCATACCAAATAGTGTTGAATTCATTAATTATATCGAGAATAATCTCTTGATTGAACTGGTGACGTGAAATAATCTAATGCGCTCGAGTGTTTTACAAATAGTCCCTGCCTCGAATAAATTATATTATGTCACCAGTTCAATCAAGTGACTATTCTGTAGGGTCCTGCGAATATTCGATATACGATTCGAAAGTCAAATTCGATTCAAATTCGAGTCGAAATGTCCAACTCGAAATTTCGAATATACACTGACGAAAAGGTAGACTGTTTACAGACAAGTAAACACGTCAATCTTAGCTGTTTCCGTGCCATTTAGTTCCCGAAAATTGTGAATATATGCACCTTATAATTCTTATTGTACATCGCGAATGTTCGCATGCTATTAAATTTAAGTATAGCCAGTAATTAGCCACAAAAGTACGACTGAATACGTCTGAATTCTAGTATCAAAAAGAGAGTAGTCAAAAGCTCGGAGATTGACGATGAACCGACGTCGCACATAAATTATAATAGGTATGAGACAGCAACCGCTAGCGTTATCCGCCGACTATCAGATCCGTATCATATTCCGATTTATGTAATAACGGCGAGAATGTGAACAAACACGTGTTTCCATCAGCGAAAAGTGCACGTGGGACGGTGTTTTCTTTTGAAGTTGACTTTCAGTTTTGGAGCATTCTTTGACACTTGTCTAACTTATGCCGTTATGTAAGTTATGTCTGCGAATTGCATTTTACTCCTGTCTTTTTTACGACTGTTGTTGCATAACAACGGGTGTTTCCGAACGCCGATTTGCAATTTTGCATGTACATGCATACTGTACAAATTTCGCGTGATGTCACTGTCAGTTCCGATAATCCGTTTAGTGGTTATATATTAATCGTCGTTACGGCCGCATGGACGTTTTGATCTCTCGACAATTATCAATTGAAGTTAATACTATCACAAACGACGGTCGATCGCCACATAAGTTATGATGGAACTTCATTAGAATGTTTCACAAATCGTCTAATCGTTGACAAAACTTGCCTAATTGAGAATGCAACACACAGGTATGACTCGATTCGATATTCGGTTCGATATTCGATTTGATTTTGTCGATTCGATTCGACATTCGAATTGATCAAAATCTCCAATTCGCTGGACCCTACTATTCTGTTTATTATATTCCACTATAAACATCTGATTTACCAGAAATCCCAATAATGCCACCATTATACTCATGACTCGTACATTTCTATAGCGTGTAAGAATACATAACGCGCTAGTTAAAATGACATAATTCACTAGTTGCTATGTCGACCCTGGTAGGATGCCGTAACATTTAATTTTCTATTGTTTCTAATATTTTGGTGTTAATATTGTACATTTTGACAAATAAACTATCTATATTATCGTTTATAATCACTTGAGAAATCAAGGTAAATCATAAATATAATATGTAATAATACTAAAAATATCTTCCGGAAACCATCTTCCATCGACACTGGTGATTTCTGTAATCCCCTGAAAAATATGTTCGAGGGACAAATATTAGCGGAAATATGATGGGGGAGGGGGGAGTTTCTATAAAAGTTTAAAGCATATAAACAGACAGGCAGAGCAAAACCTTTCATCTGGAGAGATGTTTAGCTATTCAAGAGCATTGCCAGGGTATGGAAAATTTCACCTGTGGTAATTTCAATAAAGGGCCATAACTCTGGTGAAAATAGGCTTAAAGTTGATTAACTCACATACCAAATTTCATTCCATTCAGGTCAGACTTACTAAAGTTATCATCCGGAAATGAAAATAAGAGTGTAAATTCCAATAAAAGGGCCGTAACTGCTGAAAATTGGCCTGTATTTTGGGCTAGTAAACCTACATTCCAAATTTCATTCCATTCAGTTGAGACTGAAGTTATCATCCGGAAACGAAACGAGAGGCCGATCACGATCGGCAGATGTTTAACCCATACCTTGGCGATACCGATTAGCTATTTTAATAAATCCTTACAACAACCTTTTCACGAGTGCAAAAGTTTCAATAATTGACACCTTACTATTAAGGTCACAAGTGGAATCAGACTTATTGGGCACCTTGCTCACATAAACAGAATAGGAACACGGATGTGGCATTCCATTTCATTAACATATCAAGTCACTTCAACACAGATATGTCTTATAGAGTGATAAAGCTAATTAAGCTCAATCCATAGTCAGAGAGAAGCACCATAGCAGTTACAGACAAAATAGTTAGTTATTTGCTTATTACACTGGAATGTGAGACATAACATATGATTTTTTTAATATTGTTATTTTTTTTATTATGTTTTGTGTTAGCTGCATATTAAAAATTCTTGGGATCATTTAGAAGGGACAAAAGAGTTAATAGTTCCCGATTCAAAAACTAATCAATACCTGACCAACTATCCAAGTGAGGGATGTATAGACCTGGATATAAAATGATTGATAATGATTGGATATAAAATGATTTTATGCAGAATTTTCAGATAGCTAGAGGTAGGATATGAGATTGGTCAGATTGAAAATATTAGATTCATTACATTGAATAGCATAGTGTATGACTATGGAATGGGGTGGGTTAATTTTCTTCTAAGCTGATCATTGGAAAGATATAATGTACCTAACAGCGGAAATATAATTGAAGTTACTGTTAATATATTATCAAAATCATTCAATCGATTCAAAATTTATACAGGTGAAGAATGCATGTTTCATCATTAACATGGATGCAATTATTTATATAGTGATCAAGTGAAAAATATTTAGTTATCACATTGTGTCAACAGGATTGGTGGAGGATGTTAATATTTTTGAGCAAATAAACTAAATGACCCTCACTGTGCAGGTTAGGTGTGTGTTATCATAAACTATGCCAAGAACTATAAACATAATCAATGGAAATATTTGAGTCATAAAATCGGATAGAATGGGGTTAATCTTACCCAAAATAAATAACTGATAAACACAAAAAGTCTATAAAAAGCATGTCATTGGATTTAGAAACCCATACAATAAGTCAGTCTCTAATGTCATGAACCTGTTTCAACAGAGGGGTTAAATTAATTTTGTACAGAACACAGAATGGACCAGAGATTCATCAATCATGGTCTTGTCAATTTTTTAGAGATGCTAGCACACTGTGTGTGATAGAGTCTGAGAGTCAGGAGAGAAATTTTATTAGTGTTGAGAGATTTGTTTGATCAGGTGTTCTGGTCCATACAGGAGAGAACCATGCACTATCACTGTGGTATGTATCTAAAGAGATTTTACTCTGTGAGCCATGGTATTTACCTAATGTCAAGCTAACCAAACTCATTTCCAATAAGACACTGGCTGTGTAATAAGATCTCCTCTTCTAAGCTAACAGAGCCTGCAGGCATTAATTAGATTATCAGCTACTTGAATTTTAAATGGCCATAACTCTGTTAAAATATACCAGATCAAACTCAAATTTGAACCTGATCTGTATTTCGGGGTGAGGACCATATGTACCAAATTTGGTGCTGATCAGATGAAAAATATTTAAGTCAACACAGCTTGGATGAATTCTATTTAAAAACAAGAGCAGAAAGGGTTAACTAAACGATACCAAAAACCATAAAGATGAAAAACGTGCTAAGAAACACCTAGGTAAGAAATATGAGGCATATCAGAAGAAAACAGTTTGACTTAGATGCATCAGATAGCATTTGTGTGCAGGGTTAATTATTTTCTAAACCAATCAACCAATCGATACCAAAAACTATACAGGTGAGGGGTGTGTCTTTATAAACCTACATATCAAATATGAAAACAATCGGACAAAAAATACTTTGGTTACAGCATCGGATAGCTCATGCCTACGTGCGGATGCAAAGGGTTAATAATTTCTAAACCGATCAACCGATCGATACCAAAAACTATACAGGTGAGGAGTGTGTCATCATAAACATGCACATAAAATTTTAACAAGATCCGATAAAAAATATTCAAGTAAATGAATCGGATAGCAAGTGTCTACGGACAGACAGACAGACGGACGGACAGACGGACGAACGACGGATGGTTGATCCGGACGTCGGCATTATGTGTACCATACATGGTATGGGTACACATACAAACAGATGGAAGAATAAAATAATACATCCCGTTTTTAGCTCAACTTTACTTTGTAAAGTTTGAGCTATTGCCATGACTTTGTCGTCCGTGTGTGTGTGATTTGTCAACAATTTCCTTTAGCACGGGCTACAGGTCGTACCTTTGGTCGGATCTTCATGAAATTTGTCACGGATGTTAACAATGACATGTAGATGGAAACGAGTCATTTTGGGGTCATTCGGCCAAAAAACATGGCCGCCAGCAGCCATCTTGGATTTTACTCTTTGCATGACTAAATCCTTTGGCACAGGCTACAGGTCGTACCTTTTGTCGGATCATTATGAAATTTGTCATGGCTGTTGACATACTGTTCGTCTGATCATCATGAAATTTGTCAATGATGTTAATATTGACATGTAGATTCATTCACGAGTCATTTTGGGGTCGTTGACCATGACCACCAGCATGACCACCAGCAGCCATCTTGGATTTTACTCTTTGCATGACTAAATCCTTTGGCACGGGCTACAGGTCGTAGCTTTGGTCGGATCTTCATGAAATTTGTCACGGATGTTAACAATGACATGTAGATGGAAACGAGTCATTTTGGGGTCATTCGGCCAAAAAACATAGCAGCCATCTTGGATTTTACTCTTTGCATGACTAAATCCTTTGGCACAGGCTACAGGTCGTACCTTTTGTCGGAATCATTATGAAATTTGTCATGGCTGTTGACATTGACATTTAGATGGGAACAAGTCATTTTGGGGTCGCTCGGCAAAAAAACATTACCGCCAGCGACCATCTTGGATTTCAAAATTCAATCCATTAGCACGGGCTACAGGTCGTACTGTTCATCTGATCATCATGAAATTTGTCATGGATGTTAACAATGACATGTAGATGGGAAAGAGTCATTTTGGGGTCATTCGGGCCAAAAAACATGGCCGCCAGCAGCCATCTTGGATTTTACTCTTTGCATGACTAAATCCTTTGGCACAGGCTACAGGTCGTACCTTTGGTCAGATCATTATGAGATTTGTCATGGCTGTTGACATTGACATGTAGATGGGATCGAGTCATTGTGGGGTCAATCGGCAAAAAACATGGCCGCCAGTGGCCATCTTGGATTTCAAAATTCAATCCATTAGCACGGGCTACAGGTCGTACTGTTCGTCTGATCATCATGAAATTTGTCATGGATGTTAATATTGACATGTAGATGGGAACGAGTCATTTTGGGGTCGTTCGGCCAAAACACATGGCCGCCAGCAGCCATCTTGGATTTTACTCTTTGTATGACTAAATCCTTTGGCACGGGCTACAGGTCCTACCTTTGGTCGGATCATTATGAAATTTGTTACGGCTGTTGACATTGACATGTAGATGGGAAAAGAGTCATTTTGGGGTCATTTGGCAAAAAAAACATGGCCGCCAGTGGCCATCTTGGATTTCAAAATTCAATCCATTAGCACGGGCAACAGGTCGTACTGTTCGTATGATCATCATGAAATTTGTCATTGATGTTAATATTGACATGTAGATGGGAACGAGTCATTTTGGGGTCATTCAGCAAAAAAACATGGCTGCCAGTGGCCATCTTGGATTTTACTCTTTGCATAACGAGGCCTTTCAACTTTCCACATTCCTAATCACTTCATTGACTGTAACACATGAAATTATTCCCTTTCCAAGTTGAGCTACAGTGTCATTGACACTTTCATTTAAAACGTGTGCATAAAAATGAATATATGGGATCAAGTAACTATCCATTGGCAAGTATTCAGTGCTTCTTAACCCTTTTAGTGCCAGGGGCCGATCTCATCGGCCCTAATTTATGGTCTGTAGAGTGCCCTAAAAAAAAATAAAAAATGAATTTTTTTTTTTTTTTGGGTTAGGCCAATGCATTCTCTTATATATGCGAGGCGACCTATGGTCGACTCACATATATAAGAGAATGCATTGGCACATGGTATATGGGTCAATACAAAAATCGGACCTGGCATCAAAGGGTTAAAGATGCATAATCCGATTAAGCGCCCCTCAATTACTATTTATTTGGATTCGGGGGTAAAAATATATTTGATTCCGAGTCAAGGAACCCACCTATCAAAGCTCGATTTTTTAAATCTATTATTTTTCACCATCGAGAATTATTTGTGGCCCAGTAAACAATCGACGAGCCAACAGTCTCAGACCAAATTGCAATTGAGATTGATAACTCTAAAATCAAGAGGCTTTCTGTTGGTAATAAGGCCAAATTTCATAAATAACACGTTTCGGGCAAATTTATACTGTAGTTGACAGTGGTTAGCATTATTTTTGGGCAATAAATCGATTCTGATAACTTAAGTGGCATTTCTAAAAATGTTGTTGTTGCAGTCTGACTATATGGGGACCATCGAATCGGATTGAGAACGTTTAACATTTTAGCTGCCAACTCCCATTCAATTACGTGCAAAATATGAGACAACTGTCGACATTCAACTTGTTAAACCGAGGATCACTCAACCTGGTGAAAATAAATTAACGAGAGTGAATGCTTCACATCTTCCTCAGAGTACTACAAGGCAATCATGGTCAAGTTGGTTTATATGTTACATTTAAACCTTTGATGATGGAAGCTGCACTGGTTCTGTGCCAGTGCATTATCTTACATATGCGAGTCTCCCATAGGGAGCCTTGCATATATAAGAGAATGCACTGGCTTACAAGGTCAAGGTAAATGGGTGAATATTTGAAAAGTGTACAATTTGATGTTACAACCATTGGTCGTATAATTACAGAAGTTTGTGCAACAGGAGAAAACCAAATAATAATTTTTTCTAGGTACCATGATAATTAGGATGATATTCAGGCAAAAATAACTGAACAAAAGTCTGAGCTGTTGGATTTTACATAGCCAACATGAGTCCATGTCATGAATTTCTGAATGTTACTTTTCTACATTGAACAGTATAGACTATATTTTTTTCCTGAAGAGACCAGATAAATCTCACATATTCAATCCTATTTGAGTTCATGAAACTTGAACAAAACGACTATAACTGGAATATGGACTTTCTTCATTCAAACTTGAAAATATAGATCTCATTGCTCCTGTTACCAATTTCTGTGTCACTCCTGTTACCAAGAGTATAACAAGGAATTATATGAGGTGCAATGTGGCCTTCTCGTGAAACCTGCCACTAGAGGGAAGGTCACCAAATAGGTAATCAAAACAAAAGTCAAAATAGTGGTGATTTGATATCATTTATGCATATCGGAGAGCATTAATAAACAAATGAGGCGAGTAGGTTAATTGTAAGTCACTCCTGTTACCGCAATATCATTTCGTTCATCATTTTCGATGTATCAGGAATACGTTTTTCATATTCTAGGATGAGTCTTTTATGCAAAACATAAGTGTTTAGTTTTCAAGATAACTGCCATATCTGTCACTCCTGTTACTTTTTTGGTAACAGGAGTGACATTAACAGGTGCAACATATATGTGCAATGAACATTTATTGCCAACAACCCTTGATTAGCCAGTTCTTGTCAATGAAGATGACCACAAGTCAGTAGTCATCACTTTTCATCACAAGAAGGAAATTCAATATAATCCATTTGAAGAAAAAAATGAAGTAATATATGTTTAATATTTGTTGTTTGATATTTTGCAAGCCCCCATTCAGGCCATGGTCAACTTCATCAAATTTGCCACATATAAAATATCAGAAATTGATAGCACAGTTCTGTTCAAAATAAAGACCATAAATTGAAGTCTTGCGTTATACAGCTTCTAGCTATGTCTTAATGGAAAAAGTCACATGTGGCCTACTAGTATTGAAGAGTCAAATGGATATGAATGATTTGGTATTCCGGTTTGATTCAAAATAAGATTTTATAGTCTAGTTCCAACAAGAGTCACATCAGAGATGCAGAGACTAGTCTTGGTGGCTACAGCAAAATCTTTTGATATTTATTCCAAGTTATCCAACAAGCAAACAGTTACATACTTTTATTAATAGTCTTAACTCTCAATATAAACCACAGACAAACCAATTTATACAGGGTGAATTATGAAAACCCAAACATAATCTTTATCTGAATCAGCCTATGAGTCCAGTTGTATCCATCTGTTGATGCCCACCAGTCGACAGCCAACCAGAGTGTTGACCTTGCCAAACATGGTTTCAGTTTTTTCAGAAGATGATCACATAAAAAAGCAAGATTCTTGAGCGACATAACATAATTGTTTACCAAAATTCACTGTATATGGCCACATTGTGAAAACCAGCAGGGTCATTCCTGTTACCAAAATGTCACTCCTGTTACCAGTGCATATTTATATTTTGTTAAAAAAAATTTGGTACAAAGTGTCGATACTTATGCAAATATGATCAACTTGGAACTCTTAAGTTCATGGCCAACAGACTAATCAGTTTTGTACTTTTATGCAATAAATGTGTGAGTTGACCCATGCTTATAGAGATCTTAAACATATTTGCTATGATGAGCTTATTCAAGCTCAATTATTTCCAAGAAGTAACAAAAGGTAAGAACAATAAATATATTTTAGTCGTATGAAATGACTGCTATTGGTGTAAGCTGATAGTTGTTTGTTAGTAACAGGAGTGACATATTTTACAACTTAGCTTGATTAAGTCATGTTGCTATGGCAATAGCAATAAAATTCCAGCATGGCGAAGCAAACCCTAATTCATGGTAAGTCATCCGGTTCGACATGGAAATGTTTTTTTCTGGGAATTTGAACTTTTAATTTCGCGTAATGCAATCTTCCAAATTGTACAGTTTTCAAATATTCACCCAAATATTGTTAGGCCAATGTATTCTCTTATATATGCGAGGCTCCCTATGGGAGTTGCACTGGTCCTGTGCCAGTGCATTATCTTATATACGAGTCTCCCATAGGGAGCCTCACATATATAAGAGAATGCACTGGTTTACAAGGTCAAGGTCAATATTGTTAGGCCAATGTATTCTCCTATGGGAGACTCGCATATATAAGAGACTGTATTGGCACAGGGTTTTCGCAAAATTTCAGGAAGCTAGCAATGGAAGGGTTAAACCATTCTTACTGCCTGTTCCTGAAAAGTGTCATATTCTTGAAGAGATTTCACACGTGTGGAATCGGACGACATTTATTTTTCAATTAATGAATTCTAGGACAAGAGTTGTGTAATAAACACAGAACGACACATGGGTTTGTCGATATGGCATTTGTGAGTGCCATCGCGGAATGGCTGAGCCTCTCATTCTATCCTTCCATGCTGGCACTTGTGTCGTTCTAAGTATTTCTTTACTAAATGGACTCTCCCATCAGTTATATGAGTATACATTGCAATGGTCCATTATTCATCTGGAGGTAAATTCAGGATAAAGAAGCTGACAACAGACAGCCTAATTGACAACACAAGTGCAGACGGATTGCTACTAATTGGAGGGAAATGCTCAGATAATAAGTTCAACAAACATTTGTTGAACTTATTATCGCAACATTTCCTAAGGGATACGCTTCATTGAGTACAGTAATGCCCTAAATAATTGATTCCTTAACGGTTAACCACAGCAGAATTATGAGTAAGTTTTCAGGATTTAGTCGGAAATATGGCTTGTTGCCATTCATCGGAAAGCTCTCACTGAGACTGAGATTTCCGACTAAATCCTGAAAACTTACCCATAATTCAGCTGTGGTTAAGGAGTTGATTATTTAGGGCATTACTGTACTTTGTAAAGAAGGGGTTAAATATTCCCTATAGGCTACATTTATGTGGCGCAAACTATTTTGAGACTGGAGAAAGTGAAAAAGACAATGCAAATTGAGATTCAGAAAGTTTATTCTGATCATAAACAGAAAATAAACTTTTAGCAAGATCAACAAATAATATAAGTAGTGACCACAATAGTGGTTGTAATGAAATGATGAAAAGAAAACAAACGACATTATGTGACTAGAATATACAGAGGTAAACAGAGTCTGGAACGAGAGGCCAATCGCTTGGTGATGCTAAAATCCATATTTAACATTCAATGTTAATCTTCAAAGATTTTTTTTTTTAAATTAAAAAAGGGCCATAACTCCGTTTAAAAAAATCAGATCAAACCCATAATCAAACTTGATCTGTATTTTGGGCTGAGAAACATTCAAATTTGAAATCCAAGATGGCTGCTGGCAGCCATGTTTTTCATCAAATTCAGAAAAAATCAATAGCTCCCATCTGTAGGTCACCCTGAAGTGACATATGAAGTTTGGAGAAGATCAGATGAGGGATGCGGCCTGTAGGGAATGTCGAATCAAATTATTGATGGACGATGGACTCCAGCCCATAGCAATAGCTCAAACTTTACTTTGTAATGTTGAGCTAAAAAAAATACCAGCGCACACCAAAAAGTAATAAACAGTGCATATAGACCAACCATTTTTGACAGGAAAATCCCCTAGTGGAATAATATAAGTTACACGGCTTGTTGAGGGGGGATATGGTGTGGTATGCCCCGGTTGAGGATACGGGCCTCAACCGGGGCATACCACACTGTATCCCCCCTCAACAAGCCGTGCAACGTATTTATCCCCGGTCTATATTAACAAGATGTTCCCACATAATATAGAATATCACATGTATTAGGCCATGCAGGGCTATCAGAGTCGAAATTAATGTCAAATGGGAAATAACTCTATTCTCCTGGACTGTTTGTAGAATCAACGGAATATAGCTGTTTTCCATCATTTTTTCAATAAATACTTGCTGGTCTCCTTTACTTTCGGAAACTATCTGTTAGTGGATATCAAAGAGAGCAATATACTTCAAAAATAGTAATGGTAAATGAATCTGACAACTTAAATAAATCAGGCAAAAGTAGCACGATAATCAGCACACCAGGAATCAACGTGGCTTTGCAAGATGTACATTCGACTTTCAAACTTTTGAAGGGTAATATCGGTTCTACTAGGGGCATACGGTACCTTTGTAAAACTTGTCTTCGCTATATAGCGACGAAATTATTCGGTTAAGCGAAAGGGGGAATCTTGCTGTATGAAATTTGTTCAAGGGGATAAATATTAAAATTTGTTCAATGGAATAAAGTATTATAGAGCTTTATCATTTTAAGATTTAAAAGTAAAACGAGATTGTTAATACCCTTGTAAGACCTGTCTTCCCTAAATAGCGACGACATTTTTTTTTGCAGGTTAATATCAGTTTTACAAGGGGAATACGGGATTGTTATTACCCTTGTAAAAAAAATCTTTTCTATATATAGTGACATTTTTTGCGAGGTAATATCAGTTTTACAAGGGCGATACGAGATTGTTATTACCCTTGTAAAACCTGTCTTCTCTATATAGCGATGACATTTTTTAGCAGGGTAATATCAGTTTTACAAGGGGAATACAGGATTTTTATTACCTTTGTAAAAAAAATTCTTCTCTATATATAGTGACGACATTTTTTTTCAGGGTAATATCAGTTTTACAAGGGGGATACGGGATTGTTTTACCCTTGTAAAACATGTCTTCTCTATATAGCGACAATATATTTTGCAGGGTAATACAAAATAATTGTTCTGTTTAGTTAGCATATGTCGAACAAGAACACAGGGATATATAGCGACGACATATTTGCGGGGTAATATCAGTTTTACAAGGGGATACGAGATTGTTATTACCCTTGTAAAAACCTGTCTTCTCTATATAGCGACGACATTTTTTGCAGGGTAATATCAGTTTTACAAGGGGGATACGAGATGTTATTACCCTTGTAAAACCTGTCTTCTCTATATAGCAACGACATTTTTTTGCAGGGTAATATCAGTTTTACAAGGGGGATACGGGATTGTTATTACCTTTGTATAAAAAATTCTTCTGTATATATAGTGACGACATTTTTTTGCGGGGGTAATATCATTTTTACAAGGGGGATACGGGATTGTTATTACCCTTGTAAAACCTGTCTTCTCTATATAGCGACAACATTTTTTGCAGGGTAATATCAGTTTTACAAGGGGGATACGAGATTGTTATTACCCTTGTAAAACCTGTCTTCTCTATATAGCGACAACATTTTTTGCAGGGTACTATCAGTTTTACAAGGTGGGTACGAGATTGTTATTACCCTTGTAAAACATGTCTTCTCTATATAGCGACGATATTTTTTGCAGGGTAATACAAAATAATTGTTTCCTGTTTAGTTAACATATGTCGAACAAGAACACCGGGATACGGCGTGGTATGGCCCTAGAGGAACAATGATGCCTAAGAAGGCTTAACATTCTACAGAGGGGATAATATATCTTACAATACTTGGAGAATGAACTACAGGGGTGCATGGCATGGCCTCAGTAGTCAGATAGCAAGTCAATGGAACACAAAATATGCCATAATAAAGTCAGCATCATTAACCCTTTCAAGACGGAGCGACGCTGGTGCAGCATTTAAGATCTTGTGCCAGTGCATTCTCTTATATATGCGAGTCTCCCATGGGGAGCATCTCATAAATGAGAGGAGAATGCACTGGCTTACAAGGTTAATGTAAATATTGTTTAGCCAATGCATTCTCTTCTATATATGCAAGGCTCCCTATGGGAGGCTTGCATATATAAGAGAATGCATTGGCGCATGGTTTTCACAAAATTTCAGGAAGCTCAGGCCATCGAAGGGTTAAATAATGTTAGAAGTTTTCAATGTAAACCTCCCTATTAGCTCATTGTGAGTCCATCAAGATGAGCTAAGGCTGAATATTTTCTACATTACAGATAATGGTAAAATAGATAAATGAATATGAGGTATATTGAGCTGAATTTGTCACTCACATGGAAAAATAACAAACAATTTGCAACTTAATCAACATAAATAACAGTATGTCATCAACAGAAGGGGTGTTCAAATCTGCTGTTGAGCTGAACTGACACAACCATTTGAACCAATGAACAGTGAGACAAAATTGTTATCTCCCAATATCAGGATGAGAAACTCATAAAGATTACATATCTTGCAAGAAAGTGAGCCGAGATGGAAAAAAAAAACAAATATATAGTTCCCCATACTGTGCTAATTTTAGGCTCTCCAAATAAAAATATGGTTAAGTAGGCCTTACATATACTAATAAAATGTTCAATTCTAAATGCTCATTAACATTTAATTTACTATCTGTATTAATGAGTTGACTCATAAGAACCTCCAAATTACATGTATGTCCACTGGTATGTCAAGTTAATTTCGAAGGAGAAACAAGATAGGTCGATAAGAACACAAAATTGCACCCAATCTATCTGCTGTTCACAACTTTTTGCACAGAAATAATGAGAAGTCATGAATAACATATGTATTATTGCTATTGTATATTAATAGCTTGTAAAAAAATAATCAGGGGCTCAAACATTAAAGATGCTGGGTCCGATTCAACACCTTAAAACAACGATTGGTACGTTTTTTTATCAGAAAATAAGAGTATAACCATGAGATATTGACTTTCAAAAGAGTAAGTTTTTGCTTGTTTTTTTTTGTCAGGTGAGCAAGACTTCCAATGATTGTCGCTGTTAATGAGTGACCATGCTTCCTTTTCCAAAAATTAGTTGCTAATAAAGAGCGTTCTTGATTAAGATCTGTTGTAGTGATTTTCAATGTACTAATGCTGAATGCTTCGGTGGCTTTTCGTGATCCCTACAGCTGGTTCTTATGCCATATGAATGATGGCGATTATAAGTAGAGTAATGCCCTAAATAATCGGCTCCTTAACCACAGCAAAATTATGGGTAATTTTTCAGGATTTAGTTGGAAATATGGCTTGTTGCCATTCATTGGAAAGCTCTGTGAGAGCTTTCCAATGAATGGCAACAATCCATATTTCTGACTAAATCCTGAAAAATTGCCCATAATTATGCAGTGGTTAAGGAGTCGATTATTTAGAGCATTACTGTAGTTTTCATTTTTCACTTGCCTGGTAAGCAGAGATTTAAAATTAATTGGTGTCAAATTAGACCATGCATCTTTTAAGTAGGACTTTAATCCTTTCTATAATGAATGGATTCTGCCACTCAGTTATAAAAGTATACTTTGGAATTGTCTATTATTCATTTGGAGGGGTGTTCAGGATAAATTAGCAGACGACAGCCAGATAAAACAAGAGATTGCACCGGTGGTACTGGCATACCCCACAGTGACAAATTCGAATTGACAAAGTATGGATGAGATATCTGATTGGACGGGAAAAAAAACCCCAACCTCTTTCATATAAACAAAGATATAAAATAACTGTAGAAGGGAAATATGAACATTTTGTTTGAACACTCAATTGATGGCCATCATAATAGTAAACATCCATACCAAATTTCATTGATGTCACTCAACTGGTGGTGGAGATATGGATAAAAAAACAACAATTCCAAATCAACAAATATGAATAACTCTAGAATGGAAAACTGGAAAAAATCGATTGAACACTCAATAAAACGATTGAACACTCAATTGATTGCCCTCATAGTAGTGAACATCCATAGCAACTTTCATTGGAATTTGTAAACCGGTGGTGGAGAGATCTGCTCGGACAGACAAAAAAAAACAACATTTCCAGATAAACTAAGATGAATATCTCTAAAATGGAAAATCAGGAAAAATTGATTGAACACTCCATTGAATGCCCTCATAGTAGTGAACATCCATAGCAAATTTCATTGAGATTCGTCAACCGGTGACGGAGATATCTGCTCAGATGGACAAAAAAACTGACATTTCCAGATAAACAAAGATGAATAACCCTAAAATGAAAAATCAGGAAAAATCGATTGAACACTCGATTCATACTCAGTATAGGATAACAGTTGAAAACTGTATATTATTTCAGCGAATGGATTGATTGTTGCTGCAGACCGATGATAGTTCCATTTGCTGCAATAATGTACAGCAATTATATGGCTTAAAATAATATGATCATACGCTAGCGTAATTAACGAACCAAAGCAAAACCACTCACATGAGATTAGCTGTGGCTTTTTTTTCTTTCTATCAAAATCAGTTTATAGATTCCCTGGTATTCCTTGCAAATAAGATCTGCATAAGGCTATATTTCCTGGGTTCGTCGAATGAATGGACCCCAATCGTAATTTCGAGTATAAATTAGGCAGATCATACTTCCGGGTACTCTTGATCGACAGCTTGACTATTCATGGTTATAAACTACTAGTACCAACATCAAAGTGAAAATAGTTATACCTTGTCGAGAGGGGAACGGGAACATCTTTAATGAATTTAACCAATTTATTTCTTTTCTTGATGCTGGGTGAGCACTGCGGCTGAGATACTATACTATGCCGAGAAGCGTGTCCATTTCATAGCTGTTCATTTCATTCAAAGGTGTCACCGTGTCGATTTCAACGAAAATCGACCAACAATGTCATCGTGTAACTTTCCCCATTGACCGAGTTCGCCTGAATGTATCTTCTGCTTTGTTCATAATTATGTGTTTCCTTTAGATTCCATGGCGAAAATAGTATATTTATGGATTATCACATGCATGTATGTACTACTATATAGTCTTATGATAACAATTAATTCCTTATTAAATATATGTTATTTCGTTTCGCACAGTTTTGCACCGTACCAAGTGCTGTACATTAAATACCCAGTAGAACGGTAAATTCGTGATGACATTCTTATTATATTTCACATCAGGAATGTCGATCACTTTTCACTAGCCCCGATGTGTGTAGACTGTAGTTACAATAGTGTCGTTATTTATTGTGTCTTATTTTCTCAATAAAAGGTAAACTAACGCAACGATTGAATTTACATTCTAATTCAATAGTCATAATTCTCATTTGCAATACCAGTAATCGAAAGACACAGTAACAAGATTTTCTGATTACGACATTAATGCTTTAAGCCCACCGATCTACTGTGCGACAAAGGCGCTCGCGAAATTCAAAACATCAGCGTCGTATTAGATAATAATTGGTGACGTCACAAAATCAGATATAGTCTATATACGACCCAAAGCGTCCGGCTTTGGTTCGTTATGACAAGAGTCCAAAGCATCACCTCTGATCAGAATGTATTAACCCAAAATTGGGTCAAGACACCTGAGTTGTACCATGTGGTCGGTCCTATCCACCCATTCATTGGCTGCATGGATGGCGTGACATCTTACCCCACTGCTTTTCCAACTGTTGACTGAACACGACGTACAGACTATGCGCTCCTTCTGAGATAGAATTAACCAATATCTTCAGTTTTGCCCTTACATTTCCGCAATTATATTAAATTATTCATGTGGCATATTATAGGAGCTGGCGGGGAAATCCAAATTGAATGACCGATTGGTGTGCGTATTATGACTGTAAAATAATGTACGATTTGAACAACAACCATTCATAGTCCTATAAATTGGATGCGA
The DNA here is from genome assembly GCA_032622095.1 of Siphonodentalium dalli. NCBI lineage: Eukaryota > Metazoa > Mollusca > Scaphopoda > Gadilida > Siphonodentaliidae > Siphonodentalium > Siphonodentalium dalli. The sequence continues at coordinate 114,754,090 of CP136062.1, read as the reverse complement.
TGAACAAAGTAGTGACGTCATAGCCATGTTTAAATTGGTGGGAAATGTTCACATTATAAGTTCAACAAAAACAACCTATGTTGAACTTATTATCTGAACATTTCCTGAGGGAACTTGTCAATGAGTATTTAGGATAGAAAGGGTTGATATTAGAGTTGAAATGCAATTAGTCAAACTGTGGGTTATATAACAAACAGCCTGCTGTATTTAGTGGCCTTGCTAACATATGTTTGATTTATATTGCACATTTGGGCTGAGTTCATGATGTCTCCAGTTTATACAAGTAAATACATGACTTGAGGTACTGAGTAACGAGCAGGTAGCCATCATCAGACAGATAGATTCCAGATGGTCTCTCAATGGGACGTGAGAAATTAATCAAGCTGCAGAAATCTCCAAGTTGATCAAAAATCTGAAAAAGAAGGTGAAGGTCAGATATTAGTTGTTCGCTTCCTGCTTCATATACAGTAATACCTTAAGTAATCGACCCCTTAACCACAGAATTATGGGTAACTTTTCAGGATTTAGTCGGAAATATGGCTTGTTGCCATTCATCGGAAAGCTCTCGGGGAGAGCTTTCCGATGAATGGCAACAAGCCATATTTCCGACTAAATCCTGAAATGTTACCCATAATTCTGCTGTGGTTAAGGGGTCAATTATTTAGAGCATTACTGTAGCAAACAAGAACATCACCACGGTGGCATAATACGTCTGTTGGCTTGTTTCAAATTGCATTTCAGAAAGCTTCCATAATTTGGAGTTTTCAGCCAAAAACCCAACCCTATCTGCAGTTATCAACAGGAAACCAAGAAAACCCTAATTTCAAACTCGTAGAAGGTCCTTAACTCTGGTTAAAATGTGCGAATGGAACCGAAGATCGAAATTGACCTGTAATTTATTGTTTCAAATTTCCATACTAAATTTAATTCCATTTAGTCAACATTAACTGAAATTATCATGCAGAAAAAAACAAAGAAAACACAAATTTCAAGTCAAAAATGGTCCGCAACTCTGGTAAAAACTTGAATGGCTGGACCCCAATGTCGAAATTAACCTGTATTTTGTGGTAGTGAACCTACATACCAAATTTCATTCCATTTAGTTCAGTAGAATTAAAGTTATCATCTGTGAAATAAAAGATGAAAGGACGGACACGCTGTGTGCTATAATATGTCCATACTAAGTATGGACCTCTATTTTACGTCACTAGCAGTCAACAATTATTCATAAAGAGAATTAAGAAATTAGTGTCTCGGATTACTTGCAACCAGTTTATCTCGACTTTTGAAACATTGTATGATGCTATAGCATTGTGAATAAAATTGCTTTTAGAGTTTTCGCAATATTTATGTTATAATTGTCCACTAGAAAATAGCCATAACATCAATGGCTCAGCACACAGACAGTACATCATTCAGTAGTGAAGAGGTTAAGCGACGTAATTAGCTACATATTCTATATTTATTTAATGGATTTACTGGAATTAATTAATTTACCACAACAAATTTCATGTACCTGTATTCTGTTGTTCTTACTATCGCCAACTAGGTAGTTGCCATTTTTATCGGCTGCCAGTCCTGATGGTTCTCTAAATTCCTTCGGCCTCGTACCATAATGTCCCATCCATCCAAGCATTTTCCCTTCTGTTGTTGTCAAATATAATGAACTGATACCTGTTGATTATGCCAAAACTAAATTTGATTGAAACACATAACAAGAGCATCGCTAGGGCGTGGCAAAATACGCCCATTAGCCATTTTGAATTGTACTAAGTACTGCAAAATAAAATAATAATTTGAGCTTACAAAGAATATCTGATATACCCCTAATTTCAATGTCAAAATGCGGTCAAATTCTAAGACGAAAAATTGCCGTAACTCATGAGAAAATAATTGGACAGAATCTATATTCGACCTTGGCTAGTAGTTTTAGCTGGGAATCACACATACCAGTTTTGGTTCAGATAAAATAATCCAAACTGGAGTTATCGGTTGGAAACCGAAATGTTATGAAATCAGTTAAATTCTAAGATGAATGTCAACAGATGGTCAAATTCTAAGTCGAAAAAGGGCCATAACTGAATTGGACGGAACCCATATTCGAACTTGGCTTGTATCTTTAGCTGGGAAATACACACACCAACTTTGGTTCAGATCAAATAATTCAAACTGGAGTTATTGTTCGCAAACCATAAATGTTAAGACGGTCAAATTCTAAATCCAAAAAGGGCCATAACTCATGGAAAAATAATTGGACAGAACCCATATTCGAACTTGGCATGTGTATTTAGCTGGGATATAGACATACCAACTTTCGTTCAGATCAAATAATCCAAACTGGAGTTATCAGTCGGTAACCAAAAATGTTAACGGACGTCCAGACAGACGGACAGACGGATGTCTGGACGGACTGATTACATAATACGACCTTTTTTTCAAAAGGGCATATAAAAAGCAACTGACAGTCAGTGTTCATGATATCTGGTGACAATTGGGTGATGTACAGTAATTTTTTCACATGGTACCATATTCCGCTTCTCGCATTCATCACCTATCTGGCACCACCAACAAATTTATTCATGTGAGGAATCAGTTAGGCCCCTGTACATAGTGGGTCTTTTATCGAATCGAATAGCAATAAAAAATGAAATTGCATTGAATATTGAATATTTCATAATCTTGGTCGCCGAAATGATAGGACAAATATTTCTCCCACCCCCTACACAGTTTATCATAGGCAGCCCGTGTGAGATAGCTGGGTGAGATTTCCCTGTCTCATACCACATGTGCCCAGCTGTCTCACCCTACCCTGTGACCACTTTTCCTATTTAATTGAGAGCCGGAACTATTTTAACAATCCGTCATCATGTTTTGTGTCAACTAAAACAATGGTGACCAACCAGTTACACTTCACGTTTCGAGTAAATAAATACGGACGAATTCGTGGGTGCTAATTAAAATGGAGATATGCCTCCAACATGTTAAACATGAGAACCTTCAACATAAGCTCACTTGCAAACGCAGAGTTGCATAACATGCACTAAAACGACTAATTGTGCAAACATATTCAATCAAACTGAAGGCCCCAAAGCAAAACTGGCATTACTTGCACATTTCAAACATGTAAACAATAGCCGCTTCACAAATGACGAACAAAATGGTTCCACATTCAAACAATTGTCAAAGTAACATTTGTCTGTTATATAAACATGTTTCTTTTTCTAATGGTACCGATATGGAGTTTCCCTTGGCACACACGATTAGCCAAGTTGTATATACTTCATATCAATACGGGTAGTTCTCGGAATCTGTGCAAGTGCAACAATGTGACGTATCCAATGTCGCTTTCACAAGCCCATGTCAGTTTCACTCTAACGTATTATCTTTGTGCGCATGGGTAACTCGCTTTGTTTTTACAGTATATATACCGAAATCATTCAAGATAATCACAAATATCGCATCAGATTTCTCCCGAGATGTACTGTTACGAAGCTACTGGAATATGCCAAAGATTGGCTTAAAACAAACAATCGGAATGAAGAAAAATGATGACCTGAGTTGTGGGCATGAAAAAAACTCACCCTCGGAGCCAGACATTTGGACCGGACAATTTGCAAGTCTTGTGTCCGGCCCAAAAATCTGGCCCCTCTGTGAGATATTTTCATCCCACACCCCAGGTCATGATGGATAATATTAAAGGCCCACTTAATTTTCGAACCCCCAGATCACATATATAAAATATATGCCATATTATATACCATTTGAAAGAGGAGGCTCCAGAACATTGTATTATCAACTTATTGTGTGTAATAAACTGTGAACATGTTGTTTTTGTTGAGTTACTGATGTGTTTTTTCATCTGGATTGTAGTTCAAATTGGATTATTTTCAATGGAGGGGGAATAATTCTAAATATTAAAGATAGAGTTATTCCCCTTCCATTGAAAATACATTTTTAGTTTGAATTCTGTTGCATTCTGGGAGCCAAAAGGGGGGTAATCTTTGTATGATTTCAGCTGTTTTCTATTTCTCTATGGGCATCTCAAATGGTGATGAATTATAGTATTTCAATCATATTTTATGCATAGATTGTTATTAAAACCGTATATAAAAAAAATAATCAGTGACTCGAAAATTAAGTGGGCCTTTAAGCTTTCCCGTTTTCATCTGTATGTCAAAATTATCTATTAAATAAAACAAATTGTCATCTTTTTTGTGAATGATCGACAATTAAAGACATAATTTCTTCAAAATATAACAAACTGTTTGGAAAATACCATTTCGTCAATTTCCGTGCGAGGTAAATAAAAAGTTCCCGATTTTAATGACGTCACTAATTGGGAATTCCACACTTTATCGATTCAAAATGCAGAACAGGAGATGGAACATTGCTAGTAGATTTTGAGGAAATACTTATGAGTGTGTCCACTTTTTATACTTCGCAGTAGTTGTGAATGTTCAAATATTACCAACAATTGGACAATTTATTCCCAGATGGGTAAAAGAATGGACACACAAGCTGATTGCAATATAACTCAACACCACAGTTTTGTTGTATATTCGGGGACTCGGTTATAAGAACAATTTGTGAACAAGCTTGAATATCCAACAAAACATTTATCTACTTTGTAATTCAATTTTAAAGAACTGCACAAAAAGAAATTTATAACAGCAATACATGCTACAAAGTGAACTGGTTTCGGGTGATCAAATCTCTAGGTATGTTCCATTGCATTACTTGAAAAAAACCATGAACAACTATAGTCAACAAATTTGCGATTGCACTCAATTACACGACTTATTGTTTGCTGTCAATCGCAACATAGTCCATTCAAATTTGTACACCTATCAGCAGGCAATGTGGTGAATCGAAATATAATGTGAGCAGCTATTCACCAATCAAAATGCATGATTTAGAGACAAATATTCAACTTGAATTAAGAATTAGTGTTACCTACCTAGGTCTGTCACAATCACATTGTCTCCTGAAATCACCAGAAATCTGCACTTTGATGACTGTGGAGCATTGCGTAAAGGAGAATAAGTGGATTTTCTGAGAAATTCTCCTTTCTGTGTGAAAAGGTACAAGGATGGATCATTCCGGCATGCGTCCAACACGATTATCTCCCCTTTCTTAGTAAAATCTAACCCTGAAAAATAATGTGCAATGGTAAGGCCAAACAAATATATTATTTGAGTCTCAGACACTGTAACATTGACTTTAATTTTGAGCACCGTTTTGTGTCAAATTTACTGAGGTTGACATGACTGTTTATACTGAATGCTAAATGTATCAAGAAAACAAGAAATGAGAACAATGTCAATATCGGCATAACAAAAGTTGTTTTGCGTATTTCCAAGTTTTCAAAATACAGCATACGTTCGGAAATGGAACAAACAACTGCTCATGTATCGATTTCATACAATCCAACAGGGGTTAAAGTATACCAGTCATACAGTATCATTTCTTCTGATGGGTGACATATTTTTTTAAGAACATAATTAGGTTGTATTTTGTCGTTTTTAATTGAGTAGGAATTTTTATATATTGATACGCATTTTTTGTAGGAATTCCGTGATATTGCTATAACCGGATGCAATCGATATGAGTGTAACAATCAACACATGTGCTGGCAGCATGTTGCTGTCAGTGTCAGTAGATTATTTTTTTTTCAAATAAGAATATCGTCAGGTGGTCCCATACCAGATGGACTGAAACTCAATACAATGGCAAAGCAATTATACATTATCAAATAAAAGTTTGATATTCATCCCAACCAATTATATTAACTCTGCCAATCACCAGATGTTTCCTTATTCAGACAACAACTTACAACTCTAAAATAAGACTGCAGGACAGCCGTAGAATTGCATTTTTACAGCGAAAAAGCTATCCCCATGAGCAAACTTGGTATGGAAATGAAGCTCGGCATCTATTGCGCAGCATAATATTTGTATTTATTCAAGCAAAGTGGCTATTTTTGTACATCTAGACACCGATTAACCCACTAGTGTGAAAGTACGAGGAAAAATCAAAAAACTGTCTTCGGCAATTCGAAAACAGGGCTAATTTTGTTCATAATTCACAGGGAAATTAAATATTTTACCCAAAAATACATTAATACATTCCTTGTGTCTAGTCCTCCATCTCAAAATATAATATAGACATAATATATGAAACAAATTGGTGGAAATAGACATTATTTTTGTAGATAGCGAGTCTATTTTTAGCCTTTTCAAATCAGCATCGATATAATATATATCTATGGCAAAAAAAAAATAGTTTTGGTTCTCGGGCAATTTTTTTTTTCAAATCAATGAGGGAGGGAGGGTTTTATTTTTATCTGAACATAGTAAGCATGGACAAAGATACCTTCCTCTGTCTAGTAATAACCAGAAATGTAGAGGGGACTGCTATGCATATAAACTCATTTAATCTTACATAAAAATGACATTGTACTACCAGTCTATGACTGGGATTACCTAACATTATACAATGCCCCTGACATTCACTATTGTTATTGTTTTCTAAAAACTGATACCTCCCCATTCTAATATGTGAACCTGTATTTAATCCTGTGCCTTTCAATTGTATGGAGTTACAATTAGTGTAAGTTGTTCACAATGACTAATTGTAAGAAGAGCATGAGGATCAGCTAATCATTTTCTTAATTGTAGTCATCTACTTCATGTTGTAAGCCTGCAAGTCACTTTTTAACACATTACATGTTAGAGCCCAATGCACACTAATATTCAACACATATCTAGTATGGATATGTTTATGAAATCAAAACAAAACAAAAAAACAAAAAAAATTAAAAAACAAAAAATTTTGTAAGTTTTTTTTGTCATAACATCAGTCATTGCAATAAAAAGGCCTAATGCGGCCCTTTTTATTCAATGCGGCGGGGCCTGAGAACCAAATTTTTTTTTTTTGGCCTATATAGTTGGTGTGTTCAGTGCGGCAATAAACGTTTCACCACAGCCATATCGTATATGGAAATTAAAGCGAAGTAGCCCACTCTGTATGTTCCATACATACAGTAATGCTCTAAATAATCGACTCCTTAACCACTGCAGAATTATGGATAATTTTTCAGGATTTAGTCGGAAATATGGCTTGTTGCCATTCATCGGAAAGCTCTCCCCGATGAATGGCAACAAGCCATATTTCCGACTAAATCCTGAAAAATTACCCATAATTCTGCTGTGGTTATGGAGTCGATTAATTAGGGCATTACTGTAACATATGATGTTTGCTGACGTATTCATTGACAAATCCAAATTCTAAACATTGAAGTTGAAGAGTTTTTCTATTTTTTGTAGTACTTCCCCAGTGGTGGGTTAATCTGTCTACATATTGTACAAAAACAACCGCTTACTGGAATCAATACATTCATGTTCTGCAATAGATCTGCTATTTAAAAATGTATTTTTTTTTTTTTTAAGATCGCACCGTTGTTTCAGTCAAAATTGTATGTAGTGTCAATATGATCGGCAGCACATTTGATCATTTTTGCATTTTCAAACAAACTATTCAACTTAACGCTGAAAAATATGCTTTCTTTCTCATAAATTCCATGCAATCTTCATGCAAAAAGGACTATATAAAAAAGGACCCCATTTTTTTCCAAAGAGGTAATTACTACGGCCTCAATAAGACTGTTTGAGGCATACAAAGTGTTTCACCTATTTATGGACTTAAATTGAAACACTTACAGTAATGCCCTAAATAATCAACTCCACTGAGAGCTTTCCGATGAATGGCAACAAGCCATATTTCCAACTAAATCCTGAAAAGTTACCCATAATTCTGCTGTGGTTAAGCAGTCAATTATTTAGGGCATTACTGTAACACATGTAATAGAAGCAAGAAATATTAGGACGCATTTGAGGCTCCAAAATGGCATAGTCAGCCTATATTAAAATTATGAGAGAGCATACAAACGTACCATATGGGTGAGTCATGAGGTATTTGCCAAAGCTTTTGGTATATGTCCCATCAGCTGAAAACATGTGAATTAGCTTGCTGTCTTTGATAAATATCTCATCATCTGCATTAATGATGATGGCTGATGGTCGCTTCATCTTCGGAGATGTCTGCAAATGAAATAAAAATTATACTAATTAAATAGTTCACCTATAGGAAGGGAAGGTAAAAGAACATAACCAGTTCACCTATAGGAAGGGAAGGTAAAAGAACATAACCAACACATTAATTCTTCAAATTTTTAAAACATGCGCTCTTATTAAAGATACATGTATATTATGTACTTATTCGGGTGCGTGAAACTAGTAAGTTGGTATTCAGACACTATGCCAACTGGAGTAATATAGCATTTTAGTAACATCGCCAAAATTTAAAAATAAATCGACCTTAACACTCCATAGAAAACATCGTCTGAAGTACGCGCAATTGTAAATAATTCGGGACGCAATTATCTATGAGAGTCACTGTATTTAATTAATATATAAGAATGGCGGTGTTTGTTGTCAACTTGGATATAATATTTGTAAAAATTACTACTTTGAGCAAGAGTATTCACCATTTCAATTTTATCACCCAACCGGAGTTTTTCACATCACTTTAAAACAAATTACAAAATCTATTTTCAAAATGAGTCTTGACAAAAAAATTTCAATAACCAAAATTTATTTTTGTCAAGAAACCTATTTCAAAAACACTGTACAATAACGTATAATAGTAATATTAGCCAGGTTCAGTCCAATATATGTATAACTTGTAACATGTGTTACTATGGCCAATAAATGTCTCCATTCTGTCACAACTGTATACAGTAATGCCCTAATTAATCGACTTCTGAGAGCTTTCCTTTGAATGGCAACAAGCCATATTTCCGATTAAATCCTGAAAAGTTACCCATAATTCTGCTGTGGTTAAGGAGTCGATTAATTAGGGCATTACTGTATAGCAAGATGTTATTTGATTCAGACATTTTTTACCCAACGTGTAACTTGTAGCAAGAAAACGATATAATCCATCTTCCAATAACCAAGGCAAGGCAAAATGTTTCAATACTGCTATTTATCTGCATTGAAAGGTTGACTTTTGAAGTGAATTGACTGTATCAATGATCTCAGTCTGAATAGTTTGCCACACTTTCAGACTATCATTTAAACATTTTGCTACAAAAGGATGGGTCGATATCTATACACATTAGAGTTTAATATATGCCCGGGAATTGAAAAAACAGGAACCGGGAATGAACCCCCTTCAGAAAACCGGGAACATTCCCGGGAATTGTACGGCTTGTATGCACAAGTTGTACAACACGGGTTATACGTAATTTGGCTAGTTTGGGTTACAGGGATCGTAATAATTATAATTTGGTTAACTAATGGATATTCCAAATTTTTATATTTGACCTTCTTGGGCCACAGTAATGATATACAACGTAACATTACACAAGTTGGAAAACATAGAACCATCATTCCGACTTCCCAAACTTCAAATAAATTGTTGCCGATGTTGGGAACTTCTTGTCTTCGTAGGTAAACTTAAGAGAATACAAAATAAACAGTCTTTATAAATTTCGAAGAAATTTGTGTGTTAATTTCCAATACTGTTTAGTGTCCTGTATTTTTATTTTATCGGGAGTCAGATGTAGTCTTGAAAAGTACATTCGGAGCAACACCAAGTGACTTGTCAGTCTAGTAGCCATTGTGCTGTACATTATGTCTATGTTGCGTAACTTGCATTATAACGGAAGCTCGAAATGTAGGGGTAAAATATTCCTCACTGGACTATACACTGACATTCACAAGTTCACAACTTATATAATTGCATGAAACCATATCATCTCATGGAAATTAGAATGCTGACATCAGCAGAAACTGCACGTGTATCACGGTCTATTTATGGCAAACACCGCCCATTCAAGCAACTGCAGGGGGGTACAGTCTGTGTACGTGTCGCTAACAATAGCCTGAGATTGCTGGCGCAACATCGCCGCAATTGACAATTTGACAAACGTTGTAAAAGTATTGTTCATGCCACTACGTTGTGACTCGTGAACTTGTGTAGTGAAGTAATGGCTGTGCATGGGCCACAAGACCAAACCTGAAGGCCTCAATTCTACTCACACTTTGTGTAGAATTGGCAGATATATAACATATATATTGCATTGTGTGTCGTGCATGGACAAATTAAACAAAATTATGTGCCATTGGTGTCCCCTGATGTAAGATATACCAAGTGTTAACAATTCACCCCATTCCCGGTTCCTAAAAATCATATTCCCAGGAAACGGGAATGAGTATGGGACCCGGGAAACGCCCGTTCCATGGATTAAACCCTAATAAATATTTAGGGTTGGGGCCACACAATCATGTGACTTTTCCCGCCAAAGGAATCTCTGTATAATACCATAACAAAGATTACAAGTTACAAATATTTGTAGCTGAACTTGTGTAATTAGGCTTCTGGATCAAGCAAACTAACATCTTCTCCAAATGTCTTGATATAGATCCCTTGTGTGTTGTATAGCTTTAAGTTGTTATTCCCAGTGTCTGTAATAATGATGTTGCCTTTACTGTTCATAGCTACACCAATCGGGTGATCAAGGCCTTTACCACTCTCACCAAAATGGCCTATTTTGCAAACATACTTGGCATCCAGATCTGGAAAAATAAGAAAATTATTATTAAAAAAAAGAACTCATGGACACAAAAATTATAACACCATATTAAAGATGTCTACTAAATCTATTTTACTTTTTATTATGATTCTAGTGCATAATAATATGTTTAGAAGAAAAGTGCAATGCGAAAGACACTAATTTGTTTGATATTGAATTTTCTTTACATTTATTTAATATCGTTCAGTACCGTTTTTTAGAGTAATGCCCAAAATTATGTTCTTATTTTTTTCAATAACAAAATAATTCTTTGGAAATTAGACAATCCAAAATTAACAAGAGCTTGCACCACGGGTGCTGGGATACCCCCCATGATTAAAATTGAAATATGGGCAGGTCGCAAACCAAACTGTGAAAAAAAATTTGATGAACAAACAAATTACGATTCTAGTGAACGACAGATGGAAATCCAACATTTTCAGATAAAGAAAGAGGGATAACTCTTGAATGGAAAATGTGAACAATGTCAATGAACCCTCTTTTGAAAGCGCTGATGATGCCAAACCTGCAAACCAAATTTCATTGAGATCTCATAACCCATGGTTGAGATATAAGAGTGGACGGATGGAAATCCAACATAAAAGTTACCAAATTATAAATTTCATCAAGAATATAATACTAATAGTATAGTATAATGATAATATGAAAGTGATATTATCCACAAAACACACTTTGTGCGAACCGAGCATTTGATTATATATAGCACATAAAGAGTGTGTGATAATAATAATAATCACGCTTATATAGCGTGTATCCCCAATGCCATATGGGCCCTGAGCGCTTAACATTATTACCCCAGCTGTTGAGTAATGCCGAGTCTTATGCCTTCTTACATTTTACAGGTGCTTCACCTGAGTGGCTTACACCTACCCAACAACCAGGTCCCTATTTCTCATCTAGGTACAAAAATCGAGCACAGTGCAAGTGACCTTGCCCAAGGGTCACAACCTGGTAATAATATGGTGTCAATTTTTACCCAAGTTCACTTAAAGTGGGGTCTCCCCAGTGTTAATTGTTTTGCGTATCGCACACTCTTTACTCACTGTACAGTATCATAAAATGGCCTTTGTTTACTAACAAGGTATACAATCTTGACAATAACATGCTATTAATGATTGGTATAAGAACAAAATCTGTCTATATCATAAAATTCTTTCTGTTTATGGCAGTTTTAACAGACGTGACTTTTTTAACAGCTACCGGTATACCAATCAAGAAGGCCATCTGCAACTTTAATGTTACAACCCTGTTTTTGACACTGAAGGATTCAGATAAATTACATTAGCGATTAAGAAATCTCAATTTCTGTTTGAAGGACAATTTTTTTTATCTTTTACAACCAATGTATGCTACAACAACACTTTTCACCATCACAATATGAGAAGATATGTTCTAATTATGTTTAAAAAAAAAGAGAGGAAAGGAAAGTGGTTTTAAACAATATATATTTATTTTTTAAGGCTGCTATTTGAGAGTTTGATAGGAAATATTTACAAAAAACACACTGCATTATCCACCTTAGGAATCAAACTATAGTAATGCACTAAATAATCAACTCCTTAACCACAGCAGAATTATGGGTAACTTTTCAGGATTTAGTCGGAAATATGGCTTGTTGCCATTCATCGGAAAGCTCTCACTGAGCCATATTTCCGACTAAATCCTGAAAAGTTACCCATAATTATGCTGTGGTTAAGGAGTCAATTATTTAGAGCATTACTGTCGGGTCTACACTATGTCTACTATCTGAAATCATGACTGCAAGAAAATAAATCTAACATTTTTCATTGCTTATTTGATTTTTTTGGTAGCCATTTGTAGAACTTTTTTTTTTATGAAAAATCACCATTAAAGGGGTACTGTACGCCATTTGCATTAAATTTCCGGTGACAACAACGATCTAATATCGATAATATATAGAAACATAAGTAATTTGAGTCGAAGATGTATTCTGTAAACGCTCAGGTTAATATGCTATCTTAAAATTTAATAATTTAAAAGTTAATAAATTGATATAAATTGAATTGAATTTATGACTGGAGCCATAAAATGGCGTCAATTAAATTACGAATTTCCGTAATCAAAATAAAGTAATTGAGGGATACTGGATGTTAAACCGATCGCACACACGATTGCTTAAAATATTATAATGATACGGGGAGAACACTCAAGTCACTCACTGACTAGCGACGATACAATAACTTAAATGATTATATTGGACTAGTATGCCTATAATATAACTTTTATTTGATTCATTTGGTTGAAAACTGTACAAAAATTACTCGACAACGACAATTTGTATTTTTGCATTCCGGTAAATTTGTCATCCGTAACACTACTTCGTACTCAACAGACTTACAAATAATGAAAAAATTGTTACCTTATTCTCTGACTCGGAGACTATAGAAACCAACAACAACATTTGGCGTACAGTACCCCTTTAAAACAACATAATGTCTGAAACGATTGTTTATATCTGCCAGATTATTGCAAATGTGGTTGAATAATATTTATGTTGTTTTATGTTGTTTTGGTCCTTCCACAAGTTAAAAATTAGAACATATCTCTCATACTGTGAGGGTTAACAGGTGTTGTTATAGTACTATAGCATACATTGGTTATTTGGAGGATAATTATTTTCCCTTTCAAATTTATACCAATGAGATTTTGTAACAAACTGAAAACTCCTTGATTGGTAGTTACTTTATTCCTATTAACCCTTAACCCAACAGAAGGGCCCTGTGCCAATGCATTCTCTTATATATGCGAGTATAGGTCGCCTCGCATATATAAGAGAATGCATTGGCTTCACACATTAAAAATTATAAAATTGTTAAAGAATGTAAGAATAAATGGTAAAAAGTGTTAAAAAAAGATTTTTTTTAGGCCAATGCATTCTCTTATATATGCGAGGCGACCTATGGTCGACTCGCATATATAAGAGAATGCATTGGCACAGGGCTAACTGTAACTATCACAATGTGGTCAAGGAAACGGTTCCAATGATATCCTTATTTGTATGGTTCTATTGAGACAGACCGAAGATATGGCTGTTGAAGCTTTATTTGGCCGGTTTTGGCCGGTTTGTTGGGTAAAGGGTTAACTCATGTGTACAAGTATGTTTAGCTGAACAATTTGAAAATAACCTTTAGACTATTTAACTTATAAGCTAAATATCATGGTTAGTGCCAACAAGAAACCTGGACAAGCACAAGAAACCTGATTATGTTGTCCACAAGAATCATATTAACATTCGATACAGATTTGTTGTATTCATCCAAATTTCTTGTAGACCCAATCTGTGTTTCTCCTAAACACAATTTGCTTTGATGTCATTCCTACAGTTTGATCCTTAGAAATTAATACGTTCTTTGTATTTTGTCTGCTTTAACATCCCATCAAAAGCCTCAAATTGAAACAAAACCATCCCATGTGTACCTTTACAACAGAATAGGATATATATTAACCATTTTGAGAGCTGGGCTGATGCAGTATTAAAGATCCTGTTCCAGTGCATATAGGGAGTCTTGCATATATAAGAGAATGCACTGGCTTACAAGGTCAAGGTAAATATTGTTAGGCCAAAGTACAGATATTCTCTTATATATTCAAGGCTCCTATGGGAGACTCACATACAAGAGAATGCATTGGCACAGAGTTTTCACAAAATTTTAGGAAGCTACAGTCATGGAAAGGGTCAAGTAATCAAAAAGTTAACCCAAGCAAATACAATAATGCACTAAATAATCGACTCCTTAACCACAGAAGAATTATGGGTAACTTTTCAGGATTTATTCAGAAATATGGCTTGTTGCCATTCATCGGGAAGCTCTGACTGAGAGCTTTCCGGTGAATGGCAACAAGCCATATTTCCAACTAAGTCCTTAAAAGTTACCCATAATTCTTCTGTGGTTAAGGAGTCAATTATTTAGGGCATTACTGTATACATGCAATTTTCATATAATTGAGTACATCAATTGTTAAACAAAATTAATGCCTTGTTACTTTGTGACCCAATAGGGAATTAAACAGACATGACTCAATTTGGAAGGAGTGATGAAATAGAATAATAAAGACATGAATTACCAACCTACAAATTTCATATATACTCGGAAAATACTTGACATACATATAGCCACTTTCCAGCTGTTTTCAATCTGAGCTCAGAAATAAGACACAAGTCGTTATTTTTACCATATTAGGAATAGACTAACAAGTAAAGCTCTTTATTTTTTTCCATGCTGAAATTGAAGACAAATCATATAAAACAATTTCTAAATTATGTATAAGAATATTTAAACAGACATGGCTCATTCGAACACCAATATTATTTATACATAATTTGATAAAAGGTATCTCAAAATCATACCTACATGGAAGATTTCTGAATAAATTTGTTGATATAGCTAAAGTTCTGAAATACATGTTTTTTCTCTTATATTTTTCGATAAATTTCATTTATGTTAACTTGAATCTTGTATATAACTTTAATTCTCATTCAACGAAGAGTTATCGTTCTTAACTTTCGGAAGTGACATCAGAGCTCGCGAATAGCGAGAATGAGGAAGTGTTTGGTGGTGATGGTGTTGTGAATATATAAACTGATAAACTGGTGAAATGAGAAGCGATCCATGACAGCGGTAGCATGATTCTGGGCCCGGAGGAGACAGACTTTAAAGGTGAGCTTTGCTATCGTATTTCATGGTAGCAGAGCGAGGAATCGAAGCCCAATAATCATTGGATAGATGAACTAAATGTATGGGTGACTATAACAGAATTAGCGGCAGAAAAGCAGGCGGCAGCGATTGCATTATCATTACCGGAAAATGAAGGTGGAATTCGTGACAAAGTGTTCAGTGAGTTGACTGTTCGTGAATTGAGTGACAAAGAGGGTTTCAAAAAGTTGATAACTTTCATGGATAAAATTTATAAAAAGGATGAACGGTCATCTGCATATGAGACATACACAGATTTTGATAGTTACAAAAAGACACCAAAAGTTGACATGGATCATTACATCATGGAATTTGAGAAGAGGTTATAATAAGACTCAAAATTTTCAAATGAAACTTCCACAATCAGTTCTGGCTTTTAAGCTTTTGGATGGAACTTGTTTAGAACACAAAGACCGGCAACTTGTTCTTACTGCTGTAAATTATGAGGACTCTGATTCGTTATTCAGACAGATGAGTGTGGCTTTAAGGAAATTCTTCGGAAAACAATCTATGACAGCTAATGAAAGTAAAGATAGAAATATATCTATCAAAGTGCAGATGATTCTGAAGCGTATGTTGCATTTCGGTATGGTGATAGAGGACGTGGATAATATGACAGAAATAGAGGATTTTCTCGGGGTCATGGAGGTCAAGCACAGGATAGACCTGGTGGGTTTCAACGAGGTCGTGGAGGTCAAAATTTGGATAGACCTGGAGGAAGGAATAGACGGCAGACTAATCCTATATCTTCTGATGGGAGGCCAATGAGGTGTGTAATCTGTGAGAGTATTCTGCATTTTGCCGTAGGATGCCCACATTCTTACGAGAACATGGAGAAAAGGACATACTTTTGTAATTCCGAAAATCAACAAGATGCAGAAGCTGTACTATTTACAGGAAATGTAGTAGAAGAAATGCAAGTTCTGGTCAATGAGACAATTTGTTGTGCTGTTCTTGACAGTGCTTGTAGCTCAACAGTCGCAGGAAAACTGTGGATGGAAAGTTTTCTTGATTCTTTAACACCAGAGAATTTAGCAAAAGTGCAACGAGAGGAGAGCTCAACTGTTTTCAGACTTGGTGGTGGAACAAGACTTGAATCAAGAGGGAAAGTAACTTTTCCGTGTGAATTAGCCGGAGTTCGAAGCACAATAACAACAGATGTTGTTGATAGCGACATTCCACTTTTGTTAGCAAAACCATCTATGAAGAAAGCAGGAATTGTTTTGGACTTGGTGAATGATCGTGCACGTATTTTTGACAAATATGTTGACTTACAATTAACATCTGCAGGACATTATTGTATTCCACTCTTTCAAACTGATGTTACCATTCAGGAGACGTGCATGGTTGACATTTCCAAGTACAAAGTTTCTTTAAAGGAGATGCAGCATGTGATCACCAAATTACATAAACAATTTGTTCATCCTTCTAGTGAACGTTTTAAAGTTCTTTTGAGAGATGCCAATCTGAGAGATAAGATGTGTCTTGAAATCGTGGATAAGGTGACTGAAAACTGTGATATATGCATTCAATATCGGAAAACTCCCAAGTCGTCCAGTTGTGTGTGTGCCGATTTCTAAAACTTTCAATGATGTGGTTGCGATGGATCTTAAGGAAAGGGATAAAAATAAAGGTATTTACTTCCTTCACATCATTGATATGGCAACTTGATTCTCTTTGGCATCAGTTATCTACAGCAAGAAACCAGAAGTTATTATAGACAATGTGATGAAAATGTGGACCGGAGGAGGTTTTGGTACTCCACAGAAAATACTCACAGACAATGGAGGTGAATTTGCGTGTTCAAAGGTGAGAGACATGGCTGAAAATTTGAATATAGAAGTGATGAATACTGCTGCAAAATCGCCATGGCAGAATGAACTGTGTGAGAGAAATCATGCGGTAGTTGATGACAGTGTCAAGAAAATTCTATCGGATCAACCTGATATGGCCTGGAGACTGCTCTTATTTGGGCAATAAATGCTAAAAACTCTCTGCAGATGGTTTATGGTTATAGCCCATACCAGTTAGTGTTCGGATGCAATCCAAATCTACCTTCAATACTGGTTGACAGACCACCAGCATTAAAAGGTTCAACACAAACTGAAATATTGGCAAAACATTTAAATGCTTTGCACAGCGCTCGCCAAGCATTCATCGGAGTAGAAGCATCTGAAAAGATCCGAAGAGCACTTAGACATCAGGTTCGGCCTAGTGGAGATTGATATGAGATTGGCGACAAAGTGTATTTCAAGAAGGAAAAGTGTCATGAACAGAGCGGTCCTGGGAAGGTTTTAGGACAGGACGGAAAGATCGTGTTTGTTCGTCACGGAAGTTTGTACATTAGAGTTCCAACATGTAGGATTGTTAAAGTTGGAAGTGAGTTCTCAACAATGTTAGTGTACCTTCTGAGAAAGTTCATAAAGAAATCGAAAAGTTACCGGACATGATGGAATCGGATGACTCTGATGATTCTTCATTTCAAACTGATTCTGAACAGAACTTGCCATCAGAAAATGGAAATGTCCGAAATGAGTTCAAGCTTCCAAAATTGGGACAATCTCTTCGTTTTGTGCCAAAAGTAGATGATGAATGGTGTTATGTTGACATACTGAGTCATGGTGGTCAAGTTGGCGGAAAATATGCAGAATGGCTAAATGAAAAGGAACATGGAGATAAGCCTGTAATAGCTATTGATTTTCGAAATGGAGTGGACAAGTGGGAATTATGCGAAGTAAGTGAAGAAGAATCGAGGGAAGAAAGTACTGTAACTGATATGGAGGTGAACATAATAAAATCTTCTAAAGATAACGAGATTGTAGCAGCTGCAAAATGTCAGGAATTGGAAAATTGGAGTAAATTTAAAGTTTACGAGGAAGTTAACGACTCTGGACAGTCATTCATCTCAACCAGATGGGTTATGACTGAAAATTGTGTTGATGGACAACCGAAAGTTAAAGCCAGATTAGTCGCCAGAGGGTTTGAAGAAATGGATTCTCACAGGACTGATTCTCCCACAGCAGGAAAGGATACACTTAAAATATTCATTGAACTAGCTTCATCGTTATCATGGAAATGCAACATTATCGATGTCAAAGCTGCATTTCTACAGGGGAACGCAATTGAAAGGGAAGTCCTGTTAAAACCTCCAAATGATTTGTACAATAATAAATTGTGGAAGTTAAAGAAGTGTGTTTATGGACTTAACGATGCTTCTCATCAGTGGTATTTCAGATGTGTGAAGTATTAAAATCATCAGGCTGCAAACAATCACAAAATGATCCTGCTCTTTTCTATAAGTATTCTGATAAAGGACTAGATGGGCTTTTTCTGATGCATGTGGACGATTTCTTGTGGTGTGGTAATGAACAATTTCGAAAGGGAGTGATTTCAGAGATCTTGCGAACATTTCAAATAGGAAAGGCTGCTCATGATCAATTTCGTCACATTGGATTGGACATTCATCAAAGCGATAAAAATATAATGATGAATCAAACTCAGTATATTGGATCATTGTGTGGAATTCCAATAACTTCAGCGAGAGCTTCACAAAAGAATGAATCTCTAAGCAACAGTGAATTATCTCAATTGAGATGTGCTATCGGTCAGATCAATTGGGTCGTTAATCAGACATGACCTGACTCATCTTATGATGCATTGGAACTTAGTACATCAGTGAGAAATCCAAAAGTTGAACACATACTAATTGCGAATAAAGTAATCAAAAAGTTGCAGTTAGAAACTTACAACTTAGTTTTTCCACAATTTACCAAGATAGAGAACTTGAGACTCCCGAGTTTACTGCGATGTGTCATTCGCAAATCTGCCTGACGGATATTCAAGTGCCGCTGTATTCATAATATTCATGACTGACGAAAATGATTTGTCATGTCCTTTATACTGGAAATCAACGAAAGTAAAAAGAATAGTTAAAAGCACATTGGCAGCTGAGACGCTATCAGTGGTGGAAGCAGTGGATGCAGCTTTCTTTCTTGGATGTCTATTGAGTGAAATTATTCACCAGAAATGCGATAAAAACTTGATTCCAATAGACGTATTCACAGATAATAAATCCTTGGTTGAAAACATACATTCCACCAAGACGGCGTCTGAGAAAAGACTTAGGATTGACATTGCTAGTTTGAAGGAGATGTTAAAACGAAATGAGATTGCTGAGATTCGATGGGTGGAAAGCTCTTTACAGCTATCAGACTGTCTGACAAAAATTTCATGATGATCCGACTAAAGGTACGACCTGTAGCCCGTGCCAAAGGATTTAGTCATGCAAAGAGTAAAATCCAAATTGGCTGCTGGCGGCCATGTTTTTTGACGAAATGACCCCAAAATGACTCGTTCCCATCTACATGTCAATATTAACATCCATGACAAATTTCATGATGATCAGAAAAATAGTATGGCCTGTAGCCTGTGCTAATGGATTGAATATTGAAATCCAAGATGGCTGCTGGCGGCCTTGTTTTTTTGCCGATTGACCCCAAAATGACTCGTTCCCATCTACATGTCAATATCAACAGCCGTGACAAATTTCATAATGATCCGACCAAAGGTACGACCTGTAGCCCACGCCAAAGGATTTAGTCATGCAAAGAGTAAAATCCAAGATGGCTGCTGGCAGCCATGTTTTTTGGCCGAATGATCCCAAAATGACTCGTTCCCATCAACATTTCATTGTTAACATCCATGACAAATTTCATGATGATCCGACCAAAGGTATGACCTGTAGCCCATGCCAAAGGATTTAGTCATGCAAAGAGTCAAGTCCAAGATGGCTGCTGGCGGCCATGTTTTTTGGCCGATTGACCCCAAAATTACTCGTTCCCATCTACATGTCAATATTAACATCCATGACAAATTTCATGATCCTCAGACGAACAGTATGACCTGTAGCCCGTGCTAATGGATTAAATTTTGAAATCCAAGATGGCCACTGGCGGCCATGTTTTTTTTCCGAATGACCCCCAAATGACTCATTCCCATCTACATGTCAATGTCAACAGCTATGACAAATTTTATAATGATCCGACCAAAGGTACGACCTGTAGCCCGTGCTAAACAAATTGTTGAGTAAAGTTGAGCTAAAAAGGGGGATAACTGCACACAAAATATAAACAGACAGACCATATAATCACACATGGACAGGTTCCCATGGTACTGAATATCTGTGCCAAATTTTTTTTAATTTACCCAAAAATGTAGGAAAAAAAAAAGCTCTGACAAAGTTGCGTCTACGGACAGACAGATGAACAATTTGATTCCGTACCTTGTTACATGGGGTTTAATTAAGAGCATACTGTACAAATGAAAGTATGGAGACAAATTTAAAGATGTTTGTAGCTTGCTACAGTAAAGTTGTCTATAAACTTCAGTCACAATCTACTTTTCATTGAACTAGTTAGACCATTGGGTTGAAAATCACTCACATTACCTTTAAAGGTGTTTAATTGAATATCGACAGTTTTTCCATCGGAGGGCAGCACCCCTAGCCCAAATTTCCCCTCCTACAGTAATGCCCTAAATCCTGAAAAATTACCCATAATTCTGCTGTGGTTAAGGAGTCGATTATTTAGGGCATTACTGTACATATTCACATACGTGAACCTACATCACATGTATATCTCCCATATAATAAAACTCATAGGGAAAGATAACTGAAGATATTTTGTTTGTTGGCTAACGCTGACCACTGGCGAATCATTTTTTTGAAAATATTTCTCTTCAGAACGGCACACATCAACAATTAATTCCTTATTCTGAAATCGAAGTGGACATTGCTAAAAGCCACATAGTTGATTCTGCTTGCTTACATCACGATAACACACTGTTCTGACTTATGACTCATAAGTTATGATTATGCAGACCCGGTCCAGATGTTAGCCACTGAAGATTGGTCAGGAATATTTTATAGAATAAAAATATGTTCATGAATGTAGTAAAGACGGTCATAGAAATAAATTACGAACAATTTTCTCTACTCAGTAAACTTATTTTACACACAAATTTAACTGGAATTTTTCATCACAACATTTACGGTACCAACACTATCAATATTATATACCGGTAGTGCCAGTTGACAACACGTTACTTTAAGTGATGTGAAACACTCCGGCAGGATGATCAAATAGGAATTGAGAATAACCTTGCTTAAAGTAGTTATTTTTACAAATATTATATCCAAATTGGCAACACACACATCGGCATTCTTATATATCAATTGCAGTGATCTCAAAGGTGAAATAGTGTTTGTTAGTTTAACGCAGATAGTTGCATCCTGAATCAAGAAGTAAATATTTACAATTGAGGGTAGTTCAGACTATGATTTCTATGAAGTGGTACGGTCGATTTGCTTGAAATTTTCAGCGATGTTACTAACATGCTACATTCCTCTAGTTGACATAGCGCCTGAATATTAACTTATCAGTTTCACATACCCGAACAAGTCCATAATATGTCTTTAACCCTTCAATAAAATGCAATAAGATTCCTTTACTTTTCTACTTGTCATCCAAAGACGTTCAGCATTTAGACTTAAATTAACAACTGATTTACTGATACTGGCTGATATTCAGTTGTTGATGAACTGAGTTATTCCCCCAGCAGCTATAGGGGTCCCAACCCCTAGTCATTTCACTAATACAATAAAAGGTCGGTAGACCTCATGTCCGCCTTTAAGCGTCGGCTTGATACGACCGTTGTTTGCGCATAAAAACCTGTCTTTAGTGCTAGTAAACCTACATACCAAATTTAATTTCATTCAGTACACATTTAATATTTAAAGTTATCATCCATAAACCTCAAATTGGCAAAAATTCTAAGTCAAAAAGGGACATAACTCTGGTGAAAATTGGCGGGCGGAACCCGAATTTGAACTTGACCTGTGTTTTGCTGGGAGAAAGACACATACAAAATTTGGTTTAAATCTGATTAACTCTACTCAAGTTATCTTCCGGACACCAACTTTTGGAGTTTTATATGTCGGGTCGGCGGACAAAAAAGGGCCATAACTCTCGCAAAAATTATCGGATTAAACCGAAATTCGAACTTGAGCTGTATTTTGATATAAGTAATCCACACAAAAAAACGGGTTTTGCATATAAACAATCCAAAATCAAGTTATCATCCGGAAACCAAAAAACAGAACATAAACTGAATTTTCTATGTCGAAAAAGGGGCATAACTCTGCCAAAAATGGTCGGGCATAACCCAAGTTCGAGCTTGACCTGTGTTTTGCTGGGAGAAAGTAATATACCAAATTTGGTTTGAATCCGATTAACTCTACTAAAGTTATCATCCGGAAACCAACTTTCAGGGGTTTTCTAAGTAAAAAAAGGGGCATAACTCTGGTGAAAATTGGCGGACGAAACCAGAAGTCGAACTTGACCTGTCTTTTATGCTAGTAAACCCACAAACCCACAAATTTAATTTAATTTGGTTCACTCTAACTAAAGTTATCATCCGGAAATCTCGGATGCACGCACGGACGTGCTGATTATAATAGACCTCCGAACCCGTTGGGTCGGTGGACAAAAAGGATTACCTTCACCTTGGCAAATATCAATGGCTAGCAATATATTATTTACTAATTGATGCTGTGATGGTGTTAACCCTTTCATGGTGCAGCATTAAAGATCATGTGCCAGTGCATTCTCTTATATATATGAGACTCCTGTAGGGAGCTTCGCATATATAAGAGAATGCACTGGCTTATGAGGTCAAGGTAAATAATGTTAGGCCAATGTATGGACCTTTCCACAGCTGTCAATCAAATAATTATTAGCAGATATTTTCAACCAATCAGCGACTGAGTCAGCCAATGGCTGCATTAAAAATTCTACTGTCATCTTTCTTCACCATAATATTGACATATATGCATACATTCAGTGTTAAATTGTCTATATTCCTACTGAGATTTATATTTGCGCCATGATGTTATAAATTTATCCGTGATTACAGCAATGTTTTTCATTTAGCATGAAACCTGTCAAAATTTTCACATTTAATGGCAAAACGAAAGTGTGTTCTCTAGTTTAGATATATTAAAGAGTTCAGGGATCTGTCTGTCTGTTCTGGTCTGTTTGCGAAATTTCTACCAGAGCCCTTGACTGATTTCAACCAAATTTGGTATGGTGCCTCGGGGTACCCTGGCAGATGTTTACAACGGCCTTATTTTTTAAATTAAAATTTTTAACAAATTATTTTTTATTTTTTTCAAAATTAAATTTTTTAGCAAGAAGTTTCAAACTAAAAATCTAAAAATTAAATTAAAACAAAATCTAGTCAATTTTGATTTTAAATTTCAATCTAAAAATAAATATATTTTTTTAAATTTAAACAAAAAAAAATTAAAAAATTTAATTTCAATTTTTTTTTTTAATTTTAATTTTTTTTTTTTTTTAACAGCAGATCAGAGTTCAATATAAACAAGACAGTCAATGACTGTGGGGTCGCTCACCAGACTGCAAAGACTGATAAGACTGGGACTCTGGAGACCACAACAGTCAGAACTTTTCATAATCACTTTAAAAGAAGAAGATATCTAAAGAGTTAAATCTAAAACAAAAAATTTGGAGTTATGTCCCTGGCCCCGCCCACATTTGACCCAGTGACCTGATTTGAACAAATCTGAACCCCAGTCACCCAAGGATCCTTCATACCAAATATGAACCCATATAGCCTGATGGTATTTGAGAAGAAGTCACTTTAAGAATACTATGGAGGGAAAGAGTTATGGCCCTGGCTTCGCAACTATTTCAAGTAAACTCATTTGAACAAATCTGAATGTGAGTCACCTAGGGAACATTCACACCAAATATGAAACCATTCGGTCTTATTGTTCTGAAGATGTTTAAAAGAATTACTATGGTGGGAAAGAGTTATGGCCCTGGCTTCGCAACTATTTGACCCAGTGACCGCATTTGAACAAATCTGAATGAGAATCACCTAGGGAACATCCACACCAAATATGAACCCATTTGGTCTTATGGTTCCAGAGGAGAAGATGTTCAAATAATTGTTGTCAGACGGATGGACGGACAGACGATAGACGGACGAGGAGTGATGACTATAGCTCCGCCGGAGCACAAGTAGGGTGGCTGTTTGATAATTAAATCTCTTATCTCCGCCCCTATTTGAACAAACGTGAATCCCCATCTATGAGATCCATTCATTTGGTAATTTCAGACATTAGATTTTAAGAGTTGAACTGAACTGATTTTCCTAAAATGACCCCAAATCTGAAAAAATCTAAACCCAGTCACCGAAGGACCATCCATACCAAACATAATCTAAATAGTCCAGATGGTTCTTGAGAAGAAATTGTTTTAAGAATTACTATGGAAGGAAAGAGTTATGGCCCTGACTTCTCACATATTTGACCTGATGAACTCATTTGAACAAATCTGAATGTGAGTCACCTGGGGAACATCCACACCTAAATATATAAACCCATTTGGTCTTTAATATGTATCTGGAGAAGAAAACAATTGATGGACAGATAGAGACATAATGACAGATGGATGGATGGGAGAACAGTCTGACATAGAGACTGACAAATTCAATCCAATATACCCCCCAAGTTTTCTTTGCAAAATCAGGGTATAATGAGTTCAACTGGATACTGGTGGTTAAGAACATAATATTCGAACAGACAAGCGTGAACATAGTGTCTGACATTTGCAGAATGAGGTCCCCAAAGGGTGAATTTAATGACACAATCCTGCAATGCGGGCTAGCATCACCAAATTCACCCTCTGGGGACCTCATTCTGTGTATGCCTCAACTGCTATGGGAGACATAGCATTAGATTGAAGTTCTCCAGTTAAAGTTGGTGATGTGCACCCATTGGGCACCTCAATTATGCATTTTATATTCACAAATTAGGGGATATAGAAACTAAACAGAAGGGCTAAAGTAAGTAAAAATGTCAATTTAAGTGCCTATATACTTCCCAGAAGATGAGGCCTAAGCAGAATGAGGACCCTGGCTAGTGTATTTGGTGATGCTAGACTGCTGTGCAGGGTAGCATAACTAAATTCACCCTCTGGGGACCTCATTCTGCAAATGCCAGATAGAAGACAAATTTAATCCAATATATACCCCCCCCCCCATTTTTCTTTGAATATTAGTCGTATGATTTCATCTGGATAAGTGGTGATTAAAACAATAATATGAAATGGCCAAACCTGAATTTAGTATGTCTGACATTTGCAGAATTAGGTCCCAAAAATGTGGATTTAATGACAATATTCTGTAAGGCAGGCTAGCATCACCAAATTCATCCTCAATCTGATTAGGCCTCAATGGCCAATACAACCAAGGAACAGATTGAAGTCCTACAGTTGAAGTTGGTGATACACACCCATTGAGCACCTCAATTATGCATTTTATCTTCTGCACATTAGGGGGACATTGAAACTGAACAGGTGGAAAAAGTGACTAAATCAAACTGTCAATTTGATACTTAGGATACTTCCAAGAAGATGAGGACTAAGCAGAATTAGGTCCCTGGCAGGTGTATTTGGTGATGCTAGCATGCTGTATGGAATAGCAACACTAAATTCACCATCTGGGGACCTCACTATGTAAATGTCAGACACACTATTTCCAGACTTGAAGAAATCAAAGCCATTCACAGTACCATTGAATGTCAGTCATTAAATTGCTACAGATATGTTTAGATTAGAATAATACATGTCATCTGGCCAGTTTATATAATTAATGACCTGTACCTTTACAGATATATATGCCTCTGTGGTGAGAAGAGGTATTAAATTGAGAGGTGATATAGCTTGGAAGGGATGTTGGTTGATGGCAGGGTTGGGACTGGGCCATATGGGAGGGGGTGGGTGGGGGAGGGTGGAATGTTTCCATAATTTCATTAAAGAGTAAAGTTTCATAACTCTGCAGATGTTATATATAATGGTGTCACTTTTTTTCAAATTTAAAAAAAAGTTTTTAAAAAAATTGTCCCAGAAGATGAGGCCTAAGCAGAATAAGGTAATTGAGGTGTATTTGGTGATGCTAGCCTGTTGTATGGGGTAGCAACACTAAATTCACCATCTGGGGACTTCATTCTGCAAATGTCAGACACACTATGTCCAGGCTTGGAGAAATGAACAATGGACTATTCCTTGTAGACTCTGGTAGTTGTTTAGCTAATGTCATGCCTTGTAATGACAGATGATAAACTGGTCTGAAGCAAGCAGTATTCAGCAAGAGGATCGGGTGACCACACTATGATAAATTGGCTTTTTCAATAATACAGGCTAGAGTGTCCTCTTAAAAATTAATAGTGCATAGCAAAGGGGTGTGAATTATAAAGGGCCATAACTCTGTTAAAATATATCGGATCAAACCCATATTTTAACTTGATCTGTATATAAGTGTCAAAAATTCATATACCAAATTTGGTGTTGATCAGATGAAAAATGTTTGAGTAATCCTGTCTTGGATGAATTCTATATCAAAACAAGAGTGGAAGGGGTTAAATAAACAATACCAAAATCCATACAGATGAAGAACATGCTAAGAAAAATCTAGGTAAGAAATATGAGGCTGTGATGTGTCCTAAACAAAAATTAAAGGTCAAAATGCAAAAATTAAATTTTTTGTTTTTAAAGTTATGTTCCTGGCTCTGCCCCTATTTGACCCAGTGACCCCATTTGAACAAATCTGAACCCCAGTCACCCAAGGTATCTCTGTACCAAATATAAGCTAAATCGGCCAAATATTTTTTTAGAAGAAGTCATTGTAAGAATCACTATGAGTTATGGCCCTGGTTTCTCAACTAATTGACCGGGTGACCTCATTTGAACAAATCTGAACACCAGTCACCCAAGGACTCTCCATACCAAATATTAGCTAAATTGGCCCAATGGTTATGGACAAGAAGTTGTTGTAAGAATTACTATGGAGGAATAGAGTTATGGCCCTTGTTTCGCAACTATTTGACCCAGTGACCTCATTTGAACAAATCTGAATGAGAGTCACCTAGGGAACATACACACCAAATATGAACCAATTCGGTATGATGGTTTAAGAGGAGAAGATGTTTTTTTTAAAGTTGACGGACGGACAGACGGACAGACAGACGGACATACAGACGGACGGACGGACGACGGACGAGGAGTGATGACTATAGCTCCACCGGAGACTTTGTCTCAGGTGAGCTAAAAATAAATGAAAATTGAATTTAAATAAAAAAAATTTTAATCAAACTGATTAAAAGATAAAAATTTGCACGAATCACATAAATGAGTCTGTTTCAGCTAGTTGACATAAGGGCAAGCGCTGATGTGTTCACTTCGGAAGTTGACCTTGGGTAACAGACAATATTTATATGGATAAAATCTTATTACCAGTGAGCGGTACTACTGCTGGAAAGCACCATTCTCATCTATATGAATGCATTGGCACATGGTTTTCGCAACAATTCAGGAAACTCCAGTAATGTAAGTGTTAAGTGAGTTTTAGCAGCAGAGTTTCTTTATATATATATATATGATTTCTGCAACCTATCCAAGGCACACAATATTGTTAGCACATGAATGCCATGGATGAATTATATTAGCACATTAGTGATATTGGACAATACCATAGCATAACATGTTTCATCTATATGTATGTTATATTGCTTTTATAATTAGCAGGTTATTGATGTGTCATGACAGATGTGAAACCAAATACAGACATAACAAAGCCAAATATGGACATATTAAAGCCAGATATAGACATATCAAAACCAAATATAGACATAGAAAAACAAAATATAGACATATCAAAGCCTAATATGGACATATTAAAGCCAAATATAGACATATTAAAGCAAGATATAAGGCATTTTGCACACAGGTATCGGATTTGATTATGGTAATCAGAAAATTTGTCATGGATTAAGATACACCAGGGTGCATGGATATGAAAAGGTGATAGAGGGCGCCATTGTTATTGCCAGATGTTTTATAAATGACACAAGTTTGTCCAAGCTAAGTAAAAAAAATTCCAGTTTTGCGAACCTGGGTAAAAAAAATTCCAAAACCATGGTATAACAACCAATTCATTAGTACATTGAGGTTTGTGAACGCAGGTAGAAATTCTAACAACCATTTCATGGTCAATCTGGACCTGCAACGACCAGGCCTGCAGGTTTCAATATTATGTGTAACCTATTTTCGTTCGCCAGGTTTGTGCTTTATAGGTAACCCATACCGGAAGTTAGCATGAGAGTTACACAAACTGATGTAATCACTACAACCGGTATTATTAACTACAGATGGGCACATTGAACTACCATAATAAATTTGAATGTCTCATTTTGGGACTTGATTGAGCAAAAATTAAGGTGAGAATTTGTTATCATGAGACCTGCATTTATAAAACTTTGGCACAACCGGTTTTTGATTCGTGTTATTTTCATTTTAGATAACCTCCAGGCGAACTGAACGGTTGTTCGCCTCAAATTTGCAGGCCTGTAGGACCAGCAAAATAAAATTTTAGCTGCATCATTCCAGGGACTATCTGGATGACCCTGACACTGAAATAGTTAAAGGGCATGCTTGCGAGAGCAAAATTATCCTACATACATGTATCTACAAAATAATAATGTAGTGGAGAAAATTAGATTGTCACAGACAGCACACAAGCTGATAGATTTTAGTCAAAGCCTCCAAACTAAATCACATGGCTTCTATAAGTTCTATTTAACCCTTTCATGAAGGGAGCTGCGCTGGTGCAGCATTAAAGATCCTGTGCCAGTGCATTCTCTTATATTCTCACATATGGAG
Organism: Siphonodentalium dalli; assembly: GCA_032622095.1. NCBI lineage: Eukaryota > Metazoa > Mollusca > Scaphopoda > Gadilida > Siphonodentaliidae > Siphonodentalium > Siphonodentalium dalli. The sequence continues at coordinate 114,724,919 of CP136062.1, read as the reverse complement.
CCTCGTATATATAAGAAAATGCACTGACTTACATGGGCAAGGTAAATATTGTTAAGCCAATGTATTCTGTTATATATGCAAGATGCCCTATGAGAGACCCGCATGTATGTGAAAATGCATTAGTAAAGGGTTTTCACAAATTTCAGGAATATCCAGTCATGAAAAGGTTAAATTAGGCCAGAACCATTTACATTCTTTTGTTATGAATGCTGGGACTGGACTACCTCAAAAATTAAATAAAAGGTCAGCCGACCACAGTGTCCCCCAAAAACGTGGCAAGTCGATGCCGCTTTGTTAAAGAAATTTATAAAAATGTTGAAATTTTCTAAGTCGAAAAGATTTAATAACTCCGTGAAAATATAATGACTAAAATTCCTTCATCTGTCAACAAGTGACATAGTTTGGTGGGCATAGATACATTACGATATTCAGCCTAAACATAATATAATTTTTCAAAACCATTATCACTAAAGCATTCATTTATACAAAGATTTGCACACCAAAATTAAGAAGCCATTTGAGGCATTGTTTGGAGGCTTGCCAACTTTAAACTGAGCACCTAAAGCTAACAGATCTACATATGGACTACAGGAGTATAGCAAGATTACACAAACCTACCTTATATCAGGAAATTAGGAACCTGAATCATATAAGTATATATTAATATTGAGTAATTAATTTCCAGTTAATCACCATCACATAGTACAATCTAAATGGAGCTCAATATTGAAATAGGAAAATTAAACGTTTACATTTAAAGATGATCTATCAGACTTATCTCTTCCTAAATATGTTTTATATAGTTTCCGGGGTATAAATTAATAAATTTGAGTCGAAGACGCCTGTCGGGAAATAATTCTATAAACCAATTTTGATTTTATATTTATATTTTCTTATATAATGCAATAATCAATTGGGACATTTTTACTTTACTATTTTTAGAACAGACCATCATGAATCATTCAAGCGATCTCAGATAGAGATAGAGTTATCCAGATTGCTACTTAAGACGTTCCGCGAGCCATAAAATGTCCCAAATTGATTGTATATACATGTATTATACCAGAAAATTCAAAATAAAAATAGTTATTGATAGAATCCTTTATGGTCAAGGGGTCTTCAACTCATATTTATTATTTAATACCAAGAAACTATATAAAACCTTTTCATATGAAGAGTCAGACCATCTAACTCAAGAAGTTAACCCCTCCAGCTTGTCTCACAATCTGGTTGGTCAAGCCAAATACCAGGGTTTCCACCATGATTGAAATGTTGGTACCTTTTCTTTGTTACCTGGGTGGGAGGCATGGACTTGAGCCACTGTGGTCAATGCTGACGAGAAAAAATGCGAAATTCTACCTCTAATGAATCCCAAAATTCCTAATTCCACACGGCAAGTACTATTTGATAAAAACTTGCTCCTACTTGTGTGTATTTACCAGTTCTAATAATGTGCCCATCGCACTCTCCGTGTTTTTGAACAAACAAACGAGTTAAACAGTTCACTGTATTATGAGATTGACGAAGTTTGCCAAATTTAAATGACTGAACATGTAAAGTCACATGCATTCTGAACTCCTCGATTCTTGACCTTCAGTATAACTTTTATGACAACATGACAAATTCCATTGACAAAGACAAAGTGAAAATACATTCTCATTTTCTTATTGGCACTGAATTGGTATTTCCTACTTTGATCAGCTTTGATGATAAAAACAGTCAAAATTTGTTCTTATTTTTGTTTGGTACTCTGGATTATATCAAACTCCATATAGGCAAAATACGGCCTTGAATAGAATTCTAAGAATAGTAACTATTAAGCATACCTATTCCAAAGTGTCTTTTTATATGTTTCTCTAGTACACTTTGTGTGCATTTATCTGGAATTAAAGCGAACATATCAAACAATAATCTTCTTTTGGCCACAACAAAATAAGTGTTATGTTTCTCATATAATTTTATTTTCAAGAGCAGCAGACAGGCAGGTTTCTATTGTTATAATTTATCTAATTTCTGTGTTGTAGTGCTGTTTGAATTTTTAAATAGGGTTACTAAATTAATGAAAGTGTCAATGACCTGCAGCTCAACTTGGAGAATGGATAATTTCATGTGTTACAGTCAATGGAGCGATAGGAATGCGAAAAGTTGAAATGTCTTTAGAAGTAATAATAGATGTCAACCCGAAAAGAGATATATATATATATATATATATAAAGTAAAATCCAAGATGGCCACTTTGATGGTGATGTTTTCCAATGAAATTCAAAAAAATTTGATATGTCCCATCTAGTGGTCACCCCGAAGATTAATGTGAAGTTTGGTGACGATTGGATGAGGGATGTGGTATATGTAGGCCTGTAGCTCAACTTGGAGAGTGAATAATTTCATGTGCTACAGTCATAGTCTGGCTGTTGAAGGGTTAAACCAGAAAAAATTCTTAACAAGCTGAATTTGGTGTCATTTGATGCAGAATAACCCCCCTTGTAACATATCCAAAATCTGCTAAAATTTGCTTTGGGGAAAATTTGTTATCCAAGATGGCGTCCAACATGGTTGTCTATATTACATCAGTTCTCAAAATAAGTCATTGTACAATACGTTGTGGCATAGGAATTACGCAGTTATAACAGTTAGTGTGAAATTAGAGAACGGGAGCGAATAGAGTGACACAAATAGAAAATAATACAATTTTCAAAATGTGTCAAAATGGCTGAAACTCCATGACATACCACGACGAAAGCAACATATTGAATAACCACCTAGGAGTAAAAATACTTATTGGTAATATAAGAATCTGTTGTTAAGTATCTTTAAAGGTGCACAGATCATTAAACAGATCCATCTGCAGGATTGATCAGTCACTGCATTGCAAGTCAAACCAGATTCAGGTTTTCTGCTTATCCAACATCCAACTGTCGAACCAAAATATAATGCTTTTGGGCATGCAACACACAAGTAAATCCATGATGGCCACTTTGATGGTGGTCATGTTTTCCAATAAAATTCTTTAAAATTTGATAGCTCCCATCTGGTGGTCACCCAGAAGATCAATATGAAGTTAGGTGATGATCGGATGAGAGATGTGGTCTGTAGGTGTGCTAAAGGATTTAGTCATTCAAAGAGTAAAATCCAAGATGGTCACTGACGGCCATGTTTTTCTTGAAAAAAATTGATGGCTCCCATTTAGAGGTCAGCCTGATGATCCATATGAAGTTTGGTGATGAATGGATGAGGAATGTGGTATGTAGGGTGTGCAAATGGATTTAGTCATGCAAAGAGTAAAATCCAAGATGGCAGCTGGTGGCCATGTTTGGTGATGATGTGATGAGGTAGGTGGCCTGTAGGGTGTGTCGAAAGATTTAGTCATACAAAGAGTAAAATCTGAGATGGTCACTGACGGCCATGTTTTTCTTGGAAAAAATTGATGGCTCCCATTTAGAGGTCAGCCTGATGATCCATATGAAGTTTGGTGATGATCGGATGAGGAATGTGGTATGTAGGGTGTGCCAATGAATTTAGTCATGCAAAGAGTAAAATCCAAGATGGCAGCTGGTGGCCATGTTTTTTGACTAGTTCCCATCTGCACGTCAATGTTAACATCCAGGACAAATTTCATGATGATCAGACGAACAGTACGGCCTGTAGCCTGTGCTGATGGATTTAATTTTAAAATCCAAGATGGCCACCATGGCCATGTTTTTAATGACTCGTTCCAATCTATATGTCAACAGCCATAACAAATTCATAATCAGCAGACCAACGTTACGGCCTGTAGCCCATGCTAATGGATTTACATAGTTTAATACTGAAAACCAAGATGGCCAACAGCGGCCATATTTTTTGAACGAATTACCCCAAAATGACTCGTTCTCATCTACATGTCAATGTCAACATCCTTGATAAATTTCATTATCTTCAGATAAATTGTAAATTCAGATAAATTGTACTGACTGTAGCCCGTGCTAAGGGATTGAATTGTGAAATCCAAGATCATCTCTGGCAGCCATGTTTTTTTGCCGAATGACCCCAAAATGACTCGTTCGCATCTACATATCAAAGCCAAAAGCCACGACAAATTTCATAATGAATCATCCAACAGGTACGACCTGTAGCCAGTGCTAATGGAAATTGTTGACGGGTCCATTCACACATGGACGACAGATACCAACCCATGGATAGCTCAAACTTGACATGTCAAGTTGAGATAAAACCCCACCACAAATTTCTTGATCTTATAGATAGATAGATAGATAGATACTTTATTGCGCAATCGCTATACCGATACAGGATATGGCAAAGAAAGAAAAAAACAAAAAAATATATACATAAACATGCAAATAAAATATATGACTAGAATATTTGTGCTGAGTGATTACAGTGTTATTGTCGTAATATTACGACTTCAATTAAATATTTACTTAGAGCTCTGCTCAGTTGTTTATCATTAGATTTGAATATTTCTTGAAGCTTTTGGCGCTCGTCTAACACATCGTAATTTGATATCACATTCTTCGCGTAACTGCTAAAGACTTGCCTAGGATTGTGGTACTTCAGGCAGTGTAATAAAAAGTGAGACTCATTTTCGATAGGTTTATCTTTAGCGGGAATTATGACTACATTGTTTGCAAGTTCGTTCCTCTACGGGGATTGGATTAGGTTTCACATGTCTGCCTATTTCTATTTCTAGCTTGTGCGAGCTTGTAACAAGTTTCGATATTGGACGTCTTTCATTTCGAGATAACGTTGTTAAATAAGCAGCCCTTGTTTCAAAATCTGTTTTGATTTTTCCCATAAATTCTAATTTACTATTTTCTGCACATGCACCTTTTATATTAAGGTGCCTCCATGCTTGTCGGAAATAGTCTTGTAATCGGGATTGAAATTTCTCCCCAAAAGTTGACTTATTTTGGTGATTCCCACACGTACCCAAATCCATATTTATATAAGTTATTTTTAATACACTGTAACCACTCATTATCTGCATCACAAGAAATCAATTTAAAACATTTATACACCAATCGTTTATCACACAAAGTGTTAGCTCGAAGCCAATATACTATCATGTTCCTTAATACATTGATATAGATCGGAAATCTACCCATTTCGGCTAGTACAGCCATATTAGATGTGTTTCTAAATAATCCCAAAATTTGTTTACAAAATTGTGTGTGGAATTTTTCGATGGGATTTTCCTTGCGGCTTTCTGAATAGTCACCCCATATTTCAGATCCATAAGTCAATATCGGTTTTACACAAGAATCAAAAAGTTTGCACGTGACATCAATGGGTGCCGAGTCGTCACATGTTATTTGTAGTGAAAAATGAGCTCTCGATGCTCTAATCTTTAAATCGTTTAATGCATGTGAGAAAGTGCCAGACGCCGCTAGTTTCAACCCAAGATATGTATATTGTTGTGTCGTTTCCAACGTATGAGTACCAATTTGAAAAGGATTGTGTTTTAGTTTTTTTCCACTTTTGTTAAAAATCAATATTTTGGTCTTATTTTTGTTCACAGTTAGTTTCCACCGCGTACAAAAAATGTTCAGTTGAGTCAACATTTTTTGCAAGCCGTCTTGTGACTCCGACGTTAATACGAGATCGTCAGCGTACAGTAAACACGGTACTTTAAAATTATCTATGCAAGGTGCATGCATGTCGTCGGCCATTAGTTCTTCTGCTAGACCATCTACGAAAATATTGAATAATAAAGGGCTAAGGTTATTTCCTTGCATTAAACCGATTTGGCTGTTTATGGGTGCAGTAAGAGAATTTCCATTGATTTTTAACCTTGAAGAATAACTGGTTATTATTTCTTTCAAGCACATATAGATGTTTCCCCCAATTCCTAGATTTAATAGTTTATATAATAATCTTCTCGCCAGACACTGTCGAATGCCTTTTTGAAGTCCACAAAGCATGTGTATAATTTTTTGCCATCATTTATACGTTTTTCAATTAAACATTTTAAAATAAATAAATTGTCTGTGGTCCTGTAATTCTTTCTGAAGCCACACTGATATTCGGAAGGAACCTCCATTTCGTTTAAGTATTCGTCTAGACGCCCAAGAAGAATGCTGGCATACATTTTCCCAAGAACACTAGTTAATGTCAGACCCCACATCTGGTCCGGTGAATTTGCATTATTACATTTTGGAATAGCAACAATTATGCCTTCAGTCCATTTGCTACGTATATGTCCCTTACTGAGAACTAAATTAAAAAGACGTGTTAACAGTGGGAGAGTATATATTTTAGAAGCTTTCAGCATTTCTGCTTTAATGTTGTCAGGGCCGGCCGATTTTCCGATTTTTAAATTACGCAATGCTTTTTCAACTTCTTCTGTAGATATGTCATAATCAAGGTGATTATTGGAAGAGATATTTTGTTCCATGTCAGATACCTGGCCATGGATGTTATCAGAGAAAGGGTCACCGGTGTCGTCCGTTGTCTGTCCGAGATTTTTAAAGTGTTCGTAGAGTTCATCGGGGCTAACTGATTGCGACATTTTATTTGAATTAGAGGACTCGCGATCCAATTGTTTAACTAGCGACCAGTATTCCTTCGGCTTATTGTTTTGCATGTGTACCAGTTGCCCATATATATTACTCCGATAATCACCACGTTTCCTTTTTATGAGTTTTTTATATTGACACTTTAGCGAAAAATAATTTTCCCGGACTGGATCATAGTGCACAAAGCTTCAACTGTTGTTTCATCTCATAACATGCGCAATCGAACCACGGTTTATGTTTGACACGAATCTTAGTCATGCAGCTTTGTTTCCGCAATTTGAACGAACGAGAAGCGGTAACATGAAATATAGCATTCACTTTACATTGCATTATTTCTGGATCTGAGATTTCTGAACACATTAGTTCCTGTATATTGTTTTGAATATCAATATGTTGAAATGCATCTTGAAAAGTTTTCTTTGATGCGTCACTCCAAATGAAGCTTTCTGGTAATTGTGTGAGTTCGATTGTGACGCTTTGATCTACTGTTGCTAGAGTAGTATTAACATTTAATGTGTACCAGTACCCCTCGAAATTAGGAAAAATCTCCCACAGCGAATTTAATGCTGTGGCATTATAGATTTGACATGTTGCCACGGCGTTTCCAACGGCATTGCTTATTGCTATGGCCATTTTCGAGGACTGTACATGTACTGATTATGTTTATTTAAAAATGGAGGACCTTCCCATTGCCATTGGTGTAACACGAAAAGTGAGCAATAAAAATTATTGCTTGATTATTCCGGTGGGTGCACATATGAAGTGAGCTGCAATCGAGTGGATGTCAAATAATAATTGCTCAGGGGAAATTTTCAATGGAGAGGGAGGTGTATGTGAATCAGACTATTTTGTTTGGCCTTATAGACAAGCCTGATTATTAGCAGTCTGTCACTGTCACTGACAGACTCAAATCTGCTATGACAGATTCAAATCAGATCGTGTCTGTCAGACGCAAAAAAAACAAAAATAGACTAAATAAGTGAAATTGACTAAAATGTTTGGGATTTCCGCAATTGCGAATACGGCAACGTTCACTTTATCAGATTAATTGTAAATCAGTTCAATTTATTGATTAGATTTACAACCTAGAAATGTCTGATTCCGATTCATCAGAATCATCTCTTGGTGATTTTATCTTAGAATCAGATTCTGATAACCCTGGACCAACAGGTATATTCAACAATAAAAGTGAATCAAGTGACAATTAAACAATTTGTTGGTATTAAAAAGTTCAAATTATCTATGCCTCATATCTTCAAATAAAATAATACACAGAGTACCAATTATTGCACTTTTTCTAGTGTCGAAAAACTGACAGACACAAATTTCAGATGACAGACACAATCTAGTTTGTGCCTGTCATATTGACAGACACCGGTTAAAAAATTATAATCAGGCCAACAATTCTACAATATGAGTGTAGAATGATAGTAATCATGATGGCCTTTGTTATATGTTATAATTTATTCAAAAAAGTTACCAAATTTTGAAAAATTCCCCAAGAATATACTAATAGTATAGTATAATGATAACTAGTATGAATGCGATATTATCCAAAAACACACTTTGTGAGCCGAGCATTTGTTTATATACAGCACGTAAATAGTGAGTGATAAGCAAAACACACAATTTTTTATGAGAGTGATTCACATTGACCAATTCAACACCAAAATCTTGAGGCGAAGATTAGCGAGAGCTATACCGGTATGTTGTAAACAGTTAGGTGGAATTTTAAACCAAAGTTCTCATAGTGGGGTCTCCACAGTGTTGAGTGTTTTGCTTATCGCATATTCTATACGTACTACTTGTTTACATAACATGTCATTTGTTTACATAACACAGAGTACTAACATGACAATAACATGCAATTTATGCGATATTTATGATTGGTATAAGAACAATGTTTGTCTATTTTTATTGGATGTGACTATTTTAACAGCAATACCCACCCCCAACGCTTACCGTATCTTTAATATGTGCATCTACAAAGCGCAATCCACCAGTGAAAATGAAATCTCTCTTCCCTGCAACAATTCTATAGACCGGGTTCCTGCTAGGGGTTCAGGGAAATCCGCGAATGGGATCACTATAGCCGCTGCGGGAATATCTCAGCCCATGCTACCAGCTGCAAATCTATTATATATTTTGGAACTTCTGTCTGTATACATGTGTATGTATGTATGTGTGTGTTATAGGCTAAAAAACTGCTTGACCGATCCGACTTGAATTTGGTATGTAGGCCTACTTTGATCCTGGAAACAATATTGGGGGGGGGTCCAATTTCAAGTGTAACTGTGTCCTTGACCTTGACCTCGCTCATATACACTCATATAGACATGTTTCTGGACCGATCGAACAATAGTTTGTCCAGATGTTTTATATTCTGCCCAGCGGAGGCTATCACAAAGAAATCTCTAAATAGCCCGGACGAAGTCGGGCACATCAGCTAGTATCTAATATTAGTAAATCAGCCCATAACTCAAACCCAAATTTGGGGCTTGTACAGCAATATAAATAGCAATGTGTAGGAACTATTTCATCGGAAGTCATTCTATTGCCGGTAATGTGATGGTTCTTGACTGATTTGTTACGGTTTCTTATGATTAAATATAACCATTTTTGGGACAAAATCACTCATAATTATAGATTTATTTAATAAATACATTAAACATTCCTGAACGAACAAAGGTTGCATAAGTGCCGTTTTACGGAAACCTGAACTTTAGATCACAATTAACTCGGTTATCAACATGTGATCACTGAAAATCAAGCCATTTAATGTAATTCCTTTTTTGTCCGTGGCATATCAATTGTGAAACGCATTCTGAAGAAGAGCACTGAGTATAAAGTATACCTGTGTTATTCTTCTGTAAAATAGTTGAGGAAATATCCCGATGTGGGTTGATAATTTCAAGCATTAGCCTCCTAATCACAATTTATGAGTGTTACGGTTCTATTTCAAGGCAATCACGGCTGTTACGGTTCTTTACAGGATATTTATTCGAATGATTTCTGAACTTAGGGTCGAATATACTTTTATGTATCAAACGTTTTAAACCCGATAATGACTGTAGCGTATGTTATCTACATAATACTACAGGTATATTAAGAAATAAGAGTATAGCTATCTGGTATATAACAGAAGATTAATTGACACTACCTTCACTTCGAGTGGCAGGACAACATATTGAAAGTCCTGTGGGGCATAGGATCATATATTTATATAATCATGCTCATCAATATAATTAACCCAATGAAATTAGACATCTACTGTCATGATATTCTGTTCATTTTAAACGGACATGGCTCATCCAAGCTTCCAAATTTTGTCTAAGTAATTTGGAAGGAATTTAAGTAGAAGATTGGTTGCAAAATACATGAAATATTGATATAATAAAAATTATATATCGGCCTCATATGCTCAGAGAAATACTTACATTGGTCAGAGCCCTTTTCCCAGCTGTTTATAATTTTTCGCATAGAAAATACTAGTAGGGGAAAGGGACCCACTACCCCTCTAGCGGAAATGCTATTGTAGATGTTGGGCTCTAACATAATAATTTCAAGTGGGAGACACCAGTCAATAGAAACTGGTTTTTCTTTGAATTTTGTTCTGGCAAAAAGATGGTAGGACAGAAATTGTATTTCAATGATATCTGTTTTAAATCACTTATAATGTAACCAAAGTATAGGCCAGCATACCTTTATCGTCATTTGATGCCAACGAGTTTTGGTCAATTGCTGCTTGTAAATGTTTGTCACTAGTAGCACCAAACTCCTCAACATCTGAGGTTTTACCATCTTTCAATTTATCCATAGGAATGTTGCTTGATTGAGACAAGTGTTCTGTCACCTTATTACCTTCATCTACAAATAACAATTACAAGTTAGTTTAACCTATTGGAGTCTCCCATTCAGTTATAATAGTAAGTTTATAATCAAGGTTTCCAAACAAACAAAGGAAAACTGTAGAATAGAAAACGCAAACAATGCCATTTGGCACTATTTTGATCCTCCAAACCAAATTTCATTCATATCTGATAAGACCATCCTTAAAAGATTTTGTGTTTCCCCCCCTCCCAACCCACATATTTGGAGTTGGGTGGTCGGTAGATAAAATTGTGTGGTAACTAAATAAGTCAATAACCATTACTATTCTATTAATATAAAAAGGATGTGTTTAAAATATTTAATTGGTTTAAATAGGGTGTAGTGAACTAGTTAGGGTGAAGGGAACAGCAAACTGCACTCCGACCATGGCCGGAAACAACTTAACTACTATATTGGTTTAGTTTTAGAAATGTCTTTCTGATGCATTGGTCGTAGACCGGAAAAAAGGTATTCAGTTACAGATTAGAAATCAATTTACTTTGAAATATGCCCCCCCCCCCCAAATGATTGGGATATTCTTCTCCATACGATCAATAGTTAAAAGTGAAATCGATAGGCAACGCCCAGCCAATGTTAATGATAATAAAATTGTAGGCTTGTGCATACAGGTGAAAGTTTCTTAGAGATGAATAATCTGATTAAGTGCCCCTCAATTACTATTTATTTGGATTCGGTAGTATAAAATATTTTATTCGAGTCGAGGAACCCACCTAACAAAGCTCAGAGTTATTAGAACGAGCGTCGCACAGCGACCGCATTTATCCCGTCGGGTCGCTAAAACATGACAGCTAGAGAGACACGTTTGCAGTTGTTTATCAAAACTAAGAATAGAACCAAAACAAGATCACGTGCCCGATTGGGTCAGTTGCTAAATAAAGATTTGATGGATCATGCGGATCGATACACAAATTCCATTGGTGGGATTAACATGCAGTACTATATGATCATTAATAAGATTTAATAAGTAAACATCTGCCTGGTAATTTATTCGCAATGTTACCAAAAACTCTCAGCAGCATCAGGGTAATATATAACCAGGGCGCTGATCGTTCTCAGTAAATCGGGAGAGCGGAACTATATCGCCGGAGGCACGTGATTAAGTCGTGAGAGGGCCAAGGTCTTTTCGCAAGATTCGAAAATTGGGGAAAGTATGTTTTTGTTTGAAATTAACCCCCCCCACCCTCCCCGTTTTTTTTGTTGTTTGTTTGTTTTGTGATCCTGCAGCATTCGCTTGGCACTGACCAGCAGACATCACTAACCAGGGGGTCTAGTGTCTCGTTTCAGGTCCGGGTTCCCACGGACTCCGCTTGTTTGCTTGTGGCCATGGCGCATTGTGGGCCAAAAAAGGAAGACGCGAAGCAATAAATGGATAAATGGACAGTGAACATCCTACCAATAATTTCACGACTACCTTTTTGATTAATAATTCATTAAATAAAGGTAGTCAATCAGGCAGACCTGTCTTTGTTGTGTTACGACCCTGCGGGATAAATATTGATTTTTGAAATCTATTATTTATTACCATCAGGTATTATTAGTGGCCCAGTAAACAGTCGACGAGCCGAAGATCTCGGACCAAACTGTGGACGAAGATGGATAATTCTAAAATCAAGAGGCTTACTTTTGATAATAAGACCAAATTTCATTGAACAACATGTTAATAAATAACACGTTTAAGACAATTTTATACTATAGTTGACAGTGGTTAGCATTATTTTTGGACAATTAATCGATTCTCACAACTGAAGCGGCATTTTGAAAAATGCTGTTTTTGGAATCTGATTATATGGGGTCACTATGAATACCGAACACAACCGAACATAACCGAACATAACCGAACACAAGTTAAAATAAAGGTTAAAAGAAGGAAATATAAGAACTAAATTGTGTAGGGGTGTTTGTGTATATGTAAGCTAGTGATATGTGAAGTTTGATGCAATTTGGCCGATTAAAAGTTAAGTTAATGAAAGCTTTATGTAATTTTACGCCGTCGGCACATAAGACAGAGTCCGGCTAACTCTATGAATACCGAACACAAGTTCAAATAAGGCGTATATAAGGGAAATATATAAAATAAAGTTTATAATGATGTGTATGTATATGTAAGTTAGTGGTATGTGAAGTTTGATGCAATTTGGCCGATTAAAAGTTACGTTATTGGATGGTTTATGTACAATATTAGCTGTATGTAATCAGCTTCGACAAGATTAGCTGTATGTAAACCAGAGTTCGACAAGATGGCGGCTAACTCTATGAATACCGAACACAAGTTCAAATAAGGCGTATATAAGAGAAATATATAAAATAAAGTTTATAATGATGTGTATGTATATGTAAGTTAGTGATATGTGAAGTTTGATGCAATTTGGGCGATTAAAAATTATGTTATTGGCAGTTTTTATAATAATTTTACGCCGTCGGCACATAAGCCAAAGTCCGGCGAGATGGCGGCTAACTATATGAAAGCCGTACACAAGTTCAAATAAGGCGTATATAAGGGAAATATATAAAATAAAGTTTATAGTGATGTGTATGTATATGTAAGCTAGTGATATGTGAAGTTTGATGCAATTTGGGCGATTAAAAGTTATGTTATTGGCAGTTTTTATAATAATTTTACGCCGTGCACTCTTGTGTTCGGCATGCATTCTCTGAATCGTCGATAAAGAAATAAACATTCTCTTTGATGACAACAGGAATTGCAGGGAGAATATTTTCAGCCGTCGAAGCCAGATCATACAAATGATCAACCATTGGAATAAATTTACCATTCAACCCGTTAACTGACGGATTTCGATACGGATGTGACACTACAGAGGAGAGATTTGTAATATCAGCTCCGAACGATGCATCCGTATCAGAATCACAGTCAGATTCAGCAAACTCAGAATCACTAACAACGGGAACTTCACAAGGAACCAACGTACAATCAACTGAAGAAACTGACACGTCAGACAGAACAGACACTTTGGAAGGAACAGACACTTTGGAAGGAACTGACACTTTGGAAGGAACTGACACTTTGGATTGAACAGACACATTGGAATGAACAGACACTTTGGAAGGAACTGGCACTTTGGAATGAACAGACACTTTGGAAGGAACTGACACTTTGGAAGGAACTGACACTTTGGAAGGAATTGACACTGTCGAATGAGAGGGACTAACTTCGGCAACAACAGATGCATAACAAACACTTGGAAAGTTGAAACTACTTTCACTTGACAAAACCGGACACTCATCTTCTCGACTTTCGGACTCAGAATCTGACAAAACTTCAACGAGCGATGGAAGCGCCAGAGATGGTAAAAGAGGAACAAAGTGATTTGGTATCCAATGAGCTTTAGATGCTCCACTGCTGGCCCAAAGAACAGAGATCGGGTCCACACGCTTGGAACGACCCCGGGGATTAAACATCGTGTTTAGAATACCGATGCAATGATCCCCAGGTCCATTCCTGGTGGGATATAGACTTCAACGGTCGGTCTATAACTGTTAAGACACCATGCATGGTCCAGGCGGAGGAGAATGCTTTATAACCTCCACCAGCCTGGGCGCACGACAAGATATCATCATTGAAAGACGGACTTACGAGGTGAATATTCGTATGTCTGTGTGCCTCTTGGTAGAAAGAACAATTGTTCGACAACTCAACATGGGTTCGAACACACAACTCAGTTGCATGATCCTGATCACCAAAAAGATACAGAATTGAACAAGCAATTGCCATTATCTCGAACTTGGATAGGGATGGAACCTTTCCACTGACTACCAAGGAGTGCACTTGCCTGTGAATCGATTGAATACGGCATCATTGGATGGTACTGCTGGACGGACGGCATATTGGCATTCGGTTTCTCAAGACGCAAAACGATTTGTTCCCTTTTTGCGTCATTAAGGACTGTACCATTGTTCGCCGCTGCCATTAGTCTTCAAATGTGCCGCATCCCAATCAAGAGAACCTGACCTGTACAGACAAAGTGAGCAAAAGTAACTCAGAGAGGATTTGGTGAAAAAATTAAAATCACTTACCTTCAGCTGTTCACACCCCAAATGGAACCAACAATCACAAAGATCGCACCCGATGCTGCGAATCTCATGGCATTCCTCGGCACAAATACCTCGTATTGACTTTGAAGACATGTTGTATTTACTCAGATCAATGATCAGAATGGCGAGATAGAAAATATAAGATCTCTATATAGGCATGGATATGACACCATCAACTCATTTAATCATCACTCAGATATTGTTTATTCAACCATTTTGGTTTCTACGAAACCTGTGAAACCTTGCTTGAATATCACTGTCAAAACATCCCTGAAATCTTTTCGGTAAGCCAGAGTATCCGCGATCGCACATCAGTAATTAATCAGCAACAAAGGCTCTACTGCGCAGTGCCATATGTTAGGGAAAATTAATTATCACCTATCGCTGATGTCTTTAATAATCATCCCTTATTTCGACTTGTGTTCGGTATTCATAGAAATCCTCGCCGAACTCTCGCTTGCGTGCCGACTTCACATACCACGAACTTACATATACATACACATCATTATAAACTTTATCTCCTATATATTTTGAAGACCTCTGTCTGTCTGTCTGTATGTATGTATGTCATTTATACAACTCTACGATTCTCGACCGATCGGGACGAAACTTGGTACGTGTGTTTAGTTTGACCAGGCGGTCATCATTGTCGTATTGGCGAGCCCGTGCGGCGCCCGCTTCGCGCCTGCGCAGACGAGATCTCGGAAACAGGTGGAGATATCGACTTGAAATTTGCTATGTGAATGTATCTTGCCCGGATACGAATTTTTTCGGGTCGCCGAGCCCGTGCGACGCCAGCTTCGTGCATGCGCAGACGAGATCTCGGAAACGGGTGGAGCTATCGACTTGAAATTTGGTATGTGAATGTATCTTGCCCCGGATACGAATTTTATCGGGTCGCCGAGCCTGTGCGACGCCAGCTTCGCGCATGCGCAGACGAGATCTCGGAAACGGGACGAGATCTCGGAAACGGGGGGAGCTATCGACTTGAAATTTGCTATGTGAATGTATCTTGCCCCGGATACAAATTTTATCGGGTCGCCGAGCCCGTGCGACGCCAGATCTCGGAAACGGGTGGAGCTATCGACTTGAAATTTGGTTTTTGAATAGCCCGGACAACGTCGGGCTCATCGGCTAGTCTAATATATATTTTGGGACTTCTGTTTGTCTATTTGTTTGTCCGTTAGCTATGGCCGGGAAAACTGCCAGACGGATTGAGCCCAAACTTCCTATCTAAGGGTAAAATCCCCGATGGAGTGTCATCGCACCGCTTCTGAGAACGTCAGAGCACTCATTCTCCAATCCCCCGCCACCTCAATGGAAATTCATGGGTTAATCGCGTGATAGTTAAAGAGCGTTCGTATCCGCAGTGTCGTTGATAAAGAGCGTCTATGTGTCCAGACATGAGCGTGTTGTGTCTGTGTACAGACATGAGCGTGTTGTGTGATTCTTAAGTCTGTGTTCGTACTTAGGGGTTCCTGGGAATGGGGGAGATTTTCATCGGGTCAGTTTTTCCGCCCGAGGTGACCTTCACCTTGAAACGGGTACCCACAAATGATCTAATATATATTTTGGGACTTCTGTCTGTTTGTTTGTCTGTTAGCTATGGCTGGGAAAACTGCTGGACAGATTTCGACGAAATTTGATACCTACGGGTTATTTTTTCCGGGAGTGTTTTGGACGGGTCAAATAGTGACTCCGACCTGACCTTGACCCTTCAAAATGGTAAATTCAAGGTCAAAGCCCGGACGAAGTTGGGTCACTTGCTAGTTTTATATATTTCCCTTTTATACGCCTTATTTGTACTTGTGTTCGGTATTCATATAGTTAGCCGCCATTTCGCCGAACTCTGGTTTATACGTGCCGACAGCTAATATTGTACATAAACCTACCAATAACGTAACTTTTAATCGCCCAAATTGCATCAATCTTCACATATCACTAACTTACATATACATACACATCATTACAAACTTTATTTTATATATTTCCCTTATATACGCCTTATTTGAACTTGTGTTCGGTATTCATAGAGTTAGCCGCCATCTTGCCGAACTCGGGTTTACGTGCCGACAGCTAATATTGTACATAAACCTACCAATAACGTAATTTTTAATCAGCCAAATTGCATCAAACTTCACATATCACTAACTTACATATACACATACATCATTATAAACTTTATTTATATATTTCCCTTGTATACGCCTTATTTGAACTTGTGTTCGCTATTCATAGAGTTAGTCGGACTCTGTCTTATGCGCCAACGGCGTAAAATTACATAAAACTTTCATTAACTTAACTTTTAATTGACCAAATTGCTACAATCTTCACATATCACTAGTTTACATATATACACACACACCCCTACACAGTTTAGTTCTTATATTTCGTCTTTTAACCCTTATTACGTGCGCTCGCGCAACAGTATGGCGATCAGACAGATTCGTAGGTTGGTGTCACCCTACTCCATGACGTCACCAAAAACGACGTAAAACCTCGTGACGTTCTGACATTTTTACTGTGCCGCGTTTTTGCTATGTTTATTTTATGTGTTGTTTTCGATTATTTCTTTGTCGCCGATATCGCCCGTTGTCGGGATTCCCTGTTTCTATATTTAAAACTGGCATGCTCGTAGTGAGCCTCGATTTTGATTTTTTCTCCCAGGTCAAAATACGTCAGAGTTATGATAAAAATAGATCGACCTACATTTTCTCCATCAGAACTCTACATCAAAGAGTCTATAGACTCCTTCGGGATCTACATAGACTCCTTCATTTGGGTATTTTTACTTATAATTGGGAAGTTTTATCATTTTTGGTTCGTGCGAAGACCTCTTTTTATAGTGCGGGAAAAGAGAGACATTCAAAACACGATTTCATAATTCGACGCAATAGGCTGAATAGCCTAACCTTCAGCCGAGTTCCGGGTCAAATACAACGAATGACGTAACACAAAACAAAACATATTTGTTGACACAATCACCGTTTGAAGAAGTTTATTATTACATAAAATGATCGTTATTGATTAATTATTAATTAATTATTGATATTTATTGTTGCATATTGGCTGCTATCAATATTTACACAAATGGTATTCATTATTTCTTATAATTGCTCATTTGGTCAACTTTGACTATCGGAAAATGAAAATCAAAATATGCCGCTGAAAAAAATGTAATCGATATTAAAGTCTCATCCTTTCGGCAACATGGATTTGGTTGTAATTACTTAAAATGATTAATATACTGGCTTTAAATTCGTTGGTATCAATTTTTGTGGTTTAGCCATTTATGACTTTTTCGTGGGTTCGTAATTTTGTGGTTCCGCCAGTGCTAAATGTCACCTTCAAATTCCCAATAACAACATTCAAATCCAACTAATAGAAGTGTAGGCACCTCGACGAGCCGTAGGTAATTGCGTATCCGCACTGCATGTGTAATTAGCACGTCGCGTGTCCAAGCTTTTGTTGCCGGCTATCGCGAATATTAACGACGCGATTGTATTACTTAAGCATACACAAGCTAGGTGAAAGTAAAAAACAATCAATGTGAGACTGGGGATTATTTACTAAAGCCAACATCTATTAGTTTGCACTATATAAAATACAACCCCAAATGGTCAACTGCATAATGCAAATATGTGTTTTAAAAGCTGGTTAAAAAGTGTTAAGATTGATTTTCGTCCTCATACAACTCATGGATTACCTAACCTGAACCATAATTCGGATCATGATACTGCTCTACTTCCGCAAGTAGCTAACGATTCTGTTGACAACAAAATCGGCTCCAATTCCTGTCAACAATCTCGAAAAAGAAAAGGTGGCGAGTATGTGATTAAACATTATAATCAGACCGTAGCTACTCTTTCAACATATGTAATCCCAGTTTGATAGAGTTACCTACCTAGGCTGTGATTTTACATTGGGACAATAGAGTTGCCTGCCACGTGACATTTCTTATTTCTCAAAATCGACCTATAGTTTCCAAGATTAATTTTTCGTGGGGTTTTTAATTTCGTGGTTAGCAGCAACCACGAAAACCACGAAAATTGGACCCCCACGAATAAATGTACTTTTACAGTAGAAATTTGGCTTTTATCTGTGATATAACATTAAATTAAATAAAATAAATTAAGTAAAATACAGTGAAATTATTTTTTAAATTATTGTTTATTACATTTTTGCGCACGTTGGCATCTCTCTGAGTGCATTCTAGTTTTAACTTGTGTTCGGTTATGTTCGGTTGTGTTCGGTATTCATAGTGACCGGATTATATGGGGACAATCGAATCTGATTGAGTACCTTTAAGGTATTGTCAGAATGGTAAAAATGTCCCATGTTGATGTGTATTTAGCATTCAGTGGATAGAGGTTAAACACACCTTCTAAGTGACGCATGACCAACGGGTAAGACCCAAATGCAAATCCGTCAAACACTGGTCCTAAAAATATGATATTAAATGAACTACGATAGAACTGTTGATAGAACTGTAACTTGAGCTAAAGAGGCTTCATTACTAATAACTTTGATATTATCACAAAATTTGAACCACTTTTTGAAATATACTGAATATTGGTTCTTCGTGGAATTACTCAAAGAGAACATGGAAATGGTGGCAACTGTTCATAAATTTGTCTACTTTTAAGCGATTGCCTGAGATCAAACATGCCAATAGGTTCAATGTTTTGTACAGCGGGTGTATTGCATCGCTGCTCGGAAGTCTCATAGTCACTGGCATCCAGGGAATCATCCGAGGAAAGTCGGTACACATTTCCAGAAGACTCACAAACCAGACCTGGGTTGGTCAAACTGAAGCAATGATGAGACAGTCTTCACCATCCTGAAGTAGATTTTATAGAACCCGGTCCCGGAGCTCAGTTTAGCAATGGAACTTGAAGTTGTCACAAAGGCCCAGAGACAGGGAGTTGCAATGAATTGTTTTCTTTGTTAACTTTTGTCTTCCCTTTACTGGTAAATAGGATGTTAAGCAAATCACAAGTTTTGTGGCGTCCGCCTTCTTGTGTGACTCCACGTGTTTTGCGTAGCTAAGGCCAAAAAAAAAACGTCTCTGTTTCCGGTACCCGGCCTGGCTGAGATTTTCTTGCCGGCCTCAATTTTTTTTTTCTTCAGACGGCTAGTCTGCACATTAACCTGTCCCTGTGTTAATATTTTATTGTTTTCCCAATCCCAACAGCATCAATAAACAACCACTGCATACATCAACTGACGCATGGGTGAGTGTATGCGATCGCGCATTCTAGTATTCTAGATATAAATAAGACAACCCGCGGTCGGCCATGCTACACATCGAATTGCGTCGCGTATTTTGAACTATAAACTGGCGAGTCACTTCGGAAATCCCACGTCGCCTCGTCGTGATATGGCTTTGTTGCTAAAACGACGTTAAACCCCAATCAATCAATCAATCAATCGGAAATCCCACGTCGTTTATGGGCTGTGTTTGTAAACAAAATACAATGTATTATAGCGCCTCAAACTTAAATCCTTCGCGTAATTGGGCCGTGACAAAGCTGTTCCCAGAAACGTAAACCTGATGACGCGAATTCCTGGAATCGGGCTAAATATAGAACGTACGACATTGCATTGAAATATACTATTTAACACTGCCCGTCTATGCAGTTTATTTCTGAAACTGACACGATCAATTGTGTATTCGGGGACTCGCAAGTAAAATTGTATATATATATACAATGTACCATGCACGAGCGACAACTATGTACGCGATAACACCAAGCAGTGAAAACACATGCGTTTTGGCGGGAAAATGACTGTCCGTGATTAAGCTATAACCTATATTAGGCTATATCGTTTGCAGAGACCTTGCAATGAATACAAGGAACAGCATTATGTACACAATGCATGGCCCATTTTTAATATATGGGGATCTCTATAAAAAACATACCGTATCCGATATATTTACGTGACTGTGTGATCGTTTGCGAGCAAAAAAGGCATGTACGCACTATACCGTACTTGCATGTTGCTACAAACGGACTTCTGATAGATCCTGATACTAAAATCGCTTGCTCAGAAGTTTTCACAAGTACATGGAACACATTGCCAATGGGATGATGCAAGCTACAATGCTTTTGTTTTCGTATGGCTGTCACAACGTTGTGATTTATAGTAGTTTGTCCTTCAACTGTAGTTTTTAATTGTCATTTCCGCGACCAGCTGATATTGCAGGATATTCCTGCGGGGAATCATGCCAGGCAAACGCGTTTACGACCACAGTTATTGTCAACTCTCCCCATAATTTCTCATAGAGAGAAACATGATACCTATATCAACCTGTACCTGTTTTATCCCCGGAACGTAACTTTTGGTGACGGACCGAATACCTGTATGTCGGCACCACTCTTCGTATATGATCCTACTTTTGAAGCACGCACAAAATTACGTATATGTATAATCTTGAAGCCACTGTGTGTTGACTGGAGTCTTAGTTTTGGTTCTTTACAGGCCGAAGTTCTGCTAAAATTTTCAATTGTGGGGGGGGCGTGTTCTTTAGAGCCCTATAAGGGGAAGTTCTGCTCAAATTTTCAATTGTGGCCGGGGGGGGGGGGGGGGGGGGGGGGGGGGGGGGGGGGTGTCTACAGGCCAAAAGGGGAAGTTCTGCTCAAATTTTCAATTGTGGGGGGGGGGTGTTCTTACTTTACAGGCCTATAAGGTAAGTTTTTCAATTGTGTGGGGGGGGGGGGGGGTGTTCTGCTGCTCAAATTTTCAATTTTGGGGGGGGGGGGGGTCTGCTCAAAATTTCAATTGTGGGGGGGGGGGGGGGTTCTTACTTTACAGGCCTATGGGAAAGTTCTGCTCAAATTTTCAATTGTGGGGGGTTCTTACTTTACAGGCCTATAGGGGACGTTCAGCTCAAATTTTCAATTGTTTATTTTTATGCATGTTGGATATTCTGTCAAATAAAACTTAAACTTAAACTACTTTGAACTCTATCATGTGACCACCGGTCGGTATATGTCAGAACTTGATACATGAATATATCTGAGAGCAATATTGATCCCATCAACAATTTCCCTGTCTATTCAAAATGGTACTGCTATGAATGAGATCCAATACTTGGGCAGTTGGCAGGTATATGATATTCAAAACTCTTTAATAATGCAGGGTTAATGCACTGTTTTATCGCTTTCAAATCTGTTCAAATGACTAATTGGCCTAATCACACGTTTATTTAAAAATGCGTCATTTCGAATAACATAACATAAAATCTATCTAAATAAAATTAATGGGTAGAAGGTTTAGAATACTATTGAATTCTAAATATTTCCCACAAGCTTGCATAATTTAAAATTATTTCTTATGAAAATAAATGTTTGCAACCGCTCGATGAGAAGGATTGATAGCATCTGATAAGTTACTGAAGGATTGCGTGAGCATCATCTCATTTGACCCCCAGCTGCCCAGCAGATGATGACGTCTGAGAATTAATGTTACAGTTGATTAATACAGACAACATGTTCTTAAATGCTAATTCTGCCCAATAATCAACATATTTTATTCGTGAAAATATTTGGGTGCCACATAAAAATGTGACGGTGGTTGAAGTGTTTGAATCGCATTCTAGTTTAGGCAGCATTTTGTTCCAACTTGTGTGTTCGACTTCCACCCAGTTTAAATAAAATCCATGATCCGGAACGAACATCGCACACTCGCCACCCATGGAAATATAAAACAAGAGCTACGCTGGGCGTGCAAAATACGCCCTCTCTGGGGAAAATTGGCGGATGGAACCCAAATTCGAACTTGACCTGTGTTTTGGTGGGAGAAAGTAATATACCAAATAATCATTGAATCCGATAAGCTCTAGTAAAGTTATCATCCGGACAACAAATTTCAGGGATTTTCTAAGTCAAATTACGTCAAATAAGGGGCATAACTCCGGTGAAAATTGGCGGACGGAACCCAAATTCGAACTTGAGCTGTCTTTTCTCCTAATAAACCCACATACCAAATTTGATTGAAATCGGTTCACTCTAACTAAAGTTATCATCCGGACAACAAATTTCAGGGATTTTCCAAGTCAAATTACGTAAACAAAAGGGGCCATAACTCTCGCAAAAATTATCGGATTAAAACGAAATTCGGACTTGAGCTGTATTTCGATATATGTAATCCACAAAAAAACGGGTTTTGCGTATAAACATTCCAAAATCGAGTTATCATCCGGAAACCAAAAAACATAAGAAAAACAATATTTTCCTAAAATAAGTAAAATATATATCTCCTAGAAGTATCTTGCCCACTGAACTATATGGTATATTATCCCAAGTAGGAGGGGTTAACTCTCCGAGTTGAAAAAACGGCACGAAATTCTATGGTACATATCCTCTGTCATGTTCATGACCCGTGTAATCACATGATTTCCGACACGTAGTGAAGTATTCGCCATATTTTTTATCCCCAGTAGGACATTCCTCGTGAGCGGGGGTGGGTGCGAAACCCTGGGAGGGAGCTCAGCGTTCAGTGGGCAAGATACTTCTAGAAGATATATATTTTACTTATTTTAGGAAAATATTGTATCTCCGTCAAAGGTATCTTGCCCACTGAACTATATGGTAAAGCATAGAATTTTCTAACAGGTGGAGGCCACGAGGAAACAAAAACACCGCTATGCATCTTAATCAAAGAACTGGATTGACCTGATAACCTACAATATATACATATACATGCACAGACATATAGATATATACGTATATACATATATATATATACACATGCCCAATAGGACCATAAGCCAATGTAATATTACATCCTAAAACTAATACCTGTCAGTAAGCTCAAACGAACAAAATGTGGCCACTTAAGAGTTTAAGACCCCTGCAAGTAAGTAAATAGCTTCAGAAGACATGGAGACGGAGACGACATTCGCATCGGAACTTAGGGCTAATAATGTATCAGCCGAGTACGTGCCGGGAAAGGTACGGGTAACACCCCCCCCCCCCCCTGTTGACAAGAAATCCCCAGACGGGTATTATAAGCCCCGGGATGGCTGAATACTAATAACTCACCTAACAGGCTAACCCAGGCAGCAAAAGCCGCAAGTTATAAAGAAGACCCCCCTTAAAAACAATAGAACCAACCCCCGAACCAAATCTTGATTGGGTTGGGCCGTGTCCCAATACACGATGAGAGCCCGATGAAAAAACAGCTGCAAGCTCCCAAAAAGGGGCCCGACACCAACTAATTGGCGACATGCCATTGTCGATAAGGAGGAGGTATCATTGACCAACAGTCTGACCGGGAAGCGAATGGGTATTACACGGACATACGTTGCAAGGCACAGGTAAAGTATGAAGAACAGGGCTCAGAATTGGAGTTTCACAGCACAAAACTTAGTTTGAAGCCTGGAGTTCGAGATATCCCTGACGAAGATACAAGAAGCCCTGGCATTTTACCCCTAATGACGTTCCCAAATGTGGAAATGCCCACCAACACAGTTAAACCTAACTGACCAATCACAGGCTACTGAATCCATGACCGAAAGGCAGCCAGGAACCGAAATTCCAATGTCAATAAGATGGAAATCCACAAAAAACAAAATGCATCAGGATTGTGGCACAAGCCCAAAACCAGCGGAAACCAAAGGCAGGTAGGCAATGAAAAGCAGACCAAGGGCCACCGCGCCCCAACTGTTCTAGCTATGCTGACTGGTCCCCGACGAGTCGATGGCGCAAGGTATCCCTTCTGGGATGGATGGGGTGCCCCTCCAATGGGACCCTGTTCCGGAGACAACCATCGCCCGAAGTGCGAATCGAGAGGGCGGATCATATGATCTGGCATCCGACACCCAATGCTAGTGAATCTCGCAATAGGGGAAGCATCTGGCAAGAATCTTCTTCCGGCGGTATGAAGTGTGCCCATCACAAGTCATATGCTGCCCCTTAGATGCAACATTAGCCTGCATTGGCCATCCCTGAGGTCAGCAAAAGACCTGGCTTAGTATATGAAATGAGACCACTAGGCGAATCAAGCACTATCAGGGAAAACAAAACCATTATGTACCGACAACCGAGCCCATAAGAAGAATGACGTATTAGAACCAAAGGCCGATATCACAGAAGCCATTTCGTTCTTCTTTTCCACGCTAATACGCCATGTTGCCCATTAAGCCCGAGCGGGGTGGCTGAACCCGACCTCATGTCAACAGCGTTGTGAAATTGAGCATATGTCGAACAATGGATAATGGACTCATCTATTACTGGACAACAAAAGTGAAATCCATGTTCCATTAGAACTGAAAGCAACCCGCAGACAAAAGATAAGCAAATGCACCCACCTAAAATATACAACAATATTGAGAGGATAAACCCTATATCTGGTTATTTGGCAACCATACCTGTAGGTGGTTTCCTTATTAAAGTGAGCTGAAACACTCCGGTAGGATGAGCAAACAGAAACAAAGAATTAAACCGACTCAGTTAATCCACACTTCCAATGCACCCAATTTCATTCGTATCTATTACTGAAACACAGCGAGGTCGGAGATAAAGCATGTACGATCCCAGGTCGCCAAGTGTGCAGTCCGATGGCATAACCAACCAGCTCTGACGACGTTTGTGCAGGGTACAAATTGCAAGTTGCTACCCAAATGCGAACAAACGCCATGCAACCTGGATCCTATTTCCTCATTTGACTGTCCCTGGGTACGCCAACCATCGTCCCGAGTATCCGACTTGGAATCCCTGTTGATAGTCCAGGAAGCCCACCAAATGCGGCCAATGGGTTCGATGGGTAGCCCCAACCCGCGACCTGTTTGATGGGACTATCGTCCTGAGCGCTAATTACGCCAATAAACCCTCGAAACAAGGGAAAGCACTCTGATGTTCTGTTAAATTGTAACTGATTGTAGAACAATGCTATCAAATCATGTCAATCTGAGGTTATTTGCTAATCAAAATTCGACTTTAATTTTCTTCCTGCGCTTGGCTGCATCAGAGAACACTGAATAACTAACTGAGCTCCCTCGTAAGCGCATGTAAAGGTGACCCGAAAGGCATGCCGAAAGCCCTTTCACCTCGTGCTGGAGCGACTGCTCGATCTGATCCCGAACTCCATCCGTCGATGGGGTGTTAACAGCACAATACACCACGACAAGCTTCATTCTAATTGCATGTGAGGTCTGGTCATTGGGGACCCCAGAGGAATGTCCAGAGCCTGTACATCTCGGGGATGGAGCAGCAGCTTGACCGATCCCGATATCCAACCGACCGAACTGGCGATGGGAGGTTAGTAGGTACCAGTTCCCAAGCAAGCTTCCTGCTATAATGGCGTCGGGGAATAAGATCTTTTGTTTTCATTTAAAATCAAACCCGAAGTTACTGGCAGCTGTTGGCCAGAATGCGGCCAGTAACCTGTCTGCCAAGCCCCCGGAAGTGGTGACTTATAATAAGGAGGAAACAAGCCTGTGAACTGTGATCCCATTCCCAGCCCAGCTGGGGCAGAAGGCATGGAGGATAAACTTTCAGGTGCCAAATAATAGCGTAAACGTAATAATTTTTAGAGAAAATGTCTAATTTGAATTGAGACAAAGTAAAATGGCCATTCTACTAGTAATTTTAGCCCAAATTCCCACACACTATTATCATAAGGCACCGGAGAGCATGGTCAGGGACCACTGAGGGTGTATCCCCCAGCCGCGCTGACCCCGAGATGACGACTTGTAGCGATGGACGGCGTGTGTCGAGCTTGTTAGTAGAGCTCAGTGGTCACAGCCGTCCTGGGCACGTCAACAGCCAACGGTCGACCCGAGGAAGCAGATTGAGGTCCCGTTCGATAGTCCAGGGAGCGCACCAATGTGACTAATGGGTTCAATGGGTAGCCCCAACCCGCGCCCTGTTTGGTGTGACTATCGCCCCGAGTGCTAATTACGCCAATTAGAGGAACACGATATATCGGCAAGTCAGAGAAGGATACAGGGATGTTTTGATACCTGTTACAGGTTTGGGTGCCCAAACTATAGAGACCCAAATGTCCCCAAATTCCATGTAGATAGTATTTATTCAAGTTGGATCTTCCATATTTACAAGGAATTTTTTCTATAATTCAACAAAATGTACTAGTAATGCAAATCATCAGCCCGCAGATGATATATAGTCTATAATATGGAGCCTTTATTTGCACAATCGAGTATCCAGTACTGAATATTTTAACATCCAAATTTATATGGGCACATACTCAAATACAGAACAGGTGTCCCCAAACAAAAATTCTCTGGATCCTTCCCCGCGAGTTTGTCCGTGTCCTAGGGGAAGCAACTCGTGTCAGCTACGGGTTCTATGGGTAGCCCCAACCCGCGTCCTGTGTGGTGTGACTATCGCTCCGAGTGCTAATAACGCCAATTAGAGGAACCCTATATATCGACTTTCGTTCTCTATTCTTGGGACCTCGAAACGAGGGAAGCGACGTCAAGGGGAGCTACGGGGAAGGCGATTTATGAACCTGTTCTTACCTCGATTAGCAGTCCTGTGAAAGTAATTAATGTGATTACGAACAATCACAAATACACCTGTTGTGTTATGTTACCATGCCTGTGTCAACCAAGGCAGTAACAGCTCCATTGTTAATCATCCCGGGTTAAAAAGGTTCAAATTCACATTCAGGATTTTACAATCCTATCAGCGTATTTCACAACCGTTAAAACAGTGCTTTTGTCTTCAGTTTTACACCAGACGATGATTGTCAACGTCTAAATAAAGCCGTAAAACGAAAAAATGAACTCGAAAGTAAGTCACCTAATTTCGTGATACCTTTAACCACCGTCAACGCACGTGGTAACTTAAATTATACGTCACCTGTATGCCATAGATTTGTTATAAAGAAAACGATCAGCGTCTTTAGTCATATCCAATGGTGCCTCGAATGTTCTGTCGTTAATAGGCCAGAAACTCTGATATTGTCGGCATAAACAACGGATATTACTTCATTGACCGATTAAAATTATGGAAGACAAAGTCCGTTAAAACGAAACGAGTCATCCGATTCCGATCTATATTCGGAACAAAACCGTGTAATCTTTATGTGAATTGTACATAATTTTCAACTATAAGCAAAGAAATAATGTTGTTTGTATAAAACAAAAACAAAACTGTTTTTGCTATACAAACTGCAACTTAGCTTCGTATTCTTGGAAAGATTCTTTTTGCACCCGTCCATGTAAGGAGGGAAAAAAATATGGCGAATACTTCACTACGTGTCGGAAATCACGTGATTACACGGGTCATGAACATGACAGAGGATATGTACCATAGAATTTCGTGCCGTTTTTTCAACTCGGAGAGTTAACCCCTCCTACTTGGGATAATATACCATATAGTTCAGTGGGCAATATACCTTTGACAGTGATACTGAATTTTCTCAGTCGAAAAAGGGGCATAACTCTGCCAAAAATGGTCGGACAGAACCCATGTTCGAACTTGACCTATGTTTTTGGTGGGAGAAAGTAATATACCAAATTTGGATTCATTCCGATAAACTATACTAAAGTTATCATCCGGACAACAAATTTCAAGGATTTTCTAAGTCAAAAAACGTCAAATAAGGGGCATAACTCCGGTGAAAATTGGCAGGCGGAACCCAAATTCGAAATTGAACTTACTTTTCGGCTAATAAACCCATATAACGGACGCCCGGACGGACAGACCAATACTATAATACGGCCGTTTTTTCAAACGGGCGTATAAAAATAATTAAAAATAAAACCGGTTATAAAGTGGGGCGTTCAGGCAAGAAGAAACAAACAATGTTTTAATTTTGGCCTAACAATAGCTGAAATACCTGACCAGACCAAAAATACATTATTTCCAGATGAACAAAGAAAATGACTCTAGAATGGAAAACACATTTGCTCCTCTTTTGAAATCAGTCGTGATGGCGAACTTCCATACCAATATTCAGATCCGATAACCCATGGCTGAGATATATCCCTAGATGGACGGACGGGATGACAGATGGACAAAGTCAATCCAGGACAACATTTTTCTTTAGACAGAGTCTAAACCACTTTGGATTCATGTTTAGAGATATGCTGATAGGGCCCTGCAAATTGGCACTTTTCTGCAGATCTATTCAAAATCAGGTATCAAATCGGGATGCCGATATCGATATCATATCGAATCAAATTAGCCATTGGTGCATAGCATAGGTCATCGAAGTTAGTTTTGATAATGGCGATATATCAGTGTAAGTATTTTTTTTTAAACAGTGCATGTGCAATTCTCCCCTGAAAAACAAGCATTCATTTGTTGTATGTACATGAGAAATGAGTAAGTAAAGTAAATTGACCTGGTATTGACTTATTGGTTTCACCCCAGTCGTCTTCTTGTGTCACAGCAGAACAGCTTACTTCTGCAGCATTAGCAGGACTCTCAGGTCGCGACCTTGACCTGTATTCGTCTGCAGCTTGATTCAGCAGGTCTTGTATGGTAGCTATCTTCTCAGTGGATTCTGCATAAATCAAATTGATGGTCAATATACAACAGTTGTATTTACAGTAGGTCTCAACGCATGGAGCGCTAAGGGCACTTATCTTGAGAAAATCTGTTTGTCGGTGAATGTCAAACTGATCTGATTATTTCGCAGATTGAAATCTTAAAAAAATTCAAACTTGCCAGAGAGGTATGTCTAGGTACATGTACTGCATACAGCCTACAGGGTACATGTATATGCCGTTGAACCATCACATCTACACCCTCCTAGGTATTCCACCCCAGCCTCTCACCCATGACAGAAATAAGTTCTTTACATCTTATTAATTATCAGGTAACATATGTGGAATAACATTTTTTATCAATGTTGCGGGGAAAAAACAGCGCACTTAGACCATTCCGGCATCAAGGTGGATGCTGGGCTTGTCTGTCAGATTGTGTTGTGGATATTATGTAAATTTTTTTATATATACCATTTCAACGGAGAACTCTGGGATAAAGTTTTTCTACATGTTTCAAGTGATAACGAACAAGAACAGCAGAAACAGTTCATCAGATCAGCCACATGAGAGACAGACTTCAGGCCTGGGTATCCCCATCCACAACCATGAAAGTTCTGTGAAATAGCACTGCTCGGGTTCAAAACATAAAGAAACATGATTCTAAAATTACTAATACTTACCTTTAGACGATGAATCTTCATCTTTCACACTTGGTTGTTCCCCTGATAGTTCATCCCAATATTCAGTTTTCAACTCTTCTAACCCAGTTTTTCCCGTGGCTGATTGCTTGGTGAGATTTGATTCTTGGAGAGGGGAACTTATAAACTTTACATCAATTCCCTTAACAAGATCATCACCAAATCCAGTGTCCCATTCTTCCAGTTCTTTAGTAGTTGAATGTCTTGAATCCTCGACCTCAATAGAAGTAGCAGATGACATGAATGACGTAGAGCAATTCGAAAGTTTAGAAACATCCTTCAATCCCGAATCTACAAACTCACTTCCTACCACATCGCTTCCTGAATTTAAATTCCCTTTTATTAGATGTCCAGCTAAAATCTCGGAGTCTTGTGATATGTCATTGGGGTCTGCAAAATTATTTTCAGAAACCTTGTTTTTTGCTGGTACAAACTCAATTGCTGTTGGATCCATTATAGTTTTTGAGTCTGGATTTACAGATGATTGAAGGTCGTCTTTATCTACAACACTGTTGTCAACAAGTGTGCTACTGTTATTATTCAAGTTCATCAAATCAATATTGTTGTTGTTTGTGTCATGTTCGCCATTGTTGTTGCAGTTGTTGTTGTAGTCGTAGTTATCACTGTTGTTGCTATTCCAAGCATTATTGTCCCCTCCAGCCAATAATAGTCCAGAAGAGCCAGTATTCTTCAGTTTGTCCAGTGCTGATTGAGATGGTTTCGAGTTGCTCATTTGTACAACCTCAGTGGATGCAATGGACAGTAGTGGTCGCTTGGCCTTTGTTTCCTCAATTCTGGTGGACAGAGATGGCTTTTCATCGCTCATCTCCTCATTCGAGTTAACGCATCTGTCAATATGGTTGTTTAGGTGAAATTTCAACATTCTTCCCGCAGCCGAGTTGTCACTTTTCAATCCAAGGGAGCGAGCTCTCTTAAGACCTTGTTTCTTCTCAGATTCACTGTCCGAAGATGACTGTGCACTTTTCACTGACAACCCAGGAACTGTGCCGCAAACGTCAGTCTGTGCACTGCGATGACATGTGATATTTTCTGTCTGTACGGCTTTACACAATCGCCGATCAACAAAGTTTTTGGGCTGACCAACATCTGTTTGTGTGCAAATTGTTGACGTTCGATCATCTCCTTTCCTTGTTTGAATATCCGTCTGAGTGCAAACAGTTGCCTTGGAAATGGTTTTGAAATCTGGTTTTACTCTTTTTCCATACAACCCAGATACTGGTAAATTCTTAGCTGACTCGATGCCTTTAGCAGGAAGCCTAGAATCATTATCAGTTTCTGATCTGGGAGTGTTAATTCCACTGCTTTCGGAGAGTGCGCTCTGCGTCTGTATATACCCAAACGAATTCTCATCAAAGAACCCCTGCCAGTAATGTTCAATGAGTCTCAGAGCATGCAGATCAGATACATTAATTTTGTCAGCTTGGTCAAAAGCTGAATGAAAACTTTCCAGCAATGGTGCCATATCTTTTTTGCTCACCTCTTTTAACTCTGTCTCTGCCATGTGACATAATCCTGTTATCGTAGCAACCAAACTGGAGATTTCTTTCTTCGTATCATGAATTGATTTCTCTTTGTCAGAAGATGCATCCTTCAACTCTTGCCTCAATTTTACTTCCAGACTGACAGTCCTCTCTACGACTCGTTCCACCAATTTGGCGATATCATTCTTGGCTATGTCTTTCTTCATTAGAAGGATTGCCAGCATGCTATTTAGCTTGCGATGTTTGCACAATAGCTGCTCGATTTCGGACTGTGCTTTGTTCAGCATCAAGTTGACATGACATCTTTGGTCGAAGTCATTCATCATACTGAAAAATATCAATAGCAACATCAAAGGGTTTTGGATAAAACATGTTAACTGGTTTTAGGCTTTTTGAAATCCTGAAATACATACAGTAATGCCCTAATTAAGAGCTTTCCGATGAATGGCAACAAGCCATATTTCCGAATAAATCCTGAAAAGTTACCCATAATTCTGCTGTGGTTAAGCAGTCGATTAATTAGGGCATTACTGTATAAGCATACAGTGAGCATTGAATAACTTTCTCCAGTGCAAGAGATTTTTCTTAATGTTCAAAAGTTATGACCCCGAAAAAAAACAGTTCACAGCAAATTTCAGAAGGTACCCTTTGCTAATACATCAGTAAATCCAATTAAAATTGCCTGTTCACATCTACCAACCAATTAACAAATTTTAAAAATATGAGTAACTCTAAAACAGACAAGTGCTGGGTTGTTGCCCAGTGTATACTAACATGTAGCAAACGGCCTGATCTGATGACTCATGGTTGAGACATTCATACAGACAGACAGAATAACAACATTTCTATATAAAACAAGAGGTGTGCACTCGAGTGCTAGCATACCCCCACTGTGGCAAATTCAACCCGCATTATCCGTAAACCCAACAAAAAAGATTTTTAACTTTAAAGAAAAATTCGGACTAATAATATTGATATGGTGTCACAAGAAGCTTGTACAGAAAAAATTATTCAAATTGGTTCATATTTGTTAAAGTTATTAAGTCGGACAGAATTTTCTAAGTCAAAATAAGTCGAAAATGAAGTATAATATTACGAAAAACAGTCTGAGCCAATCCCTAGCCGCATCATGTAGAGAGGGTATTGTGAGAAGCATGTATACCAAAATTTATTGAAATCGGTTCATATTTGTTAAAGTTATTAAGTCAAAATAAGTCGAAAATGAGGCGTAACTTTAAAAAAAAAAGTCGGACCGAACCGCAATTAGCGTGACGGACGGACAGACTCAGTCAATCCAGTATACCCCCCATTTTCTTCGAAAGTGGGGGTATAAAAAATGGAAATTACCCCAAAATGAAGAATTCAAACAAAACCAATTAAAACTTCTTTGGAAGTCCTCATCAGGGTGAACATTCATAACAAATTCATTGAGATCTGATAACTTGTGACTGAAACATTTGTGCGGAAGGACAAACAATCAATATTTCCAGACAAACGAAGGACAATAACTCTAGAATGGAAATTGCAAACACCACGGATTGACACTATTAAAAGCCCTTGTGATAGTGACTTACAGTAATGCCCTAATTAATCGACTGCTTAACCACAGCAGAATTATGGGTAACTTTTCTCCACGAGAGCTTTCCGATGAATGGCAACAGGCCATATTTCCGACTAAATCCTGTATATGCCAAATTTATTCAAGATCCTGTAAGTAACCCATGATGGCTGTCGGCTGAGATACTCAGGACGGGCAAAAAATCAATACTTCCAGATAAACAAAGATCTACAAATAACTCCAAAACGGTTAATGTGAACAACAGTTACAGCACCGTTTAGACACTCCGTTGAAAGCCATTACAATGGACATCCACCTCCCCCTCCCCACTAGCCCATGGACTTTAAGTGATAATAAAAGGCCGCTCGGTCAGTGACATCGAAACGGTGGCTTCATTTGGAGCTGGGGCTTTTAGAAATATATCTACGATGTAGATCTGGATGGCAAATAGCCATGTTTGCTTAAAATCGTTACTTGCCATCCGGACGGCTAATAACGCTTTTTGTAATTTTTAGGGACCCCTACCCTATTTAAAATCGAGAAAACAACTAACTGGTGGTATATGACTCCAATATTATCTAAGGGTGTGGACAAAAGGTAGATCTACCAGGAACTATACAATTTATATGGATGGGATAGTTATTGAAAGCATGAGGCACTTTTCAAAAGAGGATGGCAAATAAGAACGGCTATTTTTTTGCCGACCCTACCCTATTTGAAGTCATGAACCCACCAGGAACTGATGGTAAATATAAGGGTGTGGGAAAATGGTAGATTTACCAGAAACAATACAATTTATACGGATGGGATTTTTATTGAAACCATGGGGCACTTTACCATAAGAGCATGGCAAATAAGAACGGAGCATTTTCGTTGGTTTGCAAACCCCCTACCTTATTTGAAGTCTAGAAAATATCACAAACTTAAAATATATGCTCTCAATATTGACCGCGGATCTAGATAAAAGGTATATCTATAGTAAAGGTAGAAATATACAATTTATATTGATGGGATGGTTCTATAAAGCATAGCGCACTTTACAAAAAGAGGATGGTAATAAGAAAGGTGAATTTTTGATAGTTTGTGGACCCCTACTCGATTTAGAAGACTTGGTTTTCAGATCCCTACCCTATTTGAAGTTGTGAAAACATCACTAACTTACAGTACATGCCCTCAATATTGATTATGGGTGTGGACAAAAAGTAGATATACCAGCTATTTTTCGATGATTTGGGGACCCCATACCTTATTTGAAGTAATTAACCCACCACATACTAGTAGTGGCACATACTGACGGTATATGCCCTCAATCTTATTAAGGGTGGACAAAAGGTAGATCTACTAGGAAATATATAATCTATGTGGATCGGATGGACATAGAAGGCATGGGTCACTTTCCCAAAAGAGGATGGCAAATAAGAATGGCGATTTTTCGTTGGTTTGGGGACCCCCTACCTTATTTGAAGTCTAGAAAATATCACAAACTTGAAATATATGCTCTCAATATTGACCGCGGGTCTAGATAAAAGGTAGATATACCAGGAAAATATACAATTTATATTGATGGGATGGTTATATAAGGCATTAAAACTTTACAAAAAGAGGATAGCAAATAAGAAAGATTACTTTTCGATGGTTTGGGATCCTATAATACCCGATTCGAAGTTTTGGTTTGGGACCCCTAGGTGGGGTCCCCTACCCTATTTGAAGTTGTGTAAACATCACCAGCTTATGCAGTTCTGATTAAAACCATACTCAGACTATAAAAGTACTTTTAGAGTCTGAGTATGGTTTTAATCAAAACTGCAGCTTACGGTACATGCCGTCAATATTGACTGTGGACAAGATGTATATCTACGAGGAAATATATACAATGTATATGAATGAGAGGGCTATTGAAATCATGGGGCACTTTACAAAATGAGGTTGGCACATAGGAACGGCTATTTTTCGTTGATGTTGGAACCCCTACCCTATTTGAAGTCATGAGCCCACCACGAACTGACGGTATATGCCCTCATTATTGACTACGGGTGTGTACAAAAGATAGATCTACCATGAAATATACAATGTATATGGATGAGATGATGCTTTACCAAACAAGGATGATAAATAAGAATGCTGATTTTTCATTGGTTTGGGGACACCCACCCTGTTTGAAGTCTAGAAAACATCACAAACTGAACATATGTGCCCTCAATATTGATCGGGGTCTGGATAAAAGGTAGATCTACCAAGAAATATACAATATATATTGATGGGATGGTTATAGAGGACATAACACACTTTTCAAAAGAGAGAAAGGAGACTTTCAACGGTTTATGGACCCCTACCCAATTTGAAGTCTTGGTTTGGGACCCCTAACCTAATTTGAAGTTGTGAAAACATCACAAACTGACAGTACATGTATGCCCTCAATATTGACTATATGCATGGATAAAAGGTAGATATACCAGGCAATCTATATGGATAGGATGGTTATTATTAGCTTGGGACACTTTTGAGAAAGATGGAAAATAGTAACGGCTACATTTTGTCGATTTGGGAACCCCTAGGTACCCTTTTGAAGTCAAAGTGGATGGCAAATAAGAAAGGCGACTTTTCGATGATTCGGGGATCCCTATCCGATTTGAAGTCTTTCTTTTGGACCCCTAGCCTATTTGAAGCAGTGAAAACATCACTAACTGACGGTACATGCCCTCAATATTGAATATGGGTGTGGGCAAAATGTAGATTCACCAGGAAATATACAATATATAATGTTGGGATGGCCGGGGCACCTTACAAAAAGAGGATGATAAATAATGACTATTTTTTGTTGATTTTGGTACCCCCCCCCCCCCATCCTATTTGAAGTCATTAACCCACAGTATTTGCGCTGGACCGAAAAATCTTGTGGCCAAATATGGCCAAATGAAAATTTTATTGGCCAAATTCCAAAAACTTTGGCCAAGTTAAATCCTCATTTTCTGCGCTATTCACAATTGATGACTAAAATATTTGTATTAAACATTATTTGTTACTCAGAATAAAATCATAATTAAAACTTCACAAAAACAACTTTAAAAACAAAATATTATAAGAACATATTAGGTTGCTAATAAACTAATAAAGTGATGAGCTGTGTTTGTTGTCATCCCTATTTTCGCCGAGTATAAACGAGAGGCCGATCACGATCGGCAGATGTTTAACCCATACCTTGGCGATAGCGATCTTTTTATGAGTGCAAGAATTTCAACAATTCACAGCGTACTATTATTTATTAGTTTCATAGTGGAATCAGACATATTGAGCAACTTGCTCATTTAAACACAATAGGAACATGGATATGACATTCGATTTCAACCTATTCGGTCACTCCAACAGAGATACATGTATGTGTGATAGATTGATAAAGATAATTATACCCAAACACAGTCAGACAGATGCACCATAGCTGTTAAAGATATAATTGTTACAATATTAACATCATAATAACTCTATTTATTTACTTCTTACAATGGAACCTGAGTCATAACAGATTATGTTGTTGTGTTAGCTGCATAGTAAAAGTTATGGGATGATTGAGATTAGAGACCAACAAACACCTGAACATCTATATAAGTGAGGGGTGTATAGACCTTGATATTAAATATGATTGATAATGGTTGGATATAAAATATTTTAATACAGAATTATCAGATAACTAAAGGAGAGATATGAGAAGGGTCAAATTGAAAATATTAGAGTCATAACATTGGATCGCGTACAGTATACATGTACCTATGGTTAATTTTATTCTAAGCTGATCATTGGAAAGATACAATGTCTGTAACAGCAGAAATATTATTAAATATTGGGTTAATATTCTCAAAACCATTCAATCAATACCAAAATCTATACACATGAAGAATGTGTCACAATCAACCTGAATGAGATTATAAAAGTGATTGGGTGAAAAATATTTGACCAAAGAGTCAGCTTCAAGAATACCAGAACCATTATTATTATCCTGCAGCCCAAATGCAATAGAGGGAATTTCAAAATAAGATATATCCTCAAATGATGAATATTCAATTGGTGGCTTATAATTAATAGAAATTCTTAGTGAACCTGGCCTAAGGCGAAAGAGATAATTTAAAATCTGCGTATCAGATATGATGTGTCTATGGAATAGGTTAATTTTAATCCTGAAATACATGCAAGTGAAAAGTGGATCACGATCAACCTGGACATAGAATAGGAGAATGAACATATGATGTGTGGAGAGTGTTAATCATTTTCAATGACATCATATGATGGAACTAATGTGTGGATAATTTTTTTTCTCAAGATAAGACAACAGTGTCTCTGTAAACAACAATTCTCTAAACAGCCATGCTCCAGAACATCATTCACATGGACAATGGACTATTTGTATTAATGCCATGAACATGTTTCAACAGGTTGGGTTAAATTACTATTGCACACAAACTGGAGTAAAGTATCATCAATCACTTAAATTTGACAGCTCTGGGAGCAGCAGTGGTTTAGCAAAGAGTATCCAGTGTCATTTTCTGATCCCAATAAAGCAGATTACTGTGTAAAGTTGTTTGTCTTAAATTCTCACAGGGCATATACAATAGGTAGTAAATTACTTGAATTATAAAGGGCCATAACTCTGTTAAAATATATCGGATCAAACCCAAATTTGAACTTGATCTGTATTTCGGGGCGAGGACCACATGTACCAAATTTGGTGTAGATCAGATAAAAAATGTTTTGAGTCATAGCAGCTTACGTGAGTTCTAAGTAAACATAAGTTTTAAAAGGGTTAATTAAACGATACCAAAAACCATACAGATAAAGAACGTGCTAAGAAAAACCTTGGTAAGAAATATGAGGCATATCAGAAGAAAACAGTTTGACTTAGATGGATCAGATAGCATTTGTGTGCAGTGTTAATTATTTTCTAAACCGATCAACCGATCGATACCAAAAACTATACAGGTGAGGGGTGTGTCATTATAAACCTACATATCAAATATGAAAACAATCGGACAAAAAATACTTTGGTTACAGCATCGGATAGCTCATGCCTATGTGCAGATGCAAAGTGTTAATAATTTCTAAACCGATCAACCGATCGATACCAAAAACTATACAGGTGAGGAGTAGTGTGTCATCATAAACATGCACATAAAATTTTAACAAGATCCGATAAAAAATATTCAAGTAAATGAATCGGATAGCAAGTGTCTACGGACAGACGGACAGACAGACGGACGGACAGACAGACGGACGGACGAACGACGGATGGTTGATCCGGACGTCGGCATTATGTGTACCATACATGGTATGGGTACACATAAAAATCTTGCTTATTATCGTGAGGTTATAACAGTTGAATATCTATTGTATTCACACCTTTTATGATGTGAAGCCAGGTTGTTATTAGATGGGAGGCAGTTTACGACACTTTACGTAACCATTGAGTTAAGTACTGCTAGTCTGTACATACAATTCTTGGACAATGCATTTAGGTATTTTATCTTACAGCACTAGTCACTCTACCAATTTTATTATCATGAAATGACACCCATAAAATGCTTGGTCTAGTAGTTTCAGATATTTTGTTCTCAATGTATTCAAGTTGGCAAGATGAACCATTTGCTAATCCATCTTCAACATTGGTGTTACTAGTAATGTCATACATCATACCAACCACAATTTTTAATGTCTTGCGGTTTTATTGTGGTCTTCAGGTAATGATTTTATTAGTTTTTCCTTTGCTTGTTTTGATATATCAGCTAGTACAGTATCATGAGCCGTGATCAATATCTTTTCTCCAGGTAATGTGTTGATAACTCTATCATTATATGCATTAACAAATTTTCTTTCTGTAAAAAGATGCACAGTATGTTTTGGATAATTATCACAGTTTGGATCTATGATTTGATTTTCAATGCATTTCATGTCATCATCAGTCATTTCATTTGTTCTGAGTCGATTTAGGAGTTGTGCAAATTTCAAGTCATCCTTCCGACACATTATTTTACTGAGTTGAAACATGGAAAATAATTCTCTCCACCTGTTTTGGCTTGCTTTCTGTGATCCTAATGATAAATCATTAAAAATCCAAGAATCGCAAACAGGACTCAACTGGTATAACTCACCGAAGGCTATGATGTTTTTACCCCCGAAGGGTCTTTTTGTACCAGTAAGTTGTTGTAAGCGATCATCAATAAAATTTAGCAGATTAGCAGATTGTTGCCAACCATACTGATTTCATCAATAAGTATCCAGGAAAGACTCTTTAATTTTACTCTGAATGTATTAAGTTCATCACATTTCATAGGATGTATATTTTGATTGAATTTTTTTCTAAAAGCAGAGGCTATTACGCCGCTATAGTGACAATATTGATGTTAAATGCAGCTTTTCCTGTATAAGCACATAGAAGAATTTGTATGTCATCAAAGTTTTCGCCAGTAATTGAACTCAGTTGTCTATGTAATGCTTGGTAAAGTGCTTTAATCAGTACAGATTTTCCAACACCAGCTGAACCACATACAAAGGTATACATTGGTTCATCTTTTGTTTTTGACCACTGAAGTACATGATTGAAAAATTCTCTTTGCTTTGTATTGAAGTAGTTGGTGGTAATCACTTTCAGGCATTCTAACTGGATTTGGGTTATCTGTTGGAATAGAAGGAAACCCAAGTTCAGTTGCAATATCATAATGTCTGTGTTCAGTTATTCTATCAGGGTTAAAATAAACAAAATTTTCTGCTTCTGTTGGGTTTTGTGTATTGTCATCTGCTTCTTTTTGTTGGACATTTGGGATCTGTTGGTTGTAAGCAGACATTTCATGTTCAGCCAGTTCTTGAGCAATATCTATTGCAAAAGCATTATGTTCATATTCTTTGCATTTATAATCAATAGTTGATTGTAATGTTTGGTAGTGAGTCTGGTAGGTGTCAAACCCTCCAAAGAGATCAACTGATTCATCTCTCCAAGGAAAGAATAACATAAATTTTTCCCTGTAGTGATTCTCTGTGTTTGTTTTGATATTGAATCTCACATATCTTATCACTTTCGATCTTTTCCTTTTACGTATTTGCATTCCATTTTTCAGTTTATTAATTATACTGCCAGTATCAGAATTATTATCTATATTGTCATCATCAGAATTATCAGATTTGTCATTATTTTCAACAGTTTCGTCAACTGTGTCATCTGTTTGTTCGATGTTCTCATTATCAGTGTTTTTAGGATATATAATGTCATACTTTGAAACATAGTCAGCCAGACATATTTTTTCCATTACTCTTGGTCGTTTTGAATATCTTTGAATTATATTTGTGCATTCAACATCTGTCGATTCAGGTGGTAGCTCATCTAAAAAGTGTTTTGGTTTCATCAGTACTAATCTTTCTTCAGGCGGTGATGTGCTGATGAACACAACATCCCTGGATGATCGTGTAAGTGGCATTTGGAGTGTTAAATAAGCTGCCTCTTGTGCACTTATTTCAACACAGTTTGAGAAGATATTTCCAATATGTCTAACTTGTCTTTTCAAATCCATGTTTCCATCTTTAGCTTCTTTTGTAGCATTATTGAGTGTTGTGGACATACCAGATTGAGACTTTGATATATATGAAACTATGTACATGGCACAAGCATAAGGATCACAAACGTATTGTAAGTCAATATTAGCTTGCCAGGCGTATAAGAGTGATTCATTGAAAGGATTTATTCTCACTTCTGATGGTTGTCATTTTATGAAGACTTTTGGTCCAGATAAAGAGCTTCTGACACACTTTATGTATTCATCTTCACTCATTTCAATAATGTTATGCAAAAAATCTTCAAATGTTGTATTCATTTCATTTTTATTTTTGTCCATTTTCAGTTGGATTTCTTTATATTGTTTGCGGTAATCTTCAACATTTTGTTCTAGAGGTGTTAGAATCATTGTTTTTGGCATAGGTGGGAGAGGGAAGCCAAAACGGCAGATAGCTTTCTGCTTCTTTCGACAGGTTTTTGTGTGTTTGTGTTCCTGAAGTTTGATAAGGCTTTCTAAAGTATTATCTGCACTAGAGCAAGTCAAGTATTTGTCAACAAATGAGATTACTTCATCAATATTGTTTTTGTCATATACAGGAGCACCATCTATCCATATCAATGAATGTATGTGGCCACTACCTCGATTTTGGAACTCTGTTCGTTGATATGTATCAGTCAATTTACCAATTGGTGTGTGAGGACTTTTAAGCACAGTATTGATAAATTCTTGGACTCTGTTATCAAAGTAACGAGCACATGTTATAGGATCTTTTTGAATGAGTTTTGTTTTATCTTCCCAAGTCATTTTGTCAATATCATTATCATTAATAATTTTTCCACCAAGTTCAGATAAAGTCTTTAATAAAGGTTTCCAATGAGTATATCAGTGCTCAGCACTTAGTGACATGAACCATGTCGGTAAGCCTAATTGTCTTATCATGGCAAACACTTCTCTTTTTTTAGCTTCAAGATATGCTGGTGAGTTTCTCAACTGTTTGAATATGTGGTAGCCTTCATCTAATTGGACTAGGTCATGAACTTGTTTTTGATTTCTGATTTGAGCAGCTGTAAAAAAATTCCCTTTAGTTCTGTTTAGTTTTACATTTTCTCATTGCAAGCCACACTTTATCACTTATTTGTTTCATTTGTAATTTTTTAAGTTTGAAAAATATATTTGGTACACATTGAGCAGCTCGTCTAGCAGCACTTCTTAGTTCCCATTTGACAATGTCACTGTAATGAACTTTTACAAGTCTCTCAGAGTTTTCTATTCGTGTTTGACCACAGAATATTGTTGGAAAGCAAAGAGTTTCAGCATTTGTATCCTGATAGAGACTAACTGGGTGTTGTCCCTCACCAGGAGCAAAAGTGTAAACATTATCACATTTGTTAGCCATACAGATATCTTCGACAAGTGTATCGGGATTTCCAGCAGATGTTTTGTTAGTATCAATTTCACTGAAGTGGTCAGAATCAGAGTCATTTGATTTGTCTTCTATGTTGTGTGAGGTCAGATTTTCAGTGTTATTAGTTTGTGGTGTAGTGGTATTTGCTGCCGTAATTTCATCAAGACTATCCTCTTTGTTGTTTATATTACTGATCCAGTCTTTATTTATTGATATTTCAGAATCTTTGTAAAGGTTGCTGTTTGACATGAGCCATTGTAATGCACTAAGTACTGCAAGAGGTCGAACATTTTCAGTATAATCACTTTTTTTGTTGGAAATTCTCTATTTAAGCTTGACAGGCACTGTAAAATGTTCATCAAGTGGTCTTGGAAGGGAATTTACAGTTGGCTGTATATCAACTGGTACATTGACAACATTTCCTTTTAATGAGTATTGTCTCCCAGAGGGAAGTTCACGAATTTGCATAAAAGGTATACGTGGACAAATTAATCTTTCCTCAAGAGTTGTAAGGTTCAATTCATCAGGTATTTCAACCCACTTCATCCCATTAGTAACAGATAATTTTGGAACTTTATTCTTTTTAACTGAGTTCAAGCATGTGTGACATATCCATTCAAGATTATCATGTGATTTAAGACCAGTAAAATATTGTATGTTTTCAGGTGTGGATTGGCTGATTGGTTTGACACTTCTATGGAACCATGTCTGTGTGCAACAAGTACAGATATACACAGGACCAAAAGAAATGCTTTGATGAAAAAGTTCAATGCATTCTTTGAGTGT
This sequence comes from Siphonodentalium dalli, assembly GCA_032622095.1. NCBI lineage: Eukaryota > Metazoa > Mollusca > Scaphopoda > Gadilida > Siphonodentaliidae > Siphonodentalium > Siphonodentalium dalli. The sequence continues at coordinate 114,682,524 of CP136062.1, read as the reverse complement.
TGAGCCATACTTTTTACGGTTATATAATTGTTTCTCTTTTCTGACAAAGGTATCACACTGTCTGGAAGTAGTTTTTCTAATTTTGTCTGACAATTTCTCTCCTTCATATACATCATTTGTTTGTCTATGTCTTTTCTTTGCTAATCTTTCTTTTTCCTTTTGAATAGTACTGTCTCTTGCTTTTTGCTTTGATTTCAAATTGATTGCAGTTTCTTTCAAACGATAAGTGTCTACTGATCTACTTTTCTGTTTTGATTTTGTTTGTATAACTCTTTCCTTTTTTCGGTATGATTCAATTGATCTACTTTTCTGTTTAGATTTATTTTCAATTGACCTTATTTTGGCACAGGTGGTGTCATTCAATCTGATTTTTTGTTTCTTTTTTGTTTCCATTAATCGTTCTTTTGTTCGGTATGGTTCAATTGATCTGATTTTCTGTTTAGATTTTGTTTCCATCAATCGTTCTTTTGTTCGGCATGATTCAACGGATCTCATTTTCTGTTTTGATTTTGTTTGTATCACTCTTTCCTTTTTCGGTATGATTCAATTGATCTACTTTTCTGTTTAGATTTATTTTCAATTGACCTTATTTTGGCACAGGTGGTGTCATTCAATCTCATTTTTTTTTTCATTTTTTTTTTCCATTAATCGTTCTTTTGTTCGGCATGATTCAATGGATCTCATTTTCTGTTTTGATTTTGTTTGTATCACTCTTTCCTTTTTCGGTATGATTCAATTGATCTACTTTTCTGTTTAGATTTATTTTCAATTGACCTTATTTTGGCACAGGCGGTGTCATTCAATCTCATTTTTTTTTTCTTATTTTTTTCCATTAATCGTTCTTTTGTTCGGCATGATTCAACGGATCTCATTTTCTGTTTTGATTTTGTTTGTATCACTCTTTCCTTTTTCGGTATGATTCAATTGATCTACTTTTCTGTTTAGATTTATTTTCAATTGACCTTATTTTGGCACAGGTGGTGTCATTCAATCTCATTTGTTTTTTCCATTAATCGTTCTTTTATTCGGTATGGTTCAATTGATCTGATTTTCTGTTTAGATTTTGTTTCCATCAATCGTTCATTTTTTCGGTATGATTCATTTTATCTACTTTTCTGTTTAGATTTTTTTTCAGTAGATCTGATTTTGGCACATGTGGTATCATTCAATCTCAATTTTTGGTTATTTTTCATTTCCATTAATCGTTCATTTTGTCTGTAAGATTCAACTAATCTGATTTTCTGTTTAGATTTTGTTTCTATCAGTCTTTCCTTTTTTCGGTATGATTCAATTGATCTACTTTTCTGTTTACATTTTGTTTCCATCAGTCTTTCCTTTTTTCGGTATGATTCAATTGATCTAATTTTCTGTTTAGATTTTGTTTCTCTGTTTCGCTCAACTGATCTGAATTCAACATTCTTCCTCTGATTTGCTTTGTATTTCTTAGTATATTCTCTTCTAGATAAACTTTGTTGCAAACTTTTTTGTTCTAAACAAGTTCTCATTAATTTATGTTTCTTCTGTTTAATATTCTGGTCAGAAAAATATCTGTCAATTGATTTTGGTTGTTGAACAGTTTTTAAGATTTCTGTGTAACTGACAATTTCGACAGGTAATATATCAAATTGGGAATCAGTAGCAATTGATCGTCTTAAGTAGAAAGAATACATGTGTGAAATCAAGTCATTGAATGTATCAAAGCACACAAGTATTGATGTTCCATCAATACCTGATAGCCCATATCAATACCATTAGAATGGGAATCAAATAAGTAGTATTTATTTTCTCTGAAAAATGCAGCTGAGCAAATAGCACCGATTGTTATGAGAACTTTGTTACTTCTTGTGAAAGCATTTTCTAGACACTGATGAAGATTATTTGTTGGGAAATCATTATTGTCAATAAGTAATCCACTCACAATTTCATGTTTATTTAAAACTACTGATGAGTTATGGGTTTCCACAAAGTCAGGTATGTCTTCAAAACTGAGTAGCTTGTAAGAAATGTTTTGAGTGGAACATATATTTTGATATATCTCATCTCCCATATATAACACAGTATCAAGTTTATTGGATTCAAATTGATCAGTTCTTGTTGACTGTATGAGTACTGCGAGGCAATTTCCAACACATTGGACGCCTCTTGATGATAAGCAAAATCTTTTGTCATTTTGATGAAAAGTGCCTTGTATAACAATTGAAGAAAAATTGGTTTGGTTTGAATAGCTACAAGTAGATGCAGTTTCTTGGCAAGTAGTTTGATGACAATTGGGTGAATTGCTGAAAACAATAGTATTTTGATTAGCATTGGTAGTAGTTGTTTGTTCAAAGTTTGTAATTGTGTGTTCAGAATTTGTAATAGTTTGTTCATTGTTTGTTTTTTCACTAGCAGACTCATCACTGATGAGAATGTCAGTGCTGGAGATATCATCAGGTGATGGATCTTCTTTAATCTTCACCAAACTCTTTTTCCAATATTTTCTACGAGGCATTTCTGTAACAGAATACATGTACATTATATCAGATATAGTCATATAGATCTGATCATAACTCAATTAGCATGGTTGGGTGGTTCTGCAATTTTCTTTTTAGCAAATATGAGATTGATATTCCAGAACTAACTGACAAATCTTGTCTAGAACCTGGAGTATTGAGAGCACATAGAAATGAAGTCATCAGCGATCAGTTCGAGTTATGATGAGATGCAAATATGAGATAAAAAAAGACAGATTGATTGACAAACAACGGTAACACATATTGACATTGTCGGTGGGACCCAATTTTTGGAAGAACGAAGACCCCCATCCAAATTATACCAATCAAAATCTATAATCAACAATTATAGAAGTTATTAGAATATATCAACTAGTATTATAGGGCTTATATAGGGAAATTGCCACTTAGGAAAGAAAAGTAGATTATAGACAATTGACTCTGTTAGTGTGTGTATAACAAATTTCAGCTTTACACCAGGGAGTAAATAAGTCTTTTGTTTCACATAGCAAAATGCTATGCAAATCAGAAAACTGAAAAACGAATCAGTCATTTTGAATATATGCAATTGAAAACTTGATTTAGTTCATTAAAATTGTACAGTTGATAGCAAAATGATATAGGAATTATTAAATTGTAAACAATATTTCAATATTTGATTAGCAAAATGCTAATCAATACCAGTTATTGTATGCCCTACTTCACACTCTACTGTGGGTATAAATTTCTACTGTTGGTGCAAATGTTCAAATGTCAGTTCATGGGTTAAACATTATTACTGAAAGTAATAAATCCCTTCTCTATATTACAATACTCTATATAATTAGGGCAACAATCTGGAGATTCAAACCAGCTGTGTACCTTTGATTAAACCTGTTTACAAGAGAAAATTATGATAATTTCTCATTTTGAGCTGACATAAGCCCTGAACTTCTGACTTGCAAGATAAAAAATTGGACACATTTAATCATCTTTATCTCACAATGGGAACCATGAATTAAAAATGCATTGGTTAAATTGAAGAAATTTTCAAATGAAGGAAATTTGTTAGTCATCCTGACAGAGGAGTCGATCTTTTGGAGCCTTCCAAATAACTGCCATCAGATAGCTATCACTGAGTGCCTGGTGATTATGCTCATGTGATACTAGTACCTAAATACACATATCATAAAAATTATGATGTTGTTAATGCCATTAAAGGGGTACTGTACACAGAGATAGGCAATTTTTTTATTTACTCCCATTGAAATAACTTTCAAGTTAGATTGTGTTCGTGTTATATGAGTTTCGTATAAACCTAATTTAGCGAAGAAAATATTGATCTTGAAAACAAAAATATTACGATTTCAAACTATGCGCCATGGTTTGACCTTCACCGGAGAAAACGCAGATCGCAGGAAGAACCGGAAGTTCATTGCTCACAGTTTCGATTGATGCCTTCAATCTCTTCTATCGAACAATCTCACTCCCTATAAAAATACTTGACGCTTTATGACTCTTGTTTCTTTCTCCATTTTCCGAATCGGTTATAACGGGCCTTCGTTTTGCAGGTAACATGTTTTGTTTGCAACTCAATAATGTTCGTGAACGGCCGTCGATAAAAGACATGCAACATATGCGATTTCAAGAACGGTAACTCGTAATGGCATAATTCTCCATTTTATGACTCCAGCCATAAATTATTTTATATTAAATAATTCAATGTTACTTTTACGATAGCCTGTTAACCGGAACTTTTTCAGTAGACATCGTCGACTCGAATTAGTTATTTTATAATATAATATTCATATTAGATCGCTATTGTCACCGGGAATTTATTGAAATTGGGGTACAGTACCCCTTTAAGCTATAAACAGTAATGGGGATGAGATGCCAAGATGTGGGGATGATGAATTTCTCATCTCTACCATACTCAAAACTAGTTTCTTCCATAACATATTAATGATAGGTTTACTCACAGACTCCTTTAATCAATGACCAAGAATCAATGACCAAGCCTGGGTGCGCAATTAAACTAACACTATTATTTGAAAAATTAAAAGGTCCAGGTGCCGAAGAAATACTTACTCCTCAAAGAACTTGAAGAAATGGAACAACAATGTTAATAGCACAGATGAAAAACAAATAAAATAATAAGCCAAAACTTGGAATTGAACAGTAATCCTAAATATAAGAATGTCTGTAGAACCTTCAAGAGCAAAACATAATAACCTGATTTGATGAAATTTTAACACCATATGGCTGCCTGATTGTAAGATTCAAGCTTATAACATTGACATGAGCTATTCCAAACAGAGACATGTAATTAATTATAGTCTCTAACAGTATCTGACATGGCTTATCAGATTAAAATGTAAATCCACCTAGTGGTCAACAACCATAATAAACAGATATTGTTTGCCTCTGCTAGTAGGGGTGATAAAACACAGATGTGTCCCTGCCACACTATCAATTAATCATCTGTCAGAGAACTTAATATAAGGTGCTGAGATAATGAACCATGAATTCTTCTGGCATGGGCAGGCATGGGCACCTTATGATTATGTCAATGTATAAGTTCAATTTAATTAATAAGGGTTTAGGAATATAATTACTGACATCAAGTAAGGAGATAAGGACAAGCTGATCATGATGAGAAAGTTTCTTTCTTTCTGAGTTTGATGGGATATAAAAAAATTAGAAGGAAATAAATTGGGATATCCATATTAATATTAATAAAGATAACTTGATATAAGGGGCCATAAATATGAACATTGATCGTAGGAAAAATAAAGGAACTTGACAATAAAATACAAAATTTTCAATCTGAATCCCAGTTATCCAAGGAGCCTCCATACCAAATATAAGCTAACTAGTCCTGATGATTCTTGAGAAGATCATTTAAGAATAAATTACTATGGAGGGAAAGAGTTATGTCCCTGGTTCTGCCCCTGTTTAACCCAGTGACTCCATTTGAACAAATCTCCATACCAGTCACCTTGAGAACATCCACACAAAATATGAACCAATTCAGTCCTATTGATTGGGAGATATTCCAAGTGTTGAAAGACAGATGGACAGACGGCTAAATGAATGGAAGGATGGATGGACAATGGATGAGGAGTGATGACTACAGCTACAATTTCCATTTAGATTTTTTTTGTAATTGAGCAATGATTTCAATCTAGAATTTTTTTTTAAGAGTTATGTCCCTGGCTCCGCCCCTATTTAACCCAGTGACCCCATTTGAACAAATCTGAATCTCAGTCATGTAGGGACCCTCTATACCAAATATAAGCTACATAGGCGCAATGGTTTTTGAGAAGAAGTTGTTCTAAGAATTACCATGGAGGGAAAGAGTTATGGCCCCGGTTTTGCAACTATCTGACTTGGAGACCTCATTTTAACAAATCTGATTAACAGTTACCTAGGGAACATCCACAAAAAATATGAACAACTCGGTCCTTTGAATCTTTAGAAGATGTTCAAAGAATTGTTGACGGACGGAAGGACGGATGGACGGACGGACGGATGGATGGATGGACGGACGGACGAGTAGTGATGACTATAGCTCCACCGGAGACTTCGTCTCAGGTGAGCTAAAAAACAACTCAAGTTCCATCCGCTGATTTATATTTCATCGCTCGAACATAATATACTCCACAATTTAGCTCCTTATATATGTCTTGTTATATATCATACATGTACCTATAATAGTGCTAATTAATAGTAGTGTTCAAATAGATCGTATTGCTGACCTGCGATTTGTTATATTCCCAATAGAGTTGTCTCCCATCTGACGTCTGCTTGACAGGTCAAGACCACAGGTTACCAGAACAAAATTTGACCCCACCCCAAGTAATACTTAATCCTATAGGATTAAGTATTACTGGGGTGGGGTCAAATTTTTTTATTGGGACCTGTGGTCAAAACGCTGATAATCGAAATTAGTTTCTAATGCAGAGTACTATAATAGTCTTAATACATAGTTACATTGATCGAATGGAATTTGTTAGAATGGTAAGAATTTGAAAATCAAAATGTGAAAATTGTCAATCTTTTGACACTAATCTTGATACTGCATGATCATACACGGGACAAAAATCTTACAAAACTCAGGGGATTTATGACTACATATAGATTTTTTTTCTGAAAATTCTGAGATATATTGGAATAATAATCCAAAATCGAGGCCGGGTGGGGTATTCGGACGACCAAGACCCTCCCTGCATGGGAAGGGTTCTAATCCAAAGTTGGGTATTTGCTCTTTTGTGCTATCCTGCAGCTACTTTCCTGAACCATAGTACATTTGGTAGTCCCCCCCCCCCCCACAATAGCTGCAGGGGTAAGGTCAGGTTACTATGTTTATAGATTTTTGCAGTTTTCGACCAGGAATCAGTCTATTCAACAAGAGACATTGAGTGCGCACAAATAAATAGACATGAGAGTCGCAAAATCAATGACAGATGACAGCTGTATACCATTTTCTATTTATATCAACTTTGAGACGAAACTCATTCACTAAAATGTACTTTTACTTCCATGAACTAGAAATTTAGACAGTTGTTGTTGAATTTTGCGCGATAGACTTGTCCTTGTCTTTGTCCACCGAAAAGATGAAAACATAGTAACCTGACCCTTTCTGCCCCACAATACGCAAATTGTAAGCACACAATAGGGTCGTATGGTATGGAAACCCAGTGGGTTCGGTTGTATTTTTGTTTTAGGTGGAATCTTAATTACTTGTCAATGTCCACATTGCAATGCCATTTAATCCATGAAAATCGGACCATACAGAAAGGCAATTTTGGGCATTTTGCCATTTTGGTTCGTAGCCTCATAGGTATGGGAACCCAGTGCCAGTTGGTTGGGTGGTAAATTTTGTGTGTGTAATTTTAATTATTCATCAACGGCCGCTCTAAAATGCTGTTTATTCGGTGCAAATCAGACCAGAAAGGCAATTTTGGCATTTTGCCAATTTTGGAAACCCAGTACTTACCAGCGGGTAAGTTTTTTTTTGTGTGGAATATTATTCTCAGGTGCCTAATAATAGTGCCGGCACGCTTATTAATTTTGGAGAGAATTCTCAACATTCACTATTATTTGGCATTGAGACATTTAGTGAAATTACCATCACTATTATTATTTTCAGCAGGGGGGGTATGGGGTCTATCATCACCCTCCAGAAGCCATGGAGCACTTTACCATGAGGATGGCAAATAAGAACGGCCAGAATATGTTATACTTGTGATACTATTAATTACGTTACAGACACGTTGTTCTCTTGGCATATTGCGGTAATCGACAACTGGCAAGTTCAGGGTGACATAGTGATCGAGAGTCAATTGACAGAATTTTGAAGTTGAAAAATTTGCAAACAGGCCTTCTAAATAGTGAGTGATAAATAATTAAAATTTAATTTTTATTAATATTTACCTATAAGAAGAGTAGAAGACAGGTAAATATTAATAAAAATTATATTTTAATTATTTATCAGTCACTCAGTTACTCTTACTCTTTAGAATATGTTTAGAAGGCCTGTGAATTTGCACACACAAAAATTATTCATGCGGATTCATGCCGAATCATGGGGAATTTTGTTTTTGGCTCTCTAGCATATGCTGGCTTTGAAAAGCATTTATCGCTAAGCCTACTGAAATTGATTAAATCGTCTATTCAAAGCATGTATCATTGTAATATTTGTATGTAGATTTTTGTATAGTATTAGTAACAATGATCTGATGATTTGGCTATGACTCATTGAATGACTCGAAGTTAGGAAAATCTGAGTAAATCTAACATTTTGGTTGACAATTTTCATTAATTGTTTGATGGGTATAACGTATAGTACATTTTTCTGTCTTCTAAAACTCAATAATAGCGGTAATTGCGATTATTTTCGCAAATTTCGCAAGAAAATCGTTGATAATTCGACAGTTCAAAATCCCGCCGGTAAGCTAAAATTACGGAATCCAGGAACATATTTCGGAACGAAACAAACGCCAAGTTTAGATGACAACTTCAAACGACAGTCAATATTGTCATCATGAATTCATGATTATATTAGACGATCTTGTGTCTCTTAATCACCACCGTTGTCAACATTCCGGATCAGGGGGTGGGGTAAATACAAATATGCACGAAGGTATGCCGGGTCATGGGCCTTAGTGGAGATGAAATTACTTTTAAGTGACTTTGTGAGCGATTTTGCATAGAACAAGAGCGAGCAATTGTCTCAAACACTAATGTGACTATCATGCAATGGCTAGAAAATAACTGCCATCAGTGCATCAAATAAATCAGTGAATTATTTGCATACATGTAGGCCTATATATATGTGTATAAACTCAGATGATCTGTTACTCTCACAACACATAAAGTATCCAAGTCCGGCATAGTGACTGTTTGTCATTTAGTATAATTGAAGTTGCTCCACTGGAACAACAAAAGAGGTATGGAATAATTAATGCTAGATAATGAGCTGGTTGACCGACTAATCGGGATATAGTAAGAAATTATGGAACGTATCATGAACAATGACCGATAGGTTTGCAGATATCAGAAATTTATAAAATAATATTTCCAATTGCAGCCTGGTAAATGTCCTATCTATCTATCTATCTATATATGCTGATATATGTATTTATTTTCAAAATAGGTCAAGCTAGTTGAATTGGAGCTTTAAAAGGCCCACTTAATTTTCGAGTCACTGATTATTTTTTTATAGTGCCTAGATTTTCGGTTTTAATAACAATCTATGCATAAAATATGATTGAAATACTATAATTCATCACCATTTGAAACGTCTGTCTCAGAAGATGCCCATAGAAAAATAGAAAACAGCTGAAATCATACAAATTCCCCCCCCCCTTTTTGGCTCACAGAATGCAACAGAATTCAAACTTAAAATGTATTTTCAATGGAAGAGGAATAACTCTATCTTTAATACTTAGAATTATTCCCCCTCCACTGAAAATAATACAATTTGAACTACAATCCAGATGAAAAACACACGTCAGTAACTCAACAAAAACAACATGTTCACAGTTTATTATACCCGAATCCAGACATTACTCTTTCAAATGGTACCGGTATATAATATGGCATATATTTTATATATGACATATATGTGATCTGGTGGTTCAAAAATTAAGTGGGCCTTTAACAACTGACATGCCATGGATATGTCTACAAAATGTCAATAGTGACTCGAAAGTGAAGATTGAGTTCGAAAGATCACTGTCCTGAAATGTTATCAGAGTAAAATGTATTACAGCCAAAATAGCCAAAACGCATGTTTGGTTCACGTAATAGCTTGCAGGGGAAACAATCGATATCTCACTGAATATGCAGTAAATATGCTGGGAAATTTATAATTTGTTTTTGGAAAATTGGATCATGTACCTTATACAGAAATTAGCTATACAAGTGTTTTAAATTGCATGCACCTATCAGCTAAAGATTCAGCTTCTGGTGGGTTACTGTATTTGTTGTTGTTGTTGTTGTTGTTGTTGTTGTTCCACTACATCGATGCATTATAATTTATATTTATAATTATAGCAGTGTCGAATTTGACCACACAGGTAGACCTAGCATAGGCCTGCTCCCATCAGACATTTACGCCCATGGAAATTCCAATGCAAGTATATATATGGGTGACAACTGCAATGCCTATCATCCAGTATGTGAAAAAAAAATTCTTAATTGCCTGTATTAACATTTTTTTTTCAATTAAAACAGCTTCTGAAACTGTCATTTGAACTAAAGAAGATCATTTCCCAGTCATATGAGTGATATATATGTAGGGTTTTGTGGGCTTTTAGACCAAAATTAGTTAAATTTGTGGGGTGGGTGTCGAAAAATTGGGAGAGAAAAAATTATTTTTGGCAGGTTTGGGGGGGGGTGGGTCCCCGAAAATGGCAGATGCAACTGATGAGTACTGTATATATTTTGGAAGATCTGTCTGTCTGTCTGTGTGTCTGTCTGTGTGTTCGCGATGGACTCGAAAACGGCCGAACCGATTTCGATGAAACTTGGTATGTGGGGATATTTTCGACCGAGAACTGGCATAGGCCTATTAATTTGTCCGTGCCACGTGACCTTGACCTTGAAATCGGGTAATTTCAAGGTCAAACGCCCGAATATCACGGGATTCCGATGAAACTTGGTATTTGGGGGGTACTTTCTTATGGCGAGTCTCTTAAGCATATTCATTTGCCCGTGCGACGTGACCTTGACATTGAAATTGGGTAACTTCAAGGTCAAATCGCCAATTTTGATGGGATTTCGACGAAATTTGATACGTGGGGTTACTTTTGTCCACTGATTGTTTTGGACGGGTCCAATCGTGACCCCGACCAGACCTTGACCTTCAAAATTATCAATTCAAGGTCAAATCGGGTAAAACCGGATGGATTTCGACGGGCACGTTTGTCGGGTACTTTTGTCCGGCCAGTGTTTTTGGACTGGTCAAATCGTGACCCCACTTGACCTTGACCTTCAAAATGGACAATTCAAGGTCAAAGCCCGGACGAAGTCGGGTCACCTTCTAGTATATATATATATATATATATATATATATATATATATATATAGCTCACGGATATGGAAGAAAATCCTGTCTCCAAAATTGACCACAGCGCGACGCAGTTATCAGTCATACATGTATATATAATGCACGTCGGAAACGTATTGAAGAAGAATTCTTCCATGCAACTTATTTCCATTACAGCCAAAACAGCCTAAAACACATGTTTGGTTCATGTAATTGCTTCCAGGGGGAATGATATTTCTCAGACACTGATGCTGGGAAATTTATAATTTGTTTTTGGAAAATGTATACATATTTACATGTACCTTATAGAGTAATTAGTTATACTAGTTTTTTAAATTGCATGCACCTATCAGCTTCTGGTGGGTTACTGTTACTACATCGAACAAAATCTTCATATTTGCCTGTATTACCATTTCTTTTTCAATTAAAACAGCTTCTGTTCAAAACAGGTTAAACTGTCATTTGAACAAAGAAGATATATAATTTCCCAGTCATATGAGTGAGATATATGTATACGTTAGGGTTAAAATTATTCGGATTTATAAAAAAAAATTAGTGAAATTTGGGGGGTGGGTAGGCCTATCGAAAATTGGGAGTAAAAAAATAATTATTGGCAGGTTTGGGGGGGGGGGGGGGTCGCCGAAAATGGCAGATGCGAAAAAAAAGAGGCAAATTTCGATGGGTCCATGCACGTTCATGCACCTGCGCACAGCGTCATGTCCACAATGTGATGCGCCCTCATTGACCAACGGATATGCTAAATAATCCATAGTAAAATACAAATACCGACCGGTATGCGTTGGGTGAGGTATACGAAACTATTAGTATAGTATATATCCAACATGTTGCGTGGTTTTTTGACAAATTCAAAAAACAAAAACAAAAAAAACAGTAAGTTTTTCCACATGCACCGCGACGTTTACCACAAACGCAATGCAAATTTACGCGTTGACTTTCCAAAATGGCAGAGAATTTTGGCAAATATAATTTTCGGGTCAGTTCGAGGGATAATTGTTTGGTACAAATATTGACATCGTGTATGGGCAATTTAATTTTTCGGATTTTAAACTACTAATTTGAGAATAACTCCTGTGGAATTTAATTTGATTGTCAAATAAACCGTTATCTTAAAGGGGTACTGTACGAAAATTTTCAATAAATAAAGTAATTTGAGTCGAAGATGTATTCTGTAAACGTGCAGGTTAATAGGTTATATCTTAAAATCAAAGTTAATAATTTGATATAAATTTAATTTATAGCTGGATCCATAAAGTAAATTACGAATTTCCGTGTGCAATACGTAATCAAATTAATTGACGGATAGTGGATTGGACAACGCGTGGCGCACATGATCGTGTACAAAATATGTTGATACGGGGCGTAAAAACAAGCCACTCACTGACCAATGAATATACAATAACCTAAATGAGTATATGGACCAGTATGCATATAATATAACATTTATCTGATACATTTGCCTGAGAACTGTACAAAAATTACTCGAAAACGACCATTTGTATTTTCGCATTCCGGCTAATCTGCCAATCGTAACATTAGTTCGTACTCAACAGACTTTCAAATAATGGAAATTTGGTTGGACAGCCTTGAAAATCACGACATGGACATGGGCGTGAGCATTTAATGTCCAAAAAGCACCACGTGATAATGTTCCAACCATTTCGAATAGGGCAGTATCCCTCTTTAAGTACTACGAATCTGGCGGCTGGTTCGATTGGGACAAGGACCAGGGCCCTGTTTCATGAAGCAAGGTCATAAGATTATCTTAAGATGGACTTAATCTAAGATCTAAGGTGGATCTTATGCTGTAACTTTTCCGTTTCAAGAACGCGTTTCACAAAACAACAATCTGTATGTACGGCATTGAGAGTATATATTGAGAAAGAGCCGAGTCCGAGTTGACATTATTGTGTGACAGGGATACTGGATAGCGGCTGGGGTGGGGGTGGGCGAATCAGCGCATGTATCTTAGTGTCTATAATCAGTGACCTTATATTCGCATATGGATCTTAGACTTGCATGGGTTCCACGATGTAAATTCGAACATGAGTACATCGCAGGCTAATAAAATGACGAGCTTTGCGTTTACTGGTGAGTGGCGGTGTCAGAAATAAGACAATATAATTATATGGATCGATGCATGACTGCGACCATGCATTCACGCCGAGTTAATCCACTGAGAGCAATGATCAGGCGGCGATTTTTTTTAGGTGAGCCGACATAGCACGTGTATTATCGACCATCGCTCTCTACGTGTAGCAATAATCAAAATAAATCGGCGATGTCATCAGGACAACATAGGTCATTTTTTGATTCAAAGGGAAATTAAAAATATTTGTTGGAGTAACTTTTTTATTATTTTTATGCAGATGTATATCTATCGGTTGTCATACCATGGATATATATAACTACGTTTTCATTAACACACTCGCATTAAGGGGTGTCATCGTTACGGGTGTGTATATCATATATACAGTATGCTGTACAATGGTCATCCCACCCCTGCAAAAAAAAACATGACAAAAATTTGGACAGCCTTGAAAATCACGACATGGACATGGGCGTGGGCATTTAATGTCCAAAAAGCACCACGTGATAATGTTCCAACCATTTCGAATAGAGTAATATTGTCACCAGGCGCATTGCTTCCGAAATGTCAGCAACGAAAAGAAATCTTATTTTTTTTTAGTCAAGAATTGGAGGCACTATAAGAAGCTGTCCATGCAAATAAAGATGTTTTGTTTTCTAAATTCAAAAGCACAGTAACAAATTCGTCGTAGATCTCTCCGTAATTGCAAAATAACATAGGCCGCCATATTTGTGATCGATATGCCACTTATCACGTGGGTCTTAACTTTAAGATTATCTTAAGACACATCACACCAGTCTTAAAGTTAAGACCAATGTTAAGACCATCTTAAGTTAAGACCTTGTTCGTGAAACGCACTTATGACTGAAGTTTGAACTTATGACCAGCTTAAGTCCCAACTATGTCATAAGTTGCTTTCATGAAACAGGCCCAGAATCACATTTTCATAACAGATGTGTGCCACATAGTTGATATAATTTCTTAGTGAATGAACACTTGATATAGCTGTCTGTCGTTGTTTCTGCGATTATCATGGCTCCTGGACAAAAACTGCAAACATTTGAAAATATAGTAACATGACCCCTCTGACAGCCCCCACCACCCTTGGGAACCTAGCTGTAATTTTTAGACTCCCACACCTAAACTTCCACTAACTTCCGCGTTAATAGTGTAATAGACATCGTGAAATGGAGTTCGTTATATATATATATATATATATATATATATATATATATATATTCCATACAAATAACCAATTTCCCGGGGGGGGGGGTCAGAAAAAAATTACGGATACAAGGTGAAATTTTGTGTTTTCAGTTTTGGGGACCCACCACCCCGGGAGCACATGGCTGAAAAATATGCCAACAAAACCAGTGACAAAACCTTTAAAACCCCAAATAGTTATGGTTATAAAGGTAAAATACCCACTTTAACAGGATAGTTGTGTCCCTTATTAGCAATAGGTTAAAATATGTGCATGTGTAAAGAAAAAAACCCATCAATTTGATTAAATAAACACAGTTCCATTCCTCTCCATGTGGGAAATCACTGGTGAGCAATGAGGAGCTCCCCTTAAAATCATTCTAGGTGATTGGCGAGTAGCTCTCCTACAAAATGTCGAGGCGAGTAGTATTCCAGCAGGAGATGCCGAAGGCATCTCCCGAAGGCCTGATGGGGGAGAGTACGGGAGGGGGTCAGGGGGCCTTCCCCGGAAATTTTTGAAAATTAGATGCTCTGAGATTGAATCTGGAGCCTTTTAATGCTCCAATCATGCAGTGAACAACACGTTATTATGTGACTTAAGTCACTGTAGTCATGTATCTACATCGACCATTTACTTTGACAACGTGATCACTGTATTTATCGTTTATTCAATATCTTGACTGATATCATTAATATAAACAAATGAGGCCAACGGTTTTTCGGCTTTTTGACAGCAAATCAATGTAATGGGTCATACATTACCGGTATTTATTTAAAAGTACTAGGGTTTCCAGTGGGATTTCAAGGAATGAGGGAACCAAGAACTTTTAAGCAATATGAATTACTATGTTAGTTACTATTTATGTATTGTGTTGTATTTATGTTACATTATTTATGTTGTATGCAGTTGTATACAGTTTTATATTTTATTTATACCATAATTGGCTATGCTATTGTCGAAATTTAGCCCAAGTTTTCGTCACGCCCGCTTCGCGAAGTAAATACACAATTTTCCGACTCAAAACACTCTGAAATACGATAAGTGGTCTGAACACAGAGATATATACTATCCAATTCCATGTACACTGTGTTTACTTGTCGAAAAATTACATATTAAAGTTAGTTTAACGATGTTTTATGCTAGTTGCACCGACAAATTACACGTTTTATCTAGGTCGGCGACAGCTGTTGAAAATGTAAACAAACAGGCGCACGTGTTAAATTCGTCTGCCTTCCATGTTTAAAGCGAACGACGGCTTACACTTTTACAACAACGTAGATTGTTAATGTTATCTGCAATGAGGGAAATCTGAATGTATATTCATATCAGCTGACCGATGCCCTAGAAAGTGGCGGATCACCGAATTGCCTGAAGTAATTATGGTATAAACAAATTACACCCATATATAGTAGCCAAGAATAAAAAAAATTCACCACTCGTGGAATTGTGAAAATGTGTTATTCTCGGCTACTATGGGTGTATTCTATATATCTCACTGTGACCACTCATGAGATACTTCCGGTATTCACTCAAAACACGCAGGTATCCTCTATGTATAACGTAATAAGTTTAAAAAAAAAGCCATGATAAACTATGAGAAAAGATGAGAATGGATTTTTTTTTCATTGCAATATTTTCCCTCGATCAAAACTGGACCCACCCCATGGTTTCAACTGTTAAAGGGAGAAATTGTGGACAAAAAATTAAAATATAGAGCCCCCTCCAAGAACGACCATTGGTTTGAAAATCGAGACTATTTGGTTTGAATCTATGTCTATTAAAACGGAATTGTCTCTTATAGAATTCAAGAACGACCATTGGTTTGAAAATCTAGACTATTTGGTTTGAATCTATGTCTATTGAAACGGAATTGTCTCTTATAGAATTCAAGAACGACCATTGGTTTGAAAATCGAGACTATTTGGTTTGAATCTATGTCTATTGAAACGGAATTGTCTCTTATAGAATTCAAGAACGACCATTGGTTTGAAAATCGAGACTATTGTTTTTACAAGCCACCATTAACTTTTATTTCATGTAATTTCCGACCGAATGGCCGCCCATACCCTCACTTGTATAAGGCTATAGCATGCACTGCTATATGAATCTGATTGTTTCAATTCAGTTTGAAGCTGTAATTTGTCTTAGAAAATGATTTTGAAAAAAAATTGCATGACATCAGAAAAAAATCTGCATTCCGGGCTCGAGGACACCCACCCACCCGGTCCTTGTATCCTGTAATTTTTATCCCGACCCCCCCCCCCCATGGGGGGGGGGTCGTGCAAAAAATTCCGACACAAGGCCGGGGGTGGGGGGGGGGTCTCAGCTCCTGAAAACACGTTTTTTCCGGTGTTTTCTGGTGCTTGCAATTTTTTTCCTTTTGCCCTTTTTTGACCTAATTACAAGCTGTTTAGCCTATATAATGATTGTTTTGATGTGTTATGATCTAAATAACACATGTAGTGTACACACAAGATACTAGGTACAGTTATCTGTGGTCAGGTTGGCCTCAGAATGTTTTGATTATTTGGTCCCTTCTAATACTAAGTAAACCTTCGTGAAATTTTTAACTGCGCTGGCCCACCTGGGTTGGATAACCACTTGGTATGTAAATATACTATAATGAACTCTAAAGACAAATAAACCACATAAACTTCAGTAAGTAACATAAAATATCACATTACCACTATATGTGGTATCAAACTGAAATTCAACTCTCCAAGTCTGATATGATACTGAAATAATGTGTAATATAAATGTAGAACATGCGTGTTCTCTAATCTATAAACATGTTTCTGGCACAAAGTTACTAATACTATAAAAGACAAAAGTGCTACAGTGTTACATACCCAATTATTAATGAACAGACATTCACATGGATCTCTATCAGTCTCAATAGCATTTTCTTAGTAAAACATGACTGTCTTTCACTTGCGAAATAATGAGATATTATTTATTTATATGCGCTATTCTACAACCATTTAGCTATTGTTAATATTAAAATGATCCATCTAACCACGTACACTGCATATTGTAAAACAGGCAAGAAACGGTTTGATAAGTGTCTAGTCTGAAATACTTGGGTAATTTTGTACCAGAAAATGTAACCAAAGTTTCTTGTTAAACTCATTCATTTCTTAATCCAGATTAGATAAAGATTTTGTAAATCACTTTGCACAACGATAATTGAAACTTCACCTGAGTTTAAATTAACTTAAATAATTCTTCAATCAGCTTTAACGTTTTTCAAAATTCCATTTAGAAATGTCAGTTGAACGACATCGATGATAAAATGAAAATGAATATATCTGATACATTGTGCATCGAAAGTCACTGCTACATCTGCCTCCATTAAATCCAATAAGATCGGAGTGGATCGTTCATAGGAAACTATATTAATACCACCAGTCAACTCACTTATAAGGACACACTTCCAATGGAAATATATAGGACATACACTTTATGAAATACTGCATAACAAAAAGAGCTGAACTGTCTCAGCACAAGCAATACACTCATATGAGATTTAAAACATTTATCTAGAAACCCCCATCTCAACCTGGGCAGCATATCATTTTCCGGTGTGTCAGGGTGTGTTGTATGTTTACAACTTCACTTTAACTAGCAACTTAAAAAAATATATAAAGTAAACACGAGTGCATTTCATGGATAAAAGCACATTACACAAAGTCCAGTGCAAAGTCTGGAATAAATAATTAGATAAAAATTTTTTTTAAAGTTGTTTCACTGGTTGTGTCAGCTGGTTGTGTTGAGTTTTTCATGATAAATGTTTTTAATCTCATGAGTGTATTGCTTGTGCTCATAGTTATAATTTATTAGTATTGAGTTTAACTGGTGGCGAAAGTACACCAAAGTTGGATGATGCTTGAAAAAACAGAATGGTCAAATTACGAATGACTGATAATTATTATATATGTTCATTCTAATTTAACCATTCTGTTTCTCATCATCAGGCACCTTCACTGGACATTCTACACCCTGATGTTTTTGCCTATAATGGCTTTCCAGCTTGAAAAATATTTTTTTGGCACAAAGAGGGGGGTGGGGTGGGGGTCCAAAGTGCTGAAAAAAAAAATCAGCGTTGTGTATGCAAATTCCCCCCCCCCCTGAATTTCCCATTTCTAATTTCTTTTTTATTTGTAGCATGTTTATGATGGGTTAATGTACTTTACAAATATATAAGTTTTATATGGTGTCACATATTGGATGGGGAAACTTAAATATATATATCCTGAAGTTGAACACCATGTGCATGTGACTTTTAATTAGAAGCACAATGAATAGTTTGTTGTAGGCCTATACACGCGCGTGCTATAACAAAGTTTTCAAATTAGCTATATATACATGTATATATTTCAAATAAGCTAAATATAACTCTGGGCAATATATTTAATCGAATAAAGGTGTTTTTTTTTAATCAGAAATTCAATTCAACCGACCCTGCCCTTTTAAATTTCAGCAATTAGCCTACGTACGACTACGTACGACAGTTCGCGATAGGTCAGTAACCACTATATTCGTGTACGTAAGCTATATATATCGCGTAGGCCCTATACAGGCATCTGTATCACGTGCAAAGTTCTACGTTCATTAAAGTAAAATATTTCGCAAAATTGCGTTCATCATGAATATTACGTATGTCAGCTGGCACTCTGTCAATTAAATGACATAAGTTCTTCGGATAACGTGCTGACTGTCCACGTTCCATCAACAGGCAAAGTTGATAGTGGGCACGTGACTGTATTTGTGTCGTCGAATTTATTATGAACAATTGGTTCGACTGTTTGTGTAATTCACGTCCTTGAATTGTTTACAATTGATAAATGGTGTCAATCGTGTGGTAAAATGTGGTATGCGGAGGCTGTGGTTCGCCAACGCCCGGTGACACTCGAGTAAACTTCGCGTAGTACGCTGTAGTAAAATCGTAAAACGAAAACACACGTTCGCGCCATAAATTAGAATAAATTAATTTCCGCCAAACTTCGACCGCACGGAAACTTCCTAATTTGGAAGATCGTAGTCCGGAATATGCCAAAATGCTAAAGGTAGGCGTGTGCGTAACTCCATATATGGATATTTATCTTCCGGCGTAAAAATGTGACGTGGAGGAAATCGCTTGTGGTTTCCATACTTGATAATGAGGCTGCCATATATGGAAGGTAAGGGGTTCCACAATGGGAATGACCTTGCCATTCAAGCATGCACACATATTTTACTACGGCGATTTTCTCTGTTAGTATAAAACAAATAATGGGGAAAAACTGTCTGTTAGTGCATCACATTGAGTGGAACATTGCACTGTTTTCGTATTGATGATAGTCTACGTTAGCTGTTATTCGTTGATAAAAAATATAATGACCTAGATATGAGCATGAGAATAGATCAAAAGGTTGTTCTTGTTATAGTGTAAACGTCATTGTGACGTCAATAGAGTTCCCCTATTCTCATTGGTTAGATAGCATAATAGTCCTCCATATATGGGCAAAAGCGATAGTAAACTCGTCCATTGATTACGCAGTCATATAAAACTGCCTCGTTCATTCATAATTTCAATCAGTTGTGTAGATGTGCTATCGGTAGGGCCTGATGTGTTGGGTGCTTTTATTACATTTTTGTGTGTGTAATTTCACTTAAAGGGTACATAATTAGCGACCAGGAGGACCCCCCGAAATCCGTCGATATGATTATGGACGGGATTGACATTTTGTCGCAAGTGGCGTTCGAATCTTACCACACGCCATTCTCAGGGCAGTCTGCGCCTGGAATTGGACTGAGTGTCAGGACGTTGTCGGAATCTGATGGAAACTTGAACACTCCAGTTACATCGTGCTCGGATACGTTCTTTGGAGACGCCGCCATCGAGCCAGTGCCGATCACAGCATCTGGTAAGTTTTAACTACTTAGTCATTTTAGCTTTCAAAAAATCCAGATTTAAATCTTCGGTTTTCCGTTTGTACACCGATCAGCTGATCAATGTGAAAACTCGCTTTTAAGAGCAATCAAACTCAACGATCGGATTCATAACTCAACCCATGCAACTATTTATATATTGTCATTGAATACACACCAAAATCCACTTAGACATGAAGCAAAACAGCTGCTCTTTACTTTATTATTAAAATGCACCAGTTCCCTTCGACCGTGGGAACTTGCGTACTCAGATTTCATTCATACGAAACCACGAGTGTATTTACGTCATCAAGAATAATTGATTGTCGATAACGCATAGCTTTGTGGCTGTACATTTGCAATTTTACTGCGTATATTGTTTTACAATCAAGACGATTTATATCAACGCTTGATTGTACTGTATTACAGTCAACTGGCCTTCTAAAATAGATGGGAATACTTTGATAGTAATTATTTTGTCGCCGATAAAAAAAATATGTGGGCGGGGCTATTCCAAGTGGAATGCCGTATTATTGACGTCATTGTTACTATTTTTAACAAAGGAATCCTAAACCGGACTTCTGATGCAGTCGATGACATAATGCAAAACTGTTGCCGCGTAAAGCAAAACAAGTTGTGAAATAAAAGCCTCGGTTATCTTTGGACTGCACATAGCCGACATGCACTTATTCTGCCTATTGTTTTATTTATATATAGGAAAGAATTTACTATTAGGTTTTAATTTTTTTTATATTCAACTATTTTGTCTACATGTAAAATTTGACTTGGGAATGGGAACCTCGAAATTTTTACCAATTGTTACTTATGGCCATTTAAATTATTTCTTTAGGGCAGGAACATTTTTATTATATAATGCTCAATCTACCGGTATAGACATTCATGCATGATTGGAAAGCAGACCATGCTGTTCAAAGTTATGTCAGAAATTGGAACAGTTCATAGCCAGATATATTGAGTTGTAGTTCTTGGAGTTATTTGAAATCACTGAACAGTCTTTATATCATTATATGTGGGCCCCTATGCCTAACAAATTACCAATATTTAACAAAGCATGTGGTGTGGGTGTTGAGTGGGACTTTTTTTATATTATTTAAATAAAAAATGCATAGGCCTAGCCCTACCGTAAAGAATGCGTACCGATACTTGTAGAACAAAAAGTTGGGCATTTTGAACAAAAAGTTGGGCATTTTAAACTGGAAGATCTGTTGAGATTGTTCTTACATCTATAATGGTGTTAATTTTCCAGTCATTGTTCATAGTAGAAGCTAGAGGTCGTATAGGACTAGATGCAGTAGATGGGCCACCACCATGTGGTAGAATTAAAATAGCACACACACACAAAAACAGAACAAATTAATACATACAAAAAAAAACAAAAAACAAACACACACAAAAACAAATAAACAAAAACACACACAAAATAAACAAAACAATAACATTATTTTTGATTCAAACCTGGTTTTGTAAGTGATAATTAAGTACCGGTACTTCAATTAACTAACCACTATCAATTATTCCAAAATTGCTTAATTTTAAAACCGTCGGCAAATGTTTGTTGACACAAATATGATGTAAACTCATATATATGGTAGTTCAAATAGTGATATTAAAAAGTGAATGCTCTGGATTTTTGTTCACTCTGTTATAATTTATTTTGAACACCACAACTTACGTGAATTTCATTTTTATTTTCAGCGTACAACCCAGATAGGACCACCATTGATTATTTGGTATCAAGGAGTTTGAGAGAAACATCCGCCCATCTGAGCACGACAACGTCCCCACCGAAGATAGTATATACTGGGAAACTGTTGACAGCGGTTACCTCCTCGCAACACAACGAGCTTAGTGGACTACAGCCGAGTAGCCTGACTACTCTTTCACCACTAATTTCCAGCTTATTCACTCAAACAATTTCTGCCCAGAACCCAACTTCAGAGCTACCAGACTTCTCAGTGTCAATATCAGACGATAGCCATATTAATCCAGTTTCCACCACTGCTCCATCGACACCTGCCTCTCAGCAGTCTATGTCCCCAACTCTGAGTCACACAGGGCGCGACTCCACCATGACGATACACACAGAGCCACAATCTGACGCCTACTCAACGGGATTTGGATCCCCAGTCAGTTCAGCGCAGTCAACCCCCGAGCCACAGCTCCATGTGCAAGATCCCATTGCTATGGAAGACCAGTTGGGTTATCCGTCACCACCACCGTACCAGTCAACACCTTCGTTCAATTTATACAACGTCGGTGTGCCGTCGCTGAGTATGAAAGTCCAGGATCAGCCAACGTATACCACATGCGCTCAACAACAAACTCAACCTCAGATGCCCATAGCTGCAAACTTTCCTGTTTCAACTGCAACTGACATTACTGCGTTATGTTCCGCCATTCACACCGGACAAATGTCAACTGAAGAGTCGTTTGGAAGTACCTCAAACCAAGGGTGGACTCCGGATTGTAGTGAATCACAGACAGCACAAACTCAACTGCCTGACTTTTCCGCACTGCAGGTGTCAGCACAGCAAGCACTCCCTAGTCAGATTATTCCGTTTCAGTCATCGGCCATAGTTTCGATAAAACAAGAACCGGAAGAATCCATGGACATATCTATAGCGTTCCCAACCGCTACTAAGTCATCATTTCAAACTGTTACGAGTCAAACTTACAAACAAGGACAACAACACCAACAACAACAACAGCTTCAGTTAGGCTTAATTTCTGTTAAACCTAGGAAGTATCCGAATCGCCCCAGCAAGACGCCACCCCACGAACGTCCATACGCATGTCCAATGCCAGAATGTGATAGGAGATTCTCGCGCAGTGACGAACTTACGAGGCATATACGTATTCATACGGGACAGAAGCCGTTTCAGTGTCGTATTTGTTTGCGGTCTTTCAGCAGGAGCGATCACTTGACGACTCACGTGCGCACGCATACGGGTGAAAAACCGTTTTCATGTGACGCATGTGGACGTAAGTTCGCGAGAAGTGACGAGAAAAAACGACATGCCAAAGTTCATCTAAAACAAAAGATGAAGAAAGACAGCAAACTGTTAGTTAGCGCTCCAGTGAGCACAGGCGCCTGTTCGTCTACTTCACACATGTCAACTTTGTGTTCCGGTGCTATTCCTTCTATAAGTACAGACGCTTTATCGCAATTTACTTCAACTCTTCCAATTGTTACGACTATGTGAATATATAGCTTATGTTTTCCTTAATATTGCCATCCTTTCAGCATGCAGTCATTGTTCGCCGTTTTAAAATCATTTCAAATGTATGTATTTTACTCTTCAGGGGAGTTGTTTTCCCTTGAAACAAATGTTGGTCATTTAACATTTCCAGAAAAATATGGCCATAATTCAGTCACTGATCTATCAATAATTATATTATCGAGTACATTTTCTGGTGTGGAGTTTTATTTTTGGCATTAAACAATGAATATATATTTAAAATTTCCAATGGTAAATAAATTGACGACGAAAATAAGGAAATGTAGGCCTATATTACGGTCTATATTTTAGTACCCTCCAATCAAAACGAGAATGTTTTACTTGTCATGCAAGAATGGAACCCGAAATATTGTTTTTATAACATTGTGTTTAAGGGAAATGGTGTGAATATAACTTAGCATACGATGCGTATTTATTTGTTTAGTTATACACAAACCACTTCCTTAATAAATTACATCTACCAGATTCCAACAAGGCAATCAATCATATGAGTTATAAAATGTATTGAATTCATTAACCCTTTCTTTACTCTGATATGTAGTTCCCTGAGATAATTTTCAGATAATAAGTTTAACAAAGAAATGTTAATCTGTACATTTTCCACCAACAATAGAAATCATTCTACATCTGTATTATAAGTTAGTCTTTCTATATATCTTCCGTTTTCTGAACACCTGGAGTCCAGAGAAATAACGGATCATTCAAGTTTATACTTTTATACGTAAATTGGAACATTCATTCAGTAAAGAAAGGGTTAATTTTTATAATATATCCATTCTGCTTACTCTTGTATAAATGCTATAGTGCTAAATGCATGAATATACACGCAATTTACCAAAACTTATCTGCTTGTATGAAGTATTAATTATATTTATTGATTCCTTCAAAAATGTTATGGAACTTGTTTACATGTATGCGAGGAAAAATTCATACAATGTAGTATATAATTAACGAAAATTGCTCTGCTTGTACATTGGCAAATTTGTCTGGCAATTTTGAGACAATTTGAGGTATTAAAATTCAAGTTGACCACCATCGATTACGCGATCAGTAACACAGGTCCCCAGAACAAAAATTACCCCACCCGCAATGATACTTAATGCTATAGTATTAAGTATTATTGGGGGTTGGTCAATTTTTGTTCTGGGGACCTGTGGTTCCATCTCTGACGGTAGAACTCATATTCGTAGTTAGTCTTCAAATATGTGACAAGAACTAATAATGAAATCAATCGTGACATTTGATAGCTCCGATCACAGGTACAAGAATCAACATTACGTTATAAAAAATTGTAATTCCGAAATAAATTACCCATAATTGTGCAATAGATAGCCATCTTCGAATTTTGCCAAATAAATTTGTCATTGTGTGAATGTGGCTTTAACCCTTTCAGTGCCAAGTCCGATTTTTGTATCAACCCATATTTCCTTGATCATTTTTCAAATTTATTGATTATAATAATGTGATACATTGATGGAAAGAGCCCTTAGATCAAGGAAATATGGGTTGATACAAAAATCGGACTTGGCACTGAAAGGGTTTTAAAGATGTACACAGGCTTCCAAACATCTGGGTTACAACGTGTTAATTTCAAGCCAGAATTCAAAGGAAAACACCAAATGTTTCCAAATGATATTAGCCTGGAACCCTGAAAACACTTTTAACTGACAGAGTACTGGTATATCCACGATTATTAAGCTTGAGACAAAGGTGTACTAATTATCCCAACTGTCAGAGTACCTATCGGAGATTTTCTCTATACATGGCTTGCATATATTTTAGACAATAGATACACAACCGGAAGTTCTGGAATTATTATAGCTACGGTATACTGATTTCTGGCATCCAGGTTTAAATTAATACTGGAAATATGATGAATTTGCCAAAATGCATTTTTGTTTTACATTTTCCACTTGAGTTACACATGAAAGACAATACGAATCATAAAATACGTTTAAGAATATATATATACTTATGACTTTCACTTTTTCAAAAACTATTTTTAAATTGTACACATGAGCTTTTTCATTGTTGCTTTCTATTTCACTTCCACATGAACAAAAATAATTGTTGACAACTTTACAACAAAATAGTATCTATTCTCTTTAACTTTGTTCCATAGACACATACATGCACGCATTTTAACATGGTCTTGTTTTTCCCAACGCTCTGACATAATATGGATGTTACAGATGTATTCAGATTTCCAGCCAGCAGTCAATATAACTTATTTTTCACTACAACTTATTTAAAAAAAAAAAAAATCGAATTTTTGGCTTTTAGTTAGAATATTCTACATTGTATTGGCAAGATATAGACTGTTTTATACATCACTTTTCGGCTCAATCATATTACCATATTATCATAAAATCTTAAAAGAAAGATACATGTAAAAAACAAATTGTCTGGAATAATGAGCACATCTTTTAACGCCCCTCCAAACTCACTGATATCCCATGTGATATTCCCTGATAGAAACACTATATAATTTATAATAAGTCCCGGTTACCTTGACCATAAATATTTATTTATCTGAAATGAGATCTTCCAGAATTAAGTTTTCTGAGGGTTTTCTTATATGTTCCATTGAAGTTTATGAAAGTGAAAATGTCTAAATTTTGCACGTTTAAGTTTTACACTATTCTGATAGAAAACGAACGCTTCTCAACGTTCACCTTTCGTTAATGTTTTTGTTGTCATGTAAGAAGAATTTTATCTGTTGAGTTTTGTGATATTTTATTGTCATTGCCTTATTCAAACTATCGTTAAAGTAAAAAAATTAAAATATATTTTGAAAAAAAATAAAAATGTGTCACTATTTACCATTATGTTCCCAATGCCCAAGGATGCAGATCGAGCTGTTCCTTCTGTGATTTCCACGTCTGGTATGTTGACAATCAAGTTCAGTCCATCTCAGAAAAATTAACCACAGTCCAATTGTTTTCAGGTGGGATAACATTTGCTAAATTTTATAGATTCACCTAGTGCTACAATAGAGTGTCATTCACAGTGAATTCATCTTTGAATCTGTTTGAATTCGGCTTTCAGTGGAGAAGAGCCTCACTAAGTTTGTAACTTGTTTTCCGATCACATGTGCACCCACAACATTATTTATAAATTCTGTGTTATATAAACTATTCCATGTATGTGTGGGTCACAATAAATAACTTCAAACATGCTAGCGATGGCGGCATGGTTATATAAATAAAAATTGCAAGAAAGTTCAGTCGAGCCACAGAGAATGAATTCATTGTTGGACTTTTATGCACTAAAATGGTGATGGCTCACGTACAGGGAAAGTCACTTGACTCGAATCACTATACAATTTGGCAAATTTTATGCATGCCACTTGATAATAACCGGACTATTCGAAGTTTCAATTTACACAATATTTATCATATTTAATATAATATATACCACTGGTACGAGGAATCTCTAACATCGAGTGGTTGTGCATGTACAACGTCATTATTTTGAGTCGGGGTATATTAGTAATAGTTTACTATTTTAGTTGGAGGAAGTGAGAGAACTCTTATATTGTACTTCCCAGCAAAATATATGGTGACTCTTATAACTTAGATTCATTACTGAGCAACTGAATTTGTATGTAAATAGACCGGTCTGTAAATTTGTATGTAAATAGACCGGTCTGTTGCCCATTTGGAATCACGCTTTCGGCAAAACGCATCATCATCGCCTCCATTTTCTATGTTGCATGATGGTGGTGCACTCAGTTTATTATTATGACGGTGGTATATATTGAAAATGGCGATTCATAAGTCTGTTTTTGTTCTGGCACGCACTCAATTCCACCAGTTGAATATACTAGTTGCTGGACCAAAACTGTGATATATGTGGTGCCAAACGTAACTATAGTCCCATCAGCGCCACAGAGGGAGTTAAATATGCAACATTGCCAAACCCAATTTGCATAATTATTATGAATGGAAAATGGATCAGCCTGGTTCCGATTTGACTCCCGCATTATTTTCTGTCTGCAGACAAATGCTGGATAGAAGTAGATCGATATATACACAGCGATTCACATGAGAAAAGCACCGAATCAATAAAGATGTTCTGTGATTCAGCTCTGCCCTCGTGACCGCATCTTCTCGAAGTCTTCATTGACTAACAATGTAACTGACAAGCGGAAGCATTGGATTATAGGGTTACATTGTATGACTTCACTTATTTCGGGGTCATGGATCCAATGCTTCTTTAAAGTCACCGACACCATGAACTTTGATATATTGATATCTGTATGCTGCTATTGGGGTCTCGTACACTTGATGCTCCTTGGAAAAAAAACAAGAAGATGAGTCACCGGTGATGTATAGCGCCAAACATGCACTGCAAATCACTATATAGTCTATATACGCTATTCTACAGATAAAAATTGGACGTGGCTCCATAATATAGGGTGTCTCCAGGCGTCTCTCTCCCTTGGGGAGACCCAAATTTCAGTCAGGGAAATTCAATTTGCACATCAGTCCCCCGAATTTTCCAACTGACACTTCAAACTTTCCAACATGATTTGCACCATAGTTGGGAATATTCCAGCTGATGGCCATTTCAGTCCAAAAAAACAACAAATGTCACACTATATACTTGTTGGAGAATCAAGTTATCCGAACAATTTCATCTATCTGTTGTCTGAAATTTCCCATTTATATACAGTGATGCTCTAATTAATCGACTTCTTAACCACAGCAGAATTATGGGTAACTTTTCAGGATTTAGTCGGAAATATGGCTTGTTGCTATTCATCGGAAAGCAACAAGCCATATTTCCGATTCCGACTAAATCCACGCTATGCAGTGCCGAGATTGGTGACGAATACCACACAATTTAACGCTGTATATAATGAACTAAGAGAAAAGTATCTTAAGCCATACTTCTATAAGAGGCCAAATGTATTGAAATTAGCCACACTTTTCAGAACCCACAACAAGAAAACATTGAGAAAATTATCATTATTCATACGAAATGCGCTAAAAGTAGTACAATTCTGAGTCCTCTTGAGGCTTAATTCCTAATTCCTATATACAACCATTCAAAATCCATATCCAATAACCGAACACGAAACCGATAACGCCGAACACAACAGTAAACCGATATATATATATATATCAGATAAATATAATTATATACATATATCAAGTCACTATTACTGTATACAACTATATTATATCCACATGTGTATCCATGCAACAATTATATTTGCATCAATTTTTGCAATATGTTTCTGTTATATCTATTTTGATGATCAGAATACTAATAAATTGAATTGAATTGTGGACCTAACTCTATAGAGTAAATTGGACCCATCCATGTATTTCACCAATGTATTTTTTCGGAAGTAACTTAAGTAAATATGTATGTGGTGGTTCTAAAGGAGGAATTTACAGGGGTTATTTACCTCGATATTAATATTATTTATCACGGTAGTCGGGTACAGCCGAGCTACAGTTTTAGAAGCCTTAACTTTTGAGACAACAGATTGGAGATCATATGAATGGCACATGTGATTACATAAGGTCTGAAACTCTTCGGGACTTACAGCTGTAGCTGACTTATTTATAAGAATATTCTTGCCCCATTCTGTTAACTTTTGAGTTTTGTTTTCAATTTATTAACAAACAACACATGATTTTATTCTCACAAAAGAAAACACTTAAGCTGCGTAATGTGCTATTTTAAATAGCACACCCTTATAACTTCGAAGTAAAGGCTTGGATATTATGGAATGGTATTACCTCACCTCACTCGAAATCACAGGATGTGTTATTAGCTGTCACTTAACATGGAATGTAGAACTCAATTATTCACAAAATCCATATCTGACTGGAAACAACCCATATAAAAAGCACTATGGTTGTAGCGCCAGGTTTTGAAGTAACTGCCTACTTTCGAAGTAAAGCGTTTTTTAAAGAGCTTTTTTTTTTCTTCGATGAACTCTATATTGACTAAATAATTCAGAACTGATAAGATAATAATACGACATTTTAAAGAGTGTGTTTAAAGAGCGTCCCCAAGAAGAAATAATTTTAAAGAGGTGGTACCAGATAAGTAAAGTGGGGTACATCATACCTTTATTAGGAATTTACACGGATATGTAATTTTTACATGAGTAGAGCCATGTAAACCAAGGTTTTACCAGAGTATATATAGTTTGTTACAGCATGACGCCATCAAGAATTTAATAGAGTATGTTCAGATTTACATGGGTTCTACCCATAAATGTATGTCCTGTTTCACCTGCATTTTACAACAGTAAAGTGGGGTACACCATGTATTTACTTGGAATTTACAAGGATATGTCCTTTTTACATAGACTTTATATGGCTTTTACCAGAGTATACATGTAGCATTGTTTACCTGACTTCACCATATTTTACCAGAGTAGAGTCACCCATGTAAACCAGTGTTTTTTTAATAAGGATATATATGTACACAACGGTTTGATGGTTTGAATATAATGCACTATTATCCTATGCGTGTCCTACGCGTGTATGGGGAATTCTTGTTCCCTGTTCACTAAATAGAGAGAACATTTATACCAAGGCGGATTTTTTTCAAAGACCGTATATAATAGACGGAACCGTGCGGATGGGTGGGACTCGCATGCATACGTGCAATTGAAAAGTGAAAGTCGATACCAATTGCATATAAAACATTCCATGTATATATATCCACATACTTGCACGATTGTGCAGACTGTACTTATGAATATCACCAAATCCTCTTCAGCTATGTACCAAGCACCGTTATTTTTGCAAAGAACAACACAAATTGAGAGCTGTCCACCAGTGTGGAATATCGATTTTGGGTCTTTCGTGACCTGATTAGACTTCTTGGTATATTATCAGACTAAAGGGAGCCATTGTATGATGCAGTGACATGACCTAAATTGGACTGTTTTTTTAATATAGGGAGAGGGTATACAGACATGAAATAATGTCATGGCACTGACACTTTTCTTGACATATATACATGGGGATAGATAAATCAATACGTGTATAACGACTGCTTCTGCGAATATTGCCTATCGACCTGTGTGACATTCTAATCAAATGGTATCGTTTTCGCTTCCAATTTAAAAATCGTTAATCAAGCTCCATTTATTACCCGTCCACCTGGATTGATTGGATCGCAGGATTCAACACCACCATGCATGACATTACATATATAGGGCCGGTTTGTTATCGCCGAAGACCGGAATTATAGGTCATATTATATCGTACCTTAAAGATATATTATGTTCGAGTGCGATAAACTTATAACTTAGTACTCAGGCGCTATGACAACCTGAGGAATGTATCATTCTACTAAGATCAGGGGGGGGGGGTGAAAAAAAAAATTCCGGCACATATGCCGGGGTGGGTGTGTGGTCAATGCCACCAACAAGCAATTTTTTCCGCGACTAAAAAAAAAAATTCCTACTTGTTTTTTAGTGTTTTGGCAATGAGTTGGGCTTCAAAACCACTTTGAATGAGAGAAATAATGTAATTCTAACTGGTAAACTGACTGCAGGCAGTTATCGTGTTGTATTTTGTTGCAAATATTGAAATCCAAGATGGCCGCTGGCAGCCATGTTTTTTTGGCCGAATGACCTCAAAATGACTCATTCCTATTTACATGTCCATGTTAACATCCATGATAAATAGTATGCACAGAAATTCATATACAGCTGTTTACAGTGAATTTCCCCCCGAAAATCTCTGTTTTAGTGTTAAAAGGGGGGTGGGTGTCAAAAAATGGTCGGAAAAAACTGCCGAAAACGGAAAAAAATTTGGCGGTGGGGGTGGGTGGGTACAAAAAATGATCGAAAGTGAAAAAATGCCATACGTGCCTGAATTTTTTTTCCGACCCCCCCCCCCCCCCCCCCCTGCTAAGATCACCCAAAATTTCAAATGAATCGACCATACCACTCCATAGAAAACATCGTCTGAACTACGCTCAATTGTAAATATTTACACCTCAATTCGGGACGCAACAATCGGCGATAAACTAACGCGAACGATTTCGCCACCCAGAGTCATTACACTTAATTAAAATATAAGAATGACGGCGTGTGTTGTCAATTTGGATTAATATTCGTAAAAAAATAACTACTTTGAGCAAGATTATTCTCCATATCTATTTGATCACCCTTACTGAGTGTTTCATATCACTTTAACCAACAGGTGCCTTGCATGCGAGTGAGAATTTTGTTCTATCGAGATGCTCAGGTTTCGGTTCATTTTATGTTGCAGTTGCTACGTACGTGTAGCGGCTGTAGCCGAAACTTTTAACATGTATACATACATTCACAGTGGATCAACGGACACGAACCAAAACCGGAAGTCGTAGATTTCGAGGTGGATAAATATCAGTCGACAAATATTTGTTGACATTTTTTGACGTGTTTTTGGGAAAATAAACGCTTGGATACCATATCTGACCAACTGAAGGTGAGTGAATATTTCTTCACTAATGTTCGGACACCGACGATCAATGTAAGGCAGTTGTCGGTGTTCTATCGCGGAAAAAATGCCATTTAATCATCGCTGCGAGAACGATTTCTTCCCCAAATATTCCAGAAAATCACACTTTTCACATTCATCGCAGACATCTGTCGCAACAACTGATATACCAATCGAAAGGCCTGTTTTCCCCCCACAAATACATATTTTGAGTATTTTCACGGACTATCTCAAAATTCCTAATTTCATCTTTTGATGCGGGTACCCACCTCGAAAATACTGTCCGGTTAGTCCCGAAAAATTTAATCATTAGTTGTAAAAAATCTGTCCGCTTAGTCGTGATTTTGCTGAAGTCTGCCATCTTCAATTTCTGGTCGAAAAAGCAACTTTTCCGTAGATGATGGGCGTTTCATTTGAATTTTGCGTGGCCACAATGGTTCTGGGTGTTCATAATGTTGTATGTTCTCCTGGGACAACATAACATCCAGGCGGTGTCTTATATATATAACTGAACTGTAACCTGTAACTGAAATCCAACCACGAAGTATACATGTTTGGTAAACATATAACTTTTGATGTATGTCATATTGTTAACTCTGACTTGTCATCACTCTCGGAAGGCCGACAAAAACAAAATGTTAGATTTACATCCAATTTTTTTTCTCAGAAAAATGCAGCGGAGTGTCGATTTTTAACCTTTATATTTGATTTCACACTCGCAGCGAGTTGTGGGGTTATACAAGAGGCAGCTTGTTCGTCCTTCCGTGGATGCAATTTTCCAAGTTTTTATTCCTATATTTTGCGATCATTTGTTTTGTTTTTGCTTGGCATATATATTTAGAACTATGGGAACATGTGAAGCTATGATTATGAAATATGTCAGACTTTTTTGTGGAGTTATAATATAACTGACATTTTTCTACTTAGAAAATTTGTTTTCAATATTCAGCAATGGTTAAAACAATAATGAGGAGGGGAATGAAACATACTGTCGGAGGGGTGTACAGCTATATCCGTTACTAGTTCACTAAGCGATATTATTTTATAATTCCAGGTGCTACATACGAGAGGATAGCATGCCTGTCTTCATATGTGCATGACCATGTACTGTAAGGCAAAGGCTGGCGGCTTCGCTGAGGCAATCGACCATGGGATTTTACAACACCCTAATGAACGTTTGAAAATAAAATTGTTCAATTTAACAACAACAAATGTTTTCATTTCCATCACAATTTTGAAAAACCAACGTTGTTACCAGATCCACCGGGGTATCCTGAGTTACCACACCATTTTTTTTAATCGGACCAGGGTACCGGGAGAAAATATCGTACAGACAAACATGAAGACTGATCCTACTCGTTCATATATATATACATATGGGAGGTCAAATTCACAGTTAATAATGAATTGCGTTAAGCGCTATTACCACATATCGTGCTTAAGCACAATTATGGCATTTGAGCATAATTGTAATGATTTGCGCTTAAGTGCAATTAATTGCGATTAAGCCACTGATTAAGCGCTATGAAATGATTAAGAGTAATTGTAACTATACCCATATTACCTAACTATTGGCATGACCGGGTGCATCACCTATAGTAACACAAGAGGGTCATTTGGCTAATTTAAACTAAAGGTCCTCAAACCGATCAGAAAGACCCATATTATAAAGATACAACAACAACAACAGGAACAACAACAACAACAACATTTCTTCCAAATAAGCTTTAGTTATCAGAATCAATTAACTGCAAAAAATATTGCTGACCACTGTCAACTATGGTATCAAATTTCCCAAAACGTGTGATTTATAAACATTTTTTTCAACAAAATATGACTACGAAATTTTACCGTATTACCGCTTGTGTTCGAGTTATCCATCTTCATCCGCAATTTTGAACGAAACCACCCTTTTGATGGCGTGTTTCTGGGCAGCAATCAATTGAAATAACAAACTTCAATAATAGATATCTGATCACACTTGAAATTTGATGGGTTGGTTGAACTTGGTTCCTCGACTCGACTAAAACAGAAGGTAATACTGTCGCGAGTCACCCATTTTAATAAAGAAGTTAGACTAGTTCCCAATCTCAACGATCCAAAGGAATGAAAACAAGGAGGTGACATGTCAATATGAGTTCAGGTTTAGTTATAGATACACCTATGTATTCACCAGGGGTACATAGTTACATATAACCATGAATTGCGCTTAATCGCAAATAATTATGATTAAGTGCTATTACTTAACTGCAATTAATTATGAAATGTGAATTTGGCCTCCCATAGAAATGGAAATAAACATTTGCATATTTGATGGCTATGCTATAATATGTAATATTAGCGAAAATTGTCCGAAATATGGGTGGGTGCCAGTAGTTTAAAACATAAAAATAAAGGGGTGTGTACCCGAAAAATGTAGCGAAACATTATACAATCGTAATCAAAACTGGGGTGGTGGGTCCCGAAAGTGGCCATGATGAAAAAGCAGCCATGGGTCCCAATTTGTTTTTCTGAAATTAAGGTGACACTCCACAGTTTCAACAGGTATGGGCCCAGAAATAGGGGGCCCATAGATTCATTGAAATTTATCTGGAGTATGATCCCAAACCATATAGACAATATATATATGCCTGAAATTAGTACAGAATAGGCATTCAGAATTTGATACATAATTTCCATAATATATGGGCTATCAAGAGTTATGGTCCTTGATCTTTTGATCGAAAATGTGATTTTTATTCAAAAAATGACCAAAATATTGCATTTTCATACCCAAGAGGCACGAATACCAGATTTTTTCAAGCATGGTCACCAATGTTGGTTTAAAGGCCTCTGGCTTCCAACATCAATGTGAAAAAATTTCAAACTTTCCCGAAAATCAATTTTTAATGCAGATGACAAATTTTGGGTGCTAAAAAATTGACCCAGTATCTAGAGCCACTGTTTCGCAGAAAACGCTACTGCTGTCTATGGGTGGGGTCAAGGTCACTTGCACTTAATTTTTTCATCAGTCTAGAACACCTTCTAAAATTACACAAATTCATACCCCACCTTGTCTCAATATACATACCACATGAATGGTGCCAGAAACCACTAGAACTTTCTATCTATAAAATCACCCCTACTGATCATTCGAAACTGTGGAGTGTCACCTAATCGAATTTTAAATATTTTTTTTAAGTATCAAATTTCACACTAAATACTGGCTGAAATATCAAACTATTGGAAAATACATCTACACCTCCCGCCATCACAACAATCCTGTCGATACGGCCTTGGTCGTGGAGGGCATTGTAATATCCTTGTTCTAAAAATATTTTCATAAATAATTCTTTGATTAATGACCTTACACGACCTGAACGAATGTTATGATAACAAATTGCAAACTGTACTCGGTAACTAAACTTGAGCAGTATACAATAGTTGCAACAGAAAAGCAGTTGGCCAAAAACGTGCCACTTTTAACGAAAGGCAGCCAACCAACTAATCCATTTCGACTCTTGATTGAACAACAAAAACTGACTAACCGGACAGTATTTTCGAGGTGGGTACCCGCATCAAAAGATGAAATTAGGAATTTTGAGACAGTCCGTGAAAATACTCAAAATATGTATTTGTGGGAGGACAACAGGCCTTTCGATTGGTATATCGGTTGTTGCGACAGATGTCTGCGATGAATGTGAAAAGTATGATTTTCTGGAATATTTTGGGGAAGAAATCGTCTCGCGGCGATGATTAAATGGCATTTTTTCCGCGATAGAACACTGACAACTGCCTTACATTGATCGTCGGTGTCCGAACATTAGGGAAGAAATATTCACTCACCTTCAGTTGGTCAGATATGGTATCCACCTCGAAATCTACGACTTCCGGTTTTGGTTCATGTCCGTTGATCCACTGTGACATTCTATGCCAGAAAGTGTATTACTATTTCGTTATCTCGTTAAATAACGATTCTATTCCATTCCGAGATTCGAATGTCCGCATTGGCCACGTAAAGGGTGGCACTGCCCATGCATATATATATATATATATATATATATATATATATATATATATATATATGGTCCGAATTAGCCGCATTGCTTGTCAACAATCGGTCATGGGAAATATGTATTATCCATGCATGCCAAACCAAAGTGTAATAGCCCATGCTAAAGTAAGGTATGATATATAGACCACAGTGTTGTGTTTATAACTTTATAAAATATAGACCAGTATACCACTATATTTGCATGCCAGCCATTGATATATGTGCAGACATGTCATACCACGGACAATGACGTGACAAGTTGGTCTCCGTTGGGAGGGTTTGTCCAACTCACAGGGGTCCGGGAACATGTTTTATTTTTATTGTATTATGTTATTTTTAGAAGGGTCATCTGGATCTTTGAGGAAATAACACCAAGCTTGCATGGGGGAAAATGGCTTCAAAAACACTAATTTTCAAAATATCAAATGTACTGACACCGGCCTCCACCCATTACTTAGCGATTAGTCTTCACTACTAACATCCACACAATATGATAAAGCAAAACATGTTTGAAAAATCTAATCCAAAATTCAAAACCTGATCGATTATTTTTAAATGTCGATGTACCCGTCCAGCATCTAGCTATTTCTTGTCCCAAAAAAAAACAACGTTATTGGTAGCAACTTAACGCGGCCACGTGCTAGTAGTATACACGAACGAACTGCGTAAATGTGTTCGGGTCACTCTATAATGAACGAAAATATTCAGGTTTTATTAATTTCCGAAAGTCAATCTACGTCACAAAATATCCATGCTGCAGCACACACTGATAGCTGTTATATGGTTATATGATTGGTGCAAATCATCTATATATTCGGTTTTCGCAGCCAATCCTATACGTTCTCAACATGTTAAGCGGAACAACTATAATTGTCAACTTTGGAACTTATTTTCACATCAGACACAATATAGGCTCAATCGCGGTGGGGAATCACGTGGTTTCGAGTTGATGAGTATCATGCATTCAAATCTAAAACGCGACCAGAGCACTGACCAGAGCGAGGAAAACGGTAACTGAGTTGCGGTCATGTTGGATCCAAATATATCCAGCCCCGTTCCGTATTTTTAGTGCTACATGTCAAAGTTCTTCAGTAGTAATCCATATATGGAGCTCTTGAATGTTTATGAATTCCAAATATGGAATGCTATAATCCAACACTTTGACATGTAGCGGGGATGGATGGATCACACAATCACAGACAGCACCGAAAAATGGGTCTTCGTTAGCTCATGCAGGACAAAATATAAAGTCATTTCAAAGTCAATACTTATCGATAAAAAAAACCCCACCTTTTTGTACAAAAACATCTCATGTGTCGACAGATCTAATGTTAAAGACATATTGTGTACTTGTTCGGTGCGTAAAACTGATAAGTTAGTATTCAGGCACTATATGCCAACTGGAGTAATGTAACATTCTATTAACATGGGTGTGACTAATTACCGCCCGGGATCGCCCGGGCGGCCCCACGGGCCCGTGGACACAATATCTCGAGGTATAACGTAGCGACATGCCACCTGAGGGCAACATAGAAAAATTTACTCGCTCACTCGTCTCCGGCCGGTCATATTAACCCCACAAATGCCGATATTGGCTAAAAGAGCCTGGGTGATTACGGGTGTCTTCGTGTGTTTTCAGACAGATTATTTTGGTGATTCGCGGTAGTGCAATACACCTGAGTGTTAATTCCATATATTGACTCGTTAACGCGTCCACGGCCGATGTTATTAACCCCTCAAAATACGGTAAAATAGTGTATAAACAAAAAGAACCTTGGGACCGCCCGGGATGGGCCCGTGGACACTATATCTCGACGTTATAACGTAGCAACATACCACACGAGGTCAACCTAGAAAATGTTACTCGCTCGCTCGACTCCGGCCGGTGTTATTAACCCCTCAAAAATCCGATAAGATGGTATATAAACAAAAAGAACATGGGAGGGCCCATGGGCCCGTGGACACTATATCTCGACGTTATAACGTAGCGACATACCCCACGAGGTCAACCTACAAAATGGTACTCGCTCGACTCCGGTCGGTGTTATTAACCCCTCAA
This sequence comes from Siphonodentalium dalli, assembly GCA_032622095.1. Lineage (NCBI taxonomy): Eukaryota > Metazoa > Mollusca > Scaphopoda > Gadilida > Siphonodentaliidae > Siphonodentalium > Siphonodentalium dalli. The sequence continues at coordinate 114,644,461 of CP136062.1, read as the reverse complement.
TATATATATTTACACACTAAGTGTTGTCATCACTAAATCCAGCATTCTGATTGGTCGGCGCCCACGTGGCTAGTTGCAGTTATTTCTCGGTGAATGCGCAAAGCCTAATAACACCAAGCTAATAACACCATCGATACGTCATTAGGTTTGGAAAGACGAATGCGTAATGCTTTGGGCGCATTTTGACTCGCGCAGGATTGACTTAATACATCATCGGGTTTCAACATGAAGAGAAATTGTTCCTATTAACTTTTGCCAAGGGTGCTATTGGGTATTTTGGGCTGATCTTGTCACGATACACTTTTCGATTTAAATATATTTACAAAAGTGGCTTTTTCGCTAAATGTATATAAATATAAGGATTAACTGTCATGTGGACTATTTTTATGGAGATGTAACGGGGAGGTAAGTGGACATAACTTGTATGTAAAACCCTTCGGGTTTTACACAAGTTATGTCCACTTACCTCACCGTTACATCTCCATAAAAACAGTCCACATGACAGTTAATCCTTATATAAACAATAAGACCATTGGGACGCCCGGGTGGCCCCATGTCCCCGTGGACACTATATTTCGACGTTATAACGTAGCGACATGCCACCTGAGGGCAACATCGAAAAATTTACTCGCTCGCTCGTCTCCGGTCGGTCATATTAACCCCACAAATGCCGATATTGGCTAAAAGAGCCTGGATGATTACGGATGTCTTCGTGTGTTTTCAGACAGATTATTTTGGTGATTCGCGGTAGTGCAATACACATGAGTGTTAATTCCATATATTGACTCGTTGACGCGTCCACGGCAGATGCTATTAACCCCTCAAATTCCGGTAACATAGTGTATAAACAAAAAGAACCTTGGGAGTCGGGACCGCCCGGGACCTTATGCCATGGTGGAATTTCACAATAAATTAGGTGTGTCATATATACTGGCCAGCAAAATTTCAGCGGCCAGGAAAAAGAGATTTAAGACTGTGTCAAATTGACATGTTTATAATATTTTTGTCTTCCGAAACCATTCAAATTAAATCGTCGCCGAAAATAGTCTTCGCGAACGAAGAGCGTTTTTAACAACTCTCAAAGTGTGAACGGAATTTACAAACGCGGTACACGAAATACGATTCACAGATAGAATACATGTTTAAAGGCGTGGTCAGCGTTCACGTTAAGCAATGTTGTTATAATATTCACATTTAGTAAAACCGCCATATGCGAACGGAGTATTAAAATATAGACAGGTTCTGTTCTTATACAAATCATAAATCTCATGAAAATAGCATGCTATATTCGATATATACGCTGTGTTCCTTAAACAAACGTCAAATTATGTTACATATGTTAACACAGTGTAGAACATAACTATACCCTGCTATTTACGCGATATTTATTATTGGTATGTGAACAAAAAAATTGTAATGTGATTTTTTATTATTGTGGTTTTAACTAATACCATACTATATTCCACCGACTATGTCTACCAACGGACCCCGTTCTTGACCTGGCGTTATGGAATTTACTTATAACGATTGCACACATGCAAATACTTTATTGTTATCTCAACGATATCAACACTAACACACAAAATATGTCAACAGAATTATAATACACTACAATATACATATTTTGATGCACATTATACGATTGAAAGTAAACCAAACTGACGAACCAAATATGATGCAAGAATTATAATACATGTAGCATACAATATACAACCGGTGATGTATACGTACACTATATATGCAGATAAATGTGAAGTTCCATAGGGTGTGACACAGTGTCTGGAAGTTCAATAATAATATGGTAAGTTAAAAGTGTAGTTATTACGTATATTGGAATGACGATTTATGACATTTGTTTTAATTGAACACATTCTTGTTCGAAAAGCCCATGTCATACATGTATCATTTTCGTCAACACGTGAGTGCGAATTTAATGATTCACGAGAGGCATATAGTAATCATATTTGGGATCACGATGCTTCTCAGAACGTCATAAGTTTGCACATGCATATCAATTAAGTGTGTGTTTGAGATGATGCGGCATTATAATTTCTCAGAGATTGACACACACAGGAATAGAAAGAATCTTACTTTTCAAAAGTAAAAATATCAACTAGGACGTCGAGCGAGCGAGTAACATTTTCTGGGTTGACCTCGTGGGGTATGTCGCTACGTTATAATGTCGAGATATATAGTGTCCACGGGCCTATGGGGCCGCCCGGGCGGTCCCAAGGTTCTTTTTGTTTATACACTATTTTACCGGAATTTGAGGGGTTAATAACATCGGCCGTGGACGCGTCAATGAGTCAATATATGGAATTAACACCCCTGAGGTGTATTGCACTATACCGCGAATCACCAAAATAATCTGTCTGAAAACACAGGAAGACACCCGTAATCACCAGGCTCTTTTAGCCAATATCGGCATTTGTGGGGTTAATGTGACCGGCCGGAGACGAGCGAGCGAGTAAAATTTTCTATGTTGCCCTCAGGTGGCATGTCGCTACGTTATATCGTCGAGATATTGTGTCCACGGGCCCGTGGGGCCGCGGTCCCGGGCGGTCCCGGGTGGTAATTAGTCACACCGATTATCATCGCCGAAAATCTGAAGCTAAACGACCCTACCACTCCATAGAAAACATCGTCTGAACTATGCTCAATTGTAAATATTTACTACTCAATTCGGGACGCATCTATATATCTGCGATAAACTAATGAAAACGATTACCCCATCGAGAGTCACTGCAATTAATTAATATATAAGAATGACGGTGTGTGTTGTCAATTGGGATATAAATTTGTAAAAATTACTACTTTGAACAAGATTATTCTCCAGTTCTATTTGATCACCCTACCTGAGTGTTTCACATAACTAATTAATCGCATATTTGAATACAAGTATATATAGACACTCTTTTCCAAAATTTAACAATAATTACGAAGCGACTTCGGAGTACACAAATTACGCGTGCTCGTCAATAGGTCACTGAGTTCATTTTCAATGCAAAAACTAATTTGAAATTATTGCCGAAATATCAGGGGGGGGGGGTCGGAAAAAATTTCCAGGCACGTATGATGATTTTTTTTTTCCGGCCTCGGACCACCCACCCACCCAATTTCTTCAGTTTCCGGCCTTTTTTTCCAAGGCAATTTTGGACACCCACCCTTTTTTTTCCATTTCAGGAATTTTTTTCCGGTCAGTTTTGAACACCCACCCCCCCTAAATTTGAGAAAATTATCAATTGAGCAACCAAATAGCTGATTATCCATTATCCCTGATTATCCTGCATTATCCAGCATTATTAGGCTTTAACCATGAAGATATATGAACCATGAAATAAAAATGCAATATTGTATAAGAACAATTCAAAATACAGGAGTTTGACTGAGTTTGCGGCAACTGTCTGAGAACCGTCTGTCATAGTTTATTGCGCGATATTTTAATAGAACAGTGCATAATGAAGATAACGATACTATTTGAATTTATCATATAAGTGTCATTAATCAAGAAATGTTTCAACATAATCACAATTCTAGCGATAGGCAGAATGCCAAAGTTTTTATTAACATTCATTTTCATAATATATAGTCATATGATCTAGTCACATAATCAGATTTGAGTATTCTACAGACTACATGGTACAACACATTTCAGATTATTTTATATTTTGATATTTGCTATGTGATTTATTGCTTGAACCAAATTGTTTATCAACACATGTGGAAATACAACTGTTCATCCCAGTTCAAAGAATAATGCTTATTCCAAACATTATAGCCATGATATACCCGTATGACTCTTCTCGGGGCATCTCAGAAACCAGAACTGAGGAAACATGTTATAGCGTGTAATGGCATGCTGGTAGCCAGTGCCTGAAGTATTAGGCTTCGTAATAATTGGGAATAACATATGGATAGATAACCCAATCTCACTTCTTTTTTGCTCACGATATCAGTGACGATAAAATCTTTGTTACTGTGATTAACATTAAAAGCTGATCCACATTAACTTGGAAAACAATTTGAAATTGTTCAAGCTGGGCTGGCCTTCAATTTATATGTTAAGATTTTATGTTTTACGTTTTCAAAAGTCTATTTTATTCCATTATTTATTATATCTTTATTTCCATGTCACATATGGTCAAGTGTCCTTTCATTTTATTGCTTATTTTCAGCTGAGTTTTGAATAGTTATTCTTATTTTGTTGTATCAGTAGATGGAATCCTGATTAAATTTTATTTTTTATCAATAGCGCAGTTTCTTGTTCTATCAAGTTGAATTTGGGTTATTGTTGGCCATTGTGCAACTGATCCAACTTCTGATAACCTCTATATATAGTATAGCATTGCTATTATCTATATATGACCTGTTTCTGTTCAAAACACATAAAAATAAGACCCAATAGCAGAAATGGACAAAAAAATTTGAACATGGAAAAAACTGCTTTTCGGACCCGAGAGACACCCACCCACCCCATCATACGTGCCTGGAAATTTTTTCCGACCCCCCCCCCCCCCTGGAAATATGGGAAAAGAGTGCAGTCCATTTGGATTCAAACATGCGATTGATTTGCGGAGATTAACATTATAAATCTGTCGATACATGAAGAATATGTGTACAAAATGTGGGGGGTTTTTTATCGACAATTATTCACTTTAAAATGGACGATATATAGTTTATCCTGTGCTAACGAGGGAATTAACCATTATATTAGTCGGTGTGCACTCTGTGGTGTTTGTGTTCAGAGTCTGTTTCCCGAAGTTTATCCTTGACTTGTGTATTATGAATGTATTATAATTGGAATAATATAGATTTTACTCGATCGATGGCTGTTGGAATTTTAAGAATCGGTTCAGGCGTTTGTGAATTATGGCCGTTAGATCGAGGAGATGATGTATCTGTATATATAATACTAGCCGATGAGCCCGGGCTATTCAAAAACCAAATTTCACGTCGATAGCTCTACCCAGCCCGACGCGTTGTCCGGGCTATTCAAAAAAAAAAATTCAAGTCGATAGCTCTACCCGTTTCCGAGATCTGGTCTGCGCATGCGCGAAGCTGGCGTCGCACGGGCTCGGCGACCCGATAACATTCGTATCCGGGGCAAGATACATTCACTTACCAAATTTCAAGTCGATAGCTCCACCCGTTTCCGAGATCTCGTCTGCGCATGCGCGAAGCTGGCGTCGCACGGGCTCGCCAATACAACGTTGACGACCACCTGGTCAAACTACATACACGTACCAAGTTTCGTCCCGATCGGTCGAGAATCGTAGATTTGTATAAATGACATACATACAGACATACATACAGACAGAGGTCTTCAAAATATATAGGAGACTAGCAGGTTAGCCCGCCACCGGCGGCTTGTCCGAAACATGACATTTTTATATATATTTTTTTAATTTTTAGCTCCACGCGTTTCAATAAGAAAAAATTGTACCCGGTAGCTCCACCAGTTTCCGAGATCTGGTCTGCGCATGAAAATTTGTACCCGGCGCAAGATACATTCACATGCCAAATTTCAAGTCGATAGCTCCACCCGTTTCCGAGATCTCGTCTGCGCATGCGCTGCACGGGCGTCGCCCGGGCTCCGTGACCCGATAAAATTTGTACCCGGCGCAAGATACATTCACATAGCAAATTTCAAGTCGATAGCTCCACCCGTTTCCGAGATCTCGTCTGCGCATGCGCTGCACGGGCGTCGCACGGGCTCGGCGACCCGATAAAATTTGTACCCGGCGCAAGATACATTAACATAGCAAATTTCAAGTCGATAGCTCCACCCGTTTCCGAGATCTCGTCTGCGCATGCGCTGCACGGGCGTCGCACGGGCTCGCCAATACGACAACGACCACCGCCTGGTCAAACTACACACACGTACCAAGTTTCGTCCCGATCGGTCGAGAATCGTAGATTTGTATGAAGTACAACACACACACAAACATAAATATATAAGAGAGATATGTAAATTAGATAGATTGTATCAAAATATATAGGAGAGATATGTAAATGATCTACACACCATTACTGGTGTTTGTCAAAGTTTAGTGGGGTATATCAATACTCATTCACGGTCATATCATTGAGGTCCGGAGGGTGTGGGCTATCTCTCGAATACAAGGAGTTCTCAAAATATATAGAAGAGACTAGCCGATGAGCCCGACGTTGTCCGGGCTATTCAAAAACCAAATTTCAAGTCGATAGCTCCACCCGTTGTCGAGCTCAAATTTCAAGTCGATAGCTCTACCCGTTTCCGAGATCTGGTCTGCGCATGCGCGAAGCTGGCGTCGCACGGGCTCGGCGACCCGATAAAATTCGTATCCGGGGCAAGATACATTCACTTACCAAATTTCAAGTCGATAGCTCCACCCGTTTCCGAGATCTCGTCTGCGCATGCGCGAAGCTGGTGTCGCACGGGCTCGGCGACCCGATAAAATTCGTATCCGGGGCAAGATACATTCACATACCAAATTTCAAGTCGATAGCTCCACCCGTTTCCGAGATCTCGTCTGCGCATGCGCGAAGCGGGTGCCGCACGGGCTCGCCAATACGACAACGACGACCGCCTGGTCAAACTACACACACGTACCAAGTTTCGTCCAGATCGGTCGAGAATCGTAGATTTGTATAAATGACAGACATACAGACAGACAGACAAACAGAGGTCTTCAAAATATATATGAGACTAGCCGATGAGCCCGACGATCTCCGGGCTATTCAAAACCCAAATTTCAAGTCGATAGCTCCACCCGTTTCCGAGATCTCGTCTGCGCATGCGCGAAGCTGGTGTCGCACGGGCTCGGCGACCCGATAGAATTCGTATCCGGGGCAAGATACATTCACATACCAAATTTCAAATCGATAGCTCCACCCGTTTCCGAGATCTCGTCTGCGCATGTGCGAAGCGGGCGCCACACGGGCTCGGCGACTCGATAAAATTCGTATCCGGGGCAAGATACATTCACACACCAAATTTCAAGTCGATAGCTCCACCCGTTTCCGAGATCTGGTCTGCGCATGCGCGAGGCTGGCGTCGCACGGGCTCGGCGACCCGATAAAATTCGTATCCGGGGCAAGATCCATTCACACACCACATTTCAAGTCGATAGCTCCACCCGTTTCCGAGATCTGGTCTGCGCATGCGCGAGGCTGGCGTCGCACGGGCTCGGCGACCCGATAAAATTCGTATCCGGGGCAAGATACATTAACATAGCAAATTTCAAGTCGATAGCTCCACCCGTTTCCTAGATCTCGTCTGCACATGCGCGAAGCGGGCGCCGCACGGGCTCGCCAATACGACAACGTCCACCGCCTGGTCAAACTACACATATGTACCACGTTTCGTCCCGATCGGTTGAGAATCGTATATTTGTATCAATGACAAACAGACAAACAGACAGAGGTCTTCAAAATATATATGAGACTAGCCGATGAGCCCGACGTTGTCCGGGCTATTCAAAAACCAAATTTCAAGTCGATTGCTCTACCCAGCCAGACGTTGTCCGGGCTATTCAAAAACCAAATTTCAAGTCGATAGCTCTACCCGTTTCCGAGATCTCGTCTACGCATGCGCGAAGCTGGCGTCGCACGGGCTCGGCGACCCGATAAAATTCATATCCGGGGAAAGATACATTCAAATACCAAATTTCAAGTCGATAGCTCCACCCATTTCCGAGATCTGGTCAGCGCATGCGCGAAGCTGGCGTCGCACGGGCTCGGCGACCCGATAAAATTCGTATCCGGGGCAAGATACATTCACATACCAAATTTCAAGTCGATAGCTCCACCCGTTTCCGAGATCTCGTCTACGCATGCGCGAAGCTGGCGTCGCACGGGCTCGGCGACCCGATAAAATTCATATCCGGGGAAAGATACATTCAAATACCAAATTTCAAGTCGATAGCTCCACCCATTTCCGAGATCTGGTCAGCGCATGCGCGAAGCTGGCGTCGCACGGGCTCGGCGACCCGATAAAATTCGTATCCGGGGCAAGATACATTCACACAGCAAATTTCAAGTCGATAGCTCCACCCGTTTCCGAGATCTCGTCTGCGCATGCGCGAAGCGGACGCCGCACGGGCTCGTCAATACGACAACGTCCACCGCCTGGTCAAACTACACACACGTACCAAGTTTTGTCCCGATCGGTCGAGAATCGTAGATTTGTATAAATGACAGACATACAGACAGACAGACAGACAGACAGACAAACAGAGGTCTTTAAAAATATATATGAGATATACACGTATACGTATGTATTGTTTAGCGATGCATTTTTTTTTAAGTGGGGCGCTCGTTTTAAACTAATTTATATTTAAAATTTATATTTATTTGTTTTAACGAAACAACCCTGTGCTAATGTCTAAGGAATGGGTATATAGTGATGTCAGCACATTTGATATTTTGAAAAATAGTGATTTTGAAACCATTTAGTAATTATAATGAAAATGAGTTTATGACTGTTTCTGGATGATCGAAGCATGACTCGAGTCATAAACTCATTTTCATTTTATTACCATGTTCTTTGCATCGTCCATAAAGCAAAGAGCGTCTTACTACCCATGGCTCAAATTCATTAATGTGCTGCATATATTCTGTTGAGAATAAAAGGAGCTAGATGATCCCATACATGGCAGGATTTACAGTGCCCCGTTATTGGCTTTAAAGTGATGTGAAACATTCCGGTTGTGTGATAAAATAGAAATGGAGAATAATCTTGCTCAAAGTTGTTATTTCTACGAATATAAATCCAAATTGACAACACACACTTCCATTCTTATATATATTAATTAAATGCAATGACTCTCAATGTCGAAATCATTTGTGTGAGTTTATCGCCGATAATTACGTCCCGAATCGTGATGTAAATATTTACAATTGAGCGTAGTTCAGACGATGTTTCCTATATAGGGAGTGCATGGTATGGTCGATTTCTTGAAATTTTCGGCGATGTTAGTAGATTGCTACATTCCACAGGTTGGCATATATAGCGCCTGAGTACTAACTTATCAGTTTCACGAACTCGAACAAGTTCATCATATGTCTCTGCTGATCAAAGTGTGATTATATTTGTATACCTATATATAGGTTGGAATAATTTTCTCACGAACATCAATTCATACTATGCATAATGAAGTTGCTTGCGTCACATTGATCAATTTCCGGAAATACTCGGAACCGAGGCTACTATATAGCACGTCTGCCTGGCGGTTACACGCAAACAACCCTGAACGATCGACAAAAATACCTCACACGGGCATATATAATTGATTTGTGATACCTGAGGGAACCAATCGCAGAGCAGCAAACTTCTCCTCTCTACGTCATAGGAACGAAATCGGAAAGGGAATCGATATAGGATGAAATTTACGATTATTATGGGTTATATATGGAACCCGTGCTATAAATATAGGATATCATTTATTCTGAGACCTCAATAATCGATAGCAGTCGTAAAATCGTATATAGCCATAGTTGCGTTATATTAAGGGCTTTCAGACAATTTCTATATTGGACGATTATTCTTCCAGTTCATTTGGCTTTGCTAATCAACTCGTAAAATGTTGTGCTATATCTGTCACACAATGTTGGCAACGACATACGTGCTTCCCTAATTATAATACAAGTTGTCGTGCGATCAAACCATATATTCTACCAAGTGATGAAAACAGTTTTAAAGTCACACACATATATATAATTATATATACATGAACATGCAGTGTTTGCGAACTTCCATTTATCTCTATATGATGTATTAGCTGCTGTGCCCGACTTCGTCCGGGCTATTTAGGGATTTCTATGTGATCGCCTCAGTATTAGGAGAAAGAAAAAAAACTATTGTTCGATCGGTTCAGAAACATGCCTATATGAGCATATATGAGGTCAAGGTCAATGACATGGTCGCACGTGAAATTTGACCCGCCCATCTTGTTCCCGGAATCAAAGTAAGCCTACATACCAAATTTGAGTCGAATCGGTCGAGGTCCAGAAACATGCATGCCTATATAAGCGTATATGAGCGAGATCAAGGGCAATGACACGGTCGCACGTGAAATTGGACCCGCCCATATTCCCCCCGGGATCAAAATAGACCTACTTGCCAAATATGAGTCGGATCGACCGAGCAGTTTTTGAGTCTATTACACATACATACATATACAGAAGTTATATACTATCTTGCAGCTTCTTTGTTTCCTACACTCTAAGAAAAAAATTCCTAAGTTGGTTCCACGGAGAACCAGATATCAGCATATATAGAACCCAACAGTTTGGCTCCACTTTTCCTTGATTCCATCGCCATGGAACGAAGTCATAAGTTTGTTTTTTTGCAGAACCAACTGAATCCTAGGTTTGTGTGGTAACGTTTAGGTGTGCACGACCTACGTTAATATAACTATATATGTCCATGTGCACGCGTTTGGGGTTACGATGATTTGCTTAAGACTCGAAGAAAGCGTCGTTCGTTTGAAATACCGATGCCTATAATAATTTATGACTGAACTGTTTCCCACTCATTTAGACTCAAATAATTGGATTGCTCGCTTGGGGGGGGGGGGGGGGTAACTCTATTGCTCATATCACAAATAGGAGAAACAGGGTATAAAACAATAATTTTTATATATATAATTCGATACTTCTTTCAAACATCAGAACGTCTTCCGGGTCTATTCGGTGAACCAACATCGGGTGCAATCAATTTTAAACAGTATAAATTATTTACAAACTAATAGGACATTCAGTAACAACGACACCTCCTCCGTACTTATCATTGTAGCAAAGTGTAACAGCACATTGTTTTAACAAACACTCATTTTAATTGTTGGTTCTCCCCTCAGGACAAAATTTAGAAACAAGTGTGTTCCATGTGGATAGAAAGAACCCGAATGTCTGTTGTGTACTTAATTTGGTTCTTTATTGTGATTCTTCATGAAGAACCAATATATGTATATTTGGTTCTTCATTTCTTCAGTTTTGGTTTCCCAGGGAACCATATTTTCTCTGTGTGTGCAAAGAAATAAAACATGTAAATGCAGAGCACAACAAATCGCTGGGTACAAACAACGGAAAACACCACAAAGACTGTAGTATAGGATAGGATAATTTTATTTACAATACACATATGAATAGTACAATAAATTAACATATAACTAGATAATAATTCAGTATATTGCTGGGGGGGGGGCATAGCCCTGCCGGGCTGTCTTCCTGTTTCCCCCATAACAAATATCATACAAATAATTTATCAGATAGCGTGAGTATTATTCATATTCATATCCACGTACACGTACAGACTAATCGTATATATAACAAATAATATAAGACAAAATGTTCAGGGCATTTTTTTTTTATACAAAAAGTGTTTATATGTTTGTGAGCCAATCCAGACGAGTGATCACTATATCGCTTTATCTCTCCCCGGAAACGTTACGTTCTTGTCACATGTTCTAAAGTATGGGAAGTTTCTGCATGTCTTAGTTTCAAACGAAGATTGAGATAATAGTATTCAGATTATAGAGAAGTTCTCATGATGAAATCTCAGAACACAAGCTCATCACGATGTCTCATCCGACTCAGAATTATTATTTCATACACATAGATTCATAGGATTCTGGGGAGAGATTATGCATCTTTTATAGTAACAATAAAAATAAATATGAATTCATATGATTCGCCGGAAGGGCTTTTTGTTGAGTGAGGTTTAGGGAGAATGTTAACTAAATGTGATAATTATGTGTGTGTATACCATCATAGATTGGAGGCGCAGACTCGGCATGAGTGTCCATTACTTCAAATATGCTTGTCCACCTTTAATGTGTCGATATTATGGCTTGCGTTGTAGTCATCGTGGTATTGGTATTGTGCAGCAATTGTAGTAAAACCTGCGGTAGTGGACGGCGAAGTTCCTGAAGTCGACATGCAGCTCTCAATGAATCGAGTATTGAATTAGCTAAAACAAGGTCAGAATTCCATAGAGAAGAACATGATGCGTTGTACCTTGACCAAAGCTATAAGAATAGCTATATATGCCTGGATATATATGTTAGTAGGTACCACGCATCGCATGTCCCCAAATCGCGAGAGAAGTGCGGAAGCCGCTTCATACGCCATACATATTTTGTTATGTATAATCACATCACTTCTTTGTGACATATCTCACGGATGTATATATATATTATCTGGATATCTATATACATGAACAATTTATTATCACCAATATTGTCGTCATAACTCATAAAATTAAATTTATTGCTTTTTTGTTCGAAATTCCACAATGTTTCCGAATGGCGGAGGAGGTAATCGTCTCCGAATGTACCGTGCATATCAATCCATATGAATTCGATTAGTATATAGATACAAAACGTAGATAACACCTACATTCATTATTATTTTTTTCTTCTAAACCGGCAAACAAACAAAATAAAATAGAAAGATATACTTATCAATGCACATGTCTCGTGCGGATGTCGTATCTATATAATACTAAACTTTGGTAAACCGTATATTCTCTATTATACAAGTTCATACATTGCATGGGAATGTATATCTGATTGTTTGTTTTCAAATAACCCCCGTATAACGGCGTATAAATTGTTTTAGTTCGTCTTGATCATTGATACATGTAATCCTGTTTGGGGGAATACCTTCCCACACAGCAAGAGCATTGTATAATTATAATATATACATGATGTCATATCTCAAAAGTCACGAGTGCTATATGCAATTCCTCGATCGCAAGAGATTATATTAAATATAGACTGTGTCTGAAAATACCCACGTCACTGATTCGTGGTTCTCAATATGGAATTGATCCATATTTTCCTCTTGGCGTCACGAAAACACGAGACACATTCTATCGATTTGGCGGCTAAATATAACACCGGACTCCCGAGATCACGGAAAAGTAATTTATCTCTTGGAGTATTCCACTATTGCATGGGTGTAGCTACGCGTTTATACTATTGACAAAATATATCGCGCACCCAGCATCACAGATTTGAGTATAAACGAATCGGTATATATATCCTCACGGTGAGCACGAACTGAAGCAACACGTTCTGCGTCTGCCTGTAAGACTATATATAACCCATGCACTCTCGTGCGTGCATGGACACTGGTATTCACTATAATATGCTGAATTATCTCGTCTAGTTAAAATTGTGAATTGAATTTTGTCGATTGGTTCAATCAAATTGAGACGTTGGTGCCATCTGCGATCCGCCTGTAATGCAATGAATATATATAGGCTGATATCATTATTTGTCAATGTTATATTTTGTCAATATTATCACGGTGGGGAATCACGTGGTTTCGAGTTGATGAGTACCACGCATTAAAAATGGCGGAAGCGATCGACAGAAAACACAAAGAGAAACGAAGAAAAATGTAATAAACTAGGATATGCCATAGTACTCATAGTATTTTGGCAGCTACGAGCATATGTTACATTATTTTTCAAACAAGTTGATACCTCATGTGTGTCCAAACTCACATTTGTTTACTCTAACATTCTGATCAAAAGTCGTCAGTCGGAGGATTTTCCACGATGTGTTTACTGGTGTATTCCACGAACATTTTCTATTTTCATGCTTTTACTCTGCTTGGACCAAAAGTATTGTTACTAATGGTATGTTTATTGAAAGAAGGCACACGTAGTCGGCAGTATATCGAACCCTGCTTTAAAAAAAATGATTTTTCCTTGTGAATCGTAGCTTTTTCATTAGTGATGAGTGTATACACGCACCACAATTAAGTGGTGAGTTACCACGAACTTGTTCAATATCGATTGAATAAATAGAAGACATCAAACGAGTCAACCGGCTTACAGCGAAATTTACAAACGGAGTTCAGCAAATTAGGTCTGAACCGTCCATATATGTAGGCAGTGTGCAGGCATAATTTACTGTAATTTCGCTATAAACTGAGTCGACTTGAAGACCAAGCAAACCGCGAATGTATAAGGTACTGTTCAATTGGGGTAATAAATTATATTGTGTACCCTAGATGTAAAGCATGTGGTTAAATTACATATAATTATGTTACTACTTCTATTAATGGTCGTTGCATGGTCACCATTGTCAATGAGTGTAATGACCGTATATGAAATGCTGGACAATTTAGTAACACGAAATAATGGCTGAGGCGACAGAAAACACAACGAGAAATGAGGAAAAAGCAATAAAATAGGATATGACATATTACACAGTATTTTGGCAGCTACGAGCATATATATGCATGCTACACTATTTTTCAAACAATCTCATTCTGATACTTCTTGCGTGTCAAAACGCACAGCTGTTTAAAGGCCCACTTAATTTTCAAGTCACTGGTTATTTATTTTATTGTGCCTTGATATACGGTTTTAATAACAATCTATGCCATAAAATATGATTAAAATACCATAATTCATCACCATTTGAAACGTCTGTGTCTCAGAAGATGCCCATAGAGAAATAGAAAACAGCTGAAATCATAGAAAGATTACCCCGTTTAGGCTCCCAGAATACAAACTAAAAATGTATTTTCAATGGAAGGAGAATAACTCTATAGTCTCTATCTTTAAGATTGAGAGTTATTCTCCATGCATTGAAAATAATACAATTTGAACTACAATCCAGATGAAGAAAAAAACATATCAGTAACTCAACAAAAACGTGTTTGCAGTTTATTATACCGGATAAGTTGATAATACAATGTTTTGGGGCTTCCTCTTTCAAATGGTATATAATATGGCATATATTTTATATATGTGATGTGGGTGTTCGAAAATTAAGTGGGCATTTAACGCTTATAACCAGTGATGCGGGCTTCACATGAATGGCCACATTAGTCAATCACCAAATTAAATTATTTGGGTGTATTTACATCACAATTCAACTGAATATAAATCAACCAAAGTACCATGCAAATTGACCGGATTTGATTTAAAGGGGCACTGTACGCCACATGTTGTTGTTGGTTTCTATAGTCTCCGAGTCGGAGAATAAGGTAACAATTTTTCCATTATTTGAAAGTCTGTTGAGTACGAAGTCATGTTACGGATGACAAATTTACCGGAATGCAAAAATACAAATTGTCGTTGTCGAGTAATTTTTGTAAAGTTTTCAACCAAATGAATCAAATAAAAGTTATATTATATGCATAGTATTGCATACTAGTCCCATATAATCATTTAAGTTATTGTATCGTCGCTAGTCAGTGAGTGGCTTGAGTGTTCTCCCCGTATCATCATAATATTTTAAGAAATCGTGTGTGCGATCGGTTTAAAAATCCAGTATCCCTCAATTACTATTTTTGATTACGGTAATTCGTAATTTAATTGACGCCATTTTATGGCTCCAGTCATAAATTCAATTTATATCAAATTATTAACTTTTAAATTATTAAATTTTAAGATAGCCTATTAACCTGAGCGTTTACAGAATACATCTTCGACTCAAATTACTTATGTTTCTATATATTATCGATATTAGATCGTTGTTGTCACCGGAAATTTAATGAAAATGGCGTACAGTACCCCTTTAAAAGCACACTTAATTTTCGAACCCCCAGATCACATATATAGAATATATGCCATAATTATTATATACCATTTGAAAGTTCCAAAACATTGTATTATCAATTTATCCGGTGTAATAAACTTGGAACATGTTTTTGTTGAGTTACTACTTTTTTCATCTGGATTGCAGTTCAAATTGTATTATTTTCAATGGAGGGGGAATAACTATAAATCTCAAAGATAGAGTTATTCCCCTTCCATTGAAACTACATTTTTAGTTTTAATTATGTTGCATTCTGGGAGCCAAAACGGGGGTAATCTGTATATGATTTAAGCTGTTTTCTATTTCTCTATGGGCATCTTCTGAGACACAGACGTATCAAATGGTGAGTATTTTAATCATATTTTATGATTGTTATTAAAACCGTATATCATCGCACTATAAACAAAATAATCAGTGCCTCGAAAATTAAGTGGGCGTTTAATTAATGGTTTGGTATATACTTTCAATGTCTGTAATGAATGGAAGTGAACATCACTTCTAATCTTGTCGAAAATACGTTGTACAAATGGGAACAAACAACTTACCATTCAATTGTTTTATATTAACAGTGTGGTCTGTTTTGTTATCATTGGAACCATCAAATTTACGAGTGTTACGACGTGGGTTGCTTTTATACTATATATTAAATCATTAGTTTATTCATATATCTGTGTGAACATTTGAACGAGGACATTCGAAATGGTAGAACATAATTGCATTCCAAATATTTCGCTGAATTGGCACCGATTTGGCGTGATATGGCATTCTGATACGGCATGTTTTAGCCCCGTGTTTACACTTTGCGTTATTCCGATTGTGTGGTAGATCTGTCGCTCACACCGTGCTATGTTTTACGGGACTAAATCCATATTATTACCATTCATTATTTTTAATCAAACAAAACCACCCATTTTTATTTTCAGAAATCACACGTTCGATACCGAGGAAAGAACAAGACTATATATCTGGGAGGCAAAAGGAAGGCACCGTACCGGTATATATCTACCGATCAGAATTCATTCATGATAGGGTGTGTTGGAGTCCGCTGGGAAAATCGTAATCGTTACTATCGGGACCGGTAGCAAAGTCTCCCGACTTTACAATGATCAGTGGCCTATATGCAGAACATGGCTGCATATATAGTTTTAGACATGTATGTGCCCAACTTTGAACAAAACCAGCACCATGTGATTAGACACTGACTAAATTAAGGCAATACCAATGAATGATTAGTACACAATTGTGGTATTTGATTAACAACCGTTGCTAACCTTAAATAAGACACCTGGTTCACTTCGACGACCAGGTTTAGGGTGGATACACACATGCATGTAATGTCTGTATGTAAAATACATGTATTTTACATGGCCACACCAATAATTGACCAAATTAATCACCTGCGCGCGAGAGGTCAATTTCACTAGTGAGTAGTTATAAGCCAGTATCAAACAAACTGCCATCAAGAAATTTCAGGCCAGTCATAAACATGTCTTCTTTCATGGATGCCGAAATGGGTAATTCTTGTCTGATATATGTTGCTGTGTTTTTCACGAGTTATAATTCATTTCGAAAAGTGGATTAGAGCTGGTCGATTTTATACTTGATTTATTTCTGTCATTTCTTGGAAACAAGGTCATCCAAAACAAAAATAAAATATGCAGGATTCTTTTATAGGATGATACCGGCTTGTTGAGATTTCTCTGATAATTTGAGAGCGAGCTCATGTGATAACATTAATTCTATTGGCACTGCAAATATTCATTATAGCGCCAAACAATAATGCAGGTACAGCGTTGGAATTAAAAAGAGTGACACCCCCCATTTATATATATATGTTTCTCAAGCCAAAGGTTGAACAAGCTCCTAACTGTCACAAGCTTGAATTATAACATTTTCGACCATAATCCATGATTGGGGAAGGGGCTGGTTCTCGAAAGCTTCCAATAACTAAGGGAGTTAATTGAATGTATCAGCCGGGATTATCTGGGCAAGAATTACAATATAATGTTTTACTTAAATATTCCATAGTTGTAAATTTTGCGTATACATGTATAACTGTATAACACAAGAGAGGAAAGGTGACGTAGTTGGGAACTCGTAGCTAGGCAACCCTTTCGCCGAATGAATACAAAGTGCAACACCATGCATTCAAATTTAAAGCTGTATAATATGTTCATAATTATATGAATAGCATAAATTGCTGCATATTAGATTAATCACTCGTAGAAAACAGACATGACAGACATGACTACGATATTTATAAAGCAGGGTGTCAGGACTCAGGGTGCTGCATGCACAGACCCCCCCCGTTGAGGAAATATGCAATGGTGAATTCGGTAGCTTCTGGGATAATATAGCTCCCCGTGCATGTTGGGGGTCATAGCCCCCTGCGTTGGGGAAGATGCCATCACTGGTATTAACATCAATAGAAAACTGACAATGATTTGAACAGAACGTCGACCATTTGAGTTATCGCGCGAATAATTATTTTAAGCGGCCTGACGACTTCGTCCCAGTCAACGGCTCTTCAGCGGTTCAGAGTTTAACTCACTGTGGTTAAACACAGTCGCAATGATTGGGTTGTCAGCGGACACATATTACACGGGGTGTATGATCGATTTAAAACGCCAAATACACGATATTTACAGAGATTACATGCATGTGTGTATCCACCCTATACATCTCAAATTTCACATTTGGGTATTAACTGTATCGGAAACGCAAACGTTGAATTGCGACCCTATAAGCTAGAATTGCAATTTCAAATGAATTCCTGGTAATTTCCTAGACTAAGTTTCTCGATCAATGGCCAATGGGGCACAAATATGTACAGTTTCATATCTGTGTCACAATTTGAACATAACCAATACCATCTGACTATAGACACTATCTAATTTTGCCTATTTATGCTGACAATTTATTGTTATTCTTGTGGCAAAGTATTTGAGGGAGAGATTTGTTGTGTTGACTAAGATATTAATTTAGAATGTGAAACATGTATCCCGGGGGAGTTATCGAGTGGACGGAGAAAGTGTTTTCTTTATCATCAGATAAACATAATTTAAACTCCCAATTTAAATAAACCCGACCAGGAATTATAGAACAACCATCTATATAAGCCCAGCAATATTTATCAATGGACATGATTACATTCTTTAATATTTTTAAACAATACCGCCCTATCCACATCTATATGGCTAAACATATCATTGGCATAGATGAGTTGTTGTAGTTGTTACATTGATGCTGGTCGGCTTTCTCCAAATTTAATACTAAAACAGAATGATCCATAAGTTACGGTGGCTGGTTTAGGACATGAGAATTTGTTTGTATTTCGTGACCACGAAATACTAATTCGTGGCCACGAAATAACTAATTTGGTGGCCACAAAACACTAATTCGTGGCCAAGAAATAACTAATTCATAGTCACGAAATACTAATTCGTGGCCACGAAATAACTTATTGACCTTTGCATATATCCAGATACCTTTACGGTATGGTTACACTAACTTGATGCTGTTTTAGAAACAATGTGTACGATCGCAGAGAAGCTACTATAAACCCCCTATGGACCCGGGCTCTATGGGTATTTGGGCGTCCTATATAAACTAGTCCAGAAAGAACGGGGAAACACGGGTCAGGTGGCTCCAAGACAAACCGAATATTCATTAGTTTTTACCACAAGGCCAATGGATCGAATGGGAATGCCATTTCTCTCGGCATATTGGCCGATTTAAGTCGAATACGGGGTTTTGTAGGGTGGGCCCAATACAAGCTTATAAATATTCACTCCTTTCAACCATCCCCGATCCAAAAAGGTCGCCACTCAGAAGGGGTCAAATGGGGTACACATTATTTCTCGGTCACTTGACCGATATAGATCAAATAAAGGGTGCCGTGGCTCACAAAGCAACCAAATGTTCACACCTTCAGCCCACTCGAGCGAAAATGATAACTGATCAAATGGGACCATACATTGTACCATGCACACACCCCCCCCCCCCCCATTTTAGGTCGAATACAGTGTGTTGTAGGGTGACCCCTGAGACAAATTAAATGTTCACCCGCTTTTATCATCCCCGATCCTAAATGGCCACCCCAGATTGGTTCAAATCTGACACCTATACAATATCCCGACCCCTTATTTGATGTGGTATAATTGGTGCTGTAGCGTGGCCACAAGATATACTGAATGTCGTGGTGCCTATGTAACCCACCCCAGGACGGCGGCAACTTTGGATCGGGTTGGTGAAAGGGGTTTTTACTTAATTTGTTTTACGGGCCACCCTAAAACACTCTTTATCTCAAATCGCCGTGGCTCATGCCAAGATGGTGGACAATTACAACCAGATCATCTCTATTCGCTTCGATTACAACAATGGGACTGACGATCGTACATCACAATTAGTTGTTTCGTGGCCACGAATTATTTATTTCGTGACGACGAATTATTTATTTCATGGCCACGAATTTGTTATTTCGTGGCCACGAATTAGTTATTTCGTGGTCACGAAATAAAACAAATATTCCCATGTCCTAAAAGTTTTGACTGACACTTACATAAATATGACTCCCAGATTTGTTAGCACACAACTCCGTATTATGCTTCGTCCTGACAATAAACATTAATTTTGTCAATTGATGAAAAAACACCATCAATCAATTTTACAACGACATCATGAAACTTTAGTCTTGATAAACATTGCATGTGTATAATAGTGGACATTATCACTGAAGCACGTGATTGTGATGTGTATGATTGGTGTGAACCACACTTTTATCAACTACTGTATCTGGTGGCCTGACTATATTGCATGTAAATTTTGTAAAATCACATGTAGTTACGATAGATTACATGTAATAGCCATGCATATATGATAGCCATTAAGTTCCACCAAGTGAACATTTGAGTAAATTGTCAAACTCTTTATAGGGTCAAACGTTAGTATTGTTCGCAACTGTAGTAGTGTACCAGCGGAGACTTATCTGACACCATTCTCAAAAATACATTTCAGAGTCATACTTGACATATGAGCACAATTTCAACTTGCACAATTCATGAACAGGCTTATCGTGTTAGTTAATATTTGTATAATCAGGAAACGCTCTTTAAAGTTTTAAAACCGTCCAAACAATTTGTTTTCACTAAAATATCAGACTGGAAACAAGTAGACGCTGAAAGTATACCACCATATTTGATACGTTTGTTAATTTCAACTCGCACAGTCCACCAGAAGGTTAGTTATGAGGATTAATATTTGTACAATAAGTAAACGCTCTTTAAATTCTTAAAACAGTCCAAAAACTCTTCTTTTTTTTCAATAAAAATTCAACTGGACACATGTAAACTCTGAAAGTAGACACGCTGTTGATAAATAAACCGTTCGCGTGTCGTCTTAGACAATCCGAAATGGCGCGACCGTTGTTTTCGACCAAAGGAATCTGACTTGTGAAATCATCGAGGGTGGGGGTAGGGTTAGCTTTTCTGCGATATCTTTACCAAAAATCGATGTATGGAAGTTTTGTTTGTGGAATATGATCAATATATCCTTGTAGATTGTTCATGTTCATCTATATGTGATATAGCTTATTTTAAAAACATACAATACCTTAATATTTGGGAAAGAAAATTGAAAATGCAGTCATAAATGCAATGATTTTTGATAAAATTCCACATTAAGATATGTAATTAAGTAATTTGTGGCAAGATCTCCCCATGTTTTTCGATTTCCAAGAACAAAGAAAACCACGTACCGAACTTGCTGTGAGTAATAGCATGTTTGTAATACCAGGTGGACGGGAAAAAAATAGAGGGGTACACAAACAAAAGCCACACACAAATCTGTTTCCACTAAAATATCAAGCTGGAAACATGTAGATTCTGAAAACAGACACACTGGTGGTATAGAAACTGTTCTCATATCGCTTTTAACATTCCGAAAACGCGCGACCATTTTTTTCGACATAAGGAATCCGACTAATATATATAACTTAACCACACGCTTTACATCTAGGGTACACAGTTTAATTTATTACCCCAATTGAACAGTACCGTAGTTTGGCGATATATATATAATCTTCAAGTCGAATCAGTTTATAGCGAAATTCCTGTAAATTAGGCCTGCATGTTGCCTATATCGACGGTTCAGACCTAATTTGCTGAACTCCTTTTGTAAATTTCGCTGTAGGCCGGTTGTCTCGTTTGGTATCCTCTATTTATTCAATCGATTCTGAACAAGTTCGTGGTAACTCATCACTAATTAAAAAGCTACGATTCACAAAGTAAAATACATATTTTAAAAGTAGGGTTCAATATATTACCTAACTAAATGTGCTTTCTTTCAATAAACATAATAGAGCTTGAGCTGCATGTAGACCACCCTCCCCCTATGCCGATTTTTGGTGGTTATGATATCTTTGTAGAACTATATCAGTCCTTCAATTTGCCGGTTGTTTGCCATCTGGCGATGGGGGCTTTATAGAGTTATCGGTCTTTGAGTCCAAGATGGCCACCAACGTTGAATATCTAACCAGGTAAATTTCAATTCGCAATTAATCAGAAAAGTTTATGAGGTATTACGTCGTGCGATATGCCATTCTATTGATAATTGAGTACTCCTTATTTATTTGTAGGAATAAATTTCATATATTTAAAATGGCCGCCAAAATGGCCACCGGAATTGGAAAATGTGACACTTTTTCACTAATATCTTCTATATCAGTTTCTGCTGTTTAGAACTGATTGAGAATTGTGACTTTATTTTGTATTGTTTATATTAACTGATCATTGGGGCAATGAAATAAGAAATTCTTTGGGTCCTAGGCCCTTCCGATCCCTCAAAAATTTGACTTTACAGGAAGCGGTATAAAATTTTCACAAAAAATATCACAATTGGGATTCTAATCACATTTCAACAAGGAATGAGCAGAACTGTGCTATGTAAGTGAGACATACCATTACCCGTGAATATTCCAAGTCATTGGAACCAAAATTGTTACTTTGGATCAAAATGGCCGCCAAAATGGCCGCCAAAATATGGAAAATTGTAAATATTGTAAATATATTGCCCCAGCGTTCACTGCAATCGCTTACAATCTGTGGTTGATGAAGTATATTGGCTATTCTGCCTTATATGCATTGAAAACTAACATGTCTGATTCACCTTGGTTAAGTTTTAGTATTGTAACCACTGACATTACCAGAAATATTGGATTTTACTCTCACACCATTGACATAAATATCGGCAAAAATTCACTTTTCATGTTTTGATCATTTTTATTAAAAGTAAACTGTAACTAACTTTGATATGAACGGTGTTTATCGTTTTGGTCTTATGTAAATGTGTCACACTAAGGTCAATATAGAGCAAATTACTCAAGATGACTTCCAAAATGACAACCAACTTGGGTAAAAAGTTCATTGTTGTTAGCAAATCGTAACTTACTTGGTTATTATGCATGTTAAGTAATCAACTGACAACAAAATATTATTGGCTGTCCCGGTTCCTTATGGGGCATGACAAATTCATTTTAAAGTTGCTTATGGAATTTTGCCGAAAACCTCTTTTGAGATTCTGGCCACTTTGAATCTTTGAAACGGAACTAAGATGAACCATAATCTGTGGTGACTATTCTGGCTATTTTGACTCATTAGGATAAAATTGATCACCTCGATACAAGAGTGAGGTCAATATGGTAGCCCGTGAGTTACTGCATGGTCATAGGTGAGGTGAATAGGTATACATGGAGTTATTTTTATGATCATGAATGATGTGAACAGATATACAAGGAATGTCTATATATGATCGTGAGTGGGATGTCCATTGTGAGATGTATATGTATACAAGTAGTGGCCGTATGGTAATGTGTGAGCTGAATATGTTTACATGGAGTGACTGTATGGTTGTATGGTTATGTGTGGATGTACGGGTAACACGATGTGGCTGTACGGACAATGATATTTTGTGCGGATATAACGGGAGTAGCTACAATGTCATATATGTGTTGTGTGTGTATATATGGAGTGACTATGGTCATGGGTGGGATGTATAGGTGTATATTTGGTGGCTGTATTGCCACATGTGGGTGACCATGTATACATCTGGTGTATATGTGATCATGGGTGGGGTATATGGATAAATAGGGAGTTGTTGCATGAATATGTATAATGCGTATAGGTGTACATGGACTGACAGCACGGTCATGAATATACATGCCTGAGTATATCTGGGTGGTCGTTGGCGAGCGTGTATGTATATAGGGAGTGCCGTGGTGGTAATGGTGGGATGTATATTTATATATGTCGTGGATGTATATTGTCATCGGTGGATGTATAGGTATACAGGGAGTAAATGTATGGTCATGGATGGTGTGTATGAGTACACAGCGAGTGATTGAATTGTCATGTGTGAGGTGTATATAAAAGTCTGGAATGTATAATTGATCATGTGTGAGAAGTATTGGTACACCTGGAAGGACTTTATTTTCATTGGTGATGTGTATATGTACACCTGGAGTGACTCTATGGGCATGTTTGTGTTGAATATGTATATATCGAGTGGCTATATGACCATGGTTATGGTGAATAGGTATACAGGGAGTGACTGTGTCGCAATTAATGAAATGAATAGGTGTACAAGGAGTGACCGTGTGATCACCAATGTGGTGAATATGTATAGACGGAGTGAAATGGGTCAGGTGTAGGAGTATACCTGGTGTGCACGTATGGTGACTCATTGTCATATGTTATGTGTACGGGTATACGCCAAGTGGTTGTATGGTCATTGGGCGAGGGGTGTATATGTATAGCACGTGTGACTATATGACCTTTGTTGAGGTGCATATGTATACATGGAGTCACTCTATGGTTATGCGTGGGGTGTATATGCTTATCTTGAGTGGCTATTTCGCAATTGGCGTGGCGAGTAGATATGCAGGGGTTGACCGTATGACCAATGGTGATGTGAATATGTGTACCTGTAGTGACTGTATGATCATGAATGTGGTGAATACAGGGAGTGGCTATATGGTTATGGGTCAGGTGTAACAGTTTACATGGTGTACATGTATGTTGACCCATGACTGTGTGGGGTGTATGGGTATACGCAAGTGGGGTTATATGACCAGTGGTGACGTGCATATGTATACATGGGGCGATGCAATGGTCATGGGTGGGGTGTATATGTATACCTTGAGTGGCTATTTGGCCATGGGTGTGGAACATAGGTACACATGGATTGACTTTATGGCCAATGGTGAGGTCAATAGGTATACAATGATTGACTGTGTGATCATGAATGTGGTGAATATGTATACATATAGTGACGATACGGTCATTGGTCAGTTGTAGGAGGTATACCTGGTGTGCATGCATTAAATTGTTATTGACAGATTATGGTCATGTGTGGTGTGCAGGGATATACACAAGTATGGCTGTGTGGTTATGGGTGAGGTGTATGTTTATAAAGCGAGCGACTATATTGTCATATGTGTGTTGTTTATTTGTATTTGGAGTGACTGTGTGGCCCTGGTGGGTTGTACATGTGTACCTTGGGTGGCTATCGCTTTCCACAATAACTCAATGATATGTTACTTGATATAGAGATCACACCAGAGAGTCCTCCTTGGTGGCGTGTATGCACAATGGAGGAAATGTTAAACGATTTTCCTGACAATAGTTGATAAATGTTTATGCTAATGGCCAAGAGTAGCCACATATTATGGTCGGATGGTCCCTCTCAGTTCCGTTTCAAAGTTCTGCCCATTTATTTTCAAAAACTTGGCCAGAATCCCAAAAGACAATTTTCGGCACAATTGTACACTGCACATTTTAAAAATTAAATGATCGTGCCTCATAATGTACAGTGCCAACCAGAATATAAAATGTAGTTGTCAGTCGATTAACTAACGTGTATAATAACAAAGTTAGTCACACTTTGCTACCTTTTCGGAACAGCAGATAATTATGTTCCGGATATATGTGAAAATCAACTTTTTACCCAATTTAGTTGCCATTTTGGAAGCCACATTGAGTACTTTGGTCATTAAACACCTTATTGTGACACATTTAAGATAGATAAAAACAATAAACACCTCTCATTCCAAAGATAGTTACAGTTTATTTGCAAAAAATGGTTCAAACATGAGAAGAGATTTTTTGCCGATATTTATGTCACGTTTGTGAGAGTGAAATCCAATATTTCTGGTAATGTCTTTGTTACAATAGTTAGTAACAATGTTAGTATTCAATGTATAGAAGGCAGAATAGCCAATTTCATTCATCAACCACAAATTGTAAGCGATTCCAGGACACACTGGGGCAATATCTACCATTTTCCATATTTTGGCGGCCATTTTGGTGGCCATTTTGATCCAAAGTAACAACTTTTGTTCCTATGAATTGGAGTATCCATGTATAATGGTATTCCTCACTTACATTCCACAGTTGTGCTCATATTTTGTTGAAATTTGAACAGAAACCCAATTGTGAAGTTTTGGTGAAAGTTTATACCGCATTCTGTAAAATCAAACTTTTGAGGGAACGGAGGGGGCTAGGACCCCAATAATTGCTTTTTTCATTACCCCAATGATTAGTTAATATAAAACTATAAAAAATAAGGTCACAATCCTCAGCCAGTTCCAAACAGCAGAAACTGATCAAGAAGATATGTGTGAAAAATAGTCATATTTTCTAATTCCGGTGGCCATTATGGCGGCCATTTTGAATATATGAAATTTATTTATACCTCTCAATAAGGACTAGTCAACTATCAATAGAATAACATATCGCACGACTTAATATCTCATAAACTGCCCGAGTGATTGCGAATTAACATTTATCAAGTCAGATATTCAATTTTGGCGGCCATCTTGGATTCAATGGCCTCGAAACATGTGAACATTGACTACCTATATGCATCCATGTGCTCGTGGAATGTTATTGAAAACTGCCCTGGTCTCTGTTCTCGTGGAAAATAATGAAAACATCGGTATTGTTCATAGTTTAATCACGTTATGCATGCGTAAGTTCACACACTATACTTTTTCAGATATATCTTCAAAATAAACGAAAAATCATATCATCGGTGTCACTTTAAGAAAAATATCGAGTCAGGTGCCCATGTGACACTATCTACGCAGACACTTGTTATATTCAGTTCGAATGAAACTGAGTTTGAGAAGATACATACAGTTTTAGTATTAATTTTGAGATAAATATTTCCCCTACCCCCAATAAGGATTTTATCGCAAAAAATCACAGTAGTTTTATAAAAATCGCTATAAAATGAAAAAGCCCCCACGCCCGAGTGGCAAACAAGCAGAAAAGTGTGTGAAATACATCCCTCTATCGGAAAAACATAGTCGGCTAAAATCCGCACAGGGGGAGGGTGGCCATATGGTAGCTCAAGGTCTATAACATTAGTAACAATACTTTTGGTCCAAGCAGAGTAAAAGCATGAAAATAGAAAATGTTCGTGGAATACAACATGTAACACATCTTGGAAAATCCTCCAACTGACGACTTTTGGTCAGAATGTTAGAGCAAACAAATGTGAGTTTGGACACACATGAGGTATCAACTTGTTTGAAAAATAATATAACATATGCTCGTAGATGCCAAAATATTATGAAATATGTCTTATCCTAGTTTATTACCCTTTTCTTCGTTTCTCTTTGTGTTTTCTGTCGCTTCCGCCATTTGAATGCGTGGTACTCATCAACTCGAAACCACGTGATTCCCCACCGTGATTATATTGTTGGCTTTTATTTATTGAACCAAATGACAAATTCAGTCTATAGCTGGACGAAATTTAATTGCACAACCTGCGAAACAAAATACCAGTTCAGCGAACCTGCATGGGTAAAATAGTATGTTGTGCCTTGCAGGGTCTCTCGTCTCAACGGGGCCATGTACCAGGGGTAGTGTTCCTTGTGTGGCACAAGAAACATTCAAGGTGCATAACTACATTACAACTGGACGATGACAGGATAATTGGAATGCAAATAAGTCGCACCCAGAACATGTACATTATAAAAGTGTATCTGCCATCGATTAATTATACTGATGAATTTTGTAGTGAATACTTAGTAACAGTTTAAAATGTCGTAGATACCTTCATAGCACTAGGTAGAGTGATTGTAATGGGTGATCTGAATGGAAACCTCGATAAGACCAATTCGAGGAATATCTCAAAAGTTTCATAAATTTGCAATTATTTCTCTGTCAACCACACATTGTTTACCGGTCCAATGTGAGCAACATGTGTACCACATAACTGTGATCGTGATGCCGGCACAATTATATTGACCATGTTCAAAACATCGAATACAACACGTACCACATGCACGGGTAACGGGGATCAGTATATAAGGCGCATCAATTTTGAAGATTCTTAGAGGGTTATTATTAGTCCAGGAGATATTGGTCAACCTCTGCAACCCCCCCCCCCCCAGGACTCAACTTTACCCCACTAATTTTCTTCCTTAATGTCTCCTCTAATTTTTTTCGCTTGTTAACAAGAAAAAAAAGTGGCCACAGAGACTCCAGCCAAGATGGCGTCCATCATGGCGGCCTTTTTTTTTATATGCACCAGGTCTCTTTGATCGCCGTTATAGTAAAGATGATGTCACATGCGGTCTTGTTTTCCGTTCGATTCGTTATGGTAATATACAACCCTTACAAATTAGCCAAAAATCCAATATGGCGACCAAGATGGCCGCCGAAATGTGAACATTTGCTATTTTTCGGACATTTCACCACCTTTCGTTTGTCTCTGTGTGAAAGTATTGGCATCTTGACGCGATTTTATGCATTTATCGTCTAGAGGAGTCATTGGCGAACACACGGGGATCATAATATACATTTCTTGCTGAATATTTTTGTCCGATATCACGTTTTCCCAAATGCCGGTATAATCTGGTCAAAGCCGAATCGATGCTAATAACGCAATGTCTGTTTCCAATCAATGAATGTTATTGCTATCATAACAAAACCCATGCATATATATGTGCAGGAGATACTCGAGCTAGGATTCCTCTTGAGTTGAGGAATATTCACCCAAATCCAAGATGGCGGCCAAAATGGCCACCAGAATAGAAAAATCGCTGATTTTAACATCAGTGAGCGTGATTGCCACGACAACTCCACACTCCACACCTGCTTACTATTGTGAGTTGGGAACACTGAGGCGAAGAACTGTCCTTATATCAAATCCAAATAAAAGTCCCCCAAATCCAAAGTGGCGCCCACAATGGCGGACAGATTTTGAAAAATCACCGAAATTCCCTCATTTTCACATCATTGGGCATTATTGTCGAGACAACTCCACATATGCTGACAGTTAAGTTGGAAATACTGAGGTGAAGTAATTACTTTGCATCTGATGAAGGAAATTGTTTTCCAAATCGAAGATGGCAGCCAAAATGGCGACCGAAATTTGAAAACACGCCTACATTCCTTTACTTTCTTACTATGGGCGTTATTGTTACGCGAATTCTACCCCCAATTACATGTTCATAACATTGATATGAAGTATTCATTTGAGTTTGGCCAACTCTCACAGTAAAGATGGCGGCCAAACTGGCGGCCAGAAATTGAAAATAAGTCGAAATTGTCACATACTAATTTCAACTTTGTGTCATAATGTCAATATGTATGGATTGGACGAAACGGTTCATAAGCCATCTATTAGTTCCAACATTAGTAGTAGCTTCTGGAACGATGAAAACCCACAATAATCGCGATGTGGTATTTCGAAATACATTCTTCACTAAGCGCCCATAATGGCCGTAACTGTATATGGGTGCGCCGAATAGTCATATTATGACTTCCAAGAATCAAAACAACAGTACCTGAGCTTATTCTGATTTGCCACATTCAGCATTATCTGGACCAGCATCCGTCTCTTCGTCACACTAATCCATCTCGCTCACACCAACACAGTTTTATACACTTCTTGGTAGAAGGGTTCCACTAATCGGAATGTTTCAAAGAACACATATGCCGGTGTCAAGCTCACGTGTTTGTCTCCAAAGCTGGGAATTCTGATCCTTATTCTTGGCGAGTTTCATTCGTGGTAGCTATGGTATAATTCAGATGCTACATATGGGATCTGAGCGTCATCTTGCATGATAAACTAGAAAGTATGCGGTCGATGCCTATACTAGCTTTCAGAAGGACCTCTCTGTCTGCGTATTTTTCAGATTTTATATCCTAATGGGGATAACTAAATGTACATCTGGTGATCTTCCCATCCAGCCACTTCTCAATATATGGTTCATCAATTCACATATCCACGTACTGACGTACCCGGACAGCTTCTGTATATGGCTTCGAATGTTGAATGCCTAACATTCGACGGATGCCTTTCTGCTAAGGCGTAGAAGACCATAATGCATAATATACCCACACTTCTTGATCACGATCATCAGAACAGTCCTGGTGGCGTCCAGCAATCGTCTCACCGTACAGATCCAAGCAGATAATAACAATACACGCGGTGCTAGTTTGTGGGCATGAGTCATGATAGTGGAAATGGAATTGGACCATGACTGCACCGCCCCTTCTTTGGGTATGTTTTAGATTCAGACATGATCTCATGTGGCTTTGCTTTCCTTGTATGATAACATTGTATCTTCCCATCCGTTTGGAAGCCGTTCTTAATCAACTGGACCAGGCGTGTACCATTGGCTACGACTATATAAGCCACACCCAGACTGGGATGTAGTCTTAAAGACGGTGCCTTTGATAGTTAGTTGATTGTCATACTCACGATGTGTGGTGGTCGGTGTGGTTCAAGGAAGTACAATAACATCAACACAAGGGTGAAATGTTCAACGCGAAGAACATCTAGAGGAATGTTACTTTGATGAGATCTTGCATTCAGTTTAACCTACGTTGGGTACACCAAGTGATTTCTTGGAAACATCACCATTCCGACCATTGTCCTGCATGAGACATATTAACTACTATATTCTAAAGTTATATGGTATAAAACTATATGATCATAAAGGTCACGTTCACCAACGTCCACATCCATTGCCGTCGAGACTATAAATTGTTCTTTAAACACATAGTGAAATAAATGCACCACAGTTCCTGACATTTTCTTGAATAATACCGCCCATATACTGACACTAACTCTGAGAGAGGATAACAACAACGCATACCTTCATTCTATAAAGACATTATCCTTTAGCCCATCCGATTATTCTGGGGAGGCTAGTATTATCCATATAAAATTATACGTCTGGTCAGGTTAATTTAGAACGGCCTTGAAACGGATGTGGAAATACAATCTTACCACACCAAAAACACCAACACGCATGACATTCTATATCTGAAACGTGCACCTGGTGTAGGGGTATATACCGTGGCCCATTTCATTCCCACTGTCATGGCGCATGTCGACAAACTAGCACCGCGAGTATTGTTCTTCTCTACTGGGAGCTATTCGACGAGACGACTGCGGGACGTCACACAGTTTGCTAAGGATCATGGTCAAGAAGTGTGGGTAGTCGGTACATTATGGTCTTCTCCTTAGCAGATAGGCATCTGTCCAAGGGAATGAGACAGCTAGCAACCTTCGAAACACTGCCGAAGTTGTCCACGTATGCCAATACATTCGCTAAGTTTGTGAGTTGAACCATCTATTGAGAAGTGACTAGTTAACTGGGAAGTTCGCCAGGTGTACATGTCGTTATCCCCATGGGGTATGAGAAAGACATACATAGAGATGACCCTCTGTAAGCTTGTATACTTATCGACCATATGCCTTTCTAGTTGAAGATGACGCACATATTTAGCAAGTATTTAAAATCTTAAACGAGACAACGGAAAATTAATTGTTTGAAACGTTATGATTAGAGTGACCCTTCTCCCAGGAAGTGTTGAATACTTTGTCGGTGTGAGCGACCTAGATTTATCAGGCAAAGAAATGGAAACTGGTCCAGATCATTATGGACTTGGCAAATCAGAATATGTTATCAGGTAATTGTTCTAATATGGCTATTCGGCGCACCTACGGTTACGGCCATTATCGGCGCTAATTGTCGAATGGATTTCGTAATGCCACATCGCGATATTAATGGTGGGTTTTCGAACTTCCATGAGGATACGAGCAATGTTATGCCTTTTGATACTTTTTTAAGTTGAACTAATAGATGGTTTGTGTATAGTTTCGTTCATACATATCGATATTATGACAAAAATTTCTGGCCTCCAGTTTAGCTGCCATCTTGACATTGAATATCAATTGCCAAACTCAAATGAATACTTCATATCAATATTCCATATCAACATGTAACGGTGGGTAGAATTCGCGAAACAATAACGCCCATCGTAAGAAAGTAAAGGAATGTAGGCGTGTTTTAAAATATCGGTCGCTATTTTGGCCGCCATCTTAGATTTGGAAAACCATTTCTTGCATGGGATGTAAGGTAATTACTTCACCACAGTATTTCCAACTCAACTGTAAGTATGGATGGAGTTGTCTCGTCAATAATGCCCAATTATGTGAATATGAGGGATTTTCGGTGATTTTTCTAAATCTGTCCGCCATTGTGGGCGCCATTTTGAATTTGGGGGACTTTTATTTGGATTTGATATAAGGACAGTTCTTCGACTCAGTGTTCCCAAATCACAATAGTAAGCAGGTGTGGAGTTGTGACAATAACGCTCTTTGATGTTAAAATCAGCGATTTTTCTATTTCTGGTGGCCATTTTGGCCGCCATCTTGAATTTGGATGAATATTCCCAACTCAGGTAAAAGAAGAATCCTAGCCCGGGTATCTCCTGCACATATATAATATAATCATGGCTGGAGTAATTTATTTCTATTCTGGTGGCCATATATATGCATGGGTTTTGTTATGATAGCAACAACACTCATTGATTCGAAACAGACATTGCGTTATTGTCGTCGTTTCGGCTTTGACAGGATTATACCGGCATTTGGGAAAACGTGATATCGAACAAAAATATCCGGCAAGGAATGTTTATTATGGTCCCTGTGTATTCGTCAATGACTCATATAGACGATAAATGTATAAAATCGCGTCATGATGCCAATATTTTCCCACAGAGACAAACGAAAGGTGGTGAAATGTCCAAAAATTTACAATTTTTCACATTTCGGCGGCCATCTTGGCCGCCATATCGGATGTTTGTGTCGGATTTTTGGCTAATTTGTAATGATTGTATATTACCATAACGAATCGACCGGAAAACAAGACCGCGTGTGACATCATCTTTACTATAACGGCGATCAAAGAGACCTGGTGCATATACAAAAATGGCCGCCATGATGGACGCCATCCTGGCTGGAGTCTCTGCGGCCACGTTCTTTTCTTGTTAACAAGCGAAAAAAATTAGAGGAGACATTAAGAAAGAAAATTAGTGGGGTTAGGTTGAGTCCTGGGAGGGGGGTGCAGAGGTTTACCAATATCTCCTGGACTATATACAGAAATGGAATATGTTAGGGGAAATTTCTGAAAAAAATAAATCTCTGATTCAGTGATAAATTTTTAATGACTAAATAGTAAGGAAGCACAAAAAAGTTACGACATGCACGTTTTGTGAACCTTCATGGTAAATGCTATGGGAGGCTGTTTTCACATTTATTCCCTAATTGTGCTTAAGCGCAATTCATTTGCGATTAAGCGCAAATAGAAGTTGAGGCTATCACCCCCAAAAGAGCCAGTCCAAATTAGCATTTTCATCAGGAATCCATTTTCCCCACCTTTTTTCATTTGAACTCATTGTGACAGCTAGATGTAAAATGTGAATTTCAATTCTAATTCTAAATATTATGGATCCCGCTCAAATTGATAAAAATTCTGACCACAATGAGTTGGATTGTCAGGAATTTCAAATGGTCTTTAATTTATGATGGAGGAAACAGGACTGATGAGTCAGAAAATGAAAGAGACTGTTTGGAGGGGATTAAACACTGTCATTGAGACAGTCTCGATAAAATGAGTTGAATGCTTCATTCCAAATATATATTTCAGACATTTTTTTTCAAATGAAGCTGAAACAAGACTTGAATCAAGAACAGTAGTTAATTTTTGAGCCGGATCCATGGGGGGGGGGGCGATTTTTTTTTTACGAGAAATGAGGTTGGGGGGGTGGGTGGGTGTGTAACCGAGGCCGGAAACAGTTTTTGACCACTTTTTTTGCATTTTTTTTTCATTGTCATATTTTCAACTGTTTTAAACATATTTGTTTATATGTTGTGGCTTGTTGCAATATGAGAAGCACTAATATATTCAATATTGTTATAATTACCCCCATAAGTTGATATAAAATGAAAAAATAGTGAATATTGTGGGGGTGGGTCCTAAAATTTTCATTGATTTTTTTTGCGCGCAATTTGTTTTTATTGTGTCTGTTTCAGCTTGCTTGGCAGTTTTTATATTGAAAATTGTCTAGTTCACGGTGTAGTTCAATACAAAAAATACTTCAGATAGCTCTAGGGTAGGGTGAACTTAATGCAGTCTGACAATATCAGCTAACAACTCATGACAGAATATTACAATAATTCTTATACTTCATGACAGTCTCTTTACTCATACAGTTAGTTGATGCATGAGTGTAATGTATGAAATAAGTATTTGTATACTAAAATTGATTATTCTCATAATGTATCAGAATAATGTATAGTTAAAGGTACTCAATCTGATAAAACTCCTCCCAATTACTATTTCAATGGCTTCGGGGGTAAAAAATATTTGATTCGAGTCGAGGAAGTCACCCATCAAAGCTCAGATTTGTTAGATATCGATTTTAGAAATCTATTATTTTTCATTATCGGGAATACTTTCTGGCCCAGGTCAAAACAATCCGATCAGAGGGTCCTATATTACTATTTCTTTAGCTTTGGGGGTAAAAAATATTTGATTCGAGTCGAGGAACCCATCAAACAAAGCTCAGAGTTATTAGATATTGATTTTTTAAATTTGTTATATTCTCGAGATGAGTACTAATAATTGCCGTCAATTTCGTATCCTGCTCGAGATGTGTACACCAAAACTATATTCAAACAGACAAGGATGGATAACTCTAAAATCAAGTGGTAATAATAACGCAATTTTGACTGCGTTCTGGGCCAGAAATTATTCCCGATAATGAAAAATAATAGATTTCTAAAATCGATATCTAACAAATCTGAGCTTTGATGGGTGACTTCCTCGACTCGAATCAAATATTTTTGACCCCCGAAGCCATTGAAATAGTAATTGGGAGGAGTTTTATCGGATTGAGTACCTTTAAGCGCAAATAATTCTTGTCATTTGCGCAAATAATTCTTGTCATTTGCGCTTAAGTGCAAATCAGTAATAAATGTGAAAACCACTGTGTAGGAACTGTTACATCGGAAGTCGTTCTATCGCCGGTTTGTGATGATTCTTGACTGATTTGTGACGGTTCCTTATGATCGAAATTATACATTTTCGCGACTTTTTGATGACCCTAACGAGCGTAATAATAACGAAAATTCCATTGTGTGAGTTATAACAACGAAAAAAATCTCGAATTTTGATATTTGTTTGGGTTCTCTCCTGATCGAGTCGGTTCTCTCCCCATTTAACGGTACTCAATCCGAACAGAGGGTCCCCATCTCAACAGATTCCAACAACAACAATCCGATCAGAGGGTCCTATATTACTATTTCTTTGGTTTTGGGGGTAAAAAATATTTTATTCGAGTCGAGGAACCCATCAAACAAAGCTCAGAGTTATTAGATATTTATTTTTGAAATTTGTTAATTTCTCGAGATGAGTACTAATAATTGCCGTCAATTTTGAAACCTGCTCGAGATGAGTACACCAAAACTCTATTCAGACAGACAAGGATGGATAACTCTAAAATCAAGTGGTAATAATAACGCAATCTTGACTACGTACTGGGCCAGAAAGAATTCCCGATAATGAAAAATAATAGATTTCTAAAATCGATATCTAACAAATCTGAGCTTTGATGGGTGACTTCCTCGACTCGAATCAAATATTTTTGACCCCCGAAGCCATTGAAATAGTAATTGAGATGAGTTTTATCGGATTGAGTACCTTTAATCGGTTTTATACGGGTAATACTCTGGCTGATATTTGGCAGGATAATGGTTCATACTTACCATGTCGTGAAATTAACCAAAGATAAACACAACACAATATGCGTTAAGTTGACATTTGCACCAATTGTCATCAATTTATATTAATTACATTGCATCCCTATGCTTATTCAATAACCTGTGTTACGCCTTTCAAAATTCACCAAGTCGCCAGCTAGTTTGAAAAATAACGCGTTTTGCAGGCTCAACATATCCATGAGTCAATAGCCGATTAACTATAGTGCAATTTCATAGCGCTGGGCTTCGGAAAGCGTGAGCGTATACGGGATATATAGAGTTATCTGTCTTGTATTTTATGTTGTCGGAGACGCATTTTAATCAGCAAAAAGCAAAAAAAAAGTTAAAAGTTCGTTGACACCCATACTTTGTTCTGATTACGCAATTTAAGAAGTTTATGTTGGGCATCCGCTTGCTGGGTGCTGATTATATAGGTTAGGTGCTAGAATTCGTTATTTCTTCATCGCACTTGTTCTGCTGTTCATGATAATCTAACCGGCAATCACTCAATTTGTTCTAACTTCTAAGCCTCTAGACAGTGAAACCATGCCACTCAGATTCCTGTTAAGAGATACCTGATTGCAACCAATCACGCAGTTAATTGTATCCACTCGCCTGTAAGGGGAATAATTGTTTTATATTAGTAAAGGCTACCTTTTGTAATCTATCTATACTATATATTTTGAGACTTCGTATATATGTGTGTGTGTGTGTGTGTGTGTGTGTGTGTGTGTGTGTACTTCATAGAATCCAAAACGCGTGTACAGATTGAGATCAAATTTCGTATGTAAGTGTAAAATCACACCGACACCGCCGTAGTCGCGGTTTAGAGAAGCTCAGAGCACCCGTTCTCCAATCTCAAATCACCGCAAAGGCACGGCGGGGGTTAATCAAGTGATTATTTAATGAGCGTTTGTTTTTGACGCATCTCTATAAAGAGCGTCTGTTTCTCATTCAACGTTATTCGCATCTGCAGAGTTATACGGGAACGCAAACGTTATCGCTCGAAATTTATTCCCTGCGAGCACGGATGGCGCGCTCTGTTTTTACAGTATATACCTTCGGTATATACCGAAATCATCCCAGATAATCACGAATATAGCATCAGATTTCTCCCCAGATATACCGTTATAAAGCTACTGGAATCTGCCAATCTACGGGAAATTCCAGGGAATGCCGATTGAGCTCAAACTTGCTACCTACGGGAAGTGTCATATATATGAGTGTGTCCTTTATAGACTCTAACCGATTGAGCTCAAACTTGCTAAATAAGAAAATAGCCCCCAAGCCGTAAATATCAACAACAACGATATTACTAAATACACGTTTTCGGCAATGTGAGAGTTTTCGAGGAGCCGTGATGCCAACAACAACGACCCGAAGACAGATTTTAAATTCAATGCAATGTTATCGTAGAGAGATTTCGCGAAACAAAGAATGCGTTGTCTGTCGTTCCTAGGAAGGGGGGATTTCTACGGGTAAATTTTTCCGCCAGAAACAAAAAAATTTATTAAAACAATTTACAATTTAATTAAAACAATTTAAAATTAAAAAAAATTAACAATAAAAAAACAATTCAGAAACAAAATATATTAAATTTAAAAAACATTAAATTCATATTCAAAAATAAAAAACAAAAATAAATAAAAACATAATAATTACAAAAATGTCATGTTTCTGAAACAAAGCCATGGGACGAATGCCGCCAGTGGCGGGCTAACCTGCTAGTCTATTATATATTTTGGAAGATCTGTCTGTGTGTCTGTCTGTGTGTCTGTGTGTTCGCGATGGACTCGAAAACGGCCGAACCGATTTCGATGAAACTTGGTATGTGGGGGTATTTTCGGCCGAGAACTGGCATAGGCCTATTAATTTGTCCGTGTGACGTGACCTTGACCTTGAAATCGGGTAATTTCAAGGTCAAACGCCCGAATATCACGGGATTTCGATGAAACTTGGTATGTGGGGGTACTTTCTTATGGCGAGTCTCTTAAGCATATTCATTTGCCCGTGCGACGTGACCTTGACCTTGAACTCGGGTAACTTCAAGGTCAAATCGCCAATTTTGATGGGATTTCGACGAAATTTGATACGTGGGGTTACTTTTGTCCACTGATTGTTTTGGACGTGTCCAATCGTGACCCAGACCAGACCTTGACCTTCAAAATGATCAATTCAAGGTCAAATCGGGTAAAACCGGATGGATTTCGACGGGCACGTTTGTCGGGTACTTTTGTCCGGGCAGTGTTTTTGGAATGGTCAAATCGTGACCCCAATTGACCTTGACCTTCAAAATGGCCAATTCATGGTCAAAGCCCGGACGAAGTCGGGTCACCTTCTAGTATTATATAAAACGAAAATTGGATGAAGTGAAAGCAAAAATTATTTGGTCAACCGCCTTTGACTTACATGTAAGATCATCCCCGGGGCAACTGGTCTTGGGCATGAGTAGTCACGCATCCTCTGATATCCCGGAATGTAAATACTGGTACCAATACTAACCTTTAAAAGTATGGGGCGCCGTTCCTCTATTTATCCCCTATTTAGAGATATCTCCAATTCATTTGGAGATATCTCCAATTCATTAAGAGATATCTCTAATTCATTAAGAGATATCTCCAATTGTTATGAGATATCTCCAATTGCCAAATATCTCTAAATCACAAGCAGATATCTCTTAATTCACGAGGAGATATCTCTTAGCCACGAGGAGATATCTCCAAATCTACGCGATTTGCAGATATCTCTTCGTCCAATAAAGAGATATCTCCAAATGACTAAGAGATATCTCCTTTAGAGATATCTCTTAATTCGCGAGGGGATATCTCTTAGTCGTTTGGAGATATCTCTTAATGCTGTCGAATTTGAGATATCTCTTCGTGATCGAGGAGATATCTCTTTAAGCCTGTCCCAGTCATCACTGCCGAATTGGAAATATCTCTTAGTGATCGAGGAGATATCTCTTAATTCAGCAACCTAAGAGATATCTCCAAATGGCTAAGAGATATCTCCTAGCGAATTAAGAGATATCTCTAAATCACTAAGAGATATCTCCTCGCGAATTAAGAGATATCTCTAAATCTTGCCACTAAGAGATATCTCCTCGGGAATTAAGAGATATCTGCTAATGAATTGGAGATATCTCTTAATTCGCGAGGAGACATCTCTTAGTCAATTGGAGATATCTCTTAATTGAACGAAGAGATATCTCCTCAGTCATGTCGATTAAGAGATATCTCTAAATTGCTAGCAGATATCTCTTAATTCGCGAGGAGATATCTCTAAATCGCTAGGATATATCTCTTAATTCACGAGGAGATATCTCTTAGCCACGAGGAGATATCTTCAAATAGGGGATAAATAGAGTAACGGCGCCCCATATAAAAGTTACTCAGTCAGCCAATGGAAGTTTTACAAAATCATGTTACTATTGGTCAAAAGAGTATAAGTGAAGTCGGGCCCAATACGAAGACGACCCGATGCGAAGTCGACCTGGGAGAAGTCGGCCCCGATGATTAGATAGGAATTGAATATTGTTAATATTGTTTTAAATGAGCGCGGCGGACAATTACACTTTAAACGAACACATTATTATTAAAATGTGTGTATGTACATAAGGAGGGACTTTCCTCAGTCATTGTTGTAAAATCAAACTAAGGGAACAATTTAAAATTTCCAACCATGCAATCTAGTGTAAGGTATGAAATTTGTAACTGTTGAAAAATTAGACCAAAGTTGGGGGCAGACACAAATTAAGCACCCATCCCTGTCCAAGCCCCGGACCCCTCCCCACCACCCATATCCCTCGGCTACGCCATAACATATCAATGATTCAGTTGAACGTGATTTAATAACATATGTTCATGTCTGGGCGACAAACATGCGTACATGTCCCTTAGGCGGGACTGTCAAGGAAGAAATATATATAGGTGCTGGCATCGAAACGTTGTCCCACCTGGATCTTTCAATCAAGGCCCTGTATTAATTAAATGAATATCGTTTCATTTATAATCTCCTGAGAGTAGATTTCTATTACCATTGGTTATTTATATAGGCAGGCACGATTATGATATTATACACCTCGGGACTTTTAATATTTGGTTTCTGCCAATTAAAATCACTTACTATTATTATGAGGTATTTATTGTATTATTTCTTAATATACCTGTTGTATTATGTAAATGGCATAAGCTACAGTCATTATCTGGTTTAAAATGTCAGACACACAAGACAATATTCGGCCCAAAGTGCAGAAATCGTTCGAATAAATCTCATGTATAGAACCGTCACAACCATGATTGGGTTGAAATAGAACCGTAACACGCACACGTGTTGATTACGCGCGAGGCTAATGTTCCAATTTATCAATCGCTATCGGGATATTTGTTCAGCTATTTTACAGAAGAATAACACGGGTATATTTTACACTCAGTGTTCGTTTTCAGAATGCGTTTCATATTTTATACGCCACCAAAACAAAGGAATTGCGTTTACGTGGCTTGATTTTCAGTGATAATTTAAGCGTTAGCTCGCTAATTCCGAGTTAATTGTGATGTAGAGTTCGGATTTCGATAATACGGCACTTATGCAGACTCTATTCGTTCAGGAAAGTATAATACATTCAAGATATCTATAATTATGCGTGATTTTGTCCCGAAAATGATTATTTTTAATCATAAGGAATCGTAACAAATCAGTCAAGAAACATCACAATACCGGCGATAGAACGACTTCCGATGTAACAGTTCCCACACAGTGGTGAAAACGGACTCCCATAAAATGCAGGCTGTGAACTATGTAACTACTCTTTGTTGAGTCACTAGTGTAACAGGAGAAACTGTCCACATGAAAATACCACTATATATGAGCTCTATATATGGTACTTGGTTCACTTTATTTTCTCATTTTCAATTAGAACTTTATGCATATAAGTATTATTTAAGCACTTCAATTTGTGTTTCAGTACCATATATGTGGTCAATTATGGTAGAACATCGCAAATTAATGAATTGTCCTACCGACATCGCCACATTATCTCACCATTATATGTAATACATGGAGGCAAAGAAGCTCCATTTTTGTACTTTTAGCTTAACAAGTGGACCAAACAAAATCATAAACCCCCAAACTATTTGACATAATTTGGGTGTTAATATTCGCCAGAACTAATTATTGCTGCCACATCAGTGACAATAAATGGTGTCATGCTATACACAATGTTATTCTGTTTCACAAATCGCGACATCAATGTGTTGGATGAAGTGAGGGAAGTTACAGAGAACACCCGTGTCAGCAGATGAGGGGGCTATGGATTTGTACGAACACGGGCAAGTAAGGGGAATTTGGGGATTAGTAACTTGGTGGAACATGGGAGGGACCAAATGACAATTTCTGATTTAATTTGTCCGCGTCCAAAGCTACCCAAAAAAAGACGGGGTGAATTTGCCTTGGTATCAGAAATTCAGAGTACATGTACATGTATTATCTGTGAGGAAACGCAATTCTATGATAGAATGCACCACAATAATAATATAAATACACGACTATGACATAATTTACAGATATCGTAAATGTTATATCATAAAAACACCACATGTTGCCAAAGTCACCCCATATATTGAGACTAGCAGGTGACCCGACTTCGTCCGTACTTTGACCTTGAATTGACCATTTTGAAGGTCAAGGTCAGGTCGGGGTCACTCCCCGGAGAAAATTAACCGTAGGTATCAAATTTCGTCGAAATCCGTCCAGCAGTTTTCCCGGCCATAGCTAACAGACAAACAGAAGTCCCAAAATATATATTAGATACATTAAGATATATTTAATTGTGAATCGCTTCCATGATGATATATACGCCAGCCAGGGTGGATAACATACATGTACTAATTATTTGTTCTTATTTTGAAGACGAACTTCTAATAATTGTGAATATGTATCAGCATATTGGTGACAGACATGTAGCAACTGTCACCGGTATAACGCTCAGATTGTTACACCAGTGACGTTATACCAGTGACAAGGCCCATATTCGGATTATGGAGTACGTCCAAAGAGTAATCAACACGCAATGTAACAATTCCCTGACACACCTTATGTTTATTAAATATCTCGTCATACCAGTGGCATAGACTTAAACTTTCATTCCGCACACACATGAGATGATTGGTTGACAATAATGTTTGATTTCGGACTGTTTTCATATTATTTTTTTCCTGATTTATGGGAATTTAGGAAAGAACAGGGTTCATTCATCATCAGCCCACTTGGTGTATCTAATTGTGACACCAGTGACATCAAAATAACGGACATTATTTCAAACATGATTTACTAAAGACAGTTGTTAGTTAGATTGCCTCACATGTCAGCTGTAAACATTAGAGTTAAGAGAATGAAACATATGCATTTATTGAAATACAATGGTAATTAAAGGTACTCAATACGAACAGAGGGTCCCCATCTCAACAGATTCCAACAACAACAATCCGATCAGAGGGTCCTATATTACTATTTCTTTGGCTTTGGGGGTAACAAATATTTGATTCGAGTCGAGGAACCCATCAAACAAAGCTCAGAGTTATTAGATATTGATTTTTGAAATTTGTTATATTCTCGAGATGAGTACTAATAATTGCCGTCAATTTCGTATCCTGCTCGAGATGTGTACACCAAAACTATATTCAAACAGACAAGGATGGATAACTCTAAAATCAAGTGGTAATAATAACGCAATTTTGACTGCGTTCTGGGCCAGAAAGTATTCCCGATAATGAAAAATAATAGATTTCTAAAATCGATATCTAACAAATCTGAGCTTTGATGGGTGACTTCCTCGACTCGAATCAAATATTTCTGACC
Organism: Siphonodentalium dalli; assembly: GCA_032622095.1. Lineage (NCBI taxonomy): Eukaryota > Metazoa > Mollusca > Scaphopoda > Gadilida > Siphonodentaliidae > Siphonodentalium > Siphonodentalium dalli. Next base: position 114,601,940 of record CP136062.1, on the reverse strand, counting down.
CCCGAAGCCATTGAAATAGTAATTGGGAGGAGTTTTATCGGATTGAGTACCTTTAAGACATGAACATATTATCTGATTTCTTCTATATCTTGCTTGGGACATGTTACATTCAGGAGAGACATGTGTAATTTTTTAGAATCTAAAGAATTTGACCGAACACGATTATATATATTGATCAAACGCATACAATATGTCTTTATTAATTATGAAGTGACATTGGTCCCTATCGCTCTATGGTGTCAGATATAAGCCACGGCCCACGTACCAAAAGGATCCCATTTATGTAGAATGGCCCAATATTGGTTATGATCGATTTCCGAAATCTTGGTGGCAGCTTATATACATTTGATCAGCGATGTATATTTTTTACATCTGGCTGAACGTATGGTACATGATTAAATACACAACATGTCATCTCAGAAGTGAGCTGAACTTCTTGATAATTTGTCCACTGTAAGGACCGCGAGTCCGACCGACTCAAGGATTTGTTTTATTTGGCCCGACGCCCGCCCCCTTGTTGTTAATCATCCTTCAAATCTCGATATAAACTTGTATGTTTTTATTGAAATTATTCATCTCACCATATACCAGCCTGTTATCTGAAAATTGCAGAAAAGGAAGAAAAAAATCGACGATGGACTAGTTATCCGGACATCTCAGGTGTAGTGTAAAACGGGAAATTGTCTTTGTATTCTAAGTACTTCCGGTTTGTCGCTTGCGGCATACGCGGAAATTGAAAATGCTTCATTCGTTAGATTTGTCAGAAGAACGATCATTTGAAGAAGTACTACTGATTAGTGAATAAATCCAAGGGTTTTCTATTGGGTACGTCTGACCAGGTTGGACATGGGACGCCTTTTTTCACATTTTTTTTCATTATTTGAGCTGAAGCGCAAATTTTTGAAGCCAAGTGAATTAATAAAAATAGAAATATTTCTGCGGTTCATGACGTCATCAGCTTGATCAGGTTTGGGAAATGTATCTGTAGATATTGTAGTGCAGGAACCAGGTCCCACCACTGCCAAGTAACTTTATAACCATGTGACTCCTGTACCGTTCTGTGCCCACTCCGAGGCATGTACATGGGTCAGCCATTAATTAGAGATGGGCGGTACTCAGTATTTACCGTAACCGTGCGGTATCGGTATCACCGTAATACCGATTTACCGTACCGAATCAAAACTAAAAATACAGAATTTTCGGTACTGAAATTATTCATCTGTTGCCAACTTGTGTGTCTTCGTATTGAGTAAAGTTTCTCAGTAAACAGTTTTGATTCGGTACCGTAAAACGGGGTGACTTTGCCACCTTTTTGTCATATTTCTATGTAGCATTCAGTCACAAGCTAAATTCAGAAAACAGTTCTACAGTCATTTAACTCAGGTAACTTCATGCTATATATTTCATGTGTGGTTATAGTCCATGTATGTTTGGAATGAGAGCATGTACTGAAAAAGTTGGGTGGCAAAGTCACCCCATGGTTTGGGGTGACTTTGCCACATGTCGGTACGATTCTCTGTATGCTTATATGTGTGTTGAAAATAACAGTGCCACATGTATCTATTGTCCATTTTATATGGGCCTGGTATAGTATAATGTATAGATTTTGCTAAAAGGGTCATTCATTCACATGTAAGTAGACCAGACCGCTTTGGACCAGTCCAACTCCATACAAGGGTACCATACCAGAATGGCCTGGACCGGACAGGACTGCCTAGTCAATGGACTGGACCACGCTAGACTGGACCACCTAGGGTGGTCCAGTCTGGTCTGCATCACTAATGTCTTTATAATCTTGATTACGAAATATAGAGAACACATAATTGTCAAAATAATACATGTGCTAATATTGTACAACTACTAGGAATCTAGGATAGGCTGTTTTTGGTGTCACATGGAGAAAACTATGCTACTGATGGGACGATGTCATAAACTTCACTCCGCAAGAGCGTCTTGGTTATCACTGAAAAGTCACAAAAAAGCATGCCCTAAGCTAAATACTCTTAAGAATTTCAAGTCACATGTTTTTCCAGATTGCATCCAATACAATGGATTATGGTGATGATCTCACCAAGATACATGTATCTGCTCAGATTGTGATGAAGGTACCGATACTTCGTAAATGAGTGATAGACCATAATTACAGTTAATCCAGTACATACCGTATAATACAGTCGCTGGGCATCTGGATTAATGCATAGTATTCTGTGATGATCACTTGAATCACTTTATTTTACACCTGTATTCATATGTTTACTCTAGTCCTATTGTTTGATACTGTAGTATGTGTCCAGTACACACATGTGAATTAACTTTGAGGAGCGGTGTCATTACACATCAGAGATGTTTTTGCATGGAGGTGGGTGACCGCGATGGTTTTTGTGGTATAAGATATATCACCCCCCTCACCTGTATTAGAAATACTGCCCAATGACTGAAATCCACATAACAACAGGTTTACCAAGCAATGAGAAGATTTGAGCTTGATAATGCCTTAGTAACTTAATGTTCACCACAGTCATGGCTGAATAAAACCTATGATTCTAAAATGGTACAAATACATGTATTCTATTGGTTCGAAACGGTATTGCCTTCAATGGTAAAAATATCCATCTATAGGTTTTTTGCAGTTTTTATGCAATAGGGCTTATTAGGAAATACCATGCTAAATTTTTATACATGAAGATGCAAGTTTTCATACTAATAACAGTATTAACTGAAGTAAAGTGATAGCTTCTATATAAATATATGTGGCTTGTAAATTTTTCTGTTCTAATTTAATGCGGGGTTACTTTGCCACTATGGCAAAGTGACCCCGAGCGATTTTAATTCTCACATGGAAATTAGTTTTTTTCCAAATTACAATTAAATAATCTAATACCAGGAAAAAGTAAATATATTCATGGAAACAAGACCAAATAGCAATAAACATGAACTTTCCCTTAGGTGTGTATCATTGCTGGTCTCGAAGAAACCCTACAAATTTGGAGTTATGTAGAAAATTTGCCAAAATGTTCTATAAAGGTCGTGTGGTGACCTTGACCTTCATAATTTGTATACATCAATTTTTGTGGCACATGTGATATAATCTGAACTTGTAAAATCATTAGTACATATGAAACATTTTGCTATCTGGTTATTGGTGCTGAGCTGTTAATTCTTAACTTTTTCTCAGTGACGTGGCAAAGTCACCCCGTTGGTGGCAAAGTCACCCCATTTTACGGTACTTTAATTAAAATTAATCTCAGAATTATACAAATCCATCAGACCTTTTATCAGTTTGACAGGCCTTGAGCGAGCAAAAGGAATAAACACTCACAGATGGCTGACCTAGTTACGGGACTAACAATCAATGCAGTTGTTAGAATAGATACACACTACACAGTGTATCAAAGAAGCAGTGCTGTAGCCTGTACCGGTAACGTATTGCTACATTGCAACGTCGTCAATGCCACACTGACTGTCAGTGTCACTGTGTAATACTCAGGTGGTGGCAGTCCGTATAGCACGTAGCTTTGAAGACTTCAAAGACATTGACAATGCAAGCGGCATATTAAAACAGAAATAAGGTCCGATTTCATTTATACAGTGAATCAGAATCTACTTTCACTTTCTAGAAATAGAACATATCCATCAATTGATTAAATTCTAAGATTTATTTCGGTGTTGCAGCTATTGATTAGGATTTGTGAATTGTGATCACTGATTTACTACTCACAATTCTATTCACTCGCGAAAATGTGACGAAATTGACACGTATAGATATTGTAATGATGCAATCTCTTATTCTTTCAAAAGCGGTGCGACGGCCTGCGTTTAAATGATCAAAGAGATGTGTGAATATCACTTAATTGAAAAATTGTGTAGGTCATTTAGCTGTTGTCGCGAATGTAGTAAATCCGTGGGAATAATTTCATGTATGTTGTTCAGTTAAAAACTTGAGTTACTGCAATTTACCGGCAATTTCTGCTCTGGTTTTGTAATTTAATATCAATACTGATTAACGTACCCATACCGCGGTAAATCGACGAAAATTTACCGATACCGAGCTTAAAATTTCAATACCGCCCATCTCTACCATTAATGTCCATGCTCGATCGGAGAGCGCACTGCATCCACGACAACATATGATACGGTACCTGGAAAAATGTTGTAAATGTAATGGGGGAAGTTGGCATTTTGCATTCAGATCTTTTTTCAGTGATCTCGAATTGAGACTTTTCAGACTGACAAACTTGGTATCTGACAGAGTTCTGATTTTTGTCAGAATACTAGGGTTGCCACGACTATGAGTTTTCATAATCGACTAATCGACCGACCATTACAATCGATGGTTAGTCGATTAATCATTCATATATGCAGCCTATGTTACACCCAGGTAAACAAGTTATAAATGCAAAATTACAATGACTACTTTACATCCAGTCGGATGAATTACATGTACTGACATTCAGTGTTTTGGGAGTAAATATACATGGATGAACTAATGCATCCCTATCAATATCATTCCCAGTTGAAAGAGACAATACTGTGAAATCGCTGCAAGTTCTTCACAAAGTTCATAAGAATAAAATTTAGTGAAATATTGTTCATTTAATAAAGCACATAATGGTATATATCCATGTTAATATATTCATCCTGTAAAACAACAATTGACAATGTTGCTATTAATAAATAAAATACTTATTAATTGGTTGTTTCGACATTGGCCAATACGACAGACCTCGGCCTCATAACTCGGCCAATATGGAAACAACCAATTAATAACATATATTACAAAAGTAAATAGAATAACAGTTAGTTGTCATATATAGTGTGAAAAAGGAAATAATCCTGGTATAAAGTGAGTTTACAATAGAATAAATATTGCGATTTAACATGTGTCCAGATAGGCACTGGAAATAAAACTGTGGAAGTGAGGTTGCTAGCTATAGATTATACTCGCCAGTGGGTAAGTTTTATGCAACATGACAAAATTGGAAAAATGCGCATCAAAAACGGTTTACCGGCTCATTCTCAATCTCATTTTAGATCATGCCATCAATCTCTACTCTGGCTGACGCCTGTAGAGATCATATTCCACCAGTAGAAAACCTTGGAACTTTTAATTTGAAGTTTTGACAGGGAACCTTAGAAAGTATAAAATATGATATTTATTAGTTACTATCTGTTCTTTAATAATGTACTTCACTGTAGGTGAAGGTTCCAACTCCAAATTGCATGCTTTTCTGTGACTTTAAGTTTTGTGAGCCGATATCGTAAAAAACATTGAATTAATTACACAGGAAAAACTCCATAATTGTAAGCGACGGAAAGCAAAATCGCTCACAAATTCACTTAAATAGTGAAATATGGAATTGGGACCTTCACCTACTGTGAAGTGCATTATTAAGGAAGAGATAATAACTAATAAATATATGTTATTTTTTGGACTTTATAAGGTTCCCTGTCAAAACTTCAAAAAGTTTCCAAGGTTTTGTACTGGTGGAATATGATCTATACAGGCGTTAGCCAGAGTAGAGATTCATGGCATGATCTAAATCTCATTTATGATGACACCATTCGAATTGTCTTCACATAGATCTCTACCAGACCAATTGTTTTATGAAAATGATACATATGTTACCGATACATATGTTACCACTCATGAGGGGTGATATTAGGATATGAGTCTTTAGTGCCGCAAATTAGACTATTCGGATTAAGATATATTTTAATATTTGGACATTTACGTTTATCTTAATCCTTAGATGAGGATTAAGATAAACATAAATGTCCAAATATTAAAATATATCTTAATCCGAATAGTCTAATTTGTTGGAATAATGAGTCTTATGACTATGTTGTAAACTTAATCTATAGACTGTATGGATATCAAATTCAGGAATACAATGGTCAATAGCACAAAATTTATATGGCTTGATGGCATTCAATAATAAAGCAATACACAGATTAATAGCAAGATATACACAAGCAAAACATGGTTTTGGTTGTCCGGGAGTCTCTGTTTTGTGACATCATTTGGCGTCCTTGACCACAAGTCTGCAACTCTACAACAACTAAATTTTTGCAATTCAGCCACCTAAGGCTAAGCCATTGTCGAATCATGCATATCAATTTCCGACTAATTATATTCTATGTACACGTACCCATTGGTGTGACATAATCTCGCTGAATTAGTGAGGATCGCATGTTTCTGATGATTTTGAAAGCCTATGCACATGATCTCGAAACATAGGATCTGTCTGTCACATGCGTGAAGTGCACACAGGGGCCACAGGCCCCCAATGCACAAAGTGGCCACAGGCCCCTCTGACACTGAATAACGGCTCCCAAATGGAGCCTGTTTCAGCTAGTTATAAAAATCATGTAAGAAGCAAGTGTATAGCCCCTATAATGAAAGCAATTCATTCATTTATTCTCACAGAAAACCAGTTCAACTGTAATACTAGACCAAGTCTTCTCGGTTCACAAATCACAACAGCTTGGGATATCGGTTGGGATGATGCTGTTTTGGACCAAGCTGTGCCCTGTTGCTCTTCTATAATGGACTTTCATTCAAAAGATGTACTACATGTACACATGGAGCCCCATCATTCACATAAACCCCTGAATGTGATTAATCATCTAACATGTCCACGATTAATCTGTCTTCAAAATTATATACTCTGATAGAAAAAGGAATAGTGATGATACAATTGTTGAATGTATCTATGTTCATATACGCAAAGCTTCCATTTGACCAAATCCGAAGACATACAAGCAAGATAACTCCCGCCCACAAATCTGTTTATTTAATATAAAACATGACACAATCATACAATTTATTAAGTTTTTTGTTTACTATTCTGCAGCCCATTAGAGCATCTTGATTGACATTGGGGGGTTGACAACTGGACCAAAATTTTCTCTTGCCAAAAGTTTTGTCAAATGAATTGTTTTGGTGCCAAATTTCAAAATGATTTGCCAAATTTAATTGAGTGTATAATTGGATAAATTGAAGGAAATTCTCATTTTTTATTATCTTTTGTTATATAATGTAAAAACTAATCACAGACACAGGGGGGGGGGGGGGTGCAGTGGGTGGGTGCCCGGAGGTCAAAACAAGTATTCTTCTAGATCATACCAGAGATGTTATTTCCAAATACCTTATTTTAATTGTCCCCCGAAAAATTTATATTTGGGGGACTATAGAAACGGGCTCCGTCCGTCCGTTCATCCGTCCGTCACACTTTTGAGTACCTTCATGGTGTAATCATCTCCTCCTACAGATTTCATCCCAGAGATTTGAAACTTCAGAATATTGTTGCCCATATATTGAAGATGTGCAACATGTATATAGATGACGGAAAAATTATTTTTTGACGGAGTTATTAACCCTTTTCGACTTAGAAAATTTCAACATTTTTTATAATTTTCTGTATGAGGGTACCTTCATGGTGTAATCAACTCCTCCTACAGCTTTTATCCTAGAGATTTGAAACTTCAGAATATTGTTTCCCATATATTGAAGATGTGCAACATGTATATAGATGACGGAAAAAATATGTTTTGACAGAGTTATTAACCCTTTTCGACTTAGAAAATTTCAACATTTTTTATAATCTTCTGTATGAGGGTACCTTCGTGGTGTAATCAACTCCTCCTACAGTTTTGATCGTAGATATTTGAAACTTCAGAGTATTGTTACCCACATATTGGAGATGTGCAACATGTATTTAGATGACGGAATTTTTTTATTTTTTTTAACGGAATTATTAACCATATTCGATTTAGAAAATTTCAACATTTTTTTTAATTTCTTCAACAAAGCAGTATCGACTGGCCACGTTTTCGGGGGACACTGTGGTCAGCTGACCTTCTATTTGTTTTAAGTTTAAAACAGCATGCAGGTGTTCTAGTTTTCTCTATTGACTAGGATTGAAGCACTTAAAAGTAGTTTTCACCCCTGATAGGTGATTAGGTGATAACATTGGTGAAATTCAGTAAAAACTTATGTTGAAAGGGGGTAGGTGTCTTTCTGTGGACGAAAACATATTGCATATGTAATATTTGTCTTTGATCAAGATATGTACAAAAAATATGGTTATTTTTTCCCATAACTATCAGCTATTATGCTTGCAAACATGATGCTTGCAATGTTGTTGCCATGAATGAATGGTGTTAAGATGTGATTGTGACCAAGCTGAGCTGTCAACATGGTTATTTAAGATTTGTGAAGAATAATGTCAATTGTCACAGATTTATCATATTTTAATAAAGACCAGATTCTGGTAAACTAGACAAACAATTTATGTAACATTCAAATGGCATTCAGTTTCATTACACTTCAACAGTGAAAACTTTGTCAGTGCATATATGCAGACCGGTACAACTGTAAGGACAATGGTATAATGTTGCAATAGCACAGCCAGACAACCAGTTGACAGTTTATACCGATTCATGCGAAGAATGGGTTACATTTGGGATTGCATGGCTTTGTGGTGATGGGTTTGGACAAGATCCCTTAACTTTAGCACCCAAAAACAATGGAACCCCAAAGGTAACCCATATCTCAAAATTTGGATCAGCAATTAACATCAACATTCGGTGCTACTAGTTTTGTAAGACAATGTCAGGACAAGAGTGTATCTTATGTACTTATAGAAATAATTAGGTTGATCAAAATTGTTAATCATATCAAAATAACACGAAAATCCAGCCATTTTGTTTCATAGCAGCTATTAGAGAGTTCTTGTAAATCTTGTTCAGTGTCTTCTTTTGTTTTTATAGTCTTTAATGTGGGCAATCAGCTGGGTCATGTCTAGGAAATTACAAGCAAAATTGTATTTTATACCAGTTAAAACCTGTTTAAACAGGCATAAACACTGATTTTTATGTGTACCCATACTATGTATGGTACACATAATGCCGACGTCCGGATCAACCATCCGTCGTTCGTCTGTCCGTCCGTCCGTCTGTCCGTAGACACTTGCTATCCGATTCAATTACTTGAATATTTTCTATCGGATCGTGTTCAAATTTTATGTGCATGTTTATGATAACACACTCCTCACCTGTATAGTTTTTGGTATCGATCGGTTGATCGGTTTAGAAATTATTAACACTTTGCATCCGCACATAGGCATGAGCTATCCGATGCTGTAACCAAAGTATTTTTTGTCCGATTGTTTTCATATCTGATATGTAGGTTTATGATGACACACCCCTCACCTGTATAGTTTTTGGTATCGATTAGTTGATCAGTTTAGAAAATAATTAACCCTTCACACACATGCTATCCAATGCAATAAGTTGAACATATTTCTTCTGATCTGCCTCATATTTCTTACCTAGGTTTTTCTTAGCATGGTCTTCATCTGTATGGTTTTTGGTATCGTTTAGTTAACCCTTTCTGCTCTTGTTTTTAAATAGAATTAATCCAAGCTGTGTTGACTTAAATATTTTTCATCTGATCAGCACCAAATTTGGTACATATGGTCCTCACCCCAAAATACAGATCAGGTTCAAATTTGAGTTTGATCTGGTATATTTTAACAGACTTATGGCCATTTAAAATTCAAGTAACTGATAATCTAATTAATGCCCGTGGGCACTGTGAGCTTAGAAGAGGAGATCTTATTACACAGCCAGTGTCTTATTGGAAATGAGTTTTGTTTAGCTTGACATTAGATAAATACCATGGCTCACAGAGTCAAATCTCTTTAGACACATATCACAGTGATAGGGTTCCCTCATGTATGGACCAGAACACCTGATCAAACAAATCTCTCAACACTAATAAAATTTCTCTCCTGACTCTCAGACTCTATCACACACAGTGGGCTAGCATCTCTAAAAAATTGTCAAAACCATGATTGATGACTCTCTGGTCCATTCTGTGTTCTGTACAAAATTAAGTTAACCCCTTTGTTGAAACAGGTTCATGACATTAGAGACTGACTTATTGTATTGGTTTCTAAATCCAATGACATGCTTTTTATAGACTTTTTGTGTTTATCAGTTCATTAGTTTGGGTAAGATTAACCCCATTCTATCTGATTTTATGACTCAAATATTTCCATTGATTATGTTTATAGTTCTTGGCATAGTATATGATAACACACCCCTAACCTGCATAGTGAGGGTCATTTGGTTTATTTGCTCAAAAATATTAACATCCTCCATCAATCATGTTGACACAATGTGATAACTAAATATTTTTCACATGATCACTATATAAATAATTGCATCCATGTTGATGATGACACATTCTTCACCTGTATAAATTTTGGTATCGATTGAATGATTTTGATAATATATTAACCATAACTTCAATTATATTTCCGCTGTTTAGATACATTATATCTTTCCAATGATCAGCTTAGAAGAAAATTAACCCACCCCATTCCATAGTCATACAGTATGCTATCCAATGTAATGAATCTAATATTTTCAATCTGACCAATCTCATATCCTACCTCTAGCTATCTGAAAATTCTGCATAAAAACATTTTATATCCAATCATTATCAATCATTTTATATCCAGTTCTATACATCCCTCACTTGTATAGTTGTTCAGGTATTGATTAGTTTTTGAATCGGGAACCATTAACTCTTTTGTCCCATCTAAATGATCCCAAGAATTTTTAATATTCAGCTAACACAAAACATAATAAAAAAAATAACAATATTAAAAAAATCATAATATGTTATGTCTCACATTTCAGTGTAATAAGCAAATAAATAACTATTTTGTCTTTAACTGCTATGGTGCTTCTCTCTGACTATGGATTGAGCTTAATTAGCTTTATCACTCTATAAGACATATCTGTGTTGAAGTGACTTAATAGGTTGAAATGGAATGCCACATCCATGTTCCTATTGTATTTATGTGAGCAAGGTGCCCAATAAGTCTCATTCCACTTGTGACCTTAATAGTAAGGTGTCAATTATTGAAACTTTTGCACTTGTGAAAAGGTTGGTGTAAGGATTTATTAAAATAGCTAATCGGTATCGCCAAGGTATGGGTTAAACATCTGCGATCATGATCGGCCTCTCGTTGTTGTTTTATATCTATTATTATATTAGCCACAGGCACTTTGTAGAAAACAGTGTTTACATAATATATATATATATGGTATGTATATAAGGTATATTTTCATAATATTTTTGCTACAAGCTCCCCGTGATATTAGCTAGTCAATTATTGCCAATAACCATATAGATTTAGAAGTCTAAATTTCTGTAAAATGAGCAGATAATTGTCATTGAAACAGTGATCATGGTGATTCAATTTGCAATTCTTAGCAGCTCTTTGTTTGGAATTAAACAGGAAGTAACAATAATTGCAGTTAATAAAAAGAACCTGGTTGTAATAGGAGGCGGATGCTTAAAGTGACGATGGCCTTCGTTGTAGGTTATAATTTAGGAATAACATTTATCAAATTATGATAATTTCCTCAAGAATATACAAATAGTATAGCATAATGATATGAATGCAATACTATTCACAAAACACACTTTGTGTCACAGAAAATGCAGGTCGAGTGTTTAGTTTCTCGCAAAAAGTGCAGTGAATTGTTTATTAACAGTCACGGTATTGCGTCTTTTCCTTATTTAGAAATCGCGCGTATTAGACATCGGTTGTAAAACCCCTTATTTTGTTGCTTCTACAACTTACAGCTCACAATACTATCAGTAGTAAATTCCTTATTTGGAATGTATTACCATATATAGGGCAGGAGAAAATACTAACTGGATTGAAAAATATTTATCACTTTGCAAGAACAATTATATTATGTACACATTTTCTGTCTGATCATTTCCCAATCATGAGCTAATGTGGATTAGCTGGATTTTGAACTGACAGCGAGTAGAATGTGTCGATTAAATTAAAATTGGTGTTATTTGAATGCGATTGTTGAGAGCGCCAATAATTTTATCTTCACAACAGAAGATTTTCATTGGATGATCCGGTAGTTCCGTGTGTTTGTCTATAAACAAATGGTTCTGTAACGTTTTTGATGTTTGTTTACATAACAAAACATACAAACGTGACAATAACATGCAATATACGAGATATTTATGATTGCTTAAGAACAACATCTGTCTATTGTAATATTATTTCTGTTTGTGGCGGTTTTAGCGGATGTGACTATTTTAACAGCTATACCCACCGTGAAGGCCGCCCACATCTTTAACAAACATTTTTATTTATTTATTTTTTTAATTCAATTTTTTTTAATCAAAATTTTGAAAAACAAACGCCATTATATTTCCGCCAGGGTACCCAATGTCACCACACCAAATTTGGTTGAAATTGGTGTAGGGATCTGGGAGAAAAATCCAAACAGATGTACAGACAGACAGATCCTACTCTTTTATATATAACGATATTGCCAGACATCAAATTACAAGTATCTGTCACCAAAGCATACATAGCATACATATTATTTCATCCTGTGTCATTGTTGGCAACAAAGCCATGCCACAAATTAATTGGTCGCTCACCATGCACATTCATCTGATTAACCTATTGTCTTATACTTGCTGGTCATAAAACACTGACATCACAAATATGTGGTATACAATTTCGCCAGTAATATGCGTTGTTACAATGACTGCGAACAAAGGGGATTAACTGTAAAATCAGTTTTATAACAACTTTTGTTGTTTCTTACAAAGTGATTTCGATAAATCACTGCTGACCGCTGGTTGATTGGGTGTCCCTTTGTGTTGTCTGTAAGTCGGCACACATAACAGATAATCCACCTCCGATGATGTTTTATGACCAGATAGTTCACATCACATAATTTAAAACCCACTTGCCAAATATTTGCCAAATGAATTTTTGTTTGGCATAATGAAAATATTTTTTGCCATTGGCATATTTGGCAAGTGGCAGCGTGAGCCCTGTTGACAATTATAATCTATTCTATTCTAATTATGCCCATATTTTAACTTAAAAATCACGTTTATGGTATAATGGACATGCAAACCGTTGGCCAGAATAGCAGAAATGTCTTCACCTTGTGGTTACTGAATCTAATCTGTAGGCCTACTACAATTTTCCAGATGATTCGCTGAAGCAGCAAATCATAAACATTCACATAACTCACTTACCACCACATTAATTTGCACTTGCAACAGCCACGTTACAATTGTTCTCCTAGGTTGGTAAGTAAATTACCGACCTGCATCAAGGAGTTTGTTAGCTACATGTACTTACATGTACCAGCATGCTCTGAGCAGACCTACTGAAAAATTATGATTGGCCATAATGGGTAAGATAATCCCCCCCCTAATCCGTTTGAACGACAGAGTGAACTCTGTTTGACTGATTATGTTTCAGCTGTCAATTATCTACCAATTGTGATACGAATTTCACCCAGTATTACTATTGAACTGTCAGGGACGTAGTGACAGGGGGTTGTAGTGTCTCCAAGTTATGTCTCAGGGGGATAGGGCTTCAGTTGGGAAGTTGATTTGGAATCACCAACGGAGACTCTCTAGCCAAGACCCTGCCAACTGTCACTGCATAAACAATTTGAAAGTGATCTAGGCACGGAAATAGCGAGTTGTTTTAGAATAAACACTAGCCAAAATATGCCTGATTATTTCAGAGGTGTATTTGGATTTTGCTGAATTTTTTTGGAATGAAACTGATTATCTTGCATATTCCTGAACAACTCAGAATCGCGCAGGGGGTACTAAAAGTGAGAGCAACATTGTTTGTACTTGGAAACAATTATAAGTAATGGTTTAAAACTGACAAATGGTGGTGACCAACTGACATGCAGGTCCACTGGAAATTTTTTATTATGAGAACTTAAAATAAAAGAACTCCGCTTGTGACTCAAGTTTACACATACATGTCATGTACCATCACCTATTTTGTTATGCATAGAAAACTAGACCAGGCAGTGGATGTCAAGCAAATTAAATCGCAATTATTTTTAAATCTAGCAGTGACGTGCCTAAGTAACTTCATCGGGCTGAGGGGTGGGGGTTACAACTACACCTATTATAACACCTATTCCCTCTTAAGATTGTATTCTGCAACTGGTATAATTTTGTTGTCAATTTTAAACCCAACACTTTGTATATTGTAGGAGAATTATTAATGCTATAAAGGCCCTGAAAGTATATGTAATTTCTTTATTTCAAACCTGCAAGGCTATCTGTTAAAAATTTCGTTCAGGATTGCATGGGACGTGGCTGGATGGTCTCCGTTTGGGTATCCAACTTCAAATTTATATCTGAACTCACATTCCCCAATTATAACTTTGCTCATCGCAGCCTTATTCACAATACTGTTATAGATCAGAGTGATTTCTGCTCTTCATATATTCGCTTCAACCACTATCACATAATGATATGTTTGGCTATAGACCCTCCTGAGGTTACATCTCGACAGAACGGCTACACACGAGAGTTCATATTCACTCACAATTGTGCAACAATTTAATCTTCCTGTTATGAGTAGTCTTGGCAAAGCACTTATGTCTGATAGCCCATGATTAGCCCATGGCTTGCTCGTGATCAACAATGGGACAACGCAATCTGATAGCAGGTGAAGTAAATATCCTGTAGGGGGCAATTGCAAGAATCTGGGGAACTTTTGATCCGATAAATTGCTGTAAATTTTCATTTTGCACATTCCTTCATTTTGATTCAGTAAAACAGAAGTCTGTTTGTTACACCCCTCAGTCATAGTTATTTACCAATAAGAATAACCCTCCACTCACAATGACTCCCTCACTCCTTTTGGTGTCGATTAGCTCATTCAGAGTTGCTCCTCTTGGTGAATAACTTTGAATGAGGGGGTCTATTAAACCATTTCAAAGTTCCCCATTAGAACATAAAAAAGTTTTCAACTGGTGGAACATGATCTCTGTGTGTTTAGCCATGAGAGATTCATGGCTTGATCTAGGCAGGTAAAAACTCCTACTAGTAATCCCTTCTTTACTACATACTTTTTGATGAGTTGTTCCCTTAGGAAATGTTCATTGTTTTTTTAACTTATTATCTGCACATTTCCCACCAATGAAAATTCTTCTGCACTTGTAGTATCATTTTGTCTGTCTGTCATCTGCATTTATAAGTTTTTATTACTTGAACGTCTCTCCAAATGCGTAATGACCATTCCAGTGTATTTATTTATAACTGGTTGGAAAAATCCATTTAGTAAAGAAAGGGTTAATTGATAGCCACGATAAAAGCCGAAAACTATCCTCTAATGCATGATCTTGCTTAATTTTAGGAGCCGATTCCTAAAGGGTGTTGGCTGAGAGGTGAACAGAAACAAAGACTTGAGGACCGGTACAAATGAGAATCCAGTGGACTTTACACTTATTCCCATGTCGACTAAAAGAATGGATATGGCGAACCTTTGAGGAGGGCAAACTTTTTATACTGTCGTTGTGTTATAATTCTTTTGCATCATTCAGTTATGTGGTCGAAGCAAGTTTTGAGCCAATGTTCTGGTTTGTGGACCATTTCGCCAGGTTTTTGGGGCCTGTAAGTACATATATCTATCATAAAGCCCTCAGATGGTTTAAACTATTTTTTCAGGATTTTATTTTTTCAAAGTAGAAAGATTGATATACAAAATACTGGTAGGGCACTTTGTATACAGAGTGTTTTGCCAAGATACCACATACAAAGGGGTTGAAATTAATGGCTTTGAAGATTAAATTTGGGCCAATATAAATTCAATAGATGGAATGATTTTCATTAGGCTAAAGAAAATTACGATGTCTGGTTTTGTATGCTTAAAATTATTATTTTTTTCCATTTTTGTTTTCATTTGACATATGCTTAATATGGATTTGTTTATGATTAATTTTGATTTTCTTTGTATAAGCTGTAATAAACACAATGCTTCGATAAAAAAAACAATCGAAGACATTTTGAATTGTGTCTTTGTTTTATCTGTAAACAAGTTCAGAACAATTTCTCGAAAACCATGAAAAGATAACTTTTGGGGTAGGGGGGTTAACCCTTTCATGATGGGAGCGGAGCTGATACAGAATAAAATATCATGTGCCAGTGCATTCTCTTATATATGCAAGTCTCCTATAGGGAGCCTCGCATATATAAGAGCATGCACTGGCTTACAAGGTCAAGGTAAATATTGTTAGGTCAATGTATTCTCTTTTATATGTGAGGCTCCCTATGGGAGACTCGTATATAAAATAGAATGCATTGACACAGGGTTTTCGCAATATTTCAGGAAGCTCCTGTCATGGAAGGGTTAAAGTAGTGTCGATAGGAAGAATGGGGATGCTAGAACCACAAATATATTTTTCTTTGGCCTTGAAGGGGCACTGTACAATAATTCCAACCATTTACGGGACCATCTCCTTTTATACTCACTCAACAGTATATATGCAACAAATGAATGAATTTGAGCCATGGATTAGTGCAAAATACACTTGTGAGGTCTATGAATGATACAAACAACATGGTAATAATTATAATGTGAATGAATTTATGACTCCAGTCATAAATTCATTTTCATTATAATTACCATGTTTTTTGCATTGCTCATGGAGCACACAAGTATATTTTGCTCTAATCCATGGCTCAAATCATGCATTTCTTGCAAACATTCTGTTGAGTATAAAAGAAGATGGTGCCATAAATGGTCGGATTTAGTGTACAGTACCCCTTTAAATAAATGTTGCTGGTGATTATTTGTATGATTCTCAGGAGAACAACCCATGAGATAACAGAAATACATCTGTAAGAAATAAAATTTCAATAAAATGCATGTGCTGATAACTTTCTATTGTATTTTTCAGTTATTTATGACAATGGTGGTGATTTTGACAACTTCAGTAGTTACTGTGGTGTACACATGCTTCTTCCCTCACCGTTTTCACCAGACAGATTATTTCTGGACAGCTTTCCATATGACCTGTGCTCACTGGCTGTTGTTAAATCTCGTTTATAATTACTTCATGGCAGCTTTCACAGACCCAGGCGTTCCATCACAGGTTAGTTTGAGTCTGAGAGTAATATTTAGTTTTAACCTGTCTAGATTGTATTCTCCTGACAATTATAATTTTATAAAATAATCCTTATTATATTATTAGCTCAACTTGACAAAGTCAAGTTTGAGCATTTGCAATGGGTTGGCATCCATCATCCTTCCGTGAATCGTCAACAATTTCTGTTAGCACACCCTACAGGTCACATGTTTCATCCGATCATCACCAAACTTCATATGGATCGTTGAGGTGACCTCTTGATAGGAGCTGTTGATTTTTTTTATGAAATTCGTCACAAAACATGGTCGCAAGCAGCCATCTTGGATTCAAATTTGAATCCATCGGCACACACTATACCCCTCATTTATTGGAGAATTGTTTGAAAATGATGGGAGCTATCAAATTTGAAAAACATGGCCACCTGCGGCCATCTTGGATTTTACTTTTTCTCTGACTATTTCCTTTGGCACACCCTACAGGTCACATCCCTCATCCGATCATTACCAAACTTCATAGTGACCTCTAGATGAAGCCATCCATTTTTTACAATATCTGTTAAAAAACAGGGCGTCAGCAGCCATCTTGGATTTCAAATTTGAATCCATTGACACACCTTGCAGTCTGCATTTATTGGAGAATAGTTTTGAAATCATCTCTAAATGGGAGCTATCAAATTTGAACAAAACATGGCTGCTGGAAGCCATCTTGGATTTTACTCTTTGCATGACTATGTCCTTGGCACACCCCACAGACTGCATCCCTCATCATCACCAAACTTCATATGGATCTTTGGGGTGACTTCTAGATGGGAGCCATCAATTTTTTCCGAAATTCGTTGAAAAACATGGCCACCAGCGGCTATCTTGAATTTTACTCTTTGTATGACTAAATTCTTTGGCACACCATTCAGATTACATCAGTTGTCCGATCTTCACTAAACTTCTTAAGTATCTTCTGGATGACCACTAGATGGGAGTCATCAAACTGTTCCGAATTTTGTTAATATACATGGCCACCGGTAGCCATCTTGGATATTATTCTTTGCATGACTAATTCCTTTGGCACACCCTACAGACCACATCCCTCATCCGATCGTCACCAAACGTCATATTCATCTTTGGGATGACCACTAGATTGGAGCTATCTAAATTGTTTTGAATTTCATTGGAAAACATGACCGCAGTGGCCATCTTGGTTTTACTTTATATATATTTCTTCATGTTGACATCTAGTATTACTTAGACATTTAAATTTTCCGCATTCTTAATCGCTCCATTGACTGTCACACATGAAATTATGCCCCCTCCATGTTGAGCTTCAATGACATTAATACTTTCATATATGTGTCTGATGATCGCCATATTAATATGCAGTCATTTAAAAAAAAATCATTTGGAAATAGTGATATTCTACCCGTCCGAATAGGTATCCCAGCCATGGTTTATTGGATCTCTATTAATTTGATATGGAGGTTCACCATTGCCATTTTTGTGAATCACTAATTTATTTTTCAACCCTTCTCTCTACAGTGTTTTCATGGATATTTTTGTAGCCAGCACACTGAATTTAATATTTTCCCGTTCAGCAAGAACTAACAGTCACAAATTTTGTCTCTGGCAGAAGCACTAGTTTGGAATTAATTTTCTCCGTTTGAGAGAAATGAAAATAAAGCATTTATAACAATTAAAATTAAACTTTTAACATAATGTAACATACATGTGAACATATATTGTGCATTTTAAATTAAAGTCCTGTGAAGCATCTATATTCAATTTGAGAATCGGGCTGCTGATTCGATTTGATTCGATTCAATCATATGATTCAAATGATTTTCAAATCAACCTTCTTTTGTTCTTGTACATGAAACAGAACATGAGGTTAAAGATGTCTGGTTCTAAATTTCAAATTTAACTAGGTCTGTTGGAATGATGTATACAATTTTAGCTTAACCTACTGCTTTTGTGAATGCTATTTTGATTTGTAGGCCTATACATATAGGAAACAGAAACATTTTACTACCATAATACGAACCATGCATTTGGGAACAATAGCACAGCCATGCATTCATTTTAGTCATTTGATGGATATAGAAAATTAAAGTTACTTAAATCATGTTTACATTGCCATATCCATTTGCATTAATGCATATACATATTCGATTTGAGTTCTGATTTGATTCATGAATATAACTCCTGATTCCATTCAAGATTCGATTCGACTACAAACGCCCATTCGCAGGGCCCTAGTACAAATTGTAAATATTTACTCAGATTTTAATTTTCACGGATAAACAAAGGCGTTGATTCCGAAAATGACAGTTGCCATGCTTCTAATTTTGATATAAAAGTGATTAAAATAACCAGTTTATTCTCAATTTCCATTTAATCACCACCGCTGAGTGTTCACATCACTTTTTTAGCTCACCTGAGACAAAGTCTCCAGTGGAGCTACCGGTATACGTAGTCATCACTCATCGTCCATATATCCGTCAAGAATCGTCTTCTTCTCCAGTACCATAAGACCGAATGGGTTCATATTTGGTGTGGATGTTCCCTGGGTAACTCACATTCATGTTTTTAAAATGAGGTCACCGAGTCAAATAGTGGCAAAGCCAGGGCCATAACTCTTTCACACCATAGTATTTCTTAATAGAACTTCTTCTTAAAGGTACTCAATCAGACGGCCCCCATATCATCAAGATACAACAACAACAACATTTCTTCAAAATACGCTTTAAATAGTTATCATAATCGATTTTTTGCAACAAAATAATGCTAACCACAGTCAACTACGGTATCAAATTTCCCAAAACTTTTTATTTATAAACATTTTGTTCAACAAAATAGGGCCGTATTATCGCTTAAAGGATTTATTCGGTCTAGAAACTACAAAACGCAATCGGAAAGCCCTCCCTGATGTGATTAAAATGATCCAAGTCCCATTCCGATCGCATAAAATAAATAACCCGTAAAATAAATAATTTCCATGACTAAACTACGAGTGACGTAGTTGTGGGGAGCAAATTAAAAACACAGATTCGGATCCGGAGTTTATTATGCTGACTACGATGACGTAATCGTAAGTCAGCCGATACTAAAATGCGGAGTGGTATGTGCGTGTGTTGTGTATAGATTACGTTACGCTTTGACCGTTTATCTGGAATAGAAGACAATAACTATGTGAATAAAGTAATTAATAGCGCATAGAATGGTTGTTGTTTTTGTAGCCATTAATAACATGCCGGCACGTGTCTGCTTTGGTGAATAGATGGCAGTAATTAGTGCTTTGATTGTCTCGCGTATTCACTCAGTGATTTGTAATCACTCAGTGACTATTCATCAGTGTCAGTCGCGAACTTGTTTGCCCTCTAAAATGCCACAAAGTGAATAGAAAGAACATTATCTTTTGTCATACATATATAAGAAGTGCCCAAATGTTATATAAACACTGGGCTGAATAATGTTAACTCTATTTAGGCGCTTTTGTTTTGTGTTTGTTTTGTTGTTTTACTTTCGATATAAATATCCCGAGTATCTGTCATATCCACATATGCCAAGATGCCTAGTAGATGTAGTGTGTTCGGTTGTGGGCGGGCTAGCGATCCATTATTTAGTACCTCCAAAAAGACAACACAGTGCGTAATTTAGAATGCTCTTTATTGTCTACCGCTTTTGGGAGACGGAATCATGGACGCTCTTTATATTTAATTGTCACAATACCACATACAAAATCACCCATGACATATCGAAATAGAGCACGTTGATAATTGAGAACGCTCTTTATTGTCTACACCGCGACGAAAACATGGAGGCAATCATTGGATTTTTTTCTATGCTAACAATTAAAAAAAATCCTCTCTAGAAAGTCAACATGTGCCATCAAAACGTAAAATAAAACGAACAACAAACACAAACTGAAAAACAATGCCAGGCTAGCCTTCAATTAAAAAAAATGTTGTTATGCCAAACTGCAGCCTAACTAATAATTATTGTAGTTTCAACAGTCTGTTGTGTATTCGAGTGAATTATTTTGTTTACGCACTTATCGATCTTGACTGGAAGGATTTTAGCAAGCTGTTCACAGTCGTGCACTTCTCCACACAAAATGTTTCGTGTGAAGAAACAGACAGGAACATTATTATGATGAATATAAGCCATCATGATACATGTACTAGTATAATAACCACCACCTTTTAATCACAGCCCATTTGTATTTAATTGTACGCATATAGCGCACAACGGGATGACACTAGTGTGTAAACTAGCTTCCGAAATTGGTACCATACAACGAATAAGGAAGTACCGGTATATGGCCTAACTTGTATTCTTTCAGAAACAGTTAAATTAGTTTCGCACGAAATTCCGCTCGCTCATTGCATTTCTGCATAAATTAATCTCATTTCAAACAACTTTTATCGCTTCAAAGTGCATTTTAGCCATCAGTATTCGTTATATAATCCAACATTCTAACAAATCCAGTTCATAATTCAGCACATTCAAACAGTTTTATTCCGTAATCGCTATTTATCGTAAAGGCTTAGGTAATTAACCAGCGTAATTTATCAACTCGTTACGCGATTGGTGGAATTATTTCAAGCTCCACCCACCGCTGTCATCGGTAAGCGTCGATGCAGATGATCGGTCATGTGGCCGCGTTGTGGTCATGTGATCGCACTCACGTGACTGACTTCGGATATTTCCGCGATTTTTTTAATATCATAATAATAAAAATACTATCTGCTCGATTTTGAATTTTCTTGGCGAAATGGGTCTGTTAGACATATATTATTAGTATTATGACGATAATTTTTTTTTTTTTTTGACAGACTAATTCCTTTAAATATCACGAAATTTGGCCGTATTATTACTTGAATTTATTTAGAGTTATCCATCTTCATCCGCAATTTTGTCCAAGACCATCCGTTTGACCACGTGTTTCTGGGCCACATTTAATTGCACATCTCGAGAAATAACAAACTTCAAAAGTCGATATCTGATCACTCTGAGCTTTGATGGATGGGTTCCTCGACTCGAATCAAATATTTTTTACCCCCGAAGCCAAAGAAATAGTAATTTAGGAGCATTATTCGGATTGAGTACCTTTAAGAACCATCAGGCCTATTTAGCTTATATTTTGTATGGCGGGTCCTTGGGTGACTGGGGTTAATATTTGTTCACTGGGTCAATTAGGGGCAGAGCCAGGACATAACTCTTAAAACAAAAATAGATTGTAATCCTCGCTCAATTATGATTTATTTTTTTTGAAATTTAACTCTTTTTTTTTTAAGACACACCACATTTTGTTTCCAAAACCAATCACATAAACTAAATTGAATACAAGTAATAGACCATTGATCAGGAGAAAGGGGCTCATAGTTTTAATATTTACCCAATACTTATTATTTTATAACAAGATATCATGGGGCGGTTTCGGCTTCTGATGAGGAAATAATTGCCCTGAAAAAAAATCTTTTTGGATAAATTTCTTTAAACTTACATGATTGGTGTGGTTATTTAAAACCTTTCATACCCTTTGTCTGTTTCATCCTACTGTGTTAACTTTTAAATTTGAGTATGAACTACCTGTAGAATCAGTTCCTGATAACATACACTTTTCAGATTAAAAAAAATCTTCTGATGTGTATTATTGTAATACAATTTTGTATTCCAACACATGTACCCATATGGTGCACATAATGTCAACATCTGAATTAATTGAATTAAGAATATGTATGTATGTGTATAGTTCTAACTACATATTTTGAAGTAAACTGTTGTAGTCTTCAGAGTCCAAGTCTTCTGAGTCTTTACAGTCTGGTGAGTGACCCACAGTCATTGACTGTCTTGTTTTTTTCAGCATATAACAGAAGTTGTATCCATCTGTAAAAAGTGTATTTCTCCGAAGCCACCAAGAACTCACCATTGCACAGTGTGTCAGCGATGTGTTCTCAAAATGGACCATCATTGTCGTATCCTTCTGATTTTCAAGTTTTCAAATTTGTTATGTCAGATTATATATAGATGTACAATATAACTTTGACTTGTTTCCTATAAAAATTAATGACACCAAGAACCCTTTGGGGATGTGACAGGGTTTCCGCAGTTGGTGGCCAAATTTGCCAATGGCCTGATTTATTTGATATTAGCCAAAGAAAATCTGATTTCTCCCGAAATGTTTCAAACCTATAGCCAGCAATAACCTCTCCGAATATCACAGTATCTTAATGTAACCCTTACATTCACTGACAGTTAAAGGTATTCAATCCGATTAGACGCTTCTTTGGCTTCGGGGGTAAAAAATATCTGATTCGAGTTGAGGAACCGACCCATCAAAGCTCAGAGTGATCAGATATTGATTTTTGAAGTTTGTTATTTCTCGAGATGTGTAATAATATGTGGCCCAGAAACACGTGGTCAAATGGAGGGTCTCAAACAAAATTGCGGATGAAGATGGTTAACTCTAAAATCAAGTGGTAATACGGTCAAATTTTGTGATAATTTAGTGATAATACGGCCATATTTTGTTGAACAAAATGTTGATAAATAACAAGTTTTGGGAAATTTGATAGCATAGTCGACAGTGGTTAGCATTATTTTATTGCAATAAATTGATTCTGATAACTGAAGCGTATTTTGAAGAAATGTTATTGTTGTATCTTGATGGTATGGGGACCGTCTGATCAGATTGAGTACCTCTAATTAACAGTTGCTCACCCATGTATGTTTGGATTACAATTTACCTGAAGTCACACATGCTTATCAAAATAATGATGATTAATACCTGCCACTAAGGCACACTTTTTCAATCAATTGACAATACATTACTTTTTTGTGGTTGCAAAATAACACCATGTCAAACCAAGAGCCCTGGAGATTACTATTTTTCTTCCATGGCATTGCTTTAGAATTGCATGACAATCTTAATTGGATCCTATGACTCTTTCTACAGCATTTCTTTTTGCCATAGCTTCTATCAAGAGCTGCAAAACAGTAGGAAATTTTCTCATATGGGTTGATCTCGAAATTTATCAGTTGATTATGCCCATGACCCAATGCCCCCCCCCCCCTATGGTGGTTTGGGGTATGTAGTTGAGAGCTCCATCTATCCATTCGTCCATCTGTATGAACATATGACGTTGTAACTTGTTAACGTGTTAATTATCAGATTGCCTTCTCCTTTGGCATGGTGATATGACAGCTTGGGGGAAAGGCGTCCATTGTCCGTCCATCAACAATTTCCGTTAGCACACCCTACAGGTCACATCTCTCATCCAATCGTCTCCCAACTTCATGGAAGACCTCTAGATGAGAGCCTCCCATTTTGACCGAAATTCATCAAAAAACATCTTGGATTTCAAATTTGAATCTGTCGGCACACCCTGCAGCCCGCATCTCACATCTTAACATCACCAAACTTCATATCGATCTTCGGGGTGACCTTTAGATGGGAGCCTCCTATTTTGACCAAAATTCGTCAAAAAACATGGCCACTGGCAGCCATCTTGGATTTACTCTTTGTATGACTAAATCCTTTGGCACACCCTACAGGTCACATCTCTCATTTGATCATCACCAAACTCCATATGGATCTTTGGGGTGACCTCTCGATGGGAGCCTCCTATTTTGACCAAAATTTGTTAAAAAACATGGCCGCTGGCAGCCATCTTGGATCTTATTCTTTGCATGACTAAATCATTTGACACACCCTACAGACCACATCCCTCATCCGATCATCACCAAACTTCATATGGATCTTCAGGGTGACCTCTAGATGGGAGCCTCATATTTTGACCGAAATTCTTTATAAAACATGTCGGCCAGCAGTCATCTTGGATTTCAAATTTGAATCCATCGGCACACCCTGCAGCCCGCATCTCACATCCGATCATCACCAAACTTCATATGGATCTTCAGGGTAGCCTCTAGATGGGAGCCGCCTATTTTGACTGAAATTAGTTAAATAAGATGGCCGCTAGCAGCCATCTTGGATTTCAAATTTTAATCCATCGACACAACCTGCAGCCCATATTTATTGGAGAATTGTTTTGAAAATTTACATGCATGTTTAAGATCACCTCTAGTTATGTGTACCCATACCATATTATGGTACACATAGTGTTGACGTCCGGATTGACTCGTCGTTTGTCCGTCTGTCTGTTTTTCTATGATCAGAGATCGATGAATGCGATTTTTAGCTCACCTGAGACGAAGTCTCCGGTGAAGCTATAGTCATCACTCCTCGTCCGTCCGTCCATCCATCCGTCCGTCAACAATTATTTGAACATCTTCTTCTTTAAATCCATAGGACCGAATGGGTTCATATTTGGTGTGACTCACATTCAGATTTGTTCAAATTAGGTCACTGGGTCAAATAGTTGCGAAGCCAGGGCCATAACTCTTACCCTCCATAGTAATTCTTAAAACAACTTCTTCTCAAGTGCCATCAGGCCGAATGGATTCATATTTGGTATGAAGGGTCCTTGGGTGACTGTGGTTCAGATTTGTTCAAATGAGGTCACTGGGTCAAATGTGGGCAGAGCCAGGGCATAACTAAAAAAAAATTAAAAAAAATTCAGATTTTCTCAATTAAAAAAAAATATCAAAAACAAAAAAGAGAATAGTTTAATTTTTTTTAATTAGACTGATTAATTTAGATTCAACTCCTTGCTCAATGATTTGTTTGTTTGTTTTTTAAATTTTTTTAATTTTTTAAACTTGTTAAAAGATATGATAAACTCTTGCCATTATAACATCCCCAGGTACCTGGAGTCCCAACAGCAAATTTGGTTTTAAATCACTCTAAAATCCAGAACATAATTATGTACACAGCACAATGAGATATAGGAGACAGAATGTTTACTTAAAACAGCATAGAAGTCAGAAACGTAATTATAAAGTCATTATGGCAGCTGTGATTGAAATTAAATCTGATTGTTGTGACAGCTCTGTGTGGAATATCCCATACTGCTACTGGTAACCGGCATATGCCATGCCTGTGTCACAGTTTGAGCTTTTTGTATTTAAATAATGGCCCGGAATGGCTATGATAACTAGCAATCCACATTCTTAAGTTTGTTGTATTTATGGAGAAAAATGATGCCAAGTGTGATTCTGACATTAAAAATAAATACCTGTGTTCTAACACAATTATATATATGGGAAACTGGATGGAAGAGTGGGCTTTTTATCTCATCTGAGACCAAGTCTCTGGTGGAGCTATAGTCTTCTTCTCAAGAACCATCAGACCTATTCAGCTTAAATTTGGTATGGAGGGTCCTTGGGTGACTGTGGTACATATTTTTTCAAATGGGGTCACCGGGTCAAATAAGGGCACAGCCAGGGACATAACTTGTCCATATATTGTAATTCTTCAAATTTTTTTAACAAAAACCATCAGACCTATTGAGCTTATATTTGGTATTAAGAGTCATTGGATGACAGGGATTCAGATTTGTTCAAATTTGTTCACCAGGTCAAATAGCGTTAGAGCCATGAACGCAACTTGTTCCCTCTCTAGTATTTCTTAAAACACCTTCTTCTCAAAAACTATCAGCCCTATTCAGCATATATTTGGTATGGATGGTCTTTGGGTGACTGTGATTCAGATTTGTTCAAATTGGATCACTGGGTCAAATCAGGGCAGAGACAGGGATATAACTCTTTACCTCAATAGTTATTCTTAAAACATCTTCTCAAGAATCATTTAGCATATTTAGCTTATATTTTGTATGGACGGTCCTTAGGTGACTGGGATTCAGATTTGTTCAAATAGGGTCACCAGGTCAAATAGGGGTTAGACCAGTGACATAACTCTTGACCCCATGGTAATTCTTAAAGATGGATTATCTCTTTAAATAACAAATTTGAAATAGTTGCGTGGGTATAAAATAATAAATATGAACTGAAGACCCCTGTCCGGAAAGGCTTCTATCAATTAATATTGATTTTATTTCGAACATTGTATTGGGACCGTTTATTTGTCTATTTTTAGAATAGACCATTCAGGTGATACCATATAGCGATATAGAGCATTAGGCTGTTCATGTGGCTGCGTACCGACCGTCAAATGTCCCAGATTGATTGATTGTATTGTTTTATTCCATAGTTATAAGTGATAATGAGTATAATTAACGTTTATTTGTGACAAAATTACACAATAAAATTTCTGGTCTCTGTTAACAGTAACCACTATTGTTCGTTAGCTAAACAGCCACACCTTATTAGACCAGAAAATATTCGAAATAAAATGAATATTAATCGATAGAATCATTTCCGGACAGGAGTCTTCGATTCAGATCTAATATTTTATACCCCGGTAACTATATAAAACATGTTTACAAAGAGATAATCCACCTTTAAAACGTCTTCTACTCAAGAGTCATTAGGCCTATTTAGCCTATATAGAGTATGGATGGTCCTCATGTAACTGGGTTACATTTAAAAAATAAGTTAGATTGGCATTTGGTGTGTATAGGGTCCATGGAGGGTTTGGATTCAAATATGTTTGAATGGGGTCAGCCATTAAAAAAGGGGGAATGTCAGGTTGGAACTTTGCAACAGTCGGGAAAGCTTGAGATATCAGTTGTAAAATTCCAACATGTGCAAAGGAATTTTTATGAACTTGGGAGTGTGTTTGCTTAAGTTAGGAGGCGACAGACAGGTTATATGGGATGGGAGGTATCAGGGGTGTGCAGTTGAAAATTTCAATGTGGACACCCCACTGCTTAACGGAGACCCTCTAGCTATTTTCTTGTTTAGACCTACATGTACTTGTTTTTATGTGATTTTGACAAGTACTAACTCTTATGGTTCCAGTCTTCTCAGTCTTTACAGTCTGGTGATCGACCCACCATGTTTTGGTTTTTGTGTTTATTTATTTATTTTTTCACAGAATAAATAAAATTAGTAGGGGCGGGGGTCTGGACTGGGGATGGGCGCGTTACTGGAAACAACTCTATTTTTATTAGGTCTGAGACAGAAATGTTTGCACTAGTTAACCCTTTCACATGATGGGAGCTATGCTGGTGCAGCATTACTGATCCTGTGCCAGTGCATTCTCTTGCATATTTGAGAGTCTCTCATTGGGAGCTTCACATATATGATAGAATGCACTGGCTTACAAGGTCAAGGTAAATATTGTTAGTGGGGATTCTTCTTCAAATACCAGTTTTATCTGTTGGATTGTGTGCAAGATTGACCCTTTCTATACTAAATGCAATCTCCCAACAGTTATAAAGAATACATTGGTATGGTCTAATATTCACTTGGAGGGGTGTTCAGATAATAAAAGCAGACGACAGCTAGAATACAATGACACCAAGTACCCTTTGGGGATGTGACAGGGTTTGCGCAGTTGCTGGCAAATTGGCCAATGGCCTGATTTATTTGAAATTAGCCAAAGAAAACCTCATTTCGCCAAAAATGTTTCAAACCTATAGCCAGCAATAACCTCTCCAAATATCACAGTATCTCAATGAAAATCTTACATTCACTGACAGTTAATCAGCAGTTGCTCGCCTATGTATGTTTTGATTACAATTTACCTGAAGTCACACATGCTTACTTATCAAAATACTGATGTTTAATACGTGCAACTAAGGCATACTTTCTCAATCAATTGACAATACAAGAGCAGAGGGATTCATATTCATTAGTGGGAATTGTTCTGATAGTAAGTTCGTTTGTTGAACTTATTATCTGAACATTTCCTAATTGAACTATAAATTAATATTTAGTATAGAAAACGTTAATGCTGTGCAACATTGTATTGAGCAAAAACTCTTGCATTGACGCTGATAAAAGAAAATACATGTAATAACATTTTTCCCCCATGTTCAAATAGACATTTTGCAGATGTGTACTATTTTGCAACATTTTTGTCATAACAACATGTCATCTATGCTCAATTTCGATCGATAATGATATGACTGAATATCTGGCTTACTTGATAACTTGGAGAAGTAAAAGAATTACTTTGAAATTCACTCCATTTTATGTCGAAATGTGGCAGCGTTGAAAAAATGCACACCGAGAACGGGACATATAAATACAAAGAACGTGATGTGAAAGCGAACCACATGCAAGTATACAGAGTGTGAAACATGACATTTTTTCTTAACTATAGCTACTTTTGGATTTCAAATGGAGATAATTCAACCTCAGAATTAGGTTACATGTTTTTGAACAGGAATTTTTTTTTTTAAATACTAAATTAGTAAATAAATCTGTAGCTGAATCCTTAAAAGAATCACAAAAAACTGAAAGCTAATATTGTGATTTAGTACACTCACTGGTTTATTGGTTCAAATACAGTGATGTCCTAAATAATAGACCCCTAAACCACAGCAGAATTATGGGAAACTTTTCAGGATTTAGTCGGAAATATGGCCATTCATCGGAAAGCTCTCATCGAGAGCTTTCCGATGAATGGCAGCATCATATTTCCAACTAAATCCCGAAAAAATTTCCCATAATTCTGCTGTGGTTAAAGGGTCATATACTTCAGGCATTACTGTATATTAACTTTGAAAGAGGATGGACTTTCTTTTGAAAATTTGTCGTTTTGAAGGAAGTGTACAAAATTGGTTGAATAAAATATTTTCCCACATAATAAACCCACACTTGCACTAGATAGTGATCTAGCTTTCCAATGAATCCATAAGTTTGAGGATTAGCTTCTATTCCAGAAGATTAAGTTTAAAAAAAATTGCCATGATCATCAGTGTTAATAATCCAGCTGTGTGCAACCTTAACAAACTATAGCTTGGCTAAACAACTGTGTTGGATATTATAACCACCGGTATTTCTTCCTGTTTTGTCTGTACATGACTCTCGGCACCATCTACACGAGTACCCTTGGTTATGAGATGTTCAAAAAGCATTTCTATGGAGAAAAGGTGAGGCTTATCAATGAATTATTCCACTGTTTTATTTATTAAGGGATCTGTAGCACATATTGGTACCAGTCACTGACTCGTGGCAGAAATTTTGACAGCTTTCATTCCTCAAAATATGGTGATGGACATTTACAGAATGAGGTCATCAGAGGGTGAATATAGTGACTCTACCATGGACAGTGGGCTAGCGTCACTAAATTCACACTCTGTGGACCTCATTCTGCTTAGGCTTTATCTTCTCTGGAAAGTATCTTTATTATCAAATTAACAAGTTTTTTAGTTTCTTTCGAAATTTCTTTTAAAGTTTTTTTTTGTAGTTTAGTTTAGATTATACTCCACCAGTTCAAAACCTTATCTTCTGAAGAGGAACATTTTAATATTGAAAACAATAATGAAGGTAATATGTTTCATAGTTCCGGTTCCTTAACAATGTACCAGTATGTATTTAACAGTAGTTAAGGTCCCAACTCGAGATTGCAATAGGTGACTTCTGTAAACCTATTGCACTTTGAGTCTCTTTCAATCATAAAATGCCCTCCTTCCCACCCTAGCTGGTAATACAGTAATACAGTCATGTTTATCATGAAATCAGCTCACAAAAGTTTCATAAATCATGTAATCTCAAACGGGGTCCTTCAACTACTGTGCAATACATTATAAAGCAATAGGTATAAGCTGAAAACTATATTACCTGCGTTATTTTTTCAATGTTATATAATTACCCGTCATAACTTCAAAAAAATTCCTGGTTTCAAACTGGTAAAATATGATCTCTACGGGTGGATTCAGAGTAGAGATTCATGGCATGATCCAGCAGATTGTCTTTGTCGCCCATCTTTCTTTTAAAAAATTGTCATGCGGGTGCATCTTTATTAAATAATTACACACATGCACATTTAAATGTAAAACATAACATTATTTACATATCTCTCTCAGTATCTGAAATCATCATGTTTTCTGACAGTTTGTTAAAAAGTCACACTTTGAATGTATTTGATACTACAACTACATGTATTGTTAAATTGTGTGGAATATTCTTATGCTAACTACATGTATTGTTAAATTGTGTGGAATATTCTTATGCTATGGCTAGAGAAATATTGTATGCATTATTACATTGGTCCTCCCAAGTCCATGCTAGATTTTTCCTTGTCTTTCCTTCACCTGCTTAGCTTTACTTGCTTTTTCATAGGACCTCAAGTTCCCGGGTGCTCTGTATCCTCTGAATGCTGCTTATGACTTCATCTACAGAAGAAATACGGTATTAGATTATCTTATATCTATATTTGCGAATGTCTGTCTGTTGGTGTTTCCTGAATCAATGGAAATTATTTTGTCGCCTATCAGGGATGGGGATTGGGGGAGGGGCACCAAAAGTAATATAACATCGCCAACTTCCTCCAAACTTATATATAGGCATCCCCATTGTAAACGAGGAGTCTAAAACATTTATCTACCATTTGCTATGAAATTCCCTGATAAAATCTGATAAAATAAGGCAATAACGAATTGGCGATAAAAACATCTGTATTGTTACTATGGCAGTGGTACAAGGCACACATGACGTCATTGGCTGTTTCAAAATCATTAATGAACTGATGTCACATCAATTGCATGAAAAATAAAAAATAAATTCCAATGTATATTCTTGCATACATGTACTACAAAAATTAGTTCCTAGGTTTTAACATTATTTGATTGCCTACCATCATGGATATTATTGTATAACATGTCACAAAGTAACTAATATGTATTTGTTGAGTATTTATTATACAATTATATTTAAAATGCAGGTGTTAGAGATTTTGTCCATTGAATTCAATTTCCGTTCATATTCACGTGAACTTGCAGGTTGGGAGAATTTAGCAAAGCGAGCTAATCATGTGACACAGATACATTTGCAGGTTTGGAGAATTTACTCAGAAAGCTAATCGTCGGACACAAATCCAACAATTTTGGCATTTAAGAAACTCCTAAAATGTTATTTGTTTGGTGGATTCTGTCACACTAATGGTAGATAAATGTGCTATATACGAAATGTGTTTGCACCGATTCATGTATACGACAAGGCTACTTTTTGTGACCATATACTGACGAGGCGACCTTGGTCTTGGTTGCCGAGGTGCTATGTGGCCACGAAAACTAGCCTGATATTTTTCAACAAAGGACAAGAAATTAGGTGGTTGGGGTTTTTAATTTTTAATTTCCTTTAGTGATTCCGCATCGGGTTGGGTGTGTTGCAAAAATAGACAAAAACTTTTTGTCGCAAATTTCAACCAGACTTATATAATATATAATTTTCCGAAGTGGCATTGTTCATGTCAGGAATGTGGTCTGGAAGGGGCACAAAAATTAATAAAATACTATTTTTGCTAGTTTGTTTTTACAAACATATATATAGGCGTTTCCATGCTATAGGAGGATTCAAATGGTGGGAATAAAATTCCCAAGTGGTGCTGTCCGATTCAGGAATGGAGGTTGGGGAATGGGCACTGCAATTGCTAAAAGCTATTGTTAATAAACTGCACCAAACTTATATAGTCATTTTCATGATGCATGGTATTTATATAATAGTATAGTTTACATATGCCTAAGTGGTAGCATCCAAGTTGGTGATGGGGTTGGCACTGTCAAAGTTAGGGATACAGGTTAATCTTTAGCATTGATAAAGAATACAGAACTATTCAGCCAAATCCTTATGTATATTTGCTCATAGACTGAAAACAATTTTGGTTGCTCTTTAACCTGGAAAACATTGGGTAACACTGATAGTTATGTATAGTTCCATCAGACCATTGCATTGAGTAGTTCATACCAAGCATTGCAGTAAAATGTGAGTCTTGATAAAAAAAAAATATATCTGAGCTAAATAATAGAGAGGTTCTGATTGTGGCTTGTATCTTGACAGTAGTATATCCTAGCGACAATGAATACGAAGGCAAACAGATGTTTGCAATTATGGAACATCTCTTTTCACCAATTTTGAACAACATGTTGGCAGTATAATAATGAGTCACAGTTGCAGAAGCGATACTCTGTAGAAGTTGAAGTGGAACCCTTTCAGTGCCAAGTCCGATTTTTGTATCAACCCATATTTCCTTGATCATTTTTCAAATTTATTGATTATAATAATGTGATACATTGATGGAAAGAGCTCTTAGAGCAATGGATTAGCGCAAAATACACTCATGTGCTCAAAACAACACAGTAATTGTAATAAAATTGAATAAATGGCTGGAGTCACAAATTAATTTTCAGCATAATTACCATGTTGTTTGCATCGTTCATAGAGCTCATGGTTCAAATTCATTAATTTGTTGCATATATTCTGTTGATTATTAAAGGAGATGGTCCCTTAAATGGCCTGATTTAGTGTACAGTACCCCTTTATTAATTGATTAACTAATTAATTATAGATGTATTCAGGGATTCAGACCTAAAGTTACAACAACAAGAAATTACCAAATTTAATTTAACATCACTTGCTTTGTTTCACAGAAAGAAACTTATGAAAATAAAATGTGAGATATGAACAAGACATATACAGTGATGCTCTAAATAATCGACCCCTTAACCATAGCGTAATTATGGGTAACTTTTCAGGATTTAGTCGGAAATATGGCTTGTTGCCATTCATCGGAAAGCTCTCGCCGAGAACCTTCCTGATGAATGGCTTACATGTCATATTTCCGACTAAATCCTGAAAAGTCACCCATATTTCTTCTGTGGTTAAGGGGTCGATTATTTAGAGCATTACTATAAAGTCGAGCAATCGAGCATAGAAATCTTGCTTTGAGCAAGATTGCTCATAAATAATCGACTCCTTAACCACAGCAGAATTATGGGTAATTTTTCAGGATTTAGTCGGAAATATGGCTTGTTGCCATTCACTGAGAGCTCTCCGATGAATGGCAACAAGCCATATTTCCAACTAAATCCTGAAAAATTACCCATAATTCTGCTGTGGTTAAGGAGTCGATTATTTAGGGCATTACTGTATCTGACTCATGCCTCAAACATGCTTGATATTTTCCAAACTTGCAAGTCTGATTTCTCAACTGTACATGTGTGGGCATTACCTCAGAGCAATTGGACTAGCAAGCCAATCGCACGACTGTGTGAGGTGCTTAAACCAAATTGTAATTCTTAGTTGTGTAACCCAGGCGAAATGGCCACAATTAATTTATCAGTATTTTAGTGTTATTACAGGGCATATCCTTATAAATATTACCAGGGCCCAAACTAGGGGTTGAAGACAGGGAGAAGTGACTTCTCCCTCTGGAGATTTTAGGGAGACTTCAGCCCAAAATAGGGAGAAGTGGAGAGACTTAAGAAACACTTGTTCATTTTCAAATTTCGATTTATTTATAACATCAATAAAAAAAGATTAAATAAAAAGATAAAACATGCATGGTTACCAAAAATAAAATATAGCACAAGTAGAGTACCTGTATAGATAGATAACACAAACTTTTATAACTTTAATTTAAAAATATTTTTTTTTTTGTGACTTTTAATATCTGAAGAAATTAATTGTTATTATA
This sequence comes from Siphonodentalium dalli, assembly GCA_032622095.1. Taxonomy (NCBI): domain Eukaryota; kingdom Metazoa; phylum Mollusca; class Scaphopoda; order Gadilida; family Siphonodentaliidae; genus Siphonodentalium; species Siphonodentalium dalli. The sequence continues at coordinate 114,567,524 of CP136062.1, read as the reverse complement.
AATTTTGGTCATGAATTATGTCATTCACAAAATGCTGTAATATTATATTACAGCATTTTGTGAATGACATAATTCATGACCAAAATATTGTAAACACATATAATGTATATACATGTAATATATATTTATCCCGCAGGGTCGTAACACAACAAAGGATGTTGGTAGGATGTTCACTGGCCAGTTATCCATTTCTTGCTTCGCGTCTTCCTTTTTTGGCCCACAATGCGCCATGGCCACAAGCAAACAAGCGGAGTCCGTGGGAACCCGGACCTGAAACGAGACACTAGACCCCCTGGTTAGTGATGTCTGCTGGTCAGTGCCAAGCGGATGCCGCAGGATCACAAAACAAACAAACAAACAAAAAAAGGGGGAGGGTGGGGGGGCTAATTTCAAACAAAAACATACTTTCCCCAATTTTCGAATCTTGCGAAAAGACCTTGGCCCTCTCACGACTTGATCACGTGCCTCCGGCGATATAGTTCCGCTCTCCCGATTTACTGAGAACGATCAGCGCCCTGGTTATATATTACCCTGATGCTGCTGAGAGTTTTTGGTAACATTGCGAATAAATTACCAGGCAGATGTTGACTTATTAAATCTTATTAATGATCATATAGTACTGCATGTTAATCCCACCAATGGAATTTGTGTATCGATCCGCATGATCCATCAAATCTTTATTTAGCAACTGACCCAATCGGGCACGTGATCTTGTTTTGGTTCTATTCTTAGTTTTGGTAAACAACTGCAAACGTGTCTCTCTAGCTGTTATGTTTTAGCGACCCGACGGGATAAATGCGGTCGCTGTGCGACGCTCGTTATATATATATAGAACACATATTATTGTATTGATTGAATTCAATGATTATTATATGGAAAAGACTAATTAAATAAAAATATTGTGTTCAAAAGCACCTTCTTCATCACCAAAAGACCACATAAAAAGAGTTAAACAGTCATTTTCCAACATATTCACAAGTAAAAATATAGATAAGTTTTTATTATAGTGGGTAAAAATCTTTGGGTGATCAATTCTATAAATTGATCGGAAACACATAGGATTTTTTTCCATAAAAGTATCGAAATGAAAAATCTGCCTCCCTCATAAAATTGTCTATTAATAATTGGCTGAGAACAAAACTATTTATATTTAATAGCTAAATTTGTATCCACTTTCCAACATTGCCACCTCATGTCCTCTCTCAAAAATGTGTAGATATCCCACATTATAACCATTCGTTTATAATTTCAGACAGCCAAGAAGATAGATTTCAGTGATAGCTCCTTCAATTCAACATTCCATTTTAATAAGGATAATAGGGTGACGTTTAAGGATCAGTATTTGCATAATGCGGTTGTGTTTAATTTTATTTTGTGCTCGGGTGTTGCTGTAGCTCTTGGTGGTCTAACATTATACCATGCCTCACTAATCTGTAAAGGAGAAACAAGCATAGAGGTACATATAAATAACAAGGAGCGCAAGAGGCTGAAAGCAAAGAAGTTAGTAAGTACATTTATTTACCATTTCCTATGAAATTCCCTGATAAAATTGGTGACAATGAATTGCCGATAAAAACATCTGTATTGTTACTGTCGTTGACTGGTTAAAAATCTTGAATGAACTGACTTCGTCACATCAATTGTGTGAAAAATCAAAAGGACATTCTTGTGTACTATAAACAAATAGTTCCTAGGTTTTAACATTATTTTATTGCCTACCATCATGGGTATTATGGTATAACATATCACAAAGTTACTAATATGTATTTGTTGAGTATTTATTATAAATTTACGCAGGTGTAAGAGATTTTGTCCATTGAATTGATTTTCTGTTAGTCATATTCGCGTGAACTTGCAGGTTGGGAGAATTTAGCAAAGCGAGCTAATCGCCTGACACAGATACCTTTGCAGGTTGGGAGAATTTACTCAAGAAAGCTAAGCGTCGGATACAAATCCAACAATTTTGGCATTTAAGAAGCTCCTAAATTGTAATTCATGTGGTGGATTCTGTTACACCAATGGTAGATAAACGTGTTATATATAAAATGCGTTTGTAATGATTCATGTATCGCAACTCGGCTAGTTTTCGTGGTTACATAATGACTTAGTGTCACTATATGGCCACGAAAACTAGCCTTGTCGCGATACACGAATCGATACAAACACATTGTGTATATAATGCATATGCATAATTTGTCTCAAAACATGTATTATGATTGAAGGGGCAGCTGCCCCATGGCCCCCCACCCCTACCCCTGCTCTGTCATCCCTGAATCACTTGGTCGCTTTGAGCTGCAGTGTCAATGACACTTTCGTTTATATTACCATTTAGTGATGAGCCAATAACTAAAAAGCCTCTTTGATCGTTTTCCGATTATCTGCAGGTTCAATCAGCATTGTCCGATTCTGATATACATGAATATATTGGGAGTTTGATCCTATACACTCATTGAACTCCATATCATGACATTGTTTTGGTTTCCCGATGTCAGCTATGCATTGCCTTTGAAGATTGTTTTGACAAAGATATCACATTTGCTGACGCCGGTTAGTAATATCCCGAGTACCACTGTAATCACCTGGCTTAAAATGTCTTTTAAGGGGTTTCCATGCCTGATCTATGTCAGGACGTGGAAAGGTTAGAAGGACCTACACAGAAAACTACTTAATTGTTATGCTAGTACACCACATAAAGGAATCCAATTTATCTGAAGACCACATGAACCATATTATAGAAACAATATAAATGCCAAAAATGATGACTTGATATATGGTTTTAATAACAATCTATGACATAAAATATGAATAAAATACTATAATTCATCACCATTTGGCACGTCTGTGTCTCAGAAGGTGCCCATAGAGTAATAGAAAACAGCTGAAATCATAGAAACAATTTCACCCGTTTCACTCCCAGAATGCAACAGAATTCAAACTAAGATGTAAAGTTATCCCCTTCCATTTAAAACAATAGACTTTGCATTACAGTCCAGATGAGTTTTTTCTTTCAAATGGTAATAATATGGCAGATATTTTATATAATGTGATCTGTGGGTTCGAAAATTAAAGTGGGCCTTTAAAGGGGACATAATGCTTTCACAGTGGGTAAATATGAAAAAAAAACTTTGAAAAACCACCATCACTGTTATAGACAGTTTCTTCTTGCAGCTTAAAAGATAGAGGTAAGGCCAAACAAAAAAAGTATTTTGATTCTCGGGCAATTTTTTTTGAGAATCGATGAGGGAGCGAGGGTTTTATTTTTATTTTTTATATGGGGATAATGCCCATAGTTAGCATGGGTTATTATACCTTCCCAGGTTAAGAAAATGTAAGGAGAACATTGTTTTGTATAAACTAATGTATTCCACTATAAAGAATTACCAATTATCACATTGTACTACCCGTACATCAAATCTAAATAAAGAATGACATAAATATGACATTGTACTATCCTACATCATATAGCCTATTATAGGATTTACCAGAATGATATATATATACAATGTATATTTCAAGTTACTATTGATATATTTGAAATATGTATGTACCTTTTATAGTATATATCTATTTATATCTATCTATATACTTTAATATTTATCCATCTATACTATAGTAACTATACATGCTAGCCATAAAAACTTCAAACATTATTATATTAAACCAGCAAACACATCGCCAATACTTGGGGTTTGGGCAGCTTGTGGTGACAATATACCTGGTAGTTATCTTGCCTAGTGTCTGTTTTTTGAATACTAACACATACACCATTGTATGTCTAAAATATTCGATGTTTGAAACAAATAATTTATGTTTTCTAGTTTCCTATTTTCGTGTTATCATTTGACAGCTTTGGTCAAATTGAAATTCGTAATAAAATGGTTCAACGAGGGCCATTTTTCCAGACGAGGCTATGCCCGAGAATCAAAACACTTTTTTTGTTTGGCCTAACTTTACCCAGAGAGTGTCATGCAATAGGCAATGTTTACCTCAGGTGACTAATAATTAATTTAAGTGACATGAAGTGGCACTAATAATTTACTCATTCTTTACCTGAGCATTGCCGAGTACCCCAGCTACAGTTATGCCCGAAATAATCGACTCCTTAACCACAGCAGAATTATGGATAATTTTTCAGGATTTAGTCGGAAATATGGCTTGTTGCCATTCATCTCTCAGTGAAAGTTTTCCGATGAATGGCAACAAGCCATATTTTGGACTAAATCCTGAAAAATTACCTATAATTCTGCTGTGGTTAAGGAGTCGATTATTTAGGGCATTACTGTAGTTAATAATAAAAATAAGAACAAAGTGTATCTATATTTCCATGTTCTTCTTAGTGATGATTATTTTGATTTTTCCAATTTACCCACTGCTTATGTATTATGTCCATTTGACTAAGGACAAATCAATAAAAATTAATTATGTGTTCTCAGGCACCTCCCTCATTGAAATGTTCTTTTAAAAAGCCTTAATAGACATAGAGAAATATTTTTTTATTTTCAGGTATTCAGAAATCCTTATAACTTTGGGGTGTTAGAAAATTGGCGGATTTTTCTTGGGCTGACAGAAGGAAGGTAGGTTTAGTACAAATAAGTATAATATAAATTTATCATATGACTCAATCATTATTTACGTTGGAAACTATGTCATAAATCAATTTCATATCAATTACTAATTCATATCACCTTCCGATAATTTGATTGGTTTGTTGACAAAAGTGTGTTCTGATTGGCTGAATGGCAGCCGGGGGCCGAGCCGCATCTCTGACTAAATGCAGGTCAAATTCGTGTGCGTCAAATACACGAATCAACGCGATGCCGAAATTCTCGCAATTATAATTTTGAAATATATAGTTTTGGACATTCTTATACGATAAATAGAATATGTAATTCGTATTTATCTAATAAACATACGATATAATGTCACAAACTGAGAACAGAATAGCGCACTATATCTTCGCGTGCGTATTATTTCTGCTAGTTCACCAGGTGTAATTGGGCTTCCGGTGCAATGAAGTGATGTCACATTAACCTTTTGCTGCCGATGTCATATAGCTGAAAATTCTTAGACTCGTTTCATAAATATCATATGAGAGAAACACTCATTTCATATCCTCTATATATCAAATGCTCAAGACTGCCAAATTGGGCTGCAGAAAATTTATTGTAGATGCAAACTCTCATCCAAGTGAGAATTAGTTGACTGATAACTATAAGCAGCCTTTACTCTAGACTTAAAGCAGATAACCACAGCAACTCATATTTTTTAAACTGAAAATACAGTCTATAACAAATAAGGTACATGTATATATAAGGTATAACAAATTAGTTTCCTGCACTAAAATGTAATGTCTCCTGACCAGAATACTGTGATGTTTCTCTGGTATCATGTGGCAGCCACAGAACACTATTTTGGTGACATATGGTAGGAATCCATATTTACTTTACAGTGCGAACCAAATATGTAATTGCTCTCATAGATATGTTCCAGGTATTTTATATGAAATCCCAAGGTAGTGGTCAGGCCTGAGAATACGGTGCCTGTCATTTGCAAAAATGAGGTCCCCAGAGGGTGAAATTAGTGACGCTATCCCGCATAGCAGTCCAGCATTACTAAATTCACCCTCAGTGGACATCATTCTGCATAGGCCTCATCGTCTCTGGAAAGTATCTTTATTATAAAAAATTTATAAAAACTTCTTCACATAGATTTTAATTCTTTTTCAGTTTAGTTTCTCTATATTCCCAAATTGGCAGACAACACATTGCATAATTGAGGTTCACAATGGGTGTACATCACAATATTCACCATTTGGGAACTTCAATCTGAGTCTATGTCTCCCATAGCAGAATGAGGTCCCAAGACGGTGAATTTTGTGATGTCAGCCTGCTGTGCAGGATAGCATCACTAAATTCACCCTCTTGGGACCTCATTCTGCAAATGACAGGCACACTAAACTCAGGCTTTGTTGCTGTTGACTGTTACATAGTTTTATGAGAAAAGAAATTATTAGTAATGTCATCACTAAATTTATGAATTTTTTGTAGCTAGCTCGTAGTCAAGATTATATACAGTAATGGTCTAATTAATCGACCTCTTAACCACAGCAGAATTATGGGTAACTTTTCAGGATTCTGCTGTGGTTAAGAGGTCGATTAATTAGACCATTACTGTAGACCTTACTTGAGTGTGGTATGTTATTTGTTTCAGATCAGTGCTATATGTTTTATTCCCGTCAGTCTATCGGCCTGAAGGAAATGGGCAGACCTGGAGGAAGAATGTCGGTCCATTCGTACAGTCAAGAAAGCCTCAAGTTGTATGATATGATCAAACAGTGTATTGCCAAGTATTGCCTTATCCCTAATACACATAATATTCCTACAAAATAACGTGGAAGTCATTTGAATGATAATAGCCACTTTAACCCTATTATATATAATCTATAACGTCATATACATGACGTCATGCGTGAGTTTAACGTCAACATCATAGCAATAATTATTAACAAATTCGGGTCAAATGGTCCAATAATTCGTTTTAATTGATGTGTATTTTCTGTTTATGTATGCTATCATAATCCATTGAACTTATACATTGGGACATTATATTAATCAAAATATCTCCTATACAAATCATTTATAAATCAGATGATCAATTGAAGTTATGTCTACATAAAAATGACACATCCTGAAACGACATATATGTTGTTATACTCGCGAACCGTATGGCGTCATATGTGTCATTCTACTCGCCAAAGGGTTTAGGTACATATGGCATGTTGACCTTTTTACCATTTATGAGTATAGTACAAAAAAGTCATATATCTGCCTGAGATTCTAACTTTCACCGGTGAAGGCCTAAGGCCGAAATCTTTGAAATTAAAAGAGTGTGCATATGATGACAACTATTAAAATATTTTACAATATACATCGTTTTTGAATGTTTTACACACATAACGGATTTCCCTCGATTCATTCAGATTAGCCAAAGACCTTGAAATAACAAGTTTAGAAAACAAATCAGTACAGTTTTATCTACCAGCGTCATAGCAATTCATTAGGACACACCAACATCATAGCAATTCATTAGGACACACCAACATCATAGCAATTCATTAGGACACCAACAGCATAGCAATTCATTAGGACACACCAACATCATAGCAAATCAGTAGGACTACTTAACCGGGAGTGATACCTTCAGTGAAGATTTTCAATAATGTCAATAATTTGCTGAAAAATGTATTATACCCAGTAGTATATTATTATACCCCCTTTTAAAAAAAAAGGGAGGTATACTGTTTTGCACCTGTCCATCCGTCCGTCCGATGTCTGTTCATGTCATAACTTGAACAGTAGTGCTCGGATCTCAATGAAATATTGTATGGCTGTTCCTTACTATGAGGACATTAAAAAGAGGGTTCCATCGTTTTGTTCAGATTTTCCATTCTAGAGTTATTCATCTTTGTTTATCTGGAAATGTTGGCTTTTTGGTCCGTCTGGTGTCTGTTCATGTCGTAACTTCAACAGTTGTGCTGGGATCTCAATGAAATTCGGTATGGATGTTCACTACTATGAGGACATTAAAAAGAGTGTTCCATTGTTTCGTTCGGATTTTCCGTTCTAGAGTTATACATCTTTGTTTATCTGGAAATGTTGGCTTTTTGGTCCGTCTGGTGTCTGTTCATGTTGTAACTTCAACAGTTGTGCTGGGATCTCAATGGAATTTGGTATGGATGTTCACTACTATGAGGACATTCAATAGAGGGTTCCATTGTTTTGTTCGGCTTTTCCATTCTAGAGTTATTCATCTTTGTTTATCTGGAAATGTTAGTTGTTTGGTCCATCCGATGTCTGTTCAGCTCATAACTTGAACAGTAATGCTCGGATCTCAATGAAATTTTGTATGGATGTTCACCACTATGAGGACATTTAATGCCACATTCAAATGTTTGTTTTGTTTTTATTGTTCTATAGTTGCTCATCTTTGTTTATATGAAAATGCTGGTGTTTGGGTCCATCTGTCTGAGTATAGCCCTCATAAGTTATAGATATGCCCACACTAGGCGGTATGCCACAAGGGGGTATGCACCGGACGACAGTCCATCTCTTGTTATAACATGGATTATACTTTACCCTATAGTCCAAATGGTGCCTGTCCACAATTTTAATTTGACTTCAATATTTTTGTTTTCAAAATAGGCAAACATGCTGGTGTGAGGGAGATATAGAATATATAAAAATTGTTTCCCATTTTTTAGCTCAACTTTACTTTGTAAAGTTTGAGCTATTGCCATGGCTTGGTATCCATCGTCCGTGTGTGCACGTGTGTGTGATTCGTCAACAATTTCCTTTAGCACGGGCTACACGTCGTACCTTTGGTCGGATCATTATGATCATTTTGGGGTCATTCGGCAAAAAAACATGGCCGCCACCAGCCATCTTGGATTTCAAAATTTAATCCATTAGCACGGGCTACAGGTCATACTGTTCGTCTGATCATCATGAAATTTGTCATGGATGTTAATATTGAAATGTAGATGGGAACGAGTCATTTTGGGGTCGTTCGACCAAAAAACATGGCCGCCAGCAGCCATCTTGGATTTTACTCTTTGCATGACTAAATCCTTTGGTACGGGCTACAGGTCCTACATTTGGTCGGATCATTATGAAATTTGTCACAGCTGTTGACATTGACATGTGGATGGGAACGAGTCATTTTGGGGTCATTCAGCATAAAAACATGGCTGCCAGCAGCCATCTTGGATTTTAAAATTCCATCCATTAGCACGGGCTACAGGTCGAACTATTGGTCGGATCATCATGAAATTTGTCAAAAAAACATGTCCGCCAGCAGCCATCTTGGATTTTACTCTTTGCAGGACTAAATCCTTTGGCACGGGCTACAGGTCGTAGCTTTGGTCGGATCATCATGAAATTTGTCATGGATGTTAACAATGACATGTAAATGGGAACGAGCCTTTTTGGGGTCATTCAGCAAAAAAACATGCATCTTGGATTTTATTGCTCTTTGCATAACTAGGCCTTTCATCTTTCCACATTCCTAATCACTCCATTGACTGTAAAACATGAAATTATTCCATTTCCAAGTTGAGCTACAGTGTCATTGACACTTTAATTTATTGATGTATTGGTGTTGTCTCATCTATAAAGTATCTTGTGTATCGAGAGATGCAGATTTTTTTAATTTACTAAGTATTGCTATTTGTCAGTAATGTGGTTTATTCTGTTTAAAGGGAGCCCAGGCTTTCGAAGTGGGTTTATGTGAAATAAGATAAATGTTATAAAAGTCTGTAAAACAACTATCGTCAAGTATATTTAAAGCCACTTGGCAGTTTGCGCTCCAAAATACACCTTATAATAATTGTTTTTTAATTTTTCCTGGTATCGAAATACGACGATAAATACCTGAACTACCTTTCTGCGAGTATTATATGTCCCAGAATGATGCATTGAAGTCATAAAAAATACAACTTTGACTTTGTTCTAATTTATGCAAAATTGGAGGGTGTTCATGGTCTAGGGTGTGTAATTCTGTGAAGACAGGTGCACTTGGTTGCATATTTATTTGTTATCGATGGTCCTGGTGTAAGCGGACAATATTTTGATGAAATGGTGTCAAGGTCATTGCATTCTGTGAAGTCAGTCGGTACAGTCAAAGCCAAACGATGTGCAATTATTAATACTTAGTGCAGTCCAGGTGCTTTGTGTAACAATTGTGCAAAAGGTGATACAAGCATGAAACTTGGCAAGTATGTTCCGCATGCACAATTGAACATTATCAGATAAGGAGGCATTCACGACATGGCTTCCCTTAGCAACAGTTGCTAGGAAACTAAGAAGAAATGCACATATGGCTGATATTGTGATAATTTTAACCAACTGAACTGGCTCATGTAGCATATCTAAGGTGAACACAATAATAGTTGTTGTTATGGTAAGCCTGACTGAAATATAGCACAATCTAGTTCTTATGTGGATAGCAAGGGTTGCTAAGCATATACCCGACATATGACTTATATTATGACAGTGTGAGTTTTGTTGTTGGTTGGAAGTATCAAATTGTTTGAGTTCCAATGTATAATTGAGTGGTCATTATTGAAATAGAATAAAGGGATGATATCCAATAATAATTGAACGATTAGCGACGTTTGTTGACAAATCACTGTAATAGATTCGTTTTCATAACAATGTTTTCAACAGGTGTGAATTCATTATTGAAGAACTTTCAGTAATGAACCCTTTCAGTGCCAGGGGCCGATCTCATCGGCCCTAATTTACGGTCTGTAAAATCGGCCCTAAAAAAAATAATTTTTTTTTTTTTTTTTTTTTTTTTTAGATTTAAAATAAATTATTAAAATTGTAAAAAATAATAACAAATGATGAAAAATTGTTAGGCCAATGCATTCTCTTATATATGCGAGGCGACCTATGGTCGACTCGCATATATAAGAGAATGCATTGGCACAGGGTATATGGGTTGATACAAAAATCTGACCTGGCACTCAAAGGGTTAATATAAGAACAAAGTTTATCTATTTCTTCATATCCTTCTTGGTTGTGGTGTTTTTACCGACCTTTATACTTTCATAATTTTTCAACATTTACCCACTGTGAAGGCCTTGGGTCCCTTTAAACTTCAGTTGAATTTGTATATTTATCTTGTCATGCATTCAATCTGGACCCAGCTGTTTCTCCAGCTCAACAGTTCATATATTAAAGTGACTTTAACCCTTTCATGATGAGAGCTGCGCTGGTGCAGCATTAAAGATCCTGTGACAGTGCATTCTCTTATATATGCAATTCTCACATAGGGAGCCTTGCATATATAAGAGAATGCACTGCCTTACAAGGTCAAGGTAATTATTGTTAGGCCAACGGATTCTCTTATATATGCGAGGCTCCCTATGTGAGACTCGCATATATATAAGAGAATGCATTGCAACAGGATTTTCGAAAAAAATTCAGGAAGCTCCAGGGTTAAATATTTTGCCAAGATTTCATCAGCTTCATAGATACATGTACACACTTGAGTAATGAAATTTTCTGTATACGGTTCTGGCACATATTGCATTCTACTATAATCAGGTCATGCACATCCTGAATTCCACTATTATAGTAGTATTCCTTACAGTGGTAAATGTCCATAACATATTCATGTTTCCTGCATTTGCGTTGGGAATAGAAGACAGCACATACCAGAGCACAGCCAAATTTCACTCTTAACAATATCGCAGTGAATGAATAGTCTTCCGATAAAATGTGTTGTGCAATCTTTTGTGCCAGCTTTGTTATTCAATAATATTACTAATATATGCCTTTCTAAATGACAATAACAGGATGACTCAATCGCTCCTTCATGACAACATTTAAACTAATCAAATGATAATTGAGCTGCTTATCGTGTGCCATCATGATTAATCATTCTCTCGGACGAAATATAGATATAATACTGAATTAATGTCACACTGATTTTCAATAATTTGTGTGAAATATGATTTGGATTATCCCTTTTTTTTATCAAATTCACAAAACGGTAATGATCATATACCACCATAATAGTGGAATTCAGGATGTGCCTGACCTGATAATACAGTTGTAATCCAATATTAAGAGTTGAATATGGATATCGCTGTTTTTGTAATTCGATATAAGAACAGGGACCAACCTAGAGGGTGACCTGGCTGACATCTTCTCCCTAAATTGTGCCACTTCTCCCTACGTTTGTCCTTGGGAGAAGTGACTTCTCTGTCATATACCAGAATGCATATGTCCCTTTACTATATTTACTTATTATAAAGAGGATATCTAGTGTTTTTGAGTGGATACAGGAAATTATCTCATGAGTGACTGAGACAACTGTCTATATAAACATTTGTCGCGGTCACGAATGAGATAGTTTTCCGTATCCACTCAAAAACTCTAGATTTTCTTTTTATTATACGCATGCTGTGCATATAAATTGATCATTTGTAAAGGCAACCTGGCTTCATTTAACCTTGATTGCTGTCTTCTATCACTGTTGTATTTCAAAATGCACCACAATGTAATTATATTCCCATGCATGGCCATCAATCAAATAATACCCATTATGACTGGGTCACATTCAAATTTAATACTTCATAATAGAATTACACAAATGCTACTATATATGGTTAACATTTTACAATTCGATGATAGTTATTAAAGAAATTTGGTTACGTCATAGATGCACGTAACGTTAAAGCTACAATGTAAGTGTAATTTTCTATAACTTCACTGCTGGCGGTGGATAACGATTATTATCTGTTAGATATTTCATCTATAATCTATTGTTCACCCCACTAATATTTTTTTCTTAATGTCTCCTCTAATTTTTTTCGGTTGTTAACAAGAGAAAAAAGTGGCCACAGAGACTCCAGACAAGATAGCATCCATCATGGTGGCCATTTTTTTTATATGCACCAGGCTTTGATCGCCGTTATAGTAAAGATGATATCACATGCGGTCTTGTTTTCCGCTCAATTCGTAATGCTTAATATACAAACCCTTATAAATTAGCCAAAAATCCGATACCAGAATCCAATATGGCGGCCAAGATAGCCGCCGAAATGTGATTCCTCTTATACCTGAGTTGAGAAATATTCACCCTAATCCAAGATGGCGGCCAAAATGGCCACAAGAAATAAAAAATCGCCGAAAATCGCTGAATTTAACATCAGTGAGCATTATTATCATGATAAATCCACACCTACTTACTATTGTGAGTTGGGAACACTTAGGTGAAGAACTTTCCTTGTACCATATCCAAATAAAAGTCCCCCAAATCCAAAATGGCGCCCACAATGGCGGACAGATTTGACAAAATCACCGAAATTCCCTCATATTCACATCATTGGGCATTATTGTCGAGACAACTCCACCCATGCTTACAGTTGAGTTTGAAATACTGAGGTGAAGTAATTACCTTACATCTCATGCAAGAAATTGTTTTCCAAATCGAAGATGGCGGCCAAAATGGCGACCGAAATTTGAAAACACGCCTAGATTCCTTTACTTTCTTACGATGGGCATTATTGTTTCGCGATTTCTATCCACCTTTGTATGTTGATGTGGAATATTGATATGAAGTATTGATTAGGGTTTGGCAATTGATACTCAGTCAAGATGGCGGCCAAACTGGTGGCCAGAAATTGAAAAGAAGTCGATATTATCACATACTAATTTCAACTTTTTGTCATAATATCAGTATGTATGGACGAAACTGTACATAAACCATCTATTAGTTCAACTTAAACATATCAAAACGCATGACATAGCTCGTATCCTTCTGGAAAGATGAAAACCCACAATTAATATCGCGATGTGGCATTTCGAAATCCATTCTCCACTCAGCGCCGATAATGGCCGTAACCGTAGGTGGCGCCGAATAGTCATATCAGAACAATTACCTGATAACAGATTCTGATTTGCCACGTCACGTCCATAATTGTCTGGACCAGCTTCCATTTCTTTGTCTGATAAATCTAGGTCGCTCACACCGACAAAGTATTCACCACTTCCTGGGAGAAGGGTCCCTCTAATCATAACGTTTCAAACAGCTCATTTTCCGGTGTCTAGCTTACGATTTTAAATATTTGCTAAATATGGGATTTGTGCGTCATCTTGAACTAGGAAGGTATATGGTCGATGAGTATACAAGCTTACAGAAGGTCATCTCTATGTATGTGTCTCATACCCCATGGGGATAACGACATGTACATCTAGCGAACCAGTTAGCTAGTCACTTCTCAATAGATGGTTCGTCAACTCACAAACTCAAACTCAGTGGACAACTCTGACAGTGTTTCGAAGGTTGCTAGCTGTCTCATTCCTTTGGACAGATGTCTATCTGCTAAGGAGAAGACCATAATGTACCGACTACCCACACTTCTTGACCATGATCTGAGGCAAACTGTGTGACGTCCAGCAGTTGTCTCGTCGAATATCTCCCAGCAGACAAGAACAATACTCGCGGTGCTAGTTTGTGGACACGCGCCATGATAGTGGGAATGAAATGGGCCACGGTATACACCACCCCTATACCTGGTGCATGGTTAAGATATAGAATGTAATGCGTGTCGGTATTTTTTTTGGCGTGGTAAGTTTGTAATTCCACATCCGTTGGCAATGGCAATGGCTGTGGACATTGGGGAACGCGACCTTTATGATCATATATAGCTTTATATATATATAACATTAGAATATAGTAGTTAATGTTTCATGTAGGACAATGGTCGTAATGGTGATGTTACCAAGAAATCACTTGGTGTGCCCAACGTATGTTGAACTGAATGCCAGAGCTCATCAACGTAACATTCCACTGGATGTTCTTCGCGTTGAACATTTCACCCTTGTGTTGATGGCATTTGTACATTCTTGAACCATACCGACCAGTGGCGACCACCACCCAGCGTGAGTATGACATATCAGCCAACTATCAAAGGCATCGCCTTTAAGACTACACCCCAGTCTGGGTGGGGCTTATACATTAGTAGCCAATGGTACACGCCTGGTCCAGTTGATTAAGAACGGCTTCCAAACGGATGGGAACATACAATCTTAGCATACAAGGAAAGCAAAGCCACACATGAGATCCTGTCTGAATCTAAAACATACCAAAATAAGGGGCGGTGCAGTCATGGTCCAATTTCATTTCCACTATCATGACACATTCCCACAAACTAGCACCGTGTTTATTGTTATCATCTGCTTGGATCTGTTCGGTGAGACGATTGCTGGACGCCAACAAGATTGTTGTTATGATCATGTTCAAGAAGTGTGGGCATATTATGTATTATGGTCTCCTGCGCCTTAGCAGAAAGGCATCCGTCAAATCTCAGGCTTTCAACATTCGAAGCCATATACAGAAGTTGTCCGGGTACGTCAGTGCATTAGATGAGTATGTGAATTGATGAACCATATATTGAGAAGTGGCTGTTTGCGAAGATCACCCGGTGTACACGTTGTTATCCCCATGTCACATCGCGATTGTGGGTTTTCATCCTTCCAAAAGGCTACGACTTATGTTGGAACTAATAGATGCCTTATATTATGTACCGTTTCGTCTATACAGATCGATATTATGACAAAAAGTTGAAATTAGTATGTGATAATATCGACTTCTTTTCAATTTCTGGCCGCCAGTGTGGCCGCCATCTTGACTGTGAGTATCAATTGCCAAACCCTAATGAATACTTCATATCAATATTCCATATCAATATGTAATGGTGGGTAGAAATCGCGAAACAATAACGCCCATCGTAAGAAAGTAAAGAAATGTAGATGTGTTTTCAAATTTCGGCCGTCATCTTCGATTTGGAAAACCATTTCTTGCATGAGATGTAAGGTAATTACTTCACCTCAGTATTCCAACTCAACTGTAAGCATGGGTGGAGTTGTCTCGACAATAATGCCCAATGATGTGAATATGAGGGAATTTCGGTGATTTTTCAAAATCTGTCCGCCAATTTGGATTTGGGGGACTTTTATTTGGATATGGTACAAGGATAGTTCTTCGCCTAAGTGTTCCCAACTCATAATAGTAAGCAGGTGTGGAGTTGTTATGACAATAATGCTCACTGATGTTAAAATCAGTGATTTTCGGCGATTTTTCTATTTCTGGTGGCCATTTTGGATTTGGATGAATATTCCTCAACTCAGGTATAAGAGGAATCCTAGCTCGAGTATCTCCTGCACATATATATGCATGGGTGTTGTTATGATAGCAATAACATTCATTGATTCGAAACATTACATCGCTTTATTAACGTCGATTCGGCTTTGACCTATTATACCGGCATTTGGGAAAACGTGATATCGGACAAAAATATCCAACAATGAATGTATATTATGGTCCCCATGTGTTCGCCAATGACTCTTCTATACGATAAGTGTATAACATCACGCCAAGATGCCAATATTTTCCCACAGAGACAAATAAAATGTGGTGAAATGTCAGAAAAATAGCATATTTTCACATTTCGATTTCATATTGGATTCTGGTGTCGGATTTTTGGCAAATTTGTAAGGGTTGTATATTAGCATAACGAATCGAGCGGAAAGCAAGACCGCATGTGATATAATCTTTACTATAACGGCGATCAAAGAGACCTGGTGCATATAAAAAAATGGCCACCATGATGGACGCCATCTTGTCTGGAGTCTCTGCTGCCACTTTTTTTCTTGTTAACACACTGGTTAACAACCGAAAAAAATTAGAGGAGACATTAAGAAAAAACATTAGTGGGGTGAAGTTGAGTCCTGGGAGGGGAGGGGGGTGCAGAGGTCGACCAATATCTCCTGGACTACTATGACTTCTCCTTGATAACAGTCCACTTCTCCCTAATAATTAAATAGGGAGGAGTGACTTCTCCCAATTTTATACCTCTAGGCAAGTCCCTGTACAAGATGCGTAATCCAAATAGGATGGAAAAATAGTGTTTCTTGCATTATTTGTGATTATTTCCACATTTCGTTTTTCTAATGATAGGACATAAAAGTTAATGTCAACATGTAAATGTTTCATGATGTAAAGTAATTATAAGAGAGTCTGTGGTCATTCAATTTTCTAAAACTCCAAACATTGTTTTGAACAAGCGATCATGTGACATACTTTTTATTACAGTGCACACTTCATTGTGGCTGTGTATGGAGATGAGCCATTCAAGTGTTTCCACACAAAAAAAACAGACTTAGTTACTATTCATGATTGCCAGACCTGATAGAGGAAAACTTAGTTAACCCTTTCTAAACTAAATGGATTCTCACACTCAGTTATAAAAGTATACATTCTAGTGGTCTATTATTCATTTAGAGGGGTGTTCAGGTACTAAAAGCAGATGACAGACAGAAAAATATATATTTATGAGACGGGTCTCATGATTTTAGAAAATGATCGACATGTTTCATAAATATCATGAGTGAAACACAATTTTCATATTCTTTTTATCGCATGACTATATGATATAATTTTTGTGTGAAATACTCATATTAGAAGACAATGGTTAAACAAGACAGTTTAGCTTCAAGGAATAGTGTATTAATGTATACACCAGAGGGTTTCTACATCATCACTGTACTCAATGAAAGTGTCAATGACATTGTAGCTCAACTTGGGAAGGAGTAATTTTTTTGCTGGGCAATGAATAGATTGATAAAGAAGGAAAGTGAAAAAAGATACAGTAAAGGTCTGTCTTGTATTGTGTAGACGAAATTGTGGGATGTGGTCTGTAGAGTGTTGCAAAGGATTTAGTCATGCAAAGAGTTAAATCCAAGATGGCTGCTGGTGGCCATGTTTTTCATTGAATTTTTTTTTAATTTGATGGATCCCATCCAGAAGTGATCCTAAATAGGCCTGCAAATTTTCAAAACAATTCTCCAATAAATGCGGGCTGGAGACTGTGCTGGCGACCATGTTTTTTAACAAATTTCGAAAACAAATTTATGGCTCCCATCTAGAGGTCACCCCGAAGATTCATATGAAGTTTGTTGATGATTGGATGAGAGATATAACCTGTAGGGTGTACCACAGGATTTAGTCATACAAAGAGTAAAATCCAAGATGACTGCTGGCGGCCATGTTTTTCTAATGAAATTCAGAAAAATTAATGGCTCCCATCTAGTGGTTACCCAAAAGATCCATACAAAGTTTGGTGTCAATCGGATGAGGGATGTGGCCTATAGGGTGTGCCAAAGGATATTGTCATGCAAAGAGTAAAATCCAAGATGACTGTCAGCGCCATGTTTTTCATTGAAAATCTTTCAAATTTGATAGCTCTCATCTGGAGGTGATCCTAATACAAAATATATTTGCGGCCTGCTGGCTGTGCCGATGGATTCAAATTTGAAATCAAAGATGGCTGCTGGCAGCCATGTTATTTAGCAAAATTTCAGAAATAATTGATGGCTCCCATCTAGTGGTCACCCGAAGATCCGTATGCAATTTGGTGATGATCGGTTTAGTGATGTGGCATGTAGGGAGTGCCGAAGGATTTAGTCAGGCAAAGAGTAAAATACAAGATGGCTGCTGGTGGTCATTTCAGAAATAATCATTGGTCCCATATAGAGGTCACCCTGAAGATCCATAATAGGTTTGGTGGCGATCAGATGAGGGATGTGGTCTGAAAGGTGTGCCAAAGGATTTAGTCATGCAAAGAGTAAAATTCTGGCAGCCATGTTTTTCATCGAAAATCGTTAAAATTTGATAGCTTCTAAACATGCCTGTAAATTTTCAAAACATTTCTCCAATAAATGCAGGCTGCAGGGTGTGCTGATGGATTCAAATTTGAAATCCAAATTGACTGCCGGCGACCATGTTTTAACATATTTCAACATATTTCGGAAAAAAATCAATGGCTCCCATCTAGAGGTGGGTAATCAGATGCGGCCTGCAGGGTGAGCCAAAGGAAATTTGTCAAGTTGAGCTGAAAACAAATGGCTGCCTCATGAGCATACGTAAGATAATCCATATATGGCCTATGATGGCTGCAATAAAGAAATTAAATTTGGCAAGGATGCAGTTTTTGTCCCCCCAAAATAATTCCAATGCCATCAGGATTTCACTCTTTGCATTACTAAATCTGTATGCACAACCTACAGGCAACATCCATTATCCGATCGTAACAGAACTTTGTATGGATCTTTTGAGAGACCTCTAGATGGGAGCCACAATTGTTTTTATCCGAAATTCATTCAAAACATGGCTGCCAGCAGCCATCTTGGATTTCAAATTTGAAACCATCTGCACACCATTCATTCGATGAAAAACATTTGATTTGATTCTTTGCATGACTAAATCCTTTGGCACACCCTGCATACCACATCCCTCATCCGATCATTACCAAACTTCATATGGATCTTCGGGGTGACCAATAGATGGGAGCCATCAAATTTGTCCAAATTTCGTTGAAAAAATAGCCAGTGGCCATCTTGGATTTTACTCTTAGCATTACTAAATCCTTGGGCACAGACCATACCCCTTGTCTGATCACCATTAACTTCAAATGGATCGTTGGGGTGACCATTAGATTAGAGCCATTTAAAGTTTTCCAACTTTCGTTACAAAACACGGCCACCAGCAGCCATCTTGAATTTCAATTTTGAATCCATCAGCACACCATGCATTTAACATTTATCGAAAACATGGCGGATGACAGCCATCAATGGATTTACTCTTTGCAATACTAAATATTTCGGCATGCCCTTCCGCCAATGTTTTTTATCCAATTAATCCCAAACGTCTGATGGTTCAGATCTGACCTCTGGTATTACTTAAGACATTTAATCTTTCCGCATTCCTTGTCCCTCCATTGACTAAAATCCACACTCAGAGTTGAGCTACAGTGACATTGAGACTTTCATATCATGTACTTAATTTCACATGAACCCACTTCGAATGCCTTTAGTCCCTTGGTTTCAGATTTGTTCATAGTATCATACTAGACCGTTTGGGGTTGCACAAAACTGGCAGAGATGAAGAGTTTTCAATAATTTATTGAAAGTCCTTGTGAAATGAACAAAAGCACATTTACAATATGTGATGTGATATGATGTGATTATATATATACACTATATGACAACAGTGTGTATTTCTGATATCCATATTTAAAGGGGTACTGTGCACTACATTCTGCCATTTATGGAACCATTTCCTTTTATACTCAACAGAATATATATAACAAATGAATGAATTTGAGCCATGGATGAGTGAAAAATACACTCATGTGCTCTATGAACGATGCCAACAACATGTTAATTATAATGAAAATAAAAGGTCAGCCAACCAGTGTCCCCCGAAAACGTAGCAAGTCGACGCCGCTTTGTTAAAGAAATTTAAAAAAATGTTGAAATGTTCTAAGTCGAAAGGGTTAATAATTCCGTAAAGAAATATTTTTTCCGTCATCTATATACATGTTGAACATCTCCAATATGTGGGTAACAATACTCTGAAGTTTCAAATATATACGATCAAAACTGTAGGAGGAGTTGATTACACCATGAAGGTACCCTCATGCAGAAAATTATAAAAAAATGTTTTTCAAAGTCGAAAGGCCCATAACTCTGGGAAAAATCATTGGATCTAATTCGAACGTGACCTGTATTTTGATATGAACGACCCACAAAAAAACAGAATTTCCAATTAAACAATCCAAACTTGAGTTGTCATCCGAAAACGAAAGAAAAAACAAGAAAAATTTAATTTTCTAAGTCGAAAAGCCCATAACTCTGAGAAAAATCTTGGATCAAATTCGAACTTGACCTGTATTTTGATATCAATGAATCACAAAAAAACGGAATTTTCAATTGAACAGTCCAAATTTGAGTTATCATCTGGAAACAAAAGAAGCAAAATTGAATTTTCTAAGTCGAAAAAAGTCCATAACTCTAGGAAAAATCATCGGATCAAACTCAAATTAGAAATCAACCTGTATCTTGATATGACTGATCCACATAAAAACGTTATTTGCAATTAAAGGATCCAAACTTGAGATATTATCCGGAAACCGAAAAAGTGAGAAATTTTCTAAGTAAAAAAAAAAATTGAAAAAAGGGAAATAACTCCATAAAATAACAACGGATCAAACCCAGAATTGCAGAGCACCTGTGTTCTTTGTTCAATCAAATCAGATGATCATTACTGGAGTTATAACTCTGGACGGACGGACGGACGGACGCGGCTGATTACAATAGTCCTCTGAAAATTTTGGGGGGCAATGAATAAATGGCTGGAGTCATAAATTCATTTTCATTATAATTACCATGTTGTTCGCATTGTTCATAGAGCACATGAGTGTATTTTGCACTCATCCGTGGCTCAAATTAATTCATCTGTTGCATAAATTCTGTTGAGTATAAAAGGAGATGGTCCCAAAAATGGCCTGATTTAGGGTACAGTCCCCCTTTAAGGTGGGCTGCATTCTATGGGTAGTATATTGGCAATTACGGAAGACATGATTGTTGCCCAAAAAAACTGGTTAACCTTGAATATCAATCTCTGGAGCCTACACATGGTGGCGATACACAATATCAACTATAATGTGTCATGGTATGGGAAATGTTTCGTTCATATAAAGATCACACAGCTAACATGATGTATCAATTCAGATAATTTTTTTTGTCAGATGCAACCAATTTTCCATGTATTTCTTGGAGAGTGATCATTGCCAGCTCAAATGATTGGAAATATGTAAAAGAAAATAATTATTGCTGCATGTCCAGTTGAATCAAGGCTGTTAAAAACATAGAATCTCTGCAGCTCATGTGCAGCCACTGTTGGCATCCAGATCATGTGAGCACAAACTAAATTATGAAAACCCACAGACCTATAATACAACTTCAAATATTCTGAGTATTTGATATTCTTAAAGGCGTAGTCTGGATAGTTTAAAGTGGCATACAAGTTGTCAAATTGTATTGAGTAAAGTGTCTTTCACTGCTGTGAACCATCGCCAATTAAGTCAAGAGTGTACAAGACCATAGATGCAGCATAATGCCTAACAATGTATCCCTTCTCTGCGACTCCACTGAACTTTTCTGCCCTTTTTATTCTACAACCAGGCCATCATTGCTATATTTATAAAGTGCTCGATTACCGAAAGACGAACTCAACAAATAAGAATTTGCTGTGAAAATCATTCTAAGTGAAAGTGACTCTATAAACTTGAAAAATAACAGGACTATGCCTTTAATGGTGGCATATCCATAATCCAATGAGCCTCCATCATTTTACAAAAAATAGCGCTACTTATGATCAACTAAATCTCAATATATATGCAATTGTCACTCTTGTCATAAGGATACATGTATTCACACTCATATAAATTGAACCAATAGTTTACTCACTCATCTAAATGCAAACACCACATGCTTACCAATAAAGTTAAAGGTAAGATTTCATAAAGTTGAATTAGAATGGGGATAGCAATATTCTGTGTTGTGATTTTCTGTGGTAGATTGCTTGATTTATCAAGAATTTACTTGATAACAATTATAAATTTTTCAAGTCTGCCAAAAAAAAAAAATGGCAACAGTGAAACCAGTATCTGAAAATAAGTAAAGTATGCCAATTTTTATCAAGTGACTCGCATATATAAGAGAATGCATTGGCCTAACAATATTTAACTTGACCTTGTAAGCCAGTGCATTTTCAAATTTCTCTCCCTATGGGAGACTCGCATATATAAGAGAATGCAATGGCACATGGTCTTTAATGCTGCACCAGCGCAGCTGCCGTCATGAAATGGTTAATTGAGTTGATGATTGTTCACAGTAGGGAAAGCCACTTGACCCCAAATGCGACTTGAAAATAACCGGGCGATGCCTTTAAATAACAAAACACATTCCAATAATGATGTAGATGAGGGGCTCTGTTGGTCCACAAAAAAAAAGAGAAAAAAAAAGATCCTAACGTCTGTCAGACATCCCAATATTTGATGTGGTTTGTTCTAAGTAAGCTAGTGGATTCTGGCTTGGACCGGTACCAGTTCCGCCTCCGGGCACCGAGCCATACTGAGGTGGCATCTGAGGAGGTGGAGGCATTGCAAACTGCTGCCCAGCTGGCGGCATTGACTGGGAATGGTGCATGGGTGAGTAATGCATTGGTACATTCCCGGTGCCCGCTGGTGGTTGGTGTGGTATGTTTGGAACGCTGTGTGAGGACGATAAATGTGGCTGAGATGATGGTATCACCTGACTTTGGTGAGATGGCTGATGTGAAGACGACGGTCCAGAATAATTTGTTGATGCTCGCAGCAAATTTTGCCACTGTTGCAGTCTCTCGGCATGCCGAGAGATTAATTCGTCCTTCCTCTCTATTTCACTCTTCATTTCTTGAATTTCCTGAAAGAAGTAGTTATACTGATTAAATGGAAAGAATTAAAAATACAGTTTTCTCAGATGCCTCCTTCATCGTGAATTCAAAGATGGCTTCATCCCCTTCATCATTTGTTTTCATTTTTTTTTTATTAACCCTTTCATGAGCAGCATTAAAGGTCCTGTGCCAGTGCATTTTCTTATATATGCGAGTCTCCCATAGGAGAATGCACTGACTTACAAGGTCAAGGTAAATATTGGTAGGTCAATGTATTGGGTAGGTCAATGTATTCTCTTATATACAGGAGACTCACTAATGTAAGAGAATGCATTGGCACAGGATTTTCGCAAAAATTCAGGAAGCTCCAGTCATGGATGGGTTATTAAGAAACCTAATACAAGAGGAAGATGAGACAGACACGCACAAGATACACATTAGAGTAGAGATACATTGAAACATAGAATACTCTTGTACTCATATTTGCACACTCCCAAGTGATGTAGAATCTCACCTGGTTCACTCTCTCAATGGCGAAGTCAAGGAATGCATAGCTTACATTAAAGGTGCATAATCCGATTAAGCGCCCTTTAATTACTGTTTATTTGGGTTCGGGGGTAAAAAAAAATATTTGAATCGAGTCGATGAATCCATCTATCAAAACTCTATTATCAAATCTATTATTTTTCACCAATGAGAATTATTAGTGGCCTTGCTAACTGAAGCGGTATTTCTAAAAATGTTGTTGTTGTTGGAATATAATTATATGGGGAGCATCAAATCAGATTGAGTACCTTTAAATGTGATATAATTATTTTATAGAAATAAGTAGATTGTTATTCCGCTAGTATTCATCCAAAGCTCTTATTCACATATTCACCCAGTAGTTTTACAAGAATTCTAACCTCAATCGCCCTTTATCTGAAATTGAAAATTCAAAAACATCCCTGGTCGAGTGGTCTTGCTAATGCCATGATGTTGGTTGGTCCTGCTGATCAAAGTGATGCCGTTATTGTTCTCAAATTATCAATGTTAACAGTGTTTGGCTAATCCGAGCAATTCAAGGAAAAGCCATCTTTATTGTGAATGATTTGCAACAACCAGTGCAGCAGTTATAAATCTATTTACAAATATATATTTTCTTGCCTGTTGTATACAAACAATGGCATCCTTTCAATTCGTTAGGATTACCAGAATAGCTCTAAACTGACAATTAAAAATTAACAATGGTACTTTTTCTTAAAAGCATCATTTTGCTCCACCAGCATCATAGCCAAATCAGCTAGACCCACCAACATCATATGCTTATGGCAGGACCACTTAACACTTTCATGACGGGTGCAGCATTAAACATCCTGTACCATGGCATTCTGTTATAAAGCCAGAGAATGCACTGGCTTACAATGTCAAGGTAAATATTGTCAAGCCAATGTATTATCTTGTATATCCTGGGAGACTTGCATAACTAAGAGAGTGCATTGACATAGGGTTATCGTAAAAAATTCAAGAAGCTCCAGTCATGGAAGGGCTAACCAGCGATGAGATAGGTTTGTGTCAAAATTTAATGGCTAAAAAGCACTTGAAGGGATTCAATAAATTGACAAGCAGCTTGAGAAGAGAAGGAAATACAGTAATGCCCTAAATAATCGATTTCTTAACCACATCAGAATTATGGGTAATTTTTCAGGATTTAGTCGGATATGGCTTGTTGCCATATTTAGCTCTCACAGAGCTTTCCGATGAATGGCAACAAGCCATATTTCCGACTAAATCCTGAAAAATTACCCATAATTCTGCTGTGGTTAAGGAGTCGATTATTTAGGGCATTACTGTACCATGTCAAGTAGGATTTGATTCCAAATAACAATCTACACATCAGTTAATTTCTTGAGCTCAGAGGAACTCATGTATAACATAATGAAAGTGTCAATGACGCTGGAGATAAACATTATTCTTTCAATGTTACCAAAATGAAACATTTTCAATCTACATGCCACATCCAATAGTAAATTCAACATACAACTTCACCAGCTTGTGGGTAGTGATGTTTTGTAAAATTTGGAAATAAATAATTACTGTAAGTGTTATTTAAATATCCATTTAAAGATCCACAGTCCGATTTTACACCACAAAACTACCAATGGTACTTTTTCAGAAAATAGCAAGCGCAATGCCAAGCGTGGCATATGCCCCTGATGATGCCCCTTGGATTTTACTCTATATATATCTCTTCATGTTGATATATAGTATTACTTAAGACATTTCAACTTTCCACATTCCTAATCACTCCACTGACTGTAACACATGAAATTATCCCCTCTCCAAGTTGAGCTACAGTGTCATTGACACTTTCATCCATGACCAAAAAAAATCAGAGAAAACGTATTTTTTATATTGACATGTAATAATATTACATATATATTTTGTTAGTTTTATGGGGTCAAATAGTAGATATCAATTGTGAGAATGATAAAATATTTAGAGGATATTACTTGGTTGGTTTGATATTAGGCCCAATATCAGCCCGAGAAAACCTCAATTCAGCCTGAGACCGAAGGTCGAAGGCTGATATCAGGTTACCAAGGGCCGATATCAGGACTATAATATAAAACCAACCGAGTAATATCATATTTATTAATTAGTAATACCTTTTAGTAACTGACTACTTTTTCATATGTGTGACGTCACAAATTTTTTTATCTACACATTATTTAGCAGTGAAGTAGATTTAGGGCATGTCACAAAACCATATTACTCGGATTTGTGATGTCGTAAAATGATAATACTCAGATTGGGGATGTCGTAAAATGATATTACTCGGTTTAAGGTGAAATTGAAGCGATATCCACACAGTTGATAAAAGGGCGTTCTGGACAAAAAAATGTCATATCTAATTAATAATAGTATCTATCACCTATTAAAAAGGTATTTGCATCTCAAGTCTCAACACATGTTACTAATATGTATGCCAATGTTATGCTCAGTGAGTATCAAAGGTACATACATTAAGTTAAAGGACCACTTAATTTTCGAACCCCCAGATCACATTTATAAAATATATGCCATAATATATATCATTTGAAAGAGGAAGCTCCAATACATTGTATGGTCAACTTATCCAGTGTAATAGACTGTGAACGTGTTTTGTCATCTAGATTGTAGTAAAAAGTGTATTATTTTCAATGGAGGGGGAATAACTCCATATCTTAAAGATAGTGTTATTCCTCTTCCATTGAAAATTCATCATAAGTTTGAATTCAGTTGCATTCTGGGTGCCAAAACTGGGGGCGGGGGATCACTCTATGATTTCAGCTTTTTTCTATTTCTGTATGGGCATCTTCTGAGACACAGATTTTTCAAATGGTGATGAATTATAGTATTTTAATCATATTTTATGGCATATATTGTTATTAAAACTGTATATCAAGTCACTATAAAACAATATTCGTTGGAATTTTTACCAAAGCTGGGGGATGAGGGTTGAGACACTCGTCCCCTCCCCCTGTCCCTGAAATTCAAACAAAACAGCCTAGTGAATTAACCAAATGTCAAACACAAACACCCATGTCCAAATTAAAACTGTTAGACAAAATAAGCATATATGATTCAGAGGAACCATCTTTATGACCTGTTGACTATTTTTTCAGTCTGTTAGCAGAAACAAAAGTAATTCTTAAACCAAAAGTTAACTTTGCATAACCTCAATGGTAGGCCCCTGAACATCTCAGATTTTGGGTTCTGTCAAATCTTTAACTAAATCAGTGTCGCGGTTTCGAATCAAACAGAATCTCGAAACAGTAGACTTAGTGGTCAGTTTCATCACAATGGTTATATGCTAAAAAAAAAACCTCTTTCATTTAATTCATCTGTATTATCGAAAAAATAAATGAGGAAGAGAGGGAACTGATCTACATTGATACTAAGTATGAAATTTCTGCCACTTCTAATCCTTCAACTTTTGTTAACATTTTGCAACAAATACGTATGCATGGAGTTCAACATTGAACAGCTGTGCATTTACTTTGTACTGCATAAAAGCCTACATCAGTAACTTAGTTTTCAAAACCCATACTGGTGAATGTTTAAAGTCATATTATGGACCTACTTCAGTGAATAAAACTGATAAGTTACAGTATCCAAACACTATCTCTACTGGAAGAATGTAGCGCTAGAACTTTGATTATCGAAAAATTCCAAGGACATTGAACGTGCTATTTCAGAGAACGAAATGTTTGAACTACACACAAATGTAAATATTTACTACTCTTATGTTTATATTGGACAAATGATTGGGCATAAACAGTACGACAATGATTCCGCCAACAAAAGCTTCTGCCTATTTTGATATCAAATTATGAAAATAACAAATTTTGGCATGATTCTTTGTTATTCCATTCTGAACAGTTCAGCGGAGTGTTTTCTGCACTTTAATAATTTATATTGTGCATGCAGTACTATGCATTCTGTATTTACGATTGTCTGTTAAAGTTATTGTTCATTCTGCGGGACCAAGCCAAAGGTTCGAGATCATGTTTGAATCTCAAACGGTTCACAGGCCCCTACTCATTAGAGTAGTAGGTCCACCAATCAAGCAATCCAATTGGAGGGAAGTGTGACAAATCCACATGCAAATATAAGTGCAAACTCTAATGTAATAATTGTATAACTCTAATGTTATATGTGCAAAAATTGAGGTTGGTTAGTATGGAACAGTAGCTTACCACTGTAACACTCTATATTGAAAATATAAAAATTAGAACACAGGATTACAAGGCCATGCATATTAACCAGGTTAAGCGTAACTTGTGTTGCCATTGCTAATGAAATCGCCTGACTTGCGTGACCATCGCCTATTCATACACAGTCATTCCGTTTAGAAGTGTGTCAAACGTGTAACATATGGAACTTGTAACAAAGAAGAATAATCTAATGAGCAACCAATGGTGTGCAGGCTATGGGAGAATGGGATTTGCCCATATTATTTCGAATGAAGCAAATTAAGCATATCGGTGTTGCATTTTGAACAGCTTGTCCTCACCACCCCGACTATTGTTTACAATTGTTGACAGAAGTCAGGTCGATATCTATAAACAAGTAGGTTTGCCATCATAAAACCATGCGTCTGTTCCCACCAATTGCATCTCCATAGGATTAACATACAGTAATGCTCTAATTAATCAACTTCTTAACCACAGCAGAATTATGGGTAACTTTTCAGGATTTAGTCGGAAATATGGCTTGTTGCCATTCATCGGAAGCTCTTGGTGACAGCTTTCCGATGAATGGCAACAAGTCATATTTCCGACTAAATCCTGAAAAGTTACCCATAATTCTGCTGTGGTTAAGAAGTCGATTAATTAGAGCATTACTGTAGTAACACATGTTACAAGTTATATGTATGTGTGACTTAACCTGGCTATTATCAAATTATATACAATCAACATGCATACAATTGATAGATGGTTGACTGTATTTCAGGGAAAGCAAGTTTAACGAAGAAACTAACATAATAGCATTCACTGAGAACTAACTTGGGACAATCAATCCAGGGCTCACTTTTGTAAATTTTGCAGAGTTATCTTTCCTGGGTAATGATAACCCTTTCTAAACCAGATGAATTTCCCATCTATATATATATCTATTATATATTTTGAAAGATCTGTGTGTGTATGTGTTTGTTTGTGTGTGTGTGTGTGTGTTTGAAATCGATGGACTCGAAAACGACTAAGCCAATTTCGATGAAATTTGGTATTTTAGGGTATTTTCGGCCGGAGACGAACATAGGCATATTTATTTGTCCGTGCGAGGTCAACTTTTCACGTGCGGAGGTCAAATCTATTTTTACGCCGTTTTTGCGCTAATATATTTCAGTTCGGTGCTCACAAATCGATTCGATATAGCGCGAATAATAAATTGCCAGTCATATAATTTGCACGGTTAGAATCTGTGTGGCTTCATCTTTCCAACGATATATAATATGTATGTATCCGTTTTAGTTATCTGCCTCAATTATTAGGTACAAGTGGTACGATGCTTTTATCAGGATAAAATCAATGCGTAATTTCTATGACGTCGTCAGAGGTCATAAAGTTAGATTACGTTAACTCTCACCCTGCCGATGCATTTGACTGTGTCGCGTTAACTCATCACCGGCCGAGGTATCCGCAAATGACATTGGGCTATATATCTCGGAAACGGGCGTAGCTATCGACTTGAAATTTGGTATGTGAATGTATCTTGCCCCGGATACGAATTTTATCGGGTCGCCGAGCACGCGCGACACCAGCTTCGCGCATGCGCAGACCAGATCTAGGAAACGGGTGGAGCAATCGACTTGAAATTTGGTTTTTGAATAGCCCGGACGAAGTCGGGTCACCTTCTAGTATCTATATATATAAAAGAGTAGGATCTGTATATCTATCTGTCTGTTCGAGATTTTTCTCCCATAAAACTTCACCAATTTCAACCAAATTTGGTGTGGTAACTCAGGGTACACTGGCGGATGTTAAAACGGCATTAGTTTTCAAAATTTTGATTAAAAAATTAATTTAATTTAAAAAATAAAAAACGTTTTTGGCTAAAATGAGCAAGGCGTTCAATCTGATAACAAATTTAAAAAACAATTTTTTTTTAAACCAAATTGATTAAAAACAGTCAAAAGTGTGCAAAGCGCAAAAAGGAACCACAGGCCCCATTTTCAGCTAGTTGACTTATAAAAGTATACATTGGAATGTCTATTATTCATTTGGAGGCATGTCCAGGTAATAAAAGCAGACGACAGACAGACAAAATGATGATACAAGTGCAGAAGGATTCTTATTAATTGGTGGCAGGGAAATATTCAGATAATAATTTCAAGGTATGTTTGTTGAACTTATCTGAACATTTCCCATGGAAACTACTCATAAATGAGTATTTAGTAGAGAAGGGGATAACTTACAAGATGACCGTCAGTGCCCTTTGAAGTACATTGTTCAATTGTAGATATTCGCATTCCATTGTTGTCCTATAATACTATATCTCATTGTTAACGCATTAACCCTTTCATGAAGGGAGCTGTGCTGGTGCAGCATTAAAGATCCTGTGCTAGTGCCTTCTCTTATATATGTGAGTCTCCCATATGGAACCTTGTATATATAAGAGAATGGACTGGCTTACAAGGTCAAGGTAAATATTGTAAGGCCAATGTATTCTCTTATATATGCAAGTATTCCTATGGGAGACTCACATAAAAAAATAAAATAATTATATAAGAGAGCATTGGCACAGGATTTTTGCAAAAATTTCAGGAAGCTCCAGTCATGAAAGGGTTAATTTCACAATTCAATGGGGGGAATATATAAACCTCCATGTTCAATCATGAAAGTATGCCAGTGAAATAGAAAACAAAATTCACAGGAAAAGCAGATGGTTAAATATATAGAGAGTAATCAATTGGTTCCAAGAATTACGTTAAATAATTCATGAGAGACGAGAGGCGAGAGACCGTCGGTAAGAAATGAGTGAGCAAACGAGTTTCTTACCTAAACATCTCTCGCCTCGAGTGAATTATTTAACATAATTCTCGGAAATAATTGATTACTCTATTTATTACACTCCTACATCAATTTTGTTTGCCAAATACGATTAAAACACCCAGAATTAATGCACGAAATTTGTGATGTGGAGAAAGATTAATCATCGAAAAATCAGTCAAGATCAGTAAGCGACGTCTTGAGAAATGACATAATTCACTAGTGACATTACCAATTTTAATTAACGGCGTTTTCAATGGAAATCGCACATAGGAGTGTAATAAAGTAACCTAACGTATCCAAAAAAGATAACTCTGCAAAACCCAAGAATGTAAGCAAAAGAAATAAATTAACAATTTAGACAATGAAATATATGAATTGATATCATCTAAGGTACATTGAGACAAATTCAGTATTATAAAAGGTACTCAATCCGATCAGATGCTCCAAAATTACTATTTCTTTGGCTTCGGGGGTAAAAAATATTTGATTCGAGTCGAGGAACCCACACATCAAAGCTCGAAAATCAAGTGGTTACTATGAACAATAATAACCACTTGATTTTAGATTTATCTATCTTACAACCGCAATTTGTCCATTTGAGCACGTGGTCCTGGAAAAGATCTGGTCCACAAACAATAGAAACAGCAAATTTCAAACATCAATATCTAATCACTCTGAGCTTTGATGTGTGGGTTCCTTGACTCGAATCAAATATTTTTTACCCCCAAAACCAAAGAAATAGTAATTTAGGAGCATCTGATCGGATTGAGTACCTTTAACTGTCCTGGTCTAGGGGTCAATGTTGAATCATGTTGATGCCACAGTCACACTCTAAGTTGTTTATGATAAATAGTAACTGAAATCTGACACTCTACACGCACCAACTCTACACATACCAACTCGACCACCACTCTCTGAAATTACTTATTCAGTTCTGTTAAAATCATTCAATTGATGTGCTATAAAGCTTGATATCATAGTACTAGTAATAATGTGAACACAAATAAGGTATTCTCTAAACAATCCTGCAAATAATGTTTCTGTCATTTACAGAATGGGATCCCCAGAAGGTGATGTTACCCCGCTCAGCAGGATAGCATCACCACATTCACCCTCTGAGAACATCATTCTGCTTAGGCCTCAACTGCTATGGGATACCTAGGTTCCCCAGTTGAAGTTGGTGATGTTCACCTATTAGTCACCTGGATTATGCATTTTACCTTCTGCAAATTAGGGGATACAGAAACTGAAAAGAAGGGAAAAAGTAACTAACAACAATGTTAATTTGAGACTATAGATACTTCCCAGAAGATGAGGGCTAAGCAGAATGTGTGGGATAGCATCACTAAATTCACCCTCTCGGGACCTCATTCTGCAAATGACAGACACACTATTAGCAGGCTTGTCTCTAAATCAAACAGAATCAGATGCAATATTTCTGGATGCAGAATCTATGGCTCCAATCACATTTGATATCAGCTTTTCAGACCAGTCTCAAGTGTATTAGCTTTTCACCGACGATCATTTATGTAGTACACTTTTCAAATCTTGTTTCACACAAAATGCAGTGGATGGCTATGAAAAACGTCAACGTGGGAGTTGGAATACACTTTTTACTGTCAATCTGTGCATTTCCATTTGCAACAAAACAGCGAAGAGCATAGATTCTAGGAAAAAAATTTGAACAAGTATACCATACATTATACACTGCATATATATATCGGAATATGACTGGTTTCAAAAGCTTACTACGAATGTGATCAGAGACTTATGATGATGACCACATCAGAAAAACTATGGGCAAAATCATGTGATGGTTCAGGACCTGGATCTCTGGCATATGTCTCCAAGGGATATACACAATCAAAACTCGTTTAAGACATTGCCTGGGCATCCTCATGTTGTATTTTGGGCACAACAGTTGATAATACAATCGTAGTCTTAAAAGTCCTGCGCACCATGGCAGTGTGATTAGAATTCAGAGGTTTTTGCATTGACTGTTTATAAGGCCTTTGAAAACAAATGTGCAAAATCGTAAATGAAAAGAGCCTTTATTTTGGCCATTGTCAGACCATCAAGAAATATGACCCAATAGCAACATTGACTTGTCAATACAAATCTAACGTCTGAGGTTAGGGAATGATAATCCTATCAAACAATCGTGACATAGTAGACAATGGGCAGCTATGGATACATGCACAATACTCAAGCAATACTTCATGCATGCATTGCTTGAGTATAGGCCGTGGATGCAGGCCTGATTATAGTGTGCTTGTCATTTGCAGAATGAGGTCCCCAGAGGGTGAATTTAGTGATGCTAGCATCACCAAATTCACCCTCTGGGGACCTCATTCTGCATGGCCTCATCTGCTATGGGAGACAGACTCAGATTGAAGGTCCCAAATTGTGAATATTGTGATGTACACCCATTGGGAACCTTGATTATGCAATGTCTGCCAATTTGGTGATATAGAGAAACTAAACGAAAAAAAAAATAGAAATAAGTTTCTATAGAAATTTGATAATAATGAAACTTTCCAGAGAAAATGAGGCCTAAGCAGAATGAGGCCTCCAGAGGGTGAACTTAGTGATACTAGCCTGCTATGCGGGATAGCGTCACTAAATTCACCCTCTGGGGGTCTCATTATGCAAATGACAGACACGCTATAATCAGGCTTGCTTGGATGCACACGTGAATATAATACACAAGATTTGTACATCTCTCTGATGTTGTCCAGAAATTAGGTTATATTCTCAAATGAGAAGATAATATAACTTTGACTAAGAAGTTGGGAATGACTATTTTACTTCTTTTATTGCCTGTTCTGGCTTTCTGTGAGTGAATACCAGTCGTTTATTTAGGAAGAATGCTTCTGTACGCTTTGCAACATCAAGAAATTTCTGTATACAGTGGTCAACACCTGAAATTATGCAAATTGTTTGGAACTAGAATACAAACAAAACATTCTTAGGGATTTACCCATCCAATAATATCATGTGCACCCAAGATAAGAATGGAATTGATTGGTTGGCAACTTGGCATGTACCAAGCATCTCTGTTCAGTTAAAATGTTTCTGGGTATCAATGGCTGAACCTTTCAGAACATTTGTGAAACTTAAGTTATGTTTAACATTTTATGATGACAGTCGTATAAATATCAGGTACAATGTTTTCATAATACCAGCAAATGAAAACATTTATTATACAAGAGTTCGGATAAAAAAAAAGTAGGACACATAATCCACATGTCTTTTTTACAGAGAAGAATCACAAATTATTACAATAGATATATTTTAGCTAAAAATTATTAGGCTCTTGTAGACCCAGTTTCTGTCAACTTTCTGCGATATCAATTTAATTTTTTGTGTGCTATGTCCAGAGAGACAACAAGTAAATTGAGAATAAAAAAGTATATTTATCTACCCACCGACCACAAAGGTACCATTTACAAAGACATAGTTTTTACATTAGGCCTACAGTAATGCCCTAATAATCGGCTCCTTAACCACAGTAGAATTATGGGTAACTTTTCAGGAATTAGTCGGAAATATGGCAACAAGCCATATTTCCGACTAAATCCTGAAAGTTACCCATAATTCTGTTGTGGTTAAGGAGTCGATTATTTAGAACATTACTGTACTTGTATATATGTGTTTGGCTCACTTGTTTTTGTTTCATCAGAGTCATTGATGTTGAAATCTTCTTGACTTGTTAGCAGAGCCATACAATCCTGTAATAAAGAATAAGAGTGTCATATGTACTCATGTCTGCAAATAGTGTGTCTGTCATTTGCAGAATGAGTCCCCAGAGGGTGAATTTAGTTACGCTATCCCACACGGTGGGCTAGCATCACCAAATTCACCCTCTGGGAACTTCATTCTGCTTAGACCTCAACTGCTATGGCAGACTTAGGATCAGTTTGAATTTACCTAGTTGAAGTTGGTGATGTTCAGTTCATTGGTCACCCATATTCGAATATAGACTGCATTTTAGCTGGGAAATACACATACCAACTTTGGTTCAGATCAAATAATCCATACTGGAGTTATCGGTCCAAAACCAAAAATGTTAATGGACAGGTGAAGAAACAAACAAAACAAAAATTATCCTAAGAATAGATGATGTTAGAACAGACAGGGACGTGGCGACAGGGGGGGGGGGGGGGGGGGGGTTGGGGGGTGTCTCACCCCCAACTTTGGCAAAAAACTTCAATAGTTGGAAATTTCATACCTGACACAACATTAGTTGGAAATTTCACACCAACAATAGGTTGATATTGTTCTTGTAGTTTGATCTTCAAACAATTTATTGGGGGAATATATTGTTTTTGGACCAATATTTGCATATTTTCCTACTTTTAGTAAAAATTTTGGACTGAAATGGCCATCAGCTGGAAATTTTCCAACCTATGGGGGGGGGGGTGTCAGGTTGGAAATTTCCAACATTTGGAAAGTTTGCGTCCTGGTCCCTCCCCCATGGTCAGTCAAAAACTGCTAGTTAATTTAAGAAAACAATATTATCCTACATTTGGTCAACATTGTCATTGGAATTGTCATCAGTTGGAAATTTTCCAACTTAAGTGGGAGTGTCAGGTTTGAAATTTTCAACTCTAGGAAGGCTTGAGGCTAGTCTAGATGCTAGGATTTTGCGATTTTCTTGTTCAGATTTCAAAATCTTCGCACACCGGGCCGAAACATGGTCACCCCGGTGTGTCATGGTCCCTCCCCCGTGGCCAATAAAAAGAAGACAATATTTTACTACATTTGGTCTAAACTGTGAACTGAAATGGGCATCATCAGTTGGAGAATTGTCCAACCTAAGGGAGAGAATGAGGTTTGATATTTCCGACACTAGGAAAGCTTGTGGCCAGCCTAGATGCTAGTATTTTGCGATTTTCTTGTTTAGTTTTCAAAATTTTCTCAGTGTATCCTGGTCTATTGCCAGTAGCCTTGTGCATTGGTCTGGAATTAGACCACTAGATGTTAGGATTTATGCAAATTTTCAGGTTGAAATATCTGAAGAACATTACCGGGTATATAGAACCATGGTTTATGAATATATAATGAATATATAGGCTATTAGGCCTGAGCACTGAGGTGCAAAACTTGTATTTGGTCTTTCTTATTTCTTATTCAAGGGGGGGGAATTCTCCAAGGTGGACACCCCCCCCCAACGGAGACCCTCTATCCACGTCCCTGAGAACAGAGTGTGCAAGTAGATCTAACATAACCTTTATATATTTTATAAAGTGTTTATTAGACAATGTATATGACTGATATATAATAATAAAATTTCTGCAGCAAGTTCATTCTTCTGTTGTTTCATTTGTAGTTATTTTCCACCTACTGGAGGAATAGTTTCACCCTAGCTTTGGTTTTTATTTATACATGTACTTAATAGATACAGAAGGATATCCTTTTCAATTTATAATCCATCCATGCCAATTTATCCATCTTGCCTCAACATGTCGGTTATATCATGTTGACAGGTGTGCTGAATGCTGACGTCAAATAAAGCCTTTTCAGGGTTATTATCATGTGAGAGAATTTGGCATATGTATACATCAGTGTTTAGCAGTACCTGATCACTTATAGATCACTTGTAATGAACAATCATAGATAGCGCCAAAGATTTTGCTGTTAGTACAGCGAGAGTAGGACAGACACCCACAATTGAAATGTATGTGCAATACATGTACAGGTGGAAGTTTTTTGGTTGCCACCCCCCCCCCCCCCCCCCCCCCACATCCATGACCGAATGACCAAATTTTGATTACTTAAAAAGTTTGCATATCACACATTCTTTTTGGGTAATAAAAAAAACATAAGGATACTCCTGAATTTCTTGATATTTCCAAGGAGTGAAACCATTTGATTTGAAAGTCCTTTATAATAAAAATGTATTAATATTTCTGATGAATGAAAGGAATTATATACCATACAAGTAGGTCAAGAAATATAACACATGTTCATAAACAACTCATGTGGGTTTGTTTATTATAATACATTTTAAAGTGATGTGAAACGCTCCAGTATGGTGATCAAATAGAAATGGAGAATAATCTTGTTCAAAGTAGTAATTTTTACAAATAGCATATCCAAATTGACAACACACACCATCATTCTTATATCTGAATTAAATGCAGTGACTCTCGTTGGCGAAATCGTTTTCGTTAGTTTATCACCGATAGATGCGTCCCGAATCGAATAGTAAATATTTACAATTGAGCGTTGTTCTGACGATGTTTACTATGGAGTGGTATGGTCAATTTGCTTCAAATGTTTGGCGATGTTAGTAGAATGTTACATGCCCCCAGTTGTCATAGCGCCTAAATACTAACTTATCAGTTTCAAACACCCGAACAAGTACATTGTACATAATATGTCTTTAACCCTTTCTGTGCCAAGTCCGATTTTTGTATCAACCCATATTTTCTTGATCATTTTTCAAATTTATTGATTATAATAATGTGATACATTGACCATCAATGTATCACATTATTATAATCAATAAATTTTAAAAATGATCAAGAAAATATGGGTTGATACAAAAGTCGGACTTGGCACTGAAAGGGTTAATCAGCTATTGCGAATCATTGACTCAAACAAGCATTACTAACCAATTCACTTCTGAACAGGTCTCAAAATATTTTTGGTCAATCGAAATTGGGCAATATGATTTGAGATTTAAGTTTTCCACTTGTAATTCTTACATGCATCGATTTGTTTGATTTTTTCCCTATCAGAATCCGTTGTCGGTTTCCTTCTATTACTATTTTGTGATCGATGAAATCTCTTAAAACAAAGTGTTAATGCCAATTCAGATATTTCTGCCCCGACCGTCTGGACTTCCTTGTGGAAATCCATGTGATGTCCCTCGAAAAGTACATGTGTATATCATTGGAAAGGTATCGGCAATCATCGCCGCATTCAATATAAATGACAATACCTCAGTAATTATTGTTGCCCTTGTACATAAAACACAGACCACAGTTACTGGACATAAAGTCCCAAAAAGCAGGTTTTAATTAGTGATACCATTTAGAAATTCAATTAAAACATGCTTTTTACATGTATATGTCCAGTGACTGTGATATACAGTACCACCAAGACGTAGCAGCCTCATTCCGCTCGTCACGGCAATCCACTCAAAATCCCCGCAAATCTAAACACGGCATTGCCTTCACGATTTTGAGTAGAAATGATTATAATCCAATGACCATCGATACATTTGTCGTCGCGAATTGCCGGTTTTCACCGCGAATGCTACTAACGCCACAAATAGAGGATCTTATATGTTGGACTTATATGTTGTATGGCATACTAACACGTATATGCAGCAAAGTTCTGTCATGGTAAAGGCGAGAATGATTGACAAAATCATAGACTACAAAGGTTAGAAAGATATGGCCCCAGACCCCTGGACCGATTTCAACCGAGTATCGACAAACACTTTTTCCATTTCTAATATATCAATATTTTTAGATTTTAAGAAAATCAAGGACCTGTACACTTTACTGAAAACAGTATGCAATCTAGTCATCCCGTGATTTCATCATTTATTCTTGTTCAAATAGTCATGAACGGCAAATATTAACTTTTTCCGAATTTAAAAAAAAAATTCTCCCTACCAAATACAAACAATTTGTAGTGCACATGGCAAACCAACAGAGCCAAATCAATACTAATGATGCGAAATCCCAGCGGATATTATTTTCAGGGTACATGGCTATCTGTCCACGTACTTTGGAAGGAGTTATAAGATTGGTTGACAAATACACAAAATATGTATATACTGACTCCATATGCTCTGAAGAACAATTGCCATAGTCACAATTTTTCAAAACTCTGAATGTCGTCGCTTCAATTCATGGTGGTAACATGGATGTCAGCATTTCGCCACGATTTCTCGCTTAAAAAATGGCCTGCTGCGATGAGCGGAATGAGGCTGCTTCGTCTTGGTTGTACTGTAACTATAATAATATTAATTGACTAATAGTTGAATATAACTATTAATTATAGTTGAAACCAGGATGTGCCATCTAGATTTCTCCTGAAAGAAACTAACCAATATCGAATGCTTGAGCGATGAGAAATCTTGAAGAGTTTGAAATCTGTATACAGTCATGTATGCCAAAGTCAACTTTTCAATGACAAAAGGAATACAATTGAACAGAAAAATAAATTAAGAACATACAGAACTTTCTAAACATGCTTTGGCTTGGAACAGCATGTTATATGGGGTGAAAGTCAAAGGCGTATACTAGCACTTTCCCAATTCAGATATAGCTTCCACAAACAAGAAATAGAATAATAACGATACCTAGGAATTCCCACAGATCGATCAGAGTTGAGAATCACTCAGTTGGTGAGTTGTTTGTTTAAGTGATGATACTTGTTCATGCCACCGCCCTACAACAACATTATTTCCATCTATTTAAGGGTAGCATGTATGCTCCAACACCATAATCCCACTCATTCTTCAATTCGATTAACAATAAGCTGACAATACAGTTTACGAGAACTTACATTCCATTCATACACTATCCGTGTATTGAGTGTACAAAGAATGTCAGACCACGCCAACACGCACTTTCTTGTGACAGATGTGGCCAGTGGCAGCACTGATTATGTAACACCGGCATTACACAGAAATGTTATTTTGACGCCATGAAGGGGCTTAGTTTCTTCAATCAACTTTGTATGCAGCAGATGCCCCGACACAATTGTGTCAAAACAAAAGTACAAACAATACATAACAAAAGTACAAACAATACATAGACATAAATCGGCTTTGACGTTTTTAAAATAGTAACGATATTTAATGAAATTTCTTATTCTTCGCAGCTTGGCACAGACGGCTGAACATGAAGGGAAGCAGTCTGTCATTTTATCCTCTGATTCAGGTTCTATAGAAAGAAACAGCACACATTGAAATACCGGTGGCAACAAGGGATCTCGAAACAGACATTAAGAAGAAGTACCGGTATGTGAAAATAGACACAAATAGATGCTACATATGGGGATCTTACAAAGACGGCAGCATCAAAACGACAGAGTTTCTACAGGAGGTAAACAAGATCTATAAGAACAGCCAATCCAAGAACTGAGGCAACTGCAAAGACCAACAACGCATTCCATGTTTTTTAATAAATAAATAATTGTATTGATTGATTCTTCATTATTTCATGCGCTCGCGCATCAGTATGGCGATCAGTCAGATTCGTAGGTACGTTGGTGTCACCCTACCGACTTCACTCCATGACGTCACCCTTACGCAGTACATGCCGGCGACGTTACGGAGTAGATTATAGAGTTGACGCCCTTGGCACTGACTTCCATTACTAGCTCGTTGTTATATAAATTACGTCCGCTCGCGCAACAATATGGCAATCAGTCAGATTCGTAGGTACGTTGGTGTCACCCTACTGATTTCACTCCATGACGTCACCCTTACGCAGTACATGCCGGCGACATTACGGAGTAGATTATAGAGTTGACGCCCTTGGCACTGACTTCCATTACTATCTCGTTGCTATATAAACAAACTAGCGATGTGGCTTTTGTCGAAAATTGACAGTCAGTACATTCGCCCTGTATACATGTACTTTCAGAAAATACAAAACACCACAACGTTATACCCCACCAATGTCAATGTCTCGATATCATTTGACCAAATTTCTTGACATGAAACCGCGACAGACACGGCGTGAAATACATCGCATTGAGTAAACAATTTCCCATTGTTTCAATTCAACTTCAAGATCGCCGTAAAATCAAATGCGCAATTCGGAGTGGTAAACATCTGAAAAAGACATCAGGTACATGCAGAAACTAATTGTTGTGCATATTTATTTCTATTTGAGGTGGCAATTTTTCATGTTTATCAGTATTTTTAACGATAAGAGCGATGGTAATTGGGGGACTATATTTTATCTAGCGCATTAAATTTAAAATAAAAAGTCGTGAATTGGCTGAGTGTTTTCTATGGCCGCACATTTCGTTGATAATTACGAGCCATTTGTTTGTCTAAATAACATTTTTAAGTTCGAAGAGCATTGGAATGGGGATAACAGTGTGGTGTTTTGTGATTTCGGAAAGGTACATGGCGAATATACTGTGGCAAATACCCGTTAACTAAATTTGCCACAGTATATTCGCCATGTACCTTTCCGAAATCACAAAACACCACACTGTTATCCCCTAAATAAAATTATTGAAGATTGTAATTGTCTTTTTTTGCTAACATTAAATTAAATTAAATTAAATAAATTAAGTAAAATATAGTGAAATTATTTTTTTAATTATTTTTTATTACATTTTTGCGCTCGTTGGCATCTCTCTGAGTGCATTCTAGTTTAACTTGTTTTCAATAAATAACTTGTCTTGTATTGATTGATAATAAATTTTCAGATGTTTTATCAAGTAAAATGTATATATTCATATCATTATTTGAATTTGCTGATGTGTTTTTATCACTGTGTTTTTATCACTATGTATATATAGCCATTAATATGGTTGCCCATAATACGTCGTTAAGCCCAGTACAAATATAATCTCCAAATCAAAGGCAATCAAAAACCCCAATATTTAATCAACATAAAAGGCCTTCTAATTAACACCCACACCACCTAATTACCAAATTGAATAAGGGCGGAATTGTACCTGTCGAATCATCCCTGCCGAATCTTCCCTGGACCGAAAAAAAAAACAAGCCCGAATTCTGCCCTGGGCTGAATCGTTCAGCTCCCTTATAAGTTATCTATCATTATCTACATGTATACCTGATATAAGTGAACATCCTTTATTTTGATTCCATCATTTTTTAAGAAAATGGGTCAACAAAGCCCTTAACAATATAAAATAAATTTGAAATTCTCAAGTACACATTTTCTCAATCGAACATGGACTACAACTTTTAGTG
The DNA here is from genome assembly GCA_032622095.1 of Siphonodentalium dalli. Lineage (NCBI taxonomy): Eukaryota > Metazoa > Mollusca > Scaphopoda > Gadilida > Siphonodentaliidae > Siphonodentalium > Siphonodentalium dalli. The sequence continues at coordinate 114,526,235 of CP136062.1, read as the reverse complement.
GGTCCCTAACTGAGTAACTCTCCCATTAAATGAGTCCTATTCCTAATCCTAGCCTAGGCTATAGCACAGGCCTTCTAAACAGTGACTGAGATCTTAACCCTTGGGCGAGTAGAACGACATATATGTCGTCTATCGGTTGAGGAGTAGAACGACATATATGTCGTTTCAGGAAGTGTTATTTTATGTAGACATAACTTCAATAAATCATCTGATTTATAAATGATTTCTATAGGAATTATTTTGATTAATATAATGTCCCAAATGTATAAGTGCAATCGATTATGATAACACACGTTAGCAAAAAATGAACATAAATTAAAACGAATTATTGGACCCTTTTGGCCAGAACTTGTTAATAATTATTGCTATGACGTTGACGTTAAAGTTACTCATTACGTCATGTATATGACGTTACAGATACTCTCCAAAGGGTTAATAAATAGAAATTTAATGCATCTATTCTCTATCACTTAGTAAGGTAAGTGGTATGGTATGGTATGGTATGAGTAAATTCCGCCGTTGACTTGTCGGCGCACCCCCATCAGATGGGGTAGAATCCTACAATGTACTATATTATACAAACACATGTATTTATATCGTAACGTCACCCTCTACATGCGAAGCCACAGTAGACCAGAAATCAGCCTTTGACCTGCGCACAGTGGACCTCAAACTTGGATGAGCCTTTGATCTGTGTTGCAGCACATGTAAGCGTACGGTACCAGCGGACGTTGCTGAAACGTCCCATTACTGCGTCACACAATCGAATGCTACAATGTACTATATATACACACAGTTATGTAGATTGAAGAGAGATAACTCTATTACGCCATCACCTGAAATGTCTATCAACTTATGCCCCGAAGGGAGGAATTTAGACAGGAATTTTGCCATTAACCTGTGGATCGTTGCCCACAGTTGGGTTCTTTAACGTCCACACATGGTTGTACACGGGACAGCCATTAACGTCCCCAAACCAGTGTCATCCCTGTACATGACGCCGGGCGGGAGAGGATTACCGCTTCACGACACCTCAGCAAGGCATTCACGGTACTAAATTATATAGGAACGCTCGGAGGTCCCGACTTTTGTTTTGTCGAGGATCGGGGTGAATCGATCCGGGGTCCAAGCGAAACCTCTGGCAGGTAGTCGAACACGCTAACCACTCGGCCATCCAACTCCCTAATTACTTCAAAGGTATATTATAATAATTAATATCACTCAATTACAACTGTTTAGAAGGCTGAAGGGGTCACTCTCACCAAACAAAGTGCTGAAGGGTACACAGGGTTTGAAAATGTGCTGAAGGGTACACAGGATTTGTGATCGGCACGAACACCATTACTTAAATTGTGTTTTACTGTTTATGAAAGTCTGGCGCCCATTAGTGGCATTACTGCATTAGCAATAGCAGTTTGTTTTCAGTACATTTTAATCACAACCCAAAAGGGTTGTTTTACGGTATTGCGTAAGCGACGCAAGTATAGTTGTGACGTCAGTAATTTCTATACCCCATCAACATGAAAAAATAGTTTTTACATCCGGGCGATTCAGACCTATGGGGCCCTATGGTGGCCGCCATGTTGGAATAGAATTGACAAATTAATAAAACGAATTTATTTTTCTTCTTCGATCAGCCTCCCCATAGCAACACTATTAAATTTGAAACACAAAATCAACCTTATTCAAAATTAAATGCTTAATGTGGATTTAGCTAACACGGGCGCATAGCATTCGGCAAATCTCGCCAGATTCCGTACCGTTGAAGTTGGAAAATTACGTCACCTGGCAGGCCATAGCAACGTTGGAAATGATGACGTAATTTCTTTACAAAATGGTGGCGCTCTCTTATTTGCGAAATTTGAAATTGAATTGCTTGTTATTGTTATCGCTCGTATTTTAAATGTACAACGGTATCACAGCACGTAAGCGTTAAGAACAAACGAGAAAGCACAAGCGAAGATAGCACAACGAGCCCAATTACTGGAATGACTTTAGAGTCAAAGCAGTCAAAAGAAGAAGAATAACAACAACACTAGAACTTGTTTTGAACTTGGAAGTTTAAAAGTGAAAATCAGTCAGTCGGAAAGAAACTCAATGACGAATCTGTGACTGAAAAAAATATGAAAATGATGGTCACTGGAGTGAAATGTGGACTGGTCTGTGCAGACTGATCACCACGGCAATTTGACTTGTTCTGTTATTCTTCAATTTTAAGTCTGTTTTCGCCTGGACTGGTTAGACTTAGTCTTAGAGTTGCAACTGCAAGTGCAAGCGGCAAATTGTTCAGTCTACTAACTACTTCTCTAAATAGTAAATTTAATGGTTAATATCTAACACTGTCAGGTCAAGCCTCAACTTGGGTCAAGGAAATCAGAAAATGGACATTTTAGAGCTGACTGATAATGATTTACTCATTTACTCAGTATAGGCAGTATAGTTCAGTCATGAACCGTTTGAACGTAGCGCGTAGCTGGAACTTGTGGAAGCAGTATTCGGTGAAAGCGGTCATGTGGCCTTCTAATCTAATAATATTAGGATTGTATTAGTCAATTTAGTGATTACAGATTAGTAAATTTAGTTATCAACAGCCAAACCCATTCACTGTGAATGTGACTCAGGTCAAAATTCAATTCTAGCCATCTACAGAGCAGTCAACACACAGATGTAACAAACATGTAAAGCCCAGTGAATTGGTGACTAACAAAGTGAGTCGTTTATCTTATTGTTGAGTGAAGGAAAAAAAGAACATCTCCCAATCCCACTTGGTCTCGGCACACAGCAGAGTTCATGCAGTGACTGGTGATAGGATATGCTTCTGGGCCAACTTTCCCTCTGTGTGTATGGATTCTGTTTCCTGTGATGGACACATCAAGTTAAATATAATAATTATAATGCACGGTGATTAGTTTTAGCATTCTCACATATTAAATAATTCATGATTTTAACACTGTGTTCTCGATTTAAACCTAAAGCATTAAGCGGGAGCTTGACCAGCATGGCTAGCATATATATTAACTAGTGGCTATTTGTGGAAAAATTATTAAATATAGCCCTGCGTACTTGCTATTGTCGACTTGACACATTGGGATTGGAATAATATGTATGCTAAATATAATAATTCCAGGCCAACTTAGTTGAACTGTCACGACATTCTTGTTATACATGTACATGACTAATGAGGCAATCATATAAATGTTTAATCTAGTAGCATTTTCTCAGACCATGCCATGAATATCTATGTATCTATGCCCATCAAGAATGATATATTCCACCAGTACAAAGTTTTTGCTGTTTCTATAGGGAAGTAACTAGTACAGTTAATAAATTATGAAGTACCTTTCATTAATAATGTGTGTCATAGAATGTGAAGATCCAACTTTGAAATGGCAAGATTTAAATGACTTTGTGGTGGATTTTCCTTTGCGTCCCTTATACTAATGTCATTCCTCCTGGGCAATTATTAAAATGTTTATATACTATCAGATGCCTAACAATAGTGTCAGCATGTGCCGCATGATTAGTAATTTCAGATAAAATTCTCAACGATCATTAAGTTTTTTCGCATAGAGACATATATAGAATTAAATTGAAATAGAATTAAATAGAATTAAATTTCCATCAATATTGTTAATTTCAGTCAGGTCTCCGCTATCACTATTATTGACCATCACAATGCTTAAGGCATCTGAGAGTATGATATAAGGTCACAAAAGTCATGAACAAGCATGCAATCTCGAGCTGGGACCACCCTTAATACTTGTTTCTCATCATCTACTTCACAGAAGGGGTCACCCCTAAGTAGTAACCGTATAGGAAACACACCGAACATACCACTATTGCACAATGACATCAGTTTGTTTGATCTAAATTATTTAGCCCCAAAATAGTCATTTGGCAAATTATCTCATTCTTTTTCGAAGTGCCTGTCATCTACTGAAGTTGGATCCTACCAGGGCCATAAATTATGTCTCATTGAGTCATTGTGTCCCATCCATGTAAATCGCTGAAAGTCAAGCATACATAAACCTCTATAAATAAATCCGATGTGGCTATGTGAAATATGCAATAAATCCCCATTTTCATAAAAATGTATTCAGTATTATATGTAAATTTATCCAATAAAGATATTTTTCCCTTGAAGGTCCTCAATCCGAATCAATAGTCCCCATATCATCAGATTCCAACAACAAGAAGATTTTTTGAAATGCCGCTAACTGCAGTCAATTATGGCATAAAATTGACAAAAACCTGTAATTTATAAACTTTTTGCTCAACGAATATTGCTGGTTTGTCAAACATCTGACACACACAAATTGTGGCTGTAATGCTGGTCCATCTTAAGCTACCAGCATTGTGGCGCTTTACACCCACAAACAGTATTTCACTCAAAATTTTATCATGGTCTGATTCACCTAATGGACATTTAGATTTCTTCAAAAAATATTACCATGATTAATTCGTAGCCAGCAACAAGGACTTTTAATCAGTTGACACCTTTGAGTGATTTTGGCGAATAAAATTATTTCGTCGGACCGCATACTCTAGTCTATTAGTTTCTTCACTCCTTGGGGTATATTAACCTTCTTCAAATGAAGAACCTTCATTTAGTAGGCAAGGGAGTGGCATAAAGATAATTTATAAAGTAAATATTTTTATGCCAGTCACAGCCCTCATTATTGACACAGCCCTAATTAATAACATACTGTTTACAGTATGAAAGTTTCCCGCCAGGCATAGCCTTCACACATTCTAAGAAACTTAATACATGGCGGGATTACCTCATGTTATTTGTTTGGGAACCAATAACTAGGAAGCAATTATAGCTCTAGCCAATAAGCAGCCTGCTGATTCCGAGAATAATTCGCGCGGGAATTTTATAGCGTCTTAGAATCAGTCACCAGTTTTCTTTCTCAGCATAAAGACTAACTTTTCCAGATCTCCAAAAAATATTTTAACCCTCCCGCCCTACCCTTATCATATTGAGATTGCAAGGAGGAGATACTCATGAAGTTGGCAGGGATGTGAGAACGTGGGCATCAATAATCGAACATCTGTCTTTAATCAATCTAACGGTACAACCAAGTCAATAGCATGTAGTTGTTCAGTCTAAACTTTGGAAAAACACTTTAATTTTGTCCAATGTCCTCACATCCCTGACTTTATATTGTATATATGTATTGTTTTCATCACAATGTCAAATGTCTGATCGATTTGTTTCACGCTGTACTGTTAAATTATAATCTACATTCTGTTGAAATTTTATGTTATACATTGTACTGATTATTATGTTCAATTGTTTTTGGGCATTTAGAGTTTTGAAGGAGTTTCCGAATGAATGTGTTGCATTATGGCAATCTTTCCATGTATAGTTTGTGGGAAGCTCCTTCAGATCTCCATGTTTGGTCCTTGATAGTCATAGCTTTCCCTGCTACAAAATATACATAAAGAGTCCTCAGGGTTTTGTAGCTGTGACTATATGCTGGCTTTTGGCGCTTTACACCCACAAACAGTATTTCACTCAAAATTTTATCATGGTCTGATTCACCTAATGGACATTTAGATTTCTTCAAAAAATATTACCATGATTAATTCGTAGCCAGCAACAAGGACTTTTAATCAGTTGACACCTTTGAGTGATTTTGGCGAATAAAATTATTTCGTCGGACCGCATACTCTAGTCTATTAGTTTCTTCACTCCTTGGGGTATATTAACCTTCTTCAAATGAAGAACCTTCATTTAGTAGGCAAGGGAGTGGCATAAAGTTATCCATCTCCATCAGCAATTTGGTCAGAGAAAGTATTCTCGTCTGCTGTTGGCTGGGCCACGTAAAATTAAAATGATAGATTTTAAAAATCGGTATCTGATCACTCTGAGCTTTGATGTTGTGGGTTCCTCGACTTGAATCAAATATTTTTCACCTCCGAAGTCAAGGAAATAGTAATCTGCGAGGGTTAATTCGAATTGAGTACCTTTAAGATTGCAAAAACTAAATTAAATAATTTTGCCTTGAAAATTGGTTGCTTGGCCAGATTCAACCTTCACCTGATGATTGCATTTTGAAGAAATATAGTAACATGTGCTATATGGCTAATATCTCTTGACTGGCGCCATGGATATTGGTCTGGAAATTAGAGAAATGTTAGAGGCAATATCTCACTCTGACCCATGTCTAACTGTGGCCCACATTCCCACATTCCTCTATATCTGGTGCTGCAACATATTCTCGTGCAAATAGGTTTATTTGTACCTAAATATTCACATATGTTCATATATTTTTTATTTATTTAAATAAAAATTTAGAAAAACTAACGCCATTATACACTCTGCCAGGGAACCATGAGTCACCACACCAAATTTCGTTGAAATCTGAGCACCAATATTAACAAAGACATGTTGGTCTCAACTTTACTCCAGTCTTATATATGTATATATAAACAGTCACATGAAACATGTATACATTTATTGATGGACGTGTCATGGGCTCTTCATACTGGATCGGGTTCATTATTTCGAAGGTTCCATATTCCGAAGGGTCGCTATTCCAAAGGTTCTTATTCAGAAGGTTCGCTATTCTGAAGGTATGCTATTCTTGGCGTATTTAACCAGAAAAGATGGACAACTCTAATACCAAGTAGTTATTATTACCACGATTTGACAGTTATCCATCTTTATCTGGAAGACCGCCCGTTTGACCTCGTCCTGGCACAATTAGGCCCAGAAACAATAAAAATAGCAAACATCGATATCTAATTACTCTGAGCTTTGATGGGTGGGTTCGACACTAATCAAATATTTTTCCCACCGAAGCCAAAGAAAGAGTAATTTAGCAGCGTCTTATCGGATTGAGTACCTTTAAGTTATTTCCTTCATAAAAAGAGTCTTATAAAAACCTTCTGAATATTGCGGAATATAGAGAACCTTGGGAATAGCGAAACTTCGGTATAATGAACCTTGGGAATAGCAAACCTTTGGACATAGAGTGACATGCCGCCGTCCTATGGCCCATACGCACTGGCGTGATCGTATATCCCAAGTTGGCCAGAAATACAGGCACTCCTATGAAACATACATTTATCATTTTATAGATGGACGTACGTGTTTGGGTTGTCCATACGTACTGACGTAATCATATTATTCATTGGAACGTAAACAAATATTCTCTAACAGAAATCATGGCAGATACGAAAACTGAATGCCTTTATAACGACATTTCAAACCCTGTGCACCCTTCAGCACATTTTGAAAATCCTGTGTACCCTTCAGCACTTTTTTTGGTGAGAGTTACCCCTTCACGGCTTCAGCGTTTAGAACTAATAGAATTAGAAGGCCTTGGCTTTGGGCTATAGCCTATAGTTATAAATAATCTGCAGAAAAACCATAAGAAATTCTAAAATAAAATTAGCAGTTTAGTATATATGAACATAAACACGAGTGTTTCGTTAACAATTGTATGACTATTTCACCTGGAAAGCATTGTCCAGTTCATTTGCAAGATTTGGAGAGCCCGAATTTTGTCGATCATCCATGGGCGCAGCCATTTTGGATATAAAGTTAATATAATACATATAATCTGGAAGCGGAACGGTATGAAATTTATTTCCGGACCGACGACACTTCGACCGCAGAGAGGGTATATGGTTAGACGCTTTTCGTCGGAACTACAACACTAACAAATTGGGTTGTATGCATGGGCGTAGCCAGCTATGGTTAGGTGAGTTCGGACGAACCCGCCCTTGAAAACAGAGGTGCCCTCGTTGTCTGACTTCCAGGCTCGCGACAGGTCGTTGGCTCGGGCAACTTCTGGGGTTCGTTAAGTTAATGCACGAACCCCAGAAGTTGCCTGTACCAACGAACCGTCGATCCCTTGAAGTCAGGCGACGCGGTGAATTAAGCAGTCAGCAAAAGCATGATTGGCCTATAGTAAATTATTTCACATTAAATTGAGGTCCGTATAATGTTTCAGTGAAATCCACATATATACGCAGGTCGAAAATTTGATTTTAATGTGAATCAAATCAATAGTCCCATATGGCATGTCTGCATATGACGTTGCTAGTCTAAAGTGGACAGCATTGTGTTCAGTTTCAATTAAAGTGACGCTGTATGAATGTGTGCATGTCAAACTTGTTTTCATAGTCCTTTCCAATTATGAACGAATAGACACAGTGTATGCAAACACTACGGTAGACCGATATGTATATATATAGTGTACATTTTTGGGTGTCAAGTTGTGTTCCCGTGTGGTCACGTAGTAATCGAGGACGATGCTTGCATTGCGATGGTTCGAACATAGCTTCTGGACATGAAGTCCCCCCCCCCAAACAGGGTTTTAGTTGAAGTCCCACTCCTATCAACCAAAAAGGAGCACAATATATTATTAGTTGGTGGGTGGGATGTCAATTAAAACCTTGTTGTGTTGGACTGTATATGCCCAGTAACTTTTCGATAGATCCGATATAGCGCCAGGGTGGGAACAGATGGTTCGATTACAGGCCGCACAGCGCGCTAGTCCGACCCACTCTCAGCGTTCAATAGTCAAAGAGTTCAATGGTCCGAGGGTTCCTGAACTTCAATAGTCCGATGGTCAAGGGTACGATAATCCGATGGTGCGACAGTCCGAGGGTTCAATATCCAGAGTGTCCATTAGCGTGCAACCACCAACATCGTGAACGGCATGGTGACATGCCACAGTGGCAACCAAAGCCATGAACCTGACTTCAACCAAGTAGCAGCGGATGCCTCCATTGCAGATATGAAAAAAGCTTATTAAGACGAGTACTATGCCAGTTTCAACTTTATACCAAGAAGAAATAGCAAGTATATGTAAACTAAATAAAATCTTTATAAATTTCGCATTCTCATTAATGAGGGGACGTTCTTTATGGTTATTCGTCATAACGAGTAGGCCTATACTAAGCCAGTAACAACTCTATACCAAGAAGAAATTTCGCATTCTCATTATAAAATGAGGCGACGCTCTTTATATATTCATCGTAACGAGTACGTACTAAGCTAGTAACAACTCAATTTCGCATTATTGAGGCGACGCTCTTTATATGAATTTTCAGAATGAATTGTATACCATTTAACCATAATTGTTTTTCTCCAACAGATCTTCGAGTAGACGAGACCGACCCTGACATAATAGCGAAAAATGATAGGTTGCCTATCCCATTTCGGCCAAGCAGTTTGGAAAAATGTAAAGAAATGCCACCTGCAACAGCTATATGTTAAGAAACTGAAGGAAATTATCAAAAGACCCTCATACGACGAGATATATAGCCCTCCCTATGGTACCGGTCGCGATGGCTGTTGGTGATGTCTGGTTCGAAGCTCTGGAATATTATCTTGCAACTGTTCTAGAAGATAATATCACACAGTTCACGTAATATATAACACATTTTTTGGGTAGAAGGGAGCCATGGCCGCCAAATGTGGAACCACCACGACACCATTGGTCCGTAAATAACAAATCACGTCGAAGGTTGGCACCGAAACTTCAGATGGTGCTGTCCTGCTGCACCGAACATCTTCAGCACGATCGATTTCCTAAAGAAAGAGGAAGCAACCATCATCCAGCTGATATCAGGTTGGAAGCTATAGGGGCCTACGGAAGATGAAGTATCGAAGGTTGATAATTCAATCGGACACTTCAAGAGATTTTTCGGCACAGGGGAAATCGACGTCTGAGTCAATTGAAGAAAACAATTCGGACACCATCGCCCAATCCCCTGCGAAATTCGACATCATCATCAATTCCCAGTGATAATTGTGATAACAACTGTAGTCGGCAACTCTATGCTGTTGAGGATTATGACGCCTACCGCAACACCTATCGGAAACAATAGATGCCGGATGAACAGGACGACCCCATGCATGTGGCCTTAATTTTGATCTATAGTGGCGATCAAATCATTAGTCGTCGTTAAACACGAGAATCTTGTGAAACACATTGCGCTAAGCTATGACCTGATAACCGCATAATTAATACAAAATAATCACGACACGAATACCCGTAATCACCTACTGCGAGTGACAAGCACGATTGGCCCACAAACGGACTCGTTGTCAATAATGCGAAAAGGTTTTATGGACCGTCCGAAAAAAATACGACAACAAATATCTATTCGTAATAATTATCTGTCGTCGTTCAAAATGCGAAAGGTGTCTAATATTATTGCTTTCTGAGCAATATCTGACTTTTTGTACAGTGCCATCCGCCTCCCCAAGCTTACCCCTAGCATTTCTTATACGTTTTGCGAAGTTTGTGGTATAAATCTTTAGACATGCTCGTTATTTCGTAAAAGTACAAATTTAAGTATCTAATCCCATTCCATTCCGCTTTCTGTATCGAAATGCCTGAAAATAAATAACAGGAAATTTTGCAAGTATATGTATATCTGGAAATGAGATCCGACTGCTCGTGTATTAAACAGTGATTAACCTATACATGAAAATTTGTTGCGTTGGCATCCAAAAAGCACAATGTATATAATCGTACAATATAAAGTTCCGACACGAAATATTACACTTATTGAACACGTTCGGTACAGCTATTTTTTAATATATTATTCCATTTCTATAACTTGTACCAGGATGTGGTTTATGTGAATACATTATTCAATTTGAAATTTGGCTACGGGCAAATTTGCGAAATTTTATTTCAAGTAATTCACAGCAGAGGGCGTTTTGCGCGAATATATAAGCCTATAATCTGGGACAAATACTACCTTGATCCCAGCTATAATTAATAGATTTCACATGCATGGATGAGCACTCAGACTAATTAAAGGATGACGAAGCATGCACACTCAAATGCAAAATTAATTCACTAGGTAAAACTAATTTTTTTTACATAAACTAGGCGGCATGAAGTAATTCCATTAAAAAGTTATTATAATTCACCAGTCGTGAATATTGCACCCAACTATGGGATGTTTAGCAGGAAGTTAAACTTACGATGGCAGTCTACAGCACAAATAACATTTTTGAATATTATCCCGAGTCTAGGTTGTTGTTTGTGGACTCATGGACTAATTCGGGAGATATTATAGACGAGACACTGGTAAGTGCGTATATATATATATATAGCATGCATGCATTTCTTGGCAAATAAGCCAAACTTGAAGATGCAATGTCAAATTTGACACTATAAAACCATCCTCTGTTCGTTTTCCATACCACAAAACAAATTAAATTGAACACACAAGATCCCATGGATGTGAGGTTTTGATAGCAATATGCCGACTTTCGAAAGATGAAGTTTTAACACGTTTGGATTTATTTGTCAGCCTGGCAAAAAAATCAATGATCGCCTCTTATAAAGAGCGTCCAATTTTCGCCGACCAAATGTGTTAGGTTATGAAGAGCGTTCTCAGTTAGAATCTGTTGTACTTATTTTTAGTGTAAACCTTATAACACATCTTGGCAACAGATTGATGATGCAGTCATGTTTTGCATGCACGGTGTGAATCCGTCGTTATTGTGTTTATTATACACATGTATTTTCAGGAACGATTAAGAACTGAAACCGTCACCAAATCCAAAACTTTTAGGAAAATATTGCTGTCAGTTTTGAATTCGCGCAGCTAGGTGCGCGAATTTAAATAGGAGTAAGGTAGATGTTTTTGTTTATTTTCGAGATGCTGTGACGTGCGAATGGTTGTGATTGGCTGATTGCTGGTATTTTTTTTCAGTTTTCGTATGGTATAATTCTCGAATAGATCTTGTAATATGGTATTGAGCAGCTAGTATATGAAGATAACTAAACATTAGTTTGAAAATAATTATTCGAATTTAGAGAGCGTATACATAGTGATTAAGCATGTGCCCACTATTTGCAGCTACACGTTATACTCTGGATCATAAATGCGTAATTTCACAGAAAGTATATATAGAAGGTCGGGGGTTATATATTACATGTATATAGAATAAGTCAAATACAGTTTGTTCATGTATATAGTATAGGAAAACAAATACGCAGGACATTCCAAGCTTTACATATCATGATCAGTCTGGAGTAAACTTCATACCCACATATAAAAAATAGTGGGTCTGACGACCTTTCGTTCAGTTTTCATTTCCCAAACCCGGGATTCCTTGTAATTACCGCCAATCAAAACTTAGCTCCAAGAAATGTGTGCCCCAATAAAAAACTAGTAACATGTCACGTGCTTTCGGTGTGGAAATTCCGAAGGTGTGGCTAAATGTTGTATGAGAGGGTTGTCAGCCCCTTCAAATCTTCCCGGGTCTCACTCCCAAACTGAGAACTCCCGACTCATTCGAGTTCCGACCGAGGTCGGGTGGTTTTGCATGGACGCATGCAACAAAACTTAGCCCGCTCGGCGATGTGATCAATCTTCTGGCCTCAGATGATTTGGCCAAAACAAAAAAAGATCTTTGTTTCCGATGCCCGACCGACCCGAAGAAAAAGCTGCCGACCATAATTTTGATATCTGTTTTTGGTAATTTGTATTTTATAAAAAACAAAATTGAAAATATTTGTCTCATAGTTTTACCACAATGTCCATAAGTATTAATGGCTATTCGTGTGCAAAATGCATGGTATATCCGTGTGCTGTGTAAAGAGACATAAGAATATTAAATCGTCTTTGACTTCAAGTGGATATAAACTACATTTAAATGGGGAAATGATTAGGCCTATAGCAGTCTATGTAAACATACACTCAGATTCATACTGATACTGCCACTATTTTTTATATGTGGGTATGTAGTTTACTCCAGACTGGGCCTATAGCTGACCCTATAATTTCTCCCAACATGTGGTATGTTGTGTAGTTTGATTACTCATGCGTGTCACAAGTTTTCTCACTGGCAAGTCTCACGCTGAAAAAGATTCATGTCGTCTGGATATCTCTTGCGAAGATAACATTGGGACACCATATTTCTCCACTAGATTTGTGTTGCTATAATATTGAGTAGTAAGTCAGGGGCCCTATTGAAAACAGTAATGGTGACGCGACTTTACTGATATTCCTTCATCTTGACACATTGATCTGTATTGAACCATTTCAAAGTACACTTGTGGTGTGGTAGTCACCTGTCAGGTATCTGGTACTATTTAAAGTCAGTGCCGTACTTGTCAAATAAATCGATTTAACACGTCATTAGTTTTGAGCATTTGGCAGTTTGCATCTGGTATAGATCTGATGATATTAATGTAGTAGCACGGGCTTAAATTTGTGCTAGGTCTAGCATCTATCACATTTTAGTTTTGACCCAGCCCCAATCCTGCACACATATATGCCTCTTGAACTATCAAATATATATTGACCCCATATTTAACAGCCACTATAGGAACTGGGATGTATAATGTTTTAGCCTACATTTTTACAATATATTTACTAGACCAAGTCTTCTCGGTTCACAACAGCTTGATATATCGGTTGGATTGATACTGCTGTTTTTGGCTGAGTCCTGTCTCGTTACTCTTCTATATATAACATACTTTCATTGAAAGGACATGCTACATTTACATGTGTAGTCCGAGCATTCACGTGCACCCCTGAATATGATTAATCATCTGACATATGTCCGCGATTAATCTGTCTTCAAAATGATATATCATTTACCGTGATAGAAAAAGGTAAAGTGACAATACGATCGTTTAATATATTGTTTATATATATATACACTTTCTGATAGCGCGACAAATCGAAATTCTCTGGAAGACAAGGCCGCTTATATGTGCATGTTTGATATCATCATGCTATGTTCATATATACAAAGCATCCCATTGACATAATCCGAAGACACATACAAGCACGATACCCCCATCGATTCCGGCCGTATAGTTAAAGTCTGTTATAGAAGAATACTGGGCGGGACTCGATCGGTCCAAAACGCATCAACCCAACCGAGATCCCAAAGCTGTTGTGGATCGAGGCTTGGTCAAATTGCGTACACATATATACTCTTTATAATTCAAAATACTAATTCCTTGAACCCAAAGAACAATTATTACTATTATCATACAAGCGAATTTGACGGTATAATAGACTAATACAAAATACAATATCAAAACAAGAAAGTCTCGTTCACTGGGGACCAAATGATCAAACAAGTGCTAAATAAAGTAACCGCTCGACTTAAATATATATACAACAGCGATTTATTTACGTTCATGAGTATAACTACCAAAAATAAACTACAAATTTTTCTAAATAAATTAATCCGGTTTGTTCTGAGATATATATCCATTAAATTGTTTCCGGTTGAATCCAGAGTATCCCAAAGAAAACTGACTATATCATGAAAAAAACATCACATGCATGGGAAAGCTCCAAACTACAAAATGGATTCCAATTTTCAAACACTCATTGCAAATATATTCTCAGGTCTGGTATTTTTAGATTGTCTGTACCTCATGTTAGAGTGTTTGGATACAATAGCTTTTTCTACACAGGGATAACTTTGTGCAATAATTACGTGAAACATATTGAACCTAACTGTAATTTGGCCACTTTGAATCACTTAATAAAACAGGAATTATTTGATCAAATATTAGGTAGCGTACTGAGGAATATGACTAAATATATTATTAATATTATGACCTTATGAGAACTTGTGTTGTGGTCTGGTCAATCATCTGATCGGTTACCGGTACCATTATGGAACATGCATGGCTTGCTTTCCCGTGCGCTCCTAATTTATGGCAATCGATGGCATGACTTGTCATACCGAGCATATTCATGTGTATATGTCTCCTCTACTTCTCTATCTACCTCTCTACCTCCATCTCTATCTTTCATTGTCTTACTTATTTCCTATTATCTTACCTTAGTATCTCTTAAGCAACATGGCAGTCACATGGAGGGATGAGGGTGTGATAGCACGGGTTGATTATCATGTTTCTGTATAAGGCACTAGCAGATTAGCCCGTCACTGGCGGGATTGGTCCCATGGCTTTGGTCGATCCATTAATTTTTTTTTTTCAAGGTACCCGTCCCGAGTTGACCATTTTTGATCATTACATTCACCAGAATGTGATAAAGGCGAATATTTGTATAATTGAAGATATACTATACTCCAACTCTCACATTGTAGAAATATCACGGACATGTCACATTCGAATAAGTTAACTAATACTGAAGTTATCAATCAGAAACCATCTGGGACGAACGGACGAACATACAGACATGCTGATTACACATTCATTTTGTTTTATGAAACGACTCAGTTCTGGTTATCGGGCCCACGGAACCACAAACCAACTGTCCACATTACATTGAACGTTCGGCCCATTTCGCAACAACGAAATAGCGCATAATGATAGGATGTTGGCCACGTTGCTTGGGGAATGATATGTACATGTCAGCTTATATCTGCACATTCCGTATACAATTCGCTTAATTTTGGTGTGATTCATATTCTTGATTACACGAAGGTGGTGAATTAGTCTGCACTTTAACACATATTTATGTATATTTTACGAATACACGACGAACGTGTAATATATATATATATATATATATATATATATATATATATATACGCGTAGTTCTCAAATTATATAGTAGACTAGCAGGTTAGCCCGCCACTGGCGTGCTTGGTCAGACACATGACAATGTTTTATGTTTTGTTTGTGTTTTTCAATGAGTTAATATTGTGTTTTTCAATATTTTACCCGATTTGACCTTGAATTGATCATTTTCAAGGTCAAGGTCATGTCGGGGTCACAATATATAATTTGTGGGTACCCGTTTGAAGGTTAAGACTGACCCGATGAAAAATTCCCCGTTCCTAGGACATAAGAATGTTTCACACAATGCGACGTCGACGATCCCCGTGTGTTTTTAGACTTATATACGAAGTTTGAGCTCACCTAGGGCGGAAAAACTTACCCGATCCGCGTTCTTAGGAACACAACACGCTCCGCGTTCTTAGGAACACAACACGCTCATGTCTATACACGCCCAGACCCAGAAGAGGTATGATTTTTTTTAACCTGCCCGTGGCCATTGAGCAGCCCCTGACAGAGGTTGTCCACCCTTACGAGATGGTCAATAGTCCCCGCAAAGTTAATCCCGTCGTGAACCCCAACCTCCACAAAGAGCGGACAGTCAATTAATCCAGTCGTGAACCCCATCACCAACGCGACGTAATTTTGTTTGGTATCATGTGTTGCGTTCTAAAAATAGGAAAGCACTTGTTCCCGTATATCTCTCTGCATAATAAATTTCGAGCGATAACGTTTCGTTTGCGTAAATACGAAATTGTGAGTGTTGGTTTGTAACCGGGATTTCTGAGAAGCATTATGCCTATATCCACACTAACTACCCCCCCCATAAGCCCTGACCTAAGTGTCATACATACTATAACAATGATGTTGTAAGAGTACTATGGCATCCAATAAATCTCCCCGCATAGGAAACCACTCAATGTTACCGTATATCTCTCTGCAGATGCTAATAACGTTGAATGGTAAACAGACGCTCTTTATAGCGATGCGTCAAAAACAAACGCTCATTAAATTATCACTTGATTAACCACCGAGGTGTCGTTTTTTGTGACTGAGATTGGAGAACGGGTGCTGTGAGCTTCTCCAAAACGCGACCACGGCGAAATTTGAGCTCGATGGGTGCAGTCGTTTTCAATTCTATAAAGTACATATATCTGCCGTACCCGTCCTAATGTCGTGAAATCTCTCTGCATAATATTTCGAGCGATAACATTGCATTGAATTGAAAAAACGACGCTCTTTATATAGACACTGCCGAAAACGAACGCTCTTTATATATCAACGCTATTAACCCCGAAGTGCCGATTGCGGTGATTTTGATGATTGGGAATGGAGAAACGGTGCTCTGAGCTTCTCCAAAACGCGACCACGGCGGTGTCCGTGGGATTTTACACTTATATACGAAATTTTAGCTCGATCCGTCAACGTGTTTTCGATTCTATGAAGTACACATATACACACACACATATATACACACATATATATATACGTAGTTCTCAAATTATATAGTAGATAGACTAGCCGATGAGCCCGACGTTGTCCGGGCTATTCAAAAACCAAATTTCAAGTCGATAGCTCCACCCGTTTCCGAGATCTTGTCTGCGCATGCGCGAAGCTGGCGTCGTCCGGGCTCGGCGACCGGATACATTCACATAGCAAATTTCAAGTCGATAGCTCCACCCGTTTCCGAGATCTGGTCTGCGCATGCGCGAACTGGCGTCGCACGGGCTCGGCGACCCGATAAAATTCGTATCCGGGGCAAGATACATTCACATAGCAATTTCAAGTCGATAGCTCCACCCGTTTCCGAGATCTCGTCTGCGCATGCGCGAAGCGGGCGCCGCACGGGCTCGCCAATACGACAAGGACGACCGCCTGGTCAAACTACACACACGTACCAAGTTTCGTCCCGATCGGTCGAGAATCGTAGATTTGTATAAATGACATACATACATACAGACAGACAGACAGACAGACAGAGGTCTTCAAAATATATAGGAGACTAGCCGATGAGCCCGACGTTGTCCGGGGTATTCAAAAACCAAATTCGATAGCTCCACCCGTTTCCGAGATCTGGTCTGCGCAAAATTCGTATCCGGGGCAAGATACATTCACATAGCAATTTCAAGTCGATAGCTCCACCCGTTTCCGAGATCTCGTCTGCGCATGCGCGAAGCGGGCGCCGCACGGGCTCGCCAATACGACAAGGACGACCGCCTGGTCAAACTACACACACGTACCAAGTTTCGTCCCGATCGGTCGAGAATCGTAGATTTGTATAAATGACATACATACAGACAGACAGACAGACAGACAGACAGAGGTCTTCAAAATATATAGGAGACTAGCCGATGAGCCCGACGTTGTCCGGGGTATTCAAAAACCAAATTCGATAGCTCCACCCGTTTCCGAGATCTGGTCTGCGCATGCGCGAAGCTGGCGTCGCACGGGCTCGGCGACCCGATAAATTTCGTATCCGGGGGCAAGATACATTCACATAGCAAAATTCAAGTTGATAGCTCCACCCGTTTCCGAGATCTGGTCTGCGCATGCGCGAAGCTGGCGTCGCACGTGCTCCGCGACCCGATAAAATTCGTATCCGGGGCAAGATACATTCACATAGCAAATTTCAAGTCGATAGCTCCACCCGTTTCCGTGATCTCGTCTGAGCATGCGCGAAGCGGGCGCCGCACGGGCTCGCCAATACGACAACGACGATCGCCTGGTCAAACTACACACACGTACCAAGTTTCGTCCCGATCGGTCGAGAATCGTAGATTTGTATTAATGACAGACATACAGACAGACATACAGACAAACAGAGGTCTTCAAAATATATATGAGACTAGCAGATTAGCCCGCCACTGGCGGGATTGGTCCCATGGCTTTGGTCGATCCATTAATTTTTGTTTTTCAAGGTAACCCCGTACAGGCACTACCCACATGTCACGACGGTCCTACAGGGTCAATGACGTCGCCCGTTAAAGCAGCACCATTATGACGTCATACAGATAAAGCCTCTCGGCGATGACGTCAATAACGGTATGATTACGGACAAACTAAAAAATTACCAAATTATGCTAGCCCCTCCCCCCTCCCGCTGCTGAAAATTACAATGTATTTTACATGTCTGGACACAGACATTAGAATCACACTATGTTTCTGTATGATGTAGGAGTAGTAACTCTAAAATTTCGGGAAGTATTTAACCCATCAATCCCCATTACGGTGGCAGTTGAAGGGTGAAGAAGTACTCGGACGTTCTCAGAAGCGGTGCGATGACACTTCTCGTGGCTTTTTACCCTTAGATAGGAAGTTTGGGCTCAATCGGTCCAGCCGTTTTCGAGTCTATAAAGGATATACACACACACACACACACCCTTATATACGGAAGTCTCAAAATATATAGGAGATGAGTATTTATTTAGTATGTATTACTAAGTTGGGCTAATTCACTATCTTGTCCATCTGCAGGACTGTCAAGCTGCTTTCCTGTTATATTTATATTTATTTTTATATCTATACTATATCAATATTACATTCAGAATTGCTCATTTGTATGTGCTCATGCTCATCTACTCGTTATGCATCTATTATAGCGATTAAAACATTGTCTATCTATATATATATCTATCTAAATGATCTAATACACTTTCCGTTTGATCCAACACCACCCCACGTATTTTGAAGAAATGTTGTTGTTGTTGTTATATCTTGATGATATGGGGACCGTCTAATCGGATTGAGTACCTTTAATGTAATAAAATTATAACAGTGCTGTACATATGTACACACTGGATGATACAGCCTTTACATGAACCTCGAGTCGGATTGAACATCTTTAATCCAAAATGATATCATTGACAAATTGAGTCATTGTTCCGGGTAACAGTGAGACACTTTTTCCGTTTATGCGAGTTGTACTTTTCACATCAACCTTCCAAAGAAGGAAGTAAACCACAAGGAAGTTTTTGCATTATAAAAGTAAACAAATAAGCTGGTATTTTTCAGGTATAGGTGCATTAAAAATTCAGAAAATTATATCACCATGATGAGAATTAGTCTGAAATGTCGTTTGATATAAATTTCCCCAGATATCTTCCAAAATCAATATAAATATTCGACGGAAGATTTCATTGTCTGACTTCCACAGTTCCTTCTGAATCTGATATAAAAAATGTTTTTGAAAAGACCTTCTGACTGTCTGACAGACCACTGTTGTCACACACTAGTCTATTTGACTGATGTCTATCATAACTTCTTATGGCCCAATTTATGGATGGTCATTTTAACCTCTTCACTGATTAGATGTTGTGTGCTGGGCCGTTGATGTTGTCAGGTTATTGCATTTTCCAGTGGAAAAATATAATGGAATTATCACGAAAACCATAAAACTGACCCAGTTGAATTGCTATTATCATTCATAATCGTGGATGGTATAGCACACTTTGTGACATTTTATGTCCATACTCAGTACGGTACTTACGTATATGAGCCAAGACTCGAGGTTAAATTTGTTCCTTAGGATTAGGAAATATGCGACTTCCCTGTCATCGCCCAAACTTTTAAGTTTTGCAATGAATTGTAAGTAGCCTTAGTAAGTTAGTAGGGACATTACTTACCCTGAGATTTCTCTCCTATTAAACAAACTTCCGGTATTCTAAATACCGCAACCTCACAATGGACCGAAAGCGGGGTGGTTGATTCTATTATATTACATGATTATCAAACTCTCAAGATGTGTTAAATTGTATTTCGCGTCAATTCACGCTAAAAATAAAGCCGAATTAATGAACTGTCAACATATTGCTAAACATATTGCTAAAATATTCCACTGCGCCCCAACCCTGATATTTGACCAAATTTTTTTTATTTGGTACAGAAACTTGAATAATTACCTTCTGTGCCATGAAATACCGCCGTAAATGATGCTCCATTTGATATTAATAAATAAGGGAGAGGTTAAGTGACCAATTTTGAATGGGGACCTCCATGCAAATCCACAGAGCAAAAGTTACAGTTGCACATACTTCTGAGTGTGACTTGATGTGACCAGTATTGGAAACAACAGGCATTTATCTGGTGGGTCTGCTTGGAACTTGATCCATTATAATGTTGGTGTATTTATTTTTTATTTTTATTTTTATTTTTCATTAAGTAACTACAGGCCAGTCTCTGTGCTACCTGTATTTTCCAAAATCCTAGAAAAAATGATGTACAACCGACTGAACAAATACTTAACCAAATACAATATGCTATATAGAAGTCAATATGGCTTCAGAAAGAATCACTCAACTATTCTGGCACTAACTGATCTCTTAGAGAAAATTACCCAAGCCCTAGATAATAGAGAACACACCATTGGGGTATTCCTTGATCTATCAAAGGCATTTGATACAATAAATCATAATATAATGCTAAATAAACTTGAAAACTATGGATGTCGTGGGGTTGCACTGAACTGGTTCCAAAGATATTTGACTAATAGAAAACAATCTGTACAATATGAAGGCCACTTGTCTTCACAAACAGACATAATATGTGGAGTTCCACAAGGATCTATACTTGGCCCTCTACTCTTTCTGATATATATGAACGATCTTCCAAATATTTGTAAGGACCTGAATCTAATATTATTTGCTGATGATACAAATGCATTTTACTCTAATAAAGATATAAATAAGGCATATGATGTAGTCAACAAAGAAATGGAGACAATGAGCAAATGGTTTCTTGCTAATAAACTATCTCTAAACCTCGAAAAAACTTATTACATGATATTTACGAATACAGATCTATGCAAAAAAATAACTGTCCTACCCGAGCTCAAGATCAATGAAAATCAGATACAAAGAGTTAAAAACACTAAATTCCTAGGAATTATTATTGAAGAAAATTTAT
Organism: Siphonodentalium dalli; assembly: GCA_032622095.1. NCBI lineage: Eukaryota > Metazoa > Mollusca > Scaphopoda > Gadilida > Siphonodentaliidae > Siphonodentalium > Siphonodentalium dalli. The sequence goes on along the minus strand of CP136062.1, from coordinate 114,504,849 downwards.
CATGGAATATGCAAGTGGAATCTATTACTAAAAAACTGTCAAAAAATTTAGGAGTCATGAGAAAAATCAGTGATTTCATACCCAGAGATACAATGAAAACAATCTATTCTGTACTGATTATCCCACATCTCACATATTGTAATGCCATATGGAGTGCAACAACAAAGAAAAAACCTTGAAAATCTTGAAAAAATACAAAACAAAGCTATCGCCACACTATCTTACACAAAAAAAAGCATACCAGAAATATGCAGGGACCACAATTTGCTATTGATGAATGACATTGGAAACATGCAACTAATACAAATTTTACATGATTTCCATCAAAAGAAACTCCCCAAATCGCTGTCTTCAATATTTACTAATATACATGATATCCATAACCACAATACCCGGTTCAAAGCAAATTCAAATCTGTATTGTGAATTCAGAAGAACAAAAAAAGCAAGAAGTGTCATATCAACCAGACCAGATGTCTATGGAATGAACTCCCATGTGATTGTAAGCTTCGCGTAGAAACTAGTGACAAATATCATAAGTACCTAAAATCACATTTCATTAATAAATACACCCCAAATATCAAATAACAATCCAGTTTGTATGTATTCTCTCCCCTATTATATATACTAAGGCAATACCAGCCAGCAGTCCCTTACGGCAGAGACTGTCCAGAAGAGGGGGCAGAAATTAATGAACTTCTCTTTATTCTCATAGTATAATCCTCCCTCTCCTGGTCAGCTCTCCCAGTGAGGAACAGGCCAAACAAATTTATGCCACTTTTCCTCCATGTGTTACTATTTGTCACTCATCTGAACAACAGTGCAAAAATAATCAACTTGTCTATAACCTTAACCAATTCCTCAACCAAATCAAGCAGTATTCACACCCATATTTCATTGATCACCTTAAATACTGGTATTCCCCACATTATTGAAAATTGCAAGACGATCGCGCAGGTCTCAGCATAAAGACATCACGATAATCATATTGGCTACCAGATAAAGCATAACAACTAAAAAAAATGACTATAATCACCATCTCACAACCCGACCCCCACCCCATGCCCCCACCCCTTCTTGCCCATCTCTATACAATAATACACACATTGTAAATACGCACCCGCACTATATTCACCCAATATACGTACACATAACTGTCATAACACTGTATCATTATACAAGCATAAGGGCCCTGCCCTTACAAGTTATACTTTTTGTGGGGTCCTGTTGATATATATGTATTATAATTATATTGAATACGAAATAAATCTTATTGAATCTTGAATCTTGAATCTTGAAATGTACATGTAGGTCACGTGATATAATTCCCCAAAAAAATTCTCAAAATATATTTATAGCAAAATTTTATAATTTACCTACTCTTGAGTGCCTAATAAACATACATGTACGATTATTAAAATCGAGGTAAAATTCTCACCTGTACGATCGTTATTTGGTCCTGTACGTTTATTAAATTAACCAAAATAAATAATTCACCAATCTTAAATTGTGTTATTCATAGATAAATGAACTCTGATTGTTGACAGTGATCAGCACACTGTAGATTCACAGACCTGGCTATCCATCAAAACTATTTCTGTCACATGGCATCAGTAAACCAGTCAGATGGTGCGTTTTGTTGGGATGTATGGTACTAATATTTCCAGTCTGTACATTTATTCCGCCCTGTACTATTATTCAGTTATGCGACATTTTCCAACCTGTACTATTATTCCACCCTGTACTTTTATTAGGCACTCAAGAGTAGCACACCTGCCAGTTAAATATTATAACTGCTCAGTAATATGCCTGCTTTGGTTTCCAGACAACTGCTTCATTCATAACTTTTGCTCTGGAGATATGCATGCAGTTCACGTGACTTCCTTAAGATAAATCATCGCGGCTATACTAGTAATTATTCTGGCATGGGGATAATTATCAGATTATATTATTTATGGTGAAACCGGTAGCACATGTTTTCAGTCTGATGCGATGTTTTGGAAGAAACAGATGAATCAATTTTCTTATTTCCAATACTTTTTGTTGTTATGTTATTCTATGGGTAGCTGAAACTATACATTGGACATTATTATAGTTCAAACTGCATGTGCTGTGGACCTGTTGTCATTGTTTGCCTAAACAATTATCTGTTTACATTGGTTAACAAATCAGCTGACCACGACCAGTGTTTTTACGCTCCCGAGGCAGTCTTCAGCTGATTTGTCTAACTGACAGTGATGATTTTACAAGATTTAGTAAGCAAGTAGGCCTACGCTCCTGAGCTGGTCGATCAACTTGATCAAGTAGCCAGAAAGAGAAATATTCAATGAAAATGAACCAGTGCATTCAAGGGGTGTACATGTATGGGGTGGGGTGACAGGGAGGGGTGGGAAAGAGTGGAAGTGCGGGCTAGCAGTGTTTAGCTGGTTTAGTTTTGTGTACTTCTTAGATAATAGCAAAGCGATCTATCGAGTTGACCACAACACCTAATTACACCTAATAACAAATACATGCATCAACGAAGAAAAAAAACCACACACACACAATAAATAAATAAAATAATGCTGTATAGTATACATGTATACATCAAGTCATTATGTCACATGCATGCGGATGTATACATCAAGTCATTATATCACATGCATGCGGATGTACAACATATTGGTGTTCTGTATTGTCCCAGACATATGTCGCACACATTTGATCATAGTTATATACAGTACTTAGATGAATGTCTTGAACAGTTATTTGTGATTAATTTAGAGGGGAGAAAGGATCGAAGTTTGTGATGGTGTCAGAGCTTCCAGGATGCATTAAAACATAGGCCATGTACGAATGAGTCTACATCCAGAAGTAAGTCTTGCAGACAATCCAAGAGAATTTCTTGGTGAGTGTTTGAAGCGTACTCCCAAGAAAGAGAGCAAACAGATGAATTTCATCAAGAGCAAGGTGCTCCATCGAAGTTTCTATGCCATAATGTGTTCGTATTCCAGAGAACAACTAAAGCAGGATCACCAGAGACAGATGACTGCCACGAAGACACATAACAGCAGACTTGACAATGTCTTTCCACACGGATTTTATAGGAAATGTCCCTTCATCTAAGAATTCATTCAACTAGTGATGCTAATTATATTTGTCCATAATGGTGAATATTTATGGAACAGAGCCAGTAGCTTGTCGATTGAACAGTCTATATGTGACAATTTGTTTTAAAAATCCGGAGCGGCAACTGATGTGACTTTGGCAGGCGAACAAGTTGCCCGACAAAGCAGTGTTTGCGAATGTGCATTTCACTCTCAACCGGCAGTATACCTAATAAACCGAGTGACAATTTAGTGGATGTTTGCTTTGGAAATGACTGTACATATTTTACACAAGTTCTGAGTGATTTGTCCATGTTTTGCTGATTGGTATGAGTTCTGTTCCGTACAATGCTTTTGCTTTGGGAAGAACTATGGTTTTTATGATTGTGCACATAGTTATCGGTGTGATTGTTTGGAGGGTTTTGCTTCCCATGATTCCAAAGAATGATATTCTCAATTTATCAGAGACAAGAGACGCAACAGATGTGACAGACAACGCCGTGGCAGATTTCTTCTGTGTCATATCCAGATGGACGTAGTCAGCCACCTCCTCTATAACCTGGCTTCCAAACATTTGACCTGTGAAAAATTAAATCTCCATTTCAAACTGTGTGTGCGACATATTTGTATAAGTTTGTCGAGCCCAGACTTTGATAGGGATAATAATGTTATATCATCTGCTGTTGTGGGAGCAGAATACGAAACTCCATTAATCTGCAGGCCAACAGTTGATTCTTTTAAAGCCACTAAGAGTTAGTTAATGTAGATTAAGGAGATGAAAGGGGATATTAAATACACCCCCCTGCCTTAATCCTTGTTCACCGCGAAACTTTCCAAGATGCAGCCACCATACTGCACTTTACTAGTCACATCTGTGTGGACACTTGAGAGGAGATGGACAAGCTTGTTTGAGAATCCCGAGTTTGATCAATTTATATAGAAGGCCTGCAAACAGTTTCGAACCATTATCTCTAGCATAGTGAATTGATTCCGTCAGTATGAAAAGAGACATGTCACAACTGATACCTTCATGAAAGCCATGTTGAAGATTGTCAGGGAAACTATGGATTTGATGACTTTTGAGAATTCTCTGAAAGAGAATGCTTTCGAAAAGTTTGTAAACCACACAGCCCTGGGAATTAAGGAAAATTTGCCTAGGCAATATATTTGCCTAGGTGAAAGAAATCGGCCTAGGCAAAAACAGATTTTACCTAAGCAATTTTGCAACAATATTGCCATCTCAAATCAATATGATTCAATAATAACATGAATTGCCCAGAATTGCCTAGTTATTTTGCGGAACATTGTTTCCAGGCCATTACTCAACATATATGTACAATTCCACAAATCATCTCCAAAATAAGTGTCCTTATAACGGGTAGCTAGTTAATGGCCCAGTGCCATGGAAACAATTGTAGGACAATATATGTAATGAGTTATTTAAGGAAATCATTTTGGCTAAAGAGGTTCTATTTCTGATATACACAAATCAATTTTAGTAACCCAATGAACTTGTTTTACCTAGGAAATATAATTGCCTAGGCAAACCGATTTTGCCTCTGCTTTTACCTAGGCATTGCCTATTGCCTAGGCTAATTCCCAGGGCTGCCACATGAGGCAGTGTTATTGCCCTGTAACTGTCTGGCAAAGATGCAGGTTTGGGATAGCCTTTATACAAAGGGATCACGATGCCAGCTTTCATCTTTGGGGGGATCCAGTCCATTTCAAACATACAGTCAAACAACTTTCTGACACAAACAGAACACATTGAGACATTGGTTTTCAAACATATTTCTATTTAAAAGAATAGTAAAAAGAACAGACATGTCCACTTACCTTGAATTTGCCACCCTTCGTTATCATCTAAATTGATGGATAAAGCATTCACTTCTGAAATGCAGCCAATATCAGATAAAGAGTAATATGGAAGATTCATTGTATAATTATCCTGGGAAAATACTCTGACCTGCCTAATAATAGTGATGGCCAAATAACAGTGATGGGTGGAATTTTCAGGAAAATAGATAATAGTGATGGGTGCTTAATAATAGTTATGGCTCACTTTTCACAAGTTTTTATTTTTTTTCCTTATTGTTTGGCTATTCAAAGATGCTTATCTTGTTTTTCAGGCCAAATTTTACCATTTAGTTTGCTTCATATGTCTAGTACACAGCATGTAACAGAGTCAAAATGGTTTTAAACAGTAATAACATTCAATTAACAAATTCAATATGTAATCAGTGAATTCCAGGAATAGCACTTGTATGATGGGAATTCGCAAACATCTAAGGGAAACTGTAGGAAAAATATCCACTAACCCACCATAATTGGCTGTGGCTATCTGCTATGCCATAGCCATTTGCTAAAGCAAACTACGCCATGGCAAATGGTTGCCATATTGGATTGCCAAATCTGAATTAAGAGGGCAAACCCACATATATATTTAATTACAAGCGACCTTTAAATAAGACACGCCATGAAAACTCATCAAAACCATCAAAAGTTTCCTGGTACAATAAATTTAATGGAAATGTAATTTAATAATGCTACATTTTTAGCTCAAGTTTGAGCTATTGCCATGGGTTGGTGTTCGTCGTCCGTCTGTGCGCCTGTCAACAATTTCTGTTAGGTTTCCCTACAGATCACATCTCTAATCTGATCATCACCAAACCTCATATGGATCATGAGGGTGACCTCTGGATGGAAGCCATCAATTTTTTATGAAATTCGTTAAAAAACATGGCTGCCAGCAGCCATCTTGTTCAAATTTGAAGCCATCATTACACCATGCAGCCCACATTTATTGGATAATTTTTTGAAAATTTTACAGGTATGTTTAGGATCACCTCTAGATGGGAGCTATCATATGTTTTCAAGTTTTATTAGAATTATTATCGATTTTTTTTACGTTTAATTAGCGAGTGTTTTTCTGAGATTTCTTGTGCTTTTCATTAAGCTTACATGATTGGCATTTCATCTGCATGATTCCTACTATATAAAACATTTAACACCCTTTGTCTGTCTTATCCTGCTATTTTCATAGTTTTTCATCACACATTGGTGGTGGGTCCCCAATTGCCATTGGAAAAAAAACTTGTGATGGAGAGGTGGGTGTTAGAGGTCTCTTACTAGCCTCCAAAATTATGACATGCAATCTACTGCATCAATAAGGTGAAACATTTTTTCCCAAGTAAAGCATTGAAAACATTGTACTATGCACTGATTCAAAGCCACTTAGTTTATGGAATCCAAATATGGGGTCATGTTCCGGAAGTCAAGAAAATATTCCTATTACAAAAAAGAGCAATGCGTATAATATGCAATAAGAAGTATAGGAGTCACACAGATCCACTCTTTAAAAGAGAGAATATCTTGAAAATATATGACTTACACACCCTCAATTCCTCCATTTTCATGCATGACTGGTGTTATAACCACCTGCCTGCGTCTTTTGGAATGATGTACACTAAACGAGCAAAATCAACACCAAGACACCCGAATCCCGTACTGTTAGAACTACCTAGAACTGACTGGTCAGGTAAATTGCCACACCACGCCTACCCCACAACATGGAACAACATGGAAAAAGACTATACATCTTACCAAAGCAGGCACACGTTGAAGAAGCGCTTACAGATAGCAATGCTTAGAAATTACCAAGAAAATGTACGCTGTAAAAACAAAGGATGCCCCGACTGTGCTCTATAAATAATATGAATATTCATTGTAAAACTCGATGCAAAATCATAATTGTTCTCGACACTAACATACATATAAACATTACATATATGTGATACTGTTAATTTGATTATCCCAACTCCTCACTCAACAAATAAAACAAAAAAAGACTTTCCAGCGATATATATAGATAATTCCTATCTTACTTACTTAACTAAAGACGGCGGTATCTTACAATTCGTCTGGATTGTCTCACAACCCCAATACTTGTCTGTGATATGCCCCAAAACTAGTTTCTAGTTAGTTTCATACACGAGAATACATGTAGTCTGTACGTATGCGTGGATAAAAAAATACAAGCCATCTATATATATGCAAATAATTATAGTGATACTTGTTTTAGGGGGTAGCAGGAAGACAGCCCGATAGGGCTAGGCTAACCCCCAACAATATATACAGCATTTACATTATTATATGTTACTGTCATTGTATTATTCATGTGTATATTGTAAATAAATTATCCTATCCTATCCTATCCTATCCACAAGGTAATTCATCAAGAACAGATACAATCAATGATATTTAGGAATTCATAATACTAGTATTTTATCCCAGAGTTAATTAGAGCTTCAGAATTTGGGTGCCCATCATGTTACATGTATGAAATCAGTCCTGGATATGTCTCTGCACATGGTCCGAATAGGTAAATTGTATGATGTATTTAGAGTGTATCTACAATACATGTATATACATGTATACTTGTCATTTCAGTCATGCTTCTTTTATCATGATGACCAAGTGATTTGAAATCAACCACCCATGCCAACTCCAGCCTGTGATCTACCATCTCTACCAAGATTGACCTGTAGCCAGGGCCCGATGCCAAACCAAAGGAGCAGTAGGTCCCGGTCTAGTGGTTCACGGAGAAGTCGATCTCGCAGTTCTGGTTCCAGACGTAGGAGGACCTCCACGACAGTCTCCCGTCATGAACCGTTCTGGCATATGAAGTTTAAGGAGTCCAACTACGGAGCAGCGATATGCAGTATTTGTGCCATAATGCTGCTGTGCACAGCCATGTCAGAGCCCAGATGGGTTGCAATGAAGGGTGGTGGATGCAGCTTACAATATCTTGGAGTGAAGCAGTTCTTCTATAGTGGTAGATTTGTTGATACTGTTTCTGAATCTATCAAGTCTGCTTACCAGTATGGGCCTGATCCAGGTGAAGGTGAGTTAAACCAACATGGCTTGATTGAATTATATTTACATGTATTTATTTAGTAGAAGGGATATCGAAACATACCATCATGGATTATTTCCGACTGAACTCATTCAACTCATCGATATATAGTGCTGAAAAACATGATTATCGTGCTTGTATTCAATGCGTGGTATGCAACTATTTTATCTATTGACTAGTGTGATACCTTCAATTTGATTGGTCGATAGCTGCACAAGATAAACCCGTATTGTGTGGTCAACATCGAACTCCATGATATTTCTAGGAACCACACAAATTTTTTTCCATATCAATGATATCATGTAGCTGCCTCAATTCCGGAATATCATATTGTCGCTTACGTCACAATGCGGAAATAAACCCCATGATATTTCTGGGAAATTTTTCGGTACTGTGTATTTGTCAAACAAGGGAGAGAATGATTTCAGTTTCAACTGAATCAAGAGTGTAATATCAGTATTTGTTAACACTTGTAACAATTCACTTTGTGTTCAGTTATGGTAAAAATCTCAAACAGTACATGAATTTGAGTTTATTCTTTATGTAGTTCAAAATGAACAAATACTGAAATATTAGGTTCAAATTTCCCTATTCATTTCTATGGGGGGGAAAGAGGGGATATGTTAATTTGAATCTACTGTTAAGGTCAATAGATAAAATTGTCACCCCGTGTCTGTTCACGTAGTACTGGTTTTATCTGCACTCAACCAGCCTTATCCCATGCGGCCTTCTGGCTTTGGGTATGTAAAAACCCATACTACGTGCGCAGACACAGGGTAACTAATAGTATTCAACAGTTGTGATTCTGTTGAATACAGTAATGCCCTAAGTAAACGACTCCTTAACCACATCAGAATTATGGGTGACTTTTCAGGATTTAGTCGGAAATATGGCTTGTTGCCATTCATCGGAAAGCTCTCGCCGAGATTTAGGAGTTGATTATTTAGAGCATTACTGAACATGTGCCTCATGCCAACAGGTGTGGAATCTATGTTATATATCATTAATACCATTTTATATTTAAAGGGGGACTGCACACAAAATCTTCCCATTTATGGGAACATCTCCTTTTATACTCAACAGAATATATGCAACAAATGGAATAAGTAAGTGGCATTTTTGCCAGGCCGCCAAATACTCCAGGTGGTGAAAAATATCGTATTTCAAAATTTTAAATAAGATATTCAGAGTTTTGATGGGTGGGTTCCTCGACTCCATTCAAATATTTTTTACCCCCGAAGCCAAAGAAATAGTAATTTAGGGCTTTAACTGTTAAAGATCCAGTGCTAGTGCATTCTCTGATATATGCGAGTCTCCCATAGGGAGCCTCATTTATATAAGAGTAAGCACTGACTTACAAGGTCAAGGTAAATATTGTTAGGTCAATGTATTCTTTTACATATGCGTAGCTCCCTATGGGAGACTCGCATATATAAGAAAATGCATTGGCAAATGGTTTTCGCAAAATTTCAGGAAACTCCAGTCATAGAAGGGTTAAATTGGATTATGTATCTTTAAGTTTCTATGCTCTATAGCACCTGAACAATCTTACAAATGCAGATTTGACTATTTCAATGTACACTTCTACATTTAGTTATCATTCAGTGATGAAAGTACTAAACAAATTAACCTAAGAGCTCTTTCCATCAATGTATCACATTATTATAATCAATAAATTTGAAAAATGATCAGGGAAATATGGGTTGATACAAAAATCGGACTTGGCACTGAAAGGGTTAAACATTATGCTCCTTTCTCTATCATTTCAGTGATGAACAATTGTGTGACTTATCAGACGGTTTTAGTATTCAAGACCATCATTGCCTTATGTTTCTTTGTGATCATATTCAATCTCGGTGCATTCCTGCTGGATCTTATAGGATCAAATAATCGGGCAATGAAAATTGTTCGCCGAAATGCCTTCCTCAGTGTCGTCGCTGGTATGTATATCCAATTTTCTCAATAAATTAACACTTAATGACTTTGAACCCTGACATCCTGATCGTTAAATTGTCCCCACCCGAGGCAGCTGACGTAATACAGTGTTTCCAATGACATAACTCATATATATATATAATGCTCTTAACTGGGACGTATTTACATGTATACATGCTCAACTATACAGCAATCTACTATGCTAACCGAACTAGTTTGTGGTGAAATATGTCACAAGGTATTTCAACGAGACATTCTAATCCACGTTCAATATACATGTAGACTATATTGTGGCTCCCTTTGGTTTTGCTTTATAATTATAATGAATTTCTTATCCTCAAAATGCACCCATGTGTATGCGTGAAGAAACAGACCCCCTGTCCCCTGTGATGCATTCGTGCAAAGTAGATGCACAATTCTAGTTAATTTTTGCTTTGATCGCGAAATTTCTAACGAAATACTTTCCCTTTACTGACGATAAAAAGGTAACTTTTTTCTCAAAAATGTACCTCTGCGCATGCGCAAAGAAACAGACCATCTGTCATCAGTTTGTCTGTCAATGTAACATGGGTAAACATGTGACGCGTGTGTGCAAAGTAGAAGTACAAATCCAGTTCATATGTGCATTTATTGTTCTGTAATTTGGTATCAAATATCGTATAATTTCCGGACCGGCCTCCCGGGATATAGGAATATATGGATTGGACCGGTATTCCGGTATCTCAGGTTCAAAGAGTTAACCCTTTCTTTACTAAATACTCATTAATGAGTAGCTCCCTTAGGAAATGTTCAGATAATGAGTTCAACAAACGGTCATATTGGCTGTGTGCTGATCTATTTTTATCTGAACATTTCCCACCATTAAATAGGAATCTTTCTGCACTTGTATTATTGTATGGTTTATCTATTGTCTGCTAACATTTCCTGAACATCCCTTCAAATAAATAATAGACCATTCCAATGTATACTTTTATAACAGATGGGAGAATTCATTTAGTAAAGAACGGTTTAATTTCTTAACTCTTTCAATGCCGAGCCCCCATCAAATTATATTGCCTGGCTGCCCGCACCCTTGAGGGACGTTATGGCGTCATATTGTGTTTAAGCATCGTCAGCTAGCATTTTGAGGGGGATTAACTGGATTTAGAAACTGTTCACTGCGTATGTTAATTTAAAGGGGTACTGTACACTAAATCCGGCAATATATGGGACCATCTCCTTTTATACTCAACAGAATATCTGCAACAAATGAATAAATTTTAGCCATGAATGAGTGCAAAATACACTCATGTGCTCTATGAACGATATAAACAACATGGTAATTATAAAGGAAATGAATTTATGACTCCAGCCATTTATTAATTTTCATTTATTAATTGAATTCCCAATGGAGTAGTTATCAAAGTAAGTGTCCCGGTAGGTGGCGTCTTTGACGGCTTTAGATGCTACATGCTCTCTTTAGATGCTACATGCTCTTCTATTTGTTTCAGCATTAGTTAGCATTCTTATAGACTTCATGTGCTATTGGGTGACAAGAAAGGTGAAGTTCTTACAAGACTTAACCAAGCTGTCTCCAGAGAGTGATGTTGATGTGACCTTTGACCTTGGGTTCTATTTAGTAACGGCGGCAGCTGCAATGTCTGTTTTTGCTACAGCTTTCAATTGCCTATGGCCTGTGAAAACGACACGGAGAGCATCGGTTTCTGATGTGAGCACCCTTCTGGATGATTACGATGGAGCTGGATCGAGCAGCAGTTTACACGGGCCTGTGATAACGCCAGACATGGACTTCCCTCCTCCACCTCCACCTTACACTCCATCAGAAACATCTGTGCAGCAAGAAACTAACTCTAGCTGATTGTGTGGTGGGAATGCTTGTAGAACTTACTGTACCACAGGGCTCAAAATATTCTGAAATGTCACAGGAGACAGCTGAAATTAGTTCCTACCTGTCACCTAAAAAAATTGTCTGCATACCCTTACATGTGATATTTGAACATGTCTTTGAGATGTGGAGAGATTGCATGATTTCATTCTGTATGAAGTATTTAATACTTTTGTAACCAGTATAATAAGTATATTGATATTTCAATTTAAAATTTCCATTTATCTACCAAAACTGAACATCTAATAATGTGACTGTGAATAAGAGATGTCTCAAACTGATATATAGATAGAACGACATAAGTGTGTGAACTGGTTAACGTTATTGCACGAGTAGGTTAAAGGTACTCAGACCGATCGGACGGTCCCCATATCATCAAGATACAACAACAACAACAGTTCTACAAAATACGCTTTAGTTTATATCAGAATTGATTACCGGTAATTGCAACAAAATAATGCTAACCACTGTCAACTATGGTATCAAATTTCCCAAAAAGTGTCATTTATCAACATTTTGTTCAATGAAATATGGCCGTATTATCACTTAAGTATCACAAAATTTGGTCGTATTATCACTTGATTTTAGAGTTATCCATCCTCATCCGCAATTTTGTCCGAGACCGTCCATTCGACGACGTTTTTCTGGGCCACAAATAATTGCACATCTCGAGAAATAACAAACTTCAAAAATCGATATCTGATCACTCTGAGCTTTGATGGGTGGGTTCCTCGACTCGAATCAAATATATTTTACCCCCAAAGCCAAAGAAATAGTAATTTAGGAGTTAATTCGGATAATGCAACATTAACATATTCACACAACTGTGTTGTTCTATGTTTATTGCACACTTATTGGACTGTAGATGATAGGATACTGAAATTTAGATCGATAGTGCTTCATTTAATTGAAACAACTTGTGATTTATGTTGACTATATCTCATAATTTAGTGAAGACATTTTCTGTTATAGTTGACGTTGTCAATGACGTCAACATAATCGGTTTGCATTGTTCAAGGACAAGACAAATATTTTTATTGAATGTTTTAAAATCTTCTGTATTTAGCTGTTTTTTGCAAAAGTAAACCAATGGGTGTGCAATAAAAGATGACATTACTCTATATTCCAAACAGAAGCCTGCATACTAAACTGATCTCTCATGGATGACAGGTAGCACAAAATCTACCTGTCACCCATAAAAAGTGACCTGTCAGTGACATGTGTACATTTTGAGCCCTGCTGTACCACAACTAAATCCAATGTGGTGGCCACGCTACTATTTGTTCAAACTAAATATCTTGAGATGGAAATTTTATCGATAGTACACTTGATGCACCATATTTCCATGAAGCCAAAAAAATAATTGTTTCACAGGAAATATTTTTCAGTGAGGGAGGAAAAAATTATGGAGGGTTTTTTTTCCCCCAAAAAAATAAATATATTTCGGGGGACCATGGAAATGAGTGGTGTCTGTCTGTCCATTCAAAACATTTGTTTTCCAGATAACAACTTCAATAATATTTGACAGAATGTTATGAAACCTGGTATCCGGTTTTCATATGAGAAAATCCCGGTCATAGTCAAATTTGAGTCCCGTCCTACATTACTGACAAGTCTAGTTTTCATTCCTGACTATATTCTCAGATACATATTGAATTTTATTCATATTGATCATATAAAGTTTAGCATACTGGAGAGGCCATTGCAAAAATAACAAACAGTACATATTTTGAAAAAAGCAAATATGGCTCCATTAATTATAATAATAATCGAAGAGGTGCTCAAACATCAGTCAGGGAATTGCCTGTGAAACAAATCATTAATGTGTTTGGACTTATATAGTTGGACTAATATATTTGCGTGTATATTCAAAAAATAGTGGTACTTGTAATTGTTCCACTCTAAAATTAACTATTTGCTTATCTATGTATTTTGCCATACTAAGTACAGTAATGCTCTAAATAATTGACTCCTTAACCACGTGAGAGCTTTCTGATAAATGGCAACAAGCCATATTTCCAACTAAATCCTGAAAAGTTACCCATAAGTCTGCTGTGGTTAAGGAGTCAATTATTTAGAGCATTACTGTAGATAAGATTTTTCCAATCTAGGATGCCAATTAAAGGATAAAAATAATTTTGTGCATTTCAACCAAAAATAGCAGCATCCAATGCTTCTGGTGTGGTGTGTATGCTATCTAAAGTTGAAAGCTAAAGCCCTCTTCACTTGTGCTACACTGTCATTTGGTTAGCTACAGTGATGTCCTTAAGGGCTTTGCTAACCCATTTTCAACCCAAATTTGAATGAGTCAAAATAAAGGATTCTGTTCAATTTTGTTAGTAATGACAGCAACCAAACCCATATATGCACCATTTTAACAGTATAAGTCATAATGGATTATCTTAGAAATACAAAATGTGAACTTTATAGAGGTTTTAAAAAATATTTTTTTCGAACCCAAATCCAACAAACACAAAATCAATTTCTAAGAAAAAAATATGGAAATGTGTACTGAATACTGAGAAGAACGATGAACAATACAGTTATATTTATATTTACCAAGTGTTCTTTGAAAAACTTAATTAAAACCAGCTGTTTACAAATGATAGATTCACTTCCCAAACTTGGCTGACTGGGAGCTGGCAGCATTTGGTTAACTAATGACAGTGGTGAGTTGATAATATAATTTCTTAAGCCTCAATTTAGCACACCACCCTGTAACCACTAAATAGGTCACCAATCATGGAATAATCCTTACATCCAGTGGCCACACAGGCTGATAACAATTCCAGCCACACTGGACACAAGGTGACCCATAATCCACCCATCAAGTGTCACCTTCTGGACAGCATTACTGAGAAAGTAAATCTACCATTTGTAAACAAGAGGTTCTGAGTAAATTTTTCAAAGAATGCTTGGTAAATATGAATATATTTTTATTGTTCATCGTTCTTCACAGTGTTCAGTACACATTCCCATATTTTTTTCTTAGATGTGGACTTTTTGTTTGTTGGATTTGGGTTCGAAAAAATAGATTTTAAAAACCTCTATAAATTTCATATTTAGTCTTTCCAACATAATCCATCATGGATTATACTCTTAAAATTCTGCATCAATGGGTTTGGTTACTGTGATTTGTAATAAAAGTGAACATAATCCTTTATTTTGACTCCATCAAAATTTAGGGATATTGGATTAGCAAAGTCCTTAATAATCGACCCCTAAACCACAGCAGAATTATGGGAAATTTTTCAGGATTTAGTTGGGAAATATGGCTTGCTGCCACTCAAAGGAATTTTGGCTTCTAAAATTAGGAATTCATCGGAATTTTGACATTTAAAATTAGGGGTATATCAGATATTCTTTGTAAGCTCAAATTATTATTTTATTTTTCAGTAGTACAATTCGAAATGGCTTAAGGGCCATGCCCTAGCGATGCTCTTGTTTAGCCTAGGCAAATTTCTGCCAATTGACAGTGCTCACCATATTTGAAATTCTGCTCTGTAAATTGAATAAAAGTGCATCTGAATTTTGTAACTAAGTGGCAGGAAAATATTTCTGAACAAGTTCTGGATGCAGTTTTTCAGTTGAACTTTGTTTTTTTATTTATAGAACCTAATTGTAACACATGGGGTCCAACATAAGATTTCCAGTCAAGAATTTGGTTTGGCCCAGTGTAGTTGGACAGCCCCCAAGCGAAGACCCTCTGGCCATATCCCTGGGAACTCATTCTTTTCTCCATACCTTCATTTTGTGATTTACTTACGATGATACCAAACCAATGTGCTTTTACTTCATTTCGGAGAGTTTTGATACTATATTTTTATGTGTTTGTTATGCTCAAATCAGTGCTTTTAATGTTTTAGTGAATCTCTTCCATTAAAGTTGTTCGGTGTACTCTCGGTATCAGTTGTACATGTATCTTAAAGTGCCTTAAATTCTGACAGATTCTTTCACATCATCTTTAAAGGGGGACTGTACACGAAATCTGGCCATTTGTGATTTATGGTACCATCTCCTATTATACTTAACAGAATATATGCAACAAATGAATTGAGCCATGAATGAATCAAAATACACTCATGTGCTCTATGAACTAGGTAAACAACATGGTAATTATTATGAAAATGAGTTAATGACTCGATCCTTAAACTCGTTTTCATGATAATTACAATAATGCCCTAAGTAATCGACCCATTAACCACAGCGGAATTATGGGTAACTTTTCAGGATTTAGTCGGAAATATGCTGAAAAGTTACCCATAATTCTGCTGTGGTTAATGGGTCGATTACTTAGGGCATTACTGTACTATCTTATTTTACGTCGTTCATAAAGTAAATGTGTTTACTTTGCACTCATCCATGGCTCAAATACATTCATTTGTTGCATATATCCTGTTGAGTTTAATAGGAGATTGTCCCATAAATGGCCAGATTTAGTCTACATTCCCACTTTAAGTCTGTGTTTATAGATTTAATCAGGGTTCCATGAACTTCTATCCAGTAGTATGACAGCAAGCACACTATTGTATTTTATTGTTTATAATGCCTTTGATGACTTATTTATCTTGAAACATATACGATACATATATCAAACCACATGTAACACCCACACATCCCTTATAAATGTCAATAATCAGATGATTTTGTAACCTGAAAGCATGAACAGCCAAATTTTCATTCATTCATTGCTGATAGAATTAAATCGTAGATCTACATATATACATACGGCCTAAAATAAAATTATGCGTGTTTCTGCTAACCCTACCTACCCATTTTTAACCCTTTCATGATGGGAGCTGCGCTGGTGCAGCATTAAATATTTCTGCCAGTGCATTCTATTATAAATGCGAGTCTCCCATAGGGAGCCTCGCATATATAAGAGAATGCGCTAGCACAAAATATTTCAACTGATATTGGTAACAAAATTATATAAAAAAAAACAAATCCTACCTACCTACCCTACCTTGACAAAGTTCTTTAGTAGAAACAATTTTGTTTTTAGAATTTATTTAATAAACAAAATAGTTGGTTTCTCAAGGAATTGCTATTCAAAGTGATGAGGGAGGCAGGTATATAGGTATCAAATCAGTTTTTGTCTGTAGATTCGTAATCCGATATCGAATCGCGGAGCCGATGTCAACATCGAAATAAATCTCAAATCAAATCAGCTAGCCACCTGTCCAGAACATATGTCTTCAAAGTCAGTCCTGATTTTATTGCTCTACGGTGTCGATAAATTTCAGTTTAAGAATGTTACACAGAAAATAAAATTGCATGTGCAATTCTCCGGTTGTATAAGTTATATACATGTACATTTCAATTATGTTTTATTAATTGAAGTAAATTGTTTCAAATGACAGTTATGTGTATGCGCAAAAATAATTATGCAGTTTCCAGTTAATCATTAATTTCGATCCAGTTTTATATCAATACCGCATAATCTGTAGACATATTCATAGTGTAATAACGTGACACTGACTAGCTATATATTTACGTGTACACCCATAATGCTGTTTTTTCGAAAAATTGGGTACATAAAGATCTACATACGTACTCTCACTGAGTCAGGTGACTAATAATCGTGATGGCTTAATAAATAGTTATGGCTGAGGATTTAGGCTTTAATTAATAATAGTGATGGTAATTTCACTCTCTGTCTCAATGCCAAATAATAGTGATTGTTGGGAATTTTCTCCAAAATTAATAATCATACTGGCACTATTATTAGGCACCTGAGAGTGTAACCACCATCCCGAAAAAAGAAAAAAACCAATATTAAAATGCAAGACCCTATTGGACAGTTGTCCCACCTGTGAACAAAACCTCTAATAATACATAATTAGCATATCACAACAAATATCGTGTATTCATCACTCCTATATTTCATCATAAGCCTGAGAAAAATGTCCAACATAGTGTCAATGATGGGGACAAATTAGATATTCAAAAATATGCGAATCAGCTGTGCGATTCAGTCAACACCGACTGTCGATACCAGATCACAATAGCAACATCAAATAGAATCTTGTGTTGTGAATTCACAGGGCCCCAATACAGTACATGTACCACTCATCAAGACAAAGAAACTTCATCTTTATATTTCTATCTAACCTCGGTATATAAATCAGTACTAAACATCAAGCTTTATCCAACAGAGTTTTATCTAATTATGGCAGGTCATATATATGTAAAAATCCGAAGTTATTTTTTGGGTGGGGGGGGGGGGGGGGGGAAGGCTTTCCCAGAGAAATGATTTATTTTGTTTAACTGGCATAAATTGTCAGGCTAGCTGAATACTGATAAAGAGTCCTTGACTAAGTAATCTAATTTTATAAATTGGAGAAAGAGTTGAGAAAAATTCTACTGATTTTATACGGTTCATCATTAGATGCTAATTATTTACATTACAGTATATAGTACTTGAACATTTCAGATTAATTTTTTGTTGCTTGCTTCCTGAAACCATGCTTGGAAACATTGTTAATTTATTTTATATTTTACTGCTTTTATTGTTCAATTATTAACCCTTCCATGACTAGAGCTTCCTGAAATTTTTATAAAAAACCCTGTGCCAATGCATTCTCTTAAATATGCGTGTCTCCCACAGGGAGCCTCACAAATATAAGAGAATACATTGGCCTAATAATTTTACCTTGACCGTGTAAACCATTGCATTCTCTTATATATGTGAGGCTCCCTATTGGAGACTTGCATATATAAGAGAATGCCCTGGCACAGGATCTTTATTGCTGCACCAGCACAGCTCCCGTCATGAAAGGGTTAAGGTGCAAGGACATGTATGTCATTCTACGAAAAGTAGTAATTTTTTAGCTATTTTGTCACCATAAATACACTATAATACCAACTCTACCAACCCAGGTGACTCTCAACTGCTTCACTTTTTGAAGGCAAAACCTTGTTGTGTTGTTCAAAGCAAAATCAAAAGATTCACTCAGTCACTGATGTGCGATTCTCTTTTTATTTTGTTTGTCGTGGCTTAAAAAAATGGCACATAATGATTTGTATTATATTCACATAGCACCATTAATATACAGTTTTGCTGACATTCTGTGCCAAAAATATATATTGTTGTCTTTGTGCTTGATCGTTACAAGCATATTCTAAGAAGGGATTATTCAAAAGAAACATGATTATATAGTACAAGTGTGACATGGCCGTCTTCCTGCCACCCCTTTTCATGTGTACATGATGGGACACACAGGACGTTATGTCACATAATTCCTGGTCATTTATGTACATTTATATCTCTTTCTGGCATCATCTCTTAAGTTAAGATGGGTGTCACACATCATTTACATTTGGTGCTTCAAAGAAGATATCCTACACACACTTCATAATTTCTCTTGTGATGAGGTTTGCACCAGTCTTCATTTATTTACAAATGCGGGTATAAAAATTAATACTTTTCATAGAATCACACACATTTGTCTCGACATGGCGAAAGCATTATGAATACTACCGGTATTGCATATGGTTGTCTTAGTTACTAGTTTTTGTTTTATATGTGAAACTTACATTATGATTAATTAACCAGAATAACCAGAAAATATATGCAAGAGTGTGGGAGAGAATAGCAAATGAATGCAAATTAAACTCTGTGAAAATGCTTGCCCTTGAACTGGGTTATAAACTATTCTATTTAATAATGACAATTGTATGATTGACAATTCAATTGACAGGGATGGGCTTTTTCTTTAGATTGCTGTTTTATGCGTATGCGTACATGTACCACAGCATGGTACAAATAATGTTGACATCTTGATTTTCATCCGTCATTCATTCATCTGCTGATCTATGGACACTATTTTATGTGACTCAATAACTCAAGATTGTTGAATGGTGTGTATATATACAGCTGCACTCAATAACTCAAGATTGTTGTATGGTATATAATAGAGCTACACTCATTAACTCAAGGTTGTTGTATGGTGCATATATATAGAGCTGCACTCAATAACTCAAGGTTGTTGTATGGTATATAAAAGAGCTGCACTCGATAACTCAAGATTGTTGTATGGTATATATCTACTACATGATCCTACTCTTATTCCATTCAATAAACCCATTCTGTAAATTGTGAAATTAAACGTTCGTTTAATAACAGGAAATAGCGCCAGGTGACCTTTGACTTTCGGTTAGTCTTCTGTTTACACTCTGTATGCTACGTCTCATAATACTATGGCTTCCAATATTCAAACTTCAAACAACTCATAGTTATGTGAAACGTCATCGCATGCATTATAGAAGCCAATGTTAGTTTCGCATCCCATTTGTTGATTTAAGTATGTTTTGTTGAGGTTTTGGATCATGTAATAAATAGGCTAGGTCCAGACTTAATTTACTGGACTCGTTTTGTAAATTCCGCTATAAACTGGGGACTCGTTGTAGATCCTCTATATAATAATTCAACAAAATTGTTGTATATGGTGTATATATATATATATAGAGCTGCACTGTGTTGTTTTGTGTTAGTGATTATCGCATGAGAGCCGACGATGGAAGTGCCTGCTCTTGTAGTGTCCATATGCCATCCACTCAAGAGTGGTAATCTCTAACCCAAATCAACATTAGTGCTGCTCTATATTTATTACGTAGACAGACCACAACATGCATCTTAATCTCAAATCTGTTATTCTTGAATGAGTTGCAGATGGAGCATGGATATATTTAACTATATTGTAACTATCTGCCATCCGCAATGAGTTCGATAAAAGATTCAAAATTATTATACAAGTTGTGTTCTGTATTTGTTATACACCATTGTGTGAGATAAGTTAATTCCATGACTGTCACCTTCATTGATACTATAGCTACCTCTCTTTTGATTTTAAAACTTTCTTGGCGATAACGTAAATAAATAGTTCTGGCTTGCGTTTAACTAGAGGTATATCATAGTATGTGTTCAATGTCTGGTATTCCATTCAATACATGTGCCTTATGTCAATGGGTGTGAAATAAATAGCACAAACAAATAAAAGTTATGTTATTCAGAACTCTTCTGATCAACAATTGTTACTTTGCAATCATTTTGACATCACAAACTTCTGAGATTCAATTTACATTTCCTTCAGCCAACTCTCAAAAATTACCACACAGACTAGAACTATTTCATTTACGAAGAACACAGCAATGGGTATGTAATAAATATATAAAACGACACAAGTTTGTGAACTGGTTAACAAGTTTGTTGTGAGGCAATGGTAAAAACGAAAACCGTAGGTGCGAGTTTTACCTCATGGCACGACAAATGAGTGCAATAACGTTAACATGTTTACACAACTGTGTTGTTCTATGTTTATTGCACATCTTGCAAATTGTTACTTATAGTACATGTATACTGAAATTTGGGTCGATATGTTTTTATTTAATTGAACAAACTTTTATATAGACGATACATCATAATTTAGTAAAGACATTTTCGGTTACATTTGTGACATCTGTTATTCTGTAAAGTTGGTTATTTACTTCTGACATTGTCAATGTAATCCGTTTGTATTATCCAAGGACAAGTGACCTATGGGTGTGCAATAAAATATGCACATAAGATTTACATTTGGATTTTCCATCCATTGATTGTTCATCTGTCTGTATTTCTATTTGTGTGTACTATTTTATGTGACCCGAAAACATACGTATATTTTTTTATCATGCATTTAGTGTTATAAATAATTGGAAAGTTTATTTGAAATATATTATGATGGAGCAAGTGTGTTGGTAGGCAATTGATAGCATGACAAAACTATGTATGAATATATTTAAGTTGATTATAGATATTCAAAATTACACCCCCACTCAAAAGATTGTGAGGGATGGGTAAACTGGATTGCATGTGTCCATCTTTCCATGTGTGAATGTGTCTGTCAGCTCGATCAGATATCTCAGCCATTTTTTTTCGAATCTCAATGTTTGATATTCACCATCACAAAAGCTTCCAAAGGAGTGTCAAATGGTTTTGTTGCATTTTCCTTTCTAGCTTTATTCTTATTTGTCTATTGGGAAATTTTAATAAATTTTTTTTCTATTTGTGTGTTGGCACATTTTTGGTAACCGGGGTGTTACTTATGTTGTTTATGTGTCAAAATTTGACTTCAACATTTTGAATTTCATTTTAAAACTAATGATTTTAGCTGATTGAATATCTCACAAATTTCCACCCCACATTCATGCTAACAATCACGCCAATAGCAAGCCATGTTCCAAATATTTTTTGTTTACCAGACAAATAATCTCCATTTCCAATATCCTTTCCAACATTGAATGATACAAAATTAAATTCAGCAGGCTATATGGAGGAGCAAAACCAAAGAGCCTATCTGAGAATAGGTAAAAAGCTGTTTGTCATCCAAAAAATCCACCAAAGCATTGAGAAATATATTTTCATTTAAGGAGAGCTGCAATTACAAATAGCTAAAATTTATTTACTCATTTCTTTGCTAAATGGATTCTCCAACTTAGTTATAAAAGTATACATTGGAATGTTCTATTATTCATCTGGAGGAATGTTCAGGAAATACTAGCAGTTGATAGATAAACAAAAGATTATGCACGCACGGAAGGATTCCTATTAATTGGTGGGAAATGTTCAGATAATAAGTTCAACAAATGGCTGTTTGCTGAACTTATTATCTGAACATTTCCTCAGGAACTACTTGTCAATGAGTATTTAGTAAAGAATGGGTTAAAGATAGGTAATTGGTGCTGAAGTGGTCACTCTCACCCAAAAAAGTGCTGAAGGGTACACAGGTTTTGAAAATGTGCTGAAGGGTACACAGGTTTTGAAATCTCATTCTAAATGACGTTTAGTTTTCGTATCTGCCATGATTTATGTTAGAGAATAATTGTTTACGTTCAAATGAACATTAAAATTAACTGAAAACAAACTGCTGATAGGTGACAGACTTTCGGAAACACAGTTTAAGTGACTGCGTTAGTGCTGATCACAAACCATGTGTACCCTTCAGCACATTTTCAACCCTGTGTACCCTTCAGCTCTTTTTTTGGTGAGAGTGACCCCTTCAGAGTAATTGACTTAAAGCTGCTTTTGCTCTAATGAATTGAAGATAATTCATTTCCAGAAAGCAACATATTCTAATATGAGAGGACATAATCTCAAGCTACAAAGGAAAACCTGTTAATAAGAACTTCAGAAAGTACTTCTTCACATAACGTGTTGTAGTTCATTGGAACAAACTTCCAGAACATGTTGTCAATGGCACTTCACCGACAGAGTTCAAATCGCAGTTAGACTGTCAACTATACAGTCTGAAGTACCTATATTGTGATTATATAAGCACTAGCTCAAAATATTTTGTAGATAAAAATTATGTCTAAAAAGATAAAATATTTACACTCACATTTGCATTGTGGAACATTAATTCAGGATGTTGATTGGTCGAAATTATGTCACATGACATCACGCGTTGACCCCAACTTGCATTAATTTTTGTGTAGACGCAACTTGCATCAAGTCACGAGAATAATGTCAGTTGAGCTGGGTTGAGTGTAAATATAAGTAGTGGATGTTGATTTTTCACCCGATCACTCTCATAAGTCGCATCCAGATTAGTCATGACACACTCATCACCTTTATATATCTTGGTACTGATTTATCTGTTTAAACCTGCCTATAACCATAACATGAACACATGCTATCCAGGGAAATACTTTATCTGATCAGTCCTCATATTTATACCTATACAAGTAAATTAGGGAACCCCATAATATATCTAATTATGTGTACAGGCGTATATTCAGTGTCTAGATCGAGTTGGTATGGCTGAAGGTATGGGTTAAACATCTGACAATCATGACCATCCTCTCACCATCGGCCTCTAATGATCGGCCTCTCGCTATTAATGTGTCTGCTCATTGTACATGTATGTGTATGTACCATTTATACAGCATCGTTTTGTCTTGAATATGTTACAAGAAATTGTAAATGGCTATGCATACCATAGTATTCTTCATGCAAAATGACAATAATTGTATATAAATTAAATGCTATGCATCTAGTTATTATGCGTCAGATGAAATATAATTAAAGATTATTTATGAATTACAAGATATGTATTGCCATCTTGCTATCCCCCCACTATCTTAGGTAATATTATCCATCATTCCTTTTCTTGTTCTGAAATTTAGCCAAGAATTGCACAAAACCATAGGTCGTAAATCTATCATCGGTAAATATAAGACCTCGCTCTATATTATTCGCTTCACCAGTTTTATCCATTCGACAAATTTTAGCGCTGACCTTTACCCCACATAATGTTCATAACTTCAAATTTTGACAATTTGATAGAATATCAGTGGAAAGAGCTTTCTTGCAGAAGAAAATGAAACTTGAGATATTCATTGGATAAAATTTGATGGATCTCCAATAGGTAATCCCATTATCCCACTGTTCATAGATTTAAAATAAAGATTCTTGTGCATTTTCATACTTAACCCTTTCTATACTAAATGGATTTTCCCACTCAGTTATTTAAGTGTACATTGGAATGGTCTATTATTGATTTGGGGGGATATTCAGGACATATGAGTCGATGACAGACAATAGAAAGTGCAGAATTAATCATATTCTTTGGTGAGAAATGTTCAGATAATAAGTTCAACAAATGGTCGTTTGTTAAATTTATTATCTGCAGAACATTTCCTAAGGGATCACTACTCGTCAATCAATAAGTATTTAGTATGGAAAGGGTTAAATTATACTGAGAATGAGAGGTTATTAAATAAATTCACAGCCCAAACTTTGTTTGGCTTTAATCTTTGCACCTACTCAATAAACTATTTCAGTCATTGGGGGCCAACTTTTTCTTCATATCCGGAGGTCAATGTTGACTGACAGTTCACTGAACACAGAATAATATAGATCATGTCATGAATCTCTACTCTTGCTAATGCTCGTAGAGATCATATTCCACCTGTACAAAACCTTGGAACTTTTTGAAGTTTCGACAGGGAACCTTATAAAGTCGAAACAATAACACGGGGAATATATTTCTTAGTTATTATCTGTTTCTTAATAATGTACTTCATTATAGGTGAAGGTCCCAACTCGAAATTTCACGATTTAGTTGAATTTGTGAGCGATTTTGCTTCCCGTCGCATACAATTAGGGCATTTTTCCTGGGTAATTAATTAGATGTTTAGTGCGATATCGGCTCACAAAAGTCAGAGAAAGCATGCAATTTGAGTTGAGACATTCGCCTACAGCGAAGTACATTATATTAAGGAAACGATAACAACTAAGAAATATATTCCTCGCGTTATGTTTTCGACTTTATAGGGTTCCCTGTCAAAACGTCAAAAAGTTCCCAGGTTTTGTACTGGTTGAATATGATCTCTACGGGCGTTAGCAAGAGTAGAGATTGGTGTCATGATCTAAGAATAATACAGAATTTAATCTCATATAACTGCATGTGTATTAGTTTTTTTTTCTTGATGTATTCCCCCCCCCCCCCCAATCTCATATAACTGCATGTGTATTAGTTTTTTTTTCTTGATGTATTCCCCCCCCCCCCCATTTATGACTCTTGGTCACAGCCGTTAGATGCTTTGTGTGATCACCGAAGTTTAGAAACGTCGAGCTCGGTTAGACCTTGGATGGGTGACCGGCTTGGGATTCCGGGTGCTGCCAACTTTCGGGTGCGACTCCCGCACTTATGTTACACTGGGGTTCTCTCTCTCTCTCTCTCTCTGATAACTTTACTTTAGTTATCTGATTGTTCATTGTTCCGATGAATTTTGACAGAGTTAAAAATGAAAGTGTCAATGACACTGTAGCTTAACTTTGGAAGGAGTTAATTGTTTTGCTAAGCAATGAATAGAATAATAAAGAAGAAGGAAAGTTAACTTGAGGTCAAACCGAAGATCCATACGAAGTTTGGTGATCATCAGATGAGGGATGTGGCTGTAGGGTGTGTCCAAGGATTTAGTCATGCAAAGAGTACAAAACATGTCTATATTTTAATATTCTTTCTGTTTAAGACAATTTTAACTGGTGTGACTATTTTAACAACAATGTATAGGCCTACTCCCCGCGAAGGCCATCCATGCCTTTAATTGCTATATCATTTTATATCATTCAACTATCATTTTATGGAACTTAAAGGTACTCAATCCGATAAAACTCCTCTCAATTACTATTTCAATGGCTTCGGGGGTCAAAAATATTTGATTCGAGTCGAGGAAGTCACCCATCAAAGCTCAGATTTGTTAGATATCGATTTTAGAAATCTATTATTTTTCATTATCGGGAATACTATCTGGCCCAGAACTCAGTCAAAATTGCGTTAAAATTACCACTTGATTTTAGAGTTATCCATCCTTGTCTGTTTGAATAGATTTGGAGTACACATCCAGAGCAGATTACGGCAGTTATTAGTACTCATCTCGAGTTAATAACAAATTTCAAAAATCAATATCTAATAACTCTGAGCTTTGTTTGATGGGTTCCTCGACTCGAATCAAATATTTTTTACCCCCAAAGCCAAAGAAATAGTAATATAGGACCCTCTGATCGGATTGTTGTTGTTGGAATCTGTTGAGATGGGGACCCTTGTATTTTCGGTAACAATATACCTTCCCACTTATTGTTATGCGGATTGGGTTACTGACAGGACTTCTAAAAACAACCAGATTCAATTTAGAATATTTAGAATTTAAAGGCACAGATGGTCTTCGCGGTTGGAATTGCTGTTAAAATAGTCACACCCGTTAAATCCGCAATATACAGAAAGAATATTAAAATATAGATAACCTTTGTTCTTTTAACAATCATAAATATCGCGTAAGCAGTATGTTATTATCAAGTTTGTACACTTTGTTACAAAATCCAAAAAGGTTACATAACCTGGCTTGTGTTTACATAACACAGCGTATGAACTTGGCAATAACATGCTATAATTGCTATTTACGCGATATTTATGATTGGTTTCAGAACAAAATATATATGTCTATAATTTAATATTCTTTCTGTTTGTGGTGACTATTTTAAAGGTACTCAATCAGATCAGACGGTCACCATATCATCAAGATACAACAACAACATTTCTTCAAAATACGCTTTAGTTATCAGAATCTAATAATTGCAACAAAATAATGCTAACCACTGTCAACTATGGTATCCAATTTCCCAAAACGTGTTATTTATCAACATTTTGTTCAACGAAATATGGGCGTATTATCACTTGAGTATATCATGAAATTTGGCCGTATCACCACTTGATTTTAGAGTTATCCATCTTAATCCTCAATTTTGTCCGAGGCCGTCCGTTTGACGACGTTTTTCTGGGCCACAAATAATTGCACATGTCGAGAACTAACAAACTTCAAAAATAGATATCTGATCACTTTGAGCTTTGATGGGTGGGTGGGTTCTTTGACTCGTATCAAACATTTTTTACCCCCGAAGCCAAAGAAATAGTAATTTAGGAGCGTTAATTCGGATCATGCATCTTTAACAGCATACCCAGCGCGAAGGCCATTCGTGTCTTCAACCGACAAAAGATATGCACAATCAGCCTAATTCTTTGAGACCATTAGCTGCGTTAATATCCAAAATGATATCCTGCAGCGTTAAAATTCAGATTGTTGTTTTTTTTTGCAAAATAGCCACGCAAGATACGTTACCATAACAGTTAGATTATTAATCAGTGTAATATGATAGCCAAGTGTGAAATAGTGTTACAATAAATTACCAGTCAAGATCACACCTCCTATACTTACCTGTAAACTGTGGACGCATGCTTTCTTATAGTGGAGACCATGATTAGACACGAAACAACTGGAATGTGTTCACCAACAGAAGTTGCAGACCATCAGAAAACTGACACGGCGAACAGTTCATACCATCGATCTATATACGTCGATGTTCATACGCATTCTAAAAACGAACAGGACTGAAAAAGTGGCCTAAGTGCTATGCTATATTGGCGAATATATCGTTTAGTCGCGAGTTTGTTAAGTCAATGATTGGTTGCATTTAAAAAAAAATTCATTTAATCGAATGACAGCTCGAGGTAACGTATATTGTTTGAGTGAAAATGCCAGGATGACATTCACATATTTTAGCCATCCAGCCTTGAGTGTCCCATGTGTTTTTTGTGAACTTACAAGCAGGGATGTGGCTAGAGGGGGGGGGGGTGTGGGGGTGTCTCACCCCCAGCAGAGAGCTATATTTTCAATAGTTGGAAATTTCATACCTGCCACAACGAAATTTCACACCAACAATAGGTTGAAAATGTTCTTGTAGTTTGATTATAAAACAATTTATTGGGGGGAATTTATTGTTTTTCGACCAATATTTGCATATGTTCCTATTTTTGACATAAATGGACATCAGATGGAAATTTTCCAACCTTAGGGGGGTGACAGGTTGGAAATTTCCAACACTTGGAAAGCTTGTGTCCTGGTCCCTCCCCCGTGGCCAGTCAAAAACGTCTAGTTAATTTAAGAAAACAATATTGTCATACAATTGGTCAACATTGTCATTGGAATTGTCATCAGTTGGAATTTTTCCAACCTAAGTGGGGGTGTAGGGTTTGAAATTTCCAACAGTAGGAAGGCTTGAGGCTAGTCTAGATGTTAGGATTTTGCGATTTTCTTGTTCAGATTTCAAAATTTTCGCACACCGGGCCGAACCATGGTCGGCCCGGTGTGTCATTGCCCCATCCACATGGCCAATACAAAACTGCTAATTAGTTTAGCAAAACAATATTTTACTACATTTGGTCAAACTTGTAGACATAAATGGTCATCAGTTGAAAAAAAAAATTCCAACCTGAGGGGGAGCATGAGGTTTGAAATTTCCAACACTAGGAAAGCTTCAGTTGAGGCCAGTCTAGATGCTAGGATTTGTGATTTTCTTGTATATAGTTTTCAAAATGTTCTCACACCGGGCCAAACAACCATGGTCGGCCTGGTGTTCCCTGGTCTGTTGTCGATAGCTGTGTGCATTTGTCTGGAATTAGATCACTAGTTGTTTTTTTGGGGGGCAATTTTCAGGTTAAAATATCTTAATGTTCTCATACTGGGAAAATAGAAGCATGGCTTATGAATATATAGGAAATTAGGCCTGAGCATGAGGTACAAGGTACAAGGGGGGGGGGGGTGCAAATGGAATTATGCAAAAAAGTTGTGTTGGTGCGATTCCGACTCAAGGGGGGGGGGGGGGGTGCAAGTGGAATTATGCAAAAAATTGTGTGGTGTGATTCCGAATCAAAGGGGGGGGGGGTGCAGTTTGGAAATTTCCAAGGTGGACACCCCCCCCCCCCCAGTGGAGACCCTCTAGCCACATCCCTGCTTACAAGTGCATGCTCAAGTTTAAACTGAAATGGGTTTCGTGAATAACCTGCTCATTTTATTTTTTCATCAATTATACATGGCCAGACTGGCACTTTTTTCTGAGAATGGCCCTGATTCTTAGTCACTTAACTCACTGTATTTTATCCTCTGCAGGTGCGCGCGCCTGACTTCCCACCAGAGATTATCAACGTTTTGTTTTGGTCGCTGATATTTAGTACCGACATTGACCTTGAAGGCTTTATAAACGTAATTTCCGGTAACCGACTTTCTTGTAACGAATTTCGGGAATAAGGCAATTGTAAAGATAGTTTCCGAGAATATCCATCATACAAAAAAGACACCGTTCCAACTTCCAATAACCATCTAGTCCCAGGACACGAGAATAACGATGTTCATTTGTCCCAGATTACTCATTGAAGTTTTACGAAGTCGTTCAAATTCAATTATTCATAAATTTCGTTGAATTTGTAAGAATTTGACAAGAATTCTGCATCTGAATGTCAGATGACTAAAAAAAACTGGAAATTACTTAGATTTTTTAATTTACATGTAGAGAGTCATGTGGTTGATAAATGATCACTGATCATTCGGGAGAAAATCTCATACAATTAATACATCTGAAGTGAAGATGTCTCTCTCCACCTCGAGAAGGAGGATGTCTGATGACGATCGGTAAATATTTACTAAATTACTTTTTACAAATTTTACCTCACCTGAGCCGAAGTCTTCGTGGAGCTATAGTCATCACTCTTGTCCGACCATCCGTTCGTCCATCAATCAACAATTCTTTAAAGTTAAACATCTTCAGACTTCACCAGAACCATAACATAATTAATTTAATGTCCATGACTCCATATCATCGAATGTCAGCTAACTGGGACCTTGGCTAACTGGGACCTTGGGCTAACTGGGACCTTGGCTAACTGGGACCATGACCAACTGGGACCTTGGCTAACTGGGACCTTGGGCTAACTGGGACCTTGGCTAGTCCAACAAATTAGACTTTCGGATTAATTGGAATTTTAATATTTGGACATTTATGGACCATTTAATCCTTCAGTCTAATACTACGCGTGAAAAATGTGAACGCAACGAATCCACTTTTTTTAGTTGGCAAGGGCATGCCTCTTTAACTTACACTGTTCACGTCCAATGACACAAATAAAACCATAAATAAAAAACACATACCTGTTGTTGGAATGTTAAATATCATGACTGAACTAACTAGCATAAATTTGTGTCACTATTAATCCATATAATTTTATAACAACTCAACCGACAGAAATATTCAAACCCGTCTACGCCAGCGAACACAAACGAAAACGAAAGCGCGCGCAATGCGTAATAGATGGGCTCTTTCACGTTAAAGGTTGACCACAAGTGGCCAAACAGGGTGAAAAAAAAGTGTTTTTCAAATTACTTTTTCTTCGTTAATTCATGTTAGGAACATCATACTGGATCGTGAACTAAAGTTTCAGAGCAGTAGCAAGTGTATTTTGATTTTTCAGGTTTGGTCTATGCAGGATTCCCTCAAAATTGAAAATAATGAACAACTAATTTCTAATGTCTGAATTTTAATTATTATGCATCTGTTTCCAGAACGATATCACACGACGTTGAGCATTGAACAATCAGAGAACATATATGTCAAAATTACTAAAAACATCTTCAAATTTCGATATTTTTCAAACTTATATGTAAATTATGAACTCTTAATATCCATATTCCCTAATGGTTATTCTCTGATAATAGAAAGATGATTTAGTTGTGTAAAGATTTTACATCTAAAGTTGAAGTGCATGCTTTAAGGATTGTAATGTTGAAAACATTATCAAAATCGGACAACAATTGACTCAACAAGAGCATTTTTTTAAATCGCCAATTTCCACTGACTTATTCTCGGAGAGGACACCCTTTTTTAACATTCATTCTCTGTAGACATCAGTCTTGTAACTAGATGGTAGAAAGATTACTGATTTCCATTGCCTTGTAATATATTTTATAGAACTTAAATAGACCTGTCAAACTGAGAAAAGTGAAGATAAACATATTGAGACTCTTGGAATAATGGCAAATGATAAGTTGGGGAAAAATCTGTTGTCCCAAAAGGCCATAACCAGTTTTTATGTGTGGTATACATAGTTTCGGTCCAGCTTGACTACTCATTCTCCGTCCGTCTGTCTATCCATACATAGACATTTTACGCATGATGCAATAACTCAAACATTTTCTATGCAATCGGAACTGAATTTTGAATGAGTTTCTCAGCCCAAATTGCAGTACGAGTTTGAAAATGGGTTTGATCTGATTCTTTAATCATATAGGTATAGGTATGGGCCTCTTCGGCTTAGATTCATGCATGCTGCAATGACTGAAACATGTTATATCTGATTGGAACCAAATTTGGAAATTGGTTTGTGATTTCTCAGCCCAGAATACAGACCAAGTTCCAATATGGGTTCCAATTTTTTTTTACTGGAGTTATTGGACTTTTTCGACTTAGAATTATTCAGATGTGAGGTTTCCTGATTAATACAGGCTTCACTATATAAGAGACAAGAGACAAGAGACACCTACAGACAACGTGAATCTTTGAAATAGAGTTATTTTTTAGCTATCATATGTTAGCCCTATTATAATCTGTAATGCATTGGCATTCATAAATGAATTGAGTTTCCAATTCAATTCTAAAAGTATAAATTAGAATAGTCCATTGTCCATTGGTAGGGATTTTTTTTCAGAATAGCAGACGGCGAACCCACATTTAATGTAGTACCGTAGTGTATTTAAAATTCAAAATTATTTGCAGTCTCACTGGGTGGATTTCCATAATACATGTACTTCGTATTGAGCATTGCCATAAGACATAGTTTATAATTTGTTCATTTGGTCATGGTTGAGTGGATTTTAGGGGACACCGATGGGGTGAGAAGATTAACATTGAGGGCTATGGGGGTTGTCATGGATTTCATGTCAAGAACAGAAATCAATGCTTTTCTATGAAAGAAACAAATCTAGTGAGTGCTATTAGAGTATTTGGAAAAGGGGCTAGCGGTATCTTCAGTTTAACATGTCAGGAGCTTCAGGGGTTCTAGTCAGGAAGCATTAAAGGGTCAGATAACTCTAAATAAGATAAGTACTTCAAAAATCTATTTCTCCAGTCCAAGAAGGCAGATGAACATTGTTAATACTTGGTATGGATTATTGTGATAAACAATAGTTTCCAAGTTGTTCATCTTGTCATGGTTGATTGAAATTTAGGGGCCACAGAGTGAGCACAGAAGATTAACATTGAATATTATTGATTTTAGCGTTCACGGTAATTACAAAACATTGTGATGTGTGAAATAATTCTATTGGGGGCTACTAGTACTTACTGTCTTCAATATGAACTATGGTAATCTGTACTGAGTGTAATAAGGGTCATAGGGGCAGAATCCTCATCATATTATGGTGTATAAACATTGTATAGATAATACATTTGTTACTTGTATGGTCTCAACTATTTTCTTGAGAGCTATACTGACTACCAGGGTATGAACTTTGTTCATATATCTCAAGTTGAAGGTCCTAGGGTATTCCAATATTATTATATGCCTATCAATGTCAATTTGTCAAAGTGAGACTACTAATGAAAATTGGCACAAGGACCAACAAATTCCAATAATTTGAGAATTTGTGTTATTATGTACATTTGTCTGTACGTACTAATATTAGTACATTACAAAATATATAACTCTCTATAATTCAACATTATAACTGTAGATTATGATTTCAATCATAGCTTTTTACTATTGCCGAGGGATGGGTTAAACATCTGCCGATTATGATCAGCCTCTTGTTAATAATCGGATATTTGTGAAAATACGATTATTTTAATATATGTACTTGTGTACTAAATATCACTTCCATATTATAAACAAATATCTTTGTTTACAATGCTAAATTTATCCAGTTAAAAAGTAACAACTTATAGTATACTTAGAGAAGACAACTTTAATTTCAGTTTTGTATGTCTTAGTCTTGTTGTCGTTTTCTCTGAGAAAATTAACATAAATAACACATGGATTATTCCTTTAATATTGCAAGTAAGTACAGATACTCTGTAATCTGTTAAAAAATATGTCCTCTCCGATAATTCAAGACATTTATATTTAACTATTGAGAAACACATGTTTTATGAACAACACTTCCATCAAACCACATGTAATCACTGACATGATTATAAATAATCAAGAAATTCTTCAGAATGACAATTTATTCAGACTATTGCAGTTGAGCAGACATGAATTGCCTCAAAGGAAATGAATGAAATAACACATTAGTAGCTCAAATTGGACACAGTATGTTGCATAGACTGTATATTAATATAGTATATTATAAGTAAACCCCATTTTCATGAACAGAATGGTTATAGTTTAATATAAACCAATGTCTTCCAGAAAATCTCTGGGTTCTATGCTTGAATTCTCGGAGAGGACATTTTTTTTAACATTTAATGAGCTGCTGTACGAAATCAGGATGGTTCAGCCCACCAATTAAAGTTTATACACCCTCAATACTAGTGACAGTTTACCCACAATACAAAATGATTTTCTCATTTCATTATTATTAGCAGTTGACAAAGATTCTCGGAGAGGACAGATTTTAACGGAATTTTTGTGCACATATTTTGGAGAATTGAATATAATTTAAATAGGATAATACACAGAAAAAGATTTTTACCATTTATCTTCTATACCATGAAATGTCCAACTGAACTATATTCCTGATCCATGGCTATTGTGAATTGCGTTAATGAAATGCTTTATTTTAGATTCACATTCTGTAAATCATTTAACGGAATTTCTCAATAACCTTTAAATTCAAATATCATCAAACTGAATGCACGAAATCACTAAAAATTTTCACCACACGATCAACCAGACATAAGCTAAAGGTTAAATGAGGACATTTTTGGCAAACCCATAACTACAAATAAATATGAGGAAAACAATATCATCACAGCAATGGTTGGCCACTCAAAATATGCCAAAATTGGTACCCATCACCCTATAATTTTGTTAATTTTTCAAATGTAGCAGTGAAATTTTGCCTGCAGGTTGGGCTGGGTGTCAGTACTACAGAAATATTATTATGACACTCCTAACACAATGACAAATGCATCATTTTCCCGCCTATCCGAAAAATTTATTTTGTCAACCTTTAACGTGAAAGAGCCCAGATCAGAAATCTGGGAAAACCCACGAATTTATTTGTATTTGAAAATGGTGATATGTTTTCCAATCCGGGATTAAACTAACAAATCTGTAATTCTGACAACTTTTATATCGCAATCTATGTGTGAACGCAAAAAATACTATCTCCGCTACAGGTAAGACTAATGTATTTGTAGAAAATTTCCGATAGAATGGTATTTTGAAGGGGTTATATCGGTGGTCACTGGTGTTGACCTGCTTCAAAATTTGTGCAATCTTGGTTTTCAGCTGTTTTATTAGACTAGAAGGAGTAATACAATCGTAAATGTCCAAATATTAAAATATGTATTAATCCGAATAGTCTAATTTGTTGGACTAGGACCTTGGCTAACTGGGACCTTGGTTATATTTATTAAATATATAAGTAGAATAGAACATTGATAATAGAATATTGTTGGTTTTATATATGTTATTGCTTCAAAAATGTTTTAGATATGTTTCAACCAGTTAATAAAAAAAAATGAAAAAAAATATATTGTCAATCTATAAAACTGAAGGTCACTATTTTAATTTCTTATTTGTATCTTATTTGTATCTTATATATTTCTATGAATATTTATTGTTAATAAAGTCAATAAAGTGATGGTTATTATGGGCATTCACAGTTAAGATGCAATAAAGTGATTGTTACTCATGGCATTCACAGTGAAGGTGTGAGTTTGTTTTGAAAGCGATTGTTGTTTTAATCAGTTGGTCCATTTGATCTTGTGATCTAGTCAGCTTACTTGTGTTCACTTGTAACAACTGACCAGTAGTGAGTGTATTTAACAGTAAAGACAACATATGGACAGCTATATAGAGGCCAATTTACTGTCAGACAGCATATCAGCACAATGTGCCCAGTGTGGTCGGTTGATGAATGGTCAGTCTTCGGACGCAGCATAAGAACCAACAATGATGTCGAAGGATGGCACAATAAACTCAACCAGAGAGCGATGAAGGCGAACTTACCACTGTATCTCCTCCTGACTCTTTTGTATCACGAAGCCAAGGAGATTCCGACAACAATTAAGATGGTGAGTGAAGGAAAGTTGAAGCGTCGCCAGAAGAAGAACACCATGGTAATGCAGGGGAAAATCTTCAGCCTATGGGACAAATACGATGCCAAAGAGGTCTCAACCAGTCAACTGCTCAGAGAATGCGCTCAGTTATTCGCACCAGTTCCAGAACCAGACAGGCGTGACAGAGAATGCACTCAGGTATTCTCACCAGTTGAAGAACCAGACATGCGTGACATGGGTGACAGAGAGTAAATACAGCATACCAGTATGGGTATATACATGCAGATACAGCAAAACCAGCAGACTTGTATAGTGTTTTTATTGTGTTTTTACTGTTCTGTTTAATGTTATTTATCTATTTATTTGTTTTTAACTTTCTCATGACTTAATAAAAATGATTTCAATGAAATGATTCATAATATATATGAAGGTCCCAGTTAGCCAAGGTCCCAGTTAGCCAAGGTCCCAGTTAGCCAGAAGGTCCCAGTTAGCCAAGGTCCCAGTTAGCCTGACTTGAGGTCCCAGTTAGCCAAGGTCCCAGTTAGCCAAGGTCCCAGTTAGCTGGATACCATATCATCATATGAGTCATTATGACTGAATTGGTTCATATTTGGTGTGGATGTTCCCCAGGTGTCTCACACCTGCCCTGGCAATTCAGATTTGTTTGCTATGGCAGTAGAATGCCATAGCCAATTTTATGTGCTTCGGCAGTCAAAATTGTGGCTTAATTGCTGTTTTGTCAAAATTTGCATGACTAATCATAAAACGTTTACATGAAGAAGAAGATGTGAACTATTTATTTCTTCCCTGACCCTGGAATATATAAATGGTGTATGTAATACTGACTAACAGTAACCAGAACCAAGGCCGTGGGATCGAATGACTATTGAATGACAGAACCTGCCATGCCTCTTGGGGAAATTAAATTATAGTTTCTTGAATGACGTCGCCTCACAATGAGTCAACTGCAAGGCTAGTTCTGACCGAACTATGGAATTTGCCATACATTATTCAAACAGTATAACTGTATTTGATATTTTGTTAAACAAAAAATATTTTCATTTTTAACTTAATTTGTAACAAACGCAATATGCAGCCGTGCGTGCATTGATGAAAATATAGCAAGAATCTAACACGGCCACCAGCGCCGTTTATACCTTTGAGAATTAGAGTGGTCTCCCATTAATAACATCTGAATGACTGTCACTGAGTGACTGATTGTTTGTGAAGACCCCGCCTTCCCCCAATTTGAAACTAATCAGCTCACTCGATTGGTTAAATACAATTGTCTGTCATCGTGATCACTAGACTTCTGCACTGATTTTCAGGTCAGTAGCTGGCTGACCTTACACGGTTTCACACATATAGCCAGACTGGCTCCAATGCTACTCCGTGACTAAAATATTGTGTATCGAGTGTAACTTTCTTGGAAAGCGCGGGGCACCTTCAAAGAAGCCGACATTGTCGATTATCCGGGATTGTTGGATTGACACAGGGCGGATAATATAACATGGATTCAATTTCATTTTGAATTTGTCACTTACTTAGGTGTTGGCTATCCTTGACTGTTTTAACAGTTATTTCTTTTGTCATGCATGAATTTGACTATGGATAAGAGAAATTCAACTCCCGTTTTTGTAGTTTGACTTTTTATTGTTTTAACACTATTCACTTTCAATCCGCTATGTACGGCAGTGTACTGCTGCCATAGTCGAAGCCATTTACTTCAGCAAATTGCTTCGGCATTGCGGAATGCCGTAGTCAAATGCGAGGGCTGCTCACAATCACATTCACTGATTCAGATTTGTTAAAATGAGGTCATCAAGGCCATAACTCTTTCCCTCCATAGTAATTCTTAAAACAACTTTTTCTCAAGAACCCTCCTAAAAGCCGAATTAGCTTATATTTGGTACAGAGGTAGATCCATTGGAACTTGGTAGCATGGCTTAAGCCTTAAGCTATTTAAGTTTCATCACTGGTGCTCAACGCTATGAGCACGTATATTTTCAATAAAAGTAACTGTTATGACCAACGCACTTGTATTTATCAACTAAATACTAATACAAGTGTGAAACCATCCACTCACGTACTAGTACGTGTCATTTATCATTAAAATCTGACAGTAACAGAACATAAAACCTGACATGTCATGTGTTTGTCGACCATTGCATGTGACCCATCATGTCATGAATCTCCCTTTGAGTTCCCCGTGCACATGTCAAGGTCATCACATGCGTTCACACTGAGTGTACGTAATTCATGTAGCCTGATATAATTCAAGTTGAGGGTAACTACAATCTGCTCTACTATTATATACAATCTTTGATTCGCTGTACTTACTTAGCTTTTCCATGGAATGTCATTGGTATTTACCTTTCAGGGTGGGAACTTAATTACTGGTATATAAGAAGCAGTAATACCACAGTAGTACTAGACTACCACCTTGGAACAGAACCTCTGTTTTCAAAACCATATTAGGACTAGTATGTACTAGTATCTTTCTCCCCACTCTATTTGGTCAGGTACCCATTCAACGATACTGGTAAAGTGCAAGACATTGAAGACTGTATTTCAATTCTGGTCGGTTTTACCACCCTGCACTTATATTCCAGACTGCACTTTTATTCCAGACACGAGATTCAACTTCATATGGATCTTCGGTATGACCTCTAGATTGAAGAAATCATATTTTTCCAAAAAAAATTTAAAAACATGGTCGCCAGCAGCCATCCTTGATTTAAAATTTAAATCTATCGACACACTCTGCAGCCTGCATTTTGAAAATTTAACAGCATATTTATGATCACCTCTAAATGTGAGCTATTGAATTTGAACAATTTTTTATCAAAACATGGCTGCCGGGTTACTATCTTGGAGTTTACTCTTTACATGACTAAATATTCAGCATGCCCTACGGCCAACAATTTTCATCCTAATGATCCCAATCTTCATATGACTCCAGCAGCCATCCTTGATTTAAAATTTAAATCTATCGACACACTCTGCAGCCTGCATTTTGAAAATTTAACAGCATGTTTATGATCACCTCTAAATGTGAGCTATTGAATTTGAACAATTTTTTATCAAAACATGGCTGCCGGGTTACTATCTTGGAGATTACTCTTTACATGACTAAATATTCAGCATGCCCTACGGCCAACAATTTTCATCCTAATGATCCCAATCTTCATATGGCTCTTTGGGATGACCTCTGGTATTAATTAAACATTTAAACTTTTCACATTACCTATCGCTCCATTGACTGTAATATACATGTATGACATTGTCCCTTTCCAAGTTGGGTTACAGTGTCATTGACACTTTCATTTTATGCATGCTACATTCTCTCAGTGGGCAGGACTTAAAATTTGTACGAAAGTTTGATTCTCGCATACATACACGTATCTCTGCTTTGTTATGTAACGACATCATATTGATCATAGCTATTAGGTCAGGATGTTTTTTGCCAATTGGCCAACAGTAAATCTTTCAAAATTGAAAGCTATACTGTCTATACATGTGCAATAAATATTGCAATTATGCATTCCTGTCACATTCCCATCAACTCATTTGACTGAAGATACAGGGAGAGGGTAAACTTTTTTAAGATTTGAAAGTAAGATATTACTATTGAGAAATTGACACATTTGCATTGAATTTTCAAAACTTTCCCAGGGGATGCCATTCAAACCGTCTCTAACATGGAATGAGTGATACCCCCCTCCAACCAACTTGTGGCATAACTTATATGGCAGATAATGTGGTCGAAAAATTAGACATACCCATTTTTTCCCCTGCTGCATCGCTACACATAAAAAAGCAGAAATTTCTCGCCGCTATATTCGGTACATTTTTGTTCACTGAAGTAAGCACACAATATGTCTTTAATTAATGGATATTCTCTTTGTTTGCAGGCGGTCATGTTGGGTGTGCTTTGCAACAGATGATGATGACTATGACGCAAAGTGGGTCAAGCCTTGTCGATGTCGGGGTACAACAAAATGGGTCCATCAAAGCTGCTTACAGCGATGGATCGATGAGAAGCAGAAAGGCAATAGCACAGCCAAAGTAGCTTGCCCACAATGCAATACAGAATATATAATTATATTTCCAAAGCTGGGTATGTGGCCACATTTAAAAATATCTTTGTTTCCCCTCACCATACCCAAAATTAAAAAAATTAGTAGGTAATACATTGTAGGTAATTAAATTTTTGTTAGAATTACAAGTAATCACTGGTTGGATGATTAACCCTTTCATTGACAAGTACATGTTTATGTAGTTCCCTTAAAGATACGGGCGGTGTTGGCGGTGGCTTTGCTGTTAAAATATTCACCTCTGTCAAAAAACGCCATAAAGTGAAAGAATAGTAAAATATAGACTTTGTTCTTATACTAATCAGAAATATGGCATAAACAGTATGTTATTGTCAATTTGTTTCCCTTTGTTATGTAAACAAAAGCAAAAAAACGTTACGTTACCTGGCTTTTGTTTATATCAGGATATGGTAAACATAAAGATCGTTATTTGTTACTGTTTTCCTGATATGGAAATAATGAGCGTTTATATCATTTTTGTGTGATTAACCAATAGAATTGCGCTGTGTTATGTAAACAGAAGCACAACTTCTGTAACACGAGCAGGCTCTTGTTTACGTATACCATCGTATTCTTGACAACAATATACTATTTACGTGCTGATTATGTTTGGCATATGAACAAAACTATATATATTTTAATATTCCTTCTGTTAATGGCGATTTGAACAAATAGGAATATTTCTGCAACGAACGCCGCCCATGCCTTTAAGAAATGTTCATATATTAGTAATAAGATAAACAAACATTGATCATTTGTAGAATTTATTATCTGAAACATTTCCCTCCAATAATTAGGACTCCTTCTGTAATTGTACTTCTATTATCAGTCACTTGCTTATTTTTTCATGAAACCCCCCCCCCCCCCCCAGATGAATAATAGACCATTCAAATTTATACAAATTTATAACTGAATGGGAGAATCCATTTAGCAAAGAAAGGGTTAATGTGAGTTTAATAAATGTATTTGATATCTATTCCTCAAAATGCCATAAAATAGACTCATGTAGCCTGTATCTTTCAAGCCATGTTAAAGACAATAAAAAGGTTTTCAACACATTTCAAATATTCTATTCATGTGTTTATCATCTTGATTGAAAATAAAAAAAATATTCTGATATAAGTCAATAAAATATTTTGAGTAGGGATGTAGGTAGATCATGCCATGAATCTCTACTCTGGCTAATACCCGTAGAGATCATATTCCACCAGTACAAAACATTGGAACATTTTGAAGTTTTGACAGGGAACCTTATAAAGTTATTATCTGTTCATTAATAATATACTTCACTTTAGGTGAAGGTCCCAACTCGAAATGTCACAATTTAAGTGAATTTGTCAGCGATTTTGCTTCCCATCGCTTGCAATTATGAGATTTCTCCTGCAATGTTTATTGCGATATCGGCGCACAAAAGGCAGAGAATAGCAATAAATTTTGAGTTGGGACATTCATCTATAGGAAATGTTCAGATAATAAGTTCAACTAACGGCCAAATTTGGCCAATATGTGAGTCATATTTTGTAGAGCTGAAATAATTGCACTCAAATGACACAACATACTTAAAATATGAATTTTCCGGTGTTTGGTTATTGCTCTTCGATTATCAGTCTTCAATGCAGATTGTTGTCAAAATTCTTGATATTGATCATTTATGGTATTTTGAGTGCTACGCCAGCAGAGTACACACCAAAACAGTTTGTGATATAGCATGACAATAGGGCGATTCTCCAGATAAGAGGCAAATATCCGAAAATTGAAAAGGTATTTTAGACTAAAGCAGGTGGCATTTAGTTAAGGTATTGATATAAGGCTAACAACATTAAAATAGTTTTGGTTGAAATGTGATTGTTTGTGTGATTTTTATCGACATATATCTCCTACGTGAAAATCCAAACATAACTCTCTTTTTCCTGTATTGTATACCCTGCATATTAAGCACTGTTTAAACATTAAGATTGGCAATGTTATTATGTAAATGTAACCTGGGAACACATTTCATGGAATAGAAATGAAA
This sequence comes from Siphonodentalium dalli, assembly GCA_032622095.1. Taxonomy (NCBI): domain Eukaryota; kingdom Metazoa; phylum Mollusca; class Scaphopoda; order Gadilida; family Siphonodentaliidae; genus Siphonodentalium; species Siphonodentalium dalli. The sequence continues at coordinate 114,463,325 of CP136062.1, read as the reverse complement.
TAATTATACTATATATCCGATAAACGCATTTTTTCAATCCCAAAATTTGGCCCTTTATCAATGTCCCGTACAACACTTTTAAAACAATTTTTCTGTCCCAGAAAGACCAACTTGCCGTATGATTACCCATATTTCAGTTTCAATGCCTCTGTATATAAGCCATCAAGCAAGAAATGAGACCTAACTCATTGTCCTTTCTCAGTACTCAAATTGATATTGTCCCGTACAACACTTTGGGGTGTTGTACGGGACATGTCCCGTACAACACTATTTGACTGATGAATTTTACTGCTCTTATAAAGTTCAATATATTGCGTTTGGTTGACATTTATTACTAAAACACACATATACCGTGTAGTTACATAATTGTTACACAATTATATTGTCTATATTACTATAAATATACTCTTGGGTAGTAAGTATACTATTTTTTAGAATAATACGTACAGACTATGTCCCTTGTACCACCCTGTGTGCCCATGTCCTGCATATACCGGACATTCAAATAACTCTACTTTTGTTGGAATATCGATACTGTACACTAAAGTACCCACCCACCACCCCATGATCGTATGTAAGTACCCACCCACCACCCAATCCCGCCATCCATAGTATCTTATGCGCCGCAGGCACCACTACTTACTCATGATCGTTTGTATATAAGTGACCCACCCACCACCCCATCCCGCCACTCATAGTATCTTATGCGCCGCAGGTGCCACTACATACTCATGATCATATGTATGTAAGTACCCACCCACCACCACACCCGCCACCTATAGTATCTTATGCGCCAAAGGCGCCCCCTACATACTCATGATCGTATGTATGTAAGTACCCACCCACCACCCCATCCCGCCACCCATATAGTATTTTATGCGCTGCAGGCGCCACTACACACTCATGATCGTATGTGTGTAAGTACCCACCCACCACCCAATCCCGCCATTCATGGTATCTAATGCGCCGCAGGCGCCACTACATACTCATGATCGTATGTATGTAAGTGACCCACCTAACACCCCATCCCACCATGCATAGTATCTTATACGCCGCAGGTGCCACTACATACTCATGATCGTATGTATGTAAGTACCCACCCACCACCCCATCTCGCCACCCATAGTATCTTATGCGCCGCAGGTGCCACTACATACTCATGATCGTATGTAAGTACCCACCCACCACTCAATCCCGCCATCCATAGTATCTTATGCGCCGCAGGCGCCACTACATACTCATATGACCCACCCACCACCCCATCCCGCCACTCATAGTATCTTATGCGCCGCAGGCGCCCCTACATGCTCATGATCGTATGTATGTATGTAAGTAAACAACCCACCACCCCATCCCGCCACCCATAGTATCTTATGCGCTGCAGGCGCCACTACACACTCATGATCGTATGTATGTAAGTACCCACCCACCACCCAATCCCGCCATCCATAGTATCTTATGCGCCGCAGGCGCCACTACATACTCATGATCGTATGTACATATGTATGTAAGTGATCCACCCACCACCCCATCCCGCCACCCATAGTATCTTATGCGTCGCAACCGCGTCTACATACTCATGATCGTATGTATGTAAGTACCCACCCACCACCCAATCCCGCCATCCATAGTATCTTAATCGCCGCAGGCGCCCCTACATACCCATGATCGTATGTATGTAAGTACCCACCCACCACCCCATCCCGCCATGCATAGTATCTCATGCGTATCAGGCGCCACTACATTATAATGATCGTATGTAAGTACCCAACCACCACCCCATCCCGCCACCCATAGTATCTTATGCGCCGCAGGTGCCACTACATACTCATGATCGTATGTATGTAAGTACCCACCCACCACCCAATCCCGCCATCCATAGTATATTATGCACCACAGGCTCCCCTACATACCCATGATCGTATGTATGTAAGTACCCACCCACCACCCCATCCCGCCACCCATAGTATCTTATGCGCTGCAGGCGCCCCTACATACTCATGATCGTATGTATGTAAGTAAACAACCCACCACCCCATCCTGCCACCCATAGTATCTTATGCGCCGCAGGCGCCCCTACATACTCATGATCGTATGTATGTAAGTAAACAACCCACCACCCCATCGCGCCACCCATACTATCTTATGTGCCGCAGGTGCCCCTACATACTCATGATCGTATGTATGCAATAACCCACCAGCCACCACCACCCCATCCCGCCACATATAGTATCTTATGCGCCGCAGGCACCCCTACATACTCATGATCGTATGTATGTAATATCAATGGGTATGATACTTAAGTGAAAAAATATGTAGCTTTGAACCATTTCATTAAATTATACAATAATAATCTCTGATGGAAAATTATGTCCCGTACAACACTTTTCCAGTTGTCCCGTACAACACCAGTATTTTTCAACAATATCTTGAATGTAAATGAACCCCATTACAATAGTTATGTCAACTTTGCAAAAGGGTTAACTTTCTGAGCACACAAAGGACACATCCTGACAAGTACCTTCATCATTGGATTGAATATGTCGTTGAAAGTCATTGACCACAAAACCAGTTCCCAAATTATGTCCCGTACAACACCGCATATTTTTTACTATTTAAAAAAAATTAGATCTCTATGAACAATCAAGTTTTATTGTGCTTGTTATATGTGCCTAGCAGCATTGCCAGGGTATATTATATATCGCAAGTTTAATTTCCTGAATAAAATAGGGGCCATATAAGAGTATAAATGTCCCGTACAACACCTGGAGAATCGCCCAATACATAAATAAAAACTATTAAAACTCTTTACCACCTAATATCAAATATCACTGGAAACCCGGTGACATATTTTGATGTACTATTTATCAAACGGTTCAGGTATATGCAAAATATGTCAAATAATGTCATCAGTGAAAAACTGCTGATAAATTGTTATCTATATATTGAGGATCTACGAGTCCTCAGTTTATAGCGGAATTTACAAAACGAGTCCAGTAAATTAGGTCTGCACCGAGCCTTTGTAAATTCAGTTATAAACTGGGGACAAGTTGTAGATTCTATTTATTACATGATCCAAAACCTTGATAAAACATACTTAAAGAAACAAATGGGATGTGAAACTAACATTGGCTTCTATAAGACCTGCGATGACATTTCATGTAACTATGCATTGTTTGCTCACGTTAAGAAATAGTCCCAGATAAATAGGCTCTTTGACGTATTTAAAGGCATATATTTAATGAAATAACATTTCAAATTCTTCATTCATTAAAGTTTGTTGGAAAAATATTGGAAACCATAGTATTTTGAGACATAGTGTACGGAATGTAAATAGACGACAAACTGGAAGTCAAAGGTCACCTGGCACTATTTCCTTTTATGCATATTACAATTTATAGAATGGGTGTATTGAATCGAATACGGGTAGGATCATGTAATGAATAGTATTGTGTAACCGACAAAAGAGATTTGGAGCTATGTGCGGAAATTATAACACATTTATCGGTTGTTTGTTGATTTTAATATGTGAACATTTCCTATGGGATAACTACTCATCAGTGATGCTTTAGTATAGAAAGGGCTAAAATCGCCACAGGGGTTTAAATACCAGTAGTGAACACTTCTGCAATATCATGTAGCCTACCGGTATGATGTGATGGTATTTGTAATAAATACAAACGGTGAACAAAAACAAAATGACAAATACAGATAACTCAACATATATACAGGAAACCATAAAGTACAAGATGGCGCAGACGATTAATGAATAATATTGAAGTAGAGATGGATTAGTATCCATTCCGTGCTATTGGTGTGTCATTTGTTGGACGGTGATGAATCGAGATGGGGAAATTTCCATAAGATTCAAAAATGTACCCCACGCAGACACCGAATCGATGCATCGCAGACCAAGAACTGGCGCATGTATATAGCACATAAATGTATGGACGTACATTAGGTCAGTTTCAAGTTTGCTATGAATGCTATGAATTTGTCCACGTGTGTTTATTTACAGACTCAGCTAAGCTAATGTAGCATCAAACAGAAGTAACTAAGTTATAATATTTCAATTCACGTCTAAGTTATGTATTCTCATGTAAAATAAGAGTCTATGGACGGTTGGCTTTCCGGAATGTAGCTTCTCTCCATAAGCGTGCACAACTTACAGTGAAAAGGTGAATAGCTTCATATGATTCACGATTTGTATCTTCAAGAGGTAGATCTGATAAATTTCTAATTGTCCCTGAGAGCTTTCCGATGAATGGCAACAAGCCATATTTCCGACTAGATCCTGAAAAGTTACCCATAATTCTGATGTGGTTATGGAGTCGATTACTGAGGGCATTACAGTACGGTATTACTGTATATGAATCAAGTTTTTTAAAAAACGGTATGATGTGATCGTATTTGTGATCCATTTTCTCCATCTATCTTCTATTACAGGTCCTTTCGTGTATATACTGGACATTGTGGAGAGGATTATCTACAAGATGTGTCCTTTTGTTGCCGGTGGCATTTTTATTGGCTCTGTTTACTGGACTGCAGTCACTTATGGAGCTGTCACTGTGATGCAAGTGAGAACATTAGTTGTACTGAATGTTTCAAAGGCTCAGGGTGACTTGAAGCCTCAAATTGTAGTTAATATCGCTTTTCTTACATCCTAGTTTTGGAGATTAAAATAGGTCCATATTACTATGTGATATACTTTTGTACAACTTCATATATATGCCTCAGGAGAAATTATTCAAATCACTGCATATACCGGTGTAGTGTGTGTGCTTATAACTCAGATATGGGAACTTTCAACTATTGAAAAAGACTACCAATCAGTTAAAGGTAATCAATCCGATTTGATGGGTCCCATATCATCGGATTCCAACAACAACAACACCATTTTTTTAAATGCTGCTTCAGTTATCAGAATCAATTAATTGCCCAAAAATAATGCTAACCACAGTCAACTATAGTATAAAATTGCCCAAAACCTGTTAATTATCAACATTTTGTTCAATGAAATTTTACCAGTTTGCCAAATATCTGACACAAAAAAGTCACTGGATCTTCATCCACAATTTGGTCCGAAACCTTATTCTCATCGACTGTTTACTGGGCCACTAAAAAATTTCGGTGGTGACAAATAATAGATTTTAAAAATCTATATCTGATCACTCTGGGCTGTGATGGGTGCGTTCCTTGACTCGAATCAAGTACTTTTTACCCCTGAAGCCAAAGAAATAGTAATTTGTGAGCGTTAATTCTGATTATGCATCTTTAATGATTTATTGTGTCGCCATTCAACCCAAAGAAACAAGTTACAATAACACATAAGGACACAGACAAAAATGAAAACAAGGCAAATAAATACACAAATAAATACTTGCAATAACATACATGGCGCACACACACTAAGAATCAGGCAGACAAACAAATTCTAATCAAATAAATATCATCCAACACTGTTCTCTGGATTGATGAACTACATGCAATTGAAGTTATAGCCTTCATTTAATTTACTGCTATATACAGGTTAGTACAAGTACTGTTAAAGGCCCACTTAATTTTCGAACCCCCAGATCACATTTATAAAATATATGCCATATTATATACCATTTGAAAGAGGAAGCTCCAAAACATTGTATTATCAACTTATCCGGTGTAATAAACTGTGAACATGTTTTTGTTGAGTTACTGACGTGTTTTTTTCATCTGGATTGTAGTTCAAATTGTCTTATTTTCAATGGAGGGGGAATAACTCTAAATATTAAAGATAGAGTTATTCCCCTTCCATTGAAAACACATTTTTAGTTTGAATTTTGTTGCATTCTGGGAGCCAAAAGGGGGGTAATCTTTGTATGATTTCAGCTGTCTTATATTTCTCTATGGGCATCTTCTGAGACAGACATTTCAAATGGTGATGAATTATAGTATTTTAATAATATTTTATGGCATAGATTGTTATTAAAACCGTATATCTAGGCACTATAAAAAAATAATCAGTGACTCAAAAATTAGGTGGGCCTTTAATGACAGCAATTGATTAGCTATTAAATATTAAAGTTTAATACTGGCGCTAAAGGTGTTATATTTCATTAAAAATGGAATGCCCTATCTTCCAACTTTCAATGCCTCCTACCTAACTATCTATTCACTACCAGTAGTCATTTTCCTTGCAAGTTTGTGATTCTTAGTATTAAGATCTATAACTGGGTAAGGAGGGTGGGGAAAGTTTTGTTTGCCTAGATCAGCTTTCAAATCAAATTTCTAGACCGAACTTGGTTCTTCTATCTAGAATGCATACACAAAGGAATTTCGCTCAAAAATATTAATCACTCATTAATGAAACCTGCCAATTATACGATCGATACTTAAGGATAACCAATCAGTGGCCTTATACTAATTCACTAAGGCTAAGTCAAAACAGCAGAGCTATATTTAATTAAGTTACCTATTCAATTAGTCAAATTTTTATTCAAACCAATTTACCAAAGGCTTCCTACTCTATTTGCGAATTACCAGTATGTAATTTGTAAACAAATTGTACAATTCACAGTAAATTTGAGACAAAAAGTCCTTTTTCTCCTCCAGTAGTTTTTAGCTCACCAGATATGAAGACTAGCTATAGTCAAATATTGTTTTTGCATCTGTCCATCATTCTGTCTCAAGAACCACAAGACTGAATGGGGTCATGTTTGATATGGGACTTTAATCAGACTCAGACTCTCTGTTGTAGTCTTTAAAAAAACTAATTTTCTTAGTCTCTACAGACTCGTGAACATCTCAACATTCTTGTCATTCTATGACTGTCTTGTTGCATGATTGACTCTGCAGAAAATTTTACTGGTAAGCATTTTTATGTTTACCCATACCATAGTATGGTAAACATAGTGTCGTTGTCCGGATTGACCACTCGTCGTTAGTCCGTCTGTCTGTCTCTGTCTGTCTGTCTGTAGACACTTTACGCATGGTGCGATAACTCGAACATTTTATATCTGATCGGAACCAAATTTTGTATATGAATTTGTCAGCACCAAATACAGATCGAGTTCGAATATGGGTTCGATCCGAGTTTTTTTCACGGAGTTATGGCCCTTTTTCGACTTAGAATTTATGCATGCTACCATAACTCAAAAAAAATTTATATGATCAGAATCAAATTTGGTATGCAAGTTTCTCGGACCAAAATACAGATCGAGTTCGAATATGGGTTTGATCCGATATTTTTCAATGGAGTTATGGCCCTTTGACATAGAATTTCTGCATATTTTGATAAATCAACCATTTTTCAACTGATAAGAACCAAATTTGGTATGCGAGTTACTCAACTCAAAATACAAATCGAGATTGAATATGGGTTAGATCCAACATTTTATACCAGAGTTATGGCCCTTTTTCAACTAAGAATTGAACAGATAACCATAGCAGTCAACAACAAATTGATTACCAGCACCAGCAGTAAAACTTTAGCTCTGTAAGAGACAAGCAGTATCTGAGTTATTGATAATTAGAGTTATTTTTAGACATTAGTGTGAGGAGAAATCAGCTATGTTTTTAGGGACAGGACACACACTGGCTTACAGGCAGTAGCTCTATCTAATTAATTTGCACTCTTACTCTGGTTATTGTAAACTCTCTTAACCCAAGTATCCCATGTCCTGGCCACCTTTCACATTTAACCCAAGGCTGTGGTGGTTTAGCTGTACCAGTGTATTCTCTTATATAAATGCTAGTGACCCATAAATTCAAATAATTTGTGTTATGTACATTTGTCTATAATAGTACATAAAAGTATACTCTATAATTCAACACCAAAACTCTCATTTATGATTCCAATCATAGTAATTTACTGTCGCCAAGGGATGGGTTAACATCTGCCGATCGTGATCGGCCTCTCGTTTTCATCGTTATATCGATGACTTCGGTCATCTTTATACTGTTGTACATAGAGGATCTCTAATGAGTCGCAATTCTATACAAAATTTATTAATCAAATTTAGTGGACGAGGTTAATAAATTTTTTATAGAATTGCGACAAATTTGAGATACAAGGAAAAACGATCTCGAAACAGCTGGGGTTGAAACAAAAATTAATATTGATGACCATATCACAAGCAAAGACACCTTCATGAAAAAATATAGTTCCATTTTAAAATGTGTCTTTTCATGTTGACATAATAGTTCAACCACCCTTATCACTCATGTTTGTCTCAGTCAACACTAAACAACCCAACACAATAGAATATCATAATGATATTCTAATAAATATAATAATAAATTTCTGGCATTGACATCAATATCATTGCGCTAAGCTCTTATGTCACTGCTCATGTCGATAATACACATGTGTCTTACTAAAAGATATGAGGCCGGGTTTTGGGGCTAATAATGTAATAAAGTAGTTTTATGGTTAGTTTGGCACATTGGAGAACTTTAAAGACACCAATTCAGATCACTTCATTGTATTTTTTCAGGTTCTTGGACACAAAGAAGGCCTAAATGTGATGGAGAGAGCTGATCCTTTGTTTTTACTTATCGGACTTCCAACCATTCCAGTTATGTTAATTCTCGGCAAAATGGTTAGATGGGAAGATTATGTTCTTCGTTTGTGGAGGAAACATTTCTCAAAAATCGCACTCATTCAATTTTTATTTCCAAACGGTAAGTTTTGCTGGTTATTATAAAGTCCATTGTCAATCTTTTTCTACACTAATATCATTTACTGTTCAACAAGACCCTCCAACCTTCAGAATTTAAACTGGATAGGAGGATACCCACCAAGGTGAGGCCAAGCTCTTTACCAGGACTGATATCACCAAAAAGGCTGTTCATAGAAATTGGAGATTTAACTTGACTTGCTTCACTGGCACAGCCTTGGTACATGAATACTCAACTCTATCATCAAATTAAGAAATAACATTGCAAGAAAAATTGGTTGGGATTGTCTCCCCTGCCTGATTTTTCTTACCTCAATATGCAGTGACCAGTTACTCTAATGACATTCAATATGACCCCCCCCCCTCTGCCTGAATTGTTTTTCACTACCTTGATACCCAATGGCTAGTTACTCAATATTCAATATGACAATGCAACTCCGAAAAGCTATCATTGGCAACAATGAAGCATCTTTTTAGCTCACCTGAGTAGAAGTCTCCACACCTTGTCCATCGGCTGTCTGTCCATCTGTCCGTCAACATCTTCTTCTCCAGAACCGCAAGTCCGAATTAGAGTCATATTTGATGTGGAGGGTCCTCAGATGACTGGGATTGATATTTCTTCAAATGGGGTCACCAGGCCAAATATGGGCAGAGCCTTGTACATAATTCTTTCCCGCTCTAGTAGTTCTTAAAACGTCTTTTTCTCAATAACCATCAGGGCCTATTCAGTTTATATTTCGTATTAAGCGTCTTTGTGTGACTGGGATTGAGATTTGTTCAAATGGGGTCACCGTGTCATATAGGGTTGGAGCCATGGACATAGCTCTTTCACTCCCTTCGTAATTCTTAAATCGTCGTCTTCTCAAGAGCCATCAGGCTTATTCAGCTTACATTAAGTATGGAGGGCCATTGGGTGACTGGGATTCATATGTATTCAAATGGGGTCACCAGGTCAAATAGGGGTGAAGCCAGGGACATAACTTTTTCACTCAAAAGTCTTTCTTAAAACATCTTCTTTGCAAGAACCATTTGGCCTATATAGCTGATATTTGGTATGGATGGTCCTGGGGTCACTGGGATTCAAATGGGGTTACCAGGTCAAATAGGGGTGAGGCTAGTGAAACATAACACTTTTCATCCAATAGTAATTCTTAAAATGTCTTCTCCTCAAGAGCCAACATGCCTATTTAGCTTAACGGAATTATTTGGTCAAAAAAATATTTTTGTTATCGTCATAATACTAATTGTATCTCTAACACGTCAAGAAAATTCAAAATCGAGCAGATACTATAAAAAAAATCGCGGAAGTATCCGAAGTGTAAGTCACGTGACTGATTAGTGCGATCACATGACTAGAACATGGCCGATCAGCTGCATCGACGTGGTTAGTTTACCCGATTCGCTTACCGGTGACAGCGTTGGGCGGAGCTTGAAATAATTCTGCCAATCGCGTAACGAGTTGATAAATAAAATATCGCAGTCTCTGGTTAATTACCTTTTATACAATAAATAGCGATCATTGAATAAAACTGTTTGAATGTGCTTATTATCCCCCGCCAGATTGAAAATATGCGGGGGATATAGGAATGGGTTCCGTCCGTCCGTCCATCCCAAATTTGTAAGAGTCATAACTTGAACAATTGTCAACGGATTTCAAAGATTTGTGGTATATGAGTTCACCTGACAATTACCTAGAATGAGTTCGCAAGCCAGGTCCGGTCGGATATTTTTACCGGAGTTATTCGACTTTGTTTATTATTTTTGTCGAATGTACCAAATAGCAAATAGACGACGTCACAGGGCTCATTTCCACAAATGTCAATGGATTTCAAAGATTTTTGGTGTATGAGTTCACATGACCAGTATCTAGAACGAGTTTGCAAACCAGGTCCGGCCGGATATTTTCAGCAGAGTTATTGGACTTGGTCAAATGGACGATGTCACATGGCTAATTTCCACAAATGTCAGTACCTAAAATGAGTTCGCAAGCCAGGCTTTTTGCCACCTCCTGTTTAGCACATACTGAGAACGCAAACATTATTGAGAATGCACTTCCCCAACTGCACAATCCGGCGGGGGATACCGTCGTCTGCGACTGCTTGTTATGAAATGGATTTGCTAGAATGTTAGATTATAACGAATAATGATGGCTAAAATGTAAGTTGAAGCGATAAAAGTTGTGTGAAATGAGATTAATTTATGCAGAAATGCAATGAGCGGAATATAGTGCGAAACTAAATTGAACTGTTTCTGAATGAATACAAGTTGGGCCTTCTAGATTCTTCGTTGTATGGTACAAATTTTGGAAGCTACTTTATACACTTACAAATTTACAGTCATGTTTAGGATCACCTCTAGATGTGAGCTATTAAATTTTAGTGATTTATGGTAGCCATCTTGAATTTTACTCTTTGTATGAATAAATCCTATGGCACACTCAACAGACCACATCCCTCATCTAATCGCCACCAAACTTCATTTGAATCTTTGGGTTTTACTCTTTGTATGACTAAATGCTTATGCACACCCTACAGGTCACATCTCTCATCCGAACATCGCCAAACTTCAGATGGATCTTCGGGGTGACCTCTAGATGGATGTCATCGATTATTTCTGAAATTTGATAAAAACATGGCCGCCAGCAGCCATCTTGGATTTAAAATTTTAATCCATCTGCATTTATCGGAGAATTGTTTTGAAAATTTTCAGGCATGTTTAGGATCACCTCTAGATGGGAGCCATCAAATTTGAACAATTTTCGATGAAAAACATGGATGCCGGCAGCCATCTTGGATTTTTTCATTATGGGTATCATTTGTTTGTGGCAATTACATCTGATGTTTCATACGACATCTGCATTTATCGGAGAATTGTTTTGAAAATGTACAGGCATGTTTAGGATCACCTCTAGATGGGAGCCATCGAATTTGAACAATTTTCGATGAAAAACATGGACGCCGGCAGCCAACTTGGATTTTTTCATTATGAATATCATTTGTTTGTGGCAATTACATCTGATGTTTCATACAACATCAGCTGGTCAGTTTTTCGATTGCCATGGGTTGGTTTTCGTTGACCGTCCGTGCGTCCACCAACAATTTCCTTTAGCACACCTTAGAGGCCACATCCCTCATCCGAGCATTGCCAAACTTCATATTCATTTTGTAAGAAAACATGGGCGCCAGCAGCTGTCTTGGATTTCACATTTGAATCCATCATCACACCATGCAGCCCGCATTTATTGGAGAAATGTTTTGAAATTTATAGGCATGTTTAGGATCACCTCTAGATGGGAGCTATCAAATTTGAACGATTTTCGATTTATCTACACAATACAATCCATTTACTGAAAAGTTTTTACTTTCCTTCTTCTTATATCATTCTATTGACTGCTCATAAAGTTATTAAAGCCTCCCCAAATTGAGCTACAGTGTTTTTGACACTTTCATTAATTAAAACGAGGGCTCATATCGTATATAAATGACTCCGAGATATACATGTATTCAGTTGATAGCCTTGCTATGCCATGCCAACAGTTATCACCAGGTTTCCTATGTAACCCTGAATTTCACATACCACATTCCTTTTTATGTCAGCTGGCCAGTTTTCCGGCCAACCAGATTATAGGCTAGCCATTTGTGCATTGGCCGGTTTTCAGGTGAACCATTCTAAGGGTTAAATAGTTAATCGGCGAACCGTTCAGTGGGTTAAATAGTTAATAAGAACTGACATTTATGTTTCAGAATTCAGCGGATCACAGTCACGGGTACCTGCTGAAACTGTTCCACTCTCAGATCCTCTCTCAGCCACTCGTCTCCTATGTGGCGCTCTTGTTCTTCCTACAGTTGCTACCATCGCTGGAAAGCTGATGTTTGGCAGCGTGTCTTCCAATTTCCAGAGAACTTTGCTGGTGAGTATATTGTAGCAGCTTGCCTTGTCCTGACTCCAGTCTATTCATCATGTACTAACAAACAAAAATGAGGAACCAATATATATATCGAAATGGGAAATTTCCAATCTATTCAGAGGATATACCAGTATAGACGAAGAGCTTTGACTTTCATTATCAATAAAATAGTTTTTTTCCCGACCATACATTCTGTGAAAAAATGAATGGCACATTGTAAACAGGCATTCATTCCTGCATCCTATACGTTATACGAGCGATAACTCTACATTTGCTGCTTGGGCTATTTCCATATCGTTATGTGACAGAGGACGCCCCGTTATTTGTGACAAAATTTTTTGCTACTGTTTATACATTATCAAATAATAAATATCGGTATTTGATTACTTGCATCTATTATTTCATTCCTGGTCTCAAATTTTAATGAATTTATACTTTCTTGCACCTGGGAAGATCTAGATATGTTTTCTATTAGTGTCAAATTTGGGTTCCGCCCACCAATTTTCCCCAGAGTTATGGCCCTTTGTTGGAATTATTTTGCCATGCTCTAGTTTCATATTCAGACAGTAAATATATGTTCCATAGTTTACATAATTACACTGGAAATTGACCTCTAAAATATTTGTTGTTGAAATTTAGTGCTTTGGAAACCTGAATGCATCTGTTCTTTTTTCTTCAGGGAGGTATAGCATTCTTAACAATTAAAGGTGCTCTGAAGATATACTACAAACAACAGCAGTATATGCGACAAGCTAATCGAGTCATTTTGGATTATCCTGGAGAAAATCAGATAAACAGTGCAGACAAGACAACTCAACTACCACAAGAACAGCCACAGCAATGATTTCCTCTCCCTCATGTTGGAGCCATCCATGTGTTAAGTCTACCGCCCCCCCCCCCCCCATACCTGCTGGTTGTTTTGGAGAACATGAAAGGTTTCTGGTTATGGGATAGTACCATGATGACAGCATTCTGGATAGCAGATTTGTTCACATTTTTATAGTACTGTACTGTAATTCGAGGTGGAGTGTCATTATACTATCGGTACAGTGGGCGACAACACTCGGCCACCAGAAAAGATTTTATGAAGTTATAACAATAAAGCCATGCAGAATTCAACATCCTTGCATTACCAGTGATAACTGTAGGCCTTTTAGAGCCCAGGTCTGTTGTGATTTTATTCCGAGACACTGACGAATAGCTGTTTTAAAAACAAATATTGCAACTTGTTTGAGTGAAATTAAGATGTTCGTGAAGATAATAATTCTACTCACGCTCCAACTTAATTTTGCTTTCTCCATCTCCAAATACAGTACTATAAAAACATGTACAAATAACTACTTCCATTCAACCTGAACATTTGCAGAAGACATCTTTGACTCAACTTAATTATTTTTCTATATGTTATCGATATTAGATTGGTGTTACAGTCTCCTTTTAATCAATCCAAAAATGAAACTTTATTATACCCCCTGCAACGAAGTTAGGGGGTGGGGGTATACTGGAATCAGCTTGTCAGTCCGTCCGTGGACACAAATTTGTCCAGAGTTTTCTCAGTCGTTTTTTGATCAATTTCCGTGAAACTTGGCACAGACATCAACCACCATGGGAACCTGTGATTAAATTTTCGCAACATGTATAATATTGTCCGAGCTTTTATTCCTACATTTTTAGGTCAATTTTTGTTTAACTTGGCACAGATATTTAGTACCATGGGAACCTGTGCACCTGCGATTATGATGTCTGTCCTGTCCTGTTTTGTGGAGTTATTCCCCTTTTTCGACTTAGAACTTTTTCGCAACATGCATAATTTTGTCCGAGCTTTTATTCCTACATATTTCGGTCAGTAGGTTTAAGATTAGGGTTAGGGTTGTGCACCTGCAATGGGAACTGTTATTTTATTATTTTAACTAAATGTTTACTGACATGTGAAACATCTTAGTATTTTTAAAACATGGGGGGGGGGGGGGTATCCTTAGTCCCATCGGGACAGTCACACCTCTAGTTTTTATCATAAATAACAAGGGAAATATTAAATACAAGTTGAAATGTGTCTAGCTAGGTTTATGGCCAGTAGTGGACACAGATTATTGACATCGCATTGTGAAGACGAGCGGCAGGATGATTTACAATTTTTTATATTTGGTGGGCTATAAAAATCACTCAGCAGGCCATATTGTTTATGTGGAGGCAGGTGTTTGAGAAACAGAATATTCATTTTATTTGGCCTAATACTTCTAGACTTTTGATTGGTTCTTCTATTCAGTTATAAAATTATACATTGGCAATCATCTATGATTCATTTAGAGGGGATGCTTTGTTCCCAAATACTCATCTGTAGGGCATTTTCAGATAATAGGGCAGTATTTTGAACTTAATATTTTAACAAATCTCCAAGTGAACTGTAGGTATCTATTATAGATGGTTTAATGCCAAAATCATCTCTGATTAGCAAGAGAACAGGTAAATTTATGTTAACAATGGTATAGCAAAGGTTGTTAATCCTGCTTATGTTTATTCTGGAGAATTTAATTCCGAAGTTGATACATTGAGCTTACCTCTGCATTCTGTTTAAGTACTTTTCACTTGTTTTGTTTTATTTTGATCAAAAACACAATTTATGTCTGTTGTGAGGGGGGGGGGGGGTTTGTTTATTAAAATGCTTATTAAAGCCACACATAGTGTTCAAAGCTCTGAATTATATTAATTCTAATATATTCTGTATGATAAATCATTGGAAGGAGGAAGCTCTATTATAAAGTATAAATTATATTGACATTGTTATCATACAGCCAGAGATAAGTGAAGTGAAACACTGCTGGGGTGTTCACACCTGCATAAATGTAGCAAATAAATTTAATCATTGATGCTAGGCCTGGGAAAAGTTATTGATCAACTCAAAACTTGTTATGTGGTTTCATCACAAGAAAACACAGGTCAAGTTTCCATAAGGGGTCGGTCTGACAAAGTTTTAGCCCTTATTGGAATACAGCAAATTTTTCGTACCCTTTTTCAGGGGACGTCTGCCTGTCTTCTCAAAATAAATCCCTGTTCAAGGTTGATTATGGATTCGGTCTGTGACCAAAAACTTCAGATATCAGTACTTGTTTATTTCAATTATTATGAGCAAACATTGGCATATTTAGACTCGCTACCGCAGTGCACTTGTTCAAGGTAAAGTTGGTTATTTCTGTTGTTAAATAATTCAGGCCACAGAAGTACAATATCTTGTTTTAATCATCAGATCATAAAGAATAGTCATTTTAAATGCTCTAAATAAAATGCTATATGTGGCTTTAAATAGTTCATACAGAAATGTTCCAAGTCTTTTTTTATGAGGTAAATTTTGTTCAACAATAGATCACATGTTGTGTCATACATTACATAATTCATAACGTTTAATAACCAGAGAGAGGTCCATAAAATATATTCCACATTTGACTATACTTACAGGTTGCATTTTCTTCTGTGATCCAAATTTTTGAAATGTGCAAACATATTCATAGACTTGAGTTTTAATACCCAGTAAGCTGAAAATATGTGTTATTCCCATTACCACCTGGAAGCCCTGACTGACGAAAACAATGCAAGTGAAAGTTTCCATGATGTGATTAATAACTCCCATAAATACAACAGGCAGAAAAATAATAACCAGAAACTATTTTGAGCATAAGGTTGGTTATTGAAGGGAAACTTCTGGTGATTCTAAATATATTCATGTCTGTCCAAGTTGGAATTTTTGGCAAAACATTGTAAACAAAAACAAGTTTTAGTATCAAAAGTAGTGTACATTACCATGATATAGTCAAAGCTTCAATGTTAGACTCATTCACTCAAAATAATTACCAGAACCATTATTTACAATCATAGCTTCATAGAATTAAAGCGGGAAAAGATTGTAAATTAAAAATGTGTTAACTATTTGCTGGGTGAAGGCCTCACCTGGCACCTAGCCAATATCTATTAGAACTGGCAATAATAATGTTTAACTAGTTCCCCCCCCCCCCAACACCTGTATTCTACAACAGCAGATTCCATGTGGTCATATAGCCTATAGACTTTTGATTAAAAAAAGAAAAGTTTAAAACAAAATTTAGGGGTTCACACAAAGTTTTCCAGGTAAAACTTTATAATCACATTGAATTGGTCATTCATTACTTATTAGTTCAACTTTACTTGTAAAGTTTGAGCTATTGCCATGGCATGGTATCCGTCGTCCTTGTGTGCGCCATGCGTGGAGATGTCCATCAACAATTTCCATTAGCATGGGCTTAAAGTCGTACCTTTGGTCGGATCATTATGAAATTTGTTGTGGCTGTTGACATTGACATGTAGACGGAAACGAGTCATTTTGGGGTCATTCGGCAAAAAAGCATGGAAGCCATGGCCATCTTGGATTTCAAAATTCAATCCATTACCACGGGCTACAGGCTGGAGTGTTCATCTGATCATTAATATTGACATGTAGATGGGAACGAGTCATTTTGGGGTCATTCGGCCATAAAACATGGCCACTGGCAGCCATCTTGAATTTTACTCTTTGCATGACTAAATCCTTTGGCATGGGCTATAGGTCATACCTTTTGTCAGATCATTATTAAATTTGTCATGGCTGTTGACATTGACATGTAGATGGGAATTATTCATTTTGGAGTCATTTGGCAGAAAAACAAGCATGGGCTACTGGCCGTACTGTTCGCCTAATCATTATGAAATTTGTCATGGATGTTAATATTGACATGGAGATGGGAACCAGTCATTTTGGGGTCATTCGGCCATCTTGGATTTTACTCTTTGCATGAATATAAAATCCGTTCGCATGAGCTACAGGTCGTACATTTGGTAGGATCATCATGATATTTGTCAATTTGTCATGGATGTCAACATTGACATGTTGATGGGGAAGTGTCATTTTGGAGTAATTTGGCCACTGGCAGCCATCTTGGATTATACTCTTTGCATGACTAAATTCTTTGGCATGGGCTACAGGTCATGCCTTTGGTCGGATCATTATTAAATGTGTCATGGACCTTGACATGTAGATGGGAACAAGCCATTTTGGGGTCATTCGGCAAAAAAACATGGTCACCCGCAGCTATCTTGGATTTTAATCTTTGCATGACTAAATCCTTGGGCATGGGCTAAAAGTCGGATCTTTGGTCGGACCTTTATGAAATTTGTCATGACTGTTGATATTAACATGTAGATAGGAATGAGTCATTTTGGGGTCATTTGGCCAAAAAACATGGTGCCAGTGGCTATCTTGTATTTCAAAATTCAAATTCAGGCCGGACTGTTTGTCTGATCATCATAAAATTTGTCATCGATGTTAACATTGACATTTAGATGGAAACAAGTCATTTTGGGGGGTCAGTTGACCATAAATCATGGCTGCTGGCAGCCATCTTGGTTTTTACTCTTTGCATGACAAAATCCTTGGGCACAACCTACAGACCACATCCCTCATCTGATCATCACCAAACTTCATATGGATCATTGTGGTGACCTCTAGATGGGAGCCATCAAAGTTTTCTGAATTTCAGTGAAAAACATAGCTGCCAGCGGCCATCTTTGATTTTACTCTTTGTGTGGCTAAACCCTTTGGTATAACCTACAGACGACACTCTACTTGTCACTAAACTTCACATGGATCTTCGGGATGACCACAAGATGGGAGTAATCTAATTTTTTCGAATTTCATTAAAAAACATGCCACTGGCAGCCATTTTGGATTTACTCTTTGCATGACTAAATCCTTTAGCACAACGTACTTTCCACTTCCCTCATCCGATCATCACCAAACTTCATATTGATCTTGATATTGATCTACTAGATGGGAGCTATCAAATGTTTTTGAATTTCATTGGAAAACAAGGCCATCAGTTGCCATCTTGGATTTGACTTGATATTTATCTCTTTCATGTTGATATCTAGTATTACTTGGATATTTCAACTTTCCGCATTCTTAATTGCTCCATTGACTGTAACACATGAAATCATCCCCTCTCCAAGTTGAGCTACAGTGTCATTGACACTTTCATATTTATATACTTACAATTATGATTTCTAAGTTTAATATCTATAACATTAATTATATTGTTGTTTATTTATTTAATTTTGAAGAAAACATCTGAGTTAAATTGAAGGGAACCTTCAACCCACCATATTTTAAGGAGAGACTTAATATGACCACAAATTCAGGGATGGAACGATTACTTGGCTATTAAATGTATTTGAATAAAATACAAATACTTTTAAACTTGATGATTACAAATACAATACCAATACTTTTCCCAGTTGATGTATTTGATTACAAATACAGCACTTTTCTAATAGTAATCGTTGAGATCAAATATTGAATAAATTCATATTTTATATTATAGTGTTATCATAGTGTGCTATATAGTCAAATTGTAGTCAACCTTAAAAGTTAACTAACATATCGACCAGATGTGACCAAAACAGAACACAGGTTCTATTATGTGTTTAAAATGGGTTGTAAATTATATTCAGCATGATTACGTCATTACGTTTTGGTATCATTTAGTTAGGCATGGGACAACAGTATTCTCAACATCCTCAAAACTAACTGATCCTTCTGAAATTTAGGAACGACTTTCAGAAGACTTTGGCAGTTTAATTTAAAGTGTGTGCCTTGTTCTCTATCAGCTCTCTAAATTTGGTATCTGATTATCTGCATATTAATGCAATCAATTCTATTCTAAATAGTTGGGTTTCAAGCCATGCATGGATACATGAAGAGGTACACTGGCTTTGTTGGCTGGTAAATTGAGTCCTATGGACTGTCCACAATTAGGCTTTGGCCCCAGCTGTCATACAACTATGGAGAAAGTGCATAGTTACCCATGTCTTTGTAGTACAAATTTTTACCTACCCAAAACAGCCAAATGGGTTACGACTGGTGAGGGTACAGTAATGCTCTAAGTAATCGACTTCTTAACCACAGCAGAATTATGGGTAACTTTTCAGGATTTAGTCGGGGAGAGCTTTCCGATGAATGGCAACAAGCCATATTTCCGACTAAATCCTGAAAAGTTACCCATAATTCTGCTGCGGTTAAGAAGTCGATTACTTAGAGCATTACTGTAGGTAAAAACCCATACTATGTGAGCAGGCGCGGGCTAACAAATTTATCTATTGACTTTCCATTCTTAGTGACACTACAAGTAGAAGCAGTTATGATAAAACTTATCTGTCAACTTTTGACCTCATACTTTATCACATGCACCCAGAAGTAAATTGATTTTCCGGAAGGAGGCTCCTACATGAACATGATACAGATAATTTGTGGATGTTCTATCTTCCGGAATGAGGCTCCTACGTGGTACGTAAATTTCTGTTAAGTTGTCATTTCCAGAACAAGGCTACCACCCGTTACAGGAAACTTTTCAGTGGTGTTTTGGAAATATCACATGGTTTCAATGAAGACGGCCCCATATTGTATAGCAATCGACCAATCTCAAATACAAAAATATATATTTATTCCTGCTATTTAAAAATGGATTTTCTCAAGATCTGATTGGAATAGGTAGATAACTATGTATGCCTTGAAAAAACTTATTGAAGTGATAGTCATTATTGTCATGGGAAGGAAAAAAATTGGCTTTTCTACATTATGTACCAGTAACAGAAAAGAGTGTCCATTGTCAGATTCATCTCATCCTGATAGTCATTGTATAACTATTTCCTGTACCCATTAAAGATTGTCTGTCTCTTCCTAAATACGTTTTATATACTTTCCAGGGTATAAAATAATATATATGAGTCAAAGACACCTGTCCGGAAACGCTTCTATTAATTAATATTGATTTTATATCAATATTTTCTAATATAATGTGATAATCAATTGGGACAATTTTTAGATAGAGTTATCCCGCATGCTACGCTCTGAACGAACGTGAGCCGTAAAATATCTGAAATTGATTGTATGTATATTATACCAGAAAATTTGAAATAAAATCGATACTAATTGATAGAAGCATTTCCGGACAGGAGTCTTCAATTAATATTTATTATTTTATACCCAGGACACTATATAAAACTTGTTATATGAAGAGATAGACCATCTTTAACCCTTTCTATACTAAATGGATTCACCCATTCAGTCATAACAGGATACATTGGAATGGTCAATTATTCATTTGGAGGGGTGTTCAGGTAATAAAAGCAGCCGACAGACAGAAAAACAGATAATACAAGTTCAGGTAATAAAAGCAGCCGACAGACAGAAAAACAGATAATACAAGAGTCCAATGATTCATATTCATTGGGAGAAATGTTTAGATAACAAGTTCAACTTGTTATATGAACATTTCCTAAGGGAACTATTCATCAATGAGTATCTCTCAGGTGTCTAATAATTGTGATGGCCTAATAATAGTGATGTGTGGGGGTTTAGGCTGAAATTAATAATAGTGATGGCAATTTCACACTATGTCTCAAATTTTCAATTCCAAATAATAGTGATCATTGGGAATTTTTCCAAAATTGATAATCGTGCTGACACTATTATTTGGCACCTGAGCGTATTTAGTATAGAAAGGGACCTATTTTTATCTGCAGATCACAATAAAAGCAAGCAATAAATTAGGTTTAATTTGAGGCATGAACATTTATGCGTTGCTCTAATAATTCCCACAAAAATTGTTGAAGGCTTGCTTGTTTATTTAGAACATGATTAACAGTTCCATGACTGGAGTTTCCTGAAATTTTGCAAAAACCCTGTGCTAATGCAATTTGGCCTAAAATATTTACATTGACCTTGTAACCCAGTGCATTCTCTTATATATGTGAGGCTCCCTATGGGAGACTCACATATATAAGAGAATGCACTGGCACAGGAACTTTAATTCTGCACCAGCACAGCTCCCGTCATCAAATGGTTGAGTTGTGTGATAAATATGGTATAGAGTTACTGCTCTTCACATTAGCACGAATAATTTTCCTTCATCTACCTGTCTGTCAGGTGCTCAATGAAATGGAAAAGTCATCTACCAAATATCATATTCAATGAATAAATAATAATTACATATCCTCCATAAAATAGGTGGTTGTTGCCATAGACCCAATTATTTGGTCACTGGTGAAAGTAATCTCCAAAATGTGTTGTATATAATGCTCTAAGTAATCGACCTCTTAACCACAGCAGAATTATGGGTAACTTTTCAAGATTTAGTCGGAAATATGGTTTGTTGCCATCATCGGAAAGCTCTCGGTGAGAGCTTTCCGATGAATGGCAACAAGCCATATTTCTGACTAAATCCTGAAAAGTTACCCATAATTCTGCTGTGGTTAAGAGGTCGATTAATTAGAGCATTACTGTATATAATGTTAATAAAAACCCAGATTCCTGTTGATATATATTGTTCTCTTAATTTTATTCCTTCCGATCAAGCCTGCAAATAGCGTGTCTGTCATTTGCAGAATGAGGTCCCCAGAGGGTGAATTTAGTGACGCTACCCCGCATAGCGGGCTAGCATAACTAAATTCACCCTCTGGGGACCTCATTCTGCTTAGGCCCTCAATTGCTATGGTAGACCTAGGATCAGATAGAAGTTCCCCAGTTGAAGTTGGTGATGTTCACCCATTGGGCGCCTCGATTATGGATTTTATCTTCTGCAAATTAGGGGATATAGAAACTTCCCAGAAGGGAAAACGTAACTAAAAACAATGTTAATTTGATACCATAGGTACTTCCCGAGAGCTTTCCGATGAATGGCAACAAGCCATATTTCCGACTAAATCCTGAAAAGTTACTCATAATTCTGCTCTGGTTAAGGAGTTGATTAATTAGGGCATTACTGTAATTAGTGGGGAATATGTTGTTTTTAGACCAAGAGTAGCAAATTTTTCTACACTTAGGGGGTGTCAGGTTGGAAATTTCCAACAGTTGGAAAGCTTGAGCTACCAAGTTCAAACCAAAGGGGGAGGGGGTGCAAATATAATTCTGCGAACCTGGAAATTTGGTCTGGTTCATGGGGAGGGGATGCAGTCAGAAATGTCATGGATAAGGGACCCTCTAGCCACGCCCCTGATATTATGCAGAAAGGAATTCTAATTCTGCAATGATAGATCATAATCTCATATAATAAGGTTGCTAGTGTTAGCATTTTTGGTTAACAGGTCCATTATGTGAGTTTTCTTTGATGGTTGAATTTAAAAATTATTCTCCAAGTAATCCCAACAACAAAATATATATAATAAATATATAACTCCATATTTCTTATGGGATTTGAGGGGTTCTGACCAATTTGTTCATGTAAATTATTTACTAGCATCAAATTCAAGTGTCATTTTTTATAAAATTCACAGTTATGTTCAAGAAGAAAGTTCCAATCCATGATACAAACTGTTTCTAATCTTTATGATTTCACCATGTTGTCAGTACTTAAAGATACGGATGCAAATGCACACCGGTATAAGTCACAACCTTCCACAGCCAGTCATCAATCAAATTATTTCCAAATATGAACTGCATTTCCAAATAAAGAGGTCTCACTCAAGTCTGATAGTCATGGAAATTAGTATATTGTATTGAATCCATTGGATACTTCTAATAAAAGAAACTATACTTCTATTAACCCTTTCATTGCCAAGTCCGATTTTTGTATCGACCCATATTTCCTTGATCATTTTTCAAATTTATTGATTATAATAATGTGATACATTGATAGAAAGAGCTCTAAGAGGAAATGTGGGTTGATACAAAAATCGGACTTGGCACTGAAAGGGTTAATATTAAATCTATTGTGGGGTGATGGCTGCCAGCCTCTAGTACCCAAAACCATTTTATTATAAATGACCAATTCACTATTAGTTACTGTTAGCAGAACTGGGGTAATTGTCTTTAATAGGCGTAACCAAATTTTTTATAATTATGAATTTTGTATCATACTTGTTCAGTATGGTACTAGTTAATGGATCCATTTATTACTCGCAGGTACCCTGTTCCAATGCATGGGACAATTATTACCCTGATGAGCCTGAACACTCGGTAACCTGCAACTGCTCCCGGGGACAGGGGGAGGTACAGCCACAATATGGCCTGCATACTACAATATCTTTCACTGTTCACAATCGGGTACTTTTCAACACATGGGTGGTGTGAAACAGACATAATAAGAGCGACCTTGCTGAAGAGTCACAACTTGGCACGAAATATGAACAGCATACAATCCGACAGTTGTAGGTCAATCAATTCGACCAAGCCATTGCTGTGTGAAACTCACATCTGACCAGCGGCGGGCTGCAAACTAATCTTGCTGTGTTGACAGCGAAGGCAAGTCTGACGCGGTAACCACTGGACTACAGAGTTAGTTTATACTGGTATTTATTAGTAAGGCGTAGTCAGAATGTCCTTAATATCCACCCAATTTTGCGAGAATAAAAACATTGCATATCTACAGGCAATCAAGACTTTATGGGAATCAAAATGAGAATCATGCTTCTGATTCTCATCTCGGATTTTAAGGCATGTGTGTGTATATATATGGCTAGAGCTTCGTTCATGCTGTCACACATGTAAGCATACCAAAATCCAATAAAATCCAGCATACATGAGCACAGCGTGGCTTTTTCGGAAGGAACGCTCGGCCGGGTCGCCATTTTCGAGAATCACATTTATCAAAATATAAATAAACAGTTAAAAATGTTGTAGTCCTACTTCTATGCAGACATCCATTAGGTGCACATGTTTATTAATATCTACTAGTACCTTGGTGTATGTCTCAGAAAGGTTTTAATAGCACAACTAGGTGGATAGAGACAATACATGTACAACTTTATTAACGGTTTATTTGATAAATGTGATATGTCATGCTGTGCGCATGTACCAGTATGCTGTGGGCTTTTTTATTGGATATATACGCACACACAAAGGCCTTAAAAACTGAAGAGAATCAGAATCATGATTCTCATTTTGATTTGTAGGGCAATATCACGTAAGTAGGTAGAATTAAGATTCTGGTGGCTTGACAGACAACATTAAACCTAGCAATTACCAAATTCACTTCCAACAAACATTTTATTATGTCTCTTTCATTCTGCCTTTTCTGGTTTTAATAGCATGCACTACATGTACATATATATCAACAATCTGGTTAACAAATAAGTTTACATGTATAGGATGCGATAATGTAAGTCTATAAATGAATTACATGTACATATACACAGTCCTTCCCATGAGACGGGAGTGATTGCTCTCGCACCCGTACGCACTCGTAATTTTAAAATCACGGGTGCTAAAATTTGCATCCGTCCCTCATCTCAAAATACTAATGGAGACTGTAATTGTTGGTTCAATAGTGAACTATTTTAAGGTTTATTGAGATCCGTTACCATCTCAGTACAACTATGGCATATTAAAGTGTAACTAGACATAGGTCTATTCCACAATGACTTTTTGTTTGAGAAAAACCCAACTGACAATTATAGTATGGGTGCAATATTACACCCGTCTTCTGAATTACGGGAGCAAATAAATGCTCTCGCAGTGTTTTCTGTTGTTCCTCGTGGGAAGGACTGTATACATGTGCAAGTACTGCACTGCGGACTCGATAGACTGCCCAGATGAATACAGATCTCGGAAACACATGGTGGTGATACTAAATATTTTTGGAGAGTAATTAGTAATTGACCCCGTAACTGGGGTTATTATGCATTTATAACTGTTTTAAAACCATAATTGCACAGCAATTAATGGTTTTACATAGTGACTGCACTGCTGTGGCACCGCGATTAAATGCAGTAAAGAAACCCTGGTTATAATCCTTGACTGTCGATACATTGTACATAGCTACCGTACAGTAACTGCTGACTCCGCCATTATAAATTTGCTGGAGCCGCAATAGTTCTGGAAGTTACCATTTCATACCATTTGATGATTACATGCATTTTAACCACCACACAATCCTCTGGTTGTCTTGAAGGTCATAAGCACGTTTAAAGTCTAACTGAATTGTGGTCTAACTGGGGTGCCACCCTGGTTCAATAAGTCATTTACTTAGGGCAGTACAGTTGGCGATCACACTATAGGGTATAGATCGAGGAAATGCTTGCAGTTTTATCACATATTATATATGGTACACTTCAGTCATGACCAATTAAATTATAAATCATCTTTTTTTCTGTTTCTCATCAAGTTCCTTCATGCCGTCTTTGAATTCTTTTGTGAATGTTTCTTTGAATGACGAAAGCCGCCTACCGTATTCTTTTGCATCATTTTGGGTTTTTTCAACTACATTTGCATCCTTCAATTTCTCTAAACTTTCTTGCCCAATTGCCTTTCCTTTGAAAAATAAATATGCAGACAGCTGAGCTGCTCTTCGTATAGGATAACTCTCGGAAAGTTTCTGTATAACTTGGTCATTTCCCATCAGGTATCGTAGAAGTGTTCTGAGTGGCATTTTGAACAATTGTAACTTAAATGTAAGCCTGTTCACCTGTTGTTAACGTTATATCAGCAATGGCATTTTTTAAAAACACAATTGTATCAATTGGTCAATCTTCGCAGAATCTCCTACTCCTAGATTAGCCTTAGTTGATACTTGCTCCCTGTATTGTATATTGCACACTTTGGTTGAAAATACGTTAAATTCCTATTGTTTATTTGTTGGTCGATGGACTGAATTAAAGTTATCGAATTGTGAAATGCTGTGTGAAGCTAGACCCGATGGCACTAGAAATGTATTTCATCATTTCTAGTGCCGCACGGCTTCCTATACCCTGTGTACAACTATCTATTTCACAACATTTTTCATCTAAACAATGAATGCTAGCCTTATTACCTCACCATATATTTTCTGTCGGTACTCCCCGCCACAAGTTGACGCCAAAAGTTCCCACAATCGGCGCACCTAAATGCTTCTATCAGACATTTGTCATTTGTCAACATCACAAAACACGACTTCCATCTGCCATGTTGTTGATTTGATGACCTTCACACGATCATGTGACGATGCGGGGAAGTCTGAACAAAACAAGGTCAAACTACTGGATAACCTGATACAATCATTACTCATTTATAGCCGAAGTGTGATATCGCTGAACAGATGATAGGTTGAGAATAGAATAATCCCGACCGCTTATACTGTATACCCAATGTTACATTTACATTGAATCTTGATTCCATCGGTGAATATATCCTGTTATTAAGTCTTTAAACTTATATGTTGCATACGTTGTAAGATATTACGAAATAGTCTAGATCGTAACCATTCATGGCATATGCGAATATTAAACGTCATTTAAAATGAAATTTAAAAACCTGTGCTCCCTTCAGCACATTTTTTTGGTATGGCAGGAAGGGCAAGGTTACTACCTTTTCAATTATTCGGTGAACAAAAACAAGGACCAGTGTACATTAATTGGAAACAAATGCGACTACAACTGACAAAATAAGTGTAGTTGATGGAAGTGAACGTTCTTTACAAGTAGTCGGTAACAGTAACACAATGCAAGTTTTTCGTCTCGAAGTTGAAATCAATGCTGAGTGAATGCAAATGAGTTTCTATACATTGTATGTCATGGTTAATGGGTCATTCATATGTATTGGTTTATTTGCGCGCTCAATGACTCTTGTTGGAATTACTGGTTCCTTGTCGCAAGGTGCAAAAATATGAAAACGTACTCAGCTGACCCCTCCAGCACAAATAGCCTACGGTAAACGTTAACATGTACATTATAAGACGAAACGTTTCCGGAGATGAATTGGGGTAGGCCTATCTAATTATAAGGCGCGTTATAATTAATATAAAGATGTGATAGCCTGATATCATAGTGCTCGGGCCCAGATTGCCATATAATTACATTAATATCCCAGTCAGTGTGTCGGCCTATACACCTGTATACCCATAAGGTATGCCTAACGCATATTTTCGATCAGTGGTAATAACAGATGTCAATTTATCTCCTATTATGATGAAACCACTCAAATATTTCCGTTAAACATGTGACAACTGGAAGAAGACATGAATGTGCAAAACAACCTGACTCAAGGACTGCCAACGATTGTTTGATCTAAGTAGCAGCCAACCAATAAGTGTCAGCTACAACTAAACAACAACAGAAACATTCAAAAAATAATATTATTGTTCACACAAAATACCCGTGTATACATACCAATAGCGTACGCCTACCGACATAATTACAAGTATCAGACAATAGTATGCAGTTAGTTACAAATGGTGAGAACAAATGAGCAACACCGCTGAGCTGTGGTGGAAGACGGAGAACAATAGCTGAGATATTGCGAGATATGCTTTAATTGCAGAAATGAAATAGAACGTCTCTTTAATAAACACCTCTGCGTACGAAAATCGTAACCCGCCACCCATGCGAAAATATTGATTATCCAGTACTTTAGTCTGAAATGTATTTACTGCGGTACTGCCGACCTCGATGACAACAAGATGGAGGTCCATGCTTATTTGTATTGTGACAAATGACAAATGTCTGATAGAAGCATTTAGGTGCGCCGATTGTGGGAACTTTTGGCGTCAACTTGTGGCGGGGAGTACCGACAGAAAATATATGGTGAGGTAATAAGGCTAGCATTCATTGTTTAGATGAAAAATGTTGTGAAATAGATAGTTTACACAGGGTATAGGGAACCGTTAGCCGCCCTAATGGGCAGTTTGAGCTGATCATTAGGGCGGCGTAGTGTCTATGTGAAGCTACAGTACAGTCTTAAACTGTCAGACTCAGTGTCATACATGATACAACGAAAATAGGAGAGCTGATCGAAAGGTCAAATTCTGTGCTACCTCGCAATTTCTGGTTGGCTTTGAATAATTTCTAGGTTCGATCTTTATCTTGACGTGTATCACTATACTACTCCTTGAAACAGTCTGTCATGTTGAGTCATTGTTGCTCTGCATATTATCGTTGTTGTTGTCAATCGAGACATAAAGCTCGAGCTCGGAGACCAACCACCCACCCATAACAAACCGATTGTATACAAACACCGCTAATAATGTAAACATCCGGGCGGGCATGCGCAACGGCGCAAGATCGTAATTTCAGAATAACAGTATACAGTAATGACCAGAATAGCTAACAAAGACATCTATCTCTCAGATAACATGACTAAAGTTTTATAAATCTGTGTTTCCTTACAGTTATATACCTATAATGGGTCACAATAATATATCATTATTTTCCAGACATCTCATAAGGTGTTTAGTTATTTATATAAAAAAATAAGCTGTAAATAGTTGACAAATGACAGAATAAATTCCATAATGGCAATACTCCTCAAATACTATACTATAGACACTGTTGTTGTTGTTTGTGGATAGGTATGCATCTATATACAAATAGTTTGCACAAAGTTTGGGGTCCTTAGTGGGTTTTAAGGGTATGGAGACAGCCCAACACCCACAGCACCCATGACAATTCAAGTTAAATTGGTATATTTAACTTGAATTGGGCCATATGACCCATTATATATATCTACTTCCAACACTTTTGTTGTTTGTGGATAGGTATGCATCTATGCAAATGGTTTGCAGCAAGTTTGGGCTCTTCAGTGGGTTTTAAGGGTATAGAATCAGCCCAACACCCACAGCACCCATGATAAAACCATACAGCACCCGTGCCTATGAAAACATATTTCTGAGTCAGCCATCTCTCAGACTATACCCATTCTGTAAATGATTCCACATTTCACTCTAGAATATATAGAGGCAATGGGAAAAACAAATTTGGGCACCTGAATGGGATTTTGGGCTCTATTCAGGGGGGATATTTGTTTTTTTTAATGGTTAAATTGGTATATTTAACTGGAATTGGGTCCTGTAAAGGTATATACTTCTAGGTCTCCTAGTGTTTTTGGAAATATCTGCATCAGTATAAGAAGATTTGCAAAAGTTTGGGGTCCTTAGTGGGTTTTAAGGGTATGGAGACAGCCCAACACCCACAGCACCCATGACAATTCAAGTTAAATTGGTATATTTAACTTGAATTGGGCCATATGACCCATTATTAGCTCAACTTACTTGTAAGTTTGAGCTATTGCCATGGTTTGGCGTCCGTCGTCCGTGTGTCCGTGTGTGCGTGTGTCCGTGTGTCCGTGTGTCCGTCAACAATTTCCTTTGGCGCGGGCTACAGGTTGTACCTTTGGTCTGATCTTCATGAAATTTGTCATGAATGTTGACATTGACATGTAGATGGGAACGAGTCATTTTTGGGTCATTCGGCCAAAAAACATGGCCGCTGGCAGCCATTTTGGATTTCAAGATTCAATCCATTGGCGCGGCCTACAGGTCGTACTGTTCATCTGATCATCATGAAATTTGTCATTGATGTTAATAATGACATGTAGATGGGAACGAGTGATTTTGGGGTCGTTCGGCCAAAAAACATGGCTGCCAGCAGCCATCTTGGATTTTACTCTTTGCATGACTAAATCCTTTGGCGCGGGCTACAGGTCGTTGTTTTGGTCGGAAGTTTATGAAATTTGTCATGGATGTTAACACTGTCATGTAGATGGGAACGAGTGATTTTGGAGTTGTTCGGCCAAAAAACATGGCCGCCAGCAGCCATCTTGGATTTTACTCTTTGCATGACTAAATCCTTTGGCGCGGGCTACAGGTTGTACCTTTGGTCTAATCTTTATGAAATTTGTCATGAATGTTGACATTGACATGTAGATGGGAACGAATCAATGTGGGGTCATTCGGCCAAAAAACATGGCTGCTGGTGGCCATCTTAGATTTCAAAATTCAATCCATTGGCGCGGGCTACAGGTCGTACTGTTCGTCTGATCATCATGAAATTTGTCATGGATGTTAATATTGACATGTAGATGGGAACGAGTCATTTTGGGGTTGTTCGGCCAATAAACATGGCCACCAGCAGCCATCTTGGATTTTACTCTTTGCATGACTAAATCCTTTGGCGCGGGCTACAGGTCGTAGCTTCGATCAGAACATCATGAAATTTGTCATGGATGTTAACAATGACATGTAGATGGGAACGAGTGATTTTGGGGTCGTTCGGCCGAAAAACATGGCCGCCAGCAGCCATCTTGGATTTTACTCTTTGCATGACTAAATCCTTTGGCCCGGGCTACAGGTCGTACCTTTGGTCTGATCTTTATGAAATTTGTCATGAATGTTGACATTGACATGTAGATGGGAACGAGTCATTTTGGGGTCATTCGGCCTAAAAACATGGCCGCTGGTAGCCATCTTGGATTTCAAGATTCAATCCATTGGCGCGGGCTACAGATCGTACTGTTCGCCTGATCATCATGAAATTTGTCATTGATGTTAATAATGACATGTAGATGGCAACAAGTGATTTTGGTGTCGTTCGGCCAAAAAACATTGCCGCCAGCAGCCATCTTGGATTTTACTCTTTGCATGACTAAATCCTTTGGCGCGGGCTACAGGTTGTACCTTTGGTCTAATCTTTATGAAATTTGTCATGAATGTTGACATTGACATGTAGATGGGAATGAATCATTGTGGGGTCATTCGGCCAAAAAACATGGCCGCTGGCGGCCATCTTAGATTTCAAAATTCAATCCATTGGCGCGGGCTACAGGTCGTACTGTTCGTCTGATCATCATGAAATTTGTCATGGATGTTAATATTGACATGTAGATGGGAACGAGTCATTTTGGGGTCGTTCGGCCAATAAACATGGCCGCCAGCAGCCATCTTGGATTTTACTCTTTGCATGACTAAATCCTTTGGCGCGGGCTACAGGTCGTAGCTTTGATCGGAACATCATGAAATTTGTCATGGATGTTAACAATGACATGTAGATGGGAACGAGTGATTTTGGAGTTGTTCGGCCGAAAAACATGGCCGCCAGCAGCCATCTTGGATTTTACTCTTTGCATGACTAAATCCTTTGGCCCGGGCTACAGGTCGTACCTTTGGTCTGATCTTTATGAAATTTGTCATGAATGTTGACATTGACATGTAGATGGGAACGAGTCATTTTGGGGTCATTCGGCCTAAAAACATGGCCGCTGGCAGCCATCTTGGATTTCAAGATTCAATCCATTGGCGCGGGCTACAGATCGTACTGTTCGCCTGATCATCATGAAATTTGTCATTGATGTTAATAATGACATGTAGATGGGAACGAGTGATTTTGGTGTCGTTCGGCCAAAAAACATGGCCGCCAGCAGCCATCTTGTATTTTACTCTTTGCATGACTAAATCCTTTGGCGCGGGCTACAGGTCGTACCTTTGGTCTGATCTTTATGAAATTTGTCATGAATGTTGACATTGACATGTAGATGGGAACGAGTAATTTTGGGGTCATTCGGCCAAAAAACATGGCCGCTGGCAGCCATCTTGGATTTCAAGATTCAATCCATTGGCGCGGGCTACAGGTCGTACTGTTCGTCTGATCATCATGAAATTTGTCATTGATGTTAATAATGACATGTAGATGGGAACGAGTGATTTTGGGGTCGTTCGGCCAAAAAACATGGCTGCCAGCAGCCATCTTGGATTTTACTCTTTGCATGACTAAATCCTTTGGCGCGGGCTACAGGTCGTACCTTTAGTCTGATCTTTATGAAATTTGTCATGAATGTTGACATTGACATGTAGATGGGAACGAGTAATTTTGGGGTCATTCGGCCAAAAAACATGGCCGCAAGCAGCCATCTTGGATTTCAAGATTCAATCCATTGGCGCGGGCTACAGGTCGTACTGTTCGTCTGATCATCATGAAATTTGTCATTGATGTTAACACTGACATGTAGATGGGAACGAGTGATTTTGGAGTCGTTCGGCCAAAAAACATGGCCGCCAGCAGCCATCTTGGATTTTACTCTTTGCATGACTAAATCCTTTGGCGCGGGCTATAGGTCGTGCCTTTGGTCTAATCTTTATAAAATTTGTCATGAACGTTGACATTGACATGTAAATGGGAACGAATCATTGTCGGGTCATTCGGCCAAAAAACATGGCTGCTGGCGGCCATCTTGGATTTCAAAATTCAATCCATTGGCGCGGGCTACAGGTCGTACTGTTCGTCTGATCATCATGAAATTTGTCATGAATGATAACAATGACATGTAGATGGGATCGAGTCGTTTTGGGGTCATTTGGTCAAAAAACATTGCCGCCAGCAGCCATCTTGGATTTTACTCTTTGCATGACTAAATCCTTTGGTGCGGGCTACAGGTCGTAGCTTTGGTCAAATGGTCATGAAATTTGTCATTAATTATAACAATGACATGTAGATGGGAACGAGTCGTTTTGGGGTCATTCGGTCAAAAAACATTGCCACCAGCATTTAACTTTTTGCATGACTAAATCCTTTGGCGTGGGCTACAGGTCATACCTTTGGTCTGATATTTATTAAATTTGTCATGAATGTTGACATTGACATGTAGATGGGAACGAATCATTGTGGGGTCATTCGGCCAAAAAACATGGCTGCCAGCGGCCATCTTGGATTTCAAAATTCAATCCATTGGCGCGGTCTACAGGTCGTACTGTTCGTCTGATCATCATGAAATTTGTATGTCGTAGCTTTGGTCAGATCTTCATAAAATTTGTCATGGATGTTAACAATTATACGTAGATGGGAACGAGTTCTTTTGGGGTCAGTTGGCCAAAAAAAATGGCCACTAGCAGCCATCTTGTATTTTACTCTTTGCATCACTAAATCCTTTGGCGCATGTTAGACATTTCAATTAGCACCTTTCCTATTCCTCCATTTACTGTCAACCATTAAATTATTCCCCTACCTAAGTTGAGCTACAGTGTCATTGACACTTTCATATGTATCTACTTCCAACACTTTTGTTGTTTGTGGATAGGTATGCATCTATGCAAATGGTTTGCACAAAGTTTGGGCTCCTCAGTGGGTTTTAAGGGTATTGAGACAGCCCAACACCCACAGCACCCATGATAAAACCATACAGCACCCGTGCCTATGAAAACATATTTCTGAGTCAGCCATCTCTCAGACTATACCCATTTTGTAAATGATTCCACATTTCACTCTAGAATATATAGAGGCAATGGGAAAAAAATATTTGGGCACCTGAATGGGATTTTGGGCTCTATTCAGGGGGGATATTTGGTTTTTTTAATGGTTAAATTGGTATATTTAACTGGAATTGGGTCCTGTAAAGGTATATACTTCTAGGTCTCCTAGTGTTTTTGGAAATATCTGCATCAGTATAAGAAGATTTGCAAAAGTTTGGGCTCCTTAGTGGGTTTTAAGGGTATGGAGACAGCCCAACACCCACAGCACCCATGACAATTCAAGTTAAATTGGTATATTTAACTTGAATTGGGCCATTTGACCCATTATATGTATCTACTTCCAACACTTTTGTTGTTTGTGGATAGGTATGCATCTATGCAAATAGTTTGCACAAAGTTTGGGCTCCTCAGTGGGTTTTAAGGGTATTGAGACTGCCCAACACCCACAGCACCCATGATAAAACCATACAGCACCCGTGCCTATGAAAACATTTCGGAGTCAGCCATCTCTCAGACTATACCCATTCTGAAAAGGATTCAACAGTTCACTTTAGAATATATAGAGGCAATGGGAAAAAATTATTTGGGCATCTGAATGGGATTTTGGGCTTTGGTCAGGGGGAGGGGAATATTTGGGTTTTTTAATGGTCAAGTTGAATTGAGCCCTGTGACCCATTATAGGTATCTACTTCTATGTCTCTTACTAGTAGTGTTTTTGGAAAGATGTGCATCAGTATAAGAAGTTTTGCAAAAGTTTGGGCACCTGGGAGTGATTTAATGGTGAGCAGGTGGCACAACACCAGTCGTAATGAATTTCGAAGTACAATTGCTAGTCGCGCTAGTACCGTGAGAAACTCTGGGAACAAATGTACGCTAAGTTTACTGAGACTGGCACAACACCAACAGCACCCATGATAAATCATACAGCACCCTTGTCTTTAAAATCATATTTGGGCTGAGGTGAAGGACAAAATATGTTTTTTAATATTAATGTCGGTATATTTAACTTGAATTGGGCCATGTAAACCGGGGTATTCTATACACTCAGGGGGATACCCTGGGTAATCTATACAATCAGGGCCCGGTGTTACCTTCCTGTACGCTATTCGTTTAGGCCCATATAGAGCTTATTTAAGTTTTCAAATATTGCCAACATGAGCTTATTTCGCGCAATTTTAAAATAAGCTCAGTTTCACATAAACAGACTGTTACTTGGTGTTCATATTCAGATAGTTCTCAGGTGTCCAATCTCAAATACCGACCTCGTCGCCATCCGTATACTACCGATTACGTCGACAAAACGATGGCAAATAATTTAATATAATAATATATTGGGATATCAAATCGTGTAATATAGTAGTGTCTTAAAATATGAAAATTACATTTCCAAGAATAAATAAACAAAAAATGTGAAGATGACAACAAATATTTAACAAGACAGTCAATGACTGTGGGTCGCTCACCAGACTGTAAAGACTGAGAAGAATGGGACTCTGAAGACTACAAGAGTCAGTACGTGACAATATCACTTAAGACAAGTAGTTCTAAACATGGACATAGATGGAGGTTCACCGATGAGCAGGGCTCTTCAACTTGAAATTTCTAATTGCACACCACTGACAAATCTCCAACCTCTTACATTTTACAGAAGACAACCATACCACAGTACTAAGTTCACAGAAATCATTTTGCACACCCCTCTTAGTTTGAATTTTACAACTAGTACAAGGATATAGGAGAGTTAAATCTCTTATCTCTGCCCCTATTAGAACAAATGTGAATCCCCATCTATGAGATCCATTCATCTAGTAATATCAATATACCCCCCCCCCCCCAATATCCAATAGGGTATGATTTCACCTGGATAAGTGGTACGTGGTTAAGAAAATAATATTGGAACAGCCAAGTCTGTATTTAGTATGTCTGATCTTTGCAGAATGAGGTCCACAAAAGGTGAATTTAATGACACTATTCCCCAAGGTGGAAAAGCATCAACGAATTCACCCTATGGGGACCTCATTTCCTAAAATGACCCAATTTGAACAAATCTGAACCCGGTCACCCAAGGCCCATCCGTACCAAATATAAGCTAATATAGGCTCAATGGTTCTTGAGAAGAAATTTTAAGATTTACTATGGAGGGAAAGAGTTATGGCCCTAGCTTCGCACCTATTTGATATGATGAACTTATTTGAACAAATCTGATTGTGAGTCACCTAGGGAACATGCACACTGAAATATATAAACATATTTGGTCTTTAATATGGAGAAGAAAACAATTGTTGATAGACGGATGGATAGACATCCCAACAGACAGACAAGTGGAAGGACCGCCTGACAGACATAAGACAAATTCAATCCAATATACCCCCCCCCCAATGTTTCTTTGAAAAATCAGGGTATGATTTCATCTGGATAAGCGGTGGTTAAGAAAATAATATGCCAGCCATGTCTGCATATAGTGTGTCAGACATTTGCAGAATGAGGTCCCCAAATGGTGAATTTAATGACAATATTCCGCAAGGTGTGCTAGCATCACCAGATTCATCCTCAGTCTGATTAGGCCTCACCAGCCATGGGAAACCTATATAGGAACAGATTTAAGTTCTAAAGTTGAAGTTTGTAATGCACACCCATTGAGCACCTCAATTATGCATTTTATCTTCTGCAAATTAGGGGGGGGCATAGAAACTGAACAGAAGGGAAAAAGTAAAAAAGTAACTAAAACAAAATTTCAATTTGATACTTAAGATACTTCCCAGAAGATGATGCCTAAGAAGATTTAGGTCCATGTAGGGTGTATTTGGTGATGCTAGCCTGCTGTACAGGGTTGCAACACTAAATTCACCCTCTGGGGACCTCATTATGCAAATGTCAGACACTAAATTCAGGCAGTTTGTTTAAAATTGCTAGCAGTAATGTTTACACAAGCTGCCAGATGACATTTTATTGTAATCTAGATTAATGACATGTGTCTCTCTCTGTCTATCCACAAAGATATATCTGCAACTTTAATAGAACAGGTATTAAAGTTGGAAGCTGGAGATGATATCCGTTGGAAGGGATGTTGGTTGGGTGCAGGCCACTGCAGGGTGAGGTGGGTCTGTGCCATATGGGATGGGGGATGGGTAATGGAATATTTCTGTAATTTCATTAAAGATTAAAGTTTCATAACTCTGCAGATGTTATAATGGTGTCACTTTTTTCAAATTTTATAAAATGTTTAAAAACTAATTTTTTTGTTTGTTAAATTGAGCAAGGTGAAAATTCAAAAAATCTTAATTAAATTATTTTTTTTAGTTACGTCACTGGCTCCGCCCACATTCGATCCAGTGACCTCATTTGAACAAATCTGAATAACAGTCCCCCAAGGACCCTTTGTATCAAATACGAACCCATTCGGCCCAATGAAATTTGAGAAGTCGTTGTAAGAATTACTATGGTGGCAAAGAGTTATGGCCCTGGCTTCGCAACTATTTGACCCAGTGTCCTCATTTGAACAAATCTGAATGAGAGTCACCTAGGAAACATACACACCAAATATGAACCCATTCGGTTTCATGGTTCCAGAGGAGAAGATGTTCAAAGAATTGTAGACGGACGGATGGACGGACGGACGGACGGACGATGGACGGACGACGGACGAAGAGTGATGACAATAGCTCCACCGGAGACTTCGTCTCAGGTGAGCTAATAAAAACGTGAGACAACCAGCCCCGGAAAATCTGGACAACCCACCCTAACATACGCCCGCGCGAGTTGTCCCTGTGGTCCCGATTCGGTCTGTAGTCAGATGTACTATATACACATGTATATACTTGTATATACAGGAAGTATATACTTGTATATACAGGAACGGGACCATCCGCCCCAGGCACAACCGACACCAAGCGACCCGGAACAACCCGACCCAATTAAAGTACGAACTATGTTTTGGTTTAAACCTTTAATTAAATTAGGATAAGATATGGTAAATTGTAGTTGTGATACACTGCATGGACATAATGATATAGTATTCTGTATGAAATATGAAGAATATTTTAATATGAATAGATACGGAAGTACAACATATGTATATGAAAAAGGAATGTATAGTACATGTATATGCTACTTCACAGCCTGTTCTCGTGAAAATAGCCACACTCTCGGCTTATTTTAATGAGCGAAATAAGCTCATATCAATATAGGCTCTGTGTGGAGATAAACGTATACTATGGGAGTACATGTATGGTTTCCATAAAAATATGCACGTAACGGTCTTATTTTAATGAGCGATATAAGCCCCTATTGGTATTATTTAATCACAATATACGCTCTATATGGACATAACACTCAGTTTATAAAACAGTCCAATATGGGATTATCTCCCATATTGTCATTATTAAAGGTACTCAATCCGATAAAACTCCTCTCAATTACTATTTCAATGGCTTCGGGGGGTCAAAAATATTTGATTCGAGTCGAGGAAGTCACCCATCAAAGCTCAGATTTGTTAGATATCGATTTTAGAAATCTATTATTTTTCATTATCGGGAATTCTTTCTGGCCCAGAAGACAGTCAAAATTTCGTTATTATTACCACTTGATTATAGAGTTATCCATCCTTGTCTGTTTGAATAGAGTTTTGGCGTAAAATCTCGAGCAGGTTACCAAATTGACGGCAGTTATTAGTACTCATCTCGAGCAATTAACAAATTTCAAAAATCAATATCTAATAACTCTGAGCTTTGTTTGATGGGTTCCTCGACTCGAATCAAATATTTTTTACCCCCAAAGCCAAAGAAATAGTAATATAGGATCCTCTGATCGGATTGTTGTTGTTGGAATCTGTTGAGATGGGGACCCTCTTTACGGATTGAGTACCTTTAAATCTACCGTTTTTCATCGCAACTTATCCTCGCGAAAATAGGTTCATATTGGGCATACATATTAACATATGTTTCAATGGACTTAATTGATTCGGAAATAAGCCATTAGTGAGTTTATACCCGTTATTTAGTTGAATGAAGCGAGCCGCAGTTAAAACACATTATAAAGAGCGTGAATCTGGTATGTCGTGTCGCAACATATCCTCCCTCAAATAGGCACATAATCGGCCTATAATGTGAAATAGGTACATTTTATTGTGAAATAACTTCAAATAAGCAGATAATAGATCATATCCGTCATTTCGTTTTATGGCGCGGTCACATTGAAAACACATGCTATAAAGAACAAACACATGAAAGCCGTGAGTTGGCTTATTTGTGTCATTTTCTGCACACAATCTGATTACAATCGACTCATTGGCAGTCGATAATGTTACTAAAATTGTCTCATTTTCAGCACATTATCGACTTAAATTTATGAGATTCTAAGCATATTATCTACCTAAAAATGTTTATGTATGAGCAGATAATCTGCGGGTTTTCGGGAGAACAGGCTGCATGTCGATAAACAAGTTTAGGTTGTTAAATAATGACAATGGGAGCTTAATTCGCTCATTAAAATAAGCCCGTTTCGCAGCGTTATGTGCTTATTTTTACGAGAACAGGATGAAACACATCGTCGTGCAAATAGGTTCAAATTGGACCTACATGTAGCTATTCGCATAGGTTGATATTTGAAATAATTTCATTATGAAATAACTCCATAGTGAGCTTAAATCGTTATTCCGTTATGGCCGCAGTGAAAACATTATAAAGATCGTGAAATTGGTAAGTCGTGTCGATGAAAAGAGGCAGATTAAATAATTTCAATTTGGGCTTGATATGTATAGAAATAATCCCATATTGTACTGTTTTATTTATAAAAACAGTGTGTTAGATCCATATTGAGCGTATATTGTGGCAAAATAATTCCAATATCAGCTTATATCGCGCATTAAAATATGTCCGTTTTGTACTTATTTTCATGAGAACAGCATGACAAGTCTTGAGTTGTTTAATCGTGTTCTCGTGAAAATAAGCACAATACGGGTTTTCCTCATATTGAAATAACCCATATACATGTAAGGCTGTTTTAATAACTAGCCTTTAGGCCTTATGGAGCGTATTTCAGTTTTCAAATAATGTCAACATGCAGACTGTTCTCGTGAAAATAAGCACATAAACGCCATGTTATTATGAACTAAATATTGCCATTATTTAACCGCAGTATACGATATGGACAGAAAATGCGGGTTTTAAGACAGTCTAACATGGGACTATTTCCATACGAAATATGCCCATATTGTCACTATTTAATCTATCTACCTATTCTCATCGAGATAACTAACTAGATTCACGCTCTTTAGAAGGTATTTTCACTGTGGCCCGCGCCATTCTACGGAATAACTGGTATACGCTCACCGTGGGCTTATTTCAGAATAAAATAAGTCCAATATGAACTGTGTGAATATTTAGGTCCAATATAAACCTGAGGATATGTTGAGATGAAAAAAAGTAGATTAAATAATACCAATATGGGCTTACATAGAAATAGTCCAACATTTGACTGCTTTAAAAATCGCGTTTATGTTCAATAATGGCAGTATGAGCTTAATTCGCTCATTAAAATAAGCCCGTTATGAGCTTATTTTTACGAGAACAAGCTGCATATTGTCATTATTTGATTATTCGATTATTATAACAGCCCTATATGGGATATTTCAATATGCGATAAGAACATCTTATGATTATTTTTGCAATTTGTGTTGTGGAATACAACACAAATAAACCAACTCAAGACTGTTCTCGTGAAAATAGGCACATAATAATATGATATAAGCCCGTATTGTCGCCAATAGTCCCGATTCCAGAAGTAAATATTTACAATTGAGCGTAGTTCAGACGATGATTTCTATGGAGAGGTACGGTCGATTTACTTGACATAGCGCCTGAATGCTAACTTATCAGTTTCACATACCCGTACAAGTCCATAATATGTCTTTAAAGTGCGTACATCTGATAAGCTGTGGGTTGGCTTAGTTGTGTCATTGTCCGCTCATAATCTGCTTAGAATTGTTCCATTATGAGGCGATAATGTGACTAATTTGGTATAATTTTCACATTATCGACTCAAAATGAGAGCGTTCATAAGCAGATTATCTACCTAGAATATTTACTTTTTATATAAGCAGATAATGTGCGGGAATTTGGGGAACAGGCTGTTTAAAACGGTACAATATGGGACTATTTACATAAGAAATAAGCCCATATTGGCATTATTTTATCTACCTTAGTTTATCACTTACTTACCAAAGCTACCCTAATTGTATTGTTTTTACTGAAATAAACCCAGATCAGTATTATTAATCTAGCTTTTTTCATCGACACAACCTACCAGATTCAAGCTCTTTATAGTCAATGCTGCCCTCGCCATTCAACCGAATAATGGCTATAAGAACCTATGTGAATACTTAAAGGTCAAATATGAACCTATTTACATG
The DNA here is from genome assembly GCA_032622095.1 of Siphonodentalium dalli. NCBI lineage: Eukaryota > Metazoa > Mollusca > Scaphopoda > Gadilida > Siphonodentaliidae > Siphonodentalium > Siphonodentalium dalli. Next base: position 114,422,372 of record CP136062.1, on the reverse strand, counting down.
AGGATATGTTGCGATGAAAACAAATTAGATTGAATAATACCAACATGGGACTAAGCCGCGTTTATAGGTCCATATATATAGCGTACATGTATACATATTAAGTTAAATTATACCTCTGTATGAGCTTATTTCGCTCATTAAAATAAGTCCTGTTTTGTGTTTATTTTCACGAAAACAGACTGCAAACTGCCATTATTTGAAAACTAAATAAGCTTCATATGGGCCTAAACGCTGGTTATTATAACATCCCTATATAGATATTTCAATATGCGATAAGCTCGTCATGCTTATTTTAGCAATTCGTGTTGTGGCACAACACAAATAAACCAACTCAAGACTTACCATGCAGACGTCACCCTGTTCTCATGAAAATAAGCACATAACAATATGAGATAGGCACGTGGTGTGCTTATTTTCACGTCAACAGGCTGGAAAACAACACGATTAAACAACTCAACACTTGCCATGCAGATGTCAAGCTATTTTCGTGAAAATAAGCACTTAACGACCGTATTTTAACGAGCGATAATTTTGGCATTATTTAATCGCAATATATATAAGCTCTATATTGACCTAAATCTCGGCTTTTAAAGCAGTACAATATGGGACTATTGCCATATGTTACTAAAATGCTACATTCCTCCAGTTGACATAGCGCCTGAATGCTAACTTATCAGTTTCACATACCCGAACAAATCCATATTATGTCTTTAAATAGCGTACATCTGAAAAGTCATGGGTTGGCTTAGTTGTGTGATCTGAATTGCCCCATTATGAGTCGATAATGTGACTAAAATATTCTCATTTTCAGCACATTATGGACTAAAAATGAGGACATTCTAATCAGATTATCTACCTAAAATAAATTATTTATAAGCAGATAATGTGCGGAATTTTGGGGAACAGTCTGTTTAAAACACAGTACAATATGGGACTATTTACATACGAAATGAGCCCATATCGGAATGATTTAATCTGCCTTTTTTCATAAACACAACTTACCAAAGCTACGCTCTTTGTAAGGTGTTTGGCGCCATTCAACGGAATAAGGGACTCAGTGGCCGGATTCGTCATCTCAGGTTTAAACCTCCGAGTTTAAACCTAGTTTAAACCTACATTGGCGGTCCAGCCAAACCGGGTCTAAGGGGGGCGTTTTTGTCGTTCGGTTTCCAGCTAATTGACAACTCGATTCGGTGATACGAGCAAGCAGTCAAACTACGCTCTTACCAATCGGACCAAAAGACAAGCCGATATAATGGTTATTGACATGTCATAAATTATCGCGAACACGTGCACGCTCATTGGATTTATTCATTTAGAAATGAGTATCGCTCATGGACCATTAATCCGATCTCTTTGTGGGTTTAAATCATCTGACAAAGGGCATGTCTATCAGCACGAGTTTCACGCGCTGTTTATAACTGTGTTTGTGATAGATTTTCTACACGATGCTTTACCCGCAAACAAACTTTGGTGTATATTTACATTCATATTTTGTATATATTAAAGGGTATAGGAGATGTATATACGTATGTTCGTTTGTCTGTTCGCAACTGTTCTAAAACTGATTTGAATATAAGAAAATAAAAATTTTAAAAAAATGAAAAAATTGTATTGTTAAATTGAGTAAGGAGTTGTATCTAACAAGAAACATATTTAAAATTGATATTAATATTTTTGTTTTAAATTTAATTAAATATCTTTTTAAATTAAAATGTTCAAATGATCAAAATGTGCGCAAATTTGACGCAGGCTCCTTTCGCACGAAAGGGCCGCAGGCCCCTCTGACGCTGAATAAAGGCTCCATAATCGAGTCAATACTGGACCAAGAGGTCAGTCAAGTAAAAGCAATTTGCTTATGAGTGCACACAAGAAGCGGCATCAGAACTGTTTGAAGTGGGCAACCATATTACATGCGTTGATTTTTTCAATGTAATAAATTTTCCGTCGTTTAGAAAATCAAAAAAGGTTCCCAGGTTTTGAACTGGTGGAATATTATGGGAATTTATGGGCGGAGCCAGAGTAGAGCTTTGTGGCATAATCTACATCAAAATATGTTATCAAATTTGACTCATATAGCGATATTAGTTTAGGAGTGCAAACTTTGTGTATAGCATATCTGGCCATGCAGTAGCATGGTTTTGGTGTCAAAATTAAAACGTTGAACCATTCAAATTAATTCGTAAAAAACACCAGTATTTGTGATTGCCACAAGCCAAAAAAAAAAACACACAGGATAGTTGTAAAAATCATAATGAAGGAACATGTCCATATCTGAGCAAAGCTCGCGTGCGAATGAATAAACTGTGACATGATAACAACAGTCGGCAGTCGCCACTTAGACACGCCCTCACTCGAGATAATTTACAGCTCCACCCTTTGATTGATTGTTTGACAATTCTAAACCTCGATGAAGAAAAGACGGATTCGTCATCTCAAGTTTAGCCTCGGTAAAGCTGGTTTAGCTGGATCACCGAATTAGATGGTTTTGTTGCCGGTTTAAGCTTATAAAACGCAAACAAAATATCGAAATTGACAAAAATTAAGCCCCACATGCTTTATAGGTGTGACTGCTTCTCGCTTATAAATTTCCAATCAAAATATGGTCGCTGTCGTAATTATTGATTTTCGCAGTCAATAAAACGAGGCGGTCCGCATTAGGAAAGTACGATTAATTATCTCGACGATACAGAGACACTACTGCTAAACCACTGGTCTGGCTGGACCAGGTTTAAACCAGAGACGACGAATGCGTCACTTAGACCTGCGGTCGCGGGTTTAAACCACGGATTTTGCTGACTCACGGCGGTTTAAACCTAGAGGTTTACGTAGACCAAGTTTAAACCTGAGATGACGAATCGGGCCCTAATGTACTTATTTCAGAATCAGATAGTTCCAACATAAACCTGTGAATAGTTACATGTAGGTCCAATATGAACCTATTTGCACGAGGACATGTTTCATCCTGTTCTCATAAAAATAAGCACATAACGGGCTTATTTTAATGAGCGAATTAAGCTCATACTGGCATTATTTAACCTCAATGTTTTCATCGACACGACATACCAGACTCACGCTCTTTAAAATGTGTTTTAACTGTGGCCCATGCCATTTAGCTGAATAGCGGGTAGTAGTTCACTGTGGGTTTATTTCAGAATCGAATAAGTCCAATATGAACCTATGTGAATCTTTAGGTCCAATATGAACCTATTTTTACGAGAATATATGTTGCGATGAATAAAGGTGGATTAAATAATACCAATATGGGCTTATTTCTTATGGAAATAATCCCACATTGGACTGTTTTAACATCCTTGTTTTAGGTTCAAATATAGCATACATATATAATGAGTCTTAATAATTCCAATATGAGCTTATTTCGTTCATTAAAATAAGCCCGTTATGGGATTATTTTCTCGAACACAGGCTGGAAAACAACACGAATAAACACATGACTTACCAATCAATCAATCAATCAATCAATCAATCATGTTTATTTGTACGTTACACCATATATGGTCAAATTTATGTACATGAACACAGAATAACAAGACAAAATGGACGGATTACATGAAACAAAGTTAAGTACAATGTAACAACAATGATATATGGCGGTATATGCTTATATATGACAATATACAAATGTTATACCGGTATATGCCTATCATACGTTCAGATAATATATGTAGATGATTGGCAAACATACCATTCAGAGTTGATACTGGCAACACTGACATGGTCTCAAGTCGAAGAATCTTTGTTCCTTTTTTGTTGTACTCGATTTAAGAGTCGTTACTCTGTTGCCAAACCCCTTTCTTTTTCAATCCATAGTGGACAAAGTGTGCCCCAAAGCCCGCATAGTTTTTGAGTCGCTGCTGATCATTATTTGTTTAAATAGTTTCTCGTTGGGGATGTTTAACAGATTGGGTGATATGTTCTCGTAGAATAGGGCGCGCTCGTCTGACAGAAGAAGTACAGTAAATAATTGTCGATTTCATTGCATGTTTCGCAAATTCGGTCCGCCTCGTCGAAATCTACGGCGGCCTGGAACCGCCACCTCCTCTTCAGTTAGTTTCCTGATATATCAGGTTACATATCCTGATATATCAGGTTATTATCCTGATATATCAGGTTACGTATCATGATATATCAGGTTATTATCCTGATATATCAGGTTAGTATCCTGATATATCAGGTTATTATCCTGATATATCAGGTTACGTATCCTGATATATCAGGTTACGTATCCTGATATATCAGGTTATTATCTTGATATATCAGGTTACGTATCCTGATATATCAGGTTATTATCCTGATATATCAGGTTACGTATCCTGATATATCAGGTTACGTATCCTGATATATCAGGTTATTATCCTGATATATCAGGTTATTATCCTGATATATCAGGTTACGTATCCTGATATATCAGGTTATTATCCCGATATATCAGATTATGTCTCGACCAATCCAGAGTGTCGTCTCATTGGCGGAGGCTTGTGGTTGGTTGGATTCTTAGTAAATATTGTTAGGCCAATGTATATGCTCTTATATATGCGAGGCTACCAGTAGGAGACTCGCATATATAAAAGAGTTCATTGGCACAGGTTTTTGCAAAATTTCAAGGAGCCCCAGTCACGGAAGTGTTAGCAAGAACCGAACCATCCACTGAGCGATGACCAGTCCATTATTAACCCTTTCTATACTAAATAATCATTGACGAGTAGTTCCCTTCGGAAATGATTAGATAATAAGTTCAAATGAAAGTGTCAATGACACTGTAGCTCAACGTTGGTAGGTGTTATTTTCATGCTGAGCTGTCAATAGAATGATAAAGGACTCCTATAGAAGGAAAGTCAAAAAGTTACAATAATGTACGCAATGGGCTTGTATTCTGTAGATGATATTGTTATACCCCATTTTCCCGTCCGTCCGTGCGTCTGTATGTGCGTCCGTCCGATGTCTGTTCATGTCATAACTTTAACAGTAGTGCTCAGATCTCAATGAAATTAGGTATGGATGTTCACTACTATGAGGACATTAAATAGAGGTTTCCATCGTTTTGTTCGGATTTTCCATTCTAGAGTTATTCATCATTGTTTATCTGGAAATTTTGGATTTTTGGTCCGTCTGGTGTCTGTTCATGTCGTAACTTCAACAGTTGTGCTGGGATCTCAATGAAATTTGGTATGGATGTTCACTAGTATGATGACATTCAATAGAGGGTTCCATTGTTCTGTTTCGCTTTTCCATACTAGAGTTATTCATCTTTGTTTATCTGGAAATGTTGGCTGTTTGGTCCATCCGATGTCTGTCCAGGTCATAACTTGAACAGTAATGCTCGGATCTCAATGAAATTTTGTATGGATGTTCACCAATATGAGGACATTTAATGGCACATTCAACTGTTTTGTTTTGTTTTTTGTTCTATAGTTATTCATCTTTGTTTATATGAAAATTCAGATTTTTTGGGTTCAATCTGTCTGAGTATAGCAGTCATAAATTATAGATATGCCCACACTAGGCGGTAATCCACAAGGGGGTATGCACCGGACGACAGTCCATCTCTTGTTTTCATTTAAAACATTTCACCAATAAATGAGGGATGCATGGTGTGCGAATGAAATCCTGCTGGCGGCCATGTTTTCTTTTCATGAATTGCGTAATAATTGGATACCTCCCATGTTTTTCAATGACATTTTTGGTGGCTCCCATCTCCCAGAAGATCCATATGAAGTTCAGTAAGGACTATATAAAAGATGTGGTCTGTATTGTGTGCCAAATCATTTAGTCATACAAAGTTTAAAATCCAAAAGGGCGGAAATGCTTTCAACGAAATTCGGAAACATTTGATATCCCCAGAGGTGACCCAAAACACGCCTGTATAAAGTTTTAAAATATTTGTTCCGATATTTGTTCTGCTGGGTGTGCCAATGGATCCAAATTTGAAATCCAAGATGACTGATGGCGGCCATGTTTTCTAACGAATTTCGGGAAAAAATAGATGGCTCCCATCTAGAGGTCACCCTGAAGATCCATATGAAGTTTGGTGAGGGGTGTGTGGTTAATCGCCTACATGTACATGCCACATCACTCATCCTCATCGTCACCAAACTTAATATGGAACCAACCACAAGCCTCCGCCAATGAAAGACGACATTCTGGATTGGTCGAGACAACCTGATATATCAGGATACATAACCTGATATATCAGGATACATAACCTGATATATCAGGATAATAACCTGATATATCAGGATACGTTACCTGATATATCGGGATACGTAACCTGATATATCAGGATAATAACCTGATATATTAGGATACGTAGCCTGATATATCAGGATAATAACCTGATATATCAGGACACGTAACCTGATATATCAGGATACGTAACCTGATATATCAGGATAATAACCTGATATATCAGGATACTAATCTGGTATATCAGGATACGTAACCTGATATATCAGGATACGTAACCTGATATATCAGGATAATAACCTGATATATCAGGATATTAACCTGATATATCAGGATACGTAACCTGATATATCAGGATACTAACTGAAGAGGGGGTGGCGGTTCCAGGCCGCCGTAGAAATCGAAGTAGCGTCCGCGTTCGATGCCCAAGGTGTGGCAACTTATTCTTAATTTTGTCAGGGATTCACGCTATTTTGGGACGGAAATGACGTTGATATATTTTTCCAAAGAAGTCATCGTTTTGAATGTTCTATACGTTCTAAGTTTGTTCCTTGGATGATCACGTCGATTGCTATTTTTGAGAAGTTTGGTGCGAATATTATCATTAAATATTTGTTTCTGTATTGAGTTATCGAAGAAGTCATTAATACCGTGACTTGGGGACATGGATGTGACTAATTGTTGACATTGTGACAGCGACCTGCTCCATGAATCCAGATTAGATTCAAATAGTTGTATGCACATGCACATTTCAGCCTCTCGTGAAAACAAGCTCATATCGGGCTTGTTTTAATGAGCGAAATAAGCTTCTTTGGGCGTTATTTAACCGCAATATACGGTTTATATATGGACCTATAAATAACGCAAAATAAGCCCATATTAGTATTATTTAATCTAGCTTTTTTCATCGACACGACCTACCAGATTCAAGCTCTTTATAATGTGTTTTCTATGCGGCCCTCGCCATTCAACGGAATAATGGCTATAAGCTCACTGTGTGCCTACTACAGAATCAAGTCCAAAAATTTACCTATGTGAATACTTAGGTCCAATATGAACCTACATGTATTTGACTGTTTTAAAAACCGCGTTTAATAGGTCCATATATATAGCGTGCATGTATATTAGGTTAAATAATACGACTATATTAGTTTATTTCGCTCATTAAAATAAGCCCCGTTATGTGTTTATTTTAACGAGAACAGGCTACAAATTGACATTATTTGAAAACTCAAAAACGCTCCATGTGGGCCTAAACGCTGGCTATTAAAACAGCCCTTTTTTGTGTATATTGGATATTTGAATATGAGATAAGCCCATATTGTGTTTAGTTTCATGACAATAGAGTGGAAAACAAACACGAATCAACCATCTCAAGACTTACCATACAGATTGTTCTTGTGAAAATAAGCACATTTTGAGCGAAATAAGCTTATATTGGCATTATTTAACCGCAATATACGCTATATATGGACACAAAACGCTTATAGATGTGGGTATGAGGGTATACTTTTGTAGATACCATGGTATATTTGGGTATGTGCACCATATACATGGGTACAGTATCACTGCATATTGACATTATTCGAAAACACTATACGCCCTATATGTGCTTAAACTATAGTTATTAAAACAGCCCTATATGGGATATTTCAATATGCGAGAAGCCTGTTTTGTGCTTATTTTTGCAATTCGTGTTGTGCAAAACAACACAAATAAACCAAATCAAGACTTACCATGTAGCTATCAGCTCATAACGGGATTTTTTTGCTGAGCGAAATAAGCTCCTTTTGGCATTATTTAACCGCAATGTACGTTCTATATGGACCTAAAACGGGTTTTTTTTTTAAACAATCCAATATGGGATTATTTTCATACGAAATAAGCCCATATTGGCATTATTTAATCTACCTTTTTTTCATCGACACGACTTACTAGATTCACGCTCCTTATAATGTGTGTTAACTGTGGCCCGCGCCATTCAAAGGAATGATAGAGATAACCTCACCGTGGGCTTATTTTAGAATCAAATAAGTCCATATGAACAGTGTGAATATTTAGGTCCAATATGAACCTAATTACATGAGGATGTGTTGCGAAGAAAAAAAAGTAGATTAAATAATACCAAAGATAGGCTTATTCCGTGTAAAAATAGTCCAACATTTGACTGTTTTAAAAACCGTGTTTAGGGTCAATATATAAAAAGTTCAGGTATATTGAGGTTAAATGATGCCAGTATGAGCTTATTTCGCTCATTAAAATAAGCCCGTTATGAGCTTATTTTTACGAGAACAGACTGCATATTGTCATTAATTGAACACTAAATATATGCTTGGGATATTTCAATATGCGATAAGCCCGCCTTATGCTTATTTTAGCAATTCGTGTTGAAAATAACACAAATAAACCAACCCAAGACTTACCATGCAGATGTCAGCCTGGTCTCGTGAAAATAAGCACATACCAATATGATATTGGCCCGTGTTGTGCTTGGTCTCGTGAAAATAAGCACATACCAATATGATATTGGCCCGTGTTGTGCTTATTTTCACAAGAACAGCTAGGCTGGAAAACAAGACGATTAAACAACTCAACATTTACCATGCAGAGGTCAGGCTATTTTCTTGAAAATAAGCACTTAATTTTATTCATATAAGCTAATGTTGGCTTATTTAATCGCAATATATATAAGCTCTATATTGACATAAAACACGGTTTTTAAAACTAACATATCCTCCCATAAATACGCACATAATCGACCTATAATGTGAAATAGTTACGTATTGTGATTATTTGATTCTCAAATAAGCATATACTGGAGTCATAGCCGTGATTTCGTATTATGGCCCGGTCCACAGTGAAAACACATATTAAAGAGCGTACACCTGAAAAGCCATGGGTTCGCTTATTTGTTTCATTGTCCACATATAATCTGCTTATAATAGCCTCATTATGAGTCGATATTATGACTAAAATGTTCTAATTTTCAGCACATTACCGACTTAATATGAGGCGATTCTAAGCAGATTATATACCTAAAAAGCTTTATTATAAGCAGGTAATATGCGGATTTTAGGGAGAACAGGCTGTTTAAAACAGAACAATATGGGACTATTTACATACAAAATAAGCCTAGTGAGCTTATACCCGCTATTCAGTTGAATGACGCGAACCGTAGTAAAACACATTTGCACTAGAATGCACCCATCACACATAATTATGGCATGTTTTGTGATATCTTGACAACAGCAGTTTGAACCACGGGTGCTGGGCCCTCTTTTGAGAGATCGATAGAGAATCTAGATATCAAATTTCAGTTCATCCATCGCTGAAATATTTGTGTGTACGGACAGAATATCTCTGTTATCTCCAGTTGATCTATTACACTAATTATGGTCTTAGTAATGACGTAAGAGTTGTTTGACATATTTATAGAACAATATAGACATCGCTCATATGAAGGGTGTGAATACGATTGGTTGCCGCTGTTGCTATATATTATATACCAATTGGGTTACATTACTAGTTTGACTAGAATGCTTTGTGTATGTCATTGCACTTCAGCGGCAAAAAACGTCAAAGTCAATTCCGACACAATTAAAGGTACTCAACCCGATAAAACTCCTCTCAATTACTATTTCAATGGCTTCGGGGGTCAAAAATATTTGATTCGAGTCGAGGAAGTCACCCATCAAAGCTCAGATTTGTTAGATATCGATTTTAGAAATCTATTATTTTTCATTATCGGGAATACTATCTGGCCCAGAACTCAGTCAAAATTCCATTAAAATTACCACTTGATTTTAGAGTTATCCATCCTTGTCTGTTTGAATAGATTTGGAGAACACATCCAGAGCAGATTACGGCAGTTAGCAGTACTCATCTCGAGTTTATAACAAATTTCAAAAATCAATATCTAATAACTCTGAGCTTTGTTTGATGGGTTCCTCGACTCGAATCAAATATTTTTTACCCCCAAAGCCAAAGAAATAGTAATATAGGACCCTCCGATCGGATTGTTGTTGTTGGAATCTGTTGAGATGGGGACCCTCTTTACGGGTTGAGTACCTTTAAATAAAAGACACGCGATCATTCGTTAGTCTTTGATTATCAATGTGTCAATGTGAACATGCCCTTATAGCGACTGATCTACGGTCTTCGGCAACATATCATCAAAATGCCAATTGCTTTGAGAATGAGAAAGCTTGTTTTCCCAGTTAATTAAAGGTACTCAACCCGTAAAGAGGGTCCCCATCTCAACAGATTACAACAACAACAATCCGATCGGAGGGTCCTATATTACTATTTCTTTGGCTTTGGGGGTAAAAAATATTTGATTCGAGTCGAGGAACCCATCAAACAAAGCTCAGAGTTATTAGATATTGATTTTTGAAATTTGTTATTAACTCGAGATGAGTACTGCTAACTGCCGTAATCTGCTCTGGATGTGTTCTCCAAATCTATTCAAACAGACAATATTGACTGAGTTCTGGGCCAGATAGTATTCCCGATAATGAAAAATAATAGATTTCTAAAATCGATATCTAACAAATCTGAGCTTTGATGGGTGACTTCCTCGACTCGAATCAAATATTTTTGACCCCCGAAGCCATTGAAATAGTAATTGAGAGGAGTTTTATCGGGTTGAGTACCTTTAATAAGGCGCTTTAATAATCCATGTTTCAACATATTTTTCAGTACAATTTTGTCTAGAACCATGCGCTCGATCGTTTGACCGGACATGGTTTATATGCAACTGCGTCTTTCGGAAATGTTTTGAACGTCGAAGAAAGTTTCCAGAAATTTGTTCGCACATCATTTTCTATGCGAGAAAAAAAAACGATTCCGCACGCATCTTTTAGACTCGATCTCAAATAATTTTCCGAGTTTCAAAGAAAGCAATCTTTCAATTTTGTTCTTTTATGAACGATTTATTACCAAAATAAAACGAGATAACAATGCAAATTTAGTATAAATGTGGATTTAAATTACAATTGGTGCCATCATTTCATATTAGCGCATGTGCATTCTTCACATTCTGTACTTCCGGTATGACGTAACATATTCGTGGAAGGGCAGACAAATAAACAGATAAACAGAGATCCTGACCGAAAACATTGCTTGCGCCCAGCATAGACTGGCGCAAGTAAAGAGCGTGATATGTCCTGTCACAAGCTCCATGAATTCCGTTCCCAGTTCCCAGTTCCCCTAAAATTGCACTTTTCGTTACTAAATCGGATGCGTAGCCAGAGTCATGGTGGCCACCCGGGAATCCTTGTATTTTCGTGCGGTGCCACCCAGCTGGCATCTATAGGAAAGGGACGCGACCATGCAGCCCCTTCCAAATTTTCGAAAATCGGGCTGAAGTCGTGCATGGGGTGTCAATATAGCACTTTTCGTTACTAAATCGGCTGCGTAGCCAGAGTCATGGTGGCCACTCGGGAATCCTTGTAGTTTCGTGCGGTGCCACCAAGCGGGCATCTATAAGAAAGGGACGCGACCATGCAGCCCCTTCCAAATTTTCTAAAATCGGACTGAAGTCGTGCATGGGGTGTCAAAATAGCACTTTTAGTTACTAAATCGGCTGCGTAGACAGTCATAATGGCCACACAGGAATCCTTGTATTTTCGTGCGGTGCCACCCAGTTGTCATATATAGGACAGGGACGCGACCATATAGCCCCTTCCAATGTTTCGAAGATTGGGCTAAAGTCGTGTATGGAGCTCAAAGTCGCACTTTTTGTTACTAAATCGGCTGCGTAGCCAGAACCATGGCCACCACCCGGGAATCCTTGTATTTTTGTGCGGTACCACCCAGCGCGCATCTATAGGATAGGGACGCGGCCATATAGCCCTTCTACTTTTTTGAAAATTGGGCTGAAGTCGTGGATGCATGGAGCTAAACATTGCATTGTTTTGTTGCTAAATCGGCTGCGTAGCCAGAACCATGGCGGCCACCCTGGAATTCCTTGCATTTTATGGGACCTAGTTTGTGATGTTTCGATGCACTATTGGTGGCACAAGGATAGACTCGTGGCAGCTACGGTTATGCCTACGCAGGCGATTTAGCAATGAGAAATGATTTTTTTTCATTATTTTGACCCCACGCACGACTTACGCCCAATTTTTGAACAACTGGACAGGCTTATGTGACTATGTTTGTGATTTTTAGATGGACTAGTGGTGGCATAAGAAGCATCCACAAGGATACCCTCGTGGCTGCTATGTGTATGCCTACGCAGGCGATTTAGCAACGAAAAATTATCTCTTTTTTTATTATTTTGACCCCACGCACGACTTACGCCCAATTTTTGAACAGCTGGACAGGCGTATGTGAACTAGTTTGTGATTTATAGATGGACTAATTGTGGTATAAGAAGAATCCACAACGGTAGCCCCGTGGCTGCTATGGTTATGCCAACGCAGGCGATTTAGTAACATATCCTCGTACGAATACGCACAAAACCGACCTAAATTTTAATTAGGTATTTAAAGTGATTATTTGGTTATGAAATAAGCAGATAATGGAGTCATAGTCGTCATTTCGTGTTTTGGCGCGTGCCACAGTGAAAATACATGCTAATGAGCGTACACCTGAAAAGTTTGGTTATTATTTTTGTCATTGTCAGCACATAATTTACTTAGAATCGCCTCTATATGAGTCGATAATTTGACTAATAGGAACTCATTTTCAGCACATTGTCGACTCAAATTGAGGCGATTCTAAGCAGATTATCTACCTAAATTATTGTTTCTTCTCGGCAAATAATGTGCTGGTTTTCAGGATTAAGCAACGAAAAATGTCATATTTTTACCCCACGCACGATTTACGCCCAACTGTTGAACAGCTGGACAAGTTTATATGACATATTTTGTGATTTCTAGATGGACTTGTAGCGGCACAAGAAGAATCCACAAGGATAGCCTCGTAGCGTCTATGGTTATGCCTACGCAGGCGATTTAGCAACGAAAAATGATTATTTTTTTCCATTATTTTGACCCCACGCACGACTTACGCTCAATTTGTGAACAGCTGGACGGGAGCATGTTAATTGATTTGTGATTTCTAGATGGACTGGTGGTGGCAGAAGAAAAATCCACACGGATAGTCTCGTGACTGCTATGGTTATGCCTACGCAGGCGATTTAGCAACGAAAAATGAACTTTGTTTCATTATTTTGACCCCACGCACGACTTACGCCCAATTTTTGAACAGCTGGAAAGGCGTATGTGAACCAGTTTGTGATCTCTCGATGGACTAGTGGTGGCATAAGAAGAATCCACAACGAGAGCCCCGTGGCTGCTATGAATATGCCTACGCAGACGATTTGCAACGAAAAATGACATTTTTTTCATTATTTTCATCCGATGCACGACTTACACCCAATTTATTAACAGCTGGACAGGCATATGTTAACCAGTTTGTGATTTCAAGATGGACTAGTGGTGGCCAAAGAAGAATCCACAAGGATAGCCCAGTGGCTGCTATGGTTATGCCAACGCAGGCGATTTAGCAACATATCCTCGCACAAATACGCACATATTCGACCTATAATTCCAATTAGGTACATAAAGTGATTATTTGATTCTGAAATAAGCAGATAATGGAGTCATAGTCATTATTTTGTGTTAAGTCGCGAGCCACAGTGAAAACACATGTTAATGAGCGTACAGCTGAACAGTAGTGGGTTGGCTTATTTCTTGTCATTGTTCGCACATAATCTGCTTAGAATCGCCTCTATATGAGTCGATAATGTGACTAATAGGGTCTCCGTTCAGCACATTATCGACTAACGAAAAATGTCCTATTTTGGACAAGTTTATGTGACCTATAGTTTGTGATTTTTAGATGTAATAGTGGTGGCACAAGCAGATTCCGCAAGGATAGCCACGTGTCTGCTACGGTTATGCCTACGCGGGCGATTTAGCAACGAAAAGTGCGATTTGGAGCTCCATGCACGACTTCAACCCAATTTTCGAAAAATTGAAAAGGCCTATAAGGTCTCGTCCCTGTCCAATAGATGTCTACTGGGTGGCACCGCACGAAAATACAAGGATTCCCGAGTGGCCGCCATGGTTCTGTCTACGCAGCTGATTTAGTAACAAAAAGTAAAAAAATTTAACTCCATGCACGACTTCAGCCCAATTTTCAAAAAATTGGAAGAGGCTATATGACGGCGTCCCTGTCATAAAGATGCCCGCAGGGTGGCACCGCACGAAAATGAAAGAATTCCCGGGTAGCCGCCATGGTTCTGGCTACGCAGCCGATTTAGTAACAAAACGTGCTATGTTTAGCTACATGCACGACTTCAGCCCAATTTTCGAAAAATTGGAAGGGGCCGCGTCCCTGTCCAATAGATGCCCGCTGGGTGGCACCGCACGAAAATGCAAGGATTCCCGGGTGGCCGCCATGGTTCTGGCTACGCAGCCGATTTAGTAACGAAAAGTGCTATTTTGACACCCCATGCACGCCTTCAGCCCGATTTTCGAAAATTTGGAAGGGGCTGCATGGTCGCGTCCCTTTTCTATAGATGCCCGCTGGGTGGCACCGCACAAAAATACAAGGATTCCCGGGTGGCCACCATGACTCTGGCTACGCAGCCGATTTAGTAACGAAAAGTGCTATTTTGACACCCCATGCACGCCTTCAGCTCAATTTTCGAAAATTTGGAAGGGGCTGCATGGTCGCGTCCCTTTCCTATAGATCCCCGCTGGGTGGTACCGCACGAACATACAAGGATTCCCGGGTGGTCACCATGACTCTGGCTACGCAGCCGATTTAGTAACGAAAAGTGCTATTTTGACACCCCATGCACGACTTCAGCCCAATTTTCGAAAATTTGGAAGGGGCTGCATGGTCGCGTCCCTTTCATATAGATCCCCGCTGGGTGGCACCGCACGAAAATACAAGGATTCCCGGGTGGTCACCATGACTCTGGCTACGCAGCCGATTTAGTAACGAAAAGTGCTATTTTGACACCCCATGCACGACTTCAGCCCGATTTTCAAAAATTTGGAAGGGGCTGCATGGTCGCGTCCCTTTCCTATAGATGCCCGCTGGGTGGCACCGCACGAAAATACAAGGATTCCCGGGTGGCCACCATGACTCTGGCTACGCAAAGTGCAATTTTAGGAGAATAGGGAACTGGGAACTGGGAACGGAATTCATGGAGCTCGTGTCACAACATATCCTCGCGCAAATACGCACATAATCGGCCCATAATGTGAAATAAGTACATAATATGATTATTTAATTGTGAAATAAGCAGATAATAGATCATATCGTTATCTGGTTCTATGGCGCGGGCCACATTGAACACACATGTTAAAGAGCTTACACTTGAAAGTCGTAAGTTGGCTTATTTGTGTCATTTTCCGCACACAATCTGTTTACAATCGACTCATTTGTTTACAATCGACTCATTGTCAGTCGATAATGTGACTATGTTCTCATTTTTAGCACATTATCGACTCAAAATGAGGCGATTCTAAGCAGATTATCTACCTAAATAATTTTTTATTATAAGCAGATAATGTGCCCGTTTTTTTTTTGGAACAGGCTGTTTAAAACAGTACAATATGGGACTATTTACATACGAAATGAGCCCATATTGGCATTATTTAATCTAACCTTTTTCCATCAACACGACTTACCAAAGCTACGCTCTTTGTACGGTGTTCTCACTGTGGCTCGCGCCAATCAACGGAAAAAGGGTTTAAGCTTAATATGTGCTTATTTCAGAATCAGATTATGGGCTTATTTTCTCAAGAACAGGCTGAAAAATAACACGAATAAACCAACACAAGACTTTCCATGTATATATCATCCTCGTGAAAATAAGCACATAACGGTTTTATTTTAATGTGCGAAATAAGCTCATATTGGCGTTATTTAATATAAGCTTTATATATGGACCTAAAACGCGGTTTTTTAAAACAGTCCAATATGGGACTATTTTCGTACGAAATAAACCCATATTATTATTATTAATCTAGCTTTTTTCATCGACATGACCAATATCAGATGCACACTCTTTATTTTTATATATGCGACCCTCGCGATTCAATGGCGTAATGGCTATAAGCTCACTGTGGGCTTATTTCTGAATCAAATAAGTCTATTGAATCATATGTTGATATTTATTTCCACTATGAACCTATTTTTGTGAGGATATGTTACGATCAAAAACGGTAGATTTAATAATACCAATATGGGCTTTTTGCGTCCGGAGATAGTCCCATATTCGACTGTTTTAAAAACTGAATTTTAAGTCCATATAGAGCGTATATTGTGATTAAATAATACCAATAGGGACTTATTTCGCTCATTAAAATAAGACCGTTGCGTGCTTATTTGTATGGAAATCATGGTCCCATATTGGACGTTTATCTCCACACAGAGCCTATATTGATATGAGCTTATTTCGCTCATCAAATGCAATTTAATAATACCAATTAGACCATGAACAAACAAATATTCACCTCCCCACTGAGACCAAAATCCCTTTCATGTGGCCAAATTGTTTTGTTCAGTGCCTGCCTATATTCTAAAGTCAAATGTGGAATCATTTTCAGAATGAGTATAGTCTGAGACTGACCCCAAAATATTATTTCATAAGCACAGGTGTTGCATGGTCCATTGGATTTATCATGGGTGCTGCAGGTGTTGGGCCAGCTCCGTGCCCTTCAATCCCAACCAGGAGCTCAAACTTCAGTAAATATTTTAGGCAGATGCAGATCTATCCATTAACAAATTAATGGGTACTGGGCCCAATTCAAGTTAAAAAATACCCAATCGACTTTAAACACAAATATTCACCTCACCTGAGCCCAAAATCCCTTCAATGTGCCCAAACATTAAATGGGTTACTGGGCCCAATTCAAGTTAAAATTATCCATTTGACTATTAAACACAAATATTCACCTCCCCCTCAGCCCAAAATCCCTTCCAGGTGCCCAAATAATTTTTTTTTTCGGTGTCTGAGATAACACTGACCCCAAAATATTATTTTATAGGTAGCAGTGCCATATGTTTTATCATGGGTGGTATGGGTGTTGGACTGATTCCTAAGCCTAAAATACCAATATGGCTATTAAAAACACAAATATTCCTCTCCCCTAGCCCAAATTCCCTTCCAGGTAACAAAATATGTTCTGTTGATCGCCTGCCTATACTCTAAAGTCATATGTGGAATCATGTTTCATAAATGAGTGTTGTCTGATTGAACACTGACCCCAAAATATGATTCTATAGGCACAGATGCTGTATGGTTTACCATGGGTGCTGTGGGTGTTGGGCTGGCTCCATACTCTTAAATCCAATACGGGAAATCATTTACATAGGTGCTTACCTATTCAATAACACTAAAAGCCCTGGATGTAGATATCAATAATGGCACAATATAAGTTAAATATACCAACTTGACTATTAAAATGCCTAATATTCCACTCCCCTTGACCAGAGCCCAAAATAACTTCCAGGTGCCAAAATATATCATTTTCAGAATGGGCATAGTCTGAGACCCAGAAAAATGATTTTATAGGCACGGGTGCTGTATGGTTTCATCATGGGTGCCGTGGGTGTTGGGCTGTCACCACACCCTTAAAACCCACTGAGGAGCCCAAACTTTTGCACATCTTCTTAAACAGATGAATATATTTCCAAAAACACTAAAAGTACTGGAAGTTGATATCTATAATGGATCACAATTCAGGTTAAATATACCAACTTAACTATTAAAAAACCCAAATATTCCCCTCCCCCCTGACCAGAGCCCAAAATACCATTAAGGTGCCCAAAGAATTGTTTTACCATTGCCTACATATATTCTGAAGTAAACTGGATTAATTTTCAGAATAGGTATAGTCTGAGAGAACACTGACCCAGAAATATGTTTTCATAGCCGCTGTATGGTTTCATCATGGGTGCCGTGGGTGTTGGGCTGTCTCCATACCCTTAAAACCCACTAAGGAGCCCAAACTTTTGCAAATCTTCTTATACTGATGCAGATATTTCCAAAAACACCAGGAGACCTAGAAGTATATACCTATACAGGACCCAATTCCAGTTAAATATACCAATTTAACCATTAAAAAAAACCAAATATCCCCCCTGAATAGAGCCCAAAATCCCATTCAGGTGCCCAAATATTTTTTTCCCATTGCCTCTATATATTCTAGAGTGAAATGTGGAATCATTTACAGAATGGGTATAGTCTGAGAGATGGCTGACTCAGAAATATGTTTTCATAGGCACGGGTGCTGTATGGTTTTATCATGGGTGCTGTGGGTGTTGGGCTGTCTCAATACCCTTAAAACCCACTGAGGAGCCCAAACTTTGTGCAAACCATTTGCATAGATGCATACCTATCCACAAACAACAAAAGTGTTGGAAGTAGATACATATAATGGGTCATATGGCCCAATTCAAGTTAAATATACCAATTTAACTTGAATTGTCATGGGTGCTGTGGGTGTTGGGCTGTCTCCATACCCTTAAAACCCACTAAGGAGCCCAAACTTTTGCAAATCTTCTTATACTGATGCAGATATTTCCAAAAACATTAGGAGACCTAGAAGTATATACCTTTACAGGACCCAATTCCAGTTAAATATACCAATTTAACCATTAAAAAAACCAAATATCCCCCCTGAATAGAGCCCAAAATCCCATTCAGGTGCCCAAATATTTTTTTTCCCATTGCTTCTATATATTCTAGAGTGAAATGTGGAATCATTTACAGAATGGGTATAGTCTGAGAGATGGCCGACTCAGAAATATGTTTTCATAGGCACGGGTGCTGTATGGTTTTATCATGGGTGCTGTGGGTGTTGGGCTGTCTCAATACCCTTAAAGCCCACTGAGGAGCCCAAACTTTGTGCAAACCATTTGCACAGATGCATACCTATCCACAAACAACAAAAGTGTTGGTAGTAGATACATATAATGGGTCATATGGCCCAATTCAAGTTAAATATACCAATTTAACTTGAATTGTCATGGGTGCTGTGGGTGTTGGGCTGTTTCCATACCCTTAAAACCCACTAAGGAGCCCAAACTTTTGCAAATCTTCTTATACTGATGCAGATATTTCCAAAAACACTAGGAGACCTAGAAGTATATACCTTTACAGGACCCAATTCCAGTTAAATATACCAATTTAACCATTAAAAAAAACAAATATCCCCCCTGAATAGAGCCCAAAATCCCATTCAGGTGCCCAAATATTTTTTTCCCATTGCCTCTATATATTCTAGAGTGAAATGTGGAATCATTTACAGAATGGGTATAGTCTGAGAGATGGCTGACTCAGAAATATGTTTTCATAGGCACGGGTGCTGTATGGTTTTATCATGGGTGCTGTGGGTGTTGGGCTGTCTCAATACCCTTAAAACCCACTGAGGAGCCCAAACTTTGTGCAAACCATTTGCATAGATGCATACCTATCCACAAACAACAAAAGTGTTGGAAGTAGATACATATAATGGGTCATATGGCCCAATTCAAGTTAAATATACCAATTTAACTTGAATTGTCATGGGTGCTGTGGGTGTTGGGCTGTCTCCATACCCTTAAAACCCACTAAGGAGCCCAAACTTTTGCAAATCTTCTTATACTGATGCAGATATTTCAAAAAACACCATGAGACCTAGAAGTATATACCTATACAGGACCCAATTCCAGTTAAATATACCAATTTAACCATTAAAAAACCCAAATATCCCCCCTGAATAGAGCCCAAAATCCCATTCAGGTGCCCAAATATTTTTTTCCCATTGCCTCTATATATTCTAGAGTGAAATATGGAATCATTTACAGAATTGGTATAGTCTGAGAGATGGCTGACTCCGAAATATGTTTTCATAGGCACGGGTGCCGTATGGTTTTATCATGGGTGCTGTGGGTGTTGTGCTGTCTCAATACCCTTAAAACCCACTGAGGAGCCCAAACTTTGTGCAAACCATTTGCATAGATGCATACCTATCCACAAACAACAAAAGTGTTGGAAGTAGATACATATAATGGGTCATATGGCCCAATTCAAGTTAAATATACAAATTTAACTTGAATTGTCATGGGTGTTGTGGGTGTTGGGCTGTCTCCATACCCTTAAAACCCACTAAGGAGCCCAAACTTTTGCAAATCTTCTTATACTGATGCAGATATTTTCAAAAACACTAGGATACCTAGAAGTATATACCTTTACAGGACCCAATTCCAGTTAAATATACCAATTTAACCATTAAAAAAACCAAATATCCCCCTGAATAGAGCCCAAAATCCCATTCAGGTGCCCAAATATTTTTTCCCATTGCCTCTATATATTCTAGAGTGAAATGTGGAATCATTTACAGAATGAGTATAGTCTGAGAGATGGCTGACTCCGAAATATGTTTTCATAGGCACGGGTGCTGTATGGTTTTATCATGGGTGCTGTGGGTGTTGGGCTGTCTCAATACCCTTAAAACCCACTGAGGAGCCCAAACTTTGTGCAAACCATTTGCATAGATGCATACCTATCCACAAACAACAAAAGTGTTGGAAGTAGATACGTATAATGGGTCATATGGCCCAATTCAAGTTAAATATACCAATTTAACTTGAATTGTCATGGGTGCTGTGGGTGTTGGGCTGTCTCCATACCCTTAA
Source organism: Siphonodentalium dalli (assembly GCA_032622095.1). NCBI lineage: Eukaryota > Metazoa > Mollusca > Scaphopoda > Gadilida > Siphonodentaliidae > Siphonodentalium > Siphonodentalium dalli. The sequence continues at coordinate 114,401,519 of CP136062.1, read as the reverse complement.
ACCCCACTAAGGAGCCCAAACTTTTGCAAATCTTCTTATACTGATGCAGATATTTCCAAAAACACTAGGAGACCTAGAAGTATATACCTTTTCAGGACCCAATTCCAGTTAAATATACCAATTTAACCATTAAAAAAACCAAATATCCCCCCTGACTAGAGCCCAAAATCCCATTCAGGTGCCCAAATATTTTTTTCCGATTGCCTCTATATATTCTAGATTGAAATGTGGAATCATTTACAGAATGAGTATAGTCTGAGAGATGGCTGACTCAGAAATATGTTTTCATAGGCACGGGTGCTGTATGGTTTTATCATGGGTGCTGTGGGTGTTGGGCTGTCACAATACCCTTAAAACCCACTGAGGAGCCCAAACTTTGTGCAAACCATTTGCATAGATGCATATCTATCCACAAACAACAAAAGTGTTGGAAGTAGATACATATAATGGGTCATATGGCCCAATTCAAGTTAAATATACCAATTTAACCATTAAAAAAAACAAATATCCCCCCTGACTAGAGCCCAAAATCCCATTCAGGTGCCCAAATATTTTTTTCCCATTGCCTCTATATATTCTAAAGTGAAATGTGGAATCATTTACAGAATGGGTATAGTCTGAGAGATGGCTGACTCAGAAATATGTTTTCATAGGCACGGGTGCTGTATGGTTTTATCATGGGTGCTGTGGGTGTTGGGCTGTCTCCATACCCTTAATACCCACCGAGGAGCCAAAATTTGTGCAAACTATTTGCATAGATGCATACCTATCCACAAACAACAAAAGTGCTGGAAGTAGATACCTAACAGTGATGGAATAGGTTATGTACAGTGCCCAAATATATGGGAGGCCAAATTCACATTTAATAATGAATTGCGCTTAAGCAATATGTGGTATTTGCGCTTAAGCGCAAATCGGGCATTTACGCTTAAGCGCAATTAATTGCGCTTAAGCGTAATTGTAACTACTATCTAACCTACCATAAACTATTAGCATGACCTGGTGTATCACCTAGCAACACAAGATGAGCATTGGGCTAATTTTGACCTGTACTCAACAGTCAAACTGTGAGTATGTGTTCAACAAGGAGAATCCCCTAATTACATATTATCAGCATCCTTCTATCCAAAGAATTGATGTCGCCTTCCCGGAACTCTAGTAATGTTTTGTTTGATGTTTTTAATGTATTTTTGCACAGATTTTAGCCTTTACTATGGTAATATCATATACATGCATGCGGTGTCACTGCATGAGGGCTTTCTTACCTCATACAGTAATGCTCTATTTAATCGACTTCTTAACCACAGCAGAATTATGGGTAACTTTTCAGGATTTAGTCGGAAATATGGCTTGTTGCCATTCATCGAAAAGCTCTCGAGAGCTTTCCGATGAATGGCAACAAGCCATATTTCCGACTAAATCCTGAAAAGTTATCCATAATTCTGCTGTGGTTAAGGAGTCGATTAATTAGAGCATTACTGTATGGTTTACATATTGACTTAAATCAGGGGGAAAAAACCCTATTTTCATATTATCAGCATCCCTGTCCAAAAAAATGGTGTGTAATCACTGGAGCTTTGGTGTCTCAGTCCTGAAGCTCTAGTTTTTCTTATTAAATCAGCAGCTCTTGCACAAATCTATAGCATTTCCATGATAATATAGTGTGAATGTGGTGTCAACGAGGGCTTGCTTCCCTCATATGGTGTGCCTGTATACTCGAAAATTGAAGAAAATCAATGTCGCCCCGACTAATACAGAAAGTAATGCTATTGCAAGTAGCGGCAGTAGCCCCAACTAATATATACCGAAGATAATATAATGCTATCACGAATCGCTCCAACTAAAACAGAAGGTGATACTATTGCGAGTCAGCCATTTTGATAAAGAAGTTGGGCTAGCTCCCTACCCATCCAAACCAATGAAACCAAGAAGTGACATGTCAATAGGAGTTAATGCTAAGTTATGGAGAAACCTATTTATTCACCAGGGGTGTTTTGTTACATATAACCATGAATTGCGCTTAAGCGTAATTATTTGCGCTTAAGCGCAATTAATTATTAAATGTGAATTTGGCCTCCCATACAAATTGGAGTTAAATGAATGATACCAATTTTAATATTTGAAAAAAAACCATATAGTTGCCTTAGCCTACACTGAGCCCAAAACCGCTTCTAATGAGTTATATGTGCCCAAGTCATAAGTATAGGTCCCAAGTGAACCAGTTTTCAACATATGTAATACATCACACAATTAAAAAAAACCCTGCCAACTGTGACTATAAACATATGGCCTAAACGAAGATATATATCTGGTAATTGTTTGTATTATTTTGATTGCAACTGTACTACTCATAGGCGTTATCATTGCATTCGTAGTAAAATATCATGTCAGGTCTCATATTGCGCATGTGCTAGCGGATGTTTACATTGTGTGTTTATATTATTTGTTATGGGTGGGTGGTTGGTCTCCCGTCTGGAGCATTCCCTATTAGTAAATATTCATTACAACATTTCAAATATAGAGTCGACGTTCACCCAGACTGGGTTTTACCCATTCTGCCAATTTCTGGAGACTGGACAACATTTCAAACTCAAACTCAAAACTCAAACTCAAGTGATTTTATTTGATGCTCAGTATACATAAATTACAATATGGTAATGGGGCTCTGTGGAAGCCATGGCTTATGTGTCAGAGCCCTATAATAATACAATAATTATAATATAGACATAATGTGGGTGCAAGTGCAAGAGTGGACTAGACGCTGGCTCTATGAGGCTACGTCGTTACACTATGCACGCCGTCATGACGGCGAACAGAGCAGAGCGTCGGAGCGTCATAGAGCCAGTATCTAGTCCAGTGCAAGAGGAGAAGAACAGTTGAGAGAGAGAAAGAGATGTAGGTTGGGGAGGGGTGGGGTGGTAAATGGTGTGCATAATATGTTGAAGATACGCTTTAATAATAAAGATGGATTATCTTTTCCACAACATGATTTATATATTTTCCTGGGTATGAAATAATAAGTATGAATCGAAGACTCCTGTCCGGAAACGCGTCTATCAATTATATTTATTTTATTTTATTTGTTTTTCGTATCAAATAACCCTTCGTTCAATAATGGTCCCCAATATTCACGACCGTCTTTTATATTTGCGTTTTTACATGTACTACACATAATGTCAACATCCGGGATACTTGCTATCCGATGCGATAACTCAAGTATTTTTTATACGCCGGTTTGAAGAAAAAAAACGGTCGTATTGTGTAATTTACTAAATGGGTTGTCCGTCCGTCCGTCGTCCGTCCCCTTTTGATTTCCGGATGATAACTTTAGTTTGAATCGAGTGAACTGAACCAAATTTGGTATGTTAGTTTACCACACCAAAATACAGATCAAGTTCGAATATGGGTTCCGTTCACATGATTTTGACTGAGTTATGTCCCCTTTTCGACTTATATTTTGCCTGATTTGCGGTTTCCGGATGATAACTTTAGATTTAATCAAGTGAACTGAACCAATTTGGTATATAGGCGGCCTACTGTAGATCAAGTTCAAATATGGGTTCTGTCTACATGCCCCACTCTACTCCAGAAACGGGCGTATATAGGCCTATGCCACGCCCCGATGGCGTGCTCTTGTTTATTATCGGATCGTGTTCATATGTTATGTGCATGTTTTTATGACACCATCCACCTGTAGGCCTATAGTTGTTTGGTAGGCCTACCGTATCGATCGGTTGCGTGATCTTTAGAAATTATTAACACTTTCCATCCACCAATAGACATGTTCTATCCGATGCGATAACTCAATTATTTTTTGTCTGATCGTGTTCATATTTTAGGTGCAGTAATAGGCCTATATACATATGGCGGCATTATGGCCTCCATGCAGTACTTAGATCGACTGGTGTATAGTTCCCAATGCAGGCGTCGATTAATTAGGTTAAGTATCAGCATCCAGCTCGATCTGTTGTACAACACGTATGTTTATCCCCAAAATCTTGATACGATATATTGTTGCAACAATGAAACATGTAAGTTGCAAACCTTGATAAAGTCCCATCATAGCCTATATGATGTCATTGAAAATGATTAACCCTTTTCGCAAACCATATACTAGTATTTAGCATATTTTTTGGCAAGTAATAAATTATGTTAACTCGTTTATGAGGGGAAACGGATATGGGGAAACGGATATATCCGTTTCCCAAAACAATACCTACAGGACGGGAAACGGATATATCCGTTTCCCACTTCATGCACTTGTTATCAGCGAATGAATCTTTTATAATTAAATGTTTAAATTGCACATAGTAGCCTATCATGTATTCAATATAGGCCGATCACTCAGTGAGGGATCCATGAAGATGTAACCTATTTTTGGCGTCGCGTGCCGTGATTCGTGACGTCATTGTTCCAAAATGGCGGCGCCCAGTAGCCTAAGCCGTAGACGCGTAGACAATTGTTTCGGTTGTCAATCACCATGGCAGGTGAATCTTGACCCGTGCAGCAGAAGGAACAAGAAGCGAGAGCAATTTAAGTATATTCCTGGATCCAATTTTTTGGAAATTAATTACATTTGATTAAAAATGTCGCACGCAGACATCTCGTATAGCAAAATTACAGCCCCCAAACGCATAATTTTCCGAAAATCGATTGCCATGTCAACCAGTCGCAATTTGGTGGTATCTACCCAAACAAAATTTTTTGGAAGATTTATAGATCACGGATGATCACCCATATATTATCAGCTGTCACATGGAGAATTATGTCATGGCAAATGGTCTGACCCAGCATTAAATTAACGCATACAGTGCTATAAAATGATATGAAGGTAAGCATTTTAAAGTTAGAAAACGGGGGTTTGGCGGCCATTTTGAATGGCGCCCTCTGTCGGTGATGGGTTATTTTTGAGCAAGGGCTAGTTCCAGATGTTGGCAAAATATTCCTGGATCATTTAACTTTGGAAATAATTTATATTTGATTCAAAATGTCGCAAAGGTATCGTCATATAGCGAAATTACAGCACCAAACGCATACATTTCCGAAAATATGTTGCTATGGTAACCGGTCGCAATTTGGTGGTATCTACCCAAAATTTCTAGAAAATTTATAGACTACGGATGATCACTCATATTGTATGAGTTGTCACGCGGAGAATTCTGCGATGGCAAATGATCTAACCCAACATTGAATAAACGCATTTAAATTGCTATAAAATTATATAAAAGTGAGCATTTCTGCAAACAATCTCGTCTGTGAGTACCGGTAATGTTTTCTCAAAAGAATCAAGTCCCAAATGAGTTAAAGTGATGTGAAACACTCATAGCCTAATGCAGATAGGGTGATCAAATAGAAATGTAGACTAATTCATGTTCAAAATAGTATAGGGAGAGCGGGGCATGTTGGAAGTTGGAACGTTTTTTATTCAATCACACATGCATGGAAATATGAGCATGGGCCCCTTCCTTTTTTCAACTTTTATTATAAAGTATATCAAAGACTTTAAATATGGCATATCATTATGTATGATCTATTTCGCGTTTACAGTTTACATGGAAAAAGTCGAAAATAAATTCGTTCCAACATGCCCCGGGTTGTTTGAAACCAGGGGCAAATTGGAACATCGACCGGGGTAAGTCAGAACACTGATCGTATAAGGAACACATATATGAAATCAATGTATATAGGCCTAATAGAGGTAAAACCACTAATATATTCTAATAACTGTAATAAATTGCTAGTATGAAACATAATAGCTGAGTCCGGTAAATAAAGTATGTTCGAGAAATCGTCATCATTGGAAAACGCAACAAATCTTGAACATTGATGAAACCTGAAAATCGAAAAAATTACTTCATAGGGCCTACCCCCCCCCCCCCCAAAAGATTTTTGTGCATATCTCTTACACCATTCCGAGAATAATCCTATTTTTTGTGTTTATACAAGAGTGTTTTCCCACAAATAAGTGGCAATTGTACATATATATATATAGATGCTGTTTTATTTTTTAACAAGAAATGTGGGGTGTTTCAATATATACCCCACGTTCCAACATGACCCTGTCTCCCCTATATTAGTTTACAAATAATATCCAAATGAAAAACACACACCGTCATTCTTTTATATTAATTAAATGCTGTGACTATCGGTGGCGAAAACTTTTTCGTCAGTTTACCAGAGTTTACCGCCGATAATTGCGTCCCGAATCGAGAGGTAGGCCTAGGCGTAAATATTTACAATTGAGCGTAGTTCAGACGATGTTTTCTATGGAGTTGTATGGTCGATTTGCTTGAGATTTTCGGCGATAATAGTATAATTAGAATATGTGACATATATATATATTCCTCCAGTTGGCATAGCGCCTGCTTACTAAATTATTTGTTTCACGCACCCAAACAAGTACGCACGGTATAGGGCCTAATTATAAGGCTTATAATACCGGTACAGTACGTACATAATGCCCCGGTTCCATATTCCCGATTTTCTGTCCCGAATTAGTATATTCGGCACCAATTCGGGACCAGACCAAATCGGCAGCATTCGAGAGAATTCTGGACGAGTTTTATTCCAAAAGTCGCCGAACTGATGACAAAATTTAATCGTCCCGAACATTGCCGAGTATTCCAGAATGCTTCCGAATTTCTTCCCGAATGATAAAGAATTATCCCGAACTGATACCGAAATTTCGTGCGAGTAGCTGCCGAATTGCCCAGATTACTACCGACTTGTTGCCGAATACCCCGAATCAATGCCGAACTGGTACCGAATTGATGCCGAATAAATACCGAATTGGTATTCAATTGCTGCCGAACGTCCCGAATCGATGCCGAATTTTGCAGATACACCGGATCTCAGTATAAAAGCAGCCACACATGGCGAATTCCATGAATTCCACGAAAAGGCGGCCATGGATACCGATAATGGGTATTTGCATCATTGTCATGTCATCGGGGAATGTTGTTGCTTCTTCTGTATTTCATTATTACTATCCAATGAATATATTTTGGAATGGTCATTGCCCTCACTATACAATCTCTTAAACACCAGATATTGTGTGACTGTGGATCAATGATGCGCGCATGCGCAGTCAACGCATATTTTCATGTTTTGCCAAATAAGGTAAAATGAACCAAAATATCATTTTCAAGCAGCTCAATGGTCATTCTAGGTTAATAGTGGGGCATGTGTGGAAATGTTATTTTTGTCACATTTCCCATATCACAATCTGCCTCAATTACCATAGTATCCCCTTTTTGCACATATATTTTAGTAAAATGACGGTTTAACCCCTACCAACAACCCGTTTCTAAGGTAAAAACAGTCGCATAGCAACCGTTGCCATGGAAAGTATTTTCGTGATTGCCCCCATATCTGAAAATAATACGTGGGACCTAATATACAAATGTGCCAAGTTTTATGCTTTTATGACAATGTCCGCATTTGTTACACAAAAAACTATACCTAAAAAAATCGCACGGTGATTCCGTCACGCCCGTTGTGTGATTCCGTCACGGCGAACAAACCGAGTTAACTAGTAATATACACATAAGTGTGTGACAATGCGGCTTTTTTCTGCAAGTATAATGTATCTACTTTACTAATTGGGAACTTCTTCCAGGTCAGCTTGGCTGAATGAGCAGGGTTCTTCAATAGTACGGACCTACCCTCATATTGATGGCACTTTTTTGGTGATTCCGTCACGGACACAATTTGACCCAGAGTGAGATGATACTTAAATACACATATAGTTGTATATAATCAAACAACTTTGTATAGTATGTACAATGTTTTTTATTTTAAGCGGTACCCTACTGGTCATAATTTTAGATTTTATAGGCCACAGAAAAGTGAAATTCCGTAAAATTTGGTGATTCCGTCACGCTGGAATTCATGATTCGGGAATATTTAAGCTACCGAATACTGCCGACTACTCCAGAATATCCACCCGAATATTGCCGAATACTGCCGACTACTCCCGAATAGGTGCCGAATTGCTCCCGATGATTGACAAATCGGGAGCGATTCGGCTTGGTTCCCGATAGTTTTGAACATTTCAAAACTGTCGGGAGCGGGCCCAGAATCGTCCCGAATCGACCCCGATATCCCCGATCATGTTCGGGGGTAAAAATTCACTGTACCGACTCGTCCCGAACTTACTCCACGATTTTTGCAAAATTATGATTCGGGAGTCATTCGGGAACATTCGGGGTGGAAAATCGGGGATATATGGAACCGGGGCTTAATATGTCTTTAACTGTTGTTGGAATCTGATGTTAGAGCCCATGGGGACCATCGAATCAGATAATGTACGGTAGGCTACATTTAAAGCCTAATTTAATTTTGTCTCCTATAGAAATTTAGAAAAGTGATGTTTTCATATAATATTAGCCTACATATAGTTCACGTTCTGATCAAATGGAAAATTGGCGTCCTGGTCGTGTGGCGTTCCGTCCGGTAGTATATATATCACTACTCCTTTCGCATTGTCGGTGGATCAATTCTTTGAATGGCACATTATGTGGTTTGATAATATCCTGGTTCTATATGACGATATATCAACAGAAGCCTGCACAATATCCTGCAAGAAACCATGGGATGTATTTTTTTATTATTAAATCCAATGTCATAAAAGCCAATCAACTGCACAGGAAAGCATTCATAAAAACTGATAAAACAGCGAGCCAGAGCCATTTTATCGAAAAGCACATGCTTCTGGTGGGAATATTTATTTACAATGATATGCATAATGAATTCATAAACACACCCACATGCTATTGGTGGATGCTTTGCATAATTTATGCAGAAGTTTCTTCGTTCCCATTGCTTGGAATAATGCTTCCAATAACAAGAACCGGCAAATGTTATTCATATTATAACGATAAAACGCTAATTTGTGTGTAAGCTGTTAATTTAAAGGCAAGACTGATACGTGTTTTCTACGTTTTATGCATGAAACGCATATCAGAAAAGGGACTACAGAAACAGCTGTCATTCAAGGTTACATGCTGGTTAGAGAGTATTCGTGCATTGCAGAAGACAGCGGACGTGGCGGAGAAAAGACGGCGATTTTTTCATTCTAGTCGCCTCCAAACGCCGAGCTTTAAAGAAGAAATATTCACACAAACTTAATGGGGGATTACGGCGTTGGAGTGGATTCACACGTGAGAGCATTATCGCCCGTAGATTTTAATAAATTCACAGACAGTCAATCGTTTTTTGGACAAGATCTGCTGAATAAACATACAATGCAAGATGAAACGTTGTTGGAAAAACCTGCTGTCAAACACACACAACAGATTTCACCGAATCGGGAGAATGGGACTGATTCTTCAGAGGAAGTAAGTGAAAGAAAACAACCAAGTGAACAATCTAGTCCTACTTCGGATAACATTAACAATGATGTTTTACACACAGTTCCATCGTCTCTCCAAAATTTTGGTTTTTCTGAAGCTCAGCCTCCACCAAATGTTTCTTCTACTGGGACAGTTTCATCGGCACCAAATTACTGGAACCCACCTGTTACCACCCCTGTGGGTGAACCCTTTCTCCAAGGATATCCTCCTATGAACGGAACAGTAACTTTCCAGCAGTTCACTCACGTTCCAAATGCTGTGTTCGCTGGAGGGATGAATGCGCATGTCCCGGGCATCAATCAACAGCCTCCCCAAACGCCCAGACGGGCAATCACTGGACACCATAACATGAATATTCCACCAAAGGATCCAAACTTAATAATGAATAATTCTAAGTCATATCCAAATTGGAGTAGTGCGCAACAAGCTTCATGGGCTGCTCAGCAAAATCAGGCCAATTTTGCTCAGAGTCAGTGGGGCGATGGTATGCAGAAGCGTGCAATGCCAAATCCAATGTCAATGAACTGTGATTGTAAGAAGAATGAATATGCGCCCCAAATGTCACACACAGCTGTTATTGCACCTTCAAGATTCCGCAGAAGTACGTCATTTCCGGGTCATATCCAGCAGGTCGTCTCTGCTAAACACTCATATGATCACATGAGCAGTGTTGATGATTCTGCAAAAGACATCATGATGTATCAACAGCAACATCAGCAGCAGGTAATTTACCGTACACTATCAAGAAATACAGTGTGTGTTGGGGCATCGTTATTATTGGAGTCAAAATTCACATTTAATAATAAATTGCTCTTGTAATGTTGTATTAAGTTGTAAACTAGTACTAGTAGTAGTAAGTGCAATTGATTGCGCTTAAGCGCAATCAATTGCACTTGAGTGTAATTATTTTCGCTTAAGTGTAATTATTTGCACTTAAGCACAATCAATTGCGCTTAAGGGTAATTATTTGCGCTTAAACACAATTCATGCAATCATGGTTATATGTATTAACTAAACACCCCTGTACCGTGTACGGCCTGTTGAATAAATAGGTTTATCCATAACTCAACCTTGGCACTTTATATTGACATATCACCTCTTGTTTTCTTTGGTTTGGATGAGTAGGGAGCTAGCCAAACATCTTTATCAAAATGGCTGACTCGCAATAGCATTACCTTCTGTTTTAGTCGTGGGGGAGTCGTGATAGCATTATATTATCTTCTGTATTAGTCGGGGTGACTCACGATAGCATTACGTTCTGTATTTATAGTCGGTGCGAGTATACAGGTACACCATATGAGGGAAGCAAGTCCTCAGTGACACCACATTCACGCTATATGACCATGGAAATACTATAGATCTGCAGCCCTGGGAATTAGCCTAGGCAATAGGCAATGCCTAGGTAAAAGCAGAGGGAAAATCAGTTTGCCTAGGAAATTATATTGCCTAGGTAAAACAAGTTCATTGGGTTACTAAAATTGATTTATGTCTATCAGAAATAGAACCTTTTTAGCCAAAATGACTTCCTTAAATCACTCGAAGCTTTACATATATTGTCCTAAAATTGTTTCCATGGCACTGGGCCATTAACTAGCTAAGGGCACTAGTTTTGGAGATGATTTGTGGAATGTGTATACATATATGATGAGTAGTGGCCTGGAAATGTTCTCCAAAATAATTAAGCATTTCAGGTTATTATTGAATCATATTGATTTGAGATGGCAATATTGTTGCAAAATTGCCTAGGTAAAATCTGTTTTTGCCTAGGCCGATTTCTTTCACCTAGGCAAAAATATTGCCTAGGCAAATTTTCCTTAATTCCCAGGGCTGGATCTGCGAGATGCTGATATAATAAAATTTCCAGAGCTCGAGGAGTGAGACACCAAAGCTCCAGGAATGAAGCATAAATTTTGGGGACAGGGATGCTGGTAAGGCCTAAAAAAAAAGAAGACGTTTGTTTCTGCTTACCCGACCGACCCTATTTAAAAGTGCCGAGTCTTAAACTTTTTATTGCGATCGAAAATCTGACTTTAAAAAAATAATGGTATCTGTGAATGTTTCACGCATTTAACAGATAAAAACACGTCGGTCGCTTCCGGTGGAAATACCCACATACTATGAATAAATACATATCTCCCATTGAAAACAGCCGGTGCTTTGGAAAGTAAACAGAATTCACACCACAACAACAGCAACAATGGCTACCTCCGTAAGCCCGCATGTTGTTGTGGCTATCTATCTGGATGAAGTGTCCACTGCGGAAGCAAAAAGAGATCAGATCGATAGACAACGAAGCCAAAATTGAAGAACTCTTCATTTTAATCCACCCGGATAAGACTGACTTCAGCAAGGTTAAAGTGAGGTGCCGTACATTGGCTGAGTCAGCGCCGTTCGATATAAATGTTGAAATGAAAGTTAAGGAGTTCTGTATCTGTACCTGCATCTGTATTTGGTTCAGCGTAGGATCCTTCCGGATATAAGTATGCTGGGGCTGGATCAATATGATGGTGTTTGACTGCTGGATGATATTGTCTCCAGCAGTGAGGCACATATGCACTTTCCTCAAGCTGATTCCATTCTAGAATAGTTCTTGGGAAGAATGAGTGTTCTAGTTCTTTTGTGTCGGCCTTGATCAGCTTGAAGGGTTTTGAGTTATTACACTCATAATTTTGCACAATATTTTGTGACTGGTAACCCTCGAAATGTTTAGCAACAATCTTTCGGCCCACTTTTCTACCGGTTAATATGTCATGGATCGTGACAGATGGTAACTTCCCGTCAACTATTTTACGGAAGAGTGTCAACCTCTGGGTGAATCTTCTATCTTGGAGTGGGTGGAGTCCTAGATGTTTTGTCATGGCTGTGACAGCTCTTTCTTCCCTGGATCACCAGTCAATTGTGATAAATCTGGAGCTCGTTTCTGGATCCGTTCAATTGCATCGATGTCTTTTTGCAGGAACGGATCCCATACCTCAGCAGCATAGTCAAGTTTAGATCTTACTAACGTCTCATATGCTATTTGTTTACTCTTTGGTGGTGCCCGAATCGATGGAGGTTTCTTCTGAGGAAGCCGAGTGTGCTGCTTGCCTTCCTCGTCAGTTTATTGATGTGATTTGTCCAAGATAGGTCGCTGGATAGTGAGACGCCCAGATAAGGAGTATCATCGACTGCTTGCAGGATGTGATTGCAAAGCTTGTACATGTGGGTGGTCTTTGATTTTATTGGCATTGAAGCGCATACTCTCGGGGTCCAAATAAGCATACATGCACTTTAAAACAATCCTTCGTATGTACTAGTACTCTTGGGCTCCAAATAAACATGCATGCACGTTTATTATTTTCTTGGGTAATTTCCCCCCTGCACAGTGCTTATTTGGGTCTGCACATTTATTAATTTTGAGGCTATACAAATTTAAATCAGCACAAACTCAAGATTTCTATATGATTCTGATATCAAAATGATGAGCTTATAGCTTTATGCATGTACCAGTCCTTCCCATGAGGAAAACACAGCGAGAGCATTTATTTGCTCCCGTAATTCAGAAGACGGGTGTAATATTGCACCCATACTATAACCAGGGAAGGATCCAGGGCTCTTTTGATACCTGTTACAGGTTTGGGCGCCCAAACTCTGGTGTCCTAAATGTCCCCAAATTGCAAGTGGATAGTTTTATTAAAGCTGAATTTTCTATATTTTGAAGGAAATCTTCTATTATAATTCAACAACATGCAATGCAAATCATCAATATACAGTTGATATAGAGCCTTTATTTGCTTAATCAAGTGTCCAGTGAGAAATATTTTAACCCTTTCATGACTGGGGCTTCTTGAAATTTTGCAAAAATCCTGTGCCAATGGCCCAATGCATTCTCTTATATAAATGAGAGTCTCCCATCCAAGGAGCCTCGCATATATAAGATAATACATTGGCCTTTATCTTGACCTTGTAAGCCAGTGCATTTTCTTATGCGGGATATTTAATGCTGCACCTAAGGGAAGGGGGCGACCCCCTCCCGTACCTACCCCCATCTCGGGCATACGGCCCTCGGGATATCCTGGTCCCAAAACAGGTGTCCCCAAAAAATCCCTGGATCCATCCCTGACTATAACTGTAAGTTGGGTTTTTCTCAAACAAAAAGTCATTGTGGAATAGAGTATAGACCTATGTCTAGTTACACTTTAATATGCCATAGTTGAACTATTATAAAGATGGTAAAGGATCTATATAAACCTTCAAATAGTTCACTATTGAACCAACAATTACAGTCTCCATTAGTATTTTAACACCCATGATTTGAAAATTACGAGTGCGTACGGGTGCGAGAGCAATCACTCCCGTCTCCTGGAAAGGACTGCATGTACATATTCAAGTATATGACTTACATGTTGACATTTAAATATTGAATAAAACATCACATGACACATTATGACATACTACATGTATGTTGATTCCTATACTTGATCTACTTGTACTATAAAAATAATTTGTTTTAACCAGTTATTTTTAGGTTTTCTACGAGTTCCCCCTGCACTATTATTTGGGTGTGCAGTGCACTTTAATTAACTTTCAATGAAATTCCCCCCCCCCCCCCTGCACTATTATTTGGGTCTGCACTTTTATTTGGAGCCTGAGAGTATTACTGCCAAGAAATGTAATTTCTCCCAGTATAATTTTTATCAATAATATTAATCAATATAAAATTGGTAAGATAGTTCTTAAAATGAAGACAACGAAATGCATGAGTCATTTTTTTCACTGCCACGTATTGACACAAGCATTCAAATAAAACTAAGTTTTATGTACTGGTAGTCGTTTCTGTGATTTTTACATCACAATTTTGTGAATTTACCAGAGTACATGTACCGTATATCCCCAAGCTAACGCTCGGTTAAATTGAACTTTAGTAATCACACAAGAACTAAATATTCAGCGCTGAGAACCCCTTCCGTGAACTCTTGTGAGCATAATACGTACAGTACTTCGAACTTGACCCAGTTAATTACGATATATCTCGGCAGATTTACTTGTGTTGATCATGTCCATTATAGAATATCCGACACAGTTTTGGAGCTTGCATATAATTTAACGCATCGTTGCACATGGCCGATGTCATCACTCTCGATGGAGAATTTCAACATGACGCAATGTCATACTAGTATCGATCGAAGCATATTTTATCTTTCGGGAGGAGACGAGCTATAAAAAGCCCGTCTTTGAAAATTCTAGGCGGGCTGTAGGCAGGCAGCCCACCAGACTGCCTTGAGATTTCCAGGCCTGCGTCTTACACCGTCCACTTTATTTTCTTCACGAAGTTCACGGTATATCTACTATATCGGCAGTTCAATAATATCATGACAGGTACATGTACTAATAACCAATCACATTTCTCTCTCAAACACTTAATAAATGTCTGTTTGTTACTTAGTTTGAATACAATGTCTCTTCTGTTGAGTCAGTGTTGACATGACATTGTGTCTATCAAAGTGTATCATGTCCAAGAGAGCTTTAAAAAAACCAAAGCTGTGGCCTGGCCTAACTTTTTCAATTGAATCAATTCCCACCCAATTTAACGATGACATGAAATGTGCTAAAGTGTAGTACCATATGCGCACAGTACTGGAATATTCCATTGCAATAATCAGCCCTTTTAATTCAGATTGTTTGACTTCGGCCATCTGCTACGGCAACCCTTTACCGTGGCCCAGTTTGCTTCAGCAAATGGCTTCGGCATTGCCGATTGCCGTAGCCAATTACATGAGGGCTGAATAATAGTCAGGGACTTTTTGATAAACACAGGTAAAATTCTGTTTAGCGTCAATCAAGATTTTGAACAACATGCGTAACACAGTGATTAATAATTTTTACATGTAACTATCTTGGCTTATTCATAGCGTATCATACTTAAACTATTGTACATGTATGCCCTCACGGACAGTTACATACATGTACCTTATTGAAATTATAACACTAACTCAGGAAGTCCACGTCTGCTCGTATGAAAACCAGATAAGATATTGGGATAACGAAATGCTGTTTTTAGTACGAGAACATCTCGATAGTATTTCTATAACATGTTTTATGCCCAGACAGTAGACTTGGTGGTGGGAATTCTAGTCTATTTTACCTAACAAATCAATACTTGATACTATACTAGTATATTATATATCTGAAAGAGTGATATCTTATGGTCACAATGGTGTATAATAATCTAACTTTCTTGTTAAATTACACATAGAATATTATGGTTTATTAGGACTAACATCAGTTTGTTAACGTTTGATTACGTTTTAACTGAAAGTCGAATTGTTCTGTAATGTACTCGGCTAAGTTCTGCTTCTATGCCGCCGAGTTCAACCATCTTACCATCACAATCGAATGCACACTTATTCAAACATCGTGTCCTGTTAATATATTCCATCACTATTATGTGTTTATTTTTATTGTAAGTCGTCCAATTTTACTTATTAGTTAAACATTTCTTACATGGAATGTCTTTCGATATATACCGGTATGCAATTTTTAATTACAAATTACCCAATATACTAGTATGTGATAGAATTAATTCAATTTACGATCATGTGGTTTTGTTTATGTTTACCACCATTACCTTACGATTGCTAGAATATTTTCACCGGAATATGCCGATGTCTCTTAATGAGGTCAATTGAGTTCGCATACTTTTAAAAATATGTCAACACTGCGGTAAATGTCTTTTTTTAACATTAAATTACTGCTTTCAATTTACAACTGATGTGGTGTATAGAACAAATACCAGCATGTCTTCTATGGAATAAACCTGTTTTTGTCGCAATTGTGATATTTGATTACATTTATTTGTGGTTTTATGTGAGCTGATCACTAACGTGTAAACCATGTCATACAAATGGTAACAGGGTGGTCTCCGACGAAAAAGCAGTATTTTGCCAATTTGCTATCCCAATATCTTAGCTGGTTTTCATACCAGCAGACTTGGATTATAGCTCGGGTAGGGGTGTAACGATACATTGATCTACATGTATCATGATATGCATGTTGCAACTCGCGATACGATCATCTATACGAGGTCCCTGTATCGTCAGTCATCCATATTGGCCATTCCCTCATTCAATGAGTACCTCACAGCATGGTAAAATAGGATTATTTCCACAAGATGTGACAAACATTGCTTTACTGTACATAACCTACTAACTAGTACGTATGTATCTCCCAATCTAATAAATTATTCAGTGTTCTATAGTATATTATACCGTACCTCAATGGACCTATCCGTAGGTACTGCCCCAATTTCAATTATAGCCAATGAGCCGATAGCTTAATTGCCGAAGCGACATGTGCCTGGCTAGTGTTATGAAAGACACCACAAGTGGCTCCTTAACTCTTTCGCTGCCAAACGCGCATAAATGCGAACTTCGTAGACGCTGCCAATCGCGCATTTTTGCAAATTTGGTATGTAGTCTAATGTATGGGATATAACTCTATTCTTTCCGGCATGTTTGACAGTGTACAATGTATTTATCTGTAGTACTGTTGCGCGCGAACAATTTAAAGCGACAATGTCCTCAAGGTCATGCTAGGTAATCTGACGTTATGGAGGTACAGTCAGCCGGAATATTGCGTCATTGTTATTAGCACGTGGTTATCAGTCGAAAATGGCTGCTCGCAAAAGACTCAGGACTGAAGAAGTTATTGTTATTACCTCTATACTCTAATGATCGAGGGGCACCTGTGGCGCATAAGTTACTTATACCTATTATTTGTGTGGGCAGTAGCCTCTATTATAGGGGCGCCTGCGGCGCATAAGATACTATGGGTGGCGGGATGGGGTGGTGGGTGGGTAACTAACATCTATACTCTAATGATCGAGGGGCGCCTGCGGCGCATAAGATACTTATACCTATTATGTATGTGGGCAGTAGCCTCTATATGGGCGCCTGCGGCGCATAAGATACTATGGGTAGCGGGATGGGGTGGTGGGTGGGTAACTACCCTCTATACTCTAATGATCGAGGGGCGCCTGCGGCGCATAAGATACTTAATATACCTATTATTTATAATACACCTTGACTGGTTTTGAACAACCCTGGTCTATTGTGTCGTTTTCCAGTGGTGATAACAGGCCACTAAATTAATTATGCTGGTGAGTTTTTTTTGGCCTTACGCTTGATTAAACAATGCCAACGACCACACTCTGATCCTAATGTTATTTAAATTCCAATAGTAATATAACAGATTTAAAACTAAAACGTGGAAATAGTAGTCCCGATCGATGATGCGTTATGAATATTAATTGTGCCGCGAGTATTTGTTTTATGTGAAGTGTTTTTCGTTATAAATGTATACATGTGTTGCTGTTATAACACCGTGGTAATATTGAGTTCAAATGTCTGCTATTCACACTAACCTGTAGGATCTCCTGCGGACGTTTTACTGAATCCATTTGAGAATCTAAAGCTTCCTCCATATGTGTAAATGAGAATCAACAGATGTTTTCCAAGAGAATTACACGAAATTTCACACATTGCACGGTGTGCTTCGCGGTGTATACCCGCAACCTTCACCGAACGAGTTCACTTTGTGCCATTGTTGCCACATGGCAACATGAACTGACTCCACATTTTCTTTAATGTACTTTAGTGACGGCAAAATAGGATGTGGAATTTTAAAAGACTGTTATTTGATAATCCTTTGCATCCTGTCTGATGTCACCAGACGCTCGAGGTAGGGGAAAGTGATATCGTTATATTTATTTCGACAAAAGAGGGATTATAGATTAATTACCACATGTACACATCCGTTTTTGTTTTATTTCATCAAGGTGTGAACTATTAGCATAGCTTCGATATTAAATTTGCTATTTGATATTGAAGTTATATAATGGCTTCATTTACACAGTTTGATTCAACGTAAACATTGATCTTTGTTGGTTATCGGAAATGGCCTAACAATCATACCTGGTTTTTTGTTTAAATCTGGTTCTATTTTTTTTTATATCTAACGACAGTCACTTTTACAAGATGCATATATACACACATAGGTATCTTGAAAATCGTGAAACTCAGAAAGAAGCTATATTATCGTGTTACATGGCGTTTAAATAACACGGTCCGTTCTCATCGGAGCCATTTTAGTAATGAATATGTACCGAGATTGAGATGGCTTGTGGTGCTTAGTAACAGTAACCATGTACAGTAATGCTCTAAGTAATCGACTCCTTAACCACAGCAGAATTATGGGTAACTTTTCAGGATTTAGTCGGAAATGTGGCTTGTTGCCATACATCGGAAAGCTCACGGGGAGTGGTTTCCGATGAATGGCAACAAGCCATATGCTGTGGTAAAGGAGTCGATTACTTAGGGCATTACTGTACATGTAGCCTATTGGTGGGCGGTACGTACGGATAGGTCCATTAGTTTGTTGTTTGTTAGAACAGAATGCCAACAAAAGCAAGCGCACAATTTTTAAATTGGTCAGAGTTCCCAGGACAAAATGCGTGCAAATGCAGCATCCTTGAAAAAAAATAGGCATCCATCAAAGGAATCAAATGCCGACCGTTGACAAGGTGTTTCAACTGTTCTCATTGTTGACATCACTGGTGACTTTGACTTCCCGGAAGCATGTATTGAATGCTTTCCAGTCAGGAATTCAGCTACATGTATTTAATATTTATAGATTCACATTTCATCATTAGTGACCTACTTACAGTAATGCCCTAATTAATCGACTGCTTAACCACAGCAGAATTATGGGTAACTTTTCAGGATTTAGTCGGAAATATGGCTTGTTGCCATTCATCGGAACGCTCTCGGGGAGAGCTTTCCGATGAATGGCAACAAGACGGGGAGAGCTTTCCGATGAATGGCAACAAGCCATATTTCCGACTAAATACTGAAAAGTTACCCATAATTCTGCTGTGGTTAAGCAGTCGATTAATTAGGGCATTACTGTACATGTAGAAAGCTATCAATTCCGAAAAGCAGGTGTTGGTATGAAAAGTTTATATTTTATAGAATCATTGAATGCTGCATTATAATATCCTCTGTTGGGAGAATAAGCAATTGAGAAATAGGGACTTTAGGACACTAGAAATCATTTGTATTTCAATTCTAAGGGGCTACATGTATGTACATCGCCGATTGAATCCCCATAACTGAAATACAGTAATGCCCTAATTAATAGACTTCTTAACCACAGCAGAATTATGGGTAACTTTTCAGGATTTAGTCGGAAATATGGCTTGTTGCCATTCATCGGAAAGCTCTCAGCTAAAAAACTGTAAGCTCGCAAAGATATCAAAGATATTAGATACATGTACATCAACAAGGTTTTAATTTACGGTAGGGTTAGTGTATTGTACTGTACTGCCCTAAGTAATTGACCCTGTAAGGCAGTAACTGGGTTATTATGCATTTATAACTGATGTCAAACCATAACTGCGCCACAGTTAACGTTTTTTTTTATGGCTGTGGTAATTCGATTAAATGCAGAAAGAAACCCTTGTTATATTCCTTGACTGATGATACACTTAGGGGTGTCACGATTAATCGTATAATCGATGAACCGTTGATAAAGCCGATAATCGATTACCATTTCCATCGTCGATTAATCTGCGTTATTTATTTCGACGTCAGAAAATGCCGGGTATTATTGAATACCCTGTTTGTTTTACAACCTAAGGGGTTAACAACCTTTGATCGCGTATCAATGAGATTCCAACAACATGAGTACAACTAACTTATGTTGCAAACAGTCAGCAGTTCATTTGATAATGCGACATGGTTACTCTTCGAGTCATTGCATATTCTACAAATTGGTCGCACTGCAGCGATGTTCTCCGCGATGTCATTTGCGAGTATACTTTGTTTGCATACGTATACTTAGATGTTACTAGTACAGGCTATCACGTATCATGCGGTGAATGCTGAATGAAACTCGATATTATCAAATATTTAACTTGTTCTGAGTCCAGCAATTTGCGGGTGGGGGCACACCTATGTGATTGTTATCCACGCTCTGGAAGTTTGATGAAACTTATATTTTCCGTCACATTAGATTCCTTGTTTTAGGAACCACTGGCCATCCATCGTGCATTCCTACTTTTATATTGTTTGTATGTTTGGCTATTCATAACACTAAAATTAATGGCTACGTTCGTTCTAATGAACTCACAAATATTATAACATCGCCGAGAACTGTGCTGGTATTAAATTAATTTTGTTCATTGGTCATTAACAGTGGTTTATCATTAACTTTATTAAAGGTACTCAACCCGTAAAGAGGGTCCCCATCTCAACAGATTCCAACAACAACAATCCGATCAGAGGGTCCTATATTACTATTTCTTTGGCTTTGGGGGTAAAAAATATTTGATTCGAGTCGAGGAACCCATCAAACAAAGCTCAGAGTTATTAGATATTGATTTTTGAAAATTCTTATGTTCTCGAGATGAGTACCAATAACTGCCGTCAATTTGGTAACATGCTCGAGATATTACGCCAAAATTATATTCAAACCGACAAGGATGGATAACTCTATGATCAAGTGGGTAATAACAACGAATTTTTTACTGTCTTCTGGGCCAGAAACAATTCCCGATAATGAAAAATAATAGATTTCTAAAATCGATATCTAACAAATCTGAGCTTTGATGGGTGACTTCCTCGACTCGAATCAAATATTTTTGACCCCCGAAGCCATTGAAATAGTAATTGAGAGGAGTTTTATCGGGTTGAGTACCTTTAACGTAAAAATTACATCAGCCGATGCCTCAAACAACCAGCGACAGTGCAGTTAACCAGCATCCATCCAATAGGCCATATTATGGAATACTTCCACTGATGTTATTAGGTACAATTAATCGATTATAGTCGATTATTGACTACCGATTATCAATTATCAAAATCAATATAATCGTGGCACCTCTAGATACACTGTACATAGCTAACTGCTGACTAGGGCTGTCAGACTGCCATGATTTTTCATCCAATTAACCCTTTCAATAAGGATAGGAAATGTTCAGATGAGTTCAACAAACGACCATGTCAGTTCAACGAAAGACTATGTCAGTTAAACAAACAACCATGTCGTTTGTTGATTATCTAAACATTTCCCTCAATAAATAATCACCAGGCCGAAGAAGTACATTTACATGTATACCTGAGTTAGTCTATTTTGCAGTATTGTTATATCTTTTAATTTTGTTTTATTTACATTCACCTCGAAATAATTTGTGTTATTTTCCCCATTCCTGGTCTCTGTTTGGATGCAGTTTAGTTGCGGTTATATCGGTCGGCAGTCACAAAGACGTCCTGATGTATTGCTTGCATAACCTACGACATCATTATGTTTCGTTAACTGTTATCTCCACCGTGTTATAAATGTTGCATTGGCAGATGGTTATTTCCAACACATTTAGGAACATTGCAACCTCATTGAAGCAACGTCGGAACCCTGTTGCGTTAAGGATAGAACCACGTTGATGGTCACTGTTCAATGCGGTTGAACCCGGTTGAGGGGGGCCACTTATTTTGAAAATATGTGTACTGATATTTATGACTCAATTATTTGCTACTAATTATCTCTGTGCTACCTAGTTGTAGTACATACTTATACCCCTGGATCTTACATCCTTCATAATTGGCAATCAGCAATAATTTCCTGAAGCAAACTGGGCCACGGCTGATCTTAAGACCATAAATTATATGTGGAAAGGTACTATATTTGGATACTCATATTGGTGTGTTTTACTATATTTTTCCAATTTAGATTATGTAAGTATGGTGGCTTCAATCAAATTTCCAGATCATTCCGCCAAATGTGTTGATGCAGAGATTGGGATTGGAGACAGGCCAAGTAACATTAATTTGGATGTATCAGTTCCTCTGTATTCGTATACCTGGGATATGTGATTATAATATAGATCCAATTATCCACGTGCCTGTTCACCAATTACCAGATAATTGTTAATTTGGATTTTGCCAAGACCATTGAATTATTAATACTGAGCATGTGTATTCTTGTGTTCTGGAATTAACTACCGTAGTGTGTGGATTGCCTGTTCATCATGCTTGTATGATAAAATTACTTTTAGAAGCTGAATATTTCTGGATGGCTGGCTGGTACATGTTTATTTTATAAAACATTGTACAGAAATAGATTCTCTGAAGTTTATCAGCCCTTGAAATTGGCATTTTTCTTCTAAGGCATTTCTTTAGAACTGCTTGAAATTCTATATTGGCTTCTATGGCTTTTTTCTATGGCATTGCCTTGTCCCGTAGCTAATTTTGAGGGCTGAGTGTATGCTAGCATTATTCTATATTTAGAGTTACGACTGCTAGTGGTAATGTTCTTTGTTTTTTATTTGATTGATCTGACCCAATCTGCTTTCAATAGCCTGATTTTCAGAATATTATAGCACAATGTTCCAAACTGACATTTGATATGACCAATGCACAAATTGTGTCAAGAACTATTGTTGACAGTGCCTATCAACATCTCATTCTAATCTGGTAATCATAGGTGTTTATACTCATCAAATTCTATTAATTCAGAAGATTCCTAAGAATACATTTGATTTGTGTCAGTACATACAATTACTTTTGGCAATGCTACAATGTATATGTGGAGATGTTAGCTTTGAGCTTTGCTGTGAGGAGTGTGTTTTACCATAGACCACTACAACCGCAGGATCAATATGGATCAATACCTCCCATACTGACAATGTTACATGTACACAGCAGTTGGCAGTCCAATTAGCACCACATTCATCCAGATAGTGTTTTACCATTTGCTGCTTGATAACAGGTTGTCTAATGGCATGCTTGTCAAATCAATCAATTATTCATCACACTTTGTATTAATTGCTGTATTATATTTGCCATCTGGGTATGTCAGAATAATGGTGGCATTAGTAAATATATAGTGTCTGTTGGGAGATGGTTTCATAGGAGTTCAGAGCCATTCTGTTTTGATAATGATAGTCTGTTGTACTTACAGCTACTGTACTATATGTATAATAGGTCCCTCATGGTCATGGTATAGGTTGATTAATTCTATTGATTGGTTTTTAATAACAGTAAATATCAATATTATGTTACAATGCCCTAAGTAATCGACCCCTAACCACAGCAGAATTATGGGTAACTTTTCAGGATTTAGTCGGAAATATGGCTTGTTGCCATTCATCGGAAAGCTCTCACTGAGCTTTCCGATGAATGGCAACAATCATAATGTTTTTTCTTGGCAATTTGATCGATGAGCGAGTGCGGTTTACCACTTTCAATATACATGTACATGTATATGGTGATTCTGTAGCATCTTTCTACACAAATGGTTATTTCACCAAGTAAACAAAACCAGCTATACAACTTACAAGTAAAGGCCTGGTATCATATGTTTAAAAAAAATTAATTGGCCACAAAAACATATACATAGTGAACATTTGGATCAAAAAGGGGTGTTTTTTTGCAAATTTTACAACAAAGGCAATGAAAATTTCATGATATTCCTTCAAAGGGAAGTATGTATGTAGTATATATATATCTTATGTAAGGGTTGGAGTACAAGAATTGTTCTTTACCAGAATCAATCGAGTCGAAGACGAGAATTAATCTGGTTAACCCTTTACCCAACAAACCGGCCAAAAACGGCCAAATAAAGCTGCAACAGCCTAAATTATCTTGGGTCTGTCTCAATAAAACCATACAAATATGGATATCATTGGAACCGGCTCATTGACCACATTGTGATGGTTACAGTTATGCCCTGTGCCAATGCATTCTCTTATATATGCGAGTCGACCATAGGTCGCCTCGCATATATAAGAGAATGCATTGGCCTAAAAAAATCTTTTTTTTAACACTTTTTACCATTTTTTCTTACATTCTTTAACAATTTTATAATTTTTAATGTGTTAAGCCAATGCATTCTCTTATATATGCGAGGCGACCTATGGTCGACTCGCATATATAAGAGAATGCATTGGGACAGGGCCGTTCTGTTGGGTAAAGGGTTAAGAACTATTCGCGTGCTCTGACCGACTTAGAGCACAATTGATCCCACATAATGCAATCAACTGGAAATGTGCCATTGAGCGTGTTTTGACCACGACACACAATCCTTGCACTGGCCTCGATTGGACACAATAGCTGGTTAGCCACACCCAACAACATGATTAACATGAACTGATCGCCGTTAAATGTGAATAGATCTGTCCGAAACAATACGGACTGATCCCACTTTGAAGCGCCCGTGCGATTTGTCTGTTATGAGTTGCGTATGCCTAACAATGGGATAATCACTGAACTATTCCTTCGCCAGCCTTGGGAATTGGTGTGCTTTACCAAAAATCAGGGAACGATTGTAACAATGGGATTGTGCTCTAAATACAGTTTCAGGAGTGAAATATGTGTATTTATTTATACCAAAGTGTTCAGTGGAAAATTTTATTATGAAACTAATTTTGGTCATGAAAATTTTCCTATCATGTCTTTACCATTAGTACCTTTTTTGGTATGCCATTTTTGTTTACTATATTGAAAAGAGACCAGGAATCAATGTGTTTATATTATCAGTGTTCGCCATTCTATAAGGTGATTACCTCTGATTCTCTGAGACTGATTGTTGAGTTCCAACATTCTATTATGCAATAAAACCTCATTCCTCAGTTGCTTTGTGACTTGTTTCACAAATTGCATGTCCACTCCATTACCATGATTCTGCCTAGAAAACCATGTAACTTCTTAATTATTCAAATTGCACATATTAGTGCACTGCCATATTTAGATTTATCAATATAGTCCAGTGCATTTATGAGAAAAAATGCCAAACCCGGAACTAATTGCAACAGAATTTTTTTTTGCTGGAGTAAGGGGTCATCTCAAAACTAAAATCGGTAAAATGGGCAAAAACACCGATTTTTCCGATTGATGACACTTTGTGAGAGTCATTTCTTCCGATAAAATACCGATTACAACGTAGAAACGACGTTTTTGAACAACGCGTCAATCGGTGAAATCGGTACCGATTTTTCCGATTACGTCAATTTGTGACGGTCACAATCGGTACCGAATCTACCGATCAGAACGTTACTCAAATATAACGTCGCTAATGATCGTAGCGCCTGAATAATTCGCTATTGGTCTGGCAACACATGTTTTTTTATGTATTTATTTTCAAGTAATACCGGTACCACGAAGGCCCTTGTTAAAACTGGCGATCAAATCATTCGACTGGTATTTGTGATGTAATTGATATAAATCATCACGAAATGGCAGTAATAATGTTATGCCAAATGTGCAGTTTCAATCAATCAGCCCGGTAATGAAGTATTTATATTAGCTAGTATTATTAGTATTAGGTATGTTTCGTGCATTAATTGTGATAATCGAGTTGTGTATCAAACTATTCAAAGTGGTTGTATTGTGGTGTTTACATCTTGACGACAAAGGTACGCCTATTTTAAGTTTGATCGACAGCTGTTGTTTTAGCCAATTGTCGTGGAGCCGACTCACTCACGTTTTAGTCGGGATAAAATATAGATCCATGCACTGATGATTTGTAAAGAACTCAAATAGAGAAAAGATATCCTTACCCTAACTAAAAACATAATTAGTGATTCAAAAGAATAAAATGGTGAATTTAAGCGAGTCACCGGAATTTTTTTTAAGAAAATGACTGGGTTCTCCGAAAACGGATACCTACACAGTGCGCGTGCCAGGTACCTCGAATCTGTTTACGTTTTGATAAACACATGCTTTCGACTCCGCGTGTCTGTATTGGATTACTATTTAATATAATTTATAACAAAAGGACAGAACGGTTTTGTTTTTGTAAAAAATTAAATATAAATCATAATTTTGTTTAATGTTTGTCGATTTTTTACCGTAGTTTTTTGTTTTTTTATCTTTTTAACCGGTCAGAAGAGTTCGGGAAAATGCACGCGGCGTGATGTAGCTGTCAATAGCACGTGCACGGGCTGTCACAACAAACTTCGTCTGTCAAAATTTTGACAGAATACTTACCTGCGTTTGTTTTGTTTTTCGTTCCACGAAGTTTTCACGGTAAGTCTATAACAGAATTATGAAACAAATATCACGATGTGTCGCTAGCAAACACAGGTATTTGGCCAAAAAAAAAATATGGCCAAAAATAAATAGCGATTTTTCATCATTACATCAAATTAAAAAAAAAAATGTGCCTAATAATAGTAATACCTATGCAGTGTGCTAGCAGTAGCAGTAGCAAGCACTTCCCCATGGCGAATACCGATTACATACTGACAACTGTTGGTATTCTAATTTCGCCACAGTGTGTTTAGTTTACGAAAATTTAATTCATGGTTGGGGGGGGGGGGGGGGGGGGGGGGGGCGGGCTTGACACATTAAAAAATCAAAATATTATTCTGATAAAACGTATAGTTAATAGTACCTACAAAGTACAATGCTACATGTACAACCACACCACCCTTTATTATTAAAATTTATATGCTGTACCTAAACTAAACTGCTGGATAGTCATACTCATAGTGTAGGTTCGGTTTATAAGGGTTGAGCAGTTTGGAGGGGGGGAGGGGGGGGGTACATTCAAAATATTAGTCCTCTAATTTCTAAAAGGTGTAGTAGTACTAGTACCCCCAACTGCACCACCCTTAAAAATACGCCGTACCTAGGCTATACAACATTTTAACACCCATGCACAGTAGGGCTGCAACGATACACATTTTCACGATATGATACATATCACGATACATGACCAATGATATGATCACGATGCGCAAAAACCATTTTCTGCAAAGATTTTCTACCTAAATTGCATTAACAAAAACAGTAAATATGGGTTATTTTTCCATTCGATGACAAAAAAGGGTGACTTTTTGTATCGTGATATACTTCGCACGATACGATACGCATATCGTGTGACAGCGTATCACGATACAAGCGTATCGCAATGAATCGTTGCATCCCTAATGCACAGGCCTTATTCACCATACCTGCCTTACACCACTGTAGATCACAATTACATGTATACTAACCCTGAAGGCAGAGGCGGACTGGCCGATTGGGAGACCGGGAAAATTCCCAATGGGCCGGAGATGGGCCGCCACATGTGTTGTTTAACACCCCATTAATCTCGAGGTTTTAATGGTAACTCCCACAAAATTTCTCACGCACCCTCTCCCAATTGAAATTTCCAACACAATAGGAACGCTTCAGTTGATGCCAGTCTAGATGTTAGGATTTGCGATTTTCTTGTATAGTTTTCAAAATTTTCTCACCCCAGGCCGAACAACCTAGTGTGTCCTGGTCTCTTGTCTGTAGCTGTGTGCATTTGTCTGGAGTTAGACCACCGCTAGATGTCTGAAGGGGTCACTCCCACCAAATGAAAGTGCTGAAGCCTTCGTGAAGGGTATACACAGGTTTATAGTTTTTGTGTCTGTCACAAGTTCTGTCAGAGAATAATTGTTTAAGTTCCAATGAACATTACAATCAATTGAAAACAAACTGCTGATGGGTGCCCGACTTCAGAAATGCAGTTTAATGAACAGTGTTAGTGTCAATCAAAAACCCTGTGTACCCTTCAGCACATTTTCAAACCCTGCGTACCCTTCGGCACTGTTTTTGGTGAGAGTGACCCCTTCAGCTATACTACCATAATTTATTGAGCAGGCATTATCATTGTATGTATATACGGACAGTCCATAATAGAGGGCAGTGCATGTTTGGAATGGGGCAGTGGAGCGCATTACAAGCCCATTGTCTGAAACAGATGAATATTTTTTTTGTAATCATTTGCATCTTATGTTCAATTACTCAGCTTTTCATTATATACTGGTAATTGGGGGGGGGGGGGGGGGGGGGGGGGGGGTTGTAAACTAATTTTTATCACGTAATTAACCCACAAAACCAGCTTCATAATTATTGGTGAGACACACGTGTAATATCAGAGCGTGCAATGACATCACATCATTATTTAAATGACATGCGATTGCTGAAGTTTATGATTGTTGTTTTCGATGAATACTTCGCTTTTACTCTTGAGTGCCTAATAAAAGTACAGGGTGGAATAATAGTACAGGTTGGAAAATGTCGCGTAACTGAATAATAGTACAGGGCGGATAAACGTACAGACTGGAAATATTAGTACCATACATCCTAACAAAACGCACCATATGACTGGTTTACTGATGCCATGGGACAGAAATAGTTTCGATGGATAGCCAGGTCTGTGAATCTACAGTGTGCTGATCACTGTCAACAATCAAGAGTTCATTTATCTATGAATAACACAATTTAAGATTGGTGAATTATTTCTTTTGATTAATTTAATAAACGTACAGGACCAAATAACGATCGTACAGGTGGGAATTTTACCTCGATTTTAATAAATTGTACATATCTCAAACTCGTTCTATTTTATACATGATTTATCAACCTCGGCTCAAATCAAAATTTAGTGAACTCGGTTGATAAATTCCGTATAAAATAGAAACTCCATATCTCCATCAATTCAAGGAAAAAAAACCCATACATATACATGTAACAATTGTGCTTTTTGTTTTGTAATAATCATCAGTTATCAGAATCGATTAATTGCCCAAAATTAATGCTAACCGCTGTGAACTACAGTATAAAATTGCCTTAAAAGTGTTATTTATCAACATGTTGTTGGATGAAATTTGGCCTTATTATCAACACAATGCCTCTTGATTTTAGAGTTACCCATCTTCATCCGTAATTTGGTCGGAGACCATCAGCTCGTCAACATTTTACTGGGGCAGTAATAAGTCTCGATGGTGAAATATAATGGATTTCAAAAATATATATCTAATATAAACTCAGAACTTTGATAGGTTGGTTCCTCGACTTGAATCAAATATTTTTTACCCCAGAATCCAAATAGTAATTGAGAGGCGCTTTATAATCTAATTATGCATCATTAAAGATTCTAAAATAATCAAATTAAGATTTTTTTTTTTTTTAGATGTCTACACTGATGGTGCGATATGTGACACCCAATAAATGGGAGGGGGTGAAAGAACAATTGGCCCTATACAAGATAGGCAATCAACAACATACAAAAGGCTCAATTGTGTACTTTAAGTACAAGAGGACAAAATGTTCTGCAATGATCATTGAATTTCCTGGTGAGATTTATTGAAATGTCATTAACACGTCCACTGCCGACACGAATTTTGCATGTAATTGATTGGGTGATCCGGTGACAGTGAACGTTTTAACCCTTTTATGAGGGGGGGGGGGGGGGGGGGTTGTATTGGTGTCAGTGCATTCTTATGCCAGTTTCCCATGCACTGTCTCGTACGATTAAGGTAAATATTGTTAGGCCAATGTATTCTCTTAAATATGGGAGACTGGTATATATATCCATAGTTTTCGCCAAATTTCAAGAAGCTCAGGTCATGTAAGGGTAAAACAGGGTAAACTCAATTGCAATCAGGACTGAAACACAATTAACTTTTTTTTTTAAACCCATTCAACCTGAATGTTTTCTAAATAAAAAGAGATGTCAGAATGGGATTATAAAAAGTATGTCAATATGAGGATTAGTTGGCAGGTTGAAAGTTATTACAATGGCCAGGTTTAAAGTGCCACAAAGTTGTGCCACTATTTAATAACCTTGTCATACCAGTAACATTCAACCTGGCTTCGATCCTGGAATGAAGAATACACCCAACAGACCACATTTATTTATCACTGATACCGTTTTCAACGTCGTCCATGACCAGGTTATTGTTCCAGGGTATAAATTGACACAAAATTAATTTAGGTTCAACTGTCTGTTTATTCTATTCTCAGACAATTATCGTGTCTCTTATAAAAAATAAACATCTTCACAATTAATAAACACATTCACAATATCATAATGCCATTTGATATCACACATATTATTAATTAGCTATAGGTTATCGGCTGCAATAAGTAGAATGCTGCCTGCATCATAAGTAGCAAAAGTTAGCCAATAAGTGAATAACATGGCCAATAAGTAAAATGTCGGCCAATAAGTCAATGTAACATAAATGACGTCATACAATCAGCAAAGATTACTGAGTCCACGGAAGATAGATTATAGTTGCTTTCGGATGATTTACCGTATGGACTGTCACTGATTTTGGGAGTAAATATGTGGATGAACTACATGTACATGTATCCGTATCAATATAATTCCCAGTGGAAACACGCAGTACTGTGAAATCGCTGCATGTTCTTCATAAAGTTCACAAGAATAAAAATTACTGGAATAATTAATTTATTAATACACACAATGGTATATATCTATGTTAATATATTAAATCCTGTGAAACAACAATTTCTAATATTGCTAATTAATAAAATACTTATTAATTGATTGTTTCCACATTGACCGAGTTATGAGGCCTTGGTCTGTTGTATTAGCCTTCGGACTGAGACCTTGTCCTCATAACTTGGCCAATATGGAAACAACCAATTAGTAAAATATATTATATACATTCATTAAAATCTTTGTCGATTTATTTTTCAGGACAAGATGATGTGCACATGGGTGAATCAGATGATGAGTATTACAATATTCCACTGGCAAAAATAAAAAAAAATACAAATGTGGTTGAACAAGAAAATGAAATTATATCAAATTATGAAATACCGATACATGTATCCCATGATGCTATGGATGAAGCTGAAGTTTCATCTGAAACAAATGCCAAAATAAATACAATTCTGGATGAATCAGATGATGAGTTTGATATACCACTGGCAAAATTGAAAAAAAATACAAATGTGGTTAATGAACAAGAAAATGAAAATATATCAAACTATGATATACCGGTTGCTATGGATGAAGCTGAAGTAACATCCGGTCAAACAAATTCTGAAACAAATACACTTTTGTCCAATATTCTTGGGAAACTTGATATGTTGCAAACAAGCATTGCAGATATGAAATTGGCGATTGACCGTAACACTGAAAAAATTGCCTCTTTGGAAACAATAATTGTTAAAAAGCGTTCAAAAACACCTGAATCAAGTCAACCTGCTACCATACAATCTGAAACCACTACAGCACCATCCACTATAACAACAGCAGACATCGTGGTAACAAACGTTCAGAATGGCATGATGTCCCTTGGTTCATACCATCCAAATCATCCGGTTAAAATCCCGTTGTCCGAGTATTTGGATGTAATGACAAAATTCCCAACACCTAGACAATTTTTAAATAAACTTCTCATTCTTATATTCACCCGACATGAATTAGCAACTTCAAGTGTTGGGGGAGGTATTAGAAAATACAACAGAAATTTCGTAACAAAAAATTCACTTGAACCAATGAAATACCTGTCCATAATAAATCAGCTAAAACTTCAATTTCCAACATTCACAAGGCAACATTCAGACACTCAACTTGGAGAATTTGTTAACGATAAATGTCGTCACACAAAATTGTAGATTGTTCTAATTATGGGTCTTTCTGTCCGGTTCGGGATAGCTGAACTAACAGAGCTGACCTGAATTTAGTTCAGTCCAAGGGACATGACAAACTGTGGAATGGAGAAAATGACAAACTTTGGGACAGAATTTGTAATTGCGTGGGACGGCCAATTCTCAAAGCACTCATTTTGGTGTCTAACAAAAGCTAGATATTGCCCCAACCAATATATTAACCCTGTCAATCACTGGATCTTTCACTATTTGTGCAACAACTGACTACCGCAAAATTGTTGAAATTCATTTTACAGCCAAAAAGCAATGAGCGTATTAATGAAGATCCAGTGATTGACATGATTAATATTATTAAATATAATATATGTGGTTAGTGCAATATCTAGCATTTGTTATACATCAAAACGAGCCCTCTACATTCTATATTTGTGAGATATCACCTGTTCCACACACTTATATTTTGTGTCCCACATCCCGCAGTTTGTCATGTCCCCAGTCCAAAACCTCAATAAAATAATCACATAAAAAACAGTATGTTTCCCCCCACCCTACTTCAGCCAGACCTTATCTTCAATTGCGATTCAAATCTGATGGCTATGAAATTTTGCACACTTTATACTCTCTAATATACATCCAAGAATTTTTTAATTGCATGACCCCACTCATATGATTGGCATTGACAGAATAGACCATTTTATTGACAGCTAGAAAGTTCATTACAGGAAGAAAAGTATCCAAATAATTAACATGTCACAAACACTCTCAGGTGCCTAATATTAGTGGCAGCACGATTATTAATTTTGGAGAAAATTCCCCAAACGATCACTATTATATGCCATTGAGACAGAGCAAAATTACCATTATTTAATTTCAGCCTAAATCCAAATTACCATTTTTTTCAATTTCAGCCGAAATCCCCATCCATCACTATCATTAGGTTTCTGAGAGTACGTTATTGGAAATCGCATGCATTTTACTATGGGAGTTGGATCTATAAAAATAGTTATAACTGAATTATCTTTCATAGTTTTTGCATGAAATGTCAAACATCAGGGACCTGTACTCCTTCAAGAATGTTTTTAAATGCTAAATAAAAGGTCAGCAGACCACAGTGTCCCCCGACAACATGGCAAGTCGATGCCGCTTTGTTAAAGAAATTTAAAAAAAATGTTGAAATTTTCTAAGTCGAAAAGGGTTAATAACTCCATAAAAAAATATTAGCTATATAGATGTTGCAAATCACCAACATGTTAGGAACAATATCCCAGAGTTTCAAATCTCTACATTTAAAACTGTAGGAGGAGTTCAGTACACCATGAAGGTACCCAATCTCATCCAAAAGGCGAAAACCCCCCAAAAATATGGAAAAAATGATATTTTTGATTAGCTATATAGATGTTGCAAATCACCAACATGTTAGGAACAATATCCCAGAGTTTGTGATGTTGCGAAATTTCATAGCAATCAGATAAAATATCTTTGAATATATAGTTGTATTCTCCTTAAAGAATGCATGTATCTTCCAAGATTTTATCAGTAGTAAATAAAATATGAAATATATATATATGGACACACCATGTGAACCAGTAGTACACGGTATCTGCAGGTGGTATGGTCCAAAGAAGAGCGTTTGCAGGTGATTACACATACATCATTTTAAAGTGGAATCTATCCAGAGAAAAATTAGATTGAGTATTAAACCATGTAGAATTGGTTTTTTTCAAGGCCATATCAATGGTACATAATCCAATTTTATTGTCGGTATCCAAATTATTTTATTACCAATAAATAGTCACAACAATACCAATCACAATATCATATTTGCCGTAAAAGTCCTACAATAACAGTTTTTCGTGGCAGTTTCGATGTGAGCGAGTGAGGTATACAACTTCCATATATGGTGATTCATAATTCAAATTTGAATTCCCCAACAAGTGTTGTCACAAATGTTAACATGTGTGGTATTTCCACATGTAACCAACATGGTGCCATAACATGTATATTTGCATAAATCATGATTAGATTCATAAATAAGTATTTATAATGTATGTATCCGCACCTCAATTATCACAACTTAACATTCTTATTGATGGCGATATATTTTATCCTGAATTAATGATCATGATGAGCTGATAGTATATTGAACAGTGACCTTGCGCGACTGCTTGTTAATGGCAGGCATTGCATGTATGCCTGTACTATTTCTGAATCGATTATTTTTCATTCCCTGAAGTCTTAAGAAATAGTAAGGGGCATTTTAAATAATCAGATTATGCATCTTATTCAATGGGTCTGTAGCATCTGCTGACATTTTCAATCACAAATTTGTTCTGCAGACTGGAACATACAACTAGCAGGCATTCTGTGTAGAACTGGTTTACAGTTGGTGGCGCTTCACCATTTCAGCACATGTATGTGCTAATAATACTCAGCTAACCTCCAGAATTTCAGTGTTTCATAACACTACATTGTATATTGCAGATCAGTTAAACAATACCCAATCAATAAAGGTATCATTCCTAACCCAGCCAGAACCTGAAATATATGAAGATAGAATTAAGAATTCTGATGTTGGATATATATAAAATGTACTGACATGAAAAGGTGTAGTGGTCTTTTATAATGTATCAATTGAGTAAATAATATTGAAGGTAACAATCAAAGAACGCTACTTTATTGTGTGTAATATTTGAACATTGCTTTAGTGTAGTAGCCCTTATAATGACCAAACTGTAAAAGCCTGTTCCATCAATTCAGTTAATATGCTTCAGTTAAGCGGCCTCTTATAATGCATATTTGACAGTATTTCCTCAATTGAGTTAATAATATGGAAGGTATTAACCAGTCTAAGATCACTACATGTCCTATATTTTTTACATCAACGAGATGCGTATGGATTTTTAAATATGGAACGGCAATAACACTACTTCTAGGAACAAGCGTGTAATAATATCATATCTGAAACAGGTGTATCACACTAGTCAGATATAAATCAAACTTACATCACGAGTATCATAATACCTATTATAAAATAGATATATAGATGTTGAGAAACATAAATAACAAGTCAGATTAAAGTGGATTAAAACATTAAAGGGGCACACCACATTAAGACTTGCAGCTATCCCTGCATAATCAACTTCAGAAAAGATAGATTAACTGAAGGCCCAGTTAGATACAAAATAAATTTTGCAAATCAAATCTAAAGTTATGAAATATAATTATTGTTTTCGTTTATATATTTGCCACAAGTTGGCTCCTTGTACAGTCAATTTTAGGTAATTGTACAGCCTTCCCTGGGATAACAAATAAATAAAATATGGTGTGTCCCTTTTAAAAATAAATAGATGCAACCATTTTAACAGTCCAGGATAGTCTTGGTCAACATATGTTCCTTCCAGGCATCTACATACCAACATGTAAATAAGCCCATGGATTTTTTTCATAAATAATGTCAATGGTTTTGTGAAAATAGTCACATATGTATAGAAATTTACCATCATATAAATTCAAATAAAAGTGTAAAACATTGTGACATGACCAGACACTGTATTTATATGATAAAAACTTATTGTGGCCAAGACTACCCTTAGTTTTTTTTAATTAAAATGAACCATGAATTATTTTAAAGTAATGCTCATACTCCACATGTGTTACTTCCTGTTTTGGTAACTAATTTCTGTATAAAAGGTATGCTTAATAAAAATAAAGTTTATTTATCATACAACATAATATTACATGTAATATCTCTCTCTCACCCAAAACTCCCTTAGGACCTACTCTCGGAATCCATACATATCATTTTTCAGTTTAAATCGTCTTCCTTTTTACATCATAACACTTTAAAACCGGGTGACATGCTCATTGCATTTACTAATAATATAGTAAAAACTTTCCATGAATGTTATTCAAAGACATTATTTCCTATTACTTATCAATATTTAGCCCATCCAACAATCATTCTGGTAGAAAATGGGAAAAATTCTATTATCTAGATTCCAAGAGTAGAGCCCATCTATCCCAGACACATTTTTATCTGCAGATACAGATATTATATTGACTACATAAAGTACTGCTTCAACGTACATGTATGTGTCATGGATTTTACATTGTGTATTAAGCTAACTATATATAATACCTGTGTTTTAATAGAGGGTAACAGGAGAAAAATACCAGTACAGGGGTGATTGAGATAATTCATTCGGAAATCTAGTAATAAAAATAGTATCGGGTGATATTTTCCCAAAATTCAATGCTGTCCTATTATAGCAAAATCTTTTCTGAAGAAATTGTTATAGCAAAATCTTTTCTGAAGAAATTGGAAGTCGCGATGTTCAGTTCTATAATCAACAAATAGTAAATTACCTAGTTTTAATACATGCATCACATGTACAAGTTTTCTACAAATAACCAGTGAATCATTACCAGTGTGCATTCGTGCATTAGTCATCCTTCCATTTAAAACACAGGTATTATTTTATTTAGCCTAATACTTTTATCTTCCCTGATTGGAGCTTCCTGAAATTTTGCGAAAACCCCATGTCAATGCATTCTGTTATATATACGAGTCTCCCATGGGAGCCTCTTATATATAAAGATAATGCATTGGCCCAACAATATTTACATTGACCCTGTAAGCAAGTTGATTATTATGGCATTTAACCCATGCTATTATAACCCTTAAAAGGGCACTCGTCATATAAAATGCTAAACATGAACCCTACATATATGTCAAACCTCAATATATAGTGATATGAAGTTTAATTTTCTTCACATCAAACGGTCCCGTTTATTTATTAATACTAAATTATATGGTTTAAGAAAAATATATGACATTGATATTAAATTGTCACATCAATAGCTTGGCATATCGATTGGCTTATGCTGTTTATGGACCAAGTACCGTCCCGTTTATCTATTAGTCTACCCATGATATGGTAAAATAAGAGCGTTTACCTCACTTCTGTGAGAAACCCTGAAAACTGAACATTTAGCAAGTATCGTGAGAGAAAGCAAAGCCCGTATCGCTACTTCGTATATTAATCTACCGGCCCTATACCTGCCTCCAAATATTGAGGTTAAAATGGACAGAGATTAATCAGATTCACAACAATATAGTCTAGGCAAATATGGACATAGGTGTCGCCGGGAACATGTCTCTATTCCGAAGGTTCGCTATTCCGAAGGTTCACTATTCCGAAGGTTCGCTATTCCGATGGTTATCTATTCCGAAGGTTTTTGTTATTTTATAGGTTTAATTCTATATTCTAAAGTATTGAGAGGGTTCTTTATCACGAAAACTCCTTTTATGAAAGAAATAACTGAAAACAACAAGTGCACCGCTGGGCGGAGGTAACGCCCCCAACTGTACAATCAGAGAAACTTTCTGGTTAAGCGCTATAAAAATGCCACATATATTAGCTTCAAATTTGGTCTGGTGCCACAAAAATAGAAGGAAAACTGAATTTTCTTTAAAAAAAACTGTTTTTTAAGTCGAAAAAGGGTCATAACTCTCACAAAAAATTATCCGATTGAACCGAAATTTTACGTTGACCTGTATTGCGATATTGGTAATACACAAAAAAACGGGTTTTGCAAATAAACAATCCAAAATCAAGTTATCATCTGGAAACCAAAAAAACCTGAATTTTCTAAGTCCAACAAGAGCTACGCTGGGCGTGCAATATACGCCCTCTCTTGGGTCGGCGGAAACTGATCAAAAAGGGGCATAAGTCTGGTAAAAATTGGCGGACGGAACTCAAATTTGAACTTGATCTGTGTTTTGGTGGGAGAAAGTAATACACCAAATTATCATTGAATCCGATAAGCTCTAGTAAAGTTATCATGCGGACAACAAATTTCAGGGATTTTCTAAGTCAAATTACGTCAAATAAGGGGCATAACTCCGGTGAAAATTGGCGGACGGAACCCAAATTCGAACTTGAGCTGTCTTTTCTGCTAATAAACCCACACACCAAATTTGATTAAAATCGGTTCACTCTAACTAAAGTTATCATCCGGACAACAAATTTCAGGGATTTTCTAAGTCAAATTACGTCAAAAAAGGGGCCATAACTCTCGCAAATATTATCGGATTAAAACTAAATTCGGACTTGAGCTGTATTTCGATATATGTAATCCACAAAAAAACGGGTTTTGCGTATAAAAATTCCAAAATCGAGTTATCATCCGGAAACCAAAAAACATAAGAAAAACTGAATTTTCTGAGTCGAAAAAGGGGCATAACTCAGCCAAAAATGGTCGGACAGAACCCAAGTTCGAACTTGACCTGTGTTTTGGTGGGAGAAAGTAATATACCAAATTTGGATTCATTCCGATAAACTATACTAAAGTTATCATCCGGACAACAAATTTCAAGGATTTTCTAAGTCAAAAAACGTTAAATAAGGGGCATAACTCCGGTGAAAATTGGCGGGCGGAACCCAAATTCGAACTTGAACTTACTTTTCGGCTAATAAACCCACATACCAAATTTTACTAATTTTGGTTCACTCTAACTAAAGTTATCATCCGGACAACAGGTTAACGGACGCCCGGACGGACGGACGGACAGACCAATACTATAATACGGCCTTTTTTTCAAAAGGGCGTATAAAAAGGGGCATAACTCTGGAAAAAATGGGTGGATGAAACCACGGCTATGAGGAAATCTTGTCCACCCGGCTGGTCTATTAGCATACCAAAGATCAACTGAATTGAGTTAGCGAAACCAAAGTTATGAGTTGAAACGTTCGTACGGACGACTCCACTATATACCCCCAAAATCTCCATCGGAGATCGGGGTCATAACAAGAGATGGACTGTCGTCCGGTACATACCCCCTAGTGGCATACCGCCTAGTGTGGGCATATCTATAACTTATGACTGCTATACTCAGACAGATAGACCCAAAAATCAGCATTTTCATATAAACGAAGATGAATAACAATAGCACAAAAAACACAACAGTTGAATGTGCCATTAAATGTCCTCATAGTGGTGAACATCCATACAAAATTTTCATTGAGATCCGAGCATAATACTGTTCAAGTTATGACCTGAACAGACATCGGATGGATCAAACAGCCAACATGTCCAGATAAACGAACATGAATAACTCTAGAATGGAAAAGCCAAACAGAACAATGGAACCCTCTATTGAATGTCCTCACAGTGGTGAACATCCATACCAAATTTCATTGAGATCCCAGCACAACTGTTGAAGTTACGACATGAACAGACACCAGATGGACCAAACATTCAACATTTCCAGATATTAAAACAAAGATGAATAACTCTAGAATGGAAAATCCGAACAAAACGATGGAAACCTCTATTTAATGTCCTCATAGTAGTGAACATCCATACCTAATTTCATTGAGATCCGAGCACTATTGTTCAAGTTATGACATGAACAGACATCGTACGGACGGACAGACGGACGCACGGACAGGTGCAAAACAGGGGGTCTAATAAAACATTAAATGTGATTTTGTTTGTTTTCGCGGGTTTCCTGGGGATTTAATGTCATTACGTATCACGTTATTCCTCAATACATATTCACATCAAGCAGACCACACAATTGCTATGTTTCCCCTCCATTGAAAATAATACACTTTGAGCAACAAACCAGATGAAACTTAAGCACAAAAACACGTCGGTAAACTCACAAAAAACATGATTATAGTTTATTACACCGGATAAGTTGATAATACAATGAGAGCTTCCTATAGATATGTGATTTGGGGGTTTCAAGTACAGATTGCCAGTTCGGATAGACTGTATCTATTATTACATGTAGTTTATTTCAGTCACGCAGTCATCGTGTTTTCAAATTTCCATAATAAACGATAAACTGATACTGTCTTCTTGCTATTAATAACCGACATCTGGGACAATTTGGGAATTAGAATGAGGTGTATAATTGTACTATATGTGAATACTAGCAAAAGTATTTTTCATTCCTCGTGTGGTTTTTGTGGGGGGGGGGGGGGGGGGGGGGGGGGGGGAATAGGGAACCTTCGGAATAATGAACCTTCGGAATAATGAACCTTCGGAATAGAGAACCCTACCCCGGTGTCGCCTCGAGAGGGAATTTATGAGACCTACATTTTTGGTTAGCATGAACACTTAACTTTCGGAAACCGTATGTTTGGATTTGTCAGATAGGTGGCCTTTTTTTTCGCACCGCCGTGGTTTTTTTGGTGTTGATAAAATCGGTCATTTTTTTAATAAAGCCGACATATTTGACAGAGTATATTCACACCTTTTGATGAGAGATATTCATCAATTTTTTATACATGAGAATGGGGCAATGACCAGATTATTAAAGGTAATAGATGTAACCATTGAATCTCGGAATGAGAGTTATGACTTGTCATATTTATCTCACCCTAAACATTATAAGTTATTGTGGTGGATTGACGGGTAACATGGTGTGACATTGACGGCTTGGAGTTTATGTTCAACCAAGTAGCGAAGTGTATGTTCTGCCGACAGCCTGGACATTTTTTTATCTTAGAAATTTAACATTTATTCCAAAGAATGATCACCAGAAAATGTCAAAATCTCCTATAGCTCTCGTCATAACGTTGTTCAACGTAAATGACGTCATGAAAAAAGCAGGCCAGCGAGAGACGATGAAACGGTTGTCTTGGTTTCCCTTATGTTGACGGCTCGAGACGTAAACATAGGATATGTTGCGCGGCTTCTCTGAACAATCAACGACGTGGTTTCTTACTGGAGGCGGAACATTATTTGATGTTTGACTGTCATTACGAGATTCAATGGTTACATCTAATACCTTTAATACTATTTGTATTACATTACTCTGGTCATCGCTTAATTCTCAGGTTATCAAAATTGGACCAATATCTCTTCTCGAATCATGTGAATATACTCTGTCAATTATGTTGGCTTTATTTAAAAAATTACTCATTGGTAATGGAAAGAATGACAACATTATGTTTACCGCCCCCCCCCCCCCCCCCCCCCATGATCATTGTATCACTCCTGATTAGTATAGTATCCACATGAACATGTGCAATGAGACCTGTGCTAATGGACATCACACAACATCAGCATTATTTAGGTAACTGGTTGCTGAGTTTGTGGGATGTTCACTAGCAGTAGCACCGATACTCAGTTGTATTTATTTAAATAGTATGAACATGTGCAATGAGACCTGTGCTAATGGAAGCAGTATTTAGGTAACTGGTTGCTGAGTGTGTGGGATGTTCACTAGCACCGATTACTCAGTTGTATTTCTTTAAATACCCGTAGTATCCACATGAACATGTGCGATGAGACCTGTGCTAATGGACATCACACAACATCAGCAGTATTTAGGTAACTGGTTGCTGAGTTTTGTGGGATGTTCACTAGCACCGATACTCAGTTGTATTTATTTAAATAGTATCCACATGAACATGTGCGATGAGACCTGTGCTAATGGACATCACACAACATCAGCAGTATTTAGGTAACTGGTTGCTGAGTTTGTGGGATGTTCACTAGCACCGATACTCAGTTGTATTTATTTAAATAGTATCCACATGAACATGTGCGATGAGACCTGTGCTAATGGACATCACACAACATCAGCAGTATTTAGGTAACTGGTTGCTGAGTTTGTGGGATGTTCACTAGCACCGATACTCAGTTGTATTTATTTAAATAGTATCCACATGAACATGTGCGATGAGACCTGTGCTAATGGACATCACACAACATCAGCAGTATTTAGGTAACTGGTTGCTGAGTTTGTGGGATGTTCACTAGCACCGATACTCAGTTGTATTTATTTAAATAGTATGAACATGTGCAATGAGACCTGTGCTAATGGAAGCAGTATTTAGGTAACTGGTTGCTGAGTGTGTGGGATGTTCACTAGCACCGATACTCAGTTGTATTTCTTTAAATACCCGTAGTATCCACATGAACATGTGCGATGAGACCTGTGCTAATGGACATCACACAACATCAGCAGTATTTAGGTAACTGGTTGCTGAGTTTGTGGGATGTTCACTAGCACCGATACTCAGTTGTATTTATTTAAATAGTATCCACATGAAACATGTGCGATGAGACCTGTGCTAATGGACATCACACAACATCAGCAGTATTTAGGTAACTGGTTGCTGAGTTTGTGGGATGTTCACTAGCACCGATACTCAGTTGTATTTATTTAAATAGTATCCACATGAACATGTGCGATGAGACCTGTGCTAATGGACATCACACAACATCAGCAGTATTTAGGTAACTGGTTGCTGAGTTTGTGGGATGTTCACTAGCACCGATACTCAGTTGTATTTATTTAAATAGTATCCACATGAACATGTGCGATGAGACCTGTGCTAATGGACATCACACAACATCAGCAGTATTTAGGTAACTGGTTGCTGAGTTTGTGGGATGTTCACTAGCACCGATACTCAGTTGTATTTATTTAAATAGTATCCACATGAACATGTGCGATGAGACCTGTGCTAATGGACATCACACAACATCAGCAGTATTTAGGTAACTGGTTGCTGAGTTTGTGGGATGTTCACTAGCACCGATACTCAGTTTGTATTTATTTAAATAGTATCCACATGAACATGTGCGATGAGACCTGTGCTAATGGACATCACACAACATCAGCAGTATTTAGGTAACTGGTTGCTGAGTTTGTGGGATGTTCACTAGCACCGATACTCAGTTGTATTTATTTAAATAGTATGAACATGTGGCAATGAGACCTGTGCTAATGGAAGCAGTATTTAGGTAACTGGTTGCTGAGTGTGTGGGATGTTCACTAGCACCGATACTCAGTTGTATTTCTTTAAATACCCGTAGTATCCACATGAACATGTGCGATGAGACCTGTGCTAATGGACATCACACAACATCAGCAGTATTTAGGTAACTGGTTGCTGAGTTTGTGGGATGTTCACTAGGCACCGATACTCAGTTGTATTTATTTAAATAGTATCCACATGAACATGTGCGATGAGACCTGTGCTAATGGACATCACACAACATCAGCAGTATTTAGGTAACTGGTTGCTGAGTTTGTGGGATGTTCACTAGCACCGATACTCAGTTGTATTTATTTAAATAGTATCCACATGAACATGTGCGATGAGACCTGTGCTAATGGACATCACACAACATCAGCAGTATTTAGGTAACTGGTTGCTGAGTTTGTGGGATGTTCACTAGCACCGATACTCAGTTGTATTTATTTAAATAGTATCCACGATGAACATGTGCGATGAGACCTGTGCTAATGGACATCACACAACATCAGCAGTATTTAGGTAACTGGTTGCTGAGTTTGTGGGATGTTCACTAGCACCGATACTCAGTTGTATTTATTTAAATAGTATCCACATGAACATGTGCAATGAGACCTGTGCTAATGGACATCACACAACATCAGCAGTATTTAGGTAACTGGTTGCTGAGTTTGTGGGATGTTCACTAGCACCGATACTCAGTTGTATTTATTTAAATAGTATGAACATGTGCAATGAGACCTGTGCTAATGGAAGCAGTATTTAGGTAACTGGTTGCTGAGTGTGTGGGATGTTCACTAGCACCGATACTCAGTTGTATTTCTTTAAATACCCGTAGTATCCACATGAACATGTGCGATGAGACCTGTGCTAATGGACATCACACAACATCAGCAGTATTTAGGTAACTGGTTGCTGAGTTTGTGGGATGTTCACTAGCACCGATACTCAGTTGTATTTATTTAAATAGTATCCACATGAACATGTGCGATGAGACCTGTGCTAATGGACATCACACAACATCAGCAGTATTTAGGTAACTGGTTGCTGAGTTTGTGGGATGTTCACTAGCACCGATACTCAGTTGTATTTATTTAAATAGTATCCACATGAACATGTGCGATGAGACCTGTGCTAATGGACATCACACAACATCAGCAGTATTTAGGTAACTGGTTGCTGAGTTTGTGGGATGTTCACTAGCACCGATACTCAGTTGTATTTATTTAAATAGTATCCACATGAACATGTGCGATGAGACCTGTGCTAATGGACATCACACAACATCAGCAGTATTTAGGTAACTGGTTGCTGAGTTTGTGGGATGTTCACTAGCACCGATACTCAGTTGTATTTATTTAAATAGTATCCACATGAACATGTGCCATGAGACCTGTGCTAATGGACATCACACAACATCAGCAGTATTTGTAGTGTCCATATACCAGTAATAGGGATATATGATCTGATATTAAATGACATATTCGTAATAGATTGGGTTGCCAGTTTTTACAGTGGCCTATTTTCGGCATAAATTATAACAGCAAACGATTTGGGCTAGACACTTGAAGCCTGTCCGTTAGAACTAA
Organism: Siphonodentalium dalli; assembly: GCA_032622095.1. Classification (NCBI taxonomy): domain Eukaryota; kingdom Metazoa; phylum Mollusca; class Scaphopoda; order Gadilida; family Siphonodentaliidae; genus Siphonodentalium; species Siphonodentalium dalli. The sequence continues at coordinate 114,357,360 of CP136062.1, read as the reverse complement.
AATGGTACTTTATTGTTGAAGGTACAGTAATGCCCTAATTAATCGACTTCTTAACCACAGCATAATTATGGGTAACTTTTCAGGATTTAGTTGGAAATATGGATTGTTGCCATTCTCAGTGAAAGCTTTCCGATGAATGGCAACTACCCATATTTCCGACTAAATCCTGAAAAGTTACCCATAATTCTGAGGTGGTTATGGAGTCAATTTATTTGGGCATTACTGTACTCAATCCGTTCAGATGCTCCTAAATTACTATATATCTTTGGCTTGTGGGGCAAAAAATATCTGATTCAAGTCGAGGAACCCCACCCATCAAAGCTCAGAGTGATTAGATATCAATGTTTGAAGTTTTCTGTCTCTATTGTTTGTAGACCACAACTTGTCCAGAACCACGTGCTCAAACTGACAAATTTCGTTGTAAGATGGATAACTCTAATATCAAGTTGTTATTATTGTTAATAGTGATCACTTGATTTTCGATTTATCGATCTTACAAGCGCAATTTGTCCATTTAAGCACGTCGTTCTGGACAAGTTCTTGTACACAAACAGTAGAAACAGCAAACTTCAAACATCGAAATCTGATCACTCTGAACTTTGATGGGTGGGTTCCTCGACTTGAATCAGATATTTTTGGCCTGACGAAGCCAAAGAAATAGTAATTAAGAAGCATCTGATCGGATGAGTACCTTTAACAGAAAATACCAACATGACAGAATTTTTCAAAATGTCATGTAATATCAGCTTATATACCCGTACTAGTATATTTAAACCAAGTTGTACTGTTTACAGCTTGTCTTCATAGTTTCCAGGAGAACAGTTGCAATTGTAGTTGATTTTAAATTTGCAACAACCTTTGCAACCTCTGTATACAAGAGGGTGATGCAGATTTATATTTAGATGTGGGAACGACCAAATATGGAGCATCAGTCTCCAAAACAATATGACTGAACTCCAAATGTTTGATCGTTTCTGCAAGATTTTAGTTGAAGTTCGCCATCATCCTCACGAAATATGAGAGGGGATATGCCAAAGACGGTATTGGGGAAAACAGACAGCCACCTGTCTGCTTCTTCTGCGGATCCGGCATAGCAATGTAGATGGATTCTGTGGTCTTGTGGTAGAATTGATTTTACCGTTTCGAAAGGCACCTGTCCTGAAGCCGTACACCTCCCCTTGCATGGATGACAACAGGCATGTGCAAATCATTCGCCAACCGCAACTGTACCTTGAACAGCTCCACTTGTCTTGTGGCATAATGACTGCTGTCATGAACATCTTTGTAATCCAGCCCCACATTCACCAACAGCAACAACATTTGCTAACTTTAAGAGCTCAGGAAGTTCTTCTGTGAATTCCTGAACAAAAATCTCCTTCTCCCAATTTACAACTTTGGGGTGAACCCCAAATGTGTACACAACCCTTCTGTCGGGAGAATACTTTTCAAATTCCTCTATGGACGGCCATGAGCGTGGAAAGCAGAAATTACTTACTGCATAACGCAGTAAATAACTCTCACCCCCATTCAGACATGACACATTAGGATCAAGACTGGCTATCCCTGTCCTTTTCCTCAGCACATCTAAATGGAAGTGAGAGTCAACAAACCACACACCACTAAAATCAGCATTAATAATGGTTTTGCCTGTTATCATATGACAGCAAAGACATTAACCTATAAATATGCCTCCAGTGAAGGAGAGAGCTCAATCTGTTTGGTGGATTGAACATCCTTGGCTCCTCGCAGCTGACTTTATAAAATGCGTCGTACCTGTCCATCAGATTTTGTTCCACAGAGGAGACATTATAAATATATATCACTGTTGGTTGATATACAAATAGCCAAGAGATCATTTAAACATGAAGAGTCAAGAAAATGACAATTGTGTTCAGCAGATTGTGCATGGAACATACCCATGGTATGCTCATCTCTTCCAAAAAACTTCCTGCAATACTTCCTCTATGCTCATCACTAATATGGTGACCCAGCATGTTTTTCTGTGTGAATTGTTCACAACAGAGGAAGCAAGAGGTATCTGCCCCAAAGAACCAGGGGAGTATGTCGCCATACCACATGCCTTTTCAGGTGACAAAAATAATTGTCACATAACAAACAATGTTGGCCTTTTCTTTTCAGACTTGGTGGCACCAAGTGCAGAAGAAATATTCTGCATTGGTTCATCCTCATAATTGGGGATAAATTTTGCTTCGTCATACACTGGTATATCCATGATTAGAAAATCATAAATGTAACTCACTTTGATTCAGCCATCTGTTGGTATCAGAAATAAAAGAGAAGAAATGAACTATGGAATTCGGAATACAAGTGTTGGCGACAGACTGACAGTAGCTTATAGATTAAAAAAGGCTATATAAGGAGAAATATCAACAATTTCTGTGAAAGGACCATATTGAATAAAGAGAATTGAAGTTGAACATAGTAGTAAATTAATTAATTATTACTGAAGAGATGAAGAATTATCAAAGAGATTCACTGTGGTCTGTAAAATCCATTTAGTATAAAACTGGCTATCCCTGTCCTACACATGATAACATTTTACAGCCACAACCTACAGGCAAACTCTGATCCAATCATACTTAGAAATGGAAGCAGAAATACACAATATAGAGTAGTAAAAGGTCTGACAGAACCAGGTTATAGAAGAGAAGTGTACAAATCTTTATGAATTATTACTGACGATATCCTCCAAAACCCATAAGGAATGGATACACACACTCTGTTCAAAACAGGACAAATTTAAACGCACTGAAGGCCCTTTCAGACGGCGACGCGAGCGATGCTAGACTCACAATTTCTGTGTAAATATATTTTCGTGAAATTTTGTCATCCAACATTGGGGGGTTCACGTTTGAAATGGCAACTAAGCAGCAATCTGGCTCATTGTTAACAAATCTTAATCTGATCGATGCAATAATAGCGCAGTCCACGCCGCAGTATGAATTAAGTGTGAAAACGCAAACAAAAGAGAAGCACCCCCACAATGGATGACGAAATTTTCACGAGAATACTGAAGCAGAAATTGAGACGCTCCCATAGTTTTCGTCGCCATCTGAAAGGGGCCTTAACAGATTCATAATCGAGTGTCAATGTGGTTTGTATAAAATAGTTATTTTAGTATAAAACTGGCTATCCCCTGTCCTAATACCTGATAACATATTTGGATACATGCAGAAGTCACACTTGGAAAGGTTTGAATTCATTTTTTTTTGGTCTTCATGCATGAACATGTGCATTTATGAAATCTGTTATGGCGGATCTTGTCCGCATTTGAGGAAAATAGGTAACGGTCACATTTGGTGCATCTGTTCAGGTAAATGTTACATTTTGGGGCACCTTTTATTTTGATTATCACAAATGGAAGGCATGTATGTGTCAATGGAAATATTTGGGGAACTCAATCGTTTTATGAACGGCATGTAATGACCTGGGTGTTCTGGGTCCGGAATTGGTGTAGGAAGCCCATTGAAATCATGGAGCAACTGAAAAGCACCGCTTCTTTCCTTTATCTGACAACAACTCGAATCCGAACATTTTACAAAGGAAAGGATTCTATAACCTCGAGTTAAGTGCTTCAAATAAAAGTTTGTCTCATTGAAAATATCTCTATTTTGATATTTTGATAATTTACTGCCAGTACCAGTCATTAGAGAGTGAATTTCTGTGTATTCATTGTATTTCATTTTGTCTGAACATTTCTGACTGGAAGATACAATTGGATATGCATCCCAGAATTTTCCGTTCCAATACGAGGAAAGGTCCTCCATCGCTCTATCAAAGAGAATACTCTCTTTATTTTCCAGTTCAGTTGTGGATAGATTTTGTTTAAATGGTGGCACTGACTCACCAGGCAAACAGTCAGAAAGTTGCACAGAGGTCAAGCACTGTGACAAATAGGCCCAGCCATGCTCAATCATGTTTCTTCGGGAGAAACCCGGACAATATGGAGTAATTATGAGACCATCAAGATCGCAATCTCGCCATAACCTCCCAAAATAAAATAGATTAACCAACGACAAACAGTCAAAGTCACAGCCACTATCACAAACCAAGCCAGCAATGGATTTTCCACTGGAAGCAATATTGTTGTTCATTAGGTCGATGAGATCATTTGTATGATTTTCGATATTCACAGCATTGAATTGGTTGACTCTATTTGTGACATACAACGGACCTGTGACGTTATATGAATAGTGTTCTCTGTGGAGTTCATCTTGTGTCAACTGACCAGGATTTTTATTTTTTAATTGTAAGTAACCACACGGTGTGATTAGGTATCCCGGATTAGGGAAATCATGATCCGGATAATTCGGTGGATCTTCAGTGGTGTGAAACTTCCTAATCTGGTGGTACCTACTTACCGCTAGTGGACCAACCTTTACTCGGTTCATGTTATCAACACTATATATCATTACCTGCTGGTCATACAGACTACCGAATTCCATTAGATATTTTACCCTTGCATTATAGTAATGCTCATCAACATTGGAAGTGGCTTTATTGTTCTTTTTGGGGGCAACTTTTGCCATTATGTGCCCTTTATAATTAGATGATGCTTTCATACGTTTATTAGGAGGCTCCATCAACCTGTGTATTGTGTGGACAGAGCAGCCTGCCTCTTCAAGCCCTGGCACATTTGTGAGGGCATGTTGTTGAATTTCTTTCAACGTGACACCACATGACTTACCTGTCATTGTTCGGCGTCTGCTATGAGCCTCATAACTGTTTTGTTGTATGAACGAATTTACCACTGGTGTTAAGTCTGGAAATTGAGAAACCTTCGACGGGCCGACCACCATTGTGTTTGTTGGTGGTTTCTAATCTATCATTTTGTTCATCACTATCTTGCGAACTCAAGTCATTCAGCAGATAGGAATAACATGAATCTTGGCTTTGAGTTTCCATTACTCAGGAATGATTATAAAATAAATTGAGTGAGTGGTGACTAGAAGTAAAACTAAAAAGTACTGTAAAACTTACAATAATATTGTTTGAATGGCAGCCCTTTGCAGCTCTCATTTTGTCACTGAAATCAATATAGATGAAGTTATTTTATTGATGATGTTCATGTATAATGGCACTATTATGCAGGGATTCCGCTATACCGGCAGGGGGTCCCTTCGACGGCCCCGTTCCCCTAGCCAAGTTTTCCCCTAGCCAAGTTTTCCTGAGTTTTCCCCTGACGCATTCCCCTCCCAGGGCCCTTGAACCCCTTGTTTTAATGCAAACTCCTTGAAAACCCTGGAATTTCGTGTAACCGTAAAACCCTCAGTATATCGATTCGTAATATATAGCCGGAAACGATATATTTTGTGTAAGATATGAATGCAATATTTGTGACGTAACTCTACCAATTGTGTGACCCCCCCCCCCCCCGCCCAATGAAGCATCATAGCTAACACTTTCCCGCCGATACCATAATTCTCTCGAGGTAATTTCAATTGTGCGACCCCCAAATGATTGAATGCGACAACAAAATAGTTCCAAGCTTTTTAAACCAGTGTTCGTAGATCGAATTAATTTTTAAAAGACGAGTGAATGTAACTGTTGGTCATGAACTTCCCTTGATGACTTGGCGAGGCACCTCCTCATGCGAAGAGTATAGTTGAATTTTAACTGGTACGAAATATCATAGTACATTTAATTATTCTACCCACCGGAAATAAAAAATAAATCTGAAGCTAGTATCAGTTAAAAGTTCGTTTTTATTTCAGTCAGTTCAATCACAATAATGTGTTTAATTGACTGACTGTTGTATCACATAAACGATGTAAATTGTTACATTTCTTGTTTTAATTTTGAGAATGTATACATACCAGAATTATAATCGTAATTCGCGGTCTGGGCGTGCTGGACAATGCATTTCTAGTGTTGCACTTTTCTAAATTTTCGAAGCAGGTGTTCGTGTTTTCCCCTATCTACAAACAGGCCCCATTCCCCTACCCCCTAGCGGAAACCCTGTATTATGGGTAAAGTTCTAATAAAATGTATTATTATTATAAAAAAGTTTATTGCCACATCATGAAAATGTGGTATGTCAATAATAAATACACACTTTAAGCATAAGGTTAAGAAGATAATTATAATGTTTCCGCCAACAGTTTGAAAAAGTTAGGGTAGGGAGGGGAATTTTAATGTTTTCATCCAGCTCCAGAGATATTGAACTACCTCGACCGAAGTGACATCAAATGCCAACTCATGTTGTGGGTAAACTATTACTTGAAGAACACAGTGGAAATATACATTAAGATTGAATAAAAGAACAAACATGGTTTTGTTATTCACATGCCGCATTTTCATAATTTTGGCTATATTTAATACTTGGTATGAAATTGGTGTCACTAACATCTAAACTTTGCACCCTGACATAGCTCAGGCATGGATACAATTTAACATATAAATGGGACCAAAATAAATTACGCAACAGTTTCGCCTCCTTAAATGGATGAAGGTAAACTGGAAATACTGTGTTAAAACAGGGGGGGGGGAAATTTCCAGGCACGTATGATGGGGTGGGTGGGTGTCTCTCGGGTCCAAAAAGCAGTTTTTTCCATATGCCAAATTTTTTTTTTTACAGAAACAGGTCATATATAGTTAATAGTAATGCTATACTATATATAGAGGTTATCAGAAGTTGGATCAGTTGCACAATGGCCAACAATAACCCAAAATCAACTTGATAGAACTAGAAACTGCGCTATTGGAAAAATTAAATTTAATCAGGATTCCATCTACTGATACAACAAAATAAGAATAACTATGCAGAACTCAGCTGAAAATAAGCAATAAAATGAAAGCACATTTGACCATATGTGACATGGAAATAAAGATATAATAAATAATGGAATAAAATAGACTTTTAACAACATAAAACATAAAATCTTAACAAATAAATTGAAGGCCAGCCGGGCCAGCTTGAACAATTTCAAATTGTTTTCCAAGTTAATGTGTGGGCTATCCATCCATATTATTCCCAATTATTACGAAGCCTATTACTTCAGGCAGTGGCTACCAGCCTGCCATTACACGCTATAACATGTTTCGTCAGTTCTGGTTTCTGAGATGCACCAAGAAGAGTCACGCGGGTATATCATGGTTGTTTGGTATTAGCATTATTCTTCAAACTGGGATAAACTGGGGATGAACAGTTGTATTTCCACATGTTTTAATAAACAATTTGGTTCCAGCAATACAGTAATGCCCTAATTAAACGACTCCATAACCACAGCAGAATAATGGGTAATTTTTCAGGGGAGAGCTTTCCGATGAATGACAACAAGCCATATTTCCAACTAAATCCTGAAAAATTACCCATTATTTTGCTGTGGTTATGGAGTCAATTAATTAGGGCATTACTGTATATCACATAGCAAATATCAAAATATCAAATAATCTGAAATTTGTTGTACCGGTACCATGTATTCTGTAGAATACTCAAATGTGATTATGTGACTAGATCATGTGACTATATATTATGAAAATGAATGTTAATAAAAACTTTGGCACTCTGCCTATATATCCCTAGAAATGTGATTATGTTAACACATTTCTTGATTAATGACACTTATATGATAAATTCAAATAGTATCGTTATCTCATTATGCACTGTTCTATTCAAATATCGCGCAATAAATTATGATAATGCAGGATAATCAGCTATTTGGTTGCTCAGTTGATAATTTTCTCAAATTTAGGGGGGTGGGTGTCCAAAACTGACCGGAAACGGAAGAAATTAGGTGGGTGGGTCACCCGAGGCCGGAAAAAATAAAAATGATCATACGTGCCTGGAAATTTTTTCCGACCCCCCCCCCCCCCCCTGGTTAATAGAGTAAAATTTTAAAATAACTCACCATCTAAGATAACAGTATCAATCAAACAACACTCTGACTCATAACAGCAGCCATGTAACAGAAACATCATCTTTATAAACAAGCTGAAAGGGTATGAGAATTCAAAATAAAGAATAACTAACCAGTCTTCATTGAAACAGTGTCAGACCATCGTAACATATCTATCCCATGTTTTCATCTAGTCACCAACTTAAAGGGAAACCAAGGCAGCCATTTCATCAATGGAGTTTAATGGCCCTTTGATTATTTTAATTAACTCTATTAATTCTTGAAAAATTACAATTTGGTGTTTGTTTGTGTTTAGGAGTGATACAACGTATTTGGTGTGGAATGTGGAGCATGGCTATGACACCTAGTTCATAAATTGTTCACGGCGTCATGCTCGGTTGATTTTTAGGGGGCAACATGGGAAGACAACTTTGGTTTTCAAATTCTTATAATAATAAAAAAAATTATTTAATTTAAAAAAAAAATTGTGTCATTGACACTAAATTGTTTTAGTTGTATACCATTAATTAGGTGTGATGTCCTGTTTTGAAAATATGAAGATTTTATTGCCATAGTTGCATGTAATATAATGATATCAACAAATTACGATGTGAGCATCCAATATCTAGATTAAATGAGAGTACCTTTAATAGATGTCATTCCAAGTGAAATCTGTTATTAATTGAGTGATGACATATGGTACAGAGCTGTAGGGGGTGGTTGTATGAAAATAAAGATAAACAACCTGCTGGCTGGATAATTGTTTATCCTATCTGTCAAATTGATTAATGGCTAAAACATTGGATCCCCCAGTGAGAGGTCCTTGTGTGAATAGGGACATAGTTATGAGATTTAAAAGAACTCCTCCCCACCCCAAATTACTTTAACCCTTTCTTAAGACAAATTATTTGAGCTTTTGATTCTAAGTTAAGTACGGTACTGATATATGGATTACAGTGATCATATCTTTGACTAATTATCAGTTATACTATAGCTAATCATGATCGGCCTCTCATTTAAAATGGCCATAAAAAATGTGGTATCCATTAAAGGCTGAACTGAAAATCAAGTAACTGTGGTCTGGGATATAATAATTTTTTTTAAATAACTCACCATCTTCTTTAACTTTCTCAATCAGACAGCTTCCGAAACAGCAACATCATCTTCAACTTCAATAAGCTGAAAGAGTGGGTATATCCATAATAAACTGGTATAACCAGACAGTCCTGGTATTAACTTGACCCCAGCAATTATCAATTCAGTGGGAAACGCCATGGCAACATGTGCCATTGTAGTAAGACTAGTATGAGTATATGAGGGTATCCTTTCTCTCAAGATGAGTTAATTTTGGTCAAAAAAATATGATAATTAACAATTTAACATCCCTATTACAACCTTAAATGTTCATACACACCCAAAATTTGCAGTAAAACGGGGGCTGTAACTCCGTCTGGTAAAATTTAGTGGATGAAATGAATAGTATGTAATTACCCCCCCCCCCCCCCCCACAATGTGTGCTCTTAGCCTCTTACCATGCAAAAGGACAAAAAATCATATTATTAACACCAAGGTAAAAACTCAAATGTTTGTACGGACACAAAATTTACAAATTACCAGTAAGTCAACCAAGCGCGTAACTCTGGTAAACAAGAGCACGCCGTCGGGGCGTGCGCACAATATGCCCTTTCTGGAGTAAAGTGGGGCAAGGTTTAATTCATTTGTTTGAAACTTGGTTCAGTTCACTCGATTCAATCTAAAGTTATCATCTGAAAACCGCTTATCAGGTAAAATCTAAGTCGAAAAAGGGGCTTAACTCAGTCAAAATTATGCGGATGAAACCCATATTAGAACTCGATCTGTGTTTTGGTATGTTAAACTAATATACCAAATTTGGTTCAGTTCACTCAATTCAATCTAAAGTTATCATCCGGAAACCGCAAATCAGGTAAAATCTAAGTCGAAAAATAAGTCAAAATCATGCGGACCAAACCCATATTCGAACTTGATCTGTATTTTGGTGTGGTTTGGTTGGTCGAAATTACGTCACATGACGTCACGCGCTGACCCCAACTTGCATCCATTTTTGTGTAGACGCAACTTGCATCAATTCATGAGAATAACTACGCTTAATGCTCTTCTAATCTGCCAGTTGACTCGGTTTGGTGTAAATATAGGTAATGGATGTTGATTTTTTTTAGTTCCATATAGTATGGATGCAAGCAAATTAACATCCATTTCTTAAGTTATCATCCGGAAACCAAAAGCGGACGACGGACAGATGGACAATCCATTTACATAATACGACCTTTTTTTCAAAAGGGCGTATAAAAATTAATTGACGAAACCTGTAGTGTGGAGAGTATCCTTTTCCCCAACCTGTGCTATCACCATTCTAAAGGACAACTCTGGCAAAAATGAGTGGACAGAACCCATAATCAAACTAGACCTATGTTTTGACCTCTTAGTCATAAACTCACATACCAAATTTGGTTTCGATCCGATAGCCAAACAAGGGGTACCCATCTAAGATGCTTTTGTCGAGTTTTTTGGCAGTCGAACCAAACTTATGCCAATAAGGTGCACAACTCCGGGAAAAAAAGTTGGACGGTGGTATATTATTGCAATAGACCTATATGGTCTATACCAAATATCAATTGAATCCGTTAATATTTCATTGAGTTATAAACGGTGATAAAATTGTGATTAAAATAGACAAACTAAGACAAACCAGGTTTTCGAACTCGTCCGAGATATTGTTGCAATAGACACATATACCAAATATTGTTGAAATCGGTTAATATTTCATCGAGTTATCGCGCTAGCAGTGAAAAAATTCTAAAAATAGTTAAATAGACAAACTAAGACCATAACTCTGCGAAAAAAATTCGGACAAACCTGATTTTCGAGCTCGTCCGAGATATTGTTGCAGGAGACTCATATACCAAATACTGTTGAAATCGGTTAATATTTCATCGAGTTATCGCGCTAACGGTGATTAAATTGCTCAAATTAGACAAAAAACTAAGACCCATAACTCTGCGAAAAAATCGGACAAACCTGGTTTTCGAACTCCTCCAAGATATTGTTGCAGGAGACTCATTTACCAATTATTGTTGAAATCGGTTAATAACTCATCGAGTTATCTCGCTAACGGTGATAAAATTGCTAAAAATAGACAAACTAAGACCCATAACTCCGCCAAAAAAATTCGGACAAACCTGGTTTTCGAACTTGTCCGAGATATTGTTGCAAGAGTCTCATATACCAAATATTGTTGAAATTGGTCAATATTTGCGTGAGTTATCGTGCTAATGGTGAAAAACTTAACTAAATAAAAGGTCGCAGACCACATGTCCCCCGACTCGAGTGGTAAACTTCATGATTGGATTTGTTAGAAGGATACTATTTGCAACAATGTTATACAGTATATAGATGTTGCAAACCACCGCACAATTTCTTGGACAAAACAACCTGATGAACAAACGCATGCTAACGCGAAAAAAATTATATTTTTGTATTAGCTATATAGATGTTGCAAATCACCAACATGTTAGGAACAATATCTCAGAGTTTCAAATCTCTACATTTAAAACTGTAGGAGGAGTTGATTACACCATGAAGGTACCCAATCTCATCCAAAAGGCAAAAATGTTCCAAATTTTCTAAGTCGAAAACCCCCCCAAAAATATGGAAAAAATGATATTTTTGATTAGCTATATAGATGTTGCAAATCACCAACATGTTAGGAACAATATCCCAGAGTTTCAAATCTCTACATTTAAAACTGTAGGAGGAGTTGATTACACCATAAAGGTACCATCTCATCCAAAAGGCAAAAATGTTCCAAATTTTCTAAGTCGAAAACCCCCCCAAAAATATGGAAAAAATTATATTTTTGATTTATAGCTATATAGATGTTGCAAATCACCAACATGTTAGGAACAATATCCCAGAGTTTAAAATCTCTACGTTTAAAACTGTAGGAGGAGTTGATTACACCATGAAGGTACCCAATCTCGGACGGACGGACGAGGGTCATTTCTATAGTCCTCCGACGGAAACGTCGGGGGACAAAAACATCTAAGATGGATAACTCTTGAAAAAAAGTTCGGACGTGACCCATTTTCTACAGGCAGTAAATAGTCATTGGGAGCAACTGCCATATAAAAAAATTTGGAATCCGTTCACAAATGTCAAAAGTTATAAGGCATTCTTTAGGTCCGCCCGCCAACCGTCCCTCGTCAAACCATAAGTCAAGTTTTTGAAAAACTCGACTAAAAATGAAGTTCTCATCTGCACGGACATCAGCTAATTTAATAGTCCCCAAAATAAATTAACTCTTATTATATTATTTGTATAGTCAGACATATTTATTTACATACCTCTCCAAACCAATTTCCATGACATCATGGTGTGACATATGTAAGCTTGGACCTGAAAAAATAAATAAGAAATCTTAGTAGGTAAATAAAAGGCTGCCTGGCCAGTGGTCACAGTGTTGCCGAAACAGTGGCTTCATTTGGAGAGGGGGCTTTGTAGAGAAACTATATCTGCATCACGGAAAGATGGACGTGGAAGCAAAATTCATCGGAAACCAAAAAAAATGGCAAATTCTAAGTCGGCAAGGACCATATATGGTATCCATACATTAGAATCATACAGGATTCTCGCTACAAGATGTAAATGTTTCAGACTTTACCAAAGAGCAGCAGTGCTTTATCAAAATAAGGACACCAGATAATTTGTTCATTTAGAATTTTAATTAAAAGAACGGGAAAATGTTTTTGAACTTTTTGATATGCATTTTCACAATTAGTCATTCAGGCAGTAAAGGGTCACTTTTTATGTTTGCACCGCACAGTTCTGTTTAAATTACGCGATCGACAATAGCATGAAATTTAGGTAATAAGGGGTCAATTCAGTTAGTAAAGGGTCACCTTTCATTTGAGTTATATACATATCACAATTTATGTGTTTTCGTGTTAGTAAATCACAAACAATATTTGCAATTTATTCCATTTAAAAGATTTGCATAAAACATGAACTTGTTTATTAGACTCTATTTCAGCATCAGCGGAATGTAAACAAAACAATTTTCGGATCATCATTGACAACGAACCACACTAGGGGATTCATGCGTACAAAATCATTTCAAAACCTGATTATATGTTGAAGAAGATGATTATTAGCGCTTTCAGAATCACAATCAATATAACTGATTTGTAGAACAATTATTTTTGGAAAAATATATTAATATGAAAATTCCTCCCCCCCCCAATATATTAATCAACCTGCAACTGATGTGCTGTATTTAGACAACAGCAGCATATTTTTTGTCATTATGTTGGTCTTAAAATATCTAACCACAGGGGTGTCGGGTTCGAAATTCTCAACAATTAGGAAGTTTGAGATACTTTCCATCCGAAGGGCATGGGATTGTCTGGTAATCCTCTGATAGTACAATGTACCTGCCCCTCCGAAACTCCCTGCGTGTCGGTTGGCTTTAATTTTTCAGTGGATCCCTCAAGATTTCCAACCTAAGACCCTGTACTAGTATTACAGTTTTATAGGTTTACGGACTACCTGTATTGATGGATTTGTTCCAACTGTGCCTTTTCAATCAAATTAATTTAACGACAAATGAAGAATATATCACTGTGCCTGTGGTCTAAAAAAACACTCTCTTTAACTAAAATGGTTGGTAAATTAAGCTATCAGAACAATTTCAACCTATTTTAGGTCTGAAATTACCAATGAAGGCAAGAAATTTCCAGCCATTAAAAAAATAAAAGTTGAGCTGTAAACATACAACACCTACATGTACCCACCAACATTCGTCACGTCCCTGTTCTGTGTATACATGTAATATGATGTATGTTGGTAAAGACTGGTAAATGGGTCTTCATTCGTAGGCTAATCATTAGATTTCAATTGGCAAGTTTTTATTCAGTTCGTGATTTAAATTTTCAGAGCAATCGAATGTCAACAAAAGCATGTGACCCGCTTGTGACAATGGAAGTAGGTCTAAACAAATTGAAATATTACAGAATAAAACACCTTTAACATTTATTGAAAAAGCAATGATTTGTTAATGTTTTACAGTGGTTAGTTTGTGTGTATTTTATACTGGTTTATATTGCCAGCAGCCAATCGGAAACTTAACATATTTTGTTGACCTACTTACAAAACAATACACGTGTATTTACTCCAAGGAAGGACTATGCTTAACATGACCTTTCACCTCGCATCGTTGCTGTCTTGGCGACGTATCAACAAAAACTATCTCCTCGAAATTGGGTCACGACACACGTCTAGTACTTTAGCGTTTCGGGTGGTTTAAACGAATAAATTAATGCATACAAAATAGTAATGTAGCTACATATTCGATGGAACATGATTATTATTAAATTTCGCTAATAGTAATAGGACTAAATTTTAGATTTCACTTTATCCCGTTATTTTAGACAACTTGCACAGCATTCACTGATTCAGCACAACATTTGGGATTTGCAAAATTTACGATGTACATGTGTCAACTGAACTGTCATGTACTGTATTACTATTGTACACTGCACGTGATTTTTTTCAGAACTTGCATGGTTATTCTCAATCAAGCGAAGTCTGAACTATAACAGTTTGAATGACTTTTTGTTTGAGAACATTGATATTTTATTGGAAAAAAATTCAGTTCCGATTTACATCAGGACCTATATCTTGTTTATTGCTGACAAATCACCCAAATTTTCCATAAATTCGCGGTCTCATCACATGTATGATGTACTGTAAGTTAACTGTGTATTGACAGTATTCATGCGTAAATGGAATTGATCTTCGAAAATTCGAAATATCCAAATTATAATCTTCGATATGACCAAACCATATTCTAGCGTAATCCAAGAATAAAAATACACAGCAAATGCATTCCTAACTACATTAATATAAATTTATAAAGGAGTGAACGTTTAGAGATTGACTCAAAATGTGATCGGCCCTAAATTGGCCTAATGCTAAAGTGGATAGAATATTAAACTCACCTTGATTATTATGAAGTTAACAATTGATGTTTCAAACTGTGGCATCACAGTGACTTCAAAAATTACAGAATGCGCGCAAAACAACCCGCTCTGCACTTCCAAAAATGTGCGCGGACGAATACGAGAGAATTGGTCAAAATAATGCCGAAAAAAGTCATGTTTAGCGTAAATTTAGCATTAATCCATTTGCATTTTGAATAAAATATTATTCATTCAGTAGGCAGATTTTATAATAAGTCACGTTTATATCTCATATAAGATGCACATTGGAAAATATTTTATTTATTTATTTTGAATTTTAAGCGCGTGCAAAGTAAAAGTAGTGCGCATAGTTGATCCAGGATTGTCCCATTGTCGTAAATGTGCAGGGGTCGTAGCCTGGTACAGGATTTCTTTATGGGAAATCTCCCCAATGATCTATGTTCTGGGATAAACAACGACAGGTGCGCTTTGCTTTCAATTTTTATACAACAACGTAAAAAACGTCTCAATCAGTACCGAATTCACCGATTGTCTTACCGACTGTGGCGTTCACTCTTTCGTGCAACAAAAATCGAACGTAAAACGTTTCAATCGGTACCGATTTCACCGATTGTCTTACCGACTGTGGCGTTCCATCTTTTGACGTCTTGTGCATTGATCGGTAGAATCGGTACCGATTTTACCGTCCATGACGCTCTAAACGTAATTACGCTATCCGAGTTACCGATTATTTTCCGATTAAAAAGGCTTGATTACAATCGGTAAATTGCAATCGGTACCGATTGGAGTTTTGAGATGACCCCTAAGTACATAAACCCTCCATAAACAACATACTAAAAATCGGCAAAAATCGGAAAAAGGGAAATTGGTGAATTTCGTGAAATAAATTTGGGGAAATTTGGTCAAATCATCAATTTATGGATTTTCATGGATGTTTATAAAAACAATAAAATTCACAAATCCTACAAAAAGGATGTGTATTGTGTCGTCCTCAGTTTCCTGAACCCAGTACTGAAAACCAGTCCCAGATTCATTACGTATTTTTCGAGTTGTGTGCCTTCAAAAATGCAAGTTTACCTGATTTCGGCCCATTTTCGGGGCCTCACTTTCGAAGAATGAGCCAAAATGCCTTATTAATGATTAATTATTAAAATAAACTAGAGCAAACTGAAGGGATTTTTCACTGTTTTAGTAATTTCCTCACTAGATTAAACACAAAATATGATTAATATGTGCATCTATAATTAAGAAGAAGATTATATTCTCAAACAAAATGTGTGTTCCATTGTATGGACTTAGCCAATTTTGCCTCTGACACTGAACGTGTGTGATGAAATGCAATATTTGAGGTCATGTAACTCAATAATTTAATACCAATATGCCATGCGTTTCTTATAACCTTTTAAGTATGTTGGATTGAACAAATTGTAAAGGTATTAACAGGACATTATTTAAGAAAATCAACTTATGGCCCTTTGAATACTTAGTCTTAGCTTGTTTCCAAAGATGCCAGTTTGAGGCATTTTTGTCCATTCTAAAAGGATTTGGGCCATAAAAACAAAAAACAATGGGTGTTTTAATGTGTAAAATTATTTGAACTTTCCTCCCACAACACGTAAGTGATAAAAAATTAGCCTTACATTGGTTATGCCATAGTATGTCACTAGATTTCTTTCATTTTTCAGGAAACTGACTCCAAATTTTAACGTTGGTATAGGGGTAGGAAAAATCACAAAATGCAATCTTATCACCAAATTACAGCCATTTCAGACACAATGTTGTTTTCTTCCAGTTTGTGTACATTCCTGTTGCATTATAAAACTGCTTAATACGTTATCGGACGTTGATTTCGAACTTTATGGTTATGTTGTATAAAAACAATCTCAAAATGCCAATTTGACATTTCACTGCCAAATTATGACAACAAATATTATAGCTCTGTCAATAAACATAAACAAAGGAAATATGAAATTATGCATGAAAGAACAATGTAAGCAGAAGCTGTTAATATAAAGTTTTATGCTTCAAGATGCATAATTTTGAAGTTTTTGTTGATATGCTTTCCCCTACCCCATTGTTCTGCCGTTCAAATTTGGAGTAAGTTTCCATAATGATGAGTGAAATCCAGTGACATTCATTGGTATAACCATTGAAATGCTATTTTCTCAACAAAAAAATGATTTAAGAGGACAGATCACATAATTTTACACAATAAACTTTCGTTAATTATTCTTAATATGCCTAAAATCCTTTTAAAATTGACAAAAATGCCCCACAATAGCATTTTCGGAAAAGAGGCTAGACTAAGAGTTCATAGGACCATAATTTTTTTTTATTCACCAATGTATTTGGAAATTACTTCACAATTTCTTCAATCTAGTATTCTCAAGATATTATGAGAAAAGCAGAGCATATGGATATTAATTTATTGAGTTACATGACCTCAAATATGGCATTTCATCACACAAGTTCTGTGGCAAGGCAAATTTGGCTAAGTCCATACAATGGAACACACATTTTGTTTGAGAATATTTTATTCTCCTTATTCATAGATGCACATATTAATCCTATTTTGTGTTTAATCTAGTGAGGAAATTGCTAAAACAATGAAAAGGTCATTAATTTGGCACTAGTTTTTTAAATAATTAACCATATAATACGGCATTTGGCTCATTCTGCGAAATTAAGGCTCCAAAATCAGGTAAACTCGCGTTTTTGAACGCACACAACTCGAAAAATACTTAAGGAATCTGGGAATGGTTTCCAGTTCTGGATTCAGGAAAATGTGGTCGACAAAATAGGCATGATATTTGTAGGACTTGTAAATTTGAATTTTTTATATACATTCATGAAAATCCATATATTGATGATTTGACCAAATTTTCCCAATTTATTTTCCACGAAATTCACTAATTTCCCTTTTTCCGATTTTTGCCGATTTTTAGTATGTTGTTTACGGAGGGTATATGTACCAATTCCAGCAAAAAAAAATTCTGTTGCAATTAGTTCTGGGTAAAACCATAAATGCACTGGACTAATAGTCTTTCCACCAATAGTGTAAAAATTCAAGGCTCAAGAAGAGGTTATTTGTCTTTACCATTATTCCGTGTTATCTTTACCGTGACAAACATGCATTTATATCTGTGAAGACAACTTAGGTAAAACAAAAAAATACCTGTGTTTAGGGTTAAAATAATTATAGTCCAGGAGATCGACCCAAAGAAATAACAAATGTTGCTCATTTTGACGGACAAGTGCTATCCGGTCTAATTTTGTAGTAAAATATATGTAGATTACGAAAATCCATGATAGCAGTGGCGAATTTGTAGCTTAATTGGCGAAAAACGTGTTTTTATTGACCTACCCGACGACCGAAAATAGAAGAATTTACCGGCGACGTCATAGTGTTTACAGGCTTCCGTATAAAGGGAGATAATAGCTAAATCCAAAATCATGTGGCCTGTGTTGATTCAGTTACTGATAAATCACATACAGTTATGCAATAAATATGTCCTAGCATAATAAGGTGTGTTGACGGTTCGAAACAAAATCTTAGAAAGTATATCGAGTAACATTATACAATATCGTCGCAAATTGACATTAATATACCGATTGAATATTCCAGACGACAGTACACAATCGTGGTTATATATAGATACACCGGGCAGATCCTCGGAAAGCCGTAATGCTATTAATAGAGCGTTATTGCATGTAATATTTATCACGTTTTATGATATAACGCTATTTATTTTATTATGCACTATAAACGCTCTTTATTGAACTCGCATATATGCATGTGTGAGAGCTATGCAAATCAGTTTATTTGCCTTGGCCTATAAGCTCGAACACAATAACTTTCAGCATGTAATATATATAATAGTTGCTCAATATCAAAGCTTTCGGCCACAGGCCTTCCTCAGTGATGATTCAAAAATACACTTTCGGCTACATTGTACAAGATTACTTATAAATCTAAATGACAATCGGTTGAACATTGTGCGTCAAAATTGTCCGTCATAACGTTAGAGAATCACATTGATGTAATCACACTAGCGCGGGAATTGAACCCCCTGCCGTTCCGAAACAATCATGTCCTTAATAGAATGTCCAGTCCCATTGAAATGTTGGTAAACTGGCTTATCTCGATGCAGACTTATGTCCCGGGAGTGTTCGTCGATCCTCTCCGAGAGCTGTCTCTCTGTCTCCCCCACATATACCGCACATTCACACTTTTTACACGAGAGTACATACACCAAATTTTGCATTTTACAATTAACATTATTCTTAACATGGAAATATGTATCAGCTGATGTATTAGTGATTCGATCGAAATTTACGATAGTGCACGTTTTGCATGTATCAGTACATAATGTCACAGGGGGAGTTGTCAATCTGCTCGTCTTTTGGTGCACCAAAATGTCCGCCAGATTCCTATCGCGTCGATACGCAACAAGCGGTGGTGATTCAAATACCCGTTTCATTCTCTCCGACTCGTATAGAATGTCCATATATTTCCTACAGATCCCACCAATATCCGATAAGGACTCATTATTAGCTCAACTTTACTTTGTAAAGTTTGAGCTATTGCCATGGCTTTGTCGTCCGTCGTCCGTGTGTGCGTGTGTGTGCTTGTGTGCGTAAGGCGTCAACAATAGAGGCTACAGGTCGTACCTTTGATCGGATCATTATGAAATTTGTCATAGCTGTTGACATCAACATTTGTACCGGAATGATTTCAAAATTCAATCCATTAGCACGGGCTACAGGCTGTACTGTTCGTCTGATCGTCATGAAATTTGTCTTGGATGTTAATATTGACATGTAGATGGGAACAAGTAATTTTGGGGTCATTTGGCCAAAAAACATGGCCGCCAGCAGCCATCTTCGATTTTACTCTTTGCATGACTAAATCCTTTAGCACGGGCTACAGGTCGTACCTTTGGCCAGATCATCATAAAATTTGTCATGGATGTTAACAATAACATGTAGATGGGAACAAGTCATTTTTGGGTTATTCGGGCAAAAAACATGGCCGCCAGCAGCCATCTTGGATTTTACTCTTTGTATGACTAAATCCTTTAGCACGGGCGACAGGTCGTACCTTTAGTCTGATAATCATGAAATTTGTCATGGCTGTTGAAATTGGAATGTAGATGGGAACGAGTCATTTTGAGGTCATTCGGACAAAAAACATGGCCGCCAGTGGCCATCTTTGATTTCAAAATTAAATCCATTAGCACGGGCCACAAGTCGTACTGTTTATCGGATCATCATGAAATTTGTCATGGATGTTAATATTGACATGTAGATGGGAACGAGTCATTTTGTGGTCATTCGGCCCAAAAACATGACGGCCAGCACTGCCCAGCAGCCATCTTGAATTTTACTCTTTGTATGACTAAATCCTTTAGCACGGCTACAGGTCGTACCTTTAGTCTGATAATCATAAAATTTGTCTTGGATGTTAATATTGACATGTAGATGGGAACGAGTCATTTTTGGGTCATTCGGGCAAAAAACATGGCCGTCAGCAGCCATCTTGGATTTTACTCTTTGTATGACTAAATCCTTTAGCACGGGCTACAGGTCGTACCTTTAGTCTGATCATCATGAAATTTGTCATGGATGTTAACAATAACATGTAGATGGGAACGAGTCATTTTAGGGTCATTAGGGCAAAAAACATGGCCGTCAGCAGCCATCTTGGATTTTACTCTGTGTATGACTAAATTCTTTACTGCTCATTTTTACACTCCTTTTTAATCTCTCTATTCATTGCTCATCACAAAAAAATTACCTTCTTTACAAAGTTGAGCTACAGTGTCATTGACACTTTCATATGTTGTTACGAGGGGAACCCGTTTAACTTCTGCTTGTTTCTTGTGTGTTTTAAGTTCCAAAAGGCCTTTCCTTTCAACATTATCTACCTTCAACAATTCCCGTTCGATGAAACGTGAACAATATCCTCTCCTTCTGAGTTGTGTCTTCAATAAATTGCGATGCCTCTTGTAATCTTTTTCCTTCGCACAAATCATCCTTACCCCAAGACCATATACATATACAACGGCTCTCTTATAGTATGCGTGGGGTGGTTCGAAAATAATTGCCCTGAGTGCAGTAGCCCAATAGTCGTCTGAGGCGAATATGTCTAAACTGACTCTGAATGGACCTAAATCAAAAAGATGTAGATGTTCATTCGAGGGACTTCCTGGTTTGATACCCGATCAGTACGTCGGTGGAAAATGTGATGGGCCAGGAGTTTTAATGTTTGCAGATGACGAGAACAATACATCTGTATACGAGCACAATATGTTTGTGAACAAGGTTTGGTCATTGTGTCGTTATTTTAAGCACAGATTGTCCCTAGTTGGACTGGTTTCAAAGTTGATGCTAATTCTTGTGGGTATCTTGACTGTATCGATGCACCAGCAACTGAATTATCAACTGTATATGAGATTCTGACCAGGGCATTAATTGTTAAAGACAAGTTGAAACCCGGAAGCATTGTTTGTGTATTTGATCAAGCCATCTACGCCAAGGCAATGGAACTGAAGTGGAAATTCTCTGAGCATTTTTCTGGCGTTGTCATCATGTTCAGAACTTTTAACATGCTTATGGTGTTCCTCTGTATCATTGGGAAAATATTTTGCGATGCCGGTTTGCGTGATGTTTTGGTTCAGAGTGGTGTTCTTGCAGAAGGGTCAGTCGATCGTGCATTAAGTGGCAAAATGTACAATCGAGCCGTGCGAGCTCATAAACTGATGCTAGAAGCGTTACATAGAAACCTCATTTCCAAGGCTCATGAGAAAATTAATAAACATCAAGAAGAAGTTGTGCTGTTCTATAAGGCAAAAGTTGACCTGTGCCATTTGTCAGAAAAATTGAATGAGGAGACATTTACCAAAGTAAAGGGGAACTCTGTCATTAAAGAAGTATTTGCCATACTGGACAAATATAGAAAGGAAGACATTTCTGGAGACCTGGCTCACTTCTGGAAGAGTTACATGGAAATGGTAGAGCTTCTCCTAAACACGATTGTTTCTGTGCGCAAAGGCATTTATATCTTGATTGTGTCCAGAAAATAATACCATGGACATTTGCATATGGCAATTTTAATTATTCCCGATATTTTACGTCTTACCTTGGGGAGATGACCAATTTGCGTTCAACTCATGCTGGTATATACCACGAATTATCAAAGGTAATTTTACTATTCAATTAAATAATAAGAGTTTTGGACGAAATGAACCAGACAAAATGATCGAGAATACAATCAACCGTGATACTAAAACAACTTGTGGTACAACAGGGTTCAGCACGAAGCCCAATGTTTTACAACGATGGGTACTGAACGCAACTCATAGGGCCTCACTTAGACGATTTATACATGATTCTATTAATTATGACTGTTCTGAAAATATTATTCATGATCTATCTCAATCACGTATAAAGAAAGACGATTCTGATGTTTCTCAGATTATGGATGTCTTAAACTCAACTTTCATTGACCCGTTTTCTGAGAGTAAATATCCACCGGAATGTGTGCAACTAAACAACTAACCGATGATCTCATTGCAAGGACAAAATGAATGCAATGAATCACTTTGTAAGTGAATGACTTAGCGATTTTTCAGAGGATCATGATCAGGTAACTTCTTTGAACCCATCAAAAATCTTAAACTCGGAATGTTTACTACATTGAAAAAATCAGTAAACATAAAAAAACGTCAAAGGAAAGGTTGTGTCTATGAAAGCAGATAGGAATCTTTTCGTCAGAATTTCTCTAATCAGCCTGAGTCGCAATTTGGATCTTCGGAATGTGTTCCGTTACCCACATGGATCATATCCATGGGCTTTGGCTGGTCCTTATGGTGTATTAAAGATAACAAATAAGGCATCACAGTGATCACTTTTACATTTTCTGGAGAAAGATACCACTCCTGTTGACAAGTTCCCATCTGACGTTGCCACCATAGTTGATGGGATGGCTGTTATTCAGAAGTTTCAAGCTTCGGGATTCACCTTTGGTGAACTTTCGTCAAGACTGTTTGATGTTGTGTTGAACATTGGTACACGTTCTCAACGCATTGATGTTGTTTTCGATGTATATAGGGAGGATTCCTTCAAGAACGCAGAGAGATTGAGACAATGTAACGAAAACACAACCATTACCTTTAAAACTATTCAAAGGGGGTGCTATCGATGGGGAGGCACTGCCACCTTGTCAGAATAGCTTTAATGCAACATACATTACGAGCTAGTTACCAAGCTCGAATCTGGAGATTGGCTTTGGAGTCGACTCCATTGACGATTTCTCCAGAGGGTCATGGCTGGACATTCGATGATAATGTTTTAGTCATCAGATGGGGGACATGTCGACCAGCCCCAGATGAAGTTCTGGAATTGTTGTCATGTTCGTGCAAGAAGAAATGTTTGACTGGTAAATGTGTCTGCATTGACAATGGGTTAAGATGCACGGTTGCATGCACGTTACCTGTATGCGAAAATAAACAGCTTCCAAATGAAACACCAGAGTCTGACGACGAGATGGATGATTAAAATATGCTAATATAATACCTCTCTCAATGCATCATACATAGAATAAGATATAATAAGAATAAGACATATAAACACAAATAGATATAGATATATTTATTAATTAGTAATTAGTAATTAACATGTACATTAAGAATTATGATCACTGAAATAATTTTAAATATTTTGAAGTGTGGAAATTCTGTAAATTATTTAATTATTGTTTTGTTTTAAACTTGGAAAACAAATAGAAACCTTCTTAAATCCATTTAAAAACATTGTAGAAGCCAAGTTGTAAATTATTTAACACTATTAAAATAATTAATGGTGAATTTAACCATTAAAATCATGCTAAGATCAAATGGTTGCAATTTGGACGATTTTACGTGAAAAAGTAAAAAAATGGTAAAAAAAACCTTGAAATTCTTCGATTTTTTTTAGCAAGATTAGTTATTTAACATTATTAACACAATTACTATTCAATTTAATCACCAAAATCATACTAAAATGAAATGGTTACAAATTGAAAAAAATTGAAAAATTTTGGCTAAAAACGTAGAATAATGCCCAAAAAAACAAAAAAAAAACAAAGAAGGCTACAAATTTGTTCTTGCTATCATGATTTTTCTTCATTACCATTCCTAAAACATTAAAAATAACATGGTCGCAGCTTGTCCGTCAATATGAGCAACACTACCTCCCGATCTCCTGGACTACTCTTGAGTGCCTAATAAAAGTACAGGGTGGAATAATAGTACAGGTTGAAAAATGTCGCGTAACTGAATAATAGTACAGGGCGGAATAAACGTATAGACTGGAACTATTAGTACCATACATCCCAACAAAACGCACCATCTGACTTGTTTACTGATGCCATGTGACAGAAATAGTTTTGATTGATAGCCAGGTCTGTGAATCTACAGTGTGCTGATCACTGTCAACAATCAGAGTTCATTTATCTATGAATAACACAATTTAAGATTGGTAAATTATTTCTTTTGGTTAATTTAATAAACGTACAGGACCAAATAACGATCGTACAGGTGGGAATTTTACCTCGATTTTAATAATCGTACATGTATGTTTATTAGGCACTCAAGAGTAGTGTCCGACTAACCCACATGATTTTCAGATATCTTCAATAGTAATTAATGAAATTTAATAATGGTTTATAATACAGTACATGTATGTGAGTTTATTGGTTAGGGGCACAGGTCTAGTTTGAATATGGTTGAGGTCCGCCCATTTGATTTGAAAAAAAATCAGTTTCATTAAAAAAAAAAAAACAATAATTAAAAATTAAAACAATAAAAAAAATTCAATGTTTTTGTATGATGGAACTTCTTGCTCAATTTTGTTTTTATTAATTTTTTTTGTAAATCCAAATTTTGAAAAAATAAGCCGTTATAACATACACCAAATAAATCCAAAAAGTCACCAAATAAAATTTATTTGAATTCGGTCCAGGTGTCTGGGAGAAAAATTGTGAATAGACAGACAGATTCTTTGATAAAGATTTTATGCCACTATTAAAAGCCTGTTTTGGTCCAGGGTTACATTGGTGCAGAATAGCCCTGTTCAAAGTATAAATGATAACTAGGAGTACATGAACTATATTATCAATCTGCAGTTTAATTATACCGGTTGAGTCCCTTCATAACTTGAACAACTATGAACCGATTTCAATAATTTTTTGTTTGCAATCTCCTTTGGACTGCCTCTCCGCATGATGCTAATTGCGGTTCAGTCCGACTTTTTTTTTAAAGTTATGCCTCAATTTCGACTTATTTTGACTTAGAAAATTCTGTCCGACTTTATAACTTTAATAAATATGAACCGATTTCAATAATTTTTGGTATACATGCTTCTCACAATACCCTCTCTACATGATGCAGCTAGGGATTGGCTCAGACTGTTTTTCGTAATATTGCGCTTGATTTTCGACTTATTTTGACTTAGAAAATTCTGTCCGACTTAATAATTTTAACAAATATGAACCAATTTGAATAATTTTTTCTGTACAAGCTTCTTGTGACACCATATCGATATAATTAGTCCTAATTTTTCTTTAAAGTTAAAAATCTTTTTTGTTGGGTTTATGGATAATGCGGGTTGAATTTGCCACGGTGGGGGTATGCTAGCACTCGAGTGCACACCTCTTGTTTTAATTTAAAATTCAAATGACATAATATAATATTTGGGGCATCCTCAATAGCGAAACAAGTGTCCACATTGAAACAATCTCTGGATATTTTCCTGTGTACAATTATTTGGCAAAGGAGTAGTTTTGTGGGCAAGCACCATATTACAATGGAACACTCAGCACTCTCAAGGTCAAGTATTTGTTCATAGCTATTAAAAAGCAAGGAGTCACTAAAAATGTAATGATATCCCTAAGTACTGTAGTTCTCGCAAAACTACTGCGCATGTAAGGATCGATTTGTAAATCTGTTCATATCAGTTTACATGTAGAATAATAAAAAACATGTACCGGTACTTTAAAACATGCATGCTTGTACATGTTATTCCTGACTGCTGAATCAGTGGGTCAGTTTCATTAAAAACGGTAAAGGTATCCATTTATTGGAGTCTAGGTTAAAATTGGATTATTGATTAGGTTAGTCCAGATGGGTATTCCTTTGTTCCAAATGTTATTGATTACTCGCCCAGGAATGCTGACTGTTGGTTTTGATAATTAGAATTTTATTGATCCTGAGGGTTATCCATAGTTTTAATTGTAGTCGGGCTGATAACATGCAGGCCTGCCTATTTGTATGCATATGTATTGACTTGTAGTAGAGGGGCTGCACACATCTGATAAGGGAATTTATTCGACTACCATGAATTATGTCATGATTGGATATAGATTACTGAATATCAATTGCCAATACATTGATTTAAAGATGTATGCCATCATTTTTATACAGTTTTCTGCGCACCGATATCAACATGGAATACATCTGTTTAGTTAGAGGATCGACCCATGTCCTAAACCAATATTTTACAAGATAAAGACTTTTTAAGAGATATTTTTTATACTGGCACCTGTACATGAATTTTGGATGCAGTTGAAAAGTGAAAAAAATGAAAATGTACATGACATATATGTACTAGTATAACCCATGTGGAAATCAAGCAAGTTAGCTTTCTGCTCTAGATTTGGCTTTGCATATGCATTGTGTCTAAATAATACAGGGTTCCAAAGGAACATTTCAATGGTACATGTACCAACGTACCAACTATTAAGGCCATCCTTTATAATGTTTGTTTGCCCTCGCCCGACCGACCCTCGTTTTTCCCGCCGACCGGAATTTTTTTATTGGTGATTGTAAAAAATGTTTTTTTGTATTATCGCCGCCGGACGTAGTCCGTACAGACCAGAATGAGTCCACGAATTTTCCATGACAACATGCTTTCGTTTGTAACTGGGAATATATTTGTCTTTGGTTCACACTTCATCCGACATTCCCTAGCAATAACCTCCTCCCAATCTTCCCTCCCCCGCCCCCTGTGGTTAGCGTCGAACGAAGTAGATCTGTGTCATTCAGTTCAGTTTATTTAGGAAATTCCGGCGTTAATTTTGCGCCGCACCCACAATACTCTGGGGTAGAGAAAACTGTTTATGAATGTCCTCGCGCACACTATCTATCTATCTATATATTCAAGTGCTGTACAGCTCCCCTTTCGGGTGTTATAATATGCGCAAATTGTCCAAAGACTAAAATGTCATTTGAATTATCAGAAACACGTGCTTCGGTTAATAGTGGTCAGATTTAGAATTACTCCCCTTGCACTAGTCGTCAGCTGATGAGAGTTTGAATTCAATAAACATAAATATTATAACACAACAGTGGTGCAGTCACGCCTGGAATATGGCGATGATGATTATGCTATCATAATAATTTTCGTTTACACATTTTCTTCGACTGGGATACGGCACTTTTTAGTGTGTCTCGCTGACAGATATTCCGCCGTTTTCCGTAGCGCATTCAGCAAACTCCGTCAGATGTTATGATCGATGTGAAGGTCGTTTCAAATATGTCCACTGCAGACAATATTTTCATTGGGCCCGCTACAAAAATAGCTAAATTAGACACTCCGACTGCGCAAACGGATGTCTCGGCTTCGGACAATGCGGAAATAAAAGTTACGCTCTGCGTGAAGGTTGTCAAAACTGGTGTTGAATGTAGGAAACCAGTACAGGGTGGTCCTGCCTGTGTGTGGTGACTGGCAAGGAAATCACAAAAAGAAACCCTAAAACTAAATAAACAGTTGAATCTTTCAGTATATTGAGGCTTTCAATATAAAAGTTTAATACATGTCTAATATATTTGACGTTTGAAAGGGGGTTGTCGGTTTCCATTGGGTCATGAAGCCATGGCATCAGAAGCAAATCCGATGAACCACAAAGTGCCAGGTCCTGGGTAGATTTGCGACTCACCAAATCATGGCTCCATGACCCAATGTATGTCAAACAATCATCAGTCAATCCTTGTCTTATATTTCCATGCATCATACTAGTATTCAAATAAAGGCATTATATAAATACACATTTTGCATGACAACTCTGTTGTCTTCTGAAGTACGAAAATGCAAAACTCAGTTTGGTTTACACTTGGCAGTTGACACTTAGCAACATCACTCGTAATGAAGTCAACTCAGTGCATACCAGTAGATTTCTGAGATCATATTGATTTCACAGAGAAGGCCAATACTAAGCAGTGGAAATATAATCCTTTCAAGGATATTTGTTTACTTTGTTAGTTGTTGCATTGTTTGTTGAATTTTTCAATTATTAAATTTATAATAATATTTTATCTTTCATTGAACATTCTTCGATATTCTTCAAACGATCCATATATATTAAGTTTTTTGAAGAAAAAAAAAAAATTTGCCTACCCACCTACCCACTCTGGGTAGGGAGAGGGCAAACACAAAATCTTTTAAGGATGGCCTAACAATGTTAAATTTAATGTTCAAATCCCAAATTACAAGAAACATTTTTAAAATGAAATTTAATAGCCATATGCTATATACAAGGAGGCAGCTAGTATTCATTTTCCATCTTGAAGTAATCGGTTTCCTTCCAGGCATAGCCTATATCCAGATATGGATATTTTACATTTCATTGTTATATATGCATTATGTTGTCTTCAAATAGCAAAGGTTCCTTCAGGTGGTGTACCAGCTTAACAATTAAGTAGTTTTCTGTATACATGTAGGTCCATCAAAACTTTCCACATCCAGCCACATCCTGAGATACAGTAATGCCCTAAATAATAATTTAGTCAAAAATATGGCTTTCCGATGAATGGCAACAAGCCATATTTCCGACTAAATCCTGAAAAGTTACCCATAATTCTACTGTGGTTAAGGAGTGTGGAAAGTACCTTTGTACTCAGGTATTGTGAAGAATCTCCAGTATTTACAGTATACCATATGCAAAAATGTTCACTTGGCAGTCAGTACCACAATTACTGGTACCATTCTTGAATTATTGGCCTGCAATTCTGGATGAAAAAAATCACAAAGTCCATTTGGCCAGGTCTCAGCCTTTGTTACAAAGCTGTTTATTGCATCAGTTAGAAAGCCAACCAGCTAACACGAGAAAATTGTGTTTCTATTTGTAGGATAAGAATCAGTTTCACGACACCATGAGGTTTCCTCAGTTTGAGAGCCACCTACTGGATATAATGAGGACATCATTAGACTCACAGGAGCATCACCATAAGAGCTATAAAGGTGAGAGAATAACCAGTTCACTTCATTAGATTGTTTCCTCAAAATAAGTGAAGGTAATAATAAGTTGCTGGAAGTCAACATCAATTTAATAGCAAGTTTGAGATATTGCTATGGGTTGGCTTGCATGCATCCGTGATCCATCAACATTTTCCTTTAGCACACCCTACAGGTCACATCTCTCACCCGATCACCACCAAACTTAATATGGATCTTCAGGTGGCCTCCAGATGGGAACCATCAATTTAAAAAAAAAATTCATTAAAAAGCAAGAATTTGAAAAAATTTCAATGATAAACATGGCCACCGGCTTTTTATGTTTACCCATACCATAGTATGGTAAACATAGTGTCGTTGCCCGGATTGACCACTCGTCGTTCGTCCGTCTGTCTGTCCGTCTGTCTTTACGAGTAATGCGATAACTCAAACATTTTTTATCCTATCGAAACCAAATTTTGTATATGGGTTTCTCATAGTCATAGTGCTGGGCGGTATGACGATTTATTATATGCTTCCCCATTAAATAGTGGGAAATTGTCGTGGCGTAGAGCGTTATATCCATCGCCTGGACCGACTCGATGGATAACACTGACCGACTCGATGGATAACACTGACCGACTCGATGGATAACACAATAGTATTACTTTTTCGGAGATTACTTCCGGTTTATAGCGGCGAATCACATTAAGTTTCAAAGCGTATCAATAACAGCCGGACTATTGTTTTAATTATTGATTTTCACGGTTCATAAACTGTTATTTAATTGTTATAATGTTAACTCATTTGTTTTAATATATTCTTATCACTAAATTATGTATACATTAATTTTCTCGCATCATTTCAGAATAAAACAATGGGGACTATTTCTTATGGCGGCTATGCTCGATATTTGTCATTCGGTGGTGAGCAAATCAATTGATGGAATGTAAACAAAATGCAAATGTCGAAGCTTTCTAACAATTTGAAGTGAACTGTAGGACAACATTAGCAGTTTTGGTGCGGTTTATAGCGCATATAATAAAAAGAAAACCTACGGGTTTTGGTTGAATACCCGGATTATCTCATTCGTGGGTGCAAGGAAGTACAGAATTTCCACTCGCGGCTTGCAGCCGCTCGTGGAAATTCTGTACTTCCTTGCACCCACTCATGAGATAATTCGGGTATTCAACCAAAACTCGTAGGTATTCTCTATATATCGGGTATACCCGGTTTTAATTTTGATATCGTCAATAATATCGTCTGAAATAAAAATATCGTAATACCGTCCCAAGTTGTAATATTCTCCATGTAGGTTGAAACCCATCATATGGTCCCAACAAACAGCGAAGTTAGAGTAAGTATAATAGTCCCAAACTTCCCGGAAATACGCAGTCAAAAACGTTTTAAAACATCGGAGCACGTGCTTGTCAAGTTGGATATGCTTCGTCGGAAACATCAGAGATACTAGTATCATCAGTTGGCTACACTGTGAGATTGGCATGTCGTGCGCATGCGACTGGCACAATGACCTCCTTTCAAGTTGGTGCAGCTTGCTCTATCAACCGTAACCGGTTGCTTGGAGATGGATTACGATGTCAGATTTTATATTGACCACACTTAGTCTAGCTGATCGTCTCAATGTGTGCAAATTGCTAGTAAAATGATTTTGTGGACATGTGCCGTACGGAT
Source organism: Siphonodentalium dalli (assembly GCA_032622095.1). NCBI lineage: Eukaryota > Metazoa > Mollusca > Scaphopoda > Gadilida > Siphonodentaliidae > Siphonodentalium > Siphonodentalium dalli. The sequence goes on along the minus strand of CP136062.1, from coordinate 114,326,543 downwards.
CACGGCATTGCTATCGCTTCAACAAATGTCAAATTCACAAACTAATTGAACATGATTGTCTATATTTATTTTCCTCAGCTAAAAAAATGCCGACGCAAATTCATTTCACGTCGGCTTTTGCCTCGGCACTGCCCATTGTGGCATTGTCGACGCTAATTCCCAGGGCTGCCATATATGGACATTATAGTCCCACAGTGCTACCAACTACCAATTACCACTGATAAATAGTCTCACAAACAACCAATTCCTCACGAATTAATAAAATGGCAATTTGAAACCGAATGCGGTGCTTAATGTGTGCATGGTGTTGAGCTTTATGGTCAAAGGGATATAACTCTAAAAAATGTATGCGAAAACGCACGTGGGCCGTGTTATATGATTATATCCCTTTGTTTCAAAGTTATTATTTCTTCGTCGGCAAACTGTCAATTGTTGCAGACGAGTGGTCATTATATACATGTATACTGTGATGTTACTGATAATTGTTCAACACACATTTACTCGACCTCTCATGACCCACACATCGTAAATAAAACGTAGGGATGTATTGTGCAAACTTTATTCATGAAATATTGCATATACATTGTATTGTACATTGTACTTACCAATTGTAATATACCAAAATAATATCGCGATAATATCGTGTATCGCGATGTTGTCGCCATAATATCGTGTATCGCGATGTTGTCGCCATAATATCGCGATATTTTTTGGGGGCAATATCGCCCAGCCCTAGTTTCTCAGCCCAAAATACAGATCGAGTTCGAATTTGGGTTTGATCCGAGATTTTTTTACAGAGTTATGGCCCTTTTTCAACTTAGAATTCATGCATTCTGCCATAACTCAAACATTTTTTATCTGATTGGAACCAAATTTGGTATGTGAGTTTCACAGCCCAAAATACAGATCGAGTTTGAATATGGGTTTGATCCGATTAATTTTAAAGGAGTTATATGACCCTTTTTCGAAGAAAAAAATTATTTAAAAAAATCGATTTAAATTTTGTTTACTTAACTTTTATAATAATAATAACAAAAATGTCATTGACATTTGTTTTCATTTAGATATTGATGATTATGATAAAAGTTGATAAAAATTTGAAAATTTGAAAAACTAACACCATTATAACTCTGCCAAGGGTACCCCGAATCACCACACCAAATTTGATTAAATCGGTCCAAAATCTTGTGTTATGTACTGGTAAATCTGTTTGGAGCAACATTAAATCCAATTCACCAATTGCCTTTGGACTACTTAGCTATTGATAAGGCTATATTATTTTCTGATGTCTCTTATGCCAATGTGCAAATAATCTGATAAAGAAGGCTATGGTATCTAATTTAAAATAAAGATTCAACAATAAACATCACATGATATTAACAGTAGACATCTCTGCTGCAGAGTTATATATTAAAAACTCCAATTCCAACATGCATACAAGTGCATGTTTGTGTAAAAATATGTTATAATAAATATGGGATAAATTTTGAATGCCCGTCTTTAAAAATGGGACATATTATGTGATTGTCTGCCTGTCTGTCCGTTCATCCTTTTGCATCTGGCTTCCGTATGATAACTTTAGATAGTCTCACTGAATAACAATTTTGATATGTATGGCAAAATACAGATCAAGTTCAAATTTGTGTCCCCCCAGCCAATATTCAGAAAACAATTATTGCCCTTTGTTTGAATTACCATGGGTGTATTCTGCCAAGCCCTATAATGATGCTTTTGTAAAAAATAATTCAATAAACCATTAGTCTGTTGTGTCGCTTGGTATACAAGCAACCCCCGCCCATGTATTAAGGGTATCACATAATTATTGTGCGCTTATCCTGATTATGTTCACATTTATATAATTATCTATATATGTGACAACTCGGAATACTGACATATGGAGACTTATATTTCCACTATGTTTATCTTACCAGATACTGATTTACCTCAGCGTCACATGATGAGATTACCCCCCCCCCCCCCCAATAGCTCTCGTTTGTATTAGACAACATAACCTCGGATGTTTATATAAACAAACTAGCCTCGCCACGTATGTGAATGGAATTTATGTAGTTGCAATATTTGTGCTGTCATTGCTTTGTAAGTGGACTCTATGATATTAACAAATGCATATGAAGAGCGTTTGGTCCACAATTTACATGTGAACTACATGACCATACAACAACGGCACCTACAATGGTCACTTCATACATTGACCAAACCTTAACACAATAATTGTGTTAACTAAACTTATTTAAAGAGACGTGCAAATTACTCCGTAAAACTACTGAAACTTTTGGCATACAAAAGGCGCTAACTTACATTTTGTATGAAAAATGTATATAAAAATGTATGAAAAATGTATATACATATATAACATATAGAGGATCTCACATGAGTTTCTATTTTATACGGAATTTATCAACCGAGTTCACTAAATTCGATTTGAGCCGAGGTTTACCGAGGCTCAAATAGAATTTAGAGGACGAGGTTGATAAATTACGTATAAAATAGCACGAGTGTGAGATACCTTTTATCACATGATCAAATAAACCCGAAGCAACGCGAAATATTCATCGAAAACAACAATAATAAACTACAGCGATCGCAAGTGATTTGAAGAATGCCGTGACGTCATCGCACGCGCTGATATTAAACGTGTCTATTACCGATAATTATGAAACTGCTTTTATGGCCAAATTATGTGATAAAATCTGATATTCATGGTTCTCTATAATGTTATCTATATCTAAATTTGGACTGGCTAAAACTGCTTTGACTGAATGTTGTCCATTCATCATTAGCAGAATACAAGCTTCCGTTGAGCAAGGCAGGGCAATTGCCTTGTTTTTGTGCCAAGACTGTGGCATCCCCCATTGCTCATTTTCATGCGGGCACCATAAAACCATGCCAAAGTCCACTATATATACTAATATTTACAATCTTGAGCACTATATAATCAGCCCTGGGAATTAAGGAAAATTTGCCTCGGCAATATATTTACCTAGGTGAAAGAAATCGGCCTAGGCAAAAACAGATTTTACCTAAGCAATTTTGCAACAATATTGCCATCTCAAATCAATATAATTCAATAATAACATGAATTGCCCAGAATTGCCTAGTTATTTTGCGGAACATTATTTCCATGCCATTACTCAACATATATGTACAATTCCACAAATAATCTCCAAAATAAGTGTCCTTATAACGGGTAGCTAGTTAGTGGCCCAGTGCCATGGAAACAATTGTAGGACAATATATGTAATGAGTTATTTAAGGAAATCATTTTGGCTAAAGAGGTTCTATTTCTGATATACACAAATCAATTTTAGTAACCCAATGAACTTGTTTTACCTAGGAAATATTATTGCCTAGGCAAACCGATTTTGCCTCTGCTTTTACCTAGGCATTGCCTATTGCCTAGGCTAATTCCCAGGGCTGTATAATGCAGTTGAAGGAATACATGTACATAGACTATGAGCCTGAAATAAAATACATGTATTACAGGCAGTATGAGCATCTGAGTATTAACTTATAACACCCACACCTTGTCAGTTTAACTCATAAGACTGTATGATCCCTTGAGTCCCATATATTAACTCTTTGCTTGGGATGTCACACACGTAACGTTACGTGTGTGACCAAATAGACATCCCTGTATTAACAAGAAGATATTAAAGAACACTGAAATTTCTTGATAAAAAGTTCCGCTATGTTATACAGTCATGAAATATGCAAACTCAAAGTCTGAGACAATGCACTCCATTTATTACAAAAACTTCATTGTTAAAAGCGTTACGTGTGTGACCACCAACTGGAAGTGATGACGAAACATATTTTGCCTATTGATATACTCACACCTCAAATGCAACTATATTTTTTCCATTTAACATAGTATTTACCACAAAGTTTTGAATAGCCAATGTTTTAGTTGTCAATATATCAAGTTCACGAGGTATGACTATGATGCATTCTTTTCCTCAATATTAAACACAACTCTAACCCCAAATTGTAGTCAGCATAACAGTAAAGTGACCGATCAGCCAATAACGATTCTATACTTTCCAGAATCTGGGTAATCCATACTTTTCAAAAAAATACATACTAAAAACGCCATGTGAGTTTGAAAATTTTCCTTTTTTGTCCCTAGCATGGAAGAATCGCCCAGTGAGGTGGCTTATCTTGATCTATATTGTTGGTAGAAGTTGATACATTATCATTATAAACTTAAATTGGACTCTCTTAACCCAAGTATTCCATGTCCAGGTCACCTTTCACATTTAACCCAAGGCTATGGTGGTGCAGCATTACAGATCCTGTACCAGTGCATTCTCTTATATAAATGCGAGGAACCCATAAATTCCAATAATTTGTGTTATGTACATTTGTCTATAGTAGTACATAACATTGTAATACGACCCTGCCTAACTATGCTTTAAAGCCATGTCCTGATTGGCCAGTGGCCCGAGTTACCATGGCTATCTCGTTCCAGTTTTGTGGTACAATTCTACTTTTTCCAATTGTACCACGAAAAAAATCGGTTTATTCTGATCGCCGCACGCGACTTTTCTCGTCTTTTCTAACTCCGCGCAAACGGGGCATCAACAGAGTACACCGCACCTGTAACCCTTTGAATTTTGCTACATCTTGACAATCTTGCGAATTTTCTAGCGATTTGTTGCTTGAAACCAGTTTGGTTGCCAATGAATATGGTCCAAATGATGTTATGGTATATTGATATATGTTACGACCAAAGAAAGTTACTTAATAAGTATATTAAATGACAAAATAAATCCATGGGGCCGGGCTGTGCATTCGTCGATTTGAATCTCGATCATATTCGATATTTCGGAATCAAGTTGAAAATGAAAGCGTTTGTTCTGACACCAGTACAGAAGGGGAATAAGATTAGTTTAGTAAACTAGATCAATTAGATCGCTTTGTGTAAGGAGAATGGTCCATAGTCGATGATCATATTCATGTTGTCCCAACAACGTTCAAAACAGAAATGACCACAATCGTATTTCCTGTACAATTTAAATGAAATGCACGGGCGCCGCTGAAAACACATCGTTTTTTAGCCAATCACAACGATTATTTCTAGAAGAGGTGCCTCGAAAAGTCAACAGGGGAATTTCGTAACAAGACAAGACATTACCAGAGTACTCCGTGCAAAGAAATCGAGTACGCCCAATACGAATTACACCACAAAATGTTTTCTCACATGAGACCGAAAAAGCGCAGTATTTCGTTGACTATTCAGTCGAATTGTGACCATAAACTTTCAGTCGTATTACAAAAGAAATAAATACACGGTGTATCGGTGTGTATGGTCAAGTTGTACCACAAAAAACTGATTGAAGGACTCCGCTACGCGTCGTCCTACAATCAGTTTTTTGTAGTACAACTTGACCATACACACCTCTACACCGTGTATTTATTTCTTAAGTATACTCTATAATTCAACACCAAAACTCTCATTTATGATTCCGATCATAGTAATTTACTATTGCCAAGGGATGGGTTAACATCTGCCGATCGTGATCGGACTCTCATTACTCTTTGCATGACTAAATCCTTGGGCACACCCTACAGACTACATCCCGTGATCGGCCTCTCGTTACTCTTTGCATGACTAAATCCTTGGGCACACCCTACAGACTACATCCCTCATCCGATCATTACCAAACTGTATATGTATCTTTTGGAATGTCATTGAAAAACATGGCCACCAGTGGCCATCTTGTATTTTACTCTTTGTGTGACTTCGACATACCCGACAGGTCACCTCTCCTATCCGATCATCACCATACTTCATATGGATCTTCGGGTGACCTCTAGATGGGAGCAATTTTCCTATATATAGTGCCTAACATGTGACATTTTTAGCTCAACTTTACTTTGTAAAGTTTGAGCTATTGCCATGGCTTGGTATCTGTCATATGTGCGTGTGTGCTTGATTCGACAAAAATGTCCTTTAGCATGGGCTACAGGTCATACTTTTGGTCTGATTATTATGAAATTTTTCATGGGTGTTGACATTGACATGTTGATGGGAAAGAGTCTTTTTGGGGTCATTCGGCAAAAAAACATGGCTGCCATCTTGGATTTCCATATTCAATCCATTAGCATGTGCTACAGGCTGTACTGTTTGTCTGATCATCATGAAATTGTCATGGAAGTTAATATAGATATGTAGATGGCAACGAGTCATTTTGGGGTCATTCGGCCATAAAACATGGCCACGGCAGCCATCTTGGATTTTACTCTTTGTATGACTAAATACTTTGACACAGACTACAGGTCATATCTTTGGTCGGATCATCATGAAATTTGTCATGGATGTTGGCATTGACATGTAAATGGGAACAGGGAAATTTCTAGGGCTGTTTTGATACCTGTCACAGGTATGGGCGCCCTAACATGAGAAGCCCAAATGTCCCTAAATTCCTTGTGGACTGTATTGAGTCAACCTGATTTTTCCAAGGCAATTCAATAATATGCTATGTAAATAAAAAATCTGCATGTTTAATTTTAAAATCAGAAATATTATAAATGTCATATATATAATTAGGGCTGGGCGATATTGGCCCCAAAAAATATCGCGATATTATGGTGACAACATCGCGATACACGATATTATCACGATATTATTTTGGTATATTACAATTGGTAAGTACAATGTACAATATATGCAATATTTCATGAATAAAGTTTGCACAATACATCCCTACGTTTTATTTACGATTTGTGGGTCATGAGAGGTCGTGTAAATGTGTATTGAACAATTATCAGTAACATTACAGTATACATGTATATAAAGAAACAATAACTTTGAAACAAAGGGATATAATCATATTACACGGCCCACGTGCGTTTTCGCATACAGTTTTTAGAGTTATATCCCTTTGACCATAGCGCTCAACACCATGCACACGTTAAGCACCGCATTCGGTTTCGAATTTCCATTTTATTAATTCGTGAGGAATTGGTTGTTTGTGAGACTATTTATCAGTGGTAATTGGTAGTTTGTTGCACCGTGGGACTTTAATGTCCATATACGGCAGCCCTGAGAATTAGCGACGACAATGCCACAATGGGCAGTGCCAAGGCAAAAGCCGATGTGAAATGAATTTGCGTCGGCATTTTTTTAGCTGAGGAAAATAAATATAGACAATCACATGTTCAATTAGTTTGTGAATTTGACATTTGTTGAAGCGATAGCAATGCCATGATCCGTACGGCACATGTCCACAAAATTATTTTACTCGCAATTTGCACACATTGAGACGATCAGCTAGACTGAGTGTGGTCAATATAAAATCTGACAACGTAATTCGTCTCCAAGCAACCGGTTACGGTTGATAGAGCAAGCTGCACCAACTTGAAAGGAGGTCATTGTGCCAGTCGCATGCGCGCGACATACCAATCTCACAGTGTAGCCAAATGATGCTACTAGTATCTCTTTGATGTTTCCGACGAAGCATATCCAACTTGACAAGCACGTGCTCCGATGTTTTAAAACGTTTTCGACCTCGTATTTCCGGGAAGTTTGGGACTATTATACTTACTCTAACTTCGCTGTCTGTTGGGACCATGTGATGGGTTTCAACCTACATGGCGAATATTACAACTTGGGACGGTATTACGATATTTTTATTTCAGACGATATTATTGACGATATCAAAATTAAAACCGGGTATACCCGATATATCGTCATACCGCCCAGCACTATATATAATACATGTATATGTAAATGTATCTGTCTTGGTTCGGCGCAGAAGCCTTATTAAGTCATATGGGAATAAATGTATCCTCTGCTGGAAACATGTGTCCCCAAATTATCTATGGATTCTTCCCTGAATGGGAACAAGTCATTTTGGGGTCATTCCAGGTCATTCAGCAAAAAAACATGGCTGCCAGTGGCCATCTTGGATTTCAAAATTTTGAAATCCAAGGGCTACAGGTCATTCTGTTTGTTTCATCATCATGAAATTTGTCATTTATGTCAATTTTGACATGAAGATGGGAACGAGTCATTTTGGGGTCATTCGGCCAAAAAACATGGCCGCCAGCAGCCATCTTGGATTTTACTCTTTGCATGTCTAAATCCTTTGGCACGGGCTACAGGTCGTACCTTTGATAGGATCATCATGAAGTTTGTCATGGATATTAATATTGACATGTAGATGGGAATGAGTCATTTTGGGGTAATTTGGTCATATAACATGGCCACCGGCAGCTATCTTGGATTTTACTCTTTGCATGACTAAATTCTTTGGCATGGGCTACAAGTTGTACCTTTGGTCGGATCGTTATGAAATTTGTCATGGCTCTTGACATTGACATGTAGATGGGAGAAACGAGTCATTTTGGGGATCATTCGGCAAAAAAACGAGACTGCCAGTGGCCATCTTAGATTTCAAAATGCAATCCATTGGCACGGGCTACAGGCCGGAGTTTTCGTCTGATCATCATGAATTTTGTCGTGGTGTTAATATTGACATGCAGATGGGAACGAGTCATTTTAGGGTCATTCGGCCATAAAACATGGCCACCAGCAGCCATCTTGGATTTTACTCTTTGCATGACTAAATCCTTTGGCACGGGCTACAGATCGTACCTTTGGTTGGATCATTATGAAATTTGTCTTGGCTGTTGACATTGACATGTAGATGGGGAAACGAGTCATTTTGGGGGTCATTCGGCAAAAAAACAAGGCCGCCAGTAGCCATCTTGGATTTCAAAATTCAATCCATTAGCATGGTATTATGTCCTCTCAATAAGGGTACTACTAGTAGTAGGTTTTAATAATTGCACACCTTAATGACCTTAGTACAGGCAACAGCTTCTAATGAACGGGACCATTGGCATTGCAGTCCTTGGTATTAACCAGTGATGGTGTAAAAGGCTTAGGGGACTAGTACATGTAGTACTAAGTATAGATTATATATCTTTTATTTATATATATTTTTTTTATAGTTTTATACTGTTTACATGCAGATGTCGCATTTTGCAGGCCTGCAAATTTGAGATAAACTACCGTTCAGTTCGCCTTGAGGTTATCTAAAATGAAAATGATGTGAACAAAAACAGTTTTATAAATGCAGGTCTCCCGATAACTAATTCTCATCTTAATTTTTGCTCATCGAGTCACAAAATGAGACATTCAAACTTATTATGGTAGTTCAATGAGTTGCCCATCTGCAGTTAATAATACCAGTTGTAGTCATTATAACAGTTCGTGTAACTATCCTGCTGACCTATGGTTTGGGTTACCTACATGTAAGCACAAACCAGGTAAACGAAAAATAGGTTACACATAATTTTGAAACCTGCAGGCCTGTTTTGTCATTCAAGATGGGTTTATGTTTGTTGTATGTTAATACAATGTATATGATTGCTGGTACATTATTGACTTGAATATAGACTAGCAGAATACTGAGAAAGAATAAGACATTGATAGCCTCTGACTGACATAATTATACCCCCTTTGGGGGTATACTGTTTTGCACCTGTCCGTCCGTCCGTCCGTCTGCCCGTCCGTCCGTACGTCCGTCCGATGTCTGTTCATGTCATAACTTGAACAGTAGTGCTCGGATCTCAATGAAATTAGGTATGGGTGTTCACTACTATGAGGACATTAAATAGAGGTTTCCATCGTTTTGTTCGGATTTTCCATTCTAGAGTTATTCATCTTTGTTTATCTGGAAATAGTGGCTTTTTGGTCCGTCTGGTGTCTGTTCATGTCGTAACTTGAACAGTAGTGCTCGTATCGCAATGAGAGCATTCAATAGAGGGTTCTATCGTTTTGTTTTGATTTTCCATTCTAGAGAACTTTATTCATCTTTGTTTATCTGGAAATGTTGGCTTTTTGGTCTCTCTGGTGTCTGTTCATTTCGTAATTTCAACAATTGTGCTGGGATCTCAATGGAATTTGGTATGGATGTTCACTGCTATGAGGACATCAAAAAGAGGGTTCCATCGTTTTGTTTGGATATTCCATTCTAGAGTTATACATCTTTGTTCATCTGGAAATGTTGGCTTTTTGGTCTGCCTGGTGTCTGTTCAAGTTGTAACTTCAACAATTGTGCTGGGATCTCAATGGAATTTGGTATGGATGTTCACTGCTATGAGGATATTCAATAGGGGGTTCCTTTGTTTTGCACCGCTGTTCCTTTTTAGAGTTGTTCATCTGGAAATGTTGGCTTTTTAGTCCATCTGGTGTCTGTTCATGTTGTAACTTCAACAATTGTGCTGGGATCTCAATGGAATTTGGTATGGATATTCACTGCTATGAGGACATTCAATAGGGGGCTCCATTGTTCTGTTCCGCTTTTCCATTCAAGAGTTATTCATCTTTGTTTATCTGGAAATGTTGGTTGTTTGGTCCATCCGATGTCTGTTCAGCTCATAACTTGAACAGTAATGCTTGTTATACATGTAATAGTATTGAAAGTGGAATATATGGTACCGTAGACTCAATAATATCATTTCACCCTTTCATGACGGGAGCTGCACTGGTGCAGCATTAAATTGATATCCTGTGCCAATGCATTCTCTTATATATTCGAGTCTCCTACAAGGTCAATGTAAATATTGTTTGGCCAATGTATTCTCTTATATTTATGAGGCTCTCTATGAGAGATTTGCATAGATATATAAAAGGAATGCATTGGCACAGGGTTTTCGTGAAATTTCAGGAAGCTCCAGCCATGGAAGGTTTAATACAATTTGAATTGTCGCTTGAAGTAGCTTAATAATCAGCCAACTCAATAGCAAAACAACTGGGCTACATGTACCTCTATAATATAATCAGAAGTGTCCAACATCAATGCATCTCCACACCACCATCACACTCACCCAGGCAATAGTAGATGGCGTTTTACAGGGCCTAAGCGGTACACTTTATCATAAGTACTTTCCTCGCTCAATCGGATTACAGTTTTAAGTTTTGCACCTGCAAAAAAAGTGATAAAAATGTTGAGTGTCTTTGCAATTATTGTCAGCAAATTAAACATTCCCCATTTTTCAGAATGCCCAAAACAATTGCGAGCACTTAGCAACATTTGAGGAAGTTTTCGATGGAATTCATAACGAAAAATACAATAGCTTTCAGGTTTTCGGTAGTGGGGTAAATCTTACTGGTACGACAAAAAAATATCAACGGGAAAAAAATATATACAGTCGGGACCAAAATTAATGAATCGGTTGGGTTGCCGGAAACGAATTTTTTTAGCTGTTGGCCTCATTTTGAATTTCAAATTTGAATCCATCTGAACACACTGCAGCCCGCATTTATCCGAGAATTGTTTTGAAAATTAACAGGCATGTTTAGGATCACCTCTAGTTGGGAGCTATACAAATTCCAACCCAATGAAAATGAATTTTCCTGAACTTGTATCATCTTTTCACCTGTCTGTCATCTGCTTTCATTTCCTGAACAACCCTCCAAATGAATAATAGACCATTCCAATGTATACCTTTGTAACTGAATGCAGCCCTCATAATTGGCTACGGAAGCTATTCGCTGAAGCAAACTAGGCCACGATAAAGGGTTGCTGTAGTGGATTGCCGAAGCCAAACAATTTGAATTAAGAGGGCTGCTGAATGGGAGAAACCATTTAGTATAGAAACGGGTTAAAAATATTCTCTATTTATTTTTCTGCAGGAAAATCGCCATTTGGAAATATAGAGGAGACTCATTTGTTGGATAATGGGTCATTAGATCAGCGAGTTCCAAATATGAATTCTCCTCTTCATGGGTCCCCAGGTTCTCAGCTAGGGGTTGAGCGTGTTGAGAAGTTTTCCAGAAAAGTATTTGTTGGAGGATTACCACCAGATATAGATGAAGGTATGTCTTTCATTATTCCTTTGATGTGATTTTAACCTTTTCATGACGGGAGCTGCATTGATGCAGCATTAAAGATTCTGTACCAGTACATTCTCTTATATATATATACAAGTCTCCCATAGGGAGCCTCGTATATATAAGAGTAACTGTATGCACTAGCCTGCAAGATCAAGGTAAATATTGTTAGGCCAATACATTATGCAAAGCACCCTACTCTCTGGCTCCAATGATAGAGAGTTCAGTCATAGTAATGTTGTTTATTGAATTATATTTCATGGAAAAGAGTGTACATTTCTGATCATTTCGGTACCAAAAGTTTGACAAAAGGAGAAGTATTACTTGGTGTGTGATCAATAAAGTGTCAAATAATTGCCGAATTTTGGTGAAAATCATGCCATTGGGCAATGTACATTTGTATGGGTTTCAAGGTGGTTTGACCTGGATAATGGCACCACTTTTTGGAGGCTATTTCCCTTTAAAATTCAGTTTATTAATCATAATTTGGACATTTTTTAAGGTAGAACAACGAAACTTAACATAGTTGATGTTCATTGTATATGCTTGATATTAAGTACGAAAACTAGAATATCTAATGAGTTATGCATACTAATTAGGTTAATTAGCATATAATGATGCTCATTATTATGCAAATTAGTAATTTCTTTGGTTTTACCACAGATGGAGCATAGTTAATCTCACAATATAGGCATGATTATTTTGTTTAAATTGTGGAAATAATTTTCACCTGAATGATGAGACATTTCTACCATAATATTTTAGTTAACTGTTATTGAATATTAATTAGCAAATTATTGAATTAATTAGTAGCTAATTAGCATAATATTTAGTCTGTCTGTTGATTATTCTGAAGTTTTGAAGGAAATAACCCTGTAACCCCTGTCATGTGAGGTATCAAATTAAAGGTATATGAAGATAGAATTCAGAAAGGGGCATGTAAACTCAGATAATAATCTCACGAATGTTATCAATGCTACAAATGCCTCCAGAGCCATGTATCCATGAAACTTCAAGTCTCCATTAACAAGAGCTGGTCTGTCGCCCGGTACATACCCCCATGTGACATACGCATTATACCGCATAGTGTGGCCTGTGTGGGCATATATAAAAACCCATTGCTGAGATACTCAGGCAGATGGATGAAAAAACTACATTTTTAGATAAACAAAGATGAATAACTCCAGAATGAACTAGAGGTGTGACTGTCCCAATGGGACTAAGGATACCCCTGTGTTTTTAAAACACTAAGATGTTTCACATGTCAGTAAACATTTAGTTAAATATTAAATAACAGTTCCCATTGTAGGTGCACAACCCTAACCCTAATCTGAAACCTATTGACCGAAAAATGTAGGAATAAAAGTTCTAAGTCGAACAATGGAAATAACTCCACACAAAAAAGTCGGACAGACATCATAATCGCAGGTGCACAGGTTCCCATGGTACTAATTATCAGTGCCAAGCAGGGGGGGGGGGGGGGGGTGGGGGGGGCGGAAAAAAACTGCAGACACAGGGTGGAAAAAAACTGTTTTCTTCGGTTTGGGTACCCCCCCCCCCCCCCCCCCCCCCAAACAGCAAAAACTTCAGTTTTTTTTCACCGACCATTTGCCCCCTCCCCAGAAAAATCAAATCTACCCCAGCCGGACAACAACTCGGTTTGACCGGAAACCGAAAAAAACACCTGAGCATACAATTCACGAGAAGGTGCTTGGTAACTTAGTTTAGATTATTATGACTAAAATGGTCATTGTCTACCATTAGAACGCAGATTTGTACCTCGTGATGTCATGCCATGTACAAACATGTATCATATTGGTGATCGCAACGCTTTGTATGCACTTTAAAACATGACAACTAGTCATTACCTCGACTTTGAAAAAGATGCAAATGAGATGAGTGAGATACCAGCATATAACTGTTTTCTGATACCATTGGAGGAGAAATTGTTTAATACATGGGATAGTTCTGCAGTAAAAATTTGCCAGATAAGCGATCGCAGGGTAGAATTCTGCATTCGACTGGTAGACACTGACATAGTCGGCATTATTAAGAGGGTTAATGGGGTCAATATCACATGTAAACCAAGACAGTGGTTATCCAAAATTGTGTTAGGGGGATTGTACTACTCATGATTTGGATATTAAGGTTAATCCATATTCTATAAAATGACAGAAAATTGAACTTGTGAGTCTGAAAATACATATTTGGAAAAAAATTACATGCAAATTTTTTCCGACAACTCCCCCCCCCCCTAAATGAATAAGGAAAAAATTTACGTTGTGTCCCGCAGTTTTGTCCGCCCCCCCGTCATAATCGCAGGTGCACAGGTTCCCATAGTGGTTGATGTCTGTGCCAAGTTTCACGGAAATTGATCAAAAAACGACTGAGAAAAACTCCGGACAAATTTGTGTCCACAGACAGATGACGGATGTACGGACAAACTTATTCCAGTATACATCCCCCTAACTTCGTTGCGGGGGGTATAAAAACCCAAATAAAACAATTGGACACTCCATTGAATGTCGTCATAGTAGAGAACATCAATAGTACATGTATCCATACCAAATCTCATTTATATCAGATAACCGGTAGTGGATCGAGATATCTGCTTCGATGGAAAAAAACAACATTTCCAGATAAACAACTCCAGAATGAAAAACCCAAAATAAAACAATTGGACATTCCATTGCATACCCTGTCCCTCATAGTAGAGAACATCCATACCAAATATTTCCAACATTCGACAATTTTGCCAACATTGGGACCGCACCCAGGAAATATCCAGGGCTGTTTTGATCAGTACCCAAACTCGAGAAGCCCAAATTTCCACAATTTCACATTGGACAGTATTGATTGAATCAAAATAATACTTTTAAATGCAATTCAAGAATATAGTATGTAAATATCATATCTGAATAGAGCCTATACCTGCATGTCCATATTCAATTGAAATCAAAAATGATCAAAAATATTATGTCATATTTGTAATATAATTATCCTCTGCGAGAACAAGGTGTCCTGGGAATTATCTCTGGATTCCCACCACCCCCTCTATACCCACATCCCTGTATATGTACATGCACCTTCTTGTGTTACACCAACCAACTACACCCCCCCCCCCCCCCCCCCCCCCCCCCCATATGCCGTAATCTGATTTCCAACTGCAAGTTCCAACTATAGACTATCGCGGTGAATAGAGTTATTGCTCTTCCCAATTGTGCACAAAATGCCTGCCGATAACTTCGTGCCGTTATTCGTCAAAGTACACTTTCGAGATTCGATTACTGATATTAATTTCATAATTTTATGATATAAATGGTTATTAAATGTGATTTAAGAATTAGCATCGATTTATAGACTCAAAATGTGCGCCCATGTGTCGAAAAATTGTGCTTATTTGAACAGACAGCGGCGAGATTAATTAACGTAAGAGCCGAAAGAACAGCGCGAAAAGGAGACTTCCGTAGAAGCCTTGCACTGTGGCTGTTCCTTCATATAACCCGGTCAACTTGAATGTTTATTTTTAGTGCTGTTTCTCCTGACAACCTATCGAGGCGGTCTTCTTTCAAAATAAAATAACTGGGGCATTCTTTTATATTTCGACGTTTGAATTTCCAATTCGATATTTGATTAATGTTAAATAACCGTGCTCTTAGGAAATAAAATTACCATGAAAATTACGTCTTAATTTTGACAAATTGCGACGTCGCGAGCACTGTATTTCGCGTCTTCAGCCATCGTGTTTGGGGAAATGCCACGAAAATGGGAGAATGGGCGCATAGAAACGGCTGGCCGATGGACTTACCGTTTACGGAAATAAATAAGATGAATACCGTTAGATAGGAAATCCACTCAATATTCATATTCCGGGTGCTGAATTTTTATTTTCAAGATAGTTTGTAGTGTTTTTGAACTTGTTTTCGAACTTTTATTGATCATTCGAACTGTGGGATGGGACTCTAGAAACGGCACTCGTAAAATTAATCCTTGGGACTTCCCCAAAATATGTTTCTATATTTGGGAAGGTCAATCGGAGCGGAAATCCATCGGAATTCATGCCAAATTCAACACGCATGCGATGTTTTTACGAAAAAACGGTCCACAAAACCGCTAAATTAGCATGTTTTCTCTTGAGCGGAGTAATGGACGTCATTAAAATAATGGATACGTGTGTCTAATATTGGAGAGAAATAGTTCAATACACTGTTTTTATTCTGAAGATTCAGAATATTTCTTCAGTTTTTATGAAAAATGATATTTTTTCCAAGAAAATTTAATTTTAAAAGCAACATTTTCGTCATTTTTCCGGTATTCGCCGGTTACGTGACGTATGACGTTACGTTGTCTGAACTCTCTACCAATGAATAGTGCAGGCACGTTTATTAATTTTCAGCCCAAATTACCCCCTGAACGTACCTTATTAGGGTCTGCACACCTTATTAGGGTCTGCACGTTTATTATTTTCCAATATTTAATTTGGAGATATTATTTACAGTTCTTAATATTGTTTCAATTTGTCCATTATTATGCTGGATTGTTGTGAAGAAAACCATGTATGTCTTGTAAGACCTGTTTTAGTTGAATTTAAGTCATCTCAGTCTGGAATAGTTTTTAAATTGTTGATTAAAGTGAGACTAAATTCCACCCTACACTTTTATTTATGCTTGCACTTTTATAAAATTGTGTCAGGATTTCCTCACTGCACATTTATTTGGGAATGCACTTTTAAATTGGAGCCCAAGATTATGGGTGACTCACATATTATATAAGAGAATGCATTGGCACGTGGTTTTCACAAAAATTCAGGAAGCACCAGTCATGAAAAGGTTAAACTTAATTTATTCATGATTTTGGGGTGAATGTGAGAAGAATTATATTTATAATTTGAAACCCATAAGCACATTTTCAATTGCTTAGAAAGAGTCATTTGAAATGTTAGAAATTATCACCCAATTGGGTTAGTGCCATAGTGGTCAAAGTTGCAATGAAAAAATTATTGCATTTGGATAATAAATAACCAATCAGCCCAGGTTACTATACTATTAGGGCTCGAAATGTACACCTGTCTGCCTGTCATGGACAGGTAGTATTTTGTGGTGACAGGTAAGGATTTTTCTTACCTGTCATGTGTGACAGGTAGCATTTTCTGACAACATGAAATGTTGTCTTAAACCTTGACATTGAGAGCTTTCCTATGAGACCAAACCATACATGTATTTTCTACTAGATTCCAACTAAATCCTAAACAAAATTACCACAATTCTTGAGTGGTTGAGTTCAGCTAAGGGGATAGCTGCCGTATATGATGGGTTAATCCCTGTATAGCAATATAGTCTCTATATATAACATTAATGACAGATGAAATTTTGAGGTGACAGCCCGAACCATGTAAGAAATTCAGAACATTTCGAGCTCTGAATTTAAGACATCTCTGTCAGTTTCCAGAATACTGTACATATTCATATCTATTAATACAATACAAATTATTTACAAGAGAGGAAACAATTTCTGCACTGAGAATTTAAGAAACGTGACAAAATGTTTAGTGCATCAAAACTGTAGTGTCTGAAGCAACCAGAAAATATAATTGTATTACGGCAATTCAAAAATCAGAAACTATGTTTTTCATCAGAATATCAGTGAAATCTGCGTTATCATGCACCACGAGCCGAATAAAGGACCCTTTCCCAATGCCAAAATTGGCTCATTTTCCCCCAAGTCCTGGACAAAAAATTTCCCAATATAACAAAAGCAATAATTCCAACTAGAGCATCCATGAGATTAACTTAAAGTTTTGTCAAGTAGAAGTGATTACTTCAGCCCTCTTACATAGCAATCCTTTGCCATTGCCCAGTTTGCTTCAGCAATTTATGGCTTTGGCATTGCTGATTGCCATAGCCAATTATGAGCGCTGTTAATTGGTTGGTATAAAAAATTTTGTCCCTAATTCCTTACTCTGACACAGCTTGTGATATGACAATGCAATGTTTGATTTTGATTCGCTTGTTTACCCCTGAACATTGCATTATTGTTTCCTAATGACAGAGGCTTGGGCCCCCTTCCCAATTACCCAAGGATAATCCCTGAATTTTGTGATATTAATTTTGTATCTCTTTGTATTTCAGAGGAGATCACTGCAGCATTCAGAAGATTCGGCGGTTTGGTTGTGGACTGGCCTCATAAAGCTGAGAGCAAGTCTTATTTTCCTCCAAAGGGTGAGTTATAAATAGTTCCAGCTAGATATTTTTTAGTTTAGCCCTTTCATGACCAGTCCTTACTGTTTGGAGTTTAGGTGCGCGATTATAGCCTAGTATCCTTATATAGGGCAAATAAGAAATTCAAATGAGAATAACTTGGATTTTGATAAGTTATCAAATGCTCAAAGGGAATCTATTTTAGTGAATGACACAACACCATTTGAAAGAAAAAACATTATTTAATAATCCCAAACATTTAAAAAGAACATTACATAACCAGGGCCTGGAACCTACGTCATAAAACAAAGTTTTTCACTGAAAAATGGCGGCTGCTCGGTGCGACTCGAAGTAAGTATTTATCGTTTTTGCAAACTATGTTCATAAACCACTAAAAAAATAATTGCTTATGAGCTGTAAAACATTGTTTGCTAGCTCACAGTCATTTATACCGAGATATATATGTAACGGTTGTAAAGATTATCGCGTTCAGGTGGTTTCCGTCACCAATTTTCGAGGCATGTTTCAGAGTTTTGAAATGGTAACGCCCACATTGACTTTTAAAACTGGAATTGTGACATAAATGGTAACGCCTACATATAGTCAACATTTGATTCCAAAATTGGCAATTTGGCTGAATTCTTTCTTTCACTTGCCGAATATCACAATTAGTTTTATGACTAGTGAGTAGTGTATGCCTTCACAGTTAATGGAACTTATGGCAGCGCAAGAGTATAATTCTTCCCTCGTTATAAGATCCCCGAATATTGCCGAGGCGAATCGGTATATATAGGCTCAAAAGTAGACTACTTCACTTGTGGCAGTCTAATTAATACGTTTTTCACGGAATAACTATCACAAGACATAAATGAATAAAATAATAAGTAATTATATGACCTTTATATATCAATATTATTATAGGGAATAAGAAAAAGGGTCATTCTGATTGATGCATCATATACATGTATAATTATAGGCTAAAATAAACCAAACTTTGATAAATGAATAAATCGCAATATCGCCACTGCTTGAGTTGAACCAGGAAGAAGCTTTAAGTTGTATTATTCAATTTTTTTTTCAAATTCAAATGTTTCTGAAATTAATAAAAGAAAAAACTTTTAAAGTGATGTGAAACACTCCGGTAAGGTGATCGAATAGAAGTGGAGAATAATCTTGTTTAAAGTAGTTATTTTTACAAATGTTATATCTAAATTGACAACACACACCGTCATTCTTATACAGGGTATCCGCGGCTCCTTGAATTCCTTGAAACTCCTTGATTTGGAAAATCAATTTTCCAGGGCCCTTGAAACCCTTGAATTGAATGCCCACTCCTTGAAAACCCTGGAATTCTATGTAGCCCTTAAACCCAGGTATATCGATTCATCGGGAGTCAATAAATATAGATAGTTTAGTTCCGAACGCGTTGTTGGTATATGGGAAGTAACCCCATTTTGAATTTCCGCTGGCGGCAATTATCTCGAGTCAATTGTAATTGCGTGACCCCCCCCAATGAAGCATGGGATGTAACTCCATTTCCCGCAAAACACCAATACTCGCGAGTCTATTTCAATTATGTGACCCCCCTATGAAGTATCATAAAATTGAACACGATAAAAAATAGTTCCGAGCTTTTCAAACCCAGGTAGCGTAATTAGTGTATTTTTATTGTATCGGATTGAGGTAATTTGTATATTATATAGACATTCGACATTAGAAACCCGTGTTTTACATAAAAACGTACAAATTAACAAAAACGAAACAAAAAAATCACATCCGCTTCCGATGACCTTCATTTCCTGTTTACGAGTATTTTAAATAACATGCCCGGTGGTAAATGCAAATACCAGACGCAATGGGGCGCCAAATTCAAATGGGTGGAGGCGGTTGAGAACAACACATATAACGCTAGATGTCAGTTATGCAAGAAAATATTTGACGTCGCAAACATGGTCCAGATCAGCTCTATCAGTTATTGTCTATTGAACTCAGGAAACACAGCTAGCGTAACATGGAATAAAAAGCTGTGATGGAAAACATTAATACTGCTCCTTTTTAGTTTATTTATGGAATAGCATAGGGGCAGTGATATTCAACTGGTGTCGACTGTCATCACACTACATGTATTAGTTAAATGTTCCCATTAATTTAAATTATGGTAATGCAATTACCCATAAAGGCCTAAAAAGCTAAAAATGCTAAAATTATGGTGGAAAACGTGGTATCACATGTATTAAATGTTCAACAGTTGGTTCCTGGAAACTCCTTGAAAATTGTCGGGGCAGTCCTTGAAAATCCTTGAATTGACTACTGGAACCTCCTTGAAACTCCTTGAATTCATTCACCAGAAATGGGCAGATACCCTGTTATATACTAATGAATTGCAGTGACTGCCGATGGCGAAATCGTTTATTTCGACACGACTCAGTCTCATATCGCTGACATTTGTCAATATATGCACATAACATGTAGAATTGAAGGTAATAGAAAATAGTTTGACATATTATATAACAATACTATCGGATTCAGCAGTCAATGATGCATGCATATATCGCAAGATGCCAGTGATGATAGCCGTCTGAAGTCGACATAAATCGCAATGTAACTTATACCGATTGTATAGATGGGAAACTACATAGTACATCCCTGCCAGTCATTTTCTGAGGCCTTCGTGTATTCTCGCCATAACGGAAAAGCCCAACACCAAAAAAACACGCGTGGTCTGGAATTCTACGGGTTCACAACAAACGCTAAAACCAGCGGGTGTCTATAACCGGGTATTAGGAAACTTTCGGAAAGGAAATACTCTGAATGATAACGTCTCAGCCGACTGAGCCGCCATATTTCGTCAGCCACGAACTTCGTGACTAAGCCGGCTTAGCTAGATAACCAGCCACGAAAATTGGTTGAACCAGCCAGGGGGGGGGGGGGGGGGGGGGTCTGGACAAAAATTGCACACCAAAAAGTTTGTTTTCCTCCAAAATTTTGGGGACCCACCCCCTCTTTCTCATATTTTTATCAAAAAGTTTTTTTTTAGCCGTTCTTCAATAACTGTGTTAACCGTCTTACTAATTGGTAAACACAGATCAGAAAAAAACGAAAAATAATCTGTATTTCCAGACGTTTCCGTGTGTTTTCAGTATCTAACAACAATAATAAAGCATTGTGTAGGTACACTATATGTCACAAATCGCCCTAGACCCCATTATAGCCTTAATAAATCGAGTGTGTTGTGTCTGACAGAGAACACCGACCAGTGTAAATAGTGGTAAACAGGTCAGGGGTTCCACAATTATTTGTAGATGACCAAAGAACTCTTTTAAGTCTTCTCCACCGGGGTGGGGTGGGGTGGGGGAGGGGAATTGTTTTTGGTTAGGTATACACATAGATATATGGTTATTATACCGCCCAATATTAGTCGGCGGGTATATAGTTGACGTCTCGAGCCGTCCGTCCGTACAATCATTTTGCATTATAACTCAAGAGTCGGTTGTCATATTTTTATGCCCTATGGCATGGTGACGGACCAGAAATGGGGAACGAATATGCATAATATCACGGGTTGTGACTATTAATGCCTACCAGAGTTATGGGCCGTGTTCGACTTCGTGAAATTCAGTCAGTACAAAGCTTTTGCAATATAAGTTAAGGCCAAAAAAAAAAAAGGTTTTGGTTCTCAGGCACCGCCGCATTGAATAAAAAGGGACGCATTAGGCCTTTTTATTGCAATGCCCGATGTTACGACAAAAAAACTTACAAAAAAAAAAAATTTGAAAAAAAAAAAAAAATGTTAGTGTGCATTGAGCTCTAACATGTAATGTGTTAAAAAGTGACTTGCAGGCTTACAACATAAAGTAGATGACTACAATTTAGAAAATGATTAGCTGATCCTCATGCTCATCTTACAATTAGTCATTGTGAACAACTTACACTAATTGTAACTTTATACACTTGAAAGGCACAGGACTAAATTCAGGATCACATATTAGAATGGGGAGTTATCAGTTTTTAGACAACAATAACAGTAGTTAATGTCAGGGGCATTATATATTGTTAGGTAATCCCAGTCATACACTGGTAGTACAATGTCATTTTTATATAAGACTAAATGAGTTTATATGCATAACAGTTCCCTCTACCTTTCTGGTTATTACTAGACAGAGGAAGGTATCTTTGTCCATGCTTACTATGCGCAGATAAAAATAAAACCCTCCCTCCCTCATTGATTTGAAGAAAAAAATTGCCCGAGAACCAAAACACTTTTTTTTTTTGGCCTAAGTGTCGGTTGTCGAATTTTGATGTGGTTTGGTATGGTGATAGACCAGAATGAAGAATTGAATGTCATTTCTTAATGCATCACTTTATTTCAGTTCATCTATTTGAAAATGATAACAGTATACAATTAGTATTTTAGTTTAGTCTTGTTGAGCAGTAAAGCTCCAAGATGAAGTTCGGAAATTCAATGAGAATAGCGTCACCTTCAGTTGGGATTGTCTGAGCAGTAAACAGTTAACGGTCATTCATCATGACCAATTCAGTTTTATTTTGATAATTGTTGCAAATTAACATTACTTGCAATCATTCAAGATGAGAAATAACCAGGAGGAATGAATTTGATTACATGCCAGGACAAGACAGTATTTCAGACATTAGAAATTTATGAGATACCCTTTTCAATTTCATGTTATGCAACAATCATGTTAATGATATATAGTCATCATTGAGTATTCACCATGTAGTATCCAATTTGTGATACAGTTTTTATGTTTTATTACTTTTATTCAAGTAATACAACTGGGTAATATATTAATTGTGTTACTAAATATTTCTTCCGCTGATAATAAGTTTCCTGAACGCTATTACGGTGGTCCACTGTGAAGTGGTCCGGGATCCTGTGAAACCCACCCACCCCGTCCCTACATATACGGAATTTTGTTTGTAGACCCCCCCCCCATCTTAGACGACACAACAAGCCTCTTTTTGTTGTAATTTTTTCTTCTATTCAACTTTAAGTTGGTGTTTTTCCTTGTATATATCATTTTTGTCCGCAAAAGTATTCAATAAACGGAATATCCAGTTTATATAAAATTTTGTAATATATAATGTTAAACATAACCAAACTAAATGAATATCCAGCCACATGCAGGAACCATATTATGTTCACAATTCACTATATAACCTGCTATAGTTAATATATATGTGACCAATTAGTTTTTGGGACTTGAGTACCTAACCATACTTTATGATTATTGACTGATGATGGGACAGGGTGTATTTATCCGTTACATATATCCCGATGTTTTGGTTTTGGATTGCGAATATAATTGATGCGTGACCAGATTAATTGTTTGACAACGAAGGTTCCTGGACCGAATAACACAATCAATTCATTATCAATAAACATGGGTAAACAATGAATGTTAGTAATAGAATATAATTAAAGAAATCTTTATTGCATGATAATGTTTTAACGACAACTATCAGACGAAACTGGAAATATGAACACATTAACATGGATTCAACCAACGGAAATAGACTGGAATAACAAAGTAATACTACAATGAATATGGAATAAGAGAACGAATGACATGGCATACACTTAATTAAACTACCGAATATACAACGAGAACATAAAAACAATGATTATGCCATTAATTTATGTTCGTCTTTATATATAGTATTATCAAATAGTATATTGGCATATCTATAACAGCCATTTGTGTATTGTAACGCATTTAACAGAGTGTGTATATGTGAACAGCGGATTCATCTACCGGATTATACGGATGGTGACTCAATTGTTAGTGCAAACAGGCCAATATGTGAGCGTCAACGCGATGTGGGCGTTACCATTAATACACAAATTCATAAAAATTCTTTGTGTCTTAAGAAATTTACAAACAAACCACGGAAAAGTTATTTTTTTGTTATTGATTCAAATTTTAGCATTTATCATATCCCGAAACTCAATGTATACCGTTTTTAAATGAGTTTAGGGCGCGGAGAACATGAAATGTTGGCGTTAACACCTGCACGAAAATAGGAAATCGGACGCGATTTTGAATTGCGAACGCGAAATTCTCATTATAAGCAATTCTTTCCGATTTTCGGTTTCTGTATTTGTTGAGATTTGCAGGTCGCATAGCTCCTTTGCTTATAATACTACATCGAAATCGATTGTATTTATTTAAAAAACGATGTCGAAGTAGCGAGTCAAACTTTATTTACAGTTATTTTGATGTAGGGTTACCCTTCCGGTGACGTAGGTTCCAGGCCCTGATAACTACTGGCTTTATACAAAGAAATGTCAACATTGGTGTGCCGCGTGCTTATCCGAGTTGTGTTTCTATATACACGTACATGTAGTTCAGGGTTGCTCAATCGGAAGTGTCCGCGGAATCGGAGACGGAGTCACATTCTGACTCACTATCACTGTTAATGGAGGAACGCCATGACAGATCAATAGATGCAGACAATACGAATTACATGTAATACACTCAAGATTGTATATTTCTCAGTGATATCGTCACATTGTTGCAAACATACACCTACGCAGATGAACAACAAACAATGCCGACAAGCAGGGTCAGATTGGGCATTCATTTATCATAGTGAAACGTACACTTTGTAAAATGTACTTTTCGTCGGGCAACTTTAACCACACAAATGCCACAGCGCATGCTTTTTACACCTGTAGGCATGCTGTCAATAATGCAGCTAGTTTAGATTCCGTGTGTGTCATGGTGCACAAGCCAACTGGTGCATTCTCATATATATGTTAGTCTCCCATAGGGAGCCTTGCATATATAAGAGACTCAGAATGCACTGACTTACAAGATCAATGTAAATTTTGTTAGCCCAATGTATTCTCTTATATATGCAAGGCTCCCTATGGGGAGATTTGCATATTTTAGAGAATGCATTGGCAGCATAATACTGTTTATCAAACTTAGTTTCTATACATGCCTACAAATAATGGTACCGGTAAGTAATTATTCAGTGAGTTTTAGTTATGAAAGGGATTTAAAAGCAGATGCAATCTGAGCTTAGAAGATTGTTGACTATACTGAATGGATTTCTCTCATTCAGTTATAAAAGTAAACATTGCAATGGTCTTATTTATTTAGATGGGGTGTTCAGATAATAAAAGCAGATGACAGACAGAAAAAACAGATAAAACAAGCGGAATGATTCATATTCATCAGTCCTTGAAATTGACCATGACAATAAGCAATGCCGTGGGAAATGTGATAGGCATTAGATGGTAATTCCGTGGGAAAATAAAAAATAAAACCAGCCAGCCGCACTGATTTTAAAACAAAATTGCCCAAGAAACAAAATATTAATTTTGTTTGGCCTTACTCATTGATTGATCTTATTTTCAAGTTCCTTTTGCTTAGTAGTTGTCACACATGTTTCAAAAAGTATGTAATTTATAATAATTAAAAAAATATAAATTGAAATATAACTTTAATAAACATTTCTTTAAAAAACGACCTATATTTACCGGCTACCATACCACAAAAATGCAGTAACCTTTTTAAAAAAAATACTGCTATAATACTGGCTATAAGACCAGCTACAGGACACAAAATTGGCTACCGGCTACAAAAACAGGCAGCTGTAGCATCTGGCCAAAAACTGATAAAAAACAGGTTACCAGTCTAAAACAGGCTCAGGCTACGAAACTGGCTAAAAAAAACGGCTACATAGCAACACTATATAAAAGTTATCCTTTGTTTGCTCATCCCACTTCAAAACAGAATCTTGCTGACATGTTGCATTTTGCAACGAAACACGTCCGAGTGCTTTACAAATAATTAACTCATATACTCGTTCTCCAGGTTCTTGGTTTCCTTCTACTTTATATACTATATTTAATAGTGTCATCAACAATTTCAGGCTACTCATTTCTACTGTTCCAAGAGGAGTGCGCTGTACAGGATTTAATTGCCAGTTGTGTGGAGGAGGATGGCAAGCTGTACTGGTGTGTTTCTAGTCCTACCATGAAGAATAAACCGGTTAGTATTATTCCTTTGCCGGGTTCTTGACTCTGCCATTTGCCTGTAGCAAAAATAATTCACATTTGGCAACAAATATTTCATTTGGTAAAAATTTTGCCAAAGTCACTTTTATTCCTCAAGAAAGTTTAATATCAACATGCCATGCATAACATCATCTGGGCCATATCCATTTCCATTCATACTTAGTTTGAAGGATGAATTACTATTGAGAAGGGGATACATGTGTACTGCATTGGTGTATCGTGTGCACAGAGTTGGAAAAAATGGGAAAAGTCGTGTACGGCGATCTCAATAAACCAATTTTTATGTTTACCCATACCATAGTATGGTAAACATAGTGTCGTTGTCCGGATTGACCACTCGCCGTGCGTCCGTCCATCCGTCTGTTCGTCTGTCTGTCTGTAGACATTTTACGCATGGTGCGGTAACTCAAATATTTTCTATCTGATCGGAACCAAATTTTGTATATGAATTTCTCAGCACAAAAGACAGATCGAGTTCGAATATGGGTTTGATCCGACTATTTTTAACTGAGTTATGGCCCTTTTTCGAAATAATATTCACTCTTAAAAAAAAAAAAATTTAGATTGAATTCCTTGCTCAATTTAAAAAAATAAATAAATGAAAAAAAATATGTACCGTACTAAAATATATATTTTTTAAATAATTAAAAACAACAACTTTTTTTTTAAAGTTAACAAAATTTTAAAAACTAACACCATTATAACTCTGCCAAGGGTACCCCAAGTCACCACACCAAATTTGTTTAAATCGGTCCAAGATCTTATGTTATGTACTGCAGCCCTCACATTTGGCTATGGCATTCGGCAATGCCGAAGCGATTTGCTGAAGTAAACGGCTCCGACTACGACAGTACACTGCCATAGCGGATTGCTGATCCAGCACTGACATGCACGGTGTTGAACTAGTTAAATATTCCTCCAAATATTGAAAGTGAATAGTGTTAAAACAATAAAAAATCAAATTACAAAAACGGGAGTTGAATTTCTCTTATCCATGGTCAAATTCATGCATGACAAAAGAAATAACTGTTAAAACAGTCAAGGACCGGATAGCCAACACCTACCGCGAACTCAAAGTAAGTCATAAGTTCAAAACGAAATTGAATCCATTATCTTTTTGTGTGAGTTTTCCTAGTTTATTTATCTCTATTATTTTTTAACTTTTGTTGACATTATGTATGATAATATTTAAATGTCTACCTCCAGTTCCACCGATTAGTGGAATGGAGATAATAAAGAATTGATTGATTTAATTGCCAATCCAACAATCCCAGATAATTGACAATGTCGGCTTCTTTGAAGTTGCCATCGCTTTCCAAGAAAGTTACACTCGATACACAACATTTTAGTCACGGAGTAGCATTGGAGGCAGTCTGGCTACATGTGTGAAACCGTGTAGCAAACAAGTACGGTAGTACGCACGTGCGATTTGATCACAATGTGTCAAAGACTTGAATGAGTGATGTCGGTTATGCTTGATTGACTGTGTCGCATTGTCGACAAATATACACAAGGCCACGTGGTTACATAATTACAACAGAGTTTGATTGATGGAAATAGGTCAGCCAGCTGCTGACCTGAAAATCAGTGCAGAAATCTAGTGATCACGATGACAGACAATTGTATTTAACCAATCGAGTGAGCTGATTTGTTTCAAATTGGGGGAAGGCGGGGTCTTCACAAACATTCAGTCACTCAGTGACTGTCATTTAGATATTATCAATGGGAGACCACTCTAATTCTCAAAGGTGACGGTGCTGGTGGCCTTGTTAGATTCTTGCTTTATTTTCATCAATGTATGCACGGCTGCATATTGCGTTTGTTACAAATTAAGTTAAAAATTTTAATATTTTTTGTTTGACAATTTGACAAATATCAAATACAGCTATGCTGTTTGAATACTGTAATGGAAATTCCATAATTTGGTGAGAACTAGCCTTGCAGTTGACGTCATTCAAGAAACTATGATTTAATTTCCCCCAAGAGGCATGGCAGGTTCTGTCATTCAATAGTCATTTGATTCTGCGGCCGTGGTTCTGGTTACAGTTAGTGAGTAATACATATACAATTTATATATTCCAGTGAAGAAATATGTAGTACACATCTTCTTGTAAATGTTTTATGATTATTCATGCAAATTTTGACAGAACAGCAATTGATCCACATTTTTTGACACTTTGTAAAAATGCCGTAGTCACTGCCGAAGCACATCAACTTGGCTACGGCATTCTACTGCCGTAGCAAACAAATCTGAATTGCCAGGGCTGTGTACTGGTAAATTTGTTACCAATTCCTTCCCATTAGGCTTGCCGCGATTTTGGGAATAATCGAACAATCGTCAGTGGTGCCGATTAATCGATTTTCATTTTGAAAATCGACTTTTTTAGTTCAAATAACAATGCATATTATACAACAACACAAGAACGCTGGCATACAGCGTATTTGCAAAGAACCTATCTCAACTTAAGAGGCAATATTTTGCACCATATTTACAGCACTAATCTAACCCAGAAACCCACCCACGCAAACATTTGTGACAATGTAACTTTCAGTTGCGGCGTCTTTTGAGGTCAGGCCGACAGAGTAATCTAGTTCCGTCTTGGTTTCACGTCACGGCGGTTTTTCTTTTAATGTGCCGACGCATGTGTATACTCCGCGGCATGCGTGATAGCAGATGTTCAGCGGTCACGTGCTATTC
Organism: Siphonodentalium dalli; assembly: GCA_032622095.1. NCBI lineage: Eukaryota > Metazoa > Mollusca > Scaphopoda > Gadilida > Siphonodentaliidae > Siphonodentalium > Siphonodentalium dalli. The sequence goes on along the minus strand of CP136062.1, from coordinate 114,297,735 downwards.
CGCTTTTGAGAGATTCCCGACTTTTAATTAAGGCACGATCCCGAACTTCAAATTCAATTAATGCACGATCCCAAATTCGCGAACAGTCTCACGAAGCACGTGGCCCGACGAGAGTTGGGAGTATTTTTCCGATTTTTTTCGTTCAATTTGTTTAATCAAAATGATTTCTGAATCTGCTTAGTGCTTACATAAAGTTCATAAACTACGAGTAATTATTTTGTTTTTATTGTTTAATAGAGGCATTTGAATTTATATGGGAGCAAATTCTCAGAACTAATGCCCTTCATTTCCGACGTGCGGGAGTTATACTTACCATCTTACACTTACCAGACGCACCTCTTAATAGTCTCTTTTTTTAGCATCTATTTACTACAAATTAAATCTCTATATGAGATTTAATTTCATGGGTAGAAAAATCGATTAATCGTCGATTATAGCCACCGATTAATCGATTTTGAAAATCCAAAATCGCGGCAAGCCTACTTCCCATACCTTTGGACTACTTAGCTATTGATAATGCTATATCATTTTCTGATGTCTCTTATGCCAATGTGCAGATAATCTGATAAAGAAAGCTATGGTATCTAATTTAAAATAAAGATTCAACAATACACATCACATGATATTAACAGTAGACTTGAACATCTTTGCTGCCTTGCACAGCTGAAGATATCACTCTACAGATGGTCTGAGGTCATTATAAATGTTATTGGTTTAATAGAGATGCCAGCTTTCAACATAAGCAATTTCTGTGATTTGTTGACAGCTCTGCTATATAATTGATATTTATGGGTCAGCAGTGAGGTGGCTTATCTTGATCTCTATTGTTAGTATAATTTGATAGCTTATCATTATAAACTTAAATTGGACTCTCTTAACCCAAGTATTCCATGTCCAGGTCACCTTTCACATTTAACCAGAGGCTGTGGTGGTGCAGCATTACAGATCCTGTACCAGTGCATTCTCTTATATAAATGCGAGTGACCCATAAATTCCAATAATTTGTGTTATGTACATTTGTCTATAATAGTACATAACAGCATACTCTATAATTCAACACCAAAACTCTCATTTATGATTCCGATCATAGTAATTTACTATCGCCAAGCTACAGGTCGTACCTTTGGTCTGATCTTTATGAAATTTGTCATGAATGTTGACATTGACATGTAGATGGGAACGAGTCATTTTGGGGTTATTCGGCCAAAAAACATGGCCGCTGGTGGCCATTTTGGATTTCAAAATTCAATCCATTGGCGCGGGCTACAGGTCGTACTGTTCGTCTGATCATTATGAAATTTGTCATGGATGTTAATATTGACATGTAGATGGGAACGAGTCATTTTGGGGTCGTTCAGCCAAAAAACATGGCCGCTGGCAGCCATCTTGGATTTTACTCTTTGCATGGCTAAATCCTTTGGCGCGGGTTACAGGTCGTACCTATGGTCTGATCTTTATGAATTTTGTCATGAATGTTGACATTGACATATAGATGGGAACGAGTCATTTTGGGGTCATTCTGCCAAAAAACATGGCCGCTGGTGGCCATTTTGGATTTCAAAATTCAATCCATTGGCGCGGGCTACAGGTCGTGCTGTTCGTCTGATCATTATGAAATTTGTCATGGATGTTAATATTGACATGTAGATGGGAACGAGCGTTTTTGGGTCGTTCAGCCAAAAAACATGGCCGCCAGCAGCCATCTTGGATTTTACTCTTTGCATGACTAAATTCTTTGGCGCGGGCTACAGGTTGTAGCTTTGGTCAGAACTTCATGAAATTTGTCATGGATGTTAACAATGACATCTAGATGGGAACGAGTGATTTTGGGGTCATTCGGCCAAAAAACATGGCCGCCAGCAACCATCTTGGATTTTACTCTTTGCATGACTAAATCCTTTGGCATGGGTTACAGGTCGTACCTTTGGTCTGACCTTTATGAAATTTGTCATGAATATTGATATTGACATGTATATGGGAACGAGTCATTTTGGGGTCATACGGCCAAAAAACATGGCCGCTGGCAGCCATCTTGGATTTTACTCTTTGCATGACTAAATCCTTTGGCGCAGGCTACAGGTCGTAGTTTTGATCAGAACTTCATGAAATTTGTCATGGATGTTAACAATGACATGTAGATGGGAACGAGTGATTTTGGGGTTGTTCGGCCAAAAAACATGGCCGCCAGCAGCCATCATGGATTTTACTCTTTGCATTACTAAATCCTTTGGCGCGGGCTACAGGTCGTACCTATGGTCTGATCTTTATGAATTTTGTATTGAATGTTGACATTGACATGTAGATGGGAACGAGTCATTTTGGGGTCATTCGGCCTAAAAACATGGCCGCTGGTGGCCATTTTGGATTTCAAAATTCAATCCATTAGCGCGGGCTACAGGTTGTGCTGTTCGTCTGATTATCATGAAATTTGTCATGGATGTTAACAATGACATGTAGATGGGAACGAGTGATTTTGGGGTTGTTCGGCCAAAAAACATGGCCGCCAGCAGCCATCTTGGATTTTACTCTTTCAATGACTAAATCCTTTGGCGCGGGTTACAGGTCGTACCTTTGGTCTGACCTTTATGAAATTTGTCATGAATATTGATATTGACATGTATATGGGAACGAGTCATTTTGGGGTCATACGGCCAAAAAACATGGCCGCTGGCAGCCATCTTTAATTTCAAAATTCAATCCATTTGCACGGGCTACAGGTCGTACTGTTTGTCTGATCATCATGATATTTATCATGGATGTTAATATTAAAATGTAGATGGGAACGAGTCATTTTGGGGTCGTTTGGCTAAAAAACATTTCCGCCAGCAGCCATATTGGATTTTACTCTTTGCATGAATAAATCCTTTGGTGTGGGCTACAGGTCGTAGCTTTGGTCGGAACTTCAAGAAATTTGTCATGTATGTTATCAATGACATGTAGATGGGAAACGAGTCATTTTGGGGTCGTTCAGCCGAAAAACATGGCCGCCAGCAGCCATCTTGGATTTTACTCTTTGCATGACTAAATCCATTGGCACAGGCTACAGGTCATATCTTTGATCAGATCATTATGAGATTTGTAAAGGCTGTAGATGGGAACAAGTCATTTTGGGGTAATTCGGAAAAAAACATGGCTGCCGTTGGCCATTTTAGAATTTACTCTTTGCATCAATAAATCCTTTGGCACACCATAATCACCACATCCCTGATCCGATCATTATGAAACCTGTTATAAATGTTGATATTGACATGTACATCTAGTCTTACTTAGACATTTCAATTAGCACTTTTCCTATTCCTCCATTTACTGTCGACCATTAAATTATTCCCCTACCTAAGTTGAGCTACAGTGTCATTGACACTTTCATTTGTGGTACTATCTGAGAATGTAGAATTACACCACAAAACTGGAACGAGATAACCATGGTAACTCGAGGTACTGACCAATCAGGACAGAGCTTTTAAGCATCTTTAGGCAAGGTCGTATTACAATCTATTATAAACCCATGTATAAGGCGAGAATTATTAATAGCTTCTAACCCCATTTTGCAAAAAATATTTTCATTTGGCAAACTATTGGGCAAATGTAAATTTCATGCCAGTGTGGACCCTGTTCCTTTGGCAGGATTTGTAAATGTTTTATGTGTGATTTGCTTATCTTGGAGCTGAGGCCAGCTGTCGAAGGGTCAAAGATGAGCTCACACATTAGGACTAATTTCGAAGAAAAAAGGACCAAATAACACCACAAATTGTCCACAATGCAACTTGGAAACTAACAGAAAGTGTTTTGTTGATATCAAATAAAGGTAACCTTAAACATGCAGACATTGGAGCATTTACTGATCGCTATATTCCATGGGAACCAATGTATAATGAGGAGTTTAATTATATACAGTAATGCCCTAAATAATCGACTCCTTAACCACAGCAGAATTATGGGTAACTTTTCAGGATTTAGTCGGAAATATGGCTTGTTGCCATTCAACGGCGGAAAGCTCTCACAGAATGCTTTCCAATGAATGGCAACCATCCATATTTCCGACTAAATACTGAAAAGTTACCCATAATTCTGTGGTTAAGGAGTAGATTATTTAGGGCATTACTGTACATCAAATACATGACTTCATTTTATTTTGACGGTGTGCAGTAAATAGCGACTAAAAAAAAAATCGCCCGGCTAAAATATCGATGGAGTATAAATTTATTCATTTCATATTTAACACTGGGGGGAAACTGTTTCACAAGAATCGATTCTATCGCCTATCGGGTTCCGTCTCTATCGAATTAAGTCCCGTCTCTTTATAGACTTGAAACAAATGTTTTCAAAGTTTTGACCTCCATTTATACACTAAATGTTAAAACAGAATGTATTTTACAAATACTATCTCTAGATTGTGTCTTTGTGCGTAATTATTGGTGATAATAATGTGAAGTCGGCTATTTTGTGCACACTTAGAAGCGTAATGTGTTTGTGTGCATTTCCTTTGTAAATTAAGCAGCATTTGGATGCTCCTTTTATCGGCCTTTTTACCTTTTAATTAGACTGAAATATGTCTTCTTGTATGATCGAACACCAGGACATGATTACAGCACAGCTCTCGATGGCTCCTCACAGTAAAAGACCCTCAAATTAATCCATCAAAAGAAGCAACGCAATGTTCCGATTCTAATGTGATTTTTATGTTCACGATCGGTTCTTTCGCCCCTCCCCCCCCCCCCCCCCCCCCCCCCATTTAATGCAATATTACATTCGACCAGATAGTTCATTTGTGTTTCTAGTTGCCATATTACCATATATGGTTCAAACTATAGTCACAGCAACACCAATATGAGGTTTTCAGTAGTCCCAAAGCATCATAGGTTGGATATTAAAGATTATCGGTCGATCATCTTTAATATCTGACCTATGATCGTTTGGGACCACTAAAACTCATCTATTGATTTACTATGTCATTGGGGCAACTATAGATGTACAATCAAATAATCTGATCGAATATGAATGTACTGTAAACAGGAACGAAAGATGCGATCGTGAACATAAACATCACAATAGAATCGGAACCTTTTGTTGCTTTTTGAGGCACTAATTTGAAGGACTTGTACGGCGAGGAACCGTCGGGAGGTATTGTGTTATAATTATCTAATGTTCAACCATAAAATTTGACAAGTTTCAGTCCAATTTAAAGTTGACAAGGCCGATAATCTGAGCATCAAAGTGCTGCTTAATTTTCATGGGAAATGCACTACGTCTCTAACTGTGCACAACATCCAGCCGATTTTGCATTACTGTCACCAATAAACACGTATAAAGACATAATCTGTCGATTGTTATTGGAGAATACATTCTGTTTTGACATTCAGTCTATAAACAACGGTCAAAACTTTGAAAATATATTTTAGAAATCGCGAAAGAGTCGGAACTTAATTCGATAGAGACGGAACCGGAAGGGCGATAGAATCGATTCTGGTGAAACAGTTTCCCCCCAGTGTTTAAGTTTTATTCCAAATAAACCATGTTCATGAAGCTTTTTGAAGTTTTCTGAAATTTATCATTAACTATTTTAACCCATGAGCTGAATGTGTCGAATAAACTAAACATTTACATGGGATGCACAAATAGTCGATACTGCCACTGGTCTTTGAAGTTTGTAGACTTGAGTCAGAAGTATTTGAAGACGACATGTTCGTCTAATTATGTTGGAATTTCTGTAAAGCGACAATGTACGGGTCTTTACTATGCCATTGTGTTTGTTCATGGTGTGTATAAAATTTCCATAGATATATGAATGATAATAGTTGTGGGAACGAAAGGGTGCAGTTTGTCCAAAATCGAACAACCTTTTTTGATGATTACGTCACTTTTTATTTAATTTTTCAGGTTCAAATAAGGCCATGGAATCTCTCAGACTCAGACTTTGTCATGGATGGCTCACAGCCATTAGATCCAAGAAAAACAATTTTTGTTGGTGGAGTTCCAAGACCACTGAGAGCTGGTATCTATAATTTATTTAGAATTCTCATAATGGACAATAGAATTGAGTTGCTTTTACCCCACCACTCCCCCTTCCTGAAAAAAGTATAAGTATAAACTAGCGAATGGTCATAGTTTTAAGATGCTGCGGCATTGGTAGAACTTGAGGATTTATCTTTTATATTTGTCAAACAAAACTGAATCCTATTGACAGACGGTTTGAAAGTTTTAAGACTGCTCTATTTTGAAAATTTTATGACGGCTCTATTTTCTCTAGGGAGAATTCACCGATATAGATATTTTAGCCTACCTGTCATGTCACTCTATATGATTTTTCCGATTAACTTTTGGGAGGACGGGATTTAATAAGTCACTCAAACACTACTTGTACATCACTTATACCAAAGGAAATATGCTAGGCAAGAAATCCACGATTAGTCAAACACAGCAAAATTTATGTGTCCTGCATAAGAATTTATCATTGTCTAGCTGTGGTCCTCATGGAACACCAATGCGTCTCATATTTTATTCATATACAGTCGAGGCTATGATGACTATATTCAGTTATTGGCCAAGCAGAGTTTAAATTTAGGCCATTAAAAAAAAATACCTGGGTTCTCAGGCAATTTTCCATAAAATATCAGACGAGGCAGGGAGGCTTTTTTTTTTTTTAAATCTCAAAAAGATACCCCAAAATGACATATTTAAGTGATGTAATTTTATATGAGTCAATGATTTCCATTCATCTTGTTTATTTGTAGACATGTATTATCTAGTGTTCTTTTACACATGTACCACTTTCAGTGATGGCTCAGCCTCATTTCCTTAGTTAATAGTTAGGTTAGCTCATTTAAATAGCCTACTAATAAACGGTCACCACTGTCCATCACTGGGGTCTGTGGATTTTACATTCAATGGTGTCATTTCCAATTCTGAGTTAACACATGCATGGTCTTTCCTCCTCCACTATAATTGTAACCATTGCAATAAAATGCCCCCCCCCCCCCCCAATATTCATGCTAATTAACTTTTCTTACCACTGCCAACAGTGATTGCACACAGTTGTCCACACCTTTATTGATCCAAACTGGTACAAATATTCATATTCACACCTGAGTCTTGCTGTGAAAACATTGTTGGGTGTCTTCAACTGTGAGACTGACAGTTGAGATTATCACACCTTACAATGAAGATTACAACTTAAACATCTTACAATGTGTCAGTTCACCACTCCCTCTGTTTGGTAAAAGAACTTTGAAAACAAATTCAATTGTGCAGCATATTAAAATCTGAACCGAACTTCGAGCGCTGCAAATTATCATGCGCATTTAGGATTTCGTTTTGTTTTGTTTATTGTTGGCATTTTTAAACAACTGCTGATAAAAAAAATACAAAAATAAATGCTGCCATTCTACCAAAATGATGCTATTAAATACTGCCATTCTCTCACAATTATGTTTGGGTGTTATTCATAGTTATCAGGGTGATGATGTGAACATAAAGACTCCATTTCTGAACCATTATTTCATAATTTTAATTTACACATTACAGCTCTCCTATTTTCGATGTGTAGCGACTGTTTATCGACGATATCAATTTCAATTTTGTAACACCAACTTTGCCTTATTTTTGTGGCAGGGAGAACTGACTTTACCCTTAAAATATAGTCCGGGTCTGGTCACTGCTTCATTTATACTTTGATATTTTAAGTGAAAGGTTGTATTTATTATGAAATGAAACCTGAGGTGAATGAAATTATGGAATAGAACAGTAACCGGTGCATAAAAATATTGTACCAGGAGTATAATTTTTTTGGATGCGGCGACATTTTCGAGACGTGGGCGGTGCCTGAGAACACGGGAATTTTATTTAATGGCCTTATATCAATATTTATGTGAAGGCTACAATTAAAACTACATTTTGTTTGCTTGAGTTGCTGTGAGAACATGTAAGTCGATTTAAGAGCAATTAGATCGAAAGACGAAAGGCAAGTGAACCAGTCAGTGATTTTATAACATTTCAGCTTTCAGCTGCACATTTCTTGTTTCACTTAAAGGCTAATTTTTTACAATAAAAATTTCTTCACAGTTGAACTGGCAATGATCATGGACCGTCTTTATGGTGGAGTTTGCTATGCTGGAATTGATACCGATCCTGAACTCAAGTATCCAAAAGGTGCAGGGCGGGTGGCATTCTCCAATCAGCAGAGCTACATAGCTGCTATCAGTGCTAGGTTTGTGCAGTTACAGCATGGCGATATAGACAAAAGGGTAAGTACAATACTTAAGTATAAACTGGCATGCATGTTTATTAGTTTCATTAAAAAAATTCCACCCTGCAATTCGCTTATTTGGGTCTGCACGTTTTTTTAGTCGAGTTTTTCAAAAACTCGACTTATGGTTTGGCGAGGGACGGTTGGCGGGCGGGCGGACCTAAAGAATGCCTTATAACCTTGACATTTGTGAACGGATTCAAAAAAAATTTGGTATGGCAGTTGCTCCCAATGACTATTTACTGCCTGTAGAAAATGGGTCATGTCCAAACTTTTTTACAAGAGTTATCCATCTTAGATGGTTTTTAGTTAAGTTTTTCACCGATAGTGCGATAACTCACGCAAATATTAACCAATTTCAACAATATTTGGTATATGAGACTCTTGCAACAATATCTCGGACGAGTTAGAAAACCAGGTTTGTTCGAATTTTTTTCGCAGAGTTATGTATCTTAGTTTGTCTATTTTTAGCAATTTTATCACCGTTAGCGCGATAACTCGATGAAATATTAACTGATTTCAACAATATTTGGTATGTGAGTCTCCTGCAACAATATCTTGGACGAGTTCGAAAACCAGGTTTGTCCGAGTTGTTTTCGCGGAGTTATGGGTCTTAGTTTGTCTATTTTTTAGCAATTTTATCACCGATAGCGCGATAACTCAATGAAATATTAACCGATTTCAACAATATTTGGTATATGAGTCTCCTGCAACAATATCTCGGACGAGTTCGAAAACCAGATTTGTTCGAATTTTTTTCGCAGAGTTATGTATCTTAGTTTGTCTATTTTTAGCAATTTTATCACCGTTAGCGCGATAACTCGATGAAATATTAACTGATTTCAACAATATTTGGTATGTGAGTCTCCTGCAACAATATCTTGGACGAGTTCGAAAACCAGGTTTGTCCGAGTTGTTTTCGCGGAGTTATTGGTCTTAGTTTGTCTATTTTTAGCAATGTTATCACCGTTAGCGCGATAACTCGATGAAATATTAACCGATCTCAACAATATTTGGTGTATGAGTGTCCTGCAACAATATCTCGGACGAGTTCGAAAACCAGGTTTGTCCAAATTTTTTTCGCGGAGTTATGGGTCTTAGTTTGTCTATTTTTAGCAATTTTATCACTGTTAGCGCGATAACTCAATGAAATATTAACCGATTAAAACAATATTTGGTAATACCAAATTGGTATATGAGTCTATTGCAACAATATCTTTGAAGAGTTCAAAAACCTGGTTTGTCCGAATTTTTTTTCCGGAGTTATGGGTCTTAGTTTGTCTAATTTAATCACAATTTTATCACCGTTCGTGCGATAACTCAATGAAATATTAACGGATTCAATTGATATTTGGTATATAGGTCTATTGCAATAATATACCACCGTCCAACTTTTTTTCCCGGGGGTTGTGCACCTTATTGGCAGAAGTTTGGTTCGACTGCCAAAAAACTTGACAAAAGCATCTTAGATGCGTACCCCTTGTTTTATTTGCTCCCTCTGCCGGAAACTAGTATATGTTTTGTTAACAAATATATTTGGGAGGTATTTCTCTGTTAGTGCCAGTTGTAAAAGTTATTGCTCCAGCTACACATATAAATCACACACTATTTGTAAGACTAGTATTGAAACTAAACATACATGTTCTCCATGCACAACACGCAAAAGCAATGATGTTTCAGAAGCACGTAATGGTAAGTATTAGTACTTGTTAGAATAAGAAGATATTGTGTAATATTTTACAGCAAAAACATTTCACTAAATTGTGCAGGTCGGGTTAGATTAATCGGGTTTAATTTATTTCTACCGTGGATGGAGTGTGGGATTTTACTGCTAATAAAATTAATGCATAATAACTCTGTCACGTTTGTTATGTTTTGACAACTGTGTGGAAGAGGGACACCAGAGCAGACATAACAATATCCATTTGACTAGACAATATAGGATTTGCCCTTGTGGAATCGCAGGTGTTTGTATATGCACATTCCGGGCAATTTATCGGTCCCATAATTACAAATTTCAACAGTTATAATGCTACCAAACTGAAAGTGCCTTCCTGCAAGTTTATTCGGGTGCTCACATTTATTTGTAACACTGGAATACTCAGTTTTCCAAACTTTCTTGTCTCAATTTGTTTTGATTTTTTGTTTTGGCTGAGACTTTTTATTTTACAACTTTGAAGCTAAATTTTTATCTCACAAACCATATTTCTGAATAGGGTTGCCTTGAACGTTTATAGGCTTTATTGCCTACCCATTGGTTTATTTTGCGAAATGCAGAAAATTTTATAACCTTCAATAAAACTTTTTGCCTTGTCCTTGGACAATACAAATCAATTACGTTGACAATGTCATTGACAACGTCAATTGTAACAGAAAATGCCCTCACTAAATTATGATTATAATTTATAGTCTACATTATTCACTAGTTTGTTCAGTTAAAATAACACTATTGACCTAAATTTCAGTATACTACAAGTTAAATCTTCAGAGTGTGCAATAAACATTGAATAAAACAGTTATGTGAACATGTTAACGTTATTTGCACTTGTTTGTTGTGCTGTAAGGGAAAACTGGAAACTGCAGTTTTCATTCTTTACCATTGTCCCACAACAAACTCATGGAATAATGTTAACCAGTTCACACTATAGCTGAAACGGTTAGACGGATAACCGGTTAGCGACGTAACCGGTTAGAAAAAAATGAACCGGACGTAACCGCACCCTGTTGTCAGTTGAATGTGAACGTGAATAATCCTCAAAATATTAGGTTAAATGATGCAAAACTAATACTAAATCCTGTGTCACCGATAGGAGAGTTCAATGCAAGCATTAATTGGTATACGCGGTAGTATCAGATACTTAGTAGCAATTATCGAACTGTCTGGAAGTGTCGGCGACCTTCAATCAATTCCGACCCTTTGAAGTTTTCTCTGATATTCCGACAAAAGCTCGTGTGCAGTCACTGTGTATCAAGTCTGAATGCACACAAGGAAGTGACAACGTAAAAGTGGCGTTGTGTGGCAATGCGTGCTTTCGTCACTTAATAGTTAATACTGCACGAAGCAACATGGATTCAAATTGGAATCACACCACGACATACTAAAACTGTTTTACAGTGGGGTTTATAAAAACTATGTAAGTCGACAAAGTTTGATGATTGAGATCAGCTGCACAATGTCTTCACTCTTCCCGTTCTTCCTCCCTGTTGTGATCTAATATGATCAATTCAATTGAGTGACCAAACAGACATCGTAGTTGAAGCAACCCAAAACTTCTTCAATGATCTTCCCTTTTATCAAGGAAATTGATGCTCCATGCTACTCTGTAACTGGTTGTGCCTGTGGGACTAATTGACACTCAATTTGGCAGTAATTTCTATATGTTAAGTGATTGCATACTAAAACCGAAACCGAGGTTTTTTTTACCAAAAAAACCGAAACCGAAACGTAAATTCTATAACCTTCCAACACTAGTGTCCGCGATCATGATACCGACGAATAGCTCAAATACTGAATAGGACTGCGAGTCTGACCTAACTGACCTTCCTTTTTGTTCTATAGTTATTACTTTCTTGTCTTTATATATAATTCATTGGAGGATATACCAATGATAATGATATATTACAGATCTTTAATATATAGTTTTGTTACTCGTTTTACCAATACCCATACTATTGTTACTCGTTTTACAAATGCCCAAACATATGCTGATCACGGCAAATAAGCGATCCCCCCTGCCATTCACAAATTTCACTTGCTCATTCCCCATCACGAGAGCCAGCAAAAGAACAGTGAATGCATGTTTTTGAATATCGTTAAATGCCGTGAATAAGGTCTTTATTTCAGCTACTATTTCTCACCTAGGTTTGTCCCTGGAGCATGGCATAATGTCGACATAATTAGTAGAGCTGGGACGGTTATGCGGTTAACCGGTTAACCACCAACTATGGCCGTGACCGGTCACGGATTTGCCGTGGTCGGTTAACCGTAACATCACTATTATAGTGTATGATCACTGTGATGGTCAGCTATATTGGCTATAAGAGGGTTAATCTTTCTCCGTCAATTAAAATGGATCCGAGATTGACGGAACAACATCAAACGCGGTGTGTCGGCTCTTTGAAGGCTACATTTAACAGCCTGCCGACGTCAAAACGAAACATCAAAGGGTCAGCACACGTGTGATCTTACAACATTGTCACATCGCATGACTCGTATTCAGTATTATTATCAGGAAGATAATTGTTTTTGTTATCAACGACTAGTTATTTCTTGAGACTCCCGGCCCTTCAATCCATTCCCCCCCCCCCCTTAATTATATATGTGATTATGTGTGTCATGGGTGACAACTTCTTTGTATAATCGGCAGGAGCCGTTCTAAAACTTACCATGTCAGTGAGCATCACAATCATCGCCGTTCTGCATACTGGGCTTACCCACCCATAATAGTACCTATAATATGTGGTTAACCGGTTAATCGCGGTTTTTTGCCGTTCATAACCGGTCACGAAAAACCCATAACCGTCCCAGCTCTAATAATTAGTGTGAGAGAAGTCCGCTAAAAATTAGCAGTTAACCGGTTGAAATCCCCGATGGTTAACTGGTTAGAAGAATGGGTCAACCGTTTTAGCTCTAGTTCACACGCTTGTGATGGATATTCTATCTATTTATTAGCAGAATATCAATGGGTAGGTGATCTTACTTATTTTAGTATGTTGCCTGAAAAGAACTAAATTGTAAAATACCTGTTTAATCACTGATCTTCTCGTTGTCCCATAGATAGAGTTAGTTAACAGTGTTCAACATTTGAAAGTTTTCTTTTTTTATGTACCAGGTTGAAGTCAAGCCATATGTACTAGACGACCAAATGTGTGATGAGTGTCAAGGCGCAAGATGTGGAGGCAAATTTGCTCCCTTCTTCTGTGCGAACGTAACCTGTCTGCAGTACTACTGTGAGCAGTGCTGGGCCCAGATTCATTCTCGCCCGGGTCGTGAATTCCACAAGCCATTGGTTAAAGAAGGAGCTGATCGCCCCAGAACAGTACCATTTCGCTGGTGTTGAAATCACTCCAGATATCCTTGTTGTAACTTATTTATTGACGTTCGGTGTTTTTTATTAAACTTTGGAGTCTTGTTCATAGCATTTTGGTACTTTGCTGTATGGTTCAACATTTTTAATAGCCATGCTCTTTTTTAATAAGGTTGCTTCTTATTGTTACCATCACCAAATTTCTTCAAAGAGTTTTATCACCTCATTTTTTTTTCATTCTTACGGTTTTGAAGTTATTTGAAATTTATTGATCACAAATGGAAAGCTTTGATTATTCAGTATTGAAATTTTAGGATAACCGAAATATGGTTGTTGAAAATACCTGAAATACAATAGATATGACAGTTTTGGAGATCAGTTGCCTGTCAACAATGTGTCCTCTAGTTTTTATATTTCAAATCCTGTATTTCTATGATTCAACCTTTCACATTCCATTTCACTCTCTCAAGATGTTAATCAATCAAGTTTATAATTTATTGACGTCAATTTTGGAAATTAATTATTTTATCAGTCTTTTTATTTTAAATCAGAAATCAATTTAGGATTTTAATTTTGGAACTATATCTATCAATATTTTAAGCCCTTTTCTAATATTCGTAATCTTGGGGGGAAAAAACTTTGAATAAAATGGTGTTTGTTCACCATCCCAGTAGTTAGTTCAGATGGTATTATTTAATCGTTTTATATCAGATTTTCTTTTATTTCCAATCATGGTTGTGAAATTATGCCATGCTGATAATCGGGCATAGGAGGAGAAAGCAAATTTCTCGGCATTATTAGGAGCAACTATATTTCTTTAAAAAGTAATGGTTCGCATGATTTTCTAAAAAATAAAATCTATTTAATTAGTAAATTATTTTCCATATTTTTATATAAATTTTGTAGTAAATTATTTTTTTATTTCCATTTCAGCTGTTTTGTTCCCTTTCAAGATCTGTTGTCGGAAATTGAGTAATTACGTAAACTTACTCTAACATGAAAATTATTAATTATCTTTCATTAAACCTATGATGCTTCTGAATAACAAACCCTCTATCCTGATATTACATTGGGGGGGGGGGGGGGAAACACAATCGACTGTGGTATAAATTTACTTGCTATTAACAAACAATTGTTGTATGTGAGTTGAACAATAACACGTGTTTATACCATTGGTTGAGCTTGTGAAACACTACCAAGTTGAGGGTTAAAGCTCTTTCCTCTGAGAATTTCTATGATTTGAAAACTTTTCTGAGCCGGTATGAAGTAGAGGTATTCAAGATAAAGCAAAGTGAACCTTTTAGTTCCCATTAAGCAAGTTTTCGTAATTACTCATTAGTTGTTCAATACTGAAAATTCCTGACTCAAGAAACAAGGACTCAAATTCTTTATTTTCACAATGTTCATTATTAGGGCTGTAACTATTCATCGTGAATTCAATGTGTCGCAATAAACTTTCAAACAAAATGCACATCGTATCATGTCATGTGTATTCCGATAAAGTAATTTCTGAAGATGGGCATGCGTAAAAGAGCAGATCCTTCACATTTCTCTCAATTTTACATGTTTATTATGTGTATTTTACACATCTAGCTAACTATTAAACTGTATTTTAAAAATAAATGAATTGTATATCCAGTTATAAACATTTCAGTTCTGATATTCAGGTGGTATTCATTTGGGAACACTAATTTAGTGTATCATGATATGTATCGTATCGATGATCACGTATCGTGATTAGTATCGTATCATGAACAAGTGTATCGTTACAGCCCTATTCATTTGGATCTTAGAATCAGTTGGAATTTCCATTTATAAATCAACGATTGTGTTATTTTTCAGTTACTTATAAATCATGCGATACTGTTTGTGCTGTAAATATCATAGGTTTTTCAGACAAATTTGCCTGAAAAGTTTCTTGTTTAACAATTAGAAAACTATTTTGAATATTTTGAAAATATAGAGTTTGACTCCTTGTTCACGAGAGATCTACTAGTCAGTCATTAGTGTGATAAAATATGCAAGGTTTAAATGTATCTTGCAGAAGTTATTTTTATATTGTCCGGTTGTTCACCATTTCATCACGTGCATGCGTTTTGCACACATTATGTATTTTAAATTTCATTAGAAGCTTCATGCTGTTTGTTCGTGGTTAACCCTTTGTTTACTAAATGGATTCTCCCACCCAGTTATAAAAGTATATATCGGATTGGTCTATTATTCATACTCTTGAGTGCCTAATAAACATACATGTACGATTATTAAAATCGAGGTTAAATTCCCACCTGTACGATCGTTATTTGGTCCTGTACGTTTATTAAATTAACCAAAAGAAATAATTCACCATTCTTAAATTGTGTTATTCATAGATAAATGAACTCTGATTGTTGACAGTGATCAGCACACTGTAGATTCACAGACCTGGCTATCCATCGAAACTATTTCTGTCATATGGCATCAGTAAACCAGTCAGATGGTGCGTTTTGTTGGGATATATGGTACTAATATTTCCAGTCTGTATGTTTATTCCGCCCTGTACTATTATTCAGTTACACGACATTTTCCAACCTGTACTATTATTCCACCCTGTACTTTTATTCCACCCTGTACTTTTATTAGGCACTCAAGAGTATGGAGGGATGTTAATGATATATGAGCAGATGACAGTCAGTCAGAAAAGATAATAATAGTGCTATGATCGTTTGTTGAACTTATTTTCTGAACATTTCCTAAAGGAACTACTTGTCAGTGAATATTTAGTATAGAAAGGGTTAATCAGCTCTCTCCCTACCAAAGTAAATTATCCTAGTCTGTCTAATACTGAGGTTTGTTAACAACAAAAGAAAGATGAAACAAATAGGTTCATGTATTCCTGGCTTGTTCTCTAACCTGAGATTCTAGAAACTTACAATCTTTCATTTCTATTACCAGATATCGATAAGAAGCCTCTGTCTCTGGTTTGAAAAGTTATGTAGAAAATCAAGCTCGTTGAGTACAGGTTTTTAACAGTCATTGAATTTTGCTGGTATCCTTAAGAAAAGTCATGGGATTTTGTAAGTTGAAGTTGAAAAAATCTACAGAAATCCTTGAAAGGTTTAGAAAAGTCATGTTTGTTTCTGTCCAGGTGAGGGTACAAGCCACCTAATTACAAACACTGGTTTGAAGATGCATACAGGGTTCCAAAGCTCAAAATTACACTAGCATCAAAGCCTAACTCAAAGATGTATGATTATAAAAAGTATCATTCAACCTTCGACTGTGCTGAACAATCGACGATGGACTTCTAATATTTCAGATTTCCTTTATATTCCAGATAATTTCTTACATTCACATAAAATTGTATAAATCTTTTATCGAGCAACAATATTTTATGTTTTTGGACAAGAGTTCTCAACTAATATTATTGTGATATCTGGCAACTATATAAAAACTTCAGTCTCTGGAATCCTGAAAATATCTTCAACTTTGAATTGAATAAAATCTAAGCAGAATTGAATAATGCTGTGCTAGAATGGATGATGTTACTAGCTGAAAGATTAACTTTTTTTTATTTTAAACAAAGCAACTTTCGTGTTGCTTTAAAAAAACCCAAAGTAAAAACGGAGGTTGTTATTATCTTCTTGCTTATTAAAGCTTAGTACCAAATGCGGCGAATCAGCTCAAGGAAACGTTGTTTTGGAAGTAATGTAAATTAGTTCCTTTTAAAATATTTATTCAAAGTTATCTATTTAAAAACCTTGTTGAAACTCATTATAGAGTTGATATTACTGTGCTAGTCCTCTGTTATTGTTGAACTTCACTCTCTTTCTTGTGACTAATCAAACGTGGCACGAATAATTAAGCTAACATTGGACATTGTCTGATCCAACATTTCTTGACCAGATTTCAAGATTCGCTGATGCAGATTTGGTTACATTAGAATGTTTAAGGATGTATCTAGACGTACATATTTTTGTGACCATACACTTCATATTCTCAGTCTGACAGACTTATATTAACATCATTTGGGCATGCACTGATCATGTTCAGAAAGATGGTCTAATTTCAAAAGTGATGGCTAGTTTGGATTGCCATTTAGCTCTAATCTATTGAGCCTATGGCAAAGTAATTCCTCATTGACAAGAAAATCATCTTTAGCAAAATTTGTCTTTGACAATAGATAATTGTTGAAAGTGTGCAGAATTATTTCTGTGGAAAGAAATAACATAAAACTATAATTTGGAGTTTGATATCAACATTTCAATACTCTACTCTTCATGTGATCATGGCTCTGCTCTGTTCCAACTATAATTTTAAAATATGCATGTATAGATGCATCCTATTGCTTTTTGGGTGGTTGGTTAGATTTTAGAGTGTACTTCAATTTAGGCTTTCATCCAAGTTTAGTTTCCTGCCTAAAGTTTTGATTCATTTTAGTCACTTTAAGAAATTGAGTTGAGTTTGTTATTTATTGTAGGTTCCCTTATTTATTATCGGTTGTTGTTGGTCGTGATGTTAACCATTTAATCTAGAATTATTTATTGGGGATATATCTTTCATGCTAAGATTTCTGCTCTTTGTGTTTATTCAAAATATTCACATTTTCATGTCTGGGTGCGCACCACTTGTAATTTTCCATTGTGAGATCCATGATATTTTCACAATGGCAAATTCTGATCAAACTGGACTGAGACTGACTATTCTTTAAAAAAATTCTGATCTGTAAAATGGTGAAATTGTGAAAATATAGTTTTAGAATATCCTTCTGGTGTTATGAAACTTAATTCACTTGAACAGTGTTCAGTATGTGAGTATAAATTCTATGTTATCTGTCTTAGTCTAAATCTCACTGAAAGTTGTTTTAAATGTGGATTAGTTCGTACCCAGCATGATCTAGGCAGTGTATACGTTTTGTACCTTGTTCATTAAACAGTTGAAAAAATTTATAAGTCCCAATAACCTTTCAGATGAGCAACACAAATCTCAAAGCATTTTAAAGACATTAATTTTGAGGGTTTCATTGCCTTTTGTAGCATTCATGGGATAACTATGCTATGTAATTCATGTTGCTTCCAAGAAGACTTTTTTATAAGAGATATCATAGTGACATGAGACTATATATTTTCAAAACAATCACTCTATTTCGATTTTAATGAAACATTTGTACATCTTAAATTCTGTTATGTTGATGTTAATGAGGTATTCTAGTAGAGTTCATCTGAAATGTTACTGGGCTTTAAAAAAAATAAGTTTTAGATGTTTCGATGTCAATCAATCTTTGAATAGTTATTTTTTAATGGTATTTATAAAGTTATCTAATTTATAATTCATTACACTCATTTAATAATGTATAAGTGTAAAATATGGAGTTCTTTGGAGAAGAGTTATTTTTATTACATGTGATGTCCTTGGATAATTTATTCTGTTCAACCATAGTTTGCATTTCAATTTTGTAATATTTTGATGCAAGATTTCACCTTTGGTAACGTAAGTGATAAAGTGATAAAGTCAACGTTAGAATACCTCCTGTTTGTTACACTCTTATCAGAGTATGTCATACTCTGTGCTGTCATGATCACTTAGCATGAGAAGTGATTTGAAGTTATATAAATATCTTCCATGTTAGCTTGTGTTTCGGGATGCAGTTTCTGAATTTTGACGTCAAACTTTCCATGACGGGAGCTTCCAGAAATTTTACGAAAACCCTGTGCCAATACATTCTCTTATAAATGCGAGTCTCCCATAGGGAGCCTCACCTATATAAGCAAATACATTGGCCTAACAATATTTACCTTGTAAGCCAGTGCATTCTCATATATATATATACGGCTCCCTATGAGACTCGCATATAGAAGAGAATGCACTGGCACAGGATATTTAATGCTGCACCAGTGCAGCTCCCGTCATGAAAGGGTTGAGTTGAACTCATTGTAATTTACTTGTGATTCCTTTTGTACTTTCATTTGTTTTTTTTCCTCTCCTTTTGTTCTTCAGTGTTTCAGTGCATGTGAATTGCTAAAGTACAAAAAAGGCAATATTTGTAATAATCCACACATTCATGCAGGATACTGGTGATTGGCCTGTTTTTGTAGGGGCTTATGGTTCGTTTCAATCATATAATGTGATTAATTCACATTATGTCACATTTTTGGTACTTCTGTTTGCAGCTTTTTATTTGAACTTTTGTGACAAACTTCATGAATGAGGTGCGTTTTGCTGGACAGTTTTTACAGGGAATGAACATAAAATATCTTTCTGATTATAAGTTCTTCCAAAGTGAGTGAAAACAGTTTCTACCAGATATTCATGAGGCCTGACTCAGTTTTTTCAGTCGCTTACATAAGATTTAGGTTTTTGTTACCTCACATGTATTAAGTCTTGAAATCATTGCCATTGGACATGCTTAAATAACATAAAATAACTCAATTTTCAATTAGTATGCACTTGTTACAGTATATCTGTGCTGATGTATTTCGTTACTGAGTAAATTTGTGTGAATTGGCCTTTTATTGAGAATATACTGGTGTTGAGGGAACTTAAATCAATTATTGAGGGACATTTATGTGTACAGTAATGCCCTAAATAATCGACTCCTTAACCACAGCAGAATTATGGGTAATTTTTCAGGATTTAGTCGGCAATATGGCCTGTTGCCATTCATCGGAATGCTCTCACTGAGAGCTTTCCAATGAATGGCAAAAACCATATTTCCGACTAAATCCTGAAAAATTACCCATAATTATGCTGTGGTTAAGGAGTCGATTATTTAGGGCATTACTGTATCTGCAGCGGCTGTGTAAATAATGTTGATATTCAGTATAAAATAGTTTGTTGAAGGAAGTGCTCATATTTTGAGTTTATTCGGACCACTATATGGTATACTTACTACTGGATATATATGGATGAATACAAATCTTCAACTGTCTTTTTGGAGGATATTTATTTAAATTGAAATTGTCCTGAGACTTTTGAAAGGAGCCAAAGTTGATGATTTAAAATTTGTGGAATTTGTTTAAATTTGAACAGCTGCTGCAGTTGCATGTCTAGATTAGTCCCAATTTTCTACATGCAGTTACTTTTCTTTTATGGGGATTTTTTATTTATCTTGGTGCTAATTTTTGTATTCATAGATTTTTCTAGAGAGATTTTTCAGTACCTTGTAAATTATTTTTATCACATATAATACCTCTCTAGTTTTACTGCCTTAAAATGTGTGCCCCTGAATTGAATGTTGCTTGTCAAGGATCATGCACGGTCCTGACAAATCCATATTGGTACATGCATGTTTGCTCACATTTTCAAGTTGAAGGTCTGTCAACACCTTTGGGGAGTATACAGATGCCATAACTGGTTGTAAAGATACTAGCACACTAAAATGAATAAAAATAAATTGTTAAAAAGTCATCTTTCATTACATAAAGGTTCTATATTGATAATTCTTAATTTAGCTGACCATATTTTGTATTTTGAAAATGGTCAGAATACAAGTGTTGTAAAATTGAGCACAAATACCAGCTAACAGCTAAATCAGAACTTGAATTTTGAAAGTAAAACTACAGACAAGAATATTTATTTAAACCTTGTTTAAATTTCATACTATTCTGGTGTGCTTTGAATATTCATGATGTTTGCAACTTTGCACTACTCCTCTTAAGTGTTAGCACAGCTTCAAAATGTGCTCCAGATTTTGTTCGACAATACATGTGTCTTGGAGTTTAAAATGCTCATATAGTTTTGTTTCCATTAGTCCTTATGCCACAAAAAGAAGTTGGGACTGATCATTTCACAGGTTCTTTGCTTCAAAAGAACACCCTGCTTAACGATCGATCTCAACTGAGAACGATCATCGCAATGCCAAGGGTACATTAGCACACTTGCAAACTTGCCTGGTAGATTCCAAGTCAATTCTTTTACAATGACTATTTTTGTAAAATTCTAAGTGATTAACTGTGTCTGCCACAAGTTAGTACATAGCCCCCAACAAAATCTCCGTACTATCACCTGCCTATTAATAGTTTATATCAATATTATATATTTATGACAAAAACAAAAATACACGCCTTCATCATTATTGTGCCCCTTCACAATATTTATAAATGGGACATTTATGCTATTAGTAATTGAACATTATGTTCTAAGGTATGAGTCGGTCGGTACCTTATTTGACTCATTTTTCATGATAATGAATGAAATAAGATCAGGTTACAAGTTAGGGTTTACCTAAAAATTTAAACATTATTGAAATATTTTATGAAAATTTAATTGGAAAAGTACATGCTTTGAGAATTAATTAACCCTTCCATGACTGGAGCTTCCTGAAATTTTGCGAAAAACCTATGCAGGTGCATTCTCTTATATATGCGAGTCTCCCATGGGAGCTTCGATTATATAAGAGAATACATCGGCCTAACAATATTTGCCTTGACCGTGTAAGCCAGTGCATTTTCTTATATATATACGAGACTCCCTATGGGAGACTCGCATATATAAGAGAATGCACTGGTACAGGATCTTTAAATGTTGCATCAGCACAGCTCCCATCATGAAATGGTTAATTATTTACTGATGTTCATTGTTCACAAATTTGCAAATCATATAACTATTGACGAACAATTACTTGAATGTCTGCCTGGCAAATTTTTAAGTGTATGAATCAAGAATGTACCCTAGATATTGCATGTAAGGCCAGCTGAGGTGTAAATTCCACATGTAATACTGTCGCAAATGTGGGTTCCAATTGTTTTGCTCATAATAGCTTCCTGGAACACTTTTGAAAGTTTTTAATTCTTAAACTCTTTTGACTTCCATCATTGAATCAATTGTATATTGAGAACATAAAACTGTTCTTTCAACTGAGGGTATGTTTCAAGGCTCGTGTTTCAGTACATTTTTTAATTCTGAATAAGTTACTGAAAGTTGGTTCAATAAGAGTCCTGCTCGCAAATGAGGTTAAGCAGTAAAAATAATCAGGTTTCCTATTTGTATTGGGTTGAATTTTATATAATTTTTTCTATGAGTGTACAGTTTTCTTTCATATTTTCGAGGTTACACAATCAAGGTTAGTGATCGTCGAGTGAGTAATTAAGAAGACTTCCAGTTTTTATTTTTATAAACATGTAATCACCAATTTTCTAGCAGGTTTCATGGTTTGAAATTTGATATTATCAGCTTAATTTATAATCCCATTAACTCATCATCTATTCATATAACTTACAAAAGTGGAATTGTGTTATGGAGATAGTTTTTGCGTCATATCTTTGAATCCGTTTTGGGTATGAAATACTGTGTCCTGTTTATACGATAGGCCTGCTAAATAAGGTGCATTCTAATCTTTCATGATTCAATCAAATTCTGATTTCTGTTTCTTGAATCGAAATTTATACAGTATTAGCAACAACTGACAGACCTATAGGCATTCTTATCCATTATTAGAATAGTTCTTGTCTGCTTGTTTCATACAGTCTTACAGAAATAGAATGTTGTCAGAAATTTTTATGTGAACACTCAGTTTATATGGGTATATTTCCATATTTCACTTCATATTAATAGTTTGATGACCAATAGAAATATGACTTGGAATTTAACCCTTTAACCCTTGAATACTGAATGGATTCTCCCATTCAGTTATAAAAGTATACATTGGGACGGTTTATTATTCATTTGGAGGGGTGTTCACTGTTCAGGTAATAAAAGCAGACAGAAAATACAGATAATACTAGTACAGAATGAGTCCTATTTATAATTTATTAGAGGGAAATGTTTAGTTAATAAGTTCAACAAACAACACTTTTGTTGACAACTTTACAGCAGGATTCATCGTACTCGAACTGATTTTCAGATGTACTATGAAACATTCTCCAAACATACAGTAATTCCCAAAGTATATGACCCTTTAACCACAGCAGAATTGTCGGACATTTTTCAGGATTTAGTTGGAAATATGGCTTGTTGCCATTTATCGTAAAGCTCTCACCGAGAGCTTTCCGATGAATGGCAGCAAGCCATATTTCCGACATAATCCTGAAAAAAATCCCATAATTCTGCTGTGGTTTAGGGGTCGATTATTTAGGACATTACTGTACTTCGCACATGTTTTTAACTGAAAATTCTTTTATCAGATACATTTTTCTGGACACCCAGACTTAGTCACTGTTGGAAATAATTTCAAATCATGATAGGATTTGAATGTTTCCATCAATATGTGACTGAAATTAGTAGATTTCTATCCATTCAGACATTCACCACTAATTAACATAAAGAGTGTCGCTTACTAGTGGTAATTTGTAGAACTGAGCCAAATTTTTATTTAAAACGTATTTCTGCTGTTGAATAATTCACTTTCGTTGTGTATTTTCCAGCCTGATTTTTCCATTATTTCTGGATTTTTTCATCCTTGCTAAAAAGGATATTATCTTTATCATCTTGGGACTATCATTCTGCTCGATCTGAATAAATTCAGTCGCAATCAGTTATCGCCGGTCTATATTTAAAGCATAAGATCATACAAATTAATGAAAAACCATTGAATTTTAAAATTCTGAGTGATAAAATTAATATGTTGATAAGCAAAACGTTCTAATTCCAATCTTTGAGATTTCTGCTAATGGAAGAATGGATGTTATATCGTGCCTTAGATATAGACTCACGATAGGTTGTGGAGGACTCAGTTTATTTAGACTGCGGGAATGTAATCTGTTGGGAACTGTCTCCAGTAGTTTAGTCACCTCATTATTAGTCAGTCTGTGATTCCTTCTAGTCATACCAGTCAAATTGTTGTTCTAGACTATATTTGAAACAGTTTTCCTTTTTGGAAGATTATCACCCAGCCCGGTTTTTTCATTTTTGTGGAAGCATTTTTTGTGTCATTTTTAAAACTAAATGCACTTTAGTAATGATTAACCCTTTCTTAAATTCAATTATAAAAGTAAACATTGGAATGGTCTGTATTCTGGAGGGGTGTTCAGGAAAAATGAGTAGATGACCGCCAGACTAATAAATAATACAAGTGCAGAAGGATTACTATTCATTGTTTGGGAAATGTTCGGATGATATTATCAACAAGCTACCAATGGCTGTTTGTTGAACTTATTATCTACACATATCCTGGAGGGAACTACTCATCAATGAGTTTTTTATTAAGAAAGGGTTAATTTAAATTGCCTTATGAGTATTCTCGCAAAGTTAAGGATCTCATCTGGTTAATGAAAACGTTCCAGTGAATAGATAGGCTAAAATTATAAGCCAATGGAGAAGTGAAATTATGTATTATTAGAATTTTTTTTTTAAATTTAGGTTGGTAATATTCAACAGGACTCAATCCAAGTTGTCCTTGTGTAAAATTTAATTTCGTACAGGCAATAATTAAGTTTTAGTTTTCAAAGTGACATGATTGTTTTTCCACATTGCATGCATCCTTTCTCGCGCATCCACACTGGGTGAACTACAATCCAAGTAATCCGGACCATGTCTACAAAAAACTCGGACTGTGTTCTACCAGAAGCCTTTAAGAACAGATCCCCTGGATAAAATGTTTATATAAATGAGGTTTCTTGTGGACAGTGTGTCCTGAATTCTTGTGTTCTCACTGGTTTCTTGTAGAGATGATCCAGGTTTTTTGGATGTCGTTTGCCCAGATATTTCTGGACATTTGGGATCGGGTGTTCATGCGGCCAGTCAAACTGTTATTGCTCACAATGTATTGATACTAATACATTTTGATAATAGTTTTGAGGTGGTTTCCAAATTGACGCGATATATATCTTTTGGGCAAAGGTAATATATCTCATTTTACTTTTAACACCAATTTGGTGTTGAACGCTCGGTTTATTTTAATTAGGGTTGGTTTTTAGTTTCCCCATTTAATTCATGACTTGTCTCTATGTACCAGAACATATTGACTGTTTTGGAACTGTTTTGAAGTAGGAATATGCATGTGTGTTTGTATTTTGGGGGGATGAAAGTCCATATTCATGTTGTGAAATAGAGTGGGGTTTATTTATTTCCTTTTATGGGGGATTAATAATAAATGAAATAGTTGAATATTGTAGCAAGAGTTAAGCACATGTTAAATGTTCCCTCTGTTTCTCTCAACCTCTATAGATACTCTTCAGATCATTTTAAATTCATGTTTGTAATAAGAATTTCATTGGTGTATAAATTTAACAGGGTTCATACATGTTGGCTCCAGTGAAAGTTAACTTCAATGGTGATACTGGATAGTGTTGAGATGACTTTTTTCTTGTAAGGCCATTAAACTAAAATATCTGTGTTCTCAGGCAATTAGATCTCAATTTTGAGATGAGCGAGGGAGGAAATTTATTTTTAAAAATTTCTCAAAATCTGGAAAACATACTCCAGAAAAAAAAATTATTTTTGATTGTTCAAATCCAATATTTCTAACAATAAATATTGAAATAATGTTTGACAAGGCTTTGTAAAAGTAAATTCAGTGATGAGGGATGTGCCTGTGAGATCACTGAATTTTTATTTATTTGGCCCAATTGCAAGAAAGCATTAGTTCTATTTGTCCAGGTATTCTTTCCCCTATGCCAAACACTACTGATTCAGCCAATGTCAACACATTCTTTAACACATTCCGTTAGTGTCAAAATATTGCATATGTCTATATGCTGAGATCAACACGCACCTGTACCAATGACGTCAGACATATACAATTTGATGTGGTACAGAGCGCTAGTCCATTACCATCGAAGCATTACATATTCAAAGCATAGCAGACACAACTTGAAAAATTCCAAATGTGTTGGAGCCATAATTATGGTATATTAAGGTGATAATACATTATAAATATATCAAAACAAGGCTATCATTTGAAGATAATATAGCAATTTAACAATATCGAATTCAACGTGACCAAGGAATTAGACCACTGAATGTTCATGCAATAGAAATCACTTGAGCCTTGTAACATGAAGATACGTAAGCAGAACATGGGAAGGACTACAGTAATGCTCTAAGTAATCGACTTCTTAACCACAGCAGAATTATGGGTAACTTTTCAGGATTTAGTCGGAAATATGGCTTGTTCCCATTGATGAATGGCAACAAGCCATATTTCCGACTAAATCCTGAAAAGTTACCCATAATTCTGCTGTGGTTAAGAAGTCAATTACTTAGAGCATTACTGTACCTTTTACAAATTGGTAGGATAAACAGAACCAAATGAATGAAACAAAAATGCATGTGCACACCAGCTGTCACACCCGGATTTAAATGTTCAGAATCCATTGTTTATTGATAAATTACCACAGTTCTGCGTTTAATTTAACAGGCCTTTAGATTACCTTCAATTGTGCACACCTCGGCAGAACACAGACTTCCACTATCAGACCATGGTTCTGCCCTGTGTGAGAATTTTTTTAATTTTACATCAATGAAGCAATTGATAAATTAGTTTCTGTCTGTTCAAATGAGAAGTTTTTGAAGTATCATATTTGTATTCATATATATGAAGATGGCATGTCTTCATGTGCTCTTAATTTGGGGACAATTCCATATTTGGGAACCCCCTTTTCCAGCTTAAATTTGGGGGAATTTAAAAGCCTGAAATTAAACAACATTTATTTTTAAGCTTTAATATGGCCATGGGATGTTTATTTTCGCTCTATAAACATTTATATATGAAATAACATTGAATACATTTTGTGGAAGAAAATTGGGAACAGGCAACAAGCCATTGGCTTATTTGAAACCCTCACTATGCACATTTGATGCTTATTTCACCGAAGCAAGTGGCAGGTAAAACAATAACTGGGATTTTTTACTCCCATGTTTATTCTGGCTTTCTGGTCCACAACGATGTATGAACTGTGTTAAATCTTCTGCATTTACCCACTACCTTCACCAGATAAATATTTTACTATCAGTGTTATGTGTTTGTTGTTAAGTTAGTGGAAACCACAGTATTAGTGTATTAATCTATTTTTGTAAAAGTTGTCAATATAAGTTTTAAGAGTATCAAGTTTATTTTTCTTTGCAGTCATCATATTTTTTGAGTATAATTTTTATATCAGCTTTTATTACATAAATTGGTTTAAATTAAAAAATTATGTGTTTGTTATGGTTTGGTTTCCACGATGAAGCCACTTTTTTGAAATTTCACCCTAGAAAAAGTGAGCTGTAATATATATTAATCAATCCCAGTGTTAAATGTGCTTGTCAAGCAAAATTCTGTCAATATCAATGATCAAAACCAGTTAAATACATACAGAGTATCAGCCTAATTTATATAGGAGGTTGATGCTCTATATTATGTTTTTATTTGTCCTGATTCATATGCATGATTAATATCTCATATAATTTGACTAAATTCTTAAGCTAGGGACAGATACACATATGTCATATGATGGTTGATATTTCCATGAGTTTTGCAAACTTCATCTACAGTAAGTTGATTTAGCATGAGATATCTGGAAATTTATTTGCAGTGTTGTGACAACCACCTTAACTCTTCCTTGACTGGAGCTTCCTGACATTTTGCGAAAACCCTGTACCAATTGATGCATTCTCTTATATATGCGAGTCTCCCATAGGGAGCCTCACATATATATAAAAAAATGCATTGGCCTAATAATATTGACCTTGACCTTGTAAGCCAGTGAATTATTTTATATATGTGAGACACCCTGTGCATCAGGGTTAATAACAATTTTTTTTTTTTTTATTTAAATGCCAAATCCAGTTCTTTTTGAGGTGCTTGAAGATAACCAACTCGAGTCAACTGTTTTTGGTATTAATCTCAAAACACCACAATAATTATGTTCAATATCTGACATATGTGGATCTAAACCTGCTTGCTCTTTATCATGATTGAGTTGCCTGATGCAGAAATACTCTCCTTCCACCTTATTGAGAGAAAAGCTTCCACCTGATCCAACCAGCCGATATTGCTCACAAATTGACAGAATTTTGCCGTTTCTTCCTTCCTTTCCCTTTTGTTTTCTTTGCGCTTTCTAACTGTCATTACTGAATGATATTTAGCTCAAAATAATGTAGACTTAATCAGTCACGCCTGCCATAACCTTAGTGAATGCACTATGTATAAAACATATATCATTGGGCATAGCAGTTAATCAGCGCAATTGGTGTGTAGCCAGATAGCATTGGTTTATTCAGTGCTTCTCGACAATGGACGGAAATGGTTAATTGAAAGTCTTGACGCTCATTCTTGTTCAATTGTATCTGAAGACTCACGATAATTATATGCCAACTGGAACATTTATAACATTGAAGATAATCTGTTTCTTTGTCAATCTACCCATGAACCTACAGTAATGCCTGAAGTATATGACCCTTTAACTACAGCAGAATTATGGGAAATATTTCAGGATTTAGTCACAAATATGGCTTGCTGCCATTCATTGGAAAGCTCTCTGTGAGAGCTTTCTGGTGAATGGCAGCAAGCCATATTTCTGACTAAATCCTTAAAAATTTCCCATAATACTTTGTGGTTTAGGGGCCAATTATTTGGGACTTTACTGTAGTTATATAAACACTGGTTCTTTTCTAGCATTATTAGTATCACTTTAACAATTAAAATACATAGGCCATTTAATAACTGGATACTGCTGTGTAGTTTGTTGACTCCAATTACTTCACTTGAAAGAATGTTGACATCTTACCTATTTTGAGTGTTCACACTACTGGAACAGATTTTGCATTTCATGATCTGCATATACACATTCCGGTTTTATTATTGATATAAACATAATTTTCTCTTGTCAACAGCATACCACTGGTACTGATTACAGCAGGAAACCGGAACACGAAACATACCACTACCGGATTTTGTTGCCAGTTATTTTCATTAATAGTGATCTGAATGACATGAAACTTGGGTTTTTGTCACATAAGATGTGCAGTGACTGTTTCTGTAAAAAAAAATGCAATATTCGGACAATAATTCATTCTAAGTGGCTTTAATACTGCATTCATCTAAATTTTGTCATATTAAGACCTCATAAAACAAAATGCAGTAATATTTCATACGGATAAATGAAAAAATAAGACAGTCGGCCATTTCTCAAAAAAGAATATGCAATATAACACTACTTAGCCCATTGTAATGACCACGAAATTAAGTTGCTGGTCGAGCATGTTTATTTTTATCAACAATAAAACCGGAATGTGTATATGCAGATCACAAAACATAAAATCTGTTCTGGTAGCGTG
Organism: Siphonodentalium dalli; assembly: GCA_032622095.1. Taxonomy (NCBI): domain Eukaryota; kingdom Metazoa; phylum Mollusca; class Scaphopoda; order Gadilida; family Siphonodentaliidae; genus Siphonodentalium; species Siphonodentalium dalli. The sequence goes on along the minus strand of CP136062.1, from coordinate 114,268,296 downwards.
GTGTTGTCAACTCAAATAACCAAAGCATTTCAAGATCACATTTTATTATCGGATATCCAGCAGATAATAAGGACCCCTTTCGACTTACGTTCATAAAAGTTACAGTAATTCCCTAAATAATCGACTCCTTAACCACAGCAGAATTATGGATAATTTTTCAGGATTTAGTCGGAAATATGGCTTGTTGCCATTCATCGGAAAGCTCTCACTGAGAGCTTTCTGATGAATGGCAACAAGCCATATTTCCGACTAAATCCTGACAAATTACCCATAATTCTGCTGTGGTTAAGGAGTCGATTATTTAGGGCATTACTGTAATTCATTGCATGCATCTTAGCTGTCTGAGCCTGTCTCTTATCCATTTTGTATGTTAGATTGGATTTTCCATCTTCCGGTACACTGTGCATTAAATAGAATTAACTTCCAGTACAATGTATTACTATTAGATGGGACTTTCACTCAACCATTTCTTCCATGCCGTGTATTTTGGAGTTCCAGACCAATCTCTTTGTATTTATATAAACTTTGTTTTGTATATGGGGAGTTTTCTTAGTTATTTTGTTAATTACAGAGTTATTAATTAATATTCAAATGTTTCTATGTTTTTAATAAAGTAATTTTGATAATAGTATCAATTATGTGTCGGAAATGGTGTTTTTCATTATCATATGTCAAAAAGGGGGCAAAGATATGTTTCATTGTGGACTACTGACAATATTTAATCTGTATCATAAAAAGGGAAATACCGTACTGTATTCTCTAATATTGTTCTACTTCTTTCTACTCTCTGTTATTACTAAGTACTAACTTTTGTACTTTCAAAGATTAATCTCAAAACAAGATTTCAAGCAAGAGTACCTCTATCAGTCCAAATTTCAGCTCAGCAGTTTGATTAAATTACCAAGTAGAAATTTTATGAAAATATCAATAGATGACTTTATTACATACTAATGTTATTAACTACAATTGATATTGAAGGCACACATACTGTTTTGAAAAAAAAATTTACACAGAGAAAGCTGCAGTAAATAAAATTTGTACAAATGAATTTGATATCAGAACGTTGTTTCACTCTCATTGGAAATCGAAATAGCTAACCCTTTCATGACGGGAGCTGCACTGGTGCAGCATTAAAGACCCTGTGCCAGTGCATTCTCTTATATATGTGAGTCTCCCATAGGGAGCCTCGTATACATAAGAGAATGCACTGGCTTACAAGATCAGGTAGGGTGACTCGCATATATAATAGAATGCATTGGCACAGTGTTTTTCGCAAAACTTGAGGAAGCTCCAGTCATCAAAGGGTTACAATATAAAAGATGGCTGTTTTTACATGTACTCTGATTTCATTAAAAGAAGCATTGATAATTCAATGAATCCTAACTAGATGGAAGTGACCACTTGCTAAGTTGAAAAATGAATTTCATGAATATCGCAAGTTTAATTTTCTTCTGATTTCTTATTGATATTTAATACTGACATCATTAGAACTTTATATTTCTAGCATTATGTGAGCCTTCAAGCAATTTACATCAATTACAGTTATATTTTCCATACATTCTTGAGTGGTATTGGTCTGTCACTAGTAAATGTTGAGCCATCTAACTATTTAGATCGACGATTGCTTGAGATCGTTTGTTGTGTTTCTCTGAAGCAACATTCTCACTTTTCCTTCACATGCTGCAGCGAATGGTTGTCATTTCTGGATTATCATTGAATGTGTATCGGCAACACAAATATTACAAATTATAAATTTTGCTGACAAAATAATGACAAGAGAAGAATATTTCTGGTTGAGTTCCACCTTAAAATGAACTTTTTAATAAATTTTGTACTGTTCATTTCCTGCCAGTTTTATATCTTGAATATTTGAGGTAAAGTAACAATTTAGCTAATGTCACATGCAATTGAAATGTTGGTAATTTTTCAGTGGATAAAGTCAGCCTGTTGTTTCAGATTTCAATTTTGGTTAGTGTTGAAAACATTGAAGATCATTGATATTGTATTGTTTCTTCTCTTTGAAGACAATGGTTTTCAGATATAGATCATGTTTTTCTTCACATATATTTTCCAATTTTTCACTGTGGCACATTTATAGAAAGAATCACCATTTATAGATTAATTTCAAATGTATGGTCATTAATATATGCTCGATCCAATGGACATGAGTGAAATTGTGAGTTGTGTAACACGTTATCTCTTGGGATCAACGCAGTCCAAACTGACAACCCTGTTCATCATTTATGTGGTTTCTTAAAAAATGTCTAAAGTCTATGAAGAAAAAGTTACTTCAATAGATACCAATATGATGTGCACAAAATTAGCATTAGTAAAGGAAAACTTTACATATGAAAGCAGAGAACCTATTTGCAATACCTCGCGGTACAAGTCTGAGTTTAGTGTGTGTGACATTTGCAGAATGGGGTCCCCAGATGGTGAATTTAGTGACGCTATAGCTTCACCAAATTCACCCTCTGGGGACCTCATTCTGCTTTGGCCTCATCTGCTATGGAGAACTAACATCAGATTGAAGTTCCCCAGTTGAAGTTGGTGATGTTTAACCATTAGTCACCACGATTATGCATTTTATCTTCTGCAAATTAGGGGATACAGAAACTCAACAGAAGGGAAAAAGTAACTAAAAACAATGTTAATTGAGACTATAGATACTTCCCAGAAGATGAGACCTAAGCAGAATGAGGTCCCCAGAGGGTGAATTTGGTGATGCTAGCCTGCTTTGTGGGACAGCATCACTAAATTCACCCTCTGGGGACCTCATTCTGCAATGACAGGCACACTATCTACAGACTTGATGACTGGAGAACCTATTTGCAATATTTCACAGTATATTGTTTTTGCCTTGAAATATGACAGGGTTGTCAAATTGGATGTTTAATTTTCTGGGATTAAATGCCACTTGCTCACAATGATTGTTAGTTTGAGAATGTTAAATGCTACTCATAAATAGATTTTTGTATTTGATACAAGGGTTATTTTTTGTAGAGGGGGTGCTCATGTAAACTGGGTTCAAACCCGTTTTCCGATGTGGTTGGTTAGAGTGTTCCTCATTAATATAAATTTCGTTTTATAACTTTTTAACTAAATTTTCATATTTTTGTGTATTTGTAGTAATAAAATTCTTAAAACTATTAATACTAACTTGCTTCTTACTAACATACTAACATACCTCTTAATTCAGATTGTTTGGCTTCGGCAATCCGCTACGGCAACCCTTTGTTGTGGCCCAGTTTGCTTCAGCAAATTGCTTCGGCATTGCTGATTGCCGTAGTCAATTATGGGGGCTGTACTAATGTAGATGAATTAAGGCTGTATTCTACTATCAAGTTTTACTGATGCTGAATAGCAAAAAGTGGGAATGGTCATACAGGCTTTCCGAATGTGGTGTCAAATTAGGGTACACATTCCTATACATTAGAGGGAAACGTTCAGATAATATGGGCGATTTGTTGATCTTATTATCTGAACATTTTCTAAGAGAACTACTCGTCAGTATTTAGTAAAGAAAGGGTTAAATATATAGACTGTTAGTAATTATTCTGTGTTAAAAACATCTAGTCAGTATTGCATCTGGTCAGTACAGTGTCCATCCATATAAGTTCAAACTGATCCCAAATTCACCCAGTGCAACGTCAACATGTGTACCGTTTCCCACTTTGCCATACAAAGGTGATGTACACTTCAGCACATACGGAAAGCCAATGTACTCCATCTTAATTTCTATGGTGAGGTGAAGTGAACCTTTTAATGATTTATAATGCCTCACTCTCTGATGTACAGTAATGCCCTAAATAATAACCTCCTTAACCACAGCAGAATTATGGGTAATTTTTCAGGATTTAGTCGGAAATATGGCTCACTGAGAGCTTTTGGATGAATGGCAACGAGCCATATTTCCGACTAAATCCTGAAAAATTACCCATAATTCTGCTGTGGTTAAGGAGTCAATTATTTAGGATTTACTGTACTTGCTCACTTTGACTCTCTTTCAGTACCAGTGTCCTCATATTTGGCCATCATGCATTGTGAGGCCATATTTCCAAGTCATAACGATATAATAGCTTTTAGGAATTTTACAAGCACTGGGAATGCTATGTGATGTTAAACTTCAGTTTTGCAGACTCTGCAAATAACATGAGCAGAGGTCAGTATTTGCTATTTAGATTCCAAAGATCAAAGGTGAAACATTCTTCTCATAAAAACGTTATTGCAATCCTATAACAGATGTAAATTTTTCTACCCAGGGGCAAATTTCAAATTAAATCTGCATTTGCATTGAAGTGAAGGTTCAGAGGAACATTTTTCCAAGATAAAAAAGTCAATTTTGGCACTCAATTGAGTTGTATGAAATAAATTTAAAATCCTGCTGGATAGAATCCTGAATACATAGATGCACAACTGAACAACATGACAAAAACTCATTTTTAGTCAAGTTTATCAAAACTTCGACTTATGGTTTGAAGAGGGAAGTTTGGCTGCTGGCCCCAAAGCTATAATAACATAGCCGTTTATTGATGGATTCTGACAACTCAATGAGTTTATCGTCACGTGCGACAGCTACACCCAGGAAATTAGGCCTGCTCCGACTTTCTAACCAGAGTTATGCCATTTGTTTCGATTTATAGAAATTTTATGTCCGTTAGCACAATAACTTGAACAAACGTCACCCAATTTCATTCATATTTGGTATATCAATCTATCACAACAATATCTTGATCGAGTCCTACAGATTCACTCTTATGGGCAACAAAACTCGAAAAGAACCATCTTTGATGCACAACACTTGTTTCCAGTTACATTCATACATTCATCGGAATTGATTTGCCTCTGGGTAAAGTGATTTGCTCCAAGAGTTAAAATGGTCATGTAAACAGGCCTTGGTTCATCTCATCTGCTTACTTATTAACCACAGGGGCATGTCTTTAAACACAAGTAAAAATTATACTTAAACAAATTTGATTTAAATATGAGCGCACCACTTTAACAAACGCATTGCTATTGATATAATATGTAACATATTATATTACATATTATATCAATAGTGATGCGTTTGTTTTAAAGTGGCTTGTTGTTTAAATTATATTTTTTACTCGTTTTAATGACATGCCCCTGTGATATTAACTCTGTACTTGGGGGATGATTTATTAACGTTGTCCCTTGGAATTATCCAGACCCGAGTTTAAAAAAAAATACAGCTTCATATAGAGGTGTATAATCCAGGTTTAACCACACATCTGTTTAACAGAGTTCATACGCTGATCTGGTATCCTGGAAAGATTTGGAATTTTATAGAACCATTTCCAGGCGTGGCAAAGTTCAGGCAAATATACAGTAATGCCCTATATAATTGACTCCTTAACCACAGCATAATTATGGGTAATTTTTCAGGATTTAGTTGGAAAGCTCTCACTCAGAGCTTTCCGATGAATGGCAACAAGCCATATTTCCGACTAAATCCTGAAAAGTTACCCATAATTCTGCTGTGGTTAAGGAGTCGATTATTTAGGGCATTACTGTACCCTTCACAGATGCTGTCTTAGAAAAGTCATGGAATTTCAAAATTATCATTGATTTACTCTTGATGTTGAAGCTTGTGGATAAAACACATATGTCGACAATATCATAGGATGCTTTTAGAAGATATTAAGACTAATTTAACTGGTATAGAAAACTAGTACTGAAGAGAGATGAACTAATTAAGCTCTCTATCATACATTTAGTTGAACTCCTGCCCAGCGAAGTCTGGAAAAAGTTATGGAATTTCATTGGTTTGGCCGTTGTGGGTCTTGGAAAGTTTCTGAAATTCCTAGAAAAGTTATGGATATGTGTATGAATCCTAAAATATGTGTTGCTGTTGCCAACAAAAGTTCAGATATCTTGTGTCAGATGGGTAATTCACGAAACTTTTGAAGGTACTCAATCCGATCAGACGGTCTCCATACCACCAAAATACAACAACAACAACATTTCTTCAAAATACACTTTAGTTATCAGAATCGATTTATTGCAACAAAATAATGCTACCGGTAACCACTGTCAACTATGGTATCATATTTCCAAAAACTAGTTATTTATCAACATTTTGTTCAACAAAATATGGCTGTATTATCACTAAAAGTATCACAAAATTTGACCCTATTGCCACCTGATTTTAGATTATCCATCTTCATCCGCAATTTTGTCCCAGACCCTCTGTTTGACCACGTGTTTCTGGGCCACATATTATTACACATCTCGAGAAATAACAAACTTCAAAAATTGATATCTGATCACTCTGAGCTTTGATGGGTGGGTTCCTCGACTCGAATCAAATATTTTTTACCCCCCGAATAACGAAATAGTAATTTAGAAGCATCTGATCGGATTGAGTACCTTTAACAAGGAGGAATAATTTACACATTTTGCTACATGTTTGGTGCCACAAAATCACATGTTAAAAGTTACACATATGTTTGGCTGAAATTGTCAAGGTCACTGACAAATATGCAGCGATATCACATATCGTTATATTTTAGCCTCTCTAACTAGAGGTAGACTGTCCAAAAACCAAAACAAACCAGTATGTCACAGTAGTAGCTGATTTGGGATAATAGCAACATAGGCATGTCACAAGAACACAGATTGCTGGCAAAAATTATTTTTAGTCTTATTAAACTGTGGTACTTTCGATGCTACAACTAATTTTTATACCCCCAAACAAAGGATTACATGCATCCGTCCAGATCACCAGTTATCAGATCGTTATGAAATGTGGTATACATATTTTTCAACAGGAGGGCTTTCAAAAGAGGGTTTATTGAAGTTCACATTTTCCATTCAAGAGTTATCCCTCTTTATTTAACTGAAAATGTTGGATTTCCATCCATCTGCTCATATATCTCAGCCATGGGTTATTGGATTCTGCTGAAATTTGGCATGGAGGTTTGGCATTGACAGGGCTTTCAAAAGTGGGTTCAGTAATGTTATTTGCATTTCCGTTCAAGAGTTATCCCTCTTTGTTTATCTGAAAATGTTGGATTTCCGTCCATCTGCTCATATATCTCAGCCATGGGTTAGTGGATTCTGCTGAAATTTGGCATGGAGGTTTGGCATCAGGAGAACTTTCAGAAGAGTCAGTAATTTTATTTTCATTTTCTATTCAAGAGTTATCCCTCTTTGTTCATCTTAAAATTTATGTTCGTTCACTCATATATCTTTTTAAATTTAGTTTCCGTCCTGCCCATGTTTCAATTGGCACCATGGGGTATGCCAACACCTGAGGTGCAATTTCTTGTTGTCAGGGGCCTGTGTTGAAGAGCTAGATACAGATGTTATTACTTTGTACTTAGATTGCATCGACAGACTATAACATATAGTATATGGTATATGCATCCTGTTTCCAGCTAAGTTCCATGCAACAGTTATCTTTAGCCAACAATAAAATGGACCATCTGCAGATGCAAAGATCCCATACAGTTTGTACAAGGTCGTGTGGAGTTTATAGACCTGGTCATAATTCAGCTTTTGGACAATTTATCCCACCACATATTTTATATAATTTTACCAGTAGTAGGTTGATACCTGAAGTCTGAGAGGGGTTGAATCGGTAAATTAAGTCATATGCCATCCTATGAAGGCGAAGCTGCATGGTTCAATTTCTGATAAATGTTGGAGATTTGTGATCCACTTAAAGGGACGGTAACCCGACTTGTGTATCTATGCAAGTTTGATAGTTGCTTTCTATGGGAATGTAGTACGTCAGCCATACTCAAGTATAATGCTCCTTGTTTATTCTGGACTACAGAATCACACATGTGTGAAAACTGGCGGTTTGGTGTTGCAAAAAATAATGTCATTTGAATATGATGGTATACCAGCGTTGTACTGAAGCTGGAAATATCACAATGCATGTACTGAGTGAAACAAATTGTTGGATGTCTGGGCTATTCTGTTGTTCAATTATTTATGTCGTTTACCAATTTGGGTGTGAAAACGCACATATTTTGGATCCTCTGCTATCACCCGTTCTTCCTCCAGTCCACAATCACCCGCGTCTGTTACCGGGGTGGTATTGGAACACTCACGCATTGCATCGTTAGAAAGCGATATAGTTCAAAAATTCCCCCCCCCCCCCCCCCCCGGGACTTAACTTCACCCCACTCATTTTGTTCCTTATTATGTCCTTCAACTTTTAAGCAATGTTAACAAGAAAAAAAAGTGGCCGTGTAGACTCCAGACAATATGGCGTCCATCATGGCCGCCGTTTTTCAGACCAGACCCTAAGTAAGTTTTATGCAAATTATAGTGGGAAAATCTAGTAAAATGTATACAAATGTATATATTTTCGTGAAGCTAAGACATAATGACACTTTTTTGGGCCGAAATTGAACTCACCATCCAAGATGGCCACCAAAATGGCCGCCGGAAGTTGAAAATATGAAATGTTTTCACAAATATCTTCTCGATCAATTCATGCTGTTTGGAACTAGTTGAGCAATGCAACTTTATTTTGTGTTTTGTATATTAACTGATCATTGGAGCAATTAAATATGCAATTATTGGGGTCCTAACCTCTTCCGATCCCTCAAAAAATAGATTTTACAATATGCGGTATAAAATTTCACAAAAAATCACAATTGGGATTCTAGTCATATTTCAACAAGAAATGAACAGAACTTTGTAATATAAGTGAGGCATATCATTACCTATGAATATTCCAAATCACTGGAACCAAAATTCTTACTTTGGCTCAAAATGGCTGCCAATATGGCCGCCATAATATGGAAAATGGTAAATATTACACCAGCGTGTCTTGCAATCGCTTACACGTTGTGGTTGATGTATAAAATTGGCTATTCTGCATTTTATACATTGAATACTAACATATCTGATGCACCATGGTTAATTGTTACTAATGTCACCACTGACGTCGTCAAAAAATATTGGACTTTTCTCTCAAAAACTTGACATAAATATTGGCAAAAATTCACTTTTCAGGTTTGGGCCATTTTTTCAGGTAAAATATAACTATCTTTGGATTGAAAGGTGTTTATTGTTTTGATCTATTTTAAATGTGTCACACTACGGTCTTTATAGACTAAATTGCTCAAAATGGCAATTTGTAAAATGTAATTTTTTTACATATATCCCGAACATTCGCTGCATTATACGAAAAGGTAGCAAATTGTGACTCACTTGGTTATTATACGTGTTAGTTAATTAACTGACAACTACATGTTCTATTCTGGTTGTCCCAGTTCCGTATGGGGCATGACAAATTCATTTTAAAGTATGTAATTTTGCCGAGAACCTCTTTTGTGAATTTGGCCATATTTATCGAAAGGAAGGGCAGAACTTTGAGACAGAACTGAGATGGACCATAATCTTTGTCTATTCTGGTCCATTATGATAAAAACAAATGTCAACTGGATACAGTGTGGATGCCAAGATCGTAGCCAGGGAGTTACTCTATGATCATGTGAGGTGAATAGGTATACAGGGAGTTATTGTATGTCATGACTGATGTGAGTAGGTATACAATGAGTGAGTATATGGTTATGAGTGGGTTGTCCATGGTAGGATGCATCTAGGTATACAGGGAGTGGTGAGGTGAATCGGTATGCATGGAGTGACTGTATGGTGTATGATTGTGTATATCCAGTACGGGTGCATCCGGTGTGCCTGTATGGTCATTGGTGTGGTGTATGGATATAGCTACATGGTCATCTATGTGTTGATTATGTATATAATGAGTGACTGTAAGGTCATGGCGGATGTACATGTGTTGTCTTCATGATCATGGATGGGGTGTGTGGATAAATAGGGAGTGATTTTAGTTACGGGTAATGTGTATAGGTATACGTGGAGTGACTGTACGGTCATGATTGAATATGAATACCTGGAGTAAGCTGGGTGGACATTATTGAGCGTGTGGGTATATAGGGAGTGCCCTTGTGGTAACGGGTGGGATGTATATTTATATATCTCGTGTATGTATTACCACCGGTGGGTGTATAGGGCTTAGCTGTATTATCATGGATGGCGTGTATGATTATACAGTGAATTGCTGAATTATCATGTGTGAGGTGTATATGCAAGTATGGATTGTTTGAGTGGTCGTGTGTACGGGTTTTTTATATCTGGAAGGGCTGAATGGCCATTAGTGAGGTTTACATGTATACCTGGAGTGAATCTATGGTCTAGGGTGGGCTGCATATGTATATTGAATGGTTATATGACTATGTGTGTCGAATAGGTATACAGGTAGTGACTGTATGGTTGATGGTGAGATGAGTACATGTAGGTATACAAGTAGTAACTGTATGATCATAAATGTAATGAACACCTATACAGGGGTGACTACATGGTCATGTGTCAGGCATATGAGTATACCTGATGTTTCTCTTTGGTGACTCGTGGCGATATGGTCATGTGTAGGTTATAGCAGTATACACATGTGTTGCTTTATTGTCATGAGCGAGGGATATGTGTATATAGAGAGTGGCTATATGGCCATGGATGAGGTGCATATGCATACATGGAGTGACTATACTGACATGGCTGGGGTGTATTAGTATATATTGAGTGGCTATTCGGCTATGGTGTGATAAATAGGGATACAGGGAGTGACATGGCCAATGTTGAGGTGAATATGTATGGATTGACCATGATCATGTATGAATGTTTTGAATAGGTACACACGGGGTGGCTATATGGCCATAAGTCAGGTGAAGGAGTATACCAGGTGACATGGGTGAGGGTATGTGTATGAAGCGAGTGGCTATATGGCAATTGGTGAGGTACATATGTATACCGGAGTGACTTTATGGTCATTGTTGTGGTGTTGATATATATATATTGATTGTCTATTTGAACATGCGTTTGGAGAATAGGTATACAGGGGATGACCTTATGGCCAATGGTGAGATGAATGGGTATACAAGGAGTGACTATATGGTTATGGGTCATGTTTAGGAGTATACCCGGTGTGCCTGCATTGTGGTGCGTGGCTGTATGGTCATCCGTGGTCATGGGTCAGGTGTACATGTATACAATGGGTCACTATATTGGTATGTATGTGGTGTTTATGTATATATGTAATGACTTTGTGATAATGGGTCGCTTTCCGTGATATGACTCTCTGACATGACCTCTCTATTGATTAACATATCCTTGAGTTATTGTGGAAAGTGATGGCCACACAAGGTACACATGTACAACACACCCATTACCCCAGTCACTCCATATGTACATATACACCACACAAATGACAACATAGTTACCCACTTTATACACGTACACCTGATCATACAGCCATACTTGGTTATACCCGTACATACCACAAATGACGATACAGCCACGAGTCACCATGCATGAACACCAGGTATACACATACACCCGACACATGACCATATAGTCACTCTATGTATACATATTCACTACATTCACGACCATACAGTCACTCATTGTATACATATTCACCTCACCATGGACCATACAGCCACTGCATGTATACCTATTCGCCATACCCATGACCATAGAGTCAATCCAGGTATACATACGCACATCACCAATGGTGAGCCCTTCCAGATATACTAATACCTGCACATACGACCACTCATAAGTTCCATACTTGCCATACTCATACAAGCCATCCATGATCATACATCTACTCCCCATACACCACCAATAATAACACATCCACAACATATATAAATATACGTCCCACCGTTACCAACAGGGCACACCCTATATACCCACACATAATTCATGACCATACAATAACTCCATGTATACCAATTATCCTCATCTGTGATAATAGAGTAACTCCCTGGCTGCCATCTTGGCTTCCACCCTGTATCCAGTTGATAATTTTTTTCCATAATGGGCCAGAATACCCACATGTCATGGTTCATCTCAGTTCCGTCTCGAAGTTCTGCCCATTTCCTTTCAATAATATGGCCAGAATCATAAAAGAGGTTCTCCGCAAAATTCCATACTGCAACTTTAAAATGAATTTGTCATGCCCCACACGGAACTGGGACAAACATAATAGAACGTAGTTGTCAGTTAATTAACTAACACGTACAATAACCAAGTGAGTCACAATTTCCTACCTTTTTCGGATAACGCAGATAATAATGTTCGGGATATGTTAACTTTTAACAAATTTGGTTGCCATTTTGGAAGCCATCTTGAGCAATTTAGTCTATAAACACCGTAGTGTGCCACATTTAAGATAGACCAAAACAATAAACACCTTTGATACCAAAGATAGTTGCATTTTACTTGAACAAATGGTCGAACCCTGAAAAGTGAATTTTTGCCGATATTTATGTCAAGATTGTGAGAGAAAAATACAATATTTCTGGTGATGTCAGTGGTGACAATAGTAAAAATGATCCGTGGTGCATCAGACATGTTAGTATGCAATGTATAGAATACAGATTAGCCAATTGTATATATCAACCACAACTTGTAAGCGATTGCAGGACACCCTGGGGCAATATTTACCATTTTCCATATTTTGGCGGCCATTTTCGCAGCCATTTTGAGCCAAGGTAAGATTTTTGGTTCCAGAGAGTTGGAATATTCACAGGTAATGATATGCCTCACTTACATTACAATGTTCTTTTCATTTCTTGTTGAAATGTGACTAGAATCCCAATTGTGATTTTTTGTAAAATTTTGTACCGCGTTCTGTAAAATCGAATTGTTGAGGGATCGGAAGGGGCTAGGGCCCCATTAATTGCATATTTAATTGCTCCAATGATTAGTTGATATTCAAAATACAAAATAATGTCATATTACTCAACCAGTTCCAAACAGCATGAATTGATCTAGAAGATATTTGTGAAAAAATGTCTTATTTTCAACTTCCGGCGGCCATCTTGGATGGTGAGTTTAAATTTTTGCCCAAAAAAGTGTCATTATGTCTTAGCTTCACGAAAATATATACATTTCTATACATTTTACTAGATTTTCTCGCTATAATTTGCATAAAACTGAAAAACGGCGGCCATGATGGACGCCATATTCTCTGGAGTCTACATGGCCACTTTTTTTTTCTTGTTAACATTGCTTAAAAGTTGAAGGACATAATAAGGAACAAAATGAGTGGGGTGAAGTTAAGTCCCAGGGGGGGGGGGGGGTGCAAGGGTACCCCTATTAGCTCCCGGACTGAGTACATAGACGAAAATTAAATTTTCGAACACTCGGTCCAAACATCGCGTACGTTTCACAGCAGTCAGAGAGCTCAGAGCTTGGATTTCGAAATTCGCCCACAATCAAACTTGCATGCATTGAATATGCGGAACTTGTTTTATATTTTTTTAATATTTGGGACAAGCCCGCTTTTCGTGTCAGATTTTTCAAAGATTGAAAAATAATATCTCCTGGTATACAAGTTGCAGAGACAAACGCAGGTGTTTGATTTCTGCAAGTTACACCATTTGACAGCTGCCACTTACTGAAATTGACACAACACAAGGTGCATGGCGGGCACGTGAAACTAACATGGACTGACTGGGTTTGCATGACAGCAGCATTCAGACATGTTAGTTTCATAAATTGTCTACTGTGTCTGCAATGCAGATGTGGACATGCTGAATTATATCATCTGCTGCATAACTGTAATCTCAGAATACTAGACGACGTCATTTAGTGTCGTTCGACTCCTTTGTCATGCATAACGGGGAAAGGCGTGGTGAATTGTAACATATAACAAAAAACACATTGAGGTATAAGTCACAGGCCCCCCTCACACCCGGATTGTGCGTTGCGGTGGCTCAATATTATACCAGTACCAAACAGCATAGAGGAGAGATAAATCTCTTATTTCTCTACCCCTATTACAAATGTGAATCCCCATCTCAAACTCCAGGCAGAGTTATCTCCCATCGCTCCGCTATATCGCAGTGATAACGTAGAGGGCGCTGTATGGAGTTTGTCCCCATCTATGAAATCCACAAACTCCAGGCAGAGTTATCTCCCATCGCTCCGCTGAGATAACACTGCCCAGTTCACATTGTTCTTATCAATACAGAAAGAATTACCATTATTGCAAACTTAAAAAAACATTTGGTGGTCAAAACAAGATAATAGGTGACTAAATATAGTTCCGCGACGATATGTAAAAATATATTTATCGTCTGCAAAGTACCATCCTTGTGGCAGTGCTATATCGCAGTGATAACGTAGAGGGCGCTGTATGGAGTTTGTGAAATCCATTCATCTGGTAATACCAATATCCAATATACCCCGGTGTTTAGCAGCTCACCGGCGGGCGGGCGGCGGGGAATAGTTTTCACCATCGCCCCCGGTTAGCGTACGTTTGTTTTTTCTTCATAAAACAAGGTTGAAGTATATTGGCAGCCATGTGTGTCGACAATAGTATATAACATGATTATTAGCTCAACTTTACTTTGTAAAGTTTGAGCTATTGCCATGGCTTGGTATCCGTCGTCCGTGTGTGCGTGTGTGATGCGTCAACAATTTCCTTTAGCACAGGCTACAGTTCGTACCTTTGGTCCGATTATTATTAAATTCGTCATGGATGTTGACATTGACATGTAGATGGGAACGAGTCATTTTGGGGTCAGTCGGGGAAAAAACATGGCCGCCAGCACCCATCTTGGATTTCAAAATTCAATCCATTAGCACGGGCTACAGGCCGTACTGTTCATCTTATTGTCATGAAATTTGTCATGGATGTTAATATTGACATGTAGATGGGAACGAGTAATTTTGGGGTCATTCGGCCAAAAAAGATGGCCGCCGGCAGCCATCTTAGATTTTACTCTTTGCATGACTAAATTCTTTAGCACAGGCTACAGGTCGTACCTTTAGTCTGATCATCATAAAATTTGTCATGGATGTTAACAATGACATGTAGATGGGAACGAGTCATTTTGGGGTCATTCGGCCGAAAAACATGGCCGCCAGCAGCCATCTTGGATTTTACTCTTTGTATGACTAAATCCTTTAGCACGGGCTACAGGTCGTACCTTTAGTCTGATCATCATTAAATTTGTCATGAATGTTAATAATGACATGTAGATGGGAACGAGTCATTTTGGGGTCATTTGGCCAAAAAACATGGCCGCCAGCAGCTATTTTGGATTTTACTCTTTGTATGACTAAATGCTTTAGCACGGACTACAGGTCTTACCTTGAGTCTGATAATCATGAAATTTTTCATGGCTGTTGAAATTGGAATGTAGATGGGAACGAGTCATTTTGGGGTCATTGGGACGAAAAACATGGCCGCCAGCGGCCATCATTGATCTCAAAATTCAATCCATTAGCGGTGTCAGACCGGTTTTCCGAAGACCTATTACTACGAAGGCCCACAACTCCGAAGACCCGATTCTCCGACGGCCCACATCTCCGAAGACCCGATTCTCCGACGGCCCATAACTCCGAAGACCCGATTCTCCGACGGCCCATAACTCCGAAGATCCGATTCTCCGAAAGCCCATAACTCCGATTCTCCGAAGACCTATAACTCCGAAGACCTATAACTCCGAAGGCCCGATTCTCCGACGGCCCATAACTCCGAAGGTCCGATTCTTCGAAGATTTTTTTTTATCGGGGTATTATCGTTTACTAAATAGTGTACAGTCCAGTGGCGAAGCCAAGGGGTCCCAAAATTCCCACTGCCCCCATTAAACCGCTACTTGCTATTTCAGACAGTATGGGCCCCTACCAAAACATGTCCAATGTCATGTAAACGCCCGGAAATCGTTCATGGGGCATCAAAATATTCAAACTTTTCCTACTGCCCCCACCTAAATGGGAATCCTGGCACGCCACTGACTATACACCAGATACTATAACGTTACGCTGGCCCATGAGATGCCAGAGTAAAATGTACAGGGGTGAACGGGGAAGAACTTGTCGCCCCTGTACATGTTAGGCTACTCTGAGATTCTTGCAGCGTTTCGTTATAATATACCCGGTGCACACCAGTGGCGGTGCCAGGGTTCCCATTTAGGGGTGCACATTAATTAGCATATGTGGGGGATATATCATGCATATGATATGCCGAAAGCATATCACGAAGGCCTGATTGGGGAGCGCATACATGGGAGGGGTCGCCCCCAATCGTTGGTCCGGGGGCTCCTCTGGGCAGGAAAACTGTGAATATTTGAATGCCTAGGAGGGATTTCCTGACGTTTACATGACATTTGACAAGTTTTTTGGGGGCGGTCTTCCCGAGGGCCCCATTGACCCGCCACTGGACTGTACACTATTTAATAAGCGATAAAACATGATCTTCGGAGTTATAGACCTTCGGAGTTATGGGCGTTCGGAGTTATAGGCCTTCGGAGTTATGGGCTTTCGGAGTTATGGGATTTCGGGACTTCGGAGTTATGGGCTTTCGGAGAATCGGGACGTCGGAGAATCTGACCTTCGGAGAATCGGACCTTCGGAAAAACGCTACGTAACCCCATTAGCACGGGCTACAGGTCTTACTGTTCATCTGATCATCATGAAATCTGTCATGGATGTTAATATTAACATGTAGATGGGAACGATTAATTTTGGGGTCATTCGGCCAAAAAACATGGCCGCAGCAGCCATCTTGGATTTTACTCTTTGTATGACTAAACCCTTTAGCACGGGCTACAGGACGTAACTTTAGTCTGACCATCATACAATTTGTCATGGATGTTAACAATGACATGCAGATGGGAACGAGTCATTTTGGGGTCATTCGGCAGAAAAACATGGCAGCCAGCACGGCCCAGCAGCCATCTTGGATTTTACTCTTTGTATGACTAAACCCTTTAGCACGGGCTACAGTTCGTACCTTTAGTGTGATCATCATAAAATTTGTCAGGGATGTTATTATTGGCATGTAGATAGGAACGAGTCATTTTGGGGTCATTCGGCCATAAAACATGGCCACCAACAGCCATCTTTGATTTCAAAATGCAATCCATTAGCACGGTCTACAGGTCGTACTGATCGTCTGATCATCATGAAATTTGTCATGGATGTTAATATTGACATGTAGATGGGAACGATTTATTTTGGGGTCATTCGGCCAAAAAACATGGCCGCCAGCAGCCATCTTGGATTTTACTCTTTGTATGACTAAATCCTTTAGCACGGGCTACAGGTCGTACCTTTAGTCTGATCATCATATAATTTGTCATGGATGTTAACAATGACATGTAGATGGGAACGAGTCATTTTGGGGTCATTCGGCCAAAAAACATGGCAGCCAGCAGCCATCTTGGATTTTACTCTTTGTATGACTAAATCCTTTAGCACGGGCTACATGTCGTACCTTTAGTCTGATCATCATGAAATTTTTCATGGCTGTTGAAATTGGAATGTAGATGGGAACGAGTCATTTTGGGGTCATTCGGACAAAAAACATGGCCGTCAGCAGCCATCTTGGATTTTACTCTTTGTATGACTAAATTTTTTAAGCTACAGTTCGTACCTTTAGTTTGATAATCATAAAATTTGTCATGGATGTTAATAATGACACGTAGATGGGAACGAGTCATTCGGCCAAATAACATGGCCGCCAGCTGCCATCTTGGATTTTACTCTGTGTATGACTAAATCCTTTACTGCTCATTTTTTACACTCCTTTTTAATTAATCTCTCTATTCATTGCTCATCACAAAAAAATACCTTCTTTACAAAGTTGAGCTACAGTGTCATTGACACTTTCATTTTTGTTCGTTTTCGTTTTTATGTTTACCCATACCATAGTATGGTAAACATAGTGTCGTTGCCCGGATTGACCACTCGTCGTTGGTCCGTCTGTCCGTCTGTCTGTCCGTCTGTCTGTCCGTCTGTCCGTAGACACTTTACGAGTAATGCGATAACTCAAACATTTTCTATCCGATCGAAACCAAATTTTGTATATGGGTTTCTCAGCCTAAAATACAGATCGAGTTCGAATTTGGGTTTGATCCGAGATTTTGTTACAGAGTTATGGCCCTTTTTCAACTTAGAATTAACGCATTCTGCCATAACTCAAACATTTTGTATCTGATTGGAACCAAATTTGGTATGCGAGTTTCAGAGCCCAAAATACAGATCGAGTTCGAATATGGGTTTGATCCGATTTATTTTAAAGGAGTTATGACCCTTTTTCGAAAATAAAATTTAAAAAACAAAAATCCGATGCTATAACCAAAGTATATTTTGTCCGATTGTGTTCATATTTGATATGTAGGTTTATGATGACATGCCCCTCATCTGTATAGTTTTTGGTATTGATTGGTTGATCGGTTTAGAAAATAATTAACCCTTTACACACACGCTATCCAATGCAATAAGTTGAACATATTTCTTCTGATCTGCCTCATATTTCTTACCTAGGTTTTTCTTAGCACGTTCTTAGTCTGTATGGTTTTTGGTATTGTTTAATTAACCCTTTTCACTCTTATGTTTACTTATAATTCACCCAAGCTGCTATGACTCAAAACATTTTTCATCTGATCAGCACCAAATTTGGTATATGAATTTATCACCCCTAAATACAGATCGAGTTCGAATACGGGTTTGATCCGATATATTTTAACAGAGTTATGACCCTTTATAATTCAAATAATTACTGCTGGGAATTTTATTAAGAGAACATATCTGGCAGACCATGTGTTATTGAAATGAGTTAATTATCACTATGTCTATGGACATGCTATAAAGCCTGATAGTGGTACTCCTGGCTGGCAGGATTTGTTATCATATTAATGTCAAATTGATTGATGGCTATCTGGTGGAGTGCTGTTTTCTGTGCAATATTAAGTTAACCCCTTTGCTGAAACAGGTTCATTACTAAAGTTTATGTAAACACTATAGGACACCTATTCTAAAATATTAAATTGGAATAGTCCATTGTTACTTAATTTGTAGGGATGTTTTACAGACATTGTTGTCTACATACACTGTTGTCTTATCTTAGACAAAAATTAATCCACACATTCCTCAGTTCCATGATGTGATGTCATTGCAAATGATTAAGGGCGCGTACACATGGCCAACAAGAAAATATCAGGTATGCCCCATGTGACTTACTTGACCAATGAAATAAATAATACCGGAAAATATCAGACGAAGGCAGCGCGCTGATATTTTATCGCCAATTGGTGATATGTGTTCACCTTGATAGGTGGCCATCGGTATCCGTTAACTAATCTCGCGGGGATATGATCGTAACAATTCAAACGCTCGAGTTATGATCCATCAATAGTATATTCTGTTTCAACATACTACGTATTTCCATGTTATATTGGTTGTCAGAACCGCTGATGTATTATATATATACATGTATATACGTGTGTGCACAGACGTGGCGACAGGGTGGTGTTGTTGGGGGTGTCTCACCCCCCAACTTTGGTCAAATTTTTCAACAGATGGAAATTTAATACCTGCCAAAACATAAGTTGGAAATTTCACACCAACAATAGTTCTTGTAGTTTGATTTTCCAAAAATTTCTTGGGGGGAATTAATTGTTTTTGGACCAATATTTGCATATTTTCCTATTTTTGGTAAAAAAAAATATGGTCTGAAATGGTTATCAGTTGGAAACTTTCCAACCTCAGGGGGGTTGACAGGTTGGAAATTTCCAACACTTGGAAAGCTTGTGTCCTGGTCCCTCCCCCGTGGCCAGTCAAAAGTAAAAAAACTGCTAGTTAATTTAAGAAAACAATATTGTCATACATTTGGTCAACATTATCATTGGAATTGTCATCAGTTGTACAATTTCCAACCTAAGTGGGGTGTCAGGTTTGAAATTTCCAACTCTAGGAATGCTTGAATAGTCTAGATGGTAGGATTTTGCTATTTTCTTATTAAGATTACAAAATTTTCACACACCGGGCCGAACCATGGTCTAATATTAGGTCTAAGAGCTCTGGAGTGCAAGGGGGTGCACATGGAATTATGGAAAACTTGTGTTTGGTCTGATTCTGATTCAAGGGGGGGGGGGGGTGCAGTTGGAATTTCCCAAGGTGGACACCCCCAACGGAAACCCTCTAGCCACGTTCCTGCGTGTATGGGGATGCTTTATATTTGGTACCTCACATGCCATGATTTAGTTGTTTTACTTTAATTTGGACTATATGTACGTTTCAAATAAGAAATTGTTGGCGGCTCCTCGCTCTTCTCGCATGTGGGATGTGGCCCAGGACCGAACCCACCAACGTCTGTTTAGATGTCCTTTCGTGTGTTCATGAAGAACATACATCCATACTCCAACGACGAGTGCGCGTTCCTTTCTCGTTAAAATAGGTGGCATTTAAAATTTAACACTTTATAACTCTATGAATATTCGATATGGACTATAGGTTGTTTGTCCGCAGTAATTCACTTCAACAAACACGACTAACGCTAGTCACATTGAGCTCAATCAACGCCATATAATCCGTCGCTTTCTCAAGGGCGTAATCTTTGCAGCAAGAAAATATCAGAGTACAATTGTACCTGATATTTTCTTGCAGATATTTTCTTGCAGCTTCATGTGTACGCGCCCTAACCCTCTCCACACATCATATGGTTTTGAAGCTTTTCGTTTGATCATTCTCCTATATTATGTCCAGGTTGATGGTGATCCACTTTTGATTTGCATGGATTTGGGATTAAAATTAAACCATTCCATAGACACATATTATGCGATTGACAGATATAATATTATCCCTTTCACTTTGATCCAGGTTCAGTAAGGGTTTCAATAAATCACCAATTATATATTCATCATTAGAGGAAATGTCTTATTTTGAAATTCCCTCAGTTGCATTTGGGCTCCAGGGTAATATTAATGGTGCTGGTATTCTTGAGACTGACTTATTGTATGGGTTTCTAAATACAATGACATGCTTTGTATAGACTATTTTGTGTTTATCAGTTCATTAGTTTGGATAAGATTAACCCTATTCTATCCGATTTGATAACTCAAATATTTCCATTGACTATGTTTATACATGTAGTTCTTGGCATAGTTGACAAGAACACACCACTAACCTGCATAGTGAGGGTCATTTGGTTTATTTGCTTAAAAATATTAACATCCTCCGCCAATCCTGTTGACACAATGTGATAACTAAATATTTTTCACATGATCACTATATTAAGTGTGAATTGTTGAAACTTTAGCACTCATGAAAAGGTTGATGTAAGGATTTATAAAATTTATAAAAATAGCTAATCGCTATCGCCAAGGTATGGGTTAAACATCTGCCGATCGTGATCGGCCTCTCGTTTTCTTTCTATAATTAACCCTTTCTTATGCAATTTAAAAGCATACGACAGCCATACAACTAGATAATACAAGAGCAGAATGATTCATATGTTTTGGGGGGAAATGTTCAGATAATAAGTTCAACAAACGACCAGATGTTTCAAAAGGGAGCTAATCACCAATGCACCTTTAGTACATCAAGGGTTAATACATGCACATACGTGCAATCTGTATTTGAGTTTTATGATTCTACAACCCTGTAGTGGGTTAATATATTAGGGACATGCTATTTTGTGGGATACAGCATACGTTAGTAAGAAGGTTTGATATAGTCGGCCATACACCTGTATGCCCAATGTGCAATTATTACCTCAACTTACTTTGTAAGTTTGACCACAGGAGCTTGGAATTTGGTCAAAACCCCTCTTTTATTGGCAGAACCACCACCCGGGACCATAGAGGGGTTTTGACCAAATTCCAAGCTCCTGTGGTTTGAGCTATTGCCATGGGTTGGCGTCCGTCGTCAACAATTTCCTTTGGCGCGGGCTACAGGTCGTATCTTTGGTCTGATCTTTATGAAATTTGTCATGAATGTTGACATTGACATGTAGATGGGAACGAGTCATTTTGGGGTCATTCGTCCAAAAACATGGCCGCTGGTGGCCATCTTGGATTTTACTCTTTGCATCACTAAATCCTTTTGACACATCCTACAGACCACATCTCTGATCCGATCATCACCAAACTTCATATGGATCATCGGGGTGACCGCTAGAATCATTTTTGGGGTCATTTGGCCAAAAAACATGGCCGCCATCAGCCATCTTGGATTTTACTCTTTGCATCACTAAATACTTTGGCGCGGGCTACAGGTCGTATCTTTGGTCTGATCTTTATTAAATTTGTCGTGAATGTTGACATTGACATGTAGATGGGAACCAGTTATTTTGGGATCATTCGGCCAAAAAACATGGCCGCTGGTGGCCATCTTGGATTTCAAATTTGAATCAATTGGCGCGGGCTACAGGCCATACTGTTTGTCTGATCATCATAAAATTTGTCATGAATGTTGACATTTACATGTAGATGGGAACGAGTCATTTTAGGATCAATCGGCCAAAAAACATGGCCGCTGGTGGCATCTTGGATTTTACTCTTTGCATCACTAAATCCTTTGACACATCCTACAGACCACATCCCTGATCTGATCATCACCAAACTTCATATTCATCATTGTGGTGACCTCTTGATGGGAACGAGTCATTTTGGGGTCATTCGGCAAAACAAAATGGTCATTTTGGATTTTACTCTTTGTATGACTAAATATTTCTACAAAATCCATTAGCATGGGATATAGACCGATCTCATTTACATCTTGTCTTACTTAGACATTTCAATTAGCACCTTTCCTAATTCCTCCATTTACTGTCAACCATTAAATTATTCCCCTACCTAAGTTGAGCTACAGCGTCATTGACACTTTCATATTTAGTTAAAATATGATTAAAATACTATAATTCATCACTATTTGACACATCTGTCTCAGAAGATGCCCGCATAGAAATAGAAAACTGTTGAAATCATAGAATGACCCCACCCCTTTGGCCCCCAGAATGCAACAATTCAAACTTTTTCAATGGAAGGGGAAGAACTCTAACTTTAATATATAGAGTTATTCCCCCTGCATTGAAAATAATACTACTTTTTACTGCAATTCAGACAAAACGCGTTGGCAACTCAACAAAAACAACATGTCCACAGTTTATTATACCGGATAAGTTGATAATACAATGTTTTGGAGATTCCTCTTTCAAATGGTATATAATATGGCATATATTTTATAAAATGTAATCTGGGGGTTCGAAAATTAAGTGGGCCTTTAAGACAAGTAGTACTAAACATGGACATAGCTGGAGGTTCTCAAATGAGCAGGTCTCTTCACCTTGAAATTTCTAATTGCACACCACTGACAAATCTCCAACCTCTTACCTTTTAAAGAATACAGCCATACACAGTACTAAGTTCACAAAAATCCTTTTGCACATCCCTCTTAGGTTGAATTTTACAACTGGTACCAGTACTTCAAACTCTCAAACTTTTGAAAATTACCAACTTGACACCCCCATAAAGTTAAAATTTGTGGCCAATTCTGTCCAACAGTTTAACCTGAAGTAGGAACATATGGACTGTTGATTTAAAAACATACATGTTGGAAAATTAAACCAAACTATGAGAACAATTCTAACCTATTTTTGGTGTGAACATCTAATCTACAACTAATGTTGTATCAGGCATGAAATTTTGATTAAAGTAGGGGGTCAAAACTCCACCCTCTACATTCCCTCCCCATTGCCTCAAATATTGCCCCTACCAGGCTGTCTAGAAATCAATATTATTATACCAGTACCAAACAGCATAGAGGAGAGTTAAATCTCTTATCTCTGCCCCTATTACAAATATGAATCCCCATCTATGAAATCCATTCATCTCGTAATACCAATATACCCCCCAATTTTTCTTTGAATATGAGGCCTGAGCAGAATGAGGTCCATGGAGGGTGTATTTGGTGTTGCTAGCCTGCTGTACATTGTAGCAACACTAAATTCTCCCTCTGGGGACCTCATTCTGCAAATTCAGACACACTAAATTCAGGCTTGGGAACAGAATTTTGTTTTAATTTGGTAACAACAAGCACCAGTGCCAGTGCAGTTGTTCACACAAGCCTGTCCAATAACATTCTAATCTCTAATCTGTCATTCTAATCTCAATGACCTGACTTTATCCCTCTGAAGCATATACCTGACAGAGCCCTATTGCAGATATAATACTGGCAGATATAACAACTGGTTCTGGTGAGAGGTAAGTTGTGATATGATATGGGGTGGAGGGGCCGGCTTTTGGTTGGGGGCAGGGTTGGGGTCTGGGCCATGTGGGGGGGGGGGGGGTGATGAAACGTTTCTGTGATTTAATTAAAGATTAAAGTTTCATAACTCTGAGTATGTTATAATGTTAGTTTTTCAAATTTTATAATGTGTTTGAAAAAAAATAAAATTGTGTGTTAAATTGAGCAAGAAGTTCAATCTGATTTTTATTGTTTTTTGTTTTGAGTTATTTCACTGGCTCTGCCCACATTCGACATAGTGACCTCATTTGAACAAATCTGAACCACAGTCACCCAAGGACCCTTTGTACCAAATATGAACCCATTCGGCCCAATGAAATTTGAGAAGTCGTTGTTGTAAGAATTACTATGGTGGGAAAGAGTTATGGTCCTAGCTTCGCAACTATTTGACCGGGTGACCTCATTTGAACAAATCTGAATGTGATTCACCAAGGGAACATCCACACCAAATATGAACCCATTCGGTCTTACGATTCTGGAGGAGAAGATGATTCTTGATGGACGGACGGACGGATGGACAGCTAGACGGACGAGGAGTGATGACTATAGATCCACTGGAGACTTCGTCTCAGGTGAGCTAAAAAGTACCATAAACATTTTAGAGCGATGATAGCTCTCGACTTTCTTCCCATGGTATACAGTTGCAAGTTTGACAGTTGCGAGTTTACGCAACCGCTGACTAAAATTGAACCGGCATGAACAAAACAATATCAAATTTATCGAAAAAATCGATGAATGGCAACAACACAGGATCTCAGCTGCCCCGTGAGAACTGGTTTGCATTCGGTTTTGGACACGGCGTGCATTCGCCAATGTCACGGTTCGTTTCAGATCGAGAAAATAGGTCATCACAGATAAGTGGCATTTTGCACAGACAAAGATGAGTCTAATCTACATTTGATGCTACGGTTATTTATCAAATGACTCAATGCTATCCAAGTTTATTTGATGTTTTAGCTGAAAACTGTGTACTTGTTCAAGACAGCGATCACTCAATGCATTTTCAATGGAAACTTGTCCGACTAATTACATTTAATACACACCAACCGCGTGTTTTTTTTCTATTATACGGCCAGTTTCCGATAACTCCTCACTCTCAAACCACCCATTGTGGTCATATTTCATGTCTGAGTCACAAGAGATGACTTTTGAAATGAATTGAAAATGCTATTGTGCCACTCTGATCTTATCTTATCATTTTGTTCGCATCCGATCAAATGCCCCAGTTCCGATCCGATGCCTTGCCATTTAACTGCAGATTTTGCAGCAGTAAACACATTCATCGCAGGCATTTCGACACATTTCCAATTTCTAGTTGCGGTACAATACCAGTAACACCACATATCACTGATTACTCGTGATAAATTTCATTTCAATTTATAAGTTTATGATGAACTTCGGGACTTGGTTCCGCGGTTTTTTTTCTAGCGTCATCACATGGAGTCTTGATTCACGCGCCACCCAAACGCTGGGGTCATGTCATTTGGTGTAGCGCCAAATCTAATCATTCTATATTTGACATTTCCATGTTTGGCAGGGATATATCCTTCTTTATAATAAAACAATTTCCTCGGTTTGGCGAGCAGAAAATGCGTGATCCAAAGCCCCATCTGAATATTCGTTCTTGTGTTGGCAATAGGAGCTCCTGAAATTGCTCTGAAAAATAAAACAATGCAGGGAAATGGTATATGAGAGGTATGTGTCATTTTAACAAGTTAAAAATATTTTAAATTAGCCACAGGAACGTGCATATAGCTAAAATGTAAAACTACTTACCTTACAACTCAAGAAAACCCAAGTTGTTACCCCTTACTGGTCTTTGCATTGATGTTGGTCCATGCATGATAACTTCTACAAGTATTCGGGTGAAACGTTTTTAACATACACGAGGGTTTCACTGTGACCACATCCCTATCTATATAACTCCGATCAGGGAATCTTTGAGCCAATGTTCTAACCACACGCGCCATAATTATGGTTATATTCTGGACACAAAGAGGCTTGAGATCACACTACCAATACATGTGCCAAAAATATACATAAACTCGGCATACAATAGCTATAGTATATACATGTATACGAACAATAAAGGCATAACGTGTCATAAAGTTTCCGCTTAGGAACAAATGTGTTCACAATTGATCGGAATATATATATATATTACTCAGGTATGGCTCATTTTGAAACATTCCGCATGATTCCAAGCCGTGTTACCCTATTTAGGCTGCTAGAGCTATCCAAAATGCGCACTGGGACCTATCAAAGTTTGCAGAATGCGAACCGTATAGCATCCGAAATTGCGCACTGGGGCATGCTTGACTTGCAACTAAAAGACGCATATGTTGCGAATACCTTTGATATATTTGACATTTCATATCGCGTTAGGACAAGCAGAACTCGCCTAGTTGAAATATTAGCAAAAATCAGCTGGTAAAGTGTGCTTTTGTAGCGAAAATATCATTTAAACAAGACAGTCAAAGACTGTGGGGTCGCTCACCAGACTGCAAAGACTGATAAGACTGGGACTCTGGAGACCACAACAGTCAGAACTTTTCATAATCACTTTAAAAGAAGTAGATCTAAACAGGATATGTGGCTAGAGAGGCTTCATGTATGTAGATCAGTGAATATCTACCTTTAAATTACCAACTGTACACTACTGATCACCCCCCCCCCCCCCCCCCGATCCCCCCCCCCCTTAAAAATTACATTTCATTGAACAAATCTGTCAATCAACCCCCCCCCCCCCAACACTGTGGGGACATCCCTGCGAGAATATGACATACATGATTTATTTGAATGCCTGACTACATTAGCTTAACAAAATTCCCATGACCTTGAAAGCCAGTGCATTCTCTGGGATTAAATTTCATTCATGAAACCACTATCAGCATGTCTTGGAGAGGTGTTGACATTTAGATAATTCGGTTTTAACGACTGCACAAACAGCTTTGTGTTACTGCTACAGCTGTGATAAAAACAAGGATTTTAATGGGGTGAACTAGGCAGAGATAATATGGTACGGTACAGCGTGGTGTGGCATGGACAGGAGGTGGGGGTGGGGTAGCTGTCTAAAAAAAAAATCAAAGGTCAAAATGCAAAAATGTATTTTTTTTTAGAGTTATGTCCCTGGCTCTGCCCCTATTTACCCAGTGACCCCATTTGAACAAATCTGAACCCCAGTCACCCAAGGTCCCTCCGTACCAAATATAAGCTAAATCGGCCCAATATTTTTTTTAGAAGAAGTCATTCTAAGAAATACTATGAGTTATGGCCCTGGTTTCTTAACTAATTGGCCGGGTGACCTCATTTGAACAAATCTGAACACCAGTCACCCAAGGACCCTCCATACCAAATATTAGCTAAATCAGCCCAATGGTTCTAGACAAGAAGTCGTTGTAAGAATTACTATGGAGAAATCGAGTTATGGCCCTGGTTTCGCAACTATTTTACCCAGTAATCTCATTTGAACAAATCTGAATGAGAGTCACCTAGGGAACATCCACACCAAATATGAACCAATTCAGTCTTACGGTTCCAGAGGAGATGATGTTCAAAGAATTGTTGACGGATGGACGAATGGACGACGAGTGATGACTATAGCTCCACCGGAGACTTTGTCTCAGGTGAGCTAAAAACAGACACTGGGAATAAAACTACCAAATCCTACTGATCGGTTCGATATTTCGAAGTTTGGCCGACGACCATTGGTCCAATGAATGGTTTGTATTGTTATATATAGCAACAACTATCGATGAACGCTCACACATATATTATATTCTTGATAACGATAGAGATACTTACCATTTTCTGCAACGTCTTGTCCATTTGTTGTCAAATTGCAAGCGCGCACTGTGACATTGACGAATGCGCACCGTGTCCAAAACTGAATGCGAACCATTTCTCACGTGAACAAGCCATATTTCCGAATAAATCCTGAAAAGTTACCCATAATTCTGCCGTGGTTAAGGAGTCGATTATTTAGGGCATTAATGTAGCTGGGTGAGATTTCCCCCATCTCACACTACACGTGTCTCACTCTACAATGTGACCACTTTAATTAAGAGCCGGAACAAATTTTAACAATCCGTCATGTTTTGTGTAAACTAAAATTAAAGTGTCAATGACACTGTAGCTCAACTTGGAAAGGGAATAAATTCAAGTGTTACAGTCAATGGAGTGACTAGGAATGCAGAAAGTTGAAATGTCTAAATAGTACTAGATTATCAACATGAAGAGATATATATAAAATAAAATCAAGATGGCCACTGGTGGCTATGTTTTCCAATGAATTATCAAAAATATTTGATAGCTCCCATCTAGTAGATCAATATCAAGATCAATATGAAGTTTGGCGATGATCGGATGAGGGAAGTGGACTGTAGGGTGTGCCAAAGGATTTAGTCATGCAAAGAGTAAAATTCAAAATTGCTACCACTACCAGCCGCCATGTTTTATGGGCGAATGACCCCAAAATGACTCGTTCCCATCTACATGTCAATATTAATATTCACAACAAATTTCATGATGATCAGATGAACACTCGGACCTGTAGCCCGTGCTAATGGATTGATCTATGGCCATCTGAAGGATTTATCGGCCACTGCACCGCAAGTCAAACCCCAATGATTTGCGTCTTTAAAGTTTGGGTGTTCTGCTTATCCAACATCCAATTGTCGGGCCAAAAATAATAATATCGGACATGCAACACACAAACTAATGTTTCGCCTCACAGTTCATGGTAGTTTCATTCGGCATGATGATTAATTATTGAATGTAACGCCGAAATTTAAGTGCACACTCTAGCGGTCTAAATGTTAGTTATATTTCCGAATTGTCAACACTCCCGGTGATATTAAACAATACATATTTGTAGCAATGCTTATTATACTGTAAAGAAACACTCATATCTTCAAAAGATTAGCACCGCGTCTCACCAGATCAAAGAGATGGTACAACACGCATTGTATGTAAGACTAATTTTCATGCTGCTAACAAACCGTGTTATTAGTAGACAATTTTGTTCAAATTACTTCAATCACAACTTTACAACTGGAATATGCAGCTACACAATGCACACTATTAGTTTTCAGTATATTTTTGTTTGAAAATATCTTACCATTACCACCCACATAATCATGCTAAATATCGAGTGATCACCGTTTAAGATGTTATTTCAATGTTGAACATTCACGCAATAGTATTGTGGTTCTGTGTGCAGCAGCTATGTGTAACATTAGGGATAAGGAGTAAACGTGGTGATGCGGTTGAAGAAAACGTTGTAAGTTTCGCGTAGATGTGGCCTTGGTGAATTCATAGACAATAGTCTATGGTACTCCTTCGTGTTTTAATCAATTTAGTTCATGGTATACCACCATGCATTCTTGTGATAAAATCGAAATATTCGTGTTTTATCACTTGATCTGAGGCAACTATGACTACTATTTTGAGACACGGACAATAGAATATACGCATTTTACCCAGTACTATATGAATATCTTTCATACCGTTTTATATCAGTTAATTTTTAAAGGTTTCATGCTGTAGATATCAAAATAAATGATGATCGGTCGCATTCGTGAGACTGCTCTGAGTACACATTTTTCTGCTTCTAGAAAAAGGTCTCATAGTCAATACATCTCTACTAAATCCCATTTAGCTGTTGAATTACACATATATCACACGATTCGAGATAAGCAGTACAGAAAAAACTGCGTTATGTTTCCGTTTCCACAAAAGTAAAGATTTAACTGTTTCATAAGACCCTGGTTTCGCTTGCTCTCTCGTGAGATAATTCGTACATCTCTAATCGAAAGTTTCTCTTATACTCTGCAATCATTCTTCCTCGCATAATTCGAGAGTTTGTTCACTCGTATAGGACTAGCTCTTCAATTTTGCACAACATGTAAATTTCATTCGATTTTGTCCATTTTGGCGGCCATTTTGGGAAATACATTCTACAGATATGGTTTACGACAAAGCATTGTTTGTATATATTTCAATTTATTACGAATTTGGCATTAATTGGAGCACCTACCGCAGAAATTCAGTATTTTGTGATAACAACACACATTATGGACGCCATCTTGGATCCTGAATTTTCCCATGAGCGGATTTTTGTTATGTTGTTCCTGGTGTTTTTCCGCGTCGAATAACACAAAAATCAGCTTGTATCCAATTTATTCCGGGTTCAACTCTCCAACGACCACACTAATAATAACAAATTTCATGATGATCAGACGAACATTCCGGCCTGTAGTCTGTGCTAATGGATTGAATTTTGAAATCCAAGATGGCCGAATGAATGACTCGTTCCCATCTACATGTCATTGACAACATCCGTGACAAATTTCATGATGATCCGACTAAAGGTACGACCTGTAGACCATGCTAAAGGATTTAGTAATGCAAAGAGTAAAATCCAAGATGGCTGCTGGCAGCAATGTTTTTTGACCGAATGACCCCAAAATGACTCGTTCCCATCTACATGTCAATATTAACATCCATGACAAATTTCATGATGATCAGATGAACAGTATGACCTGTAGCCCATGCTAATGGATTGAATTTTAAAATCCAAGATGTTTTTTTTCCGAATGACCCCAAAATGACTCGTTCCCATCTAAATGTCAATGTCAACAACTATGACAAATTTCATGATCCGACAAAAGGTACGACCTGTAGCCCATGCTAAAGGAAATTGTTGACGAATCACACACGCACACACACACATGCTCGCATACACAACAGACAGCGGATACCAAGCCATGGGAATAGCTCAAACTTTACAAAGTAAAGCTGAGCTAACAAGCAAGTCATTGCTTATGTCGAGTTATCTACTCAATTTTGTTTGACAAGTCCCTCTCGAATAGCAAAGGATTTCGACTATTTAATTGATCTAAAACTACAGCACATTTTGGGTACTAACATGCAATGATCTATGGGTGTAAACTGTAGAGACGGAACAGAAACAAATTTTACCTAAATTCATTTATTCACCCCACAATAATGGGAAATTATGCCCTTTTAATTTGTTAGGCTATGTGTACATCATGTTACAATTAGTACAGCAGGTACATTACAAAACTGCTCAAAACCAGTGCAAGTTCAAGGTCAACTAATATAAACTATTTCCAAAATGATGAGTTTATTAAGGAAGGCTTTTAAAAATAAATACCTATGTTCTCAGGCAATAATAATTACCCTGGCTTGGCACAAAGCCGCATGACGTATATATGTTATAGGTAAAGTACATACATTTGAGATGTCAGAATTATTTGGATGAATTGTAAATTGTCATTCTACATGCTTTGCATACTATCATATTATATGGAAATTTATGAGGAAGTGGTGGTCCTATTTTATATTTCCCCATGAATTTCAGTCGTGAATTCTAAAATTTCTAGTTAAACCAGTAAAAAATATAATATTCTTAGCAGATCACGGAATTGCCTGAGAACATATTATTTTGATTTATTCGGCCTCTTCATGGATTAGTGTCTTCTATAAATCAGCTTATTCTCTCAAACACAAATTTTACTCAAGTTGGCAATTTTGATGTAAATGAGGGTTATATATGCAAAGTTTCTATGATGAAAGTATTTCATGGGACTTCTTCGATCACTCATTAGATAATCGTTAATGGTTTTACCCAAACTAATTACAACAGAATATTTCTTTGCAAGAAAAAGTACATTAACCATGTTTGAACATAAAATATGGATTTTAGCTAATTCTGAGATATTGAGGCTCCAAAATTAGATAAACTGCCGAATTTGAAGGCACATAACTAAGAAAAAAATACCTAACAAATCTGGGAAAGGTTTTATGTTCTGTAATCAGGATATGGGTATAAAATGGAAGGACTTGTGTGAGAAATGCAGTTTTTTTTATAAACATCCTTGAAAAGCCATAAATTGCATATTTTACCAAATTTTCAAAATTCACCAATCTCCCTTTCTTGATTCTAGTTTATTTTTAGTATTTTGTTTATAATGGGTTTATATTTTTAGTATTTTGTTTATAATGGGTTTATATTTTTAGTATTTTGTTTATAATGGGTTTATATGTACTTATTCCTGCAAAGAAACGTACTCTTGCTATTAGTTCCGGGTTCGGTATTTTTTCATAAATGCCCTGGACTGAAGAGTATGGTGAAATTGGACCAGTTTGTAGAAAGTCAGAATTCAATTGTTCTGTAAACCGTGAAATAAGTGACTTCAGAGCCACACCTACCATTGTATTTCTGTCTGGATAGTGGTGACAATTTTGAGACTGTCACAATGTTTATTAAATGAATATTACTTCTGCCTCTATTTCACACTACCATTGTGGACAATTGTTAGTATTGTAGTTTTAAGATTGATATTTCTAATGAGCTAATTGATTGTATACATGTCTAACCAATGAGGTAATAATTGTTCAGTTAGAGTGCTCGTGTAGATACTGGAGATCAAAGTATAATATTATTAATATGGGGCAATTTCCATTGCAAGCAACCACTGTTGCAGCTCTTCCCTGCAGCACATTAAAAATCTTCCTCTTTTAATGTAAGCAGAAGTGTTATTTTTAAACACTCAAGTCAGGTAATTAGTTGAAAGTCTGATGTATGATGGAATTTAGCTCATAAATGAAATGTTTTATGCCACCACCAACCTTCATCAGTTTAAATCATATTTGGATATCATACAAATAATGATTTTGGAAACACCACCCTTGATTTTATATACTGCCTGGGATTTAGGAGTGTGCAGAGAGAATATTGGCTGTTATCTAATTAGCAATCAATAATATAAAAATCAATATTAAAGTTAACAACTTAAAGACAAATTAACAATCTATGAGAAATATTGTCTATCAAATAGAACAGAAGTCGATATTACAAATGATTCACATTCAATGTTTCTGGTAAAATATTTGAAAATCTAATCGCAAATTTGTTCAGATTACTTGAGCGGAGTTTAAAACCACTCTTTTCAAATTCATACGTTGTGTATTCTGTGCGTCTGATGCTGAAATTTAAGCATAAAAACAATGGATCACACACATGATGCACATTTTGTCAGACGCATGCTTAACACAAGTTAGCAGTGTTTTAATTTGGCGTCAAGTCTACTTAACAGTACCTTGATCATATTCAACCAGTTTAAAACCTGGTAACTTTTTAATGTTCTGATGGGGAACTTTATAGCATAAAAAAAATACATATAATATATTTCTTAGTCATAAATTATGTATTACACAGTAGGTGAAGGTCCCATCTGATATCGCATTATTAGGTGACTTTGCATTGCATATAATCATGAAATTTACATGTTTATTGCAAAATGCCCAATGCATCTCTTACAATGAAGGTTTTTTTGAAAAAAAAAAAAAATTTGTCAGCAAGCATTTCAATATTACAAAGAGTTATAACTTGAAGCAATCATTTCTAAATTGCCTATTTTTAACACAAGGCATATAACATATTCCATTTAAAACGAGATTAAGATCCAGTTGTGTCACATTTAACCCTCCTATACTGATTGGATTCTCCCATTCTAGCTTTCATTTGGCGGAATCTTCAGGTGATAAAATCAGTTGACAAAAAGATAATACATATGCAGAAGGATTTCCATCAACCGGTGGGAAATGTTCAGATAATAAGTTCAACACACGTGAGCTTATTATCTGAACATTTCCTAGGGAAACAACCAGTCAATGAGAATTCAGTATAGAACAGGTTAAAATAAAATATTTTTATGTTTATCAGTCAGTCAGTGCTTGACATATATCACAAACAGAATTCAACTTTGTATACACTTTATTTTGCATATTTGATGTGTCAGTGAAATTGCGGACAAGAGAATATTGAAACAAACTATACCCCCCTATCGAGCGCATAGTCCAAGGGAGATAATTCAACTCGATCGACCTTTTTGATAACTCTCATGAGCATGGCATATATTGGCGCATGACTGTTGGTCGCTGGATAGATATCTCATTACTTCATAATATTTCATATTTATATCATTGGATAGTTGTGTCGCATGCATGTGATTTCAGATTAAATATGTCACACTTTATATATGCTAATCAATATTCTCGCCTCTGCAATTTTTCCAGGACAAACACTTGTGATAAAAGGTAAAACTCCCAATCAGTCAGCTGATTGACCTCAAATGTTCCAGATAACGCAAACAGTGAAACAATTATCATGAACATTAGATATTTTAGCAGCTATGAAAGTAACAAGTGAAAACATAACACAGTGGGGAAAACAATTTCAAACAAAACAAAGAAAATCAAAAATGAAAATAATATTTTCAACTTGCGTAGAGGACAGAATCTACTTGAAGTGATTAATACTTGTTTTAATTTTTATTGCACCATCCATCATTATATTGTTTTGTTATTGCAATAGCGAACAATCAATTATTGAGCATTTAAAAGTATACTTAAATTTGTAGTCAAATGCAATTAGACATGGACAGTTCAAAAGGCATTCAATTAGGTATGTCTATAAAATGTACCCCAAGGCAGTGGGTTAATGTGCTAATATAAAAGTCTAAAACATAACTACAAAGAACATGGAGAAATAGATAAACTTGTTCGTATATTCAATATTGATAATTCTCCAATAACAAAATTGGTGTACTGGAACAGTTTATAATGTAAGCAAAACTGTTAGTGATTTGTCAACAAACATCACTAATCATGTTTTCTCATCATATTCTGTGTATTTATTATATTATTCAATAAATAATCTTAACAAATATCATCTCGTCTGTTGTATGTTATCAGCATAGTCACTGCCTATTGATTTAGGGTGGGTATATAGCGTGCACACGGTTGAAAACAGTTAATTTCGGATCGATATGAATTCAACTAGTTGGAATTTGTGGTCACCAAATGGTCGAAACGGTTAAGTCGAACACTCGGATAACTCGAAGTAATCCAGCAGTCCCTTGCGATTCGACTTAACGAAGTTTAACTGTAGTAAGTTTGAATATATTAATCTAAATACGATTTTAGAATATTTTTCAATGCTTTGTGCTTTTCCAACGTTTACCGTCAATTTTGATTAAATATTGGTATCTTATTGGACTAATTGTACTTTTATTTCTAATTCCTCTGTAACAGTAATGGTTTTGATTGCAATAATGCAAAATCTCATTATTGGAGAGCTATTAACAATGAAAATAAGAACAGATTAAGTCAGATTATTTTTTCATGTACTTGTTGATAATAGTTGTTTTACAGACTTTTATGTCATTTCCCATGAACTTAAATTTGTAGTCAAATGCAATTAGACATGGACAGTTCAAAAGGCATTCAATTAGGTATGTCTATAAAATGTACCCCAAGGCAGTGGTACAATGTATCGAGTCACTTTAATCATTAAATCCATGCATAGTGATAGGACAATTTGTTTTCATACTCAAACTCTACATTATTATGGTTATAAAAAAGCCTGGAATTAGTGTGTCTGCCATTTGCAGAATGAGGTCCTCAGAGGGTGAATTTAGTGATCCTATCCCACACAGCACGCTAGCATCACCAAGTTCACCCGCGGCGGACCTCATTCTGCTTAGGCTTCATCTTCTGGGAAGTAGCTAAAATATCAAATTAACATGGATTTTAGTTACTTTTTCCCTTCTGTGAAGTTTCTATTTCCCCTAATTTGCAGAAGATAAAATGCATAATTGAGGTGACTAACTTCAACTGGGTAACTTCAATCTGATCCTAGGTCACCCATAGCAATAGAGGCCTAAGCAGAATGAGGTTCCCAGAGGGTGAATTTGGTTATGCTAGCCCACCATGTGGGATCGAATCACTAAATTCACCCTCTGGGGACCAGTGTTCGCGCTGTCGGTAGCCAAATTAGCCAATGGCTAATCTTTTTCGAATTTGGCTAATAAAAATTTCATTTGGCTAAACTTTTGGCTAAACTTTTTTTGAACCCAAATGGAGACTGAAAGCATGGAGCCAGAAAGCTAATTAATAAAAGCGCTCAATAGATCGACATTCAAGACGAAGTTAGGTGACGAATGTATTTCATTATTTTCGTACTTATGAAATATCGTACAAAGGGAACCCCGATCGACAACTCTATCAACCAACCAAGCGATCACAAAGTGATATGCAATCATCTTTAGTTTTCACAAGACGGACATTCAAAGGTTGAATTATGACAATGTGAAGAAAGCAATGTTTTGTAAAGTGCATTGACGCCGGTATATAAGCAATTTGTTCGTAACAGGCTGTTTTAATCTGGAGAAAGATTATGTCACCCTGCACGAAGCAGCAAAAGGTCATTATTAATTTTTACATTTAATCCCCTAATCCCCCATTCAGCCCATTGTCTGTCTGATCACTCACGGCGCGCCTGCACAATGCATGTATATGATGACATTGTATTTATGACGGTCGAGGTTTATGAGCACCAAGTGTAAGACAATAGCTTAATCAGCCAAATGTGAATCACGACAGATATTTTGTGGCTATTTGTCGTCAATACCGATACAGTCAAAATAATATGCATGCTTTTATGACAGATTGTAATTTGATAATGGCGTAACAATATTAAGTTATTAGTTTCCAGATGTCACTTAAATATTTATCCTTGGATAAATATTTAATGATTTTAAAAAAGATATTGATATAAAACAAAAAAATAATTACATTAAGAAGGACAATCCCGGGTTACCCCCCCCCCCCCCCCCCCCCCCCCCAAATCACTCTTTCACATAAAGATTAATAAATTTGTAATAAATGATATATATAAAAATACTTCTAGTTCATCAAAATTGTTTCAATTATTGTGTATTTTACCTGTGTCTGTTAGATTTTACGTTTTAGTCATTAATTGTGAACCGACCAGAAAACGATGATTTAATTTGGCCAAAGTTTTTTTTAATTTGGCCAAAAAACATTTGGCTAAAGTTTTTTTCATTTGGCTAATAAAATTTTCATTTGGCTAAACTTTTGGCTAAAGTTTTTTTCGGTCCAGCGCGAACACTGCTGGGGACCTCATTCTGCAAATGATACACTATTTACAGGCTTGATTTTTAAAAGCTTCAATAAGCATACTTTGATTGGGAATGCACAAAATAAACAGTTCCATATTATGATTTCAGCAAGGGAAGCAATGACTTAATTTCCTCTTAAATCATTTAGATTTTTCTAAAATAAATGGATTCTTCCATTCAGTTATAAAAGTTTACATTGGAATGGTCTATTATTGGAGGGATGTTCAGAAATTAAAAGCAGACACAGTCAGGCGAAATGATGAATAGAAGTGAAGAAGGATTTATATAATTGTTGGGAAATGATAATAAGTTATGGTCATCAGTTGAACTTATTATCTGGACATTTTCCAAGTGAATTACTTCTCAATGGCTATTAACCCTTTCATGACAGGACCTTCCTGAATTTTTGCGAAAACCATGTGCCAATGTATTCTCTTATATATGCGAGTCTCCCAATGGGAGCCTCGCATATATATATGGGAGCCTCGCATATATAAGAGAATACATTGGCATAACAATATTTATCTTGATCATATAAGCCAGTGCATTCTCTTATTTCCCTAAGGGAGCCTCGCATATATAAGAGAATGGACTGGCCCAGGATCTTTAATGCTGCACTAGTGCGGCTCCGATCATGAAAGGGTTAACGCTACCGACTTGGGTGGTTATCTATGCAAATTTATGAGAAAATGACAGCTGCTTCACTTCAAATGGACAGATGGTTTTCATGAATATGCAAGTGTTGAAAGGAATGGACTTCATTTTAGTGACTTAGTGTTCTAAGATACATATTATCTAATCAGGCCTGAAAATGTGGTGCTCGACATTGATTGCAGTGGGCTAGCATCACGAAATTCATCCTCTGGGGATCTCATTATGCATCCATGGCCTCATCTGCTATGGTAGACCTAGACACAGATTTAAGTTCCCAGATGCTGAAGATGGTGATGTGCACCCATTGGAAATCTCGTATATGCATTGTGTTGTCTGCCAATTAGGGGATATAGAGCAATTAACTAAAACAGAAAATTAAACTTTCTAAAGAAACTAAAAACACTTGTTAAGTTGATAATAATGATACTATCGCAAGAAGATGAGGCCTAAGCAGAATGAGGTCCCCAGACGGCGAATTTACTGATGTCCATCCGCTGTGTGGGATAGCGTTACTAAATTCACCTTCAAGGAACCTCATTCTAAAATGTCCAGCTCCATCAGGCCTGTATCTAATACCAAAATGTTCCACACTGAAAGACATTATGGTGGTGTTTAATGATTATTAAATGGATGGCAACTGAATAGTTATTACTGTACTTAATTAGAATACAAAATAGAAACATCATACACATATTTTCTTTAAAAGAGTTACCAAACAATTGAATTAAATGCCAAAAATAGCCCAAAAGAATAATTTCAGCTGTGACTGAATTTCATGTTTGCTTATGATCATTAGTGGCACAATGGTGAATATATCCATTTTCCTATGATTTCACCAGTCAGTGATTAAGGTCGAGTTCGATATTAAAAAGACAAAGTGCCAACCCATCAACTGAAATACATGAACTTTCCTTTCTAGCCCTTTAGTGACGGGAGATGCACTGGCATTAAAGGTTCTGTGCCAGTGCATTCTCCAATATATGCGAGTCACCCATAAGGAGTCACACATATATAAGATAATGCACTGGCTTACAAGGTCAAGGTAAATATTGTTAGGCCAATGTATTATTTTATATATGCAAGGCTCCATATGGGAGACTCGCATATATAAGAGAATGCATTGGCACAGGTTTTTTGTAACATTTCAGGGAGCTCTAGTCATGAAAGTGGTAGTACACCCCATGCACTCCGGGAGTGAGAATCCTATCTGGTGAACATGTCCTAGTCTGCTCTTGGTATTTGAATCATCAAGTACAAATCATGTTTTGGCAGGGCTCGAAATGTACAACTGTCCATCTGTCACTGTTTCAGCTACCTGTTACATGACAGGTGAGATTAATCTACAGCTTTCTGTTTGAAATTTGGAATTATATAAACTTATGTCAGCTTGAGTCATCTCTTAGACTGAGTTTAGTGTTTTCAAATAAATTTGCTGGGATTTATATATACATTTCTGCCGACCAACTTCACTAAATCCTATCTATTTGTTCACGAGAAGGAATTAGTACAAACTGAGATTTTCACATTTCAAAACTCGCAATACGTTATAGTGGTTGTACTACTAAAGATTAGAAAATTACTGATATACACAGATATAAAATGAGATATGTTGATCTGTCCACTCCTCAAATACAAGTTATTGCATATATAATAGCTGCGCGAACTATATTATGAGGTGACAGGTAGGAAATAACTCAACCCATCTCATGTAAATACGCCAAAAATAACTATCATATCACTTGATAAAGGCCACCAGAATGGCTGAAAGCTTGCGCGATTAAATTATTATAACAACTCTGAAGGTTTATCTCCAATATTGTCCAAGTAGAAATTTAGGAACATTTCGGGTCCTGCATCATGGTGATCAACCGCTCATGACCAAGATTGTGGATGTAAATGTGAACTAGAGGTTTGGCACTTTGTCTTAGCAAGCATCTATTTCGATCAAGGTCACTGGTTCTTAAAGCAGAAGGAAGCATGGTGTATTTGAAAATATATAATCACTTCAAGTATATTCTCCAAATCAATATCAGTCAAAGCGTTCATTATTATCTGCAACCTAAATATTCACACCGTCACTTCTTGCTTTTCTTCCCTTTCTGTGCTTGCTTGAGAAGAGCATCAAAATCAAGTGCACCAGCACTTGACCCTGATATGGGGTCATATTCTTCTTTTATAGCTTTATCACCATCTAAAAAGAAAGAGATATTTCAAGAAGTTGTTCAGATAACTCAATCTATAATATCTAGCGCTAGAGTGTCAATTATTTGAGAGGATTTGAGATATTTGAAAATCACTGAAGTGTGAATTTCTCTGCATGATTTTGTCAAAGAGCCACACATGTGGTAAAAATCAGCACACATGTGGTAAAAATCAACTTGCGATGTCGGATTTTGAATGTGAGTTGTATTTTCATATTAGAAGTGAACAGCGCTTTCTGTCGAAACTCATGACCATGCTGAAACTGACATTTATTACTCCTATATATGAGGCTGGGGTGGCTATTGCAACAATATGGGAAAAGTGGTAGAATATTAAATGTGTGTAAATATATGAGTATAAACTTCCAGTGACAGTTTAATATATTGACAAAGAGATTTCTATTGATTTCTTCAGTTGCTGAATGAGAGCTCTGGTACTGTGTTTTCCCAGGTACCTTTTCTACAATAATGATTATACTCTACATGTATACTGTCATAACAGAATAAATATTATTGGCTTTTTAAATTCTTTTGTTGGTGGTCTGAAGGTAATTCTGTAGCACTTGGTTAGGGGCCTGCGAATCTTAGATTTTGGTTCGAATCGAATCTCAAATTGAATATTCAATATTCGAAAATCCAAACTTTGAAATCAATATTTACATCAAAATTTCTCGCAAAAGAAATGAGGAACTTGTAAGTGAAAAAAACGTATTTACTTATGTTATTATTGTTCATGTATAAAGCTCAATTCTGAGTAACTTGACATTTGTCTAACTGATTTAATACCCGAAATAGCGAAATAATTTATCAATAATGACAATCATCAGTGGGGTTTGTTGCCAGCAAGACATGAAGACACACGTAATTTTACGAGATTTGAAGCAAATACGTACCATAGGCTTGGTTCCAAACACTTAAGTTGTAGTCATACGCAGTTAGTTATTCAATACCTGAGTATAGTTGCCGCATGGGTTTCTATGAGTGTTTTGTATGGGTTTCTATGAGAGTTTTGTATATCATGGATTCATGGTGTAACATGGAAATAAAACTCATACGGGGGCATTTC
Source organism: Siphonodentalium dalli (assembly GCA_032622095.1). Lineage (NCBI taxonomy): Eukaryota > Metazoa > Mollusca > Scaphopoda > Gadilida > Siphonodentaliidae > Siphonodentalium > Siphonodentalium dalli. The sequence goes on along the minus strand of CP136062.1, from coordinate 114,227,260 downwards.
AATCATATATAATACATGTCTCCATTAACTCTTCAACTATAATAGATAAAACAAATGAACATCCATCACTGACCGACAAACTAGGCTCTCTCTCAGCCTTGCTGGTCCATAAATGAAAATAGAATAAACGTTTTTCTTTTAAAGAAATCGGTAGCATTCGCGGTGGACAAAGCTGTAAAAAATATGCACATTCGTTGAAACCGTGATATTAGTGTCTAGTAATCAGAAAGAATGTTATAATATAGAAAGATTTTAAGCCAAAAGTGACCTATACCAATCATAAATATCGCGTAAATAGCATGTGATCTTCAAGATCTATTGGCTTTGTTTACATAACATTGTGCGACTCTTGAAGATAGCATGCTATCTACGCGATATTTATGATTGGTACAAGTCACTAAAAGAACAAAATATGCTACATTTTAATGTTCTTTCTGTTTATGGTGGTGTTAAATTGAGGACGAGAGGTGCCCCTGATGTGGTACAACATGCACTATGTACATTTTAGACTTCAAATTCGTGCGAGATCTGGAAGTGCCACAATTTATAGTCATCTGCAATGGTTATAGCGAAACATTCTGTCACACATTTTCGTTTGAAAACCATACCCCATTATTCAAAATTTTGAATACAATGATATCGAATCAAAGCTTTTTGATGATTTCAAATCGATTCAAATACTCGACGCTTCACAGGCCCTTACACTTGGTGTATGGTGAGTCGCATGTTCAGGTTGAGGTCTAAATCATCTCCAATCAGGTATTTAAGGTTATGTACGTCTCGGATAAATTTCCCGATATGACCCCCTCCGACTAGTACGAGTTTCTTTATCCTTTAATGAGTTCAAGAAGATATTCTTTTCTTGTTTGATGTGAGTATTTAATGTCTGGAAACAGTTAAATATTTGAGCCCAATTTTGAATGAGACATCTTGAAATCTTCTTCCATGCACCCAAAGCCAGTTTTTTTGTTGAGCGTATACATTTCGACCAAAGGTTCTTTTTTTCGTTGTACGTAATTAATAAACAGCATTAGGCAGGATATTCTCATGGTTTCAATCATTTTACACTCAAGCCTTGAAATATGGTGTCTGTCATGAGGTGTAAGCAGAATGAGGTCCACAGAGGGTGAATTTGGTGATGCTAGCCCGCTATGCGGGGTAGCATCACTAAATTCAACCTCTGGGGACCTCATTAGACACTATTTCAAGGCTTGTTTACACTGCCAGCTGCCACATTCAAGACCATATAGTAAATGCATATTGGCATGCAAACAATGAATAATTTCAAACCTGACATACCACATGTTCAATAATTATGTATTTTGACCTCACCTAGATCAGCATAATCTGTCTCGCAGAATTTCCTTCTTCCTCCAAAACAGAGATCAAACTTCATACCATCAGTCTTGGACACTTCATTACCTTCTGCAAAAACGAGTTAAAAATATATATTTTTAAAAATCAGGTTGAGATTATAACTAACATCAAAATGTTCAAGCACTGGGAAGTATTGTCGGCAATGACAATGCATAATGAATTTGCATCAGTTATTTATATATATTACAAATATATGAACATTTGTGCTTCTAGAAAGTTGATTAAAACAGTTTTTTTTATTTCTGCTGACATTCTCATTGACCACATACCTATCAACATATAAAATAGGCAAGGTGCAATGTACAACAGTAGCAAGTAAAAATGAAAATCAACAACTTAGGGAGTACTATCTCTAATAGAAATTATATGTAATATTACACATGTCCCCAATAAAATAATCAGCAAGTCACTGAGCAAGTTCTCAAATTTAGTGAATCCTGGGTTACGGTGACAATGATAAAAAGAGCATGGTACAGTGCCCGCTCACAAATCCTTGATTGGCATGCTAATACTGGGAGTATTAGTGTTAATGACTAAGGTATTTCATAGTCGACAGCCCTTAGTCAACACCTACTATATATACAATGATTAAAAATCACACACAGGATGATCAAAGTATTTTCTTAGACATTGAGGTTTTGCCTATTTCAATGTGTTGGAAAGCAAATTTTCAAAGCTGTTTGTCATCATAAATTTATCATTATATTTATCGATGTTGACAGCCTGATGACAGTAATCATATCATATAATCTTCAGCATTGATTTGGAGTAATGTTCGTGTGAGTTCTCGACAAAGTGACAGTCATAAATACTATAGAGACTTTGATAAAGCTGGGATGCAGCAAGCTTCCTTACTCCTGGCACATGCGCAGTCTATTTTGCGCTCGACGATATCACAACTGTGCATGTATAATGCGCAGTTCTATGCTTTACAGGTATAACATTTTACGTAACGTTCAAGCTATATACCTTGTAACCTATTGGTCTGCTTTATAGGGTGTGTGGGTAATATGGCAATGAGTCAATGACTTGATTAGAAATATGACTGATATATTGGCATAATCAGCACAATATAAACATATACCAATGCCCAGCCAGGAGTGAGTGAACATGTGGTCACATCGGAATTGGTTTGATCTTGGTCAGTCATCGCGTTGTCAACAATCATAACCTTTCTATTGCAATGTTGGGTGTAGAATGCCATAGATCAAAGGTGCTGCACTTTCAATAAGTAAACGTGTAACTGCTGATGCGACATAGCTGAACAATCATCAATGACAATTAGATTGTTCCAATGAGATATCAAAAGTGTCCCGCTATCCCCAGCATAATGACTGAATATCTAGATCAGCAACATGTTTTTTTATAATACCGTAGCCTCGACCAGGCGGTCGTATTTTGGGCCTACTGCAATCGTCTGTGCTTTATATACATGGGCGACGATAAATATGGAAGAATATTGCATGCAGCAATGATTGCTACAAATTAAACTTTATCAATACCATTCAGAGAAATATGGTGATTGGTCGATAAGGAGATTGATAATCGTTTATCGCCGAAACACTTGTGAGTATGCTTTCCAACTAAATTGGCTATCTGGTCGGTGACCTGGTTTGGATTTTATCGGATTGTGGTACTGTACCCTCTATACCTATCAATTGTATCCAGAGTTATTGGGCTTTTTCATCCACAGTAATAATTTAGTGAAGAGAAATTCCAAATTCACTGTAAAACAAAGCCCATGAACTGTAATTGCTTCTTCTAATATCAGCGCAAAATTATTATCAGCACAAATTTATTATCCTCTATAACCAATGTATGCTATGGTACTATAACACCTGTTCACCCTCACAATATGATAGATACATTCTTATTATGTAACAAGAGCATATCTAGGGCATGGCAAAATACGCCTGTGGTAATTTCAACAAAAGGCCATACTCTGGTCAAAATTGGCAGAGGGAACCCAAATTCGAACTTGACCTGTATTTTGGGCTAGTAAACTCACATACCAAATTTCATTCCATTGAATTTAGACTTACTAAAGTTATCATCCGGAAAGGTTTATTGAGAGCAAATTCCAACAAAAAGGGCCGTAATTCTTGTGAAAATTGGTGAGCGGAACCCGAATTCAAACTTGACCTGTATTCTGCACTAGTAAACCCACATACCAAATTTAATTCCATTTAGTTCCGACTTAGTTATCAACTGGAAACAAAAAAAGAGAATGGACAGATGGATGGACCAATAACATTCGTCCCGTTTTATTGCATAAATAAAATGTCACAGGTGGCTTTTTGGGACGTTGGCTTTTTTTAAGAACAAAGAATTCAAATTATGGCAAAATTTGACTCAAACTAGACGATGGACCTGCATGTTCTCACAGGTGAGCCATTCACCAAGTATCAAGAGATTCTTTTGAAGAATGCTCAATTTATCAGAGACAACACAAATGTTATTTCTGGAATAAAATAGAACTTGCCAAATATCAAGAAATTCTGTTGAATATTGCTCAAGTCACTATCTCTGGAAAAAATGGGCGGACGAAACCGCAGTTATGGGGAAATCTTGTCCCCCCCGGCTGGTCTATTAGCATACCAAAGATCAACTGAATTCAGTTAGCGAAACCAAAGTTATGAGTTGAAACGTTCGTACGGACGGACGGACGGACGGACGGAGGGCTCCACTATATACCCCCAAATCTCCATCGAAGATCGGGGGCATAATAAGGGGCATAACTCCATGACCAAATCGTCTTCGAAAATGTGAACCACATACCAAATATCAAGAAATTCTGTTGAATATTGCTCAAATAGTCATGCGGACATGGATGTGGAGGCAACATCTGCTGATTATAATAGTCTATTAAAAAATTTTGGATGGACGAACGGACGCATGCATGCATGCAGGCAACATCTGCTGATTATAATAGTCTATTAAAAAATTTCGGGGACAAAAAGTGGTTTAAACAAAATATAAACAGCTATTTTCAAGGCTGGTCATTGGAGAGTGTGACAGGAAATATTTGTAACAATCTGCATTATCTAGCTTATGAACCCAAGTAGGGTATGCGCTCAGTTTACAATCTGAAATCATTAATGGCTGCGAGAAAATAAATAAAATATACTCCGCAAACTCTACAAAACATGTTTAGGAAGAGATAGACCATCTTTAACTGTCAAACCCATCATGAAGGTCATGATGTGCTTTATATAATTAAATTAGCAATTTGCTACTTACTCTCAATTGCAGCGTAAGCATCACATGTGTACAAGAACGTCACAAATCCATAATTATCACTGGAAGAGATCAGAGAAAAAACTATTAGATATAGGCCTATGAGTAAGGAGTAAGTAAATTTGAAAATTAGAAATTCATTAATAGTACAATTAAAGCAATAGTCAAAAAGGTATAGACAATATATACTTCAAAAGAGAAATGACCAAAGCAATTCAAACTTGTGCTAAATTGAGGAAAAATAAAAAGACAACTCCAGGTCAAGTGTATCAAACAGCAAGGAAGATGAAAAGTTATGAGCAACAAAAAAGTTGTGTATACTTAACACTCTAATTGATTATGACAATAGTCAATAGTCTGTAATGGTAGAATTGAGTAAGGAATAACTAAGTCAAATGTCTGAAGTTATGGGGAAGAAACTTACCCGTGCTCTCTAAAGTGAAGGCTGATATTTGTTATCTCTCCGAACACCTTGAACTTCTCGTGTAGTTTCCGTTTGGTATAAGTTTCTGGCAGTCTCCCAACATACACTATTCTGCGCTCCTCCTTAAAAACAATTTGAGAGAGTTTTATTAAAGGAAAAAAACAAAAGGATAATATGAGGTGAGGGTTAATTACAATACAAGGAACCAGTCTGTCGAAGAACTCCACGAACTGCCTGTACAGGCGAACTCTAGAAACTGCCTTTACCGACAAACTCGGGAAATTTAATTTACACTACCTGTATTATTATGTGTTATAATTGTGTTTAATTCAATTGATTTGGGTCATCAAACTTCATGCAAAGTTGTGTTTTTTCATTTATGGATTTAAGTTTTCAAAAGACTTTTCGCCGCATAAAGTTGAAAATTGGTGAAATGGAAATTAGGCTGTTATGAACGAATGTAACCCATTTCTATATACCCGACCACACAACGTTTGCTGCTTATAACTAACAAACAATCAAACTGTCTGACACATTTGACTTGCATGTAGATGTTGCATTTGTTATGAATGTTAGTCCTATAGTAGTAGAGTATTTTAATTTTTTTTGGTGAATTTATACAACATAATATGCTACCTTCTCACTCTCCAGATTATTGTGTCTTTGGCTCTCATCTGGGAATCTTCTATTTTCTCTTTCACCACGCCTGTATCTGTCCCGTTCTCGCTCTCGTTGGTAGAAGTCATTTGAACCTGACCGTGATCTGTATCTACAAATTAACCAAAGGTATACATCACATACATGTTAAGTAAATCATGTTAAACAAGAGGTCACTTCACCGGTGCTGGCATACCACCACGGTGCAAATTCAAACGTTTGCATTGCCAATGCCATAAGCTGAGATGGACCTCTGTGATAATCTCCTCTGTAAGATCAATCATTCAAATATTGGTTAAAACAGCAGAAGAGCCGAATGGATAAAATTTATGAATGGGATAAATTGGGAAAACCTGGTTTGCTCACTTATTTGAGAAGTTGTGGCAAACTTCAATGCCAAAAATAATTACAATCGGTTCATATTTGTTTGAGTTATCAAATATTGGTTAAAAGAGCAGAAGAGCCGAATGGATAAAATTTATGAATCAGATAAATTGGGAAAACCTAGTTTACTCACTTATTTGAGAAGTTGTGGCAAACTTCAATTCCAAAAATAATTAAAATCGGTTCATACTAGTATTTATTTGAGTTATCAAATATTGGTTAAAAGAGCAGAAGAGCCGAATGGATAAAATTTATGAATCGGATAAATTGGGAAAACCTGGTTTGCTCACTTATTTGAGAAGTTGTGGCAAAACTTCAATGCCAAAAATAATTAAAATCGGTTCATATTTGTTTGAGTTATCAAACCAGGATGGACCAAAATTTGCAAAAAATTAAAAAACGAAGGTCGATAATCCGGCAAAATGAAAATGCAAACAACGTATATTTGTGCAGACGGACCAAAAAATGAAAATGTCAACGACACTGTAGCTCAAATTGGGAAAGAGTTAATATTTTGCTGAGTGATGAGTAGAATGATAAAGAAGGAAAGTAAACTAGAAGTCACCCCCGAAGATCCATATGAAGTCTGGTGATGATCAGATGAGGGATGTGCCAAAGGATTTAGTCATACAAAGAATAAAATTCAAGATGGCTGCCATCGCCATGTTTTTCATTGAAAATTGTTCAAATTTGATAGGTCCTATCTAGGAGTTACTAAACATGGCATAAATTTCAAATCAATTCTCCAATAAATACGGGCTCCATGGTGTGCCGATGGTTTCAAATGAGAAATCCAAGATGGCTGCTGGCGGCCATGTGTATTTTTTTTTTTTATTTTGGTCAAAATAGGAGGCTCCCATCTCGGTCACACCGAAGATCCGTATGAAGTTTGGTGATGATCGGATGAAAGATGTGGCCTATACAATCTACAAGTGATCACAATTGTGCCTGCATAATTTACTGAAAGTGTCAATGACACTGTCACTCAACAGCGGAAGGGAATAATTTCATGTGTTACAGTCAATAGAGCGATTAGGAATGCGGAAAGTTGACAAGTCTAAGTAATACTAGACTATAAACATGAAGATATATATAAAGGAAAATCCAAGATGGCCACTGGCGGCTACGTTTTCCAATGGTGAAAAATTTGAAAAACATTTGATAGCTCCCATCTAAAAGATGGTGATGATCGGATGAGGGAAATAGATTGTAGGGTGTGCCAAAAGATTTTTGCCAAATGACCCCAAAATGATTCGTTCTCATCTACATGTCAATGTTAACATTCGTGACAAATTTCATGATGATCCAACCAAAGGTACGACCTGTAGCAGCAGTGTAGACCATGCCAAAGGATTTAGTCATGCAAAGAATAAAATCCAAGATGGCTGCTGGTGGCCATGTTCTATGGCCGAATGACCCCAAAATGACTCGTTCCCATCTACATGTCAATATTAACATACATGACAAATTTCATGATAATCAGACGAACAGTACAACCTGTAGCACATGCTAATGGATTGAATTTTGAAATCCAAGATGGCCACTGGTGGCCTTTGCAGAATGACCCCAAAATGACTCGTTTCCGTCTTCATGTCAATGTCAACAGCAATGACAAATTTCATAATGATCCGACCATAGGTACGACCTGTAGCCCGTGCTAAAGGAAATTGTTGATGGATCATACACGCACACACACGGACAATGGATACCAAGCCATGGCAATATGTTAACTGATATTATTAAATTGCAACAGCCTTATTGTTTAACAATTGACATGGTTAGATAGTGAATTGTTAATAGAACATATACGTTGGACAGATGACTCAACGATTATGTGCTAGAAGGGAAGCAAGCACATATGAGAACAACACAATTTATGGTTGGATTGATTGGAAATAATACATATATAGCAAAACATCAGAAAATTTTACAGAACATTGGTCCCAATGTATCAGTATAATAAGATTTAGTTCTGCCATACCGTCTATTGTCTCGGATATGTGAAGGACTTCTGTATCGTCGCCGAGATCTAGATCTTGACCTTGATCGTGATCTGGAGTATGATCTGGAACGTGATCTTGAGCTGAAAGAATGATGACATATAGAGGATCTCACATGAGTTTCTATTTTATACGGAATTTATCAACCGAGTTCACTAAATTCGATTTGAGCCGAGGTTTACCGAGGCTCAAATAGAATTTAGTGGACGAGGTTGATAAATTACGTATAAAATAGGACGAGTGTGAGATACTTTTTATCACATGATCAAATAAACGCGAAGCAATGCGAAAACAACGATAAAAACCGCAGCGATCGCAAGTCATTTGAAGAACGATGTGACGTCATCGCACGCGCTGATATTAAACGTGTCTCTTATCGATAATTATGAAACTGCTTTTATGGGCAAATTATGTGATAAACACTATTATTAAATATTTCATTCATTGATTCAAGATATTGTAATAAAATAGAGCATCAAAACTTGATGTTTGTTATTAATGTTAGGCCTAAAAAAAAGCATTTGCGGTTAAATAACCGACTACCTGGCAATTTTTGTGTGACCTAGAAAAATTCCCAGTCCAAATATGCACACAAATCAAAAAAAATTCTGCAATACCTGGAAAACAGGAGACTTGAAACCAGAATAAAACAAAGTCTTTTAGACTTATGGGCGATGTATGGCCAAGATATGTTTATTAGCTCAATTTGATATGTATAGGGGTGTTGATTAATAGAAATTAATTGACTTTTTGACATACCAGGTATATTACAAGTGATTCTTTCACGGAAATTCTCACAACCTTTAGTTGAATTTGTCTGATAGGTTGGCACTAAATGGTGCATCGGGTAACCTCAGTATGAAAATCGGATGCAAACTTTAAACATTTGTAGGAAGATGGGGATTTTTTTTCAGCAGGTTGAATATTGCTGTCAACTTCACATTCTTGGAACTTTAACACATCATGTTGTTATTGGATAGCTACTGCAACGAAGTGAACTCTAAATACTCGCTTAATATATCAAGAATAAAAAATATTTGATCCGAGTTGAGGAATCCACCCATCAAAGCTCAGATCAGATATTGATTTTTTAAATCTATTATTTTAACCTGGAATAATTAGTAGCCCAGTAAAAATTGACAAGACCAAATTGTGGATGAAGATGGATAACTCTAAAATCAAGTGGCTTTTTGTGTCAGCTATTTGACAAACCGGCAAAATGTTGATTAATAACATGTTTTGGGCAATTTTATACTATAGTTGACTGTGGTTAGCATTATAATTGAGCAATTAATCGATTCTGATAAGTGAAGCGACATTTCAAAAAATTTGTTGTTGTTGGATTCTGATGATATGGGGATCATAGAGTCGGATTGAGTATCTTTAAGGAATAAAATCTCAATACACCCTACAATGTTTTCGTGATAATTTATAACGTCTATGGAGCTTCATATTCATACCAACATACCTTGGAGAATAAACAGAACCCGAACGATTCCTTCTGTGGTAAGTTCTAGAGAATGATTTCCTCCGGAACTTCCTGTCGTATGAAGGTGAGCGAGAACGAGATCGAGGTCCACTAGATGATGAGCATGATGATGAACTACAGGAAGATGAACTTTCACTTCTTTGAGAATTTGAACGAGATCTTGAAACAGAACGATGGGAACGCCTCTGATTCTTCCTTGAGACACCGCTTATCCTGCTGCGTAAATCATCCCATGGATACTTCACGTCACCTTTTGATTTCGATGATTTGTCATGTGTCACTATGTCTATGTTATCATACTTGGTACTGTTAGTGTAACACTGATAATAATCTGGAAGTTTGTCATACTCTTTATCAAGTTCTTTGTTATCTTTTGGCATCTCTAGCGGAATAAAATCCTGTGAGGAGACATTGGGTTTGATAATTGTAGTGCTTTGATGTGGCTTCTGCGGCAGTGATAATGCAGTACAATAAGCTGGAAGTTTATCAAAGAACTTGGCCGGAGTTTCTACTTCCTCCAAGCTTTCTGAATACTTCCGATAATTCTTTTTTACTCTCTCTTTATTATGCTTGAACCTATTCAGATAATCCGACACTTTAATTTTCTTCCTTTTCCTTTTATCTAAGGGAACTTCATTCATGTTCTGATCCAATGGTGTCGAGCGACCGCTTGAACAAGTAGATTCTGTATACGTCGTTGACTCTGCAGATTGAGATTCCTCAGAAACATATTCCTGAGTTCTAGCGTTTATAGACACTTTCACGTTTTCTTTATTCGTTGAACTCTCGGCAGGTAACACAGACTTTTTCTGCGGACTCTGACAATAATCATGATCGGTGTTAGGTCCATATTGATTGAGGATTGTTTCTCCCCCTCGCGAGCCACTAGGTACAGCCTGCGCCTCTAAATTCACTGGTGTTTGGGTCTGACGATTGTTGCTTTTGTTTTTCATGTTCATCACTTTCTGTAGTCGTTTGGAAGCACTCTGCGGTAGAAAGTCATTCAACACTATTGTTTCTTTACATTTATTTGCACTCCTCATCCTTTGCAAAAGATCCTCTTCAATTTGGGTTTCTCGTTCTGCAAAGAAAACAATAGTTGAATTTTTTATTTTCAAGATGACAACAATTAGCTGATATTAAAGCATACTCAGTTGGGTTGGATATTCAGGGATTTGAGGATGAAAACTGTTTGTGTAAGAGAGGACTTGCCGGGAGTTCACAAACTGTTTTCATGCTCCAATCCTGAATATCCAACAACACAGGATACATTTATCTCCATTGTAATTTAATCCACCAACATTTTTAAAGGAGACTGCACAAAAATATTTTTTTTATCGGCTATACAGTATGCCCTAGCTAATTGACTCCTTAACCACAGCAGAGTTATGGGTAATTTTTCAGGATTTAGTCGGAAATATGGCCATATTTCTGACTAAATCCTGAAAAATTACCCATAATTCTGCTGTGGTTAAGGAGTCGATTATTTAGGGCATTACTGTACATGAGCATGCTACAAAGTGATATATCCTTTTTTTTATATCAAAATGCGCAAAGAACTTCCCTGTTAATCATATCTATAGTATGCTAATTTCCGGTTGAACTCAATCACGTGATTCCTGGCTGGGCTGAGAAGAATTTGACACGCGTTGTCAATAGCAGTGTGCTCTATTTGTGCACGCTTCAGCAGACAATACTGTTGAATCGAAATCGAAAACTAAAGTTAGCAGCTCTCAACCTATCAGAATGAATGTTTTAGCAACAAATATTCAACTTGAATTACAATATGAAATATGCTGGTAAATGTTTAAACATCTTAACTGCTGAATGATGATGTAACATACTGAGCGGCTGACGTTATGACTATTTTGCCGTGGGGAAAACAAACGGAATACCGGAAAAACCTTGAAACGGCAAAGGCTATTATGATACACAATATTGGAACACCATACGCTCGTTAAAGTGTCGCGATGATGATTCTGTCCAGATGATGATTCTGAGGCATTAAACTTGATATAAATCATCGTAAAAAGAGTAAAGTTTCCTATTTAACACTCACTAGGGATCTCATGAAGTTTTTTTTCTGCAGGTTTATCTGGAACTCGTTCACTGAAGAAAAAAATATAACACACAATTATTGACTGATAATTAGCAGCTTCATAAATTAAATCCATATAGTGCTAGTTTTTAAAAACAGGAATATCTCTGAAATACCAACAAACGTACAAAGTGCTGTAATATCGACAATGTCTCCTCCCCAAAATTCTCAATGAGCCAAATTCCAACAATTGTCCAGTGTCCTCCCAGTTCTGACTACGATGGAGACTTATTTTCTAATGTGATATAACCAGATAACCATGCACTTGTGTATTAGTAAAATTTAAGCCACATCAGTTGTGAATTCATTTGTAAAAATAAATTAAAATTTAAGTAATTACGACTGACCACTCAGCACCAGTGGAGTAACATGCGAGTCCACCCCCATTTTTGTGCACCTGATCCTGGGTTATTGTTTATTCATGTTAAAGGAAACACACATGAATGTTTATGGCTTTAAAAGAACACTAACATGTTGCTGCAATTGTATTTTATAAATACCTTGGTATAGTTGATTCTTCATTGCTGCTGGGGGAAATTGGTTCTTCATCACATTCGGTGAGAATTGGCCCATCATTGTCTGGTACTCCCACCACGTCAATTTCAATGTCATCTGTTGAATCATTGCAGACGATTTGTTGTACTGAAATTCAACAAAAGTTTAAGATTTGTTCAGGGCTCCAAGCAAATTTTAGGTAATCTTATCTCCTTTTTATCTAAAATCTAGTATATACAATGTTATGTTTGAGCTCAGAAGAAAATATTCTATTAGATAAAAATTGTTTTTATTATAAAGTTATATTTTCCAAAATTTATAGTGGCATTCACAATCAATTTGGAAACAAAATGACACTGTTTAGAATATACAAGTATCTGTCATGTTGTTTCACCAAAAAAAAAAATTTAATTGTGCAAATCTATTAGTTCCGGGAAAATTGTTTTCAGGACATTCTAAGTCATCAATGTTAAAATAAGCCATCTCAATACATTCTTAGGATAAATTTCAAAGAGTTAACTCTTTCAGTGCCAATTTTCTGGGGATTTCCGTATTTTGTAACCTTTCGTTAGTTTTGGGACCAATATGCATTTCTCTTATATATTTTGTTTTTTTTTACATATTTTACAAAGAAAGATACTCTTTTATGGTAGCGATATTTAAATGAAAGTGTCAATGACACTGTAGCTCAACTTGGAAAGGGAATAATTTAATGTATTACAGTCAATGGAGCCATTAGGAATGTGGAAAGTTGAATATCTAATACATGTTTATAGACATGAAGAGAAAAGTAAAATCCAAGATGGCTGCTGGTGGCCATGTTTTCGGCCGAATGACCCCAAAATGAGTCGTTCCCATCTACATGTCATCGTTAACATCCATGACAAATTTTATGACGATCAGACTAAAGGTACGACCTGTAGCCCATGCTAAAGAATTTAGTCATACAAAGAGTAAAATCCAAGATGGCTGCTGGCGGCCATGTTTTTGGGCCGAATGACCCCAAAATTACTCGTTCCCATCTACATGTCAATATTATCATCCATGACAAATTTCATGATCATCAGACGAACAGTACGACCTGTGGCCTGTGCTAATGGATTAAATTTTGAAATCCAAGATGGCCGCTGGCGGCCATGTTTTTTGTCCGAATGACCCCAAAATGACTTGTTCCCATCTACATTCCAATTTCAACAACCATGACAAATTTTATGATGATCAGACTAAAGGTACAAGCTGTAGCCCGTGCTAAAGGATTTAGTCATACAAAGAGTAAAATCCAAGATGGCTGCTGGCGGCCATGTTTTTCGGCCGAATGACCTCAAAATGACTCGTTCCCATCTACATGTCATTATTAACATTCACGACAAATTTTATGATGATCAGACTAAAGGTACGACCTGTAGCCCGTGCTAAAGGATTTAGTCATACAAAGAGTAAAATCCAAGATGGCTGCTGGCGGCCATGTTTTTTGGCCGAATGACCCCAAAATTACTCGTTCCCATCTACATGTCAATATTATCATCCATGACAAATTTCATGATCATCAGACGAACAGTACGACCTGTGGCCCGTGCTAATGGATTAAATTTTGAAATCCAAGATGGCCGCTGGCGGCCATGTTTTTTGTCCGAATGACCCCAAAATGACTTGTTCCCATCTACATTCCAATTTCAACAACCATGACAAATTTTATGATGATCAGACTAAAGGTACAAGCTGTAGCCCGTGCTAAAGGATTTAGTCATACAAAGAGTAAAATCCAAGATGGCTGCTGGCGGCCATGTTTTTTGGCCGAATAACCCCAAAATGACTAGTTCCCATCTACATGTCATTGTTAACATCCATGACACATTTTATGATGATCAGACTAAAGGTACGACCTGCAGCCCGTGCTAAAGAATTTAGTCATACAAAGAGTAAAATCCAAGATGGCTGCTGGCGGCCATGTTTTTTGGCCGAATAACCCCAAAATGACTAGTTCCCATCTACATGTCATTGTTAACATCCATGACACATTTTATGATGATCAGACTAAAGGTACGACCTGCAGCCCGTGCTAAAGAATTTAGTCATACAAAGAGTAAAATCCAAGATGGCTGCTGGCGGCCATGTTTTTCGGCCGAATGACCTCAAAATGACTCGTTCCCATCTACATGTCATTATTAACATTCATGACAAATTTCATGATGATCAGACTAAAGGTACAAGCTGTAGCCCGTGCTAACGGATTTAGTCATACAAAGAGTAAAATCCAAGATGGCTGCTGGCGTCCAGGTTTTTTGGCCGAATGACACCAAAATTACTCGTTCCCATCTACATGTCATTGTTAACATCCATGACACATTTTATGATGATCAGACTAAAGGTACGACCTGCAGCCCGTGCTAAAGAATTTAGTCATACAAAGAGTAAAATCCAAGATGGCTGCTGGCGTCCAGGTTTTTTGGCCGAATGACCCCAAAATTAGTCGTTCCCATCTACATTTCAATATTATCATCCATGACAAATTTCATGATGATCAGAAGAACAGTACGACCTGTGGCCTGTGCTAGTGGATTAAATTTTTAAACCCAATATGGCCGCTGGCGGCCATGTTTTTTGTCCGAATGACCCCAAAATGACTCTTTCCCATCTACATTCCAATTTCAACAACCATGACAAATTTTATGATGATCAGACTAAAGGTACGACCTGTAGCCCGTGCTAAAGGATTTAGTCGTACAAAGAGTAAAATCCAAGATGGCTGCTGGCGGCCATGTTTTTTAGCCGAATGACCCCAAAATGACTCGTTCCCAACTACATGTCATTGTTAATATCCATGACAAATTTTATGATGATCAGACTAAAGGTACGACCTGCAGCCCGTGCTAAAGAATTTAGTCATACAAAGAGTAAAATCGAAGATGGCTGCTGGCGGCCATGTTTATTGGCCGAATGACCCCAAAATTACTCGTTCCCATCTACATGTCAATATTATCATCCATGACAAATTTCATGGTGATCAGATGAACAGTACGACCTGTGGCCCGTGCTAATGGATTAAATTTTGAAATCCAAGATGGCTGCTGGCGGCCATGTTTTTTGTCCGAATGACCCCAAAATGACTCGTTCCCATCTACATTCCAATTTCAACAGCCATGACAAATTTTATGATGATCAGACTAAAGGTACGACCTGTAGCCCGTACTAAAGGATTTAGTCATACAAAGAGTAAAATACAAGATGGCTGCTGGCGGCCATGTTTTTTGGCCGAATGACCCCAAAATGACTCGTTCCCATCTACATGTCATTATTAACATTCTTGACAAAATTCTTGACAGAAGAACAGTACGACCTGTGGCCCGTGCTAGTGGATTAAATTTTTAAACCCAATATGGCCGCTGGCGGCCATGTTTTTTGTCCGAATGACCCCAAAATGACTCGTTCCCATCTACATTCCAATTTCAACAACCATGACAAATTTTATGATGATCAGACTAAAGGTACGACCTGTAGCCCGTGCTAAAGGATTTAGTCGTACAAAGAGTAAAATCCAAGATGGCTGCTGGCGGCCATGTTTTTTAGCCGAATGACCCCAAAATTACTCGTTCCCATCTACATGTCATTGTTAACATCCATGACACATTTTATGATGATCAGACTAAAGGTACGACCTGCAGCCCGTGCTAAAGAATTTAGTCATACAAAGAGTAAAATCCAAGATGGCTGCTGGCGGCCATGTTTTTTGGCCGAATGACCCCAAAATTAGTCGTTCCCATCTACATGTCAATATTATCATCCATGACAAATTTCATGATGATCAGAAGAACAGTACGACCTGTGGCCCGTGCTAGTGGATTAAATTTTTAAACCCAATATGGCCGCTGGCGGCCATGTTTTTTGTCCGAATGACCCCAAAATGACTCGTTCCCATCTACATTCCAATTTCAACAACCATGACAAATTTTATGATGATCAGACTAAAGGTACGACCTGTAGCCCGTGCTAAAGGATTTAGTCGTACAAAGAGTAAAATCCAAGATGGCTGCTGGCGGCCATGTTTTTTAGCCGAATGACCCCAAAATGACTCGTTCCCAACTACATGTCATTGTTAATATCCATGACAAATTTTATGATGATCAGACTAAAGGTACGACCTGCAGCCCGTGCTAAAGAATTTAGTCATACAAAGAGTAAAATCGAAGATGGCTGCTGGCGGCCATGTTTATTGGCCGAATGACCCCAAAATTACTCGTTCCCATCTACATGTCAATATTATCATCCATGACAAATTTCATGGTGATCAGATGAACAGTACGACCTGTGGCCCGTGCTAATGGATTAAATTTTGAAATCCAAGATGGCTGCTGGCGGCCATGTTTTTTGTCCGAATGACCCCAAAATGACTCGTTCCCATCTACATTCCAATTTCAACAGCCATGACAAATTTTATGATGATCAGACTAAAGGTACGACCTGTAGCCCGTACTAAAGGATTTAGTCATACAAAGAGTAAAATCCAAGATGGCTGCTGGTGGCCATGTTTTTTGGCCGAATGACCCCAAAATGACTCGTTCCCATCTACATGTCATTATTAACATCCATGACAAATTTCATGATGATCAGACAATCATTACGGCCTGTAGCCCGTGCTATTGGATTGAATTTTGAAATCCAAGATGGCCACTGGCGGCCATGTTTTTTTTCCGAATGACCCCAAAATTAATCATTCTGGTCTAAATGTTGATGTCAACAGCTATGACAAATTTCATAATGATCCAACCAAAGGTACGACCTGTAGCCTGCATTATTGATGCCTTACACACGGACGACAAAGCCATGGCAATAGCTCAAACTATACAAAGTAAAGTTGAGCTAATAAGGTGTTCTGGGCAACAAAATATCTTTGTCACCAGCACACGGATGGCGCTTACAGGCAGATGAGACATCTTGTCAATGCCAACTCATATACCAACGGCAATACATGTACGCCACTGATTCAGATAGAAGTTTATGTTATACAGTTCAAAAAAAAATTATGACAGTAATATCAAATGGTCTATGAGAAAGTTTTTACACAAAGGATGCAATGAACAGAAATACCTGAAGAAGTACCAATATAATGCCAGTAGTAAATATTTAGCAGCTATATTTACTTACTATAGTTTCCATTGATATCAGCAGAGATTGGATCAGGGCTGGAAAAGATTCATATGTCTCATCCATTATATGGAACAATTTAATAATGGAGATGATTTTTAGCACATCTTGGAGTACCACTTTTTAACAGTATTGTTGTCAATTGATACTTACTTGAATGCTTAAAACTTTTTCCCTGATCCTCACAGCATATGTTTAAATGAACATGGCTCATTCAAATAATAAGTTGGTAAGAGGTATCTCAAAACATACTTATGCAGAAAATTTCCGACTAATTCATCGATATAGCGTCAATATTTTTTGGTAAATCAAGATCATTTGGTTTGTGCCAGCTCAAATATTTAAATCAATTGTCGCATAAAAATTTGCACCTGTAGACCATGGGATGAAAATCTAGAGCTGTGGTCACTCTGAAACTTTTATGCCACTACATAAGTTAGATGCTTAAAATGAAGAGAAAGCAGGATGTGAAGTTTTCAAGTTGTTTCATGTCAAGATCCAGAGGTTCTCTAATGAATTTATGAAACAAGTTTGATAAATTTGATTAACAACTCCTCGTAGACAAGTTGTGAATCAAATTTATCAAACGAGTTTCATAAAATCTTATATCCTAACATAACGAGTTAAAGATCTTGTGTATCACATGAAAAAAACTAGAGCTTTCTGCCTTTTTAACAAATCAAAATCCTTAAAAGAAGATGCATAATGCCTACATTTACAGCATTGGCAGAGACACTTTACAACCGTATACAACAGTATTACGTGCCACAGTGCTAGCGACGGAAAATATAGCCCCCCAATTTGCCTCTTTGTATTTGTGTTGATTTTTTAATGATATAATGCAATATACCATTTCCGGATGGTTGCGAGTTAATCCATTTCAATGAATTCAAATGGTGCAGCAATAGCTCGGGCCCGATAGTGTTCAAAGTTGTATTTTTTATGACTTACAATGCATCTTTCTGGGACATACTGTTTGTAGAAAGTTATTTCAGGTATTTATGGACCTATTTCGATGACGGGTAAAATTCAAAAACGAATATTATTAGTTGTATTTTGAATCGCAAACCACCATGTGGCTTTAAACCAAAAGAGTGACTATTTGTAGACGAATAGTTAGATCAATATATATTGCTACAACTCTTAATTTTATCAACAGATTTAAAATCAGCGAGAAAAATGACTGATAAAGAAGTTATAATTACCTTGTAGCCTCCATGATGACTTCCTCTGTAATCGTACATCCCCCAATGTCATCTATAATATGCGATGCTGGAAATAATCAATATTTTATAAGGAAATTTGTTTTGTAGTTTTTCCATACCCACTCCGAGTCAAGCCTTGAAATAGGGTGTCTGTCATTTGCAGAATGAGGTCCCCAGAGGGTGAATTTAGTGATGCTACCCCGCATAGTGGGCTAGCATCACCAAATTCACCCTCTGGGAACCTCATTCTGCTGAAGTGTAAGCAGAATGAGGTCCCCAGAGGGTAAATTTGGTGATGCTAGCCCACTATGCGGGGTAGCATCACTAAATTCACCCTCTGGGGACCTAATTCTGCAAATGGCAGACACCCTTATTTCAAGGCTTGCTCTGAGTAATTTTGATCCATTGTACAATCAACTTAGTAGATACTTGGTATATTAGTGCTCTTTGTAGGCCTGCAGGTTTAAAACTTATGTGTAACCTATTTTTCGTTTGCCTGGTTTGTGCGTAGGTAACCAATACCATAGGTTAGCAGGAAGTTACACAAACTGTTATAATCATTACAACTGGTATTATTAACTACAGATGGGCAACTAATTGAAGTACCGTAATAAACTTGAATGTCTCATTTTGGGACTTGATTTAGCAAAAATTTAAGGTGAGAATTAGTTATCGCGATACCTGCATTTAAAAAAATTTGGCACGACCTGTTTTTCTTATGCGGCATTTTAGATAACCTCCAGGCGAACTGAATGGTCGTTCCCCTCAAATTTTCAGGCCTGCTTTGTAGCGAGGTCTGACAGATGAAACCAAGCCTGAAAACAAGCCTTGAAATAGTTTGTCTGTCATTTGCATCCACGATAAGCTTGCGCTTGTAGTGGCCAATTGCAATTTCAATAATGTACATATGTACACTAAAATTTGTAAAGGAACACTCATTTGGTTTTGAGTACGCACAGCAATTCGATAAGGTTGATTTTAGCAGCTTACCTTGTCATGACTCCAGTCTATTCATCATGTACTCATAAACGAAATAAGGAGCCGATATATCAAAATGGGAAATTTGCAATCTATTCAGGAGATATATATAGACAAATACAGCTTTGACTTTCATTGTCCATAAAATAATTTATTTCCAATCATACATTCTGTGAAAAAATTACTGGCACATTGTAAACTGGGTATTCATTCCGGGTCACCCTATTTACCTAGAACAACCGAGAACAACCGAGAACAAGGTTTAAAATGCCTTATATACATTAAATATAGTGTTTTATTTGAAATATCTACAGTAGACATCAATATTTTCATTAAAATGTTTACTTTTATGCATTTAACCGACATATTGTTAACAAATTGTAAGCGCCACCGAGCGACGATCTCGTTTAACACACAGCGTATCGGCTTAATTAATTAAGCTTGTTCTCGGTTTGTAGTGTCTTCTCGGTTTGATAATTAAGCTTGTTCTCGGTTTGTAGTGTCTTCTCGGTTTGACACAAATTTAAACTTCCATCAGCTTTTATCCGGGCTTTGGACCGGCAGACAACGTGCCCCTATGTTTTGTTTGAAGTGCTTGTGCTGTTTCACTTATTACAGCACTCGAGCTCCACCATTTGAGACTCGGCAGGCACATTTACCCCATCTAAGGGGAGTGTGTGACATTGCCCTTTGGGACTTTTGTTTTTCGTCTGTTGATAGCAAAACAGTCGAAGGAGCTGATACGAATTGTAGAATTCGTTTAGACGTCTATCTCTTCGTTCCGGTGGCAAGTTTACCCAAATTTGATGTCTTACTTTGAATTTTTCCGCTAACTGAAAGTCACCAGTTGAGTCACGTGCAGCGCACTTCTAATATCCCTGAGTTGATCATTTACAATTTCATAAAGTCTGTCTGATTCACAATTGTTATTAGTCCAAAATTTAGGAATGTCTTTATTTTGCTTTCGAGCGTCAAATATTTTAGTTCGTAATCTCGGCATCCATCCCAATGCAACAATAAAGGTCCTAAAAGTATTGGTGGATCTGAAGTTGATTTCCTTATAATATTAGGGTTTTTTAAAAATAATAGTTGTTACATAGCAAGATGCAAGATTAAATGTTCCGTCGATACCAATTATAGATCCAGTTTCAATTGCTGATTTGAGAAGTAGGATTTGTTCTTCCAAGTGACAGATTACAGAAGGTGTTTTTTTGCATCAGTTGTAATTATTTCTTTAATATATTTCTCACCTACAATGTTATGCACTCACACATCGCAGTGATTAACTAACAGTAACACATATTAGTGTACACAACTCAATTAATTCTAATCACCAAACAGACCCAGGTCCCGTTAATTAACACTTAGGCACGACTCATGCCTTTGTGTTACCGCCAGCCGAGAACATGGCGGCGACGTTTCAAGTTCTCGGTATACGTAAAATAACTACACATATGTCATTTAAATGGTCAAATATGGTACAATATCTACTTAACCTCTTCGCTGCTATGACGTCCGTATCTATTACGGACGTAAAAGTGCACGCCGTGTGCTATATGGTCCGTAGGTACTACGGACCTACTTCAGCACACCAGAAGTAGGCCATTATATATAAATGGAACTCAGAGATTAGTGCATCGGAATAACTGTATCTCGACGTTTCAAACAGTGTATGATGTTCCATGATTGTGAACGATAATAGCCTTTCAGCTGAGTAACTTTTATGGTTCTTTTGACATTCCCGCTATATTTTCCCATTGGAAAATGCCAATAACGTCAACAGCCCAGCACACGACGTCATAACGTCATTTAGCAGCGAAGAGGTTAAGAGTGATATATACACTATACTTGGACATTATTATGACTTATTTATTAATTTTGGACTTGTTCTCGGTTGTTCTCGGTAAATAGGAGGTCCGTTCATTCCAGCATCCTATACATTATATGAGTGATAACTCTACATTTGCTGCTTAGGCTATTTCCAAATCAGTATGTGACAGAGGACGCTCCGTTATTCGACGCCAAGAATTTAAAAATAAATATAGGTATGTGATTACTTGCATCTACATGTATTATTTCGTTCCTGGGCTCAAATTCTAAAGAATATATTACTTAGAAAACTTCTCTAGATATTCGCAGGTGCAAGGAAATGAGGGTTTCCGGACATTAAATTTCAAATATCACCTATGGCTAGCCAAAGCCAGTTGTATCCAACGGACCCAATATTTTTACCCTAGGGGAAACCCTGGTATATGTAACACCCTAAACGTAGTTGCAACTCCATCTGTGAGTTTTGCGAAACCTCTGTGCTGACATAAATTCAGCATATCTAAATCATCGGATGAAGCATAGATTAGATGATTTTCTTTATTTTTACAGCTGAAGATGAATTACTTCAATGAGTTTAAAAAACAAAAAAACAATTACTGAGATAAAATTTATAGTACTAGTTATGCAGCAGCATTCAAATAACAAGCGAACTAAAGTGTCCAATTCTAACCCAGACTGTTCAGTATATAATATTTACTCACCTTCTTCAAATTGAGCCAGTAAGCTGTTGATGTCTGTCGCTTCAATACCTGAAAAACACAAGTCCATGTTACAAATTAACATCTTAACCAGAATTATATTACTGAATTTAAGTAAATTAATTACATGCAACTAGTCTAGCAAACACAAAATGTACAAATAGTGAATGTCTGAATTTCACAAACTAATATGTTGACAGCAAATAAAAAGTTTACAGCACTGTTGAATGAAGAGTGGAATTGCATGTCATATACAGAGCTCCATACATGCGTGTTGATAGTTTCTGTTCAGCCATTTATAATGACCCACTTCAGCCCACTTTACAATACCAGATATATTAAAGGCCCTCTTAATTTTTTAATGCCCAGATTACATTATACACAACATACTCCATTTTATATACCATTTGGAAGAGGAACCAAAAATATAAATATCCCGCCAGAATATGGAAAAACTGTGGCCAATGAGTGTCCACCAAGTGATAGAGATTCTCAGATTCACCCCAGTTATTTATCCTAGAATGTATCACAATTCACAACTACATGTAAGAGATAGTTATTCCCCTTCCATTGAGAATAATAAACTGGCAGTACAGACCAGATTGAAATTACGCACAGAACACATGACAAAAACAGACATGGTCACAGTCTATTCAACCGAATAAGTTGATAATACAATGTTTTGGAGCTTCCTCTTTCAAATGGTATATAATATGGAATATGTTGTAAATAATGCGATCTGGCGATTCAAAAATTAAGTGGGCCTTTATCCCTTTTCAGTGGCAGTTCCAACTATACCAATCTGCCTCGGATTCTTAGGATACAGTGAAATATGTCCGTGGGAGACTTATTGGGAGGTGCTTATGAAACTTACCTTCAGATAAACCATCAAGAAAGTCACCATCTATGTCTACATCATCCGAGAGCCGTGAGAAGAGACAGTCTATTGGTAGGGTCTGGCCCGTATCAGCAAGCATCTGTAAGGCACATTGGTGGCTTAATATATTTGTACATTTACATGAATATACTTCCCGTCTGCAAATTGGCAATCTCATTTCTTGAATACATTAACCCTTTCTTTACTAAATACTCATTGACAAAAAGTTCCCTTAGAAAATGTTTATAAAGGGACTAGAGGCCTTCTAAGTGGGTTCGTGTAAAATATCATAAAAGTCTTTAAAAGAACTAGCATTATCAACACGTATAAGAAACGAAACATTACAGTCAATGGAGCAATAAGGAATGCGGAAAGTTTAAATAATATCAGAAGTCAACCTGAAGATCCATATGAAGTTTGGGATCAATTGGATGAAGAATGTTGACAGCACAGCATGCCAATATATTTTTGTTTGAATATCATTCAAATTTTATAGCTCTGATGGACAACGCATGGCATAAAAATAACAAGAGCATCGCTAAGGTGTGGCAAAATACACCTGTGGTAATTATTTCAACAAACCTCCCACTGATAGGTACCTCAAATCTACTAAAAGTGTCCGCAAAAGATTTGATTCGATTTCTATATTGAATTTGCAGATTCGTAGGGGCCTACTTGAGATAGGTTAATTGTTCCTTATATTTTACCTGGTCAATATCACCCATGGTTGCATGGCCAAGGCTGGGGTCGAAGATATAATCTTCTTCTAGGAGCTCTATAATTTCTGTCATCTCAAAACTGCAATGAAAAATAGATATTCAAAAATGTCCAGTAAAGGCAATCAATTGAATTGGATACAAAAACACAGAAGATACCAAAAAAAACTGTATATTTAACATGTACAAACAAACAAGGTTAAATTGATGAGGAAAACTCAGCTGGGGTGACCGAATGGGATAGAGAATAGAGAAGTAACTATTTTCATATTTTGTATATCCAAATTGGCATTCCTATCTATAAATTTTATACAGCATCTCTCTTTGGCGAGATCATTGCTATTTTATTTCCGTAACATTTGTCAGGAATTAAGACCTAAATGTTTACAATTGTGCTCCGCTCAGCATTATGTTTTCTGAAATGATAAAATCACTTGTGGTTGGAATTTTCGGTAATACCAGTTGAATATTATATTCTTTCAGTTGGCGAAATCCCCGAGAACTCACTTGATCAAGATTGATTCACCAAAGCAAGCGCACAACCACTCTTTAAAAAGACAACGATAATTCTAATGGATGTACATGTACGTCTCTAGATCTGTCCACTAAATATCATTTCTACATTGACGCGCCATTCCCAACATGACGTAATAAACCATTTCCAAATATGGAGTGCATTTCTGGCATGGTAAATGTTTGTGAGAATCGTAGTACATGTATTTAGAAATAGTTATAAATACAACAAGATGCGAAAGTATAATCGGTCACGAATATCGTTGACTGATAAAAACTTGAAGATGATGTCTCCTATATTGCGATGTGTAAAATGTGTTATGGATATATCGCCTGTATTCAGTTTTCCCAACAATAATTGAGTTTAACAATGCATGGGAAAATTGTTAACGAGTCATTGACCTCTGATCTGTGAAGTGATCTGTTATGCCATGAACCAATAAAATCACGCATGTGCTTCGCCACTCTCAAATAAAATGGAGGGAATCCCATCAATTCAGTAACTGATTATGAATGAGTTATCCAGAGACGTAAATATTGTAAAATTTTCATTCGCCTTTTAAAGAAATTGGAGCACAACATGTATTTAAACAGACAAGTGGAAAAGAAAAACGTTATTTAAACATACAAATCACTCATTTTAAGTGAATGTTGTTTCATGATGTTAGACAAAATATATTGTAGGCACTAACACTTTTCAAAACCACTGAGCACGAGAATAAAAAATTTATAATAAACAAAAAATTAATGAAAGAATAACAATAAACATTAACAGATTTCTGCAATTTAAGCACTCAACTGATCACCAGGACTTAATTGAAAAATATCCTCAGCACTTATATGAACATGTTCCATGAATGTAAGATATATGTATTGTGAAGTTTGGGCACTGTGATACCTTTGCTGATAATAAAATCCTGTCACTTCATACCCTGAGGTGTGTACTCGCATGGGTGTGAAAACAATTAAGCACAGGTGACAAGGGATTAGTGGGTGATGGGATCTGGGAGAAGGTGTAAGCCTTTCATGGGATGAAAAGAATATCAGTCTATTAAGGTGTTATTTTCCTTTAGGGCTTTAACTATAAAATCTGCTTGTATTGTTAAGTGAATAAGTGTATCATGTAACTGAATTGTTTTTAGGTTAATGGAATATTGAGTTCAGTATTAATACGTCCCCTATTCAATACATGTAGTTGTATAGCTTTCAGTCACGCTTTCTAAGAACCATCCCAGTATCCATCAATATGGTGACATGCTTTGAACAAAGACAACATGTGTGATTTTCTTGGGCATGATAACATATTTACATGTGTGGTGAACATTTTGACTAGGCAGGACCAGGTCCAGTCCAAAAAAAAACGGTCCAGTCCTCTGCAGTCTGGTTCTCATGCCTGGACCAGTCCAAAGCGGTCCGGTCCACATTTTTATGAATACATTGCTTAGTACAGTACAGCAAATAGTGCAACATAACACTTGAAAATCAAGTCTACTGTGTTGAAATAAAGTTCATCAATAATGTATGCAGCGAACACTGTCCAGTTGCATATACATGTAATTGACACACTGCAAATTGCCAATAGTCCCCTGACTATATGTGACCAGCCATATCAAATCCAGTCGTAAGTCGGATTTTTTTACCATGTGCCAATGCATTCTCTTATATATGTGAGTCGACCATAGGTCGCCTCGCATATATAAGAGAATGCATTGGCCTAACAATTTTTTACAAATTTTAATAATTTTTTCTTGTATTCTTTAACAATTTTATAATTTCACCCATACAGAGCCCCAGACAAACATGAGCAGACGACACTCTTCTATATGCTTCTATGTATGTGTGGGGCTCCCTGCAGGGTAATGGATGTTTTTTATGTCCTAAAAATTGTAAGAAACATTTATTTAAAAAAATTGTTAGGCCAATGCATTCTCTTATATATGCGAGGCGACCTATGGTCGACTCGCATATATAAGAGAATGCATTGGCACAGGGTAAAAAATCCCAACTTACGACTGAATTTGATATGGCGGGTCACATATTTAATTTGAATAGACTGTGATTTGAAAAGTTGCGGACCCCTTATTTCACAAAAGCAAATTGTTGTTCAAAAATGAGATTATCTTCAAATAGTCAAAATAGCCACATACTAATATGTAATATAGATAGCTACTAGTAGGGTTGTGTTTTAATTGGTAACTTGGTATGCATCTTTTCCCACTGGTTTGAAGATATCACAACAACAAAAGTACTGTTATCGACATCAATTTCATGCATGTGCGTATATGCTCGTACTATACTGGTACATATAGTTTGGCAAGATATATTTCTTTAATATTATAAAAAGCGCAGGCGATTTAACACGATGTGACCTACAGTCCTACACATGTGTGCCAATTGATGTCCAATCATGCCTGCATGCGACGTGAACAATTCACTTCAATCAGCACATTTAGCTGTCTAATTATTAACCACAATAACAGAACAATACATGTACTGACCAATCAACCGTGTCCGCAAATATGACATAGTCACAATGTTTCATTTCCGATTTCGTCCGATACCCATTACACAAGGGCAAAAGTGGACCAGACAGGAAAGTGCCGGACCAGGGGAGGTTGGACCGATCCACCCCACATACCGTAATTTTGATCCACATATACCCTGGTGTACAGCCTGCAGAAATTATACAGAATAACGACTTGAGAACAAGTCTGCGGTACAGTGCTACCGGTAGTAGAATAATGCATCCCCAAATATCTTACCATACATTGTACATAAGTAAATGGTCTACAAGGAAGATGTGATTTTTTTCAAATAAATTTTATTCATTACTTAAATTAATTGAACCCAACACTCAGATACACCTCTATTATTGGTTATAATAAACAGAAACAGAAAATAAACAGATGTTTTTCACCTAGTAGTGTTTTCTTCAAGCTTTCCTTGAAGATATAAAGAGGGAACAGTGAGGGTAGCAAAATAACAATCTACTTATCTCTTCAAAATAATTATATCACATCTATTAAATACATGCTACATTTATGCTTTCCTTGATGTTGGCAGTGAGAAAGTGCAAATGTACTGAGTGCAAGAATATTCAAAATTTCAATGTATATTTACTCTGATGTGTGTGTGCAATTAACATCTGTGTCGTCTTCCTGTATATATTTATTTCTTCAATTTAATAATTAAAAAAAAAAAATACTCTTAAGGTCCTCACCAAACACAATCGTATACTAATATCTGCAACACAAAATACTCCCAAAAGACTTGAACCACTGCAAGACCATTTGTGAAGGGAATTCCCATGCAGCAAGTCTTACAATCAAAAGTTATACGGTAAATATGAAGTGCTTGTTCAGAAGCTCAAGCAAGTATGCCATTGAACAGATCCAATAGAAAGTTTGGCTGTTGGGAAATTGAAAGTAAATTATCATTCGCACTATAAATGACAAACATCCTATGTTTCACATTAAATTATTTTTCATCAATCATCAGAAACAATTTCAAGGTTTCTGCAAGGGGTTGGGGAGAATGGTACCCCTGGGGGAAATCTCAGTCCATCAACAAACAGTGATAGTGTAATGATAACTTAGCATACCGCCACAAACAACAGTCAAGGTCTCAAGGAAACATGATTCGCAATTTAATTTAAAGAGCGACTCACTACATTCATGACATGTTATACCTTGAGATATTCCTTCATCCTTCAGTGGCCAACATCTGGACCTCATCTACTAGTACCAAGCATGAGTTTAGTTTGTCTGTCATTTGCAGAATGAGGTCCCCAGAGGGTGAATTTGGCGACACTATCCCGCACAGTGGGCTAGCATCGCCAAATTCACCCTCTGGGGACCTCAATCGGCTTTGGCCTCATCTTCTGGGAAGTATATATTGTCTCAAATTAACATTGTTTTCAGTGCATGGGAAAGTTCGGGTAACTCCAAGGGGATTCACAAGTGCGTGCAATTACATGCTGCATGGTCACATGTTATGGTAGACATGTCAGTGTTTACGTTCTGTTATTTGTCGGATATTATGGATACTATACTACTACAGTACATATGGATAAATGACATGTACATGTAGGTGAGTGCATGACACATATGCATTTGTATTTAGTTGACAAATACATGTGCGTTGGTCATAATTGTCCATTTTATAGAAATCATACCTGCATCATAGCGTTTAGAACTCGCGATAGAACTTATATAATTAGAATTTAGATGGCGTAAGCCATGCTACTATAAACTTCCCATGGATCTAGGCAAGCTGGGCACAACTCACGGATTTGAATACATGTGCACCCATACATTTGGCCCTTGTCTGATATGATAGTGGTGAATGAAGATTTGGCATAATGATTTGGTTATTAGTATAGTACACTAATAAGTAATATGCATTGCACTATATACCGGTATATCATATGGGTTTTTTGTTGTTGTTTTATATAATTTTTTGGAAATTTTAGTTGCCACTGCCAGTTCTCGAAGACATTCTATCTTTTTATTTGCCAAATGTTATAAATCAGTTTCATATAATTTGATTTGAAATACAGTCAGTATTACTTAAAATCACTGTTTTGTACCAATCTGAACCATTCCGGCTACATTAGATGAAGTTGAAGTACAATAAGAACCAGAACAGAACACGTGGCCAAGTCAGAGGTGGGCCAACGAAAACATTGACAAATCAGCGCAAATACACAATAGTGTCGCGAATGACAGGGTTTGATTACGTATTAACGATGTTAATATATATGTAATTTTCTAATACTGTACCTGTTGAATTGCAAGAATTAATAGTTTTGTCTGTGAACATCACAAGAAAATAGAAATGCACATTTTTGGGAAGCAAGGTACGCTTCCGGTTTTGATGACGACAAAAAATTCCGCGAAATCTCGCGAGACGTCTCTTAGTTACAAAAACCTACTCACCATACTATCGACATTAATTTTCGCATATAATTTCAGCTCGATTTGATGGAAACGAACGTTAAACTGAACGTTGATTGTGACCATACAAAAACTTTTTGTTTTAAAAAAACATATGGTTTACAATCATATTATTAGTATGCACTAGATTTATTTATGGCTCGGAAGGTTATTCCGAACTGTGTAAATTGGCTTCTGTATAAACAAGGAACTGGTATCGCATTACGGCAACATGGGTTCAGAAAAAATAACATAAACAGATTTAAGGAACACATTCTCTCGCTTGTAAGCACTAAAAGGGTTATATAGAAGTTTTTATTTCTAAAATTATGAACTTAGATGTGACAAATTAGGCCATGGTGCTGGATAAAACGTACCAAGTACTCTAGTGTCCCGAATAAACGTACGTGTACAGGGGCCCGGGGGGGGGGGGGGGGGGGTAGTAAACAATTTGCAGGAAGGTATATGCCGTTTTTTTTGCATCTGGCGTTTTCGTGACCACCACCCCAAACCTGCAAAAAAAAAAAAATTCTACTCCCAATTTGTTTTTACACCCACCCCCCAAATTTCACTAAATTTGTCTAAAACCACATAAAACTCTAATGGATCAGGATTCCATGGAAGAACTGGCGTCACCCAGACAGTCAAGGTTCAGTTATGGAAAACTTACGTAGTCCCGCGTATAGTATACGGGTTGGAAGCAATGGAACTCGCTGCAACACATTACAATAAACTTGACATCTTCCAAGACAAAATCTTACGTCAGATACAGAACCTACCCAAGAGAACTTCATCAACAGCAGTTAAATTACTCCTAGGCATCCTACCTATTTCCACTATCATTCACAAGAATATGTTGAACCTATTTCTCCGGATCGCCAGCTCCCCAGAATCTATAGAGAATATAAAATTGCCTGCAGACAGCTTACGTCTAGAAACCTAGAAGACAAGAGTTGGTTTTCAAACATCAGGAGGCTTCTTATAAAATATAATCTACCGTCAGCATTTTCCATCATCGAACACCCCCCCCCCCCTCCAGCAAGGCTACCTGGCATTCACTTCTTGAAGAAGCGGTTAAGGAAAACATCTCCACACAATGGAAAAATGACATTCCTACAAAGTCAACACTTAGATACCTTAACCCAGAAAGTCTCCATTGGAATTCCGTCCATAGTATCTACAAGCATGTCAGACCAAGAATCTATGATGCCAGAAGAGCAGAGGTGAAGGCAAAATTCCTCTCCGGTACCTACACTCTACAAGCAAACAAGGCTGTCTTCAACCAACATAAAGTAAATCCGACATGCCCTACCTGTAACCTGGCGGCAGAAGACAGAGAACACGTCATTGCGACCTGCCCTACTTATGAAAAGGAACGCTCCAAACTGCGGATCAGACTCCAATCAGTAGTTCCCAAAATCGATTCTCCACTACTTCTCCATCACCCCGGCAAACCTTACACAACTGCTTCTAGACCATACCCACCCAGACATTCCTGATGCCACTATCGACTGGGCAGAAGACACTCCCATCCTGATTGAACTCTACTCAAGAGAGTATCTTTATCAGATCCACTCAAGAAGATTTGCGATCCTTAAGGTCAAAAGGAAAAGTGGCTTCCAAACTCTCGCAGTCCCCGCTGTGAGCTCAATGTGACATTCGATATCTAACTCTATTATGTACAGGCAATTGTGAGGATTCTAGTAGGCCTATTATTCAAGGATAAAGACTTGTGGACTGCAAAGTCAAAATTCATCCATAACCGGAGTGCCTCGACAAATCAACGGGGGAACAAGAAGAAGAAGATACCATGCACTCATATGACTGGTAAATGATCTCATTTATAGTTCAAATAAAAGGTCGCAGACCACATGTCCCCCCGACTCGAATGGTAAACTTCATGATTGGCTTTGTAGTTTAATGTAAGCCTTTGTTAGAAGGATACTATTTGCAACAATGTTATAGTCATATAGATGTTGCAAACCACCAATGTGTTAGCAACAATATCACATCGTTTCAATTCCTTATATTAATGAAAATGTCAATGGAAAAAATGATATTTTTTTTATTAGATATATAGATGTTGCAAATCACCAACATGTTAGGAACAATATCCCAGAGTTTCAAATCTCTACATTTAAAACTGTAGGAGGAGTTGATTACACCACGAAGGTACCCAATCTCATCCAAAAGGCAAAAATGTTCAAAATTTTCTAAGTCGAAAACCCCCCCCAAAAATATGGAAAAACTTATATTTTTTATTAGCTATATAGATGTTGCAAATCACCAACATGTTAGGAACAATATCCCAGAGTTTCAAATCTCTACGTTTAAAACTGTAGGAGGAGTTGATTACACCATGAAAGTACCCAATCACGGACGAGGGTCATTTCTATAGTCCTCCGACGGAAACGTCGGGGGACAATAACATGTTAACTTGTTTCAGAAGCTGATTTAATTGAATTTTTTTTTATAAATTGTAAACCTTATGGGAAGCCAAATTGACATTTAATAAATAATTGAGCTTATGCGTGATGCAGTCGGGGGACACCGGAGCTAGGTCTCGGTGTCCGTTGGTTGAAGTCCTCCACAGCATCCGGCTCTGGAGATGATAATTTTTTTGCTGCCCCTCCACCTTTTCTACCCCTGACCACAACAGCGATACTTTAGAAAATTCTAAGACTAACCCACATCATTATCTTTCTTGTAAAAAGTTACCCCAGTTAAGCCCATTTGGTGCCATCTAGATGGTCCCCTATGCATTTCTATAGAACGCAGACAATCACAAATATAGTTATAGATATTTATATATACCTACCTGATCCCCATAACATAGTGACAAAAAAAAAATGAAGATCAACTTTTATAGTCAACTCGCATCACAGCTTTTCTAGCTCTTCTACATGTAATTCATGCCCATGCTGATCTGATTGACCCCAGCACTAACAGAGTTAAAGTGATGTGAAACACTCCCGTAAGCTGATCAGATGTAAATGGAGAAAAATCTTACAAAAGTAGTTATTTTTACAAATATATTATCCAAATATGACAACACACATCGTCATTCTTAAATATTAATTAAATACAGTGACTCTCGTTGACGAAATCATTTTCATTAGTTTATCGCCGAATCGACGCCGATAGTTGCGTCCCGAATCGAGATGTAAATATTTACAATTCAGCGTAGTTCTGACAATGTTTTTTATGGAGTGGTACCGTCTATTTGCTTGAGATTTTCGGCGATGTTAGTAGAATGCTACATTCCCCATATTGGCATAGTGCCTGAATACTAACTCTGACATCAGTTTCTCGTACCCGAACAAGTCCATAATATGTCTTTAACCTGTACCTCCTCCCACTTGTTGACTACCATATACCTATATTTATACGATATATATTACCTGTATTTATTGTTTTGATGTTATAATATAATGTTCCCAGTCATGAGTAGTAGAGTTTCATGGCATGATCTACCTTATATAATGCTTTTGATTTCTCTTTTTAATGTAGATCGAGTGAAGTCATCATGGAGATGGACAATCTCACACAGACCTTCACCCGAAGTTACACTCTACCCAACATCAGTTTGTGTGGAGCAAACAAGAGGTATTGTCAAGTGCCGAGGCGATATGAGGAAACTCGGCCTGTTGCAGTCCAAGACTTCTCACATAAAAGAATCATTGGTAATGACACCAACTCTTCTCATGTGGTAATCCATATCGAAATGAATTTTGTTTCATAAAAAAACATTTAAAGATGGATTATCTCTTTAAATAACAAATTTGAAATAGTTGCGTGGGTATAAAATAATAGATATGAATTGAAGATTCCTGTCCGGAAAGGCTTCTATCAATTAATATTGATTTTATTTTGAATATTTTATTATGAAATGAGATGATTAATTGGGACACTTTATTTGTCTATTTTTAGAACAGACCATTCGGCGATACCATTATAGCGATAGAGAGCATTAAGCTGTTCATGTAGCTACGTAGTGAACGTCCAATGTCCTAGATTGATTGATTGTATTGTTTTATGCCATATCTATAAGCGATAATGAGTCTAATTTACCTTTATTTGTGACAAAATTACGCAATAAAATTTCTGGTCTCTGTTAACAGTAACCACTATTATTTGTTAGCTAAAGAATCACACCTTTTTAGACGAGAAAATATTCTAAATAAAATCAATATTAATCGATAGAAGCATTTCCGGACAGGAGTTTACAAAGAGATAGTTATCAGAATCGATTTATTGCAACAAAATAATGCTAACCGGTGTCAAGTTATCAAATTTCCCAAAACATGTTATTTAGCAACATTTTATTCAATGGAATATATGGCTGTATTATCACTTGAGTATCACAAAATTTTGCCATATTACCACTTGATTTTAGAGTTATCCATTTTCATCCGCAATTTTGCCTGAAACCGTCCGTTTGATGACGTTTTTCTGGGCCACAAATAGTTGCACATCTTGAGAAATAACTAACTTCAAAAATCGATATTTGAGCACTCTGAGCTTTGCATGATGGGTGGGTTCCTCGACTCGAATCAAATATTTTTTACATCCGAAGCCAAAGAAATAGTTATTTTGGAGCGTTAATTTCGGATAATGCATCTTTAACATCCCTCCATCTGAATAATAGACCATTGCAATGTGTACTTTTATAACAGAGTTAGAGAATCCACTTAACCCTTTACCCAACAGAACGGCCCTGTGCCAATGCATTCTCTTATATATGCGAGTCGACCATAGGTCGCCTCGCATATATAAGAGAATGCATTGGCTTAACACATTAAAAATTATAAAAATGTTAAAGAATGTAAGAAAAAATGGTAAAAAGTGTTAAAAAAAGATTTTTTTTAGGCCAATGCATTCTCTTATATATGCGAGGCGACCTATGGTCGACTCGCATATATAAGAGAATGCATTGGCACAGGGCTAACTGTAACTATCACAATGTGGTCAAGGAGCCGGTTCCAATGCTATCCATATGTGTATGGTTTTATTGAGACAGACCGAAGATATTTTAGGCTGTTGAAGCTTTATTTGGCCGGTTTTGGCCGGTTTGTTGGGTAAAGGGTTAATAGTATAGAAAGGGTTAAATAATTTATATGTACATCTTTTGGGAACAGTACAAAATGTTAAAACAAATTGCTTATATATTGTAACTTTTGGAATGGTAGCATGACCACTCAGATTGGAGTACATGGCATTTATTTGTTTGATTTAATGAATGGATGAATAGTACATGTATACATTGAAATGGTCCATTCTTCTTCTTTAGGGATATTATTAAGTAGATGGCAGGCATCAATCCTGAGTTCAGTGTGCCTGTCATTTGCAGAATGAGGTCTCCAGAGGGTGAATTTATTGACTCTATCCTGCATAGCGGGCTAGCATCTCTAAATTCACCCTCTGTGGACCTCATTCTGCTTAGGCCTCGTCTTCTCTGCAGTTTCTTTATTATCAAATTTCAATGGAAACTTCTTCACAGATTCTATTTCTTTTTTAGTTTAGTTTCTCTATATCCCCAAATTGGCAGACTACACATGTGTCTGGATTGTTTGTATAACCCCCCCCCCCCCCCCCCCCCCCCCCAACCTGATTGTTTCATAAAAATATTTTGAGCAAAATTCAATTATTTCAGGAATTGGAAATGACTTATTGAACAGATCTCTTGAGACCTTTGATTCACAGAAACAAGATGCAATTAGAAAAGCAGAGGAAGCAGTGTGGTTCCAAGCAGAGCAAAAAAAGAAGAGGGCACTCATAGAGGCGAAGGAGGCAGCAAATCTAGAACATGAAAAGGCGATAAAAAAGCTAAAGAAAGTAAATGAAAAAAATATAAAGGTAAGGCCGAAATAAAATGAATGGGTGTTTCTGGTAACAATTTATTTTGTTTAAATAATTAATTAAATGGATATGAATCGAGGACAACTGTCTGGAAAAGTTTCTATCAATTAACTGAATTTTATTTAAAATTTATATCGCATTAGCGGGACAGTTGTATGAGCTATTTTTAGAACAGAAATCTGCACAAAAATGTTCAGAGCATATCAAAAGTGTACCAAGGAGGACAACTCTATCTTGTTAGCAGCCTAAATCATGTCAAGTTGTATATCAACTATAGATTTACCACAATCAAAATAAGCAATTTACAATTTTTTTCCTCGAG
The DNA here is from genome assembly GCA_032622095.1 of Siphonodentalium dalli. Lineage (NCBI taxonomy): Eukaryota > Metazoa > Mollusca > Scaphopoda > Gadilida > Siphonodentaliidae > Siphonodentalium > Siphonodentalium dalli. The sequence continues at coordinate 114,192,025 of CP136062.1, read as the reverse complement.
TGAGATGTGGAGGATTATTTTTACTAGGTGCTAGCCGAGTGAAAATAATCCTTGCATTTCAAGAGAGAAACCCTGTACGCTTCTCAGAACAGTTGTTTATTTTATTTACTATTACAGTTTGTTACGACCTACATCACAATGAACCACAGTTAGACCTATAACGTCACCAGCCATTTCTGTTAAAATAAAAAAAGCACAAGGATACCGAATGACGCAAAAATTGACATCATGATTCGGTGCTGAGAGTAGGATAACATCTTGAGAGTAGGATAACACATTCTGTCTTCTGTGAGCGGGGATATGATTTAAATTTTGATGTAAAAAGTTGATGAAAATATAATAAACCACTTTATTAGCCTTTATAGATAAATAATATACCCAGTCTTCAGTTTTATCTGTATTTTATTCACAAAATAGCTATCTGTAGTTGGGAACGGGACCACCCGCCCCCAATCTACCCAGGATTACCGGACCCTATATAAAGAATTAAATATGTTATTGTTAAAAAACTTTAGTTGAAATAAGAACAATAAATGTGAAACATGATATTGATACTTTAGTTGTGATACGTAACGGAAAATATAGTATGGGATATGAACAGTGTATATATATAGAATATACGCATAGTGTTTCTGAATAACAAATTTAATCCACGAGCTTTAGCGAGTGGCGTAAATCGCCAATCCCACGAGTGGATTAAATTTGTTATTCAGAAACCACTGTGCGTATATTTTGTTTATGCCACGATCTTTACAATGCGATGGATAAACACTTTTCCGTTCAAATTGTATGGAGAAAGTTTAATCCACTCTGCAAAGTTTATGCCACGATCTTTACAATGCGATGGATAAACACTTTTCCGTTCAAATTGTATGGAGAAAGTTTAATCAACAGTAGGCACGTTTAATCAACAGGTGTTGATTAAATGTAAAATTTAAACAGATGGCTTTATTTATATAGTAAGATAGGCGATCGTGGTATATATCAAATTATGGAGGCACAGACTCAGTATGAGTGTTCATTGCTTCAAATGTGCTTGCTTCAGTGAATTTGCATTTCTTATCGAAATGGTCATACATGTATATTGATCAGATGGCACATTGAGATGTCCCTCAACTAAAATCAAGCTTGAAAATCAGTGCCAATATTCACCCATATCGGGGTTCGTACCCGCACCAACCTCGTCTAACCCAGACTGTGATGATCTTATCCATATGACCTAACCACCTCGGCTATGGGGGCATCCTTAAAAGGAAGCCCTTACAGTTTCACCGAGAGTTGGGAAGCGTTTCAGTCTAAACATGGGTTCGAATATCGACATAGAAAGGATCTGTCATTATATTGGAACAGCACAATGAACTTCCTCAGAAATTGTATGTGACCAGATCATACAATTACTGGTACTGGCGTATATATACAGCAATGCCCTAATTAATCGACTCCCTAACCACAGCAGAATTATGGGTAACTTTTCAGGATTTAGTCGGAAATATGGCTTGTTGCCATTCATCGGAAAGCTCTCGCCAAGAGCTTTCCGATGAATGGCAACAAGCCATATTTCCGACTAAATCCTGAAAAGTTACCCATAATTCTGCTGTGGTTAGGGAGTCGATTAATTAGGGAATTACTGTATCTATCAGTATGAGTGTTTATTGCTTCAAATACAGTAGTACAAAACGGAATATAGTATAGGCTACTTGGTGTTAATATTCAGATAGTTGTCCCGGTGTCCAATCCATGATACCGACCTCATCACCATCGCTATCTGTATCACAATACAATGAAGATTAGAGCCCGAAGCTGCCATCGCACGCCGCCGCCAGCCATATTGGCCACAAGTCGCCGCCAGCCATATTATCTCTAACGCCAGCAAAATTAAAAAATCTCCGTTGCCGGAATTGTAAAATGGCTGACCAGTGTGCATGGGTTTATATGTCAAGCACAACTGTACTGTTAATCAACTTAATCGCAAAGAACTAAACTGCATTGCCTAATATTGGCATACTCGCATGGACACGGCATAGTTGTTATATTATCAGAACACCCGGGCCTCTCAATGTGGAATAGACTATAATAATTAATTCCAATGCATCAGTTAAAGTATAAATTAGTTATTTCGACACGACTCAGTCTCATACGTCGCTGGCATTTGTCAATATATGCACATAACATGCAGGAGAGAATAGAAAATAGTTTGAACTATTATATCATTACTTTCGGATTCATCATTCAATGATGCATACATATATCTCAAGATGCCAGTGATGATATAGCAGTCTGTAGTCGACAGAAGTCCCAATGTAACTTATACCAATTAGATGGGAAACTACATAGTACATCAATGCCAGTCCTTCGAGTATTTTCGCCGTAATGGAAAAGCCCCACACCAAAAGAGCATGTGTGGTCTTGAATTCTATGGTTCACCACAAACGCTAAAACAAACAGGGTCTATATATAACCGGGGATTAGGAAATTTTCGTAAACGAAAATACGCTGAATGATATATGTATCAGCCGGCTGAGCCGCCATATTTCATCAGTCACGAATGTTGCGACTGAGCCGGCTTAGCTAGCTAACCAGCCATGAAATTGGTTGAGCCAGCCGCTAAAACTATTTGTCGTGGCTTCGGGATCTAATGAAGATTCTCCAATCTTCCAGACTACTTGTGGGCGAATCAACCCGTTTTGTCCTGGAAGAGATAGACCATCTTTAATTACAAACTTTTAAGAATATTTTGCTAAAACAACTTGTGCATTTCACTTTGACAGGAGGAGGCATTAAAGGTTGAGCTGGAAATGCAGAAGTTGTCCATAGAACAGGTTCAATTGGCTCGACATGAAGCTGATATAAAACAGATGGCGGCCATAGCAGAGACAGAAAGGAAAGGTCATGAACTTCTAATCAAGATGGTACAGATCGCAAGAGATGAAGAGATTGAAGTAGCAGCAGACGACATGACAAGGATTAAAAAGTATTTTCTCAACTTTAATAACCCATCCATTGGAATAGTCTTATTATTAATTTGGAGGGTTTTTGTGTGCTTAAGTTTCTGCAATGTCTATTATTTTCAATGGAAGGGGAATAAATCTATATCTTAGTTTGAATTTTGTTGAATTCTAGGAGCGAGAGCGGGGGAAATGTTTCTGTGATTTCATTTATTTTCTATTACTATTACTCTATGGGCACCATCTGAGACACAGATGTTCCAAATGGTGATGAATTATAGTATTTTAATCATATTTTATGTCATAGATTGTTATTAACACCGTATATCAAGGCACTGTAAAAAAAATAATAGGCGACTCGAAAATTAAGTGGGTTGTGAATCATTCTGTTCTTATATTCATGGTGGGGAATTGCATGGTTTTGAGGTTGGTGAGTACCACACATTCAAAATGGCTGACGCAAGTTCAAATGCACAAAAACATAGTTGATCTATAGTCTGTTGACAACCACCATGCATCATTTAAGCTTGTTGTTCGCATGGATAATGGTTGTGTCAGGGATCATGCTGTTGGTGGCCCAATTTTTTGGAAAATGGCCAAAGAAAATTTCATTTGGCTAATGCTGTAGTCAGCTATCACCTCTGAAATGATCATCAGATATCCATAAAACCCTTAATTAATTGCCAGATAATCAGCAGTTGCTTGCCTGTGCACTGTACGAATAATAATTTATCAAGTCACACATGCTTACTTTTAGCTGCCAGAATGGTGTACTTTCAGTTTCTTAATCAAGTGACAGTACTTTACTGCTTTGTGGTTTCAAAATAAGACAATTTTGGCAAATCAGTGATCATTTATGTTGATATGCATTACCGTCTAGACATATTTCAGTTATTGCAGGACACATGCACCATGCATATTTCCATTATTATGTTTGTCCAGCTCAAAATTATTCTGTTATTTTTGTGCTTGTTTCTTTATATATTTATTTTAGTCTAGTTTTTCTGGATGATCCCATATTATGGTTTCAGCTCACCTGTGGAGCTATAGTCATCACTACTCGTCCATCATCTGTCAACAGTTGTCTTCTTCTCCAGAAGCATAAGACCAAATGGGTTCATATTTGGTGTGGATATTTCCCAGGTGACTCACATTCAGATTTGTTCAATTGAGGTCACCAGATCAAATAGTTGTGAAGCCAGGACCATAACTCTTTCCCACATAGTAATTCTTAAATCAACTTTTTATCATGAACCATCAGGCCGATTTAGCTAATATTTGTTAAGGGTTCCTTGTGTGACTGGGATTCAAATTGGTTCAAATGGGGTCACCAGGTCAAATATGGGCATTCAGGGACAAAACTCTTAAAAAAACAATAAATAAAAAAACATATTTTCATATTGAACTTGTTTCATGTGTTACAGTTAAATCCGAGATGGCTGTTGGCAGCCCATTTTTGTTTTTAAATTTCGGTCAAAATAGGTGTCTCCCATCTAGAGGTCATCCCGAAGATCCATATGAAGTTTGGTGATGATCGAATGAGGGATATGGTCTATAGGTTGTGCCGAAGGATTTAGTTGTGCAAGAGTAAAATCCAAGATGGATGCCGGTGCCATGTTTTAAAAAGAATTTCGGTCAAAAATTGGAGGCTCCCATCTAGAGGTCACCCGAAGATTCATATGAAGTTTGGTGCTGATCGGATGAGGGATGTGGTCTGTAGGGTGTGCCGAAGGATTTATTCATGCAAAGAGTAAAATCCAAGATGTTTTTTAACAAATTTCGGTCAAAATCAGAGGCTCCCATCTAGAGGTCACCCCAAAGATCCATATGAAGTTTGGTGACCATCGGATGTGAGATGTGACCTGTAGGGTGTGCCAATGGATTCAAAATTTAAATCAAAGATGGCTGCTGGCTTCCATGATTTTACCGAATTTCTGTCAAAATAGGAGGCTCCCATCAAGAGGTGACACCGAAGATCCATATGAAGTTTGGTGAGGATCGGATGAGAGATGTGACCTGTTGGGTGTGTGCTAATGGAAATTGTTGATGCACACACAGATGCCTACTGAAATCAAAATCAAAACTTCATGTTGAGCTAAAAATGCCTCCTTTTAAATTTTTGGGTTGCCTGGATGATAACTTGAGCAATATTCCACAGAATTTCTTTATATTTGGTGTGTGGTTCACCTTTGAGAAGATACAGGTAAAATTTGAAAAAGGTCATGAATGGTCCATTAATTTTTGATGGAGGAATGTGCCTTTGTTCGACATAGAAATAACTATTTATGTGCTGTTTGACTGATAACTTGATATTTGGTGTGTGGTTTCTATTCCTCTTGTTATACAGGGAACATGCAGCAGCATTGAAGAAACAAGAAGAAAATCTATTACAGCAGAAAGAAAAAGAGGTCACCGCAATTCGTGACAGGAAGGACAAGGAACGCCAACAGAGTGTAGAAGCAGCCATTCAAAGAGAAAGAGACATAGCTGAAGCTGAACAGCAGAGACTGATAGCTGAACATTCGAAACAGCTTAATGACTTGAAACAGGAAGTTGCTGAAAAAATTACGGAGATGCAAGTGATGATAAAAAATATGAAGAAATTAGAGAAACAGAAGGCGAACATTTATGACAGTTTAGTTCACACGCGACATGAATTTCAGAAATATATCACTCAGACAAATGCATTTGACAAAGAGCAGACAGATTGTTTGATACCTCCGTTGTATATGGATGAGTTGGACAAAATTTGAAACAAAATCAAAACTGAAGATTGCCAAACCGGAATTTTCCTGTATCCAATTATTTTGTCATTCTATTGGATTAAATAAGAAAATCAATATACATATCCTTTGGAGTTATTCCCGCTTATACACAAATGTTGAGACAGTTCAATAAATAATCATCCGAAATGAATAAGATTATATTCTGTCAACAAAAGGTCACGAGACCATTTTGGTTCAATGTTTAGCTACTTGGAATCCAATAGAGTAAACAATAATTGGAGTCACTAGGAATTTCCTGATAGTGTTTGTGATACACATTAGAATAATCAAAACTACACAAAGTTTGCATTTTACCACATTAGAATAATCAAAACTCCACACAAAGTTTGCATTTTACATCTGTTTTGGGTATGTACCAGCCTAGAAGGAGAATTGGAAAAATGCGTCTTCTCTCCATTATTCCAGTATGTGTATATCAAAACCGAGAAAACAATGCAAATCGAGGTAGTTAAAATATATATATGACTTATATGGTTGTAAAATTATTTGCAATGCACAGTGACATGGTTCACATCTTGTTTCTGGAATTCGTTTGATGAATAAAGTAGAAAAATTGGGCACAAACACATCGGATGAAATACAAAAGGTATGGATGGCTTTGGAATGACTTGTGGAACATATATGAGCATTTGTAGGTTATGTCACTGTGTTTAAGTACACGTTTGCGACAAGTTATTGCTCAATAATATTTATTTTATAACAAGGTCAAAGGCCTCTGAGCAGACATGGAGATTGACAACCATATTTCTTTGGCAGATTTCATTAGTTTCCGATACGATATCTCAAATTTGCTTTGTTCAATTTCGCCGTTTTATATGTCAAATGAAAGGGAATTTTATTGCCAATAAGACACACTGACGATATTTTGGCTGCAATTATCCATTTCTATAATTTATTAGGGTTTTGATAGTTGTTGTGGTTTTAGCCAAAATCGATCATTTGAACCTTGTCACTGGTATAGTCTATATTGGAATTTTAGTAATTTTCCCTATCAGGTCACAGGATTTAGTTGATGTTCAGCTTTTGAGACGACTCCAATAAGATTTCACTTCTCAATAGATAGGGAGAAGTTAGTACCCTTCTATACATTTGAAACTTCCAGGCTGGTCCCTAGAATGGGTACTTCAGATTATTAACCCTTTCATGACGGGAGCTATGCTGGTGCAGCATTAAGAATCGTGTCCCAGAGCATTCTCCCATAGGGATCCTCATATATATTAGAGAATGCACTGGCTTCCACGATCAAGGTAAATATTGGTAGGCCAATGTATTCTCTTATATATGGGAGACTCGCATATATATGAGAATGCATTGGCACAGGGTTTTTTTGTGCAAAATTTCAGGAAGCTCCAGTCATGGAAGGGTTAAACATGTGATCGCACTAGTAGAGAGCTTGTATTTGCAGGTTACTCATATTCTCATTAATAATCCAGTCATTTATACATAAGTGATATTTTGCCTTGTGGCACATTTTTATTCACCTTCATAGTGCAGGTCACATCTAGGACCCTGCCCAACTTTGAGATTTGATTTAATCTGCCACTGCTATCTGGTTCCATTTGACATAGTTTCACTGAATATAATTACAACTACTTTCGTGTTCAATGAAATGCTGGAATGTGGCGTAATACGCCCGTTTCTGGAGTAGAGTGGGGCAAGGTTTAATTCATTTGTTTGAAACCTTTGACTTAAGACGAAATAATTACAAAAATAAAACACAATAACTTCAAGTAAACCGCATATCAGGTAAAATCTAAGTCAAAAAGGGGCATAAGTGAGTCAAAATCATGCGGACGAAACCCATATTCGAACTTGATCTGTATTTTGGGGTGGTAAACTAATATACCAAATTTGGTTCAGTTCACTTGATTCAATCTCAAGTTATCATCCGGAAACCGCAAATCAGGTAAAATCTAAGTCGAAAAAGGGGCATAACTCAGTCAAAATAATGCGGACGAAACCCATATTCGAACTTGATCTGTATTTTGGTGTGGTAAACTAACATACCAAATTTGGTTCAGTTCACTCGATTCAATCTCAAGTTATCATCCGGAAACCAAAAGCAGACGGACGACGGACAGACAACCCATTTACATAATACGACTGTTTTTTCAAATGGGCGTATAAAAATGGGCGAGTCTATAACCGTCGCGCCACACGACGTCCCCGGATGACCCGAAAGCTCGGAACGAGAATTCCATTAGAATCTCGGTGAAAAAACAACTCAACAACTCAATGCTAGAAACATTTGAAAATGTAGTTGATGATTATATTGCAGGTTTCTGTTTCTTACGAACACTATACTCTACTTATGTCTGTGCATTTCATGTTTTGTAACGCTCTACTGAACACTCAAAATTCGAGCCGCGTTTTTCATTTGTGTAATTTTCAAAAGAGCACCCTTTCATGATGGGAACTGTGCTGGTGCAGCATTGAAGACCCTGTGCCAGTACATTCTCTGACATATGCGAATCTTTGGCACAGGGTTTTTGCCAAATTTCAGGAAGCTCCAGTCATGGAAGGGTTAAATTGACCATAAAATATGCCATACACAGAAATTATATTAAAGGATGTGTAACCTTTGTACTCTGTACCTACATGTATTTCAAATTGTACATGCACAGAATATAATTTCTGTATCAGCATATGAGCACTGTGTTACCAGGGTAATGGAGTAAAGTGACTTGAAATGCCTTCATTGTTATTTTTGACTTGATATCCAGTAGCCATGTATAGATATACCAGTAGCTGTTCGTCATGCTCTCTGCTCCCAAGCATTTCTGATACAGCATAGTATTGGATTTGAAGTAAACTTTATTCCAATTTGTGTTATTTTTAAACTTATGTGCAACTATATATGAAAACAGGTATTTCAAATTCATAGCGCCACTCCTCTCATCCAAAAGGTTTCTGAGAAGCCGATGTCTTCATGTTTTATTGTCACTGGTGGTGCAGCACTTTATATTGAACAACGATGCCCATGGTCATAATAATGTTAATTTTTCAGATGAATCATTCCATTCAACATTCTGTGATATTTTATTGTTATTCTTTATCTTAATTGTGTGTGTGAAATTAATTTTGTTTACAGAAATATGAGTCTATTTAAAAGTTCTTGTGCGTCATAGTTTGTCCACATAATCATAGTAATTATTACAAGTGTCCCAGCAGGTCCAATTCCAATTTCTTCCATCTTGAAAGGCACAATTAATATATCAATTATACGCTCAACAGTAGATTATCGAAAAAATGTCAGGCAGATAAGGCCAATATTTATTGTGTCTGACATTTGCAGAATAAGGTTCCCAAAAGGTGAATTTAATGAGTAAACCTGTCTTGGATGAATTCTATATAAAAACAAGAGTGGAAAGGGTTAAATAAACAATACCAAAATCCATACAGATGAAGAACGCGCTAAGAAAAATCTAGGTAAGAAATATGAGGCTGTGATGTGTCTAAAAAATGTAATTTTTTGTTTTTAGAGTTATGTCCCTGGCTGTGCCCCTATTTGACCCAGTGACCCAATTTGAACAAATCTGAACCCCAGTCAACCAAGGTCCCTCCGTACCAAATATAAGCTAAATCAGCCCAATATTTCTTGAGAAGAAGTCATTATAAGAATTACTATGAGTTATGGCCCTGGTTTCTCAACTCATCAACCTGGTGACCTCATTTGAACAAATCTGAATGTGAGTCACCTAGGGAACATCCACACCAAATATGAACCAATTTGGTCTTACGGTTCCAGAGGAGAAGATGTTCAAAGAATTGTTGACGGACGGACGAGTCGTGATGACTATAGCTCCACCGGAGACTTCGTCTCAGGTGAGCTAAAAAGCCTTATTTATTATTGCAGTCAGTTCCACAATTGCAGAGTGGTGTGCAGGGTAACTCTGATGTTCTGCATGTACACCTTGCTGTTACACACCCCTTCTTGCACCCACATTTGATTATTTCGAGACATGATTTTGGAATGGGTTCTAGTGACATCATGGTTGGATCTAATCGACCATTTTCTTCTTTCCATCCCATTGTCGAAGGATCCGGTAATGTTTGCACAGGAATGGTTACTTGTTTCCAAACTAAAACCTGGTAGTTTGTTCTCAAAAGGTGGTAATGAAATGAGTCACTGGTTGGTGGAAGCTTTTCAGGAGATTCAGTCCGAGTGAACATCCTGAATCTTGCATTGTTGAGTTTTGCATCGGAAACTCCATACAACTTGCATACAAAATGTTCAGCACTTTCAATTGTTTCAGTGGATATTGCAATATTACATATACCCTTTAAGAGTTCACAACATTCCAGGTAAATCTTCCATGCGGATCGTTTAGACACCCCATATATGAACGAAGTTGAATCACACCCAGTTAAAGCAGTAAACGCTAGAATATAGTTCAGAGCGTCAGTCGATATTTGGGTGGCAACATCCCTGATGGGTATAAATTTAGGGGTTTTGGAAGTTCCAGCCATCATGAACACATCACAATCTGCAGGTAATTTGTCTAGGTAACCAACCAGTAACACTAGAACATCGACGTACCTACTTACCACAATAAATTGTTTCAGATTGCACCCCATGCTGGCATCAAATGAATGAAGGATAAGTCTAGTGTAAGCCTCTTCGTAATTAGACTCTTAACCCTTTCAAGTCTGTTCCATCTACCGAACAATCTACTCTGCAATCTTCTGGTAACCCCCCTGCAACAACAACAGTAACACCTTCTGTTTTCGCTTTGGTAACAAGTTCTCGAGACAAGAAACCATTCAAATCGGACTTGTTGTCAGACAACAAAATGAAACTTTTCCAATTTTGTGGGATGGGAACATCATGATTTGTTATTGTCCTTCGGATCAATGGTACATTGCGACTTCTTCTCAATCTGGTGGCAGTCTTTATAGATTTATCCGAGTATCTGTCGAACACTACATCAATCCTGACATAGCCTTCGCCCTTCAACACGCACACTGAGAATACATCGGCCAACTCTCCAAATGTATTTACCTTTTCTGGTTTACCTGTGGCCACAACAAGGGCCTGACCGTCAATGTCAATACCTGCACGGGGAGTCCGATTTGAATGGTTTCTTTTGAATGGCTTTTTTGTGACCATTTTTGGCTATATGATGGCAAATTGCGTCGCATTGGTCATTTTGAATTGTCATTTTAGGTCAGAAATAATTATTTGTCGAGTTGCCAACATTGTTTTTTGAAATCAGAATACAAATTGCATTTAGACACAACTGTCTAAACCATTTGAAGGATATATTTCCGGCATACTTCACTTTCTGCCTTTTAAGACCGAAATAATTTATAAAAATTCACGTTTTTTTGGTCATTTTTGGGCATAAATTGGGTTAACTCATTACCACTTTGACTTGACTGCAGCTGATCACAACCCCCAGGTTACTTTGATGTTGTGACGTTAAAAACTCAGCACACCTTGCCACGGCGACGTAATTTACGTCCTATTTCCTCAGAGATTTTGACATTTTAGTCGGCTTTAGCATGTTTTTACCATGAGTTCTCTGATCGCTGTCATTCTAATTTCTAAAATTCTAGAAATGGCCTTTCGTGATTTTGCTATTTAGTAGTGTTCAGAATTTGTTGTTTCAAACTACCAATTGAATAGACTGTGCCACCTTTCCATAATGTCAGAATTCCAAGTTTAAATGTTAAAATATTGCAACAGTTATCAAAAGCAATCATCGTTTTTATTATTTTTTAACAAATGTACTTTCAAGCAAGGTAAGGTGTGAATGGAATAAAATGTTCTGATTGGATAGAATATACTTCAACCGCATAATTCATGTAAAATCAAAACAATCATGACGATTAATGGAGAAAGCCACGAAAATTTGGTTTTTACTTTTATTAAATGAAAAGGTGTCAAAAGGTGCTTCTGAGGAAATGACGTAAGGTGACAAAAGGTGCCTCTGAGGAAATGACGTACGGTGACAAAATGTGCTTCTGAGGAAATGTCGTCAAAAGTGTGTATTGTGTCTCTTGTCACATTTCGTTCGAAAGTACAGAAATGCATAATATTCAAACGTCTTAGAACAACATATAACAGTAAACGAAAATCCAGATTTTGTTCTGATGGCGGTCATTTTGAATTGTCATTTTAGGTCAGAAATAACAAGAGGTGTGCACTCGAGTGCTAGCATACCCCCACCGTGGCAAATTCAACCCGCATTATCCGTAAAACCAACAAAAAAGATTTTTAACTTTAAAGAAAAATTCGGACTAATAATATCGATATGGTGTCACAAGAAGCTTGTACAGAAAAAATTATTCAAATTGGTTCATATTTGTTAAAGTTATTAAGTCGGACAGAATTTTCTAAGTCAAAATAAGTCAAAAATGAAGTGTAATATTACGAAAAACAGTCTGAGCCAATCCCTAGCTGCATCATGTAGAGAGGGTAATGTGAGAAGCATGTATACCAAAAATTATTGAAATCGGTTCATATTTGTTAAAGTTATTAAGTCGGACAGAATTTTCTAAGTCAAAATAAGTCGAAAATGAGGCGTAACTTAAAAAAAAAAAGTCGGACCGAACCGCAATTAGCATCATGTGGAGAGGCAGTCCCAAGGAGATTGCATACAAAAAATTATTGAAATCGGTTCATAGTTGTTCGAGTTATGAGGTCGGACGGACGGTACGACGGACGCACAGACGGAGAAAGCATGATGGACGGACGGACAGACGCAGTCAATCCTGTATACCCCCCAAATTTTCTTCGAAAGTGGGGGTATAATTATTTGTCGAGTTGCCAACATTGTTTTTTGGAATCAGAATACAAATTTCATTTAGACACAACTGTCTAAACTATTTGCAGGATATATTTCCGGCATAATTCGCGTTTTTTGTCATTTTTGGGCACCGCATTTCACACCAGCTCAAACATGTTCACTTTAAATTACCACATATGTTCTGTGTATAGTGTCTCTTGTCACAATTCGTTTCGAAAGTACGGAAATGCATAATATTCAAATGTCTTAGAACATAAATGATAACAGTAAACAACAAGAGCTACGCTGGGCGTGCAAAATACGCCCTCTCTTGGGTCGGCGGAAACTGGTAAACGAGAGGCCGATCACGATCAGCAGATGTTTAACCCATACCTTGGCGACAGCGATGAGCTATTTTCATATATCCTTACCCCATCCTTTTCATGAGTGCAAAACTTTAAACAATTCACACCTTACTATTAATTCACAAGTGAAATCACACTTATTGGGCACCTTGCTCACATTAACACAATGTTAACAGACGTGGCTTTGATTTCAACCTATTAGTGACTCCAACACAGATACATGTATGTCTTATAGAGTTATAAGGCTAATTAAGCTCAATCCATAGTCGGAGAGAAGCACCATAGCTGTTAAATATCAAATAGTTAAGAAATTAGCTAGATAAACATCATAGCAACTCAATTTATCTATTTATTACATTGGAACATGAGACATTACATATTGTGTGGTTTTTTTTATTATCATTGCTATTTTTTGGTTTTTTATATTTTGTGTCAGCTGCATATTAAAAATTCATAGCAACCTATTAATATTTCACCACTAAAAAACAATCAATACCTGATCAACTATAGAAGTGAGGGATGTATAGACCTGGATATAAAATATGATTGCTAATGATTGGATATAAATGTTAATTTTCTTGTAAGTTGATCATTAGAAAGATATGTTTGTGAACAGTTTAAATATAATTAAAGTTAAGGTTAATATTATCACAACCATTCGATCGATACCAAAATCTATACAGGTGAAGAATGTGTCATGATTATCACAGATGTGATTATTTATAGAGTAATCATGCAAAAAATATTTAGCTATCACATTGTGTCAACAGGATTGGTGAAGGATGTTAATATATTTAAGCAAATAAACCATATGACCCTCACTATGCAGGTTAGAGGTGTGTTATCATAAACTGTGCCAGAACTATAAACATAATCAATGGAAATATTTGAGTTATCAAATTGGTTAGTAACGGGTTAATCTTACCCAAACTAATGAACTGATAAACACAGAGAAGTCAACAAAAAGCATGTCATTAGATTTAGAAACCCATACAATAAGTCAGTCTCAAGAATCCCAGCACTGTTAATATTATCCTGTAGCCCAAATGCAATTGAGGGAATTTCAAAATAAGACATATCCTCTAATGATGAATTTCAATTGGTCATTTCTTGAAACACTGACTGAACCTGGCTCAAAGTTAAAGTGATAATTTAATATATGTCTATCAGATAATATGAGTCAATCGAAAGGGTTAATTTAATCCCAAATCCATGCAAATTAAAAGTGGATCACCATCAACATGTACATAGAATAGGAGAATGATCAAATAAAAAACATCAGAAGACCATATGATGTGTGCAGAGGGTTAATCATTTTCAATGACATCATATGATGGAACTAAGGAATGCTGTATTAATTATTTTCTAAGTTATAACAACAGTGTCTCTGTAAACAATAATGCCATGAACTGCATGGTTTCAACAGAGAACAGAACTGGAATAAAGAGTCTAACATCAATCAAAGTTTGACAGATGTTTATAAGTCTGCAGCCACAAGTGGAACTATCAGGTCACTGTGTCCAAAGCAATAAATTATCTCCTTCCAATAACACAGGTGTGTGTTGTGTCTTGTTCTATTCAAATTTAATAGTGCATGGAAAAGAGGTATGAATTATAAAGGGCCATAACCCTGTTAATATATACCGGATCAAACCCATTTTCGCACTTGATCTGTATTTAGGGGTCAGAAATTCATATACCAAAATTGGTGTCGATCAGATGAAAAATGTTTGAGTCATCCTGGCTTGGATGAATTCTATTTAAAAACAAGAGTGGAAAGGGTTAACTAAACAATACCAAAATCCATACAGATGAAGAACGTGCTAAGAAAGACCTAGGTAAGAAATATGAGGCAGATCAGAAGAAAATTGTTTGACTTCGATACATCAGATAGCATTTGTGAGCAGGGTTAATTATTTTCTAAACCGATCAACCAATCGATACCAAAAACTATACAGGTGAGCCATGTGTCATAAACCTGCATATAAAATATGAACACAATGGGTAAAACAATACATGAGTTATGGCATCAGATAGAATATGACCAGGTATGGATGGAAAGTGTTAATCATTTCTAAACCGATCAACCGATCGATACGAAAAACAGGTGAGGGGTGTGTCATCATAAACATGCACATAAAATTTGAACATGATCCGATAAAAATTACTCAAGTAGTCGAATCGGATAGCAAGTGTCTACGAACAGACGGACGGACGAACGACGGATGGTTGATCCGGACGTCGGCATTATGTGTACCATACATGGTATGGGTACACATAAAAATATTTTTTTTTTTAAATAATTTGTTTTTTTTTTTTTCTCGAAAAAGGGCCATAACTCCTTTAAAAATAATCGGATCAAACCCATATTCGAACTCGATCTGTATTTTTGGGCTGTGAAACTCACATACCAAATTTGGTTCCGATCAGATAAAAAATGTTTGAGTTATGGCAGAATGCGTGAATTCTAAGTTGAAAAAGGGCCATAACTCTGTAACAAAATCTCGGATCAAACCCAAATTCGAACTCGATCTGTATTTTGGGCTGAGAAACCCATATACAAAATTTGGTTTCGATCGGATAGAAAATGTTTGAGTTATCGCATTACTCGTAAAGTGTCTACGGACAGACAGACGGACAGACAGACGGACGAACGACGAGTGGTCAATCCGGGCAACGACACTATGTTTACCATACTATGGTATGGGTAAACATAAAAAGGGGCATAACTCTGGTAAAAATTGGCGGACGGAACTCAAATTTGAACTTGACCTGTGTTTTGGTGGGAAAAAGTAATATACCAAATTATCATTGAATCCGATAAGCTCTAGTAAAGTTATCATCCGGACAACAAATTTCAGGGATTTTCTAAGTCAAATTACGTCAAATAAGGGGCATAACTCCGGTGAAAATTGGCGGGCGGAACCCAAATTCGAACTTGAACTTACTTTTCGGCTAATAAACCCACATACCAAATTTTATTAAATTTGGTTAACTCTAACTAAAGTTATCATCCGGAAACAACGGACGGACGGACGCCCGGACGGACAGACCAATACTATAATACGGCCGTTTTTTCAAACGGGCGTATAAAAATCTAGACTTTGTTCTGATGGCGGCCATTTTGAATTGTCATTTTGGGTAAGAAATAATAATTTGTCGACTTGCCAACATTGGTTTTTGAAATCAGCATAAAAAATACCATTAGAAACAATTCTCAAAAGCTTTTGAACGAAAAATGCCCGCACCTTTCACTTTTATTTCGAACCTGACTACTATACTATAGGGTACACCTTAAGTGTGTAATAAAGACGTTCAAGCTATCCCTGAGGGACCGAATTACTGTGTACTTCTGTAAAGGCATTGAAATCTGATATATGCAAGAGCAAAAATTAATGGAAGTATATGGGAACTGTATTATCACTCGACGTCATTGGAATGACATTGGGTGAATGGGCAGTGACCAGCACTGCCGTCTTGTCATGGCAATTTATTCCAAATTTCGTGGGCTGTCTGGAGTTTTTGAGTGGACACCGAAAATTATCTCATTTCCGCGAGCAAAAATAGTCAATTGTCTTGGACACTAATGAGATTATTTTTAGTATCCACTCAAAAACACTAGATGTCCTCTCTATATGCATAGTCTAAATGAACTTCAGGGTCTGATTACCTTCACTGAAATATCATCTGGACACTAGAACTAAGAAAAACATCACACAAGATTTACAGAATAGAGCAAATAAGCAGAAGCGTGTACAAAACATCATGACACTAGATCAACTTAGCCAGTCAACTGGAGCAAATGAGAGAATCATATCTATCCAAAATATAATTTTATTGACTATGACAGTGGATACTCGATGAATTGCTTTTGAACTTTTGCGACCTTTCTATGCTCCTTGGCTAGAGTTTTTGGACACTGCATCTCACACCAGCTCACTGGAACCATCGTTACTCCTGAAAATGAAATAGTGGAAACTATTAACCCTTTCATGATGGGAGCTGCGCTGGTGCAACATAGGTTGCCTCGCATATATAAGATAATGCATTGGCCTAACAATATTTTATCAATTATTCAACAATTTTTATAATTTTTTCTTACATTCTATAACAATTTTTATAATTTTTTCGTATATTCTTTAACAATTTTATTATTTTTTATCATTTTTTTTATATTCTTTATAATTTTTTTTCATTTTTTCTTACATTCGTTAAACAATATCAAGAGATTCAGTTGAATTTAAAAACAATCAGATAACTAAAAGTAAAGTTATCATCCGGAAACCAAAATAATCAGCAAATTTTAAGTCAACAAGGACCATATCTCTGGTAATAATGGACGGACCAAACCCAAATTCGAACTTGATCTGGCTGATCCACATACCAAACTCCAGAAAAAATGGGCGGACTGAACATATTTAAACTTGTCCTGTATATTGAGCTCACAATCTCACATACCAAATTTGGAGTATCATCCGGAAACTTTCCAATCGACTGAGAGATTAAGTCGAAAAGGGGCCATAACACCAGCAAAAATGGGCAGATCGAACCCATATTCGAACATGACCTGTGTTTTGAGCTGATAAACTCACATACCAAATTTAGTTTCGATCTGATAGCCCAAAAATAAAGTTCTCATCTGGAAACTTTCTGAATGGCTATACAGATGGATGGACACCGGCTATTTTAATTTAAATAAAAGGTCAGCCGACCACAGTGTCCCCCGACAACGTGGCAAGTCGATGCCACTTTGTTAAAGAAATTTAAAAAAAATTTGAAAAGGGTTAATAATTTATCCATCATCTATATACATGTTGCACATCTCCGATATGTGGGTAACAATACTCTGAAGTTTCAAATATCTACAATCAAAACTGTAGGAGGAGTTGATTACACCATGAAGGTACCCTCATACAGAAAATTATAAAAAATGTTTAAATTTTCTAAGTCGAAAAGGGTTAATAACTCAGTAAAAAAATAATTTATCCATCATCTATATACATGTTGCACATCTCCAATATGTGGGTAACAATACTCTGAAGTTTAAAATATCTACGATCAAAACTGTAGGAGGAATTGATTACACCATGAAGGTATCCTCATACAGAAAATTATATAAAAATGTTTAAATTTTGTAAGTCGAAAAGGGTTAATAACTCTTGTCAATAAATAATTTTTCCGTCATCTATATAAATGTTGCACATCTTCAATATATGGGCAACAATATTCTGAAGTTTCAAATCTCTAGAATGAAAACTGTAGGAGGAGTTGATTACACCATGAAGGTACTCAAAACTTCTATCAATGTATCACATTATTTAATATAATCAATAAATTTGAAAAATGATCAAGGAAATATGGGTTGATACAAAAATCGGACTTGGCACTGAAAGGGTTAAACTTTGCTGTTGTAACAATTTGCTAACAAATATTGTCGATTATGCAGGTAATTAAAATATTTAAGTCTAAATCTGTTTTTCATAATATTTTTCAATCCTTTAACCTTTTCCAATGTTTTTACAGTTTTATTGTGCTTTGGTATTTTATTGGACTAATTGGTCTTTTATCGGTAAATGTAGTCGTAACAGTAATGCTTACATAACAATGATTTTGACATTGAATCTTGTTAGTTGAGAATTTTTGAAAATGAAAATAAGAACAAACTATATGTAATTGTTGATGAGAAGCCTGATAGAAGTTACAGATGTTCACCCAATTGTCAACTCGATAATGAATTTTATCTTCTGCAAATTAGGGGATATAGAAGGGAAAAAGTAACTAAAAACAATGTTAACTTGAGTCTATAGCTACTTCCTAGAAGATGAGGCTTAAGCAGAATGAGGTCCCCCAGAGGGCAAATTTGGTGACGCTAGCCCACTACGCGGGATATCGTCACTAAATTCGCCCTGTGGGGACTTACCTCATTCTGCAAATGACAGACACACTAAACTCAGGTTTGGTTGGTGATCCTTGTTTTACAGACATTCATCACTTTTCACATGCGCCCATTGTGAAGAACTTGAGTGCCTTTAAAATATCTGGGAGATTTTGGTAACGTGTCAATTGCACTCAATGTAGTGAGTAACTTACCTGCTTCACTTGTTGCTACAATAACACCAAGTTCATTCTCTGCAGTACTCAGCACATATGAATGGGCATCACCGAGAGACATCTTCAGTAATTAAGGAAAACAAGATTCATGAAGGAAGTTATCTGGATATTTTTACATGCATAAAATATACGGAAGTAAGTCGCAGTGACATTTAACCGATCATAGTTCTGTTAAACTAGTCATCAAAATCATATCTCATATTCCACATGTGAGCGATCTTTGAATTTGTTGAGGTTATGTAAGTCTATCACAAAACTGGTCAGATTATTCCAACTGTTCAAAATCGCTGCGAAAAGCAAGTTCAGCCGAACGTCCTTCCTGCATTGGTCTATTTGGAATTTATAACTGTGCCCTCTAGTTGTAGAGTCTGCACTTTTCGAAGAATACAATTTCTTGATATTGTATCCTCTGAGTAATATTGTACATGATAATAGATCATCTCAAACATGTCTATATTTAATTGACATAAGTCCGAGTTTACGTAACCTGTCTTCTTCCAGACAATTGCGACAGTGTAAAATAATTATTTGTTGCTCTGCGTTGGATGCTTTCTAGAGCCTTGGAATGTTTTATCAAACAACTCTTAAACAAGAAGCTTCATCAGTGTAATTAGAAAATAGTCTGCCTTTTGAAATCTCTGGACCTATTATGTCTTGAGATATTGTGCAAGAACCATTTCCACCCCTCCCAGACTTACCAGATAAACTTGCAAGTAGATCCCTGCAATTTGAACTTGGTCTTCAATTTGGTTAGTATGTTCAGTGGTGTGTCACTTTGTTTCCATGTCCCATCCCATTCTGTGCGAAGCATGATTACATTAGGTACAAATTACTCTCGCGAAAATATACTATGTCTGTGTGATGTCATGCTATATTCATATCACAAAACATACTCATGTTTAATAAATTATAGGGCCAGGTTAGACAAAAGAAAACACTGCTTAAGTGACCATGAACTATCTTACACCCATAATAATTTATAGCTGTTATCAACGTACGGCCAATTCTAGAATGCGGTAGCACAGTAAGGAGTGTTGTCTGAATATATTTGTACTTTTTCCTTGAGACAAGGACCAGGCAATGCCTGTCCATGTACACATGTTGTACAATGTATATCCTTTTTTAAACCATGGAGGATCTTATTCCGCATGAACTGTCACAATTTAGTGATTATGTCTGTAATGATGATAATGTCAAGAGCTGATCAGAAATTTGTAGCATCACAGTCATTTGCAATATTGTGGCAATAAATTATGAAAGTGTCCATGACACTAGCGAATTTTGGAAATAATTGATGGGTCTCATCTAGAGTTCACCATGAAGATCCATGTGAAGTTTGGGGATGATTGGATGAGGGATGTGGCCTGTAGAGTGTGCCAAAGAATTTAGTCATGCAAAGAGTAAAATCCAAATTGGCCTCTGGCAGCCATGTTTTTCTACAAATTCCGAAAAAAGAATTGATGGTTCCCATCTAGAAGTCACCATGAACATCCATATAAAGTTTGGTGATGATCGGATGATGATGATCGGATGATGGTTTGTAGGGTGTGCCAAAGGATTTAGTCGTGCAAAGAGTAAAATCCAAGATACCGTGTAGCTGCCGGCGGCTATGTTTTTCATAAAAAAATGCTCAAATTCTAATTGCTCCCATCTACAGGTGATCCTAAACATGGCTGCAAATTTTCAAAACAATCCTCCAATAAATTCCGGCTGCAGGCTGAGCCGATGGAATCAAATTTGAAATCCAAGAAGGCTGCTGGCGGCATGTTTTTTAATGAATTTCGGAAAAAATTGATGACTCCCATCTAGAGGTCACTTTGAAGATCCATATCGTCGGTGGGCTACCAAAAGGACGTATACTACTTTTTGCAAATTTACAGGAGAACCAAAAAAACATAATAAATCTCAAATGTGTTGTCAAAATAACAGGAATTATGTATATATAATAAGTTCACACAATAGCATTCCCCACTAGAGACATGAATTAAGAGGTTTTTTTTTAAATATTTATTTTTATTGACATGTCACCAATTTTCGATGTACTTTTTTCTACATACGAGGTTTTGGAATAGTGGCGGTAATTTTTTTTCAAATTCCAGAATGTTGTATGTTAAACAACTCAATAAGGAGGGAAAAAGTATTTTCCAGATGACTAAGGGGCACATACTCTAAATATATTGTGTAATTTGACACGGAGAATCTGATTATGCAAAAAAGTTTTTCCCGCCAAAACTGGGTATACGTCCTTTTGGTAGCCCACCGACGATATGTGATCCATTGGTGATGATCGGATGAGGGATGTGGCCTTTAGGGTATGCCAAATGATTTAGTTATGCAAAGATTAAAATCCAAGATGGCTGTCAGCGTGCATGTTTTTCATCTAAAATCACTAAAATTTTACAGCTCCCATCTGGAGGATTATCCTAAACATGCCTGTAAATTTTCAAAACATTTCCCCAATAAATTCGGACTGCAGGCTGCGCTGATGGATTCAAATTAGAAACTCAAAATGGCTGCCAGAGGCCATGTTTTTTAACAAATTT
Source organism: Siphonodentalium dalli (assembly GCA_032622095.1). Classification (NCBI taxonomy): domain Eukaryota; kingdom Metazoa; phylum Mollusca; class Scaphopoda; order Gadilida; family Siphonodentaliidae; genus Siphonodentalium; species Siphonodentalium dalli. The sequence goes on along the minus strand of CP136062.1, from coordinate 114,170,544 downwards.
TGGAAAAAATCAATGGCTCCCATCTAGAGATCACCCGAAGATCCATATGATGATGATCCGATGAGAGACGAAGCCTGTAGTAAGAGCCAAGGAAATTGTTGAAGGACGGATGGATGCACCGATGGACACCAACCCATGTCAATAGCTCAAACTTTATGAACTGAAGTTGAGCTAAAAATGATTTAAAACGACAGGCCCAGCTTTGAAAGTCTCACAAGGTTAATATTGGCTATGAAATTAAATAGCTTATTTTAAAATAAATTCCAAATGGCCAGTCAAGGCTGATAGAGTAGGTAACATGACAGGAACATATTCTCAACTATAGATCAAACTGCACATTGTCAATAAAATATATTTGAATTTCTATGTGTGCAATATGCTGAGTTTTATTAAAGCCACATGGCAGTTAGCACTCCAACATACACCTAATAATATTTGTTTTTGAAAATGTGAACCGCCATATCAAATCCAGTCTTAAGTCGGGATTTTTTTACCCTGTGCCAATGCATTCTCTTATATATGCGAGTCGACCATAGGTCGCCTCGCATATATAAGAGAATGCATTGGCCTAACAATTTTTTTACAATTTTAATAATTTTTTCTTGTATTCTTTAACAATTTTATAATTTCACCCATACAGAGCCCCAGACAAACATGAGCAGACAACACTCTTCTATATGCTTCTATATATGTGTGGGGCTCCCTGCAGGGTAATGGATGTTTTTTATGTTATGTCCTAAAAATTGTAAGAAACATTTATTTAAAAAAAATGATATAAAAAATTGTTAGGCCAATGCATTCTCTTATATATGCGAGGCGACCTATGGTCGACTCGCATATATAAGAGAATGCATTGGCACAGGGTAAAAAAAATCCTGACTTACGACTGGATTTGATATGGCGGGTCACAAATGTTCAGGTATAGAAATAGGTTGATAAAAATGCATTGATAATATATCAGACCCTCAGCAAACACTGCGCCTCTTATATTCATTAAAATTCTGTGTTACCGAGGATTCACCACTTGTTATTTCTTTGTCAAAATAAATTTTCAAAGGCAGTGGCAGCTGACATCAAAGAAAACAATTTCTATGTCTATTTTTTTTTAAAACATGGCCAGTCATTGACCGATTATTCGTAAACAACGAAATAATTTGTCGACAAAGAACAAAGGGTAACAACTCTATTAATATAGCCCCCGGCATCGAGGCTGTATCTTCTGTTTTGACATATCCTGACTGTTTCGCAGCGCTGTGTCGTGTATCGTGTCCAATCTCCCATATTTGATATCAACATATTATATGTCCATATAACATTATATGATGACACCAGGTGCGAATGAAGAGTGTAAGACAGTGCGCATGTGACAGTGAGATAGTTTCCCCTCTCGCCCTTGAAGTATCGTATGCTAATGTATGTCTGTGATATTCCGTGTATGTTTTGCTATTCAATAAAAAAATTAAAAAAAAAAAAAAAAAAGTGTCTATGTTTGTATGATAATTGACATTGAAAATACCAACACTGTTGTAATAGTATGGAGTTCCTTGAACATATAAATTTGAATTGCCAACATAGATGTATATCATAATCGGGATCAACCATCGGCCAATTGTGCCTCCAGATAATCGGTCAGAGAGGTTTTTTTTCATTATTGGCTCATCATTACATAATATGCATATTTTTGTTGTAGAATTGAAAAAAAGGATTTTTATTGTATAACAGATTACAACAGCTCACATGTATTCTACATCTCACATGTACTAGACAGACATCATTTAACTATGATTTGACTGTCAATAAACCTTTTGATAATATGTAACTGGTTAACTGTGTGGCACAGAACTATAAAGGATACAACTCTTGCAATGATGATATCACCTGGTCTGACGCTTTTATACATCTCAATCTACAAAATAATAGAATATTATTCAATTGGTGCACAATTTGTATATATCTCAATTATATCTGTTAACCAGGGGGGTGCAAAAAAAATAATTTCCGGGCACGTATGCTGGGGTGGGTGGGTGCTCGATAGGACCAACAAACAATTTTTTCCGCAACTCAAAAATATTTTTCCTGCAAGTCTTTTTGACTGTTTTTGCAATGAGTTTGGCTTAAAACACATCTATATGTCAATATTAACATAAATGACAAATTTCATGATGATCAGACAAACAGTATAGCCTGTAGCCCATGCTAATGGATTGAATTTTGAAATCCAAGATGGTTGCTGGCAGCCATGTTTTTTTTTACCAAATGACCCCAAAATGACTTGTTCCTATTTACATGTCAATGTTAACATCCATGAATAATAGTATGCACAGAAATTCATATACAGCTGTTTACAGTGAATTTCCCCCCGCAAATCTCTGTTTTAGTGTTAAAAGGGGGGTGGGTGTCCAAAAATGTTTGGAAAAAATTGCCAAAAACGAAAAATAAATTGAAGAAAAACCTGAAAACATTTGGTGACAAAGTAACATTCTATCAAATGGAAATCATGACAATGTGGGCTGTTAACCCTAACACGACTGGAGCTTCCTAAATTTTTTGGAAAATCCTGTGCCAATGCATTGTCATACATGTATATATGCTAGTCTCCCATAGAATACACTGGTACAGGATCTTTAATGCTCCATCAGCCCAGCTCCTGCCATTAAAGGGTTAAAATTGATATCAGACACACATTTCAACTATAGTTTTTTTCATCCCAAACATGATATTTTCCAATACTAAAACAATAAATATAATATTAACCAGGAGGGGTAAAAGTTGTTAAATTTAGTCAAAAGACCTGTCCGTTTTATTGAGCAGGCAGCTTTAGTCAATACAATTTACCTTGTCTTTCTCTGTTGCCCGGATATCTTCTCTCCTGGAAAAGAAATATATTTTCTCAGTTAAAACATTGAACTCACTAATGCCGGTAAAATAAATATATGTTTTTGTGTCAAACAGGTCTTTTCAGCAGGGTAGTGGCCACAGCGGGGTTCGGTCAAATTGTGTTCAACAGTTGGAAATTTCATGCTTGACACGATATTAGTTGTAAATTACACACCAATAATGGATTGAAATTGTTCCTATAGTTTGATTTTACAACCAGCTGTTGTTTGGGGAATTTGTAATTTTTGACCAATGGTCACCTATTGTACAACATTTGGGTCGTTTGACTGAAAAGGCCATCAGTCAGCATCAGTTGGAAATTTTCCAAGCTTAACCCTTTGGAGAGTATCTGTACATGACGTCATGAGTAAATTTAACATCAACGTCATAGCAATAATTATTAACAAGTTCGGTCAAAAAGGCCCAATAATTTGTTTTAATTTATGTGCATTTTTTGTTAATGTGTGTTATCATAATCAATTGCACTTATACATTTGGAACATTATATTAATCAAAATAACTCCTATAGAAATCATTTATAAATCAGATGATTTGTTGAAGTTATGTCTACGTAAAATAACACTTCCTGAAACGACATATATGTCGTTCTACTCCTCAACCGATAGACGACATATATGTCGTTCTACTCGCCAAAGTGTTAAAGGGTGTCAGATAGTGTCCAGTGCATCAGGGATTTTTCATCGAATCAAATATCTACATGTATATTGAATCTCCTTATAACGACATCAAATCAAATCTTGAATCAAATTGAATCAGGTGGTGATTGTTTCAAGTTGTTAATTCAGTGTCTCATGACAATAAAACTGCAGAAGTCACTAAATAAGTTTGTTTATAAAGAGCTTCGGATGTATTAATCAGTGTTAATTGTATTTTATTTCATATATATCAACTACAATGCAACCCATTTCAAATATACTCGCTGCACACATGCATGGGCCAATATTCAGAATTAATTCAATAAAATGCATTTCATAAACATAATATTATAATAAGACAAACTTTAATCAACCATCAGTTCATGCAAGATTATAGTTTAGCAAGGAAAACCTAACTGTCTTAGTAAAGCGTAAGTTGGTATGAATTGTCGTAAGTAGATTGCTTGTTAAGTATGATAACTTAGGTAATTAGATATTTGTTGTACCGATACGTTTTGTATTAAAATATAGTGTAACTGATTTCACTTGGGTTAAAGGGGTACTGTACCCCAATTTCAATAAATTCCCAGTGACAATAGCGATCTAATATGAATATTATATTATAAAATAACTAATTTGAGTCGACGATGTCTACTGAAAACGTTCCGGTTAACAGGCTATCGTAAAAGTAAAATTGAATTATTTAATATAAATTCATTTATGGCTGGAGTCATAAAATGGAGAATTATGCCATTACGAGTTACCGTTCTTGAAATCGCATATGTTGCGTGTCTTTTATCGACGGCCATTCGCGAACATTATTGAGTTGCAAACAAAAAATGTTACCTGCAAAAGAAGGCCCATTATAACCGATTCGCGAAAAAAAGGAGAAAGAAACAAGAGTCATAAAGCGTCAAGTATTTTATAGGGAGTGAGATTGTTCAATGGAAGAGATTGAATGCATCAATCGAAGCTGTGAGCAATGAACTTCCAGTTCTTCCTGCGACCTGAATCTTCTCCGGTGAAGGTAAAAAACATGGCGCGTAGTTTGAAATCGTAATATTTTTGTTTCCAAGACCAATATTTTCTTCGCTAAATTAGGTTTATACGAAACTCATATAACACAAACACAATCTAACTTGAAAGTTATTTCAATGGGAGTAAATAAAAAAATCGCCTATCTTAGTGTACAGTACCCCTTTAAGCTCTTCATGTGAATTGTCACTGTCATTTTCATCAGTTCATGCAGCCAACATGAATTGTTAACAACAATTACATTGTTTCCCAGCGACGTTTCTGTGGTTCATTATGTTTGCCAAACGTTGTTACAAGGGAGATAACTTTTATCTGTTAATACTGGTCAATGTTAACATCAAATCAAATCTTGAATATTTACAGGTCCCTAGTGTCATGTTGTACAGCTTGAAGTACCAGTGCTTTTTTATAAGCATGATGATTTCTGGGTTAAACATGTTCATGCCTTACTTAATCCCAGCACCAAGTTTTTTAAAAATGGACATAGCGGCATGCATGGAACGATGGACCAAGAGCAAATATATATGGTTATTGCAATACACTACATCACCCCTGTTCAAGTGGTCCTGCTAATATGATATGATGCTGGTGGTCTTGCTGAATTGCTATGATGCGGGTAGGGCAAAATGATGCCGTTACGAAAAAGTACCGTTATTTTTTCTAAAGTTGTCATTTTCGCGGTGTTTTGCTAACTCAAGCGATTTGAGAAAAAACCAGTGTGTGTATGAAACATTCAAGAACATTATATATAAATATATATGATAATGCCTGCACTGGTGCTTCTAAAACCACGCGAATAACAATCTTGAATAGGGTTGATTTTCAACAACTAATACAACCGGTATTAAAACTGTTTCGCAATAAATATATTTTTGAATGTTTGATACGCATAATGGCTTTTCTTGTATATGTTCAGATTATTGGAACACTGCGAAAAAGACAAATAAAAAAAATATAACGGTACTTTTTGTTAACAGCATCAGTTTGCCGTAACAGCATCATAGCAATTCAGCAGGACCCAACCGCATCATAGCACATTAGCAGGACCACTTGACCAGGGGTGTACATGTGGTATAGTTTAGTTACTTATGCCAGAAACCAATTTCTGCCCATTAAATACACCAGCCAGAAAAGCATAACCATTGACATTCTTGATGACTTGGAAGTACTTAATATGACTGATGTAGATTCCTTTTGACGATTATGCTCAACAGTTACTTTAACCCTTTCAGTGCCAAGTCCGATTTTTGTATCAACCCATATTTCCTTGATCATTTTTCAAATTTATTGATTAATAATGTGATACATTGATGGAAAAAATAAATTTGAAAAATGATCAAGGAAATATGGGTTGATACAAAAATTGGACTTGGCACTCAAAGAGTTAACACAATGACATAATAATGATAATGTTGTTAATGTTGTTGCCATTGTTGTATCTGCAACTGTGTTCATTTGAAGATGGTCAGTGATGATAATGACGATGATGATTTTAGTAAATTAATGATGATGACGATTGTGATGATAAGGAGGATGAAAATTTCGATGATGTTATTATGCTGACGATGGCAATGATGAGGATAATGATCATGACGATGATATAAATGACGATCACATTTAAATGCGATGCCGGTGATAATTTTACTAATAATGATGATGACGATGATAATGTTGATCAGAATGATGATGACAATGGTGATGATGATATGACTATGATAGCGATGATTATAACAAAGGCAATGACGATGATGAAAAGAAATGATGACGATGAGCAAGATGACAATGACAATGGTAATGATAATGATGATGAGGATGATAAGATGATGATTATGATAAAGTTGAAGATGATGACGACGACGATGAAGGCGGCGATGATGATAAAAATCATGTTGATCGGGAGATTGGTGTATATTATATACATAATTATGTGGGTTCCTTCTCATTCTATGATCTTTTGTATATAATCTCTATTCTCAATATCCTGTCATGTTCTATGGATTAGGAGAAAAAATAAAGCATTGTAAGGAAGTACAATTATAAATCCGCATTCACATCCATCACATGGGTTTGTTTATAATGACAAGACAGGATTTAGTCGGAAATATGGCTTCTTGCCATTCATCGGAACCGATGAATGGCAAACAAGCCATATTTCAAACTAAATCCTGAAAAGTTACCCATAATTCTTCTCTGGTTAAGGAGTCGATTGTTTAGGGCATTACTGTAGCAGAAAGTAAATAAATAAGAGGTCTGACCATGCTGATATTTGAAAATTATGAACAATGACAAGAGATTTAGAATATATTTCAAATGAAGAAACCATGTAATGAAGAGAAAGTGTATGTAACAACCTTCATCATGTGATGAAGCTGACAAAGTGTAAGATCGCTGTTAATTTAAATGTATCTGCCATGTGACATCATCACCGAAAACACATCATACTGTTCGAACAGTGCTATTGTACTGTAGTGACAGTAAAACTAAAACCATCCTAAATGGTTCCTTTTCCATGCTACAACAAAGAAAATCTAATTCGAAAGATAACTTTTTCTAAAATAAGTATATAACTTTGGTAAACATCTGTGCCAAGTTTTAACATAACTGATCACAAAATAAAGGAAGGCAGGTGGGCAGAGAATAACTCTTTTGGGCGATGGAATGTATACCATGAACATAGAGTTGATGAAATCAGATCCATGACCCAGTTCTATATCAATGAGAATATGATGCCTCCATTGGCAAAATGTCAACTATCTGCTAGAATAGCCATTGTTTTAGCTTGAGAAACCTCATGCTAATATTTACCTTATAATTCCTCTAAAGGGTTCTTTCAGAGAGACCTTACCAATGTTGATGATAGCACATTTGCAAAACCTTGAGTTTACATTTGTAATCTGAAAATAACAATCATTTGAAATAATTTTCATTTCACTTATCTGGAAATGGGTTTACTCTGAACATGAAATTTTTTTTAGGACTATACAGCAATGCCCTAAATAATCAACCCCTTAACCACAGCAGAATTATGGGTAACTTTTCAGGATTTAGTTTCCGACTAAATCCTGAAAAGTTACCCATAATTCTGCTGTGGTTAAGGGGTCGATTACTTAGGGCATTACTGTACTTTAGAATTTTATTAAACCCTTTCTATACTAAATGGATCTTCCCATTCAGTTTAAAAGTATAGATTAGAATCGTCTGTTAATCATCTGTAGGTGTTCAAGAAATATGGGCAGACAACAGGCAAACAAAAAGATAATCAAGATAAAGGATTTCTTTTTCAATGGAGGGAAACGGTTGAAATTGGCCTATTGCCATTTGTTGAACTTTTTATCTGAACATTTCCTAAGGGAATTACTCATCAATGTGTATACATTATCCTGTAACAACTTGGTAAATACAGGGTTTCCGCTATACCGGCAGGGGGTCCCCTTGACGGCCCCGTTCCCCTCGCCAAGTTTTCCCCTCCTGCCATACCGCAGGACATACTGCATGTCTATAAAGGTATAAAGATGTTTAAAACTTCTGAATTTTGTTGGAATAGTACTAACGAACTTTAAAAGGTGAATTTATTTTATATCTTGTGAGTATACACACTCTAAACGCATTGTTATACAGAAAATTGAAACAGGAAGTGATCGGAAGTGACATCGCTAGAAGCTATGCCTTTGAGGCTGGTTAGTTACGTTGCGGTTAGTACCTGGTTATGTTATGCAAAAGAACAGTATTTTAATCGTACCTGTCATGTTTTATACCGCAAAATATACTGTTCACTTTGTAATAGAGCGAGAGAGAAATGTGGGAGTAGCCGCACCGGGCATCAAGGCATCTTACCGCTGCCCACAAAGAATACTCATCGGCCAGATATGTAATCAGCCTTCTATATTTACACTGCAGCTGCTAAAATATATTCCGATTACGTTATGCATCCGAAATATCTGCTGGGTCTTCCACAGTGAGTCTTTTAACATTAACGAGCACGTTTAACAAGGGATCCAAATTACTGGTGTTCTGTACTTCGTAAATTAATTTATATCTAATAAAGTTACAGGTACATGTATAAGGTTTAATAGCTTGGCACTTGGGCAGAAATGGAACAAAACAATCTGCCATTTCTACTCTCACATGATTCTATTGGCCGATATAACGAAAGTAGTTCAACCAGTGCTAAAACAGGCTACTTTTACCTGGATTTTTCCCCTTGATGGCTACCGGCCCCATTCCCCTACCCCCTAGCGGAAACCCCGGTAAATAATATGATGATCAGATACAAGATGCGGGCTTTATGGTGTGTAAATTAATTTAACCATTTCTATACTCAACGAATTCTCCCATCAGTTATACAAGACAGTCAAATACTGTGGGGTCGCCCACCAGACTGCAAAGACTGATAAGACTGGGACTCTGGATACCACAACAGTCAGAAGTTTTCATAATCACTTTAAAAGAAGTAGATCTAAACAGGATAGGTGGCTAGAGAGGTTTCATGTATGTAGATCGGTGAATATCTACCTCAAAATTACCAACTGTTCACTACTGATCTGAGCTAAATAGACTTGGTGGTTCTTTCAAAGAACACTTTTCAAGTTTGCCAATTATGTCCTAGTGAAGTGGTGGATGTGTTAAATGTCCTTATGAAAGATTTGAACAATACATATGATAGATTGTTGTTGTAATTGGGAATAATGACCTCTAGCAGATCTCCAGGGAATGTTCATAAAAATGTCAGATTTCACTTGACATGTGTAGGCATACCCCGCATACAGTTAGAGCCAAAGTAAATGCTTCTTATTAATGATTCTCTGTCAAGAATTTTATTAAATATTATTTCTGGGACCAAGGTGGCAGAAGCAGTGAACTTGAGTAAAGGGCCAGGGGGCACTAATATATATATATATATCTATTATATATTTTGGAAGATCTGTCTGTCTGTCTGTCTGTCTGTGTGTGTGTGTGTTCGCGATGAACTCGAAAACGTCCCACCCGATTTCGTATGTGGGGGTATTTTCGGCCGGGGACGAACATAGGCATATTAATTTGTCCGTGCGACGTCACCTTGACCTTGAAATCGGGTCATTTCAAGGTCAAACGCCCGAATATCACGGGATTTCGATGAAACTTGGTATGTGGGGGTACTTTCTTATGGCGAGTCTCATAAGCATATTCATTTGCCCGTGCGACGTGACCTTGACCTTGAAATCGGGTAACTTCAAGGTCAAATCGCCAATTTTGATGTGATTTCGACGAAATTTGATACGTGGGGTTAGTTTTGTCCACTGATTGATTTGGACGGGTCCAATCGTGACCCCGACCAGACCTTGACCTTCAAAATGATCAATTCAAGGTCAAATCGGGTAAAACCGGATGGATTTCGACGGGCACGTTTGTCGGGTACTTTTGTCCGGGCAGTGTTTTTGGACTGGTCAAATCGTTACCCCACTTGACCTTGACCTTCAAAATGGACAATTCAAGGTCAAAGCCCGGACGAAGTCGGGTCACCTTCTAGTCTATTATATATTTTGGAAGATCTGTGTGTCTGTGTGTGTGTGTGTTCGCGATGAACTCAAAAACGGCCCACCCGATTTCGATGAAACTTGGTATGTGGGGGTATTTTCGGCCGGGGACGAACATAGGCCTATTAATTTGTCCGTGCGAGGTCAACTTTTCACGTGCCGAGGTCAAATCTGTTTTTACGCCGTTTTGCGCTAATATATTTCAGTTCGGTGCTTACAAATCGATTCGAAACAGCGCGAATAATAACATGCCAGTCATAATAATGACACTATGAGAATCTTTCGTGTTTCCTCTTTCCAACGATATATAATATGTATGTATCCGTTTTAGTTATCTGCCTCAATTATTAAGAAGAAGTGGTACGATCTTCTATCAGGGTAAAAACAATGCGTAACTTCTATGACGTCGTTAGAGGTCATAAAGTTAGATCACGTTAACTCTTCTCCGGCCGATGCATTTGACTGTTTCAGACGTCTTGGCGATATCTCGGGCACCGATGGTAATTTATCTTTACGTTGAAACTTGATAATTAATGAGCGTGTGTATATGAGGCGCGTTTATATACTTCAGTGGAAATCAAATCGGGTTAAACTGGCAGATTTTTTCGGACGAAATTTGATGCATAGGGTATCTCGGTATCCGCTGGGCCGATCCGCTGGGCCGATTTCCACCATTTTTGGGGTGTTGGTCCACCTGACCTTGACCTTCAAAATGGTAAATTCAAGGTCAAATCGGGTAAAACCGGATGGATTTCGACGGGTACTTTTGTCGGGTACTTTTGTTCGGGCACTGTGTTTTGGACGGGTCAAATCGTGACCCCACTTGACCTTGGCCTTCAAAATAGACAATTCAAGGTCAAAGCCCGGACGAAGTCGGGTCACCTTCTAGTATTATATATTTTGGAAGATCTGTGTGTCTGTGTGTGTGTGTGTCTGTGTGTTCGCGATGAACTCGAAAACGGCCAACCCGATTTCGATGAAACTTGGTATGTGGGGGTATTTTCGGCCGGGGACGAACATAGGCATATTAATTTGTCCGTGCGACATCACCTTGACCTTGAAATCGGGTCATTTCAAGGTCAAACGCCCGAATATCACGGGATTTTGATAAAACTTCGTATGTGGGGGTACTTTCTTATGTCGAGTCTCATAAGCATATTCATTTGCCCGTGCGACGTGACCTTGACATCGGGTAACTTCAAGGTCAAATCGCCAATTTTGATGGGATTTCGACGAAATTTGATACGTGGGGTTACTTTTGTCCACTGATTGTTTTGGACGGGTCCAATCGTGACCCCGACCAGACCTTGACCTTCAAAATGATCAATTCAAGGTCAAATCGGGTAAAACCGGATGGATTTCGACGGGCACGTTTGTCGGGTACTTTTTTCCGGGCAGTGTTTTTGGACTGGTCAAATCGTGACCCCACTTGACCTTGACCTTCAAAATGGACAATTCAAGGTCAAAGCCCGGACGAAGTCGGGTCACCTTCTAGTATCTATATATATATATATATAATTGATGTAGTTAGATAAATAAATAAAAAAAAATTAATATTTTTTGGAGTTATGTCCCCGGCCCCGCCCACATTTAACCCAGTGACCTCATTTGAACAAATCTGAACCCCAGTCACCCAAGGATCCTTCATACCAAATATAAACCCATTTGACCTGATGGTATTTGAGAAGATGTTTAAAAGAATTACTATGGAGGGAAAGAGTTATGGCCCTGGCTTTGCAACTATTTGACCCAGTGACCTCATTTGAACAAATCTGTATATGAGTGACCTATGGAACATCCACACCAAATATGAACCCATTCGGTCTTATGGTTCCACAGGAGAAGAAGTTTAAAGAATTGTTGATGGACGGACAGATGGACGGATGGACGGATGAGGAGTGATGACTATAGCTCCACGGAGACTTCGTCTCAGGTGAGCTAAACAAATCAAAGGTTAAATGAAAAAAAATATTTGAATTTTTTTTTTTCATTTTAAATTTGAATTTTTTTCATTCTTTTTTTTTTTAAAGGTACTCAACCCGTAAAGAGGGTCCCCATCTCAACAAATTCCAACAACAACAATCCGATCAGAGGGTCCTATATTACTATTTCTTTGGCTTTGGGGGTAAAAAATATTTGATTCGAGTCGAGGAACCCATCAAACAAAGCTCAGAGTTATTAGATATTGATTTTTGAAAATTCTTATGTTCTCGAGATGAGTACCAAAAACTACCGTCAATTTGGTAACCTGCTCGAGATATTACGCCAAAATTCTATTCAAACAGACAAGGATGGATAACTCTATAATCAAGTGGGTAAAAATAACGAATTTTTGACATTCTTCTGGGCCAGAAAGAATTCCCGATAATGAAAAATAATAGATTTCTAAAATCGATATCTAACTTCCTCGACTCGAATCAAATATTTTTGACCCCCGAAGCCATTGAAATAGTAATTGAGAGGAGTTTTATCGGGTTGAGTACCTTTAAATTAAGCAAAATTTAAATTTAACTAGAGGTGTGACTGTCCCAATGGGACTACGGATACCCCCCTTTTTAAAATACTAAGATGTTTCACATGTCAGTAAACATTTAGTTAAAATAATAAAATAACAGTTCCCATTGCAGGTGTACAACCATAACCCTAATCTTAAACCTATTGACCGAAAATTGTAGGAATAAAAGCTTGGACAAAATTATGTATGTTGCGAAAAAATTTCTAAGTCGAAAAAGGGGAATATCTCCACACAAAAAATGTCGGACAGACGTCATAATCGCAGGAGCACAGGTTCCCATGGTACTAAATATCAGTGCCAAGATTCAAAAACATTGACCGAAAAATGTAGGAATAAAAGCTCGGACAAAATTATGCATGTTGCAAAAAAAGTTTCTAAGTTGAAAAAGGGGGATAACTCCACCAAAAAATGTCGGACAGATGTCATAATCGCAGGTGCACAAGTTCCAATGGTACTAAATATCTGTGCCAAGTTTTAAATAAATTGACTGAAAAATGTAGGAATAAAAGCTCGGACAAAAGTATACATGTTGCGAAAATTTTCTAAGTCGAAAAAGGGGGAATAACTCCAAAAAAAAAAGTCCGACAGACGTCATAATCGCAGGTGCACAGGTTCCCATGATGGTTGATGTCTGTGCCAAGTTTCACGGAAATTGATCAAAAAATGACTGAGAAAAACTCCGGACAAATTTGTGTCCACGGACGGACGGACGACGGACGACGGACGACGGACGACGGACGGACGACGGACGGACAAGCTGACTCCAGTATACCCCCCCTAACTTCGTTGCGGGGGGGTATAACAACATTTTTTTTTAAAGAGTTATGTCCCTGGTATGATTTTATCTGGATAAGTGATGGTTAAGAAAATAATATGAAACCGCCAAGCCTGAATTTAGTGTGTCTGACATTTGCAGAATAAGGTCCCCAAAAGGTGAATTTAATGGCACTATTCGGAAAGGCGGGCTAGCATCACCGAATTCATCCTCAGTCTGATTAGGCCGCAACGGCCAATAGAAACCTAGGAACAGATTGAAGTTCTACAGTTGAAGTAGTTGGTGATGCACACCCATTGAACACCTCAATTATGCATTTTATCTTCTGCAAATTAGGGGGACATTGAAACAGGTGGGAAAAAGTCAAAAAGTTAAACAAAATTTGATACTTAGGATACTTCCCAGAAGATGAGGCCTAAGTAGAATTAGGTCCCTGGAGGGTGTATTTGGTGATGCTAGCCTGCTGTACGGGGTAGCAACACTAAATTATGGGTTTTACCCATTCGGTCTGATGGTTCCAGAGGAGAAGATGTTTAAAGAATTGCTGACTGATGGATGGACGGAACGACGGACGGATGAGGAGTGATGACTATAGCTCCACCGGAGACTTTGTCTCAGGTGAGCTAAAAAGTATACATTGGAATGATCTATTAATCATTTGGAGGGATGTTAAGGTGATGCAAGCAGAAGACAGATAAATAAAAGTGCAGAAGGGGCCTATTTATTGAGCGAAATGTTTAGATAGTAAGTTCATTATGGTCATTTATGGAACTTATTATGTGAACATTTCCAATGGGATAACTACTCATTGATGATGCTTTAGTATAGAAAGAGGTTAATAGGATTTTATAAGGGAGACTCAAGATGGTTATGAAAAAATTACAAAATCATCACCAAAACAGCCCTCATAATTGGCTACAGCAATCAGCAATGCCGAAGCCATTTGCTGAAGCAAATTGGACCATGGCAAAGGGTTGCTGAAGCCAAACAATCTGAATTAAAGGTATACAGTACACTAAATCCGGCCATTTGTGTGACCATCTCCTTCTATACTCAACAGACTATATGCAATAAATGAATGAATTTGAGCCATGGATTATTGCAAAATACAAAATAAATTATCCTAAGTAACAAGACAGTCAAAGACTGTGGGGTCGCTCACCAGACTGCAAAGACTGATAAGACTGGGACTCTGGAGACCATAACAGTCAGAACTTTTCATAATCACTTTAAAAGAAGTAGATCTAAACAGGATATGTGGATAGAGAGGCTTCATGTATGTAGATTGGGGAATACCTACTTTTAAATTACCAACTGTACACTACTGATCATGCCCTCCCTCCTCTAGCTCATGTCCCTTCCTGGCTGGGCTCCAGACTCTCAAGTCTTAGGTTGGAATTTCACAACCGACATCTCACAAACTTTCTCAATTGTTGGAAATTTCCAATCTCACATGCGCCTTTTTATAAAACTATTTAGACATGTTTGAAGCCCAATTATCCATGGACCCAAAAACACTATATGTATGTCAGATTAATCGGTCAGGTAGTTCCAAGGTAGATGTTATAATGCATTTTGTATTTTAATGATTTTATTAGACACAAAAGTGTTAAGTCCCCATAGCCCCGTCATTTCTTAACAGGTTGAATCACGTTAACAAAGATGAATCTCAGTCACTAAGGATCCTCCATACTATATGTAAGCTAAATAGTCCAACCTCTCTTGAGAAGACATTTTAAGTATTAGCATAGAGACATACAGTTATGTCCCTGGTCCCACCCTATTTAATCTGTTGACCCCATCTGAATAAATTTGAAACCCCATTTAAAACAAGTGACCCATTTGAACAAATCTGAACTCCAGTCACCCAATGACCCTTCATACCAAATATGAACCCATTCAACATGATGGTACATGAGAAGAAGTCGTTTTTAAGAATTACTATGGAGGGCAAGAGTTATGGCCCTGGCTTCACAACCATTTGACAGAGTGACCTCATTTGAACAAATCTGAATGTGAGTCACCAAGGGAACATCCACACCAAATATGAACCCATTCAGTCTTATGATCTAGAGAAGATGTTCAAAGAATTGTTGACAGATGGATGGATGGACAGACAGATGAATAGGAGACAGATGAGAAGTGTTGACAAAAGCTTCGTCTCAGGCGAGCTTAAAAATTACATTTCATTGAACAAATCTGTAAATCAACACCCCCCCCCCCCCCCCCAACACTGTGGGGACATCCCTGCAAGAATATGACATTATCTTATTATACCAGTAGCGTACATCATAGATACAGGTTATGTGGGTGGGGCAGAGCTAATTCTCTTATACCTCTGCCCCTATTTGAACAAACATGAATCCCCATCTCTGATATCTGTCCATCTAATAATTTTAAACATTCACTTTTAAGAGTTGAAGTTAATTGATTTTCCAAAAAGGACCCAATTGGAACAGCTCTAAACATGCCACCAAGGAAAATAATATTGGAACAGCCAAGTGTGAATTAAGTGTGTCTGAGGTCCCAAAAGGGGAATGTAGTGATGCTATTCTGTAAGGTGGGCTAGCATCACCAAATTCACCATCTGGGAACCCAACCTTACTTAATCATCAACTGCTATGGGAGACCTGGGGACAGACAGAAGTTCTCCAGCTGAAGTTGGTGGCATATGACAGTATGCACACCCATTTCACACCTCAATTATGCATTTTAGAATCTCAACAGAAGAAACAAGCTGCTAAAATGTCAATTTGAGACTCACTTCCCAGAAAATGAGGCCTAAGCAGAATGAGGCCCTCAAAGGGTGTATTTAGCAATGCTAGGGTACAAATGCTAGACACAAATGCTAGACACACTTCATTACAGCTTTGAGAAAAGGAATTTAAATTGATATTAATGACCAGGATATTGTAAACAATCATGGTGCTAAATTGACAGCTTGAGAAAACAAATGCTCAACACTATTAATCTCATTTAAATTATGAATGACATGAATACACTCCCAGGGGACTCTGCCTATAGCCACAGAAGTTCTGTTATCTATAAATCTACACACTGGCATGAGTGCTAGCTAAGCTTTAGTTCACACCTGTCAGCCTGATAAACATCTCAATTGATAACTGTGTGTGTATTTATATTAACTCTCTCTCTGTCTGTAGCTAATACAATTGACTTAAGCTGCTGGTGGGAAAGATCCTGTGAGTTAGGAGATGAGATAGGGTGGAATGCTGTTGGTTGGGAGCAGGGTGGGGTTCTGGGTCATGTGGGGGGAGGGTGATATTTTGTTTTTGTATGTTAAATTGATCAAGGAGTTCCTGAATTTGTTTTTTTTTTTTTTGGAATTATGACCCTGGCTCCACTCCTATTTGACCCAGTGACCCCATTTGAACAAATCTGAACCCCAGTCATTCAATGACCCCCCATACCAAATATAAACTAAATCGGCATAACGGTTCTAGACAAGAAGTCGTTATAAGAATTACCAAGGAGGAATATAGTTATGGCCCTGGTTTCGCAACTATTTGACACAGTGACCTCATTTGAACAAATCTGAATGACAGTCACCTAGGGAACATCCACACCAAATTTGATCAAAATGCAAAAATTTAATTTTTTGGTTTTTAGAGTTATGTCCCTGGCTCTGCCCCTATTTGACCCAGTGACCCAATTTGAACAAATCTGATTCACAGTCACCCAAGGTCCCTCAGTACCAAATATAAGCTAAATCGGCCCAATATTTTTTTAGAAGAAGTCATTGTAAGAATTACTATGAGTTATGGCCCTGGTTTCTCAACTAATTGACCGAGTGACCTCATTTGAACAAATCTGAACACCAGTCACCCAAGGACCCTCCATACCAAATATTAGCTAAATCGGCACAATGGTTATGGACAAGAAGTTGTTGTAAGAATTACTATGGAGGAATAGAGTTACGGCCCTGGTTTCGCAACTATTTGACCCAGTGACCTCATTTGAACAAATCTGAATGAGAGTCACCTAGGGAACATCCACACCAAATATGAACCAATTCGGTATGATGGTTTCAGAGGAGAAGATGTTTAAAAAAAAAGTTGACGGACGGACAGACGCACGCACGGACGACGGAGTGATGACTATAGCTCCACCGGAGACTTCGTCTCAGGTGAGCTAATTATTCTGATAATTTATCAAACTGGAGACAACACAGAAGCTAGGATGCTCACCTGACCAAAACACAATGGAATTTAACAATTCAACTCTGAATAATCTATGATACATTATCAAAATGTGTAGTAAAAATTATAAATGGCCCAGATTTGCCCAACAATTTTGGCAAAGAAACTAGTTATATTCTTTCATTGAAATCTTTTGAGCAATTACCATTGAGTTTCTGACTCTTGAAAACACAAAATAGCTGGCATCCACCATCCAAAAACAAAATGCCCTATAACATCCTTCCAATTTGCTCAATATCATATACAAAAATAACGCGGCTATAACATCTGCCAGGTACTTCGATTCAACAAACCAAATTTGGTTGAAATCGGTTCAGGAGACTGGGAGAAAATTTGCGAACCTGTAGACAGCTGGACAGATCCTACTCTTTTGTATATATAGATAGATGGCCTGGTGCGGTCTAGCCAAACATTAATAAGACTTAATACGCATTTTGCCATGAGCTGAAATTCAGATACGAATATGATAAATACAATCCAAATATTAAACAAGACAGTCAATGACTGTGGGGTCGCTCACCAGACTGCAAAGACTGATAAGACTGGGACTCTGGAGACCAAAACAGTCAGCACTTTTCATAATCACTTTAAAAGAAGTAGATTTAAACAGGATATGTGGCTAGAGAGACTTCAAGTATGTAGCTTGGTAAAAAACCACCTTGAAATTGCCAACTGTACACTACTGATCACCCCCCTCCTCCAGCTCAACAAGTCCCCTCCCGACCGGGATCCAGACTCCCAAGTCTTAGGTTGGAATTTCACAACCGACACCTCAAACTTTCTCAATTGTTGGAAATTTCCAATCTCACAAGCGCCTTTTTCTAAAACCATTTAAACATGTTTGAAGCCCAATTATCCATGGACCCAAAACACAATACATGTATGTCAGACCAATCAGTCAGGTGGTTCCAAGGTAGATGTTTTAATGAATTTGGTATTTCTATGATTTTATTGGACACAAAAGTGTTAACTCCCCATAGACTGCCATTTCTTGACAGGTTGACCTCATTTTAACAAATCTGTATCTCAGTCACTAAAGGATCTTCCTGATTCCTCCATACTATATGTAAGCTAAATAGTCCAAAATCCCTTGAGAAGACATTTTAAGAATTACTATAGAGACATATAGTTATGTCCCTGGTCCCACCCTATTTAACCGGGTGACCCCATCTGAATAAATTTGAATCCCAGACACCAAAGAACCCTTCATACATATCATAAATATCAGTCAAATAGACCTGATGGTCCTTGTGAAGGAAGCATATTAAGAGGGAAACTGTCCTTCGCTTGGCCCCTATTTGACCATGTGACCCCATTAAAAAAATCTGAATTGCAGTCAACGAAGAACATTCCATTCTATATAAGCCAACTAGTTCTTGCAAACATATTTTAAGAATTACTATGTAGTGAAATAGTTAAGTCTCTTGCTCTGCCCTTAATTGACTTTGTGATCCCATTTTCACAAATCTGATAAGGATAAAAATTAAGTTCCCCAGTTGAAGTTGGTGATATTCACCCATTGGGCACCTCATTTATGAATTTTATCTTCTGCAAATTAGGGGATATAGAAACTTCCTAGAAGGGAGATTTAACTAACAACAATGTAAATTTGATACTATAGATACTTCCCAGAAGATGAGGCCTAAGCAGAATGAGGTCGCCAGAGGGTGAATTTGGTGATGCTAGCCTGCTGTGCCGGATAGCATCACAAAAAGCGTGTCTGTTCCTACATTGTGTATGCCTGGCCTCAAGCAACACAATGTATTATACAACAAGCCTTGAAATAGTGTGATAGTGTGTCTGTCATTTGCAGAGTGAGGTCCCCAGAGGGTGAATTTAGTGACGCTAAATTCACCCTCTGGGGACCTCATTCTGATAAAGTCCTCAACTGCTATGGAAGACCTAGAATAAAATTGAATTTCCCCAGTTGAAGTTGGTGATGTTCACCCATTGGGCCCCTCAATTATGAATTTTATCTTCTGCAAATTAGGGGATATAGAAACTTCCTAGAAGGGAAATTTAACTAACAACAATGTAAATTTGATACTATAGATACTTCCCAGAAGATGAGGCCTAAGCAGAATGAGGTCCCCAAATGGTGAATTTGGTGATGCTAGCCTTGAATCAAGCTTTGAAATAGTCTGTCTGTTATTTGCAGAATGAGGTACCCAGAGGGTGAATTTAGTGAGGCTATCCTGCACAGCGGGCTAGTATCACTAAATTCACCCTCTGGGGACCTCATTCTGATAAGGCCCTCAACTGCTATGGAAGACCTAGAATAAGATTGAAGTTCCCCAGTTGAAATTGGTGATGTTCACCCATTGGGCACCTCAATCATGAATTTTATCTTCTGCAAATTAAGGGATACAGAAACTTCCTAGAAGGGAAATTTAACTAACAACAATGTAAATTTGATACTATAGATACTTCCCAGAAGATGAGGCCTAAGCAGAATGAGATCTTGAGACTCTAGATACTTCCCAGAAGATGAGGCCTAAGTGGAATAAGGTTCTCAGAGGGTGTATTTGGTTATGCTAGCCTGCTGTGTAGGATAGCGTCACTAAATTCACCCTCTGGGAACCTCATTCTCCAAATGCCAGGCACTCTGAGAAAATGAAATTAATCTGATTTTAATGACCACTGAGTGATAATGTAAACAACAAGGGTGCTTCATTGATAACACCATTAATCTCATTTAAATTATGGATGACATGAATACACTCCCTGGGGACTCTGCCTAAGGCTGCAGAAGCTATCTTTAACTCTCTATCTGCCTTGCCATGTGTCTATCAGTTCATAGGAGAGTTGCCTTGTAATGGGAATTTAAAAAAAAAAAACTTTATTTACCTGTGAGTTAGGATATGAGATAGGGTGGAATGCTGTTGGTTGGGGGCAGGGTGGGGTTCTGGGTCATGTGGGGGGGGGTGATATTTTTTTTTGTATGTTAAATTGATCAAGGAGTTCGTGAATTTTTTATTATTTTTTGGGGAATTATGGCCCTGGCTCCACCACTATTTGACCCAGTGACCCCATTTGAACAAATCTGAACCCCAGTCATTCAATGACCCCACATACCAAATATAAACTAAATCGGCATAATGGTTGTTGACAAGAAGTCGTTATAAGAATTACCAAGGAGGAATATAGTTATGGGCCTGGTTTCGCAACTGTTTGACACAGTGACCTCATTTGAACAAATCTGAATGACAGGTACCTAGGGAACATCCACACCAAATATGATCAAAATGCAAAAATGTAATTTTTTGGTTTTTAGAGTTATGTCCCTGGCTCTGTCCCTATTTGACCCAGTGACCCAATTTGAACAAATCTGATTCCCAGTCACCCAAGGTCCCTCGGTACCAAATATAAGCTAAATCGGTCCAATATATTTTTAGAAGAAGTCATTGTAAGAATCACTATGAGTTATGGCCCTGGTTTCTCAACTAATTGACCGGGTGACCTCATTTGAACAAATCTGAACACCAGTCACCCAAGGACTCTCCATACCAAATATTAGCTAAATTGGCACAATGGTTATGGACAAGAAGTTGTTGTAAGAATTACTGTGGAGGAATAGAGTTATGGCCCTGGTTTCGCAACTATTTGACCCAGTGACGTCATTTGAACAAATCTGAATGAGAGTCACCTAGGGAACATACACACCAAATATGAACCAATTCGGTATGATGGTTTAAGAGGAGAAGATGTTTTTTAAAAAGTTGACGGACGGACAGACGGACAGACTGACAGACGGACAGACGGACAGACAGACAGACGGACGGACGGACGACGGACGAGGAGTGATGACTATAGCTCCACCGGAGACTTTGTCTCAGGTGAGCTAAAAACTGGTTCCTTGTAGACATTTTTAGTAGAGGCAAGGCATGTATATTTTCAACATCAGGATGGGTTGCGCTAATTAATTGGACTTCTTCTAATGTCATTTGACCTCCAAATCCATTAATCCAAGATGGCTGCCATCATAAGCAAAAATCCAGCATATTTTCGAGGATTTTTGCACATGGATAAGTGTTGTTTTGGGATGTTTTAGCACGGGCGGCTGGAGGCTGTGCAGCGTATTTAGCAATTTGTCTGCCTATTGCTGGGGTCGACTCCATTTTCAGTGCTATTTTCTGTAGTAAGTTAAACACACCTCGTTGGTAGGGGGGGGAGGAACCTAGAGGGTGGATGGGCACGCATTGCTTAGAGATTTAATATCATACACAGGACACGATTTAGTTGAAAACAATCATTGTTAATTTTGCCGTTAGAGCTGTATGGCTAGTTAACATTCATCAATTTGTTTTCTCTCTCTAATTCTATGATTAACAAGAGATGGACTGTCGTCCGGTCCATACCCCCTTGTGGCATACCGCCTAGTGTGGGCATATCTATAACTTATGACTGCTATACTCAGATGGACCCAAAATCAGCATTTTCATATAAACAAAGATGAATAACTATAGAACAAAAAACCAAAACAAAACAGTTGAATGTGCCATTAAATGTCCTCATAGTGGTGAACATCCATACAAAATTTCATTGAGATCCGAGCATTACTGTTCAAGTTATGAGCTGAACAGACATCAGAATGACCAATCAGCCAACATTTCCAGATAAACAAAGATGAATAACTCTAGAATAGAAAAGCAGAACAGAACAATGGAACCCTCTATTGAATGTCATCACAGTAGTGAACAACCATACCAAATTTCATTGAGATCCCAGAACAACTGTTGAAGTTACGACATGAACAGACACCAGACGGACCAAAAAGCCAACATTTCCAGATAAACAAAGATGTATAACTCTAGAATGGAAAATCTGAACAAAACGATGGAACCCACTTTTTAATGTCCTCATAGTAGTGAACATCCATACCAAATTTCATTGAGATCCCAGCACAACTATTGAAGTTATGACATGAACAGACACCAGACGGACAAAAAAGCCAACATTTCCAGATAAACAAAGATGTATATTAAACTCTAGAATGGAAAATCTGAACAAAACGATGGAACCCTCTTTTTAATGTCCTCATAGTAGTGAACATCCATACCAAATTTCATTGAGATCCCAGCACAACTATTGAAGTTACGACATGAACAGACACCAGACAGACCAAAAAGACAACATTTCCAGATAAACAAAGATGAATAACTCTAGAATGGACGACGTAACCGTCTATTGAATGCCCCCATAGCAGTGAACATCCATACAAAATTTCATTGAGATCCGAGCACTACTGTTCAAGTTATGACATGAACAGACACCAGGCGGACCAAAAATCCAACATTTCCAGATAAACAAAGATGAATAACTCTAGAATGGAAAATCCGAACAAAACAATGGGACCCTTTGTTTAATGTGCTCATAGTTATGAACATCCATACCAAATTTCATTGAGATCCCAGCACAACTTTTGAAGTTACGACATGAACAGACACCAAACGGACCAAAAAGCCAACATTTCCAGATAAACAAAGATGAATAACTCTAGAATGGAGAATCCGAAAGAAATGATGGAACCCTCTATTTAATGTCCTCATAGTAGTGAACATCCATACCTAATTTCATTGGGATCTGAGCACTACTGTTCAAGTTATGACATGAACAGACATCGGATGGACGTACGCACGCACGTACGCACGCACGGACAGGTGCAAAACAGTATACCCCCTTTTTTTTTTAAAGGGGGTATAATTAACATTCATCAAACACATTAAACACAATGCAAGGATGCTCTCATATGAAGTTCACTACATTGTAATGGCTTCAGAGTAAAATATTTAAAACCTGATTCCTGGGCTGTCTGTTTCATGTAATCTGTGCCGTAACAACCTGCTCATATAACAATTGTGAACTTTAAAGTTGTTTACCTGTATTTTAATAAATAGCGGACTTAACCCTTTCAGTACCAAGTCCGATTTTTGTATCAACCCATATTTCCTTGATCATTTTTCAAATTTATTGAGCTCTTTCCATCAATGTATCACAATATTATAATCAATAAATTTGAAAAATGATCAAGGAAATATGGGTTGATACAAAAATCGGACTTGGCACTGAAAGGGTTAAGACACAAAATGGCGCAATAATGTTGTCACTGTAGCTCATGTACATGCGTCATAGTGTATAGTGTCAATCCAGTGGAATGGTCTATCAACCATCTTCAGTAAATATCTACTAGTACAGTGTTACAGTTGCATGATAATGTCTGTGAATTGAATGTGAGCGCATGATATAGTGATGTTCAGATAATCGGAATCGTAAATCGGCCAATAATAGCCCATCAGATATTAATCGTACCTCGCAGTTGAACATAGACTTTTACCGATTGTAAAAACAAACAAAAACGTTCTAGTATCTAAGCGCAATATGCATGCTTTAATAAATGTACGCAATACAACCATAGTATTGAATGTAAAATGAAGTTGTAACAGCCTAAAAAGAAGCTATTATCATCGTCCAAACAGTCTGATATGATTATATATAAGCATGGCAATACACCTGCCCGGCATATCCCATGTAATATGAAGTTATTGGACACGAAATAGATTCAAAGAAAGCTTTAATAAACAGCTGCTGACCTCATTACAATATAGTTTCCTGTTGAGCACATGCCATGCTGTGACGTCACCACACGGAGGAACCGATCCCGGGAAAACAAGGATATCCCGGGAAAACAAGGATGGCCAACGCGGCAACAAGTAAAATTTGTGTTTTCCGTGGCAGTGAAATTGAGTTTTTGCCGCCAAAGTCCGTTTGTTAGGACAATGGAACGGTACGTATCACCTATCATTGATTTAACCCAGTGAACTGGTTATTGTGAAGGGTGCTGGCAGTGGTTAAATGTCTGAGCAAAAGATACACGCTGCTGTAGTGGTGCCACCAACTGGACACCCTTGGCCAAAATACCGGCATTGTTGACAAAACATCCATCATTTTTTTCAATAATATACAATTATCGGTGGGTGCGATTGAGCCGATTCGAAGCCAAACATCTCCCAAGCATTTCCACAAAATTTCAGTGCAAATGTCCCACAAATAAGCATTTTATTGAGCATAACGTGAAGGTTGTGCAACGATTATTTGACAACGCGGGTGACGAGGAAGTGCCAACGCGGAACACAAGATACGAATGTATTCAAATATGATGTTCGAAAATAGGTCTGTGCAGCTATGTGGTACATATATCACTCTTGTTGTTGATATATATGCCGTAAGATGCAAATCAAGTATCATAGGATTATTCAGCTATGGAAATGTAGTAGTTATATAGCTATGTGGTATATACAACACGTGTACGCTTTGTCAATAACCCCTATATATGCGACCAAGTTAAATATGTTAACTACTTTTATATTTACAGAACGAGATCGAATAGTGCCGATATGTCCGATATGGATGGAGTCGCTCCACTTCAAGACATAGACGGGATAGATGTCGAGGGAATATTCCTTGATCAAACCAATATTAACAGAACGAGATCGAATAGTGCCGATATGTCCGATATGGATGGAGTCGCTCCACTTCAAGACATAGCCGGGATAGACATCGAGGGAATATTCCTTGATCAAACCATTCCGTTTGAGGATGAAGTTGATATGACATCAACACCAAAGTCGTTAAAAAAGTCAACCTCTGAGTCTGAGCCTGAGATTGAGAGTGCGTTCACATGCGGCATATGTGAGAAATCATTCAAATCGGCGATTCGATTAAATCGACACACGAAAAAGCATTCGGGGAAAATGATGGCATGCGAGCATATCCATATCGGCACTATTCGATCTCATTCTGTAAATATAAAAGTAGTTAACATATTTAACTTGGTCGCATATATAGGGGTTATTGACAAAGCGTACACGTGTTGTATATACCACATAGCTATATAACTACTACATTTCCATAGCTGAATAATCCAATGATACTTGATTTGCATCTTACGGCATATATATCAACAACAAGAGTGATATATGTACCACATAGCTGCACAGACCTATTTTCGAACATCATATTTGAATACATTCGTATCTTGTGTTCCGCGTTGGCACTTCCTCGTCACCCGCGTTGTCAAATAATCGTTGCACCACCTTCACGTTATGCTCAATAAAATGCTTATTTATGGGACAATTGCACTGAAATTTTGTGGAAATGCTTGGGAGATGTTTGGCTTCGAATTGGCTCAATCGCACCCACTGATAAGTGTATATTTTTGAAAAAAATGATGGATGCAGGGTTTCCGTTAGTACGGCTCAGCGTCCGTAGGACGGCCTCATTCCCCTCGCATATTATCTGTTTGGTTCATACATATACCAAATGTCAGTCGCAATGTCGTAAACAAATCCGGTTACAACGGGAGTTCGGGTGTTAAATAGAATACTGGTGAAAAAGCGGGTCAAATAGCGACGTTAGATACAGCGTAATGCATGTCGCGGTAACATCAAAAAATGTCGGACTGCTGAATATGCATATTTTTGTGTACGGGATGAAACTACTCATGCTCGAAAATCCCGTGATATCGTAGGATTACATAATTTGATCAAAGAACGCCGAATTTCTTAGTCGGGACATTTTTATGCACGGGATTTTCATGAATGAAACTGCTCCTCTCCGAGATCCCGTGCTATCGTACGGTGGTACATAATAAATGGGTCCCCCTGCAGAGTCCATGAGGTATAGAACGGAGTTTTAGCCAACGTGTTATAAAATATAATTTGGCGGGAGATGTGAACACGTGCGTCGTTGATTGTGCTTGGGGACAACGCAACTATTATTTACCGTCCTTTGACATTATCTCCATATTGGGGAGGGGGTAGGTATGTGTTTGTCTTTATCACCCATGTATGTAATATGGTTCAAATGAATGGTGTTGTTAACTTGTCACTATGAATTCCCACTATAAAGACTGATTTCGGGACAGGTTCCGTTTTACTGTGAAATAAATCACGTTGGGATTTTGTTGACTATGCGCATAATAAGCAATTGCGGTCGTCAGTTTATGGACTAATATATAGAGACTAGTGAACAAGCTACGCGTTCCGAGTGAAAGATGTCCCTACCCACAGGTATTAGGCACAATTTTTGTTTTTAAATTTAATAAAAATCTCTTTTTATTAATTTTTTTTGGTGCCAAATACCTGTGTCGCTACCATTCGTATTTTGCCGCTATAAATAGCTCCTGCAGTATGACGTCACAGCGCACAAATAGTTTTACGATTGACAGCGTATATCATGTCAGTTTCATTTTCACAGAAGCTGCTTGCAATTCTAGGAAATACTTTATTCAATTCTCCTTGCTATCTATTATTGGTCAATGCATAGATGTTTTGTAGTGTTTAGATTCATCGGAATCTTATTGTATAAATTTGTAAACAATAACTAGTAGCTTGTTCATTTATATATAATCTTCAATCAGACGGCAGTCTTATGTGCGTAATTAGTTGATTGATTATCTGGATACCATCAACAGAATTAATGCACCCACGGAAATGATTGACTTGCGTAATATATACGTAGCTTTGGTTGCTTTGTGAGACTCTTATGTGCAAGGAAATTGCTACTTTTCAGTGTCAAATAACAAAATTTTCGCCCGACGGGACGAACCATGGTCGTCCCGTCGCGTTATGTGTTTCCCCAATACGGACTCATTAATTTTCCCCTCGCGGAAACCCTGGGATGTTTTGTCAACAATGCCGGTATTTTGGCCAAGGGTATCCAGTTGGTGGCACCACTACAGCAGCGTGTATCGTTTGCTCAGACATTTAACTACTGCCAGCACCCTTCACAATAACCAGTTCACTGGGTTAAATCAATGATAGGTGATACGTACCGTTCCACTGTCCTAACAAACAGACTTTGGTGGCAAAAACTCAATTTAACCGCCACGGAAAACACAAATTTTACTTGTTGCCGCGTTGGCCATCCTTGTTTTCCCGGGATATCCTTGTTTTCCCGGGATCGGTTCCTCCGTGTGGTCACATGCTATGTCAATAATTTGAAGCACACACTGAATGAATTAGTACAGTCGCGATCAGAACTGTCTTCAATAACGACTAACGTGAAGAGGGACATAATTGGCTTTTTCGTCTGTAGGGAACAATATGGTGAAGTAGTCCCAAATTGCGTTTTTTTTTCGCTCCACGAGTCGCCATTTTTTAACAAGTTATGGCGGACACAATTAAATATGCTTACCTAAACTTTGAACTTGGAAGCGGTCTCACGAAACAAAAATTGAGTAGGCGGATCTATAAAAGCTTCCCAGTTGTTAAAAGACAAAAGGTGTGACCAATGGGAATTTTGGAAATATGACAGCAATTATTATCCATCAATCTAAATTTAACTAGAGGTGTGACTGTCCCAATGGGACTACGGATACCCCCCTGTTTTTAAAATACTAAGATGTTTCACATGTCAGTAAACATTTAGTTAAAATAATAAAATAACAGTTCCCATTGCAGGTGTACAACCATAACCCTAATCTTAAACCTATTGACCGAAAAATGTAGTAATAAAAGCTTGGACAAAATTATGCATGTTGCGAAAAAAATTCTAAGTTGTAAAAGGGGAATAACTCCACCAAAAAATGTCGGACAGACGTCATAATCGCAGGTGCACAGGTTCCCATGGTACTAAATATCAGTGCCAAGATTAAAAAACATTGACCGAAAAATGTAGGAATAAAAGCTCGGACAAAATTATGAATGTTCCAAAAAAAGTTTCTAAATAAAAAAAGGGGGATAACTCCACCAAAAAATGTCGGACAGACGTCATAATCGCAAGTGCACAAGTTCCCATGGTACTAAATATCTGTGCCACGTTTTAAAAAAATTGACTGAAAAATGTAGGAATAAAAGCTCGGACAAAAGTATACATGTTGTGAAAATTTTCTAAGTCGAAAAAGGGGGGATAACTCCACTAAAAAAAGTCCAACAGACGTCATAATCGCAGGTGCACAGGTTCCCATGGTGGTTGATGTCTGTGCCAAGTTTCACGGAAATTGATCAAAAAACGACTGAGAAAAACTCCGGACAAATTTGTGTCCACGGACGGAAGACGCCGACGGACGACGCCAACGGACGGACGGACAAGCTGACTCCAGTATACCCCCCCTAACTTCGTTGCGGGGGTATAATTAATAATCATCTCCATTCCATACATTGTCGCAACTTACAAGCATTCAATCAAGAATTTTACACCGCGTTCAAGTGTTCTCCACAGTGTCATAATGTTACTATGAGTTGGCACTTTTGATCTCTTTGTCAAATAACTACTGGTACATGTATACATCAAAGGCAGCGCCCAACTGACATCGGCGGAAATACTTTTGTGGCAGTGTATATCTATTGTTTTTATGTATTTGGCTTTGAAACAGTACCGAGATAGGGAGTGCAATGAGTGCATATAGGTCCATTATGGGAACAAACGCACAATATATATAAACATCGGAATCGGAAATCGGCCGATTGTGCCTCCAATTATCGGAAATCGGTCCGATGGGCTTTTTCATTATCGGAACATCACTAGCATGATTGACTATGTATGTACTGGTACATGTATGTGTCTCATCCTGTTATTATCTTTTTACTTTCATAAAAAAAAAGTTAATACCTTTGCTGTAACAATTGCGTCGACATATGGCACTGCAGTTTGTTGAGTTCTTGTTTGCACTTCATACAGGGTCTGAAATGAAAGTTCATTGAGAGAGAAATTCAGAATGAAACACACTTGGCATGGAAATTTAACCCTTCCATGACTGGAGCTTCTTGATATTTTGCGAAAACCTGTACATGTACCACCGACGGTTGTTTTTCTAAACTGTATATGATCACCGGAGTTAGTCTTTCCAATGGAATATTCAACATTTTGGGTGGCACCGATCATTCAATTGCAACCGACTATTTAATTAGAAATTTGTCATGGTTTCCAGTGTAAAGCACACCGGGTTTAGCATCGTGCCGAATTGGAACACCAATTGAATGGCTGTGGGTTAGTCACTGCTAAGTACCACATGTGATATATGTTTATACAACACGTTACTACCAGAACTGCTTGATTCAACAAAAGGTGCATTGGGTTAGTCATCTTAATGCCTGATGCCAGTATATAGCACCTCGGATTTTGTTCCGACGATAAGATGCATGATCGATCCTGAGTTTTTGCTCGCTGTCTTGTCTGGATCATCAATGGAAGTTCTGGGTTAGTCACACTAACAATGCATTCTCTTATATATGTGTCACATATTTGAGAATACATTGGCCTAACAATATTTACCATGACGTTGTAAGCCAGTGCATTCTCTTATATATGCAAGGCTCTCTGGGAGACTCGCATATATAAGAAAATGCACTGGCACAGGATCTTTAATGCTGCACCAGCACTATTCCCAGCATGAAAGAGTTAACCAAATTATGAATATGTAATTTGGGAGGAGAGGTATCAAAACATACCTAAAGTGAAATATTTCCGACCAAACTCGCTGATGTAACGCTGATAAAATGTCCTTTCTTTCTCATAATTTGCTATGTGACGGTCATGAATAAAAACGCCCGGAGGAAAAAAATGAGCCCTTTTTTTGTCTCAGAAATTGTGAAGTCCTAAATGTAAGTCCCTTTCTTTTTTAAATTCTCATTGGTGAGTACTAGTAGTTCCTATTGGAAATGTTCAGACATAAATATGCCATTTGTTGAACATATTAACCGAACATCTGTCATTCGCTTCTTTTTCCTGAACATCCCTCAAGTAATAAATGGACCATTCCAATGTATATTTCTATAACTGAAAGGGAAATCTATTTAGTGAATGGTTAAATAAGATAAAAAAAAGAATGTTGGCTTTGCATATACTGTAAACAGGCCATACCTTGCCTTCAGCTTGATCTTCTGTGTTGAGATAACCGGCTAAGCTGGAGTAAATAAAACCACTGCTCGTGTATGTTCCATTCCCTGAGATACAGTTATCATCAAACCGACAAACTCTCTGTCCTGCATAAAAGAGACACAGGTTAAATGGAATAATACATAATGGCATGGCACTTATGAAAGTGTCTATGACACTATAGCTCAACATGGAGAGGGAATAATTTCATGGTTACAGTCAATGGAGCGATTAGGAATGTGGAAAGTTGAAATGTCTACCTAGGTAGTAGTAGATGTCAGCATGAAGAGATATACATAAATTAAAATCCATGATGCCACTTTCAAAAATATTTAGAAAAATTTGATGGCTCCCATCTAGTGGTCACCCCGAAGATCCATACAAAGTTTGGTGACAATCGAATGAGGAATTTGACTGTGATATGTAGGGTGTGCCAAAGGATTTAATAGTCACGCAAAGAGTAAAATCGAAGATGGCTGCCAGTGCCCATGTTTTTTTAATGAAATTCGAAAAAAAATTGACAACTACCATCTGGTGATCATCTGGAGGTCCATATGAAGTTAAGTTACGATAGGGCGAGGGATGTCGTCTGTAGGTTGTGCCAAAGGATTTAGTCATACAAAGTGTAAAATCCTAGATGGTCGCTGGTGGCCATGTTTTTCAAAGAAATTCATAAAATTGATGGCTTCCATCTAGTGGTAACTCAAAAGATCCATGTGAACTTTGGTGACTATTGGATGTGGGAAGTGGTCTGTAGGGCATGCCAAAGGATTTAGTCATGCAAAGAGTAAAATCCAAGATGGCTGCCAGTGGCCATGTTTTTCTTCAAATTTTTTTCAAATTTGATAACTCCTATCTGTCATTATTAACATTTTTGACAAATTTTATGATGATCAGACTAAAAGTAGGACCTGTAGCCCGTGCTAAAGGATTTAGTCATACAAAGAGTAAAATCCAAGATGGCTGCTGGCGACCATGTTTTTTGACCCAATGACCCCAAAATGACTCGTTCCCATCTACATGTCATTATTAACATTTTTGACAAATTTTATGATGATCAGACTAAAAGTAGGACCTGTAGCCTGTGCTAAAGGATTTAGTCATACAAAGAGTAAAATCCAAGATGGCTGCTGGCGACCATGTTTTTTGGCCGAATGACCCCAAAATTACTCATTCCCATCTACATGTCATTGTTAATATACATGACAAATTTTATGATGATCAGACTAAAGGTACGACCTGCAGCCCGTGCTCGTAGACACAATTGTACACGTTTGAGCAACAAATATGAAATAGAATGTAACCCAAACAAGTTATTTTGGTGGTATGCATATTTATTGAGGTGTGTGTGTCCTTGTGGTGGTTATAGCTCGTTATATAGTTATATTATGGCTGATGCACACTGGAGCAAATTATACTTATATGAGCATGCATGGCTATACAGACGTTGAATCCGACGTGGAATCGGGTGAACTTGTTTCCTGTGAGGATGAGTTTATTTCGTCCATGCAGTAATGACTACGAGCATGCATCTTTACGAGCATGCATCTTCTGTTGTTTTGGGCATTGTAAGTTATCTCCCATTTAGCCTGATTTAGGAGGACTATGCTAAGGTTCCAAAGTACAGCCCAAATTAATAGTGTAGGAAGAATTGTCAGCACAAAATTAAAGTATCCATGCAACAGTAGCCAAATAGATCCTTGTACATTCAGGAGTGTGCTACATGTAACGATTCCATATAATCTATCTGTCTGGGAATAGGTTTTACCCTAATTAACCTCCATGCTACACAAAACCATTTATCCGTAGGCCTACATACATGTGGAACAGTTCGATGGACTGCATGATGTCTAAAGTGCGGTAATTGTACGCTTTCCATTGTCCAACACGTTCGGAAGAGGGTACTGTGTACAATGTAGCTTAGGTGAATAATTGTTCCGCTTTACTTGAATTATAAATAATAAAATACCTAGACCCCAAATGGAGCCGCACAGTGTATTCCAAAAACAACTGCTGTGTTCCCTAATAATGACATAATGGTAGCATCAACGAGCGTAACGTCATGGATTATCGGCTTATCTTGTATTGGATGCGTCCATTCGTACATGATTGAGAGGGAACATATTTGGCAGTCACAGGTGACGTGTGTGGGTGGTTGTGCGAAGTTTCAATGTGTTGAAACACAACGATGTAACCATTCCTCGAAACAGCCTTCGCATGTTTGTACATTGTGAATTCCACGTGCACATTATCAGTCTATTGAATACCAAAAACCCAGTCCAATTGCCCACACACGACTGCCTCTGGTGGTCACTAAGTGAGACAGTGTCAGCTGTATTCACTCACAACTGGACCATTTTGAGTAGAATATATGTGCTGATGGTGCTCACTTCAGTTGAACGATGTAAGGAGAGCCACACTATTTATTTGATAAAATCACTGTTCTGATGTCCCGAGGCGGGTTTTCGTGGCGTATCGACCTATTCCACTGCTTCCGTTTGTCAGTTACACGACATGGAAACCACTACGAGATAACTCGTAGTGGCAACCTGCGAAGGTTGCGTACTACGAGATAACTCGTAGTGGCACTCAACGTGTTAACATCCATGACAAATTTTATGATGATCTGACCAAAGGTACGACCTGTAGCCCGTGCTAAAGGATTTAGTCATGCAAAGAGTAAAATCCAAGATGGCTGCTGGTGGCCATGTTTTTTGGCCGAATGACCCCAAAATTACTCGTTCCCATCTACATGTCAATATTAACATCCATGACAAATTTCATGACGATCAGACGAACAGTACGGCCTGTAGCCCATGCTAATGGATTGAATTTTGAAATCTAAGATGGCCGCTGGCGGCCATGTTTTTTTTCCGAATGACCCCAAAATGAATCATTCCGGTACAAATGTTGATGTCAACAGCTATGACAAATTTCATGATGGTCCGATCAAAGGTACGACCTGTAGCCTCTATTGTTGATGCCTTACGCACACACGCACACACGGACGACGGACAACAAAGTCATGGCAATAGCTCAAACTTTACAAAGTAAAGTTGAGCTAAAAATAGATATCTGATCACTCTGACATTTGATGGGTGGGTTCCTTGACTCGAATCAAATATTTTCTTTACTACCGAAGCCAAGAAATAGTGATTTGGGAGCGTTAATTCGGATTATGCATCTTTAATTCATTATCGCGCGAGTCACAGTTTGCGATTATCACAATACGATAGGGGAACACCATGTGCGTGACGTAACTATAACAAGTATAACAACTTATGTCCAATTTCATGCTTAAGAAATTTTAAACATAAAATCTTCGGCTTGTATTATTTAATTTTTATGAAAAGGAATAATCACAACCCAAAAGGGTTGTTTTACGGTATTGCGTATGTGACGTCAGTAATTTCTATACCCCATCAACATGAAATTTTTTTTTTTACATCCGGGCGATTCAGACCTATGGGGCCCTATGGTGGCCGCCATGTTGGAATAGAATTGACAAATTAATAAAGCGAATTTATTTTTCTTCTTCGATCAGCCTCCCCATAGCAACACTATTAAATTTGTAACACAAAATCAACCTTATTCAAAATTAAATGCTTAATGTGGATTTAGCTGACACGGGCGCATAGCAATCGGCAAACCTCGCCAGATTCCGTACCGTTAAAGTTTGAATATTACGTCACCTGGCAGGCCATAGCAACGTTGGAAATGATGACGTAATTTCTTTACAAAATGGTGGCGCTCTCTTATTTGCGAAATTGAATTGCTTGTTATTGTTATCGCTCGTATTTTAAATGTACAACGGTATCACAGCACGTAAGCGTTAAGAACAAACGATAAAGCACAAGCGAAGATAGCACAACGAGCCCATTACTGGAATGACTTTAGAGTCAAAGCAGTCAAAAGAAGAAGAAGAACAACAACACTAGAACTTGTTTTGAACTTGGAAGTTTAAAAGTGAAAATCAGTCATTCGGAAAGAAACTCAATGACGAATCTGTGACTGACAAAAATATGAAAATGAAGGTCACTGGGGTGAAATGTGGACTGGTCTGTGCAGACTGATCACCACAGCGATTTGACTTGTTCTGTTATTGTTCAATTTTAAGTCTGTTTTCACCTGGACTGGTTAGACTTAGACTTAAACTTAGAGTTGCAACTGCAAGCGGCAAATTGTTCAGTCTACTAACTAACTACTTCTCTAAATAGTAAATTTAATTGTTAATATATCAAACACTGTCAGGTCAAGCCTCAACTTGGGTCAAGGAAATCAGAAAATGGACATTTTAGAGCTGACTCATTTACTCAGTATAGACAGTATAGTTCAGTCATGAACCGTTGAACGTAGCACGTAGCTGGAACTTGTGGAAGCAGTATCCAGTGAAAGCGGTCATGTGGCCTTCTAATCTAATAATATTAGGATTGTATTAGTCAATTTAGTAATTACAGATTAGTAAATTTAGTTATCAACGACTTCAGGCTCAGCCTCACCCACTCACTGTGAATGTGACTCAGGTCAAAATTCAATTCTAGCCATCTTCAGAGCAGTCAACACACAGATGTAACAAACATGTAAAGCCCAGTGAATTGGTGACTAACAAAGTGAGTCGTTTATCTTCTTGTTGAGTGAAGGAAAAGAAAGAACATCTCCCAATCCCACTTGGTCTCGGCACACTGCAGAGTTCATGCAGTGACTGGTGAGAGGATATGCTTCTGGGCCAACTTTCCATCTGTGTGTATGAATTCTGTTTCATGTGATGGATACATCAAGTTAAATATAATAATTATAATGCATGGTGATTAGTTTTAGCATTCTCACATATTAAATAATTCATGATTTTCACACTGTGTTCTCGATTTAAACCTTAAGCATTAAGCGGGAGCTTGACCAGCATGGCTAGCATATATATTAACGAGTGGCTATTTGTGGAAAAATTATTAAATATAGCCCTGCGTACTTGCTATTGTCGACTTGACACATTGGGATTGGAATAATATGTATGCTAAATATAATAATTCCAGGCCAACTTAGTTGAACTGTCACGACCTTCTTGTTATACATGTACATGACTAATGAGGCAATCGTATAAATGTTTAATCTAGTAGCATTTTCTCAGACCATGCCATGAATATCTATGTATCTATGCCCATCAAGAATGATATATTCCACCAGTACAAAGTTTTTTCTGTTGCGATAGGGAAGTAACTAGTACAGTTAATAAATTATGAAGTACCTTTCATTAATAATGTGTGTCATAGAATGTGAAGATCCAACTTTGAAATGGCAAGATTTAAATGACTTTGTGGTGGATTTTCCTTTGCGTCCCTCATACTAATGTCATTCCTGCTGGGCAATTATTAAAATGTTTATATACTATCAGATGCCTAACAATAGTGTCAGCATGTGCCGCATGATTAGTAATTTCAGATAAAATTCTCAACGATCATTAAATTTTTTCGCATAGAGACATATATAGAATTAAAGGCACGTGCGGCCTTAATTGTCGAAAATATTCATATTTGTTCCAAACACCGTAAACAGAAAAACATTAAAACGCATACAGTTCCGTTCATATATACCATGACCATCGCGTAAACAGCATGTTATAATAAAGACCTACTATATTTGACATAAGCAAGAGTCTGATTGTGTTACAGAAGACAGCACAATGCTACTGGCTAATCACACACAAATGGCATAAACGCTCTTTATTAGTTCCATATCAGGTATTCACCAACAAAGAACGCTCTTTATGTTTACCATCATAATATAAACAAACACCAGAAAGGTAACTTTTATGCTTTTGTTTACATAACAATGGTCAAACAAATGACCATAACATACTGTTTATGCGATATTTCTTATTTGTATACGGACAAAGTCTATCTACATTTTGATGTTCTTTCTGTTTGTGGCGGTTTTTGACGGGTGGAAATATTTTCACAGGATACCCACCGCCAAGGCCAACCGTGTCTTTAAATTGAAATAGAATTAAATTTCAATCAATATTGTTAATTTCAGTCTAGGTCTCCGCTATCACTATTATTGACCATCACAATGCTTAGACATCTGAGAGTACGATATAAGCTCACAAAAGTCATGAACAAGCATGCAATCTCGAGCTGGGACCACCCTTAATACTTGTTTCTCATCATCTACTTCACAGAAGGGGTCACCCCTAAGTAGTAACCGTATAGGAAACACACCGAACATACCACTATGACATCAGTTTGTTTGATCTAAATTATTTAGCCCCAAAACAATAGTCATTTGGCAAATTATCTCATTCCTTTTCGAAGTGCCTGTCATCTACTGAAGTTGGATCCTACCAGGGCCATAAATTATGTCTCATTGAGTCATTGTGTCCCATCCATGTAAATCGCTGAAAGTCAAGCATACATAAACGTTACCTCTATAAATAAATCAGATGTGGCTATGTGAAATATGCATTAAATCCCCATTTTCATAAAAATGTATATTCAGTATTATATGTAAATTTATCCAATAAAGATATTTTTCCCTTGAAGGTCCTCAATCCGAATCAATAGTCCCCATATCATCAGATTCCAACAACAAGAATTTTTTTTGAAATGCCGCTTCAGTTGACATAATTAATTGCTCGAAAATAATGCTAACTGCAGTCAATTATGGCATAAAATTGACAAAAACCTGTAATTTATTTATCAACTTTTTGCTCAACGAATATTGCTGGTTGGTCAAACATCTGACACACACAAAAAAAAACTCAGTTGATTTTAGAGTTATCCATCTCCATCTGCAATTTGGTCAGAGAAAGTATTCTTGTCTGCTGTTTGCTGGGCCACGTAAAATTAAAATGATAGATTTTAAAAATCGGTATCTGATCACTCTGAGCTTTGATGTTGTGGGTTCCTCGACTTGAATCAAATATTTTTCACCTCTGAAGTCAAGGAAATAGTAATCTGCGAGGGTTAATTCGGATTGAGTACCTTTAAAATTGCAAAAATTAAATTAAATAATTTTGCCTTGAAAATTAGTGTAAACATATTTTTATTTCCAAATCCAAACATAATACACATAATACACAAATGACATAAATATACAACATATAAGAGATAATGTATGGAAATAAGAATCAGACAACAAGCCCGGGGGCTTATATGAAGTCTTCTCCTCTTTGGCGACATGCCCCTTCCCCAATAAGTGAGGGAGGGGTATCGATCAGACGGGAAATAATAGAAATAATATTTTTTAAAGGAGAAGTAACTAAGTTTAAGTTGGGATGGAAATTGGTTGCTTGGCCAGATTCAACCTTCACCTGCCGATTGCATTTTGAAGAAATATAGTAACATGTGCTATATGGCTAATATCTCTTGACTGGCGCCATGGATATTGGTCTGGAAATAGGAAGAAATGTTAGAGGCAATATCTCACTCTGACCTAGAGGTGCCACGATTATTGATTTTGATAATCGATAATCGGTCATCAATAATCGATTATAATCGATTAATCGTACCTAATATCAATAACAGTGGAAGTACCGTATTCCGTTATATGGCCTATTGGCTGGGTGTTGGTTAAAAAACTCGGCTGATTTAATTTTTACGTTAATAATGTGCACCATAAACCACCGGTAATGATTAATGAGCACATTTTTCGGCGAGGTCAAGGTTATAATTATTGTAAGTTCATTAGAACGAACCTAACCATGAATTTCAGTGTTATGAATAATCAAACATACAAACTATATAAGAATAGGAATGCTTGGCGGTTTCTAAAAAAGGAACCTAATGTTACAGAAACTATATAGGTTTCAGCAAGAGTGGATAACAATCACAAAGGTGCCCCCCCCCCACCCAGAAATTTCAGGACTGAGAACAAGTTAAGTAATTGTAAGAGTAATAGTGAGTTTCATTTAGCAGTCACCACACGATAAGTGATAGACTGTACTAGTAACATCTAAGTACCGGTATACACATGTTGTCAGACTCTCTCTGATGCACGATCAAAGGTTGTTAAACCTTTGGTTGTAGATTAAACTGTAAAACAAACACGGTATTCAATAATACCCGGCACTTTCCGACGTCCGAAATAAATAACAGAGATTAATCGACTACGGAAATGGTAATCGATTATCGGCTTTATCAACGGTTCATCGATTATACGATTAATCGTGGCACCCCTACTCTGACCCATGTCTAACTGTGGCCCACATTCCCACATTCCTCTATATCTGGGGCTGCAACATATTCTCGTGCAAATACGTTTATTTGTACCTAAATATTCACATATGTTCATATTTTTTTTATTTATTTAAATTTGTTTAAATAAAAATTTAGAAAAACTAACGGCATTATTCACTCTGCCAGGGCACCCCGAGTCACCACACCAAATTTCATTGAAATCTGAGCACCAATATTAACAAAGACATGTTGGTCTCAACTTTACTCCAGTCTTATATTATTATATATGTATATATAAACAGTCCCATGAAACATGTATACATTTATTGATGGACGTGTCATGGGCTCTTCATACAGGATCAGGTTCATTATTCCGAAGGTTCCATATTCCGAAGGGTCGCTATCCCAAAGGTTCTTATTAAGAAGGTTCGCTATTCTGAAGGTATGCTATTCTGGGCGTATTTAACCAGAAAAGATGGACAACTCTAATACCAAGTAGTTATTATTACCACGATTTTACAGTTATCCATCTTTATCTGGAAGACCGCCTGTTTTGACCTCGTCCTGGCACGATTAGGCCCAGAACAATAAAAATAGCAAACTGCAAAGATCGATATCTAATTACTCTGAGCTTTGATGGGTGGGTTCGACACTAATCAAATATTTTTTTCCCCACCGAAGCCAAAGAAAGAGTAATTTAGCAGCGTCTTATCGGATTGAGTGCCTTTTAAGTTATTTCCTTCATAAAAAGAGTCTTATGATAAAGAACCCTCTCAATACTTTAGAATATAGATAATAGAATGAAACTTCAAAATAACAAGTTATAAAAACCTTCTGAATATTGAGGAATATAGAGAACGTTGTGAATAGCGAAACTTCGGTATAATGAACCTTGGGAATAGCGAACCTTTGGACATAGAGTGACATGTCCCCGTCCTACGGCCCATACGCACTGGCGTGATCGTATATCCCAAGTTGGCCAGAAATACAGGCACTCCTATGAAACATACATTTATCATTTTATAGATGGACGTACGTGTTTTGGGTTGTCCATACGTACTGACGTAATCATATTAAATTGGGTGATAAATATATATATATAACGACAAATAGAATGAAATTAGCCATTTTCCCGTGAAACCTAGGACAGGCAAGCTAGGTACAAAAATTGGTGACATTTGAGTACGAACGTCGGAGTGTTCCCCTATCGTATTGCGATAATCGCCAACCGCGAGTCGCTGGCTCGAACTTAGGAAAATTATGAACGCTTCTAAATCCTTAAAGCCAAGAACATACTCTACAAACACGACAAAGACACCATACTGGAGATAAACTTGAACACATATTATCATTTCTTAAATATTTCGATTTGTTTGGATTTTTATAAACAAACGATAACAACCTGGAACGCAGATCGTCGACATTGTTGTTGTTGAAATTCGGCT
Source organism: Siphonodentalium dalli (assembly GCA_032622095.1). Taxonomy (NCBI): domain Eukaryota; kingdom Metazoa; phylum Mollusca; class Scaphopoda; order Gadilida; family Siphonodentaliidae; genus Siphonodentalium; species Siphonodentalium dalli. Next base: position 114,130,464 of record CP136062.1, on the reverse strand, counting down.
TCTCTGATGGTGCGTGCAACGCCGCTCTGTGCGTTCGTACTCTTTGGCCGTTTCGTACCTTCAGTTAAAGGTACTCAATCCGATTCGATGGTCCCCATATATCAGATTCCAACAATTTTTTTTTTTAAATGCCTCTTCAGTTATCAGAATCGATAAATTGCCCAAAAATAATGCTAACCACCGTCAACTATAGTATAAAACTGCTCAAAACCTGTTATTTATTCAACATTTTGTTCAAATTTTTGTTGCCGGTTTGTCAAATATCTGACACAAAAAGCCACTTGATTTTAGAGTTATCCATCTTCATCCGCAATTTGGTCCGAGACAGTCTTCTCGTCGACTGTTTGCGGAGCCACTTAAAATTATCGGTGGTGTAAAATAATAGATTTCAAACATCGATATCTGATCACTCGGAGCTTTGATGGGTGCATGGGTTCCTTGACTCGAATCAAATATTATTTACACCCGAACCCAAGGAAATATTAATTTTGAGCATTAATTCGGATTATGCATCTTTAAAGGGACGAGCGCCCTTCGCTGTAGTTGTAATTTAGAAATAGCATTTATCAAATTTCTGTAGATCTGTAGATATTTCTGTGCAGGAACCTTCCGGTTATAGACGCACTGATCCAGGTGCTACCACGGCCCACATGCCCCTGGTGAAAATTACTAAAATACCAATATAGACTATTATAGGCATACTGCCATGATACTGGTATAGTCTATATTGGTATTTTAGTAATTTTCACCAGGGGCCTGTGCCACGTCCGAGTAACTTTATAACCCTGTGGTGACTCTAGTAACGTTCTTTTAACGTGCACGCACCGAGGTGTGTACACGAGACAGCCATTAATGTCCGCTCCCGATCGGACAACGTACTGCAACCACGACAGCATACCTGGACACCTGTAGTAATGGGGGAAGTCGACATTTTGCATTCGGATCTTTATTCAGTTATCTCGAATGAGACTATTCAGCCTGACAAACTATCTGACCGAGTTAATTTAATATGTTCACGTCAGCACGTATGGACATCCCACGACACGTCCATCTATAAACTGATAAATGTAGGCCTGTTAACCTGTCGGAGTAGTTTGGTAAAACCATTTCGGTCTATCGTCAGTGGTTGGATATCGCTCGTGGTGTTTGTTGGTTGTTGTTGTTGTTGTCGATGGTCCAGACTTGTCCTGACTGGAACTGATCTACTATAATTTTTACTTTCTCTTGGCTGTTGCTGACAAGCTTCCCATTCGATAGAAGAGGCGCCACTCATATGGAGTCTTGTTTTTTTTTTTACTTTATGTAGCGCCAGAAAGGTTTGGAGTCATTTTTGCTAACGCTACCGATAGGGTGGCATTTGTGTACTCCCTTTCTACTTGTCTGAGTGCATGATCTCCTGCATTCTTTTTGAAATTCTTTGTATTTGGACCACTTGTTGGTCTTTCTAGCTCTTCTGTACAGTTTGGTTCGCTTTCTGAGCATTCCCTTCTCCTTGTCTCGGAGACATGGTGGTCTGCTCTGAGGTTTGACTGTCTTTGGTGGTATGTTCTTGTCCATGGATGTTTTCAGATCGTCTTTCAGGATGTTCCATAGCTCATTGATGTTAGCACCTTGGTATTTTTCATGGTAGATCTTTCCTGAAATGAGGGATGCGTCGAAATTTAGTGTCGCCCAATTTAATTTAATGTAGATGTACTAATGTAAGATTTCCTATGTGATGTTGGGGTATACTGTGGCGTCAGCTCGATGTCTCTTACCACCATCTCGTGCTCTGATATCCCTGGTAACTTGATGGTGATTTCCTTTCTCTGGTGGGCCCTCGGTGTACTTGAGTAAGATGTCGTTCACTCATAGTTTGAGTCAGTTCTGTCTGGACCTTCTTGTCTTGACATTCCGATGGTATGCTTTGTGCATCCCAGTTGATATCAGGACAATTAAAGTTTCCAGCCAGGATCACTTCTTTGTAGTGGTTGTTTGTAACTATCATTAAGGATTTTGATAGTTCTTCTACAGTTTGTTCATTTCTGTGTGGTATGTAGAAGCAGCTCACCAGGATGTCTCGTTGGCCCTGTGCTTTTCGTTTTGTCCACACGATCTCGCAGTTTGTTACCAGCTCTGGTTGTTCCACTGATGTGATGTTCTTGTCAACCATTATAAAGACACCACCACCATTGTCTGATCTGTCATTCCTATGATGGTGTATCCTTCTGTGAATGCTTCGCTGATTTGAACTGCGTCCTGTTCGGGTGGTTTTACAGGTTGTATGTCATTCAGCCAGGACTCAGTTCCACACACAATGTCAGGTTTAATGTATTCGCATGCTACCTTCAGTAACTGCGTCTTGTTCTGTAAGACTTCAGCAGTGTATTGTCAGGATACGTAGGTTCTGCTTTTCTGTGATGTCGAATACATCGGATGGTGTTGATGTTTTTTATGCTTGGACTGATGGTGATGGGGCTCGTTTCTCGGATTCCTGGTTTGTAGTGGGGAGAAATCCACCAATGTTGAGACAGAGTCCTGAGTGCTATTATTCCTGTTCAATGGTTCGTAGTAGCTGTTTTCGGTTTCATGTGTGTGGTATGTGAAAGATCATACGTTGATGGTCTCGAATTTGTAGCAGTGCCATGATATGTTGGGTCGGGGGAGTTTGCTCATGTCGTATGTTGTATCCCACATAAAATTTGTGATACCAGATGTCACAGGCATCACAGCAGACCCCATCTGTGCTTCAGGTTATTGGTGCTTCGCGGTATCCACATGGGAAGATCTTTGCAGGTGTTTTCCTAGGGCCTGGGTGATGTTCGATGTCTCGGGCTAAGAGGAGTAGTAGGAGGACTGTTGTGTATTCAGTGTTGTTGGTGTTCTTTGATATAGATCCCGTTGCATGTCCTTTGAGATGTACTTTCGTCGCCTTATACATGCCATTGGTGCCACTGGTTTACTGTTGTTGCGATAATGAGGAAGTTGTTAAAAAGATGTTGTTGACGGAAGTGGTATACCGGTACATAGTGTCTGGACCCTAACGGTATAGTCAGGAAACCCTTGTTACTGATAGGGGTATACACTAAGATAGCCGTGTTGGTTGAGGACGTTGTCTGGAAGATATTGCTGGTGGCGTACAAATGGTATTTGAGCCTTGACATTATAGCCAGGAAGCCATTAGTTGCGACTGCCAAGGGGTATACACTATACACTAAAGTACCCATTGTAGTTGAGATAGGATGTTGTCTGGATGGTGTTGTCGAAGGAAGTGGTATACATGGTGTTTGAGCCCTGATAGTATAGCATGGAAACCCTTGCTACTGACAGGAATATACACTAAGATAGCGACTTACCTTCTACCAGCAGTTCTCTGTGATTCTTTTAGCAATTTTGTTTAACCCAGCACAGCATCTTGCTAAAAGTGGTTTACGATGAATGCCGTATTTATAGAGGTTGAGGTCGTACCTCTTGATGGTAGCTAGTTGATGGTTGTCACCCTTTCGTACCTTCTTCCTTTCGCTAAGGTCTGGTGTGAATGACGGTGATGTGACATAAGCTGTGGTGTTCAGTTGTCTGATGCGTCCATTGAGTTTGCAGATTTGGTCGCAGTTTGTCGTCCTGGTGTTGGAAAGTGCTCGATCGGCATGGCAGTAGTACGGTTGTGCTCCACAATCGAGTAGATGGGAGTTTCCAGAAATGTTATCTTATTTCTTCCTTTTTGTTCTATGAATTTGATGGCTTCTTTCACGTGACACACTATTTCTCCCACCCCCTACACACTTTAGCACAGGCAGCCAGTGTGAGATAGCTGGGTGAGATTTCCCTGTCTCACATAACACGTGACCATCTATCTCACACCACCCACGTGACTGCTTTACCTATTTAATTAAGAGCCGGAACTAATTTAACAATCCGTCATCAAGTTTTGTGTGAACTAAAACAGATCAAAACAATGGCGACCAACCAGTTACGCTTCACGTTTCAAGTAAATAAATACGGACGAATTCATGGACGCTAATACAAATGGAGATAAGCCTCAACTGTTAATCACACAAAAACCTTCAACATAACCTCACTTGCAGACACAGAGTTACATATATAACATGAAATATAAACGACTAATTTGTGAACATATTCCATAAAACGGAAGACCCCCAAGCGAAACTGGCACATTTCGTAACAGGTAAACAATAGCCGCTTCACAAATGACGAACGAAATAATTCCACATTCGAACAGTTGTCATCGTCGAACGCGTCTAACTAACATTTGTCTATCATATATTCACATGTTTCCTTTTCAAATGGTATCGATATGGTCATTTCCGATGACAAACACGGTTAGTCCAGTTGTATATACTTCATATCAATACGCGCGTTTCTCGGAATTTATGCAGGTGCAATGATGTGACGTGTCCGTGTCGTTTTCACAATCTTGACCGTGTCGATTTCACTCTAACGTATTAACCCTGCGCGCACGGGTAACGCGCTTTGTTTTTATCGTATATACCTTTGGTATATACCGAAATCATCCCAGTTAATCACGAATATCGCATCAGATTTCTCCCCAGATATACCGTTACGAAGCTACTGGAATGTGCCAAAGATTGGTATAAAACAAAACATCGGAATGAGGCTCTTGGGTTGGGAGAAAAATGATCCATCATGACCTGGGGTGTGGGATGGAAAAATCTCACCCTCGGGGCCAGATATTTGGTCCGGACACTCGGCAAGCCTCGTGTCCGGCCCAAATATCTGGCCCCTCGGGTGAGATTTTTCCATCCCACACCCCAGGTCATGATGGATAATATTATTCTTCTACACTTTCGTCGTCTTGGGAGCGGAGAGAGATTTAGTTTCCGTTCTTTGCTGTTAAGTCACAGGTGCCGGTCCATAGGTAGAACTACGTTTAACTATATCTTGGTGTGACTGTGTTGGCATTGTCCTTCAGCCTTTTTACATGATGTTTTTCTTCCGCCTTGACAGTGCCAGTTTCTTGTAATGTTCAGGTCAAATCTGTGTGTGGCTTGTTTTGACAAGTATTTTCCTTTACTGTCAGAGATGAGAACATGTTTATATCTGTAAGTACTTCTTGGGAATTTCAGTTGTGCTTACAAGTTCTTTCTTATTTTTCCCTCGGCTGATATATATATATTCCTCATAGCACGGAGATGCATCTATTGTATAAACATATTTTCATAAACAAATATTCCCGGGCTGAGTCCGTCCTGCTTGACCCTTGATATCTTACAATACAACGGAATTAGGCCAACGGCGATAGCACTAATTTGCGTTAAAGGTGGATTATCTCTTCTGCATCATGATTTATATAGTTCCTGATTATGCAGTAATAAATATATGAATCGAAGTCTACTTGATTCGCACTTAATATTACAATAGATACAATCAGTTGGAGATCTCTATTTAAAATTTCTAAATATAGTAACAAATATATTGTTACCATATTTGTCACATTGTAATAATAAAATCGAAATAAAACCGATATTAATTGATAGAATCGTTTCCGGGCAGGGATTTCCAATTCGTACGTATTATTTCATACCCATGCAGGAAATGTTAGATACTTTCCTGTATAGGTATGGACCAATAAAGAGACAATCCACCTTTATATTACCATAACTGGACAGACTTATTTCCACAATGGTCCTCATTTTATAGATGTTTTCAAGATTGTAATGAATATCTAAAATATAAATTTATAAAGTACCAAAGGAAAAAAAAAAGAATGATTAATACTCAACTTCAGAAGATACGTTTCCTTTTCAGTAAGTTTACTTAGACATTAGATTGAGTAGATTCTGATAAATTCGTTAAGTACGAACATGACAATTGGAACTTATTCCATATTCCTTATTCCTTATTTTTAAAAATGTCACTTTCGACCGATTTGACGGCATGGCTGGGTGGCCACCCCGAGGGGGTGAAAATGGGGTATGGACCATTTTCGAGAACGGTAAGAATTTCGCCCGATTTGACGGCATGGGTGGGTGGCCCGCCCCAAATACCACATAAAAACACCCCGACCCCCACCCATCACCCGGGGGGGGGGGGGGGGCATATATGGCACGAAACGTGAGCATCGAAAACTATATATCCATTTGCCGTACCTTGGCGTATCACTGGTACACCTTGGTACGGCTGTTACACGCCCAATCTAGCGCCCAGGTTCACGTCAGCCCTATACTTTTTTTTATCCAAGTCAGCCCAATAATTCGCATTATCTGAATCATCATGATACTTTCAGTAAGTTCTAATTTATCGAAACTAGCCATTTTGAAGTTTTTAAATGTGTTTTTATTGTATTTGTATAACTACTAATGTTACGGCGGTCGCACATGGACTGTGTTCGACTGCTGTCACTTGAACCGACGCGATATTGCGGAAATCTCACCTGCGATCAGATTCACTTTCGATTTCGTCAGTCGTTTCCAAAAGTGTGATGTTCATTCTCAAAATTTAACTATTGCGCATTTATCTAACCGTATTAAAACACAATAGCTATATTACCAAACATATTTACAAACAATTTGCTTGCGAAAATGATTAATTCCGATATCACAGGCGAGTATATTAGTCGACAAAACATACCGTTTCGTCTTTCGCGCATATGAACTTTCATGCCATATCTACGGGGGGGGGGGGGGGGGGTGCCACACCGAGGGGGTGAAAATGGGGTATGGACCATTTTCGAGAACGGTAAGGATTTCGACCGATTTGGCGGCATGGATGGGTGGCCTGCCCCAAATACCACCTAGAAACACCCCGACCCCCCAACACATCACCCGGGGGGGGGGGGGGGTGCCACCCCGATGGGGTGAAAATGGGGTATGGACCATTTTCGAGAACGGTAAGGATTTCGACCGATTTGACGAAATGGGTGTCCGTGCTCTGTTCCGTTGCCAGACTCTATATATAACTGAATTCCTTCTCATACACGTCACTCTCGTATGGACGATCGCTGGTGTTCGTCCTCTTATGCATTGCCAGACTCCATATATGATGAATTCCTTATGATACACGTCACGCTCGTATGGTCGATCGCCGGTGTTCGTCCTGTCATGCATTGCCAGACTCCATATATGATGAACTCCCTATGATACACGTCACGCTCGTATGATCGATCGCCGGTGTTCGTCCTCTTATGCATTGCCAGACTCCATATATGATGAATTCCTTATGATACACGTCACGCTCGTATGGTCGACCGTCGGTGTTTGTCCTCTGTTGCGTTGCCAGACTCTATATATATAACTGAATTGCTTCTCATACACGTCACTCTCGTATGGACGATCGCTGGTGTTCGTCCTCTTTTGCTTTGTCGGACTCCATATATGACTGAATTCCTTCTCATACACGTCACGCTCGCATGGTCGATCGTCGGTGTCCGTCCTCTTATGCGTTGCTAAACTCCATATATAACTGAATTCCTTCGCATACACGTCACTCTCGTATGGTCGATCGCCGGTGTTCGTCCTGTTATGCATTGCCAGACTCCATATATGATGAATTCCCTATAATACACGTCACGCTCGTATGATCGATCGCCGGTGTTCGTACGAACATGACAATTGGAACTTATTCCCTATTCCTTATTCCTTATTTTCAAAAATGTCACTTTCGACCGATTTGACGGCATGGCTGGGTGGCCCGCCCAAAATACCACATAGAAACACCCCGACCCCACACACATCACCCCCGGGGGGGGGTGCCACCCCGAGGGGGTGAAAATGGGGTATGGACCATTTTCGAGAACGGTAAGGATTTCGACCGATTTGACGGCATGGATGGGTGGCCTGCCCCAAATACCACCTAGAAACACCCCGACCCCCCCCCACACATCACCCCCCGGGGGTGCCACCCCGAGGGGGTGAAAATGGGGTATGGACCATTTTCGAGAACGGTAACGATTTCGACCGATTTGACGGCATGGGTGGGTGGCCCGCCCCAAATAGCACATAGAAACACCCCGACCCCACACCCATCACCCCCGGGGAGTGCCACCCCGAGGGGGTGAAAATGGGATATGGACCATTTTCGAGAACGGTAACGATTTCGACCGATTTGACGGCATGGGTGGGTGGCCCGCCCCAAATACCACATAGAAACACCCCGACCCCACCCATCACCCCCGGTGGGTGCCACCCCGAGGGGGTGAAAATGGGGTATAGACCATTTTCGAGAACGGTAAGGATTTCGACCGATATGACGGCATGGGTGGGTGGCCCGCCCCAAATAACACCTAGAAACACCCCGACCCCCAACACATCACCCCCGGGGGGTGCCACCCGAGGGGGTGAAAATGGGGTATGGACCATTTTCGAGAACGGTAAGGATTTCGACCGATTTGACGAAATGGGTGGGTGGCCCGCCCGAAATACCACCTAGAAACACCCCGACCCCCCACCATCACCCGGGGGGGGTGCCACCCCGAGGGGGTGAAAATGGGGTATGGACCATTTTCGAGAACGGTAAGGATTTCGACCGATTTGACGGAATGGGTGGGTGGCCCGCCTCAAATACCACGTAGAAACACCCCGACCCCCACCATCACCCCGGAGGGTGCCACCCCGACGGGGTGAAAATGGGGTATGGACCATTTTCGAGAACGGTAATGATTTCGACCGATTTGACGGCATGGGTGGGTGGCCCGCCCAAATACCACATAGAAACACCCCGACCCCCCCACACATCACACCCGGGGGGTGCCACCCGAGGGGTGAAAATGGGGTATGGACCATTTTCGAGAACGGTAAGGAATTCGACCGATTTGACGGCATGGGTGGGTGGCCCGCCCCAAATACCACTTAGAAACACCCGACCCCCACCCATCACCACCGGGGGGTGCCACCCCGAGGGGGGTACCACCCCGAGGGGGTGAACATGGGGTATGGACCATCTTCGAGAACGGTAAGGATTTCGACCGATTTGACGGCATGTGTGGGTGGCCCGCCCCAAATACCACCTTGAAAAATCCCGACCCCAGACATCACCCCCGGGGGGTGCCACCCCGAGGGGTGAAAATGGGGTATGGACCATTTTCGAGAACGGTAAGGATTTCAACCGATTTGACGGCATGGGTGGGTGGCCCACCCCAAATACCACCTAGAAATACACCGACCCCCCCCCCACACATCACCCCCGGGGGGTGCCACCCGAGGGGGTGAAAATGGGGTATGGACCATTTTCGAGAACGGTAAGGGTTTCGACCGATTTGTCGGCATGGGTGGGTGGCCCGCCCCAAATACCACCTAGAAACACCCGACCCCCTATCCATCACCCCCGGGGGTGCCACCCCGAGGGGGTGACAATGGGGTATGGACCATTTTCGAGAACATCCGCAATCGGCCATACAACCATAGGGCGTTTAATTAGTCTGGAAAAGCTGTCAGATCACATGATAATCCATTTCATGACACAGTAGTTGACAGTTTTTCGTGCACACTCGTATGGACGAATGCCGGTCTATGTCCTATTATGCTTTGCCAGACTCCGTACGTGACTGAATTCTTTCTGATACACGTCACACTTGTATGGACAATCGCCAGTCTTTGTCCTCTTATGCTTTGCCAGACTCCATATATGACTGAATTCCTTATAATACACGTCACGCTCGTACGGTCGATCCTCGGTGTTCGTCCTCTTATGCATTGTCATAGTCCATATATGTCTGAATTATTTATAATACACGTCACGCTCGTATGGTCGATCGTCGGTGTTCGTCCTGTTGTGCGTTGCCAAACTCCATATATAACTGAATTCCTTCTCATACACGTCACTCTCGTATGGTCGATCGCCGGTGTTCGTCCTCGTATGCATTGTCAGACTCCGTATATGACTGAATTCCTTCTCATACACGTCACTCTCGTATGGTCGATCGCCGGTGTTCGTCCTCTTATGCATTGCCAGACTCCATATATGATGAATTCCCTATGATACACGTCACGCTCGTATGGTCGATCGCTGGTGTTGGTCCTCTTATGCATTGCCAGTTCCCATATATGACGAATTCCTTATGATACACGTCACGCTCGTATGATCGATCTCCGGTGTTCGTCCTCTTATGCATTGTCACACTCCATATATGATGAATTCCTTATGATACACGTCACGCTCGTATGGTCGATCGTCGGTGTTCGTGCTTTGTTCCGTTGCCAGACTCTATATATAACTGAATTCCTTCTCATACACGTCACTCTCGTATGGACGATCGCTGGTGTTCGTCCTCTTATGCATTGCCAGACTCCATATATGATGAATTCCTTATGATACACGACACCTCGTATGGTCGATCGCCGGTGTTCGTCCTGTTGTGCATTGCCAGACTCCATATATGATGAATTCCCTATGATACACGTCACGCTCGTATGATCGATCGCCGGTGTTCGTCCTCTTATGCATTGCCAGACTCCATATATGATGAATTCCTTATGATACACGTCACGCTCGTATGGTCGACCGTCGGTGTTCGTCCTCTGTTGCGTTGCCAGACTCTATATATAACTGAATTCCTTCTCATACACGTCACTCTCGTATGGACGATCGCTGGTGTTCGTCCTCTTTTGCATTGTCGGACTCCATATATGACTGAATTCCTTCTCATACACGTCACGCCCGCATGGTCGATCGTCGGTGTCCGTCCTCTTATGCGTTGCTAAACTCCATATATAACTGAATTCCTTCGCATACACATCACTCTCGTATGGTCGATCGCCGGTGTTCGTCCTGTTATGCATTGCCAGACTCCATATATGATGAATTCCCTATAATACACGTCACGCTCGTATGATCGATCGCCGGTGTTCGTCCTCTTATGCATTGTCAGACTCCATATATGATGTATTCGTTATGATACACCTCACGGTCGTATGGGCGATCTCCGGTGTTCGTCCTCTGTGGCGTTGCCAGACTCTATATATAACTGAATTCCTTCTCATACACGTCACTCTCGTATGGACGATCGCTGGTGTTCGTCCTCTTTTGCATTGTCAGACTCCATATATGACTGAATTCCTTCTCATATACGTCACTCTTGTATGGTCGATCGCCGGTGTTCGTCCTCTGTTGCGTTGCCAGACTCTATATATTACTGAATTCCTTCTCATACACGTAACTTTCGTATGGACGATCGCTGGTGTTCGTCCTCTTTTGCATTGTCAGACTGCATATATGACTGAATTCCTTCTCATACACGTCGCGCTCGCATGGTCGATCGTCGTTGTCCGTCCTCTTATGCGTTGCTAAACTCCATCTATAACTGAATCCCTTCTCATACACGTCACTCTCGTATGGTCGATCGTCGGTATTCGTCCTCTTTTGCATTGCCAAACTCCATATATAACTGAATTCCTTATACACGTCACACTCGTATGGGCGATCGCCGGTGTTCTTCCTCTTATGCATTGTCAGACTCCATATATGATGTATTCCTTATGATACACCTCACGCTCGTATGGGCGATCGCCCGTGTTCGTCCTCTTGGGGACAAAGGGACCACATGGTCATCTCATTGTGTATGGAGGCCCCCGAATGGAACCTGTTATAACTAGTTTAAAATATGGATGTTTAAAATGATAACACTAATAATTCTCCACTCCGTTACAGGGAGACATCACTATTTTGTGTAGTCTTATTTAATGTGATATTTGATTTGGGAAATAGTACACTATGTGTGGTTTCAACACCCATCTTTATTCCGGGGATGTCCATGTGTTTTTACTGCGTATGGGCGGGAACAATTTTTTCAGACTAATTAAACGGGGGGTCGGAGTGTTTCTATGTGGTCCACACCCCATTTTCACCCCCTCGGGGTGGCACCCCCGGGGTGATGGGGGGGGGGGGTCGGGGTGTTTCTATGTGGTATTTGGGGCGGGCCACCCACCCATGCCGTCAAATCGGTCGAAACCCTTACCGTTCTCGAAAATGATCCATACCCCATTTTCACCCCCTCGGTTGGCACCCCCCGGGGTGATGGGTGGGCGTCGGGGTGTTTCTATGTGGTATTTGGGGCGGGCCACCCTCCCATGCCGTCAAATCGGTCGAAATCCTTACCGTCCTCGAAAATGGTCCATACCCCATTTCACCCCCTCGGGGTGGCACTCCCCGGGGGTGATGGGTGGGGGGGGTCGGGTGTTTCTAGGTGGTATTTGGGGCGGGCCACCCACCCATGCCGTCAAATCGGTCGAAATCCTTACCGTTCTAGAAAAATGGTCCATACCCCATTTTCACCCCTCGGGGTGGCACCCCCCGGGGTGATGGTGAGGGGGGGGGTCGGGGTGTTTCTAGGTGGTATTTGGGGCGGGCCACCCACCCATGCCGTCAAATCAGTCGAAATCCTTACCGTTCTCGAAAATGTTCCATACCCCATTTTCACCCCCTCGGGGTGGCACCCCCGGGGGTGATGTGTGGGGGTCGGGATGTTTCTAGGTGGTATTTGGGGCGGGCCACCCAGCCATGCCGTCAAATCGGTCGAAAGCGACATTTTTGAAAATAAGGAATAAGCAATAGGGAATAAGTTCCAATTATCATGTTCGTCAATAAGTTGCATAAATAAATTACATGACCCAAAACTATATGTTTCAGGATCGAACGATGGGTGAGTAAATATATTTAGATAAAACAAACTGATGCCATTGTGCAATAGCGATAGGTTCGGATCGTTTGCTATACGGTTACTACTCATAAATGGGGCGCGCATGCATGCATGTAGATTTGCGGATTTTACCTAGAAACGAAGGTCGTGGCTTATTAAAGACAATAACATGTGCAATGATACTATATTTCGATAAATAATAGACAATAGGACCACATAAAATAATAGATCATGTCATGAATCTCTATTGTAGCTATATGCCCGAAGAGATCATATTCCACCAGTACAAAACCTGGGAACTATTTAATCTTCTGAGAGAGAACTATAACTTTGAACAAACAAGGCAGGGACTATATTTCTCTTAATTGTTAATACTTGTTCCTCAACAATCTACTTCGCAGTGCATGGTCCCAGCTCGAGGTTTCATGCTTGCTTCAAGTTTGTGACTTTTGTGAGCTGATATCGTACTCTCACGTGCCTAACAATTGTTATGGCCACATAATAGTGATGGTGGGGATTTAGGTTGAAATTAATAATAGTGATGTTAAGTTAACTCTATATATCTCATTGGGAGCATCTCGATATGCCGACAGCTATTGTTTCCAGGGGTACCTGCACGATGTGTCAATAATCACTTAATTCAATCATTTGCCGCCTATACTCTATTCCTCTTTTCTTTTGGATTTTAATGGTTTGTCCTCTTTTTTGGGGACAAAGGGACCACATGGTCATCTCATTGTGTATGGAGGCCCCCGAATGGAACCTGTTATATATGATGAATTCCCTATAATACACGTCACGCTCGTATGATCGATCGCCGGTGTTCGTCCTCTTATGCATTGTCAGACTCCATATATGATGTATTCGTTATGATACACCTCACGGTCGTATGGGCGATCTCCGGTGTTCGTCCTCTGTGGCGTTGCCAGACTCTATATATAACTGAATTCCTTCTCATACACGTCACTCTCGTATGGACGATCGCTGGTGTTCGTCCTCTTTTGCATTGTCAGACTCCATATATGACTGAATTCCTTCTCATATACGTCACTCTTGTATGGTCGATCGCCGGTGTTCGTCCTCTGTTGCGTTGCCAGACTCTATATATTACTGAATTCCTTCTCATACACGTAACTTTCGTATGGACGATCGCTGGTGTTCGTCCTCTTTTGCATTGTCAGACTGCATATATGACTGAATTCCTTCTCATACACGTCGCGCTCGCATGGTCGATCGTCGTTGTCCGTCCTCTTATGCGTTGCTAAACTCCATCTATAACTGAATCCCTTCTCATACACGTCACTCTCGTATGGTCGATCGTCGGTATTCGTCCTCTTTTGCATTGCCAAACTCCATATATAACTGAATTCCTTATACACGTCACACTCGTATGGGCGATCGCCGGTGTTCTTCCTCTTATGCATTGTCAGACTCCATATATGATGTATTCCTTATGATACACCTCACGCTCGTATGGGCGATCGCCCGTGTTCGTCCTCTTGAGGACAAAGGGACCACATGGTCATCTCATTGTGTATGGAGGCCCCCGAATGGAACCTGTTATAACTAGTTTAAAATATGGATGTTTAAAATGATAACACTAATAATTCTCCACTCCGTTACAGGGAGACATCACTATTTTGTGTAGTCTTATTTAATGTGATATTTGATTTGGGAAATAGTACACTATGTGTGGTTTCAACACCCATCTTTATTCCGGGGATGTCCATGTGTTTTTACTGCGTATGGGCGGGAACAATTTTTTCAGACTAATTAAACGGGGGGTCGGAGTGTTTCTATGTGGTCCACACCCCATTTTCACCCCCTCGGGGTGGCACCCCCGGGGTGATGGGGGGGGGGGGTCGGGGTGTTTCTATGTGGTATTTGGGGCGGGCCACCCACCCATGCCGTCAAATCGGTCGAAACCCTTACCGTTCTCGAAAATGATCCATACCCCATTTTCACCCCCTCGGTTGGCACCCCCCGGGGTGATGGGTGGGCGTCGGGGTGTTTCTATGTGGTATTTGGGGCGGGCCACCCTCCCATGCCGTCAAATCGGTCGAAATCCTTACCGTCCTCGAAAATGGTCCATACCCCATTTCACCCCCTCGGGGTGGCACTCCCCGGGGGTGATGGGTGGGGGGGGGGGTCGGGTGTTTCTAGGTGGTATTTGGGGCGGGCCACCCACCCATGCCGTCAAATCGGTCGAAATCCTTACCGTTCTAGAAAAATGGTCCATACCCCATTTTCACCCCTCGGGGTGGCACCCCCCGGGGTGATGGTGAGGGGGGGGTCGGGGTGTTTCTAGGTGGTATTTGGGGCGGGCCACCCACCCATGCCGTCAAATCAGTCGAAATCCTTACCGTTCTCGAAAATGTTCCATACCCCATTTTCACCCCCTCGGGGTGGCACCCCCGGGGGTGATGTGTGGGGGTCGGGATGTTTCTAGGTGGTATTTGGGGCGGGCCACCCAGCCATGCCGTCAAATCGGTCGAAAGCGACATTTTTGAAAATAAGGAATAAGCAATAGGGAATAAGTTCCAATTATCATGTTCGTCAATAAGTTGCATAAATAAATTACATGACCCAAAACTATATGTTTCAGGATCGAACGATGGGTGAGTAAATATATTTAGATAAAACAAACTGATGCCATTGTGCAATAGCGATAGGTTCGGATCGTTTGCTATACGGTTACTACTCATAAATGGGGCGCGCATGCATGCATGTAGATTTGCGGATTTTACCTAGAAACGAAGGTCGTGGCTTATTAAAGACAATAACATGTGCAATGATACTATATTTCGATAAATAATAGACAATAGGACCACATAAAATAATAGATCATGTCATGAATCTCTATTGTAGCTATATGCCCGAAGAGATCATATTCCACCAGTACAAAACCTGGGAACTATTTAATCTTCTGAGAGAGAACTATAACTTTGAACAAACAAGGCAGGGACTATATTTCTCTTAATTGTTAATACTTGTTCCTCAACAATCTACTTCGCAGTGCATGGTCCCAGCTCGAGGTTTCATGCTTGCTTCAAGTTTGTGACTTTTGTGAGCTGATATCGTACTCTCACGTGCCTAACAATTGTTATGGCCACACAATAGTGATGGTGGGGATTTAGGTTGAAATTAATAATAGTGATGTTAAGTTAACTCTATATATCTCATTGGGAGCATCTCGATATGCCGACAGCTATTGTTTCCAGGGGTACCTGCACGATGTGTCAATAATCACTTAATTCAATCATTTGCCGCCTATACTCTATTCCTCTTTTCTTTTGGATTTTAATGGTTTGTCCTCTTTTTTGGGGGTTTTAATTATTTGTCACATTTAGGAGCTTAGGTTTTTTTGATGATAGGAATAATCCGTTTGATTTATTTATTTATGCAAACCTTGAAGCTTTCTGTGCCACCCGTGACCCATCGACATAGTCCAGGAGATATTGGTAGACCTCTGCACTCCCCCAGGACTCAACTTCACCCCACTAATTTTCTTTCTTAGTGTCTCCTCTCATTTTTTTCGGTTGTTAACAAGAAAAAAATGTGGCCGCAGAGACTCCAGATAAGATGGCGTCCATCATGGCGGCCATTTTTTTTATATGCACCAGGTCTCTTTGATCACCGTTATAGTAAAGATGATGTCGCATGCGGTCTTTTTTTCCGTTCGATTCGTTATGGTAATATACAACCCTTACAAATTAGCCAAAAATCCGACACGAAATCCAATATGGCGGCCAAGATGGCCGCCGAAATGTGAAAATTTGCTATTGTTTGGACATTTCACCACCTTTCGTTTGTCTCTGTGGGATACTATTGGCACCTTGACGCGATTTTATACATTTATCGTCTAGAAGAGTCATTGGCGAACACACGGGGCCAGAATATACATTCCTTGCTGGATATTTTTGTCTGATATCACGTTTTCGCAAATGCCGGTAAATTCAGGTCAAAGCCAAATCGACGCGAATAACGCAATGTCTGTTTCTAATCAATGAATGTTATTGCTATCATAACAAAATCCATGCGTATATATGTGCAGAAGATACTCGAGCTAGGATTCCTCTTATACCTGAGTTGAGGAATATTCACCCAAATCCAAGATGGCGGCCAAAATGGCCACCAGAAATAGAAAAATCGCCGAAAATCGCTGATTTTAACATCAGTGAGAGTTATTGTCACGACAACTCCACACCTGCTTACTATTGTGAGTTGGGAACACTGAAGCAACTAAAGCAATGTACTCTAATACACTGTCTGTCGGTTAGAAACATGTTCGAACTGTTTGATGCGCAAGTATTACCGATTATGTTGTACTGTTGTGAAGTATGGGGGTCGGAAATAATGAGATTTTTGAAAACATACATAGAAGATTTTTGAAATACGTTCTCCATCTTAAATCATCTACCCCTAATTATATGATATATGGTGAGAGCGGTAGACTACCCATAGAGTACACTATCAACTTGCGTATTGTGAAATACTGGATGAAAGTTAAGAATATGGAGCAAGGCCGATTCTGTAAGATTCTCTATCAACTGGCCCTGAAAATATGTGAAGCTGAGGAAGCAAAGTTCCAATGGATTGAAAAAGTAAAAGATATTCTAACAAAATCTGGGCAGATGCATCTATTAAATGTTGGTTATATCACATGTCCAGAACAAATGGCACGCTATTTCAAATGTAGTCTGAATAGCCAATTTCGAGGCATCTGGCTATCTGACATAGAAAAATCTAGCCGAGGCAATACCTACAAATTTTTCAAACACGATATTAATTTCGAAAGATACTTGGATTATTTGGATACAAAAAACAGAATAACTTTGTGTCAATTCCGTACTTGTAACCATCACTTGCCAATAGAGAAAGGTCGATGGAACGATACAAACTTACTAAATAGACTATGTCCATTATGTAATAAACGACAGCTCGGAGACGAACTGCATTATCTACTAGAATGTATATGTTTCAGCGAAGAAAGAAATCGTATCTTGCCTAGCAAATTTACCAGCATAGATCATGCAACTATTGACATTTTAGACGAGCTGCTGAATTTGGAAGATATGGCTAGTCTGCGTAGATTATGCTCCTTCACCCGACTGATACAGCTTAAGTTAAACACATATGAATAACTCGTAGTGTTGTTGTTGTTGATGTTGTTGTAATAATAATCTCAGAGATTTGCTGCGATATGATGATGATGAATATGATGATAACGATGATGGTGCTGAATATGATGATGATGATGATGGTGATGATGATGGTGATGACGATGATAATGCTATTAATACATTAGGAAGGCGTTGATTATATTTACACCAAGAAGTTCTTGTATATATTATACATATGCTGTTATATTCTCATTCTTATGTATATATTTTCTCATTGTACTTCTCAATATCTATATTTGATCAGAGAATAAAACATTATAGACGAATAACTGTACTTATATTACATCCAAATAAAAGTCCCCCAAATCCAAAATGGCGCCCACAATGGCGGAAATATTTTGAAAAATCACCGAAATTCCCTCATTTTCACATCATTGTGCATTATTGTCGAGAAAACTCCACACATGCTGACAGCTGAGTTGTAAATACTGAGGTGAAGTAATTACCTTGCATCTGATGAAGGAAATTGTTTTCCAAATCGAAGATGGCGGCCAAAATGGCGTCCGAAATTTGAAAACAAGCTACATTCCTTTACCTTCTTACTATGGGCGTTATTGTTACGCGAATTCTACACATATGGAACATTGATATGAAGTATTCATATGGAACTTTGATATCAAGTATTCATTTGAGTTTGGCCAACTCTCACAGTCAAGATGGCAGCCAAATTGGCGGCAGAAATTGAAAAGAAGTCGAAATTGCCACATACTAATTTCAACTTTTTGTCATAATATCAATATGTATGGATTGGACGAAACGGTACATAAGCCATATATTAGTTTCAACATAGGTCGTCGTCTTCTGGAAGGATGAAAACCCACAATAATCGCGATGTGGCATTTCGAAATCCATTCTCCACTAAGCGCCCATAATGGCCGTAACCGTATATGGGTGCGCCGATTAGTCATATTATGACTTCCAAGAATCAAAACAACAGTACCTGAGCTTATTCTGATTTACCACATTCAGCATTATCTGGACCAGCATCCGTCTCGTCACATTAATATATCTCGCTCACACCAACACAGTTTTCTACACTTCTTGGTAGAAGGGTCCCACTAATCGGAATGTTTCAAACAACACATATGCCGGTGTCAAGCTCACGTGTTTGTCTCGAAAGCTGGGAATTCTTATCCTTATTCTTGGTGAGCTTCATTCGTGGTAGCTTACGGTATAATTCAGATGCTACATATGGGATATGAGCGTCATCTTGCGTGATAAACTAGAAAGGTATGCGGTCGATGCGTATACTAGCTTTCAGAAGGACCTCTCTATCTGCGTATTTTTCAGAATCGGTTATCTGATGTGGATAACAAAATGTACATCTGGTGATCTCCCATCCAGCAACTTCTCAATATATGGTTCATCAATTCACATATTCACGTACTGACGTAGCCGGACAACTTCTGTATATGGCTTCGACTGTTGAAAGCCTAACATTTGACGGATGCCTTTCTGCTAAGGCGTAGAAGACCATAATGCATAATATACCCACACTTATTGGCCATGATCATAAGAACTGTCCTGGTGACGTCCAGCAATCGTCTCACCGTACAGTTCCAAGCAGATAATAACAATACACGCGGTGCTAGTTTGTGGGCATGTGTCATGATAGTGGAAATGAAATTGGACCATGACTGCACCGCCCCTTCTTTGGGTATGTTTTAGATTCAGACATGATCTCATGTGGCTTTGCTTTCCTTGTATGCTAAGATTGTATCTTCCAATCCGGTTGGAAGCCGTTCTTAATCAACTGGACCAGGTGTGTACCATTGGCTACTACTATGTAAGCCCCATCCAGACTGGGATGTAGTCTTAATGACGATGCATTTGATAGTTGATATGTCATACTCACGCTGGGTGGTGGACGGTATGGTTCAAGAAAGTACAATGCCACCAACACATGGGTGAAATGTTCAACGCGAAGAACATCTAGAGAAATGTTACTTTGATGAGATCTTGCATTCAGTTTAATCTACGTTTGGTACACCAAGTGATTTCTTGGTAACATCACCATTCAAAACCATTGTCCTGCATGAGACATATTAACTACTATATTCTAAAGTTATATAATATAAAGCTATATGATAATAAAGGTCACGTTCACCAACGTTCACATCCATTGCCATCGAGACTATAAATTGGTCATTAAACACACAGTGAAATAAATGCACCAGTTCCTGACATTTTCTGGAATAATACCGCCCACATACTGACACTAATTCCGAGAGAGGATAACATCAATACATACCTTCGTTCCATACAGACATTATCCTTTAGCCCATCCGACTGTTCTGGGGAGGCTAGGGTAGTATTATCCAGACAAAATCATACGTCTGGTCAAGTTGATTCAGAACGGCCTTGAAACGGATGTGGATATACAATCTTACCACACAAAAAACACCAACACGCATGCCATTCTATATCTGAAACATGCACCTGGTGTAGGGGTGTATTCCGTGGCCCATTTCATTCCCACTGTCATGGCGCATGTCCACAAACTAGCACCGTGAGTATTGTTCTTCTCTGCTGGGAGCTATTCGACGAGACGTCTGCGGGACGTCACACAGTTTGCTTAGGAGCTTGGTCAAGAAGTGTGTGTAGTCGGTACATTATGGTCTTCTCCTTAGCAGATATGCATCTGTCAACGGGAATGAGACAGTTAGCTACCTTGGTAACACTGCCGAAGTTGTTCACGTATGTCAATACGTTCGCTAAGTTTGTGAATTGTACCATCTATTGAGAAGTGACTAGTTAACTGGGACGTTCGCCAGGTGTACATGTCGTTATCCCCATGGGGTATGAGAAAGACATACATATAGATGACCTTCTGTAAGCTTGTATACTTATCGACCATATGCCTTTCTAGTTCACGATGACGAACAAATCCCATATTTAGCAAGTATTTAAAATCTTAAGCCAGACACCGGAAAATTAATTGTTTGAAACGTTATGATTAGAGGGACCCTTCTCCCAGGAAGTGTTGAATACTTTGTCGGTGTGAGCGACCTAGATTTATCAGGCACAGAAATGGAAACTGGTCCAAATCATTAAGGTCGTGGCAAATCAGAATATGTTACCAGGTAATTCACCGTAATTGTTCTAATATGGCTATTCGGCGCACCTACGGTTACGGCCATTATCGGCGCGAAGTGTCGAATGGATTTCGAAATGCCACATCGCGATATTAAGTGTGTGTTTTCGTACTTCCAGAAGGATACGAGCAATGTTATGCGGTTTTGATACGTTTTAAGTTGAACTAATAGATGGATTGTGTATAGTTTCGTCCATACATATCGATATTATGACAAAAAGTTTAAATTTGTATGTGAAAATATCGATTTCTTTTCAATTTCTGGCCTCCAGTTTAGCTGCCATCTTGACCTTGAGTATCAATTGCCAAACTCAAATGAATACTTCATATCAATATTCCATATCAACATGTTATGGTGGGTCGAATTAAACAATAACGCCCATCGTAAGAAAGTAAAGGAATGTAGGCGTGATTCTAAATATCGGTCGTCATTTTGGCCGCCATCTTAGATTTGGAAAACCATTTCTTGCATGGGATGAAAGGTAATTACTTCACCACAGTATTTCCAACTCAGATGTAAGCATGGGTGGAGTTGTCTAGACAACAATGCCCAATGATGTGAATATGATGGATTTTCGGTGATTTAAATTTTCTAAATCTGTCCGTCATTGTGGGCGCCATTTTTGATTTGGGGGACTTTTATTTGGATGCAATATAAGGACAGTTATTCGACTCAGTGTTCCTAACTCACAATAGTAAGCAGGTGTGGAGTTGTCGTGACAATAACTCTCACTGATGTTAAAATCAGCGATTATCGGCGATTTTTCTACTTCTGGTGGCCATTTTGGCCGCCATCTTGGATTTTGGTGAATATTCCTCAACTCAGGTATAAGAGGAATCATAGCCAGGGTATCTCATGCACATATATAATCATGGCTGGAGTAATAATAGCAATAACACTCATTGATTCGAAACAGACATTTGCGTTATTAGCGTCGTTTTGGCTTTTATCGGATTATACCGGCATTTGGGAAAACGTGATATCGGACAAAAATGTCCGGCAAGGAATGTATATTATGGTCCCCGTGTATTCGCCAATGATTCTTCTAGACGATAAATTTATAAAATCGCGTCAAGATGCTAATATTTTCCCACAGAGACAAACGAAAGGTGGTGAAATGTCCGAAAAATTGCAAATTTTCACATTTCGGCGGCGATCTTGACCGCCATATTAGATTTTTGTGTCGGATTTTTAGCTAATTTGTAAGGGTAGTATATTACCATAACGAATCGAACGGAAAACGAGACCGCATGTGACATCATCTTTACTATGACGGCGATCAAATAGACCTGGTGCATATAAAAAAAATGGCCGCCATGATGGACGCCATCTTGTCTGGAGTCTCTGCGGACACTTTGTCTTCTTGTTAACAACCGAAAAAATTTAGAGGAGACATTAAGAAAGAAAATTAGTTGGGTGAAGTTGAGTCCTGTGTGGGGGGGGGGAGGGTTGCAGATGTCTACCAACATCTCCTGGACTAACATGCTTTGTGGTTCGGAGCCGGTTGTGTTGTAGTGATTCCACATGGTACGACCACTGCACAGTCGCATAATCTGAGAACTTTGTCACACGGTCATCGATTGAGCGGTCTGTTGTTTCCAGGTATTCTTCCCATGTTTCCAGTACATCGAGCCAAGCATCACTCATTGTTCTGCGTTTTCTAATACCGTCGAGTTATCTCCCATCGCTCCGCTGAGATATATCGCAGTGATAACGTAGAGGGCGCTGCATGGAGTTTGTCCCTTTGGTGGCTATCTCTGTCGTCATAATTTGACAGTGCATTGGAAGGGTCATAAATACATTTGTAAAATGTAGACGATAACTTTCACATTTCAACAACTAGTTTTTACATTTTAAAGTCATATTATTGACTTGTTCGGGTGCATTAAACTGTTAAGTTAGTATGCAAGCACTATGCCAACTGGAAGAATGTAGCATTCTACTACATCACCGAAAATCCAAAGCAAATCGACCGTACCACTCCATAGAAAACATCATCTGAACTACGCTCAATTGTAAATATTTACTTCTCGATTCGGGACGCAACTATCGGCGATATATACTAATGAAAACTATTTCGCCATCGAAAGTCACTGAATTTAATAAATATATCAGAATGACGGTGTGCGTTGTCAGTTTGGATTTAATATTTGTAAAAATAACTAATTTGAGCAAGATTATCCTTCATTTCTATCTGATCACCTCTACCGGAGTGTTTCACATCACTTTAACCTCTTGCTTCTAGTTTTTAATTTGTAAAACCTGAATTTCAGAATTTAAAATGTTAGTTACAAGTTTCACCAATGAAGTTGATAGACACATGATACTGTATATGTAATTTATATTTAAGTTTTAATTATTTAAAGTTGCAAAATAATCTTAATTTTGTAATTTAGAATTAAGAAATACCAAATAAATTAGGAAGTTTTACATTTGAAAATAGCATTTCACATACTACAATATACAAATTAGCAATAAATTTTGCCATTTGACAATTTAAAATAGCTTTCACATTCTACAATATATAAGTTTTTTTTTTGTTGTTTTTTTTATATTTTTTATTCGGGTCTAAACAAATAAATACAGACAGACATGTGAGGAATCAAGGACACAATACATGCACTTGGTTAAAAAAAAGAAAAGAAAAAAAAAGAATTAAAATATTTTAAAGATATTGATATGAGTGGGATAAAATATAAAGTGTTTTGTCCTAGGCTGAAATAAACATGTTCAATTAATTTTATATGATTGAGTATATATTAAATGGTATAAGATATTGATCAATTTAGACTCTGCACCGTTGATACTTTTGTGGGTTTTTCGTCTCTTATGTTTATGTTAAAAATAATTCATTAATTATATTCCATCTCTCTTGAAAAAAGATATCTTTTTTTGTAGAATAGCCCTTTAATGGCACAATTTCAATTGTCTTATAAGTTTTTAACCATTCTATAAAACCATGTGAATTAGGGTTAGTAGCTTTTATCTTACAAGAGTAGATATATCTCTTAAATAGAAGTATGGCAATTTCTATTATTCCTTCATTTGGATTTCCATCAGGTACACCAAATATAATGTTATTTTGTGACACTTCAAATTGCAGGTTACATTTATCTTTAATAGTCTGCTGAAATTCTAGTAATACAGATTTTGTTACATGACATTCATAAAATAGATGTAGGCATGTTTCTTTTCCTGTGTGACAAAAAGAGCACATTTCTGTTTCCGATATTTTACATTTCATAAGTTTGGAGTTAGTATATAAAATATCATGATTTATTTTGAATTGAAAAGACAATAGACTAGTGTCATTTGTAATCCTACTTGCCATTTTATAAATTGATTTCCATTCAGTGGGCATGAAAGTTTGCCCAAGTCTTTCCTGCCATTTTTTTTGGGACATTTCAGGAACTGTGATGACATGACTCAAAAAACTGGGGTAAAAGGTTCTGCATGCTTTCTCGCAAATTTTCAATTTCTCAACATTTTTTGATGTCACGGTGCAGAGTCTTAATTGATTTTCCTTTATACATATTTTCCATGTTTTAGGTAAAGCTGCTAAAAGACCCTGGTAGGTGGTGAAAGGAATTTTGATGTCATAGTTTTGACAAAATGTGTTATAATCCAGAAAGGTGGAGGTGGCATCAACAAGATCATTCACAAAATAAACATCTTTTCTAATCAAGCTTTTGTTGATGAACATTTTACCATTTATTATAATTTTTGGGTTGTAGAATATTGGTTCTGATAAGATTTCTTCAGGGGTTGTGGTGACTTTCTCATCTAAGCTTGCCCAATCATTAAAGACATCTGTCCAAAAGGGATTGAGTTTTTTACAAACTATATTAATACCTTCTTTGTGTAGATGCCATACGTTGTAACCCCCAAAGGGTTCTAAATCATCAATTAACAGAGTTTTCCAATTTGCTTCTGTGTGGACATCTAGAAGCTTTTTAATCCAAGTCATTTTCAATGATTTACAAAATGAGTTTAAATGAGGGAATTTCAAACCTCCGTCTTCTAAAGTATTAATCATTACGCTCCTTTTTATTTTGTCTGGTTTTCCAGACCAAAGAAATTTGAATAACATTGATTGTATTTTATCTGTTAATTCTCGAGATGGAGAAGGTAATACAGTGAGACACTGGGTTAGGATTGGTAATGCCAGAGTCTTAACGACTGTTGTCTTGCCATACAGACTGAGGTTTCTAAATGACTATCATTAAATAGATCAAATTCAATTCCCAGGATAGTAACTGACTGACTATGGTTCCACAATATGTTTCTATCCGTTGGGATTTCGTCACCACAACCCCTTTTTGGTCCAATCCATAATGCTTGTGTTTTGTCAAAATTAACCTTTAAACCTGAAATGTTAGCAAAGGCATCAAATAAATTGAGTGCAGCGTTAAGAGTATATTGATCATCCTTTAGGAAGAGAGTTAGGTCATCAGCATACTGAGTCAAAATATATTCGGAATTGTTTATTTCTATGCCCTTTATATTGGGATTGAATTTAAGGCTGGCACTAAGGATTTCAACACAAAGAATAAAGATGTACGGTGACAGGGGGTCACCCTGTCGTACCCCTCGAAAGATGTCTATTTTATTTGTTAAGTTACCATTATTTGTAACATAGCTGAAAATATTAGAGTAAAATGTTTTTACCCAACTTTTTATTGATGGGCCAAATTTTAAAAAGTCAAGGCATTTTTGGATAAATACCCATTCCAGCGAATCAAAAGCCTTTTCAAAGTCTAATATTGCCAATATAGCGGAAATGTTGTTTTTCTCACATTTGTCTATCAAATCAAAAACTAATCGAGTAGATTCACCGATATAACGACCGGACATAAAACCTAATTGGGAGTTAGATATCAGTTTTGGCAAATGTTTTTTTATTCTATTAGCTATTACTGAAGATGCTATTTTGAGGTCCACATTGAGAAGAGAGATTGGTCTCCAATTTTTTAGAAATTGTTTATTTTTATTGGACTTAGGAATACAAGTGATTATTCCACACCTCTGTGTAACCGACAGCTGTTCTTTGTTATATCCATAATTAATAGAATTGATCAGGAACTGACCAAGGTCTTTCCAAAAATACTTGTAGAAGCTAGCAGTATAACCATCACTCCCAGGGGAGCGGTCATTTTTCATGCCTTTCAGTGCTGATGCACATTCTAGATTAGATAATGGTCCTTCAAGAGATTCTGATTCTTCCTCATCCAAGAAATTAAGAAAGGGGTTATTTACATCCCAAAAATTAAATGCCTCATTTTCATTGTTTTTACCCAATTTTGATTTGTAGAGATCTTTATAAAAAAATTCTTGTTCTAAAAGAATTTCTGAAAAGTCAGTAGTTTCTGATCCATCTGATTTAACAATTTTTGGAATTAATTTTTCGGTGTAATGACGTTTCTCCAAGTTACAGAAATATTTGGTGGCCTTTTCACCTTCAATTTTCCATTTAGATTTTGTCCGCAGAATAATGCCTTTTATCTTTTTGTCTCTAATCAATTCCATTTCTGTTGTGAGTTTTTCCATTTCACCTACAACAGATAAGTCACCGTTGTCCAATTTTAAGTTTAATTCTTCAAGTTTTTTTTCTATATCGTTTTCTCTTTTGTCTCTTGATTTTTTTAA
Organism: Siphonodentalium dalli; assembly: GCA_032622095.1. Lineage (NCBI taxonomy): Eukaryota > Metazoa > Mollusca > Scaphopoda > Gadilida > Siphonodentaliidae > Siphonodentalium > Siphonodentalium dalli. The sequence continues at coordinate 114,103,951 of CP136062.1, read as the reverse complement.
TTTAGAGGAATAAGCAATTGTTTCCCCCCTTATAATAATTTTCAGAGTTTCCCAAAGTAGTTGGTCGTTTATAGAAAATGAAATTTCATCAGAATCTGCTAAATTTTCTATTGAATATTGTTGTATTGTGTTACTAATTGCAGTTTTGACAATATTTGTATACTCTGGGTCCTTTAATAGACTGTCATTGAATTTCCAGAATCCCCTTCCCCTAGGATGATCAATAAATTCAAAGTTCACACTAATTGGATTGTGATCCGACTTATATCTTGTATGTATGTCACAGCATTTGATGAAAGGCTGCATATCTGAGGATACTAAAAAATAATCAAGACGAGCCATTTTGTTTCCAGGCCCCTTCCAAGTATATCTTTTTTTGTCAGGATTTGTCAACCTCCACACATCATGCAAGTCTAGCTTTTGCATTGACTCCAAAATAACTTCGTTTGATTTAACATTATTTTTGTGTTTATAGTTTGTTGTATCAATGTTATAGTCTTGAGGCACATTCCAATCACCACCAAGCAGGGTCGTCACATTTTCTAATTTCTCAATTTTTGAGAAGATGCCCCTATGGAAATCTGGTTTATCATCATTCGGTCCATAAATAGCACACAAAGTTAGTCGACGGTTATTTATTGAAATATCCATGATTATGTAGTTTCCATCATTGTCAGTAAGAGTATTGTGAATTGTAAAGTCTATTGTGTTTCTGAATAATATGGCAACACCTCTACTTGAACTTGAAAATGAATTAAAATAAGCTTGATAGCCCCATTCCGCTTTCCATTTATGTTCTATAGTTTTTGTTGAATGGGTATCAACCAGTATTGATATATCATATTTTTCTCTACATTTTTGAAAGAGATCTCTTCTTTTAACTTGATCAGATGACAGCCCACGGCAATTCAATGAGCAAATATTTAACTTAGCCATTATCCTTGAATGCAAAATTTGAAACAAACCAGTGATCTACAGTGACCTCGCCCCAAACACATGACCGTACATACTTAAAAGTTGACCCTATTTTCTTAATAACAATAACAATTGCTTTGGCAAATAACTCTCCTGGCAAGGCCCACATGCTACACATGAGTAGCGCATGCAAGTATTGCATGTTGAGCTCCGACGGAAAAATATATATGTATATTGATAACAAAGAATATTTACAAGTATCATTTTCTGATACATTTGTATTTGGTATACTTCCAATGAGTAAAATAGAGTTTACTCAGTCGTATATATAAATTACTGAAAGTCGCATACATAAATGTTTGAAAATCCAAACTCTTTTATATTTTGAATGTATTATAAACTGAAAGTATAAGTTTCACAGACTTGACACAGTACACGACTTAAAATTCTAAATAGGGATTTTTTTTTCATTTATTGATCTGACATAAACTTACTCTAAACCAATTTATATAATCTGAAGTTCAAAATTCCACATTTTCATGCAGCATACATTATAGAGTTATCTCTCTTCTGCTGATTTTATTTTGGTATATTTCCAGATGAGTAAAATAAAATTGGAAATACTCGAAGTCACATTCCACATTTTCAAACAATACACATTATAGAGTTATCTCTCTTCTGCTGGTTTCATTTTGGTATATTTCCAAATGAGTAAGATAGAATTGAAATTACTCAAAATCAAATATGTAAATGTTTGAACTTCTAACTTTGACATACCGTATAACGCTCCTGGCAAGGCCACATGCTACACAAGAGGGAGACAACGACTAGCTGCCTTATCTCACTCCATAGAGCATGCATGTATTGCATGTTGAGCTCAGACGGAAAAATATATATGTATATTGATAACGATGAATATTTGCAAGTATCATTTTCTGATACATTTGTATTTGGTATATTTCCAATGAGTAAAATAGAATTTACTCAAAGTCGCATATATAAAATACTGAAAGTCGCATATATAAATGTTTGAAAATCTATACTCTTTTATATTTTGAGTGTGTTATGAACTGTAAGTATGAGTTTCACAGACTTGACACAGTACATGACTTAAAATTGTAAATAAAGAATTTTTCTCATTTAATGATCTGACATAAACTTGCTCTAAACCAATTTAAATAATCTGAAGATCAAAATTCTACATTTTCATACAGTATACATTATAGAGTAATCTGCTGATTTCATTTTGGTATATTTCCAAATGAGTAGAATAAAATTGAAAATACTCGAAGTCACATTCCACATTTTCATACAATATACATTATAGAGTTATCTCTCTTCTGCTGGTTTCACTTTGGTATATTTCCAAATGAGTAAAATAGAATTGAACTTACTCAAAATCAAATATGTAAATGTTTGAACTTCTAACTTTGACATACCGGTATAACGCCCCTGACAAGGCCCACATGCTATACAAGAGGGAGACAATGACTAGCTGCCCTATCTCACTCCATAGAGCATGCATGTATTGCATGTTGAGCTCCGACGGAAAGATATATATGTATATTGATAACGAAGAATATTTGCAAGTATAATTTTCTGATACATTTGTATTTGGTATATTTCCAATGAGTAAAATAAAATTTACTCAAAGTCGCATATATAAAATACTGAAAGTCGCATATATAAATGTTTGAAAATCTAAACTCTTTTATATTTTGAGTGTATTATGAACTGTAAGTATGAGTTTTACAGACTTGACACAGTACATGACTCAAAATTGTAAATAAAGAGTTTTTCTCATTTAATGATCTGACATAAACTTGCTCTAAACCAATTTAAATAATCAGAAGATCAAAATTCTACATTTTCTTACAGTATACGTTATAGAGTTATCTGCTGATTTCATTTTGGTATATTTCCAAATGAGTAGAATCAAATTAAAAATACTCGAAGTCACATTCCACATTTTCATACAATATACATTATAGAGTTCTCTCTCTTCTGCTGGTTTCACTTTGGTATATTTCCAAATGAGTAAAATAGAATTGAAATTACTCAAAATCAAATATGTAAATGTTTGAACTTCTAACTTTGACATACCGGTATAACGCCCCTGGCAAGGCCCACATGCTACACAAGAGGGAGACAACGACTAGCTGCCTTATCTCACTCCATAGAGCATGCATGGATTGCATGTTGAGCTCCGACGGAAAGATATATATGTATATTGATAACGATGAATATTTGCAAGTATCATTTTCTGATACATTTGTATTTGGTATATTTCCAATGAGTAAATTAAAATTTACTCAAAGTCGCATATATAAAATACTGAAAGTCGCATATATAAATGTTTGAAAATCTAAACTCTTTTATATTTTGAGTGTATTATGAACTGTAAGTATGAGTTTCACAGACTTGACACAGTACATGACTTAAAATTGTAAATAAAGAGTTTTTCTCATTTAATGATCTGACATAAACTTGCTCTAAACCAATTTAAATAATCTGAAGATCAAAATTCTACATTTTCATGCAGCATACATTATAGAGTTATCTCTCTTCTGCTGATTTTATTTTGGTATATTTCCAGATGAGTAAAATAAAATTGGAAATACTCGAAGTCACATTCCACATTTTCAAACAATACACATTATAGAGTTATCTCTCTTCTGCTGGTTTCATTTTGGTATATTTCCAAATGAGTAAGATAGAATTGAAATTACTCAAAATCAAATATGTAAATATTTGAACTTCTAACTTTGACATACCGTATAACGCTCCTGGCAAGGCCACATGCTACACAAGAGGGAGACAACGACTAGCTGCCTTATCTCACTCCATAGAGCATGCATGTATTGCATGTTGAGCTCAGACGGAAAAATATATATGTATATTGATAACGATGAATATTTGCAAGTATCATTTTCTGATACATTTGTATTTGGTATATTTCCAATGAGTAAAATAGAATTTACTCAAAGTCGCATATATAAAATACTGAAAGTCGCATATATAAATGTTTGAAAATCTATACTCTTTTATATTTTGAGTGTGTTATGAACTGTAAGTATGAGTTTCACAGACTTGACACAGTACATGACTTAAAATTGTAAATAAAGAATTTTTCTCATTTAATGATCTGACATAAACTTGCTCTAAACCAATTTAAATAATCTGAAGATCAAAATTCTACATTTTCATACAGTATACATTATAGAGTAATCTGCTGATTTCATTTTGGTATATTTCCAAATGAGTAGAATAAAATTGAAAATACTCGAAGTCACATTCCACATTTTCATACAATATACATTATAGAGTTATCTCTCTTCTGCTGGTTTCACTTTGGGATATTTCCAAATGAGTAAAATAGAATTGAACTTACTCAAAATCAAATATGTAAATGTTTGAACTTCTAACTTTGACATACCGGTATAACGCCCCTGACAAGGCCCACATGCTATACAAGAGGGAGACAATGACTAGCTGCCCTATCTCACTCCATAGAGCATGCATGTATTGCATGTTGAGCTCCGACGGAAAGATATATATGTATATTGATAACGATGAATATTTGCAAGTATCATTTTCTGATACATTTGTATTTGGTATATTTCCAATGAGTAAAATAAAATTTACTCAAATTCGCATATATAAAATACTGAAAGTCGCATATATAAATGTTTGAAAATCTAAACTCTTTTATATTTTGAGTGTGTTATGAACTGTAAGTATGAGTTTCACAGACTTGACACAGTACATGACTTAAAATTGTAAATAAAGAATTTTTCTCATTTAATGATCTGACATAAACTTGCTCTAAACCAATTTAAATAATCTGAAGATCAAAATTCTACATTTTCATACAGTATACATTATAGAGTAATCTGCTGATTTCATTTTGGTATATTTCCAAATGAGTAGAATAAAATTGAAAATACTCGAAGTCACATTCCACATTTTCATACAATATACATTATAGATTTATCTCTCTTCTGCTGGTTTCACTTTGGTATATTTCCAAATGAGTAAAATAGAATTGAAATTACTCAAAATCAAATATGTAAATGTTTGAACTTCTAACTTTGACATACCGGTATAACGCCCCTGACAAGGCCCACATGCTATACAAGAGGGAGACAATGACTAGCTGCCCTATCTCACTCCATAGAGCATGCATGTATTGCATGTTGAGCTCCGACGGAAAGATATATATGTATATTGATAACGAAGAATATTTGCAAGTATAATTTTCTGATACATTTGTATTTGGTATATTTCCAATGAGTAAAATAAAATTTACTCAAAGTCGCATATATAAAATACTGAAAGTCGCATATATAAATGTTTGAAAATCTAAACTCTTTTATATTTTGAGTGTATTATGAACTGTAAGTATGAGTTTTACAGACTTGACACAGTACATGACTCAAAATTGTAAATAAAGAGTTTTTCTCATTTAATGATCTGACATAAACTTGCTCTAAACCAATTTAAATAATCAGAAGATCAAAATTCTACATTTTCATACAGTATACGTTATAGAGTTATCTGCTGATTTCATTTTGGTATATTTCCAAATGAGTAGAATCAAATTGAAAATACTCGAAGTCACATTCCACATTTTCATACAATATACATTATAGAGTTCTCTCTCTTCTGCTGGTTTCACTTTGGTATATTTCCAAATGAGTAAAATAGAATTGAAATTACTCAAAATCAAATATGTAAATGTTTGAACTTCTAACTTTGACATACCGGTATAACGCCCCTGGCAAGGCCCACATGCTACACAAGAGGGAGACAACGACTAGCTGCCTTATCTCACTCCATAGAGCATGCATGGATTGCATGTTGAGCTCCGACGGAAAGATATATATGTATATTGATAACGATGAATATTTGCAAGTATCATTTTCTGATACATTTGTATTTGGTATATTTCCAATGAGTAAATTAAAATTTACTCAAAGTCGCATATATAAAATACTGAAAGTCGCATATATAAATGTTTGAAAATCTAAACTCTTTTATATTTTGAGTGTATTATGAACTGTAAGTATGAGTTTCACAGACTTGACACAGTACATGACTTAAAATTGTAAATAAAGAGTTTTTCTCATTTAATGATCTGACATAAACTTGCTCTAAACCAATTTAAATAATCTGAAGATCAAAATTCTACATTTTCATACAGTATACATTATAGAGTTATCTCTCTTCTGCTGGTTTCACTTTGGTATATTTCCAAATGAGTAAAATAGAATTGAAATTACTCAAAATCAAATATGTAAATGTTTGAACTTCTAACTTTGACATACCGGTATAACGCCCCTGGCAAGGCCCACATGCTACACAAGAGGGAGACACCGACTAGTTGCCCTATCTCACTCCATAGAGCATGCATGTATTGCATGTTGAGCTCCGACGGAAAGATATATATGTATATTGATAACGAAGAATATTTGTAAGTATAATTTTCTGATCCATTTGTATTTGGTATATTTCCAATGAGTAAAATAAAATTTACTCAAAGTCGCATATATAAAATACTGAAAGTCGCATATATAAATGTTTGAAAATCCAAACTCTTTTATATTTTGAGTGTATTATAAACTGTAAGTATAAGTTTCACAAACTTGACACAGTACATGACTTCAAATTGTAAATAAAGAGTTTTTCTCATTTATTGATCTGACATAAACTTGCTCTACACCAATTTAAATAATCTGAAGATCAAAATTCTACATGTTCATTCAGTATACATTATAGAGTTATCTCTCTTCTGCTGATTTCATTTTGGTATATTTCCAAATGAGTAAAAACGAATTGAAAATACTCAAAGTAAAATATATAATGTTTGAACATCTAACCGCTTTTATACTAGTATTTTGAATGTATTATAAGTTTTACAAACTCGATACAATACATGACTTAAAGTTATAGATAAAGAGTTTTTCTTGTTTATTGATACATGTATGACATACAACTTGCTCTAGACCAGTTCAGTGAATAATCTGAAAATCAAAATTCCACATTTTCATACAGTATATGCTGAATTCATTTTGGTATATTTCCAGATGAGTAAAATAAAATTTAAAATACTCAGTCACATTCCACATTTTCATACAATATAAATTGTAGGGTTATCTCTCTTCTGCTGGTTTCCTTTTGGTATATTTCCAAATGAGTAAAATAAGATTGAAAATACTCAGTCACATATATGAATGTTTGGGCTTCTAAACTCTTTTATATTTTGAATGTATTATAACTGTAAGTATAAGTTTCACAAACTTGATACAATACATGACTTAAAGTTATAAATGAAGAGTTTTTCTCATTTATTGATCTGACATGCATGTAAACTTGCTCTAAAGCAATTTAAATAATCTGAAAAACAAAATTCTACATTTTCATACAATGTACATTATAGAGTTGTCTCTCTTCAGTTGATTTCATTTTGGTATATTTCAAAGTTAAAATTTCTCAGTTTAGTTGCGTAAAATTATGTATAAACTAATGACAGTATTAACACTGAGAATTTTAGTTTCAAAGACTTGACGCAGCACATGACTTTAGAAGTTTATATTATGAATAAAGAGTCTACATGTCCTTGTATTTATTGATCAAGCATCTTCTTTTCTAGTCCAAGTATTCCCATTACAATATATAAGTTAGCACTTGGAATTGTGACCCTAATTACCCTCCATATTTTTCACCTACTTGTTGATGATAGTTGTTTTTACAAACTTAAAGGTATTCAATCCGATCAGAGGGTCGCCATATCATCAAGATACAACAACAACATTTCTTCAAAATACGCTTTAGTTATCAGCATCGATTAAATTGCAACAAAATAATGCTAACCGCTGTCAACTATGGTATAAAATTTCCCAAAACGTGTTATTATTAACATTTTGTTCAACTAAATATGGTCGTATTATCACTTGAGTATTCACGAAATTTGGTCGTATTACCACTTGTTTTTAGAGGTATCCATCTTCATCCTCAATTTTGACCGAGACCATCCTTTTGAGGGCGTGTTTCTAGGCCACAGACAATTGAAATAACAAACTACAAAAATCGATATCTGATCACTCTGAGCTTTTATGGGTAGGTTCCTCGACTCGAATCAAATACGGATTGAGTACCTTTAATGTTATTTTGCAAGAACCCACTTCGATGGCCTTTAGTCCCTTTAAAATAGACGAAGTCCTACTGTTCTAGGCTTGAGTGCTTTGAGGAATCATAACATTGTGGTGGATAAGGTGCACCATAAGCCACACGTTTTAGCTATGAATGGAATAGAACACAATCTATCGCTAGCTGAGTCCGATACAGTCAAACATCTAGAGCACCTGGAAATCTACCGAAGTCAGAGATGCACATTGTAACATTTCAGCACTTAGATGCATGCCACTATCCCAGAGCCACCTACTTCAAAACCGCGCTCAGTTGCATGTAGATGCAGAATATGCCACATTCATGTAGTGTATATATCTCGACCGCTTTTGGTATATATGTGCATGGGATGCCTGGAAAATTTTCTGAGTATATCGAAGATACACATTACTTTATACAAGAAATGGATTTACCTCAGACAAAGCAGCAATGCGACAATGCATCAAGTAACTTATATAAATGAGCTTCAATGACTTGTACCGAAACCACCCTATCCTAATGGGCTAGTGTGTGGGCACAATGGTGGATGCACGTGGCAAACTATAACATTGAATAGAATAGCTTGATGACATAAAACCCCCACATGAGACGATGTCATAGATTAACAAATAAATATATAGATATCTCTAATGAGTCGCAATTATAAACGAAATTTAGATTGCACTAGATTCGATTCGATTCGAGCTTTAGCAAGGCTCGAATCGAATTTAGTGGACGAGGTTCATAAATTTCGTATAGAATTGTGATGAATTTGAGATTATTTTTATCACATAATCACATTTTAGCAAGGAAAAACGATCTCGAAATTGCTGGGGCTAAACAAATTAATATCGATTTCCTTATCACAACCAAAGAGGAGGCAGCGACACCTTCAAGAAAAAAATATAGTTCTATTTTAAATGTGTCTTTTCGTGTTGACAAAATTGTTCAACCACCCAGGCGTATCACGCATGTTGATCTCACAGTCAACAATAAATAACCCAACACAAATTGAATATCATGATTATATTTTAAATAACCTAATAATAACATTGATCAATATCATTGCGCTAAGCTCATACCTCACTGCGCGTGTCGATAATACACGTGTGTCTTACTAAACTATTATGAGGCCGGGTTTAGGGGATAATTGTGTGATAAAACACAATTAACAAATACAATATGCACAGTCATGTATATCATATGTCAGGTACATTCGACCTTTCTTTGAAAAATGTCCGGACCATATAATGGCAGATTGCGTTGCATGAATGCTCTGGCTCATTATTATTTTGTCATTAAAGGTACTCAATCCGATTAAACAACGCTAAATTACTATTTCTTTGCCTTCGGTGGTAAAAAATATTTTATTCGAGTCGAGGAACCTACCCATCAACGCTCAGAGTGATCAGATATCAATTTTTGAAGTTTGTTATTTCAATTGTTTGTGGCCCAGCAACACGCCGTCAAAAGGATGGTCTCGGTCAAAATTGCGGATGAAGATGGATAACTCTAAAAATAAGTGGTAATACGGCCAAATTTCGTGAATACTCGAGTGATAATACGGCGATATTTCGTTGAACAAAATGTTGATAAATAACAAGTTTTGGGAAATTTGATACCATAGTTGACAGTGGTTAGTATTATTTTGTTGCAATTAATCGATTCTGAGATAACTAAAGCGTGTTTTAAAGAAATTTTGTTGTTGTATCTTGATGATATGGCGACCCTCTATCGGATTGAGTACCTTTAAGAATAGAAACCGTTGCCTATATATCATTCAATCCTACACATATATCGTTCTTAGTTCCCATTTCTTCGAAGATATCTATGCATAAACCATTGTATGCATAACATCGAATAAGGTAATTATCTTCATTTTAAATTCAATATTACATTACCTTGTACTTTTGGTTGTCTATGCCACCATAAGAGCACTATATTTGCCGTTAAGAGGTCCCATTGGGGTCTCCTTGTACACAGCTTGGGGAGACACGAACCTTTTAGTAAAAAGCGCCTATTCGGAAACATAATTTGAAAGGTACATGTAGAACAAAGAGATTGGATTTTAGCACATCGACGCGTTAGTGCTAAAACGTTCTATATATATGTGGCTTTTCCTTTTTTATGGGAAAGTTGATGTGAAGATTTTGACATCCAATGCGTGTTTTCCTATATGTAATAAGTGAAATGTTAAACACTTTTTAGGTCAGTCATGTGAACTAACTATCTGTTGTCGAATATCAAAGCTGAAAACCTCTCGATTTTTAAGCAATTTGCACTTTTCTGTTTTCAGATAGAACATTTTGTAACGAATTCGCTCTTTCAGTTTCATTCTAAAACGATCAAGTATATATATAGAATAGTCAAGCATGCGTTTGGTGACCATTTGTATTAGGTCTATTGTACATATAACAGTTAAGCATGTATTTGATACAAGATACAAGATACAAGATTTTATTGCAATAACACCTCAATGGGCAGTTGCAAGCATATAACATATAATATAAAACATAGATATACAATAATAGCATGAATTAAATAAAACCCGACTAAGTCAAAATTTATATTCAGTATACTCACTCACAAGTTGTTCTTATAATTATTATACACTTGATAAAATCTGCCGTTTTTCAAAGAAGGACCGGATCATGTCGCATATGATATTTATGGTATCAATGTGCCTATTTTCCATTATATAATTAAATTTATTGTCTTCTGTCATTCTGTGGAAATCGGTTATATACTCGCCTATTGCTGCGAAACAACTAATGCGAATGTTTTCGTATGCCGGACAATTCATAACAAAGTGTGATTCGGTCTCAACCGAGTTTGTTCTACAGACAGGACATATTCTATCCTCTATATCTGACGGGGGCTGTTTGTGTCTTCCCTTCTCAATCTCAAGCTTGTGATTACTTACGCGTAACCTTGTGAATAGAGTTCTCGCGTCAGCAGATTTGGTATTGGTAATATACGGTTCCACCTCATATCTGCGTTTGAAAATGCGATACGTTCTTAGTTTATTACCACCGATTGATCTCGTATCATCAAAAACGTCCATCACAAAACAGTTAATGTGATCTATTTTCAGCTTTTTTATCAGTTCTTGTTCTTGAATTCCACTCGACTGACTGTCTTCGGCAATATCGATTCCAAACTTCTGCAGTAATACATTCCACGATTCCGTGGATAATTTCGAATTACTTGATTCAACGTAGGCCGCATAAACTAATGTATGACACTTTGACTTAGAAATTTTATTCCTATATCTGAAACTCTTTGGCCGGATTCGTCATCTCCGGTTTAAACCTCCGAGTTTAAACCTGGTTTAAACCTACATTGGTGGTCCAGCCAAACCGGGTCTAATGGGGCGTTTTTGTCGTTCAGTGGCCAGCTAATTGACAACTGTATTCGGTGATATGAGCATGCAGTAAAACTACCCTGTTACCAATCGGACCAGAAGGCAGGCCGATATTACGCTTATTGACACGCCATTAATTATCGCGAATGCGTGCACGCTCATGGGATTTATTTCAATGAGAAACAGGTATCGCTTATGAACCACTAATCCGGTATCATTCTGGGTTTAAATCAATCTTGCAAATGGCATGTCTCTCAACACGAGATTCACGTGCTGTTCATCACTTTGTTTGTGATTGATTTTCTGCAAGATGGTTTACACGAAAACACAAAATGTTGTGTATTTACATGTATATATGTTTATACAAAAGAGTATACGAAATGTCTATCTACCTGTCTGTCCGTTTGTCTGTTCAAAACTTTTCTCCCAGACCCTTGACCGATTTCAATCAAATTATGTGTGGTGACTCGGGGTAACAAGGAGGATGGTATAACAGCGTCAGGTTTTCAAAATTTTATTTTAAAAATAAGAAAAATGATATTAAAAAAAAAGAAGAAAATATAGTGTTGTTAAATTGAGAAAGGAGTTGAATCTAAGAAGAAACAAAATGTAAATTAATTTGTGTTTGTTTTAAATTTAATTAAATGTTGTTTTTTTTTAAATTAAAATGTTCAAAAGTGTGCGCAAAGGTGTCGCATGCTCCTATCGCACAAAGGGGCCACAGGCGCCTCTGACGCTGAATAAAGGCTCCATAATCTAGTCAATCCTGCACCAAGAGGTCAGTCAAGTAAAGGCAATTTGCTTATGAGTATACACCAGAAGCGGCATCTGAACTGTTGGACAGGTTTTAATAAAGAAATATATTACATGCGTTGCTTTTTTCAATGTTATAAATTTCTCGTCATGCAGAAAATAAAAAAACTTCCCAGGCTTTAAATGAACAGGTGGAATATTATGTGAAAGTATGGGCGTAACCACATTCAGTAGAGCTTTGCGGTATGATCTACACCAAAATGAGTTATCAAATTTGACCCATAAAGAAATATAATTTTAGGATTGCAAATTACACCCCGTGTACCTGGTATCACCGACCCGGAAGGTATCACCAAACCGGACCGAATGGGAAAGAATTTTCACGCATATATTATGCGAATACTGTGTTTCTCAATGTAAAACATACGAAGAAGGTATATTTACCCACCCGATGTCAGTCGGTTTTCCCAGATCTAACCATTTACCAATTTGTAGCGAATTATTTCAATAGTCTTTTCTGTTTTGCTCTCTCAAATTTTCAAGAAAATCTATTCACTAACATAATTAGCGGCCTTCGACACTGTGGCCAATATGTCCGTATATAATTGACTGTGTCAAAGAGGCATAGAATTGAACATATTTTTAAAAGCGCGTGTCATTCTCAATATGGTGGGACCACTATCGATCCAGATAGATGTCAAAGTCGTGAATCAAGATGTCGATAACACCGGATCTTCTGTGCAGTAAATATCAATAGTACTGATAGAGTTCTGGTGAGTTTTCGCGTGTTTTCGTGTGTATCTGAGACTAATGAGTTGGACGTATCTCATCTAAATATGAATACCATTTTCGAATCATGTATACACATCTATTATGGATCGATTGATTAAATTAATTGAACATTCATCGCAGCAGTCAAATTTGCTCAAACAAATAGGCGAATGAAAGATTACGTATATATAAGGCCCTGATCACAAGAACATGTATACTGTCGGTTCGGATATCAGTTTAGTCGTATCATAATCAGGTGCGTATTGAGACCCAATATGGCGAAAAAGCCCATATAGATTCAAGCTACTCCATCTTACTTGCCATGCATTAAATTTTGTCATCAGAGACAGTGTTTCTGTTTTTTTAACTGGGGTGTCTCGCCCAACCTCATTGAAACCGTTCATCAGGGAGACAAATCTATATATCCATGAATTTTTCGGGCTACACCCGAAGTCAATGTTCTCTTAGTCTGGCGAATCGCGTGGAAAGCATGACCGCCTATATGAAACATTCTGTACTACATGTATATACTATAGTATGGTGCATATCAAGCCAGGATTGTTACACTTCAGGAATGGGGTTTCTGCGGTGGTCCAAACATGATACCAAATCGAAGGCATCAAATATTTCGTATGCGATAGTGCAATTGAAACTCTCTGGGCTCTCTGTCTATTGCTCGTCGATACATTTGGAGGTTCATGTGAGCCATTCCCGTTTAATGTGTGTAGATAGTTTGTAACGGAGGGCGTACACACTCTAAACATGCCACGGACATTTCTCATTATTTTCAGCATCGAAGAGTCACAAATGTCGATAATTGGCGTCGTAAATATCTCATTAAAATGTAATCATTAGCTTTCAACATCGAAAACGAAAACTATAGTGGAGTCAAGTAAGGTAGGACATCTTTAACGGTGCTCCTGGAATCATTATCTCAATAGGGGTCCGCACTAATTCCATGGAATCGATGTTCAACTTCACCAGATATTGGTCATTTAATTGTATACGGACTTCATGTGTTCAGAAAGTCATACCAAGTTCTGTTCCGATTTTCTTCAGACTATATGAAACAATAAAGAGTGTGTATGTTATATATCAAAGATTGAAAAGAACTTCAAATTTGCGACCACTTTTTGCAAGACATTTCAGATTATACTAAGATTGTCGGCATTTTGTGTATTTAATCACCAATATTAAAAATCGATTAAAGTGACTGGATATGGGCGTAAAGTCTGATTTCGAGACTTCGGCGTAAAACCAGCATTATCCCAACATATTACATTAGCTGGTTCACGTCGAAGGAAACTTGGACAGACGGACTGACAGAAAGACATACTCAAGTCACCGATTAGTTTGAGCCGATTTTTCTTCAGAGCAGAATAGAAGAGTAAAGAGGGTTCTCCCAAATTAATAACAATTAATGTCATAACAATATAATAATTTTGCGGCTGTGTGATGGGGGATCTATTCCTGATTTGGCAAATAAAGAGCGTTTATTTTATATGTCAACGATTGGAAGCAGCTGGCAAAATGATATTACTTTGGAAAGATTTTTCAGGGTATACAAATGTTGTTTTTTCGATCAGCAATTCGTGTATTTAGCGACACATCTTTACCTTCTTCCAAATATATGGAAGTATTAACGAGCCATGGCCATGTAATGTGCATCGGCATCTAAACACCCTGAGAACATTTCTCAAATTTTCAGCATCTAAAAGTCACAATGTTCGGTATATGGCGGCGTAAGTTCTCATTAAAATGTTCTCATTAGTTTTCAGGATTGAACACGAAAACTATAGTTGAGCAAAGTCAGACTGGAGATCATTACTGATGCTCCGGGAGCCGTTATCTCAATATGGGTCCGCACTAATAGTTTGGAAATCGATGTATAGATGTTGGTCAAGTCATAGATAAGTTGGGTACTGATTGTTCTCAGAGCAAAGAATACTAAGGAGCGTTCTAGTTAGTCTATTCCTGATATGGTAATACAAAGATATGTAGAGGATAAACATGTTTTTCTGGTGTGATTTGGAACGATTATCGGTGGAGTTTTGAGATGGAAAATACAGTTTTAAATACCGGCGCCGCGTGTAGCCGGTAAAACGGATATTTTGCATCGGAAAACCTACCGAAAAACGTCCCAAATCAAACAGACAGCATGTTTATCCCCATTTTAAACACACACATCGAAAAATCATGCTATAGACATACAAATCTACTCACGAGTTGCTGCAGTGGACGGTATATAATTGATTTTGTCAAAGAAGCTTAGGATTGAACATATTTAAAAAAAAGCACATATCATTCTCAATCTGGTGGGACCACTTTCGATCCAGATAGATGTCAAGGGGCGGGTCAAGATGTCAGTAACACCGGATCTTCTGTGCAGTAAATATCCATAGTACTTATAGAGTTCTGGTGAGTTTTCGCGTGTTTCGTATGTATCTGAGACTGATGAGTTGGACTACTTATCTCATCTGAATATGAGTCCGTGCCATTTTCGAATCATCTATACACATATATTATGGGTGGATTGATTAAATTAATTGAACAGTCATCTCAGCAGTCAAATTTGCTCATTCAAAAAGGCGAATGAAAATGACGTATACATAAGTCCATGTTCACACGAACATGCATGCTGTCGTTTCGGATAACAGTTTAGTCGTATCCGAATCGGGTTTGTATTAAGACCCCACATGGCGAAACAATACCATACGACTATGGTAATATAAGACGGTCATGTTGTGGACACAGTTAATACCATATATTAAGGAGGTTATCCTGCCATATATAATAAAGCCACTTCATATTACTTGCCATGCATTAAATTTTGTCCTCAGAGACAGGGTTTTATTTTTTTATTTTTTACTGGGGTGATATCTCGATCAAACTGTTCAACAAGGAGACCAGTGTAGATATTAGAGTGTTGGATCAATTAAGTGAACAAAGCAATGGTAAATATGACACAAAACTTCGCAACAAAAGATAAATAATTATGCGTCCGGGGGGTGTCGGAAAAAATGTTCAGGTACGTATGCTGATTTTTTACTTTCGACCCTTGTTGGGACCCAATTTTTTTTCCGTTTTCGGCAGTTTTTTTCCGACCATTTGTGGACACCCACCCCATTTTAACACTAAAACAGAGTTTTGCGCAAGGGGGGGGGGGGGTGGAAAAAAAGTTTTTTCCGGGCACATATGCCAGGGTGGGTGGGTGGTCGATAGGACCAACAAACAATTTTTTCCGCAACTCAAAAATATTTTTCCTGCAAATCTTTTTTACTGTTTTTGCAATGAGTTTGGCTTAAAACACATCTATATGTCAATATTAACATAAATGACAAATTTCATGATGATCAGACAAACAGTATAGCATGTAGCCCATGCTAATGGATTGAATTTTGAAATCCAAGATGGCTGCTGGCAGCCATGTCTTTTTTGACCGAATGACCCCAAAATGACTCGTTCCTATTTACATGTCAATGTTAACATCCATGGCTAATAGTGTGCACTGAAATTCATATACAGCTGTTTACAGTGAATTCCCCCCCCGCAAATCTCTGTTTTAGTGTTAAAAGGGGGTGGGTGTCCAAAAATTGTCGGAAAAAAATGCCGAAAACGGAAACAAATTTGGACGCGGGGGTGGGTGGGTCCCAACAAGGGTCGAAAGTCAAAAATGAGCCTGCAAATTTTTTCCGACTCCCCCCTGACTTGCGGGGGGAATTCACTGTAAACAGCTGTATATGAATTTTTGTGCATACAATTTGTCATGGATTGTATAGAA
The DNA here is from genome assembly GCA_032622095.1 of Siphonodentalium dalli. Lineage (NCBI taxonomy): Eukaryota > Metazoa > Mollusca > Scaphopoda > Gadilida > Siphonodentaliidae > Siphonodentalium > Siphonodentalium dalli. The sequence continues at coordinate 114,087,200 of CP136062.1, read as the reverse complement.
CATTCTATACTACACTATAGTCTGGGGCATATCAATCAAAATGGCCGCCATGACAGACGGAGTCTGAAAGGTCACTTTTTCTAGTTAGCATCCGGAAAACAGAATCCGGCTTTTAAGTTTGTACTCTGTGACCTTTTGACCTTGTTGACCTTGATCAGATATTCACAACCACATACACCCCCGTTGTATAGAGAAATGCACGCCATTTCGTTTGGTATATAACATGTCCCCACTACATGTATTTAAATGCACTTCTTGTTGGGTCCATTTCAATCTAACTACCCTTAAACAAATGCGATCGAAAAGAACTATGGTAACTGGGAGAAACGATTACAATTTCCATACATTACAAACAGATCTCGCTGCGAATGTTTTATATGTTGTCAGGAAGAAGCCCCTGCATACATTAAGAATAAAATAAATTCTGTAAACATTTTCAACCGATATATGTCGTATTTTGACTGGACTATAACATAGGGTGCAAATGGAACTACTCAATCCGGGGGTGCACGCGCATTAAGAAAACCTTAGGTGGACACACCAACTGAGACCCTATACAGCCACGTCCCTATCCATCAAATATTTACACTGTTTAATTTTCCCCTACCATGTACAGTTCCGGGCCTATATTATTGAAAATATCCTACTATATACAAGGCACGTATTAGCATGAAATTAACACACAAACAAACATACGAATACGCCCACCCATGTGCACACACACCCCTCCCCCACCGACCAACACACACAACGACAAAGAAACATCTGCCATGTGCAGACCTATCCGAAAGATAATGGTATATTCCATATAATGGGGATATTTTACTAGCTCAAGTCCTAAAGTACGTGCCATTCTACGGATTTTCTTTCGTGCACGCGAATCCGAACTGGCGGAACCAGCTTCACCAATGATTTAAGGAAATCGTAGGCGGTCTGCATCCTATATGGACCACACCGCCGTCAACTAGTTATTCATAAGTGAATAACTGACAAAATTGATAGCTTTTATAATGAAGTATGACTTAATATATATTACATAATTATTACAATAGTTGAAAATCGATTCATTAGAATGCGTGACTGACATTGAGTGATTATCAGTACTAATTCACCGACAAAAACAGTCAAAATGCGAAATATATAATCCGCATCGTTGACATCCCAACTCCGGTTTGGCGACATCTTATTGCAGTGTCGATCCGCGGCTTTGACTCCCAATAATTATGGTGGGTACCCACACTTGATCGCGGTTAGTGACTTTTTCTTTGCGAATCGCACTGTAGGGTGGAACAACTTAAGGTTACTCGAACATATATTTTTCTATTGATACACGCATTTCCCGCCGTTAGCGGTGGCTAATTATACCTCAAACGAACTATCTAACGTCAAAAAGTGTCTAGGATTTATGATAAAAACGGATATGAGCCGGAATGTCCATTAAATGTAGCGGGGCGACAGCAAACTATTATAATGATGGAACATTACGCTTTACGAATTATGTTTTAAATAGTGGATAGCAACATCAACCGGGCGATAAATACATTCATCTGAGGGAGGATATGTTCATTTATCAAAAACCGCATGGTCCGGTTTCGTGATACCTTCCGGGTTGGTGATATCAGGTACACGGGTTGAACTTTGTGTATAGCATATATGGTCATGTAGTAGCATCGTTTGGTGTCATAATTAAAACGTTCAACCATTCAATGAATTCGTAGAAAACACCTGTATTTGTGATTGCCACAATATAGTTGTAAACATTATATTGAAGGAACTTGTCCATATCTGAGCAACGCTCACGTGCGAATGAATCAACTGTGACATGATAACACCAGTCGGCAGTCGCCACGTAGACACGCCCTCACTCGAGATAATTTACAGCTCCACCCTTTAAAGGTACTCAACCCGATAAAACTCCTCTCAATTACTATTTCAATGGCTTCGGGGGTCAAAAATATTTGATTCGAGTCGAGAAAGTCACCCATCAAAGCTCAGATTTGTTAGATATCGATTTTAGAAATCTATTATTTTTCATTATCGGGAATACTATCTGGCCCAGAACTCAGTCAAAATTGCGTTAAAATTACCACTTGATTTTAGAGTTATTCATCCTTGTCTGTTTGAATAGATTTGGAGTACACATCCAGAGCAGATTACGGCAGTTATTGGTACTCATCTCGAGAACATAACAAATTTGAAAAATCAATATCTAATAACTCTGAGCTTTGTTTGATGGGTTCCTCGACTCGAATCAAATATGTTTTACCCCCAAAGCCAAAGAAATAGTTATATAGGACCCTCTGATCGGATTGTTGTTGTTGGAATCTGTTGAGATGGGGACCCTCTTTACGGGTTGAGTACCTTTAATTGATTGTTTGACAATTCTAAACCGCGATGAAGAAAAGACGGATTCGTCATCTCAAGTTTAGCCTCGGTAAAGCTGGTTTAGCTGGACCGCCGAAGTATATGGTTTATTTGCTGGTTTAAGCTTATAAAACGCAGACAAATTATCGAAATTGACAAAAACTTATCCCCGCACGCTGTATAGGTGTGAGTGCTTGTCGCTTATATATTTCCAATCAAAATATGGTCGCTGTCGTAATTATTGATTTTCGCAATCAATAAAACGAGGCGGTCCGCATTAGGAAAGTACGATTAATTATCTCGACGATACAGAGACACTACTGCTAAACCAACGGTCTGGCTGGACCAGGTTTAAACCAAAGATGACGAATGCGTCACTTAAACCTGCGTTCGCGGGTTTAAACCACGGATTTTGCTGACTCACGGCGGTTTAAACCTAGAGGTTTACGTAGACCAGGTTTAAACCGGAGATGACGAATCGGGCCTTTAAAACCGCGTCATGAAATACGGGATTATTATTAGACTATTATCTGTTGCATAATTTTCCAAGTTACTCAAGCATTTCTGTAAACCGTCTTTCGTTTCCGATATTATTACAAGGTCATCTGCGAATAAAAGATGACTGATCGGCCGATTATTTAGAAAAACGGGATTGCAAGTCGAGTCAAATGAATACCTTAGGTCATCAATATACATTTTAAACAGCGTGGGTGAAATTGAACAGCCTTGTCTTACTCCAATAGTTGATAGAAGTTGTGGTCCAACGCCTGCCTCTGTTTTCACACTTATGTAGCTTGCTTGATACATCTCCCTTTTATAGAGCGTCTTTATGAGTGAATAACTCCAATGTTTAGGGTAATATCCGGAACATAACACTAGATTGAACAGTTTTGTTGTCTCATCTATTATCTCTGGTACTACTGATTTAAGAAATTCATTTGAAATATTTCCATTTTCAGAAGATTTCCTATTTTTCAAGAGCTTAAGGCATTTGAGTATTTCTTCCGATGTTATCGCTTCGTCGCTAATATTTTGATCTATATCTATGCGCGGCGTTCCCCGCACACGGTCATTTTCGTCTCGTGGAATTATTTCTTTACATAAAAGTTCTTTAAAAAAATCTACACATTCATCAGGGTGCAAATAATTTATTTCAACTTTTCGTGGTCTAAGACCATTAATTATACGCCAATATTCCGAAGGGTCACTTGTCTCAGTATCATCCAGGTTTTCCGATATTTCCTGATAATACAATTTTGATTTCTTTTTTGTTTCTCTATTATAAGTTTTTTTTAGCGGCGAAAAACTCATTTCGAAGATCTGCATTGCGATGGCATCGCTTCATTTCTTTACTCGCGTGCTTCATATGTTTTTTCAATTCTTTGCATTTTGCATCAAACCATTTACGTTTCCTTTGCATTTGTTTATTTTTACTTTTAACAAATTGAGTTGCGGTGGCATTAACAGAATTCACGATATTATCATAATCGCGCACAGCTTGTTCTATTCCGTTCTTATCGCGTGCGTATACGTTTGATCTAAATTTCAATAAGCGGTGTTGCATATCAGCATATGTTCGCTCAATATATTTATTAGGTATATATATAACTGTGATATGTTCACAATTTGACCAGTGTATTAAGTATCTCGCTGTACCCAAATTTAAATATGTGGTCACCTGGCAACTATTATTACGAAATCACTTATCGCACAAGGTTGTGGTGTTTGGCGCGATTATATAGCATTTAATACAATACTCGATTAACGACCATGGTTCGGCACACCCAGTCTTGTGAATAGTGCCCCCCCCCCATTTAGTTCACCAGACTGCGATATTACCCTTTAGTACGCACGTCCCCTCTATAAGTACTGGGCGTGTTCTTTAAAGGGGCGTGTCCAATCCAGTTTACTGCATTGTTTGTAAGGGTGTACTATATAAGGAGAAGGAAATTTCCGTCTGAACATTATGACTAATTGGGCAGGTTATTGATGATAGAAAGGCAAGCAAAACTCTGAACAATTTACTATGAGATAATTTTAACCGAACAATTAAACTTTTAACCATAAATTTTACTGAGAATTAGAACACATGCATCACTATATACTCTTGTGTACATGACTTATGTATATACTAATAATCAATCCATTGAATTACACGCATACGACAGCGAATTAGTTTCAATGCGTGGGACAATATTATTACCCTGATGAGCCTGAACTCTCTACTGCTCTCCGGGGACGGGGGGGGGGGGATACAGCCACAATGTGACTATAGCGTACTGACAAGATATTTCACTGCTCATAATCAGGTACCCTTTTAACGCATGGGTGGGGCGAAGCAGACACAGTACGAGCGACCTTGGCGCGAATTTCGCGAAACTCGGATTTGAAAGAGTGATCGACGCGCGGGATGCGAAATAATTCGCTGCGAACTCGAATCGATGTGTTGACAGTGCTCCGACGCGCTGACCATTTTACCACGAAGCTCCTTTTTCACAAGTTATTAAGACAACATGGTTGCAAAAGAAAATTAATCAAAATGTCCGATGCAGCATATATTTACACTTTGAAGGTTGATAATATTTTTTTTTATTACATATCGTACAATAAAAACTGATAAATGACTGACATTATATGTCCCTATACTATGTATGGTGGTGTTTTGGAGATGAAAAAAGCGTTATCAATCGAATACGTATGTTTTATAGTATGGTATATTGGCCAATACAGAGTCGAATTATAACGTCGACCTTGGTTTTGATACATTTGCGATAATTATGTCCGTCATCCAGTCCGTGTGCATAAAGCCCCTGTCACACTCAGGCCGGCGCTCGCATTGCGCTGCAAAATATCAAAGCGCCCACCTAAGAGATATATTTATTACCTCCAAGTATAAGAGAGATCGATACACATGACATATAAATACAGTTGGATTAAAGTGGGCTCCCCTGGCCAGTGTGGTCGGCCGTTATGTACAAGTATGGAGAGGTGTTGGAAACCACGAGAGTGAAGCATATATGCATTTCAATGTTCACTACAGCTTTTGTTGCAGGAAAATCTGATTTGTCCAACAGATATGAAAGTTAGTCGTTACAACATGCGTGGGTGTTGAGAAGATAATTACAATGGACGTGACATGGGTTGCTGTACGCCATTCCTTATCATTGTGCTGAGAACGTACAGGAACTTCGCAGAATATAGTACTAGTTCCTCGAGGCAGTGAGATATGTGTTCTGTTAGGGTTTCCAGAGAACTTCCGAGGAGGGTTGCTACCATGTCATCTCTGGCTAACGACGCACGGTGAAAATATTCGGGTATGCCGAAACGAGAGATAATCCCTTCCCAAAAAGAGTTTCTAATAATGAGTGCGACTGGAGAAGAGCATACGAACATGGCGTGGTCGATTTCGTTCGAGTACACTTCGCTGCAGAGATGACACACTATACTGTTGGCATTGGTAGTCCTGTTGAGAAGCAGTACTAAGTTTTTGAGATATTTCAACATGTGAGCGTTTCCATGGAGAAGTTTCCAGACTGCCCAGTTTGATAGGGGATATAGGGTGAACTTTCCACATAATTCGCAAGGAAGGATCTGCGTTCTGACCAAGCTTACTGCAGTTGCAGACGAATTCTTGCTGCGACCACGAGTAGCTTGTAGCCGTCCTTGCTATGTCAACGGGGCGCTCACGTTGCTCGCTTTGCGCTGTCAGCGCCGCGCTTGTGTTGTGCATGCACAAAACGAGCGCAGAGTCTCGGCGTTCTGACCAAGGCGTAGTAAACTTACTGCAGTTGCAGAGGAATTCTTGCTGCGACCACGAGTAGCTTGTATCCGTCCTTGCTACGTCAACGGGGCGCTCATAACATAACATAACATTTTTATTGACATAATACACCCACGCGGGGCAGTTGTCATAATACAGATAATTTAAACACAAGTCAAGACAATTTCATATAAAATATATATATAACATGTATTTGTAACTCAACACTATATTCTCATTTATTTGCGGAAAACTGCCGAACCATGTTACAGATCAGATTGCATATACTCGGGTGTTCAGCCTTCATGAGGAATATGAACTTTTCTATTTCATCAAAGTTTACGAAAATTGGTTGGTGAACTCCTATTTCAGTGAAAAATCTCTTCCGCAAATGGTTATGTTTTTCACATCTCATTATAAAGTGTTCTTCCGTTTCAATTTCATTTGCTTCACATTTTTTACATATGCGTTTCTCGTAAGGTATTTTTGGCTGAGCGTGTCGCCCAACCTCTACCTGCAACTTATGATTGCTTACTCTAAGCTTACTGAAACACGATTTCGTATAAAAATTAGTAATTTGGAGTAAGTATGGTTCAATTTCATATTGTTCTTTGAAACAACGATACGTTCTTAATTTATTCATACCATTTTTCTTGTTGTCATCGAATATTTCGTTTTTGAACGTTATAATATGAACGCATTTTAATTCTTCCCGGACTTTATTGAGATATTCCAGCGATAGGTTATTCTCTAAATCGCTTATTTTTGGCATGTGAAGTGCTTCTGCCAAAAACGGTGGAATTATATATTCCTCGCATATTTGGGCAGAATTCTGAAGTAACATATTCGGTTTTCTTTCAGACAGTTTAAGCATATATCTTACAGCATTCATTATCGCATCATGTGCTATCGGAAATCTGCCCAATTCTGCTCTTGTCGCGTGATTAGACGCCATTCTATTTAAACCCAACACTGATTTACAAAATTTAACATGTGTAATTTCACATGGAATAGATTCGAGCTTGTTAATATTAATATGCGATGCCCATATTTCGCAACCATGTCGTTCGCTTTGCGCTGTCGTGGCGACGTTACTGCGCCTGGTCAGAACGCCGAACTTCTGCACTTGTTTTGTGCATGCGCTCTGGCGCTCATGGGCGATCACGGGGACCCTCTCCAGTCCTAGCCATGCAGTGTCAACTGCATCTCCAATAGTTTCTTGGATACAATAGTGCGCTTTGCTTGGCGCTTTGATTATTTTTCAGCGCAATGCAAACGCCGGCCTGATCGCAGCGGAGTGTGACAGCGGTTTGATAGGACAGATAATCTATTGCGGATTGTTGGGTATTTTCCCCAGGTCTGTGAAGTTGGTTTGACATTGGACGTTGGACGTTCAACAAAAACGATCTAAAAACCGCATATTTGCAGATGAAAATTAGTGTGAAGTTGGTTTGACATTGGACGTTCAACAAGAACGATATAAAAACCGCATATTTGCAGATGAAAATTACTGTGAAGTTGGTTTGACATTGGACGTTGGACGTTCAACAACAACGATCTTAAAACCGCGTATTTGCAGCTGAATCGAATCGCACATATATAGGCACAGGTAGAACCGCTTTGTTTCGGTCCAAGCGGTATTGCGTGGGAATAATCTATGCTCCATAGGATTTCCCTACCGAAATTTCAAGGTTATTGATCCTCTGGTTTTGCCTCTACCCTCTGCACTCACGGCGAACTTTAGACATAATTTTCTAAGTCGAACATCCATTTGTTTACCTTTCGAAAGACATTCAAACAGACATTCAAATATATGCTTCTGGCCCAATTATAGGGCCCGTTCGGGTGCCATGGGCGTACATGGATGTGTAACGAATGAAAATCATCGGCATATCATAATGCTTGCAGTTTGTGAGATAATGGGGATGATCAAATATTTGGGAATATCGCTGTGAAGTTGGACGGACGTTCGTGGACATTCGCGACACGGTCTGTTCAATGAAATACCATAGACTCGCACGTGTTTATATGACTAACAGCTGCCTTGTGCCCACACAACTCTTATTTAAAAAAAATCACCCTCCTTGCAAACATATTTCCATGTAAATAATAAAATTGTTGAATGTCCACGAACGTCCAACGTCCGTCTAACTTCACAGCAGTATTTCCACAAAAAAAAAAAAAAACGCAGTTTCCAGTTTGCACCAGGAGACTTCTCTTGACCTATATTTCGCGCTCTCCAATTCACAAATTTTAAACTTTTTTTTTTACATAATTTTCCGAATGTTCCTTTCCCCTTTGAAAAACATTCAAACTGAAATTCAAATGTGTACACAGGTAGAACCGCTCTGTTTCGGTCCAAGCGGTATTGCGTGGGAATAATGTATGCTCCATAGGATTTCCCTACCGAAACTTCAAGGTTATTGATCCACTGGTTTTGCCTCTACCCTCTGCACTCACGGCGAACTTTAGACATAATTTTCTAAGTCGAACGTCCATTTGTTTACCTTTCGAAAGACATTCAAACAGACATTCAAATATATGCTTCTGGCCCAATTATAGGGCCCGTTTCGGGTGCCATGGGCGTACCCGGATGTGTAACGAATGAAAATCATCGGCATATCATAATGCTTGCAGTTTGTGAGATAATGGGGATGATCAAATTTACTAGCAACGAAATGACAGCGACTTGAACGCACTACGAGCGTGAGACCTGACAAAGTAGGAACGCAATAGGAGCGTACTTTGTTTTAAAAGTTTGACAATTTTGGACATATTCATATTTTGGTACCTTTTCAGCGCAATGCAAGCGCCGGCCTGAGTGTGACAGGGGTTTTAGGGCGTGTTTGCCCAACTATATATAGACTAAGGGGGTGTTTATACATTACCCGGCGAAGATCGCATTCGCTTTAGCCGGCAGCGATAACAATAGAGTGTTTATACTTCGCCGGATAAGAATTACGGCTATCCGGATACTCAGCTATACGGTTTTCAACTTTTGGATAAAATGATTTAGTACAAGCACCTGATTGTCGTATGGATTCTAATTCGCTCTGCGGTTAAGTTAGATGTTTATCTGGGGTCATGCCGTCATGGGTGATTTCCTTTCAACAATTAACTCGAACAATATTATTGTGTAATCGCTGATAGACCAGCCCGCTTTTCACCTGTGTATATATTGGTCAGTGTGCCTGTTTGATTGTCTCTAATCAGCTGTCACGTCGGTGGTCACGCACCTTGGTTATAAGCTATTATTATAAATACTAACCGATGATGGTACACGTACTCTGCATGTGCATGGTACATTTGTTGCGCATTCGAGGGAATTAATTCATGTACATGTATGTCCATATATATATATGGAGGAAATGGGATGGCACGTTTCTATGGATTCAAACTTAATGGACAATTAGTTCAATAATCTAAATCTGAGTGTGGGACTGTTCATCTTTGGAATTTATCGACCGACCGTGGTTATGGCAGGTGTGAGAATTTTTTTTAATCTGAACCCTGAAAATTGCAAAACCCTAGCATTCAGCCTTAATATTTCCAATTGTTGGACATTTTCCAAACTTGACGCACCTCTAATAAGGTTGGATCATTTCCAACTGATGGTCATTTCAGTCCAACAATTTGGTAAAAAAAATAAGCAAATTTTGCCTAAAGAAATCACCAATAACAAATTGTTGAAAATAAAACTACGAGAACAATTTCAACATATTGCTGGTGTCAAATGTCCAACTATTGCCGTGTCAGGTATGAAATTTCCAGCTTTTGAATATTTTGATTAAAGTTGGGATGAGACACCCCATCGCCACGGCCCTATATACATGGACATGGTGAACGCCCGAGTAAAATGAAAAACATATTTTATTGTATAATGTGCAAACGGAAAATGTGTCACATTTGATTCGCGATGTTGAAACTTATATAATTATATAATATAAAATCCAATCCGAATGATTAGACACCAATTTGTAGATGTATGCGACGAAAAGATCTCAAAACTGACAATGGCCATGCTTTTGGTGCGACACTCACTTCACAGGCTGTATATGAATGCAAACAAACCATTAACAATGTTTTTTAAATATCTATAAAATTACCAATAGCAATACCTGAAAGTTTGAGTTGGATATTAATAATTTCAGCATTTCCATTTCTAAAAAGTTTCATTTCACTATACTGCCCAACCATACCTCTAACAGGAAGCGGCTAGATGTTTACAGGTGTACAGCAATATCATATTGCAGTTCAGTGAGAACTAAAACGAAAACTATTAACAAGTAAAGGAGACACATGAATATATGCGTATCTTCGCCGGCGATGTGTAAACACTCTGCCCAACCTTCGCCGGCTAACGGGTTCGCCGGGTAACGGCTTCACCGGCTATGTGTAAACGTCACCTAATTACGGTACTATACCCAACGCAATTTACTTCTACAAAATATTATACCCCAGGACAATCATATCGTCTAGTCTAGTCTAGTCTAGTCTTAACTTCGAGTATATGATTATAAAACATGAATATATATGTACCTTTTATGATATACGATGTGATTTTTCAGGGATCTAACATTTGGGAGAAGTAAGTTGCGATATATTTTCAATTGGAGTGTCCATCATTGTGATCCGTTACAACAAAACGTAATCTACAAAATATAAACACAAATAATATCAAAATAAAATCAAAACTTAAGACGGGCGAAAGCTAAAGGGTAATATCGCAGTCTGGTGAACTAAATGGGGGGGGGGGCACTATTCACAAGACTGACTGTGTCGAACCATGGTCGTTAATCGATTATTGTACTAAATGCTGTATAATCGCGCCAAACACCACACTCTTGTGCGACAAGTGATTTCGCCATAATAGTTGTCAGGTGATCACATATATTTAAATTTGGATACCGCGATATATACTTAATACACTGGTCTAATTGTGAACATATAAGGGTTATTTACCTAATAAATATATTGAGCGAACATATCAAATACATGCTTAATTGTTATATGAACAATATACCTAATACAAAGATTCATTCTATGCTCTCATGAGCACTGCCATGTCATATTAGTATTGGCACGAAGCTGGATAAATGCTAATACTAATTGTGGAATAGTTATGTAATACATTCCTTTATCCCCAACTAAATTAATGTACTATTTTGCTGTTTAATCGGCGAAATAAAATTCGATGAGAGTTGCGTCTTGTGTTACCACTAGAAACGGAAGTTATTTCTTGCGATTTGATTGGTGAACTAAATAAAATTCCGACTTTGTTTGCGAACGTTTTAAAGTATCACTACACCCAGTGATGCGGGAAACGACACGTCTTCACGACACTCCCGGCATAATGGGAAAACAATAACACGAACACTAGTTCAGTGGTTTTAGTATGCGCTGGGCGCGGTCCCAACTATATTTATTCATATGAAATGAAATATTAATATCGTAATTTATATACATCATGTATACTACCGTGTATATAATTCAAACTGAATTATCTTATATACATCTATGGAATGAATGATCACCCGTGTATTCTTATATATTTTTGCCATTTATCCCAAACAAATTTTGAAAACTCTGATAACAAAATTTAGCGATTGAGAACATCGCATCCATCGGAAAAAGGACACCCTTCGTAAACCGGGGAGCCGCTCAGGTAAAACCGGAAACATCTTTTTTGGTCATCTATTTTTATGACATCTTTTATGGCCATCTTTTATTTTATGACTTCTTTTATTGGTGCCCGGAACCCTGCATCCGAAACGATGCTACCAATCGGTCTCCGGGTTTTGGAGTCGGAGTCCTCCACCCCTTTTTCCGATGAATTTTGTCAAAATTTTACAGGCATTATAAATGAGCCCAATGCTAATAAAACTGATAAACTTTTAAATTTGTTCGACAAAATGTGTTCAACAACCTGACTCCAAATTTTTTCAAACTCTGCATTATCGTACAATTTACTTAATTCAATTTGAGCGTTCACGGCCCTGGAAAAACAATCACGTGTATATGAATACGACATCTGTACTGCTTTAACAAACATATATACACTTTCTCAACAAACATATATACATATCTGATTATCATGCGCGCTATACACGAATATGTGATGCCACATATGCACTCGAGTAGAATCCTACGATTCATAAGAATCCTACAATTCGATATTTAATATCATGTCTCGTGCTTCTCGTTGCGAACAATGGTAAATATTGCATCAAAACATCTGGCATACACAATGTACAAGCATATATACGATTCATAATTATCTTGCAAGGTTTAAATAAAAATTTCTGGATGCATTATGCCATATGATTTGTTTCTTCAACAATCTACTGAAATGCATTTAAACAGCTTTTTAACAGGCGACCGACCCTTAAGAGCGCGTTCACTAGAATGACCTGAAAACATTCGGTCCTGCATAACACGGACCAACACAACTCAGTTGTTTAACGAGTAATCACTCGGAAACTTCCGGACAATCAGCCGGATTACTACTCGACATGCCTGTCGAACAAGCTTTCCATTAACCTTCATCTGCCGTGAAGACAGCAATTTTCCTCTATACGCTGTAACGCGAAAAATCATATGTCTTCACGACACTCCCGGCATAATGGGAAAACAATAACACGAACACTAGTTCAGTGGTTTTAGTATGCGCTGGGCGCGGTCCCAACTATAGAGTCAAAAAGAAGTGGAAATTTATGCTCGTAACAAATCATCTTTTTATAGATAGTTACATGAATCCAATTCCAATAGATACGAATTCAATTCAAAATACCGATGTACATGTGTATGCAAAGTGATAATACATTTCACCAAACTAAGTTCCCGAATATGTTTACAACCTTATATATAATACCACCGATTTATAACTGCAAACTCTTTGTGACTCTCAATCTCGAGTCAATAGAATCTTGGACATAGACGTCCTTTGCGGATTCTGATCGCCAACGACCATGCCTTTTAAATAGGCGATCTGGCAATCCTGAGTTCGCTACAACCGTGGCACAACCTGCTCTAAGTGAATGAACGCCAATATTGACGTTTGCGTCTACGCTTTTGATGCGACTTTTGATACATTCACGAACTCTTGTGTAACTCAAAGGCCTATTTTGAAAAATAAGCTTCGATACTCCACCAGAATTAACTAGAGGCCTGAAAATATATTCACATGGCAAAAACACACCTGCTAATTTAACATATCTCAACAACATATTGTAAGGGCATGCACTAGTGTTGCCTTTAGCAATCAAAACTTCATCTCCATTTCTAAACTGATCAGTTTTACTTTTTTCAATACGAAGTTTTATGAAATCTTCTTCAAACTCTATATTTGACATTTTTAGATGAATGAATTCGTCAAATCTCAAAAATCCAGCAAAAGCCAAAACACACATTGTTAAATCCCTAACTACAAGCAAATTGACACTAAACTTGAACTGATCACAAAGCGTAATTAACATTTCAGACGAAATGGGATCTTTTCTAACCACCGCCGGCTTATTGTTCCTTTTTGCTGAAGCTACTATATTTGTAACATATGAATTAGAAGTAGGATCAGGCTTATTACATAAACCGTGCATCCATTTTATTCCACATACTGCAGATTCAACTGAACTGTAAGTCATACCTATGTCCAAAAGATGTGTGAGGTATAAGGCTACATGTACTGGTGAAGCTGGTAACGCACTCCCACCACGCGTCGCCACGAAAGCCTTCCAACGATTGAATGCATAATAGTATTTTTTCACAGTATTTTGACTTCTTGAGGCAAACAAAACATCCTTCATTTTCCCAGCCAAACTGAAGAATTCACTGGAACACAGTCCTTCCTTTTTCAAGTCCCCCATAATGCACCGAACTATGTCGTCATCTGCAAAGAAAACATTCTCGACATGATAATCACAAACGAAAATCAATGTCCAATGCGACGAAAATAGTCTCAGGTCTCATGCGAAATAAACCCGCAACAGGCACTTCGGATAAAACTAAAACATCTTGCAAAAATATTGCTTGCTTAACAAATTGTTTGAATTTTCCGTCACGATTGACAATTAACGGCCAAAAAACCGCTGAAGGCCATTTTGGTATAACCAAAGTTCCAAATACCTTCTCTTCCATTTTAGTAAGCACTCTGGGAACCAGACGAGGAGGAGGGACCAACCAATTTCTCACACCGGTCCACCTTTGCATGAATGCGTCTATACCGCTCGTATTGTGACAATGATACATAGAATTGAATATTTCGCATTTGGCGCTTTGTGAATCAGCAAAACGATCCACCGTGTGTTCTCCCCACATACCCCCAAGATATTCAAATATATCTTGACTGATACACCAATTGTCGGTGTCTTTAAATTTACTCAAAGCATCTGCTTTTTGATTTTCGTTTCGCGGTATCCACTCTACTTTGAGTGCGATTCTGAATTTTTCACAAATATTTTCAACATCCAAAGCGATATTATGAAGTTCCAAAACTCTGCTACCAGATGGGATTATGAAAATTAAATTTCTATTGTCTGTTTTGAAATTAACACGGCATCCCACTAAATGTGGTCCGAAATACTTCAGCGCGCGACCCAACGCCTCGGCTTCTCTCCAAGTCGAACTCTTGTTTGATTCGAATGGTTTCCATCGTCCAACGAACTCGTTTCCATCGCTGGAATTACATGTATGCAAATCTGCATTTGAAATCGAACTCGAATTTTCAATCGCTAAACGCGGAGCGCTGTCTGTGGTTCGAACATGTCCACAATCATCGGATACACCGCACGCGCCTTCGTCGGAATTAACATTTCCGAGGTCGCCATAAGCTGGCTTTCCAATGGGAAAAAACCCACATGGAAACTCAAAAAGAGTGTCCGACCTGTGACTCACCAACTGGTCACTGGAAATAAAATTTCCACTGTCGCCATAAACTGGCTTCTCGGTGTTAAAAAAACGAAATGGAGCGTTAAAATTTTCCACTCCACCATGCTCACTATGCTCTGATTTAGCATATATTTGTCCGAAATTGGACCGCGCATTGTCAAATTTACTGACGTGCGCTCCGTAACCTGTCCCAGAAGCATCACTGTGTATTACATAATCAAAAGATAATGTGTCAAAATTAGATAAATTTAATTTTCTCAAGTTGTCTTGCCAATATAACAATTCAGTCAAACCTTCGCTGTTAATGTTAACAAAACATTCCCAGGTTTGTCTCTCGTTAATAATATCATGCAAAAATCTGGTATGAAGACAAACCAAAGTTCCCACTACAATTTTAAAAGATACAATTTGGCCAACCAGGCTACTCAAATGCCGCACTTTGATCGCGGTTTTTCCAAGACATATTTCATGTGTTAAAACATTCAAACCTTGCAATAAACGATTAACCCTTTCTTCTGAAACACTAATTTGACCAATTGTCATGTCCCAATCTATACCAAGCCAAGTAATTGTATGGCTTGGTACCCAATTGCATTTGTCTTCCGCAATAATGAAACCGAATTTATGTAAATCTGATTTCAGTTTCAAACTCAGTTTTACAGCTTCGTTAACACTGTAGCTACCTGCGATTCCGTCGTCCAAAAACATGATTAGACGGATCCCTTGTGATCTCCAGTATTTAACCAATTCACGCATTACTTTAGAAAAAACTAATCCGGCCGAACATAAACCGAATGGCAAAACGTTAAAAACGTAATATTTAACCCGTTTTTCGCCCTTGTTGTCTTCCAAAAACCAACTGAATCCGAGATAATCTCGCTGACTGTCTACTATAGACAGATGATGATAAGCACTTCGAATGTCAAACGATATTAAAAAATCGCCTTTCTTGAATAGAGTACATGCTACGTATGCATCTTCATAACGGAAGTGTTGTTTGTAAACAAATAGATTAATGTGTCTACAATCCAAAACCAAACGCTTTTTCCCTTTTCGATTTATTGCGACTGTTAAAGGATTAACCACATATGGTGGGGCTTCAACTTCTGTGATACAGCCTTTGCTTAAAAGCTTTTGAATTTCATCTCCAACAAAATCACGATCTTCCCTCGCTGATTTGTTGTTTTTCAAAATGATTCCACTGGGCTTGGATACAAAAGGAATGACATAACCCGAATCAATTATTGACAGAATTTCTGAACTTGCCCCAATTTCCCGCCAATATAATTTGGCGCGGTTTAACCCTCCCACTGGGGTAATAACCTCGATTTTTGGTGGCAATACGATTTGCTCTGGTTTAGAACGATTAAGGTCGTCCTTTCTCAATTCAAATGAAAATTTATAAGTATTAAAACTACTTATCTGATTAGCAGCATAACCATGCACGGCAGCCATCCGGTTCCTCGCTTCCGGGCACTGTGCCCTGTAATGTCCTGGCTTATTGCAAGCAAACCATAACCCTCTCACGGCCGTGTCTCTAGATGACCCATGACCGGCTGACAACGGCAATACATAAGGTGCCATCTTTGGACTAACAAAGCGTCTTGAAGATTTGCTCTTCTTTGCTTTTGCGGTTGACTTAACCTTCTCCGACCTTGCGACAGACGCCACTGACGCCCTCAATCGTTTCTCGTCATCAGAATCAGCCGTCAAAGGATTCCTTGTATATTCCGTGACGGGTTTCCAGCCTCCCTCTGTGGAGTCGGCGATTAGGATATGCTTCTGACGGGTTTTAACTAACTGAATACCTTCAGTAACCAGCTCCCTTGAACGTTCTATAGCCACGGAACTTTCTTGAATCTCGCCAAGCTCGCGATCGACTTCGTGGAACTTTTCCAGCACTTTGGTTCCATGTGAATATTGGTCCTTGTTTCCATCCCTCTTGAATTCGTGGGACTCGGTCCTTAAACTTTCTATCTTTGACAAATGAACATTCGAAATTTCCTTCTGACTCTCCTGCATCGATGCCTTGAAATTTCCCAGCTCCGACGTTAGAAGTGTCCGTAAATCGGACAACAAACCAGCTTGACTGGCTTTGCACGTTTGCTCGACCTGCGATTTTATGAAAGCTTGGATCTGAATAGTCTGTGTTTCCGACATATTTAACAGGCGACCGACCCTTAAGAGCGCGTTCACTAGAATGACCTGAAAACATTCGGTCCTGCATAACACGGACCAACACAACTCAGTTGTTTAACGAGTAATCACTCGGAAACTTCCGGACAATCAGCCGGATTACTACTCGACATGCCTGTCGAACAAGCTTTCCATTAACCTTCATCTGCCGTGAAGACAGCAATTTTCCTCTATACGCTTTAACGCGAAAAATCATATTTCCCTCGGCTGATAGATATTGTCGCTACCAAGCGCATCTAAGCGCATTGACCAATCAAATGCACGCATTTAAGTGAAAGCGAACGTAGTTGTAATTATATGGCGATGATGATGATGATGATGGTGATGACATGATTATTGCAACAGTGATGATGGTAGCGATGCTGTTGAGTAAAAATGGTCACTGCTGATGTTGATGTTGACGATGATGATGACGGTACGTGATGGTGGTGGTGATGATGATGATGGTGATGATGATGAAGATGGTATTGATGATGATAATTATGTTGATGATGATGGTGATTGAGATGAGGAGAGTGGTTGTAGTTGCTGTGGTGATCGACGAGGATATGGCAGAGGTAAAAATGCTGCTGATCATGAACATGATTTTTTTGCACAAGTCACTATAAGTAGGGCCTATTTATAGCGTGTCAGATTGGTCTAACAGGATGCATGTCAACCGGAGAGTCGATGTATATTATGTACATACATGCATATTCCATGTTTCACTCTTTTTATCTTTTGTATACCATCTCCATTTATATTTCTCAATATCCATTTAGTTATATTGGATCAGAGATTAAAGCATATATACATGCATGGATCTAGTGTGCTATGAAATGAACACAAACTGCTTATAACATGCACACATCTCATTGTTTTTTCTAGATAGATAGATAGTTTATTTATTAGAATTCGTTCAGTTTTATCAATATAGAAATCATAGAAAATTAAATGTATCGGCATCCTGTCAGGGTCAGCATATATAGCCTTAATGGACTCGGGCTGTCTTCCTGTCAACTCCTTTATGTTACAGAAGTATGTCTTTGTGGCAAGCGTGCTGCTGGGAATCGCACGAAGTCACAATTAAAGGTACGCAATCCGATTCGATGGTCCCCATATCATCAGATTCCAACAACAACAAAAAAAAAAAAAAAAAAAAAACAACAACATTTCTTGAAATGCCGCTTCAATTATCAGAATTGATTAATTGACAAAAAATTATTCTAACCACTGTCAACTATAGTATTAAATTGCTGAAAACGTGTTATATATCAACATTTTGTTCAACGCAATTTGGTATCGACAGTATGTCGGTCGGCATTCGTCGAATATTTGCCAGACCGCCAAATATTCCATGTGATGAAAAATAACATATTTAAAATATCGATATCTGATAACTCTGAGTTTTGATGGTGGGTTCCTCGACTCGAATCAAATATTTTTTACACCCGAAGCCAAATAAATAGTAATTCAGGACCGTTAATTCGGATTGTACATCTTTAATAAGTTGGGTTGATGGGAGCGAATTGATTTTTGACATTCCAATAGTAATATTTTGGGAGGAAGGTACATCCGTGCTAATGTAGCTGTCGTGTATTGTAAGATAATTGAGATGCATGTTTCCACTGAACAGAGTCCTGGCGTGCATATATATAACAGCTACTTGCAATCTGTTAACATTCTTTTACTAAATTGATTATTCTGAACAATTATATAAGAGATTGTATTGGAATTGTCCATGCATTACTCATCTGGGGTGATATACAATAAGTGTTTGCAAACGACCTACAGATGAACAGATAATACAACTGAAAAACGGATTCTATTCATTTATGTAGCTCAAATAAGCCCCTAATAAGACCAATAACGGTCTCTATATATACTCCGTACTCGTCAATGGGTTGTGCATGACTAGATTCGCGGACCGATCTTTATGGAACTTAATTCAGTTAATGGTGACATAATTATATACGTTGCATGCAGTCATGACAATAAGGATTGTCGCTGGTTACTTATGATTCTAGAGATCTCGTTTTTTTTGGTCACCGTCAAAGTGATGTGAAACGCTCCGACAGGATGATCAAATAGGAATTGAGAAAAATAATCTAGCTGAAAGTAGTTATTTTTTACAAATATTATATCCAAATTGGCATCACATATCGGCATTCTTAGGTATTAATTAATTACAGTGATTCTCGAAGGTGAAATCGTTTTCGTTAGTTTATCGCAGATAGTTGCGTCCCGAATCGAGAAGTAAACATTTACAATTGAGCCTATTGAGGGTAGTGCAGGCGATGAATTCTATGGAGTGTTACTGTCGATTTGCTTGAAATTCTCGGCGATGTTACTAAAATGCTACATTCCTCCAGTTGACATAGCGCCTGAATGCTAACTTACCAGTTTCACATACCCGAACAAGTCCATAACGTCTTTAATGCCAAACACGTCCTGGGGAGTGAACATGGAGCGGTATGTCAATATTTCGTGTACGCTTGTCAACATATCGTATAGCACTTCTCAAATTACGTAGACATAATTTGGAAGCTCGAATGATTCATGTCTCCAATTAAAACATATCATGTCCAAGTCTGTGAAAATATAGTATATATGTTAGAAACGTATGCCACTTGATTTTAGAGTTATCCATCTTCATCCGCAATTTTGTCCGAGACCCTCCGTTTGACAACGTGTTTCTGGGCCACATATTATTGCACATCTCGAGAAGTAACAAACTTCAAAAATCGATAATTATTAAGTCTTTCTGATGTCATATTTTCAAAAGATCAACATTAAAATTCCCAAGTAAATATGCCCGTTTACCATATTTGTTTAGTTTGCTTGTTGTTTCGTCCAAAGTTTTTATACACGTGTCTAAGTCTGCCATGACTGTAGGCTCTGTATTCGGTCGATAAACAACTCCTACAATATATTCCGATGTTATTATATCTGAGAATACCTCAACAAACACAGATTCAAAGACATGTGGAATAAACACAGATAGGTCAATATGTCGTATATACGGAACTGAGGCCTTGTTTTATGAAAAGGGCTCAGGCCTTGTATTTGTGTCTATTTGCTGATATCTATTATATTATATTTGCACAGAGAGTTTTATGTAAATCTTTAGAAGGGAACTATACACTAAATTCGGCCATTTATGGGACAATCTCATATTACATGCATACCCAACATAATATATACAAAAAATGAATGAATTTGAGCCAGGGATGAGTGCAAAATACACTCACGTGTGTCATGAACGATGTAAACAACATGGTAATTATAATGAAAGTGAGTTAATGAGTCGAGCCATAAACTCATTAATATCGATGGCCCCGGTTAAAGTGCGCGACGACTTAACTAGGGACAATCTGCAGCTGATGAACTCACTGTTTGACCACAGGATGGTCAAATACGGATACCACCGGAACGGGTTTATTTGGGCAAAGCTGCAGAACGACACGAATGTTAAAGTTGACATTTTAGAAAACCTGGACCACTTATTCAAAGACGCTGCGAAAAGATCGACCGCTAGAAAATGACTTGTGATATGACTATTCTCACCTTTGTACATAAGTGCTCTATTGACATCGACCTGATACCCCATCCGCCCAACATCATCACCCCGCTAAAATTAACCTGATAAAACCTACTTGCAAACTTCTCCTATAATTCATATTTCGCTGTCAATTTCTTTTTCTTTTTCTCCCCATTTCTGACACATAACTTTACAACGATACTCAAAATCTGTAACCACCCCACTAAAAGCGTCCTGTTTAATTTAATCTGATCTGAATCTCCTGTTATAATTTCTTTTTTCGCTCAATGTCTGCAACCACCCTACTAAAAATGTCCTGTTTAAGCTGATCTGAACCCCCTCTTATAATTCATTTTTCGCTGCCAATATGTTTTCCTATCTGATGCACATATACACATATCGTGTGTCATACTTCTATATTATCTCAATAAGTGAAATAATATTTTTTTAAATACATATGCCGAGATTATAGTTCATAACAATGGCACTATACACTTGCGCATAAACTAATCCAATCACCACCAAGTGAAGTTAGCAGACATACCTTGACAAACTGAACATTATGTTACTCTGGCCTAACTATTAATCTGACCATTCACTGACCGCCTGTTGTCAACCTGAATATCGATTGATTCTATTTATAGACTGTACCTTTCAGCTGCATTGCCCAAACACATATCGATTGATTTTATTTATAGATTGTACTTTTCTCAGCCATGACGTGTCCGATATATGTCACACCTTACATTAATTTGCGAAGCTACATATCAGGCTGAACTTTAATTGTCTTATTGCAATACATCTCGCGTTCTCAAAGATTGTTTAAGTTATATTGACAAATCATTGGCTAATTAATACCAGGTTGTGTATTTTTGTTACCGATTAATGTCGACTTTTAAAATTGTTAAGTATATACACATGTTGCCGTACGTATATACAAACACACTGAATTAAAGCCCATTACTGAATTGACCACACCATTGAATTCTAGTCACGAATTTAGACCTAAAATTAAAATAGTTATCTATTCTGTTTACGGAGTTAATAATGCGCACTACACATAACTGTCTTTAATATTACATTCAAACAATATGCTTTGGAACTGCCTGTCCCGAACTAGGAAGCAATTTTCACACAATCCTCTCTTTAATGTATTTCTGTCCTCTACTAAGGTTTGCACTATGTTTGTTTCTTATTCACATGTATTTTGAAAATGAAATATGGGTTTGCTCTAACAATCTACAATTAATAGATGTCGGTTAAAATTCTTTCAATGAATTGTCAAGGACTTGGGGATAAGAAAAAACGGAGAGATGTCTTCACATACCTTAAAAAGTTGAAGTATGACATTTACTGTTTACAAGACGTTCATTTTACTCGCGATCAAGAGAGATTTATTCAATCGGAGTGGGGTTATACTTGCTGTTTTAATTCTTTCAAATCATCAAGTAGAGGCGTCGCGATTTTATTCAATAATACATTTGGTCTAAAGATTAATGCATTACATACGGACCCAAATGGAAACATGCTCATAGCCGAAATTAATGTAGATGATTTCAAGCTAACATTAGTAAATATATATGGACCCAATGCAGATACCCCGTCTTTTTATGAAAAAATTAACAAAATACTAACCGATGATATCATATCTGATAACGTTGTGATTTGTGGTGATTACAATATTGCCCTTAATCCTTCAAAAGACTGTTTTAATTACGTTGGTGACAATAACCCGAAAGCTCGCAAGGAACTATTTAAACTAATCGGCGAAAAAGACCTCATTGATGTATGGAGATATCAGAACCCAGAACAACTAAGATATACTTGGCGAAGAAAGTCCCCGTTTAAACAAGCACGTTTAGATTATTTTCTCATATCAAACTGTATTTTGCCTTTTATTGAATCATCTTCCGTAATACCTGGTTATCGTACCGATCATTCAATAGTAGCTGTGAACTTCAAATTATGTGATACGAAACCCGGACGTGGCTATTGGAAATTTAATAACTCTCTACTTTCTAATAAAACTTTTGTCGATAAAATAAATGAAACTGTAAAGACGACTGTCGAACAATATAAATCGTCGGACAATGACACGCTATGTGATAACGAAGAGAGTCCAAAGTTTCAAATAAACGACCAATTATTCTTTGAAACATTGCTCATGGAGATGAGAAAAACGACGTTAACTTTTTCAAAAGCACTAGCAAATACTAAACGCCAAGAAGAATCTTTACTTGAAGCAGACATTGAAGTGTTAGAAAATCGGCTTACTGATGATGATGGTATTGAGAAATTACAACAACTTAAACTACTATTAGAAGATATAAGAAAAAAGAAATTAGAAGGCGCAATGATACGTTCAAGAGCTCGATGGGTCAGTGATGGGGAAAAACCAACTAAATATTTTCTTAACTTAGAAAAAAGACATTATATGAATAAAGCACTTCTTCGGGTTGAAAAAGAGGATGGTAAAGTGGTTACAGATCAAAATGATATTCTCGAAGAGGCCAAACTATATTACGAAAAATTATATGAAAATAGACACGAGAACACAAATGTATCGGACATTGAACAATTTGTTCGCGTTCAAAATGATAACACAAATAATTTCCCAAATAAATTATCTCCAGAAATCTCTCACACCCTTGAATCACGTATTTCTGAAAACGAGGCATTAACCTATTTAAAACATATGCGCAATAACAAAAGCCCTGGTTCCAGTGGCTTCTCGTGTGATTTTTATAAAATGTTTTGGAATAAAATTGGTAAATTCCTAGTTAGGTCATTAAACTACGGCTTAGATAAAGGTGAATTATCGGTTACACAGAAACACGGTATTCTTACTCTGATTCCAAAAGAAAACAAACCAAAACAATTCCTAAAAAACTGGCGACCTATTTCACTTCTTAATGTGTCATACAAAATTTTATCCGGTATACTTTCTGAAAGATTGAAAAGTGTAATTCAAGATCTTATTCATCATGACCAGAGTGGGTTTTTAAAAGGTAGATTCATTGGCGAAAATATACGATTAATATCAGACATCCTGTCCACAACAAAATCTGCTAATATCCCTGGACTACTTGTACTCCTTGACTTCGAAAAAGCTTTTGATTCGGTCTCATGGTCATTCTTGTCGTCAGTCTTAAAATACTTCAACTTTGGGGATAATTTTATTAAAATCATTAATTGCTTGTATAACGGTATATCGTCAAATGTCAATATCAACGGGCATATGTCTCGTAGCTTCAGAATCTCGAGGGGCTGTCGCCAAGGTGATCCAATTTCGCCTTACATTTTTTTATTGTGTGTAGAAATATTAGGTATAGGATTCCGGAAACGGAAAAATATCAAGGGTATTAAGATAGGGAATTCAGAATTTAAACTTTCACAATATGCTGACGATACCTCATTTTTTCTTGATGGTGACCCCCAAAGCCTTGACAATGCATTCGAGCTATTACATGAATTTTATCTTATTTCAGGTTTAAAAATTAATTACGACAAAACAGTCGCGGTATGGATTGGTAAGAAAAGAGATTGTACTGACTCTATATGTGACAGATGGAAAATAAGATGGCTATCAAATGGTTTTAAAGTTCTCGGTGTAAATTTCCAATTAGATGCCGATGATATATTTTCGAATAATTACATCACAGCGTACAACCAGATACGAACAATTTTTTCTGTGTGGTCTAAAAGACACCTGACGGTTATCGGGAGAGTCACAATATTCAAGTCATTGGTACTTTCTAAACTCTCGTTTTTATTTATGACAATTCCAAATCCACCAAAAACATTCTTAACTGACATAAACAAAGACATATATAATTTCATATGGGATAAAAAACCTGACAAAATTGCTAGGAAATATTTTCAACAAGACTATTCCATGGGAGGTTGTAAAATGATTGATATCCAAACATTTATGCATTCAATGAAAATATCATGGGTGAAACGCTACATAACTCAACCGGAGTCTTGGCAAAACCTCGTCCGATATCAAATGGGGTGTACAAACAATGACAAATGGTATCTATCGAATGGATGTGCCCTTAATAGATATAAAAGCAAATATATCAATCAATTCTGGATAGATGTTCTAGATGCATGGAAAATATTAAACTTAAAGATGGCCCCAAAAACGCACAGTGATGTGCTCTCATCGACGATTGTAAATAACGATATTTTCAAAATAAACAAACACGCAATTAATGACAGATCGTTGGCCCTTCGTGGCATATATTTTGTGAACGATCTTATGTGTGATAATAACAAATTAATGTCCTATGACGAAGCAAAGCGGTTATATGGCATTAAAACAGATTTTTTGACATACAACGGTATAATCTCTTCAATAACAAAATACCTAACTAAAATGGAAAACTCTAGTAGCTATCAACAAAGTAACAACGAACGACTGAACAACCCAATACTACCGTATCAGATCGAACACTTACTCAAATCGAATTCGAAATATATATACAATTGCATTCAAGACCCAAAAATGAACATGAACCTCATCTCAAAATGGGAGAAGAAACTAAATATGCACCATGAATTAGACTGGTGGTCAGACGTTTTTAAAACTCCCTTTGTTCAGTTTTGTGACACGAAATATGTATGGTTTCAATATCGGATAAACAATAGAATATTAGGGACTAACAATGTACTAAAGAAAATGGGTCGATCTGAAAATGATACATGTTCTTTTTGTAAAATTGAAAAAGAGACCATTAGCCATCTTATGTTTCAATGTCACATTATTGCTTCGCTGTGGAACGAGATTCGTATATGGATATTTAACACGACTTCAAATAAATTAGAAATTAATTCAAACACTATTTTATTTGGCAAAGCTGATACTTTGAAAATTGATCCACTCCTCCAAACGATCTTGGTCATAATTAAGTATAATATATACCGATCAAAGATGAGATCTGAATTACCAAAATTGCAAAATATCCAAGCAGAAATACGAATGTACGCAAAAACTGAAAGATGGATTTTTTACAGCAAATCTAGATATACTGAGTTCGAATATCGGTGGGATAAATGGAAAGGTCTGTTACACTAGTACAGTTAAACAGCACATACATAACTATAGATATTTACATGTATGCTGGAAATGTAGTACATAACATTGCACATGCCTGGCACACAAGTATTCCGTAAATACTATTTAGTATTGTAAAAACTGTGTTTAAACACGAATGTGGACCAGACATGTGCCGTGTTGTGTGACTTACCTAATAGTATGCTTACTTATTTGAATCATATAGTGAGTAAAATTAATTGCATACCACCTATCCATGCCGTACATAATCACGTTACGTAAATATACCAGATTTTAAGACTTTTAGCTCGATGCTAACATTAATTAATAATCCCTCAATGTTAATATTTTGCATTATGTAATTACCATATATATACTTAATAACGTGAGGGACTCAGAAAAAATTACAAATAATACATATACCCAATATTTCATTTTCATTATATTCATTATATTTATTATTATAACTAATGGAAATTTAATATAACTAAACAACACAGCATTCATAGAACCATTCACTCCACACTCTTTTTTCTCTTCTACCTTTCTACAGTCTCAAAAAAAATAAAAAAATAACGAAAGAGACAAAAACCATTACCAACCATTAACTGTAATATAATTCATGTATTACCACAATGTATTTGTCTTTTTTCAAATAAAAATTTATAAAAAAAAAAAAAAAAAAAAAAAAAAAAAAAAAAATAAACTCATTAATATTATAATTACTATGTTGTTTACATCGTTCATGGTGCACATGGGTGTATTTTGCACTCCTCCCTGGCTCAAATTCATTCAGTTTTTGCATATATTCTGTTGGGTATAATATGAGATGGCCCCAAAATGGCTTAATTTAGTGTACTCCCCCTTTAAATTATTCTATAAATGATATCTACCAGAAAATAGCTTTCAAACATCTGGCAAGAATCAACCGTGCAGTAACTCGTGGCATGTCATCACTCTAGTAAGCCATACAAAAAAGAAGAATCGAATTCTAAAAGGTAACACTCAAAAGTATTACTTTGACTGGATAGCCTTCTGTGAAGAATCTCATGAATATTTGCCATGCAATTTTACAGCTGCGTGAACGTAGCCTGAGGGTGGATACACACATGCATGTAATTTATGTATGTAAAATACATGTATTACATGTATATTACATGGCCACACCAACAATTGACAACATTAATCACCTGCGCGCGAGCGGTTCATTGTTAACAGGCCAGACAAGTGAGTAGTGATAAGCGAAGTAAAACCGTCTGCTATCAGGACATCTAAGGCCAGTCCAAAACATGTTTTCTCTTACGGATGCAGAAATTAGTCAAGTATGTGTGATATCTGGCATTTTATGAACCCGGCCCATTGGATAACAACGTGAATTTAGATACCATGGTTTCCGGATGGACTCTGTTTTAATTTATATGATATTAAAGTTTTAACAAGATTTTTTCCAAACACAAACAGAGTCAAAAATGTAAAATATAGAAATACAAAAGTTTAAATACATAACGGTGGACGACAAAACCGCAAACCGAAAAATGAGATAGTGTGCGATACAAGCGCGACACCAACTCCTATCACAGAATGCAATGAACAAAAAATTGCCCCCAAAAAGGAAAAGTTGACATTATAAAATATGATAGATGCTGGTGAGGTGCAGGGTGTATATAGTGAGCGATGCAGACGCGTCACCAACCCCCTGATACGTCCCTGGATCAACGGATGAGGGGAAAGGCAATATCGGAGGTTGGATGGGGAGGTGGTGGGTAATGAGAATAACGGGCTCTTTTCTGCTGCTGAGCGATGTTTTTGGTGGAATTGTCAGCCTGGTATTTGCAGAAAAGAGGCCGTATCCATACGCCTGTCTCGCTCCTCAAGTAATGTAGTCCGACTCGCAAAATAGTTCCTTTTCAAAACGCGAAATCTAATGTGTTATAATTATCGTACTGACGTTTTATTTCCTGAACTATTTGCTATCGTGCTCAAGCGACTAAAATTATGTTATGTCCATTATTATAATTCAAAACTAAGAAACAAATATTCCTATTCCATTACTGTTAAAAATGGGAACATGTCTCTATTCCGAAGGTTCGCTATTCCGAAGGTTCACTAATCCGAAGGTTCACTATTCCGAAGGTTCACTATTCCGAAGGTTCGCTATTCCGAAGGTTTTTGTTATTTTAAAAGTTAATTCTATATTCTAAAGTATTGAGAGGGTTCTTTAGTACGAAGACTCTTTTTATGAAGGAAATAACTTAAAACATTAAAAAAATTAATGTGATTTTTGTTTTCGTGGGTTTCCTTGAGATTTAACCCTTTGGCGAGTAGAACGACATATATGTCGTCTATCGGCTGAGGACTATGTCGTTTTAGGAAGTACGTGTTATTTTACGTAGACATAAATTCAATAAATCATCTGATTTATAAATGATTTACATAGGAGTTATTTTGATTAATATAATGTCCCAAATGCCAAAGGCGGACTATAACAGTGGGGCTCTTACGGTCAATCAATACTGGAGCGCTATAACTTACTGTATAGCAGAATACCGCTGAATGGACCTAACTGCAATTCTGACTTTGTTTTGATTTTAATGTTGATGTTTCTTTCAAGTACAGATTGCCAGTTCGGGCAGGGGGGGGGGGGTCGGAAATTTTCAGGCACGTATGGCATTTTTTCTCTTTCGATCATTTTTTTGTACCCACCCACCCCCACCGCCAAATTTTTTTCCGTTTTCGGCAGTTTTTTCCGACCATTTTTTGACACCCACCCCCCTTTTAACACTAAAACAGAGATTTGCGGGGGGGGGGGGAATTCACTGTAAACAGCTGTATATGAATTTCTGTGCATACTATTTATCATGGATGTTAACATGGACATGTAAATAGGAATGAGTCATTTTGAGGTCATTCGGCCAAAAAAACATGGCTGCCAGCGGCCATCTTGGATTTCAAAATTTGCAACAAAATACAACACGATAACTGCCTGCAGTCAGTTTACCAGTTAGAATTACATTATTTATCTCATTCAAAGTGGTTTGGAGCCCAACTCATTGCCAAAACACAAAAAAAAAAAAAGCAGGAAATTTTATTTTTAGTTGCAGAAAAAATTGCTTGTTGGTGGCTTTGACCACCCACCCACCCCGGCATACGTGCCGGAAGAAATTTTTTCACCCCCCCCCTGGTTCGGGTAGAATGCATCTCTAACTTGTAGTTTATTTCAGTCATTGTGTTTTCAACTTTCTATAATATTAAAATTATAAACTGATACTGTCTTCTTGCTATTAATAACCGACATCTGGGACAAATTATATATTAGATTGGGGTGTATAAATGTACGGGGGCGCAAATTTTGATTCATTTCTGGCTAAAAACTCCCATAATAGAAAACCTTCGGAATAGCGAACCTTCGGAATAGTGAACCTTCGGATTAGTGAATCTTCGGATTAGTGAACCTTCGGATTAGTGAACCTTCGGAATAGCGAACCTTCGGAATAGAGAACCCTACCCGTTAAAAATAGATGGGACGGATTCATAAAAGACTAATGTCGGCGATTTGCCCTCATTACTCGCATTTATGAACCCGGCCCATTGGATAACAAAGTGAATTTAGAAACCATGGTTTCCGGATGGACTCTGTTTTAATTTATATGATATTAAAGTTTTAACAAGATTTTTTCCAAACACAAACAGAGTCAAAAATGTAAAATATAGAAATACAAAAGTTTAAATACATAACGGTGGACGACAAAACCGCCACAGTTGAAGTGGATCAATACTCTGCCTTTTGGTTATTTGCATTGATTCACTTTAACGCGGCCACACAAGGAGCGAGACATGGAACTATAAGAGCAGAGAATACATCCGGGATATTTTGAATATTATGTGATTAAATATAAAAATTTGGACACAATGGCAAGGGTAATTATCTCCATTGAGCTGATTAATGCGATATGAATAAAAAGAGAAAAAGAAAAGATGATGTAAACAAATGGGTGGGGTATCCGCCCCGACTGAGGTAGGGTGACCAGAAAGAAAAACCCTAAACGTCACAACGCCCATGCCGTGTCGAAGGTGCAAGGGTTTTCCTTTCAGCGGTCCTGATGATCATAACTGATGAAAGAAGACTGGGCAAACAAGCCAAACCAACGAAAGACAAATTACTGCATCCCAATTGACGCCCATGCCAAGTCAGAGAAGCAGAGACCTCCCTTTCGGTTGGATTTAATGGGCATGTGAACTGATTTACAAAGGTGTTTGCCGAATATATTTACGAAAGGCATCGGTTTTCCAGCGGCCGAGTTGCTGGATCTGAAGATCCGAAAAACCCATAGACTGGCCGCACCAATACGGAAAGAGTGCCCTTTGAACACAGTAGTATCTACCTGACAAAAGGTGAGTGTGCGCTGTAGTGTTTTATAAAAATTGCGACGAAGAACCGGTCGAAGGTCGGATCGACAAAATAAAGGACCCGCTGTCAAAGGACGAAGTGCCAAGTAATTCCGCAATATTACAACCGGACAAAATACTGCATTATGCTGAGCCCGAATTTGGATTGAATGTAGCCCCTCGAATATTGTGCTTGAAATGGCGGAAAATTATGGTTGCCAAATTAGTTGAAATTGAGCAGTCATGTACTTGAACTACCGAGGAGGCCTCCTTGAATGTGCTGGGGCAAAATTCCCCAATGCGCGCAAGTGCGTAAAATGCTGATGTAAACAGAGCTGCTGTTAAGGCACGATCGTAAGGGTTATCGGTGGTGTAACGCAATGCCGCGATAAGTTGGTGAAGTAGGGGCAAAGTAATAGGTAACCGAATATCCATGACCGGGCAAAGCCTTTTGGTAGCAGATATGAGTTTCTTTATAAAAAATAAATGGGTGTTGTCAGGGAGCATGTCAATTTTGTGCCAGTATGAAAGTTCTGTAAGAGTGGAAACAATGGAGGTTGGAGCCAATTGCTTCGTGAACAAATAAGCCACGAAAATACACAAGGTATCCAATGGTATTGGCCATTGTTGGTTGATATTGAGAGCTGAACAGAAAGTGACATATTTGTCCCGAGCAAGCTCAAATTGGCGAAGTGAAATTTTGGAAAGTGATTGTCCAATCAACATGTTTGTGGTCGTAACCAGGTGTGAAGCGAGCAATCTGGCGGGATGATTTCTTGGAGCTTGGGACCAGGCTTCGCTTGTTTCAGGAACTCCGATACCTGCGAACGGGATAGGAGATCGCTTAAAACATTGTGGATACCGGGGAGGTGTTTAGCTTTGAAAAGAATGTTGTTTAATAACAGGATAACACAAGCTGCCGCAATAAAGCCAATAGATGCTTATCTTTATATGTTTGTGAATTAATGACTGATACTACGGCTGAATTATCGGAGTAGAATAAAACACAATGGTTCTTCATCAAATGCAAGAACTATGGGATACAGCTCCATGACGGCGATGTTATACTGTTTCTCATCTGGGTGCCAAATACCATGAAAATATCGATTCTGAAAAATTGCTCCAAAGCCAATTGTACTGGCTGCATCAGTGTGCAATACCAATTTGGCGCTGGTGAGCCAATGACGGTCCAGAAACAGTGTCTTCCCATTAAAGTTGTGAAGAAACTGTTGCCAGATGTGAAGATCCTGTTTAGCTTGCCGGTTCAGTTTAATATGATGGTTAGGTTTAGTTACTCCGATTGTTAAGTTGATTAATCTACGCAGGAAAACTCTGCCTGGGAGAACTACTGAACATGTAAAGTTTAACAGACCAATCAAAGACTGCAGCTCTTTGAGAAGGACCCGATTACGCTGTAAAAAATTAGATATTAATTGTTGACATTTTAAAAGTTTGTCGGCCGGTAGGCGAGCCATCATCTGATCGGAATCAAGCTCAATGCTTAGAAAACTGAGACAGGTTGATGGACCACATGTCTTGTCTGGTGCAATAGGGACCCCTAGCTTTTCACAGAGCGTTAAGAAAGCCCGTAAATAGGTCGTGGAAAGCTCTTTAGTAGGACAAATCCAGTAAAAATCGTCCAGATGTGACCGAGCGCATACCAAGATGAGACGAAGCCATCCACTCGAGGGCCGTACTAAACTCTTCAAAAAGAAAGCAACTACTGGAAGCCCCCATAACGAGGGCCTTGTCATAATAATAATGCTTGTCTACTTTAAAACCCAGTAAATGGTAGTCCTTAGGGGAAAGTGGCAGAATACGGAACACATGAGCCAAGTCACAAGTAACCATGTACGAATGACGAGGAAGTTGTTGCATGAATAAAATAGCAGACAGGCTTGATAATTATAGAACATGTTCGACCATTATGCTTGTTTGGCGTGGGGTCTCGAAAGCTTCAAATCGCTAAGGGACTTAGTTGAATGTATCGGTCGGAATAATCTGGGCAAGAAGGTACAATATATTATGTTTTACTTAAATAGCTCAGAGTTAGCCACCCCGCCTGGTAGCTTTCGGGATCATATATAGCCCCAAGTCGGGGACAATATATAGACCCAAGTCAGGGAAATCCTGATCCACCGCTGCTATAAATATCAAGAGAGGACTGGTAATTATTTAGATAGAACGTCCACCATATGGGTTATCCCACGAACAATTATTTTAAGTTACCTGGCGACTCGGTCCAAGATAGCGGCTTCTCTACATTCCGACTTAATTGGAACTAGAACTCAGTGCGGTCAGCACGTCGGCAATGATTGGGTTGTCAGTGGACACATATTACATTGTCTGTATGAGCCATGTAAAACGCCAAATACACGATAATTACATAGATTACATGCATGTGTGTATCCACCCTAAACCCCGCAATATCTACAGTGTGGCAGGTATAGCAGCTGAAATTCAAGCGGTGGCGCGATCTTTTGGTTATCGATCTTGGACAGTGCATGGGTTAGCCCGACAGTCCGACAGAGAAAGCTTCAGTTTCGCTTCAGTCAAGGACCGGTTGTGCTCGGCTTTTTTTGTGGTAGCACTCGATAAGTTGCCATTATCCGCGTGTGCTGTATTGCGTGAACAAATTAAATGAATTTATCCAAGCATTGTTGGGTTTGAAAAAACTAGCATCGATTATTAATCTTATTGATTGATTTAATAATTTCGTTTTTCAATCCAGGAATGGGGAGTGTGCTGTTACGGAATTATATCCATTGAAACGGACACACAAGCGGGTGGTTGATGTGATGAAAATTAAAGGATATATTCGTGATACTTTTACGCGATCTTTTGTGTGTATGCGCATGACATTCATCTGCTTCGCGTAGGTCGGACAGGCTATATAATAACATGTATTGGAATACGAAATAATCAATTTGATTTTTGTTCAATTATGCTGTGTAATGTCGCTCATAATTACATTAAAAGGATTACATTCAATAAGTCATGTTAGTGCGTTGATGTTCAAATTCTGAGATATTGTTAAGGATACATTTGACCGGGATGCATCTGGTGAGTAACTTTTCAAAACAAAATTATATTATATTCCTGTGCTACATTAAGTAGATATTAATAAAAATAAACAATAAACTAAATAAAATTATGAAATCAAGGTAGACAGCGTTTGAAATGGAAGTTATGTATGAAAGGAATCATAATATTCGGGATTCAAATTAAACATTTCAAAACGCTTGTTTTTTCACTTTCTGAGAATATTGATACACGGAAAGTACAATCAATGCTCATATACATAATGGGTTCTATATGTTCTCGTAAAACCTCTACAACATTCATAGAGATTTGTGCAGTTTTCAACTTCCATCATGAACGCTCTTTAATATTGCCATACCATGCATGCAGTGCATTATTGTTGCATGCTGTAGAAGAATGATCGTTTTCATTCTGAGGCGATGTATTCTATCATTTGAATCATTTCAGTGAGAAATTCCGAGGAAAACACAATAGTCCATACTTGTAGTACTAGCTTGTATTTATCAACCTATTTTGATCCCATGAAGTACACAAAAGAATAAAGTTTAATTTGCTGCATACATTGTGTATCGCTTTAAGATAATACGCTCGGCTAAATCCTCATCGTTGGAATTATGTCAGAAGATAGAAATCATCATCTTAAAACAACCCGTAATTTTCGGCGTTTAGTTCAGGCAAAAATAAAGTATTTCGAACCGTCTCATTCCAGTGATCAAAATAGCTCGATAAACGCATGACATCCCTGTATACGCTGTTCATGGTTTTGAAAATTGAAAACAGGTGACCAATTTAGATGGATTTTTAAGGATGTTACATCCCTTGTCAGAAATTTCTGTATATATTCGGGGGTATAAAATGTCAAGTTTGAGTAAGAGATTCTAGCCAACATGAGCTTCTGTCACAAGGAAATATTTTTTCTTCAATAATTTTCTATAAATTGGAACAGAAATTATGGCTACTTTTTAGAATATAACAATTTTTTATTTGAATTTTTGTCTTTTAAAACACTGTTATGTGAAGTATGTGCTGCAAGAGATGATGGTGTGGTTGTTGTTGGAGTGTTGTTATGAAGAGATAGAGAACTTTGAACTTATTTTATTCTATTTCCAAATGAGGCAATAACGAGTTCATGCACGTTAAGGGATGATCACAAATTTGTCACACTTGGACATTTCCATGCAATTGTGCGTAGGTAGTTAGTTACATGTATCCATTATACACTGTTAAAATCAGGAATTACGGGTATGTATTTCTCATTATAGTCCAAGTCTCCTTCACGGTAACCCTTTACCCAACAGAAGGGCCCTGTGCCAATGCATTCTCTTATATATGCGAGTCGACCATAGGTCGCCTCGCATATATAAGAGAATGCATTGGCTTAACACATTAAAAATTATAAAATTGTTAAAGAATGTAAGAAAAAATGGTAAAAAGTGTTAAAAAAAGATTTTTTTTAGGCCAATGCATTCTCTTATATATGCGAGGCGACCTATGGTCGACTCGCATATATAAGAGAATGCATTGGCACAGGGCATAACTGTAACTATCACAATGTGGTCAAGGAGCCGGTTCCAATGATATCCATATTTGTATGGTTCTATTGAGACAGACCGAAGATATTTTAGGCTGTTGAAGCTTTATTTGGCCGGTTTTGGCCGGATTGTTGGGTAAAGGGTTAAAATTAAACCGGTTAGTGAAATCGAACGGTGTACTACGTCGCAGTATACGGGTTCTTACTCTTCTGTGTGGGACTTTATAGCGTAAAGTACCGCTCATCTAAAATATCCAAATGACGGTAATACAATGTCACAATTGTGAAACTAACCCGGTTTATTCCATATAAAACATGATATTTATTCTGAACTCCAGAAGTTACCAGAACAGTTGTTAACTGAAAGAATACATAAATAATTTTAAAAAATACATCTTATCACAATGTTTTCATAATTTCAAAAGAAAACGAACTCATTTTAGTTATTCCTAATTGCATGGGATATTCTGTGCTTAATTTAAAATAACTGTTAGATTATACATCATTATGACCGTAAGATGTCACTCTATCCGACAAATGTAGCATTTTATATTGATATATAAGATAACGTCGATTAAAATTGACGACAAATCTCTCCACTTGATCAGGGTGTAAAGTCCGCTATACACTGTAAAAATAAATGTTCGTTTTTGAACACTAAAATTGCAACAGATATTGAACGCGTTCATGTGTTCAATCTTAAACACTTGTGTTCAAATATGTTAGCACTGGCGTTCAAATTTTATATAACACTGGTGTTACAGATCTTAACGCCAATGTTCAACTTATAACACTAGTGTTCAACACACCAGTGTTCAATAAAGTTAACACTAGTGTTCAACATTTGAACGCCTAATGGTGTTCTGAACGCATGCAACATATATTAAACACTAAATTAGCGTTTAAATGGGCAATGTTGAACACTAATGTTAATATTTTGGTAATAATTGTGAACGCTGACGTAAGCAGGGGGTAAATACTGATGTTCAACGCAACCATAAACTTTAATATTATTACCTTAAATGTACCCCAAGGGGAATAACCGTATACCCTTTTCGTGACTGGAGCTTCTTGAAATTTTGCGAATACCCTGTGTCACTGCATTCTCTTATATATGCGAGTTCCCTATAGGGAGCCTTAAATTACATACTATAAGATAACACATTGGCCTAAAACTATTTACCTCCACCTTGTATGCCTAATCCAGTGCATGCTCTTATATATGCGGGGCTCCCTGTGGACTTTATCTACATGTGCAATGGATGTGCAGACAACAGTACTGCGTATACATTCGATAATTCAGGTGTGCATTCAAATTTTAATGGTTCAAGTATAATTTTCGCACGTTATGTACAAACGATGCATGCGAAAATCTGATGAATCATTTGTAACTTTCTAGGATTGTAATTTGTTAAAACGTTGGCCTAGTTCTAACTGTGGTAATTTGGGAGTCAACTCATGGACGTGACAGCGAGGTGTTAAAATGATGAGCTGTTTAATGATAACAAGATGGTAACAATATGGTCAATATCACCGTAAATGTACATGCATGTTGGTGTGTGCATGACAGAACTTCCAAAAGCGTCCTCATCTGACGGTGATATCGAGAAGAATAAGTCAACTGTACTTCGACGTAAACAAGTATATTATACCTATACCGATTTCACCAGCTGGTTTATGTCGAAGGAAACGTGGACTACGCTTATTATGGTACGTCCATACACTCGCAAAATTGCCAGTGATTTTTGCAGGCATTTCGCTGCAGAAAGCTACAGTGTGCCAAAGCCGAATGCATAAATGCTTATAAAATACAAATGTACCACATATAATTAAAACTATGTTGTTCCACTAGTAGCGATGCTATCGAAATTTGTCTGTAAATAGCATGCAATTATCTGGCAAGAATAAATCATACAGGTATTTAAGGCAATGTGTTAGTAGCATGTGGAATATATGCATTTTATATATATGCTTGTTGTCGTTCATTTTCTGGAGACACAGGTTTTTCTATAAGAAAATGCCGGCACAAAATGCCCTACAAACTTGGCAGTGTATGAACGTACCCTTAGAGCCACGCAAAACAATGCATGAATGCATCCGGACGAGTGAGTCTTGCCTGGCCATTGAAAATGTAATTTCTGGCAAATTTTAGCCGTAGAATAAAATACCAATATACGCAGTTTATGTCTTGAAAAACTTCCCAGAAATAATACTGAGAATTTATCGCTTCAATAGAAAATAATGACCTCGGCGTGGAGTAGTTTGAGTATATATGTCCTCCCTTTACATGGTGACAATGGGGAGCGTTCTATCACTTTTGTGCAGAAAGTTGAAAACGGCTGATCAATTTAGATGGATATCATATAGCTTCCTACTGAACTTATTTTATGAGCCAATATCGAGTTAGCTATATGGTACACGATCATAAAGTTGTCACAATTATATTTCCCCCCATATAGTTAGATGTATATATTACCCACACTGTTGACTATTATACATTCAGGAATTACGCGTGGGGTGCTATTACATGACATTTGCCTTCAAAGACATGTAGATTGATTCTTGTGAGATAATTTCATGCTATTTACATGCAAATTTCGGTAGCGTCGCTACAGACGGAACTATATATATTTCACTGACCACGTAGTTAACTGTGGCACAGTTGCATTTTATATGTATGTTTCTGTTCAGATTATGGGACCGTATCATTTTCTACGACGAAATGCCTTCAAAATATGCCGTGCAAACCTGCGAGTGTATATATGAACGTACCCCAACTAGTATGAACGCTATTTATTGTTCCAAACTGAAGAGAATTTCAAAATACTTTGACTTCAATAAGTCTTTGGTTAGTATGTATAGCCCGTATTGAATATATAATATATTTACCTTATATAGTCGTATTTAAATTCGCGCAGTGTTATATTTCGCTCAGTTTTGAATTCGCGCACTTGAAATTCGCACATATCTGCGCGAATTCAAAACTGACAAATATATTTTCGTAAAAGTCTTGGATCTGATGACGGTTTCAGATTTTAGTTGTTTCTGAAGACACATGTGTATACTATAGATCATGCCATGAATCTCTACTATGGCTAACGCCCATAGGGATCATATTCCACCAGTGAAAAACCTTGAAACTTTTTGAAGTTTTGACAGGGAACCGTTGAAAAAATAACGCGGGGAATATATTTCTTAGTTATTATCTGTTCTTTAATAATGTACTTCAATGTAGGTGAAGGTCCTAACTCGAAATTTCACGATTTAAGTGACTTTGTGAGCGATTTTGCTTTGCGTCTTTCACAATTTTGGAATTTCTCCTGGGTAATTAATTCATTGTTTATTGCGATATCGGCTCAGGAAAGTCACAGTAAAACATGCAATTTCGAATTGGGACCTTCACCTTCAGTGAAGTACATTGTTAAGGAACAGATAACAACTACGAAATATATTCCCCGCGTTATTTTTTCGACTTTATAAGGTTCCCTGTCAAAACTTAAAAAAGTTCCAAGGTTTTGTACTGGCGGAATATGATCTCTACACTGCAAATACAAATGTTCAGATTTGAACACCAAAAATGCAACAGATATTGAACATGTTCTATGTAGTATGTGATCAATGTTGAACAATAGCGTTCAAAATAGTTAACGCCTATATGCGTTCAGAACACATGCAACAGATATTGAACCCCAGACAGGCGTTCAATGGAGTAATTTGAACACTATGTGTTCAAATTTTTTAACGCTGGTGTTAAATTTTGAACACTATGTGTTTTTAACGCTGGTGTTCAATTTTGAATACTATGTGTTCAAATGTTTTTAACGCTGGTGTTCAATTTTTAATACTATGTGTTCAAATGTTTAAACGCTAGTGTTCAAAGATATTAACACTGGCATTCAAGTTTGAACACAAGTGTCGTATCGTCCTCGTTGGACAACACCGAACCTGTCTTGAAAACAGCAGCCTAAAGTTGCATTTTTCTTTGGTGGTGGTGATCATGAGTTCAAACCATCAACGTGGCCATCTTTCTTCTTTTCTGCCATTCGCATATGCCGAATTTTCTGGGAAAACTGATGAAGTAGGAAACTCTGAAAATATCAATAATGTTTGGTCATTTATATGTAACCATAAGAATCATGACATGATTTGTACATGCTGCACATATGATTATGAAGCAAAACCAATTTACAGGTGCTCAGTCAGTGCTATATTCTATAACTTATATACTACTACAGTATTAGGGCCTACTAGTACTACTACTAGGCCACATTTGTATTTTGAAAGAAATGTATGTAGCCTAGGCCTATACTTATAATATATACCACCGGATAGATCTACAATTTTCTACATGATGACTACTATATACGTGTTCCGAATTGTCAAGGTTATACTAATAGTAACTTATACTGATGAAAATGAATAATTATGAGTTCATGATGATGAAAATTTAAATTACATAATTTCTAAATTCTGGGTACAATAATTTAATGTGGATACTCACCACTAACGTGCACGTAGAATATATGTCCATGCGTCGAAATAAAAAAAATCCGCTAAGCCTATTTACTGAAGATCGAGTTTCTTGAGCCACACAAATTTCACAATAACACAACCACGATGGCGCCAGGCATCTCTGCTAATTAAATTATTACCCTCCAAATCATCATTTGCGCGCGCAATAGCGTGACGTACCTCATTCATGACGTCGTGACGTCATTTAAGCGCGGGTGGTATTTGAACACCAGCGTTCAAAATATTGAGAACACCAGCGTTCAAATATTGAACACCATCTAGGCCTAATATATTGAACGCATAATTGAACACATCGTGTTCAATTTATAATGATTCTATTGAGCTATCTTAAACGCCAGTGTTCAAATTGTTGGACAAGAATTACGACTTGAACACATGGCGTTACGGATTGAACACTTCACATTAAAATTTGAACGCTTGGTGTTATCATTTGAAGACTTGGCGTTCAGATTTGAACACAAAGCGTTACGATTTGAACACATGTGTTGAATTTACGCGTAAAAAATAGAACACATATATTTGCAGTGGACGGGCGTTATCTATAATGTGTATACTAAACATGATCACGGCGGATTTACATCCTGTATTCCATAACTGCATCATCATGGTGTTGCTGGTTGATTGATTTAATGTAGTCACACATACCACGAGATGGTGGATGCTTATTTGCTCCAAATAATTATTCTAATATGGAAATAGTTACGGACTGGACATGTATTAATATTCCAAAAATAATTCACGCCAAAATAGCGTATTTAGAGGACATTTCAAAACTTTAAAAATACCTCGTTGGTTTTTAGTCACCTCCCTTGCAAGTTGTCACCAATTAAAGACATGTTATGTACTTGTTCGGGTGCATAAGACTGATAAGTTAGTATTCAGGCACTATGCCAACTGGAGGAATGTAACATTCTACAAGCATCACCGAAAATCTGAAGCTAAACGACCCTACCACTCCATAGAGAACATCGTCTGAACTACGCTCAATTGTAAATATTTACTACTCGATTCGGGACGCATCTATCTGCGATAAACTAACGAAAATGATTTCCCCATCGAGAGTCACTGCAATTAATTAATATATAACAATGACTGTGTGTCAATTTGGATATAAATTTGTAAAATTTACTACTTTGAACAAGATTATTCTCTATTTCTATTCGACCACCCTGCTGGAGTGTTTCACATCACTTAACGTTGGCTATTAGTCACTCTCGCAACACGGAAGTAAACCAGACCCGCTCAGTGATCTTCAATGCACGGCGTCAATAAAACAATGGCTGCGGACACACGTACCACAGAATCGATGGCATTGTAGGTGTGACAAGTTATTATGGTGCAGATTGGTGACAATTGGTCGTCATATTTCTGTGCCATATATAGCTAGCCATGTTGCGCGCTGAGTTTCCGCACAATGAGTAGACTCGACCAATTAACCCATTGCGTTTCACCAAGGTTGATCTCTACTCATTACGTTTTGCTACATTGTATTCTCTACGATATATATAATTGCACGATCGATCGTCCAGACATGTGTTTGACTGTGGCAATCCCTCATTCACTCACATATCATGCACGTCTAAGCATGAATTCTAGCGTGACGGAATCACCAAATGTTACGGAATTTAACTTTTCTGTGGCCTATAAAATCTAAAATTATGACCAGTAGGGTACCGCTTAAAATAAAAACACATTGTACATACTATACTAAGTTGTTTGATTATATACAACTGTATGTGTATTTAAGTATCATCTCACTCTGGGTCAAATTGTGTCCGTGACGGAATCACCAAAAAAGTGCCATCAATATGAGGGTAGGTCCGTACTATTGAAGAACCCTGCTCATTCAGCCAAGCTGACCTGGAAAAAGTTCCCAATTAGTAAAGTAGATATATTATACTTGCAGAAAAAAGCCGCATTGTCACACACACTTGTGTGTATATTACTAGTTAACTTGGTTTGTTCGCCGTGACGGAATCACACAACGGGCGTGAAGGAATCACCGTGCGATTTTTTTAGGTATAGTTTTTTGTGTAACAAGTGCGGACATTGTCATAAAAGCATAAAACTTGGCACATGTGTATATTAGGTCCCACATATTATTTTCAGATATGGGGGCAATCACGAAAATACTTTCCATGGCAACGGTTGCTATGCGACTGTTTTTACCTTAGAAACGGGTTGTTGGTAGGGGTTAAGCCGTCATTTTACTAAAATATATGTGCAAAAAGGGGATACTATGGTAATTGAGGCAGATTGTGATATGGGAAATGTGACAAAAATAACATTTCCACACATGCCTCACTATTAACCTAGAATGACCCTTGAGCTGCTTGAAAATGATATTTTGGTTCATTTGACCTTATTTGGCAAAATATGAAAATATGCGTTGACTGCGCATGCGCGCATCATTGATCCCCAGTCACACAATATCTGGTGTTTAAGAGATTGTATAATGAGGACAATGACCATTCCAAAATATATTCATTGGATAGTAATAATGAAATACAGAAGAAGCAACAACATTCCCCGATGACATGCTAATGATGCAAATACCCATTATCGGTATCCATGGCCGCCTTTTCGTGGAATTCATGGTAGTATGTTTTGTTGATATGATCTCAATTCATGTTTATCCACTTATATTATTTTCAGTTCCCCGTTTGCGTTTTTTATTTGCGACGTTTAGTTCTATACGCATAATTCCGCTATATATTATCATGTGGACCAATGAAGCTGTGTCGGAACTGTTGAAGGAAATGCAGCTGCGAGAAAGTACCTGGAATAAACAAAGCGAACTATAGACAAGGACCAAAAACAAGAAAAAGGCTGATTTTAACGAACTTTGGGGCGAATGTGCAGCGGGCGACATGGCTAGCTATGGCATATTAATTATGACAACCACATGTCACCAAACTCCACCATAATAAATTGTCACACCTACTATGCCATCGCTACTGTGGTACGTGTGTCCGCGGCTGTCATGTATACTAATCGTTCCGCTTTTGTTTTGTTTGAATGCTTCCCACTTTTGTATATACGCACATCCGGCATCTTGAATAAAACATCTATCGAGATCAGAAGTGTCGACCATTTAATCACACAAAAACCAGATATAATGGGGTTTAATCGATACATATTAGTTGGCGACGAGGATAAACAATAATGACATTGTCCACTGTCGGCCAGGTTGGATAGTTTATCGCCGAGGAGGAAGACTGGGAGCAATATATTGAGATAATTGAACATTATTTTGTGGCCAACGAAATAAAGGATGATGAAAAAAAGAGAGATCTATATTGCTCTGTGTATGCGGTAAACAATGTTACAAACTGGTCCGTGATATATTAGCTCCACAAAAACCCAAGGACTTGAAGTTTGATGAAATTGTGGAATGTGTAAGGAAACATAAATACCCAAAACCATCCCCCATTGTCAAGAGATATGAATTCAACAGCCGTTATAGAGCTGAAGCTGAGAGCGTAGTTGACTATGTTGCAGCTTTGAGACATATAGCGGATGGATGTGAGTATGGTGATAACCTGGAGGAGATGCCCGTTTAGTAGTTGGTATACGTCAAAACCGAATACAGAGACGACTATTGGTCGAAAAGAAATTAATTTTCAAAACGGCATTGGATATTTCAATTGCAATGGAAATTGCTGATAAACAATCTGAAGTTTTATGTACGAAATAGGAAAGTGTCGAAAAACAAGATGTCAAAAATGCTCGAACGGATACAAAACCAAAATTTAGGACAAATACAAAATTTTCGAATTCACCGAAAATAAATAAACCATGCCACAGATGCCTATCTAATTTTCATGGACCGGATTCATGCCTTTTTAAGGAGAGTGAGTGTTTTCGGTGCCGATCAATTGGCCATATTCGAAAAGCATGCAGAACAAAGAAAAGTAACAGTAACTCTAGAGTCTAGACACACTTATAAAAATTCGGCAAATGTTGTTGATGTGAAAAATTCCGACTCTGATACCGACGAAGAAACGCATTGGTTGTATCGGGTGAACGAAAATTAAATTGAGCCAATTATTGTTGATGTAAAAATACATGGAAAAATGGTAGAAATGGAATTTGACACTGGTGCTTCGGTATCGTTGATGGACAGAGATGCATACCAGAAATTAACGGGAAAAGTTCATTTCGAAAAGACGCAGATGAAATTAAAAACATATACAGGGTCTTCTGTTAAAGTTTTAGGAAAAGTTTAAGAAGAAATTTGGTATGATGGAGAGATGTTCAAAATTCAAATTGCCGTTGATTATTGTGGAAAAAGGACCGACGTTGCTTGGACGTAACTGGTTAAACATATCCAGTTAAAGTGGAATGAACTGAATGTCAACCTTATACAGAATAATACAGCTGTTGAATCTTGTCAGGCTGAAGTAGACAATCTTACGAAGAAATGTGACATATTTCGCGATGAACTTGGTACATTCAAAGACGTTGAGGCGAAAATCTACATTGATAAGGATGCGACTCCCAAGTATTTTCGGGCACGTCCGGTACCATACGCCATGAAGGAATTGGTTGACGAGGAACTGAATAAATTGGAGAGACTAAATGTGATCAAACCTGTTGATTCATCGGAATGGCCGAGTCCAATTGTTGTTGTTCCGAAAGGGAAAAATAAAGTCCGTATTTGTGCAGATTATAAAGTGACCATTAATAACCATTGCAAACTTGATCCTTACCCAGTTCCGAGAATCCAGGATCTTATTTCATCTTTGTCAGGGGGGTCAAAATTTCACAAAACTTGATTTATCAATGGCGTACCTTCAATGTCCTTTACATGAAGATTCGAAAAAGTTTACTACTATAAATACACATAGAGGGCTATATATTTATAACAGAATGACATTTGGTTACAAATCAAGTGGGCCTATCTTTCAGAGACATATTGAGAACCTATTGAAAGATATTCCCAATTGTGTTGTATTACAAGATGATATTCTGTGTGCTGGTCCAAATAATTCATCTCACATTAAAACACTTAAATTAGTGTTGGATAGGCTTTCAGAAGCTGGTTTGCGAGTTAATAAAGAGAAATGTCAATTTATGCAAGATTGCGTTGTTTACTTGGGTCATGAAATTAGTGCAAAACGTGTCAGTCCAGTACATGACAAAGTGGATGCCATTAATAAGTGCCCAAGTCCAGAGAGTGTTGCTCAATTAAAAGCTTTTCTTGGGATGTTGGAATATTATCGGAAGTATATTCCATATTTGGCTCAGATTCTAGAACCATTACACATGCTTCTTCGTAAAGGTCAAACGTGGGTTTGGGGCGAAAGACAAAAAACAGCATTTGAGTCTGCTAAGAAGGCTCTTGTCTCTGCC
The DNA here is from genome assembly GCA_032622095.1 of Siphonodentalium dalli. Taxonomy (NCBI): domain Eukaryota; kingdom Metazoa; phylum Mollusca; class Scaphopoda; order Gadilida; family Siphonodentaliidae; genus Siphonodentalium; species Siphonodentalium dalli. The sequence goes on along the minus strand of CP136062.1, from coordinate 114,042,571 downwards.
GAGGTACTTACTTTATTTGACAAAAATAAGAAAATTATTGTTGCTTGTGATGCTTCATCGGTTGGTATTTCTGCAGTGTTAAGCCATGTAATGTCAGATGGGTCAGAAAGGCCAGTTGCATTATCGTCTCCTGAGGAAAACTACAGTGTTGTTGATAAAGAGGGATTATCGGTAATGTTTGCGTTGAGAAAATTTCATGCATATTTGTATGGTGCAAAAGAACCTTTTATCATATACAGTGATAATAAAGCATTAATTACTTTATTTGGAGAATCAAAGTGTGTACCAGAGACTGCATCAATGAGAGTAAAAAGGTGGTCATTATTGTTATCTGGATACAATTACAAAATTGTTCATCGACCTGGTTATAAAAACTGTAATGCTGATGCACTTAGCAGACTGCCTTGTGATGGTGAAAAACCAAACCCATCTGATTTTGATAGTACTGATTGTTCAGCAGGATATGTAAATCTGATGGAGTTGATTGATTCACCCGTTACAAGCAGTCAGATAGCTCAGTGGACAAACCAGGATGCTGTATTGGCAAAAGTCAAGCAATGTAGAGCCAGAATTTAAATCATATGTAAATAGAAAAGATGAGCTCAGTATTGAAGATAATTGTGTCATTTGGGGTTCAAGAGTGATTGTGCCAGCAAGAGCTCAATCAAAGATGTTATCTTTATTGCATGATTCTCACATGGTTGGTATGAAAGCTCTAGCAAGGTCTTATATTTGGTGGCCCAATTTGGATTCTGATATAGAGGTTATAAGAGCAATATGTAAGAAAATGTCCAACTTGCCAAAACATGGCTAAGTTACCTCCAAAGGTTAATGTCAGTCCCTGGGATATCCCCAAAAGACCTTGGTCGAGAATTCATATTGATTATGCTGGTCCAATTAACAACAAAATGTTTCTTGTGATTGTTGATGCATATAGCAAATGGCTGGAAGTAAAAATCACAATTTCATGTAATTATGAATCCACTATTGAAAAACTTAGAGAAGTATTTTCATGTCATGGATTGCCTAATACCATTGTGTCAGATAATGGGTCATGCTTTACAAGTTCAGAGTTTGAACAATTTGTTGAAAAGAATGGCATAAAACATATTCGCACTTCGCCATTTCATCCTGCATCTAATGGTCTTGTCGAGAGAGCTGTGCAATCCTTTAAACGAGGTTTAAAGAAATTTACATCAGGCTCACTAAGTACTAGAGTTTCAAGGTTTCTATTTGGACATAGAATAACACCACATTTAAAGGTACGGTTGGCCTTGGCGGTGGGTATCCTGTGAAAATATTTACACCCGTCAAAAACCGCCACAAACAGAAAGAACATCAAAATGTAGACAGACTTTGTCCGTATACAAATAAGAAATATCACATAAACAGTATGTTATTGTCATCTGTTTGACCAGAGTTATGTAAACAAAAGCATAAAAAGTTACTTTCTGGTGTTTGTTTATATTATGATGGTAAACATAAAGAGCGTTCTTTGTTGGTGAATTCCTGATATGGAACTAATAAAGAGCGTTTATGCCATTTGTGTGTGATTAGCCAGTAGCATTGTGCTGTCTTCTGTAACACAGTCAGGCTCTTGCTTAGGTAAAATATAGTAGGTCTTTGTGATAACATGCTGTTTATGCGATGGTCATGGTATATATGAACGAAACTGTATGCGTTTTAATGTTTTACTGTTTACGGTGATTGGAACAAATATGAATATTTTCGACAACTAAGGCCTCACGTGCCTTTAACTACTGGTGTGGCTCCATCCACTTTACTCATGTGTAAAACCTTGTTGTCGCCTTTAACAAAGGTTTCACCCTCACTGAGTGATAGGAGGGAGGACAAGGCTTCAGTTTATAAGGAAAGTTCTGATAATTTTAGAAATTTCAAAGAGGGAGAGGCTGCATATTGTAGAAATTATGCTTCTGGTCCTAAATAGATACCTGGTGTTATAATTAGTACAGTTGGCAATGTAATGTATGATGTTGAGCTTAATTCAGGTCGTGTTGTCAGTAAGCATGCAAATCAATTACGACATAGACATAGTTTTAGAGGAGACAAATGTAAATGTAGATTGTGAGTTCAATGTTCAAAGTAAATGTATTTCTGATGATTTATCTGATGCAATTATACTGCCAATTGTTGAAGACAATTTACAGCAATCATATGGTTCAGAGATGTCTCAAATTATTGATATAAATAAAAATGGTATTAGCAATTCAGAAAAGTCTGTTGTGCGTTGTGATCAAAATGTTGATAGCAATGTTGAGACTCAGTTGAGACGAACAAATAGAAAATCAAGAAAACCAGATAGACTTGATTTATAAATGTTGCCTACTTTAGCATCACCATTACACATATGTATTGATTAATATTTGTATGGGGAGGATAGTTGCCATATATCGTTCCGCTTTTGTATTGTTTGAATGATTCCCACTTTTGTATATACGCACATCCGGCATCTTGAATAAAACATCTATCGAGATCAGAAGTGTCGACCATTTAATCACACAAAATATAACATAGATATAATGGGGTTTAATCGATACATATTAGCAGCCATGCAATGTCAATTCCCAGAACTGCATGACCTGTTTTCTCACTCAATTCCGGTACCCGAATGGAGTATATTCATCCATTGCCGTCTTTCTCAACAACGGACACAAGTGAACACTTGTAAATGAGCACAAGTAAAACTAGATATAAATATAAGGAATAAAATACCTTTGTTTCCGCTAACCCGACTGACGATAATTGAACCGCCGAGTCTACATATTTTATTGTGAACTAGCAGGGTTACCCGGCGTTGCCCAGGTTAACCTCTTCGCTGCTAAATGACGTTATGACGTCGTGTGCTGGGCTGTTGATGTTATTGCCATTTTCCAATGGGAATCTATAACGGGAATAGCACAAGAACCATAAAACTGACTCGGTTGAAAGGCTATTATCGTTCGCAATCGTGGAACATCATACACTGTTAGAAACTTGGAGATACAGTTATTCTGATGCACCAATCTCTGAGTTCCAGTTATGTATAATGGCCTACTGCTAGTGTGCTGAAGTAGGTCCGTAGTACCTACGGACCATATAGCACACGGCATGCACTTTTACGTCCGTAATAGTTACGGACGTCATAGCAGCGAAGAGGTTAAAGTGATGCGAAACCTTCTGCATGCTGTTGGTATTTGTTGGGAATAGAGAATACTCTTGCTCAAAGTGTTACACGTATTCTCATAAATTGTATATTCAAATAGCAACACAAAACATAATTCTTACACAGTCATGCTTATCGCGATTAATCCATTTCACCAATAATGAAGTATTTATTTATTTACAACTGCGTATGCTTCAGACGTTATAATATCATACATGTACATCATAAACACATTAGTTCGCAAAAATAAAAGACGGCAATTGGGTTTTACATATAGAGATGTATCAATCAATCTAGTGGGTTGGACTAAGTTCTTGGGGACACCTGGCTATCATATCTCCATGAAGATACAAATGTTTTAAAGAAATTTCCAGGTGCTCCTCTGTTCATGGTGCTATATATTGGCTAAATATTCTCAGTTTAAAAGAAATGTTGCTGCGCAAGTATATCAGCTACATGTTCCAGGACACAGAGCGAGATTTTAGTTGTTTATGTCAGTCGATCAGTCTGTTCTAAAAAAAATCCGCTGTCGGGCAGATATACCCTTGTCAGATGTCAGTATTGGAGGATCCTGAAAAGTCATGTGCTACTGACTGCGTTCTCTTTTAAATCAGAAGAAAAATATATTTGACTCCACACTGTGACCACTATTTTTAACAGGCCTTCGATACATTTCCATATCTCTCTTTGTGGAAACTGTATTGAATGGAACAGACTCAATTATGCAATCCTCTGACGGTTCGTGGTCTCTCAGTTTGCAAGAATATATGTATCTCTTAAATAGAATGTTAAATATACTTTTAATGCTTCTTCTATGTATCTCTTTTTGCTAGCTCATTATGTGAATGCCCTAATTGCCATCCCCATATAAATATGACAGTTGAGAAGATATAACTGTTCAAGTGACTTAATTGGATCACCATTTGTCGAGATTGTGAAATTTGAACGCCCAAAACTCCTTAAAATGATATGGAGATGACCTGGTGACTATATATAACTTATATGGGTTTATATCGGCGAATAGCAATCTTATCAATGATATTGCATATTCTCTCGCCATCCGTGACCCAAACGACACCAAATGTGATTTAATTCATCGTATCATTAGAGAAGAACGTGTATGAATTTGGTGGAAATTAGTGCTAAATATATTTTTATCAGCTTTGGTGCAACTGCCATCCTCATGCATGACTTTAACGGCGCCACTTTTGACATATTTAAACCACGTCCATTAGACTCATGGATGCATGATATACTGGAGATGATTATATATATAGGTTTGGTGGTAATCAGCAACTAAACAAATTCTTAGAATAGTTATGACCCCCCCCCCCCATCTCTAACCCAAATGGTAGCAATTTGGCGTCTTTAAATCACACGATTATATTCCTCGTATCATAAAGAAGAATAATATATCAATTTGGTGGAAATCTGCGCTGAAAATAGTTTATTAAATCAATTGTTGCTGCCCCCTGCAACTCTGACTCGAACAGCGCCATATCGCGGAGGTGATTATGTATGCGTTTGGTGGAAATCGGCGACAAAACTATTTCACCATATTTTTTTAATTTTGTCGACCTCCCCCTATTCTTATTCTGACATCAACAGCGTCACTTTAGAAAATTTTAACCCGCACCATTATCTTCCTCGTAAAAAGTTACCCCTCTTAGAAGGCCTTGGTGCCATCTCGATTGTACTCCGTGAAGTTATATATAGGACGCACACAGACATACAGCACGATTTGATTTCTCGTATCATTTGAGAAGAACGTCTGAATTTGATGGTAATTGGTACTAAAAATATTTTGTATCAGTTTTGGTGACCGTCCCGTCCTAGCTATTCGGACTCAAGCGGCGCCACTTTTGTCACCGTTAAACCACACACGTAGACTCATTAGAGATTAGAGATGCATATATATAAAATTGGTGAAAATTCGTATCAAATTTAAGGTCCCCATATCCCTCAGCCAGAGGGCACAAATTTGGTGTATCTAAACCACACGATAAGATTCCTCGTATCACGAAGAAGAATATGTATCAATCTGGGGGAAATCGGCGCTAAACAAATTGTTATAATTTTGTTGTGTCCCTCTCACCTCTATACACCACTCTATGCCCCACTTGTGACATCCTTAAGCCACACAATTATACCCTCCCTTCCCCATCTCTCACCCAAACAGCACGTTTAGATTCCTCGTATCATGAATCAGAACGTGTATCAATTTGGTGGAAATTGGCGCTAAAAATATTGTGTATCAATGTTGGTGCCCCTCTCCCTTTCAGTGCACCCCTGACTCGAATGAGGCCACACCGTTAGACTCCTCATACCATTGGGATGATTTTATATAAGTGTGGTGGCAATCTGCGACTAAACCCATTCTTATCAAATTTAGTGCCCACCCACCCCCCCCCCCAATCTCTCATCCAAACGACAACAATTTGGCGTTGTTAAATAGCACAATTAGATTCATTGTATCATGAAGAAGAATATATATCAATTTGGTGGAAATCGGAGCTAAAATTAGTTTTATCAATTTTGGTGCCCCTTTCCCCTTCCGTGCATCCCCGACTCGAACGACGCCACTTTTGACATATTTAAACCACATCATTAGATTCTTCATATCATGGGGATGATTATATATAAGTTTCGTGGCAATCGGCGACAAAAAAAAATTCGGCCCCTCCTCCTTTTCTGCCCCTGACAACAACGGCGTCACTTTAGAAAATTCTAACCCCCACCATTATCTTTCTCGTAAAAAGATACTCCTAGTAGACCCCTTTGGTATCATCTAGATGGTCCCCTGTGAATTTCTATAGAACACAGACAGACAGACAGACAGACATTCGCAAATATAGATATAGATACAGAATCCAAAAACATATTTTTTTGTGAATAAAGAATCCAAAAATCTAGTTTTTAGTTAAGTCTATTACGTCTTTTGATGAGTGAAGACGGTTGTGTGTCATCTATAAACTCTTAAAAATGATGGGTCATGTAGTTTAAAGGTACTAAATCCGATTCGATGGTCCCCATATCATCAGATTCCAACAATAACAATAATTTTTGAAATGCCGCTTCAGTTCTCAGAATCGAGTAATTGCCCAAAAATAATGCTAACCACATGCAGTCAACTATAGTATAAAATAGCACAAAACCTGTTATTTATCGACATTTTGTTCAACGAAATTTTGCCGGTTTGTCAAATATCTGACACAAAAAGCCCCTTGATTTTAGAGTTATCCATCTTCATCCGCAATTTGGTCCGAGACCATCTTCTCGTCGACTGTTTACTGGTCCACTAACAATTATCGGTGGTGAAAAATAGTAGATTGCAAAATCAATATCTGATCAACCCGACTCGAATCAAATATGTTTTACCCCCGAAGCCAAGGAAATATTAATTTTAGAGCGTTAGTTCGGATTATGCATCTTTAATTAATGTAATCCATGGTAATTGAAGTTAATCGTGGAACTTTAATTCGTTTGTCTATGCCTGTATCATTATATTGACGTTTAAGAGAATTATAAATTGACATTGGTTATGTTTGGAAATTGAATCTGATTTGTGGGAAAGGGAGTGACAAGTCCAATGAAATAACAAAATGTGTATGATATTATATCAATTGTCCCATGTGACTTTGTTCCTACTTCATTTTACAACTGGATTATTTAAATAAAGCAAAATGGTTTGTGAAAGAGTTTATTGTTCCTTTATACAATGTATTTTACCACTTACCAGCCTGTTGGTGTTTGGTGGTTAAAACTTTGTGGTGCATGGGCAATATATTGTTGAAATAATTGGAGGATATTGAAAAAGAAAATAACAAAAAGTTTAACCTGTACCTACCGTCGTTATTTTTTCAGTCCGTCTTCAGAAACAAAGGTCTTTTTGAGGCCTATGTAAGAACGGGTGTTTCGTCAATGTGGTTTGTATGCAAGCGTATTTTAGCTGCATAGTGAATTGTATTGACTTTTGATATAAATGTTTGCTGTTGACATTAGTTGTCGATTCACCAAGCATCAGTCACATATATGAAGACAGAATTTGAATGGAACACGGTGTCATTGGCAACGCGCGTAAAATGCGCCACTGCGTTGATAGGAGTCGTGTAATCGAGTCAAACGCAACGTTGTTTTCTATATAGACACGGTTAACATGAAGTTGTTCTGGCGATGTTACGAGTAACCCCATGGAACGTACGCAGAGATTTGATCACGGAAAAACAAGGATAGCTCACTTCAAAGCATTTAATGGCGATAAACAGTGTTTTTCGAGAAGTATCTTTTTAATTTGTTAGTCGATTTAATTGTAATTCAAGTTGAATATTTGTTGCTGAAACGCGCGTTCTAGTCGGCCGAGAGCTGCTAACTTTAGTTTCCGATTCACATAAACATACATGTACATACTGTATGTCAGAGGCAACAATGTGCTTGTTGAATAGATTAATATTTCTGCCAAATACGACCTGATTTCCATGTTGTTCTGAGTGTATATATGTGATTTATGAATACACTTATAACAATATGGAAATCGGGTCACGCGGAGTGAATGAAGCAATATTGTCAGTTCGCTGCAACAGTTATTGCGGTCCTCGTTCGGTGGAGGACGAGGTAGGTTGGACTGGAAGCATTATTATTCTGAAGTCACTGAGATGGGACATAAAGTAACAATTAATTGTCAAAAGGACTTTTCGATCAATAAATATCGATTCACTGTTGTAATGCAACTAGTTGTACGTAAATTTTAGCATACATATTCAATTGTCGGTGAAAGAAACGAAGCAATCGTGCATTAAGAGGTATTTGGTGTAACGATCTTTTGCAATGGGAAATTAAAGATTTATAAGTGTTACTATGCATCGAAAGGCCATGTATGTATGAAGTTGCAAGCTGATACGGTTTATATACAAAAAATTGAGACGTTGTCAGTATCGATACCCATCCTGGTTAAGTGGTACTGCTAAATTTGTTATGATATCGCTGGGCAAAGTGATGCTGCATATCATAAAAAAGTACCATTATTTTCTCAAATTGTCATTGTCGCGGTCTTTGGCTAATGCGAGCGATTTGAGGAAAAAGTGTCTGCATGAAACATCCAGGAATTGATTTTGGTCGCTTTGTCACAACCAACGCCGCTATTATAACATATTTTAACATAAAAATGTCATTGAGTGGTTGATACATGGCCTTCCTTCGATTCGAAGGATCACATTGTCTCCATAGCTCTAAGAGAATCGTTTCTCAGCCCACCAGAACACAGTGAGATGTTAGCGACGCTGGGGAAGCATTATTTTTTCTGGTAACTAACAAGCTTCAATCTCAACGACAAACTCCATGCAACGTCCTCTCCGTTATCACTGCGATCGATCACTGCCACAAGGATGGTACATTGCGGACCGATACATCTATTGTCACGTATCGTCGGAACTATATTTAGTCACCTATTATCTTATTTTAACCACCACAAGTTTGAAATAATGGTAATTATTTCGGTATATTTATATAAGAACAATATGAACTGTGCCAGACATAGACAATTTTAATCCTGAAACATAAGAACGAAGGTCATGTAAGAAATCCTTACCAAATGTCCTTGTGGCAGTGGTATCTCAGCGGATCGAGCGATGGGATATAACTCTGCCTGGAGTTTGTCTCAACGGCTTGACCATTTCCGAGTCCGCTTTCTCTTGCGAAAGCGGATATGGTCGAGCTGTTGAGATTGCAGCAAGCTTCTAAACACAAACGAATACCAGCGGGACTGCGATGAATAGGAAATAACTTTTAATTAAACATCGAAATCCACATAATAATTACGTATACAACTAATATATGCTACCACCCCCCCCCCCCCAAAAAACATCCATTTGAACGTATACTTCGGACTATTTTTGTACTTGTCTACTTGTTTTCGTTTGTGTTCGTTCACTTGTGTTCGTCGTTTGGTGTGACTGTCGCCAATTGCAACAAAACACACCCGGGTTACGCAAGTATTTTTGCGTTACGTGTTACGCGACGTTTACGTTTACTCAACTATCTTTGCGTTGCAGGTTGAAAAGTTAATTGATATACGTGGCAATCAAATCATTCACCGCCGTGTAACACGCGACTCTTCAAAAACACAACGCGCTAAGATATATATGACCTGGAACAATATAATTAATTACAAAATAATCATGTAAAACTGAACATACCACCTTATACTGGAGTGGCAAGAAGTTTGAACGACTAACATGAGCTATTCGTATTTCTTATCAGTAGTATCTTATCAGACATGGAGCGATGTTCGAGTGAAAATACAGACGTCCGACAGACGGATTCATATTAATTGGAGGGAAAAGTTCAGATAATAAGTTCATCAATGGTTTTTTGTTGAACTTATTATCTGAAAATTGCCTGAGGGAACTACACGTCAATGGGTATTTAGTATAGAAAAGGGTTAACCATGCACATGTGGCTTCGAGAAGAGATTTCTTTCTATTAAGGTATAGGGTTATGCCTTTTCCCAAGCTAGTGTGGCTGTTTCAGAACAGACATTACTTTCCATTAAGAACCACAGGAGCGTGTAGTTAAAACGAGCAAAATATAAATTAAAAAATATATCAGTTTAAAACGCGCGCGCTATTTAATTTAATACATTTAAAATATTGTTTATCGACGCACTTCTTAAAGTGGCGCGCTCGTTTTAAACTGTTATATTTTTAAATTTATATTTTGCTCGTTTTAACTACACGCCCCTGTGGTTATCAATGGAAAGTAATGCCTGTTCTGAAACAGCCATGCACTAGCGGCATGACCATATATACTATCTTGGGAAAAGGCATAACCATATACCATAATAGAAAGAAATCTCTTCTCGAAGCCACATGTGCATGGTTAACCCTTTTATATACTAAATACCCATTGACGAGTTGTTCCCTTAAGCAATGTTCAGATAATAAGTTCAACAAACGACAATTGTCGAACTTATTATCTGAACAGTTCCCTCCATAACATAACAGCATAACTATATACGTCTGGTGATAACGCAATTATCTGATTCAAGAAAAAACTATGATAAACAACGCAAGTCATATATAGCTAAGTTTTAAATGTTTATTGTGAATATATCTGAATATATTTTGAAATTATCCCTACACTTTGGCTTTGTGGGAAGCGCTCAGATGCTCTGCATACATCCAGTTATTTCAGGATTGCTTGATTGTTCAGATTGAGCGTGGCAGGGTTACTATCAGGTAAACGAACCAGAGCTGCTATTATATATAAGTGTAGATGTCGTGGGATGGAGAGCCGTATATAGTACAGAGCTACCGTGTATTACCGAATATTCCCTTAATAGGACACCACGGACCAACCAAGCAATACCTATCAGTAGTATATATATATTAGACAATAAATCATTACAAGTTAGGACTATGTGTCGTAGTATGTTCGTCCAATCTTGTCGTGATTATAAAATATACTTTTGTTTTTGGGGGCGCAATTGCCGACAAATGCAGATATTTTACAAGTGCATATGACGACAATAACCCCACTTAACATACTACACAGGGCAATTGAGACTTGTGACACTGAAGGTAGGACGTTTGGGGAAGATGGTGGGATATTTTCAAACCAATCTATATGCTGTTACTGTTTGTATTGTATAAATATCGAGCTAACAGTTTCGAACTGTACACCAGAATAAGTTTCAACAGACTGTCGGGAATTGCATATGCCAAATCTTAACATACAGTATGTCATCTGCTATATACGATTGTCGATAACATTTACTATCGTTTGATGTTTGCATGTGCCCGCGGTCATCTGGCAGCTCAAATTTCCACAATGTAGGCTTTCCATAACTTACAGGAGTATCTGCGACCACCAGAAGTGTATCACTTGATCAGATACCTGATACTTGAGTGCGTGCTCAAAGTGTACCTGCTCAAACTCTAATTCAATAACAATGCTGACTTATCGCTTTTATCAGAAAACATGCCATTCCTCTCAGGTCATTAACCTCACACGATTTAACCAACATGTTCAATGCTCCGCATCTCAGAACAATATGAGCACGTGTTTATCGGCTCATTACAATGTTATGAGCTCATCGTGTTGTTGGATTATCTTATCTGTATCTAAACACCAAATTGCATATAACATTATCTACCGCACATTGAGCTAGCCTGTAAATTGATGTGATCAATATTTATCTTCTCAGATGACAAGTGCATGCCTTGCGTTTACTCATAAAACCACATTAATATTTCCTATATATATTAATCACAATACAATCCGTATAAAGAACACAGTTCCGATACATTCTTGTTTTTTACAGGGGATTCTTGTCTTCGAGATCTTGCTTGCTGAATACTGGCTCACGAAAGGTAATCGTGCTCTAGGCTCATTATCATTGTTAAAGATCCACGGTCCCATTTAACACCATTAACCCTTTCATGACGGGAGCTCGCTGGTCGCATTAAAGATCCTATGCTGGTGCATTCTTTATATATGCGAGTCTCTCATATGGAGCCTCACATATATAAGAGCATGCACTGGCTCACAAGGTCAACATAAATATTGTTAGGCCAATATTCTCTTATATACGACAGGCTCCATATGGGTGACTTGCATATATAAGAGAATGCGTTGCCACAGGGTTTTCGACAAATTTCAGGAAACCCCTGTAAAGGAAATGTTCACTTACTGTTTCTTCAGCTTCAGGAGTAAACATATCTGCGTTAATTCGATGAAATCACCATTCAAATATCAGCGCTATTAGCTAGACCTAGAATTGTTGTCGGGCTAGCATAAAATCCACTGGATTTTGTATAGAAATACATATACACGGACAGGCGCGGACGCTGTCGTGAGAAGTCGAGAGCCTGCACAGGGTCACTGCTCGTAATTCCAACATCACAAGGCTGACATGCATGATCCACGTGTTACAAGATTGGTTATAATTTAATGAATATTTTAGGTACGGGTTGTCCATTTAATAATAGTCAAACTTATTCGCATTGGGTAATTTATTGGTAATTAATAAGCTAATTTTGATCGCTAAAGCATCTTAATATTTTGCATGACGAAATACCGTTGTTGTTGTACCCAGATGATACGGAGACCCTCGGATCTGACAGCGGATCTTTAATTAAAGGCACATTTCGGCTTACGAAATATAATCACGGACATTCCGTTTATATCTCAATTAATATTTCGAGAATATTAATATGTTGGATCAAGATCATGTTCGTGGTAAAACTTGTTTTTAACACGACTTTTATGTATAATACGTACTTCCATTAAAGACACTCACATATCGGATTAGAATATAGCTTGAATTATCCAACAACGTTAGTATAGTTCAGTATTCAGCACATGATGTTGAGATGCATATATCCGTCACGATCTTAAGACCCGCCCTTAAAATAGTTCAAACATGGATCCTTCATTTTCCCAAAGGAAGTCCAAAAATATTTTCAACTAAAACTGGCCATATATCATTGCATTTAAATCACACTGTATGTCCGTATTTCACGAACAAAGACCCATACATCTTCTGTGACTTATATTTTGCAGCCCTTGACATTCCTGACAGGATGTACCTGTTTTATGACGTCCACCTCACGTGGTATGGCGCTAGAGAGTATTGTGCGCAAAGAAACTCAACCCTTTTGAAGATCAAGGACAGTTCGACATTAGGAGACATGGGGCTCCAGTATTCCTTAAAGTGAGTGTATTGTTTGGCGAAAGGAGTGCCCATATGTTATATATCTGGCAGGATATGACGATCTCTCGTCGTTTGACATAAGATGTCTATAGATGTAATATGTTATCTCTTTGTAGGATATGGCGGACCTCTCGTCGTTTGACATACATGTAAGATGTATATATGTAACATGTTGTCTCCCTTTGAAAACGTGACGATCTCTCGTCGTTTGACATAAGATTGCTAGTTGTAGTAATTATGTTATCTCTCTTGGAGGACATGAAGATTTCTCTTCGTTTGACATAAGATTGCTAGTTAATTGTAGTAATTATGTTATCTCTCTTGGAGGACATGAAGATTTCTCGTCGTTTGACATAAGATTGCTAGTTAATTGTAGTAATTATATTATCTCTCTTGGAGGACATGAAGATCTCTCGTCGTTTGACATAGGATTGCTATTTGTAGTAATTATGTTATCTCTCGGAGGACATGAAGATCTCTCGTCGTTTGACATAAGATTGCTAGTTGTAGTAATTATGCTATCTCTCTTGGAGGACATGAAGATCTCTCGTCGTTTGACATAAGATTGCTATTTGTAGTAATTATGTTATCTCTCGGAGGACATGAAGATCTCTCGTCGTTTAACATAAGATTGCTATTTGTAGTAATTATGTTATCTCTCGGAGGACATGAAGATCTCTCGTCGTTTGACATAAGATTGCTATTTGTAGTAATTATGTTATCTCTCATGGAGGACATGAAGATCTCTCGTCGTTTGACATAAGATTGCTATTTGTAGTAATTATGTTATCTCTCGGAGGACATGAAGATCTCTCGTCGTTTAACATAAGATTGCTATTTGTAGTAATTATGTTATCTCTCGGAGGACATGAAGATCTCTCGTCGTTTGACATAAGATTGCTATTTGTAGTAATTATGTTATCTCTCATGGAGGACATGAAGATCTCTCGTCGTTTGACATAAGATTGCTATTTGTAGTAATTATGTTATCTCTCGGAGGACATGAAGATCTCTCGTCGTTTGACATAAGATTGCTATTTGTAGTAATTATGTTATCTCTCTTGGAGGACATGAAGATCTCTCGTCGTTTGACATAAGATTGCTAGTTGTAGTAATTATGTTATCTCTCGGAGGACATGAAGATCTCTCGTCGTTTAACATAAGATTGCTATTTGTAGTAATTATGCTATCTCTCTTGGAGGACATGAAGATCTCTCGTCGTTTGACATAAGATTGTTAGTTGTAGTAATTATGTTATCTCTCGGAGGACATGAAGATCTCTCGTCGTTTGACATAAGATTGCTAGTTGTAGTAATTATGCTATCTCTCTTGGAGGACATGAAGATCTCTCGTCGTTTGACATAAGATTGTTAGTTGTAGTAATTATGTTATCTCTTGGAGGACATGAAGATCTCTCGTCGTTTGACATAGGATTGCTAGTTGTAGTAATTATGTTATCTCTCGGAGGACATGAAGATCTCTCGTCGTTTGACATAAGATTGCTAGTTGTAGTAATTATGTTATCTCTCGGAGGACATGAAGATCTCTCGTCGTTTGACATAGGATTGCTATTTGTAGTAATTATGTTATCTCTCGGAGGACATGAAGATCTCTCGTCGTTTGACATAAGATTGCTAGTTGTAGTAATTATGTTATCTCTCGGAGGACATGAAGATCTCTCGTCGTTTGACATAGGATTGCTATTTGTAGTAATTATGTTATCTCTCGGAGGACATGAAGATCTCTCGTCGTTTGACATAATATTGTTAGTTGTAGTAATTATGTTATCTCTCTTGGAGGACATGAAGATCTCTCGTCGTTTGACATAAGATTGCTAGTTGTAGTAATTATGTTATCTCTCTTGGAGGACATGAAGATCTCTCGTCGTTTGACATATATAAGATGACTATAATTTTATGTAACATGTTGTCTCTCTTTGAAAACATGACGATCTCTCGTCGTTTAACATAAGATTGTTAGTTGTAGTAATTATGTTATCTCTCATGGAGGATATGAAGATCTCTCGTCGTTTGACATAATATTGCTATTTGTAGTAATTATGTTATCTCTCATGGAGGACACGAAGATCTCTCGTCGTTTGACATAAGATTGCTATTTGTAGTAATTATGTTATCTCTCGGAGGACATGAAGATCTCTCGTCGTTTGACATAAGATTGCTATTTGTAGTAATTATGTTATCTCTCGGAGGACATGAAGATCTCTCGTCGTTTGACATAAGATTGCTATTTGTAGTAATTATGTTATCTCTCGGAGGACATGAAGATCTCTCGTCGTTTGACATAGGATTGCTAGTTGTAGTAATTATGTTATCTCTCTTGGAGGACATGAAGATCTCTCGTCGTTTGACATATATAAGATGACTATAATTTTATGTAACATGTTGTCTCTCTTTGAAAACATGACGATCTCTCGTCGTTTAACATAAGATTGTTAGTTGTAGTAATTATGTTATCTCTCATGGAGGATATGAAGATCTCTCGTCGTTTGACATAAGATTGCTATTTGTAGTAATTATGTTATCTCTCGGAGGACATGAAGATCTCTCGTCGTTTGACATAAGATTGCTATTTGTAGTAATTATGTTATCTCTCGGAGGACATGAAGATCTCTCGTCGTTTGACATAAGATTGCTATTTGTAGTAATTATGTTATCTCTCATGGAGGACACGAAGATCTCTCGTCGTTTGACATAAGATTGCTATTTGTAGTAATTATGTTATCTCTCGGAGGACATGAAGATCTCTCGTCGTTTGACATAAGATTGCTATTTGTAGTAATTATGTTATCTCTCGGAGGACATGAAGATCTCTCGTCGTTTGACATAAGATTGCTATTTGTAGTAATTATGTTATCTCTCGGAGGACATGAAGATCTCTCGTCGTTTGACATATATAAGATGACTATAATTTTATGTAACATGTTGTCTCTCTTTGAAAACATGACGATCTCTCGTCGTTTAACATAAGATTGTTAGTTGTAGTAATTATGTTATCTCTCGGAGGACATGACGATCTCTCGTCGTTTGACATAATATTGCTATTTGTGGTAATTATGTTATCTCTCATGGAGGACACGAAGATCTCTCGTCGTTTGACATAATATTGCTATTTGTGGTAATTATATTATCTCTCTTGGAGGACATGAAGATCTCTCGTCGTTTGACATAAATAAGATGACTATATGTAAGTTGTAGTAATTATGTTATCTCTCTTGCAGGATATGAAGATATCTCGTCGTTTGACATAAGATTGCTAGTTGTAATATGTTGTGTCTCTTGAAGGATACGACAATCTCTCATCGTTTGACATCATATGTCTATAGTTGTAAGCATTGTGGAAATCAAACTGGTAACAACGAGCCACTGTTCGATCGGGAAATCTTGTATTGATATTTGATCATGCATATTTGAGGGCGTGCTCTTTTCTCTGCTCTGTTCCGTTTCCCATTTGAACAGCTATTGATCCTAATGATATACATGTATATACAACTGTATTTGTCGGTTCTAAGTCCGAAACGAAACTCTAATCAATGGGGGATAAATGACGTTGCTTATATAACAAATTTCTTGCGCTTGGAGATCCACTGAATAAGAACTGTGTCGGCTGATGGGCTGGATATGTTTGTTGGTCGAAGTTTCAGCCTCACAGGCTCTCGACTTCAGAGCACTAACATTATGGGCCCAGGATTCTTATATTCATATTTGAGAGACATGGACGTCCAACGAATGTCGTGTAGAAAATATAGTAGAACCATCACCTGCTCGTATCTGAGCTTCGCGTACATCGATTCGAGTCCCCAGATCCACGAAGTTAAATTACGCGTATTCCTAGCTGCAGCGGGTAGAATGCAAATTGTTTGTAAATATTTATGAGTAATCAAGTGGCGCGTGAACAAATAATTGCTGATGCACAAAGGCTACACTAATGACTTTGTTTTATGAAGCATTTGAAGACACGGCAAGTTGTTTGTAATGAGTGACTTTTGTTCGGTCATGGCTATATATCCAAATTAATCTATAGATCTTGAATAGTTCAACAGCACGGTTAAAGGCACGTGAGGCCTTAGTTGTCGAAAATATTCATATTTGTTCCAATCACCGTAAACAGAAAAACATTAAATCGCATACAGTTTCGTTCAATATATACCATGACAATCGCGTAAACAGCAAGATTTACTATATTTTACCTAAGCAAGAGCCTGATTGTGTTACAGAAGACAGCACAATACTGCTGGCTAATCACACACAAATGGCATAAACGCTCTTTATTCGTTCCATATCAGGAATTCACCCACAAAGAACGCTCTTTATGTTTACCATCATAATATAAACAAACACCAGAAAAGTAACTTTTTATGCTTTTGTTTACATAACAATGGTCAAATATATGACAATAACATACTGTTTATGCGATATTTCTTATTTGTATACGGACAAAGTCTGTTTGTGGCGGTTTTTGACAGGTGGAAATATTTTCACAGGATACCCACCGCCAAGGCCAACCGTACCTTTAACATCTTTGAATGCGGCTATATAATTCCTCAAGGAAAATGATTTTACGCGAAGTTTCATTTCATCACATATTTGCTACATGAATAGTTGGCAATGATATGTGCACGTATTTTGATGATCCCTTATTGGTAAAACTATAACGACAGACAGATATGTGAGAGACGACTATATACGAACGAAGGAAAGTTGTGGGTCATATATATATATAAATATTAATATAGGTCCTTATAGTTGTTCAGCCACATTGGTGAAACAGACAGACGAATTCTAATCATGTTTTTCTCAAAGCTGAATGTCTTCAAAAGATAAAAAATCCCGCTACCACTGACGAATATCGTAAGGAAAAATATTGGCGTAGGGTTAGGTTATCTTCCTCTGCCAAGTAAATATTGAACATTTTGGATCCGGTGTGTGAAGTGAAATACAAGAGTAGATACTCCTATTTCTAGTGAGCTTTTTGAGTTTGTCCGCTCTACTTAAGAATTTAGTATCACACTGCCAAATAATATGGTCACAATAATCGAGAATTGCCGATGGTCATTACAATGCTCAAATAGCAATTATCCACCGAAGCAAATTAGTTCAGACGGTTCACTAAGCCAGTTTGATGCAAATTATTGTGAGAAAATCTTATCATATGTACACAAATTTATATATTTTGGTGAAGCTAAGATATAATGTCACCTTTGCATGTCAAAATTGGAACTCCCCATCCAAGATGGCTTCCAAAATGGCAACCGTAAGTGGAAAATTTGACGTTTCTTCACTAATATCTTCCAGATCAGTTTCTGCAGTTTGGAACTGGTTGAGAACTAGGACTTTATTTTCTATTGTTCATGTTAACTGATCTTTGAAGCAATCAAATATGCCATTCATGTCACTTTGGCTAAAAATGGCTGCCAAAATGGCGGCCAAAATATGGAAAATGGTAAATATTGCCACAGCGTGCCATGCAATTGCTTACAAGTTGTTGTTGATGAACAATATTGGCCATTCTGTCTTAAAGGGGTACTGTACATTAAATCCGGCCATTTATGGGACCATCTCCTTTTATACTCAACAACATATATGCAACAAATGAAAGAATTTGAGCCACGGATGAGTGCAAAATACCCCCATTTACTTATGAACGATGTAAAACAAGATGGTAATTATAATGAAAATGAATTTATGGCTGGAGTCATAAATTCATTTTCATCATAACTACCATGTTGTTTGCATCGTTCGTAAAGCACATGATCATATTTTCCACTAATCCATGGATCAAATTCATTAATGTGTTGCATATATTCTGTTGAATATAAAACGATATGGTCCCACAAATGGCCGGATTTAGTGTACAGCACCCCTTTAAATACATTGAATACTAACACTTCTGAATTACATTTGCTAATTGTGACTATTGTAACCACTGACATTACCAGAAATATTGGATTTTTCTATCACGAACTTGACATCAAAACCGAAAAAAAAAATCGTTTTCAGTTATCGACCATTTTTCCAAGTAAAATTTAACTGTCTTTGGTATAATAGATGTTTATTGTTTAATATCTCTCTTAAATGTGTCACACTGATCTGTATTTAGACAAAATTACTATGTGAAGCTCAGGACATTTAGTTGTCAGTTGATAAAGTAACATGGTTAACAACCAAAAGAGTCACTTTTTCGGAACAGCAGGGAACAGGTTTGTGTCAGAGAAAATGCAGGTCGAGTGTTGTTTAGTTTATCGCAAAAAGTGCTGTGAATTGTTTATAAGCGGAGTCACGATACTTCGTCATTTCATTATTTAGATTCGCGCGCATTATACGTCGGTTGTAAAACCCCTTATTTGGTGCGTCTGCAACTTACAACTCACGATACTATATTTTTGGTGGTTTTTTTTGGACATAACAAAGCGTACAAATGAGACAATAACATGCAATGTACGCGATATTAATGATTGGTATAAGAACAGTATCTATTTATTATATAATATTCATTGCACCAACTCACTATATAGTCAATTTCCCAATGTAGATATTCTGGTGGGGTTTAAGCCATTCCTGTTAGGTATAGTATTATAATATAAAATGTGTTTAAAAGATAGATATTCAATAAAAAAATGTTGTAATGTTCAAAAGTAACATTCTTGTCAAAAATACAAGAAGTTGAAGTGGAACACAGTTGTTATTAAAATGTGTTTTAAATGTATAGACATCGCAATAAGATCACATGCGCTGTCCAACCAATGCGTGGCCTCTGTGCAAATGGGCGCCTCTCGCTGTTAAACCTCTCAATGTAATTTGGATTTTTGGCGAAATATAAACATCAATACTTTTTGTAATAAACATATCCTGGGAAGAAATGTATCAATATTTTTGCCTTTCTCCGTTAGATGACTCATGTGGCGATGCACAATTTGTCTGGTGGCACTGTGACTCGCATTAAATGTAGAAAAATAATGTGAACCAACTCTGTGGCGAATACAATGTTCCCAATATACGTGTATGCATGGGCATTCTGGTCGTTTTTATGTAATTTTGCGGCATAAGTTGCATAATTTATATGGAAATTATGGAAGGTGAATGTAAAGATAACAATCAGAAACCGAAAATATTCACGTATATTGGTTGAAATGCGTGAAAATCAAACTAACTGAGAGTATGACATACCCCCTATGTGTTTGTGCACGCTATTGTTCTACTTCAACCGTTGTCACCGCCGCGCCCACGAATTGGGCATCACCAGATGACCCCTTTTCAATAAACTATTGATATATTTCATATCATGATAACAATTTTATTGCAAAAATGTGGACATGTTTATGTTTATATTTTGTTAAAAAAAAAACAGAGAAAAAAAAAACAGAAACCAAATTGCACTGAAAGGCCTATAAGGCATCAGCCAATAGCGAAAGATGCTTAATCTGGGTTCAATAAATCGCAATAAGACGTGGCACGCGAGGTTATATAGGACCCGCCATATCAAATCCAGTCGGAAGTCGGGATTTTTTTTACCCTGTGCCAATACATTCTCTTATATATGCGAGTCGACCATAGGTCGCCTCGCATATATAAGAGAATGCATTGGCCTAACAATTTTTTACAATTTTAATAATTTTTTCTTGTATTCTTTAACAATTTTATAATTTCACCCATACAGAGCCCCAGACAAACATGAGCAGACGGCACTCTTCTATGTGCTTATATATATGTGTGGGGCTCCCTGCAGGGTAATGGATGTTTTTTATGTTCTAAAAATTGTAAGAAACATTTATTTAAAAAACATGATAAAAAATTGTTAAGCCAATGCATTCTCTTATATATGCTAGGCGACCCATGGTCGACTCGCATATATAAGATAATGCATTGGCACAGGGTAAAAAAATCCCGACTTCCGACTGGATTTGATATGGCGGGTCACATATAGGATTGAGGCTAGGATTATTGACGAAATAACGGAGATGTTTGAAGAAGTTCGTAAATTCTTTCATACAAATCTCCGTTATTTCGTCAAAGTACGTTCCGTATAGAGTTGTCACTATTCCGATTAACTCAGGATACTTATTTCGAAATGTAATCATAACCTCGCGTATTATCTGTTACTGCGTTGAATACCAATCGCTATCTATAATCGTGAACCCGATTAAGCATCTTTCGCTACATACATGTATATAACCGTGCACGTATATAGGTGAACACATTGAGAGGCCTCCATGTGCACACAGAGGCCGTGAATAGGATGGGCTGTGTGGAGACAGGCTGCCATGATTGGCCCATGAACATTTGAGTTTCAGAAATGAAACTATCTCCATTTGAATAATAATAATTTCCGATACGTCTAAACATGATTCATGCGCATGCAGACCTACATAATTGTACAAGATATAGTGGCGTATGATCTGTTGATCACACATTGATATAAATGGAATATGAAATTGACCATGATGGCAAATTAATTTGATCACGTCAAATAAAAGAAGATGAATATTTTTAAAATGATTTACTTCCGGTTATACGTCAATTCCCCGCGACAATATGTCGGCATTAGATCGAACGCGCTCTGTATTCTCCTGTTGGTGATAGTGTCTTTCCGGTCGTCATTTCGCCTGTTATTGGACTTCAGGTCGCAACGCCGCCGTTTGACACGACGCTTAAACTTACTCCTACACTAGTTCATGTTACCAGTTTAAAGGGATACTGTACACATATGTTGTTGGTTTCTATAGTCTCTGAGTCGTAGAATAAGGTAACCAGATGTCCATTATTTGAAAGTCTGTTGAGTACGAAGTAATGTTACGGATGGCAGATTAACCGGAATGAGAATATATCAATTGTCGTTGTCGAGTAATTTTTTGACAGTTTTCGAGCAAATGTATCAAACAAATGTTATATTATATGCATACTAGTCCCATATACTTATATAAGTCATTGTATATATAGTCGCTATATAGTTAGTAAGTGGCTTGAGTATCAACATATTTTTTTATAGACGATCACGTTGCCATGCTTGTCTAATCCACTATCTGTGAATTATTTTGATTACGTCTTGTACACGGAATTCGTAATTAAATTTATGGCTCCAGCCATAAGTTAAATTTATATCAAATTATTAACTTTGATTTTAAGACAATCCATTAACCTGAACGTTTACATAATACATCTTCGACTCAAATTACTTCGTTTTCTATATATGATCCATATTAGATCGTTGTTATCATCGGGAATTTATGGTGTACAGTACCCCTTTAAATGAACGTATAGACGCGACCTCATATTATAGATTGTTTTGCGGCTGTTTGTTGAACTTAAAAGTTGAATATTTCGACAAATAAATACTTCTTTTTTTTCAGTGTTTCTCTGACCATCGTCTGTTTATATTACTGAAAAGCCCGATAGATCGTATCGATGTTTTACATACTTGCAATGTACAGCAGATCGGGATTTAGGAGAGGGGTGTTAATTGTATTAATTGTAATTATATATTTGAATGTCCATATAGAGGGGAAATTAATACTGTTTAAACTTAATTATTGGGATAATCCAGTCAGTAATCAGCTGTTCGACATTTGCTACCTAAGTGCCATTCCGATCGATACATGGCCACAAGCCTACAAATAGCGTGTCTGTCATTTGGAGAATGAGGTCCCCAGAGGGTGAATTTAGTGATGCTATCCCGCATATCATCACCAAATTCACCCTCTGTGAAACTAATTCTGCTTTGGTCTCATCTCCTGGGAAGATCTACATTGTATAGTCTCATAACATTGTTTTTAGTTAATTTTTCCCTTCTGGGAAATTTCTATATCCCATCATTTGCAGAAGATAAAATGCATTTATATTCGAGGCGACTAATGGGTGAACATCACCAACTTCAACTGGGGAACTTCAATCTGATCATAGGTTTCCCATAGCCGTTGAGGCCTGAGCAGAATGAGGTCCCCAGAGGATGAATTTAGTGATGAATATAGTGATAGCATCACTAAATTCATCCTCTGGGGGACCTCATTCTGCAAATGCAGGCTTTCATGGCCATTTCGATAAGAAATGAGAATTTGTTCATGCACGTCGAAGCAATAAACACTCCATAAATTTCGGAGGAAGTGCTTTGTGCTGTTCCAAGATAACTGTTGATGTGTCAACATAATTCGAAACCACGACCAGACTGATATACGCAGCGCAACTTCCTGTTTATATTTACTCCGAGAGCTGAGACCCGATTTCATGATTTTGTTTTAGGTAAAAAGGTATCTGGGTATTTTTAGAATCGGCGCGAACCATCCGGCGAGTCGAATCAGAAAACCCACTTCTTATACGATTTGGGAGTGTCTGTCTGTGAATCCCGTATGTTATGTTTTTAAGAGGTGCATTATTTAACAAATATCGAAAAAACATTTTGTGCTATTATCTCTTGGAATACTAATCAAGCAGGCATGTTCAGTACTACACATTTTCGCGTATAATTAGTGTCGCAACATAAATCAATTGTGTGTTTGCCGAGATGCTACGGAATACGCAAGGGGCGTGACGTTTCGATGTGACATTGGCTAAAAACATGTCGTCCAGTTCGTTTAGCATGTATTTTGCGGAAAGTTATCAATGCCAAGTTTCTGATTTGCCCATAAAACTGCAATAGTCATTTTTTGAATGATATGAGGCATCCTGATACAACATTGTCTTATTAATAAACGCACAGTCACAATTATATTACCTTTCCCTTACGTGTTGTAACGCCGAGCGCCCGGGCGGGTTAACACGTTACAGTTTTTTTGCTCCATTGTCTCCTTCGTGCGAACAAACCGTGGTGTTTAACAATTGGTCAAGGTTATCTGCTAACTTTGCTATATATAACGCCATTCACATCATTAATTTTGTCAAAAATAGACAAGATGGCGACCAAACTGGCGTCCGAATGCAGGAAAATTGACGATTGTTTGGTATGATTTATCATTGTTTGTTAGTTTTAATGGTGGACGAAAGACTATGAATCTGTTTAGCCCATCGCGGTATGGGGAAGTATTCCACTTCATGTAGAAACCACCTAACTCAGATTAGCAACTGGCGAAGTTGTACAGACACACGAATCAGATTATCTCAATTGTGATAGACATCCGCGTTTATATGGGATTGTATTAGCTTCGCAGCTGCTGCCACCTAATGGCAAACTGGTGCTATGTGTATCTTCATACTGGGCTACCGGGACCACGAGACCTCTTGGTAAAGTTCACATGTCTCCACCTATCTATTTTGCGATGTTAATGTAGTTTTACAAGGATGTGTGTTGCTGTGTTATTTACAACTTTAAAGAGCAGTCAGTCCCATTGCTTGTTATCATTTTACATAAGATATTACATTTTGAAAGGGGATCGCATCATTTAGCAAATTGATTTACCCGATTAAGTTGTTTGTTTGACCCATTACCCATCCAATTGTTTAATATTTTATGACATAGAATAATAACTCATAATTAAATCAATTTAATAAGTAAAAAGCTGATTCAACACCGGTTTCAACTAATATAGACGGATTTGTGAAAGTGTTAAACAACAAAAAAGTTTTCTCACGTATTGACGTGTCAATTTTATATACCATCATGATGACATGCGGGCAGCAATTTGTCTTATTCCTAGTGTTTGAAGAACACAATCATATTATTGATAGCGGATGGTTTTATTCAGACCGTTAATATACCACACAGCAGACCTGTGTGTATTTCCTATAAACAATAACTGATATATCGAATACCGTGATATGTGGTATCTGCATTTGTCCTTATCAGCATCTCAACCACCCTGCTGACATTACTTAGGCCTATTCCCTAATTTGATTACAGTTTGGAAGCCATCTTGAATTTTGTTTTATCTGTTTTGAATATTTGGATATATACTCATTACACTGCATACTAAGGTCTGACTGTTATCACCGAATTTATATGATCTTTGAAAAAGTGAAATTTAATCTCATTAGAAATTGTGCTGAAATTTCATTGCCGTATTACTTAACATTCATGTTATAATCAATCTAGTCGGACTTGATACACATAGTATTGCCATTTTCTTTGCTAAAATAACACATTGTGCTGAGCCCTGAAGTTTTATGTTATGGTTGTGTAAATGATAACCAAACTCAGTCCACAAAGAATGCTTTATCTGAATTATCCCCCCCCCCAATGCCAAAATTACTACAATCGGACGCCATTTTGGCCGCCATCTTGTGTATTGCTGACTCAAATGAAAATATAAATGGTCATGTATACAATAAAGTTAAGAGGTAGCATTGAACAATTGCTAACCACCGCGGTTCACTTGCACAAATGAGGTAATAGACCAATAAACCATTCACGCGTTAATTATTAGGGGCGAGGGAAAGGTGAATCATGACTGTGAGTTGATTGATTGATTGATTGATTTGGGTTTATTGTCGCTTTAGCAACTAAGGCCATATTACGACATTGCCAGTTTTAGTGGTGGAGGAAATCCGCACACTTGCGACTAATCTAACAGTGATTTCAATGGCTGATAATCTCGTCAACCACCGGCCATCGGCGAGTAACTGGCAACTCCACCAGATAACGATTTCGAGTTACAAAGTCCACGATGGAAACATGTGGATTTGAACCCTTATCGCCAGCGCTGGAGGGCGAAACGGCTTTGAGTGGTACCCCTAACCGATTGAGCCACCGAGGCCCGACTGTGAGTTGACTAATGCGGTAATGTTGACATAATATGTATGGTTCATGAAATTAAGAAATGACTATAGTGCAGTGCAGACATTTGTTACAAAGAACCAGACTGATATGATTTTATTTCTATTTCATCTTATTTATTTTCTCATTTTTGGGGGTAGGTCCCTGTTTGACTCTGTGTAATACCGCCCCACACGGATATGAACACAACTAATCATGTATACTTGCATATCAGAGACCCAGTGACTAAGTTGTTAATGTGTATGGCGCCAACATAAACCGCCCAGCGATGTCCAAGTTGGTTGGAATCCCGATAAGTATGCTTGTCAGCTGCTTTCTGACGGTCGGAAATAAACCGAACCAAGCCGTTCACAATATGCATATATAATTGTCAGTGGCCAGGAGTTCTGGATAGGGTTGGAGCATGCATCTGGTACAGATTTAAAATGGGTCGATGGTACTGAATTAACATGGACGAATTGGCAACCAGCAGCCGAGAATGCAGTCGGGTGCGCCGCTTCGACACCATGGCCGGATTCAAAATGGAAACGATACAGCTGCTACAAAAATCTACCGTTCGTGTGCCAGCGGAAAGGTTCGTTTAAAGTTAAAGGCCCACTTAATATTCGAACCCCCAGATCACATTGTATAAAATCTATGCCATTTGATATACCATTTGAAAAAGGAAGCTCCAAAATAAAAGTTACCCTGTGTAATAAACTGTGAACATGTTGTTTTTGTTGAGGTACCGACGTGTTTTCTGTGCTTAAGTTTCATATGGACTGTACTGCAAAGTATATTATTTTCAACGGAAGGGGAATAGCTCTATATCTTAGTCTGAATTATAATGCATTCTGGGAGCGAAACGGGAGAAATGTTTCTATGAT
Organism: Siphonodentalium dalli; assembly: GCA_032622095.1. Lineage (NCBI taxonomy): Eukaryota > Metazoa > Mollusca > Scaphopoda > Gadilida > Siphonodentaliidae > Siphonodentalium > Siphonodentalium dalli. The sequence goes on along the minus strand of CP136062.1, from coordinate 114,016,116 downwards.
TTCAGCTATTTTCTATTACTCTATGGGCATCTTCTGAGACACAGACGTTCCAAATGGTGATGAATTATAGTATTTTAATCATTTTTATGTCATACATTGTTATTAAAACCGTATATCAAGGCACTATACAAAAAATAATCAGCTTTTCAATGAATCTCTAATTTTGAGGATATAGCTTCAATTTTCCAAAATTAAGTTTCTGAAAAAGTAAAGACATATTGTGGACTATGTTCAGTGAATAAAATTAGTTAATTAGTATGTAAATATTTACTACTTTAGTCGTGACGAATTATTGAGTGATACATATACGGCAATAATTCCGCCAACAAACGTCACTGAATGTAATCCGTTTATAACAATAACGCTGTTTTTCCGACTATTTGGTTAACTATAACACTTATGAAACGAATAATTTTGGCATGATATTCCCTATTCCAGTCTGAAGAACTCATCGGAGTGTTCCACATTACTTTAACCATGACCATAAATGTTGAAATAATCCAACTCTGCACCGCCTTAATGGCGTGTTCACATTCAGCTGCAAGAAAATATCTGCCAGAAAATATCAGGTTTGACTTTTGGTCTGCAAACTAATCGAATATCAAACTATTCTGATATTTCAAACCAACCAAGTAAACTGTGAAACATACAATTTATTTGTGAGCACATGTGCATGAAATTTCCAACTGATGACAATGTTGACCGAAGTTGGCGTGTCCACCAATCCAAATCCCAAATTAAGTTTTATAGAGTTGTGGATTTGGTTTGGTTCAATGGGCTGTGGGGAATAGCACGTGTCTGACTGCCATACGTACAGGGGTGGCGACACGGGGCTTGGTGTGTCTCACCCCCCCCCCAACTTTGGTCAAATTGTTCAACAGTTGGAAATTTCAGACCTGACACAATAATAGTTGGAAATTTCACACCAACAATAGGTTGAAATTGTTCTCGTATAGTTTGATTTTCCAACCAGAAATATGCGTCGAATTTGATGTTTTCAGACCGTCGAATTTGTTGTTTTCAGACCAACAGTTGCATATCTTCCTACTTTTGGTTAACATTTTTGCCTGAAATAGGCATCAGTTGGACAATTTCCAACGTTAGGTGAATGGTGTCCGTCAATCGACCACAGTAACGTATGTTCGGCCGACAGTCCTCGTCATTCTTAGAAATTTGACATTTATTCCGAAGAACGATCAGCAGAAAATGTCAAAATCTGCTATCGCTCTGACCATAACGTTGTTCAACGTAAATGCCGTCATGAAAAAGCTGACCAGCGAACAAGTTGCAAACAGAGTTCAGTCCCCTCGCTACGCTATGTCTGAACGCTGTCGGCATGTGTATTTTCTTAATTAAAGGGGTACTGTACCCAAGATGTTGTTGTTGGTTTCTATAATCCCCGAGTCGGAGAATAATGTAACAACTTTTCCATTTTTTGAAAGTTTGTTGAGTACGAAGTATTGTTACGGATGGCAAATTTACCGGAATGCAAAAATACAAATTGTCGTTGTCGAGTAATTTTTGTAAAGTTTTCAACCAAATGAATCAAATAAACATTATATTATATGGTTAGTAGTCCCATATACTCATTTAAGTTAGTGTACCGTCACTAGTCAATGAGTGGCTTGGGTTTTCTCCCCGTATAAGCATAATGTTTCAAACGATCGTGTGTGCAATTGTTTTCCTAATCCAATATCCCTCAATTATAATTTGATTACGTTTTGTACACGGAAATTTGAATTTTAAGAGACGCCATTTTATGGCTGGAGCCATAAAATCAATTTATATTAAATTTTAATTTATTAAATTTTAAGATAGCCTATTAACCTGAGCGTTTACAGAATACATCTTCGACTCAAATTACTTATATTTCTATATAGTATCGATAATAGATCGTTGTTATCACCGGGAATTTATTGAAAATGGCGTACAGTACCCCTTTAAATCTAACATGTTTTATTGAAGTGTTTTGTCAGTTACAATTCATTCTGGCTTGATCTAGACAATTTTGAAATGAATATGGACAGTTCAGTTTCTCAGAATAATGCAGAATGAATTGTAACCTACAAACGTCTCAAATAAATAAATGTGACATTTCACATTACGTGTAGGTGCGGGCAGCGGTAAGTCATGCGTATATGGGACTGAACTCTGCATAGAGCTTGACCAGCGAGAGACGATGAAACGGTTGTCTTGGTTTCCCTTATGCTGACGGCTCGAGACGTAAACGTGAAAGATGTTGCTCGGCTCTCTGACCAATCAACGATGCTGTTTCTTACTGGATGCGGAACATAAGACAAGGCGTCGTTTTGAAGTTTTGTTATTTTTCATCTCCCACAGGAGGTTGTATCTATGAGAAAAAAGAGCATGCGATAATTCCCGCTTACAACATAATTACACTGAAGGAGTCGGTAGAACAATGCATCCGGGCATGTGAGATGGCGATCGAGAAAGAATGCTTGTCATTCGAATACAGGCGTGACAAGTCTTACTGTCAGCTGAACACAGGCAGTAGGGACACATTGCCAGGCTTGACCAATGATAAAGACTGGGACTACTACCACCGAATATGCAAGATTAGTAAGTGTTATGTTCGTTCAAGGGTGCGCATACATACATGTATACACATTCGGATGTCAATATGAGAGGCACGTAGTGTGCTAGAATATTAACCACAAACTGTTTATTAATTACACATGGATGCGTAGTTATATATACAAATATATGCGTAATTGCTTAAGTTGTTATATATCTGACATACACCCAATACAAAGTTAGCCTTCAAATATTTGGCAATAATCACTTGTGGCATTCCATTGCTGTGATAAGCGATATAATAAACGAAGACACATGTATAGTATGTATTTCCAAATTTATTACACGCTTATCTTATAAATTCCTAGAAGTGCAGTGTTGTTGCTGTTCCATATTTACAGATCCGTAGTAACGTACATTAATGACGTATACATTACGTTCGCCTCAACCACGCAACCTGAACTTAAAACAATAAAAGCATCATCACACGACAAATCAAACCTTAATTGTATGTGCCTAAATAATAAACATCGAGGGGCTCTTTATACAGAGAGATCACACCTTTTCCGAAACTGAGAAACTATTTAACTGAGCTCTCCACCATTTATCCGAATATGTAATGAAGATTAGAACCTCGAATCACAAACTAGCTATTGAAAGCGGGCGAAGGAAGAAAATGACAAGGAACGAGAGGTACTGCCCATTATGTAAGAATGGAATAGGAGATGAATATCATCTTGTGTTAACCTGCAACCATTTTTCAAAAATTAGGGAGAAATATATCCCAGATTACTATTGGAAGCATCCTAACCCCTACAAATTTAAGAAAATGCTATGTATAGAAAATACAGAGGTGATGAAACGACTAGCCATATATCTTAAAGGGGTACTGTACGCCATTTTCATTAAATTTCCGGTGACAACAACGATCTAATATCGATAATATATAGAAACATAAGTAATTTGAGTCGAAGATGTATTCTGTAAACGCTCATGTTAATAGGCTATCTTAAAATTTAATAATTTAAAAGTTAATAATTTGATATAAATTGAATTTATGACTGGAGCCATAAAATGGCGTCAATTAAATTACGAATTACCGTAATCAAAAACAGTAATTGAGGGATACTGGATTGTTAAACCGATCGCACACACGATCGCTTAAAATATTATGATGATACGGGGAGAACACTCAAGCCACTCACTGACTAGCGACGATACAATAACTTAAATGATTATATGGGACTAGTATGCATATAATATCACTTTTATTTGATTCATTTGGTTGAAAACTTTACAAAAATTACTCGACAACGACAATTTGTATTTTTGCATTCCGGTAAATTTGTCATCCGTAACATGACTTCGTACTCAACAGACTTTCAAATAATGGAAAAATTGTTACCTTATTCTCCGACTCGGAGACTATAGAAACCAACAACAACATTTGGCGTACAGCACCCCTTTAAACTAGCTTTGACAGAATACACAAAAAGGCCTAGATATATCAACCGATACCTGGGTTGATATACTCCTATCAGCACCAATTTCAACCACATCATTTTTGACTAATACGGGGAGGTTTATCCTCGCCTCTCTGCTTTCTCGTGGTGGGTGTGCACTGTATGTGGTGCCCCCAGCCATGGTAATTAAATTACTATATAGATACAGTATAGCGGGGCGGGCACAATGCAAAATTGTAAAACATGTGTGAAATTGATTTATTCCCATGCATTGAATTGATAGTTTTGCTCCATTTATATATAGATATGTAATGATGTATATATGTTTCGCATGTAACATGTTAATTCATGTCGAGCAATAAACCATTCAATAAATATTGTAAGGCTGCAGTTTTAAATACATGGATTCTAGGACGGGTGACATGTAATAAACACAGGACGACACATCTGTTTGATACGGCATTTGTGCCATCGCGGAAGGATAAAACAAAACTCGATGCTTCCGTCCGCGCTAACACTCTGTTGTTCTGTGTCTTTATCATTCGAAAGTTGGCAGTACATAATATAGGTAGCCGTCTTTGATGACGATTTTTATGAAAATTGCCAGCTGTGTAAAGGTAGCCTATAAGGGTCCGTACACACACTGGCAGATTTGCCTGGGTTTTTTTTTCTTCAGGCAATTTGGCACAGAGGCACATTTGGTGTCATAATGTGAACGACAAACTGTTTATCAAATGTATGTAACCCACGGCTCACCTCACAACCATAAATATCTTTGTAATTCCACCCGTGAGATTACAAATGGTATATGACAGAAATTGGCCTTTAAACATCTGGCAATTCTGATACTGAATACATGTTATACTATGTGGCTTCGGTTGCTGCATCTATGCTTTGAAGTATGATTATCATATAAGGCCTATGTGGCTTAGTTGGTAAGATGTATGGTGCATTAGACCAACATAAGACGCACAGTGACTGCGGCTAAGCTGGTTCCCATCCCGATAAACACGGTTTTGTGATCCACGTGATGGGAGTGTTTCCTGATTCGTGTATCTGGGCAACAGTTGCTTCCAAGAGTTGGTGGTTTCTATGTGCAGGGGGAGGTGATTCTATGGCGAAACTAACATTCTAAATCCTGAATTACAACGTCGTGATATTACGCCGGAACCGAGTACGTATAGTGAATACAATGCGTCCATGTATTTACAGGTTTGCTAGCCAAGGACTATGGGGAATTGATGCACTACAATGTGATCGCAGACAACAAGCATCTTCCAAAAGGTACATTGATTAAGATGTGCATTAGATTTTCTAAGTCCATGAAAATGACTCAGATCCACACAGTGCATTATTACCCGTGCATGCGAGGACTTGTGTTAACAATCATGGTCGAAAATGTTCAACAGTTAAAAATGTCATACCTCATACCTTATAGCAAGGGTGGCACCAGAAAATCCCCGACTGGGGGCTACACTAAATTACACCATATTGCCTGTTGGTATGTGAAATGAGCGCACATGACACATGATGGTTCCGGGCCGGGCCAAAATGCGAGGGAGTCGTCATAAAGTTTAGCAATACATCAGCCATAATTAGAAGATGAGATAACTCGAAGATTAAAACCCATGAATTGTTGTGAAAATTCCTATATTCTAGGGAGGTCACTTGTCTTCTGTGTCAGTTCTAATTTCTAATTTCATTAGTTGCAAGTGCCAGCATGGTGTTTCACTGTCGGGGATATAGCTAACATGTGGCTATACTGTAGGTACTCAATGGTTCTATAGACCAATGTGGCCATTGTGACGAATGCCAGAGTAGCCAGCAATGATAAAGCACACATGTTTCAATAGATTTTCATTACCACTAAAACGCTGATGGTGTAACAATACAGGGGAATACCCCCATATTTAATGGGAACATGTGCCATGAATATTTTTTGTGGGATATATTCCGCTGTATGTTCTCTCTCTGACACTTTCCCACACTGACAGTCTGTACATGATTACTTCATCTTATACACACAACCGACTTACATATAGAAAATCCCCGACAAGTCCTCCCCGACGAGGGGGCTAGAGCTCCCCGACAAGGGGGCTGTAGCCACCCCCCGTGCTCCCCCCACTGGCGCCACCCCTGCCTTATAGCACATACACGCACTAGCAAATTTGCCAAACAATTGTTCAATTCGACATAGAGGCGATGATGTGCTTGAATATGAACGACAAATTGTTATATAAATTGCATGTAAACCACCATTTACATCTTAATCAGCGAAATATATCTAAGTATCATGAGAGCCCACCCACCCCCCATCCCGCCACCCATAGTATCTTATGCGCCACAGGCGCCCGTATAGAGGCTACTGCCCACATAAATAAGAAGTATCATGAGAGCCCACCCACCCCCCCCCCCCCCCATCCCGCCACCCATAGTATCTTGTGAGGGTAGACTGGCATTTGTCAGGAATTAGCCAAGATATAGCAATATTGGATATTTCCAATCAAAATGTGGTTCTATTTATTTTGACATTTTAATTTTTCAACCACGTGGAGTATTCAATGGGAATCATGTATAGTCTATTTTCAATTAATGGTACACGTGCAAATATTTCTGTCATTTCATGGGGAGAACTGGGACAGGCCGGTGAACTGGGACAGAGGTCGTGGCTTGAAATTGAAGTGACAATTCAAACTGACGTTTCGTGCACAATGATGCATGATGAAATACCAAAACAAAATTGATATTTCAAGTTGCTCAAAGTTTTTATTGGAGGCAAATTTAATTGTATGCGTAATAAGACATCAAAATCATCTTTTTAGACAGACATCTTGATTTCAGTGGCCTGCAGGTTGAATGCATACATAGAACTTCAACATATCAGTTACGCCGCAAAAGTATATTAGTTACTGACAAAATAATTACTTTAGTTCAATTGCTGATGCTTATTCTTGGAATTAAGATTGATATATATTTTGAGGTTGTGGGGAGAACTGGGACATTGTCAGTTTGTCAACATGTGAATCAGGGACGACATGGGGGTTGGGGTGTCGCATTCCCAACTTTGGACAAATTTGGTCACAATTTTCAACAGTTGGAGATTTCATGCCTGACACAACATATTAAGCTGGAAATATCAGACCAAGGATAAGTTGAATTACTTTGGTAGTGTTGGTAGTGTCATTTCCAACCAGTATTTATCGTGAAATGTGTTACTTTATACAAATAATTGAATTGCCCGTACTTGCAGGAAATTAATACATTTGACTCAAATGGTCATCAGTGGGAATGTTTCAACCTTAGTGGTGGAGTCAGGTTGTACATTTGCAACAGTTGGAAACTTTGAGGAACCAGTTGGAGTTCCAACCCAAGAATGGTGCAGATAGAATTTCTCAAATATGGAAATTTGTGGGTCTGGTTATGGAGGGGGTGCAGTTGGAAATTCTAAAGTGGACCCCAACAATGGAGATGCTCTATAGTCACGTCCCTGGCTATAATCCATTCAAAATTGGTAGGCTGTCAAAATTGGCAAAGCATGCCATATGCAGGAGTATATCTACATGTATCCAGTAAAATGTATTAGTCTAATGAATGAAACTCATTGCCATCATATGCAATTCATGTAAATTATTTACATACATGTATATACTACATGTAACTACAGCATGTCCAGATATGTCTTACACTAATCTATTGTTAATGAGAATGCAAATTATGGGCCTCATGTGAAATTATTTAGTATCTTTTCCTGTACCTTTAATCTGCCCTGAGACAAACATCTCAGATATCCTTGATATTCAATTTCTCTGTTATGATGATTTTTAGCATCCAAATTTATAAATTTATGGATTTGAATTGAGAATATTGTTTATTTAAGCAGTAATTGGCCGTTCCACTGTGACCCACCAAATGACCCACATCTCCCCCACACTGGCCCAGACCACCCCCCAAAATACATATCATGTAACCGAGAGTTATCGCCCTTGTAATATGCTAATCAGACAGACAATATCTTCCCTTGTGTTCATATATCCAGTGTATTTGTTAATATCATTGAGCCTTTCAGCAGTTATCTAAAATTACCAAAATAATTGGTTAAATTTATAAATTGTCCCAGTTCTCCCCAGTCTCCCCTAATTATTACATATATAATGTTTTTTTTATTTAACTACCAACATTCAAGTAGAATGATCCATTATAATTCATCAGTCACTCTCCTAACATGTAAATCCAACTTCCGTGGCGCTGATTGGTCAGTTACACAGATGTAGTCGACGTGGCTCATGCGTATATACTAGGGGCCTGCTCACTGATAAAAACAAATCTGAATCGATACGTGCACTGTTAGAAATATGCCCGCCAGTTTAATTGTGTCATATCGTGCAACATAGCTGCTAACTTTTAACCGTTAAACATATGGTCAGACTGTAGCATGTTCCACGATGCTAAACCGTTTAAGTAACTGGCAGACTGTAACCAGTAGCTGTCAGACCGTGGTATTTTTTTAAAGGTTCAACACCATTCAGTTAACATCAAGACCGTAATTATCAACGGTAAGACCAATGGATTTTTCACGGGTCAACACCAATTTATTTTCTCTTAATTTGCTAATTTACCGTAGAATTCAGCTGTAGAATTAGCCATTTTCCCGTGGTGACAATTTATGATTTCCCCGATAGTCATTACATCATAGTTTTGATGACTTAAATCCTCAATGCATAAAGAAAATACTTACGAAACTTTGAAGTTTGAAGAGAATCAAACTTTTAATCTGCCTCGCGGAGTTTAATCCGGATTAAAGGCTGCGAACGCATGATGTGCGCACCTTAAATTAAACATTTCACTGACTATAAATGATGGCTGTAAATAAAAAAAAACGATAACAGCTCAAAAGCTCATCCATTTAATCTTTTTAATTATATGGTATTATCATATAATTAAAAAACTAAATGAGTGAGATTTTCAGTTAGGAGTAATACTAATTTCGTCCATTCTAAACATATGAATCGGGCATCCTCTTTTAAGACACAAAGGAACAAAGCTAATTCAGTTGAAAAAGTAAAAAATCTGAATGGCATACTTTTTTGGTAAAATGTAAGGTGTATACATCATGAAAATATCAGCAACAATCACAGTTAGATTGAAACCTTCAAGACAATAGCAGACCCCGCAATAATTGCGTGATGACTTGACGAAAACGTTCTCCTATGGTCACACATTTTTCGATCAAATTTGAAACATGATGCATCAAACTGTGTATATATCACGACACAACCAATATCAGTGAGTCGGAGATAGTTCGATGGGAACATTCTAACCAATAGCGAACTCCGTAAATTGACGTAACAGCTGGACGATACATTGGCGAATGGCGACAATGTTCTCACATCCACACGTTTCGATGAAAATTGATGAACATGACATGATTATACAAGAAAACCATAATCAGAAATGGTAACGCCCTCAAGATCATATTATTAGCCATAAATATAAATTATAATATAAAATATATTGGTTAGGCAAAAAAAAAAGAAGATTGTATGTTTCCGATAACGGAGTGATAAAATTAGGGTAGGTAGGTAGGGAATTTTTATTTATTTTTAATTTTGATATTTTTTATCCAGCTGCAGAAATATTGAATTCCCTCCACCGAAGTGACATAAAATGCCAACTTGTGTTGTGGGGGAAGTATTACTTGATAAACACAGTGGAAATAGACATTAAGATTGATGAAAGATCAAACTTACTTCATGCTTAAGTATGTTATTTATTATTCACATACCACATTTTCATAAATTTGGCTATGAAGTTGGTACGAAATTGATGTCTAACTTTTATAAGAATTTTACCCATAATACCGCCATTATACCTTACTTGTATTGTGACGACTACATCCCATTGTCAGGAGGTAGCAGGTATACCTAGCATGCCTGGTTTTTGGAAACAGTAAACATATGTGGTGATAACCTCTATACATGTATATATACAGATACACACACCATGTCTGTTGATAGTGCTCCTACCGGTACTCTCGGGCTCCAAATAAAAGTGCAGGCCCAAATAATAGTGCAGGGGAAAAATTCCATTGAAAGTTAATAACAGTGCAGACCCAAATAATAGCACAGTGGAAACTCTGAGCAAAACATCAACTATAGTTAAAAAAAATTATAGTACATGTAGGTCAAGCATAGGAATCAACATAGTATGTGTCATGTAGTGTTTTATTCAATATTTAAATGTTCACATGTATGCCATATATTTGAATATGTACATGCATAAAGTTATAAGCTCATAAATTTGGTATCAGAATCATATAGAAATCTTGAGTTTGTGCTGATTTCAATTTTCATAGCCTCAAAATTAATAAACTTGCAGACTCAAATAAGCACTGTGCAGGGAGGAAATTTCCCAAGAAAATAATAAATGTGCCTGCATGTTTATTTGGAACACATGAGTATGAAAGTCCCAAGCAATGCATACATGTAAAGCAGGCATGGGATCCACTCTCATGAAATTAAAATTGCAAAAATTCATGCCCATCAATCAACAACCCATCACACACCTGGGGATTTTGAGACAACTGTCACTTCATGGTCACTTTTCACAGGCATATGTTAGAAACCATGTGTTTTGCACACTAATGTTCATTAATATTTATGAGCATTAGTGGTAAAAACAGTAAAAAAAATAATTTGTTGGTTTTTGTTTTTTTGTTTAGAAAATTTTGACTTTTTCTCAAAATATCAATAAAAAGATTAGGGTCGGCGGGTTATTTTTAGGGTCGGTCGATGTACGGAAACATAGCATTTTTTTTTTTGGCCTTACATGAATTCACCGCCTCAGAATTCCGTTAAAACAACTAATCTTTCGAATTATTACAAACAACTACGGCTTATTACTGCAGGTTTCTCATTCACCACACCAGAAAGCTTCTAAATGCGGATCAAATATCGGAGGTATTGTGTTCCCGCCAAGAGTGCATGGTCCAGCCATTGTTCATATCTAAACATCGAAAGCAATTAACGCGGTCATAATTGTTACATACTGCAACTATAAGACATCCAGCGGATACACACCCCACGAAAACCCAAAATGTGTTGTCCTGCGAGAAATCCCATCGCTATTGCTCAATTTGACACGGCCAGATTAGCATTCCTACAATATCCACAAACAAGATCATATATTATATACCCATGATTTTAATTATAGAATATAAAATATATTGGTTTCGCGAATGACCAACTCAGAATTCCGTTAAAATAACAATAACAACCAGCACCTAATTAACGAACCGGCGGCCGACTCGGCCGTCTCCGACCACAACCATCAGTGGGCTTCAGAACGAAAAATATCTATAAAAGTTGAAATATAAGACTTACAAATTATCTTTTTAATTTCTTTTATTGGTAATTGACATAGTTTGTCACAAACCAAAAATCAACATTATTGACATAATAAAGTAAAGGACAATGAACGAAATTTAAATTCCCAACTACACCTTTTACCGGTGACCGGCCTCCTGATCGCACAGTTCGACTTTTAAATAAACCGGAAAAACCAATTTTCTATTTATAAAAGTCCCATCGGCCCACATGTTTCTAATATTTGGCCAACAGTATACACGCGGGCGTGCTAATGACGATGCATCGGTCCGTGTAATTGTAATAGTTGTACTTGTAAGTTGGAATTTTATCTGCGGTCATCCGTCAGTTCATTGTTATTGTTGTTGAAATAGAAGCCCTTGTGAATTACTCTGTTGCGTTTATCATCTTGTGTAAATGTATTTGCTTTGAAACAATCATAATACTGTCAACTGGATTGAACGGGTCAAGTTCAAAAACTGACAACACTCTCTGGATCTACGTCCATACATGTACATTCTTTGTTGTCTTCGTTGTAGACAATCAGAAACCGCTGCGATATTATGAGAAGTTGTATGCCTATTCTATATACACAAACGACAGCAGTTGGAACGAAGCGAGGGATACATGTGAATTTTCTGGTGGTAAGCTCGCCACTATTGACGCCTTGGCGACGGTTGCTGACCTCAATGTACAAACTGGGTATGTACATGTATGAAATTTCAAACGGTGAACGCTCTTCATATAGATCAGTATCATATCTACATTTCTACATGTAATTTTGTTTGTGATGGTCCATGAATTCGAAATCACACATTTTCATATCGTCTCGTTACTTATTTCTTATTCGACACTTATGGATTTCGGTCAAATAAATGGTGTTGTAGGGTGGCCCACAAGACACCCTTTCGAAATACCCAGCCCGATCCAAAATGTTCGCCATCCAGAGGGGTCCGAATAGGACGACCCAAATATTAAATGGCCGCCGCACAATGGGTCCGAATATGTACCAATGTAATTTCTCAGCCCCCTTGAACGATTTCGATCTTGAAAGTAGAGGGTGTTGTTGGGAGGCACCCAAACTTCAAACGACCATGGATCTTAATATGCCACACTTTCACACCGGTTTCACTATTTTAAGAAACCATAATGGAGGTTATTGATATTGGCTGCGGACACACGTATCACAGTTTCGATGGCATAGTAGGTGTGACAATTAATTATGGTGCAATATTGGTGACACTTGGTCGTCATATTTCTGTGCCATAGTGAGCCATGTCGCCCGCCGCACATTCACACAATGAGTCTTTTCCAAGCTCTATCAGCGTCGAGATCGACATCTCAATGATTTATCTAACCGAATGTCTTGTCGCTGTTGATCTTTACTCAACACGCAATGTTATATTTTAATGCTAACACACAAGTCCACTTGATAACTTAATGAATACCTTGTTTCTGTCAACAGTCATGATTGTTCTTACTAATCACCGGTGTAATTTCTCAGCATATATAAAAGTGGGTCAAACATTGCGATCAGTTATAAGTGTTATGTCGCGTTCACATGTACGGTCGAATGATGATACGTTGTTGGCCCTTGTGGGTCTGGGCACGTTACTATTGGGAGAACTGGAACGAACAAAACGACATCTAAATCGTAAGTGCTGGACAAAACCAATGAACTCCACCCTAGAACGGAACCGGTATGGAATTTCTCACAGTCTACTGCAGGAATTAGAAGACGCGGATGAGAAAGAATTCACCAACTTCACGAGGTAAATATAAATGTTTATGTTGATAGGTGCATATTACCAGGAGAGTATTACTATTGAGACATAACCATTTCACATGGGTGGACAATATAAAATATATTATAGGGTGAGTTGATGGCTGGTGCCACAGTCCCATGATGTACATAGTTCCAGTGCCACCGGGGGCCTATACATTACAACGCATTGTGCGAATGTTCTTGGGTGAGAATGCGTGCGTATTTGCAGTAAAGTTATTTTGGCATTCTGTGTTTTCGGCGTCTGTGTCTTCTGCGTCGTTTTCAGCGTATAAAATATGGCCCATTCTATGATTGCATATGGGAGGGGGTGATAATTTGTCAAAATATGTTATGAGCTACTTTACATGGTGTTTTCTTTTTTCTTCAGGCTGAACAAGTCGGAGTTCCATACCGTATTGCAAAAAGTGACCCCATTGATTGCGAAACAAGATACAGTTATGAGATCAGCGTTGACTCCATATGAAAAACTTGCCACAACACTCAGATTTCTTGCTACAGGGGAAACGTACACAAGTCTACACTTCACTTCCAGAATCGCCAGATCAACCATTGGTGCGTTTATTCCGGAAGTTTGTGATGCTATTTACGACACTCTACAGGGAGATTTCTTGAGAATGCCCGAAAACAAGCAAGAGTGGTTGCTCCACGCAGATAACTTTGACAAAATGTGGCAGTTTCCTCATTGCTTGGGTGCAATCGATGGGAAACACATTGAAATTCGGAGGCCGTCTGACAGTGCATGCGATCATCGGAACTATAAGGACTACGAGAGCATTGTTCTGATGGCTGTAGTTGATGCAACGGGAAAATTTATATGTTATGATCTGGGATCACCAGGGAGTAGTGCTGATGGTGGCATTTTCAAGGACAGTGGGATGTGTGATATACAGCAGAACTTCCCAGATGCTAGTCCACTTTCCAGTCCTAACAGAACACTGAGCATACCGTATTTCCTTGTTGGTGATGACGCTTTCGCATTAAGCAATCACCTAATGAAGCCGTATCCCCATCGAACAGCCATTGGTGATCAGAAAGTTTTCAATTACCGACTTTCGAGGGCACGTAGGACCGTCGAGTGTGCATTTGGTGTTTTGGTGGCTAGATTTAGAATACTTCTAGGGTCCATACAGTTGGACACCGATAACGTGAATCGGGTAGTCCGTGCATGCATTGCTCTTCACAATTTTCTTGGGAAGGATGCGGATTTAGGTGTTTCGCAGAGCGGATGTTTACGATATGCTGAACATAATGCACAGTTGACTGCAACTGGAGATATTGGAGATTCGACAACTGTTCCGAATGTCGATGCTCGTGAAGTGAGGGACGAACTCAGTGACTTTTTTTTTGATGAGGGTGCGCTCCCTTTTCAGTGGAGTCTTATTGAGTAATAATTATTATGTGCTTGCAAAATTCAACACTCGATTTAATGAGATTAAACTATAAACTATGTTTTATAATGTGTGCGGTTTATGTGTATAGTCGTGTAGTCCCAGTAATATGCCATATATAAATATTTCGCTGCTTAAATGTAGGTGTCATTGAACTCTTGACAATTGTTTTGGTAGTTTTGAAATATTTTTCAAATGACTAATATTAACATGTACTGATATATGATTATAAGGAATGACTTGCTGGTTGATTGGGGTCATTGGTTTTGACCGGCAGGGTAGTTAAACAAAGTTCGTTTGAATCATTTTGGGATTCACACACTTTATTTAATTACTCTGCCGGTCAAAATCCAATGATCCCAATCGATCTGCAAGTCGTTCCTTGAGTAACGTATTTACCAAGCTAATTTATCACCGGAACAACTGTTCTTAACATTAATATATGTGGTTCCGGCGTGTATGGGTGTGTTTATAAGTTATCTTTTCTGCGTATGTCCAACTTCGAATGTTGACCCCCCCCCCCCCCCCCGAGTCCGATATGAAAGATAAAAAGTCTTATTTTCTCCATATTTGTTGTTGGAAATATCCACATTACTGTCTATATGCAGTCATCCAATGATGAGATGTCACATGTTAAAACATATGTTATGTAAACAGATCAGCAAATTAAGATCAATTTACAAATGGTAACAACAATAAATTAAACCAAAAAAAATTTCGACTTAACATTTGATTAGCTACTCCATTTGGCGATATGTATGGGATGACTGGCGTGTAACATGCTATACATCGTCATCGGAGTTATCAGTATTGATAATAAAAAATACTTTTTCCATGTTAATTAATTTTGTTATATTTATTAAATATTTTTATTTTATTTTCCACATTTACTTGAACCCACTGCGACTGCCTTGTGTCTCTTTTTAACTAGTTGGAATTTTTTACCATCAGTGCGGTCGATTACCATCCACTTCTCCCTATCCCCATGTCAGTGATAAAATGGAATGACACATAAGAAACTCACGAACGCTCTTTTAATCAATTATCTCAAGACACCAACGAACTAGTTCAAAATGTCAGTCATCAGTTCAACAGTCTGGTGTACTAGGGGGTTGTACGTCCGTGGTGACACATGACTGTCCAGTCGGATAAACATTACCATTCTGCATTCCATTCAGAGAATTATAATTCGATGTGAACATAACATTAGATCCTTGATTAGATTGTCCATTCATCGAAGATCCAACATTTGGATACGCTGGCACCGTCGGTCCGGAAATAAAAGTTGAAGGGAAACTTTGATTTCCTTGGAAATTTTGTAAATAGCTGCTGCTCTCTTCAAAATTATATACAGTGGTTTGTAGCAAAAACTTGAGTCTACGTCGCTTTTCTGCATCCGGACAACGCCTCAGGGCCATCGCGATGTCTCTACCAAACACATCACATTCATCCTCTTTCTGTGTAACATTATCGGCGATTGTAGCGAATGCCTGGGCTGCTGTGTCCACCCATGACGTAGCACCACGCTTCCTTCTCACGTTGGATGTCGACGGTAGCGTCGATTGCACAGAACTGTTATCGTTTGTGTCATTACTGCTGGTAGCAGGCACATCAGCATCACCTGAAATACTATCCGAGATACTGGCTTGTGTTACATCGGAGTGGTCAGAAACGACGGTATTTGCACGTGTTTGTGGAATGTTAGAATAAGTCCCTGGTCCGGTCCACAGACTTTCCTCCAGAAAAGAGCATTCCTCAAAAAACTTCCATTTTGGTACATATATATCTTTGGCAGCAACGCCGCTTTTCTTGCTTTTATTCACCTTTCTCACTTCCTCTCGATACATGGTCCTTAACTCTTTCGATGCCAAGCTCGCATAAATGCGAGTTACCCAGTCGCTGCCAAATACGCATTTATGCGAGTTCGGAGGTGCACCTGGTTTACGGGTCGTAATTATATTGTTTTGTTGCATTACAACGGGGGTTCATTTATTTTATGTAGAGTGTTGGTGTGTGCTGACAATTTATAAAAAAGGTCAGTCAAAGTCATGCTACTCCTGAAGTTCTATGAGTACAGTCCGAGCCAGAATATACCATTGACAAATTAACTTTTGGTGCATGGGATGCGATATATGAGTGGAAAATAAACATCATAATTGACTTGGCGGCCTCCTTTCTGCTGATCAGTTTAGCGTCCAAAAATTCTGTCGGAATGAGGTCGGTGAAAAATACGGAATAGTAGCCGGAATATGATTAACTGGTGAAGCATTAATTAATGGGATAGAACAATAGAAAAAACAAACAAACATTTAATCATATATGAATTGAAAAAATTTACCGAAAAACATAAATTAAAGCAAATCCAAGATGGCCGCCAATGGCACGTGACCCAAAGGCTTTGACCTTGAATTGGTCTCCACGTCGGGGCAGGTGATAGGTCATTGTCATATATACCCACATGTGAAGTTTCAACTAAATACACCGATAATTACCCGATAGTCATTGCATTACCCACATATACATAAAATACTTTTATTTACACCCAGAATGCTTGGCACTGGTGAGTATGTCCGTGTGGCGCGGTGGCAGCGAAAGAGTTAAACTCTGTATTTTACTCTTCAGTGATTTTTCCGATAAACCCGGAATAATCGTGGACAAAATTTCCAAAAGTTCGTTATAATCAGCTTTTTTCTTGTTTAGATCCTTGTATAAGTCGCTTTGTTTATTCCATATACTTTCTCTTATCTGCATCGCTTCCAACAATTCCGATACAGCTGCATCTGTCCACATGATGTTAGCCTAATTATGCGTAGAATTTAACGTCGCAAAATAAAACACGCACTTGGGGAACTGACTTAATACGCGTGAAAATAATATAAGTAGATAAACATGTATTCAGCTCATATCAATAAAAACATGCCACTTGCATGATATGTGAGTGAATAGGTTCAAACACAATTATGGACGATCGATCGTGCAATTTTATGTATCGTAGAGAATACAATGTGGCTAAACGTAATGAGTAGAGATCAGCCTTGGTGAAACGCAATGGGTTAATTGGTCAGTCGACTCACTGTGTGAATATGCGGTGGGCGACATGACTTCCTATGCCATATAAATTATGTTGGCCAATTGTCACCAAACTCCACCATAATTAATTGTCACACCTACTATGCCATCGAAACTGTGGTACGTGTGTCCGCAGCCATTGTATGCGATTAATTACTTTCAGCTCTGTTTTCACGAAGTTCTGGATTGGACTCTGGTTACCTGCCCAAAAATCTTCCTGGAGATGGGCGGACAACAGTTCGTCGACATGGACCAATTTTCGTAGCTCGAACCCAATGTTCATTGATTCCAGGGACCGATGTATTGCCATATCTAACATATCACCAGAGTATTACTGGTATTCGAAATACTGTGATGAAAAAAGACCATTTATTTGTCAGTACGAATCAGGTAAGGCACATATATATATATATATATATATATATAGCTATATATATATATATATATATATATATATATATATATATATATATATATATATATATATACATATATATATACATTTATATATAGTACACCGGTCAACGATTGCTGCTAAAAGTGCTGCAATATTCATCAATGTTGGTAAGATCGCGGTCCTTAAAAGGAACCTTTATACCAGATTATAAATTATAATATAAGCCAAATGATAGAAGTTAAAAAAAAACGTACTGCCACCTATTAGAAAATCATAAATGACGCAGACAATGAAACGTGACACCCCAATGAAGCAATACTGTTCTACTCATAAGGTTCTCTATTTTACCGTATATCGGAGAAGGGCCAGGCAAATGGGCAAAGAGAATCAAAGTGCCCCGTTGAATCATTTGATAAAAAAGTCCACAGCATATTATACCATATTTAGTTTGAAATTTGTATGGAGATATACATATAAATATGGCAATATAAAATATCTATTCTTATTATCTACAGATACAGATGCGAGATGTACATTTGTGGAATACAAAAACTCGTCGATTATTGCATATAATTCGAAGACGGTGATAGCCGATTCTGCACAAGAGTGCATGGTTATTTGTGAGGATTCGTCAGACATTGTGTGTGCAGGGTTCGATTACCACACGCGAACAAAACGTTGCTACCTCAGTGATGTGGACAAATGGGAAAAATCCGAGTACTTTGTGATGTCAGTGCCATATTGGACACATTATCACAGAACGTGTGTCAAAAGTGAGTAAATTTAGTTCAAGAATAATATATACATATCCACAGATTCCGAGAATTGTATAATGTCCGCTTGGTTTATAGATTTTCGTCAATTTCATGTTATATATATATATAATTACAACTACTTTCGCTTTCACTTAAAGGGGTACTGTACCCCAATTTCAATAAATTTCCGGTGACCATAGCCATCTAATATCAATATTATATTTTAAAATAACTAATTTGAGTCGACAATGTTTACTGAAAACGTTCCGGTTAACAGGCTATCACAAAATTAAAATTGAATTATTTAATATAAAATCATTTATGGCTGGAGTCATAAAATGGCGAATTATGCCAGTACGAGTTACCGTTCTTGAAATCGTATCTGTCGAGTGTCTTTTATCGACGGCCGTTCGCGAACATTATTGAGTTGCAAACATAACATGTTATCTGCAAAAGGCAGGGCCGCTATAA
The DNA here is from genome assembly GCA_032622095.1 of Siphonodentalium dalli. NCBI lineage: Eukaryota > Metazoa > Mollusca > Scaphopoda > Gadilida > Siphonodentaliidae > Siphonodentalium > Siphonodentalium dalli. Next base: position 113,996,891 of record CP136062.1, on the reverse strand, counting down.
CCGATTCGGAAAAAAGGAGAAAGAAACAAGAGTCATAAAGCGTCAATTATTTTTATAGGGAGTGAGATTGTTCGATAGAAGAGATTGGATGCATCAATTGAAGCTGTGAACAATGAACTTCCGGTTCTTCCTGCGACCTGAGTCTTCCCCGGTGAAGGTTCCAAGTTTCCAAGTTCAATATTTTCTTCGCTAAATTAGGTTTATCCGAAACTCATATAACACGAACACAATCTAACTTGAAAGTTATTTCAATGGGAGTAAATAAAAAAAATTGTCTATTCCTGTGTACAGTACCCCTTTAAATGCGTGCATTTGATTTGTCAAGGTCCTTAGATACACTTGGTAGCTACAATCTCTATCAGCCGATGGAAGTGTCGTTTCCCGCATCACTGGGTGTAGTGATACTTTAAAAAGTTCGCAAACAAAGTCGAATATCCATGGGGCGAATTTACCCGGAATTTTATTTAGTCCACCAATCAAATCGCAAGAAATAACTTCCGTTTATAGTGGTAACTTAAGATGCCAACTCTCAGCGAAAAATTTGTATGGAGATTTGTATGGAGATATACATATAAATATGTACATTAATTTAGTTTGGGATAAAGGAATGTATTGCATAACTATTCCACCATTAGTATTAGCATTTATACAGCTTCGTGCCAATACTAATATTACATGGCAGTGGTCATGATAGCATAGAATGCACCTTTGTACCGATTGTTTACTTCTCGAAGTTTGGGAACATCGCTTCGGAATTGCTATCGAATCGGATTGTCTTTATGACAATATATGTTCCAGAATCGTTTTAAATAAGTGATACGGGTGTGATGTCTTGCTTTTGTGTAGTTGGAAACAGAGATCGAAATGAGTGTGTTCATCTCGAACTTCCGGTCGGTCGCCCAATTTATTCTCGACCCAATTTCCCGTTTCGGTTAAAAGAGCAGCTGAAGTCCAGACACAAATATCACTTGGGTAGTTTTACTATTTTAGTGTTTTTAATATAGTTTCTTTATAAAAAAAACTTGTTTAATCACCAACTAATATGCGGATTGTCGTAATTATAAGCAATCAATGTCGTTTTCGATGCATCTGTCGGCGTATAGAAGTGTCAGATGCCGAACTACATACTTTGTATAATTTCGCTCGAAATTATACAGTATGTAATTCGGCATCCGACACTTCTATACGCCGACAGATGCATCGAAAACGACGCTGATTGCATATATATATTTTTATTTTTTATTTTTAAATAGTAAATAAAGGACTCGTTAAATATTTTAAAGTTATTATACAATTTTGTGTACAGTATGTGTTTTTCTTGTACCAGTCCAGGCTGCGATGAAAAGTCATATTGGACGAGTGAAAACCTAGCCTGTCTCCGTTCTATATACTGTCATAGGTCAAGGAGTTCAGAATGATACAATATAAATAACTTGTTTCAGTACAGCACACAAAGTTTGCCAACTATCATCGGAACGTTCGGAAGTACATTATAAAAAGTTAACCCCCACCCATGATTCACCTCCATCAGTCTTTTTGACGAAAATGAGCGGCATTCTATCGTTTACTGTATTTTTTGTTGACGTTGGAATTATAAGAATCGGTTCAGGCGTGTGTGGATTATAGCCGTCAGAAAGTGGCGCACTCGTTTTAAATTCATATATATTATTATTTTATATTCAACTCGTTTTAACGATACGCCCTTGTGGCCGAATCCAAAGCGTTACCGCTGATCATAATTGGGTCACGGCACATGAGTTGTACCATGCGATCGGCGTGTGTGTAAATATTCAGTTGCAAGCTCACGAAGAAATAAAATACTGGGAAATCAAATGCAGATCGATGCCTTTCATTGATCTAACAACTATTAAGCTGAACGGATCAATCAATGTGGTGGTCACAATACCGCGTCGATGCCCGCCCTACCCGTTGTAAAGGGTCGGTGGTTTCATGTATACTCAACTGCCACAGTAAGTGGTGAAATGGGTTAATACAGTAATTTGAAACGTACATTAATTCAGTTCTGTTTGTGAAAGTACGGGTATTTTTTCGCTCTGATGAATTATTCTGAAACGTTTTGTCTTCAGTTCACCTCTGTTTGTTTATTAATGCGCGTTTCTTTGAAATGAGTAGCAAACTAAGCGAGCGGAAAATCGTGCGTTATGCTTATACATAATCAATGGCTGTTTATTTATATTCCGCGGATATGTACCGCCATTTCCGGTAACTCAATTTCATTAGACTGAGAATGATACCAATAAACCAGAATGGTCGGTATATATCAGAAACGCTGGACAGCATGTCCATGTGTGTCCACAACGTCTATAACTATTTATTACATATGGTTATAACTTATACGTGAAGTGAATTGACCCTCAATGGAATCGACATGTAACGCCATTAATATATATATATATATATATATATATATATATATATATATATATATATATATATATATATATATATAGCTATATATATATATATATATATATATATATATATATATATATATATATATATATATAATATTTCTGTAGCCGATAAAGGTCTGTATCCTAGCTGTATGATGATGGATTGTGAAATAACACCTTTAAGACCTTGTTCGTATATAAATTTCAAAGGTCTTAAAGGTGTTATTTCACAATCCATCATCATATATATATATATATATATATATATATATATACCCGACTTCGTCCGGGCTTTGACCTTGAATTGTCCATTTTGAAGGTCAAGGTCAAGTGGGGTAACGATTTGACCAGTCCAAAACACTGCCCGGACAAAAGTACCCGACAAACGTGCCCGTCGAAATCCATCCGGTTTTACCCGATTTGACCTTGAATTGATCATTTTGAAGGTCAATGTGAGGTCGGGGTCACGACTCGACCCGTCCAAAACACTCAGTGGACAAACGTAACCCCACGTATCAAATTTCGTCGAAATCCCATCAAAATTGGCGATATGACCTTGAATTGACCCGATTTCAAGGTCACGTCGCACGGGCAAATGAATATGCTTATGAGACTCCCCATACGAAAGTACCGCCACATACCAAGTTTCATCGAAATCCCGTGATATTCGGGCGTTTGACTTTGAAATGACCCGATTTCAAGGTCAAGGTCACATCGCACGGGCAAATTAATAGGTTTATGCCACTCCCCGGCCTTAGGTATCCCCACATACCAAGTTTCATCGAAATCCAGTGATATTCGGGCGTTTGACCTTGAAATTACCCGATTTCAAGGTCAAGGTCACGTCGCACGGACAAATTAATATGCGTATGTTCGTCCCCGGCCGAAAATACCCCCACAAGTTTCATCGAAATCGGGTTGGCCGTTTTCGAGTTCATCGCGAACACACAGACACACAGATCTTCCAAAATATTTAATAGATATATATAACTATATTATATAACATATAACTAGTTCTGAGTTCATGGTTGTTAATGTAACAGCGTGTGAATGTACCGTGATATCCTGGTTGGAAAAGCGATACAACAGAAATCTTCCTTTAAACCTTTTTATATACTATATACTCATTGACGAGTAGTTCCGTTAGGAAATTTTAAGATAATAAGTACAACAAACGACCTATATATGGCTTGTTGAACCTGATATTTGAACATTTCCCTCCAATGAATATGAATCCGTCAGCAGTTCTATTATCGTTTCGTCTGAGTATGGTCTGCTAATTTATCATGAACAACCTTCCAAACGAATACTAGAAAATTAGCGAAATGATTAATATAATTTAGAATAGATATTAGCGAGATTCACAAGTGCTTACAAAACAAGTTGCGCATCATGCATGACTACATAGAATAGGCGATTCATATTGTGGAATTTAAACATGCATTTCGACTTCACAGTCTGAGGTTGGTGTATACATGTCCATGCGTATACATGTATATAGCGACATAACGTATTATTACCCTTTTCACATTACTACATTACACATTACCCAATAAGCGCGATCACTGAGTCGGTACCATATTGGATCCATCCAGTCCCCATTCCGCGGTTTAAGTGCTACTCGTCAAATTTCTGTGACCGGTAGCACTTAAAACCGCGGAATATGGGCTGATGGGTGGATCCAATATATGGTAGCGACTCAGTGATCTCGCTTATAGAAAAACAGCGAACAACAGTTCTGATCTTGGTAAATGTCTGTCAACGCATTCAGAATTAAACGTACATGCAATATGGTTTGCTAGTGAAAAACAGTGATTCATTTCACATCGGAAATAATGAGTGTGGCGTCGTTGAAAAGCAGCATGCCTCTATGTCGATGGTTTCACTGTTGTACCTATAATGTTTTCTTAAAACACCTCGTTAAATCGTAGGATTCTTCACATTAAAAGTAATCGATAAGTCATCATGACTCTCATTTTCTCAGATTTTGTTGATCGATATCAAGTTATTATCAAATCGACCTTGAAGTTAATAGTTCAAAGGAGTGTATGATGCCATTTATCGCACATTCCTGTGATTCATAGAGAAAGTAAAGCATGTTCCAACGGCTGTTATAGCCCGGACATGAGTGTGCAGCCTGGTCAAGTGGTTACGCTAAATTGCTATCGTGTTGCCGGGTCTGTTGATTTAGCAACCATGATAGTGGACAAAGCGATCGATACTGTCAACAAAAAATATTAATCAGATTTATGGAGGCACGGACTCAGTATGAGTGCTCATTGCTTCATATGTGCTTGCTTCGATGAGCGTGAACAAATTCTCATTTCTTATCAAAATGGCCATGTATCGATCGGAATGACACATTGAAATATCCTTCAACTCAGATAAACACTTGAAAATCGGTCCCGATTTACGCCCAGGTCGGAGTTCCGAACCGCACCAACTAGTCCAGACTGAGATGGTGTATATGCTAATCGCTTCCAATGTGCTTGCTTCCATGATCGTGAACAAATTCTCATTTCATATCAAAATGGCCATGTATCGATCGGAATGGCACATTGAGGTGTCTCTTAACTCAGATGAAGCTTGAAAATCGGACCCGATTTTCGCACGTCAATATACCCTACACTTTTTCGGTGCACTGCATGCATTGATGTACTGGGTCAATTTCTATGTGAGCACAATGACCGACATTTGTCAAGAAAAAATGTTGTGTTGGTAAAGGAAAAATGGAAACATTTCATATATCTTGCTACAGAAAATCGCTGTCCAACAACCGGCCCACGAAACTAAAATGAATAAGCTGTAGAAAAAAAAAATGCCTCCTGAGATTTCTATGGACATTTTATTCGAGGTTAAAGGTCCACTTAATTTTCGAACCACCAGATCACCTTATATACAACATATGCCATATTATATACCATTTGAAAGAGGAAGCTCCAAATCATTGTATTATCAACTGATCCGGTCGAATAAACTGGGAACATTGTTTTTGTCAAGGTACTGAGGTGTGATCTGTGATTAATTTTGATCCAGACTGTACTATAAATTCTATTATTCTCAATGGAAGGGGAATAACTCTATCTCTTAGTTTGAATTCTGATGCATTATAGGTTAACAAGGGGGGAAGTCTTGTATGAATCTGAGAAACTCTATCACTTGGTGGACACTCCAATGCCACAGCTGTTCCGTATTCTGGTGGAATATATATATTTTTGGTTCCTCTTCCAAATGGTATATAATATGGGATATGTTGTGTATAATGTAATCTGGTCATTCGAAAATTAAGTGGACCTTTAACGTAACCAGGGATGGGATTATCGTCACGGTATTCTGTATTTGTTTTGTATTTGTAATGAATACAAATTTTGAAGTATTTGTATTGTATGTGTAATCAATAATTATTGTAGCCAAAGTATTGTATTTGTAATCAATGTAAAATTGGAGAGTATTTTCAATTACATTTTGGTTACTGTTTTGATTATATCTTGCCAAAGTCTTCTAGATTATTTTTATATAAAGTTGAGATGAAACATTAATTACTATAGCATCTACATCTATTTCAATGGGGCCAATTCGTAATTTTTTTTATATAGGGCAATGCCATGAAAGAACACATTCACAAATTGGTTCTTCAATACATGTTTATCTGTCGTTAACGTATTAATGAGCATGCATCAATCAATCATATAGCCAAAAATTCGAAAACTAATTATTTTGCTGCTTAATATAAGTTCTATGATTTTACATGAAATACAGGTGAGATAGATTGATCTCTACGTGTACATTATGGGTCATGTTTGTTCCCCTTCTTCTAAATGGGACAAACATGGGCGCATTTCCAGTCATGTGTGCCGGTTTTGAGCGAGGTATTGTAGATACGTGTGAGTAAGAATATGAACAATTACTTTTGAGAATACTCCCATGATTAACCTCTGACTCCATCATAGTGTGTGGTGATAGTTTTGCTAGAAGTTTTTGCACCCATTGGTCTGTAATGGTGAAGTCCTCCATAGTTGTGAATGGGCTCGGACCTCAATAATAGGCTCAGGAATATGTATGTTTTTCTCGGTGGTTAATGCCTTTTGTAAATGTGCATTCAGGATATCCGCTTTTCGATCGGGTCGTTTATCAAAATGTAATTTTTCTGGAGTGGTGAGATAGATTGGGACTCGGCATTCTGTGTTCTGATGTACAGTGATGCCCTAAATAATCGACTCCTTAATCACAGCATAATTATGGGTAACTTTTCAGGATTTATTCGGAAATATGGGTTGTTGCCATTCATCGGAAAGCTCTCACTCACATTTCCGACTAAATCCTGAAAAGTTACCCATAATTCTGCTGTGGTTAGGGAGTCGATTATTTAGGGCATTACTGTACGAGAATAGCTTCGTTGTGTTATCTGTTTATGTGTTGATGAGTCCCCCCCCCCCCCCGATCTGGAACTGGTAGATCCAGTATCACGCTGTTAGTGTAGTTCCAATATGCAGTCCTAGTTGTTTGTTGGACTTTAGAGCGGAGGGTTCTATGTCCTGGTGTATTCCTGTCATGTTTGTACATGATTTTTAGTTCGGGTAATTTCATGATGAACGAAGGGTAGTTTGTGTTGTTTTTTTGTCGTTTTTCGCGGGCAATGTTTGTTGCATGATGTCAGCATAGTGTCTTTAAATAATTTCCATAAATGATCAACATGCTCATTCTTTTTATCTAAGGTACTCAGATATATACTCAGGTCAAGAGAAGTATTAGTTAGCTCTGCTTTCTTGTACAGATGGATAGTTCTTGTATTTATTTTGTTATCAGAGAATGTGGTGTCAAATTCAGATAGTGTGATATTATGATCAGCTGCAGATATTTGTGGTTGTGTTTCAGAGTTTATTCGTTGTGGAAGTTTGTTTGTGAAGACAGTGTATGGTACTCTATCGTGTTAGCGATGTGTCTCTGGTCCAGTTGGTGTGCCCTAGATTGAAATCGCCGCTTAGAATAACTGTGCATGGAATTTGATGATTGCAATTCAGGCGGCTGGGACATGCTTTTGTCGTCAGGTGGCTTATAGTAGGTACAAACGAAACATTTTACGTCAGTCCACATAATTCGCACTCGGTCTTCAATTCGATTATTTCGTGTGAGGTAAATTTGTTGTTGATTGCAAGAAGTGTACCCTATAGGAGATACCTTTATGGCGCGTCCACATGTACAGGCCAGAAAATATCTGCAAGAAAATATCAGGTACAATTGTACCCTGATATTTTCTAGCTTCAAAGATCAAGCCCGTGAGAACGCGACGGTTTTGATGGCGTTGATTGAGCTCAATCAGAACAGTATTAGTCATGCTGGTTCAAGTTAATTGCGTCCGGTAAGCAACCTATAGTCCATATCGGCAATTCATAACATTATATTTACACACTAAGTGTTGTCATCACTAAATCCAGCATTCTGATTGGTCGGCGCCCACGTGGCTAGTTGCAGTTATTTCTCGGTGAATGCGTAACGCCTCATAACACCAAGCTAATAACACCATCGATACGTCATTAGGTTTGGAAAGACGAACGCGTAATGCTTTGGGAGCATTTTGACTCGCGCAGGATTGACTTAATACAATCATCATCGGGTTTCAACATGAAGAGAAATTGTTCCTATTAACTTTTGCCAGGGTGCTATTGGGTATTTTGGGCTGATCTTGTCACGATACACTTTTCGATTTAAATATATTTACAAAAGCGGCTTTTTCGCTAAATGTATATAAATATAAGGATTAACTGTCATGTGGACTATTTTTATGGAGATGTAACGGTGAGGTAAGTGGACATAACTTGTATGTAAAACCCTTCGGGTTTTACACAAGTTATGTCCACTTACCTCACCGTTACATCTCCATAAAAACAGTCCACATGACAGTTAATCCTTATATGACATTTCCAACTGTTGACATGTATTACAGTAAACACCCCCGTGTACGTGGTATCGCCAAACCCGAGGGTATCGCCAAACCCGAGAACATGGGAAAGTCATTTTCACGTATATGATATGGGGATATGTTTGTTTCTCATCGTAAAACAGACAACGAACAACGTATGTGTATGTCCACATGAAGCAGGAGTATTTATTCACCCGATGTCAATCAGTTTTCCCAGATCAAACCATTTAATATTTTTTGGCGTTTTGCTTTTGCTCACTCAAATTTTCGGGAACATCCACCCACTAGTATAGTTCCTGGACTGAATTTAAAAAATCAGGTGACAGGCCCATCGACACCCAGACGAGAAGGCGCACAAGTGTGCCACACATAATACATTGTGATCATATGTGTACGGATGTTTGGGGTTAATTTAGAATCTTTACAATATTATCTGATGACTCTTTAAAAAGCCAGAATTGTATAATTTGTAGCTATACGATATATGTATATTCGATCAGATGATTCAGTTTCATTGTCGCGTAACCGTCTACTCGAGTGGGAACGAGTCATAAAGTCTGTAAAATAAACATGATTATAACAAATCGTTGATACGTCGTGGTGTTTCGTCCTCCATGTGTGGTCTGTATACAAACTCCAAGCAAGTTAATACTAAACGAATATCGGGTTAGCTGCATGTATACGAACGACAGCATTCACGTGCGTGTGATCAAGGCATCGCGTTATCATTCATTCACCTTTTTGAGATCGCAAATCTGAATGCTGAGATGGATGTTAAATTAATTGCAATTGAAATACATTCATAATAGATTAAGCACAATATTTCGAATATGTTATGGTCTATGGATTCATATTTCAGATTACATTCGCAGTCCAATCGATTAGTCTAATATACACATAAAAACACTCGAAAACTCATCAGAACTCCTTAAGTACTACGCATATTTACTGCACAGAAGATCCGCGTTTGGTGACATCTATCTGGGCCGACAGTGGTCCCTCAATATCGCGCGGATATTGAGAACGAAACTGATTTTTAAAATTCTGTTCAATCCTATGCTTCCTTGACAGATTCAACTATATACCGGCATTTGTTTTCGCAGCGTGGATGTCCAGGAACTATACTGGTGGGTGGATGTTCTCGAAAATTTGAGTGAGCAAAAGCAAAAACACTATTAAAAACATTTCGCACAAAAATATTAAATGGTTTGATCTGGAAAAACTGATTGACATCGGGTGAATAAATACTCCTGCTTCATGGGGACATACACATACGTTGTCTGTTTTACGATGAGAAACAAACATCCCCACATCATATACGTGAAAATGACTTTCCCATGTTCTCGGGTTTGGCGATACCCTCGGGTTTGGCGATACCACGTACACGGGGGTGGTAAAGTCGGTGGGATGAGGCACCACCGACCTGTAGCCACGTTGCTGCTCTCATGCATAAAGACCTTCTATATAATGAGAAAGCGTTTACCAGTTGGAAATTTCATATCTGACACAATATTACACCAACAATGGGTTGAATTTGTTCTGGTAGCCTGAATTTCCAACCAGTAATGTATGTGAAATTTGTTGTTTTAGACCAATATTTGCACTTCTTCCTACTGTTGGTCAAAATATTGGTTTGAAATTTCCTCTAGGTCTCTCCTTCCCCGGTGTCCAGTCAAAATTCAAGTTAAAAACAAACAAGGCATGTGAGGTACCAGGTGGGAAGAAATCCAAAGGCGAGAGGAGGGGTGCTAATTGAATTATATTATCTTGGGAGTTTGGCCTGGTTCAAGGGTGGGGGTGCAGTTGGAAATCACACATGGACTTCCTCCGTCAACGGAAACCCTCTGTACACACATATCCATATAATACTTCAGCGATTCTTTCAACCCATCTCAAATGAAATTACGAAGTCAGTTGTTGAAACTGGCGATAATATTGATGGATCATAACTAGAGTGCGTGAACGGTTTACAAGCGTATCCCTCAGATACTTTTTAACGGATACCGATGACCACCAATCAAGGTGAACACATATCACACACAGGCGATAACATAATATACGGTATACGTACGGTATACACCGTGAACTCGTCACTTGGAAAGTACTCGTATATAAGCCATATTTCGATGCCACAGATGACGTCGCGGGCTTTTTCAAGTCAAGAAAAGACATTTTATTCTTGATCGATTGAAAATTAATTGTCAACATGTTTAGCGGCTTTTTTGTGCATTTATTGCCAGTTGTAGCACTTTTGGATTTATCGAGTGTAATGTGCGTTAAATTATACTAGTATTCTATTAGTCTATGTCACATCATGATCACCCAGACTCCTGAAAAAAAGCAACTGACTGCAGACTACGCCCATATACAAGAATCAGGTTGCCATCCCTGTGCGTTGATCACAAATCCGCACTTATCGAGATTCGAACCAGCTTTGCCATCTCCGAACGGCTAGGCTAATGTTTGACGTATGCGTCACGAATCTTACCAACTGAGCCACTGGTGACCATTGCTTTGCATGGGGAACCATAAATAACTGTCGTCCCTCAATATTCGTATATATATGAGTTCTCTCGATTGTTTAATATCGATTTTAAATGAAAGGCACATAACTTCATAGGCATTTCCAGTAGGTAAATGTGAAAAATCAAAAAGATTTGCAAAACAATGATCACCAAGAAGAACATGATAAAGTAGACTTTGTTCTTATTTGTATTATGTTGATAACTACCACGGGCGAGATTTCACGTGCTGTAACCATTGTTATGTAAACGCTACTGTTAGAGTGAAGGCCATATTATAACCTAACGTCCAAATTTTCAAGCCTAATGCAAATATGTGTTTCTGGAATATTTGTCAGGGCTCATTACCTTAGGTTTGTAATGTAGACCTTCATGATTTCATAAGAATTTGCTCAATTGTTTCTTGATAAAAAAAAAGGCTGGGACTGTAATAGTAATGTTTACATAACAAAGGTTTTAAAACGCGATGTCTCATCATTAATTGAAGAGTTATCGATATTAGAAAATCATAAGAAATTCGATCTATGTTTTCATGCTCTAAGTGCATGATGATGGTTTTACAAACTTCTATGGATTTTCGAATTTACCCACTGCGAATATCTTATGTCCCTTTTAAATTTATTGAACAGTGATCTAAATAAGTGTTACAAATAAATGGGCATACTTTTCTTTGTTATAGATGAGCGAAGAATAACGACAACAGAAGCTCCAACAACTACAACAGACGCTTCAACAACTACAACAACGTACCAGTCTACACGTGAGTATAATGTTCACACAGCGGGCAAAACTGCCTGGTAAATGTTCATGTAATTCACCACATTGTGTGTAAAGAGTTTGATCTATTTGCACTAACCACACTTTAGCTGTACTCTCTGGGTGCTCTGGTCTCTCTCTCTCTCTCTCTCTCTCTCTCTCTCTCTCTCTCTCTCTCTCTCTCTCTCTCTCTCTCTCTCTCTCTCTCTCTCTCTCTCTCTCTCTCTCTCTCTCTCTCTCTGATTTTAGCGATTTCGATGAAAAACATGGTCGCCGGCAGCCATCTTGAATTTTACTCTTTGCATGACTAAATCCTTTGGCACACCCTACAGACCACATTCCTCATCTAATCGCCACCAAACTTCATATGGATCTTCGGGGTGACCTCTAGATGGGAGCCATCGATTATTTATGAAATTCAATAAAAAAAACATGGCCGCCAGCAGCCATCTTGGATTTAAAATTTGATTCCATCGATACTCCCTGCAACCCGCATATATCATAGAATTGTTTTGGAAATCTACAGGCATGATTAGGATCACCTCCAGATAATACCTATCGAATTTGAATGATTTTCGATTAAAACCATGGCCGCCGGCAGCCATCTTGTATTTTACTCTTTGCATGACTCAATCCTTTGGCACAGCCTACAGACCACATAACCTCGTCCGATCATCACCAATTTTATATGCATCTTCATTCAGGCTTACCTCTAGATGGGAGCTATCGATTTTTTCCGAAATTCGTAAAAAAAAACATGGCTGCCAGCGGCCATCTTGGATTTTACTCTTTGCATGACTAAATCCTTCGGCACAACCTACAGGCCATATCCCTAATCCGATCGTCACCAAATTTCATAATGATCTTCAGGGTGATATCTGGATGGGAGCCAACGATATTTTCCGAATTTCGTTGAAAAAACGTGGTTGCCAGCGGCCATCATGGATTTTACACCTCAGATACCACACCCCTCAGCCCTCATCCAAACTTCATATGGTTCTTTTGTGTTACCTCTAGATGGAAGCTGTCCGAAATTTATTTAAGTAATTTAGATGCCGTTTGATTATAAGAATTCAGTATTTTACATTGTGTTTGTTATGAAAAATTTAGCTCTACTCGCACTTAAGTCTGCATTATATGGCTATGGCTAGTTTTCGTAGGGTTTAAATTCCTGTATTTTGCTGGTTACAATTATCTCAGACATCGATTTTGAGCCGTTAATTTTGCATTAATGGAGGCCATTTTGTCGACCATCCTTTGGAACATCTTTGCGATTTATTAATTGTTCTCCAAGTTCAGCTCACACATAGCGTTTAGGGGTAATTATGGTTTATTGTATGAGGTGAAACACCAACTTGATATTTAATTGCATTTTTGGCATGTGTCATATTTTTATGAATTACTTCCGTCGAGATGTTTTATGTACATTACGTGTTTAGGTTTAGTATTCTTACACGAACTCGTGTTGCCCGTCGAGTGTCGGTTTTAATGAATTATTATTATGCTACAATCCAGCTGCACAATCGAGAAAATTGCAAAGTAATAAATTTTGCTAATTTCGAGATTTAATATTGGAAAATGCATGTAAATTTCTTATATCTTCAACGTTTTGGTTTATGTATGCATTTTCAGGATTTCCTAGTTTTAGTTAACGCGGTCGCATTTTTTACCGTTTGGCAGAGTTCGTGTTGCGTATTTTGAAAGTAACTGTACTTTAAATTATGCAAGCTCTTCAAAGATGCAATCGAATCAGGCCATGTTTGGAAATGTTTTAATAAGTTTATGTAATCATTTGGAAAGGGAAAGGGGTCGTCAAGGTTTTCAATTCGACCATTTTGGCCAGGTAGATGTCAAATTCAATAGACATAGTGTACTTACCAGGCTTTATCCTCAGAAATAAACAGTCGAATCGTGATCTCGTCAACCAATTGAGCATATGTGGCAGACTGGGACTTCACGTTGTGTAGCTGGTATAGAAATAATTAGGTTGATCAATTTTTTTTTTAATCATATAAAAAGAACACGAAAGAGCAGCCATTTTATTCATAGCAGCTATTAGAGTTCTTGTAAATCTTGTTCAGTGTCTTGTTTTGTTTTTTTTGTTTAATATAAAAGAACTGGTAAGCAGAACAGAAGTATTACTTAGATACTCCATGTTGGCATGCTAAGTTAAGACAATCAGGTAAATTAAGTGGCAATGAAACTCTTGTATTTAAATATTGGATGTCGTCGCAGATGATAAACATAATTGCATATACTCAGATCTCATCATGAACTTAAGTTATTAAAGGGGTACTGTACTCAAATGTTGTTGTTGGTTTCTATGTTTTCTGCTTCGTAGAATTAAGGTAACCAGATTTCCATTATTTGACTCTCTGCTGGTGCGAAGTAATGATACAGGTGACAGATAAGCCCGAATGAAAAAATAGAACGCCTCTCTGGTAAATTAGGGTTAAACTCACAAATGTTTCCAATTTCAGTCTCAACAGAACGCACGGTCACCGTATGCAGAGAGGTTCCGATTGGACCAACTCCACCACCTATTGTGATAGAAGAAGTCATCCTAGAACTGGAAGAGGTCGCGAAAAAAGCCAAGGAAAAGAAGAAAAATCTCCAAAAAGTGTCTGTATACGACAGCAAATCAGACACCGTAGGAATAGCGTCTATGACTGCTGTGATTGTCGTAACGGTTGTGTTACTTTCATTGGTTATAGTTAGTGACATGCCGACTTATTCCAAACAGTTCAAATACATGTCTTCAAATATAAAAATCGGACTAGGGCTCAAGAAGCAGAATCCTAAGTCGAAATATGTAATTTATGAGAGTAATGGAGGCACAGAAATCATTAACAGACAGAAAAGGGTAAGGATTGAACCGGTCAAAAGGAGGAGAGGGATGATTCATATGTAAATATATTCACTGTTATAGCCCTTTCAGAGCCAGGGTCCGATCTCATCGGCCCTAATTAACGGTCTGTAAAATCGGCCCTAAAAAAATAACCTTAGGGGCATGTTATAACTCAAAACTATCACCAAGTATTCATAGTAATAATTTTGATGCCCATGAAAAACGTAAGATTCCCTGGCACTAATCCTACAAAATAAGTCTGTTAAAGAATATAAGAAAAAATTATTAAAATTGTAAAAAATTGTAAAAAATAATAACAAATGAAGAATTTTTTTTAGGCCAATGCATTCTCTTATATAAGAGAATGCATTGGGCATTCTCTTATATAAGAGAATGCATTGGCACAGGGTATATGGGTTGATACAAAAATCTGACCTGGCACTGAAAGGGTTAAGTATTATTTCTAAGTCGCGGCCATATATATTGGATCCATTCAGCCCTGTTCCTTCATTTAGTGCTACACATGTCAACGTTCTGGGAGTGCATTCCATATATGAAGCTTTTTTAAATTTATGAATTAATGACATTTTTGAATATTCAAAAGCTCTTTATATGGAATGCACCTCAAGAACTTTGACCTGAAGCACTGAATGCGCGGAACGGGGCTGGATGGATCAAAAATGGCCGCGACTTAGAAATAAGATGTATTCACTGTTATTGACAATGTTGATTTTATGTTATGTAATGATGTAATATAAACCAGTTGCATATTTAAGTAGATTCCTTTATTATTTTGGAAACAATGTCCAGTCTGAGTGAGCCTGTAGACTATTGAACAACTACGCGTTCGATAGTCTAAAACATTCCGATATCCTTCCTGTTATACCATAGCTATGTTGGGCTTTCCTCTCAGAGTGACGTCACCGCCCATCACGGTGGGGAATCACGTGGTGTTGAGTTGATGAGTACCACGCATTCAAAATGGCCGAGGCGATCGCAAACGCGACCATGCAGAAACGAGGAAAAAGGTAATAAATTAGGATAATTATATATTACATGGTATGTTGGCAGCTACGAGCATATGCTATACTATTTTTCAAACAGGCTGATACCTAATTTTTGTCCAAACTCACAGTTGTTTGCACTAACATTCAGTCGAGAAGGATTCTCCTAGTAGTATGGTCTTGTGTGTTTCGCGAACCTCCGACTGGAAACTTTGGTCAGAATGTTATAGAAAACTACTGAGTATATATTTCCGAACAAATAAGGTATCAACTCGTTTTAAAAATAAACTAGCATATGCTCGTAACAGTCAAAATGCTATGTTTTGTGTCAATTCCTCATATATTATGTTTTTGTGCGTTTGCACATTTTGAGTGCGTGGTACTCACCGACCTCGAAACCACGTGATTCCCTACCGTGGCCCATGTTTCGTATTAAATGTTCAATGCTGCGCAAGATTTGACCCATATTCGAGTGTATACCGAGGCATTCAGACACTGCAATTATATAAATATGCAATATGGCGCTCGTGTATACCGATGCAAGCAAATATAGTCCAATACAATTTTGGGATTAAACGTGAAATTTAATGTGTTTCCTTCTATGTGTATATTACACACGAAGAACACCGACCATTGAGAGGCATCCTACACATACGTTGTTCATGCATACACAAGTATGTACTTACGCGGTCTGTTTTTTTTGGTATTAACTGTTAGTTATATAGACAGTTATATAGTTAAAGGTACGGTTGGCCTTGGCGGTGGGTATCCTGTGAAAATATTTCCACCCATCAAAAACCGCCATAAACAGAAAGAACATCAAAATGTAGACAGACTGTGTCCGTATACAAATACGAAATATCGCATTAACAGTATGTTATTGTCATATGTTTGACCATTGTTATGTGAACAAAAGCATAAAAAGTTACTTTTCTGGTGTTTGTTTATATTATGATGGTAAACATAAAGAGCGTTCTTTGCTGGTGAATTCCTGATATGGAACTAATAAAGAGCGTTTATGCCATTTGTGTGTGATTAGCCAGTAGCATTGTGCTGTTTTCTGTAACACAATCAGGCTCTTGCTTAGTTAAACTATAGTAGGTCTTTATGATAACATGCTGTTTACGCGATGGTCATGGTATATATGAACGAAACTGTATGCATTTTAATGTTTTTCTGTTTACGGTGATTGGAACAAATATGAATATTTTCGACAACTAAGGCCTCACGTGCCTTTAAAGTAAAAATCTAATTTCATTATTTTGTTTTATAAAGATGGTGTATGTCACCCCGAACTGTCTGTATAGATTGGGGGGGGGGCTGTTTGTCATAGACCAGACAACTGGATCGCCACATTTCGTTTCCAAAATGACCAGGCAACAAAATTCATGAAAACGAAGGTCATTACATATAATAGGAAAGTATTTACCGACTGTTCCAAATAGTGAAAACTGTTCTAGATGATGGGTTAAACAATAGAACATTAATTTGGACATTTAAGATAAAAAAAACTGTTGAATTCGTTCCGATTGGTTGATATGCACAAAAGTATTTAGAGAGAAATTTGTTGTTTTTACACCAAAAATCAAATATCTACTTTACGTAAAATATGAAGTGGCCATCAGTTGAAGATTGGAACATAATCTGCATATAGATAAGTGAATCATATCTAGAACTAATGGCCGGTTTACACCGCCGTTTGACAGATAATTCCGTGGTTTAAACCCGAGACATCAGATCGAAGCACGTGACGCAATCGTCATCTCTGGTTTAAACTTGGTCCAGTCTGACACATGGTTTATCATTTGTGTCTCTATATCATCCAATAATCGTACTTACCTAATGCGGACATCCGTGTTCTATCGACAGGAAAAAATTATATTTACGACAACGAGCATGTTTTGATCGGACATTTTATAAGCCAGAAGCGCTAACACCTGCAGAGATTGCGGGGATAGTTTTTTTTTAATTGCGATAATTATTTTGCTAGCATACATGCATGGCTCTTATTACGTGTAATCTACTGTAACTATATGTGATTTTACAAAAGTAACATGCAATATAGTTAGGTCACCATATACAGTAATTGACAAAACTGTGATTCACATGCACGACTCAGTGATAGTGTCCACTATTCTACAAATGTAATGATTATCCACACTAAGTTTCAGGATGTGGTTTTAAATTGATCGATGTTGTTTTTTCATCACCTAATTAGTGTTTAATGGCATGATGAAGTACCGCATAATAAGGATTTGTTACATAAGGATTTGTTTGGTAACAAATCTACAAGTTATATTTATGTAAGCGTCAGTAACTGTTTGTTAAAAAATTTCGGACATGTAGAATTTTTTCTATTAGCACGCCAGCCTAAGTTGCTTATGGATCATTCTGTGTTATAGTATTACATTTGGATAAACCCGAATTTATGTAACAACTACCCATCTATGCCTATGCTATATTAGCAATACATGTGGGTAGGGTGGTATTTTTTCAAATGTTTAAACAATCCCACCATGTCCATATGTATTACTAAACATTGCTACGCATAGACTAGTTGTTGTTCCATAAATCCAGGACGGGTTTATCCAAATTGGGAGTTGAAATTATGTTGATCTGATGATATAGAAGACAGTTTCTTCGTCCACTCAATGCATCGGCCCGGGATGCATGTATCACATACTAAATGAACATCTTAGTCAAAATAACAAATCACTCTCTCAAAATCCTTTGCCACGAGAATAAAAATGAATTGTCAGTATAAATAAGCAAGAACTTTCTGGACAAGTTATTTACAAAAAAGACTTCTGTTTATAGCGCAACACATTAAGATGTAAATGACACAATACGTGGACAGAGCTTTAAAAAGATTTCCATACGAATCACGATTGATCGGATAGAATAATAATGACACTTGTCAATATCACCATGGCTGCTATAAACTTAAAGTCATACATTCTACATGTATGTGCATGTGTGTGTCATAACAAAACCAATGGCAATGTGTGATAAAGTTTACTATAATTCATTAATTCTCTCATTTTTGCGACAATTACGCCCTTTGTAGCGAAGAGACAGGAAGTCGTACATGGTGGTTTCGTGAATACCACATATTGGTCACATAGCAAAGTTTGGAAGAACATAGTTGGTGGTAGCCTTCCAAGATCCTTCATAATTTATCATGACTCCATTACATCTATTGCGAACAAATCATCTACTTAATTGATCATTCTCCCCCAAAACATATATGTACCAGGTGCCACAATCCAAACATCAGAAAGAATGATCCTGGAAGGGCGTGACCAGCGAAAGTCCCCATTGTCTCGATGTAAATCTGGGGAAAAAATGTGTATATTTCCTGGCCGTTTTGGTCACAGCGGAAATCAATTGGGAAGAGCAGCGAATGGTGTGTGGCTTCTGATATAGATTTTTCGCATCACTTGTGAAGTTGTGTTAGTCAATAGGTCAACTTACTACTTAGCGCCTTTAGCTCCATGAATTCCGTTCCTAGTTCCCAGTTCTCAAAATATAATAATAATCGTTACTAAATCGCCTATGTATGCATAACCACCGAAGCTACGGGGCCATCATTTTGGATTCTTCTTGTGCCACTACTAGTCCATCTAAAATTCGCAAACTAGGTCACATAAACTTGTCCAGCTGTTCAAAAATTGGGCGTAAGTCGTGCGTGGGGTAAAATAGGACATTTTTCGTTGCTAAATGCCCTATGTAAGCATAACCACATCAGCCACGGGGCTATCCTTGTGGATTCTTCTTGTACCACTAATCAAAATAATGAAAAAAAGGTAATTTTTCGTTGCTAAATCGCCTGCGTAGGCATAACAATAGCAGCCACGGGGCGATCCTTGTGGATTCGTCTTGTGCCACCACTAGTCCATTTATAAATCACAAACTGGTTCACGTACGCCTGTCCAGCTGTTCAAAAAATGGGCGTAAGTCGTGCGTGGGGTAAAACTAGGACAGTTTTCGTTGCTAAATTCCGTATGTAAGCATAACCACAGCAGCCACGGGGCTATCCATGTGGATTCTTCTTGTGCCACCACCATTCCATCTAGAATATAGGAGCGGTCTTGACCAGATTTTTTTTTTTTTTTTTTTTTTTACACACGGAAAAATTATATATCATATGAAAGTAGAAGATTTCGGCTTCATGTTCCGCCCTGCTGTAAAATGTGAAAGTGGTGCCGTTGCCATGGAAACGGAATATAAACAATGTAGACACATTTTGAGATAAAACCTTTTCAACAAATTGTAAAATCTAATTTAATTCCATTTTAGGACAGGAACAGACGTTGAAGATCATTTGTTGATTATATGTCCATTATAACCATGTTCCAACTATTCCAGTATTAAATAAGATGCACATGTAGGTTATAAGGGTCTTTATTGCCATTTTGGGGTGAAAATTGGTGATTTTTGCAAAAAATGCGATAATTTTGGAATTGGAGCATTTATTGAATACTATACATTGGTTACAGTAATAATTTATGCATAAAATGTCGTTTTTAGTTGCTAAATCGCCTGCGTATGTATAACCATAGCAGCCACGGGGCTATCCTTGTGGATTCTTCTAGTGCCACTACTCGTCCATTTAGAAATCACAAACTGGTTTACATACGCCTGTCCAGCTCTTCAAAAATTGGGCGTAAGTCGTGCGTGGGGTCAAAATAATAAAAAAAAAGGTCATTTTTCGTTGCTAAATCGCCTTCGTAGGCATAACCATAGCAGCCACGAGGATATCCTTGAGCTCTTCTTGTGCCACCACTAGTCCATCTATAAATCACAAATCAAGTAACATACGCCAGTTCAGCTGTTCAAAAATGGGGCGTAAGTCGTGCGTGGGGTCAAAATAATGAAAAGGGTCATTTTTCGTTCCTAAATCGCCTTCGTAGGCATAACCATAGCAGCCACGAGGCTATCCTTGTGGACTCTTCTTGTGCCACCACTAGTCCATCTACAAATCACAAACTAGGTCACATAAACTATTCCAGCTGATCAAACCTTGGGCGTCAATCGTGCGTGGGGAAGATATATAGAGAGAGAGAGAGAGAGAGAGAGAGAGAGAGAGAGAGAGAGAGAGAGAGAGAGAGAGAGAGAGAGAGAGAGAGAGAGAGAAACTAGCACATAATTCAGCATAATTTGCTTATAAGAAACAATATTTTAGGTAGATAATCTGCTTAGAATCGCCTCATTTTGAGTCGATGATGTACTGAAAAGATGACCTTATTAGTCACATTATCGACTCATATAGAGACGATTACAAGCAAATTATGTGCGGAGAATGACAACAATAAGCCAACCCACGACTTTTCAGGTGTACGCTCATTAACATGTGTTTTCACTGTGGCTCGCGCCATAACACGAATTGACGACTATGACTCCATTATCTGCTTATTTCAGAATCAAATAATCACTTTATGTAACTAATTAAAATGATAGGTCGATTATGTGCGTACACATGTATTTGCGCGAGGATATGTTCCTAAATCGACTGCGTTGGCATAACCATAGCAGCCACGGGGCTGTCCTTGTGGATTCTTCTTGTACCAACACTAGTCCATCTATAAATCACAAACTGGTTCACATACGCCAGTCCAGCTGTTCAAAATTTGAGCGTAAGTCGTGCGTGGGGGTCAAAATAATAATAAAAAAAGAGTCATTTTTCGTTGCTAAATCGCCTGCGTAGGCATAACCATAGCAGCCACGGGGCTATCGTGGGTTCTTCTTGGGCCACCACTAGTCCATCTAGAAATCACAAACAGGTTCACATACGCCGGTCCAGCTGTTCAAAAATTGGGCGTAAGTCGTGCGTGGAGTAAATATAGGACTTTTCTTTTAAATTAAAACAGCTTCTGAAAAAGGATAAACTGTTATTTGAACTAATTGAGATCATTCCCAGTCTTATGAGTGATATCAGTAGAGATTTATGCGATTTTAGACCAATTTTAGTCAAATTTGGGGGGTGGGTGTCACCCACGTTTGGGGGTGGTGGGTCACCGAAAATGCCAGATGCAAAAAAACGGCATACCTTCCTGCAAATGTTTTACTACCACCCCCACCCCCTGGTTGAGAGAACAATTTGATTGATTTAAGGACTTATTGTAGTGGGTTTGTGTGTCATTGGAGGATACGGCGCTATGGTCGTTGGGGTACATTTTGCAAACCTCTTTACACTACATGTACATGTGCCCCTAACAACCACAGCGCCATATGCACAATAACAAACACGTACCCTCTACATTCATTTCTTATATTTATATAGCTTCTTGATGATTTATTCCCATACAAAAGCTGAGTGTATATTTATTTATTTTCACTATATAAATAACTGAGTTCATGATTCAATTCGGCTGAACTTTTAAAAGCACGCCCAATTATTCTGCTGACCGCATTTTGTTACTAGATCAACAATTTGTAACTTCCTGATTGTGTTATACTCGAGATATCTCTGCATTATTAGGATGTAAACTGGGTGACAATTGGCCGTTGACCAATCACCAAACAGGATTGTGTGTAACACAGACAGGCTATGTACATGTACATTTAGACGATACAGACCCTACTTTCTTTTGTTCTTTCGGTGGTCTTATTTTTTTCTTCTTTCGGTGATCTTAATGGCTAAGACACTGCGCTTGTGTGGTTTAACCAAGAAATCAACGAATCAGCATTCGAGCATTGAACAATAGACAATTACAATGTAGGTGTGAGTTGTACCGATGCTCGAATTATCAGGTTGTCTATTGATTGCTTAATTATATAGCACAAGCGCGTCTGTCTTAACCACAACATGAACCATGGCAATTGACATTCTTCTGCATGGGGAAATGGAGGGGGTCGAACAAAATAAAACTAATATCGATGAAAATGCAGTATATTCATGTAGAACTAATTTCGTCAATGTCACTTCATGTATGCTGCGGCGGCAGAAACATTGTAACATTGACGAAATGAGTTCTATATACGCAGGGATGCGGTGACACGCCCCCAAACCTTGGTAAAAATATTCAACATTTGGTTGGAAGTTTAAAGCCTAACACACCATCAGTTGGAGATTTCGCGACGAAAATAGGTTTGCAAATGATTGCATAGTTTAATATTTCAACCGCTATTTATAGTGGTGTTAAATTAGTCGTGACTAAATTGGCATCAGTTGGAAATTCATAACCTTATAGTCGTGCCCGGTTAGCGAATAGAAATAAACAGTTTAAATTGAACTCATGCAGGCATGATTATAGAGCAATTCTAGCATAACAGTAATGTTGTCATGGGTAAACGCACGCCAGACGGCCGATGAGGATAGACCCCCATGTAGAAACGCGCGACTGTTGGGTATCTCTTATATATTTTGAAGACCTCTGTTTGTCTGTCTGTATGTCCTTTATAGAATCGAAAACTGGTTGACCGATCGAGACCAAACTTCCTATCCAAAGGTAAAATTCCACGGGAATCGTCGACGTCGCATTTTGGAGAAGCCCAGAGCACCCATTCTCCACTCTCAGTCACAAAAAAACGGCACTGCGGTGGTTAATCAAGTGATAATTTAATGAGCGTTTGTTTTTGACGCATCGCTATAAAGAGCGTTTGTTTACCATTCAACGTTATTAGCATCTGCAGAGAGATATACGGGCCATAGTACTCTTACAACATTTCTGCAATGATCGGGACGAAACTTGGTACGTGTGTGTAGTTTGACCAGGCGGTCGACGTTGTCGTATTGTCGAACCCGTGCGGCGCCCGCTTCGCGCATGCGCAGACGAGATATCGGAAACGGGTGGAGCTATCGACTTGAAATTTGCTATGTGAATGTATCTTGCCCCGGATACGAATTTTTGTCGGGTCGCCGAGCCCGTGCGACGCCAGCTTCGCGCATGCGCAGACCAGATCTCGGAAACGGGTGGAGCTATCGACTTGAAATTTGGTTTTTGAATAGCCCGGACAACGTCGGGCTCATCGGCTAGTAGTATATATTTATGTGCAGTTTTCAACTATAATAATTCGTAACTTGATTTGTGATTGTTGATGGACTAGTGGTGGCAGAAGAAGAATCCACAAGGATAGCCTCGTGGCTGCTACGGTTATGCCTACGCAGGTGATTTAGCAACGAACAATGACCTTTTTTTCATTATTTTGACCCCACCCACGACTTACGCCCAGTTTTTGAACAGCTGGACAGGCGTATGTGAACCAGTTTGTGATTTCTAGATGGACTAGTGGCGGCACAAGAAGAATCCACAAGGATAGCCCGTGGCTGCTATGGTTATGTCTACGCAGGCGATTTAGCAACGAAAAATGACCTTTTTTCAGTATTTTGACCCCACACACGACTTACGCCCATTTTTGAACAAGCTGGACGGGCGCATGTTACTTGATTTGTGAATTTTGATGGACTAGTGGTGGCACAAAAAGAATCCACAAGGATAGCCTCGTGGCTGCTACAGTTATGCCTACAAAGGCGATTTAGCAACGAAAAATGACTTTTTTTCATTATTTTGATCCCACACACGACTTACGCCCAATTTTTGAACAGCTGGACAGGCGTATGTGACTCGGTTTGTGATTTTTAGATTGACTAGTGCTGCCACAAGAATAATCCACAAGGATAGCCCTGTGACTGCTATGGTTATGCCAACGCAGTCGATTTAGGAACATACCCTCGCGCAAATACATGTGTACGCACAAAATCGACCTATCATTTTAATTAGTTACACAAAGTGATTACTTGATTTTGAAATAAGCAGATAATGGAGTCATAGTTGTGATTTCGTGTTATGGCGCGAGCCACAGCGAAAACACATGTTAATGGGAGTACACCTGAAAAGTCGTGGGTTTTCTTCTTGTTAACGTTCTCCGCACATAATCTGCTTAGAATAATGCGACTAACAGACTCTCCTTTTCAGTACATAATCGACTCAAACGAGGCGATTCTAAGCTGATTAATTACCTATAATATTATTCATTATAAGCAAATAATGTGCTATTTCTTTAGGAAAACAGGCTGGATTAAGCAACGAAAACTGTCCTATTTCTACCGCACGCACGATTTACGCCTAATTTTTGAACACATGGACGAATTTATGTGACCTAGTTTGTGATTTTTAGATGGAATAGTGGTGGCACAAGAAGATTCCACAAGGATAGCCTCGTGGCTGCTACTGTTATGCCTGCTCAGGCGATTTAGCAACGAAAAATGACCCTTTTTTCATTATTTTGACCCCACACACGACTTACGCCCATTTTTTGAACATCTGGGCGGTCGCATGTTACTTTATTTGTGATTTTTAGATAGATGAACTAGTGGTGGCACAAGAGAATTCCACAAGGATAGCCTCGTGGCTGCTACGGTTATGCCTACGCAGGTGATTTAGCAACGAAAAATGACATTTTTTTCATTATTTTGACACCACGCACGACTTACGCCCAATTTTCGAACAGCTGAACAGGCGTATGTGAACTAGTTTGTGATTTATAGATGGACTAGTGGTAGTACAAGAAGAATCCACAAGGATAACCCCGTGGCTGCTATGGTTATGCCAACGCAGGCGATTTAGCAGCGAAAAAGACCTTTTTTCATTATTTTGACACCACGCACGACTTACGCCCAATTTTTGAACAGCTGGACAGGCGTATGTGAACTAGTTTGTGATTTCTAGATGGACTAGTGGTGTCGCAAGAAGAATCCACAATGATAGCCTCGTGGCTATATGGTTATGCCTACGCATGCGATTTAGCTACGAAAAATGACCTTTTTTCATTATTTTGACACCACGCACGACTTACGCCCAATTTTTGAACAGCTCGACAGGCGTATGTGAACTAATTTGTGATTTCTAGATGGAGTAGTAGTGGTAAAAGAAGAATCCACAAGGATAGCCCCGTGGCTGCTATGGTTATGCCAACGCATGCGATTTATCAGCGAAAAAATACCTTTTTTTCATTATTTTGACCCCACGCACGACTTACGCCCATTTTTGAAACAGTTGGACGGGCGCATGTCACTTGATTTGTGATTTTTGATGGACTAGTGGTGGCACATGAATATTCCACAAGGATAGCCTCGTGGCTGCTACGGTTATGCCTACGCAGTCGATTTAGCAACGAAAAATTATCTTGTTTTCATTATTTTGACCCCACGCACGACTTACGCCAAATTTTCGAATAGCTGGAAGGGCGCATGTTACTTGATTTGTGATTTTTGATTTTGACACCACGAACGACTTACGCCCAATTTTTGAACAGCTGGACAGGCGTATGTGAACTAGTTTGTGATTTCTAAATGGAGTAGTAGTGGTAAAAGAAGAATCCACAAGGATAGCACCATGGCTACTATGGTTATGCCTACGCAGGCGAGTTAGCAGCGAAAAAATACCTTTTTTTCATTATTTTGACCCCACGCACGACTTACGCTCAATTTTTGAACAGCTGAACAGGCTTATGTGAACTAGTTTGTTATTTCTAGATGGACTAGTAGTAGTACAAGAAGATTTCACAAGGATAGCCTCGTGACTGCTATGGTTATGCCAACGCAGGCGATTTAGGAACATACCCTCGCGCAAATACGCACATAATCGGCCTATAATTTTAATTAATTACACAAAGTTATTACTTGATTTTGAAATATGCAGATAATGTAGTCATAGTCGTGATTTCGTGTTATGGCGCGAGCGACAGTGAAAACACATGTTAATGCGAGTACACCTGAAAATATGCTTAGAATCGCCTCTATGTGAGTCGATAATACGACTAACAGGGTCTCCTTTTCAGTACATAATCGACTTAAACGAGTCGATTCTAAGCTGATTAACTAGCTAAAATATTGTTCATTATAAGCAAATAATGTGCTATTTCTTTACGAAAACAGACTGGATTAAGCAACGAAAAATGTCCTATTTCTACCGCACGCACGATTTACGCCTAATTTTTGAACACATGGACGAATTTATGTGACCTAGTTTGTGACTTTTAGATGGAATAGTGGTGACACAAGAATATTCCACAAGGATAGCCTCGTGGCTGCTACTGTTATGCTTACTCAGGCGATTTAGCGACGAAAAATGAGCATTTTTTCATTATTTTGACCCCACACGTACACGACTTACGCCATTTTTTGAACATCTGGACGGGCGCATGTTACTTTATTTGTGATTTTTAGATGGATTAGTGGAGACACATGAAAATTCCACAAGGACAGCCTCGTGGCTGCTACGGTTATGCCTACGCAGGCGATTTAGCAACGAAAAATGACCTTTTGTTTTCATTATTTTGACACCACGCACGACTTACGCCCAATTTTTGAACAGCTGGACAAGCGAATGTGAACTATTTTGTGATTTCTAGATGGACTAGTGGCGGCACAAGAAGAATCCACAAGGATAGCCCGTGGCTGCTATGGTTATGTCTACGCAGGCGATTTAGCAACGAAAAATGACCTTTTTTCAGTATTTTGACCCCACACACGACTTACGCCCATTTTTGAACAAGCTGGACGGGCGCATGTTACTTGATTTGTGAATTTTGATGGACTAGTGGTGGCACAAAAAGAATCCACAAGGATAGCCTCGTGGCTGCTACAGTTATGCCTACAAAGGCGATTTAGCAACGAAAAATGACTTTTTTTCATTATTTTGATCCCACACACGACTTACGCCCAATTTTTGAACAGCTGGACAGGCGTATGTGACTCGGTTTGTGATTTTTAGATTGACTAGTGCTGCCACAAGAATAATCCACAAGGATAGCCCTGTGACTGCTATGGTTATGCCAACGCAGTCGATTTAGGAACATACCCTCGCGCAAATACATGTGTACGCACAAAATCGACCTATCATTTTAATTAGTTACACAAAGTGATTACTTGATTTTGAAATAAGCAGATAATGGAGTCATAGTTGTGATTTCGTGTTATGGCGCGAGCCACAGCGAAAACACATGTTAATGGGAGTACACCTGAAAAGTCGTGGGTTTTCTTCTTGTTAACGTTCTCCGCACATAATCTGCTTAGAATAATGCGACTAACAGACTCTCCTTTTCAGTACATAATCGACTCAAACGAGGCGATTCTAAGCTGATTAATTACCTATAATATTATTCATTATAAGCAAATAATGTGCTATTTCTTTAGGAAAACAGGCTGGATTAAGCAACGAAAACTGTCCTATTTCTACCGCACGCACGATTTACGCCTAATTTTTGAACACATGGACGAATTTATGTGACCTAGTTTGTGATTTTTAGATGGAATAGTGGTGGCACAAGAAGATTCCACAAGGATAGCCTCGTGGCTGCTACTGTTATGCCTGCTCAGGCGATTTAGCAACGAAAAATGACCCTTTTTTCATTATTTTGACCCCACACACGACTTACGCCCATTTTTTGAACATCTGGGCGGTCGCATGTTACTTTATTTGTGATTTTTAGATAGATGAACTAGTGGTGGCACAAGAGAATTCCACAAGGATAGCCTCGTGGCTGCTACGGTTATGCCTACGCAGGTGATTTAGCAACGAAAAATGACATTTTTTTCATTATTTTGACACCACGCACGACTTACGCCCAATTTTCGAACAGCTGAACAGGCGTATGTGAACTAGTTTGTGATTTATAGATGGACTAGTGGTAGTACAAGAAGAATCCACAAGGATAACCCCGTGGCTGCTATGGTTATGCCAACGCAGGCGATTTAGCAGCGAAAAATGACCTTTTTTCATTATTTTGACACCACGCACGACTTACGCCCAATTTTTGAACAGCTGGACAGGCGTATGTGAACTAGTTTGTGATTTCTAGATGGACTAGTGGTGTCGCAAGAAGAATCCACAATGATAGCCTCGTGGCTATATGGTTATGCCTACGCATGCGATTTAGCTACGAAAAATGACCTTTTTTCATTATTTTGACACCACGCACGACTTACGCCCAATTTTTGAACAGCTCGACAGGCGTATGTGAACTAATTTGTGATTTCTAGATGGAGTAGTAGTGGTAAAAGAAGAATCCACAAGGATAGCCCCGTGGCTGCTATGGTTATGCCAACGCATGCGATTTATCAGCGAAAAAATACCTTTTTTTCATTATTTTGACCCCACGCACGACTTACGCCCATTTTTGAAACAGTTGGACGGGCGCATGTCACTTGATTTGTGATTTTTGATGGACTAGTGGTGGCACATGAATATTCCACAAGGATAGCCTCGTGGCTGCTACGGTTATGCCTACGCAGTCGATTTAGCAACGAAAAATTATCTTGTTTTCATTATTTTGACCCCACGCACGACTTACGCCAAATTTTCGAATAGCTGGAAGGGCGCATGTTACTTGATTTGTGATTTTTGATTTTGACACCACGAACGACTTACGCCCAATTTTTGAACAGCTGGACAGGCGTATGTGAACTAGTTTGTGATTTCTAAATGGAGTAGTAGTGGTAAAAGAAGAATCCACAAGGATAGCACCATGG
Source organism: Siphonodentalium dalli (assembly GCA_032622095.1). Lineage (NCBI taxonomy): Eukaryota > Metazoa > Mollusca > Scaphopoda > Gadilida > Siphonodentaliidae > Siphonodentalium > Siphonodentalium dalli. Next base: position 113,967,953 of record CP136062.1, on the reverse strand, counting down.
CTACTATGGTTATGCCTACGCAGGCGAGTTAGCAGCGAAAAAATACCTTTTTTTCATTATTTTGACCCCACGCACGACTTACGCTCAATTTTTGAACAGCTGAACAGGCTTATGTGAACTAGTTTGTTATTTCTAGATGGACTAGTAGTAGTACAAGAAGATTTCACAAGGATAGCCTCGTGACTGCTATGGTTATGCCAACGCAGGCGATTTAGGAACATACCCTCGCGCAAATACGCACATAATCGGCCTATAATTTTAATTAATTACACAAAGTTATTACTTGATTTTGAAATATGCAGATAATGTAGTCATAGTCGTGATTTCGTGTTATGGCGCGAGCGACAGTGAAAACACATGTTAATGCGAGTACACCTGAAAATATGCTTAGAATCGCCTCTATGTGAGTCGATAATACGACTAACAGGGTCTCCTTTTCAGTACATAATCGACTTAAACGAGTCGATTCTAAGCTGATTAACTAGCTAAAATATTGTTCATTATAAGCAAATAATGTGCTATTTCTTTACGAAAACAGACTGGATTAAGCAACGAAAAATGTCCTATTTCTACCGCACGCACGATTTACGCCTAATTTTTGAACACATGGACGAATTTATGTGACCTAGTTTGTGACTTTTAGATGGAATAGTGGTGACACAAGAATATTCCACAAGGATAGCCTCGTGGCTGCTACTGTTATGCTTACTCAGGCGATTTAGCGACGAAAAATGAGCATTTTTTCATTATTTTGACCCCACACGTACACGACTTACGCCATTTTTTGAACATCTGGACGGGCGCATGTTACTTTATTTGTGATTTTTAGATGGATTAGTGGAGACACATGAAAATTCCACAAGGACAGCCTCGTGGCTGCTACGGTTATGCCTACGCAGGCGATTTAGCAACGAAAAATGACCTTTTGTTTTCATTATTTTGACACCACGCACGACTTACGCCCAATTTTTGAACAGCTGGACAGGCGAATGTGAACTATTTTGTGATTTCTAGATGGACTAGTGGCGGCACAAGAAGAATCCACAAGGATAGCCCGTGGCTGCTATGGTTATGTCTACGCAGGCGATTTAGCAACGAAAAATGACCTTTTTTCAGTATTTTGACCCCACACACGACTTACGCCCATTTTTGAACAAGCTGGACGGGCGCATGTTACTTGATTTGTGAATTTTGATGGACTAGTGGTGGCACAAAAAGAATCCACAAGGATAGCCTCGTGGCTGCTACAGTTATGCCTACAAAGGCGATTTAGCAACGAAAAATGACTTTTTTTCATTATTTTGATCCCACACACGACTTACGCCCAATTTTTGAACAGCTGGACAGGCGTATGTGACTCGGTTTGTGATTTTTAGATTGACTAGTGCTGCCACAAGAATAATCCACAAGGATAGCCCTGTGACTGCTATGGTTATGCCAACGCAGTCGATTTAGGAACATACCCTCGCGCAAATACATGTGTACGCACAAAATCGACCTATCATTTTAATTAGTTACACAAAGTGATTACTTGATTTTGAAATAAGCAGATAATGGAGTCATAGTTGTGATTTCGTGTTATGGCGCGAGCCACAGCGAAAACACATGTTAATGGGAGTACACCTGAAAAGTCGTGGGTTTTCTTCTTGTTAACGTTCTCCGCACATAATCTGCTTAGAATAATGCGACTAACAGACTCTCCTTTTCAGTACATAATCGACTCAAACGAGGCGATTCTAAGCTGATTAATTACCTATAATATTATTCATTATAAGCAAATAATGTGCTATTTCTTTAGGAAAACAGGCTGGATTAAGCAACGAAAACTGTCCTATTTCTACCGCACGCACGATTTACGCCTAATTTTTGAACACATGGACGAATTTATGTGACCTAGTTTGTGATTTTTAGATGGAATAGTGGTGGCACAAGAAGATTCCACAAGGATAGCCTCGTGGCTGCTACTGTTATGCCTGCTCAGGCGATTTAGCAACGAAAAATGACCCTTTTTTCATTATTTTGACCCCACACACGACTTACGCCCATTTTTTGAACATCTGGGCGGTCGCATGTTACTTTATTTGTGATTTTTAGATAGATGAACTAGTGGTGGCACAAGAGAATTCCACAAGGATAGCCTCGTGGCTGCTACGGTTATGCCTACGCAGGTGATTTAGCAACGAAAAATGACATTTTTTTCATTATTTTGACACCACGCACGACTTACGCCCAATTTTCGAACAGCTGAACAGGCGTATGTGAACTAGTTTGTGATTTATAGATGGACTAGTGGTAGTACAAGAAGAATCCACAAGGATAACCCCGTGGCTGCTATGGTTATGCCTACGCAGGCGATTTAGCAGCGAAAAATGACCTTTTTTCATTATTTTGACACCACGCACGACTTACGCCCAATTTTTGAACAGCTGGACAGGCGTATGTGAACTAGTTTGTGATTTCTAGATGGACTAGTGGTGTCGCAAGAAGAATCCACAATGATAGCCTCGTGGCTATATGGTTATGCCTACGCATGCGATTTAGCTACGAAAAATGACCTTTTTTCATTATTTTGACACCACGCACGACTTACGCCCAATTTTTGAACAGCTCGACAGGCGTATGTGAACTAATTTGTGATTTCTAGATGGAGTAGTAGTGGTAAAAGAAGAATCCACAAGGATAGCCCCGTGGCTGGTATGGTTATGCCAACGCATGCGATTTATCAGCGAAAAAATACCGTTTTTTTTCATTATTTTGACCCCACGCACGACTTACGCCCATTTTTGAAACAGTTGGACGGGCGCATGTCACTTGATTTGTGATTTTTGATGGACTAGTGGTGGCACATGAATATTCCACAAGGATAGCCTCGTGGCTGCTACGGTTATGCCTACGCAGTCGATTTAGCAACGAAAAATTATCTTGTTTTCATTATTTTGACCCCACGCACGACTTACGCCAAATTTTCGAATAGCTGGAAGGGCGCATGTTACTTGATTTGTGATTTTTGATTTTGACACCACGAACGACTTACGCCCAATTTTTGAACAGCTGGACAGGCGTATGTGAACTAGTTTGTGATTTCTAAATGGAGTAGTAGTGGTAAAAGAAGAATCCACAAGGATAGCACCATGGCTACTATGGTTATGCCTACGCAGGCGAGTTAGCAGCGAAAAAATACCTTTTTTTCATTATTTTGACCCCACGCACGACTTACGCTCAATTTTTGAACAGCTGAACAGGCTTATGTGAACTAGTTTGTTATTTCTAGATGGACTAGTAGTAGTACAAGAAGATTTCACAAGGATAGCCTCGTGACTGCTATGGTTATGCCAACGCAGGCGATTTAGGAACATACCCTCGCTCAAATACGCACATAATCGGCCTATAATTTTAATTAATTACACAAAGTTATTACTTGATTTTGAAATATGCAGATAATGTAGTCATAGTCGTGATTTCGTGTTATGGCGCGAGCGACAGTGAAAACACATGTTAATGCGAGTACACCTGAAAATATGCTTAGAATCGCCTCTATGTGAGTCGATAATACGACTAACAGGGTCTCCTTTTCAGTACATAATCGACTTAAACGAGTCGATTCTAAGCTGATTAACTAGCTAAAATATTGTTCATTATAAGCAAATAATGTGCTATTTCTTTACGAAAACAGACTGGATTAAGCAACGAAAAATGTCCTATTTCTACCGCACGCACGATTTACGCCTAATTTTTGAACACATGGACGAATTTATGTGACCTAGTTTGTGACTTTTAGATGGAATAGTGGTGACACAAGAATATTCCACAAGGATAGCCTCGTGGCTGCTACTGTTATGCTTACTCAGGCGATTTAGCGACGAAAAATGAGCATTTTTTCATTATTTTGACCCCACACGTACACGACTTACGCCATTTTTTGAACATCTGGACGGGCGCATGTTACTTTATTTGTGATTTTTAGATGGATTAGTGGAGACACATGAAAATTCCACAAGGACAGCCTCGTGGCTGCTACGGTTATGCCTACGCAGGCGATTTAGCAACGAAAAATGACCTTTTGTTTTCATTATTTTGACACCACGCACGACTTACGCCCAATTTTTGAACAGCTGGACAGGCGAATGTGAACTATTTTGTGATTTCTAGATGGACTAGTGGCGGCACAAGAAGAATCCACAAGGATAGCCCGTGGCTGCTATGGTTATGTCTACGCAGGCGATTTAGCAACGAAAAATGACCTTTTTTCAGTATTTTGACCCCACACACGACTTACGCCCATTTTTGAACAAGCTGGACGGGCGCATGTTACTTGATTTGTGAATTTTGATGGACTAGTGGTGGCACAAAAAGAATCCACAAGGATAGCCTCGTGGCTGCTACAGTTATGCCTACAAAGGCGATTTAGCAACGAAAAATGACTTTTTTTCATTATTTTGATCCCACACACGACTTACGCCCAATTTTTGAACAGCTGGACAGGCGTATGTGACTCGGTTTGTGATTTTTAGATTGACTAGTGCTGCCACAAGAATAATCCACAAGGATAGCCCTGTGACTGCTATGGTTATGCCAACGCAGTCGATTTAGGAACATACCCTCGCGCAAATACATGTGTACGCACAAAATCGACCTATCATTTTAATTAGTTACACAAAGTGATTACTTGATTTTGAAATAAGCAGATAATGGAGTCATAGTTGTGATTTCGTGTTATGGCGCGAGCCACAGCGAAAACACATGTTAATGGGAGTACACCTGAAAAGTCGTGGGTTTTCTTCTTGTTAACGTTCTCCGCACATAATCTGCTTAGAATAATGCGACTAACAGACTCTCCTTTTCAGTACATAATCGACTCAAACGAGGCGATTCTAAGCTGATTAATTACCTATAATATTATTCATTATAAGCAAATAATGTGCTATTTCTTTAGGAAAACAGGCTGGATTAAGCAACGAAAACTGTCCTATTTCTACCGCACGCACGATTTACGCCTAATTTTTGAACACATGGACGAATTTATGTGACCTAGTTTGTGATTTTTAGATGGAATAGTGGTGGCACAAGAAGATTCCACAAGGATAGCCTCGTGGCTGCTACTGTTATGCCTGCTCAGGCGATTTAGCAACGAAAAATGACCCTTTTTTCATTATTTTGACCCCACACACGACTTACGCCCATTTTTTGAACATCTGGGCGGTCGCATGTTACTTTATTTGTGATTTTTAGATAGATGAACTAGTGGTGGCACAAGAGAATTCCACAAGGATAGCCTCGTGGCTGCTACGGTTATGCCTACGCAGGTGATTTAGCAACGAAAAATGACATTTTTTTCATTATTTTGACACCACGCACGACTTACGCCCAATTTTCGAACAGCTGAACAGGCGTATGTGAACTAGTTTGTGATTTATAGATGGACTAGTGGTAGTACAAGAAGAATCCACAAGGATAACCCCGTGGCTGCTATGGTTATGCCTACGCAGGCGATTTAGCAGCGAAAAATGACCTTTTTTCATTATTTTGACACCACGCACGACTTACGCCCAATTTTTGAACAGCTGGACAGGCGTATGTGAACTAGTTTGTGATTTCTAGATGGACTAGTGGTGTCGCAAGAAGAATCCACAATGATAGCCTCGTGGCTATATGGTTATGCCTACGCATGCGATTTAGCTACGAAAAATGACCTTTTTTCATTATTTTGACACCACGCACGACTTACGCCCAATTTTTGAACAGCTCGACAGGCGTATGTGAACTAATTTGTGATTTCTAGATGGAGTAGTAGTGGTAAAAGAAGAATCCACAAGGATAGCCCCGTGGCTGGTATGGTTATGCCAACGCATGCGATTTATCAGCGAAAAAATACCGTTTTTTTCATTATTTTGACCCCACGCACGACTTACGCCCATTTTTGAAACAGTTGGACGGGCGCATGTCACTTGATTTGTGATTTTTGATGGACTAGTGGTGGCACATGAATATTCCACAAGGATAGCCTCGTGGCTGCTACGGTTATGCCTACGCAGTCGATTTAGCAACGAAAAATTATCTTGTTTTCATTATTTTGACCCCACGCACGACTTACGCCAAATTTTCGAATAGCTGGAAGGGCGCATGTTACTTGATTTGTGATTTTTGATTTTGACACCACGAACGACTTACGCCCAATTTTTGAACAGCTGGACAGGCGTATGTGAACTAGTTTGTGATTTCTAAATGGAGTAGTAGTGGTAAAAGAAGAATCCACAAGGATAGCACCATGGCTACTATGGTTATGCCTACGCAGGCGAGTTAGCAGCGAAAAAATACCTTTTTTTCATTATTTTGACCCCACGCACGACTTACGCTCAATTTTTGAACAGCTGAACAGGCTTATGTGAACTAGTTTGTTATTTCTAGATGGACTAGTAGTAGTACAAGAAGATTTCACAAGGATAGCCTCGTGACTGCTATGGTTATGCCAACGCAGGCGATTTAGGAACATACCCTCGCGCAAATACGCACATAATCGGCCTATAATTTTAATTAATTACACAAAGTTATTACTTGATTTTGAAATATGCAGATAATGTAGTCATAGTCGTGATTTCGTGTTATGGCGCGAGCGACAGTGAAAACACATGTTAATGCGAGTACACCTGAAAATATGCTTAGAATCGCCTCTATGTGAGTCGATAATACGACTAACAGGGTCTCCTTTTCAGTACATAATCGACTTAAACGAGTCGATTCTAAGCTGATTAACTAGCTAAAATATTGTTCATTATAAGCAAATAATGTGCTATTTCTTTACGAAAACAGACTGGATTAAGCAACGAAAAATGTCCTATTTCTACCGCACGCACGATTTACGCCTAATTTTTGAACACATGGACGAATTTATGTGACCTAGTTTGTGACTTTTAGATGGAATAGTGGTGACACAAGAATATTCCACAAGGATAGCCTCGTGGCTGCTACTGTTATGCTTACTCAGGCGATTTAGCGACGAAAAATGAGCATTTTTTCATTATTTTGACCCCACACGTACACGACTTACGCCATTTTTTGAACATCTGGACGGGCGCATGTTACTTTATTTGTGATTTTTAGATGGATTAGTGGAGACACATGAAAATTCCACAAGGACAGCCTCGTGGCTGCTACGGTTATGCCTACGCAGGCGATTTAGCAACGAAAAATGACCTTTTGTTTTCATTATTTTGACACCACGCACGACTTACGCCCAATTTTTGAACAGCTGGACAGGCGAATGTGAACTATTTTGTGATTTCTATATGGAATAGTGGCGGCACAAGAAAATTCTACAAGATTAGCCTCGTGGCTGCTACTGTTATGCCTACTCAGGCGATTTAGCAGCGAAAAAATACATTTTTTTCATTATTTTGACCCCACGCACGACTTACGCCCATTTTTGAAACAGTTGGACGGGCGCATGTCACTTGATTTGTGATTTTTGATGGACTAGTGGTGGCACATGAATATTCCACAAGGATAGCCTCGTGGCTGCTACGGTTATGCCTACGCAGTCGATTTAGCAACGAAAAATTATCTTGTTTTCATTATTTTGACCCCACGCACGACTTACGCCAAATTTTCGAATAGCTGGAAGGGCGCATGTTACTTGATTTGTAATTTTTGATTTTGACACCACGAACGACTTACGCCCAATTTTTGAACAGCTGGACAGGCGTATGTGAACTAGTTTGTGATTTCTAAATGGAGTAGTAGTGGTAAAAGAAGAATCCACAAGGATAGCACCATGGCTACTATGGTTATGCCTACGCAGGCGAGTTAGCAGCGAAAAAATACCTTTTTTTCATTATTTTGACCCCACGCACGACTTACGCTCAATTTTTGAACAGCTGAACAGGCTTATGTGAACTAGTTTGTTATTTCTAGATGGACTAGTAGTAGTACAAGAAGAATTCACAAGGATAGCCCCGTGACTGCTATGGTTATGCCAACGCAGGCGATTTAGGAACATACCCTCGCGCAAATACGCACATAATCGGCCTATAATTTTAATTAATTACACAAAGTTATTACTTGATTTAGAAATATGCAGATAATGTAGTCATAGTCGTGATTTCGTGTTATGGCGCGAGCGACAGTGAAAACACATGTTAATGCGAGTACACCTGAAAATATGCTTAGAATCGCCTCTATGTGAGTCGATAATACGACTAACAGGGTCTCCTTTTCAGTACATAATCGACTTAAACGAGTCGATTCTAAGCTGATTAACTAGCTAAAATATTGTTCATTATAAGCAAATAATGTGCTATTTCTTTACGAAAACAGACTGGATTAAGCAACGAAAAATGTCCTATTTCTACCGCACGCACGATTTACGCCTAATTTTTGAACACATGGACGAATTTATGTGACCAAGTTTGTGACTTTTAGATGGAATAGTGGTGACACAAGAATATTCCACAAGGATAGCCTCGTGGCTGCTACTGTTATGCTTACTCAGGCGATTTAGCGACGAAAAATGAGCCTTTTTTCATTATTTTGACACCACACGTACACGACTTACGCCCATTTTTTGAACATCTGGACGGGCGCATGTTACTTTATTTGTGATTTTTAGATGGATTAGTGGAGACACATGAAAATTCCACAAGGACAGCCTCGTGGCTGCTACGGTTATGCCTACGCAGGCGATTTAGCAACGAAAAATGACCTTTTGTTTTCATTATTTTGACACCACGCACGACTTACGCCCAATTTTTGAACAGCTGGACAGGCGAATGTGAACTATTTTGTGATTTCTATATGGAATAGTGGCGGCACAAGAAAATTCTACAAGATTAGCCTCGTGGCTGCTACTGTTATGCCTACTCAGGCGATTTAGCAGCGAAAAAATACATTTTTTTCATTATTTTGACCCCACGCACGACTTACGCCCAATTTTTGAACAGCTGGACAGGCGTATGTGAAAATAGTTTGTGATTTCTAGATGGACTAGTGGTGGCACAAGAAGAATCCACAAGGATAGCCTCGTGGCTGCTATGGTTATGCCTACGCAGGCGATTTAGCAACGAAAAATGACATTTTTTTCATTATTTTGACCCTACGCACGACTTACGCCCAATTTTTGAACAGCTGAACAGGCGTATGTGAACTAGTTTGTGATTTCTAGATGGTCTGGTGGTGGCACAAGAAGAATCTACAAGGATAGCCCCGTGTCTGCTATGGTTATGCCTACGCAGGCGATTTAGCAACGAAAAATTACCCTTTTTTTCATTATTTTGACCCCACACACGACTTACGCTGGGTGGGCGCATGTTACATTATTTGTGATGTTTAGATGGACTAGTGATGGCACAAGAAAATTCCACAAGGATAGCCTCGTGGCCGCTACGGTTATGCCTACGCAGGCGATTTATCAACGAAAAAAGACCTTTTTTTCATTATTTTGACCCCACGCACGACCTACGCCAAATTATCGAACAGCGGGACGGGCGCTTGTGAACCAGTTTGTGATTTTTGATGGACTAGTGGTGGTACAAGAATAATCCACAAGGATAGCCCGTGGCTGCTGTGGTTATGTCTACGCAGGCGATTTAGCAACGAAATATTACCAATTTTTCAACATTTTGACCCCACACACGACTTACGACCATTTTTGAAACAGCTGGACGGGCGCATGTTACTTGATTTGTGATATTTGATGGACTAGTGGTGGCACAAGAAGAATCCACAAGGATAGCCTCGCGGCTGCTACGGTTATGCCTACGCAGGCGATTTAGCAACGAAAAATGACATTTTTTTCATTAATTTGACACCACGCACGACTTACGCCCAATTTTTGAACAGCTGAACAGGCGTATGTGAACTAGTTTGTGATTTCTAGATGGATTAGTGGTAGTACAAGAAGAATCCACAAGGATAGCCCCGTGGCTGCTATGGTTATGCATACGCAGGCGATTTAACAGCGAAAACAGATTTTTTGTTTCATTATATTGACCCCACGCACGAGTTACGCCCAATTTTTTGAACAACTGGAAAGGTATATGTGAACTAGTTTGTGATTTCTAGATGGACTATTGGTGGCACAAGAAGAATCCACAAGGATAGCGCCGTGGCTGCTATGGTTATGCCTATGCAGGCGATTTAGCAACGAAAAAATACCCTTTTTTCATTATTTTGACCCCACACACGACTTACGCCCATTGTTAGAACATCTGGATGGGCGCATGTCACTTTATTTGGGATGATTAGATGGACTAGTGGTGGCACAAGAAAATTCCACAAGGATAGCCTCGTGGCTGGTACGGTTATGCCTACGCAGGCGATTTAGCAACGAAAAATATGATTATTTTTTTCATTATATTGACACCACGCACGACTTACGCCCAATTTTTGAACAGCTCGACAGGCGTATGTGAACTAGATTTTTTGTTTCATTATATTGACCCCACGCACGAGTTACGCCCAATTTTTGAACAACTGGAAAGGTATATGTGAACTAGTTTGTGATTTCTAGATGGACTATTGGTGGCACAAGAAGAATCCACAAGGATAGCCCCGTGGCTGCTATGGTTATGCCTACGCAGGCGATTTAGCAGCGAAAAATGACCTTTTTTCATTACTTGACCCCACGCACGACTTACGCCAAATTATTGAACAGCGGGACGGGCGCATGTGAACCAGTTTGTGATTTTTGATGGACTAGTGGTGGCACAAGAATAATCCACAAGGATAGCCCGTGGCTGCTGTGGTTATGTCTACGCAGGCGATTTTGCAACGAAAAATTACCCATTTTTCAGCATTTTGACCCCACACACGACTTACGCCCATTTTTGAAACAGCTGGACGGGCGCATGTTACATGATTTGTGATATTTGATGGACTAGTGGTGGCACGAGAAGAATCCACAAGGATAGCCTCGTGGCTGCTACGGTTATGCCTACGCAGGCGATTTAACAGCGAAAACAGATTTTGTTTTCATTATTTTGACCCCACGCACGAGTTACGCCCAATTTTAGAACAACTGGAAAGGCATATGTGAACTAGTTTGTGATTTCTAGATGGACTAGTGGTGACACAAGAAGAATCCACAAGGATAGCCCCGTGGCTGCTATGGTTATGCCTATGCAGGCGATTTAGCAACGAACAATTACCCTTTTTTCATTATTTTGACCCCACGCACGACTTACGCCCAATTTTCGAACAGCTGGCCGGGCGCATGTTACTTGATTTATGATTTTTGATGGACAAGTGGTGGCACAAGAAGAATCCACAAGGATAGTATCGTGGCTGCTACGGTTATGCCTACGCAGGCGATTTAACAACGAAAAATATGACCTTTTTTTTTCATTATATTGACACCACGCACGACTTACGTCCAATTTTTGAACAGCTCGACAGGCGTATGTGAACTAGTTTGTGATTTCTAGATGGAGTAGTAGTGGTAAAAGAAGTATACACAAGGATAGCCCCGTGGCTGCTATGGTTATGCCTACGCAGGCGATTTAGCAGCGAAAACTGACCTTTTTTTCATTATTTTGACTCCACGCACGACTTACGCCCAATTTTTGAACAGCGGAACAGGCGTATGTGAACTAATTTGTGATTTATAGATGGTCTGGTAGTAGTACAATAATAATCCACAAGGATAGTCCCGTGGCTGCTATGGTTATGCCTACGCAGTCGATTTAGCAGCGAAAAATGACCTTTTTTTCATTATTTTGAACCCGCGCACGAGTTACGCCAAATGTTTGGACAGCTGGACAGGCGTATGTGAACTAGTTTGTGATTTCTAGATGGTCTGGTGGTAGTACAAGAAGAATCAACAAGGATAGCCCAGTGGCTGGTATGGTTATGCCTACGCAGGCGATTTAGCAACGAAAAGATTACCCTTTTTTCATTATTTTGACCCCACACACGACTTACGCCCATGTTTTGAACATCTGGACAGGCGCATGTTACTTTATTTGTGATGTTTAGATGGACTAGTGGTGGTACAAGAAAATTCCACAAGGATAGCCTCGTGGCTGCTACGGTTATGCCTACGCAGGCGATTTAGCAACGAAAAAAGACCTGTTTTTCATTATTTTGACCCCACGCACGACTTACGCCCAATTTTCGAACAGCTGGACGGGCGCATGTTACTTGATTTGTGATTTTGGTTGGAATAGTGGTGGCACAAGAAGAATCCACAAGGATAGCCTCGTGGTTGCTACAGCTATGCCTACGCAGGCGATTTAGCAACGAAAAATGACCTTTGTTTTTCATTATTTTGACACCACGCACGACTTACGCCCAATTTTTGAACAGCTGGACAGGCGAATGTCAACTATTTTGTGATTTCTAGATGGAACAGTGGCGGCACAAGAAATTTCTACAAGATTAGCCTCGTGGCTGCTACTGTTATGCCTACTCAGGCGATTTAGCAGCGAAAAAATACCTTTTTTTCATTATTTTGACCCCACGCACGACTTACGCCCAATTTTTGAACAGCTGAACAGGCGTATGTGAACTAGTTTGTGATTTCTAGATGGTCTGGTGGTAGTACAAGAATATTCCACAAGGATAGCCCCGTGGCTGCTATGGTTATGCCTACGCAGGCGATTTAACAGCGAAAAAAGACCTTTTTTCATTACTTTGACCCCACGCACGACTTACGCCAAATTATCGAACAGCGGGAAGGGCGCATGTGAACCAGTTTGTGATTTTTGATGGACTAGTGGTGGTACAAGAAGAATCCACAAGGATAGCCTCGTGGCTGCTGTGGTTATGTCTACGCAGGCGATTTAGCAACGAAAAATGACATTTTTTTCATTATTTTGACACCACGCACGACTTACGCCCAATTTTTGAACAGCTGAACTGGCGTATGTGAACTAGTTTGTGATTTCTAGATGGAATAGTGGTAGTACAAGAAGAAGAATCTACAAGGATAGCCCCGTGGCTGCTATGGTTATGCCTACGCAGGCGAGTTAACAGCGAAAAAAGATTTGTTTTTCATTATTTTGACCCCACGCACGAGTTACGCCCAATTTTTGAACAACTGGAAAGGCATATGTGAACTAGTTTGTGATTTTTAGATGGACTAGTGGTGGCACAAGAAGAATCCACAAGGATAGCCCCGTGGCTGCTATGGTTATGCCTATGCAGGCGATTTAGCAACGAAAAATTACCCTTTTTTCATTATGTTGACCCCACACACGACTTACGCTTATTTTTAGAACATCTGGATGGGCACATGTTACTTTATATGTGATGTTTAGATGGACTAGTGGTGGCACAAGAGAATTCCAGAAGGATAGCCTCGTGGCTGCTACGGTTATGCCTACGCAGGCGATTTAGCAACGAAAAAAGACCCTTTTTTTATTATTTTGACCACACGCACGACTTACGCCCAATTTTCGAACAGCTGGACGGGCGCATGTCACTTGATTTATGATTTTTGATGGACAAGTGGTGGCACAAGAAGAATCCGCAAGGATAGCATCGTGGCTGCTACGGTTATGCCTACGCAGGCGATTTAACAACGAAAAATATGACCTTTTTTTCATTATATTGACACCACGCACGACTTACGCCCAATTTTTGAACAGCTCGACAGGCGTATGTGAACTAGTTTGTGATTTCTAGATGGAGTAGTAGTGGTAAAACAAGAATACACAAGGATAGTCCCGTGGCTGCTATGGTTATGCCTACTCAGGCGATTTAGCAGCGAAAAATGACCTTTTTTCATTATTTTGACCCCACGCATGATTTACGCCCAATTTTTGAACAGCTGGACAGGCGTATGTGAACTAGTTTGTGATTTCCAGATGGACTAGTGGTGGCACAAGAAGAATCCACAAGGATAGCCCCGTGGCTGCTATGGTTATGCCTATGCAGGCGATTTAGCAACGAAAAATTACCATTTTTTCATTATTTTGACCCCACACACGACTTACACCCATTTTTAGAACATCTGGATGGGCGCATGTTACTTTATATGTGATGTTTAGATGGACTAGTGGTGGCACAAGAGAATTCCACAAGGATAGCCTCGTGACTGCTACGGATATGCCTACGCAGGCGATTTAGCAACGAAAAAATACCTTTTTTTTTATTATTTTGACCACACGCACGACTTACGCCCAATTTTAGAACAGCTGGACGGGCGCATGTTACTTGATTTATGATTTTTGATGGACAAGTGGTGGCACAAGACGAATCCACAAGGATAGCATCGTGGCTGCTACGGTTATGCCTACGCAGGCGATTTAACAACGAAAAATATGACCTTTTTTTTCATTATTTTGACACCACGCACGACTTACGCCCAAGTTTTGAACAGCTCGACAGGTGTATGTGAACTAGTTTGCGATTTCTAGATGGAGTAGTAGTGGTAAAAGAAGTATACACAAGGATAGCCCCGTGGCTGCTATGGTTATGCCTACGCAGGCGATTTAGCAGCGAAAACTGACCTTTTTTTCATTATTTTGACTCCACGCACGACTTACGCCCAATTTTTGAACAGCGGAACAGGCGTATGTGAACTAATTTGTGATTTATAGATGGTCTGGTAGTAGTACAATAATAATCCACAAGGATAGTCCCGTGGCTGCTATGGTTATGCCTACGCAGTCGATTTAGCAGCGAAAAATGACCTTTTTTTCATTATTTTGAACCCGCGCACGAGTTACGCCAAATGTTTGGACAGCTGGACAGGCGTATGTGAACTAGTTTGTGATTTCTAGATGGTCTGGTGGTAGTACAAGAAGAATCAACAAGGATAGCCCAGTGGCTGGTATGGTTATGCCTACGCAGGCGATTTAGCAACGAAAAGATTACCCTTTTTTCATTATTTTGACCCCACACACGACTTACGCCCATGTTTTGAACATCTGGACAGGCGCATGTTACTTTATTTGTGATGTTTAGATGGACTAGTGGTGGTACAAGAAAATTCCACAAGGATAGCCTCGTGGCTGCTACGGTTATGCCTACGCAGGCGATTTAGCAACGAAAAAAGACCTGTTTTTCATTATTTTGACCCCACGCACGACTTACGCCCAATTTTCGAACAGCTGGACGGGCGCATGTTACTTGATTTGAGATTTTGGTTGGAATAGTGGTGGCACAAGAAGAATCCACAAGGATAGCCTCGTGGTTGCTACAGCTATGCCTACGCAGGCGATTTAGCAACGAAAAATGACCTTTGTTTTTCATTATTTTGACACCACGCACGACTTACGCCCAATTTTTGAACAGCTGGACAGGCGAATGTCAACTATTTTGTGATTTCTAGATGGAACAGTGGCGGCACAAGAAAATTCTACAAGATTAGCCTCGTGGCTGCTACTGTTATGCCTACTCAGGCGATTTAGCAGCGAAAAAATACCTTTTTTTCATTATTTTGACCCCACGCACGACTTACGCCCAATTTTTGAACAGCTGAACAGGCGTATGTGAACTAGTTTGTGATTTCTAGATGGTCTGGTGGTAGTACAAGAATATTCCACAAGGATAGCCCCGTGGCTGCTATGGTTATGCCTACGCAGGCGATTTAACAGCGAAAAAAGACCTTTTTTCATTACTTTGACCCCACGCACGACTTACGCCAAATTATCGAACAGCGGGAAGGGCGCATGTGAACCAGTTTGTGATTTTTGATGGACTAGTGGTGGTACAAGAAGAATCCACAAGGATAGCCTCGTGGCTGCTGTGGTTATGTCTACGCAGGCGATTTAGCAACGAAAAATGACATTTTTTTCATTATTTTGACACCACGCACGACTTACGCCCAATTTTTGAACAGCTGAACTGGCGTATGTGAACTAGTTTGTGATTTCTAGATGGAATAGTGGTAGTACAAGAAGAAGAATCCACAAGGATAGCCCCGTGGCTGCTATGGTTATGCCTACGCAGGCGATTTAGCAACGAAAAATGACCTTTTTTCATTATTTTGACCCCACGCATGATTTACGCCCAATTTTTGAACAGCTGGACAGGCGTATGTGAACTAGTTTGTGAATTATAGATGGAATAACGGTGGCACAATAAGAATCCACAAGGATAGCCCATTGGCTGCTATGGTTATGCCTACGCAGGCGATTTAGCAACGAAAAATGACATTTTTTTCATTATTTTGACCCCACGCACGACTTACGCCGAATTTTTGAACAGCGGAACACGCGTATGTGAACTAATTTGTGATTTCTAGATGGTCTGGTGGTAGTACAACAATAATCCACAAGGATAGTGCCGTGGCTGCTATGGTTATGCCTACGCAGTCGATTTAGCAGCGAAAAATGACCTTTTTTTCATTATTTTGAACCCGCGCACGAGTTACGCCCAATTTTTGGACAGCTGGACAGGCGTTTGTGAACTAGTTTGTGATTTCTAGATGGTCTGGTGGTAGTACAAGAAGAATCAACAAGGATAGCCCAGTGGCTGCTATGGTTATGCCTACGCAGGCGATTTAGCAAGAAAAATTACCCTTTTTTCATTATTTTGGCCCCACACACGACTTACGCCCATTTTTTGAACATCTGGACAGGCGCATGTTACTTTATTTGTGATGTTTGGATGGACTAGTGGTGGTTCATGAAAATTCCACAAGGATAGCCTCGTGGCTGCTACGGTTATGCCTACGCAGGCGATTTAGCAAAGAAGTGATTTCTAGATGGTCTGGTGGTAGTACAACAATAATCCACAAGGATAGTCCCGTGGCTGCTATGGTTATTCCTACGCAGTCGATTTAGCAGCGAAAAATGACCTTTTTTTCATTATTTTGAACCCGCGCACGAGTTACGCCCAATTTTTGGACAGCTGGACAGGCGTATGTGAACAAGTTTGTGATTTCTAGATGGTCTGGTGGTAGTACAAGAAGAATCAACTAGGATAGCCCAGTGGCTGCTATGGTTATGCCTACGCAGGCGATTTAGCAACGACAAATTACCCTTTTTTCATTATTTTGACCCCACACACGACTTATGCCCATTTTTTGAACATCTGGATGGGCGCATGTTACTTTATTTGTGATGTTTAGAAGGACTAGTGGTGGTTCAAGAAAATTCCACAAGGATAGCCTCGTGGCTGCTACGGTTATGCCTACGCAGGCGATTTAGCAACGAAAAAAGACCTGTTTTTCATTATTTTGACCCCACGCACGACTTACGCCCAATTTTCGAACAGCTGGACGGGCGCATGTTACTTGATTTGTGATTTTTGATGGACTAGTGGTGGCACAAGAAGAATCCACAAGGATAGCCTCGTGGCTGCTACAGCTATGCCTACGCAGGCGATTTAGCAACGAAAAATGACATTTTTTTCATTATTTTGACCAGACGCACGACTTACGCCCAATTTTTGAACAGCTGAACAGGCGTATGTGAACTACTTTGTGATTTCTAGATGGACTATTGGTAGTACAAGAAGAATTCACAAGGATAACCCCGTGGCTGCTATGGTAATACCTACGCAGGCGATTTAGCAGCGAAAAATGATTTTTATTCATTAATTTGACCCCACGCACGACTTACGCCCAATTTTTGAACAGCTGGACAGGCGTATGTGAACTAGTTTGTGGTTTCTAGATGGGCTAGTGGTGGCACAAGAAGAATCCACAAGGATAGCTCCTTGGCTGCTATGGTTACACCTACGCAGGTGATTTAGCAGCGAAAAATGACTCTTTTTTTTATTATTTTGACCCCACACACGACGTACGCCCAATGTTTGAACAGCTGGTCAGGCGTATGTGAACTAGTTTGTGATTTGTAGATGGGCTAGTGGCGGTACACGAATAATACACAAGGATAGCCCCGTGGCTGCTATGTTTATTCCTATGCACGCGATTTAGCAACGAAAAAGGGTTTTTTTCCATTATTTTGACCCCACGCACGACTTACGTCCAATGCTTGAACAGCTCAACAGGCGTATGTGACTAGTTTTGTGATTTCTATATTGACTAGTGGTGGCATAAGAAGAATCCATAAGGATAGCCCCGTGGCTGCTATGGTTATGCCTACGCAGGCGATTTAGCAACGAAAAATTACCTTTTTTTCATTATTTTGACCCCCACGCACGACTTACGCCCAATTTTTGAACAGCTGGGCGGGCGTATGTGACTAGGTTTGTGATGTTTAGATTGACTAGTGGTGGCACAAGAAGAATCCACAAAGATAGCCTCATGGTTGCTATAGTTATGCCTACGCAGGCCATTTAGCAACAAAAACATTCCTTTTTTTCATTATCTTCACCGATGTTTAGATGGACTAGTGGTGGTTCAAGAAAATTCCACAAGGATAGCCTCGTGGCTGCTACGGTTATGCCTACGCAGGCGATTTAGCAACGAAAAAAGACCTGTTTTTCATTATTTTGACCCCACGCACGACTTACGCCCAATTTTCGAACAGCTGGACGGGCGCATGTTACTTGATTTGTGATTTTTGATGGACTAGTGGTGGCACAAGAAGAATCCACAAGGATAGCCTCGTGGCTGCTACAGCTATGCCTACGCAGGCGATTTAGCAACGAAAAATGACCTTTTTTTCATTATTTTGACCAGACGCACGACTTACGCCCAATTTTTGAACAGCTGAACAGGCGTATGTGAACTACTTTGTGATTTCTAGATGGACTATTGGTAGTACAAGAAGAATTCACAAGGATAACCCCGTGGCTGCTATGGTTATACCTACGCAGGCGATTTAGCAGCGAAAAATGATTTTTATTCATTATTTTGACCCCACGCACGACCTACGCCCAATTTTTGAACAGCTGGACAGGCGTATGTGAACTAGTTTGTGGTTTCTAGATGGGCTAGTGGTGGCACAAGAAGAATCCACAAGGATAGCTCCTTGGCTGCTATGGTTACACCTACGCAGGTGATTTAGCAGCGAAAAATGACTTCTTTTTTTTTATTATTTTGACCCCACACACGACGTACGCCCAATGTTTGAACAGCTGGTCAGGCGTATGTGAACTAGTTTGTGATTTGTAGATGGGCTAGTGGCGGTACACGAAGAATACACAAGGATAGCCCCTTGGCTGCTATGTTTATTCCTATGCACGCGATTTAGCAACGAAAAAGGGTTTTTTTCCATTATTTTGACCCCACGCACGACTTACGTCCAATGCTTGAACAGCTCAACAGGCGTATGTGACTAGTTTTGTGATTTCTATATTGACTAGTGGTGGCATAAGAAGAATCCATAAGGATAGCCCCGTGGCTGCTATGGTTATGCCTACGCAGGCGATTTAGCAACGAAAAATTACCTTTTTTTCATTATTTTGACCCCACGCACGACTTACGCCCAATTTTTGAACAGCTGGGCGGGCGTATGTGACTAGGTTTGTGATGTTTAGATTGACTAGTGGTGGCACAAGAAGAATCCACAAAGATAGCCTCATGGTTGCTATAGTTATGCCTACGCAGGCCATTTAGCAACAAAAACATTCCTTTTTTTCATTATCTTCACCGCACGCACGACTTACGCCCAATTTATGAACAGCTGGAAAGGCGTATGTGATTTCTAGATGGACTAGAATCCTCAAGGATATCCCAACGCTGCTATGGTTATGTCTACGCCGGCGATTTAGCAACGAAAAATGACCTTTTTTCATTATTTTGACCCGACGCACGAATTACGCCCAATTTTTTAACAGCTGGATAAGCGTATGTGAACTATTTTGTGATTTCTGGATGAACTGGTGGTGGCAGAAGAAGAATCCATAAGGATAGCCCCGTGGCTGATATGGTTATGCCTACGCAGGCGATTCAGCAACTAAAAATTACCTTTTTTTCATTATTTTGGCCCCACGCACGACTTACGGCAAATTTTTGAACAGCTGGGCGGGCGTATGTGACTAGGTTTGTATTTTTAGATTGACTAGTGGTGGCACAAGAAGAATCTACAAGGATAGCCCCGTGGCTGCTATCGTTATGCATGCCTACGCAGGCGATTTAGCAAATAAAACTGACCCTTATTTTATTATTTTGACAGCACGCACGCCCAATTTTTGAACAGCTGGATAGGCGTATGTGAACCAGTTTGAAATTTGTATATGGACTAGTGGCGGCACAAGAAGAATCCACAAGGATAGCCGCGTGGCTGCTATGGTTATGTCTACGCAGGCGATTTAGCAACGAACAAGACTTTTTTTTTTATGACCCGACGCACGACTTACGCCCAATTTTTGAACAGCTGGACAAGCGTATGTGAACCAGTTTGTGATATTTTGATTGACTATTGGTTGTATAAGAATAATCCACAATGAGAGCCCCGTGGCTACTATGGTTATGCCAACCCAGGCGATTTAGGAACATATCCGCGCACAAATACGCATATAATCGGCCTATAATTTTAATTAATTACATAAAGTGATTATTTGATTTTTAAATATGCAGATAATGGAGTCATAGTCGTGATCGTTTTTATGGCGCGAGCCACAGTGAAAACATATGTTAATGAGCGTACACCTGAAAAGAAGTGTGTAGGCTTATTGTTGTCATTCTCCGCACATAATCTGCTTAGAATCGCCTATATGTGAGTCGATAATGTGACTAATAGGGTCTCCTTTTCAGTACATTATCGACTCAAATGAAGCGATTCGAAACAGATTATATACCTAAAATATTGTTCCTTGTAAGCAAATAATGTGCTGGTTTTCAGGAAAATATGCTGGATTAAGCTACAAAAAAATGTCCTATTTCTACCCAACGCACGATTTACGCCCAATTTTTCAACAGCTGGGCGGGCGTATGTGACTAGGTTTTTTATTTTTAGATGGACTAGTGGCGGCACAAGAAGAATCCACAAGGATAGCCCCGTGGCTTTTATGGTTATGTCTACGCAGGCGATTTAGCAACGAAAAATGAAATTTTTTCATTAGTTTGACCCCACGCACGGCTTATGCCCAATTTTTGAACATCTGGACGGGCGTATGTGACTTGGTTTGTGATTTATAGATCAACTAATGGTGGCACAAGAAGAATCCACAAGGATAGCCTCGTGGCTGCTGTGGTTTTGCTTACATAGGGAATTTAGCAACGAAAAATCTCCTACTTTTACCCCACGCACGACTTACGCCCAATTTTTGAACAGCTGGACAAGTTTATGTGACCTAGTGATTTTTAGATGGACTAGTGGTGGCACAAGAATCCAAAATGATGGCCCCGTAGCTGCTGTGGTTATGCATACATAGGCGATTTAGTAATTATTAATATTATATTTTGAGATCTGGAAACTAGGAACTGGGAACTAGTAACGGAATTCATGGAGCTGCATGTGTCAGCTCGCAGATGGTTCAAGACGATATCGTTCTAAACAACAACATTTTCGTGGCCCACACAAACTTGTGACAAAAACATTAAAGGTTATCTAATACCATAGAAATCGGATATAAAAATGACTAGAATGGTAGTTCCAATCTAATTGGACACTGTTTTGATCATTTTTTATTCTGGACACTGATGTTTCACAATGCACAGCAAGGTCAATTCAGATTTATGTTTTAGATGAATGTTTCAGCTGCAATATGGCTAGAACAATCGTATAGGGGCCTACGGTTTATCTTGTTGGAAAAAGATTCTAAAACAACGATGCAATTTGGGAAGTAATCACCTACAATGTATTTTCGTTTGTTTCCTCTGACGGTAATCCAGTGTGGTCCGTTTACAACACTGCAAACAAGGAGCTCTAGTATATTGCTGAGCTTTTCGAAATTGATGCTTGTTTATCATATATAATAAGTTATTTTTTATTTATTTGCTTGTTGCTCATATTTATACTCCAAAATCAGTTGGATGGCCCAAACAACAACATTGCGTATATCACTATATGGGAGGCCAATTTCACATTTAATAGCTAATTACACTTGAGCGTAACTCCATTACGCTTAAGGGGGAGACGCACGTTTGCCCAACAAATTTTCATTTTTGGGTGGGTCAGGTAATTTGGTAATATCTTGATAAATCCACAACCGTACGAAATGGAACTTCACAGGGATGTAGAACACATATTGAGGAATGCATATCATGTATTGAATTTTTTTTTAATATGAACATCATGAGAGTAATTAAGAGAGATTTGTAACATTTTAAAATAAGTTCACTTTAGGTACCGAGAACTGTTATCTACTTCCACTTTCATCGTTAAACTCTGGTGACAGATGTAGCATCATATCTGTTTTCCATGAGAGGAGCCGTATTTCTGCAGAAGAAGGAACACCATTCTTATAAATGAAGTCAAATTATGAGTACCCTATTCTGGAAAATGGCAATAATAAGCCAGACATTTGCAATTGGGACTATTTAGAAATGTATGGAGGACAGGATGGACAAATAAAAAATCAATTGAACTTGTAAAAAAAAGCCAACAGTCTGTATGTTTGGATATCAAATGCCAACAATCATAATACAATGATGCAATTATATATGTATCAATTTTTTATTATTAATTATTAATTAATTTCAATTTTTTTTTACTTTTTTGCTGAACTCTCAAAAGATAGTACTCTCATTAAGCTTTTCCATGCATAGCATCTCTCAACATATGATAGATTGTCATTGATATCATACTTAACTGAATTGACCAAATAAATACACATGAATAAATCACAAATATTGGCTTCTGACATTCTGTGGTTTTATCACAGGACTGAGGTCTCCCAATGATGCAAAGTATTCCAACTATATCAAAGTAAGGCCAATAATATATATACCTGTGTTTTTGGTGACATGCAAGAAAAAATAGGGGCGGGCGGGTGTCTTTTCATTTTATTTTATTTTTTCATTTTATTATCAACTTGCTCAAAATAAATATGAATACCCCCCCCCCCCCCCTCCCGGACTTCTTCTCCTTGTTTGTAATGTACTATAAAATAATAAAACTAAGTTTATAATATTAGAATATACATGTAGTGTAATTTATTGTTTTATTGAATAAAACATGAAAAAATTTATTTTATTCAGCTGTGATCTAACTGAAGTGTGGTATAATTTCCAGTTTATCAGTACACGCGATGTGTCCATTTTTTCGGAAATGAATCAGTTTACAAGAAAAATAAAATCGGATGCGTACTAATTTTGCAAAATCAATAAAATGAAAACGATTGGGGCGCCGGAATAGGGGCAGGCGGGTCACCAGAAACACATATGTTGGCCTAATCAATATCACTATGCCATTGAATATTGGTGATAAGTCTGTTGAAATACAGTTTATATTGACCTCAAATGTGTCCCTTTCTGTAAGGTAATGTATTTGTCATATGGGTAATGGACCATGGGTAATGGATTATACCAAAAATACGCACATAACTGTTGGAGGTCATAGCGTGTATCAATGTGCAGTATTGACGCTAAATTAAATTACATACCTGCTCATATGCTATTATAGCACCCACTGGTATCAGCAAAGCAACCTCACAGTTAGTCGGCATTGTCAATGATTACAAATGGCAAGGATTCCATTTCTTTGATTCCAAGTTATTTCAATCACCTATAAGAGACAGCCAAATTGTAATACAAGCGTTGAGTGGTCAATCTCAATGCCTTGTAAAATTAGATTTAATGAACACCTCAAATGGGTTCCAGCAACTGTTGGAGGTTTCATGTTTCATTTAATTACTTGATAGTTTCATATTGACCTGAATCGCCCTATACTGGTACTAATTGAAATATTTGGTTAAAATCTAACATACATGTACAACTATGGTTTTGTTTTCATACAAGCTCAACTCAATTTCATTATTTTAAAATTTATATAAAATGTCAGAGATCCTGAATGTTTCTTTGCTATTGGCAGCGACAGGATAAAATAAAACAAAAGATATTTTGATAATTCACAATGTATTTTAGACTGAACTTAACAAAGACCCCAGTCCACGCGACAACTCCTGTGGTTCATTAAGTCTGGTGCAAGCATAACAGAGATATACTATTCTATAGGTACAGAGGGGTGACAAAATCGCAACTGTTATTTAATGCTATTAAATGTGATGGGATGTTCAAAATATTTGTTTCCAGCTAATTGTGGTATCCGCCTTAATGAATTGAAATTATCTATCTCAACTTACCTGTACATGTTGACAGTTACAGGTAATCAGGAATTAACCTCTCATTACACGTCTCCTACCGGGTACAGGACAATCCCAACCTTTCATTGCACTTCTCCTACAGGGTACAGGACAAACCCACGACAAGCCAATGTGTTAGTGTTCAGTCAACTGTAATTGAGACAAAACATTTTGCAGGTTAACAAATCCAAAAGCAATATTTTATGAAAATTAAGATAACACGGAGTGAGTTAAAATATTGTTTGAGGGTTAAGTTGCAATGATATTCCACATGTTGTGGAAAATCAGATTGCTGCATATTAATTACTAACATAAAGCACAGATGTAATTTATTATACCATGTAACCAGTACATGCAGGAACATAGCTAGAGGGCTCTGTTGAGGGTGGGGAAATTTCCAAATGATACCCCCTAAAGTTGAAAAGTTTCAACTGATGGCCATTTAGTTTAAGATTTGGGTCAAAAATATGAAACTATGTGATTATTGGCAAAATTAAAACTGTAAGATCAATTTCTACATATTATTGTTGTGAATTTTCCAACTACTAATATTTCGTGAGATTTAATACATTTATTTCCAACTGTTTGGACCAAATTTGTTTTATGGGGAGGGGGTATATATAATACTCCAGCATTATATATACCAGTCAATGAATGGTAACTCTTTCACTACCTGTTCCCAAAATGTTGATCATGTACATGCAAGCTGAGTACCTGTACCTGTACCTGTAACATGATAACCAGGTTTGGCACATCCTACATTTGACTAAATATAAATAGTTAAATATGACAATATCGAACCAATTTTCTTCCCATATATGCATAAATTATGAGACCCTTGAACATGCAGCCACATTGAAGTGTAACAATAATATAGTAACTGAACAGGCTTTAGATACAATTTTATTCGTACAACATGAATCATTTGTGTCGTGATAGATCATGCCATGAATCTCTACTCTGGCTATGCCCACACGCACCGATTCATGGCATGATCTAGTAAGTCACATATATGGTATTTATGGTTGGATTATTTCCCTTGTTTTGAAGATCCATGAAACCGTAATACATATACATATTCAACTAGTATAGTTGAATTACTATCAGGTCATTCGGGTGCCTGGTAATAATGCCAACATGATTATTAATTTGGAGAAAATTCCTAATGATCACTTGTATCATTTGACATTGAGACAGAGTGAATTTGCCATGTGATCTGACACTATTAATATTATAATTATTAATTTCACTTTCAGCCTAAACCCCCACCCATAACTAAAGTAAAGACATGAACACGATTATTGGGCACTTGATAGTATTATAAAATCAACTATTATAATTGATTACAACCAAAATAGAACAAAATATATAGACGTTGGTCCTCCAAATTGTAAAACAAATTGTGGTGTGTCCACTGGTCAGCAATACAAAATAGCATGTGACCAGACCTTGGCAACAGTATTCAATTTTTGATCAGAAATAACAAATGAAAAACAAATTGACAACAATGATTATGATGATAAAAATATGCTATATTTGACTGGCGTTTCAACAGTTTAGTTTTGTACGTTTTTGTATACATTAATGCAGCGTGTTCTACATGTTTGTTGTGTCCGCCATTTTGTAAACAATAACAAAATGTGCAAGAAAATAGACTCCAGCTTTAATTCGCCAATATGCAGCTGAAAAACACAACTGTTTACACTTATTTCTCTGATGACCGGAAACTGACTCACCACTGTCCTATATACACCGTGCTATATAGTTCCCCTATATACACCATGCTATATAGTTCCCAGTATTTTGCGTAGAACAAAAGTATATTTTCATATTCTGTGTACATAAACAATGTAAATAAACCAGAAAAGTCTAACCATATTCAATATGACAATTTTAAGAGATCATTATGCCGTTTTAATATTGTCGCAATGATATCAAGCTTATTTTCTTAAAATTGTCATATTGAATATGGTTAGACTTTTCTGGTTTATTTACATTGTTTATGTACACAGAATATGAAAATATACTTTTGTTCTACGCAAAATACTGGGAACTATATAGCATGGTGTATATAGGGGAACTATATAGCACGGTGTATATAGGACAGTGGTGAGTCAGTTTCCGGTCATCAGAGAAATAAGTGTAAACAGTTGTGTTTTTCAGCTGCATATTGGCGAATTAAAGCTGGAGTCTATTTTCTTGCACATTTTGTTATTGTTTACAAAATGGCGGACACAACAAACATGTAGAACACGCTGCATTAATGTATACAAAAACGTACAAAACTAAACTGTTGAAACGCCAGTCAAATATAGCATATTTTTATCATCATAATCATTGTTGTCAATTTGTTTTTCATTTGTTATTTCTGATCAAAAATTGAATACTGTTGCCAGGTCTGGTCACATGCTATTTTGTATTGCTGACCAGTGGACACACCACAATTTGTTTTACAATTTGGAGGACCAACGTCTATATATTTTGTTCTATTTTGGTTGTAATCAATTATAATAGTTGATTTTATAATACTATCAAGTGCCCAATAATCGTGTTCATGTCTTTACTTTAGTTATGGGTGGGGGTTTAGGCTGAAAGTGAAATTAATAATTATAATATTAATAGTGTCAGATCACATGGCAAATTCACTCTGTCTCAATGTCAAATAATACAAGTGATCATTAGGAATTTTCTCCAAATTAATAATCATGTTGGCATTATTACCAGGCACCCGAATGACCTGATAGTAATTCAACTATACTAGTTGAATATGTATATGTATTACGGTTTCATGGATCTTCAAAACAAGGGAAATAATCCAACCATAAATACCATATATGTGACTTACTAGATCATGCCATGAATCGGTGCGTATGGGCATAGCCAGAGTAGAGATTCATGGCATGATCTATCACGACACAAATGATTCATGTTGTACGAATAAAATTGTATCTAAAGCCTGTTCAGTTACTATATTATTGTTACACTTCAATGTGGCTGCATGTTCAAGGGTCTCATAATTTATGCATATATGGGAAGAAAATTGGTTCGATATTGTCATATTTAACTATTTATATTTAGTCAAATGTAGGATGTGCCAAACCTGGTTATCATGTTACAGGTACAGGTACAGGTACTCAGCTTGCATGTACATGATCAACATTTTGGGAACAGATAGTGAAAGAGTTACCATTCATTGACTGGTATATATAATGCTGGAGTATTATATATACCCCCTCCCCATAAAACAAATTTGGTCCAAACAGTTGGAAATAAATGTATTAAATCTCACGAAATATTAGTAGTTGGAAAATTCACAACAATAATATGTAGAAATTGATCTTACAGTTTTAATTTTGCCAATAATCACATAGTTTCATATTTTTGACCCAAATCTTAAACTAAATGGCCATCAGTTGGAACTTTTCAACTTTAGGGGGTATCATTTGGAAATTTCCCCACCCTCAACAGAGCCCTCTAGCTATGTTCCTGCATGTACTGGTTACATGGTATAATAAATTACATCTGTGCTTTATGTTAGTAATTAATATGCAGCAATCTGATTTTCCACAACATGTGGAATATTATTGCAACTTAACCCTCAAACAATATTTTAACTCACTCCGTGTTATCTTAATTTTCATAAAATATTGCTTTTGGATTTGTTAACCTGCAAAATGTTTTGTCTCAATTACAGTTGACTGAACACTAACACATTGGCTTGTCGTGGGTTTGTCCTGTACACTGTAGGAGAAGTGCAATGAAAGGTTGGGATTGTCCTGTACCCGGTAGGAGAAGTGTAATGAGATGTTAATTCCTGATTACCTGTAACTGTCAACATGTACAGGTAAGTTGAGATAGATAATTTCAATTCATTAAGGCGGATACCACAATTAGCTGGAAACAAATGTTTTGAACATCCCATCACATTTAATAGCATTAAATAACAGTTGCGATTTTGTCACCCCTCTGTACCTATAGAATAGTATATCTCTGTTATGCTTGCACCAGACTTAATGAACCACAGGAGTTGTCGCGTGGACTGGGGTCTTTGTTAAGTTCAGTCTAAAATACATTGTAAATTATCAAAATATCTTTTGTTTTATTTTATCCTGTCGCTGCCAATAGCAAAGAAACATTCAGGATCTCTGACATTTTATATGAATTTTAAAATAATGAAATTGAGTTGAGCTTGTATGAAAACAAAACCATAGTTGTACATGTATGTTAGATTTTAACCAAATATTTCAATTAGTACCAGTATAGGGCGATTCAGGTCAATATGAAACTATCAAGTAATTAAATGAAACATGAAACCTCCAACAGTTGCTGGAACCCATTTGAGGTGTTCATTAAATCTAATTTTACAAGGCATTGAGATTGACCACTCAACGCTTGTATTACAATTTGGCTGTCTCTTATAGGTGATTGAAATAACTTGGAATCAAAGAAATGGAATCCTTGCCATTTGTAATCATTGACAATGCCGACTAACTGTGAGGTTGCTTTGCTGATACCAGTGGGTGCTATAATAGCATATGAGCAGGTATGTAATTTAATTTAGCGTCAATACTGCACATTGATACACGCTATGACCTCCAACAGTTATGTGCGTATTTTTGGTATAATCCATTACCCATGGTCCATTACCCATATGACAAATACATTACCTTACAGAAAGGGACACATTTGAGGTCAATATAAACTGTATTTCAACAGACTTATCACCAATATTCAATGGCATAGTGATATTGATTAGGCCAACATATGTGTTTCTGGTGACCCGCCTGCCCCTATTCCGGCGCCCCAATCGTTTTCATTTTATTGATTTTGCAAAATTAGTACGCATCCGATTTTATTTTTCTTGTAAACTGATTCATTTCCGAAAAAATGGACACATCGCGTGTACTGATAAACTGGAAATTATACCACACTTCAGTTAGATCACAGCTGAATAAAATAAATTTGTTCATGTTTTATTCAATAAAACAATAAATTACACTACATGTATATTCTAATATTATAAACTTAGTTTTATTATTTTATAGTACATTACAAACAAGGAGAAGAAGTCCGGGAGGGGGGGTGGGGGTATTCATATTTATTTTGAGCAAGTTGATAATAAAATGAAAAAATAAAATAAAATGAAAAAACACCCGCCCGCCCCTATTTTTTCTTGCATGTCACCAAAAACACAGGTATATATATTATTGGCCTTACTCTGATATAGTTGGAATACTTTGCATCATTGGGAGACCTCAGTCCTGTGATAAAACAACAGAATGTCAGAAGCCAATATTTGTGATTTATTCATGTGTATTTATTTGGTCAATTCAGTTAAGTATGATATCAATGACAATCTATCATATGTTGAGAGATACTATGCATGGAAAAGCTTAATGAGAGTACTATCTTTTGAGAGTTCAGCAAAAAAGTAAAAAAAAATTGAAATTAATTATTAATTAATAATAAAAAATTGATACATATATAATTGCATCATTGTATTATGATTGTTGGCATTTGATATCCAAACATACAGACTGTTGGCTTTTTTTTACAAGTTCAATTGATTTTTTATTTGTCCATCCTGTCCTCCATACATTTCTAAATAGTCCCAATTGCAAATGTCTGGCTTATTATTGCCATTTTCCAGAATAGGGTACTCATAATTTGACTTCATTTATAAGAATGGTGTTCCTTCTTCTGCAGAAATACGGCTCCTCTCATGGAAAACAGATATGATGCTACATCTGTCACCAGAGTTTAACGATGAAAGTGGAAGTAGATAACAGTTCTCGGTACCTAAAGTGAACTTATTTTAAAATGTTACAAATCTCTCTTAATTACTCTCATGATGTTCATATTTAAAAAAAATTCAATACATGATATGCATTCCTCAATATGTGTTCTACATCCCTGTGAAGTTCCATTTCGTACGGTTGTGGATTTATCAAGATATTACCAAATTACCTGACCCACCCAAAAATGAAAATTTGTTGGGCAAACATGCGTCTCCCCCTTAAGCGTAATGGAGTTACGCTCAAGTGTAATTAGCTATTAAATGTGAAATTGGCCTCCCATATAGTGATATACGCAATGTTGTTGTTTGGGCCATCCAACTGATTTTGGAGTATAAATATGAGCAACAAGCAAATAAATAAAAAATAACTTATTATATATGATAAACAAGCATCAATTTCGAATAGCTCAGCAATATACTAGAGCTCCTTGTTTGCAGTGTTGTAAACGGACCACACTGGATTACCGTCAGAGAAAACAAACGAAAATACATTGTAGGTGATTACTTCCCAAATTGCATCGTTGTTTTAGAATCTTTTTCCAACAAGATAAACCGTAGGCCCCTATACGATTGTTCTAGCCATATTGCAGCTGAAACATTCATCTAAAACATAAATCTGAATTGACCTTGCTGCGCATTGTGAAACATCAGTGTCCAGAATAAAAAATGATCAAAACAGTGTCCAATTAGATTGGAACTACCATTCTAGTAATTTTTATATCCGATTTCTATGGTATTAGATAACCTTTAATGTTTTTGTCACAAGTTTGTGTGGGCCACGAAAATGTTGTTGTTTAGAACGATATCGTCTTGAACCATCTGCGAGCTGGCACATGCAGCTCCATGAATTCCGTTACTAGTTCCCAGTTACTAGTTCCCAGATCTCAAAATATAATAAATAGAGGATCTCACATGAGTTCCTATTTTATACGGAATTTATCAACCGAGTTCACTAAATTCGATTTGAGCCGAGGTTTACCGAGGCTCAAATAGAATTTAGAGGACGAGGTTGATAAATTACGTATAAAATAGGACGAGTGTGAGATACCTTTTATCACATGATCAAATAAACCCGAAGCAACGCGAAATATTCATCGAAAACAACAATCATAAACTACAGCGATCGCAAGTTATCTGAAGAACGCCGTGACGTCATCGCACGCGCTGGTATTAAACGTGTCTATTACCGATAATTATGAAACTGCTTTTATGGCCAAATTATGTGATAATAATAATTACTAAATCGCCTATGTATGCATAACCACAGCAGCTACGGGGCCATCATTTTGGATTCTTGTGCCACCACTAGTCCATCTAAAAATCACAAACTAGGTCACATAAACTTGTCCAGCTGTTCAAAAATTGGGCGTAAGTCGTGCGTGGGGTAAAAGTAGGAGATTTTTCGTTGCTAAATTCCCTATGTAAGCACAACCACAGCAGCCACGAGGCTATCCTTGTGGATTCTTCTTGTGCCACCATTAGTTGATCTAGAAATCACAAACCAAGTCACATACGCCCGTCCAGATGTTCAAAAATTGGGCATAAGCCGTGCGTGGGGTCAAACTAATGAAAAAATGTCATTTTTCGTTGCTAAATCGCCAGAGCCGTAATTTCGCTAAAATCCGGATTGAGAACCCAAAGCCGATTACGGGGGGCGGAGCTAATTTCGGATTCTAGGTCAGATTTTGATATCCACGTGGTCTCCGAAACTCTCTCCCAGCGTCAAACATGGCTCATGTATTTGACACAAGTATCATTTGTATCTTATATTTATAAAGTGCATGTTTGTTGTGAAAGTCATGTTTTTCTTCTATGTGTGTATACACGGCACATAATTTGCTGCCAATCCGACTTAATCGCATCTTTTTTTCAAGTTAAAGTGTGTTTATTGATGATGGCAAGCATATCTAAACATGACAGCTCTACTATGAGGCCTCCTGAATCAAATTCCGAAGATGTTGTGAAGAACACACGGAACTTGTCAGTTGAACAGGGACGTGACGACAGGGGTTGATTGTGTGTCTCGACCCCCACCCCGAACTTTGGTACAATTTGCTAAGCTGTGCAGTCATTCATACGTGAGGAAAATCAGGATTATTTTGACTAACTGTTTCAAATAATGATACGTACAAGCCAACAAACGCAACAAACAAACCCGATTTTAAATAAATACATATACAAACTTATGACTAACTCGGGAGAGGGGGTGTCCAGTGATCTGTATATATGTTCAACTTGTTTTGGTAGTCATGTTGCTTTGCCATTACTAATTATTTATTTTTTCAGTGTAATAACATATGGGAGAGGGGGTACCCTTAAGTGAGTCAGTACTTGTCCCCCAATTCCTTTGTATGTATAGACAAATGTATGTGTTATATATCATGTGTTATCTAAATTTGACATATATTTGAAATAAATATATCTAAACTAAACTTTGGTACATTCCAGCAGTCGGAAATTTCATGCATGACACAACATTAGTTGGACATTAATTTGACACCATATATAGGTTGGCATTGTTCTCATTGTTTGATTTTTTTCAACCAGTAAAAGTTGGTAATTTTCCAATCTTAGTGTTTGTCAGATTGGATATTTCCAAGGAGAGAAAATTGAATTCTGCGAACCTGTGAGATTGATGTTTGGTTCAATGGGGGGGGGGGGTGCAGTTGGCTGGAAATTTGAGGAAACTTCTAGCCACGTCCCTAGAACATGTGTCTGTTGTCTATACAGAGACTATTGCGCAAAACGACTGCATTTAACGAAACAAAACATGTTAAAATTGCTATAACTTTAAGACTAGATGATAGTACATACGTGTATCTGATAATCCATCGATACCATATAATCCTACTATTTCTTGAATAAGAAGAAACATTATAATAACGAACACAGCAGAAGACATATCCATGCAGGTTCATATGAATTCGGTCAATGGTGACGTATCCGCTGAATTCGAAATCGACATGCGTTCGGGCGGTATTTTAAGGATGGAATTATGAAATGGACATATGAAAGTGACAATCAACAATGGTTTGCAATTGCTTCGCCATCAACCGAAGTGCTCCCCCAGCGTTACTATCAATAGCGTTATTATTTGGCTAATTTCAGTAATATTCTCCCAGTTTACATTCAATAAAACAAATTTGTCTCCGCATTTAAAATTCTTTGATATAGATCGTTTATATTCTGCAATAATTTGTACACAAGAGACGGATTCTTATGTTTTATTGTGTTTTTAAACTCTGAGGTGGCGAAATCTCGGTTTGTTTACATTACGAATATTTGAGTCCGTAATCGGAATCCGAATCCCAATCGGATTACCACGAAATTGAGATTACGGTCTGTTCGTTTACTGATTCTGCCAATTTCTGGTCTGTTCTTTTGCCGAACCAAGTCGTACGGGGACAAATCTGTAATCTGAATCCAGAATCCAAATCGGATTTTAGCGAAATAACGCCTCTGCGTAGACATAACCATAAAAGCCACGGGGCTATCCTTGTGGATTCTTCTTGTGCCGCCACTAGTCCATCTAAAAATAAAAAACCTAGTCACATACGCCCGCCCAGCTGTTGAAAAATTGGGCGTAAATCGTGCGTTGGGTAGAAATAGGACATTTTTTTGTTGCTTAATCCAGCATATTTTCCTGAAAACCAGCACATTATTTGCTTACAAGGAACAATATTTTAGGTATATAATCTGTTTCGAATCGCCTCATTTGAGTCGATAATGTACTGAAAAGGAGACCCTATTAGTCACATTATCGACTCACATAGAGGCGATTCTAAGCAGATTATGTGCGGAGAATGACAACAATAAGCCTACACACTTCTTTTCAGGTGTACGCTCATTAACATATGTTTTCACTGTGGCTCGCGCCATAAAAACGATCACGACTATGACTCCATTATCTGCATATTTAAAAATCAAATAATCACTTTATGTAATTAATTAAAATTATAGGCCGATTATATGCGTATTTGTGCGCGGATATGTTCCTAAATCGCCTGCGTTGGCATAACCATAGTAGCCACGGGGGCTATCATTGTGGATTATTCTTATACAACCAATAGTCAATCCAAATATCACAAACTGGTTCACATACGCTTGTCCAGCTGTTCAAAAATTGGGCGTAAGTCGTGCGTCGGGTCATAAAAAAAAAGTCTTGTTCGTTGCTAAATCTCCTGCGTAGACATAACCATAGCAGCAACGCGGCTATCCTTGTGGGTTCTTCTTGTGCCGCCACTAGTCCATATACAAATTTCAAACTGGTTCACATACGCCTATCCAGCTGTTCAAAAATTGGGCGTGCGTGCTGTCAAAATAATAAAATAAGGGTCAGTTTTATTTGCTAAATCGCCTGCGTAGGCATGCATAACGATAGCAGCCACGGGGCTATCCTTGTAGATTCTTCTTGTGCCACCACTAGTCAATCTAAAAATACAAACCTAGTCACATACGCCCGCCCAGCTGTTCAAAAATTTGCCGTAAGTCGTGCGTGGGGCCAAAATAATGAAAAAAAGGTAATTTTTAGTTGCTAAATCGCCTGCGTAGGCATAACCATATCGTACTGAGAAATTCCTTAACATTACTGTTCGCATTTACTAAACTTAACTGTTCACTAATAAATATTCTAACATATCGTACGGCTAACATATACGCACGTACCTATGCATATGTAACTTTGGTTTCAACGGAAATCCATTAATGTATAGATCTTACCTCTACGCATTACGTGCTATGATTTATAATCATAAATAGATTATATTATATTACTCTTAACCAAACTGTTACATTACGCACCATCCTATTTAATTACATTTATGATTCTTACTGTCTACATTGCGCCCCATCAGTACAGATAGGGTGTACAATTAAATTACTGTACGGTTACTTTAACCATTACAAACTACTTCTATTGCTACTTTGCACTATGTTTGCAAACTTCACTGTAACAGCCTAGTACCCTTTTATTAATTATGGCTATATAGGTGGTAATTTACCTATATTTATGGTATTATAACTCTAATCATCATCAATCTTTACACAACAGTACAGGTGTGTTAGTCCTAGATAACTGGTGTTGTACATATTTCCATGTGTTGGCCTTTAGGTGCATTGTGTGCTCATCGACGGATTATACTGGTTTATGATATTGTATTACATATAACAATACTAACCCAATTTACATCTCTATGAATAACAAATTCAATTTTGCCATCCCCATACATACTAAAAATACCTTTTTATATTGCCATTTACATGGTACATATCATTACCTAACTTACAATGGTACCTTCCTATATTTAAGCGCCGGGTACTATCACCCCCAAGCACCTCGGTCTTAACCTACATGATCAATATCATGTATACGACACAATTGCTACATCTGTAGCTTTTATGTATATACGTTATCGTTATATTTTTCTTCGTTACCCCTCACCTTATTATATGCAGCCAACTGTATATGACCCACCCCCATTTACATTTTCCCTTTATATTAAATTTAACACAATATCATCTATATCTATGATATGATACTTATCGGTTTTTAAAATTACCACCAACGATATAATAATAACCATGAAAACCAAAATGACAAAAATCACCTTGACTCATACCCCGCTATATACATACATATATCATTTTTGCATATGTGACTCACCGGGGTGGTCACATCAGTTTATAAAACCTATTTTGAGTATACACCCTATAATTATTTAACCCCCCAACCTACAATACCGGACTAATTTTAAAATAATTGCACCCTGACCTATACCTCTATCTTTAATTTTTCTAAATTTACCACACTTAAAATACTCTATGTTCTATACATTGGAACCTCAGACAGTATCACCTCAACGAGTTCATATATGTATACCACATTCAGATTTTCGGCATCATATATCACCTTGCACCTGATATATATTTAATTAACTCCACTCCGCACCTTTGTATATACGTTTCTTTTACCTTACATTTTTCAATTACATTATTATCAAGTTTAACCCCCTTTTTATTACTTATGGGTATTTAGCCAAATAACAACATGGCGTTGCCCATACGTGATCGTTATTGTATATATTTACGGTTCCACTCGTTTTATTTTCTTGTTAATATTTAAGATTATTTTTATTCACATCGTTCTAAATTCGAACCTTAGGCATTTTCTGACATCTTATATGCCTATCCCATGTGCGATTAGTATCGACATGGCTATTTTACTACAGGTGGTTTCAACACCCCCCACTCATATCCAATATATATGTTATATAATAACGTTACATATTCCAATGTATACGCTAAGATAACGTTATATAATCTCACATATACACCTTATGAACACCGATATTAATCGATATTATACATTTTTTCAGCATGTCCGATGCCAAGCTTTTTAAATATGATGCGCTTCGGCATATAAAGAACACATTATGTCTTTTGAGACAAAATTCTATGACCTCTGTAATCATGTCGATCACCCCTATGGTAGGGCTCTAATTGATCTGACTCTTTCACAGAAACATGACATCATCACATATTATGATGAATTATGCCCAAAATATACTGATTCTTGCTTCAATTATATTAACGATGTTACTCAGTCGGAACTTGACGATAACTTTTCTGAAGTGAATGTCAGAATCTTTGAATTAAACAGACTCCTTGAGGACTTTTATGACCGAACCCAGGAAATGAAAGACTTTCGAAGTGTCAGTTTATCACAGAATCGACATACACCCCTATCCACTTCACAGTACAGTGAATTGAATGCATTACATAAACTTTCTCAGCTCAGTAAAGATATGTTACACCATAATATTGGTTACCGTACAGAGCTTCGGACTTTGGACCGTTATCGATTTACACTTAATAAAGAAGATATAACCGACCGTCAGAAGGTTTTTAACTTTATACCCTGGCATTTACCTGACAACCTTATTGATACTCTGAGTAAGGGAGGTAACTTTATCCCTACTCCACTATGGAACCGCAATAAACAAACTGCAAACCTTAAACAAATGGTTTATGATAGCCTTGAACGTATCAATAACCGTACAATTCGTCACATATCATCACAATCCTTGTGTCGTACACCTTCATCTAACGTACTGTTATACACACATGTTAACCATCCTGACTTACCACAAACCTTGATTAATTCTACGCTTGACAGCATCAATAGTGTCAACAATCATTGTAATTTGCACCATGCTTCACATCGACTATATTTCAAAAATATCTCCGAGTTTGAAACCAAGACAATTGATTTCTATGCTAACCACCCTGGCATTATTATCTCACCAAGTGATAAAAATCTTGGCATCTCTATTAATACCACTGCCTGGTACGCCCATGAATATCGTCGGCAACTCGATGATACTACAACCTATGCAAGGCATCCATATGATACCTTACCTGATTTAATTACCACAGGTGTCTCTAACATGCATTTAATTGCTTTTCAATATAAAGATTCTACCATAGATAAGGAATTTCTTTTGAAGCTTATTAAAGTCAAGGCTTCAGATATTATTGTGCCCACTCTCAATATTGTACCTAAGGTACATAAACTTAAGCAGTTTCCAACCCCTAACCTTGAAATGACCCTTAAGGTGCGGCCAATTTTGAACGCACATTCTGCTATTTCGACGACAGCGTCACATATATTAGGCGATATGCTTGATGAATATCTTAAGCAGTTGCGTTACTACTTTGATTGTCATAATTTACAATATACCATATGTAAAGATTCTTTGCATGCTATTCATGAATTCCAAACCATACATGTTGAACCTAAATTACTATCACAATATTGGTTCATTTCATTTGATTTCAGTGCATTGTATACATCTATTAGAAATACTGATCTGTATCTTGCATTTGATTTTATCAAAGAAATCCTTAATATTGATCAAGACCATTATAATTTCATGGTCTCATTATTTGAGTTTATCCAGAGTACTTCATACTTTCATGTTGGTTTTAAACACCTCTTCCGGCAACAAAACGGTTTGAGCATGGGCTCTTATTTTAGCTCGCAAGCCGCTAATGTCATTTTATTAAGATGTGAATACTATATGTATCAGAATATTGAGTTCAGTAAATACATACATATATTTCTTCGATATATTGATGACGGCATCATGTTTATTCAAATGGATTATAATAACCTTTGTGTGTTCTTGAATCAGCTCCGAACATACTACCCCTTGCATATAGATTTGGAAATATCTGTCAGCAAGTTTTATGTAAACTTTCTGGATATTACATTCAGTATTAACCATATGTTATGGTTTCAAAACAGCTTGCACATTGGTTTGTACCAAAAACCATTCAACACATATTCTTATACACATTTCACCAGTGATCATCCTATTAGTGTTTTCAAAGGTATTGTGGCCACTGAATGTTTTAGATATTACCGCCATGCCTCATGTAAAGAGGACTATATATATTACACCAACCTTTTCCTTATCAGACTTTTGAAATGTGGTTACCCTGAACAGTTTTTAATGAAGCATATCTTACCTTATGATACGGTTATGCTTAAGGATATGGCTAAATCAGTCGCTACCGATCAACAGGGTACTTCTCATGATACCTCTGAATTGCCCACTAGTACAAGTGTGGCCGACATGCAAAATAATAATGATCTCCCTACAGTTTATGTGCCTTTGCACTTTTCCAAGACTATACGCAATAACTTTGTTGCCAAGCAACTCATTCGTCACCATAATAAAGTTAGATTTTGTAACACTGTAGGTACCAAGTTAAACCAGAAGTTACTCACAAAAAAACGCCTACACAAGAAATTATTTGATTATATGTAACTGTACCCCCTCTGCACGAAATATAATACTACACATTATATTCTATAAGAAACCCCCCCCTATCATAGAAATTTTATCACGATATTATCCACTGTGTTCAGTACAGAACATATTTTTCAGTGCCCCCACCCCAACTCATTTTTATATATAGTATTATTGAAACCATATACTATACCTTTATCCAGATAACATGGATTGGGAAAGCGAGGTCCTCGCATACTTGACCAGCAATTGCAAAACTACAGCAGTATATTTATCTACTGAAGAACTGTGGAACTTGAATCTACAGGATATTCTCTCCTCTAAAAGCTATATAGAGGTTTTCGACCCATTCAACAATGTTTTCAAGCTTAAGCGAATACCTAACTACAGCTCATTTATTCATATGTATACTGGTATCAGATTTAGTACCATAGACTTTCGACTCATTAGCCAGTTTCATATTTTTATCTACAAAGTCACCAGCAACATTGTCATAAAAATCACATGCCCTTATGATCGTATATGTAAACGATTCCATGTAAACATGTACCCAGAATGTAAAAAACGAATTCTATACAAATTGTACCATTACTACCTGTTCACTGACATAGATTTTTCCACTCCCATGGACTAAAACATTTTTGGCAGATCACCCACTTTAACTATCTATTTACCCCTTAAACAACACCATTATCACCTTTAATGTAAACCATATGGCCGCTTAGGTCACGTACATTAACTTCAAATACACCCCCTGTTCAAATGAAATGTAAAAGCAATATTTTTACTTTTATATTTCCTTAGGCTATGTGCATTAACTTCAAATGCACCCCCTGTTGAAATGGAAATATAAAAACAATATTTTTATTTTTATATTTCTTTTCTCGACTAAAGAGTTTTATAAAAAACCACTCAGTTGGCCTCCCGTTTTTATCGGCGCATGCGCGACCTCAAGCCATTGCATTTAGCAGACGCTCAATTGTAACCTTCACAAAATCTCGATGATTTCTCTCCTAATTTATATAATTCTCACGTGAGTACACTGTGTATTTACTGGTTGTCCATATGCATTTATACTTATAGCACATCTAGCAGTGTTCGCGCTGGACCGAAAAAAACTTTAGCCAAAAGTTTAGCCAAATGAAAATTTTATTAGCCAAATGAAAAAAACTTTAGCCAAATGTTTTTTGGCCAAATTAAAAAAAACTTTGGCCAAATTAAATCATCGTTTTCTGGTCGGTTCACAATTAATGACTAAAACGTAAAATCTAACAGACACAGGTAAAATACACAATAATTGAAACAATTTTGATGAACTAGAAGTATTTTTATATATATCATTTATTACAAATTTATTAATCTTTATGTGAAAGAGTGATTTGGGGGGGGGGGGGGGGGGGGTAACCCGGGATTGTCCTTCTTAATGTAATTATTTTTTTGTTTTATATCAATATCTTTTTTAAAATCATTAAATATTTATCCAAGGATAAATATTTAAGTGACATCTGGAAACTAATAACTTAATATTGTTACGCCATTATCAAATTACAATCTGTCATAAAAGCATGCATATTATTTTGACTGTATCGGTATTGACGACAAATAGCCACAAAATATCTGTCGTGATTCACATTTGGCTGATTAAGCTATTGTCTTACACTTGGTGCTCATAAACCTCGACCGTCATAAATACAATGTCATCATATACATGCATTGTGCAGGCGCGCCGTGAGTGATCAGACAGACAATGGGCTGAATGGGGGATTAGGGGATTAAATGTAAAAATTAATAATGACCTTTTGCTGCTTCGTGCAGGGTGACATAATCTTTCTCCAGATTAAAACAGCCTGTTACGAACAAATTGCTTATATACCGGCGTCAATGCACTTTACAAAACATTGCTTTCTTCACATTGTCATAATTCAACCTTTGAATGTCCGTCTTGTGAAAACTAAAGATGATTGCATATCACTTTGTGATCGCTTGGTTGGCTGATAGAGTTGTCGATCGGGGTTCCCTTTGTACGATATTTCATAAGTACGAAAATAATGAAATACATTCGTCACCTAACTTCGTCTTGAATGTCGATCTATTGAGCGCTTTTATTAATTAGCTTTCTGGCTCCATGCTTTCAGTCTCCATTTGGGTTCAAAAAAAATTTAGCCAAAAGTTTAGCCAAATGAAATTTTTATTAGCCAAATTCGAAAAAGATTAGCCATTGGCTAATTTGGCTACCGACAGCGCGAACACTGACATCTAGGCACATTAATTTCAATTTATCAGATGGTAATTTGTCTAATTTTCCTCTTCTAAAATCACCCCGTTTGAAATACTTGTCTGCACAACTTTTGATGACATCATCACACTTTTACTGCCAAACTCAACTAAATTTCTATGTCCCCATGTGAACTTCACCTTGTATTTTACAATAATCTGTAATCATTATTAGTTCTGTAATGACATTCTCACGCTTGTATCAACATGTTGTAGTGCATATTTTGTTTGCGCTTGTAAATAATACACAATTATTCACTCATGCTAAAATATAATCATCTAAATTGAAATCTGTACTCCATTATTTTTCCCCCCATTTTATGAGTGCGTGGTGCATAGCGGTTATTTAGCTGGATCGGCTTAACCACATGTTAAGTGACACTACCTGGATAAGTGGGCTTTTTGTGTTAAAAAGTGTCGAAAAGCGGTGGTCTGTTGCTTAAACACTCCATCACCAGGTACATAACTGACGACGATCCCAGTGAAATTTAGCATTTTACTTCAGACTTACACCTACACTTACATTCCACAACTGCTTACTCATGTACATAACTATAAATTTCAAAATTAACCCTTTCGAAAACTCGCGGCCTATGCTTACGTTCCTAATTTCTAAATTTGTAACACCTAACTATGTACCACGCTCCCATGTTTTACTGAAACTACCGGTATGGGACAATCATGAAACTTAAGAATATTTTAATACTCTACGTATAACTAGTTCATTTATGATAGTGCGTGATTCTACGATACTGGTACGCATACTCTGTCATATGTATACCTATATTTTCCAAATTTCAAAACACCAGGCATACCTCTATTATGCTCCTGTTTTTAATTTTACTGACTATGGAATTGTCCAAGTGGCGCTTCGGAATGTGTACCTAGATAATGATCACCTTTGTCCATGTTACCGAAGACAGGTTTACCCTTGTATTCTGTGGTGTTCCCAGCCCCCCAGGATCTCTATATTTTACAACCGTCAGAGAAAACAAACGAAAATACATTGTAGGTGATTACTTCCCAAATTGCATCGTTGTTTTAGAATCTTTTTCCAACAAGATAAACCGTAGGCCCCTATACGATTGTTCTAGCCATATTGCAGCTGAAACATTCATCTAAAACATAAATCTGAATTGACCTTGCTGTGCATTGTGAAACATCAGTGTCCAGAATAAAAAATGATCAAAACAGTGTCCAATTAGATTGGAACTACCATTCTAGTCATTTTTGTATCCGATTTCTATGGTATTAGATAACCTTTAATGTTTTTGTCACAAGTTTGTGTGGGCCACGAAAATGTTGTTGTTTAGAACGATATCGTCTTGAACCATCTGCGAGCTGGCACATGCAGCTCCATGAATTCCGTTACTAGTTCCCAGTTACTAGTTCCCAGATCTCAAAA
Organism: Siphonodentalium dalli; assembly: GCA_032622095.1. NCBI lineage: Eukaryota > Metazoa > Mollusca > Scaphopoda > Gadilida > Siphonodentaliidae > Siphonodentalium > Siphonodentalium dalli. Next base: position 113,925,628 of record CP136062.1, on the reverse strand, counting down.
TATAATAAATAGAGGATCTCACATGAGTTCCTATTTTATACGGAATTTATCAACCGAGTTCACTAAATTCGATTTGAGCCGAGGTTTACCGAGGCTCAAATAGAATTTAGAGGACGAGGTTGATAAATTACGTATAAAATAGGACGAGTGTGAGATACCTTTTATCACATGATCAAATAAACCCGAAGCAACGCGAAATATTCATCGAAAACAACAATCATAAACTACAGCGATCGCAAGTTATCTGAAGAACGCCGTGACGTCATCGCACGCGCTGGTATTAAACGTGTCTATTACCGATAATTATGAAACTGCTTTTATGGCCAAATTATGTGATAATAATAATTACTAAATCGCCTATGTATGCATAACCACAGCAGCTACGGGGCCATCATTTTGGATTCTTGTGCCACCACTAGTCCATCTAAAAATCACAAACTAGGTCACATAAACTTGTCCAGCTGTTCAAAAATTGGGCGTAAGTCGTGCGTGGGGTAAAAGTAGGAGATTTTTCGTTGCTAAATTCCCTATGTAAGCACAACCACAGCAGCCACGAGGCTATCCTTGTGGATTCTTCTTGTGCCACCATTAGTTGATCTAGAAATCACAAACCAAGTCACATACGCCCGTCCAGATGTTCAAAAATTGGGCATAAGCCGTGCGTGGGGTCAAACTAATGAAAAAATGTCATTTTTCGTTGCTAAATCGCCAGAGCCGTAATTTCGCTAAAATCCGGATTGAGAATCCAAAGCCGATTACGGGGGGCGGAGCTAATTTCGGATTCTAGGTCAGATTTTGAAATCCACGTGGTCTCCGAAACTCTCTCCCAGCGTCAAACATGGCTCATGTATTTGACACAAGTATCATTTGTATCTTATATTTATAAAGTGCATGTTTGTTGTGAAAGTCATGTTTTTCTTCTATGTGTGTATACACGGCACATAATTTGCTGCCAATCCGACTTAATCGCATCTTTTTTTCAAGTTAAAGTGTGTTTATTGATGATGGCAAGCATATCTAAACATGACAGCTCTACTATGAGGCCTCCTGAATCAAATTCCGAAGATGTTGTGAAGAACACACGGAACTTGTCAGTTGAACAGGGACGTGACGACAGGGGTTGATTGTGTGTCTCGACCCCCACCCCGAACTTTGGTACAATTTGCTAAGCTGTGCAGTCATTCATACGTGAGGAAAATCAGGATTATTTTGACTAACTGTTTCAAATAATGATACGTACAAGCCAACAAACGCAACAAACAAACCCGATTTTAAATAAATACATATACAAACTTATGACTAACTCGGGAGAGGGGGTGTCCAGTGATCTGTATATATGTTAAACTTGTTTTGGTAGTCATGTTGCTTTGCCATTACTAATTATTTATTTTTTCAGTGTAATAACATAAGTGAGTCAGTACTTGTCCCCCAATTCCTTTGTATGTATAGACAAATGTATGTGTTATATATCATGTGTTATCTAAATTTGACATATATTTGAAATAAATATATCTAAAATAAACTTTGGTACATTCCAGCAGTCGGAAATTTCATGCATGACACAACATTAGTTGGACATTAATTTGACACCATATATAGGTTGGCATTGTTCTCATTGTTTGATTTTTTTCAACCAGTAAAAGTTGGTAATTTTCCAATCTTAGTGTTTGTCAGATTGGATATTTCCAAGGAGAGAAAATTGAATTCTGCGAACCTGTGAGATTGATGTTTGGTTCAATGGGGGGGGGGGGGGGGGGGGGTGCAGTTGGCTGGAAATTTGAGGAAACTTCTAGCCACGTCCCTAGAACATGTGTCTGTTGTCTATACAGAGACTATTGCGCAAAACGACTGCATTTAACGAAACAAAACATGTTAAAATTGCTATAACTTTAAGACTAGATGATAGTACATACGTGTATCTGTTAATCCATCGATACCATATAATCCTACTATTTCTTGAATAAGAAGAAACATTATAATAACGAACACAGCAGAAGACATATCCATGCAGGTTCATATGAATTCGGTCAATGGTGACGTATCCGCTGAATTCGAAATCGACATGCGTTCGGGCGGTATTTTAAGAATGGAATTATGAAATGGACATATGAAAGTGACAATCAACAATGGTTTGCAATTGCTTCGCCATCAACCGAAGTGCTCCCCCAGCGTTACTATCAATAGCGTTATTATTTGGCTAATTTCAGTAATATTCTCCCAGTTTACATTCAATAAAACAAATTTGTCTCCGCATTTAAAATTCTTTGATATAGATCGTTTATATTCTGCAATAATTTGTACACAAGAGACGGATTCTTATGTTTTATTGTGTTTTTAAACTCTGAGGTGGCGAAATCTCGGTTTGTTTACATTACGAATATTTGAGTCCGTAATCGGAATCCGAATCCCAATCGGATTACCACGAAATTGAGATTACGGTCTGTTCGTTTACTGATTCTGCCAATTTCTGGTCTGTTCTTTTGCCGAACCAAGTCGTACGGGGACAAATCTGTAATCTGAATCCAGAATCCAAATTGGATTTTAGCGAAATAACGCCTCTGCGTAGACATAACCATAAAAGCCACGGGGCTATCCTTGTGGATTCTTCTTGTGCCGCCACTAGTCCATCTAAAAATAAAAAACCTAGTCACATACGCCCGCCCAGCTGTTGAAAAATTGGGCGTAAATCGTGCGTTGGGTAGAAATAGGACATTTTTTTGTTGCTTAATCCAGCATATTTTCCTGAAAACCAGCACATTATTTGCTTACAAGGAACAATATTTTAGGTATATAATCTGTTTCGAATCGCCTCATTTGAGTCGATAATGTACTGAAAAGGAGACCCTATTAGTCACATTATCGACTCACATAGAGGCGATTCTAAGCAGATTATGTGCGGAGAATGACAACAATAAGCCTACACACTTCTTTTCAGGTGTACGCTCATTAACATATGTTTTCACTGTGGCTCGCGCCATAAAAACGATCACGACTATGACTCCATTATCTGCATATTTAAAAATCAAATAATCACTTTATGTAATTAATTAAAATTATAGGCCGATTATATGCGTATTTGTGAGCGGATATGTTCCTAAATCGCCTGCGTTGGCATAACCATAGTAGCCACGGGGCTATCATTGTGGATTATTCTTATACAACCAATAGTCAATCCAAATATCACAAACTGGTTCACATACGCTTGTCCAGCTGTTCAAAAATTGGGCGTAAGTCGTGCGTCGGGTCATAAAAAAAAGTCTTGTTCGTTGCTAAATCGCCTGCGTAGACATAACCATAGCAGCCACGCGGCTATCCTTGTGGGTTCTTCTTGTGCCGCCACTAGTCCATATACAAATTTCAAACTGGTTCACATACGCCTATCCAGCTGTTCAAAAATTGGGGCGTGCGTGCTGTCAAAATAATAAAATAAGGGTCAGTTTTATTTGCTAAATCGCCTGCGTAGGCATGCATAACGATAGCAGCCACGGGGCTATCCTTGTAGATTCTTCTTGTGCCACCACTAGTCAATCTAAAAATACAAACCTAGTCACATACGCCCGCCCAGCTGTTCAAAAATTTGCCGTAAGTCGTGCGTGGGGCCAAAATAATGAAAAAAAGGTAATTTTTAGTTGCTAAATCGCCTGCGTAGGCATAACCATATCAGCCACGGGGCTATCCTTATGGATTCTTCTTCTGCCACCACCAGTTCATCCAGAAATCACAAAATAGTTCACATACGCTTATCCAGCTGTTCAAAAATTGGGCGTAATTCGTGCGTCGGGTCAAAATAATGAAAAAAGGTCATTTTTCGTTGCTAAATCGCCCGCGTAGACATAACCATATCCTTGAGGATTCTAGTCCATCTAGAAATCACATACGCCTTTCCAGCTGTTCATAAATTGGGCGTAAGTCGTGCGTGCGGTGAAGATAATGAAAAAAAGGAATGTTTTTGTTGCTAAATGGCCTGCGTAGGCATAACTATAGCAACCATGAGGCTATCTTTGTGGTTTCTTCTTGTGCCACCACTAGTCAATCTAAACATCACAAACCTAGTCACATACGCCCGCCCAGCTGTTCAAAAATTGGGCGTAAGTCGTGCGTGGGGTCAAAATAATGAAAAAAAGGTAATATTTCGTTGCTTAAATCGCCTGCGTAGGCATAACCATAGCAGCCACGGGGCTATCCTTATGGATTCTTCTTATGCCACCACTAGTCAATATAGAAATCACAAAACTAGTCACATGCGCCTGTTGAGCTGTTCAAGCATTGGACGTAAGTCGTGCGTGGGGTCAAAATAATGGAAAAAAAACCTTTTTCGTTGCTAAATCGCGTGCATAGGAATAAACATAGCAGCCACGGGGCTATCCTTGTGTATTCTTCGTGTACCGCCACTAGCCCATCTACAAATCACAAACTAGTTCACATACGCCTGACCAGCTGTTCAAACATTGGGCGTACGTCGTGTGTGGGGTCAAAATAATAAAACAAAAGTCATTTTTCGCTGCTAAATCACCTGCGTAGGTGTAACCATAGCAGCCAAGGAGCTATCCTTGTGGATTCTTCTTGTGCCACCACTAGCCCATCTAGAAACCACATACTAGTTCACATACGCCTGTCCAGCTGTTCAAAAATTGGGCGTAAGTCGTGCGTGGGATCAAAATAATGAATAAAAATCATTTTTCGCTGCTAAATCGCCTGCGTAGGTATAACCATAGCAGCCACGGGGTTATCCTTGTGAATTCTTCTTGTACTACCAATAGTCCATCTAGAAATCACAAAGTAGTTCACATGCGCCTGTTCAGCTGTTCAAAAATTGGGCGTAAGTCGTGCGTCTGGTCAAAATAATGAAAAAAAGGTCATTTTTCGTTGCTAAATCGCCTGCGTAGGCATAGCTGTAGCAGCCACGAGGCTATCCTTGTGGATTCTTCTTGTGCCACCACTAGTCCATCAAAATCACAAATCAAGTAACATGCGCCCGTCCAGCTGTTCGAAAATTGGGCGTAAGTCGTGCGTGGGGTCAAAATAATGAAAAACAGGTCTTTTTTCGTTGCTAAATCGCCTGCGTAGGCATAACCGTAGCAGCCACGAGGCTATCCTTGTGGAATTTTCTTGAACCACCACTAGTCCATCTAAACATCACAAATAAAGTAACATGCGCCCATCCAGATGTTCAAAAAATGGGCATAAGTCGTGTGTGGGGTCAAAATAATGAAAAAAGGGTAATTTGTCGTTGCTAAATCGCCTGCGTAGGCATAACCATAGCAGCCACTGGGCTATCCTAGTTGATTCTTCTTGTACTACCACCAGACCATCTAGAAATCACAAACTTGTTCACATACGCCTGTCCAGCTGTCCAACAATTGGGCGTAACTCGTGCGCGGGTTCAAAATAATGAAAAAAAGGTAATTTTTCGCTGCTAAATCGAATGCGTAGGCATAACCATAGCAGCCACGGGACTATCCTTGTGGATTATTGTTGTACTACCACCAGACCATCTAGAAATCACTTCTTTGCTAAATCGCATGCGTAGGCATAACCGTAGCAGCCACGAGGCTATCCTTGTGGAATTTTCATGAACCACCACTAGTCCATCTAAACATCGCAAATAAAGTAACATGCGCCTGTCCAGATGTTCAAAAAATGGGCGTAAGTCGTGTGTGGGGCCAAAATAATGAAAACAGAGTAATTTTTCTTGCTAAATCGCCTGCGTAGGCATAACCATAGCAGCCACTGGGCTATCCTTGTTGATTCTTCTTGTACTACCACCAGACCATCTAGAAATCACAAACTAGTTCACAAACGCCTGTCCAGCTGTCCAAAAATTGGGCGTAACTCGTGCGCGGGTTCAAAATAATGAAAAAAAGGTAATTTTTCGCTGCTAAATCGACTGCGTAGGCATAACCATAGCAGCCACGGCACTATCCTTGTGGATTATTGTTGTACTACCACCAGACCATCTAGAAATCACAAACTAGTTCACAAACGCCTGTCCAGCTGTCCAAAAATTGGGCGTAACTCGTGCGCGGGTTCAAAATAATGGAAAAAAGGTAATTTTTCGCTGCTAAATCGACTGCGTAGGCATAACCATAGCAGCCACGGCACTATCCTTGTGGATTATTGTTATACTACCACCAGACCATCTAGAAATCACAAACTAGTTCACATACGCCTGTCCAGCTGTTCAAAAATTGGGCGTAAATCATGCGTGGGGTCAAAATAATGAAAAAAGGTCATTTTTCGCTGCTAAATCGCCTGCGTAGGCATAACCATAGCAGCCACGGGGCTATCCTTGTGTATTCTTCTTTTACCTCTACTACTCCATCTAGAAATCGCAAACTAGTTCACATACACCTGTCGAGCTGTTCAAAACTTGGGCGTAAGTCGTGCGTGGTGTCAAAATAATGAAAAAAAAGGTCATATTTTTCGTTGTTAAATCGCCTGCGTAGGCATAACCGTAGCAGCCACGATGCTATCCTTGTGGATTCGTCTTGTGCCACCACTTGTCCATCAAAAATCATAAATCAAGTAACATGCGCCCGTCCAGCTGTTCTAAAATTGGGCGTAAGTCGTGCGTGTGGTCAAAATAATAAAAAAAGGGGTATTTTTTCGTTGCTAAATCGCCTGCGTAGGCATATCCGTAGCAGCCACGAGGCTATCCTTGTGGAATTCTCTTGTGCCACCACTAGTCCATCTAAACATCACATATAAAGTAACATGCGCCCATCCAGATGTTCTAAAAATGGGCGTAAGTCGTGTGTGGGGTCAAAATAATGAAAAAAGGGTAATTTTTCGTTGCTAAATCGCCTGCATAGGCATAACCATAGCAGCCACGGGGCTATCCTTGTGGATTCTTCTTGTGCCACCACTAGTCCATCTAGAAATCACAAACTAGTTCACATACGCCTGTCCAGCTGTTCAAAAATTGGGCGTAAATCATGCGTGGGGTCAAAATAATGAAAAAAGGTCACTTTTCGCTGCTAAATCGCCTGAGTAGGCATAATAATAGCAGCCACGGGACTATCCTTGTGTATTCTTCTTTTACCACTACTACTCCATCTAGAAATCACAAACTAGTTCACATACGCCTGTCGAGCTGTTCAAAAATTGGGCGTAAGTCGTGTGTGGTGTCAATATAATGAAAAAAAGGTCATATTTTTCGTTGTTAAATCGCCTGCGTAGGCATAACCGTAGCAGCCACGATGCTATCCTTGCGGATTCTTCTTGTGCCACCACTTGTCCATCAAAAATCATAAATCAAGTGACATGCGCCCCTCCAGCTGTTCGAAAATTGGGCGTAAGTCGTGCGTGTGGTCAAAATAATAAAAAAGGGTCTTTTTTCGTTGCTAAATCGCCTGCGTAGGCATAACCGTAGCAGCCACGAGGCTATCCTTCTGGAATTCTCTTGTGCCACCACTAGTCCATCTAAACATCACATATAAAGTAACATGTGCCCATCCAGATGTTCTAAAAATAAGCGTAAGTCGTGTGTGGGGTCAAAATAATGAAAAAAGGGTAATTTTTCGTTGCTAAATCGCCTGCATAGGCATAACCATAGCAGCCACGGGGCTATCCTTGTGGATTCTTCTTGTGCCACCACTAGTCCATCTAAAAATCACAAACTAGTTCACATATGCCTTTCCAGTTGTTCAAAAATTGGGCGTAACTCGTGCGTGGGGTCAAAACAATGAAAAACAAATCTTTTTTCGCTGTTAACTCGCCTGCGTAGGCATAACCATAGCAGCCACGGGGCTATCCTTGTGGATTCTTCTTCTTGTACTACCACTATTCCATCTAGAAATCACAAACTAGTTCACATACGACAGTTCAGCTGTTCAAAAATTGGGCGTAAGTCGTGCGTGGTGTCAAAATAATGAAAAAAATGTCATTTTTCGTTGCTAAATCGCCTGCGTAGGCATAACCGTAGCAGCCACGAGGCTATCCTTGTGGATTCTTCTTGTGCCACCACTAGTCCATCAAATATCACAAATCAAGTAACATGCACCCGTCCAGCTGTTTCAAAAATGGGCGTAAGTCGTGTGTGGGGTCAAAATAATGAAAAATGGGTAATTTTTCGTTGCTAAATCGCCTGCGTAGACATAACCACAGCAGCCACGGGCTATCCTTGTGGATTCTTCTTGTACCACCACTAGTCCATCAAAAATCACAAACTGGTTCACATGCGCCCGTCCCTCTGTTCGATAATTTTGCGTAAGTCGTGCGTGGGGTCAAAGTAATGAAAAAAGGTCTTTTTTCGCTGTTAAATCGCCTGCGTAGGCATAACCACAGCAGCCACGGGGCTATCATTGTGGAATATTCTTGTACTACCACCAGACCATCTAGAAATCACAAACTAGTTTACATACGCCTGTTCAGCTGTTCAAAAATTGGGCGTAAGTCGTGCGTGGGGTCAAAATAATGAAAAAAAGGTATTTTTTCGCTGCTAAATCGCCTGAGTAGGCATAACAGTAGCAGCCACGAGGCTAATCTTGTAGAATTTTCTTGTGCCGCCACTATTCCATCTAGAAATCACAAAATAGTTGACATTCGCCTGTCCAGCTGTTCAAAAATTGGGCGTAAGTCGTGCGTGGTGTCAAAATAATGAAAAACAAAGGTCATTTTTCGTTGCTAAATCGCCTGCGTAGGCATAGCTGTAGCAACCACGAGGCTATCCTTGTGGATTCTTCTTGTGCCACCACTAGTCCATCAAAAATCATAAATCAAGTAACATGCGCCCGTCCAGCTGTTCGAAAATTGGGCGTAAGTCGTGCGTGGGGTCAAAATAATGAAAAACAGGTCTTTTTTCGTTGCTAAATCGCCTGCGTAGGCATAACCGTAGCAGCCACGAGGCTATCCTTGTGGAATTTTCTTGTGCCACCACTAGTCCATCTAATCATCCCAAATAAAGTGACATGCGCCCGTCCAGCTGTTCGAAAATTGGGCGTAAGTCGTGCGTGGGGTCAAAATAATGAAAAACAGGTCTTTTTTCGTTGCTAAATCGCCTGCGTAGGCATAACCGTAGCAGCCACGAGGCTATCCTTGTGGAATTTTCTTGTAACACCACTAGTCCATCTAAACATCACAAATAAAGTAACATGCGCCTGTCCAGATGTTCAAAAAATGGGCGTAAGTCGTGTGTGGGGTCAAAATAATGAAAAAAGGGTAATCTTTTCGTTGCTAAATCGCCTGAGTAGGCATAACCATACCAGCCACTGGGCTATCCTTGTTGATTCTTCTTGTACTACCACCAGACCATCTAGAAATCACAAACTAGTTCACATACGCCTGTCCAGCTGTCCAAACATTTGGCGTAACTCGTGCGCGGGTTCAAAATAATGAAAAAAAGGTCATTTTTCGCTGCTAAATCGACTGCGTAGGCATAACCATAGCAGCCACGGGACTATCCTTGTGGATTATTGTTGTACTACCACCAGACCATCTATAAATCACAAATTAGTTCACATACGCCTGTTCCGCTGTTCAAAAATTGGGCGTAAGTCGTGCGTGGAGTCAAAATAATGAAAAAAAGGTCTTTTTCGCTGCTAAATCGCATGCGTAGGCATAACCATAGCAGCCACGGGGCTATCCTTGTGTATTCTTCTTTTACCACTACTACTCCATCTAGAAATCACAAACTAGTTCACATACGCCTGTCGAGCTGTTCAAAAATTGGGCGTAAGTCGTGCGTGGTGTCAATATAATGAAAAAAAAAAGGTCATATTTTTCGTTGTTAAATCGCCTGCGTAGGCATAACCGTAGCAGCCACGATACTATCCTTGTGGATTCTTCTTGTGCCACCACTTGTCCATCAAAAATCATAAATCAAGTAACATGCGCCCGGCCAGCTGTTCGAAAATTGGGCGTAAGTCGAGCGTGGGGTCAAAATAATAAAAAAAAGGGTAATTGTTCGTTGCTAAATCGCCTGCATAGGCATAACCATAGCAGCCACGGGGCTATCCTTGTGGATTCTTCTTGTGCCACCACTAGTCCATCTAGAAATCACAAACTAGTTCACATATGCTTTTCCAGTTGTTCTAAAATTGGGCGTAACTCGTGCGTGGGGTCAAAATAATGAAAAAAAAAATCTGTTTTCGCTGTTAAATCGCCTGCGTAGGCATAACCGTAGCAGCCACGAGGCTATCCTTGTGGATTCTTCTTGTGCCACCACTAGTCCATCAAATATCACAAATCAAGTAACATGCGCCCGTCCAGCTGTTTCAAAAATGGGCGTAAGTCGTGTGTGGGGTCAAAATGCTGAAAAATGGGTAATTTTTCGTTGCAAAATCGCCTGCATAGACATAACCACAGCAGCCACGGGCTATCCTTGTGGATTCTTCTTGTACCACCACTAGTCCATCAAAAATCACAAACTGGTTCACATGCGCTCGTCCCGCTGTTCAATAATTTGGCGTAAGTCGTGCGTGGGGTCAAAGTAATGAAAAAAGGTCATTTTCGCTGCTAAATCGCCTGCGTAGGCATAACCATAGCAGCCACGGGGCTATCCTTGTGTATTCTTCTTTTACCACTACTACTCCATCTAGAAATCGCAAACTAGTTCACATACACCTGTCGAGCTGTTCAAAACTTGGGCGTAAGTCGTGCGTGGTGTCAAAATAATGAAAAAAAAGGTCATATTTTTCGTTGTTAAATCGCCTGCGTAGGCATAACCGTAGCAGCCACGATGCTATCCTTGTGGATTCGTCTTGTGCCACCACTTGTCTATCAAAAATCATAAATCAAGTAACATGCGCCCGTCCAGCTGTTCTAAAATTGGGCGTAAGTCGTGCGTGTGGTCAAAATAATTAAAAAAAAGGTATTTTTTCGTTGCTAAATCGCCTGCGTAGGCATATCCGTAGCAGCCACGAGGCTATCCTTGTGGAATTCTCTTGTGCCACCACTAGTCCATCTAAACATCACATATAAAGTAACATGCGCCCATCCAGATGTTCTGAAAATGGGCATAATTCGTGTGTGGGGTCAAAATAATGAAAAAAGGGTAATTTTTCGTTGCTAAATCGCCTGCATAGGCATAACCATATCAGCCACGGGGCTATCCTTGTGGATTCTTCTTGTGCCACCACTAGTCCATCTAGAAATCACAAACTAGTTCACATACGCCTGTCCAGCTGTTCAAAAATTGGGCGTAAATCATGCGTGGGGTCAAAATAATGAAAAAAGGTCATTTTTCGCTGCTAAATCGCCTGAGTAGGCATAACCATAGCAGCCACGGGACTATCCTTGTGTATTCTTCCTTTACCACTACTACTCCATCTAGAAATCACAAACTAGTTCACATACGCCTGTCGAGCTGTTAAAAAATTGGGCGTAAGTCGTGCGTGGTGTCAATATAATGAAAAAAAGGTCATATTTTTCGTTGTTAAATCGCCTGCGTAGGCATAACCGTAGCAGCCACGATGCTATCCTTGCGGATTCTTCTTGTGCCACCACTTGTCCATCAAAAATCATAAATCAAGTGACATGCGCCCGTCCAGCTGTTCGAAAATTGGGCGTAAGTCGTGCGTGTGGTCAAAATAAAAAAAAGGTCTTTTTTCGTTGCTAAATCGCCTGCGTGGGCATAACCGTAGCAGCCACGAGGCTATCCTTCTGGAATTCTCTTGTGCCACCACTAGTCCATCTAAGCATCACATATAAAGTAACATGTGCCCATCCAGATGTTCTAAAAATAAGCGTAAGTCGTGTGTGGGGTCAAAATAATGAAAAAATGGTAATTTTTCGTTGCTAAATCGCCTGCATAGGCATAACCATAGCAGCCACGGGGCTATCCTTGTGGATTCTTCTTGTGCCACCACTAGTCCATCTAAAAATCACAAACTAGTTCACATATGCCTTTCCAGTTGTTCAAAAATTGGGCGTAACTCGTGCGTGGGGTCAAAATAATGAAAAACAAATCTTTTTTCGCTGTTAACTCGCCTGCGTAGGCATAACCATAGCAGCCACGGGGCTATCCTTGTGGATTCTTCTTGTACTACCACTATTCCATCTAGAAATCACAAACTAGTTCACATACGCCAGTTCAGCTGTTCAAAAATTGGGCGTAAGTCGTGCGTGGTGTCAAAATAATGAAAAAAATGTCATTTTTCGTTGCTAAATCGCCTGCGTAGGCATAACCGTAGCAGCCACGAGGCTATCCTTGTGGATTCTTCTTGTACCACCACTAGTACATCAAATATCACAAATCAAGTAACATGCACCCGTCCAGCTGTTTCAAAAATGGGCGTAAGTCGTGTGTGGGGTCAAAATGCTGAAAAATGGGTAATTTTTCGTTGCTAAATCGCCTGCGTAGACATAACCACAGCAGCCACGGGCTATCCTTGTGGATTCTTCTTGTACCACCACTAGTCCATCAAAAATCACAAACTGGTTCACATGCGCCCGTCCCGCTGTTCGATAATTTGTCGTAAGTCGTGCGTGGGGTCAAAGTAATGAAAAAAGGTCTTTTTTCGCTGTTAAATCGCATGCGTAGGCATAACCATAGCAGCCACGGGGCTATCATTGTGGTATATTCTTGTACTACCACCAGACCATCTATAAATCACAAACTAGTTCACATACGCCTGTTCAGCTGTTCAAAAATTGGGCGTAAGTCGTGCGTGGTGTCAAAATAATGAAAAACAAAGGTCATTTTTCGTTGCTAAATCGCCTGCGTAGGCATAGCTGTAGCAGCCACGAGGCTATCCTTGTGGATTCTTCTTGTGCCACCACTAGTCCATCAAAAATCACAAATCAAGTAACATGCGCCCGTCCAGCTGTTCGAAAATTGGGCGTAAGTCGTGCGTGGGGTCAAAATAATGAAAAACAGGTCTTTTTTCGTTGCTAAATCGCCTGCGTAGGCATAACCGTAGCAGCCACGAGGCTATCCTTGTGGAATTTTCTTGTACCACCACTAGTCCATCTAAACATCACAAATAAAGTAACATGCGCCTGTCCAGATGTTCAAAAAATGGGCGTAAGTCGTGTGTGGGGTCAAAATAATGAAAAAAGGGTAATCTTTTCGTTGCTAAATCGCCTGCGTAGGCATAACCATACCAGCCACTGGGCTATCCTTGTTGATTCTTCTTGTACTACCACCAGACCATCTAGAAATCACAAACTAGTTCACATACGCCTGTCCAGCTGTCCAAACATTTGGCGTAACTCGTGCGCGGGTTCAAAATAATGAAAAAAAGGTCATTTTTCGCTGCTAAATCGACTGCGTAGGCATAACCATAGCAGCCACGGGACTATCCTTGTGGATTATTGTTGTACTACCACCAGACCATCTATAAATCACAAATTAGTTCACATACGCCTGTTCCGCTGTTCAAAAATTGGGCGTAAGTCGTGCGTGGAGTCAAAATAATGAAAAAAAGGTCATTTCTCGCTGCTAAATCGCCTGCGTAGGCATAACCATAGCAGCCACGGGGCTATCCTTGTGTATTCTTCTTTTACCACTACTACTCCATCTAGAAATCACAAACTAGTTCACATACGCGTGTCGAGCTGTTCAAAAATTGGGCGTAAGTCGTGCGTGGTGTCAATATAATGAAAAAAAAAAGGTCATATTTTTCGTTGTTAAATCGCCTGCGTAGGCATAACCGTAGCAGACACGATGCTATCCTTGTGGATTCTTCTTGTGCCACCACTTCTCCATCAAAAATCATAAATCAAGTAACATGCGCCCGGCCAGCTGTTCGAAAATTGGGCGTAAGTCGTGTGTGGGGTCAAAATAATGAAAAAAGGGTAATCTTTTCGTTGCTAAATCGCCTGCGTAGGCATAACCATACCAGCCACTGGGCTATCCTTGTTGATTCTTCTTGTACTACCACCAGACCATCTAGAAATCACAAACTAGTTCACATACGCCTGTCCAGCTGTCCAAACATTTGGCGTAACTCGTGCGCGGGTTCAAAATAATGAAAAAAAGGTCATTTTTCGCTGCTAAATCGACTGCGTAGGCATAACCATAGCAGCCACGGGACTATCCTTGTGGATTATTGTTGTACTACCACCAGACCATCTATAAATCACAAATTAGTTCACATACGCCTGTTCCGCTGTTCGAAAATTGGGCGTAAGTCGTGCGTGGGGTCAAAATAATGAAAAAAGGGTAATTGTTCGTTGCTAAATCGCCTGCATAGGCATAACCATAGCAGCCACGGGGCTATCCTTGTGGATTCTTCTTGTGCCACCACTAGTCCATCTAGAAATCACAAACTAGTTCACATATGCCTTTCGAGTTGTTCTAAAATTGGGCGTAACTCGTGCGTGGGGTCAAAATAATGAAGAAAAAAAATCTGTTTTCGCTGTTAAATCGCCTGCGTAGGCATAACCGTAGCAGCCACGGGGCTATCCTTGTGGATTCTTCTTGTACTACCACTATTCCATCTAGAAATCACAAACTAGTTCACATACGCCAGTTCAGCTGTTCAAAAATTGGGCGTAAGTCGTGCGTGGTGTCAAAATAATGAAAAAAATGTCATTTTTCGTTGCTAAATCGCCTGCGTAGGCATAACCGTAGCAGCCACGAGGCTATCCTTGTGGATTCTTCTTGTACCACCACTAGTACATCAAATATCACAAATCAAGTAACATGCACCCGTCCAGCTGTTTCAAAAATGGGCGTAAGTCGTGTGTGGGGTCAAAATGCTGAAAAATGGGTAATTTTTCGTTGCTAAATCGCCTGCGTAGACATAACCACAGCAGCCACGGGCTATCCTTGTGGATTCTTCTTGTACCACCACTAGTCCATCAAAAATCACAAACTGGTTCACATGCGCCCGTCCCGCTGTTCGATAATTTGTCGTAAGTCGTGCGTGGGGTCAAAGTAATGAAAAAAGGTCTTTTTTCGCTGTTAAATCGCATGCGTAGGCATAACCATAGCAGCCACGGGGCTATCATTGTGGTATATTCTTGTACTACCACCAGACCATCTATAAATCACAAACTAGTTCACATACGCCTGTTCAGCTGTTCAAAAATTGGGCGTAAGTCGTGCGTGGTGTCAAAATAATGAAAAACAAAGGTCATTTTTCGTTGCTAAATCGCCTGCGTAGGCATAGCTGTAGCAGCCACGAGGCTATCCTTGTGGATTCTTCTTGTGCCACCACTAGTCCATCAAAAATCACAAATCAAGTAACATGCGCCCGTCCAGCTGTTCGAAAATTGGGCGTAAGTCGTGCGTGGGGTCAAAATAATGAAAAACAGGTCTTTTTTCGTTGCTAAATCGCCTGCGTAGGCATAACCGTAGCAGCCACGAGGCTATCCTTGTGGAATTTTCTTGTACCACCACTAGTCCATCTAAACATCACAAATAAAGTAACATGCGCCTGTCCAGATGTTCAAAAAATGGGCGTAAGTCGTGTGTGGGGTCAAAATAATGAAAAAAGGGTAATCTTTTCGTTGCTAAATCGCCTGCGTAGGCATAACCATACCAGCCACTGGGCTATCCTTGTTGATTCTTCTTGTACTACCACCAGACCATCTAGAAATCACAAACTAGTTCACATACGCCTGTCCAGCTGTCCAAACATTTGGCGTAACTCGTGCGCGGGTTCAAAATAATGAAAAAAAGGTCATTTTTCGCTGCTAAATCGACTGCGTAGGCATAACCATAGCAGCCACGGGACTATCCTTGTGGATTATTGTTGTACTACCACCAGACCATCTATAAATCACAAATTAGTTCACATACGCCTGTTCCGCTGTTCAAAAATTGGGCGTAAGTCGTGCGTGGAGTCAAAATAATGAAAAAAAGGTCATTTCTCGCTGCTAAATCGCCTGCGTAGGCATAACCATAGCAGCCACGGGGCTATCCTTGTGTATTCTTCTTTTACCACTACTACTCCATCTAGAAATCACAAACTAGTTCACATACGCGTGTCGAGCTGTTCAAAAATTGGGCGTAAGTCGTGCGTGGTGTCAATATAATGAAAAAAAAAAGGTCATATTTTTCGTTGTTAAATCGCCTGCGTAGGCATAACCGTAGCAGACACGATGCTATCCTTGTGGATTCTTCTTGAGCCACCACTTCTCCATCAAAAATCATAAATCAAGTAACATGCGCCCGGCCAGCTGTTCGAAAATTGGGCGTAAGTCGTGTGTGGGGTCAAAATAATGAAAAAAGGGTAATCTTTTCGTTGCTAAATCGCCTGCGTAGGCATAACCATACCAGCCACTGGGCTATCCTTGTTGATTCTTCTTGTACTACCACCAGACCATCTAGAAATCACAAACTAGTTCACATACGCCTGTCCAGCTGTCCAAACATTTGGCGTAACTCGTGCGCGGGTTCAAAATAATGAAAAAAAGGTCATTTTTCGCTGCTAAATCGACTGCGTAGGCATAACCATAGCAGCCACGGGACTATCCTTGTGGATTATTGTTGTACTACCACCAGACCATCTATAAATCACAAATTAGTTCACATACGCCTGTTCCGCTGTTCGAAAATTGGGCGTAAGTCGTGCGTGGGGTCAAAATAATGAAAAAAGGGTAATTGTTCGTTGCTAAATCGCCTGCATAGGCATAACCATAGCAGCCACGGGGCTATCCTTGTGGATTCTTCTTGTGCCACCACTAGTCCATCTAGAAATCACAAACTAGTTCACATATGCCTTTCGAGTTGTTCTAAAATTGGGCGTAACTCGTGCGTGGGGTCAAAATAATGAAGAAAAAAAATCTGTTTTCGCTGTTAAATCGCCTGCGTAGGCATAACCGTAGCAGCCACGAGGCTATCCTTGTGGATTCTTCTTGTGCCACCACTAGTCCATCAAATATCACAAATCAAGTAACATGCGCCCGTCCAGCTGTTTCAAAAATGGGCGTAAGTCGTGTGTGGGGTCAAAATGCTGAAAAATGGGTAATTTTTCGTTGCAAAATCGCCTGCGTAGACATAACCACAGCAGCCACGGGCTATCCTTGTGGATTCTTCTTGTACCACCACTAGTCCATCGAAAATCACAAACTGGTTCACATGCGCCCGTCCCGCTGTTCGATAATTTGGCGTAAGTCGTGCGTGGTGTCAATATAATGAAAAAAATAATCATATTTTTCGTTGCTAAATCGCCTGCGTAGGCATAACCGTACAAGCCACGAGGCTATCCTTGTGGAATTTTCTTGTGCCACCACTAGTCCATCTAATCATCCCAAATAAAGTGACATGCGCCCTTCCAGATGTTCTAAAAATGGGCGTAAGTCGTGTGTGGGGTCAAAATAATGAAAAAAGGGTATTTTTTCGTTGCTAAATCGCCTGCATAGGCATAACCATAGCAGCCACGGCGCTATCCTTGTGGATTCTTCTTGTGCCACCAATAGTCCATCTAGAAATCACAAACTAGTTCACATATACCTTTCCAGTTGTTCAAAAATTGGGCGTAACTCGTGCGTGGGGTCAATATAATGAAACAAAAAATCTTTTTTCGCTGTTAAATCGCCTGCGTAGGCATAACCATAGCAGCCACGGGGCTATCCTTGTGGATTCTTCTTGTACTACCACTAATCCATCTAGAAATCACAAACTAGTTCACATACGCCTGTTCAGCTGTTCAAAAATTGGGCGTAAGTCGTGCGTGGAGTCAAAATAATGAAAAAAAGGTCATTTTTCGCTGCTAAATCGCCTGCGTAGGCATAACCATAGCAGCCACGGGGGTATCCTTGTGTATTCTTCTTTTACCACTACTACTCCATCCATCTAGAAATCACAAACTAGTTCACATACGCCTGTCGAGCTGTTCAAAAATTGTAAGTCGTGCGTGGTGTCAATATAATGAAAAAAAAAGGGCATATTTTTCGTTGTTAAATCGCCTGCGTAGGCATAACCGTAGCAGCCACGATGCTATCCTTGTGGATTCTTCTTGTGCCACCACTTGTCCATCAAAAATCATAAATCAAGTAACATGCGCCCGGCCAGCTGTTCGAAAATTGGGCGTAAGTCGTGCGTGGGGTCAAAATAATGAAAAAAGGGTAATTGTTCGTTGCTAAATCGCCTGCATAGGCATAACCATAGCAGCCACGGGGCTATCCTTGTGGATTCTTCTTGTGCCACCACTAGTCCATCTCGAAATCACAAACTAGTTCACATATGCCTTTCCAGTTTTTCTAAAATTGGGCGTAACTCGTGCGTGGGGTCAAAATAATGAAAAAATAAATCTGTTTTCGCTGTTAAATCGCCTGCGTAGGCATAACCGTAGCAGCCACGAGGCTATCCTTGTGGATTCTTCTTGTGCCACCACTAGTCCATCAAATATCACAAATCAAGTAACATGCGCCCGTCCAGCTGTTTCAAAAATGGGCGTAAGTCGTGTGTGGGGTCAAAATGCTGAAAAATGGGTAATAACAGCAGCCACGGGCTATCCTTGTGGATTCTTCTTGTACCACCACTAGTCCATCAAAAATCACAAACTGGTTCACATGCGCCCGTCCCGCTGTTCGATAATTTGGCGTAAGTCGTGCGTGGGGTCAAAGTAATGAAAAAAGGGTCTTTTTCCGCTGTTAAATCGCCTGCGTAGGCATAACCATAGCAGCCACGGGGCTATCCTTGTGGAATATTCTTGTACTACCACCAGACCATCTAGAAATCACAAACTAGTTCACATACGCTATCCTTGTGTATTCTTCTTTTACCACTACTACTCCATCTAGAAATCACAAAGTAGTTCACATACGCCTGTCGAGCTGTTCAAAAATTGGGCGTAAGTCGTGCGTGGTGTCAATATAATGAAAAAAAGGTCATTTTCGCTGCTAAATCGACTGCGTAGGCATAACCATAGCATCCACGGGACTATCCTTGTGGATTATTGTTGTACTACCACCAGACCATCTAGAAATCACAAATTAGTTCACATACGCCTGTTCCGCTGTTCAAAAATTGGGCGTAAGTCGTGCGTGGGGTCAAAATAATGAAAAAAGGTCATTTTTCGCTGCTAAATCGCCTGCGTAGGCATAACCATAGCAGCAGCCACGGGGCTATCCTTGTGTATTCTTCTTTTAACAATACTACTCCATCTAGAAATCACAAACTAGTTCACATACGCCTGTCGAGCTGTTCAAAAATTGGGCGTAAGTCGTGCGTGGTGTCAATATAATTGAAAAAAGGTCATATTTTTCGTTGCTAAATCGCCTGCGTAGGCATAACCATAGCAGCCACGGGGCTATCCTTGTGGATTCTTATTGTGCCACCACTAGTCCATCTAGAATTCACAAACTAGTTCACATAGGCCTGTCCAGCTGTTCAAACATTGGGCGTAAATCATGCGTGGGGTCAAAATAATGAAAAAAGGTCATTTTTCGCTGCTAAATCGCCTGCGTAGGCATAACCATAGCAGCCACGGGGTTATCCTTGTGGATTCTTCTTGTACTGTCAATAGTCCATCTAGAAATCACAAAGTAGTTCACATACGCCTGTTCAGCTGTTCAAAAATTGGCGTAAGTCGTGCGGTCAAAATATTGAAAAAAGGTCATTTTTCGCTGCTAAATCGCCTGCGTAGGCATAACCATAGCAGCCACGGGGGCTATCCTTGTGTATCCTTGTGTATTCTTCTTTTAGCACTACTTCTCCATCTATAAATCACAAACTAGTTCACATACGCCTGTCGAGCTGTTCAAAAATTGGGCGTAAGTCGTGCGTGGTGTCAATATAATGAAAAAAATAATCATATTTTTCGTTGCTAAATCGCCTGCGTAGGCATAACCGTACCAGCCACGAGGCTATCCTTGTGGAATTTTCTTGTGCCACCACTAGTCCATCAAAAATCATAAATCAAGTAACATGCGCCCGGCCAGCTGTTCGAAAATTGGGCGTAAGTCGTGCGTGGGGTCAAAATAATGAAAAAAGGGTAATTGTTCGTTGCTAAATCGCCTGCATAGGCATAACCATAGCAGCCACGGGGCTATCCTTGTGGATTCTTCTTGTGCCACCACTAGTCCATCTAGAAATCACAAACTAGTTCACATACGCCTGTTCAGCTGTTCAAAAATTGGGCGTAAGTCGTGCGTGGTGTCAAATTAATGAAAAAAATGTCATTTTTTCGTTGCTAAATCGCCTGCGTAGGCATAACCGTAGCAGCCGCGAGGCTATCCTTGTGGATTCTTCTTGTGCCACCACTAGTCCATCAAATATCACAAATCAAGTAACATGCGCCCGTCCAGCTGTTTCAAAAATGGGCGTAAGTCGTGTGTGGGGTCAAAATGTTGAAAAATTGGTAATATTTCGTTGCTAAATCGCCTGCGTAGACATAACCACAGCAGCCACGGGCTATCCTTGTGGATTCTTCTTGTACCACCACTAGTCCATCAAAAATCACAAACTGGTTCACAAGCGCCCGTCCCGCTGTTCGATAATTTGGCGTAGGTCGTGCGTGGGGTCAAAATAATGAAAAAAAGGTCTTTTTTCCTTGATAAATCGCCTGCGTAGGCATAACCGTAGCGGCCACGAGGCTATCCTTGTGGAATTTTCTTGTGCCATCACTAGTCCATCTAAACATCACAAATAATGTAACATGCGCCCACCCAGCGTAAGTCGTGTGTGGGGTCAAAATAATGAAAAAAAGGGTAATTTTTCGTTGCTAAATCGCCTGCGTAGGCATAACCATAGCAGACACGGGGCTATCCTTGTGGATTCTTCTTGTGCCACCACCAGACCATCTAGAAATCACAAACTAGTTCACATACGCCTGTTCAGCTGTTCAAAAATTGGGCGTAAGTCGTGCGTAGGGTCAAAATAATGAAAAAAATGTCATTTTTCGTTGCTAAATCGCCTGCGTAGGCATAACCATAGCAGCCACGAGGCTATCCTTGTGGATTCTTCTTGTGCCACCACTAGTCCATCTAGAAATCACAAACTATTTTCACATACGCCTGTCCAGCTGTTCAAAAATTGGGCGTAAGTCGTGCGTGGGGTCAAAATAATGAAAAAAATGTATTTTTTCGCTGCTATTTAAATCGCCTGAGTAGGCATAACAGTAGCAGCCACGAGGCTAATCTTGTAGAATTTTCTTGTGCCGCCACTATTCCATATAGAAATCACAAAATAGTTCACATTCGCCTGTCCAGCTGTTCAAAAATTGGGCGTAAGTCGTGCGTGGTGTCAAAATAATGAAAACAAAAGGTCATTTTTCGTTGCTAAATCGCCTGCGTAGGCATAACCGTAGCAGTCACGAGGCTGTCCTTGTGGAATTTTCATGTGCCTCCACTAATCCATCTAAAAATCACAAATAAAGTAACATGCGCCCGTCCAGATGTTCAAAAAATGGGCGTAAGTCGTGTACGTGTGGGGTCAAAATAATGAAAAAAGGCTCATTTTTCGTCGCTAAATCGCCTGAGTAAGCATAACAGTAGCAGCCACGAGGCTATCCTTGTGGAATATTCTTGTGTCACCACTATTCCATCTAAAAGTCACAAACTAGGTCACATAAATTCGTCCATGTGTTCAAAAATTAGGCGTAAATCGTGCGTGCGGTAGAAATAGGACATTTTTCGTTGCTTAATCCAGTCTGTTTTCGTAAAGAAATAGCACATTATTTGCTTATAATGAACAATATGTTAGCTAGTTAATCAGCTTAGAATCGACTCGTTTAAGTCGATTATGTACTGAAAAGGAGACCCTGTTAGTCGTATTATCGACTCACATAGAGGCGATTCTAAGCATATTTTCAGGTGTACTCGCATTAAGATGTGTTTTCACTGTCGCTCGCGCCATAACACGAAATCACGACTATGACTACATTATCTGCATATTTCAAAATCAAGTAATAACTTTGTGTAATTAATTAAAATTATAGGCCGATTATGTGCGTATTTGCGCGAGGGTATGTTCCTAAATCGCCTGCGTTGGCATAACCATAGCAGTCACGGGGCTATCCTTGTGAATTCTTCTTGTACTACTACTAGTCCATCTAGAAATAACAAACTAGTTCACATAAGCCTGTTCAGCTGTTCAAAAATTGGGCGTAAGTTGTGCGTGGGGTCAAAATAATGACAAAAAGGTTATTTTTCGTTGCTAAATCGCCTGCGTAACCATAGCAGCCACGGGGCTATCCTTGTGGATTATTCTTGCGCTACCACTAGTCCATCTAGAAATCACAAACTAGTTCACGTACGCCTGTTCAGCTGTTCAAAAATTGAGCGTAAGTCGTGCGTGGGGTCAAAATAATGAAAAAAAGGTATTTTTTCGCTGCTAACTCGCCTGCGTAGGCATAACCATAGCAGCCATGGTGCTATCCTTGTGGATTCTTCTTTTACCACTACTACTCCATTTAGAAATCACAAACTAGTTCACATACGCCTGTCCAGCTGTTCAAAAATTGGGCGTAAGTCGTTCGTGGTGTCAAAATCAAAAATCACAAATCAAGTAACATGCGCCCTTCCAGCTATTCGAAAATTTGGCGTAAGTCGTGCGTGGGGTCAAAATAATGAAAACAAGATAATTTTTCGTTGCTAAATCGACTGCGTAGGCATAACCGTAGCAGCCACGAGGCTATCCTTGTGGAATATTCATGTGCCACCACTAGTCCATCAAAAATCACAAATCAAGTGACATGCGCCCGTCCAACTGTTTCAAAAATGGACGTAAGTCGTGCGTGGTGTCAAAATAATGAAAAAAGGTCATTTTTCGTAGCTAAATCGCATGCGTAGGCATAACCATATAGCCACGAGGCTATCATTGTGGATTCTTCTTGCGCCACCACTATTCCATCTAGAAATCACAAACTAGTTCACATACGCCTGTCCAGCTGTTCAAAAATTGGGCGTAAGTCGTGCGTGGGGTCAAAATAATGAAAAAAAAATCATTTTTCGCTGCTAAATCGCCTGCGTAGGCATAACCATAGCAGCCACGGGGCTATCCTTGTGGATTCTTCTTGTACTACCACTAGTCCATCTATAAATCACAAACTAGTTCACATACGCCTGTTCAGCTGTTCGAAAATTGGGCGTAAGTCGTGCGTGGTGTCAAAATAATGAAAACAATGTCATTTTTCGTTGCTAAATCACCTGCGTAGGCATAACCGTAGCAGCCACGAGGCTATCCTTGTGGAATTCTCTTGTGCCACCACTAGTTCATCTATCTAAAAATCACAAATAAAGTAACATGCGACCGCCCAGATGTTCAAAAAATGGGCGTAAGTCGTGTGTGGGGTCAAAATAATGAAAAAAGGGTCATTTTTCGTTGCTAAATCGCCTGAGCAGGCATAACAGTAGCAGCCACGAGGCTATCCTTGTGGAATCTTCTTGTGCCACCACTATTCCATCTAAAAATCACAAACTAGTTCACATAAATTCGTCCATGTGTTCAAAAATTAGGCGTAAATCGTGCGTGCGGTAGAAATAGGACAGTTTTCGTTGCTTAATCCAGCCTGTTTTCCTAAAGAAATAGCACATTATTTGCTTATAATGAATAATATTATAGGTAATTAATCAGCTTAGAATCGCCTCGTTTGAGTCGATTATGTACTGAAAAGGAGAGTCTGTTAGTCGCATTATTCTAAGCAGATTATGTGCGGAGAACGTTAACAAGAAGAAAACCCACGACTTTTCAGGTGTACTCCCATTAACATGTGTTTTCGCTGTGGCTCGCGCCATAACACGAAATCACAACTATGACTCCATTATCTGCTTATTTCAAAATCAAGTAATCACTTTGTGTAACTAATTAAAATGATAGGTCGATTTTGTGCGTACACATGTATTTGCGCGAGGGTATGTTCCTAAATCGACTGCGTTGGCATAACCATAGCAGTCACAGGGCTATCCTTGTGGATTCTTCTTGTGGCAGCACTAGTCAATCTAAAAATCACAAACCGAGTCACATACGCCTGTCCAGCTGTTCAAAAACTGGGCGTAAGTCGTGGGTGGGGTCAAAATAATGAAAAAAAGGTCATTGTTCGTTGCTAAATCACCTGCGTAGGCATAACCGTAGCAGCCACGAGGCTATCCTTGTGGATTCTTCTTCTGCCACCACTAGTCCATCAACAATCACAAATCAAGTTACGAATTATTATAGTTGAAAACTGCACATAAATATATACTACTAGCCGATGAGCCCGACGTTGTCCGGGCTATTCAAAAACCAAATTTCAAGTCGATAGCTCCACCCGTTTCCGAGATCTGGTCTGCGCATGCGCGAAGCTTGCGTCGCACGGGCTCGGCGACCCGATAAAATTCGTATCCGGGGCAAGATACATTCACATAGCAAATTTCAAGTCGATAGCTCCACCCGTTTCCGATATCTCGTCTGCGCATGCGCGAAGCGGGCGCCGCACGGGTTCGACAATACGACAACGTCGACCGCCTGGTCAAACTACACACACGTACCAAGTTTCGTCCCGATCATTGCAGAAATGTTGTAAGAGTACTATGGCCCGTATATCTCTCTGCAGATGCTAATAACGTTGAATGGTAAACAAACGCTCTTTATAGCGATGCGTCAAAAACAAACGCTCATTAAATTATCACTTGATTAACCACCGCAGTGCCGTTTTTTGTGACTGAGAGTGGAGAATGGGTGCTCTGGGCTTCTCCAAAATGCGACGTCGACGATTCCCGTGGAATTTTACCTTTGGATAGGAAGTTTGGTCTCGATCGGTCAACCAGTTTTCGATTCTATAAAGGACATACAGACAGACAAACAGAGGTCTTCAAAATATATAAGAGATACCCAACAGTCGCGCGTTTCTACATGGGGGTCTATCCTCATCGGCCGTCGGGCGTGCGTTTACCCATGACAACATTACTGTTATGCTAGAATTGCTCTATAATCATGCCTGCATCAGTTCAATTTAAACTGTTTATTTCTATTCGCTAACCGGGCACGACTATAAGGTTATGAATTTCCAACTGATGCCAATTTAGTCACGACTAATTTCACACCACTATAAATAGCGGTTGAAATATTAAACTATGCAATCATTTGCAAACCTATTTTCGTCGCGAAATCTCCAACTGATGGTGTGTTAGGCTTTAAAGGTACTCAACCCGATAAAACTCCTCTCAATTACTATTTCAATGGCTTCGGGGCTCAAAAATATTTGATTCGAGTCGAGGAAGTCACACATCAAAGCTCAGATTTGTTAGATATCGATTTTAGAAATCTATTATTTTTCATTATCGGGAATACTATCTGGCCCAGAACTCAGTCAAAATTGCGTTAAAATTACCACTTGATTTTAGAGTTATTCATCCTTGTCTGTTTGAATAGATTTGGAGTACACATCCAGAGCAATTCAGGCAGTTATTGGTACTCATCTCGATAACATAACAAATTTGAAAAATCAATATCTAATAACTCTGAGCTTTGTTTGATGGGTTCCTCGACTCGAATCAAATATGTTTTACCCCCAAAGCCAAAGAAATAGTTATATAGGACCCTCTGATCGGATTGTTGTTGTTGGAATCTGTTGAGATGTGGACCCTCTTTACGGGTTGAGTACCTTTAAACTTCCAACCAAATGTTGAATATTTTTACCAAGGTTTGGGGGCGTGTCACCGCATCCCTGCGTATATAGAACTCATTTCGTCAATGTTACAATGTTTCTGCCGCCGCAGCATACATGAAGTGACATTGACGAAATTAGTTCTACATGAATATACTGCATTTTCATCGATATTAGTTTTATTTTGTTCGACCCCCTCCATTTCCCCATGCAGAAGAATGTCAATTGCCATGGTTCATGTTGTGGTTAAGACAGACGCGCTTGTGCTATATAATTAAGCAATCAATAGACAACCTGATAATTCGAGCATCGGTACAACTCACACCTACATTGTAATTGTCTATTGTTCAATGCTCGAATGCTGATTCGTTGATTTCTTGGTTAAACCACACAAGCGCAGTGTCTTAGCCATTAAGATCACCGAAAGAAGAAAAAAATAAGACCACCGAAAGAACAAAAGAAAGTAGGGTCTGTATCGTCTAAATGTACATGTACATAGCCTGTCTGTGTTACACACAATCCTGTTTGGTGATTGGTCAACGGCCAATTGTCACCCAGTTTACATCCTAATAATGCAGAGATATCTCGAGTATAACACAATCAGGAAGTTACAAATTGTTGATCTAGTAACAAAATGCGGTCAGCAGAATAATTGGGCGTGCTTTTAAAAGTTCAGCCGAATTGAATCATGAACTCAGTTATTTATATAGTGAAAATAAATAAATATACACTCAGCTTTTGTATGGGAATAAATCATCAAGAAGCTATATAAATATAAGAAATGAATGTAGAGGGTACGTGTTTGTTATTGTGGATATGGCGCTGTGGTTGTTAGGGGCACATGTACATGTAGTGTAAAGAGGTTTGCAAAATGTACCCCAACGACCATAGCGCCGTATCCTCCAATGACACACAAACCCACTACAATAAGTCCTTAAATCAATCAAATTGTTCTCTCAACCAGGGGGTGGGGGTGGTAGTAAAACATTTGCAGGAAGGTATGCCGTTTTTTTGCATCTGGCATTTTCGGTGACCCACCACCCCCAAACGTGGGTAACACCCACCCCCCAAATTTGACTAAAATTGGTCTAAAATCGCATAAAACTATACTGATATCACTCATATGACTGGGAATGATCTCAATTAGTTCAAATAACAGTTTATCCTTTTTCAGAAGCTGTTTTAATTTAAAAAAAAAGTCCTATATTTACTCCACGCACGACTTACGCCCAATTTTTGAACAGCTGGACCGGCGTATGTGAACCAGTTTGTGATTTCTAGATGGACTAGTGGTGGCCCAAGAAGAACCCACGATAGCCCCGTGGCTGCTATGGTTATGCCTACGCAGGCGATTTAGCAACGAAAAATGACTTCTTTTTTTTTATTATTTTGACCCCCACGCACGACTTACGCTCAAATTTTGAACAGCTGGACTGGCGTATGTGAACCAGTTTGTGATTTATAGATGGACTAGTGTTGGTACAAGAAGAATCCACAAGGACAGCCCCGTGGCTGCTATGGTTATGCCAACGCAGTCGATTTAGGAACATATCCTCGCGCAAATACATGTGTACGCACATAATCGACCTATCATTTTAATTAGTTACATAAAGTGATTATTTGATCCTGAAATAAGCAGATAATGGAGTCATAGTCGTCAATTCGTGTTATGGCGCGAGCCACAGTGAAAACACATGTTAATGAGCGTACACCTGAAAAGTCGTGGGTTGGCTTATTGTTGTCATTCTCCGCACATAATTTGCTTGTAATCGTCTCTATATGAGTCGATAATGTGACTAATAAGGTCATCTTTTCAGTTCATTATCGACTCAAAATGAGGCGATTCTAAGCAGATTATCTACCTAAATTATTGTTTCTTATAAGCAAATTATGCTGAATTATGTGCTAGTTTTCAGGAGAACAGGCTGTTTAAGCAACGAAAACTGCCCTATATCTTCCCCACGCACGATTGACGCCCAAGGTTTGATCAGCTGGAATAGTTTATGTGACCTAGTTTGTGATTTGTAGATGGACTAGTGGTGGCACAAGAAGAGTCCACAAGGATAGCCTCGTGGCTGCTATGGTTATGCCTACGAAGGCGATTTAGGAACGAAAAATGACCTTTTTCATTATTTTGACCCCACGCACGACTTACGCCCCATTTTTGAACAGCTGAACTGGCGTATGTTACTTGATTTGTGATTTATAGATGGACTAGTGGTGGCACAAGAAGAGCTCAAGGATAGCCTCGTGGCTGCTATGGTTATGCCTACGAAGGCGATTTAGCAACGAAAAATGACCCTTTTTTTATTATTTTGACCCCACGCACGACTTACGCCCAATTTTTGAAGAGCTGGACAGGCGTATGTAAACCAGTTTGTGATTTCTAAATGGACGAGTAGTGGCACTAGAAGAATCCACAAGGATAGCCCCGTGGCTGCTATGGTTATACATACGCAGGCGATTTAGCAACTAAAAACGACATTTTATGCATAAATTATTACTGTAACCAATGTATAGTATTCAATAAATGCTCCAATTCCAAAATTATCGCATTTTTTGCAAAAATCACCAATTTTCACCCCAAAATGGCAATAAAGACCCTTATAACCTACATGTGCATCTTATTTAATACTGGAATAGTTGGAACATGGTTATAATGGACAAATAATCAACAAATGATCTTCAACGTCTGTTCCTGTCCTAAAATGGGATTAAATTAGATTTTACAATTTGTTGAAAAGGTTTTATCTCAAAATGTGTCTACATTGTTTATATTCCGTTTCCATGGCAACGGCACCACTTTCACATTTTACAGCAGGGCGGAACATGAAGCCGAAATCTTCTACTTTCATATGATATATAATTTTTCCGTGTGTAAAAAAAAAAAAAAAAAAAAAAAATCTGGTCAAGACCGCTCCTATATTCTAGATGGAATGGTGGTGGCACAAGAAGAATTCACATGGATAGCCCCGTGGCTGCTGTGGTTATGCTTACATACGGTATTTAGCAACGAAAACTGTCCTAGTTTTACCCCACGCACGACTTACGCCCATTTTTTGAACAGCTGGACAGGCGTACGTGAACCAGTTTGTGATTTATAAATGGACTAGTGGTGGCACAAGACGAATCCACAAGGATCGCCCCGTGGCTGCTATGGTTATGCCTACGCAGGCGATTTAGCAACGAAAAATTACCTTTTTTTCATTATTTTGATTAGTGGTACAAGAAGAATCCACAAGGATAGCCCCGTGGCTGATGTGGTTATGCTTACATAGGGCATTTAGCAACGAAAAATGTCCTATTTTACCCCACACACGACTTACGCCCAATTTTTGAACAGCTGGACAAGTTTATGTGACCTAGTTTGCGATTTTTAGATGGACTAGTAGTGGCACAAGAAGAATCCAAAATGATGGCCCCGTAGCTTCGGTGGTTATGCATACATAGGCGATTTAGTAACGATTATTATTATATTT
Organism: Siphonodentalium dalli; assembly: GCA_032622095.1. NCBI lineage: Eukaryota > Metazoa > Mollusca > Scaphopoda > Gadilida > Siphonodentaliidae > Siphonodentalium > Siphonodentalium dalli. Next base: position 113,896,728 of record CP136062.1, on the reverse strand, counting down.
TGAGAACTGGGAACTAGGAACGGAATTCATGGAGCTAAAGGCGCTAAGTAGTAAGTTGACCTATTGACTAACACAACTTCACAAGTGATGCGAAAAATCTATATCAGAAGCCACACACCATTCGCTGCTCTTCCCATGCAATTGATTTCCGCTGTGACCAAAACGTCTTATTTTATCGCAGTTTTGCCAATATAAATGGGTACTGTACGCCATTTTCAATAAATTCCCGGTAATAACAACGATCTAATATCGATATTATATAGAAACGTAAGTAATTTGAGTCGAAGATGTATTCTGTAGACGATCAGGTTAATAGGTTATCTTAAAATCGAAATTAATAATTTGATATAAATTTAATTTATGGCTGGAGCCATAAAATAAATTACGAATTTCCGTGTACAAGACGTAATCAAATTAATTCACGGATAGTGGATTGGGCAACGCGTAGCACACATGATCGTGTTAACAATTATATTGATACGGGTAGTAAACTCAAGCCACTCACTGACTGGTGACTATACAGTAAACTTAAATGAGTATATGTGACCAGTATACATATAATATGACATTTATTCGATACATTTGCTTGAAAACTACAAAAATTACTCGACAACGACAATTTTGTATTTTCGCATTCCGGCTAATCTGCAATCCATAACATTACTTCGTACTCAACAGACTTTCAAATAATGGAAATCTTGTTACCTTATTCTACGACTTAGTGACTATAGAAACCAATAACAATATTTGAGTACAGTATCCCTTTAATCTCAGTATCTGTCTTTTTCGGACTTCGGAAGAAGTGAGTGCCATTAATTACAGTTTAAGATCCACTTTAATATGTCACAACTAGACCTCACGTATGTAATTCACCAGAACTAAAGTTGAATGAAAGTCTGTAATCCATGTTATACCTCCGGGTAGTTGCCTAGCAACCAATGCTAAGCAAGGCCAGATCTCGATGGCCAGATCTTACAATTCCATGCACCAAGCGCCTAGACTATATGAGACTCGCACATACAATAGACACCATCACACCAGGTTCTCAGCTTCTGTTGTTTTCTGATGTGCGAACCCATAGTCGGAAGTCCTGATAGATGGTTTATCGTGTGGATACTACCAGTGGTAATATAGTCATTGTAAGTATACTAGTAGAGTAGTGGTGTGCATAGCGTTTAGCGTGCACATACGTTGTAAATGGCTCCAGGTGTATATAATCTAGACAGAATCTCTGAATAATCATCCAGACGACCATGTCTTCTCTCGGAATGGCAATGGCCAGATATTTTATCATCACTTATATAAATACATATAAATGCAGTAAATTTAGTAATACGTTATACGTTATATGTTCTGATTACGTTAATCAATTTCCTTATTTAAATAACTTCGAGAATGTTTATAAAGGAAGGAATAGACAGACAACTTAATCTATTCGGTAAATTTTACAAGGGGCTCAAAACTCAGATGTATTTGGACTTGCGTTTACCAAATCCAACAAGATATTTTTAAGTGCGAAGCGAATAAGTGCACATAAATTACATGTAGTCATTGTCTATAATTTCACACCAGGTTATATTGATGACCAATGTTCAAAGTAAATTACACCTGATTGATAATATTCACTTCGTTCACTACTAGGTAGCACCTATTATCATAGTATGCATAAAGCCCGGAACCCGAGCTATCTCTCAAATTTACATTAATCCTTAACCTGAACATAAAAAGCTGAGTATGAATTTATCTGCGCCAAATTATGTTACTCTTTATATAACTGCATAACATGACATTCTTCGTAAAGAGCACGAACGTTGTGTCACCATAATATGGTCAGCGGAATAACAATCTACTTATCTCTTCAAAAAACTACACCATATGGTTCATGTAAATTTCAGCTTATCAGACTACCAGCCAAAGGAAATGAAAATTACTTGCAAACACCTTCATTCATATCAAATAGGCATCACGAAAATCAGTAAACAAAACCACCCCTGTTACAAGCTCGTGTATTGAGAAGTCAGTGGTTTTGACTGTTCTTGATTTTGGCGTGTGGCAATCACATATTTTTTGTTTAAACATATTTTATTGTAATATAATATTACACAAGGGATCGGGGCACAAGTTTTAACAACTTAAGTCCGCCCCTCTCCCATATACATTTTAACAAATACAAAGTAGATGACGAACATAACATATATACAGGGTGATGTATGGTGTGGTGTGGTTGTGATTGCTGTCAGTCCTATCCTGCTTTTGAAATTTCATCTGAGATAGTCAACATTTGTAACGCAAAGGAGGATCTCGCCTATATTTGTTAGCGGAAGGGGCCTAATTAAAACGTTTCGTTGATGAAATGTATGAATAAACAAAATGGAAAAGAATTTCATTGCGTCGATTCGATTCTGATGATATCCCTGTGAGTAAGGAGGAAATGTTAGATATTATAAATTGGTGGGCTGCAATCTTATTGAAGAGTTCGCATCTTTCGGTAGCATACAGGGGGCACTCAAAGAAATAATGAAAGGCATCTTCGACTTCGTATCCACATGTGCATTTAGAGGTATCAGAGATAAAATTGTTGCACATATCTGATTTTAATTCACTACAATAGTTGCGAATTCTGCAGTGTAAAATGCTTAGTTTTCTTGGGCCATTAATAAAGAATTGGGGCGGTTTCGTGGGCGGGTCAATTAATTTCAAATTCATCTTAAATTCAGGAAGAGTACTTACATTTGTAATAGGCTTTGGTAGTTTATTCCAGGATAACGTACTTTTAGGTAAATAAGAGTTTCTGAAATGTTCTGTATGCGAACGGTATGAATAGAATTTGTCAGGTTCGCGCATATCATATCGATTACTGGCAACTTGTCTTGATCGGGGTGGCAACATGAGGGTGAGGTAATTGGGGACTTGGTTGTTTATTATTTTAAACATGGTGTGCAACTCGTGGAGTTCTCGTCGAATTTCAAGCCTTGACCATCCTACTTCGTCAAACAAGCGATTTATATCTACGGAACGCGTTAATCCTGTTACTATTCTTGCAGCATCCTTGTGTATGTCATCGAACTTTTTTAATAAGTAATCTGTTGCTGTGCCCCACACTACATCGGCATAGTCTATAATTGGTAATATATATGCTGTGTATATTTTTTCAAGCGACTTTCGGTCTAGGTCGTACTTCAGTCTTCTTAATTGTGAGAGACGAGATGTTGCTTTGTTTGCTATTGTATTTATATGAGTGTTCCAGTTTAGATTCGATTGTATTTCAAGTCCAAGATGTTTGTGTGAGTTTGTAAATAATACATTTTCTTGTTCGAATTTTAAATTCGGGGTCACGTTGTTATTTGTAAGGGAAAAGGAAATTGCCCTAGTTTTCGTTGGGTTAAATTTAACTAGCCATTTATTTGCCCAGTCTGCGACTCTTTCAAGGTCATCGTTCATGTTCTTGGTTAGGATATCGATGTCATAATGGGTAGTTATAAGGCAAGTATCGTCCGCGTACATTCTTGTGGTTGCATTAATGTGATCAGGGAGGTCGTTTATGTAAACTAAAAATAGGAAAGGGCCAATAATTGAGCCTTGAGGGACACCCGCTGGGATAACTTCAAAATTTGAGAAGGAGTTGTTCACTAAGACCCTTTGTTTGCGATTGAACAGATAATCTTTTAGCCATTCTAAGAGATTTCCAGAGACTCCATATTGTTCCAATTTATATAGCAGCCCCCTGTGCCATACTCTCTCGAATGCCTTTGATATATCAAAAAATACTGCACTTGTATAGAGGCTGTTGTCGAGACTATGGCACAGGTTGTGATATAGTTCTATTAACTGGTATGTTGTACTATGGCCAGGGAGGAAGCCAGACTGGTGATTATATAACAAATTATTTTCCGTGAAGTATGTCATAATATGTTGTATGACCACTTTTTCGAAGATTTTGCCTAATGTCGGAAGGAGAGATATTGGACGGTAATTTGCGGAATCGGCTGGGTCGCCTTTTTTGAAGATAGGGATGACGTTTGCCTTTTTCCAGGTCATTGGAAACTTACCAAGATCCAATGATTTTTTATAAATTATTAATAGGGGGATTGCGATATTTTCGGCAGTACTATGCAACATTTTTGGGCTGATGCTATCGTGACCATACGCCTTATTTAAATTTAATGATTTTATAGCGCACACGATACTTTGATATGTGATTGGGATTTCGGATAGTATGTTATTGGATCTACGAGGGAAATAAGGGAGATTTTTGGCATCGTCTTGTATAGTGGCATTAGAAATGAATCTTGCGTTGAGGCACCTAGCTTTTTCATAATCATCGGTTGCATATGATTTCCCTTCCATTGATACGTTGCCATTGGGGCTATACAGAGGTGGGGTATTCGTAGATTTCTTTTTGTTAAGTAGATAATTCATAATATGCCAGAAATCGCGGGGAGTGGGGGTTTCATTTATTTTCTCCTCAAGTTTAGTTTCGAATTGAGATTTTGCATACTTTTTCATGTTGTTAACTTTATTTCTAATATCCTTGTATTTTCTCCAAGTGTGCTCTGAATTTCGTTTGAGTGCTATTGATCTGAGTCTATCTCGACGTCGTATTTCTCTCCGTATGTCGGAATTAAACCAGAATTTGTCCTTTGTCCTTATCGTCACTGTCATTTTGGGGATTGATTGTTCCATTATTTTAATAAATCTCTCGGTAAATAAGCTTACTGCATCGTTTATGTCATTTACTGGTTGCAGCAATTCATGCCATTTGCTCTCATTTATTAAGATATTCGCTTTTTGAAAATCTGCATTTTTATAGTTCCAGATAGTTCTTGTGAAAGAGGTCGCATGCGATTGATCAAATGAAATTGTCGCGTAAACAGCGTAATGATCAGACAATTCAAGATTTAGAACGTCAGCGTCCCGGACACTCAAGTTATTACTCACGATTATAGGATCCAGTAGGGTGCTGGTTCTAGTGGTAACTCTAGTTGGGGTTTTTATTACGTCCTTAAGTGTATAGAAATCAATAATATTTTTGAGTTTGGAAGTGGGGCATAGTAGATTGGAGTTAAAATCTCCAAGTAGAATTATATTTTGGGAGACATCTAGTGCCTTAGATATGGACAAATCTAGCAGATCCCAATAGTTCGATCGGCAATATTGATCTGATCGATACGATAAGCATAGCAAAATATGTTGTGATTTTGAGACAATGTCAAACCATAGCATTGAAGAAGTATCGGTTTCTAAATCGTTTCTCCTTTTGAAGACCAGATGAGAGGAGACGTATACGCATAGTCCACCGCCGTAGGAATCTCGATCAAGTCGGATAGGGGGACTGAAATTATCAATCTCTAGTCTATCGGAGGGGTAAGAGGGGTCAAGGTGAGTTTCGGTGAAACATAGGATATCGAAGTCATTTATCATATCGGCTATCTTTTCCAGTTTATGTCTTATGCTCCGGACATTATAATGGAATACTGTTAATGTGTTGCCTTCGTGTACAGTTTTATGGCTTGGGCTGGGCCATGGGTTGCTGTGTACCGATCCGGAGCATAACAAAAGCATTGATATGACCAGAAGAATTAGAGGGAGATTTATTCTTAATCCTTGAGGTATCTTATAAATTCTATGGGTTTTCGTACTTAATGGTGAGTGGCGAGTAGAAAGCCTCCCTGAATTGAATACGCCAGTCGCGATGCGGTGCTGCAGTGGCGATATTCCCATTTAGGTTGGAAAAAGGAACAGTTTCGGCGGCACCGGAGCGAGACTGGCGTACATTGGATACAAATATTTAAATATGTCGTGTTGGAGCGGATGGGAGGATGACAGCGCAAAGTGGAAAATGTGATTGTCGGATATCAGTATCGGCCTATTGTTGATAGAAAACATGATGAAAACATGAACAAACATGAGAGAAACATGAGAATAATAACTGTACATAATAATGGTGTGAATTATGAGGTGAAGATGTATCAATAACATGTGAAGTATGCATAGACCGGGTCGAGTATTTCGTTTTGGAACGGGAAGGAGAAAGTTATTGTGTCGCTTTGGGTCTCGTATTTTGAAAGATCGAGGCCTATAATTGAGCTTCATATGCTGAGCCATTGATATATAAAATGCGATGTACAGAGGCGGCCGAGTATGGCAGAATACATTAATATGCATAGGCCTACCCGGACTTGTCCGCAAAGCATACGTTAGTTCAGACCGCGAAGATAATTTTTCATGAGCATTCCATTTTGACGAGGCTAGTGTTTGTTTGTGCTTCTGGGCTCCCGTAGTTTTGTCTACTCGGCTGTTAAATTGGCTGAAAGAGTGATCATGCCACACCACTGTGCCAACGACCTTGGCCTTGGTATAGAGTGCCGAATTACACTCACATATTAGATTTAATGTTTTGCAAAAAGTATTACTAGGTATTTCAGCATATGCCATGCTTCAAACGCATAGACAAACGTTGAAGACAAACTTGTCGATCAGTACTAATTGATGTGCTGATCTTTAGATCCAAGCTCACGTGGCGAGGGGACTGAACTATGTTTGCAGCTTGCTTTCGATCACTATACCGTACCAAGGGGAAAAACTCTATCTTACATGTCTGAAAGTTGGTAGTGTGGCAAGATCCTACTGTCAGCGTTAATTTGTTGTGACTTTTACCACGTGATTTCAAAGTTCACGAGTGCTGGACCATTGTTGGATTTCTTTGAAATGTTAAAAAAGTTCAGGTCGAGTAAGTAATTCAGGCCTGGATATTAAGTAATGTTTAGTGCTGACCTCACACCGTGACACGTATTACATGTGACGCAAGTGTGTGCCTCTGTAGCAAGTATATGTTAGAGAGCCCAAAGCGACTTAAAATTTGTAGGTTTCTGTGCGATAGAAAATGGATGAATACAGTATGCAGTGGAAATTGTTGGCGTGGTGACTTTGTCGCGGGGGTGTTGTGAATTGTAGTCAGCTGCAGGTCTAGTCCAACAAATTAGACTTTCGGATTAATTGGAATTTTAATATTTGGACATTTATGGACCATTTAATCCTTCAGTCTAATACTAGGCGTGAAAAATAGGAACGCTGCGAAGCCACTTATTTTACATGGCAAGGGCATGCCCCTTTAACTTACACTGTTCACGTCCAATGACACAAATAAAACCATGAATATAAAACACATACCTGTTGTTGGAATGTTTAGTATCATGACTGAACTAACTAGAATATTTTTTGTCACTATTAATCCATTAAAATTTGATCAGAATACACACGTCAGAAATATCAACATCGTCTGCGTAAGGATTACGCGCGGTATTGAGATTACGCGCATGCGTAAAGGAACAGAAATCATGGAAAATTTTTAGGCCACACCAAACTTATTTCGCAGTTTCATTGTTCCAGACCACGTAGGAGCAGGCTGATTTTTATAGACATTATTGGATCTATATCCTTATAATTTTTCGGAGTGAATGATTTTTGTTCACATCTATATATTAAGTATATATGTAATAAACGCTAGATAAAAACGCTAACTGGCTGTCAAGCCACATACAGTACAAAAACGCAAGGAAAGCTATAGTGGATGGGTGTCAAGTAGGCCTTCAGTTTCAACAATTGGAAAGTTTGTGCCTAACATGTTGAATTTGTTTTGATATGCGAGTATTACTGTGGTCATATATATAATGTGAAATTTGTAGTGATAAATCGAGATATATATAAACACACACATTATATAGCATCGTCGTCGAAATTGCTAGAAGTTTCATAGCAGACGTCTAAATGCAATTTTGGGCGCAATTTGTTACCGGATGGGAATATATTCGCTGCCACGTGGTCTTGTATTTTATACATATAAAAACGAGCTTCGCTTTGATAATTGAGAATGACACAGCTACGAAAATGCATATATGTATACGAGTTCAATTATTCTATATAATTTGTAGCCGCCAGTGCCCGCCACAGGTACGATTTTAGTCGAGCGACTGAATATGATTGGCTACCTCCAATAAATAGTACGACTCGATCGTAGAAAATCAAAATTATTCGATTCTTTGCGAGGCCGATCGTGCGTCAAAATGTCCTGCGATTTTCCACCGCACAAGCTACGATTTTATCTATATATATAGCCTACAATATAGGCTTAACCGGTGCCCGATATTTGTCGTACAATATATATCGCATCGTACGCGTGTGCGGCGCGCTAAGGCATGTTTAGGTTTTCCGTATCAATAATAATATTATATGTAGGCGGGTCTATTGCCAATTGTGTAATTTCCAATTTAACACAGTCAGGCAACTATTTTCGGTACGGTAGCGTATGTACAGGTACATACTTCAATTTATCTCCAAGTTTTACAATATACGTTTAAACACGTACACATATTCGCCGTATTAATGACCATATATTATTTTAAACATATAATAGGATGACCATACTTACCATTACTACTGTAGAAAACATTAACACAACTGTTTATTTGAACGTTGATTTACCGTTATCTCATTTTACTGGAAAAAGCGGTAATAATCGGTAACCATCGTAACGGCAGGTTTTTTTTCTCGATGTCGATTATAAACAGGCAAACGAAAATATAGTCGAAGTGCCGTTTCAGTTAATCTGTTTATCACTAGAAATGTGTTGGTTTTATGCCAAAATATCGAACATAGACCTATATAATCCGGCTTTTGGTGACAATTTGGTCATAGTTTTTGACTTGTGAACATTTCATGGGGCAGGTGGTCGTTGAATTCATCGATTACAACTGATTTACTTACACGAAAATCCACAGGAATACGAATATAATCCACATAAGTGACTAATAATAATAACTATTACCCACGAATATCATACTCTCGTCGAATCTTGACATACCGGAAAGCTTGAAAGACCAAGCATCCGGTTAACCGGTTAATCAATTTGAATTTCAAAACTAATAAAATAATTTCCATATCCCTTCAAATATTGTTTACTTAAGAAAAGGCATCTTTATTTTTGGTACAAAAATATCAATGGTATAATTTTTATAAGAACACTTCTATGATGAAAATGTCAACAAAACCGGACGAACAGACCCTTATTATTGTTATTTATCAGACAAACAACATTTGGCGCTAATGTGCTATCTATAAATGCCAACAAATTGACCCAGTTGATATTTCCATATCTGCACGGCATATATTGATTTTCACGAGTAATTAATTTGTGTGGCCTTTATTTTAGAAGCGTGACGTCATCATTATCGTCTGTATTTGAAAATAGTGATATGTTTTCGACTCCGAGATTAAACTAACAAATCTGTAATTCTGACAACGTTTATATCACAATCTATGTTTGAACATAAAGAATACTATCTCCGCTACAGGTAAGACTCATGTATTTGTAGAAAATTTCAGATAGAATGGTATTTTGAAGGGGTTATATCGGTGGTCACTGGTGTTGACCTGCTTAAAAAAATTTGCAATCTTGGTTTTCAGCTGTTTTATTAGACTATAAGGAGTAATACAATCGTAAATGTCCAAATATTAAAATATGTATTAATCCGAATAGTCTAATTTGTTGGACTACTGCAGGTCAATCAATCTTTGCCAAGCAGCTGATGTCAGGATTGATTTTGTGATTGATTGAGGAGTGAGAGATAGGATTGAATGAATGAGGCAAGATTAAAATTTAATAGTGGGGGAAGGGTCAGGAGACCTCAAAGTTTTCTTGAAAGTACTGAAATATTATTATTATTATTATTATTATTATTTTTTTTTTTTTTTAATTATTTTTTTTTAATGAATTTGGTCGTTATTATATAAACCACATATATGTGACTGGATTGTCTGAAATAACCAGCATAGAAATGGTATTTTCATATAGAATATGTGTTTGGACTGTTAATATTATGTTTTTCAGAAAACTTTCAGGTCTCGGGATCCATTTACCACTATAATTATATTAATATATACAATAATACATTTACGATGATCAATGAAGTGAAGTTAGTCACTGGTAAGTTCGTCGGTCACTCAGGGCCACATTTGTGCTCTTATAGATGGTAAAGATGTATTCAGAATTCCAAGTGATCAACTTGCCATATTATATTCAGTAGTAGGTCTGAATTATTATTTTGATATCCTAGAACATGGGTCAAAATGAAATCTCAAGGGATATGTGAAAGAGTAAATAATGTAATTGACATTTGATGGAGTTGTGTCATATGTATGTGACTGGTAAGGTACTGCATAGTAGTCAAGTAAATGATAAGTCAGAGCCTGTTGTATTTAGAATATTTCATTTGGTAAGTTAATATTCAAGCTTATGACTATTTCTGACACTCAAACAATAGACCTTATATGTGGGAATGAATAGAGCGTCGCCCCTTCTGTGTAGCAGTCTAAGGCAATTTAGAGTTAATTTGGATCCCTGAGTACATCTTTAACTATACTACTAGTAGCCTGTGAGTAATGGATAAATTATATTTACTATTATACTATTAAATTCTCAATAAAAACTAAAGTGGTATCCATCTAATATCCCATTGAATGCAAGATGAAGGTAATATAATAAACATCTCTCAGGATGCGAACCAAATCCTCCATTTAGCAATCAGCTATTTGAGTATTTTGTGGAATTCATATTGTCTGTGTGACATGAAAACCATGAACATGTAGTCCAAGTAGTGCAAGTCCAAGTATGCAAAAGCATGAATATACCTTCACCTATGTCCAGATGCAAGGATGAATCTACTTCCTAAAATTAGTCTGGGGTGTCTCAAGATAGGTGGCAGATGGGGATAGTGCTCCTCCTGCCCAATCAAATTTGAAATTAGTGATGTACTCTAAGCAAAATTGAGGAAAACAGGAGATAAACCGTCACCAGTCAACAGCCAGAAAATAGATATGTTTTTATTTATTCTTGTTATTTATACATTTGTTTTGTTATTTAGTTAATTTTCATATTTAATTTTAAATTTATTTATTTATTATTATTATTGTTATTTTTTTTTTATTTATTTATTTATTTATTTATTTTTTAATTGATAATTTTCAGCATTTGGGCTGTCTTCTGGCTGAATAAATTTCAATTGAAAGTCCCCTGGTATCGGTTTTCTCCTGATATATAATAAAAAGATACTTAAATTATGCTGTCAGGAACTCCAAATGCAAGACATGAACACCTACCAAAGTCGGATCACACGGTTCACATCTGATGGTTAACTTTATTTATTTAGTATAATGTGTAATTATCTGATCTCCACCTTTCATTTACCTTGGAATATACGATTGTCAATAGATACACCGACAAGACTGATCCGGCTTTGGCAGTTATCCATGCGTATATGAGTAATATATAATATCTCTTTGGCAGTTGTGTGTATCTACCAACTGGACATATGAAATAAAATATAAATTCAATTGTAAGAGACTAATAATCAGTGTGTGTGAAGTTAATATAAATAATACATACTATGCCATTGGTAATTGCGTATACCTACATGTACCAGCAAAAACAGATTATATAAGTTATAAATTCAGATATAATAGTTTGATGTTCAGTAGATTTGAGGTTGACTCATTTCTTCAGACCTCAGACACACTAAACTTTGCTGAGACTTTCTTCCGAGGCGGGACAAATTCTAATGTTTCTAAAACTTAATTGCTTTTTTCATTATATGAAAAATAAAAAGAAGCATGCAGTTTAATCAGAGTGGACATATGTCTATTCCGGGAGTACTTGTAATTTCAAATTTGCATTTTAGTGTAAGTATATTTAGCGCTCTTTATCATATAGTACACCTACAAATAGTTATTGCAAAATGCACATTGCAAGGGCACATAGGTTTTCTTGTACACAAGCATATTATCATATTAAAAAGTATATGTAGGAATAAATATTTCAACATTCCTTAAAATGTACAAATTTCATTACTTTTAAGCCGCGCATGGTTTTCACCAAAGTGTGTTAAATTTAGGGTCGGAATATATGATTGAAGTTTTAGTTCATAGGTCTTTCCACTTTTAGTTTGATTCATGCCAGATGGCAGACAGACATCGGGCACACCAAACTTTGAGTCTTTCTTCCAAAATGGGACAAATTCTAATGGTTTCTAAAATTTAGTTGCTTTTTCATTATATGAGACATGAAAAGAAGCTTGCAGTTTAATAAGAATAGACATATGTCTATTTGGATCCCAGCGGTACCTGCAAGTGCATATTTACATATTTTTAGTATAAGTATATTTAGTGCTCTTGAGCATATAGCATACCTACAAATAGTTACTGTACAACGCACATTGCAAGGTCACATAGGTTTTCTTATAGACAGGCATATTGTCATAAGTAGATGCAGGAATATACATTTCAACATGCAGGAATATTCATTTCAACATTCCTTAAGATGTACAAATTTCATTAGTTTTAAGCACACCTACAAATAGTTATTGCACAACGCACATTGCAAGGACACATATGTTTTCTTATAGACGGCATATTGTCATAAGTAAATGTAGGAATATACATTTCAACATGCAGGAATATACATTTCAACATTCCCTAAAATGTACAAATTTCATTAGTTTTAAGCCACACATGGTTTTCACCAAAGTGTGTTAAATATAGGGTCGGGATGTATGCCAGAAGTTTTAATTCATTGTTCTTTCCACTTGTAATCAATGCCAGATGGCAGACAGACTTCAGGCACTCCAAACTTTGCGGAGTCTTTCTTCCAAAATGGGACAGATTCTAATGGTGTCTAAAAATTAATTACTTTTTTCATTATATGAAAAAAGAAAAGAAGCTTGCAGTTTAACAAGAGTAATTCCATCCTCTATTTGGATTCCAGGGGTACTTGTAAGTACAAATTTGCATTATAATATAAGTATATTTAGTGCCCTGAAGCATAGTACACCTACAAATAGTTATTGCACAATGCACATTTCAAGACACATGGGTTTTCTTGTGCACAAGCATATTATCATAAATATGCATAGGAAAATATATATCAACGTTCTTTGAAATGTACAAATATCATTACTGTTAAGCCACACATGGTTTACACCAAGGAGTGTTAAATTTAGGGTCGGAATATATGCTTGAAGTTTTATTTCATTATTATTACCATTTTGATATTCTATCTTTGTATAATATACTATGGTTATCGAGAAATGTCGATTTCATGACAGTAGGTGTTGGACATTGATTTTTATCTATAATTGTAGATGTATAATGCAGACATTTAGCACCTGTGGACCTGGTTGAATTTTTCTGTGGTTCGATGGATCACATCCATCCTCGAGCAAATTATGTCATTTACTGGCATTTGTTTATAATGTGTAGGGGTAGATTGCTTGAGACCCCACCACAGATTAATTCACACCAGGTTCCCAGCTTAAGATTATGTTGGCCATGTAATTTTACGATTAAACCTTAAATTCACATTACGATGATGTTGTAATTTTACGATGGTTTTTCTGTCATAATATTACGATCATTTTGTAAATATACGATCAAATTTGTAAATGTCAGATTACGTTGATATTTTACGATGGTTTTTCTGTCATAATATTACGATCATTTTGTAAATATACGATCAAATTTGTAAATGTCAGATCACGTCGATATCGCAATTTTACAACAGTTACTGATGGTCCAATTGCTGCCAACAGTTTCTGTCGTAATACTACGATGAAATTTAAAAAAAAAAAAAAAAAAATTTTTTTTTTTTTTTTTAGTGTAGGTAACATACATGTACTCATTAAGACACATTCTTATAAATATGCATATAAATATGTACTCATTAAGACACATTCTTATAAATATGCATATATGTACACACACACATACATATGTATGTACCTATATACATGCATATGGACATATACACATAAAAATATCCTTTATCTTTGGCACCGAGCTTGAGAATTGTTTTGTGAAACACATGTGAGGCTCTGGTAATTTTAAATGACATTGAATACTCATGGAAGAGAAAGGTTTATTCACATTTCAATAGATGTTTTTAGTTTGTGAATGTAGTTGTCAATAGACATTACTGTGAACTATTGTATTTGACCAGGTATTACCATTGTTCACTTACATTCATCTATATATTAAAGGGATAAACATATATCCATATTGAGGAATCAGCACCAGTAATGAGATTCAGAGAATATCATTATAACAGTGACATGAGGTGTTTAGCATTGTTTTGTTGACCAGGATTGATCAATGATCAGGTAATGTAAATTAAATTGTTTAAGAAAATAATTAGGGGGCTCAACATAATGAACAGTTGAGTTTGGGAAGTATGTTGTCTTGCAAAATCCAAAGATGGTGAAGCTGAGTTGAATTTACATGATGATATTCAGCTTCAAGGAGAAATGGTATCTTAAGTGGATTAGTTAAGGCGCTCTGCCTCCTCGAGGGTATTCAATGTCAGTTTGGCCCCATCCTCTGATTTCTTGTAAAAGATTCGTCCGTCAAATGTCCAGTAGGAATTGATTTTTTTGTCCTTTTTTAGACTGGACAGTTCCTGGACAATTGACTGACGCATCTTCGTCAAGTCTTCAGTGATGAAAACTGGGCCTTTACCTTTCAAGTTCTTTTTATTCATGAACACATTAAATTTTGTTATCCACAGTTTAAATCTGGCTATGATCTGGACTGTTCTGATTGTTACTGGTTGACTTGCAGGGTTTTTTTTGAATTGTATGACTTTGATTCCTCCTAAAGGGTGTGCTCTGCTTATGTCTGATGAGTGCAGCTTTAGTCCAACATCTGTATTTATCAGATTGTTAACCAAACCTATCCAGTCAAATTTCTTGAATCCATTAACATTGAGGTTGTCTGGAATGGGGACATTGTGGAAACGTAGGCAGTCCCTCCTACTATATTGCTCGGTTCCTTCGATTTTAGTGTCGGTGTAGTCCTTGGCTTCCTTGAACTTTGAATCTATTAGGTCAAGAATATTATCAGGTATAATGTTAATTTTTTGTGTACTTTGTTTTACCTGCTTCTTCAGATCATTATTCTCATCTGTTAGCTTCTTCATTTCTGCCTTTAATGTGATGAATTCAGATCTGACATCTTTTATTTCCGCCTTTACCTCTTGGACCTCCTTTTTTGTTTCAGCTATGCTTTTATTCACAGCTTTATCCACGGCATCCTCAACAGTGACATTTAAGCTGCTAAACATGGTTGTTAGTTGGTTTGTCAGCTGATCTTTGATCAAGCCAAGCTCTTCTTTTAGTGATTTACACATTTGTTCTTTTATTGAATTATTTATTAGTTCTTCGGTACTTTCATCAACACCGGTTTTCCTCCTAGTTGTTCGAGTGGGAGACTGGTCATCAATATTTCTTTTCTTTGGGTTGCTTTTCCTCAGGGTTTGAAGTCTGAGTGATGTGGTATTGAAATCTTGAAGGAAATTAGCTTGGGAATTTGTTGGAGAATTTAGTGGCGAGTCTTGACTTGAAGGGGTGTACTGTTCATTTGCTACTAGGTTTATTGTTTCTAATACTGTATCTGGTGTTAAAATTGAATTTTCCCCACTCTGTGCCTCAAGATCCATAGTTTGCAGTGTCGGTTCTGGGGTTACCTTTATTCGAGGTAAGTCATCTTTGTTAACTTTAGTCGGTGTAATATCACCATTTGGGCTTGAATGGGTATTAATGCCATTGATTTGAGAATCCGGCTGTTGACCTGTCTTTGTCGAATTTTGAAAAGTTTGAATTTCAGTGGCGTCCGCCATCTTGTCGGTATTCAGTTTTTGGTCGAGAAAATCGCAGAAAAAGCTTACTTTATTTGAGTGTTGATCGCCAACAAGTTCCTAATATTGTGCTTTGTAGTTTATTGCATCTGGTTAACAAGTAGTTGAGTTTCAGAAACCATTGAAATTCGTCCCGTTTTGTAAGAAAGACTCAGCGAAGTTTAGTGTGTCTGAGGTCTGTCCGCCATCTTTTTTTTCGGCAATCACATATAGCTAGGGTGACTCAATTTGAAGGGTCCAATATTGGATTTTGAAGCCAAGCCATGCTACTCCATGGCCCTGTGTGATAATTGATATACATAGTTTTTAATCCTTTATATTGATTTATGGGTCAAATTTTATAAGTAGATTGATTTGATTGATGAGTAGAAATAGCTGAGTAAAGAACTTACGCGGCTTCCCACCATCTCGGGGCAACGTGGTTTTTACAACAACAAAAAAACGTTTGACCCCCCCCCCCCCATATTACATTGGGACAACTGAGTTTTCTATCTGCGAATTAATGTTGTTTCATGACAACACTTCGCCCATGCATTGAACTATAATATCATTTATTTCAAAAGGCTATAATGGTCAACAAATTTATTTCAATTAGAAAATAAAATAACTGACAATGTAAACATGGATCCTGTAAGTGAAACCTCCATAATCTCCCATTGTTCGGAAATATTATTATTTATATCATTTCGTTCATGCGCTCAATAATGCCGGCTATCATCGTCAAAAATACCGGAAACAGCAGCAGAGTCATTGTTCTCCAAGAGTCGTCGAAAAGACACAGCGTCGCTGGATTTCTGAGGACCTTTGAAGAAGCAACTCATTATCACACCCACCAACAGTGTTACAACAAATAACACACCTGCGTGCCAACAAAAAAGTATCGTCGTTATGGAAGCAGACACGTGGTCGAATATGTCAAACAGCGGGTAACCATGGTTACCATAGAGTAAGAAAGCTGCCTGCCAGAACCAGGTTCCTTGCAGCATAACGAAGTAGCTCCGAAGCAACGCTGTCATCAGATTTCTGTATTTCATTTCAGCGATGGTGACAACCACGCTCGCTACCACAACATACACTAGCAGTTGATGTATAACAAGTTCAACAGCTACTCGTCCGTGTGTGTGGAAGTGGAACAGGATTCCCTCAACAACGAAAGCTAGTGCGTTAGATATGTAGTCCATGTCTGGAGGTAGTTGGACGTTGAAGTAATACAGGATGTCGACCACTCCAGTAAGTGCGAATATCATATACATGGAGACGTGCTGTGCATTCGAGAAATTTACAAACACTCCATTAACAGACCCTGTGTAAATTTCGGCAGCTGCTCCTGTCGTTGTTACGATTATTTTTATAACAGCATCGATGGGAAATTTCCTTAGTTTTCCACACAAGCATGGGCATGGAAACGTCACAGTCGGTATGAATTTTGTTCGGCGTCGGCAACAAGACCAGTAACGACACCATATATGTACCAGGTGCCACAATCCAAACATCAGAAAGAATGATCCTGGAAGGGCGTGACCAGCGAAAGTCCCCATTGTCTCGATGTAAATCTGGGGAAAAAATGCACATTATAGCAACATAGAAGTAGAGGCATACACCATATAGTCAGGAACGTGGCGACACGGTGAGGGTGGTTGTCACAGTCTCACCCCACAACTTTGGTCAAAACTTTCAACAGTTGGAAATTTATGAATGTTATTCGTATGGCAATGAGAAGCCGCCAGCAGGATTTGACAAAGATCGTGAAATATAATCAGAACGCGCTGACGAGCTGGGGTGGCTCGTAGCTGGACTGTCGACCGGAGAGCCACGAAATGTAACTTTAGGTGGCACGTCAGTCAGTTGTATACTTTATTGTTACTGATGAATATTTTTCAATTGTGCTCAAGAAGTTTAATCTCACGCATAAGTTCATGGGAGTATTATAATCAACAGCATATATTTTTCTACCTTTGTTAAAAATTTGTTCCGAAATAGCCATCAGTTGGACTTTTTGCAACCTTATGCGGTTGTCAGATTGGAAATTCCCAACAGTCGAAAATTTGAGGTACCCGTTGGAAAGTTACAACCCGGGGGAGCAAACAGATTGGTCTGGTTCAAGGGGTGCATTTGGAAATTTCAAGGCGTACACCCCAAACGGAAACCATCTATAGCCACGCCCCTGTATAAAATGTCGTCCATGCAGTTCGTATTTAATATTCAGGACCAGGAACCTACGTCACACACCAAGTCTCTAACCCAGATCGTTTCTGATTTTCAATTTGTTCAAAACATATATAAACAGTTGTCTGACGGGATAAACTAGTAGATGCGCCGGGGGTGGTAGTAAAACATTTGCAGGAAGGTGTGCCGTTTTTTTGCATCTGGCATTTTCGGGGACCCACCACCCCCAAACCTGCAAAAAAATTATACTCACAATTTTTTACCCCCACCCCCCAAATTTCACTAATTTTGGTCTCAAACCGCTTAAAATCCTGCTGATATGGCCCATATGACTGGGCAATTCTCTCGTTTAGATCAGATGACAGTTTAACATGTTTGGGAAGCTGTTTTAATTGAAAGCAAATTTAACACGTACAGGCAAAAACAAAATTTAAAAAACGGGCTGATAGCCTATTGTCTACCACATACAAATATACATGCATTGGGGTTTCCAGGTGAGCGTGTGATAAGAGTATGCTAGGTCTACCTGGGTGGTCAAATTTGACACTGATAAATGGGAATTCTAATGCCTCGATTTAGTGGACTAATACAGTAACCCACCAGAAGCTGATATATGCGCACAAAACACTTGTATAAAGTATATGCATCCAATTTTCCAAATCAATCTTCACATGGAAATATCCAAGACATATCAGTTGTTAAGCTCCAATGCAAATAGAGTTGACACATTTTGAAAATAATTACACATAAAGGGGATATTTACATTATTCCATACCAATTATGTTAGTCTGGTGGTGCAACAAATTATACCAAATGACAAGCAGCCATTATGCCGGACTTGGATACTTCAGGTGTTATGATAGTAACATATCATCTGAGTTGATACACTTACCGGTACAACTTGAAATAATTCATTGATTAGTTTGATGCACTGATGACAGTTATTTTCTAGCCATTGGTCATTGGTAGCCACATTAATGTTTGAGACATTTGCTCGCTCTTGTTCCGTGCACACAATAATCTATATGCAGGCTTAAATGCCTTAGTTACATCAGAACAAGTTTATTTATTTCATTTTGCATTCTCGAAGCTTCTTTCCAAAGGGTGGCGCGAAGGAAGTTTTTCACCTCATCGTCCAATATGCAACATGCAACATGCAACACCCCAGTAACATAAATGTGGTGTTTTTGCAGTTATAATATGTTTTAAACTGTTACAAATATCAAATATGGACACAAAAGGTCTTTAGTAAAAAATGTGCACGAGGTTGTAAAAATGCGTATTTTTGCCCCTCGGACCACCCACCCACATCGGCATACATTCCTGCAATTTTTGTATTACCCCCCCCCCCCCCCCCCCTGAATGCGCTGTGGAATTCACAATGCAGTGCACATCATTCAACAAACAGAAATCGTTAAAAACTCATTTGTATAACTGAGAGTTAGAAGGAAGATATGTATTGATTGTGTCCTGGATTTTGAACATCAAACATACCTCAACCATTTAATAGATGTTCGTACAATAACTTCTGCAACAAATATCTAGCTCATCCACTGCATGAGTTCCATGTGGCAGCTTTCCGAACGTCTGAAGTGACGGATAACCCGTCATGGATTAGAGATTACATAAGTGACGTAGGCTCGTGGCCCTGATATTGTGACGCGTCACGCATGGTATTTTATGTGATTGAAATAATATATAAGACACAATGCTAGCATTTTATGGCGAAATTGGAGCTCCCCGGTCAAAGATGGCCACCAAAATGAACGCCGAAAGTGAAAAATGTGACTATTCACTATGTTCTAGATTAGTTTTTATTGTTTCGAACTGGTTGAGAATTGTGACTTTATTTGTGTATTGTTCATGTTAACTGATCATTGGAGCAATGAAATATGCTATTTTTTGGGTCCCATGCCCTTCCGATCTTTCAAAATAGTAAGTGTACGGAATGCGATGACCAAAAATGACCATTGGGATTCTAGTCATATTACAACAAGAAATGAGCAGAATTGTACAATGTAATTGAGGCATACCAGTACTTTTGAATATACAAACTCAATGGAACCAAAATTGTCACTTTACTCAAAATGACCGCCAAGATGGCAGCTAAATTATGGAAACAAATTTAGATATATTTTCCCAGCGCGCCTTGAAATTAAATACAAGTTGTGGTTGATAGATAAAATCGACTTATATGCCTTCTATACATTGAATTTTTTTTTTAAATTAAAATATGAACGAGTTTTGGAATTAAAGGTGTTTATTTCTTTATCTGTCTTAAATGTGTCACACAGAGGTGTTTTTATACACAATTACTCAAGATGACTTGCAAAATGGCAACCAACTTTGGTAAAATGCACATATATCCCGGACATTATTTTCTGCTGTTCTGAAAAATTACCATATGACCACTTTTATACAGAAGCACCTCACACATGACCATACAGCTACCATTTGGTATACATGTACACCCACCATGACCATACAGCCACGAGTCACCATGCGGGCACACCGGGTATACTCATACACATCATAAAGTCCCTCCTTGTATACATATATTCACCTCACTATTGGCCATACAGTCTCTCCTTGTAGACATATTCGCCACAATAATAGTCATAACCACTCAATATATACATATACACCCACACATGACCATTGAGTCGATCCAGGTATACATATACACCTCACCGATGGCAATATAGGCACTTGGTTTATACACATACACCTCACCCATGACCACACAGCCACATGTGGTGTACATGTACACCCACACATGACCATACGGACATGAGTCACCATACATGCCCCCAGTATATACCCCTACACATGGCACATGACCATATGGTCACTGCATGTATACCTATTCTCCATACTCGGGATCATATAGTAACTCCTTGTATAGCTATTCGCCACGCCCATGGCCATATATCCACTCCATGTATACATATACACACCTCACCAATGGCCATATGACCACCCGCTTTATAGACAAACACTCACGCATGACCATACAGTCATACTTTGGTATACCGTAAACCACACACATGACAATACAGTAATGAGTCACCACGCACGCGCACTAGTTACTCTCCTACACCTGACCCATAAACATATAGTCACTCGAAGTATATATGTTCACCACGTTCATGATCTTAGTCACGCAATATATACCTATTCTCCTCTCCATTGTCCATACAGTCACCCCAGTATACATATTACCCACGCACATGGCCATATAACTTCTCCAGATATACATATACACCCTACCCTTGATCATAGAGTCACCCCATGTATACATATACACCTCACCAATGGCCCTGCCAGATATACCAATACCCCACACATGGCCATTCATACCTGTCAGACTTGAATATACACCTTACACATGACAATTGAACCACTCGTTGTATACGCATACACGCCATCCATGATCATACAGCTATTCCCTGTATACATATACTCACCTATGGCAATGCATCCACAACAGATATACATATGCATACCACCCATTACCATGAGGGCACTCCCTATATACCCACATGCCCGTCAATTACCATCCAGCTATTCTGCAGGTATGCATATACACTTCATGTGTGACCATACATTCATTCCACGTATACATATACACCTCACCATTAACCATACAGACACTCCCTATGTATGATTCCATACACCCTAACCTATGAGCATATGGCCACTAGATGTATACCTATACACCCATATGTGACAATATAGCCACTAAGGTACACATCTACATTCCACCCATGACCATACAGTCACTCCATATATACACAAACACCACATAGATGACCATACTCTCGTTATACCCATATACAACATCAATGACCATACGGCCACATCGGGTATATCAGTACGCCTACACATAACCATACAGTCACTCCCTACATACATATTCACCTCACACATGACCAAACAGCCACTCCTTGTATACCTATACATACCACCATGGGCAACCCACCCATGACCATATAGTCACTCCTTGTATACATGTTCACATAATTCATAATCATACAACAACTCCCTGTATACATATTCACCTCACTTATGACTGTATAGACACTGTATGGCTGCCATCTTGACATCCACCCTGTATAAAGTTTATCAAGTTTGATCATGCAGTTTGTTTGTGAGAGAAAAATCCAATAATTCTGGTAATGCCAGTGATTACAATAGTAACGATTAACCTATGTGCATCAGCAATGTTAGTATGCAATGTATAGAAGACACAGAAGTCGATTGTATCTATCAACCACAACTTGTAAGTAATTTCAAGGAGCGTTGCATAGGGAAATATATCTATTTCTTTTCCATAATTTAGCCGCCATCATGGGTCATTTTGAGTCAAAGTGACAATTTTGGTTCCTTTGAGTTGGAATATTCATAAGAACTGATATCCCTCACTTACGTTGCACAGTTCTGCTCATTTCTTTTTGTAATATGATTAGAATTCCAATAGTGATTTTTGGTGAAAATTTATAACGCATTTTGTAAACTTAATATTTTGAGAGATTGGAATGGCCTGGGACCCAAAAAAATGGCACATTTCATTGCTCCAATGATCAGTTAACACGAACAATACAAAATAGAATCGAAATTCTCAAACAGTTCCACACAATAGAAACTAATATAGAAAACATTAGGGGAGCTCCAATTTGGCCACAAAACTCTTGCATTGTTACAGCTTCACAACAATATATACATTTGTATACATTTGTCAAGATTTTCTATCAATAATTTACATCCAACTGACTTATAGTGCCTTGCTTAAAACACGGCGGTCATGTTGGACGCCATCTTGTTTCGTGTCTACGCAGCCACTCTATTTTCGTGTGAACAATGCTTAAACGTTGAGGGACATAATAAGGTAGAAAATGAGTGGGCGAAGTTAAGTCCTGCGGTGTGGGGGTGTAGGGGTACCCTATCAGCGTCCAGACTATTATATTTGCGTTTCCATTGCCTTCACGTGACCCTTTGACCTCTGGTGACGTCATCAATGAACACATCATATAACTTTGGCTACTGGTGGATAGAGTATTCCCATACCTACAAAATGACATCACCTGTTAAAATCTAATCACAATGACATCCCATATACGGGATACCGCTTCCCCCACCCCATCATAATCGGAAAAAATGGTAACTGAGTAAGGTTAAAATTTTACCCATGGTACACTAGAGCCCAAAATATTTGCTGTTAACATCATTTTTCCTGAATAATACACATTAGGGTATGTGATAATACAAAAGAAGTTAAGTTGTGGGGTGGGGGTGCACCGGGGGTCCTTCCAGCTCATGGACTCTATGTTTGCACGATTTATTTGTGCATGTTAGGATCGCGTACGTTGTGTACAATGCTGTTTGAATCCTCTATATTGTGCGCATGGTTTCTGCCAAATTTATGTCTGTTTACATTTATTGGTATTTGCTCTGTGAGCTCGTCAAATTTTTACTTTACTTGTCAATAATTTCGTCTCTCTCTTGTTTATAATGTGAGGTGGTGGGTTGAATTTGTTGTTGTCATAAATTACATATATCTCATATATATTTTGAAGACTTTATAGAATCGAAAACGGCTGGACCGATTGACCTCAAACTTCCTATCTGAGGGTAAAAGCACACTGGACGCGTCGCTGCGGCGTTTTGGAGAAGCTCCGAGCACCCCTTCTCCACACCAGTCACAAAAATGACCGTCCTTGGCACTGTGGCGTTAATCGCGTTGATAGTGTCGTTGATATGGAGCGTATCATGCGTGTAGTGTGATTCTTACGTCTGGGTCCAGACGTCAGCGTGACTGTATCCAGACATGAGCGTGTTGTGTGATTCTTACGTACTTAGGGCTTCCTAGGAACGGGGGAGGTCAGTTTTTCCGCCCGATGTGATCTTCACCTTGAAACGGGTACCCACAAATGATATATATGTGTGTGTGTCCTTTATAGACTCGAACCGATTGAGCTCAAACTTGCTACCTAGGGGTACTTTTGTGTGGGAAGTGTCATGGACGGGGTAAATTGCGACCCGACCTGACCTTGACCTTGAAAATTATCAATTCAAGGTCAAATCGAGTAAAACTGGCGGATTTCGACGAAATTTTACACCTAGGTGCAGCATACGTGTCTCGGAAGCTGTTGCAATTGCTTTTTCGAACAAAGCCATGAGACGAACCACGCCAGTGGCGGGCTAACCTGCTAGTCTACTATATATTTTTGAGAACTCCGTATGTGTATATATATGTGACTATATATATATATATATATATACTTTATAGACTCGAAAACGGCTCGACCGATTGAGCCCAAACTTCCTATCTAAGGGTAAAAAGCCGCGGGAAGTGTCATCGCACCGCTTCTGAGAACGTCCGAGCACTCATTCGCTCCTCAACTGCCACCGTAATGGGGATTGATGGGTTAATCGCGTGATAATTAATGAGCGTTTGTTTATGAGGCGTCGCTATTAAAGAGCGTTTATCTACTTTAGTGAAAATACGGCATTTGACCGTCTCGCTCGGAAACTGGGGATCTCGAGACGAAATTTCGTACTTATGGGTTCCAAGGGACGGGGGATATTTTTCGTTGGGTCAGTATATCCGCCCGAGGTGACGTTGACCTTGAAACGGGTACCCACAAATGAACTTGGGTGATATCTCGGTAGTCAGCGGTTCCATCGAAGTGAAATTTGATATGTGTGGTCAATTCGGGACGGGAAATATTTTTGTCGGGTTATTTTGTCCACCCAACATGACCTTGACACGGGTACCCGCAAATGACCTTGGGCGAGATTTCGGGCATCAGCGGTGGCAGCGATGTACGGGGGGTTACCTTGCAAAAACAAAAATGAATGGATCGACCAAAGCCATGGGACCAATCCCGCCAGTGGCGGGCTAATCTGCTAGTAATAATATAACTATAAACATATATATATAGAATGTGCTTATTTCACTAAAGTTAAACTAATAGGTTACGACTCCGTCACTTCACCCAATTGAAGAATGTATCATTAAACTATTAATATTGTCGAAAAAAATCAACAACAAAAATTATTGTACCTTAAAGGGGCACTGTAATCAAATGTTTTTGTTGGTTTTTATAGTCTCTGAGTCGTAGAATAAGGTAATCAGTTTTTCATTATTTGAAAGTCTGTTGAGTATGAAGTAATGTTACGGATGACAGATTAGCCGGAATGCGAAAATACAAATTATCTTTGTCGAGTAATTTTTTTTTACATTTTTCAAGCAAACGTATCAAATAAAAGTTATATTATATGCATACTAGTCCCATATACTCATTTACGTTATTGCAAATTCACTGTAGCCAATGAGTTGTTTGAGTCTACGCCCCGTGTTAACATAATTTTTTTACACGATCGTATTTGCCACGCGTTGCACAATCCACTCTGCGTCAATTAATTTGATTACGTCTTGTCCACGGAATTCGTAATTTAATTTATGGCTTCAGCCATAAATAAAATTTATATGAAATGATTAACTTTGATTTAATGATAACCTATTAAACTTCGAATAATCTTCGACTCAACTTACTCATTTTTCTAAATATTATCGATATTAGATCGTTGTTATTATCGGGAATTTATTGAAAATGGCGTACAGTACCCCTTTAATTTATTTCTATTTTATTTTATTCTCATTTTTTAGTATTTATCACATAAATCAACAAAATCAATCATATTTTATTACGTTTTTATATTGTAATTACACTGCCCATCGGTGCATCTTGATTGACAAATAAATAAAATTTATATGAAATGATTAACTTTGATTTAATGATAACCTATTAAACTTCGAATAATCTTCGAGTCAACTGACTCATTTTTCTATATATTATCGATATTAGATCGTTGTTATTATCGGGAATTTATTGAAAATGGCGTACAGTACCCCTTTAATTTATTTCTATTTTATTTTATTTTATTTTATTCTCATTTTTTAGTATTTATCACATAAATCAACAAAATCAATCATATTTTATTACGTTTTTATATTGTAATTACACTGCCCATCGGGGCATCTTGATTGACAAATAAAACTATTATATTCGTTTGGTTAGACACGACATGTGAACTGCCAACAGATGTAAACAAACAGTCTGCCATTCGTCCCGAACAAATCGCCGATAAACAAACGAGAATGATTTCGCTAACGAGAGTCACTATATTCCATTTATAAGATAGAATGACGTTGCGTGTTGGCAACTTGCATACAACATAGATTAAAATACCTGATGTGTGCAAGTATATTTAGTGTCCGCCCACCTCAAGAAAGAACATCCACCTTTGAATTATTATTCTAAATTGTCTAATGTTGTGTCTTATATACATGTACATGTATAAGTGTTTTGTGGCAGGGATCCCTTACACGCACACATATAAGTATTTTATAGCACGGATTCCCAGTATCTTACAGTCACATATATAAGTATATCTTATACATTCACACATAAAATAGTTTTATAGCACGGACCCATTACATTTACACATATAAGTGTTTTATAGCACGGATCCCCAGTAGCTTACATTGCCATGTACATATGTGACCCGCCATATCAAATCCAGTCGGAAGTCGGGATTTTTTTTACCCTGTGCCAATGCATTCTCTTATATATGCGAGTCGACCATAGGTCGCCTCGCATATATAAGAGAATGCATTGGCTTAACAATTTTTTATCATGTTTTTTAAACAAATGTTTCTTACAATTTTTAGGACATAAAATAAAAAAAACATCCATTACCCTGCAGGGAGCCCCACACATATATAGAAGCACATAGAAGAGTGTCGTCTGCTCATGTTTGCCTGGGGCTCTGTATGGGTGAAATTATAAAATTGTTAAAGAATACAAGAACAAATTATTAAAATTGTTAGGCCAATGCATTCTCTTATATATGCGGGGCGACCTATGGTCGACTCGCATATATAGCCTAAGAGAATGCATTGGCACAGGGTAAAAAAATCCCGACTTCCGACTAGATTTGATATGGCGGGTCACATATAAGTCTATTACAGCACGGATCCCTTGGAAGATACCCACGGTTTCCGACAGTCAGAATGACACCAAAGTAAGTTGTTCGCCGTCAAACTTCACAAACTTACCAGTTCATTCGAAAACACTAACAAAAAACAGAACCGGACAGATCTCTCCCGTTAGCCGTTTGATCCTGCATGAATGCGTGATATTCGCAAATTGTTGAAGTCGGTGTTAGAACTGGCTTCGGGCGTAAACTGTTTGTGACTTTTACGCATGAATAGTGCGCGCACGAAAATAACACACAAAAGCGGTTAAACCGTACCACTGCATGCATGGTCGTTTCACCTATATAACACCGTGACTAAACCGATATAAATATAAACCATCTTAAACATTATTAAACGGATTTATCCAGTCAGTTCATGTATAAACCTGTTCTCGTTAGGTTGTCTTTTGTCTATAAAATGATGGGATTGAAAATTGTTTTGTTAAAGGCATTTCAGCCCCGTTAATTTTGAGACATGTATATTTTGTCGATATATAGTTTCATCATTGTGCGGTCGAAACATCCATAGCGGTCTTGAAAAAAATCAACTTTTCTGTTTTTGTGTTAGGGTGGATACACACATGCATGTAATGTCGGTATGTAAAATACATGTATTTTACATGGCCACACCAATAATTGACAAAATTAATCACCTGCGCGCGAGAGGTCAATTTCACCAGTGAGTAGTTATAAGCCATTATCAAACAAACTGCCATCAAGTAATTTCAGGCCAGTCATAAACATGTCTTCTTTCATGGATGCCGAAATGAGTAATTCTTGTCTGATATATGTTGCTGTTTTTCACGAGTTATAATTCATTTCGAAAAGTGGATTTCTTGGAAACAGGGTCATCCAAAACAAAAATAAAATATGCAGAATTCATTTATAGGATGATACCGGCTTGTTGAGATTTCTCTGATAATTTGAGAGCGAGCTCATGTGATAACATTAATTCAATTGGGATTGCTAATATTCATTATAGCGCCAACAAATAATGCAGGTACAGCGTTGAAATTAAAAAGAGTGACACCCCCCCCCCCCCATTTATATATATGTTTCTCAAGCCAAAGGTTGAACAAGCTCCTAACTGTCACAAGCTTGAATTATAACATTATATATATCTTTAATATAATGTTTTACTTATATATTCCATAGTTGTAAATTTTGCGTATACATGTATAACTGTATAACACAAGAGAGGAAAGGTGACGTAGTTGGGAACTCGCAGTTAGGCAACCCTTTCGCCGAATGAAGACAAACAGCAACATCATGCATTCAAATTTAAAGCTGTATAATATGTTCATAATTAAATGAATAGCATAAATTACTGCATATTAGATTAATCACTCGTAGAAAACAGACACGACAGACATGACTACGATATTTATAAAGCAGGGTGTCAGGACGCAGGGTGCTGCATGCACATGCACCCCCGTCGATGAAATATGCCATGGTGAATTCGGTAGCTTCTGGGATAATATAGCTCCCCGTGCATGTTGGGGGTCATAGCCCCCTGCGTTGGGGAAGAGGCCATCACTGGTATTAACACCAATAGAAGACTGGCAATGATTTAAACAGAACGTCGACCATTTGAGTTATCGCGCGAATAATTATTTTAAGCGGCCTGACGACTTTGTCCCAGTCAACGGCCTTTCAGCGGTTCAGAGTTTAACTCACTGGGGTCAAACACAGTCGCAATGATTGGGTTGTCAGCGGACACATATTACACGGTGTGTATGATCCATGTAAAACGCCAAATACACGATATTTACAGAGATTACATGCATGTGTGTATCCACCCTTAGCATCCATTTTGATATAACGTTGACAATCGACAATTTATGTATTCATATTCCAATTTTAACAAGAAAATACTGATTATCTTTGACAAAAAATAATATATTAAAATAGACGTCGAATGGTTCATTGGTAATTGTTCCCATTTACTTGTATTCTGAACGGCGAGTAATACGTTATTATTTAACTGCTCTTTTTTAAATTAAAGAAACTGTTGAATGGTCCTTCTCGCAGTGTTTATGGATCCTGATTGCAGTGGTTGCAATCTATGAAATGGTAACGACTGCAGGTGGTCTTGCGTCTAGTGGAATGTATTGTGTTAAGACTATTGTATTGGTTTAAACATATGTATTGCAACATAAGTTACAAGGGATTGGGACACAGGTTATACCAACTTAATGCAGCCCATTTTCCAACAATATTTAAACAACTTAACTAAAGACTAGCAGACCACCGTCAGACAGTACCCTTACCACCTGCAGACAGTATCATTGAAATTTTGGAAGCGCGTCATTTTGGTGGGAGTTGATGTTGTTAAGTTCTCTTGAGTGACGTCATAGAACTATTTGTCGTTCCAAAGGCAGGTATTCTTGAGATGCCGTATCTATATACAAAAAAGACGATAAACAGATCTACAAACAAGTACTTTGACAAGAATGAGCTAGAAAATGGGAAAAAATCAATCGAAACTATTTCCATGAAATATCAACAATACACTAATAATGATATTTTGCAATGCAAATACGTCTTTAATTTGTCTCATTTTGTCGCCAAAATTTGTGTGTTTCATATTTTTTTTCAAATATCGTATCGTTCGTCTGTCGGTTGTGAAACAATGCGAAATGTTTAATATGCTAAAAAATAAACCTCACGTGACGTGATTAGTAAGAGTAATCGCTAAAATCATCACTTTCATATGAGTCCAAATTTAAATATTTAGTCAGATTTTGTAACTAAACCTCATTGGGTCACCCATTGTCGGGTTGCGGAAGTATACCAAATATTGGGTTGATTGTAACCCAATATTGGCAAACTCAATTAATTTAGTTACTTTAGTTTAGTTGTTTAAAAGTGAGGCAGCCTGAGTTACCATAATATCCTAACTTTGGATCACTTTGGTCATTGGTAACTAAAGTTCAGTCGGAACCGACTAAATGGTGGTTTATCAGAACATCTTCGTCGGATTCGTGAATGTCTTTAGAGGCACTACAACGCACTAAGTTCTCATTTTCTCTTTACCCTAATTGATACAGGGACAGGATGTAATTATTCTCTGGTAGAGGTAGGCATTCATCCAACATCGTTGTTTGGTGATATAACTGGCCATGTTGGTTTTGTGTCCCGTTTTTCGGGGAAGCGCCGTCTCATCGCACTTCCTGCAATCCCGATAACGCTCTCTATCAGCCGCGATGCGAGACGTCTACCGAGAATACTGGTTTCCTGTTTATGGCTTCCACACATTCCCGCTATTGTATAGCATGCATGCACTGGATGTTGAGATTTTTGTGAACAATACCTACCTAACCAGGAGTATAATTGTCTTTGTCTGCGCTTTCCAATAAAACATTGATGAGGCCCCCGTACTATTGCACTTCTCCGTACACATAACACGTTGCTGCCATTTGATGGTCCTATTGTTCTCGTTACATCCCGCTAGAATGGACGTACCAATGCTCGGGAACATATTAACATTCGAATATAAGCAGAGTCCGATATATCAGCGGTCAAATTGGCATAACGATACCAACTTATAATCAACAATATCCTTCCCGAATATATAACGAATGGTTTAAAATCTAGTAACATATGTCACTCACTGTGAGCCAACGTATGCAGTCGATAGAGAGATTTCGCTTCTTGTAATTGAGCGTGTACGTGGGGGATTGCTATATCTTGTAACGCCACACATGTCGTTATTCTATACGATGTTTACGTTCGTTGTCTGTATGTTAAGCGACTATCATGTTCTTTTACGACATTCTCTACTTGTTTAGTGTTTTTCTAGCTCTGTGATTGTGCATGCATGGTTTGATCAAAACCTCCTTTAGTAATTCAGTTTGATCGAAAAATTTCCATAAGGCGGCCATTGCATTCTACAAGGTAAATAGATGAATCTGGGAATCCACATATAACAAATTAAAAACAATCATTTATCAGAACCATGTCACCTTATATTCCTGTCTGAAACTTCCATGCAAATGGCATTGTTTCGTGTAGTCAAACAACAGTACACACAAGAACCTTATCTTAATATTGTCCAGAATATCGACACAAAGATTATGTTTTGTAAACTAAGAATTAGTAGTCATAACTTGGAAATTGAAAAGGGTCACCATAAACAGCCAAATGTCACTTGATGAAAGAATGTGTAGGAAATGTAACATGGAGGTTGAGAATGAAGAACACTTCCTTATGCACTGCAACACATATGATAAGACGCGGAAGCACTTCTTTTATGAGATAGGGATGACGAGTGATAAATTTATTGGATTTAATGATGGCCAAAAATTCCAATACATAATGCAAAACAACGAGCCTCATACATGGAACATAATCTGCAACATAATCTGCAACATGGTCCGGACATTTTTCAAAGAAATGTCAAATTCTACTGATATAATTAAGAAATATAGTTACTATATTATATATATTATGTTGAATCATTGTTGACAATGTTATATAAATTTGTTATTTTGACATCGGTCTCGTGTGGACGTTTTATGTCATTAAACTATCTATCTATCTGAGATATTTACAAATGATGTGATTATCTACTATATGATCAGATATGATTTCGAAGAAGTGGGGCGATAGACCCAAATCACCACCCAACCTAAATCCCGTGTGATTTGCTCATTATTCATATACATGCAAAATGCACTAAATGTTGGGTGGTAGTTATATTACATGTATTTCAAAACTTAACCTATATTTTCTAAACTTAAATTTTCAATAATTGGGTTTCGAGGCACGAGCATTTGAACATTTTGCTCGAAATGGTGGAGTGTATGAATATAAATGCGAAAAGCGTGAGGCATAATATTATGTAGATCACTTCACTGCTGTCAAAGAATACTCAGATCGAACCGAGATCGATACGTGGACAATCGCATGCTGGAATAAAAGTCGTGTGCAACCAAGTATTATCGACATGAAGCAAAAAAACAAAACAAAATTACCTGTGTTTAGGGCTTCCCTATACCTAACCTAGAAAAATGTGTCTACCCAAAACTTTTTATTGGACTGCAGACACAGATAACTTTTTACGTTCAGTGGGAAGGGCATCGAAAGGTACTTACCCATTTCCAAACCTCTCCTATAAAAATGTTTAGAAGTTGTATTAGTCTAGTGCTCTGACTAATGCATGATAACAATATTTAGTATTGAACCTTTCCATTAATCTGAATTGTGAAGCTTTCTAGATTGAATTGCCAATGATCCAATGGAATTCAGAATAAAAAAAATCGAAAAAAAAAAAAAAAAACCCTTCCTACCCTAATTATTTTAGACCATGTAAGCCTAAACACAGGTGTTTTTTGTTGTTGTTGGCCTGACTGGCGTGGATCGAGGCATAAACATCGATGTTGTATCAATAATCTATCATTTCTAGATGCTTCGTCGTCAAAATGTATTAAACTTTACAAGTTATATTGTGGTCATAAGGTGTCATCCATGTGACATGGATGCAGCTCTTCGTACACGTATTTCAAGGATACAGCCTATAGAAACGCGAGAAGCGCAATGTCTCTATTATGTTCGACTCTGAACGATATTCTGGTTCACAAGTTCTTCCTATACTAAATGGATTCTCCCATTCAGTTATAAAAGTATACAATGGAACGGTTTATTATTCATTTCGAGGGATGTTAAAGGCCCACTTAATTTTCGAATGCCCAGATAACATTATACACAACAAATTCCATATTATATACCTTTTGGAAGAGGAACCAAAAATATATATATTCCACCAGAATATGGATCAGCTGTAGCCTAGGAGTGTCCACTAAGTGATAGAGATTCTTAGATCAATTCCAAGACTTCCCCACAATGCATCATAATTCAAACAAAGAGATAGAGTTATTCCCCTTCCGTTGAGAATAATACAGTTTAAAGTACAGTCTGTGTTAAAATTAAGCACCAACAGACCTTGGTGCCTTGACAAAAACAACATGTTCCCAGTTTATTCAACCGGATAGGTTGATAATACAATGTTTTGGAGCTTCCTCTTTCAAATGGTATATAATATGGAATTTGTTGTATATAATGTGAACTGGTGATTCGAAAATTAAGTGGGTCTTTAAGATGATAAAATCTGACGACATATCAATTTAAGTGCAGAAGGAGCCCTATTTATTGAGGGAAATGTTTGATGAACTTATTATCTGAATAGTTCATTTGTTTAATTTTAGTGTTGGTCAGAACATCTTATTATTATAGGTTTCGTGAAAGTCAATAAAGGCGATACGAACGATATTTGTCATCAATGATGCGTTACTAAAGAAAGTGTTAATCTTGTTAGAAGTAACGAGAATAGATGTTAGAAGTAACGAGAATAGATGTTAGAAGTAACGAGAATAGAAGTTAGAAGTAACGAGAATAGATGTTAGAAGTAACGAGAATAGATGTTAGAAGTAACGAGAATAGATGTTAGAAGTAACGAGAATAGATGTTAGAAGTAATGAGAATAGATGTTGCTGACAGAATTTTGTTTCAACAAGTGTGTCAACTTGTCGAACCTGTCGAACAAAATCATTTTAATTCAGAGATGACTGTCGTTCCATATGAGTCTTCTTGGGTGTACGTCGGGTAATGTCACTATATCATTGTGAATGTAATGAAAATAAAAGTAGATTCATACGACAATTTCAATTTACTATTATAATCTGACATTCACGAGTACTATATTATTTAGTGTCGGTAGATGCAAATTGTCCGAGTCCGGTGGGGGAAAATATTGAACAAAAGTAGTCATGCATTCAGTATTTCTTCTTTGACATAATAGGTGGTGACAACGCTCTCATTGACACACAATGCCGGGATAGGTGTACGCTTTGTTGCCATGAGTCTAGAGTTTTCCACCACACAAAGGCTTCAGTTAAACTGCTTCCCAATATATTTTTTTTCTAATGTGATTGATGATTGGCACGTCAAATAAAGGATATTACTTTCTTTTCTTTTTTTTCGCTTTTTTTCGCGTTGTCTCATGAAAGCCGTATTTTGCTTGACATCCAGTCCGGTTCGTCTTGTCTGATCAAAATCGTTTAACTCCGTATGAATTTAATAGATGTCATCTCGTTAATTTTCTTTGTCCGATTTCAGTATGCTTTGCTATAGAAAACGTCATCTTATAGTTCCAACAATTGAATTCATAATCCATAAACCGAGTCGGCACGATCATAGTTCATAAACCGAGTCGGCACGATCATAGTTCATAAACCGAGTCGGCACGATCATAGTTCCTTATTCTTCTTTTCATCAATCGATTCGGTCTCAAATTAGTGAAGTTCAGTTTCATCGAAATTGGACAATGATACCGAATTAATTCAGCAAGAAAAAAAAAGTAAAAATGATCAAAGACCTCACACGATTCAACAAAACCTGTTTGATTAAATAAAACACAAAAGAGATCTATCGTTGAGTGAGAATTGTGTGTAAAATGAGTCGGTTCGTGTACTAATTGTACCATACCAAATCGATTAGTGCATGATCTATACTGAATCTGGCTCGTTGTCGAATGCAATTGGTTGGAATTAAAGTCACCGGTTACAAAAATGTTGGTCTTATTTAAACTTGCATCCAGAACTGTGTCAAATGAAGTGTAAATATTGTCCCATACATCTATATGTGAGTTGGGGGGGGGGGGGTCTATAAAACGTGCCATATAGGAATTATTCGTAGTTGTTGATATTTCGATCCATATGCTCTCAAGACCAGGTATTTCAACGCCTTTTATAATGAAAAGAATTCCGATCATAAACTGCAACCCCACCGCCTATATATAGTCCTGAGCGGTCGTTTCTTTCCGGATCATGAAAATCTGGTATGACCAAGTGAGAGTTCAGTGTGTCATTGGTGAGCCAAGTTTCAGTGAATGCGAGGATATCATATTTTCCACATTCTGCGATTATTGTGTCAAGTTTGGGAGATATTGGTTTTGTATCAGGGTTGGCGCTGGCCCAGAATTTTCTTTTGGCCGAATTAAAACAGAATTGCCAATTTTTTTCAGGATTTATCAGAGGGGGGATTTTTTTTTACGGGCACGTATGCCGGGGTGGGTGGGTGGTCGATGGGACCAACAATAAAAAAATTCTGCAACTCAAAAAAGATTTTCCTGCAAGTTTTTTGACTGTTTTTGCAATGAGTTTGGCTTAAAACACCTTAGAATAAGAGAAATAATGTAATTCTAATTGCTAAACAGACTGCAGGCAGTTATCGTGTTGTATTTGTTGCAAATTTTGAAATCCAAGATGGCCGCTGACAGCCATGTTTTTTTTGGCCGAATGACCCCAAAATGACTCGTTCCTATTTACATGTCAATTTTTACATCCATGACAAATAGTATGCACAGAAATTCATACAGCAAATCTCTGTTTTAGTGTTAAAAGGGGGGGGGGGTGTCCAAAAATGGTCGGAAAAAAACTGCCGAAAATGGGAAAAAAATTTGAACGCGGGGGGGGGGGGGGGGGGGTGGGTGGGGTCCCAACAAGGGACGAAAGGTCAAAATCACCATACGTACCTGAAAAAAATTTCTGACCCCCCCCCCCCCCCCCCCCCCCCCTGGATTTATAAGAAAATTTGTTTTGAGTTTATAAACTTTATTATATATAAAAACATAACAAATGCACGGTAATAAACACAATGAAATTAACATGCATACACATGACATAATCAACTTTGCGTGCTTCTGTCAAGTTTTCTGACTCTCGGAGAATGCCCACAGCAACGTTGTGAGAATTTGGACCTAAAAGCGGAACAATAGTTGTAAATAATGTCGGCATAAAGCTATAGAAAGCATTACTATATATGCACATCGCCTATATAATTACAAGAACAAATGATCATTAATCTCAATTTATTTGTTTATGTTGATAAGTGATGAGATAAAAGCCGTAAAATTATCCAAACACATGATGGATATAGGTTCCGCCATCGGCCCTGGTTTTGGGTGTACAGTTCCTGATCGTAGCAATATATATAGGCGTTTCAAAAGTTCCATTATTTTTCTGAAGGTATTGGATAAGATTCGAGAGACAGTACCATTTGTGACTTCTATGCTCCCTGTATATACTATAGTATCGGTCTAATTTTTAGAGGTCTTGTGTAAGAAAATGGGTTAATTTTCATTAAACCAATAGGGAGTACAAATCTTTCCTCAACATGAAGAACTTGGTGAATACCCAGAGCGAATTTTTTCGTGGTACGTGTTGATAACGCATGAAAACATTATTATGACAAGACTTTCAGTTTATTAAGTTAAGTTTATTACCCTTTAAAGGCCCACTTAATTTTCGAGTCGCCATTATTTTTTTTATAGTGATTTGATATACTGTTTTAATAACAATCTATGCCATAACATATGATTAAAATACTATAATTCATCGCTATTTGAAACATCTGTGTCTCAGAAGATGTAATCATAGAATGACTTCCCCTTTTTGCCTCCCATAATCCAACAGAATTCAAACTTTTTCAATGGAAGGGGAGAACTCTATCTTTAATATATAGAGTTATTCGCCCTGCATTGAAAATAATACTGCGTTTTACTGCAATCTAGACGACAGAACGCGTTGGCAACTCAACTAAAACAACAAGTCCACAGTTTATTACACCGGATAAGTTGATAATACAATATTTTGGAGCTTCCTCTTTCAAATGGTATATACTATGGCATATATTTTATATAATATAATCTGGGGTTCGAAAATTAAGTGGGCCTTTAAGCTGATCGCTTTATCATGAAACAGTCCGATTCTAATCCGGAAATATACTGCATTATTCACAGGGATGTGGCTAGATGGTCTCCGTTGGGGGGGGGGGTGTTGACCTTGGGAAATTCCAACTGCACCCCCCCCCCCCTTGAATCAGAATCAGACCAAACACAAGTTTAGCATTTGCACCCCCTCATGCACCTCAGTGCTCAGGTGGTCTAACTCCAGACAACGCACACGGCTACGGGCAAGAGACCAGGGCACACCGGGCTGACCATACTAGTAGTTGTGAGAAAATTTTGATGACTATACTAGAAAATCGCAAATCCTAGCATCTAGACTGGCCTCAACTGAAGCTTTCCTATAGTGTTGGAAATTTCAAACCTCATACTCCCCTTCAGGTTGGAAAATTCTCCAATTGATGACCATTTCAGTCTACAAGTTTGACCAAATGGTTCGGCCCGGTGTGCGAAAATTTTGAAATCTGAACAAGAAAATCCTAGCATATAAACTAGCCTCAAGCCTTCCTAGAGTTGGAAATTTCAAACCTGACGACAATTCCAATGACAATGTTGACCAAATGTATGACAATATTGTTTTCTTAAATTAACTGGCAGTTTTTGACTGGCCACGGGGGAGGGACCAGGACATGGCCACGGGGGAGGGACCAGAACACAAGCTTCCCAAGTGTTGGAAATTTCCAACATGTCACCCTCCACTAAGTGAGGAAAATTCCAACTGATGACCATTTCAGTCCAAAATGTTGTCCAAAATAGGAAAATATACAAATATTGGTCCAAAAACAATTAATTCCCCCCAATAAATTGTTTGAAAATCAGACTACAAGAATATTTTCAACCTATTGTTGGTGGTAAATTTCCAACTAATGTTTTGGCAGCTATGAAATTTCCAACTGTTGAAAATTTTACCAAAGTTGGGGGGTTGATACATGACATATTCTTGACACATCTGCACATAATTAAACTGCGTGGGGTATATTTCGTCTCACATAAAAACCCCGTGCATAAAGATCGAATTATGACCGTATGTTAGCAGGATATTTCCATATCCGTAATCGTATTCGTGATTTTGCGAAAGGTCTCTATTACTTGAATGGTTTTCAAAGGGATTAGAGAATGTCAGGCTGTAACAAGAATCCGTAAAAATAAGTTGATAAAAAGGAAGGTAAAGAGCACAGAACACGAAAGTGTTGACACATATGTACCATGGAATAATATATAATTTTCAGATCAGTTGGCAGATAACACATTTCGAAGTAAAATTACAAACACTGACGCCCGCTCTTACTCAGCATGATACCTTCCCCGGTCGCTGAATGAGGATGTAAATGAGCAGATAGATAGATAGTTTAATGACATAAAACGTCCACACGAGACCGATGTCAAAATAACAAATATATATATAACACTGTCAACAATGATTCAACATAATACAAATAATATAGTAACTATTTCATTATTATATCAGTAGATTTGACCTTTCTTTGAAAAATGTCCGGACCATGTTGCAGATTATGTTGCATGTATGAGGCTCGTTGTTTTGCATTATGTATTGGAATTTTTGGCCATCATTCAATCCAATAAATTTATCACTCATCATCCCTATCTCACAAAAGAAGTGTTTATACGCATCTTATCATATGAAGTTGACAACATGCCGATTATTAGCCGAATTAAACCTAAGCCCAACTTTCGCGATGCTTCAATCTCGCACCAGAAGATATCGATTCTGGCTGGTCGTTGTTATGAATATTCATTCATTAAACTTGTCCAATTACACGAATCATTCACAATAATTTTGCCGCCTTGATGATATAAATCAGTGTTTATCTCGATTAGAACCGGCTCCACCATCGGTTCGACGTCTTATAATGATTATTGAACTGTATAAGAAGGGTAACCCTATATACCACGACAATAAATAACCAAGCCAGGGGTGATATCATGATGTGGGCCAGCCGGGGGCAAGAGTTTGTTCAATATAATTTGGATAAATGTACTGTTTCATCGTGGTTCGCTATGTTAGCGTGTCAAACACAACAATGATATGACTTAATGAAGTATGGTAACTATATATAGATGATTTAAATCGATGCATATAAATAAATTGTGTATAGTAAGCTTTACCTTTCAGATTAGATCATGCCATCAATCTCTATAGAATACATCATATTGTATGCATCCCTGTAAAGCCAAATGAAATTCAACTATGGATAAATTGGTTATTTTATTGTTTTATTGAGACATGCATTCGGCTAAGTTATAGTCTTTTTCGTGTTATAAATATGCAACAGGTGGCTTCATTGGGCTTGCTTCCATCATTCGAGAGAGTCAACTCTGAGGAAATGCCCTTGTTTTGAAATTTGTAGCGTCTTCCAACCTTATAAGAGGGGATGTCTGCTAGCTTGAGGTACAGGTTTAAAAGGTTCAATGCATGTGGGCATCAGAGAGGTTTGTCTCGTTCAGGAGATTTCGAGGGACGACCTCCTCAATGGAAACCCACTATAATGTGCAAACTATATTTTAATAAAGTTGTATAAAGTTCACCATGCACCAAGAACATTGAGAAATAGATAAATACTTACTGACAGTTCTCCAATAACAAAATTACATCTGTTGTTATTTGTTACCCGCCATATCAAATCCAGTCGGAAGTCGGGATTTTTTTTACCCTGTGCCAATGCATTCTCTTATATATGCGAGTCGACCATAGGTCGCCTCGCATATATAAGAGAATGCGTTGGCCTAACAATTTTTTATCAATTTTTTAAAATAAATGTTTCTGACAATTTTTAGGACATAAAATAAAAAAAAACATCCATTACCCTGCAGGGAGCCCCACACATATAGAGAAGCATATAGAAGAGTGTCGTCTGCTCATGTTTGTCTGGGGCTCTGTATGGGTGAAATTATAAAATTGTTAAAGAATACAAGAACAAATTATTAAAATTGTAAAAAAATATTAGGCCAATGCATTCTCTTATATATGCGAGGCGACCTATGGTCGACTCGCATATATAAGAGAATGCATTGGCACAGGGTAAAAAAATCCCGACTTCCGATTGGATTTGATATGGCGGGTCACATTTGTTACAGTGATTTGTCAACAAAATTATATAATCCTAGCTGTGGTATTGGTTCAAATATATATCTCTGAATATGATTTTCAGAATATTTAATCAACGGGTTGGACCTTTTCCAATGTTTACCATAAAGTTTTAATCACAATTTTACTCTCATTGGACTTTTATTCCAGTTATTCCAATATAGCATAATTTGTACATAACAATTGATTCTTGGTTTAGAAATATTTTCTATTATTTTTAAAATTATTTCTTAACTTAGAAAAAAATCTTGAAACAAGAAAAAACAAGTACATGTAATATATCTTTCATTTGAGAAACCATTTTCTTACTAAGAAAATGGTTTCTCAAATGAAATATTTATTTTTTAATTGTCTTGTTTCAAGATTAAATATATCTTATTTGAGGAAACTATCTCTTGTCTGGTGGGATTTTCTTAAATGTTCTTAACGTAGCAAACTTGAGGGGTATATTTTCTCAAAATAAGATTTATTTTCTTAATATTTCTTGTTTCAAGTAATTATTTACTTATTAAGAAATTATTTTTAGCAGTGTACTCTTAGCTATGCACGTAGAGATCATATTCCACCTGTACAAAACCTTGGAACTTTTTGAAGTTTTGACAGTGAACCTTATAAAGTCGAAAAAATAACACAGTGAATATATATCTTAGTTGTGATCTATTCCTTAATAATGTATTCACTGCAGGTGAAGGTTCCAACTTGAAATTGCACGATTTAAGTGACATTGTGAGCGATTTTGCTTTGCGTCGCTTACAAATGTGGAATTTCTCATGGGTACTTAATTCAATGTTTATTGCAATATAGGCTCGCAAACGTCATGGAAAAACATGCAATTTTGAGTTGGGACCTTCACACAAAAAGGTGTAAAAGGTGTGTCATAATTAGCAAACATTCTCTTTATATCTATAGTGCGCATAATTTCCATGCATATATGCACATATGAGTTGAATAGTATACTAGATCAAAATTGCAGTTGTATCTCAATTACATGTACGCTGCATGTCGCATATTCACATGTGCCACAGATTCCTCAAGTCAATTCTAGGCGCATCACAAGTATAGGATAACTCCGTGAAAAATGTGAAAACGAGACAGGCAGCTCTAGTTATATTATACACTATGTATAAATGTAGCAGCATGTGCCGAGGTGGCACTACTTCACTATTGGTGGATGCATGAAACATTAGAAAACAAACAAACAAGAAAACCATAGTCAGAAATGGTAACGCCCTCAAGATCATAGTATTAGCCATATATACAATATAGCAACTTTAATTTGGTGATTGTGAAAAATCTGTATATAGGTAACGCCTATGTAGTTGATTATATGTGATATTTTTTTCTAATTTCATTTGAAATAGTGGTCTGATGAGCGGTCTGATGAGCGCACGAAATAGCATGCAGAATAATAATCGGGCAAAAATTTGCGATCTTCGTAAGATGGTTCAAGTACAAGCACGTTTCTAATCACATTTAGTATCCAATTACGCAAATACCGAGTGTGATTTGATCACATTTAGTCCACCACCTCCTGCGACAGGGTCAGATATACTTGCCAATATACTCCTTGGAGGGCGTAATGCTGATCTAAGAATGGCTTCAGGTAATGCACTCCTGATATGACCTCTCATATGGATTAATTAAAATATATGTATTGTTCCATGAGGGTAAATTAAAATATGGTCACATCACGGTTAAATAAAATATGGTCCCATGGGGGTTAATTAATATATCATCCAATGAGGGTTAATAAGAAATATGGTCCCATGATGGTTAATTAAAATTGTACCTTGATTGTTTATTAAAATGTTGTTCCATGAGGGTTAATAAAAATATGGACTCATGGGGGTTAATTGAAATATGGTCCCATTAAGATCAATTAAAATATGGTAACGTGAATTAATTAAAGAATAAATATATGGTCCCATTATGAGGGTTAATTAAAATAAAAAATATTGTGTCATCAGTGTTGATTAAACTACGGTCCCACTGGGTGAAATACAATATAGTCCCGCAAGGGTCAATTAAATATGATCCAATGTGGACTAATTATAATATGCCCCCTCCCCATGAGGATCAATTAAAACATGGTCACATGGGGGGGGGGGGGGGGTAATTTCTGAACATTCTTCAATTCATATAGTATTCTGATATATCCTCGATAGACATAAATAAAAATGATGTTTAGAATTAGGTCACATTGTATGTTAAACAACCAATGTGAAGGGTTAGTGTTGGAACTTTTCTTAATAACATCTCTATTCATAGCTCCGATATATTCCGCATACAAAGAAATGAAAAGTCAATATTTATAAACAGCACGAAGGAGTAACGTGGGAATTGGTTAATAATTACCATCCCAATTCATTTAGAATATAACATGCCGATATTTGTCGCGTATAACTAAATGAAAAAGTTCACTAAACGGTATTAAATAACATGTTAAACACCGATATAAACAAACATCTCGTATGATTCATGTTCAAATTAAATTTATTGTACAATCGTCATATCCCCGTGCAGTATAATAGCATTCCGATTTATGTCACGTAAAAATAAACGAAAGATGTTCCAATAACAATGCAACAAAGCAGGTTAAAGAACAATAGAAACACATAACGCGCAGCGCATTTTTAACGCGCGAATTCTCGTTATAATTAATCGCCTTGCACTTCTTGGCATGCGAATAACAAAACCATGGGTCAATCAAGCATATCTCGAGAGACGCCCGCTGCATGAAATAATAATGTAAACGACAATAAACGAAATTGAAATTCCCAACTACACCTTTTACCGGACTCGACCTCGGGGTCGCACTACAACTTTTAAAGCGTCCTAAAAATCCCAGTTTCTATAAATAAAACCCCCACGCGCCCATATATTACCAAGAAACTGTAGCCGATAATACACCCGGAAGGCGAAATAAACAATTACCGTGTATGCACTGTTAAATACAGGGGTGCCTTTTGCATGGTTCCAGAAGTTAAAGCCGAAATTATTATTTGGGATGAAATCACATGATGGGCTTCCATAGCTTTTGTCACGTAATTGTTCGGGTCAATTAAGGAGGAGTCATTTTGGGTTTTGCTGGTATATAGTTATGCTATAGATCTTCGACGCCCGTCCAAGATGAATATACACCTCCGTGAATCCGCGTACCCCCTCCTTACGTCCCTTGGCGAAATATAGGAAGTGGAGGGTCGCTGAAAGATAGCGGAGTCACGAGCGATTGGCTACATTCGGGACAGTTCAGCTAATGTAGTAATAGCACCACAATGAGCCACAAACCGTGGCATATATATATAGTATAGTAGGATTACAGATGTATGTCGAGAGAAAAAAAATCTATTAGAGTAGACATTTAATACATTTGGGACTGAAAGCAAACTGCCGTGGAATCTCATTGTAATTAGCTGATGAAAGCTGGAAGTGTTTCTGCTTTGTTTGTATCAAATAAACATGTTGTTTCAATTGGAATAACCAGTTATTGTGACATGCATAAGTTGAGCCACACAAATCAGTAACAACCCCCTTGCATGCTAGTCAAATCATGTAATAAAAAATAAATAATATACTTATATGCAAATTGTGCCTATATGGCTTCACTATAAGTCAATGGACAAGCTGTACATGAGACACAAAGGACGGCTAAACAGCATACAGGGTTGCCGTTTTGGTTCTATCAAAGTTTAAAGG
Source organism: Siphonodentalium dalli (assembly GCA_032622095.1). Classification (NCBI taxonomy): domain Eukaryota; kingdom Metazoa; phylum Mollusca; class Scaphopoda; order Gadilida; family Siphonodentaliidae; genus Siphonodentalium; species Siphonodentalium dalli. The sequence continues at coordinate 113,853,234 of CP136062.1, read as the reverse complement.
AACTCATTTAGTTTCAGAAGTGTAAAAGGATTGGTTCAAGGACAAATCAAGATATGCCGCATATCATTGATGGTGCTAAAATTATAAAAATGGGATGCAGATCGAGTTTATATATGCTGTGGATCACTCAATTAAAAACATCACGGACTTTGCATGAAGTATGATTTTGATCATGAAGGAAGTGGTAATTGTAAAAGTAACACAGGCACTAACTGCAATTTTTGTTAGATTTTATGTTTAAAGGTACTCAACCCGATAAAACTCCTCTCAATTACTATTTCAATGGCTTCGGGGGTCAAAAATATTTGATTCGAGTCGAGGAAGTCACCCATCAAAGCTCAGATTTGTTAGATATCGATTTTAGAAATCTATTATTTTTCATTATCGGGAATACTATCTGGCCCAGAACTCAGTCAAAATTGCGTTAAAGGTACTCAACCCGTAAAGAGGGTGCCCATCTCAACAGATTCTAACAACAACAATCCGATCAGAGGGTCCTATATTACTATTTCTTTGGCTTTGGGGGTAAAAAATATTTGATTCGAGTCGAGGAACCCATCAAACAAAGCTCAGAGTTATTAGATATTGATTTTTCAAATTTGTTATGTTCTCGAGATTAGTACTAATAACTGCCGTAATCTGCTCTGGATGTGTACTCAAAATCTATTCAAACAGACAAGGATGAATAACTCTAAAATCAAGTGGTAATTTTAACACAATTTTTACTGAGTTCTGGGCCAGATAGTATTCCCGATAATGAAAAATAATAGATTTCTAAAATCGATATCTAACAAATCTGAGCTTTGATGGGTGACTTCCTCGACTCGAATCAAATAGTTTTGACTCCCGAAGCCATTGAAATAGTAATTGAGAGGAGTTTTATCGGGTTGAGTACCTTTAAAATTACCACTTGATTTTAGAGTTATTCATCCTTGTCTGTTTGAATAGATTTGGAGTACACATCCAGAGCAGATTACGGCAGTTATTGGTACTCATCTCGAGAACATAACAAATTTGAAAAATCAATATCTAATAACTCTGAGCTTTGTTTGATGGGTTCCTCGACTCGAATCAAATATTTTTTACCCCCAAAGCCAAAGAAATAGTAATATAGGACCCTCTGATCGGATTGTTGTTGTTGGAATCTGTTGAGATGGGGACCCTCTTTACGGGTTGAGTACCTTTAAGCATACATGCATATGCACATGCATACTACACAAACAGCAACAATATCCATGTTACTGAACTCGTGGAAAATAAAGTAAATAACAATTTAAATACAATGGGGCCGTTTTGGCCTCAGTGATTCAAAGAAGATAGTTTTTTTGAGAACCAAACTTTCTTTGTTTTCGCCCATATCTAGAATGGGCCAGAGTAGACCTCACCCACTGTATCAAGTTTGCAAAGACTACACAGTCGTGTGTCCATGTGGCCCCAATTAGTTTTTCTTCGGCATATATTATCGATATTTGGCTGCCATGTATTAACGCACTTTGTCAGATGTTCATTGACAAAGCGCTTTCGAGACCAAAATGACACAAACTTCACCAAGATGAACCTCTCATTTCTGGGTTTTGCGTTGGCGCCATCAGCAGCTGTAGGAGGTCAAAGGTCATTCGAAATCTATAATCTGCATGCTAGTCAACAAGCCCATGTTTATGTGTGTCGAACTTATTGAATCCGTTTATTAAAGGGGCGTTTCCCGCTATTTCTTTCAACAGGGCCCAATGAGCGTTGGATGGGAATTTGGCTGCACCACATGTGGAAACGACATAAGAATGCATTTTGTGAGAGCCATCAGGCTCGAGCGAAATGTGAATATCTATATCTTCTGTAAGTTATGTCGATCACTTCTCAATTCTGACAATAATTTTTGTTCGCTATGTATTACACATAACATCCCTTTGATAAATTTCATTTAAATTGCATCCACAATAGAGTGCTAGCATCACACGAAAGATACAGAATATGAAGGTAGGGGGTTGATCATGATGCCACTTATAATGTGTCCATGGTGGTGGTTGCGTATGCCCCCCCCCCCCCTATTGAGAAATTGCAGATTAGAAACAATGGATCATATGCGTGGTCAAAAGCTAAACACAACAGATACACAATATATACTTTATCACATGAAACACCTATTATATAATTTAAAAAGTCATTACATATTTCCCTAATCTCCCACTAGTTTTGGGAATATATGAATATACGCGTGCATCCCGGGATCACTTGGCATCGCGCCAACAAAAATGACCGCGCGCCTTTACATTTATTCAGATGGATTAATACTATTTTTCGAAATGCAGCGCATGACACAAACACCAGACAATGCAAAATGATTACTTTGTTCGTTAAAGTTAAATTATTGTCCAACTTCGTTACACTAAGGTGACGAGTATTTATAATTGGAAATCTGAGTCGGAAAATAAACAACCGGCAAAAATTCGGAGTGGGAAAATCGCGAACTCTGATTGATACACTTAGATCATCCGATTTACTTGTTGCTTTTAATTTCTAACTATTGGAATTTGAGTCATGAAATTTCCAACTATTGAAAATTATGGTCCTCATTGGGGGTGAGACACCCAACACCCCCTATCGGTATACGTGCATGGCTGCTATAATGCTGCAGGATGGCAAACTGATACTATTAAGAAAATGCACAGTTATATTTCCTAAAGTTGTCATTTTGCGATGTGTCGCTAATACGAGCGATTTGAGAAATGTATGCATGAAACATTCATGAACAGATATATTTTAATATATTTTAATCATGGTTGCTCATGTGTTTTGTCGCTTTGCAACAACTAACAGTGTCATCAATATAGATATGCTTTTGAATGTTATATGATAAGCATATATATTATAGATCTCTGGAAAAGTGTAATTGAAATGATGTTGTTGTTGGTTTCTATATATAGTCTCTGAGTCGTAGAATAAGGTAACCAGATTTCCATTATTTGAAAGTTTGTTGAGTACGAAGTAATGTTGCGGATGGCAGATTAGCCGGAATGCGAAAATACCAATTGTCGTTGTCGAGTAATTTTTGGACAGTCTTCAAGCGAATATAAAATAAATGTTATATTATATGCATATATACTAGTCCCATATATTCATTTAAGTCATTGTATGGTCACTAGCCAGTGAGTGGCTTGAGTTTACGCCCCGTATCAACATAATTTTTTACACGATCATGTGTGCCACGCGTTGCCAACTTTGTTTTTAAGATAACAAATTAACATGAACGTTTACAGAATACATCTTCGACTCAAATTACTAAATGTATTATCTCATTCGGTTGTATATAAGAGTATACATTGGAACGGTCTATATATTATTTGGAGGGGTAATCGTGTAATCATAACGGAAGACATACACAAAAGCAGCCCATTTTGTTGAATTTATTATCTGAACATTTCCGAAGAGAAATAAAGTCACCTTATTCGGGGGACGTGTGATCTAGCGGCGTGTTATTGCCATTGTGATTGACCACCAAAAACACTGCTTACCATGGCATTGCGGCGATTAGGCCAAAAATAAAATAGACCTGGCGTTTCTGGTGACCCGCCCGCCCCTAGCGCGCCGGCCTATTCCGTCGCCACCGACCATTTCCATTTTATTGATTTTGCAAAATTAGTATCACTGTCGGATACCCGTTTAGGTTCGGACATTCCAAGATGGCGGCGCCCACTTAAGCAGATAAACGGTAAGTGTATATATTGTCTCCAAGCGGCAATCAACGACATCTTTCGGTGATACTCCTTGAAACAGTTATGTAGGAATTTGTATGCCCAACACATACCTAACACGCCTTTCGCATGGCAGGCATGTGAATTGTTGTATTTGGCGTGTCAAGTCGTCATAATTTTTTGAAATTTTATCGAGGCGGCGAAATGTTCGCTTTTACTTATTTTTTCTGGCCCTGGGCTCATGCATCCGCAAATTTATGTATTGTTGTGTGTAGAATTGGTCACCACACATCTTCGGAATGCAAAACCGGCGATATTTTTATTGTCTAACTCCGAAAAACGACCTTTGAAAATTTCAAAATGTTCAGGTTCGGATTCGCAACATTCGCGATGATTTTGTTCAGGTTCAGACACAATTTTCGTTCAGGTTCGGACAAATTTGGTTCAGGTTCGGACGCATCAAAAACTTCGCATAAAAATGACACGCCGAGGTACAGTCGCGTTCTTATTGCGTTTTTGTGCATTTGGTTATCTTCCATTCGTAAAAGAAACGATAAATGGGGAACACGAGGCATGGTTTTAGCCCACTCGTGAATAATTGGGCGGACTTTCTTATTTTATGCGTGTGAGATTTATGCGATCACGTGATTCTCCTCCACATCCACATACGATGCCACGAAGGTCGCCGCACGTAGATGAGCAGATACCTGTCCATAATATAAGTTACACGGCTTTTTGAGGGGGATACTGTGTGGTATGACCCGGTAGAGGCTCGTATCCCCCGAGGCGATCCCCCCTCAACAAGCCGTGTAATGATGTATTTACCCCCAGTCTCTATTAACAATATATAATTCCCAGACATAAAGCGCAGAAACGAGCCACGAACAGTGACTCTATTTTGTTAGACTGCTTAGAAGATGAATGTGATTATATAGCTGTTCCCACAATTTGCCCATAAATACTTGCTGATAGATAGACAATATATACCATGTTTTGTATCAATAATTGGATGATATATTTGGGTATTCACACGAAACATATTCTTTTCAATATAAGCCTTATGTGTTTTGCCTCATTTCTAAATGTTGAATCCGGTTACAAGTTAACCATTTGTCACACGACTATTATGCAGGACTATTAATTAGAGCCCGAACATGTTGCGTTCTATTCAGCACTATGCGAACATAGAGAATATTATGGTTTGCCGAATAATACCTGCAATATGCGAATCTTCACGAGCGGCGATATTTCAGGAATATATTATTCGAGAAACCATATGTGTTCTCTTTATGTTATGCTTATGGTGAGCAATTCTGCAAAACTACAAGTATTTGTTTATCGAAACAAGAATTTAGACGCCGAAGTGGCGAAACTTATGCAAACAATATCAGCTCTTCCGTTGGCAAATTAAGCATTTCTAAATTTTGGTGGAAATTTTCCTTCATGCGCTTAAGAGAATAGTGCCTACACAATGGTTAAATATTACACACAGAAACCCAATTAACAAATAACTGAATACGTAATAAAACGGGATCATTTGTTTTTCTTTAGAACTTATCGCAGTAATAAACTATTTTCAGTCTTCCGCGGAATTTCGCGTAGTTACATTGATAATACACGCGTCAATAATTGTGTACCTTTTTTTAAACAGAAGTATCTACAGTGAGATAACGTTTGAAAATTATTATCCATGCCAAGGTCCTGACGAAAGAGAGCGCATCGTATGTCATTTAAAATTACAGCTATTTCATAGGGAAACATATGAAAAACAACGCTAATTGTCCCCACAACCGGTTGTAACTAACAATCTGATTGACAACAACGTCACGTTTAAATCATGCACCATGTCCCCGTAACTCTTGACAGTGGGCGTATAAAAGCACGTGAAACATCGTGGTTATGAATTACCCTTGAACTATATAGCAGTTTCACCAATCTTGACATTGTTCTAGCGCGCTGAGCTTAATTGACATCACCTAAAACAGGATCGATAGGTCTGCTACTGAATTATTCGTATTGGTGCTGATTGGTGTGAATTTATATGATAACCTATAAAAAGCACACCACATGGTAGCTATTGATGTGGGACAAAATCGTTAGCTCCGCCAACATCGTGGGATACTAGGAGATTTAATACCCGGATGTCTCTTTTTGAAAACCCTTGGCTCCGCCTCGGGGTTCAAAATCGAGAACCAGGTACTAAATATTCATGTATCCCCGATATTTCAGAAGATAAGTAATAATACCACTGTTGCTCATATGTAAAATGTAATAATTCCCACTAGCTGGTTTATAGTAGACATTGCTCGAGAATATTCAACTGTGGCTTTTATCCCATTAATTCGGAAAATTTACCACCTATATTTGGAAATTTCAGCTGACATATTTAGATATAACAAATTAACAATGCATGTTCGTTAATAACACGCACAATAAGATCGCGACTGCACCTCGGCATGTCATTTATAGGTAAGGTTTTGATGCGTCCGAACCTGAACTAAAATTGTCCGAACCTGAACCAAATTTGTCCGAACCTGAACGAAAATTGTGTCTGAACCTGAACAAAATCATCACGAATGTTGCGAATCCGAACCTGAACATTTTGAAATTTTCAAAGGTCGTTTTTCGGAGTTAGACAATAAAAATATCGCCGGTTTTGCATTCCGAAGATGTGTGGTGACCTAATCTACCCACAACAATACATAAATTTGCGGATGCATGAGCCCAGGGCCAGAAAAATACGAAAAAGCGAACATTTCGCCGCCTCGATAAAATTTCAAAAAATTATGACGACTTGACACGCCAAATACAACAATTCACATGCCTGTCATGCGAAAGGCGTGTTACGTATGTGTTGGGCATACAGTTTCCTACATAACTGTTTCAAGGTGTATCACCAAAAGATGTCGTTGATTGCCGCTTGGAGACAATATATACACTTACCGTTTATCTGCTTAAGTGGGCGCCGCCATCTTGGAATGTCCGAACCTAAACGGGTATCCGACAGTGAGTATGCATCGAATTTTATTTTCTGTGTAAACCGATTCATATCCGTGTAAAACAGACACATCACGTATATGTTAAACCGAAAATTATACCTAACTTCAATTAGGTCATAGCCGAATCAAACTTATTTTTTTATGTTTTATTCAATAAAACAATAAATTACACTATATTCTAATATAATGTACTTAATAGTTTTATTATTTTATAGTACATTAAAAACAAGGAGAAGCAGTCTGGTGGTATTCATATTTATTTTGAGCAAAGTTGAAAATAAAATGAAAAAATAAAACAAAATGAAAAGCCAACCGTGCCCCCCCCCCCCCCACCCCATTTTTTTCTTGCATGTCACCAGAAACACAGGTATATATATTTTTGGGCATTACCATAGTTTTACCACTATAATTCAATTTACAATGGTTTTATAAGTGGTAAGACTAAGGTAACGTAATCACCATGGTGACCATCATAGTGAAATAGACCATAATTAAGTTACAACGGTGTTTTGGAAGGTAAAAATTTGGTAATCACAATGGTACAAAAGTCCACTATACCAAACGTCCCAGACTAAGATAGCTTTATTTGACCGCTGGCTTTTTTTGGGGAAATGAATACAACTTTTTCTTCCAAATGTATATGTTGTTTCCACACCTACATGTAGTTTTATTTGATTAGACCCACGAATCCACAGATCCCCACAACAAAAAATGACACCACCCCTCTAATACTAATACTAGGATTAAGTATTATTGGGGTGGGGTAAAATTGTGTTCTGGAGACGTGTGGATTAATCAATACATTAATTCAATACATGAATTCAATACATTTGACATCAAACAATGAAAATATCATCCGGAAACCAAAATAATCGGAAAATTCTAAGTCAACAAGGGTCATAACTCCGGTAAAAATAAGTGGACCCATCGAACCAAAATTCGAACTTGATATATATCTTATGTAAGTGATCCATATAGCAACTTTGAAAACAATGCTATAACTAAAATTAAAGTTATCATCCGGAAACCAAAATAATAGGAAATTTCTAAGTCGACAAGTCATCCATATACCAAACTTAAACACAATCGTATAACTATAACTAAATTTATCATACGGAAACTAAATAATCAGCAAATTCTAGTTAACAACGTAACCGATATTCGATATTGATCTGGAAGTTTGTGTGATTGAAGTGAATTAACCATTCTGCAATGTTTCATATAACACTAGAACTAACTTTGTTTATTTGTATGACATACTAGTTTCGATACATTCTTATTGTATCTTGTTGTACCCTTTCAGTCTGGCTGGTCGAAAAAAGGTTGACCTAGAACAAATTTCGACTAAATTGGTTTGTATACCATTTTGAAGAGAAATCTATCCTCTATATAACATATCAAAAATCCGCTAAAATCCGCTTTGAGCAATTTTTGTAATTCAAGATGGCGTCTAAGATGGCTGCCATTTCCGTTAAATCAGTTTTACGCAATTTTTGTGAGAAAATCTTGTCATATGTATACACTGGTATACATTTTTGTGAAGCTTGGCATAACGCCACCTTTGTATTCCAAAATTGGAACTACCAGTCCAAAATGGCGGCCGGAAATGGAAAATTTAAGGTTTTTATACGCCCTTTTGAAAAAAGGTCGTATTATGTTATAAATAAATCAGTCCGTCCGGACGGGAACCCATTACTATATCCCCCGCAAATTTTAAATTTGGCGGGGGATAACAAAAAGTGGGGAAAATGGATTCCTGATGGAAATGATAATTTTGACTAGCCCTTTATAAAAATCTTTTGGGGGTGATAGCCTCAACTTCTATTTGTGTTTAAGGGAATAAATGTGAAAACGGCCTCCCATACAGGACAACACATTTCGGGTTTTCGTGGGGTGTGTATTCGATGGATGTCTTATAGTTGCAGTATGTAACTATTATGACCGCGTTAATTGCGTTCGATGTTTAGGCATGAACAATGGCTGGGCCAAGCACACTTGAAGATTTTATGGCGGGAACCCAATTTTGTATCCGCATTTAGAAGCTTTCTGGTTTGGTGAATGAAAAACCTGCAGTAATAGTAATTTGAAAGATTAGTTGTTTTTACGGAATTCATGAATATATTTTATATTATAATTTATATTTATGGCTAATAATATGATCTTGGTGATGTTACCATTTCTGACTATGGTTTTCTTGTAACCTATTGTGTGCTACATTAGCCCAACTGATGTGCATCAGAATTAGGTTATTTTATAATGATGCGCATATTGCAGATAGAGTTGTCCCTCTTGTAATGTTCACTTGAAAAGAACACTTAATAAAGACATCTACTTGTATGCACATTACAGGAGGGGCAAATCGGCATCCTCTTGCATTTTCGTGATCAACTGTCAATATAGCCAGTCGTATATGCGAAACCATTTAGTTCAACGATTCCGAAAGCAGAAAGAACCGGTCTGTAATTCAAGTATGATCCGCTCCTAAGTTTGCAGATATCTTTTGCAGTAACCCTAAAAATTTACTTCCGGTATCAAGCGAACTTCTGCTGTGAAAACGATTTTAAGGTGAATAATTGACGGCTAAAGCGTTTTTAGATAAATTAGAAGAATTTTCGTTAGTTAAAAAAACCGAGTGTTTTTCCAATAAGTTAATGTGAATGTCTTGCAACCTTGCAATTTTTTTTAGATCAAGTTCTGTAAGTTCTTCTGCAAGTGCAAGTTCTGGTTTGTCGTCAACGACTTCGGACTTGAACCACAGTCCCTAGGAGTCACTGTTAGTTGAATAAAATATTATTTAATAATATTAAATCAATATATTATAGTTAGTTATTATATTAATATATATACCAGTTTGGCAAGTAAAAATTTTGTATACTGCATTTTCATTGGCAGATGATTTGCAATAAAATACAGAGCACACATTTTTATGCCACACAAACATTCGCGAATTCTGAGTTTATATCATCATATTCCGTATTTTTTTCTTGAAACGATGGTGTATTCAGATTGTTAGTATCTTTGCCAACTTACGAGAAAATAGCTGTTAGTTACTCGAATATTCTTTCAGGTGCAAACTCAGTGGAATTCTTTACGATTTGGGAACACACTGTCCATTCTCTAAATAGCAAATTACTTATTCGCAACCGGTATTTGTTAAAACACGTGTGACATGCAGCCAGTGCTCTGAGTACGAAATCGGCTTTGATTACCGGATTAATGGCTACAATGCTCAATTCTCATTCAGATAATTGGAATAGTACGGATTATGGTGCCACCGCCTTCCAGTTCTTCCAGAGCATTAATACACGTGTGCACGCGTGGAATATTACTCAACTTAATTTTACCTGTGATCATGTTCGTTGAATTAAAATCATATGCGACGACCATATTGGGCCAACATCTCCTTTGTCATTCGATTCGTGTTCGCTCCTCGTGTGCTGCACTGTTCTTTATTCACTGGTGAAGTTAGTAGTTCTACATGGCCAGACCTGGAACCCGTTGTGCAAAAGAACTCATAGATTCCCTTCACGTTTCGCTATGGTAAATATATAGTCTAGTGCTTTACATATAGGCCTACCGTACCCAACATTCAAAGATCTTTATATCATAATTAGTATTATGTTATGTGTATGGCACATATTTCGGACATTTTATCTTTACACCCTACTGCGGCTCCAAATTTATTCTGTGCGCGAACATTTTCAAACGTTATTTCATGGGTTAAACGTTTATATATATTGTAGTATGCCCTATATCTACATCGCATTTAGGAGAATATCGTTCTTCTGTTATATATACTTTAAATTGGAAGTTACTATGCTCTCAATTAAATATGAGGACAAGTGTCTGCAATTCAATCAAACGTAGCGTGTAGTGTTATATGAATTAGGAAACATTTCAGTAACAATATCAAGTGACAGCATGATGGCTAAGAAACAGGCTGACGGCATGACGTCATTGTTTATCAGTATGCACCTTGTTCTACGCGTTACGCTTATTCCTTATGGCGTCGTGTTTGTGTCTCTGGGTGGGGATACATTTTAACATTAAATAAAACGGAGTAGTTGAATTCGCGGAACAATTCATTAGTAGACCTAACAATTATGGTATAAATAAAATACACCCTTAAATAGTAGTAAAGAGTACCATTTTTCACCAATCGTTTTGTTTTAGTGTAAACAATATTTATTTGAACAAAAGAACAGAACATCACATTGACAATTATACATATTGAGAAAAAAAACATAGTTCAAATGAGGATTAGATAACAAGCCATGAGCCTATGGCTTTTATAAAAATCTTTTCCTCCAAAAATGTTACCCCGAGTGTCAATACAGACAGCTACAGGGTAAAGAGGACGGGAATTTGAATATTGTTCTGTGTTTTCAAATAAATGTTGGGAAGTTAGTTAAGCGAGTGCAGGGGTCAGAAAGATGGAGGAGTGATAGAAGGGAGGAGATTATGAAATAGACAAGAAAGATAATAAAGTAGGTGGAAAAGAAGTGTGATAAATGCTGTATACAATAATCCCTCAGTCATAATCTAAATTTCACATTATGGCGTTAAATCATGGTGTATTGTCCAATATAGAAACGGAATTAGACCCCAAATACGTCTCGGCACCCAGGAGAGATGATGCATGAAAATAAGTATATATTAGGATAATTGTTATACTTGTAGTGCGTATCAATATAATCTAGATACAATTAGTACATGTAATTACAATCAGTAGTAAGTCCATTAATATGCCAAGGTCAGCACGGTTGAGCATGCACTCCGTGGGCAGACAGGCGGATATGCACAAACACAATGTGCAGAAACGCGACTTACATATTTATACATACAATTTATGCACGTCATGTTCACATACACGACCCCCTGCGCACGGAGCTCACACATTATCGAAACGTCGACTTTGGATAATAAACAGTTGTACAGCTTCAAATATTATAGAATTTGTTTCATCGGACATCTCATTTGACCCATATAATAGGACATCAATGTTCACATCTGCTCGCGAAAATGGTAGAGCGGCTATCATATTAGCTCTAATTTGACTATATTGGGGACATTGCAAAAGTCAGTGGTACGCGGATTCAACTACAAATTCTCCACAAGAGCAAAATGGGGAATCTCTTACGTAATTTACAACAAGATCTTTGTTCAGATGGCTGCACCCCAGTCTCATTCTTGTGTGATATACTTGGCCTCTACGAGAGTGACTATGATAATAAAACTTAGCTAAATTAGTATGACCGACCTTCAGAAGACGCTTGAATTCTTCCACGGTTGATGATGCTTTTATTGAGACAGGTATATTATTACATGCGCGTATTGCTGACGGTAAGAACGTATCCATATATTTATTTCTGTTACTATCGTTTTGTTTTAACTACTCGCCAACAGACTTAATAAAACCACAATTCCACTCATTGTGTTTTTTTAGTCTCCGCCACTAGGGGCTTATGTGTGTAGGCTGTTCTATATATGTGCTCTCTTTTTTCCTAAAAATGTCTAATCCCAAAAGATAACTTCATAGACATGTATGCAGAGTAACATGTATAGATCTATGTATATCAACACAGAACAACCCGTTCTTTTTTTTCAAGTCACACGTAATATAAATTAGTGCGCTCAAAAAAGATTAAATGCTAACAGTTAAAATTGCGGACGGGAAACAATCGAATTATCAGCTATATGGCTCACAAATTACCTTTTAACCGTCAACAACTCGCGAAAATGTATAATTTGGATGACCAGGAACGGTCACATATCAGTCAAGAACTATCACAAATAAGAACATCGCGATGGTCGGATAAACAAATTTATATGTTTTGAATTGAATAAAAAACACCATTCGAATTTTAATTATCAACCCGATATCACCATTTCAACATTAGATGTCCGGGATCCGTTTCGTATTTTAGTCAAATGTTCAATGTTGCGAATTCGCTTTAAGGAAGTGTCAATAAGGAACTGAAGAGAGACACTACCGCGTCAGCAAAAAATTATTTTCACCAGTTCCATAAATGTGAATTTATGCTGATATTTGGATGGAAAATCACGATTTATGTACAAATCAGACCAGGTAGAGTTGATATGAACCAATGAGCGCATTAAGAACTATTAACTTAATTGTCACATGTCAATTGTGGGGAGATAAATGCAATTTTTTCGAACGAAAAATCCAATTGTTCGTTTTAGTGATAGAGCACAGGGGGTGGTCTCTAGCCAATGAGATTATTGTTTACATAATAACAAAATCTGAAGTTGCTTAACTGCACCTGTTATCTGTATAGTGGAGGTAATGTATCTAGATCTATTTGTTATATTTTAATAAAATATAATATTACATGGACAGTGATTCCTAGGACTGTGCTTGAACTGAACAGTTGAAGAACTTTGAACAACAAGTCAAGTAGCAGGTACCACAGGAGTTTGTCAGAATGATAATAAATAATAGTAATAATAAATATATACAAATAGAAACAGTAATAAGACTAGGATTGAAACAAGGGGATTAGTGATTTGAGCTATAAATGTTTATTTAATTTATAACTATTTGACTCGAAAATAGGAAACGGTATTTTGCCTCGAAAAACCAACGAGGGAACATAACAACAGACAAGACAACGGTAAACACGTTATTATAACTATATATTTGACCCCCTCCACCTTTACCCTTTAATAATATATAAGAACATTGTGTAAATATATTACACGTTATACATTCTATAATGGCGAGAGAATATCTTAAACACCTATATTATACCACAGTCCTAGGAATCACTGTCCATGTAATATTAAATTTGATTAAAATATAACAAATAGATCTAGATACATTACCTCCACTATACAGATAACAGGTGCAGTTAGGCAACTTCAGATTTTGTTATTATGTAAACAATAATCTCATTGGCTAGAGACCACCCCCTGTGCTCTATCACTAAAACGAACAATTGGATTTTTCGTTCGAAAAAATTGCATTTATCTCCCCACAATTGACATGTGACAATTAAGTTAATAGTTCTTAATGCGCTCGTTGGGTCATATCAACTCTACCTGGTCTGATTTGTACATAAATCGTGATTTTCCATCCAAATATCAGCATAAATTCACATTTATGGAACTGGTGAAAATAATTTTTGCTGACGCGGTAGTGTCTCTCTTCAGTTCCTTATTGACACTTCCTTAAAGCGAATTCGCAACATTTGACTAAAATACGAAACGGATCCCGGACATCTAATGTTGAAATGGTGATATCGGGTTGATAATTAAAATTCGAATGGTGTTTTTTATTCAATTCAAAACATATAAATTTGTTTATCCGACCATCGCGATGTTCTTATTTGTGATAGTTCTTGACTGATATGTGACCGTTCCTGGTCATCCAAATTATACATTTTCGCGAGTTGTTGACGGTTAAAAGGTAATTTGTGAGCCATATAGCTGATAATTCGATTGTTTCCCGTCCGCAATTTTAACTGTTAGCATTTAATCTTTTTTGAGCGCACTAATTTATATTACGTGTGACTTGAAAAAAAAGAACGGGTTGTTCTGTGTTGATATACATAGATCTATACATGTTACTCTGCATACATGTCTATGAAGTTATCTTTTGGGATTAGACATTTTTTGGAAAAAAGAGAGCACATATATAGAACAGCCTACACACATAAGCCCCTAGTGGCGGAGACTAAAAAAACACAATGAGTGGAATTGTGGTTTTATTAAGTCTGTTGGCGAGTAGTTAAAACAAAACGATAGTAACAGAAATAAATATATGGATACGTTCTTACCGTCAGCAATACGCGCATGTAATAATATACCTGTCTCAATAAAAGCATCATCAACCGTGGAAGAATTCAAGCGTCTTCTGAAGGTCGGTCATACTAATTTAGCTAAGTTTTTTATTATCATAGTCACTCTCGTAGAGGCCAAGTATATCACACAAGAATGAGACTGGGGTGCAGCCATCTGAACAAAGATCTTGTTGTAAATTACGTAAGAGATTCCCCATTTTGCTCTTGTGGAGAATTTGTAGTTGAATCCGCGTACCACTGACTTTTGCAATGTCCCCAATATAGTCAAATTAGAGCTAATATGATAGCCGCTCTACCATTTTCGCGAGCAGATGTGAACATTGATGTCCTATTATATGGGTCAAATGAGATGTCCGATGAAACAAATTCTATAATATTTGAAGCTGTACAACTGTTTATTATCCAAAGTCGACGTTTCGATAATGTGTGAGCTCCGTGCGCAGGGGGTCGTGTATGTGAACATGACGTGCATAAATTGTATGTATAAATATGTAAGTCGCGTTTCTGCACATTGTGTTTGTGCATATCCGCCTGTCTGCCCACGGAGTGCATGCTCAACCGTGCTGACCTTGGCATATTAATGGACTTACTACTGATTGTAATTACATGTACTAATTGTATCTAGATTATATTGATACGCACTACAAGTATAACAATTATCCTAATATATACTTATTTTCATGCATCATCTCTCCTGGGTGCCGAGACGTATTTGGGGTCTAATTCCGTTTCTATATTGGACAATACACCATGATTTAACGCCATAATGTGAAATTTAGATTATGACTGAGGGATTATTGTATACAGCATTTATCACACTTCTTTTCCACCTACTTTATTATCTTTCTTGTCTATTTCATAATCTCCTCCCTTCTATCACTCCTCCATCTTTCTGACCCCTGCACTCGCTTAACTAACTTCCCAACATTTATTTGAAAACACAGAACAATATTCAAATTCCCGTCCTCTTTACCCTGTAGCTGTCTGTATTGACACTCGGGGTAACATTTTTGGAGGAAAAGATTTTTATAAAAGCCATAGGCTCATGGCTTGTTATCTAATCCTCATTTGAACTATGTTTTTTTTCTCAATATGTATAATTGTCAATGTGATGTTCTGTTCTTTTGTTCAAATAAATATTGTTTACACTAAAACAAAACGATTGGTGAAAAATGGTACTCTTAACTACTATTTAAGGGTGTATTTTATTTATACCATAATTGTTAGGTCTACTAATGAATTGTTCCGCGAATTCAACTACTCCGTTTTATTTAATGTTAAAATGTATCCCCACCCAGAGACACAAACACGACGCCATAAGGAATGAGCGTAACGCGTAAAACAAGGTGCATACTGATAAACAATGACGTCATGCCGTCAGCCTGTTTCTTAGCCATCATGCTGTCACTTGATATTGTTACTGAAATGTTTCCTAATTCATATAACACTACACGCTACGTTTGATTGAATTGCAGACACTTGTCCTCATATTTAATTGAGAGCATAGTAACTTCCAATTTAAAGTATATATAACAGAAGAACGATATTCTCCTAAATGCGATGTAGATATAGGGCATACTACAATATATATAAACGTTTAACCCATGAAATAACGTTTGAAAATGTTCGCGCACAGAATAAATTTGGAGCCGCAGTAGGGTGTAAAGATAAAATGTCTGAAATATGTGCCATACACATAACATAATACTAATTATGATATAAAGATCTTTGAATGTTGGGTACGGTAGGCCTATATGTAAAGCACTAGACTATATATTTACCATAGCGAAACGTGAAGGGAATCTATGAGTTCTTTTGCACAACGGGTTCCAGGTCTGGCCATGTAGAACTAGTAACTTCACCAGTGAATAAAGAACAGTGCAGCACACGAGGAGCGAACACGAATCGAATGACAAAGGAGATGTTGGCCCAATATGGTCGTCGCATATGATTTTAATTCAACGAACATGATCACGGGTAAAATTAAGTTGAGTAATATTCCACGCGTGCACACGTGTATTAATGCTCTCAATCAAGAGAACTGGAAGGCGGTGGCACCATAATCCGTACTATTCCAATTATCTGAATGAGAATTGAGCATTGTAGCCATTAATCCGGTAATCAAAGCCGATTTCGTACTCAGAGCACTGGCTGCATGTCACACGTGTTTTAACAAATACCGGTTGCGAATAAGTAATTTGCTATTTAGAGAATGGACAGTGTGTTCCCAAATCGTAAAGAATTCCACCGAGTTTGCACCTGAAAGAATATTCGAGTAACTAACAGCTATTTTCTCGTAAGTTGGCAAAGATACTAACAATCTGAATACACCATCGTTTCAAGAAAAAAATACGGAATATGATGATATAAACTCAGAATTCGCGAATGTTTGTGTGGCATAAAAATGTGTACTCTGTATTTTATTGCAAATCATCTGCCAATGAAAATGCAGTATACAAAATTTTTACTTGCCAAACTGGTATATATATTAATATAATAACTAACTATAATATATTGATTTAATATTATTAAATAATATTTTATTCAACTAACAGTGATTCCTAGGGACTGTGATTATACTATAGTCTGTTGCGATCTTCACGACTTCAGATAGATTGCTATTATAAGACTATTATACATCAATATGACCGCATGTAACTTACATTTAACTTTGCATTGACTATATCACATATGTTCTCTAAATACTTTATATCACCGCGACGGCAGGTTTCTTTTGCGAAGCGTTTTCTGTTGTCTCCGTAAAGGCGCCACGTGACGGTGTCTCTGTGGTTCTGGCATAATTTATCAACTCTCTGGAGGAATCTCTTTGCAACAGTGGTCCGAATATTTCGACCCAATCTTGGAAATGTTACTGACACTGTCGGTCTTTTTCTCATCCCGATATAACAGTGTTGTGTTACCAAGTAATGCTGTTACGATCGACACGTATTATTAACTCTTATAGATAGATAGATAGATAGATAATTTTGTAATGGCTAAAAGATGCAAAATTTGCAGACATGAGCATAAGCATATATACAAAAGTGTAAACACAGAGTGTGACATTCATATAATATAAATATAAAAAGTATAGATATATATATAGATATAAATCACAAAGATAATTGTGCATCATCCACCAATAACGTACGCTAATGCCTAATGTCCCGAACAGAAGAACAGACCGGAATATTCGGACAAGTGACCGGCAGAGATTCCTCGGCCCTTTTATTTTAGGTGTACAATTTTGCCCGGACACCGTAACCTGGCGCCTTCACGGACGACAGATAACGCTTCGCAAATGAAACCTGCCGTCGCGGTGATATAAAGAGAACATAAGGTGATATTGTCAATTCTATGCTATATGTAAGTTGCAACGGTCAGAATGATGTATACCAGTCATAATATCAATGATTTAATATGGAGATTGCCACGATCGATAACGTGTTTACCATTTCTGATTTTCGTGTTACCAAAAATAATCAAAATATGACGTAAATCGCTAATCTTCTAGTTGCCCCCCTATTCTTTATATTATATATATATATATATATATTATATATATTATATTTTTTATTTACTATCATCTTGTCAAACCCCTGTGCAGGTACGCAGGTACATCACTCCCACGAGATGTCACTATTAAGCGTATTCTAACAAATGCAATCCCACCATGGAAATGGAGCGGGTTAATTGATTCTATTGATCACTTGCTTATCAATCTTTCGCGCTAAAAAGAAAGCCGAATAAATAAGCTAGTTCAGTAGTTGCCAAGATCCCCTTACCTTAGCCTTTGGCTTAATGGCCTTATAAGTTATAAAAACTTATATTGTAAGGCTTATTAATCATATTGTATAAATCAATTTAATGATGGGTGAGGGTCTGGTATAAAAAAAAGTTCAGACGGTCCAGTTATCATGTCAAATCTGACTGCACTTCCTTAATTTGCTTAAAATAAAAACTTTTGGATTCAAAATTTCAGACAGTTTAAAGTTTGGAGTCTTAATTATACCCCCACTTTCGAAGTCCGTCCATCCTTCCGTCCGACCTCATAACTCGAACAACTATGAACCGATTTCAATAATTTTGTATATGCAATCTCTTTAGGACAGCCTCTCAGCATGATGCTAATTGCGGTGCGGTCCGACTTTCTTTTTTTAAGTTACGCCTTACTTTTCGACTTATTTTGACTTTCTGTCCGACTTAATAACTTTATAAACCTCATAACTCGAACAAATATGAACCGATTTCAATAATTTTTGGTATACATGCTTCTCACAACACCCTCTCTACATGATGCGGCTCAGGGTTGGCTCGGACTGTTTTTCCTAACATTACACTTCATTTTCGTGATGAACGGCAACGAATGCTGGAGCACCAGCTGAAGCAGGTGCGCTATAATTAGTAACGACTCATAAATATTAACAGATTTCAATTATATTTTCAGTACATTTATCACTGTTCGCATGATATAAACCCAAATAAATTTTAACCGACATTTGATATACAGGTCTATTGCTATAATATCTCAGATGAGTTCGAAAATCAGCTTTGTCCAAATTTCTTCCCTGGAGTTGTGTGCCTTCTTAGCAGAAGTTTGGTTTGACTGACGAAACACTCGACAAAAGCCATCTTAGATGTTAAGGTTGCATTTCATTTTCTACCCTTTTTTGGGTTTCTGCAATCATTCGAACAAATATGAACCAATTTGAATATTTTTTTCTGCGACATCATATCGATATTATTAATCCAAATTTTCTTTAAAGTTAAAACTCTTTTTTTGTTGGGTTTACGGATAATGCGGGTTGAATTTGCCACGGTGGGGGTATGCTAGCACGCGAGTGCACTAGTGATGCGAACCGGACCAACTTGGGTCCACTGCCAAGGCGGTCCAGTCCGGTCCAGGCCATTCCGGTCCGGTACTAGTACACATGCCTGGACCGATCCAAAACGGTCCGGTCCACCTATAATAGGCTATATGTTAATGAATTCTCTGTTTTCTCAATGTTTTTACTCTGTATAGTACAAGCTATACGGTTACTGAGTTCAGTGCATTGCAATCAGTCCATATATGTTAAAACTTACATTGTTTGCCGATTGTATGCATCATTGTCTGTCTCTGGTGGGATATACTGGGAACGATGCACGGTAATAGTATTTCTAGTAATGCGAACATGCACTAATTAAATGTATTGGACATATATATAGCTGGGGCCAGAATGTGTTATAACCAATCTAACATGGCACTCAACTGATCGTATGCATGGTTCGTATCATACTTATTTTCATTAAATTGAAATTTAAACGAAATAACTGTACTGATGAGTGATGACAATTATACAAATGTGTACTATTATGACTACTACATTAATATTGGAGTCTTGGAGATTGTGATGGCTGATTGTATAGTCCTGACAATTACAGTTATATACCTAAGTACAACTACTATTGGATTAATGTGACTGTCTTGTGTATGAAGTGACATGTACAAAGTACATCTATATATTGTTTTCGTGGCAACAATCGTTTAATAGATATTAACCATTTGAATGCGTCAATACATCGTTGCTAATTGATATGACGGCAAATACGCAATAATATTCGCGATAGTTTATTATAACTGAAGTAAAATAGTGGACCGGACCGGAGAGCACCGGACCGGCGGCAAAAAGCGGTCCAGTCCGGTCCAGTGACACCCGGTCCGGACCGCGGTCCACCCCTGGACCGCGGACCAGACCGGTCCAAAGCGGTCCGGTCCGCATCACTAGAGTGCACACCTCTTGTTACTCTTACTCTTAGTCAAAACTTCAAAACTGACAAAAGGCTCATTCACAAGTATATGACTATGCAAGTTTCTTTTTATCACTGTTTTGAATACCGGTATATCTTAGATATGCCACCTCATGGAGTATTTGATTCAATTCTTTAGTAGGCAACGTGCTCTTAATCTGTTATTCATATACAAACATGCATGGATTACTCAGCCACCAGTAACCTCTATACTCAAGATTACTCTAGTGCTGGGCGGTATTTCGGCATACGGATTATAATCGGTAAGATTTTCAATACAGTTACCGTTACCATGGTTTACATTTATTGGAATACAAAGAAACTACTTGGTTTCTTTACACCACAGTTATCTTTCAGTTGATAGAAACTGTTCATTCTTCACTTCTGTCACTTCTATCCTGATGACATTTGCCAAAAAATGCATTCCGTTGCTACCGGGGACAAAATCCAGCCCAATATTATATTGCAAGTGATGATTGCATCATTCTCTGCTATTTTTAAACTACCGAATGCGTGGGACAGCTTATTATATCCCGGGGTGTTCTCGAGTGGGAATGATTGATCACGTTCATAAACGTGGATTTATATGTATGATATATAATAATTCAACTGAGAAGTGAATGATAGTTCTATAAGTTAAATACATCGAAAGTAGTACACCTTATTTCCTGGCATTTAATAAAAAGCATTATACTTATTCACACCCGGCGGAACATTCCAATATCCAACTTAACAGCACATCATGCACATGCTCTGTGCGAGTCAGTGGGGGTTATTTAAATCACTTGGATGTATGATGCTTCCATAACTCGCAATTATTACCTGTATTTGAGATCAGCATACCTTGTCATGAATCCATGCATGATACATGCACACAAATGATACATTGCCACAGTTTGTTAAGCCATAATTTTATAAAAACGGAGCGTTGGTGTGTGTGTTTCCTTATTTATTGTAAGCTGTGTAGCTATTCGATTTCCTCCAAAAACAGTTGACTTGTGTACCAAACGATCACTACTCAATGGGGGTTTTAACGGATTAGTTGAAATAATCGGTAATACCGTATACCGCGGTATTGTTTAGGATTACAGCGGTATTTTTATGCTTAAATACCGCCCAGCACTAAACCTCTATCACAATGGAGATTAATCCCCAGTTTCTCACAGTTTAAATAGTTAAAAGTTACTCAATCCGATCAGAGGGTCCCCATATCACCAAGATACAACAACAACAACATTTCTTCAAAATACGCTTTAAATAGTAATCAGAATCGATTAATTGCAACAAAATAATGCTAACCACTGTCAACTATGGTATAAACTTTCCCAAAACGTGTTATTTATCAACATTTTGTTTAACAAAATATCGCCGTATTATTTACCACTTGAGTATTCACGAAATTTGGCCATATTATCACTTGTTTTTAGAGTCCATCTTCATCCACAATTTTGGCTGAGACCAGCCATATGACAGCGTGTTTCTGGGCCCCAAACAATTGAAATAACAAACTTCAAAAATCGATATCTGATCACTCTGAGCGTTGATGGGTAGGTTCCTCGACTCTAATCAAATATTTACCCCCCCCCCCCCCCCCCCCCAGGCCAAAGAAATAGTAATCTAGGGGTGTTTAATCGGATTGAGTACCTTTAATTAGCAGTCAACCGAGAAATAAAGCCACAAACTGAAAACATCGTGCTTAAGTTTGTCGATGATTAAGTGACTTATTTTGGTATTATATGGTGTCTAAATAGCTCAAACCACCACACAATACTAATCATAGTACTGGAACGAATGTTTATTCAAGACCATGTAATATCTATTCTTCATATTTATATCTTATTTGTTTCTGCACGGTTCTGCTCGATCTTCAGTATAACCAGAAAATTCCCAGTCCCGCTCTATCAAAAAAAACTGGAAAATACTTAACCCTAAAGAAAACTAGTACAAAGTTCTAAATCTCAGCTGGAAATTAGGCTGAACCTTGCCAGTTGGTAAAGCTGAACGCCAAAACTCAGTCAGAATCTTGTAATTTTCAGTAAATGGGTCAAAATCTCAAAAGGCGCACTTTTCTTGTAATACTGGTTGAACTATTCATAGACGGAAATAGACAACTTATACCTGATAGGTAATTATTTTTTCTCAAATGCTAGATCATTATGAAATTAATGAAGACTTGAATGACTTGGTAAAACCCCTTTAGCATTTGAATTATGCCTCCTCAAACTTCATGACAGCCCCAAAACCCCATGTAATACACAGTGTTCCTAATGCTCTGAGCAAAATTTATATATAAAATAATGTAAAAACCCACAGTATTAATTCCATTAAATATTGATTTAGTACTATTTTTAAAGATGTAGATTTAAAAAAAGAGGTGTGTGTCAATTTTTTTTTGGAAAATTGTACCACTAAGGCTTGTAACACTTTTTCTGTCATTCCTGTTACCGTACAACAAAACATGCATTATCAGCATAAAGGAACCAGTCTACCATTTGAAAATGACAGCTAGGTGGCACACAGGTCAAGGTCAAGTTTGCAGAAGTTAAGATGGAGGCATCTAGGAAATAGAATTTTTGCTTCTGGAGTGAACAAATTCTAGAATCGGTGAGTATGTTTATTATATGTCATATCTGTTACTGCCTTTTGGGGATGAAATATGTATAGATTAGAATGACCATATTTTTATTGCAATATTTTATGTGGATAACTTCAGAAATACACAAGAAATTATTTTGATTTCATTGACCTTAGCATGGAAAATTCCATATGGAGACAAAAAAATGTCATTCCTGTTACCATCATTCCTGTTACCGATGAAAAGTAACAGTAATGACACTGTGGTAACTGTAATGACCCCCATGTTCATGACATGAACATATATTACACTGAGAGAGATATCTCGATTAGCAACTCAGGGTTAATTAAGTTGGAAACTCAGAAGAAGGGTTTCGATGGAATTGTTTTCAAAAATTAGGCAATTTGGCACTAATTGTGACAATTTCGAAGAAGTTGGGTGTGGATCCTATTCATGAATGTGTGCGATCTAACACTTCTCTTGGTATTAACTATAAAGGGGTATTGTCTATTGTCAGCAGACCATATTCACATGGCATGCGTGCAAATGCGTGCATAAACGTAGAATTAGAACACACGTTACCTAATGGGGCCATGGCACGCGTTGCGTTGTCACAGCTTTAACGATGTGATCTAATTCAACATTGCGTCGGCTGCGATGAATTGTCTATTTCGGGAATTATGTTACCGGGAAATGACTGAGATATATAGCTGAAGTTCTTTTCTTAAAGAGGCATCTTAAATCTACATTGTTTTTAGGAAAATTGGGCTTTGAAACCACCACCATTGTATTCCTCACCCCCTAAAACCTATATATAATACAAAGATGTCCCGACAGAACCCTCCAGGTTAAAAGATTTGTTCCACTCTTATTGGGGTGGTCGTGAATTTTCCTGAATCTTCTCGTGGGGATGATGGGCAGTCCGGTAACTGAATTCGGCCACCTGTTGCCCGGGAAACCACGAGGCATGTGCATTACCTGAGTGTTCACAAGGATTGTATAATCAGCTTATCTTGATGAAGTCAAGTTAATCATTTGTGAGTTTTGTCATCCAGTGCACGGAAGTTTGTTTGTCCTGTCTCTCCACAAATCCTTTAGTACAGTCTGCAGACTGCATTTTTCTCCAATCTTCACCAAATTTCATATGCATATTCCGGTCAATGCCTAGACAACAATGTCCAATTTTTAGTTTAACTTAACAAGTCAAGCTCAGCTATTGTCATCGAGTGTGCGAGAGACTGTCTGTCCATGTGTCTGTCTACGATTTCCTTTAGCACAGTCTGTATTTCTTATCGGACCATCATTCAATTTCATATGCAGGTTCGGGTCAATGTCTAGATGAGAACTTCTCACTTTGGTTCCGGTTGGCCGCCCTAAAATGGCCATCGTGGTACTAGTAGTGGATGGATTTGACGATCCATGCATTCAATTGTAAAATAGTAATACTTCAATATACTGGTAATCATAATTTCGAATTCTATTGTTTGTTCCAGGATTAATCGACAAGGTGGTTGGTGACTTCGCTGTGATCTCATTCATGAAGAAAGTCAAACCGAATGTCTTCAAGTCTATAGTTGACTCCAGGGAGAAGGACACCATTCCACTGGCTGAGATCCTGTGTCCCATTGATTCTCCTCTGCCTGTGGTACATGGCTCAAGAGTCCGCTACGCATTCACCACAACAGAAATTAATAGAATTGAAGCACTCATGCAGAGTGTCACATCTTGATTAAAATGAGGGCGAGCTATTGTCGTTATTTGGTGTATGTTGCGGCATTATTTCCCAACCGTCGAGAGGATTTGACGATCATGATCGGAATCGACCTTTGATTGGGACTATATCAAATTCGGACAATTTCCGTTATTATTATTGTATTTTCGGCCATCTTGGATTTGTGTTCATTGGGTCAATGAATAATTTGGTAATTTCGACAATATTTAATTAATTTCCAAATACATGGTGATCAGCCAGGGTCAGCAGCCATTTTAAATTTCAGCATTTGAATCCATGATTAGCATACTTCTAATACCGGACAAATTTATTCATCATATCATCACTAGACTCGATCAATATGGCTCAGTATTTTATTGACATATTCAACATCATTAATATTACCAAAACTGTTTCAAGTTCAGCTGCGGTGTTTTAACCTTCAATAATTTCACTTTACCGATTATATATATTGTCTGATTTAAATATATATACTGGAACTTTTAAATACTTTTCCATTCATTAACATTCTTCTGTTACCTGTACCACGGGGAGCTTGTAGCAAAAAAATATTGAAAATATACCTTATATACACACCTAAGGGGGTTAACAAAACCCACCATATATGATGGATGCATACATGTGTTCCCCATGCTGGTCTATCATCAAATCACCACATCAAAGTCATTACTGTTACCAACTGGAGTCATTCCTGTTACCAACATGACATTTCATTGTCATATAAAATTACTGCGAAAGTTTCAAGACTGATATTCCACATGTATGTTGGTGTGGATGCAGTACATGCTTCAAGATAGAACACCAACAGACAAAGGCATATCTCTCAAGAATATTGAAAATATGGTTGCAGGATATTCAAAATTCTATGCGATACACGTACGTGGATGAACTCAACTTCTCTAAATATGCTGTTCTCAAGTGAAATTTATTCAGATATGGCCAGGGCATACATGCAAATATTTATGTCACAAATGACATGACCACCTGATTATCTTTGGTAGTTCTCCATTAAAATTAAGGTTGGTAACAGGAATGACAAACTTACCGGACCCAGTCACATATCTATAGTTACCATGGCAACAGAAATATGTTTGGTACACCTCATATATAGACCTCCCATATTAGAGCAATAGGTTTGTGAAGTTTGGAATTTGATAATTTTGTTATAGCAAACGTGAAAAGTACAACTTTTGAGATTTTGACCCAAATGCAGGAAAGGACTGTGGCTGTCTGAAGAAACAACAGTTACTCTCTGCCCCCCTAAAGTACAACCTTCAAATGAGGGTCCCTTTAAGTCATAACTTTATGCCCGCATGGCACCCTGTGTGCGGACTAGAAAGGGTTACTGGTTACTTGAAGAGGGAATACACAAACAAAATTAAATTGCTCTCAATGAGCAATTTTGCCAGTACAGCCATTCACAATAAACATGGCTGGTAAATAAGAAAATTTGAAGACTCAACCAACTACAGGCACAATATTTTGGCTGTCCCAAATAGCTCAGGGTGTGACAATAATGCCATTATGTCATATAATACCCATATCTCCTATGTTATTTGCCCAATCGCGATGAAATTTTTAACGAATTGAGAACATGGTAATTGCAGTACATTATGGGAGTCAATTATCTGGACAATTTTCTAACTTTCTCTTGAATGTCGCTTGATTGGAAAATTTGCCATTTTCTAAAATCACATTTTCAACTTTGAGACTCAACAGAACTGCGTGTCGGATTTTCTTGATCTAGACCAGTTGCCCACTGGGGTTGAGCATGCTCACCACTTTGGGATCTTTAGTGATTTTGTTCTGACTATTTTATTGATTTTAGTATATATACATGTATTGCCATTTTCAATAAAACCATTATTATTTGCCAATTGGCAATTTCGCTGCAAGATTCATTTTATTTGAGGAGAGTCATGTGTTAAAATTTTTGGAAAGATTAATATCTGAGGTCTTTATACATATTAAATGTGAAGATGCACACAAGTAAAACATGCTCCATTTTAGTATCGACAAGCCATGTCTTCTTCGGGATGACCTTAAATTTGTTTAAACATATGGCCACCGGCAGCCATTTTGGATTTCAAATGTGAATCCATTGGCACAGCCCGTATTTATTGATGAATTGTTTTGAACATTTACGGGCATGTTTAGGATCACCTCTAGATGAGAGCTATCCAATTTTAACTATTTTCAATGCAAAACATGGCAGCCATCTTGAATTTTACTCTTTGTATGACTAAATCCTTTGGCACACCCTACATGTCTCATCTGATCATCACCAAACTTCATATGGATCTTCGGGGGTGACCTCTAGATGGGAGCTACACCAAAATTCGTTAAAAAATATGAACGCCAGCAGCCATCTTGGATTTCATATCTGAATCCATTGGCATAGCCAATTCTTTATCCGATCATCACCAACCTTTTTATGGATCTTCAGGGTGACTTCTAGATGGGAGCCATCGATTATTTCCGAAATTTGTTAAAAAACATGGCTGCCAGTGGCCATCTTGGATATCACTCTTTGCACGACTAAATCATTTGACACGCCCTACAGGCCTATGATCACCTCTAGATGGGAGCTACAAAATGGCTGCCAGCAATACACAATACAAGCCCTTCACTGTAACTTTTTTTTTTTGGTCATTCTATTCATTTCTCAGGAAAAATGAAAATAAACGGGCTACCAGCAATCTCGCCACTTGAATTTTGAGCATGGTCTGTTAATGTATATTAACCATGGCTTGAGAATGATTTCTTGTTTAAAACTGGTACATGTACATGGCAGTCAATAATCTGGACAATTAATGTGAGAAAATATGGAGTTATCACAATTTTATTGCATGCTGAAACAATGAACATATACAAATGTGTTGAGAAGCAGTCCTTCCCATGAGGAAAACACAGCGATAGCACTTATTTCTAACAAAAAATAATAACATTGTGGGATAGACTTATAACCAGTTACACTTTTGCATGCCCATAATTTAACTGAGATTGGAAAGGATTTAGGTTCTAAATATACTTTCAAATAGTTCAATATTGAATCAACGATTACAATGAACATTTTGACAAGAGTGCAAATTTTAGCACCCTTGAATTAAAAATTGCGAGTGCATACGGATGAGAGAGCAATCGCTTCCATCTCTTGGGAAGGACTGGAGAAGTGACATATATGTACACAAGTTAGTAAAAATAAATAGCAAAGTCAAGTTACATGACTGGTGTTATGGCAATTCTTAACCCTTTACCCAACAAACCGGCCAAAACCGGCCAAATAAAGCTTCAACAGCCTAAATTATCTTCGGTCTGTCTCAATAGAACCATACACATATGGATATCATTGGAACCGGCTCCTTGACCACATTGTGATAGTTACAGTTATGCCCTGTGCCAATGCATTCTCTTATATATGCGAGTCGACCATAGGTCGCCTCGCATATATCAGAGAATGCATTGGCCTAAAAAAAATCTTTTTTTAACACTTTTTACCATTTTTACCATTTTTATTGTGTTAAGCCAATGCATTCTCTTATATATGCGAGGCGACCTATGGTCGACTCGCATATATAAGAGAATGCATTGGCACAGGGCCCTTCTGTTGGGTAAAGGGTTAAAAGATATCTGCTACAGGTACATGTGGGTTTAGAAAGTGAGTTTGTGAATAATAGAAAAGCTGGTCTTAGATGACATGTGGTCTCACTTCAAGACAGCTTTAGCTTGAAAACTTGTAGTCCATAACTTGTAGTCAAGCATCAAAGTGAGACTCTTGATATGTCGTCGAAGAATGAAAAGTTCAAATGCAAATACATGTAATAGTAATAGGTAATGCCTTAATTAATGAGAGCTTTCCGATGAATGGCAACAAGCCATATTTCCGACTAAATCCTGAAAAATTACCCATAATTCTGCTGTGGTTATGGAGTCGATTAATTAGGGCATTACTGCAGGTAATAATGGAAACTTGGCTTAAAAAGAGTTTCATAGAAAATTTGACGTTGTTGGATGTCCTGCTGGAAAGAGATAGATATCTTTAAATTTATATATTGTTTCATGATTTAAGAGTTATTTGTCCTATGATAGCATAGATTGCAGTATCTTCAGTGCTATCAAATGTTACTCTTATTCTTATATACTCATGTTACACATAATGTGACAT
This sequence comes from Siphonodentalium dalli, assembly GCA_032622095.1. Taxonomy (NCBI): domain Eukaryota; kingdom Metazoa; phylum Mollusca; class Scaphopoda; order Gadilida; family Siphonodentaliidae; genus Siphonodentalium; species Siphonodentalium dalli. The sequence goes on along the minus strand of CP136062.1, from coordinate 113,824,461 downwards.
AGAATTATAGCTAATAATATCCAACAGTGCTATGAGTTCAAACAAAAGTCATCATGGAAATGGAATACTGTGTATCTGATTACTTAAACTTATCTTTCTGGTGATAACAATAGTAGTAATGTGTTAAAGGTTTAATTTTTAAATGGAAGGTGACCTTAAAAGGCTTAATCGGTATATACTGGTCTGACAAAATCATTCTATCTGTATAGACAAAGTCATCAGGAATATGCCCTTATAATGAACATGAAATAAGCTCCACATACAAATATTAAATTAAGGAATTTTACATAGCAAAATTCAAACTAATATATTTCGGTAGATACTGGTCTGACAAAATCATTCTATCTGTATAGACAAAGTGATCAGGAATATGCCCTAATATGAACATGAAATAAGCTCCACATACAAATATTAAATTAAGGAATTTTACATAGCAAAATTCAAACTAATATTTCATGACTACTTCAAAAATGGGAAAATTTATCAAAGTTTGCATTTTCAAATGGCTGTTCTTAGCTCATACATATTATATACATCAGAGAATCGACAGATGGAATGAGTGTTTTTTAACTCTTTGCAGAGAAAGATTATGAATTATGATGAAAACCTTATTTTAATAGTATTACTGATTTTGATATTATGTTGGACAACATTCGGCAGGGGTATTCCTAGACCTAGTCTTCTCGGTCCACAGTGGGGTGACAGTGATGCTGTTTTGGACCGAGTCCCGCCCCGTTGCTCTTCTATAATGGACTTTCATTCAAAAGACGTACCAGATGTTCACGTGGAGCCCGGGCATTCACTTAAACCCCTGAATGTGATTAATCATGCATGACGTGTCTGCGATTAAGCTCTCTTCAAAATGATAAATCATTTACCGTTATAGAAAAAGGTGCAAAGTGATGATACGACAGTTTAATATATTGTTTACATGCATTTTCCGATAGCTTGACAAATCATAATTCTCTGGAAAACAACGCTTTATTTACTTATAAATCTTGTTGCATTGACATTTATATATGAATGTTTGATATCATCATGTTTGGGAAATGCTGCCCTCTATGTTCATATATGCAAAGCTTCCATTTGACCTAATCTGAAGACATACAAGCAAGATAACTCCTGACCACGATTCTGGGCGTAAAGTCCGTTATAGAAGATCATTGGGATGGAACCAACCGATATCCCAAGATGTTGTGGACCGAGAAGACTTGGTCTAGGGTATTCTAGAATGGGACTTGGCCCGTGAAATCTATCAGTCAAGATATACTGGCAAAACTGAAGACCAAGGTCTGTCTAATGGCTTTCTTATAGTACACCACACTATTTGACAAAACTGACAGTTTTGAACAGTTGTATCTGCCAACACACAAAGTTTGACAAATCGTCTACTTGGCTATGGTTAGTTTACTAGCACACTCACTCTTTTGAAAAATTCTGACTTATTGTACATTAGTCAATACTACTACTAGTGCAACAAAGGAGATTCTTAGAAAAACAATCAAATCAATATTGTGCCCCTTTACTATTGTCCGAGTTAATAATTAAGTTCCATAGTAAATGACAAAATATTAAATGGTCGGTCGGACGAAAGCATACATGCTCAATATATCATATAGATCATCTGGAATATAATGCCACCTGGCTTCATTTCCCCATACAATTGTTTGGGCAATCATTTTACATATTGCAGGAATTTCAGCAACTCAAAGACAATTAAGATTTCTTTCTGTCACAGATACCTTCCATTAGGCTAAACTAATTGACCTTGAAACTTTACAACAGAATGAATCTGGATGTAAATTGATATCACAGAAGACCGTTGAACACAATATACTTTATATTGTAATGGTCTGTTGTGAGAGCAATTTGGAGATTTTCAAGTTATTTGCCAAAACTGGTGATTACAACAACGGTCATCAAGTGTGCCATATTTAGTGCCATTTACTTGTAGTTGGCCTGAAACATGTTAGATCTGCATGAAAATCGAATATACTGTTGGATGTTCCAGACCTTATATAGTGTACAGTAATGCCCTAAATAATTGACTCCTTAACCACAGCAGAATTATGGGTAATTTTTCAGGATTTAGTCGGAAAAATGGCTTGTTGCCATTCATCGGAAAGCTCTCAATGAGAGCTTTCCGATGAATGGCAACAAGCCATTTTTCCGACTAAATCCTGAAAAATTACCCATAATATCTGCTGTGGTTAAGGAGTCGATTATTTAGGGCATTACTGTATACTGATTCTGTACTTTAGCCAGACTGCTGTTAACATCTTAGCTGTAATGCCAAATTATCAATTCACAAAAAATCTGTCCCCTAAAATATTCTACGAAAATGCATGAATTGATAGTATAGTGATTACAGATAATCCAATGACTAGCGTGGATTAGAAATTAACACTGCCTATCATAAATTATACAGCAAACATCTCCATTTGCAATTGTTGTCTGCTCTCATGCTATCAGAGTGTGATAAATTCTTGAAGTGTATTATTTTTGATAGGTCAGATATAATATATTAACATAATTCTAAGAGCTGTGAGTCGAGCCGAGCTTTTGTGCTTATTGAAAATTTTAAATGTTTAAACTGTCCAAGATGTAGATTGGTGCTAGGTCATTGGAGATGTTTTATTGAGACTGGTATAAACCAATGAGATTTCATCAAACGGCTGACTCCTTTCCCATCTGATATGGAGTATCTTCATTACTATCTAATGATGACTGCGACTCGTACTGACTGTCATTGAAAATCGGTTTCTTCATAGACTTCGGATCTGTTGGCAGATGGTTGAGATATTTTTTCATCACAAAACTCTTATCTGAGAAATTCAAAGAAAAATTGTCACTGTCATATGCAAATGGTCGTCTAATTTTCTCATCAAAGGCATTCGGACCTGTTTTAGTTATGTTTGATTTCTTTTTTGGTGATTTGTCTGTTTCTGCTTTTCCGCACAGCACTAAGTTAGCTCCCTTGCTTTTTACCCTTCTGTATAATAGAAATATCACAAAACATAATATCAATGCAAGAGCTATGCACATAGCCAGAATTGTGATCTGAATCGAGTCAAGGCCACTTCTGGAACCTTCATCGTCGATGTCACATCTGTTAGATTGTTCCTCTGTAAGCAAAACAACCGATTGCCGTGAAAGACTTTGTGGGGTCGCACACTTTGGTTCACTGCATGTGTCAACTGTCTTTGATTGAGGACAATATAATTTTTTCATAGTATCATGATCTAGTAGCCAGTTATATAATGGCTTGATCGTGCAGTCACAATTCCAGAAATTTCCGTGAATATAAACTTTTTCCATAGAACGGAAAATATTTATCACTCCTTCTGGAATAAAGTGAAGGTCATTCCATGACAAGTCAATGATTTTCAAACTCTTCGCTGCCAAGTTGAATTGTTTTTCTTCGAGGTTCGTCAGATGAGATGCTGACATGTTGAGACTCGTTAATCTATACAGCCCTTTGAACACATCTGAACTCACTGACGTCAGTGGATTTCCTGCTAAGTTGAGGGTCTCTAGTTGTGGAGCGGTTGGTTTCAACATTTCTGCACTCAGAGTTGTTATCTCGTTGTATGATAAATCCAAATGTTTGACGTTGAAATACTTGAAACTATTTTTTTTTATGTGTGTGATTTTATTTCTAGAAAGTTTTAGATGAACAAACGATAAACCTGAGAACTGAAGGTCATCGATTTCTGTAATTTTGTTCCCACCCAACAGAAAGATCTTCAAGAACGGAAGATTTCGCAGTTTTTCTGAAGGAGGGAGAGAGGTGATAGAATTTCCTTCTAAGTCTATGCTACGAATATTCCGTATTATGCTGAAAAGGTCATCATGTATTTCCGCCATCTCGCAGTTGTGAAGTCCGAGAGTTTTCAAATTCTGTAATCCTTGAAACACATAACCATGTAGATTTGATAGTTTATTTCCATCAAGAATAAGGCTTTCCAGATTAGTCTGTTGACGAAAATTACCAGTTTGAATTCCGGTAATCCTGTTGTAGCCCAAATCAAGCAAACGAACGTTCCTGAGATTCAGAAATATATCACCAATCTCATTAAGGCTATTATGAGATAAGTTCAAGCTCCGTAGATTTCTTAAACTATTAAAAGCATTGGCACCAATAGATATAATGTTATTACTACTCAAATCAAGAGCATTTAAATTAATGAGGTTATCACTGTTGAACGTGTCATCAGTTATTGCCGTTATCTTTGCAAAGTTGACACTGAGTTCCGTTAACTGTGTAGTTTTTATTGAATTGAAGTAGCTGTTTGTCAGAGTCTGGGTTGCCGCTGGCGATACTATTTTTAGCGACTTTGTATCTGGTGGCACTGACGACACGATTGTGCCGATGTTTCCTCCCTGGCATATGACTGTTGCGCCCCAGGTTGAGGTACTGCAAATACATGAGCCGGGACATGCTTCTACAGGTTGTAGGTTAACTGCAGCCACCAGGAAGCAGACGACACCAACTACTACATTTCTGCCCCTCATGGTGTCTGTCCTATAGGCTGCTTACCTGAAAAATAAAAAAATCCTTTAGATTTGAATTTTTATACCCCCACTTTCAAAGAAAATGGGGGGTATACTGGATTGCATGACTGCGTCTGTCCGTCACACTTTCTCCCTCCATGTGTTGTACCGTCCGTCCGTCCGACCTCATAACTCGAACAACTATGAACCGATTTCAATAATTTTTTGTATGCAATCTCCTTAGGAACGCATGATGCTAATTGCGGTGCGGTCCGACTTTCTTTTTTTAAGTTACGCCTTACTTTTCGACTTATTTTGACTTAGAAAATTCTGTCCGACTTAATAACTTTAACAAATATGAACCGATTTAAATAATTTTTGGTATACATGCTTCTCACAACACCCTCTCTACATGATGCGGCTCAGGGTTGGCTCGGACTGTTTTTCCTAACATTACACTTCATTTTCGACTTATTTTGACTTAGAAAATTTTGGGATTTTTTTGTGTGGATGCTATCACACTCGACAAAAGCCATCTTAGATGTTAAGGTTGCGTTTCATTTTCTACCCTTTTTTGGGTTTCTGCAATCATTCGAACAAATATGAACCAATTTGAATATTTTTTTCTGTACAAGCTTCTTGCGACACCATATCGATATTATTAATCCAAATTTGTCTTTAAAGTTAAAAATCTTTTTTGTTGGGTTTACGGATAATGCGGGTTGGATTTTCCATGGTGGGGGTATGCTAGCACGCGAGTGCACACATCTTGTTTGAGTATGCAGCCATAAGTTCATTTTTGAGGGACAAACTATCCGACGAAATAAATGAAACCTTCCAAATACATTCAAACATTGATGCAATGTACATGTATAATGTAAAACAATGAACTTTTCATACCGGTTTCCTAACAATCTGACCTGCTAATTAACATGAGCATCATATAAAGCCCTGAACATGGTCAAACTGATAAGAAAAATATATTCTAGATAAACAGAGAATTATACCACAAATAATGACAAATTAAATACTGTTATTTTTTTTTTACGAATCATATGACACTGAAATTTGACTGTACTGACTTATATTGATGTCGCAAGTAAGAGAGTATGCCTGGAGAGAACTCTGTCTGGGATAGTGAACATGGACTTGGAAAGGATATTGTCATTACGCTTTTGTTTATCTTTCTTCAATAAAAGAAACCATTCAAACAACTTTGCTGGTGGTCTGTAGTCAAGTTATGCAATATACACCATAAAGCATTCCATCAACATGACTGAGGTGGCTCAGTCTGTAAGGTGCATAGTTCACCAGCCTTGTAGATTTCTCAAGGAGGATAAGGGAGGATGGCAAAACAAGTTGGTTTTAACGCTTCCATGACTGAGCTCCCTGAAATTTTGCGAAACCCTGTGCCAATGCATTCTCTAATTTCTCTTGTGTGAGTCTCCCATATGGAGCCTCTCATATATAAGAGAATACATTAGCCGAACAATATTTACCTTGACCTTGTAAGCCAACTGGTGCATTCTGTTATATATGCGAGGCTCCCTATGGGAGACTTGCATAAATAAGAGAATATACTGGCACAGGATCTTTAATGTGGCACCAGCACATCTCCCATCATGGAAGGATTAAATAGTAAGCAGAAAGGTGTTGGATAAGCAGGAGTGTAAGTTTCAGGCTAGCAGCACATGAAATGCTATGCATGGTCACAGGTCCCTTGAAAGTTGACCCCCACCCAGGATACAAAACGGGGTCCATATTTGTATCTATGGTGGCCCACTGGTCTGGTTGGGGTCAACATTTCAGGAGCCTGCTGCATGATGTCAATGCTCTTTTTAATATTTCCAGCAAGCAGTTCACCAAAACTTAATAAGTATATTTCATGGTCTTGAAGTTTCACAATATATTAACCTCTTGGTTGCAACAAGGTATGTACATCAGTACTGAGTACGGATGTAAAATGTCACCCTGGGTGATTTAAATCACTCTCTCTCTCTAGGTAGGTACCCTCATCAGAGACCCATAAAAGGCCCTTTATCATTGCCGAACAAAAGGATCAATAGAGGGCATTCAACCTTCGTCACCGAGCAAGACTGACTTATTGATTGGTTGACGTGAAATAAAAAGAAGTCTATTCTCAACTATACTTATATTCATTTCTAGACAATATAGGCTATTAAATGTTTATACCATACACTTAGAACCAGTCTGTGTTTGCTACAATAACAGGTACCTGTTCAGTCTATAGTTTGCTTGTACTTTATGGCAATGACTTTGAAAGCATGCAGTTTGAGTTTGAAGGGTATAATTTTTGGATGCAGGGGACACTATCAGCTATCATATACCTATTTCTATTACATTGTAAATGCGACTCCTTAACCACAGCAGAATTATGGGTAATTTTTAAGGATTTAGTCGGAAATATGGCTTGTTGCCATTCATCGGAAAGCTCTCACTGAGCTTTCCGATGAATGGCAACAAGCCATATTTCCGACTAAATCCTGAAATATTATCCATAATTCTGCTGTGGTTAAGGAGTCGATTATTTATGGCATTACTGTATATTCATCTGCCTCGATCCAGTCAGTAAACCAGATATTTAGAGACCAATAAGGCCAAAATACAATGAATATGTGTTTCTGGTAAAGCATCCAAAATAAATTGGGACTGTCAGGCAGATTTTATTTTTATATTTTTCATTTTATTTTGCAAAATACCTTGGTACCTGGCAAAATGAACTCAGAAATTCAATAATACATCCATTTAAATGGATTCCATACAAGGATAAGACATAGAACATGAGAGTATAGATTGTAAATCGAAATGTTGTAGTTTTATGTCCAGATTAATGATGATTGACGAAAACAAAAATTTCAGTGACAAAAATAGGTTTGGGCAATGAATTTGAGATCGGTGCAGGCAGTTTGCCGGAGACATGCATATATTTTTGATTCAAGTCAGGATTGTTGAATTCACATACAAATCTGATCCCTGTTTTTCCACATATCTAGCGAGGTACAATTTTAGAAAAATGTGGTTAAAGGTACTCAATCCGATCATTCGGTCCCCATATCATTAAGTTACAACAACAACATGTACAACATTTCTTCAAAATACACTTTTGTTATCAGATAATCAGAATCAATTAATTACAACAAAATAATGCTAACCACTGTCAGCTATGGTATTATATTTCCCAAAACGAGTTATTTATCAACATGTTGTTCAACGAAATATGGCCACATTATCACATGCCTATCACAAAATATTATCACTTGCCTATCACTTGATTTTAGAGTTATCCATCTTCATCCGCAATTTTGTCCGAGACAAACGGTTTGACGACTCATTTCTGGGCAATAACTAATTACACATTTTGAGAAACAACAAATTTCAAAAATCAACATCTGATCGCTCTAAGCTTTGATGGGTTCCTCAACTCGAATCAAATATTTTACACCCCCGAAGCCAAAGAAATAGTCATTTGGGAGCGTTAATTCAGATTATGCATCTTTAAACTTAGTATAAGTGATATTTTATCATTTCTGAACGTATTTTGTCCACTCCAGGGACATTTTGTACTTTAGATTTCATTACTTTGAGAGCCTATATTGATATTCACAAGTTAAATTTTGAAAAACGTGTGAAGCAAATGGTGAAATTTTAGGCCATTTTTTTTTTAGCATTTTGGCATCCAATGTACGGGTTGTGTCAATTGTCAGAGGGTGTAAACCTGAATAGGTTTTGAAGATGGCAACCTGGCTCCTAGAGTTTCCATCCATGGTGACTACAGTACTACAAGTACTAACACCAGTTTTCAAACAAGCCATATTTCCGACTAAATCCTGAAAAGTTACCCATAATTCTGCTGTGTTTAAGGAGTCGATTACTTAGGGCATTACTGTACCCTCAACTAATTAAATAAATTAAAACAATAATGGCACAATTTTCTGTTATTAAATTTCATCAATTAATAACTTGGAAGAGTTCAAAAGTATTAGCAAGAGTTTGATGCACACAAACAATCCCTAGTGCTAATATTGACTAACGGGCTGAGGTCATAAATTAAAAATTGTTGCAATATTATATATGACATTTCTTATGACATTTTGTGAATGAAATGCAAGTCATAATATGTCCTACATGCACCTTAAAATAAATAAATCTAAAAAGAACAAACCTCATGTTCGAATACAGTACATCCTGGAGTTCAGAGCAAGGGATTGTGTATGAAGAGTCAAGTTAGCCAAAATTAGTGTCCACCTACCATCTACCCGAGGGCCGACTGACAGGCTATATGACTGATGAGTGACGAACAACGTATATAGCCCGTAAAACAAAAGATTTTCTGTGTAGTGTGTACCATGCACTGATGTTACTGCAGGGTGTCCTCATCCAAATGAAATGGAGACAGTCTAATTAATATTACTGTCAAAGACACTGGGAGGGCCACTAATCATCAGTATAATTTGGTCTCTATGAGGAAGTTAAAAAGCAGCTATTACCGGATTGGATGGTAGCTTTTAGACGAAAAGTATTTTTGTTTATAGTTATGAATGTTTTCAGACAGCGTATGTAAATAAGCAAGCCTGCAAATAGTGTGTCTGGCATTTGCAGAATGAGGTCCTCAGAGGGTGAATTTAGTGACATGTCCCACGTGGCAGGCTATCATCACCAAATTCACCTTCTGGGAACCTCATTTTGCTTAGGCCTCAACTGCTATGGGAGACCTAGGATCAAATAGAATTTCCCCAGTTGAAGTTGGTCATGTTCACCAATTAGTTACCTCAATTATGCATTTTATCTTCCACAAATTAGGGGATATAGAAACTTCCCAGAAGATAAAATGTAACTGAAAACAATGTTATTTTGAGACTATAGATACTTCCCAGATGATGAGGCATAAAGCAGAATGAGGTCCCCAGAGGGTGAAGTTAGTGATGCTAGCCCTCATTCACCTCATTCTGCAAATGAAAAAAACACTATTTGTAGTCTTGTAAATAAGACTGATCTGTGGCCATGATTGAGTACACCAGAAGTAAAACATGACATGTCTGGTCACCTTATTCTGCTGGTAGTAAGCAGAGAGTAAAGAATCCAACAACAACATGTTTACTTTTACCAAACTGGGTGCAACCCAACAAACATGTTGCTCAAGGTTTGTACTGGCCAGTAAATTTTATGGCAATTTTTTGGCTGTTTCAGCTGGCTGGTTGGGAAAGTTTTTGGCCATTTAGTCAGAAAACTTGGCCAAACTTGAACAAAACGTTCAACTGCAGGAAGTTAGGAACCCATGGGAAACCCCAAAAATATAATATATACGATGATGCCTAGTTATAATATTTACTTGCGCCAGTCCATGCTGGACGCAAGTAATGTTTTCGGTGCGGATCTTTGTCTGTCCTTCCGTGAATATGTTACGTCATACCGGAAGTACATACTGTAAAGAATGCACACGGAATAATATGAAATGGTTGCATCAATTGTAATTTAAATCAACATATATACTTAATTTGCATTGTTATCTGGTTTTATTTTGGTTATAAATCGTTCATAAATGAACAATATTGAATGTATATTTCTTTCTGGAAACCGATCAAGACGCGATGACGTCATGACGCACATCAGGACGTCACAAGCTACATGAGTACATGGGTGCGCAAAACACCAGACATGATCGCGTCGATGTCCAGACAGCTGAGACCCGTATTGCACGGGCAGGCTAAACCATTCTAACTGCCAACAACTTCGTGTTCTATTATTATAAATATATATATACTCCATGAAAAATAAAAGTGGGCAATAGTACTGCCCATTAGAAGCCTATTTTATGTAACTTGAAACACGGGATATGTGTTTAGATCATGTCTAAAAGATGCGCGCGGAATAGTTTTTTTTCGCAGAGACAGTGAGGTGCGAACATATTTCTGGAAAGTTTCTTTGAAGTTCAAAACATTTTCGAAAGATCATGGTACATATAAATCATGTCCGGCCAAACAGTCAAGCGCGTGGTTCAAATGAGAAACAATTGCACTGAAAAATGTGTATGTTGAAACATACGGATTATTAAATGCCCTATTAATTAACTGGGAAAACAACCTTTCTCATTTTCAACGCAATAGACATTTTGATGATATGTTCCCGAAGACTGTATAGATCAGTCGCTATAAGGGCATGCTCACATTGACACACTGTTCGCGTCGTCGCGTGTCTTTTATTTATTTGTGTCGGTATTTGTAACTTACTTTGACGTTTTTTGCCGCTGAAGTGCTATGGCATACACGCTTGACATCATTCTAGTCAAACTAGTAATTTAACCCAATTGGTATATAATATATATTAGCATCATCGGCAATCAATCATCTTCACACCCTTCATGTAAACGATGTCTCTATTGTTCTATAAATATGTCAAACAACTCCTACGTATCATTAGTGTAATAGATCAACTTGAAATAGTCTGTCCGTATACACAAATATTTCAGCGATGAATGAACTGAGATTTGATATCTAGATTTGTTTTTATCGATCTATCAAACGAGGAGCCAACACCCGTGGTTCAAAGTGGTGTTGGTAAGACAAAACAAAACATGTCAAATGTGTGATGGGCGCAAGTATAGGCAGCTCCAGTGAGTGCATTCTAGTTATGTATACATTTATACTTACCCCTGTTATCTGTATATATATATTATAGGACTAAAGTTTAAAAAATAAATGTTGGTATGATGCCAATATTGTGCCATTCCATCATGTTCATGATACATACTCTACCAGTACATCAACCCAGACTTCCTTCCTATAGAATTAATATCCAATTGAGTTGCACCTATCGATATACAATATTGGATTTCCAAATTGCCGTAGGGCCCTGGTGGTAACAGTTACTATTGAGATTGATAATTATCATATCGCTGGTTGAATTCTTCTCCAAACATTTGCTGTTCTGATTACATGTATCTACAGTCTATTGTTGAATGAACTTCATGGTGTTCTATTTGTCAAAACATTTGTGATGATTTTGTTAAAGGTTAATATTGGAATATCATATTCAGTTCAAAGTGGTCTTGTTTAACGCTTTTAGTGTCATGGCAGAGGAGCACGTATACAGTAATTCCCTAAATAATCGACTCCTTAACCACAGCAGAATTATGGGTAACTTTTAAGGATTTAGTCGGAAATATGGCTTGTTGCCATTCATCGGAAAGCTCTCAGTGAGAGCTTCCGATGAATGGCAACAAGCCATATCTGTCTAAATTCTGAAAAATTACCCATAATTCTGCTGTGGATAAGGAGTTGATTATTTAGGGCATTACTGTAGCTCAGCTAGCCCTAGCAGGCTGTCATCCAAATAGAATACATTCATATTTTACTTTAATTTATACTGAACTACATTAATATAATAGTTAATTGTGTATTAGGATAGCTTGACTTTGCGTCATGCAAAGAATTTTAATTGCGAACTGAGTATTCTAATATTAATTACTTAGTACTGTAATTAAAATTTTCAGGATGGATGACCATGTCCTAAATAAGGTGAAGATAAATAAGCAATGCAAATTGTGGAGCAAGAACAATGTTAATTCTTTTTCTATTAGCCTGTTTTGGTAATTGTAAGATAATCATTCTAAATACATGTAGCATACTGCATGGTTGTGTTCTATTTTGGTGAAATTGGATCATTGGGGAAATGAGTTAAATTTATACCCTGATCACACACATACACTACTCTGTCAATCGTTTAGCTATCGAAATGCTACAGCCATTACCCGGAATTGTTTAAACATTATTTATTCCATAAATAACACAATAATAATAATACAACAATATAATGAAGTATGTTACAACATGGACCAGATTCGACATCAAGCCTATAGGCTTATATGAGTCTGGATTAAATTTGTATTTACCGTTCACTCTGTGAAGCAATACGATACACAATCCTATTGTTTGTTACACTTTCTCATTAATTTCCACTCGAGTCTGCTTGAGTAGACATTTACCCGATTAACACATTGTTATATTGGCAATTTTTTTAGATGCATCATTGTTATAAAATCATCTGATGTTTTCCAGGGTAGTGTGAATTTTGAAGACTATAATTATTGTTATCCTAAATGATCAATCATATTTGATCCTACCACCCTGGGGTTGAATGTGAAGAGAACTTTAAAGGGACCCGAGGTACTCGCAGTAAATGTGCCAAAAATATTAAACTCAGCAAAAAACATGACCACCAAGAAGAACATGGAGAAATAGATATACTTTGTTCTTATATTCATTATTGATAGTTCTCCAATAATTTGTGCGTTGAATTTGTCATTGAAACCATTGAACATTATGTAAACAAAACTGTTCAGTGATTTGTTGACAAACATCGCTAATTGTGTAGTGTTTTATAATGTTAAAATATTTCAGTCTGAACATGATTTTTAGAATATTTTTCATATTCTTTGACCTTTTCCAGTGTTTATTGTCAGGTTTTGGTTAAATGTTGGTATCTTATTTAACTATTTGGACGTTTATCAGTAATTCAAAATGTACCAGTAATGTTTACAAAACAATGGTTTTGACATGCGAATCTTCATTATTGGAGAGTTATTATTAAATAAGAAAATAAGTACAAAATCAATTTAATTTTTCATGTACTTATTGATGATAGTTGTTTTACAGACTTTTGTGTTATTTTGGACCCGCCCATATTGTTCCCGGGATCAATGTAGGCCTACATACCAAATTTTAGTCGGATCGTCGAGGAGTTTTCGAGTCTATAACACACATATACACACACACAGACAGAAGTTCCAAAATATATAATAGATAAAAATTAACTTGGTGTTATACAGTAATGCTCTAAATAATCTTGGCGAGAGCTTTCCAATGAATGACAACAAGCCATATTTCCGACTAAATCCTGAAAAGTTACCCATAATTCTGCTGTGGTTAAGGGGTCGATTATTTAGAGCATTACTGTAGTTGGAAAGTATCAACCTAAGAGGATGGGGTATGCAAATGGAATAGGTAACTTAATTGGCTTACACCCATGCCAGTATGAAGCAGTATGGGACTGATGTGTCAGACACCTATATACAGTAAAGCCTTAAGTAATCGACTCCTTAACCACAGCAGAGCTTTCCGATGAATGGCAACAAGCCATATTTCTGACTAAATCCTGAAAAGTTACCCATAATTCTGCTGTGGTTAAGGAGTCGATTACTTAGGGCATTACTGTACCAATACTTTAATTTAAAAGTATATTGAATATTTTATTATATCAGTGCTATAGTTTATAGCGTGTTGGGTTTAATTTATTGGCTATTTCAGCAGCTAGGCCATTTTCATTGGTGAAGAAAAAACTGCCTGGGAAACACTCCACTGCACGTAGAAACCACAGACCCATAGTAAGTGGCAGATAAACTTGCCCAAGTATATGAATCAATTTACCCTCCCTCGATCTACAAGGATCAAATATGCACTTATTGAGATAGCATAGTGCGTCAATGGACGCCCTCTAGCATGTTAGCTGTATACTGGGGCTACTGATGGGAACGAACGAAAACCCGTTTTTACCTTTGACTAAAATTAGATTGATGCGACATGATGTAATTTTCTTTAAAGTTTATGTAGATTGTTATGAGTGCCGATTCATCAGTTTCATTGAAAGTGGAGATATAATGAATTACGGAGCACTTGTTGGGTGGTTCACAATGAATTCACATGCAGACAATGCACTCACTCACACCACTGTCAATTTATATACAGAAACTATATTTCTTTAACCCTTCCATGACTGGAGCTTCCTGAAATTTTGCGAAAACCCTGTGCCAATGCATTCTCTTATATATGCGAGTCTCCCATAGGCCTAGCAATATTGGCCTAGCAATATTTACATTGACAGCCAGCACATTCTCTTATATATGCAAGGCTATGAGACTCGTATATATAAGAGAATGCACTGGCACATGATCTTCAATATTGCACCAGTGCAGCCCCCATCATGAAAGGATTAATAGTGCAACCAAAAGAATAAATTCAAAAAGTTAAAGTTAATTTGAGAATGAGGATCTCATATTGTGTTTTCATCAAATCAAATCAAATATGTTGGAATGATATTTAAATCGCTCTGCGTCAGAGGGGATCATATTCAAATCAAATTAATTTAGTTTAAAGTAATTGACAATCTATTGTCACAATACACTTCATATTATAAGCTTAGAAATGAGATTATTGCTTTGCCAGTTTACTGTTATGTTATAATCATAGGTCTAGAGTATGAAATTTCCACCTGAAGAAGACAACATGCATCTCTTTATACCCCAAGTTTTCGAAGAATTTTTTACAGGCAAACTAAGACATCATAAGTTATAACATTAATTTTTGCAATAGAAACTAATTTTGGGGACATTTTTATATACATGTACCACCCCATGCATCCGGATATGCCCGTAGCGGAAGACATGTCCGTTGCGGAATAACCACATGCCCGCGATTTGCACACCATTCACGGTTAGACACATGTTGCACCGAAACCAACACATACCAGTGGTTGACGGTGGTGGTACTATTTGTGGCTATAATTTACCCAACTGTACATCAAACTTCTTTAAACATGGACGCAGTTTAATCTTATTTTATAGCGAAGTTAGGCCAAACATTGTGGCAAAATTTGCATTTCTTACATAAAATTACGATTTCTGTGGTAACAGCCCAGACAACATAGTCTTTGCATACATTGCTATTTACGCGGATATTCCCTTAATATAATAGACAACATTTTCAGTCATGTTTCTACATTTTTCATAGTAAAAAATTACCATATATGCAGGTCATAGCAAGAAAATATGGCATGTCTATAGCAGTGGTTTTTGGTTTGCTATAGATATACCCCAAAATCAAGTGAGTGCCTCCATGGAAACTAATTTTTCGGGCACCAATATGATTGACATCGCAAACATGTCCTGTTCATTTTGAAGCTAAAATATCATACTTTGAGAGACTATGTTATATAATGTGTCAATGCAAAGATTCATTAAAATTTGATAAAACCTTATATCGAGTAAGTATTTCAGGTCGTAATTTTCGTATAAAACCCGATTATCAAACAGTAATATGCAAATTGCGGAAACCACAACCGCTCATTTCTGTAGACCGATTATCGCTGTTAACATTTAAAAAAAATCAAGGTAAAGTAAACCGTGTTTTTATGAAATAACTTACGACAACTAAGGACGATGTGCAAATCGCGGGCCATGTGGTTATTCCGCTACGAGCATGTCTTCCGCTACGAGCATATCCGGATGCATGGGGTGTGTACATGTACGTTTATATGTGCTAGTTTATATGTTATGTGTGGTTTAAAATAGGTTTTGTTCTGACTGGAGCTGGAATATCTTTAAATTTTGGACGAAAATTTGGAGCAATCAATATGGGTACGCACAAAATTCAGCCATTACTATTATTCAGATTAACAATGCATCGGAACAGATGTTCAGCAGAAAGAAATTGAAACAGCATTAACCCTTTCATTTCGGGAGCATGCTGCTGCAGCATTAAAGATCCTGTGCCAGTGCATTCTCTTATATATGCAAGTCTCCATAGGGAGCCTCACATACCTAAGAGAATGTAAATATTGTTAGATCAATGTATTCTCTTATATATGTGAGGCTCACATCTATAACATAATGCATTGGCACAGGAAGCACCAGTCACTGAAGGGTTAAAGCTCTGCTTACTGACCCTCCTAACTCCTGTTTCACACCTGACCAATTCAGTAAAACTTAGAGGTACCCACCCCTCTCCCACCCAGTCTCTTGAACCACGTCCCTGATTGTACCTGCGTCCTTTGCATTACATATATCACTGGGTGGGAACTCTCCTGTACATTAAAACTCTGCTCACTGACCCTCCTAACTCCTGTTTAACACCCAGTGTGACCAATTCGGCGTAATTATTAACTCAGACTTAGAGATACCCACCCCTTTCCCACCGGGTCCCTTGAACCACATTCCTAAGGCCTTTCAATTACATATGACATTGGGTGGGAACTCTCTTGTACATTAATCAATCAGGTGGCAAGCATATTATAAACTCTCCCTCTTCATACTCAAGGTGTGCAATTTATTGACTGCATGCATTTGAATATTATAGATACTTAATTGATATTGATTTTTCATCTACTGTACTACAGGTATGTAAATTAAAGGTGACATGGATATGGCTTCACCCGGGGTTAAGTGGTCCTGCTAATTTGCTATGATTTGTCATTTACGTGGTATTTGGCTAATCTGATCTGTTTGTGAAACAGCCAATGTCTACAGTAATACCCTATATAATCAACTCCTTAACCACAGCAGAATTATGGGTAATTTTTCAGGATTTAGTCGGAAATATGGCTTGTTGCCATACATCGGAAATCTCTCACAGAGCTTTCCGGTGAATGGCAACAAGCCATATTTCCGACTAAATCCTGAAAAATTACCTATAATTCTGATGTGGTTAAGGAGTCGATTATTCAGGGCATTACTGTATATGAAACATGCAAGACCATAATAATGGTGGTGCTGGTGCTTGCAAAATGACAGGAATAGACATTTTGATTGTGGTCGGTTTGCAACAACCAACACAGCCATAATTTAAAATATTTAAAGACATATTATGAACTTGTTCGGGCGCGTGAAACTGTTAAGTTGCTATTCAGGCACTATGCCAACTCGGGGAATGTAGCATTCTACTAACATTGCCTGAAATCTCAAGAAAATCAAATGTACCACTCCATAGAAAACATCGTCGGAAATACGTTCAATTGTAAATATTTACTTCTCGATTTGGGACGCAACTAGCAGGGATAAACTAATGAAAAAGATATTGCCATCGAGAATCACTGCATTTAAAAATATATAAGAATGATGGTGTGTGTTGTCAATTTGGATGCAATATTTGTAAAAATAATTACTTTGAGCAGCTTTGAGCAAGATTATTCTCCATTTCTATTTTATCACCCTACCAGAGTATTTCACATCACTTTAACAGATAATGTTTTGAATGTTTTATTATGCAATCAATGTCGTTTTCGATGCATCTGTCGGCGTATAGAAGTGTCTGATGCCGAATTACATACTGTATAATTTCGCAAAGGGAAATTATACTAAGTATGTAGTATGATTGCTTATAATTACGACAATCCGCATATTAGTTGGTGATTAAACTAGTTTTTTTTAAGAAACTGTATATAAAACACTAAAATATTAAAACTACCCAAGTGATACTTGTGTCTGGACTTCAGCTGTTCTTTTAACGGAAAATGGGAAATTGGGTCGAGAATAAATTGGGCGACCGACCGGAAGTTCGAGATGAACACACACAATTCGATCTCCGTTTCCAACTATACAAAACCAAGACACCACACCCATAAACTATTAAACTGTACTTGCTGGTGTAAATTTCACTTATTTAAAACGATTCTAGAACATCTATTGTCATAAAGACAATCCGCTTCGATAGCAATTCCGAAGCGGTGTTCCCAAACTTCCCCACCGAATTTGCGGTCTCCGGTGACAAACTCGAAAAGTAAACAATCGCTACAAAGGTGCATTCTATGCTCTCGTGACCACTGCCACGTCATATTAGTACTGGCACGAAGCTGGATAAATGCTAATACTAATAGTGGAATAGTTATGTAAAACATTCCTTTATCCCCAACTAAATTATCGCATTTCATAGTTTCACTGATCTGTCTAATTCGTTAATTTTATTTTCACGGTATGGTAACTATGGATGCTTTTATGAAATGGCATCATGATGTGGGGCGACCGTTGGTGCATGTCGCCCAATTTCTTAAAGTATCACTGCGCGTTGTGATGCGGGAAACAACATTTCACTCGGCTGATAGAGATTGTCGCTATCAAGCGTGTCTAAGGGCATTGACCAATCAAATGTACATACATGTATTTAAGCGAAAGCGTATGTAGTTGTAATTATACACATAATGGGTTCCACATCACTTTAACATATGTTTTATACACATAATGGATTTTCCTCAATTCGTTCAGATTATATTCACTTGATGGCTGCGAAAATGACAACTTAAAAAATAGAGGTAGTTTTTAACAGCATGTGTTGGCTGTACCAACATCAGGTACATAAAGGTACATTTATATTTTCACACTGTATTCACTGAATAGCTAAAGCACTAGTGCAAGCAATTTGGTTTATTGTTTTAGAAAAAGATGCTGCTAGCAGCTGTATATATTAACCCCTTTCTTGGCGGGAGAAGCGCTGGTGCAGCATTAAAGATCCTTTGCCAGTGTATTATCTTATACATGTACTTTTATAACTGAATGGGAGAATCCATTTAGTAAAGAAAGGGTTAAACTTATAATTTAACCCTAGCCTCTGGGCATTCTGGGCATAATGGGGTGAAGGAGAAGATCACTCGATCTTTTCGACCATCTCGGGCGCGAACCCACTCTCTCTCTCTTCTGGGCATAAGGTGTCAGACCATGATGGAAACATGTCATCATGACTTGGTAATCTACAGCTATATGTGCTTCATCAATCCCATTGTTGCATAAGAACAACACCCGACCTGACATGATCCAAAATGAATTCAACTTTACCATGTGGATAAATATATGCAATATATGTACATATACCAGTATTATATAAAAGAGATTATCTTTTAACTCTGGTGCAGCATTAAAGATCCTGTGCCAGTGCATTCTCTTATATATGCAAGTCTTCCATAGGGAGCCTTGCATATATAAGAGAATGCACTGGCTTACAAGGTCAATATTGTTAGACTAATGTATTCTCTTATATATGGGAGGTGCCCTATGAGAGATTCGCATATATAAGAGAATGCAATGGCACAGTGGTTTTCGCAATCTTTCAGGAAGTTCCAGTAATGGAAGGGTTAAAGGGCAATTTTGAACACATCTTTCAAAATGGGAAATCATTCTTTTCAAGACACCTTTGAATTCAGTGAGCGATTACTATAATTGACCTGGGCATTTGACCTTGAAATATTCATCTGATCATGCAATAGGCTCCCTATGTTCTTTTGGAATTATGAGTGTAAAAAAGCTAGGATCAAAAAGCCATAACTAATATTAACTTTTAGCTAAATTATTGGCATGCAAAAATATTAGCTATCACTATTATTTAATAATAACAATGCATACTCACATCTCAGAACAGATGTTCAGCAGAAAGAAACAAACAGCATAAAAGCTCCGTACACCTTTTCTCCTAGCTCCTGTTATAACAACTGTTCTGTTAAGGCCAATTTTTCAGTTCATGTTGTGTTTATCATCTGTCGTATCATATTAAGATGAAATTTCATCTTTGTGTGTCTGGTTGCTGAAGTCTATATGGGCAGGATAGTGTCTGAAAAATAAAGATATTTGTTATAGGTGATTAAAATGTGAATAAACACGACAACACTTGACCTGATCTAATTTTATAATCCTTGTTTGTTATTTTTATTTGGGTTATGGCAGGTTATGAGCTTTAATAATGCATTTACTTTTAATGTTTTCAAGGGAATTAACCTTGAGCTCAAAACATTTTTGTTAACCCTTTCATAGCGGGAGCTGTGCTGTTGCAGCATCAATGATCCTGTGCCAATGCATTCTCTTATATATGCGAGATAGGGAGCCTTGCATATATAATTCACTGGGTTACACGGTCAAGGTCAATATTGTTAGGCCAATGTATTCTCTAAAATGTATGGCAGTATTCGAACTATTGCTGGACCTAATCCCTGTTTATTTGGAATCATATTTAGCGTCGTCATTACTGCATAGATGGCTTAGAGCAGCACTTGACCTAGCTGTTCTCATTTTATAATCCTTGTTATTTTAATATGGTTTTACTTTGTTTTTAAAGGGAATTAACCTTGAGCCAAATACCTTGTGTAACATTGTTTTGCCAAGAAATCTTATTGGAATGCAAATATGACACAAATTGCTCTTATGTTATATTTGGACCGAAAACAACTTAGACATATTATGCACTTGTTCGCCATGTTCGGGTGCGTGAAACTGATCAGTTAGTATCCAGGCCCTATGCCAACTGGAGAAATATAGCATTCTACTAACATCGCTGAAAATCTGATGCAAATCGGCCTTACCACTCCATAGAAAACATCGTCTGAACTACGGTCAATTGTAAATATTTATTACAATATTCGGGACGCATCTATCAGCGATAAACTAACGAAAATGATTTTGCCATCGAGAGTCACTGCTTTTAATCTACCTGTATATATATAAAACCCGTCGTCTGTGTGTGTATCTGTGTGTGTGTGTGTGTATAACTCAGACACGCTTTTGGCACGTTTATAACTTTTCAACCATGCGTCCAATGTGGCCCAAATTTGTACCACTACCTACAGTCTGTCGTAAAAGGTGACTCACCAAATTTCACGCCGATTGGTCAAAGCAAACCTGAGATCTAACATGGTCCCCAAATGCAGTATTTGCACTCAAGTAGATACCATTTCTTATGACGTTTGTCGAAATGACGTCATATGACGTCGTACGCAAACCCAAACTTGCGTTGCTATTGTATTGACAAAATTTCCATGCGCTCTACCAAATCGTTGTTGAAAATGGGCGCTATAACTTAATTGTCAGATCAGGTTGATTGTGAATATAATTAATGCATGTTGCTTTTGTCGTGGAAGTGCATGGGGTGTATAGAGTCGAGACTAGAACATTCTATACCGTCGTTGGAAATGGGTGCTAAATGGTCTTATAATATGCCACTTCAGTGTGAATATAAGTAATGGATTGTCTCGGCAAATTGATAGATAACGTTTTATACAATATAAAGATGGACGCGAAGTGGGCAAATGGGCCGCAGTACAAGGGCCCATGGCCTTAGGTCTTATACGCTTCTGAATAAAAGCTCCCGAAGGGTCCCAGCCTGTTCAAGATCATAATGCATGTGCGCGAAGCGCACAGAGGGACTACAGACCACTCGGTTGCTGAATAAAGGCTTTGGTTCGGTTACTGGGGAATATATATAATAGTAATAAAGAACTATAAGTTGATTTTGTTGCATTCCATATGCGCGTGCTTATATGTGGGTGATAGTGGAATCTACAGTTTTTTTTTGTGTGAAAAAAGTGTTCCCGAGCCATAGGCTCATATAGGGCTATAGCGCACAAAGGGACCCTTTCGCCGCCGAATAAATGCTGAGATTGCTCCCAAATGGAGTCTATTTCAGTTAGTAAATACAGTAATAAAATAACATATTGATTTTGTTGCGTTCCAAATGTGCATGCATGTATGTGGGGTAGGGTGGGAGTACAATTTTATTTCAATAAAGTGTTCCCACGCGCCTCCGGTGAAAGAGAAGTATGACCAATCCATTGCTAATATAGAAATGATAATGTGTTCATGACCGCGGAGACCAGAAAGTAACGAAGTACATTTATATACCCGTCATTTTGACGGGAAATCCCCTAGTTAATATATAAGAATGATGGTGTGTGTTGTAAATTTGAATATAATATTTGTAAAAATTATAATTTGAACAAGATTATTCTCCATTTATATTTGATCACCCTACTGTAGTGTTTCACATCACTTTAAACAGCCACATTCAAACAAATTATTATTTTTTTGCCATTAATTGCCAACACTTAGCATTAATTGCCAACACTTTGCATCTAATGATCTAAGTTATAAGCACTACACAACAAAATTTAGACCAATTATGCTTAATTTGCGCAAAAATAGCACAAAGTGAAAAACATTTGATTCACAGAAGATTCACTCTTTAGAAGCATAACAAAAGAAATATGGAATCAACATATTAATTTACTAGTATGTTGTTAAAGAATAAGATTTTAAGATTAGACTTAGCCAAATGGTTTATTATTGAAAAACCACTTGACTGGATGCTTCCATTGATAGTACTGTATGAAGCACACTTTCGTATTCATTGCATGTAGAGCTCACCTGTGTGGCATATGGTCAGCTTGTCAATAAATCAATCGAATAATACATGTACAAAGATGAATCATCGTTTCTTTACAAATTCAAACTGTCCGGCATCCGCTCAATCATGCACTCTCCATACAACAAAACCTTTGTCTTGGTTTCAGATGCTTCCTAACTGAAATCTGGGTTCTATGTGGACAAAACTGAAGCACTACCCCATATATTTATGTACTAAGGCTTTAAATTATCATGACGTGAAGACTTTTAATGTTTTGACGTGGGCTGTCATTGAATTAAACACCAGCACCTAGTTCACTTGTTTATGTAAACAATTCTCCGCTTTAATTATGGTCAAGAGCGGTTGTAAACTTTGTCAATTGCAGGGTACTAAACTATGATATTACAATCACAGGGTAATTAACTGAGCTATACAAGTCATTGTCCCCAGTATGATGTGTGAGATACAGTAATGCCCGATGAATGGCAACAAGCTATATTTCCGACTAAATCCTGAAAAGTTACCCATAATTCTGCTGTGGTTAAGGAGTCGATTATATAGAGCATTACTGCATAAGCCAACAAGGTCTTTATTTCACCATACCCTCAGGCTTTGGTCATATTGTCCAGAAAAATAATCATTCGGTGAAAGACTAGATTTACTAGAGGTGATCAGGTACATTTCATTTCATTTCTGGACCCAGCATGATTGGTAAATATTTACAGAGCTATGAAACATTAGGGGATGAGTACAAAGAAGTTAAAATTGTTTACTTGGGAAATTTGAGTACTGAGCCAATCTGATTTTATGTCTGTGTACCTGCGTCATTCAGTGTTATTGCAACAGCTCTACTTTTCAGAATTTGAATCAAGTTGAATCTTGGGATGTCACCCCTATCTATCCTTATTAATGACGACCCCGTAGCCAAGATGGTTAGGGTCGCAGATACATTTAAAAAAAAAACAATCATTGCAGTCTGGGCTAGATGAGGTTGGCACTGGTTTGAACCCCTAAAGAGGCTAATATCAGGACCGATGTTAAAGCTTGATCTGCATTGAGGGACATCTCAATGTGACATACCGATCTAATATGGCCATTTCGATAAGAAATTATAATTTGTCATGCACATATGAACATGTCATACTGAGCCAGCGACTCACTCTTTCTGAATTTCTGATTTGCTATACACTGGACCTTTTTGTATCAACAGAGTTCCCCCAGAGGGTTAATTTAGTGATGCTATTCCACACAACAGTATGGCATCACCAAATTGACCCTACGGGGACATCATTCTGCTTTAGGCCTCATCTTCTGGGAAGTATCTATACTATCAAATTAACTTTTGTTACTTTTCCCCTTCTGTTCAGTTTCTACATGTATATCTGCTAATTTGCAGAAGATAAATTGTATAATCGAGGTGACTAATGGGTGAACATCACCAACTTAAATTCAACTGGGAGACTTCAATATGATCCTAGGTCTCCCATAGTAGTTGAAGCCTAAGCAGAATGAGGTTCCCAGAGGGTGAATTTTTTTACACTATCTGGGGACCTCATTCTGCAAATGTCAGACACACTATATTCAGATTTGCATCGTTGCTGAATTTCCCAACATTTCAATAGATTAATCATCAACTTATGAGAGTTCCTGAAGTAGAGTTCAATAGCTACATGTAATGCCCTAAGTAAGCGACTCCATAACCATAGCAGAATTATGGTTAACTTTTCAGGATTTAGTCGGAAATATGGCTTGTTGCCATTCATTGGAAAGCTCTCGGGGAGAGCTTTCTGATGAATGGCAACAAGCCATATTACCGACTAAATCCTGAAAAGTTACCCATAATTCTGCTATGGTTATGGAGTTGATTACTTAGGGTATTACTGTACATGTAGTCCAATGGGATGTTCAGACATTGAAATATGTCACACTCAAAAGTAATTGTCAACAACACACAATGTCATTTATATAAAGAAAGTATTGTAGTGTCTATTGTTAGCGGATTCACTTATTGTGTTAATCTGTGTTTAATATGGTATGTCTGATTGATGCGATAAATATCTACATTTCTATGCACTTAAGGCATTGTGTTTTCTGAAAGGTTATAGTGAATGTAGTTGAATGCTCCATTGAATACATGTACACTACAAGTTCTTTAGTACTGAAGTACCAGTTAGAAACACTAACATGAGTGCATACCAGGACTATATCGCTGCTGATATTGATACCCATTCATATATGTTAGCTGTTTGATACATGCATATGAAATAGATTACCTGGAAAGTTATTTGATTATGCATTTAATCTTCTACAATCTATGGGATAAAGAAACTAAACAGAATGGAAAAAGTAACTAAACTCAATGTTGATTTGAGACTATATAGATACTTCCCAGTAGATGAGGCCCAAGCAGATTGAGGTCCCCAGAGGGTGAATTTGGTGATTGATACCAGCCCACTGCAGGGTAGCATCACTAAATTAACCCTCTGGGGACCTCATTCTGCTAATGTCAGACAAACTATTTCCAGGCTTGTTTGTGTGATGACAGTGATGGTGAAAACTACTCCCACAGATAAACAGTTATGTTTTCGGTATGTTCTCTTTCTTCAAAATATCTATGCTCAATAGCTGTTTATGTTACTCTTGCCTATGGAAAGATCTGATTCAAACTAATTGCAAAACTCAGGTTGTGGTAATCCCTCAATCTGAATCATATTGATGGCTTACTATGTTATTTTTAAGCAGTTTCTTTGATTTTGGAGATAAGCACAAGATTCAGTGAATATTCTCATTGAAACAATCTTCTTCTCATTCTAGTTAGAAGATATATTTTGTGAGTCTGATCATTTATATTTCGGGGTAGGGTTGGGTATTATCTACATGTGTACATAACCTGGATAATGGATAATTTCAAAGGTTAAGAATCATAATTTTGTGAGCTGTTTTGATATCAAATTTAGTACGAGTTTTCATGTATCCTGGACACCATGCAGTCCAATTGCGACATTGTAGTTTCCATTGTATGCGCATATAGCACTGGCTGGACAGTGAAATCTACATATTAAGGTGTGTAGCTTATAAAAAAAACATTATTTTAACATAGTACTAACCTCCCAAACAAATTATCTATACTTCAAATGATACATTCTGAACTCAATCTAGAATGCTATTATCAGTGGACAATATATACATGTACCTTGGATAATTTTCCACCTGACCTATGTCCTTATGTGGGGTTATACATGTACGATATTGTGACCTCAAGGTCTACCATGTTCTTGACCTCAAGGTCTACCCTGTTCTCCTGATGAGTAATGGCCAGCGAGAACAATACTAAGGTACATGTAGCCTAAGGCATGAAACCCACTGTACTGATAATTAAACAAGATGTACAGATAAATAAAAGCTATCAAGTAAATTTATTAGCATAAGTGTCTCATGCATCAAGAATACATGTACATGTATGTTTGATGGCAATTCGGTCACTGTCCGAAGTTTCACATATACTGATAATAATACGGTACCTGCCCTCTGAACCAGTGACGAAGGCAAACCCGATCCCACTTTTAATCAATTTGAGAATTGTTTCAATAGAAAACTCGATCCTAATATATGTGCATAATTATTTGAAGGCCCATATAAATTACATGCAATTTCGTGCTAGGACAATTAGCATCTACTTTCAAGCTTTAATAGAGTCGTATTTTAACTAACGTTTAAATGATGAATATTCGTAGCTGTTGGTATATCCATACAACTTTCAAATTTATGCAAGGCTTCCTGTGGTGTGTGAGACTCGCTTATATAAGAGTATGCAATTCAATGCTGCACAAGCGCAGCTCCCGTTATGAAAGGGTTGAGATTAAATTAGTGAACCCCATATCTACTATGTGCAATATGCCAATGATAACTGCTGTGATCTTAATTTTTGGTTGAGTTGTGGCATAATCTTAACCTAGGATTGATGAATGATGCTAGGCGTCTGTCTCTCTGTGAGACTGTCTGTGTCACAACGTAAGTGAAATAAATCCAATAAATGTCCATTTAAAAAAAAATTTGTTGATTGCTTCTGCTCATGAAGATCTTGGATGAGTTCGAAAACCAGTCCTGTCTGAATTTTAGTTCATGAGTAAATTATACCTCCTAGATATTGTGTTCTAGGCATCCATTTGGTGATGTTAATGTGCCAACTCTAACAAACATTATTCAATTTTGATCAAATTTGGTCATTTCTTCTACTCAAGCTTTTACTCCTTATGACACAACTCAAGCACATTATCTGCGATTTGTACCTTTTTATTATATGTTATTTACTTGAAAAAGGAGGGCTAAAAAATATACATGGAGAAACTCCAGATGTCTTTTTACATAAAAACCAGTGGAATATTAAAAAAATGTGGTTTATGGGGAACCGGTAACTCTTTTCACAGACCACTTTGAAAATATGATTCTGAATGGGGTTCTTATAATGTACATATCCTACGGTAATTTACATTTAAGCATTTTTTTTATTAAAGAGCACAGTGCAGTAAAACTTCTCCCAGCCGAACAATCTATAAACCAAATCCCTCACACCGAATGAACTGTCCGGTCCCGATTTTACCCAAGTGTATTCTCACTAAAATTACATCTGTAAACCTTTCCATTCCCAACAGGATTTTCCTGCAAGCGACCGAACACATGCATTTTGATCTCTAGAAACTGAACTCACATGCACATAGGATCAGTGTTTTCATACCAATGTCTAACATACTGGCCTAAAGTAGCATTCAGACAAGTCCGTTGTGTGCGTTGTGTTGAAATTGGATTGCAGGCAATAACGTTAAGACACTCAGAAGGCTGCGATGCATCCTTTTATACATTGTGTCCATTAACACACGAAATGGAGAAATTCTATTTTCAAATCAATGTTAGGCTTAATGCATACTAGTACATTATATGGTGTGTGTTATGATGTTTCCAATCGATAAACGATGATGGCTGTCTTCGGAGCAAAGGAAAATCGACTTGTATTTATGTCAATAAAGTGTTAGTTGTTGGGATTTGACATTTGACAGGTTTGCCAGTATCGTAGAACTACTAGTAATTTATAATAGATAAGATTGATTGGCATTATTGCATTTATTCAAATATCAAACTTATTAGCTGCAATTGTTAATTGGAGGCACTGAGTCATAACCCAAGTACGCACTCATGCGAACAGTTTTAACTCTTTCGGTGCCTAATTTACAATCTGTAGAGTGCCAGGGCCGATGAGATCGGCCCTAAAAAAATAATAAAATAGATTATTTTTTTTTTGGGTATGCTTAAGCATGCGCTATAGAGAATTTAATAACAAACTGGATAAGTCCTTAGGGGAATATTATAACTCAAAACTATCACCAAGTATTCATAGTAATAATTTTGATGCCCATGAAAAACGTAAAATTCCCTGGCACTAAACCTACAAAATAAGCCTGGCACTGAAAGAGTTAATGAAGACAATGAACGGTGCGAATGCAACTTACAGACCAATGTAATGTAGGACTTGACTGAACACTACTTGTTGTCTTTTGTTTGGATAATGCTGCTAGAATGTTTATAAAGCCTGACTGAAACAACAGGTGTCTGATTTGATATTTATATATTTATATTATTGTGTTACAACGTTACATACAGTAATGCCCTAAATAATCGACTCCTTACCAGAGCAGAATTGTGGGTAACTTTTCAGGATTTAGTCGGAAATATGGCTTGTTGCCATTCATCGGAAAGCTCTCACAATATGGCTTGTTGCCATTCATTGGAAAGCTCTCACTGAGAGCTTTCCGATGAATGCCAACAAGCCATATTTCCGACTAAATCCTGAAAAGTTACCCATAATTCTGCTCTGGTTAAGGAGTCGATTATTTAGGGCATTAAACTGTAGATTAATTTGCATCTTGATCACTCTTTGTGATGGCAGCTTCATGTTTCGTGATGGCACAATTTTCTATATACCAAATTTGGTTTGGAGAGGTTTCCTGTATATATATAGCAAACCCAGTGTATAGAAGTCAATATAGCTACATTGCCCCCAGCTGCAACACAATCTCATAGTAACTGTTATAGACCCATCCCATTACATGAAATTTGCATTGAGATCCAAAGTTGTACAAATATCATGCTCTCTTTAGTGTGTCAACAGGTCAGGAGGTAGCATTGTTACTAACCCAACGTGACACCATTACACCATCTAAGGTTTGAAGGTGGAAATGTCATTATAACCAGAAGTCAGTTCAGTTGTGTTGACAAAAGGAATCGGGGTCCATGGTGTATTGGTGATGAAATAATGGAATAATAATGTGGATGGGCTATTTAAAATCAAATTTCTCTTACATTTTCAGCTGGAGACTAAATTTTACTATATCTGCGGACTAAAGCCACACATTTGCCGGGAATGAGAAATCTTGCCCGACAATAGTATAGGTCACAGAAATAATGTGCTTCATTCTGTATCTTCATTGTACCACAGGGATGACAAACCTTATTATTATTATTATATCGATTAGAGTCTGCAGTGTGCCTGTGTGTAATAGAATAATTGTGGCGGTTTGTCAAGAATTGAGTTCTAAATCATGTATGTGATGTAATTTGGGCTGTGTTTATCTAAAAGGTTTAGATAGTTTGTCTACATTCTAGCTGTTAATAAAGTAATAAGTTTTCAATTGAAGCTTTATAAATATCATTTAACTACCGGTAGCTGATGTGCCCGACTTCATCCGGGCTATTTAGGGATTTCTTTGTGATCGCCTCCGTCTGGGCAGAATATGCAGCGTCTGGACAAACTATTGGTCCAGAAACATGCCTATATGAGCGCATATGAGCGAGCTCAAGGACGCGGTCACACGGGAAATTAGACACACCCATATTGTTCCCGGGATCAAAGTAAGGCCTACATACCAATCCAGTAAAATGCCTATATGAGCGTATTTGGTCAAGGATAGGGTCGCACGTGAAATTGGACCCACCCATATTGTTCCTGGGATCATATTTGAGTTGGATCGGTTGAGCATTTTTCGAGTCTATAACACACACACACATACATACAGACAGAAGTTCCAAAATATAATCTAATCACCCAGCAAATTCTCATCTGTCAATGAATTATCATCAGTGTCAGCAGGCAAGATTGTTGTAGGAGCAATATTCCAAAAATATATATTGCGTTCATATACATGCTTCATATAGACATATGCTATGAAAATATACTTACATGTATACTGGCGTGAAGTAATTTATAAAACGCATACCCTGACCTCCATACAACATTATGGGCAACAATAAACCAAATTATCTTTGTTTTAGCGTGTTACTGTATATTAAAACTAAACGCTCTTTATTGCCACACAGCTATAAGAGCATCTGGAAACCGTGGTATGTTTTTGAGATGATTAATGTCTATCATACTATTATATAACTTCATAAGTCTTCGTATGCAATTCTGATAACAAAAAGCAAGAAACACAAGCAAATGTTTCTGTAGATACATGTAACTGTTCTTTAACCCAAATAATTACACGAGAATTTCTTGATACACCATGGTATAATCAACTTAGTAATTCCGGCATTCATACTAGTATGTAATTTTTACAAGAACTTTTGCATAAAATACGTTCTTGCATGGCTTTGCCTTTATGGTACACAATAGCATGCTAAGAAAGATTTATTATGAGAACTGCGATGTAATTCTGCAGGATAAACTACCGGTAGATATATATTTTTTTTATATCCTAAGTGTATTGCCTCTGCCAAAGAGAGGTGGGGGAGATTAACTTGGCAGTTTTCAAGGAAAATTCTCCAGAATTAATTATTTCCCCTTTCAATGAAAAAACATGCCTCAGTGTCACAAATTGAGAAAACAAATTCTTGAAAAAAAATATTGTCACATGGTTCAAACAAGTTATTTCATGGCAAATATTGGCAATCTCACACGACTTCCCCGTCGAGAAATTTTTTAGCTGAAGTTTGTTAGAATGTACCGCTGACCTCCCCCAAGACCACCCACCCTGCCAGGTTTATTTCCTGTAGTATTCTTGAAATGTGTCTCTCTGTGGTGTGATTCTTTTGGTGTGCCCGTTATTTAGTAAAGGTGATTTTTTTACTAAATAACAGGTATGTTAGAGTTATATTTCTTTGAAAAACTCAAAATATTGGGCGACGACAGGGAAGTTGTATGGTATTGCCCATCCCCTGAGCCTTATACATGTATGTATATCCAGATATATTAGCCTACTCTCTTATAATCATGCCAATTGTCATGTGATGCCATATTTGCAGGGGCGTTGGAAGCATCCAAGGGCAGGGGGTGGCAGAGCCTACAAAAAGGGCACTTTTCCGCAAAAAAGGGCATTTTCTCCGCAAACTCGGGAAAATAACCACAAATTCATTGTGGCAAAAATCCCTATTTTAATGGTATTTGTCAGTTTTTATGGCCGTTTTGTGATAAAATTGACAAAAAATTAATATTCCTTGTGAAATTGGTGGTATTTGGACCAAAAAAGTCACATTTTGCTATAAAAACACGAGATTAAACACACAAAAAGCATTTTATGTCTCCAGAAAAAGGGCAAGTCCTGCCCCCACTTGCCCCCCTTCAAGGGCAGGGGGGTCAGCTGCCCCCCCCCCCTCTTCCGGCGACCCTGCATATTGGAGTCAGAACTTGTTTGGAAACTTAAATTTGGAACGAACCCTGAACGAGAAATTCTGAAAATAACAATTTTCTGTCCAAGAAAATAACTCTTAATAAATAAAGGCTTTAAATAATCTTTTATCAAGTAAAGTTTGTGTCAAATAGTACGCACAATTTCCTTCCTTATATAACCTTCAGTAATATGTCACCTGTATGTGCAGCCTGCAGGGCAGTGCATCACTATTTACCTGCATGCGATGTACCTGAGACAATCCTGATTAATGTTTACCTACATCAGTACATAGACAGCCTTGCCTGCCTATTACTCATGTAAGGAGAATGCGTTCATTCCCATTCATGATGAATAAAGTATTGATTCATTTATGGGACAGTGTGGCAAACAGTTTCGATCCCAATCTAACAGTGTCTAATGACCTAGCTAGCTTTGTCATTTT
Organism: Siphonodentalium dalli; assembly: GCA_032622095.1. Taxonomy (NCBI): domain Eukaryota; kingdom Metazoa; phylum Mollusca; class Scaphopoda; order Gadilida; family Siphonodentaliidae; genus Siphonodentalium; species Siphonodentalium dalli. Next base: position 113,792,920 of record CP136062.1, on the reverse strand, counting down.
GTATACAAGAATGAAAATCACCTGAAATCATTCTGACAAAGATTTATTCTAAATTCAATAGAATGTGAAATGTTGCAATTACTAGAAATTTACTAAAATTGTTTATATGTTTATTTCATCTCAAAGATAGAAATTCTTCCACATGATGTATAGAATTATACCCAAATTTCTTTCAACTGTGTGAGATTCCAATGTCAAAATATATAGATTTTCAATTCAAATCATAAACTAAAATTCAGATAAAACATGTCCAGTTTGTACATTTGTACTTACATTTGTAGAATGTTATTTTATCCTTGCATCTTTAGGCCTTGAATTTGTCACACACACTGTTGACATTCAATAGAGTTGAAGCACAGTGTAGTAATCAGTAATGTGAACAACCCACTGTCACAGCTGACCGACTCTGGTTAATACCTGAATTGATCATGGATCAGTGACCCTGGCTGCCACACCTGTTCTGCCCTGAACTGCCCATTGCTAATCTTTTCTGTCAATCTGTTGTCCTTCCCTCAGGGGAACAATCTCCTTGTCTGGTTTATTAACATTGATCTGTGCTCAGCTGTAGTTGGTTCATCATTGTTCTGACCACCTCGGTAGGTCCCAAGCCACTGTTTGGTTTGAGGGGTGACAAAGGTGTGCACAGTTTGTCGATTTTACCTATTGGATGAATACAATTTAAGCGGGAGTGACTCATTGTGGCTTCTGTGGGGGTGATCGAGACCGGTTACATGGAACATGTGAATTATTGTGTTTATTAGGAACATAGAGCAGCACATTGAATGGAAATGATACTCATGAATAATTGTATGGTTTTGATCTACACCACAAGATTGAAAATATTTCCTGTCAATGAGTAATTGCTGCATGCACATGTATAAATGTATACCTGATAAGTATATCATGGCAAATTTTCACATTTTAAATTTATTGATTTTTACTTACTTAGTAAAATGGCAGGTTTGGTTTGAGTGCATTGGTACATTAGCACTATATATTATTGTTTGCTTCTGAAATTAATGTTTTAGTTCACATATCACTAATTAATGATCAAGAACCCCAATTTTTTGCTAGCTAGTTATTCACTATCATTTAGCAGGGAGGTAAACTAAATTAAGTGTAACATTTAAATGCGGAATTCAGTATTAATTTTCAAGACAAGATTACTCAATATTTAACCATAGAATAATACTTCATGCAATGTTTGAGCATATATCAAATGACAATGCAAAGCAGATTTTTCATTTGATGTTTTGTTTTAATTGTGACATATTAATGTCCAATACTATCCAACCTGGGATGAAAATCAAAATTCCGCTTCTCGTTGTCACTAGATCAGTCTTCAAACTTTCCAAAAAAGGTATGATATATGGTCACCTGCACTTTGTAAGGTTTGATCAATCTTTTCTAAAAAATTAATGCTTTATTCCCCATTCAAATGTTGCACACTTTACCCACGGGGAACTTGTAGCAAAAACATATTGAAATATATCCTTATACATACCATATATATTATATATTATGTACATGTGTAAATACTGTTTTCTACAAAGTGCCTGTGACTTTACCTCCCTCTTATAAATTAATATTATATTCAGTTATTCCTAATAATGTGAAACAAGTTAACTAATTTCATGCACAGGCCTTCTAAACAGTGACTGAGATCTTAATAAATACAAACTTGAATACATCTATTCTCTATAACTTAGTATAAGAAAGAGAATGTATGAATCAAAAAGTTTGGAAATTTACTGTGATCGACCCAAGAGTTTTCAAAGTGTTTCAAAACTTTTCAAATATTATACTTTACCACTATTTTATACTCCAACATGTGCTTCTAATTACGAGAAACACGAATCTGTTGTCAAAATTGTCGTAGGCGCCCTCTTCTCGAATTATCTGTCATTTTAGATGGTATATTTTGACCATTATTTTGACTAAGATGGCTTCGACGTGGTCCACGAAAGGAAGCGAAGAAATGACATCACCAATGTTGGGTCTCACTAAAGGAATACCGGCGAAGGCCGTCGAATACCGGCAAAGTCCCGTAGGTGTAAAACAAAATGAGTTCTTTGTTATTAATGACACTAAAAATAAACAACTGCGGCTAAAATAAAGCAGAGTGAGTATGTCGATGACTGGATATTCATAATATAAATTTTTTTAAGCCGCTAGTCAACGTTGGACTTCAACAGTCTTCGGCGGACTTCTTTGAACGACCGTTTCAATTTCCAATTAATTTATCACGTGATTATATTATGAGTCGATGTGCACTGCAAATGGTTGAAAAAATAAATCATATTTGTTGAATAATAGACATGATACAGGTGAGATACATTGATTCTGCCAACAGCATACATTTCTTCAAAAATAGGTGCACCAGTTTCTGTAAAAACCCAGTTTAATGGTAAATTGTATGATAAAATTGACTTTAACCTATTTTCTTGATCGATATGACAAAATTTCGTCCAAAATTCTTGATGCATACCTGGTCCATATATTAAGGTAAGTGGACTAATAAATTCAAAAATATATAATATCACTCAATCATCACTGTTTAGAAGGCCTGTGATTTCATGTTACATATTCTTTTAGCATGGGGGGATGTAACTTGATCATTGTGGCCTCTTGGGTTGATTGAGACCAGGACAGGTGAATTGTGGCCTCTATACGAGCGATCGAGACCAGGACAAGTGAATTATTGTGCATATTATGAAGAAAATATTGTTCCTGTGATTACCTGTGATCTTCGGTCTTCTTGTATTGACTTCTTCGTTAGTGTCCAAATACATAACTATCTGTGGCGTTTTTGGCGACGTTCTTGTATGTACAGTGCATTCAAATCATTTTTTTTTTTTTGGGAAGTTATTGAACTTTTGTCCACTCAGAGAGTCTGATTGAGAGTCGGAACAAGCTTTTCATGATCGACAGAAAACTTATTAATTAAAATTCAACATATCTTTTAAATGCCAAGTCCACGGTGTTATTTTCAACATCTATAGTACATGTATAATTCAGACCAGATCTATACCAAAAATATTATCAATCTTTAATTTTCATAAATATAATATAAATTTATATATAATTTTTTAGTACGTAGGCTCTGAAGTAAGAAAAACATACTGGTAGCATGCATAACAAAGGTGTTTTTAGTTGTTAAAACTATTTGTAAAAGAATATACAATTTGTTATAAGCTGAATGAACTTATGGTGAAAACAAATTACATAAAAGGTCACGGTCATGAACTCTTTAATATTCCTATGTAATCAAAGGGAGCTTATCCAACCAAAACTAATCTATGCAAAAATTAATAACACTCTCCCACCTATTGGCTTCAAAGGAGTTATTAGTCCATGGCACAACACATACTGTTAGCAATTCACTGTGTGCAACAGTAGGGGTAATCAAAACCAGCTTACTTTGCTAGCAACTGTACCTTCCACACCTTTTGGATGAAAACAACTCGACTTCCGATTAATTTGTATTGACAGACTGGACTTGTAAATCTTTCGTACATCAACAGGGTAAATAAAGTTTATGTTTTTCCTTGTTTTTACTGTTTTTTAAGATTAGGGCTTTTGTACTGCTCTGTTACTTGTATTATTTAGTTAGAATTTGAATGCACCACGTATGCAGTGTTATTTATACTCCAGCTCAGGCCAGATCACTATGAATTTTTTTTATGCATGATTGTTTATAGGAATGTTAATGTTGGATGTACACTGTGACTGCACTTGGTTATCAGTGCTCACAAATATAAATTTTTAATAAGCTGTTTATCAGCTGTTAGAGATGTATTGCTTGTCTAATTACAATGCTAATTAAGCTGGGTATCTGATGTATTTATCTGATAAATTAACAGATAACTCTTTAAATTAAAAAGGTAAAGGCCTCTGGCAGGTGGCAAACTGGCAACTGTTTGGCCCACAGTGTTGCATGGTACCTCTCTTTACCAAATTTTTCAACAGTTAAAGACATATTATGTGCTTATTTCAGTGAATCAATCTGATAAGTGAGTACCAGCATGCACTTTGCCCACTGAATAATGTAGCATTTAACTGATATTACCGAAAATTTCAGCAATGCTGATCGTACCATTTCAGAAAACAGAGTCTGTCAATAAAGTACGCACACTCATAAACATTCACTTTTTAATTCGGGACAAATCTTCACAGATAGACGTTCTCAATGAGAGTCGCTGCAATATAGTTTATATATAATAGTTAAGTAGCCCACCAAAGTAGACTAATCGGATAAGGGACATTTTAACATTTGGATATTTACAAGTTCCGTTATCCTATTTGAGGGAAAGAACAGTCGTAAATGTCCAAATATAAAATAAGTTCTTTGCCCGATAAGTCTACTTTGGTCGACTATACACTTGTATATGTGACATGTAATAATGCTTGCATATAATATAAAAGAATGTACTATGTTACATGGTCAAGGTAAATATTGTTAGGCCAATGTATTCTCTTATACATGTATATGTGAGGCTCCTTTTGGGAGACTTGCATATATAAGATAATGTATTGGAAAAGGGTATTCGCAATTTCAGGAAGCTCCAGTCATGGAAGTGTTAACGCAGGTAATTCAATAAATATGGTATCAAAATTGCCAGATCACAATGCCATTCTTTCAAATAAATTAAATAAAGTGTCTCTCGTTGACGAAATCATTCTCGTTTATTTATGGGCGATTTGTTTGGGACGGATGAACAACTGTGTGTTGATAATCTTGCGTAGTTCAGACATCATATTCTATGAAATCTAGGGCACAGCCAATGTTTTTTAATAATTTGGCAATAATTGTTTAATAGCACATTCTTCAAATGGTTATTATACCCCCCGCAACGAGTTGTGGGGGGTATACTGGAATCAGCTTGTCCGTCCGTCTGTCCGTCCGTCTGTGGACACAATTTTGTCCGAGCTTTTATTCCTACATTTTTTAAACTTGGCACAGATATTTAGTACCTTGGGAACATGTGCATTTGAGATTATGAGGTCTGTCCGAATTTATTTTGTGGAGTTAGCCCCATTTTCAACTAAGAAAATCTTCTCAAAATGCATAATTTTGTCCGAGCTTTTATTTCTATATTTTTCAGTCAATAGGTTTTAGGATTAGGATAAAGGGTTAAGAGGTTCAAGATTAGTGTTAGGGCTTAGGGTATTTTTGGTTACCTGTTCACATAATTTCAGTGCCCAATATATAGTAATGGCTACTACATTCAAATAACATGTTGAATACGGGGGGGGGGTATACCTCAGTCCCATCTGGGACAGGCCCATCTCTAGTATATATATAGTGGTCAAGTCGTAATTTATCAGTTTGAAGTAGTGGAATAAGCATTTAATATGTCTTTAATAATATATTCAGATTCAAAATATTTATAAATTAATTCTTTCTCCACAGGTATCCTGAGGGGGAAAAACTGCAGATGGTCCCAGACTAATAACCACAGTTGAAAAAAGGGATAAATTAAGTGAGTACCTTATTACTGTTGTTCAAGTTACATATCACATCACATACAACGCCCAGGATACTAATCAACACAGGACTGTATAAGAAACTGAAATAAACACTTTTCCTGTATATGGTTCTGTCGTGATTTTTTTTTAACACTTTCATGACTGGAGCTTTGCTGGTGCAACATTAAGGATCCTGTGCCAGTGCATTCTCTTATATATACGAGTCTCCCACAGGGGCAGCCTCGCATATATAAGAGAATGCCCTGGCTTACAAGGTTAAGGTGAATATTGTATATGCGAGGCTATCTCTGGAAGACTCGCATATATAAGAGAATGCAATGGCACATGATTCTTAATGCTGCAGCTCCGACCATGAATGGGTTAAAAACCAATCAATGTAAGAGAATGCATTGGCACAGGGTTTTCACAACATTTCAGGAAGCTCCTGTCATGGAAGTTTAAGCCCTGTAGTGGATCAAAGCCTGTACACGTTAGTAGCTCTTGTTACATCCCGGTTCAGTTCTGGGGATCAAAATAGGTTGATAAATAATGTTAAATACTTTTATACTGACTTAAAATGTGGCAGAAACTGAAAGACTTCTTCCACTCATAACATTTAGAAAAGTCAGGTCCTGATTTAAATTCTTCAGTATGGGACATTTAAGAGCATTCCTTGATATTCCATGTATGGTAGAAATAAAGAAATGACCGTTATCTGACTTGTTATCTGAAAATTTTCCACCAATTTATCAAAATACATCAAAAGTTGAATTTATCTTTTTGTCTATCTGTCTCTGATTTTATTACCTGAACATCCCTCCAAATGAATAATAGACCATTCCAATGTATTATTTTATAATTGAATGGTAGAATACATTGAGTATAGAAAGGGTTAATTTTGGATATTGGTTTTTCACTTAACTTACATTATCCCTCCTTCCAAATTTCATACACATAATTTGGAGGTTCAAATGAGCCATGCCCCTTTAAAACTATTTTAGTGCAGGGTTGACCAAATCAGCCCTAAAACTTACAAGAGCGATGCCATAAATGATATTAACTGCTCATGTTGATGAGTGAATAACTGTTGTATTTCTCTATCAGAATTGAATCTCAATTATGGTCATTGCAGTCAATCTATACCAGAGCGCACCAGTCATACTTTCCTTTCTGACTCTGTAACCGGCTGGGTACTGGTCTGTGGTTTCTATATTTAGCGCGGGGGTTTCCAGCAAAAATGGTGAAAACCGAAAGTCAAATTTCCTATGCGCTTTGAGAACATTTCCCGCACTAAAAACTAAATGACAGAATGGAGGATCAGAGCGGTAGATTGGTGACGATTTTCACAAGCTACAAGTCAAAATTGCAGCAAATTAGAACTCTTGTATTTGACTTGCCACGCGTGTTGTCATGACATTGTCATCCATGTGCGTTTACACGTTTGTGTTGATAAAATAATCGGAGAACCAAATCACACCGTTTTGAAATATAGTTCTTTGCTTCTAGTGGGACTTTCCAAACTTAAGGTATCAAATTACACAAATTTTAATCAATATTTTGTGTGTTTAACAAGGGCAGCATGTTGCTCTGTTCAGTTAGTGTTATATCTTGATATCGTGAAGTCCACCAAATGTCAGCAAATGTGGGGAAAATGTCGCCGATAGCAGCGGTCTTATCGAGGTAAACCCTGCATGGAGTTTGCATTACAGTATCAATGAAACTCGTGGTTATTTTATAAAGTCTAATCTGATTCGAGGGTGTGAAATAAATTTAGAACACAAAGTATTCCTCAGAATCTCAAATCTGTTATCAAACTCATGATTGTTGATGGCATTTACATGTACAGTGTACTCACATTTCAATAGAGCTTTTAGCTCTTGTGAAAAATATCCTATCATCTGCGACTCAATCAACTTATCATATTGTCGATTAGCCCTTTCCATACTGAATGGATTCTCCCACTCAATTATAAAAGTATACATTGGAATGGTCCATTATTCATTTGGGGGGGGGGGGGGGGGGGGGGGGTTCAGGAAAACTAAGCAGACAACAGAAAATATATACAAGTACAGAAGGAGTCCTATTTATTGCAGGGAAATGTTCAGATAATAAGTTCAACGTCATTTGTTGAACAGACAGACGAAAAGCTAATAGCCCAAAACATGTACAAGTTAAGAAGGATTCCTATTCTTTAGCGGGAAATGTTCAGATAATAAGTTCAACAAACCACCTATGTTCTATCAATCTATCAAAAAAGACTATCATATTAGTTCTTATCTCAACTATCGATTGCTAGGGGAACCCTTGGCTCAGCTGGAAGGTGCATGGTACATTATGCCAACATGAATCCATCCAGTAGTGCCATGGCAAAGCTTATTCATATCCCAATAAATGTAGATTTGTGATCCATTCACAGCGAAGGATACATGATTTATGTATTTGGACAAGTTTGTTTCCCGGAGAATTCAATATTTTTACTTTTAGTGCAGTGATTTCCCAGTGAATTAAACCTCTGCACAGACCTTTCTCCACTCTTAAAACTGACGTGGCTTTATAGTGGCTGAAACAATATGAACCCGAGATCATGCCATGAATCTCTACTATGGCTAACGCCCGTAGAAATCATATTCCACCAGTACAAAACCTGGGAACTTTTTGAAGTTTTGACAGGGAATATTACAAAGTCGAAAAAATGAACGCAGGTTATATATTTCTTAGTTATTACTTGTTCCTTGATAAATGTACTCTCCCTGTAGGTGAAGGTCCCAACTCGAAATTGCTTGCTTTTCTGTGATTTCTGTGAGCAGATATCGCAATAAACATAAAAATAATTACCCAGGAGAAATTCCATAATTGTAAGCGACGCAAAAGAAATTCACTCACAAACAGGGTTCGCGTTGCCACTTGCCTAATTTGCCAATGGCAAAAATAATTCACATTTGGCAAAAAATATTTTCATATGGCAAAAGTTTTGGCAAGTCACTTTTTAGCTCACCTGAGACGAAGTCTCCGGTGGAGCTATAGTCATCACTCCTCGTCCGTCGTCTGTCACATCCGTCCCATCGCCCGTCAACAATTCTTTAAACATCTTCTCCTCTGATTCCATTGGACGGAATGGGTTCATATTTGGTGTGGATGTTCCCTAGGTGACTCCCATTCAGATTTGTTCAAATGAGGTCACTGGGTCAAATAGTTGCGAAGCCAGTGTCATAACTCTTTCCCTCCATAGTATTTCTTAAAACGACTTCTTGTCTGGAACCATTAATCCGATTTATATTTGGTATGAAGGATTCTTGAATGACTGGAGTTCAGATTTGTTCAAATGAGGTCACCAGGTTGATTAGTTGAGAAACCAGGGCCATAACTCTATTCATCCATAGTAATTCTTAGAATGACATCTTCTCAAGAAACATTGGGCTGATTTAGCTTATATTTGGTACGGAGGGACTTTGGGTGACTGGGGTTCAGATTTTTTCAAATTGGTGTAACTGGGTCAAATAGGGGCAGAGCCATAACTCTAAAAACAAAAAATTACATTTTTTGCGTTTTGATCTTTGAGTTTTTAGCTCACCTGATACAAAGTCTCCGGTGGAGCTATAGTCATCACTCCTCGTCCGTCGTCCGTCCGTCTGTCTGTCCGTCGAGCCGTCTGTCCGTCTGTCCGTCCGTCAACTTTTTTAAAAACATCTTCTCCTCTTAAACCATCATACCGAATTGGTTCATATTTGGTGTGTATGTTCCCTAGGTGACTCTCATTCAGATTTGTTCAAATGAGGTCACTGGGTCAAATAGTTGCGAAACCAGGGCCATAACTCTATTCCTCCACAGTAATTCTTACAACAACTTCTTGTCCATAACCATTGTGCCAATTTAGCTAATATTTGGTATGGAGAGTCCTTGGGTGACTGGTGTTCAGATTTGTTCAAATGAGGTCACCCGGTCAATTAGTTGAGAAACCAGGGCCATAACTCATAGTGATTCTTACAATGACTTCTTCTAAAAATATATTGGGCCGATTTAGCTTATATTTGGTACCGAGGGACCTTGGGTGACTGGGAATCGGATTTGTTCAAATTGGGTCACTGGGTCAAATAGGGACAGAGCCAGGGACATAACTCTAAAAACCAAAAAATTACATTTTTGCATTTTGATCATATTTGGTGTGGATGTTCCCTAGGTACCTGTCATTCAGATTTGTTCAAATGAGGTCACTGTGTCAAACAGTTGCGAAACCAGGCCCATAACTATATTCCTCCTTGGTAATTCTTATAACGACTTCTTGTCAACAACCATTATGCCGATTTAGTTTATATTTGGTATGTGGGGTCATTGAATGACTGGGGTTCAGATTTGTTCAAATGGGGTCACTGGGTCAAATAGTGGTGGAGCCAGGGCCATAATTCCCCAAAAAATAATAAAAAATTCAGGAACTCCTTGATCAATTTAACATACAAAAAAAAATATCACCCCCCCCCCCCCCCCACATGACCCAGAACCCCACCCTGCCCCCAACCAACAGCATTCCACCCTATCTCATATCCTAACTCACAGGTAAATAAAGTTTTTTTTTTTTTAAATTCCCATTACAAGGCAACTCTCCTATGAACTGATAGACACATGGCAAGGCAGATAGAGAGATAAAGATAGCTTCTGCAGCCTTAGGCAGAGTCCCCAGGGAGTGTATTCATGTCATCCATAATTTAAATGAGATTAATGGTGTTATCAATGAAGCACCCTTGTTGTTTACATTATCACTCAGTGACAGTGGTCATTCAAATCAGATTAATTTCATTTTCTCAGAGTGCCTGGCATTTGGAGAATGAGGTTCCCAGAGGGTGAATTTAGTGACGCTATCCTACACAGCAGGCTAGCATAACCAAATACACCCTCTGAGAACCTTATTCCACTTAGGCCTCATCTTCTGGGAAGTATCTAGAGTCTCAAGATCTCATTCTGCTTAGGCCTCATCTTCTGGGAAGTATCTATAGTATCAAATTTACATTGTTGTTAGTTAAATTTCCCTTCTAGGAAGTTTCTGTATCCCTTAATTTGCAGAAGATAAAATTCATGATTGAGGTGCCCAATGGGTGAACATCACCAATTTCAACTGGGGAACTTCAATCTTATTCTAGGTCTTCCATAGCAGTTGAGGGCCTTATCAGAATGAGGTCCCCAGAGGGTGAATTTAGTGATACTAGCCCGCTGTGCAGGATAGCCTCACTAAATTCACCCTCTGGGTACCTCATTCTGCAAATAACAGACAGACTATTTCAAAGCTTGATTCAAGGCTAGCATCACCAAATTCACCATTTGGGGACCTCATTCTGCTTAGGACTCATCTTCTGGGAAGTATCTATAGTATCAAATTTACATTGTTGTTAGTTAAATTTCCCTTCTAGGAAGTTTCTATATCCCCTAATTTGCAGAAGATAAAATTCATAATTGAGGGGCCCAATGGGTGAACATCACCAACTTCAACTGGGGAAATTCAATTTTATTCTAGGTCTTCCATAGCAGTTGAGGACTTTTATCAGAATGAGGTCCCCAGAGGGTGAATTTAGCGTCACTAAATTCACCCTCTGGGGACCTCACTCTGCAAATGACAGACACACTATCACACTATTTCAAGGCTTGTTGTATAATACATTGTGTTGCTTGAGGCCAGGCATACACAATGTAGGACCAGACACGCTTTTTGTGATGCTATCCGGCACAGCAGGCTAGCATCACCAAATTCACCCTCTGGCGACCTCATTCTGCTTAGGCCTCATCTTCTGGGAAGTATCTATAGTATCAAATTTACATTGTTGTTAGTTAAATTTCCCTTCTAGGAAGTTTCTATATCCCCTAATTTGCAGAAGATAAAATTCATAAATGAGGTGCCCAATGGGTGAATATCACCAACTTCAACTGGGGAACTTAATTTTTATCCTTATCAGATTTGTGAAAATGGGATCACAAAGTCAAATAAGGGCAGAGCAAGAGACTTAACTATTTCACTACATAGTAATTCTTAAAATATGTTTGCAAGAACTAGTTGGCTTATATAGAATGGAATGTTCTTCGTTGACTGCAATTCAGATTTTTTTAATGGGGTCACCTGGTCAAATAGGGGCCAAGCGAAGGACAGTTTCCCTCTTAATATGCTTCCTTCACAAGGACCATCAGGTCTATTTGACTGATATTTATGATATGTATGAAGGGTTCTTTGGTGTCTGGGATTCAAATTTATTCAGATGGGGTCACCCGGTTAAATAGGGTGGGACCAGGGACATAACTAGATGTCTCTATAGTAATTCTTAAAATGTCTTCTCAAGGGATTTTGGACTATTTAGCTTACATATAGTATGGAGGAATCAGGAAGATCCTTTAGTGACTGAGATACAGATTTGTTAAAATGAGGTCAACCTGTCAAGAAATGGCAGTCTATGGGGAGTTAACACTTTTGTGTCCAATAAAATCATAGAAATACCAAATTCATTAAAACATCTACCTTGGAACCACCTGACTGATTGGTCTGACATACATGTATTGTGTTTTGGGTCCATGGATAATTGGGCTTCAAACATGTTTAAATGGTTTTAGAAAAAGGCGCTTGTGAGATTGGAAATTTCCAACAATTGAGAAAGTTTGAGGTGTCGGTTGTGAAATTCCAACCTAAGACTTGGGAGTCTGGATCCCGGTCGGGAGGGGACTTGTTGAGCTGGAGGAGGGGGGTGATCAGTAGTGTACAGTTGGCAATTTCAAGGTGGTTTTTTACCAAGCTACATACTTGAAGTCTCTCTAGCCACATATCCTGTTTAAATCTACTTCTTTTAAAGTGATTATGAAAAGTGCTGACTGTTTTGGTCTCCAGAGTCCCAGTCTTATCAGTCTTTGCAGTCTGGTGAGCGACCCCACAGTCATTGACTGTCTTGTTTAGACACATCACAGCTACCCCCCCCCCCCCCCCCCCCACCCCATCTCCTGTCCCTGCCACACCGTGCTGTACCATACCATATTATCTCGGCCTACTTCACCCCATTAAAATCCTTGTTTTGATCACAGCTGTAGGAGTAACACAATACATTGGTATTGCTCTGCAAAATGTTTGCAGTCATTAATTATTTCAATGTCAACAGCTCTCCAAGACATACTGGTAGCTGATAGTGGCTTTATGAATGGAATATTATCCCATGTTTATCTCAGATACAAATTACCTGTTTTGACAGATAAAGTTTATTTTTACTATTAATATTAACCATTTCATGACCAGAGTTGTGCTGGTGAGAGCAATGAAGACCCTGTGCTTGTGCATTCTCTTATATATGCGAGTCTCCCATGGGGAGCCTCGCATATAAAAGAGAATGCACTGGCTTTCAAGGTCATGGAAATTTTGTTAAGCCAATATAGTCAGGCATTCAAATAAATCATGTATGTCATATTCTTGCAGGGATGTCCCCACAGTGTTGGGGGGTGAGGCTGATTTACAGATTTGTTCAATGAAATGTAATTTTTAAGCTCACCTGAGACGAAGCTATAGTCATCACTTCTCATCTGTCACCTGTTCATCTGTCTGTCTGCCCATCCATCTGTCAAAAATTCTTTGAACATCTTCTCTAGATCATAAGACTGAATGGGTTCATATTTGGTGTGGATGTTCTCTAGGTGACTCACATTCAGATTTGTTCAAATGAGGTCACTCTGTCAAATGGTTATGAAGCCAGGGCCATAACTCTTGCCCTCCATAGTAATTCTTAAAAACGACTTCTTCTCATGTACCATCAGGTTGAATGGGTTCATATTTAGTATGAAGGGTCCTTGGGTGACCGGAGTTCAGATTTGTTCAAATGAGGTCATTTGTTTTAAATGGGGTCACCTGGTCAACTAGGGCCAAGCATAGGACAGTTTTCCTCTTAATATGCTTCCTTCATACGGACCATCAGGTCTATTTTACTGATATTTAGTATGAAGGGTTCTTTGGTGCCTGGGATTCAAAGTTATTCAGATGGGGTCACCAGATTAAATAGGGTGGGACCAGGGACATAACTGTATGTCTCTATAGTAATACTTAAAATGTCTTCCAAGAGAGGTTGGACTATTTAGCTTACATATAGTATGGAGGATCCTTTAGTGACTGAGATTCAGATTTGTTAACATGAGGTCAACCTGTCAAGAAATGACGGGGCTATGGGGACTTAACACTTTTGTATCTAATAAAATCATTAAAATACAAAATTGAAATTTCCAACAATTGAGAAAGTTTGAGATGTCGGTTGTGAAATTCCAACCTAAGACTTTGGAGTCTGGAGCCCGGGAGGGAGGGGATATGTTGAGCTGGAGGGGGGGGGTGATCAGTAGTGTACAGTTGGTAATTTAAAAGTAGATATTCACCGATCTACATACATGAAGCCTCTCTAGCCACATATCCTGTTTAGATCTACCTCTTTTAAAGTGATTATGAAAAGTTCTGACTGTTATGGTCTCCAGAGTCCCAGTCTTATCAGTCTTTGCAGTCTGGTGAGTGACCCCACAGTCTTTGACTGTCTTGTTAATTAATCAAGCAATTTTAGGGAAAGTTAACACCTCTATTAAGACGCTGTTAATCTCACAGCGTTAGTATTGATGGTTGGGGGAATACTACTCCTCCTGTAATGTGCCCTTCTGATGAAGCAACCCTTCTACCATTGTATTGTTCAGTGATTGGCTTATTGTTGCATGATAAACCACAATAGAGATGCGAGTATAATTAATTATTAAATAACTGTTTTTCTGTCGATATCAAAAGTCGTTCAAACTGCGAGTATCGAAACATAAGACTTAAGGTTGCAGAAAATGATACCATCAGGGATAGCATTTGGGAAATGCTAAAATATTTTGGCAAAAATTATTTTCATTTGGCAAAAGTAAATTTCTGTCCAGCGCGGACCCTGCTCACAAAGTCACTTAAATCGTGAAATTTCGAGTTGGAACCTTCACCTACAGTGAAGTACATATTTAGGAACAAGTAACAACTAATAAATATATTTTTTTGACTTTATAAGGTTCCCTGTCAAAACTTCAAAAAGTTCCCATGTTTTGTACTTGTGGAATATGATCTTATTGGCCGTTAGCCAGAGTATAGATTCATGGCATGATTTATATGAACCCCAATAAACTAATCCGCCATCAACTAGTTTTATCATATAATCTGTCCCAGTTGTGTGGCGAGTTTCACGCAACAGTACATATCAGTTGTTTGTTATGGTTAAAATCTACTCTCTAGTATATATATGGCACAAAAATAGCTTTTGTAATGTACCTCATCTTTCACCTTTTCGTTGTCATTCTAATTAATTTAAAGGTTTGCCCCAGCCATAATATTTCCACCCAAGTCAAGCTGACAAATCACATATCCGACTACTTTACCTTGTCGTACAAGAATGTTCTTGTTGACAAATGGTTATCTATATTATGTTGTTGCGGCATTCTCCACATTTTATATTACACTATCAAGATGTCTAAAAGGGCGACTTACATCTTCGTTGATCTATATTTAGAGACAGAATTATAGTTTATTTTCTCATTTACTCCACACCAATTTAATTAGTTGGTTCACGAACTCACCGACAACTTTTTTTTTATGAAAACTGAAATAAAAAACTATTTATCACATGGAATTCGCAGTTGTATGTAATTTTGTTTCAGACAATAAGAATTTGAAAAACAGTTTTAAAAATTCATTAATCAGTTTGGAACATAAATCAAACTATTATTTAGTCCATCCCCTTTGTTGCTATGTTTATTGAACCCTTCACTGCCTGAAGGTTCTGGGTCAGACATGTCCCAATATTTTCTTGGCATAGTAGGGCCACCATATCACAGGTAAATGGGAAAAAATTGACATGTATCAATTATATCTAATATTTTAAGTTGCAATATTTAAATTATTTTAAATGAATTTGTGAATTTTGAATCCAGGGGTGGCAGGAAGATTGTTCCTGTACAATATAATCATGTTAATTTTAAATATTTCACTGTTATCACTATGTTTGCACATATTCTACAAATAAACAATCAATCAATCCATCAGAAAATCACTGAACGGCATGTAAAAATCTGACTGAAGTTTAAAAAAAAAAAAAATGTCCCCCCTCCATTCGTGTAGAGATATTTGCCCCTGTTGTCGAAATTCAAATAATAAAATTGATGTGGCCTTATTAAAAGAAGGACTTAAGTTGAATAATGTGCTGAACTAAACAATAACCATTTTTCATGTGGTCCAGATCTTGCGTAAATTTCAAAGCCATGTTTTAACATATAGTAATCAGAAGTGTCTAATGGTTAGACATCTCAATCTATTATAATCTATTTTTGCAAGTTTATGAGAATTTATGTACAAGAAAAGAGGCTACTTTTTGTTTATGCTGACATCAGCATCAAGAATAAACCTCTTTTTTTTTAGGTCACCTCAACTGTGTACTGTCCTAATAGAGCATCCATTAACCAATTAATCCATTTTGATCCCTAAGATATATATATCTAAAATACCCCCCCCCCCCCCCCCCCCCACCCAACCCCTGGGATATAGAGCGATTTACGCCTACTTCAGAGATTGGACTATACATGAATTTGATGGTATATTTGTTCATATATTGTCTGAAAATGTTGAGAGGACATTCATAAAGTAGAATACAATATTTTTTAGTTAACAATATATTATGTGGATGGACATCATATTAGGGTATTAGGGTGCAAATAGCCCTACATCCGGGTACTCTCACTCAATATGTGCCGTATTCGGCTATAATAATCATCGTAGAGGCAAAATTGGCTGAATATTCAGCCCACATATTTGTGAGTTTCATAAACGGTAAGAAGCAAATTCCTTGGGGATCCAATTTTCTGGGATACTATTAGATTCTGCTCATTATTGTTTGGACCAAGATGGCCACCTGGGAATCCAAGATGGCTGCCAAATTGACGAAAATATTTAATATGTGCTGTGATTTCACAAAGAGATGCCAAATTGAAATAAATAATGAAAATCAAAACAAAATGATTATGTATAGATTATGTATTGATTATGCATTAATTATGCATTAATTATGTAGGAGAGTAATATCTTGTGTTCCTATTATATTGGTCACATGGTATGAAAAATCAAGATGGCCACCTGAAAATCCAATGCCAAATTGACTGAAGTTCATTTCTTATATTTGCTATTCATGTCACTCATTGATATATTGAAAATGTGCTGGAGTTTTGTTTTACTGTCAGGAAGAATTGTCTCTAGCTCTAACAGTAAATTTAGGATTTATTAATTGTACCTCCTTTCATTGTTTTCCAGAACCATGGCAACACGCTTGTCCTCAGGCTGTGAGGATGTCGGCAAGGACACATCCAGCAAGTTCGAACCTTTGGTCGTGATGGAGTTCAAAGCCGGTACGAAGGGTGCCGCTATAGAATGGATGATTTCTCGGATTCAGGCACCTAAAGGATCCGATGGTTCTGGCCTCAAATGTAAATCAAGGGTCATGAATCATAACAAGGTGTGTACAATAATGTAAACTCCTCCTAATTTAGACTCATATTTTCTGACAATTTTCAATGTCTGATGAATTTTGGATTTGTTCTATGACTTTTAAAATTTTGGCAACAGTTGGAGATATAGTCCAAGTCTTCTCATACTAAAACCAGCTAAGATATTTTGATGGCGAGTTGCTGGCATTTAGTCTGAGGTCCAGGCCCATTCATTCCTATGACACGACTTACACCCAGGATCTGTGGTGGGAATTTGTGGTGTATTTTACTCGATTTACCTAACAAATCAATACATGATGCTATATACATCGGAAAGAGTGACATCTTGTGGTCATAATGGTGTATAATAATCTAACTTTCATGTTAAATTACGCATAGAATATTCCGGTTGATTGTCACCCTCATCGCTGTTTTTATATTTTGTTTACGTTTTAACTGGAAGCCGAAGTGTTACGAACAACTTCGGCATAAACAACTTCGGCATAGTCCGGAGTTTGTTTTGACCGAGACGAATTTCTACAAACAAAATGGCAGCCCCCCATATTATTTTAATGCTCGTTGTGTTTACACTGTTTTAAACTGTGAGATGGTTGTAATTCCCGTAATTTATTTAATGTATTACATTTATATCTTCAATATTTACTTAATATATGTATTTATTTATTTATTGACACGTATAATTACAATTACAACTGGAGAATTCATCGTGCGTGGTTGATAGAAAATTTACAGAATATTTTCACCGGAAAATGCCGAACGCAGTTCGCGAGGTCAACTGAGTTCGCATACTTTTAAAAATATGTAAACACTGCAGCAAATGTCTCTTGTCACATTAAATTACCGCTTTCAATTCACAACTGATGTGGGTTTCAGATCAAATAGCATGTCTTCTGTTGAAAATATCCGTTTATTGTCGCAATTGTGATATTTTATTTCATATTTCATATTATTTCATTGTGGTTTTATTTGAGCGGGTCACTAACGCTTAAGTCGTGTCATAGGAATGCATGGGCCTGGAACTCGGACTAAATGCCAGCAACTCGCCATCAAAATATCTTAGCTGGTTTTAGTACGAGAAGACTTGGACTATTGGCGATAATGCTCTTCATGATTTAAGTAAGACAATCTGATTTAATTTGAAATTATTTTGAATTGAATTGAATTTGGTATGTCATTATTAGTTGATAGTTTTAGTTTTTTAATATATTGATTGTGTCTGTAAGGCAGGCCAGCATAAATGTAGTTGGATCATCAGCCTGAGATTGATGTAATCAACTTGTAAGATGCTGACTGTCTCCATTGTTATGGCATTCCAATCTGCTATAGTCCAGGGTGATATATATATGTAGTATAAGAAAGCCACATGTATTCATGTGTTTTGTCTCCCTTGTTCTATAATCATAATTTTGTATTTTAACTGTTGATAGTGGATCTCTGTAGTGTTTTACTATTAACTATTTGTCACAATGGTGAATATACCTAAACCTTAAATATATATAACATAAATAGAACTTTATGAATAGATAGTTATAGTCAGAAAAATAGAAATAAATTCCATTTCTAAAAAGAATTGTTTAGCTAAATATGTAACTTTGTATGCAGTAATCTAACCTGCCTGATGATATGGGTCCAGCCATTTGTAGAATGAGGTCCCTAGAGCAGCCCAGAGGGTGAATTTAGTGATGCTAAATTCACCTCTGGGGACCTCATTTTCACACTGCAATCAAAGGTGTGGAAAACAAAATTTTGTAAAAATTAGTTGCAAGTAATAAGGTTAGTCATGGAAGCTTAATAGCCACACTGTTATAACCTCGTTCAGAATTTATATGTTGGCGTTCTCCTGATACACATCAGGTTGAGTTGGATATATGGTGTTCTGTTTTTGCTCAGGTCGAGCTCCACATTTGTAAAAATATTTTTATAGAACCATGAATAATACATCTTAAAAATAATACTCTCTTTTATATAATACTGGTACATATATTGCTATAGTCAGATAATAGCTGCACCAAATCACCTTTTATCCACATGGTTAAATTCATTTTGGATCATGTCAATGTGAGGTCATGGTGTTGTTCTTATGCATCAATGGGATTGATGAAGCCCATAGCTGTAGATTACCAAGGCATGATGACATGTTTCTATGATGGTCACCTTATGCCCAGTATGCCCAGAGGCTCATGATAAATTATATCAGTTTAACCCTTTCTTTAAATTACTAAATGGATTCTCCCCTTCAGTTATAAAAGTATGCATTTGAATTGTCTATTATTCATCTGGAGGGATGTTCAGGAAATACAATGACAGATAATACAAGTGCTGAATTAGTCTTATCTTATCATTGGTGGGAAATGTTTAGATGATAATTTCAACATACTATGGCCATATGTTGAACTTGATAATAAGTTCAACAGCCTATGGCCGTTTGTTGAACTTATTATCTGAATATTTCCTAAGGGCACTACTTGTCAATGAGTATTTATTAAAGAAAGGGTTAAAGTTGTGATGACATTATCCTGTGATGGTTACCTTATGTCCAGAATGCCCAGAGGCTAGGGCTAAATTATATAAGTCTATTAAAATCCTTATACTAGTATATCAGTGTAAACAGGGGTTACTTTGTTGGTTATCTGCGCTCTGATCTAGTTTTATGATGATATCTTCCTATGTAATAAATGTTACTGTTACAGAATCTAGATGTTGGACATTTTCACTATATCGACTTATTGGGTCATTAACCCTTTGAAACCTGGAATGAGAGCTGTTAAGTTTCACGGATTGTCCGTGAGACTCCCGGATTGCCATAGTGAAAACATCTAAAATACGGATAACCACCCATTTCTCCCACATGTGACAAGGTGGCTAATTAGTTGGCCACGCATGTCAACAGATGAAATGAGTACACGCATTGGCCACTAATCCCTTTTTCACAGTTTGGGCATCCCTCGATATATAATAATTAATTGTTCTGAGACAGTTCAAGCATTTGTCAAAACAAACATACAATCATGCATCTACTTTATTTCAATAGACCTATTTGTTAATGGCCTCCAGAATCACACAGCTGTTAAATAACCGCTAAGTTACGAAGCATGCGATGGAATGTGTCAATTTCGTTTGCGGGTAAACTGTAAGACGGGTCCATTTTGTGCTTTCAGTTTCACACATGCCCGGTTGTAACCTGTGTAACTCTGGTTAGTTTTTACTTATTTTAAATGATGTTTCTGCTTCTTAAAATTTGTTAACTGGTTTGCTGCTAAATATCCTACATGCACATAATGAAATGTGTATATATATTACAATAAACAGAAAATCATAAAATTTTATGCTCAGAGTAGGTAATTTAGTACATTTGCACTCTTTTCTCAAATTTGACTCCCACATATATACATTTGTGATTAAGTTATGACTTATGAGCCTGGATGTCTCATTAAGCTATGGTTATGAGCCTGGATGTCTCATTAGGCTATGGTAATGAGCCGGGTGTCTCATTAGGTTATGGTTATGGGGCTGGATCTCTTATTAGGTTATGGTTATGATGTGGTTAGAAGTACCTTTTCTGGCAATTTTATTGGTCGGCATCCATACAAACTTCAAAATGTCCCAATTTAATTATATATGAAACAATATTTCAAAAATATTACCTGACAAACTCTATTTAAATTATTAAACTAAACGAGCAATACAGTGTCGTCGCCAAAGACCAGATCTGGGCTTCCAGCACTCTTAGTAGGGTCCAAATATATGTAAACAACCCATTCCCTGGGTTGTAGGCCAAAATTGGGATGTTTCAAATGATATCTAAATTACTTGATAATAGAATAAAACATATATCATGCATTGTATAATACAATTAGGATGCACTGAATTAGAAAACACTAAGAATTTTTGTAGAAATGAGTCTATGTCCAGACCTTGGTTTTTGGAAAATCACCACCGCGCTGTTCTAAGGGCACTTATTTTGAACATCACGCACGCTTTTCTCATAACTGACATAAGCACTTTCCCGATATACATTGTCATGGTAATTGGGTAACTAATGAGAATTAACAAAAGTTTAACATTAGAATGGTATAATAAAGTGTATTAACCCTTTGAGTGCCAGGGGCCGATCTCATCGGCCCTAAACCTACAAAATAAGTCTGTTAAAGAATATAAGAATAAATTATTAAAATTGTAAAAAAAAAAAAAAAAAAAAAAAAAATTGTTAGGCCAATGCATTCTCTTATATATGCGAGGCGACCTATGGTCGACTCGCATATATAAGAGAATGCATTGGCACAGGGTATATGGGTTGATACAAAAATTCGACCTGGCACTCAAAGGGTTAAACAGATGTTTACACCTGTGACACACAAAATAAACTGAGACATAATTAAATCTTCTACAAAAGGCCACTGCCAGTCGATAATTCGGAGAGTTAGTTGATAACACCTTGGTGTCGCCATGCATTTCTCTAGGCAGTCACATGACAATCATATGACATGGTATGACTGGTTACTCAAATGTCGGGGAATTGTCCTAGTCAGACGAAGAGGTTTCATCACCAGATTCAGAACTCAT
This sequence comes from Siphonodentalium dalli, assembly GCA_032622095.1. Classification (NCBI taxonomy): domain Eukaryota; kingdom Metazoa; phylum Mollusca; class Scaphopoda; order Gadilida; family Siphonodentaliidae; genus Siphonodentalium; species Siphonodentalium dalli. The sequence continues at coordinate 113,771,386 of CP136062.1, read as the reverse complement.
TGAAATAATAACTCAGTCTGACATTCAGATTCCATCTTGTCGATTGTAATTCGACTGTTCAAAAAACATGAAGGCTAGTCTGATATGAGTAGCGCTATGGGCATGTGTCATCATTGTTATTACTTTGAAGTTTCATTTACAATGTTGCAATTTTGTTAAAAGTATTCACACTGTTTAATAATAAGTATTTAACCCTTCTCAGTGTAATTCATGAGCACCTCAGTTAACACTGACAAGTGCACAAAATAGTGCACCGTTTTTAATTTTATGCCTGTGAGCGCATGCCAAAATCGAGGGTCTGTTCTATATCCATTGGTTGAGCTGGCTACATTTATGTCATGCTGACCAACAGTTATCCCAGCAAAGGAACAGTATCAGTTTCAAAGGGTTAAGTCAGTGTGGCGAGAGCACTAAAGAGGAATATGGAAGTAGATCTCTGCATAAATTCAACTTACTTAACTTCCTTGTCCCATGAAAATTTGAGAGAAATATTTTAAATTCTATATTGCCTTTCAAATTGCACACCATGTATCAGTAGATGCATTTCATTGTTACTCTCAGGGGCCTAATAATCGTGATGGCCTAACAATAGTGATGCATGGGGATTTAGGCTAAAATTAATAATAGTGATGCCAAATAATAGTGATCGTTGGGAATTTTCTCCAAAGTTAATGATCGTGCTGACACTATTAGGCACTTGTGAGTACTGGAATATCCAGAAAGGGATTATAAAAAGGTGTAGAACTTTAGGTGTATTTGTCCCTCAAATTTGTAGAGATGTTCACTCTGTGCTTCTATCTGCAAACTCATTTTCAGTAGTCTGTTAATTTCAAATATTGCAGAAAGCTACAGACTTCCTTTTGTCCAAATCACATGCTAATGTTCATGCACCTGTGTTTTTGCTAGGAACCACAACACACCACAAAATGGGTATCATTAATTGATGCCAAATTTTAGTTAATTAGGATCTACTCAACCTTCCTTATCACATACAAATCAGTATTTTGTGAATTGATATCCTTAGATTTATTTACATGAATATTAACCTTTTTTTAACCCTTCCATGACTGGAGCATCCTGAAATTTTGCAGAAAACCTGTGCCAATGCATTCTCTTTTGCGAGTCTCCCATAGGGTGCCTCGCATATATAAGAGAATACATTGACCTAACAATAATTACCTTGACCTTGTAAGCCAGTGCATTCACTTATCTATGAGAGGCTCCATATTGGAGACTTGCATATAAGAGAATACACTGGCACAGGATCTTCAATGCTGCACTGGCACAGCTCCCGTCATGAAAGAGTTAATGAATATATGATACTTTTGTGTGGTTTTTTTTAATTGTAACTGATGTATTACATTTGTTTTTCAGGAGAATTCAGTGAGTTGTTCACTTCTAAGCATGGTGTGAACGAATCCCTCTGTAACTGTGTTTCCAGTATGTAGAAATAGATGAAGGAACTTCCACGCACAAACAAAAAAACTAGCAAGATTTGTTTGCAACATATATTTTGAAACTCCTCTCCCATCATAAAACTTATTGTAGTAAAATGACTATGAGATATATTTGGATTGCACTCAATTTGTCCCTCGTTTTCAAGGACCCGTTTTATTCAAGTTGTAACAGCCGATGGAACTGTTTTTGAATTTGAATGTATTGGAATCCTTCTCGTCAAGGAAAATTTCTGTGTCTATCCAGTTGAGGTATAGATGTGGAAATTTTATGTGTCGCTGCACAAAAGAGAAAACATGATGATCATAAAGCAAAATTGCCAAAAATATTTGACTCGCAATTTCAATAAATTTCTAGCAAAAGTTTTTCTTTACTTAAATGTTATTGCTAACCTGAAATGAATTAAGATTTTATGATTCATTGTAAAAATATCAATGTAAAGTAGTCATGAATATGAGTACTAAGAATTCAAGACCTGGAATTTTATTTCTGGAGCTTCATTGTCATAGAAAAGAGGATGTGAATTCCAGTGATATAATATACATTGCTTGCTGAAGACATAGTTACCCTTCAATGACTGGGGCTTCCTGAAATTTTGCGAAAACCTTATTCCAATGCAATCTCTTATATATGTGAGTCTCCCATAGGGAGCCTCGCATATATAAGAGAATACATTGGCCTAACAATATTTACCTTGACCGTGTAAGCCAGTGCATTCTCTTATATAAGTGAGGCTCCCTATGGGAGACTCGCATATATAACAGAATGCAATGGCACAGGATTTTAAATGCAGCACCAGCACAGCTCCCGTCATGAAAGGGTTAAATATTTTTGGAAAATGATAAGGATTGACCATGATTGGCTTTGAATTTCAGAAAAACCTTTAAAATTACCTTTTATAACCTTTAATTTCCATTCAGTCTAACCTTTTGTGTTCAGTTTGGAGCTTTGCAAGATTTTATATTTTTTATAAATTTGTTATATTACCCACTCCTGTTCCTTTGCATGTGATTCACTGAGCAGTTAGCACAGGTAGCTGTCACTCACTGTTCCATCGGTGATGTTTCAATTTGAATCAGGATCCATGTGGAAGAAAAGAGAAAACAAATTTGAAACGGTTTTCTTTGACCGATATTTCTAAGAATACTTCTGGCGATGCAGTTACAATTCTAATAAAGTTTTCATCTGTGGATGCATCGGGTACTAAATCTGCATTCTCCATGATTAGTTTCAGCTTGTAGTTCTTAGATGTTCAATAAACCCACCATGTTCAACTGGTTATGCTATTAATGCTCCGCTATCTTTGGGTCTTACTGATTTATGCCTGATGTTGGTAGAACAAATTGATGATGTTAATAAATGTTCCTTAATTGTTTTCAAATTGTCAGTTTCCAAAGTCTTTGGCACATTGGAATAATTGTCCCCTGTAAAATTTATTTTCGGGGGACTATGTAATCAGCTCCGTTCGTCCGTCCGTCTGTCCGTCCGGAGTTATAACTTCAGTAATGATCATCCGATTTGATTGAAACTTGGTATGTAGGTGTCTCAACCAAGAACACATGTGCTCTGCAATTCTGGGTTTGATCCGATGTTCTTTTATGGAGTTATTTCCCTTTTTTCAATTTTTTTTTACTTAGAAAATTTCTCACTTTTTCAGTTTCCGGATGATATCTCAAGTTTGGATCCTTTAATTGCAAATTTATACTGTTTTTATGTGGATCAGTCATATCAAGATACAGGTTGAGTTCGAATTTGAGTTTGATCTGTTGATTTTTCCTTGAGTTATGGACTTTTTTTTTCAGTTCCATCAGCCCTTTGATAAATGAATACTTGCTGATCAGTCAGGATCAGTAGTTACTTTATACCCAGTTTTACGTTTGTAGAGATATTCCGCTAATAGGCCGCTTTTTTGACATTATTTAGTAGTGTTTAGATGAGTACGCTGTTTGTGTTGCATTGAAATTAGACTACAGACAATAATACTAAGGTATTCAGATGGCTGCAATGTGTCCATTAAGTTGTATTCATTAATGCACGCTACAGAGAGATTCTATTTTCAATGCAAAGTAAGGCATAACACATACAGTAATGCCTTAAATAATTGACTTCTTAACCACATCAGAATTACCCATAATTCCGCTGTGGTTAAGGAGTCAATTATTTAGGGCATTACTGTACCTTACATGACATGCATCATGATGTTTCTTCTTCACGATTCTTTTTTCTCAATCCATAAAAGATGGCAGATGTCTTTGTTATGTATTTATGCCGAGAAACTGTTAGTTGTTGGGGTTTGACATTACCGTAGAAATAATTTATTATAGATAGATTGATTTACAATATTGCATTTATTCCAATAACAAACTTATTACATGTAGCTGTAATTATTATATGGACGCTCTGTGTTATAACACATGTACTCACTCTCGTGAGCAGTCTAAATCAGACAAAGGACCATGTCAACACAATGGACGAAACAGATTCGTCTGAATGCTACTTTAGCTAGGCATCCCTACAAATGAATCATCAGAGTGTTTCTCTGCCTGTCATCTGCTGATCATATGTGATCAAGCTATCAAACAAGGTGTGGGCCATTTTCAATATGTACAGTAATGCCCTAAATAATCGACTCCTTAATCACAGCATAATTATGGGTAATTTAAGGAGTTAAGGAGTCGATTATTTAGGGGATTACTGTACCTTTAGAACTCAGATGGGAGAATCCATTCAATAAATAGAGGGTTAATATAGCACTAATCGAAGGGAGTAATAATATTCACAGACATATCAGGATATTAAGAATTATTTGATTAATTTCTGCATGATTTGTTGCCAAACGATCCCATGATCCCAATGAAGTTGACCCACCCTTCTGGTGTCCTTTTATCCCTTTACCCAACAGAAAGGCCCTGTGCCAATGCATTCTCTTATATATGTGAGTCGACCATAGGTCGCCTCGCATATATAAGAGAATGCATTGGCTTAACACATTAAAAATTATAAAATTGTTAAAGAATGTAAGAAAAAATGGTAAAAAGTGTTGAAAAAAGATTTTTTTAGGCCAATGCATTCTCTTATATGTGCGAGGCGACCTATGGTCGACTCGCATATATAAGAGAATGCATTGGCACAGGGCATAACTGTAACCATCACAATGTGGTCAATGAGCCGGTTCCAATGATATCCATATTTGTATGGTTTTATTGAGACAGACCCAAGATAATTTAGGCTGTTGCAGCTTTATTTGGCCGTTTTTGGCCGGTTTGTTGGGTAAAGGGTTATAACCAAAATATTGTGAAATATCTTTGTTGTTGATCACTGTCCACAATATATCTGGGCTTTATCTTGAATCAATGAGACTCAAAAGATATCATGTAAATTTTCACCATATTGTTCTATCAAAAACAAAAATATTAGAAGGACCTACCAAAAGAAATTTTGCAAGACCAGTTGACCAGGCTCATACCTTACTCATATTTAAATTTGTGCAGTATGTGTACTATTTTCGCTCACCCATCAGTCCGTGAATTAAAACTTAGCAAAAATAGTATGACTCAAGGAGTTTAGTAAACTAACAGGGAAATTGATTAGGTTTGTGAGATTTCTGAAATCAGCAGCCTATTGATGGTCGTCGATGTCATTTTAATACTATTTAATAAACTATTTGACAATGCCATTATCTTCTGTGCACTGTGCAATATATCATGGTGGTCTTTAAATCTATCATTAGAAACCATTAAGATTGTTATTTGTAACTGAATGGTATCGGATACATGATTTTGACAAGGAAATTTTGTCAGATTTGTGCACGAAGTAAATACTGAGAGAAAAATAATAATGCACAAATTTTAATACGAGTAAGGTATATGACCTTCTTTATTCATAGGTTGAAACTGTATTATTTCAATAAGACCCGCTCTCATATTGGCTGCTTTCGAACAATTAACATTAGTTCATAACTATTTAGCTTATTATAGCGAAGTCTTATAATATAGATTTATTAAGCGTGTATGCTTCTAATATCCATTCCTTGGTACTAAAGTTAATTTTATCAAGAAATATGAGCATAAGTATGAGAGAACATTGAAACACTTCAACATGACCTATTTACAAGCAAAATATCACCACAACTAGAAACATGTCCAAATAAAATGGAGGGATTGCGATAAAATTTGGAGAATCATTAGATTTAAATTGTTTGTAGGCACAGGTGGTTAACCCCATCATTCAAAAGCAATATATGTTGGTTAGAAACAGCTTGGTTGTTGTAATTTGATGTGAATGAGAGTTCTTGTTCAATACCAGTTGAATTTTTATTTATTTTTTCACAATTTAACCCTCTACCCCCACCCCAACCTTGCACAATTGGCATGGTCTATAGTAATGCCCTAAATAATCGACTCCTTAGCAACAGAAGAATTATGGGGAAATATGGCTTGTTTATTATCTTCATCTAAGAAACATGAAACCCATAAAATATAAATAATACAACAGTATGCCCTAACTTTTCAGTGAGAGCTTTCCGATGAATGACAAAAAGCCATATTTCCGACTAAATCTTGAAAAATTACCCATAATTCTGCTGTGGTTAAGGAGTCGATTATTTAGGGCATTACTGTATGTTTGTTGTTTCACACTTTAATTGATTTATATAACTACTATGTTTTTTCAAATTAATATATTTCACATAGAAGCACGAAGGTTGTCTGTATAACAGCCAATTACTTGACTCATATTTCTTGCTTCGAATTTAGATTACATATAGTCCTAGTTCTGCAAAGATGAATATAGCATTTGTTAATATTTTTTGTATCAGAGTTTGTTGAGTACAAACAACTCCAATGACACACAGATGAAATAACTTGTGTCCGCTGAGCAGAACAGATTTAATTTTAACCCTTTCTATACTAAATACTCATTGACAAGTAGTTCTCTTATGAAATGTTAAGATAATTAGTTCAACAAACAACTATAGTTGAACTTATTATCTGAACATTTCCCACCAATAAATATGAATAATTCTGCTCTTGAATTATCTGCTTTTGTTATATTACCTCAACACCCCTCTAAATGAATAACAGACCATTCCAATGTATACTTTTATAACTGAATGGATGAATCCATTTAGTATAGAATGGGTTAAAATTACCAATGTTCTAGTTGTTTGTTTGAACTTTATCCACTATTGTAGATACTATTATGGAATACTTTGTTAGCAAGGAGGTCTGTTATCATATCTTACATTTCATGATTTTAATCCTCATATACCTTGATACAAGCTAGAACACCTTTTCCTGGTGTAGATCTGTATCATGGTTGCATCACACCTGAATTTGCAATGTTTTCATATATATTTTGCTTCACTTATTTGGAGAAAATGAGAAAATAATTTGGAACATTGAGCTAAATAATGAGCAATGAGTGATATGTAGTTCATATATTTGACAAGATGTCAAATACACATGTATTACTGTTTCAAAAGACATGAATTTCAGCATAATGTGTGCCACCCACTGAAGGTATTATATATATTCTGTTTCTATTTTACCATTATAACGGTAATCACATTATGCTGTAACTTAACATAATCATTTTTTTGTCTCAAAAGGTTGAACATTTGTCAAGAAATAAATTGAATGTATGGTCTTGAATTTCACAAAATTGTTGATAAATGTCTGACATGTCAGAATCCAGGAATATTTTACATGTTTCATACAGGGTACTGGGACTGCCTTAACTTGTATTTTAGTATTGTTTGTCCTGCTCATCTCTTGTTTGGTTCCACTGACATAATTTGTTTTTCATAGTACTTACTACAGAAATGCCCTAATTAATCGACTCCTTAACCACAGCAGAATTATGGGTAACTTTTCAGGATTTAGTTCGAAATATGGCTTGTATCATATGGATTATTATTATAGACTCACGAGCCTCTCTTTTAATCTGCTAATATAGGTTGGAGTATTTGACTTCATTTCCACGAGGTATATTTTCTGTAGACCCATAATCAAGGTGGTCGACATGGATGTGATAAATTCGTCCACCATTGCAGTATCTCGTTTTATCAAAAATGGGAAATTCGTCCTTCAAAAATGTTGAATTTATATCAAATTAGGCAAACTGTCTCTAAATTTGACTTTTCCAGAAAATTAATCACTGATGATACTAGATCATATGGATGGTTATTATATGCTAAATTGCCATTTTCAATGTCTACAGTAATGTCCTAAATTATCGACTCCTTAACCACAGCAGAATTATGGGTAACTTTTCAGAATTTAGTTGGAAATATGGCTTGTTGCCATTCATCGTAAAGCTCTTAGTGAGCAATGAACCCGTTGGTTTGATATCATATTTAATTTCTGGAAGATTAGTTTAAAAAAAAAATGTAATGTGGATTTAAACCAGTGTACACCACCTCTACTGATATAAAATCTCCAAGCCTGCAAATAGTGTGTCTGTCATTTGCAGAATGAGGTCCCGGAGGGTGAATTTAGTGACACTATCCCACAAGGCAGGCTAGCATCACCAAATTCACCCTGTGGGGACCTCATTCTGCTTGGATTGGATCTCTTCTTCTGGGAAGTATCTATAGTCTCAAATTAACAAACGCTTTTAGTTCCCTTCTGTTCAGTTTCTATATCCCCTAATTTGCAGAAGATAAAATGCATAATTGAGGTGACTAATGGGTGAACTTTCAACTGGGGAACTTGAATCTGATCCTAGGTCTCCCATAGCAGTTGAAGCCTGAGCAGAATGAGGTTCCATGAGGGTGAATTTGGTGATGCTAGCCCACCATGCAGAATAGCATCACTAAATTCACCCTCTTGGGACCTCATTATGCAAATGACAGATACACTATAATTGCAGGCTTGAAAATCTCCTTTACTAAATCCCTCTTCAGACTATAACCACATACAGCAATGCCATGGTGTGTATCTTTTTTGTTCTAAGTGCATAACCTGTTGATGTATTCTGCAGGAAACAATGTTATACGTTGGTGCTGGGAATGATCGTCTTTTCCTTGCCGCTGAGATGATGGAAATGAAGAAGAAATATATTGACGGGTACATGAGGGAGTTTACGGTAGCCAACCTGCAGAACTTCCAAGGCTCTGGTAGGACTCTATCTACATACATATTTTATTGTGACCCAAGTATACATTGGTTACATAACAGTTTAAGAGAACATTCAGAAATGCACATGGGGTCGGGCACAAGTTATAAAACTTATGGGAGCCCCTCTCCCCTGGAAAACAGATATTAGTGAATATGGATATGAAAATGGTGTATATTATGTTATCTATTATATATTTTGGAAGATCTGTGTGTTTGTTTGTGTGTGTGTAATCGATGAACTCGAAAACGGCCGACCCGATTTCGATGAAACTTGGTATGTGGGGGTATTTTCGGCCAGGGGGGTGACATAGGCCTATTGATTTTCAGATCTGAGGTAAACTTTTCACGTGCCGAGGTCAAATCTGTTTTTACGCTGTGTTACGGGACTTTCATTTGAGTTCGGTGCTTACAAATCGATTCGAAACGGCGCGAATAATAAAATGCCAGTCAAAATAATGACACTGTGAGAATCTTTCGTGTTTCCTCTTTCCAACGATATATAATGCGTATGTATCCGTTTTAGTTATCTGCCTCAATTATCAAGAAGAAGTGGTACTATCTTCCATCAGGATAAAAACAATGCGTAACTTCTATGACGTCGTTAGAGGTCATAACGTTAGATCACGTTAACGCTTAACCGGCCGATGCATTTGACTGTTTCAGACGTGTTGGCGATATCTCGGGCACCGATGGTAATTTATCTTTACGTTGAAACTTGATAATTAATGAGCGTGTGTATATGAGGCGCGTTTATATACTTGAGTGGAAATCAAATCGGGTTAAACTGGCGGATTTTTACGGACGAAATTTGATGCATAGGGTATCTCGGTATCCACTGGGCCGATTTCCCGGTATCCGCTGGGCCGATTTCCACCATTTTTGGGGGTGTTGGTGTTTGACCCCACCTGACCTTGACCTTCAAAATGATCAATTCAACGTAAAATCGGGTAAAACCGGATGGATTTCGACGGGCACGTTTGTCGGGTACTTTTGTCGGGCAGTGTTTTAGACTGGTCAAATCGTGACCCCCACTTGACCTTCAAAATGGACATTTCAAGGTCAAAGCCCGGATGAAGTCGGGTCACCTTCTAGTTATTGATATATACGGGAAGCTAATGAATTAAGGTGGTATTGGGTTCCTTTATAGAACGGTCCCCCACATGTCCATGGTTTCAATTGACACACACATTTGAGCACCGTCCTCCAGGTAGAGGTACATTTATTTATAAGATGGTGTGGCTGTGAACACAGTTTCGGACAAATTGGAGCGAGTAATAACAATGTAAAAGTTATGAGAATTATGAAAACAAAATAGTGAAACGGTCTGTAGATAATATGTATGATTGGACTGTCTCGAAATGACGCACATTCAGGTTATCTACTATATAGATTGGTATATGAGGGAGTTTACAAAAGCAAACCTGCAGAACAATTTTAGTTTAGATTTTGACAAAAACTAGTGTAGGATGTCTTGGTGATCGTCCACCAAGGTTCTAAGCAGTTTTGACATCACTAAGCAATGGATATTTCTGTTTCGGCTCAGGGACCTAGAGGTTTCAAATTGGAAGAAGTCTCTTCTCCCTATTTGATTATTGGGGAGAAGTGGACATGTTATCAAGGAGAAGTATGAAAAGTTCAATTTACATCCAAACATCACCATTTTTGATCCAATATGAATTATATAATACAACAGCCAATTTAAGAAACAATTATAATGAGCAAGTACACAATTGTAATGAGATAATATAGTTTAAATATGCTGTAGGGACATATTCATAGTGGTATATGAGAATGTAGTCACTTCTCCCTATGAGAAAAATATGGATAAGAGACACAATTTGGGGAGAAGATATCTCCTTGCTCCTTGCCAACTAATACCGATGAAAACAAATACAAGTAAAAGTAGTTTCCTTGGAAGTCTAAATTTACATTTTAAATTTAATTAAAATAGGATGGATTGTTGGTACCAAGGCACTCGTATAGTGGGTAAATGTGCAAAAATAGTTAAATCTGTAAAAACATCACCGCTAAGAAGAACATGGTGAAATAGACCAAATTTGTTCTTATTTTAATTATTGATAGCTCTCCAATAATAGAATATCGCGTGCTGAAACCATTATTATGTAAACAAAAAATGTTACCATGATTTGTCAACAAATATTGCTAAATCATGTTAAAATATTTTAGTCAATATGTCTTAAAAATATTTTTTAATGCTTTGACATTTTCCAATGTTTGCCATAAAGTTTTGGTTAAATTGGACTAATTGGAATTCAATCGACAAAGCTAATGTTACAGTCATGTTTATCCGTTTCATTGTGGGAGTTCTTGAAAACCCTGTGCCAATGCATTCTCTTATACATGCGAGTTATAGGGAGCATCACATATTTAAGAGAATACATTGGCATAACAATATTTATCTTGACCTTGTAAGCCAGTACATTCTCTTAGATACCGGTACAGTAATTCCCTAAATAATCGACTCCTTAACCACATCAGAATTATGGGTAATTTTTCAGGATTGAGTCGAAAATATGGCTTGTGAGAGCTTTCCGATGAATGACAACAAGCCATATTATCGACTAAATCCTGAAAAATTACCCATAATTCTGATGTGGTTAAGGAGTCGATTATTTAGGGCATTACTGTAGGCGGGGCTTCCAGCACCAGTGCAGAGTGAATTATTCTGTGCTCACTATGGGGAAGTTATCTCAGATGTTGTTTAATTATTTTGATGTATGTGTATATAGGTATGTGGTGTGTATAGATGTGTGTATATCACGTGTGATAGAGGGCAGGGTACTAGTAGGAATGTAAGCGCTCTGGGCCATGGGATAAAGCGCTATATAAAAATTATTTATTATTATTATTATTATATAACAGTGGTTTTGATGTGTGAAATCTGGTTATTGGCAAGTTATTAATAAGAAAAATAAGAAACAAACTCATTCTATTTTTAAATGTACATGCTGATTATAGCTGTTTTACATACAAACTTTTATAAAAATTTATGTTATTTCTCAATAACCCACTTTGATTGATAGAAATTATCAAGCCTTGAAATAGTGTGTCTGTCATTTGCAGAATGAGGTCCCCAGAGAGTGAATTTAGTGATGCTACCCCGCATAGCGGGCTAGCATCACTAAATTCACCATCTGGGGACCTCATTCTGCAAATGACAGACACACTATTTCAAGGCTAGGAAATTATTGACATTCAATTATTCTGTTTATTGTTCTCTGTTCATAATAGCTGATCCAGACACTTTTCTGACTATGGCTGAGAAGCAGAAAATTATTTTGCATGAGTTAGAGAATATACGAGCTACAGAAGTTGATAACGACCATATACCAGGATATGAAATGGCTAAACTTTATGAAGGAAAAAGCGTAGGTTAGTAGCTGTAATGGTATTTATCTTTCTTCAACATTAATATCATACAATTTAACCTCTTCACTACAAATGATGTCTCAAATGACTTTGAGACATCGAGTGCTGGGCCGATGACATTATTGCCATTTTCCAGTGGAAAAATGTCACTGGAATATCACGAAAACCATAGAACTGTCTCAATTGAAAGGCTATTATCATACGCTAACATCATACACTGTTTGAAACTTTGTGATACAGTTATTCCGATGCACCAATCTGAGTTCCAGTTATGAATAACGGCAAGAAAGTAAGTAATGCTTTATTCTACGGCCAATAGTCATGGTACATGAGAAAACATACATACACTATGTTAAATGAGAATGCTCCGGTCTAAATCCGGCCAACTGCTAACTAGTGTGCTGAAGTAGATCCGTACTCAGTACGGATGTATAGCACACAGGTTGACATTTTACGTCCGTACTCAGTACTGAGAACTACTGACGTATAGCAGCTAAGAAATTAATTGATTCTTATTGTTTAGATTCCTGAATATGAGCTGTTTTTATATTAAATTGAATTAAGTGAAAAACTCAATTACATGTAATCTTGAATTATTACATCAAGTGTATGAAGAGTAAAACAGAAAACAGTGTTTAACCCTTTACCCAACAGAACGGCCCTGTGCCAATGCATTCTCTTATATATGCGAGTCGACCATAGGTCGCCTCGCATATATAAGAGAATGCATTGGCTTAACACATATTAAAAATGATAAAATTGTCAAAGAATGTAGAAAAATATTATAAAAATTGTTAAAAAATGTAAGAAAAAATGGTAAAAAGTGTTAAAAAAATAATTTTTTTAGGCCAATGCATTCTCTTATATATATGCGAGGCGACCTATGGTCGACTCGCATATATAAGAGAATGCATTGGCACAGGTCATAACTGTAACCTCACAATGTGGTCAATGAACCGGTTCCAATGATATCCATATTTGTATGGTGTTATTGAGACAGACGGAAGATATTTTAGGCTGTTGAAGCATTATTTGGGCGTTTTTGGCCGTTTTGTTGGGTAAAGGGTTAACTCCTCCATGACTGGAGCTTCCTGAAATTTTCCAAAAACTCTGTACGAATGCATTCTCTTATATATGCGAGCCTCCCATAGGGAGCCTTGCATATATAAGAGAATGCATTGGCCTAACAATATTTACCTTGACTTTGTTAGCCAGTGCATTCGCTTATGTATGTGAGGCTCCCTATGGGAGACTCGCATATATAAGAAAATGAATGCACTGCTACTGAATCTTTAATGCTGAACCAGCACAGCTCCCTTCATGAAAGGATTAAATTGACTGCTCGCCCAGTAAAAAATAAGGCTACTTCCTGATTTGCTGGACAGGACATTGTCATGACTTCTTGTGATCATGATAGGCTGGATTAGCCCTCAGACTGGTTTCTACAGTAATGCCCTAAATAATCGACTCCTTAACCACAGCAGAATTGTGGGTAATTTTTCAGGATTTAGTCGGAAATATGGCTTGTTGCCATTCATCGGAAAGCTCTCACTGCTTAAGGAGTCGATTATTTAGGGCATTACTGTATTTCAGCTTACTAGTATGTTTATGTTTTAATTTTCAGTGAAAAAATATATGAGCCAGGAAATACTTCTGCAGATATTCCCCTTCCATGAGAAAGAGGAAATTAAAGAACTTGGGGAAGAATGGTACACTAAATATCGAAGACCTCAACCAATTCGTAAGTTACTATGGCATTTCATCCCAACCAATTCGTAAGTTACTATGGCATTTCATCCCAACCAATTCGTAAGTTACTATGGCATTTCATCCCAACCAATTCGTAAGTTACTATGGCATTTCATCCCAACCAATTCGTAAGTTACTATGGCGTTTCATCCAGTCTCACAAAATTGAGAATTGTTTGAAAATTTACAGGCATGTTTATGATCGCCTCTATATGGGAGCAATCAAATTTGTTGAAAGATTTGTAATACAAAACATGGTTGCTGGCAGCCATCTTGGATTTTAATCTTTGCATGACTACATTCTTTAGCACACCTACAGACGACATCCCTCATCCGATTGTCACCAACTTCATATGGATTGTAACGTAGCTACGTTTTACTAAACTTATGTTGTTTTGGTTCTTAAGCTTCTTTTATTCTTAATTATATTCATCTTAAAAACTCGTTAGTTTAGTCCTTCTCGTAGCCAGGTTATTACCACTCCGCTGTCTAATAGTTCACATTCTACGCATCTAATTCGTTAATACCAGTATAAATCAGTTAATCTCATTCCAATTATCCATATATTATGTTCGTATTCAATAACTCTCCGTAATATTTCCGTATTTTAATGTAATTCATCATTCATTTCATCCGTAAACATTTATTTACATTTCCTATCTTCGCTGGTGACATGCTTCTTCCGGTCAAGGCCGTTCTTAAAGCACGTGGTTGCTATGGAAGCATGTCAACGTTTTATCTGTTTACGGGTATTGGGTCGCCTTTCGGGGGTCGCTTTTACTGGGTAGTGTTATCGGGTCGCTTTACGTTGCATTCTGGGAAAGGGTTGCCTTGGTATTTAAGCCAATGCGACCCAACCCAATGGTCAGATCACATTCAAACGCCTAAATATAAAGTCCACAGATTCATCGATCTTTTAATTTAATACTATTTTCACTCAGAATAAAGGTAATTTCAACGTACAGAATGGATACCATAACAATACCAGTACTAGACCCGACCCAATGGCATAAATGATAAAAGAATATTACCTTACATGGAGATTAATAATTATTTATAATTATATTAAAGACATATTTTATTACCCAAGATTGTGAAAGACTGAAAGTATCATTTAGATGTCAAGGGGTTTTCAAGCATAACATTGCAGTATATGGAAATTACCTGTATTTAAGCCTGTCCTTGGCTATAGCATGAGATGATTTCACGTCATTCATACACATAATCACCATTATGAATGTTGCTTTGTGGATATTAGTTATCACGGTTACTTAATAAATTGGATCGTGAACTTGTACTCATTGTTACGAATAATTACCCACTCAGTACCCTGGGCCAAATAAACGCATCACCAGGATAGCTGGAGACTCAAGGATACCCGGAGTCAGGACATACATGATCCAGATTTGAACTGAGGAATCATAAGACATAGCGCAGTTGGGTTGATATACAAATAGACCGCTCGACCACATATTATCAACCAAACCCAAACAGCGTTACAGGATCTTTGGGGTGACCACTAGATGGGAGCCATCAATTTTTACCGAAATTTGTTAAAAACAAGGCCACCAGCAGCCATGTTAGATTTCAAATTTGAATCTATCTGTACACCCTGCAGCCCGTATTTATTGCAACATTGTGTTGAAAATTTACAAGCATGTTTAGGATCACCTCTAGATGGAGCTATCAAATTTGAATGATTTTTTGAGAAAAATATTGCCATTGGCAGCCATCTTGAATTTTTATCTTTGCAATATAAATCCTTTGGCACACCATGATGACATCCTTTCTCCGATCATTACCAAACTTCACAAAAATTTCATATGGATCTTCGGGGTGACCACTAGATGGGAGCCATAAAATTATTCCGAATTTCGTTAATAACATGGCCGTCAGCAGCCATCTTGGATTTCAAATTTTAATTCATGGGCACACCCTATGGCCTGCATTTATCCGACATATGTTTTGAAACTTTACAGGCATGTTTAGGATCACCTCCAAATAGGAGCTATCAAATTTGAATGATTTTCAATCTCGGATTTTATTCTTTGGCTGACTAAATACTTTGGTATGCCAACATTTTTCATCCAATTTATCCCAAACTTCATATGGCTCTTCTGGTTTACCTCCTGTATTACTTAAACATTATAACTTTACATATTCCTTATCGAGCCATTTACTGAAATGTATAACATTATCCCCTTTCCAAGTTGAGCTACAGTGTCATTGACACTTTCATTCATTGTTTACAGTGACGTACATACTGTACCATATTAGCTGTATTAGTGATATATTCAACAATTTGTTTATTTTCAGAGAAAATCCGTGAATATTTTGGAGAGAAAATTGCAATATATTTCGCCTTTCTTGGATTCTATACAATATCTTTAGGACCACCTGCATTCATCGGAGTTCTATACTTCATCACATCATGGCAGAGCGTATATAGAGAAGCTATCTTCGCTGTGTTCAACTTAGTATGGGCAACACTATTTTTGGAAGCATGGAAAAGATATTGCACAGAACTGAGCTACAAATGGGGAACACTGAATGATAATGCTGGATTCGAAGAACCTCGACCACATTTCACTGGTGACAAGGGATTCAACCCTGTCACAGGAAAGCCTGAGCCGGTGTTTGCTAAATCAAAACGAGTATTTAGGTTTTACTGTGTAACAGTACCAGTTATTGGGACCTTCCTCATAATAGCTTTCTATTTAATGTTATCATACTTCTGGATGCAGGCATGGGCCGATAGATTGTATGCTGGAAATGACTCTTATCTTCTGCTGGCAAACAGTCTGATTGTGCCGACTGCCATATACTCAGTTCTCATAGGAATCACTAACGCAATATTCAGGAAAGTTGCCTATAGGCTCAATAACTATGGTAAGTACCATAGTAGTGAATCTGGGCAAAGAGACCACATTGTACAGTAATGCCCTAAATAATCGACTCCTTAACCACAGCAGAATTATGGGTAACTTTTCAGGATTTAGTCGGAAACAGGCCTCAGCCTAGGGGTCCAGAACAGGGAGACTTGAAGTCTCCCTCCAGGAAATTTAGGGAGACTTCAGGAAATTTAGGGAGACTTCAGGGTGGGTAGACTACCAAAAATTGACAATTTTCAAATATCGCTTTATTTTATAACATCTGACATTAAAAAATTTAAAAAGATAAAATAACAAATAAAACTAAAAAAATTTGACTTTATCTGAAATTAGTTTAATTGTTATTAATTATACATTTAAAATTTTTGGAAATGTTTTGTGTAGCTATCATTTAAGCAAGACAATTATCAAGTTACAGTAATAGTTACTTTTTTAACTAAATGAAAGTAGTATTATTTCCTAGACTGCAGCTTGGAAGATACGTTTGTACAGTCTGAATCATGATGCATGTAACTTTTTAAGTTTAATTTGGTCACGGCTGTAATGTGGGTGTCCGCTAAAATAAACAATAAGGACTAACTAACAAAGGAGTTGCAAAAGCTTTTATTAATTAATGACCTCCCTTAATTAATGCCAACATCACTGGTATAATCCTATTAAAGCAATAAACTTGACATTATTTTATTTACGGAAGTTGGTCTCTTCAAAAAGTCCGACGCGGTCTCTTCAAAAAGTCCGACGCGTTACCGAAACGAACTTCCGAAGCGCCTGGTACATACTCTGATAATGTCGTAATTGTTTTATATCTGAAAAGCGGGACGGCGGTCTTTTAAGTTAATTAAAACATTTATTTGTGACACTCACGATGGTCAGTAACAACACAGATGGGAACATCTCATCGTGTTTTCAGCGTGTCAAAACATTCGTGATTAACATTCATTACCGCAAAGGGAACAAAGGCGACGGAATAACAACACAAATCAATAGGTCATATTTTTTTTTTTTATTTTAAACACTTGGGTCTTTGGCTCTGCATCGTCTGTTTCTTTTTGGGATGGCCGCCACAATTCATCTATATACGGACATGTCCAGACATGTCCGGAAAAAAAACTAGAAAAAAAATTAAGAAAAAAAAAAAAAAAATTCCCCCTAAAATTGAAGGCGACTTCGATTTCGCCTTAGAGCGACGATAGGGCGAAGTCAGCGACAGTAAGGCGACAATCTCGCCCGAGTCGCCTTGTGAGCTGAGGCCTGGTCGGAAATATGGCTTGTTGCCATTCATCAGAAAGCTCTCGGTGAAAAATTACGCATATTTCTGCTGTGGTAAAGGAGTCGATTATTTAGGGCATTACTGTAACAGTGTGGTTGTTCAGTGTTTAGGGTGTTTGACTCATAACATCATGGCGAGAAAACCTCTTATGTTTGAAACCCGCTTGCAGTCAGTCGGAAATCATAAGACACTGGTCACATTTGACACTGATTGTTCTGGGAATTAACTGACTTGATATAGAAATTTTAAGTTGAATTTTTGCCTTTGATACAGTGGATCTTGAGAACAGGTTGTGAATGTATGTCTTATTCCTAAGCTAATAATAACTATTGTGTGATTTAAAGGAAAATTGTGCATCAAATACTAGTCATATCAGTATAGTTTAGATCTCTGTAAATTAACCCTTCCATAACTGGAGATTCCTGATATTTTGCGTAAACCCTGTGCTAGTGCATTATCTTATATATGTGAGTCTCCCATAGGGATCCTTGGATATATATGAGAATACATTGGCTTAAAAATATTTACCTTGACCTTGTAAGCCAGTGCATTCTCTTATATATGAATATATAAGAGAATGCACTTGCACAGGATATCTAATGCTGTACCAGCACAGCTCCCATCATGAAAGGGTTAATGAATAGAATGACACTTGATGAGACCAACTCTCTCCCATGAAGGTTGTTATTATGGACCATACAGCCGTAGGCTAATTTTGGGATTTATCTTTTGAATCGGGAGATTTTGTTTCCCAATCGGGAGTATGCACTGGAGAAATGACACAAAATCGGGAGACTCTCGCCAAAATCGGAAGGCGACTTCACTTCTCCCTGGCGCGACACTAAGGCAACTTCGATGCGTCGAGGGCGACTATTTCGCCCTACTCGCCTGGTAAACTGAGGCCTGATTATGGTGTTGTATGGTTTGTATCCCTGGGTTGCAGGTCTTTAACCCTTTCAGTGCCAAGTCCGATTTTGTATCAACCCATATTTCCTTGATCATCTTTCAAATTTATTGATTACTAGCAGGGTTACCCGGCGTTGCCCAGGTTAATGTATGCTGTGGATATTTGTTGGGAATAGAGAATGCTCTTGCTTAAAGTGTTATACGTTTTCTCATAAATTGTATATTCAAATAGCATCACAAAACATGATTATTACAGTCATGGAATATAAGTAGTGGCTCACCTTGTCAATTGTCATTCTGTTTATCGCGATTAATCCGTTCCACCAATAATGAAGTATTTATTTATTTACAACTGCGTATACATTAGACGTTATAATATGATACATGATCATCATAAACACATTAGTTCGATAAAATATGATAATTGGGTTTTACATATTGAGATGTATCAATCAATCTAGTGGGTTGGACTAAGATCTCGAGGACACCTGGCTATCATATCTCCATGAAGATACAGATGTTTCAAAGAAATTTCCAGGTGCTCTTCTGTTCATGGTGCTATATATTGGCTAAATATTCTTAGTTTAAACGAAATGTTGCTGCTGCTATTTATGTCAGTCGATGAGTCTGTTCTAAAACCCTTCTCAGATGTCAGTATTGGTAGGATCCTGAAAAGTCTTGTGCTACTAACTGAATTTTCTTGTATATCAGAAGAAACTATATTTGACTGCACACTGTGACCACTATTTTTGAACAGGCCTTCCATATCTCTTGACAAATTGTAACTTTTTGTGGAAACTGTATTGAATGGAACAGACTAAATTTTGTTATTATATATATGCAATCCTCTGACGGTTCGAGGTCTCTCAGTTTGCACGAATATATGTATCTCTTCGATAGAATGATAAATATGCGTTTAATGCTTCTTCTAGTTATCTCTTTTTGCTAGCTCATTGTGTGAATGCCTTGATTGCCATTCCCATATAAATATGACTGTTAAGAAGATATAATTGTTCAAGTGACTTATGTGGGTCACCATATGTCGGGATTGTGAAATGTGAACGCCCAACTACTTATAATGATATGGAGATGGCCTGGTGACTGTATATAACTTATATGTGGATATCGGCGAATAGTAATCTTATCAATGATAGTGCATATCCGATCGCCATCCGTGACGCAAACGACACCAAATGTGATTTAATTCATGGTATATCATTAGCGAAAAACGTGTATGAATTTGGTGGAATTTGGTTTATTAAATTAATTGTTGATGCAACGCTGACTCGAACAACGCCATATTGCGAAGGTGATTGTGTATTCGTTTGGTGGAAATCAGCGACAAAACTATTTCACCATATTTTAAAAATTTCCCCTCCCACCAACAGCGTCATTTTAAAAAATTTAACCCGCACCATTATCTTCCTTGTAAAAAGTTACCCCTCTTAGAATGCCTTGGTGCCATCTCGATTGTACCGCGTGAAGTTATATATAGAACGCACAGAGACAGACAAAAAGACAGACAGACAGCACGATTTTATTTCTTGTATCATTTGAGAAGAACGTGTCTGAATTTGATTGTAATTGGTACTAAAAATATTTTGTATCAGTTTTGGTGACCCTCCTGTCCCTATTTCGGACTCAAGCTGCACACACTAAGACTCATTAGAGATTAGAGATGCATATATATGAAATTGGTGAAAATTGGCGAGTATACAAATTCGTATAAAATTTAAGGTCCCCATATCTCTCACCCATAGGGCACCAATTCGGTGTATCTAAACCACACGATAAGATTCCTCGTATCACGGAGAAGAATATGTATCAATCTGGTGGAAATCGGCACTAAACATATAGATATAATTTTTTGTGTCCCTCTCATCTCTATACACCACTGACCCGAATGAGGCCACATTTGACGGATAAAAGCCACACCATTAGACTCCTCATAACATGGGGATGATTTTGTATAAGTGTGGTGGCAATCGGCGACTTATTATCAAATTTAGTGCCCACCCCCTCCCAAACTCTCATCCAAAAACAACAATTTGGCGTTGTTAAATTGCACAATTAGATTCCTTGTATCATGAAGAAGAATATATATCAATTTGGTGGAAATCGGCGCTAAAATTAGTTTTATCAATTTTGGTGCCCCTCTCCCCTTCCGTTCATCCCTGACTCAAACGACGCCACTTTTGACATCTTTAAACCACACCGTTGGATTCTTCATATCATGGGGATGATTATATGTAAGTTTCGTGGCAATCGGCGACAGAAAAATAAATCTGCCCCCCCCCCCCCCTTCCGGGCACCCCTGACGCGAACGGCGCGACTTTTGCCATATTTAAACCACGCCATTAGATTCATCATAGTATGGGGATGGTTATATATAAGTTTGGTGGCAATCGGCGACAAAAAAAAATTCTGCCCCTCCCCCTTTTCTGCCCCTGACAATAACGGCGTCACTTTAGAAAATTCTAACCCCGACCATTATCTTTCTCGTAAAAAGCTACTCCTAGTAGACCCCTTTGGCATCATCTAGATGGTCCCCTGTGAATTTCTATAGAACACGGACAGACAGACAGACAGACATTCGCAAATATAGATATAGATAATAATGTGATACATTGATAGAAAGAGCTCTTTCCATCAATGTATCACATTATTATAATCAATAAATTTGAAAAATGATCAAGGAAATATGGGTTGATACAAAAATGGGACTTGGCACTGAAAGGGTTAAAAAAAATACACCGTTATTATTCTTCATGCAACCTGACCTGCAAAGCCACCCAATGTACAATGTACTGTGCTTTCTGATGATTTCAGTAAAATTAACCAACTCTTTTGTAATGAGCCATATATATATTTCATTGCATTTATAACTAGAACTTTCCATATGCTATCTTTTCAGAGAATCATCGACTTCAGTCATCTTATGATAACCACTTGATATTAAAGTTAGTGCTGGTATGTATACAATCGGCTTTCAACTCTTTTTTTTTTTGCAGAGGAAAATCTGTAAATGTTTTTATTATATTTTTGAATTTATTAAAAACATTTAAATATTTTGATGATGGTATTTATAAGTTATTGCCGATTTTATGTTTGGAGGTATGTTTTTCCAGTATTTTGTCGTTGTCCGGATTGACCACTCGTCGTGCGTCCGTCCGTCCGTCCGTCTGTCCGTCCGTCTGTCTGTCCGTCCGTCTGTCCGTCCGTAGACACTTTACGTGTAATGCGATAACTCAAACATTTTTTACCTGATCAAAACCAAATTTTGTATATGGGGTTTTCAGCCCAAAATACAGATAGAGTTCGAATATGGGTTTGATCCGACTTTTTTTGACAGAGTTATGGCCCTTTTTCGACTTAGAATTCACGCATTCTGCCATAACTCAAACATTTTTTATCTGATCGGAACCAAATTTGGTATGTGAGTTTCTCGGCCCAAAATACAGATCGAGTTCGAATATGGGTTTGATCCGACTTTTTATTACGGAGTTATGGCCCTTTTTCGACTTAGAATTAATGAATTCTGCCATAACTCAAACATTTTTTATCTGATCGGAACCAAATTTGGTATGTGAGTTTCTCGACCCAAAATACAGATCGAGTTCGAATATGGGTTTGATCGGAGTTTTTTTTACGGAGTTATGGCCCTTTTTCGACTTAGAATTCATGAATTCTGCCATAACTCAAACATTTTTTATCTGATTGGAACCAAATTTGGTGTATGAGTTTCTCAGACCAACATACAGATTGATTTCGAATATGGGTTTGATCGGATTTTGTTTAATGGTGTTATGGTCCTTTGACATATGATTCACACATACATATACTTCGATAAATCAACCATTTTTCATCTGATAGGAACCAAATTTGGTATGTGAGTTTCTCAACTCAAAATACAGAATGAGTTTGAATATGGGTTAGATCCAATTTGTTATACCAGAGATATGGCCCTTTTTAAACTAAGAATTATCCAGATTATAACCCAAGTAACTTACAATTAATGAATACCTGCTTCTCTGTGAGCAAGATAAAAGACAATATAGTTTATTGCTTTGAGAGTTATTTATAGCCCTCATATGTTAGGTCTGTATAAGAGACACAGTGAATTATTGGATAAATTGATTTAGCTATCTTTTTAACCACAACTTAGCCAGGTGAATTTATTTAACTAGACCAATGGAGCTCTCTAAGTCCTTGAATGATGGGACTACATTGGATCAAACAGGGCAGAGATAGGTGATTTAACCCCTTTTACCCATTCCATGTCTTTTAACCTTTTCCATTAAATAAATAATTATATTATTTTGATATCTCACATGGCAATTTGCAACAACATGAATAGAACTGCTCACACTATGATAGTGGTGACAGGCTCTAGAGTTTAGATGTTATATTAACCCTTCTATATTGACTCATACATTCCAATAAATTGTGTTATTACTGGTTATTATGTACATTTGTCATATACTACTTTAGATCATAACAGTATACTCTATAATTCAACATTAAAAGATTATGATTCTGATCTTAACAATTTACTATCGCCAAGGGATGGGTTAAACATCTGCCGATCGTGATCGGCCTCTCGTTTTTTACAGTTATTCTAAGCCGACCTTGCTCTGTTGATATATAGATGTTTTAGAGCCAAAAAGTATACCATTTTACTAATTTTGTATCAATGGCAGTGACTTATGGACGATAAAAATGTTCCAAAATCGAATGAAGTCATTTAGGTTGGTTGAAATCCCTAGTTACCTGTGCAATTTGCATATATAATTACATCATGAAAGTAGTACTAACCTAATAAAGCTACATTGACCTAATAAAGCTACATTGATGTAATACATTGATGTAATAAATGTAACGTTTATTAGGCAGGCTTTATGTAGTCAATAGAGGTATTGAGCGGTGGATAATCTATTTTATCATACACTTTAACCTACTAAAGTATAGTAATTCCCTATATAATTGACTCCTTAACCACAGCAGAATTATGGGTAATTTTTCAGGATTTAGTCGGAAATATGGCTTGTTGCCATTCATCAGAAAGCTCTTACTGATGAATGGCAACAAGCCATATTTCCAATTAAATCCTGAAAAATTACCCATAATTCTGTTGTGGTAAAGGAGTCAATTATTTAGGATATTACTGTATAGAATGTATATTCTTTCTTGTGAGGAAAAAGATGCTCTTTATCCACTATTGAAATACAATCTGGAAATAGTACATTTTTTTTATTTTATCTAAAAGTTTTAAATGATGACTTTCCAATATAACAATTTTGCATCAAAATTAAATCTTTATTTAACCCTTAGTATACTGAATGGATTCTCCCACTCAGACATAAAAGTATACAGGAAAGATGAGCAGACAACATAAAGTACAGAAGGAATCCTATTCATTGGTCAGTGCATTGGTGGGAAATGTTAAGATAATAAGTTCAACAAACGACCTATGGTCATTTGTTGAACTAATTACCTGAACATTTCTTATGGGATAAAGATTCAATGAGTATTTAGAATAGAAAGGGTTAATATGCTACACAGCTTGATATACAGTAATGCTCTAAATAATCGACTCCTTAACCACAGCAGAATTATGGGTAATTTTTCAGGATTTATTCGGAAATATGGCTTGTTACCATTCATCGGAAAACTCTCACTGAGGGCATTACTGTAAATGAGTAATGTGCTTACCCATTGGAAGGCTATTAAGTGTGTGAACAAAATGTGATGTAGCATCAGACTCCTTGGAATGTTATACAATACATTCTTTGCCATATATGACTATTTTCAACAAAATTATTCAGTGCAGTTTTCTTGACTCAATTCATTTTTACTGGAACAGGAATTAAATGAACTCTAAATTACTTTACCTTACTTCATTCCAGTTTGACTTTGTTAACTGCTTTATGTCGCTGTTCTACGTCGCATTCTACATGCAGAACACCAAACTTCTCAGAAGTGTAAGTCTATAGCTTACTTTAATATTATATTGATGCTGTTGTTTCGTTATACTGCCTTTCTGGCCTCAAAGTTGCTAATTTTTGCCAATCTTAGAAATGGTAATTTTAGGATTTCAAATTGAATGGGGGGGTGTCTTTAAAGTACAAAATTTCAACCAAAATTAGGAGATCTCCGTCAAAGTTATCTTGCCCACTGATCACCTAATTTCGTGATACCATTATCGCACAGGCCGGAGCATGTGGTGCCTTCGCTTGGACCATAGAATAAATTGCACATGTATGCAATAGATTCTTGCTATAAAGATGAGCGTCTTTAGTCATATCCAAATGTGCGTCTATTATCTGCCTTTCGGCGACAAATATTATGCCAATTTATGGACAGGTCATATCCAAATGTGCGTCTATTATCTGCCTTTCGGCGACAAATATTATGCCAATTTATGGACAGATGCCATTTTTTTTTTATCAGCTTATTAAAAATATGGAAAACAAAATTTCTTTAAAACGAAAAGAGTTTCCACACAAAGCCGAATGACAATAATATAAAAACGCTATAAAAAAACGCGAGTCCGCTCGCGTAGTCTTGTGTCAACTGCACAAAATCAATAATAATGAAAGGAGATAAAGTTTTTTGTATAACACAAAAAACTGTCAACACTTAGCTTCGTGTCCCTCCAGTAGATAACTAGGAAAAAGTGGGAGAATGTTGCATTGGCATCGAGTTTATATCGTTTGGAGATCACGTGGTCAGAGATTACAGGAGGTCATGAACCATGATAAAATGTACCATAGAATTTTCATACCTTTTTCAACTCAGGGGTTTGTTAACCCTTCCTAGTTAAATTGGGGAATTGGGGAATATACCATTTAGTTCAGTGGGCACGATACTTAGGAGATATGTATTTTACTTATTTTGAAAAATATTGTATTTCATGGTTCAAGGGAACCTCTCAGATCTACTATCAGGATCCCGAAAATGTCTAGGCACTGATTTCCCAATAATGTCCCAAAAATATTCTAAAAACCCAATTTCAAGAACTTTTTTTCCAAAAATGAATTTTTTAAAAACTAATTTGGAACATTGTCAATGTTGGGTTTCAACTTATGTCGGGTTCTCTGACTGACATTGGCCGATGATGGTGTGACAATTTGCAATTTCCTGATACTATTACTGAAAAAGGAAGTGAAATTTCGATAAATAGCCAAAAAGAATCCCAATAGTTCCGAAATTGCTCCGAAAGTCATTTCCCGATAATTCCCGATAGGCTGTGTTCGCTATTGGGATCTATCAGGATATTAGTTGGTTTCTCGATAGCATTTACGAGATAAACCCTTAACTAACTAAATTTCAATGTACATACATTAGTCATACCATTAAAAGGGCAAATACCTTCTTTACAGCTTCATGCTTGATATATCCAGCTCATGGGATTTTTATGTTCAACATGTTGAACAATTTGGTTGCCACTGTTGTCATATCACTATATTTAAGTTTATGTGGATGACAGTGTTGTTTATATAAATTTATTTTTGTGTTTCATCAGCATCTGGGTACGTTACTGGTCATGTCACAGATTATTGGTCAATTACTCGAGACCCTTATCCCCTACCTCATGGCTGGTCGTCGCAATAAGAAGCTCAATGAAGTGCTCGAGAAATCAGACTCGGCTGAAGATGGCGTGGATAGTGAAATTGATAAATCTGTCATCAAACAGGCTAATATCGAAAGCACAATGGATCCTTATATGGTATGGATAGTCTACTCATGAAAATAAAACAATATCTTCCTTAACCCTTTACCCAACAAACCGGCCAAAACCGGCCAAATAAAGCTTCAACAGCCTAAAATATCTTCGGTCTGTCTCAATAGAACCATACAAATATGGATATCATTGGAACCGGCTCCTTGACCACATTGTGATAGTTACAGTTATGCCCTGTGCCAATGCATTCTGTTATATATGCGAGGTCGCCTCGCATATATAAGAGAATGCATTGGCCTAAAAAAAATCTTTTTTTAACACTTTTTACCATTTTTTCTTGCAATCTTTAACAATTTTATAATTTTTAATGTGTTAAGCCAATGCATTCTCTTATATATGCGAGGCGACCTATGGTCGACTCGCATATATAAGAGAATGCATTGGCACAGGGCCGTTCTGTTGGGTAAAGGGTTAAGTAGCATAATGGAGATGTATTGTTCATTCTGTTAATAGAATTGTACATTGTTAATATCATTTATTCATATTTCAACTATGATATGTGTCTCAAATGTTATCATTACTTATGAGAGAAGTTCATATCCTCCATTATCTTAACCCTTTCTTCACTAAATGGATTCTCCCACTCAATTATAAAAGTATACATTGGAATGGTCTATTATTCATATAGAGGGTGTTCATGTAATAAAAGCAGACAGCAGGCACAAAAACAGACAATACAAGATTAGAATGATTCATTGGTGGGAAATGTTCAGATAATAAGTTCAACAAATGACCTTGTTGAACTTATATTATCTGAACATTTACCAAGGGAACTACTTGTCAATGAGTATTTAGTGAAGAAAGAGTTAACCATACAAATCTATTGTAAGAGCACAAGAAATGAACAATACATCTTGAAGAGCAAGTTTGGACCTTCTGTCTTTATGTGAATATCCGAAATTTATGGCACATACTCAGTATGATGTGTTCATTGCTTTGGATGAGTGTGTGAACAATTTGTGTTATCAAAATGGCTATGTTAATGATTGGAATGGCACATTGAGCTGCATCTCAGATCAAGCATGGATCATGCACACAAATTCAAAATCATTTGGGCTATATATAGTAATGCCCTAAATAATCGACTCCCTAACCAGAATTATGGGTAATTTATCAGGATTTAGTCGGAAATATGGCACTTGTTGCCATTCATCGGAAAGCTCTCACTGAGACTAAATTACCCAGTATTCTGTTGTGGTTAGGGAGTCGATTATTTAGAGCATTACTGTATGACATGTATACGTCATGCAAAAGTTTTGAACATATTAAATGGATTGTTGAGCTGAATTTATTGTCCAAACTTGCTGGAAGTCACCCTTTACAGGCCTCAAAATATGTTGCTGGACAGAACTAGGTCCCCAGAGCATGAATTTAGTGATGCTAGGCCACTGGGTACTTCATTATGCATGTCTTCATCTGCTATGGGACACCTACAGTAATGCCCTAATTAATCAACTCCTTAACAACAGCAGATTATGGGTAACTTTTCAGGATTTAGTCGGAAATATGGCTTGTTGCCATTCATCAGAAAGCTCTCGGGGAGAGCTTTCCGATGAATGGCAACAAGCCATATTTCCGACTAAATCCTGAAAAGTTACCCACAATTCTGCTGTGGTTAAGCAGTCGATTAATTAGGGCATTACTGTAGTCTCAGATTTAAGTTACCTGACTGAGAAGATGGTGATATGCAAATTAGGCATTAGCCATTAGGCACCTCGATCATGCATTGTCTCATCTGCCAATTTGGGGATATAGAGAAACTAAACTAAAAAAAGAAGTTCCTTAAAAAAAACTTGTTAATTTGATAATATAGATACTTTCCAGAGGTGATGAGACCTAAGCAGAATGAGGTCCCCAGAGGGTGAATTTAGTAATGCTAGCTCTGTGCGGGGTAGCATCACTAAATTCACCCTCTGGGGACCACCTCATTCTGCAAATGACCAGCAACATATTTTGAGGCCTCACCCTTTACCTTATTATTTTGCTTGGCACTCACACTATAGTCTAAAGGTAGACTAGTTTTAGTATATTCTCCTCTATTCTATCCACATTCTGCCTCTGTATTGTCACCAAAACATTTTCTATCTATTGTCATGTAATAGCTCAGAATCTATTGCTTGTTAGTATTCAACAATATATACAAAAATTATAAGCTGTAGGCACAATTTCATTGGCATATTAATTAACAGCACATGAAACTTTTGTATTCATTTTCAAATTACCTCAATAATTGATAGAATTAGTATTATGATGTGACAGAGAATATGTCCATTTTTAAATAAAAACTGGGATTAGTCCATCTTTCCACAGCTGTCAATCAAATCATTATTAGCAGATATATTCTACCAATCAGCTACTGAGTCTCCCATTTGCTGCATTGAAAATTCTGACGAAATTGTTGTTCACACTAATTTGGACATCCGTGCATAATTTCATTGTTTAATTAGCTGTTTTCAAATGACTTTTATTTTCAAATCAAAATTGATCAAACTTACAATTTATGCAATGATATTGGAAATGTATCCATCAAGCCTGAGATTAGTGTGCCTGTTATTTGCAGAGTGTGAATTTAGTGATGCTATCCCACATAGTGGGCTAGTGATGCTAGCATCACTAAATTCACCCTCTGGGGACCTCAATCTGCATGTCCTCATCTGCTATGGGAGACTTAAACTCAGATTGAAGTTCCCAAATGGTGATTATTGCGATGTACACCCATTGGGAACCTCGATTATGCAATGTGTCATCTGCCAATTTGGGGATATAGAGAAACTAAATTAAAAAAGAAATAGAATCTATGTGAAGAAGTTTCTATAGAAATTTGATGATAATGAAACTTTCCAGATGAGATGAGGTCTAAGCAGAATGATGTCCCCAGATGGTGAATTTAGTGATGGCAGCCCGCTATGGGCATCACTAAATTCACCCTCTGGGGACCTCATTCTGCAAATGTCAGGCACACTAAACTCAGGCTTGGTATCCACGGTTATAACAGTGTCTATCATAGAATTATATCAGTGTCTTGTTGACAACCATTATATTTTTGAAATTTTTATCACAGAAATGTATGTTCTTTTGTGTGTTCCAGCATAGGCACACACTGTAAACATTAATTATTGAGCTATTGTGTATATTAGCAACCACTTTAATATCCCTCCCACTATGACTGGCTGTGATTCTTCCATTATCTTTTTGAGTGATTGCTAAACATGGAATTTCTCTGAGTTTTGGTTTCTATGAATTTGTGAACAATTTTATTCGACCTTCAACGTTTGACTTTTATTTCAGTCTGTTAATGAGTTACCTATTACCACTCCACTTAGTTGTTAACCAATGGAATTTTCCACACATATTCACAAGTGGGAGGAGCTTACAGATGCTAGGAGACAAGGTGTCTGCAAAAATAGTCTCTTTTTTTTTTACATTTTTAATAAAATAATTTAATTCAATTTTTGATTTTTTTTTTACAGGACTTCTTACTCAATTTAACATTTAAAAACTTATATTTTAAAAAAATTAAAACAATAATGATTTGATTGACAGCTGTGGAAAGATCCATTTGATTCCCCCTTCAATATTTTACTTATTAAATTTCAGTCCTTTAAAAATTTACATTGACCATTCCACCAAAATGATTCCCCCTTCATCAATATTTTACCTCTTTGATTTGAGTCCTTTAAAAAGTTATGTTGACGAGTCCAAAAAGTTATTACCCCTTCAATATTTAACTTATTTGATTCCCTGTGATGCATTCAGTTGAACTAGAGCTTCATTTCAGAGCGATGTAGGAGTCGTAAGTATGGGACTTATTTACAAGCCTACACTCTACCAGCCCTTTGATGGTATAGCAAGCCTGGAAATAGTATGTCTGTCATTTGCAGAATGAGGTCACCCTCACCCACTAAGTATCTAGAACCTCATTCTGCTTGAGCCTCAACTGCTATGGGAGACCTAGGATCGGATTTATTTTCCCCAGTTGAAGTTGGTGATGTTCACCCATCAGTCACCTAGATTGTGCTTTTTATCTTCTGCAAATTAGGGGGTATAGAAATCAGAAACTTCCCAAAAAGTAACTAAACACAATGTTAATTTGAGACTATAGATACTTCCAAGAAGATGATGCCTAAGCAGAATGAGGTCCCCAGAGGGGGAATTTGGTAATACTAGCCCACAGTGTGGGATATCATCACTAAATTCACCCTCTGGGGACCTCATTCCGCAAATGACAGACACACTTAGGGGCGATTCCATTCATTATGCTGGGCTACAGTATGTAAATTACCCTGGGCAAAAGTGAATAGAATGATTTTTTTGGTGACCGGAGTAATCTAAAAAAAGAATAGTTTCAACTGCAAATAAAACGTAATTTTTTATTGATGAAATTTGATGAAACTCAACTCACATTTCGAACGGATGAAGACTTAACTAAATGAACAAAAATATCTGATATTCACATTAACCCTTTCAGTGCCAAGTCCGATTTTTGTATCAACATTTCCTTGATCATTTTTCAAATTTATTGATTATAATAATCATAAATTTGAAAAATGATCAAGGAAATAGTGGTTGATACAAAAATCGGACTTGGCACTGAAAGGGTTAAAACTAACAAGAATTTTGACTTTTATCAAACAAGCAAAATACCTAAATTTCGAACAAACTTGACACTAAGTATCTAAAACTTTGGATAATTAATTTTAACTGTCCTCCAATTTAATTATAAGTTTCAGAATTATATATTATATAAATTCATTTAATCCATTCACATAAATATTTTCCATGTCCTTTCTCAGTTGACAACCGATCTTCATGCGGAAAGTGATGTCACATTACAATACGCTCGAAATTACACCACCTCGGATGAATGTGTAGCGAGCGTAGCTCAGCATATCTATGCTCGGTCATTCCATTCATTGTCCATTGTAATTTCATTATCCATTGTAGCGAAGTGTAATGAATGGAATTGCCCCTATTTGCAGGCTTGTGGTCTAGTATACTTGATGTTAAATTTAATTCAGCGGATTATGAATGAATGTTTTATATTTATATTAGCTCATTTATATATCTGTTACTTACTTCGCATTCATTAATTCTGATTTGTTGCATGTTTTCCTTCCTGTACATGCACTCTGCTTAGTTATGAACACAGGGGTCTGGGAACGCTTTAAAAAAAGGTGTTTTAAATTAAAATTATAATAATTGTAATATAAAATCATTTTTCCCAGACCCCTGTGGTTATGATGAAATAATTTTGTTCCATACGAATCATATGACAAATAAACTGTACAGTGTATTATCTATCTTAGTAAAAACGCACGGTTGTTATGAAATTATTTTGTGCCAAATATAAAAAATATTTGACAAATTATGTGTAAATTGAAGTAAATTCTCATTTTTTATCTGTGTTATATACTGTAAAAATAACCACAGACACAGGTAAAATGAGCTAGTATAGCAAATTAGTATTATTAATAAATATCAAATTAGCTATAAATATCTAAGCGACACCCGGAAACTACGTTTAATGTTGCTACACAGTCATTAAACTACAAGAATATGTCATCTAGCATACATATTATTTCACACTGTCTTTGATGACACAAACGAGCCAAAAGTTAATTCGTCGCCATTCACATTCGGCTGATTAACATATTGTCTTATATACTCACTGTCATAAAACACTGATATCATAAATATGTGGTATTTAATGTCGCCCTTAATGTTCATTGTTACAATGACTGCATTCGTCCATAATCCAAAGAGACAAAGGGGTGAATAACTGTAAAAATAATTTAATAATAATTACCTTTTGCAGTATCTGCATTGAGAGCATGTTACAAATTACTTATTTACAGAACATCACTTTTTCCCAACTCATATTTTAACCACGGTCGATGAGCTGTTTGATGAAAGTTTGGTTATGACAGAAAAAATGGATTACCGTTTTGTGAAAACTAAAGTCCTTTGTATTACCTGTAATTTGGCACATGTAACGAATAACCCACTTTCGGTGATGTTTTATGAATAGTATAGATAGTTCACATCCCATAATTGAAATGAACTTGCCAAATTTTTTGCCAAAAGAAATATTTTTTTTGCCAAATGAAAATATATTTTGCCTTTGTCAAAGTTGGCAAGTGGCAGCACAAACCCTATATACAAGTAACGATACACCAGTGTTTGACCTGTTGGTGGCCAATGGCCACTTGTTTTCGAAAGTGGTCACAAAAAATTTCATTTGGCCAAAAATGGGGACAGAAATATAATTCAAAAAGCGCTGAATAGATCGACAAAGTTAGAGGCAACGAAATATCGCCATTTTTTGACACGCGGGTTTCGTACTTTGGATACATCAAACGATGACAACAGAAATTAAGTTTGTAAGGGGAGCATTGATTGAATGGTGATGGTTGTACATAGGGTATTACTTATCATCAAAAACCTTAATCTCTATATCACATTTTGTTGATTAGGCGGTCTGTAAGATTAAATACGTAAATGCATTGTCCTATAATGCGATGTACATGTGATGGCATGTCAGTTACGTAATGTGTCATAAACTGCCTCCCGTCTTATAACAAACAGGCTTCACACCATAAAGGTTATTAATACAACAATATGTATTCCACACCTCCTGATAATAAGCAACAGAGCTGTTTTATTTTGTCAAAAATAGCGATGATAACTAACACAGCCCATTACTTGATTAGTTGGCGAACATGGTGTCAGCAACATTTAAAAAATATAATTTAGTCATCAATTGTGAGCCCAGATAATGAGGATTTAATGTGGCCAAAGATTTTTAATTTGGCCAAAAAATATTTGGCTAATTGTTTTTTTATTTGGCCACTTTTTTGGCCAGAATATTTTTCGGTCAAGTGCGAACACTGTGGGACACCATACTTGTTATAAAACTGAATACTTGACATTAGCCTGGAAACTATGATGTATATTTTTGTTTTCTATTTCTAATATTACCCAATGCTTTCACCATATTAATAGCCAACATAACGTTTGAAGCCCCAAATTACATTATACACCTTATAAATCCTATTCTATATTATATACCATGTGTAAAAAAAAGTTATCCAGTTAAAATTTTTCAATTTACAATGCTTTTTGTCAAAGTATCAAGCTTTGTTTTGAAATGTGTTGTAATTTTTTTCTTTAGTAGGTCCATAACCAAAATTCTAATTACGATGGAAGTGAGACAACTCTATTTTTTAGCAATGCAATGGTAGAAAAAAGTTGTTTTGAGTGAGTTTGTATCACTTGGTTGACCCTTGCTGGCCACAGATGTTCGGTATCTTTGTGGAATATATATTTTGCTCATATTTTATGGCACGGACCAGCAGCAGGACTGTATTAAAAGGACTCAAGGCCTTCACAGTGGATACACTGAAAAGTCATGAACATCTGTAACACCATCAACAAGTACATGTACATGTAAAAATAGATAAACTTTGTTCTTATTTTCATTATCAATAAGTCTCCAATAAAGATATTTTTTATGTCAAAATCATTTTTATGTAAACATTTTTGTTAGAGCTACATTACCATCGAAGTCCATGTGGTGCAATAAAATACCAATTGTCCAATCAAAACATGATGGTAAGCATTGGCAAAGGTCAATGCATTCTTTTATATATGCGAGTATCCCATAGAGAGTCTCACATATATAAGAGAATACATTGGCCTAACAATATTTAATAACTTTACCTTGTAAGCCATGCATTCTCTTATATATGTGAGGCTATATGTAAGAGAATGCACTGGTAGAGCATCTTTAATGCTGCACCACCGAAGCTCCCGTCATGAAATGGTGTAATACAGGGTCTTTAATGCTGCACCACTGAAGCTCCCATCATGAAATGGTTTAATACAGAGTTTATTGACAAATCACTAAAACAGTAATGTACACAGCGGTTTCAAAAATTGGAGAATTATTTATAGTGAAAATAAGAACAGTTGGATCTATTTCCCCCCCCCCCCTTATGATTTCTCACATCTATCCACTGTGAAGGCATTATGTCGCTATAACGGCTGTATATAGAAATAATTAGGGACTCAAACAGTATGTGGGCCTTTAACTCCTTCTATGACTGGAGCTTCATGAAATGCCAATGCAATCTCCCATAGGGAGCCTCGCATATATAAGAGAATACATTGTCCTACCTTGACCTTGCAAGTCAGTGCATTCTCTTATATATGTGAGGCTCAGGATCTTTAATTCTGCACCAGCGCAGCTCTCATCAGGGTTAAAAGGACTCAAGGCCTTCACAGTGGATACACTGAAAAGTCATGAACATCTGTAAACAAGTATCATCAACAAGTACATGTAAAAATAGATAAACTTTGTTCTTATTTTCATTATCAATAAGTCTCCAATTATAAAGGCATTTTGTATGTTAAAACCATTGTTATGTAAACATTACTGTTAGAGTTACATTACCATCAAATTCAATTTAGTCCAATAAAATACCTATAGTCCCAGATAGTCCAATCAAAACATGATGGTAAGCATTGGAAAAGGTCGAAGTATAGAAAACTATTTTTTAAATACAGAGTTTTTTAACAAATCATTGTAACATAGTGGTTTCAACTAAGTCTATCTATTTTACCATGTTCTAAATCTTGGTGCTAATGGATTTATTTGCATACAGTAATGCTCTAAGTAATCGACTTCTTAACCACAGCAGAATTATGGGTAACTTTTCAGGATTTAGTCGGAAATATGGCTTGTTGCCATTCATCGGAAAGCTCTCGCCGAGAGCTTTCCGATGAATGGCAACAAGCCATATTTCCGACTAAATCCTGAAAAGTTACCCTTAATTCTGCTGTGGTTAAGGAGTCGATTAATTAGAGCATTACTGTATGTGGGCCTTTAAAAGCAGCATATAATCTTCTAGCCTAAAAAACCTGGTCATTGCACGCTTTTGTCGTATCTGAGGAATAGGTTGATACATATATAAGGTCTGTTTTATACGTCACCCCAAACATCGCTGACATTGCTTGGCTTGACATTAGAGGGTCTCTGGAATGTGCATCTAGTGTTTGATTTATATGTCGAGCCACAGCATCAAGCCACAGACATTAGTGATGAATGTGATACATGTAAAGGTAATTAGGGGTTTATTAACACTTCCATGCATGGAGCTTCCAGAATTTTTGCAAAATCCCTGTGCCAATGCTTTCTCTTATATATGCGAGCCTCCCACAGGGAACAGGGAGCCTCACATATATTAGGGGTTTATTAACCCTTCCATGATTGGAGCTTCCTGAAATTTTGCAAAATCCCTGTGCCAATGGATTCTCTTTTATATTTGAGTCTCCCGTAGGGAGCCTTGCATATTTTAGGGGTTTATTAACCCTTCCATGACTGGAGCTTCCTGAAATTTTGCAAAAAACCTGTGCCAATGCATTCTCATATATAAGAGAATACATTGGCCTAACATTATTTACCTTGACCTTGTAAGCCAGTGTATTGTTATATATGTGGGGTTCCATATGGGCCTATGGGAGACTCGCATATATAAGAGAATGCAGTGGCACAGGATCTTTAATGCTGCACCAGCACAGCTCCCATCATGAAAGGGTTAACTGTTGCTTCAAAAGCTGCTTGGAAAATTTTGATTGGTCGCACTGGCGATAGTAGATAAATACCCTCACTGTGCTTGATATATTAGTGTGATATGCTGCCATTTTGTGGATCAAGGAAATGGACACCCTCGGAGACATTTTGTAGTGGGGTGATGTTTTAGATTATTTGCCTTATTTCCACATAAGAGTTTCTCTATATATCTAGTTTACTGTCTGTCACATTGCATGTTTTAGAATGGTGCTTTAATATGTATATTCTGCAAATAGCATTAATATATATTTACATGTATGTAGTTTGAAGAGAATTATAATATGTGTACCATTCTTCTAAACATTCTCAGGATAATTTCATAAACTTAGTGGAAACTTTGCACTTGAGTATTTACAAATTGACCATTGGCCTTATTTCCCCTATAACACTATTTCACCTGCTTTGCTTTAGCCACACCATTATATCATTGGGTGGTTTCAGGAATAATAAAAAAAAAAACTTTGATGTTGCAACTTATTTCTAATTATTTCTCAAATGAAGGGTTTTTTAGCTCAACTTTACAACGTAAAGTTGAGCTATAACCATGGCGTTGGCGTCCGTCTGTCAACAATTTCCTTCGGCACGCCCTACAAGCCGCATCCCTCATCCGATCTTCACCAAACTCCATATGTAGCTTCAGGGTGATCTATAGATGGGAGCTATCAATGTTTTACAAAATTTCGATGAAAAACATGTCCACCATCGCCATCTTGGATTTCATATTTGAATCCATCATCGCAGCCCGCATTTATTGGATGATTGATTTGAAAATTTACAGGCATGTTTAATATCACCTCTGGATGGGAGCTCCCAAATTTGAATTTTTTTTGCTGAAAAACATGGCCACCAGCAGCCATCTTGGATTTTACTCTTTGCATGACTAAATCCTTTGGCACACCCTACAGACAACATCCCTCATCTGATGATCACCAAACTTAATACGGATCTTTGGGATGACATCTCGATGGGAGCCTCCTATTTTGGCCGAAATTCGTTTAAAAACATGGCCGCCAGTGGCCATCTTGGAATTTACTCTTTGTATGACTAAATCAATTGGGGCACCCTACAGACCACATCCCATCATCACCAATCTTCATATGGATCTTCGGGTGACCTCTAGATCGGAACCTCCTATTTTGGCTGAAATTTGTTGAAAAACATGGTCGCCAGCAGCCATCTTGGAATTTACTCTTTGTATCTAAATCCTTTGGCGCGCCCAAAAGACCACATCCCTCATCCGATCATCAACAAACTTCATATGGATCTTCAGGGTGACCTCTCATTAACTTTCCTCCTTCTTCTTCAGCATTCTATTCTCTCAGCAAAAAATTAACTTTGTTGAGCTACAGTGTCATTGACACTTTCATTTTTATAGTGTTTGCTGAGTGAATGTATTGCATATATGGTAACAGAACAACATTCTAAATAGTCTTTGACATGATGATATGTCACAAAAGCCATGCAAATGCAGGTTTTAGTATGTTTAAAGTAGCTATGAAAGATATGTATGGAATTCTGCTACAGTTGCAAGCCGATTTAGTGTTTGTTTTCATGTGGCTTTTTTAGTACAAGGTATACAATCTTCATGTTATATTCTATCAGAGCTGGTCATGTTCACCCTAACATAGTAGTCAGGAGCATTGTGGGTATCTTATTCAATGCATCAGACATGTGTATGGCATAGTGTTGTAATTCGGCATTGCTTTCAGTGTATTCATTCAGCAGTTTCCATCTTACACAATTGTGGAGACTGATGTGGCTACCAGTGGATCGATCCCATTATGTCTATTTTATTGAATTTTGTGATCGCTTCAAAATTAAATTCAATACTGATTGAAAAATGATTGAATATTGCCCTACATGGCTGCCATATTTAATCAATAATACAAACAAAAAAGAAGACCCGAAAATCAATATGAATCAGGGATGACATTTTGATATTGTTTATGCTAACAATGCAGATAACAGACTCCAATTTTGGCCACCCTCAGATATTCTAACCAGGAGTACCCCTTTAACTTAAAAACATGGCATACGCACAGATTGAAATAACAAATCCTAGTAGCATTATACTCCAGTCCACAGCCAATCTGTGGGCAGTTAAATCTGATCTTAACCAATTACCACGCTCTTGCAGTCTGGGATACCACAACTGATATACGTATATGCAGCCACCATTCACAATTTGTCTTTTGTTCATCCATAGGGAACGATGGATGATTACTTGGAAATGTTCCTTCAGTTCGGCTATGTGTTCCTGTTCTCATCTGCCTTCCCATTGGCTGCTCTATGGGCGCTCCTGAACAACATCACCGAGATACGCACCGATGCTTTCAAGATGTGTAGAGTTTTCCAGCGACCGTTCGCTGCAAATGCACAGAATATAGGTGCATGGCAGGTAAATTATCTCATTTATTTGTGTGATGGTTATACATATATTATATTACTTGCATTATAATTATCAACTTAAAATGATGTTGAAAACTCTGCTGGCATAATTGGATGTGAATCGAGAATAATCTTGCTCAAAGTAGTTATTTTCATCAAGTTTAAATCCAATTTGGCAGGAAATGTCATTCTTATATACAGGATTTATGCAGTGACTTTCATTGGCAGTATCATTGTTGTTTATCAGCGAATAATTTGTCCAAAATTAAGGACTAAATACATAGAGTAATGCCCTAAATAATCGACTCCTTAACCACAGCAGAATTATTGTTAATTTTCAGGATTTTGTTGGAAATACTAGTATGGCTTGTTGCCATTCATCAGAAAGCCATAATTCTGACTAAATCCTGAAAATTTACCCATAATTCTGCTGTGGTTAAGGAGGTGATTATTTAGGACATTACTGTACAATTGTGAGTACTACTCACATTCTTTTTTCTGAAGTGGTACGATTGATGTGGTTGAAATATTTGGCAATATTAGTTGATTACCAAATTCCAGCTGGCATAGTACCTGGTTACTCATAAGGTTGTTTCACTAAAATTATTAACCCTTTCTATACTAAATGGATTCTCCTTGTCAGTTAAAAGGTGTACATCGGAATGGTCTATTATTTATTTGCAGGGATGTACAGGTAATATAAGCAGACAACAGAAAAATAAAAGTACAAAAGGAATCCTATTTATTAAGGGAAATGTTAAGATAATAAGTTCAACAAACGACCTATGGCCATGTGTTGAACTTATTATCTGAACATTTCCTATGGGATAACTACTCGTCAATGATGATTTAATATGTCCATTTATCTGATAAGATGATACTCATAACAGGAGTCCGCCCAAATGATTCTTAACTTGTAATGTGACTTTATAGTTCTCTACACAATAGCATTATTAAAATCAGGCGCGAAGACGATAATCAACACGCCGGGCCATTATTGACTTTATAGCTCAATGTTGGCCACACTTCACGTGCATGCACTAAAAGAGTCAAATTTTCATGGTAGTCAGGGGATGTATCATTCATTACCTAAACATGGCTGCTGATGTTGGCATTGCTCTATTACAATGGCATTACATGACTTTGATTTCAAATTATTTTCCTATCTCAAACACCACTGCAGCATGAATCACGCACCATTTGGAAACACATTAAGAGAAAGATGACTCCAATGTATGATATATTGATGTTGTAATACTATTCATTGCCTTTACAGGTAGCATTTGAGTTTGTTGGCGTTTTGGCTGTGATGACAAACTGTGCACTGATTGCCATGGATCCAGAAGTACGAAAACTGCTGCCATCTGATATGGCACCTGTTAATGTGGTCATAGTCTTTGTGGTGGTTGAAGTGAGTAAATACTTGTATATTTTACTACATTAAATAACACTGGTATTTGTTAATTTAAAAAATATAAACAATGATATAAAAAATCTGAGTCAAGGACTTAACAGTGGAGAACTAATCTTATCAATAGATAATAATTTTTAAACTTATTTATTGTAATAATATTAGCAGATCTAGTGGGATGTAAAATTTATTGGGAAGAAATATATTTCATTTCCACTGGCACCAAATACATATTCATAGGTAATGTCAAAATAAATTTAAAGTTTTGTTTCACTGCTTTGGATTTCAACCTGCCTGTTGAACATTTTTATTGACATCGCCGAAAGAAAAAAGAAAAAAATTCAAATTCACGCTATATGCAACTTAACAAAAATAGGCAACAAAATACCTAATTGGAACATCTTGTTTAAGTATTTATGGGTAATTTTTTAGCATTGTTTTCTACATATGTTTGCTTATTTGGGAAAACTGCAGGACCAAGGTCCCTTTGAACCCTTTCTATTTAAAGTTATGTGAAACACTCCGTAAGGGTGATCAAATAGAAATGTAGAATAATCTTGCTAAAAGTAGTAATATTTTACAAATATTATATCCAAACAGACATGACACACCGTCATTCTTTATATAGTAATGAAATGTAGTGACTCTCGATGGTGAAATCGTTTTTGTTAGTTTATCACTGGTAGTTGCATCCCGAATCGAGAGGTAAATATTTACAATTGAGTATAGTTCAGACGATGTTTTCTATGGAGTGATATAGTTGATTTGCTTGAGATTTTCACTGATGTTAGTAGAATGCTACATTCTTCCAGTTAGCATAGAACCTGAATACTAGCTTATCAGTTTCACACCCCCGAATAAGTATATAATATGTCTTTAAAGCTTGCGAGTTTCAAGAGTAACTTTTACCAACACTTATTAGCATCAACTGATTTTACATTAAAAGAAATGTTCCGGTTCCATATTTATATTTTGATTGATTAGCACAGGAAATGCCAAACAGCTGGACATTGGATTACGAAACATGCTTCCATCAATGCAAATAATTTTTTTTTTTTAACCCTTTACCCAACAGAAGGGCCCTGTGCCAATGCATTCTCTTATATATGCGAGTCGACCATATGTCGCCTCGCATATATAAGAGAATGCATTGGCTTAACCCTTTTCCCAACAGCACATGTAGTTAAACCACGTCATATAGCCAACGTCACCAGGTATGAAGGTAATTACGTTAGCCAACAGGAATTTGACGTTATAATATCATTGGGTGTTTCCCCATACTGGCCACAGGTATATGTGCCATGTGTATCATCCGATATGCAACAACAAACATGCTTTCACTTAAGTGTCATCTGTGAATAAGATAATGGAAACATAAACCAATAGACGAACTAAATATTGTGCATATAAACAACCGTCTATCTTCATTTTATCACACATGTGAGTCAAAAATGACATTTTATGCAAATTTACGGTATGCCTATGCGAGTATGTCCTTCAAGTTTGTTTACCCGCGGATTCTTGTCCTGATTGAAAAAAAAATAATTCATGATTTTTGAAAACAAAAAAGCGTATTATAAATAAAATAATTAAACCAAATGTCTTTATATTTGATGTGCATTGGTCATATAAACCATGATTTGACAAAAGTCGTAAAAAGACTTCCGATAAAAGCGCAAATTATTAGCAATTACGTCACGTTGCTTTGTGAAAGTTTGTAAATTTTCGTGCAAAAACCACATGTTCAAAGGTCACTTTTTGTTGATTCTAAGAATGTTTTCATTGACAACCAATGACATCAATGATTAGAAGTTTGAACTGATTTCATTGGCTCAAGTTTAGGGGTGGAGTTTCCCCATTGATGCTAATTAGATGACAGAAAACGAGCGCGAATTGTTCGAAATGGCAGTGGGCTAACTTGAGACGTCGCCAGCAGGTGCTCGAATGTGTCGCTTGGGATATTCTTTGTTTTATCGACATTGCGTTGATATAAGTACCTTATTACTTTATACTCGGTAATTATATATGCATACACGCAAAGAAGTTTCCCAAGATGAATTTGAGATATCTGCATGTCAACTGTAAACCCGCCTTTATTTAGAAGCACCCGCATTGGGCTGACTTGATGTCAAA
Source organism: Siphonodentalium dalli (assembly GCA_032622095.1). NCBI lineage: Eukaryota > Metazoa > Mollusca > Scaphopoda > Gadilida > Siphonodentaliidae > Siphonodentalium > Siphonodentalium dalli. The sequence continues at coordinate 113,729,301 of CP136062.1, read as the reverse complement.
CCAGGAGATATTGACTTTTTTGTATTGATTTCTTTCTCGATCGATCAGGGTCGATGGTCTTTTGCGCGGTATATTTGAAATCTTGAACAGATGGACATATAAAAGTAATATCTCATCAATTTATTATACTAAATTTGTAGATAATATATTTTAAAAAGTTTTAATTATGTGTTCAGAATCCCGCCGATAGCACGACAACGGCCGCGTCCATAGTTACATTACAACCGGAAATAATATTCCGATGCTCCGACATAACCTGATTTCGCAGAGTAAATTTGTGCAATAAAAGCAGAAAGATCCACTTTGAGTCATCAATTTGGAATTGCAATGTTCGAGTTCTCAAATTAAACAACAATTGTGACACTAAATGAATATGTTTCCCAACATTTGGTTTGTGGAGAAGTTCACCTACATTAAATATTGATCAAATTTCGTCTTCGTCGAAAATTCGCTACCAGTGAACCACACGTGTTTCTGTTTCGTTTGTTTTCATTTTGTCAGCCAATACGAGACTGAGAACATACTCTATGTCAACATTTTTTAATATTTAGGAAGGCAAGGTGGAAATACGTGCCTGCATTATGATGTTAGTCCATTAAAACAAATATTATTATAAAAATCTTTTTTCACGGTGAAGTGACAATCATAATGGAACTCGACAGGAAAAACATCCCAATGGCCAGTTCCGCAACTGTCACGCTGATATTTTGCTTAGCTGTGGCCGATTTAATTACGGCTGGGGAAAATGTTCATATTGCACTATTTGGAAATATAAAATCACCACTTAAGAAATAATACATAATCCAATATAAATATAAATTTCAAGTTGTCATATTTTACATAGATTACCCTCGCGGCCACGCATAACGCAATCTCTGACAACAACTTTCGTTTTCGTCGAAACCACGTGTTTCTATTTCGTTTGTTTTCATTTTGTCGGCCAAAACAGTATTCTAAGTAAACATTTTGCAAATCTAAAGCCTAGCAAAGGAAGAAAGGATTTAATATGTGCCCTTCATGATCTTAACCACCAGCAGAACAAAACACAATCAATGTAAATCGTCATTATTACTCTTTATTCGAGTCTCAAATCCGAGTGTTGAAAACTTAAAGACGTCAAAAGACGATACGGACGCTTCAACAAAAGACGATACGGACGCTACAACAAAAGACGTCAAAAGACGATACGTTGGAATAAGGGTTAACACATTAAAAATTAAAAAATTGTTAAAGAATGTAAGAAAAATATTATAAGAAAAAATGGTAAAAAGTGTTAAAAAAAAGATTTTTTAGGCCAATGCATTCTCTTATATATGCGAGGCGACCTATGGTCGACTCGCATATATAAGAGAATGCACTTGCACAGGGCATAACTGTAACTATCACAATGTGGTCAAGGAGCCGGTTCCAATGATATCCATATTTGTATGGTTCTATTGAGACAGACCAAAGATATTTTAGGCTGTTGAAGCTTTATTTGGCCGGTTTTGGCCGTTTTGTTGGGTAAAGGGTTAAATAGAACTTTGGGACAATGGTTGGGCTTCATGTTGATGCCTACTCAATATTGGATGGATTAACAAATGAATTTTCCATGGAAATAATTTAGCTATTAACAGATAGTACAAGTGTGCTAACATACACTAGCTGTATGCATTGGATGGTATGTCTGTCGGGGAAATAAAAATAAAAGCCACCTGCCCACACTGATTAGAAAAAAAATTGCCCATGAAACGGGGGGGGGGGGAGGGGGGGGTCGGAAAAAAATTACAGGATACAAGGACCGGGTGGGTGGGTGTCCCCGAGCCCGGAATGCAGATTTTTTCTGATGTCATGCAATTTTTTTCCAAAATCATTTCTAAGACAAATTACAGCTTCAAAATGAATTGAAACAATCAGATTCATATATTAGTAGTGCATGCTATAGCCTTATACAAGTGAGGGGGGGGGCTCTATATTTGAATTTTTTGTCCACAAATTCTCCCTTTAACAGTTGAAAACATGGGGTGGGTCCGGTTTTGGTCGAGGAAAAAAATTGCAATGAAAAAAAAAGAAGCCATTCTCATCTTTTCTCATAGTTTATCATGGTTTTTTAACTTATTATACGCAGATGATACCTGCGTGTTTTGAGTGAATACCGGAAGTATCTCATGAGTGGTCACCGTGAGATATAACCTATAATAATGTATACAACTGCATACAACATAAATAATGTAACATCAATACAACACAATACATAAATAGTAACTAACATAGAAATTCATATTGCTCAAAAGTTCTTGGTTCCCTCATTCCTTGAAATCCCACTGGAAACCCTAGTACTTTTAAATAAATACCGGTAATGTATGACCCATTAGATTGATTTGCTGTCAAAAAGCCGAAAAACCGTTGGCCTCATTTGTTTATATTAATGATATCAGTCAATATATTGCATAAACAATAAATACAGTGACCACGTGGTCGATGTCGATACATGACTACAGTGACTTAAGTCACATAATAACGTGTTGTTCACTGATTGGAGCATTAAAAGGCTCCAGATTTAATCTCAGAGCATCTAATTTAAAAAAATTTCGAGGGGAGGCCCCCTGACTCCTCCCTTCGGCATCTCCTGCTGGGATACTACTCGCCTCCACATTTTGTAGGAGAGCTACTCGCCACTCGCCTAGAATGATTTTCAGGGGAACTCCTCATTACTCACCAGTGATTTCACCACATGGAGAGGACTGGGACTGTGTTTATTTATATAGGAGATATAGCACAGTAGCAGTGTTATATTTATTGCCTCCGAAACATGCCGAGCCGAGCTGGCCCTTAGAACATGATTGGGACTATACAACACACCAGGTGCCTATTTTTAGAAGCAAATTTAATTTTTGAGACAGTGCAAATTTGTTTAGTCTGGTGGGATTTGAACCCCTGCCCATGACGGCGAGCGCGCCTTGCGACTCAAAGTCTCCTATATATATACCGGTACTATAGAGACCTTAAAATGTGCATATACGTGTAGTGTCCTAAGTGCGACGTCAGAATACAGCGGCCATTTGAGCTTCCTTTTTTGAGATTGCTTTGGTGGTCGAGTCCGAAGCCGCCATCGCCATATTGGCCACAAGCCGCCGCCAGCCATATTATCTCCAATGCCAGCCACATGAAAACATCTCCGCCGCCGGAATTGTAAAATGGCTGAGCCATGGCATGGACTTATATGTTAAGGACAACTTTACTGCGAATCACAAATAACTAAACCGCATTGCCTAATATTGGCATTCTCGTATGGACACGGCATGGTTGATACACTTTCAGAACACCCGGGACCTCTTATTGTGGAATAGACTATTCCAATGCATGCTTCCATATAACGGAGTGGGAGCATCCATTCAGCATTTAAAGGGTTTAAAGTATAAATCGTTTATTTCGACACGACTCAGTCTCAGACATCGCTGACATTTGTCAATATATGCACATAACCCGTCTACAGAAGAGAATAGAAAATAGTTTGAAATATTATATATCAATACTAATGGATTCAGCATCAAATGATGAATACATATATCGCAAGATGCCAGTGATGATATAGACGTCTGAAGTCGACAGAAGTTCCAATGTAACTTATACCGATTATATAGATGGGAAACTACATATAATTAGCAATCCCTGCCAGTCCTTTACTGACTCCTTCGTGTATTTCGCCATAATGGAAAAGCCCAACACCAAAAGACTTCTATGGGTTCACAACAAACGCCAAAAACAAGAGGGTGTCTATAACCAGGGATTAGGACAATTTCTGAAACGAAATACGCTGAATGATAACGTCTCAGACGGCTGAGCCGCCATATTTCGTCAGCCACAAACCTCGCGCCTGAGCCGGCTTAGCTAGATAACCAGCCACGAAAAATTGGTTGAGCCAGCCGTGAAAACTAGTTGTCGTGGCTTCGGATCTAGCCGTGTGGTATTGACGTCGGACTTTGAGTCGCAAGGCGCGCTCGCCATCATGGGCCAGGGTTCGAATCCCACCCAATCAAGTAGATGTGCAATTCAAAAAAAAATTGCACTGTCTCAAAAATCAAATTTGTGTTTATTTACTCAAATTGATGGTGTTTTTACCTTACACATGCACCTATTTTAACCTATTGCTAAAAAGGGACACAACTATCCTGTTAAAATGGGTATTTTACCTTTATAACCATAAATATTTTGGTTTTAAAGGTTTTGTCACTAGTTTTGTAGGCATATTTTTCAGACATGTGCTTTGTTTGTTTATTTTTTGTGGGTGTACTTGATCAGCGTTCTCTCAGTTCCGGTGCAGACACAATGAGAGACCCTTGCCCGGCCAACAACACATTATTTAGTAGAATTTACAAGATTTTCATCAATTTTGGGGGTGCGTGTCCCAGACCTGGGTGGAAAAAACTTACGATCCCGGGTGGGTGGCCCAGACCTGGGTGTTAAAAACTTACGCTCCCGGGGGTGGTGGGTCCCCAAAACTGAAAAACACAAAATTTCCACCTTGTATCCGTGATTTGTTTCCTGACCCCCCCCCCCCCTGCATGAAACTTTAATTTTGTTTGGCCTAATGGGAATTCAATAATTGAGCAGTTTATTTTGACAAGTTTTAGGTCATTTAATGCATTTTGTTATGTTATAAATACAAGAACTATTTGTAATATACACTATGAGTACTATGCACTATTTAATATCAATTTATTTATTAAAATTCATTCCATTTTTCAGCACATAATATTAGCCCTCAAAGCTGCTGTTGGATTCCTTATCCCAGATACACCAAAATGGGTTGAAATTGAGGTTGCCAAGTTTGCCTATGAGTCCAAACTTGCACTACAAAAAGATGTAAGTATCTTTAAACTGTTTCTATAGAGGTGGGAGGAAAAACTCAGAATAAATAATCGGTCTATTTTTCTGAGTTATAGCATCCTCACAAACAATGCTTTCCCATGAAAAGCAAATAAAATTGGGTTAAAAATTAAAATGTCCAAGAACATCGATCTGGTGCACACTTCACAATATTTTTAATAATCCTCATATCATCATCTTCATTGTATATAGAATCTGCGCAATTATGAAGAGGCAACAAAAACAATGGATTTTAATACATTTGAGAGGTTAAAAATATTATTTAATTTTTTGTCCCCTTTTGGTACCAAGGACTGCTAGAATAATTAATAAATTCACACAAAACTCCAATTACCAAATAGCTTATTGTCTTGGCTCTATGAGAGGAGGCTTAATTTTTGTCCCCCGAATTTTTTTTTTCGGGGGGACTATTAAAATAGCCATTTTTTTTGGGGGGGGGGGGGGGGGGGGACTATTAAAATAGCCGGTGTCCGTCCGTCCGTGCATGCGTGTGTGCGTCCAGAAATGGTTTCCGGATGATAACTTTAGTTTCGGTTATTAGATCAAAAGCAAATTTCATAGGTGAGTTTATCAGACCAAAATACAGGTCAAGTGCGAATATGGGTTTGCTCCGGTCATTTTTGCGAGAGTTATGGCCCTTTTTTTACTTAGAATCTTGTAATTTTCTGGTTTCCGGATGATAACTTCAGTTTGTGTGATCTGAACCAAATTTGGTATGTGAGTTTATCAGCCCTATATACAGGTCAGGTTCGAATATGGGTTTGCTCTTTTTGGAAGAGTTATGGCCCTTTTACGACTTAGAATCCTGTCAATTTCTGGTTTCTGGATGATAACTTTAGTTTGTGTGATCATATCTGAATCAAATTTGGTATATGAGTTTATCAGCTCGAAATACAGATAAAGTTCGAATATGGGTACGATCCACCCATTTTTGTCTGGTTGCTTCGGATTTAGGATTCTTGTTATTTTTTTCAGAAAAGCTGATGCCCCCAATGAAGCCACTTTTTCGGGGGACACTGTGGCCGGACGGCCTTTTATTATCATAATGTTGAGTTAGATTTTGAACTGCATAATACAGCATTATACCCCCATATATTATAATGAAGAATAAAGCAGTCACAAATATTCCAGCCCAATGAAAACAAATGTTTATGTGCAGTGTGGTTCACTCAAGCAGAGATTAATCAACTTGAATTAGGCCACACTGTTAAGAGATATGGTGGTCAGGTTTAACTTGGTTATGAACCCATGACCCACAACTCATCTGAGCCCAATATTTCATTGATTAAGAGCATGACATGAAAATTCTCAAATACAGAAATTTGTTTATGGGTAGTTGTCTTTCTGTATGAAAATAATCATTAAATTTCACTAAATGAAGAATAATTAAGTCTCCTCTCATGATCTTGAGATATGATGTCATGGATATATGAACTGCACTTTAGAAAAAAATCTATTTTACAGAAGTTCTTGGTACTTGAAAACGATGAAGTTTAAAATATGTTTCATGCCATAAAAGTAAAGTAAATGAAGTTATAATATCCAATGGGTTGATTGTTCTTAAATATGTCACAATAACCGCTTGTACCAAATTTCACAAAGAAATTCCTGGCAGATTTCGATAAAATCCATTTTGAAATACCAGGAATTTTTTGCAAAACATGCATCTGACCCTTAATATAATGACTAACAAATTTAAATGACTAACTGATAGGGGTGGGATGATAAGCTAAGGTCGCGGTACAATGCGTATCTTGATATGCCAATCGCAATAAGAGTGCGTATCTCAATACATAATGTAGAATATAATATTTATGTATATCACTTCATGATTTCTAATACTAATACTCAGTCTAAATATTGGCAAATTTATAGGCCTACAGTGTTATGTTAACATACCACATGCCCCGATGTGGATGGGTTGACAACAAATCAATTTAACTTTTTAAGTTCAATGACGGAGCACTAAGGTTAAGACGTCCATAATCAAATTATGTAACATGCCTTGGACAGCATCTGTAATGACCATACTTTGAATCATGAATGTCCATGCAAGAGAAACAAGTGCACCGCCCAGAGTATCCCCCGCCAAAGTGGCTTTCCCCTGAGGTATATTAATTTTATGATGTGGCTAATTCGAAAGATGTCTTAATCTGGCCTGTGATAACTAAATAAAACGTGCGTGCATACCAAAGAATTTTGAAAATTGGTTCACATTTGTTTGAGTTATCAATCCTGACAAACCAAAATTGAGAAAAATTGACAAACTAAAGTCCATAACTGAGACAAAATTAAAATGCAAACAATGCCATTTAGCATTCCTTTAAAAGCATCCGTTATGGCAAACATACATGCATAATTTCATTCAGATCTGACAACCCATGGCTGGATTATCTGCTTGAACAGCCAGAAAGAAATGATTTCCAGATAAACAAAGAAGGATAACTCTAAAATGGAAAAATGTCATTTGCCCCTAATTAGTAAGCAGTCATGATGATGAAGCTCCATACTAAATTTCATTTAAATCCCACAACCAATGGTGGAGATATATGCATGAATGGACAAAAAAAAAACACAATTCCAGATAAACAAGACGGCAGTTGGCAGCCATTTTTTTTTTTTAATTTTGAGAGAAAAAATTGACAGATCACATCTAGAGACCTCTGGTCATCCCGAAGATCCTTATAATGTTTGGTGATGATTGGATGAGGGACGTGGCCGGTGGTTTGTCCAGAAGAATTTAGTCATGCAAAGAGTAAAATCCATTTTCACACTAAGTCCCATTTACATAATAAGGGCTGTAACTCTGGAAAAAATCAATGGATGAATACCGCTTTTGTAAATACTCTTTCCCCCCATGTTGCTTCTTCAACAAACCAATGATCATTAAAATCTGACTGACGATGACCAAGATATATAGAGCTTCAAAGTTGTTACGGACTAATGTTGTTACATCTGTTGCATGTCACTGTTTTATATGATCCGTGCAAGCAATAAATGCTACCCTTATTGGGCCCCCATCTTCGCAGAGCATCCTTGCTTGCACGACCTGTCACATCAGCAACGTGCAAACTGCTATCTTGTGCGACACTTCATTTGCACGACTTATAAACCAGGTGTTACTGCATTGCGATGCACCGGTGTATCAGTATATCTTTACCATCCCTACTGACTGAAGACATGAAAGTGACTGATTGATTACGATTCCTTCCAGATGATGGAGAGCGCATGTAAAAGGAAACCTGAGCCACTGAGAAGTCCATCCAAGATACCAATGAAGAAGTTCTGAGATGTTGATGCTCGCCACTCAGCAGTCGACATAGTGATAAAAAATACCTTTTCAGTTAGATCTGATTTCAGGATGTGATATTTATGCATTGCTTGTGTATACATTGCAAGAGGTAAAAGAGATTCTTTCAACAGAAGTATAAATTTCATGACATTTTACGTGCCTCAAAAATCTATTTTGCCAAGCATATCATAAACTTTTGTATATGGACATGAATTCTAGATTAATTTAAGTCTTGCAGTTTTGAAGTGAATTACGATTTGTAGTTTTGAAGTGAATTTCTCAACTAAGAGATGTCTCAATGGAGAAAAATAGTTTATAGTATATATATCATCTGATATATTGATATTTTTACATAACTTATTATCTTCTTTTTTTTTAGTAATTTCTATGGAATTTGATGTTAGCAGCAGACCTGTTAAGTTTTGAATATGGCCATCCAGGAGATTTTTGCGGGAGGGACCGCATTTCCTGTGGTCCGTACCGGTTTATTCTATATATCACATTCAATGGGCAATCACCTGTTAAACATGACCACCTAATTTTCGGTTCAAATTCCACTGCACCTGTGTTGAGATACCTCCACCATTTATTTAAGAGAAAGAAGCAGACTTCACTTAAACTAAGTTAAAATACTCAGAATTCGACCAGATATGGCCTGATTTGCGAGAAACCGAAAGTACAAAATTGGAATAAACTATAAAATGGACTCATCTTATCGTTTAACCCCCAAAAGAAATGAACACATTCCACCATTTATTAACAAATTTAAGAAGAAATTGTTTTGACAAATGCTTGAACTATTTCAGAACAATTAATATATTGAGGGATGCCCAATCTGTGAAAAAGGGATTGTGTGTACTCATTTTATCTATTGACATGCGTGGCCCTACTAATTATCCATGTTGTCACATGCGGAGAAATGGGTGGTTATCAGTATTTTAGATGTTTTCGCTATGGCAATCCGGGAGTCTCATGGACAATCCGTACAGATACTGGGTTGAGTTTCCCATTGCCAAACTGCAATGTCACAAAACTCATATATAAGGAAAAAACTAAATTTGAACCTATTTGGGTATTTGTTATCAACTAAATAAAGGAAATTACTTATAATATATTTAAATGAAATATTCAATACCCAGAATTTTGTGTATGCAAGGACGTCACCAGTAGTAAATATACCACAAGGGAATATACACCACTAGAGACCAGGGTAATGTTTCATGCAGGGTACAAAATTTATCTGGTTGATTGGCGTAAAATATTGTTCTTCACAGCTTGATTTTTTTTTCCAAACAAGGCATGAACAATAGCCTGAGATAATTTCAGCGGAATCTAATATCCCATGGTTGACTTTTTATCTCTCTAATGTTTTTTCTCTTGTGGCAAATTTCAATGTTATATGATTAAAAGGCTTGCTTGTTTCATTAAAATATTTTGTCATATTATAAAGATGATATATTGTTGGTGTATTTGAATATGCTTTCTAGGGCATTTGTGAACTATTGTTTACCAAGACCTGACTGCCCCGCGATGATAACAGGCCATAATTACTGCAGCTTCATACTTGCAGGTTTAAATAAACACTCCCCACCAAATACAGGGAGTTAAAATGTCACTGCTTTTGCCTATCTTCCTGGTGTTTCAATTGTTAGGAGCAGATATTGTCTTGGTCCTTCGTTTGTAAATCAAGAATGCAGATTCTAATCCACACCGTATCTGACTGCCTTCTTTTTCAGGGTTTCTGTTGTGGGTGACATGATTTTGACAATTGCTAACCTTTTCAAATTAGGTTGTTCCAATTTAATATCTGAAATTATTTGAAACTAGAATCATGCATCAAGTTCAAGAGTAAAGTATTCCCTCAAGTGACTAAATTGAACAATTCATTTGAAACAGGGGAAAGAGAAAAAAAAAACATTTTAAATATATCTCAAGTTTGTGTGATAGGTGATTTTACATGAAAACTTTAGACGACTGCGTTACATTGGCCCATTGACACGATACAATTGTTTTGTTAGAATACAGAGCACCCTATTGAACATGAAAATCTATCTACATTCAATGAATTTTACAATAATGTAAAAACTGTCAATCATAAATGCATGTCAAATTTCCTTTGCTCCCCATCTTTATCAATTGTAAACGAGAATTACTTTATGATACACATGCTTCTATGCCATAAGGTATGCATTGGGGCTTGTGTTTTTACAATGCAAATAGAATCTCTTCATTGGAAGCTTTAATGGATACAACACAAACTTGGCAACGTTTTTGCCTATATCCCAATTTAAACGTACTAGTATGCCAATGCACAACAGATCGAGCTCAACGGACTCTGAACTCATGTCATCCAGGTAGAAATCCTGTCCTTGCTGCATATCAGTCTCTGTTTGTTCTGTTATCTGGTCTCTTGCCAAGTATTTTTTTAATACTGTTTATTTGAGAAACAAACTATATAGTATTTATTATGCTATTTCTTCAAGATGTACAAATAAAACAATATATCAATGCTGTATACATTTTATTAATAAATATCTATATTGATCCACAATATAGTGCCGTGTTATGATACAAACTGATTCACTTGGACTTAATTTGTCAAGTTTACACCCCCCCTATCAATCATGGTACAGTAATGCTCTAAATAATCGACTCCATAACCACAGCAGAATTATGGGTAAATTTTCAGGATTTAGTCGCAAATATGGCTTGTTGCCATTCATCGGAAAGCTCTCGAGAGCTTTCCGATGAATGGCAACAAGCCATATTTCCATCTAAATCCTGAAAAGTTACCCATAACTCTGCTGTGGTTAAGGAGTCGATTATTTAGAGCATTACTGTACATAGGGTATCTTGATAGAAAAACAGGAACTAAAATTTATATATGTCATCTACTTCAGTCAAATAATATAATCAATATTTATTAAGGCCCTTACAGACGGCGAGGTGAGTATCGCGATTTCTAAGTCAAAATAGTCTCTTGGAAATTTTGACATCCTACATTTGGGGTGGGGGGGGGGGGGGGGGGGTCCTCTAGTTTGTTTTGCGTTTACAGATGGCAACTCATCAGATATGGTATATGTGGTAGTTGTGGCCTGTCCAACGCACGAGTCAATAACACTGAACTAGTCTTTTTTAATACAAATTCCAAATTAACTATACCATTCACTTGTGGATGGGACACAATGTCTAACCATACAGCATACATTCTCTTTTGTATGATGCAGTCTTGTTGTATAATACTTCATGCTTTGGATTCCACATCCGATGACTTTTGACGATCTCGATCATTGGAAAAAGTTAAAAACACTTGAGTAAACGCTCTGATCACAACGCTCAATTAGATATCGCTGTGTGAATGCCTCCAATATAAATTTGTCCTACTTGAGCATAGACACAGAAATCACATCATTCGTGACACCGTCTGAATAGGCCTTTATTAGCAATGGACTAAAGAACCTCCTTGTAAATAAAAAAAATGTTGCTCATGGTCCAAAGCTATAAGCTTATGCCAAGTTTTTCCTTAATTACATAACAGGTATGATCAAGTCAGGTACATCCTGAACTCAACTGTTACAATATTTAGACCAATAGATTGTTAATTAACTTCCCATGTTCCTGGATCAAGACGTTATTTAGTCACAAAAAAACAGACAAGGTATAAAATTAATGCGACAATTTGAATAAATTTTTTTAAATATGATTTTGGTTTATCCCTCTTTTATCAAATTCACAAAAGGTCAATATCCATATTCAATTAGTTATTTAACTATAATAGTTTAATCAGGATGTGCCTGACGTCACATGCCTATTGGGTGAGATTTTGATATCCTGGTTGCCTTATTAATCAATGGAAACATGTGAACTTTAATAATTCAGCGCCACTGCCTCACTGGGCCGTTACTTTGAAAATAAGGTCCCACTGAATAGACCACTCAAAATAAATACATCATAAGACACCCACATGAGTAACAACACAAATAATCTTTCTCACCAGCTAATGTGAGGGTACATGGTAGTATTTCATAATTGGCTTCCCACAGATGTCAGTCAAAGTACCTTCACTCGGAGAAACCTAGATTAATACCCAGACTAGATTATTGTCACATGGAATCCATTTCCAATACTGTTTCAATTATTTGTTATATTTAAAGGTACTCAATCCGATTAGATGCTCCTAAATTACTGTTTCTTTGGGGGTAAAAAATATTTGATCCGAGTCGAGGAACCCACTCATCAAAGTTCAGAGTGATCAGATATCGATTTTTGAAGTTTGTTAATTTTTTGGAGATGTGGTCCACTTCCACGAGTTCAAACAGACAAATTACTGTTTAATAGTAACCACTAAAATTTTCGTGTTATCCATCTTACAACCAGTTACAACCGCAATTTGTCCGTTTGAGCACATGGAAGTGGACCACATCTCCAAAAATTAACCATCTTCAAAAATCGATATCTGATCACTCTGAGCTTTGAAGGGTGGGTTCCTCGACTCGAATCAAATATTTTATACCCCCGAAGCCAAAGAAATAGTAATTTAGGGGTGCTTAATCGGATTGTGTACCTTAAACCCCCGACATTTAATCTGGAGTTACTCTCGTGTTCAAGATCCGAATGGCTATTTTGTGCTTACCTGCCTCATTTTTATTCAATGATTTATTAAACTAAATTTGATTTGAGTCGATTTTATCACATTATCACATTTTAGCAAGGAAAAACGATCTCCAAATGGCTGGGGTTAAAAACCCATTAATATTGATTTCCTTATCACAATCAAATTAAATTTGTTATAATCTTATCGACACATGATACATAGGTATTAAGATAACATAATACATTTACGAACATGACTTGTATAATAAATATTCAAATGATATACATTATAATATATGAACAGAATTTGCAATATAAATAATATACCTGTTTGCCATAGGCGCTTTCCATTGACACTATATACCATGGTATCATATGATTGATTCACACAAAGTGCATAGACACCCTCAATTATATTACCAGCGAAGTAATATAATTAAGAGTATGTATGCACTCTGGTTTAGTCACTTGCGCATGTTATTTCTTGTTAGTTTCGTAGGAATACAGGGTCATTTACTATCATGTAGAGACACCTTCAAAAAAATATATAGTTCCATTTTATAAGTGTCTTTTCAATGTTGACAAAATTGCTCAATCACCCATGTTTATCTCACAGTCAACACTAAATAACCCAACACAAATCAAATATCATAAGAATATTCTAATTGAAATACTAATAAAGTTCCAGCATTGACATCAACATTTATGTGACAAATACAGTCTGATACAGAATACATGTTTCACTGTTCAGATGCTATAAAATCAAGAACAATGAAATGAAGTTATAGCGATAAACACGCTATATCCTTTACTTATTTAGAATATGCACATGCCATTTACTACAATTTTACAACCGTAGAATTAAACAATTCTTAATGACGTATTATCAATGTGTTAGCTGATGTTTTTGCATATACAAATCTATTATGTATACTTGTTCTGTCTGACCATTCCCAATTATGAATTAACGTACATTTATAGTATGATTTTGAAAATGCAACGTTTCATCAGTTAAGATATGCGACACTAATGCGTAGTTTACGATAACTTCATGAGACTTCAGTCAAATATTGCGGGTGTGGCTTGTGTAAGATTGTGAATATTAATTGATTTTGCTGGAAGCTATTGATTGGTCAAAGCATCACATTCATCTATGAGCGAGTAGTTTCATTGGTGTGATTCCTCCCGTTTTAAATAGTTTATGCCGCGGGAGTCGCTAGACCGTAGTAAGATGATTGAAATGAAACATTGGACTAGTTTGAATGAGACTGGAAAATGGTGCGTGATTACAGCTGGCATCAACAGAGAATAAAAAAATACTTCCAAATAATTCTGTTAATCAATCATACTGAAGTTTCCAGTGAAGCAAGAAAATAAAATGAACGTGCAGATCAAAATAAGCAACATGCAGGGTGTAACTTTTAAATGAAATTAATAAACATGCATGCATGTTTATCGAACACTAGAGTACCCCTTTAATAACTGCCCACTGATAAGATATGTGCACTATTAGATAACAATATTTAGACATTCAGCCACAAAAAACTGGAATATCCTGAGTATAACATTTCTAAATCACATCACAGTTTCTTTGGCACGAAAGCAATAATGGGTTTAGGTCTTTGTTTAAATAGAATTTTCTTTTTTATTATTGCTGTCACATCATATTTGGTTTCTGAGTCTGTCGTATTGTTTGAATGGTCATCTTGTGTTGTTTTAACAAGAACTGCGAAAGGTTTCTCTAGTTCTATGACTTTTCCATGGAGCATGTGGTGGCCAACTATAAGTATCGGTGCATCCTGAAATGAGAATATAATACTAAATAGTATCAGACTAAAAAAAAAAACCGAAGTGTGAGTCGATTATTTAGAGCATTACTGTATGTCTCTTAATTTGTTACCTCCAGGCCGATCCCTGGAATGGTTTCTTGTCAAAAGCAGTGTCCGTATTAAAATTCAGTAGTGGGGGTCTATTGTGCTATTAACCATATGCGGGACTTTTTAAGAAAAGCTGACAAAAGGTTCAAAAGCAGTAAAATGTTCCATCTTTTATTTCTCTAGTAAATGAAAATATGGGAATGCTAACAATTATCTAAATTGACACCAATTAATAAAAACTCCTTTCAGATAACCAAAAACTCAAATTTATTTCCGATCAGCATCATTTGTAGTGCAAATCATAAAGAAAATCATCCAAAATTAAATACCAATAATCTAAAATATATCTAACTAGAGATGGGCCTAAGGTATACCCCCCCCCCAGATAGAAAAATGGAGGATAACTCCACAAAAATAAAGTCGGACAGATCTCATAATCGCAGGTGCACAGGTTCCCATGGTACTAAATATCTGTGCCAAGTTTTTAAAAAATAGAACAAAAAATGTAGGAATAAAAGCTCGGACAATGGTATACCCCTGTATTGAACATTTTCTAAGTCAAAATAGGCGGATTTTATTTTGAATCAGTCACCTAGTGATTACCAAAGTTATAAACTCCACACTGTGAACGTCAGAATACCAGTGCTGTACAGGAGAATATCAGTGTTTTTAAGCGATATGATGGTACCATAATTAGAACTGGACGGCTAAATAACAAGACAAAAGACAATGGGAAGGTATATACGATCAATTTTGCATTTACCCAGTGGAGGGGTCACCTGGTGATGTTCAGTTCGACTCTGGTCGATCTGGCCTTTGTTTAAAGCAGAAAAATATGGTGTACAAATTTGTAGGGGGAGGTCAAATTTTGACCTAATCGGTATTCTAGTGCGTTTTGTTTAATTCCTGAGCATAACTTGCGGAATCTTTTATAAAATTCCGACAGAGGAATCTATTGGCATAAACCCGATATACATGTAACTTACCATATAAAGAAAATTTGGCACTGGTAGCCCTCGTTGGCATGCGCTGGTAGTTCGCCGTGCCATTTTCTGTGATCACCGCCCCTCGTTTCGATTTATGTTCGTGTATTTCCAACTGATACACGCCAGTGATTTCGATGTGCACGATTTGCCAATAGATTCCACTGTCAGAATTTTATAAAAGATTCCGCAAGTTATGCTCAGGAATTAAACAAAACGCACTAGAATACCGATTAGGGCAAAATTTGACCTCCCCCTACGAGTTTGTACACCCTATTTTTCTGCTTTAAACAAAGGCCAGATCGCCCAGAGTCGAACTGAACATCACCAGGTGACCACTCCACTGGGTAAATGCAAAATTGTTCGTATATACCTTTCCATTGTCTTTTGTCTTGTTATTTAGCCGTCCAGTTCTAATTATGGTACCATCATATCGCTTAAAAACACTGATATTCTCCTGTACAGCACTGGTATTCCGATGTTCACACTGGTATTCCGCGAGCCGATTGGACAGCGTGAAAATATGCTGGGCAAGATTTTTCTTCGGAGAGGTGAATGTTGAGCTCATCAGGGCAACGCTATAAACCATGATTGTTTATGGCATCTTACAAGAACAACTAAAATTTCCTCTAATTTTCTCATAGCAGAAAAATATTAGAAAATTTTACTTAAAATATTATAACTTATCAATAACACAGACCTTTTTTGTGAAATGTAGATCTCCAATGAAATTCTTGCTCAAAGGAACTGAGTGTCTAGTTTCCAGATTGCCCTGCAAATCAATCAATGCCCATTCGGGACAATTTCCTGGATCACCAGGGCTGCATAGAGAAAATTTAAATTTTATGTTTTTGGCATGATATATTATTCAATTGCAAAACAATACACTACACCAAACTCTGCGTTAAAATTGGAGTTTTCAGTTTTATATGTTCGAACATGTGACAAAGTAGGTTGGTTCGTGATGTTATGATGTAAACAAACACACTACCAATGGGACTTTTCTCTTGGTCCTTGGAGTTATAATTTAATAGGTTTAAAGAACAAGAATGTCTGCATGGTATCTGGGGGGGGGGGGTGACATATACCCTACATGAAACATGGGACTTGTTTGCATTATTGGGGCTTGTCAACATATGTGGCAATGCGCTCTTAAGTTTGCAGAATGATTATAAGAGAAGTTATTGAGAACTCATCTGACATTACACAATAGTGAGTTTGCGATACCCGTCCGACGGGGACGGGTAAATCGGTGAACTTCTTCACGACCACTTGCATACTTTCAACACAGCACATACAGCGATTGGAACGGTTGGATGTGTCCCATTGACCGGTAACTTTCCACTAAGGTTTTCTCACCCATAAGTACATGAATTCTACGAAATAGCAGTCAGCTATGTATTAACCTATTTACGTACCCGTATACATACCGGTTTGAAATCGCAAACATGGTTAGATATTTTGCAGACATAAGATCAGATGGCACTGATTTGATTTGATAGTTGATCCATCCATTGGTGGGTGCATATGGATCACAGTTAAATCCGTGGTATCTGGATTCAAAATGGGTCAACATGACCACTTTCATATTGCTATTTCCGGGGTGGTGCACTACTATAGTCGATAATGACTGAACTAGATTCGAAACAACCTGGCCATCACTGGATGGCTTAGACCTGTCATAATTCAAAATTCATGATAGTTACCAACTGATTCCCTGGTGGCCCCATATATGAAAGAGGAATGTAATTTTATATGCGGAACTGCACTTGTGTTCTGGGCCATTAATAGTTTATGGCACAAGTGGGATGACGTGAGGATAGCATGACCGAGAGGCTGATGATATCCTCCTGGAATCGCAAAAGTGTCATCATTTACAATAACTATTTATTACATGCCCAACTGACATCCGGGGTCACATCCCATACTCCTAGTGATCATTTCAGATAATTTTCGAAGAATTATTGCATGGTAATTCCTGATCTTGCCATGTGTGCTCACTGAGAAGGAACCACATCATAATTCATCAAACAAACAATACAATAGGGCTTTAACAAGTTAATTAAAGTGTTCTGAGGGATTAACTGTTACATTTTCCACAACAATTGGGCCGTGCAAGGTAGTGGTATTTCCCGAATAAACGACTAGCAGATTTTCGGATTGACTAATTTAATAAATGTGTCAACGTCCTTTAGTCGGATAATTTTTTCAACACTACTAAGCTGTACAATTAGTCGACAAAATATCAAAATGTAGGGATAATCGCATCACGATACATCTGTTAAAACGTATCGTGATACGATTCTTTAGAAAGAATTGCGATAGAGGCTGTAAAATAATGTAATGTCCAAAGTTTCAGATACTACTAGTAGTATGAAGGTGAATTTCTTTGGGCTAAGAAATTACCAACATTTCAACAATGTGATGCTCAGTTCTCATTAAAATCATACTCAAGACTCTTGAGTCTGACGAAATTGGGTAGAGATTCCATTACTACCAACAGGAATTATGTATTTGCCAGCCAACCGCAATATCCTCTGTAAAGCGATATAACCAATCAGCGATAGTCGCATGGAATTCCCAAGATATGGGGACGACACATAATATTATAAGGAAAGTAAACATTTAGTACCAACTAATTTATAAGTCGTGATGTTGTAAATTTATTTAATTTCTGGCATATGATGTGCAGAGAGTTCATTCTTCTAGGTAGATGTGAGATACGGTATGTCCCAATAAAACTAAAGCCGCATATGTCACAATCTGAGGTAGATTTCACTTTTGGATTTGGTTTAACACGTTCACTGTCGAAAACCCATCATTTGGGGTAATTCCATCCAGTATGCCAACATGGGATTGCATGTATTGCCGATAGTAGTTGATATTTTACATATGGATGGATGAGTGATGGTTCGACCAACATCAGGTTATATGATGCTGAAACGTGTCATTTGGCAACAGTTTCTGAGATAGAATTTGTCAGAGTTTCATCGCTGGTGCCAGCTACGAGTTATCTCATAAGCAGAGGCGGACTGGGCCAAAAAACCGGCCCGGGAAATTAATATAATATCGGCCCATCTGTTCGGAGGTGTCCACAGTCCACCTTGTGAAATTCCAACTGCACCCCCCCCCCCCCTTGAATCAGAACAAATACAAATGTACATATTTTTGCATAATTTCATTTACACCCCCCCCCCCCCCCCCTTGAATCAGATGCAGACCAAAAATACATGTTTTTGCATAATTCCATTTTCACGTCTGGCCTATTATCCTATATATTCATAAACCATGGTTCTATATATTCCCGGTATGAGACCATTCAGATATTTTTACCTGAAAAATTGCATAAATTCTAACATCTATAGCGGTCTAGCTCCAGACAAATGCACACGGCTACGGACAAGAGACCAGGACACACCGGGCTGTTCATGGTTGTTCGGCCCGGGGTGAGACAATTTTGAAAACTATACAAGAAAATCGCGAATCCTAGCATCTAGACTGGCATCAACTGAAGCATTCCTATTTTGTTGTAAATTTCAATTGGGGGAGGGTCCGGGAGGGGTGCGTGAGAAATTTTTGGGGATTTACAGCTGGGAGTTACCATTAAAACCTCGAGATTAACGGGGTCTTTACGTGGTGTTATATGATGCTGACAAGTTCATTTAATGACAAAATTACGATTAGCCAATTCGGCTGGTTAAACAACACATGTGGCGGCACACGTCCGGATATTCCCGGTCTCCTGATCGGCCAGTCCGCCTCTGCCCCCCCCTTCTGTCTTTCCTCACTTGTTTTCCGCTTCTCGGGTGATATATATTTATATATATATATTGGCAGTACACATTATCCGAAGTAAAACATTTTACATGTGGAATAATTTACGAATCAATATATTCTTGTTTAGTGACGGTTCCAAATATGGTTACAATCGGGACAATCTCAGACGCCGTCGTAAAATGGAATTCACTTCAATAATGTATGTGAGAAGAGTGCCATCTTATTGGATAAACAACACATGTGGCGGCCCACGTCGGTTTCATTTGCGGCCCAAGTTGTGGTTGGGCGTAGGGGTGCCACGATTAATCGTATAATCGATGAACCGTTGATAAAGCCGATAATCGATTACCATTTCCGTCGTCGATTAATCTGCGTTATTTATTTCGGACGTTGGAAAATGCCGGTTATTGTTGAATACCCTGATAAGAGATTCCGACAACTTGAGTACTACTAGTATATGTTGCAAACAGCCGGCAGTTCATTTGATGACATGGTTACTCTTCGAGTCATTGTATATTCTTCAAATTGCATGGCGCCATGATGGCGGCACTGCAGCTTTGAACTTATGCCGACATCGTTGTATATTTCTACAAGAAAGGCGGCACTACGTCTTTGAAATGGACTGACTGTCAGTGAACTGAATGCCCTCGCCCTTGAATCTCATTGGACCAAAGGGGAGTTGATTGACATTCTCTCGATATCAGGGAACCTACGGCATTTTAATCAGCGATATTCTCGGCGGTGTCATTTGCAGCAAGTATACTTTGTTTGTATAAGTATACTTAGATGTTACTAGTACAGGCTATCGCTTATAGTGTGGTGACTGCTAAATGAAATTAACTATTACCAAATACTTATTTTTTTATGAGTCCTGAAATTTGCGGGCAGGGGCCCACCTTTGTAATTGTTATCCATGCTCTGGAAGTTCGCTGAAACTTATAGTTTCCGTAACATTAGATTCCTTTTTTTTAGGAACCACCGTCGGTCCGTCGTGCATTCCTACTTTTATATTGCTTGTATGTTTGGCTGTTAAATTAATCGCTACGTTCGTTCCAATGAACTCACAAATATTATAACCATGACATCGCCGAGAACTGTGCTTGTATTGAACACATTGTGCTCATTAGTCATTACCGGTGGTTTATGATGCACTTTATTAACACAAAAATTACATCAGCCGAAGCCTCAAACAAGCAGCGAAAGCAGTTAACCAGCATCCAGCCAATATGGCAATAGGCCATATTACGGAATACTTCTACTGATGTTATTATTATTATGTACGATTAATCGATTATAGTCGATTATTGACGACCGATTATCGATTATCAAAATAAATAATCGTGGCACCTCTAGTTGGGCGGCCCAACCACATATACCCCCCCCCCCCCCCCCCCCCACAAACCGTAAAAAAGCCCTCGGATTCCCGCTTGATAGAAAATCACGTGGAATCAGGATTTTTCCGGCCTCCGGCCCATCGGGAAATTTCCCGGTCTCCCGATCGGCCAGTCCGCCTCTGCTCATAAGTAAATACAATCACATTTTCCTAAGACTTAGATGACGAAGAGTGCTATACAGGTACAAGCTTATCGCATATATGTATTTACCTATGATATAACTCATAGCTGGCACCAGCGATGACCACTGGTAAATTCTGTTATCTCTTAGAAGCTTTATAACACGTTTCAGCATCATATAATCTGATTTTTGTCGACTAAAATTTTATAAAACATGATAATATATATATACACTATTACACACTTATATCAGGGTTTCCGCCAGACCGGCTGCGGGTCCGTCCCACGGACCCATTCCCCTCGCAGATGATCTGTTTGATTCATACATGTACCAAAAGTCAGCAGCAATATGTCATAAAAAATCCGGCTGCAACGGGAGTTCGGGAGGTTAAACAGAATACTGGTGAAAAACCGGGTCAATTGAGCACAGTGTTTTACCGGTACAGCGTAATCCTTTGAAATCAAAGCGTCAAAACTACAACTTAATGTTTGGTGTGCATTGAAATAGCGACTTTATATACAGCGTAATAAATGTCGCGGTAACATCAAAGAATGTCGGACTGCTGAGTACGGATATTATTTTGCACGGGATTTCTGTGGTTGAAACTACTCACGCTCGGAAATCCCGTGCTATCGTACTATACGATTACATAATTTGATCAAAGAGTGCCGAATTGCTGAGTTAGGCAGAGTAGGAATCAACATACGCCAACAGGCGGTTCTCCTACCAAAGGAGGTATCTACCTCCGAGATCCCATGCTATCGTACTATTACAATACGGAACCTGTCCCAAATCAGTCTTTATAGCGGGAATTAAGGAGATTATACCTGGAATGACGAATTCATAGTGACAACACCATTCATTTGACCCATATTACATGCATGGAGGATAAACACAAAAAACATACCCGCCCCCCAAATCTGGAGATAAAGTCAAAGTACGGTCAATAATAGTTTCGTTGTCCCGCCTGGGTCCCCAAGCACAAACAACGGCGCACATGTTCCCATTTCCCGCCAAAACTCAATTATATTTTATAACACGTTGGCTAAAACTCTACAGCAGCGGTCGTCAGTTGTTGGACTAATACAGTCTTGACAAGCTACTCTTGGGCTCCAAATAAACATGCATGCACGTTTATTATATTCTTGGGAAATTCCCCCCCCCCCCCCTGCACAGTGCTTATTAGGGTCTGCACGTTTATTAATTTTGAGGCTATAAAAATTGGAAATCAGCACAAACTCAAGATTTCTATATGATTCTGATATCAAAATGATGAGCTAATATAGCTTTATGCATGTACATATTCAAGTATATGACATACATGTGAACATTTAAATATTGAATAAAATGACACATACTACATGTATGTTGATTCCTATACTTGACCTACTAGTACTATAAAAAATAATTTGTTTAACCACAGATATTTTTTATGTTTAGCTCCGAGTTCCCCCTGCACTATTATTTGGGTCTGTACTTTAATTAACTTTCAATGGAATTCCCCCCTACACTATTATTTGGGCCTGCACTTTTATTTGGAGCCCGAAAGTACACGTTCCGAGTTTGAAAGATTTAGCTACCATTCGCATTTCGCGGCTATAAATATCTCCTGCAGACAAACCCTGCAGTATATATGACGTCACAGCGCGCAAATAGTTTTACAATTGACAAATACATGGAATATATCAGTTTCATTTTCACGGAAGCTACTTGAAATTCTAGGAAATACTTAATTCAATTATCCCAGCTAGGTATTATTGGACAATGCATAGATGCTTTTTAGTGTTTAGTTTCATTATACCTGTCGGAATCTTATTGTAAGTTAAAAAATTTTAAACACTGTAACTTGTAGCTTGATATAGTCTTCAATCAGACGGCAGTCTTACGTGCGTAATACATGATTAATTATCTAGATACCATCAACAGAATTAATGCACCCACGGAAAATGATCGACTTGTGTAATATACTTAGCTTTGGATTGCTTTGTGGGACACTCAGGTGCAAGGAAATGGCTACTTTTCAGTGTCAAATAACAAAATTTTCGCCCAACAGGACGAACCATGGTCCTCTCGTCGCGTTATGTGTTTCCCCAATACGGACTCATTAATTTCCCCTTGGCGGAAACCCTGCTTATATACACACTTATCCATTCGCAGGGATAAAAACTTGCATGCATGGGTTAACAAGCCACATATATCCGCTTGTGCATACAGTTGATGTAGGGCTAGCTGGAGTTTCCAGCAGCCTCTTGACACTTTATCCGAATTCTTCTATTGTTATTATGTTTTAAGAACATGATCGCTGGCAGCCATTTTGTTAATGTAATGCGACAAATAGCGGATTTTGTCAGACTCAGTACCTGAAGGGTGTGAGTATGATTTTAATCAGAACTGTGTGATGCTATAATCAGCTGTATGTAGGCCTGAGCAGTGCGTCAGTCTTTTTGTTGGATCTTGAATATCAATTAAATTAGGCATACAGAAGTAATAGTCAAGTATTGCTATGATGCTGGTATGGCAAAATGATGTTGTTGAGAAAAGTTTTGTTATTATTTTTTCTGAAGTTGTCATTTTCATAGTGTTTGGCTATAATCCAAGCAATTTGAAAAAAAAATCATATACCCAAAATGGTTGGGCCCTGGAAATTGGTATACATGGGTAAATTGATACTGGGGGTACTATTGGATAGGTGCCGTTGACCCTAAAGGGGAACTTAAAAATTATATCATATCAGACAATATTTAGGAAAATTGGTACACACAGGGGTAACCTGACCAGGGGAATATCATGGGATAACTGGTGCGCCTTTGACCTCATATATGACTTACAGGGGAACTAATAAATTATAATAACATGGGTGATCCATGAAGAGTGTTTATTATCAGCTAGCTCAGAATATATGTGGGGGAAATTGGCACACATAGGTAATTTGACAGGAGACTGACATGGGATGTATATGCCGTTCACCTCAGATTAAGAGGCACAGATAATGGACAATACAGAGCGTTTATTGTCAACTTAAAAGATAGAGGTAACTTTATCAGGATAGTGTCATACAATATGTGATGTTTGATTAATAATCAATTTAAAATTAAATGGCTCGAAGGGGCACTCATAATTTACCACCCCCACCCCCGCGTACCTGTAGACTGTAGAGGCATACCCGGGCTAATAAGGAATAAATGTGAAAACGGCCTCTCATACAGTCATACGATGAAACAGTTATGATAATCTAGATGGTCTATAATGGCCTACTGTTATAAACGATGTATAAATATGAGATAATGGCTAGGGAACATACATTTTTACGCAAATCTGAACCATGTTGACGAATAAATCTTAACAGTGAAAAGTGAAATTTGCCGCCAAGTTATTTTTTGCCACAGGAATTATTCGACCTATTTACTGCGAAACTAATAAAATGGCCGCGCCCATTGCCATGTGGATTGTAATTCGAGTTCGAATTTAGATGGCGAAATATGCCTAATAGAATCACAGATCTGGAGAAATATTCCGCTATATGCTACTTGTGGTAAACGTGTGATGTAACAATTTGTAAACGGTTGTATTTTAGTTCTATTCTGATGCGTAATAAAGAACTGATTTAGAAATTTCCTATTGTCGTGCACTACTACTAGTATAAGCACCAGAACAGGCAGAAGTAAGTTTGTTATTTTGCACATTGTAATTCCAAGTTGTACCATTATGTTGTATACTACCCGTTTTAGGGACAACCGGACTAGAAGCAAAAGAATCTCAGACAAAATTGGAAAAAAGCCGAATTTTGTACCTTCGACTCCACCAGGTCGGGCACACATGACATAGGCTACAAAATTATATATTTAGCTCATTTCGTCTATAATAGCCCAATTGAGACTTGTTTTAATCATTAATGTGATTTACACGCCTCTACCACAGTTACTGGACATAAAGTCCCAAAAATAAGGTTTTAATCGAGTTCAGAAATCGGTATCTTATATATGACGAAGTCAAGTAATGCATGAATTAATTTTTGAAAATTCACCTCCGAGAAACATGTCTCAAATAAAAGCACTAAACGCAAAATACCGGCCATAAAGTCGCTTGTTTCCTATAAATAACATACGCACCTACAACTATGCAGCGATAAAATCATTCCGGACGCCAAATGAACGGAGTTTTAAAATTTTTTCGCCGTGATCGTCCAGTGACTCGACACCATCATTGAATTCAAAACCGAAACCAATCGAATGCGGAAATAAACTGGCGAATAAAAAATGCCAACCCACTAAAACGGAACAATTGAGAGATCGCAATTTTTCGTTTTGGACGTCGGAAGGGAAAGTGAATCTACTATATGGCTTTATCGGAGGCCGAAAACATGATTATATCACTAGTAGTTTGTGAATTATTACAGCGAATTATTCAAAAGTTTTAGTTATGTAGATTAATAGGTGTTGACTATAGAATTAGATGAGATTATGCATGGTCATCGTCAAATAAAGCATTAACAAATCCCCATCAAAGTTTAGGCCTATTAATATTATAAGCATGTTTTCGGCCTCCGATAAAGCCATATAGTAGATTCACTTTCCCTTCCGACGTCCAAAACGAAAAATTGCGATCTCTCAATTGTTCCGTTTTAGTGGGTTGGCATTTTTTATTTGCCAGTTTATTTCCGTTTCGGTTTTGAATTCAATGATGGTGTCGAGTCACTGGACGATCACGGCGAAAAATTTAAAAACTCCGTTAATTTGGCGTCCGGAATGATTTTATCGCTGCATAGTTGTAGGTGCGTATGTTATTTATAGGAAACAAGCGACTTTATGGCCGGTATTTTGCGTTTAGTGCTTTTATTTGAGACATGTTTCTCGGAGGTGAATTTTCAAAAATTAATTCATGCATTACTTGACTTCGTCATATATAAGATACCGATTTCTGAACTCGATTAAAACCTTATTTTTGGGACTTTATGTCCAGTAACTGTGGTCCCAAGTTCTCCATTTTTATTCGTATGTATAAATATCATTTTAAAGGTCCAGAACATTCACTCGATATGTTACCTGATTGGATAAAGCGAATAACTTTACTTGGAGGCGATTGTTTGTGAAATATCAAGTGAAGTTTTGCGAACACCATCAAGAGAAGACTAGTGATATTCCGATAATGAAAAAGCTCATCGGACCGATTTCCGATAACTGGAGGCACAATCGGCCGATTTCCGATTCCGATGTTTATATATCCTGTGCGTTTGTTCCCATAATGGACATTGCACTCCATATCCCAGTATAGTTTCAAAGCCAAATACATAAAAAAAAATATATACACACTGTCGCGAAAGTATTTCCTCCGACGTCAGTTGTGCGCTGCTTTTGATCTATACCGGTAGTTGTTTTGACAAAGAGATCAAAGGTGCCGAGTCGGAGTAACGTTGTCACCATATGGGGAACACTTGCACGCTATATGAGTCTTGATTGAATACTTGTAAGTTGCAACAATGTTTGGAATGGCGATGATTATTAAATAAATTTAGATTGATAGATAATAATTGCTGTCATATTTGTCTGAGATTTCCCATTGGTCACACCTTTTGTCTTTTAATAACTGGGAAGCTTTTATACTCAATTTTTTTTTCGCTAGACCGCTTCTGAGTTCAACGTGGAGCTAAGCATATTTCATTGCGTACGCCGGAACTTGTAAAAATGATGAATCGCAAAGCGAAAAAAAAACAAGTGCAATTTGGGACTACTTCCCCATATTGTCCCCTACAGACAAAAAAGTTAATTATACCCCTCCTTGCGTTGGTCGTTATTGAAGACAGTTCTGATCGTGACTAATAATTAATTCAGTGCGTGTTTCAAATTATTGACATAGCATGTGACGTCACAGCATGGCACATGCTCAACAGGAAACTAACTGTTCATTGTAATGAGGTCAGCTGTTTAAAGCTTTCTTTGAATCTATTTCGTGTCCACGCAATTGAACCAATAACTTCATATTACACGAGATATGTCGGGCAGGGGTATTGCCATGCTTAGGCCAAAACGAAGAATACCTGTGTTTAGGGTAACCCGCCCGCCCCTACTCAAAACCTGCCGCCAAAGTCCATTTTATCGTTTTTCAAAAAATTTCCTCCGACTTCATTTTATTTTTTTTATAATTAGGAATTCGCGACTACGGAATTAGCTTAAACAAGTAAACCATTTCCTTGCAAATATCGTCAATTCTCGAAAAACGGAAGTGCCGCAATTGTTGTTGTAGTATATTCGTATTCCCTCGTCATTGTTCGGCAAACCTCGCTGATTTCTCGAAAGTGGAAACCAGAAAACACGCGATACTTGTGCCGGAATATGTATTAACTAGCAAATCGAAAGTATTTTGCCGATTGCACATGCCGATTGAATATGGCGGAAACACTTCCGTGTGCGGATAGATCCTGCATTTTAGCCATTAAACTTCACAAATGCGTTCATATGAATCAGAATAGAAACATCATGGCGCCTGTCAACTATAGCACAGACATGTTGTTGTGCGTGAACCGGTTCCACACAGATTCTGAACTGACAGAAAAGGACATAGTAATAAAATGTCAGATTAAAAATAATTCTGACACTTTTGAAATCGACCCAAAGCTCAAAATTCCTGGCATTATTATAGTTTATCCACCTCTCACCGCATCCACCCTGAAAATTATAAGCCTGACGTAACATGAGTCTGTATGTACCCTTGCAGTAGGAGTGGTATGTGCCTGGTAGAACTTAATTTTTTCTTAGTAGAACTATTTCTCATTAAATATTCATTAGTTCTACAGAAAACCGGACCCGATTAATCAACATCTTCTGTGTCGCAATGATCCGAATGCAACATCAGTCATAGGGTAACCAATGCACATATATGTTCTTGGTGCTTACTTTGTATTACACCACCACCGCTTTGCATATTGATTATGTTATGTACGTCACGTTGGCGTTGCTGCATGTATGTGCCATTTCCAATGGAGGAACTCTTGTTAAATTCACCTTCTGAGTTGAATATTTCGCAAAATTTCTTAGTATTCGAGTCGGTGGATAAACAAAATATCATAAGTGTCTTGTGTGGGAAATTGAACAGTAATATGTCCACTTGTAGGATTTGGCCTGTAATATCCGAGCTTCAGCGTGAACATAAACCATTTAATTTCCAACACTAGACACTTATTCTATATATAATATCATTTAATATCATGCTGTATACATGTCATTGAACTTCTGCACACCATTAAACTGATTAAAGCTACCATGACATTGATTAGTGTGACAATGACTTGCCCAAGCTATAATACGAGTGACACTGGTAGACGATTAGAAGGCACGAATACTTAAATACTATTCCCCTTGAAAAATAAAATGAAAAAATAAAATAAAATGAAGTAACGCCCGCCCCTGTTTTTTTCCCCTCATGTTACCCTAAACTCAGGTATTCTTCCTTTTGGCCTTATATATAATCATGTCAGACTGTTTGGACGATGCCAATAACTTCTTTTTAGATTGTTACAACTGCGTTTTACATTCAATACGGTAGTATTGTGTACGTTTATTGAAACGTGCATATAGCGCTTAGATACTAGAACATTTTTGTTTGTTTTGACAATCGGTAAAAGCTGATGTTCAACTGCGAGGTACGATTAATATCCAATGGGCTATTATCGGCCGATTCCGATTATCGGAACATCACTAGAGAAGACAATGTACAGAAGCACGAGGGGTCACAATCTTGAAATCGATGGGAAGCGTGTGATATGGAAAGTATTAATACAATCTATGCACCACTTTCGCGCTGCTGATTAGTTGATGACCGAAATGTCATAATAAATAGTAAATTCAGGTTTCAACACTGGTAGTTGATGCACCTCATTGAAACATGTGTGGTTTATGTCATGGTTGTCAATGTGTTTTCCCTTACATTCCAACATTGTGCATATTACATTCAAATTTCATTAAGAATGTACCACTAAGTCGGACATAAATGCAGCCAATCATATTTTAGCTTACAAATGGCATTGTCCAGACATTGTGAACAGCATCATGTAACAATGTGGATGAAGATTTTCATCTCGGATAAACAGATTTTCATTATTCTTTCTTACCCTTTATAATGGTAAATTATCTAACACAGATTAATTTGAATCGCTCAAAAGGTATATATACACAATGTAATCTGTGGTGATTTGGAGTTTTTAGTTTATTTGTAGACATCACAGAGTGGTAGCCAACAAATAAACATCGATTCTAATGTTGTTTTTTATGCTATTTTCCGCAATCGGTAGAGGTGTGTAAATCACATTTAAAATGTACTGAATCGGGCCATGATAGACGAAATGGGCTAAAAGATCATTTTGCATGTGTGCCCGACCTGTCCGCTCCTCTACTATATCTTTTCTTGTTATGGTAGATCCCTGCACCTTTGATTCCAGAGTAGTTAATTGTTAAAAATCTTTATAAATACATTGATTCTTTGATCATCTGAATTTCATACTTTGATTAAAAATATATATTATTATATACTGGAATGATGAACTGAATATCTTCTCCTTTTCATTAATTGTGACCTAATCACATCAAAATTAGGTCACAGGTGCCATGATCCCAGTCTTAAACGAAAGATTCTGGCGTCATTACTCTGACAAAGTGTTGCTGCTACTCACAGTCATACAACCATTATTATAGACAGTGCCCTGAAATGACATACTATCGCATACCCTACATCGTAACTGCTGGGATTATTTTCTTTTAAACTGAACTTTTAAACATCAATTTTGGAGCATAATTTCTTGAAAACACAAAACGATTCGTCCTTATTATATCGAATGTAAAACTGGAAGTGAGATGGGATTATTGTTACCCAGCAATCTCGAGCATTTTAAAACTATAATGATTATTAGCACTGGAGTACCTTTATGAGTAGTGACACCTCGTTCACTCCAGTTCTAGTAACCATTAGTGGTATGTAATTTAAAATGCTTGAGATGGGTAAAATGAATCCCATCTCACTTCAAGTTGCATTTTGATTTGTATTTTGAAGAAATTGTGCTCCAAAATTTTTGTTTAAAGGTTCAGTTTAAAAGAAGATGATCCCAGCACATATAATATACTGTACGCGATAGTATGTCATCTCAGGGCAAAATGTCTATATGGTATTGCGAGAAGCGGCAGCACTTTGTGACTTTGTCAGAGTAATGATGCCAGATTCTCTCCTATTTGGCTGGGATCATGACATCTGTGACCTATTTTCAATGAGCTTTTTAGCATTTTGCCACACTGCATAAAACTTATCAGTTGGAGAGTATAATATATAGCTGAATTCAGCAAGGGTAATTGATTTCAGCTATTATAGCTGATTTTTCACATTTCCCAGACGTGGTAAATTTAGCGGTTTGCATGCTCACATGATAAATAAATTCAAAATCTTGTTATGCCAGCTGTTTTTACCATTCTGTCACAATTATCAAGTATTTATGTCCATAATCTGTCGATTCCAATGGCAGATAATTTTGTATAGGCCTATAGGGCCCTGCGGAGCTTTGAGTATTCAAATCGAAAGTTGTTGGAAATTCATATATTTCAAATCATGGCTGCAAGGCATAGACCTTCTTAGCAGTGATTATTGAGTGATACTGAGTATGTTGTCGGTATTATGTTCTGTCAAAGAGATCGATTGTATTTCCATTGACGCCGCTTGATTCTCTTTGATCATGATTGGTGTGTTTAGCGACGTTGACAAAATGCAGCATGTGCGACTCGCTTCAACAATGTGAATACAAGTGAACGGTCAAGGCTGAAATATGTAGTAAAGATCAGTACATTGTATTCTCACGTATGCTAGAATTTATTGTGCATGTGCATCCGAAGGTGAATGGACCCAGCACTTGGAGGATTCAACGAGATTCAAGGTGATGACAGAAAGAAAGTTTGACTTTTAAATATTGCAAAAATGGTTGTTAAATTTAATGACTGGGAAATCATCTATATTCAGAGCCACTGCATGTTGCACTTTGTTGTATTGACTTTCCTTTGTCAGTTTTCTCCTTTTTGGGTATTACTCAATGATGATATATATATATATATGTGATGTTTATGACATTCATTTAGCTTTTAAATTCTGCTAAATAACCCCAGATATCGACATTCCTTCTTGTCCCATGCAGGCTTAGATACGTTAGCCTATATTTGTAACCAAGATAAATTACATGCTAAATTTTGAATGACGCACATGGAGCAAGTGAGAGAACTCTATCGTGTAAACCTCGGAAAACCTCAATAAACTCCATACTGTAATTGGAGGTCAAGGAATGCAGAAAGCACGTGACTATCGATCAGTCAATCAAACTTTTGAAATTGTCGGCAGTCCTGTTTATTGTTTTTTCCCTAGCCGCTAGTATATGGTATATACATGTATATATATGGTTCATAAGAGATAGATGTATATATATTTAATTAATACAGTCCTCAAAATTGGCCACGGCGATAAGCAATGCTGTGAGAAATGCCATGGCAACATATGGAATCTAACATGACACATCATTAAATTTGCCGTGGGACATATCTCACTCACTGGACATTTAGAAGGACTGTGGTGCAAAGATGAATTTTCTGCGATCATCGTACTTACAGTTACATCAGCCTTCTTAATTCAAATTGTTTGGCTTTGTCAATCCGCTACAGCAACCCTTTGCCCTGGCCAAGTTTGCTTCAGCGAATGGCTTCAGCATTGCTGATTGCCATAGCCAATTATGAGTGCTGGTTACATAGATGCTACTTTCGTCGCCCAAGGAATATAAATAAACAGTAATGCCCTAAGTAATCGACACTCACCGAGAGCTTTCCGATGAATGGCAACAAGCCATATTTCTGACTAAATCCTGAAAAGTTGCCCATAATTCTGCTGTGGTTATGGAGTCAATTACATAGGGCATTACTGTACAGCTCCTAGAACATGCAGCCACGAAACGAAAACTGCATTTGTTTTCATCCAATTTTTCTCCAAAACTTTTCAGGCAATTGTATTGTTTCACGTCACTATCCTCAGAGGTGATTGGGTGCAACTCTAACCAATTAAAATAATGTTTCAGAAAGTAACATAAATTTGATAATCACCACAGCCCTATGAAGGATATCTCTATTTGGAGGTTCCGGGTCACCATATCCTATTGTATCTCATTGTTTTTTTCTTTCTATCGTTTCAGGTATTTATTTTATAAAGAATTCTATCAATGGGGGAGTTCCGCGTACACCATGTCAGATTGTTTGACTACAAACCTCATGCAATCCAAAACATCGCCTTTTGTAAGAAAGCTAACAGAATAGCCTTATCAAGGTACATGTATGCTATGGGATGAATACTTTATAGCAAAACACTTTTTACTTTTTAAAGATGCATAATCCGAATTAATTCTCCCAAATTACTAATTCTTTTGCTTCGGGTTAAAAAAAATATTTTGGATAGAGTCGAGGAATCCACCCATCAAAGCTCGGAGTGATCAGATATTGATTTTTGAAATCTATTATTTTTCACCACCGGTAATTTTTGGCGGCCTGCCGGGCCTGGCAAAAAGTCGACGAGAAGACGGTCTCGGACCAAATTGCGGATGAAGATTGATCAAGTGGCTTTGTGTGTTAGATATTTGACAATCCTGCCAAATTTTTTTGAACAAAATGTGAATAAATAACATGTTTTGGGCAATTTTATACTACAGTTGACTAGTTGGCATTATTTTTTGGGCAATTAATCGATTCTGATAACTGAAGTGGCATTTCAAAAATTGTTGTTGTTGTTGGAATATGATGAAATGGGGACCATCGAATCGGATTGAGAAACTTTAAAATAGTTTCTGATAATATTTAACTTAACTCTCTTGAATTGTACTGGGTACATGAAACAAGTGGTAAACATTGTCTATCTTACTTACTCAGTTTTAGTTTATCACATCACAATCATTTTGTGCCGGTATCAAGATTACATACACTGATGGCTTTCCAAACAGAATTCAATCAGACTGACAATTACTTGGAGTGCTTGAGACCTGAATATTTGTGAGAGTGCAATTCTTTGCACCGTTTACCCAACAAATTTATATCACTTCGCTATTTTATAAGTTTAAATTCCTAGTAGAAGCAGAACATTTCTAATAACAGGAATCACAAATGAATAGAAATCATTTGACCATAAATGAGTAAATTATATATCTCATGGTGGATTTCCATAGACTTCTTGTATAAGTTTAAATATATAATCCAGTGATAAACTGGTCTTTTTCGTAATCTAAGAAATTGAGAGACATAACAGGTCAACATAGCACAATTTCAAAACAGAAAGTTTATCTGCTGAAAACTGTAACACATGTATAAGGCCATGATGGCAAATGCTCAGGTCTCTCCTATCTACTCATATATATTTCCTTAGAACTTGTTGAAATGCTTGAAATATTGGAGAAATTAATCATTAGAAAAGTTGCAGAGGGCATTATTTTGCTCTCCTCGACTTCCTTTTCTAGAGCTATCCCACATTGTTGATTGCTTAATTTGATTAAACTCAACTATACTTATATATTATACCATCTCAATTGAAACTGCAGGGTCATTGACATTTTTTTGTATGAGTTTTAATATGTTCTGATTGTTTCTTATTGCTTTAAGGTCTGATGGCAGTTTGGAGATTTGGAGTGTGCAACACAACTTGTTCCAGGAAAAGGTATTTGAAAATTTGATATATGTTCTAACTCTACTTCTAGATATGCCATCTAGAGCTTCACGATATTGACTCAAGTTATACCGACTACAGTATTGAAAAATATATCGCGATATTACTAAATACCGTGGGGAAATTTTATTTGTCAAAATCTTCTGAATTATTTGCATTTATGATGAACTCATTCGCATCCAACACAAACAAAGCAGAGCATGCGGGAGCATCATAGAGTCAGCTTCAACACAGAAATGGGAAAACTAATGGATGTGTCGCTTACTTTCATAAATTCACAAATTGCCTGGGCATCGCTTACGATTACAAAAATTAACATATACTAATAGTATTTCAATTTCGTCTTAATTTATATGAATAATAACAAAAATAATAAAACATTAAACCATGATAGTTATTACAAATAAAGTGAAGCCAGACAGGCGATGTTGTGTTAGCTTTCAGAAGAAGCACTAATTTGTCTTTAATGTTTTTTAATTTGTCCATGTTGAAATTCTAGCTGAGACTATTGAATGCTTTTCTTGTTGTTGGGTAGTTTCCGACCGAAGGCCGGGTAGGATGGTTGGACTGCAGTGTACAAGTCCCTTCACCCTTACTATTGAATGCCTAACTCGGCCTACCATATATACATCATTGCGATTATATCGCCATCGGCGTATTTCGTTGCTCACACTGGGCAGGGTGTAAGTAAACCAACAATGATGCAAGTGTCGACACCACGTGCAGTAAAAACAAAACGCCAGTAGCGCTTGATCCGAAACATGTGTCTCTTTGTCTCCTTGGTCTGCCTCTTTGTCTCCTTGGTTATAGGAAGACATTTCAACTAAGTTTCATACTTTTATGGCAATTTTATATAAAATAACCGACTAAATAATTGGAATATCGTCACCCACGATATACCGACTATCCATTTTTTTCTAAACCGACTACACGATATAAAAAATTATATCGCGATATGACTAAATACCGAAAAACCGTGAAGCTCTAATGCCATCAACATTGTTTCATTGCATTTATTTGCGATATAAAATTGTAAGTGTATTTACAACATACTGTATAATTTCCATAAATCCAATGAAAATGACGTTCATTGCTTATAATTACACAACGTAGCATAAAAGACATATTATGGACTTACTTCAGCAAACAAAACCTATAAATTAGTAACCAAACACTATCTCCACTGAAACAATGTAGCATAAAAGACATTATGGACTTACTTCAGCAAATAAAACCTACAAATTAGTAACCAAACACTATTTTCCACTGAAACAATGTAGCAAGATTATCGAACATTCCAACCACATCAACTGCCATTTCAGAGAAAACAATGTTTGAACTACACACAAATGTAAATATTTACACCATGAATTGGGACGATTTATTGGGCATAAACATTATGGCAATTATTCCGCCAAATAGTCACTGCATGTAATTCGTTTATAACAATGATGCTGTTTTCTGTCTACATTTTGATGTTAAGTTTTGAAAATCGATTATTTTTGCATGATTCTTTGTTATTTCGTTCTAAGAACCTCAGCGGAGTGTTTTACATCACTTTAATGTAAATACATTAGAAAGAATTATCTCAGATCTTTTGTTGTCAAAAATCACTGTTTCTGTTGAACTTCTATAGAGTTCGAACAATGTGATGAAAATTAAGTGAAATTGCCTAAAATAATTTGGGGCGATAGAAGTTCTAGGCCACTCAAGATTGACTTGTAAACAAAAATAAAATGAAACATAAATGTTCACAAGTTTCCTAATTGGTAAAGACATATTAGATACTAGAATTTGATAGGAATCTACCTGATGCTTTGATATTCATTGATTTGGCATTGTTTATTTAACTTGAGACTGCACATATGAAATTGAAGTTGAATGTTGAAGTTGAATGAATGGGAAGCAGGTAACAAGCAATCAGTGGGATCAATGTGTCTGACTTCTTCAACGTGTGGGAGACTTGAATATTTATTCATTAATGTTGATTAAATGTACTTGACGTTATATGCAGGTGATTCTTGGGAATGCTAATCGGTCTGTGGAAGCTATTTCATGGCATGGTGACCGACTGTTCTCAGCTGGACTAGACGGAGAAGTTACAGAATACGATCTCTGCAAACTACAGACCAAGGCAAGCGTATATACCTAGGACAAGCATTTGACAGCGACAATTTTTTATGTGTCAGAACTAAATGGCTGCTGAAGCTACTTTACCCTTTCTATACTAAACACTAATTGATGAATATGAATATGAATCGTTATGCACTTGTATTATCTTTTTGTATGCCTGTAGTCTGCTTTTATTACCGGAACACCCCTCCAAATGAATAATAGACCATTCCAATGTATACTTTTATAACTGAGTGGGAGAATCCATTCAGTATAGAAAGTGTTAAATCAATCAATCAAATTTATTATAAACTCATCCTATCTCTTGACATTGTCAGTTTAAAGTTCTCAAATTATCTATATTTACATAGGAAAGAAAAACAATCAACGAAGAAGCCACACATGTTTTAGTCTCAAAATAGATATGAAATTAAAATCTCCAGTTGTGGAGTTTTAAACCTCGACACAGTCAGTCCTTTGAGGACCTTCTAGGTTTCGTTCTTGCTCTAATTGTTTGATTAGTATCTCTGTCAAAGATATATTGGACACTGAACTATTGGTTATACTTTATGCTTCTCTTGTTGTAGAAGAGTTTAAGAAAAATTTTGGGCTGCGATTTTTTTTGCTAAACCTGTTACATATCCGTGGAAAATGAAATGGTACAAGATACCTATGGTACCTTTTTTCGCACGTGTTAAACAGAAGTGGCTATCAATGACCATTTTATAATAACCCGAGTCAAGGTAAGTTCAATGTCCAAGATACTTATTAGGAGATACATATATGTTGGGTAAGAAAATATTATTTTTTTGTCATGGCTCCATTTATGGCACCGTAGAAAGATCCCCGGTTGTTAATCTATGACTTTAACCAGGATTTCCGTAAGGGGGTAGGGGAATGGGGCCGGTAGCCGTCAAGGGGAAAAATCCAGGTAAAAGTATCCTGTTTTTGCACTGGTTGAACTACTTTCGTTATATCGTCCAATAGAATCGTCCAATAGAATCGTGAGAGTAGAAATGGCAGATTGTTTTGTTCCATTTCTGCCCAAGTGCCAAGCTAACAAACCTTATACATGTACCTGTAACTTTAAAACTAGTAAATTTATTAGATATAAATTAATTTACGAAGTACAGAACACCAGTAATTTGGATCCCGAGTTAAACATGCTCGTTAATGTTAAAAGACTCACTGTGGAAGACCCAGCAGATATTACGGATGCATAACGTATCGGAATATATTTTAGCAGCTGCAGTGTAAATATAGAAGGCTGATTACATATCTGGCCGATGAGTATTCTTTGTGGGCAGTGGTAAGATGCCTTGATGCCCGGTGCGGCTACTCCCACATTTCTCTCTCGCTCTATTACAAAGTGAACAGTATATTTTGCGGTATAAAACATGACAGGTACGATTAAAATACTGCTCTTTTGCATAACATAACCGGGTACTAACCGCAACGTAACTAACCAGCCTCAAAGGCATAGCTTCTAGCGATGTCAGTTCCGATCACTTCCTGATTCAATTTTCTGTATTACAACGCCGTTTAGAGTGTGTACACTCACAAGATTTAAAATAAATTCACTTTTTAAAATTCCTTAGTACTATTCCAACAAAATTCAGAAGTTTAAACATCTTTATAGACATGCAGTATGTCCTGGGGTATGGCAGGAGGGGAAAACTTGGTGAGGGGAACGGGGCCTTCAAGGGGACCCCCTGCCGGTATAGCGGAAACCCTGCTTTAGCACAACTAAGCACTTCTAATGCAATTTTATCTGTGTAGGCCTTCAATTATGAAGTGAATAAATCCCTGAAATTAATATCCTTTGATGTGTACTTCATTTGAGCGTATTATTAAATTCCAAACTCAGTATTGTAAGGCCTACCTGTAGCATGCATGTGCCTGCTTAATTAATTGCTTGGCATGTGAATATAAACTAAAAGAAGGCGACAAAATTAAATGGCAGTGTGCCACCATTGCCACCAAATAAAAACTGTAGACATCATATCCTTATGTGTATGGTGAAGTTATGCCATAGATTTAGTTCTCAGAGCTATATTTACGGCACGGTAGATGGAGACACTTCATTAGTTTTTTTTACTTATTGTTTTCAGGCATCTGCCTCTTCTAACGCTGGCCCAATCTGGTGTTTGACGAACAACAACTCCCAGACAAAGTTAGCTGTAAGTATGCTCTCAATACAGATGATTCAACCTTTATTGTCTTCCTTTTGTTCTATGTCTAATATACTATTGATGATAACCATACTTAGAGGAGTCCAGCAAGATGATTTTTATGCCGGATGTATCAACAGTGACATTGGGAATGAAAAACTGTATTCAGATCACTGTGGAGGATATGCTCCTCGAAATCTCATTCCGCACGAGCAAAATTCCCATTCCGAGCGGTATAAGTTCCGATTCCGCAAACGTTTTGCTCGATTTTCCATGACCATGTTTACTAATTGGTGTATATCGAGGGAGCAACTCATGGGATGACACATTCGAATGTTAGGATTTGTTTCTAAGGTGTTCTACTCATCACTGACTTATTCTTTAGTCCCATATATAGTACACTGACCTAAATTACAAGGGTTGCTCACTCAAATCCACACACACAGAAGAAAAGTATGGTGTACAAATGTGAATTTCGAAGCGAAAAAGATAATGTTTTGTAGAAAAAATTGCTTACTTGTATCCGCAAACAACCCATCATTACTTTAAAAATACAGTTGATCAAAATAAGCGATTTTAGCTTGTCATGTTGCCTTAAAAGTATCACTACCATACGTTCCGATTCTGTTTTCGGAGTGTTCCGATTCACGACACGCACATTTTCAGCATTCCGATTCCTGACATGGATAAATATTTACTGTAATCCAATTAATTGCTTCATTTTGCTGGCTCCACGGCGGTTCTATATGACTGTAAATTGTCCTATAATGATTAACTAAGTACAACGAATTAGTAACTTATACTACAACAGATCTACAACGTCACTGGTGTTGATTTTGATGCGATGTTTTTTTTATATTTTCTTATAATATATTGAGGTACTTTATTAAAAAGACCAAACATACATGTATATGTATACATATGGTCAAATTGACATTTATAAATAATTGAGCTTAAAGGTAATCAAATTGACATTTATAAATAATTGAGCTTAAAGGTACTCAATCCGATTCGATGGTCCCCATATCATCATATTCCAACAACAACAACAATGTTTTTTAAATGCTGCTCCAGTTATCAGAATCGATTAATTGCCCAAAAATAAACCAGTCAACTATAGTACAAAATTGCCTAAAACCTCTTATTTATCAACATTTTGTTCAACGAAATTTCGCCGGTTTGTCAATTATTTGACACAAAAAGCCACTTGATTTTAGAGTTATCCATGTTGATCCACAATTTGGTCTGAGACCGTCTTCTTGTCGACCTTTTACTGGGCCACTAAAAAATAATAGATTTCAAAAATCGATGTTTGATCACTCTGAACTTTGATGGGTGGGTTCCTCGACTTGAATCAAA
The DNA here is from genome assembly GCA_032622095.1 of Siphonodentalium dalli. Classification (NCBI taxonomy): domain Eukaryota; kingdom Metazoa; phylum Mollusca; class Scaphopoda; order Gadilida; family Siphonodentaliidae; genus Siphonodentalium; species Siphonodentalium dalli. The sequence continues at coordinate 113,690,039 of CP136062.1, read as the reverse complement.
TATTTTTGACCACCGAAGCCTAGGAAATAGTAATTGTACGAGCGTTAATTCCGACTATGCACCTTTAAGCGCAATAAGGAATCTCTAATTGCGCTTAAGCGCAATAAGGGAAGATCTATTTATGTGCTTAATTAAGCGCAATAAGGCATATCTTATTGATCTTAAGCACAAAAAGGAATCTCCAATATCACTTTAAAAGCGCAATAAAGAATAATATTATTGCGCTTAAGTGCAATAAGAGCTTGTCACCATCATTGGACAGCCTGATGTGCTAGACACGTTTGACTCCTCAACACATGCATTACCCTTTCATGATGGGAGCTGCACTGGTGCAGCATTAAAGATCCTCTGACAGTGCATTCTGTTATATATGTGAGTCTCCCTTAGGGAACCTCGCATATATAAGAGAATGCACTGGCTTACAAGGTCAAGGTAAATATTGTTTAGTCCAATGTATTGTCTTATATATGTGAAGTTACCTAATGGAGACTCACATATATAAGAGAATGCAGGTTTTTTTCGCAAAATTTCAGGAAACTCCAGTCATGGAAGGGATAACAGATCACACTGTCAGTAACCACCGTTACATGTTTTCCTCAGTCTAGGTTTGTTATACCAGATGGATGGCACCGAAAAGTTTATTTTATACCTGTGTTACTACATTGTATTAATATTCATCTGTCTGCAGGCTGGTACAGAGAATGGATGTGTGGTGCTATTTGATATCGAGAATGATTCACTCACATATCTCAGAGCTTTCGACAGACTAGAAGGTATCTATCAGGTTCTGAGGTATTCAGACACAGTCAAATTATTCATACAGTAATGCCCTAAATAATCGACTCATTAACCACAGCAAAATTATGGGTAATTTTAAAGAATTTATTCGGAAATATGGCTTGTTGCCATTCATCGGAAAACTCTCACAGAGCTTTCCGATGAATGGCAACAAGCCATATTTCGGACTAAATCCTGAAAAATTACCCATAATTATGTTGTGGTTAAGGAGTCGATTATTTAGGGCATTGCTGTATCTGTAGTTATTTCCAGTTGGCTTTTGAATGACAGGCATTTGTTATGATGCATTATTTATTCAGTAATTTTACCTGATCCAGTACTTATACATTCAAACATAGTTGTCCTTCATCCTATTATGTGCAGCTCCGTAAACTTCTCGGCATTTGCATAATAATAAATTGGAAAAACCATGTTGCTTCTTTGTTGTCAACAGTCTTCTAATTGGTTATTTCATGATGGCCTTAGTGGCTAAAGCGACATAAAACCCTAATCAATCAATCAATCATGATGGCAACTGATATTTGTGACTTAGCTTTCAATATGATCAGTGTTATCTGATATTGTTGTCTAACATTAATTTGATAATTGTTGCGTTTTTTTTGTTAGCGAGTTGGGCTTTCAGTTTTAGCCATATTCAGATAGAAAGTTACATCTAATTATAGAATTATTTATCTATTAAAGTTACTGCCCCTTTGTGTGATGATTGACGATTTACCCAACTTCTCTAATTTTACCCCATTTTGATGTCAATCAATTATTGCAGGCAGAATTTTATGTATAGCTTGGCACGTGAAGGAGGAGGTAATCGTCACAGGAGGTGTGGATAATATCAGACTGTGGAATGTTAAATCAGGTCAGGCGGTACAACGATTAACACTGCCTCGAGCGGCAAACACTTCAGACACAATCGTTTGGAGTATCGCCATACTCAAGTAAGTTCATTCTTAAATAAGATCACCATACTCAAGTATGTAGAATGGGGTCAAGTTTTCATTGACACAGTATTTATTATACCCCCCCCCCCCCCCCCCCCCCCCCCCCGCAACAAAGTTGTGGGGGGGGGGGGTATACTGGAATCAGCTCGTCCGTCCATCCATCTGTCGTCCGTCCGTCTGTGGACACATATTTGTCCAGGATTGTTCTCAGTCGTTTTTGAATTATTTTCCGTGAAACTTGGCACAGACATCAACCACTATGGGAACCTGTGCACCTGCGATTATGACATCTGTCGGACTTTTTTTTGTGGAATTATCCCCGTTCTTCGACTTGGAACATTTTTGCAAAATGTATAATTTTGTCCGAGCTTTTATTCCTACATTTTTAGGTCAATGTTTATGAAACTTGGCACAGACATTTAGTACCATGGGAACCTGTGCACCTGCTATTATGACGTCTCTCCGACTTTTTTGGTGGAGTTATTCCCCTTTTTCATCTTAGAACATTTTCACAACATGCATAATTTTGTCCGAGCTTTTATTCCTACATTTTTCGGTCATTAGGTTTAGGATTAGGGTTAGGGTTGTGCACCTGCAATGGGAATCTGTTATTTTATTATTTTAACTTAATGTTATTTATATGTGAAACATCTTAGTGTTTTAAAAACACGGGGGGTATCCTTAGTCCCATTGGAACAGTCACACTCTAGTTCTTTCAGACTATGGAGTATTAGTATTTAACGACAGGTCTGTTGATCCCATTGGTAGATTTTTATTGCTTCTTTATAATTGGCTGTCACTTGAAAGTTCTAGGTCAACTCCCACATGGCAAGTTGATAGCAATGGAAATCACAGGGACAGTGAATGAAGTTGATCTCGATGGAATGTTTTGTACATGATCCCGGGTGGAAGTGTGACATTGACCATCAATGAATGATGAAGCGCAGCAGTCAGAAACTACCATGAGTAAATCTCTCATCTGACTAAGTCTACCATTCTCCCAGCATTCAAAATAGGGCAATCTAACAAATTCATGCACTGATACATGTAGTATTGAATTAAACCCCTTTGTTTTATTTCTACAAATAAATTATTGTCGGCTTATCAAAGAGACTGCATAATGTCATATGACGTGATTTCAACCAACCAACGTCCTGCTGCAACTCCTGCACTCAAGTTCCTCCGCGCAAATACATGTATGAGTGTAAATATAACATTGTGAAGCATCAAATCACGGGAACTCATTGAAGCTGAATTCTTTTAGTTTAACAATTTATGTTGTGTCTATATTATTATTTAACACGAAATCAACTAGAGCAGAGTGAAATGATAAATAAAATATGAAATTTGTATTCATTTCTTTAAAATTTATGAAACTCATCTAAAAAAAATTGTTTTGTCATAATTTTCATATGAGAGAAACTCTTATTTCATATACTCTATTTTTTATAAATGGCAGAAAAATGTGGAATCATAAGCACCTATGTTGAGTTCATGTTATGATAAAAATGTCAATGAGATGGCGTAGATGTCTCTCAACTCAGATCAAGATATAGTTGTATTTTATTTCGACACTTGAGTCAATATTTCTTCAAATCAAATGTAAATGTGTAATGTGCAGAGTGTAGAAGTCAAACATGATTATATTTACCGCTTTATCTTGATATAAATTTGTAACAAGCTCATGTTAAATATTTGTATGTTTCAGAGATATGACAATAGTGAGCGGTGATTCTCGTGGTAAAACCTCATTTTGGAATGGTAAACAGGGAACTCTAATAAAGGTAATAGGTCTTCTATACGTGGTATCTTATACTCCGATTTTCTTTGTTTAAAATCTTAGTTAGGGTAATTTATATGTGTGTACAGCCATATAGTCCATTTGACAAAATGCAGATTCAAACGTGGTTCCACTAACCACTATTAATTTCAATAATGTGACAGTGGACTCATTTGGAATTTATCTGGTGGTATGAGATGTAAATTCGCACGCTGAGATATTCTACTTAGGCATTATAATCCTTAACTCTTTCATGACCGGAGCTGCCTTGATGCAGCATTAAAGATGCTGTGCCAGTGCATTCTCTTATATTTGTGAGTCTCACATAGGGAGCCTCACATATATAAGAGATGCACTGGATTACAAGGTTACAGTAAATATTGTTAGGCCAATGTATTCTATTCTATATGCGAGCATATAAAGGAGAATGAATTGGCACTGGTTTTTCGCAAAATTTCAGGAAGCTCCATTCATGGAAGGGTTAATGATATACCTGATTTTATTACTCACAATTATTCCAATGTTTAACATAGTATGTGGTACATTGTTAACTTTATTTTCATTCTTCATTTTTCAGAATTATACAAGTCATAAAGCAGATGTCCTTTCTGTCTGTGTTGATGAGGTAAATTGGTATGCTAATTAGTTGCATTTTATTTATTCATCATCAATGCGCAATAATTCCATTTCGTCTCTGTTTAAGCCGTATCAATTTCAACAATGTTTTGGTATATATATCCATCTGTCAGTCCTTGATCAGGTTTCAGTAGTTGTGGAATGAACGATATCCCAGAGCATAAAAAAGTGGAGTCTGGAAGGATGGACACAATTTTGAGATCTTGAGTAATCTAATCATTGGAGATATCTGACAATTACCAATTCAGGCTTCTTCCGCATGCATACGCTGTCAATAATTTAGCTGTTACCCTGAATTTATTGATTGCTCACATTGCAAAGCAATACAATACGCGTCAATGCTTTGTCAATATTCTATTGTTTTGACATACTTTCTTGTTTTTTTCCAGTGGAATAGACCTTGATCCATCTCACCATTTGTCATAGCAGAGACTTTCATAGAAACATCATTATTAACCTTTCAATGACTGGAGCTTCCTGAAATGTTGCAAAAACCCTTGGCCAATGTATTCTCTTATATATGTAAGTCTCCCATAGGGAGCTTCACATATATAAGAGAATACATTAGCCTAACAATTATTTGACCTTGTAAGCCAGTGCATTCTCTTATATATGTGAGACTTGCATATATAAGAGAATGCACTGACACAGGATCTTTAATGCTGCACCACCACCACTCCCGTCATGAAAGGGTTAAGAACGAATTAGCTGATTAGGAATATAAATATCCTTTTGCAGGGTCATGTCCAATCTTATCCGGGTCAGTGTGAAGCTATATTGTTTCCCCAATCAATCAATCAATTGTATTTTATCTTAACTGGGCTAAGTGTGAAGCCCACCTCAGTGTATTTCAAGCCTGAGTTTAATGTGCCTGTCATTTGCAGAATGAGGTCCCAGAGGGTGAATTTAGTAATGCTACCCCACACAGTGGGCTAGCATCACCAAATTCACCCTCTTGGGACCTCATTCTGCATGGTTTCATCTAGTATGGGAGACATAGACTAAGGTTGAAGTTCCCAAATGGTGAATATTGTGATGTACACCCATTGGGAACCTCTATTATGCAATTTGTCGTCTGCCAATTTGGGGATAAAGAGAAAATAAACTAAAAAAAGAAATAGAATCTTTGTGAAGAAGTTTCTATAGAAATTTGATAATAAAGAAACTTTCCAGAGAAGATGAGGCTTAAGCAGAATGAGGTCCCCAGAGGGTGAATTTAGTGATGCTAGCCCACTATGCGGGATAGCATCACTAAATTCACCCTCTGTTGACCTCATTCTGCAAATGACAGGCACAGTAAACTAAGGCTTGGTGTAATTGAACCTAACAGTTTCCTAACAGATACCATTTTCTTTATACAGACAGAACATACAGTGCTGAGTTCTGGAATTGATCCTAAGATCGTTCAGTATGATTATGTTCCCAAGTCACTGACCAGTGAGTGGAAAATGTGGAGCTGTTCACACATATATGATGCTCACACGCATGATGTTCGGAGTGTTGTGTGTGCTGGTCGATACGTTGCCTCAGGAGGTGAGATCTTACTTACATAATTTAGTCATCAAACATTACTTTTGTCTCCTTGAAACAGAACTTCCATAAGAGGTAACAGTTACTCACTTGCTCTTCTCACACCTAATTTGGGTCCTTGTAAAAGAGTGTGGCAAAGATAATTACTCATTATATTTCCTATACCAGGTTTGCCTATGGAGAAAATAAATTGTTAATTACGATAATGTCAGTGAATTTTCGATTATAGTGCTTCAACTCAATGTGAAATCTTGCATCCCAATTCTATTTTAGGTTCGATTCGATGAAAAATACGTGATTTCCTAGAGACTACACCTAATATAATTTGTTAATTTCAGTATAGTCCGCATCCAGTAGAAACAATGTCTTTGATTGACCAGGAAGAATATTTGAGATACACCTTTTAATAGACTTGTTAAAATTAATAAAAAATTAAAGTGTCAATGACACTGTAGCGCAACTTGGAGAGGAGATAATGTTATACCTTACTGTCAATGGAGTTATAAGGAATGCAGAAAGTTTATATGATGAAGTAATATCAGATGTCAACTTGAAGAGTCATATGTGACCCGCCATATCAAATCCAGTCGGAAGTCGGGATTTTTTTACCCTGTGCCAATGCATTCTCTTATATATGCGAGTCGACCATAGGTCGCCTCGCATATATAAGAGAATGCATTGGCCTAACAATTTTTTATCATTTTTTTTAAATAAATGTTTCTGACAATTTTTAGGACATAAAATAAAAAACATCCATTACCCTGCAGGGAGCCCCACACATATATAGAAGCATATAGAAGAGTGTCAGCTGCTCATGTTTGTCTGGGGCTCTGTATGGGTGAAATTATAAAACTGTTAAAGAATACAAGAAAAAATTATTAAAATTGTAAAAAATTGTTAGGCCAATGCATTCTCTTACGACTGGATTTGATATGGCGGGTCACATATGAAGTCTGGGATCAATTGGATGAAAAATGTTGGCAGTATGGCATACCGAAGTATTTAATGATGCAGAGTAAAATCAAAGATGAATGCCAACAGTCATGTTTATTATTTAATAACATTCAAATTTTATAGCTCACATCTAGAAGCGATCATAAACATGCCTGTAAATTTAAAAAAACATTTGTCCAATAAATGTTGGCTGCAGGGTGTGCCGATGGAATCAAATGTGAAATAAAAGATGGTCACTAGCGGCCACGTTTTTATAGAGTGTAGCGAAGGTTTTAGTCATGCAAAGAGTAAAATCTAAGATGGATCCTGAAATTCAGAAAAGTTTATGGCCCCGATCTATTGGTCACCCAAAAGATCCATTTGAAGTTTGGCGATAATTGAATGAGTGATGTGGTCTGGACGGTCTACCAAAGGATATAGTCAGGCAAAGTCTAAAATCAAAGATGGCCACTGGTGGCCATGTTTTTGGTCAAAAATCATTCAAATTCGATATCACCCATCTGGAGGTGACCCAAAACATGCCTAGTCATTTTCAAAACAATTCTCAAATAAATGTGGGCTACATGGTGCATCGATGGATTCAAATATGAAATCCAAGATGGCTGCTGATGGCCATGTTTTTTTTTAATTTTGGAAGAAATATAATTTTTTTTAAATCGATGGATCCCATATAGAGGTCACCCCTAGGATCCATCTGAAGGTTGGCAATGATCGGATGAGGGATGTAGTGCACATATTTTAGTGTTGAAATAAAAATATGTTCTCATAGGAAGTTGATAGCCTATTCTTCAGGAAGGGAAGCATTTATTACCTGGACTTTGACATTGAATTGTGTGTATCACATGAAAATAATGTGGTTGGAACCTATCTCTTGACACAATTCTGCTACACATACTATCTTAGTGCGAATCTCAGATAGAATTTCCACTACGAAACTATGAATTGCATTACTTTCAAATCTGATTGTTAGGTTTTTTTTATATGCATATTATTATGTGCTCTAAATTCCTGAATCATATTTGTGCCAAACTGTGATGAGCTTCATACATTTTATATTGCAGGCATTGACACACAAATGGCATATACTCGAGTACTGAAAGGAAATGAATATAAATCAAGTAGAAAGTTATCTCCGATACCACAGGTGGGTGTGAGTGAGTGAGTTTAATGGGCACTAAGGCCCGGGATAGCACAGTAAAGGCTCATAACAGTGCCTTATTTCCAATTTTGCCATTTATCTGTGACTTCATCGCCACGTTAACATGCACACAATGTTGCACATGAGACACCCATTAACATTGGCTCCCGACCCATGGACAATATGTTTTTAGATGTGCGTTGATATTCATTAATGATTAGGTGGTAATTGATTTCAAAAATTCAATCTCATTGCTGATATCCCAGAAAGCTTTTAAATATATTACACTTTTCAAGGTGACATATGATGTCAAAACTGAAAATTCAAATAACTACACTTTTTATCGATGATTAAATTTCTTTCAACCTACAACAGTACACATTGCAGAAGAACATTTGGAGTTGGGGCATCGGAAGAGAAAGCTCCCACATTTGCAGGCATTACCTGTTTCAGGCACCGTCTGTTTCAGGCACCACCTGTTTCAGGCACCACCTGTTTAAATTTAAATTAAACCAGCCTCATCAAAACACTTCAGTACAATTTAAAAAGTATTCATTAAGCATATGATAATCAAGGGCCATTTAAAACACTCAAGAAGTGTATAAATGATAAAACATCTTGGTTAGTGCCATCTCTTAAAAAAATGATTAGTTTTTTTCCTAGAAAATTGAAATACTAACCACAATTATCCACGATCAAATCCTTAAAGATTAATGGGGTCCTCAAAATTTAGTAAGAATTCAGCGATTGTATTTGAAACAAAAATTATTTATTCTCATCCCAGCAACACTTCCAGCAACAAAATAAATTCTATAAAACTCTCTTTGAACACAGGTTTGCATACTTCACTTAGAAGTGGTTCCAGGTACGTGGCTAGAGGGTCTCCGTTGGAGGGAGGGTGTTCACCTTGGAATTTCCAAAATGGGAGGAACCAAATCCACTGGGCCAACCATCGCAGCCCAGTATGAGAACATTATGAGATATGTACCTGAAAATTGCAAAATCCTAACATCTAGTGGTCTGACATCAGAAAATTGACACCCAGATTTGTTTTCTTAAATTAATTAACAGCTTTTGACGAGCAACTGGGACTGAAATTTGCAAAATCCCCAGCATCAAAACTGCCCCCCTCCCCGGCACAGTGGGCTAGCATCACCAAATTCATCCTTTAGGGACCTCATTCTGCTTGGCAATTTGGCGATGTACAGAAACTAAATGAAACTAAAAAAGATGTTAAATTTGATAATGAAGATATTTTCCAGAGAAGATGAGGACTAAGCAGAATGAGGTCCCCAGAAGGTGAATTTAGTTATGCTAGCCTACTGTGTGGGGTAGCTTCACTAAATTCACCCACTTGGGACCTCATTATTTAGATGTCCATCATATTGTCAGGCCTGTTCAGGAACAAAATAAACATTCTTTAAAGGTTTTTATACATAATCCGCATAACTACAGTAATGCCCTTAATAATTTACTCCTAAACCACAGCGGAAATATGGTTTGTTGCCATTCATCGGAAAGCCATATTTCCGACTAAATCCTGAAAAATTACTCATAATTCTGATGTGGTTAAGGAATCGATTATTTAGGGTATTACTGTAATTGTCTTTTATAATCAGGACAACCTCGTACATGTTGCAAGAGGAGCAGGTTTCCTCATGTTCCAGCACACGGATAATCTGGAGGTGTGGAAACTTGGACATACAAACGAACAGTCAGGTAAGAACCCTACTGGGATGTCTACAGTGCTGTAGTTGCTATCTGAACAATATTCCTGAACAATATTATGAATTGGCTATTTTAACTTGTTCTAAATGTGGTTTTTTATACGTCCATCAGCTGCGCCGTTTTGAAAAAATGAGATGTCCGTCTGTTTGTTTTATTTTTCATTTCCAAATGATAACTTTAGTAAGTCTGAAGTGAATGTCATTAACTTTAGGTTTGTGATTTTACAAGCCCAAAATACCTGTCAAGTTAAAATTTGGGTTCCACCCACCAATTTTCACCAGAGTTAAGCCCCTTTGTTGAAATAACCCCAGATGTATTTTACCATGCCCTAGCGATGCTCTTGTTCCAATAATCTTAGATCTGGGATAGTTCTACGTGAGAGGATGCATCTTTTTACTACATTTACTGGCATTTGTCATTTGTTAGATTTGGAGTCAAAAATAGTCAATTTCAATATAAATAACAAAATTTAAGAACCAGACATTTTGTAACACTATGCAAGGAGCTCAGTGATAGCACAACAAATTAAAGATACAGATGGCCTTCACGATGGGTATTGCTGTTAAAATAGTCACATCCGTTAAAACCACCATAAACAGAAAGAATATTAAACTATAGACAGATTTTGTTCTTATACAAATCATAAATATCGCATAAATAGCATGTTATTATCAATATCATATGCAATGTTAGTAATCAGAAGCCAAGCTATGTTACAGTACAGTACATAAAGAGTGTGTGATAAGCAAAACACTAAACACCTGGGAGAACCACTATGAACTTTGGTTAAAACCGTACAACATACCGTTATAGGACTCACTAATCCTCGCCTCTCAATATGTTGGTGTTGAATGGGTCACAGGGAATCAATCTCCGAAAAAAATCACAAAGATTTCAAGTACAGTAGCACCTTCCAAGTGGCCAAAATTACTGCAAGTTGTATGCTACTGTTATGAGAACTGAAAATACATTAGATATATCACTGACATTAAATATGTTTGTAATTGATATAAATTCTGTTGTTAAAATTTTTGTTTTGTAGATAAAAACGGTGATATATTACTTCTCAAATCTAGTCCACTGAAGTTACTGCAGTTGAAGTCAAAGGGCAATGAAGCTATAGTTTGCTGTAACATCTCAGAGAATGGAAAATACATAGCATACTCAGACGAGGCGTCCATTAGGGCATATAATCTCACAATCGTTAGTATCCAGTTATTATTCTTACAAGGTGTCCATAACCGCATATAATCTCACAATTGTTAGTATAGTCACACTGATGGAAAAAGTGTCCATCTTGTGGTGTTGGTTTTCCTTTTGCCCTTCTTTAGCCTCTTACTTTAAGGGTTAAAATCACTTTCACCAGAGGGTATTGCAAGTGCTAAAATCTCTTGCAGGAGCAATGCCTGTATTTGGTCTTTGTTTGGAATAATCCAGTTGGACAGACAAAGCATTGAAAGTACTACAAGTTCCAAATTCCATGTTTCAAGTTTAACTTTAATTTCCATGAATTATATTAATTAAACTACTTCGTAGTACATGACCAAAATTTAAAGAATTTATATATGATGATGCACAACATTATGAAATTTTAAATGAGCTCATCTAAAAAACTTCTGTAGTCTATATGTTGACAGCATCTGTGTTTACGTTGCAAAATGAAACTGCAGGTGAGATAGCATGTCATTGAAAATATGGGAATGTGAACCGAAACAAATTTTTAACAAGAGGAGAAATGTCCAGAAACATTGAAGGTCATTGACATTTGTCATTTTATTGTCAATTGTCTTGGAATGGTTGTGCATTTTATTTGAATTGAACCATGTCCATACTTTGAACTGCTATTACTGTAACTTCATTCTCCCGACTAATGGGTCGATAAAAATGAACTCTTATCTTTAACTTTAACCCTTTCAGTGCCAAGAGCTCTTTCCATCAATGTATCACATTATTATAATCAATAAATTTGAAAAATGATCGAGGAAATATGGGTTGATACAAAAATCGGACTTGGCATTGAAAGGGTTAAAAGAAATATTACGATTTTATGCCGGTCAATCGCTGTGTACGTGCGCTTATTTTGCATCTTGTTGAATGTGGCAGTTATTTCTACACATATCTGTATCTCTCACCCACAGCACTACGCAGCAACATCAAACGCGAATTACACATTAGCATTATTCAGGAATTGGGCATGTGCGACACCCAGACTTTGTAGCAATCAACATTATTTGCAACTTTGTAACTGATTGTTTGTGTGAACATGATTACTTTAATATTGTCGCATTCTCTGGGAGATTCTCTTACATACTCGATCAAAGAACCACATTGCCGCGGCTTTGTCTTTAACTATTCAAAAGCTTGAACAAACTTAAGGTCATAAGATTTCCAGGCCTGCCACCCCAAAATTATGTTGAAACCATTATGTAATGTCATGAGGTTGTCCGGCACTTAACAGGTGACCAAAAACCTTCGGAATAGCATAACAAAATAGTTCAGAGACAATTTATTTCCAATATGGTTCCCAATGGAATCCGGTCACATGACAGGCCAGGATACACCCACCTGTTGCAATATATGCTAAAAATTTTATGATAACAGTGAAGATTGTACATTTCCTCTAAATGCTCTCCCTTGATTTTCCCAGGAGCAGCTGACACTCACTGAGCCAAAGATCTCATTAAGCAGAATAAAAATCAGTGAAGGAACTGACGAAATTTTACCTGCACACAAGATGGTGTTTTCACCGTCAGAGGACAGCCTTATCTCAGCCAGTATATTTGGCAGCATACAAGTTATTGGGATTCAAGATAACAAACTGGTTCTGCAGCATACATTTGCCCCTCTGAGCGGTACGTTGATGCATTTATTCTGTATTCATAAAGTTATGTCTTTAGCAGAATTTCTAATATATTACAAAGCCATCAGGACCCATCGGAAAATGACAAAAGCAAATGAATCAAACAAAAGTACTCCAAATAAATCTTAATTACCATGTTACGTTGTAATTCTGAAATGTATTGCCCTGCATGCAACATGTTTATTTGTGGGGAAATAAAAATATATAGAATGAGATATATGTGTAGACGTATGAATACGAATCTGACATAAATATTACATTGTGTAATTTTCACCAAGTAAAAAAAAATCTTATTCATGGTCCTATTTAACAACTGAGTGAACTGAACATGAAAAGTTTTAACACTTTCTATACTAAATGGATTCTTCCTCTCAGTTATAAAAGTATACTTTGGAATGGTCTATTATTCATCTGGTGGGGTTCTAAGGAAAAATATGCAGATGACAAATAATACAAGTGAAGAAAGAATCCTATTTATTGGTGGGAAATGTTCAGATAATAAGTCAACAAATGACTTATAGTTGAACTTATTATCTGAACATTTCCTAAGTGATAGCTACTCGTCATGAGTATTTAGTATATAAAAGGTTAATATAAATGCTATTTTGCTGATTACGTAAACTCCCTTGTTATTATTGTTCACAGATAGGACGGGTCATATAAAGTTACTAGCAGTGAGCTCCAATGGGAACTATGTAGCAGTGTCAGACAGCTGGGGTCATGTTGACATATTCAACTTAGCTTCAAGAAAGGTAAGTATGCCAACAAAGCCAGGTTTACGGATCTGAATTTTAAAAAATACATGTTTTTAGGTTTATGTTCTGTTTCATAGTATCAGTAGTTATCTGTGATAAAACTTCATAAATAATAGGCTGTTTTCACAGTAATTTTACCTATTTTTGACCAATTTTGGGCTATCTTCAGCCATTTATAATAAAAATATGGTTCCTAGATTTCAACAAGACTTTCCACAATGAAGCAGCATATACTACTTTGAAAATAACTAACCGGATGTCCTGAGTTCAAGTCATTACCATACGGAAATCTCTTTGCAAACTTGTAAATAAGTTTTAATGCTCTAAGCAATCAACTATATTCACAGAACCAGTTAGCATAATCATCATCCAATACCTATCTGTGTCCAATTTGTTGTCAAAATATACAAATTTCCGTGTACAGCCAATGACACCAAAAGGCATCTTGATTGTGTAACGATACCTGCAAATGCATTTAGTGCAGCTCACAATTCACATAGATATCTCTGTAAAGCTATATTGTAGCTCACAATTCACATATATATCTCTGTAATGCATATAGTGTAGCTCACATTTATTTCTTTGTAATGCATATATTGCAGCTCACAATTGACATAGATATCTCTCTTTTGATAGTGCACAGATCACAATTGACATAGATATCTCTGTAATGCTATAGTGCAGCATGTCTGTGTAATGCGTATAGAAGCAGGATATCACTACTCGAAGATGAGGGGTGGTTATATGCGTCTGTCTGTGTGAGCAAATATCACAAATATCTCCGACAGCCAGAATTTGTTTGATTTTGGGCCAATTTGAGGTTATATATCGACGTTAAGAGTTTGTTCCGATTTAGTTGTTTGTATGCAGCTCAGTTATCAGTCAATGTACAAGTATTTTATCCATATAATATACATCTACAATGCCCCCACTCCAAATGAAGCCACCATTTCAGGGGACACTGTGGCTTAGCAGCCTTCTATTTTCTGTTTGTTTTCAAAATTTGGTATATGGATTACTTGTATGAAAATAGAGATAAAGTTCGAACTTTGGGTTCGGTCTGCCCATTTTTACCGCATTTATGGTCCTTGTCAACTTATATTTTGAGAATCTGAATGATTTGAGAATATGTGCGATGAATTTGCTTCCATCATTGCTTGAATCAGAAATAGTTAACATAGACAGTTGGAAGCAAAGTTTGATTCAAAGGTTGTTACCAGAATAAAAAATTTCATTTCTAAAATAGCCACCGGTCAGGTAAAGCCATCTTATTCAGGGGACATGTGACTGAGCGACCTTTAATTTAGTATGAATACCGATTTGTCTGTACTTAATCTGTATTTGTCTGTTTTTTCAGCGTTAATCTATATGTGTGTGTACTTTAATATACATGTGTCTGTATTTTCAGCTTTAAACTATATGTGCCTGTATTTTCAGCTTGAATGCTCTTTACCCAATCAGCGACATCCGGCCACAGCAATGAGATTTAACCCTGATGATGCTGTGCTGGTTACAGCTTACTGTGATCAGAAGGTACTTAAGGCCACACTTGAGTTTATGTTTCACATAATACTTAAAGTTAAATGTAGTATTTCTCAGCTGTGATGTCACACGTGGATGGGGAATTGGCCCTAATTAGCTGCATCATTGCATGATCCCCTTGATCTCAGCACAAACGACTTTGTCCTTGATTAATATCTACAAATCTTGTCATATTAAGCTCTCCTTTATACACAATGCATAAATAAAAAAAAACATAAAATGAAAACCACGAGTCAACTTTTTTAGTAAAAACCAAAACCGAGACAAAATTTTAAAACCACCCATCACTACAGCATGTGCTACCTTTTTATTCACATTCAATCTGTCTGGAAAATTTTCAGTTGGTACAAAATAATGTGGTACATTTTTATACAAACATGCATGGAAGTGAGATCAAATAAATCCATCTCCCGATCAAATTTCCGATTAATTACTGTAATTTGTTAATAAGTTCAAACATGTGGTGCATTGCGTCAGAAAACTCAGTAAATTATGTGTCACTGATACTTTATTAGGTGATTTTTTATGAAATAAATAACACGGAATCTAGCGACTAGCTTTTATGGACATCTATTTGGGGAATAATGGCTGTAGGCGACTGAAATTAAGCCCAGAGCTAGACGATATGTGACCCGCCATATCAAATCCAGTCGGAAGTCGGGATTTTTTTACCCTGTGCCAATGCATTCTCTTATATATGTGAGTCGACCATAGGTCGCCTCACATATATAAGAGAATGCATTGGCCTAACAATTTTTTACAATTTTAAGAAACATTTATTTTTAAAAAATGATTAAAAATTGTTAGGCCAATGCATTCTCTTATATATGCGAGGCGACCTATGGTCAACTCGCATATATAAGAGAATGCATTGGCACAGGGTAAAAAAAATCCCGACTTACGACTGGGTTTGATATGGCGGGTCACATATAGATGTGGAATGCTTTGTTGGCTTGTGTCACAGAAATAAATAAAATAATTAAAATCCGCACATGTGCATACTTTAAAAAATGTTTTTGCCTGAGAAATGGGAAATTGAGTTTACGTGACCTAAACACATGCACATTTAACTTCTCTTTGTGTCCTGTTGTTGGTGTCTCTGATTTTTACTGTTTTTGAAGTGGCTTAAATTGTTGTAAAATCACTTGATACTCATACCATGGGTTCATGATCACTGAGATCTTGTGTATATTATCTACAAAAACAGCCATGTTCCCTATATTCATGTGTAGGTACATGTATTAACATTATAGTACAGATAATCTCAAAATATTAGACTCAATATTTCAACAACAAAAACTGTGATGTATGTATATTCAAGATAAAGATATATAATCAAATTACCTTTTTATCATGCAACTGGTTGCTTACTATCCAGGGGCAGATGGCCATATTTATGTTACTCAAAATATGCCAAATCGTATACTACTATTGACACATCTCAGATTTCCAAATGGTGTTGTCCTTCTAAAAATTGTCATCTCTAATCTTGCCTGCACGAAAACTGACCATAACATCTGCTTGCCATATAATTTGGTAGATGCACTTTTTTTCCTTAGATACTGGAGTATGATTATGAACATAAGCAGTATACAAAATGGACAAAGAAGTACATGCAGAAGTACCCAAAGCAATGGATTCGCCGTTACAGTAAAATCGCTCATATCTTGTTCAACCCGCGGAATCCTGAGCAGATAATTGTCAGTGATGATCACATGCTCTGTGTTATAGATAAGACTCAGGTGAGGGCTCATATTATATCATGTAAACCATGGTACATGGTTGGTTAGATGATTCATTGGTGTAATTTCATCCTCTAGGCCATATCACGACATCAGTTTTGTTAGTGGATTCTATATAATTAAGTTAATATACTATGTTCTGTACAGTATGTGTTTGTACAAGTCCAGGTTGTGGTGAAAATTCCAATATGACTTTTCCCCACAACCTGGATGAGTACAAAAAAAACACATGCGGTACTCAACATTATATAATGACATTTTTATTATCCAGATGTATGTTTATCCAGATGTCACCCAAAGTCCCGATAGCTTTTATAAAAGTCATATTGGACTCGACTCGAGTCCAATATAACTTTCGGGGACCCCGTGATGTCAGGTAGTATATTCATGTGACGTCTTTTGCCCAATCAGAAATAGTGTTAATAAGGGGATGGATAATAATATATTTATACTAATATGCTATATTGTATCAGTTGGGTTTTTTAGTCTTATATTTCAGGATTGTTACAGCGTTTTGTCTTTGCTAATTTCATTTCTATCTTTACATACCTGGTATGTTGAATATTTAATCAGCTATTTATTGTTACAAAATCAGTCACAGTTATGTTTGCTCCATCAAGGCTGAAAACTTTACCAATAATTTAGTAATACATGTAATCAACACTTGTTCTAATATACTGTACATTTTAATCTTACATCTAGGACTTTCCCCCCAATGATGCAGATATTTTCAAGAGAAAGTCCCGACAAAAGGTTGCCCCAGGATACATGGACAATGCATTCCACATATGCTACAAATATAAGGTACATAGTCATATATAGGGTGTTTCTCTGCTTGTTGTTTGTTTATATTTTCTGAGCATCCAGAAAATGAAGAAGAATAGGCAAGTCCAATATATACTTTCAGAACTGAGTGAGAGAATGCATTGATTGATTTTAACAAACAGTAGCCTTTTTAGCATTCTAGTACATTTTTGTTTATCTCTAAAACCGATTTAGGCCATGCAAAGTCAACTTTCTGTTTCTCAGACCTGCACACATGGTCCCGAAACCCTGCATGGGCAACCTTTTTATTTGTTTCAATCTGTCATGTAAAGTTGAAATCGGTATAATGAAATAATTGCATACGTTTTGTATACAAATACTCATGGAATTAGAATCGAAGAGACCTGTTTCCCAGTTAAGATTTCCGGTTCATTACTGTAATTGGTAAATATGTTCTAGCATTTGTTAAACATGTGAAGATGTGATGCATTTCGATCATACCTGATTGGGTGATTTTTTATTAAATAAATCACATGGAATCTATCAAGTAAATTTTTATGGACATCTTGTTAGGAAATTATGGACATGGGCAATTGATGTTAGAACCGGAACTTGTCGATCAGGAGGTGGAATGCCTTGTTGGCGTGTGCCCCAGAAATAAAATAGAAACACGCGTTTGTATGCTTTTAAAAATGTTTTGGCCTATGAAATTGACTCTGCATGGCCTAATATAATACACAAATTTGGGGGACTATAGCAATGATCGTTGTCCGTCTGTCCACTTCGGTGAATGTCCTGTCTGAAACTGTTTTTGTCTGGATGACAACTTCAATAGTATTTGATAGAATTTTATGAAACTTCGTATATGTCTTTCATATGAGAAACAATCCTGATCCAGTCCGACAATTTCTGGCAGAGTTATGCCCCTTTTTTACTTAGAATTTGCTGATTATTTTGTTGTCCGGATGATAACTCAAGTTATGATTATCCGATAGTTTTTAGTTTGTGGATTAGTCACTTGAAAATACATGTCAATTCAAATTTGGGTTTGGTACTACCATTGCTGACCAAGAGTTATGCCCCCTTTTTGACAATTGTTATTCTGGTATCTAATCAAATATGTTAACAACATAGACTTGGAAGCAAAGTTGGATTCAAGGGTTGTTCCCAGAATAAAATTTTGCTTTTCTAAAATAGCCACTGCTGAAATAGAGCCACCATATTCGGAAGACGTGTGGCCTAACAGCTTTTTATACTTATTGTTTTGAGTTTCATCAACCAAAACCCTGTTTGGTATTGAATCGCTCATAGCACAAATTATAGTTAATTTTTATATAACTTTAGATCTGCCCACCTGTGTCCACAGCAAATGCTACATTTTGTATTCATCACCTATCATATCTTTGATCTGACTGATATACACATGTTAGCTGTTTTACGCCACAATGTACTGTGCTGATCTTTTGCTAATTGACATATTGTGATACTGACATGGTTTAAATATTAATTCAGCTCTCTTATTTCTTATTGTCTTTGATTATTAAAGGTACTCAATCTGATCAGCCGGTCCCCATACCATTAAGATACAACAACAACAACATTTCTTCAAAATATGCTTCAGTTATCAGAATCGATTTATTGCAACAAAATAATGCTAACCACTGTCCTCAAACTTCCCAAAGCTTGTTATTTATCAACATTTTGTTCAACAAAATATGGCCGTATTATCACTAAAGTATCACAAAATTTTACCAGATTACCACTTGATTTTAGAGTTATTCATCTTCATCTGCAATTTTGTCCGAGACACTCTGTTTGACCATGTGTTTCTGGGCCACATTTTATTACACATCTGGAGAAATAACAAACTTCAAAAATTTATATCTGATCACTCTGAATTTTAATGGGTGTGTTCCTCAACTCGAATCAAATATTTTTACCCCCGAAGTCTAATAAATAGTAATTTAAGAGCGTCTGATCGGATTGAGTACCCTGAATACTCATCTTACGAAAAACTCTTGTCTAAATGAGCAACATGTGTATCCTCAAACCCCAAGTGTTTTGCAAATTTGCCTTCTATTTTGCAGTATGTTTTCCATGTTGAGATGTTGAAAGATGATTGGATGGTGGTGGTTGAAAAGACTCCATTAGCATTTACCGAGGACCTGCCTGCAGCTCTTAAACAGAAGAAGTTTGGGACGTGATATCAATGTTATAGGATTTCTATTTTTAGTAAAATACTTTCTAAAGTAGTTAGCTTTTGTTGTAAAAGAACTCATTATAGGCCCACATGATATACTATTACCTACAAGCCTGACATTTGCAGAATGAGCTCCCCAGAGGGTGTATTTAGTGATGATATCACACACAGCGACTTGCATCACCAAATTGACCTCATTCTGCTTAGTTCTCATCTTCTTGGTAGTGTCTATAGTCTCAAATTAACATGTTTTTGGTTACTTTTTCCCTTCTGTTCAGTTTCTATATCCCATAATTTGCAGAAGATAAATTGCATAATGGAGCTGACTAATGGGTCAACATCACCAACTTCAACTGGGCAACTTCAATCTGATCTTAGGCTGTGTTGACGCTGGACCGAAATATCTTGTGGCCAAAAGTTTAGCCAAATGAAAATTTTATTAGCCAAATGAAAAAAACTTTGGCCAAATTAAAACCTCATTTTCTCGGCGCTTCACAATTAATGACTAAAATATTTGTTATAAACTTTATTTGTTACTCAGAATAAAAACGGAGATGATAGACTGTTCTGCTTTGGCTATGGTTGATACTTGTATTTCCTTCATGTTTTTACTCTCCTTCAACATTTGTTCAGATGCACTATGGGAGTTGTTACCTGAAACGAAATTCGCAAACATTAAACTTACATTCTATATAATTATAATCACATAAATCCGCTAAACCAATTGTAATAACTCTATGTCGCTGACATCATGACGATCACAAACTACTGCTTATTATAGTAAGATGATAACTGTTGAATATCTATTGTATTCAAACCTTTTATGATGTGAAGCCAGGTTGTTATTAGACTGGATGCAGTTTTTGACACATTACGTAACAATTGAGTTAAGAACTGCCCGCCTTTACATCCAATTAAGGAACAATGCATTTAGGTATTTTATCTCACAGACTGCCTAATCAACAAAAAATTATATAACCAGTGTACAGATCAAGTGTTTTGATGATTAGGCTGGTTAAATGTTAGAGCTTACCTGTTGCTGTCTCATGTAGTTTGATTATGTGCAGTGAATGTGAATTATGGACACTATTCCGATCCGCCAATTTATTGGACATTACAAAAACACTCCATAAAACAACACCGTCATCACTAGGTATTCACCTATTCATTGTGCTCACTGATAACAACTCTCTTCAAAGCATACATGTTTACATAGTCGGTGTCATCGGCCGCATATAAACAAAAATCCGCATATTTATTGGACCGTTACGGTACAATATTTCCGAAGTACGAAATACTTTCGTCGCCTAACTTCGTCGGTACTGTCGATCTGTTCAGAGCTTTTTAATTAGCTTTCCGGCTCCATGCTTTCCATCTCCATTTGGGGTAAAAAAAATTGGCCAAATGAAATTTTTATTAGCCAAATTTGAAAAATATTGGCCATCTTAGGTCTTCCACAGCAGTCAAGGACTAAGCAGAATGAAGTTCCAGAGGGTGAATTTGATGATGCTAGCCTGCTGAGTGGAGTATCATCACTAAATTCACCCTCTGTGTACCTCATTCTGCAAATGCCAGACACACTATATCCAGGCTGGATTCCCTAATTACTTTCTTCCAATGTATACAGATGGCACCATACGACATCATTCTTACATGCAAATTATTTTCATTTCCACTCATCAGAATAACTGGATGTTCGTAGGGGATTAATGGTGTCTGAAATTAGTGAATGAAGGGGTACATATACATGCAATTATATCACAAAATTGAAATTACGTCTTCGTAAATTGAATATGAAGTTTGCCGATTCGCAGTAGGCTGTTAACCGTCTAATTGTTACATGTGAAGTCAACCATTTTGGAGATAAATTATTGTTTGGCATTTTTTATTATCAAAAAATGCAACAAAGCGATCAGTTTTTACTTTGAAGCAAATGCAGAGAAGTGATTGGTAACCAAGGACACACCATAAACACTCTAGGTAAATCACTCCAGGGTCAATCGACTCTCGCGATTGTTAAACCTTCCTGAATTCATACACCGGTGACTTGTCCACTTACATCTTTATCAAGAAATACAAGCAACTACTAACTAAGGCGTTGTCAGGACTAGTCCAATCAGAATCAAAGATAATGAAGGAGAAAAATAGAGATGTAATTATTTGCAACTTATAGACATATTATGGACTTATTGCTGCTTATTGCAATTAAAACTGATTAGTTGTACCCAAACACTATCTCCACGGGATGAGTGTAGCAACTAACTAAGTTTGTAGAAAATTCCAATCACGTCAACTGTGCCATTTCAGATACAAGGTTTTTCACTTTGCACAATTGTCAATATTTACTTTTTAGTCAGGACAAATTATTGGGTGATAAACAAAAGGCAATAATTCCACCAACAATATGCACTGCGTGTACATCGTTTTTAACACCTATGCTGTTTTATTCCTATTTGGATATCAAATTAATGAAAATAACTAACTTGGGCAAGATTATTTACTACATGTACTCTGTTTTGGTCACCCAAGCAGAGTGTTTCATATCACTTTAATATCAAAATTTGTGTATTCTGATATAACACAATCTATATTGTTGCAGTTTCGGTAATTATAGTTGAATGTTACATTCTTCAAACAAGCACTGAACCTTCCGAGTGTTGAACTGTCAGTTGAAGCACTGAAAATAAGTGTGCATTATGGCTTTTATCACTCACAACCCAATTTTTAGAGTATATTTTGTCTGTCAATGATGTAATTCTCAGCATTGGGTTTACAAGTTTGTTAAATTCCTGTACATTATTTATCATTCTGTTGAATGCACTATGGAATGCTGTTTGAATGCCAAAAGAGCCATTTTCATGTGATGATTATAGAGTTGTGTCTCTTTGGTCAATTGAAATATGCATACATCTTGTTTGAACAGTTGGATAAGATGTGTACCACTGATGTATCATCACCATCACTGGCAACCATAACTATGACAGATTATAAAAATCAAGGGTTTAAAGATGCATAATCTGATTAAATGTCCCTCAATTACTATTTTATTTGGATTCGGGGGTAAAAAAATATTTGATTCGAGTCGAGGAACAGAGTTATTAGATATCAAAGCTCAGAGTTATTAGATATCAATTTTTTAAATCTATTATTTTTCACCGTCAAGACTTATTAGTGGCCCAGTCAAAAGTTGACGAGCCGACAGTCTCGGACCAAATTGCAGATGAAGATGGATAACACTAAAATCAAGAGACTGTGTGTGGATAGTAATGCCAAATTTCGTCGAACAACATGTTGATAAATTACACGGGCAATTTTATACCATAGTTGACTGTGGTTAACGTTATTTTGGGCAATTAATCGATTCTGATAGCTGAAGCAGTATTTAACCATCGAATTGGATTGAGTACCTTTAAATAAGAAATGTTGAAAAATTTCAATTCCAAATATACTATAACTCACAGTGGATTATCACTAACATTTAGTAATTTTTATGTAAAACAAATTGACTTCTTGGAAATTTTGGACAATTTTGGTCATGATTTTTTAGGGGGGTGCAGCTTTTACAGCACCAATAGTAAAAAAAATTCATTTTCTACCTAAATGATAACTGAAACTTTGCATGAATTTCAGTCCAATATACCTTTTCATATTTTTAAATTATGGACGTTTTGCTCATGACTATAGATGGCATATATTAACTTTTATGTCTTGTAATATGTATATAGAAGCCAAAGCAATTTAGTTTGTGAAATATCCAGTCACAAGACTTAACGCACCTTTAAATATACATAGAGGGATTTCTTATATCCAAAATTTAAATTCTGATTAATTTGAATAGACTAATTAAAAAAAATTGTTTTAGTTTTATTTTGGCATAAGAAAATAAGGCGTGTTGAAATCAAGCAAATGTGGGACATAAACAAACCTTATGCAAGAGATCTTATTTGTTGGTAGGGTGCAGCTAGATTCTTACTAGGTTCACTGGTAAGTAACATAAGACTCAGTGGTGGTATTAAAATTGTTTGCTTTAATAAGGGTCAGATGCAGGATTTGCCAAAATTTCCTGGTATTTCAAAATGGATTTTCACAAAATCTGTTAGGAATTTCATTGTGAAATTTTGTACAAGCGATTATAGATTATAGAATATTTAAGAACCGTTGACCCATTGGATATTATAGCCTCATTTACTTTACTTTTATGTAGGGACCTGCGAATATTCGAGATTCGATTTGATGTTGATATCAGGCACCCGATTCGAGATCGACACCGAATCGGTCCGCTGAATCGGATATTTTCGAATCGGTGTTACTTTGGTGTAGTCTCATTTTTATACGCCCTTTTTGAAAAAAGGTCGTATTATGTTATCAGTCTGTCCGTCCGTCTGTCTAGCCGTGCGTCCGTCTGTCCGGAAATGGTTTCCGGATGATAACTTTAGTTTCGGTTATTAGATCAAAAGCAAATTTCATAGGTGAGTTTATCAGACCAAAATAAAGGTCAAGTTCGAATATGGGTTTGCTCCTCCCATTTTTGCGAGAGTTATGGCCCTTTTTTGACTTAGAAAACCCCAAAAGTTGGTGTCCGGATGATAACTTTAGTAGAGTTAATCAGATTTAAACCAAATTTGGTATGTGTCTTTCTCCCAGCAAAACACAGGTCAAGTTCGAATTCGGGTTCCGCCCGCCAATTTTCACCAGAGTTATGTCCCTTTTTATGTTTACCCATACCATAGTATGGTAAACATAGTGTCGTTACCCGGATTGACCACTCGTCGTTGGTCCGTCTGTCCGTCTGTCTGTCTGTCCGTAGACACTTTACGAGTAATGCGATAACTCAAACAATTTCTATCCGATCGAAACCAAATTTTGTATATGGGTTTCTCAACCTAAAATACAGATTTGGTATTCACCTATTCATTGTGCTCACTGATAACAACTCTCTTCAAAGCATACATGTTTACATAGTCGGTGTCATCGGCCGCATATAAACAAAAATCCGCATATTTATTGGACCGTTACGGTACAATATTTCCGAAGTACGAAATACTTTCGTCGCCTAAGATTTGGGTTTGATCCGAGATTTTGTTACAGAGTTATGGCCCTTTTTCATCTTAGAATTAACGCATTCTGCCATAACTCAAACATTTTGTATCTGATTGGAACCAAATTTGGTATGCGAGTTTCAGAGCCCAAAATACAGATCGAGTTCGAATATGGGTTTGATCCGATTTATTTTAAAGGAGTTATGACCCTTTTTCGAAAATAAAATTAAAAAAACAAAAATCCGATGCTATAACCAAAGTATATTTTGTCCGATTGTGTTCATATTTGATATGTAGGTTTATGATGACATGCCCCTCATCTGTATAGTTTTTGGTATTGATTGGTTGATCGGTTTAGAAAATAATTAACCCTTTACACACATGCTATCCAATGCAATAAGTTGAACATATTTCTTCTGATCTGCCTCATATTTCTTACCTAGGTTTTTCTTAGCACGTTCTTAGTCTGTATGGTTTTTGGTATTGTTTAATTAACCCTTTTCACTCTTATGTTTATTTAGAATTCACCCAAGCTGCTATGACTCAAAACATTTTTCATCTGATCAGCACCAAATTTGGTATATGAATTTATCACCCCTAAATACAGATCGAGTTCGAATATGGGTTTGATCCGATATATTTTAACAGAGTTATGACCCTTTATAATTCAAATAATTACTGCTGGGAATTTTAAGAGAACATATCTGGCAGACCATGTGTTATTGAAATGAGTTAATTATCACTATGTCTATGGACATGCTATAAAGCCTGATAGTGGTACTCCTGGCTGGCAGGATTTGTTATCATATTAATGTCAAATTGATTGATGGCTATCTGGTGGAGTGCTGTTTTCTGTGCAATATTAAGTTAACCCTTTTGCTGAAACAGGTTCATTACTAAAGTTTATGTAAACACTATAGGACACCTATTCTAAAATATTAAATTGGAATATTCCATTGTTACTTAATTTGTAGGGATGTTTTACAGACATTGTTGTCTACATACACTGTTGTCTTATCTTAGACAAAAATTAATCCACACATTCCTCAGTTCCATGATGTGATGTCATTGCAAATGATTAACCCTCTCCACACATCATATGGTTTTGAAGCTTTTCGTTTGATCATTCTCCTATATTATGTCCAGGTTGATGGTGATCCACTTTTGATTTGCATGGATTTGGGATTAAAATTAAACCATTCCATAGACACATATTATGCGATTGACAGATATAATATTATCCCTTTCACTTTGATCCAGGTTCAGTAAGGGTTTCAATAAATCACCAATTATATATTCATCATTAGAGGAAATGTCTTATTTTGAAATTCCCTCAGTTGCATTTGGGCTCCAGGGTAATATTAATGGTGCTGGTATTCTTGAGACTGACTTATTGTATGGGTTTCTAAATCCAATGACATGCTTTGTATAGACTATTTTGTGTTTATCAGTTCATTAGTTTGGGTAAGATTAACCCTATTCTATCCGATTTGATAACTCAAATATTTCCATTGACTATGTTTATACATGTAGTTCTTGGCATAGTTGACAAGAACACACCCCTAACCTGCATAGTGAGGGTCATTTGGTTTATTTGCTTAAAAATATTAACATCCTCCGCCAATCCTGTTGACACAATGTGATAACTAAATATTTTTCACATGATCACTATATTAAGTGTGAATTGTTGAAACATTAGCACTCATGAAAAGGTTGATGTAAGGATTTATAAAATTTATAAAAATAGCTAATCGCTATCGCCAAGGTATGGGTTAAACATCTGCCGATCGTGATCGGCCTCTCGTTTACTTAGAATTTTTGCCAATTTGAGGTTTCCGGATGATAACTTTAGTAAATGTGTACTGAATGAAATTAAATTTGGTTTACTAGCACAAAAGACAGATCAAATTCGATTTTGTGTTCCGCCATGCCAATTTTTATGCGCAAACAACGCTCCAAATGAAGCCACCGGTTCGGGGGACACTGGCCGAGCGGCCTTTTATTACATCAGTTACGGCCCTTTTTGTCCGCCGACCCAACAGGTTCGGAGGACTATTATAATCAGCCTGTCCGTCCGTCCGTCCGAGGTTTCCGGATGATAACTAAATTAAATTAAATTTGGTATGTGGGTTTACTAGCAGAAAATAACAGGTCAAGTTCGAATTCTGGTTCCGTCCGCCAATTTTTACCAGAGTTATGCCCCTTTTTGTCCGCCGACCCAACGGGTTCGGAGAACTATTATAATCAGCCTGTGCATCCGTCCGTCCGTCCGTCCGTGCATGCGTCCGAAGTTTCCGGATGATAACTTTAGTTAGAGTTAACCAAATTAAATTAAATTTGGTATGTGGGTTTACTAGCAGAAACGACAGGTCAAGTTCGAATTCTGGTTCCGTCCGCCAATTTTCACCAAAGTTATGCCCCTTTTTCGACTTAGAATTTGACCGTCTGTTAACATTTTTGGTTTCCGACCGATAATTCCAGTTTGGATTATTTGATCTGAACCAAAGTTGGTATGTGTATTTCCCAGCTAAAGATACAGGCCAAGTTCGAATATGGGTTCCGTCCAATTATTTTTACATGAGTTACGGCCCTTTTTCGACTTCGAATTTGACCTTCTGTTAACATTTTTGGTTTCCGACCGACAACTCCAGTTTGGATAATTTGATCTGAACCAAAGTTGGTATGTGTCTTTCTCCCAGCAAAACACAGGTCAAGTTCGAATTCGGGTTCCGCCCGCCAATTTTCACCAGAGTTATGTCCATTTTTTACTTAGAATTTTTGCCAATTTGAGGTTTCCGGATGATAACTTTAGTAAATGTGTACTGAATGAAATTAAATTTGGTATGTAGGTTTACTAGCACTAAAGACAGGTTTATATGCGCAAACAAAGGTCTTATCAAGCCGACACTTAGAGGCGGACATGAGGTCTACCGACCTTTTATACGACTTAGAATTTGACTGTCTGTTAACATTTTTGGTTTCCGACCGATAACTCCAGTTTGGATTATTTGATCTGAACCAAAGTTGGTATGTGTCTTTCTCCCAGCAAAACACAGGTCAAGTTCGAATTCGGGTTCCGCCCGCCAATTTTCACCAGAGTTATGTCCCTTTTTGACTTAGATTTTTGCCAATTTGAGGTTTCCGGATGATAACTTTAGTAAATGTGTACTGAATGAAATTAAATTTGGTATGTAGGTTTACGAGCACTAAAGACAGATTTTTATGCGCAAACAACGGTCATATCAAGCCGACACTTAGAGGCGGACATGAGGTCTACCGACCTTTTATTGTCCGCCGACCCAACGGGTTCGGAGGACTATTATAATCAGCCTGTGCGTGCGTCCGTCTGTCCGAGGTTTCCGGATCATAACTTTAGTTAGAGTGAACCAAATTAAATTAAATTTGGTATGTGGGTTTACTAGCAGAAAAGACAGGGCAAGTTCGAATTCTGGTTCCGTCTGCCAATTTTCACCAGAGTTATGCCCCTTTTTTTACTTAGAATTTGACCGTCTGTTAACATTTTTGGTTTCTGACCGATAACTCCAGTTTGGATTATTTGATCTGAACCAAAGTTGGTATGTGTCTTTCTCCCAGCAAAACACAGGTCAAGTTCGAATTCGGGTTCCGCCTGCCAATTTTCACCAGAGTTATGTCCCTTTTTGACTGAATTTTTTTGCCAATTTGACGTTTCCGGATGATAACTTTAGTAAATGTGTACTGAATGAAATTAAATTTGGTATGTAGGTTTACTAGCACTAAAGACAGGTTTTTATGCGCAAACAACGGTCGTATCAAGCCGAGTCTTGGAAGCGGACATGAGGTCTACTGACCTTTTATTCGACTTAGAATTTGACCGTCTGTTAACATTTTTGGTTTCCGACCGATAACTCCAGTTTGGATTATTTGATCTGAACCAAAGTTGGTATGTGTATTTCCCAGCTAACACTACAGGCCAAGTTTGAATATAGGTTCTGTCTAATTATTTTTACATGAGTTATGGCTATTTTTCGACTTAGAATTTGACTGCATTTTGGCGTTGAAATTAGGGGTATATCAGATTTTCTTCAAATGTAAGCTCAAACTATTATCTTATTTTGCGATAGTTCAATTCTAAAGGGCGTATTTTGCCACGCCCTAGCGATGCTCTTGTTTGCGTCTAGATAACACATGCAAATGACCTAAACTCACAAAAATTGAAGCACAAGGTTAATGCCAAGTTAGCCAACATAGGTAACTTTGAATGTATGCAAACTATGTGCTTCGATCGCAAGCCGTGACGGTGATCAATCGCCACATATATTTATAATCTGTATGGACACACTGTAAATTGTCTACATGGTGCGTGATCTAGATGCGGATCTCAATTGATTACCTTATGTTTAGAACTTAGATATCCAATTCAGATTATATGAATAAAATTCAATGTCAGCCACCGTTATGAGCTGGAAAACATAGATTGGAATGAACAGAAACCTTTGAACAATCGGTCTATTACGTTCTTAAATTGACCTCATCATGTGCGACCAGTTATCTGCGACAATGCCGGCAGAGTTCCTATAAAATTCCTATTTTCAGTTTCTGTATTCCGGGAAATCTAGCGCGTTGCACCAAGTCTCGATTCGTTTAATCTTGTTGATAGCATTTAACACTTGTAACTTATGTCTGTTTTCTGGGACCCCCGTGAAGACAACTACTGTGAATATGTGATGTAGGTGTTTGATCTATTGTGGGGTGAACAGTTTAACAGATAACTACCATTGGTATCGGACTACAACAATTTTACAGCTGTAACTGTGTACCCATGTCCAAGTGTGTCAAATCTTTATTATCTTTATAAAATAATGTAGACAAGTGACTTCCATTCCATGGGGTTGGTGATACGTTGATTGAACTACATGTCTTTAAGTGTCTTACTGTCATTTCTTGTGTAATGTTCGCCAGCTAGATAGAAATTCAATGCAATGTATCCCAAACCCTCCATGAGACTGAGATTGACTTGCCAACACAAGTTCCAACTGATGTTTATGGAGATTAACATTGTTATATAGTATCTAGTGAATTTTTCAGTTTTTATGTTTACCCATACCATAGTATGGTAAACATAGTGTCGTTGTCCGCATTGACCACTCGTCGTGTGTCCGTCCGTCCGTCTGTCCGTCCGTAGACACTTTACGTGTAATGCGATAACTCAAACATTTTCTACCTGATCAAAACCAAATTTTGTAGAGGGGGTTTTCAGCCCAAAATACAGATCGAGTTCGAATATGGGTTTGATCCGACTCTTTTTTTTACAGAGTTATGGCCATTTTTCGACTTAGAATTCACGCATTCTGCCATAACTCAAACACATTTTTTTATCTGATTGGAACCAAATTTGGTATATGAGTTTCTCAGACCAACATACAGATTGAGTTCGAATATGGGTTTGATCGGATTTTTTTTAATGGAGTTATGGTCCTTTGACATATAATTCACACATACTTCGATAAATCAACCATTTTTCATCTGATAGGAACCAAATTTGGTATGTGAGTTTCTCAACTCAAAATACAGATCGAGTTTGAATATGGTTAGATCCAATTTGTTATACCAGAGATATGGCCCTTTTTCAACTAAGAATTATCCAATTATAACCCAAGTAACTAACAATTAATGAATACCTGCTTCTCTGTGAGAGAGATAAAAAGACAATATGGTTTATTGAGAGTTATTTATAGCCCTCATATGTTAGCTCTGTATAAGAGACACAGATTAGTGAATTATTGGATAAATTGATTTAGCTATCTTTTTAACCACAACTTAGCCATGTGAATTTATTTAACTAGACCAATGGAGCTCTCTAAGTCCTTGGATGATGGGACTACATTGGATCAAACAGGGCAGAGATAGGTGATTTAACCCCTTTTACCCATTCCATGTCTTTCAACCTTTTCCATTAAATAAATAATTATATTATTTTGATATCTCACATGGAAATTTGCAACAACATGAATAGAACTGCTTACACTATGATAGTGGTGACAGGCTCTAGAGTTTAGATGTTATATTAACCCTTCTATATTGACACATACATTCCAATAATTTGTGTTATTACTGGTTATTATGTACATTTGTCATATACTACTTTAGATCATAACAGTATACTCTAAAATTCAACATTAAAAGATTATGATTCTGATCATAACAATTTACTATCGCCAAGGGATGGGTTAAACATCTGCCGATCGTGATCGGCCTCTCGTTTTCTAATGAGACACCGAATTACACACTGGTAAACAATGTCAATCACTAGCTGATTCAATTCGAGATTCGATTCGATGTCGATATCAGGAAGGAGATTCGATATCAAGATTCGATTCAATGCAAAATCTCCCATTCGCTGATCCCTACCTACTTTTATGGCATGAAAAATATTAAACATTTCACTGTTTTCCGGTACCAAGCACTTCTGTAAAATCTATTTTTCTCAAATGTGCAGTTCACATATCCATGATATCATATTTGAAGATATGAGAGGCGACTTAATATTTTTCTTGATTCTTGAAATTTATTGAATATTTTCAATTAGCAAGGCAACTACCCACAAATAATGTTCTATATTTGAGAATGTTCATTTCATGCCTGTTGATCAGTGAATAATTGGGCTGAGATGAGTTCTGGGTTATGGATACATAACCAAATTAAAGCTGACCACCATATCTCTTAACACTGTGGCATAATTCCAGTTATTTGCTCCCCGCTTGAGTGGACCACATTGCATATTAAGATCTGTATTCATTAGGCTGTAATATTTGTGTCTGCTTTATTCTTCATTATAATATATGGGGTATGATGCTATATTATGCAATTAAAAATCAACATTATAATACAAATGAAGCCTCCTCTCATAGAGCCAAGACTAAGCTATTTGGTGATTGGAGTGTTGTGTGAAATTATTAATTATTCCAGTAGTCCTTGGTACTGAAAGGGACAGAAAAAAAAAGAAAATATAGATCCAGAGAAACTCTTTTGCCATTTTTGGCTTGATTTATGCAAAACGTGGGTCTCCCCCTTATTAATATTATGGAGACATGAACTACATAGGTTCCAAATGTAGAGATGTTTTCTAAAGAATCCTATCAGAAAAATATAGTGTGCAATGAAGAAAAAATAAATTGGTTTGCAATCGCGTTAAGTACAGCTGAAAAATTGCAATTAACATGTTGACTGCCGAATGCGAGTTATCTCATATTTTTTGCATGCAATTGAATTGGAGTTGGCAGTCAACGTGTTTAAACCATTATTGCCATGAAGAATATGAATTGTTGAAATTTGTTCTTATTTCATTATCAATATTCCTCCAGTGACAAAATTCCACATGTGTGAAATCAATGTTTGTAAAGAGTTTACTGTAACAGCAGCCAATGTTTGTTTTCGATACAATACGGGTCACTGTGTATTTCACCATTAACTCACTTGCAGCACCATTGGCAGTCCGCAAGTCAATATATATTATTTTTGCAGTAGTAAAACAAACAAAAACATTATTTGTAACACTTTCGATAAATTTTTGGGCAATGAATAAAATTGTACTGTTTGAGGCGCATATATGTTTATAGTTGATATACGTTAATACATGGCACACATACATGTCAATATATATTATTTGATCAGCGGAATTCAATAACATTCTATTTAACTAGCTAGTGCATTGAGGGTCTGTAACCAATTCTATACTAGATACTCATTGACGAGTAGTTATCTCTTAGGAAATGTTCAGATAACGAGTTCAACAAATAACCATGATGAACATATTATTGGAACATTTTCCCTCCTTCCACACTTTTATTGTCTTAGTCCAGGAGATATTGGTCGACCTC
This sequence comes from Siphonodentalium dalli, assembly GCA_032622095.1. Lineage (NCBI taxonomy): Eukaryota > Metazoa > Mollusca > Scaphopoda > Gadilida > Siphonodentaliidae > Siphonodentalium > Siphonodentalium dalli. Next base: position 113,657,778 of record CP136062.1, on the reverse strand, counting down.
TGCACCCCCCCCCCCCCCCCCCCCAGGACTCAACTTCACCCCACTAATTTTCTTCCTTAAGGTCTCCTCTAATTTTTTTCACTTGTTAACAAGAAAAAAAAGTGGCCGCAGAGACTCCAGACAAAATGGCGTCCATCATGGCGGCCATTTTATTCAAATGCACCAGGTCTCTTTGATCGCCGTTATAGTAAAGATGATATCATGTGCGGTCTTGTTTTCCACTCGATTCGTTATGCTAATATACAACCCTTACAAATTAGCCAAAAATCCGACACCAGGATCCAATATGGCGGCCAAGATGGCCGCCGAAATGTGAAAATATGCTATTTTTCGGACATGTTACCACCTTTCGTTTGTCTCTGTGGGGAAATGTTGGCATCTTTGCGTCATGTTATAGATTTATCATATAGAGGAGTCATTGGCGACCACATGGGGACCATAATATACATTCATTGCGGGATATTTTTGTCCGATATCACGTTTTCCCAAATGCCGGTATAATAGGTCAAAGCCGAATCTACGTTAATAACGCGATGTAATGTTTCGAATCAATGAATGTTATTGCTATTATAACAACACCCATGTATATATATGTGCAGGAGATACTCAAGCTATGATTTCTCTTATACCTGAGTTGAGGAATATTTACCCAAATCCAAGATGGCGGCCATAATGGCCACCAGAAATCGAAAATCGCCGATTTTAACATCAGTGAGCATTATTGTCATGACAACTACACACCTGTTTACTATTGTGAGTTGGGAACACTGAGGCGAAGAACTTTCCTTGTACCATATCCACATAAAAGTCCCCCAAATCCAAAATGGCGGACAGATTTTGAAAAATCACCGAAATTCCCTCATATTCACATCATTGGGCATTATTGTCGAGACAACTCCACCCATGCTTACAGTTGAGTTGGAAATACTGAGGTGAAGTAATTACATTACATCTCATGCAAGAAATTGTTTTCCAAATCGAAGATGGCGGCCAAAATGGCGACCGAAATTAGAAAACAAGTCTACATTCCTTTATTTTCTTACGATGGGCGTTATTGTTTCGCGATTTCTATCCACCATTACATGTTTATATGGAATAGTGACATGAAGTATTCATTAGGGTTTGTAGTAGGGCGGCTCCGTGTCAAAAAAGGGGTGAATCGTGCATTTTATGGTAAAAGCAACAAACTTTGTATACAACATCCTGAGGTGATATCTTGTGGATTTGGATATCATGCCAAGCTAGGGAGGGCCCATGGTTGCCATGGTAACCACAGAAAAACATGGCTGCCAAAAATGCCAAATTTGCTTTTTGTGGAAGTGCAATTTCTTTGTTTTACTTCTTTTTAACACATTAGAAGATACAATATTACTTTAATTACATGTTTTAACCAAGTGTGCACGTTGGGCGTTATTAACACATTGGCTTTACCACTGTTTGTGAAAAATGGCGGACAAAATGGCCGCCAAAACAGACAAGATGGCCGCCAAGAGATATTTTTGTTTTGTTTTATTAAACTTGTTCATAGCGGAAATCTTGCAACAATTATATTTTCTCAGACAATGTGACAATTTTTGAAGTATCACAGTTCGGATAAAAGGGTAAGTACATTTCGTAGCTTTCTAAACATAGTTCAGGACCTATTCATGTGATGATATATTCCTTCATGAGATCTCCAATTGATGTTTGACAATTAAACATATTTCTCAATACAATACGATATAACGGTTTTATGCAAAATGGAAATTCATCACATTAACCAAAAGAGAGTTATGCCTCCTGAATCTAACCCAGAATCTTAGTTGATCTGATACTTGTCACCATGACGTCGCTGACGTCATGATGTCATCAACTAACTGGTGGTTTCTTGTCAATACCAAGTTTCCTAATAGAATCCATTGTTCTAACGTGTATACCGGTTCTACATAGTCCATGTCTTCACATTCACATCAAATGGGGTTGTTATTGGCATGTCTCTACACTATTAAGGTAAATATATGGCATTTCATTGACATTATTATGTTATGTATAGTGTTAGTTAGGGGTCTTTTCTGTGAGTGCATATAAGAAAGAACATTATGCTGCTCAAAGTTGTTTTGATGTGTTAATACTGTTATGGTGGGGCAAGTTTTCCTGGCAAGCGCCTAGGAAAGAGAACGCTGCCCAAATTGTATTTGACATATGGTGTTATGGGTGGTGAAATTATTCCTGGCAAGCGCCTAGGAAAGAGATCGCTAACCAAATTTTATTTGACATATGGTATTATGGGTGGTGAAATTATTTCTGACAAGCGCTTAGGAAAGAGGACGCTGCCTAAATTGTATTTGACATATGGTGTTATGGGCGGTGAAATTATTCATGGCAAGCGCCTAGGAAAGAGAACGCTGCCCAAATTGTATTTGACATATATGATGTTATGGGTGGTGAAATTATTCCTGGCAAGCGCCTAGGAAAGAGAACGCTGCCCAAATTTTATTTGACATATGGTCTATGGTATTATGGGTGGTGAAATTATTCCAGACAAGCACCTAGGAAAGAGGACGCTGCCCAAATTGTATTTGGCATATGGTGTTATGGGCGGTGAAATTATTCCTGGCAAGCGCCTAGGAAAGAGAATGCTGCCCAAATTTTATTTGACATATGGTATTATGGGTGGTGAAATTATTCTAGGAAAGCGAACGCTGCCCAAATTTTATTTGACATATAGTGTTATGGGTGGGGAAAGTGAATTCATTATTAACGGGAAATACATAGTAACAGTAACAAGAATGCTGCCATAATGCATTGTGTCCGTTTATGTTCAAGCGGAGTTCAGTTCATGAATTTTTTAAAGGTTTATTTTTCTTTCTGAAAAGCACATTTGCTTGGCTATATGCATTGCAGTGAAATGTCTTAATTACTTCCACAGGTGTGAATACGGCAAAGGATGGATGCGACTGGAGACGCAAAATGTTTCCCAAAATCCGTGGGTTGCCACAATTTACTTCTTAAAGATTCACATTCGACTGATTTGCCAAATGAGCAGGTACATAGAGTTCCCATCTGTCACAATATATAAAATATAGCTCCTTAATTATTGGTAAATGCAGTCGGAACATGAGACACGGGTTTTTTCTTCACAAGGTGATAATTTATGTTATTTCAACAGGTCATTCCCATGCATATGAAGTCTATATAGTATTATTTTATTCATATATTAATGTACTCTGATCATCACTGTGACTAAAGTTGAAAAATTATTGTCTATTGTAAGTTTTAATGCCACTTAGAAGTTTTAGCTCCAAAATAAATCTAATAACATTCACTTTCGAATTTTTCCCAGTATCAAAATAATTGATAAATACTTGAACTAACTTTCTACGATCATTATATGCCACAGAATGACGCATTGAAGTCATAAAACATACAACTTTGAGAACGATGGCTGGTTACCAAACACAAACAGCCATTAGAGAAAATTGCGGAGTTATTAACCCTTTTCAACTTAGAAAATTTTAACATTATTTAAATTTCTTTAACAAATCGTCATCGACTTGCCGTTTTCGGGGGACACTGTGGTCGGCTGACCTTTTATTAACATAATATCGCAACAAGTGAACTGATAAATAACGGTACAAACCAAGTCAGACTCAAAATCAATTCATTTCATTCTGGGCATTTATAAGGATGCCAGTAGCTTGCCGACATTGCAATTTCATCCAATATCTTCGGGTCTGTAAATTCTAGTAGGCATGTTATTTGATATATATTGAAACTATTAAACTATATTTTACAGATGGTTGAAACACGTGTCACTGTCAGTGAATGGTGGGGTTGGAACTGATGAAGCCATATCATGGGCAGCCTATCATACACATCATCCAGATCTGGGCACTGACTCTGGGTGAACGACTTCATATCTCTTGTCTTTGTTTCAAGAAGATGCCGCAACAGTATCAATGATACGCCATTCGTTCGATGTCATCAAGAAGATAACAAACCTTACAAATCCAGAGCAACCACCCGTAATAGCAATGGATCAGCCATTGTTTGCTATAGCTAAAGGTATCCAGTGGAAATGGGCAGAACTTTATGGTGAATCTCAATTCATTATCATGTTTGGTGGTTTGCATATCGAAGCGGCGGCTTTGAGAACTGTGGGCGATTTCCTCAAGGGCAGTGGTTGGAATGATCTACTAGTGCAGGCAGGTGTGGTAACATCTGGTGTTGCAGATTCTCTCCTGAAGGCATCACATATAAGCAGAACAAGACGGGCTCATCAAGTGACTGCGTGTGCTCTGTATGCAGCTTTGGACGATGCATACAATGAAAATGGCGGAGAGGGTCGGTCTGTTCAGAGCATGGATGAATGGTGTTCGCAACAACAACAAAGTCAGCCAATGTTTAAGTTCTGGTTCACTGTTCTACAGTTACAACTGGCAATACTAATCTTTATCCGATCCATCAGAACTGGAAACTTCGAGCTATATACTCAGTCTCTTGCCAGACTAACCGGATGGTTCTTTGCTCTTGATCATTATAATTATGCAAGATGGATCCCAGTTCACATCAGGGATATTGTCACATTACAACGTCGGCATCCATCTGTCTACACTGCATTCAAGAAAGGAAAATTTACTGTGGGAAAGACAACACACGCGTTCTCTAAGATAGCTATTGACCAGGCACACGAGCAAAATAATGCTATTGTTAAAGGCGATGGGGGCGCAGTTGGCTTGATGGATAGCCCATCTGCATTGCAGCGATGGATGGTCAGCGGACCAGAGATGGCAAGGCTCATTACTGAGTTTGAAACTGCAGTAGACAAGAATAGTACAAATGGCTCTATAGATATGCGTCACCATGAAGATAGGCCAGCATTCCAGAAGTCATTCAGGCAAGATGTCGCATCCCTCAAGTCGACACTAATTGGCTATGGTAATCCATTTTCAGAGAAAAATGGCGATCTTCTGGTGATCACTACCCGTGACATCCTACCAAGTAATGTTGTCGACACAATTTATAGAATTGAGGAGTTGGGCCGAATTCAGTATGAGGATTATGTAAAGGCACCGTTTGTGAACCTGAAGAAAATACCGCTTGACGAAACCATCAGCAAGAATTCATTGCCACTTTTAAATGCACCACAGAAGCTCAACGACAACAAACACAAACTAACTGTAAACGCTTTAAAGAGTGATATACACTTATTTTCAAGACTGTATGTCGCTTGTCAAGTTCGTGACGGGAACCTTTCTGACTTCTTTTCTCACGAGAATCACCCATATCCACCATCTCTCTCTGAAGAAGGAAAGCTGAGATTCACTTCTAAATGCGACATTGTTAAGTGTCTAGAAGCGTCCATCACACAAGAAGATGAGACAACGGGTGAAGGGAGATCAGTAGTTCCGGATGTCGTGGTGCTTGATGGCTCGGCCATCGTTAACATGTTGAAACCTGGATTTGCCAGGACATTCGGGGAGTATTCCCAAGATGTGTTTATACCATATGTTAACTCATATCTGGAAAAGCTCAGCGTGTGGATATTGTCTGGGACGAATACCGGGATGGCAGTTTGAAAGAACAAACTAGAGATAAAAGAGGAAAGGGCAAACGCCGTCGAGTGGAACCTACCAGTACGATTCCGAAAAACTGGACAGAATTTTTGAGAGAATCGGAGAACAAGAAGGAGCTATTCGTTTATCTGGCACATGAAGCTGTAAAGATATCAACTCACAAGCAAGTCATTAGCTCAATTGGTCCGGGAGTTATTTGCCGACATCAACAGGACAATGGAAAGCTGGACAATTGCTATCACGAGGAAGCCGATAGTCGCATGATGGTCCATGTCGCAGATGCTGTCTCTAAGAATTTTAACTCAATTGTCATCAGAACAGTAGATAGTGATGTTGTTGTGTTGGCTGTTCACATGTACGCCCGACTTGGTGGGAAGCCGTCACAGCTATGGATAGCGTACGGAGTGGGCATACATTTCCGACACATCCCTGTTCACAGAATATCAGCATCTATTGGGGTTGACAAGAGCCTAGCACTCACGATGCTCCATGCATTCACAGGTTGGTGTCACTTTTCACGTCAAGTACGTGCCAGTGCTAAATATCACTAGGGATTTGATTATTTTATGAGAAAAGATTCGTTCAGAGTAATTGTTCATACTCTTTGAAAAATAACAATTCCACAGACATTTACGTTTTTACCTAAGTGAGTCAATTGGAACTAAATGACACACATGAATGCAGGATGTTTGGTGTTCAAAACTATTACATATTTAAAAAAAAACACTATTCCACATAATAAACAATTTGTAAAAATGATCTATCTCTCTCACAAAACATACCCAATTATTTACAATAAATAAATGGAACTGAGTGACATCGAAATATCTAATTAATCGGACTATGAGTGATTTCGGTGAGGTTGCAGTTATTGGTTATTTAAATGGATCTTCAAAATGTATGTTTATAAAGTAGCCAACACAAGCCTTTTCGACAACTTTGCAGGATGTGATACGGTATCTGGATTTTCCGGGAGGGGTAAGAAGACAGCTTGGGACACATGGTCAAAGAATCCGTATATCACGGAAACATTCAAGAATTTGGTTATTGATCCGACTCTGACAAATGTGGATGATTCAATGGACGTTATCGAGAAATTTGTTGTGCGGTTGTACGAGAAGTCCAGTGAATCCACTACTGTAAACGAGGCGAGGCTCCGCTTATTTGCTAAAAAAGGTCGGGATTTGGTGAATATACCTCCAACAAAGAATGCATTGGAAAACCACGTAAAAAGAGCGGTGTATCAATCAGGCCACTGCTGGTATAATATTGATGCTGGGTATAGCGCCCCGGAGCCAGAATCTTGGGGATGGACAAAGAGCCCTGAAGGAAGTTGGAGTGTGAGATGGACTGATCTTCCAGAAGCATCCAAAGCTTGTCGTGAACTATTACGATGTGGTTGCAAAAAAGGGTGCAAAAACAATTGCACATGCTCGATGGCATCATTAAGCTGTACCGCTCTATGCAGTTGCAATTGCAATTAAGTGTTGCCAACAATGGCAATGCTGCAAACGTTTCCAACTCTTTAGGGTGCGTTCACACATCTAGCAAAATTGACTGGCGATTTATTATGAATACTTCATTGCACATTCCTTAATGTCACTTATTCGAATTGCAAAATGAGTATCTTCGATTGTTTTATCCCCTATTGGAGCGAAGAAATACCACGAGTTATTGCACGATTGATTCTTATAACATATTAGAAGCTTATTTTCGAGCACAATTCAGTTGTATAACTATAGGGAATTGCATATATATATATATATCACTGTACTTGTACATGTAGCTGTTCATATCATAGGATTTTATAGCACTTAACGTCAGAATGTCTGTAAATTTGCCAGCGCGTGAACGTACCCTTAATTGAATGCATAAGTACTGCATCAGTGATTATTTCTAAACTTCATTTTTTAAATCTGGCTAACACGTGTGCTGATTCTGTGTAAGTTATGAAATCTTTGCAATCAAGCATGGGTTTATTGATCATAGTATCATAGTATCACGGTTGCATACAGAAAATAATTGCGTTTGCTATTGCACATGTATACAATTCATATATCATACCTTGTCGCACATAATTCGCATCGATCCTCATAATAAAAACATTTGCTTACCTGTATTTTGAAGAACTACAGTTATTATAAATATCATAAATATTTTAACTTTGTTGTACATGTATGTTGCGCGTATGATACCACCATGATTAGAAGCTTGTCGAATTGTGACCAAAGTGTTATAGCTGCAAATATGTAATCGGGTAGCTCCATAGCAACGGTTGCCATGCAGTGTGTTTTGCCAGACCAATGGTCGATATTGTCCACACACATTCGGTAAAATGATATTACATAATGTTGAGGCGGAAGATTGTCATGATCAACTTTCAGACAGTTTGATATCATATAAATTCGTCTCGTTTCATTATAACCATCACGTATAGTAATCAAAACATACAACCAATATGTACATACAATTGTTTTTTCTGCATTATATATATGCCAATCCACCATCTTCTAGTCTATAACTTGTTTGCAATCCTTAAAGTTGTTATATATACCGGTATATATATATACAGAGTGATTTATCAATGTTTATATTTTCTTGTCAAAGTACATTTTCATAAACAATAAATATACATACACGCCTCAGTAAAATGTTGATATACATAGCCAATAATAGGGATTTTCCAACAAATGGCGGCCATTTTATCCACCATTTTGAATCTACCCAACTATAACGGAAACATGGGTCAATGGATATACAGCCTAATCCCTTTCCAACACAAATAGATGCATAAAACATTGTTTTTAAATCAGAAACTGAGTCAAAACGATGCACACTTGTTGGAATTTTTTTTTTTTTTTTTTTTTTAAATGGTTGCCATGGCAACCATGGGCATTTTCCAGCTTGGCATGATATCCATAATGTCTTAAATTTATATGTAGTACATGCGTGCCAAGTTTGGTGCTTTTACCATAAAATGCACGATTTTGTCATCTATCCGCCCCACTATTGGCAATTGATACTCACAGCCAAGATCGCTGCTAAATTGGCGGATATTGAAATTGACAAGAAATCGATATTTTCAGATATTAATTTCAACTTTTTGTCATAGATATGGACGAAACTGTACATAAACCATCTACTAGTTCAACTTAAAGGTATCAAAACGCATAACATAGATCGTATCATTCTGGAAAGATGAAAAACCACAATTAATATCGCGATGTGGCATTTCGAAATCCATTCTCCACTTAGCGTCGATAATGGCCGTAAGCGTAGGTGCGCCGAATAGTTATATCAGAACAATTACCTGATAACAGATTCTGATTTGCCACTTCACGTCCATAATTATTCCATTTCTTTGTCTGATAAATCTAGGTCGCTCACACCGACAAAGTATTCAACACTTCCTGGGAGTAGGATCCCTCTAATCATAACGTTTCAAACAATTCATTTTCCGGTGTCTAGCTTACGATTTTAAATATTTGCTAAATATGATATTTGTGCGTTATCTTGAACTAGGAAGGCATATGACCGATGAGTATACAAGCTTACAGAAGGTCATCTCTATGTATGTGTCTCATACCCCATGGGGATAATGACATGTACACCTGGCGAACCAGTTAGCTAGTCACTTCTCAATAGATGGTTCGTCAACTCACAAACTCAGCGAACGCATTGGCATATGTGGACAACTTCGACAGTGTTTCGAAGGTTGCTAGCTGTCTCATTCCCTTTGGGCAGTTGTCTATCTGCTAAGGAGAAGACCATAGTGTACAGACTACCCATACTTCTTGACCATGATCCGAAGCAAACTGTGACGCCCCGCAGTTGTCTCGTCGAATATCTCACAGCAGAGAAGAACAATGCTCGTGGTGCTAATTTGTGGACATGCGCCATGATAGTGGGAATGAAATGGGCCACGGTATACACCACCCGTACACCTGGTGCATGTTTAAGATATAGAATGTCATGCGTGTCGGTTTTATTTGCTGTGGTAAGATTGTATTTCCACATCCGTTTCGAAGCCTTTCTGATTCAACTACGTACATTTTTGTCTGGATAATACTATGCTAGCCTCCCTCAAAACAGTCGGATGGACTAAAGGATAATGTCTTTATAGCATGAATGTATGCGTTTTTTGTTATCCTCTCTCAGGGTTAGTGTCAGTATGTGGGCGGTATTATTCAAGAACATGTCAGGAAATGTGGTGCATTTATTTCACTATGTATTTAAAGAACAATTTACAGTCTCGATGGCAATGGCTGTTGACGTTGGGGAACGCGACCTTTATGATCATATAGCTTTAAATATATAACTTTAGAATATAGTAGTTAATGTCTCATGCAATGGTGATGTTACCAAGAAATCACTTTGTGTATCAACGTTTGTTGAACTGAATGCAAGAGCTCATCAACGTAACTTTCCTCTGGATGTTCTTCGCGTTGAACATTTCACCCTTTTGTTGATGGCATTTGTACTTTCTTGAACCATACCATCCAGCGTGAGTATGACATATCAACCAACTATCAAAGGTATCGCCTTTAAGACTAGACCCCAGTCTTGGTGGGGCTTATACAGCAGTAGCCAATGGCACACGCCTGGTTCAATTGTTTAAGACGGCTTCCAAACGGATGGGAACATACAATCTTAGCATACAAGGAAAGCAAAGCCACACATGAGATCCTGTCTGAATCTAAAACATAACAAAATAAGGGGCGGTGCAGTCATGGTCCTATTTCATTTCCACTATCATGACACCAGGGATGTGGCTAGAGGGGGGTGTCTCACCCCCCCCCCCCCCAGCAGAGAGCTATATTTTCAATAGTTGGAAATTTCATACCTGCCACAACGAAATTTCACACCAACAATAGGTTGAAAATGTTCTTGTAGTTTGATTATAGAACAATTTATTGGGGGGAATTTATTGTTTTTCGACCAATATTTGCATATGTTCCTATTTTTGGTCAAAAATTTTGCCAGAAATGGTCATCAGTTGGAAATTTACCAACCTTAGGGGGGTGACAGGTCGGAAATTTCCAACACTTGGAAAGCTTGTGTCCTGGTCTCTCCCCCGTGGCCAGTCAAAAACTTCTAGTTAATTTAAGAAAACAATATTGTCATACAATTGGTCAACATTGTCATTGGAATTTTAATCAGTTTGAAAATTTCCAACCTAAGTGGGGGTGTAGGGTTTGAAATTTCCAACAGTAGGAAGGCTTGAGGCTAGTCTAGATGTTAGGATTTTGCGGTGTGTCATTGCCCCATCCACATGGCCAATACAAAACTGCTAATTAGTTTAGCAAAACAATATTTGTCTGGAATTAGATCACTAGTTGTTTTTTGGGGGGCAATTTTCAGGTTAAAATATCTTAATGTTCTCATACTGGGAAAATAGAAGCATGGCTTATGAATATATAGGAATTTAGGCCTGAGCGTGAGGTACAAGGGGGGTGGTGCAAATGGAATTATGCAAAAAGTTATGTTGGTGTGATTCCGACTCAAGGGGGGGGGGGGGTGCAAATGGAATTATGCAAAAAGTTGTGTTGGTGTGAGTCCGACTCAAGGGGGGGGGGGGTGCAGTTGGGAATCCCAAGGTGGACGCCCCCCCCCCCCCAGCGGAGTCCCTCTAGCCACATCCCTGCATGACACATACCCACAAACTAGCACCGTGTGTATTGTTATCATCTGCTTGGATCTGTTCGGTGAGACGATTGCTGGACGCCAACAAGCTTGTTCTTATGATCATGTTCAAGGAGTTTGGGTATATTATGCATTATGGTCTTCTACGCCTTAGCAGAAATGCATCCGTCAAATGTAGGGCTTTCAACATTCGAAGCCATATACAGAAGTTGTCCGGGTACGTCAGTGCATTATATGAGTGTGTGAATTGATGAACCATATATTGAGAAGTGGCTGTTTGGGAAGATCATCAGGTGTACACGTTGTTAACCCCATTAGGTCACCAAAGCTGACAATACGCAGATAGATAGGTCCTTCTGAAACTAGTATACGCATCGACTGAATACCTTTCTAGTGTATCGCACAAGATGACGCCTATACCCCATATGTAGCATCTGAATTATACCATAAGCTATACCACGAATGAAGCTCGCTAAGAATTCCAAACTTTCGAAACAAGCACGTGAGCTGGACACCGGCATATCTATTGTTTGAAACATTCCGATTAGCGGCACCCTTCTACAAACAAGTGTAGTAAATTGTTCTTGTGAGTGAGATAGATTAATCTGACGAAGAGACAGAAACGGGTCTAGATAATGCTGAATGTGGCAATTGAGAATAAGCTCAGGTACTGTTGTATTGATTCTTGGAAGTCATAATATGACTATTCGGCACACCTATATACGGTTACGGCCAGTATGAGCCCTTAGTGGAGAATTTATTTTGAAATGCCACATCGCGATTGTGGGTTTTCATCCTTCCAAAAGACTACGACTTCCATTGGAACTAATAGACGGCTTATATTATGTACCGTTTCGTCTATACAAATTGATATTATGACAAAAAGTTGAAATTAGTATGCGATAATATCGGCTTCTTTTCAATTTCTGGCCCCCAGTTTGGCCGCCTTATTGACTGTGAGTATCACTTGCCAAACCCTAATGAATAATTCATACATATCAACATGTAATGGTGGGTAGAAATCGCGAAATAATAACGCCCATCCTAAGAAAGTAAAGGAATGTAGGCGTGTTTTCAAATTTCGGTCGCCATTTTGGCCGCCATCTTCGATTTGGAAAACCATTTCTTGCATGAGATGCAAGGTAATTACTTCAACTCAGTATTTCCAACTCAACTGTACGCATGGATGGAGTTGTCTCGACAATAATGTCCAATGATGTGAATATGAGGGAATTTCGGTGATTTTTCAAAATCTGTCCGCCATTGTGGGCGCCATTTTGGATTTGGGGGACTTTTGTTTGGATATGGTACAAGGAAAGTTCTTCGCCTAAGTGTTCCCAACTTTCAATAGTAAGCAGGTGTGGAGTTGTCATGAAAATAATGCTCACTGATGTTAAAATCAGCGATTTTTCTATTTTTGTGGCCATTTTGGCCGCCATCTTGGATTTGGGTAAATATTCCTCAACTCAGGTATAAGAGGAATCCTAGCTCGAGTATCTCCTGCACATATATATGCATGGGTGTTGTTATAATAGCAATAACATTCATTGATTCGAAACATTACATCGGGTTATTAGCGTAGATTCGGCTTTGACCTATTATACCGGCATTTGGGAAAACGTGATATCGGACAAAAATATCCCGCAATGAATGTATATTATGGTCCCCATGTGTTCGCCAATGACTCCTCTATATGATAAATGTATAACATGACGCAAAGATGCCAACATTTTCCCACAGAGACAAACGAAAGGTGGTAACATGTCCGAAAAATAGCATATTTTAATATTTCGGCGGCCATCTTGGCCGCCATATTGGATTCTGGTGTCGGATTTTTAGCTAATTTGTAAGGGTTGTATATTAGCATAACGAATCGAGCGGAAAACAAGACCGCATGTGATATCATCTTTAATATAATGGCGATAAAAGAGACCTGGTGCATATACAAAAAATGGCCGCCATGATGGACGCCATTTTGTCTGGAGTCTCTGCGGCCACTTTTTTTTTCTTGTTAACAAGTGAAAAAAATTAGAGAAGACCTTAAGGAAGAAAATTAGTGGGGTGAAGTTGAGTCCTGTGGGGGAGGGGGTGCAGAGGTCGACCAATATCTCCTGGACTATCTGTTGTCTGCTTAAAAACCCCTCCAGATGAGCAATAGGCCATTCCAATGTTTACTTTTATAACTCAGTGGGAGAATCCATTCAGTATAGAAATAGTTAATGCAGAATAAGATAAGATCAGCACCACAACACTACCATACTACGTCTCAGTTTATCATGTGAACTCTGCCGCCCCCCAACCACACAGTCTCTCGGGTGAATTCTACCACCCCTCTGAATTCCTTGTCGAAAAGTACTTAGAATCCGTATCAAACAGAAAGTGCCATATTCCATAAAGAGCCCAGTTGTGAGACTGATTATCTCAGGTGAATGAATTATGATACCCCACATCTCAGTTGCTGAAAAAAACAGCTTATTTTGTTTTCGCGAACTGCCGTGGCCCTGATTGGAACACTATCAACAATCGTCTAGGTCAGTCTGGTAGCTGGGTCGACTATACTTCACGTGTGGCTCTGCACGTAGTCCCAAGTCTGCTAGCTCTGCGCGGTCATGTCCCAGTGTCATGTCACAGTCGGTGACAATGTGAACAGCACTTTTATTATTCCACTGACTGGGATCATCTTTTCTAGTTGAAGTGGTTTATACAGTCAAGTTCGCTTAAAGGTACTCAATCCGATTCGATGAGCCCCATATCATCAGATTCCAACAACAACAACAACAATTTTTTAAATGTTGCTTCAGTTATTAGAATCGATTAATTGCCCAAAAATAATGCTAACCAGTCACCTATAGTATAAAATTGCCCAAAACATGTTATCAACATTTTGTTCAACGAACTTTGGCTGGATTGTCAAATATCTAACACCCAAAGCCACTTGACTTTAGAGTTATCCATCTTCATCTGCAATTTGGTCCGAAACCATCAGCTTGACGAATATTTGCCAGGCCACCAAAAATTACATATCTCAGGGAAATAATTAATTTCAAAATTTGATATGTCATCACTCTGAGCTTTGATGGGTGGGTTACTCAACTCAAATCAAATATTTTCTACCCCGAAGCCAAATAAATAGTAATTTGGGAACGTTAATTCAGATTATGCATCTTAAAATGCAGGTAACAAAATTGTGTTTATTTCCACTGGCTGCCTTTCGTAGCTGGTAGTAAAGGTACCAGTGGTTTTGTTATTTCAATCACCGGTATCCTCACTTTGAGATTAAGTGGTTTATAATGGAGATCTCTGCCCATCTGTCAATCTAGGCCTACCTCACGGGTCATTTGTACTTCAAATTGAATGCTGATTAAAAGTATCATAGCTCTTTAAAAAACACTTCTCTGGTGACTGTCCGGTATCCGGCCAATAATAGAAAAAAAATCCACAAGTGTATCGTCGTAAGTATGGCCGTCCGTAAACAATTGTCATTTGGCTCATATTTGGTGTGGATGTTCAAATGCGGTCAATAGGTGCGAAGCCAGGACCATAACTATTTCCCTACATAGTAATTCTTAAAATGACTTCTTCTCAAGAACTATCAGGCCTATTTTGCTTATATTTGGTATGGAGGATCCTTGGGTGAATGGGATTCAGATTTGTTCAAATGGGGTCAACATGTGAAATAGCGACGGAGCCAAGGACTCAACTTTCCCTCTATAGTAATTCTTAAAACATCATTTCCAGTACCGAATGGGATAATATTTGGTGGGGATAGTCCCTAGGTGACTGCGATTCAGATTAGTTAAATTGAGGTCACCAGGTCAAATAGTGGCGGAGCCAAGGACATAACTCTTTCCCTCTATAGTAATTCTTAAAACGACTTCTCAAGAACCATCGGTGTCAGACCGGTTTTCCGAAGACCTATTACTACGAAGGCCCAAAACTCCGAAGACCCGATTCTCCGACGGTCCACAACTCCGAAGACCCTATTCTCCGACGGTCCACAACTCAGAAGACCCGATTCTCCGACGGCCCATAACTCCGAAGACCCGATTCTCCGACGACCCATAACTCCGAAGATCCGATTCTCCGAAAGCCCATAACTCCGAAGGGCCGATTCTCCGAAGACCTATAACTCCGAAGGCCCGATTCTCCGACGGCCCATAACTCCGAAGGTCCGATTCTCCGAAGATTTTGTTTTATCGGGGTATTATCGTTTACTAAATAGTGTACAGTCCAGTGGCGAAGCCAAGGGGTCCCACAATTCCCACTGCCCCCATTAAACCTCTACTTGCTATTTCAGACAATAAGGGCCCCTACCAAAACATGTCCAATGTCATGTAAACGCCCGGAAATCGTTCATGGGCATCAAAATATTCAAACTTTTCCTACTGCCCCCACCTAAATGGGAATCCTGGCCCGCCACTGACTATACACCAGATACTATAACGTTACGTTGGCCCATGAGATGCCAGAGTAAAATGTACAGGGGTGAACGGGGAAGAACTTGTCGCCCCTGTGCATGGTATAGGCTACTCTGACATTCTTGCAGCGTTTCGTTATAATATACCCGGTGCACACCAGTGGCGGAGCCATGGTTCCCATTTAGGGGTGCACATTAATTAGCATATGTGGGGGATATATCATGCATATGATATGCCGAAAGCATATCACGAAGGCCTGATTTGGGGAGCGCATACATGGGAGGGGTCGCCCCCAATCGTTGGTCCGGGGGCTCCCCTGGGCAGGAAGACTGTGAATATTTGAATGCCTAGGAGGGATTTCCTGACGTTTACATGACATTTGACACGTTTTTGGGGGGCGGTCTTCTCTAGGGCCCCATTGACCCCGCCACTGGACTATACCTTATTTAATAAGCGATAAAACATGATCTTCGGAGAATCGGACCTTCGGAGAATCGGACCTTCGGAGAATCGGCCCTTCGGAGTTATAGACCTTCGGAGTTATAGACCTTCGGAGTTATGGGCGTTCGGTGTTATAGGCCTTCGGAGTTATGGGCTTTCGGAGTTATGGGTCTTCGGAGTTATGGGATTTCGGAGAATCGGGACTTCGGAGTTATGGGCTTTCGGAGAATCGGGGCGTCGGAGAATCTGACCTTCGGAGAATCGGATCTTCGGAGTTATGGGTCTTCGGAAAAACGCTACGTAACCGAACCATCAGGCCTATTTAACTTATATTTGGTATGGATAGTCCCTGTGTGACTGGGGTTAACATTTGTTCAAGTTGGGTCACCAGATCAAATAGGGGCGGACCCAGGGATATAAATCTTTCCCCTCTTCAGTAAATATTAAAACGTCTTCTCCACAACTGCAAGACCGAATGGAGTTATATTTGGTGGGGATAGCCACTTCGTGACTTTTGTTCAAATGGGGTCAACATATTGATTTATTGTTTTTTAAATGTATTTTGTTTTTTTTTTTAAATATTTTTTTTTTTTTTTTAATTAAAATTTTGAAAAAACTAACGACGTTATAACATCTGCCAGCTACCCCAAGTCAGACCCCCAAACTTGGTTGAAATCGGTCCTGGGATCTGGGAGAAAAATAGCAAACAGACAGATGGACAGAAATATTCAAGAAGGTCTTTACCCTTGCCAATTCAAGGGTCAAGCCCACCTTTCACATTCCCAATGCAACAAAACTTCTTTGAAAACTAAGTGGGGAAAATATGTCCTACCCATAAGATTACATGGTGTATTCTCATCGGTTAATTGAAACGAGGCTACGATAAGGTCATTGCCTGATTGCGCAACAGAAGAAAGTCTGTATATTTTAAAGTGATGTGAAACACTCAGGTTGAGTGATCAAACACACACAGTCATTCTGATATATTAATTAAATTAAATGACTATCGATGGCGAAATCGTTTGTGTTTGTTTATCGCCGATAGTTGCGTCCCGAATCCAGATGTAAATATTTACAAGTGAGGGTAGTTCAGATTATGTTTTCTATGGAGTGGTATGGTCGATTTCTTTGAAATTTTCGGCGATGTTAGTAGAATGCTACATTCCACAAATTGGCATAGAGCCTGAATACTAACTTATCAGTCTCGCGCAGTTTGGTCCAGTTGGAAGGGGATGGGCTATGAGCTATGGTGGAGGGGGTCAGGAGTGTGCAGTTGGAATTTCAAGGTGGACACCCCCACCGCTCAACGAAGACCCTCTAGCTATGTCCATGTTTAGAACTACTTATTTTAAAGGGATTTGACTAGTATAGTCTTCAGAATCCCAGTCATCTCTGTCTTTACAGTCAGCTGAGGTAATAACAGTGTTTGGTTTCTGACACTGACTTATTGCATGGAATTCTAAGACCAGTAACATGTTTTTAGTTTTTATGAACCATTTTGTGCTGATAATTTGATTAGTTTGGGTCAGATTACCCCCCTTCCACCCAACCATAGACATATGCTATCAGATATTTTATAACTCAAATATTTTATGGTACAGTTTATGATAACACACCCCTGACCAGTATATTGAGGGTTATTTGGTTGATTTGCTTAAAAACATTGACCCTCAATTTCGTTCACATATGCTGCTGTACAATAATTTGAATAGTTTTCACCCGGTCACTGTGATAATCACATCCAAGTTAACCGTGAAAATTGTTCACCGGTATATTTTTTTTTTTTTGGTTTTGAAATTATGAAACACCAACCTCTAACCATGGCAAGAACACATACAAAGCAATATTTTATCTGATCAGTCTCATATTATATGTATACATCTCCAAGTTAATGATGGAATCCACCTAATATATGTATGAATTCGCCGATGTATCTTCGTGGATGTCCTGTTGTTGCAGTATGTAAATCTTATGACAGCGTAATTGCTTTCGATATTTTGGTCAGAAGAAGTTTATTGCGGGAATACAATGCATAATATAATGTTCAGGTAACTTTGCTGTACCGTAAAATTGGGTGACTTTGGACAGCGAGATTACTTCGGGCAGAATGAATCTCCGAGGGTACAAACATTTAATGCTTTCTTGTGACACATTTTATAAATCCACTTGTGTTTTACTTGTCAGTCAACCCTGACCTTCAATTTAAATGTTTTTTGAGCTCGAATACGTTCCAGATATCACCAGGAGCGGTCTGTAACGCAGTTGAAAGTTTTTCTTGTTTTTTTTAACGTATGTCAAAACTTGCAATTGACGCCCTGATAATTGCATGACATATTGAAACCAAATTATGACGATAAACATGGATGTTCAATTATATGGTCTAAAATGAGACAATAAATAAAACTCAACCTTTTAGATTTTTCACATTGGAAACACCCTTTTGTGGGCCCTTAAAATGCGTGTACATATTTCATAATTGTCATAACTTTAATTTGGCACGTCCGATTTTAAAAAGGTGTTCGTATATGCTTTCTCACCAAGCACATACTATACACATATACACACAAATTACTATATATACATAGCCATTACCTGTATAGACATTTTTTTCACAATCATTACATTAAAGCTCCAGTAAATGTTAGGTAAGGGTTAGAGCACAAGAATTGTTCTTTACCAGAATCAATCGAGTCGAAGACGAGATTTATTCTGGTAAAGAACTATTCGCGTGCTCTGAACGACTGAGAGCACAATTGATCCCACATAATGCTATCAACTGGAAATGTGCCGTTGAGCGTGTTTTGACAACGACGCACAATCCGTGCGCTGGCCGCGATTGGACACAATAGCCGCTTAGCCACGCCCAAAAACGTGATTAACACGAACTAATCGCCGTGGAATGTGCCAGTTATGTCTGAAACAACACGGACTGGTCACAATTTGAAGCGCACGTGCGTTATGTTATGAGTTGCGTGTGCCTAACAATGGAATCTATTTCTTCGCCAGGCTTGGGAATTGGTGTGCTTTACCAAAAATCAGGGAACGATTGCAACAATGGGATTGTGCTCTAAATCTGCGTAATAAATATATGATCTAGATGGCCGCCTCAGAATTCCGTTAAAACAACTAATCTTTCAAATTATTACAAAAAACTACGGCTTATTACTGCAGGTTTTTCATTCACCAAACCAGAAAGCTTCTAAATGCGGATAAAAAATTGTGTTCCCGCCATAAAATCTTCAAGTGTGCGTGGCCCAGCCATTGTTCATACCTAAACATCGAACGCAATTAACGCGGTCATAATAGTTACACACTGCAACTATAAGACATCCCGCGAATACACACCCCACGAAAACCCGAAATGTTTGTCCTGCGAGATATCCCATAGCTATAGCTCAATTTGACACGGCCAGATTAGCCTTCCTACAATATCCTAAAACAATAAAGCTTCTCAAATCATCGCAGTACAACTTTAACGCGTCACAAAATAAACGGAAAACCCAATTCTCTATTTATAAAATCCCCATGGGACCACATATTTCAAAAATTTGTAGAACAGTATACACCGGTGGCGTTAATAATATGACTATGAAGCCGTCACAGTGTCATGCACTAGAAGTTGATCGTGTTAACATCGCTCCTTATATCACACTGACGTGACTGACCGGGATCCTTGTTTCCCTTTGAAGTTTATCGCTGAGACCTTCGTCTAGGCCACAGCTGTTCCGTATTCTGGTGGAATATATATATATTTTGGTTCCTTTTCCAAATGGTATAGGCCCCTGTCATATGGACTATGTTGTGAATAATGTGACCTGGGCATTCGAAAATTAAGTGGGCGATCGAAGGGAATCTATGTTATATTATGTATATATTGCAGCATAAGGCAGGCGCTGTAAACTAATTAAAACAATTTCTGTAGACTGTAATACTTAAGTCTATGGTAACATAATTCTGGTGGCTCGGCTCCCCAGGTAAATACAAGAAAACCATAGTCATAAATGGTAACGCCACCAAGATCATATTATTAGCCATAAATATAAATTATAATACAATTATTCTATAAACTAGCTTTCAAATTTTATGTGGGAAATTTGCATACTTCTATATTTCAAGTTTTCCCGTTTGTCGTGTTATACATTACTTTCTTCAAACTGTCTTCTTTATTACACAAGCTGATGGGCCCGACTTCGTCCGGGATGTTTATCATCTGATTTCCGGCGAAAGGCGCGATTTGACCTTCAATTGACTATTTCGAAAGTCAAGGTCAGGTCAGGGTCATGATTTGACCCGTCCAAAACACTCCCCCGACAAAAGTAACCATAGGTATCAAATTTCGTCGAAATCCATCCGTTTTACCCGATTTGACCTTTGATTGACCACATTGAAGGTCAAGGTCAGGCCGAGGTCACGATTTGACCCGTTCAAAACACTCCCCGGACAAAAGTAACCCTAGGTATCAAATTTCGCCGAAATTTGTCCGTTTTACCCAAATTGACCTTGCATTGACAGTTTTAAAGGTCAAGGTCAGGTCGGGCTCACGATTTGACCCGTCCAAAACACTTCCCGGACACAAATACCCATAAGTATCAAATTACGTTGAAATCTATGGAAAGCCGAAGAGGACATGTTAGTTGCTAATTGCTAGATATACGACGCACGACTTGTCGCGGTATTTTAAAGGTGTTTCAAACTAAGAGATAGAAGGATTCTGCGTTTCAAATGGTGATGAATTATAGTAATTTATTCAAATTGTATGGCATAAATTGTTATTAAAACCGTATATACTATAACAAAAATGAATGACTCGAAAATTAAGTGGGCCTTTAAACAAAGTCACAATTGCAGTTAGGCTCATCTCATACTCGTTTAATCAGCGATGTTCTGCTGCGCAGTTTGTTATAGTTCCCAGTATTCATTGAGCGTTATAGCCCCACTGTTATAAATCGCCTTTAGCAGGCGTACTCTTGCCTCAGATTATTGAGATATTAGGTCACACGTAATGACATTAAATCGCATGGAAACATAGCAATTGTGTGGGCTGCTTGGCGTGAATATTTAATGAGAAATAAAGTCATACGTAATGACGTTAAACTCAAGAAAACCCGCGAAAACAAAACAAAATCACATTTAATGTTTTAAGTTATTTCCTTCATAAAAAGAATCTTCGTGATAATGAACCCTCCCAATACTTTAGAATATAGAATTAACCTTAAAATAACAAAAACCTTCGGAATACAGAACCTTCGGAATAACGAACCTTCTGATTGGTGAACCTTCAGAATAGCGAACATTCAGAGAAATTTCGGAATAGTGGACATTCTGGATATTGAACCTTCGGAATAGAGACATGCCCCCAATATTCATATTATATGCCCAGAGTTCAAAGGTATGGGCCCATACAATCCTAAATTTGGCCCTTAAAATATTGAACTCCAAATTGGAGCCCACACAGAACATCACTTAAGTCAACTGTACCTGTGTCATGTCCCAATGCGGGAGGGTCCACAATATACCACAACATTCATATTATATGCCAAGAATTCAAAAGTATGGGCCCACGTAATGACATTAAATCTCAAGAAAACCCGCGAAAACAAAACAAAATCACATTTAATGTTCTAAGTTAAGTTATTTCCTCCTGTATCTGTATCGGTATGCGCGCAGGATCAGTTCGGATGTGAGCGCACACTCCGTAAAAAGAATCTTAGTGATAATGAACCCTCTCAAATTAGTCTCAATACTTTAGAATATAGAATTAACCTAAAAATAACAAAAACCTTCGGAATAGAGAACCTCCGGAATAGCGGATCTTCGGGATAGCGAACCTTCATAATAGAAACATGCCCCCACAAGTACACCGGTGACGTAAACACATGTGCTAATCTTTATACTCAGTACGAAATAACCATAATAATACAGTCGCCTAGTGGATTATCGATCGACCACAGAATACAAGAAAAATAAGATGCATGCATCAGGTCGGCCGTGAACTATCTACCATAGAATTGTTGTAGCTATCGATTATACATTTTGGAACACCTGTCTGTATGTATGTGTGTATGCATGAATGCATGTGTGTATGTGTTATAGACTCTAACACTGCTCGACTGATCCGACTCGGATTTGGTATTTAACGTGTCAACTTGACCTCGCTCATAGGCATGTTTCTGGACCTTGACCGATCCGACTAAAAATTTGTGTGTAGGACTACTTCGATCCCGGGAGCAATATTGACGGGTCCAATTTCACGTGGGACCATGTTCTCGAACGTGCTGATGTAGGCATGTTTCTGGACTATTTGGACGGGTCAAATCTTGATCCCGACCTGACTTTGACATTCAAAAAGATCAATTCAAGGTCAAATCTGGTAAAACGAAGTATTTCAACGAAATATAATACCTACTGTTACTTTTGTCCCAGGAGTGTTTCGGGTGGGTCACATTATGACCCTGACCTGATCTTGACATTCAAAATTGTCAAATCGGGTAAAGCCGGGCGGATTTCGACGGGTACTTTTGTCGTGACTTTTGTCCGGGGAGTGTTTTGGGCGGGTCAAATCGTGACCCGACATGACGTTCACCTTTAAAATGGTCAATTCAAGGTTAAATCGCGCAATTCTCCGAAAATCAGCGGGAACATCCCGGACGAAGTAGGGTCCACCAGCTACTATTATATATTTCTAGATTTAGTTACAAACTAAATACCTGTATATTGTACAAAGAAATGTTTGACAAATATATCTGTATCAATATTACCATACGGGTCATTAAAATAGATACGACGAAACCAATTTTGAAGGGTGCATGGTATCAGGTAAATTTTTATATTTCAAATGATGACAGGAATGCGGAAAGTTGAAGTACCTACGTAATACTGGCTATCCGAATGAAGAGATATACATGTATATAAAAACCAAAATAGAAGATGACTGCTGGCGACAATGTTTTCCAAAAAAATTCAAGGCATTCGATAGCTCCCATCTAGTTGTCAGCCCGAAGATCAATATAAAGTGTGGTGACTATCAGATGAGGGATATGACTGTACAGTTGCTAAACAATTCAGTCACGCAAAAGAGGATCAAACAGTAAGATACCAAATTGCTGCCTGTGGTAATGTTTTTTAACGAAATTCGGGAAAATTAGATTACTCTCCCCCTGGTTATCCAGAAGATCATTGTGGAATCTGGTGACGATCGGACAAGGGGTGTCGTCTGTAGGATCAACCAAATTATTTAGCCATAACAATAGTAAAATTCAAGATCACCGCTGGCAGTGATGTCTTCACAAGGACAGCTTGAGAACAAAACATGGCTCACATCTAGCGGTGACCCAAACTATCCACATGAGAAAAAGTTCTCCAATAAAAGCTGGCTGCAGGGTGCGCCAATTGATTCAAATTCGAAATTTAACAGGGTGTACTGCTTGTGGCCATGTTTTCCCCGCAAATTTGATAGACTGATGGACAAAACCACTGAATCCGTTGAATCAATATACATGTATACATGGATTAATGTATATGCATTGTTATACACAGTACTGGTATATAAAGGTACTGAAAATAACAATATTACTAGTATACACAAAATAAACCATATATCATGGCTATGGGTTCTAATATCCGAATATGACAACTGATAACTTGGTGTGAATTGAAGAGTGGTGGTGTCTCACGCATATCTAACCCTCCATGTTAGAAACATGCCATTAAATGTCATAAGTATAATCTAGCTTGAGGACAGAAGTTATCCATAAAAACCCCCCTTAATTCAACCAGGTCCTCGCGCGATGTATGGTCGATCACATGATGATCTATAGGGGGGATTAGAATTGTTGTATAAAAACAGCACTGCATGTAAATATAAAATAAAATAGTGCTACATCTTATTACAGATTATTGCCATATATAATCAGTGACTATACAGACAGTCTGACAAAATACAGTTTCAGTGACACTCTATCCGAAGAGGGGAATAATTCCATCTGTTACAGTCAATGGAGCAATTATGAATCTGGAAAGGTGAAATTTCTAAGTAATACTAGATATCGACATGACGCGATAACATATAACGTAAATGCAATATGGCCGCTGGCGACCATTTTTTCCTATAAAATTAAAAAAATATTTGATAGCTCTCATCTGATAGATCAATGTCAAGATAAATATGAAGTTTAGTGATGATCGGATGAGTGAAGTGGACTGTGCTAAACGGTTTAGTAATGCTTAAAAAGATTTTTACCTTAATATTTTTATGTTCACTTTATAAACTTCACTGAGTCATCTTTGTCATGTATTGAGTTTGATATCTGTTGTTAACAGTTTATAAATCATGTATGTCTCATGTTTGTTATTTTAATTTATGTGTTTATTATCATTAAATAAAGTTGAATTCCTTAAAAAGATTCTTACCTCAATGGTTTTATGTTCACTTTATAAACTCCACTGAGTCATCTTTGTCATGTATTGAATTTGATATCTTTTGTTAACAGTTCATAAATTATGTATGTCTCGTGTTCGTTATTATATTATATACACTTTATAGTGTGTTTCAGAACGAAAACAAAATGAATAAAATCAACAAATTTGTAAATTTAAAAACAATTCAAACGTTGTTGTATTCCATGTCCCAGCCCGGACATATACACCAAATTTCAATAATATTCATTGAGAAACAACGGACCAAACGCCATATAACACCCCGTATGCATCTTTTATTCCGAGTTGGCCTTTTATTCCGAGTTGGCACGCGCCGATTGGGCGAGTTAGCCCATGGGGCGAGTACGCCGATTCCGACACCTTTTCTATTTGCAGCAGGTTAAGTTTACGCGTAATTTAATTTACAAAGTTCCCCAATTGGTATCGTAAATAGAGCGACCTTATTTGACAGAGAATGCCTCTGTTATTGATTATAAAGTTGCTATACATTAAAAACGACAATTCACATGCTCGTTCAAGCGCAGTAGTCTATTTTCCCCATGTTAAAGGACATCCACAAATACTAAATAACGCTAACTTACTGCCGAATGTTTTACACGACAACTGTTAACATATTTGGGCTGAATTCATCTGACGCGGTATTATTCCTCAAAATAAACAACAAAACCATCGTTACTTGGAAATGTAGTTTGGGCTAACATTTACATAAATCCATATCATTATTCCGACACACACGTCAGATGAAAAGGTCGCATGAAGTAACCGGCCAATTTGGCCGAAATGAAAATCTGCGTACCAAGCAACACCACGGTGTGGCGTAATGACGTGTCACGTGACTGATGACACCACACCGCCTTGGAATTAGACTCTAGTATAGCATTGTGCAGCTCGTTTCCATTTTTCGGATATAAATTCGAGTCGACGGATTCATGTTCTTCGTCGGTAGTACGCCCACTCGCATTTATTTGAAACAAATGTTACACTTTTGTCGACTCGAATTCAAATAATTGTTCGAGTCGTCGGTCGTCCGACGTTTGTTCCGAGAGTAAGCAGCACTTTTATTATCTCACCGACTATAGCAACCTAGTTTACAAATGAAATTGTTTATAATGTTCAGTTAATAAGTTCAACAAACGACCGAACATTTGCAAAGGGAACGACCTGTCAACGAGTAGTTAGAAAATAAATGATTAATCTAGTGGTTTGTAATGGAGCAGAAAGGGTCAGGTTACTATGTTTTCATCTTTTCGGTGAACAAAAACAAGGACAAGTCTATCGCGTGAAATTTGACAACAACAGTTTATGTCTAAAGTTCTAGTTCATGGAAGTAAAAGTACATTTTAATTAATTATTTCATCTCACAGTTGATATAGCTGCTTAGTGAATGCTGTCTAACTGTATGTCACTGTTTTTGCGACTCTCGTGTCTGTTTATTGGCACACACTCATCTGTTTATTGGCCCACACTCAATGTCTCTTGTTGAATAGACTGGTTCCTGGTCGAAAGCTGCACAAATCGTAGTAACCTGACCCCTCGAGCTAGAGTCCGAAGCCGTCATCGCACGCCGCCGCCAGCCATATTGGCCACAAGCCGCCGCCAGCCATATTATCTCTACGAAAGCCACATAAAAAAAATCTCCGCCACCGGAATTGTCAAATGGCTGAGCCGCAGGCATGGTTTTATATGTCAAGCACAACTTCACTGTGAATCGCAAAGAACTAAACCATATTGCCCATATTGGTATATATATTCGCAAGGACTCGGCATGCATGGTTGTTATATTATCAGAACACCCGGGCCTCTCAATGTGGAAATACTATTCCAATGAATGCTTTCATATACATGTAGCTGAATGAGAGAATCCGTTCAGTATTGAAAGGGTTAAAGTATAAATTATTTATTTCGACACGACTCAGTCTCAGACATACATGGAATTTGTCAATATATGCACATAACCTGTATAGAAGAGAATAAAAAATAGTTTGAAATATTATATCACTAGGGCCTACTTTCGGATTCATCATTCAATGATGCATGCATATATCGCCATATGCCAGTGATGATATAGCAGTCTGAAGTCGACAAAACTTCCAATGTAACTTATACCGATTAGATGGGAAACTACATAGTACATGCCAGTCCTTCGTGTATTTTTGCCATATTGGAAAAGCCCAACACCAAAATAGTCCGGCAGCCAAAGTCAAATATTAGGCTTGTGCGTGTTTTAGCGTATAAAGTTTTTTCTAAGCGGTTTCTGGTTGTATAACCATCCCAGATCAATATGCAATTGGCTGGACTTCTGTCAGCCTTGAGGATTTTTTTTTATCGAGCATCAAAAAAGATGGCCGCCAAAAAGAGGAAATTTTCTTCTTGGCGCCAACTTTGCTGTTAACCGGGGGAAATCACAAGGGAACGTTGCGAGAAAGGGAGAGCCTTCAGTTGGAATAGATTTTGATCATCAAAAACTCAAAATTTTGGCCAATTTTCTACCTAATGTCAAAAATATGACCATTTTTCGCCAAATTGACACTAAGTTTCCCATTACGTAACAACACACTCAGTTGAGGTGTAAGAAAACCTCTCTTCTGGAAAGTTTCATACACAAAAGGAGAGAGGTTAGTGAGAATCCAGATTGGAGTTCAAGTAGAGACAGGACGAGGTGTGACTTCTGGGCGGAGGGTTATCGAAATGACACAAACAGCTTGTTAAGTAGATAGGTACATATTGTTCTGTACAACGACCAAGTCAATGCGAAATGATGTTAGTCTTCAGAAGTCCGAGAGGACCCGTCCCTTGCCAACCTCGACTGTTCGTTGCAGCATTCAATATTTGCATGGCACCTACAGAACACAGTGCATGCTAATCTCGCTGCATTGCAGCTGCACCTTGCCGTTCTGCATGGCTGTTTGCTTGAACATGAGCATCGAATCATTTGCAGAATATTGTCAGGGGCAAGAGGGACGTCCTGGGGTACAGTCGTAGGTATTCGTGATTTTTGACGCATCGTCTTTCACAAACCCATAGTCTGTTGGGTCCAGTGGTGGTGGATCGAGATCCAACACATGCTTCCAGATGCATGCTTGCAAATTGGCGCGTTTGACGTTCTCTGTGAAAGATTGTGTACTCGGGGGCAAGGTGCATAGTTTCGGAACTTTTGATGCTCCTGGTCTTCCCACTTTAGTTGACCACAAGTTCACCCTTGCTTCGGACATTGAGGCGGATGATGGAACCCCATAACAGGCTGTCGTGAATGGTGTCGCTTCTCTGATGACGACGTATATAGAAGCGTCAATATCACCTACTGAATCGAGACAAACTCCATCGGTTTTCAATATTTTGAGGGCACGACCTTTCCCTATACCGAAACAACCGGCAACTGTATCGCAGCCAGATATAGCATGTGCCGCTAAAATGTCTGGAACGATATCATGGTGTTTGTTCACGGTTGCACCACTATCTACAACTGACCTACCCCGGATAGGAGACTCCATAATCACTGACGATGTGAGCTTCTGTTTGTGGTAGAAGTGAAGCAGTAATACGAAGACATCAGTATCATCTGCAAGAACGACAACCTGTTTCTCACTTTCCTCGGCCACTCGCACTGCTTGCTGCACTATGATATTGTCAGCCTCTTCGTGAGTGGTCTTCAAGTCGCGCCTTCCGATCATAATACCTTTGTTAATTTCTATCGGTACATTATCTTGGCCGATGACTACCAATTTGTGCTCCATAGTATTGTCGGTGGCAAATTCTTTGTCTACCTCGAGCTGTTTGCAGATTATACTGATGAGCAGATTTTTATTCTCGGGGATAGTCAGCATCAGTTTCTGAGAAGGTAGTACTGATGTGGAATTCAACTTGAATTCTCGAAAAAAAAGCCTGTAGCTCTATGTGCTCTCGTGGTACATTTCGTGCTAAAATCAAGATACCTATCGAACACGAGTTACACATCACCAATCAACAGTCTATGCTTCAAAGTTTCCTGAAACTTGTTAACGAAGTCCAGAACAGTAGGACTCCGAAGAGAACTTGACGCTGGCCAGTGGGGAATCCACATGAGAGCACACCCATCAATGATTGTGCTAATACTAAGTCCTGCTGGTGCTAACTGCCGAGCAGACGTGACGACTGAGAGTTGATGCTTTAGATTTAGGGATGCGCATGTCACCAGACTCATCAAACAAAGCTGATGGTACCGGTGAAAGCTCACAAGATAGCACGTCAGTGATATCCACGTCCCTCATGCTCGACTGGAGTCCCATAACTCTTGTGTAAATCAGGTTGCAGTCATATAAATTTGTCTCGCCAACTTTTATGCCCTTTTTCATGGCAGAGATCGTCACCACCGGGTTTGACATGGTGTCATAAAATCCATTCGGTAACTTGCTTTCGAACACTACCATCTTCTCTTGGCCAAGCGTAAGTGCATTAAAAACGTTTACCGATGATGGAGCTATCCTACCAGTCGTTATGTGAATGAGTCATTCTGGATGTTGATCAGGGCTGAGTGGGTTGACAGCAACTTCTAATTTTTCTCTAAGACCATCTCGGTCTTGTTTATCGGCAGCAATTCTACTTCTTGCCTCTTCCTTGTGCAATTGATCAGAGCTAGACTGCCCTTCTGATTCTCTCAACTGATGCACGTTATTCGGTAAGCGACCACAAGTGTGCAAACTGAGTGCCAAAACTTTGAGTGTTTCTGGTTTCAGGGTGATGCCAATTATACCCGACTTCCCATGAACATAGCGCATAAAGGTTGTCTCGATAAACATATCACTCCAAATACCATTCCATCAACCCTCTATGTGACGCATCACGTGGTCACCTTTCATGAAATGCGACAGGACATCTTGGGGCAGAGACTGCATCTCACGGAAGTAGTATAATCCATACTACTCGGCATAATTGACATGTCCAGATGTAAAGAAGTATGCCAACATCGCTTCTACTGAGGCAAGGTGCAGTGGCCAGTCACCTTCTCGTTCAGCTCGCACATACATCATCATAATAAATACTGGATTAATTAGGCAGTCTACACACATTTTAGTAGTTTTGCTATTCTGGGAGAGTTTATCTAATTTGTTTGCAAGATCATCAGGACACTCAATACTGTCTTCCGTCAGTATTCCTATGAGTAACTCTTCAGTTCATAATAGCAGTGCACGAACATTCATTGGGAATTTCTTACCGATGAGCATCTTGGCCACACCGCCGAATACTGACTCAAGGACTTCATTCAAACCACTATTAGCCATTAGAGTACCAATACTGCCGACAAAACTCATAAGCATGTGCATGCCCCCCAATCTTGGGATCATATTACAGAACATGTCTGGGTTAGACCAGAGAACTTGGAGTGATACTTTGCACAGCTGCTGGTCGGCTGTGAACAATGTGAACGTTTGTCCGGTATTTTTGAGTGAGACGTTGCGCTTCGGCCATAGCAGTTGCTATTGTTTCTGGGTCTGCCGGCGGCATATCAATTAGTGGTAAATATACCGGCTTTGTTGTGGACTGTGGAGATTGACCACTCTCACGACAGGCTCGTGAGTTATATCCGTTGAACTCGGCACAATATAACATCTTTCAGAAAAGAGAAATCGAGCTCCATTGTCCTCTGCCTTGCTATGACAATGTTTGCGAGCATTTTCAGTGTAGGGATATCTTTATGTACGAACTTAGTCAGCATTTCAGGTTTCTTGGGTCCGTTGAATTGAGTGGTCTTCAACTGATAATCAATGGGCTTACCCATGTCAACTTTCTTCAATCTCGGGATCCTTGGACTATCGACTTCACCTTTGGTATTTGGTTGTGCCATTACCATTGCCAGTGAGTGGGTGCTCAGTTTCCCATTTGTGAAGAGATGTCGGCATCGAAGTTGTCAACGACAACTTGTACTAACCCATTAGCCGAACTACTAATCGTATTGCAAGCACTGCTACTCGATGCCATGGAAGCAACCGATTTTTTTAAACGTAGAAGTTCGTCATATGTACAAGTTACGCCAAAATCATCCATTGTTCTCACCAACTCTTTGGAGTCTCTCAAAACCACAGCCAAATTGATCTGCAGCGGGGTTACAACTCTTAACAGAGACGATGTGAGGATGTTGCCGATCAAGAAAGCCGGAAGGGTACGATTGAGATCCGGAGATAGACTCCCAAGAAAATCGATCAGAGATTCGCTCACATACTGAGAAACATTCCGGGTATTCAATTCTGAGTCATAACTGTTTTTGTCTATCTCTATATCGCGAATTGCTCGCGAGATTGTCTCCTTCATAGTTTTTATCGATGCTAGTAGATCATCGTTTTGGTCGTCAACAATTCTCATCACAGAGCCGACACGTTGTCTCATTGCTAGAATTGACGCGATAGACGGCGACGACAGAATTAGAAGATCGTGACCAAATATTTCAGATAGCCTTGAAACAAGCGTCCGGCGTGCCAAACTAACACCACCGAGCTCGATGTACTTGGAGTATACATCTACGGAGCTCCAACTCAATGATTGATCGCTTCTCATGAGGTCAACTACTCCATCCTGGGCAGTTTGTGACACAGCTGCCACGTTTCTCGAAGACATGAATTTCTGTCGACAGTCAGAACGAGTACACCTTATACACAAATTTCTGATGTAGCCAGAGTTTTTATTGGATAATATGAGTTTGAAGCCTGCTTACATTTCAATATGTTTTCAGTTTTGTATTGTCTGCAGCAGCTAGAACTCGGCGCGTTGAAGCAAAAGTTATAAAAGAAAAATGTGTACGTAACGAGACTATAATACAAATGAAAAAATAAATTGAGGGGGGGTGGGCATTACAGGGAACTAAGGGTTGAACCGATATACATATGTAGAGCGATAACGACCAATGTTGACATATTATGCATCTCAACTCTACTGTTGCAACAAGGTTATAAAATATGGGGGGGGGGGTGTCAGAATATTAGTCATCTCTATATAGTGCCAGAATAGTCATTTATGGACTTCTATAGTGGTACAATACAAATTAGAATCAAATGATAAAAATATGTATGTAACACAACTATACCGATGAAAATAAAAATAATAATTTAAGCCGGGATAAGATGTTGGGTTGGTTATATGGACTCGGAGAAAAAGGGGTTCGTACCGATGAACTGACATAAATTAGTGGAGCGATGTTGCCATGTAATGCATCGCGAATGTACTAAAGCAGCAATGATATAAAATTAGGGGGGGTGTCAGAAATTATCTGTATCTCTATAGATGACACCAGAATTATATAGAAAGGAATAGCAATTGATATACGTATACGGTATACTATAGTAATACCATAGACATATAAGTACAAGGATCACGCAATAAAATATTTCGTAACGTGACTATATCGATGAAAAAAATTAATAAATTGGACTGGGATTAGAGATTGGGTTGGTTATATGTGGATAATTGGATATGGAATTCATACCGATGAAATGATACAAATTAGTGGAGCGATAAAGACCAATGTTGACACTTAGTCAGGCTACGCGGAGGAAATAGGGGTTGATACGATAGACCGAAATAAATTTGTCGAGTGATAATGACCAATTTTGACGTATAAAGTAACGCGACTGTACTGTTGCACAATTATCATGTAGAACCAGTCAAATATGGACTCTGGTGCCAATATGGAACATCTCAGAAAACATTTGAAGGGCCCTAAAATTTATTTAACATGGGATCTGCCATACAAATCGATTTATGTTGATAAATCTCTTATTTTTCAAAATTTTAAGCTCAGACTTGGTGTGTCTGAGTGGGATACGTATATATTCCTAAAATGATAGGATACAGCACATAATTATGTTTTAGGTGGAAGAAATGAATTTTTTTCGATGATAAAATTTAACATGGGATCTGCCATACAAATCGATTTATGTTGATAAATCTCTTATTTTTCAAAATTTTAAGCTGAGACTTGGTGTGTCTGAGTGGGATACGTATATATTCCTAAAATGATAGGATACAGCACATAATTATGTTTTAGGTGAAAGAAATGAATTTTTTTCGATGATAAAATTTACGGGTTTATCGAGTACGCTATTTTATAAACAAACTTTTGTCAAAAGCCGTTTTGGTCAAACTAAACCTTTTTCGAACGGGAAAGCAGATCCGAATAGTAGCTAAGATGTATTTAGATAGAATTATCAAAAGAATTTGACCGATCAGGGTGCATTTTAAAAGAATCGAGTGTAGAAATCTTGGTGACATCGCCGATAATTCCAGAAGATAAAAGATGGCGGTTATCACAATAGAACAGGCATAATATTACCCATAATTCACCTCACTACACCAGGGGGCTTACCCATAATTCACCTCACTATACCAGGAGGCTCCCAATGGGTTATATATTATTTTCAGGCTATCAGATTATTTATATTTTCGACTTTAAGTTTACAATTTGAGCCTGTCCTCACTCTATCGATACGATTTATCATAAACATATTATACACCAGTGGCGTTAACTTTACAACTTCGGCATCTACGTGATTATATCGGTACGATTCAGTAAGGTACAAACAATCTCCATAAAATACCCACAATTCAGTTCACTACATGCAGGGGCTCCCAATAGGTTATTCCCATTTATTATGGGCTCCCAATAGGTTATACAATATTTTCAGGCTATCAGATTATTTATATTTTCAACAACATATTATTACACCGGTGACTTTAAGTTTACAATTTGAGCCTGTCCTGACTCTATCGATAGGATTTATCATATTTTCATAAACGTATTATACACCGCTGCCGTTAACTTTACAATTTCGGCATCTACGTCATTATATCGGTACGATTCAGTAAGGTACAAACAATCTCCAAGAATACATTCGCCCTGTACTCCATGCGATATAAAAAAAACAAATGCTAGAAACACCACACTAGGTGGCGTAACAAGAAAACCATAGTCAGAAATGGTAACGCGACCAATATCATATTATTAGCCATAAATATAAATTATAATATAATTATACTATAAACTAGCTTTCAAATTTTATGTGGGAAATTTGCATACTTCTATATTTCAAGTTTTCCCGTTTCCCGTGTTATGCATTACATTCTTCAAACTGTCTTCTTTATTACACAAGCTGATAGCTGATGGGCCCGACTTCGTCCGGGCTGTTTCCCATCTTATTTCCGACGAAAGGCGCGATTTGACCTTGAATTGACTATTTCGAAAGTCAAGGTCAGGTCAGGGTCATGATTTGACCCGTCCAAAACACCCCCACCCCGGAGAAAAATACCCCTAGGTATCAAATTTCGTCGAAATCCGTCCGTTTTACCCCACTTGACCTTTAATTAACAATTTTGAAGGTCAAGGTAAGGTCGGAGTCATGATTTGACCCGTCCAAAACACTCCCCCGACAAAAGTACCCATAGGCATCAAATTTCGTCGAAATCCATCCGTTTTACCCGATTTGACCTTTGATTGACCACATTGAAGGTCAATGTCACGCCGAGGTCACGATTTGACCCGTTCAAAACACTCCCCGAAGAGGACATTGTAATTGCTAATTGCTAGATATACGACGCACGACTTGTCGCGGTTTTTTAAAGGTGTTTCAAACTAGGAGATAGAAGTATTCTGCGTTTCAAATGGTGATGAATTATAGTATTTTAATCAAATTTTATGGCATAAATTGTTATTAAAACCGTATATACTATAACAAAAATCAATGACTCGAAAATTAAGTGGGCCTTTAAACAAAGTCACAATTGCAGTTAGGCTCATCTCATACTCGTCTATTCAGCGATATTCTGCTGCGCAGTTTGTTATAGCCTCCAGTATTCATTGAGCGTTATAGCCCCACTGTTATAATTCGCCTTTAGCAGGCGTACTCTTGCCTCAGATTATTGAGATATTAGGTCACACGTAATGACATTAAATCGCATGGAAACATAGAAATTGTGTGGGCTGCTTGGCATGAATATGTAATGAGAAATAAGGTCATACGTAATGACATTAAACTCAAGAAAACCCGCAAAAACAAAACAAAATCATATTTAATGTTTTAAGTTATTTCCTTCATAAAAAGAATCTTCGTGATAATGAACCCTCTCAATACTTTAGAATATAGAATTAACCTTAAAATAACAAAAACCTTCGGAATAGAGAACCTTCGGAATAACGAACCTTCGGATTGGTGAACCTTCGGAATACCGAACATTCAGAGAAATTTCGGAATAGTGTACCTTCGGGATAGTGAACTTTCGGAATAGCGACATGCCCCCAATATTCATATTATATGCCCAGAGTTCAAAGGTATGGGCCCATAAAATTATAAATTTGGCCCTTAAAATATTGAACACCAAATTGGAGCCCGCACAGAACAGCACTTAAGTCAACTGTACCTGTGTCATGTCCCAATGCAGGAAAGTCCATATATACCACAACATTCATATTATATGCCAATAATTCAAAGGTATGGGCCCACGTAATCACATTAAATCTCAAGAAAACCCGCGAAAACAAAACAAACTCACATTTAATGTTTTAAGTTATTTCCTCCTGTATCTGTATCGGTATGCGCGCAGGATAAGTTCGGATGTGAGCGCAAGTAGTATTGGCGGGCACTCTGGCCCACCCACCTCGCTGCCAGGGCCAGAGTGTCGCGCAGCGAGGTGGGTGGGCCAGAAAAAAATCCAAACCAAATCCTTCGGGGCACTCTGGCCCGGGCCAGAGTGTCGCGCAGCGAGGTGGGTGGGCCAGAATAAATCCAAACCAAATCCGGGCCAGATTGTCGCGCAGCGAGGGGGTGGGTCAGAGTGTCCCGCCCAGGGTCTGTCCAGAGGTTGTGTTACATTATAAAGAGTAAGGTGAGCGCTTCGAAGGATTTTTTGACAGAAAAGAGCACAATTTACAAATGTATCAATTTTTTCTCGGATTCTAATGCCAGTGTGGTAAGCGAAGGGCGCTCCCCTTCGCTGTACACATTGAACTTAGAATAATACCGAGAAAAAAATAGATGTGTTGGTAAATTGTGCTACTTTACCAGTGCATGTTTTAACAAAAGCGAAAGTCTTCGAATAAATTCGAAGACGATAGCGTTGTAAAATGTACTCGTAGAAATTGCCGTTCAGTGAAATGTTATGAGATAATGGTAAAATGGTACAGATAAAATTTTCCCGAGTCAAATCGGTGTTTTATTCATAGAAACACAGCTGATTTGACGGTTGGAGAAATTTGGTAGAAAACGCATGACGTCGTCGGCGAGGCCCGCGTATCCCATATATTTGATCCTCGAAGATGTTAACGTTATTACATGCGTAAAATTGTAACGTTAGCGTTATTTTGAAACATGGATCCAGTAACGGAATTTCTCAAGACTATTGATGTGCAGTACGACCATGTTCCTGCAACAACGCAAATGTCGACTCCACTGTATGCAGGCAATATAACACCACGGGTAGAACAGCAACAGGTACCAATGGTGTATCCGCGAACGGATCAACAACCAGTGTATACACCGCCGGTGAAAACACAACAAATGACTCAACCTGTTATATACCAAGTTATCAACAGTTCACAATGGGAAAAACAGACAAAATTGTTACGGAATATTTGTCAGGAAATGAAGGATTTACGAAAGCAATTAACACAGAAACCGGTTGAATGTACAATCAACTTGAAACCTCACACGATTGACATACCAATTGAGGTACATGGTTTCCAGAAAGAACCTACGAAGCGATCAACATTTGGCTCATTCGGGAAAGATTTAACAGTGATGAAGAAACAAAAGAAATGATTTTTATATTATTTTAAACGGCCCTTTTCAGGGCCACTTAAAATTCACGAAAGATACGCTCTGTATTATGCTATATGATGATCGTATTATAGATATGAAGGGTGGTAGTGGGTTTTTTTTATTGTTAGGGAAGTATTCTTTGATAAATTATGTGAACATTCTCTCCAAGTTCATGATGAATGAATTTGGTTTGAAGAAATTATGTGAACATTATCTCCAAGTTCAGGAAGAATGAACAAATCGTACAGTAGAAATTTCAGAGCGTATCTTTTTAAAAATTTGTGAGGCCCTGAAAAGGGCCGTTTGGATGGTTTCAAAGAAGCCGCACGATGTGTTTGGGTTTGAATACAGCTGAAAGTTGTCTTGGGAACATCGCAACCAAATGGCACAATTGCATGGCTGGCCTGTCTGTATCCCCCAGAGCGGCAAGAATTCGTAAACTCTATGCCCTGAGAAGATTATGATAGACCGCTGCAGTGATGTAGCCGCAAGCAGTGTTCGCGCTGGACCGAAAAAAACTTTAGCCAAAAGTTTAGCCAAATGAAAATTTTATTAGCCAAATGAAAAAAACTTTAGCCAAATGTTTTTTAGCCAAATTAAAAAAAACTATGGCCAAATTAAATAATCGTTTTCTGGTCGGTTCACAATTAATGACTAAAACGTCAAATCTAACAGACACAGGTAAAATACACAATAATTTAACTAATTTTTATGAACTAGAAATAATTTTATATATATCATTTATTAAAAAAATATTAATCTTTATGGGGGGGTGGGGGGGGGGGGGGGGGGGGGGTAACCAGGGATTGTCCTTCTTAATGTCATTAAATTTTTGTTTTATATCAATATCTTTTTTTAAATCATTAAATATTAATTATTCTTGCGAAAATATTTAAGTGACATCTGGAAACTAATAACTTAATATTGTTACGACATTATCAAATTGCAATCTGTCATAAAAGCATGCATATTATTTTGAATGTATCGGTATTGACGACAAATATCTGTCGTGATTCACATTTGGCTGATTAAGCTATTGTCTTACACTTGGTGCTCATAAACCTTGGCCGTCATAAATACAATGTCATCATACACATGCATTGTGCAGGAGTCCCGTGAGTGACCAGACAGACAATGCGGGATTAGCGGATTAAATGTAAAATAATGATTGTTTGCTGTTTCGTGCAGAGTGACGGGTTTCCCTTTGTACTGTCCGCGATCGGGTTTCCCTTTATACAGACGGCGATATATTCCCACTTACGATGTTTTCGGACTAGATCGTTCACATCACAGAATTGAAAACCCACTTGCCAAAAATTCATGCTTTCAGTCTCCATTTGGGGTCAAAAAAAGTTTAGCCAAAAGTTTAGCCAAATGAAATTTTTATTAGCCAAATTCGAAAAATATTAGCCATTGGCTAATTTGGCTACCGACAGCGCGAACACTGGCCGCAAGTCGCACCATCAATCTTGATGTCCCCAGCAATCTTGTGTGTCGGAACCACCGTGGTGGCAATCCAAAGACCCGATCTCTGTTGTCCGTCATCAGCATAACGGTGTACCTGTAGATATCAAAGAAGTTATCTACAGTACCCGTTTCTGCTAAACTCAATCTTGAAGCCTTCCATATCATCTGTGCTTCATCTACAAACACACCTCTCACCAGCATCCCATCCTCCAATTAGCTCCGATACAGATCTCGGTAATCCATTTCGATATGAATGAAGAATGGTGATATCTGGGTTTTTTTTTGAAAACGCGCGGACGTCACCGACGACGTCATGCGTTTTTCTACCAAATTTCTCCGAACGTCAAATCAGATGTGTTTCTTTTTTTGTCAAAAACATCACATTTCTATGAATAAAACACCGATTTGACTCGGGAAATTTTTATCTGTACCATTTAACCATTATCTCATAACATATTTCACTGAAAGGTAACTTCTACGAGTACATTTTACAACGCTAGCGTCTTCGAATTTATTCGAAGACTTTCGCTTTTGTTAAAAAATGCACTGGTAAAGTAGCACAATTAACCAACACATCTATTTTTCTCGGTATTATTCTAAGTTCAATGTGTACAGCGAAGGGGGGCGCCCTACGCTTACCACACTGCCATTATAATCCGAGTAAAAATCGATACATTGGTAAATTGTGCTCTGTTCTGTCAAAAAATCCTTCGAAGCGCTCACCTTACTCTTTATGATGTAACACAACCTCTGGACCGATGAATCCTAACCTGGGACCTGTCACTCTGGCCCACCCCCTCACTGACTGCCACTCTGACCCATGGGTCAGAGTGACAGCCCAGGTTCTGAGACCTGTCACTGACACACCCCACATCGCTCGAGGTATTCTGGAAAAAAAGAAACACTTGAATTGACGCTCGGGAAAATTTGGTGAAATGTGCAATGACGTCGTCAGCGGCGTCCGCGCGTTTCATATAATATGGAGCGCAGTTTATCGTTTTTTTATCTTCAAAATGTTCTCTAAACTAAAAGAGAAATTTTTGCTAAAATTCTCTGCCGATGCTCGATTAAAGCATTGGCAGAAGAATGTTAGAGATTCGGAGAGCCATGAGATAGCCATTAGAGCTGGAATTCAAGAATTCCTGCAAAGACGGAGACCCAGTCCTCCCAAGGTGTATGTGGAAACTCCAGAGTGGAACCCTACGTATAAGGAGGGGGCATTATATCCAGATTTGGCTGAATATAATCCTCCAAGACCACTGCCAAGGTGGATTACCACTGAGGCAGCGAAATACGTGTGGGATTCATACTGGAGACCCACATACAACAAGGCAGGACTTTATCCTGATTTGTCTGAATTTTATTGACTCAGCAAACAATTTAAACGGCCCTTTTCAGGGCCACCCAAATTTTTCAAAACATACGCTCTGAAATTGCTAAAAAACGTAACAAATAAATAAAATCAATAATATCTTATTCACTATTTTTAACTTTCTTGGAAGATTATCGCGATAAACGTCTTTTTCTCTTTCTGCTAGGCAAAGTGTTTTGCTTAATTTCAGTATCGTTAGCGCTTTTGGCTACAGCGTTTATCACTTCCATCTGCGAATCCTCCGTGTTTAGAATAGTGATTTCATCATTTGACACCTCGGTTGAGGCGTATAATTCACCACACTCAGTTTTCACATCCGCGATCTCGTTAATTGACATCGCGGTTGAGTTCCATTGTTCCCCACTTTCAGCTTTCATATCCGCTATCTCATTAGTTAATGTCTCAGTTTGATCAATGTGCATAACATCATATGGTGTGAGATCATCGTTGTCTGATGTGTGCGTCCAAGTAGACTTCCCAGGAGTAGATTCACTCAGCGTCAATGATGATTTTTTCATCTGACCATTCTTCTTTTTCGTAGTGCCATCACATTGAAAAGCCCAATGTGAACTCGATTTGCATCTAAAACAGTTACCGTATGGTGGTACCCACTTTGTATTCTTTAAAACTTCTAATGCAATTTTTCGTAAATGCTGTATGTTGTTACTCTGCAATCGTGGATCCATTGTGAGCGTTCGGTGCGTTATTCAGTCGTCAGTGAAATGACGACGTGATGAAAAAGCGCGTCATTTTTGTGCTCTGACACGGACGATGACTGTGCATGTCCGTGTCAGAGCA
This sequence comes from Siphonodentalium dalli, assembly GCA_032622095.1. NCBI lineage: Eukaryota > Metazoa > Mollusca > Scaphopoda > Gadilida > Siphonodentaliidae > Siphonodentalium > Siphonodentalium dalli. The sequence continues at coordinate 113,617,871 of CP136062.1, read as the reverse complement.
TAAAAGCGACACGATTTTTCACCACGTCTTCATTTCACGATGAAGCGCCTTGTGCCATATTCAGATAGCGAAAGCGAACGAGACAATAGAAAGAGAGTGCGACTGGATGATGACTGTAAATATTATACTATAAAACATCTGACCGATAAATACTCGAGGAAATTTAAAACAGCATCAAAGAAATTCAACATCACATTTCAAGAATTTCATCAACCATTTCAAACTGTTCACAGCATTTTCAAAGATCTGCTGAACAGTTTGAAAGATGTGTGTGATGCAGGACCAAAAGATCAAATGAGAATTTCCATCTTTCATCCAGGGCTAGATCTAGGGATTCTGATTTTCACGTCCCGTTCACTGAAGCAAAAGACCTGACGGGTGAATTATTGCTTGACAACATAGAAAAGGTTGCACAATCGAACAAAAAATTCAAAATTCATGACGGACAGATGACATTTGACATCACTGTCACGCATATGCCTACAGGGACTGCAAGACATACCTTACATTATGGAGCATTCGGTGAACAAAATCAAATGAAAACAGCAAAGAAAAGTATTCTTCTGATTCAGAACGCAGAAGATAACATGTGTTTTGCGAGGGCTGTCGTTGTTGGTATGTGTAATACTGACAAAAAAGATACAGCTGAATGGAAGCAACAATGGAAACGGATTACGAGCCCCGCAAGACCTCCACAGCGGGAAGCTGCGAAGTCATTGTTGGATAAAGTGGGTTTATCACACGACACCAGTTGCGGGGTTGAGGAATACAAAATTATTCAGGAACAACTACTAGTATATCCAGAGTATGTTATAAAAATACATAATCAATTTGCTGATGAAGGCTTTCTTTTTCAACCACCACCAGTTGGGAAAGAAAGTAAAGTTGTCCATCTATATTTCAATGACAACCACTACGATGTGATCACAACTGTCACGGAATTCCTTGGATGTAGTTATTACTGTGAACACTGTGATGTCGGTTCGAACAGCAGAGGTGATCATATATGTCCATATAAGTGTATGTGTTTCGAGGGTCAGATATGTCCCTTTGAACGATGGATACACTGCATCAAATGTAAGAGGACAATCATTTGAAAAAATCACCAAAACAAGACAAAACTACTTGTGATATGATACACAAATGCCAGAAATGTGGGGTTGAAATCGTCACACGAAAGGATAGAAGACATATATGTTCGGGAACAAAGGAGTGTAAATACTGTAAGGAAATCGTCACATCAGATCACAGATGTCATATCCAACAGTATCAAAAGAGAGAAACACAGAAAGAAGTAAAGGTACCATTCATATTTTTTTATTTTGAATGTCAACAAGATACTGGTGTTCATATAACCAATTTTTGTGTTGCACAAACTGCTTGTGAAAATTGTATATGTAAACCCATTGATGAAATATGCATATCATGTGATTCTGTATTGTCAAACGGAGAATATGTTTTTAAAGGTGAGAATGTATTGGAAAGATTTTGCAAATGGTTGTTTTACACCAACGACCATAAAGGTACAACATGTATTGCTCACAATGCAAGAGGTTACGATAATCTGTTCCTCTTACATTACTTGGTGAACAATGGAAATTCAAAACCTAATGTTATTATGAATGGTAACAAAATACTGAGTTTACAATGCAATGGTGTTAGAGTAATCGATTCATTGAGTTTCATCCCAATGGCATTATCTAAATTTCCAAAAACATTCCAACTTGAAGAAATGGCTAAAGGTTATTTTCCACATTGGGCAAATACACAGGACTTTCAGAATTACGTAGGACCATATCTAGACAAAAAATACTATAAACCTGAAATCATGTATGAGGAAAATAGGACTTCATTTCTCAAATGGTACGAAGCTATGGGTGGGGATATTTTTGATTTCCAAAAAGAAATTCAAAAGTATTGTAAATCAAATGTAGACATTTCAGACGCTGGATATCCACAAGCGCTTAAATTTTCAATGAAAGCAATTCGATGGCTACAGTACATTGCTACAAAACAAAATATAAACATAAAACATGCTTTAAATGGTGGTGAAGTTAAAATAGGCACACATTTTGTTGATGGTTATCATGCAGGATCAAACACAGTGTATGAAATGTATGGGTGTTTTTTTTCATGGCTGTCCTACTTGCTATCCAGATAGAAACCACCGAAACCCATACAGTAATATAACAATGCATGAATTGTATGAAAAAACAATAAAAACGAAAACTGAAATCAAAAGCTTGGGATGCAAATTAATATGCATCTGGGAACATGACCTGGATAATAAATGTAAAGCAGACAAAAATTTAAAACAAACTATGGATCAATTCTATTTGCATCAAGACCCAATTAAACCAAGGGAAGCATTATTTGGTGGCAGGACTAATGCTCTAAAATTATATCATGAAATAGAACCAACATCTAAACAGGAAATAAAATATATTGATAATTGCAGTTTGTATCCTAGTGTGAATAAATATAAGGAGTACCCTCTTGGCCATCCTGCAATTCTAAGTCAGGAACAAATAGGAGACATCAAATCCTACAAAGGACTCATTAAATGCAAAGTATTACCTCCAAATAAATTGTACATTCCAGTGCTACCGATTCACTGTAATAACAAAATGATATATACATTGTGTAAAACTTGTGCAGAAAATGAAAGTGGACAGTGTAGTCATAAAACCGAACAGCGTGCTTTAGTTGGAGTTTGGACGCATGTAGAATTATTCAAAGCAATAGAATTGGGTTACCAAATTCTGGAAGTGTATCAAGTTTGGCATTGGACTGAGTGGTCGGACAAAGTATACAGGGATTACATTGATAAATACCTCAAAATTAAACAAGAAGCAAGTGGATATCCAAATTCTGTTAAAAGTGAACAAGATAAAGATAAATACATTAAAGATTATTATGAGGTTGAAGGTATAAAACTTGAAAAAGAAAAAATCGAAAAAAAACCAGGACTCCGCCAATGTGCAAAATTATTGATAAATTGCATATGGGGAAAAAATGCACAAAATAATATTCTTACTAAAACTGAATATATCTCAGAACCATCCAGATATTTTGAACTATTAACTGATAAAAATATCACCATCAAAGCACTTGAAATTTTTGAACAGGATAAATTCATATTATTCAGCTATGAAAATAAAACCGACATTATAGAACCACATCCATCTGCCAATGTAGCTGTTGCATCATTTGTCACAGCATATGCACGCTTGGAGTTGTATAAAGTTTTAGAAAAACTCCAAGATAGGGTGTTGTATTTCGACACCGATAGTTGTATGTATATTTTCGATCCAGAAAAACAAAATATCAAAACCGAAGACAGCTACCTTGGTAAATGGACTGATGAACATCCGGATGCTAAAATCATGAAATTTGTAGGGTTAGGACCGAAAAATTATGGATATCAGTACATGAAAGATGGTGTCATAAAATCTGTATGTAAGGTCAAGGGTATCACTCTGGATTATAAAACTAAACAGCAAATAAATTTTCATTCAATGGTTGAATGTGTTAAAATTGTCAACGTGTCATAAACTATCCATGCAGAATTAAACGCACAAAGAACCGAGAAGTAATTAGTGAAGAGCAAACAAAGACATTCCGATCTGTGTACACCAAACGACTTGTGGTGGGTGAATACAACACAATTCCTTATGGATGGAATTGATGTGTTACCAGCAGAAATGCTTTTGAAAATTTATATAATAACTTGATCGAAATGTCAAAAATGGATCAAGAAATCAAACGAGAACTTAAGCAAACTTGGTTTTTGAGGGAAGGTAGAATTATAATGGAGACTTTGCTGAACGGACATTTCTCTGAGGGGCAGAGTCGACTGAGATGTTTGATTGAGAGATCAGAATTTGAAAATGATTTCTTAATGGATATATTGGATCAACTGTTTTCAGATTATTGGATATTTCATGGTGCTCCTAAAAATGAAATAAACGAAATTCGTGAATTAGTTGAAAATAATTTTATTCGTTTTTCTGAATATCAAGACAGGATTCTCAATGAAAAAACTTTGAAATTCGAAGAGGTGACGAGAATATATGGATACATTATTCTCGGAGAACCATGTACAATTTTCACTGCTGAAAAGTTATTTGAAGAAAAAGTGTCTTTGGATTATATTCTAAAAACCACTAGACCTATTTCAGATTTAGATAATGAACTAATATGGACATTTGGAATAATCTGGAGTTATGGTGACTTTTCATTAAAAATAAAAAAAGGTTGATTCCGAACAATCCTAATCAGTCTTACATGATCTGTATCAGGGCAAAGATGGACGAATCATTGTTGTTCAAACATCCCTGTAACATTTTCATATCGGGGCCAAGTGGTTGTGGTAAAACAGATTTTGTTAAGAAATTAATCGAATATAAAGATGATTTGTTCAACCTGTTCCATACAAAGTCGTTTGGTGTTACAAAGAATGGCAAAATACCTATAGTCAGATGCAAGAATTTCACAGTATTCAATTTATAAATGGAATACCGGATGATGACAGTGAACTTGTCGATGACACAGACTTACCGCATCTCGTCGTTTTTCATGACATGTTAGGTGAGAAGAAGATGAAGAAAAAATTATGTTGTGGTTTACAAGAAAAGGACATCACAGAAATACGTCTGTTATTTACATAACCCAAAACATGTTTCAGAAATCTAAAGCGAGTAGAACTTTGAGTTTGAATGCACATTACATGGTATTATTTCAAAGTGTGCGTTATAAAGGCCAAATAAAAATTCTTGCCTCTCAAATGCAAATACCTCATTTAATGCAAGCATATGATGATGTAACTTCAACCAATCATGGTTATTTACTACTCGATTTTCACCCAAAAACGGATAAACCGTTGAGACTTAGAACCGATATTTTCCATCGCTGGCTCACAAATGACGATCGAGGTGCGGTAAAATATTCATCGGTATAAAGATAAGTGTATCAACATAATATTTCATTTCCAATCATATAGTCGCATGAAGCAGTCTTGAGTGTATTTTCGACTATCGCTAAATTAATACTTGATGATCACTTAAAGCTTCCAAAGCAGACACGAACATTCCTGCAAAAACACAAAAAAGAGCTGAAGAAAATAGCTGACAGTAGAACTCATATCGATTCAAAAAAGAAAATACTTTTAAAAACTGGTGGAGGTGGTTTTCTCGGTGGAGTTTTGATCAGAAGTCTTCTCAGACAAAAAGAAAATAAATCAATTGCACGAGTTAGATCAAATAGAGTAAATGCTACTCGAATAAATTCTACGATTGCACAGCGAGCTAGTCCAGTCAGAGTAAATTCTACAATTGCACAGCGAACTACTCCAGCTAGAGTAAATTCTACTGGATTAAATTCTACATTTGCTAGATTTCAACCACTCAACGATAATGGTCCGCAACCAATTCCATCAACTCAAGAAGCAGAACATTACCCGTTGGTTCAACGATACTAAACAATTATGAATCTTTCAAACCCATCGAAATTAGCTTTGATGGCATTTTATCGTAATTTTAATAAACGTAAAAGTAAAAAGTAATTCAGTCATTTGACATTCAACTGTTGAAGAGTAAAGATGGCGAAAAAAACTCCACTGATTAAAAAATATGGTAGTTTTGTAATGGCTATGAATCAGGAACCAAATCATTTTCGGAAAAAAAATGATAAAAGATGCCCCAAAGAGAGTGATTGATTGCATGTCAGAATGCTGTAAAAATATTTTAACAAATGGGAAGAGATTCAAATAACAAATATCAAGCAATAAGATGAACAATTAACCGAACAATGGATGCAAGGAGAGGACGAGGAAATCTGAGATTTGATTCGAATCAGAGAATCGCACGAATACGTATATGCAAGGTGAGTGACAAGAAGACACCGACGACATATGTACAGCTAAGAATGTGAGTGTTCACAGATCATAACGCTCTTTATTTAAAACATTTTAAAATAACGCTCTTTATTTAACACGTTTTCTCGCGGCTGATATGAGGGGGAATCGCAGATATGTTGGATATGACTATGCTCATTATCACTACTGAATTCGGCCCCCTGGTTCAATGTTTTGGTGACAATCAGCGTGATTTAGTTGAAATTTTTTTTTAAATGAAAACAAATCTATACTTTCGGCCGATATTTTTCGCTGTTATTTGGATTTTTTTTTATCCGGCGTCGATACCAAATCGACGTTTCTGGTATCTGAAACCGTTTTCAGTCCGAAACCGGAGTTTGTAGTATGTTTTCAACAGCAAACTAGGGATTTAAGAGAAAAACGTGTTTTTCGATATTTTTTTTTAGGCCAATTTTGTTCGGGGCTAATAAACAAATTTCCTCAAGGCTGACAGAAGTCCAGCCGATTGATTATTGTTGTGGGGTGTCTCGACTAACAGAAACCACAGAGAAAAAAACTGTATTCGCCAAAAATGCACGCAGGTCTGCCAGGCTCTGCCTCGGCTGCCGGACTAAAAAGAGCACATGTGGTCTGGAATTCTACGGGTTTACCACAAACGCTAAAACAAACGGGTTTATAACCGGCGATTAGGAAAATTTCGTAAACGAAAATACGCTGATTGATAACGTCTCAGTCGGCTGAGACGCCAAATTTCGTCAGCCACGAACGTCGCGACTGAGCCGGCTTAGCTAGCTAACCAGCCACGAAATTGGTTGAGCCAGCCGCGAAAACCATTTGTCGTGGCTTCGGCGTCGACCTCGAGCTGTAATGGAGCGGTTTGTCCTATTGATATCGTCTGTATGTCTGTCTGCCGGGTCTGCTTCCCGGGTTGATTGTAATTCACATGTGACTCAGACTCTCATGATCGACATAACTCACACCATGCAGGGTCATGATGCACTTATATTAATTTCAGCACTTTTATCATTCTGCCGACGGGCATCCTCCTTCTTATATGACCGGTATGAAACTGAAGGTATTATGTTAATGGTCTTGTCGTCCGTCCGATTGACGCCTCGTGCAGCAGAAGATAAAATAAAAAGGGATGAAAATATTGCATCATCAGGGGAATTTCAAAAGAGTGTCCAATGGTGTCTGCAGTTACCATTTTAACATTTATGCACGTGCGTCTGTGTACATCTCGTTCATGCATTGTTTTTCGGAACTCCATAAGAAACTTGGTACATGGGTGTAATCGATGTGCACTCCCAACCGGGATCGTTTTCAAAGATGCAATGATGTCGTTTCAATGTTCTTCTTGATCCCCGTGTTTTCATGTTTCAATGAAATTTGGTTAAACAAAAGTTCGCATTATTCATGATTATAATATTAGTGTACACACAGTATTATATAACTGTTATACAACCATTATTAGGCCTACTGATACTGACAATCGGTTAAAGCTACTCAATCCGATTCGATGGTCCCCATATAATCAGATTCCAACAACATCAATTTTTTTAGAAATGCCGCATCAGTTATCAGAATCGATTAATTGCCCAAAAATAATTCTAACCGCTGTCAACTATAGTATAAAATTGCCCGAAACGTGTTATTTGTCAACATGTTGTTCGCCGAAATGTGGTCTTAGTATCAACACAAATCCTCTTGATTTTAGAGTTATCCATCTTCATCCGCAATTTGGTCCGAGACCGCCGGCTCGTTGACGTGGTACTGGGCCACTTATAAGTCTCGATGCTGAAAAATAATAGATTCCAAAAATCGATATCTAATAATTAGAACTGAGCTTTGATAGATGGGTTCCTCGACTCGATTCAACTATATTTTACCCCGAATCAAAATAAATAGTAATTGAGGGGCGCTTAATCGGATTTTATGCATATTTAAGATAGAGTCGGGGGTGAAAACATGTATCTTTATTCCATTAAAAGTGCGTGCATGTGTGTATCTGCATATAAAGAGGGGTGCATGTGTCTCCACGAAGTCGTGTGCACGTATACCTCCATAAAGAGGGGCTGTACTTTCCATATAAGGCAATCGTGTTCTGCTGCAATTATATTATCGAGACGGCCAACAGAAGGTGAATAAAAAAGATGAAAAATGTATTGTGAATCCCAGCCGTCTGATAGCTCAATGGTCCGGAGAGATTCTTCATCAATACATTTTCATTAATTGCACCAATGTCTGGGGTTACCGATCCTATTAAAAGGTTAATTGCAGAGCGTATCCACTCGGGGGATTGTTTCTCTCCTCTGACCTATATGGAAAGCGTGCTCAGACAAAGGGAGGTAATAGCACGATGGGGAGGATGAGCTGAGCAGACGATGGATAGTAATTACATAACGTCTGCTCCCAGCTATGACACACCGTCTGCATCTGATGGAAGTCATCTTAATTTCATATCAAATAATGCCACGAATTAAAGCCATTGATCATCACAGGTCGCGCACGTAGCCTACAATCAAGAAATGTTTACCATTTCATTTGATTATCATTAAACAAACGTCCCGTGATTATATCCGATAATTTCTCCGACAAAATAACAGATGATCATGATCAGTCGAAACTCATCAGAATTGATAAAGCCGCAGGGCGACTATAGAAAGGTCCCACACTGCAATGGATGTGAATGGCTCGTTTGAAGATTTTTAGATTCGTGTAATATTTAATATATAATTTTTTTAATATTTACATATATATTAAACGCGAATGAAGAATGCATTTTCGGAGGAAGTCTAGTACAATTGGGATTTTTATGATAACGTTCGTCTCGTGACACGCGTGTATCTCAACTCGCTGTGGAACTGCTTCCTTATAATTTTAAGGATGTTCCCGTATCCGAGGTAGTTTAAGTTATGTTGTGGTTGACCAGCGGCAGTCTGGAGGTTGGCGTCTGTTCTAAACCCGACATGGGCGAAAACCTGGAGCGATATTCAATCTTTATCTGAATTGATCGGAGACGCCTCAGTGTTCCATTGCGATCAGAACAAAGCCATTTCAATAAGCCTTGTCACTGGGTCGCGGTCATATTGGATCCATACATCCCTGTTCCGTTTTTGTTTAGTGCGATACATGTCAAAGTTCTGGAGAAGTATACCATACCTTACTCGTATAGCGCAATACTATTTTTCGTGCACCCATCGGTGTGCGAATTTAAAACTGAGCGAAAAATAGTAATTAGACGCTGAATTTAAAAATATTCAACATGGAAATCAAGAGTTATGTTGATGATTTACACACATTACGAAACGCGGGGCACAGAATAGACAATAACGTATATACTATCATGTATAGCCTATATTTACATTCGGTCAAACAATATAAAACATTCAAAACCATTACTCAAAGCTCAATGTCAAGCGGCGTAAAAATCATGGTAACGTTAAGTCGTTGACGATGTTGAAATGCTTGTAAGAAAAACACATATTCTAGATTGCATGCGTGTGCAGTATGAGTTAGTTATGTCATCACAACCCGCAGCCAAATGTCGATTTTTCTGAAGTCATGAATGCAGTAATGTTGCCTTCGCGGTTGTGGTTTCTGTTTTCGAGTCTATTTCATTGATGTCCATAACTATTTCAATATCAGAATAATTATTTATGCATCATCGCAACCAATTAATGATGCAGTTATGGACCACAGGGTGCAAATCCGTTGTGGTCGTGTTTAATATACAGAGGTATCTTTATAGAAATGACTAAGAATTGAAACTGTCATCAGATCCAAGACTTTTTACGAAAATAGTGCCAGTTTTGAATTCGAGCAGATATATAGGTGCGCGAATTTAAAGTGGTTTAAAACTGAGCGTAAAATAGTGTACTGCGCGTATTTAAAGGTACTCAATCCGATTCGATGGTCACCATGTCATCAGATTCCAACAACAACAACATTTGTTTTGAAATACCGCTTCAGTTATCAGAATCGTTTTTTTGCCCAAAATAGCGCTAACCAGTCAACTATAGTATAAAATTGCACAAAACATGTTATTTATCCACATTTTTTTCAACGAAATTTTGCCGGTTTGTCTGACACAAAAACGCCACTTGATTTTAGAGTTATCCATCTTTATCCGCAATTTGGTCAGAGAAATTATTCTCGTCGACTGTTTACTGGGCCACCTATAATTAAAATAATAGATTTAAAACATCGATATCTGATCACTCTGAGCTTTGATGGGTGGATTCCTCGACTCGAATCAAATATGTTTTACCCCCGAAGCTAAGGAAATAGTAGTTTGTGAGCGTTAATTCGGATTGAGTACCTTTAAATATATGAGTATAAGGTATTCAAAAGCTTCATAATTACGGAATGCTATACTCCAGAACATAATTATGGAATGCTACTCCAGAACTTTGACCTGTATCATTAAAAAAACGGATCCAGTATGGCCGCGATTCAGCGACAAGGCGTATGAGATACGATAATTTGTTCGTGTATATACGAGGAAAAACTGAACATATCATGTACTGAGCCATGCAAGCATTATTATCACAGGTCTGATAAAAGCCGATAATTTCTCCCACAAAAGAACAGACGATCGTGATCCGTCGAAACTCATCATTCAGAATTGATAAAATAACCGCAGGGCAACGAGAAAAACGAAATCTGTTCCCACAATGAAATGAATGTACATGGCTCGTTTGAAGATGATTACATTTGTGCAAAATTTACGCGATGTGTACTAAACGGGAAGAAAGAATGCAATTTCGGAGGAAGTGCATTGCAATTGTGCTCTTGTGATAATAGTATAGCGATCGATTAAAGATACATAATCAGAATTAACGCTCCCAAATTACTATGGCTTTGGCTTGGGGGGTAAAATTATGTGAATGGAGTTGAGGAACCCGCCCATCAAAGATCAGAGTGATCAGATATCGATTTGTGAAATCTATTATTTTTCACCACCGGTCCTTTTTGCGGCATGTCAATAAATCGACGAGAAGACGGCCTGGGACAAAATTGATGGATAACTCTAAAATCAAGTGGCATTGGGTTTTAGATATTTGACAATCCGGCCAAATTTCGTTGAACGTTGCTGATAAATAACAGGTTTTGGGGAATTTTATAGTATAGTTGACTGTGGTTAGCATTATTTTTGGGTATTAGTCGATTCTCATAACTGAAGCGGCATTTAAAAAAATGTTGTTGTTGTTGTTGGAATCTGATGATATGAGGACCATCGAATCGGAGTGAGTACTGTTAATAATGTGTTACAATTCGAACCCATGCACTGGACACTCCGGTGAAAGGGCTACCTTAAAATTATAAATGTCCCCGTAGCCGATGTGGGTTCTACGTCGTTGAAACCACCATCGCAATCTGGGCTAAACGAGATGGTTCTGCATGGGTTTAATCCCTGCATGTGGGGAAAATCGGGGCCTAATTTCAAGCTTAATCTGAGTTGAGGGATATCTCAATAATTTCAACTGATATATTGTTGATATTGTTTTCTGAATACGTGTGAATGATATTTTACGGTATACCATACTTTAAAGACTTCATGTTCGTATAAAGCAGCGTCCCGATCAACAAATAATTATCCATTGGTAGGAGGAGTTTGCGGTTGCCAGGTGACCAGGCGTTTGCAGAAATAATTTAATGGACCTTTCCGCAGCTGTCAATCAAATATTTATTAGCGGATATTTTCGACCAATCAGCGACTGAGCCGGCCAATGGCTGCATTGCACATTCTGCTGCCATCTTTCTTCATCCTAATTTTGATAACCGTGCATACATTCAGTGTTAAATTGGCTATATTCAAACAACTTTTTTGTTGTCAAATCATAATATACTGAGATTTATATTTGCGCCATGATGTTATAAATTTATCCGTGATTATAACAATGTTTTTCATTTATCATGACACTTGTCATATTTTCACATTTAATTGCAAATCGATTGTGTGATCTCTGGTTTAGATATATTAAAGAGTTCTGGGATCTGTCTGTCTGTTCGCGATTTTTCTTCCAGATCCCTTGACCGATTTCAACCAAATTTGGTTTGGTGCCTCGGGGTACCCCGGCAGATGTTACAATAGCCGTATTTTTTAAATTAAAATAAAAAAAAAACATAATTTGTATTTAATATGTTTTTCAAAATAATTTTTTTTATTATCAAGTTTCAACCTAAAAATCTAAAAGAAAATTTTAAAATTTAAATAAAAAAAAAAATGATTTAATTTTTTTTTTTAAGTTTCAATCTAAAAATCTAAATAGAAAGTTAGAAGAAAAAAAAGTAAAAAATTTAATTAAAATTTTTTTTTTTTAATTAAATTTTTTTTTTTCAACAACAGATCAGAGTACAATCTAAAACAAAAAATTAATTTATATAAAAATGTTTTTATTCAAACTGTTTAAAATATCAAAATTTGCACGAATCATATACATGAGTCTGTTTAAGCTAGTGCAAGTGCTGATGTGTTCACTTCGGATATAGATCTCGCGTAACAGACAATATTTATATGGGAAAAGTCGTATTACCAGTGGGCGGTACTACCGCTGTGGGCGTGTTCTGTGGAAAGCTCCTTTAGTATTACAGCATCTGCCCATACATATGTTATAATGTATCCGGTAACACACCTTCGTTTCGCCTATACCTATGAAAAATATGACGATTGTTACGCAAAATGAAACACACCGTTATAATCATATATGGGCGAATTTCCAACAGCATTTCTAAACTCGATATTTCAGTACATTATGATTTGACAACAAAAAAGTTATTTGAAAATAGGCGCGGATATCAACATTAGGATCAGCTGTTAGGATGAACAAATAATGTTCAATGCAGCAAGTGACCGGGTTAGTCGCTGATTGGTAGAAAATATGTGCTAATAATATTTGTATTGATACAGTAATGCTCTAAATAATCGACTCCTTAACCACATCAGACATTATGGGTAACTTTTCAGGATTTAGTCGGAAATATGGCTTGTTGCCATTCATCGGTGAGAGCTTTCCGATGAATGGCAACAAGCCATATTTCCGACTAAATCCTGAAAAGTTACCCATAATTATGCTGTGGTTAAGGAGTCGATTATTTAGAGCATAACTGTATGTGGCCGTGAAAAGGTCAAATTCAGCCACGGGAACTTATAGTAGAGTCGCTTATGTCAGATTTTGGGCTCCCGTGGTAAATTGATGGACAAATATAGAGACCATGTTCATGAGCCAGTATATGGTCTCTACTTCAGAAAAAAAATTGTTAGACACCCTGAGTCGTAATTTCGCTAAAATCCGGATTGAGAATCCGAAGCCGATTACGGGGGCGGGGCTAATTCCCGATTCTAGGTCAGATTTTGAAATCCACGTGGTCTCCGAAACTATGTTTAATGTTCCCCCAGCGTCAAACATGGCTCATGTATTTGACACAAGTATCATTTGTATCTTATATTTATAAAGTTCATGTTTGTTGTGAAAGTCATGCTTTTCTTCTATGTGTATATACACGGCACATAATTTGCTGCCAATCCGACTTAATCGCATCTTTTTTTTCCAAGTTAAAGTGTGTTTATTGATGATGGCAAGCATATCTAAACGTGACAGTTCTAGGCCTCCTGAATCAAATTCCGAAGATGTTGTGAAGAACACACGAAACTTGTCAGTTGAACAGGGACGTGACGGCATGGGTTGATTGGGTGTCTCGACCCCCACCCCGAACTTTGGTACAATTTGCTAAGCTGTGCAGTCATTCATACGTGAGGAAAATCAGGATTATTTTGACTAACTGTTTCAAATAATGATACGTACAAGCCAACAAACGCAACAAACAAACCAGATTTTAAATAAATACATATACAAACTTATGACTAACTCGGGAGAGGGGGTGTCCGGTGATCTGTATATATGTTCAACTTGTTTTGGTAGTCATGTTGCTTTGCCATTACTAATTATTATTTTTTCAGTGTAATAACATATGGGAGAGGGGGTACCCTTAAGTGAGTCAGTACTTGTCCCCCAATTCCTTTGTATGTATAAACAAATGTATGTGTTATATATCATGTGTTATTTAAATTTGACATATAAACTTTGGTACATTCTAGCAGTCGGAAATTTCATGCATGACACAACATTAGTTGGACATTAATTTGACACCATATATAGGTTGGCATTGTTCTCATTGTTTGATTTTTTTCAACCAGTAAAAGTTGGTAATTTTCCAATCTTAGTGTTTGTCAGATTGGATATTTCCAAGGGGAGCAAATTGAATTCTGCAAACCTGTGAGATTGATGTTTGGTTCAATGGGGGGGGGGGGGTGCAGTTGGCCGGAAATGTGAGGAAACTTCTAGCCACGTCCCTAGAACATGTGTCTGTTGTCTATACAGGGACTATTGTGCAAAACGACCGCATTTAACGAAACAAAACATGTTAAACATGAAATTGCTATAACTTTAAGACTAGATGATAGTACATACGTGTATCTGATAATCCATCGATACCATATAATCCTACTATTTCTTGAATAAGAAGAAACATTATAATAACGAACACAGCAGAAGACATATCCATGCAGGTTCATATGAATTCGGTCAATGGTGATGTATCCGCCGGATTCGAAATCGACATGCGTTCGGGCGGTATTTTAAGGATGGAATTATGAAATGGACATATGAAAGTGACAATCAACAATGATTTGCAATTGCTTCGCCATCAACCGAAGTGCTCCCCCAGCGTTACTATCAATAGCGTTATTATTTGGCTAATTTCAGTAATATTCTCCCAGTTTACATTCAATAAAACAAATTGGTCTCCGCATTTAAAATTCTTTGGTATAGATCGTTTATATTCTGCAATAATTTGTACACAAGAAACGGATTCTTATGTTTTATTGTGTTTTTAAACTCTGAGGTGGCGAAATCTCGGTTTGTTTACATTACGAACATTTGAGTCCGTAATCGGAATCCGAATCCCAATCGGATTACCACGAAATTGAGATTACGGTCTGTTCGTTTACTGATTCTGCCAATTTCTGGTCTGTTCTTTTGCCGAACCAAGTCGTACGGGGACCAATCTGTAATCTGAATCCAGAATCTGAATCGGATTTTAGCGAAATAACGCCTCTGGGGTCGCGACTGGGTGGTCTGATGACGTCACAAATATGGCCGCCATGCTCATTTTTTAAGTTCGCCATTGTTATATTTCATGATAAAAATATAATTTTGATATAAAATAAATGACAATTCTTTTGTACCGTGCATGGTGTGACGCCATGTTATATTTTGATATGAAAATTTGTCCTCTTGATCAAAGATGGCCGCCAAAATGGCGACCGGAAGTGGGAAATTGATGATTTTCCATACATGTCGCTTACATCATTTCCGATTGTATCGAACTGGTGACGATTAGGGAATATACTTCTCTTCAATCTTGATAACAACTCACATAGGCATCAGAGATTAGTTGATTTCTTGAATCATAACCTTGATTTAATTATCCAAATGCGATGATTTAAAGGAATTGGTATGAATTTCGCCAAAATATACTTTTTTATTTTCTAACTATATCCTTATAGAAATTTAGAAATAATCGATGATGGAAATGAGTATGATCATTACATAAGGTATTTACATCTAACTGGATCCAGAAACTGTCAACTTAATCCAAGATGGCGGCCAAAATACGATAATACGTAAATTTTACCCTTTTTCATCCAATTACGTTTCTGTCATGTAGAAGGTAGTAGACTAGTTTGCTTCTTCCAAATAAATATCTGCCATGTTACGGCACATTCATAATAGTTGTCTTTCCGCAATGACTCAATATGCGAGCTCATATGACAATTATTGTCCAAATAAGCATCGTGAAAATTCGCCAAACATTATATTTGCACATGTCAAATAACATGTCCGCAACAGGAGAACGATATCTCGGTGTTAGATATATGAATGAATGTACTCCGATTTAGATTATCGGGAGTTATTAATATCTCATTGTAATCGAGATGGCCGCCAATGTGGCGGAAATGGCGAAATTTGACATTAAAATAGATATATTTCCGAAAATATATCACAGCGTGCAAGAAAGGTACATACGCATATCATTATCATACATGGGTTTTCGGTGAGAAATGACTGAAATATATGTTCGAGCACGTTAAGTAAATGGACTTATGTCAAACTCGATTCTGATATTATATAAATAATTTAATAGAGACCTACGTGGTATGTGGAGATAATAGTGAAGTTTCCAACTTCAGGCGATGTCAGCTACCAATGCTCAAATCATGCATGTGATCGCCATACGTTCTTGCATATCGATAACGATTGAGTTTATCTAATATCTACTCGTATACTAAAAGGTCTAGCGACGGACTCAATCAGATTACTGTATATAGCTAACAGTAGCTGGCTGTTGAAGCCTGAAATTGAAAATATAAACCAGGAGATCGCCCGGAGCCTTGTTCAGATATTCTAGCTATTCTTTATTCTTTTCCATTTCACCATGATACATGTATACCGCCGGTATAGGCTTGGTAGATGAATGAGGTTGAATAGTCTGTCGAAGCTACACGGACGTTTTCTGACGTTTTCCATAAAAGTCTTCGTAAAATCAACCCTTGTATGGGTACTCTTGGTGATTGGAATGGAAAAGCGAAACAAAATTATCAGAAACCCCATTTTACCATTCTGGCAAACATATGTGCAGGAAGAAATGTTGATGATTGCCTCATGCTTAGACTGCTTCTTGTCACCAGTTCATACTATTAAAGTACCGCTGTATTTCCACACGTGCATTACTATGACGACCAAGTTGGGATCTTGACAAATTTGAACTAGAACTCAAGCAATATATTTACTTGTATTGCAGCGATATTATCATACTTATGTATCACTACATGTATGTACAAATGTATATAATTAGTTTGTCTCATATACAAGTAGCGTTTATGTGTATCTGGACCATAACACTATCGTTAGGTGGGGTGAATATAAAATGATTCCCGGAAATTACTCACATAAGCCTGCACAGTTGATGTCGAATCCGGTCCACGATTAAACGTATACTAATAGTTTTTGTATTATTCATGGAATAAATACTGTTTAAACTAAAGTCTATCTGATCAAACTGGATTGATTTTCACGTGAACATATTATGGAGCTCTGCGTACAATAGCCTCGTCATGACCGTGTTCTGCTGAAGTTAATCTATATATGCCACTTGGTTGGGGGATTATCAAGATGCATGAATGCAGCATGATATATACAATTTATGGGATATAGCCAGACTGATCTGATAACTCCTAGTTGAATAGAATTAGAACAGTTTGAGTCATTAGAATATATATGGATCGGCCTATATAATATGATCTGAAAGATGCCATTATTATTATTATAGTGAACCATGGCCACCTCCGTAGTTACGCGTGCTAATTCAACTTCCTTCATTTCCACATTTCCTTTGGTTCGTGATAACGTTATAACCAGAATCAAAATGGCACGTCATGAGCTGTTATTAACTCCAAATATTACTTCACATTATGTTGTAAGAAGTTAGTGGACTGCGTTGGCCCATAATGTCATTCAGTATTAAGAACCTTGATTCCAGAGTATATTGGACATAATAAATCAAACTGATGACATGACACCGGAAGACCCATCACTACTAATAGACGTTTCACCCGTTTCCCACCATGTGGTCGTACAGTTTGTCAAAACGCGGGAATTAGTATCATAATAAGTATCGCCTGTCTATTTTTGGCTCGTATCTATTGCGCTTACCATTCACATTATTTCGTCATCTAAGCTGCATGGTTGGATATGCAAAGCAGTTGTGCAGTCCCTGTTGATTTCGATAAACTTCAAAATAATCGCTAATCAAGTGCGACCGGCAGCACAGTCATAACCATTGCCCAGAACCACTTTCCTATTAAACTGATGTACAAACGTAATGCATTGTCTCACTAAACTTTTCACATGCCTAAATCATAGAAATCAATATGGGATATTAGTTTCCTGTATGCTCAATGGTCCATACCAGCCAACCGTGTTCATGCCAAGCCACCTTTCGTATATTGGGCGAATCACTTTGTGTGGCTACGACCAATTAACTGAACACGACGAGGAAAGCCAACAACCAGACATACCATTTCGCCCGTTTGCGGGGATCTAGCCTGGTGTACGGCAATGTTCATTTCAACCGAATAACATGTCCTGTGGGGTCTCTAACTTATTTTAGCTTTTCAAAACTCCACATTTGCAATGAAAGTGGTTGGACTACTTTGGTGAAAACAATCATCCAGATTTCAGAACTTGGTATTCACAATATATCACTTTAAGCTTGATACGGGACACTACCGCATATACGGATATATTACCCACCTATGGGTGTCTATTCTATTTTGATCTGTTGTGGTTATCAATACGATTGAAACCTGCTAAGTTCAGCTAAACGAGGTTCAAATGGTGTTACCATGCACATTTAATTAAAGGTTACAGCGCAACTAACAATGAGACAAGCAGGCCAAATGACAGCCATGGCATTAATTCTACTATTGTTTGTGTTTTATAAACAAGAATGTGTTGTTTCTTGCTTGCCAAGATTAATGGTATAGCTGAGAAGTACAATCCCACTTTATAGCTATCACAATAAACAATTGCGTATTGCTACCTGCTATGATACACTATATGCATTTGCTACAGATATGTCACGACAAGAACTAACACTAACGATTAACTGCATCATCAATTATCATTTGATATGGTAACCACCATTACTTCTCACTTAGTACTTTGGCATAGAGTATAGCACAGAAGTCTAGACATTGGAATAGTAACACTTGCCCACCCAAGCTAAGATGGCGGTCTAAGATACTTTCTAATTTCACATAGTGAGTTGGATTTTCTCTTCAACACCCTCCTCACTTAATATCAGGAAGTTTGAAGAAATGCCGCGTATGCCGTATAGGACATCGCTAATTTGTATAAGAAATTAAAGCTATGCGCATATACTTAAAATTAGCCGATTAACCTAATTCCCCATGATGGAATGCCAGGGCGACATTTGGTGATGTACCGTAACGAACACTGACTTTTGTATTTTGACTGCCATGTTGGTAGCCATCTTGGATGAAATTGAACAGTTTTGTTGAAGTGTGATAATAATTCCGCATGTGGCACGAATACTTCTTTCCCATCACTGAATGCCGCTCATTTCTTTAAATCTATTGCTAAAATATCGGAATTAATTTTTTACATGATGATATAATTCGATTGTCTAAAGTGGATTTTTGACAGATCGAACAACGTTTTGTACAATACAATTGGTCACCACATTGCTGAAGCAATAATTAAACACAGAATTGTCACAATTCGCAGTCGATACCAAACGGAAGGTCATTTACATGTGATTCTTGAAAATCGCAAAATTGTTGATTTTTTAGTGCCATTTTGGCAGCCATCTTTGACTGGAATAACATTTTCCCGTTAAATTGGGTACTGTACTTCGAGAACTACTATTGATGAATTGCCCTAACTGAAAAGAATGTATAACAATTATGAAATATGCGCTGAATTCGTCAGTTCTTATGACAACCCTACATCTGAACTGAACTGACAATGTCGTCATCTTTGTGACGTCTTAATTCTCTCCAGTCGCGGACCCATGAAGTCTAACAAACTTTTTCCGACAAAGTAAGTGATACCCTATCATAATATAATAGTCTCTATATTTGTTAAAAAAATTCCCACGAAAGTACATAAGCAACTTTACTATTAGCTTATGTTCGATTTGATTGGAATGACAAAATTCGAATGTCTTCGAGCCGCCCTTATCGTCATTTCTTTATATGAAAACGGGCGTGCAACTGAACCTCCTGAAATAATATTAGCAATTCTATAGAGGGACACTAACAATTGTGAAAATGTTAAAGGTACTCAATCCGATTCGATGGTCCCCATATAATCAGATTCCAACAACAACAACAACAACAACAACATTTTTAGAAATGCCGCTTCAGTTATCAGAATCGATTAATTGCCCAAAAATAATGCTAACCACTGTCATCTATATATAGTATAAAATTGCCCGAAACGTGTTACTTATCAACATGTTTTCGACGAAATTTGTCCTTATTACCAACAGAAAGCCTCTTGATTTTAGAATTATCCATCTTCATCCGCAATTTGGTCCGATACCGTTGGCTCGTCGATTGTTTACCGGGCCACTATTAATTCTCGATGGTGAAAAATAATAAATGTCAAAAATTGATATCTAATAACTCTGAGCTTTGATTGGTGGGTTCCTCGACTCGAATCAGAAATAAATAGTAATTTAGGGCCCTTAATCGGATTATGCATCTTTAAGGGATCATTGGTATTCGATTATATATATATACTAGAAGGTGACCCGACTTCGTCCGGGCTATTCAAAAACCAAATTTCAAGTCGATAGCTCCACACGTTTCCGAGATCTGGTCTGCGCATGCGCGAAGCTGGCGTCGCACGGGTTCGGCGACCCGATAAAATTCGTATCCGGGGCAAGATACATACACATACCAAATTTCAAGTCGATAGCTCCACCCGTTTCCGAGATATATAGCCCAATGTCATTTGCGGATACCTCGACCGGTGATGAGTTAACGCGACATCGGCCGGTTAAGAGTTAACGCGATCACGTCACGATCTGTTGATGGCGTAATATATTTACGCAATGTTTTTCGATGAGCGAAGCATGGCCCTGTGTTCTTCCCGATAATTAAGGTAGACACTTTAAACGTACACAGGCGTGTGATACATCATTGGAAAGATGAAGCGCCACAGATTCTAACCGTTTAATGTTCTAAGTTAAGTTATTTCCCCCTGTATCTGTATCGGTATGCGCGCAGGATCAGTTCGGATGTGAGCGCACACTCCATAAAAAGAATCTTTGTGAAAATGAACCCTCTCAAATTAGTTTCAATACTTTAGAATATAGAATTAACCTAAAAATAACAAAAACCTTCGGAATAGAGAACCTTCGGACTAGCGGACGTTCGGGACAGCGAACCTTCATAATAGAAACATGTCCCCACAATTACACCGGTGACGTAATCACATGTGCTGATCTTTGTCGTACTATCGTAACTATCGGTACGATTTATACTCTAGTACGAAATAAACATAATACAATCGCCCAGTGGATTATCGATCGACCACACAATATGAAAATCTCTACACCAGTGTACACCACTGGGTGGCGTAATAAATAAAGAACACACTGGTACAATACATGTATTCTTTGCAAATAGCAGAAACACGGGGGCTTGCAACGCGCTCGCTGGTCCGCCACACCCCCCAACCGCACTACATGTATATATATCCTTATATTCGCCGTACCTATATACGTCGTATTAACTGGGACTAATATAATATTCTATATTAGTCCCAGGTATTAAGGAGCCACCCCTTATGCTCCGTACCTGCTAGTATATATGTTCCTGCATTGCGTCATTGTAGTTGTAGTATATATACATGAGACACACGTATACTACCAAGATGCATAAGGGCGGTGCGGGTTTGGGGGGGGGGGGTGGAGCGCATTGGCAAGTCCATGTGGGCGATGTGACAGAAACTGTAATCCAAAAATAAATGTTATCATCTCAAAGATGAATACTTGTTTTGTAATAATTAGCATGTTATGTTCAATTACTCAGCTTTTCATTATATCGGTAGGTCCCAGTAATCCAAGGTCAAATATACCCAAATTATGAACATCATACTACAGGAAATCTGTTTATCTTTCAATATCCATACCATTTATACCACCAAAATAATTCAATGAGCTCACGTTGGCATCGCTGCAATAATTTAATTTCAAAAAACAACAATGAGAACTGATGGAAAATCTTTTATTTTTTCAGTGCAACTTTTTTCATCGTAAGAAACGGGACACACCCAATTACATCGTGTTATACCAGGGGGGGGGGGTCGGAAAAATATTTCAGGCACGTATGGCATTTTTTCCCTTTCGATCATTTTTTGTACCCACCCACCCCCACCGCCAAATTTGTTTCCGTTTTCGGCAGTTTTTTTCGACCATTTTTTGACACCCACCCCCCTTTTAACACTAAAACAGAGATTTGCGGGGGGAAATTCACTGTAAACAGCTGTATATGAATTTCTGTGCATACTATTTATCATGGATGTTAACATGGACATGTAAATAGGAATGAGTAATTTTGAGGTCATTCGGCCAAAAAAACATGGCTGCCAGCGGCCATCTTGGATTTCAAAATTTGCAACAAAATACAACACGATAACTGCCTGCAGTCAGTTTACTAGTTAGAATTACATTATTTCTCTCATTCAAACTGATTCAAAGTGGTTTTGAAGCCCAACTCATTGCCAAAACACTAAAAACAAGCAGGAATTATTTTTTTTAGTTGCGGAAAAAATTGCTTGTTGGTGGCTTTGACCACCCACCCACCCCGGCATATGTGCCGGAAGAATTTTTTTTCACCCCCCCCCCCTGGTTATACAAGAACAATTAGTGGGTAAATATTGAAATTAGGAGCCTCCTTCTTTTTATTAGTGATCTATATTGGATCTATATTGGAATGTACAGGCTTATAGTGCAGCGGCGGCCAAATCGAAAAAGAGCTCTAGTTTTCGAGATACCCCTACCCACGGTAGAACAAGTTAAAACTAACTTTTTTTTAAGGAGAAATATATACTGTAGACGAAAATGATAGTGAAAAATAACGGAATTGGTGGTGGCTATTCTCAAATCGACGATGAACGATACCCACCAGTGACTTTTCCCAGAAATTAACGATTTTGGTAAAGTGAGCCCTGCGGCTATGTCCTAAGTTATTAGCCCACATTGTAGGCGTTAAAATGACTACAGCATACAATATCTGTACCTGATATTCAAGAAGTGTTGGTTAATTTTGATTTTCGTGCCATTTGGAGCCGAAACATTTATTTTTTGTTGAAAAATCGCTCTTTTTCCAAAACATTATATTTTTCGAACATTATCATTCAAACGGATATTGCAATAATATTGAAATATTTAGTCCATATGGTGTAGTAGTTATCTGTCAAGCATATGAAGAAAGAAGTTAACAAACATTTTGAACGGTTTGCGAGATATTGGATTTTAGCTACCCCTCCCCCAAACACATTTTTGGTCGAAAAAAATACATATTTTTGATAATGACATTACAAACATTTTCGAATTGATCTGAATGGGACCCAATATGAATCTTGTACTGAAAGTGTTGTCCAGAGATGCCGTTCAATCGACTACAGATGTGTTCAGGCTTTCAGACCCCCAGTTACAACAACAACAATTATTTTATTGATAACAGTTAATTTTGCATGCATTAACATCGATGTTAAGTACTAAAACCTTTGTTATAAACAATACGTGACCAACTATATAATTCATATGGCTCAGTAGTTATCTGGACATCACAAGTAGAAATAATTTGACAGAAATTGTCAACGGTTTTCAAGATATTGGAATTAGGTACCGCTCCCCCGGACGCGATTTGGTAGAAAAACTACATATTTATGATAACAAGACAGACCTTCCTAAATTATTCTAATGAGCATCTAATCATTATTCGTGTGATGAAAACCTGACCCGTAGACACCGCGAGCCTGGTATTAGATGACCTCAGGTTTCCAATTAAACTCCCAGTTACAACAACAACAACACAATATTTTATTTATTTATGACATGTAATTTTATATTAACACATATCGACTTTGAGCAACTGAAGTATTTGTTCTAAACGACACATAATATAGACTAACATAATCATACAGAACAAAATCATTGTTGCTCTCCCGCCCTATTAGACGTCCTGAACACAACACGAACTGAACAAAATATTATCTCAGTATTAAGAAGCATGTAATTATAAAGGACAATTACATAAGGAAATATACAATGTTTATGGATGGGTTTGTTCCCGAAACAGTGTGGCACTTTGCTTGGCAAAATGTTAATATGAAGGGCGAATTTGCTATATTTTTCAAGAACACTCTACCCAATTTAAAGACTTCAACGCAATACGAAATTAAGCATATATGATCTCTAATTCTCTATATTAACCGAGAGTGTGACGGGAATATAGTTCTATCAGAGAATACATAATTTGTATGGATGGGTTGTGCATGTGTCGCTTTACACAAAGTGGCTGATAAATAAGAAAGACGAATTTGCTGTTTTAGCCCCCCCCCCTACACATTTGAAGTGTTAAAGTTGAACAACTCACGAACTGAAATGATTGCTGTACATATTAACAGAGGATGTGGGCAAAAATAGTAATATCGGGGCGCATACATGGTGTTGATGGATGGGTTGGTTGGATCCCGAAAGCCTTTAGCACTTTACGAAAATCGGATAGCAAACTCCAAAGGCGAATATTTTTTGTTTTGTGGGACCCCTTTATATGCCCATTTAAACTCTTGAACACACCATGCGCCGAATATTCATACTTTTATTATTAAATCACAGTGTGAATGAAAGGTAGTGCTATCAGGGAATATACATGTTATATGGGTAGTTTGGTTCCCAAAATCCTAGGGTACTTTACAAAAGGCGGCTGGAAAAAACCAAAGTTGAATATTTTCTTTGAGCACCCTACCCCATTTAAAGTCTTAAACACACTAATATAGTGGGGGGGGGGGGGGGGGATAGTTGCAAAATCGTTCACTTTGTGATAGAAGCGCCAAACTTTCAGAGTTTGTTAAGTGGTTGGTGAGTATCACTAAACTGGCTGGTTCCAGATTTTGGAGGTCACCTTGACCTTCAATTTGACCTTGACCTTTTTGAAAATCTCAGTTTTTGGGTTGGGTGGTTTATGCCATCCTTTTCTTGTGAAAATCGCATCTTCTCACAGTTTTCTCAATACAATTATAGTTGGGAGTTGACCACGGTTCATTTGGGTCAAAACATATCTCAATTTTCATAAGATGGCTGCCAATATGGCCGCCGGAAGTTGAAAATATGACATTTTTTCACAAATATCTTCTAGTTAAATTCATGCTGTTTGTAACTGGTTAGGTAATGCAACTTTATTTTGTGTTTTGTATATTAACCGATCATTGGAGCAATTAAATATGCAATTATTATGGTCCTAGCCCCTTCCGATCCCTCAAAACTTCGATTTTACGGGATGCGGTATACAATTCCACAAAAAAATCACAATTGGGATTCTAGTCATATTTCAACAAGAAATGAACATAACTTTGTAATGTAAGTGAGGCATATCATTCATTACCTATGAATATTCCAAATCACTGGAACCAAAATTCTTACTTTGGCTCAAAATGGCTGCCAATATGGCCGCCAAAATATGGAAAATGGTAAATATTACACCATGGATGGGTGTGTTGCTAAATAGGGTGTGATTTTATGGTTACGGGTAATGTGTATAGGTATACATGGAATGACTGTACGGTCATGATTGAATATGATTACCTGGAGTAAGTTCGGTGGACATTATCGAGTGAGTGGGTATATAGGGAGTGTCCTTGTGGTAACGGGTGGGGTGCATATTTATATATTTCATGAATGTATTATCATTGGTGGGTGTATAGGGATTGGCTGTATTATCATGGATGGCATGTATGATTATACAGTGAATTGCTGAATTGTCATGTGTGAGGTGTATATGCAAGTATGGATTGTTTGAGTGGTTGTGTGTATATCTGGAAGAGCTGAATGGCCATTAGTGAGGTTTACTTGTATGCTTGGAGTGAATCTATGGTCTAGGGTGGGCTGTATATGTATATCGATTGGTTATATGACTGTGTGTGTGAATAGGTATACAGGGTGTTATTGTATGGTCAATGGTGAGATGAGTACATGTAGGAATACAAGTAGTGACAGTATGATAATAAATTTAATGGACATCTATACAGGGGGTGACTATTAAAATGGTCATGTGTCAGGCGTATGAGTATACCTGGTGTTCCTGTTTGGTGACTCGTGGCTGTATGGTCATGTGTAGGTTATACCAGTATACACATGTGTTGCTTTATTGTCATGGGCAAGGGATACGTGTATATAGCAAGTGGCTATATGGCCATGGATAAAGTGCATATGCATACATGGAGTGACTATACTGACATGGCTGGGGTGTATTAGTATATATTGAGTGACTATGCGGATACAGGGAGTGACATGGCCAATGTTGAGGTGAATATGTATGCAAGGATTGACCATGGTCGTGTATGAATGTTTTGAATAGGTACACACGGTGTGACTATATGGCCATAGGTCAGGTACCATTGGTGAAGGTATGTGTATGAAGCGAGTGGCTATATGGCCATTGGTGAGGTGCATATGTAAACCCGGAGTGACTTTATGGTCATTGTTGATGTATATATTGATTTATTTGACCACGTGTTTGGAGAATAGGTATACTGGGGATGACCTTATGGCCAATGGTGAACTGAATGGGTATACAAGGAATGACTATATGGTTATCGGTCATGTTTAGGAGTATCCCCGGTGTGCCTGTATCGTGACGTGTGGCTGTAATGTCACCCGTGGTTATGGGTCAGGTGTACATGTATACAGTGGGTCACTATATTGTTATGTCTGTGGTGTTTATGTATATATGTAATGACTGTGTGGTAATAGGTGGCCATCGTTTTCCGTGTTTACCGCCCCCATGTATATAAACACCATCAAGATAGAGAACTCCCTGACATGACCTCTCCATTGATTAACATATCCTTGAGTTATTGTGCCACCCAAGGTACACATGTACAACCCGCCCATGACCTCAGTCACTCCATATGTACATAAACACAACACAAATGACAACATAGTCACCCACTTTATACACGTACACCTGATCATACAGCCATACTTGGTTATACCCGTACATACCACAAATGACGATACAGCCACGAGTCACCATGTATAAACACCAGGTATACACATACACCCGACACAGGGCCATATAGTCACTCTATGTATACATATTCACCATCATACGGTCACGCGTTGTATACCTATTCACCTCACCATGGACTATACAGCCACTATATGTATACCTATTCGCCATATCCATTACCATAGAGTCAATCCAGGTATACATATGCACATCACCGATGGTGAGCCCTTCCAGATATACCAATACCCGCACATACGACCTCTCATAAGTTCCACACTTGCCATACTCATGATCATGCATCTACTCCCCATACACCATCAATGATAACACATCCACAACATATATAAATATACAACCCACCGTTGCCAACAGGGCACTCCCCATATACCCACACATCATCCATGACCATACAATAACTCGCGGTATACATATTATCCTCATCTACGATCATAGAGTAACTCCCTGGCTGTCATCTTGGCTTCCATCCTGTATCCAGTTGATAAATTTTTATCATAATGGGCCAGACTACCCACATCTCATGGTTCATCTCATTTCCGTCTCAAAGTTCTGCCCATTTCCTTTCAATAACATGGCCATAATCACAAAAGAGGTTATCCGCAAAATTCCATACTGCAACTTTAAAATGAATTTGTCATGCCCCATACGTAACTAGGATAAACATAATAGAACATAGTTGTCAGATAATTAACTAACAGGTATAATAACCAAGTGAGTCACAATTTGCTACCTTTTGGGATAACGCAGAGAATAATTTTCTGGATATGTGTAAAAAATTTACTTTTTACAAATTTGGTTGCCATTTTGGAAGCCATCTTCAGCAATTTAGTCTATAAATACCATAGTGTGACACATTTAAGATGGGTCAAAACAATAAACACATTTGATACCAAAGGTAGTCGCATTCTATTTGAAAAAATGGTCGAACCCTGAAACGTGATTTTTTGCCGATATTTATGTCAAGTTTGTGAGAGAAAAATCCAATATATCTGGTGATGTCAGTGGTGACAATAGTAACAATGACACATGGTGTATCAGACATGTTAGTATTCAATGTATAGAATACAGATTAGCCAATTGTATACATCAACCACAACTTGTAAGCAATTGCATGACACCCTGGTGCAATATTTACAATTTTCCACATTTTGGCGGCCATTTTGGCAGCCATTTTGAGCCAGGGTAATATTTTTGGTTTCAGAGAGTTGGAATATTCATAGGTAATGATATGCCTCACTTGCATTACAATGTTCTTTTCATTTCTAGTTGAAATATGACTAGAATCCCAATTGTGATTTTTTTGTAAAATTTTGTATCGCGTTCTGTAAAATCGAATTTTTGAGGGATTGGAAGGGGTTAGGACCCCAATAATTGCTCCAATGATAAGTTAATATACAAAACACAAAATAAAGTTGCATTACTCAACCAGTTCCAAACAGCATGAATTGAACTAGAAGATATTTGTGCAAAAAATGTCATATTTTCAACTTCCGGCGGCCATATTGGTGGCCATCTTATGAAAATTGAGATATGTTTTGACCCAAATGAATCATGGTCACCTCCCAACTATAATTGTATTGAGAAAACTGTGAGAAGATGCGATTTTCACCACCCAACCAAAAACTGAGATTTTCAAAAAGGTCAAGGTCAAATTGAAAGTCAAGGTGACCTCCAAAATCTGGAACCAGCTAGTTTAGTGATACTCACCAACCACTTAACAAATTCTGAAAGTTTGGCGCTTCTATCACAAAGTGAACGATTTTTATGTTTTCCTGTAATTATCCCCCCCACTATAATGGATGGACATGTTCTCAATATTAACTGGGGTGTGGACAAATGGTATGTAATTCAGGAAATATACCTCTTCATTGCACGATGGATGGGTTGGCTGGCTTCCCAATGTCTGGGGCACTTTACAAAAAGTGGCTAGCAAAGAGAAGGCGAAATCTCACTGTTTTGGGTACGGTACCCATAACCCTTCTAAACTCTTTAGCACATACTGAACCGAATCTATATGCTCTCATGTATTATTTACAATTTGTATGGGTGGTTTTGTTCTCGAAATCCTGGAACACTTTACAAAAGGCGGCTGGCAAATACGAAATGTAATGTGTTAGGCCACACTACCCCATTTGCAGTCTTGGGACACACAATGAACCGAAAGGATATGCTCCCATTATTAACTGCGTGTGTAGAGAAATGGACGCTATATAAAGAGTATAGTATACCAGGGTCTTGAATGTCTGGGTCACTTTACAAAAAGTTGTTGATGAAAGAGAAAGGCGAATACTCACTGTTTTGGGGGGACCCCATTAACCCATTTAATATCTTGATCAGAGCATGAACTGAAGTTATATTCTCTCATACTTAGCTGAGTGTGTGATCGAAAGGTATTGCTGTCATGGAATTATTAATTGATATATGGGTGATTTGGTTCCCTCGAAATCCTGGAACACTTTACAAAAAGCGGCTGGCAAACAGGAAGGCGAATTTTCTATGTCTTGAGGACCCCACTATCCAACTTGAAGTCTTAACAAAATGATATGCTCTCAATGTTAACTGAAGTTGTGGACAAATGGGATTATTATCTGCCAATACGAATCTGTTATGGATGAGATGGTTCCCGATAGCCTATGACACTTTACAACAAATGGTCAGCAAATGAAAGGGCTAAATTTTACTCCCAGGGGACTCCATCCCTATCTGAAGTCTTGGACACAACACTAGCTCAAGGCATAAGCTATCCATATTACCCAGGATTGTGGCCGAATGGCAATGGTCTCGCGAGCCCACCGTTCGCGAGAACACCGTGGCACCTTACACAAAGCAGACGGCAAACGATGAAGGCGAATTTTAAGGGACCCCTACCCCCATGTAAACCATTGAACCTACCACGAACTGAATGGATGTGCCCTCATGGTCAAACGACGATATGGACAAATGGCTATTCTATAAAGAAATACACAATTGTTATAGATGGGATAATACCCGACAGTCAGGGACACTTTACAAAAAGCGACTGAAAAATAAATAATGCGATTTTTCAATATTTGTATTACCCCCTTCCCAAATTGAAGACTAGAACACACCACGGATTGGAACGATAACATCATTGACTGCGTGTATGGACAATGGCGAGTTAACTGTACAAGGACGTAAACAATGTAAATAGGTGGATTTGGGTTCTGAAAGAATGAGCACATAACGAAAAGTGACTGGAAAATAAGAAAGGCAAAATTTTGAGGACCCCTACTTTATTTGAAGTCTCGGAAGACACCACATATGGTGAATTGATATGACCCCAATATTAATTAAGGGCTTGACCAAAGGTTAGTTTTTAACAGAATATACATATATGTGTTGGTTCCCGAAAGTCTGCATCATGTGGCACTCCACAACAAGCGGCTGGCAAATGTTCACTGTTGTATGTACCCCTACCCTATTTGAGGTCTTGAACACATCATGTACTGAAGGGATTATGAATTCAATATCAACATATATTGTGGCCGAAATTATGCGATATATAAGTATGTGGTAGTTCTATCCGGAGGTAAACAATTTATCTGGGAGGGAGATTGTATGGGGAAAATTAGGATGTAATCCAGTTGGAACTGATTGGATACAATGATATACACATACATGTAGTTTCGTTGGAGCTGATTGGACGCAATGCTACACAGATAATGTTGTTTTCGTCATTGATACGCCCGTCGCCGTGAGATTGCAGACGATCTGGAGGTGGTAAATGTCGCGCTCAGCAGGGTTTCAATGCTTTTCACGAAGTTTTAACAAATGGCAGCATTATGGAAATCGCTTTGTTTTCGAGATAAATGTCTGAACCCCGTCAACTATTTTAATATTTTCGCGCTGACTGAGTTGCTGTACATAAAAAGAGTATTTCTGATAAAATTACATTCAGTATGGCGCATAGAAGTTCAGTCTTAGGACCACTGTATTCCAAAAAGTAATGATATGCTTTTTCTATTTGCCACAATGACAGAGAGGGAACGTTTTAATGTGAATACTCAATTGGTCATAGTTCAAATTACTGCATATCAATCTTAAACGCGAATGGAGTACTTGTGCATCTATACGTCGGACATGCTGGGTTCTCCAGCTGTCCAATTATTGTAATCTATGTATACCATTATTGGTATTTTGAGAATAAACTATTGATTGGTTGATTGATATCGACACTTATTGTATGTAATAGCAAATAAAATGTGTTGTTGTTGTAATTTGGGGTCTGGAAGCCTTAACACGTCTTTAATCACTTAAGAAATGTCCCCGGGCTCAATTTTCAGCAAAATAATTATATTGGGTCCCAGTATGATCAATTGGGAAATTTGGTAAAGTTCTGAACAAAAATATGTAATTTTTCGACCAAAAACGTGTTTGGGGAGGTGTAGCTAAAATCCACTATTTCGCAAATTGTTCTAAATTTCTGTTAACTTCTTTCTGCATATACTTGGCAGATAACTGCATCACCATAAGAATTAAATATTTGGGCATTATAACAATATCCATTTGAATAATAATGTTCGAAAAATCGGAGGTTATCGCTCACCGTCGATTTGACAATAGCCACCACCTACTCCGTTATTTTTCAATTTCTGTCAAATTCTTTCTACTTGTGTTGTCCAGATAACTACTGAGCCATATGTTATATAGTTGGTCACGTTGTTTATAACAATGGTTTTAGTACTTAACATCGATGTTAATGCATGCAAAATTAACTGTTATCAATAAAATAATTGTTGTTGTTGTAACTGGGGGTCTGAAAGCCTGAACACATCTGTAATCGATTAAACGGCATCTCTGGACAACACTTTCAGTACAATATTCATATTGGGTCCCATTACAAAAATGTTTGTAATGACATTATCAAAAATATGTATTTTTTCGACCAAAAACGTGTTTGGGGGAGGGTTAGCTAAAATCCAATATCTCGCAAACCGTTCATAATTGTTGTTAACTTCTTTCTTCATATGCTTGCTAGATAACTACTACACGATATTACCTAAATATTTCAATATTATTGCAATTAACGTTTGAATGATAATGTTCGAAAAATATAATTTGTTTGAAAAAGAGTGATTTTTCAACAAAAAATAAATGTTTTGGCTCCAAATGGCACGAAAATCCAAACTAATCAACACTTCTTGCATATCAGGTACAAATATGGTATGCTGTAGTCATTTTAACACCAACAATGTGAGCAAATAGCTTAGGACATAGCCGCAGGGCTCACTTTACCAAAATCGTTAATTTCTGGGAAAAGTCACTGGTGGGTATCGTTCATCGTCAATTTGAGAATAGCCACCACCAATTCCGTTATTTTTCACTATCATTTTCGTAAAGAGTATATATTTCTCCTTTAAAAAAAGTTAGTTTTAACTTGTTCTACCGTGGGTAGGGGTATCTCGAAAACTAGAGCTCTTTTTCGATTTGGCCGCTGCACTATAAGCCTGTACATTTAAAGGCCCACTTAATTTTCGAACACCCAGATCACATTATATAAAATATATGCCATATTATATACCATTTGAAAGGGGAAGCTCCAAAACATTGTATTTTCAAATTATTTGATGTAAATAAACTGCGAACATGTTGTTTTTGTTGAGACATCGATGTCCGTTCTGGGCTGAAGCATCTCATAAGAGTCTATTATGTTCAATGGAAGGGGAATAACTCTATATATTTAGATAGAGAGTTATTCATTCCCCTTCCATTGAAATAAATGATAGTTTGAATTCTGTTGCATTCTGGGAGCCATAACGGGGGAAATGATTTTATGATTTCAGCTATTTTCTATTACTCTATGGGCACCTTCTGAGACACATTCATACGTTCCAAATGGTGATGAATTATAGTATGATAATCATATTTTATGGCATAGATTGTTATTAAAACTGTATATAAAGGCACTATACAAAAATAATCGGTGACTCGAAAATTAAGTGGGCCTTTAAAATCATTTTAGTTGTCATAATACAAATTTAGACATGGATTTGGAAAAGGATTTACATGCCTTGGAAAAATCTGCTGTCGGCGCTCAGAAACACCCACCCACCATGACCTTGTATCCTGGAGTGTTTCCCCCCTCCCCCCCCCCCATATGATTAATTAATTATTACGGCGGGTCGCAATACCACACCGCCCATAATTATTGTCGAACTTGGATGTTTTCCTTAAAAGGAATTGGCAATAAGGAACCGATATGTCACAGTATTCAGGCTGCTCCATTGTAAAACTGGAACGTCGGTCAGAGAATGCTTCCCCAGACATTTTGGTTACAGTCAACTAATTAGGGTTAAGCCATGCCCACGATTTATTGCGGCACTGAGACAACCTTGAGATAGTTCGGTGTTTATACTATAGAACTCCACGTCGGACATAAGCCCGCTGGTCGTCCTATAATGGCACCCGTATAAATGGGGAAACGATTATGCAGGCTGTGACAGAAATACGGGGATAATATAGATGACCATTCTTCAGAATAACTTAATCTTAGTCGAGCGCATTCCTTATTTCAAGGTTAATTCGACTTTGATCCATCGAAATTTGCACTAATCGAAATATTGGTTACATGTATCTATATAGTTGTCTGACATAAACATCTATTGACGTGAATTAAATGTTAGCTCCCCGAATATCAATCGAGTAACCCGAATTATTAAGTCTTTCCAAACTTACCGTACTACGATTAAGTAAACCCCGTGGCGGATGGCTCCCAAATCTATGAAATTCATGTTTCAGCCCCCCCCCCCTGATAAGAATGTATCAGTCTCCAACCCCCTGTTTTGATTTTATTCAGTATATCTCATCATATTGAAATAGGTTTGGTCACAATGGACCAAGGTAGAGACGATACTCAGAAATTAATTATCAGAAATGCATATTTTGAAATAGGGCAGGTGTGAGGTAAGGCGGGGAAACTATATAGTATTCCCATATAGCAATCAATGTAAATAGGGCATGTCTCGGCTCCCAAATCTATATAAAAAAAAATATATATATATAGTTTTTACCCCCCCCCCCCCCCCCCCCCGATAAGAGTTGATCAGTCTCCAAACCCCTGTTTTGATTTTATTCTTTGTATATCATGATATTGAAAAATAAGTTTGTCCACGATTGACCCTTCTGAAACACCATTCTCAGTTCACTAATGACCAGAAATGTATATACATACGCAGGGCAGGAGTGCATGGGTTAATGCAGAGGAAACCTGTCTCCTTGCCATTATTCACCCTGTGTCGTCTACGCCGATGGTCGGCGTAACTACGCCCATGATTCGCGTATATACACCGATGATCGGCGTAACTACGCCGATGGTCGGCGTAATTACGCCGATGATCAGCGATATAAATATATACTAGCCGATGAGCCCGACGTTGTCCGGGCTATTCAAAAACCAAATTTCAAGTCGATAGCTTCACCCGTTTCCGATATCTGGTCTGCGCATGCGCGAAGCTTGCGTCGCACGGGCTCGGTGACCCGATAAAATTCGTATCCGGGGCAAGATACATTCACATAGCAAATTTCAAGTCGATAGCTCCACCCGTTTCCGAGATCTCGTCTGCGCATGCGCGAAGCTGGCGTCGCACGGGCCCGGCTACCCGATAAAATTCGTATCCGGGGCAAGATACATTCACATAGCAAATTTCAAGTCGATAGCTCCACCCGTTTCCGAGATCTCGTCTGCGCATGCGCGAAGCTGGCGTCGCACGGGCTCGGCGACCCGATAAAATTCGTATCCGGGGCAAGATACATTCACATGGCAAATTTCAAGTCGATAGCTCAACCCGTTTCCGAGATCTGGTCTGCGCATGCGCGAAGCTGGCGTCGCACGGGCTCGGCAACCCGATAAAATTCGTATCCGGGGCAAGATAACGTCCACCGCCTGGTCAAACTACACACACGTACCAAGTTTCGTCCCGATCGGTCGAGAATTGTAGATTTGTATTAATGACAGACAAACAAACAGACAGACAGAGGTCTTCAAAATATATATGAGATATATATACGCCGATGGTCGGCATAACTATGCCGTTGATCGGCGTATATATGCCGATGAACGGCGTAACCACGCCGATGGTCGGCGTAATTACGCCAATGATCGGCGTATATACGCCGATGATCGGCGTATATACGCCGATCTAGGGGTGGTATTTATTTCTGTATGTGGCGGCTCCATGCTTCCGTAGTATTTTTCCATCTGTCCACATGGGTCCATCATATACCATATGAATCCGGAATTATGCCCGTAAATGCAAAATTAAAAGCAAAATGTCGTGCTAAACAAACTTACCGGTCGTCGCGTAACTTGTCAGCAGTGGTTTTTACTGAGTATGTGCCCGCAACGGGGGATTATATATAGGATGTCCAGGGTGATAAGTTGTCAAAAAAGAATGGTGCCTTACCATACTTATTCCTGGAAATAAATTGGCATTTCCACAACTACCCCCTTTTTGTGTAGATTATTTCAGTATCGAAAAATATTCTGAACCCCCCCCCCCCCCAAACTTGACGATCAATCCCACACAAATGGCCGAGGAATTAACATATATAGCCTATGAATGTCTATTTTCTTTCATATTAAACAACCGAATATATATATTATTACCCCATCTATGGTGTATTCTGTGAAGCCGTTGTTTTGTTTGGCCTGTGATAGTCCTGAGCTATGGGGATATCTCGCAGAACAACACATTTCGGGTCTCACACGATGCGAGTTATTTTATGAAGTTGTAGCAGAACGAAGAGCAAAGTCCTATTCCCACAGAATAACACAAAAGGTGACATCCAATGTTTTTTCTTTTTTTCTGGGGATATTTTCCAAGATTAGTAATATAACAAAGACATCATTTGCAGAAGGTGTAATTTAATTTAGCTAAATATACAACAAACCGTTTTGTCCACATAGGCCTACGCCAAATATTACGACAAATAAAAAAAAAGCGGAACGATGGTAAACATAACAGAAACAACTTCGATAACAAATTATTAATATGATATATACCGTAAAATTGAAGAATGGCCTTCACGTACATGTGACACGTTATTAAATGATGAAATAATGTTTATTTTATTTATACATCATATCTAAATAATTTTAACTGGTGAATTAATGGCGGAATTGATATTTGTGAGTGGAAAATGTATTTAACTAGCTGCTTAGATCTGGTTTTTTCCAGGTAAACTTTTGCTGCGGGGTAGCCCTGTCGTACACTTGGGGATTTATTGTAAAAACTAAACAAATGACCAATGGTTTTTCTTGCATTTTCAGGATCACCTGGTGTCAATATTGCTGGATAAACATCACTGAAGTGGCACAAGGGCTTCAATTAAGTGAATCTGACTAAAGCGTTAAGACTGCCGTCTGCGGGAAACCATTTAGTTCAGTGATTCCTTAACGTGCACATACCCAGATATGTACACGATTCAGCCATTATGTTCTATCAATAGGGCGGGGGAGTCGGCCATTTGCATTCGGATCTTTATTCAGTGATCTCGAATGAGACTTTTCATCCTGACAAACTTGGTTTCTGATCGAGTTCTGAGTTTTGTCAGAATACCCTAACTAGTGTTCGGTCCGAATATTCGAATGTTCGAATATTCGCTCGTAAAAATAAATATTCGAATATTCGAATAATTATTTGACTATTCGAATATTCGATAATAATCTCCGAGTAATTGTTTCCTGGTTTGTTATTAGTCTGAGGGTCTGTTAAAAGTATAGTCTATTTTCCACTGACCATAAACGAATTAATATGACGTAACTGTAACGTTCTTATTTGATTGGCGACATGACTAGGTGTAAACCAGACCGTGCTTGCATGTGGTCATAAGAAGCGGACCTATATGGCATCGTTTTTTTTTTGCGCGTTGTCACTTGTGTGTATAATATGGCGTCAAATTCGAAGAAATCAGATATATGGACTCACTTCACGTTGGATGCCAAAACTAAAAAGGCTACCGTAGGGCTGATCTCTACTGAAAAACGCAACCGGTTGAAGCCGCTGACTGTCCGAATGTTACACTTCTTGAACAAGAACATTTAAGCCATGCATGGAACATTGACTACTTGAACTTCATAAACAGATAAACTCTTGATATTAAGCCAAAAGACTTTTTTTTCTCACCTTTTTTTGTGTATAGCATGTGCATGGATAAATATGCTATTTTATTAAATAATAAATTGGTTCCAAAATATGTTATCTATATAATTTTATAATTTATCTAAATATTCGAATACCGCAATCCGTCGAATACCAAACACTAACCCTAACCAAGTTGTGATCATCGGTCCGCCAGCACGAGAGACCAGTACGGCGAGTGTACGCTTCCGGCTACCAACTTCCCATGTATAATACTATACAATAATCACATAGTAACATATATAATAAATGTATTGTATTTGCACTGTATTTAAAATTTTAATGCACTGTTTTATGTTTATATATTCGTTACTTGTGTTATTTTAGACTTTTGCACGATGAATTTATTAGCATTTCTGACTATGGTTTTCCTGTACACCATTCAGCTGCCGATATTTTTTATGCTGACTCGAGTTTTCCTACACAAATGACATAATTTCATTTATTTAGTTGCGTATAACCTATGTACATGCACAGCGTCAGTTAGGCCTATACGTGTATATGCTCAATGGCGGCTCTACCATCCGGCGCCCTCGGCGCCCCCCCTATTTTCGCCCCGAAATGTGGGAATTTTTGTTTGATAATCATGCACTCTCGCAAGCATACCGGGAATGTGAAACAATTATTTTAACTGTGGCCTTAAACGTACCTTGATTACGAAATGACACAACGTTGTAGACTGGTTACGTTGTCGCTATTATTTACACTTCGTCCAGCTTCGTCTCATTTCTCTTCTGAGTCGCCGATCGTCGCTCCTTTGTTGTGCCATTTACCTTGGTGCATGTGCTTGTTTTAATTTTAGTCGGTTTATATTCAGGATACATAGGTCACATATTTTATATTTGTTTAACCGGGTATTGAACACTTGTGTGCTCTATGAAGTATGCAAACGACATGATAATTATAATGAAAATAATTTTATGACTGGAGTCATAACATAATTTTCATTATAATTATATGTTGTTGCATACTTCATAGAGCACGCGAATGCATTTTGCTCTAATCCATGGCTCAAATTCATTAATTTGTTGCATATATTCTGTTGATTGTTTAGAGATGGTCCCATAAATGGTCGGATTTAGTTTACAGTACCCATTTAAAACAGTTATGCGTTTGTTTGAGGGAAAAATAGTAGATGAGCTGTTGAAATTTACGATGCATATTCTGAAATCATTACAATAAAACAGACATTGATTGTGTGGTATGTCCTTCATGTAAGAATACACTAACCCCATAACTCTAACCCTAACCCT
Organism: Siphonodentalium dalli; assembly: GCA_032622095.1. Taxonomy (NCBI): domain Eukaryota; kingdom Metazoa; phylum Mollusca; class Scaphopoda; order Gadilida; family Siphonodentaliidae; genus Siphonodentalium; species Siphonodentalium dalli. Next base: position 113,579,672 of record CP136062.1, on the reverse strand, counting down.
AGCCCTAACCCTAATTCGAGAGCTTAGTCTAAGAATGCATGAAGACACATATATATCTAATGCTATTTACATGTAGCATACATAATAGACATATGTGGAATATGTACATGCATATATACTCCGAACGACAACATCGAGATCGAGTTGACTCCTACATGCATGTATAACAATTACAAATTTCGTCATTACATCGTTTCATTTTCATTGGTATTCAATATCCTCAGAACAAAGGAGAATGCATCCTTTTAGGTCCTAAATAAAAAAAAATTCTGGGGGGGGGTGCACCCAGTGCCCCCCTAAAGAGAGGGGAACACCCCTTCTCGTGCTCACCCCCTCTCGTCGCTCCGCGGCTCGTATGATGCTTCGCATCATGTTTGTATGGAGGCGCCCCCCCCCATTTCAATATCCTAGATCCGCCCCTGATTATTATTATTGCTGGTGGTATCCGTTTCTTTGTGATAGGTCACAATCGGCACATTCCGTTTATAATTTGTCTGTGTACCCATATCATATTATTGATACACAACATGTCGACGTCCGGATTGACCACTCGTCGTTCGTGCGTTCGTCCCTTTGTCCGAAGTCCGTCCGTCTAGCTAGCCGTCTCTCCGTAGACACTTTACCCATGGTGCGATAACTCAAACATTTTCTATCTAATCGGAACCGAATTTTGTGTATGTGAGTTTCTCAGAAATACAGATCGAGTTCGAATATGGGTTTGATCCGAGTTTATTCTACGGAGTTATGGCCCTTTTTCGAAAAACAATTGTTATTAAACAAAGTTTATTTTCGAATTTTTTAGATTGAATTCCTTGCTCAATTTAACAAAAAAACAAAAATTTAAAAAACGTTATTTTTACTTTAATAATAATAATAAAAAAAAAATTAAAAAGCAATATTCTTCCATGAAATTACTGAGACTTATTTTAATTAACAAAGTTCCACAGAGCAATATCATGTTTGTGTCTAAGAGTGTTTTGTTAACCACCATTTAGCCAGGTGAATTTATTTAACGAGAACAATGGGGCACACCAGGTCCTTGGTTGCTTTAACTTAAATTGGATCATACATGTCTCTGCTAGGAAAGTTAACACCCCATACACACCCACTGCTCTGAAAGAGAAACACATCAACCAGAGACAGACTAATAATGGTGTTAATTCTATACATGTACATCTGATTTATATGCATGCAGGCTCCCTAATCTAGTACTGATGATTCAACATTAGTTTGCTTATTCTATAGATCAGCATCCAGAGGAAATGATCAAGTACATTATAAACCCAAGCTATCGTATAAATTATAATCGATACTCACATGTATCTACTACAAGTATTCCACCCTCTCCCGGTTAATCGGTTAAAATATTAACCCGTTTCGACTGGCCCATGTCTTTTAATCTCTTCCAGACACACGCCCCCCCCCCCCCACCGTGTGGTCCCCAGATGAGCATTATGTCACATGTTATAGTCTAAAGCTTGGTAATGTCCCAGCATGGAGTACAGCACAGACCAGGGTAGTCAACGCCTGAAGTAGCAGTCTTCTAAAAGTTGGAGAAGTCATAAATGAACTTCGTGGTCTGAATTTATGTCGCCTTCTTATGTCATGATATGACCATGGTTGTTGAAAATCCCAATTTATAACTAACTCCAGACGCATGCTGCGATAACTCAAACATGTTTTACGCACCTTTCACTCCCTATCGTTTTTGGTACCGATCGGTTAATCGATTTGGAAAATATTAACACCGTTTACCAATTCCATGTCTTTTAACCTTTTCTATTATTAAATAGCTATATTATTGATATTTTACATGGCAATTTGCAACATCGTAAATAGAACTGCTTACACTGTGAACGTAGTGACATGTTCTGTAGTTTAGATGTTATATTAACCCTTCTCTTTTGAACCATAAATTCCAATAATTTGTGTTATTATGTACTTTTGTTTATACATAACAGTATGCTCTACAATTCAACATCAAAACTCAAGATTATGATTCAGATCATGGCAATTTACTATCGACAAGGAATGAACATCTGCCGATCGTGATCGCCCTCTCGGTATGTTCAATATAACTTACTGAATCATTTTGGATAGTGTACTATATATGAGAATAGGCATGAGGCAAGCTATTCTCGAGAAAGCAGACCAAATGTGGATGTGTACGCACTTTCAACCGAAATAGTTATATAGAGGATCGACGAACATTCGGTTGCCATGCATATATGACAGGAGACGCTCGATTGTATGGGAGGCCAAATTCACATTTAATAATGAATTTCGCTTAAGCAAATGTGTAACTAAACACTCATGGTGAATACATAGGTTTATCCATAACTCAACCTTAACCTATTGGCATATCACCTCTTGTTTTCATTGGTTTGGATGGGTAGGGAGCTAGCCTAACTTCTTTATCAGAATTGCTGACTCGCGATAGCATTACCTTCTGTTTTAGTCGCGGCGACTCGTGATAGCATCATATTATCTTCTGTATTAGATATATAATACATGTAGTTGAAATATTCAGACTTTTCTTTCCCCTCACCATGTAGGGCCAATCAGAGTAGGAGGAATTATACATTAAGAGTATGGAACAATAAGGAGCTTGTCCTAATTTGAATAGCCCTGTGGTGTCAGAATTCTGCTTTGTATTACTATTAGAGTACATGTTGGTAACCTGCAGGGAGGAGTACTTTATCAGTGGGGGAGGTTGGTTTTTTGTTGCTTGTTTATGAAATATTCTTTCAGATATTTGAGTAATTGCTATCAATTTATATTCTGAGTTTGCATTCACTTGGTAGTTCATTCCACAATCAAAGGTAATCCCTAATTTCATATTACCAGCATCCCTATATCAAAAGAATTGATGTCTCCTTTTAAAATTATTGCTATATATTTGGCACACAACAACGGCACCGGTACCGTCGGTATTGGATACCGTCACCTTATTACATTTATAAAATGAATAAATATAAACTTTTCAAGACTCTTGAATGATATGTCAGAATATGTCACATAACGTTGTATTGTGATGATGATTTACTCGGAAATGACACCAGGTGGATTTTGTGTCGGATTACCGGTTTCTTGCCTTGACATGACTCGGAAAACTACGGAAGACGATCATTTGAATATCATGCTTCGTCCGTCTGGAATGGGCTACAGGCCGACACAAAGAAAGCCGATACCATGGACACTTTTAAAACATTACTTAAATCGGAACTTTTCGAATTCTACTATGGAAACGTCGTCCCTGAGAGTGATGCCTCTTAGTTCTGCATATGTTTATTACGTGACCCACTTGTATATTGCATATTTGTGCGTGAACTTGTGTTGTGGCCGAGCGCTTTGGGCCTTTTGGGAAAAGCGCTATATAAATGTTCTCTATTATTATATTATTATATGGCCGGCACCGACTGCCTGCACGAAATATTTGCCATCATGTTGGTACTGCATGGGTTGTCTGTACCGGCCGGTACCGACTGGCAGCTGGTAAACTCCATGGCATGCCAAAACGGCACCGGCACCGACCAGTATTGGATACCCTCACCTTATTACATTCTATAAAATGAATAAATAAAAAAAATTCAAGACTCTTGAATGATATAATGTCAAAATATGTCACATAACGTTATATTGTGCTGGTTTACTAAGAAATAACACGAGGTGGATTTTGTATCGGATTGCCGGCTTCTTTCTTGCCTATGGCCGGTACCGACTGCCGGTTCGAAATATATGCAATCATGTCGGTACTGGGTTGCCTGTACCGGCCGGTGTCGACAGACTACTGGCATGCCGGTACGAACCATAATGCAACCGGTAGCACCGGCCGGCACCGGCATGTTTACTTGGTAGTAATGGCCCAAATCTGTGCAAAAATACTTTTAAAAGGAGACATCAATTCTTTTGACATAGGGATGCTGGTAATATGAAATTAGTGAGTATCTTTGATTGCTGTACACAGACTAACAGTTGACTGTTGAGTGATAGGCTAACTAAAACAGGTTAAAATTAGCCCCATGCTCCTCTTGTGTTGCTAGGTGATACACCAGGCTATGTCAATAGTTTATGGGTATAGGTTAGATAGTAGATGCAATTACGTTTAAGCGCAATTAATTTCGCTTAAGCGCGATTCATTACGCTTAAGCGCGATTCATTACACTTAAGTGAAATTCATTACGCTTAAGCATAAATGCCATTTGTGTTTAAGAACAATGTTTTTTTTCCGCTTAAACGCAATTCATTACTCTTAAGCGCATTTATTTGCACTTAATTGCAATCAATTGCGCTTAAGCGCAATTAACTTTTTATTAAATGTAAATTTGGCCTCCCATACGATTGTATCGGTTTTATCACAATATGCGTTGGAGTCTATATGAACTCGTAGCAAGAGAAATTTCCGGTAATTCCACCTACATTGTATATACATACACACGACACTTATACGCTGTTGTTCGCTCGATGAGATTTCTCGAACCCCCATTTATATACTCCTACCTATATACATCATGCGATCATCGCATGATGTCAACTCGAATGAGATGTATACGATTAAGATCTGCCGCTTTGTGAGCCACTTGGAAAATTGTTCTGTGATTACGATAATTTACAATGAAAATCGATGCACGCATATAAAGAATATGGTCGTAACGAGAAATTTCGCTCCATGTCGATGCAAGTATACGTGTGGGCGAATCGAGCGCAATCTATATATGCTCATACCTGCACGGATGCACTAAAATTGTTCGTGTTATAGGATGCATTGAACGATCATATACATGCGTTTTATATATAGCCACAACTGCTATTGGTGGATTAGTGCTATACACCATCATGACTATGCAAACCATAAGTAACAGGAGCGAGAATATATATTCCCTCGTCTTGTATGCGATAAAGTAAAAAAATAAATAAATAAAAACAAACAAATAACAAATAAAAAACAACAAACAGAAACAAAACACACTGTTTACAATTTGTTCGTCAATGCAGCAAAAATGCCACTATCGCTGATTAGACTCGTACATTCAATTTCGCTTAATTGAACAGCGTCGTTGCATGGCTTTTCTTATGCAATTAACCGAATATGTATAAAGTCGAAATATTACTGTATACCACCAAAGCCCCCTTTCTATCACCAGCATCAGTCTAAAAAATACATTTATTTTTTTTGTTTCGTGCATTCAATTTCAGCATCAATTCAGTGTTTGTTTAAAAATAAAATTATATATATGTGTGTGTGTGTATTATGTATTATGCAATGGGCACCATATTATTTACAACCAAAACTATGACTATCTATAGCTGCATGCTATCCATTTATATTATATATCGAGCCTGCACGTATGGACGGCTTTCTGTCTAAGAACGTTATTATCTCTAAATACCGGAGTATAACCCTGAATGCATCTGAATAAAAGATGCACTGGTGTCATCCCGGCTTTTCTCACAATAAGAAGCTAAATTGCGTGAATGGAAGAAAATTGTTTCGGAAAATGATAACAATGATGAATGGAGCTTTGGTTTAGAAACTCATTTTCCATGCATACTCCCCCGATAAAACCATAGAGCGTATAGTCATGTCAAAGTCGAGGCGATATTTTTCACCAAGATGAATCTAATTCAAAAGTATACCGAGCAATTTAGCGGTGGTGTCTTTTAGAAATACAGACAAAATCGATGGGAGACCACTTCTGGATTCGTCCGAGCGCAACCAAGACAAACATCGGGCTATTTACCGCTCACAAGCTTTTATACTGATTGTTCCTTGGCTTCAGACGGATGGTATTTTCTCTCTTTTGTTCCTGGCATTTCCTAAGATTCCACCAATACTAGCTCCGACATGTTGTGTTTGTTTTAGACACTGACGCTCGTGATCAATATTGACATTTGTTCTTTTTCTCCATGTGTGGCTCCCTATACGAGCTAATCAAAAATCCCAACCAATTGTCTAGATTGCCTTCAAAATAGTTCTGTTTCAGTATGCAAGCTCACGTTGTAAACAGGGACGTCAGAATACTGGCATTATTGAGTTAACCCGAGAAATCTGATCAAAATTTCAACAGCTATATTCGGAAATACCAATGCTGAAAAACGAAAGTTGAATATATATATATATTTTTAGATTCTTCTAATATTTTGAGAAAAAAAACGCGGGTTATGAATTTTGTTGAATGCTTGAAGACGTATATTAGTATTACGCTCCTAAATTAATATTTCTTTGGGGTAAAACAAATATTTGATTCGAGTCGAGGAACCCACCCATCAAAGCTCAGAGTTGTCAGATATCGATTTTTGAAATCTGTTATTTTTCACCACCTGGAATATTTGGCGGCCTAGCACTGAAATATTCGACGATCCGACCGACATATACTCTCGATACCAAATTTCGTTGAACAAAATGTTGATTTATAACACGTTTTGGAAAATTGTATACTATAGTTGGCAGTGGTTATATATAGCACTAGCAGGTTAGCCCGCCACTGGCGGCAATCGTCAGAAACATGACAATTTTTAATTTTTTAAATCAATTTTTTAATTTAATTTTTAGTTTTTCAATGAGTTAATTGTGCCTTTTTAATTTACTGGCTTTTAAAATCAATTTTTTAATTATCGTGTTGTGTGACGTACTTAGGACTTCCTATGAACGGGGGAATTTTTCATCTGGTCAGTTTTTCCGCCCGAGGTGATCTTCACATTGAAACGGGTACCCACAAATGATATATATGTGTGTGTCCTTTATAGACTCATAGGAAGGCCTAAGTACGTCACACAACACGATCATGTCTGGATACAGTCTTTCACGCACACGCCCAGACCCAGATGCAAGAATGACATTACACGCATACGCTCTTTATCAACGACACTGCGGATACGAACGCTCTTTAACTATCAACGCGATTAACCCCACAGTTCCGTTTTTTTTGTGACTGAGAGTGGAGAACGGGTGCTCGGAACTTCTCCAAAACGCCGCGACGACCATTCCCGTGTGTTTTTACCCTTAGATGGGAAGTTTGAGCCCAATCGGTCCAGCCGTTTTCGAGTCTATAGAGGACAAATATACACATATATTTACGTAGTTCTCAAAATATATAGTAGACTAGCCGAAGAGCCCGACGTTGTCCGGGCTATTAAAAAACCAAATTTCAAGTCGATAGCTATTCAAAAACCAAATTTCAAGTCGATAGCTCCAGCCGTTTCCGAGATCTGGTCTGCGCATACGCGAAGCTGGCGTCACACGGGCTCGGCGACCCGATAAAATTCGTATCCGGGGCAAGATACATTCACATACCAAATTTCAAGTCGATAGCTCCACCCGTTTCCGATATCTCGTCTGCGCATGCGCGAAACTGGCGTCGTACGGGCTCGGCTATCCGATAAAATTCGTATCCGGGGCCAGGGTTGGGGTAATCGTAATCAGTAATCGTAATCAAAGTAATCGATTACAAAATTTGGAGTAATCGTCTGTAATCAGTAATCATGACATTTCTTGATTACAAGTAATCGTAATCGTAATCGATTACATTCAAATGTACATGTAATCATGATTACATTTTGATTACTTTTTGATTACTTTTACTAAAATGTCCATATGGATGGCTATTGGATACTCATAGTATCATACTGTAGAGTGTGCAAAGATACAAACAACATATTAGAAAGTTAGTACAATTATGTCATGTGTTATGTTAGTGGTACAGTGTGTATGTATATTCTGGCAGTGGATACAGATAACAACACACAATTGTTGAATACAACATGAATGGCAATAAACTTGTGATACAGACAATGAAATGTTATAATATGAATAAATAGGCTAGCCAACTTCAATTATGATTAAATTGAATTGGGATTGCTGCAGACAATGGCTGTAGAGTCACATTGGTATACAATAGGGCTAATTAACTGAACAAAGCAGGTGTGATGTACATCGGTAGACATAATTAGCTGGTTTGTCATTTACTGCACTCATGGAGTTAAGCCTCATTTAATCCTCATCAGGATTAACAATGTATGATCATCAAATAAATATTAGTGTTATCTTCATTGCGTTGGGTATTGAATCTAACAGAATATGCAAATAATTTATAATTGTTTCTGGTGATATTTTCATAAATAGTATGCGTTAGTTTGAATGCATGTAAGAAAATTTAAAATATTTTCAAATATATTTACATAAATAAATACACATAAAACATAAAGTATTCCCAATAAATTGGTGCATAACTTCATGATGAAACCTTTCCAATACATGTAAATGTAAAAAAGTTTATATGTTTATTTTATTGCTTGCATCTTTCTATTGTTTCAGTCGTTTCTTGTTTCCATGTTATGCAGTGATGTCTTTATTCAATCAAATTTGATAATTGAATTTGAATTATTTCATTATTTATTCCAATGCGATCAAAATGGTTGGAAACTAACAATTGTAATCAGATGTAATCAAAAAGTAATCGATTACATTTACTAAAGATACATTCACATAGCAAATTTCAAGTCGATAGCTCCACCCGTTTCCGAGATTTCGTCTGCGCATGCGCTAAGCTGGCGTCGCACGGGCTCGGCGACCCGATAACATTCGTATCCGGGGCAAGATACATTCACATAGCAAATTTCAAGTCGATAGCTCCATCCGTTTCAGAGATCTCGTATGCGCATGCGCTGCACGGGCGTCGCATGGGCTCGCCAATACGACAACGACGACCGCCTGGTTAAACTACACACACGTACCAAGTTTCGTCCCGATCGGTCGAGAATCGTAGATTTGTATTAATGACAGACAGACAAACAAACAGACAGACAGACAGACAGAGGTCTTCAAAATATATATGAGATTAGCAGGTTAGCCCGCCACTGGCGTGCTTGGTCAGAAACATGACAATGTTTTATGTTTTGTTTGTGTTTTTCAATGAGTTAATATTGGGTTTTTCAATATTTTACCCGATTTGACCTTGAATTGATCATTTTCAAGGTCAAGGTCATGTCGGGGTCACAATATATAATTTGTGGGTACCCGTTTGAAGGTTAAGACTGACCCGATGAAAAATTCCCCCGTTCCTAGGAACGACAGACATAAGAATGTTTCACACAATGCGACGTCGACGATCCCCGTGTGTTTTTACACTTATATACGAAGTTTGAGCTCACCTAGGGCGGAAAAACTTACCCGATCCGCGTTCTTAGGAACACAACACGCTCATGTCTATACACGCCCAGACCCAGAAGAGGTATGATTTTTTTTAACCTGTCCGTGGCCATTGAGCAGCCCCTGACAGAGGTTGTCCACCCTTACGAGATGGTCAATAGTCCCCGCAAGTTAATCCCGTCGTGAACCCCATCCTCACAAAGAGCGGACAGTCAATTAATCCCGTCGTGAACGCCATCACCAACGCGACGTAATTTTGTTTGGTATCATGTGTTGCGTTCTAAAAATAGGAAAGCACTTGTTCCCGTATATCTCTCTGCATAATAAATTTCGAGCGATAACGTTGCGTTTGCGTAAATACGAAATTGTGAGTGTTGGTTTGTAACCGGGATTTCCGAGAAGCATTATGCCTATATCCACACTAACTACCCCCCCCCCTAAGCCCCGACCTAATAACAATGATGTTGTAAGAGTACTATGGCATCCAATAAATCTCCCCGCATAGGAAACCACTCAATGTTCCCGTATATCTCTCTGAAGATGCTAATAACGTTGAATGGTAAACAGACGCTCTTTATAGCGATGCGTTGATTAACCACCGCAGTGCCGTTTTTTTACTGAGATTGGAGAACGGGTGCTCAGAGCTTCTCCAAAACGCGACAACTACGGCGTTCGTGGGTTTTTACCCTTAGATGGGAAGTTTGAACTCAATCGAGCCAGCCGTTTTCGATCCTATAAAGTACACACACACATATATACGGAAGTCTCAAAATATATAGTACTAGCAGGTTAGCCCGCCGCCGGCGGCTTGTCCGAAACATGACATTTTTTTTATTTTTATTTTTAGCTCCACGCGTTTCAATAAGAAAAATTTGTACCCGGTAGCTGCACCCGTTTCCGAGATCTGGTCTGCGCATGCGCGAAGTTGGCGTCGCACGGGCTCGGCGACCCGATAAAATTTGTACCCGGCGCAAGATACATTCACATAGCAAATTTCAAGTCGATAGGTCCACCCGTTTCCGAGATCTCGTCTGCGCATGCGCTGCACGGGCGTCGCACGGGCTCGGCGACCCGATAAAATTTGTACCCGGCGCAAGATACATTCACATAGCAAATTTCAAGTCGATAGCTCCACCCGTTTCCGAGATCTCGTCTGCGCATGCGCTGCACGGGCGTCGCACGGACTCGGCGACCCGATAAAATTTGTACCCGGCGCAAGATACATTCACATAGCAAATTTCAAGTCGATAGCTCCACCCGTTTCCGAGATCTCGTCTGCGCATGCGCTGCACGGGCATCGCACGGGCTCGCCAATACGACAACGACCACCGCCTGGACAAACTACACACACGTACCAAGTTTCGTCCCGATCGGTCGAGAATCGTAGATTTGTATGAAGTACAACACACACACAAACATAAATATATAAGAGAGATATGTAAATTAGATAGATTGTATCAAAATATATAGGAGATATATGTAAATGATCTACACACCATTACTGGTGTTTGTCAAAGTTTAGTGGGGTATATCAATACTCATTCACGATCATATCATTGAGGTCCGGAGAGTGTGGGCTATCTCTCGAATACACGGAGTTCTCAAAATATATAGTATAGAATAGACTAGCAGGTTAGCCCGCCACTGGCGGCGTTGGTCCGAAACATGACATTTTTTTCGCTTTTCAATGAGTTAATCGTGCCTTTTTAAGAGAAATTATTGTACCCTCCCTAAAAGAGGTATTATTTAAGGTACATCGGGCGAAAAAAAAAACTGACCCGATGATGTCGTTGTTGTTGGCATTCAGGGCTTCGGGTCGTTGTTGTTGGCATCACGGCTCGGGGCTAGCCGAAAAATCTCACATTGCCGTATAGGGAAAATAGGATTGCGTGTATTTAGTAATTTTAACTAATTATTTTCTCGCCAACAATGTCGTTGTTGTTGATATTTACGGCTTGGGGGCTATTTTCTCGCCAACAATGTCGTTGGCGTTCGCGGTTTTGGGCAGTGGAAATCCCGTCAGATTCGGGACGTATCGCAGTGCCTTGGATTCACTTTAAAAACTGACCCGATGATGTGGTTGTTGTTGGCATTCAGGGCTTCGGGTCGTTGTTGTTGGCATCACGGCTCCCCGAAAAATCTCACATTGACGAAAAGGTAAAATAGGATTGCGTGTATTTAGTAATTTTAACTAATTATTTTCACGCCAACAATGTCGTTGTTGTTGATATTTACGGCTTGGGGGCTATTTTCTCGCCAACAATGTCGTTGGCGTTCACGGTTTTGGGCAGTGGAAATCCCGTCAGATTCGGGACGTATCGCAGTGCAGACCCGATGATGTCGTTGTTGTTGGCATTCAGGGGTTCGGGTCGTTGTTGGCATCACTGCTCCCCGAAAAATCTCACATTGCCGAAAACGTGTATTTAGTAATTTTAACTAATTATTTTCTCGCCAACATATAAGGTGCGTGAGTTAGCAGGAATCGAGGGGTGTAAGTTTAGAGCTTGTTTATATGAATGTTTCGGAAATAGACTAAGATTTTCAACCGTAAAAAAAATGTATACATCAGAAAATGTAAATTCTATATTTTGCGAGGTATTAGCGGTTTGAGGTGAATATGGATATAAAAATATACATATACAGATATAAAAAATGTAGAGTTACTCCTCTTGGATCGCGAGCGAATATCAATTAACCCCGAAGTGCCGATTGCGGTGATTTGGGATTGAAGAAACGGTGCTCCGAGCTTCTCCAAAACGCGACCACGGCCGTGTCGGTGTAATTTTACACTTATATACGAAATTTGAGCTCAATCTGAACACGCGTTTTGGATTCCATGAAGTACACATATACACACATATATACACACACATATATATATACGTAGTTCTCAAATTATATAGTAGACTAGCAGGTTAGCCCGCCACTGGCGGCATTCGTCCCATGGCTTTGGTCGAAAAAGCAATTTCAACAGGTTCCGAGACACTTGTGCTGCATTTGTACCAAATTTCGTCAGAAACATGACATTTTTTTAATTATTTTGTTTTTATTTATTTTTGTTTTTTATTTTCTAATATGAATTTAATGTTTTTTAAATTTAATATATATTTTTTCTGAATTTTTTTTTTATTTTTAAATTTATTTTATTTTAAATTGTTTTAATTAAATTGTTTTTTGTTTCTGGCGGAAAAAAATACCTAGGAACGACAGACAACGCTCGAGCGATAACATTAAAAGAAACGCTTCCCGTCGTGAAATGTCTCTGCATAATATTTCGAGCGACAGGCTACAGACTCCCGTCATACAGATAAGTAGATAGCGAAAACGACGCTCTTTATATAGACACTGCGGAAAACGTACGCTCTTTATATATCAACGCTATTAACCCCGAAGTGCCGATTGCGGTGATTTGGGATTGGAGAAACGGTGCTCTGAGCTTCTCCAAAACGCGACCACGGCCGTGTCGGTGGGATTTTACACTTACATACGAAATTTGAGCTCAATCTGAACACGCGTTTTGGATTCCATGAAGTACACACATACATGGGCAAGATGCATTCACATACCAAATTTAAAGTCGATAGATCCACCCGTTTCCGAGATCTCGTCTGTGCATGCGCGAAGCTGGCGCCGCACGGGCTCGCCAATACGACATCGTCCACCGCCTGGTCAAACTACACAAACGTACCAAGTTTCGTCCCGATCGGTCGAGAATCGTAGATTTGTATAAATGACAGACAAACATACATACAGACAAACAGAGGTCTTCAAAATATATATAAGACTAGCCGATGAGCCCGACGTTGTCCGGGCTATTCAAAAACCAAATTTCAAGTCGATAGCTCCACCCGTTTCCGAGATCTGGTCTGCGCATGCGCGAATCTGACGTCGCACGGGCTCGGCGACCCGATAAAATTCGTATCCGGGGCAAGATGCATTCACATACCAAATTTTAAGTCGATAGCTCCACCCGTTTCCGAGATCTCGTCTGCGCATTCGCGAAGCTGGCGTCGCACGGGCTCGGCGACCCGATAAAATTCGTATCCGGGGCAAGATACATTCACATACCAAATTTCAAGTCGATAGCTCCACCCGTTTCCGATATCTCGTCTGCGCATGCGCGAAGCTGGCGTCGCACGGGCTCGGCGACCCGATAAAATTCGTATCCGGGGCAAGATACATTCACATACCAAATTTCAAGTCGATAGCTCCGCCCGTTTCCGAGATCTGGTCTGCGCATGCGCGAAGCTGGCGTCGCATGGGCTCGGCGACCCGATAAAATTCGTATCCGGGGCAAGATACATTCACATAGCAAATTTCAAGTCGATAGCTCCACCCTTTTCCGAGATATCGTCTGCGCATGCGCGAAGCGGGCGCCGCACGTGCTCGCCAATACGACAACGTCCACCGCCTGGTCAAACTACACACACATACCATGTTTCGTCCCGATCGGCCGAGAATCGTAGATTTGTATAAATGACAAACATACAGACAAACATACAGACAAACATACAAACATACAGACAGAGGTCTTCAAAATATATATGAGATAGAAGATTTTTTTTTGCTAATTAATCGATTCTGCTAACTACAGCGTCTTTTGAAGAAATGATGTTGTTGGAATCTGATGATACGGGGACCATCGAATCGGATTGTGTACCTTTAAAAATAATAATCTTTGATTAAAGCGGTTTGTGCTCCAAAATACACCTAATAATATTCGCTTTTGATTTGTCAAAAAATAAAAATGGGTTTCTTAAAAATCTTTAATGGTTCTTGACCAGCATGTGCACCATGTATATACTGCAGATATTAAAAAAAAAATTGACAACGCCTAGCATATCTTAAAGGCAATATATGACCATGGCAACGATATTTTATTTTGAAAAAAATATTCGAAGTGAACATTTTGGTGGACGTTTAATGCTATTATCGCATCTATATACACTGGAAAATGCACACATACAATAGTCGCATCAAAGCCACGCCAACGGAGGGACCATGCAGCAAGGTCGTTTTCCCCTCAATTATATAGTTATTTACTCCGTCTAGTTATATATATATATATATATATATATATATATATATATATATATATATTTATTATCCATCCCTTGACTAATACTATTTCTGATTGGACAAAAAGCCACGTGATAATCCGGGAAAAAGTCATATTGGACGCCCGAACTGAATGTCATATTGGACTCCCAAGTGTGCAATATATTACTTTTTATCGGGACTCTGTGGCGTCACGAATTAACTATTGCGAAATGAATCGGCGAAATTGTGATGCGCGCGCAACACTGGTGGATTTAGCAGACGTTTCACTTCCGCATTGAGTTTTGTTTTCATTTCCGTGTTTACTGTTCCAAATCATGCTTTCTGATGATCAAATACAGGCTTTTATAGAGAATCAAGTGCCGACAAATGCCAAAAGTAACCACTAAAGTTTTATTCCCAAAATTTGGATAAACATACAGATGAATAATAAAAATGTCATTATACAATGTTGTGTACAGTATGTGTTTTTCTTTACTCGTCCAGGTTGTGGTGAAAAGTCATATTGGATTCGACACTGCGTGTCTCGTCCAATATGACTTTTCACCACAACCTGGACTTGTACAAGAAAAACACATACTGTACACAACATTGTATAATAACTTTAGAAAAATGACCATAATGTATATGAACTGCACTATGGTAGTTATATATATGACCATAATCTATATGAACTGCACTATAAACATACAGACAACTCAATCAGTACATGAGCCCATATACATCGCTTCAACCTTGAGCCACGTACATACTATAGCTGTCATGTCATGGCACATTAATTTGATGGTAATTTTTAGATAAATTCAGCAGACATAAATCGATGTTGCGGCAGATGGTATGTCATCCCTTTTCCTTGCACTAACCGAAAGACAAACCTGACCAATAATATAAAAAAAAAACATAGTCAGCAATGGTAACGCCATCTATAGTTCATATTATTACGCATATATAAAATATATTGGAGCTGATTGTGAAAAATGTCTATATAGGTAATGGCTATGTATATATAGTTGATTATATGTAATTTTTGTGTATATAGGTAATGGCGGTGTATATATAGTTGATTATATGTAATGTATGTGTATGTGTATAGTATGTGCTTGGTGAGAAAGTATATAGTATGTGCTTGGTGAGAAAGCATATGAACACATTTTTTAAATCGGACGTGCCAAACTAAAGTTATGATAATTATGAAATATGTACACACATACGTCACGTATTATGTATTCACAAAGGGCGCATGCATACGTTCCAATTGGTTGAAAGGTTCATCGCCAAACATGCAACGGCCATTGCATTGATACACCAATATATTATTGGTTATATTCAAACACCCATTGCCAACAAAATGACAAACGCCTTGGCGATTGACATGTTATTATGTTGACGTGTTTCCAGCTCGCGGCAAATACACTAAACTGTTATTTTCTCGGTTCCCTTATACGACATTAGAATTGTTTTCGACTGGCATGTATCTTTTCTTTGTTATTTGTTCTAATTTCTATCGAAATAGAGGTCTGCATTGGCCGACAGAAGCCAATATACGGCGGCTGAACACTAAATGATTTACAAACAATCTCGAGAGTCATTATGAAATAATTTCTGATAAGGTTTCATTCATCACCGATTATGGAGATTAATTTATCATGGTTTCATGAAGGCACCACCTCAGAATTCCGTTAAAAAAATAAATCCTTCAAATCATTAAAACAACTGCGTCTAATAATTTACCACACCAGAAAACCTCTAAACGCGGACCAAAAATCTACTAATCGGATTAATACACTCCAGATATTCGCAATAAGACCGTTATAGTCTACATTCCAACGAAGACGTGTTGAGTTGTCGGGGTTATTTCGGACACCACCAAGGGGTAATAAAAACAAATATCACAATATCGCTATGTTGGCTTTATGAATAATAAAAAAAAATACCTTATTTAGACATAATTACAAGTCTGGACACATTTCATTTATAGTGAAATAGAATAGATAGGCTATATTAGCGGTCGTGGTGGAAGATGCTTACCCTGGGCTTGTGTCCGAAATCACCCCATAGGAATTTTAAGGGCCCACAAAAGGGTGTTTCCAATGTGAAAAATCTAAAAGGTTGAGTTTTATCTATTGTCTAACTTTAGACCATATAACTGAACATCCATGTTTATCGTCATAATTTGGTTTCAATATGTCATTCAATTAATGCAATTATCAGGGCGTCAAGTTTTGACATACATTAACAAAAAATGAAGGTCAGGGTTTTATAAAAGCATATGTCACAAGAAAGCGTTAGATGTTTGTACCCTTAGAGATTCATACTGTCCGAAGTAACATCGATGTCCAAAGTCACCCCATTATACGGTATACAGCAAAGTTACCTGAACATTATAGTATGCATTGTATTTCCGCAATACACTATTCAAACGTCGTCGAGCCATTGTTCACACAAAAATATCGAAAACAATTACGCTGTCATAAAATTTACATACTGCAACAATGAGACATCCCTGAATACATACATCCTGCAAAAGTCTAACCGGTACGGAAATTGCTAGTACCTTTTTATTCACATAAAACCTCCATTGACATCCACGGTCTAAGAAAAACACCATAGATGACGTAACTACAACTGAGTTACTTTCGACAGAGAAGTCCTGACTCTCCCAGCGTATTCGGCCATTTACCTATGCGTGCAAAGCCGTGCAATAACATCAGCGTTGGTCTATTCTATTCAATTATTCAACCCGGCCAAGTCACACATTTTAATAAAAGTACACAACCATGTACGCATTTCCAATTATTTGTTTTTTAATTTATGAGATAGTCTGTAAGTGATAAATCTATTTTAAAATCTAAATTTTGAAAAAATATCGCCGTTGTAACATACGCCGGGGTATCCCGAGTCACCGCACCAAATTTGTTTTTAATCGGTCCATTTGGGGTTTTGAGTTTGGCCAATGGTCATAGAAATCTCCAACAAATATTAAGAAAACAAATTGAACAATGTCTTTTAGTCAGTAACTGTATATGCCTGCCCTATATGCTGTATAATTAACGGATACCATGCACGAAGAAAAAGCTGTCTTTAGCATAAGTAGTGTTAATTACAACATCTATTTCAACTATACTAATTGCCTAAATGATTTCTCAAACACAAGAAAATTTCAGGCATATCCCGATGTCCGTATCAGGTAGCCGGGGTCCGTATCAGTCAGGGTCCGTATCAGGCAGGGTCAGTATCAGACAGGGTCCGTATCAGCCGTGGTCCGTATCAGTCAGGGTCCGTATCAGTCAGGGTCCGTATAAGACAGGGTCCGTATCAGGCAGTGTCCGTATCAGGCAGGGTCCGTATCAGGCAGTGTCCGTATCAGTCAGGGTCCGTATCAGTCAGGGTCCGTATAAGACAGGGTCCGTATCAGCCGGCATTCCTATCCTATACCAGCGTCGCCAGCCATAGCCTCTCGTGGTCATCAGCGTTGTTCTCAAGCTGCAAAACAGAGTTCAGCCCCCTCGCTACACGATGTCTGAACGCTGCCGGCACGTGTATTTTCTTATTTAAATATAACATTTTTTATTAGTGTTTTGCCAGTTACATTTCATTCTGGCTTGATCTAGACCACTTTCAAATTAATATGGACAGTTCAGAGTCTCAGAATGATGCAGAATTAATTGTAACCTACAAAAGTCTCAAATAAATAAATGCGACATTTCTTCACATTCCGTGTAGGTGCGAGCAGCGGTAAGTCATGCGTAGGGGACTGAACTCTGCATGGAGCTTGCGTTGTTCTAACACGACGTTTCTACCAGATTTTTGTAAGTTCGCGGAGACGCATGCACATAACAAAATATGCAATATTTGACAAATAGTGTACACTGACCAATCAGGAGGTAGGAGAATCGTTTTCAAAGCGGCCAAAATAAATTGTAAAATAAATTATGTCTCTTATCGTTTGTGATATATATATATATACTGGTATAAAATAGTACAAAGCAGCCCGAAGTGATAAATTTACCAAATAATGCCGGGTTTGCGTGGAACTATTTTACTTATGATAGTAATTTCCGTTATATGAATGCCACTGCTACAGCAAACACACGGACACCCATTATCAGCAGTGTGTTCAATATGCTGTTATCTGAGAACCATGTCTGGCACATTCATATTGTGGTATTATTAGATCTACCAGACATAAATCGATGTTGTGACAGAGGTGGAATTCGGCGAGCAGATAGCTCCGATAGAGATTGAGAGGGGTCTCGGTGGGGCTACTGCTAAGAGCCTACAACCCCGATGACGTCACTCCGACCCGTCTGGATAAACACGGATTTCCAGGATCGTCTACCACATCTCTCTTCCTCTCACTAATCGAAAGACTAACTACAACGAAATTGTAGACGTACCATGACTAGACGCCTAAATATCTCTTTCTCAACGCCGATCGATGACATGGGACGACATATATCTCGCCCATTTCTTCGTGGTTTCCTTTAATTATTCTACTCGAAGACACGCTAAGAGATCGTTTGCGAATTGTTATCGTAATTCCCGTGTCTGGACCGCGCGCGACAATGCTGTCTGGGTTCCGACAGCACTAAGGTCACAATGGATTTATCGTTTGCTTTCGTTAATTGATGATATCGTGCACGGTCAAGCATCTCTTGCGGAATGTGAAATTGCACTTTGAATGCAATAATTCACACGTGGATCGATTGCAATAATAATTCAAATGTCGGCTAATGAATGTAAGAACTATCGCAAAGCTGCGGCGTCGTGACCATTAACCAATATGAATACCACGTTGGTTCCCACAGCGGGAAAATTATCGGGACAGACGAATGGGAGGAAAACCTGACTTATGTAGTTATACCGAGATCCCAGACTGATGTGTTGGGCGAGACGGTATGTTCCATGCCGCATGAAATTGCGGTGTCATTGTGAAGGATATCTAGAGTGTTTTGCTGTATAAATATATAAAGAAAAAGAAAAGTCAATGTATAGATGTGTTTGAAAATATTATTTTTTTAAATATTAATTTGGTGGTGCAATTTTGTTTTATTTTAGAAGCATATTATAGTGGTCACGAGATATGACTTATGTGGTCACAATATATGACTCCGCTCAAAATTGCCATATTCTGAATTTATTGACCGAGGTTTTTCATTGAATTTGAAGAGAATCCACAATATAATGGTGTGGACACCGAGCTGATTGTTTCATATAGTAATAGTATGTAGACATGTTATAACCACATGGATCACATCTTATGACTAAATCCGATGTACCGAAACTCCCATTTTGATTACTCAAAAATAATAACAACACGATGCTGTGCATCCATGATTTTTATTTCGTTCGTTCGTTTATGGGGTCTGGGTCTCACAACATGGACACAATATATTCAACTGTTTGAAAGTTTATGTCTGTAACATCAATACAGCCTTATAGGTAAATACTTTAGATGGGAGGAATGGGCTGTTGTTCTTATCTTATATCTAATTTTTTCAACAAAAAACATGTGAGTTTTAGACTGAGTTCCTAAATGTATATATGAAATGATGCGGCGCCGTCATGACGATTGCCGAATATGACAACCAGGTTATGAAAAATTGTCGACGAATTGGTAACCCTGCTTCTGTAAGCCTATAACCAAGCATCATTATAGTTACTATATTAGCTAGCTAGCTCCCAGGCTGATGTAAAGGTCTCACGACACATGAAATTGCATGTTCTGTCATTGTGAATGATATAGAGGGGTTTTATGGATAATTTGTAAAGGAAATATATTGCAATGCATGATGTTTCTCAATATGTCCAATATGTTAGGTGTTTAAAAATAATAATGCTTAAAATTCATTTGGTAGTGCATTTTTTTTAATGGCCGCTTTTCCATTTTTATTTTATTCTATTAAAGATGCATAATCCGATTAAACGCCCCATAATTTTTATTTATTTGATTCGGAGGTGAAAAACAGTTGATTCGAGTCAAGGAACCCACCCATCAAAGCTCAGAGTTACTAGATATCGATTTTTAAAGTCCATTATTTTTCACCATCGAGACTAATTAGTGGCCCAGTAAAAAGTCGACGAGCCTACGGTCTCTGACTAAATTGCGGATGAAGATGGATAACTCTAAATCAGGAGGCTTTGTGTTGATAATAAGGCCAAATTTCGTCGAACATGTTGATAAATAACACTATTGTTGAATCTTCATTTTAAATTAGATACCATAGCTTTCTTTATCAGATTATCTGCACATTGGCATAAGAGACATAAGAAAATAATATAGCCTTATCAATAGCTAAGTAGTCCGAAGGCATGGGATGAAATTGATGAATTCGATTTAATGTCGCTCCAAACAAATTTACCAGTACATAACACAATATGTTTGACTGATTTAAACAAATTTGGTGTGGTTACTAGGGGTACCCTTGGCAGAGTTATAATGGTGTTAGTTTTTCAAATTTTGTTAACTTTAAAAAAAATTAAAATCCTGTTTTAATTATTTAAAAAAAAAAAATTATTTACATATTTTTAAATTTATTTATTTATTGTTTTTTTTGGTTAAATTGAGCAAGGAATACAAACTAAATTTATTTTTTGTTGTTGTAAGAGTGAATATTTTTTCGAAAATGGGCCATAACTCAGTTAAAAATAGTCGGAGCAAACCCATATTCGAACTCGATCTGTCTTTTGTGCTGAGAAATTCATATACAAAATTTGGTTCCGATAGGATAGAAAATATTTGAGTTATCGCACCATGCGTAAAGTGTCTACAGACAGACATACAGACGGGTGGACTAACGACGAGTGGTCAATCAGGACAACGACACTATGTTTACCATACTATGGTATGGGTAAACATAAAAAAGATACACCAACATTATAATGGGACAAGTTCCAAGCGGACCCGCCAGATATAATTACCTATTGTTTCCAATACCACATCAAGTCACACTCAAAAGTGTGTGTAACTATGTAACTTTTGCTCCGCAGATTTGCATGGAAATCCCCATTCGAGATTGGTCACATGACCTCGACAGACGAACGGGAGAAGAACCTTGCTTTTGTGAGCCTATAATCACAACATCAGTAAAGGTTCCATGACGCACCAACTTGCGGTGTCATAATAAAACTGTCATTAGTGTTTTGCTGGCTAAATTTATAAAGAAAAAATATATTTAAATTATGATTCTCATTATATTCTGACATTCATTTGCTATGATGCAATTTTATTTAAATGGCTATTCTAATTTTTATTATTTTTATTTAGTTTCGACAATGTATATGTGGTCACAGGATATGACCTGGTAAAAATAAAGTTCAAATACGTGTTTAATGACCGTTTTATGAAAGCCCATAGCTGAAACATTAACACTTAGTAATTTTAGATACCACGTTCCATCATCGGGAAAAGCTGGGGACAGACGAATGGTAAGAGAACCTGGTTTCTAACTATGCTCCTGCAACCCAGCATCGGTTGTTAGCGAGATCTCAGACTGAGTCAGACTGATCTCAGTGCTGTGCCAGACATTATATAAAGATTCAATGACGCATGAAATTGCGGTGTCATCGTGAAAGATGGAGTGTCCATTGCTGAATACATTTACAAAGAAAATATAATTCAATTGTGTTTCTTTTGAAGCTGCAATTTGAATGGTTATGTTGATTTTATGCAGTGAGACATATCTCAAATTAAAAAAAAAACATTTTGGCGAAAATTATATTTTAAGCTATTGATATTCTCATTATCTTTAAAATGTAAACAATTTTCGTCAAAATGTTTTTCTTCTTGACATAACAAGAGTACCTGTTTTATGCCCGTTTGTCTGTCCGTAAAATTGCGGTTATCAAATCAGGTAAATTCTAATCAAGGCCGCTAAGCCACACGTCCCCAGAATAAGTTGGCTATGGAAATGAAAATTTTGATTCTGGGATCAAGCATTGAATCAAACATTGCTTTGGGAAATTCTAAGTCAATAAGGATCATACCTCCGGTAAAAATGAGTGGACCAAACTCAAATTCGAACTTGGCCTGCATTTTCATGTAAATAATCCATATACCAAATTTGAAAACAATCTGATAACTAAAACTAAAGTTATCATCCGGAAACAAAAATAATCTGCAAATTCAAATCGATAAGGGCCAAAAACTCCAGTCAAAATAGGTAGACCGAACCTAAATCAAACTTGTCCTGTATTTTCATGGGAGCAATCTATAAACCAAATTTAACTAGAGGTGGGACTGTCCCAGTGTGGCTAAGGATACCCCCCCCCCCCACAGTGCAATTTGGGTACATTAAGGGTAGCCATATTAACATACTGAATATTTTATTTTTTGAAGAAAAAAAAACCATAAGGAATATATGCCCGGACAAAATTCTGCATGTTACGAGAATAAGGGGGATAACTCCACTAAAAAAGACAGATCAAGCTCATCATCGCGGGTGAACAGGTTCGCATAGTGATAAATATTTAAAAATTTACCAGAAAATGTAGGATTACAAGCTCAGAAAAAATTATGCATCTTGCGAAGTCGTAAAAAGGTGGGTTTAACCCCATCAAAAAATCAAAAGGACCTCATAATCACAGGTGCACATGTCCCATGGTACTAAATATCATGCTAAGTTTCAAATAAATTGACAAGGAAATGTAGGAAGACAAGCTCGGACAAAAGCATGTTGCAAACAATTTCTAAGTCGAAAAAGGGGGATAACTCGACTAAAAAAAAGTCGGGACGGACCTCATAATCGCAGGTGCAAGGGTTCCCATGTTACTAAATATGTGTGCCAAGTTTAAAAACAAAGTGTCGGTGTAAAAACAATTGGATAATTATAACTAAAGTTATTACCTGGAACCATCTGGGACAGATCATGGATGGATGGACACCAGTGATATCTATAGTCCACCGACAAACAAATCAATTTAGACCAAACCTATATATTCGAAGTTGATCTGCATTTTTGGCTGTGAAACACACATACCAACTTTGGTTCTGGTACAAAAACTCCCTGGCGAAACTTTGACATCTTTCACTGAAACATAATATAAGGACCTCAAGTATGATATGAAATCTAGTATTGGCCGATCATGCTTTTTGCGAATGCTTAAGAGCCCTCGTCGCCTGACTTCCAGGGTTCAACGGTTCGTTGGCTCGGACAACTTCGAGGCAACTTAACGAACCCCGGAAGTTGCCCTAGCCAATGGCCCGTCGAACCCTGGAAGTCAGGCGATAAGGGCACTGTTTTCCAGGGCGGGTTCGTCCGAACCCATCGAACCCTAGCTGGCTATGCCCATGGACTGGAACTGGGCCAGTCTTATTTCCTGGCATCTTTCTTAGAGTGATGTTAATTCCAGTTCATAAAGCATGTTGGTTGCGGACACACCCATTCACCTGTAGTTGTTTTTGATGAATCTGGCGCCACGTCTTTGTACTTTCTTGTCCTTCTTTTCCTGTGGGTACCAAACTGCTGCTCCATATTCAAGTGTCTGTCTGACTAGGGTGATGTATGCTGGGTTTTTTTTACAGTTCCCCAGTGCATGTCTGATGTTCCTACGGAGAAGTCCAAGAGTGCAGTTTGCTAGTTCGGTTATTTGGTTCCAGTCATGACTGGAATCAAATTTGTTCAAATATGATGTCTACTTATCAAACAGGGGAAGAGCCAGGGGACACTTTTTGTCTAAAAAATGCAGTAAAATATCCAATTCTTCTTCTCATAAACCACCAGGCCACTTATATTTCGTATGGATAGGCTATGGATGACTGGGATTCATATATGAAATGTCAACCATGTCATCCACAGAGCCTCATTACAAAGCGTATTACACACATGCCAGAGAATGTGGTGTCGGACATCTGCAGATTTCAGTGATGCTACCCTGCACATCAGGCTAGCATTATTAATACACCTTACGCTTATGCCTCATCTTCTCTGGAAAGTATCTTTATTATTAATTTAACATGTTTGTGTGTTTCTTTATAAACTTCTTCACAAAGATTATTTTTCTTTTTCTGTTTAGTTTCTCTCTATATCCTCAAACTGGCAGACAACACATTGCATAACCAAGGTGCCCAATGGGTGCACATCACATATTCACCATCTGGGAACTTAAATCATGAGTCTAGGTCTCCCATAGCAGATGAGGCCATGCATAATGAGATCCCCAGAGGATGAATTTAGTGACACTAGACCACTGTGCAGGGTATTTGAATTTAAATTTGCGATCCATATGAAGTTTGGTGATGATCTGATGAATGAATGTGGCCTGTAGAGTGTCCACGACACTGTAGCTCAACTTTACGAAGAAGTAAAAATTTTGTGATGAGCAATGAATGGAATGATGAATTGAATTTTGAAATGCAAGATGGCAGCCATGTTTTTTTGTTGAATCTTGGATTTTACTCTTTGCATGACTAAATCCTTTGACGGTACAGGCTACAGTTCATGCCTTTGGTCAGATCGTCATGAAATTTGTCATGGATGACTCGTTCCCATCTACATGTTAATTTTAACATCCATCCTGTGTCAAAGGATTTAGTCATGCAAAGAGTAAAATCCAAGATGGCTGTCGGCGGTCATGTTTCATGGCCGAAAGACCCCAAAATTACTCATTCCCATCTACATGTCAATATTAACTTCCACAACAAATTTCATACTGATCAGACGAACACTCCGGCCTGTAGCCTGTGCTAATGGATTGAATTTTGAAATCCAAGATGGCCACTGGTGGCAATGTTTCTTTGCTGAATGACCCCAAAATGACTTGTTCCCTGCATGTCAATGTCAACAGCCATGACAAATTTCCTAATGATCTGACCAAAGGTACAACCTGTAGCCCGTGCTAATGGAAATTGTTGATGGACGTCTCCACACATGCACACACAGACGATGGATACAAAGCTAGAGCAATAGCTCAAACTTTACAAATAAAGTTGAGCTAAAAATGGTAAGTTCCCATCTAGAGGTCACCACATGAAGTTTGGTGAAGATCGGCTGAGGGATGAGGCCTGTAGGGGTTGCTATTGGATTAAAAACTGAAATCCAAGATGCCTGCTGGCGGCCATGTTTTCAAACGAAATTCAGAAAGGTAAGCTCCCATCTAGAGAAGATCCCTATGAAGTTTGGTGATTATCAGATGAGGGATGTGGCCTGTAGGGTGTGTCTAAGGAAATTATTGATGGACGGGTGGACGGACGATCAACCCATGGTAATAGCTCAAACTTTACAAAGAAAAATTGAGCTAAAAACCTGTCAGATTTATTATCTGGAACCAAGGTTATATAAAGAATGCATTGAAAATATGCAACATCATCACCTCGTTTCCATATAAGGTATGCGTTGGTTTTGAAAAAGGTGCAATCTGTATCGAGTCTGCAAACACATCGGATCACATCTGACCTTGACCTTCCACAATGCACCCATATAACGACACAGCATCACCCTTAGATTAACCATCACACCTTGTTTCGTTGAAATCATGTGATGTACACAAAAGTTATGGAGCAAAGGGTAGTGTCTGGTGACTTAAGCAAGAGAACGACATTGTCCTGTGACCTTGACCTTCAACGATTGGAAAAAAAAATTTGCGCGACACATTTTCTCCTCATTAGGAATATCTATGTTTCAACAGAATCCACTAAGCATCGCGATATTGTGTAATACACGAAAGATGCCAGAACATATGACTGGTGCAGATGAAGTCTAAGTTTGAAATAACCCTGTGACCTTGACAAACCACAATGCACACATGTTGCAACACACCGCCACCCTTTGGTTGATCATCACGCCTTGTTTCGTTGAAATCATGTGATGTAGAAAAAGGTTATGGAGCGGACACGAAGAGTCTTGTCTGGTGACTTAATCGAGAGAATGACCTTGACCGTCAACAATTGGGAAATAAATTTTGTGCGACACATCATCTCATTAGGAACAACTATTGCAAATTTAAACAGAATCCAGCAATGCATCATCATGTTATGGAGCGGACAAGAAAAATCTTACGGACAGATGGACGGACGACTAGATGGACAGAAAAGACAAACACTATATGGTCCTGAATTTTTTTTTTTTGGGGGCAAAAATTATCTACCTCACTCATCACTTTGAAAACAAATATTCCCTGAGAAACAAACTACAATGAAACCTCTCCAAACCGGACCCTCTATAAACCGAATTCCTCTCCATTCCGAACAAATTGTCCAGTCCCGAATTCACCAAGTGCATTCATTAAAACTTACCTCTGCAAACCGGAACCTCCGAACATTTGACAGATTTTTTAGTCCATTAGTGAACAAATACCAAAATTTTGACCTCCGTGATCCGAAATGTAGAAATCGATAGCATACCATATCTATTGTTATTTATATTTTATTTGGTACTTTATTGAATGAAGTTTAAAGTTACTCAATCTGATTCGGTGGTCCCATATCATCAGATTCCAACAACAACAACATTTCATGAAATGTTGCTTCAGTTATCAGAATCGATTAATTGCCAAAAAATAACACTAATCAGTTAACAGTTAACTATGGTATAAAATTGCACAAAAAGTGTTATATATCAACATTTTTTTCAATGCAATTTGGTATCAAGAGTATGTCAGTCGGCATTCAAAGACTTTTAGCCAGGCTGCTAAAAAGTCCCGGTGGTGAAAAATACTAGATTTCAAAAATCGATATCTAATAACTCTTAAGCTTTGATGGGTGGGTTCCTTGACTTGAATCAAATATTTTTTACACTTGAAGCCAAATAAATAGAAATTAAGGGCGTTTAATCAGATTATGCATCTTTTAATAATCAATAACGAGTTGGTTGTGCTTCAACAACACTTAGTAATGATGGCAATACATTCCAATCATAGTGCAATTTTCTATAAACTGAACACCTCTCTAAACGAACAGAAGGGTCGGTCGAAGAGCGTTCGCTTTGGAGAGGTTTTACTGTATATTGTTCATCTGACTTCGCTCACTCTATAAGTGAGTGTGATTCAATTTGAAGCAACCACAATATTTAATTTAATAGAATTGATCCATCTGTGGCCTCTCTTTCAATCTCCGTAGTAAAGACCAGTTCTGGTTAAAACACCGACTCGACAGCTATCAGAGTACAGAGTCTGGAAAATTTGGTGGGATTTCCATTACCACCAGCAGGCATTACGTCAGTGTCAACCAACTTGATCACAACAACTACCAGCAAAGCAATGCAGCCATTCAGGCGATTGTGGGAATGCCTAATGGTGGTAGAGTTGCCACCTAGCTAATATGAATTGTACGCGACACGTAGTGGAGCAACCACACAGCTTGATGTGCCTCAAATTTGCCTTTTATCAGCGACGTAATGCTAAGAATAATTTATGTAACATCATACAGTGGTCACGACAGAGACGACATGACAACTTGATAAGACTTGTCGTGGATTGTTCAATATTGTCGGTATTCTGGCCTACAAATCCAAAATGACGTCAGAAACCGTGTCATGACGTCTTCATTTTGCTAATCAACGAAATTTGTCTAAATGAAATGAATAGGCCTAAATCAGATGGGAATTCTTCGTAAGTTGTACTTTCATTTTTATCGCGATGCTCCATTCCCGATTCCACGTTTTTGGCAATCTCCACATTGTTCCTAACCGGAAGTCACATGACAATTTCTCCAAAATCTATACCCGCGATCTTGAAAAATCACTGATGGATATAGAAAAAATTATATGACGTCATTCACCTGCCTTAGGTATAAGCACCCTTGGTGGTTGCTAAAAACAGCGCTATAAACACTGCATACATTCAATGCAGAAGTAATTTATAGTGACAGAGCACTACTGTATACACCCGTCAGTAAGCCCATCCTCGAAGATAAGCCCAGTCTGGGTTTTTTACCCTAAATAAAACATGGGGTGGTCCTTGTAGATAAGCCCACCCCCATTTTTGAATCATGTCTTTCTATCCTGTAGACGATACTTAAGCACATTATATTTTCCAGTTGTCTTTCTTAAATAATAAAGATGTATAATAGTATACACTTGTGTTAATATTGTTGTGAATTATACACATCTTAATATACTCTTTGTTGTTGGATCAATCACACAAGTATCAAATTAATAAAATCAAAGGATGTGTCACTTATTGTTCACACCTCTATAAGAGTAAATCCAGTGGGATGGGCAGTAATGACTTGGTGTTTTTGTAGGAACCTTTGATAATGCGGAAGAGTGATATATGTTCAGTTGCATCCCACTGTTGTGTTTTTATAAGAATTAGCTTGATTAAGAAGTATTAGTGTAACTAAATTAATTTGTGAACTCATCATACAACCCTATTAATCCCAAAATTTACAATCTTATTCAAATTGATCCCAAATGTATGTCTATCACTGTTTCTGGATATTATCATAGGATTTTATCTTCTTAATAATATGAATAAAACACATTATTCTCTTTATTCAATACAATGAAAGTGTCAATGACACTGTAGCTCAACTTGGAAAGGGAATAATTTAATGTATTACAGTCAATGGAGCGATTAGAAATGTGGAAAGTTGATTGTCTAATACTAGTTTATAGACATGAAGAGAAAAGTAAAATCCAAGATGGCTGCTGGTGGCCATGTTTTCAAACTTTACAAAGTAAAGTTGAGCTAAAAATATGGTATTGGTATAAAACATGATGGTAGGTTGGCACCTGAAGGCTAACTGATTTTTTGTGCAGGGGGGTCCTCGTGAGTAAGCCCAGTACCCACTTTTTGAGCAAAGACATACACGAGCCCCCCCCCCCCCCCCCTCGGGTATTATAAACAGACGTCAGATAATACAAGTACAGTAATGCCCTAAGTAATTGACTCCTTAAACACAACGAGAGCTTTCCGATGAATGGCAACAAGCCATATTTCCGACTAAATCCTGAAAAGTTACCCATCATTCTGCTGTGTTTAAGGAGTCGATTACTTAGGGCATTACTGTATAGAAAGAGTCATATCTATTGAGGGAAATGATCAGATAATAAGTTCAACAAACAACCTGTTTGTTGAAATAAGTTCAACAAACGACCTTGTTGAAATAAGTTCAACAAACGAACTTATTATCTCAACATTTCCTAGGGAAACTACTCGTCAATGAGTGTTTTGTGTAGGAATGGTTAACCACTACCTAAAAGAGGAAGAAAATTGAGGCAGAAAATGATTTCTCAGAGTTTAATGTCACTTCAACTTCAGAAGTCAAATGATGACATAACAGACAGATAACATCATCTCATGCTGAAGCTCCACCTATTACTCAACCCTCACAGTGAGGGACAGACCATTCATTCAAGCATAATCCACAGGGTTCAAGGGTCATGAACATACACTCTCATAATACCTATATGGCTAAAGTAAAACATCACATACATGTAGACAACCTTGCAGAATAAGACTAAACTTCAATATCTAGGGGAAATACAGTAATGCCCTACATAATCAAATCCTTAACCACAACAGAATTATGGGTAACTTTTCAGGATTTAGTCGGAAATATGGCTTGTTGCCATTCATCGGAAAGCTCTCACTGAGAGCTTTTCCGTTGAATGGCTAAAAGCCATATTTCCGACTAAATCCTGAAAAGTTACCCATAATTCTGCTGTGGTCAAGGAGTCGATTATTTAGGGCATTACTTGTATGTGGTGGAAAGTTAATTTTGTAACATTTGCCAGCTGAGATTTGCTTATCATTTTGGACAAATATTGTTTTCAGTATGCCTTCTGGGTGTCCAGATGTTACATAGTAAACAAAATGTTCCCTCAGTAAATTAGTTGAGACAGCAGTAATATTAAGTTTTGTTTCAATAACATCAAGATTACATTTATCTTTAACCCTTTACCCAACAAAACGGCCAAAACCGGCCAAATAAAGCTTCAACAGCCTAAAATATCTTCGGTCTGTCTCAATAGAACCATACAAATATGGATATCATTGGAACCGGCTCCTTGACCACATTGTGATAGTTACAGTTATGCCCTGTGCCAATGCATTCTCTTATATATGTGAGTCGACCATAGGTCGCCTCGCATATATAAATAAGAGAATGCATTGGCCTAAAAAATAACTTTTTTTAACACTTTTTACCATATTTTCTTACATTCTTTAAAAAATTTATAATTTTTAATGTCTTAAGCCAATGCATTCTCTTATATATGCGAGGCGACCTATGGTCGACTCGCATATATAAGAGAATGCATTGGCACAGGGCCCTTCTGTTGGGTAAAGGGTTAAAGCAACATAAGGCCTTCGCAGTGAGATAAATGTTTGTAAAACCATCATGACTATGAACATGGAAATATATATAGACTTTGTTCTTATTTTTATTACTGGTAACTCGATAAAAAATCAAAGTGTCAAAGACACTGTAGCTCAACTCGGAAAGGGGATAATGTCATGCATTACAGTCAATGGAGTGGTAACGAACGCAGAAGGATGAAATAATTAGGGAACACCAGAGGTCAACCCAAAGAGCCATATGAAGTTTGGGATCAGAACAAAATTGATGGCTCCCATCTGGAGGTAATCTCGAAGATCCATATGAAGTTGGGAGAATATCGGATGAGGGATGTGGCCTGTAGAGTGAGGTGAAGGATTTAATCATGCCAAGAGTAAAATCCAAGATGGCTGCTGGCAGCTATGTTTTTCAAAAAAATTTGGAAAAGATCGACGGCTCCCATGTAGACGGTCACAGGAGATCCATATGAAGTTTGGCGATCGGATGCGAGATGTGACCTGTAGGGTGTGCTTAAAGGAAATTGTTGATGGAAATGCACATGCACGCCGGATGCCAACCCATGGCAATAGCTCAAACTTGACTTTGTCAATTTGAGCTAATGACTGGCACTGTTACAGTAATGTTTATATAACAATGGTTTCAACATGTGAAATCTCATCACTGGACAGTTATCATTAATTAACCCTTTCAGAGGCAATTCCGATTTTTGTACTTTTGTATATTTCCTTGATCATTTTTCAAATTTATTGATTATAATAATGTATCACATTATTATAATCAATAAATTTGAAAAATGACCAAGGGAATATGGGTTGTTAGAGCTCTTTCCATCAATGTATCACATTATTATAATCAATAAATTTGAAAAAT
The DNA here is from genome assembly GCA_032622095.1 of Siphonodentalium dalli. Lineage (NCBI taxonomy): Eukaryota > Metazoa > Mollusca > Scaphopoda > Gadilida > Siphonodentaliidae > Siphonodentalium > Siphonodentalium dalli. The sequence continues at coordinate 113,548,359 of CP136062.1, read as the reverse complement.
GATCAAGGAAATATGGGTTGATACAAAAATCGGGCTTGGCACTGAAAGGGTTAAAAACAAGAACAAAGTCTTCAAGTCTCTATTTTTTCATGTTCTTAGAAATGATGATTTTACAGATTTTTATATTTGTTCGCATTTACCCACGCCAAGGCCTGGAGTCGCTTAACCTTTTCATGACAGGAGAACTTCGCATCTATAAGAGAATGCACTGGCTTACAAGTTCAATATAAATATTATAAGGCAAATGCATTCTCTTATATATGCGAGTCTCCCATATAAGAGAATGCATTGGCACAGGCTATTCACAAAATCTCAGGAAGCTCCAGTCAAAACAGATATCTTTTATGATATAAATTCTGCGTCATTCATTCCAGTGGATAGCTAGTTATCCCATATAGGTATTATAGTAATCAATATGTACTTACATTAACTCCCCTGATCCCTGTGCATAAATGGCCCAAGGCCCCGTATGTGGTGGGTTTCACAAGTGTGTAGAGCCCAGTACGGCTTACAGTACACAATAAGAGAAATGTATTTAGACAGCCACTCAACGGTAACTGTATTCGGCAATATGTACACATGACTGTGACCTAAGCTTCCCCTGATAATGCTATGTATCAAATAAAATAATTACAGTCACAGAATATATTTTAAAGGGTTTGTAAGTTTCAATAAAATGAGGATGTCATAACTTTTTTAATTTAGAGCAGTTTTCGGCAATAATTTGACAGAGAATTTTATGTTTTAGAGATGTGGTCTTTCTTCTCTGATGTTTTTATGTAGATTCTGAGATATAATATAATAATTTTGTGTTTCCATGCTATATTTATATCAAAATAATATTGTTGGACACCATATGTTACTATTGTCAAAATATACTATTCAGTTGTCATTTTTATCAGTTTTTTTCATCTGAAAATATGCTTGTAATCACTTTCAAGTCAACACTTGGATACAATTCTTATGCATATTGTGGGGATACTTATAATAACATATCTTCAAAATTGGTTTTTCATAATTTTTTTTATTATTGTTGAAGTATTATCTGGGAATAGAGACCACATCTTTAGAAAGGGCTTATAATTTCAGATCAATCAATTTAAAATTCAGTGAAATAAGAATTTTTTTCAGCTAGTCTGCGAATTTCTTTTGAAGTTAGCAAAATTTCTTATTAAATTTGTGTTTGATTTGGAATACACTCTTAAAATTAACAAGTAGAACAAATATCTATAACTCATTTTCACACCATCTAATATGTCTGAACCACACTGGGCGGACGGCATCCAAAAAAGCTGGTCCCTGCTACAAGAAGTGAGAATAAACACAAGAATCCAAAACAAAACATCCACAGGTCTTCCAGGGTCATGGTACAGTAATGCCCTAAATAATCAACTCCTTAACCACAGCAGAATTGTGGGTAATTTTTCAAGATTTAGTCGGAAATATGGCTTGTTGCCATTCATCGGAGAGCTCTCACTGAGAGCTTTCCGATGAATGGCAACAAGCCATATTTCTGACTAAATCCTGAAAAGTTACCCATAATTATGCTGCGGTTAAGGAGTCGATTATTTAGGGCATTACTGTAGATTCAATCCTCTTGTAGGGAGTATTTGTTAATTGTTGTTTGCCCAGTGTATGAACTATTGGCTAAATACCGCAAAATAAATGATGCACAAACTCTAAAAACCTGATCCAAATTATAAGATATAAATTCTGAATGTCTGATTTAAATTCGTCCACACTTTTTATGCACTTGAAACTAGATAGCAAGCATGACAATACTTTAAAAAAAGATCTGTTCTAGTTGGTAGCCGGAAAGCTTCACAGCATCGTCAACTAGATCAAATCCTTACTTAAAGATGTTAATATGCTTGTGATTTTACCTCTAACAAACCCCTATGACTGAGGTCTTTGACCGTTGTATAGCATCAGAGAAAGCTAGATCGAACATGAGTGTAGCTGATGGAACAATGATGTAATTACGTGCGATAGTAATGAACATGTGTGAGTTCCGGACTGTGTAGGCGGTATTCACCAGTGGTGAAGCACTAATGTGCAGTCCTTGAAGAGAAAGCCAGGGAAACAGATCATCAAAACTGCCTCAATTCCATTCAGTTGAAAAGTTAAAAATGTACAGTAATGCCCTAAATAATCGACTTAATTATGGTTAACTTTTCAGGATTTAGTCGGAAATATGGCAACCAGCCATATTTCCGACTAAATCCTGAAAAATTACCCATAATTCTCCAGGCTTTACATGTTCCTGGTTTTACATCAATATTGCCTTTAACCCTTTCTATACTGAATGGTTTCTCCCATTCAGCTATAGAAGTATACACTGGAATGATTGTTATTCATTTGGAGGGGTGTTCAGGTAATAAAAGCAGACAACAAACAAACAAAAAATAATACGAGTGCTGATGGATTTCTATTTGATTGGTGGGAAATGTTCAGATAATAAGTTCAACAAATGACCTATGGTTTCAACGTTTGTTGAACTTATTCCCTGAATATTTTCCACCAATTAATATAGATCCTTCTGGATTTGTATTATCTTTTTATCTGTCTGTTGTCTGCTCATTTCATCCCTACAAATGAATAGTAGACAATTCCAATGCATACTTTTATATATTGAATGGGAGAATCCATTTAGTATATAAAGGGTTAATGTTAGGCATTGTTAGCTAATTTATACCAAAGAAAGGTGACCATGGTGTGCCTTTAAGTTTTAGATCATATCAGCAACAAAGATAACTAAACCCACGCATATGCAGTTTTGGCATATATATGCTATGTCATATTTTAAGAGCCATAATTTAAGAAAATTTGCAATGTTAACACAATGCATGAAAATAATAGAGTTATCACCCTTCACACAAACCAGAATATAGATGAATTTATCACAACTTGTCTGCTAAACGATCATGATAGGGATTTACACATCTCTGAAATTGCCAGGGACGCCGGAGAAGGGGGGCATGCAGGGGCATTTTACCCCCCTTGCCCTGGCCCAGGAGAGTCCAGTGGGCACCCGAAAAGTGCCCTCCTGACTGGTTTGCCCCCCCCTGCCCTTTGGTGCTTCCGGCGTCCTTGGAAATTGCAATGGTAACCAATTATCTTTGTGCTTGTAATTTCTGTTGTATTAGCAACCAGACACCCCAGACTTTAGGTTCAAATATAGACCCATTATATGCAAAGAAATACCAATATCATAGTTCAACTGTTCAACATGAATGGAATTGAAGCAACCTTTACGACGTAGAATCCAGACTCGGATAGAGGTGGATCATAATCATTTTTGTTACCTTTCGTTTCAAGAAAACATGCACAGTCTTGATAACAAATCTTCTAGCGTTTTTTCAACTCAAGGCACTACCTTGGGTCAAATTCATTCAACAAATCGTCAGTCTGTTTGAAATACAGACTATTTAACTAGGTACATGTTCCAGAGTCTGAATCAAATAGCAGGGAATCCCATTACTTCCAAGAGGCATTATGTCAGGGTCAGGGTCAATTACAACATTTCATGGTAAAGCGATGAAGCCAAGCAGACATTGTCGGAATTCCTATACAATATAGGAATCTGACCTATACAGTATACAGTAATGCTCTAAATAATCGACTCCTTAACCACAGCAGAATTATGGGTAACTTTTCAGGATTTAGTCTGAAATATGGCTTGTTGCCCTTCATCGAAAAGCTCTCACTGAGAGCTTTCTGATGAATGCCAACAAGCTCACTGTGAGCTTTCATATGAATGGCAATAAGCCATATTTCCGACTAAATCCTGAAAAGTTACCCATAATTCTGCTGTGGTTAAGGAGTCGATTATTTAGGGCATTACTGTAGGAATTCCTATAATTGCCTGATTGGCTTCATCGCTTTACTAATAGAGTGACCACAATTCCAATAGAACCACATAGCTAAAAATAGTGTATTAAATTTTCTGCCCCATTGCAAAGTTGACATAGTTTTGTTTACAAATTTAGAGATTACGACAACTAATTAAACACTAAAAAGCATCCATGATGAGTCCATAATTGACCAATAATACCAAGCAAGGAGAATAGAATTAACTATTTCAAAACAGTAACACCGAATTTGTTATTCGAGAAAACAAAACCGACAGAAGATATTTGTCAATCGTAAATATGAGCACTGAATTATATACTGCAGGGCGTGCCTAGAGAGGCTAGGCAATATGGTAAGGGTGAAATCATTCAGACTCTGGAACCCGGTGCTAGTTCAATGGTCTACATTTCAATCAGGCTGACATATCATAGGCAGTGTATGGTAAGCCAGCAGATTAATAATCACCAATTCATGTCTCATAAAAAATAACCAGCTTTGATTTTTCAGCGGACGGAATACCTTCCAGCTCAGACACAATCTTAGAATCTTGCCAAAAAAAAAAAATTTGAAAATCACCGATACATGCAGAAAGAAGGCATGACATGTTATAATATTTCCAGTTTTTATAGAAACATTAGCAGTGTATGAGCCACATTGTTGTCAATTTAAAAACAATTCCTTAAGATTCACGGTAAGATTTGACACCCTGATTTTATTCATGTCGTGCATAAAAAGAATATGTAAGTTATTACTGATATTCATATGCTTTAGGCTAAGTTCAGTTCATTTAACAACATCCAGTCTATATGGTGTGGGATTGTCAAATTTTAGTGGTTTTCTATAAAGATGATGCTCAGATAATGCTTATTAAAGGGACCGGACCTTCGAAGTGGGTTCATGCAAAATAATATAAAAGTCTGTAATACAACTATCATCAACAAGTAAATGAAAAAATAGAGGTAAATTTGGTCTTATTTTCATAATTTATAACTCACAAATAAGGAGATTTTGCTGGTCAGAAACCATTTCGGTACTGAAAATCATATTAAGACTAAACTGTTTGAACTTACTACATGATACGTGATGTTTGTTGACAAATCACTGTAACAGTTTTATTTACATAACAATGGTTTCAACAAGCAAACTTATTTTATTGGAGAACTATCAATAATGAATGTAAGAACAAAGTTTATCTATTTCTCCATGTTCTTCTCAGTGGAGATATTTTAGACTTATATAGTTTTTTTTCCACTTTTACACACTGTGAGTGTCGTCCCTTTAAAACACATGATTGAATATTCATTTCTCACAACGTTTCAGTCTAAATGGGAACAAAACTTACTGATAAAACACCAAAAAGAGATTAATTTTCATTTAAGTGAAATTTTTCACTCAAATTTAGACATAGAATTCACTATATGAGCACCAAAATCAGAGGAAATTGGGTTTTAATTTCAAGTACAAGTTGATGCGAATACAAATCTAAAATATGTGTATGCTTTAATAAGATTATCACGCTTTTAGCCGAGCTTGTAACCATTGATCAAGTGAATGACAATTTGTATTTGGCACTAATAAAATGGCACATGTTATCGAAACATAATTCATCACTCATTTGCCAAAGGTCGCAAGAATGACCAAACTCATGTCACATTAAGAGTAACAGATGAGATTTTAAAGGTGTAATCTGATCAAGCTCGTTTATGTACAGTAATGCCCTAAATAATCAACTCATTAACCACAGGAAAATTATGGGTAACTTTTCAGGATTTAGTGAGAGCTTTCTGATGAATGGCAACAAGCCATATTTCTGACTAAATCCTGAAAAGTTACCCATAATTCTACTGTGGTTAAGGAGTCAATTATTTAGGGCATTACGTATAGAACTTTCCTTTCGAAACTGATTAGATATTCTTTTCATAATAACTTGGAAATGAATGTGAAATTTTCGTTATTCAGTTGATGATATAAACTGTGAATCTCAAAAGGATGACAATAATCAAGCTTTTTTTATCCCTGAGGCATAAACAATTGACCCTTTCTATACTAAATGGATTCTCCCATTCAGTTATAAAAGTATACATTAGAATGGTCTATTATTCATCTGGAGGGGTTTTCATGAAAATAAGCAGACGACAGAAAATACAAGAGCAGAAAAAGTCCTATTTATTGGATGGAAACGTTCAGATAATAATATCAACAAAGGACCTATGGTTGCTTGTAAACTTTTTATCTGAACATTCCCTAAGGGAACTTACTCATCAATGAGTATTAAGTATTAAAAGGGTTAATAGTGTCATACAGGGACATTTATTTTCAAAATTATCATAATTTATGGTTTCCATTGCATTAATATCCAAAAAATCTATTTCCCAAGTCAGCCACATAAATCCAGCTGACAACTCTGGCAAAAATTGGTGGCCAGAAATCTTTGGTTTGAACTGTATTTTGTGGTTGTAAACATACATCATAAATTCAATTGTATTCATGCCAGCAGAACTAGTTATCAATTTGGAAAAAAAAATTGAACCCAAATTCCAACAAAGGTCCATAAATCTGATGAAAACGGGCGGCCAAAAGTTGCAAGGAAAGTGACATTCAACTCGACCTGTATTTTGTGGTAGTAAACATACATAGCAAATTGTTTTGCATTTATTGTCAGTGGAACTAAAGTTATCATCTGGAAAATAATTGACTAAAGGGACACATACTGACATATAAACATAATTAATCCCATATTTAAAAAGAGCTTATAAAAACTATAACTTCAAAAAAACATGTTCTAATGCAGTTTACTCTTTCGCTCTTTTTCATCATTTTGATAAACATACAGATGGATAATAAAAATGTTACTATACAATGTTGTGTACAGTATGTGTTTTCTTGTACTCTCCCAAGTTGAGGTGAAAAGTCATATTGGACTCGACATTACACAACAACCTGGACTCGTACATGAAAAACACATACTGTACTCAACATTGTATAATAACTTTATAATATCGATTATCAATCTGAAGATTATCAGTGCCGAGTTAGAATGTCACTATGAATACAATCTGCTTTCAATAGGCTTGATTATTGTCTCCCTCATACCCCTCAGAAATGGGATGAATTACAATAATATTAAGCACAACCGAAGGAAGTACAGTAATGCCCAATATAATCGACTCCTAAACCACAGCAGAATTATGGGTAACTTTTCAGGATTTAGTCGGAAATATGGCTTGTTGCCATTCATCGGAAAGCTCTCAGTTATGGGTAACTTTTCAGAATTTAGTCTGAATCAAATAGCTCTCACTGAGAGCTTTCCGATGAATGGCAACAAGCAATATTTCCCACTAAATCCTGAAAAATTACCCATAATTCTGCTGTGGTTAAGGAGTCGATTATTTATGGCATTACTGTAGCTAGGTACCTTAAGGTATCTACATCCAGTTCATTTTGTTTGGACATATCTAGGTTCTGATTGCTACAAATCTTATAGAGGGTTCCTAAACTCCAATATAACAAAATGGCCTGACAGGACTGATACAATCCCATGTTATTACTGAATGGATTCTCCCATTTGTTTATAAAATGTACAAATTCAGAATGGTTTATTATTCATTTGGAAGGGTGTTTTGATAACTGAAGTGCAGAAGACATTTGATTCTATTAATTCATTTAGAGGGAATGCTCAGAAACTTATTATCTGAACATTCTCCAAGTGAACTACAGTAATGCCCTAAATAATCGACTCCTTAACCACAGAAGAATTATGGGTAATTTTTCAGGATTTAGTCGGAAATATGGCTTGTTGCCATTCATCGGAAAGCTCTCAGCCATATTTCCGACCAAATCCTGAAAAATTACCCATAATTCTTCTGTGGTTAAGGAGTCAATTATTTAGGGCATTACTGTACTCATCAGCGGGTATTTAGTCATCAAAGTGTTAACCAATGTATTCTCTTATATATATGAGCCTCCCTATGGGAGACTTGCATATATAAGAGAATGCAATGGCACATGGTTTTCGCAAAAGTTTTAAATGGAATCAAAAATGTCGAAGACCATGACCAATAATAAATAATGCAACTCAGGGACAACAAATTTGTCAAGCTGGATTTTCACAATAACGGTGTCTATTTTTTGTATCAATCTGCCATTCCATGTCACACATGAAAACATGAAAACAGCTATGATGATATTTGAATATCAACATTATTACACAAGTGATTTGTAAATAAAAAGAAATTATACTGAAATGGCAGATCAACATTTAAAGAAAAAGTGCCTGTGAGTGGAGTCATGGCCAAATACAGTAATAATTTTCAAGCCTTGAAATAGTGTGTCTGTCATATGCAGAATGAGGTTCCCAGAGGGTGAATTTAGTGATGCTACCCCGTATAGCGGGCTAGCAGCACCAAATTCACCCTCTGGGAACCTCATTCTGCTGAGGTGTAAGCAGAATGAGGTCCCAAGAGGGTGAATTTGGTGATGCTAGCCCGCTATGCGGGGTAGCATCACTAAATTCACCCTCTGGGGACCTCATTCTGCAAATGACAGACACTATTTCAAGGCTTGATAATGTTTGGTTAAAGATGCATAACCCCATTAAGCGCCCCTCAATTACTATTTATTTGGATTCGGGGGTAAAAAATATTTGATTTGAGTCGAGGCTTAGAATTATTAGATATCAATTTTTGAAATCTATTATTTTTCACTATGGAGACTTATTAGTGGCCCAATAAAAAGTTGATGAGCCAACGGCAATGGACCAAATTGTGGACGAATATGGATAACTCTAAAATCAAGAGGATTTGGGTTGATAAAAAGGCCAAATTTTGGTGAACAACATGTTGATTAGCAATTTTATACTATAGTTGACAGTTGTTAGCATTATTTTTGGGCAATTAATCGATTCTGATAACTGAAGAGGTTTCTAAAAATGTTGATGTTGTTGGAATCTGATTATATGGGGACCATCGAATTGGATTGAGTACCTTTAACATATGTGGCGAGGTACTAGTATGTCATTCAAGACATGTACTCTTTAGCCAAATTTATTATGATACTCAATGTGAGAACAATTTGAAAAAGTGAATGGCTTATTTTCTATGGATGATAGTCTGAATATTGCAGAGCTGCTAGAGCAGTGTGGTTTTTTTTTTTAGATGGCAAGGCATTTGTACATGTAGTCTGGTTATACAGGAGTGTTTACATGCAGATTGGTTACTGGAGTGTAGGAACCCATGAACAAAGAAACAGAGCTTTTTAAAAGCTCATGATGAAAAGAATGCATCTGGCTCACACTAGTTTTCTCATGAATGTGATTATAGAAATATATAGTTTGAACAAAGTACAAATTGACCATATCCTTTTAAGAGAGTCTGGAAAAGTTAGCATCCAATTTCATTTCCATGCAGACCCATGAGGTTTTCCCCCTCCAACTATGAGAACTTTGACAACTGTTCTTGCTGCTATATGCTTCCACTGACGGTTCAGTACCAGATCTGAATATACATTAATGCCCCAAATAATCGACTCCTTAACCGCAGCAGAATTATGGGTAACTTTTCAGGATTTATTCGGAAATATGGCTTGTTGCCATTCATCGGAAAGCTCTCAGCGAGAGATTTCCAATGAATGGCAACAAGCCATATTTCCGACTAAATCCTGAAAAGTTACCCATAATTCTGCTGTGGTTAAGGAGTCGATTATTTAGGGCATTAGTGTAAATGATGCTTTTTCTTTCATACCAAATTCATTATTTGATGATGTAATAGATTCTGCAGGCAAATGTCTAGATTTAATAGTGGATCTGTAAACTCTTAGTTGCATGCTCTACACATGTAACATCAATTTACAATTGGAAATTGGTCCATTGTCATTCAATAATAAATGTTTGCCATTTGCAAATTTCAAGTATGACTATAAGACAATATTTGCAGCAATTGGTTTCAAATTTGCACAAAACATTGACAGGCTCTGAAATTTGCCTCGGCTAAAAAAGCAGACAATATTATTTTTGGCTGGAGGCATTTGCCTTGGCTTAGCCAATAAGTGAGATCACTAACTCGCGGTGAATCCGCCATTTGGTCTCCAGAGGTCAAAGTTAAGAAGTAGCATCTATTTTTAGCATATGGCTCCAGTCTTGGAATTCCCAAAATAAAATGGCAACAGCGCGTTACCGAATCGCAGGTGCGACAACTTCATAAAACTAATTAAACAATCACCCTGGATACATACAATACGTAGGTTTCACGCAGTAGATGGATTGAGTGTATCACATATATGTTTTTGCGTTATTTTTTTTTATCGCAAATACTCGCTATTTATCAGTAAATTATGGGAAGTTCGTTGACAAAAGAGGGCATCCATCGCTTAAACGTCTGAATGTCAGCATCGTCACCAGATCCTATAACTCTGTAGATGACATGGCCACAAAACAATTCTTAAACCCGTAGTTGCACTCAGAATAACTGAAATTAAGCCATAAAAAGCTGATAAAAAAATGCTCGCACTCGGCTGTCGAATGTTTACAAATGGATGCAACTTCTTAACTTTGACCTTTTACCGGTATGTTGGGTAAAATGCTAGGAATCGGACCATATGGAACCATCGGCCATCTTGAAAATCGCGAACCAGTGACAAGGCTTATAGCCAACACTAATTAACAGGGCTGGAACAATATCCACAGAAAGAAATTGGTGCTGAACTTCAGAAGAGAATGATTGGCTAAACAGTTGTATGGAAAATTAAATCAGATGCCAGTTATTTCACACTCATGTATTAAAGATATGCTCTGTTTGTGCTTCGGTCACACTAAGATGTATAGACACAGTTTTCAATCACCACAACAAATACAGTTTATACTATTTTTTTATTTCCTCGTACAACTGCAATAGTGTCACTTATGTTTTGGATCCAAAGCCAATGAATTTATACTCTGTAGGTCAAAGTTTTTTTGAATTACTACCTAATATTTTCAGTTTGTCCTTAAAATTCCAACGAATATCTTGGCAAAAAATATGATATTTTGCAAAAAGTATCCATCAATTTTGTTTTTGTTAGCAATTTGACCTATTTTTTCTTATCAAAGTGAAAGACTATCGCAGTTAAATCAGTTGTGGCGAGCAAGCGAAACCGGCCTTTGAAATGAAGGTGACTCACCCTATCATGACTGGAGCTTCCTGAAATTTTGCGATAACGGTGTGCCAATGCATTCTCTTATATATGCGAGTTGCCCATAGGGTGCCTCACATATATAAGAGAATGCATTGGCCTAACAAAATTGAAGCCAGTGCATTCTCTTATATATGCGAGGTTCCCTATGGGAGACTGGCATATATAAGAGAATGCACTGGCAGAGGGTTTTTAAAGCTGCAACAGCGGAGCTCCCGTAATGAAAGGATTAAATTAGTTGTGGCGAACAATCAAAACTGGCCTTTGAAATGAAGGTGATTAAATCCAAATTTGTGTCATGTGACTGAAAATAAAATGCATGGAGTAAAAGGTGCGGAATAAATAAAATTTTATGCAGTGTTTTTCAACATTCACCATAGCCTGAGACTCGTCTAGCAATAATGTCTCTGATCTTCTAATAAAGGTTGTTGTTGTCACCAGAAGAAGCACTGTATCTTCCTAGAAGATATTCTGCTCAGCCAAAAGAAGGGGCGCCGAAACAACCAAGGCTAGGGGGCACAACCTCCAGATATAAACCTGTCTAATGTATTTGCTGATAGGTTTTTCTTGCCACTCTATGAAGCCTGAGTTTAGTGTGCCTGTCATTTGCAGATTGAGTTACCCAGAGAGTGAATTTAGTGACACTATCCCGCATAGCGGGTTAGCATCACTAAATTCACCCTCTGGGGACCTCATTCTGCTTAGGCCTCAACTTCTCTGGAAAGTTTCTTTATTATAAAACTTCTATAGAAACTTCTTCACATATATTCTATAGTATAGTTTCTCTATATCCCCAAATTCGCAGATGACACATCACAATATTCACCACTTGGGAACTACAATCTGAGTCTGTATCTCCCTTAGCAGATGAGGCCATGCATAATGAGGTCCCCAGAGGGTGAGTTTCATGATGCTAGCCCGCTATGTGGGATAGCATCACTAAATTAACCCTCTGGGGACCTCATTCTGCAAATGACAGGCACACTAAACTCAGGCTTGCACTCTATGAAGCATCAGTAATGCGAACCTACATCATAATTTGCTAACAAATTGGGGCAATATACAGAAATGCCCTAAATAATCGACTCCTTAACCACAGAATAATTATGGGTAATTTTTCAGGATTTAGTTGGAAATATGGCTTGTTGCCATTCATCGGAAAGCTCTCACTGAGAGCTTTCCGACGAATGGCAACAAGGCATATTTCCGACAATCCTGAAAAATTACCCATAATTCTAATATGGTTCAGGAGTCGATTATTTAGGGCATTACTGTATTTATATAGATGAAGAAAATGAATTATAACTTCGATGCGAGACATGTGGCTGCCATTTACGATCAAATTAAGACATAGGGTCTCAGCCCTGAGCATAATCTAGGTGCTTCATGCCATGCTTGTTGAAGGGCAAGAGAGGCAGCAGTCATCTCTGACCGAGAGGCAAGCCTTGAAATAGTGTGCCTGTCATTTGCAGAATGAGGTCCCCAGAGGGTGAATTTAGTGATGCTACCCCGCTATGCAGGGTAGCATCACTAAATACACCCTCTGGGAACCTCATTCTGCAAATGACAGACACACTAATTCAAGGCTTGCCGAGAGGCTGAAATAGGATGCCTTTACTGATGAAAGCAACAACTGTTTATCAAAATAGCAGAAAATTTGCACTATAAAAACCTCAGGGTACATTCACCAATGAGGCGCGGATAAATCAAATCACATGGCACCTCATTATCAATGAGGTGCTAATAATAACTCAAAATCACATGACACTTCAAAAAATCACTTAGTGAGACGTGCTTCATACATACACATCATTCAATGTCACTCACTTCAAGCGACAACCTTCTTACGACTGTATCCACAAATGTAAATTAAGCTGTGTTAACATGAAAATAATAATCAAATTGGCTGTGATTTTACCCATGGACAGGTGAATACTTGGTAAGTAGATTCATGATTCCCATTCATTTGTTTGTGGGCACGTTCAGATAACAACCTTACCAATAGCTTTAAGCTCTTTAACCCTTTCTATAATAAAAGAATTATCCCATTCAGTTATAAGACTATACATTGGAATGGTCGATTAATCAACTGGAGGGATGTTCAGGAAATATAAGCAGACGACAGATAATAGAAGTTGCAGAAGGAATCCTAAACATTGGTGGGAAATGTTCTGATAATAAGTTCAACAAATGACCTATAGTCGTTTGTTGAACTTATTATCTGAACATTTCCTAACGGAACAACTTGTCAATGAGTATTTAGTATTAACGAAAGGGTTAGTGAAGTTATTAGCTGAACAATTCCACAAATGTATGAATGAAATCAATATCTGAATAGCCAATCAAAATTTGTTTGTATTTCTGTGATCTGACAGATTTTCTCCTATTAATTTCCCAAATTCACGAGGAAAAAACAAGGAGATTAATTTAGGAAAACTTCTTGTGGCACATAATGCATATTTCAAATCGATATTTTAGTACCACTGATATTCAATACCATGGTAGTAGGCAGTAAACTGAAATTGCACACCATGGTTATATATCCCATGTTAACCTCTTCGCTGCTAAATGACGTAGTGTGCTGGGCTGTTAATGTTATTGCCATTTTCCAGTAGAAAAATATTAACGGGAACATCACAAGAACAATGAAAACTGACTCCGTTGAAATGCTGTTATCGTTCACAATCATGGAACATCATACACTGTTTGAAACATCGAGGTACAGTTATTCTGATGCACCAATCCCTGAATTCCAGTTATGAATAATGACCTACTGCTATTGTGCTGAAGTAGGTCCGAAGGTACTACGGACCATATAGCACATGACATGCACTTTTACGTCCGTAATAGTTACGGACGTCATAGCAGCGAAGAGGCTAAGAATGTAACATTCAACTGCCAAAAACTGCAACTATACTTGTGCCATTTCAGAAAGCAGGAAGCCTAATATTGGAAATGTGAATAATTACCTCTTTGTTTTGATTGAATAAAACACCACTAAACATAGGAGAACAATTCCAACAACAAGAAAATTCATCATTAGCGTATGTAAATGACTATGTGGCTAATTTCAATATAAATTTTGAAATAGAAACAATATACAGCATTTATATCGTCCCCGTAAAATGAGGAGCCCAGCAGTGTTTGACACCACTTCAACACTTTCATTGCTAAATGAATTGTTCCATTAGTTTTAATATAAAGTTATACAAAGAAATGATCTATTATTCATTTGGAGTGGTGCTGAGAAAAAATGAGCAGACAACAGTATGAAAAAAGTCAATACCAGTGCAGAACGATTCATATTCTTTGGTGGGAAATGTTCAGATAATAAGTTCAACAAACGGCCTATGGTCGTTTGTTGAATTTATTATCTGAACAATTCCTAAGGGAACTACTCGTCAGTGAGTATTTAGTGTAGAAAATGTTAACATCGAAGAAACAAGCTTATTACTGCATTTGTGGACACAGTTAATTCGTACATCTCATATCACAAGGATAATTCTTTTCTTGGACAATTACACACGGTTTTTCTCCCTTTGAGTTCTCACAGAATTCAAACTAGAACTACTAGATCTCTGAGTATCTGACGTTTGGCAGAGGGTGGAACCGGGCCATAGGGGCGGGCCGGAACAACTTCCGCTGTTATTGCGTGTGTGCGCTCTCCACGAGGACGAAGCAGTTCTTGAATGTGACGCGCTGACACCACTATTGTGACTCGTCGTCATGACAACATTGTTGTTTGTACTAACACTATGACATCTAACCATCATCGGATATCCTTTCGAATCATGGACAAACTTTGACGATCCTTTAGAATATATGTCGTCGAGTGATGTGACAGAGTCGTAGGGCGGCGGGCTCTCTCGATCACTGATTGTTCTATTTGGTGGAGCGACGAAAATATCCGGACAGCGCCATCTGTTTGTCTGCTCTAACTGTTTTTGACTTTGAAGATAGCCCTCCTCTCCGTCTTTCGATCGCGGAATTTGAGGAGGCATTTCAACGTCCAGACACGTTTGCATTGATGAATCACAAGACTTCTGCCCCTTCAATAATGCTTCGTCCTGATCATGTTCGTTTGAGCCCGACGAATATATTATCTGCAAGTACAGAAATTCACATGAGAAAAAAAATGCTAATATTATTATATAATAATTTATAAAAATAAGTTATTTAAACTAAAAAACTTCATAAATTAAAATAAATGAAAGTGTCAATGACACTGTAGCTCAACTTGGAAAGGGAATAATTTCATGTGTTACAGTTAATGGAGTGATTAGGAATGCGGAAAGTTGAAAGGTCTAAGTAATACTAGATTATCAACATGAAGAGATATATAAAGTAAAATCCAAGATGGTTGCTGATGGCTATGTTTTCCAATGAAATTCAAAAACACTTGATATCTTCCATCTAGTACATCAGTATCAAGATTAATATGAAGTTTGGTGATGATCGGATGAGGGAAGTGGACTGTAGGGTGTGCCAAAGGATTTAGTCATGCAAAGAGTAAAATCCAAGATGGCTGCTGGCGGCCATGTTTTATGGCCGAATGACCCCAAAATGACTTGTTCCCATCTACATGTCAATATTAACATTCATGACAAATTTCATGATGATCCGACCAAAGGTACGACCTGTACCCCGTGCTAATGGATTGAATTTTGAAATCAAAGATGGCCACTGGCAGCCATGTTTTTTTGCCGAATGAGACAAAAATGACTCGTTCCCATTTGCATGTCAATGTTAACATCCGTGACAAATTTTACGATGATCCAACCAAAGATACGACCTGTAGCCTGTGTCCAAGGATTTAGTCATACAAAGAGTAAAATCCAAGATGGCTACCGGTGGCCATGTTTTATGGCCGATTGGCCCCAAAATGATTCGTTCCCATCTACATGTCAATATTAACTTCCACGACAAATTTCATGATGATCAGACGAATACTCCGGCCTGTAGTCTGTGCTAATGGATTGAATTTTTGAAATCCAAGATGGCCGCTGGCAGCCATGTTTTTTTGGCGAATGACCCCAAAATGTCTCGTCCCCATCTACATGTCAATGTCAACAGCCATGACAAATTTCATAATGATCTGACCAAAGGTACGACCTGTAGCCTGTGCCAAAGGATTTAGTCATGCAAAGAGTAAAATCCAAGATGGCTGCTGGTGGCCATTTTTTTTTTTTGGCCGAATGACCCCAAAATGACTCATTCCCATCTACATCTCAATATTAACATCCATGACAAATTTCATGATGATCAAACAAACAGTATGGCCGTGTCAAAGGATTTGGTCATGCAAAGAGTAAAATCCAAGCTGCTGGTGGCCATGTTTTTCGCCTGAATGACCCAAAAATGACTCGCTCCCATCTACATCTCAATATTAACATCCATGACAAATTTCATGATGATCAAACAAACAGTATGGCCTGTAGCCCGTGCTAATGGATTGAATTTTGAAATCCAAGATGGCCACTGGCAGCCATGTTTTTTGGCCGAATGACCCAAAAATTACTCGTTCCCATCTACATGTCAATATTAACTTCCACGACAAATTTCATGATGATCAGACGAACACTCCGGCCTGTAGCCCATGCTAATGGATTGAATTTTGAAATCAAAGATGGCCACTGGCGGCCATGTTTTTTTGCCGAATGAGCCCAAAATGACTCGTTCCCATCTACATGTCACTGTCAACGCTCATGACAAATTTCATAATGATTCGACCAAAGGTACAACCTGTAGCCCGTGCTAAAGGAAATTGTTGAAGAATCACGCAAGCACACACACACACACACGCACACGGATACCAAGCCATGGCAATAGCTCAAAATTTACAAAGTAAAGTTGAGCTAATAATATCTCTGCCATGATCATGTTCATTTAAGCCTGGCAAATATAATATCTGAAAGTAAAGAAATTCATATATGATAAGCAGAGCCAATTCAAGCCATCACAATAATGCTGTGGTTAAGGAGTCAATTATTTAGGGCATTACTGTACTTTTTTTTAATTGACCTGACCTACCAGTACCTACCAGTGACAATGGTATCTGAACAATAATACATATTAAGCTGTAGAGAACTTATTGATCTCAATGCATTCACTGTGTCATTAGTCGAGGAAGTTTAAATCCCATTTGGAATGAAGAGACAGTGACAGTCTAGACATGACACAGTATATATGAACTGGGTCAGTGGGATTCTCTCACATAAAAGTCTTCTGATTAAACATTTATTCATGGCTCCAAGCTCTTTTTTTCAAAACATATTTTATTTTTATTTTTATTCCAGCAGGGGGGGGGGGGGGGGGGGGGGGGGGGGGGGGGGGGGGGGTCAGAAAACATTTTCAGGTTCGTATGCTGATTTTTTACTTTCGACCCCCGCATCCAAATTTTTTTACGTTTCCGGCAGTTTTTTCCGACCATTTTTGGACACTCACCCCCCTTTTAACACTAAAACAGAGATTTGTGGGGGGGGGGGGGGGGAATTCACTGTAAACAGCTGTATATGAATTTCTGTGCATACTATTAGTCATGGATGTTAACATTGACATGTAAATAGGAACGAGTCATTTTGGGGTAATTCGGCCAAAAAATAAAATGGCTGCCAGTGGCCATCTTGGATTTCAAAATTCAATCCATTAGAATGGGCTACAGGCTATACTGTTTGTCTGATCATCATGAAATTTGTCATTTATGTTTATATTGACATATAGATGTGTTTTAAGCCAAACTCATTGCAAAAAGACTTGCAGGAAAAATATTTTTTAGTTGCGGAAAAAATTGTTTGTTGGTCCCATCGACCACCCACCCATCCCGGCATATGTGCCCTGGAAAATTCCCCCCCCTGATTCCAGTGTATAAAATAACATGTCCGCAACAAGAAGTGCTGATGAAAGATACAATATTTTTTATATAAAATTTTCTATGCATTTATTTTATATTTTCGATTTGTAAATTTTTTGATAACAAAATGATATTCATTGGTATATCATGCCATGAATCTCTACTCTGGCTAACGCATTTAGAGATCATATTCCACCAGTACAAAACCTGGGAACGTTTTGAAGTTTTGACAGGGAACCTTATAAAGTTGGACAAATAATGTGGGGAATATAATTATCAGTTATTATCAGTTCCCTAATAATATACTTCACTGTAGGTGAAGGTCCCAACTTGAAATTTCCCGATTTAAGTGACCTTGTGATGGTTTTTTTGCTTTGAGTCGCTTAGAATTATGGAATTCCTCCTGGGTAATTAATTCATTGTTTATTCGATATCGGATAACAAGAGTCACAGAAAAACATGCAATTTCAAGTTGGGACATTCGCATATAGTGAAGTACATTATTAATTAAGGAACAGATAATAACTAAAGACATATATTCCCCATGTTATTTTTTCGACATTATAAGGTTCCCTGTCAAAACTTCAAAAAGTTCCCAGGTTTTAAATGTGCAAAAAGACATCCAGCATCTCAATAATCTCACTCGAGTATCACAAACATATAATTATTGTAATAATAATTAACTGACAACTAACATAAAATCGCGTTTTTGTGAGATTTTGATATTCTGGGTAACCTTTTGAACATTTGGTTTAAACAATATTTATCTGTACCTCAATGAATTTTGACAAATTATAATATGATGACATGATTTTTGAACAGATAAGGGTGAAAAGCATCTAACAACAAGCAAGTCATCGCTTATGTTGAGTCATCACCTTTTTGGATACACTAATGCCCTAAATAATCGACTCCTAAACCACAGCAGAATTATGGGTAACTTTTCAGGATTTAGTCGGAAATATGGCTTGTTGCCATTCATCGGAAAGCTCCATTCCGATGAATGGCAACAAGCCATATTTCCGACAAAATCCTGAAAAGTTATCATATTTCCGACTAAATCCTGAAAAGTTACCCATAATTCTGCTGTGGTTAAGGAGTCGATTATTTAAGGCATTACTGTACATGGGAGATCCTATGTGGCTTTTTGCATGTGTGTGAGATGTTGGGTAATCCTTTTGCATGAAACCATGCTACAATGACCAATTTGGCAATACTAATATCTGGCAAATATGAAGTTGGCAACATGTGTCGCTAAGCCTTGAAATAGTGTGTCTGTCATTTGCAGAATGAGGTCTCCAGAGGGTAAAATATGTGACACTACCCCGCATAGCAGGCTAGCATCACTAAATTCACCCTCTGGGGACACATTCTGCTTAGGCCTCATCTTCTGGAAAGTATATATAGTCTCAAACTGACATTGTTTTTAGTTACTTTTTCCCTTCTGTTCAGTTTCTCCCTAATTAGCAGAAAATAAATTGCATGGATAATCGAGGTGACTAATGGGTGAATATCACAAACTTCAACTGAGGAACAGTTGTGGTGATTGAATGTGGTGATGCAGAGAGCTTTCCGATGAAAGGCAACAAGCCATATTTCCGAGTAAATCCTGAAATATTACCCATAATTCTGCTGTGGTTATAAAGGAGTCGATTATTTAGAGAATTACTGTAAGTATACAAGCACTTAGGATCTCAGGTAAACTGATGAACTATATTAAAAGAGTACAATATTGACCACATGCAACCCTTTATTGAACACATGCTGGGTGGTTTAATTATCTTTCTGACAGGGACTTATGCAAATTTAATTCCATGACAGATGAGAGAATCTGAAAAGTGTTGTCTAGACGAGACGGCAGAGCACATGTACTGGTGCGTTCAGTGGGTCAGAGAAAACGACTCAATCCAGCATTTAACAAATGTAGGGTACCTCAGTGACTATTGTCTAAATGACATCAATCCCACAGGAGACCTCTGTCTCAATCCTTTGGAACATTGTAACTGAATAATTGAATACTTTAATAATTGCTTTCCATTTATTTCAGGACTATTGTCTAAATCATACAGGAGACCCATTATGTAACTTTACCGGTAATATTTTGAAAACTGAATACTTATTGAGTAATTGATTCCCATTGAATCATTTGAAGGGTTGTTCAAGCAATAAGTTTAATCAGCCTAATGCTTTTTGTAATGATGAAGAGTTTCCCTATGGCAAATAATCAATAATGATCCATTCTTAAGGTAAAATCAAGTTATTTTTTATTTATCATTTTATTTTTCAAAAGGGGGCAGCAGGAGGCGGGCACATTTTATTTTTTATTTTTACTGTATGACAATATAAATATTGCAAGCTTAATTCCATGACACATGTCTAAATGAGACAGCAGGACACGTGTACTAATGAGGTCTGTTTTTCAGAGGAAACCATTAAATACAACATTTAACAAAAATATGGTACCTCTGTGACTATTGTCTAAATGACATCAATCCAAAAGGAAATCTGTAATTTAACACTTCAGTTACTGCATATTTGATATGAGTAGTAACTCGAATCCAATTGATTCATTTGTAGGTATGTTCAGGTAATAAGTCTAAGACTTTTTTAACCCTTTCAGTGCCAAGTCCGATATTTGTATCAACCCAATGTGCCAATGCATTCTCTTATATATGCGAGTCGACCATAGGTCGCCTCGCATATATAAGAGAATGCATTGGCCTAACAAATTTTCATCATACGTTATTTTTTTTTTTTTTTTATTTTTTACAATTTTAATATTTTTTTCTTATATTCTTTACCCCTTTCAGTGCCAGATTTTATCGGCCCTGGCACTCTACAGACCGTAAATTAGGGCCGATGAGATCGGCCCCTGGCACTGAAAGAGTTAAATGATGAAGAGTTTGCATTAAAATGGCAAATAACTTTCAGAGCTCCAGGTTAAAATAGTATTTTTTTTGCATTTATAATTTAATTTTAATTTTATGACAATATGCATATTGAATTTGAATCGGGATCTTAGAGTAAATTAATAGCTTCAGTGTTAATGGGAAGTGTTAGGGAATGAGGTCGCCTCCTGCAGTTTAATGGTATATTAATTTCCACTATGGTTTTTTAATCATTGATCGTGCACCAATGACATAACTTAGATAACATAACGCTGTCAGATTCATGCATAATATAGCAGAAACCATACTATTTGTTTATGAACATACTAGTACAAGGTGTGTTAACAGTATGAAGTTGTGCTAGATTAACTCTGCTCAAAAGGGATAGCTAGCAGTTTCATGTCTAAAATTTTATATACAAATAATTTAATCTAGGCTTATACTGATGTTAGTCGATCAGCCCTCCATATTTATAGCCACAGCAAAAGGCAATGCCGGAGAAGAACAAGTAACCCCGCCATCAGTCTTAAAATTGCTAAAAATAGACAAACTATAAGGACATAACTCACAATAAAATATTTGCACTAATGGCCATAAAATAATTAAGACAAAGGGCCATAACTCAGGCAAAAATGTTGGAGTGGACCAGATTTTCTGTGTGAAGCTGGCTATAAACTCATATCAAGAATTGTCCAAATCCATCAGTAACTGGCTAAGTTATAGACAAATGCATACCAACCATCCCTCCTCAAATACATGAATAAAAATGTCAATGTCAAGGGTGGATGAGTCGTGGTATATAACGGGCTGCAATAATAATCGAAGTAGATACAAATTGTTCGATGCGGGCCCTAAAATAGAGGTAGACAAGGATGAAAACCTAGCAACTATCTTATCACCGAGAGCTTTCCGATGAATGGTAGCAAGCCATATTTCCGACTAAATCCTGAAAAATTTCCCATAATTCTGCTGTGGTTTAGGGGTCGATTAATTAGGACATTACTTATGTGCTGCCTCTATATACAGTAATGCCCTAGGTAATTGACCCCTTAACCACAGCAGAATTATGGTTAACTTTTCAGGATTTAGTCGGAAATATGGCTTGTTACCATTCATCGGAAAGCTCTCCCCGAGAGCTTTCCGATGAATGGCAACAAGCCATATTTCCGACTAAATCCTGAAAAGTTACCCATATTTCTGCTGTGGTTAAGGGGTCGATTACTTAGGGCATTACTGTAACTGTCAACATAGTCATTCTGCGAGAATGATGACTTATTCAAATGATTTAAGAACTAAAAAGTTACTTTCTACAGGGGAGAGCTTTCCGATGAATGGCAACAAGCCATATTTCCGACTAAATCCTGAAAAGTTACCCATATTTCTGCTGTGTTTAAGGGGTCGATTACTTAGGGCATTACTGTAACTGTCAACATAGTCATTCTGCGATAATGATAACTTATTCAAATGATTTAAGAACTAAAAAGTTACTTTCTACAAAATATTGATGTTTCCATCTGATTTCCCGGAAGAGGGATTGTCCCAGTCATTATTAAATGATATATTAGGAATGCAGATTCCTATCACACAACCGCTGTCTGCGACGGAGTATTATTCTATGCAGACATTCGTTAGCTCCCGTGACTTATTGCTGATTGAGTGAATGACGAGAGCCCAGAGTGGGGTGTCTGGGAGCCTTCCGTCCCGGCCACGAGTAGACATCTCTGACTCATTTGTCTTCTATAGAAGTACATATAGTACAACAACGCACAAGCTACGGAAATAGTGATTACAGACGGATGTATCACATGTGATCATCGCCCAGGCAGAAGACTCGCGTCCCACACATGATAAGATTAAAGCTATTATATAGCAATGGGAAAGGTGTAAAGGAACTATCGATATAGTACGGAAAAGGAACCCCGCACAAACAGCTTTCATGCACTTGATGCGAATATGGTTATTCACAAACACTCCGTCGATATAAATAGCTATTTTTATAAACTGACTAGAAAATGATCCAGAACATATGTTGAATTTCCAATAGGTTTTCCTTATTCCAGCAGCAGGAATTTCGCCAGAGTGAAAACTGGGTGGTGATAAATACATATTATAAAGGCATATTATGGGACCATGTACAGTAATGTCCTAAATAATTGACCCCAAACCATAGCAGAATTATGGGAAATTTTTCAGGATTTAGTCTGAAATATTGCAACAAGCCATATTTCCGACTAAATCCTGAAAAAATTCCCATAATTCTGCTGTGGTTAAAGGGTCATATACTTCGGGCATTACTGTACCCCTACAAGGAAGGTATCTGGATTGATATATATATTTAAGTGAATTATTTAAAGTCCATACTTAATTATGTGGTATATTTTAATATTTTATTTTAATCTCAACAATGTGATAAAAATTTGGCAATTTAATAGGTTTAATATAATAGATTGATACTTGACTAATATGTAATGCTCTATAGCATACTGTAGTCACTAGATCTGCAAGAATGATAGATACAAAATACTACATTATTCTACGCAGACATTCGTTAGCTCACATGACTTATTGCTGATTGAGTAATGACGAGAGCCCCGAGTGGGGTGTCTGGGAGCCTTCCGTCCCGGCCACGTCCCGGCCACGAGTAGACATCTCCGACTCATTTGTCTTCTATAGAAGTAAATATAGTATGACAACGCACAAGCTACGCAAATAGTGATTACAGAGGGATGTATCACATGTGATCAGTGCCCAGGCAGAATATTCGCATCCCACACATGATCAGATTATCATTGGGAAAGGTGTAAAGGAACTATCGATATAGTACGGAAAAGGCACGCTGCCCAATCAGCTTTCCTGCACTTCTATGTGAATATGTTGCTCACAAACACTCCGTTGAGATAAATAGCTAAATACTGACTGTAACATCATCGGGTAGATATGTAAGTGGAATTTCCCATTGGTTTTTCTTATTTCTGCAACATGGGTCTGGCCACAGAGGGAAAAATATGTGGATGCACCTACATGTATACGAGACAGGATACGGGTCTCATATTATGAAGGGACATACCCACACCAAGGGAGGATATCTGGATTTAAATATCTGGGCCAATTTGTCAGTTGCTGGTCAGTGGTTTCAACTTGCAGTACAGTAATGGCCTAAATAATCAACTCCTTAACCACAACAGAATTATGGGTAATATGGCTTGTTGCCATTCATCGGAAAGCTCTCAGTGAGAGCTTTCCGATGAATGGCAACAAGCCATATTTCCGACTATATCCTGAAAAATTACACATAATTCCGCTGTGGTTAAGGAGTTGATTATTTAGGGCATTACTGTATGTAGCTATAGGTCAGTTATTCCATTCACCATTAAAACTGACTTGAATCATTATTGGTCCAATTCTCATTAAAATGTTGTAAAAGACCAACTAAACAGCCAACCAAACACTTGGAAAATCAAAATTGGAAAAGTAACATGTTATACCAGACCAAGAAACAGGATTGCCCAATGACACTTGTGTGCATAGAAAAGGCAAGTTCTATCCAAGTGACCAACTGACGCAATGGCAATGAACAATCACAACTTATTCATCAGTGACAGATCAAATTGGAATAAGATTTTCTGCTCGGAAGAAATAGTTATGTCCACATTATTATTTCATCCCACCAAAAAGATATTTAATGACCTTGCTATCAGGATGCATGCACATGTTCAAGAATAGCCTGTTCATGGCGGGAGCCGCGATGATGCAGCAATAAAGATCCGGTGCCAGTAAATTTTCTTATATATGTGAAGCTCCCGGGAGCCTCTATAAGAGAATGCACTGGCTTACAAGGTATCAACTATTGTTAGGTCAATGTATTCTCTTATATATGCGAGGCTCCCTATGCATTGGCACAGGGTTTTCACCAAATTTCAGGAAGCTCTAGTCATGGAAGGGTTATGCTCGGAAGAAATATTTATGTCCACATTATCATTTCATCCCAGCAGAAAAATATTTCATAAACTTGCTAGCAGGATGCATGCACATGTTCAAGATTAACCTGTTCATGACGGGAGCCGCTTGTGCAGCATTAAAGATCCTGTGCCAGTGCATTATCTTATGTATGCGAGTCTCCCAAAGGTGACCTCTATAAGGGAATGCACTGGCTTACAAGGTAACTATTGTAAGGCCAATGTATTCTCATATATGTAAGGCTTCCTGTGGGAGACTCAAATATATACGAGAATGCATTGGCACAGGGTTTCAGAATTTCAGAATGCTCCAGAAGGATAGAAGGGTTAAGACCAACATGTGTAATAAATGTGCACAATGTGACATTTTAATAATCCGCTGCTGCGCAATTGCACTTAATTCCTAGATGAGATTCTGTGTTTATAGCTGGCACGTTCAGTCTCAGATAGATTTAAGATGCTTTTTATTCTATTCACCACATGTATTCCGGCAATAGATTGGACATTAGCCCTATCTACTCAGTGAGTTTACTGCAGTTTTATATATCTGGGAGTGAATTATTACTGTCCTTGGTACTGACACGTTAATGGAATAGTCTGAATCCTGTCTCGTCAGACAACCAAGGGGGGATTGATCATTGTATCGCAGGCCAGCAGGCCACGTTACTAGGTGACTTGTCAGATGTAGTCTCATTTCTAAAGTAAACTTTGCTATGTTTCCGGTTTACTTTTTAAGTGTAATCAAGACTTCTCAACTGACCCGGGCTAGAGATGTTTCGCAAACATACCATTAGGCATCATAAAAGTTAAAATTATCCAAATATACAACTGAAATATTTAAAGATGTATTCAGAGTTTCAGACCTCCAATTACAACAACAACATACAATATCTAATTTAACAATTTTTAGCTTTATTCCACTTTATTCCACAAAATTGTTGAAAAAATCACAAACAGCATCATTCACAGGACGTCAAAATATTCAATATTCAATGTAGATGACACGTCTCTGTCGTGGTCAACAAATTGTTTCCTATATCCTTATTGACTTATTTGTGTTGTCTAATCTATAAAATATCCTAGAAAAGCAACAGAATTGTAGATATTTCACCTGTTTGTCATATCAATCTGTATTAACCCTTTGAGTGCCAGGTCGATTTTTGTATCAACCCATATACCCTGTGCCAATGCATTCTCTTATATATGCGAGTCGACCATAGGTCGCCTCGCATATATAAGAGAATGCATTGGCCTAAAAAAATATATTTTTTTTTTTTTTTTACAATTTTAATAATTTATTCTTATATTCTTTAACAGACTTATTTTGTAGGTTTAGGGCCGATGAGATCGGCCCCTGGCACTCAAAGGGTTAAGAATATTTTTATCTGCATCCAAAACTTTTAATTTTGATTTGACCAGGATTATCTACTACACTGAGAATACTATATCTGGGTGTGAATTATCACTGGCCTTGGTACTGACCAGTGATATTGTAAACAATATCATGGGTACTGACACATTAATGGGATAGTCTGATTCCTGTCTCATCTGACAAGCTGGGGGAGATTGATCATTGTAGTGCAGGCCTCCATTACTATAGGCAACTCATCTCATTTAGAAAGTTAAATCTTCGCTTTGCTTCTGGTTTATAATCTGTTTTCATCGGTCTGTCGTCTGCTTTAATTACCTGAACATCCCTCCAAAATGAATAATAGACCATTCCAATGAAACTTTTATAACTGAATGGGAGTTGTTGAAAACTAACAATTAGAGATCAAATTAGTTTCACAAAACAGCGTAATACCTTTATATGCGACTTTGTATGCCTCGGAAAGAATCACTAAGGTCACAGAAAATATCACTTTGGTGAGACATAAGACTGGCTCAATGGGAATAAGGATACCCGCTGCAGTGAAATTGGGCTACATTAAGGGCAGACATGTTATCATGTTTTTCTAAAAAGGAAAACAAAACACAATGAACACAAGCTCGGACAAAATTAAGCAAGTTGTGAAAAATTTCTAAGCAGACAAAATAAGTTGGATCAAGCTTATAATCACAGGTTCGCATAGTGGTAAATACAGTAATGGCCTAAATATTCGACTCCTTAACCACAGCAGAATTATGAGTGAGAGCTTTCCAATGAATGGCAACAAGCCATATTTCCGACTAAATCCTGAAAAGTTACCAATAATTCTGCTGTGGTTAAGGAGTCGATTATTTAGTGCATTACTGTATCTGTGGAAAGTTTGAAAAAAAATTAACCAGAAAATCCTAGGAATACAAGCTCTGACAAAATTATGCATGTTGCGAAAAATTTCTAAGTCGAAAAAGGGGAGAATAGCTGTGCTAAAAAAATTATCCAGGTGTACCAATATATCATTAACAGACGTGTAATACATTTTTTGCCGAAAATTCAATTGCCTGGTATTCTAAATATTCTGTTATCACAATGCTATGGGATTGAATCATTCCTAGAATGCAGTGAAATTTATCAGTTAATGGTTTCTACACAGACAAATCAGCTATGATATTAAAAGTGAAATTATCTCCCTTCAGCCATGATTTACTGCAGTCTGCCTGCATTATGTGCTAGTGTGTGAGAAGAAACAGATTACATCTAACAGAACCCATCTAAACTGACACAAAACTACTGATAACCGAATACATCAAAGTCCATGCCAGAGACAATGGCAATCACCAGGAAAGCATTGCTGATAGTCTTTACCTTTTTAATTTTCAAATATTTGGGGCATGCTACAATTGTGGCCTCATTTTCTATAATCGACCTTCCAAGGACAGGATGAAAATGATATTATGATTTATGATACACCACACAGACATCTCCTAATTTAAAGTTCTGGTGACATCCTCGAGTTCAATGTATTTTAAACTGCCCGACATCAACATCATTCTTCCATTCCAAGTGGCTTTAAAAATATTACACATGTTGAGAGGGGGGATGGGGATCCATATGTACCATATATCATTAACAGACTTGTAATAAATTTGTTTCCGAAGATAAGTCAATTGCCTCCTATTTTAAATATTTGGTTATCAGAATGCTGTGGGATTGTATCGTTCCTAGAATGCAGTGAAATTTATCAGTTAATGAAAATTTGTACACAGACAAATCATGGATGATATTAAAAGTGAAATTATCTCACTGCAGCCATGATTTACTGCAGTCTGCCTGCATTATGTGCCAGTGTGCTAGAAGATACAGATTACTTCTAACAGAACCCATCTAAACTGACACAAAACTACTGATTGCTGGATACATCCAAGGCCAGGCCGTGAGACAATGGTTTCCTTGCATGCGATTATTCATTCCGTTTCTTTTGCTTTAGCATCCCTGTTTGCCAATCACTCAATTACATTTCCCACGCATAAAATTGTCTGGTCTTCCAGTTTCCGCTCTCTATGTTGAGAAAAAATCCCCAGACAGTGGGCAAAAATAGCACAGTATCATGCTTCTTGGGTATGGATCTCATATGTGAGAAAATGCTGGGTCATGGTACATGTAACATGCAAGGCAGATAATATTGACATAGTACCCTGATATACAGTAATGCTCTAAATAATGAACTCCTTAACCACTGTATAATTATGGGTAATTTTTCAAGATTTAGTCGGAAATGTGGCTTGTTACCATTCATCGGAAAGCTCCCATTGAGTGCTTTCTGATGAATGGCAACAAGCCATTTTTCCGACTAAATCCTGAAAAATTCGTGGGATAATCAAAGGGTACAATTACCTTTCATTGCCCATAACTAACTTGAGACTGAAAATGATCTAAACAGACTACTAAATACTTCATTAATTATTTTCGGCACGAGAAAGAGAGCATATTTTACCACCTATAAATTGAAATTTACAGGTGCAGATGGATGGATGCAAGTGCAATTGCACCGGTCTCCTGGGAACGACTGTTTTCCATCACTGAACAGCAGCCTAATGTGCAATGCACCTTATCAACTGAGCCACTGTAGCATTGGAAATGAATGTATTTTCAGTGTATTTTACCTGTGAGCTTTGGGTCTGTGAATGAAGCTGTTGAGAGCACCGTGTACTGTTTTCTCGGCTTCTATGTTTATGTCTATAGATATATATACATCCGAACACTGCCAGTGCAGGCATGAGCACAGCAGCGAGCAATATCACAGTTACTTTAAGAGTCTCACTCTCACTAAAAGAAGCTGAAAAAGAAGAAAATATATATATATAAGATTTATGGAGGTTAGTGATGTGCAGTTTTGAAATTTCATTTCGGTTTTTGTAGAAAAAACAAGTTTTGAAATTTCATTTCGGTTTTGGTTTCGGTTATGGTTTTACTCAATACACCAATTACTATATAGACCAGATGGTATAATATGACATAATATTTGCAGCCATTTTCCAGTGATTTCAATATTCAATGGCAATACTAGTATGTGCCATTATCGCTCATATGTACACCCAAATGTTCCAAATTGAAACTGCTACTAGTAACAGAGGTAAATAGCAGCTGACAAAACTGTGCGCTAACCACACTTCGTCGGTTAATTGAAACCAGAAGAATAGGTTTTATAGAATATATCGGTTGCGGTTTGGTTTTGAAATAAAACCAAAAGAAAACCCAGAAACCGTAAAACCGCACATCACTGATGGAGGCACTGCCTCAGTATGGGGCCTAAAAATAATTCACAATCAATCTACGTTGGCTGTGCATCACCCTTTCTTGTGCACCTTTTGGCAACTCGAAACTAACTTATATCATCTTCCGCTTTTGCTTTTGTGTAAAACATGGCCACACTCGTGAAAACCACGGCTGTCTTGTATTTTATCCAAGTTTGTCTCATGGAAATGATTTGAATAGGAAGGACGATATTTGAAATAAAGCATTGAATATGTTTACTCTTTCAAAATCACAATGGTGGGTCAAACTCTTATTAAACCAGAGCGCTATAGTTTTTTTAATCTTATTAATATCGAAATGGACATGTATCAATAGAAATATAATTCTAAAAATAATTTTCACTGAAATCAAGAACAAGGCATTTTGACAGTAGATTAATTAAATGGGTACACTTATAGAATACATAATTTCACCTTTATGTCTAATTTGTAAAATAAAATTCTATATTTATTGTACCTGTTTTTCGTTTGGGGGGGGGGGGGGGGTGTATTAGATATACAGTAATGTCCTAAAAAATCTACCCCTAAACCACATCCGAATTATGGAAACAAATTCAGGATTTAGTTGTAAATATGGCTTGCTGCCATTCATGTTAAATTACTACTTTCAGTTGACTACGCTTGTATAGTTCAGAATAAATATTATGTTTTCTATTGAATAATCTGGATAACTTTCACAATCGTAACTTATTATTTAGTGATTTAGATGAACGGGTGATTTCCTCTTAAAATCCACCATAGAAGAGTAAGGTAACCATTCTGTGATGTAAAACAGTAAGGAAACTTGGGACTACTAATGTCCTATAAATCGACCCCTAAACCACAGCAGAATTATGGGAAATTTTTCCGGATTTAGTTGGAAATATGGCTTGTTGCCATTCATCAGAAAGGGTATTATACTTTTGGCATTACTGTAGTTAGTAGAAGGGTGGAGACAATGGGGTAGAGTGACAGGAAGCAGACTGATGAGAGTTGGTTTCCAATGTTTATAGATTTGATATCATTTCATGGTGCTTTCATTGGGAGACATGAAAATTATCCAAACAGTGTTTGTGCAGCTGTATGTCCTACTATCATACCGCCAATGCAGTGTCTTTAAGAACAATGTAACCTTATATATTTACTATTATTCATGAATTAAGTTAGAATTTGGATACAATTAAACAAAGTTGTTACTGTTTAGAATGGATATGCACCCAAATACAGGCATGAATGTTATAGGTGTCGATTTGAAAACATAATGCCAATATTATGTATACTGAGGACTCAAATTTCAAATTCAGAATTGAAAACAACAGTCACCATGATGATGAGGTCAGTTCTGATTAAAGATACGGGCAGCGTTGGCGGTGGGTTTGCTGTTAAAATATTCACATCCATCAAAAACCGCCATAAACAGAAAGAATAGTAATATATAGACAGATTTTGTTCTTATACCAATCAGAAATATGGCATAAACATTATGTTATTGTCAAATGTTTTTCCTATGTTATGTAAACAAAAGCAAAAAACATTACAGAACCTGGCTATTGTTAGATCCCGATATGGTTAACATAAAGAGCATTATTTGTTACTGTTTTTCTGATATGGGAATAATAAGGAGCGTTTATATCATTTGTGTGTGAGTAACCAATAGAATTGCGCTGTGTTAAGTAAACAGAAGCAAAACTTCTGTAACACAAGCAGGCTCTTGTTTACGTACACCAACGTTCGTCTTGACGACAATATACTATTTACGCGCTGATTATGTTTGGAATATGAACAAAACTATATATATTTTAATATTCCTTCTGTTGATGGCGATTTGAACAAATATGAATATTTCTACAACAAACACCGCCCGTGCCTTTAAAATCAGACTCAAACAGCTCCACTTAGGGGTCATCTCAAAACTACTATCGGGATCCCGATAAATATCACGATAGGATTCCGATAACTCAAAACTATCTTCTAAATTTCCCGATATAGCGGTCACCATTTCCCGAAAATATTCCGATACCGCATCTAAATATTCCGATAACACGCCGATTTCCCGAAAATTTCCCGAAAACTTTCCGAAAGTAAATGTACCAACTTTGCGATAATTTACCCATTTATTTCAAGAACAATTAGGCCTATGTCTGTTTTGATAATCGACGAATCGAGCATGTTGTTTTGTTTATGTTTCCATTTCTATTTGTTGTCATTACTTTTGGATTCGTCCACAGCCTCCTTCGTAAGCATATTTTTATTGGGGTGGAAGCTTGTTTAAAAGAATTAAAACTCTACACGTTTCAAGTTTTGATTCCAAGTTATTAAATTGTCCGTTGAATTCTTTTTGCATATTATTCATACAGCACATATCTCCAAGAAACGCTCTGAAGGAAACATAAAAAGAAATGGTTTCATAAAGGTAGTATCCCTTCAACACTAGCAATAGACTGTTCCAAAGTGAACGTGATAAAAAATTGAAATATATATTTGATAAAACTCTTTTGGCCCTAGAAATGTTCTCAAATAAAACTGTCATTTGATTTGATTTTTTCCCTCATTCATCACAAGATCATATGAATAATATTTTATTTTAATACACTGAGTGAGCAATTTTGAGAATTCAATAAAGTTTTGATCGGAAAGTTCGACAACATTTTCGATTTTCTCTTCAGTTACACGTCCCAACGTCACGCCAATTCAGTCCAATATTGTGGGCACGGGGATTGCCTGGATTAGTACCCAAAAAAATTATGTTGTTAAAGCGCATTGACAAATACATAATCTTGAGTATATTCTCCACACTATAATCGAAAAATACAAAGGAATGGACACATGATTCAATCCAAATTGTTTATTTAAAAAACACTCCCGCCAAGAAACCCCCACTGATGACGTGCGCAAAAAATATGTACCTACAGTAAACACGTGTTGTTGGAAATTGGGGCACACAATGGGGACTCATTTACCATGGCTATATCTATTACCCATTCGGTAATTCATAAATGACATTCATTGCAAATTCAAACAGAATATATCTTAGATTTAGTATTAGTATCAATTGACCATTTATCGAATGTTGTCATTGAACTTATTGATCAGCTGATGACGATGAAAAAAACTAGGAACCTTGTCGACGTCATTGCAGCAATGATAAAATACTGTAGCACAAATTTATGTGCATTGGCCGTTTTGTTCTCTCGTTTGATTAATAAAATTATTATTCTGCGCACATTGACAATTACATAATCTTGAGTATATTCTCCACAATGTAATCTAAAAATACAAAGGAATGGACACACGATTCAATCCAAATGGTTTATTTAAACAAGACAGTCAATGACTGTGGGGTCGCTCACCAGACTGCAAAGACTGATAAGACTGGGACTCTGGAGACCACAACAGTCAGAACTTTTCATAATCACTTTAAAAGAAGTAGATATCTAAAGAGTTAAATCTAAAACAAAAAAATTGGAGTTATGTCCCTGGCCCCGCCCACATTTGACCCAGTGACCTGATTTGAACAAATCTGAACCCCAGTCACCCAAGGATTCTTCATACCAAATATGAACCCATATAGCCTGATGGTATTTGAGAAGAAGTCACTTTAAGAATACTATGGAGGGAAAGAGTTATGGCCCTGGCTTCGCAACTATTTCAAGTAAACTCATTTGAACAAATCTGAATGTGAGTCACCTAGGGAACATCCAAACCAAATATGAAAACCATTCGGTCTTATTGTTCTGAAGATGTTTAAAAGAATTACTATGGTGGGAAAGAGTTATGGCCCTGGCTTCGCAACTATTTGACCCAGTGACCGCATTTGAACAAATCTGAATGAGAATCACCTAGGGAACATCCACACCAAATATGAACCCATTTGGTCTTATGGTTCCAGAGAAGAAGATGTTCAAATAATTGTTGTCAGACGGATGGACGGACAGACGATGGACGGACGAGGAGTGATGACTTTAGCTCCGCCGGAGCACAGGTAGGGTGGCTGGTTGATAATTAAATCTCTTATCTCCGCCCCTATTTGAACAAACGTGAATCCCCATCTATGAGATCCATTCATTTGGTAATTTCAGACATTAGATTTTAAGAGTTGAACTGAACTGATTTTCCTAAAATGACCCCAAATCTGAAAAAATCTAAACCCCAGTCACCGAAGGACCATCCATACCAAACATAATCTAAATAGTCCAGATGGTTCTTAAGAAATTGTTTTAAGAATTACTATGGAAGGAAAGAGTTATGGCCCTGACTTCTCACATATTTGACCTGATGAACTCATTTGAACAAATCTGAATGTGAGTCACCTGGGGGACATCCACACCTAAATATATAAACCCATTTGGTCTTTAATATGTATCTGGAGAAGAAAACAATTGATGGACGGATAGAGACATAATGACAGATGGATGGATGGGAGAACAGTCTGACATAGAGACTGACAAATTCAATCCAATATACCCCCCAAGTTTTCTTTGCAAAATCATGGTATAATGAGTTCAACTGGATACTGGTGGTTAAGAACATAATATTCGAACAGACAAGCCTGAACATAGTGTCTGACATTTGCAGAATGAGGTCACCAAAGGGTGAATTTAATGACACAATCCTGCAATGTGGGCTAGCATCACCAAATTCACCCTCTGGGGACCTCATTCTGTGTATGCCTCAACTGCTATGGGAGACATAGCATTAGATTGAAGTTCTCCAGTTAAAGTTGGTGATGTGCACCCATTGGGCACCTCAATTATGCATTTTATATTCACAAATTAGGGGATATAGAAACTAAACAGAAGGGCTAAAGTAAGTAAAAATGTCAATTTAAGTGCCTATATACTTCCCAGAAGATGAGGCCTAAGCAGAATGAGGACCCTGGCTAGTGTATTTGGTGATGCTAGACTGCTGTGCAGGGTAGCATAACTAAATTCACCCTCTGGGGACCTCATTCTGCAAATGCCAGATAGAAGACAAATTTAATCCAATATATACCCCCCCCCCCCCATTTTTCTTTGAATATTAGTCGTATGATTTCATCTGGATAAGTGGTGATTAAAACAATAATATGAAATGGCCAAACCTGAATTTAGTATGTCTGACATTTGCAGAATTAGGTCCCAAAAATGTGGATTTAATGACAATATTCTGTAAGGCAGGCTAGCATCACCAAATTCATCCTCAATCTGATTAGGCCTCAATGGCCAATAAAACCAAGGAACAGATTGAAGTCCTACAGTTGAAGTTGGTGATACACACCCATTGAGCACCTCAATTATGCATTTTATCTTCTGCAAATTAGGGGGACATTGAAACTGAACAGGTGGAAAAAGTGACTAAATCAAACTGTCAATTTGATACTTAGGATACTTCCAAGAAGATGAGGACTAAGCAGAATTAGGTCCCTGGCAGGTGTATTTGGTGATGCTAGCATGCTGTATGGAATAACAACACTAAATTCACCATCTGGGGACCTCACTATGTAAATGTCAGACACACTATTTCCAGACTTGAAGAAATCAAAGCCATTCACAGTATCATTGAATGTCAGTCATTAAATTGCCACAGATATGTTTAGATTAGAATAATACATGTCATCTGGCCAGTTTATATAATTAATGACCTGTACCTTTACAGATATATATGCCTCTGTGGTGAGAATCTGAGGTATTAAATTGAGAGGTGATATGGCTTGGAAGGGATGTTGGTTGATGGCAGAGTTGGGCCTGGGCCATATGGGAGGGGGTGGGTGGGGGAGGGTGGAATGTTTCCATAATTTCATTAAAGAGTAAAGTTTCATAACTCTGCAGATGTTATATATAATGGTGTCACTTTTTTTCAAATTTTAAAACATGTTTAAAAAATAATTGTCCCAGAAGATGAGGCCTAAGCAGAATAAGGTAATTGAGGTGTATTTGGTGATGCTAGCCTGTTGTATGGGGTAGCAACACTAAATTCACCATCTGGGGACTTCATTCTGCAAATGTCAGACACACTATGTCCAGGCTTGGAGAAATGAACAATGGACTATTCCTTGTAGACTCTGGTAGTTGTTTAGCTAATGTCATGTCTTGTAATGACAGATGGTAAACTGGTCTGAAGCAAGCAGTATTCAGCAAGAGGATCAGGTGACCACACTATGATAAATTGGCTTTTTCAATAATACAGGCTAGAGTGTCCTCTTAAAAATTAATAGTGCATAGCAAAGGGGTGTGAATTATAAAGGGCCATAACTCTGTTAAAATATATCGGATCAAACCCATATTTTAACTTGATCTGTATATAAGTGTCAAAAATTCATATACCAAATTTGGTGTTGATCAGATGAAAAATGTTTGAGTAATCCTGTCTTGGATGAATTCTATATCAAAACAAGAGTGGAAGGGGTTAAATAAACAATACCAAAATCCATACAGATGAAGAACATGCTAAGAAAAATCTAGGTAAGAAATATGAGGCTGTGATGTGTCCTAAACAAAAATTAAAGATCAAAATGCAAAAATTAATTTTTTTGTTTTTAAAGTTATGTCCCTGGCTCTGCCCCTATTTGACCCAGTGACCCCATTTGAACAAATCTGAACCCCAGTCACCCAAGGTCTCTCTGTACCAAATATAAGCTAAATCGGCCAAATATTTTTTTAGAAGAAGTCATTGTAAGAATTACTATGAGTTATGGCCCTGGTTTCTCAACTAATTGACCGGGTGACCTTATTTGAACAAATCTGAACACCAGTCACCCAAGGACCCTCCATACCAAATATTAGCTAAATCGGCCCAATGGTACTGAACAAGAAGTCGTTGTAAGAATTACTATGGAGGAATAGAGTTATGGCCCTGGCTTCGCAACTATTTGACCCAGTGACCTCATTTGAACAAATCTGAATGAGAGTCACCTAGGGAACATCCACACCAAATATGAACCAATTCGGTCTTCCGGTTTCAGAGGAGAAGATGTTCAAAGAATTGTTGACGGACGGACGGATGGATGGACGGATGGACGGATGGACGGACGGACGACGGACGAGGAGTGATGACTATAGCTCCACCGGAGACTTCGTCTCAGGTGAGCTAAAAACACTCCCGCCAAGAAAGATCAAGAAACGCCCACTGATAACGATCGAGCGCAGAAATTTGTACCTGCGAACACGTGGTGTTGGAATGTGGGGCGCACAATGGGGACTGTCATCTATCATGGCTATAAATATTAGCCATTCGGTAATAAATAAATGACAATCATTGCAAATTCAAACATAATATATCTTAGATTTAGTGTTAGTATCAATTGACCATTTATCGAGTGTTTCCATTGAACTTATTGATCAGCTGATGACGATGAAAACACCTCGGAACCTTGCCGACGTCAGCGCAACAATAATCAAATACTGTATAGCACAAATGTGCATCGATCGGCCGTTTTGTTCTCTCGTTTGATTAATAAAATTATTATTCTCCGCGCATTAACACTGCCAAATACTCAAGTAAATTGGCCATATCATGATGTGAAAAATCAAAGAAATGACATTGTATAACATTAGTTACTTTTATTTGAACACAAGAGTTCACGAGACAAACGCGGCTATTTTTAAAATGAAAGTGCGCAAATCAATTCCGAATAGTGCTGCATTTACCACGAATTACTTATCGGCACTGTCTTGTCATTTTATATTGAATATGATTGCTCAAAATTTCACTAATAGAAAGCACTTTTCTCGATCGTAAGATACAATGGGCACGAAAGAATTTATTAATTGCACAAGATATGTGCGGTACAAATGTATTGACTGCAATGTCAAGGTCAAAAACCGGTGCGCCAAATTGAAGTAAACAAAAAAAACACGTGCGTTGTAATCGCGGCATCAATGTAATCGATGGCACAATGTTGACTAGGTTGGACTAATAATGCAGTCAATTGTAACTGAATTTACACGTAACTATCCAAGAGTTGATAGGCCACTTGATGATTTATTTTATGTTTCATTTCACCACGTAGCCATGGCTTAAAACATTAATAAATCACCCAATTTCGTGATATGGTTTTCGGACAGAGAAATTGAAACTGAAAGTCACATTGATCTGTTGATTAAACCAAACTTACATTTTGTTTGTTTATTACATTTATTGTTATAAAATATAAATATAAAACCTACTAAATATTCACCATACTATCATGCTTGGGGAGGGGGATTCACAACTCTGAATTTTTTTTTTACTCCCAGTCCCCATCCATACAGATGAACATAATTTCATAAATCAAGAGCCACATAACATTTAGTAATAATACATGTTTTTCCCCAAAAACTTTGACGTCACCAGAAAGTTCTGTTGGCTGGAGGTAATATTACTGTTGGGTAAAGGGTTAATATCGAAAGTAAACTAAATAAAAGTTAGCAAGACATCTTTTTGAAGAAAAAAAATGACGAAATATAGGAGCAGGCCTACTACAAATAAATCGCATCGTGTTACCTTGACCTTGAT
This sequence comes from Siphonodentalium dalli, assembly GCA_032622095.1. Classification (NCBI taxonomy): domain Eukaryota; kingdom Metazoa; phylum Mollusca; class Scaphopoda; order Gadilida; family Siphonodentaliidae; genus Siphonodentalium; species Siphonodentalium dalli. The sequence goes on along the minus strand of CP136062.1, from coordinate 113,510,521 downwards.
GATGCAATCGTGAAATTCGACACTGTCAACATAATTAGGCTATGTTCAACTTATCAAAATAATCAATGCAGCATTATAATTAGTAGTAAATTACAGAAAACGAAATTAATGTAGAATATGAAAAGCAGCCCATGCACGCATTTAATTGCCAGTTAAATGTTATGATTACTTCGCGTATTTATAACCTTTGCATCGAATTTTCAATTCATATTTTCACACGCTCTTTATTTACCATATTACGATTCATGAAAAAGTTTGGAATATTACTGCTAAATGTTGCTAAAACTTTACATGTACAACAGGACACCCCCCCCCCCATATGTCATGTTTCAAATTTCTATAGCCTACTCTTGACTAAAGGGTAGAGAACCGAGTAGATACTCATGGCGTGCATGATCGATCTACCCCCCCCCCCCTTTTTTTTTCCAGATATTATTTTTATCGCTGGGGAAACCCAGCGCCCACACAGAAAAATAATTTCGATTAGTGCCGGTATTCTTGCAAAAAGAAGTCGCCCAATAAAGGCTACCCAAACAACCACATATAGAAACTTCAAATATAACAGACGAGCATCACGACCAGCGTATTCAGATTTGTGTCGGGAAATAATAATAATAATGCCAATATTATGTACAGTGCTTAGCCAATGCAATTTTCGTACCGGACAAAACAGAAGGTACAGGTATTGCAAGTCACCCCCCCCGACTAATACAGAAGGTAGTGCTATTCCGAGTCTCCACGATTTATAGAGAACATAAAGAATAAAACGGAAGGAAATGCTATCGTGAATTGCCCTGATCACTAATACATGAGGCAATGGCAATGCCATCACTGGCATCAGGAGCCGGCCGCCCCGATTCATACAGATGTCACAGATGTTAATGGTATCATGAGTCACCCTGACTAAAACAGAAAGTATATACCGGTATCGCAAGTTACCCCGACTAATACAGAAGGTAATGCTATCGCGAGTCGCCCTGATTAAAACAGAACATAATGCTATTGCAAGTCGCCATGACACTGACTAATCAATCCTATCCAGAGTGGCCCAAACAAATAAAGAATATAATCCAAAAGTGAATCACCCCGACTAATACAGAAGATAATGCTATCGCGAGTCGGCCCAACTAAAACAGAAGATAATGCTATTACGAGTAGCCCCGACTAAAACAGAAGCTAATTCTATTGCGAGTCTTCACGATTAATAGAGAATGTAATGCTATCACGAGTAGCACCGACTAAAACAGAAGGAAATATGCTATTGTGAGTCGGCCCGATTCATACAGATTATAATGCTATCATGAGTTGCCCCGACTAAAACAGAAGGTACCGGTGTTGCAAGTTACCCCGACTAATACATAAGGTAATGCTATCGAGAGTCACACCGACTAAAACAGAAGGAAATGTTTTGTGAGTCGCCCTGAAGGGAACGCTATTATGTGGTGAGGCAGGGGAAACTTAGTCTCCTTGCCTTTATTCCTTCCCTTCTGTATGTGACTGAAGACTTCTAAAGAATTTTCTGAGGTGTGGTTTTAAACGAATATAAAATGACTCAGTCCATAAATCATTTGATATATTGTCCTCTCAGTCCTTAATGTAAAAGGTAGGGGTGATCTCATGATTGTTTACAGTCTTTAGTTAACTCATAATACTCATGGTAAGAGGCAAGGAAGCAGTCTGAAGCGCAATTGGTTGGTATCGCATATGAATTTATGATAATGGAATAACCCACCTATTGAGGGAGCAAATTACTTTTGAAATTTTGATTAGCAAATAACCTCATAATGACATAATTAGATAGCATTGTTCTGAAATCATATAAAATTCATACCAAATTACGTAGCTATTATCCAAATTTGGGTAGCAAATTGCGATGCGATACCAGTTAATTTTCTCCCTGCACCTATTCAACTCAACCTTAATAATAATAATTGCGCTGAAGCGCAATTGAATTGCTTGGGTAGTATGTGAAAAATTAATTGCGCTTCAGCGTAATTAATTTTGAATTGCGCTTCAGCGCAATTGGTGGATATCCCATATGAATGGATGATAATGGAATAACCTATCTATTCAGGGGTGTAAGCTTGTAACAATAATTGCGCTTCAGATGTGAATTTGGCCTCCCATACCCCCGAAACTGCATGACCATGCAGAATGTAGGCATAACAGCAAAATTTCCTGCTTAGGCTATTAAACCCACTGTGGATATATATTTTTCTTTCTACGGCTGTTTACTGGCGAGATTTGTTGTTTCCATGCATGTGCCGGTAAACAAAAATGCAATTGCCATGATTGCGTTATAAAGCACATCAAATGCTGCATGGACATCGCACATTCCAATATAAATTTCGCCTAGGCTATGTATATTCGGAATATAGGCCTACGTGTACACAGGCCCGATATTTTTTTTAAGCTTGAGTTGTCCCAAGTTTGAAATTGTTTTATAAATCCGTTCACTGTGTGAAATCTTCAAGACATATTACTAATGCCACGTGTGTTGTTCCCAGAAACGTAAATATTGATGACCCCAATTCCTGGAATCGGGCTAAAAATAGAACATACGACATCTTGTGTTAAGATTGCACTCGATTGTGCATGCATTAATTGTGTCGTCGGCGATTAAATACAAATCTTTTACATTTGCCATAATATATGTATTTCTTTATTTCCTCCATATTTAAAAGTCGGATGTATTTAAACATATTACAAACACAAGGTTTGAAGATAGTATAGGCCTACAACTGCATACATATTTGGGTATGCTCCCCGTGAATTGATTTTGAAGATTTCCCCGATGGGTGGGGTGTATTGTCCGGGTAAAATACCGATATTGTACGTAGCACCCACTGATCACCACAGTATAACATATAATAGTTCTACGACACGTGTCCCCTGATACTTTAAAACTTTATACTAATGATTTCTCATATTAGGAAACTATTAAATCAATAATAAAGATAGGCCTATAAAACATAAAATCGCGATAAAAGTCCGGAGTAATCCCGATACAGAAACTTTCCAAACAACATGCGTTGTTTTCGGAATATGATACTCCGAAATGAAAGTAAACTCCGATAGAATCCCGATAGACAATGTAAATATTCCGATAATTTCCCGAAAATCGTTGCGTCATTTCCCGATAATTTCCCGATAACTGTATATATATGCTATCGGGATCTATCGGGGAAATAGGTTGATTTCCCGATAGGAGTTTTGAGATGACCCCTTACTGAGTGAAGAAATTAGCTGTGTGTCACTATACTGCCGCTATAAATAACTTCTGCATGCAATCCATTCAGTATGATATCACAGCACACAAATAGTTTTACGATCTACAGTAATGCCCTAAATAATCGACTTATTGTGCTATTTTTATCTGTGGCGAATCGACTGCTGATAGGACTTGAATTCCGACAATCGCCTGATTGTGTGCATCGCTTTACTGATGCGCAGATGTTGCGATTGGCTGACACTGACATAATGCTTGCTGATGGTAATGGGAAACCCACCTAAATTCTTCAGACTCTGCAAGGCGGTGCTGTTTGAGTCTGATTTTAAAGGCCCACTTAAATTGTGAATGCCTAGATCACATTATACGCAGCATGTTCCATATTATATACCTCATAGAAGAACAGCTGTGCCCTAGTAGTGTCCACCAAGTGACAGAGATTCTTAGTAGTGTCCACCAAGTGACAGAGATTCTTAGTAGTGTCCACCAAAGTGACAGAGATTCTTAGTAGTGTCCACCAAGTGACAGATTCTTAGTAGTGTCCACCAAGTGACAGAGATTCTTAGTAGTGTCCACCAAGTGACAGAGATTCTTAGTAGTGTCCACCAAGTGACAGAGATTCTTAGTAGTGTCCACCAAGTGACAGAGATTCTTAGTAGTGTCCACCAAGTGACAGAGATTCTTAGTAGTGTCCACCAAGTGACAGAGATTCTTAGTAGTGTCCACCGAGTGACAGAGATTCTTAGTAGTGTCCACCAAGTGACAGAGATTCTTAGTAGTGTCCACCAAGTGACAGAGATTCTTAGTAGTGTCCACCAAAGTGACAGAGATTCTTAGTAGTGTCCACCAAAGTGACAGAGATTCTTAGTAGTGTCCACCAAAGTGACAGAGATTCTTAGTAGTGTCCACCAAAGTGACAGAGATTCTTAGTAGTGTCCACCAAAGTGACAGAGATTCTTAGTAGTGTCCACCAAAGTGACAGAGATTCTTAGTAGTGTCCACCAAAGTGACAGAGATTCTTAGTAGTGTCCACCAAGTGACAGAGATTCTTAGTAGTGTCCACCAAGTGACAGAGATTCTTAGTAGTGTCCACCAAGTGACAGAGATTCTTAGTAGTGTCCACAAAGTGACAGAGATTCTTAGTAGTGTCCACCAAAGTGACAGAGATTCTTAGTAGTGTCCACCAAAGTGACAGAGATTCTTAGTAGTGTCCACCAAAGTGACAGAGATTCTTAGTAGTGTCCACCAAGTGACAGAGATTCTTAGTAGTGTCCACCAAGTGACAGAGATTCTTAGTAGTGTCCACCAAGTGACAGAGATTCTTAGTAGTGTCCACCAAGTGACAGAGATTCTTAGTAGTGTCCACCAAGTGACAGAGATTCTTAGATTCACCCCCAAGACTCTCTTCTTTTTTACCTCAGAATGCATCATAATTCGCAACTAAGAGATAAAGTTATTCCCCTTCCATTGAGAATAATAAACTGGCAGTACAGACCAGATCGAAAATAAGCACAGAGCACATGTCGGTACCTTGACAAATACATGTTCACAGTTTATTTGACCAGATAAGTTGATAATACACTGTTTGCGTGCTTCCTCTTTCAAAAGGTATATAATATGGAACTTGTTGTGTATATATAATGATCTGTATTGTGATCTGGTGATTCAAATATTAAAGACATATTATGCACTTGTTAGGATGCGTGAAACAGATAAGTTAGTATTCAGGTGCTATGCCAACTGGAGGAATGCAGCATTCTATTAACATCACTGAAAATCTCAAACTAATCGACCATACAACTCCATAAAAAACATCGTCTCAACTACGCTCAATAGTAAATATTTACTACTCGATTCGGGACGCAACTATCGGCGATAAACTAACGAAAACAATTTCGCCATTGAGGGTCACTGCATTTAATTAATATATAAGAATGGCGGTGTGTGTTGTCAATTTACATATAATATTTGTAAAACAACTACTTTGAAAAGATTATTCTCCATTTCTATTTGATCACCCTACCGTAGTGTTTCACATCACTTTTAAAGTGGGTGTTTAATCAGAACTGTGATGAGGTATAATACAACCAATGTTACATAAACAATGGATAAACGTCACTCCGAGTCGATGTCAGGCCATGACAAGACATATAGGATGAGTCAATAGACACAACTATAACAGCCGTAATTGAGATTTTTGTTGCCTAATATTCATTCATTCATATACATTAGGGATATCCGTCAACAAGTCGTAATGTAATTCCAATGCAGTATAATGCCAGCTATACATCAGCAACATCTATCATTCACTTTTACTGAAACAAGAGACAGTTATTGAGTTCATTATCCATTAGACCGTCTAGCCTTATTATACACTTCATTGGAAATGTCCTGATTTATTTGCTTTAGTTTGAGGTCAAGGTATACATTATGAAATGTTTGTGGAAATATATTACCTTTATATATATATATGGACAGAATTAAAAAATATATTTGCCAAGATATGATACATTGAGGAAACATCTTACTGAGGGTGTTCAAGTAATAAAAGTTGACAAGAGACAGAAAAACAGATAACAAAAGAGAAGAGTGATGAAAATTAGTGTAATGTTCAGAAAATAAGTTCAACAAACGTTTGTTGAAGTTATTATCTGAACATTTCCTAAGGCTAAAGAAAATTAAATGTGTGGTTGGGGTAACATGCCAGAAATAAAAAAAAACTTTTTTCATTGAAATATTTTTCATTGCTTTTTGAAGAAGCAAAATACATTGACTAAGAAATCAACGGATTTGTGGACGTTGGAATATGTTTTGGCCCAGTTTATTATTTGCTGCCTACAGTAATGCCCTAAGTAATCGACTCATAAACACAGCAGAATTATGGGTAACTTTTCAGGATTTAGTCGGAAATATGGCTTGTTGCCATTCATCGGCTTTCCGATGAATGGCAACAAGCCATATTTCCGACTAAATCCTGAAAAGTTACCCATAATTCTGCTGTGTTTAAGGAGTCGATTACTTAGGGCATTACTGTATATAATGTGATGAAATTTTCCAGATATTTTAGTTGTACCATAGGAAAAATGTTCAGTGTAGGAGCTTTAAATTAGGGTCGGTAGGGAAACCCCAACCACAAATGTTTTGTCCTTTGGCCAAAGGGACAACTACTCGTCAATGATATTTAGCAAAGAAAGGGTTAAATATAAGAGATGTTATCTGAGTCAGGAGCCCTCTGGATACTTCTTTAATACTGGTCTATCTCTTTGTAAACATGTGTTATATACAGTAATGCCCTAAATAATCGACTCCTTAACCACAGCAGAATTATGGGTAATTTTTCAGGATTTAGTCGGAAATATGTCTTGTTACCATTCATCGGAAAGCTTATCACCCATAATTCTGCTGTGGTTAAGGAGTCAATTATTTAGGGCATTACTGTAGTTACCGGGGTATAATATATTAGATATCAATCGAAGACCCCTGTCTGGAAATGCTTCTATCGATTAATATTGATAATATTTTGAATACTTTCTGGTCTAAAAACATGCGGTTGTTTAGCTAACAAACAATATTGGTCACTGTCAACAGAGACCAGAAATTTTATTGTGTAATTTTGTCACAAATAAACTTTAATTAGACTCATTATCACTTAAAACAATGTTATAAAAGAATATAAACAATTAATCTGGGACATTTGACGTTCGGAGCATAACTATAGGCACACCCTAATAATCTCTATCACTATCTGTTATAGCCTGAATGGTCTGTTCTAAAAATAGATCAATAAAGTGTCCTACTTTATCATGTCATTTTATAATAAAATATTAGAAATAAAATAAATATTAATTGATAAAAGCGATTCCGCATTATTTCATACCCTGGAAACTATCTAAAATTTGTTATTTAAAGAGATAATCCATCTTTAATGCTTTCTTTACTAAATTGTTTCCCCCGCTATGTTATGAAAGAATACATTGGAATAGTCATTTATTCATCTGGAGGGATGTTCAGGAAGTATAAGCAGACAGATAATACAAGTACAGAAGGAGTACTATTTATTTGAGAGAAATGTTCAAGTGAACTAATTATCTGAACTCTTACAAAGGGAACTACTCAGAAATGAGTATTGAGTAAAGAAAGGGTTTAATAAATACTCATTGACGAGTAGTTTCCTTTGGAAATGTTCAGATAATAAGTTCAACAAATGGCATACTAGTAAGGCCTAAGGCGGTTTGCTGAACTTATTATCTGAACATTTCACACCAATGAAAAGCAATCCTTCTGCACTTTTGTGTAAGTTTGGTGCCTGTTATTTCCTGAACATCGTCCATTTGTGGGGATAATATAGGAATTGAATGTTAGGACTTACAAGAGTAATCAGCACCGGCTACAGCACCAATAGATGTAGGATCACAATGTTGTTCATCGGTTCCATCAACACAGTCGTATACTCCATTGCATACAATACTGCTGTCAGTGAAACACTTCGAATTGTCACAGGATACCGTACAATTATCTGAAAATAGAAGAAAACATATCCATGTTACTAGTTGAAGTTCCCCAGAAAATGTTGGTGGACAGAAACTAGCAATATACCCACAATAAATTCATGGGAATACACTTGGTAATATATTTCTTAATTTGTAAATACCGGTTCCTTAATAATTTTTTTAACAGTAACGAGAATATCCCAGCTCAAGATAACATGATTTAGGTGACTTTTGTGAGGCAATTACATTCATATAAATTCCCTAGGTGGTGAATTCATGTTTATCACGAAATTGGCTCACGAAAGTTGCCAAAATCTTATAATCTTATGCTGGGATCTACATCTGCTGTTATTAGTTAAATACATTATTATGGAATTGGTATTAATTAACTAAGAAATATTACATGCATAATTTTTTTATGTTATAAAGTTCCAAGTCAGAACATCAAAACTTTCTCAAGCAAGCCTTGAAATAGTGTGTCTGTCATTTGCAGAATGAGGTCCCCAGAGGGTGAATTTAGTGATGCTACCCTGCATAGAAGGCTAGCATCACCAAATTCACCCTCTGGGGACCTCATTCTGCTTACACCTCAGCAGAATGAGGTTCCCGAGGGTGAATTTGGTGATGCCAGCCCGCTATGTGGGGTAGCATCACTAAATACACCCTCTGGGGATCTCATTCTGCAAATGACAGACACCCTATTTCAAGGCTTGTTCTCAAGTTTTGAACAAATGGAATATGATCTCTATGGGCATTATGAGCCAGAGTGATAGATATTCATAATCTACTTATTTTTATGACAGAGATTTAATTGAAGGTTTATATACCACTGAAAAAATTGAAAAATGTTATGCCACTGAAAAATTGGATATCTTAATCTTAGTCTGGAACTTTGACAACATCTTTTAATAGTGACGTAGATGGAAACCTGGGTTTCTGTATCAACGAATTTAACGTGTTACAAGCACATTTGAATAATGTCAATAAAGCAAATTGCCTGAAGCGATTTAGACACAGATAAAACATGCTAAAGAGCATGTTATTGCATTAGAAATGTACACCTGCATGGTGGTATGATTTCTATGCGAACCGCCACAAGCTATTATTGGATACACTCAGCCTGAGAACATCTTAAATCAGTGTTGACAAAATCTAATGTCAATGGCCTTGTGGAAACAAGTTTTTTTCACTCTTCAAACACCTGGGGTGAACACAATGAAATCTCCAACACCTCCGTAGACAAGCGAAGGTGCGACTGACGATGGACTTTTATCAGACATGTAGCTGTGGTTTTTATTTACTGAATGCATACCAAGCAACCCGACATTTGCAAGGCGCATGCCAATGCACCAATGCACCGACTGACAAACGAATCATTACTTTTCAACAATTGCACTCAGACATTGATGACTAAGCCGGCTAGATTTCTTGTGGGCTGGATGAGTCGATAAAGACTGATATTTTTTTATTGACATCCTGTTGTAAAGAGACCGAGATGTCTGGCTATTGATGTCTGTTAACCCTTTCATGACGGGAGCTACGCTGGTGCAGCATTAAAGACCCTGTACCAGTGCATTCTCTTATATATGCGAGTCTCCCATAGGGAGCCTCGGATATATATACGAAAATGCACTGGCTTACAAGATCAAGGTATATATTGTCAGGCCAATGCATTCTCTTATATATGTGAGGCACCCTATGGGCACAGAGTTTTCGCAAAATTTCAGGAAGCTCCAGTCATGAAATGGTTAACACTTTCTTAACAATGTTAGTTTTTCTAAATTTTGATAATAAAAAAATTAATTAAATAAATAAAAAAAAAAATATCAGAATCAAATAAGTCTAATATGATCCTATGTGAATATTTTGGTCCAATGTGAACCTATTTGCATGAGGATATGTTGCAGCACCAGATGTACAGTAATCCCCTAATTAATCGACTGCTTAACCACAGCAGAATTATGGGTAACTTTTCAGGATTTAGTCGGAAATATGGCTTGTTGCCATTCATCGGAAAGCTCTCGGGGGAGAGCTTTCCGATGAATGGCAACAAGCCATATTTCCGACTAAATCCTGAAAAGTTACCCATAATTCTGCTGTGGTTAAGCAGTCGATTAATTTGGGCATTACTGTATGCTCTTTGTAATGTGTTTTCACTGTGGCCTGTGCTATCCAAAGGAATAAAGGGTATATGTCCACAATGGGCTTATTCCAGAACCAAATAAGTCCAATATGAAGCTCAGCTAGTTCAGTTATAAAAGTATACATTGGAAGTGTATATTATTAATCTGGAGGGGGGGGGGGGGGGGTGTTCAGCAAAACTAAGTAGGCGACAGACACTAAAAGAGAAGAACGGGACTTATTTACTGGAGGGAAATGTTCATATAATTAGTTGAACAATGGTCGTTTGTTGAACTTTTGATTTGAACATATATGGGATAATTACTCATCAATGAGTATTAAAGATGGATTATCTCTTTAAGTAACAAATTTGAAATAGTTGCTTGTGTATAAAATAATAAATATGAACTGAAGACCCCTGTCCGGAATGGCTTCTATTAACTAATATTGATTTTATTTCGAATATTTTATTGGGACCGTTTATTTGTCTATTTTTCGAACAGATCATTCGGGTGATACCATATAGCGATAGAGAGCATTAGGCTGTTCCTATGGCTACAAAATTACACCATAAAATTTCTGGTCTCGGTTAACAGTATATAACCACTATTGTTCGTTAGCTAAACAACCACACCTTTTTAGACCAGAAAATATTCGAAATAAAATGAATATTAATCGATTGAAGCATTTCCGGCCAGGAGTCTTCGATTCAGATCTAATATTTTAAATCCCGGTAACTATATAATACATGTTTACAAAGAGATAATCCACCTTTAAGTAGAGAAAGGGTTAACCTACTAAATAATGGCTATCTAACTATTGCTTTATATGGGTTTGTCTAGTGATTATTTGAGACGAATTCTTTGTGTTGTGTTGTAGACCCAGACCAGCCCAGACATTAGAATTGACTGTTTATATATTATTCACAACCTTGTTAAGTTGTGTCTAGCCAGGGTTACATTTGGTTACCCATATTGATAATGTCTGTCTGTTTCAAGGTTTGGAGTGATACACACTATCAAGTCAGGTATGACTGCAAATGATGACTGTAGAAAGACAGTAATAAAAATTACATATATGGAAGTAACACCAATGATTTACATACAGTAATGCCCTAAATAATCGACTTCTCAAATCCTGAAAAATTACCCATAATTCTGCTGTGGTTAAGGAGTCGATTATTTAGGGCATTACTGTACATGTGGACATTGTGAAAATCTACACAAATTGTGGGAGATCATAATTCCCAAATCCTAATATTAAAGATGGATTATCTCTTTAAATAACAAATTTGAAATAGTTGCGTGGGTATAAAATAATAAATATGAACTGAAGACCCCTGTCCGGAAAAGCTTCTATCAATTAATATTGATTTTATTTAGAATATTTTATTGGGACCGTTTATTTGACTATTTTTAGAACAGACCATTCGATTGATAACATATAGGATATAGAGCATTATGTTGTTCCTATGGCTACGTACCTAATGACAAATTTCCCAGATTGATTAGTTGTATGGTTTTATTCCATAGTTATAAGCGATAATGAGTATAATTAACGTTTATTTGTGACAAAATTACACCATAAAATTTCTGGTCTCTGTTAACAGTAACCACTTTTGTTCGTTAGCTAAACAACCACACATTTTTATACCAGAAAATATTTGAAATAAAATTAATATTAATAGATAGAAGCATTTCCGGACAGGAGTCTTCGATTCAGATCTAATATTTTATACCCCGGTAACTATATAATACATGTTTACAAAGAGATAATCCACCTTTAACATCATATGTCCTGTCCGTTTCTGGGTTTGGAGCGATTGCTGATTCACACCATCAAGTCAGATGTGACTTCAAATGATGATTTTACATATTCAGAAGTAACACAAATGAATTACCATACTTATATAAATCTTGGTAGTGATAATCTATGCAAATCATGACTTTGCAAATATCAGAATAAACACTAATGATTTACAGATATACAATGTTGGTGGTAACAATCAACACAGCTTGTGGGGGATCATAAGTCCCAAATCATGGATGCCGAAATCCCCAATCTGGCCCTGCCCTTCTTTTTGAACCCCCCAAGGAAGTTTTACATCATCTCGATTGACGATTTTATTTTATCTTGAGGTGGAAATGTTTGGGCGAAAAATGTGAAGAAAAGTATAGAAATCACACGTAAGACAAAATTTTCTGGCCTTGAATGTGTCTTCAATGTCGTATAAATTTGAAATTTTCAGATAACAAGTTCAACTTATATAAGTTGAAATTTATTATCTGAACATTTCCCCAACAATTAATAGGAGTCCTTCTGCACATGTGTTATCCGTTCATCTGTCTGTTGGCTGCTTATAAATATTTCCTGAACATCCCTCCGGATGAATATTATAATAGACCATTCAAACGTTCAGTAAAGAAAGGGTTAAATTCTAATAATAAATAAAGCATCAATCAGTATGCGATATGATTGCATGTTTATTCATTGACATTCTTTGTTAACCCTTTCAGTGCCAAGTCCGATTTTTGCATCAACCCATATCTCCTTGATAATTTTTCAAATTTATTGATTATAATAATGTGTGATACATTGATGGAAAGAGCTCTTGAGCTGTTTCCATCAATGTATCACATTATTATAATCAAAAATTTGAAAAATGATCAAGGAAATATGGGTTGATGCAAAAATCGGACTTGGCACTGAAAGGGTTAATATTTGGCTTTCTCTAGTTTCCACTGGAATTTTTTTTCGGCTGGTAAGATCATTTGGCAAAGCACCACGATCCAATTTGAACAAGTGCACCGCTGGGCGGAGGTAACGCCCCCGACTGTACAATCAGAAAAACTTTCTGGTTAAGCGCTATAAAAATGCCACATGTTGTTCTATATTAGCTTCAAATTTGGTCTGGTGCCACAAAAATAGAAGGAAAACTGAATTTTCTAAAAAAAAAACTGAATTTTTTTAAGTCGAAAAAGGGTCATAACTCTCACAAAAATTATCCGATTGAACCAAAATTTTACCTTGACCTGTATTGCGATATTGGTAATACACAAAAAAACGGGTTTTGCAAATAAACAATCCAAAATCAAGTTATCATCTGGAAACCAAAAAAGTAGCAGAAAACCTGAATTTTCTAAGTCCAAAAAGGGGCGTAAATATGGAAAAAATGGGCGGACGAAACCGCAGTTATGGGGAAATCTTGTCCCCCTACCAAAGATCAACTGAATTGAGTTAGCGAAACCAAAGTTATGAGTTGAAACGTTCGTACGGACGGCTCGACGGAAGGACGGAGGGTTCCACTATATACCCCCAAATCTCCATCGGAGATCAGGGGCATAATAACGGGGTCTGCGCTCATTAACTTTTATGATTTCCAAGGTCATCCCGTCTGCATGTTCACTTCAGCAAGTCATAAACAAAATATTCTCAATTTGTAATCAATTGGCCCCAAGCTAAGAATTAATAGAAAAGTGTATTGACCCTTTCTATACTGAATACTCATTGACGAGTAGTTCCCTTAGGAAATGTTCCGATAATAATTTCAACAAACGACCATAGGTCATCAATGTATAAGTGGCCTTCTACACTTGTATTATCGTCTGTCTGTCTTCTGCTCATTTTCCCTAAACACCCTATATACATTAACCTTTTCATGGCGGAAGCTGCGCTGGTGCAACATTATAGATTCTGTGCCAGTGCATACTCTAATATATGGGTGCCTCCCATAGGGAGCCTCACATATATAAGAGTTTACAAGGTCAAGGTAAATATTGTTAGGCCAATGTATTCTCTTATATATGAGAGGCTCCCTATGGGAGACTCGCATATATAAGAGAATTCAGTGAGAGCTTTCCAATGAATGGCAACAAGCCATATTTCCGACTAAATCCTGAAAAATTACCCATAACTCTGCTGTGGTTAAGGATCAATTATTTAAGGCATTATTGTACATCTAGTATCAAAATTTGATGAAGCAATCCTCAAAAAATAGATAACTTTAATAACCCTTCCATGACTGGAGCTTCCTGAAATTTTGCAAAAACTCTGTGCCAATGCATTCTCTTATATATGCGAGTCTCCCATAGGGAGCTTTGAAAAGATAAGAGAATACATTGGCCTAACAATATTTACCTTGATCTTGTAAGCCAGTGTGTTCTCAGATATATGCGAAGATCCCCATGGGAGACTCGCCTACATAAGAGAATGCACTGGCACAGGATATGTAATGCTGCACCAGCACAGCTCCCGTCATGAAAGGGATAACAATAACAGGTCTCCAAACACCCAGATTAGAATAACAAGCATACATGTACTAGTATATATAAAATCTAACAGCAATGGCTCCTTTGAACTCCAAAATTAATTTGGTAAGAGGTATCTCAAAACATACAAACGTGGAAGATTTCCGAACAAACTCGTTGATATAGCGATAAAAAAAACGTGTTTTGTTTTTATATTTTGCAGTAAATTTGAGATCGTTTAGTTTGTGCTGATTAAATTTTTTAAATCATCAGTCGTGTAAAAATTGCACCTGTGGACGATAGGAGAAAAATATAGTAGTGATGTGTGGTTTTGAAATTTTGGTTTCGGTATGGTTTTTGTAGAAAAAAAAACAGGTTTTGGTTTCAGTTATGGTTTTACTCAATACAGCAATTACTATATGCATAGACCAGATGGAATAATATTTGACATAATATTTGCAGGCATTTTGCAGTGATTTCCATATTCAATGGCAATATGTGCTCATGACATCCAAATGTTGCAAATTGAAACTGCTACTAGTAACTGTGGCAAATAGCAGCTGACAAAAGTTTGCTTTAACCACATGTCGTGTAAAAGCGACATTCAGTGACCAGCCGTGTTGGTTATTAAATTCAAACCAGAAAAATAGGTTTTTATATAATTGCAGTTTGGTTTTGAAATAAAATCAAAAGAAAACCAAGATACCGTAAAACCACACATCACTAAAATATAGAAATGTCATTCCTAAGCAACTATTTTGGTACTACATAATTTTGATAATTAAAATGGATAGAATGCAGTGTGTGAAGTTAAAATAGTTTCCAGCTAAGATAACAAAATATCACGTTTTCTGGACAGTCACGCATTATTCCTTTTCCGATTCCGGAACTTCAATGAACAAAAATGGAGTAACAAGTGCTCAAGCCCAAACATTGCATTCGAAGTGGTATTTTTTATGACTTCAATGCTTCTTTCTGGGTCATATTATATTGTAGAAAAATATTCCAAGTTTTTATCAACCTATTTCTATGCCAGAAAAATTTAAAAATGAATAGTATTAGGAACATGTATTTTGGAGCTTAATTCACCATGTGGCTTTAATATCATGTTTAACTCAGTTCACATGAGAAATACATCAGAAATTATGTTGTACATAAATAACCCACATATAAAATGTGACCAGAAAATATTTGATGTAAAATTTGCAGTGTGCTCAGCCAAGCTGAAAGTTGTGCACCAAGGAAATGTTTCCAGGCGACAATATCAATCTTTGACATTCCTGTACAATAAATAGGTGAAGGGCTTAAGGGTGTTTAGATTTGAGAAGTTTCTGTAATCTATAAGATTTTTCTTAGTGAACAACACCCAGATGGTCTGATATTGTTGAAATAATCTCATAAAATAATTGGTATCTATCCCGATCTAATACAAAATAGGTTTCAAATGTTTTAGACTAGGGGTATCTTAGCTCAGACTTAAATTTTAATACTCAGAGCTACATGTATATGAAACGCATTTTGAACCCTTTTAAAAAGGCAAATTTATATAGCATTTCCCATGTATTTCCAGTGACTAAATAAATACAGAGTGAATGACTAGGTGGGAGATGAAGGGTGTTCTAATCTCGATCGATACATACGGTACACAAATGAGGGTAATATTAAGCCTGTGTGTCATACTAGCTTGTTTGGAGCACGTTTCTAATCTGCCATTCTATTGTGTTAGGTGTTCAGAGAAGAGCAACTTGTCAAATCCCCTGGCTTCGGCGATATTCATATCGAGAGTGCCTTATCATTCTGAACCTGGTTTCTCTTAAATATCAGAGAATGCGGGGTGATATGACCGATGTATATAAAATCCAAAATGGATTTTATAATATGGACTCAAATTCACTGTTTACAAGATCAAAACCAACCTACGAGGGGCCATGATTGTAAATATTGTAAATTCATGGCCCCTCATATATATCAAAACCAACCTACGAGGGGCCATGAATTTACAATATTAAGGCAATATAAAAACAAGGACATAAGAAAATGCTTCTTCTCACAAATAGTTATAGCAATGTGGAACAGTTTACCCAGGGATGTGGCTGATGCACGAGATTTAGCGACTTTCAAGAATCTGATAGACATATACATTAATGCTCTAAATAATCGACTCCTTAACCAAAGCAGAATTATGGGTCATTTTTCAGAATTTAGTCGGAAATATGGCTTGTTGGAATTCATCGGAAAGCTCTCACTGAGAGCTTTCCGATGAATGGCAACAAGCCATATCTCCGACTAAATCCTGAAAAATCACCCATAATTCTGCTGTGGTTAAGAAGTCGATTATTTAGGGCATTACTGTACTTGGCTGACAGAAAATATGTTTCTGACATTGTATAAGTTTAAAATTATATACATACATGATTGACTGGAACTCCGTTCCGATATTAAATTTGATTTGATTTGTAAACACGACCACCCTAACAGAGCTATATTACTCAGGCTGGTCAGTCTGGTCTTGTTGTGTCCTATTCTCATTCTCAAAACACTTGAAACAATTTTATGATATTATTTTCTGCTAATAATTAACAAATGACAATGTTGCAGATCAATTTTATAGCAGGATAAGCTATTTTGAGTCATTAGTTGCTGGCCAGGTGATAAGGAATGCAAAAAATGTAATATTTGTAGCTGTTTGAACAAGACATCTGAAAGTGAAATTTCAGTTGTCCCACAGAATTTCATCGGAAAAAATAACCCTTTCTCCAATCTCAAATATTTTATCAGATTTTATATGGAGGCAGACTTAGTATGTGTGTTCATTGCTTCAATGTTCGTGAACAAATTCTCAATTCTTATCGAAATGGCAATCTATCAATTGGAGTGCCGCATTGAGATGTCCCTCAACTCAGGTTGGAGTACGAACACACGCCAACCTCATCTAACCCAGAGCCTGATGATGGTATCCTACATGTATATATACTGACCCAGTACGGATCATTCTTTCACAGAAGTAAACTGAAACCTTCTCATTTAGTGGCTATATATAACTGGAATTGTAAATTCATAAATCATATGGCCATTGGAGAATAGGAAAATGACGCACATCAGCCACCCATCTGTTAGGGTGGTCATGTTTACAAATCATACCATCCTAACAATAGCTCTGTTTAGGATGGCAGGTTTTCAGGCAACTGCAGTTCCGATTTAACCTCTTCGCTGCTATGACGTCCGTAACTATTACGGACGAAAAAGTGCACGCCGTGTGCTATATGGTCCGTAGGTAATACGGACTTACTTCAGCACACAAGCAGTAGTAATTGGAACTCGGAAATTGGTGCATCGGAATAACTGTATCTCGAAGTTTCAAACCGTGTATGATGTTCCACAATTGTGAACGATAAAAGCCTTTCAACTGAGTCAGTTTTATGGTTCTTTTGATATTCTCATTATAGTTTCCCATTGGAAAATGGCAATAACGTCAACAGCCCAGCTCACGACGTCATAACGTCATTTAGCAGCGAAGAGGTTAAGGTGACACTCCACAGTTTCTGCAGGGATTGGTGCAAAATAAGGGGGGCATCAATTCAATGAAAAATAACTGAAATGTTATCCCACAACACATATACAATGTATATATACCTGGGTTGAGCACATACTAGACTTAAAGATTTTGGTACAGAATTGTCATTTTAATGGGGGTAGCAAGAGTTATGCCCCTTGATTGTGTGCCTGAAAAATGAAATTTTGATGCAAAAATGGCAAAAATAAGCGATTTCAGGCCCGTGGGACACAAAAACCAGAAAATCTATGGTATAGCCGCCTATGTTGTCTGGAAGAACAGCGTTTCCTAACAATAATATCAAAAAATTTCAAACTTCTCACCACTGTAAGTTTTTTCAAAATATTTTTCATGCAGATGACAAATTTTAGGGGCTAAAAAGTCACGCTGGTGTCTGGAGCCACTGTTTCGCAGAAATCGCTACTACTTCATACTGGTGGAGTCAAGGTCACCTGAAACAATATTTTTCAAAACTCAAAGACATCCTCTAAAAATCCACAAATTCATAACTAACCTTCTCTCAATAAACATACCACACCCATGGTGACAGAAAACACTGGTACTCTGTTCTAAGAAATTTACCCCTACTGATCATTCGAAACTGTGGAGTGTCACCTAAACTCAGACTCAAACGGGGCTGAATGTACTTTTCATGGCTGAATGTACTTTTCACGGTAGCTGGGTGAGGTCCACAGGTATATCAGTTCTGATTAAAATCAGACTCAAACAAAATGGCACTGGCATAGAAATCATATTACCCTCATGGGAGTCTTATGACAGCCTAGATATAGCACTGTCCTTGGTGCAGTAGAGAACTGTGTGTAAACATCCTACATTTGAATAACCTTATTCCATGTTTAAATGGCAGGTGCTTTATTAATAGCTGTTGACAGTGGAAAAAATATATGGGAACTGGGCCAATAACCTACTAGTATATTTAATATACTGACCCTGTACAAAGGCTACTATCATAAACTTCATGATACATCTGGTGCTGTTTCAAACATTGAAATATTCAACTTTCAGGACACTAATTTATAGTGCATTCCTGCACTCTAATATTTAGTAGCCTATGCAATTCTCCGCTGACAGGGACTGCATTCAATATATCATATATCGTATGATGTGCAATTTAATGTGTGCACTGTTCCAACACGTTGTTCCTGCACTCCCAATATTTATTAGCCTATGCAATTCTCCGCTGGTTGGGATTACCTTGAAATACTAGTATCTATCATATATCATGTGATTTGCACTTTAATGCATGCATTGTACAACATTTGTTCCTGCAATCTTAATTTTATTAGCCTATGCAATTCTCCCCTGGTTGGGATTACCTTGAAATATATATCATATATCATGTGATTTGCACTTTAATTAATGCATGCATTGGTGCATTGTACAACACATTGTTCCTGCAGAATATTTAGCAGCCTATGCAATTCTCTATTGTTTAAAAAAACCCTCAAAATGAACAATAGACTGTTCAATTGTATGCTTTTATAACTGAATTGGAGAAACCACCCAGTAATAACATGTATTTTATAGCAGACAGCAGGTTAAGGCATCAGAGTATAGAGTGGGCGTAAATTAATTAGTTAACCTTGGACTGATTTGCATGTCTGGGCAAGCTATAAGGTATTATTTCGGAGTATATCATAGGATTTAATAAGCTTGTACCTAACTGCCTCCAATAAATTAATAAAATATGTCTTTAGATCAATAGTATTAGCGCACAGTAAGGATAGAATGATTTCAGCATCCAATACGGATCAAGCCTGCAAATAGTGTGTCTGTCAATTGCAGAATGAGGTCCCCCAAAGGGTGAATTTAGTGATGCTATGGCACACTGCAGGCTAAGATAACCAAATTCACCTTCTGTGAACCTCATTTTGCTTAGGCCTCATCTGCTATGGGAGATCTGGGACCAGATTAAGCAAGTTCTCCAGTTTTGCATTTTATCTTCTGCAAATTAGGGGATATAGAAACTGAACAGAAGGGAGAAATTTACTAAAAACATTGTTTATTTGTGACAAAAATACTTCCCAGAAGATGAGGGATAAGCAGAATAAGGTCCAGAGAGGGTGAATTTGGAGATGCTAGCCTGCTGTGTGGGATAATATCACTAAATTCACCCTCTGGGGACCTCATTCTGCAAATGACAGACACACAATTAGCAGACTTGAATACAGACACATGAAAATATCTACTCCAGACAAAAGCACTCTATGACCTTCATGTGGATGGGGGATAGGCTTAGTTGGGATAGTTCCTCAGTCAAATCGCTCACCATTCCATTGGCTGAATCAAATTAATCAATATAGTGCCACGTTAGATTATTTCTACTAATGTGTTTACCGTACAGTTTCTTCTACAACCTATGCTGAACCTGACAATTTGAAGCACATTATTAAAACTCTATTAAGAAGGTAAATGGAATCTGGCTGCCCATAGCATTTTGTTATTTAAAAACTCTCATGTAGTCATAGAATTACATCTTCCTACTGCTTCCATCAAGATGATACACATTGACGATAATAGTTGCCATTGCTGTCCATTTTCAGAAGTGGTGATCCCAATCAAGCCTGAGTTTAATGTGCCTGTCTAGCGGGCTAGCATCACTAAATTCACCCTCTGGGGACCTCATTCTGCTCAGGCCTCATCTTCTCTGGAAAGTTTCTTTATTATCAGATTTCTATAGAAACTTCACATAGATTCTATTTCTTTTTTAGTTTAGTTTCTCTTTTTCCCAAATTGGCAGATGACACTGCGTAATCGAGATTCCCAATGGGTGTACATCACAATATTCACCATTTGAGAACTTCAATCTGAGTCTATGTCTCCATATAATTTGGTGATGCTAGCCCGCTATGCGGGGATAGCATCACTAAATTCACCCTCTGGGGACCTCATTCTGCAAATGACAGGAACACTAAACTCAGGCTTGATTCCAATACTGAAACAAGAGCACTGCACAGAGTATCTACGGCAGAAGATGGCTTTTTGCTGAGGTTTATTAATTTTCTGAGATTGATTAACCCTTTCAGTGCCAGGGGCCGATCTCATCGGCCCTAATTTACGGTCTGTAAAATCGGCCCTAAAAAAAAATAAAAAAATATAGATTTTTAAAACATTATTAAAATTGTAAAAAATTGTAAAAAATAATAACAAATGATGAAAAATTGTTAGGCCAATGCATTCTCTTATATATGCGAGGCGACCTATGGTCGACTCGCATATATAAGAGAATGCATTGGCACAGGGTATATGGGTTGATACAAAAATCGGACCTGGCACTCAACGGGCTAACCCTTTCTATACTATAAAATACATAAAGAAAATGCCCTAAATAACTCTTGGCTTGTTGCAATTTTTCAGAAAGCTCTCACTGAGAACTTTCCAATGAATGGCAACAAGCCATATTTCTGACTAAATCCTGAAAAATTACCCATAATTCTGCTGTGGTTAAGAAGTATGTACATGTAGTTCCCTTAGGAAATGTTCAGATAATAAGTTCAACAAACGACCACCTTTTTCACCTTTAGTAAATAAACAAATAGAGTTAATTCTTAGTCTTAATTCCTTGAGCGTAGCAAATATAATATTCCTATGTCACAAAGAGGAAGATTCTGCGAAAATCCTGCAATAGATCAAATTCTACATCTGAACACCTTTAGTACTAGATCATGCCTTGAATCTCTACTTTGGCTAACACCCGTATAGATCATATTCCACCAGTACAAAACCTGGGAACTTTTTGAAGTTTTGACAGGGAACTTTATAAAGTAGAAAAATAATATTTCTTATTTATTATGTGTTCCTCACTGTAGGTGAAGGTACCAATTAAAAATTTCACAATTTAAGTGACTTTGAGAGAGATTTTATTTGCGTGGCTTACATTATGGGATTTCTCCTTGGTAATTATTCATAGTTTATTGCGATATCGGCTCACAAGTCATAGAAAAGCATGCAATATCAAGTTGGGATCTTCACCTACAGTGAAATACATTATTAATTAACCCTTTACCCAACAGAACGGCCCTGTGCCAATGCATTCTCTTAAATATGCGAGTCGACCATAGGTCGCCTCGCATATATAAGAGAATGCATTGGCTTAACACATTAAAAATTATAAAATTGTTAAAGAATGTAAGAAAAAATGGTAAAAAAAGATTTTTTTTAGGCCAATGCATTCTCTTTTATATGCGAGGCGACCTATGGTCGACTCGCATATATAAGAGAATGCATTGGCACAGGGCATAACTGTAACTATCACAATGTGGTCAAGGAGCCGGTTCCAATGATATCCATATTTGTATGGTTCTATTGAGACAGACCGAAGATATTTTAGGCTGTTGAAGCTTTATTTGGCTGGTTTTGGCCGTTTTGTTGGGTAAAGGGTTAAAGAAGAGATAATAACTAAGAAATATATTCCCTTTTTAAGGTTCCCTGTCAGTTATCAGGTATTGTACTGGTGGAATATGATCATATTCCACCATTGGGCAAGGTAAAATGTTGCCTCATGATGAAAAACTTTGAGAAGGCATCGCTAATGACACTAATAGAGGCAAAGAGATAATGATTGCTTGATAGTCAGTGATGCAGTTATATACAAACTTGTAACAACAAATGATGAGACCATCTCATTATGGGGGGGGGGGGGGGGCTATCAAAACATTGTTCATATTAATTCTATTGTGACCCACAACTTGTGAGCTGTTTTAAATCAAACCACATTTAGACTATCAAAACATTGTGTGACTTCTATAGTGAGAGGGTTTCATGACTCCATCTTTGAAGTTTTAATTTAGAACATGTATCCATGAAACTACTAACATAGAAGGAAAATATGAGGATAATGACCCCATGTGTATAACACTAGTCAAGTAAGTTAGTAACCAAGTGTTTTACCTGATACTATTAACATATCATAGTCATGTCACATTTCAGATACAAATGCTGATGTGTTAACTTGTTATATTGGTCTGTATTTTTGGAATGTAATTGAAAATGTAATTGAAATGTAATTGAAATTACACCCCTTTTCTCAATGTAATTAATTACATTCAATTACATGTAATTGAAAAAACCTTCAATTACAAATTACATCCAATTACTTGGGAAAATGTAATTAATTACATTCAATTACAATTACAAATTACAATTACCCCAACCCCTGATGTGAGTAGAGATTCATCAATTATTATACCAATATTACTAAGTCGGAAAGAGAAAGATTATCTGAAAATTCTGAGAGATACCAGTAGACTAAATTCTGTACCTCAACACCATTAGTATATAAACTAATAGACTAGAGTCTACCTTCCGATCAATAACGTTAATACTCAGAGAGACAAGATTATTTTAGCATTGAGAACTTCTGCAACAGAAAGATGTCTACTCCAGACGCCATGCACGATGTGAACTCTGTTAACCCTTTACCCAACAAACCGGCCAAAAACGGCCAAATAAAGCTTCAACAGCCTAAAATATCTTCGGTCTGTCTCAATAGAACCATACAAATATGGATATCATTCGAACCGGCTCCTTGACCACATTGTGATAGTTACAGTTATGCCCTGTGCCAATGCATTCTCTTATATATGCGAGTCGACCATAGGTCGCCTCGCATATATAAGAGAATGCATTGGCCTAAAAAAAATCTGTTTTTAACACTTTTTACCATTTTTTCTTACATTCTTTAACAATTTTATAATGTTTAATGTGTTAAGCCAATGCATTCTCTTATATATGCGAGGCGACCTATGGTCGACTCGCATATATAAGAGAATGCATTGGCACAGGGCCCATCTGTTGGGTAAAGGGTTAAATAGAAGCTTGCCTTTAGAACAAATCTCCAGCTCCCGCACTACTGCATTCAGGTGCAATAAAAAACAGAGGTGAAAAAATCATTCATTGATGACATACTGGTGAATATGCGTCTGGAAATTATATGGCAGTTGGTTAGGATGCGGACAATCTGAATCCCAGAATTCCAGATCAGAACACCTGCATCCTGTTGCAAGTCTGCCATGAAGGATTAATTTGGATAACAAATGTCTGCAGTCGAGCTGTTGGTAAACATGCGTCAAGCACGTGTCAATCGGGTAAGGCGAATATAGCCACAAACTTTATAAGGGTTCAATGAACTCTTGTCAATGCATTGCAGGTAACCAGAGTCATAGTGATCTGCAGACAAAAACATGTTCAATAAATGTCACATGTAATTAGAATAATACACGAGTGCAAAGAGGGCCAAATAACTGGTGAAATAACTTGGGAACCTAGCCAAGATATTTGAAATACTGAAGCACATGTTAGTGAGTATACAGACCGATTTGAAGGAGGATGTTCATCAATATTTATCGCTGATTAAACATGAACTTATAATCAGTTAATCATTTAATCTTTTCTGGAATGTTTCTGCTCAGACTCATCTGATCAAGTTTCTTGCTGAATAAAATCTCTGACATTCTTTTTATTTTCAGACATATTCAGCTCGAAGCTAGTTTTTACAAAACTTATTTAACTTTTATCTCGATTCTCGATTCTTGAGTATATGAAATTACAAGTTTGAGCTGACTAATACCACTTCAAGAGACTATCTTGTTGGATATACTATTTTGTACACAATATACATGTATTTATGTTTTTATATTTTAAATAATTTAGAGAGACATTCTGGATCTATAAACTCCAATATACAGTAATGCTCTAAATAATTGACACCTTAACCACAGCAGAATTATGGGTAATATTTCAGGATTTAGTCCGAAATATGGCTTGTTGCCATTCAGTGAGAGCTTTCCGATGAATGGCAACAAGCCATATTTCCGACTAAATCCTGAAAAATTATCTATAATTCTGCTGTGGTTAAGGAGTCGATTATTTAGAGCATTACTGTATATTGGTGGATTTGACTCATTCGATATATATGCCTAGCCCATAATCTCGAACTAAATATTTCTTTTAATTGATCAATACTGAAAATTTTAGACAAACACATGTGACTTCTTTCTACAGTAATTCCACCATGCACCCATCCCCCTCCGGAACCTGGAAACAGACCTAAATCTATGAAATATACTGGTGGTAGGTATCTCCTGTTCAGTATTACTGTTTGTACATTTGGTAAATAAATTCTTGTGCATGTGGGTTTCTCTTTAAAAAGATCTGGTGACTCACCTGAGTGGTAAATCTACCAGGTAAAACTGTTCCCATTTGAAAAACATGCAGAAAATTTCAATCCTGCATGATAAAGTAAATATATATACAAAGAGCTGCATCTCTTGAGACGGCGTCAGTTTTCCGCCAGAGGCATGTGGATTTGTGTATAGATTACTCATCCTTCTAACTTATTGATTACGTGAACATACAATTGGGCAGACACAAATGTGCTGCAGAATGAATAAAAACAAGAGCTGCGCATCAATGATGGCTCTGGTCGAGTTTTTTGCCCATAAGAGTGAATCTGTACATGTCTTACGGAGAATCACTAAAAATGGACGAACCAATGAACCTATATAAACTCAGATCTAAAGGCCATTACTCAGGTAAAAAGGAATGGACAAACCTGGTTTTTGAACACAATGAAGATATTGTTGTGAAAGATTCATAACCAATATGGATGGAATCGGTTGACATTTGTTCAAGTTATAGAGCAAATGGACATAAAATTTATATAATCTATAAATAGAAACAAGTGGCATAACTCCGGTTGAAAGTCGGGCAGACACAATTTTTTGAGTGCAGCGGTAACACATGAAAATTAATTCAGACACATACCAAAAGTTGTCAAAATCCATCAATAAATGGCTGTTTTATCCCTTTCAAGATGGGAGCTGTGCAGCATTGAAGATCCTGTGCCAGTGCATTCTCATATATACGAGTCTCCCATTGGGAGCTCGCATATATAAGAGAATGCACTGGCTAAATATTGTTAGGCCAATGCATTCTCTTATATATGTGTGGCACCCTATGGGTGACTCGCATATATATATATATATATGTAAGAGAATGCATTGGCATAGGGTTTTTGCAAATTTCAGGAAGCTTCAATCATGGAAGGGTTAACTCGCAAACCAAAAATTGTCAGAATCCATCAATAAACTGCTATTTTATAGAGGTTTGTTGCCACCCACCAGCCAACGGTCCCTCTCCATATTAGTAGTCCAGTTTTCAGCTAAAAATCACTAACTTGCATTTGGAGGAGACAACATCTGCAGTAAAAAGTCAGACAGTAAACACATGTCAATCGGCTGCAGACGGAGATAGAAACCAACTACAAACAAAGGGTTCAATGATCTCACAGAATGCATCATGAATAATAAGAGAGGGAACGGAACAACTCCCAGACAAACGGTCTCAATAAAAATATCGTAATTTGTATTATTATCAGCTTGCAATTGGCTGAAGATATGCATTAGGTGGAAAGGAGCCAAGGTAATCGAAATATGTTCAAACCTGGTCATGATTGCAGACACAATGTGGTGCAGTGTTTACATTGATCTTTATAAATAATCAAAGCTTCCTGATTTGGGATTGGTGTACTAACTGCAGGTACAGTAATGCCCTAAATAATCGACTCCTTAACAACGGCAGAATTATGGGTAGTGAGAGCTTTCCGATGAATGGCAACAAGCCATTCCGACTAAATTCTGAAAAATTACCCATAATTCTGCTGTGGTTAACCCTTTACCCAACAGAAGGGCCCTGTGCCAATGCATTCTCTTATATATGCGAGTCGACCATAGGTCGCCTCGCATATATAAGACAATGCATTGGCTTAACACATAAAAAATTATAAAATTGTTAAAGGATTACTATCCTCATGAAACCACAAAACTATATCGGAAAGCCACCCCTATTGTGATCACAATGATCCAAGTCCCATAAAAATCGCGTAATAAATAAGCCGAGAAATAAATAAATAATACCACCACCGGTTGTCTCCGTCGCAAAACCTCGCATGACGTCAAGCGAGGTAAACTAATTAAAAACAGGGAATCAGAGTCGGAGTTAATTATGTCTACCTATATGGCGATGGAAAATCCGTAATCGACATCAGCGCGTGAGTGTAATGGAATTACTGCGGGGCATATCAATAGCATTGTGTACACATGGTGAATTGTCATCGTGCGGTGAGTTATCTTCACTTGTGATTTGTCTTAAGTGCTGTTTGGAAAGTTACGGTATTGTTTTGACAAAAAATATAGAGGGACGATTGAGCGGGGTAGATAACACTTTCGTATAAAGCTTATAAAAACACGAGTCGGCATGTGAACTTTATTCGGGTGCGTGTTCGCGATGTTGTTTTAATTTTCCGTATATATGCCCCGAGTGTCCCGTATTTACAATCATTCATTCATTCTAGTGACTCTCAGTTAGGCATATGCTGTATTCATTTCCAAACGATGTTCGTTTACGTGATATTTGGCGGGATTTCTGTGGGAAACCCGTTGCGCAAAATCAGAAACCGATTACATATACCAAATAAAGAGCGTTTAATTTGACGAGTCAGTCATGGTTACGAATACATACAATTGCAGTTAAAGTGGGGAGTATGTTGATGAATAATTCACGATGACAACTAGTCGAGTCCCCATTTCCTTCACCCTGGCTCAATAAAGAGCGTTCCACGTTAAGAGTTTTCCTAATATGGTACGAATAAAAAGAGTTTAATAAAGCGGAAATTGCTATGACAATGATGGAAGGATATATAAAGCATGCATATCGGAAGTTCATGTACATGTATTGACCTGTATTGTTGTAATCAGTAAACAATCACTAGAACAACTGTTCTAAGTCGAGTCCCTTTACCTTGACGCAATAAAGAGCGTTCACTATTACGATATATTGCGAATAAAGAGCACTTGAATATGTGATTCCATATTAAACCGGATTATTATCCCTCCTTCAAAAGGTGTTATATATGATTGGATGTTTAAACGAACCACGGCGAACATTTATATATTTTTAAACCCTATTGTTATGCGTAATTGACACATTGAGATCGATTTATGACCTGGATATTCAATAGACCGCATCGCTAGAGTGCTAATTTTATAGGCCAATAACCATGCATAGATGAAGTTAATTTCCATCAGTGACAGTCGGCTAGATTGTTATGGGGTGGGGGAAGCAATATTCCGAAATATATATAAACACCATATTGCCCAAATATATACATGATTCATAACCAAGGAAAAATGAACTTATCATATCATATTGGTAATGAATGACTTGATTATAATTGATTAAATCCGACAGCAATAAACCAAGTTTGTGTTGTTTTACCGCGTTACGATAAATTAAAACGAAACGCTCTTTATTGACACACGACTAATGGCATCTGGAAATTGGAATGTTTACAAGATGATAATTGCCTAATAACTGTGCAAGTCTTCGCGTATATATGCAATCTTGATATGCATATATAATATAACTTGGACTATTCCGGTAACGAAAAAATATATATAAACACGAGCACCCGTTTATATAGATAAATGCGCGCAAAACTGAATAATATACGGGCATGGCTTTATAGTAACAACACATCGCGATACATATAAAAATAGTAATAATAACACGATAAAGACATTTAATTACGAGAAAGGCGATGTTTTCGGCGACGTTTTGCATTCGCAGTGTGATGAACGTGACAATCTTCAAAGGCCGCGATCGACTACATGCAAACTTAAAATACCGCCGTCGCGTATCTATGCGTTGTCAATGAGTTACCACGTGATCGATCACGTGCTATGCTTCTGTTTACATGTGACAATCACGTGATCGGGCTGATGATCACGTGACTTCGTCTACAACAAAATGTTCGGCTAACTTCGGAATTTTTTTTAATCGTTATAAAAATAACGATTGGCGGCCGAATATTAGATTATATGCGCCCAATGGACATTTTATATATATATTATTGGTATATTGAAAGAAAATAATATTGTTTTTTCAGGACCGTATTCCTTTAAAGAATGTAAGAAAAAATGGTAAAAAGTGTTAAAAAAAAGTTTTTTTTTAGGCCAATGCATTCTCTTATATATGCGAGGCGACCTATGGTCGACTCACATATATAAGATAATGCATTGGCACAGGGCATAACTGTAACTATCACAATGTGGTCAAGGAGCCGGTTCCAATGATATCCATATTTGTATGGTTCTATTGAGACAGACCGAAGATATTTTAGGCTGTTGAAGCTTTATCTGGCCGGTTTTGGCCGGTTTGTTGGGTAAAGGGTTAAGGAGTCGATTATTTATGGCATTACTGCACCGGACATGTTACTGAACACCACACAAAGAAGCCGTTCACATCTAAAGCTCAATATTAATTTCCTTCGAGAATAGAATGAAGACCCCACCCCCCACCACCCAAGTCTGTGCACACATCGGCATCGTGTACTGAGACGGTCTGGCGTGACGATCCAGACACCTGATCAATAGCCAGCATACGATGTTTACATTTACTATTGGAGTAAAAAATTGTGAATTAGGAGCTTTTGAATCTGCGTCTAAATTGACCTATAATTGGTAATGTTAAATTTATTTGATTTTATTGCTTTCATGTCGTGTTTGCAATATACAATAAGTTAAAAAATAGTGCCTGGAAGATACAGAATGAAGAACACCCCTGCCCACCTAAACACTGTGCCCATCAAGGCTTGACATAGTGTGTCTGACATCTGCAGAATGAGGTCCCCAGAGGGAAAATTTAGTGACGATATCCCACATGACTGGCTAGCATCACCAAGTTCACCCTCTGGGAACCTAATTCTGCTGAGGCCTCAACTGCTATGGGAGATCTAGGATCAGATTGAAGTAACCCAGTTGCAGTTGGTGATATTCACCCATTAGTCACCTCGATTATGAATTTTATCTTCTGCAAATTAGGGGATACAGAAACTGAACAGAATGGAAAAAGTAACTAAAAACAATGATAATTTGAGACTAAAGATACTTTCCAGAAGATGAGGCCTAATCAGACTGAGGTCATAAGAGAGTGAATTTAGTGATGCTAACCTGCTGTGCTGAATAGTTTCACTAAATTCACCCTCTGGGGACCTCATTCTGCAAATGATAGATACACTATTTCAAGGCTTGGTTCCCATCATCATCATGTGCTGAGATGGTCTGGCATGACGACCTTGACACCTGATCAATATGCAACCATTATTGATTTAAATACGAGACACAATTCCAGGACACAATTCCAGGACAGTGAATCAGGGATGTTTGCGATAACCGTTAAACACAAACATCCCTCATTCACGGTCCTGAAATAGAGCCACACTTTTAACATTGGAGTAAACAAATATGGCTCGTTTCCGTGTGTCAATTAGATTATATCTGCGATTAAATATGTGGTTGTTTGTTTAAATTATTATCTAAAATCCCACTAATGAATATGAACCATTCTGCTTTGTATTTCTGTCTGTCGTCTGCTTTTATTAAATGAAAAATAGACCATTCCAATTAATACTTATAAAACTAAATGGGAGAATCCATTTAGTATAGAAAGGGTTAAACAGCCATGTACAGTAATGCCCTCAATAATCCACTCCTTAACCACAGCAGAATTATGGGTAATTTTTCAACTAAATCCCTAAAAATTACCCATAATTCTGCTGTGGTTATGGAGTCGATTATTTAGGGCATTAATGTAACTGTTAGTAAACCTTTAGTGGAATATTGCCCAAAGGGATGTCATGCTACTGGATCAAAATTAAAACAAGGGGTACGCATCTAAGATGCTTTTGTCGAGTTTTTTGGCAGTCGAACCAAACTTCTGCCAATAAGGTGCACAACCCCCGGGAAAAAAAGTTGGACGGTGGTATATTATTGCAATAGACCTATATACCAAATATCAATTGAATCCGTTAATATTTCATTGAGTTGTCGCACGAATGGTGATAAAATTGTGATTAAATTAGACAAACTAAGACCCATAACTTCGGAAAAAAAATTCGGACAAACCAGGTTTTCGTACTCGTCAAAGATATTGTTGCTATAGACTCATGCATATACCAAATATTGTTGAAATCAGTTAATATTTCATCGAGTTATCGCGCTAACAGTGATAAAATTGCTAAAAATAGACAAACTAAGACCCATAACTCTGCGAATTTTTTTTTTGACAAACCTGGTTTTCGAACTCGTCCGAGATATTGTTGCAGGACACTCATACACCAAATATTGTTGAGATCGGTTAATATTTCATCGAGTTATCGCGCTAACGGTGATAACATAGCTAAAAATAGACAAACTAAGACCCATAACTCCGCGAAAACAACTCGGACAAACCTGGTTTTCGAACTCGTCCGAGATATTGTTGCAGGAGACTCACATCCCAAATATTGTTGAAATCAGTTTAATATTTCATCGAGTTATCGCGCTAACGGTGATAAAATTGCTAAAAATAGACAAACTAAGACACATAACTCTGCGAAAAAAATTCGAACAAACCTGGTTTTCGGACTCTTCCGAGATATTGTTGCAGGAGACTCATATACCAGATATTGTTGAAATCGGTTAATATTTCATCGAGTTATCGCGCTATCGGTGATAAAATTGATAAAAATAGACAAACTAAGACCCATAACTCCGCGAGAAAAATTTGGACAAACCTCGTTTTCGAACTCGTCAGAGATATTGTTGCAGGAGACTCATATACCAAATATTGTTGAAATTGGTTAATATTTCATCGAGTTATCGCGCTATCGGTGATAAATTTGCTCAAAATAGACAAACTAAGACCCATAACTCTGCGAAAAAAATTTGGACAAACCTGGTTTTCGAACTCGTCTGAGATATTGTTGCAAGAGTCTCATATACCAAATATTGTTGAAATTGGTTAATATTTGCGTGAGTTATCCGTTATCGGTGTGAAAAACTTAACCAAAAACCATCTAAGATGGATAACTCTTGTAAAAAAGTTCGGACTTCACCCATTTTCAACAGGCAGTAAATAGTCATTGGGAGCAACTGCCATACCAAAATATTTTTGAATCCGTTCACAAATGTCAAAGTTATAAGGCATTCTTTAGGTCCGCCCGCCCGCCGTCATCCCGCCAACCGCCCCTCGCCAAACACTCTGTATTTTTCATCCTCATGCCTTCTTCAGCCAGCCGATATTACAGTTACATTTCGTACATCACACACTATATTAATTGGAGACTTCATGTTAAAGAGTGTACTCATAGACTGTTGTCAGTGTTCACTTACACTAAATAATCGACTCCTTAACCACAGCATAATTATGGGTAATTTTTCAGGATTTAGTCGGAAATATGGCTTGTTGCCATTCATCGGAACGCTCTCACATAATTCTGCTGTGGTTAAGGAGTGGATTATTTAGGGCATTACTGTATGTCGTGTTTACAACAATGAGCTACAAAATAGTTTGGGATGGCCAAATAATGTGTTCCCATCTACCGGTACATGTCAACCTTGTTGTTATCGAAAGCTTTCAATGAGAACCGACTGAAATGAAAAAGGGTGATAACTCCACTAATAAAATATCGGACGGACCTCATAATCACAGGTGAAGAGGTTCCATAGTACTAAATATCTGAGCCAAGTTTAAACATAATTGAATGAAAAATGTAGGAATACAAGCTTGGACAAAGTTGAGTCCATGGGCAGACAGACAAGCCAATTGCTACAGTAATGCTCAAAGTAATCGACTTCTTAACAACAGCAGAATTATGGGTAACTTTTCAGGATTTAGTCGGAAATAGAGCTTGTTGCCATTCATCGGAAAGTTCTCGGGAAGAGCTTTCCGTTGAATGGCAACAAGCCATGTTTCCGACTAAATCCTGAAAAGTTACCCATAATTCTGCTGTGTTTAAGGAGTCGATTATTTAGGGCATTACTGTACCCCTTTAATATATAAATATGAATATGCCCTATCAAAAACCTAGGTAGGGAGATTACAGATATGGATATTGACACAGAATGCAACTCGAATTCCCAGTTCAGTGTGATATACAAGAAATTATCTCCAAAATTCTCAGCCGTGATTATCTGATCGAGTATGTCAGCGATTATTAATAATATAACATGTCCGTGGTTGGCACGTGCCAGCCCATTTAAGCTCTACCATCTCGGCTAAAGTCCCTCATATGTGGGGATGGGGGTATACCCAGCAAGCCTGAATTCAGTGTGTCTGACATTTGCAGAATGAGGTTCTGAGAAGGTTAAATTTAGTGATGATATCCTGCTCGGTGGGCTAGCATCACCAAATTCACCTTCTGGGATCCTCATTCTGTTTAGGCCTCAATGGGAGACCTAGGATCAGATTGAAGGTCTCCAGTTGAAGTTGGTGATGTTTACCCATTACTTAGTTCAATTATGCATTTTATCTTCTGCAAATTAGGGGATATAGAAACTGAACAGAAGGGAAATAGTAACTAATACAATGTTAATTTGAGACTACAGATACTTCCCAGAAGATGATGCCTAAGCGTTGTTCATAAGTGGGGAGGGGTACCCAGGGCAGGTCATGCTGTATAACTGTATTTCCTTTACCGACGATACTCGCTGATGAGTAGTTCACTTGAGGAATGTCCAGGTATTAAGTATGAACAGGCCTAAAAAAATAGTAATGTTTCTGGTAAGATACTAGGGAAACAAAATACATTAATGCCCGGAAATATGGCTTGTTGCCATTCATCGGAAAGCTACCCCCGAGAGCTTTCCGATGAATGGCAACAAGCCATATTTCTGACTAAATCCTGAAAAGTTACCCATAATTCTGCTGTGTTTAAGGAGTCGATTACTTAGGGCATTACCATATTTCCTTTTTACCAAGAGAGAACCAGCAGGAAATCAAGAACTCGCTAGTCACAGGTCTTTAACTTTCATATGCTCTCACCATGCACTAAGTCATGGAATCAATTTTTTATAATGGAACTAAATTGTGCCTTCTTGATATTCAACCCTGTTCAACTAGTCCTGCTATAATGCTAAGATGCTAATAAGTCCTGCTGATTTAGGTATGATGTTGATAGGGCAACAGTATTTTGTCATGATAAAGAAGGTTACAATTATACCAGTGGCCCTGTCGGTCAGTGGTTATATAGCGACTCATAACGTCATGATGTGAAATAGATCATGCCTTGAATCTCTACTATATGGCTAACGCCCATAGAGATCATATTCCACCAGTACAAAACCTTGGAACTTTTTTGAAGTTTTGACAGGGAACTTTATAATGTCGACAAAATAACACGGGGGAATATATTTATTAATGATTATCTGTTCCTTAATAGTTTACTTCACTATATGTGAAGGATCCAACTCGAAATTACATGTGACCTTGGTGAGCCGATATCGCAATAAACATTGAATTAATTACCCAGGATAAGTTCCATAATTTGAGAAACGCAAAGCAAAATCGTGAAATTTCGA
The DNA here is from genome assembly GCA_032622095.1 of Siphonodentalium dalli. Classification (NCBI taxonomy): domain Eukaryota; kingdom Metazoa; phylum Mollusca; class Scaphopoda; order Gadilida; family Siphonodentaliidae; genus Siphonodentalium; species Siphonodentalium dalli. The sequence goes on along the minus strand of CP136062.1, from coordinate 113,476,463 downwards.
GTTGGGTCCTTCACCAACAGTGAAGTACATTATTAAGAAAGAGATAATAACAAAGAAATATATTCCCCGGTGTTATTTTTTCGACTTTATAAGGTTCCCTGTCAAAATTTCAAAAAGTTCCCAGGTTTTGTACTGGTGGAATATGATCTATACGTGCGTTAGCCATATAGTAGAGATTCATGGCATGATCTAGATGTGAAAATGTCATGCATTCAAATCGCGCTCTCCGTCATTGTCAGAAGGTCCTATTTAAGGTTTAGATTTTCGTTCTTTTTCTCCCATGATAATGCAGGAACAAGCAACAAAGTGCATGACTCATATTTTGTTTTCCTGAATTCCTGGCCTCCAAACTTGACATCTGACAGGCTGATAATTAGCTTGCAGTATATGTCCAAACATGAGTGAACATTTGCTCATATTCCCTCAGACTCAACCTGTGATGAAATATGCAATATTAATGAACAAAAAATATGCAATACCGCCAACAGTGAAGTATTAGAGTAATGCCGATAAATCTCCAGGGAAGATTTTGATTGGATAACGAAAGGAACAAATGCTTTATACAACACTATTCCATTATTAATGATGTACTCAGTGGTCCCATTGTTTCTTTATATTGTCAACCAGTATTTAAAATAAAAGCTTGCTTGATCTCACGATCGACCCATTCAAAAACATTGCTTTTTCAAGCATTTGTTTAAAAAAAATGTTCGGTATGTTATTTATTTAGAGGGATGTTCAGGTAATAAAAGGAGATGGCAGACAGAAAAACAGATAATACAAGAGCAGAATGATTCATTTTCATAGGAGGGAGTTGTTGTTCAGATATTAAGTTCAACAAACGATGGTCTTATTTATGTTCAACTTAATTACTATCTCAACATTTCTTAACACCATACTCCCATAGGGAGCCTAGCATATATAAGAGAATGCATTGGACTAACAATATTTATCTTGACCTTGTAAGCCAGTGCATTTTCTTATATATGCGAGGCTCCCTATGAGAGACTTGCATATATAAGAGAATGAACTGGTACAGGATCTTTAATGCTGCAACAGCACAGCTCCCATTTATGAAAGGGATAAGAGAACTATTCATCAATGAGTATTTAGTCAAGAATGGGTTAAGTAACCCTATATTTGCTGTTGATTTGAGTTCTGCTGTTGTAGTAATCTTGAGGTATGGAACCTGAATGCACCTTTAGTTATTGTTTGTGGAAACTTGAGCAATACAGGAACCTTCAAGGCTTCAAATATCTTTCTGACATCTAACAATGTTAGACCCAAACTGGCTGAATGTTAGACATGAATAAACGTGTACCTGTTATAAAACCAGGTATTCCTATACTGTAGTGCACTAGGCTAATGGCAGGGAGTGCAATAATTAAGTCAGATACAGTAAAGCCCGAAGTATATGACCCTTTTATAATAACCACAGCAGAATTATGGGAAATTCAGGATTTAGTCGGAAATATCATGGCTTGCTGTCATTCATCGGAAAGCTATCAGTGAAATGAATGGCAACAAGCCATATTTCCGACTAAATTCTGCTGTGGTTTAGGGCTCGTTCACAAACTGTTTTCATGCTCGAATCCCAGAATGTACAACTCAACAGGGTACGTTTATCTTCTAAATATGTTCATTTAGTTGTCATATGTATTGTTAATACATGTATCGTTTAATAGTGAATATATATATATATATATATATTAGTTTAAAAGGAATATACAAAAATATTCAGTGCATATGATCGGATTGCTTCAATGTGAGTAAACATACTCCCATTTTTTATCGAAGCGACCATGTATGAATCAGAGTGTCACATTGGGTGGTAAAAATGGATTGAAAACCCCAAATTAGCAATACAAATCTCATACTGTACATTTGGTGAATGTATGGTGAAGATCCCCCCACCATATAAATGTTTTGGAAACACACCCCCCCCCCCCCCCCCCCCCACCACCCCAGGAGAGTTACACACAACTTTAAGCATGGAAACTGTAGAGGTTAATCAGCAGTGTACAAAGAGACTAAGTTTGTTGCTATCAGTCTAAATTCCATGTCTTCTTGTGACCTCTCTACACTGTTACCCAGTTTTGTTAAAACATTTGAAAATTTGAACCTGACAGCCATAACATAAACTAACCCAGTAAGCATCATGTTTAACCTGTCTGTAGTGACCTTGGCAAGGGTTTATACTAATCAGGACAGAATACAAAGTTATGCATTCAGAGGCAGCATACTTATGCAATCAGGAGGAATCTAGTCAATGCATCTCTTCTGCTTGGAGTATTTTTATTGCTCATCTCAAGCGTCTCAACTGACACAACATGGTACATGTATTTTATGCAGCAGCAGACAAAGACAAATTGTTTACTACGTATAGACTCAACAATAGACCAAAAACGTTTGCCAAATATTGCACAGGATATGGCGATTATATAAACCATCATACAGTGTCAGGAATTCAAAGGGTGGAAATATGAGTATTATAATTATGGCAATGGAAAAACCCCTCAAAATGCACTCACAAACATCATTATATACATGTATATATAGTGTCGGGAATTCATGCAAGTCAATGGATAAAATCTTAAAAGTGCACTCTAGATCAAATTAGATATTGTGATTGTTAAAGTGACATTTTATGTTCATATGATAAAGCAAAATTTTATGGTCAGGTGTAAATTATGTTAATATCATATGTTATATAAAGTAATGCCCTAAATAATCGACTCCTTAACCACAGCAGAATTATGGGTAATTTTTCGGAAATATGGTTTGTAGCCACTGAGAGCTTTCCGTTGAATGGCAACAAGCCATATTTCGGACTAAATCCTGAAAAATTATCCATAATTCTGCTGTGGTTAAGAGTCGATTATTTGTATAACAATTTAAAACAAAATGAACAAAAACACAATCTACCAGTTTGTTGAACTATTATTTTATCTAAACATTTCCCTCAATGAATAGGGCGCCTTCTTCACTTCTATTTATCAGTCATCTGCTTTTACCAACTTAACCCTTTGAACCCGGCTGGCCGGTATTCCGGCCAGAACGTAATTGCACATATACGCGACTGGCCGGTTTTCCGGCCATGACATAATCTCGTGCTACCGTCGGCGTTGCAGTGTTGCACTTTATTTTTTATATTTCGATAAATTCTCAATGTTAAGAAAAATAAAATAGTGCTTTAATAATTTGATACATATTTAATTTATGACTGGAGCCATGAAATAAGTTACGAATTTACGTGTACAAGACGTAATCAAATTATTTTACGGATAGTGGATTGGGCAACGCGTGGCACTAATGATCGTGTAAACAATTATATTGATACGGGGCGTAAACTCAAGCCACTTAATGAGTGGTGACTATAGCATAACTTAAATTTATGAGTATATGTGAGTGGTATACATATAATTTAACATTTATTTGATACATTTGTTTGAAAACTACACAAATTATTCTACAACAACAATTTGGATTTTTGCATTCCGGCTAATCTGCCATCCATAACATTACTTCGTACTCAAAATACTTTCAAGTAATGAAAATCTGGTTACCATATTCTACGACTCAGAGACTATAGAAACAGGCCAATATAATGTGAGCGTTAACGCGATGTGGGAGTTACGATTAATAGACAAATTCATAAAAATTCTTTGTGTCTTAAGAAATTTACAAACAAACCACGGGAAAGTTAATTTTTTTTTTATTGATTCAAATTTTAGCATTTATAATATCCCGAAACTCAATGTATACGGTTTTAAAATGAGTTTAGGGCGCAGAGAACATGAAATGTTGGCGTTAACATTTGATGTAGGGTTACCCTTCCGGTGACATAGGTTCCAGGCCCTGAATGTGTGAAGAAATTCCAGCTAAATTATATAATTCGCACTAACGAATGTCGGATGTAAACACATGTCAAGAATATACAAACTTCTGAGTTCATTAAATCATAACTTTTTTGTGCAAAGGTACACGCTATATAGATTTACACGAGAATAAATTTCAGAATCGTGTCTTTAAGATGGCATAAGCCAATAGACCGCACATTTTAGTTATTGGTGGGGTATTCAGAGAACACCCATAGTTTGTTTTGGCTAAAACCCATATGACGTCATGTATTTACGTTGGGATTGTGACGTTACGTAACATTTTTTGGCAGTTTCTATAATAAATCTAATAAGTCTTCAATTTTTTATAACTTTTTCTGGATTTAAGATATTGAAATAGATTGTGATGTGCTGAATTAAGAATTTAATAATCTTTCCAATGGTGTAAACAATATGGTAGAAGAGAATGCATACATGTACATACCATACGCCGAGTATGGTATGTGATGATACGCCTGAACACAGTCTACAATAAGTCAAAATACCCCTGGGAGCCCAGGGTCAGGGCGTCGATCATTGTGTTGAGCCAGGGTTCAAAGGGTTAAAGGTACCGATGCCTTGGATGTAGTTTAAAATTGAGAAAATGTTAGTGAAATAAAGTGTCCCCACACACCTCCAGTGACCAAATAAACGAGAAATGAGAATTTGTTAATGACTGCGGACACCAGAAAGTAACAAAGAACATTTATATACTCATCATTTTGAGACGGGCATTCCTCTGGTAAAGCTACAAAAGTCCCCAATTTAATAAATGAGATAAGCCAGTTTTCAACAAACTGACTACACTATAGCTATGTACTGGGCTAATGGTTCCCCAGTTCTCCTGAACTGTGTGTTCTGCTGCACTGCTTTATTAGCATGTGCACAGGTGTGTTATATGTTTAATGTGTACCTAAACTCTATTTACAAGGAGTGTAGGCTAGCTATTTTCTCAGACATGAAAGTGTGCATTTATCAGTTTGGAATATCATGATGTGAGGGAGATTGTGATATAAACCTATAACAGAACTAATTGATCAATAGGGTCTGTTTCCTGTTAAATCCTTTCAATAATTTTGTTGACTTCAACCCTTTCAAGAAATTTTGCGAAAATCCTGTGGCAATACATTCTCTTATATATGTCAATCTTCCTCCAGTAGGAGCCTTCCTTAAATAGGGTGTGACTAAACACCGCCCGGACCAGCCCAGACCAGCCGGGGCCAGCCCGGACCCCCCATATAGACTATATGAGTGATTTTAAGGCCAATATAAGTGCAGGGGTGTCATGGAAACCCACTCAGGGTCGCTATTAACCCTCAAAATGCCGGCATCGGCGAAAATTTTCGCCGCGAAATGAAGCTAACAGCCCGGACCGACCCTGCTTCGTCCAGGTGAGATTTTAGTATCCATATCTGTGCGAGGGTGTTAATGAAACCCAAATACGCGCGGACAGTGGTCAAGGTCAAACGGAAGTGCCGTTTATTAACCCCTAAACTTCCCAGATTCATCTAGAATTACAAAATTGCGCCCCCAATAAACAAACTCACAGCCCGGACCCCCTTAATGTCATCGTACTTCTAATAACTCCTTACATATGTGTTGTGGAACTACCCTCGACTACACTCATGAAGATACAAGGGCGAGTCGCCCACAAATGCCTGGCAATTAACCCCCAAAATGCCGCCATCGACTATTATGTTTACCCATAACGACGCTGACAGCCCGGACCATCCCGGTCCAGCCCGGACCCCCCATATAGACTATATGAGTGATTTTAAGGGCAATATAAGTGCAGGGGTGTCATTGAAACCCACTCAGGGTCGCTATTAACCCTCAAAATGCCGGCATCGGCAAAAATGTTCGACGCGAAATGAAGCTAACAGCCCGGACCGACCCTGCTTCGTCCAGGTGTGATTTTAGTATCCATATCTGTGCGAGGGTGTTAATGAAACCCAAATACGCGCGGACAGTGGTCAAGGTCAAACGGAAGTGCCGTTTATTAACCCCTAAACTTCCCAGATTCATCTAGAATTACAAAATTGCGCCCCCAATAAACAAACTCACAGCCCGGACCCCCTTAATGTCATCGTACTTCTAATAACTCCTTACATATGTGTTGTGGAACTACCCTCGACTACACTCACGAAGATACAAGGGCAAGTCGCCCACAAATGCCTGGCAATTAACCCCCAAAATGCCGCCATCGACTATTATGTTTACCCATAACGACGCTGACAGCCCGGACCATCCCGGACTCCCCATATGGACTATATGAGTGATTTTAAGGGCAATATAAGTGCAGGGGTGTCCTGGAAACCCACTCAGGGTCACTATTAACCCTCAAAATGCCGACATCAGCGAAAATTTGCCGCGAAATGAAGCTAACAGCCCGGACCGCCCCTGCTGCGTCCATGCAGGTATGATTTTAGTATCCATATCTGTGCGAGGGTGTTAATGAAACCCAAATATGCACGGAGAGTGGTCAAGGTCAAACGGAAGTGCCGCTTATTAACCCCTAAACTTCCCAGATTCATCCAGAATTACAAAATTGCACCCCCAATAAACAAACTGACAGCCCGGAACCCCTTAATGTCCTCGTACTTCTAATAACTCCTTACATATGTGTTGTGGAACTACCCTCGACTGCACTCACGAAGATACAAGGGCGAGTCGCCCACAAATGCCTGGCAATTAACCCCCAAAATGCCGCCATCGACTATTATTTTTACCCATAACGACGCTGACAGCCCGGACCATCCCGGTCCAGCCCGGACCCCCCATATGGACTATATGAGTGATTTAATCCCAATATAAGTGCAGGGGTGTCATGGAAACACATTCACGGTCGCTATTAACCCTCAAAATGCCGACATCGGCGAAAATGTTCGCCGCAAAATGAAGCTAACAGCCCAGACCGACCCTGCTGCATCCAGGTGTTTAGGGGTTAATAAACGGCACTTCGTTTGACCTTGACCACTCTCCGCGCATATTTGTGTTTCATTCACACCCTCGCACAGATATGGATACTAAAATCACACCTGGACGCAGCAGGGGCGGTCCGGGCTGTTAGCTTCATTTCGCGGCGAACATTTTCGCCGATGCCGGCATTTTGAGGGTTAATAGCGATCCTGAGTGTGTTTCCATGACACCCCTGCACTTACATTGGCCTTAAAATAACTCATATAGTCCATATGGGGGGTCCGGGCTGGACCGGGATGGTCCGGGCCTGTCAGCGTCGTTATGGGTAAACATAATAGTCGATGGCGGCATTTTGGGGGTTAATTGCCTGGCATTTGTGGGCGACTCACCCTTGTATCTTCGTGAGTGTAGTCGAGGGTAGTTTCATAACACATATGTAGGGAGTTATTAGAAGTACGAGGACATTAAGGGGGTCCGGGCTGTGAGTTTGTTTATTGGGGAAGCAATTTTGTAATTCTGGCTGAATCTGGGAAGTTTAGGGGTTAATAAGCGGCACTTCCGCTAGACCTTGACCACTGTCCGCGCGTATTTGGGTTTCATTAACACCCTCGCACAGATATGGATACTAAAATCACACCTGGACGAAGCAGGGTCGGTCCGGGATGTTAGCTTCATTTCGCGTCGAACATTTTCGCCGATGCTGGCATTTTGAGGGTTAATAGCGACCCTGAGTGGGTTTCCATGACACCCCTGCACTTATATTGCCCTTAAAATCACTCATATAGTCCATATGGGGGGTCCGGGCTGGTCCGGGCGGTGTTTAGTCACACCGCTTAAATACTATACAATAGAATATACACATTATATAGGGTATATAGCATGCAACAGAAATTTACTGTTGAAGAAAAACATACATGATCCTATCTCTGAAGGTGCATTTACTAATACTGAGAAAAAATACTGATTTATGAATTAAAATACATAACACCACACACTTTACCAACTAGAGGCTTTCCACACTATAGACCACAGTATATAGCTGTCAATAGAAACTTACTTTTGAGGAAAAATATACAACTATCCCTAACAGTTCACTGAGAAAGGCATGTATTACTATACCATGTAGGAGCCTTCCTTTTATACTAAACAATAGAATATACACAGTATATAGCATGCAATAGAAATATACTGTTGAAGAAAAACATACATGATCCTATCCTTGAAAGAGAGTTTACTAATACTTAGAAAAAACTCAGATTTATGCATTAATTAATATACATAAACACCACAAACTTTACCAACTAGAGACTATCTGCACTATAGACCACAGTATATAGCTGGCAATAGAAACTTACTGTTGAGGAAAAACATACAACTATCCCCAACAGTTCACTGAGAAAGGCTATGCCATGGAGAAGCCTTCCTTTTATAATACTTTTGAATAGAATATACACAGTATGTGGCTGGAAGTAGAAATTTACTGTTGAAGAAAAACATACATGTATATGATCCTAAAAAACAGACAACTATCCTAGTCCAACAAATTAGACTATTCGGGTTAAGATATATTTTAATATTTGGACATTTACGATTATCTTAACCCTTTTGAAGGATTAAAAGGTCCATAAACGTCCAAATATTAAAATTCCTATTAATCCGAAAGTCTAATTTGTTGGACTACAACTATCCCCGACAGTTCACTGAGAAAGGCATGTATTACTATGTCATGGAGAAGCCTTCCTTTTATAATACTATAGAATAGAATATACACAGTGTGTGGCTGGAAGTAGAAATTTACTGTTGAAGAAAAACATACATGATCCTATCCTTGAAAGTGAGTTTACTAATACTGAGAAAGAACTCAGATTTATGAATTAATTAATATACATAAACACCACAAACTTTACCAACTAGAGACTATCTGCACTATATACCACAGTATATAGCTGGCAATAGAAACTTACTGTTGAGGAAAAACATACAACTATCCCCGACAGTTCACTGAGAAAGGCATGTATTACTATGTATTGGAGAAGCCTTCCTTTTATAATATAGAATAGAATATACACGGCGTGTGGCTGGAAGTAGAAATTTACAGTTGAAGAAAAACATACATGATCCTATACTTGAAAGTGAGTTTACTAATACTGAGAAAGAACTCAGATTTATGAATTAATTAATAGACATAAACACCACAAACTTTACCAACTAGAGACTATCTGCACTAAATACCACAGTATACAGCTGGCAATAGAAACTTACTGTTGAGGAAAAACATACAACTATCCCCGACAGTTCACTGAGAAAGGCATGTATTACTATGTATTGGAGAAGCCTTCCTTTTATAATATAGAATAGAATATACACGGCGTGTGGCTGGAAGTAGAAATTTACAGTTGAAGAAAAACATACATGATCCTATCCTTGAAAGTGAGTTTACTAATACTGAGAAAGAACTCAGATTTATGAATTAATTAATATACATAAACACCACAAACTTTACCAACTAGAGACTATCTACACTATAGACCACAGTATATAGCTGGCAATAGAAACTTACTTTTGAGGAAAAATATACAACTATCCCTAACAGTTCACTGAGAAAGGCATGTATTACTATACCATGTAGGAGCCTTCCTTTTATACTAAACAATAGAATATACACAGTATATAGCATGCAATAGAAATATACTGTTGAAGAAAAACATACATGATCCTATCCTTGAAAGAGAGTTTACTAATACTTAGAAAAAACTCAGATTTATGCATTAATTAATATACATAAACACCACAAACTTTACCAACTAGAGACTATCTGCACTATAGACCACAGTATATAGCTGGCAATAGAAACTTACTGTTGAGGAAAAACATACAACTATCCCCAACAGTTCACTGAGAAAGGCTATGCCATGGAGAAGCCTTCCTTTTATAATACTTTTGAATAGAATATACACAGTATGTGGCTGGAAGTAGAAATTTACTGTTGAAGAAAAACATACATGTATATGATCCTAAAAAACAGACAACTATCCTAGTCCAACAAATTAGACTATTCGGGTTAAGATATATTTTAATATTTGGACATTTACGATTATCTTAACCCTTTTGAAGGATTAAAAGGTCCATAAACGTCCAAATATTAAAATTCCTATTAATCCGAAAGTCTAATTTGTTGGACTACAACTATCCCCGACAGTTCACTGAGAAAGGCATGTATTACTATGTCATGGAGAAGCCTTCCTTTTATAATACTATAGAATAGAATATACACAGTGTGTGGCTGGAAGTAGAAATTTACTGTTGAAGAAAAACATACATGATCCTATCCTTGAAAGTGAGTTTACTAATACTGAGAAAGAACTCAGATTTATGAATTAATTAATATACATAAACACCACAAACTTTACCAACTAGAGACTATCTGCACTATATACCACAGTATATAGCTGGCAATAGAAACTTACTGTTGAGGAAAAACATACATCCTATCCCTGAAAGTTCACTGAGAAAGGCATGTATTACAATGTCATGGAGAAGCCTTCCTTTTATAATACTATAGAATAGAATATACACAGTATGTGGCTGGAAGTCGAAATTTACTGTTGAAGAAAAACATACATGATCCTATCCTTGAAAGTGAGTTAACTAATACTGAGAAAGAACTCAGATTTATGAATTAATTAATATACATAAACACCACAAACTTTACCAACTAGAGACTATCTGCACTAAATACCACAGTATACAGCTGGCAATAGAAACTTACTGTTGAGGAAAAACATACAACTATCCCCGACAGTTCACTGAGAAAGGCATGTATTACTATGTATTGGAGAAGCCTTCCTTTTATAATATATTAGTAGAATAGAATATACACGGCGTGTGGCTGGAAGTAGAAATTTACAGTTGAAGAAAAACATACATGATCCTATCCTTGAAAGTGAGTTTACTAATACTGAGAAAGAACTCAGATTTATGAATTAATTAATATACATAAACACCACAAACTTTACCAACTAGAGACTATCTACACTATAGACCACAGTATATAGCTGGCAATAGAAACTTACTTTTGAGGAAAAATATACAACTATCCCTAACAGTTCACTGAGAAAGGCATGTATTACTATACCATGTAGGAGCCTTCCTTTTATACTAAACAATAGAATATACACAGTATATAGCATGCAATAGAAATATACTGTTGAAGAAAAACATACATGATCCTATCCTTGAAAGAGAGTTTACTAATACTTAGAAAAAACTCAGATTTATGCATTAATTAATATACATAAACACCACAAACTTTACCAACTAGAGACTATCTGCACTATAGACCACAGTATATAGCTGGCAATAGAAACTTACTGTTGAGGAAAAACATACAACTATCCCCAACAGTTCACTGAGAAAGGCTATGCCATGGAGAAGCCTTCCTTTTATAATACTTTTGAATAGAATATACACAGTATGTGGCTGGAAGTAGAAATTTACTGTTGAAGAAAAACATACATGTATATGATCCTAAAAAACAGACAACTATCCTAGTCCAACAAATTAGACTATTCGGGTTAAGATATATTTTAATATTTGGACATTTACGATTATCTTAACCCTTTTGAAGGATTAAAAGGTCCATAAACGTCCAAATATTAAAATTCCTATTAATCCGAAAGTCTAATTTGTTGGACTACAACTATCCCCGACAGTTCACTGAGAAAGGCATGTATTACTATGTCATGGAGAAGCCTTCCTTTTATAATACTATAGAATAGAATATACACAGTGTGTGGCTGGAAGTAGAAATTTACTGTTGAAGAAAAACATACATGATCCTATCCTTGAAAGTGAGTTTACTAATACTGAGAAAGAACTCAGATTTATGAATTAATTAATATACATAAACACCACAAACTTTACCAACTAGAGACTATCTGCACTATATACCACAGTATATAGCTGGCAATAGAAACTTACTGTTGAGGAAAAACATACATCCTATCCCTGAAAGTTCACTGAGAAAGGCATGTATTACAATGTCATGGAGAAGCCTTCCTTTTATAATACTATAGAATAGAATATACACAGTATGTGGCTGGAAGTCGAAATTTACTGTTGAAGAAAAACATACATGATCCTATCCTTGAAAGTGAGTTAACTAATACTGAGAAAGAACTCAGATTTATGAATTAATTAATATACATAAACACCACAAACTTTACCAACTAGAGACTATCTGCACTAAATACCACAGTATACAGCTGGCAATAGAAACTTACTGTTGAGGAAAAACATACAACTATCCCCGACAGTTCACTGAGAAAGGCATGTATTACTATGTATTGGAGAAGCCTTCCTTTTATAATATAGAATAGAATATACACGGCGTGTGGCTGGAAGTAGAAATTTACAGTTGAAGAAAAACATACATGATCCTATCCTTGAAAGTGAGTTTACTAATACTGAGAAAGAACTCAGATTTATGAATTAATTAATATACATAAACACCACAAACTTTACCAACTAGAGACTATCTACACTATAGACCACAGTATATAGCTGGCAATAGAAACTTACTTTTGAGGAAAAATATACAACTATCCCTAACAGTTCACTGAGAAAGGCATGTATTACTATACCATGTAGGAGCCTTCCTTTTATACTAAACAATAGAATATACACAGTATATAGCATGCAATAGAAATATACTGTTGAAGAAAAACATACATGATCCTATCCTTGAAAGAGAGTTTACTAATACTTAGAAAAAACTCAGATTTATGCATTAATTAATATACATAAACACCACAAACTTTACCAACTAGAGACTATCTGCACTATAGACCACAGTATATAGCTGGCAATAGAAACTTACTGTTGAGGAAAAACATACAACTATCCCCAACAGTTCACTGAGAAAGGCTATGCCATGGAGAAGCCTTCCTTTTATAATACTTTTGAATAGAATATACACAGTATGTGGCTGGAAGTAGAAATTTACTGTTGAAGAAAAACATACATGTATATGATCCTAAAAAACAGACAACTATCCTAGTCCAACAAATTAGACTATTCGGGTTAAGATATATTTTAATATTTGGACATTTACGATTATCTTAACCCTTTTGAAGGATTAAAAGGTCCATAAACGTCCAAATATTAAAATTCCTATTAATCCGAAAGTCTAATTTGTTGGACTACAACTATCCCCGACAGTTCACTGAGAAAGGCATGTATTACTATGTCATGGAGAAGCCTTCCTTTTATAATACTATAGAATAGAATATACACAGTGTGTGGCTGGAAGTAGAAATTTACTGTTGAAGAAAAACATACATGATCCTATCCTTGAAAGTGAGTTTACTAATACTGAGAAAGAACTCAGATTTATGAATTAATTAATATACATAAACACCACAAACTTTACCAACTAGAGACTATCTGCACTATATACCACAGTATATAGCTGGCAATAGAAACTTACTGTTGAGGAAAAACATACATCCTATCCCTGAAAGTTCACTGAGAAAGGCATGTATTACAATGTCATGGAGAAGCCTTCCTTTTATAATACTATAGAATAGAATATACACAGTATGTGGCTGGAAGTCGAAATTTACTGTTGAAGAAAAACATACATGATCCTATCCTTGAAAGTGAGTTAACTAATACTGAGAAAGAACTCAGATTTATGAATTAATTAATATACATAAACACCACAAACTTTACCAACTAGAGACTATCTGCACTATAGACCACAGTATATAGCTGGCAATAGAAACTTACTGTTGAGGAAAAACATACATCCTATCCCTGAAAGTTCACTGAGAAAGGCATGTATTACAATGTCATGGAGAAGCCTTCCTTTTATAATACTATAGAATAGAATATACACAGTATGTGGCTGGAAGTAGAAATTTACTGTTGAAGAAAAACATACATGATCCTATCCTTGAAAGTGAGTTTACTAATACTGAGAAAGAACTCAGATTTATGAATTAATTAATATACATAAACACCACAAACTTTACCAACTAGAGACTATCTACACTATAGACCACAGTATATAGCTGGCAATAGAAACTTACTGTTGAGGAAAAACATACATCCTATCCCTGAATGCCTGTAGACACAACTGACAGCTAGTAGTGGGATAAGAGAGAAACCAATAACTGAGTAGAGAACCCAGTCAATATAATCAAGTCATACAAACAGGCAGACAGTCTAGCCTGTGAACCACATGCGTCTGACTATTACACAAACACTATTCTATCAGTGCGTGAGTGTAGGCTTCGTGCACTAGGCTATGATTTCATTGGTTATCATGCAGACCGATGCAGTCTGGCCGCTTTTTGCCTAGGGGCGAGGTCACAGCATATTATTGTGGCTCGTAAATGACCTCATGCCGTCATGCAATCGTTGCATTGTAGTGGGAAGGGGAATCCCGTTGAGCATGCGAGATGTTTATTTATTCTCGATCCTGTATTGGTTTCTAAAATTAGTTGCGGTCCATGTCGTAATGTCTGGGCCATTTAATTTGTTTTATCAATGTCTGGCGTAGAGTGCCCGCTGGACACAATCATATTAATAGCGACACTGAGATTAAATTATGCATTAGGTACTGCATTTCTCGGGAATGTGGTGTGATATTCACTCCAACTGACGAATCACAGACTCAGTATATACGCTGTCTGGAATAATTAGCATTTTCACTGCATGTTTCTGTTCTCCGGAATGCTATCTGACATTTACTCAGTCTCACTGAACAACAGACTCAGTACATACAGTATGGAATAATTAGCATTTTCATTGCATGTTTCTGTTCTCGAGAATGCTATCTGACATTTTACTCAGTCTCATGCACTGAACAACACAGACTCAGTACATACAGTATGGAATAATTAGCATTTTCATTGCACGTTTCTGTTCTCGAGAACTATCTGACATTTACAAAGACTCAGTCACTCTAAAACAAATAGTATGGAATAATTAATATTTTCATATAGACTCGGCTGGCTTCATGCCAATTATGAAACCTTTGTTAACTTTTCTTCAAATATTTTCAATAATTTATAGGTTGGATCTCACACTGGATTATTATAACCATACATTACACGTAAAAATAATAAACAAATAAATAGAATAATATTTTCTTGATATTTATATCAGTTGTGTTGATAATATTATCTTATAAAAATTCTCCTGAGAGTTCTTGTTACCCGAGCCCTGTTAACCCTTTGATGACTGGAGCTTCCTGAAAGTTTGCGAAAACCTGTACCAATGAATTCTCTTGTATATGGGGTCGCCAATAGGGCACCTCATATTTATTAGAGAATGCATTGGCCTAACAATATTGACCTTATTTGTAAGCCAGTGCATCCTGCAATATATGCGATGGCACGGGGTATTTAATGCTGCACCAGCACTGCTACCACCATGAAAGGGTTAATTAGCCTAGGCTAAAAAATTGTCTAGGGCAGAAATATATCCTCGGCTTAATAGCCTAGGATCCACGTAGTTGCATGCTCTACACATATATTTTCAGTTTACAATTGGAAATTGGTCAATTATTATGGCAGACTTAGGTCGGGTCCAGCTTAAATTTGCTGATTATTAAGTTTTACATTGGCTTCATTTTGTTTTTTGACACACTGTAAATCTAACTTCATTTCATTACCATGCAGAACAGAAAAATAACTTCCACATTTATCAACTTTTCTTGACCTACTGGGCAGTTGTATAAACATACTTAATATTGGTTTTATAATAAATGATTGTTATTATTAAACCTTTTAATACATTATTAGGGGCAGTATGTCCCTTATAGGGTCATTCCTCCCCCATCTCGGACCATATTCCCCCCTATGACACATTCCCCATGTCACCCCTGTTAATCTCCCTCTGAATAAAACCAACAGTGAATAATAAATAAAAATAATAATTTTTTATTTGCTGTTGACTGCTAGCGATGGACCATTTTATGGAAAATAATACTTTTCAAGGAGACACAACTCGATAGTTATTGCTTTTATCTAAAAGTTATTGAAGTGAACATCGCTAAAAGCCACGTGTGTTTAATTCTTCCTGGTTCCGTCATGTTTGATTCTGCCTGGTTACTTCATTTTTTATTCTGTCTAGTTATGTCAAAATTATGTTGTTATATTTTGCTATGATACTATCGCGATATGAACTTATCGGAAATATGTGGACATGAACA
The DNA here is from genome assembly GCA_032622095.1 of Siphonodentalium dalli. Lineage (NCBI taxonomy): Eukaryota > Metazoa > Mollusca > Scaphopoda > Gadilida > Siphonodentaliidae > Siphonodentalium > Siphonodentalium dalli. The sequence goes on along the minus strand of CP136062.1, from coordinate 113,460,446 downwards.
TATCGGAAATATGGCTTGTTGCCATTCATCGGAAAGCTCTCACGGAGAGCTTTCCGATGAATGGCAGCAAGCCATATTTCCGACTAAATCCTGAAAAGTTACCCATAATTCTGCTGTGGTTAAGGGTCGATTACTTAGGGCATTACTGTATGTCTACAGTATCCCCAGAAAGGAATTTGATGAGACATGAAGATCTCCAGACCAACAGCTTGTAATGATTGGCAGTTATTGTCTAATAAAATTGTTGGTGGAAATGAACAGATGCTGAATATACTTGATTCTCTGTAACAGGTCAACCAGACTGAGACACTTTTGACTTGTTATTCAAGAATAACAGACAGACTACACTACTGTTAACTACTACCAAGCCCTATTATATGTTATTATGTGGCTTTCTATTTGAGGAACAAGGAAGTAATGTGACGTATAATTGTCAGCCTTGACATCAATCTTGTAAAAAATCAATGCATATATTACTAAGTTCAAATTACTTTAGTTTGCCCTTGCAACAGGAATACGCTACCACACAATGCACAATATTAGATTTCAGTATCTTGTTTTTTGATAATAAATATTTTGTTGTGATTTTTGTATTCAAACATTTTCAAAAATTTTAGCTTAAATTAAATTCTGGACTGGGTTAGGGTCCACAGGTAGGCTTAAAATATATATTTTTTTATTTTGACTACATTCTTATGTTTATTCCTGCCTAAAATTTATTTTAAAAATAAATATTTAGGGCAGATAAGGTCTGTGGGGAAACCCAATCAAAAATATTTTTTCTTTGGCCTTGTAGGATGGTGCATCCCTGAACTTTCTGCATAGATTTATGGGCATAAAATAATAATTTTAAGTCAGTAAGACCAGGCAACTGGAGTCTCTGTCGACAATGGTATATAATTTTCTTCTCCATATATTTTCTAACAATTGGGACAGAAAATGTCGCTATTTTCGGAACCTTACAACTTTTTTTTTTGGAAATCTATCTTTTATAAACACTTTTAAGTGAAATATGTGCTACACCAGATTTTCTCCTGTGTGTGTTTGGTAATAATAATTGAAAATGTGCATTGGAAAGGAGCTTCATAGAAAGTTTGTTGTTGTTGTTGTTGGAAGTGCTTGTTACCTTCTGATTTCCCAAACCTTGCTTGCCATGCATAAAATTCAAATTCCCATTGAAGAATATTTGCGATCCCAAATAGGTGTGTGTAACTTCCACTATTTTGATGTTATCAGTGTTTTAACCCTTTACCCAACAAACCGGCCAAAAAGGCCAAATAAAGCTTCAACAGCCTAAATTATCTTGGGTCTGTCTCAATAAAACCATACAAATATGGATATCATTGGAACCGGCTCATTGACCACATTGTGATGGTTACAGTTATGCCCTGTGCCAATGCATTCTCTTATATATGAGAGTCGACCACCATAGGTCGCCTCGCATATATAAGAGAATGCATTGGCCTAAAAAAAATATTTTTCTACATTCTTTGACATTTTTATAATTTTTAATATGTTAAGCCAATGCATTCTCTTATATATGCGAGGCGACCTATGGTCGACTCGCATATATAAGAGAATGCATTGGCACAGGGCCGTTCTGTTGGGTAAAGGGTTAAGAGGAAATTTATCTTTGAGGTATTCCTCTTGGTTTGGCTAAAAACCGTAACCTTTGTTTTACTGAGATTGATTTGTAATCTCAACTAATGGTTCAGACAGGATAGAAACCCTGATTCATCCTCAAATAGTAAAATATGATCATCAGCATATAGCAAAATTATAATTAGTCTGTGTAGTATCAAGGTTCACAGTGTGTATGTCTTATTAGAGGTTGGCCATTGAGGTGAGCAAATGGAAAAAGAAGAATAAAAAGCACAATACAAGTCGATAGTGGATTATGCCTTGCTTGTAAACATGAACCGCACTAAACTACATGAGCTAAGAACCGGATACATGCCTGAAATTATATGGAAAACTGGCTCCCAGGAAGCGTTTTATGACCTTCTCAATGACACTAACGAGAATACAATGAAGAAACTGTCAATTTACATCAGGAAGGGGTTTAAGATCAATGAAATTAAATAACACCGTTTTATTACTTATATACTTGAGTTCAGGTCGTGACCTCTGTCAAATTATATTTATTTGTATTACTGTGTAATTATGTGCACACAACCTTGTGTAAATGTTATATATATATATATATCGCATGTTACACATGTATGTGTCTGAGAATAAACCATTATAACAAAAAGTCATAACCGAAAAGTTTGAAGATAAATGCGAGTTATAGACTTTGTCTTCAAACTTTTCGGTTATAACTACATGTACATATAAATCTTAATGGAAACAAGAGATATTTCCTAAATACACTCCATTTTTTTTGAGAAGTTGGGTTATAAATAAGACATTTTCAAGTGCCAAACAAGTCCTTATGCACCAGGATCGAAAATCAGTCCTATTGCACCCACACAATTTACAATTGATCTATTAAGTTTGTAAATAGAAATGAAAATATTTTGAAAGGGGATGATGGACTGATAGAGAGGATCAGTCAACAAGCATCAGACATGGATGATGCTAGAATGGCAGATACAAACAGGAGGTTAACAAGTAGTAACATGCGTCAGTAATGCTCCGATTTCACACCCGAGGGCCTCTATGCATGCGTCTAGAATTCACACAATGATGTACTATAAACGTTTTTTTTTTTTTAAACTATTTCGGCATCATCTTAACATTTCTCAACTCTTATCTTAACTTATGCCACATGGTAAACCATCATTACCCAGTGGGAAGCCAGATAAACACTGTCAAGTTGAAACTTCAATTTATTTGTTTCTTTCAAACTATATGCCTATTAAAATTTAGAAGCATATTATTAGTACCACCTTTGTGCTATCCTGCAGGCCAATTATAAAGTTTTATAGTGTTAGTATAAAACAGAATGATGTAATATCAGATGAGGCATACTCATCATTAAATGTGTTGATGTCATCAAAACAATGTCTTTGATAGCATATCCTGGTTGAATCTACAGTGTTTGAGCTCCTATTTCCTGTTATATGTAATATAAGATATCCTATATATGCAAAGAAGAAGAACTAGAATATATTAAATTTAAGCTACCAAAATATCAATGTTGTTTTCAGTGTATCTGTCAGCATCTGTAGCAAATAAATTGGGACATCTTTTTCTCATCGAGGCAAGCTATTTTCATTACCGGTACTTGGGACAGACATTTAGCAGGAGAAATTCCATATTTTGTACAAGTATGTATTTTTGGTCCAATTTTAACACACAGATCAGTTGCACAGATCAAAACAAAACAAAATCATTGTTTCAGCTGCTCCATCATACCAAATAAGTTTTATTAACCCTTCCATGACAAGAGCTTCCAGAAAGTTTGCGAAAACCCTGTGTGAGCTGACAAACTTACATTTGTACATGTACTTAGATACACTTTTGCATACCTTTACATGAATCACAAATCAGGCTTAATGAGAATTGAACCAGCTTTACCATTTACTATGTACAGTACTGCCAGAAGTATATATGACCCTTTAACCACAGCAGAATTATGGGAAATTTTTCAGGCTTTAGTCGGAAATATGGCTTGTTGCCATTCATCGGAAAGCTCTCACAGAGAGCTTTCCGACAAAAGGCAGCAAGCCATATTTCAGACTAAATCCTGAAAAATTCCAAAAATTCTGCAGTGGTTTAGGGGTCGATTATTTAGGACATTACTGTACCTTATATCTATGAGACACCAAGGCCGGGAATCCTTAGTTATGTAGTTTATAAATTCATATAATAAAGGTTAGAACATTATGCGTGTATTTAAGTCCAATCTGATTGGTTCTGGCACTACAAGAGTTATGAACTGAGAAGTCTAATTAAATGTGGCATGCAGCACTGTTGATAAGGAATTCCCTCTAGTCTGATGGAAAGTGATGATTTAAGTGCAAAATGTTCAAGATGCAGGTATCCACCAAGGAGGTCCCCAATCATATTTGATAGAATGTACCAAGGAATGCAAACATAAGCACTATTTGAGTTGGTCACTGTCACATGGCATACTGACTAGAGAATAGAGTTTACTATGAGTGTGTGTCACCAATCACCAATCTCTACCAGAGCGCACAGTCATACTTCCTTTCTGACACTGTCACTGGTTGGTACCAGTTTAAAGAAAAAGTGAGGCATTCTATATTTAGCGCGGGAAAAATTAGTTAGGGATTTCCCGCTGATGTTACGAAATTCCGCCAATATTGTAACTTATTATTGTTTCTTAGTAATATTTTATCAATAATGTGACTTCCCGTAAATTATGGAACACAATTCAAATCACCCAACTTCGTGATATTACTACAAAACAATTTGAATGAATTCATGACTATTTCGTTTATGCAATTGAATCCACCATTGATGAAGTTCTGCATATTGATATTATTTTATGTTTTGAAAATGTACAGCAATACTCTAAATAATTGACTCCTTAACCACAGCAGAATTATGGGTAATTTTTCAGGATTTAGTCGGAAATATGGCTTGTTGCTATTCATTGGAAAGCTCTCAGTGAGAGCTTTCCAATGAATAGCAACAAGCCATATTTCCGACTAAATCCTGAAAAATTACCCATAATTCTTCTGTGGTTAAGGAGTCGATTATTTTGAGCATTACTGTACTGATGAAGTTCTGCATAGGATTTTCTTGGTAGACAGAAAATAGAAACCTTATTGCAATGAGTAGAAATTGAGGGCTACTTTTATGTGTACTAGTATGCAAATTATGACAACATTTGTCCAGGTATGTTGTCATGGGTGCAGTACGCTGTCCGATCGGGTGCAGACATTAATGGCTGACTGGTGTACGCGCCTTGGTGTGTGCACATTAAAGAACTCTACTAAAGTCACCACATGGTTATAAAGTTACTCGGCCATGGTAACACCTGGACCAGTGCGTCTATAAACGAAAGGTTCCTGCACTGAAATATCTACAGATACAGGTACAGATACAATTCCAATATATTCTATTATAAATGATGGGAGAATTAATTTAGTGAAGAAACTTGAAGAGTAAACCTTTCATGACGGGAGCTGCGCTGTAGCGGCATTAAAGATCCTGTGCCAGTGCATTCTCTTACTAGTATATATATGCAAGTCTCCCATAAGGCGCCTATATGAGAATGCACTGGCTTACAAGGTCAAGGTAAATATTGTTAAGCCAATGTATTCTCTTATATATGTGAGGCTCCCTATGGGAGTTTCGCATATATAAGAGAATGCATTGGCAAAGGGTTCTCCCAAAATTTCAGGAAGCTCCAGTCATAGGAGGGTTAAAACTCAATTAGATATTAGAATATGTGAGTCAACAAGTCATAGTACCCTCGATGGGTACAAATGAACGTAAGCCTGTTAATAGTAAAGCTTTAAAGATTGGGAACACTTCGCATGTTAATAACTACTTGAAATATAATATAGCCTGAGCTCTGTCATTAAACAAGACACAGAGAGCAGCAAATGGTATATGTGGTTCAGGAGTCAATTATTTAGTGTAGTGAACACTGACAACAGTCTATGAGTACACTCTTTAACATGTAGTCTCCAATTAATATAGTGTGTGATGTACGAAATATAACATGTGATATCGGCTGGCTGAAGAAGGCATGAGGATGAAAAAATACAGATGGTTTTTTTTATTTTGATCCAGCAGCATGACATCCCTTTGGGCAATATTCCATTAAACTTTTACAAGCAGTTACATGTACATTTATTTGACTTTCAAACTAGATCATGTCATTGTCTGGCACAATGACATCAAAGGCATCCGTTTTTTACCTAAATTGCGTAATTCAACTTAAGGCCATGACTTCACCCAATATAGTTTGTGTGGACTGGTTTTGAAACCCGACTAGAAAATTTATCAGGAAGTCTCGCACACCGATATTAACCATGTCAGCTGATAGTTGTTTACCCCATCATGCTAACAAGCTCAATATTCACGACGTTCAAATAATTGTATGGCCATAATAAAAGGCTGACAAGACTGGTTTTCCAAATCGATCATTTTTGAGATCGTTATTTTTTAGAAAGTATTTTCATACCAAATATCAACGCAATCAGTTAATATTTATTTATTTATTGTGCAAATATGATGATAATTCTTTGTAAAAAAGGGCATAACTCTTGATAGAAACTGCAGGTGAAGCAGATTTCATGCTTGTGGCTATTGACCATAGTTAAACGTTAAACTCTGTTCAGTCAGTTACCTTCTGTACTGAGTTGAATCATGCCATGTAGTAATCGCTTACACTACTGTCACGGTATCTGTTTGGCTGGCTGCGAACAACGGCAACGGTGGTAAACTGCTGATTAGTGAAGGTCAGGAATTCATGCCGGATATCCGCAGATTTTTCAGAAGTTTTATGGGAAATCCCATAATTTTCATAAACAAATAAGATTATAACTGACTTTTTCAGGAACCAATTAGAAGATATAGTTAGTATAGTAGTTCTTTATTGTATTACCGGTATGCATAGCATTTGACCACGCATATAATCTCTAGTTTCTTATCTACTATTTATCAATAATGGTAATTAATAGACGCAACCATTGATGTGGATAGTTTCCAGAATCAAAGTCATGATCTGAGCTGTATAGACTTTGAAGTGCACTCTTCCAATGTCAAAGCGAGTAAAATACAGTGGACCTCTGTGTTAATTCCTTTGATTCTGTAGTTGCCACCTGATGTTGTTGCTTCACAATTTTAAGCCCAGCAATATCAAAGCATTTTGTGAGATGTCAAAAACTATCAGTGCTTTTAAAAAGATGGCACAGACAAGGTGCATCAGGGATTGATAAGTTTTAAATTGATGTACATTATATTTCTAACAAAGTACAGTAATGCCCTAAATAATCGACTCCTTAACCACAGCATAATTATGGGTAACTTTTCAGGATTTAGTCAGAAATATGGCTTGTTGCCATTCATCGGAAAGCTCTGAGAGCTTTCCGATGAATGGCAACATGCAAGCCATATTTATGACTAAATCCTGAAAAGTTACCCATAATTATGCTGTGGTTAAGGAGTCGATTATTTAGGGCATTACTGTACATGTACTTCTAAGGCACCAGTCAAACATGCTATGATATGCATTGGTTGGTGACCATATTTAGATCACATGGCATTTTGTTTTGACGACTCAAGTCCATGATTGGTCTAAATCCTCAAATTTGACATCCAGATTTGCACTCGTTTCCACTTGAGTAGACCTTTACTGAATTAGCCTGTTATATCATCTCGATGTGCGACAATCAAAACAAAACACTGATACATCCTAAATATGGCCTCTAACCGAAGCATAGGGACCCACTCATTCATCGGAAAGCTCTCACTGAGAGCATTCTGATGAATGGCAACAAGCCATATTTCCGACTAAATCCTGAAAAGTTACCCATAATTCTGCTGTGGTTAAGGAGTCCATTATTTAGGGCATTACTGTATACACAAGCTGTTATTGAATAAATTGATTAACTAAAGCTTCTTCTTTTCTTTTTACATCTGAAAAATAGTAATTTCGTGGGTTGAAAAAATCTCCCCGATAGGACCCACTATCTCCCTGATACAGAGCACATATCTCCCTGATCAATATTGTCTCGGTTAACAGGTCTGGTAAGAACCATTATCTGTTTTCAGGTTTACCATCATAATATCATATACTATCAAGTAAACCTTTATGAGATTCCAAGGACTAGAGCCAGAATGGCTGGTGCACAATGGAAAGTTGGCCTCTCCACCCTCACTTTAAATAGGGTCTCCGCACCAGAGAACACTATCAGATATTCATTATCATAGTCCTCAAGATTGACCCCTCTGTGTTTACACACAAGAGAATATATGCACTCCATAGAATTACATGTACCAGCTATGTTGGTTAAATGTGCTTGTCTGCCTGTACTCCAAACCCACCCAATGCAGTACACTAGTACCTCTCCTAGATGTCTGACATTTGTACTGTAAGTATTCAAGCCAGCACAAATACTCTTACTATCAGAGCTTTAATATACAGTAATGCCGTAAACAATCGACTCCTTAACTAACCACAACTGAGAGCTTTCCGATGAATGGCAACAAGACATATTTCCGAATAAATCCTGAAAAGTTAATATTAGGATATGAAATATTGTTAAGATAAAGGAGAGTTAATCAAGACTGGCTCCTCTTGTCTTTGATGACTTGTGGTAGCATTCACATAAAAAGAACCTTATAAAACAATGGATGATCATATAGAGCTAGCTAGGTAATCAATCCGATTTGATGCCCCCCCCCCCCATATCATTGGATTCCAACAACAACAACATTTGAAATGCTGCTTCAGTTATCAGAATCGAGTAATTGCCCAAAAATAATGCTAACCACAGTCAACTATAGTATAAAATTGCCCAAAACCTGTTATTTATCAACATTTTGTTGAATAAAATTTTGCCGGTTTGTCAAATATCTGACACAAAAAGCCACTTGATTTTAGAGTTATCCATCTTCATCCGCAATTTGGTCCAAGACCATCTTCTCATTGGCTGTTTACTGGGCCACATAATATTATCGGTGGTGAAAAATAATATATATCTGATCACTCTGAGCTTTGAAGGGTGGGTTCCTCGACTTGAATCAAATATTTTTTACCCCTGAAACCAAGGAAATAGTAAATTGCGAGCGTAAATTCGGATTATGCATCTTTAAATGGACATGGCTTGCTCGAACCCCATATCTAGGTATCTCAAAACATACCTCTACAGAAGATTTCCAAACAAATTCGTTGATATAGCTTGAAAAATATGTGGGTTTTTTTTTTTTAATATTTTTTAATTATTTGAGAATGTTTTGTTGGTGCAGGTTAAATATTTTAGTTGGCAGTCGCTTGAAAATTGTAACTGTAGACCATGGGAATAAAATCTAGAGCTTTCATCACTCTGAAACTTTAATTATACCACATAATTTTGATGATTAAATGAAGAGAAAGCAGTGAATGATGTTTTTAAATAGTTTCATATTTAGATAACGCAATATACATTTTCCGGACATTCCTTTTCCGATCCCAGAATTCTGATGAACACAAATGGCACAATTTTATTTCGGGGCTCATAGAATGGTAGTTCAGGCGATATCGGGAAAAGTTCAAAAGCAGATATTATTAGGTGTATTTTGGAGGGCCCAACCACCACAGCAATATATACTGAGAGAAAATATTTCTTTTTCACTAATAAGCACCATAATTTCTGCCCTATAGAATTGAACCCAAACAATAAGCAGCAAGAACATACAAAAAAAAATCCTTTAGATCAAAAAGACCTGTATGTGCTTAATACACTCAAGAGAGTATATTGCACTCCACATAGTTACTTGTTAAAAGTTGTCTGTACTCCAAAGTTACCCACAGAAGTACACCAGAACCACTCCTAAACATCTGACAGTTGTACTGTAGTATTCAAGCCAGCAAAAGACTGGCAGAGTTTTATAGGGATTAATTATATGATATGAAATTTTGTTAATATAAATGACAGTTGATCAAGACTGGTCTTTGATGACTCAGCCTCGGGTAAGGCCAAAGAAAATAATACTTGTGGTTTTGGTTTCCCTACATACCCTATTTTAAACCCCCTACCCTAAAGTTTTTGTCATGGTTTTCAAGAAATTTTTCTGACATGTTTTATAAATGAAAAAATATTTTCAATGTCTCAAAATGAGTTGTTATATGTCATTTTTGAAGCATTGTTTTTATTACTATTTATACCAAGATAATTAAAATTACTGTTATCGAAATCTTGCACAAGATATGAAAATCCATAAGACAATGTCAAAATAAACTAGAGGTGTGAATGTCCCACAGGGACCAGCCGAGAGGGCGACGTGGGCGACTTCTTCGCCCTAGCGCTGTCCGCTTCGCCTTATTTTTGCAGTCGGGCGAAGTTTAAGTCGCCCTGAAAATTCCAAAGTTCACTGACGAAAATCGGCAAAATGTCCCAAATAATTTATGATAATTTACAACTGTCAACTGTGATTGCACACAATACTCCACTATCAGGGTGTATCAAGGTGTTATAAAACAATTAACACCTGTATTGCTCCAATCTGGAAGCATGTTGACAACGGAGTCTGATTACTGGCAGCTGTGAAAACATCGTCAGGCCTCAAGTGTTAATCTGGTTGTTGTTATTTTTAGATTACCGTGATTACCACACCTTGCAATGAAAATTACAACTCACACCTCTCACAATGTGTCAATTCATCACTCCATCTATGGAGTTTGGTTAAAGAAATTTTAAAACAAATTCTTTGTGAAGCATATTAAAATTTCAAACGGGATTACTAACAGAGCGCAGTAAAAGTGATTTCGTTTCGGTTTGATAAATATTGTTGGCATTTTTAAAAACCCGAAAAATATGAAATAAAATCCTGTCATTCTCCCACAATTACGATATAAAATGCTGCTATCCTCTCACAATTATGTTTGGGTATTATTAATAGTTATTAGGGTCATGAAGTGAACATAATGACTCCATATTTCAACCATTGTTTCATAAGTTTAATTGACATATTTCATCTCTCCTATTTTCGTTCTATGGCGACTCCTGTCGTAGTACTGATCAATTTAAATTTTGTAGACTCACTTCGCCCTATAGAACGGCCACTTCGCCTTATTTTTATAGTAGGGCGAAGTCATTTCGCCCTGAAAATCGGGTCTAGGCTGGTCCCTGATGTCCCAATGGGACTAAGGATACCCCCCATGTTTTTAAAATACTAAGATGTTTCACATGTCAGTAAACATTTAGTTAAAATAATAAAATAACAGTTCCCATTGCAGGTGCACAAACCTAACTGTAATCTTAAACCTGTTGACCGAAAAATGTAGGAATAAAAGCTCGGACAAAATTATGCATTTTGCAAAAATGTTCTAAGTCGAAAAAGGGGAATAACTCCACAAAAAAAATCGGACAGACATCATAATCGCAGGTGCACAGGTTCTCATGGTACTAAATATCAGTGCCAAGATTAAAAAACATTGACCTAAAAATGTAGAAATAAAAGCTCTGACAAAATTAGGCATGTTGCAAAAAAAATGTCTAAGTCAAAAAAGGGAAATAACTCCACCAAAAAATGCCGGACAGACGTCATAATCGCAGGTGCACATGATCCCATGGTACTAAATGTCTGTGCCAAGTTAAAAACAAATTGACCTAGAAATGTAGGAATAAAAGCTCGGACAAAATTATACATGTTGCAAAAAAATTTCTAAGTCGAAAAAGGGGAATAACTCCAACAAAAAAAGTCCGACAGACGTCATAATCGCAGGTGCACAGGTTCCCATGGTGGTTGATGCCTGTGCCAAATTTCACGGAAATTGATAAAAAAAAACACAGCTGAGAAAAACTCCGGACAAATTTGTGTCCACGGACGGATGGACGGACAAGCTGACTCCAGTATACCCCCCCCCCTTAACTTCGTTGCGGGGGGTATAAAAAATTAATTAAACAAAATAAAAGCCCAAGCCTACCTACTGACCATATTTGTGACATGTAACCCAAACAAGATGTTTATTTTTCTTCGGCCTAATATTCACATGAAAAATGGTAAGAGGAAAAACAATGGATGATCATATAGAACTACATTGTAACTACATGTATATGAGTCATGTAAACCATAATCCAAGCTGGCATTATAGCAAGATCGTTACTATATAAGGATATAACAATTAGCCACCAACCAGTGCGATCTTGTCAATTTATTACCAGTGGATAGTTTTAGTAATGATATTAATGAGCAAATATTTCTTGTTCACCAATTAGATCCAGAATGTCTGTTCTAATTGCACTAAGCAACAAGAACATACAAATTTCACACTGCAAAATGTCCTGCAAAAATATATTTTATGTCATGTTTGTGCATCAGTACCAGTCTCATTAAAAGTTATTGAAGTTTTCATTGGAATGGTCTATTTTCATTTGGAGGGGTGTTCAGGATATATAAGTAGACAACAGACTGACACACAGATAATATAAGTGCAGAACGATTCCTATTTATAAGAGGGAAATGTTCAGATAAAATAAAAATTTCAACCAAAAAATGGTCATTATTATCTGAACATTTCCAAATGTATCTACTATATATTAAGTATAGTAATGCCCTAAATAATCGACTCCTTATAAACCACAGCAGAATTATGGGTAACTTTTCAGGATTTAGTCGGAAATATGGCTTGTTGCCATTCATTGGAAAGCTCTCAGTGAATTATGGGTGGTGAGTGCTTTCCGATGAATGGAAACAAGCCATATTTCTGACTAAATCCTGAAAAGTTACACATAATTCTGCGGTGGTTGAGGAGTCGATTATTTAGGGCATTACTGTACTTGTCAATGAGTATTTAGTATTTTAGTGAGACTGTGTAAGGCCCGTTCCAAAAGACGGATTTTTGTGGACTCGAATCTAATACCAGACCCACAATTGTATTAAATGCGTCAAAAATGCGACGTTTGAAACAATTAGATCCGTGTCAGACGCATCACAGACGAATCTCCGTCCAATTCAGACGAATCTTCGTCGGTGATGCGTCTGAAATCCGTCTTGGTTTCAAACGACGGATTTTTGACGACTCGAATCTAATACATGTGACAAGAAGAGCCGAAAGATGCCGAAGTACGAATGCAAATGATATGATAATGACATAATAATGAGGGAGTTCCCCTTATCTGCGGAAATACCCACATGACGTCATTTGTCGCACGCTCTCTTTGTTTTTAAGAAAGATATATCTATAAGCATTGCTTAGGTAACATTGTGCAAATTGTAATTATTATGGTAGTTTTATTTCTCAACGAACATGGCATGTCACTGACTCATATCTTATATGGATATAGTATCAATGATTTATAATAATTCATATATACCGGTATAAGGGGTAGGGGTTGTAGCAACTGATTTATAATAATTCATATAGACTGATATTCCTTATTGTAAGGAACAGGGGTGGTAGTCTCTGATGTATAATACATAATATATACAGATATTACTTATTATAAGGGTAGGGGTGGTACCACTGATTTATAATATTGCATATATACCGGCATTACTTATTATGAGGGGTGTAGGGGTGGTAACCTCTTATTTATAATAATTCATATATTCCGGTATTACTTATTATAAAGGGCAGAGTGGTAGCCTATGATTTATAATAATTTTTATATACCGGTATTCCTTATTATAAGGGGTAGGGGTGGTAGCCTCAGATTTATAATAATTCATATAAACCGGTATTACTTATTATGAGGGGTAGGGATGGTAGCCTATGATTTATAATAATTCATAGATACCGGTATTCCTTATTATAAAGGATATAGGTGGTAGCCTATGATTTATAATAATTAATATATTTCGGTATTCCTTATTGTAAGGGTCGCGCATATATATATATATACATAATTTATACTGTATTTTAGTATATATATGTATAACATACCGGTATATATAGGCCTCTATATCTACGCGTGACCATTTTGTGACGGTAACCGGGAATCCACCTTTAAATAAATTGACTGATGTATTAGATTTGACGTGACGAAGATGCGTCCGTCTGAAACAAAATTGACCACAGTCGCATCACCAACGGATTTAATACAATTAGATTCGAGTCGACAAAAATCCGTCGTTTGGAACGGGCCTTACACCAGATATTTATAATGTGTTTTCGAACATTTTGGAAATTGTAATGGTAAACACATCATGAAAATGAGTTCTATACAATTTTGCTTGTTCTAGAATGCTTGTTTTACAAGTCTGGGAAGAGGGACCCAATTTTTAAGAGCCTGAATCGATAAACCTCTGCATGGTTCATAGTACTTGACCAAATAGTCCAAAAGTTATGACTAAAAAATTTCATTTAGTTAAACTATTTGACAAATTTAATCAAGGGAGACCCCTCTGGTTCAAATTTAAACATATATATAGATATAAACTCATTTTGCAACATGCAGGCCGAGAGCTTTCCGATGAATGGCAACAAGCCATATTTCTGACTAAATCCTGAAAAGTTACCCATAATTCTGCTGTGGTTAAGGAGTCGATTATTTAGAGCTTTACTGTACCTTGACATCCTTGCACTCAATAACCAATAATCAGCATTTGTTTATCTGGGTCTTGTTATGATAAGAATAACAACAATTAACACATTCTTTCTTAACCCTTTCATGGCGGGAGCTGTGCTGGTGCAGCATTAAAGACCCTGTGCCAGTGCATTATCTTATATATGCGAGTCTCCCATAGGGAGCCTCACATATATAAGATAATGCACTGGCTTACAAGGTCAAGGTAAATATTGTTAGGCCAATGCATTCTCTTATACATGCAATGTTCCCAATGGGAGACTTGCATATACAAGAGAATGCATTGGCACAGGGTCTTTAATGCTGCACCAGCACAGCTCCCGCCATGAAAGGGTTAAGAAAGAATGTGTTAATTGTTGTTATTCTTATCATAACAAGACCCAGATAAACAAATGCTGATTATTGGTTATTGAGTGCAAGGATGTCAAGGTACAGTAAAGCTCTAAATAATCGTTTTTGCAAAATTTCAGGAAGCTCCCGGCCATCATGAAAGAGTTAATCCATATTCATACTTTACAGCTTTATAGTGTAGCAATGAGGTGTATTCATATGACACAGACTATAAGTGCCATACATGTATCCTTTTACATTGACAATTGAGTGATATATGGGGACTTCCAACAGGTGCACATTTTTCAGTGCCAATTTCTATTATTTTCAGATTTAACAGATTTTGTCAAATAAGGTTACGCTTGTTTTCTCCCTCTTTCGTTAGGTTTTTGGGCCATGTTTTGTTTTTCATTGGTCTATCTATCGGAATGAATAAGTTTGGTCAAAGTTAAAAGAAAATGGTAAATGCAATATATAAATATGTATATGGCTAAAAATACAAAGACTGTTGTATGCCATTGAGGTACTAAGCTATTTTGTGTCCCCGGCAGTTATAACTCGTAGGTTCATAGTATTCATTTGGCTGTACACTTGAAAATTTCCTTCAAGTACAACTGCCCAGAACTTTATATTATGGATGGTGGGGGGGGGGGGGGGGAGCTGATGGGCTCTAGGCTGGTTTAGTTTATTGTTGTTTGCTCTTTATATGTCACTGTTGTCAGTTTCATGGGTGGAGGTACTGCAGAGGGTTGAGATTAGGGGGTGGGATGACTACTATTCAAAAGAATAGCTATATTGAATGTCACCTTTTATTCAATTGAGTGTGTCTCCAATACAAATAAATGCCAAAACACATTTCCAAAAACGCTTTGTCCACAAAACAATGCTCCCAATATTTAGACTCAGACATGCAACACTTACCTGCTATGTAAATTTGTTGGAAAACTTGTGTTGTTTAAAATTATAAATAGACATGACATCAAAAAAGTGGAACAATGACCAGGAAAAACCAGCTGAGCGATGACACAATTACAGTGGGAACAAGTGCACTGCACCATGCATACACAATGCCCTAAATAAACGACTCCTTAACCACAGCATAATTATGGGTAATTATTCAGGATTTAGTCGGAAATATGGCTTGTTGCCATTCATCGGAAAGCTCCCGCCTTGAGCATTATATTGAACGAACTCAAAATTAGAACACATGTAACCAAAACTTATTGAGAGCTTGTACCTAGTGAACATGAACTTTTAAATGAAAGTTTTTTTAATCATGAAACATTTCCCCACTCAGTTATACAAGTATACATTGGAATGGTCTATTATTCATTTTGAGGGATGTTCAAGAAATTTAAGCAGATGACAGAGATTCATTTTCATTGCAGGGAAATGTTTAGATAATAAGTTCAACATGGTCGTTTGTTGAACTTATTATTTGAACATTCTCTAAGGTAACTACTCATCAATGAGTATAGTATAGAAAGATAATAGATAGGTTTTAAAATTGCAATTGAAATATGTACACACATACAGGGTGATGTTCTAAAATAGTCACATTGTCTGTCCCAGTTCATGGCAAGTAATATCCACGAGAGGCCGATCACGATCGGCAGATGTTTAACCCATACCCTGGCGATAACGATTAGCTATTTTCATAAATCCTTACACCAACCTTTTCAACAATTCACACCTTACTATTAAAGCTACTCGATCCGATTAAGCACCCCTCAGTTACGTTTTATTTGGCTTCGGGGAGTAAAAAATATTTTAATCAAATCGAGGAACCCATTCCTCAAAGCTCGGAGTAAGCAGATATCAATTTATTTAAATCTATTATCTTTAACCACCTGGAATATTTAGTGGCCGTATGAAAGTTGATGAAGATGGATAACTCTAAAATCAAGTGTTTTTTTTTGTGTCAGATATATGACAAAGTAGCAAAATTTCATTGTACAAAATGTTGATAAATAACAGATTTTGGGCAATTTTATACTATAATGGACTGTGGTTAGCATTATTTTTGTGCAATTAATTGATTCTGATAACAGAAGCGGAATTTCAATAAAACTGTTGTTGTTGGAATCTGATGATATGGGGACCAACAAATCGGATTGAGTACCTTTAAGTTCACAAGTGGCATAAGACTTATTGGGCACCTTCCATATGAACATGGATATGGCATTTGATTCCAACCTATTAAGTCAGTTTAAAATAGATATATAGTCTTATAGAGCTCAGTCCATAGTCAGGCAGAAGAACCATACATAACAGTTAAAGATAAACTATTTTAAAAATTTCGTAAAATATGATTGATAATGATTGGATATAACATACTTTAATGCATAATTATGAGATAACTAGAGGTCACCAGGGATATGAGATTAAAGATATTAGATTTATTACATTGGATAGCATACTGTATGTCTATGGAATGGGTGGGTTAATTTTGATAATATTTTAAAGCAATTAAACCAAATGACCCTCTCTGTACAGGTTAGGGGTGTGTTATCATAAACTATGACTTGAAATATAATATAATCAATGACAAATATTTGAGTTATTAAATGATATAGCAAGGGGTTGATCTTAATCACACTAATGAACTGATCAAACTAGTCTATAAATGCATGTATATGGATTTAGAAGCCCACACAATAAGTCAGTCTCAAGAATACAAGCAACATAATTATTATCCTGCACCCCAAATGTAATAGAGGGAATTTCAAAATAAGACATTTCCTCTAATGTTTTTAGAAATCCTTGCTGAACCTGGCTCAAAGTGAAAGATATAATTTAATATCTGCCTATCAGATATCATGTGTCTATGGAATGGGTTAATATTAATCACAAAATCCATGCAAGACCAGAGAGCTATGTTGGAGTTGAATAATCCTGAGAAGTCACTGTCCACACACTATGGAAATGCAATAAACAACAGATAGCTATTAAACTGCAGCAGTGAGTATCAGATTTCATTACCAGGTATCAATAATAGAGATTACCTCTAGTCTCTCTTTCTGATACCACAGTTGTAAGCTGCTACAGTTATACATGTATATTGTAAGCAAATATCAAATCGGTTCAATTCTTAGTTAAAAAGGGCCATAATTCTGGTATAAAAAACAGGATCTGACCCATATTCAAACTTGATCTGTATTTTGAGTTGATAAACTCGCATACCAAATTTTGTTCTTATCAGTTGAAAAATGGTTGATTTATCAAAATATGCAGAAATTCTATATGAAAGGGCCATAACTCCTTTAAAAAATATCGGATCAAACCCATATTCGAACTCGATCTGTATTTTGGTCCGAGAAACTTGCATACCAAATTTGATTCTGAACAGATAAAAGTTTTTTGAGTTATGGTAGCATGCATGAATTCTAAGTCGAAAAAGGGCCATAACTCTGTAAAAAAAAACTCGGATCGAACCCATAATCGAACTCGATCTGTCTTTTATGCTGAGAAATTTGGTTCCGATCAGATATAAAATGTTCGAGTTATCGCACCATGCGTAAAGTGTCTACAGACAGACAGACAGACAAGACAGACGGACTAACGACGAGTGGTCAATCCGGACAACGACACTATGTTTACCATACTATGGTATGGGTAAACATAAAAACTAATTATTTGATAAATTGTGCTCCCAGCAATACAGAAATGCTTTGTACTCAATGTCAGGAATGGAAAATTTAAATTGCACCATAAAGAGAACATTTAGTACTACACAGTATATGCACTTCAAAGCTAAGTGAAAGCCATTGCTAACAGTCCACATGTACCCTAATAAGTGAGTCAGTTGGAGTTGACAGGTACCCTAGAAAGTACAACAATACTTTAATACCACATCCAACAGTGCATCCAAGGATTAATTTACTCATATTACTATAATGTACATGTACTTGTACATTAGAGCGGAGTAAAAAGTCATCTGTGGATATTTGATGTATCATTGTGTAGGTATGGAGCTTGGCATTAGTGACAGAAGATACCGTACTAGTACAGTTGACTCATCTCTCCAGCTCAAAATTTATTGTTTTATAAACCTGAATATATACAGAAAATTCAGCAAGGAGACACACAACATTAACTGTGAAATCTCATAGAAATTTTGCATCAGTTGATATAGAAACTCATTAAACTGCAGATGCTCACAAACGATGAGTTCACTTTGTAAACTGGCTGCTTAAAATCATATATTCTCATAAACATTTGATAAATTGCGCTCCCAGCAATACAGAAATGCTTTGTACTCACTGTCAGGAATGGAAAATTTGAATTGCACCATAAAGAGAACATTTAGTACTACACAGTATGTATATGCACTTCAAAGCTAAGTGAAAGCCATTGATAACAGTCCACATGTACCCTAATAAGTGAGTCAGTTGGAGTTGACAGGTACCCTAGAAGTACCACAGTACTTACCACACCCAACAGTGCATCCAAGCGCTTAATTTACTCATAGTACTATAATGTACATGTACTTGTACATTAGAGCGGAGTAAAAAGTCATTTGTGGGATATTTTATGTATCATTGTGTAGGTATAGAGCTTGGCATGCACACTGAATGGATAAATTAGTAGTTCTCTCAATGTTATAACTAGATACATAGCTACATACAATTTCCAATTACTAAAGCATGTTACAAGATAGCTTTTCAATAGACATATGATATGAAAATCTGGCAGACTTCAACGTGCAATCAAGCTCTAAAGCCAAAAAATCAATACACACAGAAATGGAATGCCAAAAAATAATAGAGAGTTTGAGCAAAATGAGAGTTCTAATGTTACATGTGGCAAGCAGAACATTGCATTGGCATCTGATAGATTAAACTCAGGTATCTGAATGAGACATTATGAATTCTTGATAAATGTTCAACAAATAGGCCACACCTATTGTGTCATGCATTTCTGTTTGGCATGGTGTCGTCTATTTGCTACATTTAAAAAAAAAAATTGATGGCTCCCATCTAGAGGTGACCTCGATCATCCATATGAAGATTGGTGATGATCGGATGAGGGATGTGGTCTGTTGAGTGTGCCACAGGATTTAGTCATGCAAAGATAAAAAAAAATACAAGATGGCTGCAGACAGCCATGCTTTTTGGCCGAATGATCCCAAATTAACTCGTTCCCATTTGCATGTCAATGATCAGATGAACAGTACGGCCTATAGTACAGTGCTAATGGGTTGAATTTTAAAATCCAAGATGACAACTCGTGGCCATGTTTTTTTGCCAAATGACCCCAAAATGACTCGTTCCCATCTATATGTCGATGTCAACAGCCATGATTTCATAATCATCAGACCAACGGTACCGCCTGTAGCCTGTGCTAATCGATTTACATTGTTTAACACTGAAAACCAAGATGGCAGATGGCGGCCATGTTTTTTGCTGAATGACTCCAAAATGACTAGTTGCCATCTGCCTGTGTAGCCCATGCTAATGGATTGAATTTTGAAATCCAAGATGGCCATATATTTTTGCCGAATGACCCCAAAATAACTCTTTCCCCGTCTACATGTCAAACAGCCATGACAAATTTCATAATGATCCGACCAAAGGTATGACCTTAGCCAGTGGTAATGGAAATTATTGATGAACACACACACACACACAGACAGATACCAGCCCATGGCAACAGCTAAAACAAATCAAAGTACATATGAACCTAAAATAAACGGCCTGTTAAACTATTCCTGGCCATGCATAAAATGTTGTTACAAATTATAGTTAATAAAAAGTGCAGCTGCAAAAATTATGCATGAATAACCTTGGTAGCATGTGTGCAATTCAAATGTTAGTGCGGACATAAAAAAAAAGAGTAATATTTGCTTCTATCAGCTCAGATGCACAAACATATATCAGTTGTAGACATAACGGTAATATCTATCAATAAAACTGTACATCAGGGTCATAGGGGTAACAAGTTCTGTCCGCAATAACCCCACATAAAGCCACAATTAATTGCCTGGAAACCAAAGAACTGCAGAAAAAGAGAACTAAAAGCACTTCATTGAACTCCGTGCAGTCAGGGCAGCAGAGATTCACTGTCTACTGTGTTTGTCTCGGCCCCACTTATTGACCAGAGTGCTCACATTTATAATATTTCCGACGTGTGTCAATATAAACTAATATTTATTATAGGTGAGAACAATTAACTATTTCAATGGGCCTAAAATATAAGTTGCGGCTGGCATATACCGTAAGAGGCATCTCAGGAAAAATCCTGAAACCCAAAAGGCGAGGAACCAAATTTTTATTGGACTCAAGCCTGCAAATAGTGTGTCTGTCATTTGCAGAATGAGGGCCCCCCAGAGGGTGAATTTAGTGATGTTGTCACTAAATTCAACCCTCTGGGGACCTCATTCTGCTTAGGCCTCAACTGCTATGGGAGACCTAGCTAGGATCAGATTGAAGTTCCCCAGTTATAGTTGGTGATGTTCACCCATTAGTTACCTCGATAATGCACTTTTATCTTCAGCAAATTAGGGGATATTGAAACTTCCCAGAAGGGAAATGTTAATTTGAGACCATATATACAGTAATGCCCTATGTAATATATAATAAATCGACTCCTTAACCACAGCAGAATTATGGGTAACTTTTCAGGATTTTAATAGTCGGCAACAAGCCATATTTCCGACTAAATCCTGATAAGTTACCCATAATTCTGCTGTGGTTAAGGAGTCGATTACTTAGGGCATTACTGTACTTCCCAGAAGATGAGGCCTAAGCTGAATGAGGTCTTCAGAAGGTGAATTTGGTAATGCATCACTAATTCACCTTCTGGAGACCTCATTCTGCAAATGACAGACACACTACTTGCTGAATCATGCATGAATCGCTACTCTGGCTGATGCCCGCAGAGATCATCTTCCACCAGGACAAACCCTGGGAACTTTTTGATGTTTTGACCCATTCTGACAGAGAACTTTATATATAGCATTGAACAAACAAGGCATGAAATATATTTCTTTGTTAATACGTGTTCCTCAATAATCTAATTCACATTAGGGGGTGTTCCCAGCTCGAGATTGCATACTTTTCTGTGACTTTTGTGAGCCGACATAACAATAAACCCAGGAGAAAATCCATAATTTTAAGCGACACAAAGCAAAATCACTCACAAAGTCACTTAAATCGTGCAATTTCAAGTTGGGACCTTCACCTGCAGTGAAGTACATGTACATTACTGTGAATGGCTATAATTTCGTTGGTATCAATTTTCGTGGTTCGGCCATTTATGTCTTTTTCGTGGGTTCGTAAATTCGTGGGTCCACCGATACTAACTGTCGTACCCAAACCCCCCATAATAACAATCAATCCAAATAATAGAAGTGCATACACCTTGGCGATTCGTCGGAAATTGCCCACCCACACCGTATAGTCGTATAATTAATTAGCTTGTCGCGTGTCCAAGCTTTTTTTATGACTATTGAGAATGACAACAGCGGTATTGAACTGGGGTGTAGGTCGGTCAAATGTTATTCTCGCCATGTATTTTGTTATGGCTCATTAGCATCACCTACACCTGACTATCTTCATTAAAAATCTGTTAAACTGAGTTTGGGAGAATCTGCTTAACTGCTCCATATGAACTGCTGAAGGGGATTTTGAACTGCTGAACTGGGGTGGAGGTCAGTCAAATAGTGTTCCATCCCTGTATTTGGTTTTGTTCCATCGATAAAAGGTCATTTGCACAACATATATCCAACTGTCCTCGTTAAAAATCGGTTAAACTGCGTTCGGTGGAATCTGCTGAACTGTATCCAATATCGTGCTGAACGGGATTTTGAACTGTTGAACTATGGTGGAGGTTGGTCAAATGGCATTCTCTCTATGTATTTAGTTAAGGCACATCGATCATAATTCATATGCATAACCTATACCCGAATAACTTCATTAGTTCAATTTAGTTAAACTGCGTTCGGGGAATCTGCTGAACTGCCGCATATGAACTGCTGAACGGAATTTTGAAGTGCTTGAACAAATGGTTTTCCCGCCCTGTATATGGTTATGGCCACCGATTACAAGTCAATTGCCCAACATAAACTCTACTAACTTCGTTATAATTGAGTTAAACTGCATTCGCGATAATCTGCTGAACTGCAGCCGCCGTACTGCTGAACGGGATTGTGAACTGTTGAACGGGCATGGCGGGCGTTCAAGATGTGTCCCAGCCATTTTCACAGCCCACGACCGTCTACTGTCGTTATATATGAGTTAAACTGAAATCGGGGAAATCTGATGATCAGCATTTTAGGTGGTAACCTGCTGATTCAGCATTTTAGGTACACCCGTGTTGTATTACACAAACCAACATAACCTAGATAAAAGTCACTATGTTATAACATAACTCCATAGGCTTTGAACACACATTGGGTCAACAGAGTTACATGTACCTCCCGCATGACATTCTCAAAATGCGACCGCGGTAGTTTCGAAGAAAATTGAACACTACGAATAAAGGTACTTGTGCAGTATTAAGGAAAAGGTAAAAACTAAGAAATATATTCCCAGCAATACTTTTTCAACATTATAAGGTTCCCTGTGACTCTGTCAAAACTTCAAAAAGTTCAAAGGTTTTGTACTGGTGGATATATGATCTCTACGGGCGTTAGCCAGAATAGAGATTCATGGCATGATCTAACTATTTGCAGGCTTGAAGCCCAGTGGAAAATTTTGGAATTTAGATGCTGAGGCTGAGATTGTTTTGTTGTGGCACCCAAGATGTACTTTATGTATCATAATTTGTTGAAATTCTTTTGCTATTTAGTGAAAATATCGTAACTTTCCAGAAAAGAGACATGTGGTAAGATGTATAAAGTGTGTCTATTTTCAAGCCTAGAAATGGTGTGTATGTCATTTGCAGAATTAGGACCCCAGAGGGTGAATTTAGTGATGCTACCCAACCAGCAGGCTAGCATAACTAAATTTACCCTATGGGGACTCATTCTGCTTAGACCTCTTCTTCTTGGAAGTATCTATAGTCTCAAATAACATTCATTGTTTTTAGTTACTTTTTCCCTTCTGTTCAGTTCTATATCTCCTAATTTGCAGAGGATAAATTGCATAATCGAGGTGACTAGTGGGTGAACATCACCCATTTCAACAGTGAAACCTGGACATTCCTCAATGATCTACTCATCAGCAAGTATCTAGTCAGTAAAGGAAATACGGTTATACAGCATGGCCTGCCCTGTGTACCCCTCCCCACGTATGAAAAACGCTTAGGCATCATCTTCTGGGAAGTATATATAGTCTCAAATTAACATTGTTTTTTAGTTACTTTTTCCCTTCTGTTCAGTTTCTATATTCCCCAATTTGCATAAGATAAAATGCATAATCGAAGTAAGTAATGGGTAAACATCACTAACTTCAACTGGAAACCTTCAATCTGATCCTAGGTCTCCTATATAGCAGTTGAGGCCTCATCAGAATGAGGTTCCCAGAGGGTGAATTTGGTGATGCTAGCCCACCATGTGGGATAGCATCACTATTAAAATTCACCATCTGGGGACCTCATATAGCAAATGACACACACTATTTCAAAAATATACCCCAATGAACAACTGGCATGATATTGTTGCGTGTATTCCCTCATGTGTTTTATCAATGGTGTGCCTTATCAACTGGGGTTAGTTTGATAGGGTCATTTATATTAGCTTCTAACCCTGGCTGTTAAGATTGTTGATTGGATTAGCAGTTTGTATTGTCTGGTCTATGATGCTGTTTGGTCCACATTATTCAAAGTTTAAACAATCCCACTGTCACGGCATGCACTCGTGTAAGACGATAATTGTGTTGTTAAACTGCAACATGACATTTTATTCTAATGTTGTACCATTGAAATGTGGTTGGGACTAATGAATATTGTTTAAACCAAACTGGAATGGACAGATTATATCTTAAAATGCAACCGGAGACAACACAATATGAGTGCTTGTCAGACAACCCTAAGTTTGATGACCTTATGCGTAACATTGGCAGGGTTTGTACGCTAAATCAACTTCTATGCTTGAAAAGTCCTTAATATCCCACAAAAAAGATTTATATGTATCAATCTATTTAAAATTTGAAGTAAAATAGAGTAACCGCAAGTTGTTACGACAACAAAGTTGCTATTGATAAGCTTACTATAAATAACACTTTTGGTTTTCCCACTTGTATAAAATGTCATCAAATTATGTGCACAGACAATAAATAACATTGTGCAATGTCAGCCATTAGCACAGTAATACACATTGCAGACTGAAAAATGCCTTCAGAAAATGCATTTTCATTCCCATTTGAGAAAGGTATACATGGAAAAGGAAATAAATGTGTATGGAACATGTACATGTACGTATTAGAAGGGAGTACAGAGCAGTTTTTGAGGAGAAAGTTAAGAATACTTAGATGTTGAACAATATATTTGTTGAAGAT
The DNA here is from genome assembly GCA_032622095.1 of Siphonodentalium dalli. Taxonomy (NCBI): domain Eukaryota; kingdom Metazoa; phylum Mollusca; class Scaphopoda; order Gadilida; family Siphonodentaliidae; genus Siphonodentalium; species Siphonodentalium dalli. The sequence continues at coordinate 113,435,521 of CP136062.1, read as the reverse complement.
CATGCAATAATGAAATAGTCCTAGAAAATACCTCACCCGGTCCTCAAAAAGTGGTTAAAAAGTGGTCAAATATATCCCCAAAATCGCGTACCAACCCTGATTGGGTTCAGGCTATCCTGGAAAGATATATTTATCCCAGGTTATCAACAGCGTATCAACGACCATCAGCTTTATTATTGCAAAATCCTGATTGGTTTATAGTGATCAACAGCAGATTCTCGTAGGACAACAATGTTCATTCAGGGCGAATGAACGATTGACTGAACAGCATCTAAATTTTGCGATTCATGACTCCAATCAAATAACATACATCACCCTCTTCAAAACAATCCGATCACAAAGTATCGACTGTCCGGCATCAGAGTTTTCATTGATGTTTTCGCAGCATCAAATCAATTCACCCCTTCTCTCACAGGTCACATGATCACGTGGAGGCTGAGGGAACCAGCCGGAATGATAGCCCTCTTTCATCGCATGACTTCACAGGGACGAGACTTATGGGACTATGAATCAATTAAATATCTGACATTTCATGGATGATAACATTCAGGTATATTTCATACGATGTATGCAGATGACAGATAATCCAATTATTCAATGACTTCATCTCCATCTTAAAGCAGCTCATTTTCCCTATTTTTTTAATTAAATCCAGACAAATTCTCCCATCAGTTATAAAAATATATATTAGAACAATCTATTGTTCATTTGAAGGGGTGTTCAGGAAATATGAGCAGACAACAGTCAAGTTTTAAACTTTGGTATCTTATTCGACTATTGCACTTTATTAGTCATTCCATTGTAACATTGTAACAACCGCGCGTTGGTGTTTATACATTAGGTGCAGGTGGACGATGACGTCATATAATTTTTTCTATAGCTATGAGCCAAATTCTGGTAGCGTGTATGTTTTTATTGTGAAATTGACATGTGACTTCCAGTTAGTAACTGTCTGGAGATTGTTAAATTGCGGAATCGGCAGTGGACCAACAAGACGAAAATAAAATGTTCAACTTCACAACTTCCAAAGAATTGCCATGTGATTTAGGCATATTAGTTTCATTTAGACCAATTTTGTTAGCTTGATGAAAACGAGAGAAGACGTCATGGCATGGTTCATGACGTTGGCTTTTACGGGCCAGAATCGAGATTGCACAATACTTGTCATGTCGTCTCCACCAGGGCCATTGCATGCTGTTACATATATTATTCTTAGATTTATGTCACCGGTAAAAACAAATTAGAGGCACAAATTTTGTGGTTGCTCCACAACTTTCCACACACGATTCATATTATCTACGTAACAATGGTTGTGCATGCAAAATCTCATTATTGGAGATTTATCAATAATGAAAATAAGAACAAAGTATACATGTACATAATAGTTGTTTTACTGACCATTATGTTATTTTTACATGAATCAACTTCGAAGGCCATGAGTCCCTTTAAAGTTAGCCAACAGGCAACAGTGCACAATTACCTTTGCGCTCATATGAGAAACTATGTCCAGGGAGTCCGAAGCAACCAGGGGGGCACAACTTCCAAAAAGGGACATGTTTCTTCCATCAGAAGTAAATTATGTTTTCATTTAAAGATGTATAATCCGAATTAACGCTCCCAAATGACTATTTCTTTGGCTTCGGGGGTGAAAAATATTTGATTCAAGTCAAGGAACCAACCCATCAAAGCTCGGAGTGATCAGATATCTATTTTTATACTTCCATGGTGTAACCAGGGAAGTATATTGTTTTCCGTTTATTTGGAAATACTCAGAAACTAATGGGAGGAGGACCGCGAAATCTCAAGGGAATGTAGGCATCTAAGAGATACTCAAAATGAAGGTATCACGATTTCGGCAAAATGCTTTTTAAGGGAGTTATCTCCTTTTTACGATTATTTTTCATTATTATTATTTTTATTTTACGGGACAATTTTGCAACGCCTTAATATCTGAAAGTATGAGGAGTAGCAAACTGAAAGTTTATATGTATGTTGGGGCAAATCAGTTCTATTCAACAGTCATATAACAAATATTGGCCCCTGCTTTCCTTGTGGAGTTATCTCCCTTTATCTGAAAAAATGTCATTTTACTATCTCAGAAATTACAAGGTCATCCAAATTTGGACGACATGCACACCTCGATATGCCCTACTGGCTACGGGCATCAAAACTTGTGTCTGCGCTTTCCCTGTGGAGTTACCGCCCATAGATAGGCAAATACCATACACCAGGCTGCATAAACTGAGGGTTTTTTTTATCGCATATTCCGGAAATACGGCTTGTTGCCATTCATCAGAAAGCTCACTGAGAGCTTTCCAATGAATGGCAACAAGCATATTTCCAACTAAATCCTGAAAAGTTACCCATCATTCTACTGTGGTTAAGGAGTCGACTATTTAGGGCATTAGTGTATATTTATATAACTTTTTATTAATTTTTTTTTATTGAAATATGTCTGCAGCTTTGATATTATACCATGCAGCGCTCACTCTATGTCAGCCCAATATTCTCCCTGTAAATAATTGATTGATTAGTCTATGACTGCACATTTAAAAACACATCCATTTAATCTATAGAACACTTTTAGTCATCTATGTAAAGAAAATGTGACGTCAGTTCATGTTATGATGTGTTTTATTGGGATATAAAATGCATGACCCAATTAGCAGTTGACCATTCACTGAACAGGATTCAGTGAAACACACAAAGGCGATGTACGGTAGATATTGATATATAAAGTATTTCTTGCTATTATACATCGCAATGAAATGTGATGTTGCAATAAATTAGGATAGGATAGGATATTTTATTTAAATATACACATATTAATGCATAATACATTTGACAAATATTATGTTGTATATTCGAGGGGTGGCATAGTCAGGCTAGACTGTCTTACTGCCACCCCCTTAAAAATGAAAAGATGTTATGATAGGCGGTCATGATTTCTTGTACAATGCACGGCTATATAATTATGTATCACACAATGGTTGTATTATATACATGGAGGGTATACGTCTAGATAAATTGTTTATTGGTTACTCGATGGTTAGTCTCTTTCTTGTCAGTGGGTTGTTCCTTGAAAGTCGAGTAGGAATGTACTGAGTGAGGTTGAGAATTGCGGCATAGGGGAAGTCACTTATTGAGGGCTACCACACAGTCGGGACATCTTTGATTGTTGCATTTAATTGTTGCAGCATATTTTTTAATGCAATCGGCGTGTAAACGTCGTTTAAATGTGTGTCTGGATTGGTATGATGTAAATTCGTTATCTAAGTTGTTCCATATAGTTGGAAAGGAATGAAATGGTAGTTGTTGGGACCAAGATGTTCTTGGTTTTTTTTTAAATAGTGGGTGCTTTTGCCGGGTGGCTGGTCCGGTTTTCCGTTTGGAAAACATGTCGGTAAATGATTCTATTAAACGCATATGATACCAATCATGCATGAACAGCCGCTTGTACTTTGTGGATGTCGTAGATTTTGAGTATATTTTCTTTTTTAAAGAGAGGTTCTGTGTGGCTTCTATATTTCTTATTACATATAACTCGTATTGCGCGTTTTTGAAGCATGAAAATGTTTTTGACCGCAGGGACGTGTCCCCATATTTGAACACCGTAGACTAAATGGCTTTGTATTAGAGCATAATATAATGTTTTAAGTGTGCTACCAGGAAAGAAGTGTTTAACTTTATTGATGTGGTATATGGCATTCACCATTTTTGAACAAACAGAGGACACGTGTTTTTTGAAAGTCAGGTTTTCATCTAGATGGATTCCTAGGAATTTTGTGGAGGATTCGTGCTCAAGATTTCCTATCTAGTTTAGTTCCGTATTATTTAAGTAAACCTTTATAAAGTTCCATTTGTCATCATTGTTCTCTGGGTGTATCAGCATATAGTTGCTTTTTTTAGTATTGATCACTAACTTATTGCTACAGCACCAAGCAAATATGTTGCGTAACTCATTATTCACATAACTTTCTACAAGGATGCCATTTTTTCCACCAGTTACTAGAGTCGTATGGTCTGCGTATGATAAGATATCCATTGTTGTTGAATTTGACATATCGTTAACGTAAATTAAGAAAATTATGGGTCCCAGAATTGATCCCTGGGGCACTCCACACGTCACTTCCGTCAATTTACCATTGAGTTCAACATATTGCCTTCTATTTTTCAGGTAGCTCTGAAACCATGAGTATGTTGTGTGCCTCGTATACCATAGTGATCTAGTTTATGAAGTAAAATATTGTGATTTATCGTGTCAAATGCTTTTGAGAGGTCGAGAAATAGAGCTAAAGTGGAATCTCTTGTCATTTTGTCATTATTTGAGACAACTTAATCGAGGAGGTGTAATACAGTATGGAAGGTTGAGTGATTAGGGCGGAAACGTATTGGTGTTCATAAAGTATGTTTTGTTCATTTAAGAAGTCTAGTAATCGTTTATGCATTATTTTTTCGAGAAGTTTAGAGATAGCTGGAAGAATGCTGATAGGTCTGTAGTTGGAAATTTCATGAGTGGTATTATTTTTTGCGATCGGAACTACTTTAGAAATTTTCATTTTGTCAGGGACTATTCCATACTCTATTAAAGGACAAGTTAAAAATATGCAATAATGCTGGGGCTATTTCCTCAATTGTTTCCTTGATAAGTTTAGTTGATATACCATTGAAATCCCTTGATACTTTCCCTGTCATAGAGAAACATGTGAGGATGATTTCCTGCATAGAGGTCGGAATTATTTTGAAATTGATGTCGTCTGGTCTGCGGTTATGGAGAAAATCTGTAAAATGAAAGTCATTTTCATGTTCATTGAGTTGGCTAGTTTCCCGCCCAATTTTTGAGAAAGAGTCATTGAACTTTTCCCGATATGAGTTTGGAATTTTCAAGTTCTATTCCGTTTTCGGTAAATGTCTTGGGGTTATTATTTGTGTTTCCATTTATCTTCAATGTACCCTTAAGTATTTCCCATGTTTTCTTTAAGTTATTTTTATTTACTTCTAGAATATTTGTATAGTATATATTTTTACTCTTTCTGATTAGTTTATTATATAAGGTACGATAAATTATATGCCAATACATGCATCTTTATAAGATATAGTTAATTCTTGCTATACCACATCGCAATGTAATGTGATGTTGCTGCATTGTTGCAATACATGCCAATACAGCCATCTTTATAATATATAGGTATTGCTTTGCTATTCTACGAAACATGAAATGACACTTTCTGCCTCACCCTCTTTCTCCAGGGTCTCTAACGTACATGTCACAATTTTACAAGGTGTCGCAATTCATGAAGTGACACGACATCTGTATAATAGATTATTCTCTCCGTACTAGTAATTGTCTTAATTTCCGGTGAGGTCTGGGTGGCAGTTTAGCCCCCTTGCAGACTCCCTGCATGTCATGGTGACACTGTGTCCCCTTGGCTCAATTCCGTGCATGTCTGTGCTAACCAGTATACTAATATAACGCCGTCGGTAGCTAATGGGGTGTCTAGACTTCCCTGACAAATAGGAAATAGCATTATCCGAGAATCATCCACACGCTCTCCAAGAGCGTAATAAAGTTACTTGCTGATTTACATTCCATAAACTGATTTATGCTCCCAGACGGGCCATTTTTAATGTGATAATCACAATGAATTATTATAAAGAATATGCTCATCACAAAAAATATGCATTCGATTTGATGCCAGAGGCATTAATACTTCCCGAAATATCTGCAGCAATGAGATACGTTACGATATAACAATAACCTAACAGATGTAACTATGTTAAAATGTTTGCATAAACTGCAAAATAAAGCATAAAGAGTGACAAAAGTTGTAGAATTTACTTTGGAACTCTGGAAGTAGAATCTATCGGCAAAAATTTCAAATGAAAAAGTATAACAAGTTATGCCCAAACCAACCAATATGCACTCATACCGGTACTGGGAAATATGACCATCCCCTATGAGTTGGGGCACACTATTTTTTCGGCTTTATCAGCACAAGTCACATTGCCCTAGACCAACAAATAACTAGAGGTGTGACTGTCCCAATGGGACTACGGATACCCCCCTTTTAAAATAATACTAAGATGTTTGACATGTCAGTAAACATTTAGTTAAAATAATAAAATAACAGTTCCCATTGCAGGTGTACAACCATAACCCTAATCTTAAACCTATTGACCGAAAATTGTAGGAATAAAAGCTTGGACAAAATTATGTATGTTGCGAAAAAAATTCTAAGTCGAAAATGGGGAATAACTCCACACAAAAAATGTCGGACAGACGTCATAATTGCAGGTGCACAGATTCCCATGGTACTAAATATCAGTGCCAAGATTAAAAAACATTGACCGAAAAATGTAGGAATAAAAGCTCGGACAAAATTATGCATGTTGCAAAAAAAGTTTCTAAGTTGAAAAAGGGGGATAACTCCACCAAAATAATGTCGGACAGATGTCATAATCGCAGATGCACAAGTTCCAATGGTACTAAATATCTGTGCCACGTTTCAAAAAAATTTACCAAAAAATGTAGGAATAAAAGCTCGGACAAAAGTATACATGCTGCGAAAAATTTCTAAGTCGAAAAAGGGGGGATAACTCCAAAAAAAGTCGTCCGAGAGACGTCATAATCGCAGGTGCACAGGTTCCCATGGTGGTTGATGTCTGTGCCAAGTTTCACGGAAATTGATCAAAAAACGACTGAGAAAAACTCCGGACAAATTTGTGTCCACGGACGGACGGACGACGGACGGACAAGCTGACTCCAGTATACCCCCCCTAACTTCGTTGCGGGGGGGTATAACTAGGACCTATTGGTGAATACATATCTCATTAACAAGATCATGGCTAGGGTGTAGAAAAATAACTCTTGATGAAAATTGGCGGGAGGAACCCTAATTTGAGCTTGACCTGTATTTTTTGCTGGTAAACCCACATACCAAATTTTATTCCATTCAGTTGAAAATCAGTTGGGCAGTGTGTATTTAACCCTTCCATGACTGGAGCTTCCTGAAATTTTGTGAAAACCATGTGCCAAATTGGCACTGCCAATGCATTCTTATATATATACGAGTCAGCCTATATGGCTTAACACCATTTACCTTGATCTTGTGTGCAAGTGCATTCTCCCTATGGGAGACTCACATATATAAGAGAATGCACTGGCACATGTTCTATAAAGCTGCACCAGCGCAGCTCCCGTCATTAAAGGGTTAATAGGTGTTTCATTAGAGTGGAGAGTAGAAATTCACACTCCTCTGTCAAGTGAACTTATGATTAATTTCCAGGTCTGGGTTTTGGTTTGGCTCATTGGGGTTTAACGTCGATTCAGTCTCTAGGCCACATCAAAACCACATTTTTATGGGTGGAAGAAAGACTGCGCAGAGGGTTAATATCACTGAGAAATCAGTGCACGGAATGTAGAAACCATCAAACCTCTGAAAGGAACTGACAAACTTGCCCAGATACTCGAATGTCACCCTCTCTTAGCCCATGTTAAAAATCCGGTCCTAAAGGGATTCGAACCAACTTTGTTAGCGTTGAACGGTGTAGGTTGTTTGTTGAACTTATTATCTAAACATTTCCCACCAATAAATAAGAATTCTTCTGCACTTATGTTATCATTTTGTCTGGCTGTCGTCTGCTCATATATCCTAAAAACTCCTACTAATGAATAATAGACCATTCCAAGACAACTTTTATAATTGAGTGGGAGAATCCATTTAGTATAGAAAGTGTTAATGCGCCATACCACTGAATGACCCCAAAATGATTCATTCCCATCTAGATGTCAATATTAACAATCACGACAAATTTCATGATGATCCGACGAACACTCCGGATTGTAGCGCGTGCTAATGGATTGAATTTTGAAATTCAAGATGGCCACTGAGTGACCCCCAAAACGACCCGTTCCCGTCTACATGTCAATATCAACAGCTGCGGCATGACAAATTTCAAAGTGATCCGAGCAAAGGTATGACCTAGCTGTAGCTCGTGCCAAATGATTTAGTCATGCAAAGAGTAAAATCCAAGATGGCTGCTGGCGGCCATGTTTTTTTGGCTGAATGACCCCAAAATGACTCGTTCCCATCTACATGTCAATATTAACATCCATGACAAATTTCATGATGATCAGACAAAGAGTATGACCTGCAGCCCTTGCTAATAGAAATTGTTGACCCACATCTCCACACAGACACACACTCGCACGCACACATGGACGACAGATACCAAGCCATGGCAATAGCTCAAACTTTACAAGTAAAGTTGAGCTAAAAAATGTCCCATTATCTCTCCAGTATGTAACAATAAAGAGCGCCTGCTAGTTAAGAAACCCTGGTGATCCTCCATTGGGTGTTGAACTCCTGTTGCCAAGGCGACACAGTGTGTTAAGTCAGAGATAGTATAGACCATTTATATATAAGCACTCTAACCACTAGACAACTGAGCTCCCATTTGAATGAACAACAATTTATTTATGTTGAAGTGTCTTAATTAGTAATGTTTTATGTGAGGAAAGGCAGTTGGTTTATTAACTAATCTGACATGAAATTGGAGACTTTGATCCCAGCATACAGTAATGCCCTAAATAATCAACTCCTGAACCACAGCACAATTATGGGTAACTTTTCAGGATTTAGGTGGAAATAGGGCTTGTTGCCATTCATCGGAAAGCTCTGAGAGCTTTCCGATGAATGGCAACATGCAAGCCATATTTCTGACTAAATCCTGAAAAGTTACCCATAATTATGCTGTGGTTAAAGGCACGGGCGGCGTTCGTTGCAGAAATATTCATATTTGTTCAAATCGCCATCAACGGAAGGAATATTAAAATATATATAGTTTTGTTCATATGCCAAACATAATCAGCGCATAAATAGTATATTGTCGTCCGTAAAGAAGAACCTGCTCATGTTACAGAAGTTTTGCTTCTCTTACATAACACAGCACAATTCTATTGGTTAATCACACACAAATGATATAAACGTTCATTATTATTTCCATATCAGGAAAAAAGTAACAAAGAACCCTTTTTATGTTTACCATGTCCGGATCTAAATTAACATTGTTTACACAAAGTCTGTCTATATTTTACAATTCTTTCTGTTTATGGCCGTTTTTGACGAAGCTGAATATTTTAACAGCATACCCACCGCCAACGCGGCCCTTATAAATCTTGAAGGAGTCCATTATTTAGGGCATTACTGTGTTCATCTACTACAGCGGGTGCATGTGTACTAGATCTACACTATGACAAACATGCCTTTGATATCTGCAATTCATTCCAGATAATTAAGTGCCACTCACTCAGCAGAGTGCATTGAAGGCAAATTGAAATGTATTATTAAAGAGAGGGTATGCATTAAGGGGTTTCTAATACAATTATGTTGACTTTGTCCACTTTCCAAGCCAAATTTGTGTTGGCTCAGATATATATCTGCATGAAATTCATTGTCTCAAACCAGCCTTTATGAAATATATACCTCCACTAATATACATGACATTGTGATATTTAGAAACTGTTTCAAAATTTATGAGTTTGCAAATGATCGATGACATTTAGTTTGATCATTACTTCTGAATGTAATTTTTTCAACCAAAATATACTCAGAATGCCAATGCCATGCCCATTTATTATTAACGTTATTGAAATTCTAACTACAAGATAGAAGTACGGTATCTTACTTCCATCTCTTAATTGTTACAGATGATGCAACCATGTTACATGTGTATATACAAATGTATCTAATAAAGAGTGTAGATGAGATAGAACTAGCGGTCACCCCCACCCCAAAATATAAATAATGATCCAAGACCTAGATACAACAAAGATGAGCCAACCAGTACCAACATTGACCACATGCTCATGACCAGCAGACAGGCAGTATAATAAGTGAAGCAGATAAAAGAAACATAAGAGACACACAAACTGCAAGGCAGAGTTCAGTCCCCTCGCTATGCTACAATAATGCCCTAAATAATCAACTCCTTAACCACAGCAGAATTATGGGTAACTTTTCAGGATTTAGTCAGAAATATGGCTTGTTGCCATTCATCGGAAAGCTCTCAGTGAGAGCTTTCCGATGAATGATTATTTAGGGCATTACTGTAGTCTGTCCACTGCCATTACATATACATAATATTCTAAGGAAATCTTACATTTTTTATCCAAGACTGTTATGATTCATTTTGATTTGATATGGCCAATTTCCCAATGAATATGGACAGTTCAGTTTCTCAAAATAATGCAGATTAAATTGTAACGGACAAGTCTAAAAAAAATATGTAAGGTTTCGTTAAATTGCCTGTTTGTGATGGCGGTGCATGGTCAGACCAGCATAGTCAGGGGACTGAAATCTACCTTGCAGTTTGCGAGACACAATAGAGAATAGACAGCCAAATACACTAGAACGGAAAACCCGAACAAAACGATGGAATACTCCATTGAATGTCCTCATGGTAGTGAACATAAATTTCATTGATTTCCGACACCCAGTAGTCAAGATATTTTCCAGGAAAGACAGAGGATCGGATGCATGTACAGTAATGATGAATGGAAACAAGCCATATTTCCGACTAAATCCTGAAAAGTTACCCATAATTCTGCTATGGTTAAGAAGTCGATTAATTAGGGCATTACTGTAATCCAGTATACCCAACATTTCCTTCCATCATGGGGGTAGAAATATGTAAGATTTCTTATATTCTGTATGCATGATATATGGCATTGGTCAGACCATGTAGCCTTGTGAGAAGACTTGGGTCATATTTGAGCATGCATGCTGAAGCCAGCTAGGCATGTGCAGTAGAATGCTGTATGCTGGCCAGGGCTACAGCCAGCTAAGCATGCGCAGTAGAAGGCTACAGAAAGCCACAGCTGGTAGTCACTAAATATCCTACTGGTACCTGGTAACCCTGAGCTTGGAATGTGGTTGATAGATATATCGGCATAATGTTGCCATATCTATCCACCAATGGTCACGCTCACTGAAGCAATGACATTTGAAGCAATGACTTTTCATTAAACAAGCTTTGGCAATCTTTTGGGTCAGGTGTCCCGCCACGTAAAATCGGCACTTGCATTGTCAAATTATTTACCATTTGCGAAAAGGGACATATATATGATCAGATATCCTACTCTTTTATATATCAGATTTATGGAGGCATGGACTCAGTGCGAGTCTTCATTGCTTCAAATCTGCTTGCTTCAGTGAGCTTGACCATTGGTGGATAGATATGGCAACATTATCAACCACATACCAAGCTCGGGGTCCTGTTAAGATATTTAGTGACCACCAGCTGTAGCTTTCTACTGTGCATGCCTAGCCAGCTAAACTTGGCTACAGCCTGTGGCTCAAATATGACCATTATCTCTGCCTTGCAGTTTGCGAGACACAATGGAGAAGAGCCATCCAAATACCAACATTGACCACATGCTCATGACCAGCAGACAGGCAGTATAATATTAGCAGCAGATGAAGTCACTATTACCCAAGAGCAGACATGCAATTTTACCACACATTTCTCTTAAATTACTTCTTATAGCAGATGTGTTGATGTGAGAATAATAATAATCATTCTTTCTGTCTAGCCGACCAATCCAAAATTGGCCAATAAATCACTGGTTCATTTGGTGTAAGAACAAGACTCAAAACTACTTTAACACTTTTAACCCGGCAGCCCGCTAAAGTGGGCACAACGTAATTTACGTTCATCCCGGCAGCCCGCTTTAGAGGACAGAGCGCAATTGTCGGGAATAATACAATATTTCCAGAGATTTACAAATGATTTTATTGGTTAGCGACTTGTATACCCTTCGGGTGATATTCAGTATCACGAATACCTAGCATGTACACCATTAAGAGAATTTCCGGGCCTGAATATAGACAGCACCTATATGACGTCACGATTACTATTTCGGGGTTTCCTAAAATTCGATGACGCAATCTACTGCCGACAGGTGCATGTGGTGTTTTGAGTCACATTTGATTTTGGATTATTGTTTATCACAAAAACATACCGATAAGATTATTGTTATTACGTTTATGAAATAAAAAAGATAATGTTGACCTTTCTAACGATGTTTTATTTGTGGTATCCGTCTAATGTCTCCTATTTTCGACGTAATGTTACAAAAATCACTGTGCTGCACAACGGCGCGACTTTAATAATAGCTGCATGTGCATATTATAAACATGACATCGACATTCATAATCATTTTGGGAATCCGATCAGGACATTTGCAGTTGTTTTATTTGGAATGTTACTCATAATTCCTAAACTTACTGACAAGTAAATCTCTGTGAGTCTAAAATTGCTAAATGTGGGAGTATATGTCTGTTTCGGTCAAATGGCATCTCTTAGGCGTACGAGCTAGGTTAGTACTGGTCTGCTCTTGCCTTTGATAAAGCACCTATGTTCAATGAACCGATTGGTAAAACATTTGAAACCATGCAGGGTGTCATCACAACCATGTTTATACACCACACTTGCAAAGAATGACACATACATGTAGTGTATGTATTTGTGGAAAACATTGATATGTGAAGTGGATATCCCAGATACAGGTGATACGTGCCACTATAGCATATATTGGGGTTCAATGTCCCTTCTCGGTTCTCACCTGCACACACCTGATATATCATTTAGATGTGAAACCACAACTGGTATATAACATAAATTGAAGGTCACTTGTTAACGATCATAAAACACGCAATTTGCCATATCCGACATCACTCTAAAGGTAGTGTTGCAGCAAAATATCAGGGACACATAATTTTACTTTGGAAGCTGATAATCCAGGGTTCTGGGACATCTATATCTGTATATTCAGGGATGAAAGAGTTAACCCTTTCACTACTAAGCGGATTTTTCACATTCAGGTCTAAAATATGTACAATGGAAAGTTCGATCAGTTCTGATAAAAATAAGACTCTGGAACAAGCTAGGCATTAAAGAGTCCAAACGATTTCACTATCATTCACATTATACTGTTGCGATAAATACAGTAATGCTCTAAATAATAGACTCCTTAACCACAGCAGAATTATGGTTAACTTTTCAGGATTTACTCGGAAATATGGCTTGTTGCCATTCATCGGAAAGCTCTCGGTGACAAGTTACAAGCTGAAATGTTCTTTCGGGCACAAATTTCCAAGTCAAACAAGGGCTGTAACTCTGGTAAAAATGAATGGACAAAACATGTAGTAAGTCTCGGTATCCTTTCCCCCGAACTGTACTATTTTATGTTTATGTAAAGATTTTTAATAGTTTCATCTTAAGATAATGCAATATAACTTTTCTGGACATTCCGTTTTCGATGAATACAAATGGCACTGTTTTTGCACGGGGCCCATACATTGTGTTCGAAGTTGTATTTTTTATGACTCCAATGTGTCTTTCTGGGATATGTAATGCTCGTAGAAAGGTAGTTCTTGTATTTATCCACGTATAATCAATATGGGGAACAATTATTAAGCGAATATTCTTAAATGTATTTTAGAGTGCAAACCATGTGGCTTTAAACCTGCACCGGGCTCGAAAATGATTTACATGTACTTCCTGGATGTCCTGCTGAAATCACATAACACTATAAACAGACACCAAGTAGTTGTATCCAGTTTAAAGGAAGTTTAATTTTACTGTGCCTTTGTGTACCCTGCCAGATAAAACTCTTATTTAAGAGATGTTGAATGCTGAGAACTTGCTATGTTAATAACTTAATAACCTAAGCATGACATGAATTGCATCAGATGTACCTGCCAAGTGCAACAGATATCTACAGTAATGCCATAATTAATCGACTTCTTAACCACAGCAGAATTATGGGTAAATTTTAAGGATTTAATAGGAAATATGGCTTGTTGCCATTCATCGGAAAGCTCTCGCCGAGAGCTTTCCGATGAATGGCAACAAGCCATATTTCCGACTAAATCCTGAAAAGTTACCCATAATTCTGCTGTGGTTTATAGGAAGTCGATTAATTAGGGCATTACTGTATACCAATCAAAAATGAAACATTTCTCAATATTATTTTGACCCTGGCACTCCTGTTTTATGTTTGAAGCACTTATCATTTTTTGCATGAGTAATAGCAAATAACTCGGCCAATTCATCAAGATGCTGTGCATTTCCTCCTCACACAGATATTATATGCACCCACCATAATGTTTTTACATGGAGATGACCTTGACATTTCATATTTGCACATGCAAATCCAGACAGTCTGGTAAGATATCTATTCAGGAGATTATGACCGATAAAAATTTCTTAGGCCAAGTGTTTCCAATTTTCTGTTTAGCTATTGAAGTGGCATAAATTGTTCAAGTATAAATTATATTTTACCAAATACATAACTCAGTGAAGAGGGAATGCCAAACCATAACACCAAACTTATAAAATCATGGGGCACAAAGACTGAAAATATTCCAATGATTATATATATGTTTATTATGCGTTCCATTTCATAAAATTACATGGAATGAATACATTGTACTTGGTGCGTAATCCGATTTATGGCCCCTAAATTACTATTTCTTCAGCTTTTGGGGTAAAAAATATTAGATTTGAGTTGAGGAACCCACCCATCAAAGCCCAGATTGATCAGATTTCGAGTTTTGAAATCTTGTTATTTTCACCACCTCGAATATTCGGCGGCCTGGCATACTATCAATACCAAATTACGTTGAATTTTTTGTTATATATATACCAGTTTTTGGGCAATTTTATACCATAGTTGACAGTGGTTAGCATTATTTTAAGGCAATTAATCAATTCTGTTAACTGAAGTAGCATTTCAAGAAATGTTGTTGTTGGAATCTGATGATATGGGACAATCAAATCGGATTGAGAACCTTTAATCATGGATTGAATACTTGTACTGAATGTTTAAACTAACGTCATGAAATGTTAATAACTGTGCAAGAAATAGGTAACTCTTCTCATACAATTTTGGAGACTATCCATATTTGACAACCATTCTAAAGCACCCCGTAATTATTGCTTTACTAAATACTCATTGAAAAGTAGTTCCCTTAGGAAATGTTCAGATAAAAAGTTCAACAAACGACCTATTTGAATATTTCAATGAATAAGAATCCTTCTGCACATATATGTTTGTCTGTCTGTCATCTGGTTTCCTGAACACCCCTCCAAATGAATAATAGACCATTCCATTGTATACTCTTATAATTGAATAAACGAATCTATCTAGTAAAAAAAAGGGCTAAATTTTCAACACTTCCATTGTTTCTGTAAACCATTAACCATTAATTATGTTGCCACAATATATACTGCTTCTATAGCTGTGGAGGAGTATGACCAGTATTAATATATTGTAAATAAGAAACTAGGGATTACATGTGTGGTCACAACATTGAAACACTATACATATTAACCTGTGCTGATGAATCATTAAAGGTCATGTGCCAGTGCATTCTCTTATATATGCAAGTTTGCTATGAGGAGCCTTAATTGCATATATAAGAGAATGCACTGGCTTACAAGGTCAGTGTAAAATTGTTAAGCAGGGACCAGCCGAGAGGGCGACGTGGGCGAAGAAGTCTCCCTATTCTGGCTCACTTCGCCCTAATTTTGCAGCCGGGTGAAGTTTAAGTCGGCCTGAAATTTCCGAAGTTGACCGACGAAAATCGGCAAAATATTCATCCTAATTTAGTGCCAACATTGTTTGAACCCAGTTATCCATTGACAGGGTCTTCTAACACACCATAATTGTTATTAACATCTGTATTAATCCGATGTGGGAGCATATTCACACCTGAGAGTTGATTGCAGACAGCCGTGAATACATCCTGACTTGTGCTTTTGAGATTATCACACCTAAAGATTACAACTCATACACCTTGCCATGTGTCAGTTTATCACCCCCTGTGTTCAAGTTTGTAAAGACCAGACAACTTTGAAATCAAATTCATTTGTGTAACATGTTAATTAATATCTGTACCCAGCTCAGGCACTTTTAATGAGTGAGAATATTAAAGATTTCGTTTAGCATTTTTTTCGTATTCATAAGCATTTTTTAATTTATTTAGTTTTTTGTATTCATAAGCGGTTGTAAAAATGCCGTTATTATATAAAATGCTACCATTCTCTCACAATTATATTTGGACATTATTCATTGATATTAGAGTGATGATTTGAAAAAAATTATTCCAAATTTGAACCATTGTTTCATCATTTTAATTTAGATATTACATATCTCCTATTTTCGTTATATAGATGACTACTGCACTGGTCGATTTCAATTTTGTAAAGCCGACTTCGCCCTATCGATTGCCCACTTCGCCTTATTTTTGTGACAGGGAGAAGTCACTTCGCCCTGAAAATCAGGTCTAGGCTGGTCCCTGTTGTTAAGCCAATGCATTTTCTTATAATATGCAAGATGCCCTATGGGTGCGAATACATTGGCAAAATTTCAGAAGCTCCCATCATGAAAGGGTAAACAATATCCCATTAATGGTCCACGAAAAGAGACAGAAATCATAGCATTTATAAACTACCACATGCATTTGTTTTACGAAAATTAGGGGATTGCCCATAAAGATTCTGAACAAGCTGGCGATCTTGACTGATTAGCCCAGGTTGCTGCCAGAGTTTGCAGCCAATAAAAAAACAACATTTGTACAGGTGGTCAGTATTTTACATGTGCGATCGATGACCAAATTCTGTCAACACAACGTGTATAGATCTGCATGTTTATGACACAGTAAGAAAATGAAAGTGTCAATGACACTGTAGCTCAACTTGGAAAAGGAATAATTTCATATGTTACAGTCAATGGTGCGATTAGGAATGCAGAAAGTTGAAAGGTCTAAGTAATACTAGATTATCAACATGAAGACATATATATAAAGTAAAATCCAAGATGGTTGCTGATGGCTATGTTTTCCAATGAAATTCAAAAACATTTGATAGCTTGCATCTAGTAGATCAGTATCAAGATTAATATGAAGTTTGGTGATGATCGGATTGAGGGAAGTGGACTGTTGGGTGTGCCAAAGGATTTAGTTATGCAAAGAGTAAAATCCAAGATGGCTGCCAGCAGACATGTTTTATGGCCGACTGACCCCAAAATGACTTGTTCCCATCTACATGTCAATGTCAACAGCCATGACAAATTACATAATGATCAGACCAAAGGTACGACCTGTAGCCCGTGCCAAAGGATTTAGTCATGCAAAGAGTAAAATCCAAGATGGCTGCTGGCGACCATGTTTTTTGGCTGAATGACCCCAAAATGACAAGTTCCCATATACATGTCATTGTTAACATCCATGACATATTTCATGATAATCCGACCCAAGGTACGACCTGTAGCCCATGCCAAAGGATTTAGTCATGCAAAGAGTAAAATCCAAGATGGCTGCTGGGCCATGTTTTTTGGCAGAACGACCCCAAAATTGACAAATTTCATAATGATCCGACCAAAGGTATGATCTGTAGCCTGTGCCAAAGGATTTAGATATGCAAAGAGTAAAATCCAAGATGGCTGTTGACATTCGGCCATAAAACAGGCCATGTTTTATGGCCGAATGACCCCAAAATGACTTGTTCCCATCTACATGTCATTGTTAACATTGATGACATATTTCATGATCCGATCAAAGGTACGACATGTAGCCCATGCCAAAGGATTTAGTCATGCAAAGAGTAAAATCCAAGATGGCTGCTGGTGGCCATGTTTTTTGGCCGAACGACCCCAAAATTACTCGTTCCCATCTACATGTCAATATTAACATCCTTGACAAATTTCATGATGATCAGACGAACAGTACGATCTGTAGCCCATGTCAATGGATTGAAATTTTAAATCCAAGATGGCCACTGGCGGCCAGGTTTTCTTTCCGAATGACCCCAAAATGACTCGTTCCCATCTACAAGTCAATGTCAACAGCTATGACAAATTTTATAATGATCCGACCAAAGGTACAACCTGTAGCCCGTGCTAAAGGAAATTGTTGATGACACACACATGCACACACACACACACACAGACAACGTATACCAAGCCATGGCAATAGCTCAAACTTTAGAAAGTAAAGTTGAGCTAAAAAGGCTTATAAATACGTTTTGGACTGCTATTTCTGTTACCCTTTCATGACGGGAGATGCACTGTGCGGCATTAAAGATCCTGCGCCAGTGCATTATCTTATATATGTGAGTCTCCCATAGGGAGCCTAGTATATATAAGAAAGAAAATGCATTGGCTGACAAATGCATTCTCTTATCTATGTGAGGCTCACTATGGGAGACTCGCATATATAAGAGAATGCATTGGCACAGGGTTTTCGTAATATTCAGGAAGCTCCATTTGGACAATTGTGGACTATTGATCATATTTCAATCAATTATGTTGATGCCCATGATAAGAATATAGGTAAGCATTTTGATAAAATGGTAACTTGGTTAATTGTAAGTGATTATTACATGGCCCGATTCAACTCTACAGGGAAGGAAATTGACCGAACAGAGTTGAATATTTAACTGGTGCAAACATGTTCCTATGAAATGTCAACAGGTTTATTATGCTAATCTGGCTGCTGTTCAATAAGAAATAGGCATAAAATATACAGTAATGCCCTAAATAATCGACTCCTTAACCACAGCAGAATTATGGGTAATTTTTCAGGATTTAGTCGGAAATATGGCTTGTTGCCATTCATTGGAAAGCTCTCACTGAGACCTTTCCGATGAATGGCAACAAGCCATATTTCCAACTAAATCCTGAAAATTTACCCATAATTCTGCTGTGATTAACAAGTCGATTATTTAGGGAATTACAGTATCAGGGAGAAGTGAATTGTTATCAGGGAGAAGAAGCAATGACTGAGGTTCAATATACACCCCGACGTCATGCTTCTATGATCAAATAAGTATTGTGCAACACAAGAGCCCATTTATAAAGTGAGTCCAGTGAGAGAGCCCATAATAGTGAGCAAGAACACCAATAAGATTAGTAAATAAACATTAACTATGCTGTTGGGACATATGTATGCTGGTGAATGAGAGAGAAGTCACATCTCCCTGGGACGAAAATAGGGAGAAGTGGTACATTTTAGGGTGAAGATGTCTCCCAAGGCTGGTCCCTGAAAACCAATACACGTACATAATTTACAAATGAAACCACTCTATGTATGAACCATCCGTCAACTCTGTTTCCACTTTGTTCAAATAGGGAGGTCTGTTAACAGAGGGAGAAAAATTTAGTCAAATTAGAGAAACATAAAACCATATACCAATGTGACTGAACGTTTATGGCCTAGAATAACTTATATGTTTTGCATAGTGTACACACTGATAATATTCATGTCAATAGAACCAATCTTCACTTTATAAGTGTGAACTATGAATATCTTTTAAGTACTACTTTATTTATCTCAGTATACAATGGAGTAAAATGTCTAGACGGCTGGCCTTTATCAATAGTCAAGAGATAATACAGAAACAGGGTTGGGTTATCCATTTCTTTATACTCATTGATAAGTAGTTTTTTGTTCAGATAATACATTGTAAGTTATAATTATATGCCATTTGTTATTTTCTGATAATTAAAGAATTTAAAGTGACCTAAGTAATGCTCTAATTAATCGACCTCTTAACCACAGCCGAATTATGGGTAACTTTTCAGGATTTAGTCGGAAATATGTCTTGTTGCCATTCATCGGAAAGCTCTCGGGGAGCGATCCATGTGGTATTAATTTTGTCAATGTCTCAAACCCCATTTACATGAGGTCATTTGTACCTGGTATATACTATTTTTAGGTAGATTGTTTTGTACCTGGAACATATTTTTGCCATGTGAACAGATTTGTTCAGGGTATATTTCAAGTTTAGGCCCACAGTTGACTACTATGTATACTATTTCATACTACATATAGTGTAAAAAATTTAAAATATTTCCTTTAAATTTTGTTTATTTGGGAGATTTAAGCTTCTGAGAATATCTGACAAGTTTTACATGTAATTTCAGTATGACCTACAGTAATGCCGTAAATAATCGACTCCTTAACCACAGCAGAATTATGGGTAACTTTTCAGGATTTAGTCGGAAATATGGCTTGTTGCCATTCATCGGAAAGCTCTCGGTGAGAGCTTTCCGATGAATGGCAACATGCCATATTTCCGACTAAATCCTGAAAAGTTACCCATAATTCTGCTGTGTTTAAGGAGTCGATTATTTAGAGCATTACTGTAGCTAATCATAATTATGTTGGACATTTTGACCTATACCATTCAGAAAATTATTATCACGCATGTAATGAATAGGAATCTTCCTGCACATCTATTATATGTCTGTCTGATTAAACTTCCTGACCAGCATGCGGATGAATAGACCACATTCCAATGTATACTTTTTTAACTGAAATTGGGGATTTCCCGTCAAAATGACGGGTGACGACACATGCAGGAAAATATCATCACAGCTGCACCACTTAAAACGATATAAAGAAAGCCGGCAAATGGTGTGCGTTTTCTAATGGCGGGCGCCTTGAAAACACCATTCGTCTTCGGAGAAGGGAAAATATCGCATTGTAACCGTTGGGGGGGAAACGCGTTATATCTCAGGGCCTGAAATTTTGCACGTCATATTTCAAGATGTGCCACAGGACATGGTCCAAATTTGGGCGCTATCAGACATGAGGGTCATACATTTTTAAATGCGCCAAAAGCATGACAAGGTTACAGACAGACGCACACACTTGGCTTTTATATACAGAGTAGATAGTTGAGATAATCAACCGTAGTAAAGACAGGGTTAATGTTAGCATATGTTGGCCTCCACCAGGTGTGCTTCACTGGATCTCAGTTACCTGTAATATATAATGCCAGCTAATAAATAAACTGACAAAATGTCTAGACGACTGACTGTGATTTACCTGAGGGAAATAAGTGACAGGTTTTTGTTGCATAAATCTAATACACAGGCATAGCTGGATGGTATAAACCATCAACATGTGATGCATATGACCAGGTGTGAATACAGAAAATATTATAGCACTGAGACCATATGGATCTCATGAGTTATGATATGCTATTTGAGGGGAAAGGGGTGGGGATGGGTGACCATATGGAGATCATAGGGGATTTGAACTTTGCCCGACTGCAAAAATAAGGCGAAGCGGACGGCGCTAGGGCGAGTTCTTCGCCCACGTCGCCCTCTCGGCTGTTCCCTGGGGGATATTATGGCTCTGTGAGACGATATGGATATCTAATGAGTCATGATATGTTATTTGAGGAGCTGGGTAGCATGGCAAACTCAGGGACCATATCAATGTCATGAATCATTGATGTGTTATACAGAACGGGGGCGGTGTGGGGTGGGAGGGCATGGTGGTAAATATGGCATTGTGAACCGATATAAAATTCACGATGATAGGTTATTTAGGGGTGGGGGTGGCAACTAATACAACATTGTGAAACAATATGGATGTCATGATACTAGGTTTTTTATTGGATGGGGACAGGTCTAATAATATGGAACTGTGAGTCAATAAGTTGTTAGAGGGCAGGTCAAAATAATATTCATTAGATTCTATATATTTTATATGATTATTATATTTTTGGTGTCTTTGGTAAACAATTTATCCAACAAGGGGCTGTTAAAAAAAATATATATAATCATTCAATATCCAATTTTTGAAAATACACTGAATTATTATTATAAACATTTTGTTCCAACATACTAGTATGGACCCAAAATCGGTCAAACATATTGACCCAAATTAGTTATATTGATTTGTGATGTGTTTTGAACAGTGCATGCCACCCACATGCCTGGGGAGGGCCAGTTGGCAAGTCTGCAGATTAGCCATAAAAAAAACAACTAACATGGTGAAGTCAGTCTCAGCAATTAGAGGGTGTATAGCAGGCATCTTCTATTCAGCAAATAATGGGTGCATAGCAGGGCATGTTATATGGAATTTCCACCAATAACTGGGTCAGTGGTCTGTCTGCTGAATTTATAGCTCTGGCTGCCAAACTGTTGTTTGACATTTTAGATTTAGTATGGATAAAAGAAAATAGCAAGATAGCCCAACATGCAGTACCATAGATAAAGGTAGCTACCACAGCACAAGCAGCTACCACAGCACAAGCAGCATGCCAGGTGCAGCTGCAGGTTGTTCAATCCAGAGTGACATGCCAGGTAGTAGTGCACTAAATGTCTGCCAGACATGTCAGGTAAGCCTCCATATCCTGGTGGCAAATTGGGCTGGAGTTAGCGAAGGATGGGCTTGGTTAGTAGCTGTTGGGATATGACATGAGTGATTTAAAGCGGTGTAGTTCTTGTCTGAAAAATGCTGAAAGATTTATTTCCCAGGCTTCAGAAAAAGATGGTAACACCTTGAGACATGAGTGATTTAACACATTGACGGCCACTGCGTACTTTTTGCATCACCTGCGTACATGTATTTCTCAATAAAAATTAATACAGGAAATAAAAAGAGATGCCAAAGGACAATAATTATATTTCCAAGATAATGCTGACCACCAGTGTACTGTTCCACTAAATTCCTCAGAAAAATAATGCTCTTCGAGGATACATTAATAGACAATTATTATAGACAATTTAAATTGTCTTCAAAACATTCAAATACTGAAATATACCGTATTTTAAAGAGTCAATATCGCGAAAGGCTATTCCGATTCTGCCTGGATTACGTTGCGATTACATTGTTAAATAAAACATGTGCCTATCGCGATTCATACATTACCATAAATCACGATGAAGATTAAATCAATGTTAGCCAGTGATAATTGATCAGGAATATTGTATACAGCATTATGAATTTCAGGTACTCCAGAGAAGGAGGCATGCCAGGGGAGTCCAGTGGGTACCCGAAAAGTGCCCTCCTGACTGGTTTGTGCCCTCCTGACTGGTTTGCCCCCTTGCCCTTTGGTGCTTCCAGTGTCCCTGATGAAATAAGTGAAAGTGAGCATAAGATTTAATCGAAATTGTTCTAATTTGTTCTGCAGTGTTGGTGGTACAGTAATGCCCTAATTAATCGACTCCATAACCACAACATAATTATGGGTAATTTTTCAGGATTTAATCGGAAATATGGCTTGTTGCCGATGAATGGCAACAAGCCATATTTCCGACTAAATCCTGAAAAATTACCCATAATTCTGCTGTGGTTAAGGAGTCGATTACTTAGAGCATTACTGTATACAAAGCATTGACATTATACTTATTATACTCACATATTCAAAATATTTTCAAGAACAATTGTCCGAACTTAAATTATTGCCTCCGTGACTGAAAAAACATACTTCATTGTCACCAATGATATAAAAACTGAGTCACATATTCATATCAAATTATAATATGAGAGTAGCTGGCCATTAGATATTGAGGTAAAAAATAATATAAATAATTAATATAAACTAGGTAATTTTGCCCCATGCAGGGAGGGGGGAGGAGGGAAATGAAGGAGATAAACTGTTACACCGTAAAAGCAATAGGGATTATTCTTTTCTCTGGAATTTATATTTATTCATTTAATCGCCATGATATAAAATAGAAATAAAATATTCCATAGCCATGTTGTTTATGTTTATGAGAGCTGGCCGAACTTGGTGTACAGTAATGCTCTAAGTAATCGACTCCTTAAACACAGGAGAATTATGGGTAACTTTTCAGGATTTAGTCGGAGAGCTTTCCGATGAATGGCAACAAGCCATATTTCCGACTAAATCCTGAAAAGTTACCCATAATTCTCCTGTGTTTAAGGAGTCGATTACTTAGATCATTACTGTAGGTTTGACTCCCAGTACGGGTCATCCCAAGAATTCACTTCCACAAAAATATTCGGGAGTGAGTTTTAATGCTGATTTCATCACGAGGGATGTAAATATTATCCACAAAAGGCTGGATTCGGTCGAAACCTTTGATAATTGGCCTCTAATGGTGTACCATCTCATTGATAATGAAAATAAATAAATATAGGTTTTGTGGAACGGGTCCTGTATCCGCCGAGGGGAAAATGCAGTCAATGTTTTCAATGTCGTGGAAACACTAGTGGACCTACTTTTGTTGTATCAGCCAATAGAAGAAACAGAGTAGATTTGCTGATCGTTTTGCATCCATGTTCTACCTAAGTTACTATGCTATCAACCGCAATAACTTTAAAATATAGAAAATTTATTAGATAAAAATTAATTGCTGTATACGGAAACACGCCCGTTGAAGTTAAACGACCACTATTCAAGACTCGGCAGAAAGTTCGGATGCATAACGCACCGGAATATAACATGATTAAATTATCGGCGGTCATTTTTCGTAACCTAACTGCAGCAACGTAACCAGCGGACTCCAAAGCATGTGTTCTAGCGATGTCAGGTTTGATCACTTCCTCAGTTCGTGTTAGATCGGTCCGAGAGTGTATTCTCGCTAGAAATCAAATAAAGTTGTCAACTATTTAAATTTCTTAGTACTGTCCCAACGAAATTGAGAAGTAAACATCTTTATACCTGTATACATATGGAATATGTCCTGTGGTATGACAGAAGGGGAAAAATTGGCTGGGGGAATGGGGCCCAAAAAGGGATCCCCTGCCGCTATAGCGGAAACCCTGATATACTGGTACTGTATGTGAATACTTAGGTGAAATAGGCATTGTACATGTACATGCATGTATTTTGTTGCCAAATCAACACATCTAGTAACTTAATTGGCTTAATTATAAAGTTAATTTCGATATTATGAATATTTTAAATCAAATTTGTGAGTTATTTCCAGTTGGTAATTGTGGCAAGCATTTTAGTCAATTAGATCATTGCTGCTGATAACATTAAGCCAGAGTAAACTATTACTCTTCATTTTGTATGCCCAGAATCAAATTACTATCCCTGGCATCACAATTTATCAGAAGTTATTCATGCTTACTTACCAAAACAAAGATTAGATGCTATTACCACATCAATCCTTAACCCTTCCATGACTGGAGCTTTCTGAAACCCTGTGCCAATGAATTCTGTTATATATGCCATAGGGAGCCTTAGAGGATGCATTGGCCTGACAATATTTACCTTGACCTTGTATGCCAGTGCATTCTCTTATATAAATGTATGTGAGGCTCCCTGTGGGAGACTCACATATATAAGAGAATGAACTGGCACAGGATCTTTAATGCTGCCCCAGCGCAGCTCACGCCATGAAAGGGTTAATCAATTGACAATACATTACTGCTTTGTGGCTTCAATATAACACACCTTCAAACAATAGACAAATCAGTAAACATTTACATTGGTATGTCATACAAGTTAGACCAACTAGTATTTTACAGTTTTTTTTTAATCTAATTGCTGCACTGTTATGCTGTGTCAATTCTCATCTGCATCAATATGTTGTTTTTGGGGGGCACCTTGCATGTTTTATACTCTTGTTTGATTTTTGTTATATTATATTTCATTCTGTTTTTTTTTTTAGTTTGGTTTTTCTCAATAATCATATATTTAGATTTTTCAAACTGGCCGAATTATGAAAAGTGGCCAAACAAATTCAGAAATGGCCAAAAAATTTACCAAAATTTTTTTCTAACCAGCACTTTAACCCTATAAGTGATGCACAGTTGATAATTTCAAGCTAAAGAGGGTTCTGAGATTTCAAGCTGACTGTTCTCATGATGGATACAGTAATGCTCTAATTAATCGACTTCTTAACCACAGCAGAATTATGGGTAACTTTTCAGGATTTAGTCAGAAATATGGCTTGTTGCTATTCATCGGAAAGCTCTCGGGGAGAGCTTTCCGATGAATGGCAACAAGCAATATTTCCGACTAAATCCTGAAAAGTTACCAATAATTCTGCTGTGGTTAAGAAGTCGATTAATTAGAGCATTACTGTAGGTCATTCCTCCACATGAGTCACAGACACATAGGAGGATGTTCCCTTTTAAATCAAACCATGAGTACTTGAAAAGTCAAAGGAAACAATTCACAGGCGACATGTGAGATTTGACTTGTCAAACAAGACACCCAAACACATCTACAGACGAGAGATTTCACCACTGACCAATCGAGACATCCGTTGATGAAAGCTTCACTTGAAACTGTCTCAAGTGGACAAACGAATGTGAAGGTTGTGTCACCACATGTCATAAAATATGTCTGGGCATTCAAATTGTCACAATATCCAATAAAATGTTATCGGCAAAATCGACATGGAAAATATGTTACCACCACTTCATAATTCAGATGGAATGTAGGTTAAAGGAAGCATGGAGAGGCTATAAACAATGGAAGACAGTACTCCATATATAAATTGCTTGAAATTTTATCATAAACAAAGAATCATTGCATGCATTTTCTTGTTTTATGATGTCATTAATGTATTGGGTGTTGGCATATTTAATTGTGAATTGACAATAATATCTGAGCATGTGATGTTGTATATAAGAACAATAGAGATAGCACAATATGGTGATGAATAAAGCATGTGTAACATCAAATGACATTTGCAGTGGCCAGGGCTTATTTAATTGTGAGGAAGGAAATCACACAGCATGTGACATGCCAGCCAGTACATGTATATAAGAACAATTGAGATGGTACAGCATGGTAATGAATAAAGCATTAAGTGTAACTGTAACATCAAAAGACATTTGAAACACTTATTTAATTGCCTGATAGGAAATCAAGCATTTCAGCATTTCATGACATGCTAGTTGTACCAGAGGCAAGCATCAGAGATGGTGCCCTCAAGATTTGGTAGCATAAGGAAATTAAGGCTTCGGTAGAGGCTATAGCCTTGAAATAGTGTGTCTAGCATCACCAAATTCACCCTCTGGAGACCTCATTCTGCTATGGAAGAGCTATAGAATCCGATTGAAGTTCCCCAGTTGAAGTTGGTAATGTGCACACATTTGTCACCTTGATTATGCATTTATATTTTGCAAATTAGGAGATATGGAAACTGAACAGAAGGGAAAAAGTAACTAAAACAATGTTAATTTGAGATATAGATGCTTCCCAGAAGATGAGGCCTAAGCAGAATGAGGACCCCAGAGGGTGAATTTGGTGATGCTAGCCCACTTTGTAGGATAGCATCACTAAATTCACCCTCTCTAGCATCGCTAGGGCATGGCAAAATACGCTGTGGTAATTCCAATGAAACTGTCAATGACACTGTAGCTCAACTTGGAAAGGGAATAATTTCATGTGTTACAGTCAATGGACCAATTAGGAATTCGGAAAGTTGAAAGGTCTAGTAAGTAGTACTAGATTATTGACATGAAGAGATATCTATAAAGTAAAAAAAAATATTGTTGCTGGCGGCTATGTTTTCCATTGAAATTAAAAAACATTTGCTAGATTCCATCTAGTAGATCAAGATTAATATGAAGTTTGGTGATGATCGGATGATTAGTAGTGTTGCCTAAGGATTTAGTCATGCAAAGAGCAAGACAGCTGCCAGAGGACATGTTTTATGGCCGAATGAGCCTAAAATGACTCGTTCCCATCTACATGTCAATGTTAACAGCCATATGACAAATTTCACGTTGATCCGACCAAAGGTATGATCTGTAGCCCGTGCCAAAGGATTTAGTTATGCAGAGTAAAATCCAAGGTGGCTGCTGGACCCCAAATATGACTCGTTCCCATCTACATGTCAATATTAACATCCGTGACAAATTTCATGGTGATCAGACAAACAGTACAGCCTGTAGCCCGTGCTAATGGATTGAATTTTGAAATCCAAGATGGCTGCTGGCGGCCATGTTTTTTTGCCGAATGACCCCAAAATGACTCGTTCTCATCTACATGTCAATGTCAACAGCCATGACAAATTTCATGGTGATCAGACAAACAGTACAGCCTGTAGCCCGTGCTAATGGATTGAATTTTGAAATCCAAGATGGCTGCTGGCGGCCATGTTTTTTTGCCGAATGACCCCAAAATGACTCGTTCCCATCTACATGTCAATGTCAACAGCCATGACAAATTTCATGATGATGAGATGAACAGTACGACCTGTAGCCCGTGCTAATGGATTGAATTTTGAAATCCAAGATGGCCGCTGGTGGCCATGTTTTTTTCCGAATGATCCCAAAATGACTCGTTCCCATCTAAATGTCAATGTCAGAAGCTATATACCAAGCCATGGCAATAGCTCAATCTTTACAAAGTAAAGATGAGCTAACAATGGGCCATAACTGGTGAAAATTGGCGGGTGGAACCCAAATTTTAATCTGACCTGTATTTTGAGATAGTAAACTCACATACCAAATATCATTCCATTCAGTTCAGACTTTAATACTAAAGTTAACATCTGGAAACGAAAAAAGTTAATGCAATAACATAATACGTCCAGTTTTTTTTTTTAAACGGGCGTATAAAAATGCAGCAATCAACTAATATTACAGAAAATTCCAGTCACACAGATCGTACTATTTCAGAAAACAACATCAGAACTATGCACAGTTGTAAATATTACTTCATAATTTCGGGACGTATTAACACCAATAAACAAATGGCAACGACTTCACCAACAAGAGTTGCTCTATATAATTCTTATTTAAGAATGCCGTTGCAAACATGCTGCCAATTTGTGTGTGTATATATTTTATGAAAATATCTACTTTTTATTATTTGTATTTTTGCAGACTGACCCCAAAATGACTTGTTCCCATCTACATGTCAACAGCCATGAAATTATTTCATAATGATCCGACCAAATTTACGACGTCGAGCCATTGCATGCCAAAGGATTTAGTCATCCAAAGAGTAAAATCCAAGATGGCTGCTGGCGGCCATGTTTGTTTTGCCGAATGACCCCAAAATGACTTGTTCCCATCTACATGTCAATGTCAACAGCCAAGACAAATTTCATAATGATCCGACCAAAGGTACGACCTGTAGCCTGTGCTAATGGAAATTGTTGACAGACTTCTATACACACACGGACGACGGATACCAAGGCATGGCATTAACTCATACTTTACAAGTCAAGTTGAGCTAAAAATGCTATAAATGATTTGCCACAAGGTATTAAAATTACTAACCTGCCATCGCTGTTAATTGAACAATAAAAAGAATGGAACTTGAAATCATCAACTTCATAGAGACAGAGTCTGGCACACGGGGGAGGGGGCGGGTTGCAGAATGTCATTAAGAAATATTTACGAACTGATTTTTTATCTTAGTACACAATATGATGTGCATGGCTAGCAGTGCCTGCTAGCTAGCCAATCAAAGATCAGCCTGCTGGGTGAGCGATCGCCAGTAGGTCACTCAATTCATTTTCCATACAAAATAATATTTGAATATTTCTTAATTATTAGAAATAAGAATAGGATTCAAATATGAGATTGATTTGTGTCAATATTTAGGTTGCATTATTGTTCTGAAATTTTATTGGCAAATTCTGTGTTTGGATACATTGTGAATATTTCTCCAATGAAAAGACTTGACACCTGCAGTTGCTCTGGAATTTATTGTTTTTATTGTCTATTTTATCAGTTTTCAAACAGTTTAACCAAGAATGTATACATTTTTTCAATTCAAGCAGATCTCATAGTATGTTTCATACCAAATATGATACCTATAGCTAGCTAGATACATGAAGAATTAGACCATTTCCTTCCATTCTATGACATGATAGGGATTTCATTTGAATTAACCCTTTACCCAACAAACCGGCCAAAACCGGCCAAATAAAGCTTCAACAGCCTAAAATATCTTCGGTCTGTCTCAATAGAACCATACAAATATGGATATCATTGGAACCGGCTCCTTGACCACATTGTGATAGTTACAGTTATGCCCTGTGCCAATGCATTCTCTTATATATGCGAGTCGACCATAGGTCGCCTCGCATATATAAGAGAATGCATTGGCCTAAAAAAAATCTTTTTTTAACACTTTTTACCATTTTTTCTTACATTCTTTAACAATTTTATAATTTTTAATGTGTTAAGCCAATGCATTCTCTTATATATGCGAGGCGACCTATGGTCGACTCGCATATATAAGAGAATGCATTGGCACAGGGCTCTTCTGTTGGGTAAAGGGTTAAAGGGTTACAAGTGTTAGATTTTTGACACATGCTACATGCTATTTCACCTTTTAAATTGAGTATATTTCAAAATGACTAGGCTAAACTACTTTCTTACATTCAGCATCACTGATGTATAGAAGAGGAAGTTAGCATTGTAAATCAGGTAGAGAACTTAATATAAATTGGGCCGAATTAATAACATGGGAATAGACTACAGAGTTAGTGGTGTAACAGCAATGTTGTGAGGCAGTCCAGTAAATGTTCTGACCCAGACAGATATCCAGACTAAACTCAAGCATTACACAGCATTACAGACACTCAGCTTTTATTACTTCTTTAAATTGTTCAATAAAATCGCTAAATATATCCCACCTGAAAGGTTCCTTGCTTACCACACCCCAACATAAACCGCTGCCTGTTTAATCACCTATAATAATCTCTCTCCTACTTATCTCGATAATATTCGTTAGTTAGGGATGAGAGGGTGGGTTTAGCAGGAAGACAGTCAAGATTCTTATAAGATGCGTTGTAACCAGGGACGTGACTAGACTAGGTCTTCATTGGGGTAGTCTACCTTGGAATTTCCACTTACACCTCCCCCTCCTCTGAACTGAACCTGAAGTTTCCCAAATCTGAGAGAATTTCATTGTCCTATTGGATTGGAAATTTCCAAACTGATCAGAACTGATGGCCATTACAGTCCAAATATTTTAACGAAAGTATAAAAATATGGAAGACTTGCATGTCTAAGAGAATGCACTGGCACATGATCTTTAATGATGCACAAGCGCAGCTCCCATCATGACAGGGTTAAGGAGCAAGAAAGGGTTTTATCCAAGTCTTCTCTATTGCTGAAGTGATGTGGAAAACTCTACTGGGTGATCGAAAGGCAATACACAATATATTAGTTATTTTTAGAAAATTTATATCCAAATTGACAGCAAGAAACTTCATTCTTATACACATCTATATAAATCATATGCAGTGGCTCTCATTGAAGTAACCACAGGCGTTTGTTTATCCCTGAAAAAAGTCGGGAATAAAGGAGGAAATATTTACAATTACATGTATGCAGTCTACTGTCTAGAAGTTGTATTTTCTGAAATGGTAGGATCAGGGTGGCTGGAATTTCGGTAATATTAGTCGAATACTCCATTCTTTCAATGGTTTCTCAATTATCAGTTTGATTCATTTGAATAATTTTTATCATTTTTTATAATTATTTCTTACATTCTTTAAAAAAAATTTATAATTTTTTTCCATCTTTTCTTACATTCTTTAACAATTATACTATAGAATAATATAAGATTCCCGTCCCGTTACTCTTCTACAACAGACTCTCATTGAAAAGACGTATTACATTTTAAACATGGAGCCCAGACATTCACTCGAACCCCTGAATGTGATTCAATCATCTGACATGTCCACGATTATTATGTCTTCAAAATGATATACCATTTACCGTGATAGAAAAACCGAAAAAGGTAAACTGATGATTCGATCATTTAATATATTGTTTATTACATTTTTCTGATAGCGTGACAAATCAAAATGAGGCTTTACTTGAAATCAAAACAAGGCATTATTTACTTATAAATCTTGTTTCTTTGACATACAATGGACCTCTGATATATGCATGTTTGATATCATCATGCTTGGGAAAGACTGCCCTCTACATGTATGTCCATATACACAAAGCATCTATTTGACTAATCCGAAAGACATATATAAAGTAAGATAACTCCACTAGAGCTGAAACGGTTAGACGGATAACCAGTTAGCATCCGGTTAGCGACGTAACCGGTTAGAACAAAATGAACCGGACGTAACCGCATCCCGTTGTCAGTTGAATGTGAACGTGAATAATCCTCAAAATATTAGGTTAAATGATGCAAAACTAATACTAAATTCTGTGTCACCGATAGTAGAGTGCAATGAAAGCATTAATTGGTACACGCGGTAGTATCAGATACTTAGTAGCAATTCTCGAACTGTCTGGAAGTGTCGCGACTTTCAATCAATTCCGACCCTTTGAAGTTTTCTCTGATCTTCTGACAAAAGCATGTGTGCAGTCACTGTGTATCAAGTCTGAATGCACACAAGGAAGTGACAACGTAAAAGTGGCGTTGTGTGGCAATGCGTGCTTTCGTAACTTATTAGTTAATACTGCACGAAGCAACATGGATTCAAATTGGAATCACACCACGACATACTAAAACTGTTTTACAGTGGGGTTTATAAAAACTATGTAAGTCGACAAAGTTTGATGATTGAGATCAGCTGCACAATGTCTTCACTCTTCCCGTTCTTCCTCCCTGTTGTGATCTAATTAATCAATTCAATTGAGTGACCAAACAGACATCGTAGTTGAAGCAACCCAAAACGTCTTTAATTTCTTCAATGATCTTCCCTTTTATCAAGGAAATTGATGCTCCATGCTACTCTGTAACTGGTTGTGCCTGTGGGACTAATTGACACTCAATTTGGCAGTAATTTCTATATGTTAAGTGATTGCATACTAAAACCGAAACCGAGGTTTTTTACCAAAAAAAACGAAACCAAAACGTAAATTCTATAACTTTCCAACACTAGTGTCCGCGATCATGATACCGACGAATAGCTCGAATACTGAATAGGACTGCGAGTCTGACCTAAATGACCTTCCTTTTTGTTTTATAGTTATTACTTTCTTGTCTTTATATATAATTCATTGGAGGATATACCAATGATAATGATATATTACAGATCTTTAATATATAGTTTTGTTACTCGTTTTACCAATACCCATACTATTGTTACTCGTTTTACAAATGCCATTCACAAATTTCACTTGCTCATTCCCCATCACGAGAGCCAGCAAAAGAACAGTGAATGCGTGTTTTTGAATATCGTTAAATGCCGTGAATAAGGTCTTTATTTCAGCTACTATTTCTCACCTAGGTTTGTCCCTGGAGCATGGCATAATGTCGACATAATTAGTGTGAGAGAAGTCCGCTAGAAATTAGCGGTTAACCGGTTGAAATCTGGCTAACCCTGATGGTTAACCGGTTAGAAGAATGGGTCAACTGTTTCAGCTCTAAACTCCACCCACGTTTCTGGGTGTAAAGTCTGTTATAGAAGACTTATAACGGGATGGAACTCGGTCAGAGGCATGAATCATGACCTTGAACCGCAACCTTGTATCATGTAATTTTTTTGTGCCATATCCCCATCTACTGTGACAGCATTCTGACATCTTGATGAAAACATGTTAGCATTATTTATACAGCATGCCACAGAAGCCAGACATAAAAGGTCTTTATCACAGGCACCTGGAACAAAATGACCCAGTGGGAACAAAATGACCCAGTGCCAAAAAGTACATCCTATGTACATTTGGGAAAGTACATCCTATGTACTATTGGGAGTGTGGTAATTTTGTTCCAGGTCGGTAACTCGGTAAATTTTCGACCGATTTAGAAAACAAAAAATCGACCTGTGGTCCGTATGGGACCAACATCACACGCCAAATAGGTGCAAGGGCGTCATTCCAATACATCAACTAATGGTCAATAACAAGTCATATTAAAACACAAAATGCAAATAAATGTCAATCACATCTTATGAAAGAGCGCTACTAAATGGGAACATGTAAATTTCAATGAGATCCATTAATGAGATATATGCACAGATGTATAGACAAATGGAAAGGCAGTCCGTCAAAACACCTCATTTTTGTTTTGGAGAAGTGGGGACTACATGTATAATTAACCAACAAGTGCACTGCTGGCGCATGGCTTTGTATGCCTGTTACTGCTCATAATAATTGACATAAACAAATGAAAATGTCAATGACACTGTAGCTGAACTAGTAGAGGGGATAATGTCATATATTACAGCCAATTAAGCATTAAGGAATGTGGAAAGTTGAAATGTTTAAAACAATACAAGACGTCAACCTGAAGAGCCAAATTAAGTTTGCGATCAATTGTACTACGAATGTTGGCTGTTGAGTGTGCCAAAATATTTATTCATGCAAAGAATAAAAACCAAGATAGCAGCTTGCAGCCATGTTTTTTTTTTACGAAAATCTGAGATATTAAATGGCTCCCCCAACTAGTGGTCACCCTGAAGATCCATACGATGGTTGGTGACAATCGGATGACGGATGTACTATGTAGGGTATGCCAAACGATTTAGTAAGTCATACAAAGAGAAAAATCCAAGATGGCTGCTGGTGGCCATGTTTTTTTTATCGAAAATCGTTCAAATTATACAGCTCCCATTTTAATAGATGGCTGCCGACGGCCATGTTTTTTATCAAAAATCATTCAAATTCCATAACTCCCATTTAAAGGTGATTGTTGATCCTAACCATGCCTGTAAATTTTCAACATTTCTCCAATAAATGTGACGTGTGCCAATGGAATCAAATTTGAAATCAAAGATAGACGCTGGCAGCCATGTGTTTCAACGAAACTTGGAAGAATTGATAGCTTCCATCTATAGGTCACAGTCACCCTGAATATAAATCCATATGTAATTTTGGATCAATGGGATGAAAAATGTTGGGTGTAGGACATGCTGGAGGACTTATTTATACAAAGAGTAAAATCCAAGATGGCTACCGGCAACCTTTTTTTTCACCAAAAAATATTCAAATTTGATAGTACATGTACCCATCTAGTCAAGCACGAAACAAAACATTTGGCAAATTCTAAGTTCAACTTAAGTAAAATTCATTGAACTTGACCTGTGTTTTCTCGAGATTAAATCACATACCAAGTTTTGAGTCAATCGAAATAAGAAGTTACTTAAGTTATCATCCGGTGACCAAAATGTTGATGGGTGGACAGACTGATTAAATAATACAACCATTATTTTCTTCAAAACTACTGTTTAAACAAGAGCATCGCTGGAGCGTGGCAAAATACGGTGTGGTTTGTCCAAAATGTACATGTAGACATGAACAAATTAGGCCCGTCTGACGTGATGATGCAAAGACAGAGCTCAAAATCAAATTCAGCATTCAGTTCAGACTTACTAAAGTTAATTATCATCCGGAAATGAAAATTGAGTGCAAATTCCAACAAAAAGGGACATAACTCTGGTGAAAATTGGAAGACAGAACCCGAATTCGAACTTGACCTGTATGTTGTGCTAGTAAACCTACATACCAAATTTCATTCAATTCAGTTCAGACTTACTAAAGTTATAATCCAGAAATTAAAAAAAGCCAATGGACAGATAGACGGACAGATAGACGGACAGATGAACAGACCAATGATATAAATACTTCCCATTATTAAAAACTGGGCATAAAACTAGGGAACATCGACACCAAATATGAACCCATTCGAATCCTATGGATCTGGAGATGTTCAAAGAATTGTTGACAGACAGATGGATGGCTAGACGGACGACGGACAAGGAGTGATGACTATAGCTCCACCGGAGACTTCATCTCAGGTGAGCTTAAAAACGAGATGAGTATCATTCCTTTGCAGTATAAACAGACATACATTGGATGATGTCAAATGATCCAGATGTTTACAGGTGACTTCAAATCAAAACAACTTGGTGAAATGTTTGCTTGTTGATAAAATTCTTCACATTGAAATTTGAAGTGTTTCAACTTCCAGTTCATGACCAGCATAACTGACAAGCTGCTGGCATTGAATCCATATTCTAGTATACACATGCTATAAATATCAGTGACAATGGCCTATAATATAGGTCAAGATTTAACCCTTTGAGTGCCAGGGTCTGTTAAAGAATATAATAAAATATATTAAAATTGTAAAAAAAAAAAAAAAAAAAATTGTTAAGCCTCGCCTCGCATATATAAGAGAATGCATTGGCACAGGGTATATGGGTTGATACAAAAATCGGACCTGGCACTCAAAGGGTTAACTCTTTAAAATCTTGTTACACAATCCTCAATGGTGTATGTTATGGTGAAGGGCAGAAAAAGATTGGAATATAAGTCAAACATGTTACTGAGTTAAAGAGTTTTCAGTAAAGAAAGAAACCAAATGGTTGAAAAATTGATCAACACTGTTCTTTGACAATGTGTATTGTTCACGATGAGACCTACTTACAAAGACATCACAATTTTCCTTCAATACATTCTAGTGAAAACTAGAGGTTGGACTGTCCCAGTGGGTTAGATATCCCCACAGTACAATTGGGCTACATTAACCCTTTGGCGAGTAGAACGACATATATGTTGTCTATCGGTTGAGGAGTAGAACGACATATATGTCGTTTCAGGAAGTGTTATTTAACTTCAACAAATCATTTGATTTATAAATGATTTGTATAGGAGTTATTTTAAGTAATATAATGTCCCAAATGTATAAGTGCAATCGATTATGATAACACATGTTAACAAAAAATGCACCGACATTAAAACGAATTATTGGGCCCTTTTGACCCGAACTTGTTAATAATTATTGATATGACGTTGACGTTAAATGTACTCATGACGTCATGTATATGACGTTATAGATACTCTCCAAAGGGTTAATGGTGGCAATATTAACATATTTGTCTTTTAATAAAAGAACATGAACTCTGAAAATCTTTCCACACAATAAGCTCACAATTGCCAATGCACAGGTTCCCATGATGGTACATAATTTTGCTATAATAGCAATAATCTCAGAAATGAACGAATAAAAGCATGGACAAAATTATGTAAATTGGATGAAGATAACGCTCTTTCATAGAAGTTTTCAGTCGCTGGCCTTCTTCAGCAAGTATATTTCTGAATAATAACACAAACGATATATCAGTTCAACAACATTTCACTAAAACATTTCTGTGAAACATGTTAATTGTAAAACATGGAATGTACACACATTCTCTTTTAACACAGTCCTCAGACGTTTACAATGTAGTCGGAACATCAGCGCAACATGCAACACGGTTGTGGATTTTGTAGTGCGTTGAAGGTACTTTGAGACCGCATTGACACTATAACGGACCACGTTGAAAATTAACAAACCACAGTTGCAGTGAAATTTCCTATCAACGCACCGAAAAATGTATACCATGCAATGCTGAATTGTGTTAGTCTATTTTGCAGTATATCTTTTAATTTTGTTTTATTTACATTCACCTCTGAATAATTTTTTGTTATTTTCCCATTCCAGGTCTTCATTCAGTTACCGTTCAAAATGATGTTGGAAAATATAAAAGATGACACGATAAATGAGGTTTCATTGAGCCCTTTAAGGGAAATAAGTCAGACGATCTATTGTATATGAGATCTTAATCCATCTAGTGACAAGGTCAATTATTGACATCATTATGTGACACAGTGTGTGTGTGATATTACCGAAAACAAGTGCCTGCATGGGTTTATAACAGAAATAAATATTGATGAGAAAGCATTGGTGAATGCCCACAAACGACAGCAATCTCAGCCAATCTGAGAAAAATAATCAACAACTTTTTCAGGCACAATACAAATACCAAGGATCGCTGCCCTGATTAAATGCCTGACACACTAAATCAAAGGAAGTCACACTTGCGTGTTGTTATGAAGAAGGTCGGAATGTCATTCAACTTGAGTAACCCCAAAAAGCACTGTACGCAACTGAGATGAAACCCGCAACTAGAAACTGACCAAGCTGTCAATCAAAATAGACAGGATGATAGGAGGAGCCATCTTCATAGAATTACAACATTGTAATATTTCGCCCCCACAAAACTAAGGACGCAGAACGACAATTTGACAATTAAAATATTAACTTAAAAAAATGAGACATTGTAGCAGTGGGAGCACGTGCATGGGGTTCCCAATAATTCATGAAACGTCAAAAGAAGAACGATCTCTGAATAGGTATAGACCATTGTTGGGGCAGAAATATTTTAAGTCACACGGCGGTTCGGAGCCCCATGTTGTACTTAATAATTGCTCGCTTGTATCACATTCCAGTGTGGAATGAATTGGCTGATAAAATCATGAATAATTATCGCCATGAAACAATTCTGCGTCAACATTCAGTTACTGGTCATAAAGTTCCAAAATATACATGCTGCATTTATATAAGTTATACCAATTTATAAATTTGATTAAAACCTTATTTTTGGGACTTTATGTCCAGTAACTGTGCTGATAAACATGCAGCTCTGCCTATCATTTTGCATATTCTACCTCCTCCTTCCCCCACCATAATTTTAGTAAATACATGCAATGCATGTAACAAGAAAGTAATGTGTACTTTTTTAATTGACTATTACGCGGGTAAAAACTAATGACAATTTGTTACTACATTGTAAGTAATCTTCCGCTGCACAGATTACATGGCATTTGATGATGCGGCAATGAACACTAGCTTGTTGCTTGATCATATATAAGGGGTCTCACGGTGGGATATTTCATGTAACATAATACAGAATGATAACTTTGTCAGACCACAGTAGTTGGAAACATTATGTTATAATATGTAATAGTTTAAAATAGATAATATAACATGTCAAGATTAGGACAAAACAAACAAGAGCATCTCTGGGGGGTGGCAAAATACAGTAATGCCCTAATATAAGTAATCGACTCCTTAACCACAGCAGAATTATGGGTAACTTTTCCGGAAATATGGCTAGTTGCCATTCATTGGAAAGCACTCAGTGAGAGCTTTCAGATGAATGGCAACAAGCATTATTTCCGACTAAATCCTGAAAAGTTACCCATAATTCTGCTGTGGTTAAGGAGTCGATTACTTAGCGTATTACTGTACACCCTTTAGCCATTTTGAATTGTACTACCGCAAAATAAAATAATACTTATAATCTATCTATACTATATATTTTGAGACTTCGTATATGTGTGTGTGTGTGTGTGTGTGTGTGTGTACTTCATAGAATCCAAAACGCGTGTACAGATTGAGATCAAACTTCCTATGTAAGTGTCAAATCCCACCGACACGACCGTGGTAGCGGTTAAGAGAAGCTCAGAGCACCCGTTCTCCAATCACCGCAAAGGCACGGCGGGGGTTAATCAAGTGATTATTTAATGAGCGTTTGTTTTTGACGCATCTCTATTAAGAGCGTCTGTTTCCCATTCAACGTTATTCGCATCTGCAGAGTTATACGGGAACGCAAACGTTATCGCTCGAAATTTATTCCCTGCGAGCACGGATGGCGCGCTTTGATTTTACAGTATATACCGAAATCATCCCAGATAATTACGAATATAGCATCAGATTTCTCCCCATATATACCGTTATAAAGCTACTGGAATCTGCCAATCTACGGGAAATTCCAGGGAATGCCGATTGAGCTCAAACTTGCTACCTACGGGAAGTGTCATATATATGAGTGTGTCCTTTATAGACTCTAACCGATTGAGCTCAAACTTGCTAAATAAGAAAATAGCCCCCAAGCCGTAAATATCAACAACAACGATATTACTAAATACACGTTTTCGGCAATGTGAGAGTTTTCGGGGAGCCGTGATGCCAACAACGACCCGAAGACAGATTTCCCGACGGGAAGCGTTTGTTTTAAATTCAATGCAATGTTATCGTAGAGAGATTTCACGAAACAAAGAATGCGTTGTCTGTCGTTCCTAGGAAGGGGGAATTTCTACGGGTAAATTTTTCCGCCAGAAACAAAAAATTGAATTAAAACAATTTAAAATTTAATTTCAATTCAATGCAATGTTATCGTAGAGAGATTTCACGAAACAAAGAATGCGTTGTCTGTCGTTCCTAGGAAGGGGCGATTTCTACGGGTAAATTTTTCCGCCAGAAACAAAAAACTAAATTTAAAAAACATTAAATTCAAATTAAAAAATAAAAAACAAAAATAAATAAAAACAAAATAATTACAAAAATGTCATGTTTCTGAAACAAAGCCATGGGACGAATGCCACCAGTGGCGGGCTAACCTGCTAGTAGCTTATATTTGAAGAATATCTTATATTCCCTAATTTCAATGTCAAAATGCGGTCAAATGGCCGTAACTCATTCGAAATAATTAAACAGAGCCTATATTCGAACTTGGCCTGTAGTTTTAGCTGGGAAATACACATACCAGCTTTGGTTCAGAACAAATAATAAAAACTGGAGTTATCGGTCGGAAACCGAAATGTTACGAAATTGGTCAAATTCTAAGTAAACACGGAAGAATGCATACCCAGTTTCTTAATAAACCAATGCATTTTTAATCCAACAAGATGGCTTGAAAATTATGTAGCATATAGATAAAAATATATCTAGCCATCATATCACGTTTGGTAGGCCAGTACATGTAGTCGACAAAAACAGTCATGTCAGTCCAGGGCAGGCCATCACAAAGACGTCACAATGTACATGCATTGCTGGCGGAACCTACAGTATTGTTCCGATTTGTTATAGGTCACCTCGACCATGTTATGTTGCATTGGCGGTTATTGTAAACGAGTAAAAGCAACATTGGGACTGTGTTGAGTTAATATTAGAACTATGCAAAGGGTCATTTTTCAATGCGGTCTCATGGTGGTTTAAACGTTGCTTCAACGCGGTCATGGGGACCACTTATTTTGAGAATATATAGTACATATGTGCTGAGATGTCTCGATTTTGATCATATTATGTACATTGGGGAGTTTGGGCACTTTGGGGGAGAGGATAACAGAACATTTACTGCATGAGCGACTCAGAAATGATTAAATGGTCTTGTGGCACTTCAATGGCGGAGGAAACAGTATAGCGGATATGACTATTGGTATTTATATGTGTCAAGAGTGGGGTACCAGCTTTGGTTAGTGAAAGAGGATCGATGGATCCAGAAACTGGATATGTTGAGTCCACAAGGACTAAATGCAAGGTACAATCATACCGGATATAATTGCGGGAAACTTAAAAAGTACATCAATACGTTATAAACATCTGGTCGCGAAATTGTGGGAGACTGAGAAGTACATCAATACATAAACATCTGGTCAAGAAATGTTGTTGAACCCTTGTATTGTTTATGTGTACAAGATGTAATTATTCAGAAATATGCTGAAAGCTTCTGCAGAGAAGAGTTATATTAATCATATTAACCTGACGTCCCTGGATTTCTAAATGGAATGGACAATTTGAATAAAACAATTGAAAAACAATTCTACGTTAAATGAAAGTGTCAATGACACTGTAGCTCAACTTAGGTAGGGGAATAATTTAATGGTTGACAGTATATGGAGGAATAGGAAAGGTGCTAATTGAAATGTCTAACCTGCGCCAAAGGATTTAGTCATGCAAAGAGTAAAATCCAAGATGGCTGCTGGCAGCCATGTTTTTTGGCCAATTGACCCCAAAAGGACGCGTTCCCATCTACGTGTCATTGTTAACATCCATGACAAATTTCATGAAGATCTGACCAAAGCTACGACCTACAAATTTCATGATGATCAGACGAACAGTACGACCTGTAGCCCGCGCCAATGGATTGAATTTTGAAATCCAAGATGGCCAGCAGCCATCTTTTTTTGCCGAATGACCCCAAAATGACTCTTTCCCATCTACAAATTTCATAAACATCAGACCAAAGGTACGACCTGTAGCCCACACCAAAGGATTTAGTCATGCGAAGAGTAAAATCCAAGATGTCTGCTGGCGGCCATGTTTTTCGGCCGAACGACCCCAAAATGACTCGTTCCCATCTACTTGTCATTGTTAAAATCCAAAAAATTTCATGAAGTTCCAACCAAAGCTACAACCTGTAGCCCACGCGAAGGATTTAGTCATGCAAAGAGTAAAATCCAAGATGGCTGCTGGCGGCCATGTTTTTTGCCGAATAACCCCAAAAAAGACTCCTTCCCATCTACATGTCATTGTTATCATCCATGACAAATTCCATGATGATCAGACAAGCAGTATGACCTGTAGCCCGCGCCAATGTATTGAATTTTGAAATCCAAGATGGCCGCTGGCAGCCATGTTTTTTTGCTGAATGACCCCAAAATGACTCGTTCCCATCTACATGTCAATATCAACATTCATGATAAATTTCATAAAGATCAGACCAAAGATACGACCTGTAGCCCGTGCGAAAGGAAATTGTTGACGGACACATGCACACATAGACGACGGACGCCAACCCATGGCAATAGCTCAAACTTACAAAGTAAGTTGAGCTAAAAAGGGGGGATATAACTACTAATCTTTATTTGGAGAACATTTTTGGAAATTTCCGATCACTACAAACACTTCAATTGATTAAAAACTAAATCAAGAATTCAGAAAAGCCCCTAGTTATACAAGTGTATCACAGCAGACATACAAGCATGCTATAAAACTGACATAATACCTTGGGAACAAATGTCTAGCTACATAGATAAACCTATACCCATTAACAATATATAGGCTGTCTCATCTCTCTCTACTAAATTGTCTAAAGGCTGGGTTAGTCTAGATTTAAACAGACATGAATGGTGCATGTCTGTGTTTATATGCGCCCTGTCAGAAGATTGCACTTATTAATACTGCAATATTATCCCACTGAGGCATTGAATCTGTTGAGTGCAGGAAGGTCCACAAAACAGTTAAATGTCTACAAGGCATTCTCTAGCTTCCCGTGACAAGTGGGGGCATATAGAAGTACTCCTGAATTTACATTAACAGCCCTCAAAATTAACTATAGCAAAAGGCAATAATCTCATGCAATTCTAAAACAATGCCCCAGAAGAAAAATACAAATGCCGAATGCCGAATAAAAGCCACCAGAATGTCCATATCAGGGAAAATTTTACTCACCCTTTTGAGTTGATGCACACAATAT
This sequence comes from Siphonodentalium dalli, assembly GCA_032622095.1. Taxonomy (NCBI): domain Eukaryota; kingdom Metazoa; phylum Mollusca; class Scaphopoda; order Gadilida; family Siphonodentaliidae; genus Siphonodentalium; species Siphonodentalium dalli. Next base: position 113,392,767 of record CP136062.1, on the reverse strand, counting down.
TCTGCTTTAACCTTTTCTATAATAACCCTTTCATGATGGGAGCTGCGCTGGTGCAGCATTAAAGACCCTGTGCCAGTGCATTCTCTTATATATGTGAGTCTCCCATATATTAGAGAATGCAATGGCTATCCCCATATATAAGAGAATGCACTGGCTAACAACATCAAGGAAAATATTGTTAGGCCAATGCATTCTCTGATATATGTGAGGCACCCTATGGCGACCCACATATATAAATAAGAAAATGTATTGGCACAGGGTTTTCGCAAGATTTCAGGAAACTGCAGTCATGAAAGGGCTAAATATTCATTGGCAAATAGTTCCCTTAGGAAATGTTCAAATAATAAGTTCAAATAGTCCAGACCTCAACCCCTACTTATTGTATCTAGCCCATAAAAAATACACCCACAGAAACGAAACAAAACAAACTGGGTTTATAGATCTTGATTGTAGTAAAACTGTGTTGATCAGTTGCCAATCTGCATTATTTACACCGGAAGTCAGTGTTTTAAGATGGCAACACCCTTGTATATATGGGCCGGTTCTAACAGCAGTTGATGTTGGGATCGTTTTTTATTAAAAATAATGTCAAAGCTTCATTATCCCTCCCAATATACCTACAGTAATGTGTTCATTGTGTCATGTTATACTGGTATCATTTGTGTTGCCCGGGGCAAAAATTCCATATATGGTCTTATTATGGATGTTTTAAAAAATATTTTTAAAAATTAGTCTCCACCTGATCCTACTTTTTTCCCTAAGTTCCCGGAAACATTAATATTTATTTTTTAGGCCTTATCTGTTGTCTGCTTATTTTTCATGAAAACCCCTCCAGATGAAAAATAGATCATTCCAATGTCTAGTTTTATAACTGAGTGGGAGAATCCATTTAGTATAGAAAGGGTTAAACACAAAGTCACATTAGCACCAGACTATAATTCATTTTGACACACCTAAATACAAAACAACAATTTATTCCTTTAAAGTGATGTGAAACACCCCGGTAGGGTGATCAAATAGAAATTGATAATAATCTTGTTCAAAGTTGTAATTTTTAGAAATATAATATCCAAATAGACAAAGCACACAGTCATTCTTATATATTTATTAAATACAGCGAGTCTCGATGGCGAAATCAGTCTTGTTAGTTTATCGCCAATATTTGCATCCCGAATCGAGTAGTAAATATTTACAATTGAGCATTTTTCAAACAATGTTTTCTATGGAGTGGTACGGTACGGACAATTTTCTTCAAATTTTCCGCGATGTTAGTAGAATGTTACATTCCTCCAGTTGGCATGGTGCCCGAATATTAACTTATCAGTTTCACGCACCCGAAGTAGTCATAGTATGTCTTTAAAACTTAATTAATAAGTTTCTTAATTATTATAAAATGATGTTCTGGAAATAAAAGCCAGACCGATGGATGAACAGGTGGACAGTGCTTACAAACTAAAGTCGCCTGAAAATTTGTTTCTGTTCAGCTTGTGAATCAGAGTAGTAAGACAGCTTTTTTTTCATTTAATATACTGTCATAATAGAGTATACCTTACATAATAATGGCACACAAAATTGATTATATGTTTCACGGACACTTTTTTTCAATATGGGCAGGCAGAAAATTTTTATATTTATTCGCTAAATTACCCAGCATGCATGTTTTTATTGTCAACTTTTACGACCAAAATTACCCAACAGGCAGCTGGGCAGGCAGTTCCCAAATGACAAAAACGAGAGGCCGATCACGATCGGCCAATGTTTAACCCATACCTTGGCGACAGCGATGAGCTATTTTCATATATCCTTACCCCATCCTTTTCATGAGTGCAAAACTTTAAACAATTCACACCTTACTATTAATTCACAAGTGAAATCACACTTATTGGGCACCTTGCTCACATTAACACAATGTTAACAGACGTGGCTTTGATTTCAACCTGAACCTATTAGTGACTCCAACACAGATACATGTATGTCTTATAGAGTTATAAGTCTAATTAAGCTCAATCCATAGTCGGAGAGAAGCACCATAGCTGTTAAATATCAAATAATTAAGAAATTAGGTAGATAAACATCATAGCAACTCAATTTATCTATTTATTACATTGGAACATGAGACATTACATATTGTGTGGGTTTTTTTATTATCATTGCTATTTTTTTGTTCATAATATCTTGTGTCAGCTGCATATTAAAAATTCATAGCAACCTATTAATATTTCACCACTAAAAAACAATCAATACCTGATCAACTATAGAAGTGAGGGATGTATAGACCTGGATATAAAATATGATTGCTAATGATTGGATATAAATGTTAATTTTCTTGTAAGTTGATCATTAGAAAAATATGTTTGTGAACAGTTTAAATATAATTAAAGTTAAGGTTTATAATATTATCACAACCATTCGATCGATACCAAAATCTATACAGGTGAAGAATGTGTCATGATTATCACAGATGTGATTATTTATAGAGTAATCATGCAAAAAATATTTAGCTATCACATTGTGTCAACAGGATTGGTGAAGGATGTTAATATATTTAAGCAAATAAACCAAATGACCCTCACTATGCAGGTTAGAGGTGTGTTATCATAAACTGTGCCAGAACTATAAACATAATCAATGGAAATATTTGAGTTATCAAATTGGATAGTAAGGGGTTAATCTTACCCAAACTAATGAACTGATAAACACAGAGTAGTCAACAAAATGCATGTCATTGGATTTAGAAACCCATACAATAAGTCAGTCTCAAGAATCCCAGCACTGTTAATATTATCCTGTAGCCCAAATGCAATTGAGGGAATTTCAAAATAAGACATATCCTCTAATGATGAATTTCAATTGGTCATTTCTTGAAACACTGACTGAACCTGGCTCAAAGTTAAAGTGATAATTTAATATATGTCTATCAGATAATATGAGTCAATCGAATGGGTTAATTTTAATCCCAAATTCATGCAAATTAAAAGTGGATCACCATCAACATGTACATAGAATAGGAGAATGATCAAATAAAAAACATCAGAAGACCATATGATGTGTGCAGAGGGTTAATCATTTTCAATGACATCATATGATGGAACTAAGGAATGCTGTATTAAGTTATAACAACAGTGTCTCTGTAAACAATAATGCCATGAACTGCATGGTTTCAACAGAGAACAGAACTGGAATAAAGAGTCTAACATCAATCAAAGTTTGACAGATGTTTATATTAAGTCTGCAGTCACCAGTGGAACTATCAGGTCACTGTGTCCAAAGCAATAAATTATCTCCTTCCAATAACACAGGTGTGTCTTGTTCTATTCAAATTTAATAGTGCATGGAAAAGATGTACGAATTATAAAGGGCCATAACTCTGTTAATATATACCGGATCAAACCCATATTCGCACTTGATCTGTATTTAGGGGTCAGAAATTCATATACCAAAATTGGTGTCGATCAGATGAAAAATGTTTGAGTCATCCTGGCTTGGATGAATTCTATTTAAAAACAAGAGTGGAAAGGGTTAACTAAACAATACCAAAATCCATACAGATGAAGAACGTGCTAAGAAAGACCTAGGTAAGAAATATGAGGCAGATCAGAAGAAAATTGTTTGACTTTGATGCATCAGATAGCATTTGTGAGCAGGGTTAATTATTTTCTAAACCGATCAACCAATCAATGTCAATGACATTTTTTTTATTATTATTATAAAAGTTAAAAGTAAATTTTTTTTTAAGAAATCGATATTTTTTTTTTCTATTTTTTTTCTCGAAAAATGGTCATAACTCCTTTAAAATTAATCGGATCAAACCCATATTCGAACTCGATCTGTATTTTCGGCTGTGAAACTCACATACCAAATTTGGTTCCAATCAGATAAAAAATGTTTGAGTTATGGCAGAATGTGTGAATTCTAAGTTGAAAAAGGGCCATAACTCTGTAACAAAATCTCGGATCAAACCCAAATTCGAACTCGATCTGTATTTTGGGCTGAGAAACCCATATACAAATTTTGGTTTCGATCGGATAGAAAATGTTTGAGTTATCGCATTACTCGTAAAGTGTCTACGGACAGACGGACAGACAGACGGACAGACAGACGGACAAACGACGAGTGGTCAATCCGGGCAACGACACTATGTTTACCATACTATGGTATGGGTAAACATAAAAACCCAACAAATTATGATTAAACTCATGATTAAAAGTCATTTGTGTTAATACAATTTTAACTGGAGCTTCCTGAAATTTTGCGAAAACCATGTGTGTGCCAATGAATTCTATGATAGGGAGCCTCACATACACATGCAGCGGGGAATACAATGGCCTAACAATGTTTACTTTGACCTTGTACCCTAAGCCAGTGCATTCTCTTATATATGCGAGGCTCACAATTGGAGACTCGCATATATAAGAGAATGCACTGGCACATCATATTTAATGCTGCAACAGAGCAGCTCCCGTTATGAAAGGGTTTATGTAACAGTCTTTTGTTACAACCCACTTTAAAGAACATACAGTTTAAACAAACCCAAAACAATCCTTTAATATTATCAGAAATAACAAAGGGAAATATCAAATAGTGGTTGAAATATGGCTAGCATCGTGCGACATGCGACTGAGTTCCCAGCTTAATAGTTCGTGCAGTTGAGTAGCTCGCTTTAATAACGAATCAGTGCAGTTGAGTAGCTCGCTTAAGAAATCTCACAGCTAAACAAGATTCAGATATTGTCTGCTAAATTACTTTTTATTTTTGGAGAATTCCAATGTCCAAAACAAAATGAAAATGGAAGCTGATGTAACATAAAGTCTAAAGACGCACCGTATCCTTACAATTAAATCGTAATACAATAATAAATTAGGTCATTTGCCTTTGTATCATGTGATCCCAGTCTGAGATTTCGTAAAGCGAGGTACTCAACCCAACTGATTCATTCAGTGAGGTACTCGACCGCACAAAACATTAAGCTGGTTGAGTCAACTGTATGTCACATGATAATAGTGACCCATTCAGTCTGACTAACATCACATACAGTAATGCCCTAAATAATCGACTCCTTAACCACAGCAGAATTATGGGTAACTTTTCAGGATTTAGTCGGAAATAGGGCTTGTTGCCATTCATCGGAAAGCTCTCACTAAACTAAATCCTGAAAAGTTACCCATAATTATGCTGTGGTTAAGGAGTCGATTATTTAGGGCATTATAGTACCAGTGGGATCGTCACAGTATTGTGTTAAATCTTGCTATACTAAATACTCATTGATGAGTAGTTATCCCTCAGGAAATTATCAGATAATAAGTTCAATAAACCACCACTCGTATCTGAACATTTCCCTCCAATCAATAGGACTCATTCTGTACTTGTATTATCTCACATCTGCTTAATTTTCCTGATGAATAATAGACCATTCCAATGTATAATTTTATAACTTGTGAGAATCCATTCAGTATAAAACGGGTTAAAACATAATAATGTACTAAATCCTTGATCAGTCATTCATGAGAAACAAAAGCTAAGTAGTCTGTACCTGGGTATAGATTTTAGGTACGTCTAGACTCCTAAGAGTACATGCAGCATATAGAAGCGATGAATTTCAGGGTCATTGTCGTGTTGCGCAGCACGTATGATAGGCATACCTATCTTAAATCCATAAAGCAAGGATAAGGGTACCCAGAAATGAGGAAAATATAATTAAGGATCTTATTAAAGGGATGCAAGAAGGCCTTCGCAATGGGTAAATGTGAACAAAATCAATCAAATTCTGTACAACCATTATCATACTGGCGGAACGGCACCCAATGGAACATGGAAGAAACAAAGCGAAACATTGTGATAATGAATATACATGAAAGTGAAAGACTCGATTAAATGGAAGCTAAAGAAGAAGATTGGCAAGCGATAAAGAAATGTGTACACAAAATGACAACGCATGGTTCTGAAGATATCCTATCGTTTGAACGAATTGGTAACAGACAGATAAACAAAAACAAGCCCGTGAAAGTTACAACAAATTCTATAACAACTAGAACAAACATGATTCAAAATGCTGTAACATACAATGGGAAAATTAAAGCAACTACAAGTCAACACAAAATTTATTTTAACAAAGAAATGGCAAAGGTAAAATTATAGGAACAATACAAACTTTGAGTGGGGCTAAAGGCAAAAAAACATAAATAGTGCAAGGATAACCTGAAAACTGTATGAACACAAGATTGTGACTAAAATGTCTCTGATTTGTTTTTTTAACCCTTTGAGTGCCCTAAACCTACAAAATAAGTCTGCTAAAGAATATAAGAATAAATTATTAAAATTATGGTCGACTCGCATATATAAGAGAATGCATTGGCACAGGGTATATGGGTTGATACAAAAATCGACCTGGCACTCAAAGGGTTAAGTGGGGACTAAGAATCGACCAGATTCGTTCCTAAATAAATTTGATTGAAAGAAATCTGCATTATGTCTACAAGACACCTGGAATAACACAAGAACCTGGATACGTGTACATTCTACACAAGAGTCAAGAGTCCTGATATATATTGAAAAATATTCAGCAAAACACAGATGTTGAACTGAATGATTCAATCACAATCTTCAATATAGGAGTGTAACAGCTGATTACATAACGATGGTTTCAACATGCAAAATCTCATTATTGGGCAATTATTAATAATGAATATTAACACTTTCATGACTAATGCTGCGCCATGGTGCAGCATTATTAAAGATCCTTTGCCAGTGGATTGTCTTGTATATGCGAGTCTCCCATAGAGAGCCTCGCATATATAACAGCATGTACTGGCTTACAATGTCAAGGTAAATATTATTAGGCAAATGCATTCTCTTATATATGTGAGGCCCCCTATGGGAGACCAGGCTTGTCAAAGTACCGCCGGTACCGTACCAAGGTAGTCGGTACCGGTACCGGTACTGTGTTGGAACCGCGGTACCGGTACGGTACTGGTACTGGTGTTGTATTGTTTATTCCACTACATATCACACATTTAAAAGAGTATATTCTAATGTGGTAATTGCTGGTAATGTATGGCACTTTGTGCCAGTTTTTGGCGATTGTTGTGGATGACAAATACAACCATGTCAGACTATCCTATGGCCACAGCAGCCACACATAAATGTGTGACATATATATGCATTAGTACAGGCCTGGAAATCTCAAGGCGGGCTGGCGGGCTGCCCGCCTACAACCTGCCTAGAATTTTCCAAGGCGGGCTTTTTATAGTCCACCTCGACAACGATAGGACATTTATAATTAGTCATTTTATTGTGTTTTATGAGTAAAATTCTGTCTCGAAAGAATTATATTGTACAGCGTGCGCATGCATGACCTGATGGTAATGTCAAATGGGCATGTGGCAGAATCATTAAATTTCGGAACGAACTGTTTCGTAAATCAGATCTTTTGATCGATTCTCACACATTTTAAGAACAAAATAAATTATTTCTCTTCATAAGATTGAGCTTACAATATATTTCACTGGATAAAATCAACACAGGTTTGTGGATAGTGAGAAACAAATACCACTGTCTCAATTGATTTCATCCTTCGTTCCGTTGCCGGTTCCGATCAGTGAAAAAATGTATTTAGTTGGTAGCGGTGTTCAGCGGTCATTCATTTTGTCACTTCGATTGACAATCTTTTAATATAATGAGATAATGCCTCCAAGTATTCTTGTTTACAGTGTTATTCTATTATTAAAGTTGAGAAACTATTCTCTTTGTCCCCAATTGCAAACACCCTATACAGAGCGACTTGACCACTGGTAGCATCAATCTGCGTAAGCGGTCATTCCAACTTGTGATCGGAAATGGAATATGGATTACTTTGAGAAATAAAGCAGTCATTTGTAACTGTATTCAAGTGTAAATATACTGGATTTAATATTGTTCTTGATTGTGTAATTTATGAAAAATTACACAACATAGAGAATGCTTTAAACATTGACAAACTTACCCAATTTCGTTGCATTGTTTGGATAACCACTGATAAATTGTTGAGTACAAACACTCCTACATTTTGTTTGTGGTTCATATTAATTATCATAACATATAAAGCATAGTTAAATATTCACCATACCATAATTACTGTGGGAGATTTGACATTCACAACTCTGGACATTTTGTTTCCACATAACAAAGTTAATTTAGATGGAGATAAACAACATCAAAAATAGACAAACTAAGGGCTGTAGTTACTCAGATAAAATAAATCATAACTGTAAAAGTTGAGAAGGGCTATAGCCCCCCCCCCTCCCTAGTCAAATCTAGGAGGGCTATTAATAGCCCTCCTGGATTTTCTAGACCGCCAGCCATGTTAGTATAGTCTGAAATAGTTGGATTTATCACCCACAACAATCACCTAAAATGTGCCATAATTTAGGCAGCCTGATATGTTTAGGGCTTCAGGCGCTCAAATACATACATCGGAAAGATGGGTATATATATATATGGTGAATGACAATTTAAACTGAAATAAACTTTATGTAGCTGCAATCCTCTTACGTAAGTTATAATGTAACACACATTGAGTCAATGACACATATATACATTGTTTAAAAAAATGATAACAGCTTCAACCAAGTAAAACACCAGCTGAACTTAACTCGTGTATATATGTGTTTGATAACTGTTTTTATTTTTTATCTTAAAATACAACAAAAAAAACACAAAAAAATACTAATGCAAATACTCTTTGTTGATAATATTCTTTATCATATGACTCAATCATTATTTACGTTGGAAAGTATGTCATAAATCAATTTCATATGAACTACTAGTTCATATCACCTTCCGATAATTTGATTGGTTTGTTGACAAAAAGTGGGTTCTGATTGGCTGAATGGCAGCCGGGTCGGAGCCGTATCTCTAACTAAATGCAGGTCAAATTCCAGTCTATGTAAACATACATTCAGATTCATACTGATACTGAGTCTATTGTATTCCCATCAACTTTTCATTTCTGAAAGGTTGTGGGCTTCCCCCAAATTACGTCACACCGCACTAAATATAATCTGAAATTAGTTGATTGACAGGCGTAAACATGGTCACGTGCCAGTGCCGTCATGGCCGCTTCAACCATGTGAAGCCGATTCTAAGAATCGGAATTAATAGTTGCAGGGTTTGTGACTTTTCGTTCGGCAGTTGTTTTACTGACAATAAAGGGCTAGCTTCCGGGATCCAAAATAATATGTACAATAACTAAGACAGATCTTCTTGAAATTATAAAAAATGTCTGTGGATCTCATGCCAGTCTTGGACTCAGAACGAATTATTTTTTAGATTGGCCAGGCGATTTGTCTCCCATGTTGTAAAAAAATAACACAAATCAACGGCCACGAATCAAAAATACATGAATGTCGGGACTATCTGCTAAAACAACTACAGAACTAAAAAAAAGTTAAAATGACATAACAAAATGATCTATCAGTTCCCCAGTAGCGGCAGTAGTACCACCGCAGCCAAAACGAGCATAGAGCAACACAATACTACCACCAACCCCACCGAAACCCTCCCGACCTTACACAGCCGTATTATTAGCTCCAAAGATTGGCCAGTTGTACCCTAATTACAGTTGCCTGCAATCCAAATTCCGGTGATTCTTGATTTTAAACTTACGACTGCTCGTCAACAATCTACTTTATTTGTCGATTTGTGAATTTCTCTTCCGGTATAACATGACGTCATGGATACTATTTTAACAACATATAGCCACACCTTCGGAATTTCCACTCCGAGAGCACGTGACATGTTACTAGTTTTTTATTGGGGCACACATTTCTTGGAGCTAAGTTTTGATTGGCGGTAATTACAAGGAATCCCGGGTTTGGGAAATGAAAACTGAATGAAAGGTCGTCAGACCCACTATTTTTTATATGTGGGTATGTAGTTTACTCCAGACTGGTCAAATTCGTGCGCGTCAATCAACGCGATGCCGAAATTCTCGCAATTATAATCTTGAAATATATAGTTTTGGACATTGTTATACGATAAATAGAATATGTAATTCGTATTTATCTAATAAACATTCGATATAATGTCACAAACTGAGAACTGAATAGCGCACTATATCTTCGCGTGCATATTATTTCTGCTAGTTCACCAGGTGTAATTGGGCTTCCGGTGCAATGAAGTGACGTCACATTAACCTTTTGCTGCCGATGTCATATAGCTATTTAGTGATTTGTGTGCGTTTTGGACATCATAATCAATTTATAGGTGTCATATGATAAATAGAATATGTAATTCGTGTTTGTCTCATATGATATTTATGAAACTCATCACGAATTTTCAGTTTTCTCTCGCCAGAGGCTCGAGAAAACTGAAAATTCTTAGACTCGTTTCATAAATATCATATGAGAGAAACACTCATTTCATATCCTCTATATCTTTTATACTGTTTGGATCACTAATGGAGCTTTCCACAGAGGCCACACCCACAGCGGTAGTCCCGCCCACTGGTAAAAATACTTTATCCACATAAATATTGTCTGTTACTCGAGATCGACTTCCGAAGTGAACACATCAGCACTTGCCCTTATGTTAACTAGCTGAAACAGACTCATGTATATGATTCGTTCAAATTAGATCTTTTAACCAGTTTGATTTTAAAAAAATTATTTAGATTCAATTTTTTATTTTTTTTTTAGATTGGACTTTGATATGCTGTTGAACAAAAACAAAATAATAATTTGTTTTTTTTAATTTAAAAAAAATATATAAAATTTTTAAATTAAATGTTTTTTATTTTCTTTTTAGATTTTTAGATTGAATCTTTAAAATTTGTTTTAATTTTTTAATTAAATTTTTTTTTTACTCTATTAATTAAATGTTTTTTTTATTTAATTTGAAAATTTTCTTTTTAGATTGAAACTTTTTGCTAAATAATTTGAAAATTTGAAAAACAACCTTAAATTTTTTTTATTTGTTTAAAAAATTTAATTTAAAATATAAGTTCGTTATAACATCTGCCGTGGTACCCCGAGGCACCACACCAAATTTGGTTAAAATCGATCAAGGGCTCTGGAAGAAAAATTGCATACAGAACAGACAGACAGATCACTGAACTCTAATATATCTAAACCAGAGAACATACATTCGTTTTGCCATGAAATGTGAAAATTATGACAAGTGTCATGCTAAACGAAAAACAGTGTTATAATCACGGATAAATTTATAACATCATGCCGCAAATATAAATCTCAGTATATTATGATTTGACAACAAAAAAGTTGTTTGAATATAGCCAATTTAACACTGAATGTATGCATGGATATCAAAATTAGGGTGAAGAAAGATGGCGTCGAAAAAATCTCCGCAGTCAGCGGCCGGCTCGGCATCTGATTGGTCGAATATATTCTAATAAATTGCCATTGGGCGGGACTACGCTGTGGGCGTGGCCTCTGTGGAAAGCTCCATTAAGCAACTTAGTCTCATCAATATTTTTCGTTTCGATTTTCTCGTTCCCGATCTTTCCCATTTTACCCCCTTTTCATGGTATTTGTTAAGCTTGTTACCCGTTCGCCATTTTACACCCTTTTTTCGCTGTTACCACCCCCAATTTACCAGTAACTTTTAAATATTTTTTCGATTTGTAATATTATGCGCTTTTGTATTTCTTAGTAACGTCTCACTTATAGCATTACATTTTTTGTTGATGTCCAAAATTATGTCTCATATTTGCAATTGTATTTTATGTTTAACATGTCAAGCATTTTAGAGCATTTCGGTGGATTTTACGCTATACAAACTGTTATTTATATTGCCTTTACTGCGGTTGAGAGTTAGGTTAAGTTTGCGTATTTTCTAGTTAGGTTCTTTGTATATAATTTTATCCATTCACTATTTACCATTATTTTAGGATGTGTGCCATGTCTCTATTGTAAGCGCATTGAAACTAATTTATTGTATAATGCGCTCTAAATGTATCTATAATAATAATAATAAAAACACACTCGTTGCCTGAACTAAATGCGCCGACGTTGCGTGTGGCGTGAGTCCGACTGTCCGAGTCGTCGTAAGTTCGTAACTAGTAACGACTAGTTGTTGGGTAACTTGGTCCCGTAGCCCCACGCACGGCTGTCTGGAAAACTCTGTGTTCCCTTTGATGTCGGTATCCGCCGCCGCATGCTTGATCCGTTGACACATAATAGCATACCATAATGCAAGCGGCAGTTGCGGCACACTTAAAAGAGCAAAGTTCCTTCAATTTTACTCGATCTATACTGATCTATTTACTGTTTTTGGCGAGTACAGAGAACCGTCTGTACCGAGTACCAGAACCGGTACTGTGAAACGGCCAAGTACCGCCGGTACCGGTACTGGTACCGGTTGACAAGCCTGTGGGAGACTCACATATATAAGAGAATGCACTGGCAGAGGGTTTTCACAAACTTTCAGGAAGCTGCAGTCATGGAAGGGTTAAGAACAAAACTATCTAATTGTTCACATTATTCTTGATTATTACATACTTATATCACCTTGCACATCTATCCACTGTGAATGCTTTGATTCCCTTTGAAATCTCACAAAAATTGTCTTTTACATTTTTCTAAATTTTTATATCTTTTCATTGACCAAACAACTGGACCAAATGAATGTTTTGTCAGTTGATAAAAGCCTTTCTATAATAAATACAGTAATGCTCTAAGTAATCTACTTCTTAACCACAGCAGAATTATGGGTAACTTGGGGAGAGCTTTCCGATGAATGGCAACAAGCCATATTTCCGACTAAATCCTGAACAGTTACCCATAATTCTGCTGTGGTTAAGAAGTCAATTACTTAGAGCATTACTGTACTCATTGACAATATGATAATTCCTCCCATAGGAAATGTTCAGATAAGTTCAACAAATGGTCGTTAGTTGAAATTATTATCTGAACATGTCACATCAATCATTAGAAATCCTTCTACACTGGTATTATAATGTGTCGTCTGCTTACATTTCCTGAACACCCCTCAGACTGAATAATAAATCATTCCGATGTATACTTTAATAACTGAATGGGAGAATCCATTTAGTAAAGAAAGAGCTAAAATAGGGCTTCTGCTGGTCACAGGCTGAAGTAGTCTGTACCTAAAGAATAGATTCTAAGCACGTCTAGATTCAAGACTCAAGTCTGGACTGAGTTCACTGTATGTAGTGATGAATTGCATGGTCACTGTCCTGTTGCATGGCACGAATAATACGAATATCTAGAATTCATAAAAACAAGGACTACAGTACCTGATCAATTAAGAAATGGGGACAAATGTCCTTCAGGATCGGTGGCTCAGTGCATGGTACATTAGGCTGTCATGTTAAGCCATCCAGTACTGGCGAAGCTGGAGTCGAATTCCGATTGGAGCAGATTCTGATCTATGCAAAAGGCATACTTGTTTTGTGTATCTGGGAAAATTAGTAAATTTCATAGTATGCACAGTACTCCAGTCATTGACTAGCCTAACAAGATATGTAACGAATAGATGAAATTTTTAGTACCAGTGTAACCTAGTCCACATTTTGGGATGGTAACCTACATGTATTTGTAATCTTCAGAATCATGCAACAATGACCAATGACAAGCATCACTAATACATACTATATTCACAAGTTACAGTACTCAAGAGTCAGCTTTTCTAAATCCATGCACTACCACACACAATAATCAAAACCTAAGTTAGCCAAGAAGGAAAGGGAGGGGAGGTATGAACAAATTATTACAACAAAGTGTGAGTAAGGTGCATTTGTTTTTTTTTATTTATCTTCAAAACAACAAATTTTGATATTTCTAATGAAAATAATCTATATATAATCAAAGAGTATGATCTGTCTGTCTATCCGTCTATCTGTGTGGATTTTTCTCCCAGACCGCTGGTCCGATTTCATCAAAATTTGGTGCGTTGTTAGTTTATTAAAATATTTATTTTTAAAAATTTAATGAAATAAATAAAAAAAACACACAAGAAATTAGCTCACTATGGGCCTATTTCAGAACCAAATAAATGTGAATATTTAGGTTCAATAGGAACCTATTTGTAGATCAGATGTACGCTCTTTATATTATGTGTTTTCTCTGTGACCCGCGTCATCCAACAGAATAACGAATATACGTCATCTATGGGCTTATTCCAGAATCAATTAAGTCCAATATCAACCAATGTCAATGATTATGTCCAATATGAATCTATTTGCAGGAGGATATATTGAAGAATCATAATAAATATTATCTATATATAAAAGAGTAGGATCTGTCTGTCGTGTGCGCATAGCGCACAGGGCAGGCCCCTTTGTGCAGGGGGCGCAGGCCCCTCTGATGCTGAATAAAGCTCCCAAAGAGAGCCTGTTTGAGCTAGTGAAAATAATTGAATAATTTTCAAAAGAGTACATGGAAAGCAGGGTATATTCAGTTGGAAATTCAACGAGGTACATGTCTGCCCACCATAGTCAACCTGACTGCACCAAGCCATTTATATGCCCATTTAATTACTCACAAGGCTGAGCTATTCACACAAACAGTGTTGACATTTCACGGCATCAGTTGTAGTGACGTGGTAATGACGAGAGTACCTTTTCAAGTACTCCTGTCTCTGTGCGGCTTGTCTCGTTATATATAACGATTAATAAGTTGCACAGAAGGACGTATGCATTTTCGCAATTAAGAGCTGTCTGGCCCGTCAGCCATATAAAAATGTTATGACATTTTCAGGACATGTCTGGATTATAATTGGAAAGCTGCAGTGAAGGAGCATACAATGTTCAAGTCTGCAAATAGTGTGTCTGTCATTTGCATAATGAGGTCCCCACAGGGTGAATTTAGAGATGCTATCCCGCATAGCGGGCTAGCATCACAAAGATTAACCCTCTGAGGACCTCATTCTGCTTAGGCCTCATCTTCTGGAAGTAACTACAGTCTTAAATTAACATTGTTTTCAGTCACTTTTTCTCTTTTGGGAAGTTTCTATATCCCCTAATTTGCAGAAGATAAAATGTATAATTGAGGTGCCCAATGGGTGAACATCACCAATTTCAACTGTGAATGAATATGTCATGCAATGGTAATGACTGGATAATGAATGAATTATACATGTTTATTTATTATGGTATCTATATATTTACTATTTATCTTAAGCCCCGGTTCCATATTCCCGATTTTCTGTCCCGAATTAGTATACTCGGCACAAATTCGGGACCAGACCAAATCGGCAGCATTCGAGAGAATTCTGGACGAGTTTTATTCCAAAAAGCCGCCGAACTGATGCCGAATTATGACAAAATATAATCGTCCCGAACATTGCCGAGTATTCCAGAATGCTTCCGAATATCTTCCCGAATGATCAAGAATTATCCCGAACTTTCGTGCGAGTGGCTGCCAAATTACCCAGATTACTACCGACTTACACCGAATTGTTGGCGAATACCCCGAATCAATGCCGAACTGGTACCGAATTGATGCCGAATAGATACCGAATTGGTATTCAATTGTTGCCGAACGTCCCGAATCGATGCCGAATTTTGCAGATACACCGGATCTCAGTATAAAAGCAGCCATACATGGCGAATTCGGGAATAACCTACCGAATACTGCCGACTACTCCAGAATATCCACCCGAATATTGCCGAATACTGCCGACTACTCCCGAATAGGTGCCGAATTGCTCCCGATGATTTAAAATCGGGAGCGATTCGGCTTGGTTCCCGATAGTTTTGAACATTTCAAAACTGTCGGGAGCGAGTCCAGAATTGTCCCGAATCGACCCCGATAGCACCGATATCCCCGATCATGTTCGGGGGTAAACATTCACTGTCCCGAACTTACTCCACGATTTTTGCAAAATTATGATTCGGGAGTCATTCGGGAACATTCGGGGTGGGAAATCGGGGATATGGAACCAGGGCTTTATATGTACACATAGGTGTTTCGTAATAAAAATATTGTGTCACGGTCACCTAACTCAAGTTAAATTGTGTCTCGATAATCCATTAATCACAGACATCATTGATGATCTCATGCTCAGCAGTGTCAATGTTTATTTTTTGACATTTTGAATTATTGTTATTCCCTTTCTTTCACCCACCATTTACATATATATTATCAATTAATATAATAGACTAGTATATTATTTATCACAATCTTCTAACATATTTAGTTACAATAGATCATAGTATCAGATGTGTACATAAATGATTCAAAAATGATATTTATATAAATAATAATGTGTTGCATTTAGTTTAAACTTTAAGCATTGTCTGGTTGAATAGCGGCCTATCACAAAAATCTTTTCGGCAAAGGATAGGGTTTGTAGGTAGGCTTAAATTGATCATTTTGTTTTTTATTTTTTAAATAGTCTTGGCTTTTCATGCCGTATATAAAAAATTTAAGATAGGAGGTTTAAAATAGGGTAGATAGGGAAACCCCAACGACACATATTTTATCTTTGGCCTAAATCACCCAGACTGGCAAAGCAGAAATGAATGGTGGACATGCACTTTGCAAGAAAGACAAAGTGACCCAGACGGTCGGTCCTCGTATTTAAGATTGGTTTCTTTATTGCAGCTATTTTTTCAGATAACATGAACCAGTCAATGTCGGATAAACATGAGGCGAACACACAGAAGCATGAACAGAATATTATTTGATTAGAAAGGCTAACAATCCGGCAGACGCTCCGAGAGACGTGATTTGAGGGTGGTCTATTACATTTACTATTAAATTAGCAGCCAACGCAGAATACATAGATGTACACATGTACCAGACAAGCTAAAGTACTCTTAGATATGCAAAGACATAACAAGGGTATCAATTATGTTGGTAAAAGATCCATGTCCTATATAAGCAGACTAGTTAACTTACTATCTACTATCAAAAGATTCCCATCAAGTATGATTGTTGATAAAATAGAGAATTCCTGTGATGACGCAGACCTGTACAAGTACATGACTACAGTAATGCCCTAAGTAATCGACTCCTTAACCACAGCAGAATTATGGGTAACTTTTCAGGATTTAGTCGGAAATATGGCTTGTTGCCATTCATCGGAAAGCTCTCAGGGAGCATTACTGTACATGTAGGCTACAGCGCCAGGTACATGCCATCTTGATGTGAATTATGTGATGATAGTCCCACAAAGATTTCAACTTTCTGACTATATTGCAGATTTATGTAAATATATATACCGGTGTATGTGTATATTATATTCTATACCATAAACCATTAGAGAGAAAGGGCGAAAACTCTAAATTTAGGAATAATTTTCCAGGCTTTTAGATTCATCCATTTGAATCAAGCCGGAGAAGGATGTACCCAAAATATGGAATTGTGACACAGTAGCACATATGAACCCATGCCTCCTTCATGTATATGAGTATAAATGTGCAAAACTTCAGAAATTTCTCATTTCTGCAGAATAACAATATTCTTTCAAGGTTTCTTGAAGCAGGAATTAAACGGACATGGCTCATTCGAACCTCCAATTTATTTTCTAAGTAATATGGAGCAACAGATATGATAGGTCGATAAATAAACGAATTATTGATACACCGGCTTCATATGCTCTGATAAACACTTGCCAAACTGACAGCCATTTTTCACCGTTTTCAACTTTTCGCCAGAAGTCAGACAAACGCTCTTTATTGCTACCATATCAGGAATAGACCCACCATGGAGCGCTCTTTTCTGTTCCATGTCGTGCAAATGGTTGTTTTGTGTTTGAGACCCAAACACTGTATTCACAGTTGTATTTTTCATTACTTCAATGCGTCTTTTTGGGTTACATAATGCTTGTAGAAAGGTAGTTCAGATATTTATCGACCTATTTTGATACTGAGAAAAATTCAAAAGCAAATAATATTATGTGTATTTTGGAGCTCAAACCGCCATGTGGCTTTAAGCTCCCAAAAGCCAGAAAATTGTTTCTTTTTATGTCAAATTTAAAAATGTTATTACATCGGGTCAAACCATTGTCCTCTATTAAATGGGACTGCAGTCTGAGCAGAGTAACCAAATTAAGAGAATCTTACAAAGCAGGAATCTTCTGCTCCGGATGGTGATTACTCTGTATGAACATAGCAGTGCCAAGTTTGTGTTCACAATCTTTAACGATTTCTGTACTGAATGGATTCTCCCATTCAGCCTTAAAAGGATACATTGGAATGGTTGATTATTCATTTTGAGGGGGGGGGGGGGGGGTTCAGGTGATAAAAGCAGATCACATACAGAGAAACAATAATACAAGAGCATATTCATTGGTGGGAAATGTTCAGATAATAAGTTCAATAAATGACCTATGGCGTTTTCATAAATGAGTTTAGTAAAGAAAGGGCTAAATTGTTACTCTATCCTCAGCTCTGGGAATTTAGGAAAACATATGGATAGGCAATATTTTTTGCCAAGGCAGAAGAAATCGGCCTAGATAAAACCAAATTTTAACTAGGCCATTTCAAATCAATAGTAACCATACAACCCTGGTATGCTATATTATTATGATTAGTTATCAAAGAAATTGTAAACAATTAGTGATGCGGACCGGACCGGACCTTGGGTGGTCCGGTCCACTGCCAAGGCTGTCCAGTCCAGTCCGGTCTGGTCCAGGCCATTCCGGTCCGGTACACATGCCTGGACCGGTCCAGAACGGTCCGGTCCACCTATAATAGGCTATATGTTAATGAATTCTCTGTTTTCTCTAAGTTTTTACTCTGTATAGTACAAACTATAAGGTTACTGAGTTCAGTGCATTGCAATGAGTCCATATATGTTAAAACTTACATTGTTTGCCGATTGTATGCATCATTGTCTGTCTCTGGTGGGATATACTGGGAACGATGCACGATAATAGTATTTCTAGTAATGCGAACATGCACTAATTAAATGTATTGGACAGATATATAGCTAGGGCCAAAATGTGTTATAACCAATCTAACATGGCACTCAACTGATCATATGCATGATTCGTATCATACTTATTTTCATTAAATTGAAATTTAAACGAAATAACTATACTGATGACAATTATACAAATGTGTACTAATATGACTACTACATTAATATTGGAGTCTTGGAGATTGTGATGGCTGATTGTATAGTCCTGACAATTACAGTTATATACCTAAGTACAACTACTATTGGATTAATGTGACTGTCTTGTCTTTCATTATAAGGAAAATGACATGTACAAAGTACATCTATACATTGTTTTCGTGGCATCAAACGTTTAATAGATATTAACCACTTGAATGCATCAATACATCGTTGCTAATTGATATGACGGCAAATACGCAATAATATTCGCGATAGTTTATTATAACTGAAGTAAAATAGTGGACCGGACCAGAGAGTACCGGACCGGCAGCAAAAAGCGGTCCGGTCGGGTCCAGTGACACCCGATCCAGTCCGCATCACTATAAACAATACTAAATTCTTACTGGTAGTTATTTTGGAGAACATTGTTTCCAGGCCACTACTCAACATACAGTAATGCCCTAAATAATCGACCACTTAATCACAGCAGAATTATGTGTAATTTATCAGGATTTAGTCGGAAATATGGCTTGTTGACATTCATCGGAAAGCTCTCATTGAGAGCTTTCCTATGAATGGCAATAAGCCATATTTCCGACTAAATCCTGAAAAATTACCCATAATTCTGTGGTTAAGGGGTCGTTTATTTAGGGCATTACTGTATATCTACAATTCTCCAACCATCTCCCAAATAGTGTTAAAGTTAATGCCACAGTGCTGTGGATGATATAGGATAATAATTGTAAAGAAGAGTGAAAGGAAGTAAGTTTGGCAAAAGAGGTTGTATCTCTGATTGACAAAATGAAATTGTAGTAACCCAATGAACTTATTTTACCTAGGCAATATTATTGCCTGGGAAAACTGATTTTACCTCTGCTTTTATATATAGGCATTGCCTATTGCCTATAGGCTAATTCCCTATAGGATTTAGTCGGAAATATGGCTTGTTGCCATTCATTGGAAATCTCTCACTGAGAACAAGCCATATTTCAGACTAAATCCTGAAAATTACCCATAATTCTGCTGTGGTTAAGGAGTGGATTATTTAGGGCATTACTGTAGGTTTGTGATGATAATCAAAAATAAATTGAACTGAAAATGAACAATGTTCAACATTGTCGCCTGAAATCCAAATAAATTCAGGCAAGTTTGCTATTGATCACAGTAGACAGATATGAAACGAGTGTGTCAATGACACTGTAGCTCAACTTGGAAAGGGGATAGTTGTCATACATACACAGTCAATAGGGTGATAAGAAATGGGGAAAGTTGAAATGTTTAGATAATACCAGAGGTCACCCCGAAGAGCCATATGAAATTTGGGATCAAACATGTTGGATCAGATGAGGGATGTTGGCTGTATGGTATACCAAAGTATGTGGTCAAACATGCATGGGTAAAATCCAAGATGGCTACTGGCAGCCATGTTTTTGATAGAAAATAGTTGATATTCAATAGCTCCCATCTAGAGGTGTTCATAAAAATGCTTCCATTTCATCAAAATTTGATAACGAAAAACCAATTTCCTGATAAATAAAGAAGAATAACTCTAGAACGAATAACGAGAACAAAATCACTTTAAAGAGGGGGTTAAGTCTGAACTTAGTGTGTCTGACATTTGCAGAATGAGGTTCCCAGAGGGTGAATTTAGTAATGCTATCCCGCATAGCAGGCTAGCATCACCAAATTCACCATCTGGGGACCTCATTCTGCTTAGGCCTCATTTTCTCTGGAAAGTGTCTTTATTATCAAAAATTAACAAGTGATTTAGTTTCTATAGAAACTTCTTCTGACACAAAGATTTTTTTTTTAGTTTAGTTTCTCTATATCCCCAAATTGGCAGATGATACATTGTATAATCGAGGTTCCTAATGGTGTTCATCACAATATTCACCATTTTGGAAAATTCAATCTGAGTCTAATCTCCAATAGCAAATCTCCCATAGCAGATGAGGCCATGTAGAATGAGGTCCCAAGAGGAAAATTTGGTAGGGTGCCGGATAGCGTCACTAAATTCACCCTCTGGGGACCTCATTCTGCAAATGACAGGCACACTAAACTCAGGCCTGGTACCGTATAATTATAAAAGCTTCAGCTTATTAATTACTCACCATTTGTGCTCCTATGAAATTCAAACTTCATATTAAATCCACTACTACTCATTCTGCCCCAATGGAAAGTTATTTTTAATTTACTAGAATGAGACTGAAAGACGTGTGGCAATTCATTCTTATTTTTTGGGCAAACTTTAGTCTCTTCAAGAGAATTACTCTCCTCCGATATGTCCTGTATCACTAACTCTGGCAACAAACAACCCTTCTTCAACCGCCCCACATGAGTTCGATTTTTGTTGAGAATCCCCTTCACTTCTGTCAATGTCAACACAATTCTCTCACCGACTGGCGCTTGGATGAAGAATTCACAATTGTTTTGGCTATCCATTTCATAACGTAAGGAATTCACTTGGATCTCTCTTCTCGATTTGAACGTCAGAACTTTTATTTCATTGATTGAGTTGTATGTGAAACTACAAACGGCTGAAAAGAGAAAATGAATATATTATATTAAATGATTCAATCAGCATTGCTGATATAAAATCAGGGGCCCTGTTGAGACCATCATCATTTTTGATGTTTCCACATGTCTTTCCATTCTACACTTGTCTGTAGTTCTGTCTGGCATCAGGGTGTTCTCAGTGACAGGCATGTAATACAAAGAGTTTTGTCCTATGGCTCCTCCCTTGTTTGACCTGAGGGTCCAATTTGAAAACTCTCTAACACAGTCCCATTCTTATTCCACACCGATATATCTGATTTAACACTTTCTATAGTAAATGATCATTACCTTAAAGGGGTACCCTATGCGATTTTCAATAAATTTCCGGTAATAACAGCGATCTAATATCGATATTATATAGAAAAATAAGTAGTTTAAGTCAAAGATGTATTCTGTAAACGATAAGGTTAATAGGTTATCTTAAAATCAAAGTTAATAATTTGATATAAATTGAATTTATGGCTGGAGCCATAAAATAAATTACGAATTTCCATGTACAAGACGTAATAAAATGAATTCACAGATAGTGGATTAGGCAACGCGTGGCACACATGATCGTGTAAACAATTATATTGATACGGAGCGTAAACTCCAGCCACTCACTAATTGGTGACTATACAATAACTTAAATGAGTATATGGGACTAGTATACATATAATATAACATTTATTTGATACATTTGCTTGAAAACTGTACAAAAATTACCTGACAACAATTTGTATTTTCGCATTCCGGCTAATCTGCCATCCATAACATTACTTCGTACTCAACAGACTTTCAAATAACGGAAAATGGTTACCTTATTCTACGACTTGGAGACTATAGAAACCAACAACAACATTTGAGTACAGTATCCTTTTAAGAAATGGTTCAGATAATAAGTGCAACTAAATAAGTTGAACTTATTATCTGAATATTTACCGTCAATTAACCAGTTCATGATGGTGAGCTGCGCTTGTGTAGCATTAAAGATCCTGTGCCAGTGCATTCTCTTGTATATGCTAGTCTCCCATAGGGAGCCTCGCATATATAAGAAAATGCACAGGCTTGCAAGGTCATGGTATTTATTGTTAGGCCAATGTATTATATTATATATGCGAGGCTCCATATGGGAGACCAGCATATATGAGAGAATGCATTGGCACAGGGTTTTCACAAAATTTCAGGAAGCTCCAGTCATGGAAGGGTTAAATTAATAGGATTCCTTCTGCACTTTCTCTTGTCTTTGTAAAACAAACGGGGTCTAAAACCAGTGATTAGGACAATATCGGAAATGAAAATACGCTGAATGATAAAGTCTCAGCTGGCTAAACTGCCATATTTCTTCAACCACAAACGATTTCAACCAGTCGCGACGACTGAGCCAGCTTAGCTGCATGTAGCTAACCAGCCACGAAATTGGTTTAGCCAGCCTCGAAAACTATTTTTCGTGGCTTCGGGGTCTAGTATAATACCTGAAATGTTAAGTTATTATATATAATAAGATGTGTAATAGTAATGACTATCTAATGCATCTAATAATTTAACATTTCAGGCATTATAGTTAACAAAATTCTTGAAGGAATATGTTATGATACATAATAACTGAAATGGTCAGTTATTATACATAATAACTGATTATACGTTTTAACTGTAACATATACGTGGAACGGAAAATTCTTTTTGTAAAGAAAGGGTTACATGTATGCAGGGTTTCCGTTACTATGGCTCAGCGTCCGCGGAACGGCCTCATTCCCCTTGCTGATGATCTGTTTGAGACACACATGTACCTGAAGTCAATAGCAATCCAACTGCAACAGGAGTTTGAGGGTTAAACAGAATGCTGCTGAAAAGGCCTCTCAATTGAGCACAATATGTTACCAGTACAGTGTAACCCTTTTAAATAAAAGTGCCAAAACTACAACGCAATGTTTGGTGTGCAGTCTAATAGTGACGTTGTATACAGCGTAATACACATATGAAAATGTCACTGTAACATCAAAGAATGCCGGACTGCTAAGTATGGATATTTTATGCACGTAATTTCTCACACTCGGAGATCCCATGCAAAACATATCCCCCAATATGGGGATAAAGTAAAAGTACAGTCAATAGTTTCATTATCCTGGGTGGGGCCCCAAACACAGATACATAATCAACGACGCACATGTTCACATTTCCCGCCAAAACTCAATTATATTTTATAACACGGGAGCTAAAACTCTGTTCCATTGCAGTGGTCGTCAGTACAGTTGTTGGACTAATGCAGACCATTGAACAAGCTACGCGTTCGGAGTTTGAACGATTTCGCTACCATTCATATTATGCCGCCGCTATAAATGTCTTCTGCAGAATGACGTCACAGCGCACAATAGTTTTACGATTGACAGAATATATACTTTCGGATTCATTTTTTGGAAATACGTAATTAAATTCTCCTTACTAGGTATTAATGGTCAATGCATAGATGCTTTTTAGTGTTTAATTATACCTGTCAGAATCGTATAAATTTGTAAACTGGTAGTTTGTTCTTTTATTTAGTCTTCAATCAGACGGCGGTCTCATGTGCGTAATATTGTGATCACTGCTTTGGATACTATCAACAGAATTAATGCACTGCAGACAACAGTGGATGGATGACCAGAACAAATCTGGAAACCAAATCTTGAGAATTAGATGCTCTGAGTGAGATTTCATTCCAATAATTCTGGGAGAAACTTTCAATAGTGCTCTAAGGGCATATTATGTACTGTGGAACTTTTAAGAGAACTTGATTATCTGAATTTTCTACAGGTTTATAAGGATTTAATTTGACGACATTTATCCAAGAAACATTTCACCTGATTTAATTTGAGTTTCCATTGTAAAATCAAATTGTATTAAGGAGATTCAATAAACCCTTTCCCAAGGTTTTGTTGATAAAAACAAGTTAATGCAATTATTCCAAATACAAAGTTTTATGCTTACTCCCATAAATCAATTATTTCAATGGTTAAAATTTTGAATTTTTTAAATTTCGGTGCAAGCAGAGGAAGAGAATGTTTAGTGACAAACAACAGAAAGATGGCTTTCTTTGTTAGTTTATAGGAAGGTAAGTTAGTTAGCTTCGCGCCTGGGATGGTCAAAAAGGTTGATTGATTTTTTCCCCACGAACTAAGTGTTAAATATTTATTATATGTTGTTATTATGTCTACTCCACAGGTAGCTGGAGTCTTAAATAAATACATCAATGAAACCAATTCAACATGGTAGCAGAGCGAGGTTGCATGTAGATATCTCGATCTATATTATTTCCTTGAAGAAATGCTGCTTTGATATCAATAGTATGCAACAAAATCCGCATGTGGTTGCCACTTCTAAAAACAATCGAAGACTATCCTTGTGAATAGTAGGAATCCACTTTAATGTAACTGTCTTCCTCAAACCCTCTCACAACTAAACGGGCTTTAGTTATGTGCTCACCATCGCCTTCTTTTTCAGTTATTACCCATCTCGTTGACATAACTTTCTGTCCTATGTTCGGAACTTCTTCATAAACTGAAAATGCTTTCCAATTTTCAAGTTCTCTCCATTTCGCATCTTCAACTCTCTTCTCATTATGTTTTGCAGGTGGAACAAATACAACATTCACTTCAACTGTGCCATCCTCCAAATTCCATTATTCTACATCATTGACAAAATCAATTCCAATCTGACCATTTTCACCATCAACTTGTATGTTCATATATGCCCAGTTCTTTCCTGTAGCCTTTCCACCTTTGCTTATCACCTTACCTACTTTCCAGGTACTGTCTCCTTTTGGCAGAAATTGAATTCTTTTATTCACTCGTGAATATATACATCAATGGAACCAATTCAACACTAAGTTAGTTAGAACAGGAAAGGGTTTTGTTGAAAATCAAGAAGCGCTGAGCAGGAAATGGTTTTGTTGAAAATCAAGAAATGCTAAAAGTCAGGAATGGAAAACAAATCTGGAATTCCTGATAAATTCAGTGGTCTTTCATCTATGATTGATAGCAAAAATTTTAGGCATTTAATATTGAAAGCTCATTCACTGTCCCACTCACCAAAGTGGAAAGGGTGTTATCTGTTTAGTTATAGGATATTCCTTTTACTGCTGTATATTATAATTTATCCCATCTTGACAAAATAGGAACCTCACTTTGACCAGACACTCACTGTGTGAATGCACCCCTATACCCCTGTACCTATATGAGGACCTTACAAATGTATATGAGGGTAAATTCACACATTGAGCATCCATTAGCCTGCGCTCAGACAACCTGATACTGGTTCTGCAGGGATGTGCTCAAGCCAGACATTCCAAATTAGCACACATGACTGACTACAATTCCAAACAGAAACAAATAGCGCGTATATTGTTCATATTAAAAGGTACCCACTTTGCAAAATTATGCAAGTTGTTTATGAAATTAACACTCTGCCTGATAGTGATAACCTGTTATCAGCTGTGCCAATTTATAACCCTTTCATGACTGGAGCTTCCTGAAATTTTGCGAAAACCCTGTGCCAATGCATTATCTTATATATGTGAGTCTCCCATAGGGAGCCTCGCACATATAAGAGAATGCATTGGCCTAACAATATATACCTTGACCTTGTAAGCCAATGTATTCTCTTATATATTTGAGACTCCCTGTAGGATACTCGCACATGCACTGCCACAGGATCTTTAATGCAGCGCCATCGCAGCTCCCGTCATGAAAGGGTTAAATGCCTCCAATAAATGAATGTAGAAAGCCTTAATTAGTGCTTTGTCAAAGTGAAAGAGGTTTCAACCAAAAAAAACTACCAGTAATAACATTTTGCCTAAGTAACAGCATAGAGCTTTGGACCATGGTTTTCTTGGTCAGATTTGTGACCCTCCCACCCAGGACAATTTTTTGGAGTTGGCACATTGCTGCTATTCGTATCGATTAATCGGCAGCTTTAGATTGAAAGACTTCTAATTTCACCCATCAACAGACTATAATATTCCATAAGGCGTGGTGGAAGATTGTGTCCAACGGTAGTTGAACTGTTGATAGATTGCATAACACTGAGTGTACATTGTTATGCACAAATATAATAGCTTCATTTATTAATGACTGTAATAGGATACGTTTTATATTGTCTCACCGACAATTAAAGAAACTGCAGTGGAATCAAGTCTGCAAATAGTGTGTCTGACAATTGCAGAAAGATGTCACTGGAGGGTGAATTTAGTGACCCTATCTGGCACAGCAGGCTAGCATCACCAAATTTACCATCTGGGAACCTTATTCTTCTGAGGCCTCAACTGCTATGGGAGACATAGGATCAGCTTGAAGTTCCCCAGTTGAAGTTTGTGATGTTCATGCACCCACCCATTTAATAGTCACATCGATTATTCATTTTATCTTCTGCAAATTTAGGGGATATAGAAACTTCCCGGAAGGGAAAAAATAACTAAAAACAATGTTAGTTTGAGACTCTTAGATACTTCCCAGAAGATGAAACCTAAGCATAATGAGGTTCACCGAGGGTATATTTAGTGATGCTTTCCCATTGTGTAGGGTAGCATCACTAAATTCAGCCTCTGGGGACCTCATTCTGCAAATGACAGAAAAACTATTTTAAGGTTTGTGTAATAAATTAAATTAATTGAAGTTGAGTCTCGTGCATGAGTTCTTGTGATTCGTTATTCCTATAATATTTAGATAATATACCTATATTTATATGTATAATTTGGGTGCAAGTGTCGATGGTGTGGTAGTATTAAGAGGACAGTAATTGAGAGAGAATGTGCCAAATTATAAATAACTAGCTGATTTGACCGACTTCGTCCCGGGTATTTAGGGATTTCTTTGCCAGAAACATGCCTATATGAGTGTATATGAGAGAGGTCAAGGATAGAGTCGCACATGAAATTGGACCCGCCCATATTGTGCCCGGTATCAAAGTAGGCCTACGTACCAAATTTGAGTCGGATCGGTCGAGGTCCAGAAACATGCGTATATGAGGGTATATGGTCAAGGTCAAGGTCGCATATCAAATTGGACGCTCCCATGTTGTTCCCCGGATCAAAGCACATGTAGGCCTACATACCAAATTTGAGTCGGATCGGTCGAGCAGTTTTCGAGTCTATAACACACACACATAGATACAGACAGAAGTTCGAAAATATATAATAGATCATCAATCTATTTAAATTAGTAAAATTCATTCAGATTATATGTCCTTAATGTTGCTATTAAAAATAATGATATATACTTGAAACGTCATCTGATCCAGATTTGGACGTATTGTGCTACACAGTCTATAGAGAGCAAAGGGATGTGACAACATCTAAAAACGGTTAACTACCCTTTCCGCCTCGCCAAATCTTTCTTTGAATAATTTCTCGATTCTGAACTTAATCAATCTGATTTTTTACAAGCATGGGAACCTATACGGGTACTGAAAGATTAAATTAGAATATTATCAATGCTTCACTTGAAACTTGAAATTAATACTCAACTCTAAATAAAGATCAGGTTTGTTCGTTGCAGACAGGATATCCTTTTGTCATAAAAGGCAAATTGTGACAAAGCCTGCAAATAGTATGTCTGTCATTTGCAGAATGAGGTCCCCAGAGGGTGAATTTAGTGATGCTAGCCCTACTATGGGGAACCTCATTCTCCTTAGGCCTGATCTTCTGGGAAGTACTAGTATATATGGTCTCAAATTAACATTGTCTTTAGTTACTTTTGCCCTTCTTGGAAGTTTCTATATCCCCTAATTTGCAGAAGATAAATTGCATAATCGAGGTGACTAATGGGTGAACATCACCAACTATAACTGGGGAACTTCAATCTGATTCTTGGTCGCCCATAGCAGTTGAGTCCTAAGCAGAATGAGGTCCCCAGAGGGCGAAGTTAGTGATTCTACCTGCACAGCGGGATTAAATTCATCCTCTGGGGACCTCATTCTACAAATGACAGACACACTATATTGCAGGCTTGATCATGCATGAATCCAAAACAACACTTTTATATTCTAAAAGGTGTGCCCATGGCTGGTTAAAACGTTTTTCCCTTCTTGGACGTTTCTTTTTCCCCTAATTTGTAGAAGATAAAATGCATAATCGAGGTGACTAATGGGTGAACATCACCAACTATAACTGGGGAACTTCAATCCGATTCTTGGTCGCCCATAGCAGTTGAGTCCTAAGCAGAATGAGGTCCCCAGAGGGCGAAGTTAGTGATTCTACCTGCACAGCGGGATTAAATTCATTCTCTGGGGACCTCATTCTACAAATGACAGACACACTATTTTGCAGGCTTGATCATGCATGAATCCAAAACAATACTTTTATATTCTAAAAGGTGTGCCCATGGCTGGTTAAAACGTGACATGATTCTGAAAGCTTATGCCAGATTATTAACAGAGAGCATATGTACCATGAACAAGCGTACAATCACGTAGCCAGTGCAGGCGCACCCACTCTAGGTCAAGGGTCATTGTCAAGCTGTCAAAGTGTCCCAAATATGAAATTAGTATGCTAAAGCATGTATTGTCTGCAAGTAGAAAGGATATTAATGGTACTGACACACCAAAAGTAAAGTGGAATTGTCAATGTGAGAGGAAACCCATACCAGGAGCCTGTATACCCTCATGTGCCTAATTAATGTGATGGCCTATTAATAGTAATGGGTGGGGATTTAGGCTGAAATGATAATATTTATGGCAATTTCACTCTGTGTCTCAATGCCAAATAATAGTGATTGTTGGGAATTTTCTCCAAAATTAATAATTGTGCTGACACCTGAGAGAATGGCAGACAGACTTAACACCAGGGATTACCTCAGCTGGCAACAGCACCGCACCGAGTATTGAGTGGTTGTAGTAAATACATATTCATTTCAGTTTTTTCAGCCGTTTGGGAAGGTTTCCACTGTCTGGGAAGATTAGACTAAATCTCCTTTTGCCCTATAAATCTAAATGATCCTAAGGGATCTGACATTTGTTTTATAATGCCTGTAATGCCTATAAAATACAGTAATGCCCTAAATAATTGACTCCTTAACCACAGCATAATTATGGGTAATTTTTCAGGATTTAGTCGGAAATATGGCTTGTTGCCATTCATCGGAAAGCTCTGAGTGAGAGCTTTCCGATGAATGGCAACAATCCATATTTCCAACTAAATCCTGAAAAATTACCTATAATTATGCTGTGGTTAAGGAGTCAATTATTTAGGGCATTACTGTATGAGCAGAGGGATGCTCGCACATCAGTCCAATCATTTTACCAGTATATGACCCTTGTTGACTTATAATTTCCCTCGGATTAACTTGGTTTCTCGATGATAACTTCATAGATTTAGAATTTACTGATTATTCTGGTGTTTAATCAGTTTTATCCAATGATTGTTCTCAGAATTAAATTTATAATTTCTAAAATGCCAGTGGTCAAATAAAGCCACCTTAATAGAGGGACGTGTGTGGCCTAGTGGCCTTTTATTCAAATTTATTTTACTCAATATTTTTAGACTAAATAGCGATCCGGCCATCCATTGAGTAACAGACATGTTTATAATGTCTCCAGTCTAGAATCCATGTCTGGAAAGTGTTGTCCAGTCAGAGGCAAAGACTCATAATTTAGTTTAGCTCAACTTTTCTTAAGTTCTATCAAACTAAAACCAAAATTATCCCATCCATGACAGGAGCTTCCTGAAATTTTTCAAAAACCTTTTGCCAATGCAGTTATATATGCGAGTCTCCCATAGGGAGCCTCACATATATAAGAGAATACATTGGCCTAACAATATTTACTCTGACCATGTAAGCCAATGCATTCTCTTATACATGTGAGGCTCTCAATGGGAAAATTGCATATATAAGAGAATGCACTAAGAGGAACTTTAATGTTGCACCAGCGCTGCTCCCATCATGAAAGGGTTAAGGAATGATCCAGAGCTGTTTTGATACCTGTTACAGGTTTGGGTGTCTCCTACATGTAGTTCCTATCAGATAGAATTTACTCCATATTAATTTTCTTTATTTCCAAGGCAATTTTTCATAATTCAACAGCATGAAATGCAAATCATCAGTCTGCAGTTGACATAAAAGTATTCAATATCTACACAATCAAGTGTCCACTAACAAATTTTCTTTTCCATAATCGATCTCAGAAATCCTCGGGATCGAGGATGTAACATATTATATTATGCAAATCTTTGGTAATGCCACAGCAGAACATTATTATCAAGAGGTCACAATTAAGGTCAAATCATTTAGAGGGAGAGCTTTCCGATGAATGGCAACAAGCCATATTTCCGACTAAATCCTGAAAAGTTACCCATAATTCTGCTGTGTTTAAGGAGTCGATTAATTAGAGCATTACTGTAGACCTGTGATAGCCAAGTGTTATTCCCACAGAGAGTCACATACCAAGAGCAAGAAAATATATGGGGATGGGTAATTATCCCATCCTGATTTCTATGGTGATATCTTCAAATGCGAAACAGGCGTTCCCAAAAATTCTATGGAGATTCTTCCCTAAATTTACTGTCCCTAATATAACTAGTCATAATAATTTATGCATTAGTACATGAGTTGTATTAATTTTCAAATTAAAATATGTACATAAACGCTATTTTTATGCTGTTTTATGTCCATGTATAGGGTTGTGTATACTTATCTGTTTTGCCCACATTTGTTGTCTGTAAATTAGTGTATGGACACTGATGGTACACAAGGCTTACATGTATGTATTAGATTCTAGCTATTCAAATGGAGAATTATAGGAAGGAAATGGACCAGCCTTTTTCCTAGCTGAAGAGAGAAATTTCTATCACTATCAAAGTAAACAGATTTTGGTCACTGATAAGATAAAATCATTTTCAGTCATTCAAATCTGCAGCATGTTAAAATCATCACAAAAATAAATTTTTGGTGATGATATTTTAAATTAATTGATTAATACACAGATACATGTATACAATGCATTAATAACCTTTCATGACAGGAGCTCCATGCAGCATTAGAGATCCTGTGCCAGTGCAAACTCTTATATATGTGAGTCTCCTGTTGGGAGCCTCGCAAATATTAAAAGGTAAATATTTATAGGCCTGGTTTGGCTAATGTATTCTATATATGAGCCTCCCTTGTGCTTTCGCAAAATTTCAGGGAGCTCCTGGGAGCTCCAGTCATTTCAGGGAGCTCCAGTCATGGAAGGGAGCTCCAGTCATGGAAGGGATAATAGCATAGAGGTACAGTAATGCCCTATATAATTGACTCCTTAAACACAGTAGAATTATGGGTAACTTTTCAGGATTTAGCCGGATATATGGCTGAAAAGTTATCCATAATCCTGCTGTGGTTAAGGAGTCGATTATTTAGGGCATTACTGTACACTGTGGTAGTCTTTTACAATTTACATGAGATGTTGCTTCACCTATCTGCACACGTCATTTTGGATTTACTGTGGTATAGCAAGTAATTTCACTCATGGCAAAACTCATTGTCAATTTATCATATCACAAGGTAATAAAATATGAAAACTAATTCCAATCAATGTCATTCATAATGCACAGGCATCACGACTCGTGACAAAGACCACCAAAGGCATCTAAGACAAGTGCAAGTATCTCCCAAAGGTGTATTTTCACTGAGGTTTATTGATTATTTAACCCTTTCATGGCTGGAGCTTCCTGAAATTTTGCGAAAACCCTGCGCCAATGCATTCTATTATATATGTATATATGTGAGTCTCCCATAGGGAGCCTCGCATATATAAGAGAATACATTGGCCTAACAATATTTACCTTGAACTTGTAAGCCAGTGCATTCTCTTATATATATATGCACATATACAAGAGAATGCACTGGCACAGGATATTGAATGCTGCACCAGCGCTGCTCTCATCATGAAAGGGTTAAGGGCGATTAAACTTCAAAAGAAATGAATGAACAAAACCTGCTGCATATGGATACTTTTTCCTCATCACCCACCCCTGTGCTGCCTCATGAGTATATACTACCCATATATTATAGATAATTATGAGTTTATAATAACAGAGATACAGTAATGCCCTAAATAACCAACTCCTTAACCACAGAAGAATTATGGGGAATTTTTCAGGATTTAGTCGGAAATATGGCTTGTTGCCATTCATCGGAAAGCTCTCAGTGAAATATGGCTTATTGCCATTCATCGGAAAGCTCTCAGTGAGATCTTTCCGATGAATGGCAACAAGCCATATTTCTGACTAAATCCTGAAAAATTCCCCATAATTCTGCTGTGGTTAAGGAGTCGATTATTTAGGGCATTATTCTCCAGAGATCCTTTCCCCCATGCTGGTTCTTGACCATACCAAAGATTATTCCAATCTGGCCTATGCTGACTGAGATAGAGAGCTCCAAATGTGTTATAGACGGAACCCATTTCTATATCCTCTACCAAGGAGAAAACTATTTAATATTTACTGGTATTGGGACAACAAAAGCACAAACGCTCTTTATAATAGGCAATTTTCTAACTTTTCAAGTGCCTAAAAATATTGTATAAACCTGGAAATAAAATCTTGAAAGACAATAGCTGAGTGTAAATATAGTTACCTGATCTGATTATTTACGGTAAACTAGAAGATGTATATGTACAAATAGTAGAGTTTAGTGTTGAAACGATTAATCAATTAGTCGAAATCGAATCGATTATTAAATTAGTCGATCCCGAAATATGCTAGTCGACTAGTCAAGAAAAAGCACTACCTGAGTGCTATCATGATTGATGACAGCAGTGCCATTGCATGGAAATATTATCATGTAATCTGTAACAGTTAATACATATTAACTTCTTAGAGCTTATTGCATTGTTCCTTTAATACACCCGACATCTCATTACGAGACTTACTAACGATTTGCCTATTTATTTCCTGGTTACCTGCGACAATTGTGTTTATATAAAATGTTTTATTACTTACATTCCCCAAACCATGAGATTATATGAAGGTTGCAGGAGAGCCGGGTTTAATACATCAAATTCGGAGACTAATACGAGCAAAACGGGAGATTATATAGTTCACGTGCTTTCCGTTTTAACATTCTGAAATGAAGAGATGGATACTCAAAACTGCGATGCCACATGGCCCTTTTTATACATCATATGGGCATAGAAACGGGAACTCTTAGAAGGGGTCTGACTAGTCGACTAGTAGTCGATTACCTCTGGCGACTAGTCGATTCCTTAAAAATGCTAATCGTTTCAACACTAGTAGCGTTATGGTGCAACACAATTATTTTAATACAGATATCACTACTTTAAGTGAATATAAAAAACTTGAAAAATATAGAGTTGTCACTCTTGGCACAAGTACTTGGGCAGCATCCACAGAAATCAACACAAATATGGACTTTGCTTTCCAAGGATTGTATAGTGACATTCTGATGCCCAACTCATTGGTTGAAGTTTCTCTCTAAATTACACTAATCTACAGTTCTGGAAGCTCTAAATTATTCTTCTAATTAACCCTTTCATGATGGGAGCTGCACTGGTTCAGCATTAAGGATCCTATGGGAGCCTCGCATATATAAGAGAATACACTGGCTTTAATACAAGGACAAGGCAAATACTGTTGGGCCAATGTATTCTCTTATATATGTGAGGCACCCTATGGGTGACTCACATGTTTAAGAGAATACATTGGCACAGGGTTTTCGCAAAATTTCAGGAAGCTCCAGAAATATAAGGGTGAAATTAAGGTGCATGACATTGTGTGGTCAAAAGCCATCCATCAGGTTCAATTCCTGATAAAACGAAGATCCAAGAATTCCAAGCAATGGGTGGGTAACCTATTTCGTGTATTTAGTTATTGTTCTCAGGTGCTTATTTATGTGCAGCTGCGTGCAGTAAAACCCCCATCTCAAGTTTTCTTTTCTTAAAAGAATGGTGTTCGATTTTAGACTGATTTTTAATTTCCGATATTCAAATGTATGATGGAAATTGATCATATATTCAATGTTTGGAAGCTATAATCACTGTGGTATGTGTGACTTGAAACGCATATAGCCACTCAATGATCATCAGCAAAATAAAGAGCAAAATATATGTTGTTCCAATTGACCTAATTGTACCTTTTCCTTCCCTCCAGTATTTATTGACATATTTTATCCCTCTTATTATAACATAGGATCGAGTTTCATTATTGCAAAACACATTTTCACCACACCTCTACCACCACCCCCCCCCCCCCACAATGGCCATACTGACCTCAGCTATATGGAAATCATGTAGAAATAATTGGTTCATAACAGTATACCCTATCAATTGTAACCATAATGTTGTTCCATGCCTTTAACCCTTTCTTTACCAAATGGATTCTCCCATCAGTTATAAAAGTATAGATCGGAATTATCTCTTATTAATTTGGAGGGTTGTTCAGGTAATAAATGCAGACAGCAGACAGAAAAACAAATAATACATGAGCAGAATGATTCATATTTTCATAGAACTTATTATCCGATCATTTCCTAAGGTATGACTACTCGTCAATGAATATTTAGTATAGAAAAAGGTTAACAGGCAATGTGTGCAGTTTGTGAGTACTTAAGTGACATACTCCCCAGTGACGTAGAAATTGACACTTGAGACATGACAGTCTGAACCTACCGGGAGACATCGATTAAGTGATGGTTGCTGTGGATATATTTTTTTTAGTACAGACATCTGTAACATGATGTCAAAATGTGTGCATATATACCAGTATGTGGATATTTCATTTAATACAGTCTGAGTATAAACATATCTCTTACATGATCGTCATGAAAAGGTGTTCCACGGACAAAATGTTAAGTCTAAAAAATATCTCAAAATGCCAAAAGCGTAGCCACAGACAGTGGATGGCTAAGGGGTGATAAATGAAATAAACAGTAATCAAGGCACCCCCCCCCCTATGGCACTATGGTTGAAAATTTTCCAACTGAGCGCTTCTTCAGTCTCATTTATGATATACTGTGTACACCCATCAGTAGTCCCATCACCAAGAATAAGTCCAGTCAAGTTTTTACTCCCAAAAAATGCATGGGGTGGTCCTCAAATATTAGCTCACCCCATTTTTAGAACTTAGAAGGTGAGTACATTAAGGACTTGGCACTGAAAGGGTTAATGCCAGGTTAACGCTGATTCAGATGACAAAAATTCATGCGCATATCCATCAATTGTGACTAGACATCAAAGAACAATACTGTCTTTATCTACAATATATAGTGAAATATGACACAACTATATCTAAAGTTCTGTTTATAATAAAAGTCTAATTACATAAATAGCATTACTCCAGCTAACTTCCCTGGCAAACTCATAAATAATATGAATCCTACGTGACATCTAGTGGAAAAAAAACCACACATGATGTGCCTCAAATTTGCCTTTTTTCGGCGACATAACGCTAAGAATAATTTATGTAACATCATGCAGTAGTCACGATGGAGACAACATGCCAAATTGACAAGACGTGTCGTGAATTGTAAAATCTTGTCTAAAATTGGTCTAAATGAAATTAATCACATGTGAATTTTTCGTAAGTTGTGAAGTAGTTACTTTCATTTTTATCGCGATGCTTCATTTCCAATTCCGCATTTTTTTCAATCTCCACATGGTTGCTAACCGGAAGTTACGTGACAATTTCTCCAAAATCTATACCCGCGATCTTGAAAAATCACTGATGGATATAGAAAAAATAATATGACGTCAATCACCTGCCTTTATATATATATATATGGTTGCTATAATACATCTCCCATTCATGTCTTATTCTAAATATTGTCTAATACAATGGAACATAAACAAAATTATTTTTATTCAATTAGATAATATTCATCATGATTCATATAAAATAAATTAGCACTATGGATGCAAATTGAGATTGTAAACCCAGTCCCAAGTTTTTGTGTCAAATAGTTCACGGGCCCCCTGGGATTACTGATGGTGTATATAAAGGTAGGAAATGGGAAAAATTCTAATATTGGCATAAAAACAACATACCGTAGTTGTGACAATAAATATTCCACACCCATTTAAGTGAGGCACATGTATTCAATGGAATCCCAGCCATTGAATACATATTATTGCATATTGGAATAACTATTTTTGTTGATGTTGTCGCAAAGAAAGATGATGTACATTACGTCACGATCCGCTTCAGGTGATGCCCTGATCATTTACTGGTTATTCATCAGATTTCATCACAATAAAAGTAGCTACATGTATCGTATCAATGAAGGTGACAGTTATGGATTTAACTTATATGATACACGGTGTAGAGTATATACAGAACATAACTTGCACCATAATCTTGAATTTTTTATCGAACTCATTGCGGGCGGCACATAGTTACATTTCGCTCGAGCTTCGCTCTCACCAAATATATCCTTGTGCCACCCGCAACTCATTCGATAAAAACTTCTCAATTAAGATTCGCATTGTGTTCTGTCTATACTAGGCTCCTGCGAATATTCGATATTCGATTCGAGATTCGATTCGAAAGTCAAATTCGATTCGAATTCGAGTCGAAATTGCCAACTCGAAATTTCGAATATACTCTGATGGAAAAGTAGGCTGTTTACGGAAAAGTACACACGTCGATCTTAGCTGTTTTGTGGCGATTAATCAAAGAAAATTATGTATATATGCACATTGTAATTATTATTGTACATTGCGGATGTTCATGCAAATGCTATTAAATATAAGAATAGCCACGATAGGACAACTAAACACGTCTGAATTCTAGCTTTAAAATGGTAGCAAAAGCTCGCAGATTGCCAATGGACCGACGACGCGGTAAATTATAATAGCTATGAGACTGAGCAATCGATAGCTTTATCTGCCGTCTATCCATCTCAGATTCCGCGCTATGTAATATGGGTGAGAATGTAAACAACACGTGTTCCAGATGTCGAAAAGTGCATTCTGGCGCCGTTCCATTTTGAAGTTGACTTTCAGTCTCGGAGCTTTCTTTTACACAGGACAAAATGTCTTCCGTCATTCATGCTTATTTTAAACATGATAAAGCTGCAAGCAGTGCATGTGCATGGACTTACACATGTGATGAATGCAACATGGTGTATAAATCGCAAACATCTGGGACAACGACCCATCTATGGAATCATCTGTTAAAGAAGCATCAACCACTACATGAAGAGACAACCCTGCGACTGTTGTTTTGCGTCTTCAAGTTTATAACAACGGGTGTTTCTGAATGCCGATTTGCAATTATGCATATACATGCAAACTGTAGAAATTCCGCGTGATTTTAGTTCCGATAATCCGTTTAGAACTTTAGAGGTAATATATTAATCGTTGTGATGGTCGCATGGACATTTTAATCTGTTTTGTTTTCTCGACAATTATCAATTGAAGTTAATAGTATCTCAAACGATAGTTCATCACCACATAAGTTGTGATGGAACTTCATGCATGTAGTTCATAGAACGTTTCACAAATGGTCTAATCGTTGACAAAACATGACTAATCGAGAATGCAACACACAGATATGATTCGATTCGATATTCGATTCGATATTCGATTCGATATTCGATTCGATTTCGTGAATTCGATTCGATATTCGATTCGATCAAAATATCCAATTCGCAGGACCCTAGTCTATACAAGTGAGAGCTTTCCGATGAATGGCATGGCAGCAAGCCATATTTCCCACTAAATCCTGAAAAATTACCCATAATTTTGCTGTGGTTAAGGATTCGATTATTTAGGGCATTACTGTATGTCACCAATCAAGACTCGAACCCCCAAAGTGGTTTCGATTTTAAATTTGTTTAAACAAATAGGGGGGGGGGGGGGGGTAACTAGGATTTGAGCAAAAATCATTTAGGGCATTACTGTATATTAGTTGAAAAATCAAACTATCAGAACAATATCAACTTAATTTCCAGTTTCATAATACCCTCTGTTATTGTTTCAGGCGTGAAATTTCCAATTGTTGAAAATAAAGTTGTGGGGAGGGGGTGAAACACACTTTTCGCCACGTCCCTGCCTCCAAATGAAAGAATGGGGAAACCTATGTTGTCTGCACTTGTATTGTATCACATCCGAATTATAAATCGACTATTCCAATGTAGCATTTACAACAGAATGAGAGAATCCACATCCACAACGCGAGCTGTGCTGGTGCCACATTAACGACCATGTGCCAGTGCAATTCTTTTATATATGCGAGACTCCCATAGGGAGCCTTGCATATATAAGAGAATGCACTGGCTTAAAAGGTCAAGGTAACTAATGTTAGGCCAATTTATTCTCTTTAATATATACGAGGCTCCCTATGGAAGACTGGAATATATAGGGTAGTCGCAAAATTTCAAGAAGCGAAGCTCCAGTCATGGAAGGGTTAATCAGCCAATAATGGAGCTGCCACAAATGAATACTGTGGGAGCTTTATCAATAATGAGAGGCGAGGAGCTCCATGCATTAAATGCTATCACAAATTTCCCCATTCGTCTAGACAGATAAAAGCTCCCATGTCTGAGAACTAAAAACTGAATCCCGTGGAGTCAAAGCTCCTGATCTAACCTGCAAATAGTGTGTCTGTCATTTGCAGATTGAGGTTCCCCCCCCCCCCCCATGGTGAATTTTGTGACGCTACCCCGCACAGCGGGCTAGCATCACTAAATTCACCTTCTGGGAACCTCAATCTGCTTATGCCTCAACTGCTATGGGAGACCTAGGATCAGATTTATTTTACCCATTAGTCACCTCGATTATGCATTTAATCCTCTGCAAATTAGGGGATATGGAAACTTCCCAGAAGGGAAAATGTAACTAAAAACAATGTTCATTTGAGACTACAGATACTTTCCAGAAGATGAGGCCCAAGCAGAATGAGGTCTCCAGAGGGTGAATTTGGTGATACTAGCCCGCTGTGTGGGATAACATCACTAAATCACCCTCTGGGGACCTCATTCTGCAAATGACAGGCACACTATTTGCAGGCTTGCTCCTGATCTATTGGGTGTTGTGGGGGAGATTCATGGATCTATCCTGCATGCACAAGACTTTATCTGTGAAAAGAACCCATCTCAGCTGCCAGCCTGATTTATCCTGCATACAGTAATGCTCTAAATAATCAACTCCTTAACCACAGCAGAATTATGGGTAACTTTTCAGGATTTAGTCGGAAATATGGATTGTTGCCATTCATCGTAAAGCTCTATCGGGGAGAGCTTTCCGAAGAATGGCAACAAGCCATATTTCCGACTAAATCCTGAAAAGTTACCCATAATTCTGCTGTGGTTAAGGAGTTGATTATTTAGAGCATTACTGCATGTACATGGGACTTATCTGTGAAAACAGCTGCAGCATACACCAGGTTATGAGATCTAAAACAACAGTTATCCATGATGATGCAACTATAGGAAGAAACCTGCTCTTCTGCAGCCTCATTTATTAATGTATATAATGAGCAGGTGTGCTGGGGAAGAGTGGGGGCAGTTGCTCCTTAAGCACTCCACCAAGGTAAAATGGGGGGTGCCCTTTATTTTTCGGGAATGATACCCAAGTCCCAGGGGGAGATATCGTGATACACTTATATTACGTATACACGTATATCAACAGGAGCATAACTGTTATGTATTGACTGGGTATATGCATATTGGTATCTTGACCCTTTCTATACTAAATACTCAATATTTTCCACCATCCTTATACATGTTACAAATCAGGGCAATCTCACACGACTTCCCCGTCGAGTAAATTGTTAGAATTCACCTTCTGGGAACCTCAATCAGCTTATGCCTCAACTGCTATGGGAGACCTAGGATCAGATTTATGTTACCCATTAGTCACCTCGATTATGCATTTAATCATCTGCAAATTAGGGGATATAGAAACTTCCCAAAAGGGAAAATTTAACTAAAAACAATGTTCATTTGAGACTATAAATACTTCCCAGAAGATGAGGCCTAAGCAGAATAAGGTCCCCAGAGGGTGAATTTGGTGATAATAGCCCACTGTGCAGGATAGCATCACTAAATTCACCCTCTGTGGACCTCATTCTACAAATTACAGACACACTATAATCAGGCTTGCTCTCACGCAACATCTAAAGAACACACACATGGCTTGTTTCAACCTACATATAATATAGGGCCATGAACCTACAGTAATGCCCTAAATAATCGACTCCATAACCACAGCAGAATTATGGGTAACTTTTCAGGATTTAGTCGGAAATATGGCTTGATGCCATTCATCGGAAAGCTCTCACTGAGAACTTTCCGATGAATGGCAACAAGCCATATTTCCCACTAAATCCTGAAAAGTTACCCATAATTCTGCTGTGGTTATGGAGTCGATTATTTAGGGCATTACTGTATGTCACCAATCAAGACTCAAACCCCCAAAGTGTTTTCGATTTTAAATTTGTTTAAACAAAAAATAGGGGGGGGGGGGGGGGGGTAACTAGGATTTGAGCAAAAATCAGTAGTCATTAAGACTCATATTTATAACTCAAATTACAAGGAAAATAGGTTTTGTTTCGATTACGTCCTGTTACAATTACACCTCAACAATTTATAGATGTCCCTAAATTTTACATAATCTTTTCACTAGTAAGTTAGTACAATAACTCCTGCAACATAATTCTCGCTCAACCACTGCATAAGTTCCAGATAGCTGCTACATGTATCTGAACGTCTGAAGTGATGGCTTAGAGATTATGTTAGTGACGTAGGTTCCTGGTCCACATACCGGTAACACATGTATATACATTTACATAATATTTATGTAATTGGACACTAAGTAGATCAAAAGATACCAATGGTAATGATTGTGATGTCGTTATTTTTGCTGATATGATATTTTCTGAATTGATTTATCCATAATTTTGAGATGATTGTTGTCAGCCATTAATAATAATAATAATTTTTATATAACTCATTCCACAGTAAATTAGGTTCTATGCGCTTGATATGATTATTACCCCGGTCACAGACTGAGCGGCAGGAGTGCCGGAGAGAGGAGGGGGGTCCTAGACTAGAAAGTAATTAAAATGTGTTATAATTACCAAAATGATGCCATTTTCGCATTTATGCCAATACTGAACAAGAGCACTCTGTCGGGGCTTGGCATAATACGCCCGTTTCTGGAGTATAGTGTGGCATGTAGACAGAACACATATTTGAACTTGATCTGTATACCAAATTTGGATCAGTTCACTCGATTCAATCTAAAGTTATCATCTGGAAACCGCATATCAGGTAAAATCGAAGTCGAATAAAAGGTCGCCGACCACAGTGTCGATGCCGCTTTGTTAAAGAAATTTAAAAAAATGCTGAAATGTTCTAAGTCGAAAGGGTTAATAATTCCGTAAAAAAATAATTTGTCCGTCTGACATCTATATACATGTTGCACATCTCCAATATGTGGGTAACAATAGTCTGAAGTTTCAAATAGCTACGATCAAAACTGTAGGAGGAGTTGATTACACCATGAAGGTACCCTCATACATAAAATGAGAAAAAACTAATTTTCAAAGTCAAAAGGCCCATAACTTTGGGAAAGATCATTGGATCAAACTCAAATTCGAACTTGACCTGTATTTTGATATGAACGATCCACAAAAA
The DNA here is from genome assembly GCA_032622095.1 of Siphonodentalium dalli. Lineage (NCBI taxonomy): Eukaryota > Metazoa > Mollusca > Scaphopoda > Gadilida > Siphonodentaliidae > Siphonodentalium > Siphonodentalium dalli. The sequence goes on along the minus strand of CP136062.1, from coordinate 113,350,613 downwards.
AACAGAATTTCCAACCAAACAATCCAAACTTGAGTTATCATCCGGAAACCAAAGAAAAAAGAAGAAAATTGATCCACATAAAAACGGTATTTGCAATTAAAGGATCCAAACTTGAGATATCATCCGGAAACCGAAAAAGTGAGAAATTTTCTAAGTAAAACAAAAGTTGAAAAAAGGGAAATAACTCCATAAAAGAACATCGGATCAAACCCAGAATTGCAAGTTGAGACACCTACATACCAAGTTTCAATCAAATCGGATGATCATTACTGGAGTTATAACTCCGGACAGACGCACGGATGCATTCTGCCCAGATGGAGGCGATCACAAAGAAATCCCTAAATAGCCTGGACGAAGTCGGGCACATCAGCTAGTTGTATTCTATCGATACTGAAGTAACAATAGTACCTACATGGACATGTACTGATGTCGTGTATGAATACGAGTTTTAATGACTACTGATTTATGCTCAAATTCTAGTTACCCCCCCCCCCCCTATTTTTTGTTTAAACAAATTTAACCACTTTGGGTTCGAGTCTTGATTGGTGACATACAGTAATGCCCTAAACTCCTTAACCACAGCAGAATTATGGGTAACTTTTCAGGATTTAGTCGGAAATATGGCTTGTTGCCATTCATTGGATAATGGCAACAAGCCATATTTCCGACTACCGGTAAATCCTGAAAAGTTTTTCCATAATTCTGCTGTGGTTAAGGAGTCGATTATTTAGGGCATAACTGTATATAATATGTACATAAAAGAGAAGGATCTGTCTGTCTGTCAGTCCATCTATCTGTAATTTTTCTCCCAGAACTATGGACCGATTTCAACCAAATTTGGTGTGGTGTGGTACCGTAACCCAACGAATGTTTTATCGGTGTTAGTTTTTCAAAATAATTAAAAAATTTATTTAAAATAAAAATGAAAAAGTTCAATCTAAAAATAAATTCAAATATAATTTTGTTGTTTAACTCTTTCGCTGCCAAACGCGCATAAATGCGAACTTCGTAGACGCTGCCAATCGCGCATTTTTGCGAATTTGGTATGTAGTCTAATGTATGGGATATAACTCTATTCTTTCCGGCATGTTTGACAGTGTACAATGTATTTATCTGTAGTACTGTTGCGCGCGAACAATTTAAAGCGACAATGTCCTCAAGGTCATGCTATTTCTGACGTTATGGGAATACAGTCAGAGCCGGAATATTGCGTCATTGTTGTTAGCACGTGGTTATCAGTCGAAAATGGCTGCTCGCAAAAGACTCAGGACTGAAGAAGTTATTGTTATTACCTCTATACTCTAATGATCGAGGGGCGCCTGTGGCGCATAAGTTACTTATACCTATTATTTATGTGGGCAGTAGCCTCTATAGGGGCGCCTGCGGCGCATAAGATACTATGGATGGCGGGATGGGGTGGTGGGTGGGTAACTAACCTCTATACTCTAATGATCGAGGGGCGCCTGCGGCGCATAAGATACTTATACCTATTATTTATGTGGGCAGTAGCCTCTATAGGGGCGCCTGCGGCGCATAAGATACTATGGGTGGCGGGATGGGGTGGTGGATGGGTAACTAACCTCTATACTCTAATGATCGAGGGGCGCCTGCGGCGCATAAGATACTTATACCTATTATTTATGTGGCAGTAACCTCTATGGGGGCACCTGCGGCGCATTAGATACAATGGGTGGCGGGATGGGGAGGTGGGTGGGTAACTAACCTCTAATGATCAAGGGGCGCCTGCGGCGCATAAGATACTTATACCTATTATTTATGTGGCAGTAGCCTCTATAGGGGCGCCTGCGGCGCATAAGATACTATGGGTGGCGGGATGGGGAGGTGGGTTGGTAACTATTTAAACCTCTATACTCTAATGATCGAGGGGCGCATGCGGCGCATAAGATACTTATACCTATTATTTATGTGGGCAGTAGCCTATATAGGGGCGCCTGGGGCGCATAAGATACTATGGGTGGCGGGATAGGGTGGCGGGTGGGTAACTAACCTCTATACTCTAATGATCGAGGGGCGCCTGCGGCGCATAAGATACTTATACCTATTATTTATAATACACCTTTACTGGTTTTGAACAACCCTTGTCTATTGTATCGTTACCCAGTGGTGATAACAGGCAACTAAATTAATTATGCTGGTGAGTTGACCATGCGTACGCCCGCGTGACCCATATAATTCACATAAATCATCGTAAAACCCAATTTTCCTGAAATTCAAGATGGCCGTCAAGATCACGTGACTTATAAGGGGCGGAGCAGGGTCATATGTCCCCCTGCAGGTATTCATATATACATATGGGTATGGTTATATTATATATATCTATATTTGGAATTGTACCAATCAGGGAATATTCAAGCAACAAAAGCACGAACTCAACAAAGTGCGCCATTGTATCCCATTTTGCTACAAATAGGTGGCAACTTGCATAAATCCAAGATGGACACCAAGGTCACGTGACATATTTTATGTCCAAAGTGGGTTCATATAGGTTACTCCCGTGTACCTTACTGTTGGACATCATATAATTGGGTTGAAAATTAGAAAACAAACAACACACCCATTCATACCCACACAAACTGTACATATACCGGCAAATAGCCACTAATCCAAGATGGCCACCAATGTCACGTGACCTTGGTGGGCGTGTCCACGGCGTAATTCGACAGGATATACCTATGTCTATATACATGTGAAGTTTCAACTAATTATATTAGAAACTGCTTGAGATATTATGTATTACCCATATATACATGAAATACATGGATATATGTACAGGATGCGTAGCACTAGGGGGTACGTCTGTGGTGGCGGGTGGCAGCGAAAGAGTTAAAACAAAATATATAAAAGATCAAACTTTGCATGATGCAGGGGCTGCTTGCTGAATAAAGGTTCTGGAGCCTGTTTCAGCTATTATCCATATATAAAGACAGAAATGTAATCATAACTTTATGGAAGCTCTCTATTACACATACATATACATGTAACTATCTTCTTCAGACGGTAGACACATATCCATATAAAGGCATTCAGCCACAGGACAATCCTTAGAGACAGAGACTTATTAAAGGTTAATATCACAGACACGTTAACAATTCCCCTTTTATATGGAGGCGAGACTTCTGGAATAAATATATTGTCTCCGTAGAAAATCCATGGAGAGAATCGTGACAATGGCGAGATAGAAATCCATGGACATTAATTGATTCTATCTGTCTAGACGTATCAAATTATATTGTGTGTGGAGTACATAGAGGCTTATTATCGGCAAGATTCAAATCGGATTTCGAGGCCTGCTAAGATTTTTATGATCATTGGCAAGCCTGAATTTAGTGTGCCAGACATTTGCAGAATGAGGTTCCCAGAGAGTGAATTTAGTGACGTTATCCTGCACCCTCTGGGGACATCATTCTGCATGGCCTCATCTTCTGGGAAGAATTTATATTCTCAAATAAAAATTGTTTTAAATAACTTTTTCCCTTCTATTGAGTTTCTATATCCCCTAATTTGCAGAATATAAAATGCATAGGTGACTACTGGGTAAACATCAACTTCAACTGAGGAAATTCAATCTGATCCAACATGTATGTCTCCCATAGAAATTGAAGCCTGAATCAGAATGAGGTCCCTAGAGGGTGAATTTGGTGATGCTAGCCTGTCCTCTGGGGACCTCATTCTGCAAATGTTAGACACACTATAATCAGGCTAGATTGAGAAGGTGCTCGGTAATTACAGTAATGCTCTAATTAATCGACCTCTTAACCACAGCATAATTATGGGTAACTTTTCAGGATTTAGTCGGAAATATGGCTTGTTGCCATTCATCGGAAAGCTCTCCCCAAGAGCTTTCCGATGAATGGCAACAAACCATATTTCCGACTAAAGCAATCAAGTTCAGCCATTGTAAGCCATCTGGCAGATCACATAAGTGCCATGTCCCTTTTCACAAGATTAAAAAAATTTCTGCAGAAATATCACGATCATAGTTTATGCCTTGCAGACCAAACCACTTTAATTAGCCATATTCAAATCTAAAATCCCAGATAGTTCATGTCTGATCATTTTCTATGTATAAAGGTGTAGGGAGTGATTGAATTTAAATATATGTAACTCCAGTATTCTAAAAGAATCACAATCAAGTTTGCAATCTAGGGAACAATGATCTATTTGTACCCCCCCCCCCCTTCTACAACCCCCTGGTTTATTGTTAGCCATTCAATACTGTTCTTCTGGTCTCTTGGGTTGACAGTGCATCTCACATTGTGTTTCATCATATGCACCATTGTAATTTTTTTTTGTTGATTATTAATATATTGTTTTGGGTCTGGTCTTATATAGGTTTGTTTAACCTGTTGACTGGCCCCAGTGTGAGGTAATTTTACTATCAGAAATAAACTTTAGTTTAAAAAATAATTCTTTTAAATGAACATTCAATGTTTTGAAGTTAAACTTATGGAAACTTAAAACTTTTTGCATGAATTTCCATCTTAGAAGATAAAAATTGTGAATTTACTAACTTAAACATCGATTATTAAGGTATATGACAAATTGAATTTCCTTACATGTAAATTGGAACTTTAGTGAAAAGACTCAATTTCACTTTAAAATTATTAATACATTTTGCAGTGAAATATCACTTAAAAAATAAAACTAAAATTGAAGATTAAACTTAAAATTTCACCAACATCACTCAACTTTTGGATATATATTGACAAAATAATTCAGTGTTATCTTAATAGAGAAATTTCACTATATATTTTCTCTCGAGTACAACCTGTAAGGATTAAAAGCATACTTGTATATACAACCTTTCATTGAATCTAAGGAATACCAGCATAATGTATATACAACATTTTGTTTCACATTCTGAGAGACATTTAAGAATACATGTACAACAGAATTTTATTCATTTCATCAGCAGGAAAAAAAACAGTCTGGGAATGATTGAAAAAACTGCCACTGAAAATAAGAGCTTGAGCAAATTAGCTTTCAACGTGAAACATATTTTAATCACAGTCCTTCCTTTAATGTTCATAAATTGGAAAGTTTATAGCCACTGGTCATATATATGTCTCCAGTCTTGAAATAATGAGATGGGATTAACTTTAGAAAATATCAAAAATAATTTTGTCTAAATTTCACTTAAAATTAATTTGAAGAACTAAACTGAAATTGCACCAAAAGCACTGAAATTTTGAATATATTTTGACAGAAAAGTTTTATTTTGGTGAAATTTCCACTGTACATTTTCTATTGGGTACACGTTTCATTGAATCTAAGTAATACATGTACCAGCATATATACAACCTTTCGTTGATTCTAAGCAATACCAGCATAAAGTATACAACCTCCGTTGAATGCTAACATTTTGTTTCACATTCCAAGAGACAGCCAAGAATAGAACAGAATTTTATACATTTCATCAGGGAAAAAAAAACAAAGTCTGGGAATGATCGAATAAACTGCCAGTGAAAATAAGAGCTTGAGCAATTAGCTTTCAAGCAAGCCTTGAAATAGTGTGTCTGTCATTTGCAGAATGAGGTCACCAGAGGGTGAATTTAGTGATGATACCCCACATAGCGGGCTAGCATCACCAAATTCACCCTCTGGGGACCTCATTCTGCTTACAACTCAGCAGAATGAGGTCCCCAGAGGGTGAATTTGGTATGCTAGCCCGCTGTGCGGGATAGCATCACTAAATTCACCCTCTGGGGACCTCATTCTGCAAATGACAGACACACTATTTCAAGGCTTGCTTTCAAGGTGAAACATCTTCACGCAGACTGTAAGCAAAATTGTTGCAATGAGCCGCATTTCTTTGCCAATTAACAATTCACTTGATCTCATATTTAAGTTCTTATGACAAACCTATTAAAATAACCGGCAAGAAGGAAGAATTTGCTACAAGAGATTGAAAACAATGTTTGTATTGCCGTGTACACACTTATTCAGTAAGTACCAGTTATATTAGTATATGATACTCCTGCAATGAGGTAATACTGGTATGTCTACCAAAGACACTATATACTTTTACTTCCATGCAAATATGGTAAACTCTTTTTGAAAGAGCTAAAAAGGAGAACATACCAGAACTAGTAAGCTCATTGATATATATGAATGAAAAAATAATCAATATGGTAATAGGCAAAATAAAATTGAAAGTGTCAATGACACAGTGACAATTTAGCTCTACTTTGAGGAGGCGTAAATTTTATGCTGAGCAGTCAATAGAATCATAAGACGGAAAGTCAAAAGGTTTCAGCAAAGGGATTGAATTGTTTAGATGAAATTATTTTTATTTCAAACATTTCTCCAATGAATGTGGGCTGCAGGGTGTGCTGATAGATTCAAATGTGAAATCAAAGATACTGCTGGTGGCCATGTTTTTCATTGAATTTCGGAAAAGATTGATAGCTCCCAACTAGAGGTCATCCCGAAGATTAAGTTTGTTGGTGATTGGATGAGGGATGTGGTCTGTAGGTTGTGCCAAAGGATTTAGTCATGCAAAGAGTAAAATCCATGGCGTCTGTGCATGCACACAGGTAAAGTACTATTCCTACCGTTGTATAAACGTACCTATTTAATTAGAGGTATTTTGTTTACCGAATGCTTTGAACCGGGTTATAACAACAGGTGTCTGATTAGATATATGGATGCTTCTTTCACACATTTGAGTGAACAATGGTGATTTCACAGATAATTAGAGCACTGACAGTTTGTTTTTATTTTTTACATCAGTTATTGTACTGAGTTTTACGACCATTGCCCAAACACTAATTCGTTGTAAGTACACGATGGTGATGTATAGTCACCATAACCAACTTCATATCATATCATTATCACCAGTAGCCTGTGATTTGTGTGGTCGCTTTCTGAGCTTAGCAGCCTGGGTGATTCTGGATTTTTGTGCTGGGCCTCGGTGGACAATGGGTTCCTCTCTAATCCTCACTGATGTACTGCATTGGCTCAGCATCTTCCACATGTCCATTGTTTGAGCTGGAGGTGATTTTGGATTTCCAAGTCGCACCAGCAAAACTCTCTGCTGGCCGCGGCTTGTAGCCAACCGGAACCCACTGGTCTGCCGCCTCCAGTAGAGGAAGAAAAGATGACGAAGAAGCAAAAGACAAAGTCCCTGTCATGCCCACAGGGACTCCGAAAGGAGGACAAAGTGGAAACAGAGAAGAGCTTTAATAGCGATGCCAAACTCCTTCCCACATGGCCACAGGACAGGACCACCCTCCCAATGCCGAGTCCACCACAGGGGCCGACTGAACCAGATGGAGATGGAACCACCACCATCAAGCCGCTTACACATGGGCGCAGTGCGGCCGGCGCGGCGACGCGACGCAGCCGGACGATCGAGTTTGTGCAGTCATGAAGCACAGGACCTTACACATTGGCGTGGCCAATCGACGCGCGGCGACATTTTTAATGAGCGGTGCGATTATTTTCAATGGAACTGTGAGCCATTTTGCAGAACGATCGCGCGACGAATCACTGTCAGATCAAGGCATTCCACACATATTCATCGGGTCATGTAGTACTACCTCAAATTTAAGGGAATTTGTTGTGGGCTGATTGGCTTCCGCACCCTGTATTCTTGATATCATCTTCGATGAAGAAAAGTATCCGTGCGAACTGTTCCCTTGACGTTCTAAAGTATTGTATAAATTTGTCCTCATCTGAATAGAGTTCACGGTATAAATGATTAAATACACCATGTAAATATCTCTTCTTATTAATTGGGTGTACCCAAAACCTTCTATTTCTCTTCTTTTTTCGTTGTCGATACAAATATGCCAGTGCTATTATAACAAGTGTGTCATCAGACACTGCCTCCATTCTAGAAAATAATGTTATGAAACACAATACTTCGGGCATTTATAATTATTCTGCCGCGGCCATGTGAAAGCGACACACTCTCGCGGCGATGACAAAAAGTTTATTCGCTAGATAAACGCGCCGGCCGCGCCGCTTCCATGTGTAAGCAGCTTCACAGACTCCAGTCACGATGGAGTCGTCTTACACTCCGCAGACACCGGAATGCAACAGCCCGGTGTCGACCTCCACCAACAGCAGCTCTAACATTGGCATCGCATTTCAAATTTGATAGCTCCCATCTAGAGGCAATCATAAACAAGACAGTAAAGTTTCAAAAAAAATTTCAAATAAAATGCGGGCTGCAGGGAGTGCCGATGGATTTAAATCTGAAATCCAAGATGGCTGCGGGCAGCCATTTTTTAAAAACAAATTTCAGAAAAAATAGATGGCTTCCATCTAGAGATCACCCCAGAAGATCCATATAAAGTTTGGTGTTGATCGGATGAGAGATGTGACCTGTAGGGTATGCTAGCGGAAATTGTTGATGAATGGTTGTACGGACACACACAATGAGGGACAGACAAACTAACTTGGGCTAAAAAAGTTAAGAAGAAGAAATAACTGACAATGTATTATGATCCATGCTTGTTAATTGTTTATGTATTGATTTATATCTATAATTAATAAATTACACAAAACCCCCATAAAATTGCCAAAGCGGGTTAAATTTGAGAAGAAATCACTAAAAAGGACAGCGCTTTAATAACCAACTAATTCCACACACATCTGTACATCAACTTGCAGCTCTAAACATGATAAACACTGGGCTGCCACTAACATCACTTCAGCAGACTAATGCTTCAAAAAACCTGCATGTCAATTTACTACCCTCCTGTATAATACACTGGAGCTATTCCAAACTATTTTCGGATTTTGGCAAGCAAGAGAAACACCAGTGCAATTTGGTCGCAGCAGATGAAAGATATGCAGTGAAGATGCACACTTGTTTTACCATCAAGGAGATGTCATTCTCTTAACTTACCTTGTGACATTTTCAAGATTTTCTTCAAGAGGCACAATAACGGCAATATTGAGTCTGGAAGATTTCTCGTTTATCAAATGGGAGTTTGAGACAGAGGCTTCATGTGATTAATATAGTGGAAGACAGCTGGGATCTTCTACACAACTATTTCAACAAATTTTATGATTATAGAACTACTATGGTAAACAAGGGGTTCTGTACATATACAGTAATGCTCTAATTAATCGACTCCTTAACCACAGCAGAATGATGGGTAACTTTTCAGGATTTAGTCGGAAATATGGCTTGTTGCCATTCATCGGAAAGCTCTCGAGAGCTTTCCGATGAATGGCAACAAGCCATATTTCCGACTAAATCTCTCCCCAAGAGCTTTCCGATGAATGGCAACAAGCCATATTTCCGACTAAATCCTGAAAAGTTACTCATAATTCTGCTGTGGTTAAGGAGTTGATTAATTAGAGCATTACTGTACACACTCATACAAAACTGAATGGTGCGAATGAATCGCCTCCCAGAATTTTAAAGATAAGACTTCACACTCCTGCACTATTTATATATAATATGGGATTATAATTCTGTATCTAAAAATTGATTTCTATTTTTTTATTTTTATAGAAGCTAAAAAAAAGGCCATGGAACACAACATGTGTGAATTTTCATTAGAAAATCTTTAATTAATTGCTAGCGGAATTTTGAAAAATGTCCTTGTTTCTCATTTTTATTTGGATACTTAGATCAAAAGAATTATCAAAACAACTTTCATAAACAAAATTAAATAAACTGAATACATAAATAAATTATGCAAATAATATATGGCTGTTTTTTTCCTGAACTTATATTGTATAAAATATATCAAATTTAAGGATAAGCACCTGTCTGATCATCAAGGAGATGTCACTCTCTCAATTTACGGTAATGCCCTAAATAATCAACTCCTTAACCACAGCATAATTACGGGTAATTTTACTGTTCTTGTGACATTTTCATGATTTTTTTCAAAAGGCACAATAATGGCACTATTATATTGAGTCTGGAAGATTGCTTGTTTATCAAATGGGAATTTTGAGACTGAAGCTTCATGTGTTATATAGTGGGACACAGCTGGGATTATCTACACATCTACTATTATTTCAAATAATTTTATGATTATAGAACCACTATCATAAACAAGGGTTCTGTATGTATCCCAAGTAACACAAAATTGTATGAGTTGGATCCAAACAAATATTAATTATATGGCCTCATTTTTAGGCACTTTTTATATAGAATATGGAATATAAAGTAATAATTCAGCAAATAGAACCTGATTTTTCTTTAAATTTTGTTCTTTTAGCTGAATAAGTCAGTGGAACACCATATGTTATTTTTGTTATATAGGAAATCGCTCTTTTTAATCAATTGAAAGCCGAATTTGTGTGACACCATGTTCTAATTTTGTTTTTGAGAAACCAGGTACTAACATCTATATCATAATATCATCAAAAGACAAAACAAGTTTGATAAACAAAATAAAATTTTCAAGATCTTCTTCAAGAGGCACAATAGAGAGTTTTAGATTCTAAAATTCCATACTTCAGACTTGAGCTGCTATAGAAATAGTCTGGCGTATGTTTGCCCCCTTCTATAATTATTTAAAATTAACATTTATAAGTCAATAGCAAAAATTATTTTTGAATCCCCAGTTGATATTGACATGATGAGCGCTTATTGGAATTTGAACAAGCTTTGCCAGAGCTGGCGGCTTATGACAGCCTAATGGGCAACACATTAGGGGGCAGTGGCAGGCCTTTATTTTGCTCCAAATTCAAGTCTGTAAACACTGTGCCAATAAATATTGAAAGGTGCCCAAAATAAAAATGAGAATGAAACTTTTGCCTTTGCATAGCTATGTAAATATACCTGTAGTACTGAGAAACACTAAAATGTAAAATTTCGTATCAAAATCAAAGAAAAATTATCCTGGAAATTGTCATTCTCAGAAAACGAACGCAATTATTTCAAGTTTTTTGGTCTAAAAATGAAAACTATGCTTTGTCTTGATGTGCCCAAATTACAGTAATGCCCTAAATAATCGACTCCATAACCACAGCAGAATTACGGGTAATTTTTCATGATTTAGTTGGAAAGCTCTTGCACAAACATGTCACCACCTGCTGTGGAATCAGTATAGGAGTTGACACACTACCTGTAAGCCATACTGAACAAGAGGTGTGCACTCGAGTGCTAGCATACCCCCACCATGGCAAATTCAACCCGCATTATCCGTAAACTCAACCAAAAAGATTTTTAAGTTTAAAGAAAAATTTGGACTAATAATATCGATATGGTGTCACAAGAAGCTTGTACAGAAAAAATTATTCAAATCGGTTCATATTTGTTAAAGTTATTAAGTCAGACAGAATTTTCTAAGTCAAAATAAGTCGAAAATGAGGTGTAATATTACGAAAAACAGTCTGAGCCAATCCCTAGCCGCATCATGTAGAGAGGGTATTGTGAGAAGCATGTATACCAAAAATTATTGAAATCGGTTCATATTTGTTAAAGTTATTAAGTCGGAAAGAATTTTCTAAGTCAAAATAAGTCGAAAAAGAGGCGTAACTTGAAAAAAAGAGGTCGGACCGAACCGCAATTAGCGTCATGCGGAGAGACCGTCCTAAGGAGATTGCATACAACAAATTAATCAAATCGGTTACTAGTTGTTCGAGTTATGAGGTCGGACGGACGGACGGACGGACAAACGGACAGAGAAAGCGTGACGGACGGACGGACGCAGTCAATCCAGTATACCCCCCATTTTCTTCGAAAGTGGGGGTATAAAAATGTACCTGTCAATATATCCCATGAATACATCATGACTAAAGATAATTGTAAGTGTAAACAATAGACAAATAACAAACTTGAAAATATCTTTATTGATGTATGTCTTACAACATGAAGACATAAAGCACCACATGCGAAAACTGGCAGGATTCACAGGGACTCAGTGAAAACTTGAGACATTGTCCCTATTGTTTGAATGACACGCATGGATACAAAGAACCGCCAGGTCAGTCTTATGCTATAAATACATCGTTGCCTGGTATTAGTTCGACTCAAGTAATGATTAGTTCACAGATCCTGGGCAACTTTTTGTAAATTGTTTTCGATATTTGCTGTTAAATATATATATTTTTAAATAAGTACATTTTTAGTAAGGTGCCACAAATTCACTATTTTGTTTCACAAGCATGGCCTATATTTTCTTCGCAACCCTGTGCTCAAATTGGGGCGATAAGACAATATCATTGGGGGAAAAAATCAGTAAAATTAGAAAAATTGAGATATTAATGGTTTGTGAGGTCTAATATTTTAATTTTCAATAAATGGTTTCAAATAAATATTTGCTCTTTGAATCCATCAACAGTCATGTAGAAAATAACGGAAGTGTGTGTCAAGACCTTTTTTTCAATAATTTTGTTTGCATCTTCCATATATATTTTTGCCATTATTGTTCGTAAACAAACAAATACAATTTGCTGTGCCCGTACAGGCCTAATTTTGTAATATCCCCGGATGTAGATGCAAACTATTAATTAAAGGCGGAAGGTGGCGAAACATGAAAACTCTCAGGGATTTTTGTTGATATTCAGTTATCCCTTTCTATACTAAATGAGTTCTCCCACCATTGTTATAAAAGTATCAATGCCACTGTAGCTCAGGCTCAAGGGGATAATGTCATAAATTACAGTCAATGGAACGATGAGAAATGCTGAAAGTTTAAATGTTTAATAAATACCAGAGGTCAACCCGAAGAGCCATTAGCGGACAATTCGATGAAAAATGTTGGCTGAAGAGCATGCCAAAGTATTTAGTGATGCAAAGAGCAAAATCCAAGATAGCTGTCGTTTTCGTAAATTTTCAAAACATTTCTCCAATAAAGGTCGGCTGCATATGTGTGCCGATGGATTCAGTGAATCTCTAGATCCCTATGAAGTTTAGTGATGATGGGATGAGGAACGTTACCCTCCAAAGGATTTAGTCATGCAAAGAGTAAAGTCCAAGATAGCTGATGGCGGCCATGTTTTTTGACAAATTTCAGAAAAAATTGATGGTTCCTATCTAGAGGTCACCCCGACGATAGCTGCCGGTGGCAATGTTTTTTATTGAAAATCATTCAAATTCGATAGCTCCCATCTACAGGTCATCCTAAACATAAATATAAAATTTAAAAATATTTCTCCGATAAATGAGGGCTGCGGGGTGTGCTGATGGATTCAAATTTGAAATCCAAGATGGCTGCTGGCACCCATGTTTTTAACAAATTTTCAGGAAAAAAAATGATGGCTCCCATCTTGAGATCACATCGAAGATCCATATGAAGTTTGGAGTTGATTGGATGAGGGATGTGGTTTGTAGGGTATACAGTAATGCTCTAAGTAAGCGACTTCTTAACCACAGCAGAATTATGGGTAACTTTTCAGGATTTAGTCGGAAATATGGCTTGTTGCCATTCATCGGAAAGCTCTCGACTTCCGACTAAATCCTGAAAAGTTACCCATAATTCTGCTGTGGTTAAGAAGTCGCTTACTTAGAGCATTACTGTAGGTCCCATTTAGAGAAGATACTCAACATGCCTGTACATTTACAAAACATTTCTCCAATAAATGCTGAATGCAGGGTGTGCCAATAAGGGATTCCAAAATGGCTGCTGATGAATTTCAGAAAAAATCCATGTCTCCCACACAGAGGTCACCACGAAGACCCATATGAATTTTGTTGATTATCTGATAAGAGATGTGGCCTGTATGGCGCGCGAAAGGAAATTGTTGATGGACGCACGGAGGGACTGATGCAAGCACGCACAGACGACGGACGCCAACCCATGGCAATGGCTCAAACTTGACTTTGTAAAGTTGAGCTAAAAAGTGCACAATGGAATGGTCTATTATTGATTTGGAGGGATTTGCAGTAATATAAGAAGACAACATATAATACAAGTACAGAAGGAGTCCTGTTTATTGGAGAGAAATGTTCAGACAATAAGTTCAACTAACGACCTAACTTATTTTCTGAACATTTTCTAAGGGAGATATACTCATCAATGTTTTTCTATTTTTTGTCAAAATTTTGGTCTCAAATGGCCATTAGTTGTAAATTTTCGAACCTTAGCGCAGTTGTAAATTTGTAAGATTTCAAATAAATATTTGCTCTTTGAATCCATCAACAGTCACGTAGATATTAACATAAATGCATTTGGTCATGCTGGTTCACAAGCCAAGAACATACCTTGTTCTCATTGTTAAATGTGAAAATTTAAAATAGTGTCACACATAATGAAAGACACTATTATTTATAGTCATGGATAAATTTCCAACAATAGTGCACAAATCACAAGTTCAGATCATTATGATTTGACAACAAAAATGTTTGAAAACAGTCAATATTACACTGAAAGTATGCATACATGTAGATATCCAAATAAGTTTGACAATTTCACAAAGATGGCGTCAGAAATTTCAATGCAGCAATGACTGACAGAGTCGTTGATTGGTAGAATGTACATGCTAATAAGTATTTGATTGACAGCTGTGGAAAGATCCATTTGTGCTTTTATAAAAACAAATTGTGGTTGTTGTCATTCTACTGGTTGGAATCCAGAATATATGAAAAATGACCCATGAACTAGTATAAAAGATTGAAGAGTTGTGGAGCAGCGAATCAGATTTGACTTTTCCATAATCCTTTTATTGTGCTTTCATGATTGAATGTATTCTCACAAGAAATTATGTACTAGACTGAAAAAAAAAGGTCGGACAAAATTATACATGTTGTGGAAATTTTCTAAGTCGAAAAAGGCAGGATAACTCCACCATAAAAAGTCCGACAGACATCATAATCGCAGGAGCACATGTTCCCATGATGTCTGTGCCAAGTTTCACGGAAAATGATCATAAAACGACTGAGAAAACTCCGGACAAATTTGTGGCCACGGACGGATGGACAACGGACGGACAGACAAGCTGATTCCAGTATACCCCCCCCCCCCACAACTTCGTTGCAAGGGGTATATTGAATTTATATATACGGTAATGCCCTAAATAATTGACTCCTTAACCACAGCAGAATTATGGGTAACTTTTCAGGATTTAGTCGGAAATATGGCTTGTTGTCATTCATCGGAAAGCTCTCGGCGAGAAGGTCCCCAACTCGAAATTTCACGATTTAAGTGAATCTGTGAGTGATTTTGTATTGAGTCACTTACAATTATGGCATTTCTACTGGGTAATTAATTTGATGTTTGTTGCTATATCTGCTCACAAAAGTACAAGAAAAGCATGCAATTTAGAGTTGGGACATTCACCAACAGTGAAGAAAATTATTAAAGAACAATTAGCAACTAAGAAATATATTCCCTGCATTATTTTTTCAACTTTATAAGGTTCCCTGTCAAAACTTCAAAAAGTTCCAAGGTTTTGTACTGGTGGAATATGATTTCTATGGGCGTTAGCCAGAGTAGAGATTCATGGCATGATCTAGCTCCAAGTACAGTAATGCTCTAAATAATGGACTCCATAACCACAGCAGAATTATGGGTAATTTTTCAGGATTTAGTCGGAAATATGGCTTGTTGCCATTCATCGGAAAGCACTCACTGAGAGCTTTCCGGTGAATGGCAACAAGCCATATTTCCGACTAAATCCTGAAAAATTACCCATAATTCTGCTATGGTTAAGGAGTCAATTATTTAGAGCATTACTGATTACTTTTATAAGTGAATGGAAGAATCCATTCAGTATAGAAAGGGTTAAATTCATAGGGTTGGTGTGAGTTTGCATGATTATGCAGGTCAAGGGCATTTTGCAACAATTGTTGATTTTTTTCCAAAGCCGTTTATTTTGCCATTCAACTTGAATTTCAAGGCCATTCCTCATCAATTTTCAAGATCCTCAATTAAGCATTCAGAAAGCAGAGAAATTATCATCAAAACACAAGGCTCCTCCCATCAAGCCTGATTATAGAATGTCATTTGCAGAATGAGGTCCCCAGAGGTTGAATTTATTGATGCTATCCCGCATAGCGGGCTAGCATCACTAGATTCACCCTCTGGGGACCTCATTCTGCTTAGGTAGACCTCATCTTTTCTGGAAAGTTTCTTTATCATAAAATTTCTAAAGAAACTTAGATTCTATTTCCTATTTAGTTTAGTTTTTCTATATCCCCAAATTAGCAGAGGACACAGTGCATAATCGAGGTTCCCAATGGGTGTTCATCATAATATTCACCTTTTGGGAACTTCAGTCTGAGTCTATCTCTCATAGCAGATGAGGCCATGTAGTATGAGGTCCCCAGAGGGTGAATTTGCTGATGCTAGCCCGCTTTGCAGGATAGTGTCACTAAATTTACCCTCTGGGGACCTCATTCTGCAAATGACAGACACACTAAACTCAGACTTGCCTCCCATAGGAATTAGCACTTCCCATGTCTTGAAAGGTCATTTAAATATATTCAAGTCTATTCATGGCTTTCAATGTCATGTTCATATCACAATAAGGCCACATTAAAAAACATCTTTACTTTGAGGATCATATTTGTCAAGAATGCATGACTGTAGGAAATGAAGGTCATTTCTTTTTATTCTGTCAACAAAATGCTCACACAGGTCAATCTTAAAGGTACTCGAGGTACTCAATCCGATCAGACGCTCCTAAATTACTACGATTTCTTTGGCTTCGTATGAATTGCGGATGAAAATGGATAACTCTCAAATCAAGTGGTAATAATAACTACTTGATTTTAATAGAGTTAATCATCTTCATCTTCATCCGCAATTTGTCCATTTGTCCATTTGACCACGTGGGCCACATCTCGAGAAATGAACAAACTTCAAAAATAGATATCTGATCATTTGAGCTTTGATTGGTTCCTCGACTCGAATCAAATATTTTTACTCCCGAAGCCAAAGAAATAGTAATTTAGGAGCGTCTGATCGGATTGATCAATCAAATTGTAGTCAAGTTCTAAAAATAGCCACATAAACTGTCCAAGTTCCTAGGAAAATGTATTCCATAGTGACAGAAGCTACAGTTGACTGATTTCCCACTCATAATTGGTCCCAGACAAATGGATATAAATGCTGAACTATGTTGATATCACAAGCCAATGAAGCAATCAGGGCAGAAACTTATTCCTAATAATTCTTGTCTCTCCAGTCAATCATAAAACAATAAATCAATCACCCCAGCAAAATAATTATATGACAGACTACATTACTGGTAATGTACGGGCACATGTAAAGAAAGGGAATAATAGTTATGTAAACATCACCATCAGACACGATGTCCCTACCTGTCTCATATGCAACAGGATTTACATACATATTGATAGAGGTGTTGACTTACATAAACTACCCTAGTACATCGGTCCTACTATGAAACTGGTATGGGGCTTCCATGACAAGGATGGTTTAGTGATAACTAGCTTCTACTTTCTTGTAAAATTGAGAACTCGCTGGCCTATTCTTTTGCTACCGATATCCTCAAAGTAATTGACCTAAAAACGGGGTGATACCACGATATTACCGGTAGTATATGGTATCCACCATGGTATCAAGACGGTCACTGTGGTTGAGCTACGGTACTCTACGGATATGATATCGCGGACTATTAGCGGTCGTCACACCGAAAGTTAAATAAAAGGCCGTCTGGCCACAGTGTCCTCCGAAAAAGTGGCTTCATCGGGGGCATCAGCTATTGTGAAAAAAATAACAAGGACCCTAAATCCGATATTAATTTCAGAACAATCCAACCAGTGACCCCTGAAATGGTACACATTAGTCCCAAAAAAATTTTGAGTCAAAAGAAATCATCGGAAAAAAGTTGAACTTGTTCTATATAAGAAATCATCGGAAAAAAGTTCATATTATATTTTCATATAAGAAATCAATATTCCATATTTGAGAGCAACCAGACAAAAATGGGTGGATCGTCCGTGGTTAGATTTCTGATTTGTATCGTCTTTTTTCAGTTTAATGAACGTACACCGTGGCAACTACACCATGGCAGAACGGCAAGTACACCGCGGCCCAACTGTAGTTAGTCGGTGGAGCCGCAGTGTAGTTGCATTTCAGCCGTGGTGGCAACGCTAACCGCACCGCGGTTAAATGGACACTTGTTTTGTCCAGCAGGGTATGAGTTTATCAGCTCGAAATACAGATCAAGTTCGAATATGGGTTGTACATGCCGTTCGGCCGCGGTGTAGTTGCCTTTCAGCCGCAGTGTACTTGCTGTCGGCCGCGGTGTACTTGCCGTTCGGTCGCGGTGCTCAACTGCAGTTACGGGGAGAGCTTTCCGATGAAATGGCAACAAGCCATATTTCCGACTAAATCCTGAAAAGTTACCCATAATTCTGCTGTGGTTAAGAGGTCGATTACTTAGGGCATTACTGTATCTTCTAGTTGATGAGAAAACATGATTTGACTGTGTTATACACAACATTTTAGAAGTTAAACATCAAAATCTTGTCTATACGACATTTTAGTTTTGATGATTCCTGCGGCTTCGTTAGTATCTGTCACTCAGAATAATGAGGTTACGCCCTCCGGCCATTCTACTTCAAAACAATCCAATCAGAATTACCCTATCTTGAACGGTTTCGAAAATAAAAATTACGACATTTTAGAATTAACAAAAAAAATTCCCAGGGAACCAGATACAACATTTTAGAACACCAATTTCCCTGATAAACATCGAAAAATGGCATTTATACTTGAAATATTAAAAAGTTTTCTGAGGAACAACTGTAATTGAACCCGTAGATTTCCGAAAATGCAATAAAAAGTTTCATGCCAAAATGACAGGTACGACCTTTTAGAAGCCCACCGACGATATGTGAGTCTCCCATTGGGAGCCTCGCATATATATATAAAGAGAATACATTGGCCTAACAATATTACCTTGACCTTGTAAGCCAGTGCATTCTCTTATATATGCAAGGTTCCCTTTGGGAGACTCATATATAAGAGAATGCACTAGCACAGGATCTTTTAACGCTGCACCAGCGCAGCTCCCATCATGAAATGGTTAAAATAGGGTCGACAGGTAAACCCTGGCCACAAATATGTTTTTCTTTGGCCATAGATTGGTGGCAGCCAGTGTTCGCGCTGGACCGAAAAAAAAAATTATTAGCCAAATGAAAAAAACTTTAGCCAAATGTTTTTTGGCCAAATTAAAAAAACTATGGCCAAATTAAATCATTGTTTTCTGGTCGGTTCACAATTAATGACTAAAACGTCAAATCTAACAGACACAGGTAATATACACATTTGGCTGATTAAGCTATTGTCTTACACTTGGTGCTCATAAACCTTGACCGTCATAAATATAATGTCATCATAAACATGGATTGTGCAGGAGCCCCGTGAGTGACCAGACAAGACAATGGGGGATTAGCAGATTAAATGTAAAATAATGACTTTTGCTGTTTCTTGTTGTCAACAGTAGCAGAACGTTGACTCGGGCAGCCAATTCGAGCAACCTCAGAGAACCTAGAGAAATCCTGGCAATGATTAACGATGGAAGCATCATTGATACTCCAGCAAATAATGCTTTCTGTCAGTCTGTTCATTTATGTAGATAAAAAGTCTTGATTTTCTATTTTATTCATTGCATCAATATTATCACGTATCATGTAAATGACAATAGTTTGATCATTGTCACAAGATATTATACAGAAATGCACACCATGTGCTTGTCATTATAAAGAATTGAGTCCTCAAAATTACTTACAGCAAAAGGCAATGCCCTAGGAAGGACATAGAAGCCAATATAGAATTGCCATAGAAGCCAAAATAGAATTGCAATTCTAAAGCAAGCCTTTAAATGTAAAATAATGACTTTTGCTGTTTTGTACAGAGTGATGGGTTTCCCTTTGTACTGTCCGCGATCGGGTTTCCCTTTGTACAGTCGGCGATATATTCCCACTTACGATGTTTTCGGACTAGCTTGTTCACATCACAGAATTGAAAACCGACTTGCCAAAAATTCATGCTTTCATTCTCCATTTGGGGTAAAAAAAAAGTTTAGCCAAAAGTTTAGCCAAATGAAATTTTTATTAGCCAAATTCGAAAAAGATTAGCCATTGGCTAATTTGGCTACCGACAGCGCAAACACTGGTGGCAACCCAAAGATGACTTCCTCTGAGAATAAGATACATGTATGCCTACACTCAAACTCTCTGTAGAGTAAATTGAACAGGATAAAAGTTCCCGGCAGAACTCACGTGACTTCGATACTTTAGATTCAGCAGCAGACGGCTATTGATTCATAAAATAGCAGCCCACTGATCAATCTTAGCAATTTTCCAAAGTACACTGACTGTCTCATTTGAAGTAATCCCATTCTTCAGCGAGACCATGTTTCTTGTTGTCAACAGTAGCAGAACGTTGACTCGGGCAGCCAATTCGAGCAACCTCAGAGAACCTAGAGAAATCCTGGCAATGATTAACGATGGAAGCATCATTGATACTCCAGCAAATAATGCTTTCTGTCAGTCTGTTCATTTATGTAGATAAAAAGTCTTGATTTTCTATTTTATTCATTGCATCAATATTATCACGTATCATGTAAATGACAATAGTTTGATCATTGTCACAAGATATTATACAGAAATGCACACCATGTGCTTGTCATTATAAAGAATTGAGTCCTCAAAATTACTTACAGCAAAAGGCAATGCCCTAGGAAGGACATAGAAGCCAATATAGAATTGCCATAGAAGCCAAAATAGAATTGCAATTCTAAAGCAAGCCTGCAAACGAAAAATACAAATTTCAAGGGCTGCAGATGTAACATGACACCTGGTTATCAAGTCTGAGTTTAGTGTGTCTGCCATTTGCAGAATGAGATCCCCAGAGGATGAATTTAGTGACGCTACCCCACACGGGCTAGCATCAAATGCCGGGTCCTATCAAGATTTACATGAGGCAGCGTGAACACTATACTATTATCCTTAATCAATACAGCATACTTGATCTTAGCGTTAAGTGTTTTCTGACTCTTTCAACGGCTGGGTACTAGTCTGTGATTTTCTATATTTAGCACGGGTTTTTCCAGACAAAATGGCGAGACTGTTATCGACCAAAGTCAAATTTCCTATGTGATTTGAGAACAATTCACGCACTAAAAACTTATTGACAGAATGGAGAATTAGAGCGGTGTTTTGTTGACAATTTTCGCACACACCAGTTAGCAAAATGACAGCAAATTAGAACTGTTGTGTTTGACTTGCCATGAATGTTGTCGTCCATGTGCGTTTTGATTTTTGTGTTGAGAAAATAATCGGAGAACCAAATCACACCGTTTCGCAATATAGTTCTTTGGTTCTAGAGGGACTTTCATAACATAAGGTACGAAATTACACAAATGTTGTTCGATCTTTTTTGTGCTTAATAAGGCCAACATGTTGCTCTTTTCGCTTTAATAGTATATATATTTATATCGCGGAAGTCCACCAAATGTGGGTAAAATGTCACCGGTAGCAACAGTCTTAGCGAATCATTAAGGGAGGTAAACCCTGCATGGAGTTTGAAATGCACCCACATTGTCAACCAAGAAAAGCTACTCCATTCATACATCAACAAGAGGTCATGATTATAAACTGATGATCAAACAGTTGGATCAAATTCAGTAAAAGAAACATAAGAAAGTACATTTCCATCCAGAGAATCTGACCAAAGGGAAATAACCTACAAAATGAGCCAGATGAATGCCTAACCATATGATTAAGATTGTTGCACTGTTCTCTGATTTTAACCCTTTCTATACCAAATGGATTCTCCCACTCAGTTATAAAAGTGTAAAGTGGAATGGTCTAATATTCATCTGGAGTGGTTTTCAGGAAAAATAAGCAGACAACAGATAATACACAAGCACAAAAGGAGTCCTTTATATTGGAGGGAATGTTCAGATAATAAATCAACAAATGACCTATCGGAACATTTCCCAAGAGACAACTACTCATAAAATAAAAGATAAAGAACACTAAAGTCTGGACAAAGCACAATATTTTCTGGACAAATATTTGTTATCGGACTGAAAGGGACAATAACAGAAACAAGTGCAATGTCATACCCCCACCATAACATAAACACTTTAAAGGAGTATGTTAGGCTCATAAGTGTAAACAAATCTTCTCACTTATTATGGGTGCATGTAGACAAAGTCTTCTCGTTCCACAACAGCTTGGGATATCAATTGTGTTGATGCTGTTTTGGACCCCTTCCAATTCTCTTCTATAATAAACTTTCATTCAAAAGATATACTACATGTACATTCAGGTGAACCCATGACTGATTAATCATCTGACATGTCTGCGATTAATCTGTCCTTAAAATGATATATCACCTACCTTGATAGAAAAAGGTAAAGTGATGATACAATCGTTTAACCCTTTACCCAACAAACCGGCCAAATAAAGCTTCAACAGCCTAAAATATCTTCGGTCTGTCTCAATAGAACCATACAAATATGGGTATCATTGGAACCGGCTCATTGACCACATTGTGATGGTTACAGTTATACCCTGTGCCAATGCATTCTCTTATATATGCGAGTAGACCATAGGTCGCCTCGCATATATAAGAGAATGCATTGGCCTAAAAAAATCTTTTTTTAACACTTTTTAGCATTTTTTCTTACATTCTTTAACAATTTTATAATTTGTAATGTGTTAAGCCAATGCATTCTCTTATATATGCGAGGCGACCTATGGTCGACTCGCATATATAAGAGAATGCATTGGCACAGGGCCGTTCTGTTGGTTAAAGGGTTAATGTATTGTTTACATGTATTTTCTGATTGGGCAACAAATTTAAATTCTCTGGAAAACAAGGGTTTATTTACTTATAAATATCGTTGTTTTGACATTTAACGGACCTCTGATATATGCATGTTTGATATCATCATGCTTGGGAAAGGCTGTCCTCTATGCTCTTATACGCAAAGCATCCATTTGACCTAATCCGAAGACATGCAAGCAAGATAACTCCCGCATACGATTCTGGGCATAAATTCCGTTATAGAAGGGTAACAGGAGGGGACTCGGTCCAAAAAAGCATCAACCGATATCCCAAGCTGTTGTGGACTGATAACTTGTGGGCTTGGTCTAAGGTGCATGGTACCAAAGATTGTACTGGCATGTACTGTTATAGAGCTATTTATCATGTCTTGGTCATACCGGATAACTGTGCTGAGTACCGATATAAAAGGCAAAACTCATGAGGATATCCATTTGTTCAATCTGTCTATCACTATATCAAAGATTATTGAAATCCAACAAGTGAAATTTGCAAAATAATACCTACATGTATTGATAGTGAAAATGAGCCAAGGCTGGAAAATATGGGTGGACAAATACCACAAAATGTAGATATCCGAAGAAAGGCCTCAAGTTGGAGAGCAGAGGAGATGGCTTCATAAAAGTGTCTAGTGCTTGATGTCAATACATGTACCTCTTCTAACCTCTTACACTTCTCTCACATATACCACATATACATATGTATATTACTTCACATCACGTAATTTCATGTTTATTTGGGGATAATATAAAATAATATTTGCA
Organism: Siphonodentalium dalli; assembly: GCA_032622095.1. Lineage (NCBI taxonomy): Eukaryota > Metazoa > Mollusca > Scaphopoda > Gadilida > Siphonodentaliidae > Siphonodentalium > Siphonodentalium dalli. The sequence goes on along the minus strand of CP136062.1, from coordinate 113,327,140 downwards.
TCAAAACTTTCATCTGGTGATACATTTAGTCTATCATAAATTTCATGTTATATTTGGGGATAACATAGAATAATGTTTGCATCCAAACTTTCATCTGGTGATACATATAGTATATCACAATACAAAAAGATGGCATACTGGTATACTAATTTTCTCCAGTTTTACAAGTCAAACAAGGGCCTAAATCTTGTATTATGTACCCAGTGTGTATGGTATGGGTGGATGACACCCATAAACATATGGATAACCTTTACCATACAAAAGGACATCAAAGTCTAACTTCCAGTGCAAAACTTATGTATACTATTTTCATGGAGGGGACATAATAAGGTTTTAAGTATTGTTTGGTACAGTTTTTTATAAAAACTTTCACATTTTTCATTCCTAGAACCTGTAATTATGAATATTGTAGACAAAGCATGTTAAAGATGCATAATCCGAATTAACGCTCGAAAATTACTATTTCCTTGGCTTCGGGGGTGAAAAATATTTGATTTGAGTCGAGGAACCCACCCATCAAAGCTCAGGGTGATCAGATATTGATTTTGAAATCTATTATTTTTAACCACCGATAATTTTTAGTGGACCAGTAAACAGTCAACGAGAAGATGGTTTCGGACCAAATTGCAGATGAAGATGGATAACTCTAAATTCAAGTGGCTTTTTGTGTCAGATATTTGACAAACCGGCAAAATTTTGTTGAACAAAATGTTGATAAATAACAGGTTTTGTGCTATTTTATACTATAGTTGACTGTGGTTAGCATTATTTTTGGGCAATTACTCGATTCTGATAACTGAAGCGCATTTAAAAAAATATTGTTGTTGTTGGAATCTGATATGGTGACCTACGAATCGGATTGAGTACCTTTAATATCACCCTGAAAATCAATTAAGGTTGACAGACCTTTTAAATGAAGCCTGGTCACCTACTGGTAGATAACCAACCATTGGATGGGGATTCCCATAACATAAAAATCTAATTTTATGCAGCAATATTAATCTGACAGCAGTGATATATTGCCAAAATTTTAAGTGAAGGAACGCACCAGTCATTGCGAAGCGATGAATGACACGAAACGCGTCACAGAGGAGAGCACATGGGGAGGATTTCCCCCATCTTGTAGGTGGGGATCCAGGGGCCTCCCAGGGAAATATTTTTTTAGATAGGACAACAAAGGAGGCATATCCTCTAGTGTATTCATCATATAGTCTTCAAAAAATCCAATTTCCAAGGAATTCAAAAGTCCCCATTTTTTCAGGGAATTCAAAAATCCCCTTATTCCGAGTGATAACGTTTTATACATTGTCAGACTGTTGTATGTGCAGCTGTAATAGAATTTGAATACAGTCTACAAATTAAGGAATAATTCATCACTACGTCTACATGTATTTAAATGGCATGTAAACATCAAAAGAGCAGTCACTCAATAATCTTAAATACTACCAGTTCAACCCGAAGAGCCATATGAAGTTTGGGGTCAATCAGGTCAATTGGATAAAATTGTTGGGTGTAGGGCATGACAAAGTATTTGGTGCTACAAACAAATTTAAAAACAAATCAATGGTTCTCATCTAAAGGTCACTCCGAAGATCCGTATGCAGTTTGGTGATGATCGGATGAAGGATGTGGCCTGTAGGGTGTGCGTAGGATTTTGTCATGCAGAGTAAAATCCAAGATGGTTCCTGGTGTTCCATGTTTTTCAAAGAAATTTGGAAAAAATTTATAGCCCCCATCTGGTGGTAACCCAAAAGACCCATATGAAATTTGTTGATAATCAGATGAGGGATGTGGTCTATAGGGTGTGCCAAAGGATTTAGTCATACAAAGAGTAAACCAAAGATGGCTGCCGGCAGCCATTGTTGAAATATTTTCAAATTTGATAACTCCTATCTAGAGATGATCCTATATAGAGATGATCCTAACCATGCCTATAAATTTTCAAAACAAATCTCCAATAAATGCAGGCTGCAGGGTGTACCAATGGATTCAAATTTGAAATCCAAGATGACTGCTGGCAGCCATTTCTTTTCTGAAGAAATCGATGGCTCTCATCTAGAGGTCATCCCGATGATCCATATGAAGTTTGGTGACAATCTGATGAGAGATGTGACATGTAGGGTGTGTTAACGGAAATTGTTGAAGCACTGACTATGGACGCCAACCCATGGCAATAGCTTAAAATTGACTTTGTAAAGTTGAGCTAGATGTAAAAAGGTCCAATAGGAACCTTACACCATAGAACAGATTTATCTCTATTGAAGAGCTGTGAGGGAATTTCAGCAACTCTCAGGTGCCTAAGGATAATGTATGCACAATTATTAATTTCAGCCAAAAATCCCTGCCTGCACACTGGCCTGCACTATTATTAGCCAATGAGACGGTCTGATTATAGGGCCCGACGAAGCTTCGAGATTCGATTCGATTTTGAATCTTATGTTCCGATTCGATTTGATTCGAAAGAGGTCGTGTGATTCGGGATATTTCGAATCGTTATATACAAGTTATTTATCACTGGGAATAGACTGCATTATCTATAAAAATTATTCATATTATCCCCAATACTTAACACAAGTCTCCTTCCGCGACCATGTGTGACCACCATGGTCCAATGTGTATAGGGTAAGTTGCCCAAAAGCTCACTGCTCGTATATATTGCCCCACCAGTCCCAGTGCTGGTTACTCGTGGAAGGTCGGTGCAAATCGTGCAGCATGCAGGTATAGGTCTGTGATGGTTTGCGTGTTCATCGCAGTTGTACCATAATCGTAACGCACACAGTTTCCTCCACCACATAAAACCAGAAATGTCGCGATACTGAAGTTAGTGAATTTCTTGTGGGACATATTTGTATGTATCTGACATTCTTACCAGAAAAGCCTATATTGCGTTACTCAGATCAATCAAATAATATCATATTTTGTTTAACTCAAAATTAAAACGATATAAATATATTAAATAAACATTTTGGGCTCCATCATGCCATCTCCAAATCCGACCAACATCTTTATCCGGGAAATGGAATATAATTTGTTAACCATTCAGCTTTCCGACAGACAGGCCCAAGTTGGGATACTATATATAGTTCTCTGTCATCCCGTTTGCGTATGCGCTATTCCCAATTAAGTCACGATGCGCAATTTTGATATCGCGCGTGCCTGCTGTGCGCGACAGGGTGAAGCGTACATGCGCAGAAGAGTTCCCGTTTGCAATGACTCGAATCAGACTCCATTAACTGCTTTCTTTCGCGAACTTCACGAATACTGGCAGTGGCACAAAATATGAAATGGTGTCGTGCCATTCTCATATATTAAACTGTTTTAAACTGTGATTAAATATTGTATTTATATATATCATGTCATAGAAATTAAGTTCAATGAACCTTCTTCGTAATCTGAGTTATCTCACTGACGTTATAAAATCATCTGACATTTGCACCCATTTTTGCTCGTACCTTTCACCGATCGGTACCGCGAATCTACTAAAGTGTTTGAAAAAGATTCGATTCGAGATTCGATTCGATTTCGAATCATTATCCTGATTCGATTCGAGATTCGATTCGATGTTGAAATTGGCGATTCGTCGGGCCCTATCTGATAAATATCAAGACTCCATCTCATTACTTTCATCTACGTCCGAGGACACCGAGATTCTATCTGGTTTCAGAGTTGAAGGGGGGAATTCCCTTTTTTTCGCCATTTCGCCATTCAAATGCTATATTATAAAGAACAATGTAATGAAAACACAGCGATAAGCACGCTACGATAAATCTTGTTGAGCTGTACCACAGTCATGTTGCGTCATCTCCTTATTGAGAATACTTGCTTGGAATTTACTATGAAGTTGTAATGATCCCTATTTGGCACATGACGTAATATCCATAGGTTAGGAGAAAATACTAGTTTTTTTAATATCTTTGCAAATACAATTCTATTATGTATGTACTTGTTCTGTCTGATCATTCCCCAATTATGAATAAACGTACGTACGTTAGTTTTGATTTTGAACATACAACGTTTGGTCAGTTAAGATATGCGACGCTAACGTGTAGTTTATACGATAACTTCATGAGATTGCAGTCAAATGCCGTGGGTGTGGCTTGTATGAATAAGTGAATATTAATTGAATTTGCAGGAACCTATTCAATGGTCAAGCAAGGCATAGGCAGGGGCGCCGGAAGCATCCAAGGGCAGGGGGGGGCAGAGCCTACAAAAAGGGCACTTTTCCCAGCTTTTCTGCAAAAAATGACATTTTCTCCGCAAACTCGGGAAAATAACCATAAATTCATTGTGGCAAAAATCCCTATTTGAATGGTATTTGTCGGTTTTTATGGCCGTTTTGTGATAAAATTAATATTCCTTGTGAAATTGGTGGCATTTGGACCAAAAAAGTCACATTTTGCTATAAAAACATGAGATTAAACACACAAAAAGCATTTTCTGTCTCCAGAAAAAGGGCAAGTCCTGCCCCCGCTCGCCCCCCTTGGTCAAGGGCAGGGGGGTCAGCTGCCCCCTCTGCCCCCCTCTTCCGGCGCCCCTGGGCATAGCTCGCTGCGTATTGGCTAGATTTCTCTCATTTGGAATAATTTTAACCATGAGAGTCCTTGGACCGTAAGTTGATTGAAATGAAACACGGTCTTATTTTATTAGACTGCCAATGAGACATCATAAATTGCCTGCACTATTGTTAATTTAAGCCAAAAATCCTTGTCTGAACTATTATTAAGCCTGCACTATTATTAGCACCTGAGAGTACTTCATAGTTTTATGTTTACTGGTCATCGATGAGCTTGTAACAACTTTTAAAATGTTACCTTCTAGGATAACAAGCGTTTTTGATGTCCGCCATGTGAAGCACCCTCAGCCAATCAGAGAAGAGAGGAGAATGTGATGTAGGATAACAATAAAGGATATTGACTGCTTGTTTGTTAAAATACAGAACCACAGATGTGTGAAAGTGCATGGTGAACTTTATCGCACTTGTTTGTTATGCCGCAAGTTACAACTCAAGTCTGACAGCTATCGTAACTTTGTAATCAAAAACTTGGGTGATAACATTCACATGCTGTGCGGTTCTGTCCATTATTAAATCTACGGTAATATTTACTTTTGTGAATGGCCGTAACTGTGCTTTTCAGTAGGTGATCAATTGACTAATTTTGAATGGGAATTTCAACGAAATTTCCAAGGCAACAGTGGGTTGATACAGGTATGTGTACTTTAAAACAAGAGGTGTGCACTCGAGTGCTAGCATACCCCCACCGTGGCAAATTCAACACGCATTATCTGTAAACTCAACCACAAAGATTTTTAACTTTAAAGAAAAATTTGGACTAATAATATCGATATGGTTGGTCTCACAAGAAGCTTGTACAGAAAAAATTATTCAAATCGGTTCATATTTGTTAAAGTTATTAAGTCAGACAGAATTTTCTAAGTCAAAATAAGTCGAAAATGAGGTGTAATATTACGAAAAACAGTCTAAGCCAATCCCTAGCTGCATCATGTAGAGAGGGTATTGTGAGAAGCATGTATACCAAAAATTATTGAAATCGGTTCATATTTGTTAATGTTATTAAGTCGGACAGAATTTTCTAAGTCAAAATAAGTCGAAAAAGAGGCGTAACTTGAAGAAAAAAAAGTCGGACCGAACCACAATTAACATCATGCGGAGAGACCTTCCTTAGGAGATTGCATACAAAAAATTATTGAAATCGGTTCATAGTTGTTCGAGTTATGAGGTAGGACGGACGGACAAACGGACGGAGAAAGCGTGACGGACGGACGGACGCAGTCAATCCAGTATACCCCCCATTTTCTTCGAAAGTGGGGGTATAATAATAAACATTCATGTGGCCAATGGGTTTGAACATTAATTCCATCACATGTTGCGCTTTCTTCTACTTCACCAATATTTCATTTTGTATCAAATAAAATTCAAAAACAGTCATTAAACAAAATATATATATATACCGGTATGCTACTGGTATGCCGGTAATATACTTATGTCACAATTAAATTAAATATAAATCTTGCACCAAATATTTCAAAGCAAATTTGATTTATAGCTTAATATTTATTTGCTGCACTATTGTTAACACTTCAATGTGATGCAACGGGATGTGTTATCTCATAGTTTGCACATAAAACAAGAAAATGGTGCTTTAATTGATATCGTCATATATTTAACAACAATTATGTTACAATAGTAGAACAATTTAAGAATGATAGCCTACTAGTACATTGAATTTACATGATGACTGTGTCATACAGGTTATGTGGTACATAAGTTTTGCCCCTCAATTTGCTGGGGAATCCCCTTTCAGTATTGGTCACTTGACCTCCCCCTTAATCCAAATGTAAATACTGGTGGACATGCATGTACTGGGTATAAGCATATACAGTCCATCAAATTACAATACTGCAAACATCAATTGAAATGTTGAATGTATTCTTGCAGTACCGTCTTTCATTCACATAAGAACCATCTCTTCAGAGTGGACTTGTTGTCTTAACTCCAGTGTGAATAAATGACCAGCGGTCAGACAGTCAAATGATAAGCCGGTAGCCGCAATCAGCTGTTTTTGACAGGTGCGCGGTGTGTGAAGGCCCAATCAAAACAGTATACCGCTGCCGGGAAAAACACCGGTGACAAGGCAAATGAAACGAATTATATATAAATTTAAGATATATTTACCGTTAGCAACCACTGTGTTGTACAGAAGCAAAGCTGAAATAGAGAAAACAGTATTTATTTGAGATATAAGAAAGTTTGAAGACACAGGAAGTTACATTTGAAGAAACCGGAAATCGGTCAAGAAGAATATTTTTTGAAGAGGTGCACCTCAATTTCGTGTTATTTTTTCAACTTACCAAAGAGTCCAAGGCAAAATAACATGACGAGACAGCTCTTGAGTCTCCCACCTCGAAGGGACAATGCACGAAGCCTTATAATGTCCGAGGGCACGCATATAGCCGGTTAAACTATCCAGATTCTTCATTCCACTGGAAACCACATCGCCATAATTTCACTATTCGCACGCGCATCCTGTCTGCGCAGCCTTCAGATGTTGGGGCTGGGAATGGGGATGTCTGCGATAGCAGGTCACTGGGACTTTTATACATTTTTGGACATCGGAAGAAATATATAATTATTACTGTATTTGGTTAATTAGTAAATTATGAACCACAATGTATTGACTAATTCTGTTTAATTAGATAATCGTATGACATGAAGTACAGCGATGCAATATGCACACTCCCGTTGCACCCTCTGCACATATATAATTTTGCGTTTGACGATATAGGCCCAGTTAAATGCCAAATCCACTGAGATCAGATATACATCCCAATACGATATACCTTATTCTCCTGAGATATATATTAATTATGCGATGATGGCTATTGTGTGGTCACGGTGTTGGATAATTGTAAGGATGTTCGTTTACAGCAGATACTATATATATATTATTATAAAGCTCTATATAGTCTATAAGCATGTATAGGTTGGTTGCATGGTGCACTGTTTGGTGATTGCATGAATTGTGGGGGGGGGGGGGGAATTTGGAGATAAAACAAATATTCAGCCGCGAAGCAAATTTTATCTCTGGCTTAAAATTAACAGTTCAATTACTTCTTGGAATAATATTTAATAATTAGTATATATATATATGCCGGATCGATCACGATTATAGGGGAGCCCGTAACGTACGGTAGGCCTACCGGTTGTTACATCATTTTGGGTACCAACCCACCCAAAGCCCCAAATTTTGTCCTTTTTTTTTATAACTTTTTTTCCGACCGATTTATGACAACCATGCTCCTCCTATTTGAACAAAAACATTAATTTATAAAGTTAATATCATATGATCATATTTAATTCAATAGGCCTATACTATAGTATGTAGGCTACAACTAGATCATGCCATGAATCTCTACTCTGGCTAATTAAATGCCCATAGAGATCATATTCCACCGGTACAAAACCTTGGACTTTTTTATGTTTTGACAGGGAAATTATAAAGTTGAAAAAAATAACGCGGAGACTATATATTTCTTAGATATTATCTGTCCTCAATAATGTAATTCCCTTTTCCGTGAAGGTCCCAACTCAAAATTTCACGATTTAAGTGACTTTGTGAGCGATTTATCTTTGCATTGCTTACATTTATGGAATTTCTCCTGGGTAATTAATTCAATGTTTATTGCGATACCAGTTCACAAAAGTCACAGAAAACATGCAATTTCGAATTGGGACCTTCACCTACAGTGAATTACATTATTAAGGAACCGATAATAACTTAGAAATATATTCCCCGCATTATTTTTTCGACTTCAAAGTTTATAAGGTTCCCTGTCAAAACATCAAAAAGTTCCCAGGTTTTGTACTCTGGTGGAATATAATCTCTACGGGAGTTAGCCAGAGTAGAGATTCGATCATGGCATGATATAATGTACAGCTTAATCAGGCCTTTAGATTAGGCTAATATGGGGACATTTTGGGGGACCGAGGTGATGGGTTTGCTTGAGGGGGGGGGGGGGGTACCCCCTTGTGACTATTGGGGGTACAGGGTTTTCCCCGGGGAGAATTTGTTTTTAAAGTAAACCTAAAATGGGGGCTGTCTGGTTGTTCTGAAGCATGTGAAAGGTGAAAGAAGTGAACCGATGGCCCCAATATCATTTCCTGGCCCTTATATTTTCAAGTTTTGTAGGTCACAATTTATTGAATATTGGGAATATTGGATCATTTGACATCAACAAAGCCATTTTATAGATGTATGGTGCTTGAAAGTTCACCAAGCAGTTCACCAACAAACTGATCTTGGGTATTTTCCAATTAAAATTTAATTTAATCTAACTACATGTATATGTGAACCTGAAAGAAAAGTTAGAAAGTTGATTTGTTGTGGTCAAATGAAGCGATATACATGTACACACACAAAAAGGTCATAAAAAGGGTGATTTTGCAGTGACATTTTGTCAAATGTGCCCTCTAATTTGGGGACATTTCTATAATTTGGGGACATCGGTAAACGCTGTGAGTTGTGGGGAATATTAAGGCCTGGCTTAATGCAATAGCAGCATAGCTGGTCACTAATAATATTACCTACCGGTATAGTTCTGTCTCCATTAGGCTACTTTGGTTCATTTTTGTTTTGTTATTTGTTAGACCATTTCCATACATTTCTGTACCGTACCCGTACATGTTTGTGCCAACTATTATAATACAGTTACTTTTAGGCCTATATAGTTTTTGTATTTATACAGCACATAATTTATGCCTATGCTGAAATATATGGGAAGCCAAATTGACATTTAATAAATAATTGAGCTTAAGCGCAATAAGGAATCCCTTATTGCGCTAAGATCTAATTGTGCTTAAGCGCAATAAGGAAATTCCTTATTGCGCTTAAGTGCAATAAGGAATCTCTTATTGCGCTTAAGCGCAATAAGAAGTATTCTTATTGCGCTTAAGCACAATAAGGATTATTCTTATTGCGCTTAAGTGCAATAAGAGCTAATTGCGATTAAGTGCAATTAGCCACATTACATAAACTCCCTATATTTTAAATGGTGTAGTCCATGGTACAATGGGTGGAGCAAATATAGGATAATTCTACTATGTGCAGAGGGGTGATCTCATGAGGGAGATATTAATTACGCTTAAGCGCAATTAGGATGTAATTGCGCTTAAGCGCAATAAGGAACCCATTATTGCGCTTAAGCACAATAAGGGAAGATCTAATTGTGCTTAAGCACAATAAGAATATTCCTTATTGCGCTTAGGGATTCCTTATTGCGCTTAAGCTCAATTATTTATTAAATGTCAATTTGGCATCCCATAGAAATAGGTGTTATTTTATTTTATTATCTTAAGGTATATATGCTTTACTTCACATTACATAATATGATATACTGTATAATGGAATTTGATAAACAATCTTCAGAAATATTATTTGTCGTATATTTCATCTTGATTAATCTGGACTGATGAGGATAGAATCAATTGTTGATTTCACACTTGATTGTGTGTCTTAAAGGGGTACTGTACAAATTGCGAATTTCCGTGTACAAGACATAATCAAATTAATTGACGGACAGTGGATTGGGCAACGCGTGGCAAACATGATCGTGTAACAAATTATGTTGATAAGGTGCGAAACTCAAGCCACTCAGTGACTATACAATAACTTAAATGAGTATATGGGACTAGTATGCATATAATATAGGCCTAACATTAATTTATTTGATACATTTGCTTGAAAAATTACTCGACGGCGAACTAGATCTATTTTCGCATTCCGGCTAATCTGCCATCCGTAACATAACTTCGTACTCAACAAACTTTCAAATAATGGAAATCTAGTTACCTTAATCTACGAAGCAGAGAATATAGAAACCAACAACAACATTTGAGCACAGTACGGTATCCTTTTAATACTAAACTGTGTCAATATTGATATGTAGCACTTCATTTTAAAGCATGTAATAACCAGTAATAACAATGCATATATTTTTATATAATCTTTATATATTTTGAGACTTTAGTAGATATTTGTATTATCTCATGCATGACAGTGACTAGACGGGATGCTATATAATATATAGGCCTATACCCTGTCGTCACACATGATATACTTCTAATATCAAATCAAATATGCAGGCATTTCATGATACCCCCCATTTCTTTTTCTTTTTTGTTATCCGACTGATTTTGAACGAATATGTCAAAGAATCGTTTGGTGAATATGTTCGCTTTTTTAATCTCATTTTTGAGTAGTGGGCATTTTCCAATACAATGAGCTGTTGCGGGACGATAAGACCCATCTTCAAAGCATCCGGGGACCCTAATTTACCTGAATCATATAAAGAAATCACCCTTCTAAGTTGTTTTGCTTAACTTTTTACATCAGTTATTAATTATTAATCGTATATCGTCATTTGGAGAAGACAATGCATTGGTGGTCTTAACTCTGGTCTTAACTTTAAGTCTGGGGTGAGGTGTCTTAAGATAATCTTAAAGTTAAGACCTATATAAGTTATGCCCGCCTTTGTCGAAAAGATGGATGTGATCTAGATCATCTAGTTTGTGTACAGTATTATAAAATTAATACATTTAACTGAATAAAATGTTGCGAACACGGAGGGATGTTCCTGAAATGGTAGTTATTAATAACCCTCTGACGCACTGGCAGGGACGAGGGCCAGTGGTTCTAGGTTGGCGGGGTCTCGACTTCTAACTGTAAACCACCAAGACCGGACTATACATTTCTAACTGCTGTATATAAACAAGAATCTACTTATTTATACTTAAATTTAGAACAGCCAATCAGACTATACCGGTGGAGCAATGCATATATGGAATGTAAATACACGAAATGCCCGTTATATGTGGCGAAAATGTCAGTGACGAATAACATTTTGTTATTTTATGCACAGAACTTGACGACATGCGAGGAATCTACATCCCGAAGTATTACAGGTGCGAATTAGTACAACGTCGTTCAGTTGTCACACCGTATTACCGATCCGGATTACCACCGGTCACGATGCGGATCACTACCGGCTGAAAGTGGCAATTTGTGTAACGGTAGGTCGACTAAAACGTTAATTATATTATATATCTGAATGTAACCCACACAAAGTTTGTTGCCGCCGTCTTTCTTACATACATTAGAAAATGGCCACGCCAAGAAAATATAAAATAATCGCCTACGATAACCTTAGAGGTAGCATATGTTACTAGGATCTAGTTGCACGTGGCCCATTATTTATCTTCATTGGCACAATACATGATGCAAATGCATGGAATTTTCTCTTATTTCTGTTGCGTATACAAGAATGTCCATAACTGTACAAAATGCCAATATGGTTTGTCAAGTTGAATGTAAATTAAACGCGTAGTATCGATTTCCATACTCATGGGTTCAAAAAAACAGGATGCGGATCGGCACCGTTCACTGTTTGCCGGTACAGATCCGTACCCGTTCATTTCATGGGTATCTATGTTCAAAACGTCCCAGATGGCCACAAATCGAACATACAAACGTGTACATTAGGCGAATGACTTAGTAAATGGTCTATCTTTTCGTACCACGAGAATACCGCATAAAGAAATAAAACATGAACCATCCATATCAGCTACTGCTCGAAATAATGAAACACAATGGTAAACATGCGTTACAAATATAAGAATAAGTGAACATATATTGTATACTTATCAGATTTATCGGCGTCCTCCACTAGCCCAGTTACTCCTATACACGAAGGGAGAAAAAATTCACACCTTCCACAGAATGTAGGGCGAAAATGATCCAACTACAATGATGCCACGTGGCACGCTTTTGTCAAAACAGCCGGTAGTGATCCGCATCGTGACCGGTGGTAATCTGGATCGGTAATACGGTGTGGTTGTGTACGATAAAAAGCGAGACCATTGATTCATTGTTTTGTACGCGTTTTATCCGCGCCAAATCAAGTATGCCTATATATAGTTCCATTTGTATGGGGCGCGGTTCTTCTATTTAGTACCTATTTTGTGATATCAATAATTAATTTTGTGATATCACAAAACGAATATATGCTATCATAAAATCGAACACATGATATCATAAAATTGTAAGCATTTATTGATATCATATATTCGAATTTGTGAAATCATATATTCATTTTGTTATATCAATAATTCCGATGAAAAGACTATTTATTGATATCACTAAATGCATAAGGCCATGTGGCCGAAAATTTCCAATAAGAGTGTTACGTTGTTATTTGTTGGTATATCACTAAAGACTGGCTATTTTGTTATATCATATCTTAGATTTGAGATAAATATTAGTTATTATATGATATCATAAATTCGATTTTATGATATCACTTACTCACGGGCGCCGTTCTTCTATTTATCACATATTTAGTGATATCAATAATTAATTTTATGATATCATTTAATGAATATATATGATATCACAAAATCCAATATATGATATAATTAAATATTTTATGATATCACAAAATGATTTTAAGATATAACTAATTCCAATTTGTGATATCATAAATTCATTTTTGGATATCACAAAATCGAATTATTGATATCACGAAATAGTAAGTATATAATGGTATCAATAACTCGATTTTGTGATATCATAAAATGTTGTGGAATTAGTGATATCATAAAATGAATTTAAGATATCACCAAATGGAATTAGTGATATCATAAATTTATTTTGTGATAGCACAGAGTCGAATATATGATATAACAAAATTAGTAATAATTCGATTTTATGATATCATAAAATGATTTAATGATATCACAAACCGTTGAAGGATTAGTAGTCCAGCTATGCCATTTTCTATTTATTGATATCACAAATTCAATTTATCACAAAGTCGAAGCAGTTATGCTTACTATTTTGTTATATCAATTATTTGATCTTGTGATATCATAAAATCATTTTAATATCGTTCTTGATCCGGTGATAGAATCATGAATGTTTGAAATAAAAGAAAAAAATAGGAATTTGTGAACTTTTGAAAGAAAAAATGACTTAAATTGTTTTTAATTTGTTATTTTTTGGTGAAATTTCGTTTTTTGGATGTAAAAGGGTTTTACATTGGTTTGACAAAGAAAAAATCATATGAGTGTTTGAAAATAAAAAATAAAAATGAAATTTGGAAAGAAAAAATTAATTGAATTTTTGAAATTTGTTATTTTTTGGTTCTGTGATATCACAAAATGAATTATTGATATCACAAAATAGGTAATAGAAGAACGGCGGCCCGTACATCTTTTCTTCAATCTTATGGTCGCAGAGAATTTGGGGCGTCAAATTGACCGAAAGAGGCATTTTTGCGAACAAGGGGGGGGGGTAGTAAAAAGTCTGGCATTTTCGGGGACCCACCACCCCCAAACCTGCAAACAAATTTTTTTTTTACTGCCAAGTTTTTGACACTCACCCCCCAAATTTCACTAAATTTGGTCTAAAACCACACAAAACTCTACTGATATCACTCATATGATTGGGAATTATCTCATTTAGTTCAAGTAACAGTTTAACCTGTTTCAGAAGCTGTTTAAATTGAAAAAAAAATGTTTTAGAAATTGCTGATCATCTGGAAACCTAGGTCATTGTGCAGGATACACACACTTTCATAATTTCTATTTCCTAATTGGTCTGTCAACCAGCCCATTATCTAACATATGAAAGGGTCATATCTAGTAGTTTGGAAAAGTTTCAAATCGCACCGATCACCATACGCCAGGTGTCACCATCTATTGTTTTCTGTAAATACGAAACGCTCTCTAAATTTTGTTGACCCCGATTTAGGACGACCCGCCAAAATTCAAGAATGGAAACAAGTCAATCCTGAAAACACACCCACTAGGCATACCGAATCCGATTTCAGATCGCTTTTAACAAACCAAAAATGCAAAATGACATAAGGAATCCGACTATGTCCAGAAACGGAAAAATGACGCAGTTTTATCTGTACCGCTAATCTTGAATCGTGTGATTAAACAGCTAAACGGGATTTAGTAGGGATATATCGACTATGCGGCCTTTCTCTAGAAGCAGAAATATATGTATTCAGAGCAGTCTCACGAATGAGACCGATCACCATTTATTTTGATATCTACGGTATAAAACATTATTATGTTCATATTGTACTGGGGAGAATGCGTAGATCCTATTGTACGTTTCTCAAAATAGTAGTTATAGTTGCCTCAGATCAAGTGATAAAACACGAATATTTCGCTTTTATCACAAGAATGCGTGATGGTGTACCATGAACTAAATTTATTAAATCACAAATGAGTACCATAGACTGTCTTCAATAAATTCAAAACTTGACCAAAATTGCCTACATAATCTGACAGAGACTGTGTTTATACCTGGAAATTATATTTGGTTGAATTCACCAAGGCCACATCTACGCGAAACTTACTACGTTGTCTTCAACCGCATCACCGCGTTTACCCATTTTCCATAATGTTACACATGTCTGTTGCACACAGAACCACAACTAACAATATTGGGTGAATGTTCAACGTTGGAATAACATCTTAAACGATGATCACCTGATATTTAGCACGATTACGTGGGTGGTAATGGTAATATATTTTCAAACAAAAATATACTGAAAACTAATAGTGTGCATTGCGCTGTAGCTTATTCTAGTTGTAAAGTGGCCACTGAAGTAATTTTAACAAAATTGTCTACTAAGAAACCGGGTTGGTAGCAGAATGAACATTAGTCTTACATACAATGTACTATGTACAGTTTCTTTGACCTGGTGAGATTCGGTGCTAATCCATTGAAGATTGGGTGAATATATGAGTGTTTCTTTACAGTATAATAACCATTGCGACATACGTGTATCGTTTATTATCACCGGGAGTGTTGACAATTCCGGAAATATAACTAGTATGTATACCTCTAGAGTATGCACTTTCGGCGTTGCATTCAATATTTAATCACCATGCCGAATGAAACTACCATGTACTGTGAGGCGAAACATTAGTTCGTGTGTTGCATGCACGAGCTATTTTTGTTGTGCCCAACAGTTGGATGTTGGATAAGCAGAACACCCAAACGTTAAAGACGTAAATCATTGGGGGTTGACTTGCTGTGCAGTGACCGATGATCCTTCAGATTGATCTGTTTTAATGATGTGTGTAACTTTAAAGATATTTAACAACCGACTTGTATATTGCCAATACTTATTTCACTCTTATGTAGTTACCCAATATGTTGCTTTCTACGTGGTATGGTTTGGAGTTGCGGCCATTTTGACAGCCATTTCATGGCCACGATTGTATAATTTTCTGTCCGTGTCACTCTACTCGCTCCCGCATTCTAATTTAACACAAACTGATATAACGGCATAATTCTGATGCCACTATATATCGTATAATGACTTATATCGAGAACTGATGTAGTATTATAGACAACCATGTTGGACGCCATCGTGGATAACAAAGTTTCCCCAACGCGGATTTTTGCGGATTTTGGATATGTTGTTCCTGATGCGTCGAATGACACCGAAAACAGCTTGTAAACAATTTGTTCTAGGTCCACCTCAAAATCGAGTCTCAACGACCAGACTATAACCACAGTGACTGTCAACTATATAGTATAAAATTGTCCGAAACGTGTTATTTATCAAAATGTTGTTCGACGAAATTTGGCCTTATTATCAACAGAAAGCCTCTTGATTTTAGAGTTATCCATCCGAATGTGGTCCGAGAACGTCGGCTCGTCGACTTTTTACTGGGCCACTAATAACTCTCGATGGTGAAAAATAATAGATTTAAAACATCGATATCTAATAACTCTCAGCTTTGATAGGTGGGTTCCTCGACTCGAATCAAATATTTTTTTACCCCGAATCCAAATAAATAGTAATTGAGGGACGTTTAATCGGATTATGCATCTTTATGCATAATCCGAATTAACGCTTCCAACTTACAATTTCTTTGGCTTGGGGGGTAAAACATATTTGATTCGAGTCGAGGAACCCACCCATCAAAGCTCAGAGTGATCAGATATCGATTTTTGAAATTTGTTATTTCTCGAAATGTGTACTTATTTGTCGCCCAGAAAAAAGTCCTCAAACCGTCGGTCTCGGACAAATTTGCGGATGCAGATGGATAACTCTAAAATCAAGTGATAATACGGCCAAATTTCGTGATACTCAAGTGATAATAAGGCCATATTTCGTTGAACAACATGTTGATAAATAACACGTTTTGGGAAATTTTATACCATAGTTGACAGGAGTTAGTATGTTTTGGATGTAATTAATCGATTCTGAAAAACTAAAGCTTATTTTGAAGAAATGTTGTTGTTGTTGTAACTTGATTATATGGGGACCATCTGATCGGATTGAGTACCTTTAAATATATATGCCAATTCTGATCTCAATATTTCAGTTCCAATGTACCAAGAGTGCTAAATTAAAAAAAATATATTTAAAAAGGAAACCGAACCTAATATGTATTCGTTTGGATGGAATGCAAGATTAAAGAAGTGTCAAATTCGCGCCCACCTGAAGGTGTTGCTGATAAACTTCCGTTCATGTTGGGAGTCGTTTAGTGTTATGGCTTGGTTCCACTGTACTGCGAGGGCTTACAGTACTATAGCCAGGTTCAGCCACAACTAATTGTAACGTTGTGTAACGTGCGGCCTTAATTGTCGAAAATATTCATATTTGTTCCAAACACCGTAAACAGAAAAATATTAAAACGCATACAGTCTGTTCATATATACCATGACCATCGCGTAAACAGCATGTTATCATAAAGACCTACTAGATTTTACCTAAGCAAGAGCCTGATTATGTTACAGAAGACAACACAATGCTACTGGTTAATCACACACAAATGACATAAACGCTCTTTATTAGTTTCATATTAGGTATTCACCAACAAAGAACGCTCTTTATTTTTGCCATCATAATATAAACAAACACCAGAAAAGTTACTTTTTATGCTTTTGTTTACATAACAATGGTCAAACATATGACCATAACATACTGTTTATGCGATATTTCTTATTTGTATACTGTCAAAGTCTATCTACATTTTGATGTTCTTTCTGTTTGTGGCGGTTTTTGACGTGTGCAGATATTTTCACAGGATACCCACCGCCAAGGCCAACCGTGTCTTTAACGTGTGTTACTATATGGTATTGCTATGGATATACACTTGGCGGGAAAAGTCAAAGAGTGGAACTTAGCCACTACAGCGACTAAACGACACTATACAATTACACCTGGCTACTGTATCAAACAAAACTGGACCTATTATGGATTCTAATCTGTAGAATCACAAGTTTAAAGATGCATAATCCAAATAGCGCTTGTACGCATTGAGCTCCCGGGTACGTCACGAATAATGATTATCATATGCTAAAAATAGATTTTCGGACAAACTTTGCCACGTGTTGGAAAACGCATGCATTTACTATATATGAGAGATTTAGAGTGGGTCTATAAAACTAATTATAATTTTGTTATCTTTCATAGTTTTTACGTGAAATTTTAAACATATATCAGGGACATATACTTCTTCCAGAATGTTAAAAAACATTTTCAGTTGCTCGTTGTATTTTTTTTGTATGCGACAAAATAGTCGGGAAATTCATAAAACTGCGCTAACTACCAAATGTTTTACGGTGTTAGAAAACGCCCCATAAAATAGTTCTTTTGGAATTGTTTACAGCCAGTTTCTTTCAGAGAATATAGAGTAAACATAGTCCTCTCGGAATATCGAAATAATTATCGTGTGTTGATATTAATTAACCCCCAGACAGCCGACACCACCGACATTAATTCGCACCTCGGACTTTGTCAGCACATCCACACATATTCGTACACTGAGTAGCACAGCACGTGGCAATGTTTGTCCGAAACTCCAGAGCCTCACAATGAAATTCATTATTTTTAGAACATCTGGCCAATGCGTACAAACGATATTAACGCTCTCAAATGACTATTTGGCTTCGGGGTGAAAAATATTTGATTCGAGTCGAGGAACTCACCCATCACAGCTCAGAGTAATTATCAGAATTATCGATTTTTGAAATTTGTTATCTCTCGAAATGTGTAATAATTTGTGGCCCAGAAAAGAGTCGTAAAACCGATCGTCTCGGAAATTATTGCGGATGAAGATGGATAACTCTAAAATCAAGTGGTAATACGGCCTAATTTCGTGATTCGCAAGTGATAATACCGCCATAGTTCGTTGAACAACATGTTGGTAAATAACATCATGCGCGTTTTGGGAAATTTTATACCATAGTTGACAGCGGTCAGCAATATTTTGTTGTAATTAATCGATTCTGATAACAAAAGCGTATTTTGAATAAATGTTGTTGTTGTAGCTTGATGATATGGGGACCGTCTGATCGGATTGAGTACCTTTGAAGACATATTGTGGACTTATTCCAAAACAAAACAAAACTTCCTGAATAATTAATCATCAAATCGATCGGTTGTCAAGAATTGTGTTTGACCGTGGCAATCCCTCATTCACTCACATGTCATGGACGTAGTATCATGCACGTTTTATTGATATGATCTGGAATAAACAACGCGATCTATACAAGGACCAAAACCAGAAAAAGGCTGATTATAACGAACTTTGGCAGACTCATTGTGCGAATATGCAGCATGCGACATGGCTAGCGATGGCATATTAATTTTGTCGACCAATTGTCACCAAACTCCACCATAATAATTTGTCACACCTACTATGCCATCGCTATACTATGTTACGTGTGTCCGCGGCCAATGTTTTGAGCTTCCTTTTTCAAATGGTATATATTTTATATGTGATCTGGGGGTTCGAAAATTAAGTGGGCATTTAAAGGTACTCAATCCGAACAGAGGGTCCCCATCTCAACAGATTCCAACAACAACAATCCGAACAGAGGGTCCTATATTACTATTTCTTTGGCTTTGGGGGTAAAACATATTTGATTCGAGTCGATGAACACATCAAACAAAGCTCAGAGTTAATAGATATTGGTTTTTGAAATTTGTTATTTACTCGAGATGAGTACTGGTAATTGCCTTCAACTGCCGTAATCTGCTCGGGATGTGTACACCAAAATATATTCAAACAGACAAGGATGGATAACTCTAAAATCAAGTGGTAATAATAACGTAATTTTGACTGAGTTCTGGGCCAGAAAGTATTCCCGATAATGAAAAATAATAGATTTCTAAAATCGATATCTAACAAATCTGAGCTTTGATGGGTGACTTCCTCGACTCGAATAAAATATTTTTGACCCCCGAAGCCATTGAAATAGTAATTGAGAGGAGTTTTATCGGATTGAGTACCTTTAATTGTTGTGTTCTGGAAATAATGCGAACGTGCCTTCACAACAAGTTTCATAAAAAATGTGTTGTTGTTCTTCTTGATCTTGATGGAAGTGTGTAAAAATATATGTATTGTGTTTCTTGTGTCAACGTTTGCAACAGTTCTCGCCATGTACATCTATAAAATCTAAGCACAATGGAGTACTACAAAATAATGGGTCATCCAGATTGTAGTAAAACGTGTATTATTTTCTCTAAGATATAGAGTTATTCCCCTTCCATTGAAAATATATCTTTAGTTTGAATTCTGTTGCATTCTGGGAGCCAAAACGGGGGAAATCTTTCTATGATTTCAGCTGTTTTCTATTTCTCTGTGGGCATCTTCTGAGACACAGATGTTTCATACGGTGATGAATTATAGTATTTTAATCATACGTTATGTCATAGATTGTTATTAAAATCGTAAATCAAGAAACTATAAAAAAAAAAAAATCGGTGACTCGAAAATTAAGTGGGCCTTTAAAGGTACTCAATCCGATTCGATGGTTCCCATATCATCAGTTCCCAATAACAACAATTTTTTTTGAAATGCCGCTTCAATAATCAGAATCGAGTAATTGCTCAAAAATAATGCCAACCACAGTCAACTATGTAGTATATACAATTGCCCAAAACCTGTTATTTTATCAACATTTTGTTCAACGGAATTTTGCCGGTTTGTCAAACTGTCAAACACTTTATTTTAGAGTTATCCATCTTCATTCGCAATTTGGTCCGAGGCGGTCTCTCGTCCACCTGTTTACTGGGTCACCTAATATTATCGGTGGCGAAAAATAATTGATATAAAAAAAATCGAAATCTGACCACTCTGAGCTTTGATGCGTGTGTTCATCGACTCGAATCAAATATTTGTTACCTCCGAAGCCAAGGAAATAGTAATTTGCGAGCGTTAATTCGGATTATGCATCTTTAAGAGAACATCTGTTGGAACACTTATTTCGCGTAACCCTTAATTCTTTACTATAAATTCTCTTTCACGAGTAGTTCCCTTTGGAAATGTTTAGATAATAAATTCAACTAACGACCATTGTTGAACTTAATACCTGAACATTTCCCACCAAAGACTATGAATCCTTCTGCAATTGTAGGCCTATTTTCTTTTCGTCATAAGTCATTATGCAAGAAGTGTGCCAAATTATATAGTGTGTGGGGCAAACGTATCCGTGTATACTTTTAAGTAGAATCAAACCAGTATCGTTTTTTTAAACTATATATTGAGTTTGGAGGGAGTTTTAAGCTAGACTATATATATTCCAAGTTTTTAACCAGTCGGAAATTGGAAGTAACAGATGAGAGGGTATCGGCATGGTGGAAACACTGCATGTAAGTCAGCCCTAGCCTTCAAAAACAAAATCGTTAAATAACCCATACTGTTGACACCTGTCGCACCTTCTGAACTAATAAACCACAAAGGAAGGTGGATTGGATGATGGGTGAGGGGTACATACCACGGTATAAAATATGGAATCGAAAATTAAGTGGGCCTTTAATGAAGCCAATATTAGCTTGTTGTCTGATCCGCATTTTAAATCTTTGTATGTACTGTGTGTATTGTGTTTTTGTTATATGTTTGATTTGGAATATAATACTGTTTACACGAATATCGCGAAATAGTCTTATACTCTAATATCACAGTATACATTTGTTATCCAGACCTTGTCAACGTCAACAATTTGGCACTTGGTGTATTGTGCCGAGTAGATCATGCCATGAATTTCTACTCCAGCTACGCCAGTAAGAAAATCTTATCCACCACTCCAAAACCTGGGAACGTTTTGATGTTGTGACAAGCAAAATTATAACATTGTAAAAACAGTGCAGGTAATATATTTGTATAGTTAATACCTGTTCCTTAATAATGTAGGTGAAGGTCCCAACTGAAAGTTACACGATTTAAGTCAATTTGTGGGCGATTTTGGTCTGCGTCGCTTACAATTTTGGAATTTCTCCCGGGTAGTTAATTCAAAAAAGTCACTATACAAAGTATGCAATTTCGCGCTGGAACTACCCCTACTGTGAAGTAGATTATTGAGGAACTAATATTAACAGAGAGAGATATATATATATATATATATATATATATATATATATATATATATATATATATATATATATATATATATATATATATTTATTTATATATATATCTTTGTTAATATTTGTTCTTCAATAATCTATATCCTCTGCCTTGCTTGTTCAATGTTATAAAGTTCCCTGTCAGAACGAGTCATGCATGCAGAACATCAAAAAGTTATCAGGTTTTGTACTGGTGGAATATGATCCCTTGCGTAGGTCTAGTAGAGTCGTGGTATGATCTATATAAGGGCCGCACGCAGAGCCATACTGATTAGGGTTAACACCAAACTCGGATAATAAGCGCAGATGTCTAGACATTTAGTAATGAGAAAATTACGAGCCGCCGATGTTCAATACCATGCATAGATTTATTTGTATAAAAAAGTGGCATTTGGTGAACGCTGGTAACATGACTCACAGCCGATCGATTGAGTTCCGTCTCGGGCCCTGATATAAGTCTCTAGTCCGATTCCGAGACGTGAAGGGAACTCTCAATGTCTGAACCCCCGGGCTGTTATCCGGAAAAAAAGTTGTGAGGTTTCGATCCCAGAAAGACTTTATAGTGCCTAATTTGTAATCATCCGTCACATGTTATTTGTCTGTAAGCTTTCTATATACTGCCGTGACATTTACAGGACTCCCCAGAACAATCCCTAACTTTCTCCGGGATGGAGAGCACTATAGAGAAATTTAATTGAGATAATGCCGCCATTCGAACGAATTTCCAATTGTATAGCCCCGACATAGTTGGTGCACTATAACTGTGAATAGAATTTCGTAAAAAAAGTAAATATAACAAACAAAATATAAATGTATTAAATGTACTCAATCCGATCATACATATCATCAATTTACAACAACAACATTTCTTCGAAATATGCTTCTGTTATCAGAATCGATTAATTATAACAAAATAATGCTAACCGCTGTCAACTATGGTATAAATTTTCCAAAAACGTGTTATTTATCAACATGTTGTTCAACGAAATATGGCCGTATTATCACTTGAGTATCACGAAATTTTGCCATATTACCACTTGATTTTCGAGTTATCCATCTTCATCGGCAATTTTGTCCGAGACTATCGATTTGACGATTCTTTTCTGGGCCACAAATAATTACACATTTCGAGAAATAACACATTTCAAAAATCGATATCTGATCACTCTGAGCTTTGATGAGTGGGTTCCTCGACTTGAATAAAATATTTTTTACCCACGAAGCTAAAGAAATAGTAATTTGGGAACGTTATTTCGGATTATGCATCTTTAAAACAAATTACCGCGGAACAAAAACAAGATGAGTTGAAGATATAGCTTGGAAACAGACCGAATGACACAGAGATTTATAACCCGCTCCTGCATGCCATGCATATACTCTTGCTATATACCCGATTTTACTATTATAAATAAATGGATAACAAATAAAAAAAAAATGTATGAAAGCAAACTACAGAGTATCAAAAACAAGATGAGTTGAAGATATCAATGGGAAACAGATCGAATGAGACAGTGATTCGTA
The DNA here is from genome assembly GCA_032622095.1 of Siphonodentalium dalli. Lineage (NCBI taxonomy): Eukaryota > Metazoa > Mollusca > Scaphopoda > Gadilida > Siphonodentaliidae > Siphonodentalium > Siphonodentalium dalli. The sequence goes on along the minus strand of CP136062.1, from coordinate 113,303,659 downwards.
ACCTGCTCCTGCCATGCATATACTCATGCTATAATTTATATAGCCGATTTACAATTATAATAATTGGATAGCAAACAAAACAATAACATATTGAAACAAACTACAAAGGAACAAAAACAAGATGAGCTGAAGATAGGTGGGAAACAGACCGAATGAGGCAGAAATTTGTAACCCGCTCATGCAATGCATATATACTCTTGTTATAACCGATTTTACTTTTATAATATATAATTTTTTTTAAACTGAAATTCATTCGATTTACCACGTCCCGGAAAAGGTGTAATATGTTCTCGATTTATACCCCACTGATTAATACAAACGATACCAGGTTCAATTCAATTTATTATGAACTCATCGTCTAATTTGATATTCATGAGTACAAATGTCCCCCATTTACAGATGGAATAATAATATATATAATGGTGTATGATGGTGGATACTTGTCGTTGAGCCCCCGGAGTAGACCATTAGTGTTTGGGCCTTCTGTTTTTTTTTTTTTACTTTTTTTTATTGATATATGGATAGATTTACTATGATATTTCTGTTATTTGTATCGAAGAGGTCATGTAATTGAATTGTGTTGGGTCGGTTGTGATAGTAGGCTTTCAAATATTTCGTTCAGTGGGCAGTTCATAACAAGGTGGTATTCATCGCCGAGTTCCTCCATACAAAGAGTGCATATTCGTTCTGAGAATGGGCTGTTAGTCCAAGAACCATCAAGCATGCATATTAACAATGATATATAGATCTGTGAAGAATTGCTAAATGTTCATTCCCATTTTGTATATTTAATACCAAATGTTAATGCATGATATGCAGCACCTATTTAAAAAACTATACATACAAATCAGACCGCTTCGTGGACTCTATTAAATCAGGAAGTTATTTTTTATAATGGGCATTACCACGCATGCACTTCCTGGTCCAAATGGGATCCAAGTTTTTTATTTCTAGTGAAAACCGCGCTGAGCCGTCATTTAATGGGGACATATTACATGTTTCAAAAACCAATTTATTATATCGTGAATCGATATTAACACGGTGGGGAATCACATGCATTGTTTCGAGTTGAAATTACAGAATATTTCCGAACAAATAAGGTATCAACTTCTTTTAAAAATAAACTAGTATATGCTAGTAACAGTCAACATATGTTTTGTGTCAGTCAGGGTTCGCGCTGCCGCTTGCCAAATTTGGCAATGGCAAAAAATATTTTCATTTAGCAAATATTATTTTCATTTGGCAAACATTTTGGCAAGTGCGTTTTTAATTATGGGATGTGAGCTATCTAGTCATACAACATTATCGAACGTGGGTTATTCGTTATGTGTGTCAAATTACTGACAATACAATTAAATGGGAAGCCAAAACAAAAATGCTACCAATTTACATGTATATAGCGCAGTCATCAGTGTTATGTCGACAGTTATATGTAATCTTCTTTAGTTTTCACAAAATGGTAATTGTATCTTTCTTCATAATCAAACTTTTATCAACCAGCTAATCGATCGTGTTTTTAAGTGTGAGTCCGAAAAAGCGATATTCTGTAAATATTTCAATGAAGCTGTTGTAAGTACTTTGTAACATGATCTCAATGTAGATACCGCAAAATGTAATTATTAATTTGTGTTGACAGTTAAATCCTCCCTTGGCCCGTTTGGTTTATGGACGCATGTGGTCATTGTAACAATGCATATTAATGGTGACATTATGTAGAACATATTTATGATGTCAGCGTTATATTGCAGCGAGTATAAGACAACAGGTTAATCCGCCGAATGTGAATGACGAAGGATTAATTTATGGCTCGTTGATTTCAGCAGTAATACAAGGCGGAATAATATGTATGATTGATAACTGCGTTGCAACATTAAACGTAGTTTCCAGGCAGGTGTCGCTTAAGATATTTATTGCTACTTTGATATTTATTAATAATACTAACTGTTTTCCTCAAAGAGTTGAATTATAGATACCAATGTGAGAAGTATACTGCACGATGCCAATCGAAACAAGAAGAATTTTCGAAAAACTGGTTCCTTTTAGAAAAGGCTTTACACGTGTAACATATACCCACAAGTCAACAATAATCAACTTGAGTGTCCTGGAAGTGATCTCTTCACCAACTCGAAAACTCACTTAATTATTCTAACCGGAAATACGATATCCCCGCCAATATCACAATGCCGTCTATGGTTAGATGTCGTGCCGATACGCCGTACACAGGAAGAAAGTTGAAATATTTAAAATCTGAAGTAATATATTAATTTGAACATATATTCCATTAATTCCAACTTACATGTCAGTCACTGGGAGTGCATGTGGTGTACGAAAGACGTGCAAATGAAGCGAGCGAGATGTGAGCGAATTGGAAGAATGTCACTTGATATATTATAATATGTACCTCTGTTTATGTTTACATTCCTTCATTGATGTATGTTAATTCCAATAAAAAATTTAAAAAAAATAAAAAATAAAAAATAATACTAACTTGCTTTTCTGGTTGCTCATTTTACCTGTGTCTGCGGTTAGTTTCTACAGTATATAACAAAGATCAAAACACGATAATTTCCTCAATTATACGCGCAATTAAATTTGGCAAATATTTTTTTAATTTGGCAAAACATAATTTCATTTGGCAAACAATTTGGCAAGAGAAAATTTTCGTCCAGCGCCAATCCTGGTGTCAGTTCCTCATATATTATGCTTTTGTGTGTTTCCATTCCCTCGGTCATTCACTTTGAATGCGTGGTACTCACCAACCTCGAAACCACGAGATTCCCTACCGTGATTAAATCTGTAAAACTTCACCAGTCGTACCGTGGTTGATGCTAACGAATACGGATGTTGCAACTGCCTTAAAAAAAAGAAGAGATAAGCATCACCGAGGCGTGTGTTTTAGCTATATATATAATATCAAAATAGAGTATTTTTTATAACAAATCAGTAGCCTCAAATGTAATATTGCCTCTCTGTGATTTAAACACATAACAGACCATGTTAGCTTAGGTCACGAACGCACACAAGTTTGGCAGCTAACCGTTTAATAATGAATTGTCGATAAGTAACAAAAACATAGTATATTCATTTTGAGCATACAATTAATAATAGTAATTTATAAAAAAAATAACATTGTGGCCTCACGCGCTCTTATATAGAAGCGGGTCATATATACCACACAGCCATGCATTCAATCAGTTTTAATGATCCGGCGGTTTCATAATTCTTTCCACAAATGAAATTTTACGTATATACTGATATGACAAATTGTTCTATTTCCGAAACTCCCTTCACCAACAACGAAGTGGGCCAGGAAAAATACTTTTAAAACCCGATATTTTCATTTTGTATTTTTAATTGTGGGGGGGGGGGGGGGTTTGAAACATGGAATCCGAAGCCATACAAGCGCTGCCTCTGGATTCAAATGTCGGACTTCACTGTATTTCGGAAATACATTTTAACTACTTTTCATTTAAAATAATGTTGTATGCTATTTACAATATAGCAATACAGTTTAAAACAAAAAGGCGCCAACATATAGCGACAATAACCCTGATGATGTGCATGAGTTAGAAATATACCATGCAAGAAAACTTAAAATACTATCAAAAACAACATACAGACACAATTAAAATGACAAATTCTGAATCCAATGTCTATATGGGAAATAAGTGAATAGAAAACAATTGCGTATATTCCAGAAATAGTTGTAATAGATGCAATTGAATGCCAGAATGTAGCTTTAAACATTGTGGAAACATATATTATTTTATGTCTTAAATGATTTCTTAACAGTCATGTTGAACATTCCATAATGAGATGGACATCTTAATCTGCATACACAAAGAAATTTCTATAGTCATATTGATATAATATTCATATACATGTATGGTACTTGTCGCATATCATTTCTTTTCCATATAGGCCTTTATATATAAAAACATACTAGAACCTCTTCTATTTTTTGGCACATTAAAAAAAAATCGTCATTTTTATATCAAAATGGGACCACGTGAATGGAATCTAACGGCGCACATGGTAATTTGTATCTGAACATGCAGTTTCTCAGGGAGATGGTCGAGTTGGATCCGTTTTATATGAGGGTGTCATCCCCTCTTTTGGTACGCGGGATTCAGGCCATTTCCAGGTGGTACGCAGGATTCACACCCCTCTGTTAACCCTTTCAGTGCCAAGTCCGATTTTTGTATCAACCCATATTTCCTTGATCATTTTTCAAATTTATTGATTATAATAATGTGATACATTGATGGAAAGAGCTCTAATTTCAAATTTATTAATGTGATACATTGATGGAAAGAGCTCTTAGAGCTCTTTCCATCAATGTATCACATTATTATAATCAATAAATTTGAAAAATGATCAAGGAAATATGGGTTGATACAAAAATCGGACTTGGCACTGAAAGGGTTAACTGGTACTCGGGATTCATATGCCCAATTTAACCGGCATTCAGGACTCAACAACAAGGCTGGTATATACGCAGCTTTTATAACACACATTTGTTCAAAATTTGATTGTTTCTTAGTCAAAATGGCATATTTGATGTAATTCTGTATTATACATCTTGGTATGTTGAAAGTATGACCATTACATCAGCAAAAACCTAATCATATTAGTGTGGAATAACTATATGACTTGTATTCTATAGTTTCTTATCTGGTATATACGCAGGATTCACCCCTCTATTTTATCTGCATGGTATTCAGGATTGAGGTGGTAGGTCGGGATGACACCCTCTCTTATGGAGAAAATCCTCCTCACGCGTCGATGCTAAATGATATTACTCAGCAGTTTGTGGCCATCCATATCCGGTGTTCATATAATTGGATTATTCTTTTTCGAGAGAGACTTTTCTTCAATTTTACAAGCTAAGAGAAATTACGCAGTATTTGTGGCGGATATTCCGTGGCGCGTATTAATCTTCCCGGCAAGGCGCAGACGATTTCATCCATTAGGTACCGGCAATAACTCACATATGTCGCCTGACACGTGTTTTCATATGAAACCTTCCAGCAAAGTTTCCTCTCAGAAGTCTGGCAGACGGGCGTATTATGAGACCTGTAAATAACGGCCCGTTTGTATTGACAGACGGGACACCAACGATCGATCTTTTCCCATCGATTCACTCAGGTCTCATATCGCTGGCTAGACAGATCCCTCTTCTTCTGCAATCAAAACTTCGTCCCAAGGGAGGGATCAGTGCTGCGGCGGGGGCGTATCCATTGGCGCCGAAAGAGAGTTGCGGTTGCTATCTTCTCCACGGGGACCGTTGCAGTGACGTTGCTATTGGCAGCCAATTGAAGGAAAACCAATGCGCTGTAAATTTAACCAATCCACATGGTCATGGGTATACACGGGGGTCGGGAGTATACTGTAATTATATACACACCATGCTGTAGTATAGGCATGTTAAGAAAGACGTAAAACGTGATTTATTTTTGACGTGTGTATTGCTCATGCAGCTAGTATAGCATATATTTAGGAAATTTATAGAGGCACTTGCTCAGTATGAACCTTCAATGTGAGCAAACAAGTTTTCATCTCGGGCTTGTCAGGTTAAAGGTACTCAATCCGATCAGAGGGTCCTATATTACTATTTCTTTGGCTTTGGGGATAAACAATATTTGATTCGAGTCGAGGAACCCACCCATCAAAGCTCAGAGTGATTAGATATCGAATTTTGAAATCTATTAATTTTCGGATATGTAGCCCACACGTTGGCAGAACACGTGATCAAAACGGACGCATTGCGGGTGTAAGATGGATAACTCTAAAATCAAGTGCTTACTATTAACCGTAATAACCACTTGATTTTAGTGTTATCCACCTTACACACGCAATTTGTCCGTTTTGATCACGTGTTCTGCCAAACTTGTGGGCTACATATCCGAAAATTAATAGATTTCAAAAATCGATATCTAATCACTCTGAGCTTTGGTGGCCCGATGGGTGGGTTCCTCGACTCGAATCAAATATTTTTTACCCCCAAAGCCAAAGAAATAGTAATATAGGACCCTCTGATCGGATTGAGTATCTTTAAATGTATACTTATTGCAGGTGGTCTTAGCCACAGATTTGACACATACATATGCAATCTCTATTATTTTCTGAATTAGTAATATGAAAAGTGATTATTCTTGTAAAAAATCACTATAACTTATTATCCGATCTGATTGTCCGCGCTTGCTATAAATAAAAACAATATAGGTCACCAGTCGGAAAGTCACTGGTAGACCAGTCACCCAATACCGGTGCAAACGGTGCAAATACATATGTCTGACACGTTGTTCGCATTCACTGGAAAAAAAATCTGTGTCACCTGACACATAAATTTTTCCTCAGAATCCAGGTCATCTGACACATCTATAGTCACACAACCATCTGACACATATAATTATTTAAAAAATATTCAAACGTGTCAGCCAGTTTGTCCTCAGAATGTGTGTCGCGTGTGTCAGAGTGGGACTGTACTATTAAAGTTGATGGTACTAGTTACCATTGTGATTTTTATATGGGATATTTATCATTTTTATGGAGTTAGTTAACGAGCCAAACGATATAGACCAAGCAGTCAACTTTGTGGTTAGCTTCAATTAAATGAAGCAACAAATAAGAGTGTCCGGCCACAAGCTCTTTTGAGCCATATTATGCACGATGAAAGAAAATTCAAGCGACCAACACGGACCGTGAAGGCAAAAAGTGCCAAACCACATGTTATAAAATTAGAAATAGTAATCCATCTATTAAGATGAAACCAGTGGAGCCTATTGCACATGCAGAAAGACAATCAAATTCAGATTTCATGAAGTTGATACTGGACCGTATTGATAAGTTGGAAAGCGAAATGAAGTCTTACCAACGTGGTATGCCACAAATGGCGACAATTCTCCACAGGGCTGGCTAACAGTCCTGCTGCATTCGCGGAGATCACCAGCATTTTGCTAACCAATAAGAGGCAATGGTCAAATATGACTGAGGTATGTGAAATCACCCCTAAAGCAGTATTTAATTTACTAGTCTCACCTGTGTTATGTATAGGTTAATTATAAATAAACTGATTGATTGATGGCATAGGACGGTCGATCGTGGCGGAAACCACGGAGGCACGGACTCAATATGAGTGTTAATTGCTTCAAATGTGCTTGATTCAGTGAGTGTGAAATTTTTTTCAATTCTTATCGAAATGGCCATGTACAGAACAGAAAGGGACACTGAGATGTCCCTCAACTCAGATCAAGCTTGAAAATCGGACCTGATTTTCGCCCATGCCGGTGTTCGAACCCGCGCCAACCTCGTCTAGCCCAGATGCGATGGTTTTATCCACGATCTAACCACCTCGGCTACTGGGAAATCATTATAAAGGAAGCCCTTTCGCCGAGAGTTGGGAAGCGTAAACAACTTCTCATTTCTTATCGAAATGTGTCGATCGGAATGGCAAATTGAGACGTCCCTCAGATCAAACTTTATTGACGCCCTCGGGTGTATACTGTCCTAGACATTCTAGAGAGCTGTGGTTAGCTGTGCGTTTTATTTATAGATAATGGGGTTTTCCAGTTGTGAAAATTCGCAGTATAGGTCCATATTTGCGGAGTTCCCGAATTCGCGGAGGTCCCCTAAAATGGTCGAAATATGTTGGTTTTAATGAGGTAACGGGTTCGTATATATGTCAATTGATACGCATTTTTAACAAATAATGACACGATCATCATAATAGTTGTTTGTTCTATCAATCATATCATCATCATCATCATCATCATCATCATCATCATAATACGGAACAAGTCTTGCGACTTTTCGTCCCAATAACATTATTTGCAATGCTTGTTTATTCAATTCAATTCAATATGTTTATTTCCCATTTAACTGTAAAAACGGTGTTTGAGAATATAATACATAATATATACATTGAAATAGGTAATATATACATAATTGTTACGAGGTTACAAAACGAAAGTGGATTCTCTCTCCTTTAAGTGTTAGTATATAACTTCGACTTACAAGTAATTAACAAAAGATATGCAGATGACCATTTTTCATTTGATCACGACAGGGTTATTATTGATAATTTCAGTAACAAGCAGATTGATCCACTTTATTATTAGATATGGTCAACACATTTTGCTGGTATAATCATAATATCAATACAATTTCTGGTATAATGGGAAAACTTCAGATAACTTATTTTTCCGACTCCATCGTTTTATACTACATATATGCTGCTTTATAAAGAACAAGGAGAGAGAGACCACATTTTTAGAGTTAATTCATCAATATATAATCACACACGTAAAATTTCTATAATTCAGATTTCACAATGAAATATTTACCCCGGGTGAAAAGGGAATTTGGTAGGGGTCACTCCAACTGGTGTGTATATATATACTGTATGTTTCTGATCGAAAAGGGGCATTGCATGCAATTGACTTAATTTATCGATGAGCGAGGTATCACCATATATAGTAAGTTTAGTTAAAGGGACACCAGGCCATTCGACGTGGGTTCAAACGAAATAAAATAAAGTTTATAAAAGTCTGTGAAATAAGTATTTCCAAGTATACATGTAACACCTAACCGCCTAGCCTTCTCCATCACAGCTCCAGCGTTGTGGAACAAACTCCCGGACGTTCTAAGGCTTACGGATGATCGTTTAGAATTCCGTAAACTTTTAAAGACACATCTTTTTAAAATAGCTTATGGACTCAACTGAAATTTTTAACTGACTTTATCTGCAGCTTCTCTTCGAATGACTTTTTAACCATTAATTTATATCTGTGATTTTTTAGGATTTGCCATCTCTTAGACTTATTTTATCCGCGTGTTTGCTCTTTTATCCTATAGTATGATGTTCTTTTATATATATACTAGAATGTGACCCGACTTCGTCCGCGCTTTGACCTTGAATTTACCATTTTGAAGGTCAAGGTCAGGTGGGGTCAAACACCAACACCCCAAAAATGGTGGAAATCGGCCCAGCGGATACCGGGAAATCGGCCCAGCGGATACCGAGATACCCTATGCATCAAATTTCATCCGTAAAAATCCGCCAGTTTAACCCGATTTGATTTCCACTCAAGTATATAAACGCTCCTCATATACACACGCTCATTAATTATCAAGTTTCAACGTAAAGATAAATTACCATCGGTGCCCGAGATATCGCCAAGACGTCTGAAACAGCCAAATGCATCGGCCGGTTAAGCGTTAACGTGATCTAACGTTATGACATCTAACGACGTCATAGAAGTTATACGCATTGTTTTTATCCTGATGGAAGATAGTACCACTTCTTCTTGATAATTGAGGCAGATAACTAAAACGGATACATACGCATTATATATCGTTGGAAAGAGGAAACACGAAAGATTGTCACAGTGTCATTAGTATGACTGACATTTTATTATTCGCGCTGTTTCGAATCGATTTGTAAGCACCGAACTCAAATGAAAGTCCCGTAACACAGCGTAAAAACAGATTTGACCTCGGCACGTGAAAAGTTGACCTCGGATCAAAAAATCAATAGGCCTATGCCACTTCCCGACCGATAGTACCCTCACATACGAAGTTTCATCGAAATCGGGTCGGCCCTTTTCGAGTTCATCGCGAACACACACACACACAGATACACACACACACAGACAGATCTTCCAAAATATATAATAGATATATATATATATACTAGAAGGTGACCCGACTTCGTCCGGGCTTTGACCTTTAATTGTCCATTTTGAAGGTCAAGGTCAACTGGGGTAACGATTTGACCAGTCCAAAACACTGCCCGGACAAAAGTACCCGACAAACGGGCCCGTCGAAATCCATCCGGTTTTACCCGATTTGACCTTGATTATTTTGAAGGTCAAGGTCAGGTCGGGGTCACGATTTGACCCGTCCAAAACACCCAGTGGAAAAAGGTAACTCTATGTATAAAATTTCGTCGAAATCCCATCAAAATTGGCGATTTGACCTTGAATTGACCCGATTTCAAGGTCAATGTCACGTCGCACGAGCAATTGAATATGATTATGAGACTCCCCATACGAAGGTACCCCCACGTACTAAGTTTCATCGAAATCCCATGATATTCGGGCGTTTGACCTTGGAATGACCCGATTTCAAGGTAAAGGTCACGTTGCACGGACAAATTAATAGGCCCATGCCACCCCCGGTCGAAAATACCCCCACATACCAAGTTTCATCGAAATCGGGTCGGCCGTTTTCGAGTTCATCGCGAACACACAGACAGACAGACACACAGACAGATCTTCCAAAATATATAATAGATATATATATATATATTTATATATATATATATGAAGTGCATTGACATGTTTCCAGAATGGCAGATCAAGAATTTCGAAGGTAGTGGGTTCGAACCCATGTTCAGACTGATACGCTTCCTACCTCTCGATGAAAGGGCTTCCTTTTTAAGGATGTCCCCGTAGCCGAGGTGGTTAGGTCGTGGATAAGATCATCACAGTCTGGGCTAGACGAGGTTGGCGCGGGTTCAAACCCGGGCATGGATGAAAATCGGGACCGGTTTTCAAGCTTGATTTGGTTTGGGGAACATCTCGATGTACCATTCCGATCGACACATGCCTATTTCGATAAGAAATGAGAATTTGTTCACGCAAATATGAAGCAATGAACACTCATACTGAGTCCGTGCCTCCATAACTCTGACATATATATATATACGCCAGTACCAGTAATCGTATGGTCACAGATGCAATTTCGGAGGAAGTGCATTGACATGTTTCCAGAATGGCAGATCAAGAATTTCGAAGGTAGTGGGTTCGAACCCATGTTCAGACTGATACGCTTCCTAACTCTCGGTGAAAGGGCTTCCCTTTTAAGGATGTCCCCGTAGCCGAGGTGGTTAGGTCGTGGATAAGATCATCACAGTCTGGGCTAGACGAGGTTGGCGCGGGTTCGAACCCCGGCATGGATGAAAATCGGGACCGGTTTTCAAGCTTGATTTGGTTTGGGGAACATCTCGATGTACCATTCCGATCGACACATGGCTATTTCGATAAGAACTGAGATTTTTTTCACGCAAATATGAAGCAATGAACACTCATACTGAGTCCGTGCCTCCATAACTCTGACATATATATATACGCCAGTACCAGTAATCGTATGGTCACAGATGCAATTTCGGAGGAAGTGCATTGACATGTTTCCAGAATGGCAGATCAAGAATTTCGAAGGTAGTGGATTCGAACCCATGTTCAGACTGATACGCTTCCTAACTCTCGGTGAAAGGGCTTCCTTTTTAAGGATGTCCCCGTAGCCGAGGTGGTTAGGTCGTGGATAAGATCATCACAGTCTGGGCTAGACGAGGTTGGCGCGGGTTCGAACCCCGGCATGGATGAAAATCGGGACCGGTTTTCAAGCTTGATTTGGTTTGGGGAACATCTCGATGTACCATTCCGATCGACACATGGCTATTTCGATAAGAAATGAGAATTTGTTCACGCAAATATGAAGCAATGAACACTCATACTGAGTCCGTGCCTCCATAACTCTGACATATATATATATATATTTATTTATTTTTTTATCACATATTTTATGTAACAGCGCCTATGAACACAACTCTGTAGTGAAATAGGCGCTCTACAAATGTTAATAATAATAATAATAATAACACCAGACATCAGCAATTTATCAGATAACTCTACATACTCTACAGTTCAGTGCCGATATACTTCTATGTTTGTTTGCACCTCATGAACAACTGCGAATGTGTCAGGTCCCTTTAAAATATTTTGTTATGCAGTCAATAGAGTTATCGCTCCTTCTACACACCGTGGACTCCTTATTCGTCCGACTTAAAGTTGTGCTCTGTAAATTTATGAGAAGGAATGAATTTGTTAATCAAACCAATGCTTGTTTACAAATATATGTATCGTCATTCGATATTTACTTGTGAGTCACTTGAACATATAACTTTTATTATATATTTTATATAATAGAAGAATGAGTCTATATGTATATTTTGAATTGATCGAGTGTTGGAGCCTCAACAACGAAGTCTGGCAGAGAATTCCAGCTATTTACCTCCCTCTGAAGAAATAATTTCCTATGGCCTTGTTAACAATGGGCATCTGTAGCTTTTTATTATGTCCTCTTGTTCTTCCTATTCTAATAGGTCACAGGCATTATCATTCGGTCTCGGTAGCATAGAGTTTTGATTTGACGAACAAGTTTCGTTGCTTTTCTTTGTATTTCTCTAACACAATGCTTTGATATTTGTGATGTGGGCTCCATGCAGAGTTACCGTATTCGATGATAGGTCTGACCATGCTTATGTGAACTTGTGGAGCGATTAGATAGTGTCGATGTCCAAGTTCGTGAAAGTTCTGTTGACTATGCCGATGATTTGAGAAGCTTTATTGTTTTAGGATAGTGTAGGAAGGCTAATCTGGCCGTGTCAAATTGAGCTATAGCGATGGGATATATAGCAAGACAACACATTTCGTGTTTTCGTGGGTATGTATTCGCTGGATGTCTTATAGTTGCAGTAACTATTATGACCGCGTTAATTGCTTTCGATGTTTAGGTATGAACAATGGCTGGGCCATGCACTCTTGGCGGGAACACAATGCCTCCGATTTTTTATCCGCATTTAGAAGCTTTCTGGCGTGGTGAATGAGAAACCTGCAGTAATAAGTCGTAGTTTTTTGTAATAATATGAATGATTAGTTGTTTTAACGGAATTCTAATATATTTTATATTATAATTTATATTTATGGCTAATAATATGATCTTGATGGCGTTACCATTTCTGATTATGGTTTTCTTGTCTTAAGAGGTGAGCTGGCTGACCTTCGTGTTATAACATGATATTCATGATGTATTACCGAACAATCCTCTTCGATTGTGTGACGGCGGTACAGTAATAAGTCTGTTCGCCTATATTCATATTTGGAATGTTGGCAACTGACGAACCTGACATTTCGTATTTGTAACTGACCAATCACGCTGCAGCAAGCGGAGTTATGGCCGATATTATTATATATCATAAGAAAGGAAACTGTCGGTGATGTTTTATAACAGCCACTCCCGAGGTGAACAGCTCGATGTGTTAAAGGTACACGGTCAGATTCGATGGTCCCCGTATCATAAGATGCCAACAGCAACATTTCTTGAAATGCCGCTTGAGTTATCAGAACGATTAATTGCCAAAAAATAATGCTAACCACTGTCAACTGTAGTATTCAATTGCCAAAAAAAGGTGTTATATATCACTATTTTGTTCAACGCATTTTGATATCGAGAGTATGTCGGTCGAAATTCGTCTAATATTTGCCAGGCCGCCAAATATTCGAGGTGGTAAAAAATAACTGATTTCAAAACTCGAAATCTGATCACTCTGGGCTTTGGTGGGTGGGTTCCTGGACTCAAATCTAATATTTTGTTTACCTCCAAACCGAAGAAATAGTAATTTGGGGGCGCTAAATCGGTTTGTGGATCTTTAAAAGTCTTGCAAGAGTCCAGAAGATGCTCAATTTGTGTGGAAATTCATTGCATTACATGCAGGTTTCGAAACAAGACATATACTCCGGAACACATCTTGCATGTATATACGCAGAGGTCACGGACTTATAACATCTAATGGTCTGACAGTGAGTCTGAAATTGAGTCTGACTGTTTGACTGACTGTACATATTTATTGTTATCCACATGATGCATAGCTAAACAAGACATAAAATATACAACAATGTGGTTGCGTTAGGGATTGGGTCACATTCACGTTGCATGAAACGTATGGAAGCCCCTCTGCCCTGAAGATCTGAACATGATCATCGAGGGAATGCATAACGACCCGTTTAGTTGAGTTACGATCACTTATTCTGACTAACCAACCTTTGTCATAATTCCTATTTTCGCATTGAGATGGAGAATATGCAGGGAGTCGTCTGTCACACCCCATCCACGTTATAGTGCATACCGAAACGCCTTCGAACTGGAAGTAAGGGTTAGAGCACAAGAATTGTTTTCAACCAGAATCAATCGAGTCGAAAACGAGATTTATTCTGGTAAAGAACTATTCGCGTGCTTTGACCGACGTAGAGCACAATTGATCCCACATAATGCAATCAACTGGAAATGTGCCGTTGAGCGTGTTTTGACCACGACGCACAATCCGTGCGCTGGTCGCGATTGGACACAATAGCCGGTACATATAGCCACGCCCAACAACGTGATTAACACGCACTGATTGCCGTTGAATGTGAACAGATATGTCCGAAACAACACTTTGAAGCGCCCTTTGCGATTTGTCTGTTATGAGTTGCGTGTGCCTAACAATTTAATCACTGACGTATTCCTTCGCCAGCCTTGGGAATTGGTGTGCTTTGCCAAAAATAAGGGGACGATTGTAACAATAGGATTGTGCTCTAAGGTATATATAATGTACTAAGTTGTGGGTTGAACTTCCCGCACTGATAGAGACGTTCGTCAGTGCGGGCAGTTCAGCTGACAATTAAATGGTATTTGTAGCGAATCCTGCATGCGTCCCACAAACTGAAATCAATAAAATGAGAGAAATGAACAATAAGTATAAAATAGTCACGCAGAAGACATATTTGTTGGAATCAGCTTGTTAAAATACCAATAACCGAGCGTGGTATGTGGTCGTATAGACTCTGGACAGTCATCGTGGAACCAGAAAACACATTCAATGCTTTATACCATTATAAAAATGATAGACACTAGAACAGAATAGTAGTCTGATCGTTGAGACTCGATTTTGATGGTCACCAGACAGTCCTAGAACAAATTGTTGACAAGCTGTTTTTCGGTGTCATTGTGTCGGCCGGAAGCTGGGGAACAATATATCCAAAATTCGCTAAAATTTGCTTTGGGGGAAATTTTCGACAGCTCTTTGAAATAGGGTCCTACTGAAGGCTTTTTTGTGTCAATTTTGCAGTTCCTTGTTAGTCCAGTCAAATTAATGGAATAAACACACAACCATGAACACATTGCTATGCAAAGTATTTTGGTGTTTTTGAATGTGACTTGCCCATATGATAACATTTCAAAAATCTCTATGAATTCCAGGATGGGAAAGTCGTCATTTTTGTGTAAAAGACAAGAGAATGTAAAAACAAAATGGTGATAATTGGAATTTTAGTCTGGGAACCAGGTTGGTCAACGTGCATCCCACGGGATTAAACGTTGTTATTTATTTTGTTCGCAAGGATGTCTGTTCAAATTATTTTGATGTTAACACGTGGCCGTGTATGTACCACGCACTATGGCGGCAAAGATGACCGCCATTTCCAGGAGTGTACTACCACTCACTTCAATGTCATCTAACGTAATTAATGTGACAGAAACCTGCAAGAAAACGCATTTTTATTGTTACCATGGCATATGCCTGTCATTTCATGCATACTTTGGCTGTAAAATTATAAAATGGTAACCGGAAGTAGTAAAATTATCATTTTATGCTAAATTTACCAGATCGTTTCCATTTATAGGCGTAAATTACTAGTTGCACCACCATACATTATGTGTCATCCAAATTTGATAAAGGTAAGTCATACACCGAGGACTTGACAATTCGCTGTCTCAAAAGTTTTCAAAATGACAGCGAAATGGTGGTCGGAAGTCAACAATTGAATTGTTTTTTTGTTTTTGTTGATTTTTTGTACTGAATATAAATAGCGATATATGCCGCCATGCGAGTTCCAAAGCCACCACATATAGTTTCATAATACATCAAATGAGTGTCATAAACCACCTATACCGAGTGCACCAAAACACTATAGAGAGTTACAAACCACCCACCTAGTATCCAAAACAAACCTGTGGGTATCCCAATCCATACGAGGGAAGTATCCAAATATTCTCCCAAACCAATCAACCCAACTATTTTCACAAACCACACAGGTTGACTGATGTAGGTAGAGTCCCAACCGATACACAATTTGTCACAACCCATAGATTTCCCCCAAAAAACCATGCATATGAGGCCGTATTCACCAGCTAGGTTTATCTATGGTCCATGTAGTTTAAATTAGGTGACGCTCAATGCGAAGCTCTCGGTGGACGTCGATGGGAAGACATCGCCGCGCGGTATATGATTATCAAATCAAGCTGATTGGGGGCAATAATAGGTTGACCACCGGTTACGTACATACGAGTGACAGGAAGGGGTGCGAAATACACAACCGACGAACACAACACGTTTTGAGCATATAGTGTAATCAAACATTAAAATCCTTGCAAATAAAGAGACCGGAACCATCCACCATTGCCGGAAAGCAATTTTTCGGAAATGGTAGGGAAATTTCCGAATAGATCATGTCTGGTATTTTGAATGTGCTTAAATTCTATAGCATACAACAAACATCCACTCATCATATTCTTATCAGGGACGTGGCGACAAGGGTTGGTGTGTTTCATACCCCTACAACTTTCGTCAAACGTTCAACAGTTGGAAATTTCATAAATGTTCCTGTAGGTTGATTTTCCAAAATTTTTTCAGGGAACTTGTTGTTTTTAGACCAACATTTGCATATTCTCCTACTTTTGGTCAAAATGATTGACTGAGACTCTCATCAGTTGGAAATGTTCCGACCTTATGTGGGTGTCAGATTGGAGTTGTCCAATACTTGGCAAGCTTGTGTCCTGGTTCCTCTCCCGTGTCCAGTCAAAAACTGCTAATTGTTCGAAATTTTACAACCGTGGTAGTGGGTGTCAATTTTATCGAGACGTTGTCTTGGTTTTTGCTCTTCCTCACGTTGTGCTATTTCGAAAAACTCAATTATGTCATCAAAACTCATTCTACAGAAACTTACACACCGCGCGGCCAGTCTGAGTCTCTATAAAAATTATAAGTATGTTTACCGCTATGCTTGCGGATTGTGGCTGGTTATTTTTTGCGATTTAGTCATAAAACATTGACAAATACAAATGGCCAATCTGATCCATTGGGTCAATCACATCATCGACAGCGTGTGTCGTTAACGCTTTTGCGAAAATACCTTGTGCATTCAACCGCTACCAAATAAACTACCTGTTTATAAAATAACCCCCCACTTGGTGTCCCAGATTATCCACTGAGTGTCCAAACCATACAACGATCACAAAAACAGTGTGTCAAAGCACTCAACGAGTGACCCAAACCACACAATGAATGCACCAAACCATACATCGGGTGTCCCAAACCACACAAATGATGACAAATAGGCATCCACTGGTGTATCTCATGCTACGTAATTAGTTCCCCAAGACATGCAAGGGGTGTCATATGTCCTACAACATACAATTGTCATCTCAATCCATTCAACTATAGTGTGCCAAACAGTCCAAATCGTTGACCCAATCCACAATGCAATGTCCCAAATGCACCAAAACCAGTACCTCAAATCCATAGCGAGTGTCCCAAACCACCCAATTGTGTCCCAAACCATCCAACTGGAGTCACAAAACACCCAGCGGGTGACCCAAACCATAAAACTAGCATCCCAAACCATCCAATGATTTCCCAATCCATCCAACTTATGTCACCAACAATCTACCAACTGTCATCTCAATACATCCACAAAAAATAGTGTACAAAACCATCCATTGAGTATTTCAGACGCTCAAATGACTTTATCAAACCATCCAATGATTTTACCAAACCATGATATATTTGATGGATAATTTTAGACATTCCTGTATGGTGATTTGAGACAATCGTCGTGTGGCTTGGGACAATCATCGCATGATTATGGACACTCATGTGTTGGTTTGGAACACCCATTTGATCGGTTATGGTACTCAATTAATGATTTGGGACACCACATACATGATTTGGGACACTCGAAGGGACAAATTTTCGGTATATAGCCCATTATTATCGGATTAGGATGGGACATTATTTACTGTGGTGCAACTAGTCAATAGTTTGTGATCTAAATGGAAACAATCTGGTGAACTTTAGAGCGAAAATTGTCAAATTTTAATAGTTTAGATTGCCATTTTGTTGCTGTTTTGGGAAGTGATGCCCTCATTTCTGCTAAAGTCTGCACTAGTGGTTCATGTTTGATCTGACATCTAATGAGTAGTCAGTAAACGGGTGTGTTCAATTTCGGACATTTTGGGCATTTAAATAATAATTTTTGTTTCTTCGAAATTTGAGGAACATTGAGGTGCCCAATCCAAACGATTTGGTGAAATTAAGCGAAAAGTGTCCAATTTGACCACTTTCGGTCGCAATTTTGTCCGCCATTTTCAATATTGATAATCGAATTGTACACGAAATGACATATGCCTGTCATGAGAATAATAATTATTTGTTTATGTTGCATGTTTCGACCATCTTTATAAATTAAATTTAAATGCCATTCATTTTTTTTTCAAAGAGCTCTATAGAGCTCTAGAAAATTTTCCCCGAAGTGGATGTTGTTCCCCAGATTCTGAGCGACAAAAAGAAACCACAGCTTGTCAACAATTTGTTCTAGTTCCAATGCTGCAACGGCCAGACTATAGCATATTTATTACAATACACCAAATATATAGCAAGTTACATAATAATTAAATCATCAAAAACACAAAAGGATATATAAGGCGTTTAATGAATGTTAGATGTTATAAAACATCATCATTCCTCCACCGTTATCGTATCAAGGTTTTCTGTAAATGTACTAAGATTTAAAAGATCCCTTTCTAAAAAAGTACAAACGGATCATGTTGCATACCGTATTTATAATCTTTGCATCTTCATTTCTCATAATCGTTTGAAATATTTCACGATTGTTCATTTTCGAACATTCGCACTCATAATCTTCAAAATCTCGAAATTTAGTCTTCCCTAAGTCTTCCCTATGTTTGACCTATTTTGTGATATCAATAACTCAGAGTATACATTACACTTAATAACAAAATGCATCTCAGTTTGAAGGTACTCATTCCGATTCGATGGTCCCCATATCAACATATTCCAGCAACAACAACAACAACAAAAATGTTTTGAAATGCCGCTTCAGTTATCTGAATCATGCTGACCACAGTCAAATAGCATAAAATTTCCCCAAAGCGTGTTATCAATCAACATTTTTTCAATGAAATTTGGTCGGATTGTCAAATATCTAACTTTCCGCATTTTCGACTGCATATATACATACCTTTCTCTATATATTTCCATATTATCTTCGTGGCATCGCGTAGGTTATATGTAGGAAAGGAAATATGTACTTAACATTAAATGATCAATAGACAATACGTATACGGAGCTTTTTCACCAGACGATTTTTCATAACCAATTCTATACATAGCATTATGATTAGATAGACGAACGACTGCGGGAGCACATACAAGTTCAAATATATACTGAGCATCATATTGGAATCTTATTTCACGTCAACATGGATGGATAGCTGGGGGAGTTGATCAGGGCCATACCTGACACAAGTTTAATCCACATGCCGGTTTGCGCTCAAAGATACACCTACATTGTAATAATATTCGCTTTTGTATTTTCCCCGGTATCGATCGAAATAGGTCGATAAATACATGAACTATATGTACCTTTCTCTGAGCGTTATGTGTCACAGAAAGACGTATTGAAGTAATAAAATATACTACTTCGAACAAAACTTTCCGTGGTCGTTTGAAGTTGCGAAATCGGAAGCGGAGTAATGCGCGACTGTCCGGAAAATATATATTGCTGTATCTTATAACATGAAACTATTAAACTTCATGCACTGCTTTCTCTTTGTTTTAAAGGCCCACTTAATTTTCGAACCCCCAGATAATATTATATAAAATATATGCCATATTATATACCACGAACCCCCAGATCACATTATATAAAATATATGCCATATTATATACCACGAACCCCCAGATAATATTATATAAAATATATGCCATATTATATACCACGAACCCAGAGATTACATTATATAAAATATATGCCATATTATATACCACGAACCCCCAGATCACATTATATAAAATATATGCCATATATTATATACCACGAACCCCCAGATCACATTATATAAAATATATGCCATATTATATACCATTTGAAAGAGGAAGCTGCAAAATGATCAACTTGTCCGGTGTAATAAACTGTGAACGAGTTTTTTTCGTTGAGGGACCTTAGTTTCAATTCTGTTGCATTCTGGGGACGAGACGGGGTAAATGTTTCTATGATTTCGGCTTTTTTTATTATTCTATGGGCACCTTCTGAGACACAGACGTGCGTACCAAATGGTGATGAATTATAGTATTTGAATCATATTTGATGTCATAGATTGTCATTACATTAAAAGCGTAAATCAAGGCACTATAAAAAAAAATAATCGGCGACTCGACAATTAAATGGGACTTAAACCCTTTCAGTGCCAAGTCCGATTTTTGTATCTAAGAGCTCTTTCCATCAATATATCACATTATTATAATCAATAAATTTGAAAAAATGATCAAGGAAATATGGGTTTATACAAAAATCGGACTTGGCACTGAAAGGGTTAATCACCAAAATAAGTAGTATCAATGACATTTCAGTGCGATAACAGCTCTAGATTTTCTGGATCGTCTTCGGGTACGATTGTTTGGAGACCGCTGATATAAAAATTCGAACCGGCTCAATTAAACGAAACGATTTCAAATTTATCGAAAAAATATAACAAACAAAACACGTATTTCCAGCGTTATATCGACGAATTATTATTATTAAATTATGTGTATATAATTTAAAGCCATATTATGGACTTTTTCGGGTGCGTGAAACTGATAAATTAGTACGCAGGCGCTATGCCAACTGGGGGAATGTGTCAAAGCACTCAACGAGTGCCCCAAACCACACAATGAATGCACCAAACCATACATCGGGTGTCCCAAACCACACAGATGATGACAAATAGACATCCACTGGTGTACCTCATGCCACGTGATTAGTTCCCCAAGACATGCGAGGGGTGTCATATGTCCTACAACATACAAATGTCATCTCAATCCATTCAACTATAGTGTGCCACTCGTTGACCCAATCCGCCATTCAATGTCCCAAATGCACCAAAACCAGTGTCTCAAATCCATAGGGAGTGTCCCAAACCAACCAATTGTGTCCCAAACCATCCAACTGGAGTCAGAAATCACCCAGCGGGTGACCCAAACCATAAAACTAGCATCCAAAACCATCCAATGATTTCGAAATCCATCCAACTTATAAATATGTCACCAACAATCTACCAACTGTCATCTCAATACACCCACACAAAATAGTGTACAAAACCATCCATTGAGTATTTCAGACGATCAAATGACTTTATCAAACCATCCAATGATTTTACCAAACCATGATATATTTGATGGATGATTTTAGACACTCCTGTATGGTGAATTGAGACAATCGTCGTGTGGCTTGGGACAATCATCGGATGATTATGGACACTCGTGTATTGGTTTGGAACACCCATTTGATGGGTTATGGTACTCATGATTTGGGACACTCGACGGGTGACATATATATGGCAAGTATTAGATGGTTTGGAACACGCATTGTGCTGGGTTTGGACACCATTTGGATGGTTTGGGGCATTATTTGTGCGGACTGCGTTACTTATTGTGTGGTTTGGTATACTAGTTGCTGATTTGGGACATCCATTAATTTGGTACACTATAAAGAAGGTGGTTTGAGCACAGGAGCTTGGAATTTGGTAAAAACCCCTCTTTTATTGGCGGAACCACCACCCGGGACCATAGGTCACGGAAGGAACGAAACAAGAAATCGTTGCCACCCATTTTGAACTCAACTGTATTCCTACAAAAAATAGATTTTCACTAAAAACTTTTGGTACCTCTTACACCTTAGATGCCAATCTACAACATTCCATAGGTATATTTTTCCAGTTCTTCGAAAACCTCACTTTATTTCGGTAATGTATTGTAAATTCACCAACGAAGACAAATCTGCGACTTCTTCATCACCCGTTCTAGAATCTGAGTAGCGGAACTGGTACCGAAATATGCGGAAACTTTAAAACTATGATCCGGAGACGGATAGCATGAAAGTACCGTTTATAATTTCGAACATAGCTGCTGATTACATGTTTATTACATGACCGTACCGATGCACTGATCATCATGAACTTTTTGATGGATGATAACATTGGCGTCTAGATGGGAACGAATCATTTTGGGCTCATTTGCATAAAAACATGGCCGCTGACAGTTTGCCGACAGAGAAAACAATAACTTTGAAATAAAGGGATATAATCATATAACAAGGCCCACGTGCATTTTCGCATAATTTTTTAGAGTTATATCTCTTCGACCATAGCGCTCAACACCACACATTAAGGACCACATTCGGTTTCAAATTTCCATTTTATTTATTTATGAGGAATTGGCCATTTGTGAGACTATTTATTAGTGGTAATTGGTAGTTGGTAGCACCGTGAGACTTCAATGTACATATACGGCAGCCCTGGGAATTAGCATCGACAATGGGCAGTGCCCAGGCAAAAGCCGACGTGAAATGAATTTGCGTCAGCATTTTTTTAGCCGAGGAAAATAAATATAGACATGTTCAATTAGTTTGTGAATTTGACGTTCGTTGAAGTGATGGTGATGCCATGATCCGTACGGCACATGTCCACAAAATAATTTTACTCGCAATTTGCACACATTGACACGATCAGCTAGTTTGGTCAATACAAATCTGACATCGTAATCCGCCTCCAAGCAACCGGTTACGGTTGATAGAGCAAGCTGCACCAACTTGAAAGGAGGTCATTGTGCCAGTCGCATGCGCGCGACATACCAATCATCTCACAACGTCGCCAACTAATGCTAGCGCTTTGATGTTTCCGACGAAGCATATCCAACTTGACAAGCACGATGTTTTTTAACTTTTTCGACTGCGTATTTCCGGGAAGTTTGGGACTATTATACATTTATACTTGCTCTAACTTCCCTGTTTGTTGGGACCATATGATGGGTTTCAACCTGCATGGAGAATATTATAACTTGGGACGGTATTACGATATTTTTACCCGATATATCGTCACATCGCCCAGCACTATTCATTGGGGCTCGCCTGAATATGAAAAGCTGGCTACAAATGTGATCGCCATAGAAAAGCTGGCTACATTTGTGATCGATTAAAAAACCTGGCTACGAATGTGATCGGATCGCGGAGCCTTGTGACAATGACCCCATCAGCGAAAGTTACATTAAGTAATGTTTTTAATATTTTTGATTTTGAGAAAAACATTGCCGATGGTGGCTAGCTGTCTTGAATTTAAAAATTGAATTTCCAATTCATGAGCACAGTAGTCCAGGAGATATTGGTCGACCTCTGCACCCCCCCCCCAGGACTTAACTTCACCCCACTAATTTTCTTTCTTAAGGTCTCCTCTAATTGTTTTCACTTGTTAACAAGAAAAAAAAGTGGCCGCAGAGACTCCAGACAAGATGGCGTCCATCATGGCGGCCATTTGTTTTAAATGCACCAGGTCTCTTTGATCGCCGTTATAGTAAAGATGATGTCACATGCCGTCTTGTTTTCCGCTCGATTCGTTATGATAATATACAACCCTTACAAATTAGCCAAAAATCCGACACCAGAATCCAATATGGCGGCCAAGATGGCCGCCGAAATGTGAAAATATGCTATTTTTCTGACATGTTACCACCTTTCGTTTGTCTCTGTGGGAAAATGTTAGAAATTTTGCGTCATGTTATACATTTATCATATAGAGGAGTCATTGGCGAACACATGGGGACCATAATATGCATTCATTGCGGGATATTTGTGTCCGATATCACGTTTTTCCAAATGCCGGTATCATAGGTCAAAGCCGAATCTCCGTTAATAACGCGATGTTATGTTTCGAATCAATGAATGTTATTGCTATTATAACAACACCCATGCATATATATGTGCAGGAGATACTCCAGCTAGGATTCCTCTTATACCTAAGTTGAGGAATATTTACCCAAATCCAAGATGGCGGCCAAAATGGCCACCAGAAATAAAAAATCGCCGAAAATCACCGATTTTAACATCAGTGAACATTATTGTCATGAAAACTCCACACCTGCTTACTATTGTGAGTTGGGGACACTTAGGCGAAGAACTTTCCTTGTACCATATCCAAATAAAAGTCCCCCAAATCCAAAATGGCGCCCACAATGGCGGACAGATTTTGAAAAATCACCGAAATTCCCCCATATTCACATCATTGGGCATTATTGTCGAGACAACTCCACCCATGCTTACAATTGAGTTGGAAATATTGAGGTGAAGTAAATTCATTACATCTCATGCAAGAAATTGGTTTCCAAATCGAAGATGGCTGCCAAAATGGCGACCGAAATTTGAAAACAAGTCTACATTCCTTTACTTTCTTACGATGGGCGTTATTGTTTCGCGATTTCTATCCACCATTACATGTTGATATGGAATAGTGACATGAAGTATTCATTAGGGTTTGGCAATTGATACTCACAGCCAAGATCGCTGCTAAATTGGCGGCTAGAAATTGAAAAGAAATCGATATTTTCACATATTAATTTCAACTTTTTGTCATAATATCGGTATGTATGGACGAAACTGTACATAAACCATCTACTAGTTCAACTTAAAGGTATCAAAACGCATAACATAGCTCGTATCCTTCTGGAAAGATGAAAAACCCCAATTAATATCGTGATGTGGCATTTCGAAATCCAGTCTCCACTTAGCGCCGATAATGGCCGTAAGCGTAGGTGCGCCGAATAGTTATATCAGAACAATTACCTGATAACAGTTTCTGATTTGCCACGTCACGTCCATAATTATCTGGACCAGCTTACATTTCTTTCTCTGATAAATCTAGGTCGCTCACACCGACAAAGTATTCACCACTTCCTGGGAGTAGGGTCCCTCTAATCATAACGTATCAAACAATTCATTTTCCGGTGTCTAGCTTACGATTTTAAATATTTGCTAAATATGATATTTGTGCGTCATCTTGAACTAGGAAGGCATGTGGCCGATGAGGATACAAGCTTACAGAAGGTCATCTCTATGTATGTGTATCATACCCCATGGGATAACGACATGTACACCTGGCGAACCAGTTAGCTAGTCATTTCTCAATAGATGGTTCGTCAACTCACAAACTCAGCGAACGCATTGGCATGTTTCGAATGTTGCTAGCTGCCTCATTCCCTTGGACAGATGTCTATGTGTTAAGGAGAATACCCTAGTATACAGACTACCCACACTTCTTGACCATTATGCGAAGCAAACTGTGTGACGCCCCGCAGTTGTCTCGTCGAATATCTCCCAGCAGAGAAGAACAATGCTCGCGGTGCTAGTTTGTGGACATGCGCCATGATAGTGGGAATGAAATGGGCCACTGTATACACGACCCCTACACCTGGTGCATGTTTAAGATATCGAATGTCATGCGTGTCGGTTTTATTTGGTATGGTAAGATTGTATTTCCACATCCGTTTCGAAGCCTTTCTGATTCAACTACGTACACTTTTGTCTGGATAATACTATGCTAGCCTCCCTCAAAACAGTCGGGTGGACTAAAGGATAATGTCTTTATAGCATGAATGTATGCGTGTTTTGTTATCCTCTCTCGTGGTTAGTGTCAGTATGTGGGCGGTATTATTCAAGAAAATGTCAGGAACTGTGGTGCATTTATTTCACTATGTATTAAAAGAACAATTTACATACTCGATGGCAATGGCTGTGGACGTTGGGGAACGCGACCTTTATGATCATATAGCTTTATATATATAACTTTAAATATAGTAGTTAATGTATCATGCAGGAAAATTGTCGCAATGGTGATGTTACCAAGAAATCACTTGGTGTACCAACGTTTGTTGAACTGAATGCAAGAGCTCATCAACGTAACATTCCTCTGGATGTTCATCGCGTTGAACATTTCACCCTTTTGTTGATGGCATTTGTACTTTCTTGAACCATACCACCCAGCGTGACTATGACATATCAACCAACTATCAAAGGTATCGCCTTTAAGACTACACCACAGTCTTGGTGGGGCTTATACAGCAGTAGCCAATGGCATAATCCTGGTCCAGTTGTTTAAGAACGGCTTCCAAACGGATGGTAACATACAATCTTAGAATACAAGGAAAGCAAAGCCACACATGAGATCCTGTCTGAATCTAAAACATAACAAAATAAGGGGCGGTGCAGTCATGGTCCAATTTCATTTCCACTATCATGACACATACCCACAAACTAGCACCGTGTGTATTGTTATCATCTGCTTGGATCTGTTCGGTGAGACGATTGCTGGACGCCAACAAGCTTGTTCTTATGATCATGTTCAAGGAGTTTGGGTATATTATGCAGTATGGTCCTCTACGCCTCAGCAGAAATGCATCCGTCAAATGTCGGGCTTTCAACATTCGAAGCCATATACAGAAGTTGTCCGGGTACGTCAGTGCATTAGATGAGTATGTGAATTGATGAACCATATATTGAGAAGTGGCTGTTTGGGAAGATCACCAGGTGTACACGTTGTTATCCCCATTAGGTCACCAAAGCTGACAATACGCAGATAGATAGGTCCTTCTGCAAGCTAGTATACGCATCGACCGAATACCTTTATAGTGTATCGCACAAGATGACGCATATACCCCATATGTAGCATCTGAATTATACCATAAGCTATACCACGAATGAAGCTCGCTAAGAATTCCAAGCTTTCGAAATAAACACGTGTGCTGGACACCGGCATATGCATTGTTTGAAACATTCCGCTTAGTGGCACCCTTCTACAAAGAAGAGTAGTGAACTGTTGTTGTAAGTGAGATATATTAATCTGACGAAGATACGGAAACGAGTCTAGATAATGCTGAATGTGGCAATTCAGAATAAGCTCAGGTACTGTTGTTTTGTTTCTTGGAAGTCATAATATGACTATTCGGCGCACTATATACGGTTACGGCCAGTATGAGCCCTTAGTGGAGAATGGATTTTGAAATGCCACATCGCGATTGTGGGTTATCATCCTTCCAAAAGGCTACGACTTACATTGGAACTAATAGATGGCTTATATTATGTACCAATTCGCTTATACAAATCAATATTATGACAAAAAGTTTAAATTAGTATGTGATAATATCGGCTTCTTTTCAATTTCTGCCCGCCAGTTTGGCCGCCATATTGACTGTGAGTATCACTTGCCAAACCCTAATGAATAATTCATACATATCAACATGTAATGGTGGATAGAAATCGCGAAACAATAACGCCCATCCTAAGAAAGTAAAGGAATGTAGACTTGTTTTAAAATTTCGGTCGCCATTTTGGCCGCCATCTTCGATTTGGAAAACCATTTCTTGCATGAGATGTAAGCTAATTACTTCACCTCAGTATTTCCAACTCAATTGTAAGCATGGGTGGAGTTGTCTCGACAATAATGCCCAATGATGTGAATATGAGAAAATTTCGGTGATTTTTCAAAATCTGTCCGCCATTGTGGGCGCCATTTTGGATTTGGGGGACTTTTATTTGGATATGGTACAAGGAAAGTTCTTCGCCTAAGTGTCCCCAACTCACAATAGTAAGCAGTTGTGGAGTTTTCATGACAATAATGTTCACTGATGTTAAAATCGGTGATTTTCGGCGATTTTTTTATTTCTGGTGGCCATTTTGGCCGCCATCTTGGATTTGGGTAAATATTCCTCAACTTAGGTATAAGAGGAATCCTAGCTGGAGTATCTCCTGCACATATATATGCATGGGTGTTGTTATAATAGCAATAACATTCATTGATTCGAAACATAACATCGCGTTATTAACGGAGATTCGGCTTTGACCTATGATACCGGCATTTGGAAAAAACGTGATATCGGACACAAATATCCCGCAATGAATGCATATTATGGCCATCATGTGTTCGCCAATGACTCCTCTATATGATAAATGTATAACATGACGCAAAAATTCTAACATTTTCCCACAGAGACAAACGAAAGGTGGTAACATATCAGAAAAATAGCATATTTTCACATTTCGGCGGCCATCTTGGCCGCCATATTGGATTCTGATGTCGGAATTTTGGCTAATTTGTAAGGGTTGTATATTATCATAACGAATCGAGCGGAAAACAAGACGGCATGTGACATCATCTTTACTATAACGGCGATCAAAGAGACCTGGTGCATTTAAAAAAAATGGCCGCCATGATGGACGCCATCTTGTCTGGAGTCTCTGCGGCCACTTTTTTTTCTTGTTAACAAGTGAAAAAAATTAGAGGAGACCTTAAGGAAGAAAATTAGTGGGGTGAAGTTAAGTCCTGGGGGGGTGCAGAGGTCGACCAATATCTCCTGGACTACAGGCTATATAATCATATGCATAAAGCCATTCTTTGAGAGTTTTGGAGCTGATTCGTTACGACACACGAGTCACGAGTGACGTATACTATTTATAGATCCTGGTACCGGTACAGTTGACAATACTTATAGTTGCTTATTACATAAAATTTATGTTAGCGAGTTTATCACTAACACAAATTTATAAACTAGTTATTCGGTAAACCAGTTTGCATTACAACTTGCAAACGCACACATAAAACGTATACTGTAAAGAATACGCAGGTTAATTTTGTGCTCTTACATTAAAGAATCTTATTACATTTTGTTACTGTATTTGGCATATTAATGGCGAGTTTTTGTACCCTACATTGACAATTTTGAATTTCGCGAAACTAAACACTCGTTCTATATATGCATGGCCAATATCATTACCTAACTCAAGAAAAATGTCTTCTCTGATCAACTAAGACATATATTTGTTCGTCAGAACTAGTAAAAAACAGCATTTTATGTGGAAATAATTCAGATATTCTGGCAACGAATCTGCACCAAAACGCACAAAGCAATCGCTTCATGCATAGGCATATATACCAGGCCTCCCCGTGAGTCTATATATCTTTTTCTTCTACTTCGTGATATTGGACCAGTAATCAGTGGGTTGATTACTATTACTATTATATGATGGATATTTTAGGCCTATACAACGGAGCGCGACACAAGCTCCTATGGGGGGAGGAGAGAGAGAGAGAGAGAGAGAGAGAGAGAGAGAGAGAGAGAGAGAGAGAGAGAGAGAGAGAGAGAGAGAGAGAGAGTGTGTGAGAGAGAGAGAGAGAGAGAGAGAGAGAGAGAGAGAGAGAGAGAGAGAGAGAGAGAGAGAGAGAGAGAGAGAGAGAGAGAGTTTTGGTCCCCTTATGACCAATCATTGCAACCAGTAGCATTACAAAGTCAAGGAGTACATATATAGGCCTACCGGTACATAACGAACATAAAACAAGAAGAAAAAAACAATACCACGTGGTCGTGTCATAAATAGAAATAAATTATATATGAAATATTTACCATTCAGTCAAATGAAGAATATCTTCTTGGGTAGTCATCATTTTCATGAGATGATAACAGCAGACACAGAAAAATACAGAAATTTTCAGGAAAATGCACAAAACATCAGGATTAGATCTTCAAAAATGAGCATAGTATTACGCAAACATAAACTGATTTAAGTTTTCTGGCGCCTAAGTTCGAAAACCGCACGCACTTTCAAATATTTTTGAATTTCGCGGGCTTTAAATTTAGGTTTCGATTTTATTTCGTTCCGACTTTGTTATTCCGGAAAAATGGTTTTGTGTCGTTTGTCATTCCGATTCTAGAACGGGTGATGAAGAAGTCGCAGATTTGTCTTCGTTGGTGAATTTACAATACATTACCGAAATAAAGTGAGGTTTTCGAAGAACTGGAAAAATATACCTATGGAATGTTGTAGATTGGCATCTAAGGTGTAAGAGGTACCAAAAGTTTTTAGTGAACATATATTTTTTGTAGGAATACAGTTGAGTTCAAAATGGGTGGCAACGATTTCTTGTTTCGTTCCTTCCGTGACCTATGGTCCCGGGTGGTGGTTCCGCCAATAAAAGAGGGGTTTTTACCAAATTCCAAGCTCCTGTGGTTTGAGACAGCCATTGCGTGGATTTACGCTTCTTAGATGGTTTGAGACACCCGTTAAGTGGTTTTGGACACTCGTAGGATGTAGTTGAATACCAGTTTGGCTGCTCTGGTACTCATTTGATGGCATATAGGACAATAGGCTATAACTTAAATTCGATATGAGAAGATTTAGTTGCAAATCAAGAAAACAGTTTCAATTTTAACTTTCGCTCGCCATTTCGGGACACCGAAGGGACAAATTTTCGGTATATAGCCCATTATTATCGGATTAGGATTGGACATTATTTACGGTGGTGTAACTAGCTATTTATGGCAATAGTTTTTTTTTATCTAAATGGAAACAATCTGGTGAACTTTAGAGCGAAAATTGTCCAATATTACTACTTTCGATTGCAATTTTGTCGCTGTTTTGGGAAGCGATGCCCTCATTTCTGCTAAAGTGGGCACTGGTGGTTAATGTTTGATCTGACATATAATGAGTAGTCAGTAAACGGCTGTGTTCAATTTCGCATTTAAATAATAATTTCGTTTACTTCGAAATTTGAGGGACATTGAGGCGCCCAATCCTTGTGATAAGGTTCACAATTACTTATAAATAGAAACGATTTGGTGAAATTCAGCGAAAATTGCCCAATTTTACCACTATCGGTCCCAATTTTGTTTGATTGATTGATTTAGTGCACAAGTCACATGACAGTGAAACATGCAAAACGTACATACACTATGTACACAACTTTGGATTTCACATTAATCATTGTTCATTTCATATACACATGCATGTTTATATATACAGCAGTAATTTTGTCCGCCATTTTCAATATTGACAATCGAATTGTACACGAAATGACATATGCCTGTCCGTGAGAATAATAATTATTTGTTTATGTTGCATGTTTCGACCATCTTTATAAATTAAATTTAAATGCCATTCATTTTTTTCTTCAAAGAGCTCTATAGAGCTCTAGAAAATTTTCCCCAAAGTGTATGTTGTTCCCCAGATTCTGACCGACAAAATGAAACCACAGCTTGTCAACAATTTGTTCTAGTTCCAATGCTTCAACGGCCAGGACTATAGCTTATTTATTACAATTACAATACACCGAATATATAGTAAGTTACATGATAATTAAATCATCAAAAACACAAAAGGATATATAAGGCGTTTAATGAATGTTAGATGTTATAAAACATCATCATTCCTCCACCGTTATCGTATCAAGGTTTTTCTGTAAATGTAGTAAGATTTAAAAGATCCCTTTCTAAGAAAGAACAACCGGATCATGTTGCATACGGTATTTATAATCTTTGCATCTTCATTTCTCATAATCGTTTGAAATATTTCACGATTGTTCATTTTTCGAACATTCACACTCATAATCTTCAAAATCTCGAAATTTAGTCTTCCCTTAGATCAATGGGGCGCCATTCTTCTATGTTTTACCTATTTTGTGATGTCAATAACTCAGAGTATACATTACACTCAATAACAAAATGCATCTCAGTTTGAAGGTACTCATTCCGATTCGATGGTCCCCATATCAATAGATTCCAGCAGCAACAACCACAACAACAACAACAAAAACATTTTTTGAAATGCCGCTTCAGTTATCTGAATCATGCTAACCACAGTCAAATAGTATAAAATTTCCCCAAAGCGTGTTATTTCTAAAAAAAATTCAATGAAATTTGGCGGATTGTCAAATATCTAACTTTCCGCGTTTTCGACTGCATATACCTACGTTTCTCTATATATTTCCATATTATCTTCGTGGCATCGCGTAGGTTATATATATGTAGGAAAGGAAAATGTGCTTAACATTAAATGATCAATAGACAATACGTACGGAGCATTTTCTCCAGACAATTCTATACATAGCATTATGATTAGATAGACGAACAACTGCGGGAGCACATACAAGTCCAAATATATACTGAGAATCATATTGGAATCTTATTTCACGTCAACATGGATGGAGAGCTGGGGGGATTGATCAGGGCCATACCTGACACAAGTTTAAGCCACATGCCGTTTTGCGTTCAAAGATACACCTACATTGTAATAATATTCGCTTTTGTATTCTCCCCGGTATCGATCGAAATAGGTCGATAAATACATGAACTATATGTACCTTTCTCTGAGCATTATGTGTCACAGAAAGAAACATTGAAGTAATAAAATATACTACTTCGAACAAAAATGTTCGTGGTCGTTTGAAGTTGCGAAATCGGAAGCGGAGTAATGCGCGACTGTCCGGAAAACATATATTGCTGTATCTTATAACATGAAACTATTAAACTTCATGCACTGCTTTCTCTTTGTTTTAAAGGCCCACTTAATTTTCGAACCCCCAGATAATATTATATAAAATATATGCCATATTATATACCACGAACCCCCAGATAATATTATATAAAATATATGCCATATTATATACCACGAACCCCCAGATAATATTATATAAAATATATGCCATATTATATACCACGAACCCCCAGATCACATTATATAAAATGTATGCCATATTATATACCATCGAACCCCCAGATCACATTATATAAAGTATATGCCATATTATATACCACGAACCCCCAGATAATATTATATAAAGTATATGCCATATTATATACCACGAACCCCCAGATAATATTATATAAAGTATATGCCATATTATATACCACGAACCCCCAGATAATATTATATAAAGTATATGCCATATTATATACCACGAACCCCCAGATAATATTATATAAAGTATATGCCATATTATATACCATCGAACCCCCAGATCACATTATGTAAAATATATGCCATATTATATACCACGAACCCCCAGATAATATTATATAAAGTATATGCCATATTATATACCACGAACCCCCAGATAATATTATATAAAATATATGCCATATTATATACCACGAACCCCCAGATCACATTATATAAAATATATGCCATATTATATACCATTTGAAAGAGGAAGCTCCAAATTGATCAACTTATCTGGTGTAATAAACTGTGAACGAGTTTTTTTCGTTGAGGGACCTTAGTTTCAATTCTGTTGCATTCTGGGGACGAGACGGGGTAAATGTTTCTATGATTTCGGCTCTTTCCATCAATATGTCACATTATTATAATCAATAAATTTGAAAAATGATCAAGAAAATATGGGTTTATACAAAAATCGGACTTGGCACTGAAAGGGTTAATCACCAAAATAATTAGTACCAATGACATTTCAGTGCGATAACAGCTCTAGATTTTCTGGATCGTCTTCGGGTACGATTTTTTGGAGACCGCTGATATAAAAATTCTAACCGGCTCAAACGAAACGATTTCAAATTTATCGACAAAATATAAGAAACAAAACACGTATTTTCGGGTGCGTGGAACTGATAAATTAGTACTCAGGCGTAGCCAACTGGGGGAATGTGTCAAACCATGCACTCAACTAGATCCCCAAACCACACAACGAATGCACCAAACCATACATCGGGTGTCCCAAACCACACAGATAATGACAAATATAGGCATCCACTGGTGTACCCCATGCCACGTAATTAGTTCCCCAATACATGCGAGGGGTGTCATGTGTCCTACAACATACAACTGTCATCTCAATCCATTCAACTATAGTGTGCCACTCGTTGACCCAATCCGCCATCCAACGTCCCCAATTGCACCAAAACCAGTGTCTCAAATCCATAGCGAGTGTACCAAACACCCAATTGTGTCCCAAACCATCCAACTGCATGGAGTCACAAATCACCCAGCGGGGTGACCCAAACCATAAAACTAGCATCCCAAACCATTCAATGATTTCCCAATCCATCCAACTTATGTCACCAACAATCTACCAACTGTCATCTCAATACATCCACAAAAAATAGTGTACAAAACCATCCATTGAGTCAGACGCTCAAATGACTTTATCAAACCATCCAATGATTTACCAAACCATGATATATTTGATGGATGATTTTAGACACTCCTGTGTGGTGATTTTAAGACAATCGTCGTGTGGCTTGGGACAATCATCGGATGGTTATGGACACTCGTGTGTTGGTTTGGAACGCCCATTTGATGGGTTATGGTACTCAATTAATGAGTTGGGACACCACATGCATGATTTGGGACACTCGAAGGGACAAATTTTCGGTATATATAGCCCATTATTATCGGATTAGGATTGGACATTATTTATTGTGGTGCAACTAGCCATTTATCTCAATAGTTTTTTATCTAAATGGAAACAATCTGGTGAACTTTAGAGCGAAAATTGTCCAATATTACTACTTTTGATTGCCATTTTGTTGCTGTTTTGGGAAGTGATGCCCTCATTTCTGCTAAATTGGGCACTAGTTGTTCATGTTTGATCTGACATCTAATGAGTATAGTCAGTACACGGGTGTGTTCAATTTCGGACATTTTGGGTATTTAAATAATAATTTCTTTTTCTCTTAGAAATTTGGGGGATATTGAGTTGCCCAATCCAAACGATTTGGTGACATTCAGCGAAAATTGTCCAATTTTACCACTTTCGGTCGCAAGTTTGTCCGCCATTTTCAATATTGACAATCGAATTGTACACGAAATGACATATTCCTGTCCTGAGAATAATAATTATTTGTTTATGTTGCATGTTTCGACCATCTTTATAAATTAAATTTAAATGCCATTCAAGTGTATATTCTATAAGGAACGGCAAATTAGACATAAAACAAACCCATAAATCGGATTTTTTTTCTTCAAAGAGCCCTAAAGAGCTCTAGAACATTTCCCCCGAAGTGGATGTTGTTCCCCGGATTCTGACCGACAAAATGAAACCACAGCTTGTCAACAAATTGTTCTAGGTCCAATGCTTCAACTGCCAGACTATAGCATATTTATTGCAATACACCAAATATATAGCAAGTTACATAATAATTAAAACATTAAAAGCACAAAAGGATATATGGCGTTTAATGAATGTTAGATGATATAAAACATCATCATTCCACCACCATAATCGTATCAAGTTTTTTCATTAAATGTACTAAGATTTAATAGATCCCGTTCTAAGAAAGAACAACCGGATCATGTTGCATACGGTATTCACACTCATAATCTTCAAAATCTCGAAATTTAGTCTGCCCCTTAGATCTATGGGGCGCCGTTCTTCTATGTATTACCTATTTTGTGATATCAATAATTCAGAGTATACACTACACTCAATAACAAAATGCATCTCAGTTTGAAAGTACTCATTCCGATTCGATGGTCCCCATATCAACAGATTCCAGCAACAAAAACAACAACAATTTTTTTTTTAAATGCATGCCGCTTCAGTTATCTGAATCATGCTAACCAGTCAAATAGTATAACATTTCCCCAAAGCGTGTTATTTATCAAAAAAAAAATTCATTGAAATTTGGCGGATTGTCAAATATCTAACTTTCCGCGTTTCCGACTGCATATGCCTACCTTTCTCTATATATTTCCATATTATCTTCGTGGTATCGCGTAGGTTATATGTAGGAAAGGAAATATGTATACTTAACCTTAAATTATCAATACGTACGGAGCATTTTCTCCAGACAATTCTATACATAGCATTATGATTAGATAGACGAACAACTGCGGGAGCACATACAAGTTCAAATATATACTGAGAATCATATTGGAATCTTATTTCACGTCAACATGGATGGAGAGCTGGGGGGGGGGGTGATCAGGGCCATACCTGACACAAGTCTGCTGGGGGGGGGGGGGGGTGATCAGGGCCATACCTGACACAAGTCTAAGTGTCGTAAAATGATATTACTCGGTTTAAGGGCAAATTAAAGCGATATTCACATAGTTCGATAACAAGCAGTTCTTGGCAAAAATATATTATCTAATTAATAATTCAGAGTATACAAAGTATGCAGGTTTTTAGTATGTATTTCGTGTATATCTAACTATCAGATTCAGATCTGCATCTGAATCTATAACAGAAACCACAACTGCAGCCACATGTCCATGACAACAATAAGTCATATAAACACCTCGAAATAAGTAAGTTCTCCATGGCATATCATTACACGTTATCTCAAGAATCCGATGGTTGGTAATTTGTTACATGTATATTAAACAATGGAAAAGGTTAAAACATTAAAAGATATTCTGTAAAAAAAAACTGATTTAGACTTAAAGGCACGTGAGGCCTTAGTTGTCGAAAATATTCATATTTGTTCCATTCACCGTAAACAGAAAAACATTAAAACGCATACAGTTTCGTTCATATATACCATGACCATCGCGTAAACAGCATGTTATCATAAAGACCTACTATATTTTACCTAAACAAGAGCCTGATTGGGTTACAGAAGACAGCACAATGCTACTGGCTAATCACACACAAATGGCATAAACGCTCTTTATTATATCCATATCAGGAATTCACCAACAAAGAACGCTCTTTATGTTTACCATCATAATATAAACAAACACCAGAAAAGTAACTTTTTAAGCTTTTGTTTACACAACACTGGTCAAACACATGACAATAGGGTACGTTCATACGCTGGCAATATTGCACTGCAAACTGCAAAAATACCAGCTGCAAAATTGCCAAAACGGATTAATTTCTGCCCGCTGTCAACAAATCAGTGTTAGTAGTGATCAATGAACGACAGCCGTTTTGCGTGATTGATGAGCTGTTTGCAATATATCAGAACACGGTGCGTGTTGGTATTCTTAGGCCAGTCAAAATAATGTCACTTGACATGTTGGAATGTGATATCGCCACGGCCAGCTCTCTCGACGGGATGCTGCTCATATATGAGTACAATTAACGTCACCTAGACAGTGCCATTCTGATCGATACATGACCATTTCGATAACAATTGAGAATTTGTACAATGAAGTAAGCACATTTGAAGCAATGCATGGATACTCATAGTGAGTCCTGCCACCACTTCCCCAATAGCTCCCACATTTATGACTCCGGAAGCATCACTTTTGGTACTATTTGTATCACGCCATATCATCATATCCTCATATAACGGAGATCCACATGTATAATTATGTGTGCATGAGAATCACAGAGAACACACCCCGATCCCATTCGATCGTATCAAGGACGGTACAGACACAAACAATTATTGTTAGTGGCCTTGTGTTGTGGCCACCGACAGAGAGGTAAACACCCGTTATCATATACCACCGTTGATTGTTGACGTCCAGCCACGAGACAGCACGAGCTCGTCGGTAGCTGGCAAAAATGCCAGCTAACAAAACAAAACAAAACAACCTTTGCAGCTGGCATTTTTGCAGTTTGCAGTGCAATATTGCCAGCGTATGAACGTACCCTAACATACTGTTTATGCGATATTTCTTATTTGTATACGGACAAAGTCTGTCTACATTTTGATGTTCTTTCTGTTTGTGGCGGTTTTTGACGGGTGGAAATATTTTCACAGCATACCCACCGCCAAGGCCAACCGTACCTTTAAATGTTTTATTTACCTGTGTGACCATGGATGTTTGATGACAAATTAAGTAAATTAATACCAAGCTGGTTTGAATTGAGAATACCTGAGATGAATTTAATGCACAGGGATATAGCCTCCGTAAACAGCATTAAGGACTAGACGCACGCTTTGCCTAAAGTCCTGATATTTGAAAATGGAATTTCTCAAAATCTGTCAGTAATTTTTTCCTTTTTTTAAATTTGATACCAAAATATCCTCGTGCAAGTGGTTCATATTGGACGTAAATATTCACATAGGTTCATATTGGACTTAATTTTTCTGAAATGAGTTAATGTCGATTCAGTGTCGACCCGCTGAGTGAGCAGTTCGTGTGGAGGTAGTGCTCAATTCAAAAGTCACAAAACTCGTACTCTTAAATGTACTCAATCCGATCAGAGGGTCCCCATATCATCAAGATGATACAACAACAACAAAATTTCTTCAAAATACGCTTTAGTTATCAGAATCGATTAATTGCAACAAAATAATGCTAACCACTGTCAACTATGGTATCAAATTTCCCAAAACGTTATTTATCAACATTTTGTTCAAGGAAATATGGCCGTAATTATCACTTGAGTATTCACGAAATTTCGCCTTATTACCACTTGTTTTTATTTTGACGGCGTTTTTCTGGGCCACAAACAATTGAAATGACAAACTTCAAAAATCGATATCTGATCACTCAAAGCTTTGATGGGTATGATATGATGTATTGAGAACCGCGATGAAAGCCATCTTGATTTGTTTTGGTCAAATTCTCCAAAGCGGATTTTGTATGTTCACTTTATTCCGTGCATGTTTCCGACGCAAGATTTGATATTTTAGTACCGCAATTAATCGCATTGTTACAACGGCTGATCCCAGTTCTAATTATCGAACAAGCTGCGCAGTCTATAGTTTGAATTGGAACTTGATTGAGCCCACATCTTGACTTCGACAGCCAGAGTATATAATTATGGGACTTCACTCAACTGCAATCTGCCGTTACACGAACCAATACCTTTCAAACTCTAACTGTACTATGCTATGAGCTTTGCTGCACCTTTGCGCCTTTCAAATATTTAAATGATTATGCAATAATGATATATTGTACATTTTAGTACACAGCGGAAGAAAAGGACCAAGACAGGTCACTCGAAATGCCTCATGTCGACCGAATACACAAGTAAGATATATTATAGAGTTGCACATCTTTAGTCATATTATACTTTGAATGATGCGTTTCTATTCACGCACTTGTCGGTTTCGATTTTACTTAATGAACTGCTCAAGTTTGTCAAATTGATCCGAAAAATATCAATACATGTAGCCCAGGACAAACTTAGAAATTCGAGATGAAAATTAAGTCAAATCTCGTAGAAAATTTCGGGTGTCTCTATTTTATGCAAACAATTCCAACGACTCAGACAGTTTTCGGTGTCAAATAATGGCAATGTTTTCATGTTATTTTTGTTGTTGTTACGAAATGTGTAGCCTGCCACGGTGAAACTTGAGATCACAATTAAAATTAATATATATTAATATATATTGCTCTGTGAAAAATACATGATCCAAGTTATAGCAACTTCGAGCTGTAATATATCGTCAGAAGTTGGACATACGCTCTATTTTTACCAGGAACAAACATACAGGTAACGCTCTTTCTTATTTCATGCAAAAAACGAATATACGGGGCCCAATTATTCAAAATTCTATTTCTTTCATGATCGGCGGCATAAGTCGTCAAAAACAGCAACATTAGAACAGTGTATCGTGATTTTCATAGCGCTATCGTGAAATTATAGTCACCGGCCATAATTGTGTGTAAAGATATGTTGAAAACTAATCCAGAAATATACAGAAATCGACGAAAGCGGCACTGACATAGGTATTCATGTCAGCTATAGCACGTTCGATAGAATGCATCTGGGTCAAAGAACACTTTATTACAAATACTAACAAAGTTTTAAAATTTGCATCATGCATCTCGTTCTATGAAGAAGCGTCCTATTATGGTCCCTAATATTAAAGCCACGTGGCGGTTTGCGCTTCAAAATACTTCAACTACCTTTCTACAAACATTATATATCACAGTCTAATAAAAGTCATAGAAGTACAACCTTGAACACTTTGGAACAGAAAAAAGTGTTCCGTGTTAGTCTAATCCTGATATGGTAAACATAAAGAGCGTTTTTCTTTCACTTCTTTGCGAAAACTTGAAAGCAGATGGAAAATGTGGCTGTGACCATGTCAAGTATTTTTCAAAGCAAAAGTAAGCCGGTGAATAAACAATCGTGTTTTTGTCAGCTTACCGCATACCTCCTTCCAGATTAGTAGACCAAATTTGGAAGCTCAAATGAGCATGCATGATCGTTTAATGGACAACAACAACAGCAGCAGCAGCAACAACAACAACAACAACAATAACTCTACTAAATTCGTTGGCAGACGTTGTTGAATCGCTGTGCCTGAACACACATGAGAATCGCATACTGGTACAACTAATTTACTTAAAAGTATCGTAAAATAAAATTTCTATAAAAATGTTACAAAGTTCTAAAAACAGTCACAATTCATGTCCCAGTTTCTAAGGAAAATAAGACAAAACAGCTATTTCCCAGTGGCATAAGCTAAATTTATGATCCCTCTGGCTTAAACGTCTTATTTTTCACGTCTTAATCAATACAGATAGTTAAGGATGCGTTCATACGCTGGCAATATTGCACCGCAAAAATGCCAGCTGCAAAATTGCCAAAACCGCAAAAATGCCAGCTGCAATATTGCCAAAACGGATTAATTTCTGCCAGTTGTCAACAAATCAGCGTTGGTAGTGATCATATGTACGACAGCGGTTTTTTGCGTGATTGCTGATATGGCTGAGCTGTTGCAATATATTAAGAACACAGTGCGTGTTGGTATTCTTAGGCCAGTCAAAATAATGTCACTTGAAATGTTGGAATGTGAGATCTCCACGGACAGCTCCATCGATGGGATGCTGCTGATGTATGAGTACCATCAACGTCACCTAGAGAGATGGTGGGTCCACACTTAGCTCAACGAAGAAAACCGACGACTTTCCGACTTTCGAGAAATCCAATTGGTACCCGCCTTGTATTTGTGTTTTTATAACTGGTACCACAAGCTTTCAAACTGTCGGTGGAAATTCCTAACCTAACATCCATGAATGGCAATTTACTCCAAAAAATTGCCACTGGATGCATGTAAAGTCACCCTTGTAACATACATTATTTAATCTGAATCTGTATTATCAAAGTTTCCAACTATTGGAAATTTCCATCGTAACACCACCTATATGATTGATAACTCTCAACTGATTGCTACATTTCAGTACAAAAATTCGGTCTAAAAACAACAAATATCACACTTAATACTGTTTGGTATATCAAATTATCATGCAGCTGAAAATTCACACTATTTACTCGGAAATTTCCAACTAATGTTGTGTCATGCATGAAATGTCCAACTGTTGTACTTTGGGGATCCACTTCTGACACACGTCCCTGGTGGTAAATATTGCCTTGGTTGAAATAGGTTTATGAAAATACTTCAAAATGTTTATATATATATTAACTAATTGTGCTATCTGGACATCTCAATG
This sequence comes from Siphonodentalium dalli, assembly GCA_032622095.1. Classification (NCBI taxonomy): domain Eukaryota; kingdom Metazoa; phylum Mollusca; class Scaphopoda; order Gadilida; family Siphonodentaliidae; genus Siphonodentalium; species Siphonodentalium dalli. The sequence goes on along the minus strand of CP136062.1, from coordinate 113,262,585 downwards.
TGCCATTCCGACCGATACGTGGCAATGTCGACAATAAATGAGAAATTGTTCAAGTTCATTGAATTAAGCACATTTGAAACAACAAATACTCATACCGAGTCCGTGCTTCCATAAATCATATATATCTTTGGTGAAGTTGGCGACACTGTTTGTGTCAATTTTGCCAGCCCCCTTCCCCTAGCTCCAACATTTCTGAAAAGTACCACTTTCGGAACTCTTTATACTACGTCATGAGATTCCTTGCGTAGACATGTATATGAATAGCTGAGAACAAACTGTTCTATCAATGCCTCTCCCGGGTCTCCCCGATACACAATTCTAACAAGAAAACCATAGTCAGAAATGGTAACGCCACCAAGATCGTATTATTAGCCATAAATATAAATAATAATACAATTATTCTATAAACTAGCTTTCAAATTTTATGCGGGAAATTTGCGTACTTCCATATTTCAAGTTTTCCCGTTTCTCGTGGCATACATTACTTTCATCAAACTGTCTTCTTTATTACACAAGCTGATAGGCCCGACTTCACCCGGGCTGTTTCCCATCTGCTTTCCGGTGAAAGGTGCGATTTGACCTTCAATTGACTATTTCGAAAGTCAAGGTCAGGTCAGGGTCATGATTTGTCCAGTCCAAAACACCCCCACCCGTAGAAAACTACCCATAGGTATCACATTTCGTCGAAATCCGTCCGTTTTACCCAACTTGACCTTTAATTAACAATTTTGAAGGTCAAGGTAAGGTCAGAGTCATGATTTGACCCGTCCAAAACACCCCCCCCCCCGACAAAAGTACCCATAGGTATCAAATTTCGTCGAAATCTATCCGTTTTATCCGAGTTGACCTTTGATTGGCCATATTGAAGGTCAAGGTCAGGCCGAGGTCACGATTTGACCCGTTCAAAACTCTCCTCGGACCAAAGTATCCCTAGGTATCAAATTTCGCCGAAATTTGTCCGTTTTACCCAAATTGACCTTGCATTGACAGTTTTAAAGGTCAAGGTCAGGTCGGGGTCACGATTTGACCCGTTCAAAACACTTCCCGGACACAAATACCCATAGGTATCAAATTACGTTGAAATCTATGGAAAGCCGAGGAGGACATGTTGGTTGCTAATTGCTAGATATACGACGCGGTATTTTGAAGGTGTTTCAAACTAGGAGATAGAAGTATTCTGCCTTTCAAATGGTGATGAATTATAGTAGTTTATTCAAATTTTATGGCATAAATTGTTATTAAAACCGTATATACTATAAAAAATTAATGACTCGAAAATTAAGTGGGCCTTTAAACAAAGTCACAATTGCATTTAGGCTCATCTCATACTCGTCCATTCAGCGATATTCTACTGCGCAGTTTGTTATAGCCTCCAGTATTTATTGAGCGTTATACCCCCAACTGTTATAATTCGCCTTTAGCAGGCGTACTCTTGCCTCAGATTATTGAGATATTAGGTCACACATAATCACATTAAATCGCATCGTAACATAGCAATTGTGTGGGCTCCTTGGCGTGAATATGTAATGAGAAATAAGGTCATACGTAATGACATTAAACTCAAGAAAACCCTCGAAAACAAAACAAAATCACATTTAATGTTTTACGTTATTTCCTTCATAAAAAGAATCTTCGTGATAATGAACCCTCTCGTTACTTTAGAATATAGAATTAACCTTAAAATAAAAAAAATCTTTGGAACACAGAACCTTCGGAATAACGAACCTTCGGATTGGTGAACCTTCGGAATAGCGAACATTCAGAGAAATTTCGGAATAGTGGACCTTCGGGATAGTGAACCTTCGGAATAGAGCCATGCCCCCCAATATTCATATTATATGCCCAGAGTTCAAAGGTATGGACCCATAAAATTCTAAACTTGGCCCTTAAAATAATGAACTCCAAATTGGAGCACACACAGAACACCACTTAAGTCAACTGAACCTATGTCATGTCCCAATGCGGGAGGGTCCATATATACCACAACATTCATAGTATATGCCAAGAATTCAAAGGTATGGGCCCACGTAACGACATAAAATCTCAAGAAAACCAGCGAAAACAAAACAAAATCACATTTAATGTTCTAAGTTAAGTTATTTCCTCCTGTATCTGTATCGGTGCGCGCGCATGATCAGTTTGGATGTGAGCGCACACTCCATATAAAGAATCTTTGTGAAAATGAACCCTCTCAAATTAGTCTCAATACTTTAAAATATAGAATTAACCTAAAAATAACAAAAACCTTCGGAATAGAGAACCTTCGGAATAGCGGACCTTCGGGATAGCAAACCTTCATAATAGAAGCATGTCCCCACAATTACACCGGTGACGTAAACACATGTGCCAATCTTAGTTGTACTCTCGTAATTATCGGTACGATGAAACGGTGACGGAATCTGACGAGGTTTGCCGAATGTACAATCACCCAGTGAATTATCGATCGCCCATGCGATACAAAAAAACCAAAAGCAATAAACACCACACTACGGTGGCGTAATAAAGGACAACACGGATACTTGTAATTATTCTTAGTGGCCTCGTTTTGTGGGCACCGGAAAAGATATACACGCCGTTATCACAAATCGTCGTTGATTGTTGTCAGCCAGCCACGACGGAGCACGAGCTATATTATGTGCCTCGTGTATAATTTTTTTAGTTTAAAAATACTCCAAAGGAACAGAGTTTGTTGGCGGGACAATAAATTCAATGTACGTATTGAAGGGACAATAATTTTAACCCTTTACCCAACAGAACGGCCCTGTGCCAATGCATTCTCTTATATATGCGAGTCGACCATAGGTCGCCTCGCATATATAAGAGAATGCATTGGCTTAACACATTAAAAATTATAAAATTGTTAAAGAATGTAAGAAAAAATGGTAAAAAGTGTTAAAAAAAGATTTTTTTTAGGCCAATGCATTCTCTTATATATGCGAGGCGACCTATGGTCGACTCGCATATATAAGAGAATGCATTGGCACAGGGCATAACTGTAACTATCACAATGTGGTCAAGGAGCCGGTTCCAATGATATCCATATTTGTATGGTTCTATTGAGACAGACCGAAGATATTTTAGGCTGTTGAAGCTTTATTTGGCCGGTTTTGGCCGGTTTGTTGGTTAAAGGGTTAATCCACAGTACCTGGAAAAGTTGAATATCCTATGAATTATGCAGTAATCCAGCTGTGATCACTGTTTGTAGGTTGATATGGTTTTCGATTCAAATATTGTCAGGTTAGTAGTGTATAAATGGTCGATACAAGAACCACACTTGCGTGTTGGGCCATAAGCATGCCGACTAAATCGATTTGAAGACATCATATCAACTGGGGCATTTTGGTTGAAATTTTTCCACCAATATAAGAACTCCACCAGCATTGCTTGTCTACTCTGAATGAAATAAATCCGTCTGGAAATTCAACATTGCTAACATTGTTGTCACTCAATCAAGTTTTTGTTAACCCTTTCAGTGCCAATCCGATTTTTGTATAAAACCATATTTCCTTGATAATTTTTTCAAATTTATTGATTATAATAATATGTGATACATTATTATAATCAATAAATTTGAAAAATTATCAAGGAAATATGGTTGATACAAAAATCGGACTTGGCACTGAAAGGGTTAACACAATGACATCCGATCCGTTGGAAAGATGGTCGACGAAGACGTCTTGGTGATTGTGCGCATACGAGTGGACATTGAGCAAAGAAAGTACGCTTGCCGATTCAGCCCACTTGACTAGAAAGTCAGGAGATGACACATTCTGGATGTTTTCAGTCTCTCCATGTGTGTTTGAATGCTCTTACTAATTCTTATCTTCAGTTCATCAAAACGATCAGTTATATTTTAGCCATACAAGGTTTTTTGCTGGGCTCAATGCTGTATAATATGCCTGTCCATTTACAAAATGCCTCTGAAAGGAAACAACTATTTTACCGAGTGTTAGTCCTCAACTTTGTGGATCGAGCATGACCACGCTAACTTCAAAGCAAACAAATATCGGGTGATGGTCAAATTCTTGTTCTTTCTGGCAACATTGGAAGTTGTTTCAGACCGCAGTATAGGTGTAGCATCTGGATGTTTTTACAGCTCCACTTGAAATTGGGACTTCTAGTTGGAAGTTCGGCAAATTGCTAGCCTTACAGGCTGTCTCGTGAGTTTTGTTAATTCAGTATACTTGAAGTCTCCCAAAAAGTGATGGATATAGCCTGGCAATAGGATCGGAGACTGGACAAAACACAGAAAAACTTGTTTGACTGGAGGAATCTGGTACAGATCACCATATACTATGACAGATGTGCTCCAAATGGTTCTCTGGAAGCCTATATATAGTGAAGCTGAAGAAGCACATTACTCCCCACCATTGATATTCCATCAGTTATTAACAGTTGCAGGTTTCCCGCTTTGAGTGTTCCTTTTGTCATCAAAACGGTTTTTGTAGCTCATTGTTTGACATAGCGGCAATAAGAAAGCACAATGTAAGGTTGTTCCTGATATATTATGAGCTGCTGTACCAGTCGGAGCTGTGAGAAGTACCCGTGTTTCTTCTATTCGGGATTTTCACATTCTCTCTTTAGTGCTCTCAAAGCCATATGGAAAATGGCAGAAACAAGATGTGATTTTCCGGGACCAGCTCCTCCCGAAACAAAGAGCAGCAGGTTCTCGGGCACATTACCTGTCTTATTGGACACGGATTTTATGTGACACCATGACTCAAAAAATGACACTGTTGAATGCTAACATATCCTCCAGCAAATAGATTCATATATGACCTAAATATTCACATATGTTCGTTTTGGACTTATTTTATTCTGAAGTAAACCCACAAAGGACTTATTTCCGTTGAATTGTGCGGGCCGCATATGAAAACACATTATGAAGAGCGTTCATATGGTAAGTCGTGTCGATGAACGAACTAGATTAAATAATGCCTATATGAGCTTATTTAGAATTAAAATAAGCTCTATATGGGCATATTTTGAATGCGGTTTTACGCCCATATATATTTCCTCAAATAAGCTCTATATGGGCATAAAACGCGACATTCAAAATAAGCCTGTATTGTGCTTATTTTTACGAGAACAGGGCTGTTGAATGCATAATGTCATCTGCATGGATTCAAACTGTCAAGCGTTTCATCATCGTCAACGTCTGTCGGAAGTGTCCTCATTTTCTTGAATAGTACTTGGAGCAATAAGATAAAATGCATAGACTGGAGGACAACATATTTCCAATTGCTCTGCAGCCCGAGAAATTATTTCCGAGTGGTGTTCAAACTGAGAGCAATTCTGTTCGATGATATAAATGTTGACTCTGCAATGTTCCTCATAGCATTGAGCAAATCAGTTTGTTTGTCCATGGCAGAAACAACAACAACAACAATGGTGAGTAGTAGTATTAATGTCGTTCTTTTGCTTCTGATCGATGGTGGTATCTGAGGACAGCCTTCTTTCTTTTTTTCATAGAGCCCAGTTCTTTCCTCAAAGATATTATATCCGTGAGATGTCCACCTTCCTCACCATCTGTTTTTGATGGTACATGTGTTACAGCAACTTCTGCTGGACACATACCTTGGAGCTGGCGAAGTGGACGAGCAGCATAATTATCTGTCAATGATTGAAGTAGTATAACATCTTTTTCATCATCGCCCTTGATAACCAGCACAGAATGGGTCTTAAAGAAGGCAACTCTCTTATGTGGTAAGTCAGCACATACACATACTGTGGCGAAGTTAGTTTTGAACAATGGTAAGCCAAGAAATCGATACACTTATTCTTGAGCACTCAATTATCTTGCCTTCGTGTATGCTGTTCCACATGCTCTGAGCTGTTCATAATCATTCCAACATTGCTATGACATCTCTTTGGGCACATTGTTCAGAACAGTGGACATTTCTCTATATTACGCATCATGCTTAGTTTGGCAAGTTGGCATGCACGCAATGGAGTGCTGTTGTAGTAATTTAAATGCATTTTATCAAGCTGTCGTTTTGGTATCACTGTTCACCTCTCTTTGTGACTGAGGTAGCATCAGAATACTCTTCACGAGACACGACTGGCTGCTCAGGTACCTGTTCTATAGTATTGGCACTTGGATCTTCTTTAGTGTGTTCTATAGTATGGGCTCTTGGATCTTCTATAGTATTTAAATAATGTAAGATCACTGTCTCCTCAACACTGTCCCTGCTATTTTCGTCATCTGCTTCAACATGTTTGGCTGTCAGTGGAAGGAGAAGGCATATTTCGGTAGTTGCAACGACACACTGTACCCTTCTTTCTACATGTTGCTGTGTTGTTATGCTTTTGTAGTGTTGTCACAAAATGATGAAGTTCTGGGGCATCCTCTTCCGATGGAATAAAACATGTAATGTACTGGTCTATGAAGTGTGTAATTGCCTGAAGCTGATATGTTGGCTTTGTTGCAATTGCAGAACACAGTGTGCATGAGGACTTCCTCTCCGTTGGTATTCTATTCGATATGAGCAATGTCGAACTTCTCCTAGGAACTGTGCAGGACTAAGCAAGAGTTCATTGAAGATACACTGTAGTCTATGGTCAAAGTGCCTTGTTGGAGTAACTGCATTAGAGCGATGTAATCTTTTTTCCCATGTCATATGTCATACCATCAATTCATGAACACTAAACTGTATTACTTGCTGCCTCAAGATAGAAATAAGGGTATCATACCAACTCATATCAGCAGATGGAAGTGTGAGAAAGAATGCAAATATTCCGAATTGCTTAACGGCTGTCATTAGCTTGTACACCACCTTTTACCAGTACGGAGGAGATCCTCTAACATTTTGTAAAAACCTCTAACATTTTGTAAAAACGTGAGAGTTAAGCAAATCAGGATCTTTAATACGACCAATATTAATGTACACTCTGGTAGGCAATCCTCGATATGATTTCCCAACAGCAATGGAAACAGAATCCATAACTTGTTTGTGTTCAGTCACATGTTGAGCAAAGAATAAAAACTCAATTATTTTTTAGCAAAATGCATTTTATCATTCAGCATTCTTTCATTGAAATAATTTTTGGGGTAATGTTGACTTCCTATCTTCAGTAAATTCATAGCAACCAGTTGGAAGAAGCCGGGGGAAAGACTTCTCGCATGCAGGATCCAACATTATGTGATGAGGATTGTTGCCATCTCCAGGTGCAATTCACTGTATTTCATTAGCACCAGCAGCATGATCTAATGCATCATTGCTTTCATTACTGTGCATTATGCCATCTGTGTCTGAAGATTCAGAAGTATTTGAGGTCATCGCTTTCATATTCGTTGTCAGCAGAAGCGTCCTCCAGAGGTTCTTGTGTGAATCTTGCCATGCTTCCTCATTTTCTGCCCGAAACTTGGCATCCCACTATTCTCTTTCCGTGATGGTTTGATAATGTTAATTGTTGACTAAAAGCAATTTAAGGGCCGATTTGATTTTATCAGATCATATAATAATGCTGGTATAATACATGTCCTTTATATGTTTTGTTACTCTTGAGTTTGATTGGTAATATGCCAGAGTTTGACATTGTCCTTGGCAGGTTGGTACAAACTTTTGTTGTTGTTACAGGAACATTGAACACCTGTCCCAGGCTGCCTTTCTGTTGTTCTTTATGCAGTTGTACGATCTTGATGAATGGGTGTCTTCTAGCTATGTGTCTACTTACCAAATTCTCAGTCAAGTTACTGAGTACGTGATGTGTTTGTGGAATTTACATTGTGTTCACTTCAGCTTGATGTGGGGTCTTATTCTTATCAACATATCGCTTGCGTATGCAGCAGAGGTAGTAAATACCACCAGGAGAACGCTTGCTTGTACTCAAGGACAGGGTCCGCGCTCGACCGAAATTTACTTTTGCCAAATAATTTGCCAAATGAAAATATTTATTGCCAAATTATATTAGCTTTTGCCAAATGCTATCCCTGAAATTATCATTTTCTGAATCCTTAATTATTATGTTTCGACACTCGCGGGTTGATTAACCTTTGATATCGATAGCAAAGCAGCTAGTTAATAATTATTTATGCTTCCATCTCTATTGCGGTTTATCGAACAATAAAACATCAATCACCGAACAATACAATTCACCAGAAGGGCACATCACAGGAGGATTAGTAATCCCTCCAACCATCAGTACTAATGCTATGAGATTAACTGCATCTCAATAGAGGTGTTAACTTTTCCTAAACCTTATAAAACACCACTAATATAATTATGTTCTAAGAGTTTCCTGAAATGAATGGTAATGATTGATCAATATTTTTTTTCAAATTGCTATAGGAATTAAAAAGTTACTTGCCAAAAACCTTTTGCCAAATATAAATATTTTTTGCCAAATGTGAATTATTTTTGCCATTGAAACAGCCAACTATGTATCCACGCTGAACTTCTTAACAATCTGCTTGTACAACAATCAATGGCAGACTGTATAAATATATTCTGGCGATTCATTTATGTTTTTATAAATTTGTCATGACAGCATCAATATCTACTGACATTCGCTTTTTCCATTTGCTATTCCTGTAAAATTCTAAGATCTGTGTCTTTGCTGGCAATTGTACACTTTATCTGACTTTTCGACATCTAACTGGCATTTCAGATTGTTTTTCCCAATGCTGAATAATCTTGGTCGTTCTTCATGTGGGAAGTTGAGGGACCAGCTTCTATCGTGTCTGAAATTTGTAGTCTTGACCTCAGCGTCTGAATCCAACACTTTATCAAGATGGTGCGGTGGACCAACTGCAGAATCATGTGAGTGTAGTGAAGATGAATCCTGGACAAAATAATTATAACATATTTCAGTCATGATAGTTGAAAAGGTCACAAAGAGTCTCAAGTAAACATTTTTCTCAATACACCTGTGTTCAAATTGATATAAACGTGTAGAATATTAGAGGTTTTGGTCAAAGCCTGCATACAAATTTATCTGATAAAGAAAAGGCACTTGTTTTTGGAGAAAATTGTCTTATAGTGCCTTCATTACAAAATTTACACTGTCTTTAAGTTCTTCAGAATGTGTATTTTAATGCTGAGAGTATGGTGCAAATGACTTTAATATAATTCATAATTCAAGCAATCGGAAAGACTTGGTATTCAGAAGCTTGATTACCATTCCTGAATGTTACATTTGCCAAAGATATAAAGAATTTATGTGTTGTGGATACCTTTCTTATTTTTGAAATGATCTGCCCAGATAAGGGAAGCTATAATCCATTGAATTAATCATTTGCTAACACATGGAAACAGAAACAATTAGAAATAATTACTTGTGTTAACTCGCCAATGTTTTTCCACCTGTTCGAATGTGTTGATTTTGTTGAATGATGGAACTAAAATAAAGAAATCATCACAGATAACTGTCCAGCCCAATGAACAAAATGTCGCTAATAAAGGTGGGCAAATTCCAGTGCTTCCTTTCAAATAAGGAGATACTGACAGGTATTCGACTGCCAGGTTTTCAAGACTATTGAGTACCTTATTCTGTACTCTATCAGATTCATCGTCCAACTATAACACCTCACCACCAGGATGATATGCTGGTTGTAATGGGTCAACACCGCCTGACTGAAAAGTTAGAAATACAATCTATATTAATATTTCAATAAATTCAAAGGGATAGTCGACAAAATATTCCTCAAGATTTATCGAGAAAAATAAAGAGGAAAAATTGTATAATATGGATAAAATGGTATTTGTTTACTTGGGAACTCCACCATTGTGCACTTCACTGCATCTGTTTTAGAATGCAAAGAAACTTCCGACTAAGATTTAGAACATAGATCATCGAACTATCTAACAAACGCACGAAGAGTGACGAATATAGCTCCCCATGATAATTCGTATCAGGTGGCTAAAAAGTAAGTTAAGGAACATAATTTTATGATCTTTGATGACTTTCTTCCAAGAAAAATAGTTTAAATTTCTCATAAATTAGAAAGTCCTAGCCGAAAATGTGATTACCAGATTTTGGGACACATCCCTAGCTTTTCGTTTACACACCCACCCATATCCGTCTGCTCATATCCGTCTGTTCATTTTGTGGAACAATTTATTATAAACTGCAAAGTCTATTTCCTGAAACTAAATAACAAACCTTAATTGTTCACTATCATGGTTCATAGTCATGGTACGTTGCTCATTTTAATCAATAACAACCTATTATAAGCTGCATAGTTTTTCTTCCTTCAAAAAAAAGGTTGATATTTCCTGAAGCTAGAAAACAAACTTTAATTATTATTTATCATAGTGTTTAATTTCCGTAAAATATAATTGTCCACTTAGTGATACATCTTTATCCTGGGAACTCTCGTTATGTGTATCTTGATGCGACATTACTTCATCAATTGATGATGTGGTGACCATCGTTGGAGCTCTGCACAGCTTCTGTGATGACTTAACGTCACGTTCAAAATCATCAGAAAAGAACGACTAACATGTCATCACCTGAAAAGAATGACGCAGAGAAGAACTTTAATCTGCATTTTTTTTCATGTCCTTTTGATCAACTGTGTCATTTTATATTTATCTTACGTTGCCTCTGCATATTTCCTTTTTTAACTCCATATAGTCCTTTTTCGAAACAGCAATTTGATTCTGCGATGCCTTCACATTTTTGTCTATTTTTTTGTCCGTTGATTTCTTCGCGTCCTCAAGGGCCTGCTCAGACTTGCATCTGTCATACATCAGACGAGTACATACACCCACTATGGCAAGAGATTGAGTTTTCACAGCTTGTGAATACTCTTCTTCTAGATTCATTTGTCAAGACATTTGCAAGACAATCAAACCTTTTTCGAACATCACTGGGTACCATCGGGAATTAGGGTCTTGCTAATATTCAGTATTCAAGATCACTGGTATCCGACCTTGGTGGTCAACTCGAATTATTGCTGAATAGATTTCGATTTTGGAACATTCTCAAAATGAATTATAACGTTCAAATGTGTCGAGTGTCTATGCTAACTAAATAGTAACAATAGCCACGCAGCCCCAATTTAAGTGTGGTGTTCACATTAATTCACACCAATAATGAATAATCCAGTATTGCACCTATGGTCACCTATAGATCCAGTGTCAGGTGACGTCAAACTGGGCGTTTTAGAGCAACGTCACGATTGGTGGAAAATTTCAGTCCAAGAGTCATTCTTGATGTTTCACATGCTCATATACCCCTGCTGTTTCGCACACGTTCTCTTTTCCCCGATGTAAATGGTGATGGGGGACATGGTGATTTGAAAGTGGGTGTGGGGACATAAACATTACACATACGGAACAATAGACATTTAAACAAGTTACTATTTGTGTGAGTCTAGTAAATTTTGACAAAAATAATTTTATCGTCAAGATGCGTTTGTTTCAGTGATTGAAGGTTTTTATCTTAAAATAGGTATAAAATTTAGCACGTTTGTAACCAGTGATCATAACAAATATCCCTAGTACAGAAAATAAACTTTAAGCAGTGCTTCAAAGTAATGAACGGGAGAAAATAGAAACAGAATTTCATTACATTGAGGATTTTAAATATTTAGAATTCATGCTATCGTTTTCAGAGTAAGTTTGATATGTCTCGTTAGTCAGCAGTTTGTAACTAAGCAGATGCTACTGAAAAGTTCATATAATCAAACAGGATACATTACCAATTTATTTATATCACAATTAACTGGTTATAAGACAGCTGCATTCTACATCCTGCTCGTCATCATCCATAGCATCAATGATGTCAGCTGGTTTCAACAGAGACACTCTCTATTCGAGTGGATTGGTATTTGAAAACAGTTTGTCTGGATGATCGTCTTATGGGGAGTCCCAAACATATGTAGATGGCTTCCTGTGCATCTATTTCTACATAATTCAGGAATTTATTTCCAACGCAGCACATCTGATCTTTTAAAGTACTGTTTCTTTCACGTGCCTCTTTGGTTGCCGTTCTCAATAGGTCACACATTCCCCTCTGTGATTTGGTTATATATGATGCGACGTAAATAGCACAAGCATAAACATCTGTAACACACTGGATGTCGACATTAGCTCTCCAAGCGGAAAGTAATGGACTATTGTAATTGTTCATCCGCGTTTCAGCAGTTGACCATTTCAAGACCACAATTGTTCGTTTTATTGAAGACCGGATTGTGAGAATGTAATCTTCTTCACTCAGTCTAAGTACTTGTAGTAATTGCTCGAAAGATAACTCTGAGTTCGCATCTTGTTCATTTAGTTGGACATGTATATCTTCCATGTTTTCTTCGGATCGTGAACTTGCGTTGTTGTAAAATCTGCTTCGATGAGAGGGTCCAAAAGAGTAGTACTTAACATTGGTGGCTTTTTGAAGCCGAATCGACACCTCTTTTCCTTTTTCATTCGACATGTATGACTGTCGATGTCGTTGTAACAGTCAGTTTGGCAAGTTCTTCGTCACCACTAGTGTTAATGGTATTACATGAAATGAATTTATCCATGAATTCAGAAATTTCTTCGATGCTACGTTCACCATACTTTGGCGCATTTCTACACCATAGAAGCATATGGACATGTGGCGGTTTCCTGTTCTGGTACTCTGGTCTGCCCGAATAATCTGCGTCTTCTCCCAGTGGATGGAGAGTAAGTAGACAGGACAAATATCGACATCAATTTTTGATAAGAATGATCAAAATGGCGACACATGTCACTCGGTTCTTCCCTAACAGTTGACATTTTTCATCTCTAGTACGCTGACTTATTTCATCATCAAGATAATACATTCGAAACTTTACCTACAATCTTCAATAAATGTGACCATTTGGTTTCTGCAGTAGAAAAAGTTACAAAGAATGTTGCTCTAACAAGCTGTCGGATCATGGCAAACAGGTCTTTACTATACTAAGGTGACCCATGACATTTGCAAGGCATTTGTAGGCCTTGTCTTTATGAATAGGCCTTGATCTTTAACATCTTTAGCCATTATATTTCGATTTTTTCTTTTGACCTTCCTATTAAATGGCTATTTGTGTTGTATCAATCAACGTCTTCATTTAGAGCTCTTTCGTTTTGAAGAATATGTTGTCAATTGACGTAGCAGCTCTTCTACCAGCATTTCGAAGCTCACTTTTAACTATTTCACTGTAAGTGACTCTCACTGGTCTTTCTTTTTCGGTAGTGTTGTCTTTGGCCACACAATATAGCTGGGAAAGCCAGGTCCTTAATAGCAGGATCTAAAATACACTCACAGGTACGTTGCCTTCTCTCACTGTCTTCTATGAAGTCCGGCACACTCACCATTTTGTCGGCAGATTGCATATGCCTCAATTTCATCGTCAACACCAAACTCACTCCAGTCTGTATCAGAGTCACGGTTTTTCTCTGCTCCTGTTCTACCTCATTTACTTCATGGTCAACTGCTTCACTTTCTTCAGAATCAAGTAGTTCAGAGGAATTGTCAACTTAGTTATTGATGCCACTGGCCATTGACTGTTATATGGTCTTTAAACAGATCTGTTCCAGATAATAGTTTGGCTCCTTCTCGTACTAACTCTTGTCTTATGTTAAGGCAATATAGGTGTTTGTAGCGTAGTCTTCTTTTGAGAGTTGCTTTCATTTTTGCATATTGGGTGTGAGTCTTGGGAATTGGACTGACGTTGGTGGAATCTTGCCTTTTGAAATATGACTCTTGCAGGTCTTACACAACCATTTGACACCATCAATCCTTCTTACATCAAGCAGTCTTCTGGTTTTGAGAGTTTTTGTGACCATGCCGTCAAATCTAACAACACTGTTGCGGTACAAAAGTTGTTTGCAGCAACAAAAACTATGAATTGGCCCTTGGGATACATTGCATGAAAATTGTTGTACAGGTGACGGTTTGAGAGCTTGTTTTCTTCTTTCATTCTCCCTCGTCCTTTGTGAAAGAGCATTGTCTTCATTGTTTTCGTTTCTCAGGTCTCGTAATTGTTTCACGCTTTCGTTCCTTCTCTTTGGGAGCAGGGTCTTTACGTTTCTTGACTCTCGAACTTATATCACGCTTTCGTTACTTTTCTTTGAGAGCATGGCCTTTACGTTTCTCGACTCTCGAACTTGTTTCACGCTTTCGTTCCTTCCGTTTAGAAGCAGGGTCTTTACGTTTCTCGACTCTCGAACTTGTATCACTCTTTCGTTCCTTTTCTTTGAGAGCAGGGTCTTCACGTTTCTCGGCTCTCGAACTTGTCTCACGATTTCGTTCCTTTTCTTTGATAGCAGGGTCTTTACGTTTCTTTTATTACGCTTTCGTTCCTTTGTTTTGATAGTAGGGCCTCTTCGAACTTGTTTCCCGCTTTCGTTCCTTCTCTTTAGAAGCAGGGTCATGACATGCATTGACTCGAGCTTGATTCACGCTTTCGTTTCTTCTCTTTGCAAGCAGGGTCTTTGACGTTTGACTACTCTTGTAAATGTGTCACGCTTCGTTTCATTGTCGTTGTAATATCCATCCAGTCTCTTTCGTTTACTTGCAGATGATGATCTCTCTTTTGAAGCAGATTCTGAAGCACTCCTCCTTTTCATGTATTCTCTGAAATACTGACGCATGCCATCTCTAGCATCTACCTACTAAGGAGAGGACAGAGTTTAAACGTTTGAGAATCCTTATAAAATTTGATTCCTCTCTAATAGAGGTCACTCTATATTAGCTCAGTGGCTTAGGGTCAAAGTTTAGCAAAATCGTGACAGACCGGATTAAAGCATGAAACTTTGCCGATAGGTAAAATGGGATATGGGAAACAGTTTTGGAGGGGGTGCCCGGGCTGCAGGTCATGGTTCAGGAAAATATCTGGTTTCCATGGTAACGGCATAAAACATTTGGGGAAAAGTGAAATAATGCCGCAGTTTGGAAACAGTTACAAAACATATCTTCAATCCACGCAGAAATGAAAAACACGTTGTTCTATGATCAGGACGTGGCTAGAGGGTCTCCGCTGGGGGTGTCCGCCTTGGAAATTTCAACTGGACCCTCCAACTTGATCCACACCAAAATTTGGTTCTGGTCCAACCATTTTTGACGGAGATATGTCCCTTTTCGACTCAGATGTGACATGTGGATGATAATACAGGTCAAATTCGAAAATGGTTTGGTTCAATGAATGTTATCTGATTTGTGCCCCTTTTGACTCAGAATTTCTTTTTAATTTTTGGTGTCTGGGACGGGAACTTCATTTAGTGTATACAATTTTACCCTCTCTGTTAAACTTTCCACCAACTACTCAAGGTCTCATGGGAGCATGATTCTCTCAGTCCATATCCATACTGCTATGTACCTGTACTCCCATATATATATCTCATATATATTTTGAAGACCTCTGTCTGTATGTATGTTTGTTTGTTTGTTTGTTTGTCTGTCTGTCATTAATACAAATCTACGATTCTCGACCGATCGGGACGAAACTTGGTACGTGTGTGTAGTTTGACCACGCGGTGAACGTTGTCGTATTGGCGAGCCCGTGCGGCGCCCGCTTCGCGCATGCGCAGACGAGATCTCGGGAACGGGTGGAGCTATCGACTTGAAATTTGCTATGTGAATGTATCTTGCCCCGGATACGAATTTTATCGGGTCGCCGAGCCCGTGCGACGCCAGCTTCGCGCATGCGCAGACGAGATCTCGGAAACGGGTGGAGCTATCGACTTGAAATTTGCTATGTGAATCTATCTTGCCCCGGATACGAATTTTATCGGGTCGCCGAGCCCGTGCGACACCAGCTTCGCGCATGCGCAGACTAGATCTCGGAAACGGGTGGAGCTATCGACTTGAAATTTGGTTTTTGAATAGCCCGGACAACGTCGCCCGGACAACGTCGGGCTCATCGGCTAGTCTATACTATATATTTTGAGACTTCGTATATATGTGTGTATGTGTGTACTTCATAGAATCCAAAACGCGTGTACAGATTGAGCTCAAACTTCCTATGTAAGTGTCAAATTCCACCGACACGACCGTGGTCGCGGTTTAGAAAAGCTCAGAGCACCCGTTCTCCAATCTCAAATCACAGCAAAGGCACGGCGTGGGTTAATCAAGTCATTATTTAATGAGCGTTTGTTTTTGACGCATCTCTATAAAGAGCGTCTGTTTGCCATTCAACGTTATTTGCATCTGCAGAGAGATATACGGAACATACATTAAATTTAAAAAACATTTGTTTCTGACCAACCCTGCGAGCACGGATGGCGCGCTTTGTTTTTACAGTATATAGTTATATACCGAAATCATCCCAGATAATCACGAATATAGCATCAGATTTCTCCCCAGATATACCCTTATAAAGCTACTGGAATCTGCCAATCTACGGGAAATTCCAGGGAATGCCGATTGAGCTCAAACCTGCTACCCACGGGAAGTGTCATATATATGAGTGTGTCCTTTATAGACTCGAACCGATTGAGCTCAAACTTGCTAAATAAGAAAATAGCCCCCAAGCCGTAAATATCAACAACAACGATATTACTAAATACACGTTTTCGGCAATGTGAGAGTTTTCGGGGAGCCGTGATGACAACAACAACGACCCGAAGCCCTGAATGCCAACAACAGATTCAATGCAATGTTATCTATTATGCAGAGATATTTCACGACATTACGACGGGTACGGCAGACTCAAAATATTATGCAGACAGATTTCCCGACGGGAAGCGTTTGTTTTAAATTCAATGCAATGTTATCGTAGAGAGATTTCACGAAACAAAGAATGCGTTGTCTGTCGTTCCTAGGAAGGGGGGATTTCTACGGGTAAATTTTTCCGCCAGAAACAAAAAAATTTATTAAAACAATTCACAATTTAATTAAAACAATTTAAAATTAAAAAAAATTAACAATAAAAAAACAATTCAGAAACAAAATATATTAAATTTAAAAAACATTAAATTCATATTCAAAAATGTCATGTTTCTGAAACAAAGCCATGGTACGAATGCCGCCAGTGGCGGGCTAACCTGCTAGTCTATTATATATTTTGGAAGATCTGTCTGTCTGTGTGTCTGTGTGTTCGCGATGGACTCGAAAACGGCCGAACCGATTTCGATTAAACTTGGTATGTGGGGGTATTTTCGGCCGAGAACTGGCATAGGCCTATTAATTTGTCCGTGCGACGTGACCTTGACCTTGAAATAGGGTCATTTCAAGGTCAAACGCCCGAATATCACGGGATTTCGATGAAACTTGGTATATTGGGGTATTATCGGCCGGGGAGTGGCATAGGCTCATTAATTTGTCCGTGTGACGTGACCTTGACCTTGAAATCGGGTCAATTCAAGGTCAAATCGCCAATTTGTATTGGATTTCGACGAAATTTGATACATGGGGTTACTTATGTCCACTGAGTGTTTTGGACGGGTCAAATCGTGACCCCGACCTCACCTTGACCTTCTAAATGATCAATTCAAGGTCAAATATGGTAAAACCGGATGGATTTCGACGGGCACGTTTGTCGGGTACTTTTGTCCGTGCAGTATTTTGGACTGATCAAATCGTGACCCCATTTGACCTTGACCTTTAAAATGGACAATTCAAGGTCAAAGCCCGGACGAAGTCGAGTCACCTTCTAGTATATATATATATGGGATGTACCATTTACCCACCCCATCATAATGGTAACACATTAGGGTACATAAAAATACCAAAGAAGTTAAGTTATGGGGTGGTTGAACCAGGGGTCCTACCAGCTCATGGACTAATGCAACAATCTGAGGTAGGTTAATCATAAAGACAAATAATATGACCTAAAGTGATAAAGACAGCTATTTTACAATGACCTTGACCTTTCACGATGACATTGACCATTGAGATGAGTACTGACGGTCCGTTATGAGAATATATTTATATAAATATTATTATATACATATCCACCAATAAGTCCACTCCTATCACCAATATACTTTATATATGATAATTTTCCATAATTCTCAGAAATCACACTGTTGCTATGGTAACACTAATTTTAGGAAACTAAGTGATAAGAAGCTTGTTAACGTTGGTTTCCAATGTCTCCAGTATATGGGCTTTATGAACAAAATATGTTGCTGAAAATTCATAAAACATTTTACGAAACCTATTTTTGTTATTACAAATGGCAGGCTATAACCATGGCAAAGATGGGCAGCTCAGATAAAAAATGGTCATAATCAAACAGTTCAAACTGGGAAACGAAATACATCTATAAGGCAGTTCATACAACAAATTGAAGGCAAGAACCCTCCGATTCTACATAAATTACATGGTTTGGGGTTATTTGCGAAATAAATGCATTTAGGGACAGGTGAATGTAGAATTACTTGTTGTATATGAACATATTATTAAATGACCTTGACCTTAGTGGATGACCTTGACAGATATGCCTCTCCCCATTTATATTATGAAGTGGCCAACAACTTGTATTCTCAACTTAGATACTAATATCAAACATAGTACCCATTAGTTTCACAGAAAGAGTTATTTCCCGTTTCCTCCAATTTTCCACTTGCCGTTGCCATGGAAACCAGATTTATTCCTCACAAGTATCAGGTAGTCCGGGCACCCCCGCCAAAAAGACTACCGTTTGTTCAAAGAACATATGTACCAAATTTCATGATTTAATCCGGCCAGTCACGATTTTTTTTTTTAATCCACTGGGCTATATCTGAAAGTATCATTTTACTAATGACTGTGATTGCAGTCTACCAAGAATGCTGAAAATAAAAAGATAATTTCAAATCAGTAGGTTGTGCTGATAATGCTAACTCTAGTCTGTACTGGGAAATTGTCAACCGACATATTTATCAACTAATTGACAACTTAACATCTCACACTTGAGACAAATTACTATTCAATTACCTAATGTAAGAGACAATGTTCAAACACATCTGATATTGGAAAACACTTCACTCTCTGCAACATGTTGAACTTTGGTTACATAAGATAAATACAAGCTGCGTGCATGTGTGCTGGAGTAGGACTGTACTCAGTTTGTACATATAGCATGCGAGGTGTTGTTTCACCTCTGTACTCAGTGAAATTCCGAAAACTCAACAACACAATGATGGTTCTGAGTTTGATTATAATTTTCTAATGACAGGCTATGATATCAAAGACGGTACCAAGTTTAGAAAAGACAGTTCGTCAAGTTAGAATAAATAATATGTTTGAAAATTACCATTTTCTCCTTGATTCTTTCCGCTTGTTCGTTAAGGTAGTTTTCCATGTTCTTAGTCATATTACTATACAGTGATGATGGCAGACTCAACGGTAGCGATGAGTCTGCAGGGCCTGATCTGGCCAATTATCTGTTTCAGAAGCCATATTAATAACCCTAGATGTCTGAAAGTGGTTAATTGGGTTGGAATGAGACACCATTGTGTTTCATTCTAAAATACACTTGTACATTTGAAAACGTATTACAATTCCATTTGTGGCCATTGTGTAATAATAAGTTAATAAAATCAACTCACTGATGGGGTGCTGTCCAGCAGACGTTGATCTGATGATGTTGAAGAGCAGGGAGCATGATCACTTTTCAACTGATTATTGCCATGAGGATACAATTGTGATTTCGGTTGAATCGATGCCTGAAAAAAATGGGAGAATTAATTATACTGTAGTACAATCTCACACAAATGTGGATCCACGCGTGATACAAACAAGAGTATCATTAGAATATAAATAGTGTAAGTTAGACACATCCACATTAAACAGTAAATGAGGAGTAAAAAAATATAGATGCACGGTTCTTGGTCATTTATTTCACCTCGTATCAGGACCATGCTAACTCCAATTTTGTAGGGGTTTCACATCTTCGAAATTTATTATTTTGTTTATGGCCATTGGGTTATAATAAGTTGTTAATACTCACCGATGGGGTGTTGTCCAGCAGACGTTTGTCTGGCGATGTTGAAGAGCAGGGAGCCGGATCACTTTCCAACTGATTATTGCCATGAGGAGACAACTGCGATTTTGTTGAATCGATGCCTGAAAAAACTTGGAGAATTAACAATGCTCTAGTAGATATCATCAGTTGAATTCTCTCACACAGATTGATAAATAATACATGCAACAATCTCCGCTGTTCAATTACATAAAAAACTAGTAATAAGTCTGTAATTAATGGCTATGATGTTGCATCAAAATAGGAAAGTTATGAGGTTAAATATCAAAACCATGCAGCTAAAAAATCACTGAGATTAGCACATAAATATACCTAAAGCAACATAGCCTGTTGCGTCTTCTTTCAAGCTCTCGTGTTGATGTCAAACATATCCTGTTGTGTATTTTATCAAACTCTCGTTTAGATGAATCCGATCATATTTTTTTTCAATTTCGGCATTATTCACTGATTATTCCAAGAAATTTTGAAAAACCTAAAATGAAGAAGGAATGAGTTATTTACTCTTATTTGTAATTTATTTATATCAGAATTACAACAATTAGAAAGCGATAGTGTAAAAAATCAAAGTAACATGTTTTTTCCAATGGTATCTGCAACATCTAGAGTCCTTTTGAAGCCTTCAAAAATCAAAGTACTTAACATGTTTTTCTCAAAGGGTATATGCAACATCTAGAATTCTTTTGAAGCCTGTCAAAATCAAAGTAACATGTTTTTTCAAAGGGTATCTGCAACATCTAGAGTAATTTTGAAGCCTACTCCTGTGATTCTTCAACTTCAGAAGTCGTACTCTCTTCATCTTCAAAGCTACATTTGAATATATTGTCCCAATCTTTATCTTCACTCTGTTCAGTGGAATGAAGAGTGATGCCTTCGTCAAAGCTATCATCAGTAAAAAAAAATGCTCATTTCAGCTTTCATCATGCTCATTTCGTCTTTCATTGCTAACAATTCCTGACGCAAATCGTAAATTGTCTTAGATTTATTTTTTTGCATTTTTCACCGTCATTCCCTGCTTCTCTTTTCGGCAGCTCTATCGATTTCATCACTAATATCCGTAACGGCACTCATAGCCTTGTCTACACTATAACTCCCTGTTTTCATTCGGGCGAATGTCCCAACTATTTGCAAGGTGGAAGACTTGGTTGACACACTATCCAATCTATAAATTTTACTGAACATAGACATTGGACACTGAAAATCGTCAAAAGAACAGACATGGTCCGCGCCGACCTAAAATTCTCTTGCCAATAGTTTTGCAAAATTTTAAGTTTCAATTATTTTAGAAGTCGTCAAATTGAATTGGCCCAAAACTAAGGTGTCTGTGAGAACATGACACACCTTACTGCAACTTATCACGGTAGCATGAACCAAACAGTTTTGGGAAATTTGGCAAGTGCCAACGCGAACCCTGCACACGGAATAGACACGACTAGATACAGTATTGTTATGGAGATGCACTTGGGGGAGCCATGTCATTCTGTTCACAAAGCTACAAGGCTTCGATCAAAATAAGAGATCTCCGCATCGAAAAAAGAGTGAACATGTTGAAGAATCTCATGTAGTCAGAATAAGCTTCATTGAGGACTCTATGTATTGTACGAGTCATTTGACTGCATTAAGGTGTGTTCACTGTCAAATTACATTTATCGTCATAAGAATAGATATATGTTGGCAACAACAATATATACCACTCGAGATCTCATTACTGATGAAAACTATGCTATTTTGAGGAAGGGTGTTCACCTCGATATACAGAGGAAACGTTGGTAACATGTCTTCTAACATTTATACATGTGTTTATTAATGTATTCTGATCTGATTCATCCATGTACTCAGTTTGAAATCAATCAGGTAATTATTATTACGCGCGCCGCGTGTATAACTGGTGGCGAGTTTCTCTTTTCTCGTGGGGGCTGACATTATCAATGGGTGTTTTATTAGTTTTATTTATAGAATGGGAATTTTTGGGATGATTAGAAGTCAAACTGCGAGCTGGAGGCCGAGTCCGGTAAAAGGTGTAGTTGTTGAATTTCAATTTCGTTTATTGCCGTAATCGACGTTGATTAATGTTGATTTTTGGTTTGTGATAAACTATATGTCAATTACAAATAATAGAAATGTTTGCAGCCCACTGGGGGTTGTGGTCGGAGACGGTCGAGTCGGCCGCCGGTTCGTTAAATAGGTGCTGGTTGTTATTGTTATTTTAACGGAATTCTGAGTTGGTCATTCGCAAAACCAATATATTTTATATTCTACAATTACATTCTTGGGTTTATAATATATTATCTTGAGCGCGTTACCATTTCTGACATTGGTTTTCTTGTATGTCGAACACAGACACACTCAACTGCAGCACACATTCAGGAGTGGCACAGTGGAGGGGTCAGATGGCTACAGCCCCCTGTCGGGGAGCATAGCCCCTGCTTCGGGGAAAATCCTGGCGCAACGCCTGCACACATTTGAACTTGATAATTTTAATTAGTTATAAAGAAATATCTAACATTAGAAGGAAAAGCAAAATAATAAAAGTGGTAAAAAACCAGAGAAAGAGCAAAATGATAAAGGTGGCCATTCAGTCACATGCCCCTAAAAACGGTGTTTTGTTTTAGATAAACATTGGCCTTGTAGAGTAACTCTACCGATAAAGAATTACAAGAATGTGAATCTTGAGCTGTAATTTCACGTTATTAATTTATATATTACAATCAGATAACTGTTGCTATAGCGTCCATCCAGAAAACAAAATATTCTGCAAACTCTAAGTCGACAAAAATCATAACTCCTGCCAAAAATCCTCAAACCCCACATTTATTCGAACGTTATTCATATTTTTATGTGATTTAGGTGGATATCAAATAAATCCATTGTCCAATTTTGATAGTTAGTAGTTAAATTGTTAGTAATAAAACATAATTATGAACGTATGTCCATAACCCTTCAGCCACAACGCACTCTCGTTAGGAATATGTTATAATCACATTACATGTTTGGAACATTTTGGATCCTCAAAGCATAAATGCTTTTTTATTTTTTAGACTATTATTTTGTAGTTTAATTGCGCACTCCAGCACCATGGTTTGTCAATACACACTATTGAGTGTGTTTTGCGTGTCTATATCTCGAATATGACCATGTGTAAAATACACAGACTACTGGCATTTGATCGTGTGTCCTTCTTTTGCAGGTATTATAGTGGAGGAATTATTCGACCTCTGTGGAGAGTACTCCGATAGATACGTTGATACTGGGTGAGTTCTTTGACCCGGTAGACTATCACCTTTCGTGCGCCAGCAAGTTCTTGATATTAACATCCTTGCAGCGATGTCTTCAAATAACCGCGGCAAGTTCTTTGATATAGATATCCTTGGAGCGATGTTTTCAAATAACCGAAGAGATTAAAGTGGGAGAGCATTTTGTTAATTGAATGGGTCTGCACCCTTCATATCTCAAACACTAAGGGTGAGATACTGTTTCCAAAAAAAGAAGGGAACCAAACATGCGAATAGGGTTTCTCTGGCGAAGAAGTTTTGAGAAATTTACTCCGATTATAAAAGGAAGGTTACAAAATAACTTCTTTATAATGTTATGCCAATTGCGGAAAAGTGGAATATGGCGAACAAGGCCTAAACATGAAAGTGATTATATATCAACTAAATGGTGTTACATGTTGAAGTGACCGTCGTATATCTAGTACATCACATACCAATTTGAACATGATGATTTTCCCCTAATGTTTGTGCATTACGATGGGGATCTTTCATGATTAATGCACTAGGGGCAGCGGAATATGAGAAATTAACAACAACAAAAATAGATCATAATATGATTTTTGTCAATGACCTTGACGATAGCAATTGACCATGACTATGGGCCCTATTGACACAGTCTGTTTGATGGACTATTAATGGCACTGTGAGTTAATATCACTTGTTTAAACACGAGGCTATTGGTTTCAACAGTGGCCTTTGTTTTCAACTTTTCTTCAATAATTTGTTGGCGTTGCCATGGAAACCAGATTTGATCACGACACAGGACCCATCACACGGGCATCCCCATCCTCCAAAAAGTTTTCCCTATAACTAGGCAACATATCAGTGAAGTTTTATGCTTAAGTCACTAAAGTCACGATTCAACCCTTTAGGGACACCACAACTAGTATAGTAATGAAGAAAAAAATAAATCTGGTCCCTCATATATCAGATTCGCCTTCCCATGTGCCAGATAACGGTCGCGTCATCTAGTATGGTAATCAAGAGAGAGAAAATCTCCATACTAGTTGCCCGCCCTCCTTCACCAATACCCATATACCACGGAACAACTGACTGACTGTATACTGACAATAATATTGTCTGGGATGAGTATTCCTATTAATAACAGTACTACCGACTTAGTATAGATGGTACACCAGAGAGAGAGAGAGAGAGAGAGAGAGAGAGAGAGAGAGAGAGGAGAGAGAGAGAGAGAGAGAGAGAGAGAGAGAGAGAGAGAGGAGAGGAGAGAGAGAGAGAGAGAGAGAGAGAGAGAGAGAGAGAGAAGAGAGAGAGAGAGAGAGAGAGAGAGAGAGAGAGAGAGAGATCCCCAGCTAGTACTCACACAGACAATTGACTCGGATGAGAAAAACGACATATAATAGTACTACATATTAGTATCGATCGTACTCAAAAGAGAACAGATCTGGTCAATAATATTGTGAGACCGCCATCCCCAAAACTCATATATGTCACCAAACGACACTGGTTCTACTAATGGTTGGGGTGAGTATGGCGGTGTATAACAATCTGTACCAGAGTTGTCCATCTTATCGATATATTGGTAAAATAGATCAACTCTGATAGAGACTAGGTGAATTATATTCATAAATGCAAACTAGTATGGTACTCGAAAGAATACAAATCTGGTCAATAATTAAGGCGGGGGCAACATAAAAGCCGGAGCAGCTATTACCAGCCATCCGTGGTCCGACCGCATATGGATTATCGTGTTTACATATATTCAACTGTGTGTAAATAAAACGTCCGGATGATCTGTGCACTTGGGATCGCAGTTATTGTTCTCAAACAACACAACACACGTGTCTCTATTGACATAATGCTCGCAATAAAAGCGCATGCTGTGAATGTGGAATGCATCGGGCTGGTGTTTGTTAACTTTGGGCTTTTTATTATGGAGTTCCAGATACGGGACCAATGCAAAATCAGCCTTGATTTAGACCCTTATTTTTTGCGGAAAAGGACTCATTTCGGCCAATTTGGCCGTTTACTTCATGTCTGTTTTTCATCTGACGTGTGTGTCGAATAAATGATGTGGAGGATTTATGTAAATGTTAGCCCAAACTACATTTCCAAGTAACGATGGTTTTGTTGTTTATTTTGAGGAATAATACCGCGTCAGATGAATTCACCCAAATATGTTAACAGTTGTCGTGTAAAACATTCGGCAGTAGGTTAGCGTTATTTAGTATTTGTGGATGTCCTTTAACATGGGGAAAATAGACTACTGCGCTTGAACGAGCATGTGAATTTGTCGTTTTTAATGTATAGCAACTTGATAATCAATAACAGAGGCATTCTCTGTCAAATATGGTCGCTCTATTTACGGTAATAATTGCGGAACTTTCTAAAGTAAACTACGCGTAAACGGATACATACGGTAAATTATAGAAGGTGCCGGAATCGGCCTAATCGCCCCAGAGCCAACTCGCCCCAGTCGACGTGTGTCAATTCGGTACCTACTATAACATGTACCCGAGGATGAGTCCGGCTCGGAATAAAATATGTATACGGGTGTTATATAGCGTTTTGTCCGTTGTTTCTCAATGAATATTATTGAAATTTGGTGTATATGTCCGGGCTGGGACATGGAATACAACAACGTTTGAATTGTTTTTAAATTTACAAATTTGTTGATTTTATTAATTATTTTTTTCGTTCTGAAAACACACTATAAAGTGTATATAATATAATAACGAACACGAGACATACATAATTTATAAACTGTTAACAAAATATATCAAATTCAATACATGACAAAGATGACTCAGTGGAGTTTATAAAGTGAACATAAAAACATTGAGGTAAGAATCTTTTTAAGGAATGCAACTTCATTTAATGATAATAAACACATAATTAAAATAACAAACATAAGACATACATAATTTATAAACTGTTAACAAAAGATATCAAACTCAATACATGACAAAGATGACTCAGTGAAGTTTATAAAGTGAACATAAAAATATTAAGGTAAGAATCTTTTTAAGCATTACCAAACCGTTTAGCACAGACCACAGTCCACTTCACTCATCCGATCATCACCAAACTTCATATTTATCTTGATATTGATCTATCAGATGAGAGCTATCAAATATTTTTTTTAATTTCATAGGAAAAAATGGTCGCCAGCGGCCATATTGCATTTACGTTATATGTTATCGCGTTATGTCGATATCTAGTATTACTTAGAAATTTCACCTTTCCAGATTCATAATTGCTCGATTGACTGTAACAGATGAAATTATTCCCCTCTTCGGATAGAGTGTCACTGAAACTTTATTTTGTCAGACTGTCTGTATAATCACTGATTATATATGGCAATAATCTGTAATAAGATGTAGCACTATTTTATTTTATATTTACACGCAGTGCTGTTTTTATACAACAATTCTAATTCCCCCCTAGACCATCGTGTGATCGACCATACATCGCGCGAGGACCTGGTTGAATTAAGGGGGGTTTTATGGATCACTTCTGTCCTCAAGCTAGATTATACTTATGACATTTAATGGCATGTTTCCTAACGTGGAGGGTTAGATATGCTTGAGAAACCACCACTCTTTAATTCACACCAAGTTCTCAGCTGTCATGAACCCATAGCCATGATATATGGTTTATTTTATGTATACTAGTAATATAGTTATTTTCAGTACCTTTATATACCAGTACTGTGTATAACAATGCATATAAATTAATCAATGTATACATGTATATTGATTCAACGGATTCAGTGGTTTTGTCCATCAGTCTATCAAATTTGCGGGGAAAACATGGCCACAAGCAGTACACCCTGCTAAATTTCGAATTTGAATCAATTGGCGCACCCTGCAGCCAGCTTTTATTGGAGAACTTTTTCTCATGTGGATATTTTGGGTCACCGCTAGATGTGAGCCATATTTTGTTCTCAAACTGTCCTTGTGAAGACATCACTGCCAGCGGTGATCTTCAATTTTACTATTTTTATGGCTAAATAATTTGGTTGATACTACAGACGACACCCCTTGTCCGATCGTCACCAGATTCCACAATGATCTTCTGGATAACCAGCGTGAGAGTAATCTAATTTTCCCGAATTTCGTTAAAAAACATTACCACAGGCGGCAATTTGGTATCTTACTCTTTGATCCTCTTTTGCATGACTGAATTGTTTAGCAACTGTACAGACATATCCCTCATCTGATAGTCACCAAACTTCATATTGATCTTCGGGCTGACAACTAGATGGGAGCTATCGAATGCTTTGAATTTTTTTGGAAAACATTGTCGCCAGCAGTCATCTTCTATTTTGGTTTTTATATACATGTATATCTCTTCATGCGGATAGCCAGTATTACGTAGGTACTTCAACTTTCCGCATTCCTGTCATCATTTGAAATATAAAAATTTACCTGATACATGCACCCTTCAAAATTTGTTTCGTCGTATCTATTTGAATGACCCGCATGGTAATATTGATACAGATATATTTGTCAAACATTTCTTTGTACAATATACAGGTATTTAGTTTGTAAATAAATCTATAAATATATAATAGTAGCTGGTGGACCCGACTTCGTCCGGGATGTTCCCCTCTGATTTTCGGAGAATTGCGCGATTTAACCTTGAATTGACTATTTTAAAGGTGAAGGTCATGTCGGGGTCACGATTTGACCCGTCCAAAACACTCCCCGGACAAAAGTCACGACAAAAGTACCCGTCGAAATCCGCCCGGCTTTACCCGATTTGACCTTGAATTGACAATTTTGAATGTCAAGATCAGGTCAGGGTCATGATTTGACCCACCCGAAACACTCCTGGGACAAAAGTAACAGCAGGTATCAAATTTCGTTGAAATACTTCCGTTTTACCAGATTTGACCTTGAATTGATCTTTTTGAATGTCAAAGTCAGGTCGGGATCAAGATTTGACCCGTCCAAAATACTCCCTGGGTATCAAATTTCGTAAAATCTGTCAGGCAGTTTTCCCGGCCAT
Source organism: Siphonodentalium dalli (assembly GCA_032622095.1). Classification (NCBI taxonomy): domain Eukaryota; kingdom Metazoa; phylum Mollusca; class Scaphopoda; order Gadilida; family Siphonodentaliidae; genus Siphonodentalium; species Siphonodentalium dalli. Next base: position 113,234,484 of record CP136062.1, on the reverse strand, counting down.
AGCTAACAGACAAACAGACAGACAAATGTCCAAAATATATATTAGACTAGCTGATGTACTCGACTTCGTTCGGGCTAGTTAGGGATTTTTTTTGTGATCGCCTCCATCTGGACAGTACCCAGTATATACAGCGTCTGGTCAAACTATTGTTCAATTGGTCCAGAAACATGCCTATATCAGCACGTTCGAGAACATGGTCCCACGTGAAATTGGACCCGTCCATATTGCTCCCGGGATCGAAGTAGTCCTACACACAACTTTTTAGTCGGATCGGTCAAGGTCCAGAAACATGCCTATGAGCGAGGTCAAGTTGACACGTTAAATACCAAATTCGAGCAGTGTTAGAGTCTATAACACATACACACATGCATTCATGCATACACACACACATACATACATACATACACACAGACAGGTGTTTCAAAATGTATAATCGATAGCTACAACAATTCTATGGTAGATAGTTCACGGTCGACCTGATGCATGCATCTTAGTTTTCTTGTATATCTAGTCACGGTGTCGTCCGGTATCTCGCGTGTTTATCTAATAAAACACCGACGACGTACTATGTTATAACTTAATTTAGGGCCTACCATAACTGATATATCTTTTTAAAAACATACACCCACACTATAATAGAATAGAATAGAATATTTATTGCAATACACCAGATATATAGGTAGTTGCAAGCTACACAATGAGTTAAAACTTAAAACATGTAAATACAAACGAACATAAATTGTGTTCAATAACTTCAATATAACTGTTTGATGCAATGTATCGTCATTCAACGACCACCAATAACTTCTCAGGTGTATCTCTATAATATACTAAACTTTCAAAGACCCCCTTCTGAGAAAGAGCAAACGGTATTTATAATCTTTGCATCATCATTTCTCACACTCGTTTGAAATTTTTCACTATCGCTAATTTTTGAAAATTCACCCTTATTTTCTTGAATATCTCGAAATAGTCTTGCCCTGAGATCAGAGTATATATGCACTACACTCGATAACAAAGTGATATTCAGTTTCAACACGTGACTGATCGCACATTGTACACGATCTGTTTTAACTGGAGTTTTCGGTTGTTTATGTCTACCTTTCTCTATTTCCAGTTGTGATTACTAATACGAAGTCTTGTAAACATTTCTCGCGCTTCGTGGCATCGTGTATTTTCGAGGAAAGGCTCCATTATAGACTTATCCTTAAATGATCTACACGTACGAAGCTTATTTGCTCCAGACGATTTTTCATCATCGTATATATCGCGTATAAATTTCGCGATGTGTCTTGATTTTAAATCATTCACTATATATTTGTCATTTGCAGTTAGGTTTCCGATGTCATTAACTTTTATGTTATATGTTGCTAAAATTTGCATCCAAGTGTTGGGTAATGTACACTTTATTGATTCAGAGAATGAATCAGAAAGTATGCCTGTATCTTTTCTTTGCGAAATTCTACTCATATATTTGAAAAGCTGAACAATCGCGTCATTGGTTATTGGGAACCGACCTAGCTCGGCTCTAGAAGCATGGTTAAATGCTTTCTGGTTAATACCTAATATTCGTTTACAGAATTCCAGGTGTGCTTGTTCACACGGATTATTATCAGTACAACGAAAATTTAGATCGATTGACCAAATTTCACAACCATATAACAGAATGGGTTTAATAAGTTTATCGAATAACTTACATAGCTTTGATTGCTTTTGCACTTATGTTTTCCTGTGTTTTTTTCGGGGTCGTCCTGTTCACCCGCGGCTATTGTTTCGGGTAGGTGTTGGGGCGGATGTGATAATCCCTAACATCACAGAGCTGCCGACTATAGTTTTTATCATAATTGTTACTGGGAATTGGTGGCGATGGCTAATTTCGACGGCGATGAGCGGCCGGACGATGAGGATAATTGGGGTTTTTGGAAAATTCAAAACTCGAGGAATACAGGCTTTTGTTTAGATTCGGATATGGTAAACATAAAGAGCGTTATTTGTTACTGTTTTCCTGATATGGAAATAATAAAGAGCGTTTATATCACGTGTGTGTGATTAACCAATAGAATTGCGCTGTATTATGTAAACAGAAGCACAGCCTCTGTAACACGAGCAGGCTCTTGTTTACGTACATCACCGTACGTCTTGACGACAATATACTATTTACGCGCTGATTATGTTTGGCATATGAACAAAACTATATATATTTGAATATTCCTTCTGTTGATGGCGATTTGAACAAATATGAATATTTCTGCAACGAACGCCGTCCGTGCCTTTAAACACAAAGATCGGACTAGCTCGACAAAGATCACAGACAATGACTGCTGGTTATTGCAAGCTTGTATTTTGAAGATGTCAAGAATATACATATATGGTAAGCTGAAACACCTATTTATCTATAAAAAAAACTGGTCCGAATTGTGCTCACTATAGAGCGTTCTCAGCTATATGCGTGACCATGTAAATGATGATAAACATGATACACATAAATGCCCCCCCCCCCAAAACGATGCATGTATATGTGCCTTTAAAATGTTTTGGATTCAATGCCTTGTCTTGAAGTTTACCGTTACCACGAACTTGGCAAATTGAGTAGCCTACAAGCCGTACATTTTCTCAACAGAATCATTTTGGTTTATACCAAACTCGGAGCTCTATCAACATAACCCAAATACATCAGTCGTGTGAGTCTCGTTCGCAATTTTTTATATATATATAATAGAACAAAGCACAAATCATGCCATCTAATTAAACTGGTCCGGGGACATAGATAGAGGCAATGTATTGTCCGGGATCGGACTAACACCAAGTTTACACACAAATAGAACTATTCCAACTGTGACAGAACATTTCCCAAAAATATAGCTAAATATCAAAATAAAGAGTTATTTGGTCAGCAGAATCTCACGTTTTGGCTTCGGCTTCGATCCGCAAACTAAAAGTTGGATGTTGTGATAAATTAGATTTCATCAAACAATTTCAATAGCTTGAATTTATTTTAATATTCCAAGTTTTAAAATGTAGACATTGCTCTAAATTGTTGCTATGTACGCGGACGCCCACACCCATCTCGTGAACTCGGTATTTCTCAGGTCGGAATGTAACGCTTCGAAAAGACAATTAGCAAGTTTGGCTATACAATTTAAACTGCATATTATAGACGAAAAACTGCTACTAAATGCCAAGTATACCTCTATATCGTCGACCTTTTTGTACGATTACTCGAGTCAAAATTTGACACCGATCGAGTAAGGTTTCAATTTTCAGTTTGAAAACGATTACATTTACAACAATCACCACGCCCGTCGAACCCCCCTCTTTCTTTCGTTCTCTATCTCCTTCCCTCTCTGTCTCCCACACTCTCTCTCTCTCTCTCTCGCTTGATCGATATATATATATATATATATATATATATATATATATATATATATATATATATATATCTCTCTCTCTCTCTCTCTCTCTCTCTCTCTCTCTCTCTCTCTCTCTGTTCTCGATTTTTTTCTGGCATGAAGAGGATAACAAATAATCAGGATATGACGTATTATCAACGTACAAGAAAGAGAAAGAACATTGCGCCTTTAAATGGTCGCCACCAATAATATACTCCCAATGGGGTATTTAATTAAATGGTCGCCACCAATAATATACTCCCAATGGGGTATTTAAAACAAAGTTTACAATATAGCATTGTTTGGAGGCTTATAGTGGCACACTACAGCTTTATTAGCTCATTCTTATATCGATACTCTATTATTCACGTACATTCAATGTAAACGTCTACTTATCGACGAGATCCGATATAATAAGCTATTGAGGCGCGATCGTGCTGGGAGTGGGCTGACTTCTATCGTTGTCGCCACAGCACTGTCATTTAAACATATTGATATCACTGCAAACATAACCGCGGTGTCGCACGGCCATAGCAACATACGCTGCATTGACATGCAACTTTCTATTTGACTTGTTGCATTTTGTGTACTCTTGGACACTTCACATTTCTATTGCTGTGTTACTTCATACATCAGCATGGCCCAACAGGGCAAAGGAAAGGATTCTAACACAAAAGACGCAGTTCAGTGCAATTTCGTTGCCCAGGATCAAATATGGTTAGTTATTATAAATTTTACTTATCTTAATTAAAAAAAAAAAAAAATTTAACAAAATTCCCCATACATTTCTGGACAAGATTTTAATCTTCGAGGTATATATTAATTATCGCGCATATGTTTTAGCTTTCATTCTGGAAATTAAATTTCAAGATGAATTCTTAAAATTCGAAAGTTCATAGTCAAAATGCATTCTAATATTAATATATCATATGTTATTAAGATTTTAAGTTCGGGTCGTGTCCAAAAGAGACTGGACCTGTGACATGAATTAAACGAAAATCGATGTCTTCGGATATTGTTTCAGCTCCCCCAGTCGATTATGTATTTTTTTCTCTCACAGTATGCTTTTTATTTCTTGAAATCAGAATGTTTTCGAACACTTTTTTGAGCTATCATGGTGGAGAAATTTCTAATAAGTACGATTGAATGGGACGCGTGCATCATATTGATATGAAGCTTTTGGTTAACGCTAATAAACATATTTCGATCACTAAATTAAAGTCGAGCATTTGCACAAGCTGTCTGAATTTATTATGTTCTACAAACATTGAGATGGACATAACTGTTGAACTTGTATGTGGAAAATTGTTGTTCACTTCGTGAATCGGCAATTTCAAGAATATTAATCAGACAAGAATGGACTTAATTTTGGAACTGATTTTGAGTATCTGATCTGGAGTGGGAACAATAGATTGCTTACCTACGAGATTCCTTTTTTCTTCTTCAATTAATCTGTACTTTTTCTGCTATATACTAAGTGCCACAATGCGGGCATGGCATGACAATTATAACTAAAGATAGATACGGAATTTTGTATTTTTAAATAGAAAAAATACCGAGTTGTGCTTATATCTCTTTTATGAACTTCCTGTACCTACAGGGGGGGGGGGTGTGAAAAAAAAAAATTCCGGCACGTATGCCGGGGTGGGTGGGTGGTCAAAACCACCAACAAGCAATTTTTTCCGCAACTAAAAAAAAAAAATCTGCTTGTTTTTTTTAGTGTTTTTGGCAATGAGATGGGCTTCAAAACCACTTTGAATGAGAGAAATAATGTACTTCTAACTGGTAAACTGACTGCAGGCAGTTATCGTGTTGTATTTTGTTGCAAATTTTGAAATCCAATATTGCCGCTGGCAGCCATGTTTTTTTGGCCGAATGACCTCAAAATGACTCATTCCTATTTACATGTCCATGTTAACATCCATGATAAATAGTATGCACAGAAATTCATATACAGCTGTTTACAGTGAATTTCCCCCCGCAAATCTCTGTTTTTAGTGTTAAAAGGGGGGGGTGGGTGTAAAAAAAATGGTCGGAAAAAAACTGCCGTAAACGGAAAAAAAATTGGCGGTGGGGGTGGGTGGGTACAAAAAATGATCGAAAGGGAAAAAATGCCATACGTGCCTGAAAAAAATTCCGACCCCCCCCCCCGGTACCTATTCACTGGTAGGGTCCTGCGAATTGGATATTTTGATCGAATCGAATTCACGAAATCGAATCGAATATCGAATCGAATCATACATGTATCTGTGTGTTGCATTCTCAATTAGGTATGTTTTGTCAACTATTAGATTATTTGTGAAACGTTATATGAACTACATGCATGAAGTTCCATCAGAACTTATGTGGCGATAAACCGTCGTTTGATATACTATTAACTTCAATTTATAATTGTCAAGAAAACAAAGCAGATTAAAACGTCCATGCGGCCATCACAACGATTAATATATTACCACTAAACGGATTATCAAACTAAAATCACACGAAATTTCTACAGTTTGCATGTGTATACATGCAAAATTGCAAATCGGCATTCGGAAACACCCGTTGTTATAAACTTGAAGACGCAACAACAGTCGCATTGTAGCCTCTTCATGTATTGGTTGATGCTTCTTGAGCATATGATTCCATAGATGGGTCATTGTCCCAGATGCTTGCGATTTATACACCATGCATGTTGCATTCATCACACGTGCCTGCAGCTTTATCATGTTGAAAATAAACATGAATGATGGACGACATTTGTCCATTGTAAAAGAAAACTCCGAAACTCAAAGTCAACTTCAAAAGAGAACAGTGCCAAAATGCACTTTTCGACGCCAGGAACATGTGTTATTTACATTCTCACCCATATTACATAACGCGGAATCGAATAGACGATGGATATTATAAACGCTATCGGTAGCCCAGTCTCATAGCTATTATAATTTACCGCGTCGTCGGTCCATTGGCTATCTGCTAGCTTTTGCTACCATTTTAAAGTTATATAATTCAGACGTATTTAGTCGTCCTATCGTGGCTAATTGTTGGATATGTACAATAAGAATTATAATGTGAATATATACATAATTTTCTGGAATTAAATGCCACAAACAGCTAAGATCGACATGTGTACTTGTCCTGAAACAGCCTACTTTTCCGTCATAGTATATTCGAAATTTCGAGTTGGCAATTTTGACTCGAATTCGAATCGAATTTGACTTTCGAATCGAATCTCGAATCGAATATCGAATATTCGCAGGAGCCTACTATTACGATTTATAAGACTAACTACCCCCGGCCCATTTCTGACGCCAGACTGGGGGTCTATTTTGTATTCCGTACGCCAGAACAGTGTATGCAGATGCCGTTCTATAGTTTTAAAGGTACGGTTGGTCTTGGCGGTGGGTATCCTGTGAAAATATTTCCACCCGTCAAAAATCGCCACAAACAGAAAGAACATCAAAATGTAGACAGACTTTGTCCGTATATAAATAAGAAATATCGCATAAACAGTATGTTATTCTCATATGTTTAACCATTGTTATGTAAACAAAAGCATAAAAAGTGACTTTTCTGGTGTTTGTTTATATTATGATGGTAAACATAAAGAGCGTTCTTTGTTGGTGAATTCCTGATATGGAACTAATAAAGAGCGTTTATGCCATTTGTGTGTGATTAGCCAGTAGCATTGTGCTGTCCTCTGTAACCCAATCAGGCTCTTGCTTAGGTAAAATATAGTAGGTATTTATGATAACATGCTGTTTACGCGATGGTCATGGTATATATGAACGAAACTGTATGCGTGTTAATGTTTTTCTGTTTACGGTGTTTGGAACAAATATGAATATTTTCGACAATTAAGGCCTCACGTGCCTTTAAATCATTCTGGTTACAGACCAGAGTATATGTGTTATCAGATTATATTTTCTGTAAAAAGTTGAATCTTTCAGTAAAGCTGCTAAATCAAAGCATTACTATCCAATGTGGAGACTAATTCCAATGTATATATAATGTCAACTTTTGATTCATTCCTCAATTTATTTCAATAACTTCAGTTCAATAGTATTACGGATGCCACCGCTCTGTTGTGTGGATTATTCCGGATGCCGGGTTCTGTTTTAAACCGCGGATGCCATGAAGGGGTTGTTATATAGTCTTATGTGTAAAGGAGATTCTGCCAATATTGGATGTACTTTTTCCCTAACAATTTTCCATGATATTGGGACAGGAAATTGTACTATTTTTTTTTAATATTAACGGCTTTTAGGCATGCACACGGTGACAGTTTTTGTTAACTGCATATAAGGTCTATGTAACTATACCAGAAATCAAAACGCAAAAACAATTAGGGGGTTCATGCAGTGCATGTCCGGCTCATGTTTAGCGAACCATTATTTACTTAACAACACTCTGTGTATTCTCAAGGATGTCACAATAATTTATAGATATAAGTTTATACAAGGGGGCAAATCGATATATCATACACATTCCAGAAAATGTATGTTTTATTCTTTGATTAAGACAGATTTCACTTTCGAAACTATCTAAATTATTGTAATCAGAGTAACATATTCACATTGGCTAGATTCAGAACCAGAAATCATAAACTGCCAGTCGAATCAGAATAAAGTTCCAAGATCGAGAACAGCATGCATGTATACCTTGTGAAATCTGAATGCAATCAGCTATGAAACACAGGTATACACTACCGTATTGGTTGTCAATTCTTCTCCGATTGTGTGGGATCACTCTTTCCCGTCTTTTTGAGAAGTACGCACTGTCTTGGTAAATTGCAAATACGTTTAAGGAGCACACGACCATCTGTTTTAAATAAAACGTGTAAATTGAACAAATATATTCAAACTCCCACCTCACAGTCTGTTAGCTGCCATAATGTCTAGACTCATTTGTCAAACCCAGTGTCATGCATTGCTGGCAATCTTAACTTGAATATAATTGAAGTGTCACCGATAATACGCCCTGTCACTAACTCGCGACAATATTGGACCAACCATGCCCGGTTCCGTGGTGTTGGTGCTACAGGTCAAAGTTCTGGAGTATAGCATTTCCATATATGGAAATCATGAATATTCAAAAGCTCCATATATGGAAATGATACTCCAGAACTTTGACCTGTAGCACTAAAACGACAGAACGGGGCTGGACGAATCTCTGAAACCACGGAACGGGGCTGGATGAATCCAATACGGCCGTGACTCAGTGATCGATCTCGCTTACAGTTAGAGTATACCCGGTATCTTTAACGATATTAGCTCTTTGTTCACAAGACTGTTCCACACATTATGGTGAAACTGTTTGCAAATCTTCCCCACTCCCTTCGTTTTCAGACCAGCTTTCCTTTATAGTAGGGTTATGTAAGTACAGTACTATCCCGACCATTCATCGCAAGCTCTCACAGCGTTGCTAAACTTTCTCACGTTATCGTGTTTGTCACCGCTGGTAGAAATTGCATTCCAACCTCTACCAGAGCGCACCAGTCATACTTCCTTTGTGACTCTGTTGCCGACTGGGTACCAGTCTGTGTTTCTATATTTAGCATAGGGTTTTCCAGCAAAAATGGCGATATCCGATCGCTCCAAAGTCAAATTTTCTGTGTGCTTTGAGAACAATTCCCGCACTAAAACATAATTACAGAATGGAAAATCAGAGCGGTAGTTTTGTTGACGATTTTCGCAAGCTACTCGTAAAAATTGCAGCAAATTATAACTATTGTTTGACTTGCCGTGTGAGTTGTGACAATGTCGTACATGTGCGTTTAGACTTGTGTTGTGATAAAATAATCGGAGAACCGAATGACACCATTTCGAAATATAGTTCTTCGGTTTTAGTGGGACTTTTTCAAACTTAGTGTTCAAAATTTACACAAATTTTGTTCGATATTTTGTGTGCTTAGCAAGGGCAGCATGTTGATCTGTTCGCTTATAGAATATATCTTAATATCGCGGTAGTCCACCAAATGTGGGTGAAATGTCGCCGGTAGCAGCGGTCTTACCGAATCGTCAAGGAGGTAAACCCTGCATGGAGTTTGATTGCATTCAATGTTCGTCAAGTTCGGATGCCAGCCTATTAAGTTAGCTGTCGCCATGGTAACCATGGAATGTAATTTGTACGTGTATCTGTTTTGTTTTATTTTTAGGAAGGACCATTGTGGACATGAATACAAAGCCAATAAATCTTGGCCGAACAAATGGTCGTTTTTGACGCAGAGATATGAGGATGTGAGTATAATTACCGGTCGATAAGCTAAATAATTTATGAACACAGGTAAACAGCACAATGACTCGTAAACATAATTGCGGGAGTGGTGGCAATTTGGTGGTCATGCTTTGTGGTGAAATTGCAAAGTCTATGAATTCACGGAGGTCATATTAAATATAGGTAACAATGCCATTTAGCTGTGATCGCGATGCATGGTGTCTATTGAATACCTACAAGTTGTGGAATGGAATGAAATGGATCGTGGAATAAAATCAACACATATATGGAATTACCTTGTGAATGCATGGATTGTCGGTTTTCTCTTAGTATAGGATATGCAGTAAGATTTTGCTTTCATGCTATTCAGGTCTTTGTGATCATATTTCAGTACTCATCAGATTTGAACGTTTTCGGCCCACAAACTGACATATATACACAAAGATCCACGAAAAATAACCATAATGGCAACTCGGTTAGTTTTTCATGCTATGTACGTACTGATAACATGGCAAATTTTATTCTGTATCAAAATATCAGCCCCAGCAGTTTATACTCTGACAAATATAACATGTTCCGTTGATGCGCATCCAAGTATCGTCCATACTTGAATCCCTAATTCGCGAGCAGGGTTTCATCGTTTGCCAAAATGAATATTGAAGGTTTACACAAAGACAGTGTGAAGACAAGTATAGCAGGGGACTGAACTATTTCTTGAAATTTGAAAAAGAACCCTGAAAAATTGCTATCATGCGATTTATCGAAGACATTTTGTCTAAGGTTCTTGTATTCTTATTGGCTTGTGTTGAAATGTAGAAAGGACTAGATTGTAAAAGTTGTTTTGGCTCAGTGAGTTTTTCTGGTATAACAAACCGTCTGAGCCACTCTGTGGGTTTTCTTGGGCGGGGTGCAAACTTTTATACAATCTACAGCCTACTGTAGTTCACATAGTATCGTCCATACTTGAATCCCTAATTCGCGAGCAGGGTTTCATCGTTTGCCAAAATGAATATTGAAGGTTTCTCAGAATAAATAAAAAATAAATAAATAAAAATTAGTTATTTCCTCACATTCTGTTCACACAAAGACAGTGTGAAGTCAAGTATAGCAGGGGGACTGAACTATTCCTTGAAATTTGAAAAAGAACCCTGAAAAATTGCTATCATGCGATTTATCGAAGACATTTTGTCTAAGGTTCTTGTATTCTTATTGGCTTGTGCTGAAATGTAGAAGGGACTAGATTGTAAAAGTTGTTTTGGCTCAGTGAGTTTTTCTGGTATAACAAACCGTCTGAGCCACTCTGAGGGTACAAATATATATACATGACCATGCATTTCAAATCGGCAACCAAGGTAACCTAACTCGGATTTTAAAACCGGTCTACTGTTTAAGTATATTGCTTTACATTTACAACATGTTTGCTGCTTATATCGGTACATGATATAGTTACATGTATAGAGATATATTGAACGAGTTATTTATGGGCGCCAATAATTGTAAAATTACAAGCCTGGATAAGTGCCCTCGGATTTAGCTAAAGGCGACGTAAATTTCAATAGAACCCATGTCTATTCTTGTTCAATATATATTCTTCAGCGCAAGCCGCCCTTCAGTCCAATTTAACCGTAACAAATTCAATCTTATATGGCATTATGCGTAGTAAAATGAGCATTAGCTATTTACATAAGTGATTAAACGAGTTCGCACTCATGCGCTTGTATTCAGGTCTTTGGATAATTCTTGGCACTCTTGTTAATAGTTAGGGAGCCCGCATATGTTCCATTTACACTTTTGCGTACAAAAGGTTTGACCCCCTAAAGTTGGTACCAATAATGGAACATTCTGAAAAACCGATTTCTTAAGTTGCGCATTCCTGGGGTTTAGGGGCCGCTGAACCCCAAAAAGTGCCAAAAATCACTTCTATTTACACTTCCGCGTACATCGATGAATTTTGGTTTGATGATACTCCTAAGTGTACTGATTAAGAAAACACAACTTAAGAAAGGGATTTTCCTGGGGTTTTCAGATAAGAAAGGGGGTCCCATGCTGAACCCCAAAACGTGATTTTTCACTTTTTTTTACACTTTCGCGTACATCCATAATTTTTGGTCTCGAAGTACTTTGATATATACTAATTATAAAAACACAACTTAAGAAGCAACTTTTCCTGGGGTTTTAAGATAAGAAGGGGGTCATCGGGTCACCACTCAAAACGTAAAAAATCACTTTTATTTACATGATTGCATTCGTCCAACGTGTGTGTATGTGCGCACACCCCTGGAACGTTGCACTATTACAACCAATACATCCCTAAATCGATACGATCAACTTAAGAAATATATATTCATGTCGTTTTCTGATAAGAACGAGACTTTTACCCCCCCCCCTCCCCACAACCCGATCCATTTTCTAGAACTATAAGTGAGCCAGTTTTATGAAAATTATAGCGGGAAAATCTAGTAAAATGTATACCAATGTATATATTTTCGTGAAGCTAAGACATAATGACACTTTTTTGGGCCAAAATTGAAACTCACCATCCAAGATGGCCGCCAAAATGGCCGTCGGAAGTTGAAAATATGACATTTTTTCACAAATATCTTCTAGATCAATTCATGCTGTTTGGAACTGGTTGAGTAATGTAACTTTATATTGTGTTTTGTATATTAACTGATCATTGGAGCAATTAAATATGCAATTATTGGGGTCCTAACCCCTTCCGATCCCTTAAAAATTCGATTTTACAGAACGCATTACAAAATTTTACAAAAAATCACAATTGGGATTCTAGTCATATTTCAACAAGAAATGAAAAGAACATTGTAATGTAAGTGAGGCATATCATTACCTATGAATATTCCAAATATCTGGAACCATAAATCTTACCTTGGCTCAAAATGGCTGCGAAAATGGCCGCCAAAATATGGAAAATGGTAAATATTGCCCCAGGGTGTCCTGCAACCGCTTACAAGTTGTGGTTGATGTACACAATTATTGGCTAATCTGTTTTCTATACATTGCAAACTAACATGTCTGATGCACCATGAATCATTTTTACTATTGTCACCACTGACATCACCAGAAATATTGGAATTTTCTCTCACAAACTTGACATAAATATCGGCAAAAATTAACTTTTCAGGGTTCGACCATTTGTTCAAGTAAAATGTAACTATCTTTGGATTGAAAGGTGTATATTGTTTTGGTCTATCTTAAATGTGTCACACTACCATGTTTGTAGACTAAATTTCTCAAGGTGGCTTCCAAAATGGCAACCAAATTTGTAAAAAGTTAAAAGTTAACATATCCCGAACATTATTCTCTGCGTTATCCGAAAAAGGTGGCAAATTGTGACTCACTTGGTTATTGTACGTGTTAGTTACAATGTAATTAACTGACAACTACGTTCTATTATGTTTGTCCCAGTTCCGTATGGGGCATGACAAATTCATATTAAAGTTGCAGTATGGAATTTTGCGGAGAACCTCTTTTGTGATTCTGGCCATATTATTGAAAGGAAATGGGCAGAACTTTGAGACGGAACTGAGCTGAACCATGATATGTGGGTATTCTGGCCCATTATGATAAAATTTTTATCAACTGGATACAGAGTGGAAGCCAAGATGGCAGCCAGGGCGTTACTCTATGATCATAGATGAGGGTAATAGATAATACAGGGAGTTATTGTATGGTCATGAATGATGTGTGGGTATATAGGGAGTGCCCTGTTGGTAACGGTGGGACGTATATTTATATATGTTGTGGATGTGTTATCATTGGTGGTGTATGGGGAGTAGATTTATTATCATGGATGGCGTGTATGAGTATGGCAAGTATGGAACTTATGAGTGGTCGTATGTGCGGATATTGGTATATCTGGAAGGGCTCACCATTGGTGATGTGCATATGTATACCCGGTTTGACTCTATGGTCATGGGTATGGCGAATAGGTATACATGTAGTGGCTGTATGGTCCATGGTGAGGTGAATATGTATACAATGAGTGACTGTATTATCGTGAATGTAGTGAATATGTATACATAGAGTGACTATATGGTCATGTGTCAGGTGTAGGTGTATACCTGGTGTTCATGCATGGTGACTCGTGGCTGTATCGTCATTTGTGGTATAAGCTGTATAAGTATGGCTGTATGATCAGGTGTACTAGTACATGTACATGTATAAAGTGGGTGACTATGTTGTCATTTGTGTGGTGTTTATGTACATATAGAGTGACTGGGGTAATGGGTGGGTTGTACATGTGTACCTTGGGTGGCTATCGCTTTCCACAATAACTCAAGGATATGTTAATCAATAGAGAGGTTATGTCATATCGTGGAAAGCGATAGACACCCATTATCACACAGTCATTACATATATACATAAACACCAGAGACATAACCATATAGTGACCCACTGTATTTATGTACACCTGACACATGACCACGAATGACCATACAGCCACGCGTCACAATGCAGGCACACCGGGTATACTCCTAAACATGACCCATAACCATATAGTCACTCCTTGTATACCCATTCATCTCACCATTTGCCATAAGGTCATCCCCTGTTACATATTCTCCAAACGCATGGTCAAATGGTCAATCAATATATACATCAACACCACAACAATGACCATAAAGTCACTCCGGTATACATATGCACATCACCAATGGCCATATAGCCACTCGCTTCATACACATACCCTCACCCATGTTACCTGGTATACTCCTTCACCTGACCTATGGCCATATAGTCACCCCGTGTGTACCTATTCAAAACATTCATACACGATCATGGTCAATCCTTGTATACATATTCACCTCAACATTGGCCATGTCAATCCCTGGATCCCTATTTGTCACACCATAGCCGAATAGCCACTCAAGATATACTAATACTCCCAGCCATGTCAGTATAGTCACTCCATGTATGCATATGCACCTCACCCATGGCCATATAGCCACTCGCTATATACACATATCCCTCGCCCATGACAATAAAGCAACACGTGTGTATACTGGTATAACCTACACATGACGATACCGACACGAGTCACCAAACAGGAACACCAGGTACATGTATACGCATACGCCTGTCACCCCCTGTATATATGATCATTACATGTATGATCATACAGTCACTACTTGTATACCTACATGTACTCATATCACCATTAACCATACAGTCACTACCTGTATACCTATTCGACACACATAGTCATATAACCACTCGATACACATATGCAGCCCACCCTAGACCATAGATTTACTCCAGGTATACATGTAAACCTCACTAATGGCCATTCAGCCCTTCCAAATATACAAAAAACCGCGCATACGACCACTCAAACAATCCATACTTACATATACACCTCACACATGACAATTCAGCAATTCACTGTATAATCATAAACGCCATCCATGATAATACAGCTAAGCCCTATACACCCACCAATGATAATACATCCACGAGATATATAAATATACATCCCACCCGTTACCACAAGGACACTCCCTATGTACCCACACGCTTGACAATATCAACCCAGCTTACTCCAGGTATTCATATTCAATCATGACTGTACAGCCATTCCATGTATACCTACACACATTACCCGTAACCATAAAATCACTACCTATTTATCCACACACCCCATCTATGATCATACAGACAACACATGTACATCCCATAAATGACCTTACATTCACTCCATATATACATAATCAACACATAGATGACCATGTAGCTATATCCATACACCACACCAATGATCATACAGGCACACGTGGTGCACCCGTACTGGATATACACAATCATACACCACACAGTCACTCCATGCATACCGATTCACCTCACATCTGACCATGATCTCTCCCTGTATACCTAGATGCATCTTACCATGGACAACCCACTCATAACCATATAGTCACTCATTGTATACCTACTCACATCAGTCATGACATACAATAACTCCCTGTATACCTATTCACCTCACATATGATCACAGAGTAACTCCCTGGCTACGATCTTGGCATCCACACTGTATCCTGTTGACATTTGTTTATCATAATGGACCAGAATAGCCAAGATTATGGTCCATCTCAGTTCTGTCTCAAAGTTCTGCCCATTTCCTTTCAATAAATATGGCCAAAATCACAAAAGAGGTTCTCGGCAAAATTACATACATTAAAATTAATTTGTCATCCCCCAAACGGAACTGGGACAACTGGGAATGGAACATGTAGTTGTCAGTTAATTATCTAACACGTATAATAACCAAGTGAGTCACAATTTGCTACCTTTTCGGACAATGCAGAGAATGTTCGTGATAAAAAATTAGCATTTTACAAATTTGGTTGCCATTTTGGAAGCCATCTTGAGCAATTTGGTCTATAAACACCGTAGTGTGACACATTTAAGATAGACCAAAGCAATAAACTCCTTTCAATCCAAAGATAGTTATATTTTACCTGAAAAAATGGTCCAAACCTGAAAACTGAATTTTTGCCAATATTTATGTCAAGTTTGTGAGAGAAAAGTCCAATATTTTTGACGATGTCAGTGGTGAAAATAGTAACAATTAACCATGGTGCATCAGACATGTTAGTATTCAATGTATAGAATGCAGAATAGCCAATTTTATACATCAACACAACTTGTAAGCGATTGCAGGACACGCTGGTGTAATATTTACCATTTTCCATATTTTGGCGGCCATATTGGCAGCCATTTTGGGCCAAAGTAAGAATTTTGGTTCCAGTGATTTGGAATATTCATAGGTAATGATATGCCTCACTTACATTACAAAGTTCTGTTAATTTCTTGTTGAAATATGACTAGAATCCCAATTGTGATTTTTTGTGAAATTTTATAGCGCATTCTGTACAATCGAATTTTTAAGGGATTGGAAGGGGTTAGGACCCCAATAATTGCATATTTAATTGCTCCAATGATCAGTTAATATACAGAACACAAAATGAAGTTGCATTACTCAACCAGTTCCAAACAGCATGAATTGATCTGGAAGATATTTGTGAAAAAATGTCATATTTTCAACTTCCGGTGGCCATTTTGTCGGCCATCGTTGATGGTGAGTTTCAATTTTGGCCCAAAAAAGTGTCATTATGTCTTAGCTTCACGAAAATATATACATTTGTGTACATTTTACCAGATTTTCCCGCTATAATTTTCATAAAACTGGCTCACTTATAGTTCTAGAAAATGGATCGGTTGTGGGGGGGGGGGGGGGGGGTAACAAGTCTCGTTCTTATCAGAAAACGACATGAATATATATTTCTTAAGTTGATCGTATCGATTTAGGGATGTATTGGTTGTAATGGTGCAACGTTCCAGGGGTGTACCCACATACACACACGTTGGACGAATGCAATCATGTAAATAAAAGTGATTTTTTACGTTTTGAGGGGTGACCCGATGACCCCCTTCTTATCTTAAAACCCCAGGAAAAGTTGTGTTTTTATAATTAGTATATATCAAAGTACTTTGAGACCAAAAATTATGGATGTACGCAAGTGTAAAAAAAAGTGAAAAATAACGTTTTGGGGGTTCAGCATGGGACCCCCTTTGTTATCTGAAAACCCCAGGAAAATCCCTTTCTTAAGTTGTGTTTTCTTAATCAGCACACTTAGGAGTATCATCAAACCAAAATTCATCGATGTACGCGGAAGAGTAAATAGAAGTGATTTTTGGCACTTTTTTGGGGTTCAGCGGCCCCTAAACCCCAGGAATGCGCAACTTAAGAAATCGGTTTTTCAGAATGTTCCATTATTGGTACGAACTTTAGGGGGTCAAACCTTTTGTACGCAAAAGTGTAAATGGAACATATGCGGGCTCCCTAACTATAAGTAGCTATAGAAGGGCGGTTCTGTTAACTATATAATTTATTCTATAGTTATGCCATGGTCGGATTGGTGAGTTCAAAGTTTAAAAAATAACGTCAGCAAGATAAGATTGAGTAGATCATAATTCGTAGATAATGGAACATAATTAGAAAAGTTTTGACCGACGGTCGAATGTCAGATTAACATGACTGGAGCTTCATGAAATTTTGCGAAAACCCTGTGCCAATGCAGTCTCTTATATATGTGACTCTGCAATAGGGAGCATAGCATATACAAGAGAATACATTGGCCTAAAAATATGTACCTTGACATCGTACGCCAGTGCATTCTCTTATATGTGGATGCTCCCTATATATGGGAGACTCGCATACATAAGAGAATGCACTGACACATGATATTTAATGGTGCACCAGCGCAGCTCCCGTCGTGAAAGGGTTACAATACACGGTTCGGTTTGACACCAAATTAGTCAAACTTTCCTGAGGAAATATCCAACTTATCAGTCAAAAGAAAAATACCTTCAATGAGCAGTATTTATGGGACAGATCTTTCGCGAATTTTGGCATTAAAGATGCATTATCCGAATTAACGCTCCTAAATTACCATTTCTTTGGCTTCGGGGGTAAACAATATTTGATTCGAGTCGAGGAACCCACCCACCAAAGCTCAGAGTGATCAGATATAGATTTTTGAAGTTTGTTATTTCTCGAGATGTGCAATTATAAATTGTGGTCCAGAAACACGTCGTCAAACGGACGTTCTCGGACAAAATTGCGGATGAAGATGGACAACTCTAAAATCAAGTGATAATACGGCCATATTTTGTTGAGCAAAATGTTGATAAATAATACGTTTTGGGAAATTTGATACCATAGATGACAGTGGTTAGCATTATTTAGTTGCAATTAATCAATTCTGATAACTAAAGCGTATTTTGAAGTAATGTTGTTGTATCTTGATAATATGTGGACCGTCTGATCGGATTGAGTACCTTTAATCAGATTTACATTGAAAATGAGTAAACAATCATAATTGATAACGCTCTTTATTGTCTACTGCTTTAGGGAAACGAAAGCATGGACGCTCATTATCAGAGACGACCATTTGGTGATTTGCAAACATGACGTGGTGTATCGTTTGCAAGTCGATATTTGACCATCAGAACCTCATAATAATGGGCTCATTGGCATAACCTAATGATATATACCCCCACGACTGAAGGAACTGGTGGATATATTAGATTATATGCGTCCGAATCTCCGTCCGTCCGTCTGTCCACCCGTCCACTATTCCGAGGATGTGCGGTACTTATGAGGGTGAATTAAGTTACATCGGGAGTATAACTTTGACTAGTATGGTGATTTGTTCTCTGTGATGTGTGTGCACATCACAAGTGATGATGTTGAAATGAGTATAAATTGTATGTGTGAGCTGAAGATAAATTTCTGTCAAGTCAACCCACAAGGAAGAATGGACTTTACATTTTGTCCATTTCAAAAGGACGGTATCATCCAGTAAAATCATTGTATTTTCTGTTTCCCACATGTGTGTTTTCTACCTATCTATACTATGTGACACTGTTTGGACCAATCAGTGAACGTCAACATGTGGGGTGCACTATATTTGGCAACCCCACTTCAGAATTTGTATAATCACAGTTTTGACTAAGAGGCTTGTGGATCAACATCACTACACCAAAAACTGACAATAAAATGTGTGCCAATTAGACTGATACCATATTTCAACAAAGATCTCAATATGTATTGATTATAATTGACTTTTAATATCTCGCACCCCACTAAATTTGTCCTTCTCCCCACTATATTGGCCTGTGCACCATTACAACCTGGACAGTGAACACTTCAACCCACACACAGGGATGTGGCTAGAGGGGGGGGGGGGTGTGGGGGGGGGGGGTGTCTCACCCCCAGCAGAGAGCTATATTTTCAATAGTTGGAAATTTCATACCTGCCACAACGAAATGTTCTTGTATAGTTTGATTATAAAACAATTTATTGGGGGAATTTATTGTTTTTCGACCAATATTTGCATATGTTCCTATTTTTGGTCAAATTTTTTGACAGAAATGGTCATCAGTTGGAAATTTTCCAACCTTAGGGGGGTGACAGGTTGGAAATTTCCAACACTTGGAAAGCTTGTGTCCTGGTCTCTCCCCCGTGGCCAGTCAAAAACTTCTAGTTAATTTAAGAAAACAATATTGTCATACAATTGGTCAACATTGTCATTGGAATTGTCATCAGTTGGAAAATTTCCAACCTAAGTGGGGGTGTAGGGTTTGAAATTTCGAACAGTAGGAAGGCTTGAGGCTAGTCTAGATGTTAGGATTTTGCGATTTTCTTGTTCAGATTTCAAAATTTTCGCACACCGGGCCGAACCATGGTCGGCCCGGTGTGTCATTGCCCCATTCACATGGCTAATTAGTTTAGCAAAACAATATTTTACTACATTTGGTCAAACTTGTAGACATAAATGGTCATCAGTTGAAGAATTTTCCAACCTGATGGGGAGTATGAGGTTTGAAATTTCCAACACTAGGAAAGCTTCAGTTGAGGCCAGTCTTGATGCTAGGATTTGCGATTTTCTTGTATAGTTTTCAAAATTTTTAATGTTCTCATACTGGGAAAATAGAAGCATGGCTTATGAATATATAGGAAATTAGGCCTGAGCATGAGGTACAAGGGGGGTGCAACAAATGGAAATATGCAAAAAGTTGTGTTGGTACGATTCCGACTCAAGGAGGGGGGGGGGGGTGCAAATGGAATTATGCAGAAAGTTGTGTCGGTGTGATTCCGACTCAAGGGGGGGGGGGGGGGGGTGCAAATGGAATTATGCAAAAAGTTGTGTTGGTGTGATTGCGACTCAAGGGGGGGGGGGGGTGCAGTTGGAAATTCCCAAGGTGGACACCCCCCCCCAGCGGAGACCCTCTAGCCACATCCCTGTATCTGCGGGGGTAGTACAGGTCTTCGTCCGCACGGCAGACATTTCAACAATCGGTTGTCGGATTTCAATTGGAATGGGCGTTCACTACTATGAGGCTATTCAATGGAGTGTTCAATCCTTTTGTTCGGGTTTTCCGTTCTAGAGTTACTCATCTTTGTTTATCTGGAATGTTGGGGGTTTTTCCCCCCGAGTAGATATCTCCACCATCGGTTGTCGGACCTCAATGAAATTTGGTATGGACGTTCACTACTATGAGGATATTCAATGGAGTGAGTGTTCAATCGTTTTGTTCGGGTTTTCCGTTCTACAGTTACTCATCTTTGTTTATCTGGAAATGTTGGTGGTTTTTTCCCCGTCCGAGTAGATATCTCCACCACAGGTTGTCGGACCTTTGAAATTTGGTATGGATGTTCACTACTATGAGGATTCAATGGAGTGTCCAATAGTTTTGTTCGGTTTTCTCGTTTTAGAGTTACTCATCTTTTTGTCTGGATATTTGGGAGGGGGGGGGGGGGGGTGTCCGTCCGAGCAGATATCTCAACCATATATATATATATTGTTGGATCGCAATGAAATTTGGCATGTATTTCCACCAGTACCAGGACATTCAATGGAGAGTTCAATTGTTTTGTTCAGGTTTTCCGTTCTAGAGTTATTCATCTGATTATCTCAAAATGTTGATTTTATTTATCCGTCTGCCTGCATATCTCAATCAGATGTTGGTTATAGGTATGCCATCGCTATATATAGGCGATATGCCACATAGCTGGTATGCACCGGGCGGCAGCCCAGCTCTTGTTATTTTCTGGTATAGAAAACGTACCAATGATAGTTTTAATGTTTCTTGTCATTCCGTGGATCTGGAATGCTTTGGTGAGGAAACGATGACAATTACATGTGCATACTTCGTACACCCAAAGCCCCATGGTGGTATACAGAAACCTGAACCAGTTTACTATACTCGCTTTTGCTACACGCCGATTCGGTTTCGGAAATATAAATATGTTACATATTCTTATACATATCTGTCATGACACAAGAAGGACTTAATCAAATCATAAAC
This sequence comes from Siphonodentalium dalli, assembly GCA_032622095.1. Classification (NCBI taxonomy): domain Eukaryota; kingdom Metazoa; phylum Mollusca; class Scaphopoda; order Gadilida; family Siphonodentaliidae; genus Siphonodentalium; species Siphonodentalium dalli. The sequence continues at coordinate 113,213,005 of CP136062.1, read as the reverse complement.
TTTAGACAATTTTCTTCAGAATGAAACAACAAAGCGCTTATTCACGATAGTCTATTCCTGATATGGTGAAACTAAAGAGCGTATTCTCAAATGTTTTTGCTCTGAATTTGGCAATTTTTTTCGAAGTATGGTGTGTGTGTATGATATAATTATACAGCATGCAGTACCAATAATCGTATGGTCATAAGCAATTTCGGAGCAAGTTCCAATATAATGGTAGATCAGTTCTATATGTCAATATTCGAACCCATGTTCAGACTGATACGCTTCCCAACTCTCGATGAAAGGGCTTCTATTTTAAGAAGGTGGTTCGGTCGTGAATAAAATCATCGCAGTCTGTGATATATGAGGTTGGCACGGGTTCTAACCCCGACAACGATTTTCAAGCTTAATCTGATTTGAGGGAAATCTTAATGTGCCATTCCGGTCGACACTTGGCGATTTCGATAAGAAATGAGAATTTGTTCACGCGCACTGAATCAATGAAAACTCACACACATATATACTGAGTCCGTGCTTCCATAAATCTGATATATATCACAAAGCCCGTATATATATAGGTATTTCCCCGTCTATCGTCATATCTTATCACTCCTTCGAAATTATATTTATTACACGATCCTACCCTTATTCCATTCAATAAACCCAATCTATAAATTGTGATATTAAACGTTCGTTTAATAACAGGAAATAGTGCTAGGTGACCTTTGACTTCCGGTTTGTCGTCTGTTTGCGTACCCTACGTCTCAAATACTATGGCTTACAACATTTTTCCAACAAACTCTAATGAATGAAGAGTTTGAAAAGTTATTTGATCAATTATACGCCATTAAATACGACACATAGTCTAATATTTATCTGCATGGACTCTTTCTTTACGCGTGCTAAACAACGCACAGTTACGTGAAACGTCATCGCATGCATCATTGAAGCCAATGGTAGTTTCAAGTCCCATTTATTGATTTAAGTATGTTTTATCAAGGTTTTGGATTCTGTAATAAATAGAATCTACAACTCGTCCCCAGTTTATAGCGGAATTTACAGAACTCGTCCAGTAAATTAAGTATGGACCTCGCCAAAGGCTCGGACCAGACCTAGTTTACTGGACTCGTTTTGTAAATTCTGCTATAAACTGGGACTCGTTGTAGATCCTCTATGTATTCATAATTTGACGGTTCAAATTATTCATGTTTACTTATAGTGCCACCGCAGACGCTACAATTTTAATCGCAGGTGGGGGAAAAATCGCAGGTGGAGAAAAGTGGCAAGCCCGCAGACGCTGCGCCGCGTTGTTAAACCCTTCTACTATATATATATAGTTAAAGTTTTGTATGAAAACAAAGGCGAAGTGTTATATTACATTCTCCTCGTTCTGAAATTATAGATAAATGCTAACATGTATCTCAACGCCAGGCTATTTATTTTTATTTGAACTTGAAGTTGAAATTCAACAATCAATTATAATTTTTTAATTTTGTTTGTGTACCTGTCAACTGCACCGTTTTCGCAATATCAACAATTGCGGCGGTCCTCTTCTCTCTGTCGGCGTATAGCTGAGGGCAGAACAATTAACATAAACACTCTTTGTCCAGTTACAAGAACTCAATTAAAAGTTCCTCCTTTGAAGAAGTCAAATGAGTTGAATGTGTTGGTAAAGCGTGTTTCCAAGAACACGCCACGATTTTCCTGGTAAAAATAAAACATTGCTTGATCGCTACGATCAGGTGCCTGTGTGCGGTCTTGTTGTGAGCATGCGCAGTGGGTGGTCCACCCATGATATTACCCCACATGCGATTAAATCGCAGCTTCTGAGGTCACACTTAAATGTCGGTTGAAACTTCGTATATATTTAATCGGATAATGGGCATCAAACAAGACCACGCCTGAGTTCCAATCGATTATCTTGATTCCGCAGACACGTTCAGTTCTATACAGGTTATAACAGACTTAAAATTGATTTGTTGACTTGCACGCATGACGCGGCACGATTCTGTAATACTTGCATCTTCTCGTATGTGACTATTTTGGGCTTATCGTTTGCTTGATTGTTATGTTGGTTCCATATATACATTTCATCTTGACATCCGTATATTGACAACCACGATTCTCCAATTTCAGCTCGTGAAGGATGACTTCCCCAAGCGCGATAAGCCGAAAGTGAATGCTAGGTCATTGATCCAAGTTCCCCCAGTTACTCCGATAGAGAAGTACATCGAAGTTAAACCATCGCCACGACCTGTTCCAAGAACTTCGTCCAATTCAGTTGGGTGGAGGAGTACCAACCCTGAAAATGCATTGGAAAAATACGGGCGATACGCGAAGCCTAAAGGTGGGCTAGTGAAACAATTGAACTGGCCCAATGAAGCTATGGGATAACATGACTTCACATGATTCATTGTTCAAAGACGTAATGAATAAATTTCGAGGAACCAAAGAATGTTTCACATCTGTGCCTTCTATGTGAAAAAAGCGAAATTCTGAAACGGAACGCTGTGTTGTCATGTCTTTCAAATGTGCACGTGTTCGACATCTCTGAATTAAGTATATGGACTGACTGAGGAGACCCAATTTTGTAACATCTTTTTTTGGCGAAATAATCATCTTCTTTTTGACATGATGAATTTATATCTCGGTCAAAAATTTCGGATGTTTTCTTATTTTTCAAAAATGTTTCGATTCTTTTCTAATTGGACACTTTATATTATGTGTTTACTCAACTTGTATACGTAATAAAGTCATTTATATATAGAAACCTTTTTTTTTCAGCACAAATTCCTCATTAGTTGAGACATTGTTAGATCGTGGCTATTTTGTTTTTAGCCCTACACATATTTCAAGCGTTAAATGTCAAACAAACTGAAATTTATCAACTATGTTCGTGTTGACTTTGATGTGGTTTAAGTAACTAGTTCGCAACTTTAAATATGTATATTTGTATATACACTATTTTTCTCAATATCCTGTAATGTGTGTATGGATCAGAGAATAAAGCATATAACAAAAAGAAATGACGATACGACGATACATTTTTTTCGATATTTTCAATTACGTATCTCGAGATCTCGAAATAATATCTGAAGATAATAACTCGATTTATTATCGAGATAACCGTTCACGAGATAGTATAATGATAAAAAGTGTATCGACGTTATCGTAAATCAGCCATCGTATTACTACGGCGGCCATTCCAGTCGCCATTCTTTCTACGAGATCGCAATTTAATAAATCACGATATCTTTTGGATTGTGCTATAAATAGGCCAGAAGTGTTAATAACAATTTCAGTCACGCGAAGTCATGACTTATTAATAGGAACTGTAATCCCTGGGTTTTCCAATGATAAAGTATCTACTATTTTGTGCATTTGATGGATCCATTTACATGTATATACACGGGTCAATAAGGTGTTAATATAACTTGATAGCATTGGTAAATCATATAATAAAACACTTATTGCATTGTTTCGAGGTTGACATGAGGATTTATCAACCCTTGGAAGTTACTATTCACCTCGGCCTGCGGCCTCGATGAATATTAACTTAATCGGGTTGATAAATCATCATGTCAACCTCGAAACAATGCAATAAATGTATAATATTTAACGAATATCCGACATATACATATTTCGATTCAAATTATTGGTTGTGGCTGCCATCTTGCATCTCAGTTCACCAGATTAAATACCTACCGAAACATTGTTCAAAACATTCGGAAAAGGAAATTTTCGAAGAATTAATTTTCCCGGAATTAGCAACTTGATTAACGTACCTGCCGCTTATAAAATTGACATTCAGCGACATATTTGTTCAGATATGTAAAATATATCCTCTTCAAAATGCTGCGTTTGATGGCTATATATATTTGCCAACCTCTTCAATAATATTTCGTTTAAGATTGGGATATTTGTTCATGTATATACCGATGTATAGGAAACAGGCATTTTCCATTTATTTACGATGGCGGCTATCTTTGGACGCCATTTTGGTTGGAAATATTCACTTGCCAACATTGATTTTTGAATTCAACGTAAAAACTACATTGGCAAATAATGCTCAAAACATTCTGAAAGAAATTCCCGTGTGACCATTACCAGTAGGCAATTATTACTTACTATGGCTTTTGTCCATTTATTTATACCAGAGTTACGGAATTTTCTAGTGCCCGTATTTATTGTTGTGGTAGGAAATACTAAAATCGTTTCGCTTGGGGGAAACTATTGCCAATTACATTATATCTTATTTAAATTCGCGCCAATATTAATTTTCGCGGACTCATTTGATGAACGAAATTAAAACTGAGTGAAATATAGTACGACTTCCAAGCTACCGAATTCACTGGGAAAATAAGGGGGTTATGATGGATTATATATAGTACATTACGAAAGGTACATTGCAATTGATTGAACACTATGTTTATTTGCTCACAATCTCAACAACATTGTTCATATGTAAACTGATCAAATCATGGTGAAAAGTTATATATAGGTGAAGGTGGAATAAAGCAGGGGCCTGTTTCATGAAGCAATGTCATAAGATTATCTTAGGATGGACTTAATCTAAGATCTAAGGTGGATCTTATGATGTAACTTTTCCGTTTCAAGAACGCGTTTCACAAAACAAGATTAAGTCCTACTTAAGTAGTAATTTAAGTTCGCGCGCTTTTAGACTGGCTCTCGACAATTTATTACAGCTATGCACAGAAAATGTTGGTTCTGTGTATGTTATATGCATAGGTACAGTGTCTGGTGACAGATACTAGGGCGTGTCTAAGAATAATTATGATATTTCAATGCAAGGGCGATAATCAGTATAATGACTGGCGCATACTTAACTGCACGAGCGCGCTTTTTAACTGTGTTTTCGCGTCAGACGCCATCCACACATAGCTGCATGCATATTTTATACAAACCTAACGAGCTCAAATATATTATTTCAGTTATTAAAGGGACTTATACATCGTAACTCAGAATGTGAACCATCACCCATATAACATGCCATTAAGGCGACGCGAGACAAATGTTCGCTCCTTTCAATGCTGATATTAGGTTCTAATACATTATACGTCTTTAAAGCATCTATAATACCAGGAAACCGAATATGTCGCCACGACGGCATACACATACAATACACCACAATGGAAGCACTGAGCTAAACGCTCTTTATTGATTACCAACATTCATGGAATACTAACATAAAACGCTCTTTATTTATATTGCTGTAATGTGAATAGGACATCATATCGTGCTCCAAATAGACTTATTTCCAATCTGAGACATACTTGTATAGAAGCCATATATAAATGATGTTAATGCCATTTGCTCTGGTTCTGTTGACAAATGTGCTAAACGCCTGTTATAATTAAGTACGTTACGTTGAACGACATTCTGCATATATGTTATAATTAAAACCAAATCAACGACTTCTAATAAAGAGCGTTTATAATTAACAACACGTGAATAGACGGCCGGTTCACAGGCCCCTGGGGAAAATTACTAAAATACCAATATAGACTATACCACTCTATATTGGTATTTTAGTAATTCCCCCAGGGGTCTGTGGGCCGGTTCACAGTGATATTATATGTTCTTTCGCGGATCCCGGTGTGCCCGCGCGGTCCGTATACTATATACATGCTATATATCTTTTTATGATTATGATAATATACATAATAATAATAATTAAATAACACATATTATGTATTATTATCTTGGCGATATATATACGGGGGTACATATACAATACATTTTACATTGAAATTATAACATAATAATATATAAAGGCAAGTAAATAATAATAATAATAGCTGACATAAGCATTTATTAAAAACAAAAATGAGTATAAATCATTCACTATTATCCTCGATGTGAAAATGTTCGGACTAATTGTCTCAACATGATTATTGTCTACAGTGCGATTGTGTGATTTGAATCGCAAATGATGTTCAACTCTATGTAAATATATTCTTTTTGTTACAGCAATTAGAAATGTATATATAGTCCGGTCTTGGCGGTTTACGGTTAGTAGCGGACACACCGCCAATCTTGCAACCACTGGCCACGTCACTGCTTTTGCTTACCAGTTGGTTATTAATTACTACCATTTCTGAAACACCCCCCGTGCTAGCAAGGTGTTATTCAGTTAAATGTGTTTATAATAATATATACATGAACTAGATCCCATGCATCCATATTTCGGACCAACTGCGGATCACAACGTAGGTCTTAACTTTAAGATTATCTTATGACACCTCACACCAGTCTTAAAGTTAAGACCAAAGTTAAGACCATCTTAGGTTAAGACTTTGTTCGTGAAACGCACTTATGACTGAAGTTTGAACTTATGACCATCTTAAGCCCCAACTATGTCATAAGTTGCCTTCATGAAACAGGGCCCAGGTTTCCAAATCCACAACCCACAAGAGTGAAGCCATGATCATTATATATAGTCTCGGTTAAAGGGGCATAATCCGAATTAACGTTCGCAAATAACTATTTCCTTGTCTTCGAGGGTAAAACATAGTTGATTCGAGTCGAGGAACCAACCCATCAAAAATCAGAGCGATCAGATATCGATTTTTTAAAATCTTTTATTTTTCACCACCGACATATTAAGTGGCCCAGTAAACAGTCGACGAGAAGACCGTCTCGGACCAAATTGCGGATGAAGATGGATAACTTTAATATCAAGTGGCTTTTTTGTTTCAGATATTTGACAAATCGGCAAAATTTCGTTGAACAAAATGTTGATAAATAACACGGTTTGGGCAATTTTATACTATATAGTTGACTGTGGTTAGCATTATTTTTGGGCAATTACTCGATTATGATAACTGAAGCGGCATTTCAAAAAAGTTTCCCATCTCCGCCGATAATAATGAACAGTTATGTTCCGTTTGATAAACATTTTGTTGTTATAGTTTATAAGCCTTCATAAACGATTAATAACTGAAAATGGCATCATGCTACAAGACTTATGGAAACATTTGGGTGTTGCGCTAATTAAATACTGAGCAAAACATATAATTCTGCACGAATTTAAATACGAGTGCGGTACTATATACGGGGTTCGTCCCATTCATTTTAACTTATTCAGTGCCGGCGACATCCGTCGCCCGAAAGGCGCCATCCATGTGCCGGCGACGGGTATATCCGTCCACCAGAACATCTCGTTTAAAACATGCTCTACTGGGCGAAAAACTCCCAGTTTCAATATTGGTGTACATGCTTAAAACACTGCGGATTACAAGTCACATCTTGGGAGAATTTTCATGGGGGGGGGGGGGGGTGGCGGGTGGTCTTGCAGAGTTCAAACTCTCTTAGAGGTCAAAGTATACACCGTACATATCTGTTAATTGGAAACCGATTTTGATTGCGTAAAGGGCGACTACTATCAAGTCGGTCATTCCCTGATCCATCGAACACTTGGTTTAACACCAAACGACCGAGGAACGCTGATTTGGACAACCTGCGCATTACGTCAATCAAACTATGTACCCGAAGGGTTTCACCAAATTACGATGATAAATTAGTATAGAAAACATTAAGATTGCTCTTACATCTTTTAAGATATCGAACTGAAATTTGGCAGTGAGGGGTTTTTCGATGCGCTGAATTCGATAGAATTGTCACCGGGTTACTCCGATGCCCAAAATGATGATTCATTGACGCTGTACATGTAGATACGTGTATCACACGAACGGGAAGTATACGCCGCACAGCGATAGAACGATTGGTGTAGGCCTATCGAACGGAAGCAATTGATTTTCAAATTGTTTTCAGTTTTGTCATCTGCTTCTCTAGTAAATCGGTTATTGTAAACGTCATCCCATTTAGAAAATTCGAAGGGTCTCATTAATCAACCCCCCCCCCCCACTTCCGATTCTTGCCATAACATAATGCTATGTTATTCCACCAGTAAAATAAAAGCCAAAAACTGAACAGAATAAGTTAACTAGATGGTCACATAAAACAGATTTGTAATTTCATTTCACACAATCGGTGTTAGTTTGAAGTACTCGTTGTCATGGCAACACGAAATGTTGGACATGTGATGACCCTGCAGTACCGAAATTGGACTTTCAAAGAACTTCGTGAGTAGGGCCTATAATATCAATTCCTGCTGTCAGTTTGATTCTTTCCAACATTGAATAATCAAACTAAATATATAGCTAGTGTAAATGATGGCTTCCCCCCCCCCCAGGAAACCTGACACACAGCTAGCGTTTCCCCAGGTAACCTGACACTGAATGGGTTAACTTCCAACGAGTTATGGCTCCAGCTGAACTTAAAATTTTCATTCAGCACACCAGTTCAGCACATACATTTTGCATTGTGTTGTAAGTCAAGTATCAATGTCATGGTAAGACGTGAATGCTTGTTGGATTACCAACAGCATTGATGGAAGGATACTAACCTGCGGTATATATTTTTGTCAGAATATAGCAGCTCTATATATTCCATGTGAAATACATTTAGCATTCTTACTCAAGCAACAACATGCAGTTGGATTTGAATAGTGACAGACTATTATGAATGAAAGGATACCCCTATGGGTTTTATCCATTGATTTTCAACAGAGTTACAAAACTAAAAGAAAATGCCATATTTTCCTCCATACAAACATTTAGCATTTCCCACTCTCTAAACAAAGCATCGGGGTGGTTTATTTATCGCACGCTACGTGTTGTTCTTGTTTATTACTTTACAGAACATAATATTCATCAGCAGTCGTGAGCTAGAGCGGAGAGTATCTCCATTCTCAAGAACATGTGCCCCGGAGCAGTACCTCATTTATAAATTGCCATGTATATTATAAATGTATGGAACAATATGATTTGTTCAAAATGTTTCAAGACCATCCACACTAAGGATGAACTCGTTTGGTATTGTGGTTGCCGTGCAATGTTAGACGAATGCGTGCATGGGTGACAAGATAAGACGCACGAAGAGTGATAATACTACATAGTTCTATCAGATGAGTTAAGAACCTGACCAGAATACAGCGGCGTTAACCCTCTGATGATGGGAGAGTGCTGGTGATGCATTTAAGATAAAGTGCCTGTGCATTCTATTATATATATGCGAGTCCCCATAGGGCACCTCGCATATATAAGATAATACATTGGCTTACAAGGTCAAGGTAAATATTGTTAGGCCAATGTATTTTCTTACATATCAGAGGCTCCCTATGGGAGACATATAAGAGAATGCATTGGCACATGATTTTAGCAAAATTTCAGGAATCTCCAGTCATATAATGGTTAAAAGATTGGACTTATACGTAACCGTAGATCACGTACTGTTTTGAATAGCTGGTATTTGGAAGAAAGATAGAAACGCCGGATATCGTTGACGTACAGCAACGCTGACGTCAGAACTGACACCGAGGCAAGTGTGTTGTCTAACGATTACAACACTAAACGGGTTGGTGGTGCGCGTATATATCCTGCATGCATGATGTTCTCTCTGTGGTGATGGTGTCAGTTTGATCCACCATTTTCAAGGTACGTTTCACGATACCCGCAATCTATTGTTATTGTTTGTTTTTTTTTTACAACTTGTTGCCACAGCCATTAGTCACATTAAAATATAGACATTTCGCTCATTTATAAATGTGACATTTTGATGTGAGTGTGTTTATATTTATTTTCTGAAAGTTGAAACGCAAGTTTTCAAGTGTAGTCACGACCAGTCCGAACATACTGGAATCCTTTTCCTTACTATCCACAGATATGTGTCGTCTACAGATGGTCAAAGACATGCCGATTGTTGAAATTTGAAATATGACTCGAATTTGCCTATGAAACTTATTAAAATTGACGTTTGTATGTATGGAGCCTTGGAGGGACGTGGCGACAGGGGGAGGGTTGAACTTCGGTCAACATTTTCAAATTTCATACCTGACACAACATTAGGTGGAAATTTCACACCAACAATAGGTTGAAATTGTAGTTTGATTTTCCAACGACTTATTAGTGGGCAATTTGTTGTTTTTTTATACCAACATTTGCATATTTTCCTATTATCGATTAAGAATTTTGACTGGCCATCAGTTGGAAATATTCTCCAATACTTGGAAAGCTTGATGCCAGGATTTTGCAATTTTGATGTTCAGTTTCAAATCGGGGTCTGTACTTGACTGGAGTCAGACCACTACATGCCACTACATGCCACTGCATGGTTCAAATTTAAAAAACAAAACAAAACAAAAACTCAAATCGCATTTCCTGGTACCCACCGGATGGCCAATGAAAACTGCTAATCAATTTAAAAAAGCAAACAAATTGGGATCTGAATTTGCCTGGAATTAAATCAATAAAGTGTTAGGATTTTCAGGTTCATATCTCCAAATTGTCTCACACTGCCCAGTGGATCCTCTTCCACGGGCATGTGCCCAGTCAAAGACTACTGGTTAATTCAGAATAGCTTTACATCCAGGCCTGTGAGGTACCAGTTGGGGGAAATCATACCCAAAGGGTGGGTGCATTTCCATTACGCAAACGTGTGAGTTTTGTCTCGTTCAAGGGGGGGGGGGGTGCGGTTGGAAATTCTAATGTTGACCCGCCCCACGGAGAGTCGGAGACCCTCTAGCCACGTCCCTGTATATGCGCGCGTGAATCCTCAGTGAGCACGCACACTATTATACACGAGGCTGTACCATGTCGGCTTGAAGTCATTTTCCAATAGGCTACGCCATGAAATTTATCCACTCGGTCACATCAAGCTTCCGAACTTGTTTTCTCAACAGTCAAACAGATGATAAACACCGAAAAGATGAAGCAAAAAGAAACACAGAATGCTCCAACGCAGACAAGAAGAACATACCCGGGTTATGTGACTGAGCTAGAAATCAAGGCCATGAGTTTGACAGCTAAACAATGCAAGAACGTCAACAGGAAATTTGCAAAGCGTACGCCGAAGAAACTGGACACGAGACGTCGTTCTTTCGATCACTCCAACGTAACAAGACATAACGAAACGTTCTACATAAAGACGAGCGATCGCAGCAAATATGGCCATGATCTTGTGTTTCCACGCGACTTGGTGTCCGTTCCAACATTATTCTGTCCCAATGTTGATGAACACAAGCACAACATCGAAGTGTCAGGGCTCGATTTAGCTCTAGCGTGCCCCTCTTGTTGGAGCTCACAGAGAAACTAGATAAATGCGGTGCAACGCGTTGTGTCCATTGATACTCTTTATGTATGTTAGTTTTATCGTAAGCTATACTGGTATTCAATTGTCGTGTTCTCGTGAAATAACGCGAATTACAGTTGGCCACCACTACAGGCAGAACCCGTCACTCGTATTTCAAGGAAAGTTTCTGGTTCGAGTATTAGTCTGATTCATCCAGTCGATGGTACGTGAATTGGTCTTTTATCTCATCAACTTCTTCATCCTCTACATTGCGCAGCTTCATCTCATTTCCAAGAATAGGCTGGAATAAACCGGATCTGATTAATTTCAAACTGAAAATGAATCTGTCTTTACACGTGAATGCTAAAAATGAGTTCTACCATATATGCATGCATGTAAACCATGTTATTTATTGTGGTAAATATATTTGATAAAAAGTGGAGATCAAACTTTCCCGACCCTCGGGTCTTTCTTGGCAAAGTTCTCTCCAGAATATTAAATGTGTGCTTTTGGAATTTGCCAGATAGTATAGAGCTGAACTTGTCGTTGTCGCCTGGCTCTGAGGATTTTGTCAATAGGGACCCAATATTTGCAAAGTTTGTGACTCGTGCATGATATCAAAATCTCGTCTGCTGTGGTATTTTACGTTTGTCATCTGTTCTATCTTTATATATATTCACCAAATAACAGTTTACCAATTAACGTTTAAAAATTATAGAATGGAGCGTCTTAAACTGGCTGGAATTGCTCGATCGGTAGTCATGGGTCGTGCTGTGTTGTCGTCACAGCTCTTTGGTAGACAGAACAGTTTAAATACGGCGCTATTTTGTTGTCAAATTTGAAGCTATGGGGGATTTAACCCTTTCACGATGAGCTGAGCTGGTGCAGTATTAAATATCCTGTGCCAGTTTATTCTCTTCAATATGTGAGTCTCCATATTTATAGGGGCCTCGCATACATAAGATAATGCACTGGCTTACAAGGTCAATGCATGTAAATATTGTTAGGCCATGCATTATCTTATATATGCGAGTCTCGCTATGGAAGACTCGCATATATATATAAGAGAATGCATTGGCACAGGTTTTTTTGCAAAATTTCGTGAAGCTTCAGTCATGAAAGAGTAACAGCGTCGAAGGAGATGTTCAGATCACGAGGAGCCAATACTCATTTCGAATATTATTATTCGAATATAAGTGCATGGGTAACCTGCATGCATGGTTGTCGTTTTAGAGATCCTTCGTATTCTAATCACAGGAACCATGCGACTATGATGAACTGAGCGTTGGGATATGCAGTCACAGCATCGTGTTTCGTAATATGTACCATCACCTCATACCGAGACCCAAGAGAGGTTATCTGAACCTCACGATAGACGTGCCTGCCCGACAATAATCGATTGCGGATTGTAATTGAAAAACTCTCTTTTTCAATCGTTTTACTTCGAATATGTGTAACATCAGATGTTTTTCACGTGCATGCATGGTAGCCCAATGAGTTAATCCTTTCTATACTAAATGGATTCTCCCACCAAGTTAAAAAAGTTTACATCGGAATGGTATATTATACATATATGAAGGGATATACATGTACTGCAAGCAGACAACAGATACTAAAAGTCAGGATTCCTAATTACTGCGGGAAATGTTCAGATAATGAGTGAAACTTTTGTTGAACTGATTATATGTGACCCGCCATATCAAATCCAGTCGGAAGTCGGGATTTTTTTTACCCTGTGCCAATGCATTCTCTTATATATGCGAGTCGACCATAGGCCGCCTCGCATATATAAGAGAATGCATTGGCCTAACAATTTTTTACAATTTTAATAATTTGTTCTTGTATTCTTTAACAATTTTATAATTTCACCCATACAGAGCCCCAGACAAACATGAGCAGACGACACTCTTCTAGGTGCTTCTATATATGTGTGGGGCTCCCTGCAGGGTAATGGATGTTTTTTTTATTTTATGTCCTAAAAATTGTAAGAAACATTTATTTAAAAAACATGATAAAAAAATGTTAGGCCAATGCATTCTCTTATATATGCGAGGCGACCTATGGTCGACTCGCATATATAAGAGAATGCATTGGCACAGGGTAAAAAAATCCCTAAATTCCCTAAAAGATAACTATTCATCAATGCGCATTTAGTATAGAAAGGGTTTATATAATACAAACGAGTAACCAAAACGGGTTCCATAAAATATGTTGTAGCTGCCATATATCTAGGTGTGTTATATGGGAAGGGAGAATCGTCAATGTCCCATGTAGGGCGGTTGCAGTGGTATGTAACCCTTACCTTTTCCTCTTCTGTTATGCTTACTTTCTTCAGGAAAATGCATAGGGGTGAGTAGCATATAATGACAAATGCTAGTCCACGTATCAACCTACAATGGAATATTTAAATTATGTATATACCTGAAAAAGTCTGTCGAATCACGACAAATGACAGTATGAAACCATCGTTGCCTGTTGCGGTATATATGCTTGTTTATAATTCGTGGCCTACCCGCTGGTGAAAGGAAAAGTTATATGTTTTTTTCTTCTGAATTATGCGGTGGGCAGAGAACATGAATTGCGAATTTCCACGGAAATGAATGGCTGCATGGTCACTGAAGTATTTCAATAAACAGGCTCATTAGCTCATTATAAATTTAACTTATCACTTGTCAATTGTAGGTTTTGGTATATGGTCGATACTAAATTTCTGACTGAGTTGATTTTCGATTGAATTTCCTTTCCGGAGCACCGACAATGATACAGGTACCCATGCAGGGTATGTAGGAGCACTGCCATGGATCTGTATCGGGTCTGTTATAACTGACGCAACGGGGACCAACTTTTCTATTACTATATCTGTCTACGTTCATTGGTGGATTACGTGGGTGGGTATAAATGATAAATAACATTCATGTAAATGTTTACCAGCTGAATCCTATCACCTTAACAATCTGGCCTGCTATCGCCGGACCTGAAATAGAAGTTAACATGTCTTACCTTGTATCGTCATTACACAACTATAGATACATGGCATGAATCTGCTTCTTGTAGAAAAATAACACAAAGAAGTGGGAGGCATACACGCTTTTTATAACACTAGTTTTACTGGAAAACCTTCGTCTCAGTCCGTTCTATGTTTTCTAAGCAGTTCCGAATGGAAAGACGTTGGGAACAGGTTATAAACATGACGATTGGCTCGACAACGCACTTCGTTTGGCACAGCAAGTCTTGTTAAGATTAGAGAGGTTTAGATTGAAAACTTCCAACTTCGTTCGTCAATAAATATCACGCACACTATACTATGTATATTCGACACGGTGTGTGGGAGACCGCGTGGCCAACCGCCGAATAAGCATATATAGTCACGAGTAGCGGCTTTATTACGCCCTATATACTATGGGTTTCTACTGCTACGCTGATCTGGCCGTGCCGATGGGGCGATGGGGATATCTGGCAGGACAACACATTTCCGGTTTCACGCGATGCGAGTTATTTTAGGAAAATGCAGTAATATTAAGGCCGATATGTATGTGTCAATAGAGCTATAGCTATGGTTATCTCGTAGGACAACACATTTCGGGTTTTCGCGGATGTATCTTCGCGGATGTCTCATTGTTGCTGTATGTAACTTTTATGACCGCGTTATAATTGCTTTCGATGTTTATGTATGAACAATGGCTTGGCCACTCTTGAATATTTTATTGCGGGAGCATATTATAAAATCTAACTTTGCTGATGACGTATGTCCGAATAAAGGTCCTATTGCGAAGGATCGGGGGTGTATTTAATCCGATTAGTAGATTTTTGGTCCGCATTGAGAGGCTTTCTGGTGTGGTGAATAAGCCGTAGTTTTTGTAATAATTTGAAGGATTAGTTTTAACGGAATTCTGAGGTGGTACATACATCAAACCAATATATTTTATATTATAATTTATATATATGCCTAATAATATGATCTTGAGGGCGTTACCATTTCTGACTATGGTTTTCTTGGTTAATGGTGTATGGCACGTTTCATGTCTCATTGTTCTATAACGATATCAAGATTCAAGATTCAAGATTCTTTATTATTGTTCTAATTACTATATCGCTGAGTACTGTTTCGCGAACATCGTACGGAAATAGAACATAGCTGTCTGAGTACTGGATACTATTGTCAGTCTCGGGTTCTATCCTTCCGCTATGCCACAAATGCCGTATCGACGAATTAACCAACTAAATCACGCGTCGACGGCGTCGTTCTGCACATGTGTCTATTACCCGCCACCCATTCTAGAATCTGTGAATTTCAAACAAACTTACAAGGTTCACCCAGGCACATACAGGGCTTCTTTGTCATGTGAAGAAGTTTGGAGTTTGGGATGATACCCGAGAAGATTTGAAAGGGCTATCAGCCCTCCCCTACAACCCACTTTTGTATGTTGTAATTCCGCTGAAGAGCGTATGTAGTGTTTGTAAGGAGTTTGTAAGTAGATTACTATCTGCCCATATACACAGGTGTATGCCTACTATGTATGGGGTGGATACCACCGCAGCAAGAAGCAAAGCCCCCCCCCCCCCTCAATCCGAACCTGGACCGCCGGTGAAGACTTTTTTGTGAATGTTGTGTGTGTCGTTGTACATATTATTTTGAGTGATGAATTGTTGTAATCTATTGTTCCTTATTGCATGTGCTTGCATGGACTCCGGCTACCGGGCTTGTACTACGGCCTCAACGCTAGGAAGAGGGTGCAATGCCAGCAAGTTGACTTAAGGTCGGTCGGGGCTCCTCAACACTTGATGGTGCAATGCCCGCATTTCTAGCTTGTAATACATGTAAATGGAATAAATATAGATGACCAAAGCTCAGTCAAAACATCTGCACAGCAGAAAAGGTCACTTCCCACATAGAATGAGTTTGAAAATCAATCATCTGATCCTCTCATCTTGCCATCCGTTGAAATCAAGCCAAAGTATAAAAATGGCATATTGATCTATTCGGGTGCATTAGTTTGTCATAATATATCGAAAACTGTCCGACGACAATGTCAATATCGGGCAATTTTCGATCGAATATGGACATCTTAGTTTCTCCATAAAGTAAAGAACATGTTGCGACCAACAAAAACTGAACAGCAGAAATAACAAGAAAACCATAGTCAGAAATGGTAACGCCCCAAAGATCATATTATTAGCCATAAATATAAATTATAATATAAAATATATTGGTTACATTAATGCACAGCCTCTGAATTCCGTTAAAACAACTAATCCTTCAAATTATTACAAAATACTACGGCTTATTACTGCAGGTTTTTCATTCACCAAACCAGAAAGCTTCTAAATGCGGATCAAAAATTATATTTCCGCCATAAAATCTTCAAGTGTGCATGGCCCAGCCATTGTTCATACCTAAACATCGAACGCAATTAACGCGGTAATAATCGTTACACACTGCAACTATAAGCCATCCAGCGAATACACACCCGACGAAAACCCGAAATGTGTTGTCCTGCGAGATATCCGATCGCTATAGCTCAATTTGACACTGCCAGATTAGCCTTCCTACAATATCCTAAAACAATAAAGCTTCTCAAATCATCGGCATAGTCAGTAGAACTTTCACGAACTTGAACATTCCAACTACAGATTTTACCGGAATCTGGGTCGCAGTACAACTTTAACGCGTCCCAAAATAACCGGAAAACCCACTTATATATTTATAAAATCCCCATGGGACCACAGATTTCTAAAATTTGTAGAACAGTATACACCGGTGGCGTTAATAACATTCCATGATTGCAGTGTCAATATCACTGTAGCGAGGGGAAAGAACTCTGTCTTGCAATTTCCAGAGCACGATATGGATGCGTGTTAACCCTTTCTGTACTAAATGGATTCTCCCAATCAGTTATGATAATATACATTGGGACGGTCTATTACTCATTTAGAGGGGATTCAGGTAATAAAAGCAGACGACATACAGAAAAAACCCCAGATAATACATTAGCAGAATGATTCATATTCATTGGTGGAAAATATTCAGATAATTATTTCATGCATTAGTCGTTTGTTGAACTTCTTATCTGAACGTTTCCTGAGGGATAACTATTCATCAATGAGTATTTAGTATAGAAATTGTTAACCCTTTACCCAACAAAACGGCCAAAACCGGCCAAATAAAGCTTCAACAGCCTAAAATATCTTCGGTCTGTCTCAATAGAACCATACAAATATGGATATCATTGGAATCGGCTCCTTGACCACATTGTGATAGTTACAGTTATGCCCTGTGCCAATGCATTCTCTTATATATGCGAGTCGACCATAGGTCGCCTCGCATATATAAGAGAATGCATTGGCCTAAAAAAAATCTTTTTTTAACACTTTTTACCATTTTTTCTTACATTCTTTAACAATTTTATAATTTTTAATGTGTTAAGCCAATGCATTCTCTTATATATGCGAGGCGACCTATGGTCGACTCGCATATATAATAGAATGCATTGGCACAGGGCCCTTCTGTTGGGTAAAGGGTTAAAATATGAAACTAACCGAATGAGTATGCTATACACACTGATAGCTGAGCTATGGCGTACACGCTCCCATACGCAGCCGAGTGTCGGGTGTCCACCAACAATGCTAGGAGCGGCATCAGCGTTGCATCAGTTATGCCTGCAAGACAAACATTGTAATTATACTTTCAGTTAACCGTTTTATGACGGGAGGTGCGCTGGTGCAGCATTAAAGACCCTGTGCCATTGCATCTCTTATATATGCGAGTCTCCCATACGGAGCCTCGCGTTTATAAGAGAAGTACTGGCTTACAAGAACAATGTAAATATTGTTAGGCCAATGCATTCTCTTATATATATATATGCGAGGCGCCCTATGGGCGACTCGCATATATAACATAATGCGTTGGCACACTGGGTTTTCGCCAAAATGAATGAAGACTTGAATGCATGTGACTGATTTTGGTGAAATGATACCATCTTGGTCGATATATGGCGAGTATGTTTTGACACAGTCTGATTGAAATGCAGACTATTGAACTATAGCTAAGCGTTTCAGAGTCTAAACAATTTCACCACCAATCATACTAACCTACTAGAGAACTCCCTCTAAAATGGTAATAATAGCATATTGTGTCTTGAGATGTGTGTTATCTCAATGAGTTAGAAGTTTTGTTTTTCGCTAGGCTCTACGCCGCTATAAATAGCTTCTTCTTGCGGGATAACTTCACCACGCATATTTGGCATTAAACATAGTTTTACCATTGGCAGATATCTCCTTTCGGTTTCCACGGTGGGGAATCACGTGGTTTCGAGTTGATGAGTACAACGCATTCAAAATGACCGAGGCGATCGCAGATACCCAATTTGTGTCCAAACTCACATTTATTTGCACTAACATTCTGACCAAAGTTGTCAGTCGAATGATTCTCGTAGAAGTATGGTCTTGTGTATGCCACGAACCTTCGACTGGAAACTTTGGTCAGAATTCTGAACAAATAAGGTATCAACTTGTTTTTAAAATAAACTAGCATATACATGCTCATACAGTAACAGTCAAAATGCTATGTTTTGTGTCAATTCCTCATATATTATGTTTTTGAGCGTTTGCACTTTTGAGTGCGTGGTTCTCACCAACCGCGAAACCACGTTATTCCCCACCATGGTTTCATGAATAACAAATTCGATGTTAACAGTTGCATTTCTTGGAAATATATAATAATATTCTCCTTGCTAGGCATTATTAGTAATATTACATAATAGACACATAAGCAATATGACCGAAAATTTATTACGCTATATGTTTAGCTATGTGGCGAGGTCTATACACGAACCGCAGTCGTTGCATCACCTGAGTGTCTTCATCGATTTACCATTAAATGTTGTGATTGGCTTACTCCAATGTAATGCTTCGTGTGAGTAATGGGATTCCCTGTTATTTGTTGCAGACTATGGAACGCGTAGCTAGATCAATAGTCTGCATTTCATTCAACCGGTCGGCTCGAGGATGACCAGATTCGTGACCGTTAAAGATCGTCTATCTCTTCCTAAACAAAGTTTATATAGTATCCGGTTATGATAAACCGAGTCGAAGACACCTGTCCAGAAACGCTTCTATCAATTAATATTGATTTGTATATCAATATGTCCTTATATAATGCGATAATCAAGTGTTAGGGGTTTTTTTTGCCTTACAATGGACTCGAATGGAGCTATGGGGGAAATATGATTAAATACGTATTCGCTATGTGCGTACCGGTTAGACTTTTTGCAGGATGTATTTATACGCGGGTGTATCTTCGTGGATGTCTCATTGATGCAGTATGTGACTTATGACCGCATTAATTGCTTTCGATATTTGGGTGTGTGTACTTCGAGGCTGTTTTGTGCTGGCATGAGAGCTATGGGGGAAATGTGATTAAATACGTACACACTATGTGCGTACCGGTTAGACTTTTTGCAGAATGTATGTATTCGCAGATGTCTCATTTATGCAGTATGTAACTTATATGGCCGCATTAATTTCTTTCGATATTTAGGTGCGAACAATGGCTGGGCCACTCTTAAAGATATTATTGCTGGAATACAATATAACAGATAACATTGTAGACTAAAGGTCGTATTGTGATGTATCGGGGGTGTATTTAATCCGATTAGTATATTTTGGTCCGCATTTAGAGGTCTTTCTGGTGTGGTGAATGAGAACCTTCAGTGATAAGCCATAGTTGTTGTAATAATTTGAAGGATTATAGTTATTTTAACGGAATTCTGAGGAGGTGCATGGAAGGTCTAAATGTGATTAGAAACGTACTCGGTATTTGCGTACTTGAACCATGTAACGAAGATCGACAATGTTGTCCTGATTATTATTCTGCATGCTACCGTATTTCATGCACTATTCAGACATCTATTTCATTAGATATTAGAACAAAGAACAAATAACAAAGAAAAGATATACATGCCAGCCGAAAACAATTCAAATGTCGAATAAGAGAACCGAGAATCTAACAGTTTAGTGTATACGCCGCGAGCTGGCACCGCGTCAACATAATACCGTGTCAATCGTAAATTCGTCACTTTTTTGGCAATGTGTGTGTGGTTATTGGTGTATCAATGCAATGGCCGTTGCATGTTTGGCGATGAACCTATCACTTTTGCGAACACGGTGTGTAAATATTTCATCATTATCAAAACTTGAGTTTGGCACGTCCGATTTTTAAAAGTTTTCACATGCTTTCTCGTCAAGCGTGCACTACACACACACACAAAATACATATAATCAACTATACATAGCCTTGACTATATACATATTTTTTCACAATTACTACATTAAAGCTCCAACATACTTTATATACGCCTAATAATATGATCTTGATGGCGTTACCATTTCTGCATGATAATGGTTTTCTTGTTTTATATGTGGGTCTGTAGTTTATGCAGGCTGATAGTATCCCCGACAACGGAAATACCTTTTAAGACCGAAGAATAGGCATCACAAACGAGAGTGCCGTATTCACGTGCACAGCGGACTTGAAAGTCCTATCTCTCGTATTATGCCACTGAGATTTTAGATCCCTGACGAGAATCATGGAAGATGAGTACCCCAACACAATACCGCTCTATGTCATAAAAAAAATCGTTATAAAATAATGCAAACGGGTCGATTTCTGATGGTGCAGCAAAAATTTCAACAGCAGCACTGCTACACTCTTATAATTATTTGTAACCAATTGGTTTTCCATTGGTTCTTCAGCTTGTCCCGTATTTGTAACCAAAGTAGGGAACCATTTGGTTCTTGGTAGCCATACAACTATAGTTGGTTCTAAACCAGTTGGAACCAATATAGAACCAATTGATTCTGTTCTGAACACGACTTTGGGCTACTTGTGTAGAACCTATATTGGAACCAAATGATTGATGGTTCTGGAAAGTTTGGCCCGTATTCGTAACCAGTAGGTGCTGGACACGGTAATTGGTGGTGCGATAATCACAGTACAATGTGAATTTGTTAAAGGTAGTCAATCCGATCAGACGCTCCTAAATTACTATTTCTTTGGCTTCGGGGGTAAAAAATAGTTCAATGCTCAGAGTGATCAGATATCAATTTTTGAAGTTTGTTATTTCTCGAGATCTGCAGTAATAAGTACATCAGAAACACGTGGTCAAACGGGCGATCTTGCGGGTGAAGATGGATAACTCTAAAATCAAGTGGTAATAAGTTCCTCGACTCGAATCAGATATTTTTTACCCCCGAAACAAAAGAAATAGTAATTTAGGAGCGTCTGATCGGATTGAGTATCTTTAATAAGTATTTCATTCTCCTTTTATTTTGTGAAATACCACAGCCGCTCGACACGTTTAATAGCCAGATATGCATCTGTGTCGGACATAGATACATAATATCAATCGTATATTCTCATAAACCATACCACCAGCATATGTGGTCTAAAGAAAATACATGTATAATCAGACAGTCCCACGATCCCATTAATTAAACTAAACACTCATTGAAACATTACAGGCTGTAAATCGGCATTTGAAAAAAACCCACATATATACTTAGAAAAATGGGTCGGTAAAACTATAATCAAATGCATACGTCCGTCCTTGTGGAAAATATCGACTTCTTATAATATAAATAGTATATATTATACAGAGGATATCTACAGTTTTTGGTTGGATGTGGGAATTATCTCATGAGTGATGGCAAAAAAAGATTCATTTTTTTTGTCATCACGAATGAGATAATTACCTTAAAGGTGTAGGTGTTCTGTTTATTATATGCTCCGATCATGGCTCAACTCGAAAGAAGAGTAAAAAGTGCAAATTTGTATACCCATGCACAGCCATGCATGAGCTTGTGCATATAAAATAGTTTCAGACAGATTGGTTGAGGGATAAAGGGGCTAACATCATAGTATGTTCTACAAACAGATTTAATTGATCACATATTACAATTTTTCAACCTGAACACTCAGTGGCGAAGCGATGTTAACTCGTCTAGTATATACCGAATCACTTTTAATTTTAGCGCGGATGGATACCAGTGATATATCGATATCTAACTAGACGGATAACGGTTTTTATCTGATGCAAAAATACTACTATTTGATAGCTTAGCATATAACAAATAGCTATATTTACTTATTACTTATAAGATAAATATTATGGTATGTATTATAGTAATATATAAGGCCGGTTTTAGCATTACGCATAGCTGTGCGGACCATGTCGTCCGCTGGGATCCCGGACCTCCCCATGTATGCAAAATATGGAGTCCCGGAATCCATCCGCCGTCGACGACCGATCCACACATCAATTAAAGGAATGCAGCTATTCCAGTTAAAGACATATGGTGGACTTATGCCAATGAACAAAACTGTTTAAGTTAGTATCTAAACACTATCCCCATTGGAAGAATGTATAGCAATGAACTAAGATCCAACTATATCGACTGAAACATTTCAAAGGTTGAACAACGCACAAATATAAATATCTACTACTGTATTCTGTGCGAATTATTGGGTATAAACATTACGGCAATGATTCCGCGAATAGTAAACACTGAGTGCATGTTATTCGTTTATAACAAGAACGCTGTTTTCTGACTACATGGATATCAAATTTATAAAAATAACTTCTTTTTTTTTAAACTTATATTTGCATGATTATTTTTTATTCCTTTCTGAACACCTGAACAGAGTGTTTCACATCACTTTAAATAGTTTTCGTGTATATCGAAAAGTTCGGACCAGGGATGTCGGGTATTTTGA
Organism: Siphonodentalium dalli; assembly: GCA_032622095.1. Classification (NCBI taxonomy): domain Eukaryota; kingdom Metazoa; phylum Mollusca; class Scaphopoda; order Gadilida; family Siphonodentaliidae; genus Siphonodentalium; species Siphonodentalium dalli. The sequence continues at coordinate 113,190,102 of CP136062.1, read as the reverse complement.
GGTACACTCATGTTAATGTGTTTGCGCTCCGTATATATACCTGCTCCTCCCAGTTGAATGGGAATGGGTGTGCAGTAACAGTGGGTCAACCTGACTCAGTCACTATCCAATAGTTTGTGTGTTTGTATTATTATGTCATTACAGCTGCGTATCAAAATGGCGCGCTTTTCAATATTAAATATTTGAATGACAAATGAAAATGAATGGCACGTCTGTATTTTGACAGTCAATTGCAATAGAAGGTCGCCACCGGACCAAATACCTGAGTTGATATTCCACGTGGTTAACCTCATTCATATTTCAGACATTCTGGATAAGCTTAGATAAACTTCAGTGTTCTTTAAATGGTCGAGACTATATATTCATTAAATATGTAAATGGGAAATGAAAGACTCGCGCCGAGAGACTTTAGGGAAATAAAAACCGGGAAATTATTATTAAGATATGTGTACGAACTCACCTAGTCCTAAACCAATGCCGAAGTGAGGGGCGATCAGATGAACCAACTTCGTTGACAGAGGAAGCTGAAAATAAAGTAGACATCGGAGTCATCAAATTGAAGGAATCTATGTCGGTGAATACGTATTAACCCATTCTATATTATATATACCCATTGACGTGGGGTGTCCGGATGACTCGTCCAGACAAACGATAGGACGTCCAGTTGCCATTGTTTTTTTCACACAAACATTGTTTACCGGACATATTTAAAAATAAAATTAGTCGGCAGCATATACTGGCGACACTGGGTCAGTAAGTATATATTACTATAATACATACCATAATATTTATCTTATAAGTAATAAGTAAATATAGCTATTTGTTATATGCTAAGCTATCAAATAGTAGTATTTTTGCATCAGATAAAAACCGTTATCCGTCTAGTGAGATATCGATATATCACTGGTATCCATCCGCGCTAAAATTAAAAGTGATTCGGTACTAGACGAGTTAACATCGCTTCGCCACTGAGTGTTCAGGTTGAAAAATTGTAATATGTGATCAATTAAATCTGTTTGTAGAACATACTATGATGTTAGCCCCTTTATCCCTCAACCAATCTGTCTGAAACTATTTTATATGCACAAGCTCATGCATGGCTGTGCATGGGTATACAAATTTGCACTTTTTACTCTTCTTTCTATGGATGTGTTGTAAATTTTTCGGCATCTTATTGCGTATTAGATAATATTCTTCCACTTATTGTCATTTGCAGTTTTATTAATGAAATTTTGCTCCATACCCACATGTTCCACAAATATACAGACTATATTCATCAATTTCCACCATAAACGGCGTTTGATTTCACCTAATTATGTCTCCATATTTGCCTTTTTCTCAAAAAATAATACGGATAGTATAATAAATATAAAATCCACATATCAATTTTCGCTTTTATTTGTGTGATATCTAGTCAAAAGATAGCCATAGTGTAAATTTAACCTTCATCCAGTTTCTACTCTATTGTTGGGGGCTACACATAAACAAGTACTTGTATAAAGCGGTTTGGAACACGTGGTCGGAAGGCCTATTGTCACAAGGTAAGCGGTTTACAAGTGCAAGTTTGGACGGTGCCGTCTCGAATTATATTATTCAATATTCATAAACAATTAATTTTTGGTGCAAGTATGATCATCTGGAAAAGCGGAACGAAGTTTGGGCATTAATTGCCGATTTCTATTCCTATAAGGGGAGACGAAATCGAACCTGCACTGAAGAAAAAAACGTTTAGTCAATATGATCAACTTATAATAGTCAACTGTGTGTCCACAGGATAACTAACTTAGCTTAGTCAATATGATTAACTTAAAATAGTCAACTGTGTGTCCACAGGATAACTAACTTAGCTTAGTCATAATTACTAAGGCGGAAAATTAGTCACAATGACTAGGATGATGATAGTCACAACGACTAAGCAATTGTTAGTCAAAACAACTAATTAGGTCAGTAGGCTCGAATTGTGTTTGCAAAAATAACCAGGATTGAGTCACAAAGACTAACGTTTCTGAGAAGGTGAACATGTAATTTGGTCGAAGTTATGTGCAAATAATTTCATTACTCAACCAGATGATATATTATCCAGAATAGGCGAGCGAATTGAAAGCAGGACAAAGTTTCAACTCATTCTCTAAAACACAGATTCAGTAATGGTCCATTGATAGGTATAACAATAGATTGTAGTATAGGTCTGTTTAAAGACATATTATGTACTTATTGGGGTGCGTGAAACTAATAAGTTAGTATTCAGGCGCTATGCCAACTGGAGGAATACAGCATTCTAATAACATCGCCGAAAATTTCAAACAAATCGACCTTACCACTCCATATAAAACATCGTCTGAACTACGCGCAATTCTAAATATTTACTTCTCGATTCGGGACGCAACTATCTGTGATAAGCTAACAAAAACCATTTCGCCATCGAGAGTCATTGTATTTAATTAAAATATAAGAATGACGGTGTTTGTTGTCAATTTGGATATAATATTTGTAAAAATTACTACTCTGAGCAAGATTATTTTCAATTTCTAATTTATCACCATGCAGGAGTGTTTCACATCACTTTAAGCATTATTTAAGGCTGTGTTGCAATTAGAGTTATTCTTGGTGTAACTTAGTCACTATGGTTAACACCAGAGTTAGTCATAGTGACTCGCTGAAAGGTGTGGGTTAGTCAAAGTAACCCCAAATGCTTGTGACTAACCCTACGTTAGTCACATTGACCCGAATGTTTGTGTGGTATGAATTGCCGAGCTGCCGTATATATAAAATCCTATCCCACTAATCGACCATGCATGTATGTGGAGAATTTACCTCTTGGTCGTCCTCACGTGTATATAAATCCCATGTGGACAGACGCGAATTTACACATAAAACAGATATGAACACTGTTTTATTTTATTGGTTCCAACATACATGTAGTGATTTTAATCTTAGTTTTCAAAAGATAAGTGTCGGTATATCGGTATTATCCGTGCATAGTGGAGTTGACTCAGTTATTTAGCCCAAATGAAATCATTCAAATGAAGATTAATCATCAAGTTAAATAGTATAACTTTAAATACTAAACTTAAAACCAAGGAAATTAAACTCTTTACTGTGTCCAATTGAAAAGAAATAAAATGCAAAAAACGGAGGTCCTAGTTCCTCCAGGTGTTCATGTTCGGCGTCCTTTTTAGTGAATTGTATTTAAATATCTAAATGTCTGTTTAAAATAAAAAGTACGTACATGTATTCGGAAATAAAACCATCGGGATGAAATATGATATACATTAGTCGGCGCATGCATGCGTGCGCAACTATTAATATAATAAAAAGTAAAAACACACATAAACAAATTTGTTAGGAGCATTCTGGTGACAATTTAAACCAAGAAACCGGAAAATTAATTAATTTTCTTAGTGGACAACCTATTCATTATATAGAGAGTAAATCATTCTGAACGTCCTATCCTCTCTCATTGGACAACCCATCCATACTTCCACGCACCCCATATATAAAAAGTGCACCATAAAACTGTTTTCGGTGTGCGATACTCACTAGAATTGACGAACACTCTTCGAATTTAGTCTATAGATTTGTGGGACATGTCGGCATGGATCAATATATCATTAATAATTTTTAACACGAGCTCAAAGTGAAATTTTTTGCCTGAAGTGTCGACAATAAATGGAAGAAAAAATAACTAATTCGCAATAAGATGCCGAAAATGGACAACACTTGTTTGAAATATGCACTTACAGACCCAGTCTCGCCGGTATTTGCTACCCTACCTTTTGTGACTAAAAATTTCAACAACAAAAATGTTCGGTAAACACTGTTTGTGTCAAAAAATGGTGTCTGGACGTCCTATCGTTTGTCTGGACGAGTCATCCGGATGCCCCGTGTGCGCCCTATACCATCAAAATTATATGTCATCATCATCATCATCGACGTCATCATCATCATCTTTGACGTCGACGCCATCACCATCGTCGTCATCATCGTCGTCATCGTCACCAACATCATCTCCGTCTCCACCAGTGATATTGTTTACAATCACTTGAACAATATCACTGATCTCCACCATTGTCCATAAATCTAAATACGTATTTCTCCTCATATTAATTTCCATTGCATGCATGTGAAATTTAATTAAGGTTTCTGTTCATTTGCTATGCACAAACTATGTTATATTCTTTATAAATTCTTTGTTGAATGGAGGAAATCTTTCGCGCGAACAGTTTCATGCGCTAGCTATAGCTAGCTCTTGTCAATAGAAAACATCTCTCGTTTGAATCCAGTCTATATTGTTCTAGAAAATGGTCTTTAGAGAAGTCTCTTAAAGGGGTACTGTACGCCATTTTCAATAAATTCCCGGTGATAACAACGATCTATTATCGATACTATATAGAAATATAAGTAATTTGAGTCGAAGATGTATTCTGTAAACGCTCAGGTTAATAGGCTATCTTAAAATTTAATAATTTAAAAGTTAATAATTTAATATAAATTGATTTTATAAAATGGCGTCTCTTAAAATTCGAATTTCCGTGTACAAAACGTAATCAAATTATAATTGAGGGATATTGGATTAGGAAAACAATTGCACACACGATCGTTTGAAACATTATGCTTATACGGGGAGAAAACCCAAGCCACTCATTGACTAGTGACGGTACACTAACTTAAATGAGTATATGGAACTACTAACCATATAATATAATGTTTATTTGATTCATTTGGTTGAAAACTTTACAAAAATTACTCGACAACGACAATTTGTATTTTTGCATTCCGGTAAATTTGCCATCCGTAACAATACTTCGTACTCAACAAACTTTCAAAAAATGGAAAAGTTGTTACATTATTCTCCGACTCGGGGATTATAGAAACCAACAACAACATCTTGGGTACAGTACCCCTTTAATTACATTTAAGTGTATATATTGTGGAAGGCAGCTGAATTAGCTCATTGCATGGTCAAAAATTCAAACTGATAGTGAAAATGACATTTGAAAACATGATGAAGAATATAATCATATATGCACTCACTAGTTTTAAAAGAAGAACAAACAAAAAAGGAACAATGAAAACCAAACAAACAAACAACACGTTTGTAGGGAGGGATCCCATATTTATTGTGTGCATATTGTATACTAGCAGGGTTACCCGGCGTTGCCCAGGTTAATGCGATGTGAGACCATCTGTATGCTGTGGATATTTGTTGGGAATAGAGAACACTATTGTTCAAAGTGTTATACGTTTTCTCATAAATTGATTATGATTATTACAGTCATGGAATATAAGTAGTGGCCCAACTTGTCAATTGTCATTCTGTTTATCGCGATTAATCCGTTCCACCAATAATGAAGTATTTATTTATTTATAACTGCGTATACGTCAGACGTTATAATATGATACATGGACATCACAAAGACATTAGTTCGCATAAATAAAAGATGACAATTGGGTTTTACATATTAAGATGTATCAATCAATCTAGTGGGTTGGACTAAGATATCGAGGATACCTGGCTATCATATATCCTTGAAGATACAGATTTTTTCAAAGAAATGTCCAGGTGCTCGTCTGTTCGTGGTGCTATATTTTGGCTAAATATTCTCAGTTTCAACGAAATGTTGCTGCGCGGGCATATCAGCTACATTTTCCAGTCCAGACACAGAGCGAGATTTTGAGTTGTTTATGTCAGTCGATGAGTCTGTTCTAAACCCCTTGTCAGATGTCAGTATTGGGAGGATCCTGAAAAGTCATGTGCTACTGACTGCATTGTATTGTATACCAGAAGAAACTATATATGACTGCACACTGTGACCACTATTTTTGAACAGGCCTTCCATATATCCTGACAAATTGTAACTTTTTGTGTGGAAACTGTATTGAATGGAACAGACTCAATTTTGTTATAATATATAATCCTCTGACGGTTCGAGGTCTCTCAGTTTGCACGAATATATGAATCTCTTCAATAGAATGATAAATATACGTTTAATGCTTCTTCTATGTATCTCTTTTTGCTAGCTCATTGTGTGAATGTCCTGATTGCCATCCCCATATAAATATGACAATTAAGAAGATATAATTGTTCAAGTGACTTATAAGTTGGTTACCATTTGTCGGGATTGTGAAATGTGAACGCCCAAATCTCCTTAAAATGATATGGAGATGGCCTGGGTGACTATATATAACATATATATGGATATCGGCGAATAGCAATCTTATCTATGATAGTGCATATCCGCTCGCCATCCGTGACGCAAACGACACCAAATGTGATTTAATTCATGGTATATCATTAGATAAAATATTTTGTATCAGTTTGTGGTGACCCTCCCGTACCTATTTCGGACTCAAGTTGCACACACTAAGACTCATTAGAGATTAGAGATGCATATGTATGAAATTGGTGAAAATTGGCGAGTATACAAATTCGTATAAAATTGAAGATCCCCATATCTCTCACCCATAGGGCACCAATTTGTTGTGTCTAAACCACACGATAAGATTCCTCGTATCACGGAGAAGAATATGTATCAATCTGGTGGAAATCGGCACTAAACATATAGATATAATGTCCCTCTCATATATATACACCACTGACTCGAATGGCCCCACTTGTGACATCCTTAAACCACACAATTACACTCCTGATATCATGGAGATGATTGTTTATAAGTTTGGTGATAATCGGCGACTAAACAATGTTTTTTTTTATCAAATTTGGTGCCAATCCCCCCCCCTTCCCCATCTCTCACATAAACAGCACCACTATGGCGTCTTTAAATCACACGATCAGATTCCTCGGATAAGAAAGTGTATCAATTTGGTGGAAATTGGCGCCAAAAAAATTGTGCATCAATTTTGGTGCCCCTGTCCCTTTCAATACACCCCTGACTCGAATGAGGCCACACTTGACATATATAAGCCACACCATTAGACTCCTCATACCATGGGGATGCTTCTGTATAAGTGTGGTGGCAATCGGCGACTAAACCAATTATTATCAAATTTAGTGCCCACCCCCTCCCAATCTCTCATCCAAACGACAACAATTGGCGTTGTTAAATCGCACAATTAGATTCCTTGTATCATGAAGAAGAATATATATCAATTTGGTGGAAATCGGCGCTGAAATTAGTTTTATCAATTTTGGTGCCCCTCCCCCCTTTCGTGCAAATCTGACTCGAACGACGCCACTTTTGACATATTTAAACCACACCGTTGGATTCTTCATATCATGGGGATGATTATATGTAAGTTTCGTGACAATCGGCGACAGAACAAAAATCTGCCCCTCCCCCTTCCGGGCACCCCTGACGCGAACGGCGCGACTTTTGCCATTATTTAAAACACAACATTAGATTCCTCATAATATGGGGATGATTATATATAAGTTTCGTGGCAATCGCCGACAATTTTTGTTCCTGCCCCTCCCCCTTTTCTGCCCCTTACAACAACGGCGTCACTTTAGAAAATTTTAACCCCGACCATTATCTTTCTCGTAAAAAGATACCGCTAGTAGACCCCTTTGGCATCATCTTGATGGTCCCCTGTGAATTTCTATAGAACACAGACATACAGACAGACAGACAGACATTCGCAAATATAGATATAGATAAAATGTCCTTTGGCCATTTTGTATATATAATTGCGTTTAGTCTAGTGATGTGAAATCGGTGTTTCCGGTAAAGACCAAATGTGTCTGGATTCTGGCCCACAAAACCAACTGACGTAATGGACCTTGTCATGACGTCTTCGCTGGTTTTCGATCAGCTAACCAACGAAAACATAACATAGGAATTGTTCAGAAAAACTGAAGTTGCTAATTTTATAACCATCCCACTTGGTCCACTTCCGATTCCGTGATTTCACAATTTGATATTATTGTTCCCAGGATGCTATGCAAAAGCGGGGCGGAAGTCACGTGATTTTTAACCCATTTTTCTTGTCCGGATTTTCATAGCGTCGAAATTCTGTTTCATGGTATTGTAAAAATTAATGACGTCATTCACGCCTAAACTTGAAAAGCAACACAGCGCCTGCGGCGCTGTGGTGGTTGCTAATAATAATATTTTTTGGACCTAACAAAATAACAAAATTTAAAGACATGTGTCTTCTCTGTAGAAAAATGTCTGCAGTTCATCAAAATCCAAGTGCATGCATCGATAGTCCTTCGCGATATTGTCACTTCTGTTATATTTTTCGCCCTCCAATTTCCTAGAAGACTGCATTGGAGAAACAAAGTGGTGCCATATCCAGATGAGAGAGATTATTTGCACGTAAACATACCCGTGAGCTATAAATGCGGAACACGTTTTAAAACACTTGCCGCAATAAGCTATTTTAATGTGTTCTTTGTAGCTGTGCTATTCAGTCCCAGCGCGTGGAACTGACAAGTTAGTACTCATCCGCTGTGCCTACTGGGGAATGTGGCATTCTACTAACATCGCCGAAAATATCAAAGAAATCGACCATACCACTCCAAAGAAAACATAGTCTGAACTATGCGCAATTGTAAATATTTACATCTCGATTCGGGACGCAACTATCTACGATAAACCAACGCAAATGATTTCACATTGAGAGTCATTATATTTAATTAATATTGTGCATAATAATCGTCTGCTTATAATCTCTGAACATCACTAAAAACTAAGAATGTACCATTCCCATGTTTTCTTTTAGAACTGAACACAGTGAATAGGAGAAACCATTCAGTGATAAATGGTTTGAAAAAGCATATAATGTGAGCAGGCGTATTATGCATGTATTTTGGAGGAATAACGGTATGTTATATATACTCACACAAAGGAGGCACGTTCCCATGAGTAACATACACGCCAGAGCACAGCGCCACCTTCCGACATTACGTGCGATAACTCCAAAAAAGTTTGTTCCAATGAAGTAACTGATACTGTCGGGAAGGAAGATCAAACCTGAAAGAAGACATAGTGTCATCGTTAAAACAGATTATATGATTCTATCTGTGGGCCTCTATGTGAACTGCCGTCCTATTTGTTTACCATATCGTGGCCCACCCCAACACAATATACTTATTATCAGCAACTTTTCACACACAATACTTTCCTTTGGCAAAGGCACTATTCATGTATGATGTCATCAAATATTAGTGGATATGTCGTACGTACATTTGGGGCCCCGAGGAGCAATTCTAAGGTTAATCTGATCAGAATTATCAAAATTATCAACAGATTATATATAGTTCAATATAAAGTGCGATTTGGTTTAATATAAACGTGCATATATGACAGTGTTCAAGTGTTCCAGTGCCAGTGTATTCTCTTATATATGCCAGTCTCCCATATGCAGCTTCGCATATATGAGAGAATTCACCAGCACAGGACCTTTAACGTTGTACCAGCGCAGCTCCCGTCTTGAAAGGTTTAACATATTACTGATATTCATATGATTCTCGATAACTAGCATACCCAGTTGCCACTTCTCGATATCCATGGTTTGCATCGCCCACAACGGCATCGTAGGTTCAAGCATACCCAATGTCATCGTGGTGAAGGTTATCGCCCCTGAAAACATGGTTTACGGTTATTACATTTTATATATAACAAGGATGCATTGTCCTCACTATCACATATAAACTCTGAACGACTCGACGAGAATATGCACGTGTACGTGAAATGATGCCGAAATGCTACTCAAAGTTCTTAAATAGAAGTTGCAGGAAAACATTTCGAATAATGGAATCTAATGGACCTTGGAAGGTGTCTCATCGGGTTGACACCAAATTTCCTTCGTAGTGAGTTTTGCGATAAAGCGACTAAAATGTGGAAATTACATGCCAACAACCCAATTCCTAACAGAGTATCACGAACACCCAACAAAACACACGCAAACATACGATGGGATTAAGGATCAAGGCTTCCCATCATTTGCCTTGAAATTGGGTGACTTGTTTGGATCACATTATTTTTTCTGAACTTAGTGCTCAGGTTGACCAATATCTATTCAGCAATGTAATGCTACAATATTTGATGAATAATGGAATGGTAAAATCCTATGAAAAAATCGGGGTCTCCTGGTCCTTAAGCGTATAAAAACATATTTTCAAGAACGCTATCTCAATAAACGACAAATTTAGAACCCGATAAAACTGCCTCTTTTAAAAGTCGATGATTGACATTCAAAACCTCACATGCATGGACTCTTATGTTCGATATCATTGTGTTATGTTAAACATACCTGCTGAAATAGCTACATAACGATAATTTAGTAACACCATTCTGGTAAGACATACCTGCTGATATTACTATATAAGGATCCTTTAGTAACACCTTTCTGGTAAGACATACCTGCTGATATAACTATATAAGGATCCTTTAGTACACCTTTCTGGTAAGACATACCTGCTGATATAACTATATAAGGATCCTTTAGTACACCTTTCTGGTAAGACATACCTGCTGATATAACTATATAAGGATCCTTTAGTACACCATTCTGGTAAGACATACCTGCTGATATTACTATATAAGGATCCTTTAGTACACCTTTCTGGTAAGACATACCTGCTGATATAACTATATAAGGATCCTTTAGTAACACCTTTCTGGTAAGACATACCTGCTGCATGATATAACTATATAAGGATCCGTTAGTAACACCTTTCTGGTAAGACATACCTGCTGATATAACTATATAAGGATCCTTTAGTAACACCTTTCTGGTAAGACATACCTGCTGCATGATATAACTATATAAGGATCCGTTGGTAACACCTTTCTGGTAAGACATACCTGCTGATATAACTATATAAGGATCCGTTAGTAACACCTTTCTGGTAAGACATACCTGCTGATATTACTATATAAGGATCCTTTAGTAACACCTTTCTGGTAAGACATACCTGCTGATATAACTATATAAGGATCCTTTAATACACCTTTCTGGTAAGACATACCTGCTGATATAACTATATAAGGATCCTTTAGTAACACCTTACTGGTAAGACATACCTGCTGATATAACTATATAAGGATCCGTTAGTAACACCTTTCTGGTAAGACATACCTGCTGATATTACTATATAAGGATCCTTTAGTAACACCTTTCTGGTAAGACATACCTGTTGATATTACTATATAAGGATCCTTTAGTAACACCTTTCTGGTAAGACATACCTGCTGATATTACTATATAAGGATCCTTTAGTAACACCTTTCTGGTAAGACATACCTGCTGATATTACTATATAAGGATCCTTTAGTAACACCTTTCTGGTAAGACATACCTGCTGATATTACTATATAAGGATCCTTTAGTAACACCTTTCTGGTAAGACATACCTGCTGACATTACTATATAAGGATCCTTTAGTACACCATTCTGGTAAGACATACCTGCTGATATAACTATATAAGGATCCTTTAGTAACACCAGTATCGACTGATTCTCCTCCGTAATCTGAAAATCGAGGAGAAAAAAGCTTTAAACTATCATATGTGTTATTGTCCAATCCAACGTCCGTTATGTAATGGTGGTTACGTCGCAAAATCTGAAACTGCTAATATATCGTAATCGAGTTTATGGCTCAAGTCATAAACTTTTATTTAAATTTTTTTTTATGAAGATACCTGCGGTTCTTTTGAGTATGAGTGTGTATTCATACATTCAGCATGCAACCTGGACTCAAATTAATTCATTTGTAGTATATTTTCCGTTGAATGAAGTGGAATGCGTCTAAAAATGGTCGAATTCGCGTACAGCATCTCTTTAAAGAGAGTGGTTTTTTGTTAAAGAGCGTGAAATAGTGGAACAAGGGAACACATACCTTTTTTATTCGAATGTTATCCTGATAAGAGATATGAGGATACTTACCATTTTGAAATAAGTTTTTCTGAGTACGGCGAACTGAACACCTGCATGGGTAAAAATGAATGACATTCAGTTATCAAATGATCAGTACAGATTAACGGTATACGGTACGTTCACACGTTGGAAATTCGTCGTAGATGGCGTTCATTAACGTGTGTCATTTCATCGACTAATTAGCAATAAAACAATCGAAGAAATAATATTCACTGCGACTACAATGCAAGGGGGACAACCCAATTACGAACAGCACAAGGCAATATAAATAAAGACCATAAAGAATAAATGTTTTGGTACAGGCGGCGTTCGTTGCAGAAATATTCATATTTGTTCAAATCGCCATCAACAGAAGGAATATTAAAATATATAGTTTTGTTCATATGCCAAACATAATCAGCGCGTAAATAGTATATTGTCATCAAGACGTACGATGGTGTACGTAAACAAGAGCCTGCTCGTGTTACATAAGTTTTGCTTCTGTTTACATAACACAGCTCAATTCTATTGGTTAATCACACATAAATGATATAAACGCTCTTTATTATTTCCATATCAGGAAAACAGTAACAAATAACGCTCTTTATGTTTACCATATCCGGATCTAAACAAAAGCCAGGTTCTGTAACGTTTTTTGCTTTTATTTACATAACAAAGGAAAAACATTTGACAATAACATACTGTTTATGCCATATTTCTGATAGGTATAAGAACAAAGTCTGTCTATATTTTACTATTCTTTCTGTTTATGGCGGTTTTTGGCGGAGGTGAATATTTTAACAGCATACCCACCGCCAACGCCGCCAGTATCTTTAATACATATATTTACAACTAGTTTCAACCGAACTCATAAACACTCTTCATCCTGGGGGTCTTCTACGTTTTTCGAAGATTGAAAACATCAAATTCCACTGAAACTCCCTCTTTTTTAATGACCACAGAATCCTTCATTGGAGAGGCTGATATGTTAATTCAATCTCTAGGTTCTGCTACAGATAATGTACAAATAAATCATTTGTGGTGCGGAGCGGTGGGACACATGATATGTTAATTCGATCTCTTGGTTCTGCTACAGATAATGTACAAATAAATAATTTGTGGTGCGGAGCGGTGGGACACATGATATGTTAATTAGATCTCTAGGTTCTGCTACAGATAATGTACAAATAAATAATTTGTGGTGCGGATCGGTGGGACACATTAGTAGCAGCAATATGATGTGTATTATTTACTTACCAATATCTAAGAGAATCAGGACAGATATTATGTTGAACGGCGCCTGTTTGCCTATGAAAGAATACATGATTGCGCCGAACGGATAACCAACTGAAATGGACGAAAATTGTGTAAATGTCACCACAAAGGCATGGGAAACAATGCTCCAATTACCAAATTTGTAAACTATTTATATCATTTGATATTTCAGGTGAATTTTTAAACTAAGCGTTCTGTTCTATTTTAAATGGTCTGTTATAACGTTGAGTGTGCACTCAAAAAGACCAAGCACCCTGATATATGGTTTCGTATAGAGGTTTACGTGGTATATTCAGTATTTTCAAGATGCGATGATTATAGTACAGCTCAGATAAAAAGTATTACCAATCCGAAACACCTCAAATATAAACCTTTCAGTGCCAGGGGCCGATCTCATCGGCCCTAATTTACGGTCTGTAAAATCGGTCCTAAAAAAATTTAAAATTAAAAAAAATTAAAAAAATTCATAGTAATTATTGTGATGCCCATGAAAAACGTAAGATTCCCTGGCACTAAACCTACAAAATAAGTATGTTAAAGAATATAAGAACAAATTATTAAAATTGTAAAAAATAATAACAAATGATGAAAAATTGTTAGGCCAATGCATTCTCTTATATATGCGAGGCGACCTATGGTCGACTCGCATATATACGAGAATGCATTGGCACAGAGTATATGGGTTGATACAAAAATCGGACCTGGCACTGAAAGGGTTAAAGACATATTATGTACTTATTGCAATGAGTAAAATTGATCAATATAGAATATGTAGCTAGTGTCGTCGCTTAAACTCATGGGCCGGATTCGTCATCTCAGGTTTAAACCTGGTCTACGTAAACCTCTAGGTTTAAACCGCCGTGAGTCAGCTAAATCCGTGGTTTAAACCCGAGACCGCAGGTCTAAGTGACGCATTCGTCATCTCTGGTTTAAACCTGGTCCAGCCAGACCAGCGGTTTAGCAGTAGTGTCTCTGTATCGTCGAGATAATTAATCGTACTTTCCTAATGCGGACCGCCTCGTTTTATTGATTGCGAAATTCAATAATAACGACAACGAGCATATTTTGATTGGAAATTTTGTGCGAGAAGCACTCACACCTATAGAGTGTGTGGGGATAATTTTTTGTCAATTTCGATAGTGTTTTTGTGTTTTATAAGCTTAAACCAGCAACTAAACCATCTGATTCGGCGGTCCAGCTAAACCATCTTTATCGAGGCTAAACCTGAGATGACGAATCCGTCTTTTCTTCATCGCGGTTTAGAATTGTCAAGCAATCAGTCACAGTGTGGAGCTGTAAATTATCTCGAGTGAGGGCATGTCTAAGTGGCGGCTACCGACTGGTGTTATCATGTCACAGTTGATTCATTCGCACGCGACAATTGAGGACGTGTCAGTAAGCATTACTTCAGCCTGCCTTTTGTTCCGCTTGGTAACAGAGCCGTAATTTCGCTAAAATCCGGATTGAGAATCCAAAGCCGATTACGGGGGGCGGAGCTAATTTCGGATTCTAGGTCAGATTTTGAAATCCACGTGGTCTCCGAAACTCTCCCCCAGCGTCAAACATGGCTCATGTATTTGACACAAGTATCATTTGTATCTTATAGTTATAAAGTGCATGTTTGTTGTGAAAGTCATGCTGTTCTTCTATGTGTGTATACACGGCACATAATTTGCTGCCAATCCGACTTAATCGCATCTTTTTTTCAAGTTAAAGTGTGTTTATTGATGATGGCAAGCATATCTAAACATGACAGCTCTAGGCCTCCTGAATCAAATTCCGAAGATGTTGTGAAGAACACACGGAACTTGTCGGTTGAACAGGGACGTGACGACAGGGGTTGATTGGGTGTCTCGACCCCCACCCCGAACTTTGGTACAATTTGCTAAGCTGTGCAGTCATTCATACGTGAGGAAAATCAGGATTATTTTGACTAACTGTTTCAAATAATGATACGTACAAGCCAACAAACGCAACAAACAAACCCGATTTTAAATAAATACATATACAAACTTATGACTAACTCGAGAGAGGGGGTGTCCAGTGATCTGTATATATGTTCAACTTGTTTTGGTAGTCATGTTGCTTTGCCATTACTAATTATTTATTTTTTCAGTGTAATAACATATGGGAGAGGGGGTACCCTTAAGTGAGTCAGTACTTGTCCCCCAATTCCTTTGTATGTATAAACAAATGTATGTGTTATATATCATGTGTTATCTAAATTTGACATATATTTGAAATAAATATATCTAAACTAAACTTTGGTACATTCCAGCAGTCGGAAATTTCATGCATGACACAACATTAGTTGGACATTAATTTGACACCATATATAGGTTGTCATTGTTCTCATTGTTTGATTTTTTTCAACCAGTAAAAGTTGGTAATTTTCCAATCTTAGTGTTTGTCAGATTGGATATTTCCAAGGAGAGCAAATTGAATTCTGCGAACCTGTGAGATTGATGTTTGGTTCAATGGGGGGGGGGGGGGGGTGCAGTTGGCCGGAAATTTGAGGAAACTTCTAGCCACGTCCCTAGAACATGTGTCTGTTGTCTATACAGAGACTATTGCGCAAAACGACTGCATTTAACGAAACAAAACATGTTAAAATTGCTATAACTTTAAGACTAGATGATAGTACATACGTGTATCTGATAATCCATCGATACCATATAATCCTAATATTTCTTGAATAAGAAGAAACATTATAATAACGAACACAGCAGAAGACATATCCATGCAGGTTCATATGAATTCGGTCAAATGGTGACGTATCCGCCGAATTCGAAATCGACATGCGTTCGGGCGGTATAATTAAGGATGGAATTATGAAATGGACATATGAAAGTGACAATCAACAATGATTTGCCATCAACCGAAGTGCTCCCCCAGCGTTACTATCAATAGCGTTATTATTTGGCTAATTTCAGTAATATTCTCCCAGTTTACATTCAATAAAACAAATTTGTCTCCGCATTTAAAATTCATTGATATAGATCGTTTATATTCTGCAATAATTTGTACACAAGAGACGGATTCTTATGTTTTATTGTGTTTTTAAACTCTGAGGTGGCGGAATCTCGGTTTGTTTACATTACGAACATTTGAGTCCGTAATCGGAATCCGAATCCAAATCGGATTACCACGAAATTAGGATTACGGTCTGTTCGTTTACTGATTCTGCAAATTTGTGGTCTGTTCTTTTGCCGAACCAAGTCGTACGGGGACCAATCTGTAATCTGGATCCAGAATCTGAAACGGATTTTAGCGAAATAACGCCTCTGAGCGAACATACACAGTTTAAGCGACAACATTAGCTACTTATTTTATTTATAATTCAGAAAGAATTTTCGCAGATAAAGAAACAGCGATGATTCCTCTATAATGAGAGACACTGCATATATTTTGTATATAACAATGAAGTTGCGTGCTGCTAATTTCGTTATAAAATTTATGAAAATAACTTTTTTATCATGTATTCCCAGTCACCCATACCCGCGTGTTCCATGTTACTTTATAAAGCAAATTGATACATATGCAATTGATGCCATGCACTTTTCGTGGGGTGTTGTCTGTTTGAGGCCGATCAACCGAGAAGAGAGGCTGTCGGAAACGTGTTAAAAAGGATACCCGGGTTGTGGATGCACGTATTGTGGGAGTAGATGAAGATTGTGACCGTGTGCATTGCACGAATATACGCACCGACGACCCCAAGTGCACCGCCACCTAGTGCTATCCCCATGGCTCGGCTACGATCTCTATCATCAGGGTACCTATCAGCCAACAAGCTCATTCCTGTGAACGAAGACAATAAGTAAAATAGGAGATGTCATTACACTGATAAAAAAATATATAGTTTAGGCGCATGCGCAGAAATCGTAAAAATATCACAGGCAGTGTTTGTCACTCACATGACAGGAGAGGGTGTATTTGTCATCGGTCATTTCCCGTGAGTTGCAAATGTTTTCCCATTACCTTTTCTGTAAATCGTGTTGCATCTTATATGAACGCCAAGTCACCGGGTAGACTGAATCCAACATATAGACGTATTATGGGTATTATATATATTTGGTTATATACAAGAAAGAGCATTCAGTTGGCTAGCCATCCATTGCGTTTTTGATGAATGTCTTTTTGCAAACTCCGCGCAGGGTTTGCCTCCCTTGTTGGGTCGGTAAGACCGCTGCTACCGGTGACATTTTACCCACATTTGGTGGACTACCGCGATATTAAGATATACTAAGCGAACAGAGCAACATGCTGCCCTTGATAAGCACAGAAACTATCGAACAAAATGTGTGTATATTTTGAAACTTAAAACCGAAGAACAAAAACGATGTGATTCGGTTCTCCGATTATTTTATCATCACAAAAGTCTAAGCGCACGTGTAGTACGGTGTACGACATTGCCATAACTCGCACGGAAAGTCAAACACAAGAGTTCTACTTTGCTGCAATTTTGACGAGTAGCTTGCGAAAATCGTCAACAAAACGACCGCTCCGATTTTCCATTCTGTCATTATGTTTTAGTGACTGAATTGTTCTCAAAGCACATAGAACATTTGACTTTGGAGCGATCGGGTTTGGCCATTTTTGTTGGAAAACCCCATGCTAAATATAATAATACAGACTGGTACCCAGTCGGTGACAGAGTCAGAAAGGAAGTTTGACTGGTGCGCTCTGATAGAGGTTGGTCTTTTTGACAGAGACTGATCAGTCCACTGAACTTAAATTTCACGCAGTCAGAACCAACACTAATTCTTCGGATTGCTGACTGGAGACAGGTGGTCCGGAAGATTATTATGTGCTTGTCTCTAATCAGTTTTCTCGACCCAATAACTGGAAGGGAGACAAAATTACCACTCTAAACGAGTGTTTTTTTTTAAACAGAAGGTGGTGAGTAACCTACTGGTCGATGTGGTTTCAGTCTTGTGATTTTCCGAAGGTCCAAAGCTCTTGATTGGTTAAGATCAGAGTATTTTCTCACCTGCAATTGTGATAGCTGCTGAACTAACTCCCTGGATACACCGAGCTGCGAACAATGGTATATATGTGGCTCCTATTGCAAACGCTGCCAATTATTAGAAAATTGAGAATTAGGAAACCATGATGTGAACCACCTATAACTCATAGAGATGAGCATAGAGCGACATAAAGCGAGATATAGGAGATTGTGAGTGAACAATATCTTATTTGGATAGGGCAATGTGATTTTATTGCATCACGAGTTTGTGGGGTGGCCACACTATCTTTGACACCATCTTGCATGATGTCTGAATGGTCACCTATTTTTGTCGACATTTGGTAAATAGTTTTAGGAACACACAACAAGGAACAAATTAATGAATTGAAGTTGAGTCCTGTGCAAGAGTTCTTATGGACTCGTTATTCCTATAATATTTAGATAATATACCTATATATACATGTATAATTTGGGCGCACGTGTCGATAGTGTGGTAGTAATAAGAGTAGAGTAACTCTTTATATATTTCTGTATAATGAACAACTTATCATTAACATCAATGTGTGAAAGAAGGTTCTGTTCTTACCGAACGAGGACACCAACAGAATGCAACATCCAACCATAAGAGGAAACGAATACCCAATCCTGCAAGAAATGGATTACGGTATTATTAGATAATCTCGTGATGGCGATACGGCCCAATTGCATGTTAAATTGGTGTAAACGTTGTTTCTCAGTGCCATCCAATGGTCACTATATTCTACAACGACGTCTACTCCAATACCACGCATTCACGTAACCTATTTCCTTAGGTCATTGTACATAATTATGTAATATATATGCTTTGAACTAGTGAAAATGATGAATTTAAATGATATATCGAATGTGATTGAAACACAAGTTTGCCGATGGTGCTTTACATATTGTTGGAACTCTGCCCGGAGTTGAATGACACACACTTATCATCATATAATGAAATAATTAATGAGATTGATGCAAATATGCTGCCAACTAACCGTTGTGTGATCATTCCGACAACTGGGTTGGCGAACAGTTGCACTATGGCTTTGGACGAGAGAAGCCATCCGACCTTCGGGTTCTCGTTGAGCCGATCGAGTGGTTTCGGCAACGCATGGTGTAGGAAGCTGAATCCGGTCGCATTCCAGTTTAAATCTCCGTATGTACCGGTGTCGTTAATAGGGCGAAACTGTTCTTCATCCAAATTGACGAGGTAATCCGGTATTATCGGCACTGTAACATTGAAAACACATGCAATCAACTATTAAACCAGTGAGTTTATTAGATCACAATACTAGCGTTCAGATTGTCCTTCTTTACACAAAAACTCAACTAAAATTAAATTAACATTATTTTTTCTGTCCAAAGCATGCCACGTATAATGCTGACTTGTGAATTGCTCTTTGTGAAATGAAATCGTACTTACAGTTCAGAAAATATGTCATCAGCTTTTTTGATATGCAATCTGGTGGAACTGTTCGGTTTTACGAGATTGGAAAAATTGGTTATACCTGCATGGCACCACCTATAAAGGCTGGAGGAAACACCGTTCTGGTAATTATATCGTACCTACTGATGTGAACAGCACATTATCTAAGAAGTTAGTGAAGAATACTAATACGAGGATGACTCTCCGTGATTCCTGCAGACGTCCCAACTTTGCGTCCACGTGGTATAACGCCACCCGGATGGAATTCATTGCAACCTGTCGACATACAGCGAAATGATAAACAATGAAATATGTCCCATTCATATATGTCTTAATTCATCATAGCATGATAATGAATTATGCTTAAATGTAATTCAATTACACTTATATATTAGGTTATAACGTAATGTAAAATCTTAAATATGCGTAACAGAATACTCTTGTAATTGAAATATACAATTCAAAGCGTGATTAAGTCTCTAATAAAATGAATGTGAATTTGCCTCCCATACAATGTCCGGCAAAATCGAGGCCACATGGGGATGTGACAACTGGGAGTTGATTTTGAATCCCGATGCAGAGCTTGTTGTTTGTGAACCATGGAGAGCGATTTTCTCGCCACAACAACACTTTATACATTCACGTGATCGGTGTACGGGTCAGATGTTTCCGAGTTGGATGCAAACAAATAAATGTGGCCTTGTAATGCTTCAATATTTCCAAAATGATCGGGAATTATAACAATCTATTTATATCGAACAACAACAACAATACACTGCCGTTCTCAGAATACCAGGCAATTATGCATAGCACGTTGATAAGTTAGATAATTACGATTTTTAATCGGAAAATTAATAACATAAACACCCGATTCTGACAATTGTTACAACAATTTAAGGATAATTCACACGTCTCGGGCAATGGGTGATTGCGATGGCGTGTAATTTGGTTTTCTTTGTGCAAGCTCGTCTTTAGAAAGTTATCCTACGTGGAACCACATTTTCATGTTCTGTGAGGCAGACAATTTTTCTGATTGATGCAGTGGGTCAAATGCGTGCCTGTACATGTGTATAATTTAATCAGTTTAGTGAATTTATCCTCATGCTCTAATTTCGGTTTGATTGGTTTAGAGTTTTCTGATTGTTTCTTCAAAAGTTATATTATTTATTATTTTCCTATATCCCAAGCATATGGTTGGTCTATATATTAACATATCTGACATGCATATGAGTTATTATATTTATTGCCATATCTCACATACATATGGCTTATATTAAAACTTTTTCTCGCATGCACATGCATGGTTGTTCTTTCTTAGTTTCATATATCACATGCATATGGTTTGTATATATACTTACTGCTACATCTAGCATGCTTTTGATCTCTTCGTCCTCATACTCGTGACATATCCTTATGCATTATATTTATATTCAGGTAAAACAGTAAATACTTGTTTTACAAACAAGCCGTTTTAGTATTTCTTTAACAACACGAAACTACAGTTCTGAAACATTTCATGTACCTTTCATGAAAAATTACACCAGTTGGAGAACCTCGCGATAGCTGGTGTCACTGACTCAAAAACATTATTACCTCTGAATTAATAGACAGTTCAAGGAATAGATAAGCCGTCTTTGGTTGCACTTAATGTATGCTAATTGTATACGCAAATCATTAAGTTGGAAAATATTAAATCAAGATTCAGCCAATATAGCCGTTTATCTCTGTCATATAATATATCTTTTTAACTAATTATTTTTTGGTATTCAGTGTCGTTTCTTTCAACAGCACCCCTCTGAACCAGAACCAAGAGCCCAAGTCCATGGAGTAAATTATTGGGTTCGCTTGGGTTTAAATTTCCAACTAGTACTAGTACGGAATTGTTTACTGACCCACCCAAACCAGTCACGACACACCACGGCATCGTATCTCTCGTATTTATTGAACAAATCAGTTTCATAAACCCGGAAGCAAAGTAAAATTTTCCAATACCAGCCATTTTGTCGAGAATGCTGTGAGTACTATTTATAGTTCTTATGCAGCACAATATATACTTATAAATATGAAATAAATACACAAAGATTGAATTAACACGAATTCCGATTTGAAAACATACATATGGACAAGAATATAAATTTATAAATATTTAGAACGTATAGTCATTACTTCTTCGTTATATAATTGATTTATATTCTACTTATGTTGATTACATTTTTTAAGCGCAAGTCGGTGTGAAAATCCGACTCTTTGACCAAGTTTAGCGGACACCATCTCCAACGAGTGAAATTTTACAGCGTTTTCACATCGACACGCACTTGCAATTGATACACAGGTTTTATAAAATTTTCGTTCGGGTACCCAACTTTTTAAAAATCCGGTGTTTTTTTACGTGCGCTCGCGCAACAGTATGGCGATCAGACAGATTCGTAGGTTGGTGTCACCCTACTCCGTTTCACTCCATGGCGTCACAAAAAAACGACGTAAAACCTCGTGGCGTTCTGGCATTTTTACTGTGCCGCGTTTTTGCTATGTTTATTTTATGTGTTGTTTTCGATTATTTGTTTGTCGCCGATATCGCCATTTGTCGGGATTCCCTGTTTCTATATTTAAAACTGGCATGCTCGTATTGAGCCTCGATTTCGATTTTTTCTCCCAGGTCAAAATACGTCAGAGTTATGACAAAAATAGATCGACCTACATTTTCTCCATCAGAACTCTACATCAAAGAGTCTATAGACTCCTTCGGGACCTACATAGACTCCTTCATTTGGGTATTTTTACTTATAATTGGGAAGTTTTATCATTTTTGGTTCGTGCGAAGACCTCTTTTTATCGTGCGGGAAAAGAGAGACATTCAAAACGCGATTTCGTAATTCGACGCAATAGGCTGAATAGCCTAACCTTCAGCCGAGTTCCGGGTCAAATACGACGAATGACGTAACACAAAACAAAACGCATTTGTTGACACAAACACCATTTGAAGAGTTTATTATTACATAAAATGATCGTTATTGATTAATTATTGATTAATTATTGATATTTATTGTTGCATATTGGCTGCTATCAATATTTACACAAATGGTATTAATTATTTCTTATAATTGCTCCTTTGGTCAACTTTGACTATCGGAAAATGAAAATGAAAATATTCCGCTGAAAAAAATGTAATCGATATTAAAGTCTCATCCTTTCGGCAACATGGAATTGGTTTTAATTACTTAAATGATTAGTATAGTAATTTGTCTTTTATCTGTGATGAAATGAGAAATGGTAATTGTCTTTTTTTGCTAATATTAAATTAAATAAATTAAGTAAAATACAGTGAAATTATTTTTTTAATTATTGTTTATTACATTTTTGCGCAAGTTGGCATCTCTCTGAGTGCATTCTAGTTAATCTTGTTTTTGTTTTCATTTTCATCTCAAGATGACTGTTTAGTATAATAATGGTCCTGATGTTGATTGTGTGATCATGGATGATGTGATGATGCATGGGTTGTCGCCGTGATTTGGTTACCGCATTTAGCCAGGAGGTAGAAACTTCTTCGATGTCAGTCATTAAGGGCAGTTCTCAAAAGACAGGAGTGTGGGCACTCGCCATATTGGCGAGATTTTGAAAAAGCTGGGCACCAAAGGGCTCATTATAACACTCGTTGTATAAAAAGGTTGGTACCCAAGTACACCCCAATTGACCCAAAAGTATTGATAGTCTGTGACAGTTCAGAGCAGTAAATCAGTTTCCAGTAATTCTACATACCATTTTCGTAGTCAGAAAGCAGATGCCATACATAATAACATACATGCCATACATAATAAGATAATAAACACCACCCGCTTTTTGAACATTGAATTTAGCCAATTTAACCTAACGGTATAGGCCTATACAATGTTAATACTATATGTAATCACATTTGGTTCCGAATAGGGTAAAGTTTGCTTCTTGGTTGGGAACCAAAGACGAATAGAAGTTGATTTTTTCCATGTCCCTGGCCGAAGAACCGCGCTTTGAAAACCCGCGGCTAGTACTTCCATATTTGCCTGTCGGCGCAGTATACTTAGGGCAAAGAATTGATATTTTGTCATTGGGGATGCTATATATATATATACGGTCTCTCGCATGATGTTGAATCACTCATTCGATGTACTCTGATTTCCATTGACAGAAATAACACTTGAAATGAATTTACGCTGAACAGTTTCAAAATACATATCAAACCTAATCCGTAACAAATAAATGCTCGCAAAGAATCAGGAACAGCTGTCAAAGAATCCGCAGTAATTTAAGAAAAATATCAATAAAAATCCGCAGCTATTTAAAATGTTGTTAAAGATTCCGCAACGGGCCTTAACGAATCCGGAGAATTTTTTACTTTTCAAAACGCCAATAACTCAACGAAATGTGTGTTTCTATTATTTATTTTAACATTATTAAATTCGTTTATCACAACTGAGACCATGTATTGCAAAAAACACACCATTGTATTTTGTAAACTATCAATTAGTAAGTTTCGTCCCCAATGAGATTTTACTGTACAAACTACCAGTCAGTAGCATTCCAGCTGTTTATCTTTCCATGCATGTTAAACGGACATGGCTCATTCGAGCATCCAAATTCCGTCTTCGATGTATAAACAAAGTTGACAAATACAAGAAATATTGATATACCGGCTGCATTGTCAAAGACATTTTCCAGCTGGAGTGGAATAAACGCTCTTTATTTCTACCGAATCAGAAACAGACTAATGCGGAACGCTCTTTTCTGTTCCATGCCGTGCAAATGGGTGTTTGCTGTTTGGGACACAAACATCGTGTTCAATTAGCGTTGTATTTTTATGACTGCATTGCGTCTTTCTGGAACATATACAAACTCCATGCAGGGTTTACCCCCCTTGACGACTCGATTGGTGCGCTCTGGTAGAGATTGTGACATATAAAGCTCGTAGAAAAGTAGTTCAAGTATTTATCGACTTATTTCGATACCGGTTACAATTCAAACGCGAATAGTATTAGGTCTATTTTGGACCGCTAAGTGACTTAAAGTTGGGACTTATTTTGATCTCGGAAAGGGATCGGGATCTAACAAAGTTGAGGCGATCACAATTTCAGGCTTCAAAACGTTATTCGGCTTTAGAGATACAATTTAATAATAAACAACCAAACCAAATTGATTGGGACAAGCTGTAACATATATGACAAAATACTAACAATATAAACTAAAATAATTCAAATTAAAAATGCATATTTTCTCAAATTAAATACATAACCAGACATAACTATAACATTTGATACTAAAATACTTGGTCCTGCACAAAATGGCGAAAAATATATCCTTCAGTTCCATGTGGAGTTTTTTTGGTACAGAGGTTCCACCCAAATGAGCAGAGATCAGTGATACATCGAAATTTACACGGCTTCGTCTAAATTTGAATTAAATAGCAACATGTTCTCCTGAAAATAGGTTTATATTAGACTTATTTGATTCTGAAATAAGCTCATATAGAAATTATACCCGGAATTCCGTTGAATGCATGGCGCGGGCCGCAGTGAACACACATTATAAAGAGCGTGAATCCGGTTAGTCGTGTCGATGAATAAAGTAGATTAAATAGTGCCTATATCAGCCTATATGAGCTTATTTCGTATTGAAATAAGCTCTATACGGGCCTATTTTAAACGAAACCTTTTACGCCCATATAGAGTGTATTTCTTTCTCAAATAAGCTATATGAGGGCCTAAAACTCGACATTCAAAATAAGCCCGCGCGTTTTGTGCTAATTTCACGGAAACATGCTGGTTAAACGGACATGACTCATTCCACTTCAAAATTTCATCTACGATACAAGATACAAGAAATATTGATATATTATTTGGTGTTTTATTTTGGAGCCCAAAGCGCCATGCGACTTTAAATTGGAATGAATTTCATATCCGGGCCCGAATGTTTCATAACTGAGATTCTTCCTATAACACGATATAGATAATACAGCAGAAATACCTTTACTGATGAAAATACACTTTTATCTGATACTTGCCTTGTTCAGGGACTAAGTTCCATTGCTTATGGTGCAACTATGAACCTTCTCTTCTATGGACCGCTAAAAGAATAGAACCTAGGAACAAGAAGAGGTCGGTAAACCGTGTTATCGGGTGACATGCAGTAAAATCCGTAGCAATTTGAAATTATCAATAGATGCTTGTTAGGGTTCCGGGGATAAATTGCTTTTTCTTGGTTCAGTGGGCGAGTTAATACGGAAAATCACACGAGTGACAATGGAGGGCAATATTACCCACAGCTAATAAGTCGCGATAAGAAGCAAGCATCTTTTTTGGGGAGATATATATTCTCTCCCTGCATCATATCCCATCATGTGTTAAATATGCACGGTCAAATTTTACACAATATTACTTAAAATTTCCAAAGCTAATTTTCAGCTATATATTCCAGTCAAAAGAAAATTGAAAAATACTTGTAATCACCACTCCAGTAGCGGGCTAGCATCACTAAATTCACCCTCTGGGGACATAATTCTGCTTATGGGAGACATAGACTCAGATTTAAGTTCCCATATAGTGTAACTCTTCATGATATTGGAGGAAATAAAAATTAAAGTATAATGATGTGTCGTCTGCCAATTTGGGGATATTAGATAAACTATATATAAACTAAAAAAAGAAATATAATCTATGTGAAGAAGTTTCTACAGAAATTTGATAATAAAGAACATTTTCAGAGAAGATGATGCCTATAAACAGAATGAGGTCACAAGAGAGTGACTTTCGTGATGCTAGCCCGCTATGCGGGATAGCGTCACTAAATTCACTCTCTGGGGACCTCATTCTGCAAACGACAGGCACACTATACTGTAGCTTTCGTTATATCACTGTAGCTTTCATTATTATTTCGCTGTAGCCTTGGGTCAGCCTTGGGTCAACCAGTTGTTTGTTTCTGAGTATTGTTCAATTTGTTGTACTATTAAAAGTGAAAATGCCGCACAATTTAGCAACTTTGGGCATTAACAATGCGCATATAGTAAAAAGAATATTATCAACAGTTTTTTGTTTGAATTCTTGAAACAACTCATTCTTCTGTTGAAAGAAATATTGAATTTTCACTCACGGCTTATTCAAGCACAAACTGTATCTTTATATTTTATGGTATAGAAAACGTACACATTATTAGTTTTATAGAATTAAATCGAAGAGAGCATCTTTAACCATCGTCGCCGTTTGAAACCGGCAATACTGTTTCCTGTTGATACATCCAGGTCCGGTTCTTGTGTGGGATTAATAAAAGAATTTTCTCAGAAGGTCCCGATAGAGTAATAGAAAATAGCTGAAATCATAAAATCATTTCCCCCGTTATGGCCCCGAGAATGCAACAGAATTCGAACTATAGTTTATTTCCAATGGAATGGGAGTAACTCTGTATCTAAATATATAGAATTATTTCCCTTCCATTGAAAATAGTAGACTTTGTGTAGAAACTTCAACACAGCACAGAACAGACATCGATATCTCAACAAAAACAACATGTTCACAGTTTATTACATCGAATAAGTTAATGTTTTTGAGCTTCCTCTTTCAAATGGTGCATGTATATAATATGGCATATATTTTATATAATGTGATCGGGGGGTTCGAAAATTAGAGGTACTCAAACCGATATGACGATCACCCTACCATCAAGATACAACAACAACAACAAGAACAACAACAACAACAACAACAACAATATTTCTTCAAAATACGCTTTAGTTATCAGAATCGATTTATTGCAACAAAATAATTCTAACCACTGTCAACTATGGTATCATATTTCCCAAACGTGTTATTTATCCACATTTTCTTCAACAAAACAGGACCGTATTATCACTAAAGTATAACGAAATTTGACCGTATTACTACTTGATTTTAGAGTTATCCATCTTCATCCGCAAATTTAGTCCGAGACCCTCCGTTTGACCACGTTTTTCTGGGCCACATATTATTACACATCTCGAGAAATAACAAACTTCAAAAATCGATATCTGATCACTCTGAGCTTTGATGGGTGGGTTCCTCCACTCGAATCAAATATGTTTTAGCCCCGAAGCCAAAGAAATAGTAATTTAGGAGCGTCTGATCGGATTGAGTACCTTTAAGTGGGCCTTTAACTTCTGGCTAATTGGCGTAGTAGTTATCGGGCGGAATATTTTGCGCTACTATATATTTGTCAATTTTCAACTAATTTGATCTGATCGGCCAATTTCCAATTGAATATGGACAGCTAAGTTTATCACAATTAATTCTAACCGGTCTGTAATAAAACAAATGTGAGAAAAACCTACATTATGTGCGTATGGCAGTGAGCAAATAAGGAGCCAGGGAGCTAAATGTGTTCCAGATTTAGGGAGCGAGATTACCGTGGAATGAAGGTGAAGGTACCTGAAGAATGGCCTTCATCTGATACATGTGACACGTTATTAAAGGATGAAATCTTGTTTACTTGATTTTTACATCATATCTAAATAAATTTAAACTGATGAATTAACGGGGGAATTGATTTTTGTGAGTGGGAAATTTATTTAACTAGCTACTGTAGTTCTCTGAGTTTTTTCCGGTAACATTTGGCTGCGGGGTAGCCCTGTCGTACACTTGGGGATTTTATTTTAAAAAGTAAACACATGACCTATTGTTTTTCTTGCATTTTCGAGATCAGCTGGTGTCAGTCCAGCTCGGTAAAGATCACTGGAGTGGCCTGCATGCTTCAATTCAGTGAATTTGGCTGATACGTTAACACTGTCGTCTATGGGTAACCATTTAGTTCAGTGATTCCATAATGTAAGCTGGTCTGACCAGCGTAGCAAGCAGAGCAAGCTGGTCTGACCAGCGTAGCAAGTTTTTCGGACTGTAAATTTGAAAATCGCTCGGTCGACAAGCGGAAAAACTCACAACGGAGTCGGCATTTACTCGGGCGGAATGATATTTCGAGGAGCAGATCCTCCACAGTGGTAGCAAGTGGAAATAAATAAAATCTGCCTTTTAGTTTTAACCTCGTCAGATTCCGTCATCGTTTCAGCTTGGCCCAGGGGTCATTGGTCGAGGAGTCCAGAATGCTAAGCGTCAGTGAACTAAATTTCTAGCCAAGAGGCGTATGGAGACCATTTCTATATCCCCTCCGCCGAACGTTTGGCAGGAATAATAGAGTGTGGAATATGATTACGTTCTAACATTGGTCGAATCAAGGCGCCTGTCTGTCTTCTAGAGCTAAATGTAATTTACAGGCGAAAAAGTGATCGAAATTTTCCGCATTGTGGCTACAGAATTTATTTGCGTCGTCCAATGACACCGAGTAATTGATAGCGGTATGCTCCGACCGAATGGATATCAATTGATTAACCATTCCATGACTGGAGCTTCCTGTTAATTTTCCAGCTGCTGACCAAAAAGTAGACCAAAAGTTGGAAAATGTATTCTACTTTTGGTCTAAAACAACACAATTTCAACCTAGTTTCGGTCTGAACTTCCAGCGTAGCATCTGGATCTAGGTGAGCCCAGACTAAATTGTGAAACGACTCAATAGTCAGAATTTGCATGTGAATTTATGCAGACTCGCTGGATCTCTATTAGGGACAAGGCTACAAATGGTCTCCGTTTGAGAGATTAGAAGTCAGCTAAGAATTCCTGAGCTTGTACTACAACCGAATTCTATAGTTATATGGAATATCCGTTTACTTCGAATTTTTCAACTGGTTTATCAAACTTTACAACTCTTGGAAAGCTGCAACCTGATATCCAACTAAGATTGGATGGAAATTTTCCACATGATGCCCATTTAAGTCGAGAAAGTTCACCCAACGTAGTAAAGTATGCTACTGTTCGTCTAAAACAACAAGTTCATGCACAAGAAATTAAACCTATAATGTTTTCGGATAAAATTTCCAACTGATGTTGCATGTGTCGGACATACTAGTAAAATTTCTAACCGTTGAAAACTTTGACCAAAGTTGAGGGATGAGACACCCCAATCTCCAAAACGTCGTCACGCCCCTGACATTAAAGTTGCACATATACTCGTTACGTTTCCAACCAAATATAGTAATTTATAAATTTTATCTCGTTCCAGACAGTTTCGGGTATAAAAATAGGTCGGTATTTGCTCACATGATGTATTTTTAAGGTGTTTTTAACCTTTTATCGACCCATTTTTCTCGCAAATGTAGCAAAAGTGAGAAATTACTAGGTCTAATGGGAGATTTAAAGGCCACGTGTCGCTTTAGCGATTATGAGAACTTTGCGATATAGATATAGAGGTCCCTTTTGGTCGCACATTTTGAAAACAGATGCTAGATTGTTAGTTGCTATTGGGATTTCTTAATTTTGTTATGATGAATTGTGTTGTTCTGAAAGTGTATGTTATAGACAGGAAATTTCCTCTTTTTTAAAATGTTTTTATTATTTCAACATAAATATATATCATTGATATGACAAACATCATATTATACATAAAAGAACGCAGTGCGCATCTTACTGGAGAATCTTTTATCGAATGAGATGACGGTGGCGCAATGATATATTTCGCGAAATGTAACTATGCGCTGTTCGCAAAGAGTTCGATAATATGTTGGATATTAGGCAGCTGTGTTCTGTATTTATTCTACACCGTTGTGTCAGATAAGTTCAATCCATGACTGTGACCTTCATTGATACTATAGCTACCTGTATTGTAAGTTAAATATGATGAATATCCAGTAATGATCGAGGCACCAACCGAAGCGGATGGTTGGTGTAATATACGTCATCTTTCCTGGCGCCAGTCGAAAAGAATAGTTCCGGCTTGAATTCACTAGTGGTATTCAATTATAAATACTACGTTTTCAATGACTGCGATTCCGTTGAATATTTGTGGCTCGCGTCAATGTGCGTTCAATAAATAACAGGAAATTTCCACTCGAAGGAGACGTAAATCGAGTACATGTATCCTGAAGTTGGATATCCGCTTGCACGTACATGGAGCGTATTTAGATATTTAGTGATTGTCGATTGAAGACTCGTAAGACAGTGTGGTATTACTTGCGAATGTTTTTTTGAGTCACGAGGCATACATTTTAAAGGTACTCAATCCGATCAGAGGGTCCCCATATCATCAAGACACAACAACAACAACAACAACAACAACAACATTTCTTAAAAATACGCTTTAGTTATCAGAATCAATTAATTGCAACAAAATAATGCTAACCACTGTCAACTATGGTATCAAATTTCTGAAAA
The DNA here is from genome assembly GCA_032622095.1 of Siphonodentalium dalli. Taxonomy (NCBI): domain Eukaryota; kingdom Metazoa; phylum Mollusca; class Scaphopoda; order Gadilida; family Siphonodentaliidae; genus Siphonodentalium; species Siphonodentalium dalli. Next base: position 113,159,339 of record CP136062.1, on the reverse strand, counting down.
CGTATTATTTATTAACATTTTATTCAACTAAATATGGCCGTATTATCACTTGAGTATCCACTTGTTTTTAGAGTTATCTATCTTCGTCCGCAGTTTTGAACGAGACCACCTATATTTGACGGCGTGTTTCTGGACAACAAACAATTGAAATAAAATATTTCAAAAATCGATATCTGATCACTCTGAGCTTTGATGGGTAGGTTCCTCGACTCGAATCAAATATTTTTTACCCTCCGAAGCCAAAGAAATAGTAGTTTAGGGGTGTTTAATCTGATTGAGTACCTTTAAGTTAAAGGCTCACTTAATTTTCAAACCCCCAGATCACATTATATAAAATATATGCCATAGTATATACCATTTGAAAGAGGAAGCTCCAAACATTGTATTTTCAACTTATTCGATGTTATAAACTGTGAACATGTTTTTTTGTTGCGATATCGATGTCTGTTCTGTGCTGAAGTTTCTACACGAAGTCTAGCTATTATTTCCAATGGATTGGGGAATTACTCTATATATTTAGATATAGAGTTCTTCCCCCTCCATTGAAAATAAACTATAGTTTGAATTCTGTTGCATTCTGTGAGCCATAACGGGGGAAATGATATTATTATTTCAGCTATTTTCCATTACTCTATGGGCACCTTCTGGGACACAGACGTTCCAAATGGTGATGAATTATAGTATGATAATAATATTTTATGGCATATATTGTTATTAAAACTCTATATCAAGGCACTATAAAAAATTAATCGGTGACTCGAAAATGAATTTGGCCTGCATGTTTAAGCTGAATTGGTCATTATCGCATGGATACGCATATTAGGTTACACGGGATCTCCAACACGGCATTTATGTGACCCTGAATCTCCAAAACGGGTATCAGGTTACCACCTCCCATGGTCTCAAAATGCCAACACGCGTGATTTTTAAGATGGCGCCGAGGTGAACATTTTGTCACTCTTATCCCTTTCTATACTGAATGGATTCTCCCACTCAGTTATAAAAGTATACACTTGAACCGTCTATTATACATTCGAAGGGGTGTTCGGATAATAAAAGCGGACGACATACATGCAGAAAAACAGTAATACAAGAAAAGAATGATTCATATTCATTGGCAGGACATATTTAGTTGAACAATGTTTGTTGCCTTAATATCTTAACATTTCCTAAAGGAACCGCCCGTCAATGCGGTGAATTAGTAAGACTTGATGCCTCTGATATGCATGTATAGTAAACTGGATATTCTTTCTTAAATATAGCTATACTGTTGGAAATTCCAAGTGAAATAGTTCATACCTCGGAATTCTAAGGTGACATTTTTATTTCGAAAAGAAAACTTATTTAAAAACTGAAGTAAATTAAACTGTAGCTGAATCCGTATGAAAATCACAACAATCACCGAAAGTATCGCTTTGAAGGAAGTTTCAAAATTGCTTTAATACAAAATTTCCCGCAGAATAAACCAGTATTTGCACTAGTTAAGTTCTCTAACTTTTCAATGAAGCCATACGTTTCAGGATGTTGTTCCAATCCTGGAAGATTAAGTTTCAGACAAAATTGTCATGACCATCAATGTTGAAATAATCAAACCATTTTAAATTATCAGCGTGCCCTCCTGGATCATGAGCTCAATATGAGCCTATAGCCTATTTAGAGATCGAAATTGGTTCAGTGTGAAGTTTCAAAACGAAATAAGTTGTTTAAAGGGCCACTTAATTTTCGAGCCCACAGATTACATTATATAAAATACATGCCATATTATATACCATTCGAAAGAGGAAGCTGCAAAACATTGTATTGTCAATTTATCCGGTGTAATAAACTGTGGACGTGTTGTTTTTGTTGAGTTGCCAACGCGTTTTGTCATCAAGAATCAAGTAAAAATCAGTATTATTTTCAATGCAGGGGGAATAACTCTATATATGAACTCAATTTATTACATGATCCGTCTTGGGACACGAACGACGAAAGAAAGTAGACCGCCAATCGTCTTGCCATTGGAAAATGTGTGAGAGATTAGTGCTATTTTGATATCCTGTGTAACTTCCATTGAAAAAGTTTGAATTCTGTTGCATTCTGGGTGACAGAGGGGGGTCTTCCATTTATATGTGGGCATCTTCTGAGACACAGATGTTTCAAATAGTGGTGAATTATAGCATTTAAATCATGTTTTATGGCATATATTGTTATTAAAACCGTATATCAAATCACTATAAAAAAAATAATTGGCGACTCGAAAATTAAGTGGGCCTTTAATATGGCACTTATTGAGCAATAGGTTATAAACAAGCCTAATTACCGTGGTAATCTGTTTTCACTCTGGCCCGAGCCACTCAACAGAGTAACGGGTATAAGTTCATTATGAGTTTATTTTGCATGTTCGTGAGTGAATTTTCGAATTGGAACTCCGTCGTTTTTCAACTCAATTTATTACATGATCCGTCTTGGGACACGAACGACGAAAGAAAGTAGACCGCCAATCGTCTTGCCATTGGAAAATGTGTGAGAGATTAGTGCTATTTTGATATCCTGTGTAACTTCATACACATTTTGGATAACTCGGATAACCTAATTCACATTTGGGTGATTCTAGCCCAGAGTGTCAAACTCGTGTGTTAATATGTTATTTTAATTTCGTAATGTTAAATATAACAGATATCATTGTTTCTGTTTAATGTGATTTTTTTATAATAAATATTGAGCATTTGGCAATGCATGTCAGATAAAAAAAAAATTCATAATGAAGCCTCACCAGTAAATGGCTAAACGGTTATTATGTCCTCTGTAAAGGATGTACATGGTCATCTTAAAAGGTAATTTGGGTGTAATTGCAAAAGTAATTAACATGCCTATTTATCCAAGTAATTAATTACTTCCATTTACATCTACTTGTAATTGAGAAATTGCACAGTTACAAATAACTCACAATTACTTGAGAAAAAAATAACTAATTATAGTCAGTTACAATTAATAACAAATTGCCCCACCCCTGAGCCTTGGCAACACAATACACACATGGCCATGTGACAATTCAGCCAAGATAACCATCAATGTAGAAATGAGCTGGTTCAGCGTTGTGCTCAGATTGTGTGTCCATGGAGCTCGGACTGAAAAACTGAAATATCACAGCACTTGCTCATCCGGTGATTTTTGGAATCAACATTGTTTCAATATCTGGAACTATCGCGCGAGGTCTGGGCATGATTTCCTTCCATTTCAATCACCCGTTTTCTGCGTTTCTCTGTCTCTGTGTACTTGAATTTCTGGAACTTTATTTGTTCAGTCAGGTTCGCTGTCGTGCATATCAGGAAAAGCTGTACAGAAAAAAAGCCATTTTAGAAAAAATGTTAGGCATATCACAGATGTTCGTGCAGTCCATAGGAGCTTGTAAATAGTTATTTACATTGGAGATAAAAACTCCATTCATACATGTTCTCACTTTTAACGACCCCCATTCGATTGTGTACAATTGGCGATAAGGCACGTGCTGAAAATGAAATGCATTTTGTTATCGAGTGTAGTGCATATTCTAATCTAAAGAAAATACTATTTCGAGATATTGAAGATTATGAGTGAGTTTCCGAAAATGAGCGATCGATAAAATTTTCAGGCGATTATGAGAAAAGATTATAAATCCTGTATGCAGCATGATCAGGTTGTTCTTTCTCAGAAGGTATAATTAAAATCTGATCACATTTACAGATCGAAATAAATCTGATACAATAATTGTCGTGGTCGAACGGCAATGCTTTGTATGTAACATTTGCTAAACACAAATTATGTCATTTTTATATGTTGTTTTTTAATCGTTATGTAACTTGCAACTGCCTATATATTTGGTGTATGGCAATAAAATATGTTATTTTATTCTAATATTCGTGAACGCCCACTCTGTTTTACGCGAACATGCCGCACCAAGTGCCCTGTCAGGTTTATTTTCAATATTCTTCCAGAAAGTCGACTCTTTGTAGTGTGAGCATGTGAATCTTTATACATGCCCGTTGTTTCGTAACATTGATCTTTAACGAAATTACGTTATCTGTTTTCTCTCATTTTTGAAAAAAAAACTATTGGGCTATCAGGGTAAACTCAATTGGCAACATGGCGTGTCACAGAGACGTTTCCACCTGATAAATTAAGAATAACTTCCAAACCGCAACAAAGATATTTTCTGGGGTTTATATTATTAATCCAGTATATGTAATACACCAGGACACGAGGTCACTCTAAAAACTAAGAGTCCATCTGGTAAAAAAGATCATAAGAAAATAGTTCTTAATAGTAGAGTGGTATCAAGCTAGGACAGTTCCATATTACTGTGCCGTGGAAAGCAGCAGTCTGGACGATTTCAAATCTGGGATTGACTTTCTTTTATAGTATGAGGTACGAGTTCGATTCCAAGTAGAACAATTGACTTTGAAATCCTAATTAGTCTCCCCAGGACAAAGAGTCGCTGGCTCATTCTGGTATTTTTATGTTATATTATATTTGTTGGTGCTCTGTTTGCTTGTTTGTTATCTGAGTTTCCAGCAAGTCTGTTGAATCAGATAGCCTCATCAAATGATCAGTGGCATTCATTCCGTTTGCTTAGTTTACAATCAGAACACCGACTGAGTCGATTCGATTCCATGCAGAAGTGTATGTATGCATAGTTAATTGTTCCACTGACCATGACCAATTCCAGTTGAATCAGTCGGCTAAGTTTCGCAATTGTTGTTACCTGTGGAAGGAGGATCCCGAGAGCGATTCCACCTATAGTGAGCGCGTGCTTCCCAATCCAATCACCCAAAGCTTTGAGGCAGCCCTTCTGGTAGATATCTGGCATTGAAGACATGTTGCCGAGCATTAGTGGGTCCTTCAGCAAACCATCATCATCGTTGTACTGCATGTGAGAAACATATTAATGGTTAAACCCGTATCCTGTGGGGGGGGGGGTTCAATCTGTAAAGTGACACCCTATGATTGGTGAAGCTGTTTCTGTCCCCGCTAATCGCGAATTTGGGGTTGCACAAATGGTGAGTGACCTGATAATCATTATTCTTATATCCGGGTAAGTTGCTTACCATCTAGCGACATCATTTGGTGTATGAACTGATTTCCAAGTGAAAATAATTTTCTGTCAGAGCAGTCAACCTCAACTGCTAAAAATGTTGGCCTTGTGATACATTTACGTTCAATCTGAAGCTGCCTATATAACACCGTTTTGTTGAAAAACTTATTCGCCGGCCTGCTGTGGTTCCTGAGAAGAAATTCCAAGTGCCTCTCTAGATATGGATGGTTGATATCAAGGGGAAATATTCCAGGATTACGACTTTTCTACCGCTATATTGCATTTGATCATGTTCCCTTATATTATCGACATTTTTGCATATAACCATATTTGTGTTGATATGTGAAAATTCTCATTCCACGAATAAACACTTGCTCTATATATGTACCTTGATTGTAACGACTAGTGGTAAAAGCTATCCTTTTAGCATACCACACTAGTTATACAATGAATAGTTGTTATGTGCGAACCAGTCCAACCATTCATATCGTTCAACGGCTAATTATTCATATTGATGCGCTTGCAAATGGAATTTTCAATCGCATGTTGATCTACAACTTTAAGTGAATCACGATATCCATATTGTATCATGGGCACAAATAGCATATCGTATCGTAGCAACTGTGTATCGTTACGGACCTAGGTCCCATTAGCAGAACCAATTAAGATAGTTTTTCTTAGCCCAAATTTATTATGGATAGATATCATTGAATTCAACTTTTAATTGGAACTTACACATGATTACAGTAATATTAGTACTTTCCATTTTGTTCACTGTATTGCGATACGAATGAATAGTGGGATCTGAATCGTGATACATATTATATCATGAGGATAGATTGTCACAGTCCTACCTACTTACAAATATCACAATGAGCGTGCGGTAGGCTTAAGAAATAAATGAAATCTGACACTATAGATTTAATGTCACGCCGACCTCCCAAAAAGTACATTTTATGACATAAATTTCTCGAAGAATATCATATTATAATATTCCATGACATGACAAAATTTATACTGAGATTTATCATTATATGGTAGGTCTTTTCACATTTATTACTCATTTACACGGAAGCGCAACTGACTTTCGATTGATCTTAAATGATTTATGCTTTATATAATATATTGCCAGGAACTATCAGTGTGCGTGTATACCTTCATATCATCAGTGTAATTTAATCGCACAGAGCATACCACACGGAAAGAAATTATAATATGCAGAGCCCGGTTGAACTACTACTGTGTTGCGAGTCATTGGCGCGCGCCGCGTGTATACTGTTCTGCAAATTCTTGATAGCTGTGGTCCGATGGGCATTTTATTTATAGATAATTGGTTTTTCCGGTTTAAAAGTCGAACTGCGCGACCAGGAGGCCGAGTCCGGTAAAATGTGTAGTTGGGAATTTAAATTTCGTTTATTGTCCTTTACATTATTAAGTCAATAATGTTGATTTTTGGTTTGTGACAAGCTATGTCAATTATATATACCAATAAAAGAAATTTAAAAGATAATTTGTAAGTCTTATATTTCAACTTTTATAGATATGTTTCGTTCTGCAGCCCACTGATGGTTGTGGTCGGAGGCGGCCGAGTCGGCCGCCGGTTCGATAATTAGGTGCTGGTTGTTATTGTTATTTTAACGGAATTCTGAGTTTGTCATTCGCGAAACCAATATATTTTATATTCTATAATTACAAGCATGGGTATATAACATATGATCTTGTGCGCGTTACCATTTCTGACTATGGTTTTCTTGTACTTGTCTGCTAGCTAGCTACTACTGATGGCATGTATGCATGGTGTAATGAACGGTTTATATTGTGAAGGGGTATAATTAGCTCTCTACCCGCTGTAGTTGATTCACACTAGGTTCTATTTATAAACAGATAAATGGAAATAAGCATTGTAATTTCTTGGTCAAATACTAGTGGTTTTATCCATCAGTCTGTCCGGATCACTTTATGTTTCACTTTTACAACCATTTCACCACAAAATCTTATCAGACCAGTGGAATATGCAGCATACACATTGCAAGTTCAGTTTAAGTCAGCAGATTGTAACAAAACCTAATGAAATATCCTGAGATGTCACAGGAAAATAATGGTTCATTAAATTATTATATCTATAGAGTTATGGCCATTGCATTTGATATGTTTTTATTTAAAATGTGTGTATACTGAGTTCAGTTGAGCTATAGGCCTAGTCGAGACCAAATTGACACAGTTCACATTTACATATATATATATATGGCTGAATGTCTTTATTTAATACAGAAGTTGTGGTATTTCGAACGATGAAGAAAATATTAATGTATATGCATATGTTTTAAAATACAATATGTCAACGATTATGGTGCAGATGTGCATATCTTTATATATCATAAACTGAAATCGTTGTTACAAATATTATGTCACTTATACTACAAGCCCATTCTATGGTTTGGACTGTATTTTGAATATAAACTGAAGGAGAGGGTGCTGAATTTCGAACCATTCAACCTCGACGATTGAGCAATGGCCTATATCGTTATGCTCTTCTACCTGTCCAAATGAATAATCATGATTATAGACCGTTCCAGTGTATACTTTTATTACTGTATGGGAGAGTTCATTCAGCAGAGAAAGGGTATTAATTTACGTTTCACTACAACCATAATATCTCACCTTGAGCGCCCCTTTACCGCAGAGAAAGTTGATCGGTTGACCCTGGAAATTAAAAGCATTTGGTCAAATATTGCAACGTATAGACACCACATTAAAAGCCTTCCATTTGGTGAGTATGCACATAATTATACTTGAACGGACACGGCTCATTCGAATCCCAAAATTATGTATATATAATTTTGTAAAACACGCATATGCGGATGATTTCCGAACTAATTCGTCGATATATAGATCAGAAAATATGTGTTTTGTTTCCTACATGTTTCGATAAATTTGAGCCATAACCGTTCACCGTGTGGCTATATTTGATGTTTCTCGTCGGGAAACACGATTGTGCATTTTTTCGTGCACTTTTCATCCATGTGTCATTGACCATTCAGCTGCCAGAATTTTTTTTATGCTGATCCTAGCTTGGGGGTCCCAGGGGAAATCACTCTACTAATTTGTATTTGGTGTATTATAACCTGGGAAGAACATCTACAGCTGTTTTCGCTCCGAATATGTCTGATACTACAAAATTTAAGATGATTAAATAAAAGAGAAAGCAGTGCTTGAAGTTGTTTCATATTAAGATATTACAATGTACCTATTCCGAATGTATAGCTCGTTAATCCGTTTCAGATTACATCATTGCAATCAACCCAAATGTCGAAATATTTTATTGGGACCCAATTATCGTGTTCAAAGTTGTATTGCAGTGACTACACGCAAACTTCAGTGCGTCTTTCTTGGACTCTTTATAGAAAGATAGCTAACGTATTTATCGACCTTTTTCGATACCGGAGGATATCAAAAGCGAATAGTTTAAGGTGCATTTTGTAGTGCAAACCGCCATGTGGCTTTAATTCGTGTGATATGTATAGTTTTCATATTTTTAAAAAGGACGATTGGCAAATGGTTGCAAGAAGAAAAGACAATCTAAGGAAAATATGGGTAAATTTTTCTCAGCAGCGTCATTGTCCCCATAACACCATAGCTAAGTCAATAGGACTTACCAACATCGTACCACTACAGCAGAACCATTTAGCCAGGGGTGACTTTAATCCTCTCGTGACGGGAGCTGCGCTGGTGCCGCATTGAATATCCTGTACCAGTGCATTATATTATATATGCGAGTCTCCCATCGGGAGCCTTGCATATATAAGAGAATGCACTGGCTTTCAAGGTCAAGGCAGATATATTGTTAAGTCAATGTATTCTCTTACATATGAAAGGCCCCATATGGGAAACCCGCATATATAAGAGAATGCATTGGCTAATGGTTTTCGCAAAATTTCATGAAGCTCCAGTCATTGAAGGAATATTATAACAGTGCTAATGAACATACCGGCTTATTTTTACAACAGGAATAGGGAACGGAACAACTCTCCTGGCTCTTGTTTTTCTTCGAGCAGTTAAAATAAATATTTGAATTCCAGTCTTTATAGCCCTCGTCCGTATCACTCAATCCACAACATTGCAACTACAAAGAAACATCTCGATTAGCGAAAATATTCATATCATTGCCTTGCCAAGGACGTAAGTCGTTTGTTGCGCAAAATCGGATTTTTTCACGCGCAAACACTTTCCCGCCACGGCTTCAGATTGTGTTAATGGTCTCTTTGAATGTGTCATCCGGAAACATATTGATCTCCGAATTCGCCTTCGGCACGTAGTAAATTTATTTATGTGTAACCATATAAGGTAAATGGATGCCTGACCAGGTAGCATGACTTCCAAGGTAAATGACCGAGCACACCAGAGTGACGAAGATGAAGTCAGAGTGATGCACCGGTAGGTGGACCCGAAGTTCTTTTAGAAAGTCAAATAAGGAGAAAAGAAAAACGGCTTAGAACACACATGTAATACGGGGCGTAAAATATACAGGCTATATATGATGTATTGATTTGTATGTATATCAAGTCCCATTATACATACACTAGGATGTGTTAAAGTATTCTAATTTCCCCATATAATATTATATAATGGTGTTTGAGATCTATATTATATATCATAACGTGCACAAGAGACAAACGAACGCTCTTCATATGGCGTCAATAAATGGCATTGGGTGTGGTTATGTATATTATAACATCTAATTTATTATACATACAGCGTGTTGAATGGTGTCGATTAAGTCCTTTGTGTCGTCGTCATCACGGTATTTGATAATGGCCTCTTCGAATGTGTCATCTGGAAACAGATTCAGCTCTGACTTCGCTTCCGGCACGTAGTAAAACACAAAGGCAATTGTGACGAGAACAAGTTGTCCCAGGAACAATATGCACATAGAGTATTGGTACTGAAATTCAAACATGGATAACAGAAGTCATGGCTGGTCTAAATAAGTTGTAAGCATGGGATTTTGCTGATGTTAATTTTAAATCAGCTGATTATTTAAGAAATGGCTTGAATATGGATTGGGGTCATTGGATTTTGACCGACAGACTAATTAAATATTGCTTGAATACTCTCTTTTCCTAGTAAACATGCAGTGGTGCCGATTATAGTATTAGAAATGTTACCGTCTTGTAAATTACACGCGTAAAAAGTTTATAGTATTGGCACAGGGCTACAGGTTATGTATACGTGTGTACCTACAGTTTTGAGCAGACATGTGTTTTCCCTCAGCGCTCCCATGAGTCCCGCTGTAGATACTACGGTGGTGATAGATCCACTCAGGCAGAGAATGGCAGATGGGTCAAGGAAGAAATCCAGTGCATCATTTACCACTTTCTGTTTTTGCTGTAGCACATATACACCCATTGCTGTGCATAGGATACCCCCGATCTGCATAGCAAGAAAATCATTATTATTACTAATATATAATGGACAGCCGTGTAAGATCATATTAAGATCGCATTAACCATTTAGCAATAACAATATATGCTTTATACTGGGTAAGATTTGAAACAACACGGCATTGCAGCAAAACGATATTTATATAAGCATGTACGCGCACACCACAGACCCATGTATAGCCTAGTATAGGGCTGTGCATATGTACGCCAATATTCCTCCGTTGGGTACTGCTGTCTACCGGTTATGGGTGTCAGACCGATTCTCCGAAGACCTATTACTACGAAGGCCCACAACTCCGAAGACCCGATTCTCCGACGGCCCACAACTCCGAAGACCCGATTCTCCGACGGCCCATAACTCCGAAGATCCGATTCTCCGAAAGCCCATAACTCCGAAGGGCCGATTCTCCGAAGACCTATAACTCCGAAGACCTATAACTCCGAAGGTCCGATTCTCCGAAGACCTATAACTCCGAAGGCCCGATTCTCCGATGGCCCATAACTCCGAAGGTCCGATTCCCCGAAGGTCCGATTCTCCGAAGATTTTGTTTTATCGGGGTATTATCGTTTACTAAATAGTGTACAGTCCAGTGGCGAAGCCAAGGGGTCCCAAAATTCCTACTGTTCCCATTAAACCTCTACTTGCTATTTCAGACAATATGGGCCCCTACCAAAACATGTCCAATATCATGTAAACGCCCGGAAATCGTTCATGGGGCATCAAAATATTAAAACTTTTCCTACGGCCCCCACCTAAATGGGAATCCTGGCCCGCCACTGACACCAGATAGTATAGTATACACCAGATATTATAACGTTACGTTGGCCCATGAGATGCCAGAGTAAAATGTACAGGGGTGAACGGGGAAGAACTTGTCCTTTTTCATATATAAAATAAACTTGTTAGGCTACTCTGACATTCTTGCAGCGTTTCGTTATAATATACCCGGTGCAGACCAGTGGCGGTGCCAGTATTCCGATTTAGGGGTGCACATTACTTAGCATATGTGCATGTGTAGCTGATATTAGTGATGCGGACCGGACCACCTTGGGTGGTCCGGTCCACTGCCAATGCGGTCCAGTCCGGTCCGGTCCAGGCCATTCCGGTCCGGTACACATGCCTGGACCGGTCCAAAACGGTCCGATCGATCACCTATAATAGGCTATATGTTAATGAATTCTCTGTTTTCTCAAAGTTTTTACTCTGTATAGTACAAACTATAAGGTTACTGAGTTCAGTGCATTGCAATGGGTCCATATATATATGTTAAAACTTACATTGTTTGCTGATTGTATGCGTCATTGTCTGTCTCTGGTGGGATATACTGGGAACGATGCACGATACTAGTATTCCTGGTAATGCGAACATGCACTAATTAAATGTATTGGACAGATATATAGCTAGGGCCAGAACGTGTTACTAGTATAACCAATCTAACATGGCACTCAACTGATCGTATGCACGATTCGTATATATCATACTTATTTTCATTAAATTGAAATTTAAACGAAATAACTATACTGATGACAATTATACAAATGTGTACTATAATATGACTATTGACTACTACATTAATATTGGAGTCTTGGAGATTGTGATAGTTGATTGTATAGTCCTGACAATTACAGTTATATACCTAGGACAACTACTATTGGATTAATGTAGGCCATAATGTGGTTTGCATGTTTCTTCGATAATTATAACTGTGAAAAACAATAGAATACTCGATTCAATATCCATCCAAATTGATTAGTTGATGCCATGTAGTACATCTATACATTGTTTTTGTTGCATCAAACGTTTAATAGATATGAACCACTCTAATGCGCCAATACATCGTTGCTAATTGATATGACGGTAAATCCGCAATAATATTCGCGATAGTTTATCATAACTGGAGTAAAATAGTGGACCGGACCGGAGAGTACCGGACCGGCGGCAAAAAGCGGTCTGGTCCGGTCCGGTGACACCCGGTCCGGACCGCGGTCCACTCCTGGACCGCGGACCGGACCGGTCCAAAGCGGTCCGGTCCGCATCACTAGCTGATATGTGGGGGATATGTGGGGAATATATCATGCATATGCTATGCCGAAAGCATATCACGAAGGCCTGATTTGAGGAGCGCATGCATGGGAGGGGTCGCCCCCAATCGTTGGTCCGGGGGCTCCCCTGGGCAGGAACACTGTGAATATTTGAATGCCTAGGAGGGATTTCCGGACGTTTACGTGCCATTTGACATGTTTTTTTGGGGGGGGGGGGGGGGCTAGGGCCCCATTGACCCCGCCACTGGACTGTACACTATTTAATAAGCGATAAAACATGATCTTCGGAGAATCGGACCTTCGGAGAATCGGCCCTTCGGAGTTATAGACCTTCGGGGTTATGGGCGTTCGGAGTTATAGGCCTTCGGAGTTATAGGCTTTCGGAGTTATGGGATTTCGGAGTATCGGGACTTCGGAGTTATGGGCTTTCGGAGAATCGGGGCGTCGGAGAATCGAACCTTCGGAGAATCGGACCTTCGGAGTTATGGGTCTTCGGAGAATCGCTACGTAACCAGGTCATGCATGGTCACATTTATAATATAATATCAGCATAGAATTTGTTGGTAATTTCTTATTATTTTCCATATCTCGTCTGTGCCAGTCAATTCGTGCCCATCTGACCCAAAGATCCTTCACGTGAGTCACATTTATGGAGGCATCGTCCGATCTTTAGCACATATATATCTATTTCATACACATAAGAATTGTGTAACGAGATAACGACCAGTCTTTACAAAAACAATGTGTATAACCCAATTTAGTTTCTAAGTTCCGAATTATTTTTTATTAACCCTTCCATGACTGGAGATTCCTGAAATGTTGCGAAAACCCTGTGCCAATGCATTCTCTTATATATATATGAATCTCACATAGGAAGCCTCGCATTTTTTTAGAGAATACATTGGCCTAACAATATTTACCTTGACCGTGTAAGCCAATGCATTCTCTTATATATGCGAGGCTCCCGTGGGCTACCCGCATATATAAGAGAATGCACTGGCACATGATCTGTAATGCTGCACCAGCGCAGCTCCCGTCATGAAAGGATTAAAGTTGACATATTTTCTTTGCCGGTATCTATGTCCCCTTAAATGGCTATACTCAAGTGGAAACGAGAAAGTCTGTCAAAACAAGAGGATTGTCAATTTGTGACAGAGCTTTGACGTGCATCGTTTCGTTTCGCTGTGTAAAGAATCAAAACAAACTTATAAACCGGTTACGCCAGACTAATATCCGGATACCATAACATTGCGCGTGCAGACCATGCTGTTTCATTCGACATAAAGACGCACGTGACATCGGTATAGTGATAATAGTGATAAGTACCGTTACTCTTCTATAGCGGACTTTAAAGGTACTCAATCCGAACAGACGGTCCCCATAACATCAATATACAATAACAACAACAACAATAACAACAACAACATTTCTTCAAAATATGCGTTAGTTATCAGAATCGATTTATTGCAACAAAATAATGCTAACCACTGTCAACTATGGTATCAGATTTCCCAAAACTTGTTATTTATCAACATTTTGTTCAACAAAATATGGCCGTATTATTACTAAAGTATCACGAAATTTGACCGTATTACCACTTGATTTTCGAGTTATCCATCTTCGTCCGCAATTTTGTCGGAGACCCTCCGTTCGACCACGTGTTTCTGGGCCACATATTACTACACATCTCGAGAAATAACAAGCTTCAAAAATCGATATATAAAAATCCGATCACTCTGAGATTTGATGGGTGGGTTCCTCGACTAGAATCAAATATTTTTTACCCCCGAAGCCACAGAAATAGTCATTTTGGAGCGTCTGATCGGATTGAGTACCTTTAAGCGTAAAACACCCCCTCATCTAAAATCAGCAAATAAAGGTTAATAACATGTCACAGTTGTGAAAGTAACCCGGTTTATTCCATAGATTACACATATGACCAATATTTGTTCAGGTCTCCCCAAGAGTTATTGTCAACTGAATTAGGTAGTAATTTAATATGAATAATATATTTTATCACAATGTTTACATAATTTCAAAAGAATACGAACTCATTAGACCTCGCGAACTTCATAACAGTTCGGGTCTTAAACACAAACTAACAGATCAAATGTGAGATTACTCCTACTTACATTGCAATTATGTGCGTAATTTAACACAATTGTTGGATTGTAATATACCATTATGGACGCGTAAGCTTAATATCAATCCATCCGATAAATGTAGCATTTTGTTTTGATTTATATCAAAAATCCCGCCACTGGATATGAACGTTATGTCCACTATAGAAGAGAAAGCAACCATACTTCGACGTAAACCAGTGTTATCCCTACCGATTTCACAGTTGGTTACGTCGAAGGAAACTAGGACTAAGTGAGTGTCGAACATGGCTCAATTAGAAAAAAAATGTGCGGCGTACAGGTCTATGGCCATAACAGTGACCAGGGAATTGGCGACGCGTACATGTCTATAGCCATAACAGTGACCAGGGAATTGGCGACAGGGGTGCGTGAAGTGTCTCACACCCCCAACTTTGGTCAAAATGTTCAGCAGTTGGAAATATCAAGCATGATACAACATTGGTTGGAAATTTTACACCATATATAGGTTGAACTTGTTCTATATATCGATCGTTATTTGTCCTCCATATCATAAGGAGTCAATATAATGTAGTAAATACAAAAGGCGAATAAAAACAACATTTTCGTCTTAACCTCTTCGCTGCTAAATGACGTTATGACGTCGTGTGCTGGGCTGTTGACGTTATTGCCATTTTCCAATGGGAAACTATAACGGGAATACCACAAGAACTATAAAACTGACTCAGTTGAAAGGCTATTATCGTTCACAATCGTGGAACATCATACACTGTTAGAAACTTGGAGATACAGTTATTCCGATGCACCAATCTCTGAGTTCCAGTTATGTATAATGGCCTACTTCTATTGTTCTGAAGTAGGTCCGTAGTACCTACGGACCATATAGCACACGGCGTGCACTTTTACGTCCGTAATAGTTACGGACGTCATAGCAGCGAAGAGGTTAAATGGCTATCAATTGGAAATTTTACAACCTTCGAAAAATTGGAAATTTCGAACATTTAGAAAGTTCCCCTTTGGGTGCAATTTCGGAAACCAGAGATTTTTGTCTACTGTGAGGGCGGGGGGAAGTTACTATGTTACTCCTAGCTATGAATTCATGAGATTTCATGCCACATATTTACATTTATAGTAAACTAGACATGTTTTGAACTATCTAGTACACGCATTGATTTATTAGGTCAAATACATGCATTTTGGTTTTTCGAAATAAAAAAATCCAACAAAAGAAACCAGTGCTTGTGTTGTACTGTAGCACCATAAGTGTGTATTGCATATGGGTGCTGATCATCTAATGGCGCTATTGAGTCCTTGGGGAATTTGAATTTTCACAAAACAGAAATTCCAGCTGGATAAGTGATGTTCATAAAGTTTGTGACACAGTCAGTATAAACAAAACAGTTAAAACGGCTAGGTTCTGGAACATATACATCGTGCTCATATATGAAGTCGGCTGCATAGATAACGAAATGTACATCGAGTTATCGAGTGTACATTGTATTAAAAAGCCGTATTTTCAACGGTAGAATACCGTTAATTTAACGGTATGTACCGTAATATTTATATTTACGGTAATACTGTTAATGGCGTGTGCGCGCAATGTATTTTGGGAAGGGTTTTCTTGCGTCGTCTGATCGCCGACGCCATTTTCTCGGATTGTGAAGTCGTGTGTTAGTCAATCGTTGAGGGAAAAACAGTTGTTGGGTTGTTCTTAGTGTATTTGTCAAGGTTTTGTGTTGAAAACTGCTATGTTATTAATCAATTTTAGTCATTACCATATTGACCGTCAGACGACCAAATTACAATCAAACAGTGAACTTGTGGAAAATACGGTGTTCTGTATATTTGACGGTATAATTGTATAATTATACGGTAGTGGAATATACGGTGTACTGTATATTTGATGGTATTGTTGTATAAGTATACGGTAGTAGAATATACGGTGTACTGTCAATTATACGTTATACGGTAGACTACTGGCAACTGAGCTGTCGGTATTTTACCGTAAAAATTATACGGCGGGTTATTTACAGTGTAGCTGCACATATATAACAAGAAAACCATAGTCAGAAATACTAACGCCTTCAAGATCATATTATTAGGCATATATATAACACTAGAAGGTGACCCGACTTCGTCCGGGTTTGACCTTGAATTGTCTATTATGAAGGCCAAGGTCAAGTGGGGTCACGATTTGACCCGTCCAAAACACAGTGCCCGAACAAAAGTACCCGACAAAAGTACCCGTCGAAATCCATTCGTTTTTACCCGATTTGACCTTGAATTGACCATTTTGAAGGTCAGGTGGTGTCAAACACCAACACCCCAAAAATGGTGGAAATCGGCCCAGCGGATACCGGGAAATCGGCCCAGCGGTTACCGAGATACCCTATGCATCAAATTTCGTCCGTAAAAATCCGCCAGTTTAACCCGAGTATATAAACGCGCCTCATACACACACGCTCATTAATTATCAAGTTTCAACGTAAAGATAAATTTACATCGGTGCCCGAGATATCGCCAAGACGTCTGAAACAGTCAAATGCATCTGCCTTTATTATCAGTTTCCGTGAAGCAAATTGATGCTATTTTCATTTAAAACATCCCATTCAATCATGAAGCCTAATACACTCCCACTATGGCTGGTCGCAGAGTCCTCTCATGTAATTTATATCCTATTTTCTGGATCACAGCAACCGCACCGGCTTCCTTTCCCTCCATCGGAACTTCGAACAATGCCTCATGGAAATGTGGGTTGAATTTATCACCTTCTACAGGACTGATCTTTGCTAGCTTGTATTTTACAAACACTTTTTGCATCTGTGATTCAGTCATTACAAGTCCTTCATACAAATTTTTCAAGTGAGGATTGCTATTGGTGATTTCCTTTTTAGGAACAGAGTCGGTTGCAGAGTTCAGAATGTCGGCAACGTCGAGAAGGTCTTTACACAGCCCTTGAATACCGAACAGTTTGGCTTCGTCCGTCTGCTTCTTCATCCTCTGTCTCACGTTCTCGGCTTCAGCTAAAGATCTCATATACTATGATGATATTCCAGTATGCGCAGGGATGAGGAACTGGCAGGCCAATTCATTTCACCGAAAACCACATTGAATGGTTTCTTTCATGTTCATAAGTACATGTACTTCCTATGTATTCAATGTGAGAATACATAATATTGTTATGTTATGTATGAAAATATTCTGTCTACAACCAGATCAAGAAGCATATTGGCGTGTCAAAAAAAACAAAAAAACAAAAAACAAAAAAACAAAAAAACAAATGCATCTGCCGGTTAAGCGTTAACGTGATCTAACGTTATGACCTCTAACGACGTCATAGAAGTTACGCATTGTTTTTATCCTGATGGAAGATAGTACCACTTCTTCTTGATAATTGAGGCAGATAACTAAAACGGATACATACGCATTATATATCGTTGGAAAGAGGAAACACGAAAGATTCTCACAGTGTCATTATTATGACTGGCATTTTATTATTCGCGCTGTTTCGAATCGATTTGTAAGCACCGAACTCAAGTGAAAGTCCCGTAACACAGCGTAAAAACAGATTTGACCTCGGCACGTGAAAAGTTGACCTCGGATCTGAAAATCAAGAGGCCTATGTTACTCCTGACCCGAAAATACCCCCACATACCAAGTTTCATCGAAATCGGGTCGGCCGTTTTCGAGTTCATCGATTACACACACACAAACAAACAAACAAACAGATCTTCCAAAATATATAATAGACTAGAAGGTGACCCGACTTCGTCCGGGCTTTGACCTTGAATTGTCTATTTTGAAGGCCAAGGTCAAGTGGGGTCACGATTTGACCCGACAAAAGTACCCGTCGAAATCCGCCAGTTTAACCCGATTTGATTTCCACTGAAGTATATAAACGCGCCTCATATACACACGCTCATTAATTATCAAGTTTCAACGTAAAGATAAATTACCATCGGTGCCCGAGATATCGCCAAGACGTCTGAAACAGTCAAATGCATCGGCCGGAAAAGAGTTAACGTGATCTAACTGTATGACCTCTAACGACGTCATAGAAGTTACGCATTGTTTTTACCCTGATAGAAGATCGTACCACTTCTTCTTAATAATTGAGGCAGATAACTAAAACGGATACATACATATTATATATCGTTGGAAAGAGGAAACACGAAAGATTCTCATAGTGTCATTATTATGACTGGCATGTTATTATTCGCGCTGTTTCGAATCGATTTGTAAGCACCGAACTGAAATATATTAGCGCAAAACGGCGTAAAAACAGATTTGACCTCGGCACGTGAAAAGTTGAACTCGCACGGACAAATTAATAGGCCTATGTTAGTCCTGACCCGAAAATACCCCCACATACCAAGTTTCATCGAAATCGGCTGGGCCATTTTCGAGTCCATCGATTACACACAAACACACAAACACACAAACAAACAGATCTTCCAAAATATATAATAGATAAAATATATTGGTTTCATGAATGCACCACCTCAGAATTCCGTTAAAATAACTAATCCTTCAAATTATTACAACAACTACGGCTTATCACTGAAGGTTTCTCATTCACTACACCAGAAAGCCTCTACATGCGGACCAGAAATATATTAATCAGATTAAATACACCCCCGATACTTCGCAATACGACATTTAGTCTACATTCCAACTGAGACATACTTCATCAGCAATTTTAGCTGTTATATTATGCACTGTGTTCCCGCAATTAAATCTTCAATAGTGGCCCAGCTATTGTTCACACCTAAATATCGAAAGCAATTAACGCGGTCATAAAAGTTGCATACTGAAACAATGAGACAACCGCGAAGATACATCCTGCAAAAAGTATAACCGGTACGCAGTATAGCTAGTATATACGATTTATTCTTTTTAAAATCATATTTATCCATAGCTCCACGGGCACGGCCAGATCAGCCTCGCAGTATACACCCTAGAAGGCGTAACAACTGCTTCGAATACTAAAATCACGTTGATTACCCGATGTTCTAACGAAATTTCTGTATGTCGAATTTTTTTAATTGCCGAATATATATACTAAAGAAACTTGACACTTAATAAATAACCAAAATTAGGTGTCTTGTCTCATCAACCAAACTCAACCTTCAGGCGATAATTAAGTGACGTGTTATAAATCAGGCAATGTGAGAGTAGAGAAATTTTTCACCTCAACGCCACTTTAATATTCAGGACTCGGTTACCATGGTTACAGATAATTTTGACAGAGTAGAAACAGTATTGGATCTTTAACTCTCTCAATGAGA
The DNA here is from genome assembly GCA_032622095.1 of Siphonodentalium dalli. NCBI lineage: Eukaryota > Metazoa > Mollusca > Scaphopoda > Gadilida > Siphonodentaliidae > Siphonodentalium > Siphonodentalium dalli. Next base: position 113,139,415 of record CP136062.1, on the reverse strand, counting down.
CACTCTCATACTGACGTCCGTTCTGATATCAGTTTGGACTAATACACATGGAAACTTCATTACCAGTTTCATAGAGAACTTCTTGATCATTCTTACTTAAACCGGATGAACCCAAAAACATGTGCAGTTTCATCTGAAACATGCATGTTCAGCTCTTTCACACAAACGGCGCAAATAATTAAGAACTGAAACTTAATATGGTTATGCTGCTATACTTATGTATAAACCTACCTCGAGATGGGGTATCAAAATGGCCGAGGCGAGTGCAAACGCACAAAAACATAATATATGATGAACTGATTGAAACCACGTGATTCCCCATCGTGTATCTGTAATTGCTGTGAGATCGGCCTCGAGTAGGAAAATTTGTCAATTAAAGATGCATAATCCGAATTAACGCTCGCAAATTACTATTTCCTTGGCTTCAGGGCTAAACATTATTTTATTCGAGTCGAGGAACCCACCCATCAAAGCTCAGAGTTATCAGATACCGATTTTTGAAATCTATTATTTTTCACCACCAATAATTTTTTATGTGGCGCAGTAAATGTCGTCGAGAAGACGGCCTCGGACCAAATTGTGGATGAAGATGGATAACTCTAAAACCAAGTGTTTTTTTTTTGTGTCAGATATTTGACAAACCGGCAAAATTTCGTTGAACAAAATGCTGATAAATAACAGGTTTTGGGCAATTTTATACTATTGTTGGCTGTTGTTGGAATCTGATGATATGGGGGATAATCGAATCGGATTGAGTACATATTTCATTTTATCTAATTTATCGATGTTTGACCTTCCGAGACAGATAGGGCCTACTGGGTATATATGTTGTTTATTTACCACGAAGAGACTTACTATGACTAAGACATTTCACAAAACATATCAGCGGTTTTCAACTTTCGCACACAAATTAAACAAACGCTCTTTATTGTAGTCATACTAGGTAAAACCTTACAATGGACGCTCTTTATTGTTACATACAGAATTGATTATTGCTAAATGGGAAGGGAATAATTATGTTCAGAGTTGAAGTTGTCGGTTTTCAACTTACAGCTGTTTCATATCTTGAAGGAATATATATATGTTGCCCCTATTTTATGAAACACTTCACGAATAAAACAAATATATTGATGCCTCGAGACAGAAATAATCATTGCCATTAATATCAACGGTCCGATCGATTTGACGCCAATAATTCCGAATTTCTTAAGCCAATGTTCCGCTTATTAGACAACAGGAAACATGAAAACCATAGTCAGAAATGGTAACGCCCCCAAGATCATATTATTAGCCATAAATATAAATTATAATATAAAATATATTGGTTACATTAATGCAACGCCTCAGAATTCCGTTAAAACAACTAATCCTTCAAATTATTACAAAAAACTACGGCTTATTACTGCAGGTTTTTCATTCACCAAACCAGAAAGCTTCTAAATGCGGATCAAAAATTGTGTTCCCGCCATACAATCTTCAAGTGTGCATGACCCAGCCGTTGTTCATACCCAAACACCGAACGCAATTAACGCGGTCATAATAGTTACACACTGCAACTATAAGACATCCAGCGAATACACACCCCACGAAAACCCGAAATGTGTTGTCCTGCGAGATATCCGATCGCTATAGCTCAATTTGGCACGGCCAGATTAGCCTTCCTACAATACCCTAAAACAATAAAAATTCTCAAATCATCGGCATAGCCAGTAGAACTTTCACGAACTTGCATATTCCAACTACAGCTTTTACCGGACTCAGGGTCTCAGTACAACTTTAACGCGTCCCAAAATAATCGGAAAAACCAATTATCTATTTATAAAATCCCCATGGGACCACATATTTCTAAAATTTGTAGAACATTATACACCGGTGGCGTCAATAAAAACAATACTTTTATGACCTGACTCCTTCTTGAGACTTTGCGCGAGCTTGGTCCAATAGGATTTGTCCTGACTTAGTACCACGCCTTGACATAACAAACCCAAAACCCTTTTCATCTGTTGCATGGGATATATTGACAAGCGTCAAGGACATAATTTCCATGTCCGACGATTTATTCTCACCTCTGGTTGAAACATTCACAAAATAGCAATGTACACATAGTTATTGTGCGTGAATTTTAGAATTGTTTTTGCATTAAAGTTTTTGAATTAACCAGATATGTAACCCTATCGGGGGTGTGAAACGCCAAGAAAATAAAAAGATACTTTTATAATCGCTATCATTCGTATCACACAGGAATCGCGAAAATCCACAAACTCATCCATAAGTAATACGTCGAATGCGATCACACAAGCCAATGATTTTGCTTTTGGACGAAACAAGCCTGGACGCTCTTTACAAGAGGCGACCGTTTTGATTTTTGCAATAGTTTAACAAAAATTGAAAACATGTTAAAACTTTCTCTTTTAAAGGTACTCAATTCGATTCGATGGTCCCCATATCATCAGATTCCAACAACAACATTTTTTGAATTGCCGCTTATATATAATTAAGTTATCAGAATCGATTAATTGCCCAAAAATAATGTTAATCACACACAGTCAACTATAGTATAAATTTTTCCCAAAACCTGTTTTTTATCAACATTTTGTTCAACGAAATTTGGCCGGTTTATCAAATATCTGACACACAAAAGCCACTTGGTTTTAGAGTTATCCATCTTCACCCATAATTTGGTTCAAGGTCGTCTTCTCGTCGACTTTTTGCCAGGCCACTAAAAAGTACCGGTGGTTAAAATTAATAGATTACAAAATCGATATCTGATCACTCTGAGCTTTGATGTGTGGTTCCTCGACTCGAATCAAATATGTTTTACCCCCGAAGCCAAAGAAATGGTAATTTGCGAGCGCTAATTCGGATTATGCATCTTAATTGTCAATATCTGGCCACTGGTCCGATCTATATTATTTTCTGGGTAGGGGTAGAAAACGTACGTGCTGGTTTTATGGCGTCAAATCGGACAGCACCATTACCCGTTTATTTACTGAATACTCACTGACGAGTAGTTCCCTTCACGAAGCCCAGATATATCGATTATATCCATAATAAGGGGTGTATAACCCATTACATACTATAAGTTATTACTTTCTATATTTACCATACTGGGGATGGCAGGAAGACAGTCTTGCCAGATTATGCCACCCCCCATAATATACGACAGAATTATCCATAATTTTCATCATTATTATGTAATATGTATGTGTATTGGAAATAAAATATCTTATCCTATCCATCAGTTTGGCGAGAATGATCCCTCCGCGTGACAAAATTCTAAATGTAAGGCTGGTGGCCTGTATTGATAAAGATGTGTTCAGGGTTCTAAATAAATTTTTATGAAACCTATTTTAGTTTTTATTTAGATTTTAATGTATAAAATAAGACCATTTGAACATTTCATAGTTCTCATTTATGAACATCAATAATTATCAACAAGATAACATTTTGGGTACATATGTTTAGTTTCTATACCATATCTGGTCCAGTGGAACAAAGCAAAAATGTGTTAATTTAGATGATGTATGCAGTTGTTGTTGTTGTTGTTGTTGTTGTTGTTGTAACTGGCGGTCTGGAACCATAAATACATTGTTACGGTTAGACATGATCCAAAATAACACTTGGTTGCTCGTCCGGAGACAGTTCTTACATTGTATGTTAAAACAGATCTCTTTTCTAAAATTCAAAGTTATAAAACACATGGCAACTCGACATAATAACGCCCAGAAAAACTCACCATAAGGATAAAGTTGAAGAAGAATAAGAAGTATTTGGTCGTTAGACTGATATCCGATTTGTTTTGTAGACATCCCATATTGTTTTGTTCCGATGATTATAAGCATGTGCATATCAAATGCACGCGATATTGTCGATATACCATGAATGATTCACTTAGTATATTTAACGCGGAAGATAGATAAGATTTGAATAAACATTGATCCGATAAGAACTGGATTGGGTTACTCGAGTGACAAGCATGTCAGTCGCACTCGAACATTGGCTGATAAACGATCAAGTTCAAATGTGCACTATAGCTCGATGATGATTTTGACAGCGTCTTTGATAACAATTCACAAAACAGTTACCATCTTTTGTTGTATTTTTATTTTTTATAAAAATTTCATTATTTTATATAAATTGTCCAGAAGATGAGTTTGAAGAGCGACTATTTTATTAATTATTTTATTTTGTTTGTAAACGGATATGGATCATTCGAGGTTCCAATATTGTATACGTAATTTGGAAGGTGGTGTAAGATAGGACGACAAATACACGAAACATTGATATTCCGGCTTCATATGCTCTGAAAAATACTTGCCATAATCGCAGCCAGTTTCCAGCTCTTTTTAAGTTTTCGCACAGAAGTGAAAGAAACGCTCTTTATTTCTATCATATCAGGAATAGACTAACACGGAACGCTATTTTCTCTGCCATGTATGTCGTGCACATGGCTGGTTTGTTTGGTACCAAAACATCCTGTTCAAAGTTGTATTTTGTTAGTCCAAGTCTTCTCGTACTAAAACTAGCTAAGATTTTGGGATGGAGAGATGCTAGTGTTTAGTCCGAGATCGCGCGCATAGCCTTCTTATGACACGAGTTACGCCCAGGATCTGTGGCGGGAATCTGTGGTGTATTTTACTCGATTTACCTAACAAAGCAATACATGATGCTATATACGTCGGAAAGAGTGACATCCTATGGTCAGAATGGTGTATAATAATCTAACTTTAATGTTAAATTACACATAGAATATTCCGGTTGATTGCCACAAACATCGTTGTTTTTTCTGTTTGTTTACTTAACTGAAAGCCGAACTCAGGTTCCGAAGAACTTCGGCATTGTCCGGTGTTTGTTCTGAGTATTCTAGTTTCCGTTTCTATATATAGCGCGGGGTTTTCCGAACAAAATGGTGAAAACCGATCGCCGCAAAGTCCAGTTTCCAATGTGCTTTGAGAACAATTGCCGCACTAAAAACTTAATGACATAATGGAGGATCAGAAAGGTAGTTTTGTTGACAATTTTCGCAAGCAACTTGTCAAAATTGGAGCAAATTAGAACTCTTGTGTCTGACTTGCCATGCGTGTGATTTTCATCCATTAGTCCAAGTCTTCTCGTACTAAAACTAGCTAAGATTTTGGGATGGAGAGATGCTAGTGTTTAGTCCGAGATCGCGCGCATAGCCTTCTTATGACACGAGTTAACCGTTAATGACCCGCTCAAATAAAACCACAATTATATGAAATAAAATATCACAATTGCGACAATAAAAGATATTTTCCGCAGAAGACATGCTATTTGATCTGAACCCCACATCAGTTGTGAATTGAAAGCGGTAATTTAATGCGAAAAGAGACATTTACCGCAATGTTTACAAATTTTTAAAAGTATGCGAACTCAGTTGACCTCGCGAACTGTGTTCGGCATTTTCCGTTGAAAATATTCCGTAGATTTTCGACTGACAACGCAAATTACGATGAATTCTCCATTGTAATCGTAATTATGTGTGTCAATAAATAATATACTGCTCTTGTTAACACACAAAAAATCAAACAAAATTTGTATAAATTTTTAACCTTAAAGGGGTACTGTACCCAAGATGTTGTTGTTGGTTTCTATAATCCCCGAGTCGGAGAATAAGGTAACAACTTTTCCATTTTTTGAAAGTCTGTTGAGTACGAAGTATTGTTACGGATGGCAAATTTACCGGAATGCAAAAATACAAATTGTCGTTGTCGAGTAATTTTTGTACAGTTTTCAACCAAATGAATCAAATAAACATTATATTATATGCTTAGCAGTCCCATATACTCATTTAAGTTAGTGTATGGTCACTAGTCAATGAGTGGCTTGGGTTTTCTCCCCGTATAAGCATAATGTTTCAAACGATCGTGTGTGCAATTGTTTTATTAATCCAGTATCCCTCAATTATAATTTGATTACGTTTTGTACACGGAAATTCCAATTTTAAGAGACGCCATTTTATGGCTGGAGCCATAAAATCAATTTATATTAAATTATTAACTTTTAAATTATTAAATTTTAAGATAGCCTATTAACCTGAGCGTTTACAGAATACATCTTCGACTCAAATTACTTATATTTCTATATAGTATCGATAATAGATCGTTGTTATCACCGGTAATTTATTGAAAATGGCGTACAGTACCCCTTTAAGTTTGAAAAGTCCCACTAAAACGGAAGAACTATATTTCGAAACTGTGTGATTCGGTTCTCCGATTATTTTATCAACACAAAAGTCAAAATGCACATGGATGAAAATCACACGCATGGCAAGTCAGACACAAGAGTTCTAATTTGCTCCAATTTTGACAAGTTGCTTGCGAAAATTGTCAAAAAAACTACCTTTCTGATCCTCCATTATGTCATTAAGTTTTTAGTGAGGGAATTGTTCTCAAAGCACATTGGAAACTGGACTTTGCGGCGATCGGTTTTCACCATTTTGTTCGGAAAATCCCGCGCTATATATAGAAACGGAAACTAGAATACTCAGAACAAACACCGGACAATGCCGAAGTTCTTCGGAACCTGAGTTCGGCTTTCAGTTAAGTAAACAAACAGAAAAAACAACGATGTTTGTGGCAATCAACCGGAATATTCTATGTGTAATTTAACATTAAAGTTAGATTATTATACACCATTCTGACCATAAGATGTCACTCTTTCAGACGTATATAGCATCATGTATTGCTTTGTTAGGTAAATCGATTAAAATACACCACAGATTCCCGCCACAGATCCTGGGCGTAACTCGTGTCATAAGAAGGCTATGTGCGCGATCTCGGACTAAACACTATATAGCATCTCTCCATCCCAAAATCTTAGCTAGTTTTAGTACGAGAAGACTTGGACTATATTTTGTATGACTTCAATACGCCTTTCTGTGACATAATGCTCGTTGAAAGGCAGTTCAAGTATTTTATCGAACTATTTCGATACTGGAAAAATTCAAAATAGAATATTATTATGTGTATTTTGGAGCGCAAACTGCCTATACTATAGTATATGGCTTTAAGCAATTTTATGCTGATCACGCTGGCCATCCTATAATACACAATGCGGGCGAATTATTTAAAGGTACTCAATCCAATTCGATGGTCCCCCAATGCCCCCCATATCAACAGATTCCAACAACATTTTTTATATGCCATTTCAGTTATCAGAAATGATTGATTGCCCAAAAATAAAGCTAACCCTCAGTCAACTTTGGTATAAAATTGCCCACCACGTGTTATTTATCAACATTCTATTTGGCCCGATTGTCAAATATCTAACACCCAAAGCCACTTGATTTTAGAGTTATCCATCTTCATCCATCTCGGGAAATAACAAATTTCAAAAATTGATATCTGATTACTCTGAGCTTTGATGGGTGGGTTCCTCAACTGGAATCAAATATTTTTTACACCCGAAGCCAAAGAAATAGTAATTTGGGAGCGTTAATTCAGATTACCTTACTCGTATTTAAATTCACGTAGTACTATTTTTCGCTCAGTTTTAAATTCGCGCACTTTAAATTCGCGCACCTATCTGCGCGAATTCAAAACTGTCGAAATTATTTTCGTAAAAGTTTTGGATCTGATGTCAGTTTCAATTCTTAGTCATTTCTGAAGATACGTGTATACATTAAACACAATCACAGCGGATTTACACCATGTAGAACATAACGGCATGAACCATTATTTTGTTACGATGATGGATGTTATATGCTCCAAATATTAATTATGATATTGAAATAGTTATGGACTGGAAATAAATGAAATTAACTCGAAAACAGAAAACCACAACCGCGAAGACAACTGACTTCAGAAAAATTAACACTTGGCTACGGGTTTTGATGAAATAACTAACTCAGACTGTATGGTAACAGTGTCACCCCATGATGGTGAATAATGGGGCTTGCTTTCGTGCACATGCAACACAGAATATGTGCATTTCTTAGAAATATTTCAACATCGTCGACGTTACCATGATTTGTACGTCGCTTTGCGATGAGTGAAATTTTGATATTGGTTGATACAGGCCTATACGTGTACAGGCGTAATTGTCTATTAATCTTCGTAATATGTGTAACTTATGAACATAACCATTCGACCTTGTTTCCCCTGTGGTCAGGAGTCGTACTATTTTTCGCTCAGTTTTAAATTCGAACTGCGCGAATTTAAGAATTTAAATACGAGTAAGGTATGCATCTTTAATCACAAGCTGTCAATCCACGGAATACCATAAAACACATTTAGCCATTAAAAATTATTTCTCGATAATCTAAATTTCCTTTCGTGTGATATAACCATGCCATACCATGTGCCTAAAATGTACACGAAAACCAATCGATACTTCCTGCGATATAAGAGGGAATTCCTGTGTTGCATCAAAATTCCTTCAGGTAGGACTGCCCTGCCAATAACCTTACAATTAACCATCAGTACTTCAGTGCATAAGAGAGAAATCAACAAGACTCGATCGTGCAAACATTTTCAAAGAAATGAAGTTTCAGATACTAACAACTCTTGTCACAGCCGAATATATCTGGAACACATGGTCGGGTGCTTGGGACAGTGGAGAGACTGTTCACTAGCTACACATTTATGAAGCCACTTTATCAACTGATAGTTGGAGGTTTGGTTGACAGCCTCCCAGGCAGAAGTGTCTTCTCTCTAATATACCAGTATGCACATGTCCCAACAGCATATTTCAAGTATACTTACTGATCATAATGGGGTTCTTACAAACTATAGTGGTTTTATAAATGGGCTGGTGTTGCATATGGTAATAAGGATCATTGAAGAGTGACGTGTGATGCAAATTCAACTTCATCCAATGTTACTTCTCCCTGATAACATTCCACTTCTTAATAACCAAACAAGGAAAAGTGACTTCTCGCAATTTGATACCTCCAGACCGGTCACTGTTTGTGATATGGTAGCATTTTAACTATACAGTGTAATCACATAAGGAGATTATTCCTTGACCCTTCCATGACTGGAGCTTCCTGTGCCAATGCATTCTCTTATATATGCGAATCTCCATATGAGAGACTTGCATATATAAGAGAATGCACTGGCACAGGGTCTTCAATGCTGCAACAGCGCATCTCCCAACATGAAAGGGTTAACTAAAATGTACACGCATTGTGCATGTTACCTAATAGCCATACTCTGATGACCGGTTACCATCTATCTGGGATTGATGAAGATAACAAATATTGTATGGTTTAAATACACTGTACGTGTAATCACAGGAGCTTGGAATTTGGTCAAAACCGCTCTTTTATTGCGGAACCACCACTCGGGACCACAGGTCTCGGAAGGAACGAAACAAAAAATTGTTGCCACCCATTTTGAACTCAACTGTATTCCTACAAAAAATATATTTTCACTAAAAACTGTTGGTACCTCTTACACCTTAGATGCCAATCTACAACATTCCATAGGTATATTTTTCCAGTTCTTCGAAAACCTCACTTTATTTCGGTAATGTATTGTAAATTCACCAACGAACACAAATGTGGAACATCTCCATCACCTGTTTTAGAATCAGAATGACAAACGGCACAAAACCATTTTTCCGGAATAACAAAGTCGGAACGAAATAAAATCGAAACCTAAATTTAAAGCACGCGAAATTCAAAAATATTTGAAAGCGCGTGCGGTTTTCAAACTTAGGCGCTAGGAAACTAAAATCAGTTTATGTTTGCGTCATACTATGCGCGTTTTTGAAGATCTAATCCTGATGTTTTGTGTATTTTCCTGAAAATTTCTATATTTTTCTGTGTCTGCTGTTATCATCTCATGAAAATGACGATTACCCAAGAAGATATTCTTCATTTGACTGAATGGTAATTAGTACAAATATTTTAAATATAATTTATTTCTATTTATGGCACGACCACGTGGTATTGTTTTTTCTTCTTGTTTTATGTTCGTTATGTACCGGTAGGCCTATGTACTACTTGACTTTGTAATGCTACTGGTTGCAATGATTGGTCATAAGGGGGCCATAACTCTCTAGCTCTCTCTCTCTCAAAGGCGCTTGTGTCGCGCTCCGTTGTATAGGCCTAAAATATCCATCATATAATAGTAATAGTAATCAACCCACTGATTACTGGTCGAATATCACAAAGTAGAAGAAAAAGAAGATATAAAGACTCACGGGGAGGCCTGGTATATATGCCTATGCATGAAGCGATTCCTTTGTGCGTTTTGGTGCAGATTCGTTGCCAGAATATCTTAATTATTTCCACATAAAATGCTGTTTTTTACTAGTTCTGACGAACAAATATATGTCTTAGTTGATGAGAGAAGACATTTTTCTTGAGTTAGGTAACGATATTGGCCATGCATATATAGAACGAGTGTTTAGTTTCGCGAAATTCAAAATTGTCAATGTAGGGTACAAAAACTCGCCATTAATATGCAAAATACAGTAACAAAATGTAATAAGATTCTTTAATGTAAGAGCACAAATTTATCCTGCGTATTCTTTACGGTATAGGCTACGTTTTATTTGTGCGTTTGCAAGTTGTAATGCAAACTGGTTTACCGAATAACTAGTTTATAAATTTGAGTTAGTGATAAACTCGCCAACATAAATTTTATTTAATAAGCAACTATAAGTATTGTCAATTGTACTGGTACCAGGATCTATAAATAGTATACGTCACTCGTGACTCGTGTACGAATCAGCACCAAAACTCTCAAAGAATGGCTTTATGCATATGATTATATAGCCTGTGCTCATGAATTGGAAATTCAATTTTTAAATTCAAGACAGCTAGCCACCATCGGCATTGTTTTTCTCAAAATCAAAAATACCAAAAAAATATTAAAAATATTACTTAACGGCCTTTCGCTGATGGGGTCATTGTCACAAGGCTCCGCGATCCGATCACATTCGTATACAGCTTTTTTAATCGATCACAAATGTAGCCAGCTTTTCTATGGCGATCACATTTGTAGCCAGCTTTTCATATTCTGGCGAGCCTCAATGAACACGATCAGGTTAATCTAATTTTTCTGAGTTGATGGATGAACAACAACTTGAATTTAGTTTTGATATCAGTTCATCTAATAACCTGATGTTTCTGATCGATGTCGTTGGAATGCTCGAATTATATTCCAATATAAGTTGATAAACGAAGTCAGTTTTGGAGCATGACGTTGACATTTTAGTCACGAACGTGATGACGTCATATTTCGGGCAATATAAACCACGAATTAGACAAGACAGTCAAAGACTGTGGGGTCGCTCACCAGACTGCAAAGACTGGGACTTTGGAGACCATAACAGTTAGAACTTTTCATAATCACTTTAAAAAAGTAGATCTAAACAGGATATGTAGATAGAGAGGCTTCGTGTACCAACTGTACGCTACTGATCACCCCCCCCCCCCCCCCCTCCAGCTCATGTCCCTTCCCGACCAGGCTCCAGACTCCCAAGTCTTAGATTGGCAACTGTCATCTCAAACTTTCTCTATTGTTGGAAATTTCCAATCTCACAAGCACCTTTTTATAAAACTATTTAGACTTGTTTGAAGCCCAATTATCCATGGACCCAAAAACAGCATATATGTATGTCAGATTAATCAGTCAAGTAGTTCCAAGGTAGATGTTTTAATGAATTTTGTATTTTAATGATTTTATTAGACACAAAAGTGTTAAGTCCCCATAGCCCCGTCATTTCTCAACAGGTTGCCTTATGTTAACAAATCTGAATCTCAGTCACTAAAGGATCCTCCATACTATATGTAAGCTAAATAGTCCAACCTCTCTTGAGAAGACATTTTAAGTATTACTATAGAGGCATACAGTTATGTCTCGGGTCCCACCCTATATCTGATGGTAGATGAGAAGAAGTCGTTTTTAAGAATTACCATGGAGGGCAAGAGTTATGGCCCTGGCTTCACAACTATTTGAAAGAGTGACCTCATTTGAACAAATCTGAATGTGAATCACCTAGGGAAAATCCACACCAAATATGAACCCATTCAGTCTTATGATCTAGAGAAGATGTTCACAGAATTGTTGACAGATTGATGAACGGATAGAAAGATGAACAGGTGACAGATGAGAAGTGATGACTATAGCTTCGTCTCAGGTGAGCTCAAAAATTACATTTCATTGAACAAATCTGTAAATCACCTCCCCAACACTGTGGGGACATCCCTGCAAGAATATAACATTATCTTAGTATACCAGTAGCGTACAGCATAGATACAGGTAGTATGGGTGGGGTCTCTGCCTCTATTTGAACAAACATGAATCCCCATCTCTGATATCTATTCATCTTATAATTATAAGCATTCGCTTTTAAGAGTTGAAGTTAATTGATTTTCCAAAAAGGCCCCCATTGGAACAGATCTAAACATGCCACCCAAGGACCCTGCATGCACAAATATAAGCTAAATAGACTTGATGGTTCTTGAATCTTGAGTAGTAATAGTTGTTAGAATTACTATGGAGGGAAAACGTTATGGCCCTGGCATCCCTCCTATTTGACCTGATGAACTTATTTGAACAAATCATATAGATCTCGAGAAGAAAACAATTGTTGATGGATGGATGGACAGAACAATGGATGGAAGGACACTCCGACAGACCAACAGATTAATCCAATATACCCCCCCACTTTTTTGTCCCTAATAAGGTATAATGAGGTCACATAGCTAAGTGGTTAAGAAAAAAATATTGGAACAGCCAAGCATGAATTTAGTGTGTCTGAGGTCCCAAAAGGGTGAATGTATTGATGCTATTCTGTAAGGTAGACTAGCATCACCAAATTCACCATCTGGGAACCAAATTTTACTTAGTCATCAACTGCTATGGGAGACCTAGGGACAGACAGAAGTTCTCCAGCTGAAGTTGGTGACATTACTGACATATGACAGTATGCGCACCCATTTGACACCTCAATTATGCATTTTAAAATCTGAACAGAAGGGAAAAGAGCTGCTAAAACTGTCAATTTGAGACTGTAGATACTTCCCAGAAGATGAAGCCTAAGCAGAATGAGGTCCTCATAGGGTGTATTTGGCGATACTAGCCTGCTGTGAAGGGTAGCATAATTAAATTCACCCTCTGGGAACCTCATTCTACAAATGCCAGACACACTTAAAGCTCTGACAAAAGGAATTTAATCTGATATTAATGACCAGTGTATTGTAAACAATGATGGTGCTACTGACAACTTTAGAAAACAAATGTACAACACCATTAATCTCATTTAAATTATGAATGACATGAATACACTCCCTGGGGACTCTGCCTATAGCTACGGAAGTTCTCTTATCTATCTATCTGGCCCTGATTATAAACAACATGTGTCATGTCTGTCAGTTCAGAGCAGAGTTGGCTTGTAATGGGAATGCACAGATACTAGTACAGTATTAAAAGGAATTTACTGAACATTTCTGTACATCTGTCTGTTCATCTTTTCTCCCAAACCCCTGATTTCAACCAAATTTAGTGGAGAGATTAGAGGTACCTACCCCCCGAAGATGTAATGTCATAAGTTCTTCAAAATTTTAATTAAATGTTTTTTATTTTATTTAAATAAAAAATATTTTATTTAATAAAATTTTTTTTTATTAAAAATAAAATAGATATAATTTGTTTTTTTTGGTTAAATTGAGCAATAAGTTAAATCTGAAAAAAAAAATATTTCTTCAGATTTATGTCCATAGCCCCACCCACATTTGACCCAGTGACCTCATTTGAACAAATCTGAACCAGTCACCCAAGGTACCCTCATACCAAATATGAACCCATTACTATGTGGAAAAATAGTTATGGTCCTGACATCAAAACTATTTGACTTGGTGACCTCATTTGAACAAATCTGAATAAGAGTCACCTAGGGAACATCCACACCAAATATAGAGGAGAAGATGTTTTAAGAATTGTTGACGGACGGAAAGACGGACGAGGAGTGATGACTATAGCTCCACCGGAGACTTCGTCTCAGGTGAGCTAAAAAGCTGGCTACGAATGTGATCGCCGGTGAAAAAAGCTGGCTACATTTGTGATCCATTTAAAAAGCTGGCTACGAATGTGACCGGAGCCTTGTGACAATGACCCCATCGGCGTAACTTTCATGGTCGATGAAACGAGTGGCTGAAATCCGACGGCGGCCATGTTTCTATGACTAATTTCACGACGATCGCACCAATGCTACAGTCTCTAGCAATGATTCGTTCTCATTTTGATACCAATGTCATGACCCATGAACAATTTCACGATGATCGGTGCATCGACATAGGCCTAGGCTCTAGGCAGTGTTATTGATTTAATTATATATGCAGTGTTATCGCTGAAATCCGACGGCGGCCATGTTTCTTTGAGAATTCACACCAAAATGACTCGTTACCATCTACATGTCAATGTCAACCTCCATGACAAAGTTAATTATGATCGGACCAACACTACGACCTCTTGCCCGTGCTAAATGATGCAATTTTGAAATCCAAGATGGCTGCTGGCGGCCATGTTTTTCATGCAAATAAGCCCAAAATGACTCGGTGTCGTCTATATATCAATGTCATGATTGATGAAAAATTTCGTGATGATAGGTGCATCGACACAGGCTCTAGGCTGTGTTATTGATTCAGATTTATCTAGGATTATCACTGAAACTGAAGATGGCCGATGGCGGCCATGTTTCTTGGAGGATTCACACCAAAATGACTCGTTCCCATCTACATGTCAATGTAAACCTCCATGACAAATTTAATGATGATCAGATAAACACTGCTTCTTCTAGCCCATGCTAAAGGATGCAATTTTGAAATCCAAGATAGCTGCCAGCGGCCATGTTTTTATGCAAATGAGCCCAAAATGATTCGTTCCCATCTAGACGCCAATGTCATCATCCATCAAAAAGTTCATGATGATCAGTGCATCGGTACGGTCATGTAATAAACATGTAATCAGCAGCTATCTTCGAAATTGTAAACGGTAATTTTATGCTATCCGTCTCCGGATCATAGTTTTAAAGTTTCCGCATATTTCGGTACTAGTTCCGCTACTTCGATTCGTAAACAGGTGATGGAGATGTTGCACATTTGTGTTCGTTGGTGAATTTACAATACATTACCGAAATAAAGTGAGGTTTTCGAAGAACTGGAAAAATATATATATGGAATGTTGTAGATTGGCATCTAAGGTGTAAGAGGTACCAACAGTTTTTAATGAAAATATATTTTTTGTAGGAATACAGTTGAGTTCAAAATGGGTGGCAACAATTTTTTGTTTCGTTCCTTCCGTGACCTGTGGTCCCGGGTGGTGGTTCCGCCAATAAATGAGCGGTTTTGACCAAATTCCAAGCTCCTGTGGTGTAATGTTTAGACATTAGTAAGAGTATACCATGGACAAAATTATTCAGAGCCAAATTTTAGCCCACAACAATAAAAATTTATTAAAAATCATAAAAAGAAAACAATTTCAATATGAGTTGTCTAAGATGCTCCCAGCGCAGCGACAGCTTCCTTCATCTTTGCTATTCCGATGTTAAATTTGTCAGCTGACAAAACCATGACAGTCCGAAAAGGTTCCATGTCGTCTTCGCTCGCGTCACGATCTTGTGCTACTGAGAAACTGAATGTCAAATCACATAGCTGAAATGAAAAATAAAAGAAAAAAACTAAATTAAAGATGATGTGATAGTATCTGATAAGGGTATTTAAATAAAACGTCTCAGGCTGAATAGCCATATCAATAACTTTAATATTGTTATACATCTATTTTTGTCATTTATTATTTGATATTGGTAACAATTTTAGCAATTTTGATTATTAGATCTAGTTGAAATTCAACTTGAAAATGCCAGATTTGATATTTTTTTTATCAATGAATTATCATCAGTGATCAAAATTAAGAACAAAACCTTCACTCTTCGACTGAGTTCAAACAACTGTCTGAGAATCAAAACAGCTTTACAGAATGAGATCCCCAGAGGGTGAATTTAGTTATGCTACTCCGCACAGCAGGCTAGAATTACCAAATTCATCCTCTGGGGACATCATTCTGCATGACCTCATCTGCTATGGGATTCATAGAGAATGAGATCCCCAGAGGGTGAATTTAGTTATGCTACTCTGCACAGCAGACTAGAATCACCAAATTCATCCTCTGGGGACATCATTCTGCATGACCTCATCTGCTATGGGATTCACCGACTCTGATTTAAGTTCCCTGATGGTGAAGATGGTCATGTGCGCCATTAAAAAAACTTCTTAATTTATAATAAAGATACTTTCCAGAAAAGATCAGGCCTAAGCAGAATGAGGTCCCCAGAAGGTGAATTTACCAATGCTAGCCTTCTGTGCCGGGTAGCAACACTAAATTCACCCTCTGGACTGCTCTGGAGACCTCATTCTGCAAATGTCCAGCACCATATTTTCAGGAATTGTTGGAAGAATGTAATGAGAAGTATAGAATTTGTAAAATAAAAGTCTAGGGGTAATACTTGTAAGGCCAAGCAAAGACAATTTCCAATTTCTCAGGCCCACATGCATGGTTTAAAACCCTGTGTGTGTGATGTTTTATTCGTGTCGAGTTTGTTGGGAAATTTTAATCGGTACAAAATAATTGCAGTACATTTTATAACCATACAAAGATGCACGGAAATGAGACTAAACAGACTCATTCCCAGATCAGATTTCCATTACTGCAATTGGTAACTATCTTCAAACATGTGTCCAAAACATGAAGAATATGACTCAGTGGTACTTGATTAAGTGATTTTGAACGAAATAAATCACAAGGAAACTTTAAGGGAGATCTGTTTGCAAAATATAGATCCGGAGCTAAATGATACAGAGGTGGAATACTTTGCTAGCGTGTGCCCCAGGAATAAAACAAAATAAATAAAATCATGTGAATTCATGCTTTTCCAAAAAAATTGTCTGAGAAATAGGAAATTGACTGGCCTAAACATTACTTAACCCATCAGTCCTGAGTGGATTTTTCCATTTAGTTCTAAAAGTATACAATGGAACAGTCTATATATGTTTTTTTAAGTAAGCAGACAAAAAAGCTGTGAACTTAATATCTGAACATTTCTGCAAATAAACATTGGTCTGATAATGGTTGAAGGAATGAAAATTTTTTAGAACAAGAAGTGTGTACATACATCAATTAGCAGCTCTTCCTCTGAGTTTGTGTAGAATGTAGGGTCTAGCTCTTTCTGCCCAGGTTCTAATTTTGGACGGTATGTCTTTGAAATCAGTATGTAGTAATCAAACTTGTATGGCATTTCTTTTTTCACAGCCCTGTCAATCTCTTTCCTGAAACAAGACACATAAAGAGCTTTGAGACTGATTTCATAATATTGCTCTTACTATGGGCAGTATGGGGATCTATTATAAAGATAATAAATGGCTGGGAGTTGACTATGGAATAGCCAATGACAAAACATGCATTATTTATTATATTAATCAAACAAAAGTAGAAAATATCACAAGTCAATTATCAAATTCACAATTGGTTGTTTTTTTTTCCAAGAAATTCTAAACCTGTTCTCCTCGTCAGATTCTATGGCAATCGTTAGCAACAGATCAGCGCAACATTATTTTGACGGAGCATGGGTGTTACTATAAATAGAAAAAAACTGGTCACCCATGACTATTATATAGATAATGCATGACTTGGAGTTGACTTTGCCAAAATAGTGGTCATCAAGGACCACTATTTTGGCACAGTCAATGACAAGACATGCATTATTTATTATATTATATAGAACATTGGTGTCAATTCTCACACAATTTACTAGGTCTGATTTTGTTACATTTATATTTACCAAGAATTATGGAAAATCAGCACATATTTTACAATTTACGGCAATCTTCTGATCATGCCAAGGGATTATAACTATTTTATTAGTTACAAGTAACATCATTCTCTTTGTGATTCATGTATTTATTTATAAAAATTTGTTGTCAACAAAGAAATTTCAGGAAAATTTGAAAAGCTGATTTGTTTATCTTTGATGAAATCGGAAAAGGAAGTTATACCAGTCACTCAAAAATTAGGACTGTCTGCTTGCCAAGTTATTAAACAGATAAACTATTTAAAAACATTGGATAGCTATGACCGGACACTTGTAAGATCAATAAAATTCATCAATAAATCTAATGATATCTGATATACAATAAGTAACATTCAATATTCAGATTAACCGTGTGTTCAGGCGTCATTCCGATTGTGCAAAATTATTTTGTTACTATAAATAGAATAATAATAATATGTGAGTAGGCCATCTACTGGAGTACTATCGAAAAAGGGTATAGCAATGTGCAGCCAATCAGAACGTGAGAAAGTCATGTGAGATATAATATTCTTCAATAGTATGGCAGTAGGATTCTATCAGAAATAGTATAGCAGTATCCAGCCAATCAGAATGTGACAGTCACGTCAGATATAAGTTTTATAACAATAACACACCTAAGTATTGTTTGTTGAGCGTGAATATTACTTTTACCATAGCAATCATACATAGGTATTGTTAGATGAAAGTGAATATTAATCTTATCCCGAGTGACTCATACATAGGTATTACTAGATGAGAGTGAATATTAATCATACCCCCAGTGACTCATACATTACATAGGTATTACTTGATGCAGGGTTTCCGTTAGTACGGCTCAGAGTCCGTAGGACGGCTTCATTCCCCTCGCAGATGATTTGTTTGATTCATACATGTACCAAAAGTCAGTAGCAATATGTCATTAAAAAATCCGGCTGCAACGGGAGTTCGGGGGTTAAACAGAATACTGGTGAAAAAGTGGGTCAATTGAGCACAGTGTGTTACCGGTACACCATAACCCTTTGAAATCAAAGCGCCAAAACTACAACGTAATGTTTGGTGTGCATTGAAATAGCGATGTTATATACAGCGTAATAAATGTCGCGGTAACATCAAAGAATGTCGGACTGCTGAGTACAGATATTTTTTTGCACGGGATTCCTGTGGTTGAAACTACTCACGCTCGGAGATCCCGTGCTATCGTACGATTACATAATTTGATCAAAGAATGCCGAATTGCTGAGTTAGGCAGAGTAGGGATCAACACACGCCAACAGGCGGTTCTCCTACCAAAGGAGGTATCTACCTCCGAGATCCCGTGCTATCGTACTATTATAATACGGAACCTGTCCCAAATCAGCCTTTATAGCGGGAAGTCAGAGTGACAACACCATTCATTTGACCCATATTACATGCATGGAGGATAAACACAAAAAACATACCCCCCTCCCCCAATATGGATATAAAGTCAAAGTACGGTCAATAATAGTTTCGTTGTCCCGCCTGGGTCCCCAAGCACAAACAACGACGCACATGTTCCCATTTCCCGCCAAAACTCAATTATATTTTATAACACGTTGGCTAAAACTCTGTTCTTTAGCAGCAGTCGTCAGTTGTTGGACTAATACAGACTATTGACAAGCTACGCATTCCGATTTTGAAAGATTTCGCTACCATTCTTATTTCGCCGCTATAAATATCTCCTGCAGACAAACCCTGCAGTATGACGTCACAGCGCACGAATAGTTTTACGATTGACAGAATACATGGAATATATCAGTTTCATTTTCACGGAAGCTACTTGATATTCTAGGTAATACTTAATTCAATTATCCCAGCTAGGTATTATTGGTCAATGCATAGATGCTTTTTAGTGTTTAGTTTCATTATACCTGTCGGAATCTTATTGTAAGTTAAAAAACACTGTAACTTGTAGCTTGTTCATTTATATAGTCTTCAATCAGACGGCAGTCTTACGTGCGTAATTACATGATTAATTATCTGGATACCATCAACAGAATTAATGCACCCACGGAAAATGATCGACTTGCGTAATATATGTAGCTTTGGACACTTTGTGGGACACTCAGGTGCAAGGAAATGGCTACTTTTCAGTGTCAAATAACAAAATTTTCCCCCGACAAAACGAACCATGGTCGTCCCGTCGCGTTATGTGTTTCCCCAATACAGACTCATTAATTTCCTCTTGGCGGAAACCCTGCTTGATGAGAGTGATTATTACTCTTACCACGGGTGACTCATACATGGATATTACTAGATGATAGTGAATATTAATCATACCAGAGTGACTCATACATAGGTATTGCTAGATGAGAGTGAATATTGCTCTTACCAACATCAAATTCACCAAATTTATTTAGGAACGGCTCTGGTCGATTCTTAGTCTTACCATGGCAACCTATACATATGTATAGTCAGTTAACTGTGCAAATTGCTCTTACAGTTGCGATCATACCTATATATTGCTACATGAAAGTGAGTATTAATCTTACCCAGGCGACTCATACAAGGGTATTGCTAGATGAGAATGAATATTACTCTTACCTAAGTGACTCATACATGGGTATAGCCAGTTGAGGAGGAATGTTGATGAACCGCTCACTGATGACGAATCCTGCCTGCTTGTCGAGTATATCACGTAACATTGAGGCTTTCTTCTTATCACACTTTTCACATTTGTCTGTCAGATATGACCGCAATTGCTGAACACATTCTAATTGCTGTGAATAGTAGAAATAGCTAACGTGAGTTTGACTACAGTTCAGAGTTGTACTTCTTGGGAATACAGTGTAAATATAGAGTTGTACTTGATGAAACATTGAAGAGTCATAAAAGCTTGTAAGTTTTGGCGAGGAAGGCGAAGTGAATGAAAGTGAAAATGACAGCAATTGCACATAAACATATAAACTACTGGCTCAACGATCTTGGTGATTTGAGTGGTAAGTAATTGAAGCAATCAAAGACATGCATATAGGAACTTCTGCTACCTAATTTTCAGAAATAACTTTACATAATATATAATATTGGTTTTCAGACCTCATTTTACAGATTAAAGAAAAACTTGACTTTAAGCAACTACTAACAGTACGCTTCATCCATACTGCGCATGGCTACCTAACCTTTAGCAATAAGTTAACTGAAGAGGATGAAAATAACAAATTAAGACAATGTTATTCAAGCGTACAAACATTATCAGGAAAACATATTCCCGTAAGTAAGGCTAGATATGCAAGAGAATAGGATTTTAAATATTTAACAATTCTGCGGCAAGTTAAATATGTATTATTGGGAAGACTTCAGAGACACTCTAATATTCCTGCCGAAGATGCCATTGCACATCTATTTTGAAAGACCTTTATTTTGATAGAGTAAACATTTATAGTAGTATTATTCATCCTTAACAGAATTCACCCCTGAAGAGGGATTTTACTGCCATTTTCACTGCCATTTTGGGAAAGGGTCCTAGGCCTTTCCATTGCTAAAATTTGCGCAATAGCGGCTTATAATTGGAAATAGATTGAGAATATATGAACAAGCATTTCATTGAGACTGTGTAATCAAATAGTTTAATGTATTTCTTTTATTGTTTATTCATATTTTTGAGCAGTCTCTTTAAAAACATTTACTCTGCCAGGAATGCACTCCATATTTGGAAATGGTTTAATACGTCATTTTGGGAATGACTAGAAATGAAATTTAGTGGACACATCGAGAGACATACATCCGTTATAATTATCGTCGTCTTTTTAAAGAGACTGATTTTTATGGAAAGGGTAATAATTATATAATGAATGAGAAGTCCTATCTAATGTTAAAAAACAAGACACTTTCTGTGAATTGGGAAATTCAGGCCAGTAATATGGAATAAACCCGACTCTTCCCCACTGGGAATGGGCCTCATTTTTAAACCCCTGTCATTAGCTAAAAAAATCACTGATTCAATCCACTAACCTTTCTCTCTGTGATGTTAATTGAGGTTATTAACCCAAAGATTGTATCTCCATCACTAGATGTGCTGTCATCATCCTCATCTGAGACGTCTGCTTGCTGAAATAATTGAATCAAACAGAGTTTTATTCACTCAGAAGGGAAACAATATCATCAATCAAAACCATTAAAGTGATGTGAAACACTCCTGCAGCGTGATCAAATTGAAATTGAGAATAATTTTGCTCTTGTATTATTTTTTCGTGACTTGTTGTCTGCTTTGATTACCTCAATAACCCCTCCAGATGAATATTAGACCATTCCAATGTATACTTTTATAACTGAATGGAAAGATTCTAATTACTTTGGAAAGGGTTAAACATTTTTGGTTTGGGTTGATATTGTGCGTTCATTTTGTTTTTAGACCAGATGAGAACATACATCATTTTAAAACAGTCGATGAGCGCTATGGGGCTTCAAATCTGATGCAAAATTTTATGATATGGATATAATAAAACAATTTTACTGTTTAAATGTTGACATGATGATTTATCAACAATTTACTGTATTTGAATATGTAGCTGAATGTCATGGTCTAGGAAATCACATAACAGGATGATGTACCTTTAACTATCACTCACCTTGACAACGCTACCAACATAGTTCTGAGAGATGATGGTCTCCGACATTTGAGATAAATTTACATGAGATTTCAGGAACAACTGGAATTGAAAAATAGAAAAGAAATTTTTCAAAAAGTGGCTATATAATACATGTAACAGTAACTTAATAGTAATTAGATATAATATTTTTAACTTGAGTGACCTATTTTCGAACTCGGCTGATATCACTCCAAACTCGGCTGATAACCCACTAAACTCGGCTGATAACCCACTAATCTCGGCTGATAACCAACAATACTCGGCTGATATCAATTGTGATGTCACCAAGCGAAGTGTGTTGTTTACATCCAACATAACAGCTATTTGGGGGACGGTCACAGTGATAGTCTGATATAACGACAATTTCTAAATTGACTTGAAGTAATGGCGAGTGATTCATGCCATTTTGAATTTTTGAACTGGTGTTTACTCTGAAATTTCAATGGAAAATGTGAATATCTACTTGGACATTAAAATACATGGTCATACTCTACTATATTATTGCAGTTTCGAAGATGACATGAGGATATATCAAGTTCCAAGGGTTGATAAATCCTCATGTCAACCTGGAAACAATGCAATGACTGTTTTATTATATAAACTGTCTATTCATCAAAGTTTTCATCAGGTTTGAAACTTGATAGTGCTTTTGCATGCATACATTTATAATACACACCTTTTTTTCTCCAACAAGTTATTATTTAATAATGTAAAAGATGGTCTATCTCTTCCTATTACAAGTTTTATGTAGCTTCCTGGGTATAAAATAATAAATATGAATCGAAGACCCCTGTCCGGAAATGCTTCTATCTATTATATTGATATTATTTTGAATTTTCTGGTAAAATATGCATACAATCTATTTGTGATATTTTATGGCTGACAATCGTTCAGAGCGTAAGCATGTGGCATAACTCTATTTAAATAATCTAAAAATAGTAATGAAAAATGTCTCACCTGATTATCACATTATATAAGAAAATATCGATATAAAATTAATATTAATTGATAGAGCATTTCCAGACAGGTGTCTCGACTCATATTTATTATATTATACAACGGAAACTATATACCGTAAAACGAGTTTAGGAAGAGATAAACAAACCATCTTTGTAACTTCTTGAACAATTGATGTTGATTGAACTGTCTGTGTACTAAATGTAGTGTTATTGTCACACGCAACAACTGCCTTCACCTCAGAGTAGATCTAACTAAGATATATGACTGCTGGTTAGAGGTTCAAAATCATCTGTGTCGATCTCAAAGTTTGGTTCATCAATTTTCTTTGTTGGAGGCAACAACAAGCACATTGCTTGGATATACCGGTAGTGATTCTGATATTGAATCAGACATCTCTTTTCTTGATATTTGGTGCAGTATAGCCGGTGTATGTTTGCAATGATGATTCACACTGGTGACCATTTACACTCATGATGTGTCTTCCAGAAAACACCTTGCTATCGAGCAGGTGGACAGATGTTGCCCTCAATGAGTGATTTGTATATTTACGAGAAAGTACAGCAGAATCACTAATGCTGTTGTGACCAAGAGATTCCTTCAAGTACCAGCTAGTAGGGTTTGTTCTGCGATTTGGACATTGGAACAGTCTATCACACTGGATAACCTTGTCGTCCAAGATATACCAGGTAGATCAAAATCTATGAACATGTTTTGCTCTAATCATATGCTGCATTTCCAGGTCTTTTTTTTTTCGGGGGGGGGGGGGGGGGGGGGGGGGGGGGAATTGATGCTGTATTGATCCTTTCCCTTGCATCTTCAAATCCTTTGCTACGGCACTGGATCTGATTTCAGGGATGAAGGTAGATCATGCCATGAATCTCTACTCCAGCTGACGCCCGGAGGTATTAACAAAGAAATACATTCCCAATGTTATTTTTTCGACTTTATAAGGTTCCCTGTCAAAACTTTAAAAAAGTTCGCGGGTTTTGTACTGGGTGGAATATGATTTTTACGGGCGTTAGCTGGAGTAGAGATTCATGGCATGATCTAGGATGAAGGGGGAATCCCCATTTTTAATGAAAACTCATTAATATTCATGTGTCCAAATAAGGCAATGTTTATAATTGCAATGTTTATAATTTTATACAAGATCAACGTCTGAAGTAATGTAAATAAGTATGCACCCTCTAATCAATTTTCGTGAAATAAAATACGTGTTTCAGGGTTTGCTTCACAATTTACAGAATACAAGTTTCACCGTTCAGATACAAAATAATAAAGGACAATGAAATGAAGATAAAGCAATAAAATAATATTGAGCTGTACTGCAGTCATCTCCTTATTTAGAATATATCTGCGCCGTTTACTATACAATTACTCTACCATAGAAAAAGATCCTTATTTGGCATGTGATGTAATTATCCATATCATATGTTAGGAAAAGATACAAACTAGATTAATAAATTTTGAATATCTTTGCAAATACAATTCTATTATGTATACTTGTTCTGTCTGACCATTCCCCAGTTATGAAATAACGTACATTAGTTTGATTTTGAACATAGAACATTTGATCAGTTAAAATGTGTGACACTAACGAGTAGTTTATTCAATAACAGCATGAGACTGCAGTAAAACATTGCTGCTGTTGTGGCTTGTGTGAATAAGTGAATATTAATTGATTTTACAGAAAGCTAGTGATTGGTCAAGCAATACATCTTTTGATGTGAAAGTAATTTCATTGGCGCGTATCCTCCTGTTTGAAATAATTTATTCCATGGGAGTTGCTAGACCTAGATGTTGATTGTAATGAAGCTTTGGTCTAGTTTGAACGAGACTACAGTAATGCCCTAATTAATCGACTCCATAACCACAGCAGAATTATGGGTAACTTTTCAGGATTTAGTCAGAAATATGGCTTGTTGCCATTCATCGGAAAGCTCTCGGGGAGAGCTTTCCGATGAATGGCAACAAGCCATATTTCCGATTAATTAGGGCATTACTGTATCTTATAGTCTACATTTTAAAGACGCTGTGTAAATTGATCAACATTTTGGACATCCTGGTTGAAGGTATTCACAGAGCTATGAGACGGTGACCAAATCATCCACACTTACCTGCTGTAACAGCATTTTAATGCCATGGAAGTCGGTATCACATGGTATCCGTGCTTCAAACTCAACCTGAACAGTCTGTAAAGAGACAAAAGGACAGTATGAAAACTCCACCCTCCAAATTTAGTAAAATTGGGAATATACAATAAAATCCAGGCATGAGAATTTATAAAATTAGCCTTGACAATACATCTTTCAATTGAGTGAGAATCCTAAACCCAGAGACGCTTGTTTATAACAATACCGGTATGTTCTTTAAAGCAATGGTAGGCAAATTATCTTGAGTTCTGATTGCTAGATACCTGCTCTTCCATCACTATATAAATAGTGAAATTATCCTGGGCACATGCACATGTAATCAATTCAATGTTTATCTGGCAATCTCAAGCTGGCAATGTCTGCGGTGAAATAAATATTAAGGAACAGGTATTATTTGAACTAAGAAATATTTTACATGCATTATTTTTTCAAAGTTTTAACACTCCCTGTCAGAAATTCAAAAATTTCTCAGGTTTTGAACTGTTAGTATATGATCTCTTCAGGCATATCCAGAGATTCATGGCATGATCTAATGACAAATCAAATATTCAGAACAGGCAAAGAAGAGACCAGGAACATGGTGACTTCATTTTCCCAGGTTTAGATTAGTCAGTAACATCATCCACATGCCTAGATGTTCCTAGGACATATCGATCTCAGCATTTGAATCATCATTGACCTCGCTGTTCTTAGTGTTCTCAAGCAAGGTCTTGATGATTCAAATCCTGAGATTGAACTGGCCTAGGAACATCTAGGCATGTGGATGATGTTACCGACTAAATTACCCTTCGAAAATGAAGTCACCATGTTCCTGGTCTCTTCTGAATATTTGATTTGTCAATAGATCATGTTCAAAGATCAGAATACACCCAGATAATCTGTCACGATAAATTACACAGAATGACTTAATTTTTCCGACTCAGTTATCTTCCTTGTTATGTCTCCTAACTGACATGATGGCATCCAATATGGTGACCGTTTTGAATTATATGTATCTGGTTAGTCAGGGTTTCCGCAAGGCCAATATAAAAAGAGTTGTTTTGTACAGATCCAGTTATCTATTTGATTTCAGATCACTGGTCAACAGTGTCACAAACCACAACAGATCAAAGGAAAGTGACCATGTGTTTTACTGTTGATTATTTAAATTTTGTCCAAAATTCAAAAAGTAATTCCTTAAAATGAGGGAAGCGATAAATGAAAATAATAACAGGGGTCAAGGTATAACGGCAAATAAAAACTTAACTTTCCATATCGAAAGTATGATTTTCCATATCGAAAGTATGATTGTGGCCGACAGGTTGCAATAAAACCTGTGGCATGTGCGCAGACAAGGTTGAACATGAATTTGGGATATTTTTTGTACAATAAATCAATCATCTGTTAATCCATCCATAAAAGTATATTTCTGTCAGAAAATTATGAATTTAAATGGGAATGCATAATAGTGTGCCATGAATATTAACTTTGATAAATAGACCCATTGACAATTTCACAAATAGTAATTCCGCATTCAGGATTAGATTGTTCTGATGTTACCATGACACATGACCATGTATATCATGACCAGGGTTGTCGTACTGTTCATACTAGTACATGTAGATGATATATTCAGTGAAAAGTCTAAATATTATGGAAATAGTATGTTACCTGGTGTTACATGGTGTGATTTTCAAATTACGGCGGCAACTTTACAGCCCAATACTACCGCCCAGCACTATTCTCTGGCGCTAGGAAATAGTATGTTTTTTTGGACATGGAATTTCAAAATCTGCATACGACTGGTCAAAACCATGGTCTTACCCTAGGTCCTATGGATCCTACATTTTAACACTAGCGGAAACCCTGGGTTAGTTTTATCAACATGTTACAACTCCTCATTTGAATGATGGGTCGAGTTGTCCAAGAAAAGAATACTTAGAAGTTGGAACTCCTGGTCCAAGATGGCCACAAAAACAACATCAACGACAACTATACTTTATTAACCCATTTCACCACTTGCTGTGGTATTTGAGCATATACATGAAACCACCGACCCGCCCGACCCCAATATTCATCAAATTTACACTATACAGTAAGTCTCTACGGCGGGAAGGACGGGCCGGCGTATAAATATGATACATGCGCAGTTCACAACAGGGAGGGGAGAGGAGTTCTCAGCGCACGTGCAAGTCGTTCTGAAGCACGGAGGAACTGATTTATTCACACATTGGAGACGATTGATAGACATAATTTCAACAACAACAAGAGCTACGCTGGGCGTGCAATATACGCCCTCTCTTGGGTCGGCGGAAACTGGTAAAAAAGGGGCATAACTCTGGTAAAAATTGGCGGACGGAACTCAAATTTGAACTTGACCTGTGTTTTTGTGGGAGAAAGTAATATACCAAATTATCATTGAATCCGATAAGCTCTAGTAAAGTTATCATCCGGACAACAAATTTCAGGGATTTTCTAAGTCAAATTACGTCAAATAAGGGGCATAACTCCGGTGAAAATTGGCCGACGGAACCCAAATTCGAACTTGAGCTGTCTTTTCTCCCAATAAACCCACATACCAAATTTGATTGAAATCGGTTCACTCTAACTAAAGTTATCATCCGGACAACAAATTTCAGGGATTTTCTAAGTCAAATTACGTCAAAAAAGGGGCCATAACTCTCGCAAAAATTATCGGATTAAAACGAAATTCGGACTTGAGCTGTATTTTGATATATGTAATCCACAAAAAAACGGGTTTTGTGTATAAACATTCCAAAATCGAGTTATCATCCGGAAACCAAAAAACATAAGAAAAACTGAATTTTCTGAGTCGAAAAAGGGGCATAACTCTGCCAAAAATGGTCGGACAGAACCCAAGTTCGAACTTGAACTGTGTTTTGGTGGGAGAAAGTAATATACCGATTCATTCCGATAAACTATACTAAAGTTATCATCCGGACAACAAATTTCAAGGATTTTCTAAGTCAAAAAACGTTAAATAAGGGGCATAACTCCGGTGAAAATTGGCGGGCGGAACCCAAATTCGAACTTGAACTTACTTTTCGGCTAATAAACCCACATACCAAATTTTACTAATTTTGGTTCACTCTAACTAAAGTTATCATCCGGACAACAGGTTAACGGACGCCCGGACGCCCGCCCGGACGGACGGACAGACCAATACTATAATACGGCCTTTTTTTCAAAAGGGCGTATAAAAAACAAAACAAACTTGTCGTAATATGTATAGTGTCGTGAGGTCAGATTTCTATTTTAAAATATGTTTATGCATTACTTCTGTGATGAATATCATCCTTAATTTTGCACGATATCTAAATCTGGCTTGATTTCGCTCAAAGATATATATAGTATTTTGCACATGAGCTCTAGGAACATCTCTCCGCCTACATTTAAAAAGGTTAATTATAATTATAGAAACAGTGGTACTAACATGTCAGTCATCAACATTGTAATAGTCATATTAAAACATATAGTATAGGTATTAAACTGATAATGAAAGTTAACATTTTACATACAATGTACATGTATGTATTTGGGGCTCCATACATTTTGTAAGTTGTTTATTTACCATAACCATATCCATGATATTTTGTCATACATTAAGCTGCCTGACCCTTCGACAATATTCCACCCCATTCCATTGATAAACATAATAATAATAATAGAGAACATTTATATAGCGCTTTTCCCAAAAGGCCCAAAGCGCTCGGCCACAACACAAGTTCACGCACAAATATGCAATATACAAGTGGGTCACATAATAAACATGTGCAGAACTAAGAGGCATCACTCTCAGGGACGACGTTTCCATAGTAGAATTTGAAAAGTTCCGATTTAAGTAATGTTTTAAAAGTGTCCATGGTATCGGCTTTCTTTGTGTCGGCCTGTAGCCCATTCCAGACAGACGGAGCATGATATTCAAATGATCGTCTTCCGTAGTTTTCCGAGTCACGTCTAGGAACAGCCATCAGATTTAGATCTTCTGATCGCAATTCGCGCGGCGGAGAGTACATATTGAGAATAGAGTCAATATAAACCAGCAAAGGCTTTGTGATGTCATTTGGGAATTTCCTATAACAAAAAGTGGCACATTTATAATCAATTCGAGCTTCAATTGGAAGATAGTGTAGTTTCGCGAGAAGAGGTGTGACGTGGTCAAATTTATGTTTTCGTAGAGCAATGCGAGCCGAAATGTTAATTATTCTCTGCAGCTTTGCCAATTGATCTTGTGGCAGACCCTATAGTTTGCAAGTCGCACACGCACTATTTACATAAAACTGGGTCAGACGAGGCGACACAGTGATCGTGCAGTAGTATAAACAACATGAATTTTTCGTGCTGTTCAGTTGACCTGGGATGTACATTGAAAGCCACCCATGCACTCGTGTCACGTCGTTGGGGAAGTTTCACTGTTGCTGAATAAATGTGTGTTGGTTCTATACATCCATATCGGGTTTAAAGGTTGCATCTCAGGTTTTGTGGTTTGCACAGCTGGTTTGCATTCTGGTTACTGTGACGGATGAGAGGCGACGGACGGATACTTATATTCGTGTTGTTTTACTGTTCAAATAGGATCCTGCGAATATTCGATATTCGATTCGAAAGTCAAATTCGATTCGAATTCGAGTCGAAATTTCCAACTCGAAATTTCGAATATATATGGATGAGATTATTAGCTGCTTACGAACACGTACACACGCCGATCTTATATGTTTCTGTGCCATTTAATTCCCTAAAATTATGAATATGTGCGCTTTATAATTCTTATTGTACATCACGAATGTACGGATGCTATTAAATATATTTAGCCACCAGATTAGGACCACTAGATTATAATAACTATGAGACTGAGCAACTGCTAGCGTTATCCGCCGACTGTCTATCTCAGGTTCCGCATTATTTGTATGTGACATCGTTGATGATGTAAACTTCACGTGTTTCAGGGGTCGAAAAGTGCATGTTGGTGGAGTTTTCTTTCGAAGTTGACTGTCAGTTTCGGAGCGTTCCTTTGGCACTTGGCAATAAGTCGTCCATTATTCATGTTTATTTTAAAAATGATAAGCTTCTCAGGCAGTGCAAGAACTTACACGTGTGACGAATACAACATGGTGTATAAATCGCAAGCATCTGGGACGACGACCCATCTATGGAATCATCAGTTCCAGAAGCACCCAGTACTACATAAACAGGCTACCCTGCGACTGTTGTTGCACATCTTCAAGTTTACAACAACGGGTGTTTCCGATTGCCCATTTTCAATTTTGCATGTACATGCAAACTGTACAAACTTTGCGTGATTTTAGTTCCGATAGGCCGGTTATATATTAATCGTCGTGACGTCCGCATGGACGTTTTGATCTGTTTTTTTTCTTCTCGACAATAATCAATTGAAGTTAATAGTATCGCGATCAACGGTTGATCGCGATCAACGGTTGATCGCCACATAAGTTATGATGGAACTTCATGGAAGTTCATAGAACGTTTCAAACATGCCTAATTGAGAATGCAACACACATGTATAATTCGATTCGATATTCGATTCGATATTCGATTCGATATTCGATTCGATATTCGATTCGAATTCTTCAATTCGATTCAATATTCGATTCGATCAACATCTCCAATTCGCATGACCCTATGTTCAAAATGTCTGGATTTTGTGTGTGTGTTTAGTAGTTACCTCTGTATCCATTTTCTGCAGTATCTCATGTACCAAAATATGCAAGGATTAGTGATTTGACCTACTCATTTTTATTTATAGTTATTGAATTGAAATTCAGAAAAGTTAAACACATTATCGATGACTGTGATCTCCAGATACAAGTACCGGTACTGTTATTTGGACTTGGAATATTATACACTGAATTGTCACTGATCTGCCTGCTAGCTACTTACATTTAGCATCGCACTGAGTATTTCCCTCAGAAAATAAAAGGGCCAAGGAATCTCTGCCGTTTTAAAACAAATCTGATTATTTCCAGCAGGGTTGACCGATTCAAATCAAGGGATTTAAATCAAAATTTTTTAAATCATGATAAAAAGTCAATAACTGCAACATCTAACAATGTTTCTGTAAACAATTACATGAGTGTGATTAAACAATATACAAATTGGATAATAGATATGAAATTGTACAGTAATTATCAACCCTATAGGCTATAGAAACTGCAGGCATACTGCATGGTACCGTATTTACTGCTCCAGCAAATGGCCTGTTCCTCTTAGCATTGTTAGTATTGTTTGTAACTAAACTCAGATTTAGCACACCTCACTACACTGTTTAATTCCCTTTCCTTTTCTGATTGCAGTACATGTAAATGAGTAACTCTAACATATACTCTGCCATCTAACTACTCTAGTTGTCTGTGTTGATACTCGATATATGGTGTGATTATCATCACTGAGAGCAAACGTGATTAATAATATTCAGTTTTCAGTGAAAATTGACTAAATTTATTAGTAAAAGTTTAAGCACAGGTCTACATTTCCAAATATCACAACATTGGAACCCACATGGACCTAAGTGTATGCATAAAGTACATTGTCGCTATATCTGTACTGCCATGATATTTGTGTTTCATTGGAATACAAAAAATATTAAATAATAATACAATCATAGAATTCTGATTAATCCAGCATTGGATATAATAAGCAACACCTTCCAGAACCTTCATCTATCAGAGAAATAGCACAATTACATATTTTCAGAAGTTAGAGAAAAAAAAAGTAAAAAAAATTGATTTAAATAAAATAAATCAAAAAAATCACCAACCCTGATTTCCAGTCAATCTTGGAAGAGCAACAGTGTTAGTAACAAAAACATGAATTTGGGGCTGAGGACATTTAAAAAAATGACAGATTCCTTGGCCCTTTTATTTTCTGTGGTACAATTTTGCACACACACTGGTCATTCTTGTTGCATGCTGTGACTGTCCAGAGAAGGCATAAACTTGTCTCGCATTTGGGGACCCAAGACAAAAAATATAAGTCTGTAAAATCTTCACCACATGAAGAAATAGATCAATATTGTTCGCGTGTTGAATAATTTTTACGTCAACAACTTTAAAGAAGGAAAGTTGTGTATATTGGCTAGTTAATACATATTCTTCAATGAATAATAAATAATGAATGTTTAATTCATCAATTATATTCGCGGAGGTCCCTTTTGTAGAGAT
Organism: Siphonodentalium dalli; assembly: GCA_032622095.1. NCBI lineage: Eukaryota > Metazoa > Mollusca > Scaphopoda > Gadilida > Siphonodentaliidae > Siphonodentalium > Siphonodentalium dalli. The sequence goes on along the minus strand of CP136062.1, from coordinate 113,106,697 downwards.
TGAAAACGGCGATAAAAAGAATTTGCACGATCGGGACACCCACACAGCGTTCTCCTGGAATACATGTATAGGCGTTATAGTTAATGAATAATATTATTTAATTGACTGAATATAATCAATATTCTTCATCGTCTTCATAAATTTAATTTAATTTGCACGATCGGGTCACCCACACATGCAGCGTTCTCGCGGAGTATGTGTAGGCACTTTAGTTAATGAATAATATTATTTAATTGGCTGAATAACATCAATAATCAATATTCTCCATCTTATTCACAAATTAAAGGGGACCTCAGTGCATGCATATGGACACGAATATGGGGACCTATGCAAATTTTTATCGCCGTTTTCAATCTCTGCCAAAGGGACTTCCTAGAATATAATTGATGAATTAAACCATTAATATTTATTATTCATCGAAGAATATGTATTAACTAACCAATATACACCACTTTCCTTCTTTAAAGTTGTGTGTTTTGCCAATTAGAGGGACCTCCGCGAATTGTGAATGCGAGTTGAGGCCACTTGAGAGACATCCGCGATTTAATTTGTGAGATCGGGACACCTCCGAACAGCATTCTCCGGGAGTATATGTAGGCACTACTTGATGAATAATATTATTAATTGACTGAAAAACAACAATATTCTTATTCATAAATTATAAAGGAACCTCCGGGCATGCATGGGAACATATATAAGGGGACCACCCCAAATTCTTATCACCGCGTTTAATGTCCGCATATATAATTGATGAATGAAACCATTATTATATTATTTGTTGAAGAATATGTATTAACTATAGCAAGTATACACCACTTTCCTTCTTTAAGTTGTTCCTTTTGCCAATTTATAGAGGGACCTCTGTGAATTATGAATGCGAGTTGAGGGATCTCCGTGATTTAATTTGGTGATACATAGGGACATCCCCGCAGCATTCTCCGGGTGTATATATAGGCGCTAGCTAATGAATATTATTTAATTGACTGAATAACATCTTTGCAGTACGCCTCTTCTTTTTTTTTTTATACAAATTTAAGGGGTACTCCTGGCATATACGGGACATATATAGGCCCATAGAAAATGTGTATCATCGTATTTATTTGCGCAAAGTGAGCTACGTGAATATAATTGATAGAACAAGCCACTATTGTCAAATTTTGTGTCGTTATTTATTTAAAAATATGTCTCAATTGACATATACCAGGGTTTCCGCTAGGGGTTGGGGGAATGTGGCCATATTTGGGAAGCACATACCCGGCGCCCTGTCGGGAGAACATTTGGATGTTTATCACTGAAAATTAGCCATTTCCTTGCACTTGAGACAACAAGCAGGAACACTGAAGCTTTGTATAGAAACCAAATTAAAACAGATCTTCTTTCTTTGATCTCAAGTTAATGAACTAAAAGCATGTTTTATAACAGCAGCAATTTAAGCTGACATCAAAGGGACTACCGGTACCGCAGTTGGCAAAAGACACATTGTCTGATGCGCATGCGTGAGATCCATGGCGGACGTGTTATTATTGTTGTCATGAAATTGTATTAATTATTCGCTCACATACCCATAGAAACATGTCAGATCTACCTGATAAGAAAGCAGATCCTTTGTCGCGAGATATGACAGTTTCTTTTGACAAGCAGACATTCGGTCGACTGAATGGAAAAGATGTCCTTGTCGCGTTGGAACGAGTAATAAACACCGAAGATATAGCAGCAGTACAGCTGACCGATGACCAATGTCTCATCACATTTCACACAGCTAGAGCGAAAGCACATTTAATGGACAGAGGTTTTAGATTATTTCGCCAAACGGTACGACCGATAGATGTTGAAAATCGTACTGTTCATGTGACACTTAGAAATGCGCCATATGAACTCGGTGACAATGTGATAATCTCTTGTTTATCAAAATATGGAAATGTTGTACCACTCAGTTTGAGAAGAGCTACATATGATGACTCGTTTGTTGAAAATGGAGTGCGTTATATTGAGATGGAGGAGGACTGTATGGAAATTCCCCCAACACTATGCATCGGGAAATATGTTATCAAGATATACTCCCCAAAGACCAAAATATTCTGTAAACATTGTAGTGACCTACATCTGCCGTCGATTGTGTGTGACGAAGCAAGGGAGGCCCGAAATAGATGTGGGCGGTGCTTCAGCAAATTCCACAAAACATGGAAATGTGACAGTGATATTGTGTGCAGAGTCTGTCTGAGATCTGGTCACCGCGCATTCGACTCAGAGTGTGATGGACGAGCCACTCACCCAAAGAAAGACACACCTGATTGGATGAACAGAAATGCCGGTAATCCACCGACTTTATTCGGAAACAACACCACTCAGCCACCACGCACTACCAATCATCTAATGAATGGTGGGGGCGGAGATAGTGACAGCCAACATCGTGATAGGCCACTACCTAATTACCAGCTTGATGGACAGCCTGATCGACAGTGGGGTCCACGCATGGTGTCAAACCATGGTAAACAAACACAGGTGCCTGTTGGGAACCTCATAAACTTAACTAGTGGAAACGAGGAAATGGAGACCGATATTAAAAAAGTAAATGACACGAAAGCGGTCGAACCGAAGAAGGATGATGCAGCTGAGAAAGTACATGAAAAAGGAAATGATGCTGCTACGAGCATTAATGACAACAACAAAACAGAGGAAGATGAGAATGATAGTGCTGTAAAAGATGGTGAAAATGAGAATGACAGTGTCACAAAAGAAGATGAAGATGGTGAAGATGTTGTTAAAGATGATTTTATTGAAGAGCACTGGACTGTGAAGAGTGTAATACTTGGTGCGAGTAATTGTAGGGGATTGAAGTTAGGCAGACAGGATGTGAAAATCTATCAGTATTCAGGTGCTAAGTACGCCGAAATTAAACCCCTCATACAGGAAGTTAAAGCTGACAAGGAAGTGAGCCGCTTCGCAATTAAAAAGGTAACAATTCACCTTGGAACAAATGATATTTATGATAACCCCAATGATAGTGATGAAATTCAGCTCAACATCAGTGAGGCAGTACATGATGTTGAAGAATTCTTTCCATTCGCCGACATAAACCTGTGCAGTGTTCCCCCGAGGAAGGGAGCCGGTAGGAAAATGAAGGAACACAACGCGATGGCACTCAAGATAAACAATTATCTACAAAGGATCGTGAAGTGAAAATCGCATGTTCACTACACAGACCTACCGATGTTCCGAAACAAGGATGGAAACGCTGTGAAGTCCATGTTCAAGGACGAACTTTCTGGACTTCATTTCAATGATGTGGGGCGGAAAAGTCTGATTGAGGCATTCATGGCATGTTCTGATTGTAAGGGTGTATACAAACGTGGGAGGCAAAGTATGACACCAACACCCGAGAAACGGAAAAACCAGAAAATTGATTGTTGATATAATGTTATAATGTCTGATAATGTTGATATTGATAATGATGATAATGTATGTTTATTATGTAATCAAGATCATACATGTATACAATGTTATATGCCCTCAAAAAAGGTGCACCTACGACTGAACCAATCCGAAAACCCCACAAAGACGAATATTGCTCGTCCCATTGAGATAAATATAGAAAAACTTAGATGCAGAGATAGCCCTGATGTCGAATATGTACATGACTGTTGTTTTGATGGGTCCTTACACTCAAAACATTACGCGGTCGAAAAGCAGAATGCCTTCCGACCAGCCAATGACAACATTTACCCGCGATCGATGGGTCATTTGAACCATTCACAAGAGATTATTTTAAGCCGAAGTAACACAGGCCAAGTTTATATGTCAAATCGTAGCGAATATGAGCGTGACCCACAATTTGAAAATAGGCAGCATGTAGACTTTAAATTACCAGGTGAGTCATGTTTGATGGGAAATGATACATTATTGTCCCCGAACGTTAAATCACAAAAGCAAACAAATATCTCCGAAATATCCAATTCTACAGTTTTATCAACACCTAAGCAAATGAGAAAATTGCTGCATATAGATTATATACATGTAAATGATTACCATACTAATATTGACCCAACTGTTGTTTCTAATATTGATCGAACACCAGCCACCGAAGTAGGTTACATTAATTATAATACGCCGTTAGTAAATGACCATAGTATTGCACCGAGCGATTGTTGTGACGGACCTTTGGCTAGACATCACATGACCAACCCTACTCACGCGGATTACAGAGCAAAGCTCTTGCGATGTCCAATGAAACGCGTCAACATGCTAAGCTGTTTTGACGGGTCACTGTCTAGACATCACATGACCGATATGACCCACACTGAACACAAACCGGTAACTGAAGCGATAAATGTATATTGCCGGGAACCACAGAGCAAGTTTTGCGTGACCGAGAATAACCACGCTCTGGGTAATCATGATCCAAGCGCATTTTACCCTCTATGTATTGACGATGGGTCACTCACGCGTGATTTAATCGAGGGTGACGAAAATCGAAACCAACTGAATAAAATGATTGACAATTACTTGTCCAATCGAGATAGTAGACTTGCGCTAGATTTAAATGAGAATAGATCTGATTTAGAATTGTCAACTACCTTACGAGAGACACATAACGTTAATAATGAGATCAATACAAATGTTTGTAATGGTCCATGTTTGTTGAATGACTATGTTGTTGATGAATGTGATTATGTTTTTAATTTATGTGAACATACGATTAATAAGTCTAATCATGCTGACGATTTTAAAATGAAAAATTATGGTGCTATGGGCGATGCGCTTTTTAAAAGAAACGATGTCCCATTTGAAGACAAACATGAGCGAACATGCAAATTAACGAGTTCGCAACATATAAATTATGATATCGTTATGAATGAATCATTAATTGGCGAATCGTGGCTAATAAACCACAACACAGACACAAGTCATGAGCGAAAAAATGGAACAGCAAATATTCGCCAAGATATTTCTCGATTAAACCATTTTGATAGTACTAAAGTACCAACTGACCAACTTTCCTATGATAACAGTTATTTCGATGAATACGAATACAATATTATTCATGAAAGAATTTTGAATTATGATGTCCAAAATAACACTCAACTTACCAAATTCAAACCAATACAATTGTTAGAGGAAATATCAATTGTGGATGGTAAATCAAATATAAATGAATCAAGCGGTAAATACTTCCATGAACCTGATGAACAAATTCTCTCAGATCTCCTAAAAGACACCCGGGAAATATTGAATGGCAATTGCACGAATGATGTTAATTCCACATATGATATTACTTACAATGTAAATTGTGATGATGTTGATGATACGCACATACACACAAATGTTATTACTAATGGTGATGTCAGTGGGGCCGATGTTCAGAGTGTTTTCAGTTTTTTGTCATTAAATGTATGTGGACTCCGAAAAAAATTAGAATACCCAGAATTCCAGGAACTGTGCTCAAATCATGATGTCCTCTGCTTCATGGAAACAAAGACTGACGACTGTGACCAATTAAGTCTTAATAGATACACACTATACATGAAAAATAGACAGAAATTAGCACGAATAAGGTCTGGTGGGATAGTGATTGGCATTAAGGACGAACTAGTCCCTTTTTCGAAAATTATTGAAACCAAATCTAATTTTGTGCAATGGATTGAGATTAAGAAATTTGTGGCGCAACACAAAATTCATATTATCATAGGTGCAGTATACATACCACCAGAAGGAAGTAATTACGCATCAAAAGACGCATTTGTCGAAATAGAAAGCGACTACTGCACAAATAACATTTTCCTAACAGGCGACTTCAATGCGCGTACAGCATGTTCCACTGACATCAACATTATTGATGAAAATTTCGAAGCGTTTCAATGCAATTCTGATTCCATTTTGTTTTCAGAGCAGTTATTTTATCTGAATGTAACATGTATGCCTGTACACAGACACAGTCAGGATCTATCCAAAAACGTATATGGGACCCAACTGCTAGATTTGTGTCGACATAATGAATTTGTTATCTTGAATGGTAGAGCAGGTAGTGATAATGGATACGGGGCAGTAACAAGCCGAGCGGCGTCCCTTATCGACTATAGCATATGCCATGCTGCAGCACTGCCTTATATATCAGACTTCCAGGTACTTCCTTTTAATCCACTGACTTCTGATATTCATTGTGGCATTATAACCACCTTGAAATTTAACGACACCGCACATGCGATAATTTTGAAGATCTATCACCTAGCTGCGAAAATAGTGTAAAAAGATGGGACCCCGAAAAATGCTTAGAATATTAACTACCACGACATTGCCGGAATAGGGCACTTGTTAGATTTGATCAATGCAGAAGATATTAGCCCAGGCACGATAAACGAACTGACTCGTTCAATTGCCAACGTTATGACAACAGCCGCTTTGGAGACATTAGGTGTTAATAATAGGAAGTCACGGCCACGCGCGTCTATCAAGACAAAACCATGGTTCAATGATGCGTGTCGTAATGCACGCAAGTTATACCGCAAAGCTACAAGAGAGAACCATAGATTGCGGTCATCCAGCTCCGATCGAGAAATGAAATCCGCTGCACGCTCTTATAAATCAGAGATGGATAAAGCAATTAAATCGCACCGTGATCTTGTGACTTATGAAATGACGTCCATGCAGCGAAGTAATCCAAAACAATTTTGGAAAAGACTTAGGGACAGTAACTCTAACCGTATTGGTGTTACTTTAGATGACATAGCTACTTATTTTCGCGATGTCAACGCTATTAGACACGATGATGACACTGTTGTAGAGAGAACTATAAAGGAACACGTTAGCATTGATGCAAACCCTGAACTAAACATGCCAATTACCGAGTTCGAAATACAACAGTCGATTAATACTTTGAAAAACAATAAATCATCCGGCCACGACCGCATTGTCAATGAGTATATCATTGCCTCATCCGAAGTCTTTGTCAGCATATACTGTAAGTTATTTAATATCATACTGGATACTGGTCTCATACCCGAAGACTGGGTAACTGGAACGATTGTCCCTCTCTATAAAAACAAAGGAAATTTAAGTGACCCAGGTAATTATAGGCTGATAACGATCTTGAGTTGTTTTGGTAAGTTATTTACAAAGATATTGTCGAATAGGCTCACACAATATGTCGAAAAATATGAAATACTCTCAGAAAACCAGACCGGTTTCAGAAAAAATTATTCAACCCTCGACAATATATTTGTGCTGCACTTGTTGTTCGAAATTAGTAGAAAATTGAAAAAGAAACTAATATGTGCGTTTGTTGACTTCCAGAAAGCCTTTGATACCGTGTGGAGACAGGGGCTCTGGTCCAAAATTGTAAAAAGTGGAATCAATGGGAAATTGTTTAGGGTTATCGTCAACATGTATAACCATGTGAAATCATGTGTCCGTGTAAATGGTGAGCTATCAGCTTATTTCCCCTGTTATGCGGGGGTTCGCCAAGGTGAAAACTTATCCCCACTGTTGTTTTCCTTGTATTTGAATGATTTGGAAGAATTTTTCCTTGAAAACTGCGCAGTGGGACTGAAAACTGTAGACGCGGAGATAGGTGACAAATTGAACTACCATTTGAAAATATTCATGATTCTTTACGCCGACGATACAGTTATTATGGCGGAAACACCTAAAGGGTTACAGCAACAACTCGATATTTTTGAAAAATATTGTAGTCAATGGAAATTAACAGTCAATGTGGATAAAACAAAAATATTAAATTTATCTAAAGCGAGTCTATCCAAGAAAGTCTCGTTTCTGTTTAAAGGGAAGAAAATTGATACCGTTAACAACTTTAATTACCTTGGCATAATATTTTGTAAATCAGGCTCCTTTACGATGGCGAAAAAAACATTGGTAGAAAAAGCCACCCGTGCCATGTACTCCATAATCGGGAAATCACGCAAACACTGCCTTTCTGTTAAAAATCAACTGGACTTGTTCGATTTGCATGTTACCCCGATATTGCTATATGGTTGTGAAGTATGGGGGTTTGGCAACAATGATGTTCTGGAAAAAGTCCACCGTACATTTCTTAAACACGTCCTTAAACTTAGGCCATCAACCCCTAATTATATGTTGTACGGGGAATGTGGAAGACTACCATTGCAGATAGAGATATATACAAGAATGATGAAGTTCTGGAGTAAGATTATTAACAGTAACGGCGGTAGATATCAAAGGCTAATTTTCAAACTAGCACATTCGATGTTCGATATAAACGACGACAGATTCCCCTGGTTGCATAAAGTTTATAATATATTAGAAGACAACGGACAAATACTCTATTGGCACATGGAACAGATACCGGATAGCAACCAACTTATCTCATACATGAAATGTAGTTTAATATCCCAGTTTAGAAAATCATGGGAAACGGATTTAAATAACTCGAGCCGTGGCCGCATATATAGAATTTTCAAGCACGATTTATCATTCGAAAATTATCTTGTAACACTCAACACAACAAATCGTTTCATCCTGTGTAAATTTAGAACAAGCAATCATCGACTCCCGATTGAAATAGGCCGTTGGAGAAACTCCGAACAATCCGATCGTGTATGCCAACTCTGCAAATCCGGTAAAATTGGAGACGAGTTCCACTACCTTCTCGAGTGCGAAAGCTTATCTAAAGCCAGGCGCCGTTTATTAACAATGCTATTGGACAAACGCCCCAATACAATCACTATGAGCGAACTACTTAATCAGATAAATCCAACAAGCCTACGACGACTATGTGATTTTATTAAAATTGTTAACCGCGAACTATCGAATATTGAATGATTATAATATAAAATACTGAAGCGATTGTAATACTCCAAATGGTATTATAAAGATAACTTGACGTACCGCCTTGTATGTAAGGAATATGTAGTATTTATACACTGATAAATAACTCTGTGTGTGTATGTGTGCACAAAATGTATATGTTCACTTCTAAATATATTATTACTATTAATGAATAATGTTATACATATATAGCAATGATAGTGCTATTATATTTATTTATAATGTGTTTATTGATATTTATTTATAATGTGTTTATTTATATTTATTTATAATAATGTGTATAATATGCTTATATATGTACCATGATATATGTAAATAGTGTACAAATGTTATCTCGATACCTATGTATTATAGGTCATGAGAATAAAGAATTGAAAGTCACACTCAGAGGCAACTCAGGCAAGTGTACTCCAGCAGTAACCAGTGTCACATCATGAGCAGTATGGCAAGCCAAACCGCTATTTAATATTAATTTTACTTAAGTAAAATAAAATGACACTTTATTTCACTTAAGTGAAATAAAATGACATTTTATTTTACTTAAGTAAAATAAAGTGTCATTTTATTTTACTAAAGTGAAATAAAGCGCCATCTACATGGTTTTATTTTACTTAAGTAAAATAAAATGACACTTTATTTTACTTAAGTAAAATAAAATGACATTTTATTTTACTTAAGTAAAATTAAAACGCACACTAATTTTACTTAAGTGAAATAAAACACAGTTTTTATTTAACTTAAGTAAAATTCTTTTTTACTTAAGCAAAATAAATGAACATTTGGGTTTATTTCACTTAAGTGAAATAAACGCCATCTACCGGTCATCGATAGATGTAATTTATTTTACTTAAGTGAATAAAGTGCAACCGGATCGTGCTGGTACATGCAGTGGGCGAATTTATTCTAGTCTCTATGTGCTCTCGTATTACATCTCACTGGCTGCACGATATGTATTGGTTATAGTTACGTTCGCTCGCGTAACAGTATGGCAATCAGTCAGATTCGTAGGTACGTTGGTGCCACCCTACCGATTTCACTCCATGATGTCACCCTTACGCAGTACATGCCGGCGACGTTACGGAGTAGATTATAGAGTTGACGCCCTTGGCACTGACTTCCGTTACTAGCTCGTTGCTATATAAACAAACCAGCGATGTGGCTTTTGTCGAAAATTGACAGTCAGTACATTCGCCCTGTATACATGTACTTTCAGAAAATACAAAACACCACAATGTTATACCCCACCAATGTCAGTGTCTCGATATCATTTGACAAAATTTCTTGACATGAAACCACGACAGACACGGCGTGAATTACATCGCATTGAGTAAACAATTTCCCATTGTTTCAATTCAACTTCAAGATCGCGGTAAAATCAAAACCGCAATTTGTAAGTCGTAAACATCTGAAAAAGACATCAGGTACATGCAGAAACTAATTGTTGTGCAAATTTATTTCTATTTGAGGTGGCAATTTTTCATGTTTATCAGTATTTTTAACGATAAGAGCGATGGTAATTGGGGGACTATATTTTATCTAGCGCATTAAATTTAAAATAAAAAGTCGTGAATTGGCTGAGTGTTTTCTATGGCCGCACATTTCGTTGATAATTACGAGCCATTTGTTTGTCTAAATAACATTTTTAAGTTCGAAGAGCATTAGAATGGGGATAACAGTGTGGTGTTTTGTGATTTCGGAAAGGTACATGGCGAATATACTGTGGCAAATACCCGTTAACTAAATTTGCCACAGTATATTCGCCATGTACCTTTCCGAAATCACAAAACACCACACTGTTATCCCCTAAATAAAATTATTGAAGATTTTAATTGTCTTTTTTTGCTAACATTAAATTAAATTAAATTAAATAAATTAAGTAAAATACAGTGAAATTATTTTTTTAATTATTTTTTATTACATTTTTGCGCACATTGGCATCTCTCTGAGTGCATTCTAGTTCCCTTGAGTGTCAGGGTAGAAGTTTTTTCATAGGTTATACTTTTCAACATTTTAGTCAGATTTTTGTGTAAGTTACACGAATGCATATTCTTTCTAATGTCACAGTTATGTGCTTTTTTCTGGATAACATGAAGATCATAGGGTGCTGGGGGGGGGGGGGTAGTTAATGAAAACAAATCTTATTTTGTTGGCCTGTCGTGAGATGAGATAATTAATTATGGCAATTAATCCGAATTGCTTTTGACAGTTTACCTTTAATTTGTCTCGAGTGCATGATAACAACCCAATGTATAGCTAAAATATTTGATATGGATTATCGCCGATATAACAATAGGTTTACCGAGTAAAGGTCTACTCAAGAGTGAACTATGAACACACCATGCATACATTGTATTGGAAAAGTTGTATATCTATGATCACATGTATACTCTGGCTGTGATAGAATTATTTATGGTTGTAACTGTATTCTGTGAAATAGACCGCCACCCTGCTGTATAATGACAGCTAACAGGCTGCATCAGGCAAACGTCAGATAAGAGGTCATAAAATTGTAGCGATGCAAATCTCCTATATCCCCTTCAGAGAAATTCTATCAGTCTCTAGTATAACCCTGGAAATTGAGTCCAGTGCTGTATCGACTGAATCTGCCATAATTATGTAAATACGTTAGGCCTATTATTAGTAAATGGAAGAAATCCGCCATTTATAATACACAACGGGAGATAACTTTCTCACGAACATGAACAGCACTCCCGGGGCACGTGCCAAGGGAGCAATTATTAGTTTGCAAGATGACTCCCATAGTGGGCGCTTTATTTCACTTAAGTGAAATAAACGCCATCTACTGGTCATCGATAGATGTCATTTATTTTACATAAGTAAAATTAATGCATTATTTTACTTAAGTAGAATTCTTTTTCACCTACCAGAAAATGTGTATTATTCCGTAATTATTTAATCCAAAAATCCAATCGGGGAAAACACATGTTGCAAATGGCCAAAGCAAGGAAAGTAGGAGGTCCTAAATATCACATGACAACACGTGCACGTCACATGTCACCGCAACCATGGGAGTTTCCCCAGGTAAGGTAAGTAGAGCAAAGGTCACGCATGCGCAGGGTGTAGTTAAACTCGACCTAATTGTGGATAGTTGGGAATCCCAACTTGGGATATTCCACAGGGATTCACGAACGAGTGCAATGACATGTTGCAGTCACATGTTATGGTAGACATGTCAGTGTTTACGTTCTGTTATTTGTCACATTTTAAGGATAAATGACACATAGGTGAGAGGGTGGTTTGTATTAGTATTTAGTTGATAAGGCTTAAAACAATTATACGTTTGTTTCCGCTAACGGACTGAAAAACTTGGGTAGGTAGGTAGGCAATTTTTTTTTATCTTTTTATTTTTTCAGGATGCAATTCACTGTGTCATATTTAAGGAAATTTTAGACATTACAGGCCATATTATTGCTAATTTGCTTATCCCATAAAGATTCGAACTTGACCTGTGTTTTGGTGGGAGAAAGTAATATACCAAATTATCATTGAATCCGATAAGCTCTAGTAAAGTTATCATCCGGACAACAAATTTCAGGGATTTTCTAAGTCAAATTACGTCAAATAAGGGGCATAACTCCGGTGAAAATTGGCGGACGGAACCCAAATTCGAACTTGAGCTGTCTTTTCTCCTAATAAACCCACATACCAAATTTGATTGAAATCGGTTCACTCCACCTAAAGTTATCATCCGGAATTACGTCAAATAAGGGGCATAACTCCGGTGAAAATTGGCGGACGGAACCCAAATTCGAACTTGAGCTGTCTTTTCTCCTAATAAACCCACATACCAAATTTGATTGAAATCGGTTCACTCTAACTAAAGTTATCATCCGGACAACAAATTTCAGGGATTTTCTAAGTCAAATTACGTCAAAAAAGGGGCCATAACTCTCGCAAAAATTATCGGATTAAAACGAAATTCGGACTTGGCTGTATTTCGATATATGTAATCCACAAAAAAACGGGTTTTGCGTATAAACATTCCAAAATCGAGTTATCATCCGGAAACCAAAAAACATAAGAAAAACTGAATTTTCTGATTCGAAAAAGGGGCATAACTCTGCCAAAAATGGTCGGACAGAACCCAAGTTAGAAAATGACCTGTGTTTTGGTGGGAGAAAGTAATATACCAAATTTGGATTCATTCCGATAAACTATACTAAAGTTATCATCCGGACAACAAATTTCAAGGATTTTCTAAGTCAAAAAACGTCAAATAAGGGGCATAACTCCGGTCAAAATTGGCGGGCGGAACTTGAACTTACTTTTCGGCTAATAAACCCACATAATAAATTTTATTAAATTTGGTTCACTCTAACTAAAGTTATCATCCGGAAACCAGGTTAACGGACGCCCGGACGGACAGACGGACAGACCAATACTATAATACGGCCGTTTTTTTCAAACGGGCGTATAAAAACACAATCTCAGGGAGATATAACAAAGCTAAAATGGGACAATAACTTTCATTTTTAAATATCCAAAACTGGACAAACACTGACGGAAAGGTATCTTTCCTGATTTAAACATACGTTCCCGAAATATAAACCTTTTCGATTGGGTGCAGACATATATGAGGTTGCCAACCAACCCCACCCCCTGGACTGAATATTGTATAATTGTCAAAATATATTTATAAAATTCAAAACCTATATAGTTTGAGTCCTGACATTCAATGTCAGACTGAATGAATCACCCATACCATCATAGGGTACAGGTCGTATCGTTGCGGCGCATAAGATACTATGGGTGGTGGGATGGGGTGGTGGGTCGGCGCTATATATATTATTATTGTGGGCGGTTGCAGACGTATTATGCCAATTTATGGCGACTGCGGCGCATTCGACACTATGGGACGAAATGTTTAGAAGCCCTATCATACCATATTGGTTTATACTTTTGAGTTGAACGTATATATCCAAATTAAGTATAAGTATGAGTTCAAAAAAGTTCAGTAGCAAAACTGTGAAAACCTACCTTGAAGGTGAAGTTGAACTTGGATATTTTGCCACTTTTGGAGGGTGTGAAACAAATCTCTTTTTTTAAAAGGATTTTGAAAGCATCGACATGGTCGAGTTTGACACCATTTGTAGATTGCGTGCTACATGTAAACTCTATGAATTTAACTCCGAAATATTCGACAAGCTGACGAACTACAACGTCCATCGGCACGACGAACAATTCCGCCTCGGAACTGACCCGACATTGCACCGTTACCGAGTCTGAATGATCCTTGTGGATGGAACGTAGATGGTGTGAGCCATGCTGCTACGTTCCAATGGATCTAATCTTACTCTCGGGCTCCAAATAAAAGTGCAGGCCCCAATAATAGTGCAGGGGGGGAATTCCATTGAAAGTTAATAAAAGTGCATACCCAAATAAAAGTGCAGGGGAAACTCTGAGCAAAACATCAACTGTTAAACATATTATTTTTACAGTTCGTGTTGGTCAAGTATAGGAATCAACATAGTAAGGTATGTGTCATGTGGTGTTTTATTCAGTATTTAAATGTTCACATGTGTGTCATATACATGTATTTGAATATGTACATGCATAAAGATATAAACTCATCATTTTGGTATCCGAGTCATATAGAAATCTTGAGTTTGTGCTGATTTCAATTTTCATAGCCTCAAAATTAATAAACGTGCAGACCCAAATAAGCACTGTGCAGGGGGGAAATTTCCCCAAGAAAATAATAAAAGTGCATGCATGTTTATTTGGAGCCCAAGAGTATTCAGGCACCAAGTGTCGGTGATTGCTCGTCCTGTGTAAAAAGGGGGCTGAGCTACGTCTGTGCCCGTGGCTATTTTGTGGCCAATACTAAGTCAAGGTTGGGGAGGCCCGGACTGCCGTAGTAGCGGAAATCCTGCATATGCACACTGATTCAGATGTGACTGCAATTGTCTGATTCAGGTCGGGCACACATCAAAAACGGTCTACGTAGCTCGTTTTGTCTACTGTAGCCCGATTGAGCTACGTTTTTAATGTGATTTACACGTCTCATGCGATTATCGCCATACCACGACAAAGGCGCATTTCGTACCACTATCACGTCTACAAAGAAGCAAAAAACTCAACGACTCACCACGGCTTTAATACCTTTTGAGCGATTCAAAATTGATTTGTTTTGGTCAATTTACCATGAAAAACCGTAAGAAATGATCATCAAAATCTCTTGATCAAAATGTAAATCTTCATCAAATCTGAGGTAGTTCCGGTCGCAATTGTGTTCGTAAACATCCGTGTGCAGGCGATAATCTGATTGGTTGCATTTAGCCGGGGATTAATGGTACGTTCTTAATGGGATTTCAGTGTAACATCTATCTGTTGGAATGTACGGAACGACAAATGGACAACCATATTTGTATAACTGTAATGTTACGCGAGGTGCTTCCAAATTTCAAAGTAGAGTTGTGAATCGTGTTTCCGTAGGTTGCCTTCTCTGAATGGCGGTCGCCAAACATTTAACAAATACTCGTCTCCGAGTGAAGGTGTTCGCTTTATCCAATCAGGTGAGCCACATAAACTGGACTTTCTTGACCTTCAAAAATAAATATCCTGCAAAAACAAATGGATTGTTCCCTACTTTTTATGGCAAAATCTGATATTTTCGGTAAAGTCACTACCAAACGCTAACAGGTCTTAATTAAAACATCGTTAATTGCGCCTAAGCCGCGGTGAGTCGTTGGGTTTTTTGCTTCATTGTAGACGCAATAGTGCCATTAGTGGTAGATCCATTTGATCTTTGTGGCTTACGCCATCAAAGATCCATGGCCAGCTTCAAACAACCTAGGCGACTATGATTCCTATAAAAGTAACAATTAGGACCAACGCACATGTATTTATCAACTAAATACAAATACAAATGTGAAACCATCCACTCACCTACGTGTCATTTATCCTTAAAATCCGACAAATAACAGAACGTAAACACTGACATGTCGTGTGTTCGTCGACCATTGCATGTGACCAGTAATTTCATGAATCCCCCTGTGAGTTCCCCGTGCGCACGGCAAGGTAATCACACGCGTTCACATTGAGTGTACAATTCAGGTTGCCCTGATACAATTCAAGGTGAGGGTAACTACAATCTGCGCATGCGTGTAGTTTTTACAACTAACTGATTTCAATTTGTTACACATGCGTACTGATAACTTCCTGATACAGTCATGTGGGTTGCAGAATCATGTTCGGTGACATTCCCATGCGCGATTAGTGCACGAGACGCACATAGTCATGTGATATGTTAGCTCCTCCTGCTTCGGCCATTTAACCACGTTTTGTCAACATGTT
Organism: Siphonodentalium dalli; assembly: GCA_032622095.1. Lineage (NCBI taxonomy): Eukaryota > Metazoa > Mollusca > Scaphopoda > Gadilida > Siphonodentaliidae > Siphonodentalium > Siphonodentalium dalli. The sequence goes on along the minus strand of CP136062.1, from coordinate 113,090,581 downwards.
TTCCCACTGGATGTTTGGATGAAATAATAACGGAATTATACACACGTTCTGGTAGGTCTGAGAGCTAATATAAATTGCAATAATGTTAACATTAATGACTGTGTTAGTTGATTCTTAAAATTGAGTGTATTTAAAAAAATTAGATAGTCGTCTAAGCTGATAGAAGATCCGCGCTACGACATGTATGGCGTATAACTTAGCCATATCATCAGGTCGTAGTACTCGTACTATGTCTATGACTACATTAGTGGTACACAACTAATGTCAGTAATGAACGAAAATTCGAAATGCGCTTTTCTCGTGGTATGGCGGTAATCGATGGAGGTGTGTAAATCACATTAAAAACGTAGCTCAATCGGGCTACAGTAGACAAAACGAGCTACGTAGACCGTTTTGGATGTGTGCCCGACCTGTGATTGTCGTGAATTGAAAACTAGTACCGCCGTACCGGTATATCTGACATACAGAAGATAAATACCTCATCGACAGCCATCTCAGAGTCACTATCATCCTCTTCTGAACCCAAATCACTAACATTTTCCAAATCTTCCCCTGAATCTGCGACTTGTTCTCCCATTTCTTCGTCCACACATTTTTTCTTGGGGGCAGACATGCTGGTTTTTCTAAAAGCTAAACCATGACCCGGTGGTGTTCTGAAACGAAAGCCAGTCGTAGTTACTTCCCTTTTGTCAAGGTTCCGAATTGATCGATGAAGATAGATGTCATGAGGTCAGATTTAATATAAAAATCTTTTCAGCGGACGGATAATATCTCAAAATATAAGCACACTATCACTTTTGCAATCGGAACGGAAAAATATATAATATAGGCCTACTCGTTTATATAAATGTTTTACAAGTTGGGATTATTGTGAAGTACAAAGAATTTTTTTTTTTGCAATTGAGCATTTGATTTTTTCCACACAGGCAAGGCGGCTGGGGCCAGGGGGGGGGGGTGGAATTTTCCGGGTAGGCCTACGTATGCCGGGTGGGTATAGGTGGTCTATGGGACCAACAAACATTTTTTTCCGCAACTCAAACATTTTTTTCCTGCAAGTTTTTTGACTGTTTTTGCAATGTGTTTGGCTTAAAAAACCTCAGATTAAGAGAAATAATGTAATGCTAACTGCTTTAGAAACTGACTGCAAGCAGTTATCGTGTTGTAAATTTTGAAATCCAAGATGGCCGCTGGCAGCCATGTTTTTTTGGCCGAATGACCCAAAAATGACTCGTTCCTATCCTACAACTGTTTACAGTGAATCCCCCCCCGCAAATCTCTGTTTTAGTGTTAAAAGTGGGTGGGTGTCCAAAAAAGGTGAAAAAAAATTGGACGCGGGGGTGGGTGGGTCCCAACAAGGGTCGAAAGGATAAAATCAGCATACGTGCCTGAAAATATTTTCCGACCACCCCCCCCCTGCCGCGCGGGGCCGGTAAAAAAAAAATGGTATGAGGTTCCAATTAATAGGCCTACCTGTTCAAATGCAGGCATTCTGGCAGACATAACTCAAAGCTGCCAAGGTTGTTTGCTAAATCACTTGATAAAGTGCGTTTGCCTATGAAACCGAATATATACGAAACCCCCGAAACAAAAACTACTTTACATTATTTTTTTTTGCGTTATTCCGTTTGTGTACTACATGATAACATATGTATGCAGCTGTTAAGAACACGGGGCTAATTGTTAAACGGGACGAAAATAATATTATGTCGGCATTATCTTGTCTATATAGACGGTATGTTAATTGTTATCAGTCGTTGGATATATATTGGATATATATTATAGCCCAATTATAATAATAAGATTACAATTAGGCAATCTACTTTATGCACCGTGCTCATGACGTGCTAATTAAACGTGGTCAGCATTCATGAGAAGAATGTCGGGCAGATTACAAATTCAAATATGAGCCATGCAGCATGAGCGACATGTTTTATTGAGTAAGTTTTATCCGGGAACTTTTTTTAATTTTATTATATTATTAAAAAAAAAAAAAAATCCTGAACCCCTGTGTTTTAAGTGGCGATATAGATTTGTTTTAAATTATTAATAAAGGTATGGCCTGACTCAGTTATCATTGTCATGGAACCTCGTCGGCATAATATGGCTTCAGCCGGGAATCAGCCCCATAGGCTATACTAGTAATCGATTAGCCCCGTGTGAGCGACAGCGCATTACACAAACGATAGAATTGTTTTACACTATTTATTTTTATCAATATTTAGTCAATAATAATGGCCACGGTGAAGACTTACTGGTATGGTAGGATATGGCACATAATTATATTTAGTGACCTGTAAAATAGATAGTGGAACGTACATGATTGGAAAAAATAGTGAACAGGGAATACATTTGTGATTGTATTCCTAATAGGCCTAAATTTTTTTTTTTAAATAAAGCTTTAAAAAGTGTCAAATATGGGATAAGGCGGTGGGTCCCAAATTTTGCCAAGGAAAACATTTTTGTTGTTGCAAGTAGGGGGTGGTGGGTACCTCGAGGTTGGACAATAATTCTGGGCCTTGTGTCTGCAATTTTTTCCCAGAGCCCCATCATGCCCATCCCCTGTTTGAGTGAAAGATAGTCGACTCTGCATGGCGATTCGACCTGTTCACGAGCGATCGCTATTACATTTTGGTTACATTTTAGAGCCACTCGTGGAATTTTTTTTTTTTATCATCATTCATAAGATAATTACCATATCTAACCAAAACGTGTAGATATTCTCTATATTTACATTTTTTTCTATCACGGTTAATGATATATCATTTTGAAGACAGATTAATTGCAGACATGTCAGATGATTAATCATATTTAGGGGTTCACGTGAATTCCCAGACTCCATGTGTAAATGCAGATCGTCTTTTCAATGAAAGTCTGTTTTAGAAGAGCGGAACGGGACTCGGTCCAAAACAGCATCAACCGGCACTTGAACCGATATCCCAACTTCCCAAGCTGTTGTGGACCGAGAAGACTTGGACCACATTCCTGATTGATGTAGGCCTACTCACTACCTGCTCTTATATTAACCAGATGTCCGTAATTACCGATAATTAAAGTGCTCATAAAGAACCATTGATGTGAAATGGATGAAAAAACGCGAGTTCACATTCCATTATTCGTATTTTTTCACTGACTCAAGATCCTTATCCACTATCCTTAATTTTATACGGCGAACTTTAGTAACACGGCATTTATCTTCTTCGGTCGATATCAACAAATTTTTGTTTTTACTTTTCAGAAAAGAAAATCCGAAATATTTCGGAAATATGAGTCGTTCTGGAGCAGAAATAAACGCAAGGTTTTCCTATTTTCCGTAAAACTTCTGATGGCATAGGTTTTTTTATGCAATCGCTTTGCCATAATTTAGATCCAAAGCAAAATGTTCGCGATTTCGCGATAAAAAATTAAAATATTTTGCAAAATGTTCATAATATTTTTTTAAAATCACATCAGCCCATATCATATATACTGTATACAGAATGTCTTTTTCGCATTAATTCTGATCTGAGTTTCATTTCAAATATAAGTACCAGTATTTAAGTGTAAATCATTTATGCCGATTCGTAAGTCCTTGAAGTTGAAGAAATGCCTAACCAAGTAGTGAAGTAGGGTCACCCTATTTACCGAGAACAACCGAGAACAACCGAGAACAACCGAGAACAAGGTTTTAAATGCCTTATATACATTAAATATAGTGTTTTATTTGAAATATCTACAGTAGACATCAATATTTTCATTAAAATGTTTACTTTTATGCATTTAACCGACATATTGTTAACAAATTGTAAGCGCCACCGAGCGACCATCTCGTTTAACATACAGCGTATCGGCTTAATTAATTAAGCTTGTTCTCGGTTTGTAGTGTCTTCTCGGTTTGACACGGAGAATTTAAACTTCCATCAGCTTTTATCCGGGCTTTGGACCGGCAGACATAGTCTGGCAGCTTTAAAGTTTGTTTATGTCTAGAGCCTAGACGTTTGCACTTTTGTTTCGTGCTAATTTTGTTATGGCAGGACGTGCCCCTATTATTTTTTTTTAAGTGCTTGTGATATTTCACTGATTACAGCACTCGAGCTCTGTCAGATGAACTCGGCACATTTACCCCATCTAAGGGGAGTGTGTGACTTTGCCCTTTGGGACTTTTTTTTTGTTCAGGTTACCCTGTTGTTTCACGCCAACTTTTGACGTTTTATGCCGTCTGTTCGAGTTTTTGATGTTTTTACTCGTTTCCTCTGGCCAGGTTTTTTGGCAATTGCGGCTGTTGTTGGCATCAACAGACGTCCGTCTGTTGATGTCAAAACAGTCGAAGGAGCCGACACGAATTATAGCAATTGTTTGAGTCTTTTTTCTCGTCGTTCCGGTGGCAAGTTTATCCAAATTTGGTGTCTTACTTTGAATTTTTCTGCACATGGCGCTAACAGAAAGTCACCATTTGAGTGCAGCGCACTTCTAATGTCCCTAAGTTGGTCATTTACAATTTCATAAAGTCTGTCTGTTAAGTCTGGGAGTTTTAATATTTTCCAATCGGTTGATAATTTAATAATGTTATTCATTGATTCACAATTGTTATTAGTCCAAAATTTAGGTATGTTTTTATTTTGTTTTCGAGCGTCAAATATTTTAGTTCGTAATCTCGGCATGAATAAATTTGTCAAATATCGTCTGTTTTGCGTAAGTATGTCAGCTTCTGTCTCATCGTATGTCATGTCATTGTCAATTGTCAAAAGTCCAGTCTTTGTATTGAAATCCTTATTGATTACTTTTTGCACCGTCTCGTCATTGTCAGTCTTTTTTAGATTATGGCGAAGATTGTCCTTGAGATGGCGTGTGCATAGCATATGCGTGCTGTTTGGGAAGCAAGATGTTATAGCATTCACAAGTGACAATTCATCATCAGTTCCAAATATTATTTTATCTTGTGGAATGCCTGCTAATTTACTTGATAAATAAGATAAAAACCGATGGTAAGATTGAAAAGTACCATCCCCAGCCATGAGCCTCAAGTGAGACTCATCCCAGTCAAACGAACCAGATTTGTAGATACAAACAGAGCAAACATAACTCAGGGATGAGTTCTCAAAAAACCTAAAATCACTTACCTTCAACTTCTCGCATTTTAGATGAAACCATTTGTCACATTGATCGCAAGCAATGCTGCGAACTTTGTGGCAGGTCTCGGAGCAGATACCGCATGGATATAATGATCAGAATGCCGAGATAAGAAATATGGAATCATATATAGTCTTTCCACGTCTGACACCAGTGACTCACTCACATTCACTCAACAGTTGTCATTGCTTTGTGTGAAAACACCGACCTTTGATTCCCAATGTGTTGTTACTACAATGTTATGCACTCACACATCGCAGTGATTAACAAACAGTAACACCTATTAGTATACACAACTCAATTAATTCTGATCACCAAACAGACCCAGGTCCCGTTAATTAACACTTAGGCACGACTCATGCCTTTGCGTTACCGCCAGCCGAGAACACGGCGGCGACCTTTCAAGTTCTCGGTATACGTAAAATAACTACATATATGATATGTAGTTTAAATGGTCAAATATGGTACAATATCTACTTAAGAGTGATATATACACTATACTTGGACATTATTATGACTTATTTATTAATTTTGGACTTGTTCTCGGTTGTGCTCGGTTGTTCTCGGTAAATAGGAGGTCCGCAAGCACTACTACTAGCTGTATCTGTATCAGTAATTTTCCGGCGCAGGAGCCTTTCAGCTGTTGTAGCGTCTGTGCTACTACTCCGATTTTTCTCCTGATATAGTCCCTGAGGATGTGTATTCTTCTATGCTGTTCCAGTCCCTGATCGTTCTCACAAAGAATGTTATTTATCTAATGTGTTAGCCAAGGTCCCAGTTAGCCAGAAGGTCCCAGTTAGCCAAGGTCCCAGTTAGCCTGACTTGAGGTCCCAGTTAGCCAAGGTCCCAGTTAGCCAAGGTCCCAGTTAGCTGGATACCCTATTATAGTGGTATTCAGCCTTCAGGGAAATTTCCAGGGCTGTTTTGATACCTGTTACAGGTATGGGCGCCCAAACTGGAGAAGCCCAAATGACCCCAAATTCCTAGTGGACAGTATTGAGTCAACCTGAATTATCAAGGCAATTCAACAATATGCGCTGTAAATAAGAAATCTGCAGTTGCAATACAGCCTTCATTTGCATGTTGAATTTTTAAATCAGAAATATATAGAGAATACCTACGAGTTTTGGTTGAATACCCGAATTATCTCATAAGTGGGTGCAAGGAAGTACAGAATTTCCACGAGCGGCTTGCAGCCGCGAGTGGAAATTCTGTACTTCCTTGCACCCACGAATGAGATAATCCGGGTATTCAACCAAAACCCGTAGGTTTTCTTTTTATTATATGCGCTATAAACCGCACCAAAACTGCTAATTTTGTCCTACAGTTCACTTCAAATTGTTAGAAAGCTTCGACATTTGCATTTTGTTTACATTCCATCAATTGATTTGCTCACCACCGAATGACAAATATCGAGCATAGCCGCCATAAGAAATAGTCCCCATTGTTTTTAGCTCACCTGAGACAAAGTCTCCGGTGGAGCTATAGTCATCACTCCTCGTCCGTCGTCCGTCCGTCCGTCTGTCCGTCCGTCTGTCCGTCCGTCCGTCTGTCCGTCCGTCAACTTTTTTTAAAACATCTCCTCTGAAACCATCATACCGTATTGGTTCATATTTGGTGTGGATGTTCCCTAGGTGACTCTCATTCAGATTTGTTCAAATGAGGTCACTGGGTCAAATAGTTGCGAAGCCAGGGCCATAACTCTATTCCTCCATAGTAATTCTTACAACGACTTCTTGTTCAGAACCATTGGGCCGATTTAGCTAATATTTGGTATGGAGGGTCCTTGGGTCACTGGTGTTCAGATTTGTTCAAATGAGGTCACCCGGTCAATTAGTTGAGAAACCAGGGCCATAACTCATAGTGATTCTTACAATGAGTTCTTCTAAAAAAATATTTGGCCGATTTAGCTTATATTTGGTACATAGATACCTTGGGTAACTGGGGTTCAGATTTGTTCAAATGGGGTCACTGGGTCAAATAGGGGCAGAGCCAGGGACATAACTTTAAAAACAAATAATTTTATTTTTGCATTTTGACCTTTAATTTTTGTTTAGGACACATCACAGCCTCATATTTCTTACCTAGATTTTTCTTAGCATGTTCTTCATCTGTATGGATTTTGGTATTGTTTATTTAAACCCTTCCACTCATGTTTTGATATAGAATTCATCCAAGACAGGATTACTCAAACATTTTTCATCTGATCAACACCAAATTTGTTATATGAATTTTTGACACTTATATACAGATCAAGTTAAAATATGGGTTTGATCCGATATATTTTAACAGAGTTATGGCCATAATTCCCCAAAAAATAATAAAATATTCAGGAACTCCTTGATCAATTTATGTAGGCAGAGTCCCCAGGGAGTGTATTCATGTCATTCATAATTTAAATGAGATTAATGGTGTTATCAATGAAGCACCCTTGTTGTTTACATTATCACTCAGTGGTCATTAAACTCAGATTAATTTCATTTTCTCCAAGTGTCTGGCATTTGCCGTATGAGGTTCCCAGAGGGTGAATTCATGTTGCTCCACACAGCAGGCTAGCATAACCAAATACACCCTCTGAGAACCTTATTCTGCTTAGGTCTCATCTTCTGGGAAGTATCTAGAGTCTCAAGATCTCATTCTGCTTAGGCCTCATCTTCTGGGAAGTATCTATAGTATCAAATTTACATTGTTAGTTAAATTTCCCTTCTAGGAAGTTTATGTATCCCTTAATTTGCAGAAGATAAAATACATGATTGAGGTGCCCAATGGGTGAACATCACCAATTTCAACTGGGGAACTTCAATCTTATTCTAGGTCTTCCATAGCAGTTGAGGGCCTTATCAGAATGAGGTCCCCAGAGGGTGAATTTAGTGTTACTAGCCCGCTGTGCAGGAAAGCGTCACTAAATTCACCCTCTGGGGACCTCATTCTGCAAATAACACAGACTATCTCAAGGCTTGATTGTATAATACAGTGTGTTGCTTGTGGCCAGACATGCACAATGTAGGAACAGACATGCTTGTAGTGATGCTATCCCACATTGCGGGCTAGCATCACCAAATTCACCATTTGGAGACCTCATTCTGCTTAGGCCTCATCTTCTGGGAAGTATCTATAGTATCAAATTTACATTGTTGTTAGTTAAATTTCCCTTCTAGGAAGTTTCTATATCCCCTAATTTGCAGAAGATAAAATTCATAATTGAGGGGCCCAATGGGTGAACATCACCAACTTCAACTGGGGAAATTCAATTTTATTCTAGGTCTTCCATAGCAGTTGAGGGCCTTATCAGAATGAGGTCCCCAGAGGGTGAATTTAGCGTCACTAAATTCACCCTCTGGGGACCTCATTCTGCAAATGACAGACACACTATCACACTATTTCAAGGCTTGTTGTATAATACATTGTGTTGCTTGAGGCCAGGCATGCACAATGTAGGAACAGACACGCTTTTTGTGATGCTATCCCGCACAGCAGGCTAGCATCACCAAATTCACCCTCTGGCGACCTCATTCTGCTTAGGCCTCATCTTCTGGGAAGTATCTATAGTATCAAATTTACATTGTTGTTAGTTAAATTTCCCTTCTAGGAAGTTTCTATATCCCCTAATTTGCAGAAGATAAAATTCATAAATGAGGTGCCCAATGGGTGAATATCACCAACTTCAACTGGGGAACTTAATTTTTATCCTTTTCAGATTTGTGAAAATGGGATCACAAAGTCAAATAAGGGCAGAGCAAGAGACTTAACTATTTCACTACATAGTAATTCTTAAAATATGTTTGCAAGAACTAGTTGGCTTATATAGAATGGAATGTTCTTCCTTGACTGCAATTCAGATTTTTTTAATGGGGGTCACCTGGTCAAATAGGGGCCAAGCGAAGGACAGTTTCCCTCTTAATATGCTTCCTTCACAAGGACCATCAGGTCTATTTGACTGCTATTTATGATATGTATGAAGGGTTCTTTGGTGTCTGGTCTCTATAGTAATTCTTAAAATGTCTTCTCAAGAGAGTTTGGACTATTTAGCTTACATATAGTATGGAGGAATCAGGAGGATCCTTTAGTGACTGAGATTCAGATTTGTTAAAATGAGGTCAACCTGTCAAGAAATGGCAGGCTATGGGGAGTCTAATAAAATCATCGAAATACCAAATTTATTAAAACATCTACCTTGGAACCAATTGACTGATTGGTCTGACATACATGTATTGTGTTTTTGGGTCCATGGATAATTGGGCTTCAAACATGTTTAAATGGTTTTAGAAAAAGGCGCTTGTGAGATTGGAAATTTCCAACAATTGAGAAAGTTTGAGGTGTCGGTTGTGAAATTCCAACCTAAGACTTGGGGAGTCTGGATCCCGGTCGGGAGGGGACTTGTTGAGCTGGAGGAGGTGGGTGATCAGTAGTGTACAGTTGGCAATTTCAAGGTGGATTTTTACCAAGCTACATACTTGAAGTCTCTCTAGCCACATATCCTGTTTAAATCTACTTCTTTTAAAGTGATTATGAAAAGTGCTGACTGTTTTGGTCTCCAGAGTCCCAGTCTTATCAGTCTTTGCAGTCTGGTGAGCGACCCCACAGTCATTGACTGTCTTGTATTCTGAAATGATGCGAGAAAATTAATGTATACATAATTTAGTGATAAGAATATGTTAAAACAAATGAGTTAACATTATAACAATTAAATAACAGTTTATGAACCGTGAAAATCAATAATTAAAACAATAGTCCGGCTGTTATTGATACGCTTTGAAACTTAATGTGATTCGCCGCTATAAACCGGAAGTAATCTCCGAAAAAGTAATACTATTGTGTTATCCATCGAGTCGGTCAGTGTTATCCATCGAGTCGGTCAGTGTTATCCATCGAGTCGGTCCAGGCGATGGATATAACGCTCTACGCCACGGCAATTTCCCACTATTTAATGGGGAAGCATATAATAATATGTCATATTTATAATATATGTGTCTGTATCTGTGTTGGTTTGGTGTAGAAGCCGTATTTTAAAGTTATATTGGGATACCGGTACATATCCTCTGCTGGAAACAGGTGTCCCCAAATTATCTCTGGATTCTTCCCTGGTGGTATTCCACTATTATATTGGTATATCATTATATGACCATTACAGTTTTGTTAATTTGATAAAAGAGGGATAATCCAAAATCATATTTCACACAAATATTAATCAAAATCAGTGTCGCACTAATTCGGTATCATACAATATAGTTTGTCCAGGAGAATGAATAATCATGACGGCACACGATAAGCAACTCAAATAGCATGCACTTAGTTGAAATGTTATGAAGGAGCGATTTGGTCATCCTGCTTATCTATTGTCATTTAGAAAGGCATATATTAGTAATATATTATAATATTATTGAATAACAAAGCTGGCGCAAAAGATCGCACAACAAATTTTGTCGGAATACTGTTCATTCCATGCGATATTTTTAAGATTGACATTTGGCTGTGCACTGGTATGCGCCCTCTTCAAGGCTCTTCTATTCCCGACGCAAATAAAGGAAACGTGAATATTGTATAGTCAAATTCCACTATTATAGTGGAATACCACTATAATAGTGGAATTCAGGATGTGCCTGACCTGTTGTATTGCTCAGTGTTAGATATTTACGAATACAGATCTATGCAAAAAAATAACTGTCCTACCCGAGCTCAAGATCAATGAAAATCAGATACAAAGAGTTAAAAACACTAAATTCCTAGGAATTAATATTGAAGAAAACTTATCATGGAATATGCAAGTGGAATCTATTACTAAAAAACTGTCAAAAAATTTAGGAGTCATGAGAAAAATCAGTGATTTCATACCCAGAGATACTATGAAAACAATCTATTCTGTACTGATTATCCCACATCTCACATATTGTAATGCCATATGGAGTGCAACAACAAAGAAAAACCTTGAAAATCTTGAAAAAATACAAAACAAAGCTGTCGCCACACTATCTTACAATACACGGTTCAAAGCAAATTCAAATCTGTATTGTGAGTTCAGAAGAACAAAAAAAGCAAGAAGTGTCATATCAACCAGAGCCAGATGTCTATGGAATGAACTCCCATGTGATTGTAAGCTTCGCGTAGAAACTAGTGACAAATATAAGTACCTAAAAACACATTTCATTAATAAATACACCCCAAATATCAAATAACAATCCAGTTTGTATGTATTCTCTCCCCTATTATATATACTAAGGCAATACCAGCCAGCAGTCCCTTACGGCAGAGACTGTCCAGAAGAGGGGGCAGAAATTAATGAACTTCTCTTTATTCTCATAGTATAATCCTCCCTCTCCTGGCCAGCTCTCCCGGTGAGGAACAGGTCAACCAAATTTATGCCACATTTCCTCCATGTGTCACTATTTGTCACTCATCTGAACAACAGTAAAAAAAATAATCAACTTGTCTATAACCTTAACCAATTCCTCAACCAAATCAAGCAGTATTCACACCATATTTCATTGATCACCTTAAATACTGGTATTCCCCACATTATTGAAAATTGCAAGACGATCGCGCAGGTCTCAGCATAAAGACATCAAGATAATCATATTGGCTACCTGATAAAGCATGACACAACCCGAGCCCCCCCCCCCCACCCCATGCCCCCACCCCTTCTTGCCCATCTCTATACAATAATACACACATTGTAAATACGCACCCGCACTATATACACCCAATATACGTACACATAACACTGTATCATTATACAAGCATAAGGGCCCTGCCCTTGCAAGTTAATCTTTTTGTGGGGTCCTGTTGATATATCGTCGGTGTGCTTCGGAAATGTCGTATACTACGATTTTTGTCATTTTGGCGCGAAATATTTTTATTGCAGAATCGGATTCTACGTCATCGATTACAGCGGGAAAAATTCAATCCTGGCCAGAAAGCCCCTCCTAGAAAAAATTTATGACGTGTTCTTATTCTGCATTTTTTTGATTGGTCAATTTCTTGTGCTTCCGAAATGTCGTATAAGTTATACGACATTTCTGAATTATATTTGTTGACCGCATGGTGTTATACGTCATTTCGGAATTACGTCCCATCATTTGAAAACGACCAAACATCGTTTGAAAGCGACCAATCCCACGACTAGAACTTAAAATATGTGAGTATTAATCATGATTGTAAGCCCAACATGTGTATATATACACCACCGTTAACAAATCCAGCCTAATTGTCCAATTGTGTTTATGTATATATTCATTTAGATCAATAATTCTCATATTTTCAGTTTATAGCTTTCATAGCCAGTCATGGCGGACCAGGTTGAACGTGTTCCCATGCTCCCATGCCCCAGCATCCCACTATTCAACATATGTATTATTTGTATATAGTAGCCTAATATAACATTATACCGTTCACGAAATATCTTGTTAAATTTTATGTTTACGCCTCTAGGCGCCATCCCTGCAAATATTCGTTTTCGGAGATATCTCCTCGTAATTCGGAGATATCTCCTCGGTTTCGAGGAGATATCTCCTTGGAATTGCAATTCCTAGCAGATATCTGCTTGGAATATGGTCGATTATGGAGATATCTCCTTGGATCCAACGATATATCTGCTTGGATTATGGAGATATCTCCTTGGATCCTAGGATATATCTCCTCGCAACTACGAGATATCTGCTTGAAATATTTCCAACGAGATATCTCCTTGAAACCGATGAGATATCTCCATAATCCAAGCAGATATCTGCTCGGATCCAAGCAGATATCTCCTTGGATCCAAGCAGTTATCTGCTCGGATTATGGAGATATCTCCTTGAAATAGTTTTCAACGAGATATCTCCTTGGACCCAAGAGGATATCTCCATATTCCAAGCAGATATCTCGTTGAAAATATTCCAAGCAGATATCTGCTTGGATTATGAAGATATCTCCTTGGAAAACCGCGGCCATGAAATATTAATGATTTATCCACAGTACATATATCTATGATCAAAATACATCCATGCAGATATCATGCTCGGAATATGGAGATATCTCCTTGAAATATTTTTCAAGCAGATATATTCATAATGCGAGCAGATATCTGCTTGGATCCAAGGAGATATCTCATTGAACATATTTCAAGGAGATATCTCCATAATGCGAGCAGATATCTGCTTGGACCAAGGAGATATCTCCTTGGATCCAAGGAGATATCTGCTCGCATTATGGAGATATCTCTTCGGTTTCAAGGAGATATCTCCTTGGAAATATTTCCGAGGAGATATCTCCATATTCCAAGCATATATATCCTTGAAACCGAGGAGATATCTCCATAATGCGAGCAGATATCTGCTTGGATCCAAAGAGATATCTCCGGAAACGAATATTTGCAGGGATGGCGCCCCATATACGCCCGATCGTTATGGGTAGTGGAAATGGTATTGACATACATATTATCTTATTCAAATTGGATATTAATGATTTATGAGTCATTTTGAAGATATTAGAACACACTATCAGAAGGTATAAAAATTGTTCTGATTAGAGCATTGATGCTGACAACAGAGGGCAAACTGTCACGACACGATCATGAAAACGCAAATCAACGATCAACTGAATGTCATCTTTAATGGTATAGGGTGCATTTACATTGCTATAGAACTGTACACAGATCTGCACGCAGACTAGTGTAAACAGGTTGATATAGAAATGCACACAGAAAGAAAACGGTATTAGTTCGTGTGAGCAAAAATCGTGTCCGCTATACGTCACGGTCATCGCCGAAGCATTGCGACAGGCAAATCTGTTTTGATTAATTGTTACTCGGGCTTGGCGAATGTGTTTTAGTGTTCGTTGTCATTTCAACCCGTGTATTTCGAATATTGAACACGGACAGAGAATGGAAACTTTGGTCAAAGTTTTCAACAGTTGGAAATTTCATACCTGACACAACATTAGTTGTAATTCCCAAACCAACAATAGGTTGAAAATGATCTTTTAGTTTGATTTTCAAACATTTTATTGGGGGGGGGGGGGGGGGGGGGGGGTATTGTTTTCGGACCAATATTTGCATAATTTCCTACTCTTTATAAAAATTTTGGGCTGGAATGGCCATCGATCAGCTGGAAGTTTTCCAACCTTATCATGGGGCGGGTGTCAGGTTGGAAATTTCTAACACTTGGAAAGATTGTGTCCTGGTCCCTCCCCGTGGCCAGTCAAAAACTGCTAGTTAATTTAAGAAAACAATATTGTCCTACATTTGGCCAACATTGTCATTGGAATTGTCATCAGTTGGAATTTTTAATACATTTGGTAAAATAAAGGGTGTTGTAGGGTGGATACCCATTGCATACAGATCCAAAATGGCCACCGCCCAGATTGTGTCAAACAGGAGACATATAGATATATAGATGATCACCTGAAATCCTAAATATTGGTGGAATCGCCATCTAAAGCAATATGGGTGTTCTCTAGCCTCTCTATTTGTGCACACGGTTGTTTATTGTGTATGCCTATGTTATTTGCATTATTTCTTCGAACCATTATGAAGTGGTATAAGGATGAACTTTAGATACATGCGGCACATACCAAATAGCTGTTGTCTGCTGATAGTTGATCCATTTGTATGTCTGGCCTAAACTGACACGACTCGTAATGAATTGTCAATTACCAGAGTACTGATCAGCGCGCGTTCACTATTGGTAATTATGTTGTGATCACAGTAATGCGCGACACGTGACTTCATACAGATCTGTATACAGATCTACAGCAGTGTAAATACAGCCATAATATAAATAACTTCCATTTGGTGGACGTGTTGGTGCTGTTCACGTAGTCTTATGATGTTCAATTAACAGGTTACATATGTTGTTAGCATAATATTATTTTGAGTCATATAAATTGGGTTTCTGGTGTATCTGCCTGATCTAATGTCAACAAGGTTGGTAATGTTTGTCATATACGATCGCTATGATGTTTATCTGATTTCTACACGTAGTATGCTGTTATGTGGTTACCCACTGGTACCAATAAATCCCAACAAATGCTTTTTGCAACAGATGACGAAACCAGAGATCAAATGTATATTTAATGAATAATATACAATAAGACTTTGACTGCCACATTGAGAATGACAATCAAATACGCCCTCATTTGAGCCCATTGGTGATACTAATAATACCAATCGTGTGTTTATTAGACGTTTATTCATACATAATCAGTCATTTCATGTGTGTATATATGATTACGATTGCCAATATGTCCGTTAAATGAACCAATTTTGTAAAACAACACGTTATTTAACAGCAATTAGTACCTGGTTTGTATACCTTAGCAACCATTAATTTGTGACCGCAATTGTGTAGTAAGATGAAAACATTCATTTCCCTCTGATGGTAATTTGTGTAAACTAGTTAATTAGAATATATCATGCTTAAAATATCATGCTTTACCGTATAAAATATGTTCATTAATCGACAATATTCGCCCTGACCAAACCACCAAACGTTTCATTTCATATAGACACCGTTGCGTTTAAGGTTAGAGTATTGGGCACATTTTATGCAATTTAAAGCAGTTTTCGATCATGTACTAAAATTTACGGAGATTTACAGGATTTAAAGCAAATAATCCCATCTGACTACCATGCATTCTATGATAGACTAGCTCATGTCTAAAACAAAATAGGCTAATTTAGCACTGACATGAGCAATATAATGCTTTCGATGTTATTGTGATTATATAGTTTCAAACTGATGTTACTAATTTTAAGTGCATAGACACGAGGAAGGATTCCGTGTGTGTCAGATTATCGATACTTTATTATTATTTGTTTAAATTGGTATTGTTTAAATTGGTATTTTCTTTTTATTATTATGTTTCAATAACATATATATCAATATTAATACTCATTCATTTTGAACAAAACGTCATTCCAATTATTCCAACTGATTCATAATGAATGCGTGGATAATACCAATGATCGCCAGTCTGCTAATTTACCATGACCCATCTGAATGTGTACACGCTTTCGGGATTACCCATAATGAACATGCAGTGGTTATGGGTTGTTGTCCATCGTCTGCTATATAATACACTTGTCATTCTGGTTAGTTTCATAATTAAGTGTAATTGGACATATCTAAATTACGTATTGGATGTAATAGGAATTGGTAACATCACATTATCTCAGCATTGTGGGTACACAACCATTATTTCGCTTAATTGAGGACCCCAGTATTCTGATATGATCGTAAAATGTTACAGAAACACACATTCATTGTCATCCAATGTTTATAGAGCATTCCCTACATTGGAATTGTGTGAATTGTGTGAATAATTAATAGCCATCATAGTTCGGACATAGTGTCGAAATGTCGTATATGTCGGACATTCACGAACAATAGATCTGAATTGTCGTAAACATGTCGTATAATCTGTTTATAATTCCTAAATGTCGTATGAGCTCTAATATCCATATAAGGCAGTGTATCGATAAGCAATGATATCCATTGAATAGATGGCCTATAAATTAGTCTCCATGCCTGACGACATTGTTGTAGGTCATACAGAAGAAGAATTATTTAGTTTTTTTGCTCTCCTGTAAAATTTAGTTTTGGCGGCAAATTTTATTATTAGACATTTCCGAAGCACACCGACGATATATATATTATAATTATATTGAATACGAAATAAATCTTATTGAATCTTGAATCTTATTCAAGTTATTGGCTCGAACGATCGTGAGTTGATACACTCTTGGCACGATATTATGTTGTTACTTGTATGGTCTGGAAACTTTTTTGCTCGTATTTTCTGTCCTTTCTTATTCTGTAGTAAATCATGTGTTTGTATGGCTGGGAGTTTCCCCTCAACCACCTTGCTGAAGAGTTCTATTCTCTTGATCTTTCTACGGTCTCCAATGAGTCCAACCTTAGGCCATCTATCATGCTGGTTACTGCACCTTTTTCCTTGTCTCTATAGTCGTTGGTGATGAATCTAGCTGCACTTCTCTGTACTTTCTCTATCTTCTCTATTTCTCCTACTGCGGCAGGGTCCCATATTTCAGCTCCATATTTGAGTAAAGTTCTCATCATAGCTCTATATGCGGTCTCTCTGGATTTATTGTCTGCTCTTCGTAAGTTTCTGCGTAGGAAGCCTGAGGTGCTATTGGCTCTTCCAGTGATCTTAGATATGTGCGTTGTCCACTTTAGGTCGTCTGTGATGGTCAGTCCAAGGTAAACGCTTTGTTTGACTGTTTACAGAATTTTATGGTCATGCTGGTTGATGAGCGATGTTTTGTTCTTGTCCTTGTTCTTCATGGACATTATGGAGCATTTTCCGGCTTCAAATCTCATCCCCCCAGGTTTTCGCCCACTCTTCTAGTGATGTCAGATCCCGTTGTAGTTGGATGTGGTCTTGGTGGCCATTTATCTGACGGTATAGGATGCAGTCATCAGCAAATAGTCTTACTTCTGATTTGACTGCTTGTGGAAGGTCGTTAATGTGGCAGAGGAATAGTAGAGATCCTAGTACTGTGCCTTGGGGTACTCCCGATTCCACTGGAACACTTTTGGATGTTTCTCCTTCCAATACTACTCTCATATGCCTTTTTTCTAGAAAGCTTGTCAACCTATTGGTCTGATTCCGTATGAATTCAGTTTGTATAGTAGACTCTGGTGTGGTACCATGTCAAAGGCTTTGGAAAAGTCAAGAATTGCCATATCAGTTTGCTTCTCTGAGTCGAAAGACGATAGTAGATCTTGTGTGGTGTTTACAAGCTGGGTTACCCATGAGTGGCCAGATCTAAATCCGTGGTTTCTATCAGTCAGTAGATTGCAGAGTTCCAAGTGGTCGTGGATGTGTCTACACAGGACATGCTCCAGTAGCTTACAGCATGTTGAAGTGAGTGATACTGGTCTGTAGCTGGATGGTTGGTGTACGTCTCCTTTCTTATATACTGGTGTTATATTTGCGTTCAGCCAGTCTTCTGGAAGGGTGTGCCCTTCTCTATAGATTTGTTGAATATGGTGGTGAGAGGCTTCTCCAGTACGTTGACCAGTATTTTGAGCACTTTGTTAGGGATGTTGTGTGGTCCTGGTGCCTTTGATGGTTTAATATCTTCCAGTAGCTTCTTTATTCCTTCTGTAATTTCCAGTGGCTTGATATTTACACTGTTCTGTGGTAGGGATGGTAGGTCTTCGTTAGTGTCTATGGTGAATACTGACTGAAATTGCTTATTTAATGAGTACCGGTACATGTAGTAACACGTAAATGTGCATGCACGGCCGATTAATGAGTACATGTAGTAACCGTGTAGGAAATTCCACAAACTCTGATCATTTGTCGTTTGTCAAACTACATGCAGTAGTACTAGTACTACTACCAATACCTGGTTCATAATATATATATATATGTATATATGCTCTTATACATGTTATGTGTTATGAGAAATCTAATGCCGTAATGGTGTGGTTTAAAGTAAATTAATGTTGTCAAAGTAATAGCGTTGTAGTCAGAGTTTAAGGGTTAGGATGGAGGGGTGGTATCTTTTTATGAAAATACTATGCCCGTAAACTAAATAACAGGCATAGTACTGGTATACATGTACAATGTAGTTAGAGTTATATTTATTTGAGAAACTAAATACTTTGGTCGACGATGAGGAAGTCCGGGAGAAGCACTGCTCAGATTGCCTTTGAATGTTCACTCATGGACGCCGGAAGCAAGAAAGGGTGGCGAGGGCGACCTAATTTTGCAGGGCTCATCATAGTATATATAACAACTGAATACAACATGATGAAAATGTATAGAATTACATATATTAATAAACTGACACTTACCTTTATATTTGGAATATATTTCTCTTTATGAACACAGAAAAATTAAACAAATTGTAAATTTAACCAACAAACTATTCATAATTCTTTTAAGAATTATGAAAAGTTTGTTGGTTAAATTTAGAATTTGTTGAATATTTCTGTTAAATGAAAATTGTTAGTTGATGCACTAACAAATGATGTGAAGAAAATATAACAGACGGTGATGATTGATATAGTAGGGATTGTAATGGTACTTTATTGTATATGTTTTGTACTGGTAGTTTATTATGCCCCGATCTCCGATGGAGATTTGGGGGTATATAGTGGAGCCCTCCGTCCGTCCGTCCTTCCGTCCGTCCTTCCGTCCGTCCTTCCGTCCGTCCTTCCGTCCGTCCGTCCTTCCGTCCGTACGAACATTTCAACTCATAACTTTGGTTTCGCTAATTCAATTCAGTTGATCTTTGGTATGCCAATAGACCAGCCGGGGGGACAAGATGTCCCCATAACTGCGGTTTCGTCCGCCCATTTTTTCCAGAGTTACGCCCCTTTTTGGACTTAGAAAATTCAGGTTTTCTGCTACTTTTTTTGGTTTCCAGATGATAACTTGATTTTGGATTGTTCATTTGCAAAACCCGTTTTTTTGTGTATTACCAATATCGCAATACAGGTCAAGGTAAAATTTCGGTTCAATCGGATAATTTTTGTGAGAGTTATGACCCTTTTTCGACTTAAAAAATTCAGTTTTTTTTTAGAAAATTCAGTTTTCCTTCTATTTTTGTGGCACCAGACCAAATTTGAAGCTAATATAGAACAACATGTGGCATTTTTATAGCGCTTAACCAGAAAGTTTCTCTGATTGTACAGTCGGGGGCGTTACCTCCGCCTAGCGGTGCACTTGTTGTATATATATATTGCATATGTATATTTCCCATAGGTTAAAACCCTTTCATGACGGGAGCTGCACTGGTGCAGCATTAAAGATGCTGTGGTGCCAGTGCATTCTCTTAAATATGCAAGTCTCATAGAGAGCCATGCATATATATGAGAATGCACTGGCTTACAATGTCAAGGTTAATATTGTTAGGCCAATTGTTTTCTCTTATACATGTATGCGAGGCTCCCTGTACGAGACTCGGATATATAAGAGTGCATTGGCACATGGTTTTCCCAAAATTTCAGGATGCTCCAGTCATGGAAGAGTTAATTCACAAGTGAATATCAAAGGTGCCAGAACCCACAGAAGATCTGTGTTAGCCCCTTGGAATTTCCAAACATAATTGGGAGGAATTTTAAAGGAGATGATTTAGTTATAATTATACCCGTATTATACACATGTTGTGCTGTGGACCATAATATATTACGCATATGGCACTGGATACGTCATCATCTGTTGTAAAATTGAGTTGTATTCAGTTTAGAGAAAGGAATGTTTGACTAAGCTGACTTGACTCAGAATCAGTTGAATGACACCTTCACCCCTGTTGCCCCTCCTGGCTGAGGACAAGAGGGGCAATTGTCCTCCCCCCCTGCTCCAATGTCCCTGTGTTCATTTCTTCGACAACGGGATTACCTGACAGTGACCTATGAGCCAATCCACCCTTTCCAGTGCATGCTATCCCAGGATAACCCATCCGCCTAAATATCATAAAGGTCATTAGAAGGTGTGAAGGAATTATCAGAGGTGCTGTTAGGCTTGTTAGGCTCTGAATTTATGATAATTAGCATATACTTTATTGTGTAATCAGGAGGTGTGAAGGGATTATCAGAGGTGCGATTAGGTAATTAGGCTCTGATTAAATTATAACTAGCACATACATTATTGTATTATATACTTTATTGAATTTTATTTGATAAAAACAGTATTAAAATACTAGAAACATACAAACAATGACCTAACAAATGATGTGATAAAAATATAACAGACGGTGGTGATTGATATACATATAGCAGGGATTGTACTTGTACCATACAAATAGCCTAATAATGACATCATGTGTCAATCTTTATATCCCTACCGTATATTGGCATATATATGAATAAACAGATATTTATTGATCAATAAATTTTAATAAAATACATATCATTGTTTATGGAACATTACTATTAAGTTCTAGGGGCCTGCGAATCGGGATTTTTTATTTTGAATCAAATCTCGAATCGAATCAGCCAAGTGATTCCAAATCGCATCGAACCTCGAATCGAATCATTGCATCAGTGGTATCAAGAATGAAGATGTAGATATCTCTTGACTGAGTGGCCATACCAGTATCAATTTGCTCACTTCAGAACGATGTTAAGACTTAAGTGATCATCAATATATAATGTAAATATTATCCATGAATGGATCAAACTTGCATTTACCCAATTAAGTGTGCATTCATTGTGGCCGTCTCTGCTATAAAATAATGAAACAGTATCTTGAGCAATAATGGAGTCAGTAAGCAATTGCATTCACTCAGCCGAAGTTCGACATGTACCAAGTTTGCTAGATTAGTTACATCATTCATGCAATGCTTCAGTGGTCGATATAGTATAGCTCAGTCAACAACAGTGTTTGTGGGTGTGGTCTTTCGTTGTTATCATAAGCTATTTTCGTGAAATAGCAATGTTGTCCGTTTTAGTAACGAGAGTGCAACTGGTGCCAATGATTCGATACAGTTCGAATCAGGACAGCCAATTTCGTATCAAATCAGATGAAAGATTCTGAATCGCATCGTATTGAATCAATTTGCAGGGCCCTACTATCAACAACATTGGGTGACCCCGCCCACATTTATCTGGCAAACCAACACGGAAAATTAGAGATGGTCGGGTAGTCATGGACCCCATTGCTTAATTGTGCGTGAAAAATTTCTCATCCTTTGAAATCTAATAAATGTTCAAATACTATGTGTGGCATTAACAATATGTTTACCAAAAACACTATCATAAACTCTTCGTACCTACATGTATATGTTTATTATGGTTTCAGCATCAGAGAAGCGAAGGCTGTCCAGGAAAGGATCACCTCTGTTGAGAAACACTTTGGTTCTTTATGTGGAATTTTCTCAGCATACACAAGGAAAACTGCCAGGTTGAGAGACAAAGGTTAGTAATTGAATTCAGTGGTCCAATGGTGAATGGTTAGAGTCTTCGGTTTTTCATGCTGTCAACATTGCATTATACAGTAATGCCCTAAATAATCAACTCCTTAACCACAGCAGAATTATTGGTAACTTTTCAGGATTTAGATGGAAATATGGGTTGTTGCCATTGATCAGAAAGCTCTCAGTGAGGGCTTTTTGATGAATGGCAACAAGCCATATTTCCGACTAAATCCTGAAAAATTACTCACAATTCTGCTGAGGTTAAGGAGTTGATTATTTAGGGCATTACTGTATGTTTGACGCCGTCGGCAGACTGCTGAGTTTCACAGCAGTGGCTAGGTTTCATGTTAAAATGTGACTGCTGAGTCATATACCATTCAAATGTTGCACCAAGTTGTGACCCTCAAGCAAGGCCACTGATACTTTGCTCACTTCATCGCACTTCTAGAGACGTGAAATATATAGGGACCTGGCTTATTCACTCTGGTGAAGTGTCTTTAAAATAGCAGCATGCATAAGACTCGACATTTCTCAAAAACCGGTGGTAATATTTTAAACATGAAGCGCTTAAGTAGGCTCCTGCGAATGTTTGAGATTTGGTTTCGATGTGAAATCATGAAAAAGGTTTGATTTGTTCAAAATGATAGCCAAGATTCAATAAATTATAGAACCCTCCGGCACCAGGAGACTCGTGCAACTTACTCTCATAGATAATTGAAAAAGTCCTTAAAACATTGACTGCATTTTGTTTAACATAAGGAATATAACCACATAATTATGTATCAATCATTAAGGTAAACACCGTTACAGACTCCTCGACTCTTGACCTCTAGGTAATTTTTTAAGTGTACTGAGATGATTTATATTGCCCACACTTGCATCCCCACCCGATTGTCATCATTAGTTAGTCCATCATTTATTATTATTATTATGATTGTATATTTGACGTCGGCTGACCAGTTCATGACTCACCATTCTACATAAGCTTCAGGTTAGGAAATACTGTATTCGGGAGGTTTCTTTATCTTCCAGTTATTGTTAGTATCCCTCTAGATTTGATAATGTTATTACAATAAAATAAATGAAATAATTCAGTTCACGACTTATGTTTCAGGTGATGAAATCTGTACAGCAATGATTGAATATGGAGACAAGCAGACTTACAATCCATCCACAAAGAAAGGGCTGTCAGATTTCGCCTCACATCTCTCAGCTGTTCAAGATTACAGGCAGGCCCAGGTAAAAGAAATGTCATTATGCAGTCCTAAAATTAGCCACGGCAATAAGCAATGCTATGGGAAATGCCATGGCAACTTTTGGTATCTAACATGCAGTGATGCCACAACATTAAATTGGGACATTTTTCGTAATTTCGAGGGCCGATTATGTGCTGGTGCACAATTACATACAACAACTCAATCCATTTGCTTCTTTGAAGAATGTGACATGCAGCTTGGAATAGTTGGGCCCATTTCATCTTGCAGTTCCCAAGAAATCATTACTTGAAATATGCAGATACCATATGGAAATATTTTAGAGTTACATTCTCCATTTTGAAATTGTACAACCAAATGAATAAGTTACCAAGGGGACTTTATGTATCAAAATGAAGGGCTCAAAGAGGTGATAATTTTGACATACTGTAACCCTATACTCAGAGCTTTGGACAAGAATGTGTCCAGTGAATTCTCAACTTTTCTCAGGACGAAGTAAAATCCTGTTTAGATATCGCAATATCAGGAAATACTAACACAATACACTATGTCTTACTCTTCATATTTTACTTCTACTCCACTTGAATCCTTTATTTTTAAACTCAGGGTAATATATTTACATATAAGTGTTGTCATCACTAAATCCAGCATTCTGATTGGTCGGCGCCCACGTGGCTAGTTGCAGTTATTTCTCGGTGAATTCGCAACGGCTCATAACACCAAGCTCATAACACCATCGATACGTCATTGGGGTTGGAACGACGAACGCGTAAGGTTTTGGGCGCATTTGGACTCGCGCAGGATTGACTTAATACATCATCGGGTTTCAATATGAAGAGAAATTGTTCCTATTAACTTTTGCCAAGGGTGCTATTGGGTATTTTGGGCTGTTTTTGTCACAATACACTTTTCGATTTAAATACATTTACTAAAGTGGCTTTTTCCCTAAATGTATATAAATATAAGGATTAACTGTCATGTGGACTATTTTTATGGAGATGTAACCGTGAGGTAAGTTATGTCCACTTACCTCACGGTTACATCTCCATACAGTCCACATGACAGTTAATCCTTATATAAAGCTTTTATATAAACCTGTCATTTACTGGTAAGACATACAAATTACCATATATAACATAAACTTTTAAACAAAAGTTTGTTGTTAGAAAGAAAATAAGGTCAACACATTCAGCACACATTATATATAATCTATACTTGTACATACTCATGTTGACATGAATTCAATTTCCAGGTTAAGAGATTGGAAGAAAAAGTAACCAAGCCGCTAATGGCATATGGATTAACATGTAAACAGACAAAGGTAGATACTATTATTGAGGGTTTCAGCTTCGTCTTCACAAATAAATTGTATATAGTTTCTGGGGTAAAAAATAATAAGTGTGAATCAATGACTCCTGTCCTGAAATGCTTATATTCAATTAATATTGACTTTATTTCCATTTTTCTGGTATAATGCATACAACTCTTCTGGACATTTTTCCAGGTTATGTTTAGAATATAAATTTCAGGCACATTCGGAGCATAGGAAGGGGGATAACTCTTGTTAGCACTCTCCAAGGTGGCATTTCTATTAAGATATAATAAACCACTACATGTTATTTCCATAAATATTTATAAATTTTATTGAAATTATCCTCTTATGAACAGAAGATAAGCCTGGTATCCAATATAGAAGTCATAGTAATATCAGATCAATCTAATCCCGAACAAGGGATTACTATTTATGAAGTTGTCAATGGGACTATTTATCAAAGTTATTATTTAAGTTAATTACGTGCGCTCGCGCAACAGTATGGCGTTCAGACAGATTCGTAGGTTGGTGTCACCCTACTCCGTTTCACTCCATGACGTCACCAAAAACGACGTAAAACCTCGTGGCGTTCTGACATTTTTACTGTGCCGCGTTTTTGCTGTTTATTTTATGTGTTGTTTTCGATTATTTGTTTGTCTCCGATATCGCCATTTGTTGGGATTCCCTGT
Source organism: Siphonodentalium dalli (assembly GCA_032622095.1). Taxonomy (NCBI): domain Eukaryota; kingdom Metazoa; phylum Mollusca; class Scaphopoda; order Gadilida; family Siphonodentaliidae; genus Siphonodentalium; species Siphonodentalium dalli. Next base: position 113,065,396 of record CP136062.1, on the reverse strand, counting down.
TTCTATATTTAAAACTGGCATGCTCGTATTGAGCCTCGATTTTGATTTTTTCTCCCAGGTCAAAATACGTCAGAGTTATGACAAAAATAGATCGACCTACATTTTCTCCATCAGAACTCTACATCAAAGAGTCTATAGACTCCTTCGGGACCTACATAGACTCCTTCGATATTAAAGTCTCATCCTTTCGGCAACATGGAATTGGTTTTAATTACTTAAATGATTAATATAGTAATTTGCCTTTTATCTGTGATGAAATGAGAAATGGTAATTGTCTTTTTTTGCTAACATTAAATTAAATAAATTAAGTAAAATACAGTGAAATTATTTTTTAAATTATTGTTTATTACATTTTTGCGCACGTTGGCATCTCTCTGAGTGCATTCTAGTTTTCATGGCACATGATTATACATTCCCATTTAAAGGTACACCATACACCAATTTTAATAAATTCCCGGTAATACTGTAAAACCTCTCCAAACCGAAAATACCCTTCGGACTGGCCCTTCTGTTTGGTTTAGAGAGATGTTGAGTTTACAGAAAATTGCACTAAGATCAGACTGTATTGCCGTCACTACTAAGAGTTGTCGCAGCACAACCAACTCATTATTGATTAATTAAACTTTATTCAATAAAGTACCAAATAAAATATAAATAGTAATAGATTAAACACGGTATAATATGAATTAAAACGTGGCGTATTAAGACATAATACATGTATAGATAAACAGGAAACATCGATACGATAAATTTTATGGTGAGTCGCGGTTTTTGGAAATTTTCGCTGATATATTAGCGCATGTATATTTGTTTCGTACTCTTGATTATGCATACCGATATAATTAGAAGTCTTTTGGTTGGTGAACGCTTTGAATCGGACTATAACAGCAGCCATCTGATTAGGTAACCGTATGCTTATTTCACACATTGAGTGAACAATGGTGACCTCAACATGGAGAATTAGAGCACTGACACTTTGTTTTTACATTAATTATTGCACTGAGTTGGACTCTTATTTTGAAACCACTGTCCAAACTAAATTGCATCTTTTTCGATGGCTCTCTGTGAGTAATTTCATTGCCACGATTCCTCCCGTTTGAATTAATTGATTCCATGGAGACTCTAAACCCAGTGTTGATTGAAATGAATTCTTGATCTTGTTTCAACTAGACTAATAATTATATCTTTAAAGTAAAATTTTACATTATGATATGTTTACAGAATGAACTTCTTAATTTGAATTCTGTTGTGTTCCAGGCTGAACTGAAGTCTCATTTTAGTACTGTAGAGAAGGAACAATCTGTGAAGAAAAAAGTTGAACAAAATCGTCTGAAGAACACTTCGTTAGGCGGTGTATCCTTTGTTGATCTTAATTTCACCTGGGCAGGTCAGGGAGATGTCAAGAGTCAACTAGCTAGCCCCACAGGACAAGTAAGAAGATTAGCAAGGGATGACTAGTTTGTTGTTAGGTTTTATAATTTATGTGGCATAGTATGTGTTTATACAAATACTACATGTTTAGTCCAGAGGGCAGACCAGGTCAACACTTTCCAGTGACCATTATTCTTAGCCCCATAGGACAGTCGCTTGGGTGTATCTTTAGCATGGATTCGGATTTGTCTGAAAATCTTTTTTTTCCCTTTCTGTATGACAAGGTCACAATGATAGCCCCCCCCTCCCCACCCCAATCACCATCAAAAGTTATGTCTGCAGTGTTGAGGTGTAAGTCAAACCTAGTGTACATGTACATGATAGATGTGTGCTGGATCAGTTGGCAGTGATGTTACTCTCTTTATCAGAAGTGGGTGTAAATCAAGCCAGAGGACTATAAAAGATGAATAATATGCAAAGGGAACCCATTTCTCTATGAAAAGACTATACCGCTATTTTACATAGTTCGAGTTTATTTTCACTTACATTGTTCTGTTCTTTGCAGAGAGAGAGAGATGGGATTAGTGAGAGGCTAGATATAGGTGAAAGAGAGAGTGGGAAAGAGAGATAGAGCGAGTGAAATGGTGATAAGATACATTTACTTAGACAAAGGGGGTGAGAAAGGTCATATTTTAGCAGTATTGTGTGCATAGCATCTATAATAAACATATCTGTAATCTAACTTTGAAGGTCCAACTTTGGGAAGATAAATATCTGTGTTTCGTCATAAAATAGCAGGTATTCTGAAAAAAAAATCTTTGAATGTTTTGAAAGATGAGATCAAGAGTCAAAGGTTACTATCTGTATGAATGGATTTATTTACCGCATACATTTCCAAAGGAACAAAAACTGATGCATGCATTCTGATTACATGTCAAAACTATTATTTATTCCGCGGTAGACCACACTGATTAGCCATATCTCTGATTATGATGGTAAATGAATCTAGTTTTCTTGAATGCTGAGAAAGTGGACTGAACAAATTCTGATAATTCCACCAAGTGGTGGAATCCTGCATTAATTATTTTCCTTAACAAAATGCTTAGACAACGGGAGAAACTGAATTATCAAAGATAAGCGGAGATGCAGCCAGATCTACGAGGAATATGGAGCAAGTAACCGAGACCTTCGAGGGCAAGAAACTTCAGGATATCAGGGTTCGTTCACCATGGCACAGGCTGCTCTTGGGCTGATTCCATTCATTACTCTAAGTTGGAATTGGCAAATTACCTTGGGCAGGCCAGGGAAAAAATGAATAGAATGATTTTTCGTGATCAGCCTAATCTAACAACTGCCAAAATAAAAACAGTTTTATTAAGGAAATTTGACAAAAACCCACATTGGGTGCATCAAATAGATGAAGGCTTAGACAAATGAGCAAAAATATCTCATATTCACTGATATAGAATTTTGACTTTTACCGATCAAGCAAAAATACCTAATTTTAGAACAACTGTGACACCAAGCACTGTCATATTATAAATATATAACTTCAACTGTTTATCAATTATGTGAATCATTTCTGAATGATACATGATAAATTCTTGGAAAATTAGGAGAAATAAATAATTTTCATCGAAACATAGATATTTTACATGTGTTTCCTCCACTTCCGATCGGCTGCTGCACCAGATTACATCACTTTACACCCAAGCATGTGCAGTTACACCTTCTCCCATGTAGGTGTAGTGAGCATAGCTCAGGGCAATTATGCCACATCATTCCATTCATTTTCCCTGGACAAGGCTAAAGCATGAATCACAAGGATAGGATTTGTTCTAATTGAGCGATGTGATCAGAGCATTTACTTGGGTGTTTCCATTTTTAGCTCAACTTTACTTTGTAAAGTTTGAGCTATTGCCATGGTTTTGTCGTCCGTCGTCCGTCGTGCGTGTGCGCGTGTGTACGTAAGGCGTCAACAATAGAGGCTACAGGTCGCACCTTTGATCGGATCATTATGAAATTTGTCATAGCTGTTGACATCAACATTTGTACCGGAATGATTCATTTTGGGGTCATTCGGAAAAAAAACATGGCCGCCAGCGGCCATCTTAGATTTCAAAATTCAATCCATTAGCACGGGCTACAGGCCGTACTGTTCGTCTGATCGTCATGAAATTTGTCATGGATGTTAATATTGACATGTAGATGGGAACGAGTAATTTTGGGGTCATTCGGCCAAAAAACATGGCCGCCAGCAGCCATCTTCGATTTTACTCTTTGCATGACTAAATCCTCTAGCACGGGCTACAGGTCGTACCTTTAGTCAGATCATCATAAAATTTGTCATGGATGTTAACAATGACATGTAGATGGGAATGAGTCATTTTTGGGTTATTCGGGCAAAAAACATGGCCGCCAGCAGCCATCTTGGATTTTACTCTTTGTATGACTAAATCCTTTAGCACGGGCTACAGGTCGTACCTTTAGTCTGATAATCATGAAATTTGTCATGGCTGTTGAAATTGGAATGTAGATGGGAACGAGTCATTTTGGGGTCATTCGGACAAAAAACATGGCCACCAGTGGCCATCTTTGTTTTCAAAATTCAATCCATTAGCACGGGCCACAGGTCGCACTGTTCGTCTGATCATCATGAAATTTGTCATGGATGTTAATATTGACATGTAGATGGGAACGAGTCATTTTGGGGTCATTCGGCTCAAAAACATGGCCGCCAGCAGCCATCTTGGATTTTACTCTTTGTATGACTAAATCCTTTAGCACGGGCTACAGGTCGTACCTTTAGTCTGATCATCATAAAATTTGTCATGGATGTTAACAATGACATGTAGATGGGAACGAGTCATTTTGGGGTCATTCGGCCAAAAAACATGGCCGCCAGCAGCCGTCTTGGATTTTACTCTTTGCATGACTAAATCCTTTAGCACGGGCTACAAGTCCTACTTTTAGTCTGATCATCATAAAATTTGTCAATAATGTTAATAATCACATGTAGATGGGAACGAGTCATTTTGGGGTCATTTGGCCAAAAAACATGGCCGCCAGCAGCCATCTTGGATTTTACTCTTTGTATGACTAAATCCTTTAGCACGGGCTACAGGTCGTACCTTTAGTCTGATCATCATAAAATTTGTCATGGCTGTTGATATTGGAATGTAGATGGGAACGAGTCATTTTGGGGTCATTCGGACAAAAAACATGGCCGCCAGCGGCCATCTTGGATTTCAAAATTTAATCCATTAGCACGGGCCACAGGTCGTACTGTTTGTCTGATCATCATAAAATTTGTCATGAATGTTAATAATGACATGTAGATGGGAACGAGTCATTTTGGGGTCATTCGGCCAAAAAACATGGCCGCCAGCAGCCATCTTGGATTTTACTCTTTGTATGACTAAATCCTTTAGCACGGGCTACAGGTCGTACCTTTAGTCTGATCATCATAAAAATTTTCATGGCTGTTGAAATTGGAATGTAAATGGGAACGAGTCATTTTGGCATCATTCGGACAAAAAACATGGCCGCTAGCAGCCATCTTGGATTTCAAAATTTAATCCATTAGCACGGGCCACAGGTCGTACTGTTCGTCTGATCATCATGAAATTTGTCATGGATGTTAATATTGACATGTAGATGGGAACGAGTAATTTTGGGTGTCATTTGGCCAAAAACATGGCCGCCAGCAGCCATCTTGGATTTTACTCTTTGTATGACTAAATTCTTTAGCACGGGCTACAGGTCGTACCTTTAGTCTGATCATCATAAAATTTGTCATGGTTCTTAACAATGACATGTAGATGGGAACGAGTAATTTTGGGGTCAATCGGCCAAAAAACATGGTCGCCAGCAGCCATCTTGGATTTTACTCTTTGTATGACTAAATCCTTTAGCACGGGCTACAGGTTGTACCTTTAGTCTGATCATCATAAAATTTGTCATGAATGTTAATAATGACATGTAGATGGGAACGAGTCATTTTGGGGTCATTTGGCCAAAAAACATGGCCGCCAGCAGCCAACTTGGATTTTACTCTTTGTATGACTAAATCCTTTACCACGGGCTACAGGTCGTACCTTTAGTCTGATTTCGGGGTCATTCGGACAAAAAACATGGCCGCCAGTGGCCATCTTGGATTTCAAAATTTAATCCATTAGCACGGGCCACAGGTCGTACCTTTAGTCTGATCGTCATAAAAAATTTGTCATTGATGTTAACGATGACATGTAGATGGGAACGACTCATTTTGGGGTCATTCGGCTGAAAACATGGCCGCCAGCAGCCATCTTGGATTTTACTTTTCTCTTCATGTCTATAAACTAGTATTAGACATTCAACTTTCCACATTCCTAATCGCTCCATTGACTGTAATATATTAAATTATTCCCTTTCCAAGTTGAGCTACAGTGTCATTGACACTTTCATTTTACAACGACGGAGACAGACATAGTCACTGGATGTGGAATCCATCAACATTGCCAAGGGCATTCGAGGTTAACTCGTTTGGGACATGATTCTTTTGGGAAAACATAACTCACAGATGAGATTGTTTGCAGAAATGCTTTCTTTTATATCATTTTATAACAATTTATGCCTTTATTTATTGTTGGGTCAGCCATTTGTCATGGCAGAATTCTCCACGTGACAACTCATACTATATGGGTGATCATCCATAGTTTATAAATCTTTCAGAAATTTTGGGTAGATACCAACAAATTGTGATCAGTTTCCATTGCAACCGATTTTCGAAAAATTATGCGTTTGGGGGCTGTAAATTTGCTATATGACGAGATGTTTGTGACAATTTGAATATTAAAAATATAAATTATTTCCAAAGTTAAATGATCCAGAATATTTTTCCACAATCTGGTACTAGCCTTGCTGGAAAATCACCCATCACCCACTATAGCAATTTATAGCAATTTATGCATATTTATGCATGGGTTAGATCATTTATCATGGCAGAATTATCAGCCTGACAAAACATACTATATGGGTGATAATCCGTATTCTATAAATCTTCCAGAAATTATGCGTTTGAGGGCTGTAATTTTGCTTTAACCAGATGTTTGCGACATTTTGAATCAAATGTAATTAATTTCAAAAGTTATATGATCCAGGAATATACTTACATTGCTCTCTCTTCTGGTTCCTTCCACTGAAGGGATCAAGATCCACCTGCCATGGACCGACCTAGCAAGTCGCCAGTGCACAATTATCATAGCGGGTAAATTTTTACTACAGGCGTATAGTCTGGCGTATGTGTACTTTGAATTTTGTGGTTGACAACCAATGCCAATGGCATTGTAAAACGCTAAACAGAGCAAAGAAACGATGTGCAGTTTGACTACAAGGCTAAACGCGATACCAGTAAAAACAAAGCAAATGCGTCACTCAAATTTCAATTTGGTTTGATTACCCAGAAATTCGAGGACAGTTGGTGCCATTTGGCCGCATGTACTCAATGGGAATTAACTCTAAAATAACTAAGCACATACCATGGATCAGTTAATTTATAGTTACTTCCCATTGAGTGCATGCAGTCAAATGGTGCCGAATATCTGGGTAATCAAGCCTAGCGATAGAACATGCAGCAATATTAAAGAGTGAGTGCCAACTGAAAACTTGTCTAGGCATCTGCGGCTTACTGGGTACTGACATTTTGGAACAATGACATCATGAATCACGGCATGCGACCCCACATGACGCCTAAAATAGGTTACATCATCTTGGACCCCTCACTGAGCGATCGGCCTATATTGACATGTTAATCTACACAAAACATTTAACTATAAAAGAACCATTCACTGATAACAAGTGCATGAAGAGGGAAACGGATATATCCATTTCCCATCTTGTAGGTAATGTTTTGAGAAATGGATATATCCGATATAAACGGGTTAACAGAATGTATATAAAATGGAATATCTACAGCGGAAATTATAATCGCATTGCAAAAGCATGCAGTAATAACAAGACTCTGCATCATACAAAACACTCAAGAGAACGTTTGGATGGACATTGTGTCAGAAATTGCAACCCTCACGTCGTCGTCTTTATGGGCCTTATGATTACAGAATATAAAACGATATGATATGGCTGCATATGACATTTTAATAATGGTATTTAGTTGTGTTTATATATTTTCAGAGCAAAAGCTGTTATCTAATTGCCTTTTGAATTCTTGTAGTGATTTAGCAGAAAGAGTGTGATCAAGCAAATTAGTCCAATTTATGACCATCTACATGGAAATTCCTAATTGATTTGTTAATTCTTTAAAGAATTTGGCAGACACAGAGTGATGAGGGCAATTTTTTATTTTAAATTTGTGACCCATATAATAGGAAACTGTGCAATGTTATTATCCCCCACAAACGTCCGTCCATAACAACTTTGAAGTTCTATATCTTGGTCATCGGCTTTCGGATTTTAATGATCTTCAGATTGTTGATGAACCAACATGGGGAAAAGTGTATTAACAAAAGCAGGTTTTGTCCATGAGTTTTGTTCAGAGTAATGGCCCTAATTGAGTAATGGGGACTTAGTGTGAAAATGGATTTTACTCTTAGCATGACTAAATCCATCAGCACACCCTTACAGGCCACATCCCTCATCCGAACTTCATATAGATCTTTGGGGTGTCGTCTAGATGGGAGCTGTCAATTTTTTCTCAAAATTTGTTTATGCATATATCTCAACCAATGGTTATAGTGGGATCTAAAATGAAACTTGGTATTGAGGTATAGTATGATAAACATAGTGTCAAGTCCGGATTGACCACTCGTTGTTCGTCCGTCTGTCTGTCCATCCATAGACACTTTACACATAATGCGATAAACTGAAAAATTTTCTATTTGATCGCAACCAACATACAGATCGAGTTCGAAGATGGGTTTGATCTGACTATTTTTAACTGAGTTATGGCCATTTTTCGAATAACTATATTGACTCTTGAATTCCTTGCTCATTTAAAAAAAAAAAAAAAACAAAAAACAATCATTTTTTTTTTAAAATAATTAAAAAACAAAAAAAAGTTAATTTAACAAAATTTGAAAAACTAGCACCATTATAACTCTGCCAAGGGTACCCCGAGTCACCACACCAAATTTGGTTTAAATCGGTCCAAAATCTTGTGTTATGTACTGGTAAATTTGTTTGGAGCGACTTTAAACCCAATTCATCAATTCCATCCCATGCCTTTGGACTACTTAGCTTAGTTAGCTATTGATAAGGCTATATTATTTTCTGATGTCTATTATGCCAATATGCAGATAAAGAAAGCTATGGTATCTAATTAAAAAAAAAAGTTTCAACAATACACATCACATGATATTAACAGTAGACTAGAACATCTGTGCTGCATTGCACAGCTGAGTATATCACTCTACAGATGGTCTGAGGTCATTATAAATGTTATTGATTTAATAGAGATGCCAGCCTTCAATATAAACAATGCCTGCGATTTGTTGACAGCTCTGCTATCTAATTGATATTAATGGGTCAGCAGTGAGGTGTCTTTATCTTGATGGGTGTTGTTGGTAGAATTTGATACATTATCATTGTAAACTTAAATTGGACTCTCTTAACCCAAGTATTCCATGTCCAGGTCACCTTTTTCACATTTAACCCAATGCTGTGTGGTGCAGCATTACATATCCTGTACCAGTGCATTTCTCTTATATAAATGCGAGTGACCCATAAATTCCAATAATTTGTGTTATGTACATTTGTCTATAATAGTACATAACAGTATACTCTATAATTCAACATCAAAATTCTCATTTATGATTCCGATCATAGTAATTTACTATCTGCAAGGGATGGGTTAACATCTGCCAATCGTGGTCGGCCTCTCGTCTATTTAAGAGTTATCGTTCTTGTTTATTTGGAAAGTATTTCTTTATGTCTGTTCACGCAAACATCTCAGAAATGGGTTATCAGATCTGAATGAAATTTGGCATTGAGGTTTGCCATCATGAATGCTTTCAAGAAAGAGGCCAATGACGAGTTTGTCAATTTTTTTCACGATTTTGGTCTGTCCGGCTTGATAACTCAAACAAAAAATACCGATTTCAATAATGTTTGGTTTACATGCAGGTTTTTTTGAGTCATCACAGGCCAGACTGATATATCTTTCGAATTAAGCCACATCAGAAAATTAATAAACCTCAGTGGAAAGCCACCTTGGTGAGGGAAACTCTCGACAGTGCACTTGGTTTATATTGGATTTTTCTTCTCCAGAAAGTACTGTTGGATTTTGTTCAAGTGGAGATGATGTTCCATGCTAAAGCGATCGAACTCTACACACAGTGCTATCAGGATGTTTCTAATATTGATGCTGATGAAGATTTAGAGGTATGTGTTGCTGTCACACAGTTCGTCGATTTTGAGGCACACAATTGCTCTTGCACACCATTGTTCATCTGGAATTGAAAATTAGTCAGTGCCTCCATAAATCTGATGTATACTAGTATACAGTAATGCCCTAAATAATCGACTCCTTAACCGCAGCAGAATTATGGGTAATTTTTCAGGATTTAGACGGAAATATGGCTTGTTGCCATTGATCGGAAAGCTCTCAGTGATTTAAGCAGTCGTTAAGAAGTTGATTATTTAGGGCATTACTGTAAATGTAATATCAAAACACACATATAGTGAAGATTTGTAATCAATTCTATCAAATAATTGCAGTAAATGTTTTTGCTGAATTGACAGTAATTGATGTTCCTCTCTTTTGCCATGTCCAAAATTCTATGTCCGTAGCTAAGGTGGTTAAGTCGCTGATACCTTCACTGCAGTCAGGTGTGGTTTCGAACCTGACATGTATGAAAATGGAAATCGGGATCGATTTTCAAGCTTGCTCTGATTTGAGGGCCATCTCAGTATGCCATTGTCATAAGAATGAGAATTTGTTCGCACAAATTGAAGCAATTGATACAGTAAAACCTCTCCAAACCGGACCCTCTATAAACCGAATCCCTCTCGATACTGAACAATTTGTCCCGAATCCACCCAAGTGCGTTCTCACTAACAATTACCTCTATAATCCAGAACTCTCTATTCCGAATATCGGATGGCTTTTCTAGTCCTTAAGTGAACAAATACATTAATTTTTATCTCCCAAATCGACACCAAACGAATGCATGTGTTGTAGATTTGACATACTTGATGCTGAGCTCTTATTGACTTTGGAGAGAGAGAGAGTCGTTGGGTGCGAAGCGCCCGGGATTGTCGAAAAGATTGAGTGATCTTCTCCTTCACCCCATTGGCTTTGGTGAAAACTGGGGATCCTTTATAATTAAAATTATATTGTTGACAATACACTGCCAATGTGCACTTTTAGCGCGTTTCATTTGTGTTTTGTTTGGATAGTGGTCGAGTCCAACTCAGCGCGATGATTGATATAAAAACATAGAGTCAGCGGGTGTCGGCGCTCTATTCTCCGTGAAGTCACCATTGTTAACTCAATGTGTGAAATATGCACAGTTATCTAATATTACTCCTGCTGTTATAAACTTATAATCCAGTTCAAAGCGTTTGCCAAACAAAGATATGCTATTAAATTTGGCTCATTTTATGCTTATTCAACAGTACAAAATTACAATACATGCACTACATTAATATTTTCAGCGAAATTTTCGAATCACCTTAAAATTTATAGTTTACAGTCTTATCTATATGCCAGTACATGTATTATGTCTTATTGGTATACCATGTTTTAATTTAACTCTTAGTAATGATGTCAATACATTCCGATCGTAGTGCAATTTTCTATAAACTGAACACCTCTCTAAACCGAACAGAAGGGCCGGTCCGAAGGGTGTTCAGTTTGAAGAGGTTTTACTGTATATAAAATTATTTTGTAATTTTGCTATATTTAGGAATTCAAGAGGCATTCAAGGAATTCTGACCTGGAGCCGAGGGAACAGTTAGCAAGGAGTGTGTCACAGTTATCTGTTAATTCGAGTAATTCTGGTCACAGTGGATCGGGAAGGGGGTCGCGACCCGGATCTTATGTATCATCCAGTAAAACCACGTCCAAGGAATCTACACCCGTCGCATCCCGACGGCCACCAACCTTACCCTCGTCGTTACCTTCCACTCCCACAAAGAAACCAGCACCAACAAATTCACGAACTAATGGAAATCAGCCAGTCTCCAAAAACGCTGCTGTGAAAAGTTCAACCGGATCAGTGATAACTGTCGGTTCATCACCAGCAAAAGTTCAGAATACAAACGGTGCCATTACTACTACCACTAGCACAGGGAGGAAAGTTATAGGTGTTGGGGTATGTATTCATGTACCTCATAGTCATTCTATTCTAGGGCCCGACATTTCATGCTTATTGATAAACCCATCTTTTCACCCAGTTTCAACTTTATTTTTCCACTAATTTCAACCTGGTTGAAGATATGGTAGGAATGTTAGGATCTACCCTTTCCAGTGAATTTCAGAAATTTTAGTAGCCCACTTATAATGCATGATAGCTGTTCAATAGATCCATTGGCATCGACAGAGTGGATGTGGAATTCGTTACGGAATGGCCACATTTGAAGCATTTTTCTGTATCCTGGATAGCAAGAAGCCGCATCTTAGATGGCAACAGTGAATGCACATGCAAAGCAAAATTATACTAAGTATGTAGTTCGGCATCAGACACTTCTATACACCGACAGATGCATTTTCATGCATCGAAAATTACGTTGATTGCTTATAATTACGACAATCCGCATAAATTTGTTGGTAATTAAACTCGCTTTATGAAGAAACTATAAAATGGTAAAACTACCCAAGTGATGCTTGTGTCTGGACTTCATCTGCTCTTTTAATGGAAAATGGCAAATTGGGTCGAGAATAAATTGGGCGATCGACCGGAAGTTTACACACACAATTCGATCTCTGTTTCCAACTTTCCAACTGCACAAAAGCAAAACACCATACCTTTAAACTATTAAACTGTACTTGCTGGTGTAAATTTCACTTATTTAAAATGATTCTAGAACAAATATTGTCATCAAGACACTCAGAGTCAATAGCAATTCCGAAGTGGTGTTCCCAAACTTCCTGTCTTGGTGACGCACAACAATGTCAACTGTGGTGAAATATTTCATATTAGAAACGACATACTTTGTCTGTCAAATCACCTTTTATTCTGTTAATAAATTGTAAAGTAAATTGGTTATCACCACCCTGTAGTTTTGTTTTCAAGTCTCGCTACCTTCTCTGGGCTGTCTATTGACTTGTCTTCCGGCCTTGTCGATAGACTGCCCAGAGAAGGTAGCTCGACTTGTATATGGATCTCGTAAACCTACAGGGTGGTGATACCCTATATATCTATTGAATGGTAAGTAAGACACCATGTATCTAATCCATATTCAGTCATTGTCAGATATCTAACCTCTACCTATACACTGTTTATACAGGCTATTGCTATTGATGACGATGATGATGATACCGATGATGATTCTGAGTATGAAACAGATGATGACTACACAACAACACAAACAGAGACAGAGAGAACTGAACGAACGAATCGTCCACATCCACGACCTGGACCGCCTGCATCTGGTAACGCATGGAGGTGATATGCATATTGGTGCCATTCTCATCTATATCTTCACTTGAAATAGAAATTAGTGCAAAATACTACAGGGTCCAAAAATCTTTGAAATGTATAACAATTTAAAATTACATTAATTAGCATGTCTAAAAAAGTTAGTTTTTGTCGAGAACGATCTGAAAAAGAAATTATAAAACTGTGAATTATATCTCAGTGCAATCGAGCTCAACTGTAGAAAAAAAGGACTGAATCATTTCTAAGATGGAATTCATGTTTTCCAGCTGTTTTATATATCCAATATGATTGCAACATTTTTCAATGCTATGGGTGTGATACTATTCACAGTGAGGTCAGACAAGTATCTGCAGAGACATTGACAGCTCACTGCTTGATTTCCAGTCTACAGTCGCAAAAGTGCTAAATGTGATTTTCTGAAAACCCTCTGCAAATGTATTAAGCATAGTCATATTTATTATTATAAATATATATTTTTTATAATATCCGTCCAGTCATAATTCATGTTATTTATTTTCATAAATGTATTCTCTTCTTTATGCTTAACAGTATCCCTTGTCATCAGTAATCTTTTTATTACATTGCATGTTGTTTAGTCCAGATTAACAAAATAAAATAAATCACTCCATCATATGCACCAATCATCAATTTATCATGCCACTGAAAAATCTTTTATAGAAAAAGTAGGTGAACATATCAGTGTATGCATTATTTGCAAATCTATAGCATTTAGAATTGGGATTCAGGAATCAAAATAAGATATTAATTATTATACTATGCCTTAAAGTGACTATAATGCTAATTGTGAAATTGCGAAAAGCGATTGAACTTCACTGCCTCACAAGAATTTGATTGGGTCCCATTGATTACTCAATACTGAGCAATAATGAGCATTTATTACTGTTCAGATGGATCTGATAGAGAATTTACTGTTGTGCACAAAACAAATTAGACATACTTGAATATGTATAAATTCTGAAATATTATCATGTTTTATCATGAAATTTAATAGATCTGAGGCTTGGAGTGACATATATATGCTTAGTTTAATTGAGATTTTAACATTGTAGGTCACTTTAAATATTGTTACTTCTGCTGATTTTATTGTTGACCATGCTTACTTTATCATTGGCCACCTGTGATATTTGATCATGAAGTACTAGTTAAGATGTATCTTCTCATTATTGCTTATCTCATCTGATATGCCGCATTTCAGTTATTAGCTATTGCCATTAGTGCGTGCATGCATCCATCAACAAATTTCTTCAGCACACCCTACAGGCTGCATTTTTCATTCAATCATTGCAAAACTTCATATGGATTTCCAAAATTCATAAAAAAAACATGGCTGCCAGCAATGCGATTATAATTTCCGCCATTGATAATGCATTATCGGAGAAATGTTTTGAAAATTTACAGGCATGTTTAGGATCAGCTCTAGTCCAACAGCCAAGAATTTTCATCCATTGATCCCAAACTTCATATGGCTCTTCGGGTTGACCTCTGGTATGACTTAAACATTTTCAACTTTCAACCTTTCCAAGTTGAGCTAAGTGACATTGACACTTTCATTATATGTAGGTTCACAATAGTGACACTATATAGACATATTATGTCCCATCCATAAATTATGCTAGGAATCATAGATGCCAATTATTATTTTGAGTGTCATAGCAATCTGGTTTGCTGGATGTATTATTAATGTCCATAAAAGCCTGTGCCAATGCATTCTCTTAATATATATGCATTCTCCCATAGGGAGCCTCGGGTATATAAGAGAATGCATTTGCCTAACAATATTTACCTTGACCTTTAAGCCGGTGTAGGCTCTTCTATATGTGATGCTCCCTATATGAGACTTGCATATATAAGAGAATGCACTGGCACAGGACCTATAACACTGCACCAACACAGCTCCCATCATGAAAGGGCTAAAACACCAAACATCACACTCTCATAACATGTGACTGGAATATTGTGTGAAAAATTTTCTATTCTTATTTGAAAGCAGGATTACCTTGTTAGATTTTGAGAGCTATCACAACAGACAGAATATGAATTCCATATATTCGTGAATCAGTACTGGTACCGATATGTCTTTTCACAACACTCATTGGAAGTAGGTAGCAGAACTCATAATTTATTGAGATTTATTATGTATAGAAATAATCATTTCTGACAACAGCTATCACCAAGCCCAAGTTTGGTGTGTCTGTCATTTGCATTATGAGGTTCCCAGAGGGGGAATTTAGTGACGCTATCCCACATGGCGGGCTAGCATCACCAAATGCACCCTCTGGGGACCTCATTCTGCTTAGGCCTCAACTGCTATGGGAGACATAGGATCAGATTGAATTTCCTCAGTTGAAGTTGATGTTTACCCATTAGTTACCTATGCATTTTATCTTCTACATAGGTAATATAGAAACTCAACAGAACGGAAAAAGTAAAAAAAAATTTAATTTAGACTACAGATACTCCCAGAAGATGAGGCCTAAGCAGAATGAGGTTCCCAGAGGGTGAGTTTGGTGATGCTAGCCCCCCTTGTGGGTTAGCGGCACTAATTTCACCCTCTGGGGACCTCATTCTGCAAATGACAGACACACTAAACTCAGGCTTGGTTAGCATGGTCAAATATCACAGATTGGAAGTGTGGGAATGGAGCATGGTCTAGTGTTTGATACATGTGTTATCAGTATACAGTATGTATACTGTATATATAATGTTGCCACTATCTTGTTGATTGTTAGCTTAGATTATATTTTATAGAAATGAATTAATGCACGAGTGAAGCTTGTTTAGCACTGGTGCCTTGAATCTAACAAATAAAACATATCACATTTAATATGAAGTTTCTTGTTTCTATTGTCTTAAAGGCACGGGCGGTGTTCATAGCAGAAAGTTAGTTAGTTAGTATTAAAATATATGTAGTTTTGTTCATATGCCAAACATAATCAGCGCGTAAATAGAATATTGTCGTCAAGACGTACAATGGTGTATGTAAACAAGAGCCTGCTCGTGTTGCAGAAGTTTTGCTTCTGTTTACATAACACAGCGCAATTCTATCACACACGCATGATATAAACGCTCTTTATTATTTACATATCGGGGAAAACAGTAACAAATAACTCTCTTTATGTTTACCATATACAGATCTAAACAAAAGCAGGTTCTGCAACGTTTTTGCATTTACATATAACAAAGGAAAAACATTTTACAATAACATACTGTTTATGCCATATTTCTGATTGGTATAAGAACAAAGTGTCATTTTACTATTATTTCTGTTTATGGCGGTTTTTGACAGAGGTGAATATTTTAACAGCATACCCACCACCAATGCCGCCCGTATCTTAAGCCACAATAAAATAAATTGCTAGATTTTGATCCCAGCCCGCCCCGATTTTTAAGCATCGCATCAAAATATTTTATTAATACTGAATATTACCACCGAGTGTTTACCAAGACCAATATGTATAACCAAGATTAAATTGCGTTGTGTATAAAAAAAAATGTTGGACATGAAACTGATATTCTAACGTTTCACTCACCCTATCGATCCAATCTAGTCAATATTCTTGAATACCGGGACCATTAAAGGCCCAATTAATTTTCGAACCCCCAGATCACATTATATGAAATATATGCCATATTATATACCATTTGAAAGAGGAAGCTCCAAAACATTGTATTTTCAACTTGTTCGATGTAATAAACTGTGAACATGTTGTTTTTGTTGAGATATCAACGTCTGCTCTGTGCTGAAGTTTCTACACAAAGTCTATTATTTTCAAAGGAATGGGAAGTACACTATATATATTTCTATTGAAATAAACTATAGTTTGCATTCTGGGAGCCATAATGGGGGAAATGATTTTATGACTTCAGCTATTTTCTATTACTCTATGGGCACCTGTGATCTGTGAGACCTGAAGGGGGGGGATGATTTTATGATTTCAGCTATTTTCTATGGGCACCTGAGACACAGACGTTCCAAATGGTGATGAATTATAGTATGATAATCATATTTTATGGCATAGATAGTTATTAAAACTGTATATCAAGGCACTATAAAAAAAAAATTGGTGATTAGAAAATTAAGTGGGCCTTTAATATATAATTAAGCAATTTATTTATTATGGCCTTATGGGGTAAAATGAATAAGTTGAAACATACATTGTTGTCAACCTTTGAGTAAGCTCAATCTATTTGACCCAGATATTTTAGGCATATAAAAATGCTGTAGATATCTATGAAAGTGCCACTTTTGTCTATTTCTGGCCCACATACAATTTAGCTGCCTGGGATTTCATTGCAGTTTTACATCGGTGAGTTAAAACACAATTCTGGCATTAACA
Organism: Siphonodentalium dalli; assembly: GCA_032622095.1. NCBI lineage: Eukaryota > Metazoa > Mollusca > Scaphopoda > Gadilida > Siphonodentaliidae > Siphonodentalium > Siphonodentalium dalli. Next base: position 113,048,070 of record CP136062.1, on the reverse strand, counting down.
TCAGCAGTTGCCCATAACTGAACTCTGATTGGTGCATTGGAAATATTGAAACAGTGCACGATGCTCCAGGATTGTGAGTCAGTTCTGGAGTTTTCATGATATTTCCGTAATATTTTCCACTGGAAAATGGCTATGATGTCAACAGCCCAGCACAAGACTTCACTCAGCAGTGAAATCTATTACTAATTTTGCAGCTTATATCAATACTGGTACAGATTTTAAATGGTATATCCATAATATATCCATATACTTCTCTATCAATGGGTGTTTGATTATGTCTTGATTGGTCCTGTGCACAGGACATTAGGGGCCTGCGTGTAGTGTAGTGTCGTTTTCTGCATCTACAAACACATGTCAAATGTCCAGACCTGACAAAATTGAAGTATAAGGTTGCCATGTTAGCCAACGTAGGTAATTTTGAATGTATGCCGTTCAGAATAGACGTGCAAATTAGGCCTATGTGCTTCGATCGCAACCCGTTTCGGTGATCAATCACCTCATATATTTGTAATCTGTATCGACTCTATGTAAATGTTTCTACATGGTGCGTGATCGCTAAATGTGGAACTCAATTGATTCCCTTTTGTTTAGAACTTCAGATATCCAATTTAGATAATATGAGTAAAATTCAATGTCAGCCGGCGTTATGAGCAACAAAACATATATTGGAATGAGCAGAAACATTAGAACAATCGGTCTATTACGTTCTTAAATGGATGTCGTCATGTGCGACCAGTTATCGTCGACACTGCCTGCATAATTCCTATAAATTTCCTACTTTCAGTTTGTTTCCCTGGGAAATCGAGCGCGTTGCACCAAGTTTCGATCCGTTGATAACACTTGTAATTTGTTCTGTTTTCTGGGACCCCCTCCGTGAAGACAACTGTTGTGAATATGTGATATAGGTGTTTGATCTGTTGTGGGGTGAACAGATTAACAGATAACTATACCATTGGTATCGGACTACAATACAATTATATATAGGCTGAACGGTGTACACATGTCCGCTTGTGTCAAATCTTTATGATCTTTATTAAATAATGTAGACAAGTGACTTCCATTCCATGGGGTTTGTTATTTGTTGATTGAACTGTCTTTAAGTGTCTTACTGTCACTTCTTGTGTCATGTTCGCCATGACACAGCTAGATAGAAATTCAATGCAACGTATCCCAAACCCTCCATGAGACTGAGGGTGACTTGCCTTTGTCATGATTTTCCTTAAAAAAAAAAAATCCACAAGTTCCAACGAATGTTTAAGGAGATTAACATTGTTAGCTCAACTTTACTTTGTAAAGTTTGAGCTATTGCCATGGCTTTGTCGTCCGTGTGTGCGTGTGTACGTGTGTACGTAAGGCGTCAACAATGCAGGCTACAGGTCGTACCTTTCGTCGGATCATTATGACATTTAGACCAGAATAATTAATTTTGGGGTCATTCGAAAAAAAAACATGGCCGCCAGTGGCCATATTGGATTTCAAAATTCAATCCATTAGCACGGGCTACAGGCCGTACTGTTTGTCTGATCTTCATGAAATTTGTCATGGATGTTAATATTGACATGTAGATGGGAACGAGTAATTTTGGGGTCATTCGGCCCAAAAACATGGCCGCCAGCAGCCATCTTGTATTTTACTCTTTGTATGACTAAATTCTTTAACACGGGCTACAGGTCGTACTTTTAGTCTGATCATCATAAGTTTTGTCAAGAATGTTAATAATGACATGTAGATGGGAATGAGTCATTTTGGGGTCATTCGGCCAAAAAACATGGCCGCCAGCAGCCATCTTGTATTTTACTCTTTGTATGACTAAATCCTTTAGCACGGGCTACAGGTCGTACCTTTAGTCTGATCATCATAAAATTTGTCATGACTGTTGAAATTGGAATGTAGATGGGAACGAGTCATTTTGGGGTCATTCGGACAAAAAACATGGCCGCCAGCAGCCATCTTGGATTTCAAAATTTAATCCATTAGCACGGGCCACAGGTCGTACTGTTCGTCTGATCACCATGAAATTTGTCATGGATGATAATATTGACATGTAGATGGGAACGAGTAATTTTGGGGTCATTCGGCCAATAAACATGGCCGCCAGCAGCCATCTTCGATTTTACTCTTTGTATGACTAAATTCTTTAGCACGGGCTGCAGGTCGTACCTTTAGTCTGATCATCATAAAATTTGTCATGGATATTAACAATGACATGTAGATGGGAACGAGTAATTTTGGGGTCATTCGGCTAAAAAACATGGTCGCCAGCAGCCATCTTGGATTTTACTCTTTGTATGACTAAATCCTTTAGCACGGGCTGCAGGTCCTACTTTTAGACTGATCATCATAAAATTTGTCAAGAATGTTAATAATGACATGTAGATGGGAACGAGTCATTTTGGGGTCATTCGGCCAAAAAACATGGCCGCCAGCAGCCATCTTGGATTTTACTCTTTGTATGACTAAATCTTTTAGCACGGGCTACAGGTCGTACCTTTAGTCTGATCATCATAAAATTTGTCATGGTTGTTGAAATTGGAATGTAGATGGGAACGAGTCATTTTGGGGTCATTCGGACAAAAAACATGGCCGCCAGCGGCCATATTGGGTTTAAAAATTTTATCCATTAGCACGGGCCACAGGTCGTACTGTTCTTCTGATCATCATGAAATTTGTCATGGATGATAATATTGACATGTAGATGTGAACAAGTAATTTTGGGGTCATTCGGCCAAAAAACATGGCCGCCAGCAGCCATCTTGGATTTTACTCTTTGTATGACTGAATTCTTTAGCACGGGCTGCAGGTCGTACCTTTAGTCTGATCATCATAAAATGTGTCATGGATGTTAACAATGACATGTAGATGGGAACGAGTAATTTTGGGGTCATTCGGCCAAAAAACCTGGACGCAAGCAGCCATCTTGGATTTTACTCTTTGTATGACTAAATCCTTTAGCACGGGCTACAGGTTGTACCTTTAGTCTGATCATCATGAAATGTGTCATGAATGTTAATAATGACATGTAGATGGGAACGAGTAATTTTGAGGTCATTCGGCCTAAAAACATGGCCGCCAGCAGCCATCTTGGATTTTACTCTTTGTATGACTAAATCCTTTAGCACGGGCTACAGGTCGTACCTTTAGTCTGATCATCATAAAATTGTGTCATGGTTGTTGAAATTGGAATGTAGATGGGAACGAGTTATTTTGGGGTCATTCGGACAAAAAACATGGCCGCCAGTGGCCATCTTGGATTTAAAAATTTAATCCATTAGCATGGGCCACAGGTCGTACTGTTTGTCTGATGATCATGAAATTTGTCATGGATGATAATATTGACATGTAGATGGGAACGAGTAATTTTGGGGTCATTCTGCCAAAAAACATGGCCGCCAGCAGCCATCTTGGATTTTACTCTTTGTATGACTAAATTCTTTAGCACGGGCTGCAGGTCGTACCTTTAGTCTGATCATCATAAAATGTGTCATGGATGTTAACAATGACATGTAGATGGAAACTAGTCATTTTGGGGTCATTCGGCCAAAATACATGGCCGCCAGCAGCCATCTTGGATTTTACTCTTTGTATGACTAAATCCTTTAGCACGGGCTACAGGTCGTACCTTTAGTCTGATCATCATTAAATTTGTCATGGTTGTTGAAATTGGAATGTAGATGGGAACGAGTCATTTTGGGGTCATTCGGACAAAAAACATGGCCGCCAGTGGCCATATTGGATTAAAAAATTTAATCCATTAGCACTGGCCACAGGTCGTACTGTTCTTCTGATCATCATGAAATTTGTCATGGATGATAATATTGACATGTAGATGGGAACGAGTAATTTTGGGGTCATTCGGCCCAAAAACATGGCCGCCAGCAGCCATCTTGGATTTTACTCTTTGTATGACTAAATTCTTTAGCATGGGCTACAGGTCGTACCTTTAGTCTGATCATCATAAAATTTGTCATGGATGTTAACGATGACATGTAGATGGGAACGACTCATTTTGGGGTCAATCGGCCGAAAACATGGCCGCCAGCAGCCATCTTGGATTTTACTCTTTGTATGACTAAATTCTTTAGCACGGGCTACATGTCATACCTTTAGTATGACAAATTTCATAATGATCCGACGAAAGGTACGACCTGTAGCCTGCATTGTTGACGCCTTACGTACACACGGACGACAAAGCCATGGCAATAGCTCAAACTTTACAAAGTAAAGTTGAGCTAACAATGTTAATCTCCTTAAACATTCGTTGGAACTTGTGGATTTTTTTTTTTTTTTAAGGAAAATCATGACAAAGGCAAGTCACCCTCAGTCTCATGGAGGGTTTGGGATACGTTGCATTGAATTTCTATCTAGCTGTGTCATGAGAACATGACACAAGAAGTGACAGTAAGACACTTAAAGACAGTTCAATCAACAAATAACAAACCCCATGGAATGGAAGTCACTTGTCTACATTATTTAATAAAGATCATAAAGATTTGACACAAGCGGACATGTGTACACCGTTCAGCCTATATTTAATTGTATTGTAGTCCGATACCAATGGTATAGTTATCTGTTAATCTGTTCACCCCACAACAGATCAAACACCTATATCACATATTCACAACAGTTGTCTTCACGGAGGGGGTCCCAGAAAACAGAACAAATTACAAGTGTTATCAACGGATCGAAATTAATACTATAGATACCATCTTTAGAACTAAATAATTTGGAAGATATTTTAGAACACACTTGATAAACAATTCATTTGAAGAACTTATACACACAAGCAGGTGGTCAAATGGCTCAGATATGGCTTCTCTTCTGTTAATTTGTTTTCGTTTTCAATGATTTTGAAAGGTATTTAATTCTTGAGCCGTTCACAGAAGAAATGTTAAATAAATCTCCGGACATTTTCTATTGTAAGGAAGTTGTCTCCAAGAGTAGTAGATAGCAGTTTTTAAAACTTTACCTGCAGTTTGACGAGGACAGTTTGCAGGTGGGTGTCTACAGATGGTGATAGCATGAATACTTGAACAAATTTCAACTGATTTTGTTGATATTCGGTATATAAGACTTGATCAACAATGTCTTGATTTTAAGTTCGAAAACTGCCTAGGTCCACCTATATTGGACAGAGACTTGCTCAACAATATAAGTTTATGTCAATTGATTTGTTCAAACTTTCCTTTAACCCTAACCGGGCCCATTTTCTGCCCCATATAGTTGCTCAAAGTAGTTATTCTAAAATTATTTTATATCCAATGTGGTAGCATACAACGTCAATTGTATATTTGCATTATACACAGCATCTCCTGTTGGCCGAATCATAGCCGTTTGATTATCAGCATCTAATTCATCCCCAGCTAAGGAGTACAATCGATGTGGTCAGAATTTTTGGCAATATCAGCCGATTGTCATATTTCTGCATTTGGCATAGTACCTGGATACTCATCACTGATTAGGTTGATTCACTGAAATAAGTGCACCTGATGTCTTCATATTCAGCCAAATATTTTTATAGATCATGGATATTCAAATTTTTTACCAGAAGATATAAGCATGCCTTAACCCTTTCAGTGCCAAGTCCGATTTTTGTATCAAACAAATATTTCCTTGATCATTTTTCAAATTTATTGATCATAATAATGTGATACATTGATGGAAAGAAAATTTTTATGACATCACTGTGTGGGATACAGTTATTGATTTTTTAAAGTCAATTTTGTGGATACTTTAATTTTATTTTTATCTTTGCAGCCAATGGTAGGTGGGAAATATGAAAAGAACAATGACTGTATGTAAATATTTTATGATAACTCTTACCATCTCATGATAGTTATATGCATACATAAAGGAAGCATGCAGAGGTCAAGTTACCAGATAGTTAGTTTATAAGATTAACAAAGCTGGAACATGATTGATTTGGGGTAACTGTCCGTCTTGGTGTCAAGATCCTTACACATGATGTGATCAACAGTGCAGTCAATTGCCAGTGATTTACGTGATATTTCGGGATAGCTGATCAATAAATTGCTGTATGGTGTCATCATGATCTTACTTGGTTGACATTGTGGCTGGGATCAAATTTATGTGGTGTAAAGATTATTAGAGGTGATGTTTCATGTGAATTAAGTTGAAGTAAACAAACATTTATATAAAATTATTCAGCCATATGGAGTTTGTGGGTTGTTAAAGAGTACAGCAGTTTGCTTCAAAATTTCATAAATGATAGATGGCTTTCAAGATAAATTTGAGATAATTCTTGACAAGTTTGCCCACATAAATTTGGTCCCGCTACGTATCTTATCAATAATCAACAACAGATTGATTTATTATTGTCAAACCTGGAGCAAGAAGATTAACTGCTATATATGTATGGTTAATCAACTTATATCAACTGATCACCAGGCCATACAGACACAAAGACTTTTGTTAACCCAATCATCAGTTCCACCTGAAATACACTTGTATATAACAACAATCTATAAAATATATCACAATATGGGTGGAACAAGTCTGAGTTTTGTGTGTCTGATATTTGCAGAATGAGGTCCCCAGAGGGTGAATTTAGTGGTGCTATCCCGCACGAGGGGCTAGCATCAACAAATTCACCCTCTGGGGACCTCATTCTGCTTAGGCCTGATCTTCTGTGAAGTATCTATAGTCTCAAATAATGTGTCTGTTGAGTTTCCATATCTCCTAATTACAGAAGATGAAATGCATAGGTGACTAATGGGTGAACATCAACTTCAACTGAGGAAATTCAATCTGATCCTATGTCTCCCATAGCAGTTGAGGCCTGAGCAGAATGAGGTCCCCAGAGGGTGAATTTGGTGATGATAGCCCACCATGCGGAATAGCATCACTAAATTCACCCTCTGGGCACCTCATTCTGCAAATGACAGACACACTAAACTCAGGCTTGGGTTGGAATCACATCAAAGTGGATTATTACAACAAATAAATAGAGCAAAGCACTGAGGTATCAGAGAATATTGTGGAAACAGTAGCTATCTGTGATATTTTTGTTACAGTACAGCAATCAAAATTTTGAATCAGATGATGTCTTAAAGATGATCTATTTCTTCCAGGTCACAATTATGAGTTTTCACACAGATTTGTTTTCTAAAATAGCCCCTCTGTCCCGCAAATTGGAAAAGAAATTCTAAAATAAAATTTATATTAATTGATAATTTAAACTCCGGAATATATATAAACTTTCTGGGAAGAGATAGACCATCTTTAATTAAATCATTATCAGCGGACAGAGTGTGAGTGAACTTTGCTGAATTAATTAAATAGATGATTAATAAATACTAACTATTTTAGTTAGAAGGGTAGGTTGTCAAAATGAAGTGGTTATTTCTTTGAGGTGGAAGAAAATAATATACTTTCCCCAGGTTGCACCACGAAAGAATTAAAGATAATCGCCCCTTTTCACACCTTATGACACACAAAGCCAACAGAGATACTCTAATATCAGAATGGATCAAGTTTCCTCTGTTGCTGCCAGCAAGAGAAATTTAAAGTGAGAGACAATGATTAGACAAGTTTGCCATTTCCATTAGATCTAGAATACCCAGGATTTACAAATCTCATAAGAAAAACAACAAAGTTTTATAATTATAATTATGGTCAACTACTCAACTATGCTTAGAAGAGAAGTTAAAAACCAATGGATTTCATAACCACATAACTCACAATCTGGATAAATATTAACACTTTCATGACAGAGCTGAGCTGGTGTAGCATAAAGATTCTGTGCCAGTGCATTCTCTTATATATGCAAGTCTCTCATAGGCAGCTCGGATATATAAGAGAATGCACTGGCTTACAAGATCAAGGTAAATATTATTAGGCTAATGCATTCGCTTATATATGCGAGACTCAGGGCACATGGAAAAACGGCACAGGGTTTTCACAAAATTTCATGAAGCTCCAGTCATGAAGGGTTTATGTAAAAGGACAATAGTGTATGAAATAATAATCCAGGTTTAGCCACACATACAAGGAACTTTTAACATGTGTTACCATTGCCAATGGAAGTTACCAGACTGACGTGACCATTCCACCTACACGGCCAAACTGTTTAGAAGTTTGTACCTGACATGTAGCATAAAAAACTTGTAGCAAAGAGGAATAATCCAATGTTACCAAGTGACCAAGGCAATATAACAATGGGATTATGGGATTGGGATGAGCGGAGAGAGCTTATTTTGATGGAAGCCTATTAACTGTATCGGAGGTTTCAGCTTGTCTTAACCAAACTATTGTTTACACATTTTTCTACACGTTGTGCCGATATCTATAAACGTGTATGTTTTGGCCCGTAAAGTCACATGACTTTTCCCACCAATTTCATCTCCATAGCAACACCATAATATCACACGTACATTACAAGTTACATGTATGTGTTGCTAAACCTGGATAATAACTCCACGATTGTTTTGATTGTTTTGATGACCTTCAGTCGTATTCATGTGGTAGATGTAACGATTCATTCACCTTCTTTTGAAATAGTTTCCAATTACTTGTAGATTAACTATAGACTGAACTAATGATGATCAAATATTTCCAAATGATTGACCTATAGTTTAGGAGCAGGCTGGTCTATGGGAAATCTCATTCATTGCAGTTCACCCAAAAACAATGATACATGAAGCCACAGATAGAAAGACAGATGGACTGATGAACAATGAATAGTTTATCCAATCGTCATTAGTATCAAACTGATCTTCAAGAAAGTAATTAACATACTTTGAGCAGTTAAGGACCAACTAAGGACCATTGATTCATTTGTAGGGTTGTTTGTTCAGCTAATAAACTCAAAAGAGAGCCACAGGCTGAAAATCATAGTTGATCCTCTTAGCTGAACATCTGTGAAAGGTTTCTCTTCCTGCCAGCTGCTTATATGATATGAACTTCCATACGATTGAAGAATTTATCATTCCTTTGTATACAAATTTTAAAACTTAATGGGAGAGCCCATTAAGTAAATAGAAGGGTTAAAAATATAATTAAAGCTTGTTTAGTCGAGTGTGTTGCGATAAATGCATACACTGTCCCATGCATTGATGACACTTCTGCAATGTATTATATCGCATGAATTAATCATCACTGGCCAATCAATCGCTATCAAATTTCAATATCCATTTTTCTTCTGTAAGGATCCTTATAGAGTGCTTTCATATTTATAATGATCTATTCAGTCTTGGCTTGGTCTGCATGATAATAACTTCAATAACAGCAATTAATATTATTACCTCACAAAAACATTTGACATTGTTATAATGAAACGTACAACACACGACTCTTTCCACATAAAGTACAGAATACCTCCCAGAAATAGAAATATGCATAACCCCATCAACACATCACAGGCACACTCATTCGTGCAAACAGCTGAATGGTATTATGTATTTCCCAATTTCTAATGCGCATTGTACACAATACACTTGACTAAACTGAGCATTATTGCTAGGGCATGATAGAGGTCAGGTAATTTGGCAGATAATTGTTTTGGCTATCGTCTTGCTGGTATTGGTCTGGCATAATTCTGCAAATCATCTACTTCGTCATCATCATATTCGTCCTCACCATACATCTGAAATGATAAGCATCTGGTTAGATGATTGGGGTTCAGCATCAATTCAGCCAGTTGGCCATATCAAGCTGTCAGATTTGTGGAGAGAAAGACCGCAAATATGGCTAAATTACTCTATTAAGCTAATATTAGGGCCCGACGAATCAGCAATTTCACGAATCGAATCTTTTTCAAACACTTTAGTAGATTTCCGGTACCGATCAGATGGAGGTACGAGTAAAAATGGCGGCAAATGTCAGATGATTTCATAACGTCAGTGAGATAACTCAGATTACGATGGAGGTTCATTGAACTTAATTTCTATGACATGATATGAACAATATTTAATCACTGTTTAAAACAGTTTAATATATGATAATGGCACGACATAAGTTTGTGCCATTGCCACTCTGCGTGAAAGTAAGCAGTTTGGAACTTTGGAGTCAATCACAGTTGTTGGAAATTTGTGTCCAAAACCCCGAAAAAACAGATATCCCCACCTGATCTATACTTATTATACTATACAATAATATAATAAGTAGGGCTGGGGATATCTGTTTTTTCGGGGTTTTGGACACAAATTTCCAACAACTGTGGGTCTGATTCGAGTCATTGCAAATGGAAACTCATCTTCTGTGCATGTACGCTTCACCCTGTCGCGCACAGCACTGCACGCGCGATATCAAAATTGCGCATCGTTACTTGGGAATCGCGCATTCGTAAACGCAGTCCTTCCCAGGAGACAGGAGTGATTGCTCTCGCACCCGTACACACTCGTACTTTTCAATTCACAGGTGCTAAAATTTGCACCCGTCCTCTTCGCAAAATACTAATGGCGACTGTAATTGTTGGTTCAATATTGAACTATTTCAAGGTTTATTTAGATCCTTTACCATCTCAGTTCAACTATGGCTTATTAAAGTGTAACTAGACATAGGTCTATTCCACAATGACTTTTTGTTTGAGCAAAAACCCCTCTTACAATTATAGTATGGGTGCCATATTACACCCGTCTTCTGCATTACGAGAACCAATAACTGCTCTCGCTGTGTTTTCCTCGTGGGATGGTCTGTAAAACGGGATTACAGGAACTATATGTAGTATCCCAACTTGGTCCTGTCAGTCGGAAAGCTGAGTGGCCAACAATATTCCATTTCCCTGATAAAGATGTTGGTCGGATTTGGAGACGACATGATGTAGCCCAAAATGTTTATTTGATATATTTATATCGTTTTAATTTTAATTTTGAAATATGATATTATTTGATTGATCTGAGTAACGCAATATATATAGACTTTCCTGGTAAGAATGTCAGATATCGACATACAAATATGTCCCACAAGAAATACTCTTAACTTCAGCAGCTGGGGTCGGGCTATATCGCGACATTGCTGGTTTTATGTGGTGGAGGAAACCGCGTGTATGCTACGATTATGGTACAACCGCGATGAACACGCGAACCATCACAGACCTACCTGCAGGTTGCACGAGTTGCACAGACCTTCCACGAGTTACCAGCACTGGGACTTGGGGAAAAAATATATATACTAGCAGTGAGCTTTTGGGCAACTTACCCTATACACATTGGACCATGCAGGTCACAGATGGTCGCGGAAGGAGACTTAATTGTGTTAAGTATTGGGGATATAATGAATAAGTCTATTCCCGTTGATAAAGAACTTTTATATAACAATTCGAAATATCCCGAATCACCCGACCGATTTCGAATCGAATCGGAATGTAAGATTCAAAATCGAATCAAATCTCGAAGCTTCGTCGGGCCCTATAAGCTATGCCATTGCCCTGAGAAACCACCGTCCCCAGGAATGCCAGTTTAACAAAATCAGATTACTTTACATTCAAAACAACCTTAGCATATATGAAAACAAGACAGTCAATGAATGTTGAGTCGCCACCTGACTAAAGACTGAGAAGACTGGGACTCTGAAAATTACAGCAGTCAGTACTTGTCAAAATCACTTAAAAACAAGTAGTTCGAGACAGGGACATAGCTAGAGGGTCTCTGTTGGGCAGTGGGTGGGGGATAATTTTTAACTGCACACCAATGAAACCCCCCCCCCCCCTCTTGAGAAGAAGACATTTTAAGAAATTACTATATAGGGAAAGAGTTATGTCCCTGGCCCCACCCCTATTTGACCTGGTGACCCCATTTTAACAAATTTGAATCCCAGTCACCCAAATATGACTCAATTCAGACTTGCTGTTCTGCAGAAGATGTTGATTGATGGACGGACAGATGATGAACGAGGAGTGGTGACTATATAGCTCCACTGGAGACTTCATCAACAGTGCCTCTACGCAACACAAACAATATCCAATTACTAAGTGAAATTAATTCCGATGAATGCAGTAGCTCTTACCTTGAGTATTTAATACATAATACAACAAAACCTCTCCAAACCAGACCCTCTATAATCTGAAACACTCTCCATAATAAATGAACCAAATACACCCCAGTAAATTTTCACTAAAAATTACCTCTCTAAACCGGAACCTCTCCATTCCGAACACAAAACAAAATTTTGAGCCTGTAAACAACTGAACACCTCTCTAATCCGAACAGAAAAGTCAGTTCGAAGGATGTTCGGTTTGGAGAGGTTTTACTATACATAATAGATAACACATAAAGAGTCTATATAATTCCCCTTTACTTAAGTTTAGTGCTACAGTTGCATGTAGCGAAATAGTTTTTCAGGATTTTGTTTCTTCATTTTTGGGCTTTTTTGGTGTGGCATATGTTTTCAAATAAAATTAGCACAAAAGAACTACAGAAAATATAATCTACAAAGTCTGATGAGATTATAAGATAATTCTCGCTGAAAAGCAATTACTGACTCACTTGGCAACATTGATGAATTTTACCAATCCATAGAAAAGCAAAATATATCAGATATATATTTGACAATTTCACCATCCAAGATGGTAAAACATTTTGATATGTATCCAAGGTAAGAATTTCTATATAATTCCCCTTTACTTAAGTTTAGTGCTACAGTTGCATGTAGTGAAATAGTTTTTCAGGATTTTGTTTCTTCATTTTTGGGCTTTTTTGGTGTGGCATATGTTTTCAAATAAAATTAGCAGTTGCTCTAATTAGAATAGAGTATTTTATCATGACTGACATCCTAATGGTACATGCAGATGCAAAAAGAACTACAGAAAATATAATCTACAAAGTCTGATGAGATTATAAGATAATTCTCGCTGAAAAGCAGTTACTGACTCACTTGGCGACATTGATGAATTTTACCAATCCATAGAAAAGCAAAACTATATCAGATATATATTTGACAATTTCACCATCCAAGATGGTAAAACATTTTGATATGTATCCAAGGTAAGAATTTCTGCTATTAAATGTACTCAATCCGATCAGATGCTCCTAAATTACTATTTCTTTGGCTTTGGGGGTAAAAAATATTTTATTCCAGTCGAGGAACCAACCCATCAAAGCTCAGAGTGATCAGATATCGATTTTTGAAGTTTGTTATTTCTCTATATGTGCAATAATATGTAGCCCAGAAACACGTGGTCAAACAGAGGGTCCCGGACAAAATTGCGGATGAAGATGGATAACTCTAAAATCAAGTGGTAATACGGTCAAATTTCGTGATACTTTAGTAATAGCAAAATGTTGATAAATAAAAAGTTTTGGGAAATTTGATACCATAGTTGACAGTGGTTAGCATTATATTGCTGCAATAAATTGATCCTGATAACTAAAGCATATTTTGAAGAAATATTGTTGTTGTATCTTGATGGTATGGGGACCATCTGATCGGATTGAGTACCTTTAAATTCATGCCTACAACATATCCAATGTAGGGGGTCAAGAACCATTCATTTTGCAGCAGCTTTAACTCTTTTAGTGCCAGGTCTGACCAAAGTAGTGCTAAATAATATAGTCAGAATCATAGCGTTGTTTGCCAAGGCATTTGATATCACCAAAGAGCCACTGTTGGAAGTTTTATTTTTTTATTTTTTTTTTAGATAATATTAACATTTGGGCTTCGTCATTTTCATAAACAATTAAGTTGCCATGGTTATAGGGTCCTGCAATTCGGGCATTATTTTTTTCATTTCGATTTGGATACATAATCCCAAATCATTTCTATTCAGCAAACATACATAATATGAGGGGACATACAGAACATAACAATGGTTGAATATGCCTGTGTAAGATCTGACTCCTATGTGAAACTTCGACGTCTGTTCGTGATGATATAAATAAGGCATTTGTGTGGGAATATGCGATGTCTTAAAGAGACCTACATTGTATATAAAAACATCACCATGAACAAGAACATGAAGAAATAGATAAACTTTGTTGCATGTTGAAAACATTGTTACTAGTATGTAAACAAAACTGTTACAGTAATTTGTCAAAAACATCTCTAATTGTGTATTAATTAAGTTCAAATATGTTACTCTAAATATGATTTTGAGTATATTTTTCAATGCTTTTACCTTTTCTAATATTTAATGTCAAGTTTTAATTAAACTTTGGTATCTTTTTGGACTAATTGGGCATTGATCGGTAATAGCACTGTAACAGTAATGTTCACATAACAATGGTTTCGGTATGCATATAATCTTGTTATTGAAGAGTTATTAACAATGAAAATAAGAACAAAGCCATTTTATTTTTACATGTACTTGTTGATGCTCTTTAGTTTTACAGCCGTTTATCAAATTTATTTTATTACACATCAGCCCACTTCAAGGCCTTGGGTCCCTTTAAAATGAATAAGTTATATAAACTAATGGATATTTGTGCAGAAATGATTTGTGTGTATTTCACCAAGACGACTTGCATGAGGAAAGCCAATTTGAAATTCGCAATGGCTTAATTCTTTATTCGTGACAAAATTAGAAATCATGTCACGGCTAATTTGATGCAAAAGACGGACCACTAATGCTTAACTACAGGATAATTTACAGCCTATGTTCCTGTGAAACTATATCTTTAATATACATGCCTTTACATGCATGTACAAAAAAGAACAAAAACTGAAGCATACACAAATGTTGGGTTTCCGTCATTTCGCCTATCAACATATCGAATGACAAACGGAGCCATTTTTTATAATTAATTTTCTGTCCATTGTAGCGGATTCCATAGCATGTTATTGCAAGTCATCAGACGAGTCGATGATTGTGTACCTGACACCGGAAGTTGGAACATGCATTTTGATAGGGCATCACTGAAGTTAATTCTATTCTGTAATGGGATTTTTCAAGCATTTGGTGGGTTAGAAGCTTTGGACTTTTGGTAAACAATAGATCTATGAGAAACGAGTAGTGTATTTAAGATTCTTTTAATAAGAGAATCGAATCGAAACTGTAACTCAAAATTGAAAATAGGTCAATCGAAAATTGGTTCAATAAATCGCAGAGCCCTACAAGCTTACCTTATATTCAAATGGAAATTCTCCAACCTGACTACTAAGTATGCTCTTTTTTAATAAGTGAGATCACTGAGTCGCACCGTATTGGATTCATCCAGCCCGTTCCGTGGTTTCAGAGATTCATTCTGCCCTGTTTCCGTGGTTTTAGTGCTACAGGTCAAAGTTCTGGAGTAGCATTTTCATATATGGAGCTAGATCCATATATGAAAATGCTACTCCAGAACTTTGACCTGTAGCACAAAAACCACGGAACCGGGCCTGGTGGATCCACTATGGCTGTGAGTTAGTGTCAGCTTGGCATTAACAGCACTAAACCATTTTAGGTAATATGGGAAATAATAACTAAGTAGAAAAGAAATTAAGGACTACCAGATAAAGCAGTGAAGCAAAAATGGTATGCTGGTAATAGCAGTGGAATGGAAACAATATATCAATTAGACAGGAATGCATAATATATATATCTATTTTTCTATTAGGTAAGGTGATGCTCATACCTTGACCATTTGAGAAGTGTTGGCAGCCAAATTACGTTGAAATAGTGTCATAAAAGGTTCAGAACTGTCTTGTTCTATTCTGAGATAGAGTATGGTGTACTTTCATGATTATGAAAACTGAAAAAAAACTGCTGACCGGTCTTACATCATTAACAATTAGATTTCCCATCGGAAATGTTCAGATAATAAGTTCAGCAAACGACCACAGGTAAATTGTTGAACATATTACCTAAACATTTCTCTCAATAAACTCAATAAATAGGTTTCCTTCTGCACTTTTATTTATCTGTCATATGCTTTTATCACCTTGACATCCCTTCAAATAAATAAAAGACTATTCCGATGTACACCATTTAACTGACTGGGAAAATCCATTTAGTTTAGAAAGGGTTAATATTGTGGTTCCCTTCCCAAAATTTGAAGACGTTCAGTGCCAAGTCCGATTTTTGTATCAACCCATATTTCCTTGATCATTTTTCAAAATTATTGATTATAATAATGTGATACATTGATGGAAAGAGCTCTTAGAGCTCTTTCCATCAATGTATCACATTATTATAATCAATAAATTTGAAAAATTATCAAGGAAATATGGGTTGATACAAAAATCGGAATTGGCACTGAAAGGGACATTCCTATAGTGCAATTCAAAACAAAGCTAGATCACTTCACGATTCACTGATTTACCAAATGAGATACAATTTAACCCTTCCATGACTGGAGCTTCCAGAAATTTTGTGAAAACCCTGTGCCAGTGCATTCTCTTATATATGCGAGTCTCCCATATTTATCTTGACTTTGTAAGCCAGTGCATTCTCTTTATATATATATATGTCACATGATATGTGAGGCTCTGGGAGAATCTCATATACAAAAGAATGCACTGGCACAGGATCTTTAATGCTGCACCAGCGCAGCTCCCATCATGAAAGGGTTAAATGCCAAGATATGCACTTATCTTGATTATTGATAATCTATATGTTCTATAAACATCTTTTCACTTTCGCCTTTCCAATCCAAAATTGTTACGTAATTTTCAGTGATAAGCAATAAAATAACCAACAAGGAATTACGTGCATATCTGTTTTATTTCTGTTTCAGTTAATTATCCCTTTCACGATGGGAGCTGTGCTGGTGCAGCATTAAAGATCATGTGCCAGTGTATTCTCTTATATATATGCGAGTCTATCTAAGAGAATGCACTGGCTTTCAAGGTAAATATTGTTAGGCCAATGTATTCTCTTATAAATGTGAATCTCCCAAAGGAAGACTCGCATATATAAGAGAATACATTGGTGCATTAGGAAGCTCAAATCATTGAAAGGTTAAGATGTAGCCACATTCTCACAACATAATTCACATGTTTTGAAGTGTGTCGTCAAAACTAATTATTGTAGTTAAAATAGTTATTTCTTATTTGAAAAAAAATAAAATTATTAAGTTTTTCCTAGAAAGAAAACTTACTTCCTGGACAATTAATTTTGTACATACGAGGTATGAGCATCGTGTTAGTGGTGACTTACGGTGTGATTAGTGTTTATGCGTACTGATCGTCCTGTTGAAGACATAGTCGATGCTGGATTAGTGGCATAGCTTGTTGTTGGAAAATTAATAGAATTCCCAGTCGAGCCTAACATGGATGTGTTCATGTTCAGAGGAGCTGTTCCACTCGCCTCCAGGAGCGTGGTTCGGAAATCCTGGAAAAAATGGAGGTTTAACCCTTTTTATACTAAATGGATTCTCCCGTCAGTTATAAGAGTATACATTGGAATGGTCAATTGTTCATCTGGTGGGGATTTCAGGAAAAATAGCAGATAATATACATGTGCAGAAGGAGTTTTATCAGAGGGAAAGTTTCAGATAATATTAATATCTGAACATTTCCTGACAGATCTACTCATCAATGAGTATTTAGTAAAGAAAGGGTTATTTGAAAGGAGGGAAAGTGTGGACATGAATATTAAGAACTTTAATAATGAAGGCATATTATGTGCTTATTTCAATAATTCAAACATACTATTTACTATTCAGCCACTACAACCCATTTAGAGAACATTACGTAACATTCAACCATTATGCCGAAAACTTTTGACATCGTTTGTACCCTTTCGTAAAATATGATTTAAACAAGTTGCACCTCGGGTGCTGGCAGAATTTGAAGAAAATAGTTCTTTGTGATCAGTTTGGAACATTAATCAAATTAAATATTCAATCCATGCACTATTTTAATATGTTAGGTGAATTTGGAACTCTTCAACCCCTGAAGCTTATGCAAACATATGATGTCAAAAAAGATACTGTTGCATGCCTTTGCATAGGGAAACCTGGGGATAATTATTGGTGGGCATGACACATAGCCAGCTAATCCACTGGACATAGACTCATTTATGCGATATTTTTTTGTGTTTTCTAATTCAGTGCATCCTAGTTGATATATAAAATTAATTATATGCGTTTGACTCCATTGTAAAGTGATTTAGATATCATTTGAAACATCCCAAATTTGTCCTTCAACACAGGGAATGGGGCGTTTTACATAAATATTTCAGGGTTAAAAGGGTTAAATTAAATTTTAATCCATTAGTAGTCAAGCAGAACATTGGCAAATAGTGTGTCTAGAACTGACTGAAGTTTGATTTATAATTTTCTCCTCCTCTGTCTAGAGATTTTTGGCCGTTTGTAAACCAAGTGATAAATTTGGTGTGGCCCTATGGATAAAATAGACTCAATTAAGAGAATCAGTGCTATATATACTTATATTAGTGTTTAAATATCTCAATATTTTCATATTGATGCAAGAGTTTTACTATACTAGCATGCTTCAGAATTAGTTTTTACCCCATCAACTAGATCATGCCATGAATCTCTACTCTGTCTAAATCATCATATTCCACCAGGACAAAACCTTATAACTATACATGTATATATATTAGTTATTATCTGTTCCTTAATAATGTACTTCACTATAGATGAATGTCCCAACTCAATATTTTATGATTTAAGCGAATTTGTGAGCAATTTTGCTTTGCGCTGCTGACAATTATGGCATTTCTCATGGGTAAATAATTCAATTTTTATTGCAATATCAGCTCACAAAGTCACAGAAAGCATTAAGTTTTGAGTTGGGACATTCACCTATAGTGAAGTACATTATTAAGGGACAGCTAATATCTAAGAAATATATTCCCCGCGTTATTGTTTAGACTGTATAAGGTTCCCTGTCAAAACTTCAAAAAGTTCCCAGGTTTTGTACTGGTGGAATATTATCTCTACGGGCATTAGCCATAGTAGAGATTCATGGCATGATCTACCCCATCAACAAATTCTACAGTAAACTTACTGATAGATCCTTGTGTTCATCAAGCCCAGATAAACCTTCGAAGCACTTAGAATATATTTCCAATGCTTTAGCATGATAAAGCATTTCAACCTGTATATAGTTAGACATTACATGCTGAAAGGCAAAAGAAGAATGTCAATCGCAATTTAAAACTTATTTTGAAACAAAATCTGAACTCAGCTATTAACTACAGGAATTATCTCTAAGGACTTTACACTTCAAAAATAACAAGACGTTGTACCACAGGTACTGGCCAACCCCCACGGTGCCAAATTGAAATATAAGCAGGATGGAACCAAATTTTAAACAAGAGGTGGCATCAGAGATGCTGTTTCTCGTTTTCGGTGGCTTACCACCGGTGGCTACCGCCAATTGGTGTGCATCAGTATCGGTAGACTAATTAATAGGTAAAATCGAAAAATGACTAATTAAGGGCCATAACTCCATCATATTTTATCGGGCCAGGCTGGTTTTCGAACTCGTCCGATATATTCTTGGCAAGTATGTCTATTCCAAATTTTAAACAAATCGGAGGACGTTTGTTGAAGTTATCGCGCTAACCAGCTAAAAATTCACAAAAAATGACTAATTAAGGGCCATAACTCTATCAAATTTTATTGGGCCAGGCTGGTTTTCGAACTCGTCCAGGATATTATTGTAAGACACTTATATACCAAATTTTAGTTGAATCGGATGACGTTTGTTGAAGTTATCGCGCTAACGAGCTCAAAATTCGTACAAAATGACTACTTAAGGACCATAACTCTATCAAATTTTATCAGACCGGGCCGTTTTTCTAACTCGTCCGAGGTATTCTTGGGAGACACCTATATATAAAAATTTCAATCAAATAGGATGTTGTTTGTTAAATTATCGCGCTAACGAGCTGAAAATTCGTGAAAAATGACTAATTAAGGGCCATAACTCTATCAAATTTTATCGGACCAGGCCGGTTTTCGAACTCGTCCGAGATATTTTTGGGAGACACATATATACCAAATTTCAATCAAATCGGATAACGTTTGTTGAAGTTATCGCGCTAACAAGCTGAAAATTCGTGAAAAATGACTAATTAAGGACCATAACTCTATCAAATTTTATCGGACCAGGCCGGTTTTCTAACTCGTCCGAGGTATTCTTGGGAGACACCTATATATAAAAATTTCAATCAAATAGGATGTTGTTTGTTAAATTATCGCGCTAACGAGCTGAAAATTCGTGAAAAATGACTAATTAAGGGCGATAACTCTATCAAATTTTATCGGACCAGGCCGGTTTTCGAACTCGTCCGAGATATTTTTGGGAGACACCTATATACCAAATTTCAATCAAATCGGATAACGTTTGTTGAAGTTATCGCACTAACGAGCTGAAAATTCAAAGGGCCATAACTCTGTAATAAATGTGCGGACGAACCCAATTTTTTGTCTGCAGCTTACGTGCATGGATATGTACTCACACACCAAATTATTTTTTAATCCGTCAATAAACGGTTGAGTTATAAGCAAAACACGTCGCCCACCCGCCCGCCCGCCCGCCCGTCCGGACGCCCGCCCACCGTCCCTCATCAAAATATAAGTCGAGTTTTGGAAAAAAACTCGACTAATAAAATAACTCTATAAAGTGAAAATGCGAACAATATCTTTGAAAAATTGGGGGTATATAACAAATAAGTTCAGCAAGGGAATCCTAATTGCTTCAGGAGATCATACATTAAAATTATTGTCACAATCTATTGTGCAGTGTTGCTCAGTTAGTGTTTCATACACTTAATGTATTGCATAGTGAAATTTAATAAGTTCAACAGGGGTCATAAATCTAGATAGATAAGAAAAGATGAAACATACAAACAACAGACAAATGGCCTGGTGTCTCTCATTTCTCACAGTCTATCATAGATGATGAAACACATGCTTGCAGGGACAATGGGACATGGCTATTGAACATCCATTGGAGAGGTGTCCACCTTGGAATTTCCAACTGAACCACCCCAGAACAACGATTGAAAATTTAAGACCAAGTTGGGGGGGGGGGGGTCATTATGAGTTATAGGATAGCAAAGGTGCATCATTTGGATACATACCCACCTTTAAGTCAAATATGACTTCGTTCAGGAATGTAGCAACAGAGGGAGGGGGTCTGAGGGAGTGTATCACACCCTCTTCATTTTGGCAAAAAGAAACAGTTGTAAATTTGTTGTTTTTAGATCAAAAGTCACAAATTTTCTAACTTTTGGTCATCCAATGGCCATCAGTTGAAAAATTTTAGATGAGCAATAAATGGAAAGATGGCAGCTGGCGAATTTGTTTGCCGAATGACCCCAAAATGACTCTTTCCCATCTACATGTCAATGTCAACAGCCATGACAAATTTCATAACGATCCGACAAAGGTATGACCTGTAGCCCGTGCCAAACAATTTTAGTCATGCAAAATTAAAATCCAAGATGGCTGTTGACGGCCATGTTTTATGGCCAAATGACCCCAAATGACTTGTTCCCATCTACATGTCAATGTTAACATTCATGACAAATTTCATTATGATCCGTCCAAAGATACGACCTGTAGCCCATGCCAAAGGATTCAGTCATGCAAAGATTAAAATCCAGCAGCCATGTTTTTTGGCCGTACAGCCTGTAGCCCGTGCTAATGGATTGCATTTTGAAATCCAAAATGGCTGCCGGCCACCATGTTTTTTGGCCGAAATTTACCCCACAATGACTCGTTCCCATCTACATGGAAAATGTTGATAGACTTCTCCACACACGCACACACGGACGACGGATACCAAGCCATGGCAATAGCTCAAACTTTAAAAGTATGATAAAAATGATAAAATTGTTAAAGAATGTAAGAAAATATGATAACAAATTATAAAATTATAAAAAGATATAAGAAAAATGATAAAAATTGTTATTGAATGTAAGAAAAAATTATAAAAATTGATAAAGAATGTAAGAAAATGGTAAAAAAAAATGATAAAAATTGTTAAAGAATGTAAGAAAAATTGATAAAAAATGATAAAAGATTGTCAGGCCAATGCATTCTCTAAAAATATGCGAGGCAACCTATGGTCAACTCGCATATATAAGAGAATGCATTGGCACAGGATCTTCAATGCTGCACGAGCGCAGCTCCCATCATTACAGGGTTAATTGTAGAAATGGTGCACCATCATGAGATGATACCCACCTTCAAGTCAGTGATCTTCTGCCTTTCAAAGTCATAAAGCTTTTGTTGGAGATCTTCCGTACTGCGAATCAGTTCTGTCGTCGCTCTTTCTTCATCTTTCTCAGCCTGCGCAATGAATCATATACATAATACATAAACCATAATCATTCTACATATTAGCCCTTTGAATTCTAAATGAATTATCCCATTCAGTTCTAAAATTACAGTAATGCCTGAAGAATATGACCCTTTACTCACAGCAGAATTATGGGAAATTTTTCAGGATTTAGTCTGAAATATGGCTTGTTGCCATTCATCATCGGAAAGCTCTCACCGAGAGCTTTCCGATGAATGGCAACAAGCCATATTTCAGACTAAATCCTGAAAAATTTCCCATAATTCTGCTGTGGTTCAGGGGTCGATTATTTAGGACATTACTGTACATATTAATGAAATGGTCTATTCTTCATTTATAAGGACATTCTGATAATCTAAGCCAAAGACAGTTAGAGAAACACCTTATGTTTCCATTCAATGTAGATAATAAATTTAATAAGCAGAACGTTTGATGAACTTATTATCTGAACATCTTTACAAATGAATGCATTTTGGATTTTTGGTCAACAACTACCATTGAAAGAGTGTCAAGTCAGCAAGCTTTACATTCAATAGTCAATATATTTTGGTGATAATGTGTTTTTTACTGGTGTTCAATAAATTAAAATTGGATACATTCAACCATTGTATACGCTCAATTAAATATTGTATGGGGGAGTGCTGAGCCAGTATCGCAGATTTTTCCAATTATGCCATCTAAACCAATATTTGTTCTTCTATAACATATCATGGGGTGGGTCCCATTGATGCAGACCGGACTGGACCATGTCCGGTCCATTAACTAGGTGCTCGAGGTGAATGAAGTACCCTTCATCATATCCAAGGAAAATTAAGTTTACTATATCAAACAAGGTGCACAAACAATGTTTGCAGCATTGCTTGATGCAGGTAGCAAGGTGGCACTGCAATAACCCAGTATATACTTTGAATATTAACTTTTAAAGATGATTTTGTTGTGTATATAAGGCCATTAAATCGAGACAACATTCTGGAGGGTATGATTGTTATCTGAACAGTAGAAGTTATTCTGTTTCTTGCCAGGGTACATGCATAGTGTCATGTTTGGGCCTGGAATTTATATTCAATCGGGGGGGGGGGGGGGGGGGGGGGGGGGGGGGGGGGGGGGGATCAGCGGCGACATAAAATATAATTTTCAGGCAGGAACATGAGACTATGCACCCTGGCAGGAAACAGAATAAGTATTTGACATATTTCCAACAATGGTGGGTCATTGTGTCTTGAAATGTTTATCAGGCTAATTTACTGTGTATTTTTAAATTGTATTGTTAGAAAACAGAAACAAAAATAACAATGAATAGTCTTAGACTCGCAATAGTGTCAATATCGAAGATGAAGGCTACTTGTATGGGAAATGTGTCACAATTTGAATCTGGCAGAACCTGAAACCTGACGGAATCTCACATCACGACAGCAGACGTACAACACTGTACATGTTGAAGTCACATACATACATATAGTCTTTACCGGACTGGACTGGTCCAGCCCGACATGGACCGGCCCAAAAGGGGGTGGTCTGGTCCGGTACATCCGTGGACTGGTACTGGACTGTTTTTTGCAGTCCGGTCCACATCACTGGTGGGTCCTGCTTCTGACGATGAACACTAACTCATTTAATTCTTCTGGTTTGAATATTGAAAGATATACAGATTTCCTGTATTATGGATTGATGTTCAGCTTTGGGTAGATAGGTATGGATTTCTGAGTCTTACTCATAATGAAAGGCTGAGTAATTGAACATACATGTAACTTGTTTATTGTTACAAAACAAGTATTCATATTTGTGTGGATAACTGTTAAAAAAATTTAATTCAGGTTTACCGTTTCTGCCATAGGGGCCTGTAAGTAGTAACGCGCTCCACTGCCGCCATTCCTGTATACGCGCATGCTTTACGTCATGGTGGTATGCATAAGTATCAAGTATAGTTTACGGTATACTACCATGACATAAAGTAGGCACATATATAGACGGAGCAAATGGGCAGTGAGTGGTTGGCAGTGGCAGTGGAGCGGGATACAGGGCCCCAATTGCCCTTGGAAATATCTTACGTTGAAGGGGTGGGTGTCCAATATCGGACAGAAAAAAACTTACATTCCTGGGGTGGTGGGTCCCAAAACTTTAAAAAAAATCTAAAATTTCAACCTTGTTTCCTGGAATGTTTTTCAGACAACCCCCACTCCTTCCTGGTACTTTCAGAAGAAATTTAGCATCCTACCATTGAAAAGAAATACATGTATTGTCATACTAACACAAATTGATGAAGACAATTTAAATGACTCAGTAAACTGAATGCCAGTATGTATTAATGCAAAATGTCTATAACTATGCACTAAAATTTCATCAAATTATTCAATCAAAAAGTAACATGATTACATTTTCATATGCTACGTTGATAGTAAAATTGCTAAACAAGACTGTAAAATGCTACAAGCAAGCATGCACCTGACGTATTTAACTATAAGTGTACTCATCTGACAGTTCAAAGTTGAGCTTCAAATTCTTATTGTTTGATAAAGTAGTCCAAAGAACTATCATAAAAATTCCTATTTCTTCTGGTAACAATAAAAATAAGGATCAAATATTTTAAAGATACTTACGGAACACTGATTAAGCATGAAAGTGATATAAGAGTAGTCAGTGATTAGTAAGTGATTAGTCAGTAATTAGTGATGTTAGTGAATAGAGGTATGAGAGGCTTTTTTAACATGTATTCCTTATTAGCACTTCAGCGCAAATATTTGCACTTTAGAAGCTCAGCACAAATAAATGATTAATAATTAATTTACGCGGAATTGCAACTAATTTACACTGAAGTGTAAATCATTTGTGCTTCAGCGCAAATATATAACACCAACTTCCCTCTGAGTCTGAATAATTGAGTCTATCTCATAGTGTGAGTATCTGCTTCTAACAATTCATACTTGACTCCAATACTTGACATCAGTAGGCCTATATTTGATTGATGTCTTCATGGCTTGAGTCAATTTGAGATTTTATTTGTGCTCCTGTGCAAATGAGTTATGCATCAGCGCAAATATGATGCATTTGCACTGAAGCACAATTGATTTTCACTTCAGAGTAAATGATTTGCACTTAACCCTTTACCCAACAGAAGGGCCCTGTGCCAATGCATTCTCTTATATATGCGAGTCGACCATAGGTCGCCTCGCATATATAAGAGAATGCATTGGCTTAACACATTAAAAATTATAAAATTGTTAAAGAATGTAAGAAAAAATGGTAAAAAGTGTTAAAAAAAGATTTTGTTTAGGCCAATGCATTCTCTTATATTTGTATGGTTCTATTGAGACAGACCGAATATATTTTAGGCTGTTGAAGCTTTATTTGGCCGGTTTGTTGGGTAAAGGGTTATGCGCAAATTATCTGTGCTTCAGTGTTTGAGAAAATTTATTTGCACCTTAGCTCAAATAAGGAATAAATGTTAAAAATTATCCCACAGAGAAGTGCAAATTGTTCATGGCAGATGAATTAAACACATTTTTTCAAATGATTTTAACAATCAAGCCGAATGATTTGCTGACACCAATACGTGCCCATAGTCACCAAATACAGTAATGCCCTAATTAATCGACCCCAAAATGACTCATTCCCATCAAGAGGTCACCCCGATGATCCATATGAAGTTTGGTGATGATCAGATCAGGGATTTGGTCTGTAGAATGTATCAAAGGATTAAGTGATACAAAGAGTAAAATCCAAGATGGCCACCAGCGGCCATGTTTTTTGGCCGATTGGTCCTAAAATGACTCGTTCCCATCTACATGTAAATGTCAACATTCATGACAAATTTTATGATGATCAGACAAACAGTACGGCCTGTAGCCCGCGCCAATGGATTCAAATTTGAAATCCAAGATGGCCACCAGCGGCCATGTTTTTTGGCCGAATGACCCCAAAATGACTCGTTCCCATCTACTTGTCAATGTCAACATTCATGACAAATTTCATAAAGATCAGACCAAAGATACGACCTGTAGCCCGCGCCAAAGTATTTAGTGATGCAAAGAGTAAAATCCAAGATGGCTGCTGGCGGCCATGTTTTTCTGCCAAATGACCCCAAAAATGACTCGTTCCCATCTAGAGATCACCCCGATGATCCATATGAAGTTTGGTGATGATCGGATCAGAGATGTGGTCTGTAGGATGTGTCAAAGGATTTAGTGATGCAGAGTAAAATCCAAGATGGCCACCAGTCGCCATGTTTTTTGGCCGAATGATCCTAAAATGACTCGTTCCCATCTACATGTAAATGTCAACATTCATGACAAATTTCATAAAGATCAGAGCAAAGATACGACCTGTAGCCCGCGCCAAAGGAAATTGTTGACGGACGCACACACACACACGGACAACGGACGCAAACCCATGGCAATAGCTCAAACTTACAAAGTAAGTTGAGCTAACAATGGTGAAATGATAAGAATCTTAGTCTAGAAGCTGAAATAATGAAGATTAAAAGATGTGATGTTATATGTGAACCGCAATACACATTCTTAAATGTCTGTGACAATATTATATTTAACAGCAGAAAAAGCTGCACAACTAACTTACCACCGCAATCTGGTAAAATCAAGATGAACTTTCCTGATTATTATACAATCAGTGGAACTGCTTCCAACAGAAAATGACCAATATTTGCTTCATAACTTTCCAGTTTTATATGTACTAAAACTTTTCTTGTTCAGTAAAAAAATAATGCTCTATCTATCAGAATATTAACCCTTTAACACCTAGTGACGTAATTTGACTGTGTCTGTTGAATAACTGCAACATTGCCCAGGCGAAAACATACAGAATATGTCAAAACTCCAGTTAATGAATGTTTATTAAACTTTGTATAGTCTATATGTAATAAGGCATCATAATTTTATCAACAATCATATTTGTTTATAATATCAGCAAAATAGTTGATTTATTGCAACAGGTAAGCATCAAAACACATGATAATCCAGATATAAAATTAGCAAAGATGCACATATTTAACCTCTTCGCTGCTATGACGTCCGTAATATTACGGACGTAAAAGTACACGTTGTGTGCTATATGGTCCGTAGGTACTAGGGACTTACTTCAGCACACTAGCAGTAGGCCATTAATAATAACCGGAACTCAGAGATTGGTGCATCGGAATAATTGTATCTCGAAGTTACAAACAGTGTATGATGTTCAAAGATTGTGAACAATAATATCCTTTCAACTGAGTCAGTTTTATGGTTCTTGTGATATTCCCATTATATTTTTACACTGGAAAATGGCAATAACGTCAACAGCCCAGTACACGACGTCATAACGTATTTTAGCAGCCAAGAGGCTAAAGCTATAAAAAAAATCCAAAATTGTCCCACTATTATATACAGAACAATTTCCTCCCAAATGAGTTTTGCTTATGCAAAACGTGAATGCAGGCTAGTGATTTAAAATTTGAGTTTTTTTTAATTAGAACATTTGGGAATTTATATTCATGTCACAAGGGAGTAGGGTGTAACGTCAAATCGTGTCACAAGTTGTTCGGGGACATCAGGTATAAAGTGTTAGAGAGTTATCCCTTTCAGTGCCAAGTCTGATTTTTGTATCAACCCATATTTCCTTGATCTTTTTTCAAATTTATTGATTATAATAATGTGATACATTGATGGAAAGAGCTCTAAGAAAGGGTTAATTAAAGATGTGTTCAGGGTACACAGACCTCCAGTTATGACAACATAAATAAATCTAATTTAACATTGTTTTCTGCTTGAGTCTTCTGTTGAAAAAATGTTAAACAAAAACATCTGTGGCAACTCTGTTTCCAAACATGTTAGTTTATAAGCTAGAATCAAAGTAAAAAGTACAATCGATATTGTAAAAATTAACCTGGAACCCTGAATACATCTTTAAAGGGGTACTGTACACTAAATCTGGCCATTCATGGGACCATCTCCTTTTATACTCAACAGAATATATGTAACAAATGAATGAATTTGAGCCATGGATTAGTCCAAAATAAGCTTATGAGCTCTTTGAATGATGAAATCAATATGGTAATTATAATGAAAATTAATTTTAATTTATGACTTAAGTTGTTCATAGAGCACATGAATGTATTTTGCACTAATCCATGGCTCAAATTCATTCATTTGTTGCATATATTCTGTTGAGTATAACAGGAGTTGGTCACATAAATGGCCAGATTTAGGGTCCAGTCCACTTTTAAATGGCCTTTATGTTCAAATGTGGATAGCGGCAGCCACAAGAAAATACTATGCTGGAAAATGTAGTGCTCCATTAATAGTTTTTGAAATAGCAAATTTGAAGGTAATAAACTTATCAGTGGGTAATGTTTCCCATTCACATAAAAAATATTCTAAATCCATAGAAACCAATATAAGTAATGAACGAATGAGCTCAGTGGTTCCAAAGAAATGGTCCAGCTACCAAAAATAGGTTGTTTGTTGAACTTATTATCCGAACATTTCCCTCAATAAATAGGACTCCATCTGCTTTTTTATTATCTGTCATCTGCCCATATTTACTGAACACCCCCCTCCAAATGAAAAAGTATATATCCATATAAATCACAATGCATAAAGTTTAAGTCTGCAAGACTCCTGATAGCATCATCAAGTAAAATTATCATCCTCATGATAACAATTTGTCACTCTTTGAATGAGGGGTTGACTACTTTTACTATTATTTAAACTGCATTGTATTAAGGACCTATAATATACTGTATAGAAAATATGTGCTTTACTTGTTGCAGCAATAATGGCATTGTTTAGAAATGACATGTATGCAAGCTCTTAGCATCATACAACTCCTGCATTCAAAATGAGCAGATTCATACTCACACGCATCTTATTAAGAGAGTTAAGGAACAGTTTAACTTAAATTTGTTCTCACAAAACTAATTTGTCCATAAAAGAGTGAAAATAATGTAAATCATAGGGTAATCCAATCAATACGAAAACTCATTTAAACTGCTTGGCCACGTGTCTCCTGGAAAAGGTGGCAAAGTTCATTTATATGAAACTAATCAGAAAAATACTCATACCTTATTCTGGAAAAATCAATAGATTGAATCCCATATTTGGCCATTCAGCTTGGTGATAAACTAATGAGAATGATAGAGAGCCGCAATTAGACTTTAACCCATTATTACTATTAGGTGCTTAAAATAAGCCATCTGAGTTTAACTATGAGTGGGCTCAGTGACATAATAATATGGCACCAGTTAATATGTATACCAACAGATCTATAGAATTTGGATTGAGATTTCAACAGAAGGCTATGGTTCCGACTTTAACCGGAGTGTGTGTGATGAAAAATTAAACTAATAATTAAATATAAATTGAATTGAAAAAATTGAACTGTCATATCACTCAACAGAAGATGGTAAAAGATCAACAACAATTTGGTGGGTAGAATTTCGAGATAAAATAAAATATAATATAAAAGGATACAATTTGATCGTCGCCGTTAGACTTGGAATGTAGATTTTTCAATTTTTTCTGGTCCTTCACCAGTTTTTTCTGTTTTGACTGCTGACTTGCCATTATGGTCTGAAAAAGGTGAAAAGAATGGCAGGAAGGAAATATAATGATAACCGGACATTTTTCTGGGTGTCGCGTATAAAGGACATCCAGTGCTGTCTCATTGCCCAGGGTACAAAATTTTGCAGTATAAAATTTATTTCCTAGGACGATATGTGACATAATGTGTCCCATCTAGCTCCTCCAAGTGGTACACACATGTGATCATATAAAAATACTTCATTGAATGAAAGAACTAAACAAATAATACCTTGAAATTCCAATACATGGCAGTGTTGCGACTAAATTCCTACTTGCACAGTCACAAAAAAGATGTTAGCAAAATTGCATATGCCATACAAGCACTCAAAAGCTTTGATGCCTTCAAAATATAACATCAGTTTTTGTTTTAACCCTTCCGTTACTGGATCTTCTTGAAATTTAGCGAAAACTCTGTGCCAATGCATTCTCTTATATATGAGAGCCTCCCATAGGGAGATCGCATATATAAGAGAATACATTGGCCTAACAGTATTTACCATGACCTTGTAAGAGAATGCACTGGCACAGGATCTTTAATGATACTTTAAGGATAGTGTATCTCTTCCAGAACACAATTTCAACAACAACAAACTTCTCTTCAAGATTTATGTTCTAAAAATAGCCCCTGTTCATGTCTCGCTAGAAGGTAGTTTCATGTGAGAAAAATTATAAATGAAATTGATATTAATTGATAGAAGCTGTTCCGGACAAGTGTCCTTGATCCATATCTGTCATTTTATACCCCAGAATCTACAGTAATGCCCTAAATAATCGACTCCTGAGAGCTTTCAAATGAATGGCAACAAGCGATATTTCTGACTAAATCCTGAAAAATTACCCATAATTCTGCTGTGTTAAGGAGTCGATTATATAGGGCATTACTGTATATTAAACTTGCTAGGCCCAGAATCTATATTAAACTTGCTAGGAAGATATTATCTTTAACATATCAATATGCCACATTTCCTCTTTTGAAATAGTATAATTAATATATGCGTTATTTAATGTAATTACCTTTATTTGTTTACATTTCATACCATATTCTGATAAGGGCCGAACCACATGAGTTTCCAGTCTGGCAATCTAAAATTAAATGTAAACAGAATAAAATTGAGCATGTTAGAATAAAGACCACATACTATTCTATTTTGTATGCAATATCTTTATACATCCATGTAAAGGCTGAAATGATTAATCATAAACGTTATTTGAGAATTCATTGGAAAAGTCAAATTTTTACACAACTCTGAATTCAATAACTTATCAATTACATAATGAGAAGTTCCTGGAAATATCGCATAATTGCTTCTCCATAGATTTAGGTCAATTAAACTCCTAGACAAAATAAGGAGGGCATAATTTAGGAGTCCTGAATTTTGCACATCATCTTTAAAGGGACACAAGGCCTTCGCATTTGGTACATATGAAAAATAGATAATTTTCTGTAAATTAATTTTCATGTTATGTAAATATTACAAATGGCAATTGTAATTCAAATGACGATGAAATGTATTGTCTCAAAATCTGCTTTGCGGAACATTTTTCAATGCTATGAACTTTTCTAAAGTACACTTTCAAGACTTGTCTGAACTTATACCAACTACTAGCAGATACCATGAATTGCACTGTAACAGTTTTGGTATAAATTACAACTGTTTCAATATGAGAAAATTCAGAATCCAAGAATACCACTATGAAGGCCTTATGTGCCTTTAATAGAGAGAAATACATATTATATATATATAATTAAATTGGTCTACATACAAAGTTTTGTTAGTCATTCCAGTATTTTTATGTTATGTTCATATATACAGAAAACGGAGGAGCTATCATCAACAAATTCAGACTCTGGGGTCATTCTGCTGAGCGCCTATCGCTAAAAAAACAGTACAGCCAAGCAGAGTCTCAATTTTATGCTACTATGGAATATAGGATCTTGTTTGTATTTCATCATACATTAGTTAGGTCAAACATTCACTTCAAAAATAATAAGAGTGATGAAGTTTTTATAATCCACGTTCCCAAATACTACTTTTGGATTAAAATGAACCAATGATATATCCCTCCTGCTGGGAATTCCGCTTAGTCACATGTCCCGGTGGGGAATCCCTAAATCAGTCTGTGATTGCAAATAATTTTAATCAAAGAAATGCATCCTGCTGAAGCATCTGGGGCTCATGTTGGAAAAGCACTAGTTAAAGACTTATTTTTCATGTCTGGTGGTCGTTCATAACGGGTAAATTTTGTCATTTTTACCACAAATCACCGACCGCTGGTCACGTTTGACAGGTAGTCGCTCACGACAGGTCTTTTATATAGTAAAACCTGAGTCCGTACAAATCCAATCCGGTCGTTAAAGCCAGGTGGTCGACTGGTCGCTCAGTGGTCGCCCAAAGCAGGTTTCACTGTACCCTAATTTGCAGAAGATAAATCAAGGTGATTTGTGATTGAATATCACCAATTTCAACTGGGCAACTTCAATCTGATCCAAGGTCTCCTATAGCAATTGAGGCCTAAGCACAATTAGGTCCCCATAGGGTGAATTTATTAATGCTATCCCACGCAGACATGCTATAACCAGGCTTGTTGTAATTGTTTCCAAAGATCCTAATTTAGTTAAATAGGATAATTACATTAAGACCAGATGTGAATTTGAGTGTAGGAACTTTGTCACAGCACGCCACTATAGTTCCTACTATATAAAAAATTTTGAAAATCATAATGGATTTTCATGGTGATATTTTTAGGTAATAATCTCATTTTCCTAATCACACTGTCCAATCGGCTCGCGGAATACCAGTATCAACGTCAGAATACCAGTGCTGTACAGGAGAATACCAGTGTTTTTAAGCGATATGATGGTACCATAATTAGAACTTGACGGCTAAATAACAAAACAAAAGACAATGGAAAGGTATATACGATCAATTTTGTATTTACCCAGTGGAGGGGTCACCTGGTGATGTTCATTTCGACTCTGGGTGATCTGGCCTTCGTTTAAAGCAGAAAAATAGGGTGTACAAACTCGTAGGGTGGAGGTCAAATTTTGCCCTAATCGGTATTCTAGTGAGTTTTGTTTGATTCCTGAGCATAACTTGCGGAATTTGTTTATAAAATTCCTACAGCGGAATTCCTATTGGCAAAACGTGCATATCAAAATCACTGGCGTGTATTAGTTGGAAATACATGAAAATAAATCGAAACGAGGGGCGGTGATCACAGAAAATGGCACGGCGAACTACCAGTGCATGCCAACGAGGGCTACCAGTGCCAAATTTTCTTTATATGGTGAGTTATATCGGGTATATGTCGGGGGACGTTTTAGATTTGGTTTAAGCTATAGGAATGTCTCATCCCCTCATCAAATTTGTGCACAATCGATCTAGAATGGTACATGTGTGGGTCTAAGATATGAAAGTTCGAAATTTTAAGTAGGGCGATACTCAACATTGGTGGAACATAAAGTAACAATTTAGTTGACAAGAGTTTAAATTTCCCTTTATTCGGTATTGGCACTGAGTTAGTTCCATATCAATTGGATTCAAACAGTTAGTTTAAACTAATGTTTAACATTTGCAAATAAGTCTATCGTTAAATAGGGAAGACGTTCTAATTCTTATGGAATAATATTCTAATTATCCCAGCAAATGTTGCATATATGGGGTAGACTTGAGTTGGATGGCTGTGCTGATGAATCAGTGAGTGATTGGCGAGTCGATGGTTGGCTGGATTATTTTTGGTTGATCGTTGCGTGGTGATTGGACGTATGTTGTGGATACGTGTACAAATAGATTGATATATTTTATGACTGAGTGTGCATATGGATAAATCTAGGGGTTTATTTTATGCATATCTAATTTTCTCTTTATTTTTCTCTTTTCAGAAAAGGAAAGCGTGGCAATCAATGGGACAAGAGGAAAAGAATAAAATTTGAAGAAAAAAAACGTGACAGCGGAAACGGACACGATAGTGAAAATGCGGAGCCAGATGTGGCTGGGCCAGTAACACCGGGGTCACAGTCAGGTGTGCTCAGCAAGCAACTTTCATGGGCGCCCTTTAAGAGAGCGATCTATAACCGCGGGATCATCCCAGCAAGGAGAGTGCTTTTTCAACAAGGAAGGCACGATGGATATTTAATACCAGCTAAAGCAACAACCGCCTTAAAAGGAACTGGATACTTGAAAGACATAAAAACTTTTTTCGATCTGATTGCTAAAGGAAAATTCCCGATGGAGAACATTTAATTCCGTGTATTTATCGAGACAGTTCGGTGGTTTTCCCTAAATTCAACCACGCAAATGAGATACTCCGCGGAGACAACGGCATTCTGGAAAACAGGATACAGGCTTTTTGGAGAAAAAATCAACTTGCTAAAAACAATATAAACAATGTATTATAAACAAGGCAACATAACTGATAGATGTCGCAACCAATCACCACGGATTATATTTAAAGCAATTGATTTATTCGCCACTCACCATTAGGCCAAACATATTTTGGCATTTTATAATGTAATTGTTCAGCTACTGTACAAGTTCGGAAAATTGCATTTAAAGTGATATGAAACACTCCGGTAGGGTGATAAAATAGAAATGGAGAACAATCTTGTTCAAAGTAGTTATGTTTACAAATATTATATGTATATTGACAACACATATCGTCATTCTTATATATTAATTAAATGCAGTGACTGTCGACGACGAAATCGTTTTCATTAGTTTATCGCCGATAGATGCTTCCCAAATCGAGTAGTAAATATTTACAATTTAGCGTAGTTCTGACAATGTTTTCTATGGAGGGGTACGGTTGATTTGCTTGAAGTTTCGGTTATGTTAGTAGAATATTACATCCCTCCAGTTGGCATAGCACATTAATGCTAACTTATCAGTTTCACGCACCCGAATAAGTACACAATATGTCTTTAAACTGACGTATCACAATAGTTTTAAGAACAATTCTACAAAAACGCCATATTTTGACATGGACATCATGAAATTTGTTCTATATTTTACACTAACTTTGAGTATCGACGTATATAGTTGAAGTTTCGTACTTTCCTATTATAGATCCACATATTTACCCTTCTAGATCAACTTTGTCGTTATTTTGGGAATGGTGAGGCATTTCGGGTGCCCGGTGCTCTGTATGAAGCGTTTATCGACATATACCCGATATAACTACCATATAAAGAAAATTTGGCACTGGTAGCCCTCGTTGGCATGCACTGGTAGTTCGCCGTGCCATTTTCTGTGATCACCGCCCCTCGTTTCGATTTATTTTCGTGTATTTCCAACTAATACACGCCAGTGATTTCGATGTGCACGTTTTTCCAATATATTCCGCTGTCGGAATTTTATAAAACATTCCGCAAGTTATGCTCAGGAATTAAACAAAACGCACTAGAATACCGATTAGGGCAAAATTTGACCTCCACCCTACGAGTTTGTAGACCCTATTTTTCTGCTTTAAACAAAGGCCAGATCGCCAAGAGTCAAACTGAACATCACCAGGTGACCTCTCCACTGGGTAAATGTAAAATGGATCGCCCATACCTTTCCATTGTCTTTTGTCATGTTATTTAGCCGTCCAGTTCTAATTATGGTACCATCATATCGCTTAAAAACACTGGTATTCTCCTGTACAACACTGGTATTCTGACGTTCACACTGGTATTCCGCGAGCCGATTGGACAGTGTGCTAATGTAATTACTCAGATTAGAGGCAATGTACCCAATCACAAACTATTTATAAATTGCTTTATAAGATTTATAAATAATTTGTGATTCGGTTTTTATAAGATTGTGATTCAGCATCATGCCTTCAAACTGTGTAATTACATAAATAGGAAAACAATTATTATTCCATAACTGAACATTTGCTATAATGCCATATGACCCACTTGTGTGAGTTTGAGAGGTGAATATATGTTCAATTGTGTCATTGATAGACAAATAATCAAGATAAATTCAGATACGTATTATGTAGATTTGTAACAGATGAATAAACTCAGACCCCTACTCACTTGAGCATGGTTATAATCTTGTAACAGAGAGAGATTTTCTGCTAATTTCTTGAATGTGAATTTTGTTGTTTTGTTGATTTCCTCATCCTCTGTGAACGATTGTATATTCTTCGTTAATGTATCACCTGCAGGATGGAATTAAAGTATTAGTATTAGTATTTGGCGCTGAGGGGTAGGCAGGCAGGAAGCTATATATATCCATTATTAATTCGCAGTCAACATAACTCAATTAGATATTAATGATAAACCAGTTATCACCCATGTGATTCTCCAATGGGGAAATGACAAATATAAGCTGACAAAGCTTACAGTCAGATCCTTTTCTCATCTCTTATATGCTGGGACACACGTGTTAACATTTTGTAATAAATATATGTGTTGTAATTAAAATTGTATATGTATGTACACACTTGCTATTGAGAATAAAATATTGTTTACACCAAAGTATTAGTGAATCATTATATAAACAAAGAGCCTGAGAGTGAAATTATTAATTTTGTTTTTAACGAGTTCGGTGACTCCTGGGTGGTTCTCCTATTCTAAAATACTCCAGTTCTAAAAGGATTCATTAGAATGGTCCAGCGCCAGTGGGTTGTATTTACTGGGATGTTCAAATATATACAGATAGGACCGTGGACAGAGAAGCACTCTGGTTCCCCGTTCGTTGGTAAGGATTTTCACTTTAAATATCTATCCGATTATCAATCAATTTGTGATAGTCAATTCTATGAGGGTGACAAAGATAACAATGAAAATGGAGAAATTTATGCTAATAATGGCATTTATAAATTGAAACATGATTTGATGACGAAAGCTTAAAGACATATTATGTACTTGTTCGGGTGCGTGAAACTGTTAAGTTAGTATTCAGGTGCTATGCCAACTGGGGGAATGTAGTATTCTGCTAACATCACCGAAAATTTCCGTACCACTCCATAGAAAACATTGTTTTAAATACGTTAAATTGTAAATATTTACTACCCGAATCGGGACGCTTCTATCGGCGATAAACTAACGAAAAAGATTTCGCCACCAGCAGTCACTGCATTTAATAATTATATAAGAATGACGGTGTGTGTTGTCAAATTAGATATAATATTTGTAAAAATAACTACTTTTAACAAGTTTATTCTCCATTTCTATTTGATCACCCTGCCGGAGTGTTTCACATCACTTTAATCACATCTACTGGTACAAGCCAGCAACTTATTTGTTTTTTTTTATCTAAATAAGAAATATGTTATAGCATGTAAAAACAGACGGGATTATTAGTCATTATTACCAACAAGACAGTGAAAGAGCCCAAAGGTGCTACCTGTATAAGTGGATAAAATGATAACATTACAAACCTTTATCTCTCAGTCTGGCATTCTTCCGAGAGAGTGAACTAAATGTTTGACACAACAGACCAAAATGCTTTTCGATGTGTGCTATTCTGCTTTTGACAAATTTTCCTTGTTTGTCAGTGTTGCTGCAGAAATAAAAAAGTTTCAAGGTAACAAATGACAAATACTATCTGAATATGAAACTCATCAAATATTCAAATAATGAAAGTGAAACCATGCTTGGGGAAATGGAAGGTGTCCAGACCTGAATATGTGACCCGCCATATCAAATCCATTTGGAAGTCGGGATTTTTTTACCCTGTGCCAATGCATTCTCTTATATATGCGAGTCGACCATAGGTCGCCTTGCATATATAAGAGAATGCATTGGCCTAACAATTTTCTATCATGTTTTTTAATAAATGTTTCTTACAATTTTTAGGACATAAAATAAAAAACATCCATTACCCTGCAGGGAGCCCCACACATATATAGAAGCATATAGAAGAGTGTCGTCTGCTCATGTTTGTCTGGGGCTCTGTATGGGTGAAATTATAAAATTGTTAAAGAATACAAGAACAAATTATTAAAATTGTAAAAAATTGTTAGGCCAATGCATTCTCTTATATATGCGAGGCGACCTATGATCGACTCGCATATATAAGAGAATGCATTGGCACAGGGTAAAATAAATCCCGACTTCCGACTGGATTTGATATGGCAGGTCACATATGTTCTCCTATACAGGTGCAATATGTAAGGTTGGGCTTAGGCCACATTTAGGTAGTCTACATTTGACATTAAATTCATCTCAAGTTTTCTGATTATTTTGATTTATATAGTCACAAATGATGAGAAATGACTCACGACTTAACAAATATAAAGAAGTACATATATTTGCATGGACATCTCTGACCTACATTGCTACCACTCATTACAAGCTCAATTCTAACAGTAAAAATTGGCCACAATACTTCTCAGGAAATTTGTAATACTGCTCAGATTATTGTAATTCGTAATTTTACCAGTAATTGACTGTAATCTCATCATCTTTACTCTGGGAACAGTCTGATTGATTCTATTTAACAAAATTAAGGTATGTATTTTTACATTTGCACATCACAATAAGTTCACCTGTCTTAACCCTTTACCCAACAAACCGGCCAAAAACGGCCAAAATGGATATCATTGGAACCGACTCCTTGACCACATTGTGATAGTTACAGTTATGCCCTGTGCCAATGCATTCTCTTATATATGCGAGTCGACCATAGGTCGCCTCGCATATATAAGAGAATGCATTGGCCTAAAAAAAAGATTTGTTTACCACTTTTTACCATTTTTTCTTACATTCTTTAACAATTTTATAATTTTTAATGTGTTAAGCCAATGCATTCTCTTATATATGCGAGGCGACCTATGGTCGACTCGCATATATAAGAGAATGCATTGGCACAGGGCCCTTCTGTTGGGTAAAGGGTTAACAATGAAAATGTTAACTAGTTTTCTATTATCTGATGATTTTTCAATCTGAAATTCATCATAGGATTGTGCTTTTGTTACCCTTCAGTTACATTCACAGTTGGTAGAATAGAATCACTGTTTTGTTTGTTTATTGTAATTAGAATAGAATGAAATTTTTTTCTCGAATTTTGGTAACCTGAACAGAGATGTATAATTTATCGATAGGATGGTATGTAATATTTTTGATTTGTTGTCATTCAAAATTGAGCTTCGAATGTAGGGTGGTAGCATAAGGATGTTCCCATAGCCGAGGTGGTTAGGTCGTGGTCGTCGATGCAAATACTTGATTTTAGAGCCCATCGTAGGGTTCAGAAGAAATTAAAAATATCATAACATTTAACCGATCAAAACAAAACCTTATGTACCTCAACGTACGACTCAAGTCACTAACGATAATGTGGTCATCTGAAGGGTCACTCTCACCTAAAAAGGTGCTGATGGGTAGACATGTTTGCTAAAATGTGCTAGAGGGTAGACAGGTTTTGAATCTTGTTTGAAATGAAATTGTTTAGTTTTTGTGTCTGCCGCCATTTCAGCATTCAGTTAGAATAATTGTTTACATATCAATGAAAATTAGAATTAATTGAATACAAATTGCTGAATGGGTGCCAAAAGTTTCAGTTTCAGTAAAACAGTTGACCTAAGTGAGTCAGTGCCAATAGCACACTGTGTACCCTTCAGCAGAATTTCAAAACTTGTGTATCCTTCAGCACTTTTTTATGTGATAGTGACCCCTTCAGTGTTGCTGAATAGGTCACTCTCACTGGTTTTCTGTGATAAAGTTACCCAGGTTCCTGAAATGTTGTGATAAAGTTACCCAGGTTGGAGAGGATTGTGATAAAGTTACCCAGGTTAAGAATATTTCATGTTTAGCAACAAATTATTCATTTTTGCAATCAAAATGACGAGCTAGAGTACTAATATATCTGAATGTGTGCTTAATAGGGGCTTTTACTTGCCAAAACTGAACAGTATTTCCCTCAGTCACTTTTAAATCAAGTTCTTATTGTAAGATTTGCTTAACCTGGGTAACTTTATCACAATTCTCTCCAACCTGGGTAACTTTATCTGACAATTTCAGGAACCTGGGTAACTTTATCACAGAAAACCGGTGAGAGTGACCTATTCAGCTTCAGGCTTAGTGTTAGCGACTTAACCCTTTACCCAACAAACCGGCCAAAACCAGCCAAATAAAGCTTCAACAGCCTAAATATCTTCGGTCTGTCTCAATAGAACCATACAAATATGGATATCATTGGAACCGGCTCCTTGACCACATTGTGATAGATACAGTTATGCCCTGTGCCAATGCATTCTGTTATATATGCGAGTCGACCATAGGTCGCCTCGCATATATAACAGAATGCATTGGCCTAAACAAATCTTTTTTTAACACTTTTTACCAATTTTTCTTACATTCTTTAACAATTTTATAATTTTTAATGTGTTAAGCCAATGCATTCTCTTATATATGCGAGGCGACCTACATGGTCGACTCGCATATATAAGAGAATGCATTGGCACAGGGCCGTTCTGTTGGGTAAAGGGTTAAGACACCAAGAGTAACAGCTGGGGAATGGTGGGTTTCAGCAAAGTTGGCGAACCTGTTCCAAAAAAAACATGGGATAAAGACCAACTCAGCAGTATTGTGATAACACAAGAAAGCACTATGAGTCGGCTTGTTTCCGTTGTGTTCCCCGAAGGCAGTGCTGTCATGAAAAAAAAATATTGTGATTGAAATATTCTCTCTATATTAAAAGATACAGTACCATAGTAAATGTATAAATCATGTATTTAAATATCTGGTAATATTGAGAATTTATGATTAATGTTATGAATGTTCCAGTCCTTCCCACAAGGAAAACACAGCGAGAGCATTTATTTGCTCCCGTAATTCAGAAGACGGGTGTAATATTGCACCCATACTATAATTGTAAGTTGGGTTTTTCTCAATCAAAAAGTCATTGTGGAATAGACCTATGTCTAGTTACACTTTAATATGCCATTGTTGAACTGAGATGGTAAAGGATCTAAATAAACCTTCAAATAGTTCACTATTGAACCAACAATTACAGTCTCCATTAGTCTTTTGAGATACGGGATGGGTGCGAATTTTAGCACCCGTGATTTGAAAATTACGAGTGCGTACGGGTGCGAGTGCAATCACTCCCGTCTCCTGGGAAGGACTGATGTTCATTAATTGCTTCAGTGAGCACAAACAATTTAAAACAAGGCATCTTCAAGTTCATGTTCTTTATCACCCACAAGAATGCCAACAGGGGTGATTCGAAAATATTTGAATCCTATAAGGGTAAATAAAATAATACTTGTTTAGTTTAATGGGAGAGTAAAAAAACAGGGGGTGTCTGGAGGTGGTAAATTCATTTATTTTTTCATTTTATTTTTCTTGCCCACCATTATTTCTGCCATTCTGTTCTATGGAGTAATTGGAGAGCAAACTTTTTGTTCTATGTGTCCAAGGGTACAGGATTTGGAAGGTGGGTCACTTCCTAATACTGTGTAATAGTCGATTTATCATTTATATGGAATTCAGCTGCATAAAATGACAAAATAATGACTGTTGTATATCTTTAAAGCAATGGCTTAGTCCTGTCGCTCCCTTCCAGTTGCATATTTTAAGTTTTAAAAAAATGAGTTGGAGGAAAAACAATTTTTAAAACCTATAAAATGGTGAGGAGTCAGGCCCTTTTTGGGCAGGCGGGTGGTTTACATACCCAAAAACACAGGTATCATATTATTGAACATAATTGAAGTTGTTAGCCTGAATTGCGAATCAACATCCCAAATAGCAAATCGAATCCTTGTGGGCCCTACCTGCCCCCTTGCCTTGGTCCCACACCTGTCACAATGTCAACCACATGCAGATAACCACTCACCAGGTGACCTCGAATCATGTGCAGGAATGTCAATATAAGATTAAATGCCAATAAATGGAGGCCTAAAAAAATACAAGACTAATTTTTGCATTATTACTTTGGCATTCATATACTATTTTTACATTAGTTCTATGCGCCATGGCTTCGTGTTTAGAGTGACAGCATCTGATTTTAATTCGGACGTCGACACGGCCGAACTGGCTTCAACATGTTTCAGCGGCGCTAATTTCTTATAAAATAGTCAGAATGATTAATTAGATTCGTCGATAAAACTGTTACCTTATCGTTGCCGTTGAGTTGAATGATGATGTGGTCATCCTAGAAATCTAAATTTGATAATTTACCAGAAAAAGCCTTTTAATTGATAACGAGAAACTAAATTGTTTACAAACGGCAACCTGGGAAGGACAGACAACTCGTCAAAAATGTGACGCGAATTATCGTTCCTGGCGCACCTGCCGCATTTATCACGTGATCAAACATGTGATCGTTTGGCGGGAAACTTTCGCGCCAACCAGAAATAGAGCAACTTGGTTGTAAAAACCACTTTGCGATTTGCGCTCACCTAATAATATTCGCTTTTTAAATTTACAGGTATCTAAATATAAATACTTTTTACCTTTCTATGAGCATTATATGTCCTGGTGCAGAAAGACGTATATTGAAGCTGTTTAAGTCATAAACCAATTTACCTTTACCTTTACCTTCTATGTAAATTATTCCTTTGTCAGGAGAACCGTCCTTAGGGTGGACGTGACCACTTCTTCTTGGGCGCAGTCTAAAATATTGTAGTATGTCTCACAATCTTCTTATATATTTACATGTGTAAATATGTTTATATTGGATGAATGTATAGGTGTCAACAGGGACGTGGCTAGAGGGTCTCCGTTGGGGGGGGGGGGAGTTGTCCCAAATCCTAGCATCTAGACCGGCCTCAACTGCTGAAGCTTTCCTATAGTGTTAAAAAATTCAAACTTCATACTCCACCTCAGTTTGGAAAATTCTCCAACTGGTGACCATTTCAGTCCACAAGTTTGACCAAATGTAGTAAAGTATTGTTTTGCTAAACTAATTAGCAGTTTTGTATTGGACACGGGGGAGCGACAATGATCCACCAGGCCGACCATGAGAACATTTTGAAAACTACAAGAAAATCGCAAAATCCTAGCATCTAGACTAGCCTCAAGCCTTCCTAGAGTTGGAAATTTCAAATCTTTGACAGGAAATATGCAAATATTGGTCCAAAAACAATTAATCCCCCCCATATTAATCAAACTACAAGAACATTTTCAACTTATTGATGGTGTGAAATTTCCAACTAATGTTTTGGCAGGTATGACATTTCCAAATGTTGAAAATTTTGACCAAAGATGGGGGGGGGGGGGGGCGGTGAGACAATTTATTAATAATTCTGAAGTGAAATTCAATTGTACTGAATCATAAACAATTTGAACAGCACAATTGCGATTCAACGCAATTACTGATGCATACATTATAATGGGTATATATCCCCTCTAGTAATATTGAAACAACCCAACTGGCTGAGGAATATCATATCATATCACACATTCTTGTTTAGTGCAAAACATTAAAATAAATTAACAAATTCGTAAATTTACAACTCAAACATCCGAAAATTATATAGCCAGCATTGAAAGCTGGTTCATTGGTTCCATACCCAATACTATTCCGCGAATAAATGAGTTTTCAAAAGACCTTTGAATTCATCAGTTGCGGATGATCAATGGTAGAGAATCCAGAGAGTCGATCCGGCCGGCTATGGGAAACGATATTCATATGCACATATCTTATCATTGATGTATTATGGTGCACAGTTTTTTGATGACTTGTAAGTCATGGTGAGCATCTTGAACTTAATCGTCACATCAATAGTTTGGTCTTACAGTCCAAAATTAAAATGGCTCCACATAGTTAACTTTTGTCATCATGGTGGTATGTCCTTCATCTAAGAATACAATAACCCTAACTCTAACCCTAGACCTAACCCTAGCTCTAACCCTAACTCTAAACCTAACCCTAGCCATAACCCTAACACATATGGAGAATGGAGGGTGGTGTGTGGTTTCGTGTATTCTTACGTGAAGGATATACCTCATGCTGTCAAGGGTACATGTGTAGTGAGCTAATAATAATTGTGCTCTTGAACAGTGCAATTGACACAATAACTAGTTATTTCTCCTAGTTGATGAGAAAACATGATTTTATGGTGTCATACGACATTATAAAACTTGATTTTTTAAGTAAAAATTATAAAACTGTAAGATATATTTAGTTTTTGCGAAATATCTGTCTGTGGCTTTTGTTAGTCACTCAGGAAAAGCAGGAAATTTACAACTTAATGTTTTGTCAAGCATGAAATTTAAAATATTGACCCCAACTA
Source organism: Siphonodentalium dalli (assembly GCA_032622095.1). Taxonomy (NCBI): domain Eukaryota; kingdom Metazoa; phylum Mollusca; class Scaphopoda; order Gadilida; family Siphonodentaliidae; genus Siphonodentalium; species Siphonodentalium dalli. Next base: position 113,004,181 of record CP136062.1, on the reverse strand, counting down.
AACCAAGACCCCCCTCACGTCCCTGGAAACATCATCCAGACATTCCTCAAAACAAGTCAATCAGAAATATTGTATACCAGGAAGATTAACAAAAATCATAGTAGAAATACAACATAGTAGAAATACTCCCAATGTTTTTACACCCACCCACCAAATTTCAAATTTTTGGTCTAAATCGACATAAAATTATACAGATATCACCCATATGACTGGGAAATTATCTCCTTTAGTTCAAATGACACTGGCTGATAGGCATTTGTCTACCATATACATACACATGCCATGGAGTTTCCAGGTCAGTGTATGATGAGAGTATGCTATAAGTCTTCCTGTGTGCATACTGCTAAATGGAAATTCTAATGCATCAAAAAAGTGGACAAATACAGTAACCCATCAGAAGCTGATAGGTGCACATAAAACACTATTATAAGGCTTAATTATGCATCCCCTGATATATATCCAGTAAGATATCGCTTTCCCTTGCAAGCTATTACATAAACCGAACATGTGTTTTGGCTATTTGGCTCTAACACTTTTAAGTTCATAACATCTCAGGACAGTGAATTCAATCTTGACTTTCGAGTCACTGTTGACATTATGTAGACATTTCAGTTGTTAAGCTTCAATTGAACTAGAGTTGACATATTTTGAAAATAAATACATATCTAGAGCTGTCTAGAGAGGATATTTGCCAGGCTGCAATTGGAAATATTATTCTATAAATTGCTAATATCTGCAAACCTATGTCATTGTGCAGGAATGCAGCAGGATACACACAATTCCATCATTTCTAACTATTTCCTGATTAGTCTGTCAACCAGTACATTATCTAGCATTATTCCATACAACTTGTGTAGTCTACTGGAGCATCTTCTTTTATACTAAATGACAAGCAGTCACTATGCCAGACTTGGATACTTTAGGTGTTCTGAGATCAACAGATCATCAGAGTTGATAGCTATGCCAATAATTCATTGATTAGCTTGATGCACTGATGAACATTATTTTCTTGCCATTGATAGTCACATTAATGTTTGAGACAGCTGCTTAAAGGACAAGTGAGGACAAGTGTATTTATTTCAGTAAAATAAAAAAAATGTGTTTTTGTTTTGCAGTTATAATATATTTTAAACACTGTTACAAATGTCAAATATGGACACAAAAGGTCTTCAGTTGTAAAAAATGTGTTTTTTGCCTCTCGGACCACCCACCCACCCCGGCATACCTTCCTGCAAACTTTTTGTCCCCCCCCCCCGAATTGAAGTAAATTAAGTGACATTTAACAACTAGTATATTCACTGTTTATCATTATTATTTTAACCTCTTGGCTGCTATAAGTCAGTACTGAGTACGGACGTAAAATGTCACGCTGTGTGCTATACGTCCGTACTGAGCACGGACCTACTTCAGCACACTAGCAGTCGACCATTACTCAAAACAGCAATTGGTGTATTGGAACAACTGTATTTTCCACGATTTTGAATGATAATAGCCTTTCCACTAAGTCAGTTCTATAGTTTTTGTGATATTCCCGTTATATTTTTCTATTGGAAAATGTCTATAACGTCATCGGCGCAGCACTCAACATCATAACGTCATTAGAAGTGAAGAGGTTAAAGGGGCATATCAGGAACTCGCAGCACTTGAGTAAATTTGAAAAATCATAAAAGTTTGTACAACCATCATCACTAAGAAGAACATGGAAACATAATAGAATTTTAGTCCAGGAGCTGATAGGGTACCCCTGCACCCCCCAGGACTATAATTTCTCTCATTATGTTATGTAAACATTACTGTTACAGTACCAGCCATTTTATCAACAAATAGTTGCACAAAATCATTAAGGTCTACATTACAAAAGGTCAGATTAATAAGAACATTCCAATAACAGATTTTCAATTGTAACATTTTTTATATGCTTGTTGATAAAAATGACTTTTACTGTTACAGTAACGTTTACACAACAAAATTATGGTTTCAACATGTAAAATCTTGTCACTAGAGATTTTTCAATTATAAAAAATATATTGATCTATTTTTCCATATTTTTCTTAGTGATGATCCAGGGATGTGGACCGGACCGCAAAAAACACATATATCAAAGTAAGGTTTAATACATTTCCCTTCATTTAAGTTATTTTATGATCATTGGACCAATCCAGGCAAGAATACCATACCACCAAGAGCTGGACTGGACCCAACTGGACCGCCTCTTCACTGGACCGGACCACCACTGGCAGTCCAGTCCGCATCCCTATGATGGTTTTACAAACCTTTTTAATTTTTCACATTTACTCACTGTGAGTGTCTTATAGAATTTTATTATTTCTTTATTTATTTTGTGTCTGTGTGATACTGAGGTTCCCAAAAATAAAAACAAAATGTGATAAATTAATGAGGATGAGCTCTTGACAGTATACATTTCTGCGCACATCTGGAAAAAGGAGGAATATTAGGCCTATACCTGGTTAACTTTATCACCTTTATGACACTATTTTACAAAAAATATTTTTTATTGAGTAAATTTGTGGATTCTTATGTTATAAATGGGACTGTCTATGACCGGCCTTTCACCGCAACCAGGTAAGCAATTTCTTGCTACATTTCTTTATGAATCTATTTACAATTTGGGTAACTTTACCACAAAAAATTCATCCATATAAAGTGGTTCCTCCCACCAATGGGAGAGTCAAACCATTTCATATCATTTATTAGTTAATGATCAATCATTGGATAAGGTTAATTGTATTTATTTAACCCTTTCATGATGGAAGCTGCGCTGGGGCAGCATTAAAGATCATGCACCAGTTACATTCTCTCAGATATATGAGTCTCCCATAGGAAGCCTCGTATATATAAGAGAATGCACTGGCTTACAAGGTCAAGGTAAATATTGTTAGGCCAATTAATTCTCTTATATATGTGAGGATCCTTATGGGAGACTCGCATATAAGAGAATGCATTGGCACAGGGTTTTCACAAAATATCAGGAAGCTCCAGTCATGAAGGGTTAAACTTTTAAAGGTACTCAATCCGAATTGATGGTCCCCATATCATCAGATTCCAACAACAACAAAATTTTTTGAAATAACGCTTCAGTTATCATAATTAATTAGTTGCCCAAAAATAGTGCTAACTATAGTATAAAATTCCCCAAAATGTGTTATTTATCAACATTTTATTCAACAAAATTTTTCCGGATTGTCAAATATCTAACACTCAAAGCCACTTGATTTTAGTGTTATCCATCTTCATCTGCAATTTGGTCAGAGACCGTCGTCTTGAAGAATATTTGCCAGACTACCAAAAATGACATATCTTGGGAAATAAATTTTAAAAAATGACATCTGATTACTCTTGATCTTTGATGGGTGGGTTCCTCTCTCCCCCCCCCCCCATGACTGCTCATAGCTGGTCTGTTGTACAGATGATTGATCCTGCTTAAATAGAGTTAGACTGTATATAATGTATATAATATAAATCCATGAATTCAGGGAAATCCCTGAAAAATTTCTTCTTAGTGTGCAAGAAAATCACAATACAACAAGTTTGTGTGGGAATGACTTTTATTCATTAAAATATTACAAAATCAAAATATTTAATATATTGGACAAACTGTCTAAGCATGAACATTGAAATTACATCTACATATTACTGTGGATATTTATCCATTACCTAAAATGCTAATATGAAAGTGATTGGCTGGAAGAGAGCTGAATGGAAATAGAACTAGTTTAGAGAGCATGGTAATATTTCCCACCATCTTAAAGATGGTATATCTCTTCATTATAACAAGTTTTATATAGCTTCTGCATGGGTATAAAATAATAAATATGAATGAAGACCCCTGTCCAGAAATGCTTCTATCAATTAATATTGATTTTATTTCTAATTTTCTGGTATAATATACAAACAATCAATTTGTGACATTTTATGGCTCATGTTCATTTGGAGCTTAGCATGGGACATAACTCTATCTAAAAATAATAATGGTGATATGCCCCACTTGATTATAGCATTATATAAGAAAATATTGATATAAAATCAATATGAATCGATAGAAGCATTTCAGGACAGGTGTCTTTGACTAGTATTTATTATTTTATACCTTGTAAACTATATAAAACGTGTTTAGGACGAGATACATGTAGACCATATTTAAGTCAGAATAATAACCAAATAGACTTTCCAAATAGCAGGTTTTTTTTGGTGGGGGGGGGGGGGGGAAGTATTTTCCTCCCAACTTTAGTGAAATTATGAACAGTTGAAAATCACAAACTAAAATAGGTTGCGATTGTTAATTTTCCTGCTCCAGATTGCATGATTTAGGCAACTTAACAAGCCCATTTTGCTTTGCATCGCTTACAATAATAGTATTTCCCCAGGGTTATCAATTCAGGTTTATCACAAAATCAGCCCACAAAAGTTTCATAATTCATGTAATTCTGAACTGGGACTTTCACCTACTGTAAAATACATTACCAAGGAACAGGTATTAACAAAGAAATATGATACCTTCATTATTTTTTCATGTTTATATAAAGTTCCCTGTAGGAACTTCAAAAGGTTTTTGAACTGGGTGGAACAATGATCTAGGGGAGAAGCCTGAGTAGTGATTCATGGCATGATCTACATTTTAACATCACTGCAGGACATCAAGACTTATTCTAGAGGACATACAGTAATGCCCTAAATAATCGACTCCTTAACCACAACATAATTATGGGTAATTTTTCAGGATTTAGTTGGAAATATGGCTTGTTGCCATTCATCGAAAGCTCTCACTGAAAGCCATATTTCCGACTAAATCCTGAAAAGTTACCCATAATTCTGCTGCGGTTAACGAGTCGATTATTTAGGGCATTACTGTAGATCAGTGACTGGTGCAGTGATTCATAATGATACTGACAAGATTAATAACAAATAAAAACTGCATCTATAAATTAAATTTACTTGAGAATTTTGTAGGGTGAAGTATTTTCATTCTGTTTCTCATAATATTCGACAAAGTTGTAAAATTAGGGCTCATAATATTCGACAAAGTTGTAAAATTAGGGCTGTCAGGATGAACATAATTCATAACCAATTATTTTTTGCGAAAAAATTGGCTGCAGTTGTCCTAAATGATCTCCACAAGAGAATGCAATTTCAGTCAATACTATGTGAAAAGAAAATAGTCACTAGGAATCGGATTCATCATTGTTAACCCATAAACCCTTTCATGATGGGAGCTGCATATATATTTACCTTGACCTTGGCTTACACGGTCAAGGTAAATAATGTTAGGCCAATGTATTCTCTTATATATGCGAGGCTCCAACAGGGGCACAACAGATTCATCTGCACACTCCTTATAATATGTAGTGGTAAACTAATTTCCAGATATTGGCTTTTCCAAATGCTTGGGGATTACACTTTTAGAGATTGCGTTCAAGGGGAGTCTGAAACTATTTCAGTTATTTTAACTGGTAATTGGGAATAGATACAGCATTTATAAACCAAAGAAGACCATTATCTTTAATCACACAGTATGATATTTCCAATATTTTAAGACAGTTTGACCGGTGAAAAAAAAAATTACTTGTCTATAAAACAAAGTGAGTCAGAGACAGACAGAACTTAACCAAGGTTGTTTCCAATCAAGATTATTTTCTTAAATCAAACAAAAGGCCCCAATTTTTGGCATTAAAATACAAAAACAATTGGAATACAATCATTAAATGAAAGTGTCAATGACACTGTAACTCAACTTGAAGAGGGGATAATTTCATGTGTTACAGTCATTGGTGCGATTAGGAATGTGGAAAGGTGAAATGAAAAAGTAATACTAGTTGTCAACATGAAGAGATATATATAAAGTAAAATCCAAGAGGACCATTGGCGGCCATGTTTTTCAATACATGTATAATTATAAAAAAAAAATTATAGCTCGCATTTAGTGGTCACCTCGAACATCAGTATGAAGTTTGGTGATGGTTGGGTGATGGATGTGATTTGTAGAGAGTGTCAAAGTATTGGCGGCCATGTTTTTTTGCTGAATGACAGTGCCCAAAATGACTCGTTCCCATCTACATATCAATGTCTGCAGCCATGACAAATTTCATAATCATCAGACCAACGGTATGGCTTGTATAGCCTATGCTAATGGATTTACATTGTTTAGTACTGAAAAACAAGATGGCCAACGGCAGCCATGTTTTTTGCCAAATGACTCCAAAATGACTCGTTCTCATCTACATATCAATGTCAATATCCATTACAAATTTCATTATCATCAGACAAACGGTATGGCATGTTGCCCGTGCTAATGGATTGAATTGTGAAATCCAAGATGGCCACTGGTAACCATGTTTTTTTGCCAAATTACCCCAAAATGACTCTTTACCATCGACATGTCAATGTCAACAGTCATGACAAATTTCATATTGATCCGATCAAAGGTAAGACCTGTAGCCTGTGCTAATGAAAATCGTTGTCAGACACACATACGCACACACAAATGACTGATACCAACACATGGCAATGGCTCAGAAGTTGACCTAAAAATATACATCTCCTGTGTTAAATCATTCAGGCAACTAGATGCCAGATGAAACCCTAAACAAAATGGAATACCATGTCCTCACTGGAGGTTTTTTCAAGTTGGTGTTTGAGAATTCAATCCCTGAATCCCACATAGCTAGAGGGTCATGGTTGATGCCACTCTAAAGTCTGAACCCAGCGCACCACAGAGTGATAACGAATTAACCCTTTTATGATGGGAGCTGCGCTGGTGCAGCATTAAAGACCCTGTGCCAGTGCATTCTCTTATATATGCAAGTCTCCCATAGGCAGCCTCGCATATATAAAATAATGCAATGGCTTACAAGGTCAAGGTAAATATTGTTAGGCCAATGTATTCTCTTATATATGCAAGGCTCCCTATGGGAGATTCGCATATATTAGAGAATGCATCGGCACAGGGTTTTTGCTAAATTTCAGGAAGCTCCAGTCATGGAAGGGTTAAGGGCCGCACCAGTTACAATAGCACATGCCAATAACTTCAGCATGCCTGGATGATAGATTGTACAGCAATGCCCTAAATAATCAACTCCTTAACCACATAAGAATTATGGGTAATTTTTCTGGATTTAGATGGAAATATGACTTGTTGCCATTCATCGGAAAGCTCTCAGTGAGAGCTTTCCGATGAATGGCAACAAGCCATATTTCTGACTAAATCCTGAAAAATTACCCATAATTCTGCTGTGGTTAAGGAGTCGATTATTTAGGGCATTACTGTAAGCTTTGAGACTGTAGAATTGACTAGCCACGAATAAAGACAAACACCAATATAATATCATTATGAAGAATGAGTATCAAAAATATTTCTCAATATTATTTTTATATGTGAATCGAGTGAAATATGTCTGTAAATCCGAAAATGAGTAAATGATAGTGCAAGTTGCATTATGTTATTAGTAGTGTGGTCGTTGAAGCTGAATTTGGGGATCAACCTGGAATAAATTGGATACAAGCTGATCATTCGAAATGGAAAAGTCTCAGGAACAACATATACAAAATCTGCTGTGGGGAAACTGCATCCAAAGTGGTTGTCTATATTACATCAGTTCTCGAAAAAGTCAAAATACAATACATTGTGGCATCGGAATTACGCAGTTATTTCAGTTTGTGTGAAATTGGAATAGGGGACTGAATAGTGACACAAACATAAAATAATACAATCGCAGCTATGAAATGGCTGTCAAAATAGACACAAATCCAAGCCATGCCACGAATAAAGCAACATATTGATAACCACATAGGAGATACGTATTTGTAATATACAAGTCTGTTGTTAAATATCTTTAGAGGTACACATTTCCTTCTAAAAGATTTATTGGTCACTGCAATGCAAGTCAGACCCCCCAATGATTTAAGTCTTTAAAGTTTGGGTTTTCTGCTTATCCAACATCCAACTGTCGGGGTAAAAATAATAATTTTGGGCAGGCAACACACAAAGTAATGTTTCGCCACACAGTGCATGGTAGTTTCATTCGGCATGATCATTAATTATTGAATGTAATGCAGAAACTGAAGTGCATACCCATCCGGTATAAATACTAGTTACATTTCCAGAATGTTCAAAACTCTCCATGAAAATAAATGATACACATACGTCACAATGCTTATTATACTATAAAGAAATCACTCATATCATCAATATATTAGCACTGCATCTCACCAGATCAAAGAGACAGTATATATCGTACAGTTTATGTCAAACTAACTTTCATGTTGCTACCAAGGCCATTTTGTAACAGACATTATACAAATATGTTTTATGACTAAGCATTTTTTTGTGTATATTTCAATTTATTACGAATTTGGCATTAATTGGAGCATTTACCACAGAAATTCAGCATTTTCTGATACCAATAGCTATTGTTACGCCATCTTGGATCCTGAATTTTCCCACAAGCAGATTTTTGATATGTTGTTCCTGGTGTTTTTTCCATGTCGAATGACACCAAAATCAGCTTGTATCCGATTTATTCCAGTTCAACTCACCCACAACCACACTATAGGCCACAACAATGAAATGGCCTGGTTTACGAATATCTGGTTTGATAAAAATTAGATGCAGCAGGGAAATTAAAAAAACAAAAAGATAAAATTATGCATCACCACCAAAACAATTGACAAACAGCAGAATTTTTAAAAACTGTTTAAATGGAAAAGAAGGTAAAAGCAAAAAAGAGACTGCCATGAAATATTTTCTTCACCGCTCTGACCACTTGCTTCATATTTTTAATCAGTGTGTAATCATATAAAAAAGTATTATTGTTTTTTTACAATATTTAGGAGGGGTTTGTAAATTGCTATTAAATTGCTGTTGCCATTTGTATTAATAACATACTGAGAATAATCTTCAGGGGAAAATTCACATCCCAGAAAAATTTCACTCTGCTCATAAAAACTATCACCAAATTCAAGCTGCAAGATTACATCATTGTGGCTGATTATGATGCCAATCAATAAATATAGACAAATTCATTAGAATGCTGGATAATCAAAATTTGTTGAACTCTCCATAACTTTAAATGCCTCTCTCAGAGGCTCTCTGTTCCATAAATATTGGGATATCAGGAACAAAATCAGAGGGTACCAGTTTTGGTAAATTAATTCATACTCCCAAGCGTACACTGTGCACAATATTAATGATGATTTTAGCTATCATGAGTAACTCCCATGGCTATGATTAAAACCTGCAGCTTCCTAGAAGAGCAATGGATTTCCTGAATCGACATGTTTCCAATCTTAGAGTACTTTATCAGAGACAACACAATCACTGAATGCTTCCTGGAGTATCATGTCTTTAGCAAACCTAATTGCATTTGCTATACATGTACAATGAGTACCATGTTTAGCTCACTTGATAAGTTTGCTATACATTGTTGAGATGGAGTACCATGTTTTTAGCACACTTGATGCATTTACTGTATGTACACTGTTGAGACCGAGTGCCACATCATTAGCACACTGTGGCAGTTACTGTACACGACTGAGACTCGCTGAGTACATTTGTGGTGTTTACTGTACACTGTCCAAGCTGTACAAGTATCGACATCCATGAACATTATTGACAGACCTGCAAGAAAGAATGAAACTCTTAGTAAAATTTAATCCTTTCACCAAGCCTTGAAATAGGGTGTCTGTCATTTGCAGAATGAGGTCCCCAGAGGGTGAATTTAGTGATGCTACCCCCGCATAGTGGGCTAGCATCACCAAATTCACCCTCTGGGGACCTCATTCTGCTTACAACTCAGCAGAATGAGGTTCCCAGAGGGTGAATTTGGTGATGTTAGCCCGCTATGCGGGGTAGCATCACTAAATTCACCCTCTGGGGACCTCATTCTGAAAATGACAGACACCCTATATTAAGGCTTGCCTTTCACTCTGAATGGATTCTCCCTTTCAGTGAATGGATTCTCCCATTCAATTCTCAAAGCACACATGAGAATGGTCTATTCTTCGTTTTCTGGCATGTTCAGATATTATAAGCAGAAGACAGGGCGAAAACACGCATTCAAACACGCATGGAAATGTATACATGTGCGTAAACAGGTCAGACACATCCTGAAGCTATTATAGCAACCACAAGCATGCGAAGCGTGCGTTGGTGCTTATACCGTAGGCGCAGGTGAATGATGACGACATATAATTTTTATCTATTTTCTATAGCGATGAGCCAAATTCCGGCGGGGTGTATATTTTTGTGTGAAATTTACACGTGACTTCCAGTTAGCAACTGTCTGGAGATTGTAAAATTCCGGAATCGCCAGTGGACCAACGATATGAAAATAAAATGGTCAACTTCCAAAGAATTCCCATGTGAGTTAGGCATAATTGTTTCAATTAAACCAATTTTGTTAGTTTAATAGCTTAGGCCAAAACAAAATGAATGCGTGTTTCCCGTAACGAGCCCAAAACAAATAGGGGCGGGCGGTAGGCTTTTCATTTTATTTTATTTTTTAATTTTATTATGGTCTCGTGTGGGCCATGCCTAACCACCATGAAACACCATACAATGACCCGAGCAACCAACAAATTGTTGATAAAACTGATATATGCTAACAAGATATATTTATATGACCTTATATATATTTTTACGAAATAAGTTTAATTATTAACCAAACAGTAAATATATCGTAGATATAAAATATCTAGTTTGATGCCAACAAAATGGGAATGACAATTATGTGTCCCCAGGGAGCAGTATTAAAAAAAATATCTCCCCGATAAGAAATTCTCCTATCAGAGTCGGGGTACAATGTTTATTTAGTGATACATTGTAGTTGCCATTCATTTCCCTGGCCACTGTAGCTTCCTGCTGCGCATGTCTTATAAGTCACAGCCGGCTACAGCTTTTTTGCTCAAATACACTCAACAATACTCCATATAAACGCAAACAGCGAAGAGGAACGATAACCTGTAATCTTCCGGTATTGCGTCCGGTCGTAATTTGACTTTCTGTTTGAAGAGTGACGAATGTGGCTTTGCGAAAAATATATAAATATATCAAAGATATAATTTATCTCGTGAGGTGAATTAGATAAAATGGAACCACGTGTACATAGTTTGGTTATCAGCGCGGTCGGTCGGTTTATAGATTGATTTTTTTTATTTAAAACCAATAAAATTAACTTGGGTCGGGAGGTTTTGAAGACAGTCGGTCGGGTTACGGGAAACACGCATTCATTTTGTTTTGGCCTTAATGAAAACCAGAGAAGACGTCATGACACGGTTCATGACGTCATTTACATCATGTTGGTTGTGTGGGGCAGAATCCAGACAAGATTGCATAATCCATGACAATACTTATCATCTCCACCCAGGCCATTGCTTGCTGTTACATAAATTATTCTAAGTGTTATGTCGCCGATTAAAAGCAAATTCGGGGCACAGCGGTTGCTCCACTACGTGTCACGTACGATTCATATTAGTTATATTCAACTATAATACTTGAATGTGGATATTGCCATATTGAGAATTCGATAAAAGAGGGATAATCCAAAATAATATATCACAACAATGATTAAAAAAATTCATTAAGTTATATGCAGTTAAATCCAGGATGTGCCTGACCTGATCAATAGGATCACGCTTGCAAATCGAGTGTCTGTCGTTTGCAGAATGAGGCCCACAGAGGGTGAATTTAGTGATGCTATCATGCACGGTGGGCTAGCATAACTAAATTCACCCTCTGGGAACCTCATTCTGCTTAGGGCTCAACTGCTATATAGGATACCTAGGATCAGATTGAAGTTCCCCAGTTGAAGTTGGTGATGTTCACCCATTAGTCACCTCTATTATGCATTTCATGTTCTGAAAATTAGGGGGTATAGAAACTTCCAAAGAAGGGAAAAGTAACTAAAAACAATGTTAATTTGAGACAAAAGATACATCCCAGAAGATGAGGCCTAAGCAGAATGATGTCCCCAGAGGGTGCATTTGGTGATGCTAGCCTGCTTTGCGTGATAGCATCACCAAACTCACCCTCTGGGAACCTCATTCTGCAAATGACAGACACACTATTTGAAGGCTTGAATAGGATGTGGTGACAATTCTTGCAGTTGGTGAAGTTCTTGAACTGGTAGAGTTACCAGTCCTGTAATCAAATAGTTTAATGTTTTTCTTTTATTGTTTATTCATATTTTTATGTAGCCTCTTTAACCCTTTCAGTGCCTAAGAGCTCTTTCCATCAATGTATCACATTATTATAATCAATAAATTTGAAAAATGATCAAGGAAATATGGGTTGATACAAAAATCGGACTTGGCACTGAAAGGGTTAATACTGTATACACCCATTAGTAAGCCCATCCCTGTGGATAAGTCCAGTCTATGTTTTGGCTCCCAAAAAAATCATGGGGTGGTCCGTGAAGATAAGTCCACCCCCATTGTATGGAAATTAGAGGATGAGTATACATTGATGTAAGGTTAACTCTGAATCAAGTTCAGTTAACAAAAATTCCTGCACATATCCCCATACACATCAAATAAATATGCTCTCTTTATCTACAATATATATTGAAATATGACCCAATGAAATAAAAAGAATACAAAGAAAGTTATATTTGTTATTTTGTTCAATGTATTTCTTCACAAATAAAATGTGCCCACTATTTTACTCTTCAAATTATTTTCAATAAATAAAATAATATACAACATAATTCATACAAAACAGGACATTAGACTAGCACTTACAAATGCAAATTGAGGTTTAGCATGTGGGCGTCCTTGAATCAGAAGCCCAGCCCCAAGATTTTGTGTAAAAAAAAATCCCCCCCCCCCCCAATTGCTTTACACAATAAATATTTCAAATAAAAAATATCTTAAAATAATTGTCAAAATGCGAATTTAAAAAAAAAATGATGTCCCTTTAAGTTCGAAATTTTAGAAATGGATAAGTTATATGTGTACATGTCTTACTTCTCAAGGCATTGGAGCAGGCTGCAGCGTTATCCGGTTCTGCCGCAGCATTCTATTGTTACACTCTCTCAATGCTCGTTCAGCTGCTTGTTTGCTTTGAAAACCGATCAGTGATGTCATTGCAGTGGGCCGTCCTTGCAATTTCACAGAGTCATCGACAGGGTTATATCCCCTGAAAAAGTTGATAACCTCCAAAGTTGATGTTGAGAAAGGAAGATTTGTACATCGTATGAAAAACAGTCGTTTTCCTTGTAAATTAAGTTGACTTTGAGGAAGAGGGTTTGACTCAGTTGTAATGGGCGTTGATGATGTTTTTGATGATGATGCTTTTGTTGTTGGCGTTAATGATGGCAGCTGCAATTTCTTCAACACCTCAAGCATAGTAGATCTGGCGATGGGCTTAACAGAGATCGAATTTCCAGCACAAATCTGTCCACACTTTTTTATTGCCATGTCACAATCATCTTTCTTCATGAACTCAACAAAGCCTTCTCCCATAACTTTTCCGACTGAATCATATATGAACTTTATTCCATTCGATGCTATTTCCAATCCAGAAAAGAAATCTTTTATGTCTGCAACTGTGACTAGTTGAGGAAGACCTTGTATGTGAGTGCAGAAAAAGGTAACATCACCTTAAAAATAAATAAAATTGGATTGGATCACATAATGCACATACGAAATAAAGGTTTAGTTCAAAGATACGGTTGGCGGTGGGTATGCTGTTAAAATATTCAGCTCCGTCAAAAAACGCCACAAACAGAAAGAATAGTAAAATATAGACAGACCTTGTTCTTATACCAATAAGAAATATGGCATAAACAGAATGTTATTGTCAAAGGTTTTTTCTTTGTTATGTAAACAAAAGCAAAAAATGTTACAGAACCTGGCTTTTGTTTAGATCCGGATATGGTAAACATAAAGAGCTTTATTTGTTACTGATTTCCTGATATGGAAATAATAAAGAGCGTTTATATCATTTTGTGTGTGATTAACCAATAGAATAGCACTGTGTTATGTAAACAGAAACAACATGAGCAGGTTCTTGTTTACGTACATCATCGTACATCTTGACAATATACTAGTTACATGCTGATTATGTTTGGCATATGAGCAAAACTATATATATTTTAATATTCCTTCTGTTGATGTCGATTTGAACAAATATGAATATTTCTGCAACGAACGCAGTCTGTGCCTTTTATTAGCCTGAATAAGCAAACCAATGCCTTGGAATAAAACATGTGCGTTGGTGTTTCAGTACCAGGGGTTGGTTATACATCATTGCGACATAGCAAGCATGTCAATTAGTTACCAATATGTCTTAATGGCTTACATAGAGTCCAATAGAGAATGCTGTAACATTTTTAGATTATTAGTATGTACGATAATTATAATTATATAGAAGTGTTGGAACTTTATGCAGATTCATGCGTAAATTAACAGTCTGAAACTACAAGCTGTTCAGGAGAAAATTTCAATGTCGACAAATTATTTTTTTCTACAACAGGGTTTGCAAAGAAAATAAATTTTTTGTTATTAATCTCAGCTGTTAATCCAAGCAAAATTTATGTTATGAGGCGATTATTATGAAAGTGTTTACTTTTAACAAGTGATTTATGCAGTGAATATTTTTATTGTCATTTTTAACCCTTTCAGTGCCAAGTCTGATTTTTGTATCGCCCATATTTCCTTGATCATTTTTCAAATTTATTGATTATAATAATGTTATTAATAATGTTATAATATTGTTATAGTATCACATTATTATAATCAATAAATTTGAAAAATGATCAAGGAAATATGGGTTGATACAAAATCGCACTGAAAGGGTCTTATCTTCTGGTAAAAAATTGAATATCCATGATGTATAAAAATATTTGGCTGAATATGAAGACATAAGGTGCACTTATTTCAGTGAATTGACCTAATCAGTGATGGGTATCCAGGTACTATGCGAAATGCAGAAATATGGCAATCGGCTGATATTGCCAATAATTATGACCACATCGACCACAACTTTAGATATAAATTTACTCCTTAGTTCGGGAAGAATTTAATGCTGATAATCAAACGGCAATGATTCGGTCAACAAGAGACGCTGTATATAATGCACACTGGATATAAAATAATTTTATAATAACTACTTTGAGCAAGAATTAGATAATTCTCACGAATTGTTTTAGGCAACTATAGGGACAGAAAATGGGCCCGGTTCCCAATGAGAATTAGTCAGCTTTTCCCAAATGACCCTGAAATTCCCAATTCACAAAAATTATCTTTTTTGTGTGAACAAAAGTCAGGACTTTTGAATATTTTCAAGTCCTCTTGCTTCATTCCCATAAGATTGGAATAAACAAATTTCCCAATGGAAAGGGCCTGGGATCCTTTCCCCAAAAAAAATTGTAGCATGAAAGTGTCAATGACACTGCAGCTCAACTTGGGAAGGTGTTTTTGTTATGCTGATCAGTCAATAGAATGAAGATAAATAAGGAAAGTAAAAAAGTTTCAGTGAAGGGATTGTATTGTGGATGAAATTGTTTTCATTTCAAACGTTTCTCCAATAAATGTGTGCTGCAGGATGTGCCGGTGGAATCAAATGTGAAATTCAAGATGGCTGAAACTTGATTTGTCCAGTTGAGCTAAAAACCATGATTCTATATTCTCATTCAAATACCCCAGTCAAGTGTTCCACATCACATTAAACCCTGCACAATATCTCAATGATATTCATTTGAGACCCATCAACATACCGTCAGAGGGCTTTTTACTGTTATCTGTAACAGCAGATTTCTCTGCCGGTTTCTCGGTTTCTTTCTTGGGAGGATCCTTCTTCGGTGGCTCCTTAGGCTTCAAGGCTTGAACTTTCTTTTTCTCCTTATCAACCAGCGACTCATACTCGCGTCGCGTTGCATTACTAATCCTTATTGACCTCGAGAGAATTGATTTACCACTCATTTCTAAAGCAATTTTATGATCCTTCATATTCCCAAACTCGGTGTAAGCATACCCAGAACATTTACCGGAAGTGTTTGTCTCCACACAAACTGCCATGTCCTTATTCACAACTTCCAATCCTTTGAAGAACTTTCTTATATCCTCTTCGTTAGCACTAGCGCTAAGACCTTTCAACACCACAATGAGGTCCTTCTTAGTTTTATCTGAACTACCCTCCTTCTCCTTCTCGTTCACTTTTTCTTTGTCTATATCTCGCTCACTTGGAGAGGCTTTTGCTTTCACCCCATTGTCCTCAGAATCAGGCCGTGGCCTCTTCAGTAGTGTCGATGCCATTTTTGTTGAAGCAGCAACAGCAGAATCGACAGCGGTATCAAATTCTTTCTTCGGACACTCGCGCACAATGACTCTTCTGTCACCAATAAGATGCTCATTTCTCGTCAATGCCTCTTTAGCGATAGACTCTGTGACAAATTTTATGAATGCTGTTCCCTTGTGGAGTCCCTCTGTAATTAACTTAATACCATCACGATCGATCTCACAGCCTCCAAAGAATCTTTTCAGATCTCTGTAGTTTACATTGTATGGTAACTGAGAGATGACAACAAACACTCTGCCTCCGTCCCCTGCCCTCGGGGTAGCACCAGGGTCATCGTGTGGTTTTCTCTCACCTCCACTACTTAGGTCACCACTGTCTGGTCTCCTCTGATATGGAGATTCATCTCGTCTTTGTTGGAAAGGTGGTGGACCTTTAAGGAGATAGATTTAATATGATTACTCCAAGCCTGCAAATAGTGTGTCTGTCATTTGCATAATGGGGTCCCCAGAGGGGGAATTTAGTGATGCTATCCCGCATGGTTGGCTCGCATCACCAAATTCACCCGAGACTAGGATCAGATTGAATATCCCAAATTGAAGTTGTTCACCCATTAGTGTCTTCGTTTACTGATATGATCTTCTTTGAATTAGGGGATACAGAAACTTCCCAGAAGGGAAAAAGTCGTTAAAAACAATGTTAATTTGAGACTAAAGATACTTCCCAGAAGATGAGGCCTAAGCAGAATGAGGTCCACAGAGGGTGAATTTAGTGATGCTAGCCCACATTTGCAAGTTTGTTGTGTGTTATCACAACACAAAATGAGAGGGCATCAAAATTACATCCAACTGAAAATAACCGTATCAGCGGACAGAATCAGCAGACAGAATCGGTGCCGATCTCAAATTGGGTGACATCAAATCGAATCTCAAATATTCACAGGTCACTAATTATACTGCATTCAAGCAGTTTGTACAAGGACACCACTTGAGTCTTTGGCACTCATTGTATCATTCTGTCAGCCAATGTCATCTCCAATCCTTCCCTTTCCTTCAAACTACTGCAAGCATGCCAATTAATTAATCAAAGGCTTTTAGTATAAAAAGTCGCTAGGCCACACATTACTCATATAATGTGGCTTTTTTTGACTGGTGGCTTTTTTATAAATGAAACATTAGATTCCGGAGACAATCATTGAAGCAAACTTTGCTTCCAACTATTTATTTTGAACACATATTTGATTAGATACCAGAATAATAATTGGCAAATTCTTGGTAAAAAAAAGGATCATAAGTCTGCCAGAAATTGTCCAATCAGATCAAAATTAGAGCTTGATTGGCATATGAATACCATACCAAGTTTCACCAAATTATGTTGAATACTATTCAAGTTATCATCCAGACAACAAAATAATCAGTCAAATAGGGGCATAACTAGTAGAAAATTTGAACTAGACTTTCTCTTATGAAGGCCACATAACAAGTTTCATCAAATTCAGTTGAATATTATTTTTGTATGAAAATAAGAGGACAGTATGCTGATGCCTGTTATTGATATGACAAAATAAAATGGATGTGTGTTTCCGGTAACTCAAACGCTGCACACAGAACTTATCACATTATAATAATAGTTTGTTTTTTTTTGTTGAAAAAAAAATAAAAATATATATATAGAATGAATACAAGTTCGAATAAAGTTCTGCATTTTGTACACCCTGAACAAAGTTTTAAAAAAATTAACCAGAAAATGTAGGAATATAAGCTTGGACAAAATTATATCGAACGAGAGGCCGATCACGATCGGCAGATGTTTAACCCATACCTCGGCGATAACGATTAGCTATTTTCATAAATCCTTACACCAACCTTTTCAACAATTCACACCTTACTATTAAAGCTACTCGATCCAATTAAGCACCCCTCAGTTACTATTTATTTGGCTTCGGGGGTAACAAATATTTTATTCAAATTGAGGAACCCATTCAACAAATTCAGAGTAAGCAGATATCAATTAGTCGATGAAGATGGATAACTCTAAAATCAAGTGGCTTTTTTGTGTCAGATATATGACAAAGCAGCAAAATTTCATTGTACAAAATGTTGATAAATAACAGGTTTTGGGCAATTTTATACTATAGTGGACTGTGGTTAGCATTATTTTTGGGCAATTAATCGATTCTGATAACTGAAGCGGAATTGTTGTTGGAATCTGATGATATGGGGACCATCAAATCGGATTGAGTACCTTTAAGTTCACAAGTGGCATAAGCCTTATTGGGCACCTTCCATATGAACATGGATATGGCATTTGATTCCAACCTATTAAGTCAGTTTAAAATAGATATATAGTCTTATAGAGCTCAGTCCATAGTCAGACAGAAGAACCATACATAATAGTTAAAGATATTAAAAAAATTGAGTAAAATATGATTGATAATGATTGGATATAACATACTTTAATGCATAATTATGAGATAACTAGAGGTGGGATAAGAGATTGAAGATATTAAATTCATTACATTGGATAGCATACTGTATGTCTATGGAATGGGTGGGTTAATTTTGTTAATATTTTAAAGTAATTAAACCAAATGACCCTCTCTATACAGGTTAGGGGTGTGTTATCATAAACTATGACTTGAAATATAATATAATCAATGAAAAATATTTGAGTTATTAAATGAGATAGCAAGGGGTTGATCTTAATCACACTAATGAACTGATCAAAATAGTCTATAAATGCATGTATATGGATTTAGAAGCCCACACAATAAGTCAGTCTCAAGAATACAATCAACATTATTATTATCCTGCACCCCGAATGCAATAGATGGAATTTCAAAATAAGACAATTCCTCTAATGTTTTAAGAAATCTTTACTGAATCTGGCTCAAAGTGAAAGATATAATTTAATATCTGCCTATCAGATATCATGTGTCTATGGAATGGGTTAATTTTAATCCCAAAATCCATGCAAGACCAGGGAGCTACTAGTATGTTGAAGTTGATAAATCCTGAGAAGTCACGGTCAACACACTATGGAAATGCAATAAACAACAGATAGCTATTAAAGTGCAGCAGTGAATATCAGATTTCTTTATCAATAATAGAGATTATCTCTAGTCTCTCTTACTGATACCACAGCTGTAAGCTGCTACAATTATATTGTAAGCAAATCTCAGTTCTGTTCAATTCTTAGTTAACAAGAGAGAGAGAGAACTTCATGGCATTGTAACTGGATACTATCTCTGTGTCTCCATAGCATTGTGAAACTGATTTATTAGATATTATCTAGACAGTGCCACCTGTGTATCTTTGATATATTTTAGCGATGAATAAAATAATCAAAGGGCCATAACCCCATTAAAAAGTACTAGATCAAACCCATAATCGAACTCGATCTGTATTTTGAGTTGAGAAACTCACATACAAAATTTGGTTCCTATCAGTGGGAAAAATTGTAGATTTATCGAAGCATTCATGAATTCTATGTCAAACGGCCATAACTCCATTAAAAAATATCATATCAAACCCATATTCGAACTCGATATGTATTTTGGGCTCAGCAACTCACATACCAAATTTGGTTACGGTCAGATAATTTTTTTGTTGAGTTATGGCAGCATGCATGAATTCTAAGTTGAAAAAGGGCCATAACTCGATCTGTATTTGGTGCTGATAAATTCATATTCAAAATTTTGTTCCGATCAGATAGGAATTGTTTCAGTTATCGCACCATGCGTAAAGTGTCTACAGACAGACAGCCAGACAGACGGACTAATGACGAGTGGTCAATCCGGACAACGACACTATGTTTACCATACTATGGTATGGGTAAACATAAAAAGGGGAAGAATTACACTAAAGTACAGTCGGACAGACCTCATAATTGTAGGTGCACAGGTTCCCATGGTACTAAATGTCTGTGCCAAGATTAATAAAAGGTCAGCTGACCACAGTGTCCCCCGAAAAACGTGGCAAAAATTCCATTTTATTTTGGCCTAAAATCGCATTGTTACTGTATGCACATCACAGCCAATGTGCAGTAAGAATCAAATCCTTTGATTATTTGGACTCACCTCTTCTATTGTCCCAATCTCGATGATCATCACCATGCATATGAGGTGGACCATCCATTGGGCCACCTGGCCGCATTCCCCGACCTCTCCCTGGGAATCTCGGTCCTCCATGGAAGTTATCACCATGTGGCCCATGAAAATCGTGCGGTGGTCTACCTTGAAAACCATGATGTTCATGCGGTGGACCTCGGAAGTTTTGTCGTTCTTCAAAATTATCTTGGTTGTCAAATTCTTCATTGCGGTGCAAATCTCGTCTATCACCCGGACCATACTCATCACGTGATTCATTTGGACCATGGAAATCCCACCTGTCACCATGAGGACCTCTAGGACCTGATCTATCATCAAAACCACCAGGATTATCATTCTGTTGAAAGTCTCGTCTTTCATTCGAATGCCCTCGAAATTCTGGCCGGTCACGTGGATGTCTTGGAAAATCTTCCCGACCTCTAGGAGGCCCATGGAAATTTTGTCCATCATTCATTTGTCCTTGGTCCAAATTTTGCTGTTCTTCTGAAAATTCTTGTCTATCATGCGGACCTCGAAACCCTGGTCTTTCATGAGGAGGTCCTCGCATTTCATTTCCATTCCTGTCTTGTCCATGGAAATCTGGATGCTCAAAATGTTGCCGGTCGTGAGGTGGACCTTGAAATCCTTCACTTGGTTGATCCTGGAATTGTTTCCTATCCCCAGGACGGCCATGGAAATTTTGACCTTCTTCTTGCATATCATGAAAATTAGTACTCTCAAGTAGGGAATCATCTAGCTGTTGTTTCCCACCAAATGGCTGTTGATTTAAGCCGGTAATCTCAGGTGGTTGAGAGCCGCCAAATTCTTGCATACCTCCTCTACCTCTACCTCTACCCCGCGTTTCAAATCCTCGACCCCTTCCTCTGAATTCCATGCTTGACGGAGATTCCCCAAGGATTCCTCTTGTTTGACCTGAGGCTCCTTCATGGAACCTGTTTCCATCTTGACCATGCTGTTGGTTCTCGCCAAACATTGGCTGTTGTCCTTGTTGACCAAATGCTTGGTTAGCTGCAGGGCCATGTTGATCCCTCCCTTGTGGCGGTCCATGATTCCCAAGTCCTTTTGAAAATCCTCCCATCGGCATCCCTTCCTTTAGTAAATTCTGGTCAATTGGTGGCTGTTCTTGCATGTTGGGTGGACCATCATGGAATCCTCTTGAAAACAATGCAGATTTCGACCCTTTATTTTGGCCATCTTGTTGATTATTATCACCTCTATTTGGCTGTTGTCCGGGTCTAAATGTGGGTGGCATATCCACAGCCGGAGCATCATTAGTAGGTCGAGCTCCTAACAACCCTGGTCCCCTTATATCTTTATCTATCAAATTTGGAATTGCTCCTGGTGGAGCACCATGTCCAGATCCAAGAAGTGAAGATTCTGGTACCGATCCAAGCAGTGATATTTCAGGTCGAGGTCCAAGTGAAGACGATCTGGGTCCAGCTAAAAGTCCTGGCCCCAGCAATGATGGAATAGCCGGTGGTTGGCTGTCTCCCTCCTTCTTACCAAATGGCTGTGGTTTGACTCCTGCGACACGGTCAATTTTAGGACTTTTGTCAGACTTAGTATCACCTGGTGGTACTTTTACTCCCGGAGGAGGCTTGCTGAAGTCTACAACAGGTGCTGAAGTTCCTCCCGCAGGCTTCTTTCTAGCATCGTGATCAGCAACTTGATCTGTGCCGCCAGGGGTTTGTCCAAATTTTCTTCTAATATCTGAGTCTGCTGGTTGTTGTTTGGATTGAGATGCTGGAGAGCCCCTCATGTCACTATCTGCTTGGGGTTTAGGTAAGGGTATTCCAGCTACCTGATTCGGTTCTGCACCTTTGTCAGTAGTCCTAGCATTTTGCTGTTGTCCAGGACGATCTCGCCTAGAATCAGAATCAAGCTGTCGCCTGTCACCTCCATGAAATCCACGACTGTCTCTATCCCGATCACGGTCTCGATCTCTATCTCCTCGGTCTCGATTATTTCTCTCCCTATCACGATCTCTATCCCCCCTGTCCCGTCCTCGATCACGATCCCTATCGCGGTCTCTATCCCTATCACGTCGGTCTCGGTCTCTGTCTCTTTCTCGATCCCGATCCCTGTTTCGATCCCGATCTCTGTCCCGATTATATCGGTCTCTATCACGATCTCTGTCACGATCCCTATCTCTTTCTTGACTCATCGATGGCCGGGGACGTTTTTCGTTGTCAACACTTTCGTCTCTTCCAGGTTCAGATCTTCTCTTGTCGGCAGCAGCAGGTCCAAATCTGCCAAAACCTGCTTGAGGAGTAGCAGCTCGTTGCTCACTTGTCGGTTTTGGAGAATTTGACACAACTATTGGTCCACTCTCAGTACTGCTTATATCCATTGGTATCTCTTGGTTAGAGTTCTCATCATGTTTATGTTCGTGGTGAGCCAAATTTCCCATAGACATAGTATTGTCTTGTAGAAATCTTCCCGGTGACGAATTGTCACTTCGTGGAGTCATTTGATGCCCGTGCAAATCCCTGCCAAACATTTCTCGCCCTTGTGGTCCACCTCTGCCTGCAGGCATGCCTCTTATCGGTGGTGTTCCTCTGTCGGAAGGCATTCCTGCAATACAATATCATCACATTACTCCAATGTTTTCATAAAATTTATATATTTAGAATATATGCACCAAACTTGTAAATTATGTATACATGTAATGTGTATATGACATTTAATATTTTCAGTTGGTCACAAGCTCTTGAGAACACTTTGTATTTTATATCATGTCTATATTTCTGATCATATAAATGAAAATAGCTCAAACAAATATTAATTTAAACAAATATACCGGTACTAAGTTTATCTAACATATACTCCAGTCTTTGAAGCAAGGGCCCTTATTTGTAGATAATAGGATGTAAATATTTAAAATGACATTAGAATAATTTATACGTTTCAGCTTACAATCTTAGCACTGTTTATTTCTTCAACTTTTAAAGTTTTAGACGAAAATCTTAAAATAATTTTGAAATAGAACAATTTGATACTTATTGCATGTTCCGGAAAATGATAGTGGCGATTACAGTGTAACGATATACTTGATCATGATACGAAACTGCAAATGAATACGACCTGAAATATCAGAACCAAAATGTTTGTAATTGGAGATGGCGTTCATGTTTATCTAACATGATGTTTAATAATAATAGTTAACTAGATGAGTCAATATGACTCAAATACACATACTAGTAATAAACATGTACACTTGAGAGAACATTGCAGGTTTGACTCTTATGCACATGCCCATCTTCAGAAATTATATGATTTCCTGTATCGTGATACACATTACACGATATGTGTATCGTGACGCGTTGTATTCTCGATGAATCGTTACAGCCCTGGGGGTGAAGTTGATGGATCTGAATGTAGTTAAATATTTGCTGTGTAATAGATGATAAGCATCTCTTTCTTGCCATAATAAATTGTGTAACCAATGTTAATCTTTGTCTCATTTGAACATATTGCGATATCATAGTGCTATCGCATGATGGCCCCTACAGAACTATTCACAAAGCTATGTTATTCAGACAGTTGGGAGCAAGGGAAGTAATTGGGCATCAGAGCTGTTCCCAAAGCACTTTCACTGTGTATGTACAGTAATGCTCTAAATAATCAACTCCTTAACCACAGCAGAATTATGGGTAACTTTTCAGGATTTAGTCGAAAATATGGCTTGTTGCCAATTATCGGAAGCTCCCACTGAGAGCTTTCTGACGAATGGCAACAAGCCATATTTCCGACAAAATGCTGAAAAGTTACCCATAATTCTACTGTGGTTAAGGAGTCGATTATTTAGAGCATTACTGTAACTATTTCCCCGTGAATTTTCCAAGACATGTTTTTCAAGTTGCCTGGTAAAAAAAAATAAAGACAATCATCGGATTGCCAACACCCTGCATCTATGTCCCAGAGAATAAAGGAGTGTTCCGACAAGTCTGATATGCGTTATGAAATTGGAACACAGACAATATAACACCCAGGTGTTCAGATGGATGTGCTGCATCCATTACGTTGTATCCATTAGCACACAATGGACAAATTGTATATTTAACGCAATGCAAGCCAAAATTAAGCGTGTGCATCACAATGCTTCTTGTTTTCAATTGATAAAAAATGGTGGCTGTCTACGAAGTGGGGGAAATTTGACTTGTATTTATGTCAATAAAGTTTTAGTTCTTGGGATTTGGCATGTTTGACATTATCGTAGAATTCATTTATAAAAGATAGATTGATTTGCAATATTGCATTTATTCCAATATCAAACTTATTAGCTGTAATTGGATGCTCTCCGTTATAGGGCAAAGCACATGTGTGAATGGTTTAAAGCCGACAAAAGATCCTGTCACCACAACGGACCAACATAATGCAGTCGCCTGAAAGAAACTTTACAATATTTAGAATGTACTGTACCTCTTCCATGTGGCATTCCTCTGGTCAGTGGCATACCCCTATTTACTGGAGGGCCATCTGTGGGCTTTTCATTACCAAATGGTAAATCCATTGGGTCGAATGGTCGTTCCATTTCTCGTCCAACATCTCTTGCAAATGGCTGAGATGATGCGATTGGTGCGTCTCTTCCACGAAAGGATGAAGAATCTCTCCCATGTAGTGGTGGCATATCTCTCCCATGTAGTGGTGACTCATCTCTCCCGTGATGTGATGCAGCATCTCTTCCGTGGAACGGAAGTTCGTCTCTCCCATGTAGTGGTAGCGCATCTCTTCCATGTAGCGGTGGCCCATCTCTGCCATGTAGTGGTGGTACGTCTCTTCCATGTAGTGGTGGAGCTTCCCTCCCATGATGTGGTGTGTCTCTCCCATGGAATGGAGGTGCATCTTGTCGATTATCTCTGATATCTCTTCCCATAGGAGCATTTGGACTCTGATTGGTATCTGGAGGTAAATCTTTTTCGAATGGCAACCGTCTTCCTCCCGAACCTAATTGATCAAATGGGGGTCCTCGACCATGGTCCATATCTCGGCTGGGTATATCTCGACCATGTGGTAAGTTTAGATCGCTATCCCTTCCAAATGACCTATCTCTGTCATTATTTTGTTCCTTCCTTCCATATTCGTCTCTTTGCGGAAAATCTCTCCGTTCTCCATCTCTGTTCCCATAGAATCGTGTGTCACGGTCAAAATCACTCTGCCTATCTAATGGGGCATCTCGGTCACTATGGATACTGCTATTTTGTCCACCCTTCACAAATGGATCATCGCTTCTTGCTGCATCAAATCCTCTGTCTTGCCTGAAGTCATTACTCCTATCTCCATACCCACTGTTATGTTGTTGATCGGAATATGGAAGTGGATCCGGATTTCGTGCAAGATTAGGGTCTGAACTTGGGGAATCTGCAACCATTGGTCTTCCTGGAATCAGATCAGCTCTGGTGCTAGTTGTATCGTGCGGTGGGAACTGGTTGTCTCTACTGTAAGGATCAAACTGAGGTGCTCCATGGTTATCTCCATACTGCTGATGATCATTAGGATAATTTTTTGTGTCGGAGCCATCTCTGCCAACTCCTGAAAAGATGATATGAATAAGATTCCTTGTACTGGTATATGGATGTACAATTTAATTGAACATGGTTTAAATGTGCGACTCAGGCAAATGGGAGCTGTTTTCAGAATCGAAGTGTCTATATCTACTGTGCTGTAGATATAGCCATGGGTATTAAATTTATGTTGTGACATCACCATACTCAGTACTAAGCCATAGTGTATGTAGTTTTGATTCTCCACAATGGCAACAATGCTCAATTTTGACAATGGGAACTTCCTATTGCCTAGAAAGAATACTTACTTTCCAATTGCCAAGAAAGGAACACACGGCAGGTGTGGAGTATATTCACATGTTAGAGTTTGGGATTTTTCCCAAATCAGTGAGCTAAATGATACCAATAATATGAAATTTAAGCCAAGAATATGAAATTTAGTTCAGTTGAAATTCAGAAGCAAGAGTAATGCTTGGTATGCCTATAGAGACTGGTATCATGTTTCTAATCTGTTTAGGCCTAAAAAAAAATACATTTGTTTCCGCTAACGAGCTGAAAAAAATTAGGGTAGGGAGGTAGGCTTAACTTTTCTTTTTTTTGTTAACTTTTTTTTCTTTGAGTATCTTTAAAAATAACTGTATAATACTTGTCAATAACCCAAACTATGCACTTCTTAGCCCCAATCAGGTTAACCCAAATGACAGAGGAACTAAAAACTCCAATTCAATCTTACATATGCTTCAATATATACATATATACTAGTTACTAGTCTATATACTAATATAGTCTTTGATAATCCTAATATTTCCCATATGGTATGGCGACAACTGGAGTCAGTCCAGCACCACTGCACTGTCACATATTGGAGTGACCGTCTTGTACCGATCTCTTAATGATGGCTTCACAACCCCAACTTCTTCTCCGCATTCAGTGAAGGATCTAGGTATTTTTTGGGGACACCTGTTTTTGCGAAATGATATGCCAAAGACATAACCTGAAGGCCTGAGCGGAGGAAGGTTTGGTAGGGGTGACCCCCCTGCTGATGGTGGGGGTTCTCCCCCTGGAAAAAAATTTGAAAATCCATTGCATTTAGAGCTAATCTAGGGCACTTTGAGTCAGTATTTTGAATTTTACTGAGAGGTCAATTTGATCAAGTTTCTCAAGCATAACTTTGGAAATTTTTATATATGTATGGATTGGAAATGCTTATAACTTATTGTCAGATATCTTTTGGTTCAATGGATTATGCTTATCCTGCTTGAAATGAGACTTACCATTATCACTCTAATTCATATAATAGGCTATTTTATAAAATTCAAGTCCGACACTTACATAATATACTACAAGTAGTACAGAAACATTGTCTATTTAGTTCGTATTTACTATTTATAGAACTAATCTCTATGTTAATTTTTCATTTGGTATTATGAGATCCCACCTGATAACCAGGTTGATTCGATCAAATTGTTAATGTTCCTGTACTGTATTTGATTGAAATACTGAAGTCTGAAGGCTGAATCATAACAAACCTGAACTGAAACTATTTGAAGTTTTCACAGATGGAAGCTAGATAAAGCCAAACATACTTTACAGTATGATTCCAACTGTTAAACTTAAATCTTTTTGTAAACTAAAATTTCTTATGTCAATATATATAAAAAAAAGGAAAATAATTTTTTGGTCGAATTGTTTTTTTCTTTTTCCAATGGCAATAAAAAGTTTAGGGTCGGGGGTTTAAAATAGGGTCGGTCGGTTTAGCGGAAACAAACGTCTTTTTTTTAGGCCTTAGCGATGTAGATACAATGTTTGCTGCCAAATGCACAAACTGCTCCAATTCATAATTACAGATACACAGAAAACTGTGTACCAGTGCTGGTATATGAGTTCAAGCACAGGAGCTTGGAATTTGGTCAAAACCACTCTTTTATTGGCGGAACCACCACCCGGGACCAAAGGTCACGGAAGGAACGAAACAGAAAATTGTTGCCACCTATGTTGAACTCAACTGTATTCCTACAAAACATATATTTTCACTAAAAACTTTTGGTACCTCTTCTTACACCTTAGATGCCAATCTACAACATTCCATAGGTATATTTTTCCAGTTCTTCGAAAACCTCACTTTATTTCGGTAATGTATTGTAAATTCACCAACGAACACAAATCTGCTACACCTACATCACCCGTTCTAGAATCTGAATGACAAATGGCACAAAACCATTTTTCCGGAATAACAATGTCGGAACGAAATAAAATCGAAACCTAAATTTAAAGCCCGCGAAATTCAAAAATATTTGAAAGTGCATGCGGTTTTCGAACTTAGGCGCCAGAAAACTTAAATCTGTTTATGTTTGCGTCATACTATGCGCGTTTTTGAAGATCTAATCCTGATGTTTTGTGCATTTTCCTGAAAATTTCTGTATTTTTCGGTGTCTGCTGTTCTTCATTAGACTGAATGGTAATTTGTACATATATTTCATATTTAATTTATTTCTATTTATGGCACGACCACCTGGTATTGTTTTTTTCTTCTTGTTTTATGTTCGTTATGTACAGGTAGGCCTATATGTACTACTTGACTTT
The DNA here is from genome assembly GCA_032622095.1 of Siphonodentalium dalli. Classification (NCBI taxonomy): domain Eukaryota; kingdom Metazoa; phylum Mollusca; class Scaphopoda; order Gadilida; family Siphonodentaliidae; genus Siphonodentalium; species Siphonodentalium dalli. Next base: position 112,975,740 of record CP136062.1, on the reverse strand, counting down.
GTAATGCTACTGGTTGCAATGATTGGTCATACAGGGACCAAAACTCTCTAGCTCCCTCTCTCTATCATAGGAGCTTGTGTCGCGCTCCGTTGTATAGGCCTAAAATATCCATCATATTATAGTAATAGTAATCAACCAACTGATTACTGGTCGAATATCCCGAAGTAGAAGAAAAAGATATATAGACTCACGGGGAGGCCTGGTATATATGCCTATGCATGAAGCGATTCCTTTGTGCGTTTTGGTGCAGATTCGTTGCCAGAATATCTTAATTATTTCCACATCAAATGCTGTTTTTTACTAGTTCTGACGAACAAATATATGTCTTAGTTGATGAGAGAAGACATTTTTCTTGAGTTAGGTAACGATATTGGCCATGCATATATAGAACGAGTGTTTAGTTTCGCGAAATTCAAATTTGTCAATGTAGGGTACAAAAACTCGCCATTAATATGCCAAATACAGTAACAAAATGTAATAAGATTCTTTAATGTAAGAGCACAAAATTAACCTGCGTATTCTTCACAGTATACGTTTTATTTGTGCGTTTGCAAGTTGTATATAATACAAACTGGTTTACCGAATAACTAGTTTATAAATTTGAGTTAGTTATAAACTCGCTAACATAAATTTTATTTAATAAGCAACTATAAGTATTGTCAACTGTACCGGTACCAGGATCTATAAATAGTATTCGTGACTCGTGTGTCGTAACGAATCAGCACCAAAACTCTCAAAGAATGGCTTTATGCATATGATTATATAGCCTGTGCTCATGGATTGGAAATTCAATTTTTAAATTCAAGACAGCTAGCCACCATCGGCATTGTTTTTCTCAAAATCAAAAATACCAAAAAAATATTTAAAACATTACTTAATGTAACTTTCGCTGATGGGGTCACTGTCACAAGGCTCCGCGATCCGATCACAAATGTAGCCAGCTTTTCTATGGCGATCACATTTGTAGCCAGCTTTTCATATTCAGGCGAGCCTCAATGAACACGATCAGGTTAATCTAATTTTTCTGAGTTGATGGATGAAAACAACTTGAATTTAGTTTTGATATAAGTTCATTTATAACCTGATGTTTCGGATCAATGTCGTTGGAATGCTCGAATTATATTCCAATATAAGTTGATAAACGAAGTCAGTTTTTGGAGCATGACGTCGACATTTTAGTCACGAACGTGATGACGTCATATTTCGGGCAATATAAACCACAAATTAGAAAAGCTGACTACGAATGTGATCGCCGGTGAAATAAGCTGGCTACACTGGCTACGAATGTGACCGTCACTGACCGGAGTCTTGTGACAATGACCCCATCGGCGTAACTTTCATGGTCGATGAAACGAGTGGCTGAAATCCGACGGCGGCCATGTTTCTATGACTAATTACACGACGATCGCACCAATGTTACAGTCTCTAGCAATGATTCGTTCTCATTTTAATACCAATGTCATGACCCATGAACAATTTAACGATGATCGGTTCATCGACATAGGCCTAGGCTCTAGACAGTGTTATTGATTTAATTATATATGCGGTGTTGTCGCTGAAATCCGACGGCGGCCATGTTTCTTTGAGAATTCACAGCAAAATGACTCGTTCCCATCTATATGTCAATGTCAACCTCCGTGACAAATTTAATTATGATCGGACCAACACTGCGACCTCTTGCCCACGGTGCTAAATGATGCAATTTTGAAATCCAAGATGGCTGTTGGCGGCCATTTGTTTCATGCAAATAAGCCCAAAATGACTCAGTGTCGTCTATATATCAATGTCATGATCGATGAACAATTTCGTGATGATATAGGAGCATCGACACAGGCTCTAGGCTGTGTAATTGATTAAGATTTATCTAGTATTATCACTTAAATCCACGATGGCTGCCAGTGGCCATGTTTTTATGCAAATGAGCCCAAAATAATTCGTTCCCATCTAGACGCCAATGTTATCATCCATCAAAAAGTTCATGATGATCAGTGCATCGGTACGGTCATGTAATAAACATGTAATCAGCAGCTATGTTCGAAATTATAAACGGTACTTTCATGCTATCCATCTCCGGATCATAGTTTTAAAGTTTCCGCATATTTTGGTACCAGTTCCGCTACTCAGATTCTAGAACGGGTGATGTAGGTGTAGCAGATTTGTGTTCGTTGGTGAATTTACAATACATTACCGAAATAAAGTGAGGTTTTCGAAGAACTGGAAAAATATACCTATGGAATGTTGTAGATTGGCATCTAAGGTGTAAGAGGTACCAAAAGTTTTTAGTGAAAATATATGTTTTGTAGGAATACAGTTGAGTTCAAAATAGGTGGCAACAATTTTCTGTTTCGTTCCTTCCGTGACCTTTGGTCCCGGGTGGTGGTTCCGCCAATAAAAGAGTGGTTTTGACCAAATTCCAAGCTCCTGTGGTTCAAGATTGTGTTTTATGACATCAAATAACTTTGAGATAATATGAATGACATCACCGTGTAGATTTAAGACTCACGACAATATTTACGATGCCGTATATGGAGCTACGGCCTTTAAGAATTATGGCCTACACAAGAGTATAAAACACTGCCATCCATAATTTGTATGAGTACACTTGCCCAAATAGTAGAGGGAATTACATGGGAGATGAGTGGCAAATTCTTCTTTTCCAAATCTGTATTCAACTGCTGAGTGATTACTTATACTGAAGAATTCGTTTAATAATATAAATCTGTGACAATACATTTGAATTTCCACTCATGACATTTGAAATGACAACTATCATAAACTAAGACCAAAATAATACTGTTTTGTTTCACGTGAAATTCTTCTCTGACTTTTGAAGGTATCATTGCTCTTTTTCTGCAATAGTGTACTATAATCTATATTTTATGCTAAAATGCATGTAAATTATTCTGTTTTGCTAAGAGTAACCACGTTTGTTTATGTTGCTAAAAGTCAAATTCGCATTATTCTGAATTAAAATGTAAACATTTTACCATTGTAATATAACATATTTCTTTTTATTAAATTCCGATTTCATTTGAAATTTCAAGAAGAGTTCAAAACAAATATTATATCTTCTTAATTGGAATATTATGGGAGGCCTTTTTCACATTAATTCCTTATTGGAGCTTATATGCAAATATTTACAAGAACAAATAATTTCCGCTGAAGTGCAAATACATCATATTTACGCTGAAGCATAATTCATTTGCACTGTGGCTGTGTGCAGAAATTCCCCCTAAATTCAAATTGACTCAGGGCTCAGGCCATGAAGAGTGAAGACATCACTCAAGCATATGCCTCCTGATGTTGGTGTCAAACACGAATTGTTAGAAGCAGACTCCACCTATACTATGATATGGACTTCCTTATTCAGCATCTGAGGAAAGTCAGTTGGTCTTAGGTATTTGCACTTTGAACAGTGCAAATGACATTTGCGTTTCATCGCAAATAAATTAATATTAAACAAATATTTGCGCTATTGATTTGTGCTGAAGCTCAAATATATGGGCTGAAGCGCAAATAAGAAATAAATGTGAAAAAGGTCTCCAACAGAATAAACCGGCTACTGGGTTAATATTGACATTTTAACAAGGCATTATTAATTTTAAATGAGCAAGTCGCTTGGCTTAAAGGGGTACTGTATGCCATTTTCAATAAATTCCCGGTGAGTAGTTCCCTTTGGATATGTTCAGCTAATAAGTTCAACAAACGAAAATAGGTCATTTGGGATATTGTTTGTGGAACTTATTATCTGAACATATACCACCAATGAATAGGAATCCTCCTGAACTTGTAATATCTGCCGTCTGCTCATATTTACTGAACACCCCTCCAAATGAATAATACACTGTTGAACTGTTCCAATGTATACTTTTATAAATCGGCAGGAGAATCCATTCAGTTAAGAAAGGGTTATGTTAACTCACCACCATGCTGCACGGGAGGAAAAGCACCATGTTGATTTTGATCCGTGTGACCTCCGTACTGCTGTGCGTGATCCGTCTGAGGGTTCATTGGAGCTCCATCCCCCATTCTGCCATCACCGTAGCGGCCAGGCTGCCCATAGTCATTACCTCGAGACCGCTGATCTTGCACAGGCTGGTTATTAAGGTCCTTCGGATATTGATTCATGTCTTGTGGTGGGTAATCTGCCTTGTGAGGGGTTAATTCCTGAACCCGTTCCGCTGCTCCTCCATACCCCATATTTCTGTCATCCATCCGAGCTGTATCTTGTGGTGGGTAATAATCCTGAGACGTATCCTTGGCCGTGGGTTGCCGTGGGTAATCATTTACTCCGGATTTGTTCTGATTCCACTGATCTCTTCCATACATTTGTTGTTGTTGTTTTTGTTGCTGTGGTTGACCATAAGCATCCATTGGCTGTGTAGGTGTTCGCTGCTCTGCCACCTACAAGAAATTTGAATATATATTAAAGACATATTATGGACTTGTTCTGGTGCATGAAATTGATAAGTTACTACTGAGGTGCTATGCCAACCTGGGAAATGTAGCATTCTACTAACATCGCCGAAAATTTCGAAGAAATCGACCATACCACTCCTTAGAAAACATCCTCTGAGCTAGACTCAATTGTAAATATTTACTCCTCGATTCGGGTTGCAACTATCGGCGATAAACTAACACAAATGATTTGCCATTGAGAGTCACTGCATTTAAAATGTGTTTCACATCACTTTAAGCAAACTGAATTAGCAGTGATTTTTTACTCTTTTTGGGAAAGTGTCCTGGACCCTTTGCATTGGGGAAATTTGTATCATAGAGGCTCATAACTGGGAGTTTCTATTAGTGACATAGAATATTTGAACATGCATTATCATCCTAATTAATGTAATCAAACATTTTAAAGACATATTATGGATTTGTCCGGGTGCGTGAAACTGATAAGTTAGTACTCAGGCACTATGCTATGCCAATTCGGGGAATGTAGCATTCTACTAACATCGCCAAAAATTTCAAAGAAATTGTCGATACCACTCCACAGAAAACATCATCTGAACTATGCTCATTTGTAAATATTAACATCTCGATTCGGGACGCTACTATCGGTGATAAACTAACGCAAATGATTTCGGTATCAAGAGTCACTGCATCTAATTAATATACAAGAATGACAATGTGTTTTGTCAATTTGGTTTGATATTCGTAAAAATAACTACTTTGAGCACGATTATTCTCCATTTCTATTTGATCACCATACCGGGGTATTTCACATCACTTTAAAGTATTTCTTCCTATTTTATACAAATGGATCATAAGGACTTTAAAGATATGATTTGCATATATCTATAGAATCAAGGTGAAATCCTATATTTTGTTCACAAACAAGAGATATTTTGTGTATTGGAAATTTTAGGGTCTGAAATTGGGAAAATCATTATTATTTCTCAATGAGAACAGGGCCTATTCCTGACCCTTGTCATTGCCCAAATAAATCCCTGAATGGATCCAGTTGTGTAAGTAGAATAACTCAAGATACCCCAACCACCTCCAATGGTGCAAATAAGTTGAAATAACCCATGTTGCACTAACGATATATCCAACATTTTGAAAATCCAGTTACACTCCCACCCTTTTAATGAGAATGTGTATGGCCTCTGAAATGTGCTAAAAGTGGAAATCTTGAAAATAACTTAACAATTTTGGAATTCCACAGAGAAAAGCCAACAGTTCCATTATATTTCTAGTGTCCGTGTGCTGGAAAAAAAATGCAATTTTATCAGATTTTATCATATAAAACTTTGTGTGGCCTAACTTAGATATTTATTACACACCCTCCAATTTATATGGAATCGATTCAAATCTGAGTACTTCACTGTATAGCTGTGACGATATTATGGAGTACTAATTGGTTTCAGTGGAATGACTGGAATTATTTGAACATTTCCCACCAATGAATAGGAATCATTCTTTTCTTGTAATATCTCTTTGTCTGTCCTCCATAGTCCATATGAATAAAAGACCATTGTAAAGTATACTTTTATAACTGATGGAAGAATCTATTCAGTAAACAAATTCTTCATTATGGGTTAGAAAATTAAATTATCAGAAGAATTAATCTCTTGAAAATGGAAATTTCATGCCTGACACAACATTAGTTGGAAATTTTACACCACATATAGGTTGAAATTGTTCTCATTGTTTGAATTTCCAACCAGTCAAGCCTGTCATTTGCAGAATGAGGTCCCCAGAGGGTGAATTTAGTGATGCTATCCTGCATAGCGGGCTATCATCACTAAGTTCACCCTCTGGGGACCTCATTCTGCATGGCCTCATCTCTTATGGGAGACAGAGACTCAGATTGAAGTTTCCAAATGGTGAATATTGTGATGTACACCCATTGGGAATCTCAATTATGCAATGAGTCATAAGCAGAATGAGGTTCCCAGAGAGTGAATTCGGTGATGCTAGCCCGCTATGCAAGATGGTGTCACTAAATTCACCCTCTGGAGACCTCATTCTGCAAATGACTGGCACACTAAACTCAGGCTTGCAACCAGTAATTAGTGGGGATCATGAACACAGCAGCATATTTTCTACATTTGGTCAAAATATTGGTCTGAAATGGAGATCAGTTGGAAACAGTTGAATAGTTTGAGGAACCAGTTGTACTATATGAACCTATAGGCTATATGTACTATTGATCTAACCTGTGCCTGTGGTTTTGATGGTGAGGGTTCTCCCCTTGCTGTGGCAATGACACTCTGCATCTCCGATTTGCTACTGAGTAGAAGTTGTACGTTCGAGCCACCGATAGCACCCGGAGGTTTCCTCATCGACTGCATGGCATCTTCATCAGTGGTGAAAGCTATAAATGCATCACCTTTCTCGCCCCCTATTATATGCACTCCTCCGGGAGGGATGTTCAGGCCCACAAAGTACTTCCGTATGTCTGCGGCGCTTGCCGTCCATGGTAAACCCTGTAGTCTGATGATCACAGACATCTCTCAATCTGGAAGAAAATAACTCAAACAATGAGCTATGATAACAGTCTATTAACATAGATATACAGGGATTAACATTGACACGGATGCATTTTCACTCCATATGATGCCATAACTCTGCAAATGAAAGTGTCAATGACACTGTAGCTCAACTTGGAAAGGGAATAATTTCATGTGTTATAGTCAATGGACCAATTAGGAATGCGGAAAGTTGAAAGAGCTAAGTAATACTAGATTATCAACATGAAGAAATATATATGAAGTAAAAACAAAAGATTGTTGCTGGCGGCTATGTTTTCCAATGAAATTCAAAAATATTTGATAGCTTCCATCTAGTAGATCAAGATTAATATGAAGTTCGGTGATGATCGGATGAGGAAACTGGACTGTAGTGTTGCCTAAGGATTTAGTCATGCAAAGAGTAAAATCCAAGACAGCTGCCAGAGGACATGTTTTATGGCCGAATGAGCCCCAATGACTCGTTCCTATCTACACATGTCTATGTTAACAGCCATGACAAATTTCACGATGATCCGACCAAAGGTATGACCTGTATCATGTGTCATTAGATTTAGTCATACAAAGAATAAAATCCAAGATGGCTGCCGGCTGCCATGTTTTATGGCCGAATGACCCCAAAATGACGCATTCCCATCTACATATCAATATTAACGTCCACGAAATTTTTTATGATGATCAGACAAACACTCCGGCATGTAGCCCGTGCTAATGGATTGAATTTTTAATCCAAGATGGCCTCTGGCGCCCATGTTTTTATTGCCAATGACCCCAAAATGACTCGTTCCCATTTAAATGTCAACGTTAACAGCCCTGACAAATTTCATTATGATCCGACCAAACGTACGACCTGTAGCCCCTGCCAAAGCATTTAGTCATGCAAAGAGTAAAATCCAAGATGGTTGCTGGTGGCCATGTTTTTTTGGCCGAATGACCCCAAAATGACTCGTTCCCATCTACATGTCATTGTTAACATCCATGACAAATTTCATGATGATTCAAACAAAGGTACGACCTGTAGGCTGTGCCAAAGGATTTAGTCATGCAGAGTCAAATCCAAGATGGTTGCTGGCGGCCATGTTTTTTTGGCAGAATGACCCCAAAATGACTCGTTCCCATCTACATGTCAATATTAACACCCATGACAAATTTCATGCTGATCAGACGAACAGCACAACCTGTAGCCCGTGCTAATGGATTTAATTTTGAAATTCAAGATGGCCACTGGCAGGCATGTTTTTTGGCCGAATGACCCCAAAATGACTCGTTCCCATCTACATGTCATTGTTAATATCCATGACAAATTTTATGATGATCCAATCAAAGGTACGACATGTAGCCCAAGCCAAAGGATTTAGTCATGCAAAGAGTAAAATCCAAGACGGCTGCCGGCGGCAATGTTTTTTGGCCGAACGACCGCAAAATGACTCGTTCCCATCTACATGTCAATATTAACATCCATGACAAATTTCATTATGATCCGACCAAAGGTACGACCTGTAGCCTGTGTCATAGGATTTAGTCATACAAAGAGTAAAAGCCAAGATGGCTGCCGGCGGCCATGTTTTATGACCGAATGACCCCAAAATGACTCGTTCCCATCTACAGTTATCATCCATGACCAATAATGATCCGACGAAAGGTACAAAATCTAGCACTTGCCAAAGGATTTAGTCATACAAAGAGTAAACTCCAAGATGGCTGCTGGCGGCCATGTTTTATGGCCGAATAACCCCAAAATGACTCGTTCCCATCTACATGTCAATGTCAACAGCCATGACAAATTTCATAATGATCACACGAAAGGTACGACCTTAAGCCCGTGCTATAATGGAAATTGGTGACCGACGTACGTCTCCACACACGCACACACGGACGACGGATACCAAGCCTTGGCAATAGCTCAAACTTTATAAGTAAAGTTGAGCTAACAACTACCGTGTATATATAGCAAATAGTTTGTAAATTATACAATGTTGTGTACATCTCAACTTTTGAGAACAGTTACTGTCTATTCTAAATGAGATAGTATATAGTGTGTAATTTTCCAATCTGCGGTTCATCGAAATTAGGGAGGTTTATCGATTGAAAAGCGACAAATTTCAAAGTTGGCTTGCTACAGCAATATTCTTGGCTCGAAAACACAACGTGATAAACCCACGCGAACGCTCGACGTACGCCGATATAAAATGATGATATACGGGGAGTTCGCTATAATTCGTCATCACAAAAGAACGAAATGTGTGAGACTAATATTATCCATCATGACGGGGGCTTGCCGAGTGTCCGGACCAAATATCTGGCCCCGAGGGTGAGATTTTTCCATGCCCACATCCCAGGTCATGATGGATCATTTTTCTCCCAACCCAAATAGCCTCATTCCGATTTTTTGTTTTATACCAATCAATGGCAGATTCCAGTATATGTGGGGAGAAATCTGATGCTATATTCGTGATTATTTGGGATGATTTCGGTATATACCATATACTGTAAAACAAAGCGCACCATCCGTGCTCGCAGGGTTAATAGGTTAGAGCGAAATTGACATGGTCTTGTTGAAATCGACATCATACGTCACAAAGTTGCACCTGCACATTATTCCGAAAAACGCACGTATTGATATGAAGTATAAACAACTTGACTAATCGATTTTGTGATGGGAAATGCCCATATTGGTACCATTAGAAAAGTAAACATGTGAATATATGACAGACACATGTTAGTTAGTCGCGATCGACGATTTATTGCAACGATGACAACTGTTCGAATGTGGAACTATTTCGTTCGTCATTTGGGAATCGGCTATTGTTTACTAGTTACGAAATGTGCTTTGGTGGCCTTCTGTTTTTTTTATGGAATGTGTTCGCATAATTAGATGCTTAAATTGCATGTTGTGCAACTTTGCGTCTGCAAGTGAAGTTATGTTGAAGGTTCTTCGTGATTAACATGCTCGAAGCTTATCTCCATGTGTATTAGCGTCCACGAATTCGTCCGTATTTATTTACTTGAAACGCGAAGCGTAACTGGTTGGTAGCCAGTGTTTTAGTTCACACAAAACATGATGACGGATTGTTAAAGGTACTCAATCCGATAAATCTCCTCTCAATTACTATTTCAATGGCTTCGGGGGTCAAAAATATTTGATTCGAGTCGAGGAAGTCACCCATCAAAGCTCAGATTTGTTAGATATCGATTTTAGAAATCTATTATTTTTCATTATCGGGAATTCTTTCTGGCCCAGAAGACAGTCAAAATTTCGTTATTATTACCACTTGATTATAGAGTTATCCATCCTTGTCTGTTTGAATAGAGTTTTGGCGTAAAATCTCGAGCAGGTTACCAAATTGACGGCAGTTATTAGTACTCATCTCGAGCAATTAACAAATTTCAAAAATCAATATCTAATAACTCTGAGCCAAAGAAATAGTAATATAGGACCCTCTGATCGGATTGTTGTTGTTGGAATCTGTTGAGATGGGGACCCTCTTTACGGATTGAGTACCTTTAAATTAGCTCCTAATTAACCAAGTAAAGCACTCACGTGGGTGGGGGTGATATAGATGGTCACGTGTTATGTGAGACTAATATTATCCATCATGACCTGGGGTGTGGGATGGAAAAATCTCACCCGAGGGGCCAGATATTTGGGCCGGACACGAGGCTTGCCGAGTGTCCTGACCAAATATCTGACCCCGAGGTCATGATGGATAATATTATCTCACCACCCAGTGACTTTGCTGACAATTCAATTCAATGCTTATAAAAAACATCCACAACGCAACACGAGTTAAAGACATATTTTATGGCGGACTTCAAACTTCGGGTATTAGTATTCCGGCGCTATATAATTGTTTAAATCTATGTAAACAGATAGCTCACTATTTAAACGCATGGCCATGTTTTTTTTTAGAACTGATAGCTAGAAGTTTTAAATAGCAAACAGCTGTTTAACCCCGATAAGTATAGATACATATCGGTGCATGTAAAAAGCCGCCGTTTCGTTGACAGTTTTGACTAAAATGTAGAGCTATCTAGCTTGCCACGCTAACCACGTCGGTTGTATCATTGGAGACCTTTCGCAAAATCACGAATAAAATCATCCTGGCAGTATACGGCCAAAATTCGATCTTTATATACGCATGTGAGACGAAATGTACCCCACTCAGTTTAAATATGTGCAGATGTGTCAAGGATGTGCCACCGGTCCTGCTTGGGGACACTCTAACATTATCCGTGTGGTGTATAACACACGGATAAGAACATGGGATCTGACAGAGACACACATTACTTTTTCCATCAAATATATGTGTAACTGAATATAATGGGGCATATATATGACGTCTCGCCAATTAACCATCGTAGGTAAATTATGATGGTGTCCACCTTTCTGGGACAATATATATCCTATCCTTAATCGTAATGGTGTTTTGCGAAAGACTCTATTTAAAAACAAAATACCAATTTGCGCCTGAAATCTGCGGAACTATGCAAAAAATAGTCTTCTATAAGCGAGATCACTGAGTCGAGACCGTGTTGGATTCATCCAGCTCCGTTCCGTGGTTTTAGTGATTCAACCAGCCCGGTTCCGCGGTTATAGTACCACAGGTCAAAGTTCTGGACTAGCATTTCCTTATATAGAGCTTTTGAATATTCATGACTTCCATATACTCCAGAACTTGGACCTGTAGCACTAAAACCACGGATTCAATTGGTGGATCCAATATGGCCGCGAGTTGGTGACAGGGCCGTGAGTTGGTGACAGGGCGTATTCTCTGTAAATCATATTTTCGGGACGACTTATTCACATATAAACATACGTAAATCGCCCCCCCCCCCCGGAATGATTCACTCAACTTTATTTCACCCATCATTGTATCCATGGTCAGATATGACGCTATGAAACAACCACTGGCAAAAATGACAATGGTCATCTTTGACAAAGAGCGTCCAATCTTTTGTTTTCCCAAAAGCAGTAGATCATAAAGAGCGTTCTCAACCATTCTCAATTCGTACTCTTTTTAAACGTAAAAACGTGTGGGTGCATTTGTAGATTTTCGTTGTCTGCAGCTGATGTCTGTGCCATGCAAATAATGATTGCAATTTTAGTCGACTCCACTATTGATATGGCGCGGGAAGGTTGGTGGGAGGCGGCAACAAGCCTATATGAGGGTGTCACACCCCCCTTTTGGTACGCGGGATCAGGCCATTTCCAGCGGTACGCAGGATTCACACCCTCTGCAACTCCGTAGCCAGCCACTAGCAAAGACAGTTCGTCATATATTATGAGGGCATTGGACACGAGCTGTGAAGCGACGAGATGGGGTGTCCCCTATCGCATTGAGGGGGGGGGGGGTCCAGGGTTTCTCCCCCGGGGAACATTTTGGAAAAATACGATGCAAACGGCGTACTTTAGATCCGCCCTGAAACAAAAAAGTTGAGCTTTTATTTTTCCAAGTTTACTCTCACAGGCCTGGATCTGAACGGTATCTATATAGCATAGCTGTTCTAAATGAACCAATTGTCTTGTGAATGGGGGAGTAACATAATCCACTGGGCCTGACCATGGATCGAACCAGTATCAGACAAGTTTGTGACCTGAACCTGAAATTTTCTAAATCCTAACATCTATAGTAGTCTATCTGCAGGGAATATCACCCCCCCCCCCCCGATTTGTTTTTCTTAAGTTATTTATAAGTTTTTAACTGACCATATGGGAGGTACCAGGACACACTGGGACGACCATGTGTCGGTCCTGTGTGAGAAAATTTTGAAATCTGAACATACATATTACAAAATCCTAGTATCTATTGAGTAGCCTCAATGTTTCCAAATGTTAGAAACTCTAAACCTGACACCCCCTATAAGGTTGCAAAATTTCCAATTGATGGTCATTTCAGTCAAAAATTTTGAATAAAAGTAGGAAAATATGTAAATGATGGTCTAAAACAAAATATTCCCAACCAATAGATTGTTGGAAAATCGATCTACGAAATCGATTTTCACCTATTGTTTCGTGTGACATATCCAACTATTGTTATGTCGGGCATGATATTTCGAACAGTTTTGACCAAGGTTCATGGACATAACTTAATTGGCACTCTGTAGTATTTTCGTGTACCTGCCTCTGCCTCGGCTATGTGCTTTACACGACACCCTTTCGCTGTATGCATGGGTCTTTATATCCAGTGATTCCGGCAGGCTACTTTTAGTTGGTTATGTTGATGAACCACATGCAGGTCGAATTCCGGAGCCGTAAGCTGCTTTCACATACCTGCGGCTGATGCATGCAGTTAGACGCATCCGATTTCAAAACGTTGCGATTAACTGCGTCCACCGCAACCCCAGTGATATATATGTATGGTTTGAAACGTTGTGCCTATATAATCCAATAGCCGCATGTATCAGCAGCACGTCAGTGAAAGCAGCTTTATACCGACATGTGTTGGCGGTCTATATGTGTTGAATTTGTGTGCACCAGTCTCTATTCAAACTAAGCATGCATGCGGTATATGACTATATCTATATACGTACATACGTCGTTTGTTCGAAGGGAGGTCCCGATCAGCAAATTTTTGCCGTTTGGTCAACTGCTGCACATGACACGTTCACCTGAACGGCGAAGGGCAATTGCCACCACCGGGCACATGCAGACAGAAGGGTCGTTCGTTCGAAGGGTACGAACCCCCCTTGGCTACGGGCTTGCTCTGTTAACTGGTACTCTGGATGCAAATGCCCATTTTAACCGGTAGTCGGGATTCACCAACAAGGCTGGTACACAGCTTTTATAACGTCATTTGTTCAAAATTTTATTGTTTCTTAGCCAAATTTGTATAGTTTTATGTAGTTCAGCAGCATTCATCTTGATATGTTGAAAGTATGACCATTAATTACGTCAACAAATGTGTGAATAGTGTCATATTAGTGAGGAATAACTATGACTTCTATTCCATGGTTTCTTATCTGGTACGCAGGATTCACCCTCTATTTTATCAGGTATTCAGGATTCGGGGGGGGGTAGGGATGACACCCTTCTATATATAACACTAACATAGCCGTTTATTGGTAGATTCTGACATTTTTTGGAATGTGAGTTGTCATGTGCGACAGCTGTTTACGGAAAATCCGGCCGACCCGACTTTCTAACGAGAGTTATGCAACTTGTTTCTACTGTGATGTCCGTTAGCGCGATCACTTGAACAAAGGTCAACCAATTTCATTCATATTCGCTATAATTATGGATCTTATACAACAATATCTCAAACTTGTTCGAAAACCAGATTTGTCCGATCCTTTTTACCAGAGTTAACGAGAGGCCGATCACGATCGGCAGATGTTTAACCCATACCTTGGTGATAGCGATTAGCTATTTTTATAAATCTTTACACCAACCTTTTCATGAGTAACAAAGTTTCAACAATTCACACCTTACATGTATTATTAATTGATATAGTTTTCTGTCAGTGACTCGGTCCATAATAATACAACGAGATAATTATTGCAAGATGCAGGTGTGACAATATTTCAATGCCAGCGCCATCATATTTCCTTCTCTGAAGTCCGCCTGAGGGACATTAACATATGTTTGTCGCCCAGACATGAATATAACTTATGAAATCACGTTCAACTGAATCATTTCTAGGTTATGACGTGATTGGGGTGGTGGGGGGACTTGGGGAGGGGTGCTTAATTGGTGTTAATCCCCAACTTTGGTCAAAATGTTCAAAAGTTACAATTTTTTTATCTTACAATAGATTGGTTTGAAATTTAACACCAACAATATGTTGAAATTGTTCTCTTAGTTTGATTTGACTACAATTTAACAGTGGGGAATTTGTCGTTTTTAGACCAACATTTGCATACTTTTCTACACTTTAAACATGTAATCAACCATATTTGACATATACAAATGGACACCTCTTCTTTCGATTGATCCAAAACTCATGATGGGTGGACATGAAGTAGGGAGCAGGTGTGATATAGTTTTCTATATCACATCCCCCCCCCCCGAAATTGACAAGAAACTGGTTAATAGACAAATAATATAATTCCATTTAATTAATATGCTTTGTATTAAATAATGTATGCTCTTTTGCAAAATAAATCAGCTCCCTCTCTCTCCATCTGTTGGGAACATTTCCAATCTTATGGGGGTGGTGGCGCCATGTTGGAAACTTCCAACACTTGGGAATCTTGAAGCCAGTCTAGATGATTTTTGCAATTTTCAAGTTCAGATATCCACATTTTCTCACTGGGCCCATGTATCCTGAGTTTCTCCCCCGGTATGCATGGTGGCCAATCAAAGGCTACTAATCAATTCACTTCAGAATGGCATACAATCTAGAGCTATAATGTGTCAATGTCATGCAGTTGGGAAAAACTAAAACCCAGGCCTTGTGCATGAGTTTGGTCTGTTTCAAGGGGATGATGCGGTTGGAAATTCCAAGGTGGATGCCCCAACATTGGAGTCTCCAGCCCACGTCCCTGCTCACTTGACACGTTATCAGCGAGGAATAATAATGTGCCTTATAATAGCCAGGTTCAGACACCCACAACACCGATTTCTAATGATTCATTTGTATGAATGTTTAGATATTAATTCAAACAATCTGTTACTGCATGTTGAATTTAATAGCCAAGCATTCCTACAAATGAATCAATAGGATTCAAGTCGCTGCTCATTACACCACAGTTAGTCACCTGTAGGATTCTTTGCTTTTTTATATCTTCTATTAAAAAATCAGAGATCCCTATTCAATCTAAAATATGATTGAATGAAAGGTTATCATGATTGTATATGCTTTAATAGATGCATATTCCCTAAATCTAGAATTTAACCTAGATAATCAGCATCCAGCAAGCGGATGCCCGACATAAACTTCATAAACTGCGTAATCAGAACATATTGTATGGGTGTCAACGAACTTTTAACGTCTTATTTTTGGCTTTTTGTTGAGTAAAATACGTCTATAGACAATAGACAACACTAGCAGATGTGCCCCCTCTTCGTCCGGGCTATTTAGGGATTTATTTGTGATCGTCTCCGCCTGGACAAACTATTGTTCGATCGGCCCGGAAACATGCCTATATGAGCGAATATGGTCAAGGTCAAGATCGCACGTGAAATTGGGCCCATGCACCCATATTGTTCCCGGGATCAAAGTAGGCCTACATTATACCAAATTTGAGTCGGATCGGTCGAGGTACAGAAACATGCCTATATGAGCGTATATGATCGAGCGAGGTCAAGGACACGGTCGCAAGTGAAATCGGACCCGCCCATATTGTGCCCGTGATCAAAGTAGAACCAGCTACCAAATTTGAGTGGGATCGGTCGAGGTCCAGAAACATGCCTATATGAGCGTATTTGAGCGAGGTCAAGGACACGGTCGCACGTGAAATTGGACCCGCCCATATTGTTCCCCGGAACAAAGTAGGCATACACACCAAATTTCACTATTGTTAACCGGCTATTGACTCATGGAAATGTTGGGCCGGCAAAACGCGTTATTTTTCAAACTAGCTGGCGACTTTGTGAATTTTGATAGGGGTAACACAGCTTATTGGATAAGCATAGAAAGGGAGTGCAATTCATCGAAATTAATTACAAGTAGTGCAAATTTCAATTTAATGCATAGTTTGTTGTGTACCATGGCAAATATTAGCCATAGATTTACCCGTAGGATAGAACGATTAAATGGGGAGAGAACCGACTCGACCAGGAGAGAACCCAAACAATTATTTTTGTCGTTGTTATGACTCGCACAATGAAAGTTTCGTTATTAACACGCTCATTGGTGCCACAGATTGTGATGGGATTGAAAATATTGAATCGAACTATCACCTAGATGCCTCAAAATTGCGTTTCAAATGTCAAAATGTCGTGAAAATGTATAATTTCGATCATCAGGAACCGTCACAAATCAGTCAAGAACCATCGCAAACCGGCGATATAACGATTTCCGATGTAACAGTTACTACACAGTGATATCAGTATCATACTTGATTTCAAATAATTTATCTTAAGAAGGGGTTGATTTATTTGGGCTGGGAGGGGGGTACGTAGTTTTAAATCTCATAGCTCTCGTTATTTGCATCATCCAACGATCTCAATAGTGAGATCCAATGGTTTAGCATTTTCGAAGGACATGTTTATGAGTTGAAACACGGGGGCCTGTAACGCGCTCCGCTGTCCGCCCCCCCCCCCCCTTTGCTCTAGCTGCCCCTATATATGCACTACCCATATACGCGCCTGATGTACGTTAATATTATCATATATAGGACAACAACAAATCTTCATGTATCGATAGATCTAATGCTAATCTCCCCAAATCGATCGCATTATTTGTAAAGACACGAAACGCCCGTTATGTGCATGGCGAAAATGTCTGTGATGAATACCATTTTTGTGTACACAACTTAACGAACTGCATGTGAGAAATCTATATCCCGTATGTCCCGAAGTATTACTGGGAAAATCCGAACATAATAAATTCTACAGATCGTTATCACTGCTAAATATAAGTATATTGAAAAGAGTGAGCATTTTTAAAAGTTACCATGACGCAAGTATTATATTATATTAGATATAAAATAAATATATGACTTCTATACCATTTAAAGGTACTCAATCCGATTAAGCACCCCTCAATTACTATTTATTTGGCTTCGGGGGTAAAATATATTTGATTCGAGTCGAGGAACCCATCCACCATCCATTAAAGTTCGGAGTGATCAGATATCAATTTTTTAAATCTATTATTTTTCACAACCTGGAATATATAGTGGCACAGTAAAAGACGATGAGAAGACCAAATAGCGGATGAAGATGGATAACTCTAAAATCAAGTGGCTTTTTTGTGTCAGATATTTGACAAACCGGCAAAATTTCATTGTACAAAATGTTGATAATTACTGAAGCGGTATTTAAAAAAAAATGTTGTTGTTGGAACCTGATGATATGGGGACCATCGAATCGGATTGAGTACCTTTAAGAAAACATATTCCTGAATGTATTAGCATTATTTGCCTTTATTATTGATACCATCTGTGATGGAAGAATTTATTGATGTACATACATGTTATGTATTGTTTGTATATGTATATACGTTGTAGCATGTTGCAACTTCGATGTTGACTTTGCAAATAAACAATTCAATTCAATCCAAGTCGCCACTATATTGCTATATTTAACACGAATTGCGAAACGACTTCGGAGAACACAATTTACTCTTGATGTTGGTTTAACCAATCAACGATCAGTGCGTCTCGCCAATAGGCCATTGAGTTAATTTTCAATTAAAAAAATAATTTTAAATGATTTATTGAAATATGGGTATATAGTCTAGTGACGACTTGGATTCAAATGTGTGATTGATTTGGGAAGATTAATATTAGAAATATAGATACATAAAAGATGGGGGATTTTTAAATCGGTAATTATATTGACTTTGAAATGGACGGTTTTTATCCTAGAATTGTGTATTATAATTGGAAAATATAGCTTTTACTCGCCGTTGCCGATGGGCGTTGTTTTACACACCTGGGCATGAATATTGACTCCATTCTTTTTGTATTGCGGCTATCTGCTACAAATGTGTTGTCTTTGTATTTGTACTTAGTCTAGAGCAGACTGTTGGCTCCATTCTTTTTGTATTGCGTTTAAAATCTATAAAGTTTGATGCAAATCTAGTATCGTGGTCGCTTATGTCTGGGTCATTGTTAAGCGCAATGTGTTATCGGATTACGGCATAACTGCAATTGACTATATAGTCGTTTTATGGTGTGATTTTTGTTCGCTTTACTCATCGTAATACTGACCATGCATATATACATGCATATAATTTATAGCTGCTATATTCCATCTGAATCGTCCGTATCATATGGGGACAGAGACGCCATAGTCTCTCTTCTCATCTATTGACGCAAATCTACTCACTTGCAGATGTTAATAGTATTTTTGCATGTGGCGATCTATAATGCACGTACTGGTGCGGGGGCAGGTTGCAATCTGTCGTTGACAACGTTAGACCACGCATTCATACTGACAATACAACACATCCTTTCTTTAATTTTTGAATGACAGTCGTACTTGAAAGTCGTACCAACAGTCGATATATACGGTATCGTCTCAAATCAGTCCACTTTTAGTGTTTCTCGTGCATGAACTGTTGACTTATTGTAGCAATTGGACTTTCCCCCATTAAAATCGGCTGCCTTTGCACTCGTCGCTTTATTCTGATATGAGATACCAATTATATCGTCGAAATTCATTCAACAGAAGGATTTAGTCTGAGTAGACTATGTGTGACAAATACGCGCATTGTATCTGGTGAGTGTTCGCGATTCAGTCGCGAGGCGCTGTTTTTGTTTTTGTTTTTTTATAAAAGGAAAATTTTAGATTCATTGGATCAATCATAAATACAGAGTTACAGACGACATGCAGTGCGTGTCGTAAACGCTAGCGAATTCGTATATTGTGTGCTCAGCCACTACCAAATAAACTAGAGATGTGAGACTGTCCCAGTGGGACTAAGGATATTAACAAAGTGCAATTGGGCTACATTAAGGGTTTGCATGTCTACTATATATTTTGAGACTTCCGTATATATGTGCGCTATAGACTCGAGAACTGCTGGGCCGATTGAACCCAAACGTGCTGTGTAAGGGTAAAAACACACATGCAGTGCACTCGGAGCCATTCGCAAGTCCGTGCGACCACTCCTTGACCCTTCAACTGTCACCGTAATAGGGATTAATGGGTTAAATACTAGCCGAAATTTTAGAGTTACATCGTCTACATCATACAGAAACATGTGATGGCAGAATTCGCGTTTCTGATGAAAACGTTAACAAGTTTTCTCCACTCGATTCTCTTAAAATGCACCCTAATCGGTCAATTTCTTTCGATAATTCTATCTAAATACATCTTAGCTATTATTCGGATCAGCTCTCCCCGTCGAAAAATAGTTGGTCCAAAACGACACTTGAGAAAAGTTTGTTTACAACAACATCATTACACATTCGTCGTGTATTCGTAAAATATACATAAATATGTGTTAAAGTGCAGACTAATTCACCACCTTCGTGTAATCAAGAATATGAATCACACAAAAATTAAGCGAATTGTATACGGAATTTGCAGATATAAGCGGACATGAACATATCATTCCCCAAATGCTTCAATGTCATGACAATCTATTAGTTATTATAACAAAACCCCAAAGTGTTCGCAAGTTCGCAACGTCGCGATATAGGCAACGTGGCCAACATCCTATATCATTATGCGCCTTTTCGTTGTTGCGAAATGGGCCGAACGTTCAATGTAATGTGGACAGTTGCTTTGTGGTTCCGTGAGCCCGATAACCAGAACTGAGTCG
The DNA here is from genome assembly GCA_032622095.1 of Siphonodentalium dalli. NCBI lineage: Eukaryota > Metazoa > Mollusca > Scaphopoda > Gadilida > Siphonodentaliidae > Siphonodentalium > Siphonodentalium dalli. Next base: position 112,955,387 of record CP136062.1, on the reverse strand, counting down.
TTTCATAAAAAAAAATGAATGTGTAATCAGCATGTCTGTCTGATTGATAACTTCAGTATTAGTTAACTTATTCGATTGTCCATTTTCGTCGGGTCAGTTTGTCCACCTGAGGTGACATTGACCTTGAAACGAGTACCCATAAATGACCTTGGGCGATATCTCGGTCGTCAGCGGTGACATCGACGTGACATTTGTAATGTATGGTCAACTCGGGACGGGGAATATTTTTGTCGGGTTGTTATCGGCGTGCCTGTACGGGTTACATTGAAAAACAAAAATTAATGGATCGACCAAAGCCATGGGACCAATCCCGCCAGTGGCGGGCTAATCTGCTAGGTAACATATAAAACACAATCAATACAAACTCGGGACAAAATAATGCATGTTGCGAAACATAGTTCTAAGTGCCGAAACGTTCTGTACCCATACCACATACACTGAAAATCTCGTTGACTAAAATTTTACTCAACAATTATTCAACCGTAGTGTAACTATACCACCAAGCAACGTTGACTAAGTATTGAGTAAACTATTTCTACTCAGAGTTGAGTAATTTTTTTTAAATGAAAGTGAAATAAACAACAGATTGATTTTACTCAACAGTTGACTGCAAATGTAGCTTTCTGAGTTAAGAAAAGGAGTTGGCTATGAATATTTGTTGGCCTAAGGCCTGAACTGTCCAGAATCAGTGACCGAATCCGATTGGGAATTATGGAGAAATTTATTAAATTCCCCCGATATATGGTAACAGATAATATATGGTCTGTTGGAAGATATTAAATTATTCTGCGATATAAGTTGATTCATATGTCTGGATTGTTTATGGTGTCCATGAAATTAGAACCCCGCTTCAAAATGTTTACTCTGTAATTAGGCGATGAACCTACCGGCCATCTCCTCCCATCTCAATGTTGCATTTATAGATAAAAAAAATTATGTTGAAAAGAAGATTAAACATTTCGGAATTACTGCCATTTTATGCACAGTGTTTTAAATAGTTATTGTTCCTATAGAACTTTTAAAGGGGTACTGTACGCCATTTTCATTAAATTTCCGGTGACAACAACGATCTAATATCGATAATATATAGAAACATAAGTAATTTGAGTCGAAGTTGTATTCTGTAAACGCTCAGGTTAATAGGCTATCTTAAAATTTAATAATTTAAAAGTTAATAATTTGATATAAATTGAATTTATGACTGGAGCCATAAAATGGCGTCAATTAAATTACGAATTTCCGTAATCAAATCAAGTAATTGAGGGATACTGGATTGTTAAACCGATCGCACACACGATCGCTTAAAATATTATGATAATACGGTGAGAACACTCAAGCCACTCACTGACTAGCGACGATACAATAACTTAATTGATTATATGGGACTAGTATGCATATAATATAACTTTTATTTGATTCATTTGGTTGAAAACTGTACAAAAATTACTCGACAACGACAATTTGTATTTTTGCATTCCGGTAAATTTGTCATCCGTAACACTACTTCGTACTCAACAGACTTTCAAATAATGAAAAAAATGTTACCTTATTCTCCGACTCGGAGACTATAAAAACCAACAACAACATTTGGCGTACAGTACCCCTTTAATCGACGTTGATTAAATCCGAAACATATATCCTGGTTTGTCATTGTTGAGTACTCGTTACTCAACGATTGATTACAAACAGCTCAACAAATTATATCACTCAACGTGTTGAGTAGAGATTTTAGTCAACAAGATTTTCAGTGTAACTTTTTAATAGTGGGGTACAACTATAGCCGGTTTATAAAAATAATAATAAATCCATGCAGTTAGTGATTTCGAATTCCTGAGCAGAAGCTAAACTAAATTTATTGGAATTCTCACTCTTACGTCACGAAATGAACACCTACACGAAAAACATGTAATCTGGGACTGGGAGACATAACTCTGGAGCTAAAATTCGGACAGGACTCGCTATAGTTTCCGAACCGAGTAAGCTACATTTGACACATTTCGCATAATGCACTCTACTGATACGAATTGCGAATAGTTTATAGTGGTCAGTGTTGTTGCAGTAGTAAATATATCGTAGCATTCGGTCGGAAAACCTTTTCGCATACTTGACGACTATCGAGTCCGTTTGTGATCAAATAGTGCCGTGCAAAAACTACTCGCAGCAAGGTTATGTGATTATGTTTGCTGTGATTAGTTTGTACCTAATTGTGTAGTCATCAGGTCACTGTACACAGGATAGACTCGATCAATGCACCCAAAGCTCGTGTGCCAATGATTGGCTACTTGAAACCGAATCGTGACCAGGTATATGGCAAAACGACAACCGATAGAACACAAATTCTAGTGACTATAGACGTATACCGTAGTATTGTTCGTAATTCGTATCAGTTGTAGTTCATTGTGCGAACGGTGTCAATTTTTTAATCGGTGGAAACCATAAACCCGTTTTAGTCAAGACTCGAATAACAACATTTGTTTGGAGTTATCGCGCTTATTCACGTTGCATTACAGATACACACAAGTATGCGGACAAGATACAAGAACTAATTCCACATCAATGGGCAGTTGCAGTATAATGAGTATGATATATATAAATACAAAAATAAATTTATGCATGTAACCTCTCATGTGAATACATATAATGTAAATAGTTCTCATTAACATATTCCCCTGGGCGACAATTGATTAAAGGTACTCAAATCTGAATCGATGGTCCCCATATCATCAGATTATAATAACTTTTTTGAAATGTCGCTTCAGTCATCAGTCGATAAATTGACTCAAAATAATGCTAACCAGTCAACTAAAGTATAAAATTAACAAAAACCTGTTATTTATCAACATTTTGTTCAATACAAGAAAATATGGCAAGATTTTCAAATATCTTAACACCCAAAGCCACTTGGATTTAGAGTTATCCATCTTCATCCGCAATTTGTTCCGAGATCGTCGGCTTGAATTTCTCCATACATATCTCGAGAAATAACAAATTTCAAAAATGGATATCTGATTACTGATGGGTGGGTTCCTCGACTCCAATCAAATATTGTGTACCCCCCCCCCCCCCCCAACGCCAAAGAAATAGTAATTTGGGAGCGTTAATTCGGATTATGCATCTTTAAAACAGTGACGTTTGTGTTTGATCACAGATTACTTATATACTGCATGGATATTTAAATGCATTTTAGGAAAAGAATACGTTACGCTCCAAGTGCTAAAGGCACGTGCGGCCGTAATTGTCGAAAATATTCATATTTGTTCCAAACACCGTAAACAGAAAAACATTAAAACACATACAGTTCCGTTCATATAATATACCATGACCATCGCGCAAACAGCATGTTGTCATAAAGACCTACTATATTTTACCTAAGCAAGAGCCTGATTGTGTTACAGAAGACAGCACAATGCTACTGGCAAATCACACACAAATGGCATAAACGCTCTTTATTAGTTCCATATCAGGTATTCACCAACAAAGAACGCTCTTTATGTTTACCATCATAATATAAACAAACACCAGAAAAGTAACTTTTTATGCTTTTGTTTACATAACAATGGTCAAGCATATGACCATAACATACTGTTTATGCGATATTTCTTATTTGTATACGGACAAAGTCTATCTACATTTTGATGTTCTTTCTGTTTGTGGCGGTTTTTGACGGGTGGCGAGATTTTCACAGGATACCCACCGCCAAGGCCAACCGCGTCTTTATAGGATCACTCCGGTCTAGTTTTTTTTAATCGCTCGCCGCTAATCCGCTGAGCAGGGTGCCGAATTTTTTTTTTTGGTGATAGGCCGCCCGTAACTGAAGTTATGCCTATTTAATGGCCCACTAAATTTTCGAACCCCCAGATTACATTATATAAAATATATGCCACATTATATACCATTTGAAAGAGGAAGCTCCAAAACATTGTATAATCAACTTATCCGGTGTAAAAAACTGTGGACATGACGTTTTTGTTGAGTTGCAGTAAAAAGCAGTATTATTGTCGATACAGGGGGAATAACTCTATATATATATTAAAGATAAAGTTCTTCGCATTCCATTGAAAAAGTTTGAATTATGTTGCATTCTGGGAGCCAAAGGGGGGGGGGGGGGTCATTCTATGATTTCAGCAGTTTTCTATTTCTCTGTGGGCATCTTCTAAGACACAGATCTGTTTCAAATAGTGATGAATTACAGTATTTTAATCATATTTTATGGCATAGATTGTTATTAAAAACCGTATATCAAGTCACTTTAAATAAATAATAATCGGCGACTCGAAAATTAATGTTCCATCATGGATTATGCTGTCTGAATAGTTCATGTTCCCTCATGTGACGTCACACGAGGGACTACTAGCGACACGCAGTGTCAAACTTGAAAGGCTGACGCAACAGGCACTCCGCGTGCACCGATAGTTTATACAGAAACGGCTGGACCATCGGAGCTGAATTTTTTTATATAGAGGTAATTTGACCCGGAAAATATTATCAGATAGGTCCCGTTGACATCAAGGGCAATAATGATTGATTAAATACAATAATTAATTATATAACCAAATGGTAGCTGGTCGGTGAAAATTTAAACATGGGGTTTCAAGAGTTAGATGCCGTTGAGTCAGACGACTTAAAGGGGGAAATATGAGCAATAAAGAGCGTTCCTTATTAGCTTAGAAGATATGTTGGAAAATTTGTAGAGATGGATCACCACTCACCTGACCAGGGGAATGCCATGGGATGGACGTGTTTGAAGTCCGCAGATAACAATAAGGGCGGGGGGGGGGGGGGGGGCTAATAAATTATAAGATAAATATAAAGAGCGTTTATTATCAGTCCAGACATATGTCGGGAAATTGGTAAAACCATTGTGTGACAAGAAGAGTATTAGTCAATGGTGACATGTATATTCTATACAATCTAGGTCCCGTTGACATAAACGCTCTTTATTGATTATATAATTTATTTGTCCAGTCATCTACGGTAAAACTTAAACTTCAATGAAGCCCATCTCAAGCCATTCCCCTGGTCAGGTGAGTGATGACTCATCTGGACCAATTTTCATACATATTTTCTAAGCTGATAAGGAACTCTTTATTGCTCATATTTGCCCCTTTAATTCGCCTGAAGTCAACAGCATCTAACTCTTGACACTCTATGGGTCAATTTACCCCCATTGTTTCCATTTTCACAGACCAGATTGCAACCATTTTGGTTATATAATTATTTAATTTAATTAATAATTAGTGCCTTTTAAGACATCTGATATAAACGGGACCTTTCTAATAAGATTTTCCGGGTCAAATTACCTGTGTCTACGTACACATTTCCAGTTCCGATGGTCCAGTCGTTTCTGTATAAACTATCAGTTTTTGTTTACCGCCCGTAGATTACGTCGGTCTTTCAATTTTGACACTGCACGTATCTAGTAACGTCACATGAGGGAACACGAACTATTCAGACCGTATAATCCACGATTGAGCATTAAATCGGCATAACTTCAGTTCGTGCGGCCTTTCACAAAAATAATTTCGGCACCGTGCTCAGTGGACTAGTGGCGATCGATAACGATAGAAAGAAAAAAATCTAGACCTGAGTAATCCTTTAAGGTCTTGTGGACCCAATTTTTCTAAAATTTGATAGAGTCCAAATAAAGGATTCTGTTCATGTATATTAGTGATCATAGAAAACCATGCCCATTGATGCAACATTTTAGGAGTATACCTCATGGTGGATTATGTTAGAACTACAAAATGTGAACTTTATTGAGATTTAAAAAAATAAAATTTACAGGCTATGGTCCAAAGTCCATATCTAAGAATCAAATATGGGAATATACGTACTGAACACTGTGATGAATGATGTACTATAAAAAAATTTATTGTATTTCTTGAGTGTTCTTTGAATTTTTTTATTTGAACCAGTTGTTGACAAAATGATATATACTTGCTTAAACGTTTGATGTGTGGATGCTAGCAGGTATGAGTTAGCAGTGGTCAGTGTAACTGCTGTGAACTCTGTTGACAATAGAATGCTAAGCCTCAATCAAACCCTATCAGACCATCACAATATCTAGTAAGTAGGTCACCACTCACTACTAGGATAAACACTCATGTGCAAGTTGACACCAGCTAAAAGCCATTCACATCAGACTGGACATAATCCATGGAAAGGTGATCCATAAACTGTTGGCTCTCAGTCAACCATACTGTGAAGTTCATAAATCATTTGTCACCAACTGGTTCAAAGTAATTTTTTCAAAGAACGCTCAAGAAATATCACAGTGTTCAGTACATATTCCCATATTTGATTCTTATATATGGACTTTGTTTTTCTTGGATCATTGTCTGTAAATTTTATTTTTTCAAATCTCAATAAAGTTCACATTTTCTATTTCTAACACAATCCACCATGACGTATACGCTTAAAATGTTGCATCAATGGGCATGGTTTCTGTGATTACTAATATACATGAACAGAATCCTTTATTTGGACTCTATTATCAAATTTTGGAAAAATTGGGTCCACAAAGCCCTTAAGTTCTTTATGAATCTTTTCACTGGTCCTCTGAGGCTCGAAATCACACATTCCTCGGTGGTGGGTTTGTTCTGCGAGTTTCGTCTAAAATTAAAATGGTACGCTTTGTTTGAATCACAGAGCCTACTGGGAATAAGTATAGTACCGCGGCGGTAATTGTTAGAAAAGAGAGGCCAACTGCAATGGCAGACGTGAACGGAAATGTCTAATATAGGACATGCAGGAATTTTTTCACATGTCATACATACTATACTAATAACAAATCAAAATATCTAACAATCGCGTCAGTAATAAGCTGCACTGTTAAAATGGGTTTCTGTAATTTTACGTAACAAAGGGCTGTTGAAATTAAATAGGAACAGTGTTAGCCCAGTTGTTTTATATAGTTCAGCAGAATTGACTCTGGTATGACCAAACTGAATTTGATACTTTGGAATACTGCAGAGCAACAGCCTGTGTCACTGTTTCCAATTCATAATACGACTACGTCGAAGAAAACATCACAATGCAGACGAAATTTGTTGAATAGCTCCACACAACATGGACAATGGGGTTAGTAGTTTCCTCAATTACGTAGCCTACAACATTATAATTTGTTTACCATTAACGCTCTCTAAACGTGAATTGAAGAAATCTGGCGATTGATTTCACTGCCGACAATTACGTGCAGGCTCATGACGTGAACAAACCACGTGGCCAGGTCACATGTTGACATTTACGGAACTATACGAGCGATAATTTACGGAAATAATAATATACGTAAATATCGCTTATGTCGAAAAAAAACGGAACGACGATCAGGGAAAATAAAGGTACCAAGATCCTTAAGACTCAAAACACTGACCTTCGGTACTTTAAATGATTCCCTCTACTGTTGTAAATTTACACATATTTTGTTTAACAGTGTGCATATAATAAGCGAGATCACCGAGTCGCTAGGTACCACGATGGGTCCCCCAAGCACCGTTCCGCCCATTCGGCGCTACATGTCAAAGTTCTGGAGTAGCATACTAGGGTGTGTCTTTTTACCGGATTCCGGTTTTATGTGTCTTTTTACCGGATTTCGAGTATGAATTTCATGCTTGTTTTATCACACATTTAACCCATTAAAATCCGTTTCTGACACGCGGAAACTGGTTAGGAGGTGAGATTAAACCAATATAGGGTTGTCGTGCTCATTCAACCCGATTAATCGTATTTAAAGGTACATATCGTGCCCGGATCAGCATACTTCTTATTTTTTCATATAGACACGGCGGTTGGATTGATTTTACGTGATCATGATGGCATTTAAGGGAACACACCATGTCCGGATACGAATTAATTATATCGTAATTATTGATCATATTTAAAGGTAGATATCATGTCCGGATCCGGTTTTTTTCTCTTTTTTTTCCATATAAATTATCGTCTTTTTGATATATTAAATGTCACGTGGAACAAAGTTATAAGTTGATTTTGAGACGTTATACTAGGCTGTTGGATTGATTTCACGGAATGATTATCGCATTTAAAGGTACACACCATGTGCGGAACCGAATTAATTTCCACGTATTTACTGATATTTAAAGGTACAGATTATGCCCGGATCCGGATTTTTCTTCTTATAAAGTAATGCTTATTTAATACAATAAATGTAAACTGAGTCGCGTGGAACTAGGTTATAGATGTTGATCCAACCGCCGTGTCTATATGAAAAAATAAGAAGTATGCTGATCCGGGCACGATATGTACCTTTAAATACGATTAATCGGGTTGAATGAGCACGACAGCCCTATATTGGTTTAATCTCACCTCCTAACCAGTTTCCGCGTGTCAGAAACGGCTTTTAATGGGTTAAAGTGTGATAAAACAAGCATGAAATTCATACCCGAATCCGGTAAAAAGACACCTAAATCCGGGATCCGGTAAAAAGACAGACCAGCATACCAGTCATATTATAGCATTCCATATATGGAACTTTTCAAAACTCCATACATGGAATACTACACCAAAACTTTGACCTGCAGCACTTAAACCCACGGAATGGGGTTAGATATGTATCAAATATGGCAGCGACACCGTGATCTCGCTTATTCTAAGATGTGATCAAGCCTGAGTGTAGTTTTACAACGCCATATATCTCCGCCGCTATAGGTAATGGCCAGATCATGCACACTATTCCTAATTTGATTTGTGATGGAAACGTTTCAACCATCAACATCAGGACGAATTGAAGATATAATATATACCAACCAGGTTATCATATCTATATATCGACCCTCATTTCACGTCGAGCAGTAAAATTCGTCGGATTTTAAACAGCTTTGTCTGTTGACTTATCGACTAAGCCATCAGAACTTTGCTGAATTGAAAAATTATATTTCAAGTACAATCCAGCCACACATGTGACTCCTCGGTATTTCGACGAGTCCTGTTTTAACATTCGTGACGCTGTGCCTCCGTTCACCGAACGTTTTGTTTATATCATCTGGCTTCAAACGTTGAACAATTGAAGACAATACATGTATATATATTCCAGTCCCGAAAAGTCAAGTTACATAAGATTAGTCTGCTGGCGCGAATCCGATACCATGGATACACGGATAGAAAAAAGTTAAAGACTACCCAACTCCAGGCAGTTATCTCCCATCGATCCGCTGAGATATCACTACCACACAAGACGTTTGGTAAGGATTTCTGACATGATCTTAGTTCTTATGTTTTAGGATTAAAATTGTCCGTGTCTAGCCCAGTCCTTATCAATACCGGAAGAATTGCCATTATTGCAAACTTTTGGTGGTCAAAATAAGAGAATAGGTGACTAAATCTAGTTCCGACGATACGGAAAATTAGATGTATAGGTCCGAAAAGTACCATCCTTCCGGCACTGATCTATCGCAGTGATAACGAAGAGGGCGCTGCATGGAGATTGAAACCTACATAGCTTATTAACTGCCCATGACATTACGTGACGATGGTTATTCTGCCACACAGACCATCTAACGTTATGGAGTATGTCATATTAAAGTTGACAAGTGTGTCATGCATGCAATATTTCGCATATAACTGTTTTTTTCGTGGGCTGAAGGGAAACGATTTGGCAATCAATATATTTAACATGAAAGAGAACAAAACGCTGTTATTTGGAACTATGCTATTTAATGCCACGCCGACACATTGCTTGCACGTGTCCGTCATACATTATATCATCAATCTGACAGGTTTCCATTCACCAGCATAAAATTAAGCAGATTTATCAGCCAGCATGAAATTGAGCACATATTTATCAGGACAAACTATTCCCAGGGAGAATAACTTCATGCCTTAATCGTGAAATAGGAAGTCTCTCAACATTTCAATAAAGCACGTTGTACAAATTTTTGAAGGCCAATCCTATGCTGTTTGGGTACCAAATTAAACAGGAACTGTAATAGATGTCAATTCATACCCATCTGTCGTCCCTGCATACACCTCTGAAATAGCAGGTTAATAGATCTCGGTAATATTATATATGCAATCATTACATGGTTTAACAGTTAGGGCCATATGCAGAAACGACAGCGATATAGCAGAGTGTTTTACAAGTCTGTCATGTACACAGGTCCCCTGGAGCAACAACCCCACCAAGAGTATATACATTACTACAAGGTTAACAACTATAGGACCTATATTGCGCATAGACTCACTTGCGAACAAAATTCATTCAAAATCAATATGAGATAATGCCAAATACCCAGTTCTTTAGATCATATTCGCACCTTTAATTTGATGCATCTCCCACATCGATCGGTTGAAGATCACCAACTTTAGATATATATGAATATGTGCAAACTTTTGAAACCGGACAAACCCTTGAACAGATTCCCATCAAAATATAGCAAAGTAGAATGGCAGAATTTTACTGTCATAATGATTCACCATGTGTGGTCCTGTCTGTGTGACCTCAGCAGAGTAAATTCTGCAGTACTACTATACTATATATTGATAGGAATCTGTTAGGGCTTTCCGGTTTCAAAAGTTTGCACATATTCATATATCTTTGGTGATCTTCAACCTATCGATGCAGGAGATACATCATATTAAAGGTGCAGATATGGTCTAAAGAACTGGGTATGTGGCATTATCTCAAGCAAGGGGATTTTGATGAATTTTGTTCGCAAGCGAGTCTATGTTCAATATAGGTCAGATAGTTATTAACCTTGTATTAAGGTATATACTCATGGTCGGGTTGTCTTATCAGGTGACCTGTGGTCGTGCATGGGTACCATTAATCAGTTGTGGAAATTTTCATCCAAAGAGTCCTATCTGGTCTCTGAAATCATTCTCTCAAACAACTCAGTAGCCATGCTTGTCCTTACCCTCCCGCACACGGAATTGTCAATAACTAAATTCAAGTTGGTGAAGACAAATAAAATCATGTACCACTACACATTGGTGCTATAAAGTATAATTTGGTGTTACTTCTTCTGACGCGGCCCTCATTGATTTGGGTCTTTAGAACACAGACTAGATAAAGGTAATTGTTTAAAGTGATGTGAAACACTCCGGTATGGTGATCAAATATAAATGAAGAATAATCTTGTTCAAAGTAGTAATTTTTACAAACAGTATATCCAAACTGACAACACACACCATCTTTCTTATATATGATTTAAATGCAGTGACTCTTGATGGTGAAATCGCTATTGTTAGTTTATCGCCGATAGATGCGTCCCGAATCGAGTAGTAAATATTTACAATTGAGAGTAGTTCTGACAATGTTTTCTATGGAGTGGTACGGTCGATTTGCTTCATGTTTTCGGCCATGTTAGCAGAATGTTACACTCCTCCAGTTATTATAGCGCATGAATTCTAACTTATCAGTTTCACGTACCCGAACAAGTACATAATATGTCTTTAACAATCAGCCACCACAACCCAAGACATAGGTTTCATGCAGATGGTTTTAAAATAGTATCAGGGTTTCAGACTAAAAAGATCACTACCTGAAACAGGCTCCCTTTGGCCTTTATTCAGCGTCTGAGGGGGGGCTGTGGCCCCTTTGTACGTTAGGGGCCTGTGGCACAGGCCCCGATGTGCACTGCGTACATATGATAGACAATTCCTACTAATTATGCTACTTCAATATATCCGAATGCAAATATGTTCATATTGGACCTAAATAATTTGATTCTGGAATAAGACATAGTGGACAAATACCTGTTATTCCGGTGGATGGCGTGGGCCACAGTGAAACCACATTTATAAAGAGTGTACATCTGGTGCTGAAAAAGGCCTATTGTGCGCCTATTTTTTTAACTTTTTTTCCCCACTTATTTAATTAAATATTTTTTAATCAAAATTTTGAAAAACTAACGCCGTTATAACTTCCGCCAGGATACTCACCACACCACATGTGGTTGAAATCAGACCAGCAGTCTGGGAGAAAAATCCAGACAGTCAGACGGACAGATCATACTCTTTTATATATATAGATTAGGCAACACAATTTCTTTACTTGATGTTCATGTCACACATGGTTTGTAACAATTATTTTCAGTTTGAAAAAGCCCCTGGTATTAAATGTAAAATTAGATTTTATTAATAAAATGTTGTTGTATCTGTAGGTCTGAACTCTTGGAACGCAGAATATATCTTTAAAGAGTAGGTTTTCTAACGGTCATATTTGATATTCAGTACAGAAATTGTGTATATAATATACAAGTATGAAAGCAAATCATCATTCAATATTTTTGGTGGGGGGCCTATAAAGTTCGCACATGTGATACCCATGACCAACAAGAGGCAGACTGCTGTAACTTGTAGTGATAGTCAATTCAGAATAATACACAGCTGTGTTACTTGTATGTACTTAGATAAGTTTGATTCATTTTATGGTATCACCGTGAACATATAAAATGCATGCATGTACATGTGATCCTCCCTCCCCCACTGGCAAGAGTGCCAGTCACCTCCTAAGGTTTGATAACTGATGTCATTTACCAGGGTTCATACACCTAGCTGAGAGTAAAATCCATAACTTTTCCCAAGACTTTAGGACAAATTTTCCAAGACTTTTCAGTGAAAATATTCCATAACTTTTCCATACCTCATACCTAGCTAAACAATGAGGAAGACCAATATATAAAGTTCCAGGTTGTTTAAACAGAGCACACATATACGGCAGTTAAAATGAGCCCTTTATCTGCAAAGATGCATTTAACTAATTAAGCTGATATGAACAATAAATCATAAATAGATATACCCAGAGTTTAATGTTCAAGGACATCATGCTTGAGTATAAAACCCTAAGCATAAGAAAGTACCAATATCGTGCCGTTACTTTTCATGTTTGTTATGCCATCCATGATTCCATGTGAGTTTTGATTTAGCGTGGCTGATGAGTGCCGCTTCGCCCATGTTGGCAATATCTATTAACTTTCCGGATTTAACACACAGTCGGCATTTCGCCTTCATCCGGTTCTCTGGTACCCGATCTATCCATGCTTCAAACCGCGTATCCGTGACCCATTTGTCACGGAAGACAGTTTCCAGACATATTTGTTAACTATTACTATTTAGGTCAAATTCTGATATATTTAGCAGTCAAAGAGGAGTTCCGGTAAGGGAGACAATTCGTGTTTCGGCATACCGTAAAACGTGTCGTTCAACTATGACTATGGAGATGGTATCTCAAGCTTACACGATGAGATCGGAAAGTAACAGCGTTTATTTAACTAAGAACTCGGCCTTGGGATATTCCATGACTTTTCAAGACCTTGAATCTCGGGGTAGCTTATTTTCAAGACTTTTCCCATAGTAGCAGATAGTAGGGTGAAAAAAGGTCCCATTTTCCAGACTTTTCAAGGGTATTGAATCGAAATTTTCGAATTCCATAACTTTTCCAGGATTCCAGACCCGCGTACGAACCCTGTTTACGTAAGATCTGATGACGTATTACATGCAAACCTTGCAATACTAGATAGGTGTAAACTAATTAGCACATTGACCTGTATTGACCGCAGATTAACAACTCACTAGACAAGAGGAAAATACAAACATTATACATTGATAACTACTCTTGATTCTCTTTTACGCAATGTACAGTCTCCTGGTACATTTCAATTAGAAATAGAAAATATATTCCTGTAGTTCGTGCTCCATTCATAATTTTTTTTTTATTATTAAGTGATGAAATTTAATTGGTACCAGTATTCAGAATTCTCCAAATTAAAGGGAGACCGTACTCAAATTTTCAGTATTAGAGGGATTTATTTAGCCTGAAGTAATAACAAGTACTTTACCAATATTCCAAGTACGTACCAATGGAAATTGCTCTGAAATATAACATGTTAGTCCACCAGCTTTCACTGTCTATTGAGTATGACTCGATGGGAATAAAAATATTTTACGGATGGCTGCAAAACCTGAATGCCATGAATAGAACGCTAGTCAATGATCTATTCTTGTACAATGTTCAGGTAAATCGTTGTGCATATGAAAACTTCTCCCGGGATGTAACCTAGAAATTGACTGTTAAATACAATTTAAGGTATATTAAATTATTATATTATTATCTGAAGTTCTTTGTATATATGTGTGTGTGCATTTAGCACATTCTCAACTCAAATTACTGTTTATGTTGCATATTTACCGTTGAATATATTAGAAAGAGTCTTATAAATGGTTGGATTTACCATCCCCTTTCATTAATTCCATGTATTTTGGAAATCTGCATGTTGACTAGTTACAAATACTAATAGTACCTGACTACTGATAAATTGGCGACTAAAGTCATGCCTTGGATAAATTTCTTCAGCAACTTCACATTTTATAGTTGTATGGTCGACTCTCCAGAACCGTATTTCACCACTCCGAAAACACCCATACGCTGACATTAACCAGTGAGTTGGAATCTGCTATTTTATGCAAGTGTCCCGTTTCATAGCTGAGTTTCTGCAAATTTGCTGGTTATCTCAAGTGATGAGTTTTTGTCTTCTTGACCCATTCTTTCCCTTGATGTTTGGTAACTGTTGTCTTCCGATGTGGCCTTGTTGACAAACCATGGATACAATTTGATTATACATTATCAACCACTCTCATACTGTTTTGAAAACTATCACACAAGCATGACCAACTCTCTTTTTGAAAAAAACATCTTCAGCATTGACGAATATTTAACTTGTTCTGCCTCCTCATAATTGATCTCATACAGACATACCACATTTATACAACTAGAGTCTGTGCAATATCTATTCCCTGTTATTCTGAGTGAAAATCAGCAGAGGGTGATCTTTACTGTGTAAGGTTCTCTGTCTGGCCACATCTATAGTTCTGTGTGCATTTCAGATGATGGTGATAAGCGCTAAGATGTTGTTGATTCTTGAATTCCAAGTTTATGCCCTAAATATTCTTAGTCTTAGGTGGAATATCAAATGCGCCTAATGATCTTATTAATAAAGTTTTTATATTATAAATTATGCCAGTTCCGGACCATGTTGGTATACATGTAAATCATAATATGCAAAAAACAGAATACAGATATGGTCTATGTATGAAATAATTCAGAAGCTAGAATGAAGATTGGTAGACTGGGTCAGCCAATGCAAGTTTGTGTTGTAGGCCAATTGCCTATTAGCTGTTCAATGGAATGATGACAAATTACATGTACAAAGTATGTTTGTTGGGTAGTGTAATTTTTTTTTCCATTTTCAAGTTTAATAAATGGTAAACACGAAGTTTATTATTATTATGTAAACACGAAGTTGTTGATAGACCTATCTGTATAGGCCAAGTTGAGTAGATGAGATGCTGCTGATGCAGCAGTTTGGATTTAGCATCGTAGGGTCTGAAGTTTTGAAAGCCAAGGACATTTTGATGTTGACGCTTTCACCGATTTCCATGAGTCTAACATCCAAAACTCAACAAAAATGTAAAACCTATGAATTAAAAAAAACCCTAAAATTTTTGTAATGTTATATTAACACAAGTGCATACTTAACATATATAAGCTTTTAGACCAACAACATTTTGACATCGTGATGCCAAAACTGTACCAACATTTACACGTTAAGATTTGTTAAGACTGTAACTAGAGGTTAATATTTACTTATTGGACTACATTTGTAAATGTTTCTAGAATGCTGAGTTCTCAGTTGACAAAGGCACATTGGTTCATCTCTGCTTATTCATCAAGCTTATCCTGATTTTTCCTCCTTGTGGCTTCAACGAGTCATCTCATCATGAGCACAAATCCTTGTGTACTTCATCATAGATCGACAATAAGTCAGCTTCCCCTGACATCAGTAACCGGTGATTACTCGCGAATGAGCTGATGATACATATCAGCAAATTGATCAAGACAAGATCAATATCAGTATTCTCTAGACTTACCAGTTATCCAACAGAAACGTTTGATATCTCCCGTCGCTAACTCTTGACACATAAATCAGGAGGAATCCAGAATTGGCTTCAAAATCTATCCAAAGGGTGTTCTTCCCAGTGGTATCCTTATTTTCGGCTGGTTTTCTTCAAATTTAACCTCTGAGTTTTTTGAAAATTTGAGAGAAGAGCATTTTTTGTGAGATATGAAAATGGACATTCATATAAATTTACAAATTGTTAAACAATAACCACATGTATATGGCAAATCGACTGCTATCATCTAATTAAAATCCTCAATTGATGCTGAATAATTAAAGCTGTTGTAAAGTACATTGTTTAATTTTTGAGTGCAATGCAATGCTTGTTTTATGGGAATAAATAATCAAATAGCTATATACATATAAGAAATGAATGTAGTGGGATATGGCGCTGTGGTCACTGTGGGGCACATTTAGTGAGAACTGCTTTGTGGTTCACACAATGTGCCCCAATGACCATAACACAATATCCCCCAATATAACACACACACCCACAACATTCATTTCTTAATTGAAGGCAGATAGCACTTCAATTTCATTTTAAGGGGAATCATCTAAACTGTGGCTCTCTTAAAACGTCTTGAATGATCTAAATTAGAATGTTCTGCATGTCTATTTTAATACTGACGTTTTGGTTGCATCTTTAATACTGCAACATAATGCACATGCAAATCTCTTTAAGAATACTTGTAGGCAAGATAAAAGCAGCATATGCACAGAATTTTGGTTCCTACATGTATATTTTATGTGATCATAGGTAATGCGATAGATGACTAGTAGCAATAGTTTATTCAGAGCATTCCAAAACCAGTTCATTAGACAGGCATGGGACACTACTTAATCCAAGTCTATCTTCAAAATAATTATAAAGCCTTT
Organism: Siphonodentalium dalli; assembly: GCA_032622095.1. Lineage (NCBI taxonomy): Eukaryota > Metazoa > Mollusca > Scaphopoda > Gadilida > Siphonodentaliidae > Siphonodentalium > Siphonodentalium dalli. Next base: position 112,938,600 of record CP136062.1, on the reverse strand, counting down.
CCATATGGTATGCGATGTACATGATCCATGGGCAATGTCCGCCATCGCTGCAATCGCTTGCCTTTCCATGTACGAGAGTCTGACTATTGATTTTTACATGTATAGTTAGTTTCTACTTGTACTGTTCATAGAAAATGAAAACTTGTTTAACAAAATGTTTGCACAATGAAAATACTTTGCCAAATGATTTGGCCTTGAATACAATACTAAAAGTCTTGAGACTCCAGGACCGAAACTCCGATAATTTTGCATGTGGGCCAAATGCAGTTATCACTATATTATCAAGTGTGCTTAATTCTTAAATAGTATATTCCTTTCCAAGAACAATGGCCATCAAACTTGTGCACAGTTCTCATGCAGAATATCTTGAAATATGCAAATTATGCACAAGACAATTGCAAGAGAATGAGGACAGTGAACAAATTTGATGTCTGTATACATGGGAGAGGGATTATACTTTTGAAATTTAAGTGTGGTGATAATGGCAGAATTTTATTCTATTGAAAAATATCAGTTTCACTTTAAATTCAGACTGTAAACCATTTCCAAACCGATATGTCGACTTTACATGCCACCTCCAAGACAGAACATCTCAGCTGGGAATTGAACCTGTGACACCACTACTAGTATCTGACCCACATACATGTACTAGTAATAGTCTTTTATATCCAATATTCCATCAACTGGCCCACTGCTGGCAAACAAAATTGGTTATCCCGTACTATCAGAATATGTCTCAAATTCAGATCGATCCTCAAAGGTTTGGTTTGGAGTACTTTGGTAATATGTGTACTTGTACTAGTGTATTGAAGCTAAATATTGGTTAGACCTATTTCAACAGATCTTCAGTCTGAAAATTTTAATTTTTGTTTATTCAGACCAATTGCTGAAAATTTTGATCAAAATTGCAGGGGGCAGTGGTGGTGAGACACCTCCCACACCCAACCCTGTTTTCAACTGAAGACATTTGATATAAGGAACATTCAACCAAGAATCAAAGTTAAATGACAATCCTGAAGTTATGGATCAATCTCAGCCAATGTTAATGCTACTGGATATGAACCCTTCTGTTTAATAGTATTTGTAGTGGTACAATTGGTAGGGTGTTGGTTATGCCAAAGGCAAAACATCAACGTGGCATAACTTGCATGTTTGAATATTGAATAAGCAGTTTTATCTTCAGTCTTGATGTAAACTGACAATTACACTCAGAAAAATAATGTTTAATGGTTGGTATTCTTTTGTTTCAAAATGTATCAAATTCGATTCATCTATATTGTGCTATCGAAGTGAAATTGTGCAGATAGGAGAATTCCTATAATACCAGAGACGACCCTCAATTTTGTTTTATATGGACAATTTTAGATTGTGATTCATTCCAAATTGTGTTTCTGTTTCATGTGAAAATTCAAGGTTGATATGACTGATGCATCAATGGAGACTACAGTGGACCAAACAGTGATTAATGGAGACTACAGTGGACCAATAAGTGATTAATGGAGACTACAGTGGACCAATCAGTGATTAATGAAGACTACACTGGACCAATCAGTGATTAGTGGAGACTACATCGGACCAATAAGTGATTAATGAAGACTACACTGGACCAATCAGTGATTAGTGGAGACTACATCGGACCAATAAGTGATTAATGAAGACTACACTGGACCAATCAGTGATTAGTGGAGACTACATCGGACCAATAAGTGATCAATGAAGACTACACTGGACCAATCAGTGATTAGTGGAGACTACAGTGGACCAATCAGTGATTAATGGAGATTACAATGGACCAATCAGCAATTAATGGACAGCCTTCTGCTTGATCAGAGACCTTGGAAAACTGTGGAGACTTTAAAGATAAGACAATGACAGTTTCAAGAGCACAATCACCCGACATATAACTATTATCAGTAACCGTTCCATATGCATATGAAAACAAGTTGCACTTTAAATGGTATTTGTATCCATTTGGTAAATATTGAGATAAAGTATTCTGATTAATCTGATATGATACACTTGCGCCTCTGTCTCTAGTCCTTTTATTTTACAGTAATGTGAAACACTCCGCTGAGTTGCTATGAACGGAATAACAAATAATCATTTGATTTGATAAATGTATCCAAATAGTCAAAAAACATCGTCATTGTTATAAACAAATTACACACAGTGACTATTATTGGCGCAATGTTTATGCCTAATAAAGCACCCTGAATAAAGTACTAAATATTTACATTTGTGCATAGCTCAATCGTGGGCTTTGAAATGGTACAGTCGATGTGGTTGGAAATTTCAAAATGTTAGTTCATGGCTACATTCTTCCAATGGGGATAGTGTTTGGAGTTTTGACACTAACTTATTGGTTTTATCCTATGAAATAAGTACACAATATGTCTTTAAACCCTTCCATGACTGGAGCTTCCTGAACTTTTGCGAAAACCCTGTGCCAGCACATTCTCTAACATATGTGAGTCTCCCATGGAAGCCTCACATATATATAAGAGATTACATTGGCCTAACAATATTGAGCTTGATCTTGAAAGCCAGTGCATTCTCTTATATAAGCGAGGGTCCATATGGGAGACTCAGATATACAAGAGAATGCACCAGCACAGGATATTTAATGCTGCACCAGCTCCTGTCATGAAAGGGTTAATGGCGGGTTTGTTAAAATTGTTGTGGCACCTTACCACTTCTTGTGGTATGAGTTCAGTTCAGTTTACAAATAAATCACAACTCATCTATTGCTTTAACAAAATAAAGGGTGAACACGAATATTCTATATTGTTGAATTCTATTTTCTCTGTTTACAAAACACCCAAATTACCCGATTTATGATCTTAAAAATTATTAGCTGTCTAGTCATTCGTCTTAAGTGTTAATTTTCTCCTTAGTTGCTATCCTGAAGATGGATATATGCTGCATACATGCTTTAATATTATGTCCTCAGTTTTAGTCCGGTTGATGATATTTGTTGATTTTGTTAGTTTTTCACTCATAAATCTGGATCCACTTATGGGTTTAATATACTTCACTGTCCTCAAGTTCCACGACGTGATGTGTAGTAACATGCTTTCAGCAAAAATGGTATTTATCATGAGTCTAAATAACACCAGTCATACAAGGTGACTTTATTTGAATAACTTGAATTATACAAAACCTATTAAGTTATCGGTCACATAAAAATTGAAACTGTATACTATATGAAGAAAATCTAAAGCTCAGAAATGGTACTACATAATTTTGGTGATTAAAACTAAGAGAAAGCAGTGCGTGAAGTTTTCAAATAGTTATGTGTTAAGAAAACACAATTTACCTCTTCCAGACATTCTATTTCAAATTCCCGAATTCAGATAAATGCATATGTGTGTTTTTTCAGTCTGAAATGTGTTAAACTTTGCTAATGACTGACAATGCGCATGTCAGTGCCTATGCAAACACTGGTAGTTTGATAAAAATGTAGAGTAACCTAAAATAAACTGACCCATATAAACCTTATTTGTGGAATTTAATGACATTAATATTAAGGATAGGGGTTGATCTTTAAGTACTTTTCAAGGAACAGCATGAATTTAAGCACTTTTAAATGAGTGGGTCGAAATTTATGCACTTTTAATTCAGCATATGAACACTGCATGGTATGTATGGCAAGTATGGTACTTGCCCAGCTACACTCCTATTGATTTTCTACAAGCTAAATAAATAGGGTTGTTCCTCTTGCATCACTTCAAAGGTGTTGCTAGCAAATACTGATAATACTTAAGTCTTATATTTGGACAAATTTGTTTAATTCATTTCTTGACCCAAATTGAACTCTTGGTCTTGACTTTCCAAGCCACCTACATGTAGGAAGCGATTGGCTAATCATGTTTATCTCAACCAATCAGACCTACCATTGCTCACAGAAATATCAATTTCTTTGCAACATAATATGCACATCCCTTTCTATTGTTGTTTGACAGCCACACTTAGTTGAAATCAATTATCCCATTATTTGGAGAAAGGAATAATTCGCGTGGAAAACCATTCAATAAATGGGTGCCGCCATGTTTTCCAAGAAAGCGTATAGAAATTGTGGAATGTCAGTAGCGAAATGAACCCAATCAACGACACAAACCATCAGCCGGTTAAGTTGCTTCAGTACGTCAAACTTTTGTTTTTTACATTCAAGCAAATTGTTGTAATTCAGGTCATTCAATGACTTTCAAGTGCTTGAAAAATATTCAAGCACCCGCGCAAATCCTGTGCGTGACTGAGTGATAGAGTAATCAAGTTATTTACTGTTTTAGTCAGTCTGATATATATCCAGTCTCCGTCTCATTACTTTCATCTACGTCTGATGACACTCGCATGGAATCTGATTTCAGAGTTGAAGGGGAAATTCCTTTTGTGAAAACTCATTAATATTCATAAGGCAGTGTTTATCATTGCGATACACACGTGCACCCCAGGTCAAGTAAACATTTAAGAGTTATCACTCTTCTTCTAACCAATTTCCGTGCAATACAATGCTCTTGAGGTTAATTGCTTCACTGTACATGCAGAATACAAGTAGAACCCTGCGAACCTTAAATTTTAGGTCGAACCGAACCTTGAAACCGAATCATCGTCTCGGTTTCGAATCGAACCGAACCTCGAACCCAAACACCGACCTTGTTGTCGTAGACTCGTGATAAGAGTGGACAATCAGAACTGTTAATTTACATTATTATAGTAAAATCAAAGGTTATTCAAGTATTGCCCATCAGCACTAAGATAATTACATAAGAAAGAATTATTTTATATTGGAGATGGGTAGTCTGTTTATTCGTCAGCGACTTTGGTTTCGAATCTACGCATTTTGTGTTCTGATCTTTTCTGTTTTTGCAAGTTACTTACGATTTTTTATCGGAAAAGGAACAAACGTGGGGTCCCAAATAAGCACTGTGCAGGGGGAATTTTCTCTTGTAAATAAATTAAGTACAGAAGGTGGTGTTGATATGCGTCTTCATTCGGGGAAAAGGGTTGTTTAGCTCTATTTGTATTTTGGATAACCCTGAAATGACGAGAAACAAATCAAGTATAAAATCGACGGACTCAAATCCACTTTTCGAAATGAATTAAAACTCGTGAAAACAGCAACAGATATCAGACAGGATTTATTCATTTCGGCATCCATGAAAGAATTTATGACTGGCCTGAAATTTCTTGATAGAAGTTAGTTTGATAATGGCTTATAACTGCTCACTTGTCTCACCTGTTGACATTGTCCGATAGCGTGCAGGCGACTAATGCTATCAATGATTGGTGTGACCATGTAAAATACATAGATTTTACATACAGAAATTACATGCATGTGTGTATCCACCCTTAAACGGAATTAAAAAAAGCTTGTTCTGTATTTATGTATTCATCAATCAACTTGTTGTCTCGTTAGTTAGGTATAATTATGTCTATTAGTAAAATAATATGGATAATAAAACAAACTTTGACGACAGACTTAGATAGAACACCAGAAATGTTATAGTGTTACTATTTAATTATCACCCGAGTAACGATCAAATTAATTATGTCCAATGTAAACATAAAATCATAGTATCACACAGTTGTGTGTAAACCAATTAATATACTGTATATAATCAATAAACAATTCCTAGTACGCAAAACTTGCCCATTTTGTGGAACTAAAGAAAAGGTTCGATATAAACGAATCCTGTCTAAGGTTTCGAACCGGACCGAATCATCACAGCGGTTTCGAATCGAACCGAAACATCGAACGGTTCGCAGGGGACTAAATACAAGTTTAGCAATTTGGATGCTATATAATAAAGAACAATGTTGCATCATCTCCTTGTTTACAATATGGACTTGGAATTTACTATGAAGTTGTAATTATACTTATTTAGCACATGACGTAATATCCGTAGGTTAGGAATAAATATATATTATTTTTTTTAAATATCTTTGCAAATACAATTCTGTTATGTATACTTGTTCTGTCTGAACATTTCCCAATTATGAATAAACGTACGTTAGTTTTGATTTTGAACATACGACGCTTGGTTAGTTAAGATACGCGACACTAACGTGTAGTTTATACGATAACTTCACGAGATTGCAGTCAAATTCCGCGGGTGTGGCTTGTATGAATAAGTGAATATTAATGGAATTTGCAGGAAGCTATTCATAGGTCAATCAAGGCATCGCTAACTGCGTATTGGCTAGATTTCTTTCGTTTGAAATAATTTGAACCATGATAGTCCTCACACCGTAAGATGATTGAAATGACACAGCCTGAGTTTTGTTAGACTGTGTTTTAGTAAACTAAATTTAATATTGGAAACATCTTCAATATGAAATATTTTTCTGAATTTCATACGATTCATACAATGGAAAATATTCACTTGATTAAAACTGAATCTGCCATATGCTCAGAATTGTTTCCGCCGTCCTGGACCCTGCTGGTCATATCCTGGCAGTTGGGCTAAGCTGCGATTTGATTTAATACTTGAAATAATTCGATTCGATTCAAAATCATCTGTCCTGATTCAAATCTTTTTCATCAGGTGTATTCCCATGGTTTCTACACACTCCAATGTTTTGTGCGAAAAGACTTCACAATACTAACCAATAATCGCTCATACAGATAACAATGTTGCATATGATCTATAAATAGATTACCTATCTCTGTAGACAGTAACTCCAATGAGACTCAAGGGTTCCATGAATTGCACAATACATGGTATTAAAATTACACACACAATCGTTCAGTAAACCTTGTCAGTCTCTGTTATGTATACTGCCAAAGGTCAAAGAATTCAAAATGACAGATTTCAGTGTACAGCAGACACTGACAAAGTATGCCAAATGTGAAAGTTTGGCCTATTTATAATTTCCATCCATAACTGATCGTATTGACATCTCAGTATTCATGAAGAAAAAGAGCTGCATATTTTAGTTTCGGTCTTCAGGTGGTTGTAGATGGTCTACTGCACAAAAACGCTATAATATGGTTAGATAATACAAGATTCATATCACTATGAGGTTCCTTTATCTAACTCTTGACACACTTGAGACAACGATTCAATTCACAATGGCCCCACCCCCTGCTTGTATCTCACTTCATTTTCTAAATAAATATGTCCAAATGTACCTTATGCTTGAATAAAATTTGTTTGACTTTTGTTTAGAGTCTGTTAAATTCCATATACCAACTGAGCTGTGCTGTGTTACAGATAGATGCTTCTGCAGTATTGGAGACAAATCTGTTCAGCCATGGTCCAAGCAGCTCTTTCCGTTAAGTGCTGTAAGACCTGAAATGGGACAAAGCAATAAAAATAATTACTCTTTTAAAGTTTGAACAGCTTAAATATATCCACTTTAATTTCACTTGAATCGTCATAGTCATATTTACAGGGGTGATGTGGTACGGTAGCCATTAAAGCCACATATCACAGTCAAGACTCAGTTTAAACAAAGTAATTTCTCGCTACTGTAAAATTCAACACAGCAAAATGTCAAGACACTCAATGTCATTCATAGAGATCCTCATGAACATGAACATATTTGGGCATACCTCCCGCAAAAATCTCCCGGATTGCCATTTTCAAAACTTAACAGTTCTGGTCCTCATATACAGACTTTCTGAATAATATTATAAATTGCGGAAAACTGCCCATATATAATCCAGGGAATAAATAGATCGAGACCACAGCCCTTGAAATTAGCATTTTTCATCTAAGGCATTTCTTTAGAACTAGATGAATTTCTATATTGGCTTCTGCAGCTTTTTCTATGGCATTGCCTTTTGCCATAGCTAATATCGAGGGCTGAGACCAAATATGGATAGTAAAAGCTACAGTAAAATCAGACTTAAAACAGGCTCTCGTCCAAAAAGTCACCTCTGACCAGAATGATAAATAACTGTCAGTTAATGTTAAAGAGTATATTTTTAAAATAACATACATGTATGCTACATGTATCACAAGTTTTCAATTTCATATTGGATAGTTACAATGTAGTTGTCATCTAATAAAAAAGATATTCCATTTATCAGTCTTATGGAAAGGTGACACTAAAATAGATATTTTTCTTCCCATTTCATCCCACAACCAACCAAAAACCAACATTCCTTCAACAGGATACATTGGGAAATTCACCTGGAAGAGCGTTACCCAACTTAGTCACAAGAGCAAAACACCCAGAGAAAACTTCCACTTAGAAAAACAATGTGAAAAAGGTTGCAATCAGAACTACATGTAGCTTGGATTAATTTGATGAAAAATTATAATAGAGCATACATGTAGTTCTTCCAACTATAAAACCTCATGATATTCTCCCTTTTCAGCAATTATAATAAAACCAAAATCATGAGTCTTTTGATAAAATGATCTTAACTATTTGAAAGAAATATGAGAATAAAACCCAATCAGTTGCTACTTCAAAAACCATAAGATTGCTATATATCTCGTAAGCATAGTTCAAATAAAGACTGAAAGCAGATTGAGACAAAGCTTTAATGTCAGACCTTCACTCTAATGTGACACCGCCATCAGTTTTGGGAAGGAAATCTTTGGGGGAGAATTAAGTGTAATGCATGCATAATGTATAAAATTAAACCTTTGATTCAGATTTCCACTGCAATTAAATTACTTTGCTCAATTTATTTGACCTTTAAGTTAAGAGAAAGATTCATCTGTCCCCTACAAGCCATTGAGTAGGTACTTGTACATGTATATTCCTTTATTCTTACATCAATGTAAAATTTGTACTCAAAATGTTGAATGTTTTATTTCATAAAAGGTATCTCCTTGAATTAAAAGGCAGTTTTATCCACAATTCAGTGTTGGGGAAATAAAACTGGGTTCCACTTCAAAAATAATACAAACAGCCATCTGTACACCAGTACACTGTCATTGTTTAGGTACAATTTCCAATATTTGTCACCTGCCAATATTGGCCTAACAATATTTACCTTGACCTTGTAAGCCATTGCATTCTTTTCTATATGCAAGACTCCCTATGGGAGACTCACATATATAACAGAATGCACTGGCACATGATTTTTAATGCTGTGCCAGTAAAGCTCCAGTCATGAAATAATTAAGGCAGATTCTCCTTCCCTATACCATATTAAATCCTATTTTTTTATTTCATGCGTTTTTGTTGAGTATTGGGTGATTTGAATATTTTTACTTGAAATCTATTTGATTCATATGACTTGTTTTATCAACTTTTGATATTGATGGTACCCAAGGCCTTCGAAGTTGGTTCATGCAATATAACATAAAAGTCTGCAAAACAATTATCATCAAAAAGTACATGAAAATAAAATTGACTTTGTTCTTAGTTTCATTGTTAATAGCTCTCCAATAATGAGATTTTGCATATCAAAACCGTTGTTATGTAAACAATACCGTTACAGTGGAATTATTGATAAAAGTCTGATTAGTCCAATAAGATACCAATGTTTAATCACAACTTGATGGCAAACATTGGCAAAAGTCAAAGTATTGAACAATATTCTGAAATCATATTCAGACTAAAATATTTGAACTTACTACACGATTAGCAATGTTTGTTCAACTTGGTTGACAAATCACTGGAACAGTTTTGTTTACATATCAATGATTTAAACACATGAAATTTTGTTAATAATTGAAGAACTATCAATAATGAATTTTATAAGAACAAACTTTATCTATTTCCCAAATTCTTCTTAGTACTGTTTTTACAGACTTTTATATTTGTGCACACTTACTAGTACGTTAGTACCTCGGTGTGCCTTGGGGCCCCTTTAGTCCTTTATCATATATACAGTAGATGTATGTACCATAACATATCACATTTGGTACACTGCTAGATGAGTTCACAAAAACCTTAGCATGATCTACATGTACAGTAATGCCCTAAACAATCGACTCCTTAACCACAGCAGAATTATGGGTAACTTTTCAGGATTTAGTCGGAAATATGGCTTGTTGCCATTCATCAGAAAGCTCAGTTCGGATGAATGGCAACAAGCCATATTTCCGACTAAATCCTGAAAAGTTACCCATAATTCTGCTGTGGTTAAGGAGTCAATTATTTAGGGCATTACTGAAGCATGTGAAGCTTTGTAGTAATTGTCTCATCCTTTTAGTTCTCATTCATATCTTCTTTAACCTCTTCGCTGCTATGACGTTCGTAACTATTACGGACGTAAAAGTGCACGCCGTGTGCTATATGGTCCGTAGGTTCTATGGACCTACATGTACTTCAGCACACTACATGTAGCAGTAGGCCATTATACATAACTGGAACTCAGAGATTGGTGCATCGGAATAACTGTATCTCGAAGTTTCAAACAGTGTATGATGTTCCACGATTGTGAACGATAATAGCCTTTCAACTGAGTCAGTTTTATGGTTCTTGTGGTATTCCCGTTATAGTTTCCCATTGGAAAATGGGAATAACGTCAACAGCCCAGCACACGACGTCATAACATCATTTAGCAGGTTAACTATAACACAACTTGAGCACTCAAAGCAAATAATCTTACTATACAGTAGCTAACTTGGTTGTTATCTCATGTCTTTGGGAACAGAGTAACCCAGGTTCACAAAACAGGCATTTTGTTACCCAGGTTGGGCAATCTCATCATGTTGGTGTAACTTAAATGTCGTCGTTTTTCTTAAACCAATTTGAGACAATGGTTGATATAAAATTGACAAATATTTAACGGTCGATACTGGCTGGTGAATGGCACAATTGTCTCAAATTGATTGAAACAAATAACAAACCATGACATCCAACTTACACCCAACCTGGATAACAAAATACCTGTTTCAGCCATCCTGGGTAACAAAATACCAGTTGTACGAACCTGAGTAACTTAGTACCCAAATCCACAGAATAATGACAGATGTCAAGAATCAGTCTACATTCAAGTGCTGGTGGTATTGTCTTGAGTTGACTAAAGTTTAAACACATACAAATGTGATCAGAATCGAGAAACTTTTATACTGGAACTCAGATTGGTGAATCAGAACAACTTTATCTCGAAGTTTCAAACATGTTCCACAATTGTGAATGATAATAGCCTTTCAACTGAGTCAGTTCTATGGGTTTCGTGATATTCATCCACTGGAAAATGACCATATCGTCATCGGCCCAGCACTCGACGTCATAATGTCATTAGCAGTGAAGATGTTAACGGGATAGCCATATTTCAGTAGAACCTTCTTCATGAAATATAAACTTCACCCAAACAGAGGCTTGTTAGATAAAAGTGTCTGGATTCAAATGAAAATCACATCCTGTCAATCATTACATGCCCAAGGCTCATACGGAATATGGTCATAATGGATGAAGGACTAATATTACATACCATAACATAAGTTAGGACATTTAACTTAAGAAAGTTACCGAACTAATTTCAGTCACAAAACCAATGACAAAATCAGTAATTCCATTAATTTTCAAATATATGTAGAGAATGGATTGGTTTATTTGTTATTTGAAGAGATGTTCAGACATTTAATAAATAAAGGTTAGAACTAATGAGTCTAATTCTAAACAAAATTTATCAACCGAGTGCACTAAATTCGATGAGCCGAATTTGGTATCTAGGGCTACTTTAATTTCCGGAAACAACATTGGCAGGTCCAATTTCACGTGCGACTGTGTCCTTGACCTCGCTCATGTACGCTCATATAGGCATGTTTCTGGACCTCGAGCGATCCGACTCAAATTTGGTATGTAGGGCTTTGTAGGTCTACTAGTACTTTGATCCTGGGAACAATATGGGACCGTGTCCTTGACCTCACTCGTATAGGCATGTTTCTGCACCAGAGCTGTATATTCTGCTCAGACGGAAGCGGTCACAACGAAATCCCTAAATAGCCCGGACAAAGTCAGGCACATCAGCTAGTTATATGTATATTCTAATTGACATAATACTAAAGTTCTGGCATTGACATCAACATCATTGCGCGATATGACAGCTCTACAGTGTATTTCTCACCTGATCACACAAATGTTGGGAGTCAATGGAAACATTGAAATCATTTTACAGGTCCGAGCAATCTTGATTAACCAGAGATACATGTATGTTTGTCTAAATGTATTATTGAAATGCACCAGGAAATGTTTGGAGATTTACAATGTTCATGACTTTATCTTGTTGTATTGATTATAGTGTTGAAACGATTAGCGATTTTAAGGAATCGACTAGTTGCCAGAGGTAATCGACTACTAGTCGACTAGTCGGACCCCTTCTAAGAGTTCCCGTTTCTATGCCCATATGACGTATAAAATGGGCCATGTGGCATCGCAGTTTCGAGTATCCAACTCTTCTGTGTCAGAACGTTCAAACGGAAAGCAACTGAACTATGTAATCTCCGTTTTGCCCGTGAGTCTCCCAATTTGATGTATTAAACCCGGCTCTCCTGCAACCTCCATAAAATCTCACGGTTTGCGGAATGCAGGTAATAAAAACATTTTATTTAAACAAAAATTGTCGCCGGTAACCTGGAAATAAATAGGCAAGTCTCGTTCGTAAGTCTCGCCAACGAGATGTCGGGTGTGTTCCATTGTCTCTCTGAATTGGTGCCTCATGTGTCGTGGGGGGGGGGGGGGGGGGTATGGGTATAAGAGTGATCTAGAATTTATTCAGTTACTGAGTTGGCTTTACCAGCTTGACTTGTCGCGAATTATGTTTCGTATATCATTGAAGCCATTTTGTTGCATCATTACTCTAGTATTACAAGTGCGACAGTGAGAAGTTATCACTGGTCAATTGCCTCCCATGGAACTAGACAGTGTTCAGTCGGCAGCGACACTTTGAACATGTCTTTGATGATCAACATAAAAGAAACTGCGCCTACACGTGCATACATTGGGTTCAGTTCAGGTCATGGGGTTCACCGCCCTTGCATGACTGGCAGTGGCATCGTTAAAGGAACAATGCAATAAGGCTTTAAGAAGTTAATATGTGTTAACTGTTACAGATTACATGATAATATGGCCGTGCAATGGCACTGCTGTCATGATAGCACATAGGTACTGCTTTTTCCCGAATAGTCGACTAGCAGATTTCGGGATCGACTAATTTAATAATCGCATCGATTTCGACTAGTCGATTAATCGTTTCAACACTAATTGATTAGTACCACATACGTGTAACTTCCCGCAGCATGACAGTAATACAGTGTATTTCTCACCCAATCAAACAAATGTAGGGAGTCATTGGAAATATTGAAATCACTTAACAAATCTGAAAAAATCTTGATTAACAAGATATGTTCGTCTTGAAATGTAAAAGTTTGCAGATTTACAATGTTCGTGATTTTCGAAATGTTAAAAATGTTACCCAGGTTCACCGAAACTGGTATTTTGATAGCCAGATTTGGTTCTAGAGCTGAAACGGTTGACCCATTCTTCTAACCGGTTAACCATCGGGGTTAACCGGATTTCAACCGGTTAACTGCTAATTTCTAGCAGACTTCTCTCACACTAATTATGTCGACATTATGCCATGCTCCAGGGACAAACCTAGGTGAGAAATAGTAGCTGAAATAAAGACCTTATTCACTACATTTAACGATATTCAAAAACACGAATTCACTGTTCTTTTGCTGGCTCTCGTGATGGGGAATGAGCAAGTGAAATTTGTGAATGGCAGGAGGGATCGCTTATTTGCCGTGATCAGCATATGTTTGGGCATTTGTAAAACGAGTAACAATAGTATGGGTATTGGTAAAACGAGTAACAAAACTATATATTAAAGATCTGTAATATATCATTATCATTGGTATATCCTCCAATGAATTATATATAAAGACAAGAAAGTAATAACTATAGAACAAAGAGGAAGGTCAGTTAGGTCAGACTCGCAGTCCTATTCAGTATTCGAGCTATTCGTCGGTATCATGATCGCGGTATTCGCGGACACTAGTGTTGGAAGGTTATAGAATTTACGTTTTGGTTTCGGTTTTTTTTGGTAAAAAAAACCTCGGTTTCGGTTTTAGTATGCAATCACTTAACATATAGCAATTACTGCCAAATTGAGTGTCAATTAGTCCCACAGGCACAACCAGTTACAGAGTAGCATGGAGCATCAATTTCCTTGATAAAAGGGAAGATCATTGAAGAAGTTTTGGGTTGCTTCAACTACGATGTCTGTTTGGTCACTCAATTGAATTGATCATATTATATCACAACAGGGAGGAAGAACGGGAAGAGTGAAGACATTGTGCAGCTGATCTCAATCTCTCAAACTTTGTCGACTTACATAGTTTTTATAAACCCCACTGTAAAACAGTTTTAGTATGTCATGGTGTGATTTCAATTTGAATCCATGTTGCTTCGTGCAGTATTAACTATTAAGTTACGAAAGCACGCATTGCCACACAACGCCACTTTTACGTTGTCACTTCCTTGTGTGCATTCAGACTTGATACACAGTGACTGCACACGTGCTTTTGTCGGAAGATCAGAGAAAACTTCAAAGGGTCGGAATTGATTGAAGGTCGGCGACACTTCCAGACAGTTCGAGAACTGCTACTAAGTATCTGATACTACCGCGTGTACCAATTAATGCTTGCATTGCACTCTACTATCGGTGACACAGGATTTAGTATTAGTTTTGCATCATTTAACCTAATATTTTGAGGATTATTCACGTTCACATTCAACTGACAACGGGATGCGGTTACGTCCGGTTCATTTTTTTCTAACCGGTTACGTCGCTAACCGGATGCTAACCAGTTAACCGTCTAACCGTTTCAGCTCTATTTGGTTCATGTATATTTTTTAATCAAGATTCGATTCAATTTGTGAATCGCTCCCCTGCCCTGATTCGATTTGAGATTCGATTGTGCAAAATGGTAAGATTTTAGTATTTAGTTGCTATTTAGATGTTCAAAGGATGATCCAAAACAAGTGAGCAGACTGCCTTCTGTGACATACTGCTTACTAGTACGTGTAACATACAGTCCACTCTTTTCAAATGAGAACTTTTCATCCCCATCAATATTTCAGTCCGTTCACATCTGACCATCAGTATTCTGTCATAAATACTTGTTCATTCTTATCCGTAATTTTTTGTTAGAAATAAACGTAAGTTCCTTCCTGTCAAGAAACTTAATAACAGAGTAATGATCGAGCCAGATTTGATTTGGTATCTCATGTGTGTGTCACAGTTTTTGCAGACCTTATTTTGTCAATTCTATTTGAGGAAAAACATTTTATTGCAGTCTTCTCCAATCCAATGGTTACCATTGAACAAATTCAATAAATTTGGTAAAAGACGTAAAGCAAATATTGATCATTAATTTAATCACACACCATTCAATTTGATCATGCCTCTCTAGCCGACAGTCGCCTGTTGGTATGCACGGCCACCTATCTGGGCAAAACATTTTCATTGAGGCCCCTATGTTTATGGAGGATAAAACAAGAATAAATAGGAATGTACATGTATGCCAAATAATGCATTTACGCTGTACTGTGGTTATGGCCCGTCCGCACATATGCTCCTTGTCAGAAGAAATACCTGTCAAGTCTAAAAATAGGCATCATAAAGTTAGTGAGTGTCAGTTTTCCACGTCCACTGCACACTTGATTGCCCCATTTCTTTATGGGGCTGACATTTTTCACGTCCCAATGATAATCTTGTATGATGGGTGACTCAAAATACAATGCCACCACAAGACATAAGAAAAAGTCTTTATACTAAAGGAAAACAAATCAATTTCTGACTTTGCAGCAAAAATGTCAATGCTGCCTATGTGGCTATTGTTCACAATTTTGCCACACAGCGTTGTCAGAAATTGGAATTTTATGAAATAAAACTAGGTTTCGGGCTGCTTAAGAATGAACTTGTGTTTTGAAGCATTTATCTTCAAAGATGTTCATCAGGGATCTTAAATATCAGGGCTTGAAATGGGCAATGGACATGAAAAAGTCAAATCCACCTGCTTAGTGAAGCCTAATGTTTTTACTTGAAAGCTATTTCCGTTGTTCGGGATCATATGTATGGTGTAGTGATGTTCCGATAATCGGAATCGGAATCGGCCATCGGCCGATAATAGCCCATCGGAAATTAATCGTACCTCGCAGTTGAACATCGGCTTTTACCAATTGTCAAAATAAATAAAAACGTTCTAGTACCTAAGCGCAATGTGCACGCTTTAATAAACATACGCAATACAACTGTAGTATTGAATGTAAAACGCAGTTGTAACAGCCTAAAAAGAAGCCATTGGCATCATCAAAGCAGTCTGATATGATGATATATTATAAGAATGGCAATACACATGCCCGACATACCGTGTAATATGAAGTTATTGGTTCAATCGCGTTGACACGAAATAGATTCAAAGAAAGCTTTAATTAAAAAGCTGACCTGATTACAGTGAGGCTTCCTCTAGAGCAATTGTCATGTGACGTCACATGCATGTCGATAACTTGAAGCACACACTGAATGAATTAATACAGTTGTTATCAGAACTGTCTTCAATAACGATCAACGTTAGTAGGGGCATAATTATCTTTTTCGTCTGTACAACGTATGCTATGAAATACGCTTAGCTGCACGTTGAACTTGCAAAACAAAAATTGAGCAGGCGGAACAATAAAAGCTTCCGAGTTGTTAAAAGATAAAAGGTGTGACCAATGGAAACTTGGGAAATCTCAGACAAATATGACAGCAATTATTATCCATCAATCAAAATTTAGTTAATAATCATCGCCATTCCATACATTGTTGCAACTTGCAAGTATTCAATCAAGACTTTTACTCCGCATGCAAGTGTTCCACACATGGTCATAACGTTACTCTGAGTCGGCACCTTTGATCTCTTTGTCAAAACAACTACCGGTATACATCAAAGGAAGCACACAACCGACGTCGGCAGAAATACTGTCACGACAGTGTGTATATATTTCTTTGATGTATTTGGCTTTGAAACTATGCGGGATATGGAGTGCATTGGGTGTATATAAGTCCATTATAGGAACAAACGCACAATATATATAAACATCGGAATCGGAATCGGCCGATTGTGCCTCCAGTTATCGGAAATCGGTCCGATAAGCTTTTTCATTATCGGAACATCACTAGTATGGTGAGGCGATAATCGCAGCGCAGCTTGAATACATTATATTAAAGTATTCATACATGTCCATTCCAGTGTCCATTCTCTTTTTATTTTGTGAAACATCTGCAGCCTCTTGAAAAAAACATTTTAGACCGATAGGTGGCTGTGCTGAATGGTAGGTATGGTAAAACATACCCTGGTGGGTGCCAATGTCTCCTTGGAATAATCATATCAAAGACATAATTTGATAAAAGCAGGTGTTAGCCTCCTGGCATAGTGTCATATAAAATTTATTTTATTTTGAAACTGGCTTCTGCAAAGACTTCGAAGTAATGGGAACATGGAAAATCAATTTGTCAACTAGTCCACCAAAGAAGACACATCAGGAAACAACAGGTTTGATATTCATTTACTAATTTTGTTTATCTCAGAGAAATATTAACAGTAGTAAATGGCAAATTATCAACAGGCTATCTTAGCTTGAGTCTACTTTTGCGGACTACACGCAACTTAATTTGTCTAGTTAGGAGAAAGAATATAATTATCATTGATCATGTGATGCCAGTACTATAGTAGGAAACTGCAAAAACTTATTATTTCTGAAATCACAACAAGTTGTGTCTCCCGTAAGTGACAGGTCTGTTTACCAGCCTAAACATTCCTTGTGCTATGGAGATAGAGTTATGACCTACATACTGGTATATGAAACCCAACACAGTCCTTTGATTATTAAAAACGAGGGGTGCACAGTTTATTGTGTGCATTATTTTGAATCAAGGTGCGCAATTTGGCTTTGGTGCACCTAAGGGGAAATACAACTTAAGTTATAACTGATGGATGTTCATGTAAACATGTACACTGTACAGTAATGCTCTAAGTAATCGACTCCTTAACAACAGCAGAATTATGGGTAACTTTTCAGGATTTAGTCAGAAAAATATGGCTTGTTGCCATTCATCGGAAAGCTCTCGGGGAGAGCTTTCCGATGAATGGCAACAAGCCATATTTTTCCGACTAAATCCTGGCCTCCTAGAATAATTTACTGTACTTAGAATTCTAGATCATCATTCTAGTTTTTTAGTCGAATGGCATCAATGAATTTACTAATACTATTCAGACCAAAAAGTTGCAAAAACTGCCATCAATACATACTAGTATTAGACATTTACGGTTAATTGTTGATATATTTTTGGGTCAATGGTTTGTCACGGAGTGGTCTTGTTGAACACAGTATGACAGACATAGACAGTCTGACATCAAACTATATTGATTTATATTCCTATCAATCGACCACAACAGTGTCATTAAACTGTACCTCACACAACTCATTTATCGATTGACAGAGCTATATCCATGTTTATGTAGTCTTTGTCCATGAGCTGGTCGACAGTGCATCTGTGTTTTGATAATTCCTTTTTGCAAGGCCAGGTAGAATTCAGTTTATGTCACACTACTGGTATGAGGAATTCATTTTTATTTCTTAGATAGATATACCAGGATATGAATTGTTCTGGAAACAATACTGTACATGTAGATGAATGATATTCAAAACTATCCAATGAATGCTCAGTTCATTATGTACTACTATCTAGTTTGTCATTTGATTTAGAGTTTCACTCTGTAAAACTGAATGTTGTCAGCATAATTTTGGCCTACATGTAGAAAGAGACTCCAATCTCTATAGTAAATGTTGATTGGTCATCCATATTGTCCTCCTTAAAAACAACAAATTAGTAAATTTTTAGCCAATTCAAATCCTGGCAAGCAGGGTTGGTGATTTATTTGATTTAAATCGATTTTTTTTCTAATTGTTATGAAAATAATCAATTGTGCAATGTCTTTGATAAATGAAGGTTCTAACAGGTGTTGCTTATTATATCCAAGGCTGGATTAATCAAAATTCTATTATTATTTATTATTTTTTGTATAACTACATGTATGAAGCACAAATATCATGGCAGTACAGATATAGCAACCATGTACTTTAATTGTGCATACACTAGGTCCATGTGAGTTCCATTGTTGTGATATCTCGATAGGTAGACCTGTGCTTAAAGATTTACTACTAAATTTAGTAAATTTAGCTGAGAACTGAATATATTTTCAATCACCTTTGCTCCTCTGTGACTTGAGGACATACATGTAATCACACCATATACATGTATCAAGTATGGACATTAGACAACTAGAGTAGTTTAAATGGCAGAGTATCTGGTAGAATAACTCGGTTGGCATTTACATGTATGGCAATCAGAAAAGGAAAGGAAATTTAATAGTGTAATGAGGAGTGCTGAATCTGATTGTAGTTACAAATAAGCGGAACAGGCCGTTGCTGGAGCAGTAATCATGGTACCATGCAGTATGTCTGTTTCTATAGGGTTGACAATTACTGCACATTTTCATATCTATTATCCAATTTTGTATATTGTTTAAAGTAAAGTGAAACACTCCGGTAGGGTGATCAAATAGAAATGGAGAATACCTTGCTCAAAGTTGTTATTTTTACAACCATATTATATCCAAATTTAAAACACAGACCGTCATTCTTATATATTAATTAAATACAGTGACTCTTGATGTCAAAATCATTTTCGTTAGTTTATCACCAATAGTTGCGTCCCGAATTGAGAAGTAAATATTTACAATTGTGCGTACTTTGGACGATGTTTTCTATGGAGTGGTTTGGTCTATTTGCTTGAGATTTTTGGCGATGTTAGCAGAATGCTACATTCCTCCAGTTGGCATAGCGCCTGAATACTAACTGATCAGTTTCACCCACACGAACAAGTCCATAATATGTCTTTAATCATAATCATGTTATAGTTAACAAAAAACCTTGTTAGATATTGCAAGTTCTTGACATTATGCAATCATTTAAAAAAATTTGATTTAAATCAATGATTTTTTTGAAAAAAATCATTGATTTAAATCGCTTGATTTAAATCAGCCAACCCTGCTGGCAAGTGCTATATACCAGTAGACATACACAGTATATACTCCTCAAAAACTCACCACAGTGAAGATCTGCCCTTCTCTTGATGTTCAGTTGAATGAAGTCTGTATCCGTAACACAGCACCAGCATGTACACCCTCCAGATTCTTACAGAATATGGACTGCTCCAACTGGAAATAAACTTATTTTCTCGAAAAAGTTACTATGTGCAATGATATTTAAGCCTTTACTTTAAAAGTTCAAAATTCTGTTGAAATGATTAAATATATATGGTAGTACAGATATGTACTTTCGAAATGAGCAAAATGTTGCTCAGAAATGCATGTATGTACTTCCAACCAAATAACCATTGTTATTGCGACATGATATAATATAGCTCCGTATATGGTACATGTACATGTACGTCTGTCTCGTTATCAGACATAATAGTTCTAATGAATAGTAGTGTTAATGTTCAAATATATCGTAATGCTGACCTGCGATATTGGTTTGTTATATTCCCCCGATAGAGTTGTCTCCCATCATTACTAGCCATTTATGGAGACTAATTCCAATGCATCATGTCAACTTTTGCTTCAGATGTTACTTATACAATGTACGTGTATGTACATTAGTCTATTTTCAATAAGTTTAGTTAAGGAGTATATCAGATGCCGTCTCTCTGTTATGGAGTATTCCAGATGCCGGGGTAAGTTTTAAGTCAGATGCCAGATTCCAGGGGAGGGGTCGTCACCATCATACATGTAAGTCCGACTTCTGAACACAGGAACTCCAAAACTTGTAAAGTATTCCACAGAATCCAGTCACTATACAGTATACAATGCGTCAACTTTTGTAATTTTTGGGACGGTGTATCTTGGATATCTGGGGTGGGTTGTCCCAATATAAATATTAGTTTATGATGATCTAAATCGCAGAATGTATGCATATGAAATAAAATACATGTAGCATTTATATAACTATTAAGTTCATGTTTTTATCACATATTTGATATAATTCAGCAGGTGATTAACCTATATCTTATCGTGAGCAGTCCTGATAATACCAAGGCAAATGTGGGGGCAAAAAGAAATTTTGCCAGCTATATTTTTTAGCTGAGGCATAAGTCAAAACAGCGGAAGTAAAAAATTTATTGTTTAATACCAATGACTACTGAGATAAACAATAACAAGGACGATCTTGATTATCAGCAATTTTAAACCACACCCAACCAAAGTCTGCCATGATAATTTATCATGTTTCAATTGTAAACTGAAGATATATCTGTATGCGTAGAGCTTGCAACTAGGCAGATCCTATCATCCTAGGCTTTTTAGCCAAGGAAATATTTTGGGCCTAGACTAGGTAATTTTTTAGCCTATGCTAATTTTTGCTACATGTAATAAAGAGTGCACTGAGAGTCGTGTGTTGAGAGTTTTCAAGTGATGAAAGCCGAGGAAAGCAATGCAAGTAAATGTACAATAAGATATTTTACTAAACAAAATGCCAATTTGGTAAAATAAAATACCAAGGTGCAACTTATTCAGCAAGATGGAATATATGGTGAGTGTATTGCTGGAGAAAAAAATTAACATTGAAGGGACCAATTTACACACAAATTACTGTGTCAAAATAGGAACTACATAACACGTTTATTATTTATTCCTAGAAATGATATTTGTGCAGGCACAACAGTACTACCCTGACATAATAAATACTACTGACATAATAAATAGTACTGCCAACATTGTGAATACTGTGCAGAATATGATTTCCGGGAAGAACTATTTCCTTCAAATTTGACACAGTCAATCAATCTACTGGCACTGCAAGATGGTGTAGATTCTGACACTAAAATGAAAGTGTCAATGAAACAGTAGCTCAACTTGGAGAGGGGATAGTTTCACGTGTTAGAATTAATGGAGTGATTAGATGAGTTAAGTTGTAATATCTAAGTGATACTAGATATCAACATGAAGAGATATATATAAATATGGCTGCTGGTGGCTATGTTTTTCCAATGAGATTCAAAATATTTGATAGCTCCCATCTAGAGGTCACGCCAAAGATCAATATGAAGTTTTGTGATGATCAGATGAGGGATGTGGTCTGTACCAAAAATTAAATTACTCCAATCATGGCAATAGATCAAGTACAGTTGAGCTAAAAAGCCTTCACTAGTAATTTACTTGTCATCATTCTACATGTATGTACATGTAAGAAGACAGTCAGATCTAAATAAAATGTTATTATATGGAATTTATGTCCAATAACTGCGATGTTAGCAGGCAAAACTAACAATGTCCTATAAATTATTGATTCAATGTATTGACAAAGGCCAAAAAAAAAACCCTCTTTGTTTCCGATACCCTGCCTGACTGATATTTTCTTGCCTGCCTCAATTTTTGTTTTCAATTTTCTCCAGAAGGCTAGTCTATAGTTACCTGTTAAGAGTGTCAGTGTGAATATTTATCGTTTTTCTCAATCCAAAAAGCAAAAAAAGTTGGTTATTAAGCTCAACATTGGTAGAGATCTTACTGCCAGAGTGAATGATTTCAAGGGACAGCATGTTTTTATCCAATGCTTAGCTCATTTTCAATAAACATTGATCTACCATATACCATGGGACAGTGACTACACTATTACATCTCTTACAGCTGAAAGATTAAAAAAAAAAACAACAAAAAACCCTGCCTGCCTGTCGGGAAAATTTTCCCAATGTTATCGGAAACAGAGAAGTTTTTTGTTTTGACCTTATTCATCAGCAGATTATTGTTCAACTTGTCCAACAATAGGAGCTGGACTCAACGGCCAATCACAGGTCCCCATAACAAAATTTGACCCCCACCCCCAATAATACTTAATCCTATAGATATAGGATTAAGTATTATTGGGGGTGGGGTCAATTTTTGTACTGGGGCCCTGTGCGGCAAACATGGTCATGTGCAGACATTACATTATGTAGGTATACATTTTCAGTCTCCGTACAAGGATATTTGATGTGACTCAAGGAAATATTATGCGTTCTGTTACGTTCAGCTGTAACTTGAGGCAACATAGTCGGTAGGCCCCCAATAGTTGTTACTGTGCTAGTCTTGCTATATTTAGAACACTAGATATACATTTCTTAAAGTGATGTGAAACACTCGTATATTGTGATCAAATAGAAATGGAGAAAAATCTTGTTCAAAGTAGTAATGTTTTACAAATAGTATATCCAAATTGACAACACACACCGTCATTCTTATATATGAATTAAATGCAGTGGCTCTCGATGGCAAAATCGTTTTCGTTAGTTTATCGCTGATAGATGCGTCTCGAATTGAGTAGTAAATATTTACAATTGAGCATAGTTCTGACTATGTTTTCTATGGAGTGGTACGGTCGATTTGCTATAATTTTAGGCGATGTTAGTAAAATGGTTACATTCCTCCAGTTGTCATAGCGCCTCAATACTAACTTATCAGTTTCACCCACCTGAACAAGTACATAATATGTCTTTAAAATGCTCAGCTGAAGTGAAGCATTTTTCGATGGTGACCAATTGAATGATGGCACTATAAACAATTGACATATTTTAATTCAAATTCTGTACAGTCAACTAAGTTGAACTAACCCTCATCTACATGTACATTTCAATGTACTGAACATACATGTACCGGTAGGTCGCGAATCGCGATATACTATAGCCTATATAGTTTGGGGTGGCAACGATTCATCGTGTATTCAATGTATCGCGATACAAGTTCTAACAATACCTGTATCGGATCATGTCATGTGTATCATGATACAGGAAAGGAAGTAATGTCTGAAGATGGGCTAGTGTAAAAAAGCAAAACCTGCAATTATTTCTCATGTTTTACTACATGTATACTTACTATACTACATGGATATTTGGCTCATCTAGCCAACAATTAAATAGTTTAAAATGAACTTTTATTAAATTTTCATGAATTTTCCACCCTGTACTATTATTCCGCCCTGTACTTTTATTTGGCACATGAGAGTAAATGGATTCGAGCGGTTTATCCAATTGGACAAGACGTTGTAACCTTGTGTCCTTAACCTTCAGAAATACATTCCAGGTAAATTCATATGCAGAAGCGGCAGTTTTATGTACACAATTTGTGGGTTTGATATAAACTTTAAAGTTTAATCTATCTCATAAAAGTGTTAATCAAATCGCCTTTGCACATGCAGCTGTTTTAATTAGTTGTACCGAAGGTCTTTCTTTGAAGCTTCACATGCGGTCTAACTAATGAAATTAAAATCGCGTCATACTGAAATCACATTAAAAATTTAGCTCGATTTAGCTACGTGAGCTCAAATGAGCTATTTAACTAGCGACCGGAACGTCACTGTCGGTTTCCTATTCTGGACTATAGTAAATTCCACCTTGAATTTATTTTTTATATCTCAATAAATTCTCAATGACACAAAAAGTGATTTAGTGATTCAAAAAATTCATAATACAGCTGTTTTAGCTGTAAAAAATTTATCTAAATTAGGTTTGGCTCAACAGAGTTCCAGCCGATTGAAAACAGGATAGTCTCCAGTTTCTGCAATTATGCAATTTATGGGCGCCGACATCTTGATTCTCGCAACCTCTTGTTTCACGTTACTCTCGAGTGCCTAATAAAAGTACAGGGTGGAATAATAGTACAGGTTGGAAAATGTCGCGTAACTGAATAATTATTATTATTATAATAGTACAGGGCGGAATAAACGTACAGACTGGAAATATTAGTACCATACATCCCAACAAAACGCACCGTCTAGACAGGTTTACTGATGCCATGTGACAGAAATAGTTTTGATGGATAGCCAGGTCTGTTAATCTACAGTGTGCTGATCACTGTCAACAATCAGAGTTCATTTATCTATGAATAACACAATTTAAGATTGGTGAATTATTTCTTTTAGTAAATTTAATAAACGTACAGGACCAAATAACGATCGTACAGGTGGGAATTTTACCTCGATTTTAATAATCGTGCATGTATGTTTATTAGGCACTCAAGAGTAGGTCATATAGCCTTACTCTTGAGTGCCTAATAAAAGTACAGGGTGGAATAATAGTACAGGTTGGAAAATGTCGCGTAACTGAATAATAGTACAGGGCGGAATAAACGTACAGACTGGAAATATTAGTACCATATATCCCAACAAAACGCACCATCTGACTGGTTTACTGATGCCATGTGACAGAAATAGTTTTGATGGATAGCCAGGTCTGTGAATCTACAGTGTGCTGATCACTGTAAACAATCAGAGTTCATTTATCTATGAATAAAACAATTTAAGATTGGTGAATTATTTCTTTTGGTTAATTTTATAAACGTACAGGACCAAATAACGATTGTACAGGTGGGAATTTTACCTCGATTTTAATAATCGTACATGTATGTTTATTAGGCACTCAAGAGTATATGGCTCATACTCTTGAGTGCCTAATAAACATACATGTACGATTATTAAAATCGAGGTAAAATTCCCACCTGTACGATCGTTATTTGGTCCTGTACGTTTATTAAATTAACCAAAAGAAATAATTCACCAATCTTAAATTGTGTTATTCATAGATAAATGAACTCTGATTGTTGACAGTGATCAGCACACTATAGATTCACAGACCTGGCTATCCATCAAAACTATTTCTGTCACATGGCATCAGTAAACCAGTCAGATGGTGCGTTTTGTTGGGATGTATGGTACTAATATTTCCAGTCTGTATGTTTATTCCGCCCTGTACATGTACTATTATTCAGTTACGCGACATTTTCCAACCTGTACTATTATTCCACCCTGTACTTTTAGTAGGCACTCAAGAGTAAGTGACATAAAAAGTAGAATTATGGGTAGAAACTTTTATGATGTATTGCTGTTGTATTAATAACTTAAATTGTGCAAAGAAATTCCCCCTAATTTACATAATTTGTGCAAGCGATCGCCCGATGTTAGCACATGCTTTACAAGTTTTGTTATGAAAATTACACTTTAATCAAATTAATGAGCTGTAAAAAAATCCTATGCGACCATACACATATATTTTTGCACTTAAAATGTAGTCCAAGTCTTCTCGTACTAAAACCAGCTAAGATATTGGGTTGGCTAGATGCTGGATTTTAGTCCGAGGTCGTCCCGTATGGTCTCTTATGACACGACTTACGCCCAAGGTTTGTGGCGGGTATTTGTTGTGTATTTTACTCGATTTACCTAGCAAATCAATACGTGATGCTATATACATCGGAAAGAGTGACATCTTATGGTCATAATGGTGTATAATAATCTAACTTAATCTAATGTTAAATTACACATAGAATATTCCGGTTGATTGCCACAAACATCGCTTTTTTTCTCTGTTTGTTTACGTTTTAACTGAAAGCCGAAGTGGTCCGAATTACTTCGGCATAATCCGGAGTTTGTTTTGGGTATTCTAGTTTCAGTTTCTATATATAGCGCAGGGTTTTCCGAATAAAATGACAAAAACCGAAACCGAAAAGTCCAGTTTCCTATGTGCTTTGAGAACAATTCCCTTACTTAAAACTTAATGACATAATGGAGGACCAGAACGGTAGTTTTGTTGACAATTTTCGCAAGCAACTTGTCAAAATTGGAGCAAATTAGAACTCTTGTGTCTGACTTGCCATGTGTGTGATTTTCGTCCATGTGCATTTTGACTTTTGTGTTGATGAAATAATCGGAGAACCGAATCACAGTTTCGAAATATAGTTCTTCCGTTTTAGTGGGACTTTTCAAACATAAGGTTCAAAATTTATACAAATTTTGTTTGATTTATTGTGTGCTTAACAAGAGCAGTATATTGCTCTGTACGCTTAGTATATATCTTAATTTCGCGGAAGTCCACCAAATGTTGGTGAAATGTAGCGCCATATTTATTCTAATGCTCGTTGTGTTTACACTGTTTTAAACTTTGAGAGGGTTGTATAATTCCCGTAATTAATTTAATGTATTACATTTATATCTTCAATGTTGACTTAATCTATTTATTTTTTATTTATTGACACACATAATTACAATTACAATGGAGAATTCATCGTAATTTGCGTGGTTAGTCGAAAATCTACGGAATATTTACAACGGAAAATGTCGAACACAGCTCGCGAGGTCAACTGAGTTCGCATACTTTAAAAAATTTGTAAACAGTGCGGTAATTGTCTCTTTTCACATTAAATTACCGCTTTCAATTCACAACTGATGTGGGTTTCAGATCAAATAGCATGTCTTCTGCGGAAAATATCCGTTTATTGTCGCAATTGTGATATTTTATTTCATATAATCATGTGGTTTTATTTGAGCGGGTCATTAACGCTTAACTCGTGTCATAAGAGACCATACGGGACGACCTCGGACTAAAATCCAGCATCTAGCCAACCCAATATCTTAGCTGGTTTTAGTACGAGAAGACTTGGACTATTAAAATGAAGCTTGTGTGATCTTCTTTCTGGTGATATGGGCAAAGTCGCGGCCCAACTCGGCCCAATTGGAGTTATTTACTTTTTCCTAGAAAGCACATGGTGATATTTGTGGTATTTGTACACAAAACTCCATGTGTTAACGTCGAAATAACATAACGTCATAGACGTAGTGACTGGAGTGGAGGCCAAATTTCCAAATCCATAAAATATGGTTAATTCCAAAAATTCAATCGCTCATAACTTTTTTACTCAATGTCATTTAAAAAGAATTCATGTTTTGGATTCAGAATGAGAATACCTTTAAAATGACATACACTATTATGGATAACATAAGTTACACTAACACTAACAGTAACAATTTTGGCCTCCCGTCACTAATTTAAGGGGATGGCAAAGTTTGGTCAAGATGGTCACCGCGGATTGCACCCTACCTCCAGATGATCAATAAAAATTACTCACCGGCCACAGAATGGATAAACTTCATATTTTTCACACATAATAATCAATAATAAACAAAGATCTTGTCATTAGTAGATAAATTTTAGCTGTTAGAATTTACTCGCGGTAGAGTGACAAAAAATCATGTCCCCAAACGGCGTTTCTCCAGTTCCAATGGTTAACTTTTTGCACAAACTGAACAGTCAGAATGGTCCTATAAGAATCTGGCTAGAGACAAGGAGACATTATTTTGAGGAAAAACAAGAACTTTTCCAAATACCCTGCCTGTGAAAATAGTACTGTCATCCTGAATAATGACAAAATGTCCTCCATTTGCATTGTTTACATTCTTAGGAACTATTTTTCTTGGTATGGGAGACCATAATATCCTAACAATATTTTGCGATAGCCGATACACATGCCATGGGGGCGGGGCGGCCATGATTACAAACAAACCCATCCGTCAATAATAGAATACGATTACGAATGGAAATCGATCAGTATAGACAATCGCGCATGGGATCAAGCTTTTGATTATGCCCATCAATATATATGGGTTATAAGCTATATGAGGCCAAAGCGAAAAATAGGCATGTTTCCACTCCCCCGCCCGCCCCACCTCAAAACCCCCCGACGAAACTCACTTTATTTATTTTCCAAATCCCGAAAAATAAAATACGATGTATTTACTATTTCCACGTGAATTAATACTACACTATTTATATTGTTATATATAGACCTCTCACATAAACAAGCATACTAAAATTGTCTCCTTATTTGGTTATTAAATCGACCCACTGACAATAAAATTCCGTGTTGTGACCGATATAGCAACAGATTGTAAACAAAAACAAACGCGCACATGGTTTTCAGACACACTGTAAAATGAAGCTCCATGGCGGCATTAGGGTGATGAGTTTATGACCGCATTATTAATGTACGTCAACTAATGACATGCCCAAATATACCGGCAAAATAATGCTACACAATATTTACGCGAACGCAATCGCAAAGAATACATCTGTCCCAAAACTTCCAACGGTGTCTGAAAAGAACGGACTGTAACAACCGGATGATATAGGCCTACGGTAATTTACCGAACGGAAGCCCGAGTGTATATTTACCGGAAGATCTAAAACAATTTTGCCAACATCCGGGAAATATTATCAACATGTCGTCCCAAACAAGTGCCAGCAGCGTGTTGGCACTTAAGTTTTTTAAATGCATACACACGGCGCAAGGCAGAAACAAAATGACAAAGGTTCCCCACTGCAACACCTTTTTCAAGTCTATGAAAAGAATCACCCCAAAGGCCTTGACGCCCAAAACACTACAATCAGCTGTAAAACGAATTTCGAAAGCAATGATGCACATTTAGATTAAATACAAGGCACTGAAATTCAGTACATACATTGTTAGCCTTCACAATAAGTTCATAAATGACATAATTATTAGAAAGATTTTAGAATAATACAATATTCTGAAACATGTAAGTTTTCTATTTATGTGATTTGCGTAATAATACGACATCTTGTAATCTCGCTTTCGACTATAGACTGGTAATTCTAAAAATAAAATATCAACATTTCCATCTGTAAACAGCACAAAACTTCATAAATCGTGGGTAATCAAGCAACTAAATTAATTCCAACAACTTAAATCATCGATTTCATATCATAAACTTGCCCGATTGCAGGATCGAATTGCTTTTCTGGTCGATTTTCATGTACCTGCCGCGAATTAAAAAATGACAACAACATCATGAACATGTGTTTACAATAGAAATATGGCGACTGGCTCCCAAGAAAAACTGACACGTTTTAGCGGCATTTTTCAAACGATACAGTGAACATTAATCTAAAGCATAGCTCCTTGGCTCTTAACGGTATGTCACTTATCATAATGGGCTGCCTAATGATACTGTTGAAGTTATAGTTTTTCACATTTGAATGCCAAAACAATGCCATAATATTGCAGATATACTCTGTTTCAAAGTCATTTTTCTGGTACAAAAAGCTTTTTAGCTCACATCTATTCATGGCACCTCCTTTAACGATATATGATCTATATATTATCTCTATGTTGTTATATCTATTTCTGTCTGCTTTTATGTGAAAAATACCAATTTTGTCAGCCCGTTTACAGACATTTTTTATGAAACAGACTTTGCCATCCCCTTATTAAGTTAAATCATTTGGCACCTGTGGCTGTGCCCGACCTGTTGACAGACATTAAAACTGTATAACTATAAGTTATATTAGAACAAAACGTACATTATTATGAACAAACTGGAAATCGTACTGAATAATAATGAAATATGGTAGGTATTGTCGAGGATAATAAATAATGGCGGTCGCCGCCATTTGCAATTTCTGGATTTGTTTGGCCATGACAAAGAATATTGCATTCAAATAGACATATAACTGCATATAATTCCAAGTCGATACTTAGCCAAAATATGGAAAACATTGTTTACCTTGTAATTGATCTCTTATTTTAAGACATTATCACGATTTACATATTTTAAAGGTGTTTGAAATTTCTCCTAAAACGGCGTTGCATTTGGTCTAGAATTTCGTAGTTGTAGTGAAAATGTGACCAGACAAAACCGGAACGAAATCAACGAATGTCCAAAATACATTTTCAACTTATCATAATATTTTGCGATATGGTTGAGCATTTTAGTAAATTTATATTGTTGTACATGGTATCAGTTTACATCGAGATGACGGATTAATTTAGAAAAACACAAAACATTTCATATTTTATCAAAAATAATATTTTCCTGAATTTGGACAGATCCTGAAATTCGACTCCACATTGACATTGTATTCCGTGCTTTTAATTGATATGTACCGGAAGTGGATAAACTGATGATCATGTGATCGTTCGCTTCCTGTTTCTGAGATCGATATAATCTTGGTCTTGAACATATTCACAAACTCCAACAAATATGCAAGAATTAACCTTCAATATCGACCACGGATACGTGGAGGGCCTCGTCAGAGGGTTCAAAGCTGGAATTTTGAAACAGGCTGATTACTTGAACTTGATTCAGTGTGAAACTTTGGACGGTATAAAAACATATTTTTTTATTTTTGTTTTCATTTGATTCTGACTGATCAATCAATCTGTATCTGACACTATCTGTAGATATTTCACTGCAGGAACCAATTCTGGTTATAGACGCACTGGTCCAGGTGCTACCATGGCTTAGTGGCTTTATAACACTGTGGTGACTCCTAGACCCTATTGAGTCACAATACATGATATACATCTGTATTGAGACTCTTAGTCTTACTTCCGTACTATCAGTGTCTATCTGCAGCTCATACCTTTTCTATTTACAGGCGATAAAGGACTCCTGGTGCCAGATTCTGCTTGGTTCTCTTATTATGGTGACAATAAAGACAAGATTCCACCAAAAGTTCCGAAATCCACACCTTGTTGTGCTGAATAAAAGACATTTGTCATTTGTCAATTTTGCGCAAACACAATTTATTTCCTGGTTACGTTCGTTTGACTTTCTGTTCCAGCATGTCAAATTGTTGTCATGCGCAGTGCCATCGTTCAAATTGCACCGGATATCGGAGATACTATATACCGAGACCAACCAATAACAAACGCTAACTACCGAGAACAAGTCTAAATGTGATAATTAAGTCATAATAATGTTTAATTATAGTGAATGTATCAGTCTTAAGTGGATATTATACCATGTTTGACATTTAAAATGACATATATTATGGGTATACCGATAACTTGAAACATCAATTGAATTCTTTATTCTCATCACAATGCATACACAAATATAATATAATGCATACATAAATAAACATGTTTAATGATTTGCCCGGAAACCTGAATTATTATGAATAGCCAGGTTTATTAGATATATATAGAATATATATATTAAATATTAATATAGATTATATCATATTTGTTATATATGGTATATATATTATATATATATTATATATATATTATATTATAATATATATAATATAATATACATGTTATACAATATATATTATATAATATATAGAGGATATCCACACTTTTTCAGTGGATATGGGTTATATCTCATGAGTGATGACAAAACATTGAATTTCCACGAGTGGCTTTAGCCACGAGTGGAAATTCAAATGTTTTGTCATCACGAATGAGATTTAACCCATATCCACTGAATAATTGTGGATATTCTGTTTATTATATACTTTAGTTACTTGCATATGGCCCCCAATGAATGTCAATACATCAGAAAATTCAAGCTGACACATTACGCCCAAAAAAATTGTCCCATATTTAAAACACTCAAAAAGTATAGATTTTGTATTTATTATATACTTTCGTTACTTGCCGATGGCCCCCAATGAATGTCAGTACATCATAAAGTTCATGTTGACACATTACGCCCAAAAACAAAACACATAATAATGAAACAAAGTAGATATAAAAAGAGAATCAGAAAAAAGACATCAATCATAATGGAGCTGGTAATAATACCAGTGAGATATCGAGCAGAGGGGAAACAGCCCGGACGAAGTCGGGTCCACCTGCTAGTTATATATATATTCGTGATGACAAAACATTTGAATTTCCACTCGTGGCTAAAGCCACTCGTGGAAATTCAATGTTTTGTCATCACTCATGAGATATAACCCATATCCACTGAAAAAGTGTGGATATCCTCTATATATTGTATATATATATATATATAACTAGCAGGTGGACCCGACTTCGTCCGGGCTGTTTCCCCTCTGCTTTTTCGGCGAATTGTGCGATTTGACCTTGAATTGTCCATTTTGAAGGTCAGGTGGGGTAACGATTTGACCCGTCCAAAACACTGCCCGGACAAAAATATATCTAATAAACCTGGCTATTCATTATAATTCAGGTATCCTGACAAATCATTAAATATGTTTATTTATGTATGCATTATATTATATTTGTGTATGCATTAAATGGGTGATGAGAATAAAGAATTTAAATGATGTTTCAAGTTATCGGTATACCCATAATATGTCATTTTAAATGTCAAATATGATATAATATCCACTCAAGACTGATACATTCACTATAATTAAACATTATTATGACTTAATTATCACATTTAGACTTGTTCTCGGTAGTTAGCGTTTGGTATTGGTTGGTCTCGGTATATAGTATCTCCGATATCCGGTGCAATTTGAACGATGGCACTGCGCATGACAACAATTTGACATGCTGGAACAGAAAGTCAAACGAACTTAACCAGGAAATAAATTGTGTTTGCACAAAATTGACAAATGACAAATGTCTTTTATTTAGCACAACAAGGTGTGGATTTCGGAACTTTTGGTGGAATCTTGTCTTTATTGTCACCATAAGAAGAGAACCAAGCAGAATCTGGCGCCAGGAGTCCTTTATCGCCTGTAAATAGAAAAGGTAAGAGGATCAGATACAAAATGTACACACGCAAGCCGAAACTCAAAAGAGTGTAAATCTTTCGAGTTTCCCCGGAACTAGGTGACTCCAGTGTAACAGAACGAGAGAGAGAAGTGCGGGAGTCGCACCGAAAGTTATCAGCACCCAAAATCCCAAACCGGTCACCCATCCAAGTACTAACCGGGCTCGACGTTGCTTAACTTCGGTGATCACACAAAGCGTCTTAACGACCGTGACCAAGAGAACTAGACCCCTCGAGCAGAGAAGTCATCGGGCTTCTATATTTACAACGCGACCGCTACACTACTCCGACTGAGTACTCCCCCGTTCTTTTTGAGATTCACCGAATCTCACCCGAGTCCTCCCCCAGAGCGGTCGCATCATGACACAGACTCCGAGGAGCGGACGAGCCCCCAGTCTAACAGAACGAGAGAGATAAGTGCGGGAGTCGCACCGAAAGTTATCAGCACCCAAAATCCCAAGCCGGTCACCCATCCAAGTACTAACCGGGCTCGACGTTGCTTAACTTCGGTCATCACACAAAGCGTCTAACGACCGTGACCAAGAGATCTAGACCCCTCGAGCAGTAAAGTCATCGGCCTTCTATATTTACAACGCGACCGCTACACCTGAGTAGCGTTCTTTAACGTGCAAACACCGAGGCGTTTACATGGGTCAGCCATTAATGTCCAGTTTCTGTTATACTGAATATACATATCATATCATATATTTCACAGAACGATTTTGACTACACAGGAATAGTACTCTGGAATGATTTTTCTAACAAAATTGATCCCAAAGGTAATAACACAGTTTGGACCAAGGGCAAGGCTATTCACTAACTAGTATTTTAATAGGTTTCAAAAATCTTAAAGTTCTATCTATAAGTACTATTAACAGAGTACTTGTAAGTTGATTGTGTAGTTTCATGGTACACTTAGGAGAGATTGCTTTGTAAATAACTTTTATTAAATGACGGGGGTGAGGGTAGTACAATGTATGTACTAGTAATCCAGGTCGAAGGGAATAACATCACCTTACTGTCCATGGTACTAGTACACTGATAATTTGGTGCTATCCTTATTATCACCAATACACCAAACCTACACAGTAGTCAAAGACATCCCTCTCTCCTATTTATTAGCTCAACTTACTTTTGTAAGTTTGAGCTATTGCCATGGTTTGGCGTCCGTCGTCCGTGTGTCCGTGTGTCCGTCAACAATTTCCTTTGGCGCGGGCTACAGGTTGTACCTTTGGTCTGATCTTCATGAAATTTGTCATGAATGTTGACATTGACATGTAGATGGGAACGAGTCATTTTGGGGTCATTCGGCCAAAAAACATGGCCGCTGGCAGCCATCTTGGATTTCAAGATTCAATCCATTGGCGCGGCCTACAGGTCGTACTGTTCATCTGATCATCATGAAATTTGTCATTGATGTTAATATTGACATGTAGATGGGAACGAGTGATTTTGGGGTCGTTCGGCCAAAAAACATGGCCGCCAGCAGCCATCTTGGATTTTACTCTTTGCATGACTAAATCCTTTGGCGCGGGCTACAGGTCGTAGCTTCGATCGTAACATCATGAAATTTGTCATGGATGTTAACAATGACATGTAGATGGGAACGAGTGATTTTGGGGTCGTTCGGCCGAAAAACATGGCCGCCAGCAGCCATCTTGGATTTTACTCTTTGCATGACTAAATCCTTTGGCCCGGGCTACAGGTCGTACCTTTGGTCTGATCTTTATGAAATTTGTCATGAATGTTGACATTGACATGTAGATGGGAACGAGTCATTTTGGGGTCATTCGGCCAAAAAACATGGCCGCTGGCAGCCATCTTGGATTTTAAGATTCAATCCATTGGCGCGGGCTACAGATCGTACTGTTCCCCTGATCATCATGAAATTTGTCATTGATGTTAATAATGACATGTAGATGGGAACGAGTGATTTTGGTGTTGTTCGGCCAAAAAACATGGCCGCCAGCAGCCATCTTGGATTTTACTCTTTGCATGACTAAATCCTTTGGCGCGGGCTACAGGTTGTACCTTTGGTCTAATCTTTATGAAATTTGTCATGAATGTTGACATTGACATGTAGATGGGAACGAATCATTGTGGGGTCATTCGGCCAAATAACATGGCTGCCAGTGGCCATCTTGGATTTCAAAATTCAATCCATTGGCGCGGTCTACAGGTCGTACTGTTCGTCTGATCATCATGAAATTTGTAGGTCGTAGCTTTGGTCAGATCTTCACAAAATTTGTCATGGATGTTAACAATTATACGTAGATGGGAACGAGTCCTTTTGGGGTCAATTGGTAAAAAAAAATGGCCACCAGCAGCCATCTTGTATCTTACTCTTTGCATCACTAAATCCTTTGGCGCAGGTTAGACATTTCAATTAGCACCTTTCCTATTCCTCCATTTACTGTCAACCATTAAATTATTCCCCTACCTAAGTTGAGCTACAGTGTCATTGACACTTTCATTCATATATACCAGTACATGTATATATGTATCTCCAGTGTTTTTTAACATCTAGTAGTGGAATACTTACTGTCTAGCTCATTATCACCTATCGTTATTCCAATTTCAAGTTCAACTGACCAATTGCATTTCATTGTTAAATTGGGGAACATAATGGAAATAAATGGACTTGGGACTGTTTCCTTATGCTATCCTCAATGGTTTTTGGTCACCTGTTAGTGCCGGACAACTCCTTTACAGTCTTATACCCTGAATAAATGTCATACTCATGCTGGGCATTGGTCGACTGCGGAAGTGGCAGTGTACCATATGGTTCATCACATCCTTCCGCAGGTGACCTACTCTATGTCCAGTAATAATTTATTAATTTTATATTCTACATCTTACTGATTTCTGTTAATCTGGTAATTGTTATATCACTTATATACATGTACCATGTATTCCCTTGTCTTTTTTACCTTTACATGTACATGTAGGTTGTCCTACACTAATGTGTATAAAAAGACCATTAAAACATATCTTATCTTAATGTGCACTCACCGAGTTGTGTACACGGGTTCAGCCATTATTGGTATTAATGTCCTCGACCGATCGGTCAGCATACTGCACCCACGACAACATACCTGGAAAATGTTGTAATGGGGGAGGAAGACAACATTTTGCATTCGGATCTTTATTCAGTGATCTCGAATGAAAGTTTTTCAGCATGACAAACTTGGTATCTGACTGAGTTCTGATTTTTGTCAGAATACCCTGACCAGGTTCTGATCCCCGGTCCGCTAGCTCGAGAGACCAGTACGCTACCTCTCAGCTACCGTCTTCCCTGACAGTGACAGTACTAGTACGGTAGTACTATTCTGAGCCTCTGACTGGAAATTCAATTTCATTTTCAGTGGAATACACAGGGGCTTGTAATGGGGATCCCTCTCCAAAATGCTGCTCTTTGCATTGGCCTCGTAATTTGGTGTAAAGTAGTTATGAAGACAGTACGAGTGGTCTGAAATGCTACGTTAACAATCAGAGTTGCTAATTTGTTGTACTCTTGAGTCCCTAATAGTGGTAAACTGGTATACATTACATCAGTCCTTGAAAATTGGGAATAAATTGCCACCGCATGGGTACATCTGTTTACCACATCTTTGCCAGGGCTTCCATAATATTCATACTGTCATTTGCTCTCCATTCTATCACATCTCTCGGCTGAGTCGGTGTATATGTGATGCCGTATCTGGCAACCGATAAATGCCTTCCAATACCCACATTATCACGCCTGTGTTCAACTTGTATTGACAACATGTGTCGAAGTCTCCCACAAGACGAATAGTATGGGAACAACTGACAATGATACCCCATTGTCCTTTGCAATATGATCAAATGGTTAATGTTTAAAGAGGTTGCGACTTGTGGGAATTCTCGGGGAACCCCCATGCGACAGTTGTGTCTGTGGTTTTTCTTTTGTTTATTACATGACGTCTATTTATGGAATGTGAATGAATCTCAACAAACTATTTCACCAAATTTGACACGTTTATGAATTTTAATAATTAAAGCATCACACGTTTAATAAATAATTGAGCTTAAGCGCAATAAGGAATCTCTAATTGCGCTTAAGCTCAATAAGAATATTCCTTATTGCATTAAGCACAATTAGAGATTCCTTATTGCACTTAAGTGAAATAAGATATTCCTTATTGTGCTTAAGCACAATTAGATATTCCTTATTGCGCTTATGCGCAATATCTTCTCTTATTGTGCTTTAAGCTCAATTAGATTTTCCCTTATTGCGCTTAAGCGCAATTACATCCTTATTGCGCTTAAGTAATTAATATCTCCCTCATGAGATCACCCCTCTGCAAATAGTAGAATCCGAATAGGCCTACATGTGGACAGTCACCAGGTCACCTCACCAATAAACTCCACCCATCTCACTATGGACAATACCATTTGAATAACAGGGAGTTTCTGTAATGTGGCTTATTGCACATAAGCGCAATAAGAGCTAATTGCGCTTAAGCGCAATAAGAATATTCCTTATTGCGCAATAAGAATATTCCTTATTGTGCTTTTAAAAGTGCAATAAGATATTCCTGATTGCGCTTAAACGCAATTAGATATTTCCTTATTGTGCTTAAGCAGAGTTAGATCTTCCCTTATTGCGCTTAAGCGCAATTATTTATTAAATGTCAATTTGGCTTCCCATACTGTTCGTGATCTATATAAATAATTTATATAAAATAATCAGAGAATTTAATCATCATAAAATCATTCATGTATTTCGTGTTTTGAATTTGGAAAATGCCGATTGAGTCAGCTCACTTACGTATAAATAGCTACATGTAGGTCTACCTGCTTTAATTATCTACCATATATAGGGCCTATATATTATATATATGACTTTACCTACATTTCTACAATTGATGTAATTCATTAATGAGCTGAGTAACTGCTACGGCAATTACATGTACAGTGCACCACGTCTCGTTATCTACATGATTACTGTGTACTATTACAAATACACCCATTCATGGCTGCGAAGCTGTCACGGCAATAAAATGCCGTGGCAAAAGGTGATCACCACGTGACACCACGCCAATTACCATGGCTGACCACATGTACTATGAGAATGAATATGATGTAGATGTAGATCAAGTTAATTTTTTTCTTCACAAAATTTGCACATGTACTATTACGATCCTTATTTGGGCCGACATCACAATAAGTTGGCCCCTGTGAGTGGACCCATTGTAATTATTGACCTGAATAGGCTTTTAATTTAATTGACTTAACTTCAGTTGAGACGATATATCACTGTGCTGCTCATTATTATGAATATTTCTTTATTACAGATCTGAAACTGCATCTACAAAGTACTGACTATGGAAGCTTCCTTGCTAATGAACCAAGTCCACTCACTGTGTCTGTCATCGATGACAAACTGAAAGAGAAGCTAGTAATTGAATTTCAACATCTTAGGAATAACAGCCTGGAGCCTATGTCCACATTTCTGGACTATATAACGTATGTACAGATTTTATAAATAATTACCATGTATATATAAGATAATGCACTGGCTTACAAGGTCATGGTAAATATTGTCAGGCCAATGATTATGCATTCTCTTAAATCCCTGTGGGAGACTCGCATATATAAGAGAATGCATTTGCACAGGGTTTCGCAAAATTTCAGGAAGCTCCAGTCATGAAAGGGTTAAAGATAATCATTACTGACTGAGAATCGCTACAAATTATTGGGATGATTTCTACAGCATGGGCTTAAGTACAGGTGTACAATAATATCTATATCCTACATAAAGATGTCCAGGAAATCCTTTATATTATATAGGATATAAAGTTGTGGCAGATGTTGATTTGATAAGTAATCCCTAATCACTATCACTGTAGTGGTGTGTTCTTAAAAAATACAAGTATATTTTCTTACAAATGTCCATATTATGGGACAATTGAGTAAAATTTTGATAACTCCCAGAATGAACAGCTAGGCTTCGTGTCAAGTCTGTGGCCAAACAGGTCAAGGCGAGCAATCATACATTGACATTTTTTTTACCTACTGGTATATACTATGTTGTACACACTAGCTTGAAATCTGATTCTCACAGAGCTTAAAGAGGCTGACTGGATCAATATCACAAGACAATGATCACATTCCTACCCAACTTTTCAAACTAGTTTGCAAATGTACTCATCTTTTCATTCTTGTAACACCTAATTATGTAATATCAATTTGTCAGTGCGATGCTGGAGATCACGAGAACTACTTGTTGTGAACTACTTTATGAATAATATTTATACTACAGTGGAAGGAAATTGTATATTTATCAAACATACCGGTACATGCACACGAATTTGAAAATTGAAGGAGAGCCACAACCGCCCACCTTAAATCACTTCAGGAGAGCCATAATGTCTCTCTATGTGAATACTTGCAGATATAGGGGAGCCATTTTGAATTAAGGAAGGCAAAACCTGCCCTTCTTATTTTGAATCCAGGAGAGCGGGAGCAATCACCCTCCTTAAAAGGCCAGGCCTGCCGTAACATGACAATGCTCAGATATGGAAACCTTTTCTGATACATTGATAAAATCTATTTCTTAATTTCAAAATCATCTGAGGCATAGATTCAAATTTCAATTGTGTCTTGAGGTGGGCTTGTAAACTGAAAAGGTTTGAGCCCAGGATATGGTGTAGTGTATTGCTTCATAATTGAATAATAAATCATAACCAGCAAAATAAATAATAACCTTTTTTAAGGTTAACTATTATTGGGGTACTGTACATGTACACTAAATCCAGCCATTTATGGGACCATCTCTTATTATACTCAACAGACTATATGCAACAAATGAAAGAATTTGAGCCATGGATGATTGAAAAATAAACTCATGTGCTCTATGAACGATGTAAACAACATGGTAATTATAATGAAAATGAGTTAGGGACTCCAGCAATAAACCTTTTGAGTATAATAGGAGATGGTCCCATAAATGGCCAGATTTAGTGTACGGTCTCCCTTTAAGGCACTGTTTTCCCTTCTTTTCTTCAACAGGTACAGCTACATGATTGACAACATAATTTTGCTGATAACAGGGACACTGCACCAGCGATCCATCTCAGAACTCATATCCAAATGCCACCCTCTGGGTAGCTTCGAGCAGATGGAGGCCATTCATATTGCATCTACTCCAGCTGAACTTTACAATGCTGTACTTGTTGACACACCACTTGGTATGTTTCTAGTACCGGGTACATGTATGTCTGTTGTACTTTCACTGACTACTGGTTTTGTTTCCGATAATTCTTTGTTATGTTTCCTAAGGGTAATCCTGATTATCTCTGGAGGATGAGACATAATGTTTTTGACATACATGTATGTGATTTGTCATGACTGAAAATTTGAAATTTATTAATTCCAAGACTTATATCTTATATCCATATTGAATCTACAGGTATATACAGTATATCAAAGCATAGGACAAATCTGTCTGTCAGTTCAACTGCTGCTGTCAATGCTTTTAAAACTTGGCACATACGTTTAGTACCATGGGATCCTGTGCACCTGCAATTTTGACGTCTGTCCCACTTTCTTTTGTGGAGTTATTCCCCTTTTTTTACTTAGAACATTTTCGCAACATGTATAATTTTGTCCGAGCTTTTATTCCTACATTTTTTTAGGGTTAGGGTTAGGGTTGTGCACCTGCAAAGGGAATCTGTTATTTTAACTAAATTTTTACTGACATGTGAAACATCTTCGTCTTGTAAAAAACACGGGGGTATCCTTAGTCCCATTGGGACAGTCACACCTCTAGTTTTTTTATAGTCCCAAAAACTTTTCAGTTTTAATAACAATATAAATACCGGGTATATATAAGAAGTACTATAATTCATCACAATTTAGAATGTCTGTGTCTAAGAAGGTGCCCATAGAGTAATAGAAAATAGCTGAAATAATTCACAGATTATTACACCGGATAAGTTGATAATACAATG
Source organism: Siphonodentalium dalli (assembly GCA_032622095.1). Classification (NCBI taxonomy): domain Eukaryota; kingdom Metazoa; phylum Mollusca; class Scaphopoda; order Gadilida; family Siphonodentaliidae; genus Siphonodentalium; species Siphonodentalium dalli. The sequence goes on along the minus strand of CP136062.1, from coordinate 112,897,306 downwards.
TTTTGGAGCTTCCTCGTTCAAATGGTATATAATATGGCATGTATTTTGTGTAATGTGATCTGGGGGGGGGGGGGGGGGGGGGGGGGGGTAGTTCGAAAACTAAGTGGGCCTTTAAAAACAAATTTCTTTAATTTATTAATAAAAAAATCTGTTTTGTTAAAGTGAGCAAGGAGTTCAATATAAACAAACATTTCAAAGTTGTTTTTTAATTAAATTAAATGTTTTATTTTCAAATACCAAACTGTTTAAACGACCAAATGTGTACATACCCATAACAACGCTGAATAAAGGCTCCCTGTTTCAATTAGTTTATAAAGGAGTCTGTCTATTCGCGATTTTTCTCCTGGACCCCTGGACCGATTTCAACGATATTTGGTGTGGTGACTCTGGTGTGCTGCCAGATTTTAAAATTTTTATTTTAACAAAATATTTTTTTGGGTTAAATTGAGCAAGGAGTTCAATCTAAAAAAAATGGGAGACTCGCATATATTAGAGAATGCTTTGGCACAGGGATTTCACAAAATATGAGAAAGCTCCAGTCATGGAAGGGTTAATGAATATTTTTTAGTTGAGTTTTAAACTCTACTATTGATATGGCGAGGGACCATGGGTGTCTGCACTGGCGACAACAAACCTATATAAGTTACATGTAACATAGCTGTTTATTGATGGATTCTGACAATTTTTGGTATGCGAGTTAATTGTCATGTGCGACAGCTCTACACAGAAAATCAGGTCCACCCCGACTTTCTATCCAGAGTTATGCAACTTATTTCTATTTATAGAAATTTGATGTCCGTTCGCGCGATAACATGAACAAACTAATTTCATTCTTATTTAGTATATGGATCTCTCATAACAATATCTCGATCAAGTTCGAAAACCAAGTTTGTCCGATTATTTTTACCTGAGTAACGGCCCTTAGTTTGTCTATTTTTAGTAATCTTAGGAAATTTTAGGTCTGAGCACGATAACTTGGAACAGACATCAACCAATTTCATTCATATTTGGTACATGTATATGGATCTTTCGCAACAAATTGTCCAATCCTTTTTACCCGAGTTACGGCCCTTAATAGTTTGTCTATTTTTTTGCAATTTTATGACAGTTAGTGCAAAAACTTGAACAAATGTCAACCTATTCCATTCATATTGTGTATATGGATCTTTCACAACAATATCTTTATTTGAGTTCAAATACCAGGTTTGTCCGATTTTATTTAACCTGAGTTATGGCCCTTAGTTCTGAGTTAGTTTGCATTTTTAGTGATTCTCGATCAAAAAGGTTCACTCTTTTGGCCAAAAAAACTTGACCTGAGCCATCTTTGATGCGCAAACCTTATTAAATATTGAATTGAAGAATATATAGAAGGAGGCATGATGCATCTTTAAAAATGTAAGTTCGTTTAGGATGACTACATGTATGTGATGGTAAAATAGTACTGCGGGACAACTGCTACTTTTCACAAACAGTTATAGGTTTTATGGCATAAAAATGTCACAATTTTCTTTTATTGGTGAGAACACAGTTGTTAATTTTAAACTCTTTCTATACTGAATGAATATATATTAAAAGTATACAGTATATGTTCCAATTTTGAATGGTCTATTATTCATCTGGATGGTGTTCAGGAAATGTTTGACAAAATGTTCAGATAATAAGTTCAACAAATGACATATCGTCATTTGTTGAACTTATTATCTGAACATTTCCTAATGGATAAATACTCATCAATGAGTATTTAGTATAGTTAGGATTAACAGCCTTAGTGGCAGCTTATGGTAAGGGTTATTTAACTCTTCCATGACTGGAGCTTCCTGAAATTTTGCGAAAATCCTGTGTCAATGTATTATCTTATAGGCTCTTATAGTGCATTCTCTTATATATGCGAGTCTCCTATAGGGAGCCTCACATGTATAAGACAATTCATTGGCCTAACAATATTTACCTTGACCTTGTTACAAGCCAGTGCATTATCTTATATATATGTTAGGCTCCCTATAGGAGACTCACATATACAAGAGAATGCACTGGAACAGGATCTTTAATGATGCACCAGCGCAGCTCCTGTCGTGAAAGGGTTAAAGGAAACTAATTAAAGTGGTTGGTGCGTGAAACACAAAAAATCCTGTGTGGATAAGAATCACTGACATCCCTATAGAGCATGCCATTTAATCAAGAGAAAGATACCAGGTATAAGTTCAAATTATCCAAATACTTGTTAACTGGTTCCTCTAAAATGTCATATTGAGACATACTGTAGGCACTCTTTCAATATTATGTAGTCCACCACTGTAATGGGCTGAAGCTGACTGCCTCTTTCCGTAATGTTGAGCATTAAACAGGGTTTAATCGCCCTGCTTGTAAAAACAATCTGATGTAACTTGCAGTTTCTCGGCTGTTTGCTTATCTTCTTGAATTGTATTTCCTTTCGCCAGTGCAGGAATTTCAACCTGTGTGGGTCGGTGAATCATCATTATCTATTTTATTTTCTAATTATTTATTGCAGCACCATACTTCATTGAATGTATATCGGAGCATGACTTGGACGAGGTGAACATAGAGATCATCAGAAACACATTGTATAAGGTACTGTGCAATAACCATTGCTTGCTTTCAAGATCTGGGTCTGATGTTGAACTAAAAAAGTTAAAATAAATCATCAACTTTTGGTTGATCAGTTAAGTTATTGTTTGCTATTTACTGACACCCAAGGAAGCCCTCTAATCACAAGGACTATTCTATTGGATGTTTCCAATCCATTTAGTTATGAATGATATAAAAGAATTGAATATTCAAGTTTTTTATGGTGTTATTAATAACATTTTATATTACCATATTATTGATTCAATAGTAAAGTACAAGTCATAATACCACTAAGTTTAAAATATTCATTGGCATCAGGGATCCCCATTTACGGAGTCTAATAACATCCAAAGCTAGTGAATAAATATTGTTGTGCCTTTGGCGATATGGCTTTTTGACTGCTTAAAATATCTTGATTGTTGACTTCAGATTTTCTGGTGTACCATGTCATCTTCCCTTGTATTAAGCCAGCCTGCAACACTAGAGAGGGAGATATCCCTGAATCCTCATCATAAGCGATGATTCGCTTGTTAGATCCTCTTCATTCGTAATATATTATCTATCCACATATCATGTCATAACATGTATATAAAATTTTGTCAAAATCATATATGTTGATTGAGGGTATAAATAAATAGTTTGAACCAGATGTCTCTGAATATCTCTCCTAACCACACACTGAAAATGTTTGTGGATTCTGCTTGCCAGAGCATACGCAGGAGTGATTCAACTTTTACATATCTTAGTATGCATGCAAGCATTTCGTTCAACTAAGTATTTCATCATGATTGGTGTGACTATGCTCTAAAAAGTTTCATAACTCACTTAATGTAATTAATTTTTAGGACCATTTTTTCTGAACATTAAGGTTACATTATTATATAAGTTCCAGTTACTTCCAGTCAAGTGTACTAACAAGACTCTGATCATTTTTATTTCAGTCATACATAGAAGACTTCTATAATTTCTGTAAAGAAATTGGTGGTGCTACAGCCGATGTCATGTGCGAATGTCTAGCAGTGAGTTTTATCATCAGGAATAGACCTGAAAATATGGTGGCACACATTTGCAGAATGAGGTCACGAGAGGGTAAATTTAGTGATGCTACCCCGCACAGCTGGTTAGCATCACTTACTTCACCTTCATGGGACCACATTCTGCTGAAGCCTCATCTTCTCTTGAAGTATCTTTATTATTATATTAACATGTTTTATAGTTTCTTTAGAAAGTTTCTTTTTTAGTTTAGTTTCTCTATATATCCCCAAATTGGCAGATGACACAATACATCATCAAGGTGCCCCATGGGTGCACATCACCATCTTCATCATCTGGGAACTTAAATCTATGTCTAGGATTGGGTTTCTGCTAGGCTGGTGGGGGGGGGGGCAGTCATGTGATCATGAATATGTGACACATTATTGTGACACAATATTTAAGAAACATTGTTAACCCATTGGTTATTATAACTTCATTTACTTTCCTTTTATGGCAAGAAAAATATTTAAAATTTCCGTTTTCAGATACCAAGAACTTCTGTTAAATTTATGTTTTTTAAAAGTGCAGTTCATATATCCATGATATCATATCTCAAGATCATAGAGGAGACTTAATTATTCCTGATTCTTGAAATGTAATGATTATTTTCATTTAGAAAGGCAACTACCTGGCTTACAAGTTAAATATTGTTAGGCCAATGTATTCCCTTATATATATATGCAAGGCTCTCTATGGGAGACTCACATATATAAGAGAATACATTGGCACAGGATTTTCTAAAAACTTCAGGAAGCTACAAGCACAGAAGGGTTAATGAATTATATGTGTGTTGTAACATATTTTTGTATGATTCCAGTTTGAAGCTGACAGAAGAGCATTTATTATTACTATAAACTCATTCGGAACAGAACTGTCAAAAGAAGACCGAGAGAAGCTATACCCCTGCTGTGGACAATTATACCCAGCTGGACTGGCCATGCTTGCTAAAGCTGACGACTATGATCAAGTGAAAAGTGTTGCTGATTTCTTTGGGGTTAGTAAGCTGATAAACAACAACTCTTAGGCCAAAAATGCCTGACATGACTGTCTAATACTGAATGCTAAAACATATAACAAAAATAGGAAATGTGACCACCTTGAGTTGCATCGATATCTGCATAAATAAGTTGTTTCGCGTATTTCTAACAGAGGAGGCTTGGGAGATACCATACAGCTGATCATCTCCTAACATCAGGAATTGAGAAACATTTTAAAGAAAATTTAATCCAAAACATATCAGACTATAAAATTCCCCGAGTTATTTCAAAATGCGGAATCCTGAGTCACCACACCAAATTTGGTTGAAATCGTACCAGCAGTCTGGGAGAAAACATCAATCAACCCCTTGACCAATCCTCCTTGTAAGGGCGTAAATTTATAAAGAATTTGGTTTGATAGTGGGATGACTGTTAAGTGAATTTCAACTAAAAAACGGACAAGTTCACCATTTAGATTAGACTGGCTCCTTTGTGTCATGTATTATTTACATGTCAATATTACTACTCTTTGTATTCTACAGAGTCGTTATTTCGTGGGAATCCAGATTCAGAATCCGAATCCAATTACGTGGGGGCGGGGCTAATTCCCGATTCTAGGTCAGATTTTGAAATCCACGTGGTCTTCGATACTATGTTTAATGTTCTCCCAGCGTCAAACATGGCTCATGTATTTGACACAAGTATCATTTGTATCTTATATTTATAAAGTTCATGTTTGTTGTAAAAGTAATGCTTTGCTTCTATGTGTATATACATGGAACTTAATTAGCTGCCAATCCGACTTAATCGCATCTTTTTTTTCAAGTTAAGGTGTGTTTATTGTTGAGGGCAAGCATTTCTAACAGCTCCAGGTCTCCTAAATCAAATTCCGAAATGTGGAAAACACACGAAAGTTGTCAGTTGTAAAACACATTTGTGTTTGTGCAATTGGGAGATACGTTCACGTGCGATCACAAGACCACAACATCAGCTTCATGGGCAAAGCTTTATTTTCCAACTAATGTACAGCACGTTGTCCAAAAAATGTCTGTGTTTCTTCACTATACAGAGTCTATTGTGTAAAATGACTGCATTTAACGAAACAACACATTTTATATATGAAATTGCTATAAGACTAGATAGTACATGTACATACGTATATCTGATAATCCATCGATATAAATATAATTCTACTATTTCTTGAATAAGAAGGAACATATAATAACGAACAAAGCAGAAGACATATCCATGCAGGTTCACGTTAATTCGGTCAATGGTGACAGATCCGCCGAATTTGAAATCAACATGTGTTCGTGCGGTATTTTATGGATGGAATTATGAAATGAACATGATATGATGAAAGTGACAATGAAATTGACAATGCTTTGCTTCAAGTTCGCCATCAACCGAACTGCTCCCCCTGCGTTACTATCAATAACATTATTATTTGGCTATTTTCAGTAATATTCTTCTCGTTTACACTCGATAACACACATTTGTCTCCGCATTTAAAATTCTTTGATATAGATCGTTTATATTCTGCAATAATTTGTACACAAGGGACGGATTCTTATGTTTTATTGTGTTTTTAAACTCCGAGGTGGCGAAATCTCGGTTTGTTTACATTATGAACGTTTGAGTCCGTAATCGGAATCCAAATCTGGATTACCACGAGATTACGATTACGGTCTGTTCGTTTACTGATTCTGGTCTGTTCAGTTTCCGGACCAAGTCGTATGGGGACTAATCCATAATCTGAATCCAGATTCCCACGAAATAACGACTCTGAGGCCAGTATGCTTGTTTAGCTTTTCACAACTCTGAACCAATCATGATAATGCAAAAACATGCTTATGATAAGAAAGATCAATGAGGTTCTCCAAAATCAGTTAGGGATTGCTTGAGAAACAAATAATTATACCCCCCCCCCCCCTCAACAAAGTTGTGGGGGTGGATATACTGGAATCAGCTCGTCCATGTGTCTTACTTCCGTGGACATAAATTTGTCCAGAGTTTTTCTCAGTCGTTTCTCTTGATCATTTTCCATGAAACTTGGCACAGACATCAAACACCATGGGAACCTGTGCACCTCCGATTATGACTGTTGGACTTTTTATGGTGGAGTTATCACCCTTTTTGCGACTTAGAACTTTTTCGCAACATGTATAATTTTGTCAGAGCTTTTATTCCTACATTTTTAGGTCAATTTTTTAAAACTTGGCACATATATTTAGTACCGTGGGAAGCTTTGCTCCTGCGATTATGACGTCTGTCCGACATTTTTTGGTGGAGTTATCCCCATTTTTCGACTTAGTAAACATGTAAAATTTTGTCCGAGGTTTTATTCCTACATTTTTATGTCAATGTTTTTGAAACTTGGCACATATAGTTAGTAACATGGGAACCCGCGCACCTGTGATTATTACATCTGTCTGACTTTTTTGGTGGCGTTATTCCCCTTTTTCAACATTTTTGCAACATGCATAATTATATCCGAGCTTTTATTCCTACATTTTTCTGTCAATAAGTTTAGGATTAAGGTTAGGGGTTAGGGTTGTGCACCTGCAATGGGAATCTGTTAATTTGTTATTTTAACTAAATGTTTACTGACATGAGAAACATCTTAGTGTTTTAAAAACAAGGGGGTATCCTTAGTCCCATTGGGACAGTCACACCTCTAGTTAAATTTGGATGGCCTTAGTATAATATATATTTAGAACCTATTTTGATATCAGCATGCAATAATTAGGTTTAATTTCAGACTTGAAAACATTAATCTTTTATGTTAATATTGGTGATTTATATCTGCAGTGTTATAAGGAATTGTTTGAAGGCTGTGGAACCAATCCTGGTGACAAGACATTAGAAGACAAATTTTTTGAATATGAGGTGAGTTTTTCTTAGAAATTATTTATTTGATACATTTGCTACCAAAGAGATGCTTGAAGTAAATTATTGCATCATCAGCATATCATCCGATTGTAGGGTTCTTGAACATTTCATTTACATTTTACAATTATCAACCCGAATACTCATTAATATTAGCGAATCAAATTGATCATTATCAAATATCAGGCAATGCAATAAAGTCCATAACTAAGGGTAGATTTCAAGCACTGAAGTTAGGTTTTATCACACAGGCAACAGTGAAATATAAGTACATGATTCGATCGGAAAGAGTGACTGCTTTTGATCCAACGATTTAAAAAAGTACATTGATAAAATATACCCTATGTAGTTATTATTTTTACCTGATGAATCACCTGACAGAGGGAATATAATAACATACCTACTATGGGATAAATTTTCAAAGGATGTCAATATTCTACTCAAAACATGATTGAACTGAGTGATTCTTGTTGACATGTCTGGAATTCAGTATGCCCTTATTTCATTGAAATTGAGTCAATATTTTCGTATAAAATGTAAAGTATTTGTAACTAATCCAGTGATAATAAAATACTTACCACTTAACATTCAAGAACAATTGTATAAGTCAAGGGCCAGGGCATACATGGAGATGAACTTTTCCCAAGTTTTGTGTCTTGATCTTCACACCCATCATACATTGTCAATTAACACTACTCACAACTGTGTTATGTTATGTAATAGTGTAACATTGTGTCATACATCTTTTGCAATTGGGCTACAATAAATGTGACCCGCAATATCAAATCCAGTCGTAAGTTGGGATTTTTACCCTGTGCCAATGCATTCTCTTATATATGCGAGTCGACCATAGGTCGCCTCGCATATATAAGAGAATGCATTGGCCTAACATTTTTTTACAATTTTAATAATTTTTTGTTGTATTGTTTAACAATTTTATAATTCACCCATACAGAGCCCCAGACAAACATGAGCAGACTACACATTTCTATATGCTTCTATATATGTGTGGGGCTCCCTGCAGGGTAATGGATGTTTTTTATTTTATGTCCTAAAAATTGTAAGAAACATTTATTTAAAAAAATGATAAAAATTTGTTAGGCCAATGCATTCTCTTATATATGCGAGGCGACCTATGGTCGACTCGCATATATAAGAGAATGCATTGGCACAGGGTAAAAAAATCCCGACTTACGACTGGATTTGATATGGCGCGTCACAAATATGTTTAAGGATTATAGATACTCAATTTTTGGGAAATATCAGATAATTGTCAATGTATCGAAAAATTTATATAATCATCAATAATATCTCCCTTTTGGCTAAATAATATCAAATTAGATAATTTTTCGGAAGAAAATTGAAACTGAATGCCTTAATGAGCAGCCTCCAATTTCATGTTGCCTATCTCTGAGGTAAATGTGCTAAGGCGAAATTTTTTTTATTTATAACATAATTTGTTTTTCTACAAAGTAATTTTTTGTCAATACAGTTCTTTAACTCTTTCGCTGCCACCCCGCCACACGGACATACTCCCCAGTGCCAAGCATTCTGGGTGTAAATACAAGTATTTTATGTATATGTGGGTAATGCAATGACTATCGGGTAATTATCGGTGTATTTAGTTGAAACTTCACATGTGGGTATATATGACAATGACATATCACCTGCCCCGACGTGGAGACCCATTCAAGGTCAAAGCCTTTGGGTCACGTGCCATTGGCGGCCATCTTGGATTTGCTTTAATTTATGTTTTTCGGTAAATTTTTTCAATTCATATATGATTAAATGTTTGTTTTTTGTTCTATTGTTCTATACCATTAATTAATGCTTCACCAGTTAATCATATTCCGGCTACTATTCCGTATTTTTCACCGACCTCATTCCGACAGAATTTTTGGACGCTAAACTGATCAGCAGAAAGGAGGCCGCCAAGTCAATTATGATGTTTATTTTCCACTCATATATCGCATCCTATGCACCAAAAGTTAATTTGTCAATGGTATATTCTGGCTCGGACTGTACTCATAGCACTTCAGGAGTAGCATGACTTTGACTGACCTTTCTTCTAAATTGTCAGCGCACACCAGCACTCTACATAAAATAAATGAACCCCCGTTGTGATGCAACAAAACAATATAATTACGACCCGTAAACCAGGTGCACCCCCGAACTCGCATAAATGCGTATTTGGCAGCGACTGGGTAACTCGCATTTATGCGAGCTTGGCATCGAAAGAGTTAAGAAGTGTCTTTTGAGGTGAATAATCTTGAGTCACCAGTGTTTAAGGCATGCTACTACCTCCAGTTTTATAATTTGAGTATCTTTAGATCTTAATGGATACATGGAATGTAGTGTTGAAACGATTAAACCGACTAGTCGAAATCGATGCGATTATTAAATCAGTCGATCCCGAAATCTGCTAGTTGACTAGTCAGGAAAAAGCAGTACCTATGTGCTATCAGGACAGCAGTGCCATTGCACGGCCATATTATCATGTAATCTGTAACAGTTAACACATATTAACTTCTTAAAGCCTTATTGCATTGTTCCTTTAACGATGCCACTGCCAGTAATGCACGGGCGGTAAACTCCATGACCTGAACTGAACCCAATGTAACCACGTGTAGGCGCAGTTTCTTTTATGTTGATCATCAAAGACATGTTCAAAGTGTCGCTGCCGACTGAACACTGTCTAGTTTCATGGGACGCAATTGACCAGTGGACATCTCGTTATCGATACTTGCGAACGAGACTTGCCTATTTATTTCCAGGTTACTGGCGACAATTTTTGTTTAAATAAAATGTTTTTATTACCTGCATTCCCCAAACTGTGAGATTATATGGAGGTTGCAGGAGAGCCGGGTTTAATACATCAAATTGGGAGACTCACGGGCAAAATGGAGATTACATAGTTCACGTGCTTTCCGCTTGAACGTTCTGACACGGAAGAGTTGGATACTCGAAACTGCGATGCCACATGGCCCATTTTATACGTCATATGGGCATAGAAACAGGAACTCTTAGAAGGGGTCCGACTAGTGGACTAGTAGTCGATTACCTCTGGCGACTAGTCGATTCCTTAAAATCGCTAATCGTTTCAACACTAATGGAATGGGCATGTCTGGTGATGCGGTTGGTAGAAACACTACAGGCCATGGATGAAAATTAATACAATGTATGTTTAATCATGGCTTTTAAAAAAATCTTTTTGCAGGTAAACCTTATGAAAAATTCATTTATGCTGCAGTTTGGCTTTGGAGTTTTCTACGCATACGTCAAATTGAAGGAGCAAGAGTGTCGGAATATTATCTGGATTGGAGAATGTGTAGCACAGAGGCATCGTGCTAAAATAGACAGTTACATTCCTATCTTCTAGCATTCCGATTTATAGCTGTTATTTAAGTCAATATGATTTGTAACAGAATAATATGAACAAACTTCCATCACCATCTATTAAATGTCAGGATCATGGTGGGTGATATATCTTGTGCATCACATATGCGAACTAAAGCCATTAAAATAAAATATCTGTGTTCTCAGGCAATTAGATCTCAATTTTGAGATGAGGGAGGGAGGTTATTTATTTATTTTTTTATTTTTTTCTCAAAATCTGGAAAACATACTCCAGAAACCAGAATAAAATCATATTTATTGTTCAAGTCCAATATTTCTGAAATAAAATATTGAAAAATATGTTTGACGAGGCTTTTTAAAAGTAAATTTCAGTGACGACGGAGGTGCCTTAGAGCATGGAATTTTATTTGTTTGGCCAAATACAGAAGCATGAATCTTGCCTCAAATTGTGATCTCTCAAATTGAAATATTGCAAAAATATGCCTAGCAATTTTTTGGAAGACAAGCTGGGACAGAAATGAATGAACAATTTGGCAGAATATTATTTTCGTGTTAATTATCATTGAATTAAATGGATCACAACTTTCAGAAGAAGTAGGATTTCCTTCATCAGTGGCAACTGATAAGGGGGGATATATATATCTGAATGAGTTATCACCCCTGTGGTTACAACTGACTATTGTCAATAGAATGAACTGTATTAAATAGTAACAGATGCATTGATTTAAAATCACTTTCATTTGTATTTGCATTATTGATATTATTATAATACCCAACATTTAATATTTCTGTGCAATCTTTGAACTGTTTGTTTACTTTTTTCTTTCTTTATGGTATTACTAACCACCAGAGAAAACGAGTCACATGACTAAATCAAAACTTAAGTTTTTGGTACTTTTGTAAAATGAAGTACCATTTCCTTTAAAAAATGAACCCTTGTAACTCCAGTGTGTAAGGCCAATGGGGTGGATCAGTAATCACCATATAGCTAGACAAGCCTATCAGTCAACACTAATAGTATCATTCTTTTTATGTTTATACAAAAATCATTAGCACAATCCCATTCTTCTGTTCTTGCCAATCAGAAAACCTCCATTATGTTGATCACTTTTTCTTAAATTATTTAAATTTTCAACCGCATGGTTGATATGTCATTACTCTATATATCGATGAAACAAAAGAACCAGCAATGTCAAATGATTCTTTTATGAATTTTTGACCAATTTTCATGCATCCCTTCTAATTGTATTGCCAACAGTTCATTAACCCTTTCAGTGCCAAGTCCGATTTTTGTATCAACCCATATTTCCTTGATCATTTTTCAAATTTATTGATTATAATAATGTGATACATTGATGGAAAGAGCTCTAATAGCTCTTTCCATTAATGTATCACATTATTATAATCAATAAATTTGAAAAATGATCAAGGAAATATGGGTTGATACAAAAATCGGACTTGGCACTGAAAGGGTTAACTTGCATATTTCATGAACAATTGCTACATTCTAGCTCTATAGGCTGTGTTGTATATAAATATATTGTATAATAGAAGATCAATTTGTATTCTAGATGCCTATTTCTTAATGTTTGTTGACTGCTTTTGTTACAATTTTTTCTCTCTTTTGTGGAGGGCTATTTAGAACCCATACCACTATTCACGCAAATTTTGAACTCTCCAGCTCAGTTATAAACTTTGTTCGTTAATCAGTATGGATATGGGACAATCAACTTGTTAAGCTCTACTCAAATGACTGAAGAAAATAGATGTCTTGTATAAATTATTGTATCCCATGTTTTTGCAAAGTTTTCCCCAAGGAGAGCCGATAATTGAAATCTTAAGTCGCAGTTGAACATCGACTTTTGCTGATTGCCCAAAACGAATGTGTTCAAATTGATATGTGCATAAATATGCAGTACTTGTACATATATTAATCTGCCAACGTATTCAGCATAATTCATTGGCTGATTGCATTGGTTTAAGAAGCTTTTTTTGCATATCAGCTCATCACTGGTAATCTATAAGACAAGTAGTTGTATTTCACCAAATATCGGAGGAAACCAGAAAACCTGTCACTACTTGCCATGAGCCACAAATTAAACAATTTACTAAAAGGCAGACAATGGGATATTGACCTCTTATAGCATTATGAGTCAAAATGTTGACCCAGGTGCTCAAATAATGACCACAAGCATCATTATTCTGCCACTAATTGACTTTAACTGAATATTATTTTGTGATTGATTAATGGCTTAAATATCATTAGGAAAACATTTAGTGACATTTTAAAATAATGCTTTGCAGCAAAGGCTGCTGGATAATACTAGACTGGAATGATGTGCCAGGCATAGTTGGCTTTCGTGACTGTATAGTGATGTGATTATCCAGCGAAATTAAACCTGTGTACTCTTTTCCTCCCTCATTAACCCTTTCATGATGGGAGCTGCGCTGGTGCAGCATATAAGCTCCTTTGTCAGTGCATTCTCTGAAAAATGCGAGTCTCCCATTGGGAGCCTTGCATATATAAGAGATTGCACTGGCTTACAAGGTCAAGGTAAATATTATTAGGCCAATGCATTCTCTTATATATGCGAGGCTCCCATAGGGATACTTGCATATATAAGAGAATGATTTGGCACAAGGTTTTCGCAAAATTTCAGGAAGCTCCAGTCATGAAAGGGTTAGAACTGATATGATATATCGGTTGAAAACTGAAACACCAACAATCATATGCACATTTACATCTACCGGTATATCCAATGCATTTTAAAGTATTATTAGTTAACAGTTGCTTATGGAATCATAAAAAAAACAGATGTTGTAAGCAATACTGTTGGTATGTAGCCTGATTTTAGGGAATAAGATTGTCCAGCTTCAGGTGGTGGAGATAGAGACAAGATTGTCCAATTTTGTTTATTTTGTTAGATGATTGAAAGATTTATGTTATTTATTGTCTGTTGACAGATCTGTGTATAATTATGTCATGTGTTTATGTAAACAAGAAAGCAAATAAACAAGATAAACAATCAATTGTTGGATGTTTTATGTAAAAGTGGTTTATATTTTGAAGTAATGGAGTACATGTATGTGGGGTCAGTTCAATGGTCAGTTTGCGCTGAGATACCACTCAAGTAACATTGGAGATGTTGCATTTAGTCTAGATTATGTGAAGTGCTTACTGCCACTTAATTGTTTTTTAAAAAGTGGTAGCAACATGAATGCTGCTGCCACTTATAACCGATGGCTGACTTGAACAAGGAAATGGGGAAAATTGGTGAGAAATTTCCTGTTTTAATGTTTCTAATACTATCGCGCGAATTTCAAAAGTGTATTATAAATGTCATTACCATTGGACATTGATCCATTTAGGGATCTGCAAATCGGGGATTTTGCATCGAATCGAATCTCCTTCCTGAGATCGACATCGAATCTCGAATCGAATCAGCCAGTGGTTGACATTGTTTACCAGTGTTTACTTCGGTGTCTCATGACAAAAACACTGCAAAAATCAATAGATACCATGTAAGAATGTTAATCTTCTTAAACATCCATTGGAACTTGTGTTTTCTTTAGGAAAATCATGATATGGGCAAGTCACTCTCAGTCTCATAGAGGGTTTGGGATACGTTGCATTGAATTTCTATCTAGCTGTGTCATGGGGAACACGATACAAGACGTGACAGTGAGACACAGACAGTTCAATCAACGTATCACAATACCCATGGAATTGAAGTCACTTGTCCACATTATTTAATAAAGATAATACAAATGTCACACACTTGGACATGGGTACAACGTTCAGCTATATAATTGTTGCAGTCCGATACCAATGGTAGTTACCTACATGTATTACATTTTTTTTCACCCCACAATAGATCAAATACCTGCATCACATATTCAGTGTAATATTGTCTTCACGGAGGGAGTCCAAGAAAACATACATAGATTACAAGTGTTAAATGTTATCAACAAGATTCAACTGATAGAAACTTGGTGCAACACGCTCTATTTGCCGGGAAACAAACTGGGAAACTTATAGGAATACTGCCGGCAGTGTCGCAGATAACTGGTCGCATATAATGATGTCCATTTAAGAACATATAATCAGCCTTCATAATTGGCTACGGCAATCAGCATTGCCGAAGCAATTTGCTGAAGCAAACTGGGGCACGGCATACTGTTGCCGTAGCGGATTGCCGAAGCCAAACAATCTGAATTAAGAGGGCTGTATACTAGACCGATTGTTCGAAGGTTTCTGTTCATTCCAATATATGTTTTGTCACACACAATGGCTACTGACATCGAATTTTATTCATATATCTGAATTGGATATCTGAAGTTCTAAACATAAGATAATCAATTGAGTTCCATATCTAGCGATCACTGCACCGTGTAGACAATTCATATAGTGTCGATACAGATTACAAATATATGCGGTGATTGATCTATCACAGGTTGCGATCGAGCCACATAATTTGCATAATCTATTCTGAACGACATACATTCAAAATTACCTACGTTGGCTAACTCGACAACCTTGTGCTTCAATTTTTTTTTATTTCAGGTCGTTTGGCATGTGTTATCTAGAAGCAAATAATGAGACTACTCCAAAGTAACACCGATCCGAAAATATCCGAATCAGCGGACCGATTCGGTGTCGATCTCGAATCGGGTTCCCGATATCGACATCGAATATTCGCAGGTCCCTAGATCAATTGTTTGATCATTGTCATGTAAAACAACCAGTTTGTGGAAAATCTTATAATTACCGATTGAATTACAGAACAATGTAAAAGAGAATTTGATTAACTGCTGTTATACAATTTTAAGTGGCAATTTAATTGGCTCATTAACTTGTGGAACCTGCATAAAAGTCCAAATTAATTTATTTTGAGTGACCAAGTTAGACCAACAGTGTCTTTTTAATAATCGTTTTATCATGTCTGGGTAACACACCTATCTTTAGGTCAAACAATATGCTACAGTGCCATTTGCAAATTTCAACGGAATTTCATTTTGATCAAGCAGCTATCTTTTAAAGGGGTAGTTCTGGTTCTATTATTTCAGAAGGCCACAATGAGTATACAGATATTCTCAAAATAAATGTCTCCCAATTTATACTTTTAATATTCATTGACAGATAAAATATGAGAAGGTATTTGACTTGGTAACGCAAGAAAAGAAAATGAAGAAATAAAAATTGTGTGAAGCAGCAGTGATTTTTTTTAAATTCACCAAATAGTTTTAAGTACAAAATTTTCCCACTAGCTAGAGCAGTGGATCATCTTCATAATGTGACCACTAACAAGTTTTGGTTGTCATGTTAAAATGTAGACATGTTCTACGATTCTATTGCAGTATTTTCTGACAAGTGACTTGATGTACTGGTATGCCTTCCCTTTGATTCGGCATCTTGACTTATTAATTCCAGCCAAATATGCTCTTCAATATTATTTGGCCTTCATTATTATTCATCATGTGAGAGTACCTATTAGGGCTAATCCTTTGATGAACATAGAAAATTGCCCTGAGCAGTCAGCGCATATATTTATTTTTTGCATTATAACTTTACTTTTCAAATTACCCTTATTTGGTATGGTGATGGACTACATCATGACATGAATCTCTACTCTAGCTGCCTGCCCGTAGATATCATATTCTATTCGTCTAAACCTTGGGAACTTTATAAAATCGGAAAAATAACACATGCAATATTTCTTAATTAATGCATGTTCTTTAATAATGTGTTTCACATTAAGTAAAGGTCCAGCTGGATATTACATGATTTAGGTGACTTATGTGAGTCGATTTCACTTTGCATCGCTTATAATCATACATGTGCAACTTTCCCCATGGGTAATCAATGCATATTTCTCGTGAAATTGGCTCAGAAAACCATGCAATCTCGAGTTGAGACCTTCACCTGCTGTGAAAAAAACCATTAAGGAACAGGTATTGACTAAGAAATATATTACCTTTGTTATTTTGTGTGATGAGCTATAAAGTTATCTGTCAGATCTTCAAAAAGTTCCTAGGTTTTGTGGTGGAATATGATCTCTATGGGCGTATAGATAAAATAGATTCATGACATGATCTAGGTGATGGGGGGAAGGATGCCTACATGTACAGGGTTCTGTACTAACAAGAATGATGGACCAGAATATGCCTGATGTTAGTCATATCAAGGTAAATATTGTTAGGCCAATGTATTCTCATATAAATGTACATGTATATGCAAGACTCCCTATGGGAGACTCACATATATAAGAGAATGCATTGGCACAGAGTTTTTCGCAAAATTTCAGGAACTTCCAGTCATGAAAGGGGTTAATATGAGTGTAACCCATACATTACCTCCAGGAGCATATGGAGTTTAAAAATGATTCCCTATGGCCAAATTAAGTGGTTGGTTATGGTCATTATTACCATGTAAGAATTTAATATGGAGATAAATTTATAATAAACAAGGGTCATCTCAGGATAGTGTCTTTCATTTTTTTATTAATCTAAAGTGACATTCCTTCTGGCCTTCAGTGGTGCACAGGTTTCAATAGCACTAAGAAGTATCTGCTCATGTACATATATTTCAACACTGAGGAAAATGAGATATCTTCGCAACTGGTGTCTACTAGTGGTCAATACAGAACTTTCAACCACACATCAATAACTTATATTGGGCTTTAATGTTCTTTTTGTATTCTGAATTCAATTTTAGTTAGAATTTGAGAAACAGGATACCATCAGAACAAGTAACATCTCTAAATTGAAGAACCATTTCACTTTCTTTATTTTTTTTATCAAAGTCGGAGAATATGATAAACATAACAAGATATAACCAGATCATGCTGTAGCTGCTTGTTTGGATTCAAATTCCTTCATCCTTTGCTCCAACACTGGTCGAAAGTGTCGAATGAGACCCTGGGCAGGCCAGGCTGCCCCATCACCCAGTGCACAGATTGTGTGTCCTTCTATCAGTTTACTGATTTCAAAGAGCATATCTATCTCCTCTACCTTGGCATTCCCTTTGACAAATCTTTGCAGAATTTTATTCATCCAGCCAACACCTTCTCTGCATGGTGTACACTGAAATATAAGGTCAAAAGTGTAAGATTAGTAAACAGTCAAAATGTTTGATGGACTTACACACATATATACATTGTATTGTGGACTGCAATAATTAATAGTTCAAAATCAGTAAATAATTCTTTAGTATCACAGTACAAGTACGTCTAGTAGAACTCATTTGAACATTTCAGTAGAAATATAAAAATTGAAATCCACTTGATAATATTTTGTTGATCCCCTGCCCCTTAAAAACAAACTATCACCCATTTAGTGCTTTAAACGGAATCAAAATTTATACTGTTTATACCCGGGGGGGGGGGGGGGGGGGGGGGGGGGGGGGGTGAAAAAAAAATGCTATATTTATACATGTAGAGAGTGATATCTTACAGTCATACTGGTATTGTTGTATTACAATCTAACATTTATGTTAAATTAACC
Organism: Siphonodentalium dalli; assembly: GCA_032622095.1. NCBI lineage: Eukaryota > Metazoa > Mollusca > Scaphopoda > Gadilida > Siphonodentaliidae > Siphonodentalium > Siphonodentalium dalli. The sequence continues at coordinate 112,878,959 of CP136062.1, read as the reverse complement.
ACTTATTATGTCATGTAATCAGGGGGGGGGGGGGGGTGAAAAAAAAAAATTCCGGCACATATGCCGGGGTGGGTGGGTGGTCAAAGCCACCAACAAGCAATTTTTTCCGCAACTAAAAAAATAATTTCCTGCTTGTTTTTTAGTGTTTTGGCAATGAGTTGGGCTTCAAAACCACTTTGAATGAGAGAAATAATGTAATTCTAACTGGTAAACTGACTGCAGGCAGTTATCGTGTTGTATTTTGTTGCAAATTTTGAAATCCAAGATGGCCGCTGGCAGCCATGTTTTTTTTGACCGAATGACCTCAAAATGACTCATTCCTATTTACATGTCCATGTTAACATCCATGATAAATATTATGCACAGAAATTCATATACAGCTGTTTACAGTGAATTTCCCCCCGCAAATCTCTGTTTTAGTGTTAAAAGGGGGGTGGGTGTCAAGAAATGATCGGGAAAAAAAAGCCGAAAACGGAAACAAATTTGGCGGTGGGGGTGGGTGGGTACAAAACCCCCCCCCCCCCTGTTTATACGGGAAAAACATTGAAAATCCAGACCTGATTATAAATGTGCCAAATTGAAATTAAATATCTTTTCGAAAATAATAACTGGAATGGTTTTAATACACTTTTAGTCTGACGTGAGCAATATTTTCGGACAGGATTGCATTTTTTTTTTTCTCAATTTGAAATCAGAAAATTAGCAAAAGCTTACAACTTTTCCAAGAGACAGGGCTTTTTAATGAGTTTTCCACGAGTTTAAAAGAATGTATACACAGAAAGATACCAGTGAGTAACTGAGTTAATAGGTTTATTGATACAACAGCGTGGAAGGATAGTACAAGACAAGCATCCTTTAGTTCTATCCTTCCTAAATGGCACAAGTGTTGTATCAATAAACATTAAATTCGGATTAACACATGTGTCGTTCTGTGTTTATTTAAGGAATAAACTCTTGTTTCCAAATGTAATTTCACAGTTTAATTAAAGACATTTGCCTAATCACAAACATATAAATCGCAAAGTGATTTATAAACGTTTGTGGTTTAGGCAGATGTCTTTTAACTCTTCCGCTGCCAATCTTGATAAATGTGGTTTACCCTACAGCACTTGGCTACTGCCAATACCGCATTTATGGGAATTTGGGGGTGCATCTGGTATAAGGGATGTAATTCTGTTGTTTATTTTTTCTTGCATTGCATTACAAGGGGGGTTTGGTTATTTTCTATAGAGTCCTGGTGTGAGCTGACAATTTAGAAGAAACGTCAGTCAAGGTCATGCTTCTCCTAAAGTTCTATGAGTACAGTCCAAGCCAGAATATACTGTTGACGAATTCACTTTTGGGGATGCGATCGATATATGGTATATATATATACATGTATTTGCTATTGTATATTAAATACTGTAGTATATTTTAATAAGGGTTCACATTATAAAACATTGAACCGAAAGGTGATGCCATTTAATTCAGTTCTTTTAGTATCATGGTGGGAAATCACGTGGTTTCGAGTTGATGAGTATCAGGCATTCAAAATGGCCAAGGCGATAGAAAATGTGACCAGAAATGAGGAAAAAGGTAATAAACTAGGATATGACAAAAAACATATTAAAGCAAAACCAAGATGGCTGCCAAGGTCATGTGACCCCTATGACATTGAATGGGTTTCCACGATGGCTGGTGATAGGTCATTGCCATATATACCCACATGTGAATTTTCAACTAAATACACCAGTAATTACCTGATAGTCATAAGTCATTGCATTACCCTATATTCATAAAATATTTGTACATATTTACATCCAGAATGCTTGGCACTGAGGGGTACACATGTATGTCCATGTGGCACATATGTGGCAGGGTGCCAGCAAAAGAGTTAAACTGTGTAATTATACTTGGAAACAGAGATTATTTCTTATAATTACAGCTCAACCGAATATATCAACACAAAAGTACACTTTGAGTTGGATAAATCGTTAAATATTGTGCACGTTATTATGACATTGCATGTTGTTAAATCGAAGTGAACTGCCCATAATGTCATTATCCTATTTACATTCGTTCTTTCTAAGCTATTAAATGGCAAAATAGTATAGAAAATTAAGTGGGTGCAATTATTACATGGTACTAGTACCCATCCTAGAATCCTCTCAATTCAGATTTTTTGGCCTCGGCAATCTGCTATGGCAACCATTGCCATGGGTCTAGTTTGCTTCAGCAATTATGAGTGTTGAGAATCTGAATTTAATAAATTAACGAGACTTTAGGGGTTTATTCAGGCACATACAAAACTTGTTTTGTCATGTGTGATGAAGCTTTTATTTCTAGTTCCAGTTTCATGGTTGGGTTGAAGGGAAAGTCATGTGACGTCAATGGGATTTTATTTAAATTCGCTCACTACTATTTTTTGATGTTTTGAATCACACACTCCAAATTTACGCAGCTGCAGGAAAGCCCCAAGTCTATAAAGTGGATTTTCCCAATCTAATGCTACCGGTAAATTGTAGACAGTTACAAATCTTGTTAAATGGCAGACACAGTTTTTTGTGGAAATAAAGAACTTTATTCACTCTCCATTTCAGAACATGGTTTGATACAAATGTTGAACTAACCTGGCCACAACTTTCGTGCTTATAGAACTCCATCAGACGGGCTATACAGCGAATCACATCTGCATCCTTATTCATAACTATTAAAGCTGCAGTCCCTAAGCCAGTCTGCACTCGAATCAAGTCATCAAAGTCCATCAATACAGTTTCACAAACATCTTTTGGGATTATCGGGGTTGATGACCCACCAGGAATAATTCCCAATAAATTGTCCCAGCCACCAATGACCCCACCAGCATGACGCTCTACCAAATCCTTCAATGGAACAGACATCTCTTCTTCTACAGTGCATGGGTTATTGACATGGCCAGATATGTTGAAAAGCTTTGTGCCACGATTCCGTTCTCGGCCAAAGGTAGCAAACCATTCTCCACCCCTCCTGCATATGGCAGGTGCTACAGCCACAGTTTCCACATTTGCAACAGTAGTAGGGCATCCAAAGACTCCAACTTCAGCAGGAAATGGTGGTTTCAAACGAGGTTTGCCCTGCTTGCCTTCTAATGATTCAATCAATGCTGTTTCTTCACCACATATGTAAGCTCCTGCACCTCTGTGGACAAACATGTCACAATCGTAGCCACTGCCACATGCATTCTTCCCAATCAGACCAGCATTATAAGCTTCATTGATAGCCACTTGTAAATTGGAAGCTTCATTATAAAACTCTCCGCGGATGTAGATGTATGTGGCTCTGGCACCCATTGCTCGGCAGGCGATTAGACATCCTTCAATGAGTTTATGTGGGTCGTGTCTCATTATATCCCTATCTTTACATGTGCCTGGTTCACCCTCATCTGCATTCACGGTAAGATATTTCGGTCTTCCGTCGCCAGGTTTATTCATGAAGCCCCATTTCATACCACTTGGGAATCCAGCTCCACCTCGACCTCTCAAACCAGAAGTGGTTACTTCCTTCAATATCCATTCTGGACCTTTCAGCAAGATTTCTTTAGTCTTATACCAGTCACCCCGAGACATGGCACCTTTGAGTTTCCAGTCATGACGTCCATACAGATTTGTAAATATTCTGTCCTCGTCTTTCAAGGGGCCAAATGTTGTTTTCTCTGGCTTTTTTGCCTCTGTAGTATTAAATCTTGTTGTCACGGCGAGTTGAGTAGGTGATCGGACACAATATGCAATTGTTTTTAACCTTGCGAGTGTCGCCATGATCGAAATTTATGTTTAGTTGCGTACATTCGCGCAAAAGTGACCCCTGTGTCGAAAAACGGAAGTTGCCAGTGAATTACCTCCCTCCGAATATCCAAGATGTCTGCGCCCATGGGAACACATTTTTAAATATATTTTTTTGTTTCTGATGTTAAAGACATCTCATTCCCTGTCTGTCTTGATATCAGGAAACACGAAGACCACATCTCTATTAGCAGCCCTAAGCTCAAAGTGTTTGAGGAAAATGTCAACATTTACTGCTAGTTTTAACCCAATAACTGGGGCAAAAGAATGGTGTTTACAAAATGAAGACTACGATTATCATCAAGAAATTGCAAGGTGGTACCTCGTTCACTAATTGTAATCTATTTCTGCAGTAATTGTGCTTATGCACACTCCTCACTGCCTTCAGGTGTCATGCGGTCTCTAGTCTATACATGTATGTATACCCTAGATCATGACAATTGCCGGCAGCCATGGGCGTCAGCTGGAGTAGAGATTCATGGCATGATCGGTGTAACGAGCAGCAAGATACTGACAGTCCGCTTCCAACTTCTTTATTTGTAAACCCACCGCACGCGCACGTAGCCCGACTTCCGGCAGGCCAGTTGGGTCCGTGTCGTTTCGGTCCAGAGTCGTTTCGGCTGGGACGTTTCGGCCGGGACGTTTCGGCTCAGTATTAGGCCGAAACGACTCACTTATTGAGCCGAATAGTCTCAACTTTATCTGACTTTTGATGCTATTTTCTTTGAATATTTCGTGCATTTATGAGTTGTTATGAGGGATTTGTTTTATGAAATGTGACTTTTGATGACATTTTCGTTGCGTAATTCAGTATGTATTTTTTATGACTTATACCAATAAGATATTTGAATACAATGTGACTATAGCGGTGATTTTCTTTGCGTATTTGTGAATGAAATGTGACTTTGTTTGATGTTGTTTGATGTTATTCACACTTTAACTCGGTTGTTTGCATTACATCTGTCACTCAGACACATAGTGAGAACTGATTAGATGTTGTTTCTGACAACCGGCCAACTTCTATCAGTGTTTGTTTAGGGTTCCTAGAGTATATTAAGCATGGGATACTGCTCTGTTCATATCATCTTGAAATCGTTCAACATGCCGTACAACCTTCGTCGACAAGCTACAACCAAGGAAAGCCCTCCCGACAACCCTTGCATCAAGTGTGGGAAAGACGTCTCGTCACACCAACAAGCCGTAGACTGCGACTCGTGTGGTCATTGGCAGCACCGAAAATGCGATACCAACATCCCACAAAGTATATATAACTAATAATATTATTCGTTTCAAGTTATTTTCGTTTATTCGTTTCTTCGCGTTTCACTCGTTTCTCCAAATCATTGCGGATTATTAGTATTTCTAACTTTCATTAAATTCGTTCATTTATAGGGATATACACCGAAGCCGTGAACAAGATATGCAGCATACACTTCAACTGCTTCAAATGCAACTCGTCTGGTGTCTGCTCTGCAGTATATATATATGACGATACATCAGCATCCGATTTCATTCAGGATGAAATCCGACCTACGTCAGACGAACCACCACTGCCATCACCACCAGTAGCTTCATCACCATCACCACCACTACCATCACCACCAGTAGCTTCACCACCAGCACCACCATCAGCTTCGGTAGCACACAACCCTTTGATGATCAGCTTCAACATTTCTGAATATATCGACGATACCCATGCAGAGACACAAGACAACGACATATCCGACAGTCCACTACCCGACGACGACATAGTCGACGAAGCAACCACATACACCGTGCTGCCAACGGGCAGTAAGCGTGGCCAGCCTCTTCTGCTATCTAACCAAGGTTATTCCTTTGGCATCAAGGTAAATAATTTTTTTACTTTACTATAATAAATATATTAAGACGAAATACAGACAAATTTAATATAAACAGACAAATTAAATATAATAAAGAATATAGAAATTCAGATAAATTAAAGCTAATAAAGAAATATATTAAATATAATATAAAATATATGACATGTATATTTGTATTTTTCAGGCGAAGACAGGTTCTGGTGTCACGAGATGGAGATGTAGCGTCAGATCGAAGACAGACCCATGCCGGGCTCTCGTTGTTCAGTGTGGTGACTCCTTCACACCAGTCGACATCGACCACAACCACGCGGCTGAACCATCGATCACTGTAAAGAAAACAATTTATTCCAAGGTACTTAATTACTGATTTTATCTATATATTTTTTACAAATTATAATTTTTGGAATAATTTAAATCCAATTGTAAATATATTAAATATATTATACTACTATTATACTTAATTACTGATTTTATCTATATATTTTTTACAAATTATAATTTTTGGAATAATATATTTAAATCCAATTGTAAATATATTATACTACTATTATACTATCTATATTTTTATGCAGGTTAAAGATGCCGCCACAAGAGACATGTTTCGACCTGCGTCTGACATCGTGGAACAAGCTGTGAGAGACACCGTGTCAACCTCAACAGCCACTTTCAAACCGAAGAACTCCAACATCAAAAGAGTCACCAACCGCCATCGCGCTAAGATACGACCACCTGTGCCTACCGACGTACATTTCGAAATTAACACCGACTTCTTGCATACCGACGATTTCCTAGTCACCGACCTCAACATGGAAGCCTACCGACACATCGTTTTCGCCACCCCCTTTCAATTAGGCATTCTACAGCAGTCTCGAAGGTGGTTTATTGACGGAACGTTTAAGGTAATTACTAGCATCTTAAAAGCATACCGACAATCTTATCACTCCAGTCCCAGTACTGAAACAATACTGCACCGCCGACAAATACCTCTAATCATAAGCCGACGGCAAGGTGTCAACCAACCACGCATTAAGCTGTGAGATAAGATATGAGGTAATCCGTCAATTAGCACATCCTAAATATACCTCATACTATTTTGTGACTACAAAATTCATATCTCCATTATATATAAGAGATTATTCAAAGTAATATATAATCAATTTGTATATATTTTTTACAATATCATGATTCAAAGCTCCCTCTCTCTGTTCATGATGTGAGTTTTGACATAGTTCTTTCTATTATAGATTGTCGGCAAGCCATTCAGCACCAACTCCCAACTGATGTCTATCAACTGTTTCGTGAAGAGCGGCGATCAGAAAAAGCAATTCCCCATGGTCTTCGCCTTGATGTCGCGTCGAAGGAAATCAGATTACGTCGCAGTCCTCAACGCCATTCTTCATAGACTTGATGCGCCCCAGGTCGAGACATTTGTTATGGACTTTGAAATCGGCGCATGGCAGGCTTTCCGTGAAGTGTTTCCTGGAGTCGAGATTAAGGGGTGCGTCTTTCACTGGACACAGGCAGTGTACAGAAAGATCACAACCATCGGCCTATCCACTGCTTACCGTGACAACAAACCCACGCAGCAATATCTTCAGCAGTTTTTAGCTCTGCCCTTTCTGCCGACAGCACACATCAAACCTACCTTCGACGCCATATCACCGCAAGCCAACACCGATAAATTGCGGGAATTCGTCTCATACGTAGCTGATCAATGGATTAATAACGACAACTTTCCGATATCCGAGTGGTGCATCTTCGAACATTCTGTTCGCACGAACAATCACATTGAAGGTAAATATCTACTTTTGTTCCTCACAGTTGTTTTTTTAAATTACAAAAATATATATTTATAATAAAATATATTAAAAAATATTACAATGTGTTCTATTATACTTTGCCATTTTCATAACCTCTTTTTCATATTATTCTTTGCCATTTTCATAACCTCTGTTTTATACTTGTAGCTTGGCACAGGCGAATGAACAGCAAGGCGGGTCAGCGGCTAAGTTTTTATAAACTAGCACCAATTCTGCATGCCGAGGCAGACCACGTCGCGATCTCCGTGGCAGCTCGTGACCTTGCGACAGACCACAGAACCAAATACACCAAGATCGACTTGGCGCTTGAAGAGTTGTGGCATCAATACAGAGAGAAGAACGTAACGACGACAGATTTTCTGCGAAAGTGCAACGAAATTTACAAGATGGGAAAGAAGAAGAACTAGTGATGAGAACTGAAAACATGTATATAAAGTGCTTTTGTGTGACATTGTTCGGTTTTTCATATACAGTTGTAGTCACAATATATTAGCGATATTAGCGATGTTATTCATTTTTATGGTTTCGGACTAAAACCATAAAAATAAATAACATCGCTAACATCGCTTAAATGCTTTTACTATGTCGTTTATTTATGTTTAAATTTACTGAAATAAATTGTTATCCATATCGCCAAAACTGTTGTCAAATCTGTCATAATCTCCAACACACCATAAAGTGATGAAATAAATCAGCTTAAGTAGTGATTAAGCTGTATAAGCCGAGTTAATCCCCTGCAATCAACTCCAATTAACACAATATATGGGGCCGAAACGTCCCGGCCGAAACGTCCCAGCCGAAACGTCCCTGGACCGAAAAGGTCTGAGCCGAAACGTCTCCGGACCGAAACGACCCGTTCCCGGCCAGTTGACGTCAGACGTGAGAGGCGAGCAGTCACGTTTCTGAGAGAGAGGTTTGAGAAGCGATTGTGAGTTAACGAGTTAGGCCTGTCGAAAGCCGGAAAGACGGGCGCGTGCAGTGGGTAGTGTATGGTTTGTCATTGTGTGATTATCATTTTAATATAATATAATCTTGCATTTGAACCATTGAAGTGTCATTATTTCGAGGCAATTTCCGTAGTCGTTTAAGACGCGACCAGACCCCCTCCCGATAATTGGGTATATATATAGCCGGAGAACGCTACATTGGTGGCAGCGGGTGGTATATACGGAAGGTTGATGTTATTTTGTCCTAATATTCCAATAAATTGGGTTATTTTCGCCGATTTTTTACGCCGAGCTCCAGAAGAAGAGCCACAGACTCCAGTGAAAGAGCCACAGACTCCCGCGAAAGAGCCAGACTCCCGCGAAAGAGCCACAGATTCCAGCGAAAGAGCCAGACTCCCACGAAAGAGCCAGACTCCCGTGAAAGAGCCAGACTCCCACGAAAGAGCCCGACTCCCGCGAAAGAGCCACAGCTCCCGTGGAGGAGCCAAACTTTCGTGAAAGAGCCACAGCTCCCATGAAAGAGCCAGACTCCCGTGAAAGAGCCACAGCTCCAGTGAAAGAGCCAGACTCCCGTGAAAGAGCCACAGCTCCCGTGAAAAAGCCAAAGACTCTAATGGACGAGCTACAGAAAGAGCTCAGAGAAAGAGTGCATGACTCTCCCGGAAGGATAGATTCCCGTGGAAGAGTCGATGACTCCCCGGAATTAGAGCCGAGGAAAAGGGTTGAGGTCACAAGAAATAGCACTCAAGACTCGGACAACGAGCTTTTGACTCAGCAGTATAGGAGCTCATATAGGTCACAAGAAACAAGTACCAGAACCTGTAGAAACGAGCTACCACATGGTGATAGAGAATTATTTGGAGTTAAGAGCCCATCCCACATGGCCGAATTCATGGAGAGCAAGGATCGAAGAATTCAAGAAATGGAGCCAACACACTTCGATTTAAGGGAAAAGCCAATGCCCAGCCAGCAGTATTTAAGTGAAGAGTCAGACTTATACGAAACTGATGCAGAGCAGCAAAGGTTGTTTTCTCAGAGGAAAAGGGCTGATAACCGAGCCCCCAGGAGCAAGCAGCCGAAAACAGACTACTCAGAGACCGACAGTGATGAACCTACCCTAGTTCCAACAGGTGATGGTTGGTATCGAAGCAAAATTCCTCCATTCTATGAATCTATTGTGGAGACAGAAGATGGAATTCACGAAGAGATAGTTGCCCAACCGAGAAATATTAGACCTAACTATTATCTGCCGATGGGGTGCCCTAGTCCACTATCAGATGAGTTGGTGCCTTCTGGCTGGTGTAAAGACTCAGGTGACGCTCAGAAGAGTAGAATGTTTCCACATGAACAGAACACCACCTTGATGTATGGTGATAGAAATCACACCAGCGTAGAATGTAACTGCGCAAGCCTTCCAAGTTATAGTCGTCCTGAATCGCCCACATATGACAGTGGTATTTTGCAGCACTATGTGGAATCTGATATGTTTGTGCCCAGGGTACCAGCTAATACATCAGCCTCTTCAACGAGCTATACAGACAGACAGGCAGCAGGACAACTACAAAAGAGCCACATTCGACCTGTGAATCTACAAGGGCAAAGTGATAGGCATGATGAAGTGCCTATTCCCCTCAACTGTCGAGAACAGCGAGGACTGAAAAATAAAATACATGGAATGGGGCCTTTCAGTTCTACACCAGCACTCGCTAGCGGTCCTCAGGTTGCAGCCACGCTACCCCCTAGACCGGAATCCACTGTCTGGATGGATCTCAATAGAGGGTCTGAACCTCACAACATTCACCATAGCTATGCAGCTGAGAAAACTCTTCGGAAACAGAGGGTTACAGTCAATAGAACTGAAGTCGAAGGCATGGCACCAGTCGGAAAGAAATACGCCCTCTGCATTCAGCCCGAGTCAAATTGTAGTCATGCCCATGGGTATGCAGATGGACGATTGGTTGGATTCGAAGCAAGAAAGGAGCCCACAAGAACTAAAAGATTGGAGCCGGATGAAAGAGAGTACAACAACAATTACATGCAATCAAGCCGAAGAGACAACACGCAGCAAGGCCATATTTGCTACCCAGGATTCCAAGAGCCTGTAAATAGGCACAGAGAAACTATCTCCTGTGATCCGAGCAGGATGTTTGACAGTAGAGCTGCTACTACATCAAGAGTCCACATTGCAGCGAGACCATTCAATGGCTCGACCTCGTTGATAGACTATAAGGCACATTTTCAGAATTGTGCAGAACTAAATGGTTGGACAGATGTTGAAAAGGCACTACACCTTGCAAACAGTCTCGAGGGGCCAGCACAGCAAGTTCTAACCTACCTACAGAACGATGATAGACGAAACTACGAGAAACTGATGGATGCCCTTCACAAGAGATTCTTACCCCACAACCAAGCACAGATGCTCCGGGCTGAGCTTCGGGCTAGCAGACGCCAGAATGGTGAATCTCTCACCGATTTGGCTTATAGAATTAAACGGAAAGTCAGCCTGGCATACATGTCTGCAGCCACCGATTTACAAGACAGTTTAGCGATCGATGTCTTTTGTGATGCACTTCATGGCGACAGCGACATGGTATGGAAGATAAGACAATCCCGTCCGCTTGACCTAGATGCTGCTGTTCGATTGGCAGTAGAACTCGAAGCTTTCCGAACGTCAACCAGGGCCAGTACAAGCCAAGTGGATAACCAAGATGCAACACCCTACCATGACAACCTCTCAAGACAGATTTCCCACCTATCAAAGATGGTCGAAGATCTGGGTAGAATCAGAGAGCCCATGCGCAGAAGGAGCCCTGATGCCAGGAGAGATTGGCGCCAAGCCCCAATCAGTCACAATGAGCGAAATGATCGAGGACCTATTATATGTTACCGATGCCAGAAGCCGGGACACATAGCCCGCTATTGTAAAGAGCCCCGACCAGGTGCGAGCACGGTACACCCACGCACTGATAAAAAGACCAATATTGAACTTCCCATAGGTTGTCTGGGAACTGAACCTAATGAAGCCGGGTTGCACTTAGCAACATATATTAATGGAGTACATGTATACTGTTTGCTGGATACAGGCGCAAGCCTTTCTATAATGTCAAAAGAAGTCTTCGATCAGATAGACCCTCAGAAGAAACCAGCCATTAAAGCCCTTAAGAAGAATTTGTATACAGTTAATGACCAGATGCTTGACTGTATTGGCAGTGCATGTTTAGACGTACACATTGACGGAGCTTCCTACAAACTAGATATGGTAGTTGCGGAGATTGGATCCCCATGTATACTAGGCTTAGACTTCATGGAGAAATACGAATGTACCTTGGATGTGGTTGGGCGGATTTTCGCGATCAAAGGGCAGCCCCATGAGGTGAGGAGAAGCGGGCCTATTGGTGTCTGCAAGGTGAAGATAGCTGAGACAACTAGTATTCCCCCAACGCATAAATTGTTGGTTCCATCTGTGTTGAGCCATAACTTAGATGACGATGAGCCTGGAATCATTGAGCCGAATCAACAGATAGCAGAGAAACACCGTGTTGCCGCTACCAATATCCGTGTGAAAGTAGAAGTTGGAGACAGGTTTGTTCCTGTACGGCTCCTCAACCCAACGACAGAGATAAAACTGACCAATACGAACACTGGTGTGAGAAAGTTCTCTTCAGTAGAAATCACTGAGAAAAACCAAAATTCAAAGAGTTCAGAGGCTGATGTCATGCTAACATATCACAAGCAGAGCTGGTCGGGTGATATTAAGCAGACATTTATCACTAAACCAGCTGAGCAAGAACAAGACCTGCCCCCACGACATCAAGCCATCTTTGTTGCCTCACCAGCACAGCTTGTACGTACTGGCCTGGTGACACATGCAGTTAACATTGAGCAAGAATCAAGAAATAAGACGGTTGATCTGATAGGAGTAAACAGATCACAAATTACAGAGTCGCAGAACAAAGACACAGAGACTAAGATTGCGAGGAATTGGCTGGGGAAGGAGCATTGCGGGCAGTTGAAAGCATTCCTGCCTGGTATAACATGAAATACTCACCTTACGGGTATTTACGGAAGAAGTCTTCCTGATGTATGTTTGATAAAAATGCGGGACGCATTTTGTTGGAGGAGGGAGTGATGTAACGAGCAGCAAGATACTGACAGTCCGCTTCCAACTTCTTTATTTGTAAACCCACCGCACGCGCACGTAGCCCGACTTCCGGCAGGCCAGTTGACGTCAGACGTGAGAGGCGAGCAGTCACGTTTCTGAGAGAGAGGTTTGAGAAGCGATTGTGAGTTAACGAGTTAGGCCTGTCGAAAGCCGGAAAGACGGGCGCGTGCAGTGGGTAGTGTATGGTTTGTCATTGTGTGATTATCATTTTAATATAATATAATCTTGCATTTGAACCATTGAAGTGTCATTATTTCGAGGCAATTTCCGTAGTCGTTTAAGACGCGACCAGACCCCCTCCCGATAATTGGGTATATATATAGCCGGAGAACGCTACAATCGGCAATATCATACGACTCCCCCGTCGTCGCCCAATGTTTTGAGTTTTTCAAAGAAACATAACTCTAATATTCCTGTTATTTAGTAAAATCTTACCTTTACTAAATAACGGGCACACCAAAAGAATGACACCACAAAGAGACACGTTTCAAAAAGATAGCAAAAAACACTTGTAGGGTGGATATGGGCTTGGGGGAGGTTGGCGGCACTTTAAAACAAACTTCAGCCCAAAATTTAATTGACAGGGAAGTCGTGTGAGATTGCCGCATGATCTAGGTACTAGTATACCCCTGCTGGCCTCAAACTTGTCAAAGTGGGCCCTTCTGTAACTTGTAAGTCATGCGAAAAGTGTTGTCTTCGTATGTTTTTCAAGAGTTATCTATCCTGAAAACACATTCGCAGCTTTTTCCGCGATCATTTATTTAATAGTTAACGATGAGATATTTAGACTGCAAGGAATAAAAATATTTTCAGTTAATCAAAACCCTGACGAAGACAACACTTTTAACGTAAGTTATAATAATTTTCCTGTCTTTTTTTGGCAATTTTTGGGGTCCATAGAAGGTTGCCCAAAGATCAACATATACAATATTGTCATGCATGATGATGGAGCCTTGACCTTACCTATTTGCAAAATGGGTCACTTCCCACTTCACGACTATAACACATGAAATAAACAGTCATTATAAATTTTAAACATGCATGTACCAGCCAGTATATTTAAATAAAATATTGATGTTTCTGGTAACCCTAGCTAGTACAAACCTTCGCCCCTACTAATTTTATCGACCGGCCCTGTGAAAATAAATAAAAATCAATGCAAAAAAAACAAAACAAAATCATCTCAGATCAAAGTATAACTGCATGGGTTGATCTGCATTATTTACTCCGGAAGTCAGTGTTTTAAGATAGTGGTGCCCTTGTGTACACATCCCTGTTGATTTCGCAATTGTTTTTGATTAAAAAACCCAACACTTCATTATCATTTCCATTGACAATAGGTTAAGCTACAGTAATGCCCTAATTAATTGACTCCATATAGTGTTGAAACGATTAATCGATTAGTCGAAATCGACGCGATTATTAAATTAGTCGAGCCCGAAATATGCTAGTCGACTAGTCAAGAAAAAGCACTACCTGAGTGCTATCATGACAGCAGTGCCATTGCATGGAAATATTATCATGTAATCTGTAACAGTTAATACATATTAACTTCTTAGAGCTTATTGCATTGTCCCTTTAATACACCCGACATCTCATTAGCGAGACTTACTAACGAGACTTGCCGATTTATTTCCTGGTTGCCGGCGACAATTGTGTTTATATAAAATGTTTTATTACCTACATTCTCCAAACCATGAGATAATATGAAGGTTGCAGGAGAGCCGGATTTAATACATCAAATTCGGAGACTTACGGGCAAAACGGGAGATTATATAGTTTACGTGCTTTCCGTTTTAACGTTCTGAAACGAAGAGTTGGATACTCAAAACTGCGATGCCACATGGCCCTTTTTATACATCATATGGGCATAGAAACGGGAACTCTCAGAAGGGGTCCGACTAGTCGACTAGTAGTCGATTACCTCTGGCGACTAGTCGATTCCTTAAAAATGCTAATCGTTTCAACACTAACTCCATAACCACAGCAGAATTATGGGTAATTTTTCAGGATTTAGTCTGAAATATGGCTTGTTGCCATTCATAGGAAAGCTCTGCCCGAGAATGACAACAAGCCATATTTCCGACTAAATCCTGGAAAATTACCCATAATTCTGCTGTGGTTATGGAGTCGATTAATTAGGGCATTACTGTACATTAATGTGTCTGGTTGTATTTGTGCTTGCAGGGACATACATGTTTAGTATATGCAAAGCTAACAAATAGTAGTATTTTTGCATCAGATAAAAACCATTATCCATCTAGTGAGATAACGACGATATCTAGTGAGATAACCATATCTCACTCTTATCCATCTGCGCTAAAAATGAAAGTGCTTCGGTTCTTGACGGAAGACTGTGCCAAAAGTCCCTGAGTGTTCATGTTGAATAAAATGTAATATGTGATTAATTAAATTGTTATGTAAAACATACTATGATGTTAGCCCCTTTATCCCTTGAACAATCTGTCTGAAAAATTGAACTATTTTTATATGCACAATCTCATTATCATGGCTGTGCTATAATGGGTATACAAATTTGCACTTTTTTTGCAACTGAGCGGAGCATATAATAAACAGAACATCTAAACTTTTTGAACTTGGTAATTATCTCATTCGTTATGGCCAAAAAAAATTATTTTCACTCGTGGCAGAGCCACTTGTGGAAATTCATTTTTTTGTCATCACTCATGAAATAATTCCCATATCCAACCAAAAAGTGTAGATATCCTCTATATATTCAGAATGAATATATTACATATGTGGATTTAAAAAAACTAAATTAACAAAACCAAAAACATTAATGTTTGCCCACCACCCCTATTTTTTTTCTTCTCTTACCGGAAACATCACTATTTTTTTTAGGTATAAGATTTTTTTTAGGTATAAAAATCTGTATATGTGTAGGATCTAGGAAGCTGGCTATATCCAGCTAGATCTCAAAGTCTATGTAAGTAGACCTCTCACTTCGTCAGAAATGCATGCTAACATTGCTTCACCTCTGTAACAAATAATGACTTTGGAGTGCATTATGGTTTATTAGTGGCCCGACAGAAATGATTAACAGCCAAACATCCTATTAGAGGCCTGAGTATATGTAAGAAACATGTGAACAGTTTCTGCTAACGGGACCCCTGCAGGGTAGGCTACATGTAGGTACATGTAGTTAGGGAATTAAAAAAATTTCCCCACCGTCTGGATCTGGCATAATCAGTCCAATTTCCACAAAGTGGTGATTTCTTTGGACAGATATAACATCCCACATACATGTACATACTAGTAGATATCATGTCTGCCATATTAAAATATAATTTAGAGTAACAGGACTCCTAATTGATTGTATTCCTGATTTCCTTGATATTTACCAGGACTGACCTTTAAAATAATAATTTAGTTAACATACATGTACCTGTGGTCCAAAACTAATGATCTTTTTGATGTGTATATAATTAGATACATGTATATATTATTGAATCATAACAATTCTAAATAGCCAAGTGGATATTTTGGCTAGTATTCAATCATAATTCTTTCCCTGAGAATGTGAGGCATGTATGCCATTTGAATTGTTCACAACTTATTTTAGGTGAATAGTTTTTTTGCAATAGAAATCTAGATCGAGTGGTATTACAAATCATTGACACATCTTCATATAGGCTTATTATGTTTCTCTGTAGACAATATATTTATAAAAAAAAAATTGTGTGGAAATTTTTTTATAAAATCCGTACAAAATTATGACAGTCGGTGGTTTCAGACATCAGAAACATGAGTTATTTATTTTAGGCCTAATGCATGTCATTTGTTCCTGAAAAATTAGTCGAGTATTCTATCGAAACCATATTATCAAACAATTGAACTGTGATCCCTGCAGCACCAGATGTAGCTTACCTTCTGGGGAGATATATGTAATTTCAATGTTACAATTCAGGCAGTCTAAGTAAACTCATACCTAAATATTCATAACAACATTGAATATTTCAAATATAGAGTCGACGTTCACCCAGACTGCAATTCAGGGTGTTATGGGATTTCATCTACCAGTAAAACTCTCTTAATACACCCTGTAAAGTGGCAGTAATGAAGGTTATTCTAAAATCTCCACCAATAACTATGTTGTTGCTTTAGAAATTGTTTTCTCATATTTTCCACTTTCATTCGCGACTTAATTTACTTTTCAATATGTCCTGACCTCTATATTAATGCTGAGCCAGAGCATGACCACCCGAACCAGGGACAACCCAACCCAGGGGGTATTTTTGGATGTGTCATCCAGATATTTGGGTAAATATTTTTTGTTTATTCTAATCTATTTTTTGGAGGGTTTTCTGTTTAAGGAATATACGCCTTTCTTATTAGAACACAAATAAATTACTCTTTTTGGTTGTGCATTTTGAATGACAAATTCAGAAATTTCAGTAAACTCAACTTTGGGAGTTCTAGTTAACACAATTTATCTCTATACCATATCCAATATTTACTGTTACTGGACAGTATGATCACCAGTCATATTAAAACTAGACCAAGGTTTCATGATTACAGTCAACACTCAGTTGATTGAACTGAAACATGGTCTAGTTTTAACATGACTGTGAAATCATGAACGCTCTTTATCAAGAGTGATCTTTTGACTTTTTTGCAACCAACCAAAGGTGAAAATTATTAAAGATGGTCTATCTCTTCCTATAACAAGTTTTGTATAGTTGCCTGAGTATAAAATAATAAATATGAATCGAAGACCCCTGTCTGGCAACACTTCTATCAATTAATATTGATTTTATTTTGAATGTTCTGGTATAATATTATACATAGAGTCAATTTTGGATATTCTATGGATCAAGTTCATTCGGGGTGTAACATGCAGGATAATTCTAACAAAAATTCTAAAAATCGTAACAAAAAAATGTCCCATTTTATTATCGCATTATACATGTATAAGAAAATATCAATATAAAATTAATATTAATTGATGGAAGCATTTCCGGACAGGTGTCTTCAACTCCTATTTATTATTTTATACCCCGGAAACTATATAAACATATTTAGGAAGAGATAGACCATCTTCAATGGATCTTCAATGCTGCACCAACGCATTTCCCGTCACGAAAGGGTTAAATAAATATTTTTGTCTAAATACAATAAAACTGGCTCTTCAGAAAGTCAATATCTAACCATAAAAACTTCATTGAATGGACTCATAGGTTCAATTTCATTATTTGCAGATTATTTAACAGACCATAGTTGTTTTGGGTCCGTCAGGTCCTGTTGTCTCTGGGTCGGTGGTCCTGTTCCCATGCTGATTGGTCTGGATAAGCATCTTTATTGAATATACGCAGATCCCTGAAACCAATGTGGAATTATTTACTTTCTACTTTTGTTTCACAGGTCTGCATTTGCAGATATGCTGCATGACACAGAAAGGGTATGTTTCATTGTTTCTCATTTATTATCCCCCCCCCCTCCCCCAAATTTTTTTTTTGGGGATTATTAAAATAGCAGGTATCCGTGCAGAAAGTTTCTGGATGATAGCTCAAAACACAGGTCAAGTTCGAATTTTTGCTGGAGTTATGTCCCTTTTCGACTTAGAATCTGTCCATCCATCTGGGAAGTTTCCAGATTAGAACTTTATTTTGGGCTATTGGATCAAAACCAATTTGGTTTGTGAGTTCAGCTGAAAATGCAGGTCAAGTTCAAATATGGTTCGGTCTGCTTATTTTTGCCGGAGATATGGCCCCTTTTTGACTTAGAATCTGTCTGTTTGGAAAGTTTCCAGATGATAACTTGATTTTGGGTTATCGGTTCTAAATAAAATTTGCTATGTGATGTTATCAGCTCCAAATACAGGTCAAATTCAAATATGGGTTCACTCCGCCCATTTTTGCCTGAATTATGGTCCTTGTCGACTTAGAATTTGCCGATTATTTTGGTTTCCGGATGATAGCTTTACTTTTAGTTATCTGATTGTTTTTAAATTCAACTGAATCTCTTGATATTTGGTACGTGGTTCAAATTCCAGAAGACAAAGGCCAAGTTTGAATTTGGTCACTGTCCGATGAATTTTAACAAAGTTAAAAAAAGGCTCCACTTTTAAAAAAAGCTATCCCTACGTAAGATAAGAAAAACCCTCCTTTTCTGGGTTGACCTTTTATTTAGAATGAAATAGCAGGTAGAGTAAGCATGGACTTGGCAACAGTGGTTGGGGGTATTTCACCCCCCCCCCCCACCCCCACCCCTCCTATTGGGCCCAACCAGTATTTGGTATATATTTACTGAAACTTTTTGACTTTCCTTCCTTATCATTCTATTGACTGCTCAGCATAAAATTATGAACGCCTCCCCAAGTTGAGCTAAACTGTCATTGACACTTTCATTTTGTTACATGCTGCAGAAAAATTGGGATAATTTTATCCTTTCCTTTGCAATAATTTCTATCACCTCAATAAGTCTTTCTCAGGCATATATTGACTTAAAATAAGTATTTTATACATTTATCAATTATTTTGATCCCCAGAATGTGACAAAAGTGAGAAATTGTCATGATTAAATTGAGGCTTAAAGATTATTTGTCACTTTATTTAAGAAATTAATTTATTAAGGGTATACAGTAATGCCCTAAGTAATCGACTCCTTAACCACAGCAGAATTATGGGTAACTTTTCAGGATTTAGTCGGAAATATGGCTTGTTGCTATTCAT
Organism: Siphonodentalium dalli; assembly: GCA_032622095.1. Lineage (NCBI taxonomy): Eukaryota > Metazoa > Mollusca > Scaphopoda > Gadilida > Siphonodentaliidae > Siphonodentalium > Siphonodentalium dalli. Next base: position 112,859,700 of record CP136062.1, on the reverse strand, counting down.
CAGAAAGCTCTCAGTGAGAGCTTTCCAATGAATGGCAACAAGCCATATTTCCGACTAAATCCTGGAAAGTTACCCATAATTCTGCTGTGGTTAAGGAGTTGATTACTTAGGGAATTACTGTAGGACTGTGACCGTTGTGTCAGGCTCAAATTTGTTCACACTAATTGTGCTGGAACAGCCACAGTACCATACTCCTTTGTAAAGCACACTCAAACTACTTTCTTTTCTTTTATTTATGTAGATTTTTCCTTATTAATGCTATAAACTCAGCTGAAAGTGTTTTTCTGAAATCTGTTTGCAGTTTGGTTATTATACTATGCCGCACTATAAGTTTATAGCCCAACATTCTACCTGTGAATTATCAATTTATTAATTTGTGGCCACGTACTTAAAAACATGCAAACATTTTCTACCACTTGTAGTCATCTAGGTCAAGAAGATGTGACATCAGTTCATGTCATGGTGTGTTTTAATGGGATATAAAATGCAACACCCTCTTGTCAGTTGACTAATCACCATGCAGGATTTAGCGTAACACACACATGATATGTAAATATTTTAACTCTTATTTCTATCTTTTATTTTTCTACATCAGAATCAGAAATATGAGAAAGGGCTCATCAATGCCATTAAAAAGATTCATTCCAAAGGAAAGCCAGCTCATGTTTTAGATATTGGTACTGGGACTGGGCTTCTCTCTATGATGGCTGCGAGAGCGGGAGCTGAAACAGTCACAGCATGTGAGGTATGGTATTTAAAGACGTATTATGGACTTGTTCGGGTGAGTGAAACTAATCAGTTAATATTCAGGCACTATGCCAACTGGAAGAATGTGGCATTCTACTAACATTGCCGAAAAGCTCAGGCAAATCTATCGTACCACTCCATAGAAACCATCGTCAGAACTACGCTCAATTGTAAATATTTACTACTCGATTCGGGACTGTCATATGTTCTCTCATAAGTAACAATTTTCATTAATAACAATACTTTCCAAACAACAAAAACAAAATCCAGACTTGTTCTCATTTTCACAAAAATGACATGTTCTGAGAACAGTAATATAGTGTCCTTGGCTGAAATTTCTCCTGTGATGTTCTTGTTAACATTATGTTGTACAGACTTCATCATTCCAGATATATGTATACTTTCTGAATCCCAAACTTTAAATATCTCTTGTTGTTGACATCTGGTATTACTCAGACATTTAAACTTTCTGCATTCTTAATCGCTCCATTGACTGTAACACATGAACTTATCCCCTCTCCAGGATGAGCTATAGTGTCACTGACACTTTCATTAAAATTTAGATATATATATAACCAGAAGTGTGTACCCTACTTTTATTTAAAGGTAGAAATGGTTTCTAAGCAAATACTTTAAATGAACGAATAACAACATTGTCCTGAGAATTCAGCCTTACTCTAGACAGTTTTTAGGCACTAGGTCCTGTGAACGTTCGGGAATCGATTCGATGTGAAATCACGCAAAGGTTCGATTCAATTCGATTCAAAATGATCACGAGGATTCAAGAATTTTTTCAACTCTCCTGCACCAAGAGACTTATGCGACCGATTAATATGTAAATGAAAAAGACCTCAAAACATTTATCTCATTTAACAGAAGGTAGATAACTGCACATGTATCAATCAATAGGGTAACACCATTCTGGACTCCTCGGCCCTTGACCTTTAGTAAAGGCCTCGAGTGCATTGAGTGGATTTCTATTTCCTACAGTTGTGTCACCAGCCGATTGTCATCCTATGTCCGATAGTCTGTTCAGGTGCTTGTGACTTTTACACTATAATTATTTGGTTGCGGTTCGTAATAATTTCCTCACTGAATATGGCGAAACATGATGCAAATGACACATTTAAATGTTACTGATACTCATAGTCGCATTTGCAATGATTACTCCAAGTAAACAAATTCTGACAATTACCGCCATAGCTGGAAACTGAATTCATCCCCTTTGCACCTGAGCATCACAATACGAATTCAAGTTTTGATAAATATCTATTCTTTTCAGGCATTTGAACCAATGGCAAAATGTGCTGCGCAGATTATAAAACAAAATGGGTTTGCAAAGAAAATAAGACTAATAGAGAAGAGGTCTACAGATATAAAAGTCGGTTCAGGTAATAACCACTTTGAGAATATGTTTTAATCTTTTATTGTTCGCACATTGTTGGGTTGGGGAAGGGCTTTAAATCTATTCAGGCCAGAACATATCCCCCATCCCAATCCTGACTGATACACTGTTTTCTTAGAACAACATTATCTGACATTCCATGACTACACAAACTAAAATAAACTGAAAAATCTTGAGATGATGTATATGTAATGTCCTAAGTAATCAACTCCATAACCACAGCAGAATTATGTGTAACTTTTCAGGATTTAGTCGGAAATATGGCTTGTTGTCATTCTCGGGGAGAGCTTTCCGATGAATGGCAACAAGCCATATTTCTGACTAAATCCTGAAAAGTTACCCATAATTCTGCTGTGGTTATGGAGTTGATTACTTAGGGCATTACTGTATATGAATTATGTGTGTTCAGTATCAAGTGTCTGGTTGTAGCTAGTCTCTTTGAAAAGATGACAAAAAGTCCTATATTGGAATTACGTCTCTATAAGTGTCCATAATATTTCATTTCTACAATGACGCGGCATTCCCAACATGACATAATAAACCGTTTCCAAATATGGAGTGCATTCCTGGTGTAGTAAATGTTTGTGATAATCCTAGTATTTAGCAATAGCTATAAATACAACAAGATGAAAAAGAATAATCAGTGATGAATATCGTTGACTGACAGAAAACTCAAAGATGATGTCTCCTACATTGCAATGAGTAAAATGAATTATGGATATATTGCCTGTATATTCAGTTCTCCACCAATAGTTGAGTTTGACAATGCATTGTCAACACGTCATTTACCTCTGATCTCTGACGTGATCTGATATGCCATAAACCAATAAAATCGTGGGAGTCTGTGCCACTCTCCAATGAAATGGAGGGAATCCCTTCAACACAGAACCTAATTTTAATAGAGAGTTCTAGAGACGTAATTACAATATAGGATTTTCATCGGCTTTTCAAAGAGACTGGGTTGTAGTGAAGAAGTGATCTATGTACAATGTGCAATATTTATTAACAGGTGGTGACATGGAACAGAGATGTAATATTCTGGTGACTGAAGTCTTTGACACTGAACTAATAGGAGAGGGTGCTATAGGAACATTCTCCCATGCTCTCCGGGAACTTCTTGAAGTAAGTTTAGTCAACCAGGGACCAGAAGTCATAAAATCTAAAGTTCTATTATGATTACCCTTCTGTAAGTGTGATTTGATAAATATTTTACTGTCAAAATTTCTATTTTAGTGCCTCTATGTGGTCCAAACTGGGGTTCAAACACTAATGCTCAGCAAAATTACATGACAGAAAAAGTGGGTTTCTTTTTATTCAGTTTAAGTGAGCATTTTCTATCCCTTTGTGACCAATTTTAACCATTCCATGAATGGAGCTTCCTGTCATGTGAAAACCTTGTGCCAATGTATTCTCTTATATAGGTGAGTCTCCCATAGAGAGTCTCGCATATATATAAGAGAAAACATTGGCCTAACAATATTTACCTTTACCTTGTAAGCCAGTGCATTCTATTATATATGTGAGGCTCCCTATAGCACAGGATCTTTAATCCTGCGCCGCCCAACTCCCGTCTTGAAAAGCAACTGAGTGCCAAATCTTTGTGTTATATGCATTTTCGCTCTTAATTTAATCTGCAGGTCACAACAAAAACAATAGTTTTGTTTATAAATTAGTAAAATTATACTAAAATAATGGTCGGATCACTTTGTGTATCTCATCTCTCTAAGAAATGGATAATGATTTGCTCGCTTTCCATGTAGTATGGATTCAAGTTCGTCTGACATAAAATGTCTCCTCGGAACATAACATAATCAACATCCATTCCTTATTATGCCCCCGATCTCCGATGGAGATTTGGGGGTATATAGTGGAGCCCTCCGTCCGTCCGTCCTTCCGTCCGTCCTTCCGTCTGTCCGTCCTTCCGTCCGTCCGTCCTTCCGTCCGTACGAACGTTTCAACTCATAACTTTGGTTTCGCTAACTCAATTCAGTTGATCTTTGGTATGCTAATAGACCAGCCGGGGGGACAAGATTTCCCCATAACTGCGGTTTCGTCCGCCCATTTTTTCCAGAGTTACGCCCCTTTTTGGACTTAGAAAATTCACTTTTCTGTGGCATACGAACGTTTCAACTCATAACTTTGGTTTCGCTAACTCAATTCAGTTGATCTTTGGTATGCTAATAGACCAGCCGGGGGGGACAAGATTTCCTCATAGCCGTGGTTTCGTCCGCCCATTTTTTCCAGAGTTACGCCCCTTTTTGGAATTAGAAAATTCAGGTGTTTTTGGTTTCCAGATGATAACTTGATTTTGGATTGTTTATTTGCAAAACCCGTTTTTTTGTGTATTACCAATATCGCAATACAGGTCAAGGTAAAATTTCGGTTCAATCGGATAATTTTTGTGAGATTTATGACCCTTTTTCGACTTAAAAATTTTTGTTTTGTTTTAAAGAAAATTCAGTTTTCCTTCTATTTTTGTGGCACCAGACCAAATTTGAAGCTAATATAGAACAACATGTGGCATTTTTATAGCGCTTAACCAGAAAGTTTCTCTGATTGTACAGTCGGGGGCGTTACCTCCGCCCAGCGGTGCACTTGTATTTAAACTGAACTGGCAGATTAAAATATCAGTTAGTGCCTACAGTAATGCCCTAAATAATCAACTCCTTAACCACGTTTTGTCTCGGAAATATGGCGAGAGCTCTCCAATGAATGGCAACAAGCCATATTTTCGACTAAATCCTGAAAAAATACCCATAATTCAACTGTAGTTAAGGTGTCGATTATTTAGGGCATATCTGTATTTTCAACGATATTCTGTTACCATGTTGCAAGTTGCGTCCATACAATATGTAAACTAAGTTGGAGCCAACTAACATTCTAAATTCAAATTCCACACCGCGAATGCATGTGTGAGTGTAAAAAAATTATATTCCATTTTCCTCTCACGATTTGTACCAGAAAAATGTTTATAATGACACCACATACTTGTAGGAGGACTGTATTGTGGTGCCTATGGTTGGTAACCTGTATGTCCAGCTTGTGTCCTCTGACCTCATGAGGTCATGGAATGACCTACGACCTACTGAGCTAGACGTGAATAAGAGCATATCAGTTCCAAAGCTGTTCACTTCTTGTGGTGGTGCCCCATCTCTACATGATGTTCAACTTAACCAACTACCACTGGATACGTTCAATCTCCTTACAGAACCAGTCAGAGCATTTAGGTAGGTTCATACATGTGTATTTACATACTACTAATGTTGCTTTCACTTTCTATAGTGTTACTTTAGCCACACCTCCTGAGTCAATGTAGTTATAAACTTATAACATTAGTATAACTGTAACAGGCAATCCACACCTTGTTGACCAGCTCTTTAAGGACATGCAATGGCAGCACCTCATCGATAATATCACGAAGAAGTCAAACTCTACTTAAGGCTTCCTTCTCTGCAATCTTAGGTCCTGCCAAATGATTTCAGAAAAACAGCATATATATAGCACTTGTCCGTTCCCAACTAGAGTATGCAGCAACAATCTGGGATCCACACAAAGAGAACAAGCCTGAGTTTAGTGTGTGTCATATTCAGAATGAGGTCCCCAGTAGGTGAATTTACTGATGCTATTCCAAACGATGGGCTAGCATCACCAAAATTACCCTCTGCTTATGCCTCATCTTGTGGGAAGTATCTATAGTCTTAAATAAAAATTGATTTTAGTTACTTTTTCCCTTCTGTTGAGTTTCTATTTCCCCTAATTTGCAGAAATAAAATGCTCATCTGACTAATGGGTGAACATTAACTTCAACTGAGGAAATTCAATCTGATCCTATGTCTCCCATAGCAGTTGAGCCCTAAGCAGAATGAGGTCCCCAGAGGGTGAATTTGGTGATGCTAGCCTGCTGACAGGGATGGCGTCACTAAATTCACCCTCTGGGGACCTCATTTTGCAAATGACAGACACTAAACTCAGACTTGAAAGAGAAGGACAAACCAAACTGGAGAAGGTTCAAAGCAAAGCAGTTGTGTTCATAAAACATGACTACTGATCAAGTGAGACGCTGTGTAACATCAATGCTCAGTGAACTGCAACTACCATCGCTTGCATCCAGAAGAACTGAGCACAGACTGACACTCTTTTACAAAGTGGTTATGGGCTCGGGCCCCGGGTATAAACTCTGAACACTACCTGACCAAATACCAATCTAAGAGGGAAAAAAACCTAAAAAATTGGAGGACTTTGTTAGTGAAATCATCGTGGAGAAACTGACCACAAATTACGAGAGTGCCTTTGAATCAATTTGGACTGACATGGACCAACATAGATATTCCTTGTTTCCAAGAACAGTGCTTGACTGGAATAAACAGTCAATACCGCCATAGAAATATTCAAGTCGGCTTTGGGAGAAAAACGCTAGAGCGCTCCTTCCGCTGTCCTGTAAAAGCCATATTTGGTTGCTCCGACGTAACAACTACAGACAGATACAGAACTGCCATCTTTAGTCACAATGCAGAGATCCCGAAATCACTGAAAATGGTCGGACATGAATAACCCGTTAGACTGCATGATTAATCACCATGCTTGGATTTGACAGTGTGCTAGAAGGAATCTTTGTTCTGGTCTACAATACTCACACTGAGACTTGAACTGTACTCACACAAAGGCACTCAATTTGCATTGTATTGTCACTTTTATTTTTACGTTAATAAAGCATACATCGCTCAGTTGATTATCTCTCTCAAACAATGGTAATGATAAAAAAACAATCCTTTTTTAAATATATATTAGTTCTAGCAGATGTTAGTCTAAGGTACTTCTCTTCTTATGCGGCCTGTCGACAGAATATTGAGATTACAGAGCGGCCCGATAAGGTAAAAGATAAAGAGCGTTCGTGTTTTGTTGTTTTATTTCACTTTGTCATGATAAGGTAAAAGATAAATAGCTTACATGTCATTCTTTGTTCCGTAAGGTAAAAAATAAAGAGCGTTAATGTTATTTCTGTTCGGTAATGTAACTCTTGTGTAGGTATCAAAAGCAACATCGGGCAGAGTCAGGATGCAGCTCAGGTGAGCCAGAGAGCCGAAATACATGCACATGTCAAATTTCATCATAATCGGTGCAGAAATGTAGATGACTTTATGGAACTGACATAGAGAGAGAGACAAACACATATTTGCTGCCCCAATAAGGTAACAAACAGAGCGTTTGAACTGTTCTTTGTCCCAATAAGGTAAAAGATAAAGAGCGTTCATGTCATTTCTGTTCGGTAATGCAGATATGACATCATAGCTTCAAAAGGCAACATCAGGCTGAGTCAGACCCAGTCTATGTAAACATACACTCAGATTCATACTGATACTGAGTCTATTGCATTCCCATCAACTTTTCATTTCTGAACGGTTGTGGGCTTCCCCCAAATTACGTCACACCGCACTAAATATAAATCTGAAATTAGTTGATTGACAGGCGTAAACATGGTCACGTGCCAGTGCCGTCATGGCCGCTTCAACCATGTGAAGCCGATTCTAAGAATCGGAATTAATAGTTGCAGGGTTTTTGACTTCGTTCGGCGGTTGGTTTACTGACAATAAAGGGAAACAGCTAGCTTCCGGGATCCAAAATAATATGTACAATAACTAAGACAGATCTTCTTGAAATTATAAAAAATGACTGTGGATCTCTTGGACTCAGAACGAATTAGTTTTTAGATTGGCCAGGCGATTTGTCGCCCATGTTGTCAAAAAATAACACAAATCAACGGCCACGAATCAAAAATACATGAATGTCGGGACTATCTGCTAAAACAACTACAGAACTAAAAAAAAGTTAAATGACATAACAAAACGATATATCAGTTCCCCAGTACCGGCAGTAGTACCACCGCAAAACGAGCGTAGAGAAACACAATTCTACCACCAAACCCCCCCCCCCCCGCGACCTTACACAGCCGTATCATTAGCTCCAAAGATTGGCCAGTTGTACCCTAATTACAGTTGCCTGCAATCCAAATTCCGGTGATTCTTGATTTTAAACTTTCGACCGCTCGTCAACAATCTACTTTATTTGTCAATTTGTGAATTTCTCTTCCGGTATAACATGACGTCGTGCATACTATTTTAACAACATTTAGCCACACCTTCGGAATTTCCACACCGAGAGCACGTGACATGTTACTAGTTTTTTATTGGGGCACACATTTCTTGGAGCTAAGTTTTGATTGGCGGTAATTACAAGGAATCCCGGGTTTGGGAAATGAAAACTGAACGAAAGGTCGTCAGACCCACTATTTTTTATATGTGGGTATGTAGTTTACTCCAGACTGAGTCAGACCCAGCTCATGTTAACCGGAGAGACGAAATACATATCCATGGCAAATTTTATCGCTATCGGTGCAGAAATGTGGACGCCTATATGGAACATATATAGAGAAAGAGATATTCTCATTTATATATTAAGATGTAGATATTAATAAAAAACAGTGGATTCAAAGTGCTCACGCAGCATAATGTAAAGCAACCGATTGTGATTGTGCACCTTAACATTTTTTTCCACAGATTTGACTTTAGTCGATCCACAGGCCTCCTATTTCATGATAATTCAGAGGATACAGTAAAGATCCAACGATGTGGTAACATTGATGCCTTCTTTATGTGGTGGGATCTGGAGTTCGACGAGGAAAGGGAGATCATTCTTAGTTGTGCCCCTCACTGGTCACATCCAGAAAAGAGAGAAGTACAGGTTAGTGAAATTCACAAATGTCTTTGAATTAGATAATTGAGTGGTCATGCTACTTAAGCTTATGGAACTAGCTTATAGACTCAACATGATTTCTTGCATTATGACTATTGAAGTTGGGGTTTACAAAATTATTTATTATTTCTGTAAAGGTACTTAACACGTTCACTGCCGAAAACCAATGGGTAATTCCATCCCGTATGCCAACATGGGATTTGATATTTTGCCGATAGTAGATGATATTTTACGTATGTATGAGTAATGGTTCGACCAATATCGGGTCATATGATGCTGAAACATGTTATAAGACTACTACGAGATAACTCTTAGTCGGCACCTGGGACGGAATTTATTAGTGTTTCATCCCTGGTGCCAGCTACGAGTTATCTCGTAGTGAAGAGTGCTATACATGTACAAGCATATCGTATGTAAGACATGGTAAATTAAATTAACTCGTAGTAGCATTAACTCGTAGTAGCAGCCCCCATGGAACCGTTTACTACGAGTTAACTCGTAGTGGCAGTGAACGTGTTAACATGTGTTGTATTGTCACTTTTGTTTATACGTTAATACAGCTAGTACATCACAACATCACTTAGTTAGATTCTCTCTAGATACAATGGGAATGATATAAAAATATTCCTATTTTGAAATGTAAATGATGAATAACTGTTGCTAATTGTGAGGATGAAATAATAGAAATTAGGATGTTCGTCGTTGGAATGTTAAAAGTCTGTACCAGTTTCCTGGGACAAAATTGGCATTGAAATAGAACTTATTGTACCCCCGATATGAGTAAAGCAACTTTTGTTGGTTATTGTTAGGGAGTTTCTACTCACTATTCTGACTTATTTTCTCTTTCTATGCCTCATATTACAGTACTACTAAAACGCTGTCTAGTAGACAGCGTTTTCGTAGTACTGTAATATGAGACAGTGTCTACTAATAATGACTTTTGTTCATTCACAGTTCATTCTCAGTCTTACACGGACACTTGAACTTTACTCACACACAACTGTAAAGGCGCTCAACTTGCGTTGCATTGCCACTTGTGTTTATATGTTAATACTCTATATTCTAAATAGAACACATCGACCCTGCACGTTGAATGTTAGTTCCGGCCTAAAGACATACTGACATCCAACTTTTAGTGTTAGATCGGTCCGAGTGTGTATTCTCGCTAGAATTTCAAATAAAGTTGACAACTATTTAAATTTCTTAGCGCTGTCCCAACAAAATTGAGAAGTAAACATCTTTATACATATGGAATATGTCCTGTAGTATGACAGAAGGGGACAAATTGGCTGGTGGATGGGACCCTTAAAGGGACCCCCTGCCCTACTAACAGAAAGCCTGACATAGCAAAATCGCTTAGTTAGAATCACACTCTCAAACAATGGGAATGATATCAAAACATTGCTATTTTGAAATATATATACTAGTAAGTATGTAAATATAAGTAATAAATGACAGATTCAACATAGTCACACAGTATAAATAAGACACCCCTTAATGATTGTGTGCCTTATCTTTTTTCCCCACAGATTTGACTTTAGTCGATCCACCTCAATCGCCTCGATCCGCTGTGAAATACATTAATACGGAAAACGCCTAAAACTAAATACTTCCTTTCATTCACAGTGGTGATACTAATAAAACTTTTTCATAAAATGAATTTTATAAAGCGAATATTTTGTCATAAGCATTGTTTGAGAAGAGAAACGCCATCTTAACCCTTTCATGATGGAAGCTGCGCTTGTGCAACATTAAAGACCCTGTGTCAGTGCATTCTCTTATATATGCGAGTCTCCCATGGGGAGCCTCGCATATATAAGAATGCACTGGCTTAGTAGGCTTACCAGGTCAAAGTAAATATTGTTTGGCCAATGTATACTTTTATGTATGCGAGGCTTCTTATGGGAGACTCTCGTATAAAAGAGAATGCATTGGCACAGGATTTTTGCAAAAGTTCAGGAAGCTCCAGTCATGAAAGGTTAAATTGTTATTTTGCAGTGGCGGGACCACTGGATGCAGGCCATTTACTACCCTCCAGCCTCTGTACCAGCTGTGGCAGGACAAGAAGTCAGAATCTTGTCGCATCATGATGAATACAGTCTATGGTTTGATGTGAAAATGATTGACATGTGAGTATATGTGTACCAAACCAATAGATTTCAACAAAAATCAAAATGATTAATTTTGCACCCTCACTTGGAGAGGTGAGCATTAGGCCATCATAATTTTGAAACTATTTTAAATTCCTATAAGTGTGGATTTGTGATCCATGCAAAGGTAGGTTAACCTGATACATGTGCCTGGGCAAGTTTGTCAATTGCTTATCCAGCCCAGACCAGATATTCAGGGCGAAGTGACTTCGCCCTACCACAAAAATAAGGCGAAGTGGTCAATCTATGGTGTGAAGTGGGCGTTACAAAATTGAATTGATCAGTAGTCGCTATAGAATGAAAATAGGAGCGATGTAATATGTCAATTAAACTTATGAAACAATGGTTGAAATATGGAGTCTTTATGTTCACTTCATGACCCTAATAACTAAGAATAATACCCGAACATAATTGTGAGAGAATAGCAGAATTTTTACTTAGGATTTGTAATTTCTGCATGCAGCTGTTGTGATTTACCAGTGAATTGAACTCTCTGTGCAGCCTAAAGTTCCTCTGTCAACAAAACTGACAACATTGTGATATGGTCTATAGTGGCTGACTAAGCATAAATGCCAACATTTCAAACCACTGATAACTTATATCTCATATCTGCTACATCACTTGATTAAAGATACGGGAGGCATTCGTGATGGCCATTGCTGTTAAAATAGTCATATTCATACCATAAACAGAAAGAATATTAAAATATAGACATACTTTTTTCTTATACCAATCATAAATATCGCGTAAATAGCATGTCATTCTCAGGATCGTATGCTGTGTTATGTAAACAAAAGAGAAATTCTGTTACAGAAAGTTTGTAAAAAACAAACACTTGGAACCAGCAGAAGACCGATGAAGATCAAATGCGTGGTGGCATGCACAGCAGTCTAATGAAATCACACAAAGTCTCATTTTAATCGACACATACTACCCATTGTCAGTTCTAAAATCCAGCTAATGTATGCATCATTTTGCCATTAGTGAAAAGTTTGTTTTGCTGTGAGTGTAAAGTTTGTTTTGCCATGTGTTGATGAAAAGTTTGTTTTGCCATGGCACTTCCAGGCCACTGTATATTATACTATACTATTAGTATATTCTTGAGGAAATTTTCATAACTTGTTTTCCTGAATTATAACCTTCAATGAATGCCATCCGTGGCTTTAAACTGACTGCAAACCAAACTACTGATAGCTCATATTTCTTGTTGATCTGGTATATTGTAATTCCACTGTTGCTTTGTGATGTGATGTGCCATTAAAACTGTCTTCAGGAACCACCTTGTCATTTACAACCATATTTTTTATTCATCAGCTTGATTCTATAGTTACAGTAATGCCCTAATTAATCGACTCCATAACCACTGCAGAATTATGGGTAATTTTTCAGGATTTAGTCAGAAAAATATGGCTTGTTGCCATTCATCGGAAAGCCCTCGGGGAGAGCTTTCCGATGAATGGCAACAAGCCATATTTTTCTGCCAAGGAGAAGCCCTTCAACTGAACTATATGGATTATTATCCTCGGCCTTGTGTTATCAGGAGGGTTAAAATTTATTGTCCGTTTATTAGCCTACTCCGGTCAATCAGCGACTCCGGTCAATCAGCGCTCGGATTAGCTCACGCATGAATGTGTCCCGTGCAAATCCCGCGCTCTTAACAATTCATCTAGCCAGTTTTATTTCTCTCCTTGGACCTATCAGACGTGGTTTTAACTAAAGGAAGTATTTCTCTATTGCGAGTTTATCAACTCAATATTTATTGTTGATAACAAACTTGAAATTTATCCGTTGCTTACCCGGTCGTTTAATATTTTTAAGTGCGCGCAGAAACTCTTCGTTTCATAGTATGCGCAACGCTATTTATAAAAATTCCGTGTTTTTATCGACCCATTTTATCTCGAAAAATTTGGGATTGGAATCGACAAAATCACGTTGAGAACTTCGCCATTGATGGCCATTTTGACAATGACTACAGACGCACATCGTTTACTTGTAGCGAACCTATATTGCATTGTTGTGCAACATATACGGTGGCATGAATCGTCCGATTTCTGAGTCCACGTGGTACGGTATGCGAAGTCTCCTAATTTCGTGCTAACTATATTTCATGAAGCCGTCTTCTCGCTACGTTCATTTCATGTACACTACCTAATCGTATATGCAACAGCTCTGTTAGTGCGCAGAAAGCTGGCCAGGACAGAAATGTCTCCTTTGGCGATAATTTACATGTATTAATAAACAAGATAGAACTTGTAATCCAATGAAATTTCTTTTGCCTCAACTAATTGTAAGTTGAAGTTGAGCGACTGGAACTTAACCGACATTTGGTAAATGATTATCACAGAACATCATTGTACATATACAACATGTCGTTATAATTAATTGTGCTTACCGATTAATATTTGCAAATCTTAGCTAGCCCGAATGTATTACTATTAACATGAGGGCTCGTATTTGGATACTTGGAACGTCGCAAACGCTACATCGACTTCAAGATATTTATTTGAAATTCTGACTCTGTTCTTGCGATTCCATTTCCTTTCCCTCATTGTATTATCGGAACAATCGTTAGAAACAATGAGATTATGTTTGTTATAACATATAGTATTATATGGCCTGTGTTCAAATAATGCTGTGTCTCTTGAATAGTCTCTTTCTTTACATGTCTGTCCAGTATTACTGACAGTGTCCGCTTGCTACGAATCGTGCAACTGGTTTGATTGGGGACTAGGATTATCTGACACAAGATTGGGCACCAAGGATTTTCATTTCAAGTTCCAGGGCTCAAAATACATTTCATTTTACGAGAATCAAATGCTGAATCATGTCAGTCATAAGGCACTGAAAATTGTAAAGTTTTGTGAGAATCATTACGGGAATCGATTCGGTGATTCTCGTCGAATCTTGAAGCCTGAGTTCCCATTGTCGAATGGCGATCTCCATCAATTCATATCGGTACTCTGTCGTTATTTCGGCGACAATTGTGTCTGTTTCTTTGCAATCACTCAATGTATTTTGCAGATTGGGCTTCCCTGTTCCATGACTGCACAGATATGCAAATGCAGTAGCCTGAACCTTCAGCTATAGTTTGCTTAAATATCCAAGGATACTTCCGTCCGTGGTCAGAACTCTTTGGAGAAATTTTGGATGCGAGCCTTTGGCTGGCCTACTTGTGGCAAGTCACCATATCCGTGTGACCTAGCATGGTCGCAGTGTTGAAATGATTCATTGGCTAGCCAGTGTCTCAATAAATTTTCAGTCAATCAATGTTTATACTTTTGATGATTTTGATGTTTGACATTTTTTCCATGTGTTCACTGTAACAAATAGACAACATCTGAACTGTTATCCTCAGATATTAGTGTAGATACATTCAAATTACGATTTAAATGATACAAAATGGTGAGCTTAAAAACATGTATGGCCAGCCATAATTGTTCCATACTAGTACAAGGGTATCAGTGCCTCAAAGGCTCAATGACATACGAACTGACTATATCAATATGGCGTAAATTTTCACTGATACCGACATACTTCTGCGCTTTCAATCCGTGAATAGTCAAGGTGAACTACTATGCATTCATGTGCCCCCGATGCACTGCCAATAGCCTTTCCAACAGAGTCCATCACTTGGCTCTCTACCTTCTATTTCCACATATAGAAAAGATCAAATGTCAAATAGCCTTCACTCACGTATTAAGCACAGTTACAGAAAATGCATTTATATTGCGCAGGGCCGCTGCCACTATAATTTCCATCAGAGACCAACACATGGCTCTTTTCCTTCTATTGCCTCATATCCAATTGATTATCGGGCAAATAACAGAAAGGACAGCATTTGTATTGTCACACATATTAAAGTGCAGTTACATGAACAGCGTTTCTATTTATATTGCGCACGACCACTGCAGGCCTGCGTATTGGAGGCGAACGACGGTTCGGTTCACCTGGAGGTTGTGAAATCTAGGTCGCGTCAAAGTTGTATGTGGCTCTAGTGATACTGAATATAACAGTTTGTGTAACCTATGGGTACCTAAGCACAACCAGACAACCGACAAATACGTTACGGCTTCCGATTTATTTTGCATTCGGCAGGCCTGCCAGTGCCAATTTCAAAAGAGTCCAAAACATGGCTCTTCTCCTTCTATTACTACATATCCATATGATTATCTGGTAAATAGAAAACCTCAATGAATAACACAAATGAAAGCATTTGTATCATCACACATATAAAGCGCCGTTCCGCAAGAAGCCTTTATATTGTGCATGACCACTGCCCAGTACCAGTGACTGGCGGGGTGCTACCATCGTTGATTTGGAAAACAAATCTTCAAGGGCGAATGCCACAGCTCCTGAGCCTTAGGGTGGGGAAGACTCATCATGTGCCACTAACAGCGCACCAGCCAACCAGACTTCAGTTCTTCCCAGATGTAACCGCAGCTCGAGCTCTCATTTGCTCTCGCAATTCAGAAGACGGATGTACTTGCGCCTGTATAATCATCAGAAATCGGATCTCATCGTCCTCTTCGCCGAGAAAAGACAGTATCTTACCTGCGGTTTAATTTCTAGCAGGTAAGATCACGTGGCCATAGTAAATAACGGAATTTACCTTATTAACCTTGTTTT
The DNA here is from genome assembly GCA_032622095.1 of Siphonodentalium dalli. Taxonomy (NCBI): domain Eukaryota; kingdom Metazoa; phylum Mollusca; class Scaphopoda; order Gadilida; family Siphonodentaliidae; genus Siphonodentalium; species Siphonodentalium dalli. The sequence goes on along the minus strand of CP136062.1, from coordinate 112,844,022 downwards.
GCAATAACTAACAAATGTTTTGGATATTATGCTTGCTAATAACTAACAGAATGTCTTGTCTTGCTTATAGTCGAACGAGATTCGACTTTGATGGCCGTACGGGTTGCTCATGAATATACGCGATATTGTCATAGTTGGTTGAGGGCCCATTGGTCCATGGTTTTACATTTTGAGCAAACGTACCAGTCTTAACTCGGGCAGGAACCATTCAGTCCCCCCTGGTCTTGCTGCAAGCCCCGTCTTCTGCAGACCGTAGGAGGCAGGGTACCGTCCTCCGGAGATTCGGGCAACCAATCCTCCAGGACACAAGCACCCGCGCCTTTGGCGACTGTTCTGGGTGGGGAAGCCTCGTTGTCCCGTGCCGCTCAAAGCGCACCAGCCAACTGGCCTTCTGACGCTTCCCCACGGCGCCGTGGCCCACTCCATTACGAGGGTCGGTCTTGTCCCCCTGGAAACGTCATCCCAAGTGATACGTCCAGGCCTGCTCCTCTGCCGTCAGGGGATCCTAGTGGTATATCATCGACGTTTATGTCAGCGTGTCAGGACCACCTGCATTTGGGAGATTCGGTGAGGGCTTTCCCTGGTCAAATGGATCCTTTCAATTTCCCTTTTTTCCGCCATTTTGGCCTTGAGGTGGGAAATAACACCTTAAAATCTAACTGCGAGCGCAATTGTTCCTCGTTCGAGCCATTCCCAGTGTGGGCTTCCCTCTAGTACCTTACCTCAACCTGATGCAGGCTGTTCTGTTGCTGACGTCGATCCTGACATGCTTTCTAGTTTCTATAATTCTCCTGGCGTCTGATGGCTTTGACGACGATGAGCAAGGATCTCGGGCCAACGGTGGTTCCCACTGTCGGTCAAGGATTCTGTCGTTCCTCGGGAACTCGCTTTGCGTACGGACACGACACTGGTCGATCTCTTGTAAAAAACTTCATCACAGGATATGTGTCAAATCTTGTTACAATGAATTACACAAACTTTGCACAACTGTACCAGTCCTCGGGCTGTACCAGTTCGTGCCCCCTGGTCCTGCATCAGCAGACTGTGGCAGGCAGAGTGCCATTCTCTGAGATTCGGGCAACCAATCCTCCGGAACAATAGCACCCGAGCCTTTGGAGGCTGTTCTGTGTGAGGAAGACTCGCTGTCGCGTACCGTCAATAGCGCTTTCTATTTGGGAAGATATAAATAGTAAATACCGCCATCACTCTCATCGCAGGACACGAGAAAAAAGCAGCAGCAGAAGAAGAAGTCTCTACTGCTCGGTTTCTACTAGTAGCTGGCACGTATGGTATGGCACTGCCTGGGATGTTTATTCCTAAAGACAAGGGGGGAGGTACAAGCTTGAGCAATGCTGGAATCTGAATTTATGAGCTCTTTCACATAACATATCAAAGCTGATTCATGACTAAATCACATTTACATGAAATCTGTTTGGAAGAGTACATTCCCGTCAAACTGGAATATTAAATTTATTGCTCGTTGCCTCCTCCTGGGCTTGCATTCTAATCCATATAGTTCAGTTGAAGGGCTTCTCCTTGGCGGAAAAATATAATTTTTAAAATTAAAATTAGTTTTTCCTCAAGGGAAGCCCGAAACTGAACTATCATAGATCCCTCCCATGGCGGTGCCATTTCCAACCCCGCGACTCGCAAATCTTATTATTAAAAGTCGGAAATAAAACTGGCTAGATGAATTGTTAAGAGCGCGGGATTTGCACGGGACGCATTCATGCGTGAGCTAATCCGAGCGCTGATAGTAGGCTAATAAACGGACAATAAATTTTAACCCTCCTGATAACACAAGGCCGAGGATAATAATCCATATAGTTCAGTTTCGGGCTTCCCTTGAGGAAAAACTAATTTTAATTTTAAAAATTATATTTCCGACTAAATCCTGAAAAATTACCCATAATTCTGCTGTGTTTATGCGGTCGATTAATTAGGGCATTACTGTAGGTGCATTTGTTGAATGAACACCTTCGAGCATGACTACGACCAGATCTGTTTGGTCCCAACTAGTCAAATTAATTTGTAATGATGGACCGTTTTGTGTACGCAGAAAATATTTATTAAAATATTATATTAATATTATTGAATATTTCCAATATTTGTAGTATTACACAGAATGGCACAGAAACAAAGGACACTTTTAGACCCGTTTGCTCATGTGGTCTACATGTCACATATAGCCGAACACGACTCGCTATGCTGAATGATCATCAGAGACAAAAGGTTTACGTACGATCATTAGAAAAGGTGAGAAGAGGCATTTTTTTTTAGGATGTTGGAGAAATTTGTGTCTTCATAATTTAATACATTAATCCCTCATGATAATATATAACTGTAATTAGAAGGCAGTAATAATTTATTGTGAATAAGTTTTCTAGATTTTTAAAGAAACCTACCCATGTCATAATGATTATTTTGGTGATTTTTTAGGAATATTTTTCTTATAATGTACTCTGAATCCCTTGTGCTTAATGACACACACTTATCATTGATGTCATATAGTGAGGTCATTGTTTCAAAACAACTTTAATGTGTGTATAGCCAGTATTCAAAATCAGTACACTCTAGATCTAGCATGTCATGAGTGAGACAGGGAGTGGATCTGGACCTTCCTAATATATTAGTTTATATATATTTAAACAAGATTCATATGATTACTTTCAACACAATTTGTAGCTTCTAAAGGAGGCAAAATTACCTCTTGTTATACAGAATATCATTTCTTAATTTAATTTCAGCATCTCCAACCGAACAGTGTGTGTCTATGTCTTGGTGATGGTAGTATGATTCCATTAATGGCAGCCAAGCTGGGAGCAAAACATGTAAGTACCATAATTATACCCCCATCCAAAAGATGTCAACCATGGGTTATCGTATCTCGATGAAATTTGGTATGCAAATTTGGCATCATGAGGGCTTTCAAAAGAGGGTTCATTGACATTGTTCACACTTTCCGTTCAAGAGTTATCCCTCTTTGTTTATCTGAAATATTGGATTTCCATCTGCCTGCTCATATATCTCAGCCATGGGTTATTGGATTCTGTTGAAATTTGGTATGGAGGTTTAGCATCAGGAAGGCTTTCAACAGAGGGTTCAGTTATGTTGTTTGCGTATTATTTTCAAGAGTTATCCCTCTTTATCCATCTGAAAATGTTGAATTTTTGTCAGTCATATATCTTTTAAAATTTGGTTTCTGTCCTGCCCATGTTTCAGTTGGCACCATGGGGGTATCTTGTTAATAAGGCATAAGACCTCCTCTTGAGAGATATCATTACTCGATCAGACTCTGATTTACAATGGCTATCAGCAACACTACAGCAAATATAGAAGCAAATTGAGCTTGGTATGAAAAACCATTAATGTTAAACAGGGAGCCAGCTATATGCACAATTGCATACGAATGGTTTGATGTCCCAGATTTGTTACACCACACGAGTCTTCAAAGAAAACTGATTTCTTATGTACCCCATTTCTAGCATTCAGGGCAAGGCTCAAAATAAGTGCGCGGTCACGGTCAATGTCCGGCCAAAAACGGCCTATGTCCGGCGCACTTTTGTATCTGTCGGACATTCTGTCGGACGCAAAATATGCTTATCATCTTCCATTTTCTATTAGTTGAAGTTTTTAATTTAATTTAATGAGTCATTAGCCTAATTAAGTGTGAATATTATGCTCATAAAAGGCATCAAACCAGAGTCAATTGGCAACAAACATCGAAAAATCTGAATAACATCGCTAAATTAACGGACTATACATCGAAAATAGGGAACATTAAAGAGTATAAAACGAAGTCTTTTAGGCTTACAGTCCATGTTTGAGCCTACATACTTTTAATGACTCAATTTGATATGTGAATGGGTGTTGGTTAATACAATTTCAACGAGTTTGTACATATATGACAAGTTATTGTTTCATTCTGGAAGATCAAATTCTATATTCTGTCGTTCAGGTTATAGTACACCAATTATCCCCCTTGGTGCTCTGTCACCCAAACTCAAGTCAGCATAAAATCACATCTGGCAGCTGAATGGTTGATTATGATTGGGATAAAATTAATGCAAAAACAAGAAAAAATCAAAGCCACCATGGAAATATTATACCTAGATGAATATTGATACAGAGTGGGTGAAATAATTAACCTGGCATTTAATGGGGGTATGTTTGAAAATTTGGTGATGAATTTTTCTGCGAAATTAGGGCAGTATCAAAAGCGGTAAATTTAAAGGTGGAAAACCCACACGTATCTATTAATTTTTTTGGGTCAAATTGGGTCCGAAGAGCCATTCTTCAAAATTGACTACGTTAGAAAGTTCCTGAATTCACAAGGAATCGAGCATAGCCCCGGACGTTAACACTGTTGCCTATGGAGAATAATTGGTGTCCTGTAACCTTCAATGTGAGTGTTGGGTAGTCACTAAAATGTGTAACACTAGTATGGATTCAAACATTGAGCTTTTGTTAGAACTGTTGGTTGGTGGGGATATTTTTAGCAGGTTGATTATTGTTCACATACAGGGAACTCATGCTTTAATACAGTATGCTATTATCGGATAACCACTACAAGGGAGTGCACTCTAAATAGTCACTTATATCATACCACACTGTTCAGTATCACATACATGTATAACAGCCTTCCTGGCTCATAATAATATTTAACACAGTTGTTCTAAGATCAGTGGCATGGTGACTTCTTAATCAATATTTTGGGAGACTCTTTAATATCTATCTGCTATTTTGTAATACTCAGGCTCCTTGGAGCCAATGTCCTGTCAAAACATTGATGTAACTAGTCACCTTTTTGATCGAGCTGAATTTAGTTCTTTCCCACAAAATACATAGACAGGCTTCACATACAATGTGAGAAAAGTTTCTAAGGATCTATATATAGTTTAAAATAAAAATCCCCTAAATGTACCTGGAATTATTTGGCTTCGTAATTGGAAACAAACAATTTTTTTAGTAGCCTATATTGCAGTGTGATTGACAAATGACAAGTCCCAGATCATTATATAAATTTGCAAGGGAGCCATAACTTAACTGTACTGGAAGTGGGTCACACATTGACATTTTTCCATTTGATTTGAGATTTTATTCACCTTATTTTTGTTATTTTATTCAATAAATAATTAAAAACATAAAGGTATGAATGATATTTGACATTGAATTGTCCTGTGATTACATAAATAATAAAGGACCATCGACTGTTGGTTATTTGTAAATTGTAAAGAATTCAGAGACAGCAAGCCACATGTCACATCATTGTGAAAATTTGACAGGCACCATTCTGAAATGACCAGCTCCATCCATTTGGTGTCTGTCATTTTGACAGGCAGTAAAAAAAAATATTTTGAGCCTTGATTCAGGGGGCGTAGACCCCTCAAAAACCCTAAAAATGACTTCTGTTTGAACTTTTGAGTGCAAAGCTGATTTTTATATTGTTAATTCTCCTATCATCACTGATTATCAAAACATCTTTAAGAAACAAAATTCCATGGCATTTTAATTTATAGATGCATAATCTGAAATAATGCTCCCAAATTATTTTTCTTTGGCTTCGGGGGTAAAAAATATTTGATTCGAGTCGAGGAACCCACCCATCAAAGCTCAGAGTGATCAGATATCGATTTTTTAAATTTGTTATTTCTCGAAATGTGTAATTATTTGTGGCCCAGAAAAGTGTCGTTAAATCAACGGCTCGGGCAAAATTGCAGATGAAGATGGATAACTCTAAAATCAAGTGGTAATATGGCAAAATTTTGTGATACTCAAGTGATAATACAGCCATATTTCATTGAACAACATGTTGATAAATAACACATTTTGGGAAATTGTATACCCTAGTTAGCAGTTAGCATTATTTTGTTGTAATTAATCGATTCTGAAAACAAAAATATATTTTGAAGGAATGTTCTTGTTACCTGAGTACGTCTCTACAGGCTTACATTATATTACTTTTTCTGTCTTTATCACACTGATTGAGAGACCCCTATAGAAACAGAAGAAAAATATCAGTCAATTCAAGCAACTGTGAACTAGTTAATACTAGCAATACTGGAGCTCGGTAGCTTAAAGGTTATATAGTATTTGATTTGAAGTTACTGTAAATGCAGAGATTGTGAGTTTGATCCTCGCTGGCAGGCTTCTGAGCTTCACAACAGTGGCTTGGTTTCGGGGTTAGTGGAGTGTGACTGTAGAGTTATACGCTGTTCAAATCTCGTTCCTAGTTGTGACCCATGAGAGAGATCACTCGTACTGTGATAGCTTCGACATACAAGCGACCAGGATTGTTAGGTGAGCGTAAGTTGCACTAGGGAAGCATCTGTAAAATGGCAGCCTGCATAAGACTCAGCATTGCTCAACAACTGGGGTAATAATGTGAATCCCTTAGGCTCCCTTATGTTAGAGAGATATTAAAGCATTATATAAGCCTCATTATTATAGTAATATGAATCAAACGTGACACATAGTGGGGCAACCACACATGCTGTGCTGCAAATTTGCCTTTTATCGACGACATATATAATGCTAAGAATAATTTAAGTAACATCACGCAGTGGTCCCGGTGGAGACGACATGACAGGACTTGTTGTGGATTGTGCAATATTGGTCATCTTGTCTGGATTCTGGCCCGCAAATCCAAAATTACATGAATGATGTCAGAAACCGTGTCATGAAGTCTTCGCTGGTTTTCATTAATCTAACCAAAGAAATTGGTCTATATATAAATGAAACTAATAGGCCTAAAATCACATGGGAATTCTTCATAAGTTGTGAAGTATAGCTAATTTCATTTTCATCGCTATGGTCCATTTCCATGAGAGCTTCCCGATGAATGGCAACAAGCCATATTTACGACTAGATCCTGAAAAGTACCCATAATTCTGCTGTGGTGAAGGAGTCAATTATTTACGGCACTACTGTAGGCATTATTTTGTGAATCGAGAGGAACATCAGGTAACAGCATAGCTTGTGTTGGAGAGTAAATTTGGGCTAGGGAAAGGAACCCTAAAAGGGGCCCACTGATCACCCCCACCCCACCCTAGCGGAAACCCTGACTGATTTTAAAGGTATAATTTCTTGGCAATGCATTGGATATATAAGGGGGAATTCTTTTAGAAAAATAATGCAGCCAGGAATAAGGGTGTTTTACTATTAATATTTTATAGGTTTATGTGATAGAGACAAACTCAGGTTCCCAAAAAATCATGAAGAGACTCATTGATCATAATGATCTAGCAGACAGAATAACATTAATTACAAAGAGCGTGGACCTGATCAGTGCGGAGGACTTCAAACATGAGAAGGTAAGGCCACACAAATATGATAATCTGTTTCTCAGACAGCAAGCAGGCAGGCAGGTTTCTATATTTATTTTTTAGGGCCAAAAGTTACCGGCAGGCAGTTTTTATTTCCATATTTTATGACCATAATGTTCCGGCAGGCAGATTTTTATTTTTTTATCCCCGAATTGAATAACCAATGTTTTGGACATAAATCTGACTATTTGATTTGGTTTTAATAACAAATTTAATGTATTAAGTGTAATACTAGTCAGACTTAACTGGGCCATCTTCTATATGTACAATGTACACAATAAAAAAGAAAATGTATCAATTTTATAACAGTGAAATAACGAATCAATTACCAGATCAAAAGTTTATTGATAGTGCAACCTTGTATAGATGTATCCAATAGCTATGATGTTATGTGTAACCCTGTTAATTCAGGGGGGGGGGGGTCAGGAAAATATTTCCAGACACCAGGCACCAAAAAAAAATAATTCCACCCTCTGGGTGTGCTTAAGGATTTGGTCATACAAAGAGTAAAATCCTTGATGGCCACTGGCAGCCATGTTTTTTCACAAAATTCAGGAAAAAATGGTAGGCACACATAGAGAGGTCACACTGAGGATCCATATGAAGTTTGGTGATGATCAGTGTTCACGCTGTCGGTAGCCAAATTAGCCAATGGCTAATCTTTTTCGAATTTGGCTAATAAAAATTTCATTTGGCTAAACTTTTGGCTAAACTTTTTTTTTTTACCCCAAATGGAGACTGAAAGCATGGAGTCAGAAAACTAATTCATAAAAGCGCTCAATAGATCGACATTCAAGACGAAGTTAGGTGACGAAAGTATTTCATTAATTTCGTACTTATGAAATATCGTTCCGTAACAGCAAAAGGTAAGCTCTAACATTTAGTGTACAGTAAACATATGTTTATTTCCAAATCTAACATAAATTTTGGCAAGTGGGTTTTCAATTATGTGATGTGAACGATCTAGTCCGAAAATATCGAAAGTGGGAATATATTGCCGACTGTACAAAGGGAAACCCGATCGCGGACAGTACAGTGAACACTGCACATGGGGTAACCTTCGTCCAGTATTTAGTATTTTCAGGTTAATAATGCTATTCGCTGTAATACTGGTATGTTTACATAATAATACTGACCGTGTAATGTTACTTTAATGTTTAATTTCACAAATAATATGCTTAGTGTTACAAAAAAATGTTAAGTTTGATGGTTCTTCCCGATCGACAACTCTATCAACCAAGCGATCACACAGTGATAATTATGCAATCATCTTTAGTTTTCACAAGACGGACATTCAAAGACGCATGGACATTAAACCGACCGTGGTTGAATCATGACAATGTGAAGAAAGCAATATTTTGTAAAGTGTGCATTGACGCTGGTATATAAGCAATTTGTTCGTAACAGGCTGTATTAATCTGGAGAAAAATTACGTCATTCTGCACGAAACAGCAAAAGGTTATTATTTTACATTTAATCCCCTAATCCCCCATTGTCTTCTGGTCACTCACGGGACTCCCACACAATGCATGTTTATGGTGACTTTGTATTTATGTCGGTCGAGGTTTATGAGCACCAAGTGTAAGACAATAGCTTAATCAGCCAAATGTGAATCACGACAGATATTTTGTGGCTATTTGTCAATACCGATACGGACAAAATAATATGCATGCTTTTATGACAGATTGTAATTTGATAATGGCGTAACAATATTAAGTTATTAGTTTCCAGATGTCACTTAGATATTTTCGCAAGGATAAATATTTAATGATTTAAATAAACATATTGATATAAAACAAAAAAATAATGACATTAAGAAGGACAATCCCGGGTTACCCCCCCCCCCCCCCCCCCCCCCCCCCCCCCCCCCCAATCACTCTTTCACATAAAGATTAATAAATTTTTAATAAATGATATATATAAAAATACTTCTAGTTCATAAAAATTATTTAAATTATTGTGTATTTTACCTGTGTCTGTTAGATTTTACGTTTTCAAGTTAGTCATTAATTGTGAACCGACCAGAAAACGATGATTTAATTTGGCCAAAGTTTTTTTTAATTTGGCCAAAAAACATTTGGCTAAAGTTTTTTTCATTTGGCTAATAAAATTTTCATTTGGCTAAACTTTTGGCTAAAGTTTTTTTCGGTCCAGCGTGAACACTGGTGATGATCGGATGAGGGATAAGCTCTGTAGGGTGTGTTAAAGGATTTAGTGAGGCAAAGAGTAAAATCCAAGATGGCTGCCAGTGGCCATATTTTTCATCGAAAATCATTAAAATTTGACAGCTCCCATCTAGAGGTGATCCAAGACCCATATACCGAATATTGTTGAAATCAGTCAGTTTGTTTTAACACCTTTGTTTTATTTTATTATGGTTTTTTTAATAGTCTATTTTGATTTGAAGAGTTAGTGAATAGTTTACATTTATTTGAAGAATCTATTATTGTGTTATGTTTTCCTTTATATCAGGTTGAATAAATGATTTTTAATAGAACTATTTAAATATGAGCCTTTCCATGCGCCAATGTGCATTGATAGATCCTTGATGAAAACATTTAACAAGCTGACCTTTTTATTACCCATTGGTGTCATCCCTCATTATTAACTGATGGTGAACTCAAACCCCCCTATCAAGAGTTAAGTGCATATTTATTACATAATAAAAGCATTCTTAAAACCTTTTGTCCCATTATTTTGAAGAAAAATGACTCCAGGAAAAAAATTTGGGGGTCAGAAAATACTTTGTAAGCCGGGCTGCTGATTAACCCACCCACCCCCGCCTAGTTTTGAGAACAAATTTGCAGCCCCCCCCCCCTTCCGGTTAATTACGAAAAAATTCCTAAGCAAAAACAAAATGCCTAGGAAAAATATTGAATAGCATTCTCAGATAATAAGTAGTATTGGAGTTCAACAGGTGTATAAATAATGTATTTTGTACAACACAGGTGAACATACACCATCATGTTGCTGGTAACATAAAATACAAAATTTCACAATTTTTTTTTATGGCAGGCAGGATGAATAATACTTTTTTGTGTGTGGCTTAAGGATCATATCATTCTTGATTTGTTTGCACTAATATATAGAACCTTACATAACCTAACTAATTAAAGATGTCCGGTCCGATTCGAGAGTTACCATGTCATCCAGTTACAACAACAATGGCATATCTCACCAAAAACTGCATTGGTAATTGATATCAGTTTATTACCAATAAATTCTCACAACAATACCAAGTCCAGTATCATATATAGTTACCAAAAAAGTCAAATACTGATATTTTTTAGGGCAGTTTGAACAGCAAGCGAGATTAGTTGACAAATTCCATATATGGTGACTTCTGGTTCAAACAGGAAATTTCCAAACATGGACTCATCTTGCGGTTTAAAAGAAATGGACACATTCAACTAAAACAATTTAAGAAGCGGTAACTTCATTTAAAATAAGTAAAAGCAAACCAGTGTTACACAGGTTATAACTTACAACCGGACATAGTGAAACCAAAAGTACAAAATGGGCCCTTCTTACAGTTTTACCCTTAAACAAAATGGACACATTCCGTTCGCATGCTTTGTGACTTAGTGGTTATTTAACAGCTGTATGATTATGTGTCAGTCTGGAGGCCATTAACAAATAGGTCTATTGAAATAAAGTAGATGCATGATTGCATATTTGTTTTGACAAACGGTTAACCTGTCTCAGAACAATTAATACATTGAGGATGCCCACAATTTGAAAAAGGGATTAGTGGCCAATGCGTGTACTAATTTTATCTGTTGACATGCGTGGCCCTAATAATTAGCCACATTGTCACATGTGGGAGAAAAGGGTGGTATCCGTATTTTAGAGGTTTTCGCTATGGCAATCCTGGAGTCTCATGGACAATCCGTGAAACTTAACAGCTCTGGTGTCTTTATCAAAGAGATCAATGAGAAGACAACAAGAGTTACCTGTAATAGTTCATCAATATCTTATAGTGCTAAGTATTTGAATGTTGAATTCCTCGAAGAGATAAAAGAAAATACAACAAGATTTGCCTGTAGTAGTTTCATGCAAATCTTATAGCGCTAATTATTTGAAAGTTGACCTCCTCAAGGAGATAAAAGAATATACGACTAGATTTACCTGTAATAGTTTCTTAAATTTTTCATAGAAGCATACAGAGGCATGGTCAAATAAAAAATATCATTACTAATGGGCATGTGAATGTTTTCATGAAGTTCATCTCATTTGGTTTGAGATAATGACTGATATAAAAGATTATAGTTTCAGCATATGAGAATAGCAGTGTCAATGATTTTATAGTTCCTATGGTAAACTTTAAATAATGTATTAAAGATAATTATGTAAATTGATATTTCAGATTGACATTGTTATAGCAGAGCCATATTTCCAGTTTTCCTCTTTACCATGGCATCACATCCATTTCTGGTACATTATCAAAAATCTGAGAAGCTTCATCAATAGTTCTGCTGTTATCCTGCCACAGTGTGTACACATCAAAGCTGCTGCTGTTGAATTCAAAGACTTGTGGAAGATCAGAGCTCCAGTCCGCGACTGTGAGGGATTTAATTTAAAGATTTTTGATGACATCATTGAGGTAGGTACATTGTTCTAGCTTAAATGTTCACTTTCATATTTGACGCCAGCTAAACCTTTGATAATTGTATACTCACTGACGAATTCAGTGTTCCTTCATTCCCATTGATTCATTTGAAGAGATGTTCAAACTGCGAAACAGTAATTTTTGCTGTCCCACAGTCTTAGTGTTTAGAAAATTAAATGATTGGTTTCTAGCGACAGAAGCTCATGTTGATTGGTGTTTCCAAATCAGAATAATTATATCATACCTATAATCGATATAAAATTGTAAAAATAAGGGTGCCCAGTGTTAAAATTTTTGTTTCATCTACAGAGTTCATCAGAGATAGCAGATCATACAGTTGAACCACAGCCACTATGGGAATACCCATGCACTGCATTGTCAGAAGAGTCTAGTGTTATGACATTGATCTTCACGGCTGCTATTGAAGACACTCCATGTGTTCAAGTAGAGAAACTTCTCAAGCTTGAAGGGTGAGGACACATGTAGAAAGAAGTAGCTAATGTTCTGCCTCAAGTAAAGAACAATGTCCTTGATTAGACACACATCTATACTAATAAAACTCAATTTTCATTGTTTGTTGTCCTCTTACAGGCAACCAAACAGCTGGACCATCGGATCTGAAAATTTATATATATGGGTCATTTGAACTGTGGAGCGTTATTAGATAGGTCCCGTTCATCTCAGATGTCTTAAAATGGCACTAATAATTATTTTATAAATTTTGGTTAGAGGCAACCAAACGGTTGGAGCTGGAAAATGTGTACATATGGCTAATTTGACCCTGTGAATCTTATTAGATAGGTCCTGTTGATATCATATGTCTTAACGGGCACTACTAATTAATTTAACTAAATAATTAACTATATATATACACCAAAAAAGGTTGCAATCTGGTTGGTGAAAATGGGAATAATTAGAGTGTCTTGAGATAGATGCCATTGATTTCAGACGACTTAAAGGGGAAATATGAACAATAAAGAGTGTTTCTTATCAGCTTAGAAGATATGTAGGAACATTGCTTGGTGTTCATATATGGGTCACCTGACCAGCGATTTGTAATGGGATAGGGGCATTTGAACTCATATGACTTAAAGGGGACTAATGAATTATATGATAAAAAAAAGCATTTATTATTAGCCCAGATGCTATGTGGGAAAATTGGTGCACAAAAGTAAAATGACTCAGGAGGAATGTCGCAGGATAGGTGCTGTTGATCTCAAATGACTTAAAGAGCACTATTGTTAGCAATAAAGAGCATTTATTATCAACTTAAAAGATAGGTGTAACTTTATCTGGAAGTCATGCAAGAGGTGCTGTTTACCCCAGATGGCTAATAATTATTTTAAATGACTTGAAGGGCCAATAATAAAGTATGCATTCTTCAACAGAGCAATGCCAGGTATCAGGGTTGGGGTAATCAGAATCAATGTAATCGATTATAAAATTTGGAGTAATGGCCTGTAATCAGTAATCATTTTCAAATTTACCTGTAATCATGGTTACATTTTGATTACTTTTTGATTACTTTTACTAAAATATCCATTTGGATGGCTATTGGATACTCATAGTCTCATACTGTAGTACTGTGGAGTGTGCACAGATACAAACAACATGTCCGAAAGTTTGTAAAAAATTTAATATGTTATGTTAGTGGTACACTGTGTACATTCGGGCAGTGGACACAGATAACACATAATTGCTTGAATACAGTATGCATTGCAATAAACTTGTTATACAGACAATGAAATGTTCTAATATGAATAAATAGGCTAGCCAACTTCACTTAGGATCAAATTTTATTGGCACTGCTGCAGACAATGGCTGTAGAGTCAAACTGGTACAATAGGGCTAATTAACTGAACAAAGCAGGTGCGATGTACATCGTTAGACCTAATTAGCTGGTTTGTCATTTACTGCACTCATGGAGTTAAGCCTCATTTAATCCTCATCAGGATATCAATGGATGATCATAAAATAAACCTTAGTGTTATTTTCATTGTGTTGGGTATTGAATCTAACAGAACATGCACATAATTTCTAATTGTTTCTAATGATATTTTCATAAATATGCATTAGTTGCAATGCATGTAAGAAAATAAAAAATATATTAAAACTATATTTACATAAATAAATACACATAAAACATAATATATTCCCAATAAGTTGGTGCACAACTTCATAATGAAATCCCACCAATACATGTAAATGTAAAAAGTTTATGTGTTTATTGCTTGCTTCTTTCTATTGTTTCTGTCGTTTCTTGTTTCCGTGTCATGTAGTGATCTTTCTATTCAATATCAAATTTTATATTTTAATTTGATTTATTTCATTATTTATTCCTATGCGAACAACATGGTTGGATACTAAAAAAATTGTAATCAGATGTAATCGAAAAGTAATCAATTACATTTACTAAAGTAATTGTAATCGTAATCAATTAAATTGAAAAAAATTTAATCAGTAATCATAATCATGTAAATCAAAGTAATTGTAATCGTAATCGATTACATTGGCATGTAATTGCCCCAACCCTGCCGGGTATCCCTGCTTGTACTATTACTAAAGTAATTGTAATCGTAATCGATTAAATTGAATTTTTTTTAATCATAATCATGTAAATCAAAGTAATTGTAATCGTAATCGATTACATTGGCATGTAATTGTCCCAACCCTGCCGGGTATCCCTGCTTGTACTATATACATGTAATTCCAATGTTGACTTTTCATGACTTCTAGATAAGGCAACTGCTCTTAACTTTTTGCAGACAGCTTTTTATTGGCGTCACTTCCATTGCATGTTATGAAGAAATCAATAGAATTTTCATACCCTGTGCTGTTCATTCTTACAAACAATTAAATAGTTATGGCTGACCATGAATGTCGCAAAACATATACTTCATAATGGTTGACTGATGGTACATGGTGTGACATCAAATGTTTGGATCCTTGTTGCTATTTATCTGATTATCTGATTGTAAATATAAAATTGGTACTGATGGATGGTATCAGTTATTTACAATGCACTAATTAAATTTCCTAACAATTAAATCCAATTTCCCCGATGCTGATTAGTCAGTTGCCCAGGTGTAGTTGTCATAAATCATATGAATTTGCCTACCTTGATGTATTCATATGAGCTAGAGGCCTGTTCACTATTAAAAAGTAATCGGAATCATTAAGTACCTTCGTTCATATGGTCAGCATGCAATGTAAACAGCAGGATGTCTGAGTGAATTGCACATCGGCTTGATTCCATGAACGTTGTCCACTTTACTATGAAGTTTGATGCCCGACCACTGATGCAAATTGGCAATGGCCTTTCATTAGTGTTATACCTTGGCATTTACTGTCATTTATTATTATAATGTTATGCATACCCAATGTAAAATTGGCATGATTTGGAAAATGAGTCAATGAATTTAGTGAATTCCTTTGGATTGCTCGGTTTATTTCTTTACGAATAATGGAACTATATCTTCTTGGAGCAGAGCACAATTTGGAGGAAGAAGTGATATGGATTGATTGTAAACTGTGAACCATGTCTCCTTCAGTAACTCTTTAGCAGATTCCCTTGTCTATATAGTATGATTTATCGGTCAGTGTGAATTAGAATGGGGATATAAAACATGCTGTGATTTTGGGTCATATATTGGTGGATTTTCCGAAGAAAAATGTCAGTTATACCAGCTCCTCACATCACTGTTAAAACTGCATTTTCCATTATAAAACCAACTAGTAAATGTCCCAAAATCACATGACAGCATGCTTATCTCCTGATTATCAATTTCTTTTCTCATTGAAAATTCCATGCAGATATTCAATTGACTTGAAGAAAATTTCACTTATTTCAAGAATATATATATTTTTTTTTACAGAACTGGTACATTTAATGGAGTTGCATTATGGACAGATTATCAGTTCGATGATTCGTTAATATCAACTGGTGCCACATCAGCTGTTCAGTTGAACAAAAAAATTGATTGGGATATGTGTACGAGGCAAGCAGTACATCTTCCCAAGGAGCCTGAATTAGTTGGAATGACAGAACCGTGTGAAAAGAAAGCAGTTCAGATTTCGGCATTATTCAAATCGGAGCAAGGAGAAATTGACTTCAAGTTTGACTGTCTGTGATACTATATGATAAATAGATTTTTATTACCTGAGATATTTCAGAGTTTCATTGCCATTCATTGAGCATATAAATCAAGTCAGTGACAAACTGGGCCGTTCAAGCTATCCTCTTGTGATTTTGTTACCTCATACTCTGTGTTCACAGTGGAGGAATGAATATTGTATGAGGAAAATAGCTAAATATTAAGGGTACTCAATCCGATTTAACGCTCCAAAATGACTATTTCTTTGGCTTTGGGGGTAACAAATATTTGATTCGAGTCGAGGAACCCACCCATCAAAGCTCAAGAGTGATCAGATATCGATTTTTGAATTGTTTGTGGCACAGAAACACGCCATCAAACAGATGGTCTCGGTCAAAATTGCGGATGAAGATGGATAACTCTAAAAACAAGTGGTAATACGGCCAAATTTTGTGAATACTCAACTAATATAATACAGCCATATTTCGTTGAACAAAATGTTGATAAATAACAAATTTTGGGAAATTTGATACCATAGTTGACAGTGGTTAGCATTATTTTGTTGCAGTTAATCGATTCTGACAACAAAAGCGCATTTTGAAGAAATGTTGTTGTTGTTGTATCTTGATGATATGGGGACCCTCTGATCAGATTGAGTACCTTTAAATTAGTTACTTTACACATAAACTTACCTCATGGTTAATAGAGTCTGGAAAAAGCCCATTAATGACAAATGCAATGCCAAGGGTGGCATATGCCCCTGGCACTCAGTTTTTAGAGTGGATGATGCTGAATATCTATATGGATGAAGTTAAAGTATTTTGCTATTTTATAAGTCTAAGAAGGTATGTAACTCTGGTGAAAATTAATTGATGAAACCCATTGTATGGCTGTTTCCTTTTCCTGATATTGTTCTATTATATGCCAAAACATATTCAAATCAAACTGCTATTTTCAAAAATTCCATGGACGAATTTCATTGCATGTCAGTGTACTTCCATTAATCCTGGTCTAATAACAATCCAACTAGCATTCAAGTGTGACCATTAGTACTGAAGTAACAATGCAAAATATCTGTTCAGAGTGAAAATTCAAAACATCTTGAGTCTAAGAAGGGACGTAACTCTCGTAAGAAAAAAATGGACGAAACCTGTAGTATGTCGGTATCCTTACCTCAAGCTGGGCTATCACCATCATGATCACAGAGCACGAACCTCCTCCAGTGATTTCATGAGTAAAATCTTTGCTGTGAAATCAAGGGGTTACCATAGCGTTCTTGATAGACGAAGGTTTGGGTAATCACATACTGAGATCTTGAAAAGCTGATTAGTTTTCTGACTGCATAATTTTAATCACCAGCACCATATTATGTGTGATTAGTCCTGTACTTCAAAATACTAATTCACACCAAATTGATGGTTTCTGACCATTTTTGTTCAATAGGCAGGTCTTTATATTTATTTTTTACCAGCAAAATTTTCCCGGTAGGTCAGCTGGGTTGGCAGATTTTTATATATTTACTGCCAAATTATTAAAAAAAAAACATGTTGGGTGTGAAATATTATTGTACTTTACACTGAATACAATTTAAATGTAAAAGTATGTTGTAACTACCAAAAGACATACAGATTAAACAATCCAAAAAGAAACTTTAATATTATCAGATATAACAAATGGAAATATCAAACACAGGTTGAATTGGGTTTAGCTAATTATATGTCAGTAAGAGTTGGTCCATTGTCAGCAGCAGGATGATTTATAACTTTTATTTTCATTGGGCCAAAAAAAGCACCCAGCAGGCCATACTTTGTTAACCCTTTCATGACGGGAATTGCACTGGTGCAGCTTTAAAAATCCTGTGCCAGTGCATTCTCTTGTATATTGGAGTCTCCCATAGGGAGCCTCTAATATCTAAGAGAGTACATTGGCCGATGATTTTTGAGATTATGCCCTTTTTCGACTTAGAAATTGCTGTTTTCAGGTTGTCCACATGGTAACTTGAACAATATACAACAGAATTTCTTGATATTTGGTACCTGGTTCACATTTGAGAAGATGCAGGCAAAGTTCAAATTTGGTCACAGTTCAATGATTTTGTGACTTATAAATTGCTGTTTTCGGGTTGTCTGCATGGTAACTTGAGCAAAATTCAATTGAATTTCTTGATATTTGGAATGTGGTTCTCATTTGAGAAGACGCATGCCAAGTTTGATTTTATTTGTATTCTCTTAATGATAAATTGAGCAGTCTTCAAACATACCTCTTAATACTTGGCATGTGGCTCACCTTGAAGAACAATTAGGACATCGTCTAGTTGCAGTCAAATTTTGCCAGAATTCAATATCTTTGTTCTTAAAAAAGACAACGTCCCCAAAAATCCACCTCAATTCAGGGGGACGTGGTGTGAGCGACATTTTATTAACTTTGGATGGCCTAATATGAGAACTATGAAGACTTCTTGCAGCTTGTAATGCTGCAGTACCTAATAGTCAAGAATGTTCTTTATTACTCTTTAGCTCAACTTTACTTTGCATTTGTCAACAATTTCCTTTGGCTCACCCTTCAAGCCGCATCCCTCATCCGATCAACATCAAACTTCATATATATCTTTGTGGTAACCTCTAGATGAACATCATGGGAGCCATAATTTTTTTTTCCAAATTCCAGCAGCCATTTTGGATTTCAAATTTGAATATATCGGCACACCCTGCAGCCCACATTTATTGGAGAATTGTTTTGAAAATTTAATGGCATGTTTAGGATCATCTCTAGATGGAAGCTATAAAATATTAGTGATGCCAGCCATCTTGTATTTTACTCCACATGACTAAATCATTTGGCACACCCTGCAGACCACATCCCTCGTCCAATCATCACCAAACTTTATATACATCTTCAGGGTGACCTCTAGATGGGAGCCATCAATTTTTTCCATAATTCATTGAAAAACATGGCTGCCAGCGGCCATCTTGGATTTTACTCTTCGCATGAATAAATCCTTTGGCACAACCTGCAGGCCACATCCCTCAACCGATCATCACCAAACTTCATAAGGATCTCCAGGGTGACCTCCAGATGAGAGACAATGATATTTTCCGAATTTTTGTTAAAAAACATAGTCGGCAGCGGCCATCTGGATTTTACTCTTTTCATGACTAAAATCATTTGACACACCCTACTTGCCACATCTCTCATCCAAACTTCATATGGTTCTTTGGTGTGACCTCTAGATGGAAGCTGTCCAATTCTTCCGAAATTTGTTAAAAAACATGGGCGCCTGTAGCCGTCTTGGATTTCACATTTGAATCCATCGGCACACCATGCAGGCCACATTTAATGGAGAAATGTTTGAAATGAAATTAATTTCATTTACACAATACAATCCAATTACTTAAACTTTTTGACTTTCCTTCTTTGATATCATTCTATTGTCTGCTCAGCATGCAATTATTAACGCCTCCCTAAGTTGAGCTACAGTGTCATTTACACCTTCATTGAAGAATGCAAACAAAACCATGTAACACTTATTTGGAAGTCTTCATTCATACGGTTACCAAATGCCACTGAGATCTGATATAAATCATTGACCGAGATATTTGCACAAATGGACAAAAAATCAATATTTACAGAAAACTAAGGAGAACTAGAATGCACTCAGAGAGATGCCAACGTGCGCAAAAATGTAATAAACAATAATTTCACTGTATTTTACTTAATTTATTTAATTTAATTTAATGTTAGAAAAATTACCATTTCTCATTTCATTACAGATAAATGCAAATTACTATATTAATCATTTAAGTAATTAAAACCAATTCCATGTTGCCGAAAGGATGAGACTTTAATATCGATTACATTTTTTCAGCGGAATATTTTCATTTTCATTTTCCGATAGTCAAAGGAGCAATTATAAGAAATAAATAATACACACTATTTGTGTAAATATTGATAGCAGCCAATATGCAACAATAAATATCAATAATTAATCAACAATTAAAAAATAACGATCATTTTATGTAATAATAAACTCTTCAAACGGTGTTTGTGTCAACAAATGCGTTTTGTTTTGTGTTACGTCATTCGTCGTATTTGACCCGGAACTCGGCTGAAGGTTAATAGGCTATTCAGCCTATTGCGTCGAATTACGAAATCGCGTTTTGAATGTCTCTCTTTCCCCGCACAATAAAAAGAGGTCTGCACGAACCAAAAATTATAAAACTTCCCAATTATAAGTAAAAATACCCAAATGAAGGAGTCTATGTAGGTCCCGAAGGAGTCTATAGACTCTTTGATGTAGAGTTCTGATGGAGAAAATGTAGGTCGATCTATTTTTGTCATAACTCTGACGTATTTTGACCTGGGAGAAAAAATCGAAATCGAGGCTCACTACGAGCATGCCAGTTTTAAATATAGAAACAGGGAATCCCGACAAATGGCGATATCGGCGACAAACAAATAATCGAAAAACAACACATAAAATAAACATAGCAAAAACGCGGCACAGTAAAAATGTCAGAACGCCACGAGGTTTTACGTCGTTTTTGGTGACGTCATGGAGTGACACCAACCTACGAATCTGTCTGATCGCCATACTGTTGCGCGAGCGCACGTAATAACTTCAGAATGGAAAATGCAAATATGAAAGCCCTTGTGATAGTGAATACACATGCCAAATTTCATCAAGATTCTATAACGCATGGCTGAGTTACTCCGGGTGGAGGGCAAAAAATCAATATATCCAGATAAACAAAGATGAATAACTGCATAATGGAAAACCCCAACAAAATGATTGAACGCTCTGAATGTCCTCATACTTGTGAACATCCATACCAAATTTATTGAGACCTGAGATCCTGTGACTTGTGAGCTTGAAGGGAAAACTAGGATGTAGAAAAACTGTGGTAATGCTTATGTATTCGATTCACACCTCGAACCACAGAAGTGGCATAACTTAATATGTGCACATAATATCAAGATACAATGCAATCGGCGTAACTCTTTGTGCAAAGGAGATCAATCAAATAATCTACTGAGCACCTCATGTGCAAACTACCATGTGGACAACATGAAAACAGCGATTTCTAAGTCTAAAAAGGAGCATAACTCAATCAATAATCATCCGATTGTGACCACATTCCAACTTGGCCTGCGCCTTCTCAAATGTGAATCACTTACCAAATATCAAAATATTCTGTTGAATATTGTTCAGGTTTCCATCCGGACAACACAAAAACAGCAATTTCTAAGAAATTGGGTATTGCTCAAGTTATCATGCAGACAAGGATGTGGACGGACAAGGATGTGGACAGATGCAAGGACGAACACACCGACATGCTCATTATAATAGTCCTCCGAAATATTTCCGGGGGGGGGGGGGGGGGGGGCACAACTCCATCAAAATCATCGGACCGTGACCATATTCGAACTTGGCCTGCATCTTCTGACATGTGAACCAAATATAGAAAAATTCTGCTGAAAATCATCGGACCATGACCAAATTTAAATTTGGCCCGAGTCTTCTCAAATTGTGAACCACATAACAAATATCAAGAAATTATGTTGCAGTTTGTTAAAGTTACCATGCAGATAACACGAAAACTGCAATTTCTAAGTAAAAAAAAGGGGCATAACTCTGTCAAAAATCATCGGACTGTAACCACATTCGATAATGGCCTGCATCTTCTCAAATGTGAACCACGTACCAAAAAAAAAAATTCTGATGAATATTGCTCAAGTTATCATGCGGATAAGGATGTGGATTATAATAGCCCTTCTCAGGCAGGGAGCAATCAACTTTAAATAGAGCACAGTGTTGGAGATAGCTGGTCAGCTGGGTTTTGGCTATGGCCATCTGACCTAAAACTCATATGGGCCCAAAGGTTTTTTATTAATTCCTACCAAATGGATGCTTACAAATTTCCACTCCGTGGGGCAGCATCACTAAATTCACCCCCTGGCGACCTCATTCTGCAAATGTCCAGCACCATATTCTCATGCCAGCTCTGACCCCCCCCCCCCCCCCCCCCCCACATTTGAGTCCAGGCACTGAGACCAATTGGACATCAATCCAGGTCAAACATAAGAAAACATTTGTAAAGAAGGATAGGCTTTTTTTATTTGATAAACCTGTACTAAAATATTGTAGTATTAAACAGATACATTGATTCAATACGGTTAAATTGCACTCTCTAAAGTTCTCAACAATGAAGGTCACTATATATTAATAAATTCTTTGCCCATTCCCCACCCAATGTTTTTTTATGAAGAGTTTCATTATCTTGAATGCCCAATGGTATCAGTTAAAATGATAGATCTCCCAGCTATAATGAAATATAAATTATTAAATTCTTCATAGAAATTTCTGATTTAATGTATTAGCTTCTTTGTTGTTTAATTAATAGGTCGAGAATGGGCAAACTAACATTTCTCATGGCCTAAGGGACTAATTTATCATGCTTAACCCTTTCAGTGCCAAGTCCAATTTTTGTATCAACCCATATTTCCTTGACCATTTTTCGAATTTATTGATTATAATAATGTGATACATTATTATAATCAATAAATTTGAAAAATGATCAAGGAAATATGGGTTGATACAAAAATCTGACTTGGCACTGAAAGTGTTAATAACAGATTGCTAGGAACACACTTTTATAAATGGTCTATCTCTTCCTGTAACAAGTTTTATATAGTTACAAATTATGGGTATAAAATAATAATTTTTAATCGAAGACCCCTGTCTGGAAATGCTTCTATCAATTACTATTTGGATTTATTTAGAATTTTCAGGGATAATACATATCAATTAGGGACATTTTATGGCTTGTAGAAACAGTGCATAGCAAGCAGGAGAACTCTATCTGAGATCGCTTGATTACAAGTGTTCTAAAAATAGTAACAAAAACATTTTCGCATTATTTAAGAAAATATTGATATAAAATCAATATCAATTGATAGATGCAATTCCAGACAGGTGCCTTCGACTAATATTTATTATTTTATGCCCCGGAAACTATATAAAGCTTATTTAGGAAGAGATAATCCAACTCTAAAGAATCATTATATTAAAGGAGACAAGGGAGATGAATGAAAATGAAAACCAAATAGATGCTCCTATGAAATCTATTTTGAATTGAATTGACCTATAAAATGCAATAAAACAAAAACAAGGGGGGGGGGGGGGGGAAATAAAGTAAATACTTTTCAAACTAAAATAATGGTATTGATGTGGTAATAACTATCGACTATTTGTTGTCAAATGAATCAAGATAGCCACAGTTTTATAGACCAAATGATGAAGTTATTTCATTAAATTCAAACCAATATTTTCAAGATTATTTTTGCATTTCACTAAAATGCCATAAGATCTTCTTGGTATGCAGTAATTGTCTCCTGTGAATAATGTTTTTTTCTAATGAGCACAGCCTTTAAGTATGAACATCACTTGATAATAGAAGGGTAACTAAAATTAATGAATCCACAATAAAAAATTTAACAATTGCAATCTATATTCAAAACAAATCGAGTATTATAAAACTTGTCTATGTGTAAATTACAAGTTCAGAAAAAACCCTAGTACCATTGACGTTAAAAGTTAATTGATGATGTGCAACGATGAACCATGTGTAACATTAATAAGGTTCCCATCATATGAAAGCACATGTATACGCCCATAAATTATTGGTGATTTTAGTATTCAAGATTGTCCTACTTTTTAAATTTACACATAGAAGTTTTATATTATCAATTAAAATTTAAATGAAGAAATTACATACAACATAAAACAATATAAACGAACAGGAATGACAGACAGTTGTGTACAAACGAGACCCTGAAATCATACTTTTTAAACATAAATCACAGACTCATTGAAGTAGGGTCCTGCAAATATTCAAAGTTTGATTCGTTAATCAATTCGATCTGAATATTTTATTCAGATAGAAAGTTTTGTTTTGAAGATGTTTGCATATCCCAACCGTAAATACTAGACGTTTGTAAACTCTTTGGTTCTCCACCAATAAATTAGATCAATTTCACCCGATAGGGATGGAAAACGTGGTTGAAAAGCTCATTATACATCTCTGTTAATTAATGATGACCACGTTAGTGTGTGAATATCCGAGAGCTTATCCCCCGCCATGACTGGAGCTCCCTGGAATTTTGCTTAAACCCTGTGCCAATGCATTATGTTAATATGCGAGTCTCCCATAGGGTGCCTTGCATATATAAGAGAATGCATTGGCCTAACAATATTTACCTTGACAGCCAGTGCATTCTCTAAAATATGCGAGGCTCCCTATGGTTTTATTTGCAAATATTAATGTGCATTCAGTTCAATATTCTGTTCAAACAAAAACAAAATATTCGCAGGACCTTACATTGGAGACAATCAATAATAACGTCTATAACAACAAATGACTATCAGCGCCGTTACACAGAAAACACTATTTGGGCAGTGTCAGGATGATCCACTTCACCAGTTTTAAACATTACAACTCAAATAATATTCTGCACATAATTTTGTTTTGTTAGATTACATTTCAAGATGTTCGAAACTGAATTTTTAACCCATAAGCCCAGTCATTTCAGTGTAATGAGACATGTTATAGGTGGTTACACAGGTTACAAAAAAACGAAAATAGATCATTTATATATTTATTTCATGATGAATGTTAATAAGCAGAGAGAATGTTCAGAAAAATCGCTGGTTAGATATCACAACTTCACAAGCCACAGTGAACTACCTATGTCTATGAGAGAAGGTTTTAAAAACCACCCCCCCCCTACCCCCCACAAACTGACTTCAATATCTGGATTTCAATTATCTTTTATTTTCGGAAAAAGAACAAAATCAAATGCTTGAGTAGCTAGGTTTTTCATGTCACTTGTTCTGGCTTTGGTTTTAGGCCACGACACTCTTGACCCCAACAACAAGAACCAAAGCAGGGAAACCACCTGCAAAATTCTGATGAAATCTTGTTTTGAAATGGCCAGGCAATGATGGTAATTTATTTATCAGTACTAAGAACTGATGTAATTCCAATTTTTTTTTAACTACATAATAAAAAAAAAAGCCAACAGAATATAACAATGAAGTCCTGACCATAATTTCATAAAAACAGTTGAAATTGTGTGTGTCTTGGCTAAAAGAAAGGAAATTTAAGCCACGACTGGTGGTGGGAATTTATCCAATTGTTAATGTCCCTGCAGATTAGCTTAAATAGTTAGCATGTTGATATGACCACAGCCTTCTCAGTCACATTGATGAGAATATGGTAATGACCAACGATTTATCCTCGTCTGTGTCTATCTCAACTGATGTCCTTGGTTGGTGAAAACGGTGGAAACCTTGACTATTACATTTCAGCTTTTTGACACGTCTTATTAAAGATGGTCTATCTCTTCTGAGCAAGTTTTTATATAGATTCAGGGTATAACTTAACAGATATGAATCGAGAACACCTGTCCGGAAAGCTTTTATCAATTAATATCAATTTTATTTAGAAGTTCTTATGGGACAGTTTCAGGGGCTATTTTAAAAACAAATCCATGCAAAAACATTTGAAGTGTACCGAAAGAGAGCATGCTATCTTGTTAGCATTCTCAATCAAGGAAAATTGCAGATTAGCTAAATGATTACCGCGAATTGCGATAGAAATAAACCATTTTATTATGCCTTTATAAATAATATATCCTATCTTCAGTTTTATCTGTATTCATAAAATAGCTATTTGTAGTCTTGTAATTGGGATTTATAAAAAATATGTTGTTGTAATTAAAGAGACAGATCATCTTTACAGATGAGAAGAAAAGTCATAATTTGAAGGAAAGAACAACACCCAAAATTTCCTTCACAAGATATCACATTCAATATTGCTGTTTCACAATACAGACAACTTTGTAACTAAAATGGAATGTTCAGAAAACAAAAAATAACTGAGAGAACTTCAGATATTGCAATGTAAGTGCCTGCACTCCTTGTTTCATTACATCTGGTTCATTCTTTATCAAATTGGTGACCAGCACACTTAATGGCAAGCAAATTAATATATTAAAGCAAATAGTACAGTGGCCGCTCAAATGGCTGCAATGGAAAATGTATTCAGGGTTCCTCAGAATTACTTTTTGATTACACCTGTTCAAATACAAAGATTTAATACAATTAGATCTCAAAATTCATACAAATTTATTCTAATGATATCAAAAAGGATTCTAAGAAACTACTTTCGAAATATGGGAAAAATTAAGAAATAACCAAAATATCCGTAAGTGTTTAGTTGGGAGTTCGGATCAACTGCAGATCTTAAATCAAAGACATTGTATTTTTTGTTATTTTAATGCAAATATGCTTGCTTCATGGGATTATTTCTAACACGATTTTCTGGGAAAATATACATAGTGTTGAGGTGGTCAAATGAGGTCTATAAAGTTTTTGTTATAATTTGGGACTTGGAACCCTGAATGCACCTTTAAATAAATTTAATCTTAAAGAAACCCAGTCTGATTTGACACCATAGAACTACCATTGGTACATTTTGATACCAGAAACAAATTAGATCATGCCAATGACCTCATTAATCAGACCTTCTGAGAGTCAAATATCGACTTTCAAAATGGGAGCTTTCGGGTGAATGGAAACACACAATAATTCCGACTAAATCCTGAAAACAATTACCCATAATTCTGCTGTGGGTAATGAGTAAATTATTTAGGGCATTAATGTACAAATGATGGTGATTAAAAGTATTTTAATTTTTAATTTTGTCCAGGAAGCTGAAAATCACTTCAGGAAATTTGGTGTCAATTCTGACCGAGAATCTTTTAACCCTTTCAGTGCCAAGTCCGATTTTTGTATCAACCCATATTTCCTTGATCATTTTTCAAATTTATTGATTATAATAATGTGATACATTGATGGAAAGAGCTCTAAGAGCTCTTTCCATCAATGTATCA
Organism: Siphonodentalium dalli; assembly: GCA_032622095.1. NCBI lineage: Eukaryota > Metazoa > Mollusca > Scaphopoda > Gadilida > Siphonodentaliidae > Siphonodentalium > Siphonodentalium dalli. The sequence continues at coordinate 112,817,041 of CP136062.1, read as the reverse complement.
CATTATTATAATCAATAAATTTGAAAAATGATCAAGGAAAAAAGGGGTTGATACAAAAATCGGACTTGGCACTGAAAGGGTTAAAGCAAGAAGCATTCTAGATGAAAGCAAACATTTAACAACATTCTAAATTGTAGCTGCTCTGAGAGTTATTGATATGACTTGCTGCTCTTCAAATGGAATGAAACTACAAATTCAACAAGTTTCAACATGATCTATCCTGCACAATTTTCTTGAATTCATGATTTATAGTTATAAACATGACAAATTAACATGATCAGAGAATAAAATTTGTCTAAAAAATTAAAATATAATCATAGACTATATATAAATCATGATAATATAATTGTGTATTATAACATTTATCGTCACCTCGGCCACATTTCATTACATCAATATATCATTTTATCGATTATACAAGCGTAAATTCAGCACCAAGAATAATTTTACCACTTATTTAAAGAAGAATAATAAAAATGACTTACTTTTCCCACATATTTTTCTGCATAATTTTCACAATTTTCACTCATACAGGTAGATTTGACATTAAAAAGTCATCAAAGATTATGAATATTACAATGCACCATAATCTTGAATTTTAACCGCTTCACTGCTAAATTGTGTGCTTGGGCCATAGCCGTTATGGCCATTTTCCAAGGGAAAAATATAACAGGAATATCACAAAAGCCCTAAAACTGACTTGATCTACAACTGTATTCACAATCCTGGAACATCATACACTGTTTCAAACTTCTAGATACATTGGTTCTGATGCAGCAATCTTTGAGATACAGTTGTAGATACTGGCCAAATGCTAGTGTGCTGAAGTAGGTCCGTACTCAAAGAGTACGCACATATAGCAAACATCATGACATTTTACATCCATACTGAATAGCAGCAAAGAGGTTAAAATCAATGACAGGCCAGACGAATTTGATTTACTGGATTACGAACATTTCTGAGCTTAAGAAGAAGACACAAATACAGTCAAATCATCTTTTTTTTTACATAGCACGGATATCTTGTGATTTTGAGTGGATATTGGATAGTGAAAATTATCTCATGAGTGACCGAAACAAATGTATTTTTTCACAAGCGGTTTGCAGGATTCTCTCCCACAGCAGAGAAATAGCCTTCCCATATTAATTAGTCCATTAATAAATATGTTGAATTTCCACCCAAAATATTTTCAAATATATTGATAATTATTTAACTGATTTCATTTGATATTTCAATGTTGAGTGTATACTTTATAATAAAACATACTTTACCGAATATATTTTGTACATTGAAATATTCTTGCGGAAGTTACACATTTCATCTTTTGATGTTGAAATATTGATAGTAACTAATATGAACAATATATACCACACAATTCAAACTTTTTTGCTTTTTTATAAATTTCTGAACCAGGCACAGATAGAGGGTTTGAAAACCAATAGACATGACTGCAAATAGCGTGTCTGTCATTTGCAGAATGAGGTCCCCAGAGGGTGAATTTAGCGACGTTATCCCGCACTGTGGGCTAGCATCACCAAATTCACCCTCAATGAACCTCATTCTGCTTTGACTTCATCTTCTGGAAAGTATCTATAGTCTCAAATTAACATTGTTTTTAGTAAATTTTTCCCTTCAGGGAAGTTTCTATATCCCCTAATTTGCAGAAGATAAAATGCATAATCGAGGTGACTAATTGGTGAACATCACCAACTTCAACAGGGGAAATTCAATCTGATCCTAGGTCTCCCATAGCAGTTGAGGCTTAAGCAAAATGAGGTGCTCAGATGGTGAATTTGGTGATACTAGCCCGCTGTGCATGATAACATCACTAAATTCACCCTCTGAGGGCCTCATTCTGCAAATGACAGACACACTATTTGCAGGCTTGCCAACAAATACAACTGGTCGGCTTCATGGCCATAATTAATTTAAAAATGAAAATTGTTAAGCACCTAACATGTGAATTAAGTGAACATTTTAAAGATGTATTCTGGAACCAGATGTAGTATTCTGGAACCAGAATACATCTTTAATAAATCTATGAAAAATGACAAGATTTCCAATAGAACTGCCATTCATAGATGGAAATTTCAGCATATATATATGTTTATTAGGCGGTACTCCAGATTTCTTCTACAATCGAGACAGTAGTCAGCTAGGATTTGAAGACTGGTACAAGTTAGTGAAGGAAGTTTTTGTCATTTAATACGCTTGGTATGATTTAGAATAACCAATGAACAGATAAATTTGTATTGGTTCAGTTATCTAAGTAATGGACATAACTGATTTTTAAGAAGCTTTTGTTTTGTTTGTCGAAATACTCAGAAATCTTGCATTTTTGTTTAATGTACCCTCATATTTGCAGAAAAATAATACCCTTAAATGTACAACACATCAACAGAACACCCGTAATCTCTCACTCACAATCTTGCACTCTTGTACTAACATCTTAGACATAAGGTTGAAATATATGTAATAAAGTATGTTCCTGATGTAGATCCAAATAGAATTACACATTATTTCCAGGCAAGGGAACTTTATACCGCTAACATGACCTCCGGGGCGAGTCACATGCAACATGTTCTTTTACAATTACACTAATATAATTCACAAAAAAAATCAATTCAGTGATGTCACATTAACCAAATGACTACAAAGGTGGTCCTAAATCTAGTATAAGTCTCTATTTTTATACTGCACCCCTTTAAAGATGCATAATCCGATTAAGCGCCCCTCAATTACTATTTATTTGGATTCGGAGGTAAAAAATATTTGATTCGAGTCGAGGAACCCACCTATCAAAGCTCAGAGTTATTAGATATCAATTTTTGAAATCTATTATTTTTCACCATCGAGAATTATTAGTGGCCCAGAAAAAGGTCAACCAGCCAACGGTCTTGGACCAAATTGCGTATGAAGATGGATAACTCTAAAATCAAGAGTCTTTCTGTCGATAATAAGGCCAAATTTTGTTGAATAACGTGTTGATAAATAACACGTTTTGAAAGTGGTTAGCATTATTTTTGGGCAAATAATAGATTCTGATAACTGAAGCGGCATTTCTAAAAATGTTGTTGTTGTTGGAATCTGATTATATGGGGACCATCGAAATGGATTGAGTACCTTTAATTAATCCACCTCCTATCAAAACATGATACCAGCATTGAATAAATTACTGGAGAAAAACTTGCCCTGGTTCTAGACATCATAACTCAACTATGCAATCATGACTAATTGGATATAACTGAACAATGCTAGGTGTATAGATAACATTCAGTTCAATAGTGAAAATATAACAAGAGCAGCTTAGCTATTAAACACCATTAGAATGAATGCTAGTTCTAAGGACTCCCAAGTTTTAAAAATTTGTTTAAGAAAAACCAAAGATCTGTGCATGAGTTTCTAACGTAGTTCACCGAAATTTCAATAGGCCATGCAAAAATTTTGCCTAATGAACTAAAGATAAACGATTGTCTAAAAAACCAATCACTAACTGCTTTTTGACACACGCTCTTTCAAGGAGTTGAGTTCATGTTGAATTTCATGTGGCAGATCATCAGTGATCTGCTCATCAAAATATTTCTGCAAGGCAGTCACCTCCTTTTCCCAGAAATCTTTGGGAAGGTGGAACAAGCTCTTAAGATCAACATTTTCTTTCAAACCGTCCAAGTTCAACGAACCTTCTTTCGGAATGTTGCCGATCATTGATTGTTGAGCACAGTCTTCTCCGTTCACTCTCCTGAGAATCCAATCGAGAACACGGCAATTTTCTCCAAATCCAGGCCACATGAATCCATTCTCATTCTTGCGGAACCAGTTGACATGGAATATTTTCGGTAAACTTAGTTCATTCTTATCCTGGAAGCTGAGCCAGTGCTTGAAGTAATGTCCTGTGTTATAACCGAAGAATGGTCTCATGGCGAATGGGTCATGTAATATCACTTTTCCTGTTAATAGAAATGAAATGAAGATTTACAAATAGACAGAACCACATCATTGTGTGAATGTGGTGAACGCTATTGCACAAGTTTGCTGTGGCACTACTCTACAATGAGAGACATTTGAGTTACGGCATAGCAAACAAGTGTGATAATGTTCATTTCCTTCACATGGCAATTGATGTAACATTATCAACCCAAGTATTGCACCAGGTGTGTAAAATAATGATCTCATGGCGAATAGGTCAAGTAAGATCACTTTGCTTGTTAAAGGCCCCACTTAATTTTCGAGTCGCTGATTATTTATTTTTTTATAGTGCCTTGATATACAGTTTTAATAACAATCTATACCATAAAATATGATTAAAATACTACAATTCATCACCATTTGGAACATCTGTGTCTCAGGTGCCCATAGAAAATAGCTGAAATCATAAAATCACCCCCCCCCCCCCTTATGGCTCACAGGATGCAAACAAAAGTTTATTTTCAATGGAAGGGGAATAGCTCCATATCTAAATATATAGAGTTATTCCCCTTCCATTGAAAATAATAGACTTTGTGTAGAAACTTCAGCACAGAACAGACATCGGTTTCTCAACAAAAACACATTATTACATTGAATAAGTTGAAAATACAATGTTTTGGAGCTTCCCCTTTCATATGGTATATAACATGGCATATATATTATATGTGATCTGGGGGTTCGAAAATTCAGTGGGCCTTTAATAAAAAATGTCCTACAAACATTTATAAAAGATACAGGCTGGTGTTGAGAAATCATATTCTTGCGGGTCAGATAACTACAGTCTTTGGAATTCAAGCACATATCAGGGTCCCAGTTATTGTTTGATCTTGCAATTGGTAGTTTATGTCACCTATAAATTGATTCTTGTTTTTTTTTTAAATGACCACCCCCCCCCCCCCCCCACCCCATATCCGACAACCATCTGTGTTAAGAAATACAATATGAGAGCAAGTGCTTGTGGCGACAATGCGCTGCACAATACTGTGACTTGTCACATTGTCAGTGTTCATATGGCAGGCTAACCACAGTTCTGCTTTCAATCTTTTGGATATTTGTATTGTTTGTGGAAGATAAATAAGCTAACTTAGCCATATAAACAGAGCCAAATTGAACAAAATTGTATTAAGGAGCATCAGTCAGTCAATTCGTCGATTCTCACAACTGGAATTATACACAAGTTATTTACGAAGTTTAACATGCACAATTTCAAGTTGGTTTATGCTGTTTCCAACTCATTACTACCATACGTCTGGAGACTGTTTCAGAAGTTCACTGTTAAATAACAACCAATGTAATGTTATTAATGTTGTGATCTACCTTGTGAAATTAAAATTAGTACTAGGAGAATCTGGAAAAACAAATTTGCCATTGTAAGCTAGATATTGCCCATGCAGAAGGAATTTATTGCCATTCCAAAAATATCCCAATTGCCAGGTCTGGTTTACTGTGAATCAAGTACAGTAATGCTCTAAGTAATCGACTTCTTAACGACAGCAGAATTATGGGTAACTTTTCAGGATTTAGTCGGAAATATTGCTTGTTGCCATTCATCGGAAAGCTCTCGGGAGAGAGCTTTCCAATGAATGGCATCAAGCCACATTTCCGACTAAATCCTGAAAAGTTACCCATAATTCTAATGTTGTTAAGAAGTCAATTACTTAGAGCATTACTGTAGTTGCTTAACTAACAACTGGCTGTTTGCCATATCAAAAAGTATGTTTGATGATAGATTTTCATCTTAAAATGAATACAAAATGCTATTAAAGTGAATGAATTGTGCCATTAAAACTAGCGTCTGTCATTGCTGTTGTGATACTGCTGTCTGTTTATTGGCGCCTGTCAGGGTCATGACATTTGTTGCATGCACTCATTTCTTGTCTGAAACTTTGACAGTATCAAATGTAGTAACATTTCCCCAGTGTTTTAAATCTTATTCCACACCCATTGACGTGAGTCACATGTATTCAAAGGAATCCCAGCCATTGAATACATAGTATTGTATACTCTAGTGGAATACAAGCCGGAACTATTCTTGTTGACGTTGTCGCCAAGAAAGATGACATACATTACGTTGATCATCCGCTTCCGGTGATCCCCCCCATAATTACTGGTTATTTGTCAGACTTAAATCACAATAAAGGTACTATAGTAACAATGAAGGTGACATTCATGGTGGTTTGAACTTATCTGACTGAACAGTGTAGAATAAATACAGAACACAACTTGCATCATAATCTCGATTCTTTTTATCGAACTCGTTGCGGACGGTGCATAGTTACATTTCCTTGCACCATCCGCAACTCATTCGATTAAAGATTCTCGATTTAGATGCGCGTTGTGTTCTGTCTATATCTCCAACATTATCATGGTGGAGAGAAGAATCAATAATAATCAATAATTACCGATTGATATGTGAACAACAAATTATTATTATTTTATTTATACCATATTTTCATCAACTTTTTACGTCAAATTATACATAGAATCCCCATTCCCAGAAATGCAAACGTGTAATTACAGTGGTGGTGTGTATGGGTATTTCATAGTGGTTTGGGTCATAACAAACTGCTGTAGAAAATAAATAAACTAAACAGTTAAGTGTTCTGAATAGAGCATGTTTCTCCTCGTGATAAAAAAGAGAAAAATTGTAAGCTACACAGAACAATGAACTATTGCATTTCCAAAAATTATGTTACTATGTTTTAATATTTTGACATTATCTTTTGCATCTGCAAAACACGCACTTCGGTGTTTCCCGATTGTTTTTGCTGGGATGAATTTATCAAGGCGAAGAAGATTTTATTACATTTTGAACCCACAAGTGTCAGTTTTAATCTGACTGTTCTACTGTAACAACAGTAAACATCGCACCAATTCAATGCTGTTGAGTGCTAAGGAAATGAATTAACCCATCCATGACTGGAGCTTCCTGAAATTTTGCGAAAACCCTGTGCCAATGCATTCTCTTATATGTGCATGTAGGGTGCCTCGCAAATATAAAAAGAGAATGCATTGGCCCAACAATATTTATCTTGATCTTGTAAGCCAGTGCATTCTCTTATATTTGCGAGGCTCCCTATGGGAGTCTCGCATATATAAGAGAATGCACTGGCACATGAACTTTAATACTGCACCAGAGAAGCTCCCGTCATGAACCTCAGGGAAAAACAAACCTTTATGCTCTGCTGCCGCCGTCGCCTCAGATCTCATAGCCGCTCCCATGAATACACCATGCTGCCAATTAAAGGCTTCATACACCAGAGGCACACCTGTATTATAAAAAGATATTATATCGCAAATAATTCATCACATGAATTTCATTTAAGATGAATAAGGGCCAAGATATTTCGCAAATTTCCACCTACCGCGGCTGACATGATAATGAACAGCTGAATCATGTTTTATAAGCTATAAGTTAAACTAATTTCTGAAGATGCCCACTGTGGGCGCGGCATTAGATAGCTGACACAAAAGTCAATGGTTATTTACTTTTGTCGTCTAATCGCCCAAGGGGTATGTGCTGCACCAATGCCATGCTTGGACAAAACTGCTAACAGTGTATGTAGAACAATTTACCACCCAACAGCCTGTTCTCTCAGCAGACTCGCCACTTTTGATGCTTCTTCCTTTGCCTTTGATGTCACAGCCAACATTTGGCGGTCATCTTCAAATAATTCGGTGTGCGACATGTTCTCACAGTCTATGGCGGGCCTACGGCTTCCTTTGCCCTTGATGTCGTGTTATGGCCTTGACATTGTCTATAAATTATGTTCAACTGTGAATTTTAATTTATGTTCCTTGGATCAGCAATTAGAATTCATTATAGCCAAAATGGACGACGTGCATCAAACTGCATTTATGTTTCATTTTAATATTTCATACTGTAAAACATTCACCATTATTGACTAAGTCACAAAGTTCGCGGAACATGATATGTTCAAAGTTACTAGACAGGCAGTAACAAGTTTGTGTCATCACTTATTAGTGATACATTACATTCTCCAAAGTGGTAACATATATAAACTATTAATTTGCTTCATTATTAACTTTTTATTGAAAATGTCCAGGTTATACACGGCAGTAATTGTGATTGCATCCCCGTCACCCCCCCCCCCCCCCCCCCCCACAAATGCTCAAATATCTGCCACTGTCTACCTATCTATGTCCTCATCACGCCTTTTACCGCAGTTTCGTGTCTTTAGTCAACTTAATGCAAAGCACGTGTTCTGCTGAAATACGTATTGGTGGCTGAGATTAGCTTTGCTTCATGCAATTTTGCACAGCATTGTCACGTCGTAGGCACTTTTTGCAATATCATCGGGCTCATCTGCAATTCTGGGCAGTATTTAATTGTAAAGGCATGTTTATAATTACATCGGGACGGATGAGAGCATGAGTATTCCTTGTTGTATATGAAATAAAACACGGAACACTGACAGTTTATAACTGTGTTCAGACTGGATGTAAAGTAGTCATTGTAATTTCCCATTTATCACTTGTTTACCTGGTGTTATATAGGCCGTATATATGAATGATTAATCGACTAACTGTTGACTATAGCAGTGACTATAGCAGTCAATTAGTCGATTCTGAAAACTCATAGTCATGGCAACCCTAGTTCCAGCCAGGCCACTTTAAAAAAAATCATATTGATATTAACCTAAAATTTCTTGAATTTGAAGTGTGCTAGCAAATTTCTGTCATTGACATAACAATGGTGAAAGTATATCCAACGAATGGTTTGAGTCAAACTTTATAAAATCGAGGTATTCGATGAGTTGTAGAAAAAGACACACATATGCACATGCAGCCACTAAAAGGGTTTACCATTTTTGTTCTGACAGTTCATGCATGTCTTTGATAGTTTCAAGCAAGACAAATAATCTGACTCATGGCATGTGTATTTCATGTGCATTTCTGAAGAAATTGATGACCATCTTGAATTACAATTTGATTTAATAAATTGATTTGCATACCTTCTGGTCGGCGTCCTCCAAATATAATGGCACTAATGGGCACACCTTTGGGATCCTCCCACAATGGATCTATGACGGGACACTGTCCTGCAGGCGTACAAAATCTATAGAAGGAAGAATAAATTATCATTGAAATATGCGATTCCCAAGATACAGTAATGCCCTAAGTAATCGACTCTTTAACTACAGCAGAATTATGGGTAACTTTTCAGGATTTAGTCGGAAATATGGCTTGTTGCCATTCATTGGAAAGCTCTCGCCGAGAGCTTTCCGATGAATGGCAACAAGCCATATTTCCGACTAAATCCTGACAAATTACCCATAATTCTGCTGTGGTTAAGTGGTCAATTACTTTGGGCATTACTGTACATTGTCAATGGTCTAATTGGAAGAAAATTGACTAATTTGGATGCGGAAAACCCAGGATCATGGACATTCTCCTACACACCTCATCTGAATAGGCATATCCAAGAACAATATTATGAGGAAAATTTGTCTGCATCACAATCGGAATCTAAGCAGTTCTTATCTCACATTTATCCACACCCCTCCTATTAGAAATTATGGGGTTGAGCCAGAGTTCTAAAGAGATGTAAGGTGCAAATATTGTTTCAATGGTGGCAAATACATTGTATACTTATGTGTTGCTTCATCGTACAAGTACGGACATCTAGTATGTACACAGTATGACATTTTATGTCATTATGGACATAGCAACCAGGACATTTCTTTTGTTCACATAGTCGTAAATGACTGAATATTAGGAAAACATGCAATGTCTTAGATAATTAACACGTCGAGTGCCGGCTACGAGTTATCTCGTACTACACTATATTCCAGGGTGCCACTACAAGTTATCTCGTACTTCATATGGGGTCTAGATGTTCTTCTGTAGAAATTTAAGAAATTGAGTTCCCCAAGTAAACATGATTTCAACCATCTTAGGAAGCTCAAATATATATATGTGATGGGAGTGATGCCACTGCATCTCTAATAAAGCGACCTAATTGATGCCAAAAGTATGGTTATACTGACACATTGGGCCCTAACTCTGTTGTGCCGTCTGAATTGGCATTTTATGATAAGATCCACAAAAGCCCCTAGTTAGTTCGTGTATTTGAATAGAATCAATTTTGAAGTAGCATGATCACACATGATTTGTCAAAATTTAGGTATGAAAATAACTCTTAGTCGGGACCCAGCGCCACCCATCTAAACCTGGAATGTGGGATACGATATTCCCCACCTGAAACAACGAGTTATGTCGTAGTCAGAACTAGCGCAGGCTACTCCAAAAGGTCAAACCAGCACATGTTTATTATTTACAATATCGAACATGATCATTTGATGAAGTGCTCATGAGAAAAACGTGGCAAAGTGTGGGTACCAGATAACTCGTAGTCAGCACCAAGACAAAATACCATGATGGCGTTGCTCTGTGCTGACTACGAGTTATCTCAAAGTGCGTATATGGCATGTTTTTAAGTGATCCAAGCTGATACACTCTGATTATGGTTATATGGTCCAATCTACCTATCTAATACATAATCTAAAGTCGGCACCCTGGAATGTTATACTATAGGGTTCTGGCACTTGACGTATTAAGTTACCTTGAATTTGCGTGGGCAGCAGGATGACCAGATGAAGCAGACCAATTCTTCACACCGAGCCAGGAAGTGATAGACCCCTCACCAACTCTGTGCTCTTCGTCTTTTTCTAAACCTTCCCAGAAGAAACCGCCATCGCTGACCTCAGCAACATTGGTGAAGACGGTGTTTTTCGTTATTGTTGCCATGGCATTAGGATTAGTAGCATTAGATGTACCTGCAATCACAATTTAATAAAATATTAAGAAATATACCAGATTTCCGCAATGTTACAAGTTTGGAAATGGAGGAGGTTGAATATTCTAATTAAATTGTATGTATAGCAATAATAATAGGTCATGAGTCAAACTTTTTTAAGAACATTGGTGGAACAAAAATGTACAGAAATTACCCAGTGTTTTCTCAGTAAATGATATACTTATTACAATCCAAGAGAGTGATTCATCTGAAATTTTGTCCTGGCCAGTGCCTACTTTGGGCTACTTCTTCAATCGAATAAGTTTAAGTAGACAGACAAAATACCAGACAAATGACCCTGAACTAAAAATTAAATTTCTCAAAAAAACAAACATGTAACAGAGAAGTATTTCAGTTAGTTAAAAGTATTGTTGCACGATCGGGAGCTGCGTTGGTGCAGCATTAAAGATGCTGTTCAAGTGCAATCTCGTATATATGCGAGTCTCCCATAGGGAGCCTTGAATATATAAGAGAATGCACTGGCTTTCAAGGTGATTGTAAATATTGTTAAGCCAATCTATTCTCTTATATATGAGAGGCTCCCTGTGGGAGACTTGCATATATAAGAGAATGCATTAGAACAGGTTTTCCGCAAAATTTCAGGAAGATCCATTCATGGAAGAGTTAATTCACAAACTAAGCTACACTAGCTCAGGTCCAATCATCCCTGATGCTAAAAGCCTCAATGCCAAAATAAAATAAGGTATCAGTAACTGACATATATTACCTGGAGCAACACCAAAGAAGCCAGCTTCAGGATTGATTGCCCTCAATGTACCATTTTCATCGAATCTCATCCATGCGATGTCATCGCCAACGCATGTAACTTTGTACCCTGGCAGCGTAGGCTCCATCATGGCAAGATTTGTTTTTCCACAAGCGCTTGGAAACGCTGCAGCAATGTATTTCTTTTCACCTTTTGGATTCTCAATGCCAAGAATCTGGAACAGAAATAAAATTTATAAGTATCTGACGAATTAGCAGGTCTGGATTTGGCTTTCTCAATGAAAACAACCATAACTTGTAAAGTTTTATGTCTGTTGTCCTTTACTTCTTGCTGGTGATGCACTCATTGGAGGATGGGAGTGACAGCAGTGTAAAGTGCCCTGCGATCGAGGTAATAATTGATGTAAAGTGCATTGAGACTATTTACTGTATAATTATCCATATAAATGGATAGAGTATTATTGATTATTGATATACATCAGGCCTCTTTGTATTATTGTTCAAATCTGTTGACACGTAATGGCATAATGGTCAATATTTTCAAACAATAGTGAATTTGAAACAACCACAATGTTAACTCAAACAGCCTTGATCGGGCGAATCTATTTCCAGCATCTTTGAAAGTCTCCAGAGCCAAAGGACGGAAACTGACAGGTGACCTAATCACGACACTCAATTGCAACGCTGCACTTAGATCATGTCATGAAATTCTACTTTGGCCAAAGGCAGAGCCAATTTATAGATTTGTGCCATGATCTACACTGTACTATTCTTGCATCTGATGCTTTCAATATGATGCTTGCAGCACTACTAAAGTGTGCCATGTGAAAGTCTCAGTGATTCAACTCTATTCTAATTCAGCATCAGACGTAGAAAGTAAAAATGACCTAATTTCCCAAGAGAACAACAACCTGTCAATGTTGAACTTATTATCTGAGAATTTCCTAAGTGAACAACCTGTCAATGTGTAAAGAAAGGTTTAAGATCCTTACCAACATGTGTTCGGCCAACCATCCTTCACGCTTGGCAAGTATTGATCCTATTCTCAGTGCAAAACATTTCTTTCCCAGCAACGAGTTGCCACCATATCCACTCCCGAAAGAAGCGATCTCATTTCTATCTGGGATGTGGGCCACGATTGTCTTTTGTGGATTGCATGGCCAATTATTATTCAGTGTATCTGCAGAGTAAAAAAAGATGTTTTGTGGGTTAAAAATATGAAGAATATTTATATTTGAGTCATATTAGTTGTCAGTCTGGGTGAACGTCGACTCTATATTTGAAATATAGAGTCTGGAGCTTATGTCGCCAAAAGCATTTCTATTCAGCGAAGAGCTTCCCCAAAATGACGTCACGGATTTTTTAAAATACATCGATGATTGACAGGTGTCCCCACGTGTTATTTGTTGTGCTTCGCAATAACAAGGCCTGTGTCGCGACATAAACTGACAGAAGATAATATTTGTCGTGTGTGCGACTATTCTTTTTCGGGAGATGAACTCGCTGCATCAACGGGAAAGCTGCATCCGAGAGCAAAAAATAAGGTCGTCATCAAAAATGATGCTTTAGAACTATTTAAAAGCATAAAATTAAGTCATTTCCTCGGTGTTTAACTTTCAGATGACTTTTTTACGACAAATAATTTGATTTGCAAACCATGTTACAATAAAGTAAATCAAATACACGGACATGAGTGAGTTCTATTTATATTTATGGGAGGCCAAGTTGGTACCATACGCATGCCTATCTATCAGGTCCAGCACATCCTTCAAATTAATCGGAATCGTACCGAATATATAATTTCGAAGCCATTTTTTCTGTCTGTTGTATTTGCAAGCGCCGCTCTGTTACTATATTTAGAGGTGACATTATGGGAGTCTCCGCCCACTAACACTTGTTTATTAACCCATACGGTTTCATTGGACGGAAAATAATTTACGCAATCAATCAGATTACGGAATCCCGAGGACTTGGAAATGAGATAGCGATGTTATCCGTCAGACCTAATATTCAATGTTGTAATGAATATTTAGGTATGAGTTTACTCAGACTGATTAGTTGTATAAGATTTACATATTTAAGTGCAAGATAAATAATTTGCAACCAAAATGGTAGTTGATACTAGAGAATCTTTACTCAGATACCAGTTTGAAAAAATAATAGTAGTTTGTTTCTCAAACAATCTGCAATCTAAACTGTAATAAAAAAAAATTCTGACAAAGAGAATGTTCCAATTATTCCATCATATAAATATATACTTTATATATTTTTGCCTAAAATAAAGAAGATTCTATATGCCAGTAAGAATAATAGCCAGAATTAGTGAATAGATATAAAATATTGCTCTTATTGAAATAGCCATTCCGTATTACTAGTATTATCTTATTTTCTGGAATCTATATATTAGTAGGAAATGCATCCGAATATGTATGTCTCTTGATACAAATTCGGAACATATCTCCTGCAAGATGTTCAACAAGGAGCTGAGTTGTTTAATATAATATCTATGTAGGCCACTATAAGTAACGTACAGTAATGCTCTAAGTAATCGACTCCTTAACCACAGCAGAATTATGGGTAACTTTTCAGGATTTAGTCAGAAATATGGCTTGTTGCCATTCATCAGAAAGCTCTTTCCGATGAATGGCAACAAGCCATATTTCCGACTAAATCCTGAAAAGTTACCCATAATTATGCAGTGGTTAAGGAGTCGATTACTTAGAGCATTACTGTAGGTGTGAAAATGTGGTCCTTTACATAATAATTTTCATTCTAAGGCTTCAAATAAATTTACATATTGTATTATCGATGATCTTTCATATGATTTCACTAAGAATTGTGTGATTTCTAATTGCACTTTCCTGATAATATGGCTGAAGGTTATAGTTTATTATTGCGACATTACAAAGGAATTGAATTAGTTTGGAAAAGATTCTCAATGTTTAATTAATCAGAAAATAATGAGGGTCAATTGAAAAAAAAAGTGTTGTACGAGTACATATACATGTATCTAATTAAAAATTCTAACTAAAACTAGAGACTGACAGATTTATAAGTGATCTACGAATAGCCTCACAGCAATGAGTGTAGACTACAGGGACAATACACACACTTAAAACACAAGCGATTTTCACTTCCTATTTATGTAATAGAGGCCTGTCAAAAACAAACCTTGAAATATTGTGTCGCCCATTTGCGGAACGAGGTCCCCAAGAGGGTGAATTTAGTGACGCGAATTCCATAATCTAACTGGTAGTTAGAGAGCTCTGAGATGCATTGTTATCACTGTAGACTGACCTTAACCCTTTCTATACTGAATGGATTTTCCCGGTTCACTTATAAACTACTAGTATACATGTACATTGGAACAGTCTACTGTACATTTGGAGGGGTGATCATGTAAGACAAGCAGACGACAGACAATATGCAGTCATTTGTTGAACTTATTATCTGAACATTTCTTAACCCTTTGAACCCCAGAGGCCGGAATACCGGCCGCTGCGTGAACCTCCATATACCCTAGCGGCCGGTATACCGGCCGCTGAACCGGCCATTATAACGACCGCCACGTGTTTATAGTTTATAGCTATGCGATTCAATAACAAATCGATGTCTAAACTCTAGTTATATATATCAAATATAAAAAGCCTGTTCAAATTATATTTATATGGTGAAGGGCCTCGATCACATATCAAGATGATTTTCTTCGCGCATGCGCAGAGCAGCGATATGCGAAATAAATGGTTTACAGCATACTTATGCACGACATACCCACTAATATATGTTTAAATGGCCCCATAGATATCGGCGGTGGTCAGGGTTGTGTATATGGAATGTCTACCCGCTATAGTATCGGGTAGGAATATATGCGCTATGCGCAGAACATAGGTTGTAAATGACAAAAACATGTGTTTTAAGCGAAATGTGGTGTTATACATAGGACATATAGCTGCATCATAATTGCAGTTTCTTGCTAATGCCGGGTAGTTGTCTGGTAACCGTTACTAAGGAGAGATTGGGTGGCAAAGTGTCCTTATTTTAATGATCATAGAATGGTCCATGCATAACATACATATGTATGCACAGTTTCAAACAGGTGCCACCATTGAACATATACAGCATTATGCGACTAGATATTGTATAAATTAAGGGAACACTACCACTTAATGGTTAGTGCAGTGGTGTCATCCGTTCATTTGTGGTACTTGATTAGCAACCGTTGATACCTTAAATAATTAATTTCATTCGATCTCTCTAAAATTCTTGTCGGATATATCTCAAATTTCACATTAGGGTATTATCGTCATCAAAAACGCAATCACTGGCATTGGGTTATGACATACCATGCTATAATTGCCTTTTCCAGTCAATTCGGGGTAGTTGCCTAGCAACCGTTACCAAGATGCTGCCGCGTGTCAAAGTCTTCCGATTTTATAATGATCAGTGATCAATGGGGGGGGGGGGGGGGGGGGGGGGGGGGGGGACCTGTAAAGTTCCATACCTGTGTCACAAATTAAACATAACCAACATCATCCAACAAGACACTATAAAATTTAAAGGAAAATCCCACAAGGAGCCCAGGGTCAGGGTGTCGGTCGTGGTAGGGCGTCAGGGTTCAAATGGTTAAGGGTAACTACTCATCAATGAGTACAGAAAGGATTATATAGCACAAGTACATCTTTTAAGGTCAAATTCTGAATCATGTAATTTGACTATATATTGAAGACAAAGTAGTGCTACGATGTTTTTATTATTTATAGTTAGTAATTAGTTGATAATGGACCAACAACCATTAGGCCAATGAAAACTACATGTAAATGTCTGGTTTCGGTTACATGTCAGAAAAAATTAGGGTCGGTAGGTAGGCTTGAATTAAAAAAAGTAAAATAATATTCTTATGGCTTTTCGTATTTTCTGCAAGATGTTGATAACATTAAATTTGATTTGCTTTGTATAAACTGCAATGAACGCAATACTTTGACACAAAACAATTCTGAAACATTCAAAATTATTATTTTATAAAAAATTCACTGAAAATCATGAACAAAATGTTAGGGTAGGAGGTTTAAAATAGTGTAGGCAGGGAAACCAGAACCAAATATTTTTTACTTTGGCCTTAGGTAAAGAGATAGCGAACACCAGATGAATGAAATGGAATTGAACTCTGTTATGGTTCTAGAGTGGCTCAACTTTAACCCTTTGATGACTGAAGCCTTCCCAGAATTTTTGCGAAAACTCTGTGCCAATGCATTCTCTTATATATGCGAGTCGCTCATAGGGTGCCTTGCATATATAAGAGAATGCATTAGCCTAACAATATTTATTTTGATCTTGTAAGCCATTGCGTTCTCTTATATAAATGCGAGGCTCCCTATGGGAGACTCACATATATAAGAGAATGCACTGGCACAGGGTCTTTAATGCTGCACAAGCACAGCTCCTGTCACGAAAGGGTTAAAAGTCACGTGCATGAAAATGAAAATAGGGAGCTCCTTATCAGTGAATTATACACTTTTCATTCATCTTACTTCCACCCCAAGATCAAAATAATTCTGTGATTAAATTTGGTTTAAAACTGCCATGGGCCTTCAATAGGTACATGCATATATACAAAAGGCAAATCTACAAATCAATAATACAACAGGGTATTTACTAATGTAGCTATACACAAATTTCAAGGCTAAAAAGAACAGTGTAGCTTGTGTTAAATATGGCATTATTGGTTTTATTATTTTATCAAGCTGTGAAAATGTGTAACATGTTTTTAGTATTCAGACTTCAGTTCAGACTATCTCCAATGTTAGGAATGTGAGATACAACTAGTGCAGGTTGATTCAGAGAATCAAGATACATAATGCTGAGATCAGATACATGTATCGTATCGGGTCATATTATATCGTGTATCCTGATATGCCCAAATGTTTCGGATGTGGGAGGGGGACATCTGTACATTTTCCCCCCAACCACAAACCCTGCCTCAAACAATTTGTTCTTGAAAAAAGATAATTTCTTGCCGTTTCATGACTATATAAAGCAAAATAAGCGATAAAACCATAAAAGGAATTTTTTGTCATGTATGTGCTCGGCTGGGAGAGGGTATCCAGACCTGGACATCTCCCCCACCCCAAAACCTGATTCAAACTACTTTTTCTTGCAAAAAGCTAACTTCCCACCGTTGAAGCGATAAAACCATTTTAGAAATTAGAGGAGTTGAGATATCCAGGCCTGGACATTCCCCACCCCGCCCCCAAACCCCGACTGAAAGAAATTTTTCTCGGAATAAATTAATTTCTCCCTGTTTCATGACTATAAAGCAAAATAGACAATAATACAATACATATGTGATTTTTTTTGTCATGTAGATGCTGGGTGGGGGAATATCCAGGCCTGGACATTTACCATCCCAACTCAACTCCCCACCGCCACCCAAAGTCTGACTAGGAAAACATTAATTTCTCGCTGTTGAATGACTATATAGAGCAAAGTAAGCGATAAGACCATAAGAGGATTTTTTGTCATAATTAAGTAGCCTGATCAGTGGTTTGTGGGGATTAACAAAATTTACTTCCAAAAAATGTATTCTAACACATTGCATTTTTCTCAGCATTTCAGGCCATACTAATAATTTTTTGTCATGGGGGGGGGGGGGGGAGATATGACATGTACTAATGTACTGTGACTGTATTACATTATGCATAATGCATGTACGTGTACTAGTTATTGAACCATTTAAAGACAGGGAATGAAAGCCACATACTCTACTTACATTCAGCTACAAAAAACAGAAGTTTATTGTAAGTGATTTGCATTTTAACCCTTTACCCAACAGAAGGGCCCTGTGCCAATGCATTCTCTTATATATGCGAGTCGACCATACGTCGCCTCGCATATATAAGAGAATACATTGGCTTAACACATTAAAAATTATAAAATTGTTAAAAAATGTAAGAAAAAATGGTAAAAAGTGTTAAAAAAAGTTTTTTTTTTAGGCCAATGCATTCTCTTATATATGCGAGGCGACCTATGGTCGACTCGCATATATAAGAGAATGCATTGGCACAGGGCATAACTGTAACTATCACAATGTGGTCAAGGAGCCGGTTCCAATGATATCCATATTTGTATGGTTCTATTGAGACAGACCGAAGATATTTTAGGCTGTTGAAGCTTTATTTGGCCGGTTTTGGCCGGTTTGTTGGGTAAAGGGTTAAAGCAATAAATTGTGCGTATATTAAATCTCACCCTATTGTGACTTTATCAATGCAAAAAAGTCACGGATGCTATCACATGCATTAGGTAACAAAATAATTTAAGATTCCTTCACAACTTGAGTTGATCCTGTTGATAGAGCCGATGAAAACATTTCTAAAGAAAGTATAAATTTCTAAGGCCAAATATTTTTCAAAAGCACACGCCAACGAGGTCCTCTGCTTCTGCCCCAGCTAGCTCAGAGTTTAATTTCAGTTGCCTGAGGCCATTATAACCTGAACAGATGTGCATACAAGTTAGCTGATAAATTTCACCATTCCATGTGATATGTTTCGTCAAAAATCATCCAATAAAATATGATTTTGTTTTACTCAGTTTGCAGTTGCAATACAACAGTTACCAATTTTTAAATGAATCGGAAATTTGAATCAGGAAATGTGTCTATTCGATCTCACTGGTATAAAGAGAGGCCGATCATGATCGGCAGATGTTAACCCATCCCTTGGCGATAGTAAATTACTATGATCAGAATCATAAATGAGAGTTTTGATGTTGAATTATAGAGTATACTGTTATGTACTATTATAGACAATGTACATAACAGAAATTATTGGAATTTATGGGTCACTCGCATTTATATAAGAGAATGCACTGGAACATGATATGTAATGCTGCACCACCACAGCCTTGGGTTAAATGTGAAAAGGTGACCTGGACATGGAATACTCGGTCAAGAGATTCCAATTTAAGTTTACAATGATAATGTATCAAATTCTACCAACAACAGCCATAAAGATAAGACACCGCACTGCTGATCCATTAGTAACAATTATACATCAGAGCTGTCAACAAATCACAGGCACTGTTTATGTTGAAGTCTGGCATCTCTATTTAACCAATAACATTTATAATGACATCAGACCATCTGTAGAGTGATGTTCTAGTCTACTGTTAATAGCATGTGATGTGTATTGTTGAAACTTTAAAATAAATTAGATATCATACCATAGCTTTCTTTATCTGCACATTGGCATAAGAGACATCAGAAAATAATATAGTCATATTAATAGCTAAGTAGTCCAAAGGCATAGGATGGAATTGGTGAATTGGGTTTAATGTCGCTCCAAACAAATTTACCAGTACATAACACAATATTTTGGACCGATTAAAACCAAATTTGGTGTGCTGACTCGGGGTACCCTTGGCGGAGTTATAATGGTGTTATTATTTTTATGAGTGAATATTTGTCCGAAAAAGGGCCATAACTCAGTTAAAAATAGTCGGATCAAACCCATATTCGAACTCGATCTGTCTTTTGGGCTGAGAAATTCATATACAAAAGTAGGTTCCGATCAGATAGAAAATGTTTGAGTTATCGCACCATGCATAAAGTGTCTATGGACAGACAGACAGACGGACGGACGAACGATGAGTGGTCAATCCGGACATTGACACTATGTTTACCATACTATGGTCTGGGTAAACATAAAAAAGATAGCACGAGTATTTCGTAACAATTCAAAATTTTCTCATGAGTAAAAAGATTGCACATGCAAGATTTCGGTAACTTGTACGCAGACCTGAGAAACAGGAATTTGACTATGCGTGGCCTTATAGTTTTTCAAAATAACAGCATGAGCACCTGAAAGAGACTTGTTTTTTTTTTTTAACATTAAAATTTATTATGCGAGTCAAATAAATTACACACATGCGCACTTGAACATTAATGTACATTTGTACTTCAAATAATTGGAATAATATTTTTGCAAGTCAACATGAGATCAATTATTAAACAGCAGTGGAAGTGCACTCTCTGGACAATACTTCTATATATGTTAAAACCCACTTAATATTGATTGATTGATTTTATTCTCTACAATAATGACAATGATAACAAGAGCACTGCTACAGTGTCATAATACTCCCACTCCCAGCCAAAACCAATAAAATTTTAAGAAATGGCCCATAAGGCTGGTGAGAATCATTGGACAAAACCCTGATTCACAGCTTATATTTTCAACCAATTCATCTACATACCAACTTTGGTGGTGATCAACCAACTCTAACTGCAGTTATCCACAGGAAACCATGATAACCCGAATTTTCCAAGTCAAAAAAGTTCCCTAACTTCAGCTGATAACTTTGGTAAAAATGGGCAAACTTGACCTGTACATTATGGTTTCAAATCTGCATACTAAATTTCATTCCATATTGTTCAGTAGAATTAAAGTTATCATCTAATATGGAAGGGTAGATAAACCAAAAACATCAAGCCTGAGTTTAGTGTGCCTGTCATTCTTAGAATAAGGTCCCCAGAGGCTGAATTTAGTGACGCTATCCAGCACAGTGGGCTAGCATCACCAAATTCTCCCTCTGGTGATCTCATACTGCATGGCCTCATCTGCTAGGGGAGACATAAGACTCAGATTAAGTTCCCAAATGGTGAATATTGTGATGTACACCCATTGCGAACCTTGATGATGCAATGTGTCATCTGCCAATTTGTGGATCTAGAGAAACTAAACTAAAAAAGAAATATAATCTATGGGAAGAAGTTTTTAAACTTTCCAGAGAAGATGAGGCCTCATTCTGCAAATGACAGGCACACTAAACTCAGGCTTGAAAAACATATTACATTCATATCTTAAAACAGATGTATAATAACACAAGAATGATGGACAAGTACTGGTAAACAAGGCTTATTGTACAGGAGCAACATGACCATGGTTTGTTGTCTTTTGGCTGCCCCTAGCAAGATGATATGTGACCCGCCATATCAAATCCAGTCGTAAGTCGGGATTTTTTTTACCCTGTGCCAATGCATTCTCTTATATATGCGAGTCGACCATAGGTTGCCTCGCATATATAAGAGAATGCATTGGCCTAACAATTTTTTACAATTTTATTAATTTGTTCTTGTATTCTTTAACAATTTTATAATTTCACCCATACAGAGCCCCAGACTAACATGAGAAGACAACACTCTTCTATATGCTTCTATATATGTGTGGGGCTCCCTGCAGGGTAATGGATGTTTTTTATTTTATGTCCTAAAAATTGTAAGAAACATTTATTTAAAAAACATGATAAAAAATTGTTAGGCCAATGCATTCTCTTATGTATGCGAGGCGACCTATGGCCGACTCGCATATATAAGAGAATGCATTGGCACAGGGTAAAAAAATCCCGACTTACGACTGGATTTGATATGGCGGGTCACATATAGAAACCTTCATTAAACTGCTTTCAAATTCACATATTTGATTCACAGTGGCACTTATCTGCCAAATCTTGTCATTTTATAACCATTTCATGACTATAACAGCCATGTTCTTTCTGGACCAAACTGCTGCTCAGAACATCGCTGTCCCAAAATAATGAGCAGAGAAACTCAGCTCAGAGAGGGGGTTTATGGGCAAACATTCTCATTTGCAGAATTAGATCCCAGAGGGTAAATTTAGTGACACTATCCTGCATAGCGGGCTAGCATCACTAAATTCGCCCTCTGGGGATCTCATTCTGCTAAGGCCTCATCTTCTCTGGATAGTTTCTTTATTATCAAAGTTCTAAAGAAATTTCTTCACATAGATTCTATTTCTTTTTTAGTTTAGTTTCTCTATATCCCCAAAGTGGCAGGCGAGATAATCGAAGTTCAAAATGGGTGTACATCACAATATTCACCATTTGGGAACTTCAATCTGAGTCTATGTCTCCCATAGCAGATGAGGCCATGCAGAATGAGGTTCCCAGAGGGTGAATTTAGTAATGCTAGCCCGCTATGCAGGATAGCATCACTAAATTCACTCTCGGGGACCTCATTCTGCATATGACAGGCACACTAAACTCAGGCTTGGTACTGATTAGGTTAAACACATTAATCTAAATTAAATATGGTTAGCAAAAATTCAGACTGGAACTCCGTGTGCATACTTAGTGATTTACAAATACTCACTAGATAGAGGTAGTGGACATCCAACAGAGTGGAGACACTTTACGAATGCATCATTTCCTAGAGCCGTTAAGACATTTGCTCCCATCCTTGTCATTATCTTCATACTGGCGACCACATAGGCAGAATCGGTTAGCTCGATTCCTATCTTTGACAATGGAGAACCAACTGGTCCCATGCTAAATGGTATCACATACATGGTCCTTCCTGAAAAGAGAAGCCAACAAGAGTGAATCTCAGTGATCAAGCGAACCTATTTGTTCTTCATTAATTTGTACTTAAAGACATATAATGGACTTGTTCGGGGTGCATGAAATTGGTAAGTTAGTACTCAGGCATTATGCCAACCTGGGGAATGTAGCATTCTACTTTATTATATTTTCAGTAACTATTTCTGCAAAAATAATAATCATATCCCCACTCCCGGAAGTGCCACGATGTTATCCTACTCCCAGAGGTTTATCCTACTCCCAGCGATGACGAACTATTTATCCCAACCTCGCACGTTCCGAATTACGTAATTCGAAGTGCACGTTTTGGGTTACTCCCCTTACACCAAAATAATTGTCTCAGTTCCAGTGCATAGTCAGATAACACAAAATACATCACCAAAAACACAGACCACCAATGTGTTATCGACATCAAATTCCAGCTCAGTGAATTTGCAGGATCAACACCAACTGGGAAACATTTTTGGTTACGCTACACTTCGGAATCCAAAGATCGAAATCGCGATAAACAATTGTTCCCACAAGTGCATTCGCACCAAGAAAATGAAAACAGTGTTGAGATCCACTTCAGTATCTTCAAGCAGTTCTACTTCAAATTCCACTGATATTCGAGTGCATATTCCAAATAAAAGTGAGCAGTGATATCTCATAGAACTAGGAACACTTATCCACACAATGACATTCCAAACAGTTACTAATTTAATCAATAAAGTGTGTTGTTTGTTTGAAAAATTCCTCCGAAAATCCCCTTTGAAGTTGGTGGCAATAGGAGAAATCAGTCAATGAAATGACATCACGTTCCTTATACGGGGTAAAATACTATGGCGCGCGCGGCTATAGTAAAAAATTCATGAATGAGTGACGTAATCGATTTACCTTATTTGGGTTGTTATCTTATCATTGCGCGTAATTTAACGGAAACATTTAGGTCAATATTCAGAATCGGAACATCTTCTCAATGCATTTTATTAGAGTTGTGTCGTGACAAACTGTTGTGGAAAATATAATAAACACAATATTTAACTGTCATCAGCGACGAACGAAGTTTCTCCTCTCGTGAGATGCGAGGATTATTTTTCACTCGGCTAACGCCTCGTGAAAAATAATCCTGGGCATCTCACTCGAGGAGAAACTTCGTTCGTCGCTGATGACAGTTAACTATTGTCTATAACATCACAGACAATTTCAAAGAAATCGACCATACCACTCCATAGAAAACATCATCTGAACTACGCCCAAATGTAAATATTTACATCTCGATTCGGGATGCTACTATCAGCGATAATCTAACACAAATGATTTCTCCATCGAGAGTCATTGCAATTAATTAATATATAAGAATGACCATGTGTATCCTCAATTTGGATTAATATTCATAATAAATAAACTACTTTGAGCAAGATTATCCTTAATTTATATTTTATCACCCTACCAGAGTGCTTCACATCACTTTAATTATGCTGTTATCATGTCATAATCAGTGGTTGGCTCAATGATTGCAAGAAAAGCTTGCCCATGCCGAAAACGTAACTATGGATATCTTAAAACAAACTGATAGAAAGAACACAAATTTTAGTGACATACAGTAATGCTCTAATTAATCGACCTCTTAACCACAGCAGAATTATGGGTAACTTTTCAGGATTTAGTCGGAAATATGGCTTGTTGCCATTCATTGGAAAGCTCTCAGTGAGAGCTTTCCAATGAATGGCAACAAGCCATATTTCCGACTAAATCCTGAAAAATTACCCATAATTCTGCTGTGGTTATTAATATAATAAAGGAGATGATTATTTAGGACATTACTGTACAATGTGAAGAATGTCAGACAACTTGACAGAACACTACGACATTGCATGCTCTCAACTCAAAGAACTCATAATTCTGCTGTGGTTAAGAGGTCGATTAATTAGAGCATTAATGTATTCGTAATTCTTATCAGTAGTTAATTATGTGCAAGGTGTCAAATGATCAGGCCTCAAATTATGGTGCTGGTCATTTGCAGAAGGAGGTCCCCAGAGGGTGAATTTAGAGAAGCTACACCACTCAGCGGGCTAGCATCAACAAATTCATCATCTGTGGACCTCATTCTGCATGGCCTCATCTGCTATGGGATAACTGGACATAGTTTTAAGTTTCAAGATGGTGATGTGCACCCATTGGGCACCTTGATTATGCATTATGCCATCTGCCAATTTGGGGATATCGAGAGACAAAACTAATGAAAGTGACAATGACACTGTAGCTCAACTTAGGTAGGGGAATAATTTAATGGTTGACAGTAAATGGAGGAATAGGTGCTAATAGAAATGTCTAACCTGCGCCAAAGGATTTAGTGATGCAAAGAGTAAAATACAAGATGGCTGCTGGTGGCTATTTGTTTGGCCAATTGACCCCAAAAGAACTCGTTCCCATCTACGTATAATTGTTAACATCCATGACAAATTTTATGAAGATCTGACCAAAGCTACGACCTACAAATTTCATGATGATCAGACGAACAGTACGACCTGTAGACCGCGCCAATGGATTGAATTTTGAAATCCAAGATGGCCGCTGGCAGCCATGTTTTTTGGCCAAATGACCGCACAATGATTCGTTCCCATCTACATGTCAATGTCAACATTCATGACAAATTTCATAAAGATTAGACCAAAGGTACAACCTGTAGCCCGTGCCAAAGGATTTAGTCATGCAAAGAGTAAAATCCAAGATGGCTGCTGGTGGCCATGTTTTTTGGCCGAACGACTCCAAAATCACTCATTCCCATCTACATGTCAGTGTTAACATCCATGACAAATTTAATAAAGATCAGACCAAAGGTATGACCTGTTGCCCACGCCAAAGGATTTAGTAATGCAAAGAGTAAAATGCTGGTGGCCATGTTTTTTTACCGAATGACTCCAAAACGACTCGTTCCCATCTACATGTCATTGTTATAATTCATGACAAATTTCATGACCATCTAACCAAAGCTACGACCTGTAGCCCGCACCAAAGGATTTAGTCATGCAAAGAGTAAAATCCAAGATGGCTGCTGGCGGCCATGTTTTTTGACCGAATGACCCCAAAACGACTCGATCCCATCTACATGTCATTGTTATCATTCATGACAAATTTCATGATGTTCAGACAAACAGTACGACCTGTAGCCCGCACCAATGGATTGAATTTTGAAATCCAAGATGGCCGCCAGCGGCCATGTTTTTTGGCCGAATGACCCCACAATGATTCGTTCCCATCTACATGTCAATGTCAACGTTCATGACAAATTTTATAAAGATTAGACCAAAGGCAACCTATAGTCCGCGCCAAAGGATTTAGTCATGCAAAGAGTAAAATCCAAGATGGCTGCTGGCGGCCATGTTTTTTGGCCGAACGACTCCAAAATCACTCGTTCCCATCTACATGTCAGTGTTAACATCCATGACAAATTTCATAAACTTCCGACCAATACAACGACCTGTAGCCCGCGCCAAAGGATTTAGTCATGCAAAGAGTAAAATCCAAGATGGCTGCTGGCAGCCATGTTTTTTGGCCGAACGACACCAAAATCACTCGTTCCCATCTACATGTCATTATTAACATCAATGACAAATTTCATGATGATCAGACGAACAGTACGATCTGTAGCCCGCGCCAATGGATTGAATCTTGAAATCCAAGATGGCTGCCAGCGGCCATGTTTTTTGGCCGAATGACCCCAAAATGACTCGTTCCCATCTACATGTCAATGTCAACATTCATGACAAATTTCATAAAGATCAGACCAAAGGTACGACCTGTAGCCCGTGCCAAAGGATTTAGTCATGCAAATAGTAAAATCCAAGATGGCTGCTGGCGGCCATGTTTTTCGGCCGAACGACCCCAAAATCACTCGTTCCCATCTACATGTCATTGTTAACATCCATGACAAATTTCATGATGTTCCGATCGAAGCTACGACCTGTAGCCTGCGCCAAAGGATTTAGTCATGCAAAGAGTAAAATCCAAGATGGCTGCTGGTGGCCATGTTTATTGGCCGAACAACCCCAAAATGACTCGTTCCCATCTACATGTCAATATTAACATCCATGACAAATTTCATGATGATCAGACGAACAGTACGACCTGTAGCCCGCGCCAATGGATTGAATTTTGAAATCTAAGCGGCCATGTTTTTTGGCCGAATGACCCCACAATGATTCGTTCCCATCTACATGTCAATGTCAACATTCATGACAAATTTCATAAAGATTAGACCAAAGGTACAACCTGTAGCCCGCGCCAAAGGATTTAGTCATGCAAAGAGTAAAATCCAAGATGGCTGCTGGCGGCCATGTTTTTTGGCCGAACAACTCCAAAATCACTCGTTCCCATCTACATGACAGTGTTAACATCCATGACAAATTTCATAAACTTCCGACCAAAACAACGACCTGTAGCCCGCGCCAAAGCATTTAGTCATGCAAAGAGTAAAATCCAAGATGGCTGCTGGCAGCCATGTTTTTTGGCCGAACGACCCCAAAATCACTCGTTCCCATCTACATGTCATTATTAACATTCATGACAAATTTCATGAAGATCAGACCAAAGGTACAACCTGTAGACCGCGCCAAAGGAAATTGTTGACGGACACATGGACACACGCACACACGGACGACGGACGCCAAACCATGGCAATAGCTCAAACTTACAAAAGTAAGTTGAGCTAAAAATGAAAAAGAAACTGAAAAAACTTTTTATAACAGTTATACTTTCCAGAGAAGATGAGGCCTGATCAGAATGAGGTCCCAAGAGGGTGAATTTAGTGATGCTAGCCCACTGTGTCTCTGGAGACCTCGACATTCTACAAATGTCCAGCACCATATTTTGGGGCCTGCAAATGTTATTTCCAACAAACAGTCTTAGTAGGATACTTGCTGAATTATTAATCAAACATTGTCTACAATTGCTTTTATACAGTAATCCCCTAAATAATCGACTCCTTAACCACAGCAGAATTATGGGTAACTTTTCAGGATTTAGTCAGAAACATGGCTTGTTGCCATTCATCGGAAAGCTCTCACTGAGAACTTTCCGATGAATGGCAACAAGCCATATTTCCAACTAAATCCTGAAAAGTTACCCATAATTCTGCTGTGGTTAAGGAGTCGATTATTTACAGCATTACTGTACCTGTAAATGATGTGGACAATCCATTCAGATTTGAAAGGGTTAAGTGCAAGTTGTGATCTGGTAAGTGACAAATTTGCACTGATCCAACATCAATCTGAGCACTGAGCGGTTGTCTTCAGGAACGCAGCTACCTTTTATTTAATTATTTATGGAAGCAATAATTGATCCTTCCCCAGCAGACAGGAAGAAGGGACAAACTGATCAGTGAGACCCCACAGGGAATCATGAGAAATTAATCACAGATTCCATGAGACAAGTGTGCTAGTGGCAGAAACAAAGAATCTCAGATCCATGTGTTACATGTCCTGAGAACTACAGTAATGCCCTAAATAATCGACTCCTTAACCACAGCACAAGATCACTTATCCAGGGTTCGCCATGGCCATCCATGGAAACACAATACAGTACTAGTAATGCTCTAAATAATCTACTCCTTAATCACAGCTGAATTATGGTTAACTTTTCAGGATTTAGTCGGAAATATGGCTTGTTGCCATATTTCCGACTAAATCCTGAAAAGTTACCAATAATTCTGCTGTGGTTAAGGAGTCGATTATTTAGTTCATTACTGTACAATGTGAATAATGTTAGACAACTTGACAGAACACTATGACATTGCATGCTCTCAACTCAAAGAATCTTGAAGGTGCTTCATTTGATTTGACTGTTTTGACACCATAAACGTATTTTTACTTTTTCTATACCAGTAAATAATGAGATCAATTACATGAGCCTATTCCTGTGAGGCTTCGAGAGACAGATATTGACATTCAAGATTTTAAATATTTTAATTTTGGATGGGCGTAGATTCCAAAGAATCCATTTACAGTACTTAATCCAAGTTCCTGATCCGGTGAAAACTGCAACATCACAGGAAATCATGAGAAATTAATCACAGATTCAATAAGACAAGCGTGCTAGTGGCGGAAACAAAGAATCTCAGACCCACATGCACATGTCCTGAAAACTATAATGTGAAGAATTTTAGACAACACTACCACATTGCATAATCTCAACACGAGAATAAAGATGGTGCATATCTTCTGAGCCACAATTATAACAACAACATAACTTTTAAAACACCCAATTTCAAGACATTTTGCTGTGAACAAACAGTCAAAACTGAAGATTGGATACATTATTTGTCAATAAAGACCATCTTTAAAGTTGCTTCATGGCACAATAAACAGGGGCGCCGGAAGCATCCAAGGGCAGGGGGGGCAGAGCCTACAAAAAGGGCACTTTTCCGCAAAAAAGGGCATTTTCTCCGCAAACTGGGAAAATAACCATAAATTCATTGTGGCAAAAATCCCTATTTTAATGGTATTTGTCGGTTTTTATGGCCGTTTTGTGATAAAATTGACAAAAAATTAATATTCCTTGTGAAATTGGTGGTATTTGGACCAAAAAAGTCACATTTTGCTATAAAAACACGAGATTAAACACACAAAAAGCTTTTCTGTCTCCAGAAAAAGGGCAAGTCCTGCCCCCGCTCGCCCCCCATGGTCAAGGGCAGGGGGGTCAGCTGCCCCCCTCTTCTGGCGCCCCTGACAATAAAAGTACTATTTTTATTTTTTTTATACCACAAAATAATGAGATCAGACTGATGACTCAGTTATAAAAGTATACATTGGAATGGTCTATTATTCATCTGGAGGGGTTTTCAGGGAAAACAAGCAGCTGACAGATAATACAAGTACAGAAGAAGTCCTCCCGGTATTTATTGGAGGGAAATAAACAGCCTACCGGTATGGTCATCTGTTGAACTTATTATCTGAACATTTCCTGTGAACATTTTCCATCAATGAGTATTTTGTATAGAAAAGGTTCAAGGTACTCAATCCGATTTGATGGTCCCCATATAATCAGATTCCGACAACAACATTTTTAGAAATTCCGCTTCAGTTATCAGAATCGATTAATTGCATGCCCAAAAATAATGCTAACCACTGTCAACTATATAGTATAAAATTGCCCGAAACGTGTTATTTATCAACATGTTGTTCGACAAAATTTGGCATTATTATCAACACAAAGCCTCTTGATTTTACAGTTATCCATCTTCATCCGCAATTTGGTCGGAGCCTGTTGGCTTGTCGACTTCTTACTGGGCCACTAATAAGTCTCGATGGTGAAAAAAAATAGATTTCAAAAATCGATATCTAATAACTCTGAGCTTTGATAGGTGGGTTCCTCAACTCAAATGAAATATTTTTGACCCCCGAATCCAAATAAATTGTAATTGATCGGCGCTTGATCGGATTATGCATCTTTAGATATTGAATTGAATTGATTAGCTCATAATTTGAATGAAAAACACACAAGTAAGTAACAGTGAAGAATTAGTATAGATGGTTGAACAATTCTGCACAGTGCCAAGCAGAGACCTCCAACCCTCTTCTGTTACCACTCAAGTAAATCACCTCAGCAAATCAATGCTCATTAAGGCAATGAGCATAGAATTAAATCAATCAGTAGATGGTGATATAATGTAAGGTTGCATTATACTAGTATCTATGTTCCCTTACGCCATTGTTGAAAATCAATGAAGAACATCATAATGTACATAGATTCAAGGACGGTACTATCTGTTGTCTATAGAAATATTGAATCATGTATATAAATGCCTGAGTATGAAACTAATTTACTCTATATAAATAATAGTACACAGTAGAGACATAGTGTAGGGCTTATATGAAATCTTCTCCTCTTTGGCTACATGCCCGTCCCCAATAAGTGAGGGAGGGGTATAGGTCAGACAGGAATGGTTGGAGAGAGAGAGGGAGAGAGAGGGGGAAGGAGAATTTAGAAGACAAGAGGGGGACAGAAACATAGTTCTGACCAGATGGAATTTTTCAAAACTAACTAATAGGAAATGGTACAGCAGAACATAATTCAAATGTTTGGAATATCTGCTTGTAAGGGATGTGGATATAGGATCCCTGTTGACCAGTGCAGGTGTCCACCTTGGAATTTGCAACAGCATCCCCTGCTTGTGACTAGAGGGTCTCAGTCGGAGGGGGATTTTTTGCCATGAAATTTCCAACAGCCTGACACCTCCCCCAAGGTTGGAAAATTTCCAAATGATGGTCATTTTAGACCAAAGTAGAATCGCATGCAACTGTTGGTCTAAAAACAACAAATTGTCCAGTAATTACTGGTTGGAAATTTCAACCTAAATGTGGTGTAAAATTTCCAACTAATTCATGAAATTTCCAACTATTGAAAATTTTGACCAAAGTCTACAAACAACATATTTCATAATAACAGCCTACGTTTGGTCATACAACTAATGATGTACCCAGCACGATACAGAACATATTGGCCAAAGATACTTCCACACCCAAAGCCCCAACCTGTTGATAAATCCCTGATTATGTTTTTGACAGTATATAAAGACAGGCACAGGACCAAATAATGCCGTAGAGGTGGACATTTTGTTCTGTAAAAAATTAAGTGCTTATTAGTCACGAGAGAAAGAAAAATATTAACCCTATGAAGACTGGAGCTTCCTGATTTTTTGCAAAAACCCTTTGCCAATGCATTCTCTTATATATTTGAGTCGTCCATAGGCACCTCGCATATATAAGAGAATACATTGGCCGAACAACAATATTTACCTTGATCTTGTAAGCTAGTGCATTCTCTTATATATGCGAGGATCCCTATGTGAGACTCACATATATAAGAGAATGCACTAGCACAGGGTCTTTAATGCTGCTCCAGCGCAGCTCCCATCATGAAAGTGTCAACAGACAACATTTCTTAGTAAAAAATAAATTTGAGGTAAATGTATCTCAGACTAGGGACTAGCCTAGGAGTTTCAAATTGGGAGAAGTCACTTCTCCCTGTTTTCTTATTAACCCTTTACCCAACAAAACGGCCAAAAACGCCCAAATAAAGCTTCAACAGCCTAAAATATCTTCGGTCTGTCTCAATAACACCATACAAATATGGATATCATTGGAACCGGTTCATTGACTACATTGTGATGGTTACAGTTATGCCCTGTGCCAATGCATTCTCTTATATATGCGAGTCGACCATAGGTCACCTCGCATATATAAGAGAATGCATTGGCCTAAAAAAAAATTCTTTAACAATTTTTTAATTTTTTTCTACATTCTTTGACAATTTTATCATTTTTAATATGTGTTAAGCCAATGCATTCTCTTATATATGTGAGGCGACCTATGGTCGACTCGCATATATAAGAGAATGCATTGGCACAGGGCCGTTCTGTTGGGTAAAGGGTTAATAGGGGGAAGTAGGCTGTTGTCAGAGAGAAGTAATAAAGGCTGAAGTTCAATTAACACCCCAATGTTCATCAGACTTCTATGATCCATTAAGTATTATGCAATACAAAAACCCATTTATAAAACCATTTGAATTAGTATTTACACTATTATAATCAGGAAATATACTTTAAATATGCTGTTTGGACAACATATGCATATGCATACTGGTATATGAGAGAAGTCACTTCTCCATTAGCATGATTAAAATAGGGAGAAGTGGCACAATTTAGGGAGAAGATATCTCCCTAGTCACCTTATAGGCTGGTCCCTCTTCCACCTGACATAAGTACTAGCATACCTTTCATACAACCAGGAAATCTCATACTCAGGGCATCATCCATGTCACTTGGTGACATCCAGTTGCCGAGTTGACTTTTAATACCATTTTTTGAGGAGGCCACTGTCTCATTTTCATTATCTGTCGAAATATATGTGAGCTTCTCAACTCGTGCCACATCAGCCGGGTCAGTTCGTGCCAGCCAGCTGAAAAACAGAAAACCCTTGAGAATGGGTGTGTGCGAGAAAGCCTAGCATACTCTTACATGTGGATGTTTGACTTTTATCATTAAAATTGTTGACAGACAGAACTACAGTAATGCCCTAATTAATCGACTGGTTAACCACAGCAGAATTATGGGTAACTTTTCAAGATTTAGTCGGAAATATGGCTTGTTGCCATTCATCGGAAAGCTTTCGGGGAGAGCTTTCCGATGAATGGCAACAAGCCATATTTCTGACTAAATCCTGAAAAGTTACCCATAATTCTGCTGTGGTTAAGCAGTCGATTAATTAGGGCATTACTGTACAGTAGGTGACAACCAAATTTTTTTTTTATGAAATGAAATTATTTTTTTTGCATATTTTGATGCTCTTTCAACACAAAATTGCATGACTCAATTATCAGCCTTCTGAAAAATATAATAAAATGTTCAAACTAAAAACAGAGAAAGATATAACAGTAGAAAACAAAAACATTGTATGGAAGTAGTGAACATTTGTATTTAGTACAGGGCAGTTATAAATTAAGACAAGTGTGCTACTTTAATAATAAGAAGAGCTCTGATCATCAATTTTGTATGCTTTGTTAGTGCACTGATGATACCATAATTTCTAAAGAGACGAAGGTTCTGAATATAATGAACACTTTCCATTTTAGGAATAGATACAAATTAATGCCTTAAAATTCATCCATTTTTGCAAAAAGCAATATGCCAGAAGTTGGGTGGGAGGGGGATATGGTGTGTTACCTGTTCCAAATTAGGAGCGGCTTGATGGGCATCACCTGAGAAAATTTAGAAAATTCAGTGCACTGAGAGCATATCTTAAAAAGTTTACCTTCTCCTGTATCTTCAATCAAGTAAACTCAATGAACATGTGAAGGACATCAGAATATAAATATTTATTATGCATGCATAGCTCTCAATATTGAAAAATTGACTGTTAACCCTTTGAGTGCCAGGGGCCGATCTCATCGGCCCTAAACCTACAAAATAAGTCTGTTAAAGAATATAAGAATAAATTATTAAAATTGTAATAAAAAAAAAAAAAAAAAAAAAATATTGTTAGGCCAATGCATTCTCTTATTTATGCGAGGCGACCTATGGTCGACTCGCATATATAAGAGAATGCATTGGCACAGGGTATATGGGTTGATACAAAAATCGACCTGGCACTCAAAGGGTTAACCAATTGAAGAAACACCCTACATGTACATGTATGATGATACTGGTATGACAATCTTTCTATATCAAAGGAGTGATATGTACATGTATGCAAGAATCAGAGTTGATTCTCATAAACATTTTAAGCCATGAAATTACGTGCACAATCCAGGGATTCTACTCACCAATTGTCATACTTTGGTAGTGGTTTTATCATGCCATCTTTCTGTAGTATATACATTAGAAGATCGTTTTCCTTTTCCGATCCATCGCAGATGTGAATGTTGTCTGGCTGACATAGTTTTATGTTGTCTTCCACGAAGTATCGGACATCTGTTGGTAATTTGTTCAGATCCCCATACAGCACGGCTGCATGCTGACCTCTGACATGATCTATTGCTGCTCTGAATTTAGGAAAACTTGCTGGCCTTTTCAGGGCATTACTGAAATTTCTGAAAAAGAATTAACAGACGATAAGAACAGGCTTTAGTGAGAAATATAAACAAGTGAAATGCCAAGCATGGTCTATGGCATTTTTTCAGTCAAAAAGCCACACACTCACTCATAAAGCCACAGAATGTACCATTTGGAATTTTTTTGGCAAAGGTGCATTGTGGGACCAGACACCCAAAGGTAATTAACACTTAAGTAAACTGTTCTGGGCACACCAAATGCCAGTTGTGGTAGGATCGTAAGAACGGAATACTAAGCTGACTAATGTATGGTGCCTTGGACAACAACAATCCTTAAAGTATTAAAATTGACCATCTATACCATGGTGTACGTCACCTCGGTAATGCCATGGTAGCATAATGCGGTAAACACCAACACCGCATTAAGGTTAGCACTTCAAAACTGCGATGCATCCGAGATTTAAAGCACTTTAACCCTTTGAATGCCAGGTCGATGTTTTTTATCAACCCATATACCCTGTGCCAATGCATTCTGTTATATATGCGAGTCGACCATAGGTCGCCTCGCATATATAAGAGAATGCATTGGCTTTAACATTTTGTTTTGTTTTGTTTTTTTTACAATTTTAATAATTTATTCTTATATTCTTTAACAGACTTATTTTGTAGGCTTAGGGCCAATGAGATCGGCCCCTGGCACTCAAAGGGTTAAAACAGAATTGTCCCAGTAACAACAGTAAAGACGTTACTAATATATTACGGTATGTGCACATTTTTGAATGCGACATGATTGGTCTTCATTGTAATCTTCTAGCTTAGTATCTCACAATGTAGCATGCCATGAACTTTACACGACTTTGAAGTTGCCGACAATTTTTCAGCTGTCAAATCATAAACTCCACCCATTACCTGGTGTCAGGCCGCATTGATTGGCAATACACATGCAGGAATACCGTATACTACCGGTAATACCGTGGTCATTTTCAGGGTATCACCCTGTTTTCAAGTCAATTACTTTGAGCAGAGCAGTGTATGTACATGTATATGTAATACATGGTTCGAAACTAACAATTGTAATCAGATGTAATCAAAAAGTAATCGATTACATTTACTAAAGTAATTGTAATCATAATTGATTACATTGGAAAAATTTAATCAGTAATCATAATCATGTAAATCACAAGTAATTGTAATCGATTACATTGGCATGTAATCGCCCCATGCAACCCTGACATGTATATACTCCAAATCTCCTCAGCGATTGGAGGAATAATACTAGACTAAAATGAAATAACCCATGTCATGTATATAATCCAAATCTCCTCCAGCGATGGGGGGAATAATACTAGACTAAAATTAAAATAAGTTGCATTAAAATGTGAATAATTAAAGAATTTGAAATTAAAATTTCTCCGAATTTTCTAATCCTTAAATACCAGGCTGAAAGTTTCAGGATGTCAAATAAAAAAACATGTATATTGTATAACAAAGAAACAAAAAACAAAGTAAACAAAAACATTACATATATTATGTGAGTCCAAATGTAAGCAACTACAGTTCACCACAAAACTGAAAAGTAATTTTCTGCTCAAACCATCAATCTTTCCTACACTGAATACTCAGTAAAATCCATACTTTTTAGCAGTGAATGGAAAGTTTTCGTAGTCAGATTTCAAAGAACCCATAATCCAAGTTCCTGATCCTGAGAATTCTCAAATATGTGACAAAACTAAACTGCAATATTGGATCACACTGATTTTAAGTTTATAATTCTCGCAGGAAGGTGGTTCCATTTATATAGTGTTAGAAGATCCCGTTTTTTCAAGACACACCCCTATAAAAAGCCAATTAATGATTCACCTGGACTAAATGAATTATGCAGAGTAATGGTAACTCTATGCAACCATCTTGACAGTGAGCCAACCAGCCTATCAGATAAGCAAGTCTCTAATCCAAAAGTCATGATCTCATTGATTGACAAGGCAGTCAAAGCCTATCAAACTAATACATCAGAAGATACCCAGCCTTATACACGATTGCATCAGAATATTCATGGATTTATATTGGGAAATTATTTCGTCATGCAGTAGTAAAACACTCATATTCCATGGTTGATTTGACACCATGAATAAACCAGGATTACACAGCTCCATGCCTTGGCATTTTAGATTGTAAAATAATAAAGAGACCGAATGAGATAGATATAATCTAATTATTCTAGTACCGGGTATATACAACCTAGAACTTGAGGGATTGTCTCATTTGTAAGACAACCAATTATTTTATTTGGAAAATTCCTGGCTTAAGCTCATTTTTTTTCCATGAAATAATAATGTTCTAGTAACAAATTAGGACCACATGGCTAATGTTTTATTTGGAAAATTCCTGGTTTAATATTAATTAGGAGCGAACCTAATTATTTTCCATGAAATAATAATATACTACCGGTAGTAACACATAGCACTTTTAGAACATTTTATATCAGAGATGATATATTTTGTTGAATAAGTTCATTCAAAGAATAGTTACAATGGTTAGTTTTTTTATTCAGTTCTAATACCCCAGGAGGCTCAAAGTGCTTTCGAAATTCAATTTGGTGAGGTTTGGATTGAAAATCTTCTAACTTCGCCTGTCAAACATACATGTAGTAGACCATCATTCTCTGTGCCTGAGGTGGAAAAATATTTGCCAGTTTTCAGCCAGCTAAGTTCTATTTCCAAACGAAATCCGAACAACATTCCAGAACGATTTTGTTAGTTGTCGGTGAAATATGAAAATTGTAGGGGTGTAACGACACATCAATGTATCATGATGCGCACATCGGCGATAGGATCATCGATATGAGGACCCCCATATCGTCAGTCAGCAATATGGGCCATTCCCTCCTTTAGTGATACACCACAGCATGGTAAAATAAGGTAATTTCCACAGGATGTGACAAACATGGCTTTAATACACATAATAGATCTTCAATTTTAATAATTTCAGTGTTCTGTACATGTACCATAACTTGTTTGACGTATGTTACTACAGAGTGCCACAAAAGCAAGCACACAATTTGTGTTCTTTTCATATTGTTGACATCCGTGTTCTGTTCATATTTTGTTGACATCTGGGTACAGTACTTTAACTGGAACCATTCAATTTTTTCCAGGAATTCAACTACATTTTTATTTATAGATTGACCAACTTAGAAAGCTGTCATTTCCGAGAAGCACTACATGTGTTTGTGTGAACTGTGGTGTGACACGTTTATATTTCATAGAATCAATGAATGCATTGATTAATTAATCTTTCATTTCATATCCTCTGTTTGGAAAATAAGCAATTGAGAAAAATGGACTACCGTACTTAGAATACTAGAATTAACTTTTTTGCAATTCTAAGGGGCTCAAATATACACACACTGCATGACTATACATCACGGATCCCCATGCCTGAAACGGCTGGAAAAGATATCAAAGATAGTAGATACATCCATGAGGTTTTTATTAATTTTTAGTTCGTTGTATACATTAAATTGAACAACAATTGAAAAAATTTATATAAACCTTTGGGCAGAGACAAGTTTTAGCCTCATTTTTAAGTCACAAGTCAATAGCCAAATTACCATGTTACCAGATATCTCTAACACTATGACCTATTATTGTTGATTGCTCTCAGCTTGAGTGGAAAGACATCGATATCAACATTGAGCTACTTCCTTTATGTAACACTAACAGTTCATGGTAATAGCTTCTCACAAATATTTTGTTTGCACGCACCTATATGTTGATATTCTTGAAGCAGTATTGAACTCAATTAAATTAGTTCAGATGTTGTACTTTTTATAGCAGTTATTCATTTACAATTCAATTTGCTGAGAACGCTGTTCCCAAAATTTCCCTTCTAAAATTATGATGAAAGACATCTTTTGGACATTTTTATTGTTACATGTATATCATTTGCTTGATGTGGTCTTCAGTATAGATTCCTTCATGTGGTACGTGTACTAACTTAACAATTAAGTAGTTTTATGTATAGGTTCCTCCAAACTTTCCACCTCCTGACATAGCTCAGACATGGAAACCCTTTAAAGATGTACGGTATCTCTTCCGAGCCACAATTTCAACAACAACATAATTTTTATAAAAACCCAATATCGACTCGGAGACTATAAAAATTTTTTTAAAGAGACATAACTGAAGATTGGGTATATATTACCGGTATTTTGTCTACCAGTATAAAGCATTATTAACCCTTTCAGTGCCAAGTCCCGATTTTTGTATCAACCCATATTTCCTTGATCATTTATCAAATTTATTGATTATAATAATGTGATACATTAATGGAAAGAGCTCTATTAGCTCTTAGAGCTCTTTCCATTAATGTATCACATTATTATAAACAATAAATTTGAAAAATGATCAAGGAAATATGGGTTGATACAAAAATCGGACTTGGCACTGAAAGGGTTAAAGGCATCATAAAGTTGTTTATTCCAGGTTTATCTGATCAAATTATCTAAATATCTAATTATCAACATTTTGCATTGATGGAATGCTAACTAGATCATGTCATGAATCTCTACTCTTAGCTATGGGTGTTATAGCCACATTAGAGATACATGACATGATCTAGAGTGCTAACAAGATATAATTCTGCCTCCTGCCATGCTCCAAACATTTCCATGAGATCGCCTCATTCGCTTCTGTTATAATAAAAGGTAGCCAACCACAAGTCCCACGAAAAGGTGGCTGTTTATTAAGGATAGCTTTTTTAACTCTCAAAATTCATCGGATCATGACAAAATTCACTCTTGGACTTTGTCTTCTGAAACTTGAACCATGTACGCAATATCAAGAGATTCAGTTGAATTTAAAAACCATCATATTACAAAAAAATTAGTTTTCATCCAGAAACCAAAATAATCAACAAATTCTAAGTCGACAAGGACAATAACTCCACGAAAATGGGCAACCAGATACTAGTATGTCTCCTCGAGATCACATCCACATTGGTAGTTAGATTTCAAATCTCCTTTTTGATCAGTGGTATCAAGTGTTTATGTCTGTGATTAAATTGGCAGTGTGTGTCATTTATTTATGCATTTGTTAGCCATATAGTTAGAACTTCAAAGTCTTCATCCGTTCCACTCTCCTAACATTATTATGCAACATCAATGGAAGGCTTAATATATCTAGTTTTTATAATTTTTCTGCTCAAAGTCTAAATAACTCAAGTATCATTTTAAACACAAAATATGGAAAGCGAGCTAAAAATGTGCTCCCATGTGAAAATCTCTCTACACTTGTGATGCATAAAATTTGAAAAGCTGGCTACAGATGAGATCGCTGACTATGACCAGGTCAGCCAAAACTAGAGGTGGAATATGTCCTAATGGGATTAGGATACCCTCCATGGCAGCCAGTTTTATGCATTTTGAGAAAAATTTCTTAAGTCGAAAAATGCTGATAACTCCTCCCCAAAAAAGTTGGACTATCCTCATAAACACAGGTGCACAGGTTCTCATGGTACTAAATATCTGTGCACAGTTTCAAAAAAATTGACTGAAATGTAGCAATACAAGCTCGGACAAAATTCTGCATCTCGAGAAAATTTGGTATAAGTCGAAAAAGGTGATACCTTCATAAAAAAAAAGTTGGATGGACCTCATAACAGCAGGTGCACAGGTTCCCATGGTACTAAATATATGTGCCAAGTTTAAATTTTTTTTAGTTCTACGGACAGATGGACAAGCCAATTCCTATATACTGACCCCCCCTACCTCATTACAGGGGGTATAATAAACCTAGTAAATAATGCTCACATTCAACTTTCAGGTATCAAACTAGCTTGATGCATACATGTAAGCGAAATACTTGTATATATACTTTATATGCCACAGAAGGACTTTAATTCTGCATGAAAGTCAAGAATTGCAGTTCAAAATTCAGACCGACATAACCAGAACAATGTCAAATTTGAAGAATCAAAACAAACAACATTATTCAGTGCTGCATGTACACGTATATTAACAAGTTTGGTCTGAAATGTGCCATGTACTGAACGCATCGGTATGTTTTATACCTGGGGCAATTAATCCCTCCCTACTGTATCTTTGTTGTGAACAAGCATTTTTGTTTAATAATGTACTAAACCTCCAGGCACATTCTGCTCTCCTGAGTCATGTGGTGTTGAACAATGCCTTTTGATCCTTTACAAGTCTTTAATAAATAACAAGAGCATCGCTAGGGCATGGCAGAATACGCACATTATCCATTACTACCACAAAATACAATACAAAATACAAAAAAGGGCAGTAACTCATGTGAAAATAATTGGACAGAATCCATATTCAAACTTGGACCATATCTTTAGCTGGGAAATACACAAACCCACTTTGGTTCAGATCAAATAATCCAAACTAATTATCAGTCGGAAACCAAAAAACGGCCAGAGGCACACCCATACATTTGGTCTTTAAGTGGTCTAGCTTTCGTTTGTTGTTTCTGACAGGTTTGACCACTTACATGTAAGTCTACCACTTAGCTCCTAAATGGTACGGACTACGGAACAACAGGCACTACATGTAGCTGGTAGTTTGACATTAAGTGGTTAATCATGTCAAACTTTCTTTTGTCTTCTAAAGGCTCGTTCCCTGACCCCCTAAGGCTCAAATGTGCACAGGATGGATGGACAGACGGGCACCCATACATTTGGTCTTTAAGTGGTCTTTATTTTGTTGTTTTGACAGGTTTGACCACTTAAGGCTCAAATGTGCACCCATACAGATGGACAGACAGATGCTGAGTGAGATGGACAGACAGACGGACGGAATGATTACATACATGTAATACAACCTTTATTTCAAAATGGTGTATAAAAAGATTCAAAAACTAGTAAAGCATCAAAAAGAGGGTTGCATGCCAACAGGCGCTGGAAGTAATTCCCCCAGATCATAATAATCCTATTAAACACTTGTACCACACAGACAAACAGGATGCAATGAGACATAATTATACAGCATCAAAAGGGACAACTTCAATGAAATCATGTGATAATGCATTGTATCAGTACTATACAGTGTAGGATAAATGTATCTCTTCCCAGAACTTTCTGCATGGATTCATGCATGGGCATAAAATAGTACTTTGGCAGCCGCATCTGAGAGACCAGTCAACAGCAGCTTCTGTTTATTAAAACACTTTAATAGCGAAATATGTATAAGGCCATAATAAAAAAATTCCTAGTTTATCATCAGCGCCCGCCCCTATATTCTGGTGCCGCCCCATTTTTTTTTATTATGGGGTTTCTTTAAATACAGAGGGACGCCGATAAAAATCGCATCGGAAAAGAGCGGTTTGCAAAAGTACAGTACGAAAAGCGCGGTACGAAAAAGCGCAGTAGGTTTTTTCGTTTTTTAATGTCACCCTATTTCGAATTATCGATGCAATTAAATGTTTATATAAATTCAAAATGGTATTTGCGTGTTTGCAATGCACGAACAACTTAAAAACTGTAAAAGAGTGGTATGGGTGCCCACTGGCGGATGAAATGACATTATCAGAGGTTTCCCACAAATTTAGCGGCGGATAACTTGATGGGACTGCACCCGTTGAATCGGTCACATCGATTCTAAACGTCTCTGGATACAGATACAGATAGGATAGTATGATCAACCACATACACGTAAATGGAACTGAGTGTCCATTTGATACTTGGTGTCTATATATTAAAAGTAATATGGTTTTGAAAACAATTACCCGAACTTTAATCAATACCCAATTTGCATGCATATAAATAATCTGCTTGAACGACACCGATAATTTATTGCTCTACCATGGAAAGCTTCAAGACTGTAGACCTGATTTTCTTGATAGAGTCCTCAGTAGGACATGAATCACATGATCCATCTATGCCAGTTATATTTGTCAGTACCCCGGTAATCAGTAAACTTGTTTTCCCCTTACCGGCTCATACACATGTAACCCCCTATCTGTGTCCGTATCCATTGGCAAAAGGTCTCTAGTGACATACATGTACATTGACCTAGTCACATACGGTACATTGACATTTGTATTATGTTTAATATTGCATATGTTCATGCCCAATTACCAGTTCATATTTCAAATAAATAAAATTATGTTCTTGAATCAAGTCTGAAGTTATTAGTTATTAGTTGCATATACGTGGGTGCCAAGGTTTTATGGCGACATGCAATTGACACTAAGATTGACAATATTCATAATGGCATCAAATGACTTCCACCTTCAGTGGGCACTCCACATGTGTATATTGTTGATTTTTTTTCCCATTGACTGGTTTTCCATGCAATCACTGACACATGTAACACGCGAGTCCTCCCATTTTAGGAACATGTAAATTGGTAAAAAGAGTCATTTGGAATAAAAAATAAAAAATAAAATTTGCCCGCGACCCATTTTAAAACAAAAAGTTTATGATAAACTAGGAATTTAATTATTATGGCCTAACATCAGATATTTTTTGGCATTAAAATAGCCTGGTTTATGAACATCTGGGTTGAAAAAAGTACATGTACAGTAATGCCCTATATAATCGACTCCTTCTTAACCACAGCAGAATTATGGGTAACTTTT
Source organism: Siphonodentalium dalli (assembly GCA_032622095.1). Lineage (NCBI taxonomy): Eukaryota > Metazoa > Mollusca > Scaphopoda > Gadilida > Siphonodentaliidae > Siphonodentalium > Siphonodentalium dalli. The sequence continues at coordinate 112,774,012 of CP136062.1, read as the reverse complement.
CAGGATTTAGTCGGAAATATGGTTTGTTGCCATTCACCGGAAAGCTCTCAGTAATTCTGCTCTGGTTAAGGAGTTGATTAATTAGAGCATTACTGTATATATGGGATTGGAAATGCTAATAAGTTATTGTCAGATATATTTTGGTTCAATGGATTATGCTCATCCTGCTTGAAATGAGACTTACCGTTATCACTCTAATTAATATAATGGGCTATATTATAATATTCAAATGAGAGACACATACAAAATATAGTGCAGAAACAATGTCTATTAAAGGTACTCAATCCAGTCAGATGGTCCCCATATCATCAAGTTACAACAAAAACATTATTTCAAAATAAGCCTTAGTTATCAGAATCGATTAATTACAATAATGCTAACCACTGTCAACTATGGTATAAAATTTCCCAAAACATGTTATTTAGCAAAATGTTGTTCAACGAAATATGGCTGTATTATCACTTGATTATCATGAAATTTGGCTGTATTACCACTTGATTTGAGAGTTAGGCCATCACCTTGACAATTTTTTTCCAGGCCACAAATAAGTACATCTCGAGAAATAACAGATTTCAAAAATCGATAGCTGATCACTCTAGTTCCTCGACTCAAATCAAATATTTTTTACCCCCCGAAGCCAATGAAATAGTAATTTGGGAGCATTAATTCAAATTATGCATGTTTAAATTAGTAATTAGTTGTGGTACTAATCTCTATGTTAATTATTCATTTGGTATTATGAGATCCCACCTAATAACCAGGTTTATTTTATCAAATTGTCATTGTTCATGTACTGTATGTATATCGCTTGAATTTGATTGAAATACTGATGTCTGAAGATGGAATGATTAACAAACCTGAACTTTTCACAGATGAAAGCTAGATAAAGCCAAACATACTTTACAGTAAAATTCCACCTGTTAAACTTAAATCTTTTAGTAATTTTAATGTTTTATGTCAATATATATACATGTAAATGTATTTGTATCTTGTTATGATATGAATTTTGACCTGAATTTTTTTTTTATTTGGCCGTCTCAAGTTTGGGCACCCATACCTTTACTGGTATGAAAACTGGCCTGGATATGTCCCTGCTGATAAACTCAGACAGATGAACCCAAAAATCAGCATTTTCTTATAAACAAAGATGAATATAAATTATAGAATAAAAAACCTAAACAAAACGATTGCACATACCATGGAATGTCCTCATAGTGGTGAACATCCATACCAAAGTTCATTGAGATCAGAGCACAACTGTTGAAGTTATGATATGAACAGCCATCGGACTGCATGACCAAAAAGCCAACATTTCCATATAAACAATGATGAATAACTCTAGAATGGAAAATTCAAACAAAACGATGAATATCCTATTAGTAGTGAACATCCATACCAAATTTCATTGAGATCCGAGCACAATTGTTCCAGTTATGAATTATCGGATGGATTGATGGATGGATGGCTGAACAGACAGGTGCAAAACAGATACCCCCCTTTAAAAAAAAAAAGGGGGTATAATTTGTATTTGCACTAAATATTAAGGTACGGTAGATGTAGTTATGTACATAATGAACAGCTCTAAACAAATACCATGATACATCAAAGTAAGATTAAAGAATTTACTGCTCGGCCAGGCAGTTCCAATACAAATAGTAGTATACAATGTATGTATGGAAGGGCTAGAAGAGAGCACCAATTTCTGATGTCCAATCAACATAAATTTATTTAATTGATGTATACATGTACTACTAGTATTAATGTACAATACAATTGTGGCCAAGATGCAGAGTGAAGAAAGCAGATAAAAAGGTGACAGGAGGGGTTTTGTGTCAAATATTTTTTTAATTCTAGGGAATGGCACTAATTTGTGATAATGTCTGACAAAAGGAACAACTTTTATTGAATTTGGATTCTGACATATATAAGAGAATACATTGGCCTAACAATATTTACATTGACCTTGTAAGCCAGTGCATTCTCTAATATACCTGCTTGCGAGGCTCCTCGTGGCAGACTCACATACACTCATGTATATAAGAGAATGCACTGGCACAGGATCTTTAATTCTGCACCAGCGCAGCTCCCATCATGAAAGGGTTAACAAGGCTGCATGTTTCTTTATCATACATGTACAAGTGTGTTTATCGATGACTTCAAGCGGCAACTGAAAACATAGTTATTCATTGAACATTTTGGTGCAGAAGTGCCAAAGAAGGACCTAAAATAATTACTCGTTTAATGCGCTTGTTACTTCATCAAACTCGTTTTAATCTTCATTCTTCAATATTTGTGGGTTTTTTTCCCTTTTATTATTATTTTTATTTAGTTTTTTAATTGGAGCAAGTTTAGACCATATAGCATACATTGATAATATCATGGAGATAGTAATGTTTATCACCTGATCTCACTCATTTGAACTGGCATTTTTTAATTTAGATTGTGTTGCTTGTATATATTTATTGTTTTACCATACTTCATGTTGTAGTGTGGGGGCAAATGTAGATCTTGTATTCTTTTTTAGTAGAAGCAAGCCACCTATGATTTTCATAACCTATTCAGTTTGAAGGGATATTTAAGACTCTATTCCAATTTTTTATCCAGCCGGAAGTAGAAAAAGATGAGAGGGTACCGATATGGTGAAAAACCCCATGTAAATGAGCCCTAGCCTTCAAAATGAAAATCTCTAAACAACCAATAATGTTAACTCTGATCGTCCTGAGCACATCTGCTGCGTCGCCTGAACCAGTACTTAAGCCATAAAGGCAAGTGGATCGGATTATTTGGGGACATATCGCGGCTATTTGGGGTATATTTGGTCAAAAACATGCACAAAAATCCTCGATATTTTTTACTTTCTGTCAACTGGATAATAGTTATAATGATGACAAATTATTAAAAAAAATTCAATTTCATCACAACAGAAATATTTTCTATGTGTTTTCTTCTGACGAAGCGAGAGTACGTGCATTTTCTCACATGATATTAATGCACAGCATGTAGTGAGCATAATTACGCCTGATCATTCCTTCAAACTTTTGTGCCAATTCCTGCCAAGCAGAATTAATGGTATTACGTACAAGTCTCCAAACGAACGAGTAATCTAGTAGACTAATATTATCACAATACATGTACATGAACATGTGCCCTTCCAAATGAATAATGAACCATTCCAAAAGTGCAACTTAATAACTGAGTGGGAGAATCCATTCATTGATGAAAAGGACAACGTACTCATGAGAAACGAGTTGTCTACTCTATATAGTCTGTAGTGATAAGAGGTTCATTGATCCCGGATTGATCGGTGAGTGAAGCATTTACTGACAGAGCACACTAATGATTATGGCCAACATAAAACAGAAACCTAACATTCCAAATATACACCAAAGACCAAAGTACATGATGCAATTAATAGTGTGGCTAACATACATGTACAGTGTCAGTACAGGAACACTAGCCATGTTACATCAGCTTATCAACAGCCAATTTCATCATATAGCATGCTCTGGTTACTGGCCAAGTTTATGCTTACTGTAACTTATAATAATTATATTGTAAATTAGTATGTGCACACTATATATCATAAAGAACTTCTGTAAACATCTGTGTCATGCATTTAATAGCATGTGCACACTGCATATCTTAATGAACTGCTGTAAACAACTGCATCATGCAATGTTAGAATATATACCGAGGAAACTAAAATACTGGCAATTATGTTCAATGTGGTTGTAACGGTATGTGACCAAGATGTTGGGGCAACAGTAAGTTGGCAATAATAGAGGCTTCTGAAAAAGTTGTGGAAGAGCACCAATTTCTGATGGTCTGATCAGCATTTCTTTTATTGGGAAATGCATGTGCACATATACTGGAATATGTACTGCTAATATACATTAGGGTTGTGCCAAAATATAGTTGTAAATATATCAGTCATCTGGTCAACTAATTAATTAATTAACTAAATGGAACTACATGTATTTGTCAATGAATATTTACCATAGTATAGAAAGGGTTAAGTTGGAAGTCAAGTGACCAATTGACAATGCAGGGCATTAGTTTCCATACAAATCTCCAGAGCAAAAGTTGACATTAATTTGCAACTATATTTCTGGTTGTGACTTGGTGCGATATTGAAAGAATACATGTATTTATCTGGCAGGTCAGCTTGGAACTTCTTCCATTAGAATGCTGGTGTAATTAGTTTGGAATTATATATTTTACAACTCCTTGATTAGTCCTTACTGTTTATTTAGGACACCCACATTACAGCAGGGGCCAAATTAAAATTGCATGCATCATCTGGTTCAGACTGTACAAATATATCTTCCAGTCTAGGATATATTACGAGAATGACAGAATCCTACAATATTGTATTACCGGTACAATACTACTTTCATTTAAGTTAAAAATTTGACAACTGTAGTACTGCAACTTGCTAATTGTCTTGCTTAAATGATATTTACACAAACATTTCCAAATATTTCAAATTTATAATAACAATTAATTTCTTCAGATAAAGTCAACATTTTTTATTCTTAAATAAAAGTTATAAATTGAAGAATTACAATGTCAGGCTATCTATCTAAACTATACTTGTGCTGTTTTTCAATCCCTAGCTTGGGCCCTGATATTGATTATTCAAAGGTAGGTAAAGTGCTGTAATTCCAGAACAAAATTCTCAAAAATATCCTGTGTCAGTGCATTCTCTTTTATATGCTTATGTATGCAGGGACATGGCTATGGTCTCCATTGGGGAATTCCAACTGCACCCCCTCCCCTTGAATCTGGCCAAACACAAGTTTGCCCGGTATGAGAACATTCAGATATATGAACCTGAAAATTGCATAAATCCTAATATCTAGTGGTCCAACTCCAGACAAATGCACACGGCTACAGACAAGAGACCAGGACACACCGACCAAAATTTTGAAATCTGAACAAGAAAATCGCAAAATCCTAGCATCTAGACTAGCCCCAAGCCTTCTTACAGTTGGAAATTTCAAACCTGACACCCCCACTTAGGTTGGAAAATTTCCAACTGATGACAATTCCAATGACAATGTTGACTAAATGTTGGACAATATTTCTTAAATTAACTAGCAGTTTTTGACTCGCCACGGGGGAGGGACTAGGACACAAGCTTTCCAAGTGTTCGAAAATTCTAACCTGACACACCCCCCCCCCCCACCCCCCCCCCCCCACCCCCCCCCCCCCCCCCCCCGAGGTTGGAAATAATGGCCATTGGCCCATTTTAGTCCAAAATTTTTACCAAAAGTAGGAAAATATGCAAATATTGGTCCAAAAACAAGTCCCCCCAATAAATTGTTTGAAAATCAAACAACAAGAACAGTTTCAACCTATTGTTGGTGTGAAATTTCCAACTAATGTTGTGTCAGGTATGAAATTTCCAACTGTTGAAAAATTTGTCCAAAGTTTGGGGGGTGGGGGTGAGACAACACCCCCCCCCCCCCCCAATCCATGTCATCACGTCCCTATTTATATGCAAGTTTCCCATAAATAGCCTCGCATATATAAGAGAATACACTGGCTTACAAGGTCAAGGTAAATATTGTTACATGTACAGGGTTGGCCAATCATTCTCTTATATTTGTGAGTTCCTATATAAGAGAATGCATTGGCACAGGGTTTTCTAAAAAAAACTCAGGAAGTTCCAGTCATGGAAGGGTTAATCCATATTGGCAGCAATGGCTGGCTGATTTATTCGAGAACCAAATGCCTACACTAGGCTACAGGCAACTAAAATTACAAGTCTCATTTCAAGACAAGTAAACCCTGACACGAACACAAGGTCACCTGTGTGTATGCTGGGTGCAAACAGATGTACAAAGCCTTGTTTAAATAAGGGTGTATTAGTTCATATGTCAATAGGGCAATAGCCAGCGGAGAGTGAAAGTGGACGTTACACTAGGACAAATGTTAGTGGTAGTACTAATAGGTACATGCATGTGGTACGACATTGTGGACATTATACTAGTAAAATTATGAAACATCAATGATTTATTCACAAAAACTAGAGCACAGTTACATGTACATGTGGAAAAAATAACCAGATCATACATGTATACGGTAAATGAATGCCTTCCTTACAGTAACTACATTTTGTATATGAGCCTGATTTTTTAATGTCTAACCCCCAAGCACATAGCAGCAACCAGTAGCTACAACAATAATTTGATTTTATAATGCATATACTGCATACCACCATTTTAACAGTAGTTACAAAGAATAACCTGAGTTTACAATGAACAACCCACCTGTAATCACTTTGCCAAACCCACCCCAATCCCTTACTACTTAACTCTTTAAAATTTGAATGGCACATTTTTGTTTCTACATAAAATTTGCAATTTATCCTGGAGCTAAATGTACTCATAACATGGCTCTTCCTAAAATTCCTACCGGTATGCATCCCCTCCCCCACTTGCCATTGGATTTTTCTGTCACCCTTGTTCATGCCAGTTACATGAACTAACACAGACCTACTGCTTACTGTTGACCACTTTGTTTGGTTCCATGAATTTTAATGGGCATATTATGTAATTATGCACAGATCCAGACCAAAAATTTTATGAAACCTATTTTACTTCTTATTAACCATTTCATGACGGGAGCTGCGCTGGAGCAGCATTAAAGATCATGTGCCAGTGCATTCTCTTGTACATATGTGAGTCGCCCATAGGGAGTCTCACATATCTATAAGAGAATGCACTGGCTTACTAGTTCAAGGTAAATATTGTTAGGCCAATGCATTCTCTTATATACATGTATGTGAGGCTCCCTATGGGAAACTCGTATATATAAGAGAATGCCTTGGAAGAGGGTTTTTTCGCAAAATTTCAGAAAGCTCCAGTAATAGAAGGGTTAAGATTCTTATGTATAACTATAAAATAACATGCTTGGAAGAGAAGTGCCGCAACCACATGAAAGATGTACTACTAGTATACCTGTCATATCTTTTTTTATATAATATTGACTACTAGTATACTGGTAGTCAGGTAGTGTATTGTTTGATATTGACTACCAGTATATCAGTAGTATCTTGTTTCATATTGAACTTTCTATCCAATATTGCATATCTTTGGCTGCATGAATATAAACGTGCATATTGTACCGCCAGTATGTGAATCTTAATCATTCAGAATTTTTACCCTGTGCAAATATTTCTCAGGTATCACCAGTAAATGCTCCTTTGAATTAGAATAAGCTAGCACTGTTTCATGTACTTAAGTATGACGACTGCATGTGCATATTAGACTCGACATCCAGATATAACAAATAACATGTAGATGTATTGGTGATCATGCGCTGAATTATATAAAACATATTGCAGGGCACAGCTGTTTATGTCACACCATGCATTATCTCATGCCAAGGCCAAACCAAAAATCAATTGTCTGCTTGTCTTGGGTTTACAAGTCGGAAAAAAAATTTGTGAGTCTGTAATGGCTTAAAATTTGTGTTTTCTTTTGACATATTTTTATGGCTTTTCATGTGTTATATTCTATCTGCAAGAATTGTGCTAACTAAATTTGTATTGACGTTGTAAAAAAATTTAAGCACAATGCTTTGATTGAGAAATCTAGGTAAAATCATCCCATTCTGAAACATTAGAAAGTGTTTTTGTTTTCAATGAAATATTTTACAAAAAATTACCAAAGGTTTTCTTGAATACCGTAAATACTACGAAAAACACTTTGGGATAAGGGGCTTAAAATAGGGTCGGCAGGCAACCCCAACCACTTTTATTTTTTCATTGGCCTAATAAGTTATCTAACAGTCTATAGTCAGGCGATATGAGATAATAATAGGCTGTTACAGCTACCATAGCTTGTGTGACCTCTAATTCTGATATAAAGGACAAAACCTAATGTACTCAATATTCATCATTGATACAAGACCTTATAATGAGAACAAGAGGTCTAATTACATAATAGTGAATGGTATAAAAGCAAGTAGTATTTTAATCTTGTTCAGCTAATGCTATCAGGTAAATAGTTGCACTATAGTTGTAACCGTACACAATGTACTAGTATGTCATGAGGGTATGTATTAACACAAGAGTTCTGGGCTATGAACACATTTGTAAAATTCATTTGCATAAACCAGTTTTCAATCCTTGACCCATATTGTTCACCTATTTCAGGGAATCTTTCAATCCTTGACCCATATTGTTCACCTATTTCATGGAATTAAACTGATAAGTCAGTACCAAGCCTGAGTTTAAGGAGCCTATCATTTGCAGTTCTAATGAGGTCGCCAGAGGGTGAATTTAGTGATGCTATCCTGCATAGCGGGCTAGCATCACTAAATTCACCCTCTGGACGTTGGGGACCTCATTCTGCTTAGGCCTCATCTTCTCTGGAAAGTTTCTTTATTATAAACTTTCTGTAGAAACTTAGATTCTATTTCTTTTTTGCCCCCCTGAAAAAAAAAATTCGGGGGACTATTAAAATAGCCAGTGTCCGTCCGTCCGGAAATGGTTTCCGGATGATAACTTTAGTTTCGGTTATTAGATCAAAAGCATTTAATTTAATAGGTGAGTTTATCAGAACAAAATACAGGTCAAGTTCGAATATGGGTTTGCTCCGCCCATTTTTGCGAGAGTTATGTCCCTTTTTTTTTACTTAGAATCTTGTAATTTTCTGGTTTCCGGATGATAACTTCAGTTTGTGTGATCATATCTGAACCAAATTTGGTATGTGAGTTTATCAGCCCTATGTACAGGTCAAGTTCGCATATGGGTATGCTCCGCCCATTTTTGCGAGAGTTGTGGCCCTTTTTCGACTTGTTTTACTTAGAAAATTTCTCACTTTTTTCGGTTTCCCGGATGATATCTCAAGTTTGGATCCTTTAATTGCACATACCTTTTTTATGTGGATCAGTCATATCAAGATACAGGTCAAGTTCGAATTTGAGTTTGATCCGATGATTTTTCTCAGAGTTATGGGCTTTTCGACTTCGGGGGACTATTAAAATAGCCAGTGTCCGTCCATGTGTCCGTCCGGAAATGGTTTCCGATGATAACTTTAGTTTCGGTTATTAGATCAAAAGCATTTAATTTAATAGGTGAGTTTATCAGAACAAAATACAGGTCAAGTTCGAATATGGGTTTGCTCCGCCCATTTTTGCGAGAGAATGGCCTTTTATTAGTTTAGTTTCTCTATATCCCCAAATTGGCAGACAACACATTGCATAATCGAGGTTCCCAATGGGTGTACATCACAATATTCACCATTTGGGAACTTCAACCTGAGTCCACAATACATATGTATGTATCCCATAGCAGATGAGGCCATGCAGAATGAGGTCCCAAGAGGGTGAATTTGATGATGATAGCCTGCTGTGTGGGATAGCATCATTAAATTCACCCTCTGGGTACCTCATTCTGCAAATGACAGGCACACTAAACTCAGACTTGGTCAGTACCCAGCAGGCCTGAGAATATGGTGCCAGACATAAGGTGACACTCCACAGTTTTGAATGGTCAGTAGGGGTAATTTTATAAATCTGAAGTGCCAGTGGTTTCTGGCACCATTCACTGTGGTATATATATTGGGACAAGGTGGGATATGAATTTATGTAATTTTAGAAGGTGTTTTAGACAGATAAAAAAATCAAGTGCAAGTAACCCTGAACCCACCGAAGACAGCAGTAGGGGTTTTCGACGAAACAGTCGCTCTAGATACTGGGTCAATTTTAATACCCAAAAATTAGTCATCCGCATTATAAATTGATTTTATGGAATTGTAAGCAGCGAAAGTGAAGCTAGCTCACTGTATTGACGATCATGGCTGAATTATTTAAAACATATTGCAGAGCACAGCTGTTTATGTCACACCAAGCATTATCTCATGCCAAGGCCAAAACAAAAAAACAATTGTCTGCTTGCCTCGGGTTTACAAGTCGGGAAAACAATTTGTCAGTCTGTATAGGCTTCAAATTTTGATTTTATTTTGGACATATTTTTATGGCTTTTCATGTGTTATATTCTATCTGCAAGAATTGTGCTAACTAAATTTGTATTGACGGTGTAAAAACTGTAAGCACAATGCTTTGATTGAGAAATCTAGGTAAAATCATCCCATTCTGAAACATTAGAAAGTGTTTTTGTTTTCAATGAAATATTTTACAAAAAATACCCAAGATTTTCTTGAATACCGTAAATACCATGAAAAACACTTTAGGGTAGGGAGCGTAAAATAGGGTGTGAAGGGAAACCCCAACCACATTTGTTTTCATTGGCCTAATAAGTTATTTAACTGTCTGGTTATGCGATATGAGATGATAAAAAGGCTGTTACAGCTTGCTTTTGTGACCTCTAATTCTGATATAAAGGATTCCCAATGGGTCTACATCACAATATTCACCATTTGCCACATTTGGGAACTTCAATCTGAGTCTATGTCTCCCACACCAGATGAGGTCCCAAGAGGGTGAATTTGGTGATGCGGTGCTGTGTGGGATAGTGTCACTAAATTCAGTTAATTCACCCTCTGGGGACCTCATTCTGCAAATGACAGGCACACTAAACTCAGACTTGGTCAGTACCCAGCAGGCCTGAGAATATGGTGCCAGACAAAAGGTAACATTCCAGTTTTGAATGATCAGTAGTTTCTGGCACCATTCATGTGGTATGTACATGTATATTGAGACAAGGTGGGATATGAATTTGTGTAATTTTAGAAGGTGTTCTAGATTGGTGAAACAATCAGGCCTGCAGGTTTCAAAATTATGTGTAACCTATTTTTCATTCACCTGGTTTGTGCTCAGGTAACCCATAACCCATCTAGGTTAGCAGGAGGCAAACTGTTGTAATCACTACAACTGGTATTATTAACTACAGATGGGCAATTCATTGAACTACCATAATAAATTTGAATGTCTCATTTTGGGACTTGATTGTAGCAAAATTAAGGTGAGAATCAGTTATCGTGAGACCTGCATATATATAAAACTTTGGCACGACCTGTTCTTCGTTCATGACATTTTCATTTTTAGATAACCTCCAGGCGATCTGAACAGTTGTTTGTCTCAAATTGGCAGGCCTGAAAATTAAGTGCAAGTGACCTTGACCCCACTCGAAGGACAGCAGTAACATTTTCTGTGAAATAGTGGTGCCAGGTAGTGGGTAAATTTTTAGCACCCAAAATTTGTCATCTGTGCACATTAAAAAAAGAGGCATTTGAACCAACATAGGTGACCATGCTCAAAAAAATCTGCTTTTCTTCGTGCCTCTTGGATCTGAAAATGTTATATTTTGGTGATTTTTTGTACAAAAATAACATTTTCGATCACAATTAAGATCAAGGGCCATAACTCTTGGTACCCCCCCAAATATTATGGGCAAATTTTATTTCCATTATGGCATACGCATCCTACGATCGCAAACCACTGGATTAAAAATATATTATGTTTGATTTAACAATGAACTGCAATCGGTCAGTTGAAATTGGAGTATTAAATGATAGGTGATATTGAGCTAGACAGCAAGTATTCCACTAGAAGTTAAAAAAACATTGGAGAGATATAACTGAATAAAATAGAAGAGAGGGATGCCTGACTACTGTGTAGGTTCGGTTGCTATCTGGTGATAATAAGGCTAGCACCAACTTTTTTGCAGTGTACAATAATGCCCTAAATAATTGACTCCTTATCACTCTCAGTGAGAGCTTTCCAATGAATGGCAACAAACCATATTTATGACTAAATATGAAAAATTACCCATAATTCTGCTGTGGTCAAGGAGTCGATTATTTAGGGCATTACTGTACCATGTAGTGTAAGGTGATGTTATTCCCTTTGACCTGGATGACACTATGCAATCACATGCTATGACATCAGTTATAAAAGGCTAACCCTCATGAGTGATGACAAAAAAATTAATTTCCACGAATACATGGCTCGCCCCAGGCAGTTTTTGGGGCGAGTTGGCCCAGGTTTCAGGGGCGAGCTGGCCCGGGTAATACATTTGTATTAAAGTTGTAAATAAGTTAATATATATTGATATATTAAATTTTTTAAGTTCATATTATGATATATTTCAGAGTTATGTCCATCAATTTTGTCATTTAGATTACATTAGGCACGATTGTTAGCAAAGATAATAGCCAGTATATCACACTATTTGGTTTGAACGACGAACCAGCGAATTCATAAATAACAATAATGAACTGTTTTCACATTCTTGATATTAAAGTTTAAGTTTCTCTTATTCCATCTCACTCTCTGGAGTTTGGGAAACCCTTAGCCGTTATTGTCCCCCATTCTTATCCCATCAAAACAATAGGTAACACAGTAACCAGTCGACTAATCACACCTCACACTTCAGAGGGTGAGATGGCTTCAGACGTGTGATATATAATCACTTTCATATGCCGACCACATACAGTACATAAGCAGTGCGATTTTTATCTGACATCATAACCACAAAGATGTTCCGTTATACATCCGCAGTGGCTCGACTCCAGCACATTTTCGATCGAGGAATGGAGTAACTTTCGGCATGACGTGCGGACAAATAATGATCTCGAAGGTGTGTATATTTAATGATATTCAACAACATTCAGTAACAAAACATATTAAATTCAACAATCTATAATTATAATAATTAGATAATTTGATTAATTAATTAATCGCGTATTCAGAGAATTAATAACATATTTCAAAATGTATTAATTACTGTCATTTGTTAATTAACTCATTTGTTTTTTTCTTCATGCTGGCATCGAAGACTAAATGCATCAATTGTAGAGTTAAACGTCTTAGCCGTCGACCTTGAAACCGACAGCCGGACGGCGTACACCCAGAAGGCAAAACAGATCCGCGACCTACGGGATTCCTACACATCAGATCCACCAGAACTGACGACAGGTGCATTCCTGAAGAAATGTGCGGCATTATATCTTAAGAGCAAAGCATCGAGAGGAGCGACGCCAACTGATTGTGGAGAATAATTCATCATCCATTCATTAATATGCACTGATCATATTCATTCCGTTATATTAGTCGTCGTATTTTTTACATATTCATTCACGTTCATGTTATTATGTATATATATGTTATTATTGTTATCAACGAAATAAATAATTATCACTACTACCCAACTATCCAATCTAACTCCTGACAACCCTTAGAGAGAGAGAGAGAGAGAGAGACGGAGGGAGGGAGAGAGTGAGAGAGAAAGAAAGCAAAAAGACACAAAAGAAAACCAACTTAAATAAGACATTATCCCTTGGGGCGAGCTGGCCCAGGTCAACTGGGGCGTGTGGGCCCTGGGGCGAGTGGGCCCGTTTCCGGCTCAACTTGAAGAGTAAAAATAAATGGTCTTAGGACTGTTTTCTTATGATATCCCCGATGGCTTTTGGTCACCTATTGGTGCTGGACAACTCCTTTAATACAGTCTTTAATATACCCTGAATACATGCCATACTCATGCTGGGCATTAATTGTTGACTGCAAAAGTGGCATGGTACACTGTACATCGCATCCTTCCGCAGGTGACGACCTAGGTGAGGGTATCACCCCCCCTTTTCGGTACGCGGGATTCAGGGTGTTTTGAAGCCGTACGCGGGATTCATACCCCCGAATTAACTGGTATTCGGGTTCAAGCAAAACATCTTGGACGCAGGTTTTGATGGCGCAAAGTAATATTTTGTGCTAGTTATCTGTATGAATGGGTGGGTAGAATAGTTTCATGGGCATATTCGACCACCGTGACCATGCCATCATACACATAGACGTGGCGACATGGGGGGGGTCTCACCCCCCAACTTTGGTAAAAATTTTCAACAGTTGGAAATTTCATACCTGCCAAAACATTAGTTGGAAATTTCACACCAACAATAGGTTGAAATGTTCTTGTAGTTTGATTTTCAAACAATTAATTGGGGGGGGGGGGGGAATTAATTGTTTTTGGACCAATATTTGCATATTTTCCTATTTTTTGTAATGGACTGAAATGGTCATCAGTTGGAAATTTAACTGCTAGTTAATTTAAGAAAACAATATTCTCATACATTTGGTCAACATTGGCATTGTCATCAGTTGTAAATTTTCCAACTTAAGTGGGGTGTCAGGTTTGAAATTTCCAAATCTAAAAATGCTTGACGCCAGTCTAGATGCTAGGATTTTGCGATTTTCTTGTTCAGATTACAAAATTTTCGCACACCGGGCCGAACCATGGTCGGCCCGGTGTGTCTTTGTCTCTCCCCTGTGGCCAATACAAAAATGCTAATAAGTTTAACAATATTTTACTAAATTTGGTCAAACTTATGGTCATCAGTTGGAGAATTTTCCAACCTGAGGGGGAGTATGATGTTTGAAATTTCCAACACTATAGGAAAGCTTTAGTTGAGGCCAGTCTGGATGCTAGGATTTGCGATTTTCTTGTTCAAATTTCAAAATTTTCTCACACCGGCCGAACAACGATGGTCAGCTCGGTGTGTCATGGTCTCTTGCCCGTAGCCGTGTGCATTTGTATGGAGTTAGACCACTAGATGTTAGGATTTATGCAATGTTTCAGGTTAAAATATCTGAATGTTCTCATACCGGGAATACAGAACCATGGTTTATAAAGATATAGGATATTAGGCCTAAACACTGAGGTGCAAGCGGGGTGCAAATGGAATTATGCAAAACTTGTGTTCGGTCTGATTCTGACTCAGGGAGGGGGGTGCAGTTGGAATTCCCAAGGTGGACACCCCCAACGGAAACCCTCTAGCCACGTCCCTGATCATAAAGTATCATTAATGGTATCATAACGGCCTCATAAAGCGACCGGCATCATAATGTGTCTATGTAACTTCTATGTATTATTTCATAACATGTATTCAGGATTCACCCCCCAAAATTAACTCGTATTCAGGATTCACCCCCCCCCCCCAAAATTAACTGGTATTCAGGATTCAGGGGGGGAGGGGGTGATACCCTCCTAGGTATGTCGAGTAATAATTTAATAATTTGATATTCTAATTTCTACATCTTACTAATTTCTGTTAAGCTGGTAGTAGTACGTGCATATCACTTTTATACCATGTATCCTCTGTATATTTTATCCATACATGTAGGTTGTCCTACACTAATGTGTGTTTTATTTTAAAGACCATTAAAACGTAAATATCTTGTCCAACCAAAAAGTGTAGTTAATAGTTATCCTCTGTAGTGTAAGACTATATTTCATAAATATGATGAAACTCTGCAACAAAATAAATCAATATTATTGGCATTATAGTATTCAGATTAAATGTACTTTATGATTTCTGATGCTTAATTCAGAGATAACTTTTACACAGAATAGTTTTAACTCCAAAATTGGATGCGATCACAGGACTGGTTTCGCCGCTAAAATGAAACCAGTGCAGGTATAAACCAAACAAGTGTAACACCAACGATGTAACCAACCGGCTTACGTGACAAAACAAGGGACAGAAATCCAGGTGACTTCACGGAGCGCGAAATATTCCAACAATGGCAAATATGTCGAGATTTAGAGAGAGAAATACGTTCCAAATTAACAGATCGCGAACTAGACATTATCACGAAAATGTCCAAATAAAATGCGGCTTAATTCTGATGCGAAACTTACCTTATAACGTGATTTAAAAACACCATCTTGACGAGATGACATCGGCGGAAAGACGGATCAACACATGGAAAGTTTTTTCCCTGTCACGACAATTAGGTCACGATGTATCATGGGGCACAAAACATTCCTGTTTATATACACAGTGAAATCAATTTAGTATCATTAAATGAAATTCTTCAAATATCGACAACATTTGCGAAATAGGAAAAGTTGTCACTCGGAACAAATATATTGAGTATTCGAGCTGTAATTTCTTTAATTATATGGAACTATTTCGCGTATTGGCGTCACAAAAGAGGCGTGCTCGACGGAAAGCTCTTGATTGGTTGGAAGTAGGACACTCTTTCGCGCCCGCGATACAAAGATAAACAGAAAACAGCTGATCCCAGCCGCCCCAGCTGAATCGAAAGGCGACTATTATTTAACCCTCTTGCGGGTACAACGAATATATTTTGCCGTGTGTTGGGTGGAACGACATTTCTGTCGTTTACGGTAGTTTTAAGGTATTATCTCACGCAGCCCTCATGGGGTTGCATTTCTTAAAGGTACTCAATCGGAGTCAATCCGATTCGATGGTCCCCCATATCATCAGATTCCAACAACGACATTTTTTTAAATGCCGCTCCAGTTATCAGAATCGATTAATTCCCCAAAAATAATGCTAACCACAGTCAACTATAGTATAAAATTGCACAAAACCTGTTATTTATCAACATTTTGTTCAACGAAATTTTGCCGGTTTGACACAAAAAAAGCCACTTGATTTTAAAGTTATCCATCTTCATCCGCCATTTGGTCCGAGAACGTCTTCTCGTCGACTGTTTACTGGGCCACTATAAATATTATTAGTGGTGAAAAATAATAGACTTCAAAAATTGATATCTGATCACTCGGGTGCTTTGATGGGTGGTTTCCTCGACTCGAATCAAATATTTTTTACCCCTGAAGCCAAGGAGTAATTTGTGAGCGTTAATTCGGATTATGCATCTTTAACTTTCAATAACTTATGCACACCATCTCTCACGTTCATTCATCACATATCTTAGTGCCCATTTTTCGCTATTGATCAAACCAAGTTCGGTACCGGTATAACCCTGGCACTATTATACTAACATTCAAAAGGTCTTTTCATAAGAAATTTCAACACATAGGCCAACTTTTAATATATATTACCAATCACACAGAATAAGGAAATATATATCTTGAAGTTGATTATAAACTATATTTATTCCTTTGGTCCTTTGAAATTTATAAATTCTTTGCAATACCGGTACCCAGATAACATCTGTTAACCTGAGGACCATTGTGGAAATAAGTATGCCCAATTATGGGTCAGACTTTTCAATGTTATCCTCGATGCGATGAGTGGGTCTTATTACTTCTCAAAGACTAAACTGTGGGTAGTTCTATGGTAAAGGGTCCAAATAGGAAATTAAAACGGGGGAAAATGAAAATCCTTCTAGAATGGTCATTAGCGTCCTAACATGATATATAGGTATCACTTTTGTAGAAAATGATGTTGGGCAAAATTCTCGACCAAGGTCAAGGTCATTTGGGGTTTTTCAAGGTCATTCATCCAAAACATTCCTAGAATCGTCTTTGGGCTCAGTTAACGTAAATTCAGGCGCCCCGATGGCGATGATTCACTTCAAATATTACAGTATATAAGACTCGAACTTGTCAAAAATGACCCGGGCCTAGTCTTTCTGAGAACAATTACTTTCGGGGAAGATCGCATACCAATTGTTACCATGACAACCGCTGCAAAATATATTGCAAAATAGGTCCTTTAAACATAACTGCGTTGTAAATTTGAAAGTTATTTTGCTTTCTATATCTTTCCCTCTTCCTTTGTAATTTTATGTGTATGCACGCATATATAAGCAGTCATACAATATAAATAAATTGATCTTTATTAGCAATGGTCCAATTTCGACCTTGCATTCAAGTTTGATTTTGTCAAGTCAAAGACATGTATATATACACAAGATTGCATAAGAATCGATATTTCAGGGTTTCTAATATAGATTTCCACTGTCGCTAAAACTAAACGCATTATTGATGGAATGTTACTTTTAGTTCAATTAGAATGACATTTTAGTCCTTTCTATGTTATTTTTAAACCATCAAAGATGTAGTCAGGGCCCCCATCCACTAGAATGACAACAACAACATTTTATATAACTCAATGTGCAAACGCCCTGAAGATAGTGTACCGCTTTCAAGCAAGTTTTATATATATGCCGGGTACCATAACTGATAGGCCTACATGTATAAATCGAAGACGCATTGTCCGGTTATAAGCTTCTACCAATTAATATAAATTTTGTTTGGAATTTCTTATCACCACTCATTTAAAACGTCCAGCGTCTTAGTCCACGTACACGGCTATATGAACGACGTCTTACGTACGTGCACTGGAATATCCATGCGTGACGGTAATGACGATTTTAAAGTATTTTCGATTTTTTTCCAATTGAATAGGGAATGTGACAAAAATGGGTTCACCTTGACTAAACTCCTACATAATGTGATAGAATAAGCCATTGTCCCGAATTTCAATAGACCGCTGTATAGTAGAAATCTGCGTGACGGTAATGATATTTATTAAACGTACGCTGATGGGTGGGCTTACATTCGGTTTTCTCTATAACTCGATTTTCATCGCCAACTGTTCAGCTCATTGCTGTTGATTAGTCAGATGAATGAACTTTGGAATTAGATCTACCAATCTTCCGCCTTCATATTGAAACTTCATAAAAAATAGCTTCAAATGCCCGCGTGACGGTAATGACGGGGGTACGGGGATGTCCATTTTTTAGATTTTTAACCAGCAAAACAAAAAGCGCAAATATCATTGGAACATCTCCTGAATACGGGATATGAAGATCACCCCATTGTATCCGGAAATGTATTTACTAATCAATAAAACGATATCACTTCTTATAATTTCGCTTTAAAAAAATCATGTGGAGGGTGAGAGACAGCTCATTTTAGTGATTATGGGGTATTTTACCCCAAAATATCCCATATAAAAATGTACCTGGGTAAATCCACCCAGGTTTTTTGGGCCGAAACCCAGGTAAAAATCTATCTACCAAGACATCCACCAACCATCAAGACCCCGCGAAACCTGGGTTTTACCATGATTTACCCACCTGAAACTGGATAAAAACCCTGGTATGGGTAAACCTGGGTGTAATTACCCAGGTGACCACACCCAGGTGTACCCTACCTGGGTGTTTCCCACCCAGGTCTACCCTGGTGTTTCCTACCTGGGTGTTTCCCCACCCAGGTGTACCATGGTGTTATTTACCCAGGTGTACCCTGGTGTTTCCTACCTGGGTGTTTCCCATCCAGGTTACCTTGGTGTTATTCACCCAGGTGTACCCTGGTGTTTCCTACCTGGGTGTTTCCCACCCAGGTGTACCTTGGTGTTATTCACCCAGGTGTACCCTACCTGGGTGTTTCCTACCCAGGTGTACCTTGGTGTTATTCACCCAGGTGTACCCTGGTGTTTCCTACCTGGGTGTTCCCCACTCAGGTGTACCTTGATGTTTCCAACCCAGGTATACCTTGGTGTTTTTTTTACGCCGGTGTACCTTGGTGTTTTCTTACTCAGGTGGATTTCCCATTGAGATGCACCTGGGTTAGAAAACCCCAAGGTACACCCAGGTAAGGAAACACCAAGGTACACCTGGGCAGGAAAACACCAAGGTACACCTGGGTAAGAAAACACCAAGGTACACCTGGGTAAGAAAACACCAAGGTACACCTGGGTAAGAAAACACCAAGGTACACATGGGTAGGAAACACCAAGGAACACCTGGGTGAATAACACCAAGGTACACCTGGGTGGGGATACCAAAGTGAAATGATGAGGATGGCAATGAAGTAGATTTTGATGGGATGCAGGGGTATTGTTATCAATGGAGTTGTTTTAGTATAATAGAACATTAAGGAAACTGATTGTGCAGCAATACAAGTTTATTCAAGGACAACAAACTAACTAAAGATAAAATACATGTATAGAAACACATGTAATATATAAATATATAAACTCATTAAACTGCATGGGTTAAAACTTACTGACAACAAGAGTTGGGTTAAAATTTTGATTAAAAAACACTTGCAAAGTCCCTCTTCATACATGTATATGGTATGTTAGGCAAGTTACATGTACATGTAGTTGCAATGTATACTAGTACCGGTACATGACATACCGGTGGACACAAAAATCATTATTTTAGTTCCAATATCATTTACCAGAATACATGTACATGTTGTACCTTGCAACTACATCTACAGTGAGGTAGTTTTGTCTCATTTAAACTTTCTAAATGGGTTTCTCCCTTTGAATGACATAAACTAATGTGAGTATACACATGAGCTGTGGTGTGAAATACACACCAAAAAATTATTTCTTAGTCTGAGGACATGTTTCCTGTCATTATCTTACTGCTTACAAATATAGATTTGTAATAATGTGCTGTAATGCTCCAGAAATAGTCATATTTTGTCCTGGTTCATAAGAACATATTATTTCTTAGTGTTAGAAGGACATGTTGTCTGATATTATGTGACTCATAAACCCCCAAATGTACATGTAAACAGAACATTCGGGAAAGAGACACACCATCTTTATCCTGTTTTATATCAGTACTAAGTAGCAATATTGATCAGATAGCAAAATATGCTATAAATAGATTTCAGATGGTAGAGATTAAACAATCACATTAATTGCACCAACTCGAAACAGTTAACATACCCTGTAGAATACAGACTATGATCAAGGAGGGTGTCACACACACCCCCACCCCGCTTTGGTATGTGATATTCAAGCCATTTTCAGGTGGTATGCTATATACATGTACATACCCAATGTTATCTGGTACTAGGATTTCACACGGCAATATAACCGGCATTCACGATTCAGCAAAAAGGCTAGTATGCAGATATAATAGCAGAAAATTAAAAAAAAATTGAGTATTTTCCAGCTTAAACAGACCCAAGTGATATATTTTTATCTAATTCAGTCTAATGGCTCTTGATATGTTGATGTTTTGGATACTATTTCAGCAAATGTGAGAAAAAGTGGCTTCTTTGGGGCATCAGCTTGTCTGAAAAATATATCAAGGTCCCCTAAATCCGATACTACATTTCAGAACAATCCAATCAGTGTCCCATGAAATGGTGGATAATAAACTATCATACCAAATTTGATTCAGATTTGATCACACAAACTAAAATTATGATGCGGAAACCAGAAATTAACACGATTCTAAGTCGAAAAAGGGCCATAGCTCTCGCAAAAATGAGCGGAGCACACCTATATTCGAACTTGACCTGTATTTTGGTATGATAAACTTACATACCACATTTGGTTCAGATATGATCACACAAACTGAAGTTATCATCCGGAAACCTACAATTTTCAAAGTTTAAATGTCTATTAGGCGACACCAATTTTTAAGTCTGGTTTACGAACATGTGGGCTGATGTGGGGAGAAAAAAAGTAGATGCAGGAGGGGAAAAAAATAAAAATAAAAAAAATTGTCCCCCCCAATTTATATCAAGTAAATCTTGAAATTTTACATAAATTTTACAAAAATTGTGAAAAAAAACTTTTCGAATTAAATTCTGAACCAAACAAGACATTTCTTGTCATGAAATACATGAAAATATGGATCTGCAAATGATCATAAGCAGAACCGGATGCGACAGCACATGAAAATCAGTACGCGTTTAAAAAAATTTGGGACAAAAAATTTAAAGAAAAATTCATGAAATGGAAAAAAAGTTGTAGGAGGTGTTCGTAAACCGGACTTAAAAATTGGTGTCTCCTTATGTGTATATAACTCATATAGCTAACTATTAAAGGTGCTCAATCAGATTCGATGGTCCCCATATAATTAGATTCCAACAACAACATTTTTTTTAGAAATGCTGCTTCAGTAATATCAGAATCGATTAATTGCCCAAAAATAATGCTAACCACTGTCAACTACATGTATAGTATAAAATCGCCTGATACGTTATATTTATCAACATGCTGTTCGACGAAGTTTGACCTTATTATCAACACAAAGCCTCTTCATTTTAGAGTTATCCATCTTCATCCGCAATTTGGTCTGAGACCGTCGGCTCGTCAAATTTTTCTGGGCCACTATTAAGTATCGATGGTGATAAATATTACAATTTCAAAAATTGATATCTAATAACTCTGAGCTTTGATACATGTAGGTGGGTCCCTCGACTTGATTAAAATATTTTTACCCCCCCCCCCCCGATTCCATATACATGTATATGTAAATAGCAAATGAGGGGCACTTAATCGGATTATGCATCTTTAAACTGTATTTGAATTTAAAGATGCATAATCTGATTAAGGGCCCCCTGAATTAATGCTCGCACATTACTCTTTATTTGGACTTGGGGGGTAAAAGATATTTGGTACGAGTCGAGGAACCCACCACCTATCAAAGCTCAGAGTTATTAGATATCAATTTTTGAAATATACTATTTTTCACGATCAAGAATTAATAGTGGCCCACGGTCTCGGACCAAATTTCAGATGAAGATGGATAACTCTAAAATCAAGAGGCTTTCTGTTGATAATAAGGCCAAATTTTGTAGAACATGTTGATAAATAACATATGTCAGGCAATTGTATACTTTAGTTGACAGTGGTTAGCATTATTTTAGGGCAATTAATCAATTCTGATAACGTAACTGAAGCAGCCTTTCTAAATACAAATGTATGATGTTGGAATCTGATTATATGGGTATCATCGAACCGGATTGAGTACCTTTAAAATGAACTGTATCCAGTATAAACATGTTAAACCTGATAATTAATTAGAGCATGCAGTCCCTGTTGACATGCGGTATCCGCTGGTAATCTTACCACAGTAATATGTGTTAACTGTGATAACCAAGTTAATTGTTTTTACCACAAAAATTCTGAATTCTATCTAGACATTTTGAAACAATAAAAAAAAATTCTGGTGTGATTACAATGTCAACTTTAAAACAAAATTCATATAAACATCGCATGAAAAATACAGCCTAACTGCAAATGTGAGGTGGACCACATTCTGCGGCGGTATAACTGACTGCGGTTGATCGCATGAACACGCCTGAATACTGCAGTAATACCCGAGTAATATAAGGCGAGTTGATTAATTAAAGCATAGCTGTAATTTTACATGTATGTTCTATACACTTTGTTGGGAAAGAGAATATAGCTGTGCGACAATGTTAATCCTGATGAGCTAAGTTAGAAATTTTTCAATCGAAACCTCATAAAAAAAAATTTAAATTCAGTTCTCAATTTTCGAACACTTCTAGGAAATTGTTCAAAAATATTGTTAAAAGATGCCCATTCGATTTGACACTGTAAATATACCCTGTTCAAGTGTTCCTGCTAATGTGCTATGATGCGGTTGGGTCCTGCTTAATTGCTATGAATTGCACTACCCGCATCATAGCAATTCAGCAGGACCACCAGCATCATAGCATATTAGCAGGACCACTTGGCCAGTGGTAAAATAGTTTGTTTTCCATACGGATATGTGTTTTCAAATAATCATGTAATGATATCTAACATACATGTATATGATCCCATTTATAGGTTTTATTCATCACGGCCAGATAAACTTTGTATACAGACAGTTTTACCAAACTTAGAATTTTTATTAGGTGCTTTCATTGTAGCTGTAATTACTAGTATTAAAAGAGTGCTCAATAAAGTTTGTTTTATCATTTATGCTCATTTGGAATTTGGATGCTATTTAATTCTGTTTATCTATATAATTGGCTGCACTGCTAAATTTTGACTCATTTCAGTCATTTGATGTCAGTACATGTAGTTGTCCATCGAAATGGCGAACACAACCAAAGACAAATTACAAGAGGAAAGACAACAAATACATTTGATGTGCACTAAAACAGATACAGTAGTGCCCTAAGAAATCGACCCCTTAACCACAGCAGAATTATGTGTAACTTTCAGGATTTAGTCGGATATATGGCTTGTTGCCATTCATCGGAAAGCTCTCCCCGAGTTTAATACCCGTAATTCTGCTGTGGTTAAGGAGTCGATTAATTAGAGCATTACTGTAGTTACAAATGTATGTCTAGCCTCCTGTTGTGTCACTAATAAGATCTTTAATTCACATACGGTACACATGTACATGTACATGTACTATATAGTACCCGTTCAAGCGTTTACAAGTGTCAGTCATCGAGAAACTGACCAAAAGTTTTGGTAGTATATAATATAGGCTAGCACTGCACTTGGGCTACATGTACATGTACTGTAAGTGATTATAATGTACTATTTTTATATTCTGCTGTGAAAGTGTTGCTGAATGAAATTTAAGTTTACCCCGATATTCTAAGTCCGCTCGACTAAGATGGGTTTTTTCTCGAAAACTGATATCTGAATATACATGACTTTTTGTACGTCTTCCACTGGTTGGTATTCCCTCTAAAATGACTAATTTTAACTGATTAGATTAGCCCTGGTATGGAAAACTCTAACTGTTATAGCCCGATGAGCGGTTTACTGCCAACAGCGGTGATGATATGATGACCAGCGTTGTGCATGGCATATGTTGATCCAGGTAAGAATGCTACCATACATTCCAAACATTCATTAAATATCTTATTAATAGTAACCCAAACTACACAAGAGACTAGTATAACTAAGATTGGGCTCGATTAATGATGTGACACTTTCAGTACTTCATTTACTAGTAGCCTGGTACTGGTGGGCCTGGCTACAGATACTTGTTTGGCGTGTTTGAGGCCTGTGGCACAAGGGCAGCAGAATCAATTAAAATTTCTCTTATTGTAGTGTAGTACATGTACATGAATAGTACCGGTAGTACAGCACACAAAGAGGTATATAGTACCGGCACATGTACATGTATTCTCTCTGTTTTCACACATGTTTTTTTTCAATTTAACAACATGAGTCTTTTATGACACATACATGTACTAAAGTGAAAGTAGGCCTACATGTATATAATGTGCACCCTGTATACCGGTACATGTACTGATATATTACATTGTAATACAGTCCGAGTACAATGATATAGCAAAATTATGCATAGTAGAATAACAACCTTTTGTACAAACAGTCCTCATGACAATGATATACCGGGATATCATGGTGATAGTTCATACATTTGGAATTACCGAATACCTGAGTTTGTGGATAGACCGCTTCATGCGATGTTTATGTGAATTTTTATTTTTAAGTCGGCATTGCGTACGGTAGTCCTATAAACCACACCAGAGAATAGCAATTGTCGGTCAGTGACCAACTTCTTATGTTTATGCAATCGATACAATCCGGTTCTGCTTTTGATGTCCAGTTCGATATTTGTGGTGTGTTCTTGTGCAAAAATATAATTCTAACTAATGCGCCAAAAATCAGGTTTATAAATTTATCCATTCTTGAGCAAGAGCAACTCGTAAAACTTGTATGGTATAACATTCCAAACTGAGTATTTCTGCTATCAAACCATATGATAATAATGTTGAACCGGACATCGAAATCTGAACCGCATTTATGGATTGCAGCACGTGATGTTGAATAAACAGTTATAGAGGATATACAGTAATGCTCTAATTAATCGACTCCTTAACTACAGCAGAATTATGGGTAACTTTTCAGGATTTAGTCGGAAATATGGGTTGATGCCATTCATCGGAAAGCTCTCGGTGAGAGCTTTCCGATGAATGGCAACAAGCCATATTTCGGACTAAATCCTGAAAAGTTACCCATAATTCTGCTGTAGTTAAGGAGTCGATTAATTAGCTCTAGAATTACTGTAACATGGTTTATAATATACAAATGTATACTGTATGGGAAACATCAGAGGTTTACAAAGTAATAAAAACAGTTGATTTGTTCTTTATTCTTGTGGTTATATACACGTACATACATGTATTCTAAAAATAAATGTCCTTTACAACGTGGATCAATGAAATGCGGTTGTTGCATTTAAAATGCATTGAGGGTGCATTGTGTCACGCCACTTTGTAAATGCCTTAATGACAGCATTTAAATTAAATGCACTGCATTGGGAATAATCGCAGTCGCATTGAAATTACCGATCATTGCGCCGAAAAAGTATACTAGTATGAACACCCAAATAACGATACGATAGTGTATTTTGCAATTTTAGTTATAATTTTGTTTAATTTAAATTCACATCTGAATAATTCTGTGTTATTTTCCCACTCCTGGTGTACATGTATATGTTCGGAATCGGACATTCATGATGTAGTTTTCCATTCAAAATGGAATAAACATAAATAAACACTGTTGACATTAATTGTTTTATAATCAGAATCTGAGAATCATGATTCTCATTTTGATTCTAGTAAAAAGTCTTGATTCCCTGTAGAAAGTGAAACACTAACATTTTGATTATTGCCAAAAATCTGATGGATTTTAAGGCCTGCATCAAGACATTTGTTTGTGAATAAATCAAGGTAAATGTGTTAAAATATGAACGCATTTACAAATGCGTTGCTCCAAAATCGCAAAGTAGATTCGAACATATGGTCGCTTTTCTAAGAAATTTGTGAGTGGTCTGTACATGTACATACATGTAAGTTACTTGACCAATTACACAAGGAGTCGAGGGACACAATCAATGAGGACGTTTGTACTAAAAAATATTTTTTTACGCAAGGAACGAACACAAGGCCACTTTCTTAATTTATATTATGAGCCAACAAGACAGATCGTAAATCGCTGTTATATGACAATATATGTGGCCATCATAATGGTCGACAGGCATGACGCCAACAAAAACCAATCTGTCAGGCCAATATAAAGAAGTCGCGACTTATTGCTGGTGGAACCTATTAAAGGCATCGTTCCATTTCGTTAATAACAACTTACATGTAACATTCACCTCCACCTCTTTTACTCTTGGGCTCCAAATAAATATGCATGCACCAGCTGCATCCACGTTTATTATTTTTCTTGGGAAATCCCCCCCCCCCCCCCCCTGCACAGTGCTTATTTGGGTCTGCACGTTTATTAATATTTTGAAGCTATGAAAATTTAAATCAGCACAAATTCAAGATTTCTATATGATTCAGATGTAAAAATGATCAACACGTCAACATTAGTTACTAGCTAAACAAGACATTTTGTCATATGTTTATACTTTACTGTGAAATTGCGTTTCTTCCGTTCTCCATGAACGGATTCTCAAAATGTTTGGTTTTCCAAAAAACAAGGATTCGAACTGTCTGAACTGAACTCCATGCGTTTGTTTAAATAGATGAATAAATAATGGGAAAGACATACAATCCTAGTTCATAATGAATTTAAGTATATAAATATAAATAATAAACGGCGGATTCAACGTGGTCATGGGTTTTGACCGCGTTAAAAAAATCAGCAAACTCTGCATGAACCCCGAAGTTTGCTGATTTTTTCTCGCGGTCAAAACCCCATGACCGCATTGAAACCGCCGTTCATTTCTTATATGAATAACACAATTTAAGATTGGTGAATTATTTCTTTTGGTTAATTTAATAAACGTACAGGACCAAATAACGATCGTACAGGTGGGAATTTTACCTCGATTTTAATAATCGTACATTAGGCACTCAAGAGTAGTACATATTCAAGTATGTGGCAAACCAAAAAAACACCACATGATACATACATGTACCTGTACTACATGTTGACTCGTATACCTGAACCTGCTATAAAAATTATTTGGTTAACCACAGTTGATGTTTTGCTCAGAGTTCCCCCTGCACTATTATTTAGGTCTGTACTTTTATTAACTTTCAATGGAATTTCCCCCCCCCCCCCCCCCCCCCCCCCCGCACTATTATTTGGGCCTGCACTTTTATTTGGAGCCTGAGAGTAAGTTGCATTGACATTTATTTTCACGAATTACCATGCTAAAGGCCAAAGAAAAAAGATTGTATGTTTCCGGTAAAAAAATTTAGGGTAGGTAGGTAGGGAATTTTTTTTATTTTATTTTATTTTGATATTTTTTATCCAGCTGCAGAAATATTGAACTACCTCGACCAAAGTGACATAAAATGCCAACCCATGCCATGGGGAAAGTATTACTTGATCAACACAGTGGAAATATACATTAAGATTGATAAAAAATCAAACTTACTTCATGCTTACGTATGTTTTTTATTATATCTAATACCACATTTTCATAAATTTGGCTATAAACTTGGTACAAAATTGATGTCACTAACTTTTTATAAGAATTTTACCAATAATACCGCCATTATACCGTACATGTATTGTGACGATTACATCCCATTGTCTGGGGGTAGCCAGTACACCCACCGAGCATGCCTGGTTTTTGGAAACAGTAGCTACTAGTACATGTATACCCCTAATATATGCAGTGATAACCTCTTTACATGTATATATACAGATACACACCCACCATGTCTGTTGATAGTGTTCCATAAGTCCCAAACAAGACATAAAGCAGGCAGGAGATCCACTCTCAGGAAATTAAAATTGCGAAAATTTTGACTTTTTCTCAAAATATCAATAAAAAGTTTAGGGTCGGCGGGTTATTTTTAGGGTCGGTCGATGTACGGAAACATAGTATCTTTTTTCTTTGGCCTAAGGAACATTGCAACTGGTTTGAAGTAACATGACCGCGTTGCGTCAACACTGGAACTGCATTGATGGTAATTTTCAACATGGTCTCACTGAGGTTCTATCAAATATAAATACTAGTATGGTTGAGGCCAACTTGAGGGAGACAATTATTTTGAGAATATGTGATCCTGTGTTAACATGAGCCTAAGGCGACACCAATTTTTAAGTCTGGTTTACGAACACCTCCTACAACTTTGTTTCCATTTCATGATTTTTTTTTGTCCCAAAATATTTTATTTTACACGCGTACTGATTTTCATGTGCTGTCGCATCCGGTTCTGCTTATGATCATTTACAGATCCATATTTTCATGTATTTCATGACAAGATATGTCTTGTTTGGTTTGAACAGAATTTCATTCAAAAACATTTTTTCACAATTTTTGTAAAATTTATGTAAAATTCCACGATTTACTTGATATAAATTGGGGGGACAATCTTTTTTATTTTTATTTTTTTCCCTCCTGCATCTACTTTTTTTCTCCCCACATCGTAAACCAGACTTAAAAATTGGTGTCGCTTAAATATCATCTGATGGAGTCAAAATCATTGAACCGTCACTTATGCATGCACATGTTGTCTTGATGTTGAGTCTGGCTTTCATCATTTTCATTAGTTTTACTGTTAATATCCACCAAAGGTTGAGGTGTTATGGAACAACTGTATGGCATCGTATACTGTTATCTTCCGAGTAAATATGGAGTCTCTAATTCTTTTATCAGTCACGCATCTACTCATCAAATAGTATAATCCTCAAATATTTGTAGTCCAGGTGATCTCGACTGCACAGTAAATGTATAAACATTCATCTGTGCACAGTGTGTTTTAAATTTCTTTGCCGTGTAACAACTGTTGTCCCAAGTTTCAATGCCTTGTCCTCCTGGTATGTAGGGATTACCAATTTACCATTGCCGTGTTTTAATTTGCAATTTTGATGATGACGCTCACTAAGCTTGTTGATAATTTTCTTTGTCGTGTAACAACTGTTGTACCAAGTTTCTACGCCGCGTCCTCCTGGTATTTAGGGATTACCGGTGCCTTTAATAGCGTCAGATGCATCATTGCCAGTTAATGTACATTAGAGTGGAACTGAATTAACAATGTCACATTGACACAGTACTCAGTTAAGACCAGTAAAACAGCAAAAGTAGTATTATTGTACAGCAGGCTTATCACTATCAGTACTTACTACATGTACTGACCCCTTACTATCGTGGATCAATCTGAATCTGAATGGTTACGCTGCAGATCCCAATTATGGTAATTTCGCAGCGGGCGAGAGAGTCTCAGATCTTTTCCTTCAGCGCACTCTTGAAGGAATCTACAGGCTGTTGTTGTAGGATTAAGGATTCCTCCAGCTGATTCCAGTCGCATATAGTTCGAACAAATGTGGAATTAGCGAACTGAGCTGACACGTATGGTATAGCCTCGTAGCACTGACTGTTGTTCCTTTAAATTAGGTGCCGAGGAATTTGGCTGGTGACGTAGCCTGTCAGAACTTTGCTCTGCGATCTAAGACGCCTTGTTTCGGGTGTAAAGTATTGATTAGGTGGTATAGCCGGGACCAATCCACCCACCACCTTACTCATGAATCCCAGCAGATTTATTTTCCGCCGTTTCTGCAATGTTGGTAAATCTAGCTCGTAGAGGATCTTGGTCATATATCCATCTTCTTTGCTCTTATAGTCTCTTTTAATGAAACGGGCTGCTCTACGCTGGATTCTTTCCAGCTTGTCGATGTGATTTTGTTGGTAGGGGTCCCAGATGGTGTCTGCGTAGTCCATGATCTTCAAACTTCTCAATTCTTCTTCTTCTGGACAGGTGCATTATGAGCAGGCCACTGGCACTACCGGTACATCATGATTGTACCGGTACCACAAATTCAATTTTGAGAAAATATTCTGGTTATGGCCAGGTAGCTGAGGTACTGTTCAATACTATAGTTGATTTTACTTGTATTATACACAATCCTTATTTTAAATTCACCAATATTAGCTTTTAACGACATCCTCATCCGCCTGTGCGCACAAATGCGATAATATTCCTACAGAAGATTTCTGCAGGGAGTTGCATTTTATCGGAAGAAGAAGAAGATCCGTTTCGTTATCGCAGCTTAATTCTTACTGTTCCGGGAATTGAAATATTTTTTGTCACATGAAATTCAGTCTTTTTCGATATTTGCGCACATCCATGGGGAGAAATCGGCGAATCTTATATATAAGTCCACAGTTTATCCGTTTGTAGCCAATACACCATTTCCTTCTGTCAATCCGCGTTGATTCGCGACAAAATTAACTCAAAATACCACAAAGAATTATCCGCGCTTCATTTTGAAGAACGATAACTAAAAGTTAAGATTGTAATTTGGCTGCAGAAACGAAACGAAACGAATTTTGAAACACAATAATTGTATTCACTAATATTTTTCCTGTTGGTATATGGTCTACTATAGTATATGCAATCATTTATTTGAAATAATAAGTATCACTTAGAGAATAATTCTTACTGATAATTAGAAATCTCTTTATTTTGTATCCCTTTAATATTAAATAATGGCCCTGAAAATTGTCTGTTTGTCAGTTTAATGTTCACTAATTATAGCTAGGCTGTTAGATAAAGTATGATATTGCTTCATTTGTCCGGGGTAGTGTATTGTCATACTGTCATAATAAACTTCAAGTAATAAGGTAACTACTCGTCAATGATGCTTGAATACATAAATGATTAATAAGGTAACAACTACCCGTCAATGATCGACGTCTTAATATAGAAAGGTTTTATAAGGTAACTAACTACACGGCAATGATACTTATTATAGAAGGTTAATAATTTAACTTCTTGTCAATGATGCTTTAATATAGAAAGGGTTAATAAGGTAACTACCCGTCAATAATGCTTTAGTGTAGAAATGGTTACTAAGGTAACTACATGTCAATGATGCTTTAATAAAGAAAGGGTTAATAAGATAAAGTTCTACACGTCAATGATGCTTAAATATAGAAAGGGCTAATAGGGTAACTACACGTCAATGATGTTTTAATATAGAAAGGGTTAATATGGTAATTACACGCCAATGGTGCTTTAATATAGAAAGGGTTAATATGGTAACTACCGTCCATGATGCTTTAATAAATAACTGGCTACTATGATAACTACATGTCAATGATGCTTTATTGTAGAAAGGGTTAATAATGTAACTAATCACCAATGATACTCATTATAAAAAGGGTTAATAAGGTAACTGCCTGTCAATTATTGCTTCAACGTAGAAAGGGTTAATAAGGTAATTACACGCCAATGGTGCTTTAATATAGAAAGGGTTAATATGGTAACTATCAGTCAATGATGCTTTAATATAGAAAGTGTTATAATATGGTAACTGCACGTCAATGATGCTTTGATACAAAAATGGTTAATAAGGTAATTACCCGTCAATGGCGCTTTAATATAGAAATGGTTTATAATGTAACTACTCACCAATGATACTTAGTATAGAAAGGGTTGTTTAATGTAACTACCTGTCAATTAATGCTTTAATATAGAAAAGGTTAATAAGGTAACTACACGCCAATGATACTTAGTATAGAAAGGGTTGGTAAGGTAACTACACGACAATGATACTTTAGTATATAGAGGGTTAATTAGGCAACTACCCATCAACGATGCTTTAATATAGAACTTAGAAAGGGTTAACAACTACATGTCAATGCTGCTTTAATACAGAAATGGTTAATAAGGTAACTTCACGTCAATGATGCTTTAATATAGAAAGGGTTAATACTGTAACTACTCACCAATGATACTTAGTATAGAACGGGTTAATAAGATAACTACCCAGCAATAATGATGCTTTAATATAGAGAGGGTTATAATAAGGTAACTACACGTCAATGATGCTTTAATACATAAATGGTTAATAAGGTAACTACCCGCCAATGGCGCTTTAATATAGAAAGGGTTAATAATGCAACTACTCACCAATGATACTTAGTATAGAAAGGGTTAATAAGGTAACTACCTGTCAATTAATGCTTTAATATAGAAAGGGTTAATAAGGCAACTACACGCCAACGGTACTTAGTATAGAAAGGGTTAATAAGGTAACTATATACGACAATGATACTTTGGTATATACAGAGTTAAGGAGCCAACTACCCGCCAATGATGCTATACTATAGAAAGGGTTAACATTGTAACTACACATCAATGATATTTTAATATAGAAAGGGTTAATAAGGTAACTACGCGTCAATGATGCTTTAATAAAGAAAGGGTTAATAAGGTAACTTCACATCAATGGTGCTTTAATAAAGAAAGGGTTAATAATGTAACTACTCACCAATGTTACTTAGTATAGAAAGGGTTAATAAGGTAACTACCTGTCAATTAATGATTTAATATAGAATGGTTAATAAGGTAACTACACGCCAATGGTGCTGTAATATAGAAAGGGTTAATAAGGTGACTTCAATGCAGATTATACAGTTTAACAAAATACCACAGGTGTATATATCCGGGTGAACACTGTAGTAAATACCTGGGCGAAACCCTGGTGTAAATACCTGGGTGTAAATACCTGGTGTAAATACCTGGGTGTAAATCCGTAAAAACCCGGGTAAACTGGGGTTTATACCTAACATATATAGAAAACACCTGGGTAAATCTATATAAATCCCTGATTTACCTGGGTGTAACCTGGGTGTGACCTGGGTGGAACCAGGGTAAAACCTATATGTACCGGGGGTATACCTAGGTAAACACCAAGATTTACCCAGGTACATTTTTATATGGGATCCTATTCCGTTTCTGGATATCGCGGGAATTATTTATCTCGTATTTTAAGGAAACCAACTCAGCTACATGTAAGAGTCATGGTATCCACATAATATGAAATGATGTTTGTTGTAGAGATAAAAAGTTCACCAAGACATGGTTTGGCCCCTTTACCGTAGAACTACCCTACTTCTCTAAAAATCTATATATTTTATTAAACAAAATACAAATAAATGAAACTGACACTAACCATCCATATTACAGGTATCTATTCAATCCGATCAGACGGTCCCCATACCATCAAGATACAACAACAACAACAACAACAACAACATTTCTTCATAATAGGCTACGCTTTAGTTATCAGAATCGTTTTATTGCTACAAAATAATGCTAACCACAGTCAACTATGGTATCAAATTTCCCAAAACTTGTATCAACATTTTGTTCAACAAAATATGGCTGTATTATCACTAAAGTATCACGAAATTAGACCGTATTACCACTTGATTTTAGTGTTATCCATCTTCATCCGCAATATTTTCCGAGACCCTCCGTTTGACCACGTGTTATTGGCCACATATTATTACACATCTCAAGAAATAACAAACTTCAAAAATCTATATCTGATCACACTGAGCTTTGATGGATGGGTTCCTCGACTCGAATGAAATATTTTTTACCCCCGAAACCAAAGAAATAGTAATTTAGGAGCGTCTGATCGGATTGAGTACCTTTAATGTTTGACACTGTTTTGATATTTTCTTCTCTGTTTTAATAACTGCTGTTTACAATCTAAAGTGTAACATCTTATCGTCTATTCAAATTGTAGGACCTTTTGTAATATTATGTTTTTACATCGCACCAAATAAATTTATCTATCTGTCTATATATCTATCTATCTATCTGAAGGGGGTCACTCTCACAAGAAAAAAAGTGCTGAAGGGTAGCCTACACGGGTTTTGAAAATGTGCTGAAGGGTACACAGGTTTTGAAATCTCGTTCTAAATTACTTTTAGTTGCCATGTCTGTCATGATTTCTGTTAGAGAATAATTGTATATGTTCCAAGGAAAATTAAAATGAACTGAAAACAAACTGATGATAGGCGCCAGACTTTCAGGAACACATTTAAAGTAACTGCGTTTGTACCGTTCACAAACCCTGTGTACCTTCAGCACATTTTCAAAACCTGATATACTCCATTCACACAATACGAGTCAGTACACTCAAAATGGAAAATAATAAAGCCAACAATACCCAGTTTTAACCATATTAATGGGCAAGCTCATTATCTTAAAGTGATGTGAAACACCCCGGTAGGGTGATCAAATAGAAATTGAGAATAATCTTGCTCAAAGTAGTCATTTTTTACGAATATTAATCCAAATTGACAACACACACCGTCATTTTAATATATTATTTAATATGCAATGACTTTCGATGGCGAAATCAATTGTGTTAGTTTATCGCCAAAAGTTGCGTCCCGAATCGAGATGTATATAAATATTTACAATTGAGCGCGGTTCAGACGATGTTTTCTATATATGCATGGAGTGGTATGGTCGATTTCGTTGAATTTCCCCCCGACGTTAGTAGAATGCTACATTTTTGCCGTATCGCATAAATATTAACTTATCAATTTAACGGACCCGAACAAGTCCATAATATGTCTTTAAACATGTAATGTGTGGTGCTCCTGACCAAAGGAGGGAATTCGAATACTGAACTGAACTACGTACACAAATTCGAAATATCATCTTCTAAAAGAAATCTTTTCATGGATATTATTTTAATTATTGACATTTATTCATGCTTTTAATAAGGATGTTTGTATGATTTATTTGTTATATAGGCGATGGTTACAATATTGCTCAGCTTATTTGCTCAAATATAATCACCCATGGATATGATATCATACATGCAAAACTTTGTACTACACTGCGGTTGTGTAAAAACTGAACAGCACATAATTGTGTAGCACAAATGTTTTAAAGTTGCTGCAAGATTTTAATATGGTATATTTGTACGAGGTTTGTGTCTTTAATAGAACATATCTTATCTAACTATAATATACTCACATATTCATTCATATTCAATGTTGAGAAAATTCCACCGACATATATGTATGTCATGCGTAATTTCTACACAATTTTGTATAAGATCAAAATTAAAACATATACTGTAGAATTTATATACATTTGTTCTAAGAGTGTTACTTGGTCTAAATTGTCATTAATACCACAGTATACACAGATATACCCAATTATATATTGTTAGGCCTTCCTGGTGAAAGCAAAGGATAAACTTCCCGGGCCCTTTCATATTGTGATATTAGTACATCTATAATGAACTGCCCTCGGTTAATTGCCCTCAGAACGAAATATCTGAAAGCCTACCATCGCAACCGACCGAACACAATTAAATTGCATGACCTCTTCGATACAAATAACAGAAAGATCATAGTAAATCTATCAATATATCTTTAAAAAAAGGCCCAAACACTAATGGTCCACTCCTGAGGCTCAATGAAAAAAATGCCCACCCTCATACAACATGTGTACAGGGTATCGCCCCACATACATTTTATACCCCCAATAATTATAAGATAGCATTATCACACATATATTTATATGAAAGTCCACATACACATGTACGGGTACACCCCTGACACTCTGGCCCACCCCCTCGTTCGTCGACACTCTGGCCCATGTTAATTTTCGGGAAAAGATTACTCAATACCTGCAAAGTGCAGAAGAGCGCCTCGTATCTTGTTGGAAAGTGTGAACATAATGTTTATTCACAACGCGAAGTGTGATTATTTATTTATTTAAATTGTTGTAACATTTGAATGCTGATGGAAATATTTGTAAACAGTCGTGCACTGTTGACCTACTTCCTAATAATGTCCAAACTGGGTCGAAATTCTGCTCTGCGTTGTCACTAGATAAGCATTCAATCTTTCCAATAAGATATGATATGGTCACCTATACGCTTTGTAACGATTTAGTAAAATTTCCCCGATAATTAACACGGAATTCCCCATCCAAATGTTACCACTTTACCTCTTATGGACCCAGTTGTCCCAAAATTTGATGGAGACAAAATAAAGAATTCTGTTCACTTATTCTAGTAATCACAGCAACCAAGCCCACTGATGCAACATTTTAAGAGTTTAATTCATGGTAGATTATGTTAGAAATACAAGATGTGCACTTTATAGAGTCTTATTTAAATATTTGTTCATACATTAGTCTAGCAAACACAAGGTCCATATCTAAGAAACAAATATTGGAATGTGTACTGAACACTGCATGTGTAGAATTGTGAACCAGCCTGTTCTCCTGAAAATAAGCTCATATATATAAATACATTGCACTGTCAGAACGATTCTCGTGAATCCAGTGGACTTGGATCAGTCTTAATACAAAACTTCTTACTTATTATAAAACATAATACAAAATAAAATTTCATACATGTATGGGAGTTACCCAATATACCATTTTCTTTGTTGCACTAACTGAAATTTTTTATTTTTTGTTTGTTTGTTTGCCGCTTTATACTTTGTTTAGTGAGGCACCGCCCGACCTGGCCACAACTCCCACCACACATCAGACCATTAATCCAGTACTTATCTTAGAGAGAGAGAGAGAGAGAGAGAGAGAGAGAGAGAGGAGAGAGAGAGAGAGAGAGAGAGAGAGAGAGAGAGAGAGAGAGAGAGAGAGAGAGAGAGAGAGAGAGAGAGAGAGAGAGGCTAAAACCCGACCCAGAATTCCTCCATGGAGGGTTTTTATGCTGTGGTATGGAGACGGAATGGAGCAACGTAAAGGGATAGTTGCATAGCACTCCCACGTTTCATTCTAGCTTTGAGTATAGTCATATATAGAATGAATTGCACATTTGATACTACCTATAGTTGTTTAGCTATAAACGGGTTATATAAATGGGTTAAATTGGCATAAATAGTATTCCGGATGCCACCCTCTGTTATGGAGTATTCCAGATGCCAGCCCCGATTTTAGGCCGGATGCCGGATGTCAGGGGGGGGGGGTGGCGTGGTCCCCCTCTCACACATCACTATAAATAACACCAGGAGAACTTTAAGGCACCGTTGGCCTTGGCGGTGGGTATCCTGTGAAAATATTTCCACCCGTCAAAAACCACCACAAACAGAAAGAACATCAAAATGTAGACAGACTTTGTATACAAATAAGAAATATCGCATAAACAGTATGTTATTGTCATATATTTGACCATTGTTATGTAAACAAAAGCACAAAAAGTTGCTTTTCTGGTGTTTGTTTATATTATGATGGTAAACATAAAGAGCGTTATTTGTTGGTGAATTCCTGATATGGAACTAATCAAGAGCGTTTATGTCATTTGTGTGTGATTAGCCAGTAGCATTGTGCTGTCTTCTGTAACACAATCAGGCTCTAGCTTAGGTAAACTATAGTAGGTCTTTGTGATAACATGCTGTTTACTATGGGCAGCCATTCGGTCGGAAATTACATGAAATAAAAGTTAATGGTGGCTTGTAAAAACAATAGTCTCCATTTTTAAAACCAATGGTCGTTCTTTGATTATACAAGAGACAAATCCGTTTCAATAGATATAGATTCAAACCAAATAGTCTCCATTTTCAAACCAATGGTCGTTCTTTGATTCTATAAGAGACAATTCCGTTTCAATAGATATAGATTCAAACCAAATAGTCTCCATTTTCAAACCAATAGTCGTTCTTGGATTCTATAAGAGACAATTCCGTTTCAATAGATATAGATTCAAACCAAATAGTCTCTACTTTCAAACCAATAATCGTTCTTGGATCCAATAAGAGACAGTTCCGTTTTAATAGATAAAGATTCATAATCAATGTTGACCGATGCAAAATTAATGTTCTATTTTAATTTAATAGCGTTCACTGTTCAACTAATATCTAATAACACACAATTAGTAAGATTCGCGCATATTCAATAAACGTACATTCCGTTTCAATGGCCATATTTTCTTAATCAATAAAGATATTTCAGACCAATAGTCTCCATTTTCAAACTAATAGTCGTTCTTGGATTCAATAAGAGACAATTCCGTTTTAATAGATATATTTTCTTAATCAATAGAATCTATTTCAAAACCAATAGCCGTTCCTGGATTCAATAAGAGACAAATCTACTATTTCCGGTCAAACCAATGAATAATAATTGAAGATTATTAACATCCGTTTACAAACCAATGATCATTTCTCGAATTAATAACTTCCGTTTACAAACCAATGATCAATTCTTAAACCAATGAACGCTAGGGTCGCCACCAATCTCAAATTAACGCTAGGAGCGCCACCATCTTGTTGGAGTCACCAAATTGCAAATTCCGTGACGTCAACATGGGATACCCCCCTGCCAAAAAAAAATTGCATGTTCTCGAACATTTTCGCGTCACAAAGTGACCCTGAACATGAAAACTGCGATGATATACGGACTGTGGACTATATCCTGTACCTGTAGCAGATACCGAAGATCCAATTGAGAGCGTGTTTTTAATATGGTCATTATTATTGACCCAGAAGATCTGAATTAAGCAACCGAATTTGAGGACTGTACTAGTATGATGTTGATCACTTGATGTATCACTCATTCACTGTCAGTATCTGAAATCACTGTCAGTATTACTGTGATTATCACTGTTCCCAACTGATCTACATGTACCAGCTCAGAAACCCGATCATACAAAGCGTCACTCAATCACCATATCTTGGAGTCATGCACTCAAACGATATGAAATGGTTGCCACAGATAGACAAGATCACGAAGAAGGCTAACAGCACGCTCGGATTCATCAGAAGAAACATTAGGAAGGCACCATTCAAGAGTAAATGCGTAGCGTATGAGACACTCGTAAGATCGTCGCTGGAATACGCAGCCGTCACGTGGGACCCTCACCAGCAGCAGAGCATCGACGCCCTGGAGAGAATACAGAGAGGAGCTGTACGGCTCATGACCGGCAATTACCAATCGAAGGACATGGCCAAACTGATGAATGACTGCGAGATAAGACCACTCGAAGAAAGAAGGAAAGACCAGAGGCTGGAGCTCTTTCACAAGATGGATAAGGGGCAGGTGTCGGCTGTAAACACTCAGTGCTTAATTAAACCAAAAAAGGTGGGCAGAAAAATCCGAGCCAAGAAATTTGCAGATTTCAGTGCCACAAATATAGTCTCAAAACAGGAATGTAATAATTCACTGTCCTACAGGTAAGAGCCACTGGTGACTAACTCTGCTGAATACTCAAATTCATTCTTCCCACGGACAATTATTCAGTGGAACACTCTAAACGAGATGGACGCATGCGAAATTCAAAATAGAACAGCAGCGGACAACTCAACAGTCCCGCAAAGAACATAATTCTCTCCCTCCCGGCGTTCTACACATCCGCGAGGATCATACGCCGTACACCATCCAGATCCAGATGCAGGGATTGTCTGTCAAAATCCGGTGGAGAACTTAGTATGTGTTCGACAAGTACTAACAACAGCAGTATGAATATGATTATGTCAACAATAACAACAAAAACATCTCTAACACCGTAAGATAATCGTTCGATCTACTGTGTAGTGCGTACTAGCACTGTACATTGCGACGACTTCTTCTGAAAACAACCATTGAGTGGAACCGCTTCAAACAGTCAGATGTTGATTCAGGCGATCGGTAATATTTAATGTCTGAAGGATTTATTAAATATGGATTCTATTTTCTAGACGTTTCATACGAGCGTCGTGGAATCGGATTCTGAACATTGCCAGAGTATTGATCGAGTAAACCTGACAGCGCGAAGAGCACTTCAGAACTCAATCATAAGCCAACTAGAACAGAGGTCATGTCAACTTACAGGTTGCATTATACATGCATATATTGTGACCACATAAATGATATATACAACTTCATTATTTCAGTATTTGATACCATAATCATGGTCGTTCCATTGTAATCCATACCATAATTTTTGGTTTTACATAACGGTAGGGTACCGGATTGTTTGGTTACTTTTTTTTATTTCGTACTTTGTAGAAAATCATTTATTTGTTTCCATATGGTGTGACATACATGTAGTAACATGGTACGAAATGACCAATTGATTTCCTACATGGTACGAAACAACCAAACAATAAGGTATGAAACTACCAAAAATATGGTACGAAACTACCAAAAATATGGTACGAAATGACTTAAGATGATACAAAACGTCCTGTACCCATTTATATCTCCTCGGCAAGGGGAACAACGAGACAGTGACCCTGTAGACTAGCAGCGCCAACATCGTTGGTTTGATATTAGGCCCTATATCACCCTGAGGTAACCTCATATCACAATCAGCCTGACGACGAATGCTGATATGAGGCTACTGAGGACTGAAACCAGGCCTATAATATCAAACCAACCAAGTAGTACCCTACATGTATCAATTAATTACGGTAGTTCGCCTCTTAGTAACAGTGTAATATTGACAACTTTTTCTAATGAGTGACATCACAAAAAATTGGTATCTATGCCTATTCTAATAGTGAAATAGAATTACACCATGTCAAAGCCATACCGTGTATTACTCAGATCGTGATGTCATAAAATCATACATGTATTACTCTTAATTAGTGATGTCGTAAAATGATATTACTCGATTTAGGGCAAATTGAAGTGATATTCAGCTAAGTACAAATGGAGTTTGATAACAAGCCATATCGTGCAAAAATGTCATATCTAATTAATAATTTTCGAACAAATTTTGGACCGATATACATTTACCCTGTAGCCATCTGTAGGAAACTTCCTTCCAAGGGGGTGCTGTCGGAACATACATGTATCAAGGTGGACCCCCTCCCCAATGGGAGACTCGTATCCATGCCCATTGGAAATAAATGATAATGTGCAATGGATGAATAGGTTGCTGGCATTTCATACCATGGAAGTTTGACATGGAGGTGTTTCGCACCAGGGTTCTGGACATTTCATACCAGTTCCTGTATCATTTCGACAATTCGTACCTTTTGACATTAAAGGTACTCAGTCCGATTCGATGGTTTCCATATCATCATATTTCAACAACAATAACAACAACACCATTTTTTGAAATGCCACTTCGTTTACCAGAATCGATTAATGCCCCAAAAATAATGCTAACCAGTCAAATATAGTATACAATTGCCCAAAAACCTGTTATTTATCAATATTTTGTTCAATGAAATTTTGCGGGTTTGTCAAATATCTGACACAACAAAAGCCACTTGCTTTTTGAGTTATCCATCTTCATCCGTCCTCTTTCGACTTTTTATTGGGCCACTAAAAATTATCGATGGTAAAAAATAATAGATTTCAAAATTCGATATCTGATCATTCTCAGCTTTGATGGGTGGGTTCCTCAACTCAAATCACATATGTTTTACCCGAAGCCAAGGAAATAGTAATATTCAAGCGTTAATTCGGATTATGCATCTTTAACTTTGTCGCGACAATTTCAATTGGTTCATTTTGTTTCGAAAAAAGAAGAAGAAATATGTTAACATGTAAATGTTGGGTTGTCATCATCACGAACGTTAAATCATGATCATGTTCACTCTCATTAAGTTAACACGATTAATATAATTTTTCACATGTACGAATGGCCATTCATCATTTTTGGGAATCAATGAAACATACCAATATATGGTGTGAAATGACCAAAAACATGGTACGAAACAATTAAATGTGTCATTCAAATCAAGGGTACAAACTGTCCATAGTAGGAAAAGTCGTTTGGGCCATCCAACAGACCTGGGTGAATCGCTTGGGCGATCGGTTTCCACAGTAAGGATGCATCTTGGCATCTTGGCAT
Source organism: Siphonodentalium dalli (assembly GCA_032622095.1). Taxonomy (NCBI): domain Eukaryota; kingdom Metazoa; phylum Mollusca; class Scaphopoda; order Gadilida; family Siphonodentaliidae; genus Siphonodentalium; species Siphonodentalium dalli. The sequence goes on along the minus strand of CP136062.1, from coordinate 112,732,091 downwards.
TTCTTTTGAAACACACAGAATAATTATTTTTACTGAGAATATTCAATATAAACATGTACAAATTCTCAAACAAAGGGAATTTCAATGTTCAAGAAATTTAGAGTCCCCTCTTACTATGGGAGGCCCTTTTCACAAAGCACAAATATTAAGCTTAAACTTAAATCATTTGGGCTTAAGCGAATGTCATTTGCGCTTAAGCACAAATATGTGTCTATCAATTTGTTTGCACTTAAGTGAAAATCATATGCGCTTAAGTGTAAATGCTTTGCGCTTAAGCGCAAATACCTAACACTCCTTTACTTCCCTCTGATTGTGAATGATGGAGTCCATCTCATAGTATGGGCCCATAGTAGTAGCCCATACAGACTCGAAAGTTGAAAAGTCAAAAGCATCTCTGTCTCTGGTGTCCCAAAAATTGGTGCCTCATTCCCAAAGCTCTAGTATATTTTATTAAAGGGACATCTCCTGCACAAATATATACCATTTCCATGGTCATAGAAGGGGAATTAAGGGTTACTGGTGGCTTGCTTCCCTCGTGGTGTACATGTACTTATTGAATAGAAATAGGGGAAAAACATATTTTCATATTATCAGCATCCCTGTCCCTAAGAATTTGTGCCTCCATCCCAGAGATCTATTACATTTTATAAAAGAGACATATCCTGTACAGATACATGTATATACCATTTCCATGGTCATAAAAGGTACTGGTATCTAGGGATCACTGGGGATTGCTTCCCTTGTACGATGGGCCTACAGGTATAAAGACTTGAGTGCAAGCCTGAAAATAGCATGTCTGTCATTTGTAGAATGAGGTCCCCAGAGGGTGAATTTAGTGACGCTACACCGCATAGTGGGCTAGCATCACTAAATTTACCCTCTGGGGGGCCTCATTCTGCTTAGGGCCATCAACTGCTATGGCAGTTCTAGGATAAGATTGAAGTTCCCCAGTTGAAGTTGGTGATGTTCACCCATTTGGAGCCTCGATTATGGATTTTATCTTCTGCAAATTAGGGGATATAGAAACTTCCCAGATGGGAAAACGTAACTAAAAACAATGTTAATTTGATACCATAGTTACTTCCAAGAAAATGAGGCCTAAGCAGAATGAGGTCCCCAGAGGGTGAATTTAGTTATGCTAGCCCGCTATGCAGGGTAGCATCACTAAATTCACCATCTGTGGACCTCATTCTGCAAATGACAGACACGCTATTTTCAGGCTTAAGCGCAAATGATTTGTGATTAAACGTAAAATATTTGCACTTAAGTGCAAAAATTCATAAGTAATTGTATGTCATAATTTGCAAAGTTCTGTCCAATTCTTGTTAAAATATGACTAGATTCATAACGGTGATATTTGGTTAAATTTCATACCGAGTTATGTATAATCGAATTATTGAGGGATCGCGGGAGGGACTTGGATCATACGAATGACATATAATCATTGCTCCAATTATCTCTTAACATGAGCAAAGAAAAATGAAGTCACATTTCCGAACCAGTTCCATACAGCAGAACCTCATCTAGAAGATATTAGCGAACAACGTCAAATTCCCTCTTTCAGCTGTCATTTTGACGGTGTCAGACCGGTTTTCCGAAGACCTATTACTACGAATGCCCACAACTCCGAAGACCCGATTATCCGACGGCCCACAACTCCGAAGACCCGATTCTCCGACGGCCCATAACTCCGAAGATCCGATTCTCCGACGGCCCATAACTCCGAAGATCCGAAGATCCGAAAGCCCATAACTCCGAAGGGCCGATTCTCCGAAGACCTATAACTCCGAAGACCTATAACTCCGAAGGGCCGATTCTCCGAAGACCTATAACTCCGAAGGCCCGATTCTCCGACGGCCCATAACTCCGAAGGTCCGATTCTCCGAAGATTTTGTTTTATCGGGGTATTATCGTTTACTAAATAGTGTACAGTCCAGTGGCGAAGCCAAGGGGTCCCAAAATTCCCACTGCCCCCATTAAACCTCTACTTGCTATTTCAGACAATATGGGCCCCTACCAAAACATGTCCAATGTCATGTAATCGCCCGGAAATCGTTCATGGGGCATCAAAATATTCAAACTTTTCCTACTGCCCCCACCTAAATGGGAATCCTGGCCCGCCACTGACTATACACCAGATACTATAACGTTACGTTGGCCAGAGTAAAATGTACAGGGGTGAACGGGGAAGAACTTGTCGCCCCTGTGCATGTTAGGCTACTCTGACATTCTTGCAGCGTTTCGTTATAATATACCCGGTGCACACCAGTGGCGGAGCCAGGGTTCCCATTTAGGGGTGCACATTAATTAGCATATGTGGGGGATATGTGGGGGTTATATCATGCATATGATATGCCGAAAGCATATCACGAAGGCCTGATTTGGGGAGCGCATACATGGGAGGGGTCGCCCCCAATCGTTGGTCCGGGGGCTCCCCTGGGCAGGAACACTGTGAATATTTGAATGCCTAGGAGGGATTTCCTGACGTTTACATGACATTTGACATGTTTTTTTGGGGCGGTCTTCCCTAGGACCCCATTGACCCCGCCACTGGACTGTACACTATTTAATAAGCGATAAAACATGCATGATCTTCGGAGAATCGGATCTTCGGAGAATCGGACCTTCGGAGAATCGGCCCTTCGGAGTTATAGACCTTCGGAGTTATAGACCTTCGGAGTTATGGGCGTTCGGAGTTATATGCCTTCGGATTTATGGGTCTTCGGAGTTATGGGATTTCGGAGAATCGGGACTTCGGAGTTATGGGCTTTCGGAGAATCGGGGCGTCGGAGAATCTGACCTTCGGAGAATCGGACCTTCGGAGTTATGGGTCTTCGGAAAAACGCTACGTAACCCATTTTGACGACCATCTTGGGCGGGGAGTTCCAATTTTACCCTTAAAATGTGGCATTATATCTCTCAGAGTCATACGAACTGAATATGCCTAATTTTAAATCGTATATTTCATGGTGAGATTAATTGTGACATTTATTAAATAATATAATCACGAAATTTAACGCTCTATAAATTTGGAAAACCCCTTAAAAAGAGGGGTTAAAGTGAAATTTCAGCGTGACTCCATATCTAATATAAAAGAAGATGTACATATGTGCAAAGTTTCATGCTTTAGTAACAAGTTGAACAACTGCCTTGAAAATTTGACTTAATCTACTCCACTATATGTCCTATATATTATAGTGAATATTTATCGTCGTTTGATTTGCACCGAGTGAACTCATATTCCAAATCGTCACATCGACATGACATTGGGAACTCCCATTTTATTTCTATATTTCTGACGTCACGGATATTGCGAACAAAATTGGTGGCCAGCGCCCCTAGTGTTAATTTACGAATTGCTTATAGGTTTGTGTTTTAATCATTAATTTCAAATGAGCTCATTGGTTTGACCTGAAATAGTTGATTCCGCTATTAGATATTAGTTTGATAACGATAATCATTGATCGTGGGAAATAGTATATTGGTTTAAAATATGTCTATTGATTATTAGTTTTACAATAAGGTCTATTAATTTTACAATAAGTTATTAGTTTTACAATAAGTTAATGACGGTTTTAGATATAGGTTTTACAATAAGTTATTAGTTTTACAATAAGGTCTATTAATTTTACAATAGGTTATTAGTTTTACAATAAGTTAATTACGGTTTTATTTATTAGTTTTACAATGAGTTATTAGTTTTACAATAAGGTCTATTAGTTTGATAACGATTATCACTGATCGTGAGAAATCGTCTATTGGTTTGAAATATGGCTATTGAAACGGAATGTACGTTTACTGAATATGAGCAAAGCTGTATTAATTGTTTGTTATTAGATATTAGTTGAGCAATGAATACTATTAAATTAAAATAGAACATTAATTTTGCATCGGTCAACGTTGATTGTGAATCTATATCTGTTAACACGTAATTGTCTCTTATTGAATCAAAGAACGACCATTGGTTTGAAAATGGAGACTATTGTTTTGAAATAGATTGTAGTTGTTTTTACAAACCACCATTAACTTTTATTTCATGTAATTTCCGACCGAATGGCTGCCCATAGTTTACGCTATGGTCATGGTATATATATGAACGAAACTGTATGCGTTTTAATGTTTTTCAGTTTACGGTGTTTGGAACAAATATGAATATTTTCGACAATTAAGGCCTCCCGTGCCTTTAACACTGGTCATATTTTTAGAGTACCGACACATACATCCGTGAGACGAAAGACTTGCGATGGTAATAACAATGAAAACAGCTGGGAGATAAGTTAATTCCTGGGAGATAAGTTTTCTCTCTGGGAGATAAGTTATCTCCCTGGGAGAAAAGTTAATTCCTGGGAGATAATTTTTCTCCCTGGGAGATAATTTTTCTCCCTGGGAGATAAGTTATCTCCCTGGGAGAAAAGTTAATTCCCGGGAGAAAAGTTTTCTCCCTGGGAGATAAGTTATCTCCCTGGGAGAAAAGTTAATTCCCGGGAGAAAAGTTATCTCCCTGGGAGATAAGTTATTTCCAGGGAGAAAAGTTATCTCCCAGGTGGAAAGTAAAAAAAGAAAGTAAAAAGAAATATTTTAATGAATATATATAAAAAAGGAAATAAAAAAGGAAATATTTTAATGAATATATAACAAAAATTAAATGGCCCTAATAGGCTTCCGTATATATGGGCTTATTTCAGAATCAAATAAGTCCGCCAGGACATCAGACAATGACACGTGACAGGTGTATTTTAACCGTAGGAGGATATGTTTGAATGTTATCGGTTACGTGAAACCTATCACATCACGTGATTTTCCACCACGGGAGAAAAGTTAATTCCCGGGAGATAAGTTATCTCCCTCGGAGAAAAGTTAATTCCCGGGAGAAAAGTTTTCTCCCTGGGAGATAAGTTATCTCCCTGGGAGAAAAGTTAATTCCCGGGAGAAAAGTTTTCTCATAGTGAGATAAGTTAATTCCCGGGAGAAAAGTTTTCTCACAGGGAGATAAGTTAATTCCCGGGAGAAAAGTTTTCTCCCAGGGAGATAAGTTAATTCCCGGGAGAAAAGTTATCTCACTGGGAGAAAAGTTAATTCCCGGGAGAAAAGTTTTCTCCCAGGGAGATAAGTTAATTCCCGGGAGAAAAGTTATCTCCCTGGGAGATAAGTTATTTCCAGGGAGAAAAGTTATCTCCCAGGTGGAAAGTAAAAAAAGAAAGTAAAAAGAAATATTTTAATGAATATATATAAAAAAGGAAATAAAAAAGGAAATATTTTAATGAATATATAACAAAAATTAAATGGCCCTAATAGGCTTCCGTAAATATGAACCTATGTAAATATTAGTGTTGCACTTGCTCAGTAATGCTGTCTGGAAGCTTTATCGTGGCTTATATGTCCAGTCCAGCTTGGAGTGGTTATAAGCTGTGGTGTGGGCACTGACCCATTGCCATGGGATATTACCCCATGAATGCATGGTGACCTATTTACTAGCAACGATGTCCAGCTGGAACGACTCACATCAACGTGAATTCAGCCAGCTTGGTACCCCGATGCGGATGATGCACCCATGCATGACTACCCTTTACATTAAAATTGGTCACGAGACAGAGGAGCCGGCACCACTCATACTCCGACCGAAGTGGGACTACGATACAAACACTCATAGCACGTGCCGAAGAAACCACTAGAAGAAAAACGAAAAATATAGGAAGAACAAGACAAGAGTAAAAAAGCACAACGGAATAAAGAAATCCAACAACGGGATATAATTCAGCAGCTAGAAAACAAGCTTCATCCCATCTTCTGGAGACAAACAACATCATCCACACAAAAGAAGGAAGAAAAAGAAACGATTTAAAAAAAAATGAAAAATCACCATAAAACTACATAATGTCTTAACAGATGAACCAGTAATGAGTATTTATGTCTGCTAGATTATTGAAAACGATGTTGAATAATAAATATAAAAAAATATATATATAAAAAAAATAGTCCTGCAAAATGGCCGTAAAAAAAAAAAAAAAATATGCAATTAAAAATGTTTTATTTATTTTCTCGCATACAGTCATGATTTCAGATGGTAGACTGAGGCCCTGAGCGCATACCCCAGTTGGGTTCATAGTCTAGATAATGCAGTGGTTTGTTTTTAAATTATATTCTGTCAAACTGTCTATCGACCTAAAACTAAATTGTCGTTTTTAAAAAAACCACTTTTCATAATTCGAAAATATACCTCTGATATGGAACCTCATGTTGTGAGGGTAGACACGTGTTGTTATAAAGGATAATGTTTTTTTCCATTCAAATTGATTGTTTGAAATTTGAAAATTCAAAAATGAGCGCCTCCTTAAAAAGAGCAGCTGAGACTCCTCACGGAATGCTGTTAACAAGTTGCTGCGTATATTATACGAGAACGCTCTTTATCCATACCATATCAGGAATACATCAACAGCTATCGCTCTTTAATGTTAGCATCGACAGAGACCGATACATTCCTGATATGGTATTGGTCCCCCCCCCCCCCGTGATTGGGGGGGGGGGCTAACCCCGGGATGGTCGAAAGGGCCTATGGGTATGGATATACCATGGCTGATATGATATGGATAAAGATCGTTCTCTTATAACCGATGCGCTGTGACGCTGAGTCAGGGACGTGGCTAGAGGGTCTCCGTAGGGTGGGGGTGTCAATCTTGGGGAAATTCCAACTGCCCCCCCCCCCTTGAATTAGAATCACACCACACACAAGTTTTGCATAATTCCATTTGCACCCCCTTGCACATCAATACTCATGCCTATTATCCTATTCATAAACCACGGTTCTATATTCCCGGTATGACAACATTCAGATATTTTAACCTGAAAAAATGCATAAATCCTAACATCTAGTGGTCTAACTCCAGACTAATGCATACAGCTACGGACAGGACACACCGGGCTGACCATGGTTCTTCGGCCCGGTGTGAGAAAATTTTGAAAACAATACAAGAAAATCGCAAATCCTACTAGCATCTCGACTGAAGCTTTCCTAGTGTTGGAAATTTCAAAAGTTATACCCCTCCTCAGGTTGGCAAATTCTCCAACTGATGACCATTTCAGTCCACAAGTTTGACCAAATGTAGTAAAATATTGTGTTGTTAACCTAATTAGCAGTTTTGTATTGGCCACGGGGGAGGGACAACGACACACCGGACCGATCATGGTTCGGCCCGGTGTGGGAACATTTTGAAATCTGAACATGAAAATCGCAAAATCCTAGCATCTAGACTAGCCTCAAGCCTTCCTAGAGTTGGAAATTTAAAACCTGACACACCCACTAATAGGGTGGAAAATTTCCAACTGATGACAATTCCAATGACAATATTGACCAAATGTATGACACTATTGTTTTCTTAAATTAACTAGCAGTATTTTGACTGCCCACGGGGTAGGGACCAGCAGGACACAAGCTTTCCAAGTGTTGGAAATTTCCAACCTGTCACCCACCCCTAAGGTTGGAAAATTTCCAACTGATGACCATTTCAGTCCAAAATTTTGACAAAAAAATAGGAAAATATGCAAATATTGGTCCAAAAACAATTAATTCCCCCCAATAAATTGTTTGAAAATCAAACTACAATAACATTTTCAAACTATTGTTGGTGTGAAATTTCCAACTAACATTTTGGCAGGTATGAAATTTCCAACTGTTGAAAATTTTGTCCAAAGTTGGGGGGGGGGGGGGTGAGACACCCCAAACCCCCTGTCGCGACGTCTCTGCGCTGACTGCAGTCTCTGGCGATGCTAACATTATAAAGAGCGTTAACTGTTGATATATTATTTTTCAAATAATCTCAATTTCAAACAAACAATTTGAATGGAAAAAGCATTATCCTTTATAACCAATGTATACTATAACATTGCAACAAAATGAGAGAGATATGTTCGAATTAAGAACAAAAAGTGGTTTAAAAAAACAACATTTTTTTCATGTATAGGTCGATAGACAGTTTGGCAGGATAGATTAAAAAAAACACTGCCTTTAGACTATGAACCAAACTAGGGTATGCGCTCAGGCTACCATCTGAAATCATGACTGTCTGCGAGAAAAAAAAAATTCATTGCATATTTTTTAAAGGCACGGGCGTTCGTTGCAGAAATATTCATATTTGTTCAAATCGCCATCAACAGAAGGAATATTAAAATATATATAGTTTTGTTCATATGCCAAACATAATCAGCGCGTAAATAGTATATTGTCTTTATGTTTACCATATCCGGATCTAAACAAAAGCCAGGTCCTGTAACGTTTTTTGCTTTTGTTTACATAACAAAGGAAAAACATTTGACAATAACATACTGTTTATGCCATATTTCTGATTGGTATAACAACAAAGTCAATATTTTACTATTATTTCTGTTTATGGCGGTTTTTTAGGTGAATATTTTAACAGCATACCCACCGCCAACGCCGCCCGTAAAATATGCGACAAGTGCACGACGAGAGACGTCGCTAGATTGTTTTGTTGATGGGGGTTGGGTGTGGTCAACCGGAACAACTCCAAATCATAGCCGTACGCACCAGGGAAAGCTCAAAACTCGGGCAATTTTCGGGCAAATTGAATGGTATTTTAGGGGGAAATTAATGTAAATTACAGTATAGTTCACATTCCTGTCCGAATTATACATCATTTAAACGTCTAATTTGAATCTATGTTGTTATATTCATGTGTATATAGAAGGTATATTAAAAAAAACTGTGCTAGATTCGGGCACAAAGTCTCAGCCCCCCTAAGAATTCGTGCGCCCGTACGGCTATGCCCCGGATTAGGTGATTTCATGCAGTCCATTAAAACGAAAGAATCCAACTGCATGGTATTTGACATTTTACAAATGGTGGAATATTGTTTTGACTGAATTTATGTCTCAAACTACATAATTTATTTTTAAAATATATTTTACACCGAACATTGAAATGTTCAACAATCAAACTCAGACAAGTTTCCCAAAAGACCAATTTGGGGGGGGGGCACAAATGTTACCATGCACATCCCTGACAGGCGGTTTAATATTTATTCCACCCGTTGCTATTGTACGCCCATGTTCTCGGCATAAAACTGGCCAGCGTCCCGCAACTAATTACTATTGCATTCGGAGTTTTACTATACGTCAGTATACGAGTTAGCTGCACTTTCAAGAATGAACAGTCCGTATAGATAAAATAAATAGTTCATCACACACACAAATTGAGCATGCATGAAACAAACAGGTCTGTTGACTATCGAGTGACAAGCGCTTGGCCTCAGAGCACCAGGCGATAGCATACAATGCAGACATCGCATACCGTATTACACACACTCCGCTAATTATCTTCATCCGGGCACTCTGAACCAACGGGGCCCGCATGTTCGTTATGTCGCAATAATCAAAGTGCCACTTTAACGATGTCAAACCCGAAGTGAGTGAAATAAAAAGAAAACTTTCTGATATGCAGTACGCGGTTGGAGATCTTCAAAAAAAAGAAGAAAGAAGGTTGGATGCACGGAGTCGAAAAATAAAAGGGTTGTGGACGAGGTAAATGAGCTATTAGAATTTAAAGGTGATGAAGCGCGTGCAAAAGTCTGCGAAAGTCGACTAATACGCCTTAGAGACCATAACTGAGCTTGAAACGAAAGTGAAGCGAAACGAACTGATCTTCACTGGCATTGCTGAGAACTAATTTGACACCACGCAGGAGGCATTGACCCACTTCATAGAAAATGTCTTAAAGCTGAAATGGGAAATGAAATTCCATTCTGTGAGAAGGATTGTTAAAAAAAAAAACAACGATTCTAGCTAATTCCGTGGCCAATTCATGCAAAATTCCGTCTTCAGGGACGCAGGACGCAGTGGACACATTCGTCCGTCAGTCCTTCGTTGTCCAGGTTTTGCCCGCACTGTTTTCCAGTGTTATGGCCCTTTGCCAGAGTTATGACCCGGAGTTAAACTGAGAGATATGCCCTTCATATACTTCATTTTCTCTCTAAATATAGCCAACATTGAGCGTATATATAGCCGGGGTCATTGGCCCACGTTTGGCGTTTCCCTTGTCATTATTTTAATAGTATTGATGCTGATTGTTCTTGAGACTCAAGTTGTTGACCATTATTGAAGAAAACGAATATAATTATACCAAACACCAAAGCAATAGAACGAATGCACTCACCCTTGCCTCTCTTCAGGTATGTTACCCATCTTCAGAACTTAACGCACAAAATAGTCAAAACCACGTATACGTATTGTATGGTCTATACGGTATAATAGCTAGCATAAAACTGTTTTGTCGCAAATATATAGGGTGCGAAATAATGTTCTCCAAATTCCCACTCCTTTTAAATACGCCATGTATAATGTTAGTCGACTTTGTGACGATGAGTAAGCATACGACTCACAGTGACTCGACTTGTTTATCATTTAGTTACCGGACATATATAACCTAGATCGTGCATGGACCATGATCTGACCGACAAATTTAAAAAAATGCATCCAATAACGCACAAACAAGTTTGGCAATATCCATTAAATGTTCTGTTGCATGGCCTATTTTTGGAATTGAAGCCATATTCTTATGGGGCGCCGTTCTTCTATTTATTACATATTTAGTGATATCACTATTTCATTTTATGATATCACAAAATCGATTTTGTGATATCACTAAATGCTTATTATTTTGTGATATCACAAAATCGATTTTGTGATATCATAAAATGAATTAGTGATATCACAAATTCGATTTTGTGATATCACATATTCATTTTGTGATATCACTAATTCTGACAACATGACTATTTAGTTACATCACTAATATTATTTTGTGATATCATGAAATATTTTGTGATATCACTAAATCGTGTAAATGAATTTATGATATCACAAATTTGATTTTGTGATATCACTAAATGCTACTATTTTGTGATATCACATATTCGATTTTGTGATATCATAAAATCATTTAGTGATATCACAAATTCGAATTAGTGATATCACAAAATGATTTTATGATATCACTAAATAGGTAATAAATAGAAGAACGGCGCCCCATAGTAATTTTGTGATATCACAAAATGAATATGTGATATCACACATTCGAATTTGTGATATCACAAAATCATTTTGTGATATCACAAATTCGAATATGTGATATCACAAAATAGTAAGCATTTAGTGATATCAATAATTCGATTTTATGATATCACAAAATGCTACATAAATAGTAGAATGGCGCGGCAAGCTATGCCATTTCCTATTTATTGATATCACAAAATGAATTAGTGATATCACATATTCAATTTTATGATATCACAAAATGAATATGTGATATCACAAAATAGAATTAGTGATATCACTAAATGCTACTATTTTGTGATATCACATATTCGATTTTATGATATCATAAAATCAATTTGTGATATCAAGAATTCGAATTTGTGATATCTTAAAATATTTAGTGATATCACAAAATAATTTGTGATATCACAAAATGAATTAGTGATATCACATAATCGAATTAGTGATATCATAAAATGAATTAGTGATATCACTAAATAGGTAATAAATAGAAGAACGGCGCCCCATATATTCTGACGATTATAAAATAAATTTAGACAATTATGATAGCGATAAATATTCTTTACAGTGACGTGGCAATGGGTCTCAGTGGGGATGGGTGTCCAATTTGAAATTTCCCACTGCATCCCCTTGGACGCGATTGAACAAGACCAAAATTCCCAAACTTCGGGAAATTCAATTTGTACCCCTTTCGGCCACATATATAGGCTTGGAATTTCCCCAGTTATACTGGAGCCTCAAGCTATCCAACTGTTAGAAGTGTCCAACATGTATTCCACCTATCTAAGGATGAAAAGTCTAAAACTTCCTGATGACCATTTCCATCCATACAAATGACCAGAAAATAGGAAAATATGCTTTAGTTTGGTTTAAAACAAACAGTTTCACACTAAATACTGGTTGGAAACTCAAACTATATATGCATGAGAAAAATTGTATCATTATTATTATTAATGCTTTATTTCAGACAATCAATCAATCAATCAGTCGAAAATATTCATATTTGTTCTAATCACCGTAAACAGAAAAACATTAAAACGCATACAGTTTCGTTCATATATATATACCATGACCATCACGTAAACAGCATGTTATCATAAAGACCTACTATATTTTATCTAAGCAAGAGCCTGATTGTGTTACAGAAGACAGCACAATGCTACTGGCTAATTACACACAAGTGGCATAAACGCTCTTTATTAGTTCCATATCAGGAATTCACCAACAAAGAACGCTCTTTATGTTTACCATCATAATATAAACAAACACCAGAAAAGTAACTTTTTATGCTTTGTTTACATAACAATGGTCAAACATTTGACAATAACATACTGTTTATGCGATATTTGTTATTTGTATACGGACAAAGTCTGTCGACATTTTGATGTTCTTTCTGTTTGTGGCGGTTTTTGACGGGTGGAAATATTTTCACAGGATACTCACCGCCAAGGCCAACCGTACCTTTAATGTGTTGGCTTTATTTATTTTTACTCGTAATTATTTTTTATTTCTTTCGTCGCTAATAAGCCATCGCCCATCGGGCAAACTCTTTGCAGCGCACTCTACGTTATCACTGCGATATAGCACTGCCACGAGGATATGGTACTTTGCGGACCGATACATCTATTTTTATATATCGTCGGAACTATATTTAGTCACCTAATATCTTATTTTGACCATCAAATGTTTGCAATAATGGTAATTCTTTCGGTATTGATAAGAACAATATGAACTGTTATATATTGAGAGTTCATATTCCCACGAACTCAATATTATAGAAGTTAGTGCCTTACACAAATGTGTACTCAATTATAGATAAGCATCACATACTTTGTATATACCATTATGCTTCCTTCTCTATAGTCCAGTTATATTAAAACCTCAATAACACAAGAACACATCTTACATCTTATGATTTAACATGGTGTCAGAAGTATAGGACTGGAGCTACATCTATGGCCAAATATATGGACCAGCTGAGGGCCCCAGAGCCACTGAAGTTAACAGGCAATGTTGCTGGTCACTGGCGAAGATGGAAACAGCAATGGACAATCTTTTCAGGAGCATCTGGACTTGAAAGAAAACAAGCACCTGTTCCAGTGATGACCTTCCTGAATATGATTGGAGAGGATGCACTTGAAGCGTACAACAACTTTTCGTATGCCGCAAGAGAGGACTCGAATGACTTGGACCTGCTAATACGAAAATTTGAAGCATTCTGTGCGCCGCAGAAGAACTTAACATATGAGCGACACTGTTTGTTTGTTTGTTTGTTTTTTTTTTTTGTATATTTTTTATTCATATGATTTTTGTACATTATATACAGTGATGTCATACAAATATAATATATATGTAAGTATTACAAAAACAATCATGTTAATAATTAAAATGACATCACATGTGGGGCGGGTGGGGTCCTTGCACACTAACCATGCACTCCCCTTGCACACCATACAGTACATGCATATCAATAAGTGTTTATATATGATATACAAAACAAAAAGCAAACAATAATACCTTCAAAAACACGATATATGTTGGTATTTATTTGTGTTTTCGTGTACACCTATATCAATAAAACAAACAGAAGTTGGATTGGTACCTGGTGTCAGTCTTTGTATTGATTGTATCTGGTTATTTGTCAAAATAGCTTTTTTATTGCTTATGCGCTATTGTTTAACGCTTTTGTCAAAGCACCCCATTCCTCCTGAAAATTCAACAGTCTATCACCTCTCAAAGCAATGATCTTTTCCATACGAGTTCGGTTAACTAATTCATTCAAAAAAGCTTTTAAAGTTAATTCAATGGGATCGAATTTCGTTTTATAGATATAGTATTTTAAAATAATTAAAATAATGTTTCTTATATTGGCACCCTTTTCCGGCGAGACCCCAAATAATATGTTACATTTTGTAAGTTGGATATCTAGTATGTTGGTGTTTATCCAGCATTGTACTGTTCTTAAGAAACATGATACTATAGGACAGTCAAAAAATATGTGGGAAATTGATTCTATCATATGACATCGGTTACAGTTACTATCGCTAGTAATTTTCATCTTTTGTAATAATTGTTTGGTCGCCAGAATTCTAGTATTTATGCGGAACTGGAACCATCGCAACCTGGTGTCAGAGAGTGATTTAAACGGCAGTGCGAATGTATATGTCCATGGTACTTGATAATTGTTATGTCCAAGTTCTAATGCCCATTTCTGTATTGAGGAAGGTTTTGCCATTTTATCCGATATGAGAATGTCATAAAAATCTTTGCAACCCCGTATACTTTTTAGAAGTAATGATAACTGCCCGGGAATGAGGGGATTTTGTTGTTTTGATAGTCTTTGGTCAAGCAAACGCGACAGCTTGATCAACTGTTTATTGATGCTATGGATTGTAATAAAGTTTGTCGATATATCATACATTTCTTTCATCCTAGCTACAGTTGGGAGTTCATTGTTGTCGGAAATAAGGTCATTCACAAATATCACGCCTTTTCGCTTCCATTCCTGTATATCAATCGAGTATTGGTTTATGTTAATATTATCGTTGTTCCATAAAGTATTTGACATTAGATGTGAATGTTTACTGGATAGCTTCTTGAGTAAGTTTTTCCAAGCCGTTATGACGTCACACCAAAATGGGTTTATGATTGTATCCTTGATCGATTCCAGGTATTTTGCACCGTATGTGAGAAATAGTGGATCAGATAATATTTCAGGGGCGATACTTATCCATTTTGCGTGTTTTGTGGTGAATCGTCTGAGCCAGGTTATTTTTAGAGCTTCGATAAATTCTTTAATTTTTGTCATTTTTAGGCCGCCTTGTTGATAACTTTTGCACATTTGTGAACGTTTAATTCGGTTTCGTTTCCCGTTCCAGATAAACCTGAATAACATGGTATCAATTTCGTCAATAAAAGTTTGGGTGGGATTTGGAAGAGATTGGAATAGATGGACTAATTTTGGAATTATGGTAGATTTGATTATTACAATACGACCCAGTGGAGTTAAGGCTCTATGCTTCCATTTTTCAATTCCGGCTTTCATTTCGATAAGTTTGTTTCCAAAATTGAGGGTATGCAATTGCGATAAATCTGTACTGTATGTTATTCCCAGCAATTTGAATTGTTTTCTTACAGAAATGTCGCAATTTTCGATGGGTGCACCGGTGGTGTCCTTTTTTGCGCCTAACCAAACTATCTGACATTTTTCCAGGTTGGCTTTCAATCCTGACATGTTTGCGAATGTGTCGAGAACATTCAAGCTTTCTTTAAGGGATTCTTCGTTTCCGTCCAGGATGAGTGTAGTGTCGTCGGCATACTGATTAATTTTATATTCTGTACTGCCGAGGGTGATGCCTTTTATCTTTTTATTTTCCCTCACCATAATTGCAAGTATTTCTGCACATAGGAGAAAAATGTACGGAGATACCGGGTCTCCTTGTCTACAGCCTCTCGATGGCTGGAAAAAGGGAGATATTGTGCCGTTAACGAGGACTGCCGATCTAATGTCTGTATAAAACGTTTTTATCCACCTTCTAATCGATTCTCCGAAGTTAAATTTCAATAAGCACTCATCGATAAATGACCATGAAACAGTGTCGAACGCCTTCTCAAAGTCTATCAATAGTAACATGCCTGGTATGTTGTGTATGTCAGTCTCGTGTAGTATGTCGTATATTAAACGCGTGTTGTCTCCTATGAATCTCCCCGAAAGAAAACCGGTTTGATCTTCGTTAATTATGGTAGGTAGAACTGATTTTATCCGGTTAGCGATACATGAAGATGCCAGTTTATACGATATATTTAGCAGAGATATTGGACGCCAGTTTTTAAGATACATCCTTGGTTTGTCACCTTTTGGGATTAAAGTTATAATACCCTGTTTTTGTGTGGTAGATAGTTCTCCCTTTGTGAAGGCATGATTAAGTGCGTTAAGAACAAAGATATTTAGATCGTTCCAGAAAATTTTGTAGAACTCAACTGTGTACCCGTCAAGACCAGGTGATTTTCCGTTCTTCATTTTTCGCAATGCTTCAGTCAGTTCGGGTAAAGTGATTTCGCCTTCAATGGAGTGTGATTGGGTCGGAGTAAGTGAAGGGGCACTGATATCAGATAATTTCGAAGTGGGGTTAATGTTCGTTGTTTGTGTGTAAAGCCTTTCGTAGAATGCTTTGGTTTCTTCTATAATATCGACTGATTCTGTGATTTTTCTATTGTTACTGTCTCTAATTTCATTTATAGATTTGGATAAGTATTGACGTTTTTCGAGATTTAGAAAATACTTTGTAGGTTTTTCGCCTTCATCAATATACTTAGCTTTCGTTCGTGTCATGATACCTTCTATTTTATCCTTTCTTATGGCCTGTAGTTTAATTTCAATGTCTTTCAAATCGTCTAGCATTATGTTTGTGGATTGAGCACTCGAGGTCGCGAGCTCTTGTTCTATTTTACCCTTTCGTTGTATTAATTTATCTTCGTCATTAGCTTTCTGTCTTTTCAAGCGAGAAGAATATTGAATTGTTTTCCCTCTGATGTCAAGTAAAAGTGCGTCCAGGAATAATGAATCTGATATGGAAAAATTATTCGGTGCCAGACCGCTACTGGAGTTTGTTTTTTTATATCTTTGAATATTATCATTTATGGTGTCTCTGACGATATTTTTATATTCTTCTCTAAAAAGCAAGGAGTTGTTGAACTTCCAGAATCCGCGTCCTTGTTTGATATTATTTATTCTAAGTTCTAGAGTAGTTATCGAATGATCGGTTCGATAGCCCGGAAGTATATCTAATGTATCAGTAACGAGAGTAAGGAGGTCTGATGACATAAGAAAAAAGTCAAGTCTCGCCATTTTTAATGGGGACGTTCTGCGCCATGTAAAACGCTTCATTGTTGGGTTTATAAGACGCCATGGGTCGATTAAACCATAAGCATGTGACATGGCCTCTACTTCGGTTTTTGCTTGAGTATTATTAGTATGTAGATAATTGTATGTGTCAAGGTTTTGGTCCTGGACTAGATTCCAGTCCCCGCATATTATCACCTGAGTGTTCCCAATGGAGGCAATTTTATCGTTAATCGTTTTATAGAATTTTGGATCGTCATCGTTTGGTCCGTAAATAACTGTAAGGGTAATGCGAATTTCCTCTAACGAGACATCTAAAATAATATAGTTACCATTTTTGTCTTGTATGGAATCGTGTAATTCAAATTGAAACGTATTTCTAAACAGTGTGGCCACGCCTCTGGATTGCGATTTATAAGATGAAAATTTGCACTCATACCCCCATTCGGATCTTATAATGTTCTCTTGGTCTTTCGTAAAGTGTGTGTCTTGAAGACAGTATATAGAACCATTGATAGACTTGAGGTGATCGAACACATCCCGTCTTTTCTGTCTCTGATTCAACCCTCTGTTTGTTTTACTTGCCACCAGAGATCAGGTGACACTATTGACCACTATGTCACGGAACTACGTACCAAAAGTCAAACCTGTGAATTTGGGGACCTTAAAGATAGTCTCATTAAAGACCGCATCGTGTGTGGCATTGATTCGGATTCTTTACGTGAAAGACTGCTGCGTGATAAGGACTTAACACTTGTCGGAGCAATGGACATTTGTCGTGCTGCGGAAGTGACACATGCACAACTATAAACTTTCAAAGATGAGGATAAACTGGTTGAAACAGTTAAATCGACACGTTTTGGAAAGAAGAGCAGATGGCAGCCAAAATCAGAGACTGTGAAAGGTGCTATGTCTGATAACAAATACACATGTGGAAAATGTGGTACAGTTCACGCCAAAATGAATTGACCTGCATATGGCAAGAGCTGTAATTATTGCAAAGGGTTAAATCACTACGAACGCTGTTGTTTTAAGAAGAAAACAAAGAAGAAAGTTCAAATGGTCACCGATGAAGCTGACAGTGATGAACAAATGGTGTTATCTGTTGACAGTTCTGATGCAGATGAATGGAACATTGACTTGGTGATTAATGATAAAACTGTTTCAGTTCAAAATAGATACTGGTGCACAGTGTAATGTTATACCCAAAATAATTCATGACAAGTTGAGCAAGGACAAAATGGCTAGTCAAAAGTCAAGCTAGTATCGTATTCTGGACACAAAATGAACACTGTTGGAAAAGCTTCCTTACTGTATTCTTACAAAGACAGAAATCATATCTCAGATTTTCAAGTTGTCGATGGTGATGTAATACCAGTTCTTGGACTGAAAACTTCATTAGAATTAAAGATGGTACAGAGGACGTATGTTATCAATGAGTCTAAACCGAATAACAGTCTTGACGAATTTCAGGATGTGTTTCAAGGACTTGAGACAATTGAAGGGGAACATCACATACATATTGACAAATCAGTTCGACCGGTTATTCACCCACCGAGACGTGTACCTCATAAACTGAAAGAGAGACTGAAACATGAATTGCAGACAATGGAAGAAGCTGGTGTAATAACAAAAGTTAATGAACCGACAGAATGGGTCAGTTCGATGGTGATTGTTGAAAAAACAAATACAAGTCTAAGGATATGCCTAGATCCGAAAGACTTGAACACAGCGATTCAGAGTGAACACTTCCAGATACCGACAGTGGATGAGTTAACGGGAATGATGGCTGGTGCAAAATACTGGAGTCTCCTGGATGCAAGCCATGAATTTTGGCAGTTGAAATTGGATCACGAAAGTTCCATGTTGTGTACCTTCAACTCACCTTTCGGAAGGTACAGGTACTTAAGATTACCATATGAGGTAAGATGTGCGACAGAGAAATTTCAGAAAAGTATTTCCCAGTTGCTGGATGGAATTCCTGGAGTGACCTACTACGTAGACGACATATGTGGGTACGCGTCCACCAAAATTCAACATGATCAAAGGCTGAGGTGCGTTCTCAATCGTATACGTGAGTGTGGTATGAAACTCCGAAAGGAGAAATCACAAATATGTGTCAGTGAAATTAAATATCTTGGCCACACAATAAACCAAGATGGCATACAAGTTGATCATTCTAAAGTGGATATTATAAATAATATGTCTGTGCATGATTCAAAGAAATCCTTGTTAAGATTTCTCGGAATGATTACGAATGTGTCAAAATTTATTCCAAATGCAACAGAGAAAACTGCTCTGTTGAGGGAATTACTCAAGAAAGATGTGTTGTGTCATTGGGATACACGGCACACAGCTGCATTCGAGGAATTAAAGTTCGCGATAACGAATGCACCTGTTTTACAGCATTTCGATGTGAATAAAGATGTCACATTGTCAGTTGATGCATCCAGAAATGCGTTAGGTGCGTGTTTGCTACAAAATCAGCTTCCTGTGGCTTATGCATCAAAAGCATTAACTGATTGTCAACAAAACTTCAGTCAGTTGGAAAAGGAAATGACGGCAATAGTGTTCGGTCTGGAGAGATTTCGACAAATGGTGCATGGAACAGTTGTGAACATCGAGACGGACCATAAACCGCTCGAAGTTATCTTCAAGAAGGGTTTGTCAACAGCTCCTCCCAGACTGCAACGACTGTTGTTGAGAATACAACATTTCGAAGTTAATGTCAAGTACAAACCAGAAAAAGAACTATTCATAGCGGACACATTATCCCGATGTGATGCACACATGGAAAATGACATTATGAATGATTTAGATGATGACGTTGATGCCCAGATTCATTTATTAACAACGAACATTCTGATGAAAGCATTAACTCTGGTTGAAATACGTAACAATACAGTGACTGATGAAACATCACAAATGTTGAAAAGTGTGATTCATCGTGGATGGCCTGAGAATAAAAAGGACTTACCTGGTCAAATTCAGCCATATTGGACGTTCAGAGAAGACTTATATGTGTACGATGATGTAATATATAAAGGGGACAGAGTGGTAATTCCTACAAACTGTGTAACTCAAATCATACAATTACTACATAGTTCACATCTTGGCATGGAAAAGACCAAAAAACAATGCGAGGCAAACAGTGTATTGGCCAAACATGATGAACGACATCGAGAGCTACAATTTCGAAATGTGACACTTGTTTGAAGTATAGAAATGGAAATCAGAAGGAACCACTACAACCTCATGACATTCCTGAACTCCCATGGAACAAAGTTGGAATAGACATATTTCACTATAAATCAAAGGATTATCTTATGATTGTGGACTATCACTATGTAGTGTTATAAATAGCCTAAAGTCAGTGTTCAGTAAACATGGAATACCGATGACAATTGTCTGTGACAATGCACCAAATCTTATCAGTGAGGAGCTAGATGCACATGTTCGCCAAACAATGGGGCATTACAATAACAACATCGTCACCACATTACCGTCGAAGCAATGGACTTGCTGAACGTAATATTCAGACAATAAAAAACATTCTAAAAAAATGTGAAGACACAGGTAAGGATCCACACCTGGCAATATTAGACTTTCGCAATACACCTATTGAATATGCAATGCCGTCACCTGCTGAGATTCTATTCGGTAGACAGCTGAGAACACACACACCAGTGAGCAATAAAACTCTCAGACCTAAAACACCAGATGTGATTAATTTTCTTCGAGAGAGACAGCTGAAGCAGAAATCTGTCCATGATCGATCAGCCCAGAAACTAACACCTGTAACAAAAGGACAAATCGTTAGAATGAGGAATGTGAAAACCAATGAGTGGATACCGGCAAAGGTGAAGGACATTTATGATGCGCCGAACTCTTACATCATAGAAACTAAATCTGGTGGAATATATCGAAGGAATAGACGAGACATTTTGGCAACAAATGAGGAGTATACAAACTTTAAATATGATGATTATGATCAAGACATAACTCCAACTTCTAGTACAATCACCGTGACAAGTAGACCAAATCAGAGTTCACAAACCAGAAGTGGCAGAATATCAAAACCACCACTGAGATTTGAAAATGAATACAACTGGAGATGAACAATGACTCATTATGACTGTAAATAATATTGGGACTTAAGTAGAGCTTTTAATGTTTTTGGAAAAAGGGGGATGTTATATATTGAGAGTTCATATTCACACGAACTCAATATTATAGAAGTTAGTGCCTTACACAAATGTGTACTCAATTATAGATAAGCATCACATACTTTGTATATACCATTATGCTTCCTTCTCTATAGTTCAGTTATATTAAAACCTCAATAACACAAGAACACAGCTTACATCTTATGATTTAACAATGAACTGAGCCAGACATAAGACAATTTTAATCCTAAAACATAAGAACTGAGAACACGTAAGAAATCCTTACCAAATGTCCTTATGGCAGTGGTATCTCAGCGGAGCGATGGGAGATAACTCTGCCTGGAGTTTGGCCATCGGGTTGTTAATAATTTCTGTCGGCCCGGTAATAAACCATAACGCCCTCTATAAGATCATGTTATTGGTATATGTTTTCAAATTAGAACTATTGTTTGCAACCCTGAAATTTTATTCGAACTTGTATTACTTCATTTATTGGTCAATGTATTCGAAACTTGGCACAATCATCGGGACCTGTGCACCTGTAATAATGAGATCTATCCAGGCTCTTTTTGTACTATAGTTACCCCCTTTTCGACTTAGAAATATTAACTACGTGTGTGATTTTGTGCAGGCTTGTACTGATTCGTTTTCCTGGATAATTTCTATGAAACTTGGCACAACTATTTCCCACCATGGAGCCTGTGCACTAGATCATGTCATGAATCTCTACTCTGGCTAAAGCCCGTAGAGATCATATTCCACCTGTACAAAACCTGGGAACATTTTAAAGTTTTGACAGGGAACCTTATAAAGTAAAAACAATAATGATATTTCTTTGTTATTTTCTGTTTCTTAATAGTGTACTCCACTGTCAACTCGAAAGTTCACGATTAAAATGACGTTGTGGTCGATTTTTCTTTGCGCTTCTCAAAATTATAGAATTTTTCCCTGGTAATTAATTGAATGTTTATTGCGATATCGGCTCTCAAAAGTCACAGAAAAGCATGCAATTTAGAGTTGGGATCTTCACAAAGAAATAAATTCCCCTTATTTTATTTTTTCGAATTTATAAGGTTCCCTGTCAAAACTTTAAAAAGTTCCAAGGTTTTGTATTGGTGGAATGATGTCCTCTAGTTTTGTGTGCTACAGAAGAGAATTGAACGGTTTGCAAACACTATGTTAAATTAATACGATCTGGTGAGTCAGCTATTGGATACCGTATGTTTGTACTGTTTTATGTGGCATGATAAGAGAGTGCACATGACCAGGTCTGAGTCGATGTTATTCCATAGAATACAGGAAAGTAGGAGAATCCGAGATATTTAGGGGCTCGCCCTGGTCCCTGTGTGAATACGACGGAGTTCATTCATGGTGATATCGCATTTTTGCCGTTTGGTTTTTTAAACTTATTTCGTGATTGATACTGCCACATGGTTATTGATGATTTGTTTTTATTTTCACACACGGCGGTGATTTGGTTCGGGTAGCCTCAAGTGGTTTCAAATTTAGATCTGAACGACTGTTGACACACTTTCATATATCTCGAGTATTAATTTTTGTATTCACATTACAGCTCTGTTGTGTACCTTTTCAATTTCAACAATACCGGTACCTGAAGTTGTTTATATGACTAATCATAAGCTGTGCATGCTCTACTTTAGACTTCACAACAGCTTGGTATGCTTCTTCCCGGATGTTTTCGTTCTTTGTTTTTATGTTTCTTTACAAAAAATCACAGACGTTTGTTGGTAATTGTTGCTGGTGTCAGACCGGTTTTCCGAAGACCTATTACTACGAAGGCCCACAACTCCGAAGACCCGATTCTCCGACGGCCCACAACTCCGAAGACCCGATTCTCCGACGGCCCATAACTCCGAAGATCCGATTCTCCGACGGCCCATAACTCCGAAGATCCGATTCTCCGAAAGCCCATAACTCCGAAGGGCCGATTATCCGAAGACCTACAACTCCGAAGACCTATAACTCCGAATGGCCGATTCTCCGAAGACCTATAACTCCGAAGGCCCGATTCTCCGACGGCCCATAACTCCGAATGTCCGATTCTCCGAAGGTCCGATTCTCCGAAGGTTTTGTTTTATCGGGGTATTATCGTTTACTAAATAGTGTACAGTCCAGTGGCGAAGCCAAGGGGTCCCAAAATTCCCACTGCCCCTATTAAACCTCTACTTGCTATTTCAGACAATATGGGCCCCTACCAAAACATGTCCAATGTCAAGTAAACGCCCGGAAATCGTTCATGGGGCATCAAAATATTCAAACTTTTCCTACTGCCCCCACCTAAATGGGAATCCTGGCCCGCCACTGACTATACACCATATACTATAACGTTACGTTGGCCCATGAGATGCCAGAGTAAAATGTACAGGGGTGAACGGGGAAGAACTTGTCGCCCCTGTGCATGTTAGGCTACTCTGACATTCTTGCAGCGTTTCGTTATAATATACCCGGTGCACACCAGTGGCGGAGCCAGGGTTCCCTTTTAGGGGTGCACATTAATTAGCATATGTGGGGGATATGTGGGGGATATATCATGCATATGATATGCCGAAAGCATATCACGAAGGCCTGATTTGGGGAGCGCATACATGGGAGGGGTCGCCCCCAATCATTGGGCAGGAACACTGTGAATATTTGAATGCCTAGGAGGGATTTCCTGACGTTCCCATATAAAAATCCCCCTTGGTGTCACCTTGGGGTTTCACCAAGGTACCACCTTGGTTCACCATGGTGACATCTTGGTTCACCATGGTGGTAGCACAGTAAAGTGGCATCACGGTGAAAACACCACGGTGGTACCAAGGTGGTATCACGGTGGTAGTACAGTAAAGTTTTTGTACCAAGGTGAAACCATGGTGGTACCAAGGTGGCACCACGGTGGTAGCACACTAAAGTCTTTGTACCAAGGTAAAACCATGGTGGCACCAAACCCGACCAAGGTATCACCATGGTGGTAGCACAGTATGGTTTTTCTACCAAGGTGACACCAAGGTATCACCACGGTGGTAGCACAGTAAAGTTTTTCTACCAAGGTGAACCATGGTATCACCAAGTATAACCACGGTGGTATCACAGCACCAGTGAAGTTTTCAATCAAGGTACCACTATTACATTTCACTTTGACCTTCAACCACAATGCTATTTACCATGTTGTGGGTCTCGTGCATGCGCATCTACAATGGTATTTACATACTTCGATTAATTTATTATTTACAATATATACAATGGTATATGGTGAGTCATTGTTTATAATATGCTGCCATATTGTACCAATGTACGTAGCTTGTCATAGTATACATGTAGCAGGTTTACATACTACAGCACATTCCTATTCTACTGCATTGTCAATAGTTGTATATGTAATGCTGTATCTCATAATATAAGAATGTTTAGATCGAGGAAGAAATTATTAATTATAATTATAAATGATATCTCAGTTATAACTTTTAACGAACAAACGTATATAATGTAATAATTAATATGAATATGATTTATTATGGAATAAATATACAAACTGAATGGAGTTGTTTGGAAGACTTTGTTTACCTTTAATACATCTTTTATAATGTTATAATTAGTACTGTTTGCTTCCAACACAACAGGCAATATTTATCAATATGTACAATTTACATCTCACAATTACGTATTTTAGATATTTCCACAATTATGACTCTTTTCGGAGAAAAACAGCTCTGGTTTGAAAATCTAAGATACGGTACACAAATACGTTATTAATTTCCCGGAAGGTTTACATGGGCTCGCATTGTCCTCCTGGAGTCCATATCTGATCTGGTGCTTCGTGGAATACCTGTTCCAATAGTGATGATATAATATGCTCACTTTTTGTAAAATTCAACTTCGGTCAAACTGGCCGAAATGTGTGTGTTTATTGGCGGTGCGTATGTCCTTACATGCAATAGAGTCATATTCATTCATCATATTCATTCCGTCATATTCATGCCGTCATATTCGTTCGTCATATTCATCATATTCATTCCGTCACTCCGTTCGTCACATTTAGTCATCGTAATTTCTCATATTCATTCAAGTTCATGTTAATGTTCTTATGTTTTTATTCTTGTTATCAACGAAATAAATAATTATCACTACTACCCAACTATCCAATCTCTATCATGGCCACCCTTAGAGAGATAGAAAGAAAGGGGGAGATAAAGAGGGAGAGAGAACGCAAGCAAAAAACACACCAAAGAAAATAACTTAAATAAGGCATTATGGTACGAGGTTAATAGTACGAAATTGTGGGATCCCGAAATTGTGCTTCCGGTTTACGACCCATGTGCGTTTTGTTGTTCAAGGAAACTTTTCTTGTTTTAGCTAATAATTGGACCTAACTGGCTTCTCAATAACCTGGAATATTGCCAGCACTGTGTGGATTATGGTTGTGCATGGACGGGACAAGATGATATATAACCTCCGAAAAAATAACGGGCGATAACATTTATCAGCAATTTTCGGTGAACTGAGAAGACCAAGTTCAAAAGTCATTGAGTGCAGTGTGGTTACATGTTGCATGCACAACAGTATTGTGAATTACAAAAGACAGATACTTAAATTTCACATCATTATAAACCGCCCAATTAATTCACAACAGTCAAACACTGGTGACTTTGATTACGAGACATCCAATTCTGTAGAAATTAGTCAGAGTTATGACGTCACAGATCAGTCATGAGTCAGTAACAAGTTTGATGGCTACAACGTACAAGTACCTGTGGAAAGGACGATTGATCATATTCTTCAATTTTCATCGAAACGTGATTTGAGAACCATGTCGCCCAGTTACGGAGTCTGCTATTCTTTTGATCGAAACGCCTGCGATGCTGTGATTTTGTTCTGATATATTTATGGCATGGTGGATAATCTCGGAGATACGGATCCAATTCTGGGACACATGTTATAACTGAATCAATCGCAAGCTTTTAGTAACGTATTACAGCTACGCACTAATTAATCATCCCCCTTTAACAAGGTTGTAGGGCGTTAATGACACCGGTTATACCATACCGCCGTTCAACCATGGTAAAGTGGTTGATATGTGGCAACCGCAGAGGCGCAGATAATCTTTATACAGTCTTATTTAAATAATAATATTTTGCGACCACTGTACTCTGCACTAATTTTTCACATGGACACATTGTAAACACCCAGTCCAGCTTTTCGTCAGTGCCATGCACCATATTAACTATACACAAAACAATATTTCAATTAATAATTTGTTTACGGTTTAATTAACATTCAAAGTTGGTCACATGACCGACATTCGCAACTACTAGTACTGGTAATATCGGTGGCCAATGTTGTTCAGGGGGGGGGGGGGTCAATTAGAGCTTTAGCTCTATACATACATGAACATGTAGACCATTCCAATGTCCATATGCTTCATGTTCTTATCAAAACATGTCTGGCTACATGTGTGGTTATCATTCTGAGCAATTCGGCCATTTCCGCTTTGCTAGGAAATAACCTCATCCATAACTGGAAACCATATTAGCGAAATTCTACATTAAAATGGGTCTGGTGATCAGGCAATGCCATTGACTTGTTGACGCATAGATGCGAATGGAGAATAATTTATTAACTATGGCTTTACCAAACTTTATCATATATTAAATACATTAAACTCTCTTTGTGTTACATGTATCTTAGTATTTGTTCATTTACTGATACAGCGCATTGGAAGTGTACGATAAGCAAAACACTGAACATCGTGGCAATTTTTTTGGGAGAGTGATAATAATTCTGGTAACCTATTCAACATCTTGTAGCGAGGACTAGTGAGCGCTATAGCGGTATTTTTCAAACAACAGTTTTAATTAACCAAAGTTAATGATCTCCCCATTTTTGAGTATTTTGCTTATCACACACTAATACAAAGGTTTGGGAGTTATCGCAAAGATTTGCTCCCCTGGCTGTGAATGACCGATCGGTCTATTTTAGCATGTCCGGGCAATTATAGATTGATAGGTTGTTCACTCAGACCTGTTTAAGATGTCTGATTTATAATGTTCACAGAAGCCCATTATCGGCGAAAAACCTTTGCGACAAATCTCAAACATCTTTGCGATAAATCAAAAAATTTATTCACACAGTACGTACATGTAGTCTGAGATTTATCGTAAAGATGTTTGAGATTTATCGTAATGGTTTGCGTGTTATCGCGAAGGTGTTTGTGATTTTTCGCAAAGTTTTGCTCCTCTCACCATTCTTGCATCTGGCTGTGAATGACTGATCGGTCTATTTTAGCCCGACCATTCAATTATAAATTGATAGGTTGTTCACGGAGACCTGTTTAAGATGGCTGATTTATAATGTTTACACACAAATTAAGAAATTTTTAGCACAAATTTCAAAAATGTTTGCGATAAATCGCAAAATATAATCACCCAGTATGCAGTCTGAGAGTCATCGTAAAGATGTTGGAGATTTATCGTAAAGGTTTGCGAGTTATCGCAAAGGTGTTTGTAATTTTTCGCAAAGTTGTTTTGTGATTTATCGCGAAGGTTTGCTCGCCTTATCCACATGCATGCTGGCTGTCAAAGAACGATCAGTCTATTTTAGCCCAACCATGCTATTATAGATCGATTGGTGGTTTACCCAGACCTGTTAAAGATGTCGGATTATATTTATATTTATAAGGTCCAAGCCAATGCATGAAAATATATCTGCGATAAATCACAAACCATTGCGATTAATCGCAAACCTTTTGTAATCAATCGAAAACCTTTACACTAAATCGCATATACCGGTACTTATTGCAAAGTTGTTTGCTATTCGCAAAGGTTTGCGATTTATCGCAAGATAGTTTTTTTATTTATCGGGCTATTCTAGATCGATTGGTGTTTCATCCGGACCAGTTTCAAGATGTTTGATTTATGTTTACCTACTATTATTGCACACAAATTAAGAAATTATTTTTGGACATTCAGACCAATTTTACTGCACATGCAGGGAACAGGAAATCCCGAAATTGAGAACTTAAACTTTGATTTAAGTACAAAATCACGATCAAGGTTCTATACTAATAAAAGTAATGCATGTATAATTCGGATTATTTCATTATCACTATGCAATGGAGTGGTTTTGTACTTTATTCAATGTTTAAACACCATAGCAACATTGGAATCTAACGTGCCACTTTGTTATATTTGCCGTCGGTCATGTTTCGCAATTTCGAGTGCTTGGTATCTGGGCAGGTTCTCCGCTAAGTACATGTACCTATATGCTTGGTTCTCTACAATATTGGAGTAAAGTGCCATGGTTAACCACATTAAATTACCATGGTTAACAAGTGTAAACCACCACGTTAAACCAAAGTATAGCACCATGGTAAACCACAGTATACCACCATGGTAACACCACGGTAAACCACAGTATACCATCATGGTAACACCACGGTAAACCAAAGTATACCACCATGGTAACACCACAGTATACCACCATGGTAACACCACGGTAAACCACAGTATACCATCATGGTAACACCACGATAAACCACAGTATACCATCATGGTAACACCACGGTAAACCACAGTATACCATCATGGTAACACCACAGTAAACCTCAGTAAACCATCATGGTAACACCATGGTAAACCACAGTATACCACCATGGTAACACCATGGTAAACCATAGTAACACCACGGTAAACCACAGTACACCACCGTGGTAACACCACGGTAAACCAAAGTATACCACCATGGTAAACCATGGTAAAAAAACCGAGATATTTTGGCCGCCCATCGTGGTGTCACCATGGTGGTTTACCAAGGTGGTTTACCATGGTGGTTTACCACCATGGTAACACCTCGGTAAACACCACGGTATTACCACCACGGTAAAACCATGGTAAACCACCAAGGTAAACCACCATGGTGACACCATGATGGGCGGCCAAAATATCTCGGTTTTTTTACCATGGTTTACCGTGGTGTTTTACCATGGTGGCACCAAGGGGGATTTTTATATGGGTTTACATGACATTTGACATGTTTTTTTGGGGGCGGTCTTCCCTAGAGCCCCATTGACCCCGCCACTGGACTGTACACTATTTAATAAGCGATAAAACATGATCTTCGGAGAATCGGACCTTCGGAGAATCGGACCTTCGGAGAATCGGCCCTTCGGAGTTATAGACCTTCGGAGTTATGGGCGTTCGGAGTTATAGGCCTTCGGAGTTATGGGCTTTCGGAGTTATGGGTCTTCGGAGTTAAGGGATTTCGGAGAATCGGGACTTCGGAGTTATGGGCTTTCGGAGAATCGGGGCGTCGGAGAATCTGACCTTCGGAGAATCGGAACTTCGGAGTTATGGGTCTTCGGAAAAACGCTACGTAACCTTGTTGTTTAATTTAGCGATGCTTGTTGACAAATCACTAAATATGTTTGTTCACTTAACAATGGTTTCAACACACAAAATATTTTTATGGGAGAATGATCAATAATGCATATGAGAACAAAGTTGATATATTTATCCACGTTCTTCTTAGTGGTGATGATTTTACAGAATTATATATAAAATGTTTGCACATTTACCCAATGTATAAGTCCTTGGGTCTCTGTGTGTTGCAATTTTTCTAGTTTAAGCACGTTGTGTTGACGTATATTATGATCTGGATGTCTGCTGATTGTTATATGTATACGGGTACATATTTATAAAGCTGTGTCATTTGCAAATTAAAGTATATATGGACTGTGGTGTTATGTGCATGTGCTTAGGAAGATTGTTGATATGTAGCAGAAACAACCGAAGAACGACGATGAAGCCACGGGCACCCAATGTAATGGCATGCACGGAAGAAAAGCTATCACCCACAAATACAGCTAATTGACTGTGGCCACGTGGACAGGATCTGTTCCAGTTCAAATTGGGACTTTCACCAGTGGGTTGTATCTAGTCGAGACTGTGTTTGGTTGTATTGTGTGTGACCGTCCAATTGCGGTCTCTATTATAACAAACCAGGTTTTCTCTCTCTTTAGGTTAGAAGGAACCAAATGTTTTCCATAGGCCTCAGTGTTAATGTTTGGCTCCGCCCACTAAATTTGCTACATACGAATTGCACGAAATCGTAAATTTCGTGAAGCCCAACCATTCGCGCATCTTTTGCCATGTATGAGTAATATCCTGACCACACCTTTTTACACTTTTCAACACGCGTTTTCCACACTACCCCACTTTTTGCACAAAATTTGAACTGCTGATGAAAGCAAATACCCTGCCTTATTCGCCCGTCTATGTTTGGACACGAACGCATTTCAGACAAGGGAAACCCACATTTATACATGCTATATGTGTTATATCTTTTAACTTTTTAAATATTGTTGAAATATTATACGCCAATCGCGTGCCAGAATCCGAGATTGGGTGTAAAAACGAAAGGGACGTAATTCTATTTATTTAGTTCCTTCTAACCTTAATTTGGTTCGACTCGGATTGCGACCGCGTGTCTGATATTCATTTCCAATTAAATACCTGATTATCGAATATTGTCATTCTGTGTAGGTTTCCAACTATGTATCGACATAAGTAATGGCGTGGTGGCAGCGTTGATACAAAACCTTCGTCTCCATTTCACTGAATAAGGAAGAATCAGTCCATAAAATCGGAGTTGGGGAAAACCACGTTGCATATATTCGCAGCAGATGACCGACGGGGAATTCCGCTGAAAAGTATTCGTTCAATTGGGTGTTATATATAACGTTGGAACTGACACGTGGTTGTGTATTCTTGGAGTCACAATGCCGATCATGGCATCAACACTCCCGACAACACCGTGGTGATTGACGAGGTCAGAGACAATCGCTTCTTTCAGTGAGTGCGGAAAACCAACATGCACTCATTATTGCACCCATTCTTGGTAGAAGGCACCACCTGGTTAAGTAAAACCAAAACCACTCCACTCAGAGGTTTTGTTAGTGATGACGACAACATGCAAATAGACAGCCACAGAAGTGCGAGTCAGAAAGTTGCTCTCTTATATATATATAGAGGTAATGCTAGGACATATCGCAAGATATTGCTCAATAATTGCACGCTATTCGATCGTCAAAAGGTCGACCTCCATGGAAAGTATTTGGAGAATGATTCGAGTACACTTTGGATTCTATTCGGTTGAGGAAAATTGTTATGCAGAGCCAACAGAAGAGAAATTGGTAGTGCAACAGGAAGAAATACATGTAAATGTGTCCTGCTCGGATATTTTACCAGATAATATCGCTTCGTACCCACTTATCGAACAACATCAGAGGGTATCTGTTTGTACAACTGATCCATCAGGTCCATCGTATGTGCATGTGCAGACTGGAAGGAAGAAACAGGCGATTCCACATACTTGAGCCAGATCTCACGAGACACAGTGTCCATATCCACTGGAATGACTGATCTTAATGAACCCAACAGCGGTGACTTGTTGTTTCTGCGAGATGTGACTACGTCAACTCACCAAGAATTGACTTATATTATAACAACCAAATCGCGTGTGTGAGTCTTAAGTCAGGTCAGGACATTAACTTGATTGATCGCCCGCTTGCTGAGGACCTCGGTATATGTATCACTGAAGCAGAACACATTACTATCCATATAGATGATGGGTTGCGGGTATCAGTTGTTGGTCAGCAAGTCTACCACTATCGCGTGGTGGATCCCTATTCTACTTGGATGCGGTAGTCGCGGACAATCTGAACATCGACATACTGGCAAGAGATTCATTCATGAACATCAATGAATTAACGATTAAACCAGAGAAGTCCATTGTTCTTGTTGACAATCATGTGTTTTATTCTTATGGCCATCACAACAGCCAGGAGATTCCACATGCATGTGAGTCTCTCGAAAAGATAAATGTTCGAACACCAGCAAGCACAGCATTGGACATAAATGGATATTCCCTATACTCAAACGATCAATGTATGAAAGTGTAAGAAGATGGGAATTTCTGATGGGTACTCTGGGGACTTGGATGATCGATGCGTGAATGTTACATCCGACATGTCACATGGATATGGATTAATAAAGCCAATAACTGCAATATCGACATACCCGATCGTAGTTGTTCCATCCATGAAATATACCAGCAAACACAGCTCGCACACATGGGATGAACTGAATATGGAGGCGAGAGTGGCCAGTCTGTCGTGTCACACGGAGATAGCCCGAAACAGATACTTGTTACAAAACCTCAAGTGACGGAGAGAGGGAAGGGAGTTGTCAGTATTGGAACATCATGCAGGGTGTTTGTCAACTGTGTTGGTTCCCGAGTGAGCGATGACTGTATGAGTACACACCTGCGGGGGAGACATCTACACACAAACGTGATTACCGATACTAATGCGTGTGCCAATCAGTCAGTTGATGTCGATTATAACTCCAAAGTTATACCATGGGACATATATACATGTAATGCTGATTTGATCATATAGGCAGGCATGTCAGTCGGTATAAAATGAGGAATCTATAATCGGTTGCCCGTAGTGTTACGCACGACACAGTGTTACCATTGAAGCATGTACTTTTATTATGCACAACTTACCAACATCTTGTGGATGACGGATTGTAATAGGAACAACTGGAATTTCAGACTGTAAGGATGTTCTTTAATTGTCGCAAGTGGGTCATGACTGACTCAAATTAGCTGGTGATATCAATCATGTGCTGATCTATGTTTTACTTTGTCGATATGTTTGTGTTCTTTTCTTCGTGTATAGCCAATGTGACTAGCACGTCTATTATTTGTATTGACAATATATGATTCGATAAACAAGGAGAGGAGAGGAGAGAAAGAAAGTGGTTACGCCAGTGGGTTGTATCTATAGTCGAGACTGTGTTTGGTTGTATTGTGTGTGACCGTCCAACTGCGGTCTCTATTATAACAAACCAGGTTTTCTCTCTCTTGGTTCGACTCGGATTGCGACCGCGTGTCTGATATTCATTTCCAATTAAATACCTGATTATCGAATATTGTCATTCTGTGTAGGTTTCCAACTATGTATCGACATAAGTAATGGCGTTTGTTGCCATGTTGATTTAGTTTATATAATAGATTTGAACGACTGAATTGTCAAAAACTTTTACTAAAATATAGCAATATAACATCTGTATGATTGCCGACAAAAAGAGTTATAGTTAGATCACCAATGAGTAGTACTAGTTGTGTTTCACAAGAATCACGTTCACGGAAATCGTGTTGCCGATATACTCACGTTTCTCTATTTTCTTTTGACGATTGGTCGGTATGTGTATTTGGCATCTAACGTGAGGGAAATTATATCTTGGTATACCTACCCACACGTTAAGGTCTGCCAACCTTATCCTTAATTGGAATTGTCTAATGGAGATCTCCTAAATTAGAATATCCCCAAGGCGAGTACACGTTATATAGCACTAAACAGCTAAAATAATGTCGGACTATCAGAAACAATCGACACCACGTCACAGAAAGAAGACACCAGACGTATAGCCTTAGTAACAACAGGAGTGTATGGCTGTTAAGAACTAGTCTGGAGAGTGGCACTTTTGTTAGAACACCGGGACGTCAAGCTGTCATACGAGTAATGTTTTCTCAGATGCGGGGGGGGGGGGGGGGGGGTGGTCAATTTATACATAACCTATGTCGGATATACATAGACAAAATTAAATTATCTTTGGAGACACCCATGCGATTTGACACCTGCACTACCCCTCTGTACGTTTACATTGCCATATTTAAACTTTTAAAAGTTAGTATAATATAAAGAGCGTTCGTCTATAATATAAGAGCGTTTATACTCTAGTTGCCTTCATTATCTCTTGTCATTTTTCCTTTTCCTTTTGAGAAGAAAGGAGATTCTATCTTCCCACACAACAAAAACCTCATGTCATGTGGTAGAGAACTAAGAGAAGTTTTATCGAAATATTTCATCGCGAAAACAGTTGTATGAGTAAAATATTGCCAGCAGATGACCATCTTTTTAGATATCAAACCGAGCAGTTTATGTTAGGGGTGTCTAAATTTCTGCCGATAATAAGGATTATACTCTAACTAAACAATTGTAACATTTGTAACACTTGTAACACTGTCACAAAATGCCTACTAGTAGTGGAGGAAAAATGTACCGGATTCATGCAATATATGGATGGGACATTTGTAAATTCAATTAACGGTGTTCATATATTCTGAAGCAAGCTGTTTCCGTAAAGTTTAACTTAAAGACGTAACATAAATTTAACATCACAAATCTACATTGAACGTTTTCGATACTAGGAAACACTTTAATAGATCGTACACACGAGCCCACTTATAATATGAGGTTTTGATATCCGGATATCGACCTTCAGAAGTGGGAGTTTAAAGGGATACTGTACCCAAATGTTGTTGTTGGTTTCTTTGGTCTCTGAGTTGTAGAATAAGGTAACCAGATTTCCATTATTTGTAAGTCTGTTGAGTACGAAGTAATGTGCCGGATGGCAGATTAGCCGGAATGCGAAAATACCAATTGTCGTTGTCGAGTAAGTTTTGGACAGTTTTCAAGCAAATGTATTAAATAAATGTTATATTATATGCACACTAGTCCCATATACTCATTAAGTTATCGTATTGTCACTAGTAGATGAGTGGCTTGGGTTTACGCCCCTTAGCAACATATATTTTACACGATCATGTGTGCCACAACTATTTTGATTACGTCTTGTACGGAAATTTCTAATTTAATTTATGACTCGAGCCATAACTTTGATTTTAAGATAACCTATTAACCTGAACGTTTACAGAATACATCTTCGACTCAAATTACTTAGTTTTCTATATATTATCGATATTAGATCGTTGTTATCACCGGGAATTTATTGAAAATGGCGCACAGTACCCCTTTAAAGACACGGTTGGCCTTGGCTGTGGGTATCCTGTGAAAATATCTCCACCCGTCACAAACAGAAAGAACATCAAAATGTAGATAGACTTTGTCCGTATACAAATAAGAAATATCGCATAAACAGTATGTTATGGTCATATGTTTGACCATTGTTATGTAAACAAAAGCATAACAAGTTACTTTTCTGGTGTTTATATTATGATGGTAAACATAAAGAGCGTTATTTTGTTGGTGAATACCTGATATGGAACTAATAAAGAGCGTTTATGCCATTTGTGTGTGATTAGCCAGTAGCATTGTGCTGTCTTCTGTAACACAATCAGGCTCTTGCTTAGGTAAAATATAGTAGGTCTTTATGATAACATGCTGTTTACGCGATGGTCATGGTATATATGAACGGAACTGTATGCGTTTTAATGTTTTTCTGTTTACGGTGTTTGGAACAAATATGAATATTTTCGACAATTAAGCACGCACGTGCCTTTAAATACGTGTTTACTTTTGCCAAGCGAGAACAAATTCAATAATCTGATAAAGAGCGTCCACGTTTTTTCATGATAAGTGGTAGATAATAAAGAGCGTTCTCAACTGTACGGAAAACCCAATACTTACGGTTACAAGCTGATTCATTTATGCAAGTATAATAACATTTACATAGCAAATGGTAGGGTCGAATCCGATAATGGAATTGGGGACTCACGTGCAGGGAAGCTAGTTTAGTAGACTACGTACTATGCTCCAAGACATTTTTTTCTCGTTTCACGAATTTTTACGTGTTAGAATTCTCGCCCCTACTATCAGATATCCATAAAGCAATCACATTTTCTTTCCTCGGAGGTCCAAATTTGAGGGAAAAAAGAAGTTATTGAAATGTGTGGAACAAAGGCGATGCCTAAAATAAAAAAAATGGGATTCAGAAAAACATGAAGAATATATTCATGCGATTGACCACTCCAGATTGTTCCATATTCCCGCGAAGATTGCCACGATATACGATGCATGTGGAAATGAGACATTTTCCATGCGGACATCAGTTGATGAGATAAACAGAGAATTGTCTGGTATTTGGGGAAAGCTTGGGTAAACGAAATTTGCCGAAGCGGAGAACTAAGCCGTGGTTCGATCGGGAATGCGCGCTAAAACAAAAAAAATACCGTAAATGCAAACGACAATGGTACACGCAGAAATCAATCGAGAACAAAGCAAAAATGAAAGCGGCATGTAAAAATTACCGCAATACATTGGACCGAAAACGCAATATGATGAAAGATAGGTGTAACTCTTTGCTAACAACTTCCAAATCATCTTCTCGTGACTTTTGGCAGATCTTGAATCGTTATTCATGCGATCTTATTTCAAACCAGAATAACGATAATTTAGTTAGTCTTGATTCGCTTTTAAAACATTTTAAAGATTTAAATACAGTTAACAGTACTGATACTGACCTGACAGAATGTATCAGTGACATGGTTCAAGATAACGGGCACTGTGATGATCCGATAACTGAACCAGAGGTGTGGACCGCAATAAAATTATTGAAAAATAAGAAAGCCCCTGGGTACGACCGTATTTGTAACGAATATATTAAAGCCACGGCATACGTGCTGGTCCCATGTTATACTAAGTTTTTTAACTTAATTCTTGACACAGCAATATACCCGAAAGAATGGGGTTTGAGTGTAATACTGCCCCTATACAAGAAAAAGGGGGACAAACGTGACCCGAACTCCTCTAGAGGGATCACACTCTTGAGTGCTATAGGCAAGTTATTTACGAGTGTATTGAATAAAAGGCTTTCTACTTTCGCCCAAGAAAACGGTGTCATAAATGATAATCAAATTGGATTCAGACAAGGGCATTCAACTACAGACGGATTATTCATATTGCAGAGTATTATCGAGTTGTACATAAAAAGCAATAAGAAACTTGTATGCACATTTGTTGATTTCCAGAAAGCCTTCGACACAGTTTGGCGATAAGGTCTGTGGGTCAAACTTTTAAAACAAGGTATAAATGGTAAAGTTTTCCGAATAATTAGAAGTATGTATGAATGTACGAAGTCATGTGTTTTTCAAAATGAACATCTGTCTGAATTGTTCTCCCGTATAGTGTGGGAGTACGGCAGGGGGTGATGCTCTCCCCTTTCCTCTTCTCGATGTATATCAACGATCTTGAAAATTTTCTGCACGATTGTGTAGTTGATGGCCTGACCGAGTTGAACAATGTTTTCCACGACAAATTAGGCATTTATTTGAAACTTATATGTTTACTCTACGCCGATGATACTGTCCTGTTCGCTGAAGATTTTGTAAGTATGCAACGTACCATTGACGCTCTCAGCGACTTTGCAGAATCTTGGAAACTGAACGTGAACACTGGTAAAACCAAGGTTATGCTCAGTTGGTTTGTGGGCCGACCTCTGAGCTACACCTTCGACACGGTCGAGGGTTCAAATCCGACAAAATATCGGTCGGACTTTGTGTCGCCATCTGCATTCCCAGTACCACGGGCATCACAAATCAATCATCGATGCCACGATCAGTGATCTGAGAAAGATTCCAGAAGCCAAAGAGTCTCAGACAAAATTTGAAAAAATGCGTACTGGACTAACTTCGTACCTCTGCTCCTCTCGTAATGTCATGACCAGGGATGACACTACACTTGGCACACCGTCGGATCGGGAGCCGACGCTAATGGCTGTCCCGTGTGCAACAATGTGCGCACGTTAAAGATCCCTACCGTGGCGAAGAAGTCACGGGTTCGGCAAAAAAAACTTCCTGGAAAAATTATGGATCTACTCGATCCCGTCCTGTAAAAGCCAGCCTTGGTCACTAGGACGTAACAACTACAGATACAGAATCAAAATATTAAAGAAACCGCTTGTAAAGCCATGTTTGACTTACTGAGTAAAGTCAGGAAACTAGACTTATCAGTCGAGGTCGCTCTTAAATTGTTCGACTCGACTGTAGTTCCAATTTTGTTTTGGCTGCGAAATATAGGGGTTCGAAAATATGAAAGAAATTGAGAGCGTACATTTAAAATTCTGCAAAATATTGACTCGGATGCACATGAAGACCAGCACTCCGAATTACATGGTGTATGGGGAACTGGGCATACCCATTGGCCATAATGGCAAAGCAGAGAATAGTATGCTACTGGTGGAGACTCGTGACGGGAGAGGGGTCCGTTCTGGCCAAGAAACTATATGATATCTTGTTTCGTCTTATGGTACACGACGGTAAACTCTTTAGACATATTAACATTACTAAAACAATAATACACTCAGCTGGTTTTGGCGTGGCGTGGTCGATCCAGGCACAGTTAATAGACAGCCAGAAAAAAGACATAACCAAAACTTTGATTGACCAGTTTACTCAGCAATGGTGGTTAGATATAGAATCGTCATCACGAGGAATATTTTACAAAGAACTGAAGTCAACCCTCCGCTTAGAAAACTATATTACCGATTTCCCCTTCAGTCTGAGAAAATATTTGATAAAAATACGTACATGCAATCATAGATTGGAAGTAGAAACAAGTAGATGGGGAAAGCGAGGAGCAAAAAGAGATTTATGTAACTTGTGCAAAAATGAACTGGGTGATGTTGCGCCAACTTGAGGCACCTGCGGGTAAAATGGATATCCGAACACTATTGGAATCCACCATCTAAGAAAAAGTCTTACGAGCTACTGACAAAGTCTGGTCGCGTTGACTTGAGAAAATTAACACTTTATCTGAAATTAGCGTTCAAATACAGAAATAGAAATTTATAGCTGAATACATTTGATTAATGTTATTGAAATATCAAGTCAAAATTTTATGGCTGCTGTAACAGGTGTTGTTGTTAGTATTATTATTAGTATTTATATCAGGGGGGGGGGGTCGGAAACAAATTACAGGATACAAGGACCGGGTGGGTGGGTGTCCCTGAGCCCGGAATGCAGATTTTTTCTGATGTCATGCAATTTTTTCCCAAAATCATTTCTAAGCAAATTACAGCTTCAAAATGAATTGAAACAATCAGATTCATATAGTAGTGCATACTATAGACTTATACAAGTGAGGGGGGCTCTATATTTAATTTTTTTGTCCACAATTTCTCCCTTTAACAGTTGAAACCATGGGGTGGGTCCGGTTTTGATCGAGGAAAAAAATTGCAATGAAAAAAAAATCCATTCTCATCTTTTCTCATAGTTTATCATGGCTTTTTAAACTTATTATACATAGAGGATACCTGCGTGTTTTGAGTGAATACCGGAAGTATCTCATGAGTGGTCACAGTGAGATACTGGAATCATCACGAGTGGCCTGTATCTCACTGTGATCATGAATAAGGTAATTCCGGTATTCACTCAAAACACGAAGTTTTTCTTTTTATTATATGCGCTATTTACTAAAATAGATCGAGGAATTAATTCAAAATCGAACTGATTCCGATTCACATCGGCCATACAATTTCTGCACAATTAACAAACAGAGAGAAGTAGCATATAAGTGGCCTGCACTTGTTCTTCAATCCCGTTGCCGACTGTGTGTATTTATATGCATATATGGCGAATAGATATGTTTAAACCAACAGAGAGTCCACGTGGTTCAATAAAATACTGTCGATAACTCAGATACACATGCTTCAAATTGCGTAATATATCAGATAACTTTATTTAAAATATACCAACTTACTTGCTTGTGTACTATTAGCAATGTGGCATTGCATTTTTGTCACTTATTAGCTCAACTTACTTTGTAAGTTTGAGCTATTGCCATGGGTTGGCGTCTGTCGCCCGTGTGTGTGTGTGTGTCCGTGTGTGCGTGTGTCCGTCAACAATTTCCTTTGGCGCGTGCTACAGGTCGTATCTTTGGTCTGATATTTATGAAAGTTGTCATGAATGTTAACATTGACATGTAGATTGGAACGAGTCATTTTGGGGTCATTCAGCCAAAAAACATGGCCGCTGGTGGCCATCTTGGATTTCAAATTTGAATCCATTGGCGCGGGCTACATGCCGTACTGTTTGTGTGATCATCATAAAATTTGTCTTGAATGTTGACATTTACATGTAGATGGGAACGAGTCATTTTAGGATCATTCGGCAAAAAAAACATGGCCGCTGGTGGCCATCTTGGATTTTACTCTTTGCATCATTAAATCCTTTGACACATCACCAAACTTCATATGGATCATCGGGGTTACCTCTAGATAGGAACGGGTCATTTTGGGGTTATTTGGCCGAAAAACATGGCCACCATCAGCCATCTTGGATTTTACTCTTTGCATCACTAAATACTTTCGTGCGGGCTACAGGTCGTATCTTTGGTCGGATCTTTATGAAATTTGTCATGAATGTTGACATTGACATGTCGATGAGAACGAGTCATTTTGGGGTCATTCGGCCAAAAAACATGGCCGCTGGTGGCCATCTTGGATTTCAAATTTGAATCGATTGGCACGGGCTACAGGCCGTACTGTTTGTCTGATCATCATACTAGTCTGGTCGGAAAAGCTACATTTGTGGAATACTAGAACCCTAGAGGCATTTTTGGGGAAAAGCATGAAACTAAGTTTTCTAGCATAATTCAAGTATGCTGAATCCAATGAGGGTGCCTGTCGCTGCCTGTGACCAATATTTCACCCATAAAATCAACTTAAAGTCACATACTATTTTAGAACACGGTATAAAATTTCACAAAAAATCACAATTGGGATTCTAGTCATATTTCAACAAGAAATGAACAGAACTTTGTAATCTAAGTGAGGCATATCATTACCTATGAATATTCCAACTCATTGGAACCAAAATTCTTACTTTGGCTCAAAATGGCTGCTAAAATGGCCGCCAAAATATGGAAAATGGTAAATATTGCCCCAGCGTGTCCTGCAATCGCTTACAAGTTGTGGTTGATGTATAAAATGGGCTATTCTGCCGCCTATAATTTGAATACATGTCTGATGCACCATGGTTAATTGTTACTATTGTCACCACTGACATCACCAATAATCTCTCAAAAACTTGACATAAATATCGGCAAAAATTAACTTTTCAGGTATGGACCATTTTTTCAAGTAAAATGTAACTGTCTTTGGATTCAAATGTGTTTATTGTTTTGGTCTATCTTGTATGTGTCACTCTACGGTATTTATAGACAAAATTGCTCATGATGGCTTCCAAAATGGCAACAAAATTTGTAAAACGTTTTTTGTACATATATCCCGAACATTATTCTCTGTGTTATCCGAAAAGGTTATTATACGTGTTAGTTAATTAACTGACAACTATATGTTCTATTCTGGTTGTCCCGGTTCCGTATGGGGCATGACAAATTCATTTTAAAGTATGGAATTTGCCGAGAACCTCTTCTGTGATTCTGGCCATAGTATTGAAAGGAAATGGGCAGAACTTTGAGACGGAACCGAGATGAACCATAATCTGTGGCTATTCTGGTCCATTATGATAAAAAAAAATATCAACTGGATACAGTGGATGCCAAGATGGTAGTCAGGGAGTTACTCTATGGTCATATGTGAGGTGAATAGGTATACAGGGAGTTATTGTATGTCATGAATGATGTGAATAGATATACAATGAGTGAATATATGGTTATGTGTGGGTTGTCCATGGTAAGATGTATAGGTATACAGGGAGAGGTCATGGTCATGTGTGAGGTGAATCGGTATGAATGGAGTGACTGTATGGTGTATGGTTGTGTTTATCCAGTACGGGTGCACCCGATGTGCCTGTATGGGCAATGATGTGGTGTATGGGTATAGCTACATTGTCATCTATGTGTTGATTATGTATATATGGAGTGACTGTAAGTTCATGGGTGGGATGTACATGTGTTGTCTGTATGATCATGGATGGGGTGTGTGGATAAATAAGGAGTTATTTTATGGTTACGGGTAATGTGTATATGTATACATGGAATGACTGTACGGTCATGATTGAAGTGTATATGCATACCTGGCGTAAGCTGTGTGGACATTATCGAGCGTGTGGGTATATAGGGAGTGTCCTTGTGGTATATATTTATATATCTCGTGGATGTATTATCATTGGTGGGTGTATAGGGATTAGCTGTATGATCATGGATGGCGTGTATGATTATACAGTGAGTTGCTGAATTGTGATGTGTATATGCAAGTATGGAAGGTGTGAGTGGTCGTGTGTGCAGGTTTTTTTGTATATCTGGAAGGGCTGAATGGCCGTTTGTGAGATGTATATGTATACCTGGAGTGACTCTATAGTCTAGGTGGGCTGCACATCTATATATCGAGTGGTTATATGACTATGTATGTCGAATAGGTATACATGTAGTGACTGTATGGTCAATGGTGAGATGAGTACTAGTAGGTATACAAGGGGTGACTGTATGATCGTATATGTAATGAATATATATATATATATATACAGGGAGTGACTAAATGGTCATGTATCAGGTGTATGAGTATACCTGGTGTTCCTGCTTGGTGACTCGTGGCGGTATGGCCATGTGTAGGTTATACTGGTATACACAGGTGTTGCTATATGGTCACGGGCGAGGGGCATGTGTATATAGCGAGTGGCTATATGGCCATGGATGATGTGCATATGCATACATTGAGTGACTTTTCTAACATGGCTGGAGTGTATTAGTATATCTTGTGTCGCTATTCGGTTATGGTGTGACACATAGGGATACAGGGGTTGACATGGCCAATGGTGAGGTGAATATGTATACAAGGATTGACCATGATCATGTATGAATGTTTTGTATAGGTACACACGAGTTGACTATATGGCCATAGGTCAGGTGAAAGAGTATACCAGGCGGCATGGGTGGGGGTATGTGTAAGAAGCGAGTGGCTATATGGCCATTGGTGAGGTGCATATGTATACCTGGTGAGACTCTATGGTCATTGTTGTGGTGTTGATGTATATATTGAATGTCTATTTGACCATGTGTGTGGAGAATGGGTATACAAGGGATTGCCGTATGGCCAATGGTGAGGTGAATGCATGCGTATACACGGGTGACTATATGGTGATGGGTCATGTTTAGGAGTATACCCGGTGTGCCTCCATTGTGACTCATGGATGTATGGTCACCCGTGGTCATGGGTCAGGTGTACGTGTATACATTGGGTCACTATATTGTTATGTCTGTTGTGTTTATGTATATATGGAATGACTGTGTGATAATGTGTGGCTATCGCTTTCCACGTTAACGTTTCCCCCATGTACATAAACACCATCAGATGGAGAACTCTCTGACATGACCTCTCTATTGATTAACATATCCTTGAGTTATTGTGGAAAGCGATAGCCACCCAAGGTACACATGTACAACCCACCCATTACCTCAGTCACTCCATATGTTCATAAACACCACACAAATGACAATATAGTCACCCACTTTATACACGTACAGCTGACCATACAGCCATAATTGGTTATACCCGTATATACCACAAATGACGATACAGCCACGATTCAACATGCATGAACACCATATATACTCCTACACCTGGCACATGACCATATAGTCACTCTATGTATACATATTCACCACATTCACAATCATACATTCATTCAGTGTATACATATTCATCTCACTATGGACCATACAGTCACTACATGTATACATATTCGCCATACCATGACCATAGGGTCAATCCAGGTATACATATACACCTCACCAATGGTGAGCCCTTCCAGATAACCAATAACCAAACACACGACCACTTACACCTTCCATACTTGCACATACACCTCACACATGACAATTCAGCAACTCACTGTATACCGTACTCATACACGCCGCTCCAATGATCAGTTACTATACAAGACACAAAATAAAGTCATATTACTCAACCAGTTCCAAAAAACATGAACTGATCTAGAAGATATTTGTGAAAAAACGTCATATGTTCAACCCCGGCGGCCATCTTGGAGGGTGAGTTTTAATATTGCGCCAAAAAAGTGTCATTATGTCTTAGCTTCACGAAAATATATACATGTGTATACATTTTACTAGATTTTCCCGCTATAATTTGCATAAAACTGACTTAGGGTCTGATCTGAAAAACGGCGACCAGGATGGACGCCATCTTGTCTGGAGTCTACACGGCCACTTTTTTTCTTGATAACATTGCTTAAAAGTTGAAGGACATAATAAGGAACAAAATGAGTGGGGTGAAGTTAAGTCCCGGGGGTGCAAGGGTACCCATATTGGCTCCCGGACTATAACTAAGAGAATTCTTACGAGAATCGTCGATAAATATACAAAACAGCAATGTCTTACGCTTACCGTAGGTACCGTACCTGATTAATATGATGTTAATGTTTCAGAATTATTACTGTGATGATAGTATCATGATACAACGCGGCTTTGAACGTTCCGCGAGGAGTATATAAGTTTGAGTAAGTTCAATGCCAGTTACGTGATTCCATATGACGTTGTACTGTGCGCCGTATCAACAACCCTCCAGTAAAGAAAACACGAAGATTTTGAAACCCTTTTATTGAACCCTATGTTCATCCAATCGGGCGACAGGCAGTC
Source organism: Siphonodentalium dalli (assembly GCA_032622095.1). Classification (NCBI taxonomy): domain Eukaryota; kingdom Metazoa; phylum Mollusca; class Scaphopoda; order Gadilida; family Siphonodentaliidae; genus Siphonodentalium; species Siphonodentalium dalli. The sequence goes on along the minus strand of CP136062.1, from coordinate 112,687,600 downwards.
TATTCGTGTTCGGCACCTTCGAATTATGGTAAAAAAGTTGGTTTGAAACTTTTCCGCGGAAATGCTTCTAGAATTGTCTTTTCTGAGAATTACGACTAGACTATACAATTTGTCATGATAAACTATGAGAAAAGATTAGAATGGATTTTTTTTCATTGCAATTTTTTTCCTCGATCAAAACCGGACCCTCCCCATGGTTTCAACTGTTAAAGGGAGAAATTGTGGACAAAAAAATTAAATATAGAGCCCCCTCACTTGTATAAGGCTATAGTATGCACTACTATATGAATCTGATTGTTTCAATTCATTTTGAAGCTGTAATTTGCTTAGAAATGATTTCGGGGAAAAATTGCATGACATCAGAAAACATCTGCATTCCGGGCTCAGGGACACCCACCCACCCGGTCCTTGTATCCTGTAATTTGTTTCAGACCCCCCCCCCCCCCTGATATAAATACTAATAATAATACTAATACAACAACTGTTACAACAGCCATAAAATTTTGACTTGATATTTCAATAACATTAATAAAATGTATTCAGCTATAAATTTCTATTTCTGTATTTGAACGCTAATTTCAGATAAAGTGTTAATTTTCTCAAGTCAACGCGACCAGACTTTGTCAGTAGCTCGTAAAACTTTTTCTTAGATGGTGGATTCCAATAGTGTTCGGATATCTATTTTACCCGCAGGTGCCTCAAGTTGGCGCACTTCATAACAAAATGGTATTCATCACCCAGTTCATTTTTGCACAAGTTACATAAATCTCTTTTTGCTCCTCGCTTTCCCCATCTACTTGTTTCTACTTCCAATCTATGATTGCATGTACGTATTTTTATCAAATATTTTCTCAGACTGAAGGGGAAATCGGTAATATAGTTTTCTAAGCGGAGGGTTGACTTCAGTTCTTTGTAAAATATTCCTCGTGATGACGATTCTATATCTAACCACCATTGCTGAGTAAACTGGCCAATCAAAGTTTTGGTTATGTCTTTTTTCTGGCTGTCTATTAACTGTGCCTGGATCGACCACGCCACGCCAAAACCAGTTGAGTGTATTATTGTTTTAGTAATGTTAATATGTCTAAAGAGTTTACCGTCGTGTTCCATAAGACGAAACAAGATATCATATAGTTTCTTGGCCAGAACGGACCCCTCTCCCGTCACGAGTCTCCACCATGCAGTAGCTTACTATTCTCTGCTTTGCCATTATGGCCTATGGGTATGCCCAGTTCCCCATACACCATGTAATTCGGAGTACTGGTCTTCATGTGCATCAATATTTTGCAGAATTTTAAATGTACGCTCTCAATTTCTTTCATATTTTCGAACCCCTATATTTCGCAGCCAAAACAAAATTGGAACTACAGTCGAGTCGAACAATTTAAGAGCGACCTCGACTGATAAGTCTAGTTTCCTGACTTTACTCAGTAAGTCAAACATGGCTTTACAAGCGGTTTCTTTAATCATTTTGATTGCATTATGATATCGCCCGGTATACGATAGTTTTACTCCCAAATAAGGAAACTCGTCCACAATATCTAATGATTTGTCGCATAATTTGAATTCTTCATCTGTCACCACCCTCTCCCTGCTGAAAATCATAACCTTGGTTTTACTAGGGTTCACGTTCAGTTTCCAAGATTCTGCAAAGTCGCTGAGAGCGTCAATGGTACGTTGCATATATACTTACAAAATCTTCAGCGAACAGGACAGTATCATCGGCGTAGAGTAAACATATAAGTTTCAAATAAATGCCTAATTTGTCGTGGGAAACATCGTTCAACTCGGTCAGGCCATCAACTACACAATCGTGCAGAAAATTTTCAAGATCGTTGATATAAATCGAGAAAAGGAAAGGGGAGAGCAGGGTACTGTTACCCGGCGTTGCATGATGTGAAACCCTCTGTGGATATTTGGTGGGAATAGAGAATACTCTTGCTCTCAAAGTGTTACACGTATATTCTCATAAATTGTATATCCAAATGGCATCACAAAACATTATTCTTACACATGAAATATAAGTAGTGGCTCACCTTGTCAGGTCGGAGCGATTATCATTTTGTTTATCGCGTTTAATCCGTCCCACCAATAAAGAAGTATTTATTTATTTACAACTGCGTATACTTCAGACGTTATAGCATGAAACATGAACATCATAAAGACATTAGTTCGAAAAAGTAAAAGACGACAATTGTGTTTTACATAGAGATGTATCAATGAATCAATCAATCTAGTTTATCATATCTTCATGAAGATACAGATGTTTTAAAGATATATCCATGTGCTCCTCTGTTCTGGTGCTATATACTGGCTAATCATTTTAAGTTTAAAAGAAATGATGTTATGCACGTATAGCAGCTACATATGCCCGACACAGCGAGAGTTTGAGTTGTTTATGTTAGGCGATGAGTCTGCTCGAAAAAAATGGAAGAAATCCTCTGTATCGGGCAGATATACCCTTGTCAGATGTCACTATTGGAGGATCCTGAAAAGTCATGTGCTACGGACTGCGTTTTCCTTTATCTCAGAAGTAACCATATTTGACTGCACACTGTAACCACTATTTTTGAACAGGCCTGCTCTACATTTCCATATCTCTTGGCAATTGTAACTTTTTTTGTGGAAACTATATTGAATGGGACAGACTCAATCGTGTTATCATATATACATGAGCCATTCTAATATGCAAACCTCTGACGATTCAAGGTCCCTCAGTTTGAATGAATATATGTCGTAAATAGATTGATATAAATATACTTTTAATGCTTTCTTCTATGTATCTGTGTTGCTAGATCATTATAGGAATGCCCTGATTTCTATCCACATATAAATATGATAGTTGAGAAGATATAATTGTTCAAGTGTCTTAATTCGGTCACCATTTGTCGAGATTGTGAAATTGGAATGCCATAAACTCATTAGAACGACATGGAGATGGCATGGGAGATGACTATATATAACTTTGTTGAAAATCGGCAAATTGAACAATCTTAGTGAATCCCCTCTCGCCATCCATGACCCAAACGACCCCAAATGTGATTTGATTCATCATATCATTAGAGAAGAACGTGCATGAATTTGGTGGAATTAGTGCTAAATATATTTGGTGCAACTCCCCTCATGCATGACTTGAACCGGGCCACTTTTGTCATATTTAAACCACGTCTATCAGACTCATGCATGTATTATATAATGGAGATGATTATATATAAGTTTGGTGGTAATCGGCAACTAAACAAATTCTTATCATAGTTATTACCCCCCCCCCCCATATCTCACACAAAGAGCACCAATTTCGCGTCTTTAAATCACATGTTTATATTCCTCGTTTCACGGAGAAAAATAAAATATCAATTTGGTCGAAATCTGCGCTAAAAATAGCCCCTCCCCTGACACCAATAACGTCACTTTATAACATTTTAACCCGCACCATTATCTTACTCGTAAAACGTTACCCATGTTAGGACCGCCTTGGTGCCATCTCGATTGTAACCTTAAAGTTATATATAGAACACAGACATATATTCGCAAATATTTGATTCATTGTATCATTTGAGAAGAACGTGTATGAGTTTGATGGTAATTGGCAATAAACATATTTTTATAAGTTTTTGGTGACCCTCCCGTCCCTATTTCGGACTCAAGCGGCGCCACTTTTGACATCATTAAACCACACACTTAGAGTCATTATAGAGATGAATATATATAACATTTATGAAAATTGGCGAGCATACAAATTCGTATTAAATTTAGGGCCACCATTGCATATCTCTCACCCAAAAGGCACCAATTTGGCGCATTTAAACCACACGATTAGATTATTCGTATCACGGAGAAGAATATGTATCAATCAGGTGGAAATCGGCGCTAAACATGCTATTTATCAATGTGCGTGTCCCTCTCACACTCTAGGCACCCCTGACTCGAATGGCCCCATTTTTGACATCATTAAACCACACTATTAGACTCCTGATATCATGGAGATTTATTATTTGTAAGTTTGGTGTTAATTCGCGACTAAACAAATTTTTATCAATTTAGTGCCCACACCACCCCCAACTCTCACCAAAGCAGCACAAATATGACGTCTTTAAAATCACACGATTAGATTCCTCATATCATGGATAAAAATGTGTATCAATTTGGTGGAAATTGGCGCTAAAAAAATTGTGTATCAATTTTGGTGCCCCTCTCCCTTTCAGTGCACCCCTGACTCGAGTGACGCCACTTTTGACAGCTTTAAGCCACGCCATTAGACACCTCATACCATGTGGATGAATTTGTATAAGTTTGGTGGCAATCGGCGACTAAACCAAATCTTATCAGATTTAGTACCCACCCACCGCCCCCCAAATCTCTCATCCCAACGACACCAATTTGGCATCTTTAAACCACACAATAAGATTCCTTGTATCATGGAGAAGATCTCTGAAGAATGTGCATCAATTTGGTGGAATTCGGCGATAAAATTATTTTGATCAATTTTGGTGCCACTCTCCCCTTCCGGGCACCCCTGACGCGAACGGTGCGACTTTTGACAAATTTAAACCACACCATTAAATTCCTCATATTATGGGGATGATTATATATAAGTTTGGTGGCAATCGGCGACAATTTTTTGTTCTGCCCCTCCCCCTTTTCTGCCCCTGACAACAACGGCGTCACTTTAGAAAATTCTAACCCTCGCCATTATCTTTCTCGTAAAAAGTTACCCCTATTAGACCCATTTTGTGCCATCTAGGTGGTCCCCTGTGAATTTCTATAGAACACAGACAGACAGACATTCGCAAATATAGATATAGATAGTGGTTTAAAGTGTTATAATTTTTTGGTTGACAAAATTGCGAATTATGAGCGCGTTGGATGTGAAACAATCCATACTATATCGCCATGTCTATGTTCGTAAAAATATATTAAATATGTTCTAAACCAACGATCTTTTATGTGGATTATTGCCATTCCCTTCCTCGTCACATTGAAAGGGTCGACTATCCCGACCAACACATCCAAGCGAAACAACTGTTGGGGAATTATAACTATTCCAACAAGACTAGAGTTATTGCTCGTTGAATATTTGCCCAAGCACAGCATGTGCTGTTCGTCGTTTTTACTTAATATTAGAGACCTTTCGCATCCTCACGTTTACGATTACGAATACGGATAGCTATTCGTAGTCGTAAGTCTATCCGTGTGGACAAAAAGTCCTTTCGCAAAACGATTACGCGTAAGAGTTTGACGAACACGTACGATCATTATTTCGTACCACTTTTACAACTCAAAGCGTGTGTTTGGTATATAGTCCCTTAATACTTCACTTATCGTCTCATTTGCAACATTACGATAACCATGACCTGTTAATATTGTCAATAATTCGACCAGTCACAACGTACGACCCGGGATTCTCGTGATATATTGTGGCAATACAGGTATAAATACCAGGTCATATGTGGTGGAAATTCAGGTCGTTGTTAGCATGGATGACCAGATATACATTATGCTGGTGGGGAAGAGGGGTTCCTGAATTTGGACCTCACATCAACCACGACGCCATCGTTCAAGCCCCTTCATGTCCGCGATTTGATTTCAATGCGATTTCGGCTTCACCTCTTTGGGTTTAGGAAATCCGACATAAGGTTGGTGTGCTCGCTGATGTTCATCACTTCTGATTTGGTACTACCAAATCGAAACAAAGTCGACACGGTAGAAGCGATGTACATCAAGTGGCTTTTTTGTCAGATATTTGACAAACCGTCCAAATTTCGTTGAACAAAATGTTGATAAATAACAGGTTTTGGGCAATGTTATAATATATTTGACTGTGGTTAGCATTACTTTTGAGCAATTACTCGATCCTGATAACAGAAGCGGCAATTAAAAAAAAAATGTTGTTGGAATCTGATCAATGATATGGGGACATCTAATCGGATTGAGTACCTTTAAATGCCACATTTGTGCGTGTTTTTTTTATTTAAAATAAATGCAAAGAACAAACCTGACAGACTGCTGAGCTCTGGTGATGTCGGCGGGTGTGCCAAATATTCTTTTAGGTACTGTTCAGGAGCAGAAATCACTACTTACCAGTTGAATCGGGATCATGGGTAGGTTCAGATTACTCAGACAGAAAGAGTACTTTATGTAACTTAGAAATCAGTTATGAATTCCATTTAATTTTAAAATGCCCTGCATTACAGACTCTACGAGAGAGATATATAAAATCCTACTTCTACCGAAAGCCGAATATTATTAAATTGAATGAACTATTCAATTCGGGAAAGGGGAAGAGAACACAAAATCTTTCACTATTCATTAAAGGTAAGGTTGGCCTTGGCGGTGGGTATCCTGTGAAAATATTTCCACCTGTCAAAAACCGCCACAAACAGAAAGAACAACAAAATGTAGACAGACTTTGTCCGTATACAAATAAGAAATATCGCATAAACAGTATGTTATTGTCATATTTTTGACATTGTTATGTAAACAAAAGCATAAAAAGTTACTTTTCTGGTGTTTGTTTATATTATGATGGTAAACATAAAGAGCGTTATTTGTGGGTGAATTCCTGATATGGAACGAATAAAGAGCGTTTATGCCATTTGTGTGTGATTAGCCAGCAGCATTGTGTTGTCTTCTGTAACACAATCAGGCTCTTGCTTAGGTAAAATATAGTAAATCTTTATGATACATATGAACGAAACTGTATGCGTTTTAATGTTTTTCTGTTTACGGTGATTGGAACAAATATGAATATTTTCGACAACTAAGGTCTCACGTGCCTTTAATAGGTTTATGTCATTCATTAGGCTCTAGCTCCTGAGGCATTCTATAACTGCACATGTTAGGACACCACCATGGGTTGTTGAATTAAATAATTGTTGAATTTCACTATATATTGTATATCTGTATATCTGTATATCTTGCACATAAGAATCACTCAAAACTCCTCATGCATCGCACACTATATACTGTATTTTTGGCAACTGGTTTCATAGTACACTCCTCTTACTGTAAAGTTTTGTGTCGCAGCCAGCGATGGCTATCCGTTGTGAATAGCGATCTTATTTCGCGGCAAGCTCGTGATTCACGACGACGAGTAAAATGATTGACAATATAAACAGCATATCGAGGTCGTAGCTCAATACAACTGGGTGGTTTACATTATATACATATACAGTCTCGAACGGAGTAAAGTGATATATTGCAGAAAATAGATTTCAGGTGTTATTTGAGCTTATTAGAAACCATGAAATCGTAACCGTTATTACGGATAGTAAAATACGATAACGATTAGAATGTACACAAAGGTTGGTGACGTAGTACCCTATCCGTATTCGTAATCGTAAACGTGAGTTTTGCGAAAGGTCTCTAATGACCAGCTGATCCTGATCACGAAAGAGACTGTGCTGTTGCTGCTGTAACATTGCGTGGGTGAGATGCGAAGAGGTCATAAAGTCGTTTTGGATCGATTTTTTTTATTGCAGATTTGGAATCAGCGGACTCGATTACATCGGGTATATTAAGAAGAACTGCTAGGATAGTTAATAATTTTACACAAAACTCCAACAATCAAATAGCTTATTGTCTTGGCTCTATTAGAGGAGGCTTCATTTGTATCGTAATGTTCAGTTAGATTTTTAATTGCGTAATATAGCATCATACCCCATATATTCACAGATATTCCAGCCCAATGAAAACAAATGTTGATATGTAGTATGGTCCACTCAAGCAGGGAGCAATAAACAGGAATTAGGCCACAGTGATATATTTACATACACCTGATATCTCTTTCGATTTCCCCATAGCGTTACGGTAGACACGCCCCCTTATTCAATGCGTTCATAAACCTATGAACGTAACGTGACGTCACTTCCAATGTCGTTCATAGGTTTATGAACACATTGGTCCCGGAAATCACCGGGGATTGTCGGACATTACCGACTGCTTGAGTATATAGTACGTCCGGATTTGGCAAGAAATTTGTTTCGGTCTATAATCAGTGTTGTTGCTCTGTGTTACTGAGCGTTGGTGTTAAAAAAAACCGCGCTACTCAATAGGGTTTTATCATTTTCCTTGCGCTACAAATAGTCCCCCGAGCCTCACAAATATATCATTATGCATGGTAGAACGGCGTGTTGTCGATTTCTTATCCGCAGCCGAAACTTAATTGTTATTTTCAGATATTAATCATTCTTGAAATCAACACGTCTACATTAGTTACCGGTACTATCTAAACAAGACATCTTGTCATATGTGTATACTTTACTGTTAAATTGCGTTTTTTCCGTTCTCCATGAATGGATTCTCAAAATGTTTGGTTTCCAAAAAACAAGGATTCGAACTGTCTGAACTGAACTCCGTGCGTTCGTTTAAATAGATGAATAAATAGTGGGAAAGACATACAATCCTAATTCATAATGAATTTAAGTATATAAATATAAATAATAAACGGCGGATTCAACGTGGTCATGGGTTTTGACCGCGTTAAAAAATCAGCAAACTCCGCATGAACCCCTTCGAGCAATGAACGATTGGGCTGAGATGAGTTGTGGGCCATGGGTTCATAACCAAGTTAAAACTGACCACCATATAAGAAATGAACGGCGGTTTCAATGTGGTCATGGGATTTTGACCGCGAGAAAAATTCAGTAAACTGCATGAACCCCGAAGGTGTTCATGCGGAGTTTGCTGATTTTTTATCGCCGTCAAAACCCATGACCACGTTGAATCGGCCGTTTATTATTTATATTTATATCCTTAAAGGGGTACTGTACACAGGGATAGACAATTTTTGTATTTACTTCCATTGAAATAACTTTCAAGTTAGATTGTGTTCGTGTTATATGAGTTTCGTATAAACCTAATTTACCGAAGAAAATATTGATCTTGGAAACGAATATATTACGATTTCAAAGTACGCGCCATGTTTTTGACCTTCACCGGAGAATACTCAGGTCGCAGGAAGAACCGGAAGTTCATTGTTCACAGCTTCAATTGATGTCTTCAATCTCTTCCATCGAACAATCTCACTCCCTATAAAAATACTTGACGCTTTATGACTCTTGTTTCTTTCTCTTTTTTCCGAATCGGTTATAGCGGCCTTTCTTTTGCAGGTAACATGTTTGATGTTTTGTTTGCAACTCAATAATGTTCGCGAACGGCCGTCGATAAAAGACACGCAACAGATACGATTTCAAGAACGGTAACTCGTACTGGCATAATACTCCATTTTATGACTCCAGCCATAAATTAATTTATATTAAATAATTCAATTTTACTTTTGTGATAGCCTGTTAACCGGAACGTTTTCAGTAGACATCGTCGACTCAAATTAGTTATTTTAAAATATACTATTGATATTAGATCGCTATTGTCACCGGGAATTTATTGAAATTGGGGTACAGTACCCCTTTAAAACACTTCTCCAAATATGTCCGTTATTTCGTCAAAAACACTTTTTCAAATATCTCCGTTAGTTCGTTTATAAAAATAATTTCCTATTTCTATATTTCGCTCTATATTTCGCCCTATTTCGCTATTTCGTTGTATTTTCCTATTTCGATTTTTCGTACTATTTCGCTGTATTTTCATATTTCGCTTTTTCGTTGTATTTCATATTTCGATAATTCGCTATATTTGACATATTATGGGATATGGGATTATATGATAACCAACAATACGATAGTCAATCGAACATCTCGTGCCACCCGTGCTCGCGATTAGATGCCACTAGCCATCCAATCGTGATCTTTCGAACCTCGATTACATATTGTTTGCTATCAAATCCTTGGCGTATTGGCTGACTAGATACTCAAGCAGTCGGTAATGTCCGACAATCCCCGGTGATTTCCGGTACCAATGTGTTCATAAACCTATGAACGACATTGGAAGTGACGTCACGTTACGTTCATAGGTTTATGAACGCATTGAATAAGGGGGCGTGTCTACCGTAACGCTATGGGGAAATCGGAAGAGATATTAGGGGTATGTAAATATATAAGAAATGAACGGCGGTTTCAATGTGGTCATGGGAAATTAACGAGGTAGACTAGTATTGAAACGATGGTCTAAAGAGTTTAAAGATATATACAATGTGACTGGAATATAGGAATCTCAGCGTAAATAATATGCCTACTTTCGATGTGGTTTAGAACTCAATATGTTCGTGTTCGCTGCTGGGAAAGTCAATATGATTTTATTCTAACTGTAGTCCGTGCTAATGGATTGAATTTTGAAATCCAAGATGGCCGATAGCAGCCATGTTTTTTTTCCGAATGACCCCAAAATGACTAGTTCCCATCTACATGTCAATGTCAACATCCATGACAAATTTCATAGTAATTGGACCAACGGTACGAACTGTAGCCCGTGCTAAAGGAAATTGTTGACGCATCACACACGCACACACCCATCGTCGTGAAAGTTGAGATAATTGCATTTCGTCCGCATCCGTATTTCGGACGCATGGGGTCAGTCGTTTAGCCACGTCCATTGGAATCCGCATCGGTATATTCGGACGCATGGGGTCAGTCGTTTAGCCACGTCCATTGCAATAAAGAGCGTTAATTGTTAACACCTCCGTATAATGTCAATATAAAGATCGTTGATGTCTTAACCACCGCAGTGCCGTTTTTTTGTGACTGAGATTGGAGAACGGGTGTTCTGAGCTTCTCCAAAACGCGACCACGGCGGTGTCGGTGTGATTTTACACTTACATAGGAAGTTTGAGCTCAATCTGTACACGCGTTTTCGATTCAATGAAGTACCCCCCCCCCCCCCCCCCACACACACACACACACATATATATATATATATATTGAAACAATCATGGTACCCGCCCTCCCCGTCCTAAACTTCAGAGCGGACAGTCAATTAATCCCGTCGTGAAAGTTGAGATAATGTATATATATACATATATACGGAAGTCTCAATATATATATATAGATTAAATATGGTTAATTGCCTTTCTTAATGAAAATAATCATTAAATTTCACAAATAAAGATAATTAAATTTACTCGCGTGATCTTGGAATATGATATCATGGATTTATGAACTGCACTTTCGAACAAAAAATTATTTTACAGAATTTCTTGGTACCTGAAAACAGTGAATTGTTTTAAAGATATTGTTCATGCCATAAGGGTTAAGTAAATGAGGTTATACTATCCAATTGGTCGATGGTTTTTAAATACTGTGTCACAATAATCGCTTCTACCAAATTTCACAAAGATATCCCTAAACGGTTTGCCTACAAAACTCAAGATGGCTGTCAATATGGTGGTCAGGATTGCAAAATATTGGAAATGTCCATATCTTGCTTTTAAATTCATCACCCCCATGCACCATGAATGCCACATATGAGAGGGTGAATTAATTGACAGTTGTCATATGTTTCTGCTAAATTAAAATGATCTGTGTTGTGTTAAATCGGTGATGATTCTTGGTGTTTGATATTTACTTTGTAGCGAGACACCGTTGAGCGATTTGAAAGAGCATTTGAGGAAGTTGGAAATGTAAGACAATCAATTCAAAATAGACATATGCATTTTCGTTCCTATGATGTAAGCATATTTTTGGCGAAAGCTAACTATCGTCGGCCACTATAACTAGAAATTGTGGTTCGTGTGGCAATTTCATGCAGTTGTAGCCAATAGCGTTCGGCAATCAAATTCAATGTGGTTGCCAACATGGTGACCACAGTACAGAAGTCAATGTAATTTGCCTTCTTGTCAAGTCTTTGGCAACAACACAACATAATAGTCATGTTGATTAATTACCATCGAATTTACAAGCGTTGTCCTTATTTGAAACAAAAACATTTCCGTTACAGGATATCGACATGGAACTCCCCTAAAATATCTCACCATTCCTGAATTAGTTTACCCGAGTTAATCCATCGATTGCTGATCATTATTGATAAACTGGCCGTGACTTGATGTTGGTTATTTTAAACATATGGCAATGACCACGATAACAATTTACTCTCACCGTCTGTAATGTCTTTCTGATTGCAAAGGCTTCGTAGACGAAGACTATCAAAAAAAAACAACAACGAACAAACAAACAAACAAACAAATGAAGAAGACACAACTGTTTACAGACATGCCATTCCCTCAACTTTTCACTTTCTGTCATTGTATTATTACATGTATCCGTTTTGTGATATTATGGGGGATCTTATCTTCTGACCCGTTACAAATACTACATGTATGGTATATATAGGCGTATGCGTTTCGTAAATGCATGAATGTTTAAACCGACATACCACTAACGCTATTGATATTTTTCTTCTACTTGGTTTGTATAAATTTGATCCCAGTGTATTTGCCAGAAGATATGCCAAATTATTTGTAGATAATTCATGCTACAAGTCTAGAGTTAATATACTGGTTATTCTGAATCACGCAAATGCTTGTATAAATCGTGGTCCATGTTTGTGCTTAGTTGAGTTCTACAATACTCCAGTCATTATCCAACACCAACGAACAGTACTATCTGTTTGATAAATCTGATGATGCTCACACCACATATTCTATGGTGTAGAATGTTTAGGAGATAAATGTACCCTGTTCAGTTGGATATTCGCGTGTTCGGACATGAAAACAGTTTATGAACGAGTCGGCTTGCCGGCGAGTTCGCGATCTGTTTTCATATTCTATTCCCCGAATACCCAGCTCAACAGGGTGCAGTTATCTCCAATGTAATTCAATCCATCAAGATGTTTAAAAGAAACTGCACGAACAGCACTTTTTTGTATCGATATTACATGCTTTGAAGTGAGATATCCTTTTCAGTTATCAGTTCTATGGATATACGTTCTATGTGGTTACTCGTATATATATAACAGAACCATAACAACTTGCTGTTAATCGCATCTACAGACAACAACGTCCCGGTTAACTCGATGACGCGACTCCTGGCAGCACGGTGACGTATTTTACATGCATTGTCAACAACACCCTACTCCATTCAAAATGTATGTATACACGCTTCAGCGACGGATGCTGGTGAATCGAAAACTCTCGGCCAACCAGAATGCCTGTTTCAGCGACAACTATTCGACTTGAATTACAATTTCGTATAATATAAACAACACTCATCGATCCGTACCCATCTTAGTTGAATAGTCATATCTGGACACACATATGCGTGTTACATGTGTCCGCCTTATCACTCATAGTGTGTTCCTGATAGCTGATAGCTGATAGCTGATATCCACACTATAGAAACATCTATACAGCGACCCATTCGTGTAACTTGCAGTTGTAGTGGATAGGCTACCGTTCGGTGATCATTTATATGGAAGAATGAAGCGTTCGAAATAATAAATTTTTAACATTTCATGACCTCTGTAAAGTTTTGTTATCGAAATTAGAAACTTTGGTAATATTTTGTATTGTTCCAAGCTGATAATTTCATATGTTAGTGACCATTGCAAGGTTTTGTTATCGAGTTTAGAAGGTTTGGTAATAAAGAGCCTAAAGACCACCTTCTCATCGCCATATAATCAAATCGTATATACATAGCGTCCCGGGCATCATTATATCAAAATTTATCGCGCCAAATCTCGAAAGAGAACAGACGTCATTTAAAGCGGCACGTGCTACCGTTCGCCGAGCACGCGCCTGTAATGTGAGAGCAGATGATAAAACCGGGTCTGAATTTTAGCCTAATGGAAATGTCAGCCGACTGACCACGCTTGTGTAATATTTAATATGATAGCACGCAGTGTCCGGACAAAATGACAGCAAATTGAATGATGTCCTTGTATTCATTGCAGCGCGCGAGGAACAATCAAACGTGTGCCGCGTGCGACCGCCCTGTGTGCGATGGCATCTGATAACTGTTTGAAAAATGGAAAACAAAGAAATCGATGAAATATTAGTGAATCTCAGAATGCCTGAATGAGGCATATTATCAAACTTTCCAAATGGAAACACATGTCCTCGGTCGCGCGAAGGTTTCGTCTCACATGCGATCAGAATGAATTTGTTCGAAACATAAGGCTACATTCACTCACTTACAAATTTTCTGGCAATTTCTCACACATAGAGCTCTATCTAATACATATTTTTGAGTGATGAACTCCGAAATGCAGAGTGAGTGCCTTCGATTAATATTGCTTTATGGGTAATTAGAAGTTTGAAACGACACGAGTTATTCCATGATTGATTCTTGCCAAATATTTGAAGGCATATAGTCAAATTTGCCAAATTAGAAACATGTCATTTTGGCACATGCAGAAATTCGAACCGATTACCAACTATAGCACGAGCGACTGGCAAATTTTCAAGTAATTAGTCGCAGTGAGTGACGAACGTCGAAATTTCGGAATTCAATCATTCGATTACTATATATAGTATTCTATATGTGTGATTACGTTTACGTGATTACAATTATGAAATGTCACGATTGTTTCTGCGATTGATTCTTGTCAGATATTTAAGACATACGATCAATCATGCCACATTGGAAACAGCTATCCTCGGCCATGCCGATCGAGGGACCAACAAGAAATGGAGGCACTGACATAAATATAAATCTGTACCACATGCAGCCATAACTACGTGAGAAATAAAAAAAAACTCTGTCGTTCCACCTGCAGCGATGGTACCAAAATTTGCCTATAAATAACATGCAATTATCTCGCAAAAATCAATCAGAACACAGGTGTGAAGGCAAATATTAGTTGCACCGTTATTACACATGTGTGTCCATGAAGCTACAGAAATTAACCTCTCATGTCGTTAGCTTTGGTAAAGATAAATAAAAGTATACAGAAGCAGCACCTACAGTTTTGTTTGAATACCTGAAGCATCTCATTCGTGTCTGGAAAGAAATATTGCGATTTTTCACTCGCGGCTTGCAGACGCTCATGAGATGTTTCGGTATTCAAACAAAAACTGTAGGTATTCTCTGTATATCATCAGTGTATTGCTTCAACTTTCGTGAAATCTCGTGATAATCAATGCATCCACGGGGAGTCATATATACGCTCGACGATGCCGATTCGTGCGTGTATATATATACACTCAACAACCTATACATGCTCGGAGTGTTGAAAGCGAAGCTTTTTTTGTCTTGCGCGATATAGATAGTTCTCCCCAAACGTGAGCTATTTTGATAAGATCGAACCGTGGCTACAATAAATTCTCTGATATACTGTCTAAAATCAATACAAAACTGTAATGTACTTTATGTACATGTATACATATACAGATATCATTGACTCCCTTTTGTTAGAGACGATTCATCAACCAAAAATCCGCACTATGGGTTATCAACATGCATACTATTATTGTTCGGCTATCAAATGCGATTTTTCCGGAAAACAAATATAGCTTATTATGGCTTATTACGGTAGACGTTTTAAGTCATTTTTATCCAAACCTGGCTGTTGTTTAAATATAAGTTTTCGGATATGAGTGCGTTTCCGAACAAAATTATCATTTTAACATCACGCAGGGCGGTATATGAAACACCGTGAACTCTGGTAGGTTATTTAATGGTTTGTTTATTCCGGAGAAGTAATCAATAAGCGTTGTATATTACCAATGTATTCCTTCAACTCTCGTGGAATCTCGCGAGAATCTATGCATCCACGGGGAGTCATATACACACGCGGCGATGCTGATTCGTGCGTTCTCAACACATTACATGCTCCGAGCGTTGAAAGCCCTATCTATAATTCATCACCGATCGATCGAACTCTCCAATTACCGCCATTTATTCTCCGGCTTTGTTGAGCAATCGATTCAGATCCACCATAGTAACTACCTGTTGGACATTGTCTCGGTACCATGCACCGACTACATGCACACGATTTATGCATCTCCGTGCTGCAGCGTAAATTACTCTGTATGAATCGAGATAATTATCGGCGTAATTCTAAATATATTGAAAAATCGTTAGTTTGTGATCTAAAGTTGATTTGTGGCCAATACAGATATACCGTTTTATTTTATTTGTGTTGGAAAGTACATTGTATTGATATTGTGCTCTCTTGCAAGTGGATCACAAATCCGCATCTTTCGGGAATCGAACCGGGTTCGCCATCGCTGTATTGATGGACGACTTAATGCACCATGCAACTGAGCCACTCTCCAATTACCGCCATTTATTCTCCGGCTATGTTGAGTAATCAATCGATTCAGATTCACCATTGTAACTACCTCTTGGATTTTGTCTCGGCACCATTCACGGGGTACATATACACACGATTTATTCATATTCTTGCTGCAGGGTAAATTACTATGTTGGTAATAACGTTGATGGGAATAAAGAATACTCTTGCTCAAAGTGATACGCGTATTCTCATAAATTGTATATCCAAATGGCGTCACAAAACGTCATTCTTATATACACAAGGATTATAAGTAATGCATGACTCACATTCGTCCCACCAATAAAGAAGTATTTATTTATTTACAACTGAGCGTACTTCAGACGTTACCATTTAAAAATCGTACAGTCGATGTGGTTGGAATTGACGTCTGTTTTGTTTTTGTTTTAAATATTTTTTATTGGGATCAAAACTTGAACATTATTTTTAAAATATGACATTTTTTAAATCGTATATACAGTCGACGTGGTTGGAATTGACGTTTGTTTTGTTTTTAAATATTTTTTATTGGGATCAAAACATGAACATTATTTCAAAAAGATGACAATTGAGTTGTATAAATCAATCTAGTGGTTATAGACTGAGATTTTGAGGACGTCTGGTTATCATATCTCCATGAAGATACAGCTATTTTAAAGAAATGTCCAGGTGCTCAGTCCTCTGTTCATGGTGCTGTAGTTTCAATTTAGTAAACATTGTCTCTCGGTGGACAGTATCAAATGCCTTACGGAAGTCTACAAATACTGCATATAGAGGTTTTGCCTCTTTCAGGTACTTAGTAGTTAGCGATTTTAAAATGAACGCACTATCAATCGTGCTTCTATTTTTTCTAAATCCATATTGATTATCACTTATAATATCATTATCATCCAAAAATTTGGAAACTCGTGTATTGATTATTTTGTTAAATATTTTACTTATAGAACTGCTCAAAGCTATAGCTCTATAATTGTTTGGATCGTGACGATCACCTTTTTTATAGATAGGTGTCAGTGTGGACTCGCTCAAACATGTAGGATAATATGAAGAGTTCAGAACCAAATTAAACAACTTTGTTAAATCTTGTGCCATAATCGGTCCGACGGCTTTCAATAGTTCATTCCGCAGCCCGTCACTGCCTGGAGATTTATTATTTTTCAAACTCTTCAGAACGCCTATTACTTCCAGGGTCGAAATTTCATCATTATTGAGATCGCAAATGATCTTAGGTTTGTCTGTTTTACATATATAGAGGATCTCACATGAGTTTCTATTTTATACGGAATTTATCAACCGAGTTCACTAAATTCGATTTGAGCCGAGGTTTACCGAGGCTCAAATAGAATTTAGTGGACGAGGTTGATAAATTACGTATAAAATAGGACGAGTGTGAGATACTTTTTATCACATGATCAAATAAACGCGAAGCAATGGGAAATATCCATCGAAAACAACGATAAAAACCGCAGCGATCGCAAGTCATTTGAAGAACGATGTGACGTCATCGCACGCGCTGATATTAAACGTGTCTCTTATCGATAATTATGAAACTGCTTTTATGGGCAAATTATGTGATAAAAAAGTATCTTTATCCCGATGAGCGCTGTTGCAATATAAATCATTAAAGAATTTAACACTAATGTCTGGATCAAGATCGTCGTTATCTTTCCTACTATCATCTCTCATTTTTTTTAATAAACTTCCAGTATTCACTCGGATCTGACGTTTCCATGTTTTCAAGTTCTATTGCAAATTTGTGTCGGAATAATTTAGCTCTATATTTAGTTTCCCGTTTATATGCTTTTTTGGCTGCGCAAAAATTTTCAATTAAACTTTTGTTCAGCGGCTGCTCTTTCATTTCGCGCACAGCTTTTTGCGTTATGCATTTTAGTGTTTTACACTTATCATTAAACCACCTACGTTTTTTATATTGCTTAATTTTACCATTCTTTACAGTTTTGGATGCCGACTTATTCAGTCTTTTAAGAAGTTCCGTAAAGTCAGTTACAGCTTTTTCTGTGTCATTTGCGGTTTCTTCATAACGCGATACTCTTAACCTCGATAATTCGTCTTGGAAACATTTGCTGTTAACAGTCATTATTGCCTTGTTTGCACTATCTTTAGTCCATTTCAATGAATATTTCGGTACAGTATATTCATATATAAACATATTATCACAATTACTACTCTCTTGAAAATATTCTAAGTGAACAGCAAGTTGGCTGTGATCTGAAAATTCATTTGGATTTTTCACACAGAAATAGGACACGTCCGATAGATATTTCTCTGACACTATAATATAATCGACTACACTGCACCCATTATATTGACAACTCGTAAAGTTCCCAAAAGAATCGCCGGGTGTTCTTCCATTGAGTATACGCAGTGACGCAGCTTTACATAACGAGAGGAGTTGTCGCCCAAAATGGTTTACTTTATCATCTAAACTTTCTCGTGCAGCGATTTCATCAACTTTATACGTATTGGGAAGGGTGCCATACCTATCGCAATCGTCTGTAACATAATCCGGCCGTTTCGCTGTTCTCGAGTTAAAATCCCCTCCCAAGATAACAAAGTCGTCCGACTTACAATCTTTTAAAAGAGTTTCAATGCTGTCGTACACGGAATCAGAATTGCTACTATGAGCCCAGAAAGGAATATATATGGATATAAATACTACATTCGATTGCATATTGAAGATACTGCCACAAAATTCAACCCATATTGCGTATTGATTTAATTTCAAGACTCTAATTACAGAAGACTTATACTTATTCTTACAATAAAAGACAATTCCTCCTCTGATTGTACTATTTGACCCTCTACTAAGATCAAAGCAGCAGTACCCTGGCATTTCTATATCATCCACAGAGTGGTGCCAGGTTTATGATATCGTTATAAAATCATATTTTTCTAAATGCTTTCGGCAATCTTCATCGGTAATTTTATTCACAAAGCCTTGCGCATTCCAGGCAGTATATGCAATTTTCCGCCGACGGCTATGGTTTTGCGAAAGAGAGCTCATATGTGTATATATATATAGGTAACGATATTCGAAAAGGACTGTCGGGAATAGTCTAGATATGAACGTCAAAATTGAGATAGGCATATATTCCAGTCACATTGTATATATCTTTAAACTCTTTAGACCATCGTTTCAACACTAGTCTACCTCGTTAATTTTAAGTATCCAGACGCTGTTTCAACAAAACAATTATACCATTTTGCGTATATAATTGGACCAATATATAGCCGCGCAATTATTATCGTAAACGAATCATAAACTTATATTATAAATCGTGTTACCACGCATAATAGATTTATGCGACTATACTGCTACGCAATTGATTTGTTAGTACGGTAATATTGTAAATAAATAAAACAATCTAGATATATGATATATGCATATACATGTATTTAAAAAAGTTACCTACTGAGGTTTATGTTGGTTATTAATGTATTTCAGACTTTGTGCTAGTTGCTGTGAACAAAAAGATAGCTCATCTGTTCTAACACTTTGAAAACACTGTTCTTCATTCTGACGAACATTCTCGTGTCGATAGGAATTGATATTCCGATGTCCGAAGGCAAGTCCCATCTCATTACCAGTACCCGTGTCTCGCTCAGTTGATCTGGTCGCCACAGATGATGTCTTGGGACGCATTTCCCGATATAAATCTGCCGGTGTTCCCCTGAAAAGTTTGCACGCCGATCCATCACTGTATCATCATCACATCTGTCCACTGCGATCTCATTCATTTCCTCCTGGGGGTATTTGATATTCAATGCCAGAACTTTAGAACCATCTCTATTTGGGTGCCAATTGTCTCTGAACAAATCTACTCTAATCCTGCCGTGTGAAAGGAATGTTAAACAGTTGTCAACAAATATAAATCCATTCTTTCTGCACATGTTTTGATACTGCAAATTTGTATCATAAACAATCTCGTTGATCACATCCGAATGCATTGTTGGTAGAATGGAAGAAATCCTTATTTCTGCTCCACGGAACTGAGATTTGATGTTTGAAGCGAGTGATTCCAAATCACTGGCGCTGGTTGAGATACCATTCCTGCACGAATTGATACCAATATGTATCGTTACTGTTCCAACATTTTGAAATTGCAAGTCTCCCTCGAGCCACGCATTAAGCTCTGTAATCCGTTGACCGGGTGTCACAATCGTACTGACTCGTTCTCGTTTCTTTGACATCTTCAGGGGATTAATTCCACCAACATCTGAATCTCCAACAATTAAGTGCAAGGGCACATAATTAAATTGTTATGACTACCGGTATGCACATTTCAATTTCAATTCTGTAATCTCAATAAACCAATAAACATGGTATCTGAGAGAGATATCTGTATTGCCTCCTTGAAGGAGAGATATGTGTACAAGTATATACCTGTTTATAAATACAATAGTGACATTCATTTTATATCAATATCACTTACATAAGGTCGGTTAACGAGTGTCCGTATGTATGTGAGCGAAAATGTTATAGTATTTACATCTTAGCATTTAGATCCGCTTACAACAGTTTAATTGTGTCCTGTGAGAATATCACTCGTATATATCCCTGTATGTATGGACACTCAGCACTAGATATATGTTATTGGTTAGTACAGAATACCGAGCAGTGATGAATTATGCTAAGTCACATGTGAGTGGGCTGTAAATTTTGCCCTAATTAGGGAACACATAACAAAAAGGAAAGAAGCGGCAATATCGATAAATGAGTCCCGACAGTGACCCACAGCGTCCAAGAGTGACGGGTGTTCACTTCCCAAGATTAGGGAAAAGAAGTCGTCCTTCACTAGACCGGAAATAAAGAGATATATTTCGATGCCACAACAATCGATGACCCGTTCCCAGAAACTATTTCTCAGCAACAGGATCAATTAATTAAGTTTATTCAGATCGTCAAAAAAGACATTACAGAAGAGTTGTATACATAATTACAATGGATATATATACAGCAATGCCCAAAGAAACCGACCACACAGCCACAGCAGAACCATGGGCAGCCCCTCAGGACCCAGTCGGAAATACGGCCCGCCACCATCCATCGGAAAGCTCTCGGCGATAGCTTTCCGATGAATGGCAACAAGCCACACCCGACCAAATCCCGAAAAACAACCCACCATCCCGCCCCGGTCAGGTGGTCAATCACTTTGGTAATCACTGTATGGTCATTACGGGTATACATGTAGAAATGGGGTGGACGATATTCTTTACCTACACTGTTTAAGTTCGATCGGAAGTGACGAGCACGTGAACAAGACGTGATCCAGCCCTATTCGGCAGTATACTGTGAATATCGCAACGTTGTTGATATGTGATCATTGAAAATAATAACAACTAGAGGTGTGACTGTCCCAATGGGACTACGGATACCCCCCTGTTTTTAAAATACTAAGATGTTTCACATGTCAGTAAACATTTAATTAAAATAATAAAATAACAGTTCCCATTGCAGGTGTACAACCATAACCCTAATCTTAAACCTATTGACCGAAAAATGTAGGAATAAAAGCTTGGACAAAATTATGTATGTTGCGAAAAAAGTTCTAAGTCGAAAAAGGGGAATAACTCCACCAAAAAATGTCGGACAGACGTCATAATCGCAGGTGCCCAAGTGCCCATGGTACTAAATATCTGTGCCACGTTTTTAAAAAAATGACCGAAAAATGTAGGAATAAAAGCTCGGACAAAAGTATACATGCTGCGAAAATTTTCTAAGTCGAAAAAGGGGGGATAACTCCACGAAAAAAAGTCCGACAGACGTCATAATCGCAGGTGCACAGGTTCCCATGGTGGTTGATGTCTGTGTCAAGTTTCACGACTATTGATCAAAAAACGACTGAGAAAAACTCCGGACAAACAGACGACGGACGGACGGGCAAGCTGACTCCAGTATACCCCCCCCCCAACTTCGTTGCGGGGGGGGGTATAAAAATAGAAAACCATTGAATAAACCATTGAATAAAAACATAAAGACCATGTCAGAGTGGATGTGCCCGTTACTATATACAGACTATCTATTTATTTATTTTATACACTCGCGACATTCGCACAGGAATACTGTCATAGCTACATGCATATACATACATGCATAAATGGTGATTTGAGACGATGGAGCGCATGAGCTACAGACATAAATTTGAATTTGAAAAAATTTATATATATCGTATGGACGAAGCCTGGTATGTTTTAATCATCCTATAACTTGAAGTCGATGGTGTGTGTGTGCATTCGAATAGTGATATTTAGGATAAAGCGTGGCTGCAAATAAACTGACAGAGACATCGTTGCTAATAGGCCCCATCGCATCAAGTGCATGTCCACATCAAGTAAATCCTGCGTATATACTCAATTAGGATTAATCGAAACCTGTCAAAATCGTGCTCAAGCCAACTGAGCGGCACGCGTCAGGTACTATACGCTGGAATGATTCAAGTTGCACCATTTCCGAGTGAACCACCAAGGAAGCACATAAAATAAAATATTAAACATTGGTTGGACAGTGACGTATTGTTCGAACTGTTTCCCGAATACAAAAATAGAAACTCATCGGTTACGGATCATGTGGTGTAATATACAATACATATATAAACGTTAGATGATCTATAATGAATATGTAGACTGTATGTACAAATAGTGAAGTATATATAGTAGTGTCTGAATATTTAATGATGGAGTTTGTTAATACACATCAGGATTGGCCCCACTGTTATGGTCGTATATCACATGACCATATTTGGAGAGGTTACTTCATTGTGTGCATGATACAGGGACCAGGCTAGAGGTTTCAAATTGAGAGCAGTCACTTCTCTTTTTTTTATTAGGGAGAAGTGGACTGTTATCAGGGAGAACTACCAATGTTCGAAGTTTAATTTGCACACCAACATCACCCCTCTATGAACCAATACGAATAACGCAACACGAGAGCTAAATGATAAACTAATAGTGAGTAAGGACAATTTTAGAACGATTTTTAGAAGCTGCATGTGTTTCGCGACAAAGAACATTTTTTGAATTGTGTGGGATTCGAACACGTGTGCATGGTATTGACGTCGGACTTTGAATCGCAAGGCGCGCTCATCGACGCGACCGGGGTTCGAATCCAACCCAATCCAACAACAACAACAACAACAACCAAAAATGTGCATTGTCTCAAAAACACATGCAGCTTGCAAACCTTATATAGTTCAGCTACCGTGACAGTGGTTGGCCACTTGGGGTACGAATTGAATTATCATGTAGCAGTATCAACATATGCCTTTATATAGATTATCTGTGTCAACGAATACATGATATCGCCGAAGTTAGAACACACATGGGTGCAGGTAAAATCGTTATAAGGATAACAATGAAAACAGCGGAAATTTGAAATATGATAATCGCACGTTGTCTCGTGAACTAATTTCGTCAACCGCACATGGGCGAACCAACACATTATCGTTCAAATAGGTTCATATTGAACCAAAAATACTCACATAGGTTCATATTGGACTTATTTGATTCTAAAATAAGCCCACAGTGAACTTATTCCCGTTATTTCAGTGAAAATACTTTAACGTGCACGGTAAATAGGATTACATAGAGCATATTGCTCAAATTGTGTCATACTATATCTGAACCAGGCTCCCTTCAATATGATCAGGCGGGATTTTGAAAAGATGACCCAAATAACCACATAGGTCATATAAAAACAAAATGCATATAGCTTCAGTTTGGGTGCATGGTATCTTTAAAATATTATATGATCCCAGATAAGGATTCGTTGACCAGAATAACGTTTGGGTTAAGAGCCCACGGTGAGTACATATACAATACAAATGGGTAATGTAGAAATATGATTTATTTTTCAAAAAAATCAATCAGAATACTGTACACAACTACGTGCATAACCACGCACGAGAGACAGACAATACAGACGGAATGACACATATGTATAATATATGCTGAGAACACCTTTATTTGGACGAGAACAAAACAATTACTGCACGTATATTACCAGCAACACGATGTGGGCGAGCTTCTGTGAACCAGGAAGCTAACATGTTCAGTTGATTATAGTGAAGGACAAAAAAAAACACAAAACATAATAGCGTCGAGACAGTCAGCCTGAATCAGGCGTGTAGCCCAACTATCTGGTAATGTGTGACTACATTCGGATTGATGTCGGTCATTAATGAAAAAAAAACTTAACTTTTTTCGGTAAAAAAAAACTAGATTAGCCAATATCAGTTTAGGTATACATGTATCCGAGTAAATGAAAACTTCACAAAATAGCACGGATATAATTATATTCATACAAGTTACAAACTTTTTCTTTCTTTGTGAATAAGATGCGATATGTCTCCTGGCGCAGACATGTATGTATTTCATGGCGCCAAAGTGTTCAAGTGATACAAGACAGTGCAAGAACATAATAAATTAGATAATAAATATGGACGCAGAAATAAATACGACACAAAACTTACGAAAATATACAAAATGGCTGAGTTGGCTGAAAACAACCAAATATAAAATAAGAATGTATACAGGCATAAAATGTAAAAACAGAGGAAAAAATATAATCCTATAAATTAAATTGATGGCAAATACTTGGCATACATTAGAGAGATGGCAGAAATGTTACCGTAAATCAAATCAAAGCTACAGTAATGCTCTAAATAATCGACTCCTTAACCACAGCAGAATTATGGGTAATTGTTCAGGATTTAGTCGGAAATATGGCTTGTTGCCATTCATCGGAAAGCTCTCACTGAGAGTTTTCCGATGAAGGGCAACAAGCCATATTTCCGACTAAATCTTGAACAATTACCCATAATTCTGCTGTGGTTAAGGAGTCGATTATTTAGAGCATTACTTTACATTGGTCTTACGAATACAATTGTATTTCGTCATGTTGCATGCGCACGTAACTGGACAAACAAGTAACTATTGCCTCCTTAGCATCGTGACTCTAAGGGTACGTTCATACACTGGCAAGTTTGCACGGCATTTTTGGCAGGCATTTTCTCACAGAAAACCAATGGTGCCAGAATATGAACGGCAATTAACATGTATATAAAAAATGTATTTTTACCAAAGATAACGACATGAGAAGTAAAATTTCGATAGTTCCACATATAACGATCCTACTAACATATTGCCTTAAATTACCTGTATAATTTATTTTTGTGAGATCATTGCATGCAATTCACAGGCAAATTTCGATAGCATCGCTACTTGTGCAACTAGATTTTACTTCTCATGTAGTTAGCCGTGGTACAGATGCAATTTATAAGCATGTTTTCATTCGGTTTCTGGCACATTGTAGCTTTATATACCGAAATGCCTGAACAAAGAATGCCTGAACAAAGAATGCCTGGCAAATTTGCGAGTGTCTTGGAAAAAAAAAGGCTTCGCAACAAAAACAACAAAATGACAACATTGAGCTATGAACATTTCGGTGGGTTACGTTCGTGTATAAAACTAACAAGCTAACAAAATTGGTGGAATCGAATCACAACCGTACGTTATTTATGGAGCAATATCACGAACACAAATTACAAAAGCCACGCTTTCCATTAACTCATTGATACTATCACACGCTACTCTCTCATTTATTGACTCAATTATCTTCAGTTATTCTGACAATCATCCATATGTTGTTTACTGCATTCAGCATGCGAGCTAAGTAATAATTGATTAACGAACTCACAGTCACCGATTTATTCATCCATTCATTCATTCACCAACTCATCCATTCGTCCACATATTAATTAATTAATTCATTATAATATTTCGTTATTCTCAGTTATTTATAATCCATTAACTCAGTTTTTCACAATTTTATCCATTTACTCATTCGTTCATTCATTTATTCACCCTCTCTTTCATTCACCAAGTAACTCACCTCATTCATTCACCAAGTTACTCACCAACTCACTCATTCATTCACCCATTTCATTCACTTGTTCATTCAGCTAATCGTTTAAATGTGTAATAATTCATTCAACATTCTATTATTAATTCACTCAGATATACTCACTCACCTACTCACCCACGCATTTATTCATTGATTGTTTCATTCATTCACCAACATTCGTCAATTCAGTAATTCAATTCAAATATATTCATCCATTTATTTATTATCAACTAAGTCATTAATTTACCATGTGATTGAATCATTTATTCATGTTCTATTCTAACCATAAAACCCATTCACACACTCATTTTATATAGTCGATTCACTTATTCATCCGCACATCGTTACGTGAACTTTGGTTTAATTTTCCTGCTCCACTAATGCGGAGTTGGTCGTTTAGCTCACTGTTTCGGGATTTGTAATATACACAGGTTCGCAAAATGAGAATTTCTTGACCCAGGTTCGCTGAAATTGTTATATATATTTTTTTTACCTATGTCAGGTTGTGTAAATCTAGTTTAGTTGGTCTGATTTCAAAGTTATATTCTACCTAAATAATTCAAATTAGGTATAATATATATCATTCTGTTAGTCGACTGACACCTAATTTATTGCATGGAATGAACAGGGTGATATTTCGGTGGAATGCAATCACACCAACTAAACGGTATTTTCACAACCTGGGTAAAATAAATTCCAGTTTCAGCGAATCTGGGTAAAACAAATACCCACATTTCGAACATGGGTAAGAAAATTCCCCAAAACCATGACATAACGACCAATTCAGCGCCACTAATCTCACAAAAACACACAAGCTTGATCGAGATTACAATGGTGTATACTCAAAAGTATGTGCAAGCTAACAACAATAAATATATCGTGATATGTATAACATATTAAACAACTATGTTAAAATATAACTGGTGTGTAAATATAAAACTTCAACAATAAGTTAATATAAGTTATAAAGTCAACAATAAAACAAGCGTAGCACTATGTATGTATAAGTACTACGCCATAGCGTAAACGATTAAATTATTGCAATTTGGTTCAAATTAGTTGGCAAATAGTTTGGCTTGTAATGTCTCTCACTGGAAATGATGACGTGCGTAACCAAACTGCAAGACAGAGTTCAGTCCCCTGCTACACTGCCATCATCTACACAGAATGTGAGGAAATCACAATTGTTTTTATTTAAGGCTTTTGTCAGTTACAAATAATTCTGCATTATTCTGAGAAACCGAGCTGTCCACAATCATTTTGAAACGGCTAAATCAATTAGCCAGAATGAATTGTAACTGACAAAAACTTAAATAAAAACTGATTTTGTTTTTAATTTAATTACGAAAATACACAGCGGCCAGACCAGCGTTGCAATGGAACTAATCTATGTCTTGCAGCTTAATTGCATGGTGCGTGGCGGGTATAGCTTTCGGTAACGTTGTCTTAAAGCTGGACGACCTTGACAATACTTGGATTACAACAAGAGTAATTATATTCAAAACATCGTACTAAATGGAGACTGTACCTCGACTCCTAATATTCAAGAGGTAATTCCCTACGACAATGGGGTGTGATGCTGTGTTTGAAATGGCAAATTTTCCTGAATGTAAGGCAATTCGTCAAATATGACTCAAGAAAATGAACGACAAATGTTATTTGAAATGCATATGATCCATCATTCACTACATGAATAGTAAGATCTCTGCAAATCCAGACTCGATTTTGAAACAGATCGACATCAGCCCGAAATTATAATTGGAATATTTGGCAACTATTAATCTTGCAATCGCTTGTGTCAAGTCATAGATCTATCTACATGCATCGAGCGAAGGAACACACTCATCGATTCAGAATAGTATAGCTCAAAATATGCAACAGGTAGACCTGATAAAACATCTGTGACAAACTGATTGACCAGTTGCCAGGAAAATATGCCAATTTGTTATTGTAGCCTCAATATAAAGAATGATATAGTCAAATTTCCATGCAGTGTCTTCACTGTCACCGAGTTCCGGACGCTGGTCGTTGTCGTAAAACTCGTACTTCATTCCCAAATTAGTTCTTTTTTTGCGGGAAGCAATGAGTAATAACAACTGAACAGTTTCAGCGCCGCTCAGTAAAATACTTTTTGTGCGAAATTGTCATCTTTTCCCGCGGCGTTGACACAAACTAATATGGTCGATGTATATATAGTTTCTGCAAATGTCTGTGCATCAAGATTCGTCCGATGTTAGTAGACTGGTGCACGTCGACTCGTAATGTTTGTTTAGATATGATTTCAGAGCGAAAGTCTTATCGCAGCGTTTACACTGAAAACTTTTGCTGGCGGAATGCGTTTGCATGTGCGCGCGCAAATTGGACCTGTCTGCGAACGTTTTCCCACAATGTGCGCATCCGTAAGGTCGCTCTCCTGTATGACTGCGCAGATGACCTTGAAGAAGCCAAGGTCGGCTGAACGACTTTTTGCACACGTGACATACGTGCTTGAGGTCATGTGTAAGGATGTGCATGGCTAACGCCGGACTGCTTGCATAGACTTTCCCGCAGTGGGGACACTTAGACGAACAGTTCTCGGGGTTTCGATGTGTCTGCTTATGACGAGACAGGTTTGATGACGTAGCATAATGGCGTCCACAGTCATTGCATGTGTATCGCTGTTTATTGAGATTTTCAAGTAAAGGTTTGTTGTGTCGTTTCGATCGTCCGTCTGCTACCTGCAGTGGCTCGTGAGCGAATGTTGCCTTGGTGACATCTGAGCCATTATCACTTTTTTCGCTATCAGAGACAGCAGCTTCTTTTTCCTGCACACAATCTCGGAATGAGTCAGTTTCCATAAAGTTCATTCGCATCTGGTTTTCTTTTGTGTCGTCTTGCTCCGGCGATATGTCAGCTTTGTCATCATACGTCATGCATGGATATGCTGTAAAAAATAAACAAATAACATTAACATAACATCATAAAAGCGAACGATAGCAGGCAAATAGTGCAACATGTATTCAATCGCACACAAAATGCTTATTGGAGTAGACCTATAAAAAGACCAAGATGACCGTTGAATACATCTGCAAGCTTTGTGATATATAATTGTAGACTAAATGAGAATTATTGTTAATAAACTACCCATATTTACGCCTCCCTCTCTCGGGTTCTCCCATTTCCAAGCATAGTTTGGGATATTTGAAATTGAAAAAAAATAAAAAATTATTAAGGTGTTTTCAATATTGGAGCAGATCAACAACTATACTTCACATAAACGTTTAATACTATATGCATGACATAATGGTCGATGCATATTATTAGTAAACAACGTATGTGTTTCTACAGACACGATAAAATAATATAGTTTTCAAATGGTTTCCGGAATCCGGATGGAGAGAATCACCCATGTGCTAATCGACAATCGTGATTCTGACGTCCATAGAGAAGACAAACAATTGTCGCAGAGCAACAGTTGTTCTACCTGTTTTACTTCGTAAACCAGATCAATATATATGGACGGTGGGGAATACAGGCTGCGGGAATGAACATGATTCATGCAAATTAAGAATTAATGAGGCTGCAAGGCCTTTCAACAAGTGATGCCATTGATTGTGTGTATATTGACATAACGGGTGGTCTATATAGATGTATGAGCTATCGAAGTCCATTATCCCGCGGCTTCTCTGATATATATATAGTCCCGCCGGATATCAAGAACACTGCGAGAAATCCAAGCGGGAAAATTAGAAAACTGAGAAAATGTTTTAATCCTTTCTATACTAAATGGATTATCCCACTCAGTTATAACAGTATTAATCGGAATCATCTATCATTCATTTGGAGGGGTGCTCGGGTAATAAAATCGGACGGCGACAGACAGAAAAAACAACAACAGATAATACAGGAGCAGAATGATTCATTTTCATTGGTGAGAAATGTTAATGCGTTCAACAAAAGACCTATATGTTGAACTTTATAATTTAAATGGCGGGACATGTTCAAATAATAAGTTCCACAAAGTTAACGACATATGCTGGTTGTTTGTTGAACTTATTATCTGAACATTTCCTAAGGGAACTACCCACATATGAATGTAATCTTATAGAAAGGGTTAAGCAACCGTCGATTTCCAAAGCTTACACATTTTATCATCAAGTTATATACGATTTTCCAATACCTAAAATTGGTGTAAATTCTTTCTAAAAACTTGTCATATTAGCTCGGAATCTCCTAGATCATGCCATGAATATCTACCTGGCAATCATGTCCCACCCAAGCCTTGAAATAGTGTGCCTATCATTTGCAGAAAGAGGTCCCCAGGGGGTGAATTTAGTGATGCTACCCCACATAGCGGGCTAGCATCACCAAATTCACCCTCTATGGACCTCATTCTGCTTACACCTCAGCAGAATGAGGTTCACAGAGAGTGAATTTGGTAATTCTAGCCCGCTATGCGGGGTAGGATCACTAAATTCACCCTCTGGGGACCTCATTCTGCAAATGACAGACACACTATTTCAAGGCTTGGTCCCACCAGTTTAAAACATGGGAACCGTTTGGTGTTCTGACGGAGAACTTTATAGCATTGAACAAACAACTATATTTCTTTATTAATACTTGTTCCTTCATAATATAATTCACAGTAGGGAGTGGTCCCAGCTTGAGATTGCATGATTTATTTTTGTGAGCCGATATCGCAATAAACATTTACTTGATTACCCGGAAAAAATTCCACAAATGCGACACAAAGCACGATCGGCTCACCAAAGTCACACAACCTTACAATCTCGAACTGGAACATTCATCTACTGTGAATTACATTAATACGGAACATGTATTAACTAAGAAATATATTACCTGCATTGCTTTTTTTTCGATGCTATATGAACTTCCCTGTCACAACAGCAACAAGTTCCCGGGGTTTTAGACTGGTGGAACATGATATCTACGGACGTAGCCAGAGTAGAGATTCATCACCAAATCTAGGAATCTACGCAACTGATAGCTTGATCTAATTTTCCCAGGCTATTTTAGCAGGCTAATTTAGAGGGAAACTGGAGGAAAGATGGCCGAATTAACGGAGCTTAAAATTCACAATTAAATCCAATCGTGATTTTAGCAGAACCCCTGCATATATGTACCAGAACATTCACAGAAATATGTGCAGACTTACGAAAGATTATACACAATTTTGGAATGTCATGCTGAGCTCTGTCGAATGGGAAATCGGATTACAGTTTTACGTAGGCGGCGTTGTAAATCTGTCTGTGCACGATATGGAATTATTTATGAATGAGATCGATATGACTGGCGACAATAAGATTTATATTCCCACAGGTATAACACAGGCATGATTTATTCCATTAATGAAGCGGCTGGACGGCACAACAGGTGGATGCATATATAATGTATATCCCAAGCTCCCTCAAAAATCGGCTTTTCATCGAACTGCACCTGTCCCTTTTCCGTTTGTGCCAGATGATCTATGAACAGGATAATAGGATATACCGCTATACGACTGCTGTGTCGGAATTCGACACGACAGTCATACAAAGGGACAAAGCCTCAATTTTACAATTGGTTTTTATGCGAATAATAAGCCAAAAGAATTAATATCAGGAAGTTGGAAATTAGGATTAAAGTGTTCATGAGGGCGAATATATCCGGGGAACGCTACAAGAAACAGAGACCCGCGATATGGTCGATCTTGGCTAGAACATCGTGTAATTTCACATATATATTGCTGGTTTAAAGCTGATGTATCTTTTCCCGAACTTGCTGTATACATATTCAGGAGGTATATAATAACAAAAACTTAAGAGTCAGAGAAAATAGTAAGGAGAAGGAAATAACTTTTTCCGAATTGTGTTTTACAAACTGGAACTGAATATGCGTTTTTATTATGACACCACCCTGCTTCGTTGTAATCTTGGAAACTTACGAAAAAATATGGTATAATTGTTCATCTTGAATTGAGGAAAAATGATGAATACAACACAACGGAAAGTATTATGCAAGTAAAATAATGTTTGGTGAACTTACCTGGATATAGTGTGGGCATGATAGCCGGCGCCGTGTAGAAGTCCATAAGTTCCGCCACGTCCCTAGAAACGTCCCGCATGTAGCGATCATACTTATGCTTGATGTCCGAGCTCTTGGTTTTCTTGACTAGAAATGACTTCGGCATGATTGTAGATGTTCTTAGAAATTAGCACAAAATAGTTAAACTTCCAGCGAAAATATATCTCACGAAATGAGGGTTCCCAGTTTCGAAGATCTGGATCTTTGATGAGCGCAGACTAATGTCCCTTCAAGATATAGATTCCAATGGCATCTTGAAACAAAGGCTAACTGGAATTGTTTCCAAAGAACTGGCCCGTGTGAAGTCTAAAGCATGTGTTATGGTTGTGGTCGATCTAACTAGCTAGCACCGGG
The DNA here is from genome assembly GCA_032622095.1 of Siphonodentalium dalli. Taxonomy (NCBI): domain Eukaryota; kingdom Metazoa; phylum Mollusca; class Scaphopoda; order Gadilida; family Siphonodentaliidae; genus Siphonodentalium; species Siphonodentalium dalli. The sequence goes on along the minus strand of CP136062.1, from coordinate 112,655,160 downwards.
ACAACCTCTTCCTGGGACCGCTCAGATCAATCGAGGAAGCCTCTGGTATTGTGTCCCGTTATCGATTAGCCAATATGTCCGTATGTGGGAAGCAATTTCCACCAGCTTAAAAGTGTGCCCAAGTGCTAGTCCACAGATTATAGCTTTGTCCTTGTGCCAAGCGGGCTTTTGTTTTTCTCTGTGTTCCCTGATAATCGATTCTCTATGACTAATGGCCCGAAGGGTGATGTCTTACTTAGACGAAACGAAACTTTTTATTCAATCCCAATATTTTCTCACATGAACTCAACATGACATCCGTTCCTCATCGCATACTCCTGAAATAAGAAAAAATGTGTTGCTTTATATATATGTCTTTGTATATATTTTAAATTTGTTATAAGTTTTGATATCTCTAACGATGCCACAACATTCTGATCTCATGGCAGAAATGTCGCTGAATTTAAAATAGGAGAAATATTCAAATGGATATCGAAACGTAAACTTTCGCACAGAAATGCACAATATTATAGTATTCATAAAAAACGAAAGGACCTATTTGTTTCATTAAGTTCACAAATGTCTAACTGTTCAATATCAAAATTATTTATAGCTAAAAAGCGGTATATAGAAATCAGCAAGTAGAAACAGGTAACGACTTAATTCTCAATACAATTAAAGCATATATATTATGCTTTAATATGGCGGCCGAAACGTCTAAAATTTCTGAGAAAGATACAACAGCGTTCTGGGAAATTAATATGATAAAAATAATTTGAAACAAAAAAACTCTTACCGTATTTCTATCTTAGCGGTTAGCGACCCTGTAACGGTATCTCCGAAAAATGAGTGTGACCGTTATCAGCAACAAACTACCGTTAAATACCCTTTATTTGGCGAAGAACGGGACTTTCATACACCGCATCAAAAGTGACAGAAGGCGGGCTTTAAATTGAGAGTTGTCATTGGATAATTCCTACCTGGTGTGCCCGGTCGGCGCAGACGACAAAAACACCTGTTGGGTCGACAGAATTGAAGTGAAGCGTCACTTTATCATAAAATCAATGAATACATTCAATACATCGCGGCTTCGTTTGTTCTCCGTAGCGGGGTAGGCCTATAGCGCGCGTGTGTCCCGTTATTTGCCTGAATTACGCCCGTTTTTCAAAGACGCATCAAGATCGATTAATACAAATTAAAGCAGACGACAGGAGGACATATCTCGCGCAGTTTTGGGTCGAGGTCCCGTTCTTGCCCGAGCGGCACACATACATTAATCGATTAAAACGCATTGTCTTCGGACCATAAGGACAGAACAGGTGCGTCAACTGTTGAGTTTTTTTTAACAAATGTGACATTAAATATAACGGATTTGCAGCTGTCCTTGTGATTTGGCGGTTATGAATTTATTGAATATTAAATTAATATTTGCGCTGGTGAATTGTTAACTTCCGCGTCTGCAGACCAAAGCCGGTCTTTCGAATATTAAGCGGGGCCGTTATTAATAAAATAAAGGGAAAGCAATACCTTTGATCTGCATGGGCTAAATTAGCGACTCATAATCTTCAAGTCTCGAAATTAGCCTAGAAATGTTATTGCCATTATCGAGTTCCCAATATATGATCAAAATAAATACATAAAATACATGTACTTAAACTCGGATTTAATGTGCCCTATAATAAGACTTACTGGATATACAAAGGGATCTGTTTATTACTCGAGGGGATACAGTCGCTTTATATAAGTATTTGGAAGACATACACTTTTCTGTATACAATTTGAATCCACTGCATGGCACATTATATACAGCCCGCATTTATATAGGAGAACTGTCTTCAAAATTTTCATGTATGTTTTGGATTATCTCAAGATGTGAGCTGCATGATTTGGCAGACATCTTGAATATTACTCTTTGCACGACTAAATCATTTGGCACATTTCATATTACAATCCATCGGCACACCCTGCATCCGACATTTGTTTCGCGAAATGTTTTGAAAATTTACAGACATGTTCAGGATCACTTCTATGTATAGGAGCTATCGAATTTGAATTATATTCGAACAAAAACATGGCTGCCCGGCACCCATCTTGGAGTTTACTCATCGCATCCAGTAGACAACATTTGTTTTATCCAATTGATCCCAAACTTCACATGGGTCTTCTGGTTGACCTCTGGTATTACTTAAGCGTTTAAACTTTCCGCACTCCTAAACGCCCCAGTGTCTGTAATGTATGGCATTGCCAACCTCTCCGTGTTGAGCTACAGTGTCAGTGACACTTTCATTATCTGCCTAGAAAGAGGAAAGTCGACTCGGATATTTTGATTAACTTTGTTATAATTTCTATGGAAAAAACTAACCCACAAAAGTATCGTTGTCTACACTATTACAGATACAAACTAGTAACACCAACGTATGCTATATATATAGCTGTCAAATAGTAGGAATATTATTATCTATATATAAGTTTGGGTGTGTGCAGGAAGACGACCAGTTGGTCATACCATCTCCTAGTAATATATGCTATGTTTTGTTTGAGTTTTGTATTATACGTTATCATGTTTGTCATATATTACTAAATAAAAAATAGAATTTAAATGAATAACCTGTTATAAATAACGCATAAGGTAAAGAGTGTTCATGACTTCGTTGTCGATGTGAATATTAAAGACTGTCCCTTAGTTATCTGCTGCTATATATATTCTCATCGTTATTTCCTATACAAAAATGTATGCTTTGAGATACATTACTCGCATTTAAATTCGCGCAGTACTATTTTTCACTCAAGTTTGAATTCGCGCACTTTAAATTCGCGCACCTATCTGCGCGAATTAAAAATTGACAGAAATATTTTCGCAGATCTGATGACAGTTTCATTTCCTATTCGTTTCTGAAGATAAATGTGTATATTAAACACGATGACAACGGATTTACATTATGTAGACCATAACTGCGTCGTCATTTTGTTGCAACGGTCGATGTGCATATGCTCCAAATAATTATTATGTTATTGAAATAGTTATTGACTGAATGGACATCAATGAATTGAACTCGAAAACAGAAAACCACAACCGAGACGGCAACTGACTTTAAAAAATTAAACTTGGCTGCGGGTTGTGATGACAAACTAACTGAGACTGTATGGTCATGTTGTCACTCCAGAGTGGTGATTAAGAGGTCGTGCTTTCGTGGACATGCAATCTCGATATGTGTATTTCTTACAATCATTCCAATATCGTCGACGTTACCATGATGCATACTTCGCTTGGCATTGCGTAACGGTTTTAAATTTGTTGTATTGGTTAACCGAATGTCAATATATTTGCTATCACCAAAGACCTCACATCCATTGAACAACCCGAACTTGACACACAATATGAGATCACTTGGGCTAAGATCATCATCCCTGGACAAAAACATATCCACATTGCAGCCTATTATAAACCTAGAGAAGAAGATGAAGACAGTATAGATCAACTGCACATCTCCCTACAACGAGTACCAAAAAAAAAACACACACACATGGGTACTTGGGGTACTTGGCGACTTCAACATGCCAAAATATGACTGGCACAAGAAAGAAATCCTACCAGATTGTGGCCACGTCAAACTATACACTAAATTCAATGAAATAATGGAAGAGCACAACTTAGAACAAGTCGTTACCATGCCAACACGACTTCAAAACACTCTCGATCTTTTCTTTGTAAACCAGCCTACCCTAATTCATAACATCCAAACACTTCCAAGTCTGGGTACTGCTGACCATGATATAGTCTTCCATGAAATCTCCATAAAAAGAACCCTGCCAAATCACACCACCTCGAAAAATCAAAATCAAAATGTATTAAAAGGCAGACTGGGATTCAATTAAACAAGAGCTTGAATTATTCCAAGAAACATATCATTCTCAGACCCAACACATGGACACCGAAGGTAAATGGCTCACAATCAAGGAAAAACTATCCTCTCTGTCCGACAAATACATCCCCACAAAAGCGATGAAAAAACAACACCAAATCCCGTGGATAACACCTGAACTGAGGCGGTTATACCACAAGAAAGCCAAAGCCCACCGGAAACTGAAAACCGCCAAAAACAAGCAGCAAATCAAGAAAATATACTGCTCTCTCAAACGCCTCACTCAACAACTCTCAAGGCGAGCCTACTAGAGCAATGTAGAATTCATCATCCATGATGATAACCACCAGCTAAATCCTATATGTGACACAAAGACTAACACCCTTTCCAATCAGCCAAGTAGGCCCGGCAAGAAATTCTGGTCATTCATTAAAAGACAAAAAAGTGAAAACATCGGAGTGTCTCCCCTCAAAGTAAATGGGATGACGAAAACACACCCTAAAGACCAGTCCGAGGCCATAAACAACCAAATTTACTCAGCTTTTTCTACCCCTAAACCCCTCAAACTATCTCACATCTGTGAAGCCAACTCTTTGATCACAAACCCTCCAACTGGCTCAATGAGTGAAATTGAAGAATTTGAAGTATCAACTGATGGCGTCTCAAAAATGCTGGCGAAGCTCAAATCCAACAAAGCCTTCGGGGTGGATAATATCTCTCCTCACTTCCTGAAAATGGTCCACAAAGAAATAGCCCCTGTCATTGCAGATCTCTTCTCAATTTCGCTCCGCACTGGCCATGTACCATCAGACTGGAAGAAAGCTACAGTCTCTCCTATCTTCAAAAAAGGCTCCAAATTTAAACCTGCTAACAACTGCCCTATATCCCTGACCTGTATCCTCAGCAAGCAGCTCGAACACATCATTGTCTCTAAAATCATGCCATACCTCGACTCAAATCAGCTCCTAGTATCCAACCAATATGGCTTCCGCTCAAAACTGAGTTTTTGAAAATATGACCAAATGCAAGCAGACCGATGTCGCAGTTATGGATTTTTCAAAAGCTTTCGACAAAGTTGACCATCAAAGGCTAATCCTAAAACTCAGGCATATCGGCATAAACAACACAGCTGTAAACTGGATTCAAGACTTTCTATCCAATAGATCACACAAAGTTGTTGTCGTCCCGTTCTTTCTGGGGTTCCACGTGCAGGGGTCTATCCTTGGGCCCTGTCTCTTTCTCATCTACATAAACGACCACCATCCTCTCTATCAAGTCACTCTCGCCTCTTTGCAGATGACACTATAGTCTATTGTACCATATCCTCACCCTCAGACTGCAATACTATCCAACAAGACCTCCTCAAACTCGAAAAGTGGGAAGATGAGTGGCAAATGGCATTCAATACCGACAAATGTGAAATAATCCACATACATAGGAAAAGGGAACCTATAATCCATGACTACTATACCTCCACCTTCAGAAACTAAATAGCACAGAAAAGGCAAAATATCTAGGAATAACCATCTCTGAAGATATGTCATGGAATACTCACATAAATAACATCACAAACAAAGCCAATGCCTCATTAAGATTCATCAGAAGAAACATCAGGACAAATAACCACAAAACAAAAGAACTAGCCTATAAAACATATGTCCGCCCTAAACTGGAATATTGTTCAACCATATGGCACCCATGGCAAACATACCTAAGATACCAGATAGAAATGGTCCAACACAGAGCAGCCCGGTACACAATGAACATTTACAACTACCCAAGCAGTGCCTCTGACATGCTACAACACCTGCACCGGCCTTCTCTAGAACAGCGACGATTATATTCATCACTTGTCATGTTCTACAAAATAAAAAACAACAATGTTAATATACGAGACACTGCCCCCTCACAACACCCAGAGGTAATCAATTTGTACTGTTTTTCACTGGACCCAAATACATCCGCACCTCAGACTACCCTCGTACTATTCTTGCATGGAATTCTCTTGACCCTGCTATTGCTACCCTCACAGACCTGGACAAGTCCAAATCTGCTCTCTATAGCGACCACTTCAAACTCCATTAAACCAACCTGTACGAAATCTGAGTTTTTATCATGTTTTTAAATAAAATCCAAAATTCACCAAAAATATTGCACAAAAAATTGTATAGTTACACAATCATGCGCATCCTTTAAAACTTCAACATGATGAAGGTTAGGAGAAACCTATAGATAGATAGATAGATAGATATAGGCCTATACACATATAGGCTTAATTGTCTATTGAGTGTCCAACCTTTCGTAACGTGTGTAACTCATCAACATAACGATCGATCTTGTTTTCCCTGTGGTTAATTAGTTTAAACGCAGGAGTCGTACTATTTTTCGCTCAGTTTTAAATTCACGCACCAATGGGTGCGCGAAAAATAGTACTGCGCGAATTTAAATACGAGTAAGGTAGTACTTTATTAGCGCGACCGTTGGGGCGATGGAGAACATCACGCCGGATATACAATATTTTTGCGGCATCTCGATTGTATAGTTTCTGCCGTAACGGAATCATGTTTTTCACGGACTGTGATGCGACGCGGAACAGTGACAGACTGCTGAACAGGATTTGGAATAGCGTGGAACCGGTCATTTCTCCAAGTCGAAGAACATTCCACGTAGAGGGCTGGCATCGATGTTAAACAAAATCGTAATATTCGCCCCAACACAACTCATTAGCCCCAATACAAACCTGAAAGCGAGTGAGGTGTTGTTGGACATACAACTTACCTTGACGGGCATGTGTGAAATATTTACAAGGATCAGCTTGACTGGCTTGATGTGTCACTTTGACAGTCTCTCCCAATGTATAATTAGGATAACGTTATGCAGCCAAATTACGAAAAATCACCGTACGCCTCGAGATATATACATAACACGTCGGTATTATGTATATATATTTAATTATATGTATTTCACTGTATTATGTTCTCTCAAATACTGTATTTATATATGGTTTGATGAGAATAAACATATCTGAATATATATTTGAAATCGGGTTTATTTCCTTCGTTTCTCGGTGAATATGCATGCAAATTGGAATTTATGTGCTGAATCAGGGGGGGGGGCAGGAACAAATTTGCATACACAACGCTGAATTTTTTTTTTTGCAGCACTTTGGACCCCCACCCCCCCCCCCATCTTTGTGCAAATTTTTTTTTGTTTCCACTCATGGTTTTGGGACCCCCCCCCCCTTTCCAGTCACATTTGAATGAAATTTATCAAGCTGGAGAGCCATTATAGGCAAAAACATCAGGGTGTAGAATGTCCAGTGAAGGTGGCTGATGTTGAGAAACAGAGAATGGTTAAATTATGATGAATATATATAATAATTATCAGTCATTCGTAATTTGACCATTCTGTTTTTTCAAGCATCATCCAACTTTGGTGTACTTTCGCCACCAGTTAAACTCAAATACTAATAAATTATAACTATGAGCACAAGCAATACACTCATGAGATTAAAAACATTTATCATGAAAAATTCAACACAACCAGCTGACACAACCAGTGAAACACATTTTTAAAAATATTTTATCTAATTATTTATTCCAGATTTGCACTAGACACTTATCAAACTGTTTCTTGCCTGTTTTACAATATGCAGTGTACGTGGTTAGATGGATCATTTTAATATTAACAATAGCTAAATGGTTGTAGAATAGCGCATATAAATAAATAATATCTCATTATTTCACAAGTGAAAGACAGTCATGTTTTACTAAGAAAATGCTATTGAGACTGATAGAGATCCATGTGAATGTCTGTTCATTAATAATTGGGTATGTAACACTGTAGCACTTTTGTCTTTTATAGTATTAGTAACTTTGTGCCAGAAACATGTTTATAGATTAGAGAACAGGCATGTTCTACATTTATTTCACACATTATTTCAGTTTCATATCAGACTTGGAGAGTTGAATTTCAGTTTGATACCACAGATAGTGGTAATGTGATATTTTATTTTACTTACTGAAGTATATATGGTTTATTTGTCTTTAGAGTTCATTATAATATATTTACATACCAAGTGTTTATCCAACCCAGGTGGGCCAGCGCAGTAAAAATTTCACGAAGGTCTACTTAGTATTAGAAGGGACCAAATAATCAAAACATTCTGAGGCCAATCTGACCACAGATAACTGTACCTAGTATCTTGTGTGTACACTACATGTGTTATTTAGATCATAACACATCAAAACAATCATTATATAGGCTAAACAGCTTCTAATTAGGTCAAAAAAGGGCAAAAGGAAAACAATTTGCAAGCACCAAAAAAACACCGGAAAAAAACGTGTTTTCAGGAGCTGTGACCGCCCCCCACCCTCCGGCCTTGTGTCGGAATTTTTTTGCACGACCCCCCCCCCCCCCTGGCTGAATCGGAATAAAAAGAATACATTTTTAATTTCTGTTTTAATTTTTCAAAGTATTCATTTTTGTTGAATTAATCAAATGGTTATTCAAAAAAACACAGTAAAAGTGAAAGCAGTGAGTGGTAGTGTGTTGATAAAGTAATCAACTCAAGCTGATATTGAGCCCAATTACATTACATGTAACATCACGCCGGAGATTTATACTTCACTGATGTCAGTCTTCTCGTTCTGTCAGTTGACTTTAGTCCGGCCGCCAAACCCCGATTTTGGCTAATGTTTGTTTTCGCATATAACGTTTTTCTCTTGGCGGATTCTGGTGGTCTAGGGTCCACTTCTGAAGAATCTATCGGCTGACACCCGGTCAGCCTTGGGCAATTTGAGAAATTGGGATAAACAAAGATGGTGGTAAAAATGGCCTAAATCGCAAAACAATATTACTTTTACCCCCATGGAGTTGAAAACAGATATAGAAACAACGTTTTATCACAATTGTTAAGTTTTCTGGATTGACCTATTTTAATTTTAGCTCAACGATTGATAAATGTACAAAGATGGCCACCAAGATGGTGGCTTAAAATCGCGAAAATCTTAGTTTTATCCAAATTCCCACAAACGAACGTCAATATATGGAATATAACTTTGCGTTTGATTTATTAACATAGAAACATATTTAACAAATTCATTCGTCATTCCAAAAATAGATAGGGTCATTCTGACCAATGATAGATCATTTATAATACGATTCGAAGCAGAAACCTTAGATGCCGATATATCCTCTCAAACTTTAAATGAGCACCCGTTTGCTGGCCGGAGGGGGGGGGGGGGGGCTTGATGAGTAAATTTTGGCAATATAGCATGAGTTCTTTACCAATGATACCGAGATTATTAAACGTTACAATGGCCCACTATGCTAATGTAGAATTGGCAGGCGAAGAAATTAAAGAGACCTACCAGCCGGGCACTCATACTCACTCAATAAGTCAAACGTTTTTGAGAGATACCGTCTATTTACATTTAGAGAACAGTCCAGAATTTAACGGCTATAATGCGATATGATAATGACCAATTTCCAGAGCGGTCAGCAAAAGCACTATGTTTCACATACATGTGACCATTCCACCGGCTGCTCCAGAAACTATATCAACTGGCAGGTGGAAGCACAACATCTCACTCCGTTGGTGTGCCACGGGATCACGACCGAATAGCAGCTGTATAATTTCCCTCGAGGTTCTGTTCCTGGTGACATTACCCACATATTAAAGTGATGTGAAACACTCTGGCAGGATGATCAAATGTAAATTGAGAATAATCGTGCTCAAAGTTGTTATTTGTTATGAATATTAATCCAAATTGACGATACATACCGTCATTTTGATATATTAATTAAATGCAATTACTCTCGGTGGCAAAATCAATTGTGTTAGATTATCGCCGATAGTTGCGTCCCGAATCGAGAATATTTACAGTTGGGCGTAATTATGCGGTTGGTTCATTTGGGGCAAGGATAATATATTTCCATCCCAAACTTGATATAATTGCTTAGTGAATTGATATTGTTATATATTTGTTACTTGTCATTATTTTTGTGACCCCAATTCTGTTTATTCAAGCGAATCAATGTCTCTTGGTAAATAGACCTGTTGCTGGTTCAAAACTGCGAAAATTTTAAAACGTAGTACAATAACCGTACCCGATTACCATATTACAATAAGGATAAGTTCCCACCCACCACCCCATCCCGCCACCCGTAGTATCTTATGCGCCGCAGGCGCCCGTATAGAGACTAATGTCCATATAAATAATAAGGATTTTTGTTACATACATGTGTTTGTTGCTATTTTAAGTTTGAAATCACACCGGGGTCCACAAATTCGAATGGAATATAATATTATTTATTCTCTGTTCCGGCTTTAATTTATTAAGTGCATAACTTCATATATTACTTCTTGTGTTGTTTTCAGCTGATCCAGATGCTGGCACATATATACTAACACAGAAACTTTGAGTTAAGTGGTCCCGTCAATTCATGTACTCGAAGTGGCTTTTTAAACACGATTTGTCTTCATATCATTTAAAAAACCCTTTTCGTGATTGATAAACTCAATTTAAATTATAATTTCATCTGCTCTTGAAATAAACATTTATTTTTTAAAAGCTGCATGCGAAATATTCACTTGTCGGAATATGGCACATTAAATTCATCAAAATTAAAATCAGTTAAGTAGTTTAATTCACATGTGAAAGCGTTCCTGAATTTCATATTTGCTTGTTTAGAATAACAATAGCGTCGATTTAAAAATAATCACACCGACGCGTTCGGAAATTAATTCTCGAGTGCACCTTGTTACTTTTCCGCCACTATTAACGGAACTTTGTATTCAGTTAATGTCTCACGTATAAAAGCTATAACGGAAAAGCGACGTGATCGCAGATCAAAAATAAGCCGCCAACGGCAGAGTCGCGTGCCAATACAAAAAGCCAGACTACAAATAATAAGAATGAATTTATTTGAATTTTAAATGATAAGCATTGTCCTTGCATGACCCTAAACTCAACTGTTGAATACCTATTGTCGCGCGCGCGTGCCGACGATTCTCAATTTCAATGCGGGCGCTGTGTGTAAAAATTCACGACAACGGAATATTTTACAAAGGGAATTAATAAAGCCACACTTCATGGCGCGCGACCGCGCAGACGATATATGCGAAAGGATACATTTAGCCATCATCTGCCACTCTGTATATAGTTCCCATTTATGATCGATCGCCCCTGTATAATAAAACTCTAAACCTGCTCATTATTTTCGGCAAATGGCTTTTGATGAGGATTTCTAACTGTTCAATAATGAGCCATCTGCCCACCAATGCCGGCCAACTGTTGGTGTTCGCGAACGCATGGCGTTGGTTCAAGGTAGCGCAGTGGTGGCTTGTTTAAGCATAAACAAATAAACATTTCCAAACTATATATAGGAAATTCGTCGAAAAGCTAGAGCACTTAATAACAGTGCATGTATTAGTCTATTTTGTTGAGCAAGATATATACCCCTTATGCAAATTGGCACGCTTCTTTCAAAAATGAAACTTTCGGTTGCAAGACAAAAACAATTTGTACTAACAAAATAATTTACTTGAACTATTTAACTCTTTCGCTGCCAATCTCGCATAAATGCGAGTTACACAGTCGCTGATAACAGCGCATTTATGCGAATTTGGGGGTGCATCTGGTATAAGGGATGTAATTCTATTGTTTTGTTACATTTCGAAGGGTGTTAGGTTATTTTCAATAGAGTGATGGTGTGCATAAATTAAAGCAAATCCAAGATGGCCGATAATGTCACGTGACCATACGACCCCCCTTATGGTGACCCCTATGACCTTGAATTGAGTTTCCACGGCGGCTGAGTGTGCACAGAGACAGTCTGAACACTATTTGGTTTTGAGCAGGGTATATATTGAGAAGAATGCCGAGTTTTTGTTCTTGCAATTCTCTTGACCATGACCACGATGACCACACGTTTGGAACTTAAAACACAGCAAAGGGGATGGTACAAATGTATTCAGTGGCAGTCTCAAGTATCCAAAAACATCGATATATGGTGGGTGTTGAGAACCAGAGAATGGTTGAAGGTCAAACCGTTGCCGTGAAAAAGTAATTTGTTACCGCAAATTGTTTTTGACAATCTGTGAACAGTTGTGACCCCCTGTGGATCCAACTCAGACAATATCTCAGACTCAGACGAATAAGATATACAGCCATGCTGCTATTCAAGGTCTTGCGAGGAGGAAGGAGGAAGATGAGCGTCAGACTGAACTATCTTTGAATATTCAATCAGGAGAAAACTAATTACTGGTTCATTCATGATTGATTTGACAGATTTCAAATGTCCAACTTAACGTTGCAGTGTTATATGTCTATAACAAACTGGGATCAAAGCTAAGAACCACCAAGTACTGAGAGTATACCTGCGCGCCATTGATACCTTGCGAATAATCACTCGTGTGATCAATATGTTGTTTTTAGTTCATGCCATGTAAGGAAGGCAATTATTCGACAACTACCCTTTACCGGCCTACCATTCGAATTATAGTCCGGACAAAAACTGGTACATGCGTATCGGAAGCCACTGCACATATTAGGAGCCTATCGACACCCCACACCGTCAGACAGACGCGAACAGTACTATATTAACCCTCCACGGTGGGAGCTGCGGTGGTGCAGCATTAAATATCATGTGCTAGTAATTCTCTTGTATATGCGAGTCTCACATATGGAGCCTCGCATATATGAGAGAATGCATTGGCTAACAAGGTCAATGTAAATATTGTTAGGCCAATGTATTCTGCTATACATGCGAGGCTCCCTATGGGAGACTCGCATATATAAGAGACTGTATTGGCACAGGCTTTTCGTAAACTTTCAGGAAGCTCCGGTCCTGGAAGGGTTAAACATTCAATAATCAAGATGAAATTTAAAGGCACATGCATGAGACGACAGAAACAGCATACATGCACGAACAAACAGAAAGAAAAACTGAAAACGTCGTGAATGCAATACAACAGGTAACATTAACTTAATCTGAAACACTGCCAAGAGGCGTGACTAGCCGATTGATTGAGCCGAGTCAACCCAACTATCCGTCTTGAGGCGATGTATAGGGCCAAATTGGACAACGAGCTAAACCGTAATCGCAAGTCGATGCCCTATGTGATACGACCGCCTTCGCATCACCGGGACTACTAAACCACCCATCATAGGTATATATACCCACGACAAACAGGATGCAACATTATAGGGGATTCTTATCCCTTGCAATGGGTGGGATAAATTATAGTCTTGGAGAAAATGGTACAAATATATATATGTTGTTTAAAATATATATCAGCATTTTTGACACCAAAATGATTTTCTTCCGGACCTAACCCTGACAACCGAATTGAGAATAGAGAAATGTTAAAATTTGTCGATTACTGAATACAGACGCAGATGCTTCATGCCACCTGTCAGGCTTGTTTTGTTCAAATAAGAAATCGGAATATGTCGGAATAACCATGAGCAACAATAGCTCGCCGGTTGGTCTGATTGAATACATTAGTGTGGTATATACACAATTGGTAGGTAGAGAAATTCTGCGTTCTCTGGAATTGCTTGTTTTGGATGATTGTGAACGTTTCCTGTGATCGTGCCGTGAAGCACTCACTCGACACGACCACAGAGGTTAATTATGTCTTTACTAAATATATTCTTACCCCAAGAAAATATTGGAATGTTCTATTATTCATTAGGAGGAATGTTCAGAAAATATAAGTCAGACAGACTTAATCCCTTCTTCACTAAATGAATTCTATATATCGGTCATAAACTTATACATCGGAGTTGTCTATATCCTCGTGCAAATAGGTTCATATTATCCTCGTACAAGTAGGTTCATATTGGACTCATTTGATTCTGAAATAAGCTCACAGTGAGCCAATATCCGTTACTCCGGTGAATGGCGCGGGCCACAGTTAAAACACATTATAAAGAGGGTGAAGTTGATTAGTCGTGTCAATGAAAAAAGATGGGCTTATTTCGTATGGAACTATACTAGTCCCATATTGGGCTGTTTCAAAAACCGTGTTTTAGGTCAATATTGATGTTAAATAATGCCAATATGAGCCCATTTCGCTCTTTAAAATAAGCCTGTTATGTGCTTATTTTCACGAGAACAGATGCCAACGAAACAAGTCTGACTCTACGACTCCGCATCTGATTTTCCGACCACGGGCCAGATTTCTTGCATGAACACAGTAAGGGATTACTCGCTCAGTTGATTGTTATTAGATTCAGATGTGTTTTGAAACAGATACATGTTACGAGGGAGACCTATTTTCAGGAGGCATCTTTAGAAACCGAACAAAACTACATATATTATCACAACGTCTTCCTCGAGAGTTGAGGAAAAAGGTCAAAGTCTTATGAAATCAACTATGACAGGTCGAGTGTAATCCTCTAAAATCGGATAATGGTGCGTACGATACCCGGCAAATTAAATTGCTTCAAACGTCCAGAATCAATGGCAGCAACAACCAGAATTTCGTCGTATATATATATAAAAAACTAAAAAACAAAAACTAAAAAAACTAAACAAGATTTCGCATCAGAGATGGGGGTCTACTTACGGTATATAGATGTATGCGCATATGCGCATGTACATATTTGTAAGATTTATCACGCTATTGCGATCAAAATTGATGAAAATGAACTCATTAAGGGTCGTAACCCCGCCTACAATTCGCGGACCTGGCAAGTTTTAGAACTCGATCAAGACAATGTTGAGCAAGTCTCATATACCGAATATCAACACACTCAACTAATTAAGGACCGTAACTCCGCCAACAATACGCGGACCTGCTGGTTTTCGAACTCGGTCAATATATTGTTGAGAACGTGTCATGTACAGAATATCAATTAAATTAGTTGATATTGGTTCAAGTTAGCTGGATAACGCCATCTATAGACGTCCGACCGCTGTCACCCCAATCGCCCGCCCGCAGACGAACAGACCTCACTATAGGTCGAGTTTTTTTTTACCATTTAATGGGAATAGAGAGTTCTCTTGCTCAAGTGTTACACGTATTCTCATAAATTGTATATTCAAATAGCATCACAAAACATGATTCTTTATACACATGGAATATAAGAATTAAGTAGTGGCTCACCTTGTCGATTGTCATTTTGTTTATCGCGATTAATATACGTTCTAACAATAAAGAAGTATTTACTTATTTACAAATGCGTATACATACGTCAGACGTTATGACATGGAACATGAACACCATAAACATATTAGTTCGCAAAAATAAAAGTCGGCAATTGGGTTTTACATATATAGAGATGTATCAATCAATCTAGTGGGTTATGCCATATTTGAGGTCATGTACTTGTAACTCAAGCGATTGCATTTTAGAATGGACAAAATGCCCCCCAAAATGGCATTTGGAGCATACTTAAAATGGATTTTATTTTAAAAACAAGTCAAAGATTCATATAGCGCCATAAGTTGACTTTTTTTCAAAAGTTTTTTGTTAAACTCCCTTACAATTTATTCAATCTAATATACCTAAAAGGTTATGAGAGAAGCAGGGCAAATGGATAACAAAGTATTGAGTTACATGACCTCAAATATGGAAATGAAATAGGAAGCAGTTGTGAATTTGAATTTTTTACATGTATCCCTGAATCTCCATAAATTGATGATCTGACAAAATTTCCCAAAAATTCACCAATTTCCATTTTTTCGATCTTTGTTGAGGTTTAGTGTGTTGTTTATAGAGGGTTTATGTACTTACTCCTGCAAAACAAAACCATGTTGAAATTAGTTCCGAGTTTAGCATCTGTTCTTATAAATGCACTCGACAACATTGGATGGCCTTTTAATCAGCACCGTACAGATCACAACCCAATTATGGGAATGAGTTCCATTTCACAAAATTCTGTGACCTTGGTACATACGTGATTCATTATCTGGTTCAACTTTCGTGATTACCGTGTGTTTGATTCAATATTATTTACTGAACTTGTTTTGATTGCTTTATTAACCCTTTCATGATGGGAGCTGCGCTGGTGCAGCATTACACACGAAGCATATCACATAGGGCATCGACTTGCGATTACGGTTTAGCTCGTTGTCCAATTTGGTCCTACATCGCCTCAAGACGGATAATTGGGTTGATTCGATTGACAATCCATCGGCTTGTCACGCCTCTTGGCAGCGTTTCAGTTTAAATTAATGTTACCCGTTGTATTGCATATATGACGTTTTCAGTTTTATCGTTCTGTTTCATCTTGTAGATTATGTATGCTGTTTATGTCGTCTTATGTGCCTTTGAAATTCATCTTGAATATTGAATGTTTAACACTTCCATGACCGGAGCTTCCTGAACGTTTACGAAACCCTGTGCCAATGCATTCTCCTATATATGCGACTATCCCTCGGGGAGCCTCGCATATATCAGAGAATGCCCTGGCTTGCAAGATCAAGGTTAATATTGTTAGACCAATGCATGGTCTTTTATATGCGAGGCGCCCTATATGGGCGACTCGCATATATAAGAGAATGCATTGGCACAGGGTTTTCGCGAAAATTCAGGAATCTCCAGTCAGCATGGAAGGGTTAAGTGAAATAGTTTGGCGACGATGTTATATTGTTGTCATGTCTGACTATAATGTACATGTGCAGCATTGCGCCTTGACCTTCAATCCATGGATATTGTAAATTTTGCAAGCTACACGAGACATTTTTTATGTCCTAGCTGTGCCATTTTCAACTCTCAACGCCTATCGTTAATGGTGTATGGCTGCGTTTATATGCTCTTGCCAGCCTGTCCTCGTGAAAAAAAAACACATAACGGGTTTATATTAATGAGCGAAACAAGCTCATTTTGGCACTATAGTTAACCTCAATACACGCTCCATAAATATGGGCAGATGGATCGACGGATTGATCTGTAGCTCCGCGGTTTTTAAACATGTCCAATATGAAACTATTTCCATACAAAATAAGGCCATATTGGCATTATATAATCTTCCTTTATTCACCAACAAGACTTACAAGATTCACGCTTTTTATAATGTGTTTTCAGTGGTACCCGCGCCATTCAACGGAATAACGATCAGAAGATATATACATGTGAGCTTATTTCAGAACACTATATATCCAACATGAACCTATGTGAATATCTGGGTCCAATATGAACCTATTTGCACGAGGATTATATGAACATATTTGCACGAGGATAATATGAACACATTTGCTCGAGGATAATTTGAACATATTTGCACGAGGATTATATGAACATATTTGCACGAGGATATGTTGGTTCTTGCAGCGACTCTTCGTCTCAATGATAAGTGATGACACTTTTATTACAGTCGTTTTAAAGTTTTTATGGAAATGGCGTTTGCAACTAAAGAAATCTTTGGTCTCAATTCGATAGAACATTTTGCGTAATTATTGTATATATATGGAAACTCCACATACGATCTCCGAACACCGATTGAATCGAGATTTCAGCAACGGCAATTGTTGAGCACAAAGGAACAGCAAAATGACATGCCCTTTAGTGGGGTTCCATTCCAGATATCACCTCTTGGCTGATCGACTGAAATATGGTACTATTTTTATTGGTCCTCAGAAAAAGTTGTCCTCGTTATCTAGCCTAATAATATGCATATGTTACGCATATATACTTCTGATGATAGGTAATGAAACACAAATCAACAAAACCTTTAGTGGTACTTCACCTCCATATGTACCCACCTAATCTTTTGGATCAATTTTTGTATGTCTATCAGGGGTTAATGTATGCCTTTTTCCAAAGGTACAACCGAGTTCGTTGAAATTTGAACGGTGTGTACATTTGTAAGCGGGTGAGGGTGCTGCCTGGGCATTTATTAATAGTTTGAAACGCTGAAAAAAATTACACAATATACATCTTAAATGGCGGTAATGTAATAACTGGATTTATTAGGCTCTTGTACCGACTTCTATTTTCGCCCTGTCTCAGTGAGAAATCATGCGAAATTTATTACAGTCGTTTTAATTTTGTTTTTATGGAAATGGTATTTGGAATGAAAGAACTCTTTGGTCTCAATTCGACTGAACATTGTACATAAACTGTGTGACAAAACGCCACATAAGATCTCAGAACACCATGCACTTCCATTGAATCGCGTATTCAGCGACG
Organism: Siphonodentalium dalli; assembly: GCA_032622095.1. Taxonomy (NCBI): domain Eukaryota; kingdom Metazoa; phylum Mollusca; class Scaphopoda; order Gadilida; family Siphonodentaliidae; genus Siphonodentalium; species Siphonodentalium dalli. Next base: position 112,637,172 of record CP136062.1, on the reverse strand, counting down.
GCAATTATTGAACATCAACAATGGTTGTAATCTATAATTTCCGACCGGCGATTGAAGTGGGTTCACCTGTTGAGCCGTCTGTTATCAAATGTTATCCGAAACAATGGCAACATATAAAAGAATGACTCCGCGTTGTGTTGCTCCATTGAGAATAATGTAAAGAAAACACAATTATTGCGCAAACTCACGCACGCCACCTGCCGTTCATAAATACAGGAGCAGGTGATGGTTCGTGCTTGAATCGAACATCTAATCGGAAATCTGCGCAACGCATTATTTTCGCCGCGATAAAATTAAATTATTGATGGTTTTCGATGGGAATCAAACACTTGGCATGTGCGCCGACATACATTCTGGTAAACATACATCTAATTAAATATAGACGAAAATGGTTTCTCTTACAACCCGTGCCTGCGGGGAAGTTTGCGTCATGTTATTTCTAAAGAGGACGTTTATTTGAATATTCTGTTGATACTGAGATATGGGCGATGCGCGTAGAATCATGAATGAAAACGCACACATATGTCTCAATTCACCACGTACATCATCGAACCGATATTGGGGTGTATGTAGAAATTCCGTGCACAGGATCCCCACCACTTGTCAGGGCGTGTCGTTAAAATATAAATAAAAAAACTCTAAATTAAAAACGAGTGGGCCACTTTAATAGGTACGGACGGCCTTCGCAGTGGTATTGCTGTTAAAATAGTCACTTCCGTCAAAACCGCCATAAACAGAAAGACTGACTGTTCTCATACCATCGTTCTTATGCCCGTCGTTAGGGTTATTTTTACTTTCAGCCTTTACGATTTTTTTGGCACACCCACTTGACTAAATAATGGTTGGAAAATCAAACTATGAGATCAATTCAAACTATTTTGTCATGGAATTTCCAACTTATATTGTGTCAGGCAACTATTGAACATTTTGACGAAAGTTTGTTCAACCTGTCGCCAGGTCCCTGGTGTCATTTCGGCATGCACTGAGCAGGATTGCAAATAATTTAATTTACAATGAGAAGAGTGTGTCATATTCATATGGTGCAGCTACTGTAAAGATATCCAAAAAATGCAAAATGGGTGCATATTTAGACAGGGCAATCTACCTTTAGACATACATTCACCAATATCGTCAACAATTCAATGTCATTGGTGGGACTGGTTCTGGTATTTACAATACATAATTTATCTCGAATTTCGTTTAATGCGAACCAATGAAACCAAAGCACAAGAGGGACAGTTTATAAGTTGATGCGAAAACTTCAGCATCACCTATAACCCTGATACATTTTTGAGAATGGCCAAAAACCAAGGGCCTCAATTCAATGGCTGCGTCAAGACCAGTTCCCTCGAAAAGGTCGATGTTGTGTGAAATATAACTGGAGAAAAGCTTTGTGATAATATGTCAAACACTTGCGAGGGAAAATATTGTAAAAGGTCGTGATAAAATTAATTATAGAAACCCGTTGTGTATGCACTTTCTTCCCATCGGGTCCTTTACTCATTGACGAACAGCCCACCAATGAATAGCTATCCTTCTCAGTGAAAGAATTTAGGCACACGGACGGTATTGGTCTCATCCGAAGATCGCCCTTACGCCCTGTCTTGATTCTTCTTGTTCTTTGTTCCTTCCATCAGTCATCGGTCGGGTGGAGAAGTCTTGAGGCCGGGATTTGCCAGCGTCGTATAGGTGTCTTGAATCTTGACTGACTTTGTCTTGATCTCTGCCTTGATCTTTGCCTTGATCTTTGCCTCGGCTTGTTAGAAAATGCGGGACGATCCAGCGGTGTTGCTGCATGGGATGCGCATTTTCTATTGTTTATCCTGGCACGGGACTATCCAATGGGCGCAATGGACTGCGGGACGGTCCAGTGATTCCACTGGACTGCGTGTTCTCTTCTATTTTAGCCCGGGACGGTCTGATACTCATATTAGACTGCGGGATTATTCAGATACAGAATACGTATCCTCAACCCGGGACGAGCTATCCTTCTGCATTCGGCACTTGTGTTATATATCTTCTGCTTATATTTTCTGAACACCCCTCCAGATTAATAATATAGCATTCAAGTGAATACTAACTGGTTGGGAGAGTCCATTTAGTAAACAAAATGTTAATTTTTAAGCTATATTCTTCAAGCATCCACTCCTATTCCGAAAAAAAAAAATCAGATCCTAGAAAATGTCGCATATAATGGTTTCGTTTGCCCTCTATACATACAAGATTCAGTGCTGTATGCGCGTCCGATACACGCTGTTCCTCTACACAACACATGTGTACATTCATTCTAGATTCACAGAAAGCATCATATGTGTGTACGAAGGTCTATATTGGGGTCTATATTGGATGAACTCATGCACTAAACCAGAATTCTTGGAATCATAAAATAATATGTACGACAATTATAGCGATCATATTCTTTAGAGTATAGTGTTAGAATATGGAAGTTCTTCAAGTAGGCAAACGGGGGGGGGGGGGTCGTATTTTTTATTATCAAGTAACCATGAACAATCTACAGGCTATACACAAATATCTGGAACAATTATGATAATGAAACAATGTATATGTTTCAAAGAACACCTACTCAAAATATGTCAGGAATATACATGTAGTATGATGCGGCGTTTCAACTTCTTGACAAGTAGGGTTGTTGAAGGTGGCCCATTGAAGACGACCAACTCACAGAAACCACCCATTGTCAGCACTCCACATTACCCAAATAAAATTCAAGCGGCATAGTTATACAAACCATTAGATATTTCAGACTTTAGATGACGAATACGTATTTATTAATCTATGGACTTGCAATGTGCCCTCCAGTGACTATATGCAGCCATCTCCAGACAAGTTAAGTATATGACGCGCCGTACAAGTCTCCATAATTGATAATATTAATAAGATTGTAATATCTTTATGTGAAATTCATTCACGAACTTCCGACCCTCCTAGGGGTCTTTCTCAAGTGTGATGGCAGTTTGCGTACATAAAAACGTCAATGACCTTATAGTCAGCTACCGTAACGTCATTAACGTTATTTTATGTACGCAAACTGCCATTACATTTGAGAAAGACAACAACGTCATAAAACAACGTCAATGACTGCCGTTACACTTGATAAAGACAACAACGTACATATAGCAACGTCAATGGCGTTAAAGTCAGCTGACTATAACGTCATCAACGTTGTTTTATGTACGCAATCTGCCATTACATCTGAGGAAGACCCATATAGAAGGGTAGGAAGCTCGTGAATACATGTTCACAACAAGTCTATAAAGGTGCTCCAGACCAGTGTGCTCCCTAAGTGTTATGCGTATCGGAATTTATTATCGATCACAGCAGGGCAGTGAAAACGATATGATTTATTTGCATACGCACCAGTAAAGGCAGAGTACTAACAAAACAATACAATTCATAATAAAACAATCTACAGTTTGGAACTTCTGTCTGTGTGAATGTATATGTGTGTTATAGACTCGAAAACTGCTCCACCGATCCGACTCTAATTTGCAATGTATCCCGGGAACGATATGGGCGGGTCCAATTTCACGTGCGACGAAATCGGACACATCAGCTAGTAATTAATAAATAGATAACATGTCTTGCTACACATATTTTTATTTAGGTGATGTCATGTATAATATTTATTCTGAAAGCTTATCTCATATAATCGCCGGACCGCGTTGTAGTATGTGCGGCTTATGTCATGGTTATCATTCCTCATTATATAATTTAATTTATGATCATTTGACATACTTGTAAACTTACAAGTCAAATATTTGGTTATATGTGGATCCTGTTTTAACCGGAATATGTTCAGCGATCAAGATGGCCCTTATATTTGAAACCTAAATGAAACTAAGGCAAGCTTTTCTACGCCAATTGTCTGCACGGTCAGCCACATATCCCAGAACGCTCCTTTAATGACCGACAGCACATACATTCTTTTTGACTGGTCGCATGACAAAAAGCCAAATTCAACAACCCTCCCATGGTTGAGCTCAGATAAAGAAATAACTCACATATATACGTGTGTGAACAAATGTGTGCATATTGTCAGACTCCGCAATAATCATATGAAGTGTGCATTCATCTAGCTGTAAGTACTGTGCAATAAATCACATGATATAACATGGTGTACAATAGTTTTACTCATACGCACATACACCTAAATTTGGCTTCTAGCCTAAGTACAGTAATGCCCTAAGTAATCGACTCCTTAAACACAGCAGAATTATGGGTAACTTTTCAGGATTTAGTCGGAAATATGGCTTGTTGCCGTTCATCGGAAAGCTCTCGGGGGAGAGCTTTCCGATGAATGGCAACAAGCCATATTTCCGACTAAATCCTGAAAAGTTACCCATAATTCTGCTGTGTTTAAGGAGTCGATTACTTAAGGCATTACTGTATACTCACAATATAAATAAATGTTGTGACATGATTGACATTATTTTAATAAGAAATTCATTGCAGATTGTTCCTTGTCAATTTCGATACCATATTCGTCATATTCGAATAAAATTAAACTTTTATGTCTTTGTTGTAAAGCGACCGATACAATTCCGAGAGGTGTGAATGTACTGTCTCAAGGAACAGTTCTTTAATCACCCGAGATTCACACTGGTGATACAATGAATAGTTATGTTGTCTAGTGTGGACATGTTGTGTAATCTGGTGTACACATGCAGATGCCACGACTGTCTCAGAAATGGCAAATCGCTGGACTGGTTACATTGAAGATAAAATACCATACGAGATCACTAAATCGTTATGTGGTGATACTGTGTGTAACTGGAGTGGACACAATACCCTTTAAATACCACAGCAAATCAGAAGGAATTCTACCATTTCCATTTTATGTATCTATAGCACCAAGATTCGGTCACACGCGAGATAAAAACTTGACAGATGGAAAACAAGTTCTGGAACTAAAAGCACCGACCTCTGGAAATATTATCAAAAGAAGAACAAAACAAGTGTAAAGTTATGCTTCAACGTGCAATGAACACATTGCAAACAATCAAATTCGAAGAAAATGTGGCAGACAGAATGAGTGAAGCACCCACACGATTTGTGACAAAATAATAGTAAACTGCATGTACCATCTGAACAAGACAAGCAAAAAATAATACATTATCCATAACCACTCTATTGTTTCTTTAAACATTACACATCATACACAAGTTTTTCAACATATAGGCGACACACATATATCACATATTATTATCCATCTCTTAACTAACAAGAAAGCCGTCACATAATAATCCGGGAAAAAGTCATATTGGTATCAGTCGAGTCCAGTGTGACTTTTTTTTTATCGGGACTCCGTGACGTCACGAAGTAACTCTTGCAAAAATGAATCGGTGAAATTGTGATGCGCGCGCTGTACTCTGGTGGATTTCGCAGACGTTTCACTTCCGCGTTGAGTTTTTTTTTCCACTTCCGAGTTTACTATTCCAAATCATGCTTTCTGAAGATCATTACATGCTTTTCTAGAGAAATCAAGTGCCGACAAAAATAAAAAATAACCACAAAAGTTTTATTCCCAAAATTTGGATAAACATACATATGGATAAGAAAAAATGTCACTATGTGTACAGTATGTGTTTTACTTGTACTCGTCCAGGTTGTGGTGAAAAGTGATATTGGACTCGACACTGCGTGCGTGTCACGTCCAATATCACTTTTCACCACAACCTGGACAAGTACAAGAAAAACGCATACTATACACAACATTGTATAATAACTTTATAATATATACACAAAAATATGCACGAGACATATTTAGTAAAGTATGATGTATAAATTCATTACGCACGTAGCCCTCTATGTTTACACTTCATCTGGATAAGTATGCGAGTATATATGTTTATGTTTGTTTGAATGTATTTATTGTGACCCACATATCTACATAGAATATAACACACTTCTATACACAATGGTGTGGGTGCACAGGGGATAGCCTGGGCACAAGTTACCATACTTAGACTGAAGGGGTCACTCTCACCAAAAAAAGTGCTGAAGGGTACACAGGGTTGGAAAATATGTTGAAGGGTACACAGGGTTTGTGATCGGCACGAACACCGTTACTTAAATTGTGTTATGAATGGCTGGCGCCCATTAGCAGTTTGTTTTCAGTACATTTTAATATGAACAGCCTTTAGAACGACATTTAAAAACCTGTGTACCCCTTTTTTTGGTGGGAATGACCCCTTCAGCCATACTTAGTGAAGCTCCTCTCTCCTGGCAGTCAGCTGCTTTTGAGTAAAATTGATGGTGTGCAGGAAGGAATTCGATGAGAGCATTTGCTTGTTATGCCCTATTGGTGTGTACTGCCAGTGTGATCTGGCCTTGTCAATGGAGCTATGGGGATATCTCACAGGACAACACATTTCGGGTTTCACGCGATGCGAGTCATTTTAGGAAACTAACACGCCAAATATTACGACAAATAAAAAAAATGGAACGACGATAAACAGGTAACGGAAACAACTTCGATAAGAAAGGATTATTCAATAAAGTCTGACTTTGCATATATTATATATAACGTATACTAATATATAATTATTAAATAGTAATATACATGATAAATTTATTGTATTTGCACTGTATTTTTATGAACAGTTTTCTGTTTATATATTCTTTTTTTAACTAATAAAATAAAAAAAACGAACAATAGGAGCTATTGCGTAACCTTGATTAATAACGTATATTGCGTACCGGTTAGACTTTTTGCAGGATGTATTTATTCGCGGATACATCTTCGCGGATGTCTCATTGTTGCAGTAAGTAACTTTTATGACCGCGTTAATTGCTTTCGATATTCAGGTATGAACAATGGCTGGGCCACTATTGAAGATTTTATTGCGGGAACGCACTGCATAATATAACAGCTAACATTGCTGATGAAGTATGTCTTAGTTGGAATGTAGACCAAAAGTCGTATTGCGAAGTATCGGGTGTGTATTTTATCCGATTAGTAGACTTTTTATCCGCATTTAGAGGCTTTCTGGTGTGCGAATGATAAACCTGCAGTAATAGGCCGTAGTTGTTGTAATAATTTGAATTGTAAGTTTTAATGGAAATCTGATGTGGTGCATTCATGAAACCAATATATTTTATATTATAATTTATATATATGCCTAATAATATGATCTTGATGGCGTTATCATTTCTGACTATGGTGTTCTTGTCATTTGTATGGGGGACGGAGTCCCGGGTGATCACGGGCGGCTACACGCAGGGGCACCGTCACCCAATCAAATCATGCAGGTTGGTCTTGTTGTTTTGTGGTGTGGACTCACAACGATGGGTATAGTAATGCTGAAGGGGTCACTCTCACAAAAAAAAAGTGCTGAAGGGTACACAGGTTTTTCAAAATGTGCTGAAGGGTGCACATGTTTTGAAATGTCGTTCTAAAGGACGTTCAGTTTCGTATCTGCCATGATTTCTGTTAGAGAATAATTGTTTACGTTCCAATGAATATTAAAATGTACTGAAATGAAACTGCTAATGGGTGTCAGACTTTCATAAACACAATTTAAGTAACGGTGTTTGTGCCGATCACAAACCCTGTGTACCCTTCAACACATTTTCAAACCCCGTGTACCCTTCAGCACTTTTTTTTGGTGAGAGTGACCCCTTCAGCTATAGTGATTGCTAAAATCGGTCTGTGGACATGATGAATGATTGTAGTCTCGAATAATCGCCTATGCCGAAAAGAATGTACCGGTGATGACCACTTTGTGCTCGTCTAGTCGTCCCCGCATACGGTTTCTGCCGTCTGTATAGAGGTGGCATTCAAAGAAAATGGATGACATCTTCACATGTGTTATCACTTGGGCAACATGTGCTTGCGGAGATGTAAGAGCAGATCATTGCGGTTGTTTCGGAGTCTACATTGATACATTTTAAATCTTTGTGTTTATGTATCGAATGGGGTAAGACGGAGTTGTCTATGGCAGATTTATTTACGTTATATATAGAATATATCATGTTTAGCTAGATGGCACTCCGACTAAATATAGATTATATATGAATATTTTGTCTTTTGTCTTCAAACAGCAGTCTGTGAGCTGTTTTACCGGTGATCCATTCAGTCGATAGACTGGATACAGTTGGTATTTATAGAAACAGAGGTAAAAATAAGCAAATCTTGCGAGCTGAATAAAGCTCACGACAAGATCATAGTGTTGGCAACTGAACTGAAGTTTTGGCAACCTCCTATGATTGCTGTATATGAGCACAGATTGCTGGATGGTGAGGGCCATTCAGCAGTCGTATATGGCATATTGCTTGATCTGGAGCCCACAGTCAGATATACATCGCTGTATTCCTTAGATTATACATGGTGTTCCTCAGGAATATTTTACTAGCAAACATGATGACTTTAATAGTTTGATTTACGGTTGTAAACAGTCCAATGTCAAAAAGCTCACGGTAGTATCACAACATTGGTGGTCTGAGCGCGCCGTCCTCGCTGATAAATTGACTCGCGAAAGCCTTCAAATTCACAACATAAACGCAATTCTTTTCGGAATACCATATATCTCGTCCCAAAGTAATAAGAAACTTTTCGACATAATTCAGCAATATATTGTAGCAACAAATCGTTTCGATAACTGAATTAAAAACAAAAATATATTCACACGGAAGGACTGTAAATTGCCTAAGTATATAGGTATATGAACTACGCAGTTTAGTAATCTACTGATTCCCCACTTATGGACCTACTCCCCCCACTTAACCCCACAAGTTCTCTATTATTGATCTACCGAATGTACTGTCTTCCAGAGTAGCTGACTAACACTTGACTGACATATACATGAAGAAAATACCCCTTTGCGCAAAACCCTGCTCCGACATTAGTTAAAACGAACAAAGAATCACACAGACTCCACCAAATGTTATAGCTACAAAATCAACCATAACCCATATAGCAATATGCTCTGGAAGGCACTGCACAAAGAACCATAAAATCACAAAATCATGCATGTAAATATGTTAAGCTGTCATCTTGTAAACATTTTGTATCCTTAATCGTTTGCATTGGGAGAGGGACTTCATAAGTTGAAAAAGCTTGGGCCCCGATCCCTTTTGTATTATATATATGCAAATAAAATACGTCTCAAGTCAACATTGGTAGCACCAAATATTTGCATATCAACCAGATGCAGGCACACATTATGCATACTGATGTTTGTTCACACACTTGAATGTGAATACTTTCAAATAATTTAAACTGTCATGCAAGCTGCTGACGTAAATGCTACACAAGTGCTTGCATTTGCTGACAGATTAAGAAGTATATGTGTTCCACCCATTGTGTGTATCATGGAAGTCTATTTATTTTGCAAGATTTGATATTTCTTGAGATTGCCAAAAGGTTACCTAATAATTCAGTGAGCAATAACATATGGATACTGTCTGAGAAGTTGTCACGTCAACCGTTGTGCATTAGAGTCCGTGTTGGCTAATTAAAGTGTACTCCGTGATGGGTTGTTAAACGGATGACAACCAGACAGGCGAATAGTGGATCCAGAATAGCTTTCATATGAAAATGATTCCGTGTGGTTTTTGTCGGGAATTGTCACGGGACACCGTATTTCGATGCAGAACACTGACGTGCGCACACATGGTGAAGCAGACGAAGAAGCTTCAGAACATTCGTCACTTAATTTAATAACACAAGCATGTCTTTCTGTGTGACATTAACTCTGCAGCAACAACAATCGCATTTGAATGATAATGGAGTCTCTTTTGCGCATGCAATCATGAGACATTCATATACAGATATCACGTTCCTGTTTAATCATTATAGAAATAACAACCATGGTATACTGATTTACGCGCAGAACCTCTTTTCAATCGTTTGTGAGGTATTTCGGATATACACGTACGTCGATTAGATGGATATTGGGGGGTTCGAGCATGAAAACAGTTTGCCGAGTGTTTTCTCGAATACCCGAATATCCAACGAACCAGGATACGTTTATCTCCATTGTAATTTAATCCATCAACAAATTTAAAAGAAACTGCACGAAAAACACATTTTATTGACATTATATTGACATGCTTTATTTGAAGTGAGATATCCTTTTTTCGGTGATAAAAAAAAACAGTGTCTATATAAAACAACGTTCGGTTGACTCGATTGTGCGACTCATGGCAGCGCGGTGACGTATTTGCTCGCGTTATCAATGACACCGTGCTCCACTAAATTGTGTGCACGCCCCAGCGACCGATGCTGGTGAATCAAAAACTAAAGTTAGCAGCCCTCGACCAATCAGAATGCCCCTTTCAGCGACACATATTCGACTTGAATTACAACTGATTTTGGATAATGCATCTTTTATTGTGTTCACAGAACGGCAATTTCCTTAAAGCTTCTTGAACTATAATAGATGAGTCTAACGAAATATATAATAGTTTAATCATGCCAGACTTGATGCCTTAAAGCAATGTTTAAATATCATGCAACCATTATTTTGCTGGAATTCTGTCGCTCAATCGTTTCTTAAAAGTCGATTGCTGTCATTCCTTCCACATATGTCTTGGGACTGCATGAAGAATGGCATAATGCAGTCACATGCTATTAATTTGCTATTAATAAGAAACATGTTGTGTGGAGTGAGCTTATTAAGTCTTTTCCAACATTTGGTCACCATCATGCTTGGTATCACAATCGATGTTTTTATTATATCACGGTCACTGTTGTGTTTGTGTCACGTTCATACTCGTCGTGCTATTGCTCAATAAATAAAACGACGTTAACCCTTGCATAACGAGAGCTGCACTGGTGCAGCATTATATATCCTGTGCCAGTGCATTCTCTTATATATGCGAGTCTCCAATAGGGACCGAGCCTCGCGTATATATGAGAATGCACTGGCTTACAAGGTCAAGGTAAATATTGTTAGGCCAATGCATTCTCTTATATATGCGAGGCTCCATGTGGGATATTCGCATATATAAGAGAATGCATTGGCACACGGTTTTCGTAAAATTTCAGGAAGCTCCAGCCATGGAAGGGTTAAACACTAACTAAACACATATACACAGTGGTATCTGGAATAACTTAAAGGCACGGATGGACTTGGTTGTAGGTTATAATTTAGAATAAAAGTTACCAAATTATGAAAATTTCCTCAAGAATATACTAATAGTATAGTATAATGATAGTACGAATGCGATATTGTCCACAACACACAATTTGTGTGAGCCGAACGTTGTTCATATACATCATATAAAGAGTGTGCGATAACACTCAACACCTTGACGATTTTTTGGGAGAGTGATTCGTGATGATCTGTTCAACACCGAAATCTTGAGTGGTGAGGATTAGTGAGTACTATACCGGTATGTTGTAAACCAGCGTTCGCATTGTGGGGTATCCCCGGTGTTGAGTGTTTTGCTTATCGCACAGTCTTTACGCATTGTACTGTAACATAATATGGCTTTTGTTTACTAACACGGCGTATATGATTTTACCAATAACATGCTATTTGTGCGATAGTTATGATTGGTATAAGAACAATTTATGTCTATATTTTAATATTCTTTCTGTTTATGGCGGTTTTAACGGATGTGACTATTTTAACAGCAATACCCACCGCGAAGGTCATATGTGCCTTCAATTCCAGTGCCTTCAAATCAGTTATTGGTGTCCAGAACATCACTCAGGCGAATGTCTAAAATTAATTAACTGCCCATCGTAGGCAGGAACAGGATTTGCGTGCCCGCCCGAAGGGCGGCACGAGGACGGTGGTGGGCTCATCCGAAGATCGCCCTTACGCCCTGTCTTGAATCTTCTTTGGTATTTTATCTTCGACAGTCAGGCCGCGGATCGGGTGGAGAAGTCTTGGGGTTGGGATCGGTCAGCGTCGTAGGTGTCTTGAACCTTGTCTTGAATCTTCACTTGGTCTTTGCCTTGTACTTTTGCCTTGATCTATGCCTTGATCTTTGCCTTGATCTTCGCCTTTGCCTTGTCTCGGCGTCTTGGAAAATGCGGGACGATCCAGCGATGATGCTGGATTGCGCATTTTCAGTTGGTTGTCCACGCCCGGGACCTTCAAATGGAGGCATTGGATTGCGGGCTGCTAAGAGAGTACGGGACGGTCCAGTGATTCCACTGGACTGCGTGTTCTCTTCTGTTACCGCCCGGGACGGTCCAATACACCTTATTGGACTGCGGGTCTTTTCTGAAGCGGGATACGGGACAGTCTAGCATAGCCTGCTTGTCTTTTCAGCCACAGAGAAGCTGTTTGCGTTGTAAACACTCCCTCATGATGTCACTGCCGCCCATTCTCGCCAGTGTACTTTCCACCAGATCGCGCAGGTGCTCTCTGATGGGTTCCACGTCAGCGATGGTATGCAGATCTACAATCCGGGTGTGATACGGTGCTTGCAGTGCCATTCTCAGGACTTTGTTTTGTACCAACTGAAGCATTTGGATCGTGTGATTTGGTGCCAGGTTGGTAACCACCGATGCGTATTCCATGATTGGTCTTACAAACGTTTTGAAGACTCTAAACAGCGTGGCCATGCTAGCTCCCCAGGAAGTTCCCCACAGCCGTCTGAGGAGATTAACTCGTTGCATGGCCCTCTTGGCTGTCTGCTTAACATGGGTTAGCATGGTGAGTCTAGTGTCCAAGGTGACGCCTAGGAAGGTCACCTCTTTTGCGGCAACTAAGTCAATGCCAATGACATTGAGTTTGACCACCGACTTGCGTTTTCGTTTCGTGAATAGGGCGAATTGTGTTTTGTTCGCATTGAGCTTAATGCGCCATTTCGAGCACCACCTTTCTAGGTCACCGAGGGCCCGCCTCAGTCTGAGCTCCACATACTTTCGGCTGCCATTGGTGATCCACAGACCCAAGTCATCGGCGAACTGCGACAGTTGCACTTGGTGCCTCGGGTATATTTCAATGTCATTGACGTAGAAAATGTAGAGCAATGGGCTTAAAACTGACCCCAGTGGTGTACCGGCGTTCAGTGGAACAGAGTCCGACGATTCTCTGTCCACCCTCACCTTTATTGAGCGGTCGGTGAGGAAAGAGGAGAGGAGCCTTACACGTTTGACCGGGAGGCCATACTTGTGTAACTTGTACCGGAGGCCGTTGTGCCAGACGCTGTCGAACGCTTTTTCAACGTCAAGTAGCACTGTACCAGTTACCCATTTTTTGTGGAAGCCACTGCGTATGTCCTCAACAAGGCGGTAGATGTGTTCTACCTCTTCGCATCCGTTTCGATATGCCCTCTGCCATTTGTTGAAGAATAAATTCTTCTCCAGATGGTTTCGGAACCGTGATGCAATGATTGCTTCGAATAGCTTGCCGATGCAGCTAAGAAGACTGATTGGTCTGTAGTTGCCAGGGTATTTCAGATCTTTGCCATTTTGGGGTATCATGATGCCGATTGCCTCTTTCCATGCAACTGGAAAGTAACAAATCTTCAGGCAGGTGTTGTACAGCTTGGTAATGTAGGAAAAGAGTTCAGCTGGGGCTACTTTGAGTACCCTGTATGGAATTCCATCGTGGCCAGCGGCCGATCTAGACTTGCACTTGGAGAGAATCCCGATGGTTTCTTCCGAAGTGATCTCTCTAGTGAGATCGTGGTCGTCCCCCACCTCGTCACTCACGTTTTCCTGAGGTTTGAATAAGTCATTCAGACTGACTAGGTTGTCAACTTCCTGTTTCCTGTCGTCGTCAAATTGTGGGCCAATTTGAACTTGGTGGGCTAGACTGAGTGCGTCAGAATAAGCGTCGCTTTTTCCTTTGTGGAGGAAGTTAACGTATCGTCAATACGGTACACCGGATTCTCAACGTTCCCATTACTGGGATTTTTTGAGGTGCCAGTCAGGGTTTTGAGTTTTTACCAGAACTCACGTCCGTTGTTCCGATCGTTTGTGTTGAGTTCAGAGGTGACATTTTCCCACGCTTGTTTGCGGTCCGACTTGACCCGTTCCTTCACCTTTCGGTTTAGGGTGTTGTACCACGTCGACAGGGTCGGTGTTCTGTGCTTTTGCCACATCCGAAACACATGGCGTTTCTGCTTGATGAGGTCGAGAGTTTCCTTAGTCACCCTCGGTGCTCCATATTTAGCCAGCTTTTTTTGGCATGCCCTATCCAGGGCCGACTGGTTAGACTGCATCAGATGTTCACTAGCAACATCGATGTCTGATATGCAAGAGAGTGAAAGTTCAGTGTTCAGATGGATACGGATATCTTCCCTGAACGCTGACTAGTCAGCTTTCTCCAAGTTGCGGGTAGGTTTGTTTGGATATTTGTCAATGTGGCTGAGTCTTTGATCAAATATTCGTATGAGAGATTCACTGGCTAAAATATAGTCAATAACTGACCCACGTCCGTTTTGAAAGTGAGTTTCCTCCCCTTCATCATTCAAGACGTGAGCTTCCGCCTTCTCAACTACACCAAACAGATGGTCGCCATGAGCGTCGGATTCCTTGCTTCCGTAGAACATGTGCTTGGCATTGAGGTCGCCTCCAATGAGGCACTGGTCGTGGTTTTTCATCATATAGACAATGAGGTCACTGTTGACAAGGAGCTGTGGGGGGCAATAATATGCCACCACCGCCAAATCCTTGCCCCGAAGCTGGTTTTTAATGCCACAACTTCAGCCCCTGCCGAGATATTCTGATGAATATCTATCACAGAGTGCTTGACGCCGTTTCGCACGAGAATCGCGACGCCTTCCCCTCGATTGGTACGATCGAGTCGGTGCATTTTGTACTTGGGAATTCGAAGTTTTTGGCCATCAAGCTTGGTTTCGTTCAGGAGAACAAACTCCGGGTTGTGCTCATATAGGTATTGCTGTAGAAGCGCACGATGGCATCGGAGGCCATTGATGTTGATGTGTATAACATGCAGACCTGCCATGATTAAGCTGTCAGTTGTCTACAATACTCTGTAAGGTGTTCACTTGAAACACTAGTTTTATAGACTTTGCTCGCTTTAGACGCCACGCGAGCAGATCTTTCCGATTGATTGATGAGATAATCGGATGCGCCAAGTGTAGCTGTAAGGCTGGCACAGAGTACGCAGGCAAGGTTAAGAGCCTCCCGGCCTGATGGGGAGGAGCAAGAGGACTGAGCTATGCTTAGTGACCTTGCCGCCTTCTTTGTTACCTCAGTTTTGTAACGAGGGCACACTTTGTCCGAGCTTTTGTGCCCTCCTCCGCAGTTTGCACATTTGACAGCGTCATTTGTGCATTTTTGATGAGTGTGTTCACCACCACACTTCCGGCACTTGGTTTTTGATTGGCACCTACATGTATAGCTAGCGTGGCCATAGGATTGACAATTGTAGCACTATGTGGGTGTTGGCTTGGCTACGTAATCACTTGTTTTGTATTTAGCAAAATCAAGGCCATTTGTTGGGACTCTAAATACACACCATTGTAATTGCGACCAAAAACGCAGCATTACCATTAATCGCAAGCATATACTATACTCGGCGGGCTGCACTGAGTGCACTATGTGAGATATTACACATTGATATATGGACAGGGTATCACTCAATCGCAGTTCAGTTGCAGGATATGGTTTGAAGCAGCAAAAAATTGACAAAAGCTGCCACTGTAGGTTACACGAGAGTTGGTTTTCAAAATCTTCCCGGCGAGAAGAGCTGCATACTACACCCGAATCTTATATCAGATCTGACTTATCAATCTCACTCCTACCTATGTTCAGTGATGTCGAAAACCACACGGTGGGATTGCATTGTGTTTGTATTGCGAAACCAAACACTCTTATCCTTTTGGAGTGGCGATGCTCAAACGTCAGTTTCCATTGTCATGCACAACAACACATTACGGTTACTCGACATTGTGGAGTAAATGCATCACGGTGTGCGCCCGGGGCAAATTCTGATACCCTATACTGTTATAATTAGCCGATCTATCGGACCGTGATCCGACGAAGATACCCAGCGCACCTGCTTATACACCGGCATGTGTTCGCAGATAACCCGACAGATGGCTTTGAAGTTTAATTTCTATATTCCTTATTATTTTACAAGCTTATTATTAGATTTCAGATCAAAGATTGACAGCCCACCTTGTTCGCCGATAAAGCTATTGTCCGTTAAAAGCATGCAGCATCAACAGGCGTTTGCATATCAACAGACCCCGCGACACAGCGATCGATGTCGCCATAGTAGACAGAAAGAGACCAGACCGTTAGAAAATAATTGGGCGCTCGAAATATCCAGGGTATTGCTTGAGTCAATGCTCACTCTCACTATATATCTTTAATACCGTGTAAACAGTTTCCATAGTATGCACATATATTGTATCTGCACTTAAACACGCTGTATATATTAGTCGGATTCCTTATGTCGAAAACAAAAATATTCGCGCGTTTTCGGAATGTTAAAAGCGATCTGAGAACGGTTTCTATACTACCAGATTGTCTATTTTCAGAATCTACCTGTTTCCAGCTTGATATTTTTGTGAAAACAGGTTTTTGTGAGGCTTTTAATTGTGTACCCCTCTATTTTGTTCCATCCACCTGGTAATACGAAAATGTTATTACGCATATCTAGTTCGGTAAGCTGCTTGTTCTGTTCCTGGAAATTGACTGACTCGCTAAAATGCAAAATGACATAAGGAATCCAACTATATTCATGGGTATAAAATTATATTTTTTGCCTCAGCGACCAATCAACAGGAGCTGCTGTCACGGACATTTTCCAAATTGCAGTTCGCGAACTGAGCCATAGGATGTGTATCTTTTAGAACATTACATTGTTGCTTGTGATATTTTTGTCTTTGTAAATTTAATATATGCAACACATGACCATACTAATGCAAATGTGCCTTCGTAAATACTTCATAATTTCGTTGTTGGAATTGCTACCGAGAAGAAATCTAGATAGAGCATCAAAGAACGACACATACTGTTGATTACTACCACACGTTCGATTGTTTTGTGTCACCGGGATCGAACTAGGCTGATATCTATTATTATATAGACAAGGCACGCCTAGTGGCATACATATGACAATACATGCATTATTTATTATATATAATATCGAATATTGCGAATTCTCACACAATTTATATGTCTGGTTTTGTAATATATTTTATTTGCCGCGAATTTTGGAAATCGATCTCAGGTTTCACAATATATGGCAATCTTTTGGCGATGGTAGGGATTACAGCTATAATTAGTTACAACTAATGTCCTCTCTTTGTGATTCATATATTTATTTCTATAAGTCAGGCCTTAAGAAAGACATTTCGGTGAAATTTGAGCAGTTTAATTTGTTTTAATCTTCGATGAAAACGGAAAAAGGAAGTTCACTCAAATATTAGGAATACAGGTCCACTTGCCAAACTAACGGACACTTGTAACACCATTAAAATTCATTAATAAGTAGGCTATAATGATATACGCTATTGCAACAAGCAACGAACAGTATAGTTTCAGATTTACGGTGTGTTCAGGTGTCAATCCGATTGTGCGAAATGAGTCTATAACTATTTATAAATAGAACATAATATTATGCGAGTAGGTTGGCTACTGGGGTATACTATCGACAATTAGTAAAACAGTGGGCAGCCAATCAGAACACGATCAAATGATGCGATATATAATTTACTATCATAAAACGATGAAGGGGGGGGGGTTCTATGCCGAGAGATGACTTGTCGAAGTAATAAAAATGAACACAACTCAAAACTATTCAACTAAAGTCTATATTCAAACCATTTTGAGATAATCTCAAAAATAGTTCAAAATATCTCAAGATATGTAGAGATATCTCAATCGAACAACGTTGAAGCATTTAATGAAGGAAAAGTAAGAAATTAGAATTATCCATAAATGATTTATATCTAACTTTAATTTATTTAGAGATATTATTTATTTATTAGTAAGTTCAATTTAAAGTTTAAATTACGGATATGTGCCGATTTAGAAGATATTCCAAATATCTAGGGATATACCTAAATAATTAGAGATATTTTCAGTTATTTGACAAAATCTTCATATATTTAGACACAGCTTTCGAAATTTAGAGAATATTCAAAATATTTGGAGATATTTTAACTGCCAATAGGCTTATTTTATTCCTTGTACGGTGGCGAAGAGCGTTTATGTGTCATGTGCTATTGAATCTAACTTTTAACGCATGAACGTGTCGTTTATATTGTTATAACTTATTATAACAAGGCAGTCGAAATCAATATATTCTGCGACGAACCATATGCGCTTAGAGAGAACATTTAAGATGTATAGTTACGGATATGCACCCCCCCCCCCAAAAAAAACCTGAGGAATATGGACCGCTATCGTTATGCGTTTGCACAAACCAGCACATGGCTATGCCAAGAGGCGTAACTCTATGACGAATATGACCAGTCGAATTGTAATATCTGCCCGTCAACACTGTTATCAATAGGTATGCCATCACTTGAAATGTATTATAATTAAAATCATTTACTCTTGTTGAATATGGATATTTCTATCTCACATGTTTGATAAAAGTATCATTAAAAAGTAAGATATTACTGCAAAAATAATGTCACAGGATGGTAAATGATAATCAGTACCGAACTTATCAAATAAATTGATAGTGAACCGTAGTGAATCAGCGATCATAAACGGGAGTCTTTGACCATTTTAATTGATTTAAATCATTCTGAGAAAACTAAATGAAGTCTATCCCGCTGTCCATTTGCTTCATTATAGTCCATTTGGCAAAACATCAAAATTCACCATCCCATATTATGTGCACCAAAACAGAGAAAACATGGATTTGACTTATCAAATTAAAGATGTCCCATTTAGTTTTGGTTTTGGTTGGGCAGATATTCATTTCCAATCAAGAGAAATATTAACAGCTGCCGACTTTGTGTGGGCGAGCAATAAGTCCAGTGATCGTCTCTGATAAAGAGCGTCTATACTTTCGTTTCCCATAATCGGTAGATGACAAAGAGCGTTACCAATTAATATGACTATACGTTGGCATTATTCCATGGGGTGATCACGAATAGTTACTCACGATACACAAGGGTTCATTGAAACATTTGGATCCTAATTAGCCTAATTATATCAATCACACAACAAGGAATATGAGAAATCCAACATTCATAATACAAACTACGGGTCTACCACCCCACAATCAAACATAAGAACGTGTTCTTTTGACATAACGTATTATAGATATAAATATGCAACCAACATAAACAATTAAAAAAATGAAGATAGTTGTAAGTTGTCGAGAGGGAACCGGGGAGTATTTTACTGAAGTTGACCATAATATATTTTTTGAGTTACTATAGATGGAGTAGCTTGGCCATTTCATCACGTTCATTTTCAACGAAACTCGACGTGTTCTTTTGACACAACCTATTATAGATATAAATATGCAACCAGCATAAACAATTAAAAAAATGAAGATAGTTGGAGAGGGACCCGGGGAGTATTTTACTGAAGTTGACCATTATATATTTTTTGAGTTACTAGACGGAGTAGCTTGTCCATTTCACCACGTTCATTTTCAACGAAACTGGACGGCATCATGTAGCTTTCCACATTGACCACATTTGGGTGAACCGGAATGTAACTTTGTTCATACCTACATGTGATCTTTTTCGATTCAAGAACATAATATGATATCTGCGGATTATTTGATGCATGTATGTACTTTCAAGTTTTATGATAACAATCAATTCCACATTTAAAATATCTCAAGAGCACCGAAAACAGAAACGTTTTTAGTAGAAGAGCTGTAGATTAATTGGAAAATAAAGCTTAGATGTACATATAAATCGTCTTGTGGCCGTGAGAACCCCGATGAATTCACCGTGTGTCCGATTGAGATTATGATATGCACGATTAACTCATTGACTAATATGCAGCGATTGTTTGTTTTTTAGTTTTTTTTTTAGCTATTTTCTTTTTTGTCCCTTTCTGTTCCAAGATCTGCTAGAATAATTAATAATTCCACACAACACTCCAATCACCAAAATAGCTCATTGTCTTGGCTCTATGAGAGGAAGCTTCATTTGTATCATAATGATAATGTTAAGTTAATTTATATCATATTATAATGAAGAATAAGCAGTCACAAATATTGCAGCCCAATGAAAACAAATATTGATATTAAGTGTGGTCCACTCAAGCAGGGAGCAATACACTGGAATTAGGCCAGTGTTAAGAGATATGGTGGTCAGCTTTAACTTGGTTATGAACCCATGACCCAGAACTCATCTCAGTACAATTTTTCATCGATCAGCAGGAATGACATGAAAATTACCAAATGTAGAACATTATCTGTGGGTAATTGCTTTTCTAAACGAATACAACCAAAATTCCCAAATGTAGAAAATTATTTATGGGTAGCTGCTTTTCTTCAGATATGATATCAGGGATATGTGAGCTGCACTTTTAGAAACAAATATATTTTTACAGAAGTTCTTGAACCTGAAACAAGTTGCATGTGTGTATTGTGTAGCAATGTGGTGATTGAATCGGAGGTCCAGAGCCAGTCAGTATGCTAGAAACTATGGTTTGATGTCTGGAAGGGTGAGGTGGCACTACATGGGTTTATCCCTGTGTTTACATTTTGTATTACTATTTATGTAATACGCTTATCGCTCACACAGCGACACATGGATATAATAGTGACGTTCCATGACAATGATAACTGAGTCAGGCCATGCCTTTATTATTAATTTAAAACAACAAATTATATCGCCACTTAAAAAATATAAAAGAACATGTTAGGAAGCATTGTGAAACCTATATCTATTATTCAGGTATAACTTCGAATCATGCATCTGTCGCCGCTAAATATAACTTACTCAATAAAACATTTGCTCATACTGACTCATATTTGAAATTTCAATCTGTCCGATAATCTTCCCATGGATGCTGAACACGATATTGATTTTTAATGAGGTAAATTGTCCAATTAAGTTCTTTAACCCTGATACAGACTTGACACGTTGTCATGAGCACCATGCATATAATGGTTCATGGCCTGGCTGTAATCTTATTATTATAAGTGGGATATCAAATATAGTAATTTTTTTTTGTAATCATGGAGTCCAACGACTGATACCAACCCTACCTGGACACGGTAATGCCGACATGTTATTTCTTTAGTGCCATAACAATTAGCCCGTTTGTTAACAGAATTCTGTAGTAGGCCCTATACACTAACGAAATAACGCAAAAGTGTAAAGTCGTTTTTGTTTCGGGAGTTTTGTATTCAGTTTTATGGGCGAACAATCTTTATCAAGTGACTTAGCAAACACACACTTGGCTACTTCGAGTTATGTCTACTAGAATTTCTGCATTTGTACCGGTATTGGAACCTCAAACTATTTACAGACCCCCCCTACAGGGAGCTAAATGTGTTCTACATGATATATTTATGTGGATAAGAGTTTATATAAGGTTAATAGTGGGCAAACATGAGTACATTTCAGTGTAGGGTAGGAAAACGTTTGCATTACTCATTTATCCAGCCCCAAACATACCCCACCCCGTCTTGTGTCTGCAAAAAGTCTGCATACCCCCTGCATAGCTCATTGTTTTAATCTAGTCCACTGTCTGATTTCTATGCAAAGATGCTTCGCTGCGATCTCTTTTGATACCTTATTCTGTTCTTAGTCGTGATATGGCCTTGTGGCGAACCGATGTTAAACCCTCAATCAATCAATCAATCAATCAATCAATCATTTAGCGTGGTTGTCGTTCAACTCTTGTTCTTATTTGCTATGTTTTCGAAAGTACGATATACTGTTTGTGTTAACTACATTAGCTGCGTTCATACAATCGTCAGAATTTCAGGATATGTTCAGATTGGTGTGAGAATTTAGAATTTTCAGTAATTCATAACCCTTATTAAACGTTTCACTACATTTGCTTCGAAAAATCGTTTATAGCTCGGGGGGGGGGGGGGGGCATAAACAGTTCGATACACAATGTCCCCCCCCCCCCGGGTGGGTGTCCGGATGCCAAAATAAGTATTCTCCTAGATCATGATTGCAGGTGTTCTGGTCTTCTCTGTTGACTAGAAATGAAGCATTTAATGTAGTGTTGTCCCCTTGGTAGGTGAAACATAGTGATGTTGAAAGGGGTAGGTGTCCTTCTGTGAACGGAAACACATTACATATGGAATAAATGTCTTTTATCAAGATATGTACGCAAAAAAGAATCCGGAGGGACACCTGATAGAACAGGAAAGAAATCTGATTCAGAACCATCAACGCGGACTTTCTGTGTTCTGTTGGTGAGGAATGATGTTATCCAGTTTAATGTGGTATTATCTATGCCTACTCTTTTGAGTTTTAAACTTTGAGAAGTCTAAAACCGCCACATCGGTTTGTTGATACTGTGCAAGTCCAGTATATCATCTGAGTAAGAGTAAATAATTATTTGAGTTTCACAGCTTAGACGTGAGCGGAATCCATGTTGGTGTTTATACAGGAGTTTATTAGAATCGAGAAAGGACATAATTTTAGAGGTGACAATATTGTAACGCACAAGTGGTATATAGGACTACATGCAGTTCCACCTCTCAAAGAATCGGAGGTTAGGAATAAGCCACAAAGTTCCCCAAAATGGGTTACTCTGAAACCACTCTCAACCTGATCCTCCAAGAGAAGGAAACTGCGTGCAGTCAAGGTTCATCAAGCCCTTCACTAAATTCATTATCAGTGTCTCCCCTGTCAGAGCTCTGCACATAGGTCTCCTCACTTCTGAGATTGAAACGATGTGGTATTCTATGATCAAATTGTTTTTTTTAGATAGACTCATTCTGGTACTTCCACTGGCAGATTATACCTATTACAACAACACGATTTCAACACATTGAAAATACAAAACATGACAAACAATTGACACGAAACAGTATATGACAAAACATGTAGATTCGCATCACTGGATCTCAGAAATGTACTGAGATCCCACTGTCTGATACCAAAAATGTAACGCACAAGTGGTATATAGGACTACATACAGTTCTACCTCTCAAAGAATCGGAGGTTAGGAATAAGCCACAAAGTTCCCCAAAATGGGTTACTCTGTAACCATTCTCAACCTGATCCTCCAAGAGAAGGAAACTGCGTGCAGTCCCATATCTCACCAGATACAGTTACAGCCAAAAGTAACCGAGTGGATAAAATATAAAATGACTTAAATTCTGACACCAGTAGGTATTTGTTAAGCTGGACCTACACCAGCTGAGGGTAAGTTGCAGGATACGAGATCCTAATAATTGAGATTATATTAAATTAATTATTTATTTAGCACATAGACTATAATTATATAACATTTTAACAGATGTATATTTGTATGGACGGAATGTTGAATAATTGTATATATGGAAATGAAAATAAGATGGAATATTTTATAAGTTGAATGATCTTAATGAAATGACTATTTATGAAATTATTATATAAATAAAGTGGGGAATGCGTGATGCTACTTTAGAAATAATTTTCCAAATGACATATAGTAATGATTAAACTTTAATGAACGAAGCTTTTAGAAACTTTATGAACTTATGTAAAATTATGAATTTGTGAAAATTAAAGAAGTTATGAAAATCAACGCAGATTTTGTGATAATTAATGAAGACATGAAAATTAATTCAGATTTTTGATTAACATGGAAAATGACTAGTAAACTAGAGGTCAGATTCCATGGAATCAGATATACTTCCATGGTATTCCATCCCATCCCATGTGAGTGTTATGCGTATATAAGTGTTCCTCTTCGTGCGAATGCATATTGGTGCCTTACGATCCGATGGTGGACTTGCATTGACATTTCTAAATTTAATATATATTTTGGTACTGTCTGTCTGTTTGTTTGTCTGTCAGCTAATGCCGGGAAAACAGCTGGACGGGTTTTGACGAAATCTGATAAATGTGGCTACTTTTGTCCAGGGAGTGTTTTGGACGGGTCGAATCGTGACCCCCGACCTGATATTGGTCTTTAAAAAGGTCAATCGAAGGTCAAATCGGCTAAAACAGACGGATTTCCACGGAATTCGATACCTATGGGTACTTTTGTCCGGGGAGTCTTTTGGGCGGGTCAAGTCGTGACCCCGACCTGACATTGACCTTCGAAATTATCAGTTCAAGGTCAAATCGGGTAAAACGAACGGATTTCGACGAAATTTGATACCTAGGAAAACTTTTGTCCGGGGAGTGTTTTGGACAGGTCAAATCGTGACAATATGTTACTTTTACAGTAGAGCGGACATACCTATATAGTATATCGGTGAGCATATTCATGCATTTGCCTTGCTTCTTGATAAGTCCGTTTGAATTTGCGTCATGAATAGAGGGTTTGAATTTGAGTAATATATATCACCCGTTACAACGTTATACGCTACCAGGGTTAAACCGTTCAATATAAATCATTAAAAAGTGTACTAATCTTGCGTTTAGATACTACTTATCACATCCACTCATCGAAAAGTTTTTATCTCAATATATGATTTTCGGAGTAATTTTCCCCATTTGATCTTCGGTGGAATTTTCCAAATCTGAACCCACCCGACACAAACGCCCCCTTGAGCAAACACCCCTCCACTTTATACAACGATCCCAACCCCTGACACCCCAGTTGTGGAAAATTACCTCACCCTTCTTGAATATACCTTACCAAATACAAGCTTATTTTATAGCTTAATTGGAATCAGTAATGCACATGACATTGTTTTCAGTATAATATTGAGACCATATCACTAGAATATTATATACTATGCTAATATATAGCATACAACTTTTATATAATATCATAATTTCTCCCCAATTCATTCACGTAATTTCCAGTGTGATCTTAATACCCACAAATGTCACACATGAATTAATATAATCCCTAATTCCCATTTATTATAATTGTGCCTGATACTATCTCTACCAAACATAATCGAAGCCTTATCTCATAGCTCGAATACTGCCATATAATATGGAATGAGTTAAATATTATATCTCATTACCTTATTACAGTACATTGTAGTACACAATATCATCATAATATTATCTAAATTGAACCAAAAAATGACCACAATATTGTAACATATCCATACATGTAGAGACAAAACAAAAACATAGTGTGCATGTTATAGTTGTGTATAGTAAATACCTAAGCACCTTAAACAATGTTAAACGCTGTTGAACATTCGGCGATTCGACCTTTTCTTGTTTTGAATTCCTATCAACTAGTCAATGTCCAAATAACTCGACTATTTATATCCAGTTATTTTATTTTTAAAGAAAGACTTCTCGAAAATAATCCTTATTTCAGAAACACAATAATAGATCCAAAAATCCGAGTCCAAATGACAAACTTTATTCCAAAACATGGTTCGACTGCGCCGGGAACCTTCCGAATTAGCACAAAAAACAAACACACCGAACAACTGGGCTTTGACATAACTACGGATGTCACACGAGCAAACTCACATAATCAATCGTGTATGCTGAGTGCTAATTATTGATGGAATGTGTGCATTAGCGATCGGTTTGCCCGGCCGAGTATATATCTATATTTAGCCTCACCAAACAAGAAAAACGTCCAGATTTAATAAATGTGCGACTGTTTTATCAAGGAATGAGTTGGTGTCATTTCCACGTAGTAATGTACTGTACACATTCTTGTTATTTTTAATGTATAAAAATGAAACTATTCAGATATAACATGTGCACTACGATTTTTCCTTGTCTTAATTATCTGTATCCACAAATCAGTCCCGAAGTCTACAGATATACAAAAAGCACGGTATACTGTCTACCTAGAGATGGATGCGTTATGAATAGACTATTTTAAAGATGCTGTTTCATAACTCCAAAATATTCTAATTGAATACACACTTAATTGAATTTCCTAATTCGACTAGTTTATTTCACTATACTATATATACTATACATATGCCTATAAGCATGTCGTGTACATCAGCCCATTAACTATCTATCCGATCTTCTCATAATAAAATTTTCACTTTGGTTTTATTTCATCGTGTTGGAAAGTATAGTAATAAAGTAAGAAACAAATGCCAGTCGCAATGAACTAATAAATCTAGCTCGGGCTGTGGCAATCCAAATAACATAACCTATAGTATATGTTGCCACCACTGGACGGTCGGTGTTGTCCATCCAAGCAGACAACGACCTTTAGCCGGTTGTATATGTCTGTTTTCTCCGTTTATGTACTCCACCTTTGTTATGTCTGTATCTCTTTTCTTTGTGCGAATGAATGTGACATCAAAATGTACCATAATATTATATATATGTGTACCATGTGTGCGACTACATAACATGTGTCTGGTTCGACAGCTAGGGCGTCCGCATATCCATAATGAGTAATATAAAAGTTTTTTCTCTGAACTGCCGTGGACTTAACCAAACCGATAAACGCCGAGATGTTTTCCATCACATCCGTAACCTTGGTGGATCTATATATTGTTTGCAAGGTACACACTTCACTAATCACATGGAAAGATGTATTGAAGCAGAATGGGGATGCAAAGCAATAATGGCATCATACTCTTCCCAGGCTAGAGGTGTTGCTATTCTATTTAGAAACAACTTTGAGTATAGTATTCACGAAACATATAAAGACTCTGGTGGACATTTTATTATACTTGATATAACTATAGAAAATATACGTTTAAGTTTGGTGAATTTATATGGGCCCAATAATGATAATCCAGCTTTTTACTCAAACCTAAAAAAATTAATTACCCAGATTGGAAACACGCAAATAATAATGTGTGGAGACTGGAATCTTGTTCAGAAACAAGAGCTAGACACTTATAACTACAAGCTTATAAATAACCCCCATGCCATAAATGAAGTTGTTGACCTTGCCGGCAGCCTTGAACTAGTTGACGTGTGGAGACTATTTAATAAACAGGAAAGACGTTACACGTGGAGAAGGAAATCCCCAGTTAAAATGGCGAGGCTAGATTATTTCTTAATCTCCGAGGACCTCCTTAATCTAACTGGAGAATGACCGGCAATTTTACCCGGGTACAAATCAGATCATTCTATTATTTCACTCTCATTAAACGTCAGTGACATCAAGACTGGTCCAGGGTTTTGGAAATTTAATAATTCTCTTCTGTACTGTAGAGAATATGTTGATTTAGTAAAATCGATCATAGCTGAAAATAAAATTAGATATTCTTACTCCACAAATGTAAACGAAAAGGAAAGTAAGAAAAAATGTTCCATTGGAAAACGACTTTTCCTCGACGCAGTGTTACTTGATATCAGAGGCGCCACCATACGCTTTTCCGCAAATCGAAAACGTGAGCGAACAAAAATGGAGAAAAATCTGACAACAAAAAAAGCCAAAATTATTTCAGATCTTGAATCCAACATCTCTGATGAAAAACAGAAAATAATCGAAGACTTGGAAAAAATAGAAGTCGAAATTGAAGCAATGCGAAAAGAAACAATCCGCGGAACCATGGTTAGATCTCGCGCTAAATGGATAGCGGAAGGCGAAAAACCAACAAAATATTTTCTAAATTTAGAAAAACGTAACTACATCTCCAAAACCCTGACCAGCCTGACAGTCGCGAATGGTAATAAAATCACGAAACAAAACGATATTATGAAAGAAACCCGAAATTTTTACCTTAATTTATACTCATATAGGTCAATGGACGATCGCGATCTAAACTCCCTTCTTAAAGATGGAACATGTCCCAAATTAAGCCCTACGCAGGCCTCGAGTATTGAAGGACCCTTAACCTTACAAGAATTAACAGACGCACTTAAGAACACAAAAAATAATAAAAGCCCAGGGTCATCTGGATACACCTATGAATTTTATAAAAAAATTTGGTCTGACTTAAGTCCCCTTTTAACAGAGTCGCTCAATGAATCGTTTTCAGTGGGAGAACTATCAATCACACAAAAGCAAGGTATTATAACATTGATTCCAAAAAAAGGATAAAAATAGACAGATGCTAAAAAACTGGCGCCCCATCTCCCTTTTGAATACATCTTACAAACTAGCCTCGTCGTGCATAGCGAACAGAATAAAACGTGTGCTCCCATCTATAATCAATCCCGATCAAACTGGCTTTTTAGCTGGTAGGTATATAGGAGACAACACCCGACTAATATATGACGTAATTCACAGGACAAAGCAAAAAAATAAATCTGGCCTACTACTCCTTATAGATTTTGAAAAAGCGTTTGACACTGTTTCCTGGTCATTTATAAGAAAATGTCTTGATCTTTTTAATTTTGGAGATGCCATAAAGAAATGGCTATCAATTTTGTACGATAATGCCAGCTCATCTATTCTGATTAATGGTCACATTTCTCAGAGCTTTATGTTAGGGAGAGGCTGCCGCCAGGGTGACCCAATATCACCGTATATTTTCCTCCTCTGTGCAGAAGTCTTGGGGCTGATGATACGCCAAAACAATACAATTAAAGGGATTTTCCTCGGCGGTTCAGAGTACAAAATAACACAATATGCGGACGACACGACGCTCATACTTGATGGTCTGAAAACAGTCTACGTGAATCGTACTTAACACTTGACGAATTTGCTCGGGTATCGGGTCTGCGCATAAACCCAGAAAAATGTCAAGCAGCATGGATAGGGATAGGGTCACCAAATAAAATACGACATGTTCTTATAGAATTAAACCTGTCCACTGTAAATACTTTCAATTTTCTAGGTATACACTTCGACACTAATTTAACAAACATGAATATAAATTACAATTATAAACTCGAAGACATAGAAAAGACCAAAAACATTTGGAAACACAGACTCCTGACCCCTTTAGGTAGAATAACCGTTGTCAAATCCCTCATCTTACCAAAATTGACACACCTATTTATAACTCTCCCAAGTCCAGGTACAACTTTTTTGAAAGCCCTAAATACCTGTTTATATAATTTTATTTGGAATTCCAAACGCGATAGAATAAAAAGAAAACAGTTATGTGCCGATCATATGCACGGAGGTTTGAAGATGATTAATGTTGAAAACTTTGATAATGCCATGAAAATTACCTGGATACGACGCTTGATTTGCAAACAACCAAAGTGGGCTGCATTGTGTAATACCACACCTTTCTTAAACGACCAACTATTTATAACGTACCATGCAAGTTATATTGTAAAGCAAACAAACAAGTTCGCAAATCCATTCTGGAGAGATGTTTTCAGTGCATGGTGTAAATTTATGCGATTAAATAATTCAAATACTACTATTATGGCCTCAACTATCTGGAATAATCCGAACATAAAAATTGGAGGTTCATCAATCAACTTTAAATCGTGGAGAGATGCGGGAATATTTTTTATAAACGATTTATTCCAATCAGATAATACATTCCATACCCCACACACATTATATGCAATGTTCAACATCCGAGTCGATTTCATAACAATCAGCAACATAAAACGTCAGATTATGTCATTGGCAAGTTCACTTAATCAACCATTAATCCGTATACCCTGCCCATACCTACCTAATAATCATACTGCGATACTCCGTGACAAAAAGGGCGGACAATTATTTTACAAAGTTCTAGAAAGTGGGAAAATTATGCCAAATTCATGTCAAAAATGGGAATCCGAAATTTCCGAGAAGATAGAAAATTGGGAAGAATATTTTAGCATGCCCTTTAAAACGACAACCGATACGAAATTACAGTGGCTCCAATTGAGAATAAACACGCGAATTATCGGTACAAATAAATTTCTGAAGGTGGCTAACCTTCGAGTCGACGACTTCTGCAATCGATGTCAAAATGTACAGGAAACCATTTCTCATATTTTTTGGTACTGTCCCCATGTACAAACCTTTATAAAAGAAATTGAAATATGGACGGAAAACAACCAGTTTCCCATTGATCTAACAAAGAAGAATATTATTATCGGTATAGATCACGAATACAGAAAGTCAAAAAGTAACCTCTTCCTGCAAGTGATGAAACAATATATATACAGGAAAAAATTCACGCCCACACAACTGTCGCTTCGCTCATTCCTTTGCGATCTTAAATTTAGGTATGAATGCGAGAGATACAACGCAAAATGTAACATGAACTATGACTTCGATAACCAGTGGATGACACTTCGAAATGCCTTAAAAATAAAATAATAGACTGAAACGCCGATATTTGCAGACTCAAAAATACACCCGACCTTTAACAGTGACCCTGAATATCACACAAAACAAACTGAATTACCCGATACCCGAGCGAAAGATATCTATCCAATTTAGTTACACTGATCGTTTTACTTTGACCAATCATATTCTACAATAACTGCAATAGATATACCTGCTTACTTAAACACATCACAACACTGTATACTGGCTTACGTACCACCGCATTAAACTCGCTCCTACATTAGCCCGTTTGGATTTGGGGCTAAAAATCGGCTAGTGATATACTACAGAAGTATACATATTTATGATATATAGCGTTGTCACGAGTAAACCGTTCCATCTGAAAATTAGAAAATCGCCCTCTGGATGCGCGTGAACACTAGCCATCAGATGTACTCGTTATAAAAAAATTATCTCGATGTTTGAATCCCCCCCCCCCTTGCAATTTTCGTGGAATTTTCCTAAAGTCTCAACCCACACTGACACGCATTCTCCGTTGGGCATGTTACATTTATAGTATAGCCGTCAAACTTCTGGGACGTACATAAAGTATGTCAACGTACATGCTACGACATTATCTTGCTCTTTAACCAGCCGGTTTGGATTTGGCTGGAAAAGTAGTTGCAATATTTCCGTACCCCGTAACGCGGAAAGTACTGGGTAAAAACATTTTAAGCGGTATATTCGAGTCCGAATCTCTTGTCCAATTCGGAATATGCAATAACAAAATTTGAGCTTTGTAAATAAAAAATAAAACAAACATTGGTTTATTCATCCTGGTGTATAGTGTGTCCATTTTTATGGGCGGTAATTCCTTAGGAAAAGCTCGGACACAAGTTTTGATGCCGTTGGTCTGTATGGCATATCGAGTTGTGCATACGGTCCAATTTTCGATGCTTTGCTCCTTATATTTTCCGAGATAATAAAATGACATGTTTTCGTATAAGGGGAGATAACTCTGCGAAGAAAGCGCGGATAATATTCGTTATGCGACTAAGGCATAAAACTCATTTGCCCCAACATACTTACCAACTTTTAGTTTTCTACTGCTAATACTTTCCGAAATATAGTGATTATAAAAGTGTGCAGTATTTTAATAATAATAGTGAAAAAAAAATATATTTTTAATTTCATTCCGTGGCGAAGCGTTCTGGCGACATCGCGATACCTTCATTTTCAGTATCCCTTAGATGCCTACGTTCCCTAGAGATTTCACGGTCCTCCTCCAATTAGTTTCTGAGTATTTTCAGTAAAACGGAAAACGGCCCCAATAGAAAAACAATATACTTCCTTGGTTACACCATGGAAGTATAATAATAGAGCAAATATTGAGATGAAAGAATCGCAGTTTAGTAATACAAAATGTTCAGTTGTGTGACCATATGTTATCCTGGCTTTTGTATGTTCATCTGAAGTGTATGGGAGTGACCCCTTCCCTGCCTCGAAACTGTGTGACGGGATAAGCACATTGTCAATCCCGGCTCAAAATGCGAACTTTGAGGGTCCGTAACTTCGTTATTTACCAACGGATTTTAAAACTGTTTTCAGTTTTGTGATCTGCTGCTCTCAGAGATGCAATGGTATGGATTTCATCTGATTCAGAGACGAATAACATTTTGAAATTGACAAGCATATGTGCCCAAATTTAAACTTTGAGGGACAAAATCTCCGACATTTTCCAACGGATTAACGATCTGTTTTCAGTTTCCTATTCAGTTTGTATGGTAGATGTTATATTCCAAGTTTCATCTGATTCTGAGACCAAAAAAAATTGGGACCTGGGACCACCCCTCCCCAAACCCACAATACTGAACCGAACCTGGCAGATTTTGGCGCACCACTTGCGCTCTTTATTCCGATCACACCAGCGTGTGATACGGCTTTTAATGTCGGATACTTTCAGAGGAGTTGCGGTCGTTAGCAGATCAGGGCAAAAATGCGAATTTCCAGGACCAACAACTCTGGTGTTTCTAATCGGATTTCAAAATTTCGTTTTGTTGCATGATCAACTTCACTCATGGAATGCGCATACCTTAATAGACTACTTTCGTTAAGAATTTTTTTTTTTCGAAAAATTTGCCCCTACCCCAATGTAAAAATATATGACCGGACCTGTCCAGTTTTTGTTTTCGCAATGAACTGACAACTACCAAGAGGACTGCGAAAACCGAATTCGGTTATCTACAATTATACAAAAGAACAGCTGAGTACAACAAATTTGAGGTTTGCCTATATATGGGCGGTAACTCCTCAGGAAAAGCTCGGACACATGTTTTGATGCCGTTGGTCTGTATGGCATATCGAGTTGTGCATACGGTCCAATTTTCGATGCTCTTTCGTATAAGGGGAGATAACTCTGCGAAGAAAGCGCGGACAATATTCGTTATGCGACTAAGGCATAAAACTCATTTGCCCCAACACACTTACCAACTTTTAGTTTTCTAATGCTCATACTTTCCGAAATATAGTGATTATAAAAGTGGAGTATTTTAATAATAATAATAATAGTGATTTTTTTTTTTAATTTCATTCCGTGGCGAAGCGTTCTGGTGACATCGCGATACCTTCATTTTCAGTATCCCTTAGATGCCTACGTTCCCTAGAGATTTCACGGTCCTCCAATTAGTTTCTGAGTATTTTCAATAAAACGGAAAACGGCCCAATAGAAAAACAATATACTTCCCTGGTTACACCATGGAAGTATAATAAGGTTTGATATATGTTGCCCATTGTATTTGAATTAAATAGCTGAAATTATGTATCACAATGTTAAATGACTTGAAGCTGAATTATTATTAATTTGTGATACTGCAGAAAAACTTATAATATAGCTGTGAAAAATATGTGATATAGTTAAAGACCATTTAACTTAGATTATTTGAATGAAATAATTAATATTTCATTCACAAATTTTTTTTATGGGAATTAGAAAGCTTCCCAAAGAAATATAAAAATGAACTAAATTTTAGAATTTTTTAAGTTTTAACCCCAGCCTAAAAGTTATTTAAAAGCTAAACATTTAGCAAAAACTTTTGAAATTTGTGGGGAAATAGCCTAAAATTTTCAAATATATATTACGCAGAAAATTAAATAACTTTAAACGTATTTACAACAGGCCGGCACAGAAATAACACTTTGATGATACGATACAACACAAAACAATTACACAACATATGAACAAGGCACATACACCGATAAATATTTGAGCTCACTGGTTGAAGTTTATATATATTTGTTGTGGTATTGGAATATTTAATAACGAGAACTGTTATGGAAATCTGATAGAATCAAAGACATTGTATGTTGTCTTATAAATAACCTTTTAAACTCCCTTACATAATACGGTTGCCCACATATATTTTGGAGATTTACGAATGCGACATATAGTTCTAGGCGCGACCCAGATACTATATAAATGAAGACTGTCCCTACAGTCAAACAATAGCGAACACCGGTGATCATGTGGATTATGCATAGAGTATATTAAAATACCACTACAAAATTTTTTTTATGAGAAATATAATAAGTGAATATGGTTTAATATGATTGCATATTAAGACACGACTTCGCTTATTTTAAAGCTATATGAAATATGAACTTTTTATAAAACTTTAAATATTAGATGAACTAACTTAGCTGAATTAATGGCTAAGTAATGAAAAAATGGGAATAGCTTAATAACTTAAAATGTTGCAGAAAAACCACTTACTAAAGAATAATAATGAGATAGGTGAATATGTGAAATAGGCATAGACTTGATTAATGCCTTAAATATAAAAAGTATGTGAAATATTAAATGGTAAGATTAGGAAATGAGAATTTATTGGCACCATTTACATGCCAATGAATAGGACTACAAGGGCTGACAAGTACAGAATCCACAGGTGGTCACCTGCAATATATGTAGTCAATGCAGATTGATGATATGACATATATTTAATACTTAGTTTTACCAGAGAATGATACTTCTTACTTACTGACATTACTGGAACAAAACCTAGAGCGTCGTAGTAAATTTTGTTCCAGGGTTCTGCACCGTACTGTATGGCTTTGCTAAAATTTCCTAAACTGCCTTTAAACTGAGCACTTAGACTAACTTTAAATTTATTTACTTAAAAAAAACTATTTCCCTAATAAATATTTTATGAATAAAATACAAGTGGGAAGAGTACCTTGACTAAACCCTATCGGTATAATACAAGGCATACAATCCAGTCATCTGATGTACATAGACCAGTCACTTCTGACTTTGGTCTGATTTGAAGCCCACTTGCCATTTTATCTGCCACCTCAGGCTTATTTATTTGGAAGGCAGATTTCTACAAGTGCTGATGTAACTGACTTATATGTTGATGGATTTTGACCACTTCAGGTACTGTCACCATCAACATGTCTCTTCAGACCGTCAATTACTCAACACTTAGTCACTTCAGACATATCTAGAATTTCTGCGATGCACTGAGACAGGGATAATAGGCTACTCACTTAATGATTTTTCATGCTCAGCCATCAAGTCACTTCTGACTGAGTCGGATGGCAGAGTTTTATGTGTGACAACTTCTGGTACTACATTGCCTAAATTTCCCAAAAAACTCTAAGTCAAACTCATCATAAATAAATACATGGCTAAATAGAAAGATGCAGAAATTTGCATATAAAATATCTGTCAGTCTACTTCACATGGAACTTTGAACCACTTCTGGTCTGAACGTTCTCTGTAAGCAGGGTGCATGTGTTTGTCACTTCTGACATAATGCACAATTCAACCAACACGAATAAAGTGAAACTATGCCATGAAAAATTACCAAGTTATAAATTACTTATTAAAAGGTTCTACGTGCTCATAATTAATTATTTAAATAAGTTTAGACAACTTATGAAAGTTTTAAATAAGAACACCTTACTATACAAAGTAATATACCTGTGCCTTAGAAACTAAACAACACTTTCCTAGAATAAACAAGACTATGAAATATTTGATGCAGAACCTTGATTTACAAATTTTTAAGGCTTAAATACTAAAAGAATCTGCATATAGTCTGCAAGCCAATGAGAATGCTGGAATTTTTTAGGTACATCTGCAGGCCAATGAGAACGCTTCTGCGAACAGAGCCTTGCAGAGAAGGGTGTCTGCAAGCCAATGAGGACGTTTCTGCGATCTCGTGCATGCAGAGTAAATATAGTTCCATTGCGTGCGTGAATTACGCATCTAAATAAATATTTATTTCACATATATTTATTATGCATAAGTAATTGAGTGACATTTATGTGGAATACATGATCGTTTGTGAAGTCACATTTTTTAAAGAGCAGACTACGTAAAACCGGAAAGTTTAACCAGCGCTTACTTCCCCTGACGTAAACAATATGGCTGCGCCCATGAAGTGAAACATGTGTGAAAGTTGTTGATGAATTTTTGTGAATAACATTGTGAATACGTAACGTGACGATGTGAGGTTTGGCACAAATGAAGATGGCATAATGATAGGTGAAAGCAGAACGAAAAGAACGATCACGCTCTAATAGATAGAAAATCGGAGATCG
This sequence comes from Siphonodentalium dalli, assembly GCA_032622095.1. Classification (NCBI taxonomy): domain Eukaryota; kingdom Metazoa; phylum Mollusca; class Scaphopoda; order Gadilida; family Siphonodentaliidae; genus Siphonodentalium; species Siphonodentalium dalli. Next base: position 112,601,492 of record CP136062.1, on the reverse strand, counting down.
AACGTATATTGGACAACTCGAAAGACACAAATAATAGCGAATTATTGAATGAAATTTCTAATATAGACATACAACTAACCGCCAGTAGAAAGGATAAAATTGCCGGACAAATGATTCGCACCAAAGCCAAGTTCATTGAAGATGGAGAGAAACCGACGAAATATTTCCTAAACATGGAGAAGCGACAATATATTTCAAAAGCCCTAGCTGAAGTACTGGACCAATCGAACCGCATAGTTACTGACCCCGAGAAAATTATGGAAACTACTAAAACTTTTTATGAGGATCTTTACTCAACAAAAACAAACAATGCTGTTAAGTACGAAATCCCACAAGACATAACCTATCGATCTCTAACAACGAATGACGCTGCGTCCATAGAAGGCGAAATAACATACACGGAACTTACCGAAACACTTAAAACATTTAAAAACGGAAAATCACCCGGCCCAGACGGTTACAGTGTAGACCCAGATACTATATAAATGAAGACTGTCCATACAGTCACACAATAGCGAACACCGGTGATCATGTGGATTATGCACTGAGGATATTAAAATACCACTACAAAAAACTTATTTATGAGAAATATAATAAGTGAATATGGTTTAATATGATTACATATTAAGACATGACTTCACTTATTTTAAAGCCATATGAAATATGAACTTTTTATAAAACTTTAATATTAGATGAACTAACTTAGCTGAATTAATGGCTAAGTAATGAAAAAATGGGAATAGCTTAATAGCTTAAAATGTTGCAGAAAATGCAACCAAAACTTACTATGACTTAGCCCCATTACCGGCCAAGCATGAAACCACTTACTAAAGAATAATAATGAAATAGGTGAATATGTGAAATAGGCATAGACTTGATTAATGCCTTTAAATATAAAAAGTATGTGAAATATTAAATGGTAAGATTAGGAAATGAGAATTTATTGGCACCATTTACATGGCAATGAATAGAACTACAAGGGCTGACAAGTACAGAATCCACAGGTGGTCACCTGCAATATATGTAGTCAATGCAGAGTGATGATATGACAGATATTTAATACTTAGTTTTACCAGAGAATGACACTTCTTACTTACTGACATTACTGGAACAAAACCTAGAGCGTCGTAGTAAATTTTTTTCCAGGGTTCTGCACCGTACTGTATGGCTTTGCTAAAATTTCCTCAACTGCATTTAAACTGAGCACTTAGACTAACTTTAAATTTATTTACTAAAAAAAAACTATTTCCCTAATAAATATTTTATGAATAAAATACAAGTGGGAAGAGTACCTTGACTAAACCCTATCGGTATAATACAAGGCATACAATCCAGTCATCTGATGTACATAGACCAGTCACTTCTGACTTTGGTCTGATTTGAAGCCCACTTGCCATTTTATCTGCCACCTCAGGCTTATTTATTTGGAAGGCAGATTTCTACAAGTGCTGATGTAACTGACTTATATGTTGATGGATTTTGACCACTTCAGGTACTGTCACCATCAACATGTCTCCACAGACCGTCAATTACTCAACACTTAGTCACTTCAGACATATCTAGAATTTCTGCGATGCACTGAGACAGGGGTAATAGGCTACTCACTTAATGATTTTTCATGCTCAGCTATCAAGTCACTTCTGACTGAGTCGGATGGCAGAGTTTTATGTGTGACAACTTCTGGTACTACATTGCCTAAATTTCCCAAAAAACTCTAAGTCAAACTCATCATAAATAAATACATGGCTAAATAGAAAGATGCAGAAATTTGCATATAAAATATCTGTCAGTCTACTTCACATGGAACTTTGAACCACTTCTGGTCTGAACGTTCTCTGTGAGCAGGGTGCATGTGTTTGTCACTTCTGACATAATGCACAATTCAACCAACACGAATAAAGTGAAACTATGCCATGAAAAATTACCAAGTTATAAATTACTTATTAAAAGGTTCAACGTGCTCATACATAATTATTTAAATAAGTTTAGACAACTTATGAAAGTTTTAGATAAGAACACCTTACTGTACAAAGTAATATACCTGTGCCTTAGATACTAAACAACACTTTCCTAGAATAAACAAGACTATGAAATATTTGATGCAGAACCTTGATTTACAAAATTTTAAGGCTTAAATACTAAAAGAATCTGCAGATAGTCTGCAAGCCAATGAGAATGCTAGAATTTTTTAGGTAAATCTGCAGGCCAATGAGAACGCTTCTGCGAACAGAGCCTTGCAGAGAAGGGTGTCTGCAAGCCAATGAGGACGTTTCTGCGATCTCGTGCATGCAGAGTAAATATAGTTCCATTGCGTGCGTGAATTACGCATCTAAATAAATATTTATTTCACATATATTTATTATGCATAAGTAATTGAGTGACATTTATGTGGAATACATGATCGTTTGTGAAGTCACAATTTTTAAAGAGCAGACTACGTAAAACCGGAAAGTTTAACCAGCGCTTACTTCCCCTGACGTAAACAATATGGCTGCGCCCATGAAGTGAAAAATGTGTGAAAGTTGTTGATGAATTTTTGTGAATAACATTGTGAATACGTAACGTGACGATGTGAGGTTTGGCACAAATGAAGATGGCATAATGATAGGTGAAAGCAGAACGAAAAGAACGATCACGCTCTAATAGATAGAAAATCGGAGATCGAACGTATATTAGACAACTCGAAAGACACAAATAATAGCGAATTATTGAATGAAAATTCTAATATAGACATACAACTAACCGCCAGTAGAAAGGATAAAATTGCCGGACAAATGATTCGCACCAAAGCCAAGTTCATTGAAGATGGAGAGAAACCGACGAAATATTTCCTAAAAATGGAGAAGCGACAATATATTTCAAAAACCCTAGCTGAAGTACTGGACCAATCGAACCGCATAGTTACTGACCCCGAGAAAATTATGTAAACTACTAAAACTTTTTATGAGGATCTTTACTCAACAAAAACAAACAATGGTGTTAAGTACGAAATCCCACAAGACATAACCTATCGATCTCTAACAACGAATGACGCTGCGTCCATAGAAGGCGAAATATCATACACGGAACTTACCGAAACACTTAAAACGGAAAATCACCTGGCCCAGACGGTTACAGTGTAGAGTTTTTCAAATTCTTTTGGAAAGATATTGGAATATATGTATTGAACTCGTTAAATGATGCTTTTAAAAAACAGGAAATGTCAATTACTCAAAAGCAAGGTATCATCACCCTCATTCCAAAGAAAGACAAAGCTAGACAACATCTTAAAAACTGGCGCCCCATATCCCTCTTAAATATTACATATAAACTGGCTTCAGCTTGTATTGCAAACAGATTAAAAACTGTTCTTCCCAAAATTATTAATGAAGATTAAACAGGATTCCTATCGGGAAGATATATAGGGGATAACACAAGACTGATATATGACATAATTCACGAAACAGAGCGGCATAACATACCCGGGATGCTTCTATTAATTGACTTCGAAAAAGCTTTTGACACAGTTGAATGGTCATTCATTAACAAATGTTTATCGCAATTCAATCTAGGTGACTCAATAAAGAGATGGGTGAACACCTTCTACACAAATATACAATCTGCAGTTCAAGTAAATGGTAGCATATCTTCATATTTTAATCCATCCAGAGGCAAGAGGACCCACTATCACCCTATATATTTTTGCTGTGCGCTGAGGTACTGGCCACTATCATAAGACAGAACACAGATATTCATGGTGTAACACTCGGTAGGACAGAGTACAAGATTAACCAGTATGCTGACGACACCACACTAATTCTTGATGGGAGCGATACTAGCTTCCGTGAAGTTCTTAATGTATTGGACTTGTTTGCCAGAATGTCTGGTTTGAAAGTTAATATTGATAAATGTGAAATTGTTTGGTTGGGAACAAAAAAGAACCGTGGATTGGCACCAATCCCAAATTGTCACATTAAGGTATCAAAGACTTTCACGTTGTTAGGTATAAAATGTTGTACTAATCCGACAGAGACCCTGCAACTCAACTACATGGGGAAGATTGATGAATTAAAGAAATCGATAAATAAATGGAAATATAGATGCTTAACACCCCTTGGTAAAATTACTTTGATAAAATCTATTCTAATACCAAAATTTGTCCACTTATTTATGGCTTTGCCAAATCCAGATAAAAAGTTCATAGACGAAATGAATACCATTTTGTTCAGATTTATTTGGAATGGAAAACGTGATAGAATAAAAAGAATGCAACTGTGCGCAGAATATGAAAACGGTGGTTTAAGAATGGTGCACCTAAAATATTTCATCGACTCATTAAAAATAACATGGATTCGAAGGTGCATAACGAAAACAACTCAATGGAAAAATTTGGCACCAAAACAAATAATAAATGACCCTCTATTTGCGACATATGGTTCAAAATATATAAAAAGATGCGAGTCAACTATTGGGAATCCTTTCTGTCTTTGTAGCCTGGCGTAATTTCTTGGACATAAAAGAGCCTCGATACGACATGACACAAACAATCTGGAACAATGATGAACTGTTGATCGACGACTCAACTTGATAAACGTCGCTGAGTGGAAGGACAAAGGCATAATATTCATAAATGATATGTTCACCGAAGGCAATAAGCCACATTCCATCGAAACTCTTAGAACTAAGAACAAAATCACCACAAACTTTATCACTTTACACGTCCTAAACAGACAAATTAATAGGTTATTAAAACGGACCGATCAAGCGATCGTCAGGGTTCAAAATCCAATCATTCCTGAAAATATTGTATCACTACTTCAAAATGAGCGAGGTTGCAGAACTTGTTACGATGAATTCATAAAATCAACTAAAATAGGACAGTCATCGTCACAAATAAAATGGGAAAACGAATTAAGGTGTTCCCTTCACTGGAAACATATATTTTCATCACCCTTCAAACTATTAGTCGACACAAAACTACGCTGGTTTCAATACCGAATACTGACCAGAATTTTAGGCACAAACAGACTTTGGAACATAATGCGAATTCGGTCAGATGGTCTATGTCTCAGATGTAACGTCGCAAATGAATCAATTTCACATATTTTCTTTGACTGTCCACTCGTAAGAACGTTTGTAAATACCATTCAGGCCTGGCTAGATCGCTATCATCTGGGCATATCGCTTTCTCGGAAAAAACATTCTTTTTGGGATTGGTGCTTTCAATAAAAACAACAAACTAAACTTTCTTATACTATCAATTCTGAAATATTATCTGTATAAAACAAAATTTAACCCCGACGAACTCTCTCTGAACATACTCATTCGAGAATTTGAATTACGATACAAATCGTATCGATATATTGCACTGAATTCCGACAATCTAAACCATTTCCAACTCGAGTGGAGGGACCCAAATGAAAGCCACCAAGAACAATAGTGCACACTCATAACTAACTTAGCAGGGAACATAGTTATCTTGAATAGTATATAGTCCGAGTTTACAATATCAGATTCGGCAAACAAGTCCAAAGTTCATGAACAAATTTGAGACAGAATATAACTGGTATATATATATATATACGAGTATACATGTATGCATACTATGTCTTTAATATATCAATGTGTGTGCAAGGTGTGTGTGAGTTGTGTACGAATGTCGAACCCCCCCCCACCGTCTATATATCTATGCAATCGTTGTTATCAGATATTGTTCTGTACATAAATGTGTAATATAATGAAGAAAAAAAAATATTATAAAAAAAAAATCAAAAAAAATGATAGGTGAAACGGCTAAGTATGAATGACTAAATATTTGAATTATGAGTTTGATGATGAAATGCTAAATGCAACATTTACGAAATGAGTTAATGAAATGAGTTAAGGCAGGGCCTTTACAATGTGTTCGAGTTGTTTGCTGCGGATACAGGTAAGAGAGATTGGGCAATAGATTTCAGGTTTTACCTTGGATTCTTTTTTGAAGATTGGGGCAACTTGAGCAGTCGAGGGTTACCTCACCCGACGAAAGAGAGTGGCGAAGGTTTGTGTTAATGGGTGAGATTTCCGCATGTGTTTCCTCGAGGAATTTTGGTTTGGAATAGATCAGACTAGATCCCCTTAAATCGGGACCGATTTTTCAAGTTTGATCTGAGTTGAAGGGCATCTTAATGTTCATGTCATTCCAATCGACAAAAGGCCATTTCAATAAGAATTGAGAATTTGTTCACGCTCAGTGAAGCAAGAACACTGGAATTTGAAGCAATGAGCACTCATACTGTGTCAGTGCCTCCATAAATCTGTTATATATCTACATAAATAGTTAGGTTGATCAAAATTGTTAATCCTATTAAAAGAACACGAAAGACCAGCAATTTTGTTTCATAGCAGCTATTAGAATTCTTGTAAATCTTGTTCAGTGTCTCGTCTTGTTTTGTTTTTTTATTGTTCGATTTGTAGGCTGATGCATTTCAGGTGAATCGATTCAGTAAATAATTTGATTTGAACTGGCTGTCAGAACACAAGTATTAAATATATATTTAAAATTATGGATGCACGGATTCAGTATGAGTGTTCATTGCTTCAAATGTGCTTAATTCAGTGAGCGTGAACAAATTCTCATTTGTTTTATCGAAATGGCCATGTATCGATCGGAATGGTACATTGAGATGTCCCTCAACTCAGATCAAGCTTGAAAATCGGTCCTGATTTTCTCCCATGTCGGGGTTCGAATCCGTGTCTAGCCCCGATTTTGCGTAATTTATGAGTTAGTAAAAACTAACTTTCGACGCGCGATATATTTTTTAATGGCCTCGTGCACGTAAATTATTAAGTTTAGATCGAGAAATCCATCAGGGCAGTTGTCCGGTGTATGTTTTATGGTAGGATAATCAGGGGGAGGGGGGGGGGTATGGAAAAAAAGCATGAAGCTTAAAAGATATGTTGCTTATTTATAGGAAAACTTTTTTGGAGGGGGTGCCGGGTGGGGAGTCCTGTGTCAGGATAAAATCAGGTTTCCATGGCAACGGCATCAAATATTTGGAGAAACGTTTAAAAAGCCAGCTGAATTATGTTCAAAGAAATTATGTTAACTCATAGTGCCATTACTGGTCCATCAAACGAACTGAGCCACTATGCCATATAAGGTCAAGGTAAATTACTAAGGTCATGGTCTTTGAAAAATTGATATTTTGGTCTATTTTTTATAATTGTCTCATATTTGGCTACCCCTAGTGCCTTAGACACTTCACCATATGTGGCTTAGTTATAGCGGAATCTTTTTGGAGGGAGTGCCCATGTGAGGGATCATGTATCAGGATCAAGTCTGGTTTCCATAGCAACGGCATAAAATATTTGGAGCCTTGCGTTTGAAGAAATGATGTGAACTCATCGTGTCATTAAATGTCCAGCAAACGGACTAGGCCATTGTACATATATGGGCAAGGTCATTTGCTAAGGTCAAGGTAATTGGAAAAAAGGTAATTGTATATATATATTTTATAAATTGTTTCATATGCCGCTACCCCTAGCACTTGTGTTTGTTATAAAAGCAATCCCCTTCATAATACACAAACATTTGAACACCATCGCCACGTTCAGTATTATATGATATACTTGATACAAGACGATCACAGTCAACGTGTCACAACATTTATAGTTCATATTTAGTCACATTTTAAGTACTAAGTTTTATAGTATTTGAGGCAGTACTTAAGTCACGATACATTACCCTTCAGAGACCATCAGACCAAAATAAACACGATTTTGTGACTTTAGTAACTAAAGCACTATACTTCACAAATATGTTGCTTAGTTACAGTGGGAACTTTCTGGATGGGGAGTGGCTGCATGTGTCAGGATAAAATATGGTTTCCATGGCAACGGCATAAAATATTTGGAGAAAAGTTGAAAAAGCCCACTGTGGAAACCCGATGAGCCTTGTAGTTATTAAAATACAAAATTCACGATCCAACTTAAATGACCACCAGACCCAAATAAACACGATTTTATGACCATGTTTACGTTTATACTAAATCATGAAACTTCACATATAGGATTCTTAGCAACTTTTGGGATGTGGTGTCCGATGGGGGAGTCGTGTTTCAAGCGTCAAATACCAGGACAAAGGTCAAATACCAGAACAATGTCATAATGGTCAAATAACGGCTGTTTTGTTGTGGCTAAATAACGTAATTGATACTATATGCCCCACAATTCCGTTCAACCATCGCAAAGCTGCATATTAGTGCCCTAATGTTTTCAGCCATTAGGATAGTCCACAGATATCAAGGTTACTTACGGGGGAAAATGGTTTCTGGGACCAAATTAGGATATATTTTAAAACACGACCATGCCGAGTCAATATGCCACTATTATTACTCTATTCTCACATCTAGCTGGGATCAATGCACATACCTATTTCTTACATACAGCGGGTCCCTTAAGGGATGTATTTCCTAATCCTTACAGATAGCGGGGTCCCTTAGGATCGCATGAATTGTGATTATAGTATCTAAAGCACGAAACATGGCATATTGGTCTAGTGACTTCAAGCTGAACATTGTTGGAGGTGGTTGCGTAATCTATGTCAACAATTCCCCCTTATACTTTTATCATTTGTAGGCGTTTAATTGAAGTATGGGATATATTTAACTTTCTCGGACAGCATGGACCATTTACGAAACCCGGCTGGCAAATAACTTGAACAACCACAATTCTTGCATGTTTTTCATTGTCTCATTCAAATACCCAAGCGAACTATGGAATGCTGGGATCTGCCACTAAAAGACAGCGGGGTACGTGTGGTAAAACGGCTGTGCTATCAGGTGATCAGTTTATTTCTCATGAACCTACACATAACATAGGTATGGAGATAATATCAGTTAAGTATATACAATATGTACATAATATGCATGTGAACTTCCGGATAATAAATGTTGTATTACACGGATTATTACAAAACCTTCGTCGGTACATATGTTTAACACTGTAACACGTATATCAAGATTGTAAATATATATAATAACATATAAATAAATAGATTTGTTGTATATGCTAAATATACATATTTATATTTATATATTAATTACTATGTGTATGCGTATATCGGTAGACCTACTGTTTTTGTACAAATTATGATATTGCTTGTTCTACCTATTGTCTAGCTGAGTTATTCTGTCATTTCTCGATTTACAAGCTTAATAAATTCGCACAACTTCCGGAGATGTGTTTCATTGTCGTCATTGAGTAAATCACTCATCAATATTGTATTAGGACGTCGGCCAGTTAACATTGGTAACAATCTGCTCCGGGCGTTGGCCATTTTTGTGTACACGAAAAGATAGTGAAATTCGTCACCAATGACCCTTGTATCGCATAACACGCAAGTGCGGTCAACACTGTCAACAGGCAGTGTGTAATATTATGAATATATGAACGAGGATAAGTTGCGCACGAATCGATGGATCGGGTGTCATGCATGGTACAGTCCATGTGACCTGCTCGTATGTGCCTTTTTTGCATGCTTTGGATTCTCTTATTATAAACAAGTTATTACTGAGAATTGTTGAAGGCTGATACACTCGAGGCGTATGCGTGCTGTCGGCTAGCCCCACTCGAGATGTATGTGTGCTGTCAAAATAATCGTCAGCATTATGGGTCGAGTGCATCCTTAGACATATGCGAATGATTTTTTTACAACTCTGGTTGTGATATGTTTTTGTGATGACAAAAATATAATCTAGGCAAATTCTTGGCGGACTCTCGTTCTTCACACCCGTGTCATAATGACCGCATTGTCCATTGACCGCATTGTACATTGACCGTGTTGTACATTGACCGTGTTGTGCTCGTATGTACGATTAGGGAGGTGTCTCAAAACACACGGATATTGTTCCGATTACGTTTAGGGTGTACTATGCCATGACATTATGTGCAGGATCTCTTAAAGTGTGCGCATGTTCTAACTGTAATATCTGCTAATAATCGCCTCATTTTGAGTCGATAATGTGCTGAAAATAAGAGCATTTTAGTCACATTATCGACTCATAATGAGGTGATTCTGAGCAGATTATGTGCGGACAATGACACAAATAATCCCACCAGGACTGTTATATAAGGTGTGCGCTCTTCTAACAACTATTTTTACTGTAGCCCGCGCCATAAAACGGAATAACGGATATTAGTCCATCATCTGCTTATTTTATAATCAACTAATACCTATTTCACATTATATGTCGATTATGTGCGTATTTACGTGAAGGTATGTTGAGCCATCACATTGTGTTGTATACATTAAATCGGTTTGTATAAAACACTAGCGGTCAGATGCTCGTAGCCCGTTTATATATAACCATGGGTATATGCGAAATATACACAATGAAAACACACTCCACAGTTTGGATCGATAAGCCTTGCCCTGTGTATTTTGATGTTGCGTTTTTTTGACAATCGGTCTTCCGTATCATTTCTACAACACAATTATCGTCTTACTTTCAGCACGACGTTACCGTGTGATCGCCACGGAAGCGTTTTCATTCAGAGTATGGTCAATATATTGCCGCCGGTGCAGTGTATTCTCGGATAGAAAACAAATAGGCCTATGTCGAAAGCAGAAACTAAGTCGCGAGTGGCACCTCTGGTTGAGTTTGGGATATTTGGCACTCAGGACTTGGCTAGATGGTTTTCGTTTGGGTGGTCTCCACCTTGGAATTTCCAACTGCACCCCACCCATTGAACCACATCAAGCTCACAAGTTTGCGTAATTCAATTTGCACACCCCGGTGCTTTGATTTTCCCCAAAATAATTAATGTACCCTCACAGACTAATAGATGGTAGCCTATTATAAATGGACCAGTAGTCTTGTGGCCACTGGCCATGCAGGGAGATGAAAAGGATGGTTCGGCCCAGTATGGGATTAAAAAATCCTAACATCCTCTAGTGGTATAACGCCAGACAAATTTACACCCCGATTTATTTATTCTTAAATGAATTAGCAAGTAACTACTGGCAAGGGCACAGAACACACGGGTCGGCCGATTGTTAGGCCCCGATGTGAGAACATTTTGAAAATCTGAACATGAAAATTGCACAATCCTAGCATCTAGACTGCCCTCAAGCTTTCCAATTCGGGGAAAGTTTTAACCTGACGCTCACCCTTAGGTTTGAAAATTGCCAACTGATGCCCATTTAGTCCAGAATTTTGCAAATGAAGGGGAAATATGCAAATGTTGGTCTAAAAACAACAAATTCGTCACTAAGAAATTGTTGGAATATCAAACTACGAGAACAATTTCAACCTAATTTTGGTGTGAATTTTCCAATTAATGTTGGATTAGGTTTGACTACAGTTGGGGGTTAAGACCCCTGCATAAACACCCCTGTCAACACGCCCCTGCTTGGCACCCCATGCTAAGAGCGCGGTCTTGCATTCACTGAAGACGAGAAATCATCGATACTAAATTATGTTGGGTGGCATCCGTAGAGGAGTCAGGGGGCTACATCCCCACCCCTGTCGGGGAGGGATAGCCACCCCGTCGATGAGCTCAGCAATGGTCAACCCGGTAGCAAAAGCCCGCTCACTGTCGGGGAATCATATAGTCCATGCGTCGGGGATATCATGGCGCCACCTCTGTTTGAAATCATATAGAAATTTTAAAGGAGAAGACCACATATAGAGCAGAAATCAGGGGAAAATGAGCTCTCATAACCACAAAACTACACTAAAGACATCCAAATGAACCCAAATAATGCAGTCGCATATATAGTATATACATGGTATCGGTCTGTTGGCCTCTCTATGTCATATAAATACTTTTTCTAAAACCCCTTAAGCCAACTCGACGTGCGATTTCCCTGCGCTCCTGATGCCCAAATTCTAGTATAAAAAGTGATTCTATTTCAGACAAAGTTCAAACAGTAAATATGACAAGGCAAGACATAGAAACAGCTAATCTCATTACCAATCTAACAACACCAGTGGAACATGATTACCTTTCAAAGCAATAACAACGGGCACCAGGTTACGGACAACCACAGGCATGGATAAATACACGGTCAAAAGAACGCGTTTTTTTTGTACGTTTATATCTAGCATATACCCATGGTTATATATAAACGGGCTACGAACATCTGACCGCAGATGTACTGATACAGACGCTCAGTCATAATTATTTGTGTATAGTACCACATAGCTATCACTTATCAATGCTGGGACACTATCCTTAATTGGCCGATTGTATAAAATAAGATCGGAGGACACAGGTCAAATACCAGAACAATGCCATAATGATCAATAACTGCTGTTTTGTTGTACCTTTCAACCAACGCAAATCGGCATAGGGAGAGAGAGGGGGAGAGAGTGTGTGAGAGAGAGAGAGAGAGAGAGAGAGAGAGGGGGTCCCTTATGAATCGCATGAATCGTGACTATAGTATCTAAGGCATATTGGTCGAGTGACCTCAAGCTGAACATTGTTGGAGGTGGTTACCCGGATGGGATGAGATTGATCAAGGTCAGGTCAACATAATCTATGTCAACATTTCCCCCTTATACTTTTATCAGTTGTAGGCGTTTAATTGAAATATAGGATATATTTAACTTTCTTCGACAGCATTGATCATTTACAAAACCCGGCTGGCAAATAACTTGAACAACCACAATTTTTGCATGTTTTTCATTGTATCATTCAAATACCCAATCAATCCACGGAATGATGAGATTTGCCACTAAAAGACAGTGGGGTATGGCAAAACGGCTGTGCTATCAGGCAGTGTGTAATAATATGCATATAGAGCACCAGGACTGGTATTGAGGGAATATGATGCTTTGCGACTCTCAGGATTTTTCGAAAAGGCTACTGGCGTAATGTGAGGTCGCAGCCGTGGACTATTTCTACAAGATAGTCAATTGATTACTGTTGGGTAGCTCGCCTGACTGTAAAGGTCGCTCGCCTGACTGTAAAGACAGAATACTCGGACTCCGAATATCACAACAATTAGTACATGCAAAATCACTTAAGAACAAGTAGTTCTAAACACTAAACAGGGACGTCGCTAGAGTGTGTCCGTTGAGCAGTGGGGTGTCGACCTTGAAACTTTCAACTGCAAGCCCGACCCCCCCCCCATCCAATAAATGGTAAAAAAAAGTGCGAGTTTCCAGCAAATAGGTAGTAGTCATATCTTTTATTTTAGTGGTACCGTTTCCGTGACAATGTTCTACGGAGTAGTTTTATACGGAATGGGCGCAGTTTTGCTTTCATTAAGATGGTGTCATAAACTCATAACTGATCAAGAAAGTCATAAGTTTACCGATTTTACATTTTGATTAAAATTATGTCTCCTGCATCTAGTTCTATCAGAAATTGTAGAACTTAAGTACTGCTAAATAATGGATTTTAACAATCCTGCAAATAGTGTGTCTGTCATTTGTAGAACGATGTCCCCAAAGGGTGAATTTAGTGACGCTATCCCGCTTAGGTCTCATCTTCTGGGAAGGACATATGGTCTCAAATTATCATTGTTTTTAGTTACTATTTCCCTTCTCTTCAGTTTCTATATCCCATAATTTGCAGAAGATAAGACATATACTCGAGGTGACAAATGGGTGAATATCACCAACTTCAACTGGGGAACCTCAATCTGATCGTAGGTATCCCATAGCATTTGTGGCATAAGCAGAATGAGGACCCCAGAGGCTCGCCGTGCGGGATAACGTCACCAAATTTACCCTCTGGTGACCTCATTTTGAAAATGACAGACACACTACTTGCAGCCTTCGATGTTAAAGATGCACGGTGCGATTTGACACCAAATTAGTCGAAACGTCAACCATTTTCCGCTTAGCAGGCAAAGGAACAAAGAAAATATTTGCAATCACCATAATATGTATTCCCCGGCGTCGCGAAAATCCACAGAGAATCCATCAGTATAATACTTGAAAAGCGACTACAAAAGTTCGTAATTGAGAACGATATTTCCTATCCGGAGCAAATCATTTCATACCCTGACCAGCTCGTATCCTCAAAAAAAGTCAACTCGTAACCTCCAGCTGAGTCAAGTCGTAACCTCATGAATTATTTCGTACCCTCTGATTTTATTTAGGTTATAGACCCACATCGGCTTGTGTAGAACAGGGTACGAGATGACTCAGTATATCAAAGTCGGTGAATTGACTTTGTGTCCGAAATTGTAAAATCAGTGACCCGGGGTACGAGTTGACTTAGTTTCAGAAAATTGTACCCAATTACGATCGCGAAAAGTGTTGTCTTCGATGTTTTTCAAGAGCTATCTATCGTGAAAACGCACCAACCTATGAGATAACCGTTCAGGGGCAGACGGTTTATTTAATAGTTCCCATTATGTTTGCATACTCAAACGAAACAAATTTCAACGATGAGATAGGACTGCAAGGAATAAACATATTTACAGTTAAACAAAATCCACGCGGTTATCTTATAGGTTAGCGCGTTTCCAGGATAGATAACTCTTGAAAAAAGGTTCGAAGACAACACAGTCAGCATTACTATCTATCGCTGGTTGTGAAACTGAAGCATGTTCGCTTTGTCGGAGACGATTTTGGAATATTTGGTAGCTGGACAAAATATCAAAACGTATACGAAAACTACTTCTTTTGAATGTCGATATCTGAGCATCTAAACGTTCTACCAATGGGCCCATGAATGAGTACGACTCACCATTTTCTAGTAGTGTTAGTATTATAGTATCGGGTTGGGTGGGGCATTTTTAAGCATACACGACAGACCGTCGATTATTTTTATTATTGGCATAACAATAAACAAAAATAGTATTCAATAAACAAAATAGTACAGCATATATTTAGATTGAGCAATTATGATATACGATAATCTATTATATATTTTGGAAGATATGTGTGTCTGTGTGTCTGTCTGTGTGTCTGTCTGTGTGTTCGCGATGAACTCGAAAACGGCCCACCCGATTTCGATGAAACTTGGTATGTGGGGGTATTTTCGGCCGGGGACGAACATAGGCATATTAATTTGTCCGTGCGACGTCACCTTGACCTTGAAATCGGGTCATTTCAAGGTCAAACGCCCGAATATCACGGGATTTCGATGAAACTTGGTATGTGGGGGTACTTTCTTATGGCGAGTCTCATAAGCATATTCATTTGCCCGTGCGACGTGACCTTGACCTTGAAATCGGGTAACTTCAAGGTAAAATCGCCAATTTTGATGGGATTGCGACGAAATTTGATACGTGGGGTTAGTTTTGTCCACTGATTGTTTTTTGGACGGGTCCAATCGTGACCCCGACCAGACCTTGACCTTCAAAATGATCAATTCAAGGTCAAATCGGGTAAAACCGGATGGATTTCGACGGGCACGTTTGTCTGGTACGTTTGTCCGGGAAGTGTTTTTGGACTGGTCAAATCGTGACCCCACTTGACCTTGACCTTCAAAATGGACAATTCAAGGTCAAAGCCCGGACGAAGTCGGGTCACCTTCTAGTATACGATAATGAATGGATATGTTTCTGTGGAAGCATAAATTCGATAGCATGAGTCTGCATGCCATTCTGTTTGGTCGCCCTACGGCTTTACAAGCCCAATGACCAAGCATACATCTGAATAAACTAAACCCTATATACGTGGTGCGCTATGGATAATATGTACTCAACGCCCAATGATGAAGCATTTTATTTTTCACAATAATTAAAGGAGACGACCTGAACTATAACAAGCTGTTGCTAGATCGATATATAATTTTAGGCGACCTTGACAATACCCAATATGAATTTATTCGAATTTAATGCACGCTATCATTACCAGTATTTAAAGCACACAAATATAGTTCTATTGCATATTTACTTTGTGGTATATCGTATGCAGTAATAAACGTTAACCTTGGCATATATAATATAGTTTGATGTGTCAGGTTAACTCTGTCAGTACATGGACGTGTTAAACTGGTCAACAGTTTCTGCCCGACCTGGGCATAACGTACTGATTTATACGACGTATGTGGGACTGCTGATTAACCCTTTCTATACTAAATGGGTTCTCCCAAGAAGTTAAAATTTGTATATAGGAATTGTCTATTATTGATTTGGAGGGATCATATGAAATATGAGCAGGCGACAGATAATATAATTGCAGAAAGAGTTCTATTTATTGAGGGAAACATTTCCTACGGGAGAAATATTCACCAATGAGTGTTTGGTACATGTAGAATGGGTTACGCTGCGATGTTGACAGGGAAAATAAACAATGTTCTAGATCGATAATGTCACTGTTCGGTTCAACAGCGAAATCCGACTACCCCGAGAAGATATTGTCCGTATGGAACGCGTAAGAACAATAGACGTTTTAAAATAGTGCTGCGCTAATTGTTGCAAAACGACATTGTATTCAGATATCAGCACACTCGGCTGGCTAAGGCTGATAGGGGTCACTATCACCAAAACAAGTGTCAAGGGTACACAGGTTTTTAAAATGTGCTGAATGAAGGGTACACATGTTTTGAAATCTCATTATAAAAGACGTTTAATTTTCGTGTCTGTCATGATTTCTGTTTGAGAATAACTGTTTACTTTCCAATAAAAATTTAAATGAACTGAAAACAAACTGCTTATGGTTGCCAGACTTTCAGGAACAGAGTTAAAGTAACTATGCTAGTGTCGATTACAAACCCTGTGCACCCTTCAGCACATTTTCAAAACATGTGTACCCTTCAGAACTTTTTTTTTTGGTGAGCGTAACCCTTACTAAGAAACTTGAAAAATAATTGCAATCACCACCATTCGTACGGCACAAGCATAGCAATACTACACAGGCAGAAAACGCTAAAACGAGTACAACATATCATATTGAGAACGCTCTTTATTATCTACCGCGTTTGGGGGACGGGAGCATGTGCGCTCTTTATAATAGAGTCTCATTGGAGTTTTTGCTTGGCTGACAAAAATAAAAAAAAGTGTTAAAGCTCCCTCTTTATATCTGGCAACCAGAGCCTCCCGTTAATGAACTCCTTGTTCTATATAATTACTTACTTGCACAGAAAACTAAAATATGGTGGTTTTAGGGTGTTCAATAGGACAGGGCAACTCAACGGTGGTTTGAGTTCATATTTTGCAAAAGGGTGGACATGACACTTTAGAATTTTATAAAAAAAATAGCGATTTCACTTTGCCGAACCATAATCATAACTAAATAAGGACCTATCATAATCATAGAATGCATTGCCGATGACCAGTTTAATCGTGCTTGGTAAAGCATTAGGCAGCTACTGCATGCAACGGACATTTGCCGTCAAATATTATCGCGGTAACGCATTCCAGATACTATATAGGACAGTTATGCTGTATGAAACCGGTCGGCCATATATGCCAGAGCCACGCCATACATATTTCAGCGCATGTAACATAGGGAGGTCTTCAAAATTGAGCGAGAAGAACGGTTACATATATATGCATGAACCCATAACTGAAACACTATATACCTACTAGTAACGTTAGAACACTACAACGTCATTATGGGAGGGGATGGTTCCATAAACGAAAACAAGACTTATACTCCAATCCCATTGTCTCAATGCGTGTATGTGAATATTAGACTCATACATGCATGTATTTAAAACATTAAATATATTAAAACTAAACCCTACATGTATATAACTGGATCATTTCGTTGCTCAAATGAGCGGTAACGTGTAACTTGTCTATGTTATGGAGATATTGTTTCTAAAAGAAAGACGTCAATAAAAATAAAAAGTAAAACAATACAATACAATATCACCCGTAATGTCAAAAATTTCAACAAATGTTTCTAATTTTGAAGGCCAGGTCTTAGGAACTGCGGATAAGGACACCGAATATAAAGAAGTCTTCGGATAATGCAAGACTGCTCAACTATCCAATTCATCTATACTAGTACAGCGATATCGGTTGATGATGGATGATTTAGCTCTGATGTTGGCATGCAGAAGAAAGATACACGGTGTTAACCCGTTACCCAACAAAACGCCCAAATAAAGCTTCAACAGCCTAAAATATCTTCGGTCTGTCTCAATTAACACCATACAAATATGGATATCATTGGAACCGGTTCATTGTGACCACATTGTGATGGTTACAGTTATGCCCTGTGCCAACGCATTCTCTTATATATGCGAGTCGACCATAGGTCGCCTCGCATATATAAGAGAATGCATTGGCATAAAACAATTCTTTTTAAACACTTTTTACCATTTTTTCTTACATTCTTGAACAATTTTATAATTTTTTCTTACATTTTTTATAATATTTTCTACATTCTTTGACAATTTTATAATTTTTAATATGTGTTAAGCCAATGCATTCTCTTATATATGCGAGGCGACCTATGGTCGACTCGCATATATAAGAGAATGCATTGGCACAGGGCCGTTCTGTTTGGTAAAGGGTTAATAACATTCTCGTTATTTTCAAGGTATAATTATAGTAGTTTTCGCTGTGTTTGTCAGTCCACGGGAAAGGCGAAACACTATTGACAACAATATTGAGTATTCCGTCTTTATTCGTTGGGTAGCCATGAAGTATATACTGGAATTTTACCGCCGATTCAAGATTAATTTCATTTGTTAATTGATGCAAATTGACCGGGGAATACTCTTCATACACGATTGTTATTACAACGATTCGCACAGCCGTTAAAATGTATTTACTAAAACAGCAGTTTATCATTTGAATTATAACGTATGCCATTAACATATAGTTCTGTTAGAATTCGAGCAACAGAATTGGACAATGTTTTGTTGCTTCACAACGAATGGAAATACCTGACAATGTATGGCAATATGCATTCATAATATGCGGCAATATTGCACCTATTCTGACCTTAACCCTTTACCCAACAGAAGGGCCCTGTGTCAATGCATTCTCTTATATATGCATATATGCATATATAAGAGAATGCATTGGCTTAACACATTAAAAATTATAAAATTGTTAAAGAATGTAAGAAAAAATGGTAAAAAGTGTTAAAAAAAGATTTTTGTTAGGCCAATGCATTCTATTATATATGCGAGGCGACCTATGGTCGACTCGCATATATAAGAGAATGCATTGGCACAGGGCATAACTGTAACTATCACAATGTGGTCAAGGAGCCGGTTCCAATGATATCCATATTTGTATGGTTCTATTGAGACAGACCGAAGATATTTTAGGCTGTTGAAGTTTATTTGGCCGGTTTTGGCCGTTTTGTTGGGTAAAGGGTTATATCACGTATACGCTGTCATGGAGGCATAATCAAATCTCAATCTATATCAGAGATGTCTATCTTACCAATATTCACCTCTGTTACAGTACCGATCAACCAGTTCAGAAATGACGAGTTTCTTGTGACTATTTTGTCTACGTACACTATAGTATTATATGCATTATATCTCATATTGCATTGACATGTGAATGGTGTATTTTACGGAGACCGCATTCAGTGAAGTAATGACTCAACGCCAAATGTGTTAAAAAAAATCGAGAGATCTTCTCCTTCACCCCTTCACCGCATTTACTTTCACGAATTCAATTGTTTTGCACGACGCGAGTTGCATGTTCCGCAAACTAACTCGGTGATAGTATTAAGCTGCTTTCACATACATGCGCTTAACGAATGCTTTTACGGATGCGTTAGGCGGACGTCCGCGTTATTAAGCTTTCACATACCTCCGTTTACCTCTGCGCGTACGCGTCTGTTAGCGGATGCGTGAAGAATTATTTGTGTTTACATATTGTCCGTTCGTCATGGATTCCCCCGGCGACGAGGACGTTTAGCAATATAATTTGGTAATAAACCCCATGATATTGATATATTTAACAGAAATACCGACATACCGAATGCTGAATTATGGTATAGTGAATATTGAATCTATATTGATGTTGACTTGAATTTAGCGTCAGTTAAAACATCTGATGAACTATACCCTCCCCAAAATAAACAACAAATACTATACACACTGTGTCACCCTGCCATCATGCATGAACCGAGAACTTAATTGCCTTCATATTATCCATGTCCCGAGTTCTTCATGTTGTTTATAATAGTTTCCCATGAATTTTGGGACATCTGTGCATCGTGGGATCCAATATTTTTTAGGATTGAAGAGGTTTTTATATTTCCGTACTGAATCTATAAGTTTCTCGTCAAAACAAGCGTCGTACCTATTCTTTTTAGGC
The DNA here is from genome assembly GCA_032622095.1 of Siphonodentalium dalli. Taxonomy (NCBI): domain Eukaryota; kingdom Metazoa; phylum Mollusca; class Scaphopoda; order Gadilida; family Siphonodentaliidae; genus Siphonodentalium; species Siphonodentalium dalli. The sequence continues at coordinate 112,581,328 of CP136062.1, read as the reverse complement.
ATGGTATACCTGGTATACCTATGCTCCTATATGCGACACTGCCAGCAAAAATGCTAACTTCCCACAAAACCATGGCATTCTATGTCATTTAATGTATATTTTGACCTATACCTGCCATCACAATTATTTGATTCTTGTTTAATTTGACCCAATAATAGATAACATGATGCCAGCTACCATACGCCCCCACATATAATAGCATTATCATTCGTAAACACCACAAAATATCTGCGGTATCTCCCATGATTACGATATCGCACCGAATACCCCTGTCCGCTTGTGCGCTTAGCGGATAGGTTTTCGGTTTGGAGCGAAAAGTTATGCGCGCGCGTTTTGCGGATGGTGTGTGAACGCCCTAGTGATAACATTGGAGACCGAAACGATGCGCGTACGGATGCGTAAAACGCATGCGTTAAGCGCATGTATGTGAAAACAGCTTTATACTAATTTGATAGCAGAACGCATTTAATCGGTAAGATAGACAACTCTGGTAAGGATTGGCCGAATCTAGCGGACATTCTGTCTCAAAGAACCACCATTCCGCGATGTGGGAACTAGTCAGTTGGTTAACTTGTTCCTCACCCAGCGCATTCCACTCGAGGTAAAACCGCGACGCAACGCTCTTGTTGCACCTTGACTATACACTGGCTTTATGAGGCTACGTGGCTTCACACAGCATGACGGCGACCATAACATAACATAATCATAGAACCAGCGTCTACTCTGATTTACGCCTTGTCGTTTGTAGAGTATAGAGCACCAATCGCCAATAGAACGGAGCCCGGAGCACGCTCCTCCATTTTAAAGGTTCATTATTCTTTGCCATCTTCTCGATACGTGTACTTCCTTATTGATCGAATACTACAAACACTAACAGCATCACTATCATAGCTATACGTTTCTGAAGAGATAGATCCCTTCCTGTAGTTTGGAGAGTCAAGCTCTCCTCCGAATGTTGCGCGATTATCTCCCCCGACGGAAGTAACACTAAACGCCGGCGAAATGGACCCATCGCGCATGTCCGGAGAATGTACGCCTCTGCTTTGGGCAGACACAACAGAAGGTTCTTTAACACCACCTGTCGTGTCGGAAGTTTGTTCGACGATCGTTTGTTCAACTGAAGCCTGTGCGTTGTCACTTATTGAATCTCCACCGTCGTCTATTTGACCATACAAATCCTCGTCGAAAAACTGAAGAATTTTAGGTTCGTATTTTTCGTCACAATCAGTCGTATTAGGACAATTTGACGTATTTTGTTTGGTATTATCAGCTACAACAGGAGAGTTAGACGTTACCATGTCATCTGTATTTTTGCTATGCGTAGTATCCGAAGCAGGCACCGCAGTTGATTGACCTGATTGAAAAACACTGTCTACTTCAGAACCTCCATCTTTAGTCTCTTCAAAACGGGAAGCGGCACGTGGTTCCTCCACTGGAGGTATGTAAGTATCCTCATACTCAAACACTCCTAATCCGTTACAATCCGACGACTGATTGCCAACCTCAATCTTATTTGCACTACTGCGGTCGCTTCCTGGCTGATCAAAGGAATTCCCTGTTTTGTGTGTCATTGGTCGAGCCTCGTTATGAGACCTAACATCAGAGTCATTTTCAGTTTGCCTGCAGGGGTCCATATCCATAAAATGACTGTTGAGTTTATTCTGGCTGTTATGCGTATTCTCCGAGAGACTCTTGTCTGGCTGCAGAGGTGCAATCGAAAGGAACTTCCCGCCTGCGGCGTCATAATTTGCTCCGCTAGGTTCATCGCTAATGTCGCTAATGGAAGCTTTTTCCGGAGATTCCATGATCCATTTGGCTACCGACGAGGTCCTTCTGCGATCTACAATTAAAATGTTGAACTTGTATAGGAATAAAGACAGTTATATAGGCAAGGCATATATAGCATGCACGATGCATGCACAACACGTACATGAGCGCAACTGTTTTATTCGATATATTGGTCCAAACAGTGCTTAGTGAGGTCGACGGAGGAAGCTAAGTTAGTTAGTATCGATATATGTGACCAAACAGTGCTTAGTGAGGTTGACGGAGAAAGCTAAGTTAGTTAGTATCGATATATGTGACCAAACAGTTCTTAGTAAGGTCGAGTCAGCTAGGTTAGTCGGTATCGATATATGTGTCCAAACGGTGCTTAGTAAGGTCGAGGCAGCTAGGTTAGTCAGTATCGATATATGTGTCCAAACAGTGCATAGTAAGGTCGAGACAGCTAGGTTAGTCAGCATCGATATATGTCACGTGAATGTGTCCAAACAGTGCTAAGTAAGGTAGAGACAGCTAGGTTAGTCAGTATCGATATGTGTGTCCAAACAGAGCTTAGTAAGGTCGATGCAGCTAGGTTATTTAGTATCGATATGTGTGTTCAAACAGTGCTTAGTAAGATCGATGCAGCTAGGTTAGTCAGTATCGATATATGTGTCCAAACAGTGCTTAGTAAGATCGATGCAGCTAGGTTAGTCAGTATCGATATATGTGTCCAAACAGAGCTTAGTAAGATCGAGGCAGCTAGGTTAGTCAGTATCGATATATGTGTTCAAACAGTGCTTAGTAAGATCGATGCAGCTAGGTTAGTCAGTATCGATATATGTGTCCAAACAGTGCTTAGTAAGGTCGAGACAGCTAGGTTAGTCAGTATCGATATATGTGTAAAACAGTGCTTAGTAAGATCGAGACAGCTAGGTTAGTCAGTATCGATATATGTGTTCAAACAGTGCTTAGTAAGGTCGAGGCAGCTAGGTTAGTCAGTATCGATATATGTGTTCAAACAGTGCTTAGTAAGATCGAGGCAGCTAGGTTAGTCAGTATCGATATATGTGTCCAAACAGTGCTTAGTAAGATCGATGCAGCTAGGTTAGTCAGTATCGATATGTGTGTCCAAACAGTGCTTAGTAAGGTCGAGGCAGCTAGGTTAGTCAGTATCGATATATGTGTATCAACAGTGCTTAGTAATGTCGACGGAGGCAGCTAGGTTAGTTACAGTCTGGGTGAACGTCGACTCTATATTTGAAATATAGAGTCTGGAGCTAATGTAGCCAAAACCATTTCTATTCAGCGAAGAGCTTCCCCAAAATGACGTCACGGATTTTTAAAAATACATCGATGATTGACAGGTGTCCCCACGTGTTGTTTGTTGTGCTTCGCCGACTCATCAACCCACAGAAGGCCTGTGTCGCGACATTAAAACTTACAGAAGATAATATTTGTCGTGTGTGCGACTATTCTTTTTTCGGGAGATGAACTCGCTGCATCAACGGGAAAGCTGCATCCGAGAGCAACAAATAAGGTCGTCATCAAAAATGATGCTTTAGAACTATTTAAAAGCATAAAATTAAGTCATTTCCTCGGTGTTTGACTTTCAGATGACTTTTTTTTTACGGCAAATAATTTGTCGATTTGCAAACCATGTTACAATAAAGTAAATCAAATACACGGACATGAGTAAAGTTCTATTTATATTTATGGGAGGCCAAGTTGGTACCATACGCAGGCCTATCTATCAGGTCCAGCACATCCTTCAAATTAATCGGAATCGTACCGAATATATAATTTCGAAGCCATTTTTTCTGTCTCTGTTGAATTTGCAAGCCTCGAAATTCCGCTCTGTTACTATATTTAGAGCATTCGGCAAACCTCGTCGCGGTCACAGGTCGAGCAGTTCAGCCGCAGAGGTCACATGTCGAGGAGTTCAGAATGATATTTAGAGGTGACACTATGGGAGTCTCCGCCCATTAACACTTGTTTATCAACCCATACGGTTTCATTGGACGGAAAATAATTTACGCAATCAATCAGATTACGGAATCCCGAGGACTTGGAAATGAGATAGCGATGTTATCCGTCAGACCTAATATTCAATGTTGTAATGAATATTTAGGTATGAGTTTACTCAGACTGGGTTAGTTAGTACCTTGTTGGACTGTATATTAACGATGTACTGTCTGATTTGACACCAAATTAGTTAAACCATTCAAATTTAATTTTCAGCTTGCTGTGCAAAAAAAGAAGATATATATGTGCTATGGCCATCGTTCGTATTGTATCGCTAAAATACACAAAACAGTTCTTCAATTTGAGTTTAAAATAAGTACAAAATATCATAATTGAGAACTCTTTTTATTATTTATTGCTTTTGGTCGACGAAATCATGGACAATCTTTATGAGAGACGGACATTGGATGTTTTGCTAGGCTGAAAAACTTCTAAAAAAATTTAAAACTTCATTTGAAAGTCGATACCTGCCCACCAAAACCTCATATTAAAGGCACGGGCGGCGTTCGTTGTTGAAATATTCTTATTTGTTCAAATCGCCATCAACAGAAGGAATATTATGCCAAACATAACCAGCGCGTAAATAGTATGTCGTCAAGACGACGATGGTGTACGTAAACAAGAACCTGCTCGTGTTACAGAAGTTTTGCTTCTGTTTACGTAACACCGCGCAATTATATTGGTTAATCACACACAAATGATATAAACGCTCTTTATTATTTCCATATCAGGAAAACAGTAACAAATAATGCTCTTTGTGTTTACCATATCCGGATCTAAACAAAAGCCAGGTTCTGTAACATTGTTTTGCTTTTGTTTACATAACAAAGGAAATACATTTGACAATAACATACTGTTTATGGCATATTTATGATTGGTATAAGAACAAGGTCTGTCTATATTTTACTATTCTTTAATGCATGGGCTAATGTGTCTATTCTAATTCGTTTTAGTTTTTCCCTATTATAATTGTGGTATATATGACGTATTTATTATATGCTTGCCTACAAAATAGCGGAAAATTACCGAAACGTAAATCGTCGTATGTATCTCTTATGGAAGCTAAGTGAGAAACGATTTTGTTATTTCATTGTAGTTTTTAGTTATTTCACTGTATTTTGCAGAATGATGTCATCACTTGAAAACGGTTTGTTACCTATCAGCTGATCGGTGTAAGAAATTTGGGTCAACCGGGTGTTGCTTCCCCTGTATTGTTTAATTTGTTGTGCTATTAAAAGTGAAAATGCTAAATAATTGTTAGCAACTCTAAACATTAAAGATATATTATGTACTAATTCGGGTGTGCGAAACTAGTAAGTTAGTACTCAGGTACTATGCCAACTTGAGGAATATAGCATTATAGTAACATCGCCGAAACTTTCAAACAAATCGACGTTACCAATGCATAGAAAACATCGTCTGAACAACGCGCAATTGTAAATATTTACTTCTCGATTCGGGACGCAACTATCTGCGATAGGCTAACGAAAACGATTTCGCCATCGAGAGTCACTGTATTTAATTGATGTATAAGAATTGCGGTGTTTGTTGTCAATTTGGATATAATATTTGTAAAAATTACTACTTTGAGCAAGATTATTCTCCATTTCTATTTGATCACCTGCCGGAGTGTTTCACATCACTTTAGTAACGCGCATATAATAAAAAGAATACCTACAGTTTTTGTTTGAATACCTGAAACTTCTCATTCGTGCCTGGAAAGAAATATCGAATTTTCGATATTTCTTTCCAGATACTCATGAGATATTTCGATATTCAAATAAAAACTGTAGGTATTCTCTACAAATGATGGATTTATGGTGTCAAACCGGGTATGACATCTTTAACTGGGAACAAGGGTCGTTCACGTGAATTCGGTTACAACTGTCTTGGTTTGTATACATCGGACGTAAAGTACAGTTTAATAATACACTTCATCTCAAAGTATATACATAGATAACACGACACAAGTGTGAGAACTGGATAACGTTATTGAACGAGTTTGTTGTGATGCGATGGTAAAACGAGAACCGTAGGTTTGCGATATATCTCGTGGAACGACAAACGTTGTTCTGTGTTTATTGCACCCCTGAAATACTTGTGAGTTATGTAGACTCTTAATTTAGTCAAAAATAAGTCAAATTGCAGTTATTTTGAAAATTGCTCACCGTATCAACCCTCCTGTAAAAATTATGGCAAACACACTACATTAGTGGATGAAACATACCGTGGTGCCAGAATAATTCTTTCGACTAACTCGATTGTAAACGCTGTCCAAATCAATTTCGTAAATAACAGAATCAGGGATTTATGTCTATACATACAGGTAGTCATAGTCAGATAAATGTCTACAAACCTGCGTCAGTGAAGACTGGCCTCTGTTCATCTTCCGGCGCTATCTTCGGTTTGATTCTGGCTTTTATTTTGGCGGTCAGGTCCAACTTAGTCAAGAACATGCATATTGCAACCACAAGTAGGGTGACCAAGGACAACACAAACCTGAAAATAATGAACAGTTGATTCTGTATAATGAACGGTGGATGTAATGATATTTTGGTGTGGGTGGCGGTGCATACTGCATGCAAATTACCCTTCTATGAAGCAATGTTCCAAACCATACATTTCTATTGGATGTTAGAGAGTGTTTAACCCTTTACTCCCATTCAGTTACAAGGGTATGTAATAGAATTGTCTATTATTCATTCGGAGGTATGTTCAGGTATTAAAGCAGACGACAGACATCCGAAAAGCTAACAGGGCATAGTAGTTTGTTAAACTTATTATCTGAACATTTCTTACGGGAACTTTTCGTCAATGAGTAATTATTACAGAAATGGTTAAAGTGTGCTCAACACTCTTTACATAATTCTGCCAGAATTACGCTTCATCAGCGGGGAATGTCATTTCAAAAGTGGCCCTTAGGAGGCTGAAATTCACTTAGGGATACATTGTCCAATACCACACATAGACGTACTACTGCCATTGCTTCTGCCTGAATAAAAACGATGGGACTGTCCCAGTGGGACTAAGTCACTATACCATCCATGGTTAAATGGTCATGTTAATTTGCTATGATGGTGGTGGGTCCTACATAATTGCTATGATGCGATTAGGGCAAACTGATGATGTTAAGAAAAAGTTCCGTTGTTTTAATAAAAGTTGTCATTTTTGCGGTGACAAACACAGCAACATGACAACTTTAGGAAAACTAATTTCTTAACACCATCACTATGCCCTACCAGCATAATAGCAATTCAACAGGACCCACCGGCATCATAGCAAATTAGCACGGCCACGTGGCCAGGGGTGCTTACAGAACATCAAATTTAGTTTGGTCACTTGGATTTCAGATGCATGGCTTTCATCAGTTCATTCGTGGACAACTCTGGGCTGGCTTTGTCAAATTGAAACCCCAAACCCTCCCAACCTTTCAGGTATATTTTCTGTATTGTTACAGAAATTTGTCTCTTTGTTGTGTGAATCATTAAACGTGTGCGTTGTTTCATAAAAGTTATATTTAACGAAATAACGGGCATCTCAGAGTTATCTCACATTTTGAAAACGTAAACATTGGATTACGAGAGGGCTAATGTCATGCTCTTTCGCGCATGTCATATGCCATAACCTGAATTACAGCACTTTTCTAATTAAGTTGACAGGAAAATATCTGGATCAAATTCCAAGGTGGGTTCGTCTATACTTACATCAATAGAATACAAAATGTAACGTAAAGGCAATCAGTGAATCGATATATTTCATAGATCTATTATACATCTATTGATGTGTGTATTAATCGATTTCTTTGGTCGAATGATCACTATCGTATTCTACCTTTGAGTACTGTGTTGTGGTCTATTGTGAGAAGTCGCTCGTATATATCAGTTGTGACGTCACCGAGCGAAGCGTAGTGTTTACAACCATTCGGGGATACAGTCACAGTGCAAGGCCGATATAACGACAATTTCATAATGGACTTGAAGTAATGGCGTTTCATGGTGTGTTTCATGTTACACTGGTGTAAATGTTTTCCATAAACCTCAGTTCAAATGTTTTAGCATATACTTTTAGCAATATAAAGCCTAGGTCCAAAATTTTCTTTAAATCCGAAAGATGGACATTTGCAGAAACTTTTTATGTAAAAAAAAAACCATGTCTGTCTAGCAGGGAATTCGCCTTTAAATCTTGTGTTTTCGTAACTGGTGTCAGAACAGCACTAAAAATATAATGTCATATTTCAGACCACACCACACAATTCAAACTTCACTAGAAAAGGTTAATTCTGTGCCAATGGCTATTTTACCTGGGAAAGAAATAGGGACGAGGTGTGATGATTTTTTTTATGAAAAAAATAAATACACGAGGCTATTGACCAATCAGGACCCAGTGTCTATTTTATTCTCTCCTATATCCACTAAATGTCACTCGGAAACATATTTACACCAGTGTAACCTAAACGTCATTTAGAACTGCTATTTACTCCGTAATTTAAATGGAAATCGCGAATATCTACTCGGAAATATAACGTGCATACACAAATTTACAACTCTTCAACATCGTATTTAGGATGTAAATTTAGTTATTTCGTTTATATTATATCTGTTGTCCATTCAACTTTATGTTTACACCGATGAACTGAAATTGGAATGGATAGTGATATTACCATATACTGTTGATCTAATTAATAACGAGGTTATTACTTGGTTAGTTGGATATCGACCGAGACATATCAGCCCTCGGTAACTTCAAATCATGATATGAAGTTACTGCGGTCTGATTTTTAGGCCGATATCCAACTGACCAAGTAATAACCTCTAGTGATATTACATGAGTCGTCTTCAAAATTTTACAAAGTTCACCATCAGAGCATCAAAAAGTTCGTAAGTGTTGAACTGGTGCAGCAAGATCTCGTATTGGCGTTGCAAGAATATATGCATATAATGATATACTTTTAAGCATTCGTTTTAGTCGCTTGGTCAATTATTTAATCACGGCCAGGTTTAAATCTTTAATATCCCTTTGACCCACCAACATCATACCTAAATCAGCAGTATACCCACCAACCTCATACCTAAATCAGCAGTACCCACCAACGTCGCACCTAAATCAGCAGTACCCACCAACACCATGCCTAAATCAGCAGTACCCACCACCACCATACAACCAAATCAGCAGTAACACCAACATCATACCTAAATCACCAGCACACACCACCACCCCCACCACCACAATATACATAATCAGCAGTAACCACCCATGTGACCAACACCATACCTAAATCAGCACTAACCATGCCAACAGCATAGCATAATAGCAGAACCTCGTAACCAGGGGTGTGTATCGCGGAATATTAAAATAGTTAATCCAAACACGAGTGAAACCAATGACGACTTCAAACACACTGTACAACGATTTCCAGGCTGAGAATGACTACCTGAACCAATTTTCTTTGGACATTAATAATTCAAACTAAAAACTTATCACTGTGTACAATGAACTGCGAAACATCTATCCAACATGCGCATTGACAGAAACGTTCCGTCCCGAGGCGAGGGTGTGCTCATAATTAACTACATGGCGTTAATCAATACGACGCGTTCGTTTGGTACAACATTGAATGCTTTATTGAACAAGCTAGTATTTAAAGAACAATGCAATGAGAGCAAAATATACAATACAGCAATATCTCTAATTGCACATGTCTGCCCGATATATAGCGGTAGTAATTTATGCGGGGCCATCTAGATGGCTCCAAATGGGTCTAATAGCGGTACCCTTTTACAAGGAGTATGCATATTAAATGTTTCAAAATTTAAATTATAAACATGTTAACAATCCCCGGCTAAAGAAGCGGTGGGCGACCTTGTCGACAGACTCGAACTGGTGTATGCTGGGAGATTTAACAACAAAGACAAAAAACGATATACATGGAGAAAAAATCTCCAATAAAAATGGCTGGACTAGATTATTTTATGATATCTGAAGATCTTCTAAGCCTAGTTGGCACAGGGACCGATATATTATCGGGATACCGCTCTGATCATTCAATAATATCACTCACATTAAAATTAAATACAATTGTGAGAGGTCGAGGTTATTGGGAATTTAACACCTCCTTACTTCGTGACAATGAATATGCAGTATTGGTGCATTATATAATAGAAAGAAATAAACTAAGATACGAATATAAACTGAATATATGTGAAGAAAATACAAGTCATGTTACCTGTAAAATTAGTAAACGTTTATTTTTAGACACCCTTTTATTGGATATAAGAGGTTAAACAATAAATTTCGCAGAAAAACGAAAAAGAGAACGCAAAAAGAAAGAGGACGAATTAAACAAAACTAAAGTAAAATTGGAAACAACAGTTGATAACAAGGACCAAGGTCTAACAAAAAGAGATGAATTATTGGAAAAATTACAAAAAATAGACTCTGAGCTCTATGAAATTAGAAAAGAAGATGCGAGTGGGGCAATGATAAGAGCTAGAGCCAGGTGGATTGAATACGGTGAAAAACCCACAAAATATTTCTTGAATCTCGAAAAGCGCAATTGCATTTCTAAAACTTTATCGATGCTCACCGGCTCCACTGGTAAAAACATTGATAATCAGTCCGACATAATGAACGAAGCAAGAACATTTTACAATACTTTATATGCATCTAAATAAAACAACCAATTTTGATATTAGCGCTATCCTCGGGGAAGAAAGTTACCCAGTGCTAACAAACGATACTGCAAATAGCATAGAAGGACAAATAACTCTAAACGAACTAACAAACGCATTGAAAAAGTGCAGCGGTCTGGATGGATTTCCGTATGAGTTTTGGAAATGTTTTCGGCAAAACGTAGGTCAAATTCTTTGTGAGTCGAAGCATTTGATACTGGTGAATTATCGATAACCCGAAAACAAGGACTTATTACTCTTCTTCCGAAAAAAGATAAAGAGAGACATCTTTTAAAGAACTGGCGTCCGATATATCTGTTAAATATAACTTATAAACTAGCATCTTCTTGTATAGCTGAACGAATGAAAAATGTTCTACCCGATATAATCAGCCATGACCAAACTGTTTTCTTAAAATATCGGTATATTGGAGACAACACTAGATTAATTTATGATATTATCCATAAGACAAAATTAGCTGATAAACCTGCATGGTCTTCTGCTCCTGCTAGATTTTGAAAAGGCATTTGACTCAGTATCATGTAAATTTATAAATAAATGTCTTGACGTCTTTAACTTTGGTGATGACATAACAAAATGGATTTATACTTTCTACACAAATATCAACTCACCTATTCTGATAAATGGATATATATCTCAGAGCTTTCAACTAAACCGTGGCTGTCGGCAGGGTGACCCAATGTCGCCTTATATTTTTCTGATATGCGCAGAAATCTTAGCTATCATGATCAAATCTAATAAACGCATCAAAGGTATTAACCTCGGCAATTTTGAATACAAACTCACACAGTATGCAGACGACACAACTCTCATCTTAGACGGTAGAGAAGAAAGTCTAAGGGAAGTATACAATGTACTAACACTATTCGCAAATTTTCAGGTTTGAATATTAACCCTAGCAAGTGTCAGGCATCGTGGATAGGTTCTTATACTGGGCGTAGAGATGGCATATGCTCAGATCTTGGTATCAGATTTGATAGCTCATTTGATCTTTTAGGGATTCATTTTGATACACACCTTGACAAAATGAAAATCAACTACGATACAAAACTTGCTGATGTGAAACGACTGATTGAAGCATGGAAACACAGATTACTGACACCTATTGGTCGAATAACTGTAATAAAATCACTAATACTCCCAAAATTAACACATCTTTTCGTGTCACTTCCAAATCCCGATAAAACATTCATGAAAAAATTGGACACTATGCTTTATAATTTTCTATGGAATTCAAAACGCGATCGAGTGAAACGTAAAGTTGTATGCCAAGATTACAAAAACGGTGGCTTGAAAATGGTTAATGTCAATAATTTTATGCTGTCAATGAAAATAACTTGGGTGAGACGCCTCATAACAAAGAGTGCTAAATGGATGCCCCTTACAGATATTCCATTATGCGAAGACCCCATGTTCCTTGCATGTTCCTGACCATGGCTATTTAGAGAAACAGGCAAAGAAATTAACTAATCCATTCTGGCATGACGTTTTGTTATCATTTGTCAAATTCTTGCAACAAAATGTGAACAATTGCATTATATCCACATGTACGCTGTGGAATAATCCAAATATAAAACAATATGGAAAGGTAATAAACTTCACTTCTTGGCGCGAAAAAGGGATTATGCGTATAAACGATATGCTAGACAGTAAAGGTTCTTTTCCTTCACAAGAAGCCATACATAGGAAATTTAATATACGCACAGACTTCATCACTCTAAACACTATACAGCATCAAATAAAATTAAGTGCAAAAAGGCTTGGTCAACAGATAACTCGAGTTTCTTTCCCCATTCTACCCACTAACTTCAGCACTTTGCTTAAAAAATCACGGGGAGGACAATATTTTACAAAGCTTTGAACGATACTCAAATTACGACTAAAGTGTGCACAAAATGGCAATCACAGTTTCCTGATATGGTAAGTGCATTATTTACATATGACAAACTACCCTTTCTCACGACGCCTGACACCAAGCTACAATGGTTACAATTCCGAATAAATTCTAGAATATTATCAACTAATAACTTTCTACACATTTCTAATATAAGACAAGATGACAAATGTGATAGGTGTAAAAGTGAAAAGGAAGATATCAACCACATTTTTTGACATTTATTAGAGACATCTATAATTGGGGAAAAATAATGATATAAATCTCTATCCCACAAATATGACGATGATTCTTGGCACACCACCCATTAGTAAACACTATACTACAAACTTACTCTGGCTCCTAATTAAACAATATATATATCGGTCTAAATTTAAACCCATCGTTTTGTCTGTTAATGCTTTCCTCAAAGAGTTGGCATATAGATACAATTGCGAACAATATACAGCACGATGTCAATCGAAACTTTCAGAATTTTTGAAAAACTGGTTCCTTATAGAAAAAGCTTTAAACAAACAGGCGACTTAATCAAAAATCGACAAAGTTACTTTAATTTTTTAGACTGCTATCGATTATCACCCAGTCAGTTAAAACAAATACTATCTACCTCCATCTCCACAATACCATCTATGTTGAGAGCTGAGTTTATCCGAAACATCCGACGTATTTATAATACATTACTATATACTATACATATGCATATATTTATTTATTATATAATTTTATACCACTGGTGAGCGAATGTTGTGAGCCAAGAGAGTGCGTGCAGTAAGGAAGATATATGTGTGAACGCGAGGAATGCCATATTTGTATACAAATATAAATACCATTGACTATTTTGTATATGGCATTCTTCACTGTGATTGATTCTTCAATAAACATTAAAAAAAAAAATGTTTCAAAAGCTATGATGTTGTGGTTTAAATATACAAAGTCAGGGGGTTATTATAAAGGCATATCCCTGATAAAAGAGAAGTCAAACGATGTAGTGTAAATGTTTCGAAGTGACGCCACCCAAGACAGGGATGTGGGTTGGGAGGGGCACACAAATTACTAAACATTTTGTTGCAGATTATATCACGTTTTATCAATTGTGTAATCCTAGATGGCTGCTGGCTGTCATGTTTTAACCCATTTCGGAAACACCGTTGGCTCCTATATAGAGGTCACCGCTCAGGGGTATCTTGGATTATGCCTGGATACACATAACGTACTTATGTTGCTTTACGTAATCGGAGGGGGTGGGGTCTGACGAACAATTTCATACAAGGGCTGGGGTGGGTGGCACAGAGTCCGAAAAGTTCTATCAACGGTGCATGCAAAATATTTCCTGGTGTTTTTTTCCGGGTTACTCTATTGCTCATCAGACTAATTAACACAATTTTGGTAGGAAGGTGACAACATATATTGACACAGCCGGCTGCTTTAATTTTCTTTGGTTAGATTGAACTGAAATATCAAGTCTACCATGTGTGTTGTGAACTGTTGGGCACGCCATCACAATGTCATAAGTTTTGAGGGAACAATCTATAATTAGCTGCAGACATATTTGCCTTAGCAATAAAATAGAAATAGAGGGTGTCAAATCCATGCAGATATAAACAAATTACGCATATTTGTATTTAAAAAGCACAACAGTACTACCATCACAACGTAGACACCGTGGAGTTTATGCACATAGTTGTTGCTATGGTAGCAGTACACGATTTCACGGGTTGTAGGGGGTCTGAAAAATAGAAAAATAAGTATCGGGGGGGGGGGGGGGCATAACAGCCAGTGTAGCCTGTGTTATCTGTGTCATTACTGGTTTGAAGGTTTAATTATTTTACAAAACTGGGAAAGTTCTCAAAATGTTAAAAATTTGGATACGCAACAGGGTTTTCGTATTCAGTGAAGGCCAACTCTGTGTTATTGGTTAAAGGAAAATAGCCCGATTTCTCTCCCCTGAATTCTGTCATCTGGGCTCGCAAGACATTTAAACAAAATTGATACGATAACTTTTTTTCTATTTCAAATATTTCTCAGCTCTAACATAGCTCTACCAGGTGGAAGAAGCTTATTTACTGACATTCGCTCTATCATGGTCTGTTTTTGTGTTGAAAATGGTCAATTTTAGTAAAAAATGGGTAAAATTTAGCGTTCTGTGTGTGCAAACCAAGGGGCATAACTCAATGACAGATTGTACAAAGAAGCTAAAGTACAGACAAATGATTACACATAAAACATGCTTGATGGGACCTATTCCAAAGATAATGGCTCAGCATTGATTTGAAGTACAGTACCCCCTCCCAGTTTGGCAAAATTGCAAGAAATCGTGTATTGCTACCTACCACTCTAAATCATCAAAAGTGTACGATTCAAGAAAGTCAGATCTTTCAAACTTTTAGTTGATAGCTAGCCGAGTCTGACACTTGTAATCGTCTTGGTCATCTAAAACAGGCACAGCCAAACATATCGATTAAACCATTCAACAGGGGAATAACTTTATCTGTATCAGTTTATCTATCACTGAAAGATTTGTATACAATATTCAGAATTAATGGAGATGCTGACAAGTTCCAATAGTAGACAACATATATACATTGGAATTATTTGTTTATAAATTAGCAGTAAAAATTGTAAAAATCATTTGAAAAGGGGTGGATCCCCAATTTGTTTTATTTGTTTAATTTTTAGGCCTGTACATATACGGAACATTTTGGCAGAACCCCCCACCCCGACGTATTGGGAATTTCTGAAGTATGCGATGTCAAAAACATTGCAAAACTGCGAATGTTGCTTTTCGTTGTGTTTCTGGTATGTACGTGCACTCGTGAGATTACCACACTCCATCGGATGGCGTTGGGACCATTCGAGCCTCCGACTCTTGTTGTATCATCGCACCATATGCTCGGGAGGGACACCAAGACACAGCGCATTGTATATTTTACTCACCAGAACCACCATTTGGACGTGACGCCGTCCGAAGCGCATTCGCACACCTGAAAACATAAACATTAACTGATGAAATTAAAAGTCGAGCAGTTGTTTCCTTTTATGGTTGCACGAGGTCATTTCACGACGTCGATAATAAAATGATATACTCCATGTTAAGTCAAGAGCTATGTATATAGCGACTTGATAGATCCCTGGTAATTTGCATATTTTTGCAAATATTATACAGTAATATATACAGGGCACTTCTGGAAACAATTGGCATTGGTCAGGAACTGAGTTACAAGGCTACACAAACCTCGACACAGGACGTGGTCAGCAATGAATGGAAATTATAGTTTCCCACTTGGTATCTGTGAAGACACTGTAACAGTGTAATATCGAGACATTGCAAAGCCAAAAAGGGTATAACATTTTATCTAAATTAAAGCCAATATCGTAATCACAGGTGCACTGGTTGCCATGTTAGTAAATATATATGCCAAGTTCCATTTAAATTAACCAGGAATCACCTGTGTTTGACATCAACCAGTACGTATATAGATAAGAAACACGTTAAATATACTTCAAATGTATTAAGCAGGGGTAAACAATATTTTGAAGTTCCTGGTGCGAGCAATCGGGTTTCTCTGAGGCTAAAAATGTCAACATGGGCGCTCCTGAATCTGTTATATACTAAATATTCACTGGCGAGTACAGATGCCATAGGAAATGTTCAGATAATAAATTCAACAAGCGTCAACAGGCCAATTGTTGAAACTTATTATCTGAACATTCTCACCAATTATTAGGAAACATTCTGCACTTGTTTTATCTGTTTGTCTGTCTGCTTATATTTCTTGAACACCTCATATGAATAATATACCACCCCATCGAATATCTTTATAAATTGGATAATCCACATAGAAATTAATAAAGGGCGAATAGATCATCGGGTTGTAGAGTGTCCAAATACGACGAGAAACCCGAACATTTGAACAAAAAACGTTCGATTCGAACTATAATTTCATGACATTTTCTCAAGAAACGCGGACTAAAATAGATCCCAAAACATGTTAAAGATGCATAATCCGAATTAATGCTGCCAAGTGACTATTTCTTTGGCTTCGGGGTGAAAAATATTTGATTCGAGTCGAGGAACCCACCCATCAAAGCTAAGAGTGATCAGATATCGATTTTTGAAATTTGTTATTTCTCGAAATGTCTAATTATGTGTGGTCCAGAAACGAGTCGTCAAACGAATTGTCTCGACAAAATTGCGGATGAAAATGGATAACTCCAAAATGAAGTGGTAATACGGCCAAATTTCGTGATACGAAAGTGATAATACTACCATATTTCGTTGAACAACATGTTGATGAATAACACGATTGGGGAAATTTTATACCACAGTTGACAGCGGTTAGCATTATTTTTCTTGTAACTAATCGATTCTGATAGCAAAAGCGTATTTTGAAGACGTCCATGATAATGGTTCGAGGGTTACTTGTATGTTAAGCGTCGGTTACACATGGCTAGTATACATGTGTAGTAGTACTCGGGCGCGAAGCACCCGGGGTGGTCAAAACTATCGAGAGATCTGCTCCTTCACCCCATAGACGGCCAGTATAAATAATTCACAATCGTGTTATATGCTAAGATTAACACTGGACTCCCTAATGGGCTTATTATTGGTCCCGCTATGTTTCTTACATAATGTTAACGATATTCCAGATGGCACTACATCGACAATTCGATTATTTGACAATGTCACAGGATGACACTTGGATAATATAAACCTCCTGGGATATCGACTACGCATTGAACAATTACCTAGTATTCATACGAGCTGTAATGACCAAATGTTACATCCCCCAGTTCTCGTTATGTCGTTATCGCTTAAACTAGAATCTCATATAATGATCCTGAAGTTTAGATGGCACTCAGATGACCAATTAATAACCTAAAAATTTCAGGTTTTATGAGCTGGAAATTTGAAACACGTTATGCCAGTGAGACACAATTTTATTTTGAATTATAGAGACTGCTGTATTTCAAATGAATATACAAATGACTTGTAATTGATGGTGCATACCTAAATACAGTGAGGTAAGAACATTTGACTGACTTCCATCTAAGTTCAGCAGTTAAAAATCCCGTTCAGCAGTCTATCTGCTACAGGTCAGCAGATTAACCCTAACAGTTTAACTCGATTATAACGGAAATATCAGATTGGCTGCTGTGCAACATACTTGTAATCGATGGGGTATAGCTAAATACAGGGAGCGGAATCCATTTTACCGACCGTCATATCTGTTCAGCAGTTAAAATTCCCGCTCAGCAGTGCATTTGGAATCACGGAACTAAATGGTTTCCCATAGGCGACAGTGTTAACGTTTCGGCCAAATTCGCTGAATTGAAGCCTGCAGGCCATACCAGTGATGTTTACCCAGCTATATTGACACCAGTTGATCACGAAAATGCAAGAAAAATCATAGGTCATGTGTTTACTTTTTAAAATAAATCCCCAAGTGTACGACAGGGCTATCTCACAGCCAAATTTGATCTGGAAAAACCCAGATCTACAACAGCTAGTTAAATACATTTCCCGCTCACAAAAATCCGTTCCCCCATTCATTCACCAGTTTAAATTATTTAGATATTATGTACAAATCAAATAAACGCGATGTCATCCTTTAATAACGTGGCGCATGTATCAGGTGAAGGTCATTCTTCAGTTACCTTCACCTTTAGGGTTCCACGGTGTACTCGCTCCCCGACTCTAGAACACATTTAGCTCCCTGATTCCTATATATATGTATATGTGTGAATAACAGCGTTTCTTATAGTATTTTATCAAAATATAGACCTTACTGAAATCAAAAGTGGATTATATCGAGCAGTAGTGGTTTATTTTTCCAATATGAGGCATCCTGAAAATTAGTGTCAATCCTCAAAATAAAGCCAAAAAATTTAGCTTTTTTTTCAATTTTACTAGCTAATGCATCTTGTATAACTGAAGTATGTCCTTATATACCATAATATTACTAAATTGAAGAGGAAATGTTAATATACATTTTGAGAGGGATATATTGTCCAATTTGAAACCCTTTTCATGCAGAATTTGGCAATTTATAATAAATATTTACCAAAATTAACAGAAAATAAAAAAAAAAAATATTTTAATAGCAATGTAAAGCAACCATAAGTCAATTTAAATATCGAAACATTATGATACAACATCAGACACAGCCTCAGGTATGAAATTTTACCAGATGGCAGGGCATACTGTCTGTTTAACAAAGCTGCCATGACAGTTTTGCACGACAGTAACTCTAGTGGTGATGCCATCACCCCCCCTCCCCGACTTGGGGTGGGGCTACGGTCCCAGATAAGGCTACTGGGTGCCGGAAAAGCTTAATTGGGTCAAATGACACATTTTCCCAATGGGGGGGGGGGGGGCTAACACTCCTCAAAATTGTGGGGAGGGGGGGGGGGGCTTTAGACCCCCTGACCCCTTAATGGTACCTGACATCCCAG
Organism: Siphonodentalium dalli; assembly: GCA_032622095.1. Classification (NCBI taxonomy): domain Eukaryota; kingdom Metazoa; phylum Mollusca; class Scaphopoda; order Gadilida; family Siphonodentaliidae; genus Siphonodentalium; species Siphonodentalium dalli. The sequence goes on along the minus strand of CP136062.1, from coordinate 112,562,506 downwards.
CAAAATTACCGGATTTATCACTTTCTTTACTATCTACAGGCGAATCCATGCGTTTCTTCTTTAAATCTGTCCAAAATGTGGTCATTTTCATTTGAAAATAAGAAAATATGGAAATAACAACTTATCATGGTGAGACGTGAAATTTCGTAAAATTCAAATTTTTCTTATAGGAATCACGGAACTAAATGGTTTCCCATAGGCGACAGTGTTAACGTTTCGGCCAAATTCGCTGAATTGAAGCCTGCAGGCCATACCAGTGATGTTTACCCAGCTAGATTGACACCAGTTGATCACGAAAATGCAAGAAAAATCATAGGTCATGTGTTTACTTTTTAAAATATATCCCCAAGTGTACGACAGGGCTATCTCACAGCCAAATTTGATCTGGAAAAACCCAGATCTACAACAGCTAGTTAAATACATTTCCCGCTCACAAAAATCCGTTCCCCCATTCATTCACCAGTTTAAATTATTTAGATATTATGTACAAATCAAATAAACGCGATGTCATCCTTTAATAACGTGTCGCATGTATCAGGTGAAGGTCATTCTTCAGTTACCTTCACCTTTAGGGTTCCACGGTGTACTCGCTCCCCGACTCTAGAACACATTTAGCTCCCTGATTCCTATATATATGTATATGTGTGAATAACAGCGTTTCTTATAGTATTTTATCAAAATATAGACCTTACTGAAATCAAAAATGGATTATATCGAGCAGTAGTGGTTTATTTTTCCAATATGAGGCATCCTGAAAATTAGTGTCAATCCTCAAAATAAAGCCAAAAAATTTAGCTTTTTTTTCAATTTTACTAGCTAATGCATCTTGTATAACTGAAGTATGTCCTTATATACCATAATATTACTAAATTGAAGAGGAAATGTTAATATACATTTTGAGAGGGATATATTGTCCAATTTGAAACCCTTTTCATGCAGAATTTGGCAATTTATAATAAATATTTACCAAAATTAACAGAAAATAAAAAAAAAAAATATTTTAATAGCAATGTAAAGCAACCATAAGTCAATTTAAATATCGAAACATTATGATACAACATCAGACACAGCCTCAGGTATGAAATTTTACCAGATGGCAGGGCATACTGTCTGTTTAACAAAGCTGCCATGACAGTTTTGCACGACAGTAACTCTAGTGGTGATGCCATCACCCCCCCCTCCCCGACTTGGGGTGGGGCTACGGTCCCAGATAAGGCTACTGGGTGCCGGAAAAGCTTAATTGGGTCAAATGACACATTTTCCCAATGGGGGGGGGGGCTAACACTCCTCAAAATTGTGGGGAGGGGGGGGGGCTTTAGACCCCCTGACCCCTTAATGGTACCTGACATCCCAGCAAAATTACCGGATTTATCACTTTCTTTACTATCTACAGGCGAATCCATGCGTTTCTTCTTTAAATCTGTCCAAAATGTGGTCATTTTCATTTGAAAATAAGAAAATATGGAAATAACAACTTATCATGGTGAGACGTGAAATTTCGTAAAATTCAAATTTTTCTTATAGGAATCACGGAACTAAATGGTTTCCCATAGGCGACAGTGTTAACGTTTCGGCCAAATTCGCTGAATTGAAGCCTGCAGGCCATACCAGTGATGTTTACCCAGCTAGATTGACACCAGTTGATCACGAAAATGCAAGAAAAATCATAGGTCATGTGTTTACTTTTTAAAATATATCCCCAAGTGTACGACAGGGCTATCTCACAGCCAAATTTGATCTGGAAAAACCCAGATCTACAACAGCTAGTTAAATACATTTCCCGCTCACAAAAATCCGTTCCCCCATTCATTCACCAGTTTAAATTATTTAGATATTATGTACAAATCAAATAAACGCGATGTCATCCTTTAATAACGTGTCGCATGTATCAGGTGAAGGTCATTCTTCAGTTACCTTCACCTTTAGGGTTCCACGGTGTACTCGCTCCCCGACTCTAGAACACATTTAGCTCCCTGATTCCATTTGGTGCTGTTCAGTTGATTCTCCAAACGCAGTTTAATTAAATTATAACGACGATAGTCGGCAGGTGACTTGTAATTACTCTAGTAGCTGAGGGCGTTTTGTATGCACTTTTATGTCCAGAGCAAAACTCTTCACGAATCCACTAATTGAAGGTACTTGAACAATATTTGGTTGGTGACACATTTCCCATTGAGGGCGAAATGGGTCAAATGGCCACGCCCCTTTTTGCGCGAAGTACTACCACCCGCCGTGACTATATATCCAGAACCGTTGGACATAGGGGGTCGTGTGACCACTCAAAATGTGCAGAATGGCCACATTATGGGGGGTCAGTAATACATTTTCATATCCAAAAGTCAATGATTTTTAAGATAATTGCCAAAAACAAAAAAACATCCATTTTTAAGGGCCCAATTTTGGGGTTCAGCACTTTTATCTCAAAGCTGAGCCCCCAATTCAAATTTTATTGATCTATATCCATCGGTGTCACATATAGGTATAATTTCTGTACCATTATTGGATGGGATTGACCTCCAAGGAGCTCTTGACCCTGAAAATAAGGTTTTTGGATGGAATATATTGGTCGTAGAATGAAAAACAGACATTTTCCCAATAACAAAGATGTTGAGGAAATCATCAATTATACGGTATTTGATCAGTAACCTAAAACTCCTACAAAAAGGTTACCTGGTGATATAATTTGAATGTAGTTCATCTTTTGTTATCTAGATTTCATGGCCTTTGATGTGAGATGGCTGCCAAAATGGTTATAAATGGAATGACATATATCACATTAGCAATATACTTGTAAATGAGTTCAATGTGTTATTTTCTTTAAACTTATGGGTGAACAGGGTGTTTTTATGGTATTCTAATGTTGAATTGAATTATACTCAGCCCGCAAGTAGGTTTAGTAAATGTTGAGTTACTACAATTTGATCAATCAGTATGATTCAGTAGTCGAGCAGGTTGTGTCTTTATCAGTCCCACATCAATTTTGATTGGCTGCATCACCATTTTGTATAACGGTTCTACAATTTCCCTAACATGTACATTATTCTAGAACAAATAATGGCTAGCCTGGAGTGAGTTAGAAGAAAAATACAAGCATCAGTTGATATGCAGATATAAATACATACAAATCTACATTCTGCATGTAGCCATGCTATGCAATCCTCCCTTATGTTTCAACTTATCAAGGAAAAATGATCACATTACCAATGTCTATGATAGTCAGATGTTTTTGTAGATTTTGTAGATTTGTGGATGTTGTACATTTTGTAGATTTGTGGATGTTGTAATGCAATATATATCTCCATTATAGTTGCACAAATTTATTTTTCATTTCGTCCCTTTAAATTGACTTTTATTTTTTATGTATGTATATGTGCCACTCCAAAAATGTCAGTAAAAGTACTGTAAACCGTTTGGTTTGATGTTATATGCACAGGAGATATATATATATACTTTACATGTCAAATATTGTGAACCCTGCAGGTACGTTTATGTGTGTCAGTCGCCTTATGTGTGTGATGTACATGCAGTAACTACATGTATATTCTAGTGAAATTTATGGTCTGCACTCTGCAGTATTTCAAAAACATGCTATGGCCATGCCTACATATACATATGTACACTGATTCAAACACAATGATTGTCAGGTTATAATCTATGTTTGAGGAAAGTTACTATGTATTTTTCATTTGTGTTGCATTTGTCAATATTAATGGGTCCCAGGAGTCCAGATGTTACTAGTGCAGAGCCCATTTAATTTTCATGAAACTGGTGGACTTCATGTCTATACTCCTAAATAAACATGACTCTGAGTCTTATCAGACCAAGACGGTATTGTGTAGGTTTTACTAGAATTATATTTAGAAAAGACTCAACCATTATTTTTCCACTGCCCTTATCACAATATATTCATTTGGCAGTATTCATCCCAAGTTTAGTGGTGATGCTAATACATTTGGTATGATATTTAGGTAGAGCAAAGCGATCTGAACGAATCGAGGATAAGCCACAATGTGTAGAAAACATTAAAAAACATGTATATTGTGAAATATTTTAATAATGGGTGCTGGTTTTTACAAACTGGACATAATTGAGATGACTATTCCTGTTGTTTACCAAACATCAGCGTACACAATAAAATTTTGAAGTATATATGTTCTTGAATGTTGCATACAGACACTGACTTTTGCACAAATTGCTCGGGTTAGCCAAACAATGCAAAAATAACCAACTTTAGGTAAAATGATGGTACTTGACAGAATTGCTTTGACCTACAAACATATCAATCCAGCAGTACCCATCAGCATAATATAAAATTAGCAGGACCACTTAACCTGAGGTGGTATTGAAAATGAAAATATCTTTAACATGGTAAGTTATGAGGGCTATTAGCTATTATGAAGAATTATGTTAGTGAAATTATAGACCCTCATCTTCTCCAACCTGCAAGTGATGCAACTATCATGGCCAATCAAAACTAATGTTGGACTGACAAAGGCTCATTCTACTATTGATTGAATAGTGATCATTCCATCATTTCCTAAAACTTTTTGTGAGATGAGGTGTCCTTTTGTAAGAATTGATTACTTCTGAAATATATACTGGTACATATGGTCATCTCCCATCTGATTACAACATGTTTTTACTATGCCCAGGTGCAATACCCATTTTAGGATCGCAACATGTGGCTGCTGCATGAAGTAAACAGCTGGTTATTCCATTTAGTAAAAGTGTTTTGCATGTTTCATATCTTGGTCACTTAAATCAGATCAGCTGTTAAATGTTGATAACAAATTTGGAAAACCTGTTTTGTTCAATCTGTACATTTCTGTTGATTAGAGCACAATTGTTACCTGATTTTCGGTAAAGCACACCAGTTTCCAAGGCATGTTCAGTCATGAAGAGCTCACGTTGTGTGTCGGGATCAACACATCCTCAGCAGCAATTTCCAGCTAATCCCATTGTGTGTGGTCAATTGTGCTCTTAAGTCGATCAGAGAATTCGGATAGTTCTTTAAAAAGTGTCATACATATGCTGTGGCCTTGGTGGTATTGTATACTTGTGGTGCGTAACATGCTGAAATCGGTTTTTGGCAATTATCTTAAAAACCATTGACTTTTGGATATGAAAATGTATTACTGACCCCCCATAATGTGGATTTTCAGGGTCAAGAGCTCCTTGGAGGTCAATCCCATCCGATAATGGTACAGAAATTATACCTATATGTGGCACCGATGGATATAGATCAATAAAATTCGAATTGGGGGCTCAGCTTTGAGATAAAAGTGCTGAACCCCAAAATTGGGCCCTTAAAATGGATTGTTTTTGGTTTTTGGCAATTATCTTAAAAACCATTGACTTTTGGATATGAAAATGTATTATTGACCCCCCATAATGTGGCCATTCCGCACATTTTGAGTGGTCACACGACCCCCTTTGGCCAACGGTTCTGGAGATATAGTCACGGCGGGTGGTAGTACTTCGCGCAAAAAGGGGCGTGGCCATTTGACCCATTTCGCCCTCAATGGGAAATGTGTCACCAACCAAATATTGTTCGTGTACCTTCAATTAGTGGATTCGTGAAGAGTTTTGCTCTGGACATAAAAGTGCATACAAAACGCCCTCAGCTACTAGAGTAAATCGATGGGGTATTTATAAATATAGAGAATGAACACCATCTGATCGACCTCCACCCAGTTCAGAAGTTCAATGTCCCTTTCAGTTGTGCATTGGATACAGTTCAGCAGATTAATTCAATTGTAACGAAGATAGTCTTGCGTGGGTTATACAAATGACCTCCAATCGACTAGGCATATTCAAATACAGAGAGGGACTACATTCTACCGACTTCCAGCTCAGTTCAGTAGTTCAAAATCCCGCTTAACAGGTCATCGGCTGCAATTAAGCAGATTCGCCAGAACGGAGTTTAACTAAATTATTATGAAGATAGCCGATCGTATGTTGTGCAAATGACATGTATATAATATATGGGTTTATATCCCCATTACGGGGAGGGAACACCATTTGATGAACCCCACCCCAGTTCAGCAGTTAAAATCCAGTTCGGCAGTCCATAGGGTACAGTTCAGATTCTACGGAACGCAGTTTAACAAAATAGTCGGGTGTATAGTTTATGCAAATGACCTGTTATCAACGGGGTATACCGAAATACAGGAATGGAACAATTTTTTTTTATTTTTTATAAAGAATCAAAGCGATTAAACATGCCGATTAAACAGATCACGTGTAATTGACGGGGTCATCGAAATACCACCATAACAAACTCGGCATTGTGCTACTGTGATGATATTCTGCTTCATCTCTTTGTGGCAAAAATGAGCATATTGACCTCCATCTTGATTTAACCCTTTACCCAACAAACCGACCAAAACCGGCCAAATAAAGCTTCAACAGCCTAAAATATCTTCGGTCTGTCTCAATAGAACCATACAAATATGGATATCATTGGAACCGGCTCCTTGACCACATTGTGATAGTTACAGTTATGCCCTGTGCCAATGCATTCTCTTATATATGCGAGTCGACCATAGGTCGCCTCGCATATATAAGAGAATGCATTGGCCTAAAAAAAATCTTTTTTTAACACTTTTTACCATTTTTTCTTACATTCTTTAACAATTTTATAATTTTTAATGTGTTAAGCCAATGCATTCTCTTATATATGCGAGGCGACCTATGGTCGACTCGCATATATAAGAGAATGCATTGGCACAGGGCCGTTCTGTTGGGTAAAGGGTTAACCCAAATTTCTCAAATTCTCAAAGGCTGTCAGCAAGTCAGCCGGTGGATTCTTCGCAACGGGGCTCTAGACCACCGGAAACCATTGAGAGAAAAAAATTATGCGCGAAAACAAGCATTTGTAACTTGGCGACCGGACTAATAGTTTACCGCCGATAGTTGCGTCCCGAGTCGAGAATTAAATATTTACAATTGAGCGTAGTTCAGACGTTGTTTTCTATGGAATGGTATGGTCGATTTGCTTAAGATTTTGGGCGATGTTAGTAGAATCTTACACTCCTCCAGTTGGTATAGCGCTGAATAGTTACGTATCACTTCCACGCACCCGAATTCACCCATAATATGTCTGCAATTGGTATATTGGCCGGAATAGATTATATTTGGAAATTATTTATTTCTTAAAGATGTGTTATCGTCCATTTTAAAGGCACGTGAGGCCTTAGTTGTCGAAAATATTCATATTTGTTCCAATCACCGTAAACAGAAAAAACATTAAAACGCATACAGTTTCGTTCATATATACCATGACCATCGCGTAAACAGCATGTTATCACAAAAACCTACTATATTTTACCTAAGCAAGAGCATGGTTGTTTTACATAAGACAGCACAATGCTACTGGCTAATCACACACAAATGGCATAAACGCTCTTTATTAGTTCCATATCAGGAATTCACCAACAAAGAACGCTCTTTATATTTACCATCATAAACACCAGAAAAGTAACTTTTTATGCTTTTGTTTACTTAACAATGGTCAAACATATGACAATAACATACTGTTTATGCGATATTTCTTATTTGTATACGGACAAAGTCTGTCTACATTTTGATATTCTTTCTGTTTGTGGTGGTTTTTGACGGGTGGAAATATTTTCACAGGATACCCACCGCCAAGGCCAACCGTACCTTTAAATAAGTATGAGGACTGTCCTAGAAGAAACTTTTCCCAATGTGATTGCGCTAGTTGTTTGCTCTTGCTTTTCAAAGTACACTTGCTTTAGTTTGAAAATCTAGCTTCATTTCTGGATGACACTAAATGTTGAAGCAAACCACCTTATTGAAACCTTGAATCATGCTCAGATTATCTTGGGAATCATGAATTTCTGCGATTCATAACAAATTTGAACAAACTTGACCAAAGTTGGAATACTTAATGTTGTCCTAAACAGCCAAGCGCTTGAAATGTTATATTTGTTTTCACCAGACCTATACTAGAATTTATTCCTCACCTATTTCGTCTACTATATACAGGTCAAGGCTTCAAAATAAACAATAATATTAATAATAATGTACATGTATAGCATTTTTAAAGCGCCTTATCCCATGAGGCCCACAAAGCGCTCAATGATACGACAGATGACAGAGCTCCAGCACATTCAAACACATTTACGCATGTACACACAAACAATAACTACAATGAAATAAATCAAACAATTCATATACAAATCAAGAAGAAGGCTGAGTATATTGTATAAAACAATGCAGGAAATATGTGCTTAGCTTTTGTCGTCGTCATTGCCATAGTGAAGTTTAAACAGATACGTTTTGAGTTCTGTTTTGAAAGATTCCAAAGTAGCAAAATTACTAAGTGTAAGCGGGGGGTGAATTCCAAAGGTTTGGGCCGTAGCATTCAAAAGATCGACGACCATAATTAACAAGGTCTCGTTTGGGGAAAGCAAATAATATTTTATCAGCAGACCTTAAGCCAGGTTTACCAGGTACATAGCATGAAAGAAGAAAGAAAGAAAGACGAGAGACAGTCAAATTTCTTACAACATAAGACAGCAATTTTACAGTCAATACGGGCTTGAATTGGTAGCCGGTACAGTTCTTTGAACATTGGTGTCAGGTCAGAAAATTTAGGCTTCTTAAGAATCATACGAGCAGCAATGTTAATCATACGTTTAAGTTGATCAATTTCTGACTTTGGTAAGCCAGCCATGGAGAGGTGGGTTACAGTAGTCAATCTCTGAAAGAACAAATGACGAAACAAGAGTTTTAGCAGCATCGGTTGTAATGAATGGCCTGATGTGAGAATTTATCCTTATATCCAGAAATAGACTTCAGCATAAATTGTTTATGTACACTTCCACTGACAGAGTACTGTCTAGGTGAATTCCCAGATAACTGACACACGACGATGACGTTATGTGGGAATCACCTGTACCAATGCAGTCCAAATGAGTGTTCTTAATTCTGTGATCTGTTCCAAATAACATTATCTCGGTTTTGTCATCATTTAAATACAGTTGGTTTGCACTCATCCAGCTCTTCACTGCCGCTATACATAGCTGCATTTCTGAGATGTTGATAGCCAACTCCGATGGTGAGCTGGGCATATAAATCAGTGTATCGTCTGCGTACATGTGGTATTGTAGATTTCTGTGTGGTGATTTGCCCCAATGGTTTAGTGTACATGATATAAAGCACGGGCACAAGGACGGATTCCTGGGGGACACCAAAGGATAGTTCATATGGTTTGGAACATAATACACCAATTTGAACAGTCTGGAGTCTGTCTGATAGACATGACTTGAACCATTGGAGAACTTTCCCTGAAATTCCGAATGTTTTGTTAAGGCGTGAAATTATGATGTTGTGATCCAAAGTATCAAAGGCAGCAGAGAAGTTGAGAAATTGGGCTATAGTGACATTGTGATAATCTGTTGCACAAAACAAGTCGCTGGTGACTCGGAAAAGTGCAGTTTCCGTGCTGTGGTGTCGTCGATAAGCTGATTGGAAAGGTTCATTAAGATCGTTATCCTCCATATGTTGTCTGAGTTGATAGACCACCACGCGTTCAAGAAGCTTGGATATTAAAGGAAGGTTAGAAACAGGTGTACAGTTCTTGAGATTGTTCCTATCCATCTTTGGCTTTTTCAGCAATGGTTTAACCACAGTTTGTTTGAAGCAAGTTGGAACGATACCGTCTTCCAGGGATGTATTCACTATCCTCGTAAGAAAAATTACTAGTTGGTCGTTATGCTGATCTAAGAATGAGTGATGGTACAGGATCCAGATAACACGAGTTTGATGGCATTGACATGAGAACACGTTTGACCGTCTCTGTTGAAACACATTCAAACTTAACAAATTTGGTTCCAGTGAATTCCTCAAACTCGGATTATCCTGCAGACAATTGTTGTATATTAGCACGAATGTTGGTAAATTTGTCTTGAAAAAATGCGGCAAATGTTTCTGGGAGTGAATCCATGGGAATGTCATTAGGTAGAGTAGAAAATTTACCTTTGCCCAGCATAGTGTTTGTAATGTTGAACAGTTTCTTGGTTGATTTGTAATTTGCTAATTGTTCACTATAAAAGTCAGATCGTGCATGCTTTATCAACTCGCTTACACATGTAGTCATTTCCTTGAAAATTTCGCGGTGAACAGTTAATTTTGATTTTCTCCGCCTTTCTGCGTTCTCGTTTCTTATTCAAAATTTGGGAAGTTAGCCATGGTGCGGATGTCATGTTGGTAATCTCGCATGTCATAGTGGGTGCATGCTTATTAAGAATAGAAGACAGCTGGTCATTGTTATAAACTGCCAAGTCGTTGCAGGAGTTCAAGTTTGTGGAATATAGGAATGCTTCACGGATCTCCGATGAGAATTCACTTAAAACTATGCTTTTGAGATTCCTCGAAGTGACTTTACGTTTGAGTGCAACATGTTTCACATTCCGGAAAGAAAATTCAACCAGGAAGTGGTCAGAAACAGCTTTATCAGAGACTGGTAATTTTCATGGTGTTTTCTTTTATAATCATCCAGTCAAGTGTGTGCGGTGAGCGATGAGTCGGTGACGTTATGATCTGTGTGAAACCAAATTTATCCATAAGTTCTCTTACACAATTTACATTGGTATCAGATGTTGATTCAAAATGTAGATTAATGTCACCTAAGATGAATGAGTGTCCATCTGTTAAACTATATGCCGTGAGCAAGGCTTTGAAATCTTTGACGAATTTCTGAGTTTTTAGCTTGTTCTTTGTACTCGGTGGAGGTCTGTAAATGCACACAGATTTTATGGTTCGAGAAGGTGTTCTAATAATAAATTAAACAGCCTCGAATTTTGAATACTGTGTGATAACTTTACAATTTACAGAAAAGTCTGATTTGTGTAAGAAACCGATGCCCCCGCCAGTGCCCTTTCTTGGTGATGATATCATGCTATAGCCTACAGGTGTTGCTTGGCTAATCATTGATCCATCCCCAGCAGGCATCAGTAAGGTTTCAGTTATGAAGAAGTCACTTTTGCTATCGGCCACAGGATCGTTGATGGTGTGGACCTTGTTCCTGATAGATCGGGTATTTAAGAGGTTAATAACTATAGGATCCTCTTGAAGACATGGTGTAGCTATTTTAACAAGAGTACTGTTGATGTGTTGTGGTGATTTAGCACAATGGTGAAGTTGGACTGAATTTGGAACATGTTCTGTTATACATGGAATGTGTTTAGGTGATTTAACACAATGATGTTGATGTTGGATAGAACTTGGAACATGTTCTGTAATCCATGGAATATTGTATGTCCTTGATGTGTCAAAAGTAGGGCGACAGAATTTTGGATCCAGGATACGGTGTTTCGTCATCACCTTGAACAAGGAGGCTCTTGGCAGGTGTTGGTTGTGATCTGTTGTCTTGTTCATGGTGTGAAGTTCATCAGGCGTGTGCTCAATGAAGCCCATGTTGTGAGTCGGCAGACAGGAATGGTGTTTACAAAAACCAATTAGAGGTGTGAATTCAGAAGTGATTGGTACCACTACACTAATCTGGAGTAGTAGGCCCTTTGTCCTTGGGGTAATCCAGTAATATACATCTTTAATTATCCTCCATTACTGAAGATTATATATGAACAAATGGCAAATAAAGAACATGATACAAGCGCTTATAAATAAGCATATGAACACTCAAAAGTATATACAAATATATATATATCATGAGAAATTGGAAAAACACCAACATATTCCAACATTTACACACATGGACACTACAAAAATGTTGAAACTATACAAAAGTCTGGTGAGACCACATCTAGAATATGCCCAACCGGCTTGGAGTCCACATTTAAAGAAAGACATTGAAATGCTGGAGAAAGTCCAAAAAAGATTCACAAAATTAATATCAGAAATAAAAGACCTACCATATGAAGAAAGACTGAAGAAGCTAAATATACCAACACTGAATTGCAGAAGAATACGAGGAGATATGATAGAATGCATCAAGATATTTAACACCTATGATCCGGAAGTGAATGACATATTAAGAAGAAGCACCGAACTCAGAACCAGAGGGCATAACTACAAGCTATTTCTGGAAGGAGCAAACAGGGATGTGAGGAAATACTCATTCAGTCTAAGAGTGGTGGAGCCATGGAATCATCTAACAGAAAAAAGTGATCTATGCAGAAGACATGAACACATTCAAAAACAAACTAGATTACCATTGGCAGGACCAAGAAAATAAATTTCAAGGCTGAGTTGAGTCTGACAGACCCTGATACGATAAGTCAAACCAAAAAGAAAAATTCAGGAGAGTTCGGAGAAACAGAAGAAGAAGAATCAGAGGTGGATATAGTGGCATCTATAGAAGCCAGCGTCCACTAACAACATAAGGTTACATAAGGTAGAAAACCTCACAAAGTCAGAAAAATATGATAAATTTCTGCACAAAATCACAAGATATGAAGCCGCACATTTAAGAAATTTAGCAAGCCAAATGTCACAAAAATAGTCCACTGAACAATAGTAGAAAACAATCGAATAGCAGGAGCTCGGAAAAGTGTGACCACACTGGGTGGCAATATAAATTTATAAAAAAAAAACAATGGCTTTATTTTAACACGTGCTAAAATAAAGCATAGATTGGCTCCTTCAACTATCACAATAACGGCACTTGCTCAAAACTACAATCGAAAAGCTTGCAATATTTGTCCATGTGTACATGATAATGATAGTTGTTCTACAGACTTATGGGCTATATAGCATGAACCCATTAAGAAGCCCTTTGGTCCCTTTAAACATATTTATTGTTTATCCATCCTTGGAGCTTTTATTACGGATGTCATTTCCCCAAAAGCAACAACTTCACAATGGTGAGTCGTTTGGTAAACATTTTCACAATGTAACATTTGATACATGTATCAACATTTTATATTTCAAATTCTTAGTTTTAAAATTAACAAGAATCGACTCGATGGGGTACTTTCGTACTATTGGGGGCAAGAAATTATTTGAAGGTACATGTATGTAATACAGAGCGTTCCGTATTAGCTTAGAAGATATGTATGCCAATTGGTACGTATGGATTACCTGACCAGGAAAATGTAATGACATAGTCGCTTTTGACCTCAGATGACTTAAATGGGCTTCTCGGAACTGCACCGATCTCATCAATTATAGACAAAAGAAAACAAAGCCTCTTTGGTTGTCTCTGTAGAACAGATTCTGATAAAGCCTCAAAACAAATTTTTCTATATCGCACCGAGAGGCATATGAATGGGTACACAGCCATGCATTCCTCGTTCGTTTCAGAATTAACTGCCATTCTAGAGAAATATGATCTTATATCTCATTTATCGTCCTTTGTTGAAACAGGACACTTTCCTTCGAAGGACACGTGGAAACAATTAGTGACTCGCCAAATATCACATGTTCACGAAGAAGACTGGAAAACCCGTCTTGCCAGTGATAACTCCATGCTCAACTTTGCAAATAATTATACCTCTCTGAACATATCCCCACTCTGGTACGCATGTAGATGTTATCCTAAACATAAATTCGAATTTCTGGAAGCATCAAAGTTGTTGGCAAAAGCAGTCTCACAGGAGGAGGGGGCGTGTCAACTTTGTGGAAATCCATATGACAATATAGTAGAACACGCAGTCCTCGATTGCTCCAGCATCAACGAAGCAAGAAATGAAATATGGTTCAACCTTCTTCAACATTTTGACATACCTTGCTTCATTGAAATAGATAATTTGTGCACAATTGATCAACTAATGGTGTTTCTGTCTTGTATACCATTGCATGTTGTTGAGAAGATAAGTGACCTTAGTTCATTTGTCCTCTTCACAACATGCAGTAGTGTTAAAATGTGGAAACTCTATCATAAACGCCTTAAAGAAATTACAGATGCGAACACGATCACTGTCACGTGACGCATTACTCCGCGATCTCTATATTGTCCCTTCACTTTTCAATATATAAACACCACAGCCCTTCTCCATCTACCCCGTCCATATGCGATCCCAAATATCGATTGGATCTCACAAACCTTATATAAAGACCACAATGTTTATTGATCTACCACAATGAACGAGCAGCTTTAACAAACTATTGTGGACAAAACGTTGATCCATGTATTCTAGTCAAAATGGTTAAACTGTCTCAAATTCTTACTGTATCTGACCATAATATTCATGTATGCTCAGCTTTTCATGTCAATTGTCCGCCATGACTCCATTTACACATGCGTGTGTGTTCGAGAGTATGCACTCGTGTACTGCGAGCGAGTGTGTGTGTCTATGTACACGTGTGTATGTGTGTGTGTGTGTATGTGTGTGCGTATGTAGGTATGTATGGTTGTGTCTACAAGGGCGCGTGTATGTGAGTATTTGAGAGCGTTTGTGGTGTGTGAGCGTGTGTGCATGTGTGTTATTTATGCGTGGTGTACATGTATATACGTTTGATTTTCTTCGTGTTAAATGTCTGTAAATACTAATTATCATTGTATTGTGTTCCTGTTCATTATATGTAAGCTCTCTGTATTACGGAGGAAATAAAGGTATATATATATATATATAGCATGAACCCATTAAGAAGCCCTTTGGTCCCTTTAAACATATTTATTGTTTATCCATCCTTGGAGCTTTTATTACGGATGTCATTTCCCCAAAAGCAACAACTTCACAATGGTGAGTCGTTTGGTAAACATTTTCACAATGTAACATTTGATACATGTATCAACATTTTATATTTCAAATTCTTAGTTTTAAAATTAACAAGAATCGACTCGATGGGGTACTTTCGTACTATTGGGGGCAAGAAATTATTTGAAGGTACATGTATGTAATACAGAGCGTTCCGTATTAGCTTAGAAGATATGTATGCCAATTGGTACGTATGGATTACCTGACCAGGAAAATGTAATGACATAGTCGCTTTTGACCTCAGATGACTTAAATGGGCACTAATACATTATATGATCAATAAAGAGCGTTTATTGTTCAGCCCTGATGATATGTTTGAAAATTGGTACACACAAGTGAATTGATGCAGGGAATTTCACGGATATGTGTTTTTAACCTCAAATGATTCAAAGAGGCACTATTAATTATCAATAGAGAGCGTTTATTATCAACTTAAAAGATAGATGTAACTTTATCTAGAGAGTCGTGTAATAGATGCTGTTTACACCATATAACTAATAAATATTTTAAATGACTTGAAGGGCCACTAATAGTTTAGGCATTCTTCACCCGAGCAACGCCGGGTACCCCAGGTAGTAATTAATAAAACAAATCAAACAGACCAACCCAAAAAAACCTTTTACAAAATATTTCAAGCTTAGTGACTCTAGTTAACAATATCATCTCTAAAAGTATTACAGGTTTAGAGAAGCGCATTTGCCTAACTCGAGAGGCTAAAAGGAAGTACATTACCTTCACAATAAGGCATGGCCACACCATAACAAAAATCCATGACGGAAAAATCCGGTCACTATATAATTCCATGTTGCTATTGTCAGAAACAGAAAATGACCACAACCGTCGTCACATACTCAGATGCATATCCACAGTTCTTAACGCCACTAATCCGGAAGTATGACAACGCGTAATAATCCGCGAAAATCGTTAAGCATTTCTTAATTTATTTATCTGTCACGATAAACACAGTCTCTGAGTGACAGTTCCCATGCCAGTGTAAGCGAGTGTCGATCAATCGGTTAAATTTCATGTAAGAATCCATTCATTGGCCAAACTTAGCACATGAGGATAGACAGCACCCTGGGTGCAATAGTACGCCATTCAATCGCGTTTGTTGGCTGTATTCAATAGGTCGTGTGTGCTATTGCCATTAAATTACTAACAGATCGATCAGGTGAAGCGGCTTATACGTATATCAAAAATAGATCAGACATGTCAGGACGCGTGCACAGACTTATGACACTTATGTGCCGTGTAACCCATGTAGACATACGATTTTTCATTGTTTATGTAAGTGTGAATTAACATGCATATAGTATATCGGAAAGTCAATTGTATAACTTCAATCGGGCGATACATGCCGATCACCTTATCAGAACAGTGTTTTACAGACCATGCAGTTCTTTGTTTTGTGTTCCTGGAATTTCAGTTAAGTTGGTCAAATCAATAGTCAAACATGCATATAGTAGATCGGAAAGTCAATTGTATAACTGCAATCGGGCGATACATGCCGATCACCTTATCAGAACAGTGTTTTACAGACCATGCAGTTCTTTGTTTTGTGTTCCTGGAATTTCAGTTAATTCGGTCAAATCAATAGTCGCACAAGCGTACTCAAATTATTTTTTAACTTCTTCGGGGCATGATAATTGGATGGGAAATGTTCGTAATAAGCAAACAACATCCTAGCTATTGACTTATAAATATATACAGCGTGGTGGCACAGTAATATATGGACAAATTCTTCATTTAATTTAGAAAGTCCTCAATATTTCGACCTGATTTGTCCCCGAAGCCTGTATCCCTTCAAGACTGGATAGCTTTCGTAATAATATTCACCAAAGGGGCCACCAAGGAAATAAGATGATTTTTCACTTCTTTAAGTGATATTCATGATATATCTAATTATAAATGCTGACCAGTGTTAAGTATCCCAAATGACCTATTATTTTGGGCATCTTATCTATTCAAAAATTTACATCTGAACGAGTAGTTCAACATAATGTACTAAATAACATATACCGTCGACAATAAATTTCCACCCATGTTTATAAACATGTATACACGTGACATTTGTGTATGCTATACGCATGCATTCCATGCATGATTATATACATATATTTATCAATACCAATAAATACTCTAGTCTAATATAAAATAATGATATTACAGAAAAGTGGTTATCGGAAATCATATCACGTGCATGCTCCTCTGTTACTGCAACATTTAAAGATGCACCCGTGGTTCGATTGACACCAACATGTTAATAAACATTTTAGTTGTTTTCGGAATACCGGACAAAAGAGAAAAAAAGGTGGAAAATCCTTGAAATCACCGTAATTCGCATGGAACAGGCATTATATCAGAACTGAGCATTGGCCCTCTTTATAAGAGACTATCATTGAAATAAAAAAACTCCCTTTTTTGAAAATCGATATTTGGCCATTAAAACCTCAGAAGAATGGGCTCATGTGTGGATTCTATAATTTCGCGCTCCGCGTGTATACTAATGTAGAGATTCTTGTTTCGCCTGGGCGCTGGGGTTTTTATTTATAGAAATGGGAATTTTTGGGACGGATTTAAAAGTCGAACTGCGACCCGGAGTCCGAGTCCGGTAAGGTGTAGTTGGGAATTTCAATTTTGTTTTATGTCCATTACATTATTATGTCAATAATGTTGATTTTTGGTTTGTGACAAGCTATGTCAATTAAAAATAAAAGAAATGAAATGATAAAATTTGTAAGTCTTATATTTCAACTTTTATAGACATTTTTCGTTCTGCAACTCACTGAGGGTTGTGGTCGGAGACGGCCGAGTCGGCCGCCGGTTCGTTAATTAGGTGCTGGTTGTTATTGTTATTTTAACGGAATTCTGAGTTGGTCTTTCGCGAAATCAATATATTTTATATTCTTTTATTACAATCATGGGTATATAATATATTATCTTGAGCGCGTTACCATTTCTGACATTGGTTTTCTGGCTGGTATTGAATGCTTACATATGGTGGTTTTATGTTGTCTGATCGGTCAGGTCATGTTTAATAAACCGACATTGTTCGTTTCGTCATTCGAACAAACAACCTATGGGTATGTGATTTGGAAGGAGATAAAATACGCCGATACATATGAGAAATATCGCTCAACAGGCTTTATGCTCTAAAAAATATTACCAAAGTAATAGTTATTTTCCAGTCGGTTTCAATTACAACCTATAGTATTGGTATGTGATTTGGAAGAAGAGATCACATACGCCGATACATATGAGAAATATCGCTCTACAGGTTTTATGCTCTAAAAATTCTTACCAAAAATAGCTATTTTCCAGTCGGTTTCAATTACATACATGAGACAAACGCTCTTTATTTTTTTTACCATTTCAGGTTAATAACAGCTCTTTATTGTTCACTGCTGAAGTAAATCCTTGCGATTTAATGCCCCGTGGTGATATGAGACCGGAAATTATGCTCGTTGTGTTAATCCGGTTCCGAGATTCGTATATAATGTCGATAATACATGTATGTTTAAAGGCCCACTTAATTTTTGAATGACCAGATTACATTATACGCAACATATCCCACATTATATACCATTTGGAAGAGGAACCAAATATATATATATATTCCACCAGAATACGGAACGGCTGTGGCCTTGGAGTGTCCACCAAGTAATAGAGATTCTCAGATTCATTCCAAGACTCCCCCTTGTCAATCCAGAATGCACCATACTTCAATCTAAGATATATAGTTATTCCCCTTCCATTGAGAATAATAGATTTTATTTTACAGTCTGGATAAAAATTAATCACAGAACACACCTCAGTACCTCGACAAAAACAATGCTCCCAGTTTATTCGACCGGATCAGTTGATAATACAATGTTTTGGATCTTCCTCTTTCAAACGGTATATAATATGGAATATGTTGTATATAATGTGATCTGGTGGTTCGAAACTTAAGTGGGTCTTTAATGCTTCTATACGGACTTGGTACACCATAGAAAGGCTTATTCAAGTCAATATGTCCGCCCGTCCACGTGTCCGTTCGTCCGTGTGTCCGGTTTGTCAGGGTCATAGCTGTGGCAATCAGGTTTGGGGCGATTACATGGCAATGTAATCGATTACGATTACAATTACGTTTGATTTACGTAATTACGATTATTTTACTGATTACATTTTTTCTTTAGTAAAATGTAACCGATTACTTTTCGATTGGTTCTGATTACAAATATTAGTTTCCAACCATTTTGATACCATAGGAATAAATAATGAAATTAATCAATTTATCATATCAAAGGAACGACTGAACAAATACAGCAAGCAAGCAATAAACTCTGCCATTGCCCTTCGCCATCATAAAGATGAATCACTGTCCAGGCAACTGGTAGCTGGTTATGTCACAATAGTTACTAATTCGTTTCACATAAAAAGATTAATCAGTGACCAGAATAGCAGTGGCTGTTACAATATGGATTAATTAATTGTGTAACATTGTTACAGTGGCTGATACAATAAGTATATTTTGGAGTATATTACTGGAATATAAGTTGATTATTTAACATACATTGATATGTTCCAGATAGTTAGAAGTGCTTTTGTTTGCCCCAGGTATACAACAAACATATCGCATGGAGAAATTGTATTAACACACTGATATGTTTTTGGTTTGTATTTGTGCACACTGCACGGTACTACATTATAAGACCATGAGTATCCAAGTATTTGGTAATAGTAATCAAAATATAATCATGCTTACATGCACATTTGAAAGTAATCGATTACAATTTGGATTGCTTGTAATCGAATATATAATGAGTATTGATTGTATACAGGCGATAACTCCAAATTAAGTAATGAGAATGGGCATGTCCAGTTTGAATATGGTCACGACTCGATCATTTTGGACCGAGTTATGCCCCTTTTTCGATTCGGAAATCGCACTTTTTTGGTTGTTCGGATGATATAATGTAACTTAAACAAGAATCGACAAAATGTCTTGTTATTTGGTACTTACTTGGGAATCGCTATTTTGGGGTTGTCCGGATGATAAATTGAGCAATATTAACAGAATCGATTGGTACTTAATTGGTATGTGAACTGTGGTTCACATTTGAGAAGACACATGTCACGTTCGAACTTGGTCACGGTCTGATCATTTTAACTGAGTTATTTCACCTTTTGTCGTCTTGTAAATCGCAATTTTTTGGTTTTCCGGATGATAACAATATTCAACAAATTTCTTGATAGTTTGTTTGTTTCAAATTTGAGAAGACACAGATCAAGTTCGATTTTGGTCATAGTGCGATGATTTTTGACGGAGTTATGCCCCTTTTCGACTTAGAAATAACTAATTTGGGGTTATATATGAACAATGTTTCTTGATATTCGGTAGATGGGCTACAGTTATGAAAACACAAGTCAAGGTCGAATTTGGTCAAAGATAACACGCAGGTCATCATCCGGTTGGAATAATTTTTTTGCAAGAATTTGACTCCTTTATTCTTAAAAAAGCCAATATAAAAAGCCACCTCTTTTCTGGGGACGTGGGGTCAAGGACCTTTTAACTTCAATATGTTAGGTAGGAGACAAATGTTGGGGTAGTGAAGAGGTTTTCTGCGTACATGTAGAATGTGACAATAACGAGCGTGCCTTGTTAGCTTGTTTCTTATACGGTAAAACAAAGAGAGTTTTTTTCCACTTTGCATCCTCCTGGTCCCACACTTTTAAAACCATGCAGCTACATCTCAGAAATTTTAACATGGTCTCCCTTTTTGGGTTAGAAAACAAGAACTATCTAGACCCTTATTTCTTTAAATATCGCGCAAGAGCATGTTCAAACCCTTGCATAGCGCCACCGCTTATAATAAGCCATATGACATACTAGTATACATAGTCTTACTTTTGGTTGGTGAGATATGCTGTGAAAATTTGAAGCATCTAGACGTATTACAATATCTGTTAAACTTGCAAGTACATCCATGCAATTTAAACTTGGTCTTCAATTTGGTTGGGGATGAATATCAAGCTTTCATTTGACAAAAATCCTGCTTAGCGGTTTCCACTTTGTTCCATGGCCCATGACACGCAGCGCAGCACATGATTACGTTAGATACGAACACATATCCGGGATGCCGGGAACACGTATATGTCCGGCGGGATGTAAATTCCTAGCACAAAACATTATACTTATTACGTGCAAGAAATACACACTGCATGTGACCCACAGAGTGCGTTTATAAGACTTATGTATACATGCATTTATCGAGCTATATATTTTATTTGATCTATGGAGTGAAGAATACTAATAGCTCTAAAGACATAATAGTTTGCGCCTACATTTGAATTGCACGTGAATGTGTAGAGTATTTAATTTCTCATCAATCATAACTTAATTCGAAGTGTTCAAATGTAAACAAAAGATATATAGTACGCTATATCTGCCAACGTACTTCCTTCTTGCATTATATTTCTGTTATATTAAGCCATAAATATGTCTGGTCATACAACATTGTATTGATATGACAGGGCGGGGCATATTGACACACCTAACCATATAGATTGTTATGTATTGTGGACAACACTTATTATTTATAATATATCAGTCAAATCGTCTTTTAATCGACTCATAACGTTCATGCGTAAAAAGAAACATAGAAATGGATCGCATCGGTCATATTATGATGACGTAAATATGTATATTGATGACATTTGCATACGAACTTTATACAACACTGAAAGACATACCATTAGAAAAGAATAGAAATTCATTGGTAGCTTTCATCTTTTCCAAACAAGCTTCTTTATTACAGAACTTTCGCATACTTACATTACGATTACGAACACGTTATTGGTGTAGTTGTAAGTCTATGTCCGTATATATGGCCAAAAAGTCCTGTGACGCGTACACTAAAAACATCATTATTTCGTACCACTTTTACAACTCAAAGCGTGTGTTGGTACACAGTCCCTTAAAATTCACTTGTCGTCTCATTCGAATAATGCGATAATCATCATGCCCTGTTTATTTTCAATGATACGACTAGTCACAACGTACGATCCGTGATGTTTGGTCTCGAGTGATGAATTGTCCGCTCCATAAACACACGCGAGCATATCCGCGGCTGATCCTTGCATGTCCGAAACCCCCGCTCGTACTACATAATTTTGCTGTGTGAATGGGAGAGCACTCTTTTTTGTTTTCATTACTCTTTAGATGAGATATGTATGATCAATTCGTGATGGTACTCAGTTAAATCGTTTGGTTCTATCTATGAACTTTTGGAGTGACGTGAAAATGACTGAATTTTCACTGTACGTTAAGTTAACCGATATTAAGCAAAGTGTTCACATTTAGTGTCATATTAGGACCCACAAAACAGTTATCTCTCTCTTTTTGTGTAAATCGGAAAATGAAGTAAAACATGTTCGGTTGTCCCCAGTTCTCCCACAATCGCAGAATGGATTATTATTTAGGTGATTGCAAAGTAAGTTTGAAGTCTCATATAACGACATATTCTCAGAAAATTATTCATACCCTACCGGCGATGTCGGAAGGGATGATTCTGCGTTTAAATGTACCAACCATAATAAGGAAATTACGCTGAATGAGTTATTTTCCGGGGTTGAGACGGGCCTCGGGAGGAATTGCTCGCCACATTCTGTTTCGCTACAAAAATATGCCGTGATCACGTGCCATATTGTTCTGATGACCGTACACATGTTGTTGATTCTGAGTTCATTTCAGCTGCCTCTACACAGAGGGGCGCAGGTAAGTTTGAAGACTCAGATAAGACCGGAGAACTGATTCACACGAGCAGTAGTATACTATTCGAGTTTCTTAACTACATGTATGATACTGATTATATGACGGGCGGTACAAATGGATACATATACGACGGTGATGATGACGATGATGATGGTGATGACTCTGACATTACTGATGGCGACGACGATTATGTTGCTGTTGAGTTTGATGACGACTACGATGACGGTGGTGATGACGATGATGGTGATGACGACGGTAGTGATGATGATACAGGTAATGTTGATGATGATGATGATGATGATTGTGATGATGATGATGATGATAATGATGGGATGTTGAAAATCCTAGCGTTGAATGTGGGAGGCTTACGGAAGCGCCTGCATTACCCTGAGTTCCTGTCACTCTTGAATGGATATGACATATGTCTGTCGGAAACGAAACTTTTTGTTGAGGAAATAGTTGATATTCCAAACTTTGCAATTATATCAAATGTATGTAAGCCAACTGCAAGCCATAGTCGTGCTGGCGGTATATTAATAGCTGCGAAAAAAATCCTCCAGTTTGTGCGCTAACACTATTAGCAGCGAGCTTCATAACGTTTTGTGGGCTACAGTTTCGCTGCCTAAACAAAACAGTGGCAGATGTCTGGTTATGCATATACAGTGTATATACCCCCTGGAAATGCAAAATATGCTATTAATAACTGGCATTCCGATTTGCAGTTAGAGATCATTCGATTGCGCGAAAGTAGCACCGACATTCTTCTTATGGGCGATTTTAACGCGCGAACCGCTTTATTAAACGACCATATTGACGATAACAAAATCGCTCATGGCAGAGGGGTAAGTACCGCATTAGACGAGTATATGTTTGATGACGATTTGGAATCCGACATCTGCATACCGGTGCGATCAAGCGAGGATACGGGAAAGCCCAACACTTATGGATATAGATTCATCGATACATGTAGCTTTACCAATATGTATATAATAAATGGTCGAGTTGGCAAGGCTAGAGGAATCGGAAAACGCACATGTAGAGATGCCAGTTTAGTTGACTATGCTATAGCTTCTAAAGCTGTATTTGTACGTGTGTGTAAATTTGAAATATTAGACTTTTCGTGTCTTTACTCAGATGTACACTGTGGTGTCAGCCTGGAATTTAAAATACCACTAAATTCGGTTACTCCCCAACATGAATTACACGAAGACGACGTATGTGGCCAGGTTATGAAACGAAAAATTAAGCCTTGGGATGACACGAAAGCGCATGGGTACGTTAGCCGAGTTGAAGCGCGTTCATCGGATCTGGAATCCAAACTTGAGGTGGTTGAGAAAGCTCCGACTCAGACAGGTGTCGATAACCGGCTATCAGAATATCTTGGTAGAATACTTACAGACGAGGCCGCTAACATTTTTGGCTCTTACAACAATAACCATAAACCGCGACGTATGAAAACATTGAAATATAATAAGAAGTGGTTTGACTCAGAGTGTCGTCATAAGCGGAAGGCATTCAACAGAGCCCGAAAGAAGTACTATGTATGCAAATCTTCATATTATAGAAATAAATTGAGAAATTTAAGTAAGGCATATAAACGAGCTATGGATACAAAACGAGCTGCGATGCTAGAAAAGTGTAACCAAAAATTTAGGGAAATTCCGAAAAAGTCACCTGATTGTTTCTGGAAAACGTTAAAAAATTAACAACATGTAACAACAGTGTGCGTGTAACACGCGATCCAATTGGCCTTGAAAAGTTATTCTGCCATTTATTTTAAAACGCTGAATGAATATACAAACAGTGACTCTAATCTATCAGCCTTAAAATAAAGTATGTATGACCTCAACAGTTTCGACGTTGACATAAATTCGCCGATCTCAGCACATGCATGAGATACTAGATGTTGTAAAATCTCTGAAAATTAATAAAGCCGCTGGTGCTGATCAGGTATGTAACCGTTATATTAAGTCCACAATAGATATTCTTCTACCGTTTTATTGTCGATTTTTCAATTTGGTACTAGATTCAGGTCTGTTTCCAAATGTTTGGGGAACGGGTATGATAATACCCCTTTATAAGAATAAAGGCTGTAGAAACGACCCAAATTCTTACAGAGGCATCACTTTGCTGAGTTGTATTGGCAAACTATTCACCGGTGTTTTGAATCGACGCCTTCGAATTTATGTTGAGAGGAATAAATTGCTAAATGACAACCAGGTGGGGTTCAGAAAGGGTCGTTCAACAATAGACAACATTTTCGTTTTGGACAGCTTTACGGAGATTTATTTAGCGAACTGCAGACTTATCTGAAATTATGGTGCTTCTTATATGCGGATGACACCGTCTTGTTTGCAGATAATCCACACGATATGTAACGCATCATCGATGCATTCTCAGACTACTCTGATTCATAGGAGCTCAAGGTTAATACTCAAAAAACAAAGATAATGATTATCAGTAACAAAAAATTGAGTTCCCTCCAACATTCACACTATCTAATGATAAACTGGAAATAGTTGAGCGCTTCCCTTATTTGGGCATTGATTTATTTTATAACGGCCGATTTTGCCAAGCAATCAAGTCGATAAAAATTCAATCGACAAAATCTATGTACGGACTTCTGTCCAAGGTGAGAAATCTCCAAATTCCTGTAGATTTTGTGCTGAAACTATTTGACTACCTTATACAACCTATTTTATTGTATGGGTGAGAGATTTTTATTTTTTTGTAAATAAAGTTTATTTGTGCATAAATGTCATAATAACAGAGCACCGGGTCCGGTCAACAGGAAAACCTATATAAGACCAGACCCAAAAACCAATAGTCAAATTAGAAAAACACGTGATCATATACAAGGTGAAATAAGAAAAACAAAATGAAACAACATAATAATTCATTGCTCAGCAGAAAATGAGGGCGGCCTCTGGTTGCGATCAAACAATTAATTACCATAGAGATGTACTTGGGGACGGCAGGGCTATGATATGGAGAGATGATACAGAAAGTAATAGATGTACTTAATCAAATCAGGCTTAATTGTATTATATTAAAGATTTTGAATTAAACCGCTTGGTAGATTCGAAGTATAAATGGACAGTATTAAAGATAAGATTATTTGTTGCATCACTGACATAATTTTTTCCATAAAGTAAGCTATTAATATTTATATCCACATTCATGTTATTACGTGAACTAAACATAACTGCCCGTTACTAATAAATAATTCACAATGCATAAAATAATGTTCAGAATCTTCATAAAAATAGCCACATCTACAAGAACAATCCTCTGTAAGAAATCGATCAAACATATGTGCATTAAGATCACTAAAGCCTACTCTAAGTTTTGAATAAATTATTTTATTTGATCTTGTGCCTGCACAATAATATTTAGGAGCGATATGCTCATTTCGACGAAATTCATATTTAATTTGTGAAATCGAGCTACTTGAACGTATTATTGAACTTGAAGTGTTCCATAATTCAATACCAGAAGGAAAAAATGAGTTTAGATAACTCTTTAATGGTTTGTTGATGTATTCATATTTGGAAATATCATCAGTATCCCTTAAAGAGTAATCACTAATTTCTGAAACTCTTCTAGGAATTTGTAAGGATATATACATAGAACATTTATGGTTTATGGCCTTATGCATCATTATTGTTTTCCTCATTAAACGTCTCTCTTGAAGTGGAACATAGCCTGTTTCTTGATATAGCAAGGAATAACTTGTCCCCCTAATAATGCCACTGATGGTTCTCAATGCGTCCAATTGTAATGATTCCAGATCACCAGCAGATCCTAATGAACAATTATCCCAAATAACATCTGCATATTCAAAAACTGGAAGAATAAACGACTTATATAGGGTATTCAGTGCTTGTCTGGATAACTTGTATTTAAGACTACGTAAGCAATTTATCACGGGACTTAATTTTTCAAACAAACTTTGTACATGGATATCCCAGGAGCCACTAATATGGAATAAAGACCTAGATGTTTGTGTTTTTCGACTTCACAAATTTCTTCACCCAAGAGGTACAAAGGACAATGCGTATCTGGACTGGATTGACCTATGGTCATAGTTTCTGTTTTTGATGAGCTAAATTTCACTTGCCACATGGTTGCCCACTGCCCTATTCTATTAAGGTCGCGATTTATCATTTTGGCTGCCATCTCATCATCTTCTACAGAAACAAATAAGAGAAGTATCATCTGCATAAAGTCTAATATTTGATTCAATTCCATCTACAATATCATTAATGAAAATATTGAACAAAAGAGGTCCTAAGACCTTGAGGGACTCCGGCCGGAATAACCCTAGTGGACGAATTATATCCATTTATAACTGTACATTGAGTTCTACAAGAGAGATAATTCCTAAACCAAGCAAGAATTTCCCCATGGATTCCAATATGATACATTTTGTGAAGTAAACCCCTATGCCATACTCAATCAAATGCCTTACTTATATCACAGAATACGAATCTAATTTTGTTTCTGTCATTTAGTGATCTCTGAATGTGTGAATCAATATCTAATAGCTGGAAAATTGTACTGTCACCTGGAATAAAACCAGACTGGAATTGTGTGATAAGATTAAATTGAGTTAAAAACTTATAGACATGGTTAAAAACTACTTTTTCAAAAACTTTACTTAGATTAATTGTAAGAGATATTGGTCTATAATTTTCCTTTTTATTCACCGATTCCTTTTTATGTATGGGCATAACATTTGCATGTTTCCATATTTCTGGGAAGTATGACTTTCCCAGGAATAAATTGAAAACTTTAGTCAAAGGTACCGCCAAAACATTTGCTAGAGTTTTTAAGATTACATTACTGATGAGATCGGGACCTGATGTCTTACAAATTTCAAGGTTTTGCAAAACTGACAATACTTCTGATTCACTAACGTCAATAGATTCCTATTATTTTCTTTCATATTAAGAGAAGGTAAAGATTTTCCATCATTAACGGATGAACTTTGACTAACAAAATAGTCATTTAGACAGTTAGCAATGTCTATTGGGTTATGTAGAACTACATCATGTTCAAACAGTGGTGGAAATATCAAATCTGCCTTACTTTGTTTTTTAGAAAATTCATTCATAATTTTCCACCACTGTTTGGACTGGACATTTTGTTCAGAGGCTTTTTCGCACAACTTCATATCATATTCTACTTTAGCTGTCCTAATTTGGTCAATCGTTTTATTTTTAATTTTCCTGAAACATTACCAAGTTTTTGGGGTATCACAGCGTTTTGCTCTTTTATGGGCAATATTTCTTCTTTTCATTTGTTGTCTCAATTTGCAGGTTAACCAAGGTTTATCTCTTGTACGAATAGTAACAATCTTGTTAGGTATAAATCTACGCGCTGCTTCTGTGATATAAGTATGGAATTTTTCAGCGATAAATTTATAATCATCATTTAATAATGTATTCCAGTCCAGATTTGTCATTTCGTTAATTAAGCCACCGGTATTCATTTTTTATAGTCCCATATCTGCCTTTTGAAAGAGGTCACAACTGGTCGTTTATCTTTTAGAGTAACAACAATACTATTATGGTCACTACAAATTGGTGGTAAAACTCCACAACTAGCAACAGAGTTAGGACATGAAGTAAATATAAGATCAATCAATGTTTTGGAGTTAAGAGTTACACGCGTATGTTCCTTTATCATCTGTTTTAGTCCATGGATAACTTCAATGGCTTGTACCTTTGGATGCTTAATTTCAGAACAGTCAGCATTAAAGTCACCAGTGATAATACAGTTGTAGAGACAAATCATTCCTTGCCAGTTTTATTGAGTCATTAAACAGGTCACACACCCCAACTTTAGCAGAATGAGGCCTATAAAATACCCCTAACAATATGTTTTTGTTTGTATACCGTAGCTCTGTCCAACAAGCTTCTATACCGGGAACATAAATTTCACTCAAATATTTATAAATTAGTGAAGTCTTAACATAAATGACAATACCACCACCGACTGCTCCTTCCCTATCTTTTCTAATAGGAGGAAAGTGATAGCCTTGTATCTTTAAAACATCACCATCAACATTAAAATATGTGAATGTTTCTGTTAATGCAATTATGTCATAATCACTCAATTCAGTACTAATTAAATCAACTTTATGCCTAAGAGTCCGGACATTTAGATGGCAAATTGACAACTGCAATTCTTCTGGTCCGGGGTGTAATTGAATATCCCCACCAAGTAATTATATAGTAAATCATTGATAGAAAGCCAAGATGTCCAAATGAAGCTACCATACATGCTAGGACAATTGTATTAAAATCTATTCGGTTCAAAGTCTTCTCTCCACAAAAGAGGCAAATCCTGGAGCGATTAACAAAAATGACAATACCACCACCGACTGCTCCTTCTCTATATTTTCTAATAGGAGGAAAGTGATAGCCTTGTATCTTTAAAACATCATCATCAACATTACAATATGTGAATGTTTTTTGTTAATGCAATTATGTCATAATCACTCAATTCAGTACTAATTAAATCAACTTTATGCCTAAGACTCGGACATTTAGATGGCAAATTGATAACTCCAATTCTTCTGGTCCGGTGTGTAATTGAATATCCCCACCAAGTAAAATTATATAGTAAATCATTGATTGAAAGCCAAGATGTCCAAATGAAGCTACCATACATGCTAGGACAATTGTATTAAAATCTATTCGGTTCAAAATCTTCCCTCCACAAAAGAGGCCAATCCTGGAGCGATAAAGTGCAATATCAATATTCATTTTACATACCTAAATATGTAAGTACTATAATATATTCCAGGATGCCTCAGCCCAAAACCACGTTTCATAGTCATGTTTGTGAAACCAACCAGAAGCAGTCATCAAATCTACATGAGCAATGGCATAAAGTGCAAAAATGTGAAAAAAGTAATAACATATAATACAAGAAAAAACAAAATATTGCTCTATTTGAGCCATAAATTAAGTAGTAACTGCTGGTGCTGCTCGGCGGTGGTCAAAATAGAATGCTACGACCCCTCAGTTTATATCACACATATAGTAGTTGGGTCCATCTTGAGATAAATGACTGTATTTATATCTATTATATACTAGTAACAATCCACATATATAGGTCGATGTACTTGATGTAAAAATCAATTTAATTTAACTTTTTTATATTAATTGTTTAGTTTGAGAAGTGAATATTAAATTTGAAAATCCACTTATGTTTAAAGTTGATGGCTGGCTTGGAAATAATATGGCTGTCTTCTACCTGAATAATCTATACTTTAATTTATTCATTAGATTAAAGTAAGTACATGTCTAACAAGACACACTGGTAAGATAGAGACAAAATAAACCCACATTACTATATGTAAGACAGTTAGACTTGCTTGAAGCAATGAAACCTAAATGGATATAAACATAGTAGCATTCCAACATCCAGGAAAAATATCCGTAGCTAAAGTATATCTTCAGACAATATATATGGACATTGTGATTTTGATATGTTACTTTTTTTTTGTTGCAAAGTGCAAAACAATCACACACATTAAGTGCCATAAGACTTATCATAGGTGGGTTTCCAAGTAAGTAAATACAAAAAAAACGAACAAAAACATAATTATTTGTGAATCTTTTACAATCAGATTTTCCATGTAAATGATTTACATGTTAGTATAGTTCCATTAACATCGGCTGACCAACATTTATTTTATCATCCAAATGTATCCCAGTTTAAGGTACATTTACTAATACCTGTGACACAATACTAGCTCATATAATAAAATATCAGCTATCTGTTTTCAAGTATTATATTGTCCATATTTGAACCAATGAGATTAGTAGAGACCATTTGCTAATCAAAGTGGCATTTATGCCACAAAAAGAGTAAGAAAAGTATTTTCCAATGTGCACACATATATTTTTTTATTTTAATAATACAATAATGAAGTTATTTGTCGTTTTGTACCCTCTCGGTGCCAAGTCCGATCCCTGCACCAACCCACACCTCCCGACCACACCCCAAAACCATTGATCATAACAACGCGACACATTGACTGAAATAGCACTAAGGGCTCCATCCGTCAATGAATCACTATATTATAATCAATAAACCCGAAAAAGCCCGAGGAAATGCTGGCCGATACAAAAATCGGACCCGACACCGAAAGGGTTAAACGGACTGGGTTGAGATGTTTATCTTCAGTAATTTCTCCTGATTCAGCATTCTTCTATGAAGGATGTCCAATCTAAATAATCTTTAATGGTTTAAAATTTTCATAAATAACTACCCAGTGAAAATAGTAGATAATTAATATATGAATCAGTTTGTCACATGTAAAACAATTCACATGTTTATTAAAAAAAACAATACCATAGATAACTGCCAAATGTTTTAGGCATCACATCAAATAAGTGAGTTTCCAAGTAAAAATTGTATGTAATTTGTTAGTGAATCCTTTACAACCAAATTATCGTATGTATATGCTTTACATGTTAATATAATACCATAATCATCAGTTGACTGACGTTCGTGTTCTCATATCAAGTGTATCCCAATTTAAGGTACATTTACTGACACCCATAACACAAATAATATTTCATACATTGAAACATTGTTAAATACATGTACCAGATTAATTCTCTTAAAACTTCTCACAAGTAAATCAATCATCTGACTCCATAAATAAAACAATGAGAGTAATAGAAACCATTTGTGAATAGAGGTAACATTAATGCTACAGAAAGAAATAAAAACAGTATTTCTCAAAGTGCATACATCTTGTTTTTTGTTTTGTTTTTTTATTTTTCTCTTCAAAATTTTTCAAAACTTTCTCCAGTTCGGACTTTCTTTCGATGAAATGTCTTCCATCTGACTGAACTTTTACAAATAATTTTCCATCAATTGTCAGCACTTTGATATTTTACCATCTTTCTTTAAGCGTCTAGCCTCCTTATAGAGCTGATATATGTTGTTCATGAATCCTTTACAAACAAATTAAAGCATATAAATGCCTTACAATGGTAATATGATACCATAAACATCAGCAAACTGATGTTCATGTTCTCATATAAAGTGTATCCCAATTTAAGGTACCATTTACTGATACCCATGACACAATTCTAGTTCATATATTAAAACATTGTTAAATACATATACCAGACTAATTCCCTTACAACTTCTCATAAGTAAATCAATCATCTGACTCCATAAATAACACAATGAGAGTAATAGAAACCATTTGTGAATAGAGGTAACATTAATGCTATAGAAAGAAATTAAAACAGTATTTCTCAAAGTGCATACATATTGTTTTTTGGTCCTACAGTAGTAAAATATATTGTTTTTATAGACCAGGAAGGGTTGAGATTTTCAACTTAAATTTTTTTCGAAAATTACTCAAGTTCGGACTTACTTTTTATGAAATGTCGTCCGTCTGACTGATCTTTTACAAAAAAAATTCCATCAATTGTCCAGCACTTTATTATTTTACCATCTTTATTTAAGCTTCATTGCCTCCTTATAGAACTGATGTACTTTTGTTCAAAAATCCTTTACAATCGAATTAAAGCATATAAATGCCTCAATATGGTAATATGATACCATAAACATCAGCAGACTGATGTTCATGTCATATCAAGTGTATCCCAATTTAAGGTAGATTTACTGACATCCATAACACAAATGCTAGTTCATATATTGAAACATTATTAGATACATGTAACAGATTAATTCCCTTAAAACTGACAAATGTTTTAGGCATCACATCAAATAAGTGAGTTTCCAAGTAAAAATTGTAAGTAATTTGTTAGTGAATCCTTTACAACCAACTTATCGTATGTAGATGCTTTACATGTTAATATAATACCATAATCATCAGTCGACTGACGTGCGTGTTCTCATATCAAGTGTATCCCAATTTAAGGTACATTTACTGACACCCATAACACAAATGCTAGTTCATATATTAAAACAATATTAAATACATGTACCAGATTAATTCCCTTAAAACTTCTCACAAATAAATCAATTATCTGACATTATCCATAAATGACACAATGAAAGTAATCGAAACCATTTGTGAACAGAGGTAACATTAATGCAATAGAAAGAAATAAAAACAGTATTTATCAAAGTGCATACATATTGTTTTGATTTTTTTTCTTTGGTCGTACGGTAGTGAAATATATTGTTCTTATAGAACAGGAAAAGTTGAGATTTTCATCTCAAGAAATTTCACAAGTTCGGACTTTCTTTTACAAATAATTTTCCATCAATTGTCCAGCACTTTGTTATTTTACCATCTTTCTTTAAACTTCTAGCCTCCTTATAGAGCTGATGCTGGTAAACTGCCAGGTCGTCATTTATATAAAAGTTTTCCATTTTATCATCCAGGTGTATCCCAATTTAAGGTACATTTCTGAGTCTGATACCCGGGGCACAATACTAGCTCATATAATAAAATATCAGTTACCTGTTTACAAGTATTACATTATCAATATTTGAACAAATGATATTAATAGAGACCATTTGCTAATAAATGTGGCATTTACATGTATGCTATAAAAAAAGAGTAAAAACCGTGTTTTCCAATGTGCACACATATTATTTATATATGTTTTGTTTTATTAGTACAGAAATGGAGTTAAATGACATTATTTACCCTCTCTGTGCCAAGTCCGACCCTGCACCAACCCACACACCCCGACCACTCCCCAAAACCCACAGATCATAACAATACAATACAGTGATGGAAAGAACTCCAGGAGGACCCCCACCAATGCATCACACTATTACAACCAATAAAACCGAAAAATGGTCGAGGAAACGTGGGCCGATACAAAAATCGGTCCCGGCACTAAAATGGTTAACCAGCCTTTATTGAGATATTTATCTTCTGTAATTTCTCCTGATCCAACATTTTTTTATGAAGAATGTCCCATAGGAATCAGTTTGTCGCATGTACAACAATTCAGATGTTTATTTAAAACAATACCATAGATATCGGCCAAATGATTTCGGTAACGCATCGAACACATGAGTTTCCGAATTAAAATATAAGTATTACATTAATATAAGTATTAATGCTTTACAATGGTAATATGATACCATAAACATCAGCAAACTGATGTTCATGTTTTCATATCACGTATAATATATCCCAATTTAAGGTACATTTACTGACAACCATGACACAATTCTAGTTTATACTAGTATATTGAAACATTGTTAAATACATGTACCGGTGTCAAGTTAGTTCCCTTAAAACTTCTCGTAAGTAAATCAATCATCTGACATGCGAGATATGGGGCTTTGAAAATACCCGTGCTATTGAGGCCGTTCACCTAAAATTCTGCAAGCTTTTAACTTGGAAGATGGCCCTTGCGTATCGAAATTGAAAAGAGAATGATCGCATACTGGAGTCGTTTATTGAAGAAAGAGACCAGCTTGTCACTTACTCTCTACAAGCTAATATTAGCTGTTAAAGGTGGAGGCAAAGATATACGATATATAAATATAATGAACGAAATTTTTGCCCGCGCAGATTGCGAAGTTAGCTGGAGAACACAGTCACCAATTACAAATGGTATGCTTCAAGTTATACGTGGTAAACTACTGAACCAATTTTTATGTCAACGGAATATTGACATATCGAAATCTTCACGTGGAGAATTCTACCATATGTTGAAGGAATCCCCATCACTTAATCGTTATTATATTGAACTTCCATTCAATGTTATTATTCCTATACAGCGAATGCGTACAAGGAATCACAGGTTGGGTGTGGAAACTATGAAATAGTCGAGATCTAAGACCAAATCAAAAGGGAAGTCACCAGATAGCCCATGTAAACTATGCGATGCCACCATGTGCGACGAATTTCATTTTGTTATGGTCTGTCCAGAATTAAGTGAGCTTAGAGCTAAATACTTCGACAAATCGCAATTGACTAGCCCGTTGAGAGAAACTTTCTACGATTTATTGAACTCTGCCGACATGATAAAGCTCCGCAAACTGTCAAGTTTCATCAAAATTGGACTGAACAAAATTCGATGACGGTTTCAAATAATTTTTCCACCATAACTATTGATATATACAATACAATTGGATAGAACCGAAACTGATTGCATTTATGTAAATGTTTTGGAAAAATTTGCTTTAAAATTTCTTTTAATATGCATCTTATAGTCTCATATTTGCACAAGCGAAAGTTCTACTATACACTTAACAGTCCACTTTTATAGGTTGTAATTATTTACGGAAGTACGTGTGCGTTTACTTGACGTTTCTGTATTTACTGTTTGCATGAGTATTTTCAAATATTTTGATCGGAGCGTTCTCATTTGTACATAGTGTATTATATGTTTTCTCATGTACCAAAATACCAATTGGCTGAGAATAAAGCATTACTTTTTAAAACAGGTCATATCTAGAGTTACTGAAATAGGTTCTCAGACGACAGTGACAGATTTTACTTGGTTTTGTAAACGTTGTATAATGATATGACGGTATAGTTTTGCGATCTTTGGAGATATATTTCTCTTGAATTCTGAAACTGAGTCACAACTTTTCGTTTCTGGTGGAAGGCTATTCCATAGTTTTACGGTAGCTGGTAGGAATGAATTATTTTCATATCTTGTCGCAAGAAAACTGGGGCACCTGAGACCTTTTTGTCTGAAGTCGTAATTGGGTTGGCTTCCAGGTACCGGAGGGACAAGTGTATACACCATGTATAAGTAAGGAGGTGTGTCTCGCTTAAGCATTAAACAAAATTGAATATAAATTCCAGTGATATATTGTGGCAATACAGCTATAAATGCCAGGTTATATGTAGTGGAAATTCAGTTCGTTGTTATCATGGATGACATGATAGACGTAATGCTGGTGGGTTCCTAGATTTGGATCTGACATCAACAATGACGCCATCACTTCAAGACCCTTCCAGTCCACGATTTGATTTGAATGCGTTATACTGCTTCACGGGCTTATCACATCTTTGGGTTACGAAACACGACAAACGGTTGATGTGCTCGCTGATGGGCATCACTTCTGATTTGGTCCTACCAAATCGAAACAAAGTCGAAGGGATGGAAACGATGTGCATCACGCTGAGACGTTTTCTCTACCTAAATCGACTGGGTGAGCTATCCATCTATTTCAACAGACCGGCATCAGTGCTGTCATTTGTTGAAACAAAAACGGTAAATCTTCTACATGAAAGATTTCGGAACCTATCCTGGAAAACGTCCGACATCGAGGATGGCTGATGACGAGTTCCGTAAATATGCCGATGCTCTGCATGGTGATGTCGATGGGTGTGCCAAATATTCTTTTAATAACGCCAGGTCCATGTCAGCCATGAAATTTTAGGCGACTGCCTCCATTGTGTACTTCTAGCTTGACGATTACTCTGAGGCTTTGTGTCATTGTTGTCTGCATCCAGCGATGTGAATAGCGATCTTATTAGAAATATTTCGCAACTTTATGATAGACAAGCGGATACGTTTAGGCGGTTAGTGTAATACGTAATCAGATTATGCACATTTTCTAATCGTATAGTCGCAATGTTTTAACCGCGCGACGGATAGAGTAACAATTTCGTTGGTGTGTACCCAAAAATCCATTTATAAATACAGACACTCGGTCAATTTGTTTTGTGTACCATGTAGCCATCATTTATAAGGATTTGGACAACTATCCCCAATTGGCCGAATAATAAGAAGATTATCGTTCGCGCTGTACATAATCTGCATGCTGGATCAGTGGTAACTCACTGTGCACAATTGACCAGCCATTCCTGGCTGTGCATCTGCATTCTATATCTGATTACTCCGTTCCGTTGGTCGACGTGACGTGGGCACGAACTTATCGTATCGGGATATATTAAAACCACCCCATTAATCACGCTCTGCGTCTGTAGACAGGGGCTTGACTAGAGGGTTTCCATAGGGGGTATCCATATTGGAATTTCCAACTGCACCCCCTTGAACGAAACCAAATCAATTGTTTGCGTAATTCCAGTTGCACCCCCTTTGTGTTTTGAGTTTACTAACTGTACCCTCGCAGACCTGAGTGGTAGCCTATTTTGAATAGATCAGTAGTCTTTTGGCCATGTGTGAGGACATTTTGAGATGAACACCTGAAAAGTTCATGGTTCGGCCCGGTGTGAGAATTTTTTTTAATCTGAACATGAAAATTGCAACTCGTAGCAACTAGACAGGGCTAGTCACGATACAACAAAATTCCACATATTAGAGTTACCCCGCTTACCCCACACCAAACATCGTCTATTGAAGGCGAATTATCTCTCTCAGAACTAACAGAAGCTCCTAGAGACATGAAAAACGGAAAATCACCTGGTCCCGATGGGTTTACGGTCGAATTTTATAAACTATTTTGGCCAGAAATAGGTCCATACGTATTAGAATCATTGAATCATTGTTTTCAAAAAGGCGAACTGTCCATAATGCAGAAACAAGGAGTTATAACCATGATCCCAAAAAAAAACAAAGACAGGAAATACCTAAAGAACTGGCGCCCAATTGCACTACTGAATGTTTCTTACAAACTGACATCTGCTTGTATTGCTAGCCGCATGAAGAAAACACTCCCTTTCGTTATAAACGTAGATCAGTCAGGGTTTATCCCGGGCCGTTTCACCGGTGACAGTACACGCATTATATATGATATTTTATATGAAACGGACAAACGGAACATGTCTGGTATGCTTTTACTTATTGATTTCGAGAAAGCATTTGATACGGTCTCCTGGTCTTTCATCGAACAATGCTTAGAAAAATTTAATTATGGAGAAACGATCAAAAGGTGGATCAAAACATTTTACAATGATATTCAATCAGCCGTCTTAGTTAATGGCAATTTGTCTTCATTTTTCAAGCCATCCAGAGGCTGTAGGCAAGGCGACCCGTTATCACCGTATATTGTTCTCTTATGCGCTGAGATATTCGCTGAAATGATAAGAGGAAATAAGAAAATAACAGGTGTTACCCTCGACGAGACAGAGTACAAAATAAACCAATATGCAGATGACACTACACTTGTACTAGATGTGAGCGAAGCCAGCCTCAGAGAATCTCTATCCGTGCTTGAATCATTTGCTACTATGTCGGGCCTGAAGGCTAATCTAGACAAATGCCAAATAGTCTGGTTGGGCTCTCAGAAAATGAACACATCAGTTCCTTCAGAATGCAAACTTAAAGTTTCGAATACATTCACAACCCTCGGAATTAAATACAGCACCAACATGTCCGAAATACCAGAAATTAATTTCAGAGACAAGATCGACAACATGAAAAAGATAATAGACAAATGGAAACATAGACATATCTCGCCCATCGGTAGAATAACAATTATCAAGTCTATTCTCATTCCAAATATTGTACATCTTCTCCAATCCCTCCCAAATCCAAAGCCAGATATCCTTGACGAAATCAATAGAATTCTATTCAAATTTGTATGGAACAATAAACGCGACAGGATCAGTCGTACACAACTATGCAGGGGTTATGAATATGGCGGACTAAAAATGATTAATATAAAACATTTCAACGATGCTCTCAAAATAACCTGGATGCGCAGATGTATCACGAAGTCACCCCCATGGTTGAACATAGCACCGCGAAGAATTTCAGATCCCTTATTAGCGACTTATGGTTCAAAATACATCAACACTGTTCTATCAAAAACTGGGAACCCTTTCTGGCGCGACGTTCTTATGGCTTGGAAGAATTGCTTTAAAAATATGCCAAACGATAATTCACCCCTAGTGACTCAGACTGTTTGGAACCACGATGAACTCCAAATAAATAAAGACGCAATACATAGTAGCGAGTGGAAGGAAAAACGCATCTTATTTATAAACGATCTTATCACACCAGAAAATAAACTGCACACACTCGAAAGTTTCACCGCCAAATTTGACATACCCACCACTTTCTTGACATTGCAAAGAGTCAACACGCAGCTTCGCATTTTATCAAAACAGACGAAAAAAGATCTCACTAGCACTGAGACTCCCTTCATTCCAAACAATATTCACCTGCTAACAAAAAGTAAACATGGATGTAAGGATTTTTACAACCTCCTTATCTCAGACAATGCATGGTCAATTCCCACTGTGTGTATCAAAATGGAAAAGAGATCTGGGACCCAATATAACCACAAGTTCATGGTCTCATATATTGTCATCGCCATTCAATTATCTGCGAGACTCTAAATTACAATGGTTTCAATATCGGATAAATACACGTATTTTGGGAACCAAAAGGTTGCTATTTCTTATGAAAATATCTGTAGACGATTACTGTAACCGGTGTAATTTACCTGAGAACATTGCCCACATATTCTGTGAATGCTCTGCCGTAAAACTATTCATAAATGACACACAAAAATGGCTGGATGAACACAAGCTGGACATCTCTATCACTTGTATCAATATAATTTTCGGCCTTCCCCGCCAGCAAAATTTCAGTGTCAAAAATTTATTTCTGACATTGCTTAAATATTACATATACAAAACCAAATTTGACCCCGATACCTTATCCCTGAAATCATTTCTACGTGAACTTGATGAGAGATACCGCTTAGAGAAATATATAGCACTAAAGAGAGATATCCTTAACCACTTCGAATTTAAATGCTGTGAGATATACCTTGCCCTGTCAAGTACTTTGAGGACAAATAACTATTTGTGATTATGTTCATTGATGGTTGGTCGAATTAACGCTATATAAATTCCGGGCACGGATAGAGGTATTTTTTTTCTTTCTTCTTCATATCGGAGACTATAAATTACATGTATTCTTAAAAGCATACGAAACGATTTCTGGTGACATTCCAGTCATAAACATAGTCTGTGTAATCAAAAACACGCACGAGGTGTCTTCGATTTTGAACGTGTGTAAGGCGTGTGTGAGTTGCGAGCGAAAGTCTCCCCTCCCGAAAATACCAGGACAATTATTTTTGTTATTGTCATTATGCTGTATTTAAATATATGAATATGTCCATGTATCTATTGTCAATAAAGAATTAAAAAAACAAAAACAAAAACAAAAACTAGACAAGGCTCAACTCAACTTTCCAAGACTATAGTCTATATATAGTGTTGACCAAAGTTGGGGGTGATATACCACCAACCAGCCGCCCTTATCGCGACGTACATGCCACCATGCCCCCGCCTGCAGTCTACATGACGACATTAGTGGTAACTCATTTGGCATTCCGTTCTCAATCGGTATGTTAATTCTAAAATATAACACAAATCCAAATCGTAGTTTTGCGAAACGAATTTTTTGGCCCATGTGAATTTTACTAATATGAACAGATAAACGTATCCGTTGCTCTATCCGTGAGTTGCGGAACCTTTTTCGCTGGAAACTCGTGATACACGACGACGAGTACAGTGATTGCCAATATAAAGAGGTCGTATAGCTCAATATAACTGGACTGTTTACATGAGATAGATTGACCAGTCTCGAACGGAGGAAAGTGATATATTGCAGAAATAATTGAGCTTATAAGAAACCATGAAATCGTAACCGTTCTTACGGATAGTGAGATACGACAACGATTAGAAAGTACACAAATGTAATCGTCAACATGAGTTTTGCGAAAGCTCTCTACTGTTACCGTACCCGGACGAATCTAACGAATAACTCCCTGTATTGTCACATGCTCTAAAACTTAGAAATGTATTTGTTTTTCTTTCTGATGCGCCAGTCGCTATCGATTCAATTATGTTCAAGAAAGTTATAAATTTCACCTATATATTTAACACCTCTTTTGATCCACGGAACATGATCAAATTTGCAACACTTACTTGGTTTAATTGGAAGCATTTGAGTCGCTTTATACGGACATAGCTAATTTAAACCTAAAAATAATGTATACATATACGGTATATATGTATTATAGGAACAAGAGACACCGTTCGCACAGTGAATGACAACAGACATTTATTACGAATAGGGTACCACGTCACTAGAATGTGCGTTCTTTCTATTCGTTGTCGTTTATCCCTATATGTCCGTTGTTACGATTACGGTTTTGGATGTTCAACACTCACAAATACAACATATAGTAATATGTTCTCGATCGTTTCTCAACCCCTTCAATGTGGGAGATGACTCTCAGATTATGTCCTTAAATTGTGATCGCCATGTGGCCTTAAATTTATATATATTCGTCGTCGTGAATTCGTCGTCGTGAAACACAGAATGTTGCGAACAACGTAGAGCTAAAGGTCGTTCCACACCGGGCGCGAGCGAGCGATTATAACGGCCGTTTTCTAACGTCCGTTGCAGTTCAAAGCGCGCGATTTTTATGTTCACACCGCAAGCGACTGAAACGCTATGTCGCGCGCGATAGTCAGGTTATTATTCTGTGTGTACGCTAATTTCAGGGGAGTCAGGTGGCTGCGTGGAAGATACCCCCACCACACACTCTTATGAATACTGTGTAGGGTTTCTACACACAATGTGTAGCGCTGCTACACAAACATTATTCATTTTTGATCTTAAACATATTTTACACAATAAATGGGTCAATTTATACACACTTATACACACTGGTGTGCATAAAATCAACACCTATGCCTTACACATTTTGTGTAAATTCTTACACATGTATATCGTAAACAAGAATGTAAGTTCAGTATTCCGAACTGTGGGTATATAGTATTCATGACAAATGGAGATTTATATGTTAAAACTTTCATGGCGTACAATGGTACGTAATAGTTTGCTCTGTCATGTGTGAGTTTTCGTTTTAAATGAACATACCAGGGTCGTGGCGTGGTTGCACGTGATTAGTATTAACGTATTACAACAATCATATAAACAAGGTTAAGAGTAGTATTCTTCATGAACGTTTTAACAAATAAATTATCATATATCATTGATACTATACTCACAAGTCGGAATTCTGAACTTACATTCCTTGTCTATATACGATCGCTGTAGATTGTATTCCAAAAAATATACTCAAACAATATCGCCGTCATGTAGCAGACTATGAAACTGAAGGCACGTAATGCGCATGCTCTACGTTCTTACACAATTGTGTGTAATAAAATGTACACATTATGTGAAGAACGGCACTTGGTCAATGTATTTGTATGTAAAACTACACATTGATATGTGTATTAACCGGGTTTACACATTTGATGTGTAATCGTTTCCACACATTATTTATAAGAGTGCACCACCCGGTAATACGCGATTATTATTAGTTGATGAATGCATTGTCTTTTCGAATGAACTAGCCTCGTTATATTCTTTATCATTTCCCCTGATTATACCAAAATATAATTCACCAGCCAATGGAGCAGATTATGCGGTCCATGATTTTGGTTCTCTACAAGGAATACACTGAGTATAGTAATCTAAGGTGGAATTTCAGTCACGAAAAATCACAAACATAAATGGTTTAATTATTTGGTCATAGAGACATACAGTCATACAGACACCCATGGCATACATACATACATACAGTCATACAGACACACACAGTCATACAGACACACACGTGTCATACAGACACACATGGCGTTGTACTTCGATTATTAGCCTCTCGCTAAGGTTCTACATTATCGCGGCGACAAATGAGTATGTCGTCCTCAAATAGAAAAAATACGGTCGGATAAACACCCTATTTGAGAGCGGTCAAATTATATCGCTGGTTTGCAACAAAGCGAGAATTCGGCGAAGCATAAAATCACTGCTATAATCGCCTCGTGGTCAGCGAGTCGGTCGCTTGCGGTGTGAACATAAAATTCGCGCGCTTTCAACTGCTACGGATGTTAGAAAACGGCCGTTATAATCGCCCGCTCGTGCCCGGTGTGGAACGACCTTAAGCTATGACATGATAACAGCATAATTAAGTACAAAATAATCACGACGCGAAAATCCGTAATCCGCATACTGTGAGAGACAAGCATGACATGTCTCGCAAACGGACTCGTGGCCGTTATTTCTGTGAACAGGTTTTGTGGACCGTCCGAAAAAATTACGACTGCAAATAGTTATTCACGCCCATCGGTTGTATACTGGTGGGAAAATTTTAGATCGCCGTGTGTCATCGAATGCGCAGTGTGTCTGTGGAGCTTTTATAAATAGACAATTGGTTTTTCCTTTTTCCGGTTGTGACAATTCGCAGTAGGTCCCTGTTTGCGGAGATCTATTTGCGGAGGTCCCCGAATTCGCGGAGGTCGCCTAAAATGGTCGAAATATGTTGATTTTAATGAGGGAACGGGTGCTTATATGTCAATTGATACGTATTTTAAACAAATAACGACACGATCATCATAATAGTGGTTTGTTCTATCAATCATATCATGATCATGATCATCATAATAGGGAACAAGTCTTGCGACTTTTTGTCTCAATAACATTATTTGCAATGCTTGTTTACAAATATATGTATCGTCATTCGATATTTACTTGTCAATTTACTTTATTAAAAAGGGAAATAGTATTCAACCAACTGATAGATATCCTGTTGTGACAATTCGTAGTAGGTCCCTGTTTGCGGAGATCTATTTGCGGAGTTCCCCGAATTCGCGGAGATCCCCTAAAATGGTCGAAATATGTTGATTTTAATGAGGGAACGGGTGCGTATATGTCAATTGATACGTATTTTAAACAAATAACGACACGATCATGATAATGGTGGTTTGTTCTATCAATCATATCAAATTCGCTGGATTGATAGTGCAGTATGTAACTATTATGACCGCATTAATTGCTTCCAATGTTTAGATATCAACAATCACAATGGCTGGACCACTGTTGAAGATATTATGGCGGGAACACAATGACTCCGATTTTTTATCCGCATTTAGAGACTTCTGGTGTGGTGAATTAGAAACCTGCAGTAATAAGCCGTAGTTTTTTGTAATCATTTGAAGGATTAGTTGTTTTAACGGAATTCAGAGGCGGTGCATTCATGTAACCAATATATTTTACATTTTCTTTTATAATTTATATTTATGCGTAATAATATAATCTTGAGGGCGTTACCATTTCTGATTATGGTTTTCTTGTAATCACATGGGCCTTGGTTCATGTCTACATTTTGGACAAACTACGGGCGTAATTTGCCACGCCCTAGCGATGCTCTTGTTAGCAGGTTACAAATAGCGGTACTTAAATCTCCCGTGTATAATAGATTGGCGTACTTAATGGATTTGTTCTGTATTTATATAATTAATTAATCACCGTAGCTTACCATAGTCACGTGCCTACTTTTTGGAGGTCTAAGTTTTGTGAATGAACTTGCCTAGTAATTGTGAAAAGCAGGCACGGAGCAATAAAATGTGGGTTCCTCAGATAACTTGCTGATAACTCTGTATTTGGTGTGATTAAGAACAGCGTCACTTGAAAGGCAAGAGTTCTGACAGAACTACGAGAAATGTCCAAACATTGAAGATGGAACAAACTATGACTGAATTACTTTTCCTACCTAATAGAGAGCAAGTTGGTGAATTTCCCGACTCAAGTTATCCCCACTGAAATAATTTACCACAACACTGCCTAATTATAGATGCTCTCTTTGATAAAGTGTTTGATTTAAAGGGAGTCATAAATTCATTGTCATTATAATTGCCATGTTGTTTGCATCGTTCATAGATCACGTTAGTGTATTTTGCACTAATCCATGACTCAAATTCATTCACTTTTTGCATATATTCTGTTGAGTATAAAAGGAGATGGTCCCATAAATGGTCGGATTTAGTGTACATTACCCATTTAATTCGAATATTTTGTGATTTTGCTTGACTGATAGTTATAAATGATGTGAGTGTGAACAAATTATTGAATTATGTGGAATTCCAAAAGTTGAGTTTTAGTTTTGAATGATACAAAATTGGTGTGGCAAAATTAGTGGAAGTGTTAAGAAAACAAAATGGGAGTGTGTCGTCCACTGAGAGTTTAAAGGACGGAATCCGTCAGATCATACCTCGCAGACACTCTAGCCTGAAATTTCAACTAACCACTTGGCCACACTACATAAATTAGTACACAAATGAATTGTCTGAAGTTTGTCACCCTATCCGTTCACATACATCGTAGATGTACCGCTTCGCCGGATTAAGATTCTTAGGGTGCATTTACATTGCAATAGAAATGTACATAGATCTACACGCAGACTAGTGTAAACGGGTTGATATAGAAATGCACACAGAAAGAAAACGGTATTAGTTCGTGTGAGCAAAAATCGTGTCCGCTATACGTCACGGTCAACGCCGAAGCATTGCGACAGGCAAATCAGTTTTGATTAATTGTTACTCGGGCTTGGCGAATGTGTTTTAGTTTTCGTTGTCATTTC
Organism: Siphonodentalium dalli; assembly: GCA_032622095.1. NCBI lineage: Eukaryota > Metazoa > Mollusca > Scaphopoda > Gadilida > Siphonodentaliidae > Siphonodentalium > Siphonodentalium dalli. Next base: position 112,517,719 of record CP136062.1, on the reverse strand, counting down.
AACCCGTGTATTTCGAATATTGAACACGGATAGGGACGTGGCAACTTGTTCAACGGTTGGATATTTCATACCTGACACAACATTAGTTGTAATTTCCCAACCAGCAATAGATTGAATATGATCTTGTAGTTTGATTTTCAAACATTTTATTTGGTGGGGGGGGGGGGGGGGGGGGGTATTGTTTTCGGACCAATATTTGCATAATTTCCTACTTTTTATCAAAATTTTGAGCTGGAATGGCCATCAGCTGGAAATCTTCCAACCTTATCATAGGGGCGGGTGTAATGTTGGAAATGTCCAACACTTGGAAAGATTGTGACCTGGTCCCTCCCCGTGGCCAGTCATTATCATCATATTTATTGTCTAACAGCTATATATAAAAACTGCATGTAATTTAAGAAAACAATATTGTCCTACACTGGTCAACATTGTCATTGGAATTGTCATCAGTTGAAAATTTTACTACATTTGGTCAAATAAAGGGTGTTGTAGGGTAACTGCATGATTTTCATTCTTTCTTCGAACCATTATCAAGTGGTATAATGATACACTTTAAATACCTGCGGCACATACCAAATCGCTGTTATCTGTTGATAGTTGATACATTTTTATGTCTGGCCTAAACTGACACGACTCGCAGTGAATTGTCAGTTACCAGAGTACTGATGAGCGCGCGTTCACTGTTAGTAATCATGTTGTGATCACAGTAATGCGCGACACGTGACTTCATACAGATCTGTATACATTTATATAGCAATGTAAATGCACCCTGAGTCAGCATGAATTCTGCACCTATCTGAATATGCTCTGACTTGGTCATGTAACTCATGTTGAGACTTTTTAGTTTTTGAATGATTGATTGATTTATTGCAAAAGTAACATAACAGTGAAACAAGCAAAACGTATATCCACTATACAAATTTGGATATCACTTCATCATTGTTCATTTCATATACATATGCATGTTTATATACACAGAAGTACTTAAATTAGATTACACAATAATAGGCGATAAACATAACAAGTAGGATAATTACATGTGTTCTCCCATAACAATAAATGATTCCGCTCATATAGAATAGGACACCTTCTTAAAGGCACACCTTAGGAATATTCATAGTCTTTTTTATGAGGCTTATATTTTGAAGAGATAGGAGACCATGGAATATCTCTCTCGGAGGGTTCTTCCAAAAGTATTCAGGGATATATTGTTTTCTGATTTCATCCAAATTACTGCGTATAATAACTAATTGGTATTCGTCTCCTAAACATTCTCCACATATGGTGCATATCATATTGGCATTATCATTCGGAGATTTCTTCCATCTTGTGCATTCTATTGGCAGTTTATGATTTGCAATTCTGAGCTTCAGGAGGTATATCGATAGATTAGAGTAATTTGGATAACGTAGTCAGTTTTAATAAAACTATGAAATTGGGCCCAATCTATACTCGGACACTCCCTCTCACTTTAATCACTCAACTGTATATGACAAAACATGGTCTACCTTTCAATAGCCTCTACTCGATCTTTTCAGTAGACAATGACTCTATTGACCTAACGACATTCTGTCATATAAGACTACATCAGTGGCTTTCGGGTCAATATCTTCTCTTTGTCGACCAGCTATATCTGGTTACAATTCACTGAATCATTTACATAGACTTCGGTGTTAACAACTCAAGCTGGCCTGTATTCGCAGGAACGCACTGTCATGCACATGAATCAATAATGAAGAAAGTCATTTTAGACACACGAAAAGTGCACAGAAGTTATTGTCCACGTATCACGTCACACTACAGTTTTGACAAACGTCACAATACCATTAAAAAAGACGTTTCTCGTCGGGAAACACGGGAGTGCATTTTTTTCATGTACTTTGTATTAATGTATTAGTTACCATTCAGCGGCCAGGATTTGTTATGATGATCCTAGCTATACTAATCACTCTCCTAAATTCTGTTGAATATTAACCATTTAACCTGCCTGGTTTTATGACTTTTGGATTTCCTGACTAACAATCCTTCAACCAATTACCAGGATTTCACCACTCGGTCTGACTACTTGCTAGAATTTACTACCTCTAGTTCAAAGGCTTATGTGTACACGTATCTACATGCTAGGGCTCAACTCTCAACTCCAGTTTTATTAGTGACTTCCAATCTTAACGCTAGGCTCAATCAAGTTTCATAATTCTGTGCACAACGGCCTACATTGAGGTATCCCCTGTCGTGACACCTGTCTCAGGTCTGGTGAAACTAGCAGGTTGAGTTGTTTCTCTATATATACTCTTTGAAATCATATACGTTTTGATATCTGTCTCAAATTGACATATTAGAGCGCTTGATTTCAACTCTGCAAATATCTAGACTTGTACACAGCTCTCTCGACAGTAGGCGCCGTATATTGACTGGTTCTAACTATATATATATATGATAGACTAAGCTGCACTTTGAAGTAATCATTAACCCTCTATTACCTGTACTCCCATCATTAAAGAAATCACTCTCAAACAGAACAAGAGGCCATAAAGAAAAACTGCAGAAAGAAATCCATAAAAACAATAGCACCGCAAATAGCTTCATTCCACGCAGTACAAACAACTGGAACAACCTGACAGAACTATGCATCGAAGCAGAGGATGTGAATGCTTTTAAATCAATATTAAACGACACCTGGAGAGGAAGAGCCAATAAATTTTATTTCAAGTTCAACAACGAGAAACCGAAATATTAATGTTTTTAATACGCACTGTACATATAATCAAGTCGCCAGACACCACAGATAGTTAAAATTGTGTTAAGAACTAAAGAAGAGGTCAAAACAAGCCGGTAGGCTTTCTTCGACCGAAGATCACAGGTAAATCACAGGTAAATCACCGGAAACTTAGATCCTAATATATATATATATATCAGTGCACTTTAGCTAACTTATTGTATTTAGATGATTACAAACGTTACAGCTGTTGACAGAATATTCCCCCGAGACACAATTACCTTCAAAATGTAAGCATTACTTTTTACATTGCCATTTCTTTTAGTATTAGCAATGTTACCAGGCTGGGATAAGATCAATGCTGGGGTCCCGCAGGGATAAATAATTGGGCCTTTACTCTTTCTTATTTACATAAATGACATAACAAATGGTGTTACTAGTAATATACTCTTGTTTGCTGATGACACTTCAATATATCTTACAGCGGAGACCCAGTGTTGGCTGCAAGCGTATTAATTGATGACATGAACAAATTGCAGATTGGGCAAACAAATAGATGGTTACTTTTAATCCTCAAAACAGAGACTATGTTGGTTTCCCGGAGTGATAATCCAAGAAGTAAAAACACACAAATATCTGGAATTGACATTTAATGATCAGGGTGAGTGGCGTATTGAGGATATACTTCCCAGGGCATGGAAAAGAGTGGGTATTAGAAAATATAAGGTTCAGTTGCACAGAAAAGCACTTGAAAGGAAATATTTCGAGTTCATTCGACCCCTATTAGAATATGCTAACCCTGTTTGGGACAATTGTTCAGCTGAAGATTCAAGACTATAGAAGAATTACAATACGAACTGCCTGAATTGTTACTCGGATAACAAGAAGCTTAACAAAAAAAATAAAAAAACTTCTTGAAGGGGCAGCGTGGGAGACAATAGTAGCCCATAGAAAAAGGCTAAATTGAAACAATTTCTTAAAATGAAAAGTGGTAAAGCACCATCCTATCTCTATAACATATTCCCCAAAACGTCGCTATCAGCAGACAACTATGATATGAGATATATCCTCCTACGGGTACCTCCATATAATTACAATGCTTACAGGGACAATTTTCTACCTTCAACAACTATCGAATGGCACAGATTGCCTGATGATAAAAACGAATTGTACCACTATAGAAGAATTCAAATAACTTAATTACTCAGATGCCTCTGAACCAAAATCATATTATTGCACCGGAACTAGTAGAGAAAGCCAAATTGGTCATACTAGGATACGAACGAAGTGTAGGAATTTGAATTCAGATTTGAAAGAGAATTTCCCCAAAGATGACCCATCACGTGAACCTGGAAGCATTGCAACTGCAGAGCACTACCTCTTACACTGCCGACTATTTAGGGAGCAAAGTATAAAATTCCTTGAGAATTTACCATATACTCTAACACGTGATATATAATATATTACTGAGAGGATCTGATAACTTATCAGTTGAAGAAACTGTTGAAATATTTCGATCAGTTCAACTGTATATTGACAGAACTGATAGATTTCATAACAACTGTCACTGACTGCACACCAACTAGATTAGCTATGAGGTCTAAATATATATTATAGATTTGCAACTCTACTGCTAACAAATTCAATTATATATGCACCATATATACATACATCTAGCACAGCACAAGTGGGATGTTCAATTATTCTTTTTGTATTAATATTAAATTATTTTAGTTTCTCTTTACAACATCCTAGTCATATAATATTGACTGTGCACTTGTTAATTCGCAGCCATGGATGTCGATTCTGACTGGTTTGCGTGCGTGTTTGAAGCGTTGTCAGTAACGATGCTGATGACTTTCTATACCGTGTCGTATAGAGATATGGTCTCTTCATACATGTACTCGCTTTTTGAAGCTACATTTCTCGACAATTACCTCTCTACAATATAGCAGTGTACCGCACATATCATTTATACATATACCGAATGAGTGTTCAAATTCTGACACCAATAATGAAACCTTTTATTTTTTTATTTGCTCTATATTTTACCAATTAACCCTTTATATACTAAATTTATTCTCCAAGTCGGTTAAAAATGTACATAGGAATGGTCTATTATCGATTTGCAGGGATGGAGATGTAATATAAGCGGACGACAGATAAATACATGTACAAAAGGAGTCCTATTTATTGAGGGAAATGTTTAGATAATAAATTCAACAAACTACCTATGGTCGTTTATTGAACTTATTATCTGAATAATTCCTATGGGAAAACTACTCAGCAATGATGCTTTAGTATAGAAATGGTTAAGATGCATGCAAGAACATACAATTTTCATATAGAGAACTTGTCAATCATGCACTATCAAAGCCTTTCCCTTATTTTGCACATACATATATAATGCTGCACTGCACAAGTTCTTTACGCATTGAATTGTTACATCTCTAATCATGCTATGCTCTGTAATATCTATATTTTGATTGTCGGAGTGTAATAAATTAAATTGAGAGAAAATATATTGATATATTGACCAATGTGTCCAGGTTTGAAGAACTTACACGCAATCGTCACACATTGGCGTATCCAGTTGACAGTATAATATCCGGTAATACCAAGAAAACCTTTCATTTGCTGGTTATACCAAGCGTCGATGGCCGGGCACACATTGGGCTTGCTGTATATGTGTCTGAACTTGTTGAACGTTGAGTACTTTGTCGGTGATGCGTTTTGGTACAAACATGTTATATTGATCGGAAATAGTGATTTTTTTACGGTCATAATAATGCACTATAATCTAACTATTATGTTAAATTACGCAGATACATATAATATGCCACGTATGATTATCAGACATTGCCTACCTTTATCGCACGACGGTCACTTCGCGAGGTCAAATGTGTTCGAATTCTTTGGAAATTATGTAAATGAGGTGATAAAATATATTTTTCACATTAAATTACAGCTTTAAATTGACAACTTGTATGGCGTTCAGAACAAATAGCAGATCTTCTATGGAATACACCGGTTTAGTGTCACAATTCTGACATTTGATCACATTTATTCGTTATTTTAGGTGAGCGGGTAATTAACGTTTAAACCCCTCAATAGAAAGGTACTGACAGGATGTTTCAGCGTAAAGCAGTATCTATCCCTACAGATTTCACCAGCTGTTTTACGTCACTTAAACTAATAGACATGTAAATATTGAACTCGTTCATAATAAATGAATTGGACTGTCTACGTGTCGAGGCACACAATGTGCCAGGTCACTGCCATGAACTATCTTACTGATAATACTCGTGGATTATTGTTTGCTTTTATCATGTTCTACGCTATGTACAAATTTAACCGGCACTAACGAAACTATCTCAAATTTATCGAAAAATATTTTTAAAAACCCAAACAAAACCACGTAATTTCAGCGCCATATCGACAATTTTTTTTCGGAAATATTCCGCGTAGGTATGTTTTGAGATACCTCTTACCAATTTATGTATAAACATTTTGGGGTTCGAACATGCCATGTCCGTTTAAGAGTATATATAGAGTCCGTTTAAAAGTATTTCGTGTCCATATCATGACCTACACATATTTTCATCGTCGGCATATCAATACAGATACGAAATGTTTAGGTAATACCCCCCTCCCCCAACAAAGTTGCTTGTGTGGTGAATAAACTGGAAGCATGTCCCTACCGGCAGCTTTTTTCTGCTTAGTCGACACATTCGAATTTGAGAAAATTCTGAAAAAATAAATGGGCGGATTGATGGACATTTCCCAACTTATATATACACAGTATACTTATTTTGTCAATTATGATGAGAAGGCCATATATACACAATCCTTTCCTGTGTCATGTGGCGATGAGATGCTGGATGAAGTTAATTAAAACGCATCCAAACTATAATTACACAGCAAGCAAAACAGGTATATGAATAGAAAATTCACTATCGTCAATTTGGACAATTTTAATTATTTTTGTACTTCTGGGTGGATAACACGTTCTTTCTTATTTCCCCCACATATTCTGAACTCATGTTTATTCACAGGATACACAAGTATGCAATTTATTAATATTTGGATCGAAGATGACGAATGAAACACAAGTTATGTGTCAGTACTCTGCGTTGGAGTGCCATCAGACGCGTTTCGTCTTGATAGAGTTACACACCTTCTATTAGAAAGCATTGATGTGCGGATATTACGGATTTTACGGTTTCAGTATGGCTGTCGACATTACTCACTTCTGATAGGTCATTTTACTCATTGATTTATTTTTCTCACTTCCGACGAGATTTCGATATTTTTCAGCATGTAACATTCACGTTCTCTGGTAAAACATGGCTAAACGCTACAGAGTACATGATCTGGCAACTTCCTCCTACTCATCTGAGTCACAAACACGATAATGCAAATGTGATGGCGTTTCTTTTGTGAGTGTTAGTTAGTTTGTGTACAACCAGGTTCCAATGATTTAAAGGTGCAACTTCGAATGACACCAAATACTGGTCCACGACTATTTTCTCATCTAACACATCTGTGGATGAAAACGGATTCAAATTATTATAATATGCACTATATGTGGAAGCGAATTGTCAAATACATGTCCCTAAATATAAGCTTGCATGGACGAATTGGTACTCATCTCATCAAAATGTATTGAGTAATGATATATTATCTCAACGATTGTCTTCAGAATTAAGAAGGGTGGCGTTAGTCTTGTTTGGAAGTTATTAACTCTATTCGCGAGCGCGCAACGCGATCTCAACAGTAACTTTTTGAAACATTGGATGATTCTTTTGCGTCATTGTCAACAGTGGAGAATAAATCACGTAGGATTTCCAAATGTAATGAACTGTGTTTTAATGTCTATTATGTTATTAATTGTTTCAGACATTCCACGTGTATTTACCACGTTTGACGGGGGTGCGTTGTTAAATCACCGGCGGAATCTCAATAAAACCATAACCACTAGCATTACACGGCACAGTAAGTAAAAATAGGGATATGCATAACGAATTCGCTATCGTTCTTACTGAACCCCATTTGAGAAAATTGTGAGAAAAAAATTGGGCGGATTACAACTTACACAATGTTTGATTATATTTATTTTGTCAATTATGATGAGAAGGCCATATATACACAATCCTTCCCTGAATCATGTGGCGATGAGATTCTGGATGAGGCTAATTAAAACGCATCCAAACTAGCATTACATGGCACAGCAAGCAAAACAACATGTGTGACGTTGGTTAGGCGTTAGGCGTTCGACATTCGACTTAGAAAATTGCATTAAAGATCCGATTTCGTATTTTGGCGGGAGGGCTGTTCCATTGGTTTAATTCGTACCCCCCGCTCGCATTTGTCTCAGTTTCCTCGGTTTTTCACGTTTTCCAGACCATCGCTGGACTAAAAATCGAATTTGAGTTTTTTGCGCGAAAGGTCTTATTTTGACCCGATTCGTGCTCCCTCACTCGAATTCGAGAATTTCCAAAAAATATTGGACATTGGCCAATTTGGCCACCGACGGCGCGAACACTGGATGGATAATTTGCGTCATTGGAACGAGTGGAGTAAAATTCATGTATGACTTCCAAATGTAATGAACTGTGTTTTAATGTCTATTATGTTATTAATTGTTTCAGTCATTCCACGTGTATTTACCACGTTTGACGGGGGTGCGTTGTTAAATCACCGGCGGAATCTCAATAAAACCATAACCACTAACATTACACGGCACAGCAAGCTAAATCAGGGATATGCACAGCAAATTCGCTATCGTGGATATGGACAATTTGAATTATTTTGTATATACTGCTGGGTATATAATAACACGTTCCTACTGACCCCCATCACACTCTCGGAGGATTAGTCAGAGATACACAAAGGTACATGTACACGAGTATGCAATTTATTAATATTTGGATCGACGATGACGAATCAAACACAATTTATGTGTCAGTACTCTGCGTTGGAGTGCCATCAGACGCGTTTCGTCTTGATAGAGTTACACACCTTCTATTAGAAAGCATTGATGTGCGGATATTACGGATTTTACGGTTTCAGTATATATGGCTGTTGACATTACTCACTTCTGATAGGTCGTTTTACTCATTGATTTATTTTTCTCACGTTCGTCGAGATTTCAATATTTTTCAGCATGTACCATTCACGTTCTCTGCCACAATATGGCTAAACACAAACATCACATGATCTGGCAAATTCTGCCTACTCATCTGAGCCACATAAACGATAATGCGACTGTGATGGCGTTTCTATTGTGAGTGGTGCTTAATTTATGTACCACCAGGTACAACTCCATATTATTACGTTATTATAACAATGTTGTGTACAGTATGTGTTTTTCTTGCACGAGTCCAGGTTGTGGTGAAAGGTCATATATTGGACTAGACACGCAGTGTCGAGTCCAATATGACTTTTCACCACAACCTGGACGAGTACAAGAATATAAAGTTATTATACAATGTTGTGTACAGTATGTGTTTTTCTTGTACGAGTCCAGGTTGTGGTGAAAGGTCATATATTGGACGAGACACGCCAGTGTCGAGTCCAATGAATAAAACCTTTGGTTATTTTTGGTATTTCTCGGCACATAATTCTCTATAAAAGCCTGTATTTTGATCATCAGACAGCATGATTTGGAAAAGTAAACACGGAAGTGAAAAAAAAAAAAAACTCAATGCGGAAGTGAAACTTCTGCTAAATCCACCAGTGTTGCGCGCGCATCACAATTTAACCGATTCATTTCGCAACAGAGTTAATTCGTGACGTCACAGAGTCCCGATAAAAATGTCATATTGCACACTTGGGAGTCCAATATGACATTCGGGAGTCCAATATGACTTTTCCCCGGATTATCACGTGGCGGCTTTTGCCCAATCAGAAAAGGTGTTAGTTAAGGGATGGATAATAAAAACAATTACTGTACACAACATTGTATAATGACATTTTTATTATCCATCTGTATGTTTATCAAAATTTTTTGAATAAAACCTTTGGTTATTTTTGGTATTTCTCGGCACATAATTCTCTATAAAAGCCTGTATTTTGATCATCAGACAGCATGATTTGGAAAAGTAAACACGGAAGTGAAAAAAAAAAAACTCAATGCGGAAGTGAAACTTCTGCTAAATCCACCAGTGTTGCGCGCGCATCACAATTTAACCGATTCATTTCGCAACAGAGTTAATTCGTGACGTCACAGAGTCCCGATAAAAATGTCATATTGCACACTTGTGAGTCCAATATGACATTCGGGAGTCCAATATGACTTTTTCCCGGATTATCACGTGGCGGCTTTTGCCCAATCAGAAAAGGTGTTAGTTAAGGGATGGATAATAAGACACTTTTATGGTACTGACCTACTATTTTCTCATCTAAGACACCTGTGGATAAAAACCGATTCAAATTATTACAATATGGATTAAATGTGGAAGCGAATTGTCAAATACACCCTAAACATAAGCTTATATGGGTGAATTGAGTAAAGGGTAGATCATCTCAACGAGTGTCTTCAGAATTAAGAAGGGTGGCGTTAGACTCGGTTTGTCTGAAGTTATTAACTTGAGTGAGTAGAGTTAATAACTCCCAAAATCAAGTCTAACGTCACTTCTTCATTATGAAGATACGATTAAGAAGGGTGGCGTTAGACTCGGTTTGTCTGAAGTTATTAACTTGAGTGAGTAGAGTTAATAACTCCCAAAATCAAGTCTAACGTCACTTCTTCATTATGAAGATACGATTGAGATGATCTTTCCAAATTCGACCATTCGTGATTATATTATTCACGATTATATGCGATTCATTATTCCTGATTATCACTCTATTCGCCAAGCTACATACATATATATATATATCTCTCTCCAAAATTAACTCTGAATTTGGAAATTTTAACCCAGGATATTACCTCAGCCATCTTGATGAGGTATCGTTGGAAAGTATATTTTCCGAGTATTTATTAGACATATGTCACAACATTAAGAAATAAGGTATGTTCGCTAGTTGAACTTTTAGGGCATTATTGCGTCATGTCAAGAACGCAATGAGGTAAATTATGGGCAGTACTGGGCTGGTAATGGAAAGATAAAATTTGTTCTGTATAGCTGATTTATGGTCCAAAGTCTGAACATTTTTGTATGTTTAAAGGAAATTTCTTGTTGAACCGTTTCATCCGCAAGTTTCATTAGAAATTAGTTAGATATTTTCCACCCCTCCCCATTTTCCCAGAAGAATGTCAATTGCAGCAATTTCATGAAGCGGTTAAGACAATCGCGCTAGCGTTGCATTATTAAGCAATCAACCGACAATAATTCGTTCGTTCGCACCTAAAAAATTATTGTCTGTTGTTGAATGCTCGAATGTTGGTTCGCTGATTTCTTGGTAAGACAACACAATCGTAGTGTCTTAGCCATTCAGAGCCACATATGCAGAACAATAGAACTTAGGGTCTGTATCGGCTAGACTAGAGTTGAATATATTCATGGAAGTTCGTAGAACAAATTTTTTTAAACAATGGAAGAATACGATTGAGTCATCAGATCGCGGAAAGTTCTATGGGTTGTTTAAAAAGAATTTCGGAATGGAAGCATATATGACTATTACGACAAACAGTTTGATGACATATATTGTTAAGATGCGCACTGCTAATCATAGACTGCAGATTGAAAGGGTAAGGTGGGGTAAAGCCAAAAAGAAAAAACAAGAAAAATAAGAATACAAATATCTGCCAGCAATGCAAGACGGCGATAGGCGACGAATTACACTTTGCACTAGAATGCACGGAACTCACACATTTAAGACGAAAATATTTGCACGAAACTTACCATACGGAACCAACTGAAACTAAATTAGTGAAATTACTCACGAGTGCTGACCCGAATGTTCTAAAGCAGTTTGCAATCTTTGTGAAGTTGGGTTGTAAGATTATTGATAGGAATTAACTAATTGACAGCGGCAATTTATAACTACATCTGCTTACCATGATTACGGTGATGACATATATTACGACAGAAATAGTGAAAATGCGATATATATGGAGTATGACAATAACTGTGGTGGTGGTGGTAATGATGATACTGTTTCGAATGGCGATGATGATGATGATGTTGATGGTGATGCTGCCGATGATTATAACGAAACCGACGGTGATGATGTTGATAATGATGACGAAAATGACAGTGGTGGTGAAGATGATTAGTATGGCGATAATAATAATAAATAGTTTTTATATAGCGCTTTATCCCATATGGCCCAGAGCCCATGATGTCTGATGGCGATAATCACGATGATGGTGATGATGATGATGGTGGGGACGATGATTATGATGATGATATATATGCTTGAGATGATTATAGCGATGATGACGACGACAATGATGACAATAACGACGATGATGATGACGGCGACGACGATGATGAAGATTTTGATTATCATGATAACGATGATGATGGCGATGATTGTGACGATGATGTTATGATGATGGTAATGATGATGATGATGATGATGGTGGTGATTGTGGCGACTATGACGACGACGATGACGACGATGAAGACGATGATGGTGATGATGATGATGATGAAGACGACGACGATGAAGACGACAACGATGATGATGATGATTATGATGATGATGATGGTGATGATATTGATTATGATGACGATTATGATAATGATTATGATGATGATGATGATCATCATTATGATAATGATGGTGACGATGATGATGATAATGGTGATGGTGATGATGATGATGATGATGAAGATGAAGATGATGATGATGATGATGATGATGATAGTACAAATATGCACCTCTGCCATATGAAAATGGCAAGCCAGACAACAGTGGCCCCCTTTTGTATATATGTTAATTATTTAATACTCTGTATTCGCCACTTAATTGTGACATTGCGTTAAATAAACAATCAATCAATCAATCAATCAGCTAACTATAAATAAAGACACACACTCAAATAAATACTAGTATCTGGTGGAGTCTAAAAGTCAAACCCTGAATTGTGGTTGAGGTGTTGGAGTTATCATCCGAAAACCAATTTAACTAAAATTTCTAAGTAAGCAAGACCCACCATATCAATGGCAAAGTAATTGAAATCCCATATCTTGTATTGTGAGCCATTTCAGCCACATGCCAAGTCTGGTGTTGACATATTAAGAAACCCTGAACACGAAGGCCTATTCCAGAAACCAATAAAACCAAAATGTCGAGGTAAAAAATGCCATAAACGTTGATAGAAATGGGTACTGTGTCATCTGTTTTTTCTGCAAAAAAAAAATAATGGATAGAAGGCTCTACATGTTTTTTTCTCACATTTTTAATCACGTCTTGTGTTGTCCCTCACATAAATTTTCCATGAAATACATATTACTTTTTATTACTTTAAACATATTTTATTTGTAATAATACAAAGTGGATTGGGGCACAAGTTACTGACATAACTTAATGAGCCACTCTCCGGTATACATTGTTACAAAATTACATAATTGTCAAAGTGGCACAATAAGTAACTTATTTACAGCTGTGTGGAATGTGAGAGAATGGTGACTGGTGAAGGATGATCTTTGCGGATCGTTAGGAAAGGATGATGTAAGGTGGTGGGGGTGCCAACGTCGATTGTGTTTATTTAAAACATTGTTATGGCCGAGCAAGTACCAGGTCGAAAAAAGCAATAAACAACAATAAACATGTTTATGTCCTACTTATTAATTAAGTTAATATCATTTGTCAAAAACGTTTAGTTTCCGTAATAAAATGTACTATTTTGAACAATTTCACATTTGGTTTTATATCTATGTTTTGGATGCCAGAAAGTAAATCATTCATATGTGTTAATTTGAGTCCTTCTCTGTGTAGCGAATGATAGATTTCTATTCGTTCTGATTGGTACAGGGAACACATGAAAAGGTAATGATATGCATCTTCGCATTGGTTGCCGCATGCGCAACGTGGGCTGTCAGATATGTAGTTTTGGAATTTATCAGACTTTAGATCACTGCAATAGTTCCGTAATTTTGCGTGAAGTACGTTACATTGCCTGCGTCCCGTGTAGAAATACCTCGGGGGTCTAGTGACGGGGTCAATTATTCTAAGATAAGTTTGAAGTTGAGGTGTTGGAGTTATCATCCGGAAACCAATTTAACTAAAATTTCTAAGTAAGCAAGACCCACCATATCAATGGCAAAGTAATTGAAATCCCATATCTTGTATTCTGAGCCATTTCAGCCACATGTCAAGTCTGGTGTTGACATATTAAGAAACCCTGTACACGAAGGCCTATTCCAGAAACCAATAAAACCAAAATGTCGAGGTAAAAAATGCCATAAACGTTGATAGAAATGGGTACTGTGTCATCTGTTTTTTCTGCAAAAAAAAAACATATTGGATAGAAGGCTCTACATGTTTTTGTCTCACATTTTTAATCACGTCTTGTGTTGTCCCTCTCATAAATTTTCCACGAAATACATATTGCGGCCGTAGTAGCGCTGAAATTTGGGACACTACACTTTTATTTAGTTTTTATTTAATTGCTCATTCGTGTTGTTTTATTTGTAGGGATCAGTAAACAACACTGCAACACCAGTATACGTTACATATATAGATACTACAATTCGGAAGCAGATGTCTCATAATTACATATCATTCAATCGTGGTTTAATCATTATACCTATAGTATTGATATTTTTCAGCGTTTAGTGCAAATCACATTAGCCGAAAAATAATGTATTCGCTGTTCGCGATAATGAGTGAGCGATCTATTATCGCTTCGTGCATGAACAATGCAAAGAGGTCACGCTATTATAGAGCGTGTGTTGTCATTTCTAGCTAAAGCTCATTGTCGGTCGGGTCAGCTCCAAATGTTTGTTTCAAACATTTGAGTAATGTTATGGATTGACGGTTCAATAACGTAAGGAGATGATTATGTTGAAACTATATCTGAGAAACAGATATTCTTATAACGCATGAAATCATGCATATTATAGAAAATTGACGTTGAATTTTGTTGAACAATCAATAATAAAGTTAATTGCAACTTTGAAATGTGCGTATCGCACCTTATTTATGAAGAAATAGTTTTATAGTAATTTATATTAAACGCATATAATGTGTCATTAGATCACGATCATAGTGTATATATTTGAACATGTTATATATGTTAATTTATATCTATATATTATATAGTGTGTGCACAGGTCTGTGTTGCACAATTGATCAATTAGAATGAATTTCCGAACATTCGAGCTGCGTTAGAGATGTTGGTTTCGGAAAGCAGGTTTCCATCGTTTTTTCCCCCGGGAGGTTTTTCGTAGGTTTTTCCTGACCGCCAACGCAGACAAAGTATGATGTAATTAACATGTATGCGAACACGTGCCCGTCCCTTAACTTGTAAGCATGTATACCAATAAACACTGACGTCGACTCCTAGTGGACTCCGGCGCGGCTTGATGGCAATGATAGTGTTATCATTATTGGATAATTGAGAATACTACATAATACTGCGACATAAATTACATTAGTATGCTAATCACTGGCAGTCCCAAAAACGCCGGTCAACCAAGTACAGGTAAGCTAATTACGTAAATCGATTTACGCGTAAATCGATTTACGTAAATCAAGCATCGCGCAATGTTTGGTCAACATTATTGTACGTGTGTAAAGCAATTTGTAATATACAAAGAGAGACTACACTTAATTTCCGAGCTGGACCTCTGCTGTCCGATGCCATCGGATGCCAGGCGGTAAAATTCGTTATGCTTGTGGAATATTATAAAGCTATTATACAATGTTGTGTACAGTATGTGTTTTTCTTGTAATCGTCCAGGTTGTGGTGAAAAGTTATATTGTACGAGAAACGCAGTGTCGAGTCAAATATGACTTTTCACCACAACCTGGACGATTACAAGAAAAACACACACTGTACACAGCATTGTATAATGACATTTTTATTATCCATCTGTATGTTTATCCAAATTTTGGGAATAAAACGTTTGTGGTTATTTTTCACATTTGTCGGCACTTAATTCTCTATAAAAGCCTATATTTGATCATCAGAAAGCATGATTTGGAACAGTAAACACGGAAGTGAAAAACAAATTCAATGCGGAAATGAAGCGTCTGCTAAATCAACCAGTGTTGCGCGCGCATCACAATTTCACCGATTCATTTCCCAATAGAGTTAATTCGTGACGTCACGGAGTCCCGATAAAAAAAGTCATATTGGACACTCGGGAGTCCAATATGACTTTCGGGAGTCCAATATTACTTTTTCCCGGATTATCATGTGACGAATTTTGCCCAATCGGAAAAAAGTGTTAGTTAAGGGGTGATTAATAAGTAATTTTATTATCCATCCTTTAATTAACACTATTTATGGTTGGGCAAAAGCCGCCACGTGATAATCCGGAAAATGTCATATTGGACTCCCGAATGTCATATTGGACTCCCGAGTGTCCAATATACAGGCTTTTATAGAGAATTAAGTGTCGACAAATACCAAAATAACCACTAAAGTTTTATTCCCAACATTTGGATAAACATACAGATGGATTAAAATGTCATTATACAATGTTGTGTACAGTATGAGTTTTTCTTGTACTCGTCCAGGTTGTGGTGAAAAGTCATATTGGACGAGACAGCGTTTCTCGTCCAATATGACTTTTCACCACAACCTGGACTCGTACAAGCAAAAACACATACTGTACACAACTGTATAACAAGAGGTACGCTGTCGCGTGGCATTTGCCTCCGACGGTAGCAATTTGGATTAAGCATGGACGAAACTGCGGATATCCGAGGAGGTCTATATGACCATTCCAAAAGAAGTTCGTACATAAATGTTGACCTAAAACCACAAAACAAGCGATCCGGAAACCCAAAAACAAGCGAAAATTCAAATTTTTTAAGTTAAAAAAAGGGCCATAACTCTGGCAAAAATCCGCACTTGACATGTATTTTCATATAACTGATCCACAAAAATGCGGGATTTGCAATCGTACCACCAAAGCGTACGCTATCATCTGGAAACCAAAAAAAAACAAGAGAAAAATTGAATTTTCTAAGTAAAAAAAGGGCCATAACTCTGGTGAAAATGGATGGACGAAACCCGCGCTATGCGTATATCTGTTCCCCCATGCTGCTCTATCACCATACCAAATATCAGCTAAATCTGCCCAGCGGTTGCTGAACAATAATTCAAAATGTTTGTACGGACGGACAAAATTCAAATGTTCTAAGTTGAAAAAAGGGCCATTACTCTGGCAAAAATCATCAGATCATACCCAAATTCGCACTTGACATGTATTTTCATATAACTGATCCACAAAAATACGGGATTTGCAATCGTACCACCAAAGCTCACGCTATTATCTGGAAAACAAAACAAAAACAAGAGAAAAATTGAATTTTCTAAGTAAAAAAAGGGCCATAACTCTGGTAAAAATGGGTGGACGAAACCCGCGCTATGCATGTAGCTGTTCCCCCATGCTGCTCTATACCAAATATCAGCTAAATCTGCCCAGCGGTTGCTGAACAATAATGCAAAATGTTTGTACGGACGTACGGACGGACGTACGGATGGACGTACTGGCCAAAGTATACTTGTGGGGTGACTGCACATACCCATGAATACTTGTGGGATGCGATCTTTTGTTTGAGTAAATTGTGGGGTGCAACCCACAACTGACGATTTTTTAAAGAGCGTATTTTTAGAGAGCGCTATATACTGGGCATATATAAGCTATTACAATTTCCTGCCAATTCTGAGTAGTTGTCTAGTAACCATTGCTAAGGAGAGATTAGGGTCAAAGTCTGCCGATCTTATGACCAGTGGTCCCTGCATGCATATCAGTCCTGCACAGTTTCAGACACGTGCCCCTTTGAACATAACCAGTTAACACCATGTGACTAGACATTGTCTAAATTAAGGCAAGTATACCACTTAATGGTTAGTGCAATGGTTGTCATTGGATCATTTGTGGTATTTGCTTAGCAACCGTTGCTACCCTTAAATAAGACTCTTAATAACTCTTCTGGTTGGGCATATCTCAAATTTCACACTAGGGTATTACTTACATCGAACTCGCGATCACTGGCGTTTAATTACGACGCTAAAAGCTATATTTGCATTTTCCAGTCAATTCCGGGCAGTTGTCTAGCAACCGTTACCAAGGAGTTGCCGCGGGACAAAGTCTCTCGATCTTATCATGATCAGTGATCTATGGGGAATAAACATGTAAAGTTTCAGACCTGTGCCACAATTTGAACATAACCAACATCATGCGACAAGCAACTATCCAATTTAAAGGAAAAGAACACGGGGAGCACCGGGACGGGGTGTCGATTGCTGTGGGGCATCAGTTTCAAAGGGTTAATTGTTTGTATATCTATTGATGCTGTTATAATTGATTAAAGAAGCTGATAGTTCTCACGATTTATCTTTGAATGAAAATATTCAAGTCCAAAAGTTTATAATACTTACAAGTAGATTCCACAACTAAAATAAATGCTACTAATGCTACGATTGATGGAGCGAGACCTTCACTAAATGTAGTCACGAGCACGACTACTGTATTACTTTGTATATAACAACCCAAAGCATCACTATCGGCGAGTGGGCCTGGGGGTTGGGGATCAGGAACAAATGCTACCACATATACATGGTTAAGCAGCAACACAAATGAATTGAATCTCATAATATATTTTCATCATATATAATGCCATGTTCATTCATATATCGGAAATGGCCACAATTAGCATCCGTAATGTTTGTAAGATCTATATAAATTGCAATCAAGCTCAATGCATAGTTCCGCCCCCTGCTATACGCTGTACTTACCGCTGTCAGCACCTACACATAATGTGAAGAAATCGCACATTTATTTATGTGAGACTTTTGTAGGTTACATTCTGCATTATTCTGAGAAAACGAACTGTCCATATTCATTTGAAAAGTGTCTAGATCAATCCAGAATGAATTGTAACAAGAGAATGATGACGTCGATCCATCCACTCACGTGTGTGGAATGTCTCTCTCTCGCCGGTTGATAATGTATTTGAAGCTCTCGAGTGAGAATGTGTGTCTTCTGTCATAGAATAGTTATGTCACATTCATCACCGTGCACGCAATTCGCGTTCTGGGAACATTACATCCATTCTCGTTATGTCGGGCTGCGATCAGATGTGTGTGAGTTTTTATACTCTGAAAACAATCTTGGCTCAGGATCAGCTATGTGTACTTAAAGATACGGGCGGCGTTGGCGGTGGGTATGCTGTTAAAATATTCACCAAAACTTAACTGCCGAAATGGTGTTAGAAAACTGTGGTCTACCCATCAATTACTGAGCTCTTGTCAGCACAACGACCTGTTAATTTTAAATGGAAGACTGGGAACTGACCGGGAAATTGGATCTCTTACATGCCGAAACGCATCAGTTGTAGACTATATGCTATGTTCCCTAAATGCACTACCATGGCCATTGATCTTATAGTCAGAGAGGCATAAATTGTTTTCAGACGTGCACAAATCTATTACAACTGAAATATCAATTTATTTGGATTCAAGTACTAAATTGTGTGAAGGGGAATCTCATACTCATAGTATGGTATCCGTCCAAAATGACCGAGTTTATATGGAATCTCGATCCAGTGGAAATATTAGAAGTGCGATCTTTGTTAAATAGACGTCCTCACTCTGCGACTAATAACGCAGAAGTTAATGAAATTGTGGGCAGGATAACCCGCATTCTTCCCAAACCGTCAACTGATACATTTGGATCCCCCAGTAATAAGCCGAAGTCACGAAAAAAGGATAACAAACCTTGGTTTAATTCATCATGATGGAAAGCGCGTAAAGAATACCGTAAATCTGAGAGATACCATAATCAACATCAAAACGATTGTTCAAGAAAACTAATGCGTGAATCGGCTATGAATTACAAACGCGAAATGGATAATGCAATAGCAATACACAGGGGAAATATTACATGCGAATTATCGAAATTAAAATTAGAGAATACAAGGAAATTATGGTCTACAGTTAATAAGCAAAATGTAACAATTAGTAGCAAAGTAAAAATAGAGAAATTTGAAGAACACTTCCGGTTAATAAATTCGGAATCAATTACAAGCGACCTACATCTATGTATGAAAATTGATACAAGTAACACAAACGACTAACTGAACCGATCGATAAGTAGGGAAGAAGTTATGACAGCTATAAAGAGTTTTAAAAACAATAAGTCCCCCGGTGACGACGGAATTCTAAATGAACATATTAAGGCATCCTCTGACACACTTATAGACATATATTGCAATATATTTAATTAAATTTTTGAATCAGGTTGTGTACCAGACACATGGGGGTTGGCACTATTATACCACTCTACAAGAACAAAGGCAATAAAGAAGACCCTAAAACTATAGGCCAATCACCCTTTTGATCTGCTTGGGAAAACTGTTTACAAAGATCCTGTCAAACAGATTGTACTCATATATTGAGGAAAATGAAGTTCTTCGTGACAACCAGACGGGTTTTTAGAAAAGGTTACTCTACAGCAGATAACATTTTTGTTTTGCATATGCTAACTGAAATTACAAAGACACTTAAAATGAATCTTTATTGCGCTTTCATTGACTTTGAAAAAGCATTCGATAAGGTATGGAGGCAAGGGCTATGGTACAAACTCCTGAGAAATGACATAAATGGGAACATTAAATCGAAAGTTCGTTTGGGTAATAAAAAGTCCAATTATTTCCCATGTTTATCTGGGGTACGACAATGTGGAAACTTATCACCCCCTTCTGTTCTCACTTTACCTGAACGATCTTGAAGATTTCTTAAAATCAGACCGCGTTGAACGTCTGTGTAAAATGTCACGAGATATAGAAACCCATTTGCAGACATATGTCAAACTATTCATTATCTTATACGCAGATGACATGGTACTTATGGCTGAAACACCGACACATTTACAAAAGGCACTTAATAGTTTCCAAAGTTACTGCGAGAAATGGAAATTAACTGTCAATGCTGAGAATACTAAAATAATGTTAATATCTAAAAGAAGCTTGCCAAAGAATAAGACATTTCTTTACAAATGTCAGACACTTGAAGTGGTGAAGAGCTTTAATTGCCTTGGAACTATACACACAAAATCAGGCACCTACTCTTTAGCGAAAAAGACTTTGATGAATAAAGCAACCAAGGCAATGTACTCTATTATATCGAAATCAAGAATTCATTGCTTGTCAGTGAAAAACATGTTTGAATTATTTGACGCCCAAGTTTGACCAATTATGTTGTATTGTTGTGAAGTCTGGGGATCAGGGAGTAATGCAATATTTGAAAATATCCACAGCAAATTTATAAAGCATGTGCTCCATCTAAAGTCATCGACTCCTAATTATATGGTATATGGTGAAAGTGGTAGACTGTCGATTGAGTACACAATTAATTTGCGCATTCTGAAATACTGGATGAATATTAAGAATATGCAACAAATTAGATTTTGTAAACCTCTTTATTTACTAGCCCTGAATGTATGTGAATCTGTGTCAGTGGATAGAAAAATAAAGGATATCCTGACAAATTGTGGTCAGATCCATCTCTGGAAAATGGAAAATATTCCATGTTCAGATACACTAGTACCATACTTCAAGTGCAATTTAAATAGTCAATTCCGTAATGTGTGGTTATCTGATATTGAAAACTCTAATCGAGGTAACACCTATAAAATTTTCAAACATGACAGTAATTTTGAAATATACTTGGATAGTTTGGATACACAAAATAGAATATCTCTATGTCAATTTCGTACTAGTAACCACCGCTTACCAATAGAGAAAGGCCGTTGGAACGGAACAAACCTATTTTCTAGATTGTGCCCCATGTGTAAAAAACGAAAACTTGGGGATGAATTTCACTATTTAATGGAATGTGAATACTTTGAAGAGGCAAGACATCGCCTCATGCTTAGGAATATACAGGTATAAAACGCCCAACTATTATGATATTTTAGACGACATACTAATATAAATTTGTAAGATGTAACGTTTCTTCGCAAACTGTGCTCGTTCATCCGAATGATAAATCTTAAACTGGACACAAGTGATTAATGTGTAGCGTTACTGTTATTGGTGTTGTTATATGTTGTTGTTGTTATTGGTATTGTTGTTGGAGTTGTTGTTGTTTTTTTGGTGTTGTATTAAGACTGTGTTGCTGTTAGATATAAAGAGTATGACGATGACGAAGATGATCATTGTTATTATGATTATGAAGATGACTCAAATGTCAAAATTAAATTGATGATAATGATGATAAAAACGATGATGAACATGCGCCATGTCGATCGGGAGATCTCTGTATATTGTGTATGTAATGCATTACGTTCCTCCTCTCCATCTTCTGTGTATATACTTTCCATTTCTCGATATCATTGTCATTTTGATCAGAGAATAAAGCATTCACCTCCGCCAAAAACCACCATAAACAGAAAGAATAGTAAAATATAGACATATTTTGTTCTTATACCTATCAGAAATATGGCATAAATAGTTTGTTATTGTCAAATGTTTTTCCTTTGTTATGTAAACAAAAGCAAAAAACATTACAGAACCTGGCTTTTGTTTAGATCCGGATATGGTAAACATAAAGAGCATTGTTATATGGGCCAGTCTCTGCTGGACGCAAGAAATGTTTTCGGTCCGGATCTCTGTTTATTTGTATGTTTGTCTGTCCTTCCGCGAATATGTTACGTCATACCGAAAGTAGGCCTACATTGGACTCGTTCCTAGCGCTCAGCCTCCACTACGCTAAGGCGTAACGTTCCGGCAGGTAGCGACTAGTAAGTGCCGACATAACTTTTCTGGGGATTACGTCGTTGATATATATAGCGTCACCAGAAATCCCTAGTAAGTGCCGACATAGTGATGACGTCGTATGACGTTAAAAATAGCACAGAGGTGTTTTCCGACCGGTGTGCTCTTTTTGCAATACCGGAGAGTGCCTACATTCAATAGAGTGGCCCCTATTTCAATAGTATTTGTAACCAATGAACAGGTACTTCGCGTAACTAATGTAAATAAACAAACAACGATCAGCTGTAACGATGTTTTGAATTTTGAATATGGAATTTTCTTTGCTTTCAAAATTAGCATTACAACGCTTGAACAAAGAACAAAGTAGAGAGTTGACGTATCTTAAACCCAAGCAGTCTGAATGCTTAAAAGCTGTTCCAAATGGGGATGTGGTGGCATGTTTGCCGACAGGATACGGCAAAACGTTGATATATGAACTACTGCCGTATGTGTACAACTATGATATAACAATAATAATAGTGTGCCCACTGAACTCAATAATTGAGGAACAGCTGATGAGGTTGGGAAGTAACTGCATGAAATTGTCAAAAGATGTTGTTTCTGATAAAAAATTTATAAACTGTGATTACAAATATGTAATTGGACATCCAGAGATGTTTTTGGAAAAAGATCTTTTTAAAGTGATGCAAAATGAAAACTGGCAAAGGAAGGTGAAATGTATAGTTGTAGATGAAGCACATTGCATATCGCAATGGGGATCTGGGTTTAGACCACAGTATGCCAGATTAAATGAACTTAGGTCTGTGTTTGTTGAAGCAAATGTAATATGCCTTTCTGCAACAATTTCATTACGAATTTATTGTGATATATCAGCCAAATTAGCTCTAAAAAATGTGACTATGGTTAAAAACAACATTGATCGACCAAACATAAAACTATCATTAAGAAAGGTAAAAGCTTCCGATAAAGATACGTTTTTGAGCATCACCAAGCCTCTTGTAGCGCAGTTAACGGAACTGGACATCGACTTTCCAAGAACAGTCGTCTATTCAAAACTTGACTGGTGTGGGGTCGGATATGAGGATGCCAAGAACTGTTTGTCCGAAGACCAGATTGATCTGATAGATATGTACCATGGGTCATGTACAACCAATGTAAGTTACTAATTTTACATGCACACACACGCACACATATATATATAATTTATGCATGTGTGTATGTTTCCTTAGACCACCAAATCAAAATAATTAACATGTGTTTCCGGTAACCAATATGAAGTTGATGAACAAAAATAGTGGGGTATGCATTTTATTTTGTTTAATTTTTTTTTCATTTAATTTCTCTTGGTCTTCAATTATAACCTGCAACATAGCTATACTATACTTGTAACATGTACTTTACATGTTATTGACTATTTAAATTATGTCCATATAATATTCCAGATGGTGCACTTTATTTAATCATGGATACTAGCTGATGAGTAGTTACTGGTACTTGATTTGCCATTAATTTTTGTTGAACATCTTTGTGAACATCCCTACACATGAATGAATGGGAATCAATGGGAAACTATGTGCATTTCACATAATACACTGTACATGTAGATCCAGTCCAATTTAACTGGAAATGTTAGGGCCCTTAAGGCTAATGTAATTTGCTCACCAATCATATTTAATGTATGGTTTATATGGATAGACATGTTGTAAAACCATAACACAAACATTTGTTTGGTGTTAGATTCAAGTTCAAGTTGAAAAATTGAGAATATTTTTTTTCTTCAGAAAAGTCAGGGGGGGGGGGGGTGGGTCAGGACAAAAAATTACGGACACAAGGCTGTACAAGGTGGAAATTTTGTGTTTTTCAGTTTTGGGGACCCACCACCCCGGGAGCGTAAGTTTTTTTCCACCCAGGTCTGGGACACCCTCCCGGGACCGTAAGTTTTTTCCACCCAGGTCTGGGACACCCACCCCCAAAATTGATGAAAATCTTGTAAATTCTACTAAATAATGTGTTGTTGGCAAGGTAAGGGTCTCTCATTGTGTCTGCACCAGAACTGAGAGAATTTTTTCCCTATTTCAAGTCAATAAGTACACCATATGAGTGAAGCAAACCCCAGTAACTCCTAATTCCCTATTTATGGCCATGGAAATGGTATATATCTGTGCAGGAGATGTCCCTTTAATAAAATATCCCAGAGCTCTGGGAGTGAGGCACCAATTCTTGGGACACCAGAACAGAGATGCTGATATGCATATGGAAAAGAAATTTCTTCAACTTTCCAGTCTGTATGGGGCTACTACTATGGGCCCATGATAATATACTATGAGATGGACTCAATCATTCACAATCAGAGGGATCTAAGGGAGTGTTAGGTATTTGCGCTTAAGCACAAATAAATTGATAGACACATATTTGTGCAAATGATTTGCGTTTAAGCGTAAATTATTTGCGCTTAATAAATAATAAATGTGAAAAGGGCCTCCCATAAGAGTGTTCCCATTGGGACCTCAGAATTACCAAATGTATCTTGCACCCACTTGCTCTCCTTGAGCAGGCCAATATTTCCAAGTCTGGCAAGTTTTCATTTGCAGCCCTCCCATTTGACATTTTATTTTTTATTACTTGGTTTACAGATTTCCCTACCCAAGAAAATGCTGTTTGCAATTTTTTTTTTTTTATATATTGTTTTGTTCCTGCCGATGGGAATATTAATCCAGACATACAAATTAATATACACTACGTAGTAATAGTAGGTAAATCAAAAAGGAAGAAAACTATCTGAGTTGAAGTATGTCAATAAAAATGGTGCAAAAATCATGCCCCTAAAAATTATACCTATTTATTTATGTTCTCCCACCTCCCATACCTTTGAGCTAAAAAATCTGTAAACCAGGTAATAAAAGATAAAATGCCTTTGGGATGTATTTTTCTAAATAGTATTTTGAGTCTGGCACCCCCTAATGTTTTTCAATTTCCAACTTCTGGTAATTTCAGTCCAAAAATTATCAAGATTAGGAAAATTTCAATTTCTAGTTGAAAAAGAAAATTTTTCACACAAAATACTGTTTGGAATAGAAATGAAATATACTGTTGGTCTGGAATTTCCAATTATTAAAAAAAATTGCCAACATTTGAGACTCACCCCCCCCCCTCCTCCCCCCCCCGCCTGTTGCCACAAATGCAGATGGATGGGGAGAATTAGGGAATCTTGGAAGCAATATATATGCTTAAGAAATGAAGACATATTGAAATCAAATTATATTTTAATACCAGAATAAATTGAAAATATAATTTTGAAAAAAATTCAATGCATCAATTAAATGTTTAATGATCATCTTATGTTACCAAAGGCATATTTAGGGTTCAATACTTCCACTGTTTGACTCACTTTAAAATAAATGATAAACCACAAATGAGATATTGCCGTACTTACACAGGTACTCGTATGTAAGTTTGAATCACAAATATCTTGTCAATTAATTAACAAAATTAACATATTGAGAGGAGTCATGATATTCAATTATAATGAAGCAACGAAGAGCATTTTAAATCTTGGTTCAATTTTGTGTAGCAGTATAGTCCCTTTCAGAAGGCACTTTTCATTTTTGACATGTCCATTTTATATGCTGGAGCCTTATTAACAGTAAATTATGTTTGTGAAAATTAGCCAGAACCCTGAATAAATCCTTTATAACATTTTGTGTATATATCTCAAACATACCTGGGACAATACATACCTGTATATTGTCAATTGACTCAATTCATGAGTCAGGTCTAATTTAGCAAACATACACTGATCAATTAATAAAGGAATCAACTGCTTTGTCTCATAGAATTGTAGCCTGAGAGATCCACTTGAAAACATCAATAATAACCTAAACCTAAAACCAAACAGATAAGATATATTTTAATAATGTCATAATCTTTGCAGTCAAGGAAAGGGGTACTAACTGGCACGAAGACGGGCCGCCTCAGACTTTTATTTGCCACAGAAGCATACAGCATGGGAACAGATGCGCCAGACATAACTAAAATTATCCACATTGGTGCACCAACATCATTGGAAAGTAAGACAACCTAAATTTTACCAACCCACATACTTGTTTGTATGAATATCATCATCCACAATTTGCAGATATGCATCAGTGTGTGTATTATAAAGTACTGACTCATAACAAATATTAAATATGCATTATCCGAATTAACGCTCCTAAATTACTATTTCTTTGTCTTTTCTCGAGATTTACAAAATTATTTGAAAAACGTCATCAAACGGACTGTCTCGGGCAAAATTGCGAATGAAGATGGATAACTCTAAAATCATGTGGAAATATGGCAAAATTTTGTGATACTCAAATGATAATACAGCCATATTTCGTTGAACAAAATGTTGATAAAAAACATGGCCCATTGAGAATTTAACTTTTAATTAATATAGTTTGGAAACCTTGATAAAATATAAAAGCAGTTCCGGGATGAAAAATACTAGTAGTTCCTGAGCAGTGCCAACAAAATTATATACTATAGTATTAAAAGGAGATATACAATGGTGTGAATTAATGATTGATGATGATAACTGAGAAGTGAGGCTAGTGAGCATCGATTAGCAAATAGATAAACACAATTAATATAAGGATGTGCGCAGGCTCAAACAAAGCCAATATATATTACATTGGCCAGGATTTGAGACTGAACTTTGGATTATTGTACATATGTGACTTCAAACTGAAACCAAATGGCTAATTATTGAAAACCTTCTCATATATCAGTGTCCATTGTCCAAGGAAGCCTTGGTAGGGA
This sequence comes from Siphonodentalium dalli, assembly GCA_032622095.1. Classification (NCBI taxonomy): domain Eukaryota; kingdom Metazoa; phylum Mollusca; class Scaphopoda; order Gadilida; family Siphonodentaliidae; genus Siphonodentalium; species Siphonodentalium dalli. Next base: position 112,490,352 of record CP136062.1, on the reverse strand, counting down.
CATAATTATCCAAATAATACAGCTGAATAATAGGAATATTAGTGCTTGTCGCATGGTGCATAGCTTTCAGACAGGGGCATTACTCAATACAACAAATGAATTATCGATTACATATCACCAGGTTAACAATGACTAATACATTAAAGTGATTTTAATTACTCAGTTGTGGTGTTCAGAATTGAATAGCAAATATTCATTCCAACCTCTTTAGTTTAATTAATTTGATATCCAAATTAGCAGAAAACTGTAATTGTTATGAACTAATTACATGCAACAGTAACTAGTGTTGGTGGAGTCACTGTCATGAGTTTAAGTTTACTGCCCAATAATTGATCAGGAGATTTGAGTATTAACGTATTAATTTGATTCACTAAAAGTAAATATGTCTTTAAGAATAGTCTCAATGTATTAGTCAATGTTAACCTGGTTACATGCAATTGAAAATTCATGTGTTACACCAAAAAAGCCTCTGGTCGTAAGTTATGCACCACTCAACAAGCGCTATATCTCATTAGTTCTAATTGAAAAAATAAAATACTCACTCACTATGTTACTAATGAGATTGTTGTGGTAAATGGGTGATTTGATGAGCCCTGTATCAGCAACACCTGAAAAGCACACATTTCATTAGTGATAAATTATCTACAATAAATGACATATAGATCAAATTATATATATATGTATATATATATACAGGGAAGGATCCAGGGCTCTTTTGATACCTGTTACAGGTTTGTGTGCCCAAACTCTGGTGGCCTAAATGTCCCCAAAGTGGATAGTTTTATTAAAGCTGAATTTTCTATATTTTGAAGGAAATCTTCTATTATAATTCAACAACATGCAATGCAAATCATCAATATACAGTTGATATAGAGCCTTTATTTGCTTAATCAAGTGTCCAGTGAGAAATATTTTAACCCTTTAATGACTGGGGCTTCTTGAAATTTTGCAAAAATCCTGTGCCAATGCATTCTCTTATATAAATGAGAGTCTCCCATCTAAGGAGCCTTGCATATATAAGACAATACATTGGCCTTTATCTTGACCTTGTAAGCCAGTGCATTTTCTTATGTGGGATCTTTAATGCTGCACATAAGGGAGGGGGCGACCCCCTCCCATACCTACCCCCATCTCGGGCCTACGGCCGTTGGGATCAGGGAAATTTCCAGGGCTGTTTTGATACCTGTTACAGGTATGGTCGCCCAAACTCGAAGCCCAAATGACCCCAAATTCCTAGTGGACAGTATTGAGTCAACCTCAATTTTCAAGGCAATTCAACAATATGCGATGTAAATAAAAAATCTGCAGTTGCAATACAGCCTTCATTTGCATGTTGAATTTTTAAATCAGAAATATTATGTCATATTTATAATATATGCGTTTGTATCTGTGTTGGTTCGGTGTAGAAGCCGTATTTTAAAGTTATATTGGGATACCGGTACATATCCTCATCTGGAAACAGGTGCCCCCAAATTATCTCTGGATTCTTCCCTGGTTGGGATATGCCTTCGGCATATCATGGTCCCAAAACAGGTGTCCCCAAAAATTCCCTGGATCCATCCCTGTATATATATATATATATATATATATATATATATTTATATTTATATATAGGTAAAGTAGTGTAGCCGTATAGGTCTGATTGATAGTTGGGTTGAAATATATATATAATTATTATTTACAGCATATATTCAAGAAGTTGGCAGAGCAGGGAGAAGTGGGTGCCAAGCAGAAGCCATTATGTACTTTCATTCAAATGATCTCAAGATGCCGGGAATGACAGAAGATATGAAAGCATTCTGTGAGGCGACTAGTTGTAGGCGACTAGCTGTTTGCAAATATTTTGGTTGTGAATGTTCCCAGCAATCCATTCATCATAACTGTTGTGATTTTTGTGAAAATCTCTGCCAGTGTGATAAGTGCATGGACAGTTTGATCACCAATCAACCAGAGGAACCAGTGGAACCAGTTACTAATATTTCAAAACAGGTTACAAAGAAAAAAAGAAATACAATCAATTACTTCTTGAGATCATACTTTGAAGAAGAAAATTCGACAGTGGGTTACCTGTCATTCATGTATACTGGTTTAACCACTGAAATGGCTGACCAGCTGTCTGCTTGTTACCTCGATTTTATGTCAACTGAGGCTGTACAAGCTGCATTTCCTCATGTGGATATAGTTTATGTACAAAACATAGTTTCAATTATCAATCAGGTTATTTCTCAGGTATAAACGGTTTAGAGATCCCCATAAAGTTCAAGCTCCCTTTTATTAATTTTCTGAGATATATATATTTTTTGCTCACGAACAGTGTCATATATGTAAACATCTATAATTGGTGTGAAATCGGTAAATACTTTCATGGTATCCTGAAGCTTGAACATTATGTGGACCTTTAAAAGTGTCCATAGTTGTAATTGGAAATGATTGGGTAATTATGATTCATGTTATCACCCCTGATCAAGTACTTAGTAGTCCTGCTAATTTTCTATGATGTTGGTAGGGCAAAGTAATGCTGTTAAGAAATAAATACTTTATTTTATTTGAAGTGTCATTGTCAATGTGTTTGGCTGATCTATAAAAACTGAGGACATTATGTGTATAAAACATTCAAAACATCTATGCTGTGAAATATATTAACTTCCGAAAAATAATGGTATGTTTTTTTTAGCAGCATCATTTTCCCCTAACAGCATCATAGCAAATTGGCAGGACCACTTAACCGGGAGTGGCTATCTATATTGAAGATATATGAAGTTGCGAATGTGAGCATTTTTGCATTCATATATTAGAGAAAATTCTATTTCGACAACCATTCCAATCAATTTCCAATTTCACTTCTCCATTTAGCAGTCTGCTCTCTCAGCCAACCTGCACAATACCCAGGATTTAGTTTCAAAAGTAATGAATCTTTAACATTTGGAAAGCCATGATGCTTTCTATTTGCAATGGATTTGAACGCTTGTATGGATTTGATGTCTTCAGCCATTGATCGTTCATCACCATCTGATGAAACAGAGCTGTGCTGTTCACATCTTGTGATGACTGACGAAACGCTATCAAAATTCTCTGCAATGAGTTTCAGGCTATACAATGACCCAGTGCGCCTTTCTATATTGGTCTCTGTCTGATTGGAGAACATATGCTTCACATTTCGCTTGATGTCTTTTATATAATGTTCCATCCTCAGATCAGCAGGAATGAATCCTCCATTTGTCTTGACAAATAACCCATAGAACTCATCAATTGCCTCCTTGGTCGATAAGGTGCACAATTGATGCACCAGAAATCGTTGAATTTCAGATGCATACTTTGACCTTCTATTTGCAGCCTTCAAGTAGAGCATCATTATCTTCAGAACTGCGATACCCAAGTCTCTGTCTGGTTCCTTCACAAGTTCCAAAAAACTTGCATATAACATTCCCAGTTCAAGCACCCTGTGGCTATAATTTTTAATAGCATCAGGAGACGTCTTGCCATTTCCTGCCTGAGGTAACAACAAATTCTTTTGTTGTCCATTTTTCAACTTAATTTTCACAACCAACCCATCAACTGAAAACAAATGAGCATTCTGATAGGTGCAGTAAAGATGCATAATCCAAATTAACACTCCCACATTACTATTTTTTGGCTTCTGGGCTAAAAAATATTTGATTTGAGTCGAGGAACCCACTCATCAAAGCTGAGTGATCAGATATCGATTTTTGATATTTCCAGAGATATGTAAAATTTGGAGGCCTGGCAAATATCCATCAAGCCGACAGTCTCAGACCAAATTTGTGGATGAAGATGGATAACTCTAAAATCAAGCGGTTTTCGGGTGTCAGATATTTGAATATCTGGCCAAATTTGTTGAACAATATGTTGATAACACACTTTGGGCAATATTATTCTATAGTTGACTGGATAGCATTAATTTTTGGACAATTAATCGATTCTGATAACTGAAGCAAATTTTTTTTTTAAATTTGTTGTTGGAATCTGATGATATGGGGACCTTTGAATCGGATTTAGTACCTTTAGGCAAAAATATTTCCATATGTTGGTGAATTAATAATTAGGTCTGAATGAAAAACTAGATATAAACAATTTTGCCTGAATCTGCATGAAGATAGCTTGAAACGCTGATATAACCACACGATATGACTTCAACAATTATGAGGTAATCCCCCCCTTTTCGGTACGCGGGATTCAGGGTGTTTTGTAGCCGTACGCGGGATTCATACCCCGAACTAACTGGTATTCAGGTTCAAGCAAAACATCTTGGACGCAGGTTTTGATGGCGCAAAATAATATTTTTGTGCTAGTTATCTGTATGAATGAGTGGGTAGAATAGTTTCTTGGCATATTCGACCACTATGCCATCATAAAGTATCATTAATGTCATTAATCGTATCATAACGGCCTCATAACGCCCATAACGTGACTGGCGTCAATTTGTATGTCATTTATCGCATATTATTTCTTAACAATAATTTGGCAGGTATAACATAATTATATGTACATTGGACATCATCTGATCAAATAAATATACCTGCTGAAGTTTTCATCTGTTTCGACTCTCCCGGGACATCACCAGTAAAGATATTTTCCTTTCCTTGCTGTTGATGTACTACACATGAACCTGTGGAGAACAAGTAAATTGTCTTTGGATATGTACCCAGGGATGTGGGGGGGGGGGGGGGGGGTTCCATGTTTAAGTTAAGTTAATCTGACTGGCTGATTTCATGTAAGGCTCAAAATAAGATGATGGATGGAAACTTGATTGTTTTGTTTGTATAAACTTGGCATATCCTTCTAATATTTTTAAAGATGTCTTGTCAGATATGATATAATACAATTAAAATCTGCTTGTTCTCTATACCAGAAAGTAGTTAGGGAACCATATCGACTTTCAAAAGATTTATACTTAAGCGTAAATATTTGCACTTAAGGGCAAATAAGAAATAAATGTGAAAAGCGCCTCCAATATACAGCATCTTTAAAATTTAAAACATATAGTCAATGAAATTCATACCGAGACATACCTGGTGTATCTGACACTGTTGTAGCCACACTGCTGTTTGTGATACCAGTAGCAATCTGACTTCTTTTTAGTTTAAGACACTGGCTAATGTCACGTAAAGCTGAAAAGAAGAAGCAACATAAATATTGATCCTTGATTATATTTTTAAACTAAATTAAACATATCCCTTTAATATTATTAGCTCCTAGGCGCTTGTCTGACTTGGCACCATAATGCCACAATCCGCATTATGTATATACACGAGATAATAATTAGATCAAAACTATGATATGATTGAATATATAAACTAGGCATATCCCTTTAATATCTCTATTTCTACTGAGTTTTAAACATATTTGACCTCATATTTCTTTAAAAAAAATTCATTACATATGTTTTAAGACATATAAACCTTTATAAACACAATGAAATTCATACTGAGACATACCTGGTGTATCTGACACAGTTGCATCTCCACTGATGCTTGTGATACTGGTAGCTATCTGATTCATTTTAAGTTCAGGAGACTGGCTAATAACATGTAATGCTGAAAAAAAAGAAACAACATAAATATGAATATTTCATGTTTTACATACATGTATACACCCCCCCCCCCCCCCCACCGTGACCGAATGAAATGGTGTGTATGCCGGAATACATGATTCCGGTCCCTGTCTGTTATAAAGACCGTCTCTTATAAAGACTTAGTGTATCAATTTTTCTGTAACCCGAAAGCAGGAGATAATAATTTTATTTTCAACTTTGCGCAAAATAGATATGAATACCCCCCTCCCAAACTTCTTCTCCTTGTTTGTAATGAATGTACTATAAAATAATAAAACTAAGTACATAATATTAGAAATTACATGTAGTGTAACCAGGGGGGGGGGGGGGTGAAAAAAAAAATCCGGCACGTATGCCGGGGTGGGTGGGTGGGGTGGTCAAAGCCACCAACAAGCAATTTTTTCCGCAACTAACAAAAAAATTTCCTGCTTGTTTTTTAGTGTTTTGGCAATGAGTTGGGCTTCAAAACCACTTTGAATGAGAGAAATAATGTAATTCTAACTGGTAAACTGACTGCAGGCAGTTATCGTGTTGTATTTTGTTGCAAATTTTGAAATCCAAGATGGCCGCTGGCAGCCATGTTTTTTTGGCCGAATGACCTCAAAATGACTCATTCCTATTTACATGTCCATGTTAACATCCATGATAAATAGTATGCACAGAAATTCATATACAGCTGTTTACAGTGAATTTCCCCCTGAAAATCTCTGTTTTAGTGTTAAAAGGGGGGTGGGCGTCAAAAAATGGTCGGAACAAATTTGGCGGTGGGGGTGGGTGGGTGGGTGCAAAAAAAATGATTGAAAGGGAAAAAATACCATACGTGCTGAAATTTTTTTCCGAACCCCCCCTGGTGTAACTGTGTAATTTATTGTTTTATTGAATAAAACATGTAAAAAATTTATTTGATTCAGCTGTGACCTAACTGAGGGTATCACCCCATCCCCCTGAATCCTGTATACCAGTTAATTTTGGGGTGAATCCTGAATACCAGTTAAGTTCGGGGGGTGAATCCTGAATACATGTTAAGGAATAATATGCGATAAATGACATACAAATTGACTGTTTCAATATTAGACAGATACAAGCAAAAGTTTCATAGACACATTATGATTAATTATACCCGACATGATATTGGAGTAGAGTATTTGTGTTACTATAACTTGACGAGATACAATGACAGGTTAATCTATTAAGGGCAGGTTATCCTCAACGGTGTGTGGTTAATTTTATGTTTCTATATATTGACAATATAAAAACTTCCCCCATAACCCTTTCTATACTGGAACATCATTTATGAGTAGTTATTCCATAGGAAATGTTCATATAATAAGTTCAACTAATGACCAAAGTGTCGTTTGTTGAACTTTTTATCTGAAAACATTTCCCTCAATACATTTCACTAAATCTTGGGACAGAATTCTGTTTCCTGGGCTCCAGGAAAATTATGGACAGCATTTAGTTTCTAGGTGCTTGCCAGGATATCTTGCCACACCCGTTCCCAAACAAAATCACCCAACCTTCCCCCCAGAAAAATTGGGACAAAATTCTGTATCCTAGGCCACAGAAAAAAAATGTACAGCATTTTGTTTCTAGGCGCTTGTCAGGATTTTTTTGCCCCAGTTCCCAAACGAAATCACACCCCCCCCCCCCCAGAAAAAAAATGGACAGAATTCTGTTTCATAGGGGCTTGCCAGGATATCTTGTCCCACACATTCCTTTAAAAATGTATTCAACCCTTCCCCACACCTAAAAAATTGGACAGTAGTCCGCTTCCCAGGATATTTTGCCCCCACCCGATTCACCAGAAAAAAATCAACCCCCCCCCCCCCCAAGAAAAATTGGACACAATTCTGTATCCCAGGCCCCAAAAAAATGGACAGCATTTTGTTTCCTAGGCGCTTGCCAGGATTTGTTGCCTTATCCGTTCGCAAACAAAATATCTACTTCCACTACTTGTATGACAATGACTGAACCGGTGTGAACAGCTGAAGTGAAGGTGACATGTTCATCATGTTGAGTCAAAAAGTAGAGACCAATGAGACTTGACTCTTGAGTGTTGTCTAGTATAATCCTTACCTGATTTTCTGAGAATTGAATCTCTCATCTCAACGAAATTTCCATGTAGAGTATTTAATTTCCGGCCACAACTCCTGCATAGTACACACCCAACTGCTGTGATCTCCACACCGAACAGTTCTTTCAATGCTTGTGAAATTTCGGTTGTCAAACGCCGCTTTTCTTTCTTCAAATCATTTTTTTCACATATAAAACATTCATCAATACTAACATTTCCATCAGATAACATATTTGAAAGACACTGTGTAATAACATCTATAAATGCTGGGTAAAATGTGTAAAAAACAAGTAAAAATATTTACAGTACTTCATCTTAGCGAGAAACACGGGCGCAGCCATTGCCATGAATGTTTGTTTACACAGCTGACAGTTGTGACGTGGTAATTCATGACGTCGTACCTAAATATAGTAGGGGGCGGAATTCCGGCACCTAAGATGGCGGCACTTACTGGACTCTGACGGCGGAAGCGTTACGTCGTGGAGTTGGACGGAACAGTGAGCGGAGTGTCTGAGCCAGGTACGAGACTAGGCCTACATAGGCTAATGTAAAGAATGCATTGCGCTATTATGAAACGGTTGCACCAATTGTAAATTAAATCCACGTATATACTTAAATTGCATTGTTATCTGGTTTTATTTTGGTAATAAATCGTTCATAAAAGAACAATATTGAAAGATTTCTTTCTGGAAACCGATAAAGACGCCATGACGTCACGACGCACATCAGGGCGTCACAGGCGCGCAAAACACCAGAAATGATTGCGTCGATGTCCAGACAGCTGAGACTCGTATTACACAGGCAGGCTAAACCGATCCATCTGCCAACAGCTTCGTGTTTTATTATTTTAAATATTATATATACCCTGCATGGAAAATAAAAGTGGGCAATAGTACGGCCCATTAGAAGCCTATTTTATGTAACTTGAAACTCGGGAAATGAGTTGAGATCCAATTCTAAAAGCGTGCGGAATCGTTTTTTTTCTTTCGAAGAGACAGTGAGGTGCGAGCATATTTCTGGAAACTATCTTCGAAGTTCAAAACATTTCCGAAAGATCCTGGTACATATTTATAAACCATGTCCGGCCAAATGGTTCAATTGAGAAACAATTACACTGAAAAATGTGAATGTGGAAACATGGATTTTTAAAATGCCTTATTTATTAACTGGGAAAACAAGCTTTCTCATTCTCAACTTGATGCAATTGGCATTATGATTATATGTCCCGAAGACTGTAGATCAGTCGCTAAGGGCATCTTCACATTTACACACGTTTAATATAAGACTAACGTGTCTTTTATTTAATTGTGTCGGTATTTGTAATTTATTTTGATGGTTTTTGCCACTGAAGTGCAATGGCATACACAAATCATTAAAGTCAAACTAGTAATTTAACCCATTGATATCTATATAGCATCATCGGCAACCAATCTTCTTCACACCTTCATATCAGCGTTGTCTATATTGTTCTATAAATATGTCAAACAACTCATACGGTATTACTAAGACCATCATTAGTGTAATAGATCGACTGGAGACAACAGAGATATTCTGTCCGTACTCACAAATATTTCAGCGATGGATGAACTGAAATTTGATATCCAGATTTTGTATCGATCTCTCATACGAGGGGCCAGCACCCGTGGTTCAAACTGTTGTTGGCAAGACACCATAAAACATGCCAAATGTGTGATGGGCGCAAGTTTAGGCAGCTCCAGTGAGTGCATTCTAGTTTGTTACTGTTTTCCTGATATGGAAATAATAAAGAGCGTTTATATCATTTGTGTGTGATTAACCAATAGAATTGAGCTGTGTTATGTAAACAGAAGCAAAACTTATGTAACAAGAGTAGGCTCTTGTTTACGTACACCATCGTACGTCTTGATGACAATATAATATTTACGCGCTGATTATGTTTGGCATATGAACAAAAGTATTTATATTTTAATATTTCTTCTGTTGATGGCGATTTGAACAAATATGAATATTTCTGCAACGAACGCCGCCCGTGCCTTTAAAGCGGCTTATAATCTTCAGCATTCACTTTAGTCGGGTCTCCGTTGGTTCAGTCGGGTAAAGTGCACGTGAGACTCGCATATATAAGTAGTACAGGAGGCTCGTTGACTGCACATCAATTTTTTTTACAGCGACTCGGACCAGTCCATACACATATAATTGGTATAAAGCTATTTCTAAACATCGATTAATAAAATTAACAAAGTTTCATGAAAAATATTTAAAATTTGTTTGAACAAAAATAGTTGGCCAATAACAAAAGATATTACACGCAAATAATTTAAAAACATTCGACATTTAATAGTCGGCCGATATTTTTTTCAGTAAGAGACCGAAAACTCGTTATAAATTTTTGAGATTTAAAAAAAGTTTTTTTGAAATATTTGGAAGAAATAAAATTAGGTTTTGAAATTTTTTGTGTGAATATTTTAGTACAAACAATTTTACCGCCAAAAAATCTATTTTTTTATGTGCAGTCAACGAGCCTCCTGTACTACTTATATACAAGAATGCATTGGCACAGATTTTCGCAAAATTTCATAATATCATATTGACCAGCTCCGGTCATATCATGGAAGGTCATGAGACTCGCATATATAAGACTAGCCGATGAGCCCGACGTTGTCCGGGCTATTCAAAAACCAAATTTCATGTCGATTGCTCTACCCAGCCCGACGTTGTTCGGCTATTAAAAAACCAAATTTCAAGTCGATAGCTCTACCCGTTTCCGAGATCTGGTCTGCGCATGCGCCAAGCTGGCGTCGCACGGCTCGGCGACCCGATAAAATTCGTATCCGGGGCAAGATACATTCACATACCAAATTTCAAGTCGATAGCTCCACCCGTTTCCGAGATCTCGTCTGCGCATGCGCGAAGCTGGCGTCGCACGGGCTCGGCGACCCGATAAAATTCGTATCCGGGGCAAGATACATTCACATACCAAATTTCAAGTCGATAGCTCCACCCGTTTCCGAGATCTCGTCTGCGCATGCGCGAAGCTGGCGTCGCACAGCTCGGCGACCCGATAAAATTCGGAAGATACATCCACATAGCAAATTTCAAGTCGACGTTGTCCGGGCTATTCAAAAACCAAATTTCAAGTCGATAGCTCCACCCGTTTCCGAGATCTCGTCTGCGCATGCGCGAAGCTGGCGTCGCACGGGCTCGGCGACCCGATAAAATTCGTATCCGGGGCAAGATACATTCACATAGCAAATTTCAAGTCGATAGCTCCACCCGTTTTCGAGATCTCGTCTGCGCATGCGCGAAGCTGGCGTCGCACATACAAACAGAGGTCTTCAAAATATATATGAGATAATGCATTGGCATTGGTTTTCGCAAAATTTCATATTGATCAGGAAGCTCAGTCATGGAAGGGTTAAAATAGATTGATGACGTGGATCCATCCACTCACGTGTGTGGAATGTCTTAAAAACTATGTCTCGGGCTGAGTAAAAATGTGTTTTTCAGTACCAATCGTGTAATAAATAGACGTCTCTCGTCGGTTGCTAATGAAAACGAAGATCCCGGGTGAGAATGTTTGGCTTCAGTGATATAATTATTATGTCACATTCATCACCGTGCACGCAATTCGAGTTCTGTGAACATTACATCCATTCTCGTTATGTCGGGCTTCGATAAGATGTGAGTGGGTTTTTATTCTGAAACATTAGTGCGAAAACATTCGTGGCCCAGGATCAGTTATACATATGTACTTAAAGTGACTCATAATCTTCAGCATCACTTCAGGCTTATTAGTGGGGTCCCCGAGGGCTCAGTCGGATAGAGTGCACGTAGCATTAGCCCACCATAAGCCGTTAATACATATATACGCAGTCTATGTGACTCGGAAAAGTCCTTCAAATCCTAGAACATTTTGCCCCATACATTTTCTTCGGCTTGGAACATTAAACAGCGTTCTGTGTTATTCCTGGTATGTTAAAGATACATAATCCAAATTAACGCTCGCAAATTACTATTTCCTTGGCTTCGGGGTAAAAAAATATTTGATTCGAGTCGAGGAACCCACCCATCAAAGCTCAGAGTAATCAGAATATCGATGTTTGAAATCTATTATTTTTCACCACCGATAATTTTAAGTGGCACAGTAAACAGTCGACGAGAAGTCTGTCTTTGACCAAATTGCGGATGGAGATGGATAACTTTAAAATCAAGTGGCTTTTTTATGTCAGATATTTGACAAAGCGGCAACATTTCGTTGAACAAAATGTTGATAAATAACAGGGTTTGGGTAATTTTATACTATAGTTGACTGTGTTTATCATTATTTTCGGGCAATTACTCGATTCTGGTAACTGAAGTGGCATTTAAATTTGTTTTTGTTGTTGTTGGAATCTGATAATATGGGGACAATCGGATTGACTACCTTTAAAGGTACGGGTGGCGATGGCGGTGGGTATGCTGTTAAAATATTCACCTCCGTCAAAAACCGTCATAAACAGAAATAATAGTAAAATATAGACAGACCTTGTTATTATACCAATCAGAAATATGGCATAAACAGTATGTTATTGTCAAATGTTTTTCCTTTGTTATGTAAACAAAAGCAAAAAACGTTACACAACCTGGCTTTTGTTTAGATCCGGATATGGTAAACATAAACAGCATTCTTTGGTTACTGTTTTCCTGATATGGAAACAATAAAGAGCGTTTATATCATATGTGTGTGATTATCCAATATAATTGCGCTGTGTTATGTAAACAGAAGCAAAACTTCTGTAACGCGAGCAGGTTCTTGTTTACGTAAACCATCGTACGTCTTGACGACATATAACTATTTACGCGCTGATTATGTTGGCATTTGAACAAAACTAGATATATTTTAATATTCCTTCTGTTGATGGCGATTTGAACAAATATGAATATTTCTGCAACGAACGCCGCCCCGTGCCTTTAAAATAAAGAGCGTTTGTATCACTTTTGATCGGAAAGTTGAAAAACAGTTGAGTAAATCAAGTCTGTATATTGGTATTTCGTCTACTTACCGGGGCTTGATAAATGTAAGAAATTAATATTAGTTTATGCTGTAAAAATAGTACGGCTAGATATTATCACGAAATAAAGCATGTGATGTTGTTCATCGATGTTTGTATTTATTATGTTGCAAAACCGTGTAGAATATCCAATATTGCCACAATCATCTCCATGCGCCATGTTCTGCGGATGTTTGTGATTTCTTGTCGGAAAGTTCATGATATTGTCTACAGCTCGATTTTAATCCAGTGACGTCCAAATGGGCCAATATTCGAACAACGGTCACAACACTTTCTCCAAGGCCAACTCGTGTTCCGTCGCTTGCAATCACGATATATTGCTGCTTGTTGCTGATTCGCCCTCGCGGAAACAAATTCTCAGCTTCTGAGAACACATTAGTATTTGATCCCAGAGTATAGTAAAATATATATAGCTATTTCGATATGAATTCGCAGAGGCCCACAACATGACCATATTGCTTGTCGATTTCAATTCGTATAAATATAGGAACTTGTGTCAATGATAACCATATCCAGGGACTCGTCGATTTCAGCCGAGAGCGACGGAGTTCATTCTTCCAGGAACACAGTCATAGATCCGTTGGGGCTAGCGATGACAAGAAGATATACATGGAAACTTCCTGTTGATGACATAGTAGTCACGGCCCATAGTACGTATCGACTAAGTATACCTTTGTGGTCGACCTACAGGACAAACATATATGGTATCACTCATGATTATAATTAGTGTTGCATAATCGACACAATTTCGTATGGTAAATTGTTTGTGACGAAGTATGGATGAGTATAATACAAGCATGCACATACATTTTTTAAATCTGAAATGGCAAGAGATTCCTTGTCATTTTACATTTGAATCGTCAGCTTTATAGATGTCCAAATGGTCGGGCAATGGTACCAACGGCTTCACTGACAACAACTCTGGTTCGTCGCTTGCAAATGACGGAACATGATACATTTGCACTGCAGTGTGTTGTTGACTGTTGAAACTGCCCTAGGGGGGGGGGGGGCAATTTCTCAGCTTCACAGAACTAAGTATACCATTTAACACAGGAGTGCAGTTAAACATGTAGCTATTTCGTTATGATGCCACAGTGCCTATATAATATATAACACGATCATATTGTTAACCGATATCGATGCCAATTCTTTTGATCTGTGATCTGTTGTATGCCAGGGAACGCCCACATCAACGTGCACATCGGCATTGTTAATCTATGCCTCGAACATATTTTGTAGTCGGACTGCGGTTGTTATCGACAATATCGATTTAGTCTATAATAGTTGTCACATGAATACGAAGGGATATGTTAGCTCACATGTATTAATGTTGTAATGTCATATCGTACTGAGCCGCAGTACGTCACACGTTCTGATATATCTAGTGTGCTCTTATGATATCGGCATATATCTGTTCTATATAATTCGAGCCCATGTTATGAATGATACGCAACTCATCTCTCTGCGAATGTTCTAGTAGCCGAGGTTGTCACTAGTCAGGCCTTGGCTACAATCGTCGAAGTCTGGGGTAGACAAGAGAGTCGTGCATGGGTTCGAACCCGACGTGCCATCTCCGTTATAACATAAAATAAAACAGAATGCTGCATGCCGATGACATGACGTTATATAGAGAAATTAAGGACCCCGAAATAGATACATACTATAGCGGGACATTGACGAGATTTACGAGACGGTGGAACGGTCTAAGAAAGAGTTGCTTAAATTTCATCACGACTAATTTAAAGCCATGACGATGGGAGAAACTAGGATTATGAATTACACAATGATCAACGAATTTAGCCAAGATAGTCAACATGAGTTTTATTTACTCAATTTACTGCTAGCCATGTTTTCCCAGATGTGGGATATATAGGGAGAACACGATGATGTATATTTATCATTTTATTAGCATTTCTTCGTCATGGCGGTCTCATCCGTGTATATTTGTTTTGCAGACAGCGTTTGTGGTGTAAACAAAAAACGTACAAAAATCTGTAGAATTCATATTATCGATACAAATGTGACTCGGAATTATACAGATCCATGGATGTTTTTTCCTATTCAATGTTAATTGCCAATTGATATGGATCACCGCCAGTGGTGTGAATGCATGAGCGATGTGATCAAACACAATTGAGTAATAACCAACATTCGACCTTTCGTCTGCGGCTGCATCGCGCCATGAAATTAGTTTCGCGCCGTATCTGTGAGCGACGTCCACGACAAATGATAGAGGGCGTAGCCCTAATTTGTTTAGCGTCGTGTTTATTATTGATTTCATGAAGCGATAGCCACCAAACAAGGGTCTGTCGGGGTCCCTGATAATCTTTGAATACAAAGTTCATACTCTCCCCGTCAATTTAACTCCCTGCATGCTTCTGAATTCGCGACATCGGAGAAAAACAGATTTCACGACGGGCTAATGATCTGCACATTGAACCGGAATTAGTGACAATCTACGGTGACAAAAAACTTGCATTCATCATCTCTGCCGTTCCCCAAAAGGCCATGTCAGACTCGTTTTCAGCTGTTACGTTATATGAATTTGGCGGTTTTCTTTGGGGACAATTGATACAACTGCACATGTGGTCAAAGCCCTGAACAAAACCGACACACTTGGCATCGAGGAGGGTCATATTATACACATAGAAAAACGCCTGTGTCGGCCCAAATGGGTTATCTGGCACACGCGACGCACATTCTGGGGACAAACTGGCCGACATGTTTGGATCATTTTTTCGTAAGTATATGAGTCAGATGAAATATTTGACCGACATCGGATTTTTGCAGGTGAGTCATTTGACCTAGTGTATGACTATAGATATGTCAGATGACCTGGATTTTCAGGACAAATTTGTGTATCACATGACACACAAAAAAATATCAGTGGCGCACACAAAGGGCCTTGGCTGTGGCTGTGCATGGTCTCTGGACATATAATTTTCCAGGTCCAGTCAGACTTGGGATCAGCTGAAATCTATAGGCGAATCCAGACGCGTTCGATAGTCTGGAACAAATAGTACGGAGTCCCACTAGTTTCAAAAAAACTTTACGCCAGATTGGCTCCGACCAGACTTGCCGCGATGGTTGTCAAGATTCACTCAGACAGGTTCAATTGGTACGTTATACTAATGTGGCGACAAGGGAATCAGTGCAACAACAACGGGTAACGGCTGTAGTCTTGACATTTCTATTATTTCACTGACTAAATAATTATGATAAGTGTTAGATATTCCAGCTGGGCCAATACTATAGAATACTTACTTTGTAATTTCTGCATTCCTCGGTAATTTCCTAAATTTGTAATGCGCGACGTGCGTTCAATAGCAGTCGCGCAAATGTATTATAGTAAACTGCTTGCATTGTTTATTGGAATTTAACACAAGTCGATTACTATTTGTTTACAACATACACCGACGTGAAATGACTTGTATTATCTTCTCGGTGAGCAATCGTTAAGTTTGATTCATTTCAACAGCGAACTTTTTGCTGTTATGGGCGAATGAGGTTACCTAAAACTTGATATTTTGTTATTCTATAGAACTGGACTGGTCTACCTTAGCAAAAAACAACAATACTCGCTTGATGGGCTGATAAATTACACCAACTTGGGGAGCTTGAGAGAGTACAGAACAAATACAGCATTGATAAGAAAACAGTAATAAATTACTTGTATACGAGGCTGAATTATTGATTTTCACCTCAGAGAAACCGCGTATATGATTATCGCTGGGTGTATTGCACACTCATTTCTTAACCCATTGTTGATGAGCTGAGAGAGAGAGACAGAGAGAGAGAGAGAGAGAGAGAGAGAGAGAGAGAGAGAGAGAGAGAGAGAGAGAGAGAGAGAGAGGGAGAGAGAGAGAGAGAGCCACGGTCCCGATTCCATATCCGACTGAATAATATGTTGTAATTATTTCAACGGTTTACTTTTCCAGCTAACTTCAACTGTAAATATACTTTATACTACAATTATGAAGTTGTCCCACACCCAGTTTAATGTTGGCTGAAAATCGAAGTTAAGCTTGCCTCCTTCCACCCAAGTAAAACCGGCCCCTTCGCAAAGGAAATATACTTAATTTTTATCTTGGATATATTGTATCGGTCTGTTATCTCCGGCCATTCCGTTTTTTGAAATTACATTGTACCTGCATGCATGCGTGTTTATTGGACATCCAGTTTATGATGTCATGTCCGAATTGACGTCATGCTAATAGATATTTGTATTGACAATTTACACCCACTATAGGGGCAGATGCCATACATTATAACATGTGGATCTTCTATTAGATGCGAAAGTATATCGACGTGAAATGACTTTTATGTTTTAACTCGTTTCACTCGAACAAACATAAATGATTTATAGAATAACAACTACGAATTATATAAACGAAGTTTTAATCTAGAAATTAAGGTTAACGATTTGCTTCACATAAACTGTGCACAGCATATATATATATATTTATATATATTGTTGTCATATAATCACAAAAGACCTGTGGGACTATAAACATGTATCATACAATGAAACTAACTTTTGAAGTCTATATTCTTATATGTATTGATGATCAACTTTTTCAAAAGCCAATATAATCGAATAATTATCTACGTTACGAAATTTGGGTGGGAGGGTGGACCAACCGTGCACATAAGAAGCTGAACGTATAGAATGAGCGCTAAAATCTTGTTTGCGTTCAATCACACTTTAGAACAATCGAGAAACCCGTGCTGAATCTAGTCAATATCAATCAACGCTTATCACGCGTGAACCACGATCGCCAATCACCAATATATGCCCCATCGATTTAACCCCCGTCGATCTAATATTTTCCATTAACACCTTGCTCTGCAAATAATTCTTCGTTGATAAAGTAATGTATAATCTTCTCGGAGAGCAATCGCTAACTTTCAGTAATGCACTAAATAATCGACTCCTTAACCACAGCAGGATTATGGGTAATTTTTCAGGATTTAGTCGGAAATATGGCTTGTTGCCACTCATCGGAAAGCTCTTTCCGATGAATGGCAACAAGCCATATTTCCGACTAAATCCTGAAAAGTTACCCATAATTCTGCTGTGGTTAAGGAGTCGATTATTTAGATTCATTTCAACAGCGAGATTCTTTCTGTAAAATAGGGGCGAATCGAGTTCCCTAACCCCATATCAATATATGTACGTTTTCTGTAACCAGCAAATAATTCAAAGGCGGAAGTTTTAACACGTTTTGTTTTTGTCAGCCTAGAAAGTATTCAAATGACCGCGGTATATAATTATTATCTATTGTAGTCGATTTCAGCGTAACACGATGGACTAGTTAGTGTATTTCCGTGAATCTTGTGCCACATGAATGATGTGGATTACAGGTATTTTTCATTTCCCTGCTACTAAAAGTAGATGCACTAGGGGTGCCAGGTAGACGGCCGTTATTGGTAACGGCACTCCACACAATACTTGTATGAATATCAATTGACTTATACTCGTGTATGAATATTAATTGACTTATATCATCATGTATTAGCTTATTTTATTGTGAAATAAAATAATATCTTATAATCCTGATATCCTAGTACATTTAAAAATAGCTTTATAAATATTTATTAATTTGGCGTCAAATCGGACAGGGAATCTCTAACACATGGGTCGATCACATATACGCGTATTTGTTAAATGTCCGTCACATCACTATATAGTAAAACGGTTTTGAAACATCTCTATTTAGTATGTACTTTCGCATCTAATAGAAGGTGACCCGTGACAGCTTTTAATAACCTCGATGGCAAGATGCACGAGGACTCCATGTACTGCCACGATAACTACTTGCTGACATCACATTGCTTGCCTAAAATCCAGCAAGTTATTTATGAACGATTCGCCCGCCAGCGATATAGTTGAACTTTCTTTTATTCAGCGCATTGTTACCGATAGGAATGTCGGTTACGCGGTTCCATTATATATCGCACATGTTCTCACATATTTTCGCTATCGGTTTACTATTTCATCGGGGGATATATTGCTTAATTAAAAGTTTTTAATTAGATCTTTCATGGATAATTCATATAGAGCATGCCGAATTTTGGGGAACTAAGTTTTGTGGAAGCCGACTGGTTGGGCGAGAGTGAACGTGTTGTTCGGCTCTCTAACAAAACCGGGGCTTGTTTTAAAATTTTGCAATCGGTGCCGATATTTTCTGTGAGCATATCCGCGACTAGGGCAACCCAGTTCGCGAGCGCGCATCAACTGACAGCCCCCGAGTAAATTTGTTATCGGCCACACCATTTCATCTACAGCGCAGTTCTCGTGTGAGCCTCCATCATCAATCAACGCAGCGAGTCTATAACAACAGCCTAACCCCACTATCGTGGCCGCACCACAAATTGCCAACCTCGCGCAGCTACGTCGTCTGAAATTAAGACTCGATGCCCAGGACCGCAGATAGTTCAGCCTTCTATTCCTCATACGCACGTGAACTCTTAAAATCAATTCAATTGAAACAGACAGTAAGTACTTTATGCAGGCTAACCAACATGGTGAGCAATGGTCAATGGTCAAATCAGGTATTAATCCTCCCAGTTGGGTGCCCTCCTATATTAGCGGCTTGCTTCGGCCCACAATCAGAGTCTACATATCAGGGCGACAGCTTTTTATCAAAACTCATCCTCGGTCCCAATATTTATTGGGGAGCATGTCCACCAAAACTGCGTAATCAGATTTGGCCAGAATAATTACTAAATTGGGCTAACCTGCCAGGCAGCGAGACATCAACAGGCTATCTTATGACAGAAGCCCATTCAGATTAAAACAACCCATCAGTGGCCTTCCTTCCGAAGAAGCGCAAAAGATTCAAAGATTTGTATCTAAATGGACCGGGGTGGGGGGTTGTAAACAAATTGCAGGAAGGTATGCCGTTTTTTCCCATCTGGAATTCTCAGTGACCCACGTCTCCACGAAAAAAGAAATTTACTCCCATTTTTTTGACACCCACCCCCAAATTTCACTAAGTTTGGTCTGAAAGCTCATAAAACTATACTGATATCACTCATATGACTGGGAACTTATTTCATTTAGTTCAAATGACAGTTTAACCTGTTTCAGAAGATGTTTTAAAACAAACTGTTTTTTCCAGATACTGGCTGATAGGCATTTGCCACATATATGCATTGGATTCTCCAGGTCAGTGTGTAATGAGAGTATGCTATGTATAAATGTGTGGTCAAATTCCATACTGCTAAATGGAAATTCCAATGCACCGGTGCAGTGAACAAATAAAGTAATCTATTAGAAGTATATACTAGTATTAGGTATGTGCATCCAATTTTACCAAAACAATATACATAATTAACCCCTGTCCATACAGTGAGATATCATTTTCCCCTGCAAGCGATTACATCAACCAAACATGTGTTTTGGCTATTTGGCTGCAATAGATTTTAAGCTGATAATATCTCAGGAAAGTGAACTCGGCTATGAAATGTCAGTTGTTAAGCTCCAATTCAAATAGAGTTGACATATTTTGAAAATAAATGCACAGAGAATATTGACTGCAAGTGAAAATATTTTATAAATTGGTGATATCTGCAAATCTAGGTCATTGTGCAGGAAACACACAATTCCATAATTTCTAACTATTTTCTGATTACTCCATCAACCAGCCCATTTCTAACATATTCCATCTTAGACAGAGCCTTTGTTCAGCGGCGACCCCTTTGTGCGCTTAAACCACACTTTGATCGTTAAACAATTTGATTTAAAATTCTAAAAGCTTCTTTCCGAATGGTTTCAGGAAGGATGTTTTTCACCCAGCGTCACATATGCAACATGCCATAGCTTAATGTCATCTCCGCGAAGGCCCATATGAGGTGACAGTAACATAAATATGGTGTTTTTGCAGTAGTTATGTTTTAAAATGTTACAAATGTCAAATATGGGCACAGAAGTTCTTTAGTAAAAATGTGCATGAAATTGTAAAAAATGCGTTTTGCCCATTAGACCACCCACCCACGCCGGCATACCTTCCTGCAAAGTGTTTGTGTTATCCCCACCCCTGAATAGACTAAAGCTTTTCGATTCTACACTGCCATTGATTGCAAAAATAATTCCGAATACCATAGATGCATTGATGACTTATCAGGAGCGAATATAAGCGATGATGGACGATGGCTATGATTGGGCAGCTTATGACCACATTTTTCCGTTTAACCAAGTAACCAGCAATCAAGCCGTTCCGCGGGGAGCACCAATTGGGAGTTGTTTACGAGGGCCACATCCCATCCTATTAACAACAAGAAAGCTGAAGGGAGACACTCCCCTCGCAACTTTGAGAAGCCCTTTTGTCCACGAAACTGGTTATCATGGAACACTTGCAACAACAACATACCTTGGGGTTTCTGTCGTGAGTTTCATAGGGAAAAATTTAAGAGCGCTGTGGTTCGAAGCACGCCTGCTTCATCTGCACTGAACCACACGCAGCAGTCACCTACTCAGAGAACCAAAAGGGCCAATATAAATAATTTCCAACAAACAAGGCTCCCTAAACACAATAAAAATAACAGGTATACCAACGCAGAAAGCGAATTCTTAGTGACTGGCGTTTCGGGCGTATTCCATGGAATTCTGAAGCTAATAATCTCAGTTCTGCTTCCGAATTTTAAGACGAGTTAGCACAGAAAATATTGGAAACAGAGGCGGATATGATTACGGGCACATTTTTTGGTCAAGCCTTTTGAAAATCTGGTTATATCACCAATTTGATTGGTGCCCAAAAAGACGCAGGGAAAATACAGAATGATACATCTGTCACCCCCCCCCCCCCGCCCATGAAGTCTGTTAACGACATTGACGAATCTTTGAAATTCGTGTAGTATTTATCGGTACAGACAGCTATTGATATTTTATGCAAAATCAAAACACTATGCTTCATGGCGCGCCTGGACCTGGCTAATGCGTTCCGAATCTTGCCTTTGAATCCGACAGATTACCAATTTTTAGGATTAATTTCGAGGATTTTACTTCTCTGACAAAGCCCTGGTAATGCGTCAAGCAGTTGTCATCTGTTCGAGAAGTTCAATTCTGCTTTCAAGTTGATCGCACGCTCTGTTTTTTTTACTGTACTCCCCATGTCCCATTATCTCGGCGACTTCATTTTCATTGCGCCTACATGCATAATGTCAAGCGTGCTAATACGCCTTTACGTTTCTATGTGATCAGATTGGTGTCCGAATTCCTCCCGACAAAACAATTTTACCCTGCACATGTTTGTCTTTTGACATATTTAAGAATGAGGCAAATAAAACACAGTTGGTAGTATTTGGGAACCTAATTCATAGATCAGAGCCAAAACTCACGCTATTTAACGAACCAATAAAACAAAATAAAGAAGCAACTCTACTAGGATTCACTCTAGATGAGAACCTCAGACTTAACAAGCATATTAAGAATATTTCAACTAAAGCTTTACAAAGAACCGCACTCCTAACGAGACTTCGGGGCACGGGGTGGGGGTAAACACAAGCACCCTAATCAAATTATATAAACAATTCATTCGCCCAGTCATGGAATACGGGGCAATAGTTACTTCAAAATGCAGTCAAACAAACCTATGCAGAATGCAGCGGGCCCAAAATGAAGCACTTAGAAGAGCCCTTTTCGAAATAAGGTCAACACCCATTTCTGCCCTTCATTTGCCTGCAGACGTCCCATACATAAAACAAAGGCTACAAGAACTGGCGGACCTAACTTTAACCCGTATCAGTAACTCCAGTCTCATAACCGAACTAAATCTAAGAAAGTTACTCCTCAACAAGGAATAACCACCTAACACCTTTTATTACTGAACTTGTATTTATTGAATATATGCATATTATTACATTGACTAACACCAAAATCAAAACATAGGTTAGCGGGCGCAAGCCCTAGATGACTCCTTGGGCGCTGATGAATGTCCTCGGGCGGTGTAGATACGCTTGTCGTGGCCGTAGTATAAGTCATCGAATAATTATCTCCTACAAACCTAATTAACGCTCATTGTATACCGGCATTCGCCAATATTGACAACATGTACACCATTATAATGACTAACACCAAAATCACATCATAAGTTATCGGGCTCACGCCCTAGATGGCTCCTTGGGCGCTGATGAATGTCCTCGGGCGGCAATAAACGCTTGTCGTGCCGTAGTATAAGCCGTCGAATAATTATCTCCTCCAAAATCAACTAACACTACTTAATTGACAACACTTCCTTTACAGAAATTGTGTATATATATTCAATATTTTTACAAAATCTATTAAAAACAACCCAAAAAAATCACAAAACCCCAAAAAAAAAATAAAAAAATATTCACTGTATATATATATACATTCACATATACCATTGTCTACCATCGTACATATTTTTTTCAACCAATAAACTACAACAGAACATGAAGATGATTTCACTTACGACCGCGCCCTGGGAACCCATACAAATTGGGGGAAAACGCAATCATTTCTATAACAGGCACTACCCGCCATCCGTATAATTACAAATTCACTTTCAGAAGCTAGCGCTCATGTCATACACATTCCACTCACCTAACAACACCAACCAAGCGGGATCCGGCTTGAAAACCGACCCAGCACTAGCTTGGGGTGGCGTGCAGGAACTACAGACCCATAAGTGGTCATAGCTCTCAACGAGTTAGGAGCGGCATATACCAAAATATGCTCGTCCCGCTTGCCGCTCTGACTTTTCTTCGGGAGCAGGACGGCTCACGGCTCAAGAACACACTGACATGTACTAAATGTATACATAATTTTAACAAAATAAAGAAATTACCAAACAAAATATAAAACCAAAACAATCTATTGAATGTAATCATATATATATCTCTGTACAAACAATTCACATATATCGTCAACAATTAAAGTCTATCTTGTACATTACCAACCAGATTTATTTCATTTATCGAACCCAATAACTCTGCACATAAAATTGTCAGAGTCTTCACTTACGCCTGTGCTATGTGATGTAGGGCGGTCCATACTGAAAATACAGAAACAACGAAAAAAACAAAACATACTGTCTCTGCGCATTTGGCTATAGCGGAATTGCAGTATGATGGCGCATTGAATCACATTGAATCACACGCTCTGCCTTGCGGTTGTTTTTTAAATAACTAACAAACTAACACTATTTTAAATTATAACACGGGCCCCGCTCCTTTTTCAGCGCACCATATGACACGCTCAGCTCAACCATATATTAAAGGGACCCACCGGGACACCCCTCACACCCCATATTAAAGCTCGTGGGCTCTTCCCCAAACAATCCATCCAATTAATTCAACCAAAGATAACATTAATTCATTGAGTCCGCTTTTGCCGTGTTCAGACATGACTATTTTCTGTGTGCTATATCTCCAACAACAACAAACCGTGGGGTGAAGGAGAAGATCACTCGATCTTTTCGACCATCCCGGGCGCTTCGCGCCCATCTACTCACTAACCCTTTGGATAGGAGCTACAGTCATATCTTGCTCTAATTAGCAAATTTCTAACATGTAACATTGTAAAACTCAGGGGACTGCTTTTAAACTTTAAATGCTCTGTCGTAGTACCAGGAAAACTCTTTCTGCGTCGGTTAATCAATCTAACAATTGGAGTTACCAATTTGAACTAACATATCCGCCTGTCTGGTCCTGCCAAGCTGGATCTCACAATGTGGCAGAAATTCCTCAAACACTTTAATGGAATAACCTTATTTTTTAGACCAGCATTGGTTGTCCATCGATAAGATAGCGCTATACACGGATGCAGAATTTGGTGCAATTTGAGGAAAACAATTCATTGTGGGTCTTGGTCAGACTGGTAAATCCAATAACATTTCAACCTTGGAAGTATATCCAATTGTGCGATATTCTTCGTTATAACCGAATTATTTTTTTCTCAGACAATTCAGCAGTTATGTCAGTTATAATCACCAATACTTCGAGGGACCACGATCTCATTCTATGTTAAGCCATTTGGTTTTAGGATACTTACATTAGAACATTCTATTTAAGGCTAAACAAATAGCTGGTCAGAATAACAAAGCCGCGGATTTCGCGTTCACGGGTCAAAGAATACAGGGAACTCACGCAACAGACCCAACATTTGTTCCACTCTTATGGTCCCTGTAGCACTTGCTGAATCGGGCAATCAACTAATCGGTCACGCATTGGCCACCAAATCAAGGACTTAATACAAGAATGCATTAAGAAAATTTCAATCATTTTGTAACCTGATAGCAATAAACGAAACTTGACCAATTCCGATTATTAGCCTTTGACTATCCATTGCTCATATCCACTGCTCAAGTTTTGCCCCAGTTACCATAAAATCCGTGAGATATCATAAGATCAGGTGCATCGAAGATTACACCCAAGCATTCGACCACCAAACGAAACGATCAAACCCTGGGTGTGAGGCTTCCTTTTCTCTTCCCATGGTGTTGAGGCTCGTGGAAACTGCACATTTAATTGCCTCCTCAAAGTTTGAGGGTAAATTACTCACAGCAACTTTCTAACAACATCTGTTTTTGCGCTGGCCCGTATTGTAGAGTTTTGTCCATCATTAAACACAAGAAAACTAAGATGCATGCATCAGGTCGGCCGTGAACTATCTACCATAGAATTGTTGTAGCTATCGATTATACATTTTGGAACACCTGTCTGTATGTATGTGTGTATGCATGAATGCATGTGTGTATGTGTTATAGACTCTAACACTGCTCGACTGATCCGACTCGGATTTGGTATTTAACGTGTCAACTTGACCTCGCTCATAGGCATGTTTCTGGACCTTGACCGATCCGACTAAAAATTTGTGTGTAGGACTACTTCGATCCCGGGAGCAATATTGACGGGTCCAATTTCACGTGGGACCATGTTCTCGAACGTGCTGATGTAGGCATGTTTCTGGACTATTTGGACGGGTCAAATCTTGATCCCGACCTGACTTTGACATTCAAAAAGATCAATTCAAGGTCAAATCTGGTAAAACGAAGTATTTCAACGAAATATAATACCTACTGTTACTTTTGTCCCAGGAGTGTTTCGGGTGGGTCAAATTATGACCCTGACCTGATCTTGACATTCAAAATTGTCAATTCAAGGTCAAATCGGGTAAAGCCGGGCGGATTTCGACGGGTACTTTTGTCGTGACTTTTGTCCGGGGAGTGTTTTGGGCGGGTCAAATCGTGACCCGACATGACGTTCACCTTTAAAATGGTCAATTCAAGGTTAAATCGCGCAATTCTCCGAAAATCAGAGGGGAACATCCCAGACGAAGTAGGGTCCACCAGCTACTATTATATATTTCTAGATTTAGTTACAAACTAAATACCTGTATATTGTACAAAGAAATGTTTGACAAATATATCTGTATCAATATTACCATACGGGTCATTAAAATAGATACGACGAAACAAATTTTGAAGGGTGCATGGTATCAGGTAAATTTTTATATTTCAAATGATGACAGGAATGCGGAAAGTTGAAGTACCTACGTAATACTGGCTATCCGAATGAAGAGATATACATGTATATAAAAACCAAAATAGAAGATGACTGCTGGCGACAATGTTTTCCAAAAAAATTCAAAGCATTCGATAGCTCCCATCTAGTTGTCAGCCCGAAGATCAATATAAAGTGTGGTGACTATCAGATGAGGGATATGACTGTACAGTTGCTAAACAATTCAGTCACGCAAAAGAGGATCAAACAGTAAGATACCAAATTGCTGCCTGTGGTAATGTTTTTTAACGAAATTCGGGAAAATTAGATTACTCTCCCCCTGGTTATCCAGAAGATCATTGTGGAATCTGGTGACGATCGGACAAGGGGTGTCGTCTGTAGGATCAACCAAATTACTTAGCCATAAAAATAGTAAAATTCAAGATCACCGCTGGCAGTGATGTCTTCACAAGGACAGCTTGAGAACAAAACATGGCTCACATCTAGCGGTGACCCAAACTATCCACATGAGAAAAAGTTCTCCAATAAAAGCTGGCTGCAGGGTGCGCCAATTGATTCAAATTCGAAATTTAACAGGGTGTACTGCTTGTGGCCATGTTTCCCCCGCAAATTTGATAGACTGATGGACAAAACCACTGAATCCGTTGAATCAATATACATGTATACATGGATTAATGTATATGCATTGTTATACACAGTACTGGTATATAAAGGTACTGAAAATAACAATATTACTAGTATACACAAAATAAACCATATATCATGGCTATGGGTTCTAATATCCGAATATGACAGCTGATAACTTGGTGTGAATTGAAGAGTGGTGGTGTCTCACGCATATCTAACCCTCCATGTTAGAAACATGCCATTAAATGTCATAAGTATAATCTAGCTTGAGGACAGAAGTTATCCATAAAAACCCCCCTTAATTCAACCAGGTCCTCGCGCGATGTATGGTCGATCACATGATGATCTAGGGGGGGTTAGAATTGTTGTATAAAAACAGCACTGCATGTAAATATAAAATAAAATAGTGCTACATCTTATTACAGATTATTGCCATATATAATCAGTGACTATACAGACAGTCTGACAAAATAAAGTTTCAGTGACACTCTATCCGACGAGGGGAATAATTCCATCTGTTACAGTCAATGGAGCAATTATGAATCTGGAAAGGTGAAATTTCTAAGTAATACTAGATATCGACATGACGCGATAACATATAACGTAAATGCAATATGGCCGCTGGCGACCATTTTTTCCTATAAAATTAAAAAAATATTTGATAGCTCTCATCTGATAGATCAATATCAAGATAAATATGAAGTTTAGTGATGATCGGATGAGTGAAGTGGACTGTGCTAAACGGTTTAGTAATGCTTAAAAAGATTTTTACCTTAATATTTTTATGTTCACTTTATAAACTTCACTGAGTCATCTTTGTCATGTATTGAGTTTGATATCTGTTGTTAACAGTTTATAAATCATGTATGTCTCATGTTTGTTATTTTAATTTATGTGTTTATTATCATTAAATAAAGTTGAATTCCTTAAAAAGATTCTTACCTCAATGTTTTTATGTTCACTTTATAAACTCCACTGAGTCATCTTTGTCATGTATTGAATTTGATATATTTTGTTAACAGTTTATAAATTATGTATGTCTCGTGTTCGTTATTATATTATATACACTTTATAGTGTGTTTCAGAACGAAAACAAAATGAATAAAATCAACAAATTTGTAAATTTAAAAACAATTCAAACGTTGTTGTATTCCATGTCCCAGCCCGGACATATACACCAAATTTCAATAATATTCATTGAGAAACAACGGACCAAACGCCATATAACACCCCGTATGCATCTTTTATTCCGAGTTGGCCTTTTATTCCGAGTTGGCACGCGCCGATTGGGCGAGTTAGCCCATGGGGCGAGTTAGCCGATTCCGACACCTTTTCTATTTGCAGCAGGTTAAGTTTACGCGTAATTTAATTTACAAAGTTCCCCAATTGGTATCGTAAATAGAGCGACCTTATTTGACAGAGAATGCCTCTGTTATTGATTATAAAGTTGCTATACATTAAAAACGACAATTCACATGCTCGTTCAAGCGCAGTAGTCTATTTTCCCCATGTTAAAGGACATCCACAAATACTAAATAACGCTAACTTACTGCCGAATGTTTTACACGACAACTGTTAACATATTTGGGCTGAATTCATCTGACGCGGTATTATTCCTCAAAATAAACAACAAAACCATCGTTACTTGGAAATGTAGTTTGGGCTAACATTTACATAAATCCTCCATATCATTATTCCGACACACACGTCAGATGAAAAAGTCACATGAAGTAACCGGCCAAATTGGCCGAAATGACAATTTAGACCGTACATCAAATGCTCAGGGGGTTTCACTGATTTTCCACTTCCTTAAACACAATATGTCCATGATGCCCCATGTAATCATACTGCGTCGTCAAGCTAACACATTAGTTTTCCCGGTTCAGGCACTTCACGCTTATTTAGACGTGCGGGTCAATACACCCGGTTCACGTTTTGGATATGCGGGAGGAAAACCAATTTGCAATGTTGCATTTTGATAAACTATTCAACAGGGCATTGGACTTTTGTGGATCACACGAAACACATTCAAACCTCATAACGTCTGGGTTGGGTGTTGTTCCCGTGTGGCCACCCTGGGGTATTCAGATTTACCGGCATTTGGGGTGATGGGGGTCAAATGCATTTAAAAATATATATTCGAATCAACCCACTTTGAAAGCTTCAAAGGGCATCCAGTCCATATAGGGTATCCGTGAACTGTGAGATAGCTTGGGTACTCTGTAAGTTCAAGATGGGGGGGGGGGTCGCACAACTAACATAGTTTATCGTGCGGTTGTGGGGGTAGCTTTGGGCACTTTCTACACAACAGATGGTTTCAGAAATTGATGAGCCCACACTTTTTTCTATTGTTCCCTCCACAGGGTTACCCTCATGGCTCTTTTTAGTTGCTTGTGTTTTATTTTACATAGCGGTTGAGACAATCAGGATTTCAGATGGTTAATCTGTTTCGGAATGTCTGTTGAGTCGCGTTTGGTTCACGCGTTTGTGTTGACTATTAAACTGTATAGTACGGATAGTGTGCCTGAATAAAAGTATGAACTGCGAATAATGACATTTTTAGGGATCAAGTACAGCGGGCTGATAAGTTACTAGGCATTATCCCAGTCTATGTAAACATACACTCAGATTCATACTGATACTGAGTCTATTGCATTCCCATCAACTTTTCATTTCTGAACAGTTGTGGGCTTCCCCCAAATTACGTCACACCGCACTAAATATAAATCTGAAATTAGTTGTGATTGACAGGCGTATAAGTAAACATGGTCACGTGCCAGTGCCGTCATGGCCGCTTCAACCCTGTGAAGCCGATTCTAAGAATCGGAATTAATAGTTGCAGGGTTTGTGACTTTTCGTTCGGCGGTTGTTTTACTGACAATAAAGGGAAACAGCTAGCTTCCGGGATCCAAAATAATATGTACAATAACTAAGATCTTCTTGAAATTATAAAAAATGTCAATTTATGTGGATCTCTTGGACTGGACTCAGAACGAATTATTTTTTAGATTGGCCAGGCGATTTGTCGCCCATGTTGTCAAAAAATGACACAAATCAACGGCCACGAATCAAAAATACATGAATGTCGGGACTATCTGCTAAAACAACTACAGAACTAAAAAAAAGTTAAATGACATAACAAAACGAAAACGATATATCAGTTCCCCAGTACCGGCAGTAGTACCACCGCAGCCAAAATGAGCGAAGAGCAACACAATTCTACCACCAACCCCACCGAAACCCTCCCGACCTTACATGTACAGCCGTATTATTAGCTCCAAAGATTGGCCAGTGTACCCTAATTACAGTTGCCTGCAATCCAAATTCCGGTGATTCTTGATTTTAAACTTTCGACCGGTCGTCAACAATCTACTTTATTTGTCGATTTGTGAATTTCTCTTCCGGTATAACATGACGTCATGGATACTATTTTAACAACATTTAGCCACACCTTCGGAATTTCCACACCGAGAGCACGTGACATGTTACTAGTTTTTTATTGGGGCACACATTTCTTGGAGCTAAGTTTTGATTGGCGGTAATTACAAGGAATCCCGGGTTTGGGAAATGAAAACTGAACGAAAGGTCGTCAGACCCACTATTTTTTATATGTGGGTATGTAGTTTACTCCAGACTGGCATTATCCCTGCCATATCCTTTTATACTCTCATTCTTTGTTGTCGGAATGGACCCGGCCCGAATCGAAACAAAAATACAATTTTTCACATCTCTGGTCAGCTCCATTTTTTGGCGATAACAGCCGCACATCAAGGAATTTATTTATGTATGTCTCCTGTATTTACACCTGTATATAACTTGTCAACTGATTACCAAACTCGTCAGTTAAACAGGCGATACAGTGAGACCTTTTCAAGCTCATCTGTGTTTTGTCTTTTTCCAAAAAATCCATTTGGGGTGATCACAAATTACACTGCTTGCCTAAACGCCATTAAGTTATTTACATGTATGAACTCTCCGCCTTGGCAGCGATAGAGCTAAAATGCTTTTAGTCATTGCATTGTTACCGATAGGGATAGGCACCTGTATTTAACTTGTCAACAGATTATCCAACTCGTCAATTAAACAGGTGGTGCAGTGAGACCTTTTGACGCTCATCTGTGGCTTGCCTTTTTTCCCCAAAATTCCCTTAGGGCTAATTATAAATATATACTATATCTCACGTGACTTTCTCGCATTCTGATTGGCTGCACACTGCTATACTATTTTACGATAGTACCCCAGTAAGACTCCTACATGCCTACTATTCGTATACGGCCAATCTTGAACTATACCTTGTGAGATTATTGTTGCATTATCGGTATATCATTAGATTTATTGGTGAATTGCAATGATCTTACAAATGTCCGATCATATCTAGCCAACGTATTTAATAGTTTGTCCGTTTAGTTAGCAAGCGGCCAGTCCTAATTTTGTAATGCCAGTGGACGTTATTTATAATTTCCTTATCCGTTTTAGGAAGTTAACTTCTAAAATTTAGCCAAAATGTCTTTGCTGATGACGTATTTATAGAAATAAATGCATGAATCATGAAGATATGCTGTTAGTTGTAACTAATAGCATAGTTATGATCACCTGCCATCGTCAAAAGATTGCTGTAAATTGTAAAATCTGAGACCGATTTCCAAAATTCACGGTAAATAAAAATGTGTCAAAATCAGACACAGAAATTGTGTGAGAATTGGCCCCAATGTTCGATATAATATAATAAATAATGAATGTCTTGTCGTTGACTATGCCAAAATAGTGGTCCTCGATGAGGAATATGCCACTCGCCTGCGACTCGTGGACTATTCCTCCTCTCGACCACTATTTTGGCATAGTCAACTCCAAGCCATTCATTATCTATATAATATTGTTGTCGTGTGCTTATTCACTGTCCGCATTCCTTGTGGTACAGCATGCATACTGCATGCATACTGCAATGGTTATACTAACTAAACAACAGAAAATAATGCTGACGCATGCGGTCCGCGAAAGAGGAGGAAATTCTTTGCGGGAGATTCTCAGCTTTACTTAATGGGAAATTAAAAGATACCAAGTGGCGCTAAGTTTTGCAACATATGCAATTCATGTTAGCAGATATCAGCGACGTTGCGAAACTCGTTTTGATCCAATCTAAAGCGGGCCACCATTACAAAATACACCCCTTCTAATAAGGATGCAAGTTCCAAATGCGGCAAACAAGTGATGCTCGCCGAATTAGACAACGCATTATGGATACCATTGGCCGCTTAACCCGACCCCATGCAGTGTCTGACACTCCAGTCGTCATGTGGCCTCAAGTGTTAGCGTTCCCGTTAACAGTGAAGATCGTGAACACCACCACCATGTTATTCTGATCCCGGGCCCGGCTCGTCGAGTACGAGGGGGATATACGCCCAGTCCGTCAACAAGTGCTACAAAAGCTAAGAAGAAAGTGAAAAGTTAGCGAGATCCATAAACTGTGAACGACGACTTTGTCTTTCTGAAAATGTGAAAACTTGTGCTCGTGATTGAAAATTTGAAATTGAAGAATCAATTAATAAATTTTCAACGATCAGATTCCAACCATTTTGGGTATATAATTCATTATTTAGTTAAATTAGTTATTAGTGCCCTTTTATGACATCTAATCTCAACGGCACCTATCCCATGACCATCGTTATGTCAATTGACCCCTGTGTACACATTTTCAGCTTTTATGGTACAACCGTTTGTCGCCCATAGCCGGACAAACAAACAGAAACAACGGAGTTTTATTAGTATAGATAGTTGTAAATTAAAGTCCATATTTATACACTCATTCAATCTTAATTATCACATTATTTTAATATATATTGCGACAATGTGAGCTTAATATTCTTCAATCAATATCGCACTATTCAGCACGACGTATAATCGCGCCTTTTTATTAAATTAAGCGCGTTCAATGTCGCAATATACTACTGATTGGTACTTTATACTCGCAAGAAACAGCGGCGACATATTACTTTTCCTTTTCCATTGTCATCACGCTTCTTATATATATATAGATATATACACACACACCCATGGTAACTGATTTCCTTGTTGTTTAATTAAATTCATCATCAGCATCTATATAACATTTGTAGCCATACTGAATTGTCTTAGTCTCTCCCACATTGTTCATCCCAGTTCGCACGCCTATGGACGTTTGTGTCTATCTGTATTTCCATATCCGCTCAATCACTTGCATGTGGTCTGGTTTATTTGTCATCTGCAGATATTAATTGATTCTATGATATTTATTGTATAACATGTTCGACATTGTATATACGTACAGCATTGGATTGGTTCATTTATTGTGTAGAAGCACGCACCTTGGTGGGTGCTTTTGTCTCATGTATTGCTCTAATGCGTTTTTGTGTAATTGGTTTTTGTATTTAAAACATTGAGTACCCAGGGTGGTTAGGTGCGTTGTTGATATTGGCCAACACATACGGTAACGAAACACTTCACAAGATTTGAACAATGAATAACAAAAATAATACTGAACTGAATACTCACGCTATTAAATAACTTCTACTCAAGACTCAATTTCAATTTATGTCTGTACGAGGAATTTGAAGCAGTCCAACGTCTAGTATAATCATGGAGTGTGTTAAGAAGAGAGCCCGGTCACGTGACTTCCGGCATGATGTGCTTTGAGTTTTCTCTCTTCAAAGTATTGTTATTTTAATCGTTTCACATGGTTTTGACGGCCGTAACAAACGCAACGATGTATCCACACCTCTCTAGAGTTTGTTCGCTTAGAACATAGATGTAGCGGGAGTGGTGGTTTCATGTAGCGATGTATATTCGTTTAAACATTCGTAAGACACTATCCAGGTGAGCACATCTCTGAAGCCGCCATTCTGTCGACGATGGAAAAATTCTTACAATTTCGTTAGTGCAACCAAGTTGGACAATTATTGAACTTTAATGAACAAAGCAGTCATTTTGCAATGTCTGTTATTGGTGTCAAGCGCGGCTTTTCTAAATAGTATTAATCCGGGCGGTAATTTACTTGGTGCGATACCAAGTATCGCGGGAAACACGCGGTTATTACTCACTTGTGAGAAAGAAGAAAATATCCAATGGATTTTTCAGCGATATTATAGGGGTTTCATGTGATTATAGGAATATCACGCATGTCAGTGTGTACTATTTGATCGATGCTGGATATTGTTCCACGATTTAAATACTGATCATTATGTTCACTGGCCATAATCCCCATATATAGTGGTGTGCCAGTATTAATAGATAGCGATTCAGTAGTGGCGACACAGTCAATCGCATATATATCCACACGCCTTCGCGCGAACTTGAGCTCATACACAACAAGCCAGGTGCAGTTTGAGTCCATGTCCTTTCTCAAATGTCAAGAGACTTGAACAGCCAACGCAGTTAAATATCGTTAACTAGAACCCAATTAATTTACATGAAACAATAAGACGAACACTCCAACTACTGAACCACACTCACAAAAATCGGAGTCCATATAGCTACTATATAGTGCCTATTGTAGTTATAGTGCCTATATGTGTAACACCTATATGTTATTGGTGTGATATAGTAGCTATAAAGTGTTTAGTGCCTATATCGTGGAACCGATATCGCATTCAGGATAAACCAGATTACCCACCCCTTGTTATTTGAGAGACGCTCACGCCAGAGGGCATATTCGCAGAACACGGGGCATTTCTTTTCAAGTAGCCATTTTAAAATACTGTTTCAACTTTCAAGACTAATCGTTGTATATGGAGTAACAGTTTCTGATGTAATATCCATGTATATTCAGCGCACACCATTTACTACAGTTTTTGTTGAATGGGTTATGTCCCTTAACCGCATGCATTTAATTCTTTTGCACTTTGCAGCCGACATATTTTTATGGATTTATTCTTCTTCCAGCTTCTACAGTTCTAGTGAGAAATTCCGGGCCGTATTCTGGTAAGTTTACTTATATATGATCGCAATTTGGCATGTACAATTAATTTGCTCCTATATTTTCGAGTGATCTATCAGCTAATTTATTGACATTTTGTTCAAACACCGCTGTTGCTTCAATCAAGATTTTCGACTTTCCCCAATTTTAAATCAGACTGACAACATGGGGACTAGAATACCAGCGCCGAAGCCGACCCACACAAACTCAGTTGCGGCAATTTCTGTCCAAAAATTAGCTTTTGTTTAGTTACAAATTTTATCCAAATATTTGTCTGATTTAAAATTAGGAAAATCGAAAAATCTTGATTGATACAGAAAACAGCGCTATTTGGAACAACTTCAACAAGATATAAAAAATATGTCTGCGATAAATTGCAAACATCTTTCATTCTTTGCGATAAAATACTTTGCCATATCTTTGACTGTGATAAATCAGAAACAAATTTACAACACATACCTTTGCGATCGCAAAGTATTTAAAAGATTTATCGCAAAGATGTTTGCGATTTTATTTAAAATTGCAAATATGTTTGCGATTTATCGCAAATATGTTTGTGATTTTTGCGATTTATTTTGCAAAGTATTTTACGGTCTATCGTAAAGATGTTTGCAATTTATAGCAAAGTTTTGCGATTTATCAACATAAACCATGCACATGTATTTGTACATAGATGTTTGGTAAGTAACAGGAAGGTTTTCAAAACTTGAACCCATATTTGGGGGGGGGGGGGGGTTGCTGAGGCGAGTTGCCTTTTTGTCCATAGTAATTAGTATACAATATTGTTACTTCATTTTCAGGACTTCCAAATTAAATCAATGGAAGCGCTGTGTTGGGTTTGACTCCGAGTTTCTGGGTCAATAACAATGGCTGCATATTGTAGGAGATACACGTCTATGTATTTCATGTTTAAATTGTAGTTATATCCGAAAGTGTATATGTAAATTGCATGTTGTGTATTAACGAGGGGGTGGAGCATGGGGTGGCCAGTGGTTCAATGAGCACGGCACCGGTCACCAAGATGTAGGATCTCAGCTCATGACAGACAGGTGTTCGATTCCTATGTGGCGACCTCTGCCCCAATTTTCTGCCTGAAGAAAACGTTTCGACGATCGGTGGTGTACATATGATATCATATGTGCAGACGGTGCATCGTGACTAGCAATTGCAGATGATTAACCATAAACCACAAGGTTTCCACCACCAACAAATGATCTGGCCTCATTGTTATATCGCCTTTGTTGTAGAAAGCGACATGAAACCCCCAAAATATATAATCAATGTTGCTACTGCCTTTCATTTATTTATTTTATATTTGATGTTTTACGTGACATCCTACAATTAAACGATATCACAGCAAAGACAGATTAATTGTTGGTAGAGGAAACCATGTGTGCTACACTTAGTCGTGTACAATTCAGTACTTTTTTTTAAATTTCAGTAATTTATGCAACGTCTGCTCGCATGTAAACCACCGACCATCGTGAAGGTAGCTCATGTTTCCTCTGTTAATATTCCCATGTTATTATACTAGCAATTAGATGAAGGTAGCAAGTGTTTCCTCTGTCCTTCCCATGAATCACATGATATTATAACTCGGGTGTTAATTATCAGAGTTTGTTATCTTTTGGCATGGTGAAAGCACAGGTCGGTACCCACATTAGTTAGGCTAATTATTCAA
The DNA here is from genome assembly GCA_032622095.1 of Siphonodentalium dalli. Classification (NCBI taxonomy): domain Eukaryota; kingdom Metazoa; phylum Mollusca; class Scaphopoda; order Gadilida; family Siphonodentaliidae; genus Siphonodentalium; species Siphonodentalium dalli. The sequence goes on along the minus strand of CP136062.1, from coordinate 112,453,929 downwards.
GGTATGTTACTTTGTTCCATAATTATGTTGTACGAGAAGGTCGATTTCATGACAATTAGGTGTTTGAAATTGATTTTGCATCAATAATTGTAGATGTATATTGGCTTTTGCAGACATTTACCACCTGTGGACCTGGTTGGATTGTCTGTGTTACGATGGATCACATCCATCCTCAAGCTACTTAGGCCAAAACTAATTTAAATGCCTGGTTTGGGTTACAAGCCGAAAAAAATAGGGTCGGTAGGCAGGCTTGAAATTTAATTTGTTCATTAATTTTTTTATTTTGACATATTCTTAAGAACTTTCATGTGCGTATTTGGCTCTGCAAGATTGACATAAAAGAGTAAAACTACTTTTGATTATTTGTGTATAAATTGGAATATTACACAATACTTTCACTCAGAAATCAACCTATTGTGAGATACTTAAATGTGTTTTTTGTCTTTTATGAAATATTTTGAGAAAAAATTAAATAGATTTTCTTTAGGGTAGGGGGTTTAAAATAGGGTCGGTAGGAAAACCCAAACCACAAATATGTTTTTCTTTGGCCTTATGTCATTTATTGGCATGTGTTTATAATGTGGAGGGGTAGATAAGCTTGAGACCCCACCACAGTTGAATTCACACCAGGTTCTCATCTTCAGATTACATTGGCCATGTACATTTAATTGTACGATTAAGCTGTAAATTCACATTACATATAAATGATGATGTTGTAATTTTACGATAGTTTCTGATGGTCCAGTTGCTGCCAACAGTTTCTGTCATAGTACCTACTTAGGTACTATATTATAACTAATTAGGTACTTTATAGTAGCTACAGTATATCATATAGGTACTATATAGTACCTAAAGTTAGGGACTATATAATACCTAATTGCTGTATAGCTACTATATACTAGCTAATTAGGTACTATATAATACCTAATTAGGTATTTTATAGTACTCTATATCATATAGGTACTATATAGAACCTAAAGTTAGGCACTATATAATACATAATTAGGTACTCTATAGTATCTATATCATCAGGTACTATATAATATCTAAAGTTAGGCACTAACCCAGTGGCAAGGATATATATAGGTACTATATAGTACCCATATTTTAAAGAGTGCATGGTCTGTCATAAACAACTTTCTTCTTGGGGAAAAACAACCAAGAACTTCTTAATTCACGATGAAAATCTATATATAACTCGTCTGTTTTTACAACATATGGCCTGTCACATTGGAAATAGCGTCCCCGTCAGCGATCAGTGATACGTTTATAATTTTTAACCTATACGGCAGAACAAAGCCTGCATGACTATTTATATGCCTGTTCGGCTGCATTATGGGATGCCATCAACAGCATATCCCCGGAGTAATTTCCGATGCAAATGAAATCAATTACGAATACTTAAAACGGCCCCATGCGATTTGATGCCAAATTATTCAAAATGTCCTTGTCCGAGCTTTCGCTAACCAAGAAAACGATCCTGAGAATTACTCCCGAATGAGCGCCATTCGTAACACGAGCGTCACGAAAACCCGCAAGTATCTTAATCCGACAAATACAAAACAGATAAATTAGTGAAACAGGAGCACCGCCGAGACCAAATGCGCATGTTTGATTGTCCGCAACAACGCATTTATAACTCATTGGACCAAACCCATTTTCCAACTTGACCAGTATTTTTGGAAGAAATACCGACATACTAACTTCAGCTTTCAGCAAATAACCCATTCTAGGGTTATTGGTCGGAAACCAAAATGTTGTCAAATTGGGTCATTTCTAAGTCGAAAAGGGTCGTGACTCGTGCAAAAACTATTGGACCCATAATCGAACTTGTTTTGTGGCTAAGAAGCTCACATATCTTCCCATATATATCATTTTCACAGACAGCATTTCTTTCATTCTTTTTACCATGAATATTTCATATATAACATATATATTACATATACTATATAATATTACTATATATATTGTACAAAGTTATTGTATATATATATTCATAACATGATCCTACCCTTATTCCATTCAGTAAACCCATTCTAGAAATTATGATATGCAACGTTCGTTGCATAACAGAATATAGTGCTAGGTGACCTTTGACTTCTGGTGTGTTATCTGTTTACATTCCGTACGCTAAGTCTCAAAATACTATGGCTTCCAATATTTTTTCCAACAAACTCTAATGAATAAAGAGTTTGAATAGTTATTTAATTAAATATACGCCATTAAGTACGTCAAGGAGTCTTTATTTATCTGGGACCATTTCTTTACGCGGGCAAACAACGCATAGGTATGTGAAACGTCATTGCAGGCCTTATGGAAGCCGATGTTAGTTTCACACCCCATTTGTTGACTAAAGTATGTCATTTCGAGGTTTTGGATCATCTAATAAATAAGATATACAACTCGTCCCTATATAACGAGTTTATAACAAAATTTACAAAACTCGTCCAGTGAATTAGGTCTGAACCTCGCCATAGGCTCGGCCCAGACCTAATTTCTGTTTTTGTATCTGTATATATACAACACAGGAGCCGATTACGGCTTTAGGCGCATTCGCGGAGGAAGATGACGATGTTAGGTGGGTGCTGGTGCTGCAACAGGATCAGTGTATATCAGACGATCAAAATCCTTCAGCGTCACTGATATCAATATCAACAACAGACTGTTCCAGGTGGTTCCACTCAACGGTTGTTTTAACAAAGAAGGAGTGTTCGTATTGTGCACTGCTTGTACGCATAAGTTGGAACGATTCTGTGTTGTTACAAACCTCTTTTTCCATTGGACTTTAACTGACACGGTCCTCGAATTTTGTTGGCATTATTTTGCTTGTGTTTTAGATAATCAGGCTAAGATAGGGCTGTGACAAACCCTTAACTTGTTTATGGTATTGAACCAGCCGCTGTTCTTTCCTTATTTCTTCAATGGGTGAAAGCTTTAGCTCAGACAGCATACCTGTGACTGAACCATGTCTCGTCTGTTTGTTTTTAATGAAGCGTGCAGCTCTTCTTTGCACTTTCTCTAGTCTAGTGATGTTGGTCGGGTTGCAAGGGTCCCAAACGACAGCACCATAGTCCATGATGTAGGCTTCCTTTTTGCAGGTCTCAAGTGCATGGCGATTGTTCCGTCCGAGTAGACCCAACGCACATCTGTCCTTCTTTGCTGTCTTCTTGAAGTATGTAGCCCATATTAAGTCGTCTGATATTGTGATGCCCAAGTAGAGGTCGTGAGAAAAGTCTTCAACCATGTTAGTATGGGTCCGGTGATAGCGTAGCTCGCGGACTTCTACAGGAACTTGTGAGGAACAGTATGGAAGGCTATCGAAAAGTCGAGGAAGGCTATGTCGGTTGATAATTTGTTGTCTAATGATCTAAGCAGGTCCTCTGATGTTGTCAGAAGTTGTGCAGGAGAACCATACGGAGATGTACAGGAGAACCACAATCGAAAGCCATGGTTGAGGTTGGTGAGTACAGAGATGATTCAGGAGATGTCTGCAAATGGTGTGTTCTAGTATTTTACAGCAGACTGATGTGAGGGATATTGGTCGGTGAGTTTCAGCTCTCTGGACGTCACCTTTTTTAATACTAGAGCGATGTTTGCATCAAGCCAATCTTCTGATAGATCTCCAGTGACTCTGAAGATGCAGGTAAGCCTGGGTGCTACATACTTTTTTGAGGACTTGGTTTGGTAGTAGGTCTGGTTCTGAGATCTTGACTTCTTCGACATTATCTTTCCTCCATGGTTGCAGCTTAGGACATCCACTGGTGTCCTTGCATGGGTGACGACCGATATAAATTTACTGTTTAGTAGCTCATATGTTTCTTTAGGGTCGTTTATCAGTGAGCCTTTCATCATCAGTGGAGCAACTCCGATGTTGTCCTGTTTCTAGAATGTTAGATAACTCCACAATGGCTTCCTGTTGTTTTTTGCTATGCCTTCTTCGATTACTTTATTTAGGTGTTTGTATTCGACTCTTTGCCTGCTGGTAAGGTCGTATGTGGCTCTCTGTGATAAGCATATCGTGGTCTGAGATCCCATATATTGAATATTTTATCACAGCGTATTGTAGGTGTGTATGATGTTCAGTTGGTGTTTTTCCCTCGTTGGTGATTTGTGGAGTTGTGTTAGACCGAATTCAATACAAATCTAGACTATTTTTTTCTCGACGCCATGGTCTGGAGCACCTTGCTTGACCTTCAACATATCCCAGTTGATATCTGGAAGGTTGAAGTCGCCGCCAATAATGATGTTTTTGTAGCTCCTGTCATCAATGGCACGTAGGAACTTTTCCAGTTGTTCTGTCATTGATGTCCCTATGTGGCATGTATAATGAACCAGCTTAGAGTGAGCTGTTTGATGTTGTAACATTGGCCATTGGGTTTCACAACCTGTAATCAGGTCAAGCTGTTCAACTGCTAGGATATCATCTGGTGTGGCTATGAACACTCCACCGCCTGTGGTTTCTGTCATTTCTGAGAGCGATGTAAGGTCGTGGGAACACTTCGGTTGAACTAATCGCGTCATCAGCAGGTGGCTTCCCAGACTGAATGCCTCTGAGCCAGGACTGCTAGTTCGCTGCGTTTATTTCCAATGCTCATACAGTTTACTATCATAATCCTCAGATTTGTCCTTTCCTGGGATGTTGTACAAACTGGAGGAGTTATTTGCAGTTTTTCCATCAGGCAGTAGCAGCACTGATGCTGATTGTTTTCTTGTGGTAGCGGACTGTTTGTGTGGAGGGGAAGAATGTTGGCGATGTTATGCTTTCCAGTGTTGAGTTTTTATTTCAATCAGGGTGGTAGAATGTCGATGTGTGGAGCTCATAGCTGTGAAGCTATCGACCGTTATGCTGTCGCACTTGAAAGTACCTGTCTTGACTATGTGGGTCTAATGCATGAACCCAGTTCTGTTTAGTTATGCGCAGGTCTTATATAGCCAATTATCACAGTTGTTACAGCATATATCGCATTTTCCCTAATCCACTTGATAGTCACATACATGGATACACAAATTTGTCTGGAGACTTTGGTTTTGTTGCAGATTTCTTAGCTTTAGGTCAAGGTTTCAATGATATATATCGGTCGCTAGCAAGATAAATATGATGGCCAGAGCCGTCAACAATTTATGCATGTCCTTTTTAGTCAGGGTCGTAGCAAAATGTTTCTGTAGTGACAGTATGCAGGAGAAGTCGGGTATAGCTTTGCGCAGTCCACACCGCCCAGAGCTAGCAGCTACATACGCCAACAGTCGCGTGCCATCTAGTTTCTGATCTTACATAGCCATGCCTGTGCTAGCTTGTGGCCTGAATGGATACCATTTGTTGTTGGAGTAAATTAGTATATTTGTGAGTATAGATGTTGTGGTCCTCTTTGTTGGCCATGCGAGGTCTCCAATTGGTGTTTGTGACTGCGGCTGAGGTCCCGTGATAACTCTGGAGAGCTTTGTTTGTGGACCTGTTTATCTCCTTGACTCTCTGGTTTAGTGAGTATATTTTATCTGTCAACTGTTGCTCCTGATCTTCAATATCAGATATATCGGGCAGTTTTTTGTGTGTTTTGGGTAGTCTCTGTTTTCTTCAAAATTGGTTCTCACGGCTATGTTCCATTGGGTGATTGAGTACATCGGGGTTTCAATGATTATTAGTTTGCAGTATCGGTATTTCGTGATGAAACATGATGTTTGCTGTACCCTTCAAGAACTTTCTCAAATGTTTCGCAGTGACGGAAACTGGAATTTGCCACCTGTCGCCAAAATGGCAGGTTCCGAAACGGTAGAAGCAGATAGGTCCCTTGTTTTCTTTCAGAGGGGTCTTGACGTTAGCTCTCAGGCAATGGTTGGTGTCATTAATTTTGGAGCCACCAAAGTAGAGCCATTTTAAGCAGGCTTCAACTTCGTCTTTTCTGTAAACTTCACTATTTAGGTAGTTTCCTTTAATATCACCAAGGATAGATGAGTCTATGTTTCTCTTTAACGTCTGTGTGGGTGTTTTTGCGCAGGTATGCTTCCAGCTTAGTACAATCGGGGTGGTCCAGTCCCATAGATGTTTTATAAGCAGAGACTATCATTATTATTTTAGGTGAAATAATTGGTATGAGAGTTTATAACCCAACACAGAATGAATGAACAAAATCGAGCGTCCGTGGTTGCGTAGCACAAAAATATGATATTTCGGAATGCCAGTCAGATAATTAATATTTGAATAGTAAGCACAAAAAGCATAATTATCATAAGGAATATGATGGTGGTCCTCTCTGTAGAGAAATAGAGTCAAGGTCGTGCCAATATACGTTGTTTGTACGAATATTTTGCACAATTTGAATGAGCGAAAAAAAATTCACATCCGGTGGGTTGCGCGCGCATCCACCTCAATTTACTGGACTCGTTTTGTAAATTCCGCTATAATCTGGGGACTCGTTGTAGATCCTCTATATCTACTCTCACACGAATTAGTGTGTGTAGTATAATTGTCTCATGTTGCTATATGACAAGCAATACAGGGTTGGGCCAGTAAATAAAATTGCCCCTTTGCCAATGACTCTCTGGTTTCGTCGTCGTTTCAGTCACACGGCAACGTTGTCAGGCTTATTTGCGATATTATAAAGATACAGGGTTATTTTCCGTTGGGAAATCACACCAATATATATAACAAGAAAACTAAGATGCATGCATCAGGTCGGCCGTGAACTATCTACCATATAATTGTTGTAGCTATCGATTATACATTTTGAAACACCTGTCTGTATGTATGTGTGTATGCATGAATGCATGTGTGTATGTGTTATAGACTCTAACACTGCTCGAATTTGGTATTTAACGCTCATAGGCATGTTTCTGGACCTTGACCGATCCGACTAAAAATTTGTGTGTAGGACTACTTCGATCCCGGGAGCAATATGGATGGGTCCAATTTCACGTGGGACCATGTTCTCGAACGTGCTGATATAGGCATGTTTCTGGACCAATTGAACAATAGTTTGGCCAGACGCTGTATATACTGGGTACTGTCCAGATGGAGGCGATCACAAAAAAATCCCTAACTAGCCCGAACGAAGTCGAGTACATCAGCTAGTCTAATATATATTTTGGACATTTGTCTGTCTGTTTGTCTGTTAGCTATGGCCGGGAAAACTGCCTGACAGATTTGACGAAATTTGATACCTAGGGGAAATTATTTCCAGGGAGTATTTTGGACGGGTCAAATCTTGATCCCGACCTGACTTTGACATTCAAAAAGATCAATTCAAGGTCAAATCTGGTAAAACGGAAGTATTTCAACGAAATTTGATACCTACTGTTACTTTTGTCCCAGGAGTGTTTCGGGTGGGTCAAATCATGACCCTGATCTGATCTTGACATTCAAAATTGTCAATTCAAGGTCAAATCGGGTAAAGCCGGGCGGATTTCGACGGGTATTTTGTCGTGACTTTTGTCCGGGGAGTGTTTTGGACGGGTCAAATCGTGACCCCGACATGGCCTTCACCTTTAAAATAGTCAAGTCAAGGTTAAATCGCGCAATTCTCCGAAAATCAGAGGGGAACATCCCGGACGAAGTCGGGTCCACCAGCTACTATTATATATTTCTAGATTTAGTTACAAACTAAATACCTGTATATTGTACAAAGAAATGTTTGACAAATATATCTGTATCAATATTAGCATGCGGGTCATTAAAATAGATAGGACGAAAAAAATTTGAAGGGTGCATGTATCAGGTAATTTTTTATATTTCAAATGATGACAGGAATGCGGAAAGTTGAAGTACCTACGTAATACTGGCTATCCTCATGAAGAGATATACATGTATATAAAAACCAAAATAGAAGATGACTGCTGGCGACAATGTTTTCCAAAATAAATTCAAAGAATTCGATAGCTCCCATCTAGTTGTCAGCCCGAAGATCAATATGATGTTTGGTGACTATCAGATGAGGGATATGTCTGTACAGTTGCTAAACAATTCAGTCATGCAAAAGAGGATCAAAGAGTAAGATACCAAATTGCTGCCTGTGGTAATGTTTTTTAACGAAATTCGGGAAAATTAGATTACTCTCCCCCTGGTTATCCAGAAGATCATTGTGGAATCTGGTGACGATCGGACAAGGGGTGTCGTCTGTAGGATCAACCAAATTATTTAGCCATAAAAATAGTAAAATTGAAGATCACCGCTGGCAGTGATGTCTTCACAAGGACAGTTTGAGAACAAAATATGGCTCACATCTAGCGGTGACCCAAAATATCCACATGAGAAAAAGTTCTCCAATAAAAGCTGGCTGCAGGGTGCGCCAATTGATTCAAATTCGAAATTTAGCAGGGTGTACTGCTTGTGGCCATGTTTTCCCCGCAAATTTGATAGACTGATGGACAAAACCACTGAATCCGTTGAATCAATATACATGTATACATGGATTAATTTATATGCATTGTTATACACAGTACTGGTATATAAAGGTACTGAAAATAACTATATTACTAGTGTACATAAAATAAACCATATATCATGGCTATGGGTTCATGACAGCTGAGAACTTGGTGTGAATTAAAGATTGGTGGTTTCTCAAGCATATCTAACCCTCCACGTTAGTATATGCCATTAAATGTCATAAGTATAATCTAGCTTGAGGACAGAAGTGATCCATAAAACCCCCCTTAATTCAACCAGGTCCTCGCGCGATGTATGGTCGATCACATGATGATCTAGGGGGGATTAGAATTGTTGTATAAAAACAGCACTGCGTGTAAATATAAAATAAAATAGTGCTACATCTTATTACAGATTATTGCCATATATAATCAGTGATTATACAGACAGTCTGACAAAATAAAGTTTCAGTGACACTCTATCCGAAGAGGGGAATAATTTCATCTGTTACTGTCAATGGAGCAATTATGAATCTGGAAAGGTGAAATTTCTAAGTAATACTAGATATCGACATAACGCGATAACATATAACGTAAATGCAATATGGCCGCTGGCGACCATTTTTTCCTATGAAATTAAAAAAATATTTGATGGCTCTCATCTGATAGATCAATATCAAGATAAATATGAAGTTTGGTGATGATCGGATGAGTGAAGTGGACTGTGGTCTGTGCTAAACGGTTTGGTAATGCTTAAAAAGATTCTTACCTTAATATTTTTATGTTCACTTTATAAACTTCACTGAGTCATCTTTGTCATGTATTGAGTTTGATATCTTTTGTTAACAGTTTATAAATTATGTATGTCTCGTGTTCGTTATTATATTATATACACTTTATAGTGTGTTTTCAGAACGAAAAAAAAAATGAATAAAATCAAAAAATTTGTAAATTTAAAAACAATTCAAACGTTGTTGTATTCCATGTCCCAGCCCGGACATATACACCAAATTTCAATAATATTCATTGAGAAACAACGGACAAAACGCTATATAACACCCGTATACATATTTTATTCCGAGCCAGACTCATCCTCGGGTACATGTTATAGTAGGTACCGAATTGACACACGCCGACTGGGGCGAGTTGGCCCTGGGGCGATTAGGCCGATTCCGGCACATTCTATAATTTACCGTATGTATCTGTTTACGCGTAGTTTACTTTAGAAAGTTCCGCAATTAATACCGTAAATAGAGCGACCATATTTGACAGAGAATGCCTCTGTTATTGATTATCAAGTTGCTATACATTAAAAACGACAAATTCACATGCTCGTTCAAGCGCAGTAGTCTATTTTCCCCATGTTAAAGGACATCCACAAATACTAAATAACGCTAACCTACTGCCGAATGTTTTACACGACAACTGTTAACATATTTGGGCTGAATACATCTGACGCGGTATTATTCCTCAAAATAAACAACAAAACCATCGTTACTTGGAAATGTAGTTTGGGCTAACATTTACATAAATCCTCCATATCATTTATTCGACACACACGTCAGATGAAAAACAGACATGAAGTAACCGGCCAAATTGGCCGACATAATTACGATCCATGCAACAACTCTAACAAGCTTGTTCAGATAAATCGATCAGGTTAAGTGAATAATGTACCCTTGGTAGTCACAGACGGCCGCATATTGAAATACAAGAAAACCGTAGTCAGAAATGGTAACGCCATCAATATCATATTATTAGGCATACATAAAATATATTGAAGCTTTAATGTAGTGATTGTGAAAAATGTGTATGTAGGTATCGTCTATGTAGTTGATTATGTGTAACAAATGTATTTGTGTACAGTACTGTACACGAGTGCGCTTAGTGAGAAAGCACTTGAAAACATTTTAAAAATCGGACATGCCAAACTAAAGTTATGATAATTATGAATTATTTACACACCGTACATCACGTACAATATGTGTTCACAAAGAGCGCATACATTCCAATTGGTTGAAAGGTTCATCGCCAAACATACAACGGCTATTGCATTGATTAACCGGTAACCACACACCCATTGCGAAAAATGAACGCCTTGACGATTGACACGTTATTATGTTTGAACAAAATATTATTTGCTCGCGGCAAATACACTAAACTGTTAGTTTCGCGGTTCTCTTATACGACATTTGAATTGTTTTGGGCTGGCTTGTATCATTTATCCACCGCTCACTACCTCTATTGCCTACAGAAAGCTTGCCCAAAAAACGTCACGTTTATTACGTCAAGGTAGCTTTATTAGGTCAACGCAGCTTTAGTACTTAGTACTTTAAACCCCATGGCTTTGTTGTGGATACTTTCGTTCCCAGCATGCATCATTCTCGCTATCTGTAAAATGGTCTATTGTTTACACCTAAATATCGAAAACAATTAACGCTGTCATAAAAGTTACATACTGCAATAATGAGACATCCGCGAAGCTATATCCACGAATACATATATCCTGCAAAAAGTCTAACCTTAAAATAGTACGCAACTAGTCATTACGTTTTTAATCACATTTCTCCACAGCTTCTATGGCAGCGCCAGATATGAATCGCAGTATTGACCCTATACTAGGGTGTAATAAGCATATCTCTAGGGTAATGGTTGCTTGTACGGAACCCAGACGTCGCAATTATTCGTGCGTTAATTGTTCTAACAATACACTTGTTTTCGCCGTATACAATTATACCGCAGAATTCGCGACATGGTAATTGGTTTTGTCAACAGTCTGTTCGCCCATAACCGTAATTAGGCCCTGACCACCATACCGCATTTTTCTGATACACGTGTACTTTTACCATGCCGAAGTTACAAGAGAAATAATGGCCTGCAAACATCGGGATTTAATTTCTATTTCTGAATATGCCCCATCAATATCAGATATATCATTTTTCGTTTTATTACGATTCGTCGTCGACTTACAGGTATTGGCCACAATGTGCGTACCACATGTTCGGCTTTAATGGTAAATAGTGTGAATATAATATATAGAGAGCTAATTTCACTCAACTACACTCAGAAACCATGGACAACGGTAAGAAACTGATCGACATAGTAGTTAGAATTTATGTCTGACACCAGTGTATGCAGCTTTGGAGTACTATAATGACGTTGAGTTTTCTGGTTCTGCAAGGGTTAAAGGCACGGTCGGCGTTCGTTGCAGAAATATTCATATTTGTTCAAATCGCCATCGACAGAAGGAATATTAAAATATATATAGTTTTGTTCATATGCCAAACATAATCAGCGTGTAACTAGTATATTGTCGTCAAGACGTACGGTTGTGTACGCAAACAAGAGCCTGATCTTGTTACAGAAGTTTTGCTTCTGATTACATAACACATCGCAATTATATTGGTTAATCACACACAAATGATATAAACGCTCTTTATTATTTCCATATCAGGAAAACAGTAACAAACAGCGCTCTTTATGTTTACCATATCCGGATCTAAACAAAAGCCAGGTTCTGTAACGTTTTCTGCTTTTGCTTACATAACAAAGGAAAAACATTTGACAATAACATACTGTTTATGTCATATTTCTGATTGGTATAAGAACAAGGTATGTCTATATTTTACTATTATTTCTGTTTATGGCGGTTTTTGACTGAGGTGGATATTTTAACAGCATACCCACCGCCAACGCCTCCCGTATCTTTAATATGCACTGGGAAGTTACTTTCCTGTACATAAAACAATCCAACATGCATATGTCATTACGCTGATTTCTTCGGATTTGCCAGAGACCTGAAAGAAGAAAAAAATCAGCATTATTTCAATAAAAAGACTTAAATTACAATGATGAATATTAAGATAGTGTTGCTTTGCAGCATGCAACGAGTTATCAACCATGGTCATATATGCAGTGTAAATCATCGAGTGCAACATTACAACATGAACAAATGGCCAGGGTTGAGTGTATGCCAGTCTGGGTTCAAGCCATTCCGAGCCACGCTGGGTTCACACGTTGTATCTAGAACAGATACATTCGATAGTCTGGTACAATAGCAGGGAATTCCATTACCTTCAACCGATATTAAGTCAGTGTCAGCCAACCACACATAGCGACACGTCTGAACAGAGCTAATCAGATGGTAATTGCGTGGAGATTATATGGTTGGCTGACCCTGACATAACATTGTTTACAGTAATGGGAGTCCCTGTTATTTGTTCCAGACTATTGCATGAGTGGCATCTCTGACACCAGACTGATTGTATGCCGGTGGCTATTATCGTCTATATATGTTATGTTTATATACCGTTGATCTTCAAAGTAAAACATACACAAATTAGGGATTATTAGCAACTTTAGAATTTTGACAACCGCCGGCAATTGGGAACAAGATCACAACGACAGGAAAATGGAATGTATTGCCAGTAAAAATCCAGTATAAAAAAATCGACACTCGTCATTCGCTCCCTAAACATTCGACGTTGGATTCGGAGAACACCAGCATTAAAGAACCTCTAATCAAGTTCCTGAATGACATTCTTTGTCAACTTAAATCTTGGATATGCCACACAAACAAATCAGACTGGGTCTAGATTCAATAATATGGTCGGCGTTCAAAGGGCTCGTTTCATGTTCGAAGTTTGACACGGAAAACACCCGATGTTTAGAACCTCTAATCAAGATCCAGGATAAGTACACGACGTCTCAGCGAGTCAATGTCATTTGACCATCCTTTGACAATGAATTCCAGAGGAAGCGTACGTACATCAATTCCCCAAGGTTCATTGACGACATGATCAATAATGTTCGTTTCTCCCGCCTGAACAAACGAGTGTCGCAGACGTCATTATGAGAAATTCAATGCCTATCTTCTTGTTAATCTGCCTGTTTACATCCAATATAACATTCTCCTACCAATACCGTCCTATTCTTGACGAGCAGAGGGGCCTCTGCGACTCAGTCGGTTAGGCCCGTTCCAAACGACGGATTTTTGTCGACTCGAATCTAATACCAGACCCACAATTGTATTAAATGCGTCAAAAATGCGACATTTGAAACAATTAGATCCGTGTCAGACGCATCACAGACGAATCTCCGTCCAATTCAGACGAATCTTCGTCGGTGATGCGTCTGAAATCCGTCTTGGTTTCAAACGACGGATTTTTGACGACTCGAATCTAATACATGTGACGAGAAGAGCCGATAGTTGCCGAAGAACGAATGCAAATGATATGATAATGATATGATAATGGTATAATAATGAGGGGGCTCCCCGTATCTGAGGAAATACCCACATGCCGTCATTTGTCGCACGCTCTCTTTGTCATAAAGAAAGATATATCTAAAAGCATTGCTTAGGTAACATTGTGCAAATTGTAATTATTTTGGTAGTTTGATTCCTCAACGAACATGGCATGTCACTGACTCACATCTTATAATGGATATATTATCAATGTTTTAGAATAATCCATATATACCGGTATAAGGGGTAGGGGTTGTAGCAACTGATTTATAATAATTCATATATACCGATATTCCTTATTGTAAGGAATAGGGGTGGTAGTCTCTGATGTATAATAATTAATATTTACCTGTATTACTTATTATAAGGGGCATTTATAATCATTCATATATACCGATAATACTTATTATGAGGGGTAAAGGGGTGGTAACCTCATATTTATAATAATTCATATATTCAGGTATTACTTGTTATAAGGGGCAGAGTGGTAGCCTATGATTTATAATAATTTATATATACCGGTATTCCTTATTATAAGGGGTAGGGGTGGTAGCCTCAGATTTATAATAATTCATATAAACCGGTATTACTTATTATGAGGGGTAGGGATGGTAGCCTATGATTTATAATAATTCATAGATACCGGTATTCCTTATTATAAAGGATATATAGGTGGTAGCCTATGATTTATAATATATAATTAATATATACCGGTATTCCTCATTATAAGGGGTAGGGGTGGTACCACTGATCTTATTTATAATAATTCATATATACCTGTATATACCGGCATTACTTATTATGAGGGGTATATGGGTGGTAACCTCTTATTTATAATAATTCATATATTCCGGTATTCCTTATTATAAGGGTAGTATCTTATTTATAATAATTCTTGTATACCTGTATTTACATGCATGATATACACATATATGGCAATTGGTTGCACGATATAACATTTATTTGTAGCGCCTATTATATTATATTATATAACTATATTTACTATATACATCCTCATATACATATGCACATATATTCGCGCTGCAATCGCGCATATATTTATACATAATTTATACTGTATTTTAGTATATATATGTATAATATACCGGTATATATAGGCCTCTATATCTACGCGTGACCATTTTGTGAAGGTAACATGGAGTGCACCTTTAAATAAATCGACCGATGTATTAGATTCGACGCGACAAAGATGCGTCCGTCTGAAACAAAATTGACAGCAGACGCATCACCGACGGATTTAATACAATTAGATTCGAGTCGACAAAAATCCGTCGTTTGGAACGGGCCTTAGGGTACAACTCCAAGCCGTCTCACACTCCAGTACTGACGACGATGGTTCAAATCGACACGTTTCCATTAGCGTGGATTATATGGTTGGCTGACCCTGACATAACATTGTTTACAGTAATGGGAGTCCCTGTTGTTTGTTCCAGACTATTTCACGCGTGGCATCTCTGAAACCAGACTGATTGTATGCCAGGTGCTACAAGAAAACTATTATTATACATTTTGAAACACCTGTCTGTATGTATGTATATATGTGTGTATGCGTGAATGCATGTGTGTATGTGTTATAGACTCTAACACTGCTCGAATTTGGTATTTAACGTGTCAACTTGACCTCGCTCATAGGCATGTTTGTGGACCTTGACCGATCCGACTAAAAATTTGTGTGTAGGACTACTTCGATCCCGGGAGCAATATGGACGGGTCCAATATAGGCATGTTTCTGGACCAATTGAACAATAGTTTGGCCAGACGCTGTATATACTGGGTACTGTCCAGATGGAGGCGATCACACAAAAAATCCCTAACTAGCCCGAACGAAGTCGAGTACATCAGCTAGTTTAATATATATTTTGGACATTTGTCTGTCTGTTTGTCTGTTAGCTATGGCCGGGAAAACTGCCGGACAGATTTGACGAAATTTGATACCTAGGGGTAATTATTTCCAGGGAGTATTTTGGACGGGTCAAATCTTGATCCCGACCTGACTTTGACATTCAAAAAGATCAATTCAAGGTCAAATCTGGTAAAACGGAAGTATTTCAACGAAATTTGATACCTACTGTTACTTTTGCCCCAGGAGTGTTTCGGGTGGGTCAAATCATGACCATGACCTGATCTTGACATTCAAAATTGTCAATTCAAGGTCAAATCGGGTATAAAGCCGGGCGGATTTCGACGGGTACTTTTGTCGTGACTTTTGTCCGGGGAGTGTTTTGGACGGGTCAAATCGTGACCCCGACATGACCTTCACCTTTAAAATAGTCAATTCAAGGTTAAATCGCGCATTTCTCCGAAAATCTGAGGGGAACATCCCGGACGAAGTGGGGTCCACGAGCTACTATTATATATTTCTAGATTTAGTTACAAACTAAATACCTGTATATTGTACAAAGAAATGTTTGACAAATATATCTGTATCAATATTACCATACGGGTCATTAAAATAGATACGACGAAACAAATTTTGAAGGGTGCATGTATCAGGTAAATATTTATATTTCAAATGATGACAGGAATGCAGAAAGTTGGAGTACCTACGTAATACTGGCTATCCGCATGAAGAGATATACATGTATATAAAAACCAGATGAGGGATATGTCTGTACAGTTGCTAAACAATTCAGTCATGCAAAAGAGGATCAAAGAGTAAGATACCAAATTGCTGCCTGTGGTAATGTTTTTTAACGAAAACTCCCACCCTGGTTATCCAGAAGATAATTGTGGAATCTGATGACGATCGGACAAGGGGTGTCGTCTGTAGGATCAACCAAATTATTTAGCCATAAAAATAGTAAAATTGAAGATCACCGCTGGCAGTGATGTCTTCACAAGGACAGTTTGAGAACAAAATATGGCTCACATCTAGCGGTGACCCAAAATATCCACATAAGAAAAAGTTCTCCAATAAAAGCTGGCTGCAGGGTGCGCCAATTGATTCAAATTCGAAATTTAGCAGGGTGTACTGCTTGTGGCCATGTTTTCCCCGCAAATTTGATAGACTGATGGACAAAACCACTGAATCCGTTGAATCAATATACATGTATACATGGATTAATTTATATGCATTGTTATACACAGTACTGGTATATAAAGGTACTGAAAATAACTATATTACTAGTATACACAAAATAAACCATATATCATGGATATGGGTTCTAATATCCGAACATGACAGCTGAGAACTTGGTGTGAATTAAAGAGTGGTGGTTTCTCAAGCATATCTAACCCTCCACGTTAGAAACATGCCATTAAATGTCATAAGTATAATCTAGCTTGAGGACAGAAGTGATCCATAAAACCCCCCTTAATTCAACCAGGTCCTCGTGCGATGTATGATCGATCACATGATGATCTAGGGGGATTAGAATTGATGTATAAAAACAGCACTGCATGTAAATATAAAATAAAATAGTGCTACATCTTATTACAGATTATTGCCATATATAATCAGTGATTATACAGACAGTCTGACAAAATAAAGTTTCAGTGACACTCTATCCGAAGAGGGGAATAATTTCATCTGTTACAGTCAATGGAGCAATTATGAATCTGGAAAGGTGAAATTTCTAAGTAATACTAGATATCGACATGACGCGATAAAATATAACGTAAATGCAATATGGCCGCTGGCGACCATTTTTTCCTATGAAATTAAAAAAATATTTGATAGCTCTCATCTGATAGATCAATATCAAGATAAATATGAAGTTTGGTGATGATCGGATGAGTGAAGTGGACTGTGGTCTGTGCTAAACGGTTTAGTAATGCTTAAAAAGATTCTTACCTTAATATTTTTATGTTCACTTTATAAACTTCACTGAGTCATCTTTGTCATGTATTGAGTTTGATATCTTTTGTTAACAGTTTATAAATCATGTATATCTCATGTTTGTTATTTTAATTTATGTGTTTATTATCATTAAATAAAGTTTCATTCCTTAAAAAGATGCTTACCTCAATGTTTTTATGTTCACTTTATAAACTCCACTGAGTCATCTTTGTCATGTATTGAATTTGATATCTTTTGTTAACAGTTTATAAATTATGTATGTATCGTGTTCGTTATTATATTATATACACTTTATAGTGTGTTTTCAGAACGAAAACAAATTGAATAAAATCAACAAATTTGTAAATTTAAAAACAATTCAAACGTTGTTGTATTCCATGTCCCAGCCCGGACATATACACCAAATTTCAATAATATTCAGTGAGAAACAACGGACCAAACGCTATATAACACCCGTATACATCTTTTATTCCGTATCGGACTCGGGTACATGTTATAGTAGGTACCGAATTGACACACGTCGACTGGGCGAGTTGGCCCTGGGGCGATTAGGCCGATTCCGGCACATTCTAGAATTTACCGTATGTATCCGTTTACGCGTAGTTTACTTTAGAAAGTTCCGCAATTAATACCGTAAATAGAGCGACCATATTTGACAGAGAATGCCTCTGTTATTGATTATCAAGTTGCTGTACATTAAAAACGACAAATTCACATGCTCGTTCAAGCGCAGTAGTCTATTTTCCCCATGTTAAAGGACATCCACAAATACTAAATAACGCTAACCTACTGCCGAATGTTTGACACGACAACTGTTAACATATTTGGGCTGAATTCATCTGACGCGGTATTATTCCTCAAAATAAACAACAAAACCATCGTTACTTGGAAATGTAGTTTGGGCTAACATTTACATAAATCCTCCAGATCAATTATCCGACACACACGTCAGATGAAAAAGTCACATGAAGTAACCGGCCAAATTGGCCGAAATTATCGTCCATATGTTATGTTTATATACCGTGTGATGTTGAATGTAAAACATACACCAATTAGGGATTATTGGCAACTGTTGATAACCGCCGGAAATTGGGAACAAGATCACAACGGGAGAAACTTGGAATTTATTGCCAGTAAAAATCCAGTCAAAAACAAATTCCGACACTCATCATTCACTACCTATAAAATTCGACGTTGGATACGGTAACACCAGCATCAAGGAACCTCTAATCAAGTTACTGAAGGACATTCTTTGTCAACTTAAATCTTGGATATGCCACACAAACAAATCAGACTGGGTCTAGATTCAAAATACGGTCGGCGTTCAAAGGGCTCGTCTTAAATTCGAAGTTGGACACGGAAAACACCCGATGATTAGAACCTCTAATCAAGATCCAGGATAAATACGCGACGTCTCAGAGAGTCAATGTCATTTGACCCTCCTTTGACATTGAATTCCGGAGGAAGTGTACGTACACTCTTTAAAAAATAGGCACTTCAGAGTACCTACGTAGGTACTAAGCTTTGTCCCAGGGTGGGGAGTACCAACTGTTTGGTACTCTGGAGTACCAAAAGTGGTACTCTGGAGTACCAAAATTTTAGGTACTCTTGAGTACCAAAAGTGGTACTCTGGAGTACCAAAAGTTTAGGTACTCTAGAGTACCAAAATGTTTGGTACTCTGGATTACCTACTAAATATTTAGGTTCTATCCGGGCATTGTGCATATAATACCCACTCTGCATTTATGTCACCGAAGTCATGACGCACACGATATGAAGTGCCAAGAAATACACGCTTTCTTGACACACCCATTATATTATATGAAGTACCGAATATAAAGACAGGTACTCTGACGTATTTAGGCACTATGCATAGTACCTAGCAATGTGGTACTTCAGAGAACCAAACATATAGGTACTAAGCGGAGAACCTGCCCAGATACCAAGCACTCGAAATTACGAAACATGGCCGACGACAAATTTAACACTGTGGCATGTTAGATTCCAAATGAAGCTATGGCGTTTAAACATTGAATAAAGTACAAAACCACATGGACTCCATTTCATAGTGATAATGAAATAATCCGAATTATACATAAATTACTTTTATTAGTATGGAACCTTGATCGTGATATTGTACTTAATTCAAAGTTTAATATCTAGATTTCAGGATTCCCTGTTCCCTGCATGTGAAGTAAAATTGTTCTGAATGTCCAAAAATAATTTCTTAATTTGTGTGCAATAATATTAAAGTAAACATTATAAATCAAACATCTTGAAACAGGTCTGGATGAAACACCAATCGATCTAGAATAGCCCGATAAATAAAAAACTACCTTGCGATAAATCGCAAACCTTTGCGAATCGCAAACTACTTTGCAATAAATATATGCGATTTAGTGTAAAGGTTTTCGATTGATTACAAAAGGTTTGCGATTAATCGCAATGGTTTGTGATTTATCGCAGATATATTTACATGCATTGGCATTAATGGACTTGAACCGTATAAATATAAATATAATCCGACATCTTCAACAGGTCAACCACCAATCGATCTATAATAGCATGGTTGGGCTAAAATAGACCGATCGTTCTTTGACAGCCAGCATGCATGTGGGATAAGGCAAGCAAACCTTCGCGATAAATCACAAAACAACTTTGCGAAAAATTACAAACACCTTTGCGATAACTCGCAAACCTTTACGATAAATCTCAAACATGTTTACGATGACTCTCAGACTGCGTACTGGGTGATTATATTTTGCGATTTGTGGCAAACTTTTTTGGTGCTAAAAATTTCTTAATTTGTGTGTAAACATTATAAATCAGTCATCTTAAACAGGTCTCAGTGAACAACTAATCAATTTATAATTGAACGGTCGGGCTAAAATAGACCGATCAGTCATTCACAGCCAGATGCATGAATGGTGAGAGCAGCAAAACTTTGCGAAAAATCACAAACACCTTTGTGATAACACGTAAACCATTACGATAAATCTCAAACATATTTACGATAAATCTCAGACTACGTACTGTGTGAATAAATGTTTTGATTTATCGCAAAGATGTTTGAGATTTGTCGCAAAGGTTTTTTGCTGATAATGGGCTTCTGTGAACATTATAAATCAGACACCTTAAACAGGTCTGAGTGAACAACCTATCAATCTATAATTGCCCGGTCGTGCTAAAATAGACCGATCGGTCATTCACAGCCAGGGGAGCAAATTTTTGCGATAACTCCCAAACCTTTGTAAATAGTGTGCGATAAGCAAAATACTAAAAAATGGGGAGACCATTAACTTTGGTTTATTAAAATTGTTGTTTGCAAAATACCGCTATAGCGCTCATTATATTTTAGTCCTCGCTACAAGAAGATGTTGAATGGGTTACCAGAATTATTATCACTCTCCCAAAGAAATTGCCACGGTGTTCAGTGTTTTGCTTATCATACACTTCCAATGTGCTGTATCAGTAAATGAACAAATACTAAGATACATGTAACACAAAGAGAGTTTAATGTATTTAATATATGATAAAGTTTGGAAAAGCCATAGATAATAAATTACTTTCCATTCGCATCTATGCGTCAACAAGTCAATGTCATTGCCTGATCACCAGAGCCATATAATGTAGAATTTCGCTAATATGGTTTCTAGTTATGGATGAGGTTATTTCCTAGCAAAGCGGAAATGGCCGAATCGCTCAGAATTATACTAGTAGCCAGACATGTCTTGATAAGAGCATGAAGCATCTGGACATTGGAATGGTCTACATGTTCATGTATGTATACAGATAAGCTCTAATTGCCCCCCCTAACGACATTGGCCACCGATATTACCACGTTGTTGATACTATTAACATTGATTAATCCTACCGTGGCCGACATTTGAACCGTTTTAAAGTCAGCATTATAACCACCACTTAGTGTATATTTCTGGCATGGCTTGACGCTGCCTTGGTATTTGCGAATGTCGGTCAGTGACCAACTTTGAATGTTAATTAAACCGTAAACAAATTATTAATTGAAATATTCTTTTGTGTATAGTTAATATGGTGCATGTCGCTGATGAAAAGCTGGACTGGGTGTTTACAAGGTGGCCATGTGACAAATTAGTGCGGAGTACAGTGGTCGCAAAATATTATTCATAAGACTGTATAAAGATTATCTGCGGTTGCCACATATCAACCACTTGACCATGGTTGAACGGCGGTATGGTATAACCAGTGTCATTAACGCCCTACAACCTTGTTAAAGGGGGGGTGATTAATTAGAGCATATATATAGCTGTATTACGTTACTAAAAGCTTGCGATTGATTCAGTTATAACGTGTGTCCCAGAGATTATCCACCATTCCATAAATATATCAGAACAATATCACAGCATCACAGGCGTTTCTATCAAAAGAATAGCAGACTCCGTAACTGGGCGACATGTCATGGCGACATGGTTCTCAAATCACGTTTCGATGAAAATTGAAGAATATGATCCATCGTCCTTTGCACAGGTACTTGTATCCATCAAACTTGTTACTGACTCATGAGTCATGACTGATCTGTGACGTCATAACTCAGACTAATTTCTACATAATTGGATGTCTCGTAATCATAGTCACCAGTGGTTGACACGTGTGAGTTAATTTGGGCGGTTTATAATGTTGTGAAACTTAAGTATCTGTCTTTAGTAATTCACAATACTGTTGTGCATGTAAATGTAACCCCACTGCACTCAATGACTTTTGAATTTGGTCTGTCTCAATTCACCGAAAATTGCTGCTTTCTTCAGACTCTTGCAGAGGAGAATATCAATAATGTTAGCGCCCGTTATTTTTTCGTAGGTTATATATCATCTTGTCCCATCCATGTACAAAAATAATCCACACAGTGCTGACAATATTCCAGGTTATTGAGAAGCCAGTTAGGTCCAATTTCACACTCAAAATATGTTGATGAATTTCAGAGAAGTTACTTCCCTAATCTTAAATCCACACAGCGAGCGAACAACGTACCTAAACTGACTTACGCTACAGCATGTAAGCCGAGTCCGAGAACGATTCCAACATAAAATGTCTAAACCTGATATTTGTTTGTCTCTTCGTCCATGTTTATATACTGTAAAAAAACTCAATCGCCTCAACTTGAAGTGGCTGGACGCCGCCATTTTATCGAGATCGGCTAGTACCAAATGAATTATCACGTGATGCCATCACGTGGGTAACACTTGGGTTCCGAGATCGGCTAGTACCAAATGAATTTTTAGGTTCCGAAAGTGGCTAGTACCAACATGATGTGGTATTATATCAATATATAGAACCAAATTCTTCTCGATACCTGTTGGTCTGGTAATAACAGACATATTGGCACTACCTTAGTACCTATACGGCTTGTTATTTCTAAGTGTGTACATCAATTCCCTGAGGTTCATTGAAGACATGATCTATCCTGTTCGTTTCTCCCGCTTGAGTGTCGCAGACGTCATTATGAGAAAACCAATGGCGTCCAATATAACATTCTCCTACCAATACCGTTCTATTCTTGACGAGCAGAGGGGCATCTGCGGCTCAGTCGGTTAGGGCACAACTCAAAGCCGTCTCACCCCCAAGTGCTGACGATAAGGGTTCAAATCCAAATGTTTCCATCATGGACTTTGTAACTCGAAATCTTTAGCTTGTGGAGTTGCCAGTTACTCGCCAATGGCCAGTTGTTTGTCGCACACGCTCCACGAGTTTATCAGTCAACCAATCAATTAATCAATTAATCAATCTTGACGAGCAGACGACTGATGCCAAGTAGATGTCCGGTAGTATATGGACCCATTATAGCCTCTTGAATCATTCAATTTCATTGAGACTGCCTTGCAGCGACTTCATTGTTATTTGATTTTGAATCAATGCTCTTGGTTTTATTAAGAAATACCTCAAATTACAATATGGGGAAAATTATGATGATGCTGCTGCTATAGGTCGGCGTTCAAAGTGCTCGTTCCATATTGGAAATATGACACGGAAAACACCAAGAGTATAGAACCTCTGAACACATTCTTGAAATACCGACATGTCAGCGAGTCGACGTCATTAGTGAGAATCCACCATGAGTATATACACTCACGGTGGAGCTGTCACACCAGGTGATCTGTGGTGGAAGCAACATACAATAATTCCCCGCGTGATTCATTGAAAACATGATATATCCATGATAGGCACATGGGAAGTTCCCATCGACCGTAGATAAAAACACGGACAAGGTTTTTATCTCCCGAGTCCTAGTGCCATATACGGGTGAATTCGTTTAAAATGCTTATTTCTCAAACGCCATTCATGTTATCCCACAGCTACTTATGCATCACAACCCGGTCGCGATCAAATTCCAGGATACAAGGTCCAGGTGAGTACATGTGTTATTCTGAGCCCCTCAGTTCCAATGTCACGTAATTTGATGTAAATATTTCCCAAATTCTAAGATTACTAAATTGAATATATATGTTCATAAATTGGACCAAAATAGAGCATTAATCAAGATGGCGGGACTCCCATATTCAATGTTTGCCCAATATGTTTATTTTATAACACGATATCACGCATGGGGTGGGTCCGGCTTATGATAAGGAAAAGAATGCACCGAGTAAAAAGCAATTATATTAGTTCTCACTGGTTTTCAGGGACTTCCGGTGCGCAGTAACAGCGAACAGCCGCAGAAAAATACTCTGAAAAAATGAATAATTTGATAATATTAAGCTAAGATCGCGGCACACAAAGGAATACTTCGACAGACCAAAGATCCTCGGATCGAGATATATGAAGCTAGGAGTATTTCCGGATGACATTGAACGGTAAACTATTGACTTTTGTCAATAAGAAGCCTGCTGACTTGACCGCCTTGTGGCAGCTATATTGAATTCTCGTAAACATAAACAGAAAATAATAACAATAACAAATGCCGACAACGAAAAGAAAAAACACTAAAACAGATTTTAAAATTTCAAAATTAGATAGCGAAAATAGTATTAATCCTTTCCCAAAACGTTAACAATGGAAGAATTTATAAACAACAAACCAGAGAACGAACCCTCATCGCCAATTCTAGGAAATATTCCAAGTCAGATAACAGAACTTATTCAACGAGTTAATGCTCTATCTGATGCTTCAAAAACAGAATCATGAACACTATTCTACGAAACAAAAAACACAACTTGTTGAATTCGGGAAAATAGTAAGTAATTTCAACAATAAAGATAATATAATATATGTTCAATAAAAACAATTCAAAAATGGAGAAGAGGTTCATCAACATGGAACAGGATAAATCAAAAACGGCAAAACATGTTGAAGTGAAACAAAAAGAATGGGACGAAGAACGGGAAATGTATAAATATAAACGGAAGAACTCGAACAACAGGGGAGAAAAGATAGCGTGAGGATATTGGACACCAATGAGGCGACTGGAAGAGAAATACGACATGACAGTGCTAAAGAGGCCATGTGCATCTTCAATGACAAATTAAAATGTACGCAGTTTACGCTTACATTTACATCGTTACTGATAAAAGGCCATTTGCCCATCGCATGAGTGTAACAATCATGACAAAATTAATTATTTTTCACAGTATCGAAAATAAACGAGTAATGTCTTCTTGAAGATCGAACAAATATGGCAAATCTATGCTGTTCCGCTCAATGATAGTTCGGCAAAAGAAACTGAACTTGTAGAAGTCGTGATCTGGCTGCAGTGGAATATATTTTTCAGGATGGTGCCCTCTGTTTTTCCTTGACTGATTAAATATGTAATTAGGTATCATTATTGCTGTCTTTTCGTGCTTTGCTCTGTGGAACGTGAGAAGTCTTTTTATTTGCCGTCTTCTGTATAAAGGTGGTAAATCTAGCTGAGCTAAAAGCGTGGTTACTGTCCCCGGATCACGTTAATACTCGCGGCCTATGAAACTGTTGTTTCGATTGCCCATAATTCAGATAACAGGCATGATGGACAAAGGCCTCGAGGCCCTCGTTCAATTATAGTGAAGTCTTCTTCCAGGGGTCCCAAGTTGGTAGACAGCAGAAAACAACTGAAAGGGTAAGGTATTACAATTGTTGAGGATGCAACTCAATTGAGCTGTGAACTGCTCAAGAAAGCTTATAAGCGGACACAATATCCAATTCTTGGATTAAAAAAGGTAAGTTATTTGCCTAGAAAACAAATGGTACAATTGTGAAATTCATTACTGATGCAGAGCTTGATGAAATTATCAAGGGATAAACCCTTAAAATCTACAATGAATATGTACGTAAATATCTGTTGAAATAATTTGAATGTCATATAGTTTCTCAACACCCTCTGTTGCATATCATTGTTGCACATACTGACATGATTATGCTAAACCATTCTACCATATAAAAAGTAAAAACCCAGGATTTCAACACATCTGAGTGTTCAAAGAACCAATCCTGTGTCATAGACCTCCATGCAGATCCACTCATATAAAAAGTATGGGTTCAATTAACCAATCCACAAGAACGTTATATCGGGGATCTGCACGGGAGTACTTGGCTAAATAATTCAGTTCCTACACATAGCACACAAACGATGTCTTATCTGCGCGGATTCCAATTGCCGAAATACTCATACCGAAGATATCGGTCAATCTATAAATTGACCTCTTACTCACTGTCTGCATGAGGTCTGACGTGAGAAGAGCCAACTCACCTATCAGAATAACAATAGGACCTTATTAACATAGACTAGCGCATCACGTGGTCACCAATGGAATGCAGTAATATATATTTTCTATTTTCATATTTTAGCCCTGATACAACTTGAAAATAGAGAGATTGAGGCATATGATACACGTATGACCAATTTTTCTTCCTACATTCGATTGTATCTATCTATAATTAAGATAGAGCAATAATAGTGGTATCTAGTTATGTAATACATGAGTAAATTACATTACAAGATACATTCAACCTTCTAGACCATTTCTTGTGAAAAAAACAGTTAGTTTTTCTTTGTTTTCCTCGTATGTAGTTTCATGACTGCAAAGAAATAGGGATCGGGTAATTGTAATAACATATGCTTAATGTTTCACCGGACCCAGGGTGGTAGCTTATAAACTCAACCATGGAGGATTCCACTTAATTTTGTTTTGTTTTTGTTATATATTCAGTATTTTTGTATGTCAGTATGCATGATCTGTATGGTTGATTCTTATTCGAGTGGCTTAATATTTTATTGTGCTGTATTTTCTAAATATATATACATGATCTATGTATTTCTATGTTGACGTTTCGGTGGTCTGCATGCTAGTTGTCGATTATGTCTATAAAAAATTGTCTTCAAATTGCTGAGGTCTTATTCAATCAGAGAAACGCCGCGACGTGTTCCGATATACTGTCTATAAGACACGAATTTCAACAAAAAAAGAAAGAAAGATACATATCTACAGAATGGGGTTTCAAACAATATTGGCACACTTCTCATCGCATTCGCATGGTGTGGCAATTCTATTTAGTCAGAATCTTGACTTTTAAATTCACAATTCTATCAAAGATGAATCGATGTAACCGTAGCCAAATTAAGAATGACTTTAGCTAATATATAAGATAACCATGAATTTTACAAACAGATGAAAACAGAATTATTAACATGGGTAACACCCAAATAATATGTGATGATTTGGAATATGGTTCAAATTAGTCTGCTGATACTTTTAATTATAATCATGCTAACAATCCCCGGGGTAAAGCAGCGGTGTGCGACCTTGTCGACAGACTCGAACTGGACAAAAACGATATACGTGGGGAAAAAATCCCCAATAAAAATGGCTAGACTACTTCGTGATATCTGAAGATCTTCTAAGTTAAGTTGGAGCAGGGACCGACCCGTTCGGATCACTCGATAATATAACATTAAAATTAAATACAATTGACAAAGGTCGAGGTTTATGGAAATTTGACTTCTCCGTACTTCGTGACAATGAATATATGCAGTATTGTGCAGTCTATATAATGTAAAGAAATACATTTAGATACGAACATAAACTGAATATATGTGAAGAAAATACAAGTCATATTACCTCTAAAATTAGTAAACGTTTATTTTTAGACACCCTTTGATTGTATATAAGAGGTGAGGCTAATATGATCATGTACGTAAACGTAATTTGCGCCCGCTTGTTACTGTTCACGGGATTATCGGGTGAATTGTTTTCTGTATGAAAGGATTTGATGATAAACCCTAAGGGTGGATACACACAGGCATGTAATCTCTGTAATTATCGTGTATTTAGCGTTTTTACATGGATCATACAGACGATGTAATATGTGTCCACTGACAACCCAATCATTGCCTACGCGTTGAACGCACTGAGTTCTAGTTCATATTAAGTCGGAATGTAGATAAGACGTTATATTGGACCGAGTCGCCAGGCCACTTAAAATAATTGTTCGTGGGATAACCCATATGGTAGACTTTCTATTTAAATAATTACCAGTCGTCTCTTATTTATAGCAGTGGTGGATCAGGATTTCCCCGACGCATGCAGGGGCTATATATGACCCCGAAGCTACCAGGCGGTGGTGGCTAACTCTGAGCTATTTAAGTAAAACATATCATATTGTACCTTCTTGCCCAGATTATTCCGACCGATACATTCAACTAAGTCCCTTAGCGATTTGAAGCTTTCGAGACCCCACCCAAACAAGCATCATGGTTGAAAATGATCGACATCAAGCCTGTACATGCCAGACGTATATATGGCTTCTGGTGTTCGTGCATTAATAAAATGCCAGATATCACACAGACTTGACTAATTCCCGCATCCGTAAGAGAAGACATGTTTTGGACTGGCCTTAAATGTACTGATAAAAGACAATTTAACTTCGCTTAGCACTACTCACTTGTCTGGCCTGTTAACAATGAACCGCTCGCGCGCAGGTGATTAATGTTGTCAATTATTGGTGTGGCCAAGTAAAATACATGTATCTTACATACATAAATTACATGCATGTGTGTATCCACCCTTATAATGGGACACAAGCAAATGCTATATACAATGTATGTAAATAATCACATATAACGTAAATGTGGATATTTAGCCTGCCATGTAATACGAGTCTCAGTTGTCTGGCCATCGACGCAGTCCTGTCTGGAATTTTGCGCGCCGGTGTAGGTAGTGACGTCATGATGTACGTCTTGATGTCATGACGCCTTTACTGGTTTCCCAAGAATCAATCTTAAAAATGACTCTGCGATCTTTCAATCGGAACTTAAAGTTTCCGTTTGTCGGCCTTGAACTTTGAGAATATTTCATCAATTTTTTAGGCGGAAATACCGTTAGAAAATTGAAGTTAATATGTAAACGGCCAGCAAGGTCACTAGATTCCTCTTTCGGGGTAAATATTTTTAATAATTTTAGGAAATATGTAAACAAAACTTTTTCATGCAATTTAACTTTTTTTTAACCAGAGCTTTTGTTCAATTTACATTCACTTTTTGAAAATATATTTGGCTTTAGGAGCATGATGTTCCTACATATGATGAAGTATAGCTAACAGTTGCTAGATCAAAGTTTTTTATTTTTTCCCTGGAGCATTTTCCCCAATTACACATTTCGAGGTGGCATTATTCAATACAAAATGGCGACCGTTGGCAACAATAGAATTTTGGACTCCGCTGACCCTGGCTGACCCTTCAGTTATGAATAAATTATCCTATTTTAGGTGATTTCAATTTATTTTTAGATTGGGCCGAAAAAGTCGATTAGTATATATCTCATATTCGCATACGTATACCCTGGTCGCTTCGCTTCCGCGGCTTCGCCGCGGGAGAGCGGGCGCTATAAACTTCGCAGTAAACGAAAAAGAGAGCACAAAAATAAAGAGGATGAAGTAATCAAATCTAAAGTAATATTGGAAATAACAATTGATAACAAGGACCGAGGTTTAACAGAAAGAGATGAATTATTTGAAAAATGACAAAAAATAGACTGAGCTCTATGAAATTAGAAAAGAGGACACGGTAAGGGCAACGATATGGTCTAGAGCCAGGTGGATTGAAAATATTTCTTGAATCTCGAAAAACGCAATTGCATTTCTAAAACTCTATCGATGCTCACCGACTCCACTGGGAAAACATTGATTATCAGTCCGACTTAATGAACGAAGCAAAAACATTTTACAATACTTATATGCATCTACAAAAACAACTGAATTTTATATTAACGCTGTTCTCGGGGAAGAAACATAACAAGTACTAACAAACGATACTGCAAATAGCATTAGAAGGGCTAATAGTTCTAAACGGGCTAGCAAACGCACTGAACAGATCACAAAATGATAATTGCAGCGGTCTGGATGGATTTCTGTGAGTTTTTGGCAAAACTTAGGTCAAATTCTTTGTGAGTCCATTCGTGAAGCATTTGACACTGGTGAATTATCGATAACCCCCCATAAAACATGAATTATTATTATTCCGAAAAAAGAAAAGAAAGACATCTTTTGAAGTCTGGCGTCCGATATCTCTGTTGAATATAACATATAAACCAGCGTCTTCTTGTATCATTTTAGAATGAAACATGTTTTGCCCGATATAATCAGCCATGACCAAACTGGTTTCTTAAAATCGGTATATTGGAGAAGCACAAGATTAATTTACGACATTATCAATAAGACAAATTTGATAATCCTGGTGTTCTACTCCTGCCAGATTAGTATCATGGAAATTTATCAATAAATGTCTTGACCTTTTTAACTTTGGTGATGACATAAAAACATGGATTTATAATTTCTACACAAATATCAACTCATCTATTCTGATAAATGGACACATGTCTCAAAGCTTCCACCCTGTCTGTCGGGAGGGTGACCCAATCTCGCCTCATATTTTTTCTGATATGCTCAGAAATCTTAGCTATCATGGTACAATCTAATAAACGCATCAGAGATATTAACATCGGCAATTTTGAATACAAAATAACAGTGTGCAGACGACACAACTCTCACATTAGACGACAGAGAAGAACGTCTTTGGGAAGTATACAATGTATTAACATTATTCGCAAATTTTTCAGGTTTGAAAAATAAACATAGCGTCGTGAATAGGGGTATTTTACTGTACGTACATATGACATATGCTCATATCTCGGTATCATTCGATCTTCTAGGGATTAACTTTAACACACACCTTGACAAAATGAAAATGAATTACGATACAATAGTTGCTGATGTGAAACGACTGATTGAGGCACGGAAACTACGATTACAGACCGCCATTGGTCGAATAACTGTAATAAAATCACGTATACTCCCAAAATTAACGCACCTTTTCATGTCGCTTCCAAATCTGGATAAAATAATGACAAAATTGGACACTATGGTTTATAATTTTCTAAGGAATTCAAAGCGTGATAGAGTAAAACGCAAAGTTTTACAGAAAGATTACAAAAAAGGTGACTTAAAAATGGTTAATGTCAATAATGTTATGCTGTCAATGTAAATAACATGGTTGAGACGCCGCATAACAAAGAGCGCCAAAATGGATGCCCCTTACATATATTTCATTAAGCGAAGACCCCATGTTCCGTATATATGAGTATGACTATTTGGAGAAACATTCAAAGAAAGTAACTTACCCATTCTTACCCCATTCTACCCAATAACTTCAGCACTTCGCTTAAAAACTCACGGGAGGACAAGATTTTTTACAAAGCTTTGAACGATACTCAAATTACGACAAAATCGCGCACAAAATGGCAATCACAGTTTCCTGATATGGGAAGTGCAGTATTTACATATGATAAACTACACTTTATCACGTCGCCTGACACCAAGCTACAATGGTTATAATTCTGAATAAATTCTAGAATATTATCAACTAATAAATTTATACACGTTTCTAACATAAGACAAGATGATAAATATGGTAGGGTGTAAAAGCGAAAGGGAAGATATCTGCCACATTTGTTTGGGATTGTAGTCATGTGCAGACATTTTTTAGAGAAATTTGTAATTTGGGAAGAAATATTGATTCAAATCTCTATCCCACAAATATGACGTTGATTTTTGGCACACCACCCGTGACCCATCAGCAACAACTATACTACAAACTAGTTGTGGCTCCTAATTAAACAATATATAAATCGGTCTAAATTCAAACCAACGTACTGTCTGTTAATGTTTTTATCACAGAGTTGACATAGATACAATTGCGAGAAATGTATAGCAGGATGTCAATCGAAAAACTGGTTCCTTATAGAAACAGCTTATGACAAACAGGCGACTCAATCAACAATCGACAAAGCTGCCTGAATTTCTGTGACTGCCAATGAGTATCACCCAGTCCATTAAAACAAATACTATGTACCACCCATTTCCACAATACCACCTCTGCCATTGCAAAGTCTACACGTATTTTGTCGATGTGTTCCTTAATATTCTACTTCTATTGGTTATTGGTAAAGAGTGCAGATGGATAATTAGATAACAAGTGCAACGCCAAGCGCGACATATGCCCCGTCGCTCAGTTCAGATAGTGTGCAATGCTAAATGATTGTAGATGAAGGTCCATCACTTTGAGGAAAATCAATGGATAAAACAAATGTATCCGTCATATCGACCTATCACTACTCCAAAAGATATTCAAATCCAACTGCTGGTACTTGAGAGTCATAATTCTAAATGTGATGCAAAGGTGGAAATCCTTGCTATTTTTCTTCTAAATCCAATACATGAAAAACTCCACAAAAAAAGTCATGAAAGAAACCAGTCAGTACCAATCCATCTTTCCTAGACTATTGGCATTCCAAATAGCATTAATTGCTGACCATTGCTACTGGAGTTAAAATGTAAACTGTCTGTACAGGGTGAAAGTTCAAAAGTCCAACAAGGGCATCTATATTCAATTGCGAACAATGGAAATACCGGTCATTGATCGGACGAAATAATATTGTACACATAGCTGTTGGGAGTTCTTCTGGGCATGATGTCACACACATTGTGACAATCTTGAACAAACGAGTGTCGCAGTCATCGTGAGAAAACCAATACATCTCTTGCTGGTATATATGTTCATAAATTGGACCAAAATAGAGCATTAATCAAGATGGCGGGACTCCCAGATTCAATGTTTGCCCAATATGTTTATTTTATAACACGATATCACGCATGGGGTGGGTCCGGCTTATGATAAGGAAAAGAATGCACCGAGTAAAAAGCAATTATATTAGTTCTCACTGGTTTTCAGGGACTTCAGGTGCGCAGTAACAGCGAACAGCCGCAGAAAAATACTCTGAAAAAATGAATAATTTGATAATATTAAGCTAAGATCGCGGCACACAAAGGAATACTTCGACAGACCAAAGATGCTCGGATCGAGATATATGAAGCTAGGAGTATTTCCGGATGACATTGAACGGTAAACTATTGACTTTTGCCGACAACGAAAAGAAAAAACACTAAAACAGATTTTAAAATTTCAAAATTAGATAGCGAAGATAGTATTAATCCTTTCCCAAAACGTTAACAATGGAAGAATTTATAAACAACAAACCAGAGAACGAACCCTCATCGCCAATTCTAGGAAATATTCCAAGTCAGATAACAGAACTTATTCAACGAGTTAATGCTCTATCTGATGCTTCAAAAACAGAATCATGAACACTATTCTACCGAACAAAAAACACAACTTGTTGAATTCGGGAAAATAGTAAGTAATTTCAACAATAAAGATAATATATTATGTTCAATAAAAACAATTCAAAAATGGAGAAGAGGTTCATCAACATGGAACAGGATAAATCAAAAACGGCAAAACATGTTGAAGTGAAACAAAAAGAATGGGACGAAGAACGGGAAATGTATAAATATTAACGGAAGAACTGGAACAACAGGGGCGAAAAGATAGCGTGAGGATATTGGACATCAATGAGGCGACTGGAAGAGAAATACGACACGACAGTGCTAAAGAGGCCATGTGCATCTTCAATGACAAATTAAAATGTACGCAGTTTACGCTTACATTTACATCGTTACTGATAAAAGGCCATTGGCCCATCGCATGAGTGTAACAATCATGACAAAATTAAATATTTTAGGTATCATTATTGCTGTCTTTTCGTGCTTTGCTCTGTGGAACGTGAGAAGTCTTTTTATCTGCCGTCTTCTGTATAAAGGTGGTAAATCTAGCTGAGCTAAAAGCGTGGTTACTGTCCCCGGATCACGTTAATACTCGCGGCCTATGAAACAGTTGTTTCGATTGCCCATAATTCAGATAACAGGCATGATGGACAAAGGCCTCGAGGCCCTCGTTCAATTATAGTGAAGTCTTCTTCCAGGGGTCCCAAGTTGGTAGACAGCAGACAACAACTGAAAGGGTAAGGTATTACAATTGTTGAGGATGCAACTCAATTGAGCTGTGAACTGCTCAAGAAAGCTTATAAGCGGACACAATATCCAATTCTTGGATTAAAAAAGGTAAGTTATTTGCCTAGAAAACAAATGGTACAATTGTGAAATTCATTACTGATGCAGAGCTTGATGAAATTATCAAGGGATAAACCCTTAAAATCTACAATGAATATGTACGTAAATATCTGTTGAAATAATTTGAATGTCATATAGTTTCACAACACCCTCTGTTGCATATCATTGTTGCACATACTGACATGATTATGCTAAACCATTCTACCATATAAAAAGTAAAAACCCCGGATTTCAACACATCTGAGTGTTCAAAGAACCAATCCTGTGTCATAGACCTCCATGCAGATCCACTCATATAAAAAGTATGGGTTCAATTAACCAATCCACAAGAACGTTATATCGGGGATCTGCACGGGAGTACTTGGCTAAATAATTCAGTTCCTACACATAGCACACAAACGATGTCTTATCTGCGCGGATTCCAAATGCCGAAATACTCATACCGAAGATATCGGTCAATCTATAAATTGACCTCTTACTCACTGTCTGCATGAGGTCTGACGTGAGAAGAGCCAACTCACCTATCAGAATAACAATAGGACCTTATTAACATAGACTAGCGCATCACGTGGTCACCAATGGAATGCAGTAATATATATTTTCTATTTTCATATTTTAGCCCTGATACAACTTGAAAATAGAGAGATTGAGGCATATGATACACGTACGACCAATATTTCTTCCTACATTCGATTTTATCTATCTATAATTAAGATAGAGCAATAATAGTGGTATCTAGTTATGTAATACATGAGTAAATTACATTACAAGATACATTCAACCTTCTAGACCATTTCTTGTGAAAAAAAACAGTTAGTTTTTCTTTGTTTTCCTCGTATGTAGTTTCATGACTGCAAAGAGATATGGATCGGGTAATTGTAATAACATATGCTTAATGTTTCACCGGACCCAGGGTGGTAGCTTATAAACTCAACCATGGAGGATTCCACTTAATTTTGTTTTGTTTTTGTTATATATTCAGTATTTTTGTATGTCAGTATGCATGATCTGTATGGTTGATTCTTATTCGAGTGGCTTAATATTTTATTGTGTTGTATTTTCTAAATATATATACATGATCTATGTATTTCTATGTTGACGTTTCGGTGGTCTGCATGCTAGTTGTCGATTATGTCTATAAAAAATTGTCTTCAAATTGCTGAGGTCTTATTCAATCAGAGAAACGCCGCGACGTGTTCCGATATACTGTCTATAAGACACGAATTTCAACAAAAAAAGAAAGAAAGATACACATCTACAGAATGGGGTTTCAAACAATATTGGCACACTTCTCATCGCATTCGCATGGTGTGGCAATTCTATTTAGTCAGAATCTTGACTTTTAAATTCACAATTCTATCAAAGATGAATCGATGTAACCGTAGCCAAATTAAGAATGACTTTAGCTAATATATAAGATAACCATGAATTTTACAAACAGATGAAAACAGAATTATTAACATGGGTAACACCCAAATAATATGTGATGATTTGGAATATGGTTCAAAATTAGTCTGCTGATACTTTTAATTATAATCATGCTAACAATCCCCGGGGTAAAGCAGCGGTGTGCGACCTTGTCGACAGAATCGAACTGGACAAAAACGATATACGTGGGGAAAAAATCTCCAATAAAAATGGCTAGACTACTTCGTGATATCTGAAGATCTTCTAAGTTAAGTTGGAGCAGGGACCGACCCGTTCGGATCACTCGATAATATAACATTAAAATTAAATACAATTGACAAAGGTCGAGGTTTATGGAAATTTGACTTCTCCGTACTTCGTGACAATGAATATATTCAGTATTGTTCAGTCTATAATGTAAAGAAATACATTTAGATACGAACATAAACTGAATATATGTGAAGAAAATACAAGTCATATTACCTCTAAAATTAGTAAACGTTTATTTTTAGACACCCTTTGATTGTATATAAGAGGTGAGGCTAATATGATCATGTACGTAAACGTAATTTGCACCCGCTTGTTACTGTTCACGGGATTATCGGGTGAATTGTTTTCTGTATGGAAGGATTTGATGATAAACCCTAAGGGTGGATACACACAGGCATGTAATCTCTGTAATTATCGTGTATTTAGCGTTTTTACATGATCATACAGACGATGTAATATGTGTCCACTGACAACCCAATCATTGCCTACGCGTTGAACGCACTGAGTTCTAGTTCATATTAAGTCGGAATGTAGATAAGACGTTATCTTGGACCGAGTCGCCAGGCCACTTAAAATAATTGTTCGTGGGATAACCCATATGGTAGACTTTCTATTTAAATAATTACCAGTCGTCTCTTATTTATAGCAGTGGTGGATCAGGATTTCCCCGACGCATACAGGGGCTATATATGACCCCGAAGCTACCAGGCGGTGGTGGCTAACTCGGAGCTATTTAAGTAAAACATATCATATTGTACCTTCTTGCCCAGATTATTCCGACCGATACATTCAACTAAGTCCCTTAGCGATTTGAAGCTTTCGAGACCCCGCCCAAACAAGCATCATGGTTGAAAATGATCGACATCAAGCCTGTACATGCCAGACGTATATGGGCATTTTAAAAAAAAAGTGGCTTATTTCTGTCCATCACCATTTTTTTTTAGAAAAGTGTATTAATAATCACATTTTTTTATTTTGAGATATAAAATGGGATGGGGTCGACTTGTTGCAGACCGTATATCATCCGCTCCTTGATATCTCTACAATCCAGAGGCTCGGAATATGGCAAAAATGGCTAATTATGCCTGTCCAATTTTCCGAAATCCCCCCAAAAACAGACATTTTCGTATAAAATATGACCATTAAATAACACTTTATTAGACAATTTGCATCATATGTAACATGCCTGATCATAAAATAACAAAATATGCAAAAAAATTACCAAGTCAAGTGACATAATTTAGGTCACAAAACTGTCCCACGATTGGTGGTCCCTACTGTTACCAAGAGAGAAACACATAATACAACAGTCTTGGCATTGGCGAATGAGGAAGTTCAAATTGGTTTCCAGTACTACTCATCAATACACATGGCTAAACAACTGTTATCCGCTGGTCGGTGCAGTTAATTTGCCCGTAATTGACCGTATCGTTCATCAAACAGGTGAGTACACTGGGAGTGTGTCACTACTGTTACCCATAGATACAGGTCTGTAAGTTTATTATTACAAAAATGTTTCTCTTCTTAGTTTTGTCCAATGTGATCCCCGTGAGGCAACACATACATTTTGTTACATTCCAATGGACGACCAGTGGGAATCCCCTGTATATACCCGAAACGTCCATACTGTTACCGTCCCTACTGTTACCCTTTAAATTGTAACAGCAGGGAACATTTTGGTAACAGCATGGACAAAATTCAAAAATAGGCATGAGTATTTATTAGTTTGCATGTCGTAATGATTTTAACATCACCATGCTCTGGTTCCTGGCTTATAACATCAATATTTTCACAGATTTTACCCGTCATTCCTGTCTCATTCATATAATGCTGGACGTGGTAACAGAAGGGACATTGTGGTAACAGCAGTGACAATCCATTACACAGTTGTTATTTTTGGCAGTGAATTGACATATATTTGTATTTCCTTGCAGAACGCCTTTCACTTCTGTATTCCACACACTCATTTTGGTAGAGGTGTTTTCTATTATACTTGATTGAGATCCAGTAAACGAAAGTATACGTGCTCATTTGCAATGATCAAAGAGTTTTCACATTCACTTAGGGCACATTCCCATGCCCAACACAGACCCGTGTAAACTGTCAGATATAAACACACCCCTGGTCAAGTTGTCCTGCTAATATGCTATGATGCTGGTAGACCTGCTGATTTTCTATGATTTCAAAAACTCACGAAATTAAATGACTGCGGTCATGCCCAAGGTACATGTATGTGAAAAGTCATTTAAGTGAGGTACTCTATTTTAAATCCAAACAAAGTATATCCATCATTCCACAGCGATTCCATTTAGTCATCTACGGAATAAATGAAATATACAGAGTTTACTATAGTCAGTATTTAACGAGACCGCTACTCTTGCGTAAACAAATAGTAATGAGCAAACAGTGTTAACTGGATATTAGCTATCAACATACTAGTAGTCAAAGGTCCACTACCATTGAACATGATCACATGCCATGCTGCAGAAGTCAGAAGTTGTCTAATCTAAACATGTCTAGTAACCAAATCAAAATTTCTATTAAAGCCAGTTACAGCAGGTGGTGTGCACGGGGTCTGCAATTGTTTCCCTAACATTAGGCGGAGGTGGGTGGGTGGTTCAGCAGCCCGGCTGACACATTTTTCCCTGGCCCTGTAATTTTTTTCCTAGCCATTTTTCTACAAAATAATGGGACAAAAGGTTTTAAGAATGCTTCTATTATGTAATTAGGTACATGTATGCACTTAACTCTTGGTATGAGGGGTTTGATCTCACCACCAGTTAATAATGATGGATGACACCAAGTGGCAATAAAAAAGTCACCTTGCTAATTGTTTTCATCAAGGATCTATCAATGTACATTGACATGGAAAGGCTCAGATTTAAATAGTTCTAATAAAAATTATTTATTCAACCTTATATAAATGCAAACAACACAAAAACAGATTCTTAAAAAAATGTAAACTCTTCACTGAACTCTTCAAATAAAAATAGAATATTCTAAAAACCATAATAAAATAAAACAAAGGTGTTAAAATAAACTTTGACCGATTTCAACGATATTCGGTATATGGGTCTAGGGTCACCTCTAGATGGGAGTTGCCAAATTTGAAATATTTTTTATGAAAAATATGACTGCTGGAAGCCATCTTGGATTTTGCTCTTTGTATGACCAAATCCATAAGCGCACCTTTAAGGTCACGTTTCTCATCCAATCGTCATGTATCTTCGAAGTGACCTCTAGATGGGAGCCTCCATGTTTTCTCCAAAAAAAATTTCAAACAAACATGGCCATCTTGGATTTCATATGTCAATCCATCAGCATACCATACAGCCCACATTTATTGGAGACTTGTTTTGAAACTTTACAGTCTTGTTGGTAAATAAAAAGAAGGCATGCTTCTATAATCATGGTACGGAACATTGATCAGATAAGATCATGAAAACTGAGTAAAATAGCCATTTGAAGCAGTTTGGATGGGGTGGATCCCTATCCCATAATCGGAAAAAAATATTAGGGGGTGGTGAGTACCCAGAGGGCGGAAAAAAATAAAAAAGCGCCTGGTGTTCGGACGTTTTTTCCTGACCCCTCCCCCTGATTACAGTGGAATTTAAAATAAAACGTATTTTGTTCACAGTACGACAGAGGTACAATTCGTCGGATGAAGGTAATTTCATCAAATGTTGCGCAGGGTGTCAATGAACATCGTGCGAAATGTATTATTGTATTATCATGTTCAATACTATATGTAACCCTTAGATCTCTTTCCATCAATGTATCACATTATTATAATCAATAAATTTGAAAAATGATCAAGGAAATATGGGTTGATACAAAAATCGGACTTGGCACTGAAAGGGTTAAACACAATGTTCATGTGTGTCTTGCTTATTATCAATTATTATCATATGCCACTACCAGTGTGTTAACTCTGTTTATAGTTAAAATTGTCACACAGTTCTGCAATAATACATCATACGAAAAATAAATCCACAGTTAAAGTCTGACAACAAATATGAATTGCCAATATGCCATAGTTACGATAATGTCCTTCCTGTTACCGGAGACCAATTGCAGCGTGTATGTCATAAATTTCATCAATTGCACCTATATTTTCCCATCAGAACATTAGCTTTTAGTTATCCTATGCCGGGTCGCATACTATATTGTGTTGTTGGTCACATTTGGTATGTGTGTGTCCTTCCTGTTACTACCAGTCCTTCCTGTTACCAAATGATAGCATAATATGCATCAGACTATCGGTTAATACATTTTGTTTCCAGTTGTGGTACGTATTTGGTCCAGTTGGATCTTGTTCACTTATGGAAAGTGACGTTTTGTTTTATTGTTGGAAATAATGTTTCCACAAGTATGTACATAATAAAACTGTCCCTTCTGTTACGTCACGTGTCTCTCGTGTTACTGGCTTGTCCCATCTGTTACCGTCAAGTTTTTCTGTCGTATCGAGATTAATTTGAATTGGATTCCCTCATCCCGATAGGATTGTGGAGTATTTACCTTAACCTTCGGAAAAATATATGGCCCTAATCAAACAGAAATGCACATCATTCCATGTCGAGAAAACTCGATACCTGGATATCAGAAATTTATGCATATCACATATACATTATCTTAACTCGTTATACTCATCATATTTCGGTGTTTATTTTGGCAAATTATGATTACTACACAATGTACATGTTGCGCATATGTTATTTTCCACCACTATATCACACAAAATCATATTTATATTGAAAACATTAATGGCAACAGTAGGGACACTAGGTGTGTGTGCATCATCATTGTACCTGATCCGGACAGGATCTAGGTGTGATTAAGATTGCACTTTACTATCTTCTGATCTACTGGATACCCTCAACCACGAAAGGCGGTTAAAATATGTTCTTTCGTAGAAATAATTTTTTTATTCTTGAATATCCAAATCGGCCACATTTTTTGAAAAATGCCCATATATGGCTTCTGGTGTTCGTGCATTAATAAAATGCCAGATATCACACAGACTTGACTAATTCCCGCATCCGTAAGAGAAGACATGTTTTGGACTGGCCTTAAATGTACTGATAAAAGACAATTTAACTTCGCTTAGCACTACTCACTTGTCTGGCCTGTTAACAATGAACCGCTCGCGCGCAGGTGATTAATGTTGTCAATTATTGGTGTGGCCAAGTAAAATACATGTATCTTACATACATAAATTACATGCATGTGTGTATCCACCCTTATAATGGGACACAAGCAAATGCTATATACAATGTATGTAAATAATCACATATAACGTAAATGTGGTTATTTAGCCTGCCATGTAATACGAGTCTCAGTTGTCTGGCCATCGACGCAGTCCTGTCTGGAATTTTGCGCGCCGGTGTAGGTAGTGACGTCATGATGTACGTCTTGATGTCATGACGCCTTTACTGGTTTCCCAAGAAGCAATCTTAAAAATGACTCTGCGATCTTTCAATCGGAACTTAAAGTTTCCGTTTGTCGGCCTTGAACTTTGAGAATATTTCATCAATTTTTTAGGCGGAAATACCGTTAGAAAATTGAAGTTAATATGTAAACGGCCAGCAAGGTCACTAGATTCCTCTTTCGGGGTAAATATTTTTAATAATTTTAGGAAATATGTAAACAAAACTTTTTCATGCAATTTAACTTTTTTTTAACCAGAGCTTTTGTTCAATTTACATTCACTTTTTGAAAATATATTTGGCTTTAGGAGCATGATGTTCCTACATATGATGAAGTATAGCTAACAGTTGCTAGATCAAAGTTTTTTATTTTTGCCCTGGAGCATTTTGCCCAATTACACATTTCGAGGTGGCATTAATCAATACAAAATGGCGACCGTTGCCAACAATAGAATTTTGGACTCCGCTGACCCTGGCTGACCCTTCAGTTATGAATAAATTATCCTATTTTAGGTGATTTCAATTTATTTTTAGATTTGGCCGAAAAAGTCGATTAGTATATATCTCATATTCGCATACGTATACCCTGGTCGCTTCGCTTCCGCGGCTTCGCCGCGGGAGAGCGGGCGCTATAAACTTCGCAGTAAACGAAAAAGAGAGCACAAAAATAAAGAGGATGAAGTAATCAAATCTAAAGTAATATTGGAAATAACAATTGATAACAAAGACCGAGGTTTAACAGAAAGAGATGAATTATTTGAAAAATGACAAAAAATAGACTGAGCTCTATGAAATTAGAAAAGAGGACACGATGGGGGCAACGATATGGTCTAGAGCCAGGTGGATTGAAAATATTTCTTGAATCTCGAAAAACGCAATTGCATTTCTAAAACTCTATCGATGCTCACCGACTCCACTGGGAAAACATTGATTATCAGTCCGACTTAATGAACGAAGCAAAAACATTTTACAATACTTATATGCATCTACAAAAACAACTGAATTTTATATTAACGCTGTTCTCGGGGAAGAAACATAACAAGTACTAACAAATGATACTGCAAATAGCATTAGAAGGGCTAATAGTTCTAAACGGGCTAGCAAACGCACTGAACAGATCACAAAATGATAATTGCAGCGGTCTGGATGGATTTCTGTGAGTTTTTGGCAAAACTTAGGTCAAATTCTTTGTGAGTCCATTCGTGAAGCATTTGACACTGGTGAATTATCGATAACCCCCCATAAAACATGAATTATTATTATTCCGAAAAAAGAAAAGAAAGACATCTTTTGAAGTCTGGCGTCCGATATCTCTGTTGAATATAACATATAAACCAGCGTCTTCTTGTATCATTTTAGAATGAAACATGTTTTGCCCGATATAATCAGCCATGACCAAACTGGTTTCTTAAAATCGGTATATTTGAGAAGCACAAGATTAATTTACGACATTATCAATAAGACAAATTTGATAATCCTGGTGTT
The DNA here is from genome assembly GCA_032622095.1 of Siphonodentalium dalli. Classification (NCBI taxonomy): domain Eukaryota; kingdom Metazoa; phylum Mollusca; class Scaphopoda; order Gadilida; family Siphonodentaliidae; genus Siphonodentalium; species Siphonodentalium dalli. The sequence continues at coordinate 112,411,454 of CP136062.1, read as the reverse complement.
CTACTCCTGCCAGATTAGTATCATGGAAATTTATAAATAAATGTCTTGACCTTTTTAACTTTGGTGATGACATAAAAACATGGATTTATAATTTCTACACAAATATCAACTCATCTATTCTGATAAATGGACACATGTCTCAAAGCTTCCACCCTGTCTGTCGGGAGGGTGACCCAATCTCGCCTCATATTTTTCTGATATGCTCAGAAATCTTAGCTATCATGGTACAATCTAATAAACGCATCAGAGATATTAACATCGGCAATTTTGAATACAAAATAACAGTGTGCAGACGACACAACTCTCACATTAGACGACAGAGGAGAACGTCTTTGGGAAGTATACAATGTATTAACATTATTCGCAAATTTTTCAGGTTTGAAAAATAAACATAGAAAGTGTCAGGCGTCGTGAATAGGGGTATTTTACTGTACGTACATATGACATATGCTCATATCTCGGTATCATTCGATCTTCTAGGGATTAACTTTAACACACACCTTGACAAAATGAAAATGAATTACGATACAATAGTTGCTGATGTGAAACGACTGATTGAGGCATGGAAACTACGATTACAGACCGCCATTGGTCGAATAACTGTAATAAAATCACGTATACTCCCAAAATTAACGCACCTTTTCATGTCGCTTCCAAATCTGGATAAAATAATGACAAAATTGGACACTATGGTTTATAATTTTCTAAGGAATTCAAAGCGTGATAGAGTAAAACGCAAAGTTTTACAGAAAGATTACAAAAAAGGTGACTTAAAAATGGTTAATGTCAATAATGTTATGCTGTCAATGTAAATAACATGGTTGAGACGCCGCATAACAAAGAGCGCCAAAATGGATGCCCCTTACATATATTTCATTAAGCGAAGACCCCATGTTCCGTATATATGAGTATGACTATTTGGAGAAACATTCAAAGAAAGTAACTTACCCATTCTTACCCCATTCTACCCAATAACTTCAGCACTTCGCTTAAAAACTCACGGGAGGACAAGATTTTTTACAAAGCTTTGAACGATACTCAAATTACGACAAAATCGCGCACAAAATGGCAATCACAGTTTCCTGATATGGGAAGTGCAGTATTTACATATGATAAACTACACTTTATCACGTCGCCTGACACCAAGCTACAATGGTTACAATTCTGAATAAATTCTAGAATATTATCAACTAATAAATTTATACACGTTTCTAACATAAGACAAGATGATAAATATGGTAGGGTGTAAAAGCGAAAGGGAAGATATCTGCCACATTTGTTTGGGACTGTAGTCATGTGCAGACATTTATTAGAGAAATTTGTAATTTGGGAAGAAATATTGATTCAAATCTCTATCCCACAAATATGACGTTGATTTTTGGCACACCACCCGTGACCCATCAGCAACAACTATACTACAAACTAGTTGTGGCTCCTAATTAAACAATATATAAATCGGTCTAAATTCAAACCAACGTACTGTCTGTTAATGTTTTTATCACAGAGTTGACATAGATACAATTGCGAGAAATGTATAGCAGGATGTCAATCGAAAAACTGGTTCCTTATAGAAACAGCTTATGACAAACAGGCGACTCAATCAACAATCGACAAAGCTGCCTGAATTTATGTGACTGCCAATGAGTATCACCCAGTCCATTAAAACAAATACTATGTACCACCCATTTCCACAATACCACATCTGCCATTGCAAAGTCTACACGTATTTTGTCGATGTGTTCCTTAATATTCTACTTCTATTGGTTATTGGTACAGAGTGCAGATGGATAATTAGATAACAAGTGCAACGCCAAGCGCGACATATGCCCCGTCGCTCAGTTCAGATAGTGTGCAATGCTAAATGATTGTAGATGAAGGTCCATCACTTTGAGGAAAATCAATGGATAAAACAAATGTATCCGTCATATCGACCTATCACTACTCCAAAAGATATTCAAATCCAACTGCTGGTACTTGAGAGTCATAATTCTAAATGTGATGCAAAGGTGGAAATCTTGCTATTTTTCTTCTAAATCCAATACATGAAAAACTCCACAAAAAAAGTCATGAACGAAACCAGTCAGTACCAATCCATCTTTCCTAGACTATTGGCATTCCAAATAGCATTAATTGCTGACCATTGCTACTGGAGTTAAAATGTAAACTGTATGTACAGGGTGAAAGTTCAAAAGTCCAACAAGGGCATCTATATTCAATTGCGAACAATGGAAATACCGGTCATTGATCGGACGAAATAATATTGTGCACATAGCTGTTGGGAGTTCTTCTGGGCATGATGTCACACACATTGTGACAATCTTGAACAAACGAGTGTCGCAGTCATCGTGAGAAAACCAATACATCTCTTGCTGGTAATATGTCTGTTTACATCCAATATAACAATCTCCTAGCAATACCATCCTATTCTTAACAACTGACAGTCAGTAATTTACGGTATATTATATGAACCCAGCATTCTCTTAGTTAGTATTCTTGAATGAGAATGACTTAAATTAATTTCTAATTTCTTTGTACTTGAATACTTCCATCATGTAATGCCTCTACGTTGGTTGGAATTTACCAATGCCAGAACAAAATCATGGAGGTTGACCTCATTATTCTTTATTTTAGACTTCAGACCTCAAACTACAATTATAGGAAAAATATGATGTTCCTTAGTAGCATGGTCGGCGTTCAAAGGGTTCATTTCAAACTGGAAGTTTGACACGGAAAACACCCACAGTAAAGGATTTCTATAATTGGTCCTTTGAAAATTAATTCCAGTAAACGTATATGTATAGGCGGCAGGTCCCCATGGTTCATTGAAGACATGATCTATCCTGTTCGTCGCTCCCGCTTGATCAAACGAGTGTCGCAGACGTCATTATGAGAAAACCAATGCCTCTCTTCTTGTTAATCTGTCTGTTTATGTCCAATATAACATTCTCCTATCAATACCGTCCTATTCTTGACGAGCAGACGACTGTGCCCAGTAGATTTCCGGTAGTATATGAACTCAGCAGTCCCTTTAATTAGAACTCATAACGACGCGTTAGTCCAGGCATGGGACTCACGGCGTGGGATCAATACGGGATAGCGTCGTGATGGATAAACTACGCCACTCCGAATCCTGAGCACAGATTTCAGCGCGCTAAGCGACGCGGGGGAACACAAAAATACCGATCGTTCAATAGAAAATCTATTCATTGGAACAGTCGCTTCGTTTATTGACGACGAAGCATTTTCTTCGGAATCTAGTTGGACATGAAGCGGGCGTGTTCGATTGTCGATCGTTGGAATGTGAGTTTGAACACGTGATGTGATGCAAATGATTCATGTCTGTGAGATCAAATGCCATTTGGGAGTTGGTCACGACTAGGTTCACACGTGCTTTTAGTTTTTGTGGATGTTTTATCTCTTAACGTGTGTCTTCTAACCCGGTTTACTGATTTGAAATTGGATAGTCAACATAAAAGACCACGTGGAATTTAACATGGATAAATGTGGAGTTACTTCCGGTTAAACTCAACACGTGTGGAATGGATTATTTTTGCAACGGACAAACACGACGGATTTCTTTATAAACACTCGTGCTGACCGTTCTTCCTGAACAAAGCTTTTAATCAGTGATAAATTTACACAACTACTGTTGCGACAGTACAAGTTGGTTTTCGGGTCAACAATATATGAACAATTGACCACGCGGAAGATTAGCGAACACGTTTCAATGTCCATGTTTCAATTTCGTTCATTTTACTGCCGTTAGTGTTGTTATCAGAATTTGGTAGTTTTGACATAGAGAGTTGCTGATTTCGTGGTAGGTGGTCATCATGATGGATGACATGGACGAGGATAAAGAGATTGAGTTGACGATGAGAAATATGTCTCACTTGTCTGTGGACGAGTCAATGAGGCCGCGGGCTCACTCGGATCCTTCCTTACACATCGAAGCTGCTCAACTTCGAGGATTTGAACTCCCTGAAATAAGAATTGAGGATTTTTCGAGCAAGGGTCGTGGTAGTATTGTAACTCACGATCATCGCCTACTAAATATAGCTTCGGCGCCTCTACGACGGCGTTCTTATGGTTGCCCACAAGACTTATTCATACAACGTTCAGAAAGACCTCCGACCCCTCCGCCTGATTTCCATGGTAACGGCTTCAATTTTAGCAGACGATACTCAAGTAGAGAAAGTATATCGTACATTCACCATAAATTGAGTAAACTCTCCGAAGATAAGGCGGAAACGGACGAAGATGATATAGACTCAACGAGTGACGCTTCTGCTGTGATTGATGGGGATGACCTAGACATTCCGAAAATTACAACCACGGGGACGGCTACCGGAAGTTAACTCCAAATGGCCTTTCGCGTGCAAGGTATGGTCATGTTACACTTGTATATATTCATATTTACATACCAGTATTATTGTCTATGGAATGATGTGGGCGTATCTACGTGCTATTTGGTTCCACACAGTGGGTGGTGTATATATCCTACTGTGCCTACACAACATATTGACCAGGTTGTCTCATTGTAACTGGCTACCAAAAAGTCACTCTATCACCATTTATGTTTGCAGAACACGAATCAGATTATATCTTGATGTTGGACAGACATTTTGTCATATATTTCACATGCACATTCATTATTTCATTAGGGCCTTTTGTTCTATATTAGGCTTCTGATGTTATGTAGAAATTGTTCAATATATCTTATCTTATAGTTTTTACCTCGCACTACTGGAATCACTGATTTTATTGAATTGCTGAAATGAAAAATGTAAACATTACCTTTTAAATTTATAAACCCTTGTTATTATAGCCTAGACTAGTTTGGCAATACTGAAGGTATCCCAACCTGTCATGTTTCGTATATGACATACTGTGCAATGCCTGGCGATGTCACATATATCTAAGGGGAACCTCAAAGAACAATAGAAAAGAGAATTTATTCTGATGTTGTGACACCGTTAATTGAGGTGCACACAACTTCCTCTCAAATCTTGTGACATCATCAGGGATTGCACACATGCCACCAAGCACGAACAGTGGGGAAACCTTCAATGTTTCCAATTTGTTCTTTTATTTATTATAAAAAGGATATACACGGCCAGATGCTGATAGCCCGTTTATTGTATACACGCGTGTATATATGCACAGTATATAACCGTACTAAAGACATGCGTGCTTTTGTCCGTATGTTTAGCCAGTTTGGGTGTGCCGGTGGTTGATTGTATAACCTGCTGGAAACATGTTTATGTCTTTTGTCGGGTCCATGTTGCTGTTCGAGTCAGATGTTACGTTTGACCTATGTCTGAAATAGACGCACTTTTTATATCAGAATTTGCTTTCAGAATGTTTTGATCGGAGACTAAACTGTTAGTTTCACCGCTATAAGAAATTCACACTAATAAACTCTGTTGCCGATCACGAGGTAAGGTCGTGCAGCCATATACGGCAATAGGTGCGTTGTCAAATGGATACGGACGACCGATCTTCCAAAACGCGACATCAGTATACACAGTGTATGGTTTGTTGATACTAAATGCGGGGCGTGTTTTGCATGTGTATATTCCGCATATAACCACATGTAAAATACACAAGCTACCGGCATCTTGCCTACATGTATTTATATAAAAAGATATGTAACGTTTTATATGTTACAACTTACATTTTATTCATTTTTATAATCCGTGATTCCTAGGAACTGTGTGTTTACTTTTGAATCTGCATCTCATCTTCGGCTTATATATTAGTAGTCACACAAACGTTAACAATATCATGAGTGCGTATGCCTACAGTTGTAGTTAAATACAATATATATACATTCTTATTTGAACTACAGAAAACGTGTTCTGCTTGTCCCGCCATTCATTGCTCAAACATAATTTGGAGCTGTTGTCATCTCCAGCCTCCATTCAGATTCACCAAGCTGTTCTATTGGTACATATTATAGGTACATGAGTGTATGGTAGTAGGGAAGTACTCATTCGGCTTACGGGAAGTGGCGTTTATTGGAATATGTCGAACTCAATTGGAAAATTATTATCTTTTATATTCGAGCTCACATTCTGACATAATAACATTATGATATAACACTATTGAAAAGTAAGCCAGTGAATGACTATTTGATTGTTCTGTACTCTGATATTGTGTGTCGAAGTTTCAAGTTTATACTTCCATTAAAATATCTTGATGACCAGAGGCTAATCCACAAATGTAGACTCAATTATTGGGATATCAGGTATCTGGACCAAACAATCAGTATCAGAATACTACTATTCATTGGTTCTCTCATTAATATGTTGACTTCAGATAAAAAAAAGGAACCATCTTTTATTGGTGGAACAATTTGCGAATGTGTTCTTTGATGACATTGTCATCAACAATGCAACCTATATCAACTGTTACCCATTGTCCCCATTCAAATAGATGTCACAGTAAGAAATATTTTATTTCAACTATCTACAATAATGATCTATAATACTTAGGCAAGATGCAATCAAAAGTACTTGAAAACTTTCACCAAATACAATATCTTGGCTTCTAGAATTATTGATTACAAACACTTTACAAATAACTAAATATGTAATCATTACAATTACAATGCAAACACACAATACGATTTCCCAATATCTTAACAATAATGCGTCAACATCTACCAGAGGGTACCAGTCATACCTCCTTTCTGACCATGTAACCGGATGTATACCAGTCTGTGGTTTTCTATTTCGATCCCGATCCCGCCAAATTCAAATTCCCTATGTGCTTTGAGAAGAATTTTCTCAAAAAAATTGAGATTTAGAGTGGTACAGTAATGCCCTAAATAATCGACTCCATAACCACAGCAGAATTGTGGGTAACTTTTCAGGATTTACTCGGAAATATGGCTTGTTGCCATTCGCCGGAAAGCTCTCCCCGATGAATGGCAACAAGCCATATTTCCGACTAAATCCTGAAAAGTTACCCATAATTCTGCTGTGATTATGGGGTCGATTAATTACGGCATTACTGTATGTCTTGTTGACGAATTTCGCATGCTACTAATCAAAATGGCAGCCAATTAGAATGCTTGTGTTTCACATGACTGATTGTTTGCCGCGCATGCATGTTGTTGTCCATGTGCGTTTAGACATTTGTGTTGATAAAATAACCGGAGAACCAAAGCAAACCATTGCGCGAAATAGTTCATTGGTTCTAGTGAGACTTTTCAAACTTAATATACAAAATTACACATACTGTCTTCAATAGTGTGTGTACTCGATATGAGCAACATGTGTCTCTATTCGCTTAGTACATGTATATGTATAGTAATATCGCGGAAGTCCACACTATGTTGGGAAAATGTCAACGGCGGCAGCGGTCTTCTCAAGAGGCACTAAAGGGGTTACATCCTGCATGGAGTTTGATCATACGCAGCTGAGTCCCTATGTGAATATTTTAACCACATTTTAACCTTAATAAAAGCATTGGTTTCATAACGGCGAGACAAGACGGAGAAGCTGACTATGAATAAATTTTGCTCGCTCGACTGTCATTTATCGTGATTTGGTATATCATAATGAACACGAATCAGCACGAACAACAGTTATGACAGCTTGACTCTAGTAATAAACACGAAAGAACAAAGACAGCCTAGAAAGTCGTGGTTTGAAACTCATCACAATGGCAACGAGGCCTCTCAGTGCACTAGATAAGCTTATTATTCAATTTGATACAGTACGAGCGTCAGCGCTGAAGGATAGAACGAGAGGCGTATCGACAAACCCGGTAATATACATGTCGTTCGGTTTAATAAACGCCACCCGTCGCAGAATCTGGGGGGGGGGGGTTCAGGGAATATGAGCAAACGACAGACAAAGGAGTTGATGCTACAAGTGAAGAAGAGGTCTTATTCATTGGTGGGAAATGTTTTGATACTAAGTTCAAAGGCCAAAGGCCGTTTGTTGAAGCGTATTATCCGAAACATTTCTTAAGGGAAGTACTCGTCCATGGGTATTTAGTAAAGACAGGGTAATATGGACCAAAAGCCATCGACAGAGTGCTAAATGACACGAACCTCTGTAAAACCATCATTATCAAGAAGAACATGAAAACTATACACATATAATACATACTTTGTGTGTTACAGTAAATTTGTGTTTTCACTATACGCTTACTGTAAAGAGCACTAGCGTTATCAAGTAAGACGATTGAATCATGAAAGTGAACTCAAGAGGTATTACAGATAACTGAGATATTTGACACAACTCAGCTTTTCAACTGAACGATTGAATTACAATTGCCATTGGTGATGTTTGTTGAAAAAAGATAATGTTTACATACCAATGGTTTCAACATGCAAAATATCATTATTGGCCAATTATTAAAGATGGTCTATCTCTTTATAACCACGTGTTATATATTTTCCAGGGTATAAAATATTAGATATGAACCGAAGACCCCTGTTCTGTGGATTAATATTGATTAGATTTCAAATATTTTCTGGTATAAACATGGATGATATCGTTTAGCTAACGATCAATAGTGGTTCCTATTAACAAAGACCAGAAATTTTAATGTGTAATTTTGTCACAAATAAACGTTTGTTTTACTCAGTATCGCTTATAACTATGGAATAAAACAATACAAACAATCAGTCTGGGATAATTGACGGTGCATAGCGATGTGCAATTTATCGATTGAATAGTTTCCGGATAAAGGTCGTCAATTCACATTTACCATTTTATACCCACGAAACTATTTCAAATTTGTTATATGAGATATTTATTCATCAATAATGAAGATAATAAGTGTGAAATGTTTTTCACGTACTTCTAAGGTTGATTCCACAGTTTTGTGAAATTTCATATGTACCCAGTGCAAGGACCTTGAATTATTTTAATCTCGATGGATATATACATATTTAACAATTCCACAGAAACGTGCACGTGTACCAACACAATGCACGAACCTTTTTGTTTGTTTTACTTCCTTTTTTTACTACGAACGATATACACAATCTGACAATAGCTTCGTATTCTAACACAGCGCATCATTCATCGATATATATTAAACCAATACTATACCACCCAACGCAATGTGATTGAGAGCTCCGTCCCAAACATGTAAATACAGGTAGATACTAGATAGACTGGCAAATTAAGTGGATTATTGATCATTTGCTTAAGTGGATTAATGCATGTCAATAACTCAGCACGCAGCTGACAAGTCAGTTATGGATCATCGTGGGTGCCGCAAATGGATGGCGGGCTAATAATATTCCCGAAGAGAGAGCGCTTCAGATGAGTACACCTGGCGTGAGTCGTCTTTGAGAACACAGTAAGATCCGATTCATCATGTCCAGTTTAATCTTTCCATGACTGGAGCTTCCTTAAATATTGCGAAAACCATGCGCCAATGCATTCTCTGATATGTGCGAGTCCCATATAGGGACCATCGCATATATACGAGAGTAATTTAGCCTAACGATGTTTACCTTGACCTCATAGCCACTGCATTCTCTTATATATGCGAGCCCCCCCCCCCCCCCTATGTGACACTAGCATATATAAGATAATGCACCGGCACAGGATATTTAATACTGAACCAGCGCAGCTCTTGTCATGAGAAGGTTAAACAGGAACATGGCGACAGGTGGTGCATGGTTATCTCACCCCCCCCCCCAGTTTGTTCACAATTTTCAAAAGTTGGGAATTGCATGGACAATATATTATAGTCAAGTAGTCAAGTCCTTGGAATTAACCCTTTCTATAACCCCACTCAGTTGTAAGAGTATATAGTAGACTGGTCTAGTATATGCATCTGGAGGGGCGTTCAGGAAACAAGCAGACGACAGATAATAAAAGTGCAGAAGGACTCCTATTATAGGATGGAAATCTTTAGATAATAAGTTAACCATTTCTATACTAAATTGACTCTCCAAGTTCGTTGACAAGTGAACATCTGTTATTAATTTGGATGCACGTTAATGTGTTAAAAGCGGACAACAGATCCATAACAGTGCAAACTGAGTGAGCCCAATGTATTGAAGGAAATGTTTGGATAATACGTTCAACAAATGACCTTATTATTTGACCATTTCCTATGGGATAACTACTCGTCAATGATAATTTATTATAGAAAGGGTTAAATAAACGTTTGTTGAACTTATCATCTGAACATTTCCTGATGGATAACTACCCATCGATGAGTTTGTAGTATGGAATTGTTTAAACCAAAATGGTAGAGTCCTATTTTGTAGTAATATATCGGTAAGCGAATGGGGAAAACGATGTTGATGATCGTACCGCAACTGCATGAGCTATATATATCTGAAGATAAACTGGTGCAACATATTAGATGCCAAAAAGATAGTATAATTACCACGCAAATCTCAGTGAGAAATCACAGGCTGCAAGCGCCTTTATATAATTGAATCAAAGTGGAATCCCAATTATAATGTGTGAACTTTAACCTAAACCATGTCTCGAGTAAGTAAAGTAATAGAGTTTAAGTCTGATGGAAATAAGAGTCATATTCCTATGATTACACTGGCGAATGAATTCCGCCACGATTCATTCAGATATTAGGATGCAATGTCTCCAATCCAAGCGACGGATGTTATTGTGGCAGAAAAACAAAGCGACCATTTCAAATTATACCCTCAACACTGGGGTTTAAACTGGGGATCCCGAACCGGGCCTAACTGTTTTGTATAAACATTCTTGTTAATATATATAAAACAGCCACTAACTATTAAGACACTCAAAGAACTTGGAATCCATTGGTACCTGAATCATTGTTCTTTGAGCATATTCCGAGACTAGGGACCTACGAATATTCGAGATTCCATTCGATGTCGATATCGGTCACCCGATTCGAGGTCGACACCGAATCGGTCCGCTGATTCGGATATTTCCGAATCGGCGTGATTTTGGTTTGTCTCGTTTTTGTGACTAGATAACACACGACAAAGCGCCTGGAATCACAAAAAATTAAGTATAAAGTGATCAAGTTAGGCAACGTACATGTAGGTAATTTGAATGTACATATAATCATGTATCCCATTCGGAATTGACGTGCATTATGCAAATGATGTGCTTAGACCGCAACACGTGACAGTGATCAATCGCTGCATACAGTTGTAAAACGGGCGGCGTTCGTTGTATACAACTATTCATATTTGTTCAAATCGCCATCAACAGAAGGAATATTAAAATATATATAGTTTTGTCCATATGCCAAACATAATCATCGCGTAAATAGTATATTGTCGTCAAGACGTACGATGGTGTACGTAAACAAGAACGGAGAGCCTGCTCGTGTTACAGAAGTTTTGCTTCTGTTTACATAACACAGCGCAATTCTATTGGTTAATCACACACAAATGATATAAACGCTCTTTCTTTTGTCCATATAAGGAAAACAGTAACAAATAACGCTCTTTATGTTTACCATATCCGAATCTAAACAAAAGCCAGGTTCTGTAACGTTTTCTGCTTTTGTTTACATAACAAAGGAAAAACATTTGACAATAACATACTGTTTGTGCCATATTTCTGATTGGCATAAGAACAAAGTATGTCTATATTTTACTATTATTTCTGTTTATGGCGGTTTTTGACGGAGGTGAATATACCCATGCACCGCCAACGTCGCCCGTATCTTTAAACAACACGCTTTTATGACTTTTTGTGAGTACTCGATCTTTTTTAACATAACAGTACATTCAAAAGCCGGACGTCAATGACAGATGAAACGGTACACGGCGTGTCCTTATTTTCTAAATATCCAAATCCACCGTTCGTCATTTAATTGTGGTTACGTCGCAAAACCTGAAAGGTCTAAATTATATCGTAATCGAGTTGATGGCTCGAGTCATAGACTCTATTTAATATAATTTTCATGTTGATATATGCGGTTCTTTTGAGTATGGGTGTGTATTCACTATTCAGCATGCCTCATCGACTCAAATTAATTCATTTGCAGCATATTTTCCGTTGATAGAAGTGAAAGGCACATAATACATGGTCCTATTCGCGCGCATCGCCATTTTAAGCCTCAATATAAAGATAAGTTTAGCAAATGATGCATCGCTTCCGAAGCATTCTGGTGATCAGAATAGTTCGAACAATTCTTGATATACTAATTACCCAAAAGCGGTATATAGATAATAAAAAGCGTTCTCAATGATGAGGTTTTGTTGTCGTTTTGACGTGTTCCTACATGTTCATGTATGTATTATTTTGTGGATTTCCGCGATGCCTGTGTTATACGGATGATTTTGCAAGTATTTTTTCTATTTCTTTTTCCTAGTAATCGGAAAATTAGCTTTGGAACATTTGACTTATTTGTGTAAAATCGGACATGGCATCTTTACACTCACCCGAATAGCGCGATAAAGCTGCTACCACAGACCTACGACTTACGGGTTGCGACTTATGCAGTTAAGGGCAACTATTTAAAAACTTTTTGAATCGGATGTGTTTAACTCTATCAGTCGCAACCCCAGTGATATAATTATGGTCTGAAGTGTTGCGCCTACCGATAACCCCATACCGGTCTTGACCGCATGCGTTGGCCGCATGCGTCAGCCGTAGATCTGTGGTAGCAGCTTAAGAAGAGAAACGGAGTGACATTGACACCATCCAGTCTCGTCATTTCTTGCACCTCGTTAAACCGATAAATGTCTAGCTAGTAGCATTTCTCACTGTCGTGACAGTTCCTCATAGGGGTTTTAATACAGACTGTCTAATGTAGGGGTTTTAAGAACAAACAGCTCATAGTCTAATTCCATAGGGATGTCGCGAAACCCCTGATTACGTTCGCAGCAACATAAATATGTCACGATGATAATTAATTGTAACAAGAATTGAAAGTGTACAATTGATTTCCACTTTTCACGCCCAGTATTCAATGGCACGTAGGTAGCATATTTACGGCTGTTGTTACATTGTGTATGAAGTTGTTCGCGTGGCTGCAGACAATTAAAAGTCTGAGGAAGGCATGTCAATGGCACTGACATTAACCACTGTGTCGACGCGCGTGTATCGACCGAGCAACCTAGTGTGGTTTAGAAGTATGTGATATTGACCACCCAGAGCAAGATTAAAGGTACTTCAGGCATTCGAAGAGTGTTCACGCGGCAAAGCATAACTTGTATAAAGGTCTGTTAATCAACTATCATCAACAAGGACATGGAAATTATGGATCGACTTCGTTCTTAGTTTCATTATTACGCCATATGGGTGTTTACTGCAACGCTGATCTAGTCGTGACAATGGGGCGATGGGGATATCTAGCATGACAACACATTTCATGTTTCATGCGATGCGAGTTATTATAGGAAATTTCAGTAAGGCTGATCTGGTCGTATCTCGCAGGACAACATATTTCGGGTTTTCGCAGATGTGTATTCGCGGATGTCTCATTGTTGCAGTATGTAACTTTTATGACCGCGTTATAGCAACACTGCATTGGGTTCTGTTATAAAATACTAGCCGCCAAACACACCTTCCGTTATGATGTCACGTGAGAGCATTAGCGATACAGTCGTGTGCAGTAGAAAAAAATATATAAAATATATATAATTTGGAATCCTTTTAATCAGACTTCAGTCAGGCCTCAGTCAAGTCACTAACAAATCATAGCAACACTGCATTGTGTTTTTATATAAAATACTAGCCGCCAAACATAGCTTCCGTTATGATATCCGCGATATTAGCGATACAGTGTGCAGTAGTCAACATTCGTGTTAGATCAACAACTTAAGACACTTCGAAATAAACACAGGTATATATTCTAGGGATACGAAGAACTCATATAGTAGATATATTCACATGCACATCTAAATGTGCAGAATCGGATTTTTCATTGCCCATGACGACATGCATTACAGTCCATATGTTGTCCACAGGCATTCTTGACAATACATGATGTTAGGGGACCTAAAAACATAAAAACAAATCGCCTTTCTTATTTGCAGTCGCATTTTGTAAGGTGCCCATGGCTTTCGCGAAGTAACCCATGTGTAATTCCTGATAAAACTGCATTTGACCACACAATCGGTGGATATACTGAGAGCATATCCCGTTTGTTCATGGTCTGTTCGAGGCATAAACTAGGTATGGTGTTCAAAAGCAGTGACAAATGGTAAAGTGTCCCAGGCCCAGGCTGTCGAGAACCAACCCATCCATATAATTAGTATATTTCCGGATAGAACTGTCTTTTATTTGTCTACACCCTCAGTTAATATTTAAAACATATCCATTCATGTTGTGGTGTGTTCAAGGCTTCCAACAGGATAGGGAGTCTCGAAAATTGAATATTGGCATTTCTTATTTTCCAGCCGCTTTTTGTAAAGTATCCCATGATTTCGGTAACGAACCCATCCATACAAATTATCTATCTCTAGACAGAACTGTCTTTTGTCCACACCCTCAGTAAACATTGAGAGCATACCCCTTCATTTTGTGGTGTGTTCATGACTTCATATAGGATAGGGGGTCACAAAAACAATGAAAATTCGCCTTTCTTATCTGTCGGCCTTCGGGAATATAGATACATTTGTCCCACGCCATCTGCTAAAGCATATCACTTCAGTTCGTGATGTGTACATAACTTCAAATAGGGTAGGGGTACCAAAATAACACAACGCATGTAGCTATTTGCCTGGCTGGCTAATAGACCTTTCCCTTGTTAGTTTCTCGCTGATATTGATTGTGTCCAGGTACTGTGGAAGCATTTGTCAGCGAAAATAATTCCGCGGTCGTTCACCCATCAATTAAATGACCATTTCATCTAATGACTCTGAGCAAATGACAAGATGATAAATCCCGACAACCAACAAATATGAAACTAAACTTGCGTCTGGCTGCAGTATTGGATGTCACCATGGTTATCCGAAAGTAACTGAGATTATCGACGTAGCATAACATGTTCATTGCTCATCGAATCAACATAAATGGAATGCCAGACATTATAACTAAATCAGTTTTCAGCGCGTTGTTTGCTATATATATATAAATACTGTGGGACAGCAATTTTCCCATAACGAGCTACGAACTTTAACCCACGCTATATATCACCATTAGTACTCAATAATCACAAGGTTACTCTGCCATAAACTAAGGATGACATAAAGATAGAACATTTATGCAGAGCCAGTTAAATTGGTCATTCGTGTTGAATTCTGATCGGAAAATCTTGCCGTTTACGCATACAATAAATTTCATAAAAAAGCGTGACGCTCTCTAACTGAAATCCCACTATAGCGATTCATCTTGCATACAATTTGAGCTGCCAATGGAACATTTTGGTATGAATGCCATTTGGTCGATATAGAATAACTAATAAGGCATACATGTGTTGAACTAACATCAGTTTATAGATTGCTCTTATATGGGAAATAAAAAATGACGTTTTCGTGGTGCTTTCGATTAAATATCCGTTTTTTTAATGTTACCATGCATGTTAAAGTCATGTACACTTATGGATACGCATGTGACAAGTAGAGTACCAAAAATATTTTTCCAGTTTCAACTAGTATACACATTATATGCGATAAATCAACCGAGCCCAACAACGGCGTTCTCAACGGGGTTGTGGTAGGATAAGTTTAGTCGCATTGCCAGGATAATAAAGGAACATTCCAAGCAGTGCCGTACATCATGATAACTGCAATGGCAGTTCTTGGGGAATGTTTTGTGTAATGAATGGTGGCCTTGGTCAACAGCATTTCCATACACTACAAAATTAAGAAATTTCGATAAAAAAAATACCTGGCCTTGTTTTCAATGCAGCACACAATGTCATTTATTTTATCATTTTATGTTGGGGCAATACATGATTGACAAATTAAGTTCGAAAGGGGCAATGTCAGACAGATTTAACTTGATGATAACGTATTTTCCATCATTTTCGGCGTAAAATGTTCCTCAAAATGTTGCCATGTTGTATAATGCCATTTTCGGATGACAAGTGTGATGCTGATTAGAAATAAATATGTCCCAACTTGTTTTACGCCAGCGCGGGGTCAATTCACAATTTTCTAACTAAGCCGCTCTACTATTAGAAGTGTGTGATCAGAAATACACGAAAATGATACTATAACTCGGTCGAAGTTCCATACACTTGGCGAGATGCAGCAATCAGGATATGTGTATTTGTCGCTCCCATTCATACCGAATCGCTAATATTATCCAATCAAGGCGATAGCAGACATGTCTAGGCACACGAACATGTAACTTATTGCCATTGCCAACGAAATTTCGCCTACACGAAAACTCAACCCGTTTAGAAATGGTATGCCCAACGCGCAGCTAAAGAATATTGAAGCAAAGAAAAATAATTGAATCTTTTAATATCTGAATAAGTGACTAACGCTATGAAGGCAGTGTGACAATTGGAAGAGCTTATTTTGATAGAAGCATATTAACCGCTCGACTGCTAAATGACGTTATGACGTCATGTGCTGGGCTGTTGACGTATTGCCATTTTCCAGTAGAAAAATATAACGCGGGAATATCACAAGAACCATAAAACTGACTCAGTTGAAAGGCTATTATCGTTAACAATCATTCACTGTTCGACACTTTGAGATACAGTTATTCCGATTGTGCACCAATCTCCGAGTTCCAGTTATGTATAATGAGTTATGTATAATGGCCTACTGCTGGTGTGCTGAAGTAGGTCCGCAGTACCTACGGACCATATACTGAGCACGCGACGTGCACTTTCACATCCAGTCAGTCATGACTATATCACCCCTAACAATATTCACATATAGTCTATTAATAATATATTTATTTGTAATTGTACTTTCCATGTTTGTATATTGTAAATAAAATTATCCTATCCTATCCTATCCATCCGTAATAGCTACGGACGTCATATAGCAGCGAAGAGGTTTAAAAGCGTATTGGTGGTCTTAGCTTGTCCTAGCTCATCATCATCTATTGTTTACACGTGTTTGTACACGTTAGTTTAAACATAGTTTATTCTCCAACACAATTCATTACATGTTAATTTACAAATTATATATATATGTATATATAATAGATAAATTTCACTCTGTTCCATTCGCATATAATTATGTATATATGTATAGATATAAGTATTTGGTTGGAAAAGGAACGACAGTAAGCGTGAGCTTTTTGTAGTCACCCCCGTACCAAGCGAAGCCAACACAGTATACGTGTTCGTTAATTATAAATCGTTTATCATATTAGTAGTCAGAAGGCGTGGCAGTAGGTATATGGTATATGATAGTTGGGGTGGAAATAAAACTATGTTTAGCGTTGAGCAGAACAGAAGAAAAACAGTGCGTGGTTGTGCGTTGTGTGCATTTTGGCAGAATGCCATAAACCGTGGAATGATCCCGACCGTTGCTAACTAATATGCTTGCGGAGTATTGTAGTTGTAGTGCGACTATACACGTGTTACATGAAGCTCACGTTGTGCCGATATCTATAAACGTGTATGCTTGGACCCGTAAAATCACATGACAGTTCCCATGCACCAAGTGCATCTCCATAGCAATACCATAGTAACACACGTTACAATTTGAACATTTTTGCAGCTAAACATGTCTTATACCGATATGAGTTTCGTTATTACAGGTAGTGATGACCCATATAGCCCCAACTAGATGACTGGCCCCAACTAGATGACGAAAATGGTCAACCAGTCTTTGTTTTAATTATATACTTTTCCATCTGCAGTCTTTTCCAATAATCAAGAGCAAGTAGAATATTGAAGAACACACCGGCAAAACACATCTATTTTTTTGCAATGGCAGATGCGATGTTTTCCTCGCCAAAAGCCAAATTCAATACATATTGAGTAAATGGGAACCTCCTGTCATTGATACATGCTCAATGTTGGTCCATTGCAAAAGCGCGAACATGTGTGGTATATATATAGCAATAATTTGTCTTTAAACATGGATTTCGAAAAAAAAGCTATATAAGGGCTCAGAAACCTCGTATCCTGGATTTATTTCGCGACCCCCTCCCGTCACTCTTAGAAAATGTTTCCACACGCCACAACACAATATGCAGCTATAGGAATATTAAACGCGAATGAAATTATCGCAACGGTTATTGCATGGACAATCTGCATGTACGATTGAGTTCATAATGTTGCATGGAACATTCACCTAATTGTTCAATTATGATCAGCCAATCCAAAGAGAAAACGGACAACTAAAGTGTTCGAGATTTCAATCTTTAATTTTCTACAACGAAATGTCTGCCTGAGGCAATGCACTGGTGTGCGCTAATCATTCTAAAACATGACACGAGTGCATCTCTTGCACGCAACACCTGTGAGAAAAGATACAAGCGGAACGATTGAAATTGATTTCTTATATCCGGGTGGCCGTTGTTGAGTTAGAATATTCAGAATAACTACAGCAGACGCAACCTTTGTATTGCCAATGGATCATATGCGCACGAACAATCAGACCTTCAAGGCAGACCATTAATCAGGACGCTGTAGACTATTGTTCTGACACGTTCCGTCGACCAAAGGAATAAGCTTACGTATTCTTGAATTTCCATTTGAAAGTGTATAGATCATACCCACAAGGAAGTATTGATCTGCCCGATGATCACTGCGTAAAATAAACTGTTGCTCCGCACTTAGCTATACAACTACCATTATGAAGGTCATCGTGTCAGGCCGAAACAAATGGAAGAGGTTAGAAAATAGAAAACGGTCTTAAAATTAAAATAAAACTTTCCACTAACACATCATGGTTGATTATTTCGAGTTGTTTCTGGAGTTTCTTGACAGTGAAAATTTCCCCAGGAAAACAGAATGGAAGAATTTAGTTAAAGGGAGGGAGGGTGGCCGGATATATAATGGTTCAAATTGTTCTATTTGCCTGGTCAATTCGAACATCTCACTCATTGACACGCCTGGCATATCTTTTCGCGGACTGCCATCGTCCGATATGACCATATAATGTTGTGTTTCATTTTAAGCAAAACTACATATACTCTGTATTCGATTTACAAGAACGAAGTCACACCGTTAACGTTTAACTGATGCGTTGGAATGTTGATCCATCATCGGAATGTATTATGGGAAAGTGGAAAAAATTATAGCATTGTATGACTTCCTTGCTTTGCTCTCTGTGGAAACGATCCTCCATTGGAACTATCATGTTATATGAACAAAACACATGTTGTCCATAACGTCGGAAGCTTTATTATCGATGGTTTTTTCTTTCCTCTACATGATTGCAAAGTTGTAAAGCACCAACCACCTAGGCCATACACATCGTGACTGATCTTGTGTCAGATATGAAATTTTCAAATCCCTCCGGAACCAGCTCCTATCACCATGTCCCTCCATAAATATATATCCGACGCTATGACTTCCCACGTTGACGTACCGTCCATAACGTATCATGGGAATCCACATAGTCGACGATTGGAATGCAACTCTTACACTCATAATATTTAATCTAATTCACACAGGATCCATGTTGCTATCAAAAAGATGAACTGGAACCAATTCGTATACATTTTCGAGGCATAGTTCATAGATATGGGAAACATAATGTCTGCCTTCATGTCGTCACAACTTAACTAAATGAGCTCTGAACAAGGTGTGAAATAGTTGAATATACAAGAAATATATGAATACTGCGTGGATTCGTTGCCGAAACCCTCGGCGAAACATGATTCAAAACCCACAAGCATGGGGCTTAATTACCACACGAAGCACCATAGCAACACGAAGGCTCGTATTCACCAACTGTGTTTATTTTATAAACCGGGTAGTTTTTTGGCAGCAGCTGCACGCATAAGATACCTTCGCTAGCGTGTATCACTCATTTTACACTGTCGCGATATCATTGACCCAATCTATCAGATTTGCCATTTGTGTAAAGACACAGCGTCATGATTATATCGCGAACAGTCACCTGATACAATCCGCATAGCGATAGAGACAGACCTAATCTTTCTGAGGAATGGGCGTTGCATATATAATAGGGCTGTTGGAAACTTCCTGCGTCCTTTTATTCCAGGATGTGGACGTTGATACACAAAATCCCGGTCGTTGCATCAGTGGCTTGTTTCGTTCCACGTGCTTTCCCATAGTTGCTCACAATTGAAATGAACCAAGCATGTACTTTGATACGAATGTTTTATGTAACCAGTGATAAACAAGAGTTGTCGATCTGAATATTCCCATTACGATTCTACTAAATTATATTAGATACCACACCCAATACGCGCAACAGGAATACGATTACATGGAACATATATTGTTCCTCACAAATAAAGACATGTATAATATGGTTCAACACTGAAAGAGGCTTCACAATTTTGGAAACCATAGCAACAAGAAGATTGTCATTAAACTTGGAGTTGACTCAACTAAGTTACGTGTATAGGGACGCCACACACAATATGTGCACCAAGAAAAATATCTCAATATAGGGACATTGCAATGAACATATATATTGTTCGCTTTATTAAAACTAAATCATGTGCACATATGGTTCAATATCGACAGGGGGCTTTACAAGAAACAAACATAACAACACGAAGATTCCCGTTATATATATGTATACGTTCGAGACGTTTGTACTATATTATATTGGATGCACCATACAATATGTGGAGCTTGAATAATCCACCTGGACTATATATACACCCAGTTGTTGAATACGAGCCGAAGAGTCAGATCGGAAACGATTCTATTCTATTGATGCCACACAATGTGTCCAACAAGAGAAAGAGCATAATACAGCGACATTTGTCTCAACGTAATTTTTTTTCATGAAACATAGTTTGCTTTCTTATTTTCACTAATAAATTCATGTACATATATGATCAACCGACATATGGCTTTATCACACGATATTACATAGCAACAGGAAGATTCTCTTTTCTGTCGGGGACGATCCAATATTATATTGATGCCACACAATATGTCCAACAAGAGAAAGAGCATAATACAGCGACATTTGTCTCAACGTAAATTTTTTTCATGAAACATAGTTTGCTTTCTTATTTTCACTAATAAATTCATAATTTCTGGTTATTTGTCAGACATAATTCACAATAAAGGTAGCTATTGTGACAATGGAGGTGACATTCATGGATTGAACTTATCTGACTGAACGGTGTAGAATAAATACAGAACACAACTTGCATCATAATCTCGAATCTTTTATCGAACTCGTTGCGGACGGCGCACAGTTATATTTCGCTCTCGCTACGCTCTCGCGATATATATCCTTGCGGCATCCACAACTCAATCGATAAAAGAGTCTCGATTAAGATGCGCGTTGTGTTCTGTCTATATAATATATGGATATTTTTTGTCAGACCGTACGTTGAAGTCATGAAACATGTTGTTTGCATTCATGTTTTCACAAATAAAATAATGTACAAATATGATAGAAAACTGACATGCGTTGGTTTTACAATTAAGAAACCATAACAACACAAAGATTTCCATCACGATCGGAAACCGTTCTACAAAATTATTGCGGATGCCACACACAATATGTGCATCAAGAAACATATAATACAGGGACAGTTGTCAGAAGGTAAATTATTTCATGAAACGCACATTTTTCCGTGTAAATAGAATTAGGTCCACATATGGTTCAAAACCGACACGATGGCCTTCACAAGAAGAAAACATAATAAAACGAAGATTCCCATTACGATTGGATACCACATACAATATGTGCAGCAACAAGAAAACGAGTATGATAAAGGGTGATTTGTCAGAGGCTAGTGGAATTATCCTGGTTTCCATCTCCAGTAACCAGTCACTAGCAGTTATCGTACACAGCATCTACATATTGGCCTTCCGCATTCAGAAACCAATTTTGTGTGCGACGATTTATTCTAAAGGGGACTGGCATCGATCGGCATCACACTCAATATCATGATGGGTGTTGGTATCAAAGAGTCGGGTTACTTTCTGTGAAATTAACGGCTCTCTGACGTATCGAGTCAATCAAACGACCGCTATTCCATAGAACAACACCATTCTTTAGATAATAAGTTAAAATTGCTTGTAAAATAATCATTGCGGGTTATCGGGGAAGCATAATAAACAATTTCTTGCAACTCAGGAGTGTGTAGTTAAGATTATATATACACCGGGGCTAAAATATGATCATAAATCACTCGTAAACACAGTTTTGCTGAGTTTGCGGAGGCAGGGATCATGGCGTCTCTGTCAGTTTCTGTTGGCAGTTTTGTTGAATTTGGAAAGTTGACATGCGTCGTGCAGTGTTTTGCATTGTTTCGAAGGACTATGGTTTAATATAAACATACGTGTTTAACAAAATGAACATGCATGCGCAAAACATTGTAGAGGGATCGACAGCCTGTTTATGAAGTAATGCTTGGAACCCCCATTTCCTGCAAGAGAAACGTCGAAGCAGTCCTGCTTAGGCATCGTTTGGAAAGCCGCGTTGTGGCAATACGTTGCGTTCGTTATAGTAGCACAATGGGTTGTCAGCGTGTTACCATTCACACGAGTGCCTGTTGCGTTTTAACGCAAAATTGTACAGCGAACCACGAAGAAAAGACAAGAAAAGAAACCCAGATCGAACCTGAGTCCAATAAAAGAGAAACAGACAGCAAAATGGAGATTGGTGATCAACAAGGTATGCAAGTGAAATGGTCATATGTGTTAATACAAAGACATGACAAGTATAATCAATCGACAAGACACCGCCTGAGGTGAAAATGAACACAGAAAGCTTAACGAAACCAATGACTATTATATATTTCTTGTCAACTTGCATTGCCTGAACGGTCTTTTATACATATTTCAAACTCATCTGACAAGGACTTGGGAGAGTCACAAAGCGTGATAAGAAAAGTGATCCGAAAGAAGTTGTATCAACAATTTCTTTTTGGAAGGGAGCGTCATAATAAAAGTCACGTAATGAAGATAAGTATGATATCAAAATCTATCAATTGGATTCAGATGCGATCACCCACACATTAATGGACATTCGAAAATCTATTTCGACATGGAGTGTACCAAATAAGTTCTCCCATTTAATATGAGAATGGAACTGAAACGTAAGAAAGCTGCGAACCAGCAATAATAATTTAATTTTACGAGGAAATCTCATTGTAGAACAAACTTATTTAACTGTGGTGACAAATTTGTACAATTTTTTTTTTATTTAAGAATATTGGGGACGAGTGACAGACACCTTCTCACAATAAATTATGGGGAAAAGAAAGCTTCCAATTGCAGCTGGTAACTTAGATATATGAATAAGTGCAATATTGCATACCAACCTATCTGTTTCGACTATTCTAATAATACCAAACCTGTCAACATTACGCACTTTGCATTATAAGTCCAGTAGCAATGTGCCAGAACTTAATGCTTGTTGGTTTCATAAACCAGCACCGATGGAAGGATACTGACAAGCATCACATTTCGTCCAGGGAGTTTTATCAGTCGTTGAACTTGTGCACGATTTGCCATCTGCGCAACACATATAGCGTTATTACGTAGAGGAAAGAATGACCACAACAATAGGTTTGCTTTTTCACAATAGTCACGATCTTGTACTTATTATTAGCTTTCCAATAGTTTGACCACGAAACAAATACACACTTGTGTCGGTCGCACACCACGTGCAATCACGACTAACTGTCACCTGAGGCTGTTTGTTTTTCATCTTGCCATTTAGAGATGTCAATGCAGGGTGTATCGTATGCCATCAGAGGGCGATTCCATTCATTACGCTCGGCTACATCGAGTAAATTACCCGTGGTAAAAGTGAATGGAATGATTTTTAGTGACCGGAGTAATATAAAAATAACATAGTTACAACTGCAAACAAAACATAAATTTTTATTCAGGAAATTTGACAAAACTCACACTGGGAGTGTCGAACAGACGAAGTTTTAAGTAAATGAGCAAACATTTATGATATTCACAAAGAAACTAACGAGAATTTTGAGTTTTATCGAACAAGCAAAATACCTAATTTTAGAACAACCTTGACCCTAAGTATCTAAAACTTTGGATAAATAATTTTAACTGTCATTTAATTGAATTATATATTTCTGATTTATATATTACATATTTATGACATATTATTAAAAATTTAATTCATTTAGTCAATTACATAAATATGACGTCACGTTACAATACTCTAGAAATTACACCTCCTCGGCCGTAGGTGTAGCAAGGGTACTCGGAGTATTTACGCTGAATTTACGCTCGATCATTCCCTTAATTGCCCATTGTAATTTCATTAGTCGTAGTAGTCGAGCGTTATGAAAGGAATCGCCCACAGAAGGCCATCCGAATATAACCAGGCAATCGCCTCGATCACTGGACAGCAGTCCCGCTAATCTGATAGACCTTATAATAGACCAGCATCGAAATAACGATACCGTTATGCATCAGATTTCGTCAATGGATTTGTATCATTTATTACCCACGTTGGACACGAACAGTAGCAATAGTTTCCATCGGCGAAATATAGTTATATATAGCGTTGTTACTCAAATATACAGTTGGATTTGCATACATGTATCTGTATGCACAATGATATGACCATGATGCCACAAACAATGGGTGCGAGTGTCACGAACCTTTCGGACTTATGTCAGCTTTACAATAAATTGACCCAGGCACCTTTACGCACTTGAGTCTGTCGAGCATCACGTGAAATCTTGACTGCATGAGTGTCACCTGACGCTGGGCTGTTTTTCAACTTATCATTTAGGAAAGTCAAAGCCCAGGAGGGTAGTATGCAATCAGATTGTCAACCGAAGATGAAGCAATCCACCCGATCCATAGGCAGCAGCTCGATAATCTGAGACCTTCTCAGAATCGATTGAATGAAGCTGGCATGTATCGGGTTTCGTCCATGATTTTCATCAGTTATTGCCCGCGTTGGACTTGAAAAGTAGATGATTTTCCGCCTGCGCAACATAGCTATATATCATCGTTACTCGAATACTCACAGTTGGATTTACATATATGTATGTATAATGATATATTTACATACTAAGTGTAATTATCACTAAATCCAGCATTCCTATTTGTCGGCGTCCACGTGACTATAGTTGCAATTATTTCTCGGTGAACTCGCAACAGGTCATAACTGCAGCCCCATAATTACATCGACGCGTAATGTTTTGGGCGCATTTGGACTCGCGCAGGATTGACTTAATAAATCATCATGTTTCAATATAAAGAACCTCGTTGTTCCTGTTAACTTTGCCAAGGGCGCTATGGGATATTTTGGGCTGGTTTTGTCACGATACACTTTCGATTTAAATACATTTACAAAAGTGGCTTTTTCGCTAAATGTATATAAATATAAGGATTAACTGTCATGTGGACTGTTTTTATGGAGAAATCCTTATATAAAACTGAGGCAAAGTATGCCACAAACAATGGGTTTTTAATCCGCAAGCGTCACTGCACCAAATTTGGAATTGAATTTCATCTTAAACGCCACGCATTTTTCATTAAATGTCTAGATTTACGGCATATATACGGATCGCGTGAATTTCCATAAATTTGAAATATACGTGGGATTTACGGGCATGTATTCTTCCACATTTACATGGAAATTACGCGTCCGTAAATCACACCAATATGTCACATTTATGAAAATTTACATGATCAGTATAAATGAAATGAAATTTCAAAATATACGTGCAATTTAAGCACCATTTAGAAATAACTCATTAAAGGATGCTTTAAATTTTGTGAAATTTACGACTAATTTTTATTCAAAATGAAACTTTTGCGGATACATTTATGTATACATCTACGTGCTCTTTACGAGAAACTTAATATATTCCAATGCTATGCATCTTTAAAATAAGATCCATATAATAGACAGCATACCCATGTGAACCAATCGCATAATCTTGGTGGTTAATGTAATATATTGATCTGACAATAAAGGGAAATATGTGAAGTTGGTACGATAAAATCATAAAATTGTTCCAAAAAAATAAAAATAGGAAAACTTCATAGTGGATATTGTCTGGAATATTATAGAAACTATATATTACACATATATACAAATTGCATAAATTTCTACATTTCTATAATTCTAAGTCTCACACAGCAAGCAGGTCCACTCCAAATTTGCGTGGCGCCTTTGATACTGACCGCTCTCCAAATCCGTGTGGCGCCTTTGATTGTACATTGAAATCGAGTCTTCATACACGCGTGCATGGTGGCAAACAAGCGGGAAGATTAAGTCTTTTCAAGTAATCTTTACGCCATCGATAGTCAGAGACACGAGTTATGTAACACGCTGTCAGTTATTACAAATTGCTTTTGCCTATTGTGATGTCAGTATATCGACGTTTACGTGCATTTACGCGGAGTCAAACTCTACGTTCAATGATTTTCCGAATTTTAGAATAAAAGACTCGTAAATGTGAAGCATATGAAATCGCGATAATTATCTGTAAACGTCACTTTTCTACCAGTGCGTCACGAACTTTCCTGGACCTATATCATCTTTCCAATAGTTTGACCCATGCGCCTTACGCACTTGGGTCTGCCTCACAGCACGTGAAATCGTGACTGAGTGTCACTGAGTGTCTGAGTGTTGTTTTTCTTGTTGCCCTTTAAAAATTTAAGGTATATACAGGGGCATCGTATACCATCGGAAGATAACAAGGCTGTCGCTCCCGTCGCTGTATAACGACCCGATAATCTCTTAGAGTGATTGATGTTTATCTCAACTCAATAGGGAAAGCCAATAAAGACCATGTTACAGTTCATTATACTGACATCGATCGCTGGGTCACTGCCACATTAGTTACATCTCACGTGGGATGATGTAATGGGTGTCAAATAGTCAAAGACCGCTGTGTCAGTTAGGTTGTCTTATAATTTAGGCGATATTGATACAGAATGACTGTTTTGTACTTCAGGTATAGTAGTACTTACTCTAACTATGAACCATTTGTCGGCGAAATCGTCCCCCAAATCGAACATAGATAACACCAGCGAAAATTAATCTAAGATGGGGCTCCAACGATCGTACGTAAGAATGTCTCGCACTTGTGTATCTATTTAGTTTAGCAAAGCGCCTGATATGCGCGTGTTCGCTGAGTTTATTTTGATTGTTACAATTATGTGACAGTTCAACGTGAATGAGTAGTGAGCAGCCCGACGATCTGAAAGAATTATTTATGTTTATCTCAACTCAATATGGAGAGCCAATAAAGACCATGTTACAGTTCATTATACTGACATCGATCGCTGGGTCACTGCTACATTAGTTACATCTCAAGTGGGATGATGTAAAATGGGCAAACAGTCAAAGACAGAAGCCCACTTTTTAAGTTAGGTTGTTGCTATTTGTGTGAAGATTGAAATGGATTGACTTCTTTGAACCACCAATCAGTGTGCGTGCATGGAATATTTCTGATTCCATGTCATCGACGGAGCCAACGAGATATCATTTTTATAATTAATGTGTGCGATCTCGATACCAAATGACTAGCCACTGTTTTGTACTTCTGGTAGTACTTACTCTGACTCTGAACCATTTGTCGGTTATAATCATCCACGAAATCGGACAGAGATAACACCAGCGTAAAGTAATATAATATGAGGCTCCAAAGATCGTATGAAAGCATTTCATGCATTGTGCACCTAATTCGATTAGCAAAGCGCCTGGAATGCGTGTGTTTGCAGAGCATATCTTGGATTATAACAATTATGTGACAGTTCAACATGAATGAGCAGGGAGCAGCCAGACGATCTGAAAGAATTATTTATGTTTATCACAACTCAACAGGGAAAGCAAATAAAGATCATGTTACTTATCATTATACTGACATCGATCGCTGGGTCACTGCCACATTAGTTACATTTCGCGTGGGATGACGTAAAGGTGCCAGACAGTCAACGATATAAGCCTTCTGGGTCAGTTACATGTTGGTTGTTGCTATTCGTGTAAATACTAAATTAAATGTGACGTTTTGAATCTCCGTATAATGTGGGAGGGTAACAAACCGTGCGTGCGTAGAATAGTTCTAAATCGATTTCATCGACACATAAAGCACGATTTCTTGTTTTATATTTTGTGTGATCTTAGTACCAGTTGAATAGATATATGATTATTGCCTCCGTCTACGGAGAGATTGAATCTAATACATTACTGTAATCATGCATAGAGCATATATATGTGTCTTAAAACAACAAGAAGAACCAGGTTTTAAAGGCGCTGGTGCTCAGGATGTTTGCATATGAGTGATAATGGGGGTAATATCAGCCATACATATATACGACCAAATATACTTTAAATGCCGAAGCGAGTATTTAGGTGAGAAACAGATTGTCCAGTGTCCAGAATATGTCAATTGAGTTTATGTCGCTTGGTATATGAGGCCGATATATAATCTGAAATCGATGTTCGACATAACACACACGTGCCAAAGATGCGAGGGTGTCGGAGTTTTGAAGCTAATACCAAAATATACAAATATTGTTAGGTTGTCCATATGTCATATATGCCCTGGTCAGTACCAGCAGAAATGATGCGGATATGTCTATTATCTGCTCGTGCATGGCAATAGCCGATCTTCGGCGTAAGGGAGTAGAAATCACATCTTGGGAGACTGCATGTCGCAATATAGTGTCACGACAACTCCTTGGTGATCAGAAGAGAATTGCTGACTTAAGTTGTTGCAATACGTTGTTTCGTTCAGCGGTATTGGCAGATTCTTTAAGTTTGTTGAAAAGACTGGAGCATCTTCCAAATTTCCAGCCGGAAACTGAATCATGAACTTATCCGAGGATCAATAAGTTGTGCTCAGATTAAACTGAATTTCTCCACTGTTCGGAGTATTTAATTTTCACAACGTTTTTGACAATAGTTTTTCCAAGAATTACGATTTGGGAAACAACCGTTTAGCAAAAGGTTTTCCAACTGCGACTCAAGGCAATATTCCTCAAGTTTAGGAAATATCTCCGCAACAGTCTGAATGTGTGCCTTGAATACGAACAATTTAATCCTTTGAGTGCCAGGGGCCGATCTCATCGCCCCTAAACCTACAAAAATAAGTCTGTTAAAGAATATAAGAATAAAGTATTAAAATTGTAAAAAAAAAACAAACAAAAAAACAAACAAACAAAATGTTAGGCCAATGCATTCTCTTATATATGCGAGGCGACCTATGGTCGACTCGCATATATAAGAGAATGCATTGGCACAGGGTATATGGGTTGATACAAAATCGGACCTGGCATTCAAAGGGTTAAGGAGAGTTTGTTTCTCCGGTGGAAGATGAATAATGCTTCCGAGAAAACATAGTTTACCTATGTGAATTACCATCTGAACTGGAAGTGTCCAGCTAGGGGCCAAGACTGAGTTTGGTAATTGCTCTCAAGGGGAGTGGCTGAGAAACTTTGCGCACATTCTCAATGAGCGCCCTATGACAGCGGCGGCGGACGTTTTGTTATCAAGAAAAGTTCCATTGCATCCGTATACAAAGAACTCTGGACAGCACAATAATCTGTATGATGTGACGAATCGTCAAAGGTGTGGCAGATTTGAGTTGTTCTTTGTCGGTAACAGAGAAGAATGCTTTCCGTATTTTCGCGGATACGACGGAGGCGAGACGAGTTGCTAGCGAACTTATTCTGGAACAGGGGCATGGCAAGCATTATTGACCTTCTTCCTGTCAGCCTCTTAATAGTTTCAGTGATCATTCGTCAATGGTGTAAGGGAAATATAATAAAAATGGCTTCTCAACACATATACTAGTGTATTGCACGTTCGGATGTGCTCGGAAAGTAATGGCGATCTGTTGTGGCATTAGGATGGATCTTGTTTTATTACAGCTGTTTAATTTGATATAGTGACTGTCAGCAGTTTGTTACAGCTCACCTGAGCCCGTCCGTCAACATCTTATCCAGAACCCCAACTTCGAATTGAGTCATATTTGGTGTGGTGAGTCCTTGGGTGACTGGGAACGAGTTTTAGTTCACCGGGTCAAATATGGGCAGAGTCAGGAACATAACTCTTTCCCTCCATAGTGTGCTAAGATTTCGTTACAAAAATGTGGACATTCATTGTGATCCTGTTTGAAATTATATAGTATTATATTCAAAGATGACTATATAGACTAGATATAACTGTGCTATTTGTGTTTGTTTGTTGTACCTACATCATGTAATATATGATACTAAGTGTTCATAGAACTCGTTTAATAAAATATATCAATTAATCAATCAATCAATCAATCACAAGAATGTTCATTTGAAGCATTTTTCATTTTTCTTTTGGATGGTAAGCTAAAATTGGAGCAGGAAATTTTCTAAAATGTTGTGTCAAATTGGACCAGGCGTCTTTAATAGATCTAATGCACAAAGTCTCCAAAGCCGAGGTGTACATGGATGCGCGCGATTGCTGGGTTTAATTTGAGTATTTTAATTTTCACTTTACAATGAACTTTCGGAGTGGACAGTAACTACATGGATTCGTGATGACCGATTACTCAGACAAAGACTATTGACGAATTTTGAGACTTGCGATGTATATATGTTGTGACCCTATCACAATTCAACAACATTCTTTGTATCTATTAGAGGGTGTGACTACTGAATTCCAGTTAACAGAGGGGTGGTTACTGATTCCATATAAGACAATATGCGAAGTAAATAGGTGTCACACTTCAATGCCGTCTATTGTCCTAACATTTCTCAATAATAATTTGCCAAACTATACATTAAGTGAAAAAGTCCTGATATATACATATTACTCTATTTTCCGACATAGTGGTGACACGATGCGATGCGATTGATATATGTATGCATGTCACGGACAAACTGGCACCCGATTAACAGAACTAGACAAAAAAAGTATAAAAATTCCATTCTAGCCATCAAATAGAGTAATGCCCTAAATAATCGACTCCTTAACCACAGCAAAATTATGGGTAACTTTTCAGGATTTAGTCGGAAATATGGCTTGTTGCCATTTATCAGAAAGCTCTCAGCCATATAATTCTGCTGTGGTTAAGGAGTCGATTATTTATGGCATTACTGTACCATAATGGGTCTCCATCAAAGTGGCGTGTATACAACACTTTTATTTGAATCCCGAATACCATTTAAGATGGGGGTATACATCCTGAATAGCCGCCAATATCGGATTATGATTCCCGCGTACCGCCTGAAAATGGCACGAATCCCACGTACCATTAAGGGACGTGAATGTCACTCTCCTATGTTGTTTGGCTATTGCATAATTCAACAGAATTATTTTACTGTCAATTCAATCTGTAAATCGCGAACATTAATGAGTCGTGATGCTAACCCGTTATGGAGGGGCAATAAGGATCGGGTTATCGATACATTCATTAATGTGCGATATCCCTCCCGGTCCGGTGACAGATTAGTCACATACGAATAGAACGCACTGTCGGAATGACACGGTTATATAGATAAAAAGCGACATGAAAGGAATTATTTCGATCTAATTTTCGCCGTCGGATTTATCGTTAGCAGAACGTAATGAAACCGTTGTTATAATGTCATAGAGCGCAAAAGGCGTTGTTGACGGATCATGAAACGCAATTTGTACGCTTAGCACTAAAGTCCAATCATGGTTACATTCAATTAAATAGTCACGTGACAGGATAAATATGGTGACTTCAAAGGGCTAGAATAGTATTGGAGAATCCGTGGCGTGTATTATATCTGATTGCTCTCGATTGCTCTCCAGTTTCTAATAATTTCTAGGGGTAATTTTCTTAGTATAAATATATCAGTGGTTTCTGATACATTGCGCGTGATGTATATTGCTAGAGGGTAAGCTATTGCATTGCAATAATGTGTGGAATTATACTCTTAACATGTATACTGTTTGATCAAATCCTATTTGCGTACAAAACCAATCGTCGTTGTTCCTCAACCATGTACCACATATTCGTAGCAACACGCACATGTGTGTTCGGTTGGCGGCATTCAATACGCTAGTTATATATGTCTAATAGACAGACAATTATAACTGTTCTGAGTAGCGTACGGATTTTCTCCTCGAGTGAGATGCGGATGGTTATTTTTACGAGGCGATAGCATTGACGCCATGACGTAGTGTGGAAAGTAGGATAACATCTTGAGAGTAGGATAACACGTTCGGTCTTCAGGGACGTAAATAGTTGGTGAAAATATAATAAAATATGCTATTTGACTTAACTAGCTTATTGTATGCATTACAAATCGTATCCCCACTCCCATAAGACTGAACGTGGAATCCTATACTATCAAGATGTTATCCCTACGTCATATTTTTGCGTCATTCGGTATCCTTTTGCGTTATTTTAACAGAGATGGCCGGTGATGTTGCAGCTTTAAACACGTACATGTATTAGGTCAAACCTCATTGTGGTCTGGGTCGTAACAAACTGGTAAAGAAAATATAATAAACACAACAGTTAACTGTTCTGAGTAGCATACGGGTTTTCTCCTCTCGTGAGATGCGAGGAATATTATCATTCGGCTTGGGCCTCGTAAACATAATCCTCCGCATCACACTCGAGGGGAAAAATCGGTACCCGACTCAGATCAGTTAACTAGAATAGTCTATTTATTATACTTTCATCAACTTTTTACGTCAAAATATAAACCATAATTCCACTCCCAGAAGATCGATATACAAGAGTTAACTGTAAGCAAGGATACAGAATGACGCAAACATTGACGTAATAACGCAATGCTGAGAGTAGGATAACATCTTGAGAGTAGGATAACACGTTAGGTCTTCTGGGAGTTGGTCTATGATTTATATTTTGACGTAAACAAGATGACCATATAATAAATATACAATATTTAACTGTTCTGAGTAGCGTACGGTTTTACTCATAGAGTGATATGCGGAGGATTATTTTTACGAGACGCTAGCTTAAATATTTCTAGGTGACGCCGACCGAGCCATGTGTTGATGTTATGGCACCATAACAGTTGGGGATACTGGTTCATCATTGGTAAAGAATGCAGAACTATTCAGCTAGTTGACTAGTGGTTCCTGCTGACCAAAAAATCATGCAGACCATATTTTGTATCAAATTTTAAGTTCGTTTAGAAATTATAAATGAAATTTTCTTGAACAAAAGCTGAACTTTCGTTTGTACCAAATGAATGAGTTGATGTGAGTGGTCGTTTTCCTTAAACAATGTGATACATTTTCTAAGCACTATACTAACTAAGACAAATGGTAAAGAAAAACAATCCTTAACTTTCCTGTACTTCCAAGATATTGTTAATTCTGTGGGCCTAAGATAGATGATTACAATCTGATTGTGTGTCACGAACTTGTATTTATTATACCATATCTATATCAATGTATTATGGTTGCAGGTAGATATACATATCTGTACTCTCGCTCGACAGTAAGCAAATTAATTAAACACTCACACTTAAAATCAGCTAAACAGTAGAACAAGGACACCAGTTCTTTGTGTCACTGTACCTTAATTGCCTCACACCTCGATGGATTATGACTTAACTGACGCTTGTGTAGACAGTAGAAATATATGTTTCTGATTCACGATTGAGCTAATTAGCAGCCCAGCCTGATGTGTGGGTCCATGTCAGGGATGGGATCAAGGAGAGGTGCACATTTTGATAAAAAAAAAACCTGTTCTGCCGCTGATTTCATCTAACCTGTATATAGTCACACCCGATGTACATGGCAGCTAAGTGCCACAATCGGAGTAGTAAATAGGGGTTGAGTGAGGAGCACCAGTATCGATAAACATTTTATCGCGGAATTCCAAATGAGTGTCGCCGGCTTCAATATACTTATCTGTAGTCATCTCCGTGATACGACCTAAGTATATAGTGCTAGTTTAAATATTCCTAGATGACGCCGTCCATGTGTTGATGTTATGGCACCATAACAGTTACTCATTGGTAAATAATACAGAACTATTCAGCTATATTGTTATGTACAGTTGTTAATAAACGGCATTGAACATTTGAACAGTGCTGCCTTGAGTAAAGGATTTGTAGAAACCATGTCTACAGTATCCACGATATTTATATATTGTCATCGCTTTATCGTTCAGATCACGTTCGTTTCTAATCTCTTATTACGTTCGAGTGCGTCAAACGAGGGGCAGGATTTACTACAATGTTATCAAATTTAGATCGAAATATTATCTGGAAGGTTACAGCGTATTTTTCCCCATGCCAAACTATTTACATCGATCTTCTTTGGATATTGTCGATTAACGTCAGTGAATATTACTTGATTGATCTAATTTGTTTTTCTTTCGAGATTTCGAAAACGGCGGCAAAATCGATGGAAATTCATGAAGGGGGAATGATTTGTAATCAAGAATAGTCCAAGTACTGTCTCTACTTCGATCATAAGTACCGTTACAAGAAAACGTGATCGTGCGAGACATTTTATACAACAATGATTACAGCTCTCTCGTGTCACGTTCATAAGAAATCAGAACTACGATGGCCATCGATTGACCATGAA
Organism: Siphonodentalium dalli; assembly: GCA_032622095.1. Lineage (NCBI taxonomy): Eukaryota > Metazoa > Mollusca > Scaphopoda > Gadilida > Siphonodentaliidae > Siphonodentalium > Siphonodentalium dalli. The sequence continues at coordinate 112,376,971 of CP136062.1, read as the reverse complement.
AAGGCTCCTGCCCATTGTATTTACATACAATTGCGTTCATTTGGAACTAAGTCTGTCCGAGCTTATATCACGAATCTCGTACGTCCTCTTACCACGTACTGGATCGTGGATGGCGGATATATTCCTATGAGGGATCAAGGACGTTAATACGTTTATATGGACATACTATTATGTATCCTGAACACAGATCCGTCATCGACACACAATCAATAGTTGTGGAACAACCGTCGAACATCATCGAAGAAACCATAATACACAGTGTTGAGTGTGATTAATCTGGGATCATCTGCAATCATGGCTCAGTCCTATAATTAATGTGTCCACTCTTGATAATGATCCCATGCGATCCTTGCCTATAGCTTTGTACACCACCGGCTATGCATAATATGGCCATAGACTGTACTGTGTGCCGTATATAGAGAATATGAAATGAGTGTTTCTCTCATATGATATTTATGAAACGAGTCTAAGAATTTTCAGTTTTCTCGAGCCTCTGGCGAGAGAAAACTGAAAATTCGTGACGAGTTTCATAAATATCATATGAGAGAAACACGAATTACATATTCTATTTATCATATGACACCTATAAATTGATTATGATGTCCAAAACGCACACAAATAACTAAATAGCTATATGACATCGGCAGCAAAAGGTTAATGTGACGTCACTTCATTGCACCGGAAGCCCAATTACACCTGGTGAACTAGCAGAAATAATATGCACGCGAAGATATAGTGCGCTATTCTGTTCGTATTTTGATTGATGCGCACAAATTTGACCTGCATTTAGTCAGAGATGCGGCTCGACCCCCGGCTGCCATTCAGCCAATCAGAACACAAACCAATCAAATTATCGGAAGGTGATATGAATTAGTAATTGATATGAAATTGATTTATGACATAGTTTCCAACGTAAATAATGATTGAGTCATATGATAAAATACAATACACAATTTCTAGCCAAACAGTAACCATCAAGGTGACATCATGTTCGGCAATACAAACATACTTTGGTGAGGCCATCGTTCTACCTGAGCAGAATGTTCCCAGAGGTTCGATTACAAGTAAATCAAGCAGTACTGAAGCTAGATTACAAAAGGCAGAAGCGGGAAATACAAGTCTCCAGGGAAATAAGCCCGAAAATTGCCCGAACTTATACAATAATTACTGTGAGGCTGTGAGAAATGACAATAACTAAATCGATTCAGTTCTTATTCCATTTCAACATGAAATGCTGATCCGATATCATGCATTGGGATAAAAAAAAGTTGTCTCAGGTAATCACCCTGAGCATCCCATCACGTGGCATTAGGTCGCGTATAGCGCGTGTCATTTCAACTGAAAAATGACCGGCATTTCTTGACAAAAATCTGAAAGTTTAACGCAATTGACGATTATTAAGAGAAAAACGTAGCCATTCAAAATGACATTTTTACGGAAAAACATTGATTATTGGGCACATTCGTAAGAAATCAACTCCCGATGGTCATGGATTGACCACGAAAAGTATCCCACCATTGTATTTATCGACGATTGCATATGGCGAGATGTCCACTCGAGGTAATGATTAAAACTCGCGGCCATTGCCTGTAGATTTATGTCACCGGATATGCATAGCGTAGTCATATAGACTGCGTGCAGGAATGCCGTTCATAATTTCTATATTAGAAATCCAAACATTCTTCGGCGAGAAAACATGGTTCTACCTACAAATCTTTTCATAGACAGTTTCCAGATTACTAGTCGCTCTATAGTAAGCAATGCTAGACTACAAAGTTAGTTGCCATTCATCGGAAAGCTCTCCCCGAGAGCTTTACGATGAATGGCAACAAGCCATATTTCCGACTAAATCCTGAAAAGTTACCCATAATTCTGCTGTGGTTATGGAGTCGATTAATTAGGGCATGACTGTATTTAGGTTAACTAATCAATATGTACCTATTAGCTAGATAATATGTTGGATATTTCTTAACAAAATTAGGAATGTTTGACGTTAGTTAAAAGTGCAGCTTATATTTTGTCTGAACATCCCTACTAATGAATCATTACAATGGATCTACATGTATGTCTCATGTCAAAGTATTGTATGTCAACAACCATAGAATTAAGAATGGACCAGTAAAATCTATACGTTTAGATATGAATATAATTCAGTATCAAGTGCCTCGCAGTCCTGGCTAACTTATTCGAAAAATGAACATGTTTAATTGAGTATCATCAAAATATTGCAAAAAGCTAACACAGCGTTTAAACATTTCTTTACAAAATAGGCCTGCAACTAATGCGCATAAGTTTGACCATTAATAAATGGACAATCCGTACCTAAATTTTCATTAATTAATGGTCAATCTTGCAACACGTGAGCTTGGGATTGACCACTAAATCACGACATATATAGATAATCCTGCATGTCAGCTTCATATTTAATCTGAAGGGTGATAACTCTATAAAGAATGTACCTTTACTAAATAACGCGGCGATTTGTATGAAAAATTGCAACACCACAATATATCAACTCTGGTGAAATATATGTCAAATTCTTCTATTGGGTGGGTGGGCTTGTGGGAGGCTATTTCCGTTATTTCGTCAAAAACACTTCTTCAAATATCTCCGTTATTTAGTTAATAAAAATTAAAGTAAATGATTAGCGTTAATGGTTCTTTCTAAATGGACAATCGCCCACGCGTGCGACGCGTGATTGCGATTGACCATATATTAATGGCCTTTTTTGTGTTCCGATTGTTCATTTATAAATGGCCAATCCTTAAATAATTGCCTGCAAAATATACTCATTGACGATTAGGTCTCTTCGGAAATATTCAGTTAATAAGTTCAGCAAGCGACCGACCGTATGGCATTTGTTGAACTTATAGGATAGGATAATTTATTTACAATATACATGAATTATACAATGGCAGAAATACATAATAAGGTAACGCAGTATATTGTCGGGGGTAGCCTAGACCTATCGGGCTGCCATCCTGCTACCCCCTAAAACAAGTATCAGTATAAATAATAGAATAGATGCTTGTATTCATATCCACGCACACGTACAGACTATAATCATATATAAAACTTTATAGAATCTAGTACTTAGGGCATATCAAAACAAGTATTGGTGTGGTTGTGAGCCAGTCCAGACGAGTTATAAGATCTAAAATGTATTATCCCTCCATATGAATGTTTTGAACTGTTCAGATTTTCTAAACTTATTATTGTCCCACCAGTGAATATGAATCTTTCTGTACTTAAATGATATATTCGACTCTCTATCGTCCACCTAATTTCCATGGACAATAATATAGATGAATAATATACCACTCCAATGTATAATGCTATAACTGAAATGGAGAATTCATTCAATAAAGAAAGTGTTAAACAGGTTTCAGCTATCGACAGACAGGTGTATACATTCGACATTTAGATAACTCTCTTTAACCGACATCAAAATTTATAGGTAGAATTAATATCCAGTCTCCCCTGGCGAAAGTTGACATGAGTGATCGGTTTGACTAGCAATTTATCTAATCTAGGCATTGATTTAAAATTAAATATCTCGATATTTAAGAAAGCATGGATTTTATATTTATTTCATAGTCGTATAACAGTACAGGTCATTATTAGCATTCTGATCACTAGAACGTGACATAGTGGAACGTATGCTATGTCTGCAACTAACAATGGAGATCGTAGGCCACTTCGCGATATAATAAAAACTTGATCAATTCAAAACGTGACAATGAGTCAGTACATCAACACATGCTAATCATCGTCCTGTGCTATAAGTGGAACGACATATGGTTTCCGTCACATCCAGATGGTAATCATACAGTAAATGTAATAATTGTCTTCAATGCTTATGGAATGTACGCCTTATAGGTTAACTGTGCAGAATACTACTCACGAGTGTAAAACGAGTTCTCGAGCCAAATGTTGCTTCTGCATACAAACGTGTTTGTCAGCGCCACTCTGCCAGCTATATTATTTACAATATTGCCAGTAGATGCATACGATTTGGTCTGCATGTATATTATAAAACCATACCAGCCGAGGTATTGTAATCGTCGGAAACCACGATATAGTTCGCCAAGTATGATTGTGGTAGTAACTCTGGCAAAACTCTTTCAATCGACCTTAGAACTTTATTGGTTTAACATGTTTATTTTGATGTAATCAGTTTTAGCAAAGATTATTGAAGGACAAGTGCTTACCACTTGGAGCTGTCTCCTCGTTTTATTTTAATCTGATAAGAACACACGTATTTGAAGATAACTCGAGAATGAACACCCATGTTGCCAGACGGAAGCCAAGATGATCGTGCGTTCAGAGCCGGAACAGGTCCAGATACTTGAAGTACGATGTTGTACGTAAACAAGAGCCTGTGCGTATTACAGAAGACTTAGTGTTACTTCTGTTTACATAAAACAGCTCAATTATATTGGTTAACCACACACAAATGATATAAACGCTCTTTATTATTTCCATATCAGGAAATCAGTAACAAATAACTCTCTTTATGTTTACCATATCCGGATCTAAACAAAACCCAGGTTCTGTAACGTTTTTTGTTTACATAACAAAGGAAACAGATTTGACAATAACATACTGTTTATGTCATATTTCTGATAGGTATAAGAACAATGTCTGTCTATATTTTACTATTATTTCTGTTTATGGCGGTTTTTGGCGGAGGTGAATATTTTAACAGCATACCCACCGCCAACGCCGCCCAGTATCTTTAAAACACCTAACACCTCGAACATTCATCACGCTTTACTGGTATATGAGGGTACATGTATATCGTGCGTTTCGGTCAAACGAATGTCAATTTGGTATCAGCACAATTCAGCAACTTGGTTCTTTAGAAGAATATGATAAGATTGTGGTACATTAGTGCGCAATATGCATAATAATACACAACGCCTCAATTGTCTTATATATAAGCATATTTTTATTGTTATCAAAACCAACATTGTACATTTTATAAGCAATGACAGTTTTTATGATGGAGGGGAAACGAACATACGGTTCATTTCATCGTGAAATCATTCCGCCGGAGGTAGAATCAACCAAAGGCTGGAACTGACAAACAAGTCCGGTTACACGAATCGGGTCATTTCGCTTTATATTGATACGAATATAATTCAATAGAATCTACTACTGACGGTTATTGCGCCACTCACCTATATAAGGAGGTTTCGAAAAACTCACGGATAGAGTTACTGCTATGTTTAGGGTACTACGTCATCAAATTATGCGCACATTCCAATCGTAGCCGTGATGTGCTAACTGTCACAATCTCTACTAGAGCGCACCAGCCATACTTCCTTGGGTACTAGTCTGTGTTTCTATATTTAGCGCGTGATTTTCCAGCCAAAATGGCGAAAACTGATCGCCCCAAAGTCAAATTTCCTATGTGCTTTGAGAACAATTCCCGCACTAAAAACTTAATGCCAGAACGGAGGATCACGATCCACCCTCTCCTGAACCTTCTAAATCACATCGGCAAATGAACGACAAAACAAACTGATGATTCAACATTGGCATTATTTCTAGATTTTTCGAAAGCCTTTGATACTATAGATCATGATATCTTATTGACCAAAATGGAACATTGTGGGATCCGGGGAGTAGTTAACAATTTTTTCAGAAGCTATCTAACAAATAGAAAGCAATATGTAGAAAAAGTCTGATTATAGAGCTGTTTCCACTGGAGTGCCTCAAGTCTCTATACTCGGACCGATACTATTTTTAATATATGTAAATGACATACTAAACTCCACAAAATTCAACATGCTGTCTTTTGCAGATGACACAACTGCATATGCGTCCAGTCCTGACATTGAGAAACTCTTTCATGATGCAAATATTGAATTACACAACATATTCCTATGGTGTGCTGCAAACAAACTCGTTCTAAATGCTTCTAAATCGAAATATGTAGTTTGTAATGCCAATTATGACCGGAGCTACCTTTTTCGTAAAAATCTTAAATTGGATGAGCAATGTATTAAACCTGTAAGTGCATTAGTGGGCGATCCATCTTTCAAATTTCTCGGTATTCATTCAGACGAAAACCTGGAATTCAAGCACCACACTGATTATCTCCGAAAAAAATATCAAAAACTATACATTGTCTAAATAGGGCAAAACGTTTTCTTCCAAGAAATGCATTAAAACGCATATATGACTCTTATACATAGCAAACTGTCCTATGGCATTGAAGTTTGGGGTGTCTCAACATATATTGAGAAACTATTTAAACTACAAAAAAGAGCTATTAGACTGATAAACAATGCCAAATATAATTCTCACACGGAACCCCTATTTAAACGAAGTAAAATATTGAAAGTTAGTAACCTAAATTCATTGAAATCATCCCTTATTGCATATGATTGGAAAAAACGGACACTTACCACATTCATTGAATAATCTTTTGGAAAATACCCCGCGGACTGGTAGGGCTTCCCGCCAAGAAAACAATATTGCACATAAGACACCCGGGATATATTATACTGAGCGATTGACAATTCACCAAATACCAAATATCTGGAATTCGTTACCTCCCCCAATGAAAAGCTCTATCCCAAGATCTATATTTAAACGACTTATAGTAGATAGTTATATTAAAAACTATAAAAGCAAAGTCACTTGCGAAAATCGATATTGCTCGGACTGTACAAACCAATAAGTAACAAAGTGTTATATATAAATCCTTCTTATATCGCTTTTGTCACATTCTATGTGTATTTTTATGTACATTACTATTACATTATTACAAAGTATTACATTATCTTAACATACTGTCGAGAAGTTAAATCTGTAATCTGCTGTATGATGAAGTATACAATAAAAAATATACCAGTAGATGCATGACCCCTCATTTATGCTAACACATATGTAGCGATGAGAGCTGCTGAACAAAGATAAAATATGACGTTAATTTATTTTTTGCCTGGGCGATGTTGGGAAGAAGGCCATTAGGTCACACCACCGCCCGGATTCTGTATGTGCATTGTATTTTCTACCAATATTTTGTAAATCTTATGGTATATGTACATGCTTTATCCAATAAATTATCTATCTATCTATCTATCTGTCTAGCTATTTGTCAAAATATCAGCATATTAGAACTCTTCTGTTTGACTTGCCATCGGTCTTCTCGTGACATTGTCGTCCATGTGCGTTTAGATATTTGTGTTGATAAAATAATCGGAGAACCAAATCACAGTTTCACAATATAGTTCTTTGGTTCGAGTGGGACTTTTCAAACTTAGTGTACGAAATTATTATTCGATATATTGTGTGATTAACAATGGCAGCATGTTGCTCTGATCACTTGGTGTAAATCTTAATGTCGCGGAAGTCCACCAAATGTGGGTAAAATGTCGCCGGTAGCAGCGGTCTTACCGAGTCACCAAGGGAGATAAACCCTGCATGAAGTTTTGGATAGGGTATCAATTTCTTCGGTTTAATCCAAAAAACTTAATTTGAAGATAGAAACACGCAGTAAACTAGTTATGTTGTATCATCAGCCACCACTTAACAATACTGCTCAGTTGGCCAAATGAATAGAATATCTGTGTACGCGTTGTGCTTAATCTGGTAGACTGTGCAAAAGAAATCTCACTTCATACGATTACCATGCATTGCCATGTTCTGTAATCCTAATCGTCGTCGTTACTTTGCGAAACTATTTTTTTGCCCTGCATGCATTTTACGACTACGATTACGTACCAGTTCAATCACGTGATTATTCTGTTTATTATATACCACTGTCTTATGTGGCGACAACACAACTGCATATGCGTCCACTAGATTGTTTTCTTGGCGGGAAGCCCTATCTGCGAAACCTCTATTACTAAGCGATGAGGTTAGTTTAGGAATTGCCAGCCAGCTGATTATTCCATAATCAGCTGAATATGGCATATTATTTGTATTACATTCCTATATGTGTGCTTTACCTTGATTTCTCGAGTGATTAGAAACGATAATTTCACTTTAGTGAATGATGTCATTTTAACTAACCCGTTATCTATTCATACGCGCTATCGAAATGTATGCGTCATGGGTATAAAGGTGGTATTATTCTGATTTCTGGCAAATCAGATGTTTAACGTGGTATATAATAAACAGAATAATCACGTGATTGAACTGGTGACGTGATATAATCATGTAATTCATTCGAGGCAGGGACTATTTTGCAAAACATTGGAACGCAATGAGCTCTCATGTTTGTACAACGTCCCTGCCTCTCATGAATTATTTCACGTCACCAGTTCAATCAAGTGACTACTCGCCATCGTTTAACAAATTGCTTTATATACATTCTATCCCAGAAGACAGTAAAATTAGATTGATGCTAATTCGGGTGTGCCGCACATTGTCAACCTATTTTTCATATGTTCAGAAATGATCAATAATTAACACTAAATGCATTGTAAGTCATCTTAAAAGATTAAAGAGTACTATTTATATGTAGTGTTAGATAAAGTTAACAAATAACCGACTCATCGCCAACTTAAATGAAACAATGACGAATCTTGTATGCTGCCGCATCATTTATTGTAGCACTGCCTTAATTGGGGATTATTAGGGCAAATGTGGTAATTAAGATTCAGGGTTAGTCTAGGAATTACCATCGGGTTCTTCCATAGGAATTTGTAATCAGATAGTTGATTATTTTGACAAATTGCTTAGTATATTATATCCCCGAAGAGGGTAAAATAGATTGATAATTGGGATGCTCAGTAATATTATATACACCACTGGCAACCTCGTATTTCATTTGTTCAGAAATGATCAATAATTAACACTATGTAATGATATTCAAAGATTTAAGAGTTACACTATACATGTGGTATTAAATAATGTGACTCAATGATTGATTCGTCGCCAACTGAAAAAAACGAAAAAATCGCTGAATATGTTATGCTGCTCAGCATATATTGAAGCGCTGTGTTGGAGATGGTTTTGGGGGCAAATGTGGTAACATGCTGTGTACGGTCGCAGAACGATAACACTGACGAACATTTCGGTACAAAGCTTAATTAGTTTGAGGGTTGGTGCAAACAAATCAAAAAGAAAACATTGAGCTCTTGTGAGTTCTCTCCCCAGACATTTAAATCAGTAATACACAATTGAACTGTTGTGTATAATTCCGAGCGTAGGAACACTAGCGGTGACCACTACATGAACACAATCAACGTGCACAGTTATACGTCGTATGGCAACGCATACATCACATGGAATCGAAGTGCCTGGTTCGTAAATAGTTTGTGGTCTTCATAGTCGATAGGTTTCATCGCCGATTGTCGATGAATAACAACACCGACACAATCCAAGACACGGAAAGTGATCGTAAACAAAACAATTGACGAATAGAGGCGATAATTCGGAAGAGATTTATAAGACAGCATGTCATACAATAAATCACAGAACATGCAACTGATACAATTCTTCGCGGCATGCAACAAAGTCACGTAATGCACGCAGATATCGAAAAAACCTTATACTGAAAGGCCCCTGGTGGATAAATCGAACAGTCACGTCTGGTGCAATGGCGTAAATTTTCAGTGGTGTAACCCCGAGTGGCCACCAGTGAAACTAACAACGACGTCGTATGTCAGAACAGTCGCAAACCCACAGGCAGTCAGCCAGATACAGACCGATAGAGCGTACAAACCTCCATTAACTCTTCCCTGATTGAAGCTTCCTGAAATTTTGTGAAAATCCTGTGCCAGTCTCCCATAGGGAGCATCGCATATATACGAGAATGCATTAGCCTAAAATAGTATTTACATTGACCTCGTAAGCCAGTGGATTATCTTATATATGTTCCCTATTGGAGACTCGCTTATATACGTGAATGTACTGGCACATGGTCTTTAATGTTGCACCAGCATGAAAGGGTTAATAAAATGGCGTTGAGATAACCCAATTATTCAGAACCCACAGAAAAATCAATTCCTCACAGCCGGAAATTTGACAGACTTGAGTCCACTAATTTGTATATATAGTAACCTGGACATCCTTTCTGCACTGCAGCTAATGTTCTAATTCAAAGGGAGATGATTCATTAAACAGAAACAAATATTTCTAAAAACTAAATTAAATCAAATGGTAGTTGATTCCTTATGAAAATCACAATAAAAGACAACAGCAAGCTCAAGCCTTGAAATAGTGTGCCTGTCATTTGCAGAATGAGGTCCCCAGAGGGTGAATTTAGTGATGCTACACCGCATCACCAAATTCACCCTCTGTGGATCTCATTCTGCTTACACCTCAGCAGAATGAGGTTCCCAGAGGGTGAATTTGGTGATACTAGCCCGCTATGCGGGGTAGCATCACTAAATTCACCTCTTGTGACCTCATTCTGCAAATGACAGACACCCTATTTCAAGGCTTGAGCAAGCTAATGTTATGGGCTAGCAACCTCACTGATTTATTAGTTCACTTTGGTAGAGATCGTGGATTTTATTTGAAAAATAGGAATTGCCGTTCAGAAGGAAATATCTAGTGACTAACATTTATTTAATAGTATCGTTTGTCTCATGATAAACCAATACTTGGAATTGATACATGAATGTGCGCTAGCTTTTTTTAATTATAAATTCATATGTTAATAATGTAGCTTCAATTCTGTTAAATAAGTTGTTGAAAAATTTGCCATGACCATCAATGTTCAAATCAGTCAAGTCTGCGCCACCTTAACCTATTATGGGTTAGCTGCACGGGTAACATACCATGCCCAAACACCATGCCAAACGGAGTGACGCTAGACGGCCTTTACTGGATGACAACCGTTGAATTTTCAGCTACATGTACAACGTACAAACATTTCCAACGCTGGCAAATTTCATTTGTAGCTCTCTCGTGGCAAATTCTAACTGATACCCAAAGCTGCCCCACTGTCCGACAAATCCCAGTGATTGGAGATGTTCCAACTGACAGCCATTTCATAGTTTTATATGAGTGGGAATATAGTCTACTCTTATTTGGAAAACTATTAGATCGTGCTGTTTCATTTGAAATTGCAACTGCATGGTGCTGTGTCGGTCAAGTGCTAGATGTCAGGCAGTTCGAAATATTGAAACTTTTGACCAATTTGATGCTGGGGTGAGACAACTCAAACCCCCTATGGTTACGTGCCGATCGTTAAAAAGGCAAGATGGCATATTGAGCCACGACGAATTTCGCACGCCCTTTCGGCAAAGTCTGTTTATTTGTATCTTAGAATCGTTTGAAGTTTCCCGGCAGCAAAATGCATGTGCGAACTAGGTAGTATCCAGCAGAGCAGAAGACACTCCAATATGACATACGGAGCTCTCTTCGTGCAAGTGGTGATTTATCCGCGCATGGAAATGGAGTATCCAGAATACTTTCATCTGCAATAATTATATGACTCAATCCATATTCCATCCTTTACAGCTGATCCCGTTAAGTTATAATTTCTTATACCAAACACGTCCGGTCTGTCGGGACAAATCCAACCAAAGCCCCAATGGTTGGATACTTTCCAACTCACGGCCATTTCTATCTAAATGTTTGATATATAGTTGGAAACTATTCCGACTCTTATAGTTGGAAGACTGAGCATCTTAACTGTTGGCTGAAAATTCCAAGTGATAGCTGTTGTGCCAGGCAGTTGCAAATACTGAAACTTTTGACCAATTTGATGCGGAGGCGAGGCAAAAATACCTATGTCTACATGTCGCTTTGTGAAACAGCAACATGGTATATTGAACCACGAAGAGGTTCGCGCGCCGTTGCGGTGAAGCATGTTGGTTTGTATCCTAGAATCGACAGTTGATAGTTTCCCGGTAGCAGAATGAAATGTGTGAACTGGTCGGTCTCCAGCTGAGCAGAAGCTATTCTAATATGACATACGGATATCGCAGCATACAAGGGTATGATTTATCCGCGCAGGGAAGTGGAGTGTCACGTTTACTTTCATACGCGTTCATCAATTATAACGCTCAGTGCATATTAATCTAGGTGTTTCCATATTTAGCTGTTTCGTCCGATGGAAATTGCTGTCGCAGGTGGAAAACATTAGCAAACCCTGCGACCCTGTCGGGTATTTTTATATTTAACATTAAAAGAAACATGGTCCCACGATGCGCATATCCGAAAGAAAAGTGTGTTTATATCATGCGGTATATTTTATCTATCGACGAATCAATATCAAATATGATAGACTTGTTTGAATTTTGTTCTCGTTCGAGACATTTAATCCTACCAACATGTAGTCAGTGTCGAGGCGGAGGGAAACCACATGCACATAGAGTTAATTGCAACGGGAAATCACAGCAGTACACGTAGAAATTGGAACACTGAACTACTTGACTATCCATCTTTTTGCCTGAAAATTCTAAGTACTAGCTGTAGTGCCAGGCTGTCGCAAATACTGAAAACTTTGATCAATTTGATGCTGAGGTGCGACAAAAAAAAACCCCATGTCAACATGCCGCTCTTTGAAACAGCTTATTGAACAACGAAGAGGTTCGCGTGCTCTTGTGGTAAAGTATGTTGATTTTCATTCAAGAATCGACAATTGAAGATTCCCGGTAGCAGATTCTACGAACTAGGTCAGCTCCAGCCGAGTAGAAGATATTCCAATATGACATACGGAGCTCGCAGCATGCAAGGGAGGATTTATCCACGCAGGGAAATGGAGTGTCACGTTTACTTTTATCTGGATAATTATATCTCTCATATTCTATCATCCTGGTGTTTCCATATTTAGCTGTTTCGTCCAGTGTGACTAAGTATTGCCGGGGAGTGCCCGGGAGTTCCCAGGAGAGTACGGGCGCCCCCACGAGCCCGTGAACACTATGTCTGGACGTTATATGGTAGAGGTATATTGCCTGGGAGCAACATAGAAAATATGGCTCGCTCGCTCGTCTACTGTCGGTGTTTCTAACCCAGCCCGTGAGAGCCCTGGTGTCTGGTTTAGTACAGTATATTTTGCGTTGTAGTGGTTGAAATTCAAATATTGACTCGGTGGCACGTCCTGGTTTCGTCCAATCGAAATTGCTGATGCAGGTGGCATTCATTAGAAAACTCTGCGACAGTTCCTATCGTCCAGAAGTTACGTTTGCACCGCAGGCATGGGATGACTGTTAGGTTTTTAAATACAACATCAAATAGCCTACCATCAGTCGTAAATTAATTCGCGGGGTATTGTTATATTTAACACTAAAAACAACACGGTCCCACGATGCGCATATCCGAAAGAAAAATGATGTTTATAGCATGCGGTATATTGCCGTTATCGGCAAATCAATATCAGCCATGATAGTCTTGTTTAAGTTTTGTCATCGTTCGAGCTATTAAGTCGTATCAAACAGTTGTCAGTTTCGAGACGGAGGGAAACCGCACATAGAGTTAATTGTAACGGAAAATTACAGCAGTGCACGTAGAAACCGCGTAATACCCCCGCCCCGGTGCATGCAGTAATACACCCGCCCCGGTGCATGCAGTAAGTACGTTACACCACCTTCATGCGCGGCATATAATTACGCTTCTGCGTTTACTGGGATACAACTTGCTTCGTCGCTAAACGGTTTATGACGGCCTGAAGCGCCGTGAATTTTACCAAAATGAGCCGCCGGAACCCCAATCTCAACTGCTCGGCCATTTCCGATTTAAGATGGAAATAAACTCTCCCATAAATAGACACCATACATGTATCTGCCGTACTATTTCAATCATGTGATTGATCATGTGCATACTACCGGGAAATACGTATGTTGACTGCATGCATGGGAGACTCGTCAGTTAAACTTGAACTATATGTGTTGCTATTTATCAGTAATTAATGCATAATCATGTTTTGCATGCAGTGACTCAATTCTGTTCCATTTACATCCGTCTATACGTCAACAAGTGAAGGTCATTGCCTGGTCACCAGGGGCGTGTTTGTAGTATTGCTTGAATGTGGTTTCTATTTGCGGAAGAGATTATTTCCGAGCGAGGTGGAAATGGCCGAGTCGTTGAGAATGACCGGGGTCCGTGGCAAGTATGCAGAACATTTGTTGGTTACCTGTCATCAGAGCAAAACTCTTTGGGAAGAAATTTCAAAAACAATGTATACCAAATATAACATGAAAATTCAAACAAAGATTGAAGAATTACTTTTCGGAATAGACTCTGTCATGAGCACACTTGCAATTAACAATATACTACTATTAATAAAACGATATATTTATGTGACAAGGTGCAATAAGCAAAATCTATGCAAACAAAAAAGGGCAATACAATTTGTTGCACAAGAATACAATCTAGAAAAGCAGGCAATAAAATGGACTGTGTCAACTAACAAAGCCTTTGATAATAAGTGGAACAGTGTCCTCAATTTAATTAATGCCACTTGACTGGAAATTATTCTGGTCAAACACTTTAATTAAATTTATAAAAAAACAATTATTTTTCGATTTTTAGACCGACCCTGCAGTATCACAACAACTGAATTATAATAAGAATAACTGTCGAAATAACACATTAGCAAGTATATATGCCATAGATGATTTAAAAGACAGAACAAGAAAAAGGACAAATTTCAAAACCAGAGGTTATTCAAACGTGTATGTGATAATAGGTATGTTTTTTATAAGATTCTATGTTTTCATTTTCAATGTATATTTATTATGACCAACTTTAATATGTAATGGAGACAGGCTGTATGAAGCATATAGAGCAGACCACCAAACAGCTACCCCGGATATCACCAAGGTTGAAACTTTTCGACTCTTCGTGCAAATAGCTTCATATTGAACCTAAGTATTCACAAAGGTTTATATTGGACTTATTTGAATCCGAAATTCCGTTTTACTTTATCGATGTACGAGATGTTTGGAAGATCTATTTATTCGAGTTACTGTATATGGATTTGGGGTTTTTAATATCAAAACACGTCAATAGATGAGTGTTCCATATAGATAGCCCATTGTTTTCAAAAATATTCTCGAGAAATAACTGCATGAAGTTTTGCTGAACGAAACTTAAATTTACACCGAAATTCCGAATGCGCTCGACTAAGATTTAGTTTTTCCTGAGAACTGATATCTGAATTTTCTCTGAACTACTGTCACAGCAAAATAAGCATTGCCTATCACATGCTTCGTCCAAACTGACTATTTTTAACTAATTGGACTAGCCCTGGTACGGAGAACTCTAATTGTTGTTTACTGGCGCACGCACGTCGGTTTATTGTCCGCAGTGGGGATTTTTGGATGACCAGAGTGTTTATGTGTAACAATATGTTATCCGCGATGATAACAATGGGCAAATATATGTACAGTTTTCGAGAGAGGTTGGCTACTCTACCGACAATACTAGTGTATACCATATAATATCCAACATATCGTCGCGCTAATATGTTCATAATCGACCTAGTATAATATTGACACATGTTCGCATTTGATTATTTGGTTATGAAATGAGCCCATGGTGGACTTATATCCACAATTCCGGTTAGTATCCGCCCAAAAATGAACTAATAATACAAGTTATTATGAGTCGATATTGGCATTAAAACACTCTAATTTTCAGTTTGCTATCGACTCAAAATGAGGCGATTCTACGCCGATTATGAACATAAAACATATCCTATTATAAGCCCATAATGTGCATATTTTCGGGATAACAGGATGTAATATCATGTATGTTGAATTCTTCCAATCACGTAAGTAATAACAGCAAAATAAAATGATCACAAGAGACACGTTTGACCATGCAGACGATTAACTTAATGAGGCGAGCTTGCGAACTCAAAATATATAACGGTCAATCGATGGCTATTGATTTAATCACAACGCCCACATCATGCTTGTATTACTATATATCAAACATGCTATGATTATAATACTAAACACTGATTGTGGAATAGCTTATGATATTGATGTATATTTGGCTGAAATTTAAAAGACTGTGTTGCTGTCAACTGAGGTTTCGGAAAGACATGCGTGCGATATAATACAATGTTATTATAAACGGTTATTACAGGGGTAATTCAACCCTATTGGACGTAAGTGAGAGGTTATGGGATGGAAACTTAAGGTGGATTATCTCTTTGTAAACATATATTATATAGTTACCGGGGTACAAACTATTAGATCTGAATCGAAGACTCCTGTCCGGAAATGCTTCTATCGATTAATATTTATTTTATTTCGAATATTTTCTGGTCTAAAAAGGTGTGGATGTTTAGCTAACGGACAATAGTGGTTACTGTTAACAGAGACCAGAAATTTTATTGTGTAATTTTGTCACAAATAAACGTTAATTATACTCATTATCGCTTATAACTATGGAATAAAACAATACAACCAATCAATCTGGGACATTTGACGTGTCATGGTTGTACACGATGTATGTTCGTATTCGTATATTCCCTACAGTTCCACACCGAATTACTTTGTATTATACTATTTATTCAGGTTTTATGTGGAATTATGTCATAAATAAAGACATACTAATACATGTATGTATATGAAATACACGCTGATTCATTGAGGCTGCAGCACATCATCTGGTTAGTTCTTGTTCGGCTCCTGCCATCTAGGCAATTGTTGTTATTACATGACAAATGTTACAAATCTTCTCGAACAATCCATAGGAGAATACTCCATCAATGTGTCTTCAGTTCACAGCACTCGGTGTGCATCCCATGTCCAAATAGATCAGTAATCAGTACTTTGTATCGAGTCTTTTTATAGACATGACCTAGTTCATTTATTGCAATAATCAATGATATGACTGCCCGGCGTTTCTCCTTCAATGAGCTAATCTATAACATTATGTGTGTACGACTTGACATTAGAACAGTGACTCCATATTACATATGTCCAAGATATAATATAAGGAATGCCAACCTGATGAAACATGGCTCATTTGAACCTCCGAATTAAGACTATGTCGGTAATTTCTTATCCAGAAAAATGAATAGGCCGACAAATACATAAAATATTTAAAGATGGACTATACGTGCTCAAAACAATCCACTGATGTCATAGACACTTAATTGCAGCAGGGCGAAAAAGCTCTTTATTTTTTAAATTAAAAAAAGAATGTCTAACAAATGCTCTTTACTGTTCTATGTTGAAGAAAGGTTCCAACTTTTCTGAATTTTATATGACTTGTACAAGTATTTCTGTATATGCGCATATAAGGGTTGCTTTTTGTAAACTTTGGGAAACCAAAGTAGGTCGAACAATCGATGACATGGTAAAATACGGAAAATATACCACTGTCTTGCAAATGTTATATACTCGAAGTGTTGGAAACGATCGCCCCAGAGGTAAAACAAGGATTCACTTTTCTCCATCAATGACATCATTCAACAATAAAGAGCTTTATCTGATAGTTTCTTCCTGGCACGGTGACCAAAATAGAGCGTTCGTCTCACTGCTAAAGTTTTGGGGCGTTGAAAAAGTTACTACATATCTATGAATTCAGGAATGTATTCTGGGTACATGCATTTATCGGTGGTTAATAAGTTGTTCTGATTCGTATCGGCATGTTTTTAATACCTTGACAAAAGTCACCAGTTATTAAACGTAATTGGAGGCTTGGAGATCACCAGTAGCTTAAAATTCTGTGATTAAATATACTGGAGAAGATTTAATCATGTCAATGTTGATTTCCTACACATACACGTAGCTGGTGTAGCATGCTAAGGAAGTGTGTGCATGTATTATCCTGCACCAAAGCATCCTAGTTTCCGAAGTTATATCACCTTTTTCGAAAGTATTCACATATGGATTTTGAGAGAGCCACTTGAAATGTTTACACTTCTCTTTGTATTATGGACATAACTATTGGATACGGTGGTGGGTAATTTCATATAGGGGAACTATTGGAAGAACAGGATTGTATTGATTACGTTGGTAGCAAAATTGAACTGATAGCGCTACAGGAAGAACAGAGATGTCCCACGGGTATCAGATTGGCGAAACATTAATTTTCGACCAGTGCGTTGACTCACAACACGTTCACCCATATATATGGCTAATGCATTCCTTTTCCTGGTGATGCCATTAATTAACATAGCCCCCACTATTGCATGTAGATATGCAAAGACAATTCTGGCTTATATATTGCATGTTAATCGATAACTGATGACATCCAGTGAACAATGAGCTAAGTGCAACGGGAAAACATGATTACCCATGTATAAAGATAACACTTCCGGAAATCATGATTAATTTCATAACCATCAGTAGTTATTGCATGAAACACAAAACGCGAAGGTACGAGCAATATATTCGTGACGACTGGAAGGATCCGCTGACTGATGTCACAAAACACTCTATCTGATTAACTTCCTGTGGATGCAAGAATATATCCAATGGTCGTTATGGTTACGATCACTTCGTTTGTAAAGTCGGAAAAAACGCTCACGTTTCTGCCTTAACCCTTTGATAATGGGAGCTGAACTGGCGCAACATTAAAGACCCTGTGCCACTGCATTCTCTTATATATAAGAGAATGCATTGGCCTAACAATTTCTTTATCAATTTTCTTACATTCTTTAACAATTTATATATTTTTTATAATTATTTCTTACATTCTTTAACAATTTTTAATCATTTTATTTTTCATCTTTTCTTACATTCTTTAACATTTATAAAAAATAACATAAGATTTGATAGGCCAATGCATTCTCTTATATATGCGAGGCGTCCAATGGTCGACTCGCATATATAAGAAAATGCATTGGCACAGGGTTTTCGCAAAAAGACAGGGTTAATGTATATTCCCATCTGCCGGCGCGCGAATTTTAAGCTACTGGTGATCCCCAAGCCTCCAATTACGTTTAAGGTCGAATAGACCAAGTCTTCTTGATCCATAACAGCTTGGGATATCGGTTGGGATGATGCTGTTTTGGACCGAGTCCCATTCCGTTACTCTTCCATAACGGACTTTACGCCCATAACCGTGGGCGGGAGTTATCTTGCTTGTATGTCTTCGCATTAGGTCAAATGGAAACTCTGCGTATATGAACATAGAGGACAGTCTTTCCCAAGCATGATTGCATCAAACATGCATTTATCATATGACTCAATCATTATTTACGTTGGAAAGTATGTCATAAATCAATTTCATATGAACTACTAGTTCATATCACCTTCCGATAATTTGATTGGTGTGTTGACAAAAAGTGTGTTCTGATTGGCTGAATGGCAGCCTGAGCCGAGCCGCATCTCTAACTAAATGCAGGTCAAATTCGTGTGCGTCAATCAACGCGATGCCGAAATTCTCGCAATTATAATCTTGAAATATATAGTTTTGGACATTATTATACCATAAGTAGAATATGTAATTCGTATTTATCTAATAAACATACGATATAATGTCACAAACTGAGAACAGAATAGCGCACTATATCTTCGCGTGCATATTATTTCTGCTAGTTCACCAGGTGTAACTGGGCTTCCGGTGCAATGAAGTGACGTCACATTAACCTTTTGCTGCCGATGTCATATAGCTATTTAGTGATGTGTGTGCATTTTGGACATCATAATCAATTTATAGGTGTCATATGATAAATAGAATATGTAATTCGTGTTTCTCTCATATGATATTTATGAAACTCGTCACGAATTTTCAGTTTTCTCTCGCCGGAGGCTCGAGAAAACTGAAAATTCTTAGACTCGTTTCATAAATATCATATGAGAGAAACACTCATTGCATATCCTCTATATATCAGAGGTCTGCTAAATATAAAAGCAACGAAGTAAACACAGTTTTGTTTTCCAGAGAATTTCGATTTATAGAAGAGCAACGGGACGGGACTCGGTCCAAAAACAGCATCATCCCAACCGATATACCAAGATGTTGTGGACGAGAAGACTTGGTCTAAAGGTCGAAATGCTCCATTACCATGACTCAGTTCAATTGGTTGTCACCCTAGATACTTTCTGCCACTACATGTTTTCCTACGACGTAATGTCTGCAAAAGATATAGTACAAACTTGTGAGTGTGTGGAAGTACCCGTAAGGTCGGCCCACGACGATACTGCGGATTACACTGACTGCCTGTTCAATATATCCTCGCGCAAATCGACCTATAATGTGAAGTAGGTACATAATGTGATTATTTTATTCTAAAATAAGCAGATAATGGATCATATCCGTTATTTCGTTTTATGGCACGGG
Source organism: Siphonodentalium dalli (assembly GCA_032622095.1). Taxonomy (NCBI): domain Eukaryota; kingdom Metazoa; phylum Mollusca; class Scaphopoda; order Gadilida; family Siphonodentaliidae; genus Siphonodentalium; species Siphonodentalium dalli. The sequence goes on along the minus strand of CP136062.1, from coordinate 112,356,808 downwards.
CCACAACGAAAACACATGTTAAAGAGCGTACCCTTGAACAGTCGCGAGTTGGCTATTTGTGTCATTGTCCGCACACAATCTGCTTAGAATCGCCTCATTATGAGTCGATAGGGTGAATAAACGCTCTGTTCTGCACATTATCGACTCAAAATGAGGCGATTCTTAGCAGATTATATCTACATAAAACAAGCTATATTATAAGCAGATAATATGTTGGTTTTCGGGAGAACATGATGGCCTGTTGATTGACTGGATTGTTACACAAACGGTCAGCCACCAAGCAGCCTGTTCTCCCGAAAATGCGCACATGATCTGCTTATAACATAATTTATTTTCGATCGATAATATGCTTATTATCGCTTCATTTTGAGTCGATAATGAACTGAAATGAGAGCGTTCTAGTCGACTCAAAATAATGAACTGAAAATGAGAGCGTATTAGTCGACTCAAAATAGCTTCATATTAAGTTCATTGTGTGCGGACAATGATATGAATAAACCTCACGAATTATCAGATACACGCTCCTTAAAACGTGTTTTCACTGTGGCCCGCGCCGTAAAATGGAATAACGGACACGATTCCATCATCTGCTTATTTTAGAATAAAATAATCCAATATGAATCTATTTGCACATTATAGGTCGATTATGTGTGTATTTGCGCGAGGATATGTTGCACCAATGCTATCGCGAGGACAGTTGATTGGATAATACAGATTTGTCTGCATTAAGCTAACGCTCTCCGCCCAGCAACGATCGCGAGTAATATTAATAATCAGCCTGTTCTCTCGAAAACCCGCGCATTATTTTCTGAGAATATAACATGTTTAGGTAGATAGTCAGATTAGAATCGCCTCATTTTGAGTAGATAATGTGCTGAAAATGAGACCGTTTGAGTCACATTATCGACGATACTATGTGAGGACAATGACACAGTTTAGCCAACTCACGACTTTTCAGGTGTACGCACTTTAACACATGTTTTCACTGTGGCCCACGCCATAAAACGAAATAACGGGTATGAGTCCATTATCTGCTTATTTCAAATAATCACGCGTTATTCTGTCTTATTGGCGCGGGCCACAGTGAAACCACTTTATAAAGAGCGTATATCCTTTTAGGTTCATATACAGCGTAAATCAGATTCAAATAATGCCGATATGGTATTATTCAGCCTGTTCACCCCGAAATCAGCATTTTATCGGCTTATAGAATCGCCTCGTGTTGAGTTCATAACGAACTGAAAATGAGTGTTTCAATGCCGTTATTGATTCATGATTATTATGGGTTCATTATGGGTGGAAAATATCACGAATAAACCAACTCACGACTTACCAGATATAAATTATTTAAACTATGTGTTATGCATAACATATATAAGTCCACTATCGGCTTATTTCAGGATCGAATAATCCATATGAACATATGTGGATATTATAGGTCGATTATGAACGTATTTGCGCGAGGATATGTTGGCTTATTAGTTCATTAAAACACAAATGAGCCCTTATCGGCAATATTTGAATCTGAATTACGTTCTATATGAATTTAGATCGACTTACCAGCTGTACGCTCTTTATAATATGTTTTCGCTATTGCCCGCGACATAAAACGGAATAACTGATTAAATTCTACTATAGGCTTATTTCAGAATCCAATAAGTCCAATATGAATCTATGTGAATATTTAGGTCCGGTATGAACCTATTTCTACAAGGATATGTTGAGCGTTTTTCAAGTTATGCGCTGACTGGGATCCTGCGAATCGATGATTTTAACTCGAATCGAATCTCGTCATCGAATCGGGAGGTGGTCATTGTTTCGATTTTCTCCAATTAAGCGTATTTTCCTGCAATGCATATACGAACATGTCTTTCCACGGAACAAAAAGTCCGTATACATTGATCGACCTGTTTTTATCATCGGAACAGGGCCGGAATATTACAGACGAAGATTACCCGGTATTATTTGTTTCTCCAAACCGCCCGTGGCTTTAAACACCAATCTCATTTCGAATCGAATTATGCCACCCCTCTTAACGTTGTTGACAACAAATTATTCCATCTATCAAAGTACTGTTCCGAATGTATCCGTGCTATTTCTATCGTATTACATTGGATCATGTCCCTGTCGTTCCACTTGTTAACGTAATATAGGCCTGACGGCGGTAAAAAACATCGCCTCGGAAAAGTGGCCATGATTTTCTGTTTATGTGAATGTGAAGCAATGGTAATTATTGTAGCGAATTGTTACAGAAAATTGCGAACGACTTGTAGAATTCGGAGCCATACAACGTAAAGTGATGTTTTGTAACGTTTCGCCTTGGGGAAATTGATTTAAAATTCCAGTCCTCTGTTTGCTTCAAATTAACAATCACCCGCAAGCACAACTTTGAAGCTCTCTATCTCAGTCATCATATGTCGGATTGGAATTACATCTTTGGTATGGTCATGCAATCTCTACCAGATCGCACCAGTCATACTTCCTTTCTGGCCTGTTACCGACTGGGTACTGGTCTGTGGTTTCTATATTTAGCGTCGGGTTTTCCAGTCAAAAATGGCGAAAACCGATCGCCCCAAAGTTAAATTTCCTATATGCTTCGAGAACAATTCCGCACTAAAACTTAATGACAGAATGGAGAATCAACGCGGTAGTTTTGTTGACGATTTTCGCGAGCTACTCGTCAAAATTGTAGCAAATTAGAACTCTTGTGTTTAACTTACCATGCGTGTTGTCATGACAACGTCGTCCATGTGCGTTTAGACATTTGTGTTGATAAAATAATCGGAGAATCAAATCACACCGTTTCGCAATATAGTAGGTAAAATGTCGCTAGTAGCAGCAGTCTTACCCATTCATCAATGGAGGTAAACCCTGCATGGAGTGTGATGCTCATGAACAACAATTGCTATTCATTTGTCGCTGAGTTATAGCGCTTAGAGTGAAAACATGTCAGTGCCAACTTTGGTGGGATATTGATTTGAACATATTTATTTTGTAAAGTGAAATACAGATATTGGGGGAATTGGAGGACAACTTCTTAAAACATACACTAGATCTCAATTTTCGTTAAGCCTATTGCCACCAAGCAAAAGAGCATTGTTTTAAGCAATTTGAAGCTATTCCATTGTGTGAATGAGTTCAGTTAGTTGGTACAAGGGCGCGACAAATATGTATTACAACGTATTGAAATTACAATTACTGACACACAATAATTTATCGTATTTATGTATTATGTATTCTCTGTATATCTATATGATGTTGAGCAAATAAATTGAATTGAATTGAATTGGTTATGACGGGTGGATGAATACAATACAATGAATCATAAGACGCAAACATAGCGTACATGTGTTTACATTGTATTCTAACACTTGGTAAGTATGACATTTTGAAGCAGGATGGGTGTAATATGGCGATATATGGTAAAGTCTTGGAGTATTTTACCGGCGAAGGGTGAGAGTTTTGTACTTCATGTATACCTAAGTAAGTTGTCAATTGGTGGTCGGTTAACACAAGTAAGGAGAATGGAACTTGCACGTTGGAAACTACTAACATAGGGGTTTCGGGTTTTGGTACTGAGTGAGCTCATTGGAAATTTATCGGTTACATGGTACAAGTATAAACTGACTTATTTTATAAATTTCAGGTTTACTTCTAAGTGAACCAAAATTTTCGTTAAGCGTAATGTCACCAAGCAAACAAGCACCATGGGAAGCAATTTGAAGCGATTTCATGGTGTATATGACTTTAGTTCGTTGTTTGAGTACAAGGGCAGTGTATTAAGAAATGTTCTGCATCGCCCCGGGGGTATCGCACAGGTACAAGACGGATAATCAGCAATCAAATTCTCCACTTTATCACAAATTAAGTCGCTGCAAGCGTTCTATTAAATATATATTTGTAAGTTTGGAGCAAAATTGTCATACTGAGTCTATCGTAATCTCGTCGTCTACAGCTGGTTGGCATTTTGTCTGGTCCATTAACTTGTTCCCTTTGTCACTCTCGGGGTAAATTTCAATTTGCATTCATACTGACAAAACTCCTTTTTAAGTATACCACATTATTATGTACACATGTACTGTTTAAGCGTTGTTATTCCCTGACATCTTTTGTCTATGACAGTCGAGATGAAAGTCTTTCAAGACTTGTTTTATAGTTTTAAAAAGTCGGATATAAATATTTGTATTACTTTCTTACTTGCGACTGGTCATTACTTGGAACGTGTGCGGGAATCACACACACGACATCACAGTGTGTTAACAGCGTTTCAATTGGATACGTTCATCTTAGAGTAAGTTGACGGTAACGGCTCTGAATACCCGGGTTCGGAAATAGAAACCCTAAGGTAGGTAATCGGATCCACTATGATATATAGTAATGCTCTAAGTAATCGACTTCTTAACCACAGTAGAATTATGGGTATCTTTTCTCGGGGAGAGCTTTCCGATGAATGGCAACAAGCAATATTTCCGACTAAATCCTGAAAAGTTACCCATAATTCTGCTGTGGTTAAGAAGTCGATTACTTAGAGCATTACTGTATGTTGGTCTGAAGTTTACCGAGAATGGTCTACCACGATCAAGATCGCGAACGAAATAATTTGGGGTATACGGCGATGGGTGGCCGGGCGGAGACTTGCAGATTGAGGTTGTTGGCGCACGACGCCATCAGCGACTTAGATGATGACTTATATATAAGACTGAGTATTAGAGTAGGAAGAAGTGTCATAATTATAGCACTGCTGTTTGACCTATATTATCGAGTCGGACTTAACGGACGACATGACGTCTGCTTTACGCTCGTTAGCAAAGTACAATTGTGATAGATGGCACTCAAGAGAGTTTGATTAGATGTCGAGCTGGAAGTATATGACATTATTACTAATGAGAATGTCTCAAGAACTACACATGAGCAGAACATGGGATACAAGTATTTAACTGGATACATAAACATACAGCTGGTGGCAATGGGACTCTGATGTTGGTATATCTGTGGCTACATGAATACAGAGACAAGACTTAGTGATAATCGATCACGATAAGTGACATACAATCTAATGGACTGATTTTGGAAAAACTCTCGTGAACTCTACATACAAATTTCCCATGTAATCTCATGTTGCTTATTTTGCAACAATGTCACCATCATCATCATCAACATAATCAATGGCTCAATGCATAAGGTGCATTATGCCAACTAGCCGTACGACGATGGCGGAGCGACGCGTAGGACGTGTAACTTGATTCGTGTATCTGGACAAGTTTGTCAGTTATTTTCATCAACATCATCTTCTTCGTCCTTGTCCTTGTCGTCAAGCTGTTGCCAACATCGTCCTCATAAAATCATCATCGTAGCCATTTTCAACTTACCACGTCCTCTACCAGCAGAACAAAAAACAATCTCCAAAATACGCACAAACACTGGGTTATTCACCCAACGGGGGATTTCAGTGATGAATCGCTAGACATTCATCTAGTTATTTTACCGGTGTATTTTCCGGTTCTTTTCATTGGGACTAAAATCGATAAATGGAGTGTTTGTGTTGGGATTTGATATTTGTTCGCATGAGAATCTACAGCAATATTGCCATCTATCCCCGAGGGAATATTATAAGAATGTCGATAAATGTAGGTTAATTAAGTGTGATTGGCGGACCGATCGGAGATGTTCTGATAACATGATCAATTCCCGATTGCAATGGAACCGGGTTAAAGGATTCTGCCCTTTCATCGTTTCACCGTCGGTCGTGTATTTGCTTACTATAGAATGGGGATTTCGACGATTCTGGCAACAGAAGAATGGCACACAACAAAGCTGATCTCATATGTTACTTCACATCGGTTCGCAAACCGACCATTGTTCATCCGGCGAATGCTCTGTTAGGTTAGCTCAGAATACTGTCTGTATACCTTTGGCGGAAACAATCGTTTACTGAACTTTACTCACGATAACAAAGTTTACAGCACCATTGTTAGTGAAAATGGGCTTCCTCGAAAATTATAGTGTTTAATCATCATGGGTTACAACTATTGAAGTGTTTAATCATCATGGGTTACAACTATTCCACGTTATATTCAAGCAGTTACTGTAGATACATATCTTAGATATTCAGCATATATTACCTGTGAGGTTCAGGTCTAATATCATAATTAGAGGTTATTAATTGGTTAGTTGGATATCGGCCGAGATATCAGCCCGAGGTAACTTCATCAGCCTGAGACCGAAGGTTGATATGAAGTTACCGAGGGCTGATATGTCTCGGCCGATATCCAACTGTATAACCAAGAAATAACCTCGTTATTAATTAGATTAACAGTATTATTTTAATACCAGAACTATCCATTCCAATTTCAGTGCATCGGTGTAAATATAAAATTAAATGCACAACAGATATAATATAAACGAAAAAACTAAATTTGCATCTTAAATACGATGTTGAAAAGTTGTAAATTTGTGTATGACCACGCACGTTATACGTCCGAGTAGATATTCACGATTTCCGTTTAATTTCCGGAGTAAATACCAGTTCGAAATGACATGAAACACAACACGAAACGCCATTTTGAAATTGTCGTTATATCGGCCTAGCACTGTGACTGCATCTCCGAATGGCTGTTACGTTGGATGTAAACACAACGCTTCGCTCGGTGACGTCACAACTTATATCAGCCGAGTTTAGTGGTTATCAGCCGAGTTTGGAGTGATATTAGCCGAGGTCGATAATAGGTCGCTCAAGGCAAAACTGTGATATCTAATTAATAAACGTTGTTATTATATGATAATTAATTTTCTCCCCCGAACCCTATAGTAATTGATTGGCGTGGCCGGGTTTATAAATCACGATATTAACCCGGCGCGGGGTTAATAACAAAATATGTGTTACGTCACGCGTAAGAGGTGGCTGTCCAATCACGTTACGCATAGCTTTGCAACCAGCCAATCAAAATTGCTTTTACATAACTCATTTATCTTTTATTTTCGGAAGAGAGTTTCAGTAAATCTGATGTTTGTTGAACATATTTGTCTGTTCAACTCCTACAGTAGTACTCTAATTGGCTACCAGGTAAAGAATGCCGCTGGTTCATATAATAAAACACTTGTTGCATGGTTTCGATGTTGACATGAGGATTTATCAACCCTTGGAAGTTAATATTCACCTCGGCCTTTGGCCTCGGTGAATATTAACTTCCTCGGGTTAATAAATCCTCATGTCAACCTCGAAACCATGCAACAGATGTATATTATCTCTAGATTGTTAGCATTCTTGGCTTCCATTAGATCGACAAATTCACGAACATCTTTTATAAGAAACTCTTATTTTTTTGTCGGAAATGTCTTACCGATCGAGTTGATAGCAATTTGCTATTGTGTTCAACATTTACACAGAAACGAGCTTTATCGTCACATCAGGACATACATAGCAACGAATGCCTTGTAGCACTTTGGATATGGACGCTTCCAAAATAATAACATTATACATTGTTTAATGAATATTACTGATATGGCCAATGAAAAGCCGCCGACAGAATGGGACAAGGAATACCAAAGATAATTAGGCCGCGCTGGCGAGCTGAAAGGACAATTGTAGCTAGACTACACCCGGTCAGACCAGAGATCCACGGAAAAGTAACCTTAGGTGGTCGGCCGATTCTGTTTAATTCGTTGTTCATCATGTAATTAAATACTGTTCAATTGTGCTTAAGAAGTTTAATTACCTGGGAGTGCTATCTATAGTCTTCATTGGTGCATGCTGTATAAAAAGAACGTTTCGTAAGTTCTTCAGAGACATACATAGCTCTCAATATAAGTATTTAGCATTTTAATGCTCTTTACTGATGAAATTATTAGACTTCCGCGGCATATGAAATCTGTATATATTGCACGTATTTAGCCACCTCATTTGGATGCCGGAAACAGGTGGAATGTGACACAAGTGCACGAGCATTAATAAGTTTAATTGGGAGTTTAATCCCCGATGATCCACTCACTCCAAAACAAATGAAATCCGTATATAGTGTAAATTCAGGTGTGTAGTATATAGGCACACTATCTGATTATTACGTTGCTTTTGTGATACACGTTCCGATTTTATTGTTGTCATATAAACAAACGTGCTTGTCTAGCGACCTACGTTTGTGCCAACTACGTATACACACTGTTATTATACATGTAATGTGCCGCATTATTTATTCTTTTAGAGAAATGACTGGCTGTGTTATTTTCAATTTATCAGCATGACATACTGCCTTTTGTTTTATGATGCATGAACAGGACACAATTTAGCTGAATATAGGATGCAGTCAACAGCTCCGGTGATCTGCTGTTGACCGAGAATTGTTTTTCAGTTTGTTATGTTTATGACCAATGGCCGAGTGAACATTCAAATGCTACCAATGAGCGGACATCTTTGGTGAGTTAAACTTATTACTTAACCACTCGATGACTCACCATTCAAACGGCAAGCTAATGTGTCGAACTGATCGACCTATGCAGAGAAACTGGACACAATGGGTTTCGAACAGTCGACTATCTGTGCCACACGACGTTATCTCAGCTCGCAAGTTTATATTATTCAGAGGATGGAAACTATGGGGGCTTCTTCGACTAAAACAACACTGTAACAACCGATGTATAACAAGCTGTTTGAAGTTGAAGTAAACTTGAACTAAATTTATGAGCATGCTAGTCATGGTGGTCACCTGTATATCTTAAACTCCTATTTGTTTGAGTATGCTCTGATGTCAAAGCCAGAAACCGAAAAATGATGTGCAAAATATATCCACTCGTATTTGTGTGTGTTGTACACGTGTGCTACAGGTTGTCAGTTTATGGTGCTATGACTAAGGATAACATGAGAAGCATCGAATATTCTTCTGAAGAGGCATATATATTCTTCCAAATCCAAGTCAGTAAATGCCGTGCCCTACAATGAAAATGTGCCCGATATGAAAGTAGTGTGATTTGTTTTTTAATGCCATTTAAAACCAAGGTGATGCATTTCCTCTGTTTTCTGAAGTTAGCGAATCGTTCATCACTTAACATTACGCAGTGTGTCATATGTTACATGTAGCTACGCTGTAATAGTTAATGGCCACTCACAATATGAAGTCAGTTTATTCAGTATTAGACCACTATTCAGTGGGTGGCATACGATGTTGTGGTTTGTATGGATTATGTTAGCAGCTGTCTATATGGTACAAATTTGCCTCCAGCATCATATGAAGAAAACTGATTAGTTCTATGTTTAGAGTTCTGTAAATTAAAGCCTCGTGTTACGTGCTCCATGAATAGAGGGATATTGAATATCCGATCAAATCATGAACATAAACAGTAGAAAAGGTCATATCATTATAACAATATTTTCATACAAAACAGAATTCCAACCAAAACATTTGATTTAAAATCGAATCGAAAAGGGTTTAATTTTTTTTAATTAAAATTGAAAAGGAATTAAAATTTTGAGGGTTCCTCAAAATCTTGCCCCGGAATTATCGCGGTGGTTTATCTCATTTAAAGAAGAAAATTCCCGAATTCAGGACTTGTTTTTGCTTGTGACAAAACTTGCGTATCTCCATGCATCTTATGTCACTAATATACCGCAGATTAAGAGGAGACATGATAGAAACGTACACAATTATTCGGGGACACTATGATATCGATGTTGGTGACTTGTTTGAAAGAAAGACTGATACGAGGACGAGATGGCACACATAGAAGATCCAGACCAGTAGATGTAACAAAGACGTTAGATTATATTTCTTTAAATAACGTGTTATCAACCATTGTAATGACTTCGCAGAGTTTGTAGTTCAAGCTGAGGACATCAACACCTTTAAAGAGCTATTAGATGCACAGCTTTGGGATATTAGATACCAATTTGATGAGTGATCACACACGTCTGTTAACACACTTTAAATCTATAACTGGCCAAAAGTCATGGTGACTTATAGCCGAGAACAGTTATGTTATGTTATGTTCTGTTATTTATAACACCAACAAAACAGCAGCGGATATATACTAGTATTAGTCTAGTCATTACGCCCTATGGGTCTATAATGCCAGTGTGATCTGGCCGCGTCAATGGAGCTTGGGGATATCTCGCAGAACATATTTCGGGTTACACGCGATGCGAGTTATTTTAGGAAATTATAGTAGAACGAAGAGTAATATCATATTCGCACTATATCGCAAACAGGTGACATCCAATGTTTCTTGGGATACATCAGGTATCATTTGCGGAAGATGTAATTTAATTTCGGTAAATATACAACAAACTGTTTTATCCGCCGAATATTACGACAGATCAAAAAAGCGGAACAACTGTAAAGAGGTAACCGAAGCAACTTCGATAAGAAAGGATTAATCAACAATGTCTAACGTTGCATATATGATAAATACCGTATAATAATATATAGTCAAATAGTAACATATATAATAAATGTATTGTATTTGCACTGTTTTTTTATGAACTGTTTTATGTTTATATATTCGTTACTTGTGCATGTAATTTTTTACGAATATAATGTACAAACAAAAATAAAAAAATAGGAGCTATGGGGTAATTTTGATTAATAACGTATATTACGTACCGGTTAGACTTTTTTGCAGGATGTATGTATTCGCGGATGTGTCTTCGCGGATGTCTCATTGTTTCAGTACCTTACTCGTATTTAAATTCGCGCAGTACTATTTTTCGCTCAGTTTTTATTCGCGCACTTTAAATTCGCGCGCCTAGCTGCGCGAATTCAAAACTGAGAAAACTATTTTCGTAATAATTATGTGATATTTTCGTATATCCTGGAGCTGATGACAGTTTCGGCTCTTAGTCATTGCTGGAGATAGTATATGCGTATATTAAACACCATCGCGGTGGATTTACATCGTCTATACAATACACTAGTAACTATATACATCATACTTTTGTGGCGACCTGGACTATTAATATTTCTTATACAAGCATTTCAACAATATCTACGTTACCATGATTTGTCGTTAGAATCGTGAGCAATGGTCTTGATAGCGGTTAGCCGAATGTAAATATATGCATACATGTATAGGCGTAATTGTCTATTCAACCGTTCATAATATATGTAAACTCAGCAACATAGCAATCTTTAATTTATTATGGACTGTGGTTTAGATTAAACTTGGGAGTCGTACTATTTTTCGTTCAGTTTTAAATTCGCGCACCCATGGGTGAGCGAAAAATAGTACTACGCGAATTTAAATACGAGTAAGGTATGTAATTTTTATGACCGCGTTAATTGCTTTCGATATTTAGGTTTGACAATGGCTGGGCCACATTTGAAGAATTTTTTGTGGGAACACAATGCATAATATAACAGTTAACATTGCTGATGAAGTATGTCTCAATTGGAATGTAGACTAAATGTCGTATTGCTAAGTATCGGGTGTGTATTTAATCCGATTAGTAGATATTTTGTGAACATATAGAGCTTTCTGGTGTGGTGAATGAGAAACATGTAGTGATAAGCCGTAGTTGTAATAATTCTGATGTAGTGCATTCATGAGACCAATATATTTTATATTATAATTTATATATAACTAATATTATGATCTTGAAGGCTTACCATTTCTGGCTATGGTTTTCTTGTTACTGGTGCGGGAGAGAAAATACGAAGCTCTTAGCATGTAATTATAATGAACGTTGTCTCTTAATGTTCATTGAACAAAGTTACCGTTCGTTGTTTAAGGGCAGATGCATTGAAAAGCAGCGGCGTTTGTTGAACATTTTGACTGCAATGTCACAAATGTTTATACGCAAGAATTTCATCATACACCATTTCGTTTACTGAAGGATATTTGCTAATGAAAATAAGATGGTTTATTTTTTCTCTTTCTTCTTAGTGGTGATTATTTGACAAACTTTGTATGATTTTCAGCTGTGCCAACGAGGAAGGCATTAATTGGCTTTAAAACTAGTTGGACGATATAGTTCTGCCTACGGAGACCGTTTAGCCAGGTCCCTGTGTTTATCTCTCGGGCGACAGGGTGTGTGTTACATGTGTAACCCCCTTCCATATGTGGCCAACATTTTCAACATCTGGATAAAAAGTTCCAAGCCTGGCACAACAGTAGTTTGAATTAAGCTTCGAACGAAAACCCAATGTGAAATTTTCTTATTGTACTAATTATTAATGTACTAATTATTATTGTAATATTGACTAATATTTAGTGCAAATTTGTTGCTTGAACATACTTTAGATCAACTTTTTTTTTTACTAAAATGGCCATCAGTTGGGAAATTACCAGCTAGTGCGGGGATTCATATTAGATATGTTCAATAGTTGGAAAGTTTGTGGTACCAGTTTGAAAAGGGGTGTAAACGGAATTTCAAATTTGGGTTTTTAGGTCTGGTTCAAAGGATGTAGTTGCAAATGTTAAGTTGGTCACACCTTCCCCCAATAGCTAGACCCTCTAGAACGTCTCTGGTCGCTGCTTTTGTTGATTGTGATGCTCTATAATGGTGGAATCGCACTCACCGTTATCCCCTATAATCCATATACAACGACGATAGATGAGTACGGTATGTCAAGATGATACGATCGATTTCTCAATTTAAATGCAAGTCGGTCAAGTGATTCCTGGGAGGAATCGGACGTTATTCCAACCGAAATTGATCGACATGATGAACAATAACCATGCGGTACATCCCGGATGGATCTACATTGATTGGAAGAAAACATAACCAAACAACTTCCGCGCCCGATACGACCTATATATTAAGGCGTCCTGGTGGACTAGTTAAGTTCAACAACTTCCGCGAGTTTCTGTAGAGAATCTTGGTCTTTTGTATGGACTGTATTATGTATATGTATATTCACAACGACCCTGGCGAGCTTGGGTCGTGTATAGGTAACGAACGTACATATGACGTCACGCATAATTTACAATACCGTGTCGTTGAAATATTCGAGCGACTACATTTTTTTGAGAAAAATATACGTGAATTGAATTCCTGGTTTTCACAAAATCACACAAAAAGAAAATATTTGTTATATGTTCATCACAACTTCCGATTAGACTAGACTCTGGCTCTTATACGTTTCGGTGCTCTGCTATATGTTCGCCGTTAATTCGAAATCTACTCGCATCCATACGGTCTACGATGTTATTCCAGTAATTACCAAGTGTTAAGCCTAAATACGTTCATGACTATTTACACGATCGTTCGCAATGTTCTTTCACTTAACATTATATCGGGGGCTTTATATATGCATTGCATATTATATAAACAACAACCCACCAAATCACGTATGGACAATTATTTAGTCAAGTATCTTCAACAACTTCCTCAAGTTTCTCTTTATATTCCTGGGCTATTCTATATGAGTTCTCAGTGTATAAGTTCATAACAATTATAACTAAAGCAGTTATGCCCGATTATTTATCCTCAGATTAAACTGCAGTCTGGAAACGTAAACACGCGGGAGTAATATTAGAAGCACCCCGTTGAATGCGAGTGTATGTAGTAACATTTGTTATTCCGTTAAATAATTGTTGGGATTTTGAATGACAACCATTTAAAAGTAGAACACGCTGAACAATTTCTATATTCGCATACACTTGTATCAATGCAAAGCAAAATGCGACACATACATAGCAAACAAGTCCAGAGTCGATCATAATTACAACTCCACTAAATCAACTCGTATCAAAATAAATCACCATGGAAAAACACGCATCAGCGGTACATTTTGCAGATGCGATTGCTTGTCATCCAATGAAGTTCGTTAGTAAAATGTATGTTATCTTTAGTTCTATTTAATAGGTGACTTTAGAGTGTGATTAGCTAGGAGTACAGTTTAGTCGATGACAAAGATACACAAGAAAACTAAGATGCATGCATCAGGTCGGCCGTGAACTATCTACCATAGAATTGTTGTAGCTATCGATTATACATTTTGAAACACCTGTCTGTATGTATGTATGTGTGTATGCATGAATGCATGTGTGTATGTGTTATAGACTCTAACACTGCTCGAATTTGGTATTTAACGTGTCAACTTGACCTCGCTCATAGGCATGTTTCTGGACCTTGACCGATCCGACTAAAAATTTGTGTGTAGGACTACTTCGATCCCGGGAGCAATATGGACGGGTCCAATTTCACGTGGGACCATGTTCTCGAACGTGCTGATATAGGCATGTTTCTGGACCAATAGTTTGGCCAGACGCTGTATATACTGGGTACTGTCCAGATGGAGGCGATCACAAAAAAATCCCTAACTAGCCCGAACGAAGTCGAGTACATCAGCTAGTCTAATATATATTTTGGACATTTGTCTTTCTGTTTGTCTGTTAGCTATGGCCGGGAAAACTGCCTGACAGATTTGACGAAATTTGATACCTATGGGAAATTATTTCCAGGGAGTATTTTGGACGGGTCAAATGTTGACCCCGACCTGACTTTGACATTCAAAAAGATCAATTCAAGGTCAAATCTGGTAAAACGGAAGTATTTCAACGAAATTTGATACTTACTGTTACTTTTGTCCCAGGAGTGTTTCGGGTGGGGCAAATCATGACCCTGACCTGACATTCAAAATTGTCAATTCAAGGTCAAATCGGGTAAAGCCGGGCGGATTTCGACGGGTACGTTTGTCGTGACCTTTGTCCGGGGAGTGTTTTGGACGGGTCAAATCGTGACCCCGACATGACCTTCACCTTTAAAATAGTCAATTCAAGGTTAAATCGCGCAATTCTCCGAAAATCAGAGGGGAACATCCCGGACGAAGTCGGGTCCATCAGCTACTATTATATATTTCTAGATTTAGTTACAAACTAAATACCTGTATATTGTACAAAGAAATGTTTGACAAATATATCTGTATCAATATTAGCATGCGGGTCATTAAAATAGATACGACGAAATAAAATTTGAAGGGTGCATGTATCAGGTAAATTTTTATATTTCAAATGATGACAGGAATGCGGAAACTTGAAGTACCTACGTAATACTGGCTATCCGCATGAAGAGATATACATGTATATAAAAACCAAAATAGAAGATGACTGCTGGCGACAATGTTTTCCAAAAAAAATTCAAAGCATTCGATAGCTCCCATCTATAGTTGTCAGCCCGAAGATCAATATGAAGTTTGGTGACTATCAGATGAGGGATATGTCTGTACAGTTGCTAAACAATTCAGTCATGCAAAAGAGGATCAAAGAGTAAGATACCAAATTGCTGCTTGTGGTAATGTTTTTTAACGAAATTCGGGAAAATTAGATTACTCTCACGCTGGTTATCCAGAAGATCATTGTGGAATCTGGTGACGATCGGACAAGGGGTGTCGTCTGTAGGATCAACCAAATTATTTAGCCATAAAAATATTAAAATTGAATATCACCGCTGGCAGTGATGTCTTCACAAGGACAGTTTGAGAACAAAACATGGCTCACATCTAGCGGTGACCCAAAATATCCACATGAGAAAAAGTTCTCCAATAAAAGCTGGCTGCAGGGTGCCAATTGATTCAAATTCGAAATTTAGCAAGGTGTACTGCTTGTAGCCATGTTTTCTCCGCAAATTTTATAGACTGATGGACAAAACCACTGAATCCGTTGAATCAATATACATGTATACATGGATTAATTTATATGCATTGTTATACACAGTACTGGTATATAAAGGTACTGAAAATAACTATATTACTAGTATACATAAAATAAACCATATATCATGGCTATGGGTTCATGACAGCTGAGAACTTGGTGTGAATTAAAGAGTGGTGGTTTTTCAAGCATATCTAACCCTCCACGTTAGAAACACGCCATTAAATGTCATAAGTATAATCTAGCTTGAGGACAGAAGTGATCCATAAAACCCCCCTTAATTCAACCAGGTCCTCGCGCGAAGTATGGTCGATCACATGATGATCTAGGGGGGATTAGAATTGTTGTATAAAAACAGCACTGCGTGTAAATATAAAATAAGATAGTGCTACATCTTATTAATGATTATTGCCATATATAATCAGTGATTATACAGACAGTCTGACAAAATAAAGTTTCAGTGACACTCTATTCGAAGAGGGGAATAATTTCATCTGTTACAGTCAATGGAGCAATTATGAATCTGGAAAGGTGAAATTTCTAAGTAATACTAGATATCGACATAACGCGATAACATATAACGTAAATGCAATATGGCCGCTGGCGACCATTTTTTCCTATGAAATTAGAAAAATATTTGATGGCTCTCATCTGATAGATCAATATCAAGATAAATATGAAGTTTGGTGATGATCGGATGAGTGAAGTTGACTGTGGTCTGTGCTAAACGGTTTGGTAATGCTTAAAAAGATTCTTACCTTAATATTTTTATGTTCACTTTATAAACTTCACTGAGTCATCTTTGTCATGTATTGAGTTTGATATCTTTTGTTAACAGTTTATAAATTATGTATGTCTCATGTTTGTTATTTTAATTTATGTGTTTATTATCATTATAAAGTTGCATTCCTTAAACAGATTCTTACCTCAGTGTTTTTATGTTCACTTTATAAACTCCACTGAGTCATCTTTGTCATGTATTGAATTTGATATCTTTTGTTAACAGTTTATCAATTATGTATGTCTCGTGTTCGTTATTATATTATATACACTTTTTAGTGTGTTTTCAGAACGAAAAAAAAAATGAATAAAATCACCGAATTTGTAAATTTAAAAACAATTCAAACGTTGTTGTATTCCATGTCCCAGCCCGGACATATACACCAAATTTCATTGAGAAACAACGGACAAAACGCTATATAACACCCGTATACATATTTTATTCCGAGCCAGACTCATCCTCGGGTACATGTTATAGTAGGTACCGAATTGACACACGTCGACTGGGGCGAGTTGGCCCTGGGGCGATTAGGCCGATTCCGGCACATTCTATAATTTACCGTATGTATCCGTTTACGCGTAGTTTACTTTAGAAAGTTCCACAATTAATACCGTAAATAGAGCGACCATATTTGACAGAGAATGCCTCTGTTATTGATTATCAAGTTGCTATACATTAAAAACGACAAATTCACATGCTCGTTCAAGCGCAGTAGTCTATTTTCCCCATGTTAAAGGACATCCACAAATACTAAATAACGCTAACCTACTGCCGAATGTTTTACACGACAACTGTTAACATATTTGGGCTGAATTCATCTGACGCGGTATTATTCCTCAAAATAAACAACAAAACCATCGTTACTTGGAAATGTAGTTTGGGCTAACATTTACATAAATCCTCCACATCATTTATTCGACACACACGTCAGATGAAAAACAGACATGAAGTAACCGGCCAAATTGGCCGAAATAACGGTCAAGAGGTATCTCCACGCGGCTTCACATGAACGAGGTATCTCCCTGCGGCTTCACATGAACGTCAGTCTTGAGTTTAAACGCCGGGTTCTGTCCTTCGGTCGCAGTTTAAATACAAGGATGTCAAGCGTTCGGGTTTTAAACCGAATGGTCCCTAATGTATATGCATTAATTACATGAGGATATCCTTGGCAATGTATACTAAACCCTTCCTACTTAATTATGGATTACACATGCATAACCCATTATATGTGCATACTCAACTGATGTCGTAATGTTATCACATACGCACTCTACACCAGTCAAGTCAGATTGCATAATGCAGGACAACAACGTTTCTCCACAACAACGACAGATATATAAACCTATTTCCGAATGTTTGAATTGATAACTAAATACAGCTTCTCCAAAACTGGAGGAAAATGCATCATGTATGTATATAACTGCAATACCATCACCCTGTTCATTGCATTGAAAAACGATACCCTACTTGATATAGGGTATTTGAGAGGAACAAAATGTAATTACTGCACATTACAGGCCAGGCCTGATACATGCAAACGGAATGATGGGGATTGTGTAGACTCATGACAGGTCTCTGCATACTGTTATTCATCAACCATCGGTGAAGTATTTTAGTATTCCCATTTCAGAAGAGTAATGTGCTTATCCATACCCATCTCCCCTCCTTCTTATCGCTCCCAATATCTGTTTCTCTCTTCATCCTTCGATATATATATCTCTCTTTTATTGCCTGGATGCATGCGATAGCCAGATTTATGCCGGCAATAATATTCGAATAATCATGAAGTTCACAGTGGCAAGATGTGTACGTACATACAAGGTCATAATCATCTACGTCGATCTTCCGTATAATAAGCTGTCGGTTTGTGGTGATTGGGACTAATTCATCGACATTCATCGCACTCGATTACAGAGCTGGCGTTCAGCGTATTGTTGGATACCTATGTCAGCCTTGATGGAACAGGATGTAGTCGTTTGTTAATGACGAATAACATTGATTACGCCCGGGTCACATCAGTTGAACCGGCTGTGAAGACCGCACAAACATAATCACAAATCATCAACACTCGAAAACACGCGTTATCTCATTTCAATCACCAATGTCTGGGCGAGAAGGGATCAACGACTAAACCAACCACCATCCTGGTCAAGTGGTCATGCTAATTTTCCATGATGTTGGTGAACCATGCCGATCTGCTATAATGTGACAACCACTGCAGTTAACACAGAGTGCCGTTATATTTCTCTAGTTGTAATATTCGCGGCTTTTTACTAATACATGTATGAACGCATATATATAGAGGACAATCTGTTATCGGTATAAAACATTCACTTGGCTAAACCTGGTTATTATTAATACATTTTAAATCACGAAAATGCAGATTCTTTAACACAATTACCCGATTAGATCGGCTCATATAGCATTATCGTTAGAGACCAGTCCACTGTCCATTTTGCGAATACGTCCAAATGATTGTACTTGAGAAGTGACATGCCATTGGCACCAACATGTACATGCCATTTGCCACAACATGGACATTAGTGCACACACACATATATATATAGGGCTGTTATTTAAAGTCTCACATACGGCTTGCAACTTCTTATCATAATACCCCCGTGTGGGTGTGGGGTAGAATTGACCTACTGCCCCACTGCTAGGGATAAGAATCCCCCAACGTGGCACCATGTTTGTCGTATATAATACATCAGGCATAGACTTGAGGATATGGTTTATGTCCACATTGGTCCCACGTCTCTTCAAGACGGGCGGTTGAGTACCCCCGGCCAGTCACGCTCTTCTACAGTATTTCAGATTAAATTTCTGTCATCTGTTGTATTGAATTTTCTGATGTCGGCAGTTGTGTATATGGTCAAGGTAAATATTGCTAGGACAATACATTATCTTATATATGCGAGGCGCCCTATGAGTGCATGACTCGCATATATAATGAATGCATTAGCACAGGGTTTTAGCAAAATATCAGGAATCTCCACTCATCAAAGGGTTAATATAGTCTAGCATACAGTTCACGTCTCATTGTGGAGATGTATCGGGGAGGCTGCCTTTGTGTCACCCACCCGACCATCAGCTCGCTGCATTGCTGATGGCTCACGCCAGTTTCATACAATGTCATAAATATCTTATCAATGCAAAATCCGAAATTAGAAGCTACATGTACTTTACATATTTCGACGTGAAGCCTTTGTCAATTGAATTTTATTATTAGCTATTTATTGATTATGTATTCCACCCATACTCTCGTGCTAATTGTATGCGTTTTATTTTGTATCTTGACATACTTGTCAGTTCTTGAATTTATATCCTGACTCCAACCGGAAAGACTTCCTCTTGTGTGATTTATTTGTACATATAGTTCGTTGTTCTATTATCTTCCATTGTCAGCTTTATATACACAGTTGCTTCGCTACGGTATTTGTTTTCTTCCCGATTCTGTTCTTAATTGCGTGGTATGACCTAGCGGCTGAAATGATGTTAAACACTAATCAATCATTCTTATCAGAAGATAATGAAACTTGGCACAGTCACAGCATTTCCCTTGCTAACTTGAAGTGACGAGGCTTATTATGCCCCCGATCTCCGATGGAGATTTGGGGGTATATAGTGGAGCCCTCCGTCCGTCCGTCCTTCCGTCCGTCCTTCCGTCCGTCCTTCCGTCCGTCCTTCCGTCCTTCCGTCCTTCCGTCCGTACGAACGTTTCAACTCGTAACTTTGGTTTCGCTAACTCAATTCAGTTGATCTTTGGTATGCTAATAGACCAGCCGGGGGGACAAGATTTCCCCATAACTGCGGTTTCGTCCGCCCATTTTTTCCAGAGTTATGCCCCTTTTTGGACTTAGAAAATTCAGGTTTTCTGCTACTTTTTTTGGTTTCCAGATAACTTGATTTTGGATTGTTTATTTGCAAAACCCGTATTTTTGTGTATTACCAATATCGCAATACAGGTCAAGGTAAAATTTCGGTTCAATCGGATAATTTTTGTGAGAGTTATGACCCTTTTTCGACTTAAAAAATTCAGTTTTTTTTTTAGAAAATTCAGTTTTCCTTCTATTTTTGTGGCACCAGACCAAATTTGAAGCTAATATAGAACAACATCTGGCATTTTTATAGCGCTTAACCAGAAAGTTTCTCTGATTGTACAGTCGGGGGCGTTACCTCCGCCCAGCGGTGCACTTGTATTCATTTACGAATGGACATCAACATTAACCAACACTGTTGAATTCAAGAATCTTGTGAAATTACTCAATTCAGTATATATATATATGATTTATTGGAACATTTAAATCAATAGAGTTTTGGATCCATTGACAAAGGATGGTCTAATGTATAGGAAGGCGCCAATGGCACTCTACAGCAGAACTTCCGGATCTCTCAGAACACGTCTATTTTTGAATCTAGCCCCGAAGGTCTGATTCAAAACGTCTATCTTAGAATTGTAAATCTAACATCTCATTGAAATGAAGGATGGTTGGTCCTGCTATTATATCCTCTGACAGGGCATTCCACTCATATCATAATCGGTGTTAAACCAAGAACATTCTGAAATATTTTGATATAGACTTACGCGGATCTTCCATGCGTGTCCACCAGTAGTAGTGTGTGTGTTCCATTGGAAGAACGTGTCTGAATCAATGTTATATTCTCCGTATAGTGCGAATTAATTTCTAACCCTTTCCTTACTGTATTGATTTTCTCATTCAGTTACCTTTGTATAAAAGTAAGATTTGGAATGGTCTATTATTCATCGGGGAACATATGCAGACGACATACAGACGAACAGATAATACATGTGCATAAGGATTTCTATTCATTGATAATAAATTCATTGCATCTGAACATTTCCAAAGGGAATACTCGTCAATGATTATTTACTGAATAAACGTTTAATTTCCTCACCTTTATAGTTTTGAACACTGTTATTGCCATTGTGTTATAGCATTGGTGCAAACACAACATGTAGGAATTGTGTTTTAGGCTTTCATCAACTCCGGTAATGAGAATGCTAATGTTGAAAAAAAGTTCAAACATTATGTAAAGTATATCAATCGACAGTCATTGTTCACGCTGTCGACGACCAAATTGACCAAATGCCAGATTTCTTAGAAAATGGCCAAAGAAAATTTAATTTAGCTAAATAAATTTGCAAGCATATAGTCAGCAGTACGTAGTTGTCCGCCCTCGTATGTTGATATAACAATATACCAAAAGTCACACAAGGTTAATTATCATGATAATTACATACAACCATTACCGCTCCTTTGTTTATCAAATTGTCAATACCTTACTGTTCTATTGTTTAGCGTGGGTTTTCTTTCTGAATGAATGAGACATTGTTTGTTTTTATTTCATTTTCGCCAATGTTTCTGAAAAATTGCCCAATAAATTCCGAAATGCACAAACAATTGGCCAACAGATTTTTCTGGCCATCTCAAACCTGTCGACAGTTCACAAAAAGACCCGCTTTGTTTGACATAATCTGAGATAACGAATCCGAACTTGGATTAACCGTGGATTAATATAATCAGCCCAGATATGGGAGGTGTAAATAACATATTGCATCGCGTTCTGAATTTACTGTCAACGATATGGCTTCATCCAGTCCAGAACACATGACATAACATTCGATACTTCGTTCTCTAAAGCTAACCGACAACCGATCAATCGCGGATGTCATCTCCGCCACATTGAGAATGCATAATAGGAGTTCCGGAGAATGTTCTATGGATATAGCACCGACGGTCTGACGTGCCTTCGATCCTATTCCATTAGTGTCATACTGCAGGATGACATGCATCGGAATAATCGCCTGCCATAGGTCCCTGTGGTGTATTTCCTTACTCTGACTTCCTAATGCGCGTTTCGATTACTCTTAGGGGATTAACCTTGCGACGGTTATCCAGTCTTATGAAACCCACATTCTGCTGCATCGAAATCAGAATTTAATTTACTGTTGCTTCTCCCAGGAAAAAGTCGAACTGCAACATATGACTGCCGTTTTCAGGGATTAATTTCACACATCACATTAATGCTTCCGAACATAAATGTGATACTTTAGCATAGAATTCTCTATAACCTATACCTGTAAGTACACTCCGTGTATTTTCCGACTGTTCTTTGAACCGTTTCTGGACACGACGATTAACGTCTTTTCCTATATATAGTGAACGTGATATACTGGAAAGCTTCAATTAAACATGCATTACGTGGAATAATGTGGTTAAGCGATTTTGACTGCAAGAAAGTGTTTATATTATGTTGAGTGTAAAAGGAGATGGTCCCATAAATGGCCGGATTTATTGTATAGTACCACTTCAATAGAATCAGTCCAAATATCGGAGATATATTAATTATATATAACATATTGCATCGCCGAATTTACTGACAACGATCTAGCTTCATCCATGCAGTCCAGAACACATGACATAACACTCGATACTTCGTTCTCTAAAGCTAACCGACAACCGATCAATCGCGATGTCATCTCCGCCACATTGAGAATGCATAATAGGAGTTCCGGAGAATGTTCTATGGATGTAGCACCGATGGTCTGATGTGCCTTCGATCCTATTCCATTAGTGTCATACTGCAGGATGACATGCATCGGAATAATCGCCTGCCATAGGTCCCTGTGGTGTATTTCCTTACTCTGACTTCCTAATGCGCGTTTCGATTACTCTTAGGGGATTAACCTTGCGACGGTTATCCAATCTTATGAAACCCACATTCTGCTGCATCGAAATCATAATTTAATTTACTGTTGCTTCTCCCAGGAAAAAGTCGAACTGCAAAATATGACTGCCGCTTTCAGGGATTAATTTCACACATCACATTAATGCTTCCGAACAGTTCTGAGCAAGTCGATTAACGTCTTATCGTATAATGAACATGATTTACTGTAAAGTTTCAATTAAACATGCATTACGTGGAATAATGTGGGCATGCGATTTTGACTACAAGAAAACTTTTACAAAACGCATTAACCCTTCCATGACTGGAGCTTCCGAAACTTTTGCGAAAACTGTGCCAATGCATTCTCTTATATATGCCAGTCTCCGATAGGGAACCTCGCATATATAAGAGAATACATTGACCTAACAATATGTACATTGACCGTTTAAGCCGGTGTATTTTCTTATGTATGCCAGGCTCCATATGGGAGACTCGCATATATAAGAGAATGTACTGGCACTGGATCTTTAATGTTGCACCAGCGCAGCTGCCATCATTGAAAGGGTTAAGATGGCGCCGAAGCGAAAATTTGTTTCACACTATCAGATATATCAGTTCCTCACAGCTTTAAATGTGTACGACTCGATGCTACTGATTTGCATGTATAGTAAACTGGACATCCTTTCTGAACTGTAGCTACTGTTTGATTTCAAAGGGAGATAATTCATACCTCATAATTCAACATATCCTCGCGCTAATACGCACATAATCGACCTATAATGTGAAATAGGTACATAATGTGATTCACGAACAAGCACATACTGGACTCATATCCGTTATTTCGTTTTATGGCGCGGGCCACAGTGAAAAGACATGCTAAAGAACGTACACCTGAACAATCGCGCGTTGGCTTATTTGTGTCATTGTCGGCACATAAACTGCTTAAAATCGCATAATTATGTGTCGATATTGTGACTAAAACGCTCGCATTTTCAGCACATTTATCGACTCAAAATGAGGCGATTCTAAGCTGATTATCTACCTAAAACTAGTTCTATTATAAGCAGATAATGTGCGGATTTTTGGGAGAACAGGCTGCAGAAATAGATGACATGTTTATGAATAGAAAAAGTATCTCTAAACACTAAACTGTAAACTAACACTGTATCTGAACAGAACATACTATTGTGATCTAGTACACTCACTGGTGTATTTGTTCAAATATTTTCACTGTGATAGAGCACATCGACTTTCGCTTGGAAAGTGTTGTTTTGAAGGAAGTGTCCAAAATTGCTTTGATAAAGTCTTTCCCGCAAAAAATAAATGAATCAATGAACCCATAACTTTGATTAAGTTTGATGTTGTCCATGACCATCATTGTTGAAATAAGACAACTCTACATGATAGGTTAACCGATACAGGTAAGTGGTTGCTTGACAAGGTGACACATCTGTCCGGGTCAACGAAAACCACACCTAGCCGTCTGGAATTACACTAACAAGTCAGAATGGATCACTGGCTGGCGGACCACAAGGCCTTTCCGTTTGTCAACATAAAAGTATAGTGAAAGAAATAATGGCTTACAACCTATCCGTCATATAATTTCCCCACATAATGAAGGTGGTACATAAATGTATGGATGTCAAAAGAAATGGGAGGTTGTCTGCTAGGCATATTAAAGAAGATTCGAGGCTAAATGACCATTGTCCCAATTTCTCGTGCTAATGACATGAATTTTCAGATGGAAGCTGGACCCTAGAGCGGTTTAATTGAATTTTGAAAATAGTTTTAGAACGTACTCCACGAAAAAAAAAAATTATGCCAAAAGTAGAATTTAGACATTTTTTTTTAAATTACTCCCAATGAGTTGAAAAGATGCCAACATGTTTGGGTAAGATCTGTGCAAGATTAAGTTTCTGAAATGTTTTCCATGATAATCATTGTAGAAATAATACAATTCTGCGCCGCGTTAACTACTTCGAGTTTACTGAATTTTTAGCACAGCATAGAAAACATATTTTTTTGTGAATTCCACAAGAGTTGTGAACTGAATTTGTATAGTAATTTAATGTGAAAAATTTATTTTATCACAATATCAACAAAATTTCAAATGAGTACAGACTCCGTAACAGTTCGGGTCTAACCTATCTAGACGTAAACAATAAGATAACTTCAGGTTGTGCTTTTTCGGGTAGTTGAGTAGCTCAGATTATTTTCTTTGTCTAAATTTGATTAGTCGTTTTCTGCTAATATAGGGACCCACTTCTACTATGGGTCTAAAAGTTTAACAAATGGTGTGCCATTGAAACATTTACGTCCACATTAGAAATTTATACCCACAGTAAGAAGGTTTATACCCGCATTATGCTGTAAATCTGAACTTTATTTTATGCTATATGCACAATTGAACAGGCAATTATGGTATAAATACCGTTTGGGATGGCCAATGTCATCCACGGAAACGACTCATATCAGCTCACACGATTGCTGTGGGATCCGACCCATGAATTCTTGTTCCTTTCTATATTTATAACTCTAAAGTTCGAAGTTATATAGAATAAAATACTGTTTAAACTTAATAATATCTTCTGCAAGGCTAGCAACACGTGTATGGAATTTTCCAGGCACTCAGTTCAGATTCAGTGCGCATGACACTTTCGGCATCACTCCTCGATGAAGTAATCCTCGGAAATGTCTGAAATGTCGCTGGGGGAATGGTTGATATAGCCACCAGAGCTTATACTGCTAAGTAGATATAAACTTCATTCTCAGACGCACTAATATACATACGGGGGCTCATTATTATCTACCATGAGAATTCAACTTCCTACAGCTATGAATAATTCACGACAAAGGTGGTCTGCAATAGTCGTTCGTCTTACTTAACTTGCCTACACTGGTTTCATCATCAAATTCGCTGACGATTACCAACTATACACATGCATGGCTACCAATATTAAGGGTACTTTCGCATGGTGACATAGGCAAACAATTCGTCGCACAGTATAGTCTGCTAGGATACAAACGACACACAACTTATAACATGGACATGCCCACCGTTTACTGCATGCGCAGTGATATCCATTTAATGAATTAAATAATTATACAATTTTACATTTACCCCAAATTAGCCTTCAAATATCTGGAAAATTTAAATGTGTGAATTTTATCGCTCTATACTTGTATTAATTTGTCGACTATTATTACAATATATGGAAATTTTTCGATGCAATATAGGCAGTTGGGTTTGTTATAACTTGATATAATGAGTATAGTCAACAACAAAAAATGAACATTGTAAAAATGAAAGTAATCCTTACATGTTACGTGGTGGCAGTGGTTAGACATCATAGCGATTGGAATGAACTCTGCATTGCAGTTCTTGGTTTTAAAGGCACGGGCGGCGTTCGTTGCAGAAATATTCATATTTGTTCAAATCGCCATCAACAGAAGGAATATTAAAAAATATATAGTTTTGTTCATATGCCAAACATAATCAGCGCGTAAATAGTATATTGTCGTCAAGACGTACGATGGTGTACGTAAACAAGAAACTGATCGTGTTGCAGAAGTTTTGCTTCTGTTTAAATAACACAGCGCAATTATTTTGGTTAATCACACACAAATGATATAAACGCTCTTTATTATTTCCATATCAGGAAAACAGTAACAAAGAACGATCTTTATGTTTACCATATCAGGATCTAAACAAAAGCCAGTTTCAGTAACGTGTTTTGCTTTTGTTTACATAGCAAAGGAAAACATTTGACAATAACATACTGTTTATGCCATATTTCTGTTTGGTGTAAGAACAAGGTATGTCTATATTTTACTATTATTTCTGTTTATGGAGGTTTTTGACGGAGGTGAATATTTTAACAACATACCCACCGCCAACGCTGTCCGTATCTTTAAATCGGCTCCGGCAACATCATCAAATAGGAAATTCGTTCACTGAGAGTTGGGATGCGAGATTTTCTTATCGAAATGACCATGCTACTATTGGAATGGCACATTGAGATAGACAGCGCAAGGAGATGAGAGATAGAGGGAAGAGAATGAGAGAGCGAGAGATAGAGAGATACATCCGAGAGTTCATCCGTTGAAGGCCATATTATACATTACCTTATAAGGACAGACTCTGCAAATCCTGTCTTATATCGCTCAAATGTCGCCGTAAAAGGGGAGATATCCTAGATGTGTCGACAG
The DNA here is from genome assembly GCA_032622095.1 of Siphonodentalium dalli. NCBI lineage: Eukaryota > Metazoa > Mollusca > Scaphopoda > Gadilida > Siphonodentaliidae > Siphonodentalium > Siphonodentalium dalli. The sequence goes on along the minus strand of CP136062.1, from coordinate 112,329,546 downwards.
TGATGCACGGATAAACTAATATAGACAATGGTATTCTTTTCGAAAAAGCATCATACCAAAGAACTAGAGGACAGAAACTGAAGATACAAAAACAACAAACAAATAAAGACATGCGCAAGTTTTTCTTCAGACAAAGGGTTGTGTCGTCGACGAACAAACGTCCAGATTGTTGAAGCGAACACGCTAGACGAGTTCAAGAATCAAACCGATATTGTTTTCTGGTGCGAAAGATACGATTTTGACTAACTGCATGGATAAACATATCCAGAACGGACAAATCCATGCAATAACTTTTCACTATCTTTCTATATCAATACTTCATGTTAATTTAATTATGCAAGAGGTAAAAGTCATCGAAACTTATTCCCCTAAAATTGATGGTGATGATGATGGTATATTATCACCCACAGCTAACCATCATATACTCTCTAATTTCAGATTTAACCGCCGATATTTCCAGTGGTTCAGAAGAGAATTTGTACAGAATGCGGTTATGGTGAGACGAGTGTCTACAGCATACATGTAAAAACTTTGATTAAGAAGACGATAAGCTGAGAAAATAACAACGCCACGGACTCACTTCCAATCCACGACCCTACGCCTGCTAGACGTTATGTACATATACGGTCGAATGTAGGGACCGTGATTTATATGAGCACGACAACAGCAGTGCAATGTTCATATGATCTGGATTATGGAGCGAGCATAAGTACACCAGAACTGAACGATTATGATTTATTACCTTGTGTCCCGACTCGGTGTACAGACGAACCGCTATTATTTACAGAACTTGTGTTGGTGATTGTTTCCGGCAATTGTGATTGTTCAGTGTAGAATACAATTGTGGTAGCGATTGTCATTGGAGTGGAAAGTAGATTCTATTACACATTTCTTCTAGCATGTAGGACATGCAGCAAGAGCATGTGCCCTCGTTCTGATCCGTGGGTGCCTAGATGTGTGGAGACCAATTGTATAGGGCCCTGTATGCGAATCGTAACCTAGGTCTCACTTTGAAAGTTGACTTCTGAGTGATCGTTGATGTAAACATATTTATTTGCATCCAGAAGTAAATGCAGGGATTGAGGCACAATAATATAAAGAACATGATATTTGCATAAGTATAATGTAAGGTCCGATCCACTTGTATAAAAAGTAGTATACAATATAACTTTCTATTTAAATTGTCATTTAGCGAGATGTCACCAATAAGTAGCTTTCCGACAATGATATTTAGCATACCTAAACATGTTATATTATTTGCTAGAGTAATTCTATGACGTGTGAACAGCCCGCAATTAAAGAAATAACGACTTGCATCTTCAACTGGATGACCACATCGACAACTTGGATTATCACTAATAAAGTTGCAAAATTTGTAAGCACTTACAATGGATTATGTTCAGTTTTCCTGTATTGAAATGATCAGGGGATTCAGTACTATATATATATATTTGTTTTGAAAACGTTAAGTGAGCAACTAGTTCTTACTTCTTTGGGGAGTTCGTTCCAGTCCTTAGTTGGTCGCGGGAAGAATGAATTACTAAAATGTTTAGTCCTTCATTGATATGGTGGGAATGGATATTATTTCTCAGTCAATTAGTCGTTTCTGGGCGGATTGGCAAGATATCAAATAGCTTAGGGTCTTATGGCTTACTATCCTATACGTGGTATGCAATCTGTGATATTTTCGTCTGTCCGTTAATGTTCTCCAACCCAATTTGCATAGTAGTTCATCTTGTGGGACTGGTCGGGTAAGTCCAGTGATTAGACGGGCAGCGTCGGCGTGTACGTGTCTAACTTGATCAAAATGTTTGCAGCTAGGGGCCGAGTCACATGCTACATCGGTGTGATCGTTGTGAAACGTGATACGATTAGATTGATCAACTTCAATATTCGTCCGCCAAGCACCCAAAGACTATAATACCCTATGTCGCCTGGGTTAAATGTGGCTGTCATTTGCAGAATGAGGTCCCCAGAGGGTGGATTTGGTGATGCTATCCCGTATATGGGGCTAGCATCACCAAATTCACCCTCTTGGGACCTCATTATGCATAGCCTCATCTGCTTTATGGGAGATATAGACATATGTACACCAATTGGGAACCTCGATTATGCAATGTGTCGTCTGCCAATTTGGGTACACAGAGAAACTAAACTAAAAATGAAATAGAATCTATGCCAAGAAGTTTCTATAGAAATTTGACAATGAAGAAACTTTCCAGAGAAGATGAGGCCTAAGCAGAATGAGGCCCCCAGAGGGTGAATTTATTGATGCTAGCCCGCTATGCGGGATAGCGTCACTAAATTCACCATCTGAGGACCTCATTCTGCAAATGACAGATACACTAAACTCAGGCTTGGTCAATGGTGGAAAAAATCGGTTTCCTTATAGTTGTATCGGTGAGACACGAAACTACTCGTGCTCAACCCTTTCTTTGCTAAATTGGTTCTCCCACCAAGTAATACAAATGTATAAGTATACATTGGAATAGTCTATTATGCATTTGGAGGGGTGTTCATCAAATATTTAGCAGACGGAATACTGACTAAAAGATGTTACATGTGCAAAAGGAGTTCTATTAATTGGAGTGAAATGTTCAGATTTGTTGAACTTATGTTCAGATTTGTTGAACTTATTACCTCAACATTTCCTGAGGGAACAACTCGTCAATTAGCGTTTAGTATAAAAAGGGTCAACAATAGACGATTTGGTTTTATGTAAATCTTATCAAAAGATTATACCAATGGACAAGAGCAATCGCCACATCGTGTAGAATAGTATGGGCTGATGCTGCTTGACTGCGAAATTAGAAGCATTCAACCTAAATAAAGCGAATTGCGAAAAACGACTTATATAGGTCTACGATTTCAATGAAGCGGGTGGGGGGGGGGGGGTGAAACATGTAGCATTCTACTAACAACGAAGCAAATTTCATATAAATTGACCATACCACTCCACAGAAAACATCGTCTGAACTACTCTCAATTGTAAATATTTGATACTCGATTTGGGACGCCACTATATATCCGCGATAAACTAACACAATTGATTTCGCCATCGAGAGTCATTGCATTTAAAGGCACGGGTGGCGTTCGTTGCAGAAATATTCATATTTGTTCAAATCGCCATCAACAGAAGGAATATTAAAAATATATATAGTTTTGTTCTTATGCCAAACATAATCAGCGCGTAAATAGTATATTGTCGTCAAGACGTACGATGGTGTACGTAAACAAGAACCTGCTCGTGTTACAGAAGTTTACATAACACAGCGCAATTCTATTGGTTAATCACACACAAATGATATAAAAGCTCTTTATTGTTTCCATATCAGGAAAACTGTGACAAATAACGCTCTTTATGTTTACCACATCCGGATCTAAACAAAAGCCAGGTTCAGTAACGTGTTTTGCTTTTGTTTACATAACAATGGAAAAACATTTGACAATAACATACTGTTTATGCAATATTTATGATTGGTATAAGAACAAGGTATGTCTATATTTTACTATTCTTTCTGTTTATGACGGTTTTTGACGGAGCTGAATATTTTAACAGCATACCCAGCGCCAAGGCGCCAACGCCGCCTGTATCTTTAATTGATATATAAGAATGGCGATGTGTGTTATCAATTTGGATTAATATTCGTAAAAATAACAACTTTGAGCATGATTATTCTCCATTTCTATTTCATCACCCTGCCGAAGTGTTTAAGGAAAGCGCTTCCGTTTTCGAGAAATTCCTTCATATTTCTGAACACATCCCTAAAGTAGTTACATAACGTATGAACTGTATACGATGCGACCAGTGTATTTATACCCAAGTAGAGCTCATGTTACGAACGATGTTGACTTGAGAGCTGACACAACCATGATAAAGTACGACTATCGATTAAAACTTAAATATTTGTCGTTTATACAAATGCATACAAACCTATACAAGTACTGACATGTGGTAAACATATTGTCTGTTATCAATATTAATACACACAATTCTTCGGAAAATATCAGAAATGATCAAATAGCAGATGTGAATCGGCCGTGTTACAGGATCGAACACGTATATTACTGCCATGCAATAGAGTATGCGTGGCGCTCTAACTTACCGTCGTGGAAGCATAACACTGGATGGAATCGGGCTCTCGTGATATCCTTATGTCACCGTGCCACTGGCGGCCAGGAACACACGTGTGCTGTTCTTGTTAACCCTTTCATGACAGGAGCTGCGCTGGTGCAGCATTAAAGACTCTGTGCCAGTGCATTATCTATTATATATTTTGAAAGATCTGTGTGTGTATGTGTTTGTTTGTGTGTTTGAAATCGATGGACTCGAAAACGACTAAGCCAATTTCGATGAAATTTGGTATTTTAGGGTATTTTCGGCCGGAGACGAACATAGGCATATTTATTTGTCCGTGCGAGGTCAACTTTTCACGTGCGGAGGTCAAATCTGTTTTTACGCCGTTTTGCGCTAATATATTTCAGTTCGGTGCTCACAAATCGATACGATATAGCGCGAATAATAAATTGCCAGTCATATAATTTGCACGGTTAGAATCTGTGTGGCTTCATCTTTCCAACGATATATAATATGTATGTATCCGTTTTAGTTATCTGCCTCAATTATTAGGTACAAGTGTTACGATGCTTTTATCAGGATAAAATCAATGCGTAAATTCTATGACGTCGTCAGAGGTCATAAAGTTAGATTACGTTAACTCTCACCCTGCCGATGCATTTGACTCATCACCGGCCGAGGTATCCGCAAATGACATTGGGCTATATATCTCGGAAACGGGTGTAGCTATCGACTTGAAATTTGGTATGTGAATGTATCTTGCCCCGGATACCAATTTTATCGGGTCGCCGAGCACGTGCGACACCAGCTTCGCGCATGCGCAGACCAGATCTAGGAAACGGGTGGAGCAATCGACTTGAAATTTGGTTTTTGAATAGCCCGGACGAAGTCGGGTCACCTTCTAGTCTTATATATGCGAGTCGCCCATATATAAGAGAATGCGATGGCTTGCAAGATCAAGGTAGATATTGTTTTCTAAAATATGAGAGGCGCCCTTTGGGCGACTCGCATATATAAGAGAATACATTGGCACATGGTTTTCACAGAAAATCAAGAATGAAATAAAATCAACAAATTTGGATATTTTTTTGATTTTTATATATTACATATCGCAATACGGACATACATTCCAAATTTAATCATATCAATTGAGAAACGAAGGGTAGAATGCGTCATCACGCCCGCATACATATTTTAATTGGAGATTCCCGCTTACATTATATCGTGTACTTCATAACGAAAAAGTTAAATATAATTTAAAAAATTGTGAATTAAAAAAAATCAAACGTTTATGTATATATAATCAATATCCTAACTCGGGCATACATTCAAAATTTCAATCATATCCATTGAAAACCAATGGAGAAAACGTGACATACCGCCACATTTGGACCTTTTGTTTGTGTTCGCCTCGGCCTTGGCTTATATTGGTATTATTACTATCGTATTAGCAACAAAAACAATGGTAATGGTACATGTATTTGGCCTAACGATTGCGTTTTCTCATAGTGGTAAACCGAAACACATACAATTCTGGCTGGCAAACTAGCAGCTACATTTCCCTACAATACTATCACCTTTGGGTGAAATGAAGGAAAGAATCCATATAAAGGCTTAAAATGCACGGTCGTATTTTACACCGAATTATTCGTAATTCCCAGAGCAAGTGTTCAGCTTATCAATCAGGTAAAAGAAAATTGAAAGAAAAAAAAACTTAACATCACCATCAACCATCATTCATACAGTCAACTTTTATGCATATTATCCTATATCAATTTAGATGTTCGGTATTCTTGCTGGATAATGTGAGAGAATTACCATGCACTGTATTGATGATTGTAACTGTATGCATGGCTGTGAAATGTATATGTTAGACACTTGTTTGAAAATTTCATAGACCAACGAGGTGTCTCGGTTAAATAGTGGGGTCTATTTGTCACAAAACAAGTCACGATATTCTACAGTGTTAAAATCGTTATTAATTCAGCTGTGTGTATATACACGAATGTGCGCATCAGACTTATCATAAGAAACGCCAAAGTGGACTTTTCAGCGCCGAAGAGTTATTGTGTTTAACATAAATTATATTTACGTTCTACTCCATCTTGCATTCTCTTCTTACCTTCCCCTGTGATATAAATGTGGTGTCAATGTGGTATCAAGTAGTGAACACCAGGATTAAAAGCTATGGAATACTATTAGGGCCATTTCCTAATGGCGTTTCTGGGGTGCGCCGAAAGCAACAAAATGTGCACCATTAGTCGCTGCGAAAGTGACAGAAGCGACAAAATGTGCGCCGTAATGTCCCACATGTTGGCGCTTGTGTCGCTTTCGGCGCGCCCAAAAACATGCGATGATGTCACAACGCGACGAAAGCACAAGCGACATAATGTGCGACTTTATATTTTGTCGCTTTCGGTGCTCGCCAAAGCATGCAACATTTCCCATGTTTTGGGGCGAGCATTTTATGTCGCACATTTTGTCGCTTTTGTTGCTATCGGCGCGACTAACGGCGCACTTTTTGTCGCTTCTGGCGCGCCATTAGGGAATATTATTTCATATATTGGCGGCCTTTCAGTGCAAATGAAGACCACTTGGTATTCGACAAAGGTCTTTCAGTGCTATTTTGTTTGTTTTGTTGAAATATCCTCAATGTTCACAATAAAATTCTTATGGGAAGGATTATATCTATGGTAGGCCATTTTCACATGTATTCATTATGTCATTAAATCATTAGCGCCAAAGAGCAATGAGAAGGCCTGCCATGTGTATTAACAGTTTTGCCAGAGGATCCATCTGGCGATGCCCAGTTCGTTTGCAACAATGTGAAATATTTCAGCATCTTCTACATATACTAAAGCATAATTGATGAGTAGTTATCCCATATAGGAAATGTTCAGATTATAAGTTCAATAAGCGACCAAATATTTCCCTCAATAAAAATCACCTCCTTCTGCACTTCTATGTATCTTTCGTCTGCTTTTATCGCATTAACATCCATAAAAAATTCAATAATAGACCATTCCGATGTAGATAGCTGAACTTGTTAACTGACTGGGAATCCATTTAGATTAGAGAGGGTTAAAGTGGAAAGTGATATGAGAAAGTAAATTTTCCCAATATGGGCATTCTTGTAGATTTTACTTCGTTCCTTGGCCTAAGTTATGCTGAATTTGTCGTTATCCCATGCTGTACAGTGTTTTCGGGGATTTTGTATCCAGGTTTGCAAAGTGGGAGTTGTTGTACCCAGGTTCGCTGACATTGACATTTTTACGCAGGCTGTGCAAAGCTCGTTTAGATCTAATTTTAAAGTTGTAGTCTACCTCCATGACATCCTGTTCAGTCAACTAACACCTAACTTGTTGCATGGAATGAACAGGATGATATTTAGGTAAAGAATATCACTTTGGAATCACAACCACTAATGATTTATTGATTGAGGGCTTAACGTCGTTTTAGCTGCTAGGCCATATCACGACCAAGAACAGAATCAGGTATAAAAAATGATCGTAGTGAAGCAACTGTGTAGATAAATCAGCAATTGGATTAGATTAAAACACTGCAATGATAAGTTATGTAAAAATAAAAGCGCACAAGAGGAATGTTTCCACTTTGAGTCAGGAATATAACTGACTAGTGCGCAATCATGCTATAAAACATATACAAGTAGTACAAGAATAGATAACAAATAGCATATGAAGAGCACGAAATTACCAAGGATCCACATCGAAATATGTAAAAGTAGCTTTTCAAATCAGATTTTTACAGTGATAAGGTATTTATAATATTATGAATCGCGCATGAACCTTTATCGATGCGTCAAGCTGATGGTCAGGTTGGGAGACAGAATGTCATCCTTCACCCAACGGCAGCCTCATACATCTTTTTGTCTTTGAGAGTTAACTGTCTCTCTTCAATCATTTGGTCAAATTTTGAAAGCTCAAAGATGTACCTCTGTTTCCGAGAGTCTAAACGTTTGAGTGACTTTGGCGATCTGTGTTTCGAATTTTCTGTTGGAATAATAGGATCAATTTGCATAGATTGTTTCGGAGGAAATGTATCAACTGCAGAAGCTTTAGCCATAACCTGCGCTTCAGGTTCTGAAACAGGAAAATATCAGTCGCCTCAACTTATGTTACGATTGATATTGAGGTTGGTTTGACTCTGTGCCTGAGTGTTGGCATCAACACTTTTTGTAGACACGATTACTGAGTATGTGACATGTGCAATGAATGGTCGAGGACCAACTATTTTCTTAGCATCTCTACATGACAGATGCTTCTTATATTAGCTTTACATCGTTGAATCTTGAACTCATAGTCCCAAGTGGGACATGGACGATCCACGCAGCATGCTTCAATGTCGGTGGATGTTCGCACCGATTGAAGATCAGAAGATAACTGTCCAACTGAACTGTTTGACCTTCAACTGTCTTCGCAAATCTACGGACTTCTGTAACTCCCTGTGTTGCTAACTCAGCCAATATCTCTGACTCAGAAGAATCAGCTATATCGCGAGTTCTCAACACAGCTCAGCTACTGTTCAATGTCGTGTGAGGAGTAACCAACACTGGTGTCTGTGCAATAGGTGTTATCTGCAGCAGAGCATCGGATTGAACTTTCTTTGAACACTCAATCAAGAGAGAGCCACTTATTGGCCCAGTCCTGATTGGTTTAACATATTTCAACTGTATATCGTTACCTCCCTTAGGTGATCGACGGAGAATGTAAAAAATTGCTCTCGAGAATTCTCTCAGGAAAGCTTAATTATGGATGATAACCTATGTATAACATGAAATTCGATGGATATATAAAGTGTAGATGCCTGTGATACAACTATTGTAGTTTTATGTCGTTATTGGAATGAACTGGCTGAACTTAAGTTGCAATGTCACCTAACTTCGAGGTATCGGTAATTTTGTCACGTGCGCCGGAGTGAATACTTGGCTGAATTCTTTGGGCGACAGACTGACCTTTTATATAGAGCGTACTCACTCTTGGTTGAAAGAAAACTTATTCTGTCCTTAGACTGTACTCTAAATAGGTATAAATATTAATATTTAGAGAGGGAAAAAAAGAGTTAAAGATGGACAAGAAAAATGAAAAAAAAAATAAACTTCCAGGTTCTGGCTCTGCTCCTAAGGATAAATCAAGGAACCCTTCTCGCGATAGATCACGAAATCCTGATAAAAAAAGACCACTAGAAGAAAGCTTTGGATCTGACACTTCAATGGGCGAGACATTTCTTAAGTCGTTAAGTGAACAAATGTTGCAAATACAAAATCAAATGAATGAACTTGCAACTAAAAAGGACATTGATGTTACGGTAGAAAAAGTGGTGAATGCAAAATTCGACGCTTGGAGAAGTGAATTTAAAGGAGAAATCGAAAAGACGTATGAAAAGTGGGAACGAAGAGTTGAAGTGGTAGAGGAGGTGAACAAACAGACGCAAGAACAGTTACAACATATCCAGTTCGAGCACAAAGAGACGCAAAATGATTATATGGAAATGAAAAATACAGTTAATAACTTAACAAAGCAAATATCGAAACAAGAGAATTAAATCAAAGTACTAAAATCCGGGCTGAATAATGCAGAGCAATACTCTAAGAAAGTTTGTTTACGGTTTCTTGGACTCAAGATTCGGGAAGGTGAAAATGAGGACACAATAACGGACAGAATATGTAATGTAGTAAATACCTCCCAAGTGAAAGTGAAAATATCACCTGCAGATATTGCAGCAGCTCACAGACTTCCATCTATTAAAAACAAAATCGCCCCACCCTGTGTGGTTAAATTCAACCAATCTAAAGTTAGAAGGTTGGTTTTTGACATAAGGAAGGACACATTTGAGATAGCTGATGATGGCTCCAAGAGGGAAGTGAAAATTCGTGACCTGCTAACGAAGGATAACATGGACTTGATGGATAGACTATTCAACCACAGGGAAATAAAATTTGCATTCCACAAAAATGGGTTTATTTGGGCGAGGCTGCTTAATGGACGGAAGATAAAATTTGACATCAATGACGACATAGACGAAGTGATAAGAAAAGACTCAGAAAAACGAAAATAGTTCTCAAAGTGATTAATAGAAAAACTGATTGGAATTAACATGTACTGTATATACTTTGTTAGGTAAAAATAAGATATTTGCGTGTTTATGGTAACCCACCGCCCCAATCTCAAATACTGAACCCAAAATTAATGTTCTTGATGTAGCCCTTTTTTGTTGCTGAACATTTTGTTCTAACAACTATCATTAATTTAGACATAAAAAAATATATATATTTCTATTTACAATTCAAATGCCCATGGTATATGTCTTGTATATGGATATATATATTTTATTTAAATGGATATATTTTCAAACTCTTTTTTCTCATAATTCGAATTGTTTCTAAAAAAAATAAAATAATAATAATAAATAAATGAACATTATAAAAAGACATCTTGATTCACGGGATGTGTGGTTTGCATCCTTTTATCTATGTGGGACCTAGTATTAGAAATACGTATTTATCGTATTGTGGCCACACTTTACTGGTTGAAAAGAGAAAGTTACTCTTCATCCAATTTTATTATTATATATCTACATATACCTAGTATAAGGCAGGAATTCTTTAAATTTGAGCCAACAATAATACATGTATTTGTTGGTATGAGTTATAAGTAGGCAGTACTTAGCATTTCATTTGCTAGGATTACACTATTTGATGTACACCCCCCCTAATACTATATGGTATATACATGCAAGGGCATACACATTTTCAGTTCTTTTGCTCAATGATATATGGTATTATATCTTTAAATGTATTCATTATACTGCAATTAATTGCACAATTGCATAATTTTTCCAAGCTAGGGAATACAGGTCTTCGTTTGTGAGTTTTTTGTTTTTTGTTTTTTGGTTATCTTAATTAAATTTACATACCTGAGGAGAAATTTCGCTATTTATATAAATGAATAAAAACCATAAAATACACCCAATCCTTCCTTCTCAAATAGCTTCAGTCTATCTCTATACTAACATCATTCTTATTATGAAATACATAAATGTATACTATACAACTGTTTCCATTTGTCTGTTTGTCATATTTCAAATTTATATTATACCATGTCGATAGATATAATGTCTATGAACTGTCGGGGTCTGTGCAATCGCCAGAAGAGAAGAGATGTATTTGACTACTTAAAAAGTAAGAAATTTGACATAATCTGCTTACAAGATGTGCACTTCGGAAAAAATCAGGAAAATAATATAAAAATTGAATGGGGATACGAGTGTTACATTAACAGTTTTTCTACATCATCGAGAGGTGTCGCTATTCTACTCCGAAATTCTTTTGAATATAAGATCCATGACATCAAGCGTGATGAAATAGGGAATTCTCTTTCGTTAGATATTGAAATTGAAAATAGGCGTTTTACATTATTAAATATATATGGGCCAAACACTGATCAACCTAAATTTTATGAAAAGCTTAGTGAATATATGGCCACCGTCGAGTCAAACTTTGTTGTATGTGGAGATTTTAATATAGTGCTTAACCAAAATCTTGATTCTGTGAACTATGTGAGACATAATAATCCTCTTGCTCATAAAGCTCTTTTGAAGGCTATGGATCGTAACGGTTTAGTTGATGTTTGGCGAGCATTAAATCCGGAAACAAAGCGTTATACATGGAGAAAGAAAACACCTATAAAACAAGCTCGATTAGATTACTTTCTTGTATCCGAATGCATGCTTTCACTCACCAGAAAGGCAGATATACACCCAGGTTATAGGACAGATCATTCTATTATCTCATTAAAATTGAATTTGACAGAATTTACCCGTGGCCATGGATATTGGAAATTCAATAACTCTCTTTTGAAAAATACAGACTATGTCAATGAAATTAACAAATTAATTGGGACCATAGAATCTCAATATTTTGATGAAAAGGGAAAACATCTAGAAATTAATGACCAACTTTTTTTCGAAACACTGCTTATGGAAATACGAGGTAAAACTTTAGAATTATCATCAAAAATTAAAAGAAAAAGAGTCAAAGAAGAAACTGAACTTATAGCTAAAATTGAAAAATTAGAAAAGGAAAATACTAATGAGACATTGGAACAGATGGAAAAATATCAAACTAGCTTAGAAGAAATAAGGAAACATAAACTAGAGGGGATGATGGTAAGATCTAGAGCAAAATGGATCGGCGAAGGAGAGAAACCGAGTAAATATTTTTTAAACATTGAAAAACGACACTACACAAATAAATCTTTAACTATGCTACAAACACCAGATGGTGAAGTGTTAGAAAAACAAGAAGATATTTTAAATGAGGCATGCAAATATTATGGTAAATTATATGAATCAAGAGAAGAGAAACTCTCTTCAAGAAATTTGACTGAATTCCTCAAATTAAATAATATAAACGACATGGAATTAAATAAACTTCCAAATATAATACACGCTAAACTAGATAGTCCAATATCTGATGTTGAAGCTTTAGAATTTTTGAAAAAAATGAAAAATAACAAAAGTCCAGGTTCGTCTGGCTTCTCAGTGGAATTCTATAAAATGTTTTGGGGCAAACTAGGTCATTTCTTAGTACGCTCTTTGAATTATGGTTTGGTCTGAGGGGAACTATCTGTAACACAGAAACATGGCGTAGTAACTCTTTTACCAAAAGATAACAAACCACGACAGTTTTTAACAAATTGGAGGCCGATATCGCTTTTAAACGTAAGCTATAAGATTTTGTCAGGAATTCTCGCTGCCCGTTTAAAACATGTTTTACCAAACTTGATAGATGAGGATCAAACAGGCTTCATACCTGGAAGATACATTGGAGAAAACATTCGCTTAGTAGCAGATTTGATCCATATTACACAAAAAAACAAACATTCCTGGCCTCTTGTTGTTGCTTGATTTTGAGAAAGCTTTTGATTCTGTGTCATGGACTTTTATGTCTCAGGTTATGAAGATTTTTAATTTCAGCAACACTTTCATAGGTTACATAGAAACTCTATATAGAGGAATCAGCTCAAATCTTAACATTAATGGAAATGTGTCTCCATCTTTCATGATACACCGTGGTTGTAGACAAGGTGATACAATATCACCATATATTTTTTAATATGTGCAGAAGTATTAAGTATAGCAATAAGAAAATGTAAGAAAATAAAAGGGATTGAGATCGGTAAATATGAATTCAAAGTTAGTCAATATGCTGATGACACAACTTTATTTCTCAATGGTGATGCACAGTCCCTGGACAGTACATTTGAGCTACTAGAATATTTTTACTATATATCTGGGCTAAAAATCAATTATAACAAAACTTTTGCAGTTTGGATTGGAAGCAAACGTGATTGTACAGAAACTATATGTGACAAGTGGAAAATAAAATGGAACCCAGAAAACTTTCGGCTTCTAGGGATTAACTTTAACTTACTCAATGATGACTTATTTAATGCAAATTATGATAAAGTGATGAATGATATAGATAAAATTATAAATTCCTGGTCATGCAGAAATTTGACCCCACTTGGACGGATAATTGTTGTGAAATCTCTTATTTTATCCAAGTTGTCATTTCTTTTTCAAACCTTACCTAACCCCAGTGTAGACTACATTAAAGAATTAACAAAGAAAATCTACAAATTTATTTGGCAGAAAAAGCCTGACAAAATTTCACGAAGACAGCTACAACAAACCTACTCATTCGGAGGTTGCAAAATGGTTGATATAGAACAATTCATGAATTCAATGAAAGCAATCTGGATGAAAAAACTTATTTTCCAAAATGGCAAATGGCAAAATCTATTAAAATGTTGTTTTAATAATCTTTCAGAAAACTGGTTTCTAGCAAGCCCTACAGCATTAACTAGACAAAGCAAAATCATATCTTGTAAATTTTGGGCCCATGTTATTGAAGCATGGGCAAAATTCAACAAGGCTATAATCCCTGAAACTCTTGACCATATAAACAGTAATAAATTGACGGATAATCCTAACATTACCGTCAAAGGTAAAATGTTAATGTCCCAGGTATTAGATAAAAAAGGTATTTTATTTGTTGATGATTTACTGGATAATGATGGTCATATAATGTCTCGGGAAGCGCTGGAAGTAGAATATTATATCAAATTAGATTTTTTGACATATCACTCAGTTAATTCAGGTGTAAAACATTTTATAGATAAATTTGGCTTATTGTTCCATGCAAGAAAGCTTCAACACCCAATAATGCCTTTTCAGTTAAGTGTTCTTCAACAATCTTCATCAAAAAACATATATATTAAAATGTGTGGACAAGATAAAACAGTTAAACCTTTCATGAAGAAATGGGAATTGGAATTAAATGATAGGCTTACAGATGAATGGGCTAAGATTTTGATTTCTCCATTTCACTGTTGCGTGGAAACCAAATACAAATGGTTTCAATACCGAATTAACACAAGAATTCTAGGAACTAATGAACTTTTGAAAAAGATGAATATAAAAAGCTCGGATGCATGCTTTTTCTGTAGTAAAGCCAAGGAAACAATAAAACATCTCTTTTGTGACTGTCCTATAATTAATTCACTTTGGCATGAAATTCAAATGTGGGTTTTGAGACAAACTGGATACACAATAGATTTGTCACCAAAAAATTTAATTCTTGGAAACTCTGAACACTTTGACCTAGCCCAATTTCTGATAATTTTTGCTAAGTTCTATAAATTCAAATCAAAAATGAGGGAAAAAATTCCTGTTTTTAATGAGTTTAAAATAGATTTAAAATTCTATTATAATGCTGAAAAAATAGCTTTTTTCAATCAATGTCTTTATGACAAATTTACGGATCGTTGGACTGGCTGGGAGCGCTTAGTCAAATAATAAGAGAATCAAGAGGTACTAAATTATAGTATTAGATGGATTGCCCCTCCTGTTAGCTTGGCTGAGTCTTTATGAATTGATCTTTTTGGAATAAAATAAATATAGAATGCCTAAGTTCCAGTTCTGCCTCATACAGTAAATTGTCCATAATTAATTTATCTACATAATTCAACATAAAATGTTGGTCAATATACTGTATGGAATTTAACTGAGAGCAACAACCCCCCTGAATAAATCAGAATTCTAATCAACAATATTACAAATCTGATAAAAACGCAAAGCCAATCGTCGAGCCTTGATATAGAAAAAAAAAATTGATAGTAGCTCACCCATATTTTATTATTCTAGGCACATGACAAACAGCAATAGGAAAACCAAAATATTATCTTTTAAAATGTATTTTTCCACACTCTATCTCTTTTTTTGTTTTCCCTCTACTAAATTCTCCCCGATTTCAACTATCAAATTCTCTATAACTGACTTCACTAATTCTCCTTTTCTATTTTACATACAATATGTTTAATATATCACCTATATATATATATTTTTGTTGACCTAATAAAAATATTATAAAAAAAAAGATTGGCCATGATCAATATATTTTTGAACAGATATATTCATCAATATCACATAGAAACACTAGCCTTTTTCTCAGTTACTCAAATAAGAGTCACCCTGTCTTGTGCGAATATAGTTATGCCATATTAGCGTCATCGCAATCATAACGCTTATTGTGGAAAAAACGAATGTATCAAAGTATTAAAGACATATTATGTACTTGTTCGGGTGCGTGAAACTGATCAGTCAGTATTCAGGAGCTATGCCAACTGGAGGAATGTAGCATTCTACTAACATCGCCGAAAATTTCAAGCAAATCGACCGTACCACTCCATAGAAAACATCGTCCGAACTTCTCGATTCGGGACGCAACTATTGGTGATAAGCTAACGAAAACTATCAAGAGTCGCTGCATATAATTACTATATAAGCATGAAGTTGTATGTTGTCAATTTGGATATGATAATTGTAAAAATAATTACTTTGAGCAAGATAGTCTCCATTTCTATTTTATCACCCTGCCGGAGTGTTTCATATCACTTTAAAATCTTTCCAAGTTACTATCCTCTGGGTGAAGAAATGCTTCCCATAATCTTTGTGAACTGTTTTTATTCTGTAATTTCCACCGGTGGAATAGTTCACTTGTGTTCACGTTATAATGACCATATAAGAATTTATAAACTTCAGATAAGTCTTCGCGGAAACGTAAATATTTAAGTGACATTATATTCAGCTTGATCATACGATCTCCATGATTTAGTTTCTTCAGTTGTGGTACTAGTCCAGGAGATATTGGTCGACCTCTGCACCCCCCCCCCCCCCCAGGACTTAACTTCACCCCACTAATTTTCTTCCTTAAGGTCTCCTCTAAATTTTTTCACTTGTTAACAAGAAAAAAAAGTGGCCGCAGAGACTCCAGACAAGATGGCGTCCATCATGGCGGCCATTTTTTTTAAATGCACCAGGTCTCTTTGATCGCCATTATAGTAAAGATGATAGCACATGCGGTCTTGTTTTCCGCTCGATTCGTTATGCTAATATACAACCCTTACAAATTAGCCAAAAATCCGACACCAGAATCCAATATGGCGGCCAAGATGGCCGCCGAAATATGAAAATATGCTATTTATCTGACATGTTACCACATTTCGTTTGTCTCTGTGGGAAAATGTTAGAATTTTTGCGTCATATTATGCATTTATCATATAGAGGAGTCATTGGCGAACACATGGGGACCATAATATGCATTCATTGCGGGATATTTTTGTCCGATATCACGTTTTCCCAAATGCCGGTATCATAGGTCAAAGCCGAATCTCCGTTAATAACGCGATGTTATGTTTCGAATCAATGAATGTTATTGCTATAATAACAACATCCATGCATATTATGTGCAGGAGATACTCGAGCTAGGATTCATCTTATACCTGAGTTGAGGAATATTTACCCAAATCCAAGATGGCGGCCAAAATGGCCACCAGAAATAAAAAATCGCCGAAAATCGTTGCTTTTAACATCAGTGAGCATTATTGTCATGACAACTCCACACCTGCTTACTATTGTAAGTTGGGAACACTTAGGCGAAGAACTTTCCTTGTACCATATCCAAATAAAAGTCCCCCAAATCCAAAATGGCGCCCACAATGGCGGACAGATTTTTAAAAATCACCGAAATTCCCTCATATTCACATCATTGGGCATTATTGTCGAGACAACTCCACCCATGCTTACAATCGAGTTGGAAATACTGAGGTGAAGTAATTACATTACATCTCATGCAAGAAACTGTTTTCCAAATCGAAGATGGCGGCCAAAATGGCGACCGAAATTTGAAAATAAGTCTACATTCCTTTACTTTCTTACGATGGGCGTTATTGTTTCGCGATTTCTATCCACCATTACATGTTGATATGGAATAGTGACATGAAGTATTCATTAGGGTTTGGCAATTGATACTCACAGCCAAGATCGCTGCTAAATGGGCGGCTAGAAATTGAAAAGAAATCGATATTTTCACATATTAATTTCAACTTTTTGTCATAATATCGGTATGTATGGACGAAACTGTACATAAACAATCTACTAGTTCAACTTAAAGGTATCAAAACGCATAACATAGCTCGTATCCTTCTGGAAAGATGAAAAACCACAATTAATATCGCGATGTGGCATTTCGAAATCCAGTCTCCACTTAGCGCCGATAATGGCCGTAAGCGTAGGTGCGCCGAATAGTTATATCAGAGCAATTACCTGATAACAGATTATGATTTGCCACGTCACGTCCATAATTATCTGGACCAGCTTCCATTTCTTTGTCTGATAAATCTAGGTAGCTCACACCGACAAAGTATTCACCACTTCTTGGGAGTAGGGTCCCTCTAATCATAACGTTTCAAACAATTCATTTTCCGGTGTCTAGCTTACGATTTTAAATATTTGCTAAATATGATATTTGTGCGTCATCTTGAACTAGGGAGGCATATGGCCGATGAGTATACAAGCTTACAGAAGGTCATCTTTATGTATGTGTCTCATACCCCATGAGATAACGACATGTACACCTGGCGAACCAGTTAGCTAGTCACTTCTCAATAGATGGTTCGTCAACTCACAAACTCAGCGAACGCATTGGCATATGTGGACAACTTCGACAGTGTTTCGAAGGTTGCTAGCTGTCTTATTCCCTTGGACAGATGTCTATCTGCTAAGGAGAAGACCCTAGTGTACAGACTACCCACACTTGTTGACCATTATCCGAAGCAAACTGTGTGACGCCCTGCAGTTGTATCATCGAATATCTCCCAGCAGAGAAGAACAGTGTTCGCGGTGCTAGTTTGTGGACATGCGCCATGATAGTGGGAATGAAATGGGCCAATGTATACACCACCCATACACCTGGTGCATGTTTAAGATATCGAATGTCATGCGTGTCGGTTTTATTTGGTGTGGTAAGATTGTATTTCCACATCCGTTTCGAAGCCTTTCTGATTCAACTACGTACACTTTTGTCTGGATGATACTATGCTAGCCTCCCTCAAAACAGTTGGATGGACTAAAGGATAATGTCTTTATAGCATGAATGTATGCGTGTTTTGTTATCCTCTCTCGGATTAGTGTCAGTATGTGGGCGGTATTATTCAAGAAAATTAAAGAACTGTGGTGCATTTATTTCACTATGTATTTAAAAAACAATTTATAGTCTCGATGGCAATGGCTGTGGACGTTGGGGAACGCGACCTTTATGATAATATAGCTTTATATATATAACTTTAGAATATAGTAGTTAATGTCTCATGCAGGAAAGTGGTCGCAATGGTGATGTTACCAAGACATCACTTGGTGTACCAACGTTTGTTGAGCTGAATGCAAGAGCTCATCAACGTAACATTCCTCTGGATGTTCTTCGCGTTGAACATTTCACCCTTTTGTTGATGGCATTTGTACTTTCTTGAAGCATACCACCCAGCGTGAGTATGACATATCAACCAACTATCAAAGGTATCGCCTTTAAGACTACACCCCAGTCTTGGTGTGGCTTATACAGCAGCAGCCAATGGCATACTCCTGATCCAGTTGTTTAAGAACGGCTTCCAAACGGATTGGAACATACAATCTTAGCATACAAGGAAAGCAAAGCCACACATGGGATCCTGTTTGAATCTAAAACATAACAAAATAAGGGGCGGTGCAATCATGGTCCAATTTCATTCCACTATCATGACACATACCCACAAACTAGCACCGTGTGTATTGTTATCATCTGCTTGGATCTGTTCGGTGAGACGATTGCTGGACGCCAACAAGCTTGTTCTTATGATCTTGTTCAAGGAGTTTGGGCATATTATGCATTATGGTCTTCTACGCCTTAGCAGAAATGCATCCGTCAAATGTCGGGCTTTCAACATTCGAAGACATATACAGAAGTTGTCCGGGTACGTCAGTGCATTAGATGGGTATGTGAATTGATGAACCATATATTGAGAAGTGGCTGTTTGGGAAGATCACCAGGTGTACACGTTGTTATCCCCATTAGGTCACCAAAGCTGACAATACGCAGATAGATAGGTCCTTATGAAAGCTAGTATACGCATCGACCGAATACCTTTATAGTGTATCGCACAAGATGACGCATATACCCCATATGTAGCATCTGAATTATACCATAAGCTATACCACGAATGAAGCTCGCTAAGAATTCCAAGCTTTCGAAACAAACACGTGAGCTGGACACCGGCATATGTATTGTTTGAAACATTCCGATTAGTGGCACCCTTCTACAAATAAGAGTAGTGAACTGTTGTTGTGAGTGAGATAGATTAATCTGACGAAGAGACGGAAACGAGTCTAGATAATGCTGAATGTGGCAATTCAGAATAAGCTCAGGTACTGTTGTTTTGATTCTTGGAAGTCATAATATGACAATTCGGCGCACCTATATATGGTTAAGGCCTTTTGAAATGTGGTTACCCTGAACAGTTTTTAATGAAGCATATCTTACCTTATGATACGGTTATGCTTAAGGATATGGCTAAATCAGTCGCTACCGATCAACAGGGTACGTCTCATGATACTTCTGAATTGCCCACTAGTACAAGTGTGGCCGACATGCAAAGTAATAATGATCTCCCTACAGTTTATGTGCCTTTGCACTTTTCCAAGACTATACGCAATAACTTTGTTGCTAAGCAACTCATTCGTCACCATAATAAAGTTAGATTTTGTAACACTGTAGGTACCAAGTTAAACCAGAAGTTACTCACAAAAACGCCTACACAAGAAATGATTTGATTATATGTAACTGTACCCCCTCTGCACGAAATATAATGATACACATTATATTCTATAAGAAAACCCCCTCCCCCTATGATAAATTTTTTTATCACGATATTATCCACTGTGTTCAGTACAGAACCTATTTTTCAGATGCACCACCCCAACTCATTTTTATATATAGTATTATTGCAACCATATACTATACCTTTATCCAGATAACATGGATTGGGAAAGCGAGGTCCTCGCATACTTGACCAGCAATTGCAAAACTACAGCAGAGTATTTATCTACTGAAGAACTGTGGAACTTGAATCTACAGGATATTCTCTCCTCTAAAAGTTATATAGAGGTTTTCGACCCATTTAACAATGTTTTCAAACTTAAGCGAATACCTAACTACAGCTCATTCATTCATATGTATACTGGTATCAGATTTAGTACCATAGACTTTCGACTCATTAGCCAGTTTCATATTTTTATCTACAAAGTCACCAGCGACATTGTCATAAAAATCACATGCCCTTATGATCGTATATGTAAACGATTCCATGTAAACATGTACCCAGAATGTAAAAAACGAATTCTATACAAATTGTACCATTACTACCTGTTCACTGACATAGATTTTTCCACTCCCATGGACTAAAACATTTTTGGCAGATCACCCACTTTAACTATCTATTTACCCCTTAAACAACATTATTATCGCCTTTAATATAAACCATATGGCCGCTTAGGTCACGTATATTAACTTCAAATACACCCCCTGTTCAATTGAAATGTAAAAACAATGTTTTTACTTTTATATTTCCTTAGGTTATGTGCATTAACTTCAAATGCACCCCCTGTTGAAATGGAAATATAAAAACAATATTTTTATTTTTATATTTCTTTTCTCGACTAAAGAGTTTTCTAAAAACCACGCAGTTGGCCTCCCGTTTTTATCGGCGCATGCGCGACCTCGGCCCATGCATTTAGCAGACGCTCCATTGTAACCTTCACAAAATCTCGATGATTTCTCTCCTGATTTATATAATTCTCACGTGAGTGCACTGTGTATTTACTGGTTGTTCATATGCATTTATACTTATAGAACATCTAGGCACATTAATTTCAATTTATCAGATGGTAATTTGTCTAATATTCCTCTTCTAAAATCACCCCGTTTGAAATACTTGTCTGCACAACTTTTGATGACATCATCACACTTTTACTGCCAAACTCAACTGTAAATTTCTATGTCCCCATGTGAACTTCACCTTGTATTTACAATAATCTGTAATCATTATTAATTCTGTAATGGCATTCTCACACTTGTATCAACATGTTGTAGTGCATATATATATTTTTTTGTACATGTAAATAATACACAATTATTCACTCATGCTAAAATATAATCATCTAAATTGCAATCTGTACTCCATTATTTCCCCCCCCCCCCATTTTATGAGTTCGTGGTACATAGCGGTTATTTAGCTGGATCGGCTTAACCACATGTTAAGTGACACTGCCTGGGTAAGCTTCTTGTGTTAAAACGTGTCGAAAAGCGATTTTCTGTTGTTTAAACACTCCATCACCAGGTACATAACTGACGACGATTCCAGTGAAATTTAGCATTTTACTTCAGACTTACACCTACACTTACATTCTACAACTGCTTACTCATGTACATAACTATAAATTTCAAAATTAACCCTTTCGAAAACTCGCGGCCTATGCTTACGTTCCTAATTTCTAAAATTGTAACACCTAACTATGTACCACGCTCCCATCTTTTACTGAAACTACCGGTATGGGACAATCATGAAACTAAAGAATATTTTAATACTCTACGTATAACTAGTTCATTTATGATAGTGCGTGATTCTACGATACTGGTACGCATACTCTGTCATAGGTATACCTATATTTTCCAAATTTCAAAACACCAGGCATACCTCTATTATGCTCCTGTTTTTAATTTTACTGACTATGGAATTGTCCAAGTGGCGCTTCGGAATGTGTACCTAGATAATGATCACCTCTGTCCATGTTACCGAAGACAGGTTTACCCTTGTATTCTGTGGTGTTCCCAGCCCCCCGGATCTCTATATTTTACAACATATGTTGTTTAGGCAGGCATTGCAAATACAGGCAAACTTCAGTTTCGGCTTTTAACATTTGACGCATTTTGTTCCGCCCTGATTTGTTTTAGTTCGTTACAAATTACCTACTTTACAGACAGCCTATTATTCATTTTGTAATTATTTAGTTGTGGTGTGCTTGCAGACTTTATCTGATTTCTTGATAAGTAACATAGATACTTGTGACAGTGTATGAATTGGCATTTCTCACGGCTCCCTATATTTTTTTTTCATGTACAGATCGCAGACTCTCGGCATAGCTGAAAACGGACTCCCAGCATCAATAACCGCAAGGTACATACGTACTGAGAAATTCCTTAGCATTACTGTTCGCATTTACTAAACTTAACTGTTCACTAATATCACATTCTAACATATCGTATGGCTAACATATACGCACGTACCTATGCATATGTAACTTTTGTTTCAACGCAAATCCAATTATGTATAGATCTTACCTCTACGGATTATATTCTATTACTTTTAACTAAACTGGTACATTACGCACCATCCTATTTAATTACATTTATGATTCTTGCTGTCTACATTGCGCCCCATCAGTACAGATAGGGAGTACAATTAAATTACTATACGGTTACAAACTACTTCTATTGCTACTTTGCACCATGTTTGCAAACTTCACTGTAACAGCCCAGTACCCTTTTATTAATTATGGATATATAGCTGGTAATTTACCTATATTCATGATATTATAACTCTAATCATCACCAATCCTTACACAACAGTACAGGTGTGTTAGTCCTAGATAACTGGTGTTGTACATATTTCCATGTGTTGGCCTTTAGGTACATTGTGTGCTCATCGACAGATTATACCGGTTTATGATGTTGTATCACATATAACAATACTAACCCAATTTTCATCTCTATGAATAACAAATACACCTTATTACAAATTCAATTTTGCCATCCCCATACATACTAAAAATACCTTTTTATATTGCCATTTACATGGTACATAACATTACCTAACTTACAATGGTACCTTCCAATATTTAAGCGCCGGGTACTATCACCTCCAAGCACCTCGGTCTTAACCTACATGATCAATATCATGTATACGACACAATTGCTACATCTGTAGCTTTTATGTATATACGTTATCGTTATATTTTTCTTCGTTACCCCCACCTTTTCATTATATACAGCCAACTGTATATGACCCACCCCATGTATATTTTCCCTTTATTTTAAATTTAACATAATATCATCTATATCTATGATATAATACTTATCGGTTTTAAAAAATACCAACAACAATATAATAATAACCATGAAAATCAAAATGACAAAAATCACCTTGACTCATACCCCGCTATATACATAAATTATTTTTGCATATGTGACTCACCGGGGTGGTTACATCAGTTTATAAAACCTATTTTGAGTATACACCCTATAATTATTTAACCCCCCAACCCACAATACCGTACTAATTTTACAAAATGCACCCTGACCTATACCTCTATCTTTAATTTTTCTAAATTTACCACACTTAAAATACTCTATGTTCTATACATTGGAACTTCAGACAGTATCACCTCAACGAGTTCATATATGTATACCACATTCAGATTTTCGGCATCGTATATCACCTTGCACCTGATATATATTTAATTAACTCCACTCCGCACCTTTGTATATACGTTTCTTTTACCTTATATTTTTCAATTACATTATTATCAAGTTTAACCCCCTTTTTATTACTTATGAGTATTTAGCCAAATAACAGCATGACGTTGCCCATACGTGATCGTTATTGTATATATTTGCGGTTCCACTCGTTTTATTTTCTTGTTAATATTTAAGATTATTTTTATTCACTTCGTTCTAAATTCGAACCATAGGCATTTTCTGACATCTTATATGCCTATCCCATGTACGATTAGTATCGACATGGCTACTTTACTACAGGTGGTTTCAACGCCCCCCACTTATATCCAATATATATGTTATATAGTAACATAACATATACCAATGTATACACTAAGATAACGTCATATAATCTCACATATACACCTTATGAACACTGATATTAATCGATATTATACATTTTTTCAGCATGTCCGATGCCAAGCTTTTTAAATATGATGAGCTTTGCGCTTCAGCATATAAAGAACACATTATGTCATTTGAGACAAAATTTTATGACCTCTGTAATCATGTCGAGCACCCCTATGGCAGGGCTCTAATTGATCTGACTCTTTCACAGAAACATGACATCATCACATATTATGATGAATTATGCCCAAAATATACTGATTCTTGCTTCAATTATGTTAACGATGTTACTCAGTCGGAACTCGACGATAACTTTTCTGAAGTGAATGTCAGGATCTATGAATTAAACAGACTCCTTGAGGACTTTTATGACCGAACCCAGGAAATGAAAGACTTTCGAAGTGTCAGTTTGTCACAGAATCGACATACACCCCTTTCCACTTCACAGTACAGTGAATTGAATGCATTACATAAACTTTCTCAGCTCAGTAAAGATATGTTACACCATAATATTGGTTACCGTACAGAGCTTCGTACTTTGGTCCATTATCGATTCACACTTAATAAAGAAGATATAACTGACCGTCAGAAGGTTTTTAACTTTATACCCTGGCTTTTACCTGATAACCTTATTGATACTCTGAGTAAGGGAGGTATCTTTATCCCTACTCCACTATGGGACCGCAATAAACAAACTGCAAACCTTAAACAAATGGTTTATGATAGCCTTGAACGTATCAATAACCATACAATTCGTCACATATCATCACAATCATTGTGTCGTACACCTTCATCTAACGTACTGTTATACACACATGTTAACCATCCTGACTTACCACAAACCTTGATTAATTCTACGCTTGACAGCATCAATAGTGTAAACAATCATTGTAATTTGCACCATGCTTCGCATCGACTATATTTCAAAAATATCTCCAAGTTTGAAACCAAGACAATTGATTTCTATGCTAACCACCCCGGCATTATTATCTCACCAAGTGATAAAAATCTTGGCATCTATATTAATACCACTGCCTGGTACGCCCATGAATATCGTCGGCAACTCGATGATACTACAACCTATGAAAGGCATCCATATGATACCTTACCTGATTTAATTAACACAGGTGTCTCTAACATGCATTTAATTGCTTTTCAATATAAAGATTCTACCATAGATAAGGACTTTCTTGTGAAGCTTATTAAAGTCAAGGCTTCAGATATTATTATACCCTCTCTCAATATTGTACCTAAGGTACATAAACTTAAACAGTTTCCAACCCCTGACCTTGAAATGAGCCTTAAGGTGCGGCCAATTTTGAACGCACATTCTGCTATTTCGACGACAGCGTCACATATATTAGGCGATATGCTTGATGAATATCTTAAGAAGTTGCATTACTACTTTGATTGTCATAATTTACAATATACTATATGTAAAGATTCTTAATTACATGCTATTCATGAATTCCAAACCATACATGTTGAACCTAAATTACTATCACAATATTGGTTCATTTCATTTGATTTCAGTGCATTGTATACATCTATTAGAAATACTAATCTATATCTTGCATTTGATTTTATCAAAGAAATCCTTAATATTGATCAAGACCAATATAACTTCATGGTCTCATTATTTGAGTTTATCCAGAGTACTTCATACTTTCATGTTGGTTTTAAACACCTCTTCCGGCAAAAAAACGGTTTGAGTATGGGTTCCTATTTTAGCTCGCAAGCCGCGAATGTCATTTTATTAAGATGTGAATACTATATGTATCAGAATATTGAGTTCAGTAAATACATACATATATTTCTTCGATATATTGATGACGGCATCATGTTTATTCAAATGGATTATAATAACCTTTGTGTGTTCTTGAATCAGCTCCGAACATACTACCCCTCGCATATAGATTTGGAAATATCTGTCAGCAAGTTTTATGTAAATTTTCTGGATATTACATTCAGTATCAACCATATGTTATGGTTTCAAAACAGCTTGCACATTGGTTTGTACCAAAAACCATTCAACACATATTCATATACACATTTCACCAGTGATCATCTTATTAGTGTACTCAAAGGTATTGTGGCCACTGAATGTTTTAGATATTACCGCCATGCTTCATGTAAAGAGGACTATATATATTACACCAACCTTTTCCTTATCAGACTTTTGAAATGTGGTTACCCTGAACAGTTTTTAATGAAGCATATCTTACCTTATGATACGGTTATGCTTAAGGATATGGCTAAATCAGTCGCTACCGATCAACAGGGTACTTCTCATGATACTTCTGAATTGCCCACTAGTACAAGTGTGGCCGACATGCAAAGTAATAATGATCTCCCTACAGTTTATGTGCCTTGGCACTTTTCCAAGACTATACGCAATAACTTTGTTGCTAAGCAACTCATTCGTCACCATAATAAAGTTAGATTTTGTAACACTGTAGGTACCAAGTTAAACCAGAAGTTACTCACAAAAAAACGCCTACACAAGAAATTATTTGATTATATGTAACTGTACCCCCTCTGCACGAAATATAATGAAACACATTATATTCTATAAGAAACCCCCCCCCTATGATAAACAATTTTATCACGATATTATCCACTGTGTTCAGTACAGAACCTATTTTTCAGATGCCCCCACCCCAACTCATTTTTATATATAGTATTATTGCAACCATATACTATACCTTTATCCAGATAACATGGATTGGGAAAGCGAGGTCCTCGCATACTTGAACAGCAATTGCAAAACTACAGCAGAGTATTTATCTACTGAAGAACTGTGGAACTTGAATCTACAGGATATTCTCTCCTCTAAAAGTTATATAGAGGTTTTCGACCCATTTAACAATGTTTTCAAACTTAAGCGAATACCTAACTACAGCTCATTCATTCATATGTATACTGGTATCAGATTTAGTACCATAGACTTTCGACTCATTAGCCAGTTTCATATTTTTATCTACAAAGTCACCAGCGACATTGTCATAAAAATCACATGCCCTTATGATCGTATATGTAAACGATTCCATGTAAACATGTACCCAGAATGTAAAAAACGAATTCTATACAAATTGTACCATTACTACCTGTTCACTGACATAGATTTTTCCACTCCCATGGACTAAAACATTTTTGGCAGATCACCCACTTTAACTATCTATTTACCCCTTAAACAACATTATTATCGCCTTTAATATAAACCATATGGCCGCTTAGGTCACGTATATTAACTTCAAATACACCCCATGTTCAAATGAAATGTAAAAACAATGTTTTTACTTTTATATTTCCTTAGGTTATGTGCATTAACTTCAAATGCACCCCCTGTTGAAATGGAAATATAAAAACAATATTTTTATTTTTATATTTCTTTTCTCGACTAAAGTGTTTTCTAAAAACCACGCAGTTGGCCTCCCGTTTTTATCGGCGCATGCGCGACCTCGGCCCATGCATTTAGCAGACGCTCCATTGTAACCTTCACAAAATCTCGATGATTTCTCTCCTGATTTATATAATTCTCACGTGAGTGCACTGTGTATTTACTGGTTGTTCATATGCATTTATACTTATAGCACATCTAGGCACATTAATTTCAATTTATCAGATGGTAATTTGTCTAATATTCCTCTTCTAAAATCACCCCGTTTGAAATACTTGTCTGCACAACTTTTGATGACATCATCACACTTTTACTGCCAAACTCAACTGTAAATTTCTATGTCCCCATGTGAACTTCACCTTGTATTTACAATAATCTGTAATCATTATTAATTCTGTAATGGCATTCTCACACTTGTATCAACATGTTGTAGTGCATATATATATATATTTTGTACATGTAAATAATACACAATTATTCACTCATGCTAAAATATAATCATCTAAATTGCAATCTGTACTCCATTATTTCCCCCCCCCCATTTTATGAGTTCGTGGTACATAGCGGTTATTTAGCTGGATCGGCTTTACCACATGTTAAGTGACACTGCCTGGGTAAGCTTCTTGTGTTAAAAAGTGTCGAAAAGCGATGGTCTGTTGTTTAAACACTTCATCACCAGGTACATAACTGACGACGATTCCAGTGAAATTTAGCATTTTACTTCAGACTTACACCTACACTTACATTCTACAACTGCTTACTCATGTACATAACTATAAATTTCAAAATTAACCCTTTCGAAAACTCGCGGCCTATGCTTACGTTCCTAATTTCTAAAATTGTAACACCTAACTATGTACCACGCTCCCATCTTTTACTGAAACTACCGGTATGGGACAATCATGAAACTAAAGAATATTTTAATACTCTACGTATAACTAGTTCATTTATGATAATGCGTGATTCTACGATACTGGTACGCATACTCTGTCATAGGTATACCTATATTTTCCAAATTTCAAAACACCAGGCATACCTCTATTATGCTCCTGTTTTTAATTTTACTGACTATGGAATTGTCCAAGTGGCGCTTCGGAATGTGTACCTAGATAATGATCACCTCTGTCCATGTTACCGAAGACAGGTTTACCCTTGTATTCTGTGGTGTTCCCAGCCCCCCGGATCTCTATATTTTACAACAAGAGCAATCGCCACATCGTGTAGAATAGTATGGGCTGTTGCTGCTTGACTGCGAAATTAGAAGCATTCAACCTAAATAAAGCGAATTGCGAAAAACGACATATATAGGTCTACGATTTCAATGAAGCGGGGGGGGGGGGGGTGAAACATTTATTCGACGACTTGCGTTGGATTTCACACCAGTTGTGAACAATTGTGCTATATTTGTCGCTTATGTAGTTTAAAGACATATTTTGGACTTGTTTTAGTGTGTGAAACAGATAAGTTAGTACTCCGGCACAATGCCAAACTGGGGAATGTAGCATTCTACTAACAACGAAGCAAATTTCATATAAATTGACCATACCACTCCACAGAAAACATCGTCTGAACTACTCTCAATTGTAAATATTTGCTACTCGATTCGGGGCGCCACTATATATCCGCGATAAACTAACACAATTGATTTCGCCATCGAGAGTCATTGCATTTAAAGGCACGGGTGGCGTTCGTTGCAGAAATATTCATATTTGTTCAAATCGCCATCAACAGAAGGAATATTAAAAATATATATAGTTTTGTTCTTATGCCAAACATAATCAGCGCGTAAATAGTATATTGTCGCCAAGACGTACGATGGTGTACGTAAACAAGAACCTGCTCGTGTTACAGAAGTTTACATAACACAGCGCAATTCTATTGGTTAATCACACACAAATGATATAAAAGCTCATTATTATTTCCATATCAGGAAAACTGTGACAAATAACGCTCTTTATGTTTACCTCATCCGGATCTAAACAAAATCCAGGTTCAGTAACGTTTTTTGCTTTTGTTTACATAACAAAGGAAAAACATTTGACAATAACATACTGTTTATGCAATATTTATGATTGGTATAAGAACAAGATATGTCTATATTTTACTATTCTTTCTGTTTATGACGGTTTTTGACGGTTTTTGACGGAGCTGAATATTTTAACAGCATACCCACCGCCAACGCCACCCGTATCTTTAATTGATATATAAGAATGGCGATGTGTGTTATCAATTTGGATTAATATTCGTAAAAATAACAACTTTGAGCATGATTATTCTCCATTTCTATTTCATCACCCTGCCGAAGTGTTTAAGGAAAGCGCTTCCGTTTTCGTGAAATTCCTTCATATTTCTGAACACATCCCTAAAGTAGTTACATAACGTATGAACTGTATACGATGCGACCAGTGTATTTATACCCAAGTAGAGCTCATGTTACGAACGGTGTTGACTTGAGAGCTGACACAACCATGATAAAGTACGACTATCGATTAAAACTTAAATATTTGTCGTTTATACAAATGCATACAAACCTATACAAGTACTGACATGTGGTAAACATATTGTCTGTTATCAATATTAATACACACAATTCTTCGGAAAATATCAGAAATGATCAAATAGCAGATGTGAATCGGCCGTGTTACAGGATCGAACACGTATATTACTGCCATGCAATAGAGTATGCGTGGCGCTCTAACTTACCGTCGTGGAAGCATAACACTGGATGGAATCGGGCTCTCGTGATATCCTTATGTCACCGTGTCACTGGCGGCCAGGAACACACGTGTGCTGTTCTTGTTAACCCTTTCATGACAGGAGCTGCGCTGGTGCAGCATTAAAGACTCTGTGCCAGTGCATTATCTTATATATGCGAGTCGCCCATATATCAGAGAATGCGATGGCTTGCAAGATCAAGGTAGATATTGTTTTCTAAAATATGAGAGGCGCCCTATGGGCGACTCGCATATATAAGAGAATGCATTGGCACATGGTTTTCACAGAAAATCAAGAATGAAATAAAATCAACAAATTTGGATATTTTTTTGATTTTTATATATTACATATCGCAATACGGACATACATTCCAAATTTAATCATGTCAATTGAGAAACGAAGGGTAGAATGCGTCATCACGCCCGCATACATATTTTAATTGGAGATTCCCGCTTACATTATATCGTGTACTTCATAACGAAAAAGTTAAATATAATAAAAAAAATTGTGAATTAAAAAAAATCAAACGTTTATGTATATATAATCAATATCCTAACTCGGGCATACATTCAAAATTTCAATCATATCCATTGAAATCCAATGGAGAAAACGTGACATACCGCCACGTTTGGACCTTTTGTTTGTGTTCGCCTCGGCCTTGGCTTATATTGGTATTATTACTATCGTATTAACAACAAAAACAATGGTAATGGTACATGTATTTGGCCTAACGATTGCGTTTTCTCATAATGGTAAACCGAAACACATACAATTCTGGCTGGCAAACTAGCAGCTACATTTCCCTACAATACTATCACCTTTGGGTGAAATGAAGGAAAGAATCCATATAAAGGCTTAAAATGCACGGTCGGATTTTACACCGAATTATTCGTAATTCCCAGAGCAAGTGTTCAGCTTATCAATCAGGTAAAAGAAAATTGAAAGAAAAAAAAACTTAACTTCACCATCAACCATCATTCATACAGCACATGCATCACGAAAATCCACAAAAGCATCCACAAGTTTCATGTTGATATTGAGTACAAAATATCATAATAGATAACGCTCTTTTTTATTCATTATTTTATGAAAACAAAGCATGGGCGTCCCATGTGCACATGCCTGGGACTATATAACACACAAGGCTGTTCCAAAAATCGACAATATATCTAACACAGAGACGTTAAAATGTGCATATACATGTAGTGTCCCTAATGAGACATCGGTATACAGCGGCCATTTGAGCTTGCTTTTTGTATCCCTTCGTTGGCTGTGTGGTATTGATGTCTGACTTTGAGTCGCAAGGCGAGCGCGCCGTCATGGACCGGTGTTCGAATCCCGCCCAATCCAAGAAACAAAAGGGATTTGTACCAGTGATATGACGTCAAATCGGGTATGTCAACTTTTATGCATATTATCCTATATCAATTTAGATGTTCGGTATTCTTGCTGGATAATGTGAGAGAATTACCATGCACTGTATTGATGATTGTAACTGTATGCATGGCTGTGAAATGTATATGTTAGACACTTGTTTGAAAATTTCATAGACCAACGAGGTGTCTCGGTAAAATAGTGGGGTCTATTTGTCACAAAACAAGTAACGATATTCTACAGTGTTAAAATCGTTATTAATTCAGCTGTGTGTATGTACACGAATGTGCGCATCAGACTTATCATAAGAAACGCCAAAGTGGACTTTTCAGCGCCGAAGAGTTATTGTGTTTAACATAAATTATATTTACGTTCTACTCCATCTTGCATTCTC
Source organism: Siphonodentalium dalli (assembly GCA_032622095.1). Classification (NCBI taxonomy): domain Eukaryota; kingdom Metazoa; phylum Mollusca; class Scaphopoda; order Gadilida; family Siphonodentaliidae; genus Siphonodentalium; species Siphonodentalium dalli. The sequence goes on along the minus strand of CP136062.1, from coordinate 112,297,232 downwards.
TTCTTACCTTCCCCTGTGATATAAATGTGGTGTCAATGTGGTATCAAGTAGTGAACACCAGGATTAAAAGCTATGGAATACTATTAGGGCCATTTCCTAATGGAGTTTCTGGGGTGCGCCGAAAGCAACAAAATGTGCACCATTAGTCGCCGCGAAAGTGACAGAAGCGACAAAATGTGCGCCGTAATGTCCCACATGTTGGCGCTTGTGTCGCTTTCGGCGCGCCCAAAAACATGCGATGATGTCACAACGCGACGAAAGCACAAGCGACATAATGTGCGACTTTATATTTTGTCGCTTTCGGTGCTCGCCAAAGCATGCAACATTTCCCATGTTTTGGGGCGAGCATTTTATGTCGCACATTTTGTCGCTTTTGTTGCTATCGGCACGACTAACGGCGCACTTTTTGTCGCTTCTGGCGCGCCATTAGGGAATATTATTTCATATATTGGCGGCCTTTCAGTGCAAATGAAGACCACTTGGTATTCGACAAAGGTCTTTCAGTGCTATTTTGTTTGTTTTGTTGAAATATCCTCAATGTTCACAATAAAATTCTTATGGGAAGGATTATATCTATGGTAGGCCATTTTCACATGTATTCATTATGTCATTAAATCATTAGCGCCAAAGAGCAATGAGAAGGCCTGCCATGTGTATCAACAGTTTTGCCAGAGGATCCATCTGGCGATGCCCAGTTCGTTTGCAACAATGTGAAATATTTTAGCATCTTCTACATATACTAAAGCATAATTGATGAGTAGTTATCCCATATAGGAAATGTTCAGATTATAAGTTCAATAAGCGACCAAATATTTCCCTCAATAAAAATCATCTCCTTCTGCACTTCTATGTATCTTTCGTCTGCTTTTATCGCATTAACATCCATAAAAAAATCAATAATAGACCATTCCGATGTAGATAGCTGAACTTGTTAACTGACTGGGAATCCATTTAGATTAGAGAGGGTTAAAGTGGAAAGTGATATGAGAAAGTAAATTTTCCCAATATGGGCATTCTTGTAGAATTTACTTCGTTCCTTGGCCTAAGTTATGCTGAATTTGTCGTTATCCCATGCTGTACAGTGTTTTCGGGGATTTTGTATCCAGGTTTGCAAAGTGGGAGTGGTTTTACCCAGGTTCGCTGACATTGACATTTTTACGCAGGCTGTGCAAAGCTCGTTTAGATCTAATTTTAAAGTTGTAGTCTACCTCCATGACATCCTGTTCAGTCAACTAACACCTAACTTGTTGCATGGAATGAACAGGATGATATTTAGGTAAAGAATATCACTTTGGAATCACAACCACTAATGATTTATTGATTGAGGGCTTAACGTCGTTTTAGCTGCTAGGCCATATCACGACCAAGAACAGAATCAGGTATAAAAAATGATCGTAGTGAAGCAACTGTGTAGATAAATCAGCAATTGGATTAGATTAAAACACTGCAATGATAAGTTATGTAAAAATAAAAGCGCACAAGAGGAATGTTTCCACTTTGAGTCAGGAATATAACTGACTAGTGCGCAATCATGCTATAAAACATATACAAGTAGTACAAGAATAGATAACAAATAACATATGAAGAGCACGAAATTACCAAGGATCCACATCGAAATATGTAAAAGTAGCTTTTCAAATCTGATTTTACAGTGATAAGGTATTTATAATATTATGAATCGCGCATGAACCTTTATCGATGCGTCAAGCTGATGGTCAGGTTGGGAGACAGAATGTCATCCTTCACCCAACGGCAGCCTCATACATCTTTTTGTCTTTGAGAGTTAACTGTCTCTCTTCAATCATTTGGTCAAATTTTGAAAGCTCAAAGATGTACCTCTGTTTCTGAGAGTCTAAACGTTTGAGTGGCTTTGGCGATCTGTGTTTCGAATTTTCTGTTGGAATAATAGGATCAATTTGCATAGATTGTTTCGGAGGAAATGTATCAACGGCAGAAGCTTTAGCCATAACCTGCGCTTCAGGTTCTGAAACAGGAAAATATCAGTCGCCTCAACTTATGTTACGATTGATATTGAGGTTGGTTTGACTCTGTGCCTGAGTGTTGTCATCAACACTTTTTGTAGACACGATTGCCGAGTATGTGACATGTGCAATGAATGATCGAGGACCAACTATTTTCTTAGCATCTCTACATGACAGATGCTTCTTATATTAGCTTTACATCGTTGAATCTTGAACTCATAGTCCCAAGTCGGACATGAACGATCCACGCAGCATGCTTCAATGTCGGTGGATGTTCGCACCGATTGAAGATCAGAAGATAACTGTCCAACTGAACTGTTTGACCTTCAACTGTCTTCGCAAATCTACGGACTTCTGTAACTCCCTGTGTTGCTAACTCAGACAATATCTCTGACTCAGAAGAATCAGCTATATCGCGAGTTCTCAACACAGCTCAGCTACTGTTCAATGTCGTGTGAGGAGTAACCAACACTGGTGTCTGTGCAATAGGTGTTATCTGCAGCAGAGCATCGGATTGAACTTTCTTTGAACACTCAATCAAGAGAGAGCCACTTATTGGCCCAGTCCTGATTGGTTTAACATATTTCAACTGTTCAGAAATGCTTTGTAGCATTTTATCAATGACAAAGATGGAAGTTATTTTCACATTTGAGTCAAAGCCAAGAACCAGGTACTGAGAGAATACTACAGCATCATTGGAACTTGGTGAGTCATCATTCTTACGAGCAACACGTTGGTTTATATATGAGTTGCCATACAAAAAAGCAAAAAATCGACAACTAGCCCAGCAGCCGCCGTGGACTACCCTTCGAATTTTGGTCGGGCCAAAGGCGTGAACAATACAGGATTCAACACTCAACAATCGTCAGGACGAACACAAACGAGACAGGTGAGAACAGAAATATCATACGTGAAAAAACAGAACACAATTCTTCAAACGAGCAATACAACATATCACAAAAATTGTATCTGAAACACCGAAGAAGCGTGACTGGTCGATTGATTGAGCCGGGTCAACTCAACCAGCCGTCTTGAAGAGATGCAGGACCAAAGTGCATCCACAGGTCGATGCCTCACGTGATACGGCCGCCCTAGCACCTCCAGGACTCATACACCACATCTCACGAGATGCACCCCACTGCAGGGTGCCACATTAGGTGAGTTTTCCCCTCTGCTTATCTTGAAGGACTTTACACTTCAAAGATAACAAGGGGTCGAGTACTTAGGGCATTACTGTAATGTGCAATATTTTAATGATGGTACTTATTAAAATGCAAACCGACCATAAACAAGATTGCGCAAACAATAAGATTGGCCATGATCAATATATTTTTGAACAGATATATTCATCAATATCACATAGAAACACTAGCCTTTTTCTCAGTTACTCAAATAAGAGTCACCCTGTCTTGTGCGAATATAGTTATGCCATATTAGCGTCATCGCAATCATAACGCTTATTGTGGAAAAACGAATGTATCAAAGTATTAAAGACATATTATGTACTTGTTCGGGTGCGTGAAACTGATCAGTCAGTATTCAGGAGCTATGCCAACTGGAGGAATGTAGCATTCTACTAACATCGCCGAAAATTTCAAGCAAATCGACCGTACCACTCCATAGAAAACATCGTCCGAACTTCTCGATTCGGGACGCAACTATTGGTGATAAGCTAACGAAAAAGATCAAGAGTCGCTGCATATAATTACTATATAAGCATGAAGTTGTATGTTGTCAATTTGGATATGATAATTGTAAAAATAATTACTTTGAGCAAGATAGTCTCCATTTCTATTTTATCACCCTGCCGGAGTGTTTCATATCACTTTAAAATCTTTCCAAGTTACTATCCTCTGGGTGAAGAAATGCTTCCAATAATCTTTGTGAACTGTTTTTATTCTGTAATTTCCACCGGTGGAATAGTTCACTTGTGTTCACGTTATAATGACCATATAAGAATTTATAAACTTCAGATAAGTCTTCGCGGAAACGTAAATATTTAAGTGACATTATATTCAGCTTGATCATACGATATCCATGAATTAGTTTCTTCAGTTGTGGTACTAGTCCAGGAGATATTGGTCGACCTCTGCACCCCCCCCTCAGGACTTAACTTCACCCCACTAATTTTCTTCCTTAAGGTCTCCTCTAAATTTTTTCACTTGTTAACAAGAAAAAAAAGTGGCCGCAGAGACTCCAGACAAGATGGCGTCCATCATGGCGGCCATTTTTTTTAAATGCACCAGGTCTCTTTGATCGCCATTATAGTAAAGATGATAGCACATGCGGTCTTGTTTTCCGCTCGATTCGTTATGCTAATATACAACCCTTACAAATTAGCCAAAAATCCGACACCAGAATCCAATATGGCGGCCAAGATGGCCGCCGAAATATGAAAATATGCTATTTTTCTGACATGTTACCACATTTCGTTTGTCTCTGTGGGAAATTGTTAGAATTTTTGCACCATATTATGCATTTATCATATAGAGGAGTCATTGGCGAACACATGGGGACCATAATATGCATTCATTGCGGGATATTTTTGTCCGATATCACGTTTTCCCAAATGCCGGTATCATAGGTCAAAGCCGAATCTCCGTTAATAACGCGATGTTATGTTTCGAATCAATGAATGTTATTGCTATAATAACAACATCCATGCATATTATTTGCAGGAGATACTCGAGCTAGGATTCATCTTATACCTGAGTTGAGGAATATTTACCCAAATCCAAGATGGCGGCCAAAATGGCCACCAGAAATAAAAAATCGCCGAAAATCGTTGCTTTTAACATCAGTGAGCATTATTGTCATGACAACTCCACACCTGCTTACTATTGTAAGTTGGGAACACTTAGGCGAAGAACTTTCCTTGTACCATATCCAAATAAAAGTCCCCCAAATCCAAAATGGCGCCCACAATGGCGGACAGATTTTTAAAAATCACCGAAATTCCCTCATATTCACATCATTGGGCATTATTGTCGAGACAACTCCACCCATGCTTACAATCGAGTTGGAAATACTGAGGTGAAGTAATTACATTACATCTCATGCAAGAAACTGTTTTCCAAATCGAAGATGGCGGCCAAAATGGCGACCGAAATTTGAAAATAAGTCTACATTCCTTTACTTTCTTACGATGGGCGTTATTGTTTCGCGATTATTATCCACCATTACATGTTGATATGGAATAGTGACATGAAGTATTCATTAGGGTTTGGCAATTGATACTCACAGCCAAGATCGCTGCTAAATGGGCGGCTAGAAATTGAAAAGAAATCGATATTTTCACATATTAATTTCAACTTTTTGTCATAATATCGGTATGTATGGACGAAACTGTACATAATCAATCTACTAGTTCAACTTAAAGGTATCAAAACGCATAACATAGCTCGTATCCTTCTGGAAAGATGAAAAACCACAATTAATATCGCGATGTGGCATTTCGAAATCCAGTCTCCACTTAGCGCCGATAATGGCCGTAAGCGTAGGTGCGCCGAATAGTTATATCAGAACAATTACCTGATAACAGATTCTGATTTGCCACGTCACGTCCATAATTATCTGGACCAGCTTCCATTTCTTTGTCTGATAAATCTAGGTAGCTCACACCGACAAAGTATTCACCACTTCCTGGGAGTAGGGTCCCTCTAATCGTAACGTTTCAAACAATTCATTTTCCGGTGTCTAGCTTACGATTTTAAATATTTGCTAAATATGATATTTGTGCGTCATCTTGAACTAGGGAGGCATATGGCCGATGAGTATACAAGCTTACAGAAGGTCATCTCTATGTATGTGTCTCATACCCCATGAGATAACGACATGTACACCTGGCGAACCAGTTAGCTAGTCACTTCTCAATAGATGGTTCGTCAACTCACAAACTCAGCGAACGCATTGGCATATGTGGACAACTTCGACAGTGTTTCGAAGGTTGCTAGCTGTCTTATTCCCTTGGACAGATGTCTATCTGCTAAGGAGAAGACCCTAGTGTACAGACTACCCACACTTATTGACCATTATCCGAAGCAAACTGTGTGACGCCCTGCAGTTGTATCATCGAATATCTCCCAGCAGAGAAGAACAGTGCTCGCGGTGCTAGTTTGTGGACATGCGCCATGATAGTGGGAATGAAATGGGCCAATGTATACACCACCCATACACCTGGTGCATGTTTAAGATATCGAATGTCATGCGTGTCGGTTTTATTTGGCGTGGTAAGATTGTATTTCCACATCCGTTTCGAAGCCTTTCTGATTCAACTACGTACACTTTTGTCTGGATGATACTATGCTAGCCTCCCTCAAAACAGTTGGATGGACTAAAGGATAATGTCTTTATAGCATGAATGTATGCGTGTTTTGTTATCCTCTCTCGGGTTAGTGTCAGTATGTGGGCGGTATTATTCAAGAAAATTAAAGAACTGTGGTGCATTTATTTCACTATGTATTTAAAGAACAATGTACAGTCTCGATGGCAATGGCTGTGGACGTTGGGGAACGCGACCTTTATGATAATATAGCTTTATATATATAACTTTAGAATATAGTAGTTAATGTCTCATGCAGGAAAGTGGTCGCAATGGTGATGTTACCAAGACATCACTTGGTGTACCAACGTTTGTTGAACTGAATCCAAGAGCTCATCAACGTAACATTCCTCTGGATGTTCTTCGCGTTGAACATTTCACCCTTTTGTTGATGGCATTTGTACTTTCTTGAAGCATACCACCCAGCGTGAGTATGACATATCAACCAACTATCAAAGGTATCGCCTTTAAGACTACACCCCAGTCTTGGTGTGGCTTATACAGCAGCAGCCAATGGCATACTCCTGATCCAGTTGTTTAAGAACGGCTTCCAAACGGATTGGAACATACAATCTTAGCATACAAGGAAAGCAAAGCCACACATGGGATCCTGTCTGAATCTAAAACATAACAAAATAAGGGGCGCTGCAATCATGGTCCAATTTCATTCCACTATCATGACATATACCCACAAACTAGCACCGTGTGTATTGTTATCATCTGCTTGGATCTGTTCGGTGAGACGATTGCTGGACGCCAACAAGCTCGTTCTTATGATCATGTTCAATGAGTTTGGGCATCTTATGCATTATGGTCTTCTACGCCTTAGCAGAAATGCATCCGTCAAATGTCGGGCTTTCAACATTCAAAGCCATATACAGAAGTTGTCCGGGTACGTCAGTGCATTAGATGGGTATGTGAATTGATGAACAATATATTGAGAAGTGGCTGTTTGGGAAAACTTAACTTTAAACATATTTTATTCGTATATAAATATACAAAAGGGATCGGGGCACAAGTTATTTCAACTTAGGTAGTCCCTCTCCCGTACAAAATTTACAATACATTGTTATAAGATGACAAAAGGCGATAACAGAAACGTTTGTACATGGTGAGAAAACAATTTGAATTTGCATTATGTCGAATAACATCTTTCAGCGTATGTTTATGGATTACCAATTAGAACGAGCATAAATATGTGCATATCTATATCTATTGTGATATTTAAGGAAGATGTAAATATAGATTGCAAGGCTATGTATGTATCAAACATTTGACTGTAATGTTAAGCTAAATGTGTATAGTAGTGAATTTGGCGATTCGCCAGATGACGCCCTTGACAGTTACGCTGGAAGACATTATCGATGTGAATACAAATGGTACATGGATGTGGCAATCCGAATGAGGGAGGGGTGTCTAGCAATGTTTGTAATTGGTGTATATTGAGCGATTTGTGGTTGACATTGGATTGTGGCTATATGTCAACGCAGCCAGACGTTCATGAATCGAAGCGTTTTGTCGCAGCAATATACTGTTGCACTATTTGGAAAAACCTTATATTTTCCGGAATTGAGATGTACGATATCCCGAAAAGAAACTGATCGATGTCGGTTATAATGAAGCGTTCGCGGTTTAACTTATCGTCAAGTTCCAACCGTTCATTTTGATACAAAGGGCACATAAAAAAGAAATGGTATGCATCTTCCAAAGGGTTCCCACAACTGCAAACAGGACTTTCGGCTATGTAGTTTTGATACATATCAGCACGAAGATCACTGCACCCGTTTCGAATTCGGGAATGTATCATATTATATCGTCTGAGACCTGAATAGAAATGAGGGCTCACGGGGTTTGGGGGTTGGTATACGAGTCGTAAATTGGATTTGAAGTCAGAGAAAGGGGCAACGTCGCTCATTTCAGTTGGGATTTTGTTCCAATCAGCTATCGCCGAGGGCAAAAAGGACTTTCTGTAGTGCTCAGTGTGGCATCGGTAAGAATAGAATTTTCCCGGGCGTCTGAAATTATAACTTGAGACCTGGCTAGCTCTGGGTGGGAGGATGGTAGATAGGTAATTTGGCGATTCATTTTTCACTATTTTGTAAATCACTTCAAGCTTGTGGTATTGGCGCCGCGTTTCCAAAGAAAGCCAACCTACCTCCTGCAGGACAACAAAATTAGAAACCGATCGTGTCAGTCCAGAGACTATACGGCCAGCATCTGCATGGAGGCGGTCGAGCTTGTCTAATAGGTAACGCGGTGCGCAGTCCCATACAACATCAGAATAATCGAATAGTGGTAATATATAAGTTTTGTATATCTTTTCGAGCGTTTTTCTATCGAGTTGATATTTAAATCGCCTCAACTGGGCCAGACGAGAGGCGATCCTCTTCACTGTACTTTCTATATGAATGTTCCAGTTTAGATTTTGTTGTAGTTCAAGACCAAGGTGTTTATGAGATTCCACAAAGCTGATAGGGTCGTTTATAAATTTAAGGTTTGGTATTTCTGGAGAGGGTGGGGTCAACGAGAAAGACATACCTACGGTTTTGGTTGGGTTAAAGCTCACGAGCCAGTTTTTTGACCAGGTCGTTATTTTCGTCAAATCGTTATTCATAATTTTAGAAAGTTCATCCAGATCCCAGTGGCTGCTCATAATACAAGTATCATCTGCGTACATTCTCGTGATGGAGTCAATATTATCTGCTAAATCGTTTATATAGACGAGGAATAAAAAAGGGCCCAGAATTGATCCCTGGGGGACTCCTGCGGAGATAACCTCGTAGCTGGAAAAGGTATTATTTATCAGGACTCTTTGTTTTCTGTTTAATAGATAGTCTTCGATCCATTGTAATGTCTGACCCTCCACACCGTAGCGTTGAAGTTTGTAAATCAGCCCCTTGTGCCATACTCTTTCGAATGCTTTGGATATGTCACAAAATATGCCGCATGTGAAGAGGCCTTTATCGATAGATTGACAGATATTGTTGTATAGGTCTATTAATTGGTATGTGGTATTGTGACCAGAGAGAAATCCGGATTGGTGAAAGTACAAGAGTTTATTTTCTAAGAAGAAGGCACTTATCTGTTTCAAGACAACCTTCTCAAAGACTTTGGCTAGGCATGGTAGCAATGAGATCGGGCGGTAATTTTTGGGGTCAGCGCGGTCTTCTTTTTTGAAAATTGGGATAACATTAGCTAGTTTCCATATTTCTGGGAATTTCGCACTATTGATCGATTTCTTAAATAGGAGGACTAACGGCTTTGATATTGAACTTGAAGTTTCGTGGAGCATTCTGACACTGATTCCGTCGTGGCCATGAGCTTTATTCAATTTTAAAGATTTGATAGCTGTTTCAACATCTGATTCCACAAAAGACAATTCTGGCATCAGCTTTTTGCTTCGAGTGTGAAAGAGGGGAGGGGTATGCGCAGAATCGTTTATAGTGGAGTTTGATATGAAGCTCATATTTAGAATTTTAGCTTTTTCAGAATCATCTGACGCATATGATTTCCCACTGGCATTTATGGTTCCAGTGGCGCTATATAGAGGAGGGATATTGTTCACTTTCTTTTTATTTAGGAGATGGTTAACAAGCTGCCAGAAATCACGGGGGTTTGGGGAGTCTTTTATTCTGTCTCCCAAATTATCATCAAATTTTATTTTGGCGTATTTTTTCATGTTATTAACTTTATTCCTTGATTGTTTATATGCCCGCCATGAAACTTGGTTGTTGATTTTTAATGCCTTTGATCTGAGTCTATCTCGCTTGCGTAACTCTATTCTAATCTCCGAGGTGAACCAAATTTTATCTTTGGGGCGGATTGTCACGTTAAGTTGTGGTATATTTCTGTCCATGATTGATAGGAAAGTAGATTGGAATATCTTGACCGCCGAATCGATATCAGGGGCCGCGTTGATTAGGTCTTCCCAATGTACATGTTTGGGAAGATCACCAGGTGTACACGTTGTTATCCCCATTAGGTCACCAAGGCTGACAATACGCAGATAGATAGGTCCTTATGAAAGCTAGTATACGCATCGACCGAATACCTTTATAGTGTATCGCACAAGATGACGCATATACCCCATATGTAGCATCTGAATTATACCATAAGCTATACCACGAATGAAGCTCGCTAAGAATTCCAAGCTTTCGAAACAAACACGTGAGCTGGACACCGGCATATGTATTGTTTGAAACATTCCGATTAGTGGCACCCTTCTACAAATAAGAGTAGTGAACTGTTGTTGTGAGTGAGATAGATTAATCTGACGAAGAGACGGAAACGAGTCTAGATAATGCTGAATGTGGCAATTCAGAATAAGCTCAGGTACTGTTGTTTTGATTCTTGGAAGTCATAATATGACAATTCGGCGCACCTATATATGGTTATGGCCAGTATGAGCCCTTAGTGGAGAATGGATTTTGAAATGCCACATCGCGATTGTGGGTTTTCATCCTTCCAAAAGGCTACGACTTACATTGGAACTAATAGATGGCTTATATTATGTACCGTTTCGTTTATACAAATCAATATTATGACAAAAAGTTGAAATTAGTATGTGATAATATCGGCTTCTTTTCAAGTTATGCCCGCCAGTTTGGCCGCCATATTGACTGCGAGTATTACTTGCCAAACCCTAATGAATAATTCATACATATCAACATGTAATGGTGGGTAGAAATCGCGAAACAATAACGCCCATCCTAAGAAAGTAAAGGAATGTAGGCGTGTTTTCAAATTTCGGTCGCCATTTTGGCCGCCATCTTCGATTTGAAAACCATTTCTTGCATGAGATGTAAGGTAATTACTTCAGCTCAGTATTTCCAACTCAATTGTAAGCATGGGTGGAGTTGTCTCGACAATAATGCCCAATGATGTGAATATGAGGGAATTTCGGTGATTTTTAAAAATCTGTCCGCCATTGTGGGCGCCATTTTGGATTTGGGGGACTTTTATTTGGATATGGTACAAGGAAAGTTCTTCGCCTACGTGTTCCCAACTTACAATAGTAAGCAGGTGTGGAGTTGTCATGACAATAATGCTCACTGATGATAAAATCAACGATTTTCGGCGATTTTTTATTTCTGGTGGCCATTTTGGCCGCCATCTTGGATTTGGGTAAATATTCCTCAACTCAGGTATAAGATGAATCCTAGCTCGAGTATCTCCTGCAAATATATATGAATGGGTGTTGTTATAATAGCAATAACATTCATTGATTCGAAACATAACATCGCGTTATTAACGGAGATTCGGCTTTGACCTATGATACCGGCATTTGGGAAAACGTGATATCAGACAAAAATATCCGGCAATGAATGCATATTATGGTCCCCATGTGTTCGCCAATGACTCCTCTATATGATAAATGTATAACATGACGCAAAAATTCTAAAATCTTCCCACAGAGACAAACGAAAGGTGGTAACATGTCAGAAAAAAAGCATATTTTCATATTTCGGGGGCCATCTTGGCCGCCATATTGGATTCTGGTGTCGGATTTTTGGCTAATTTGTAAGGGTTGTATATTAGCATAACGAATCGCGGAAAACAAGACCGCATGTGCTATCATCTTTACTATAATGGCGATCAAAGAGACCTGGTGCATTTTAAAAAAATGGCCGCCATGATGGACGCCATCTTGTCTGGAGTCTATGCGGCCACTTTTTTTTCTTGTTAACAAGTGAAAAAAATTATAGGAGACCTTAAGGAAGAAAATTAGTGGGGTGAAGTTAAGTCCTGGGGGGGGTGCAGAGGTCGACCAATATATCATGGACTACCGCTCGTAACTGGCACCCACTCAGAATTTTGACCTCCTGAGCGGATAGCTCAGTTGGTTTGTGGGCCGACCTATGAGCTACACCTTCGACACGGTCGAGGGTTCAAATCCGACAAAATATCGGTCGGACTTTGTGTCGCCATCTGCATTCCCAGTACCATGGGCATCACAAATCAATCATCGATGCCACGATCAGTGATCTGAGAAAGATTCCAGAAGCCAAAGAGTCTCAGACAAAATTTGAAAAAATGCGTACTGGACTAACTTTCGTACCTCTGCTCCTCTCGTAATGTCATGACCAGGGATGACACTACACACTTTGCACACCGTCGGATCGGGAGCCGACGCTAATGGCTGTCCCGTGTGCAACAGTGTGCGCACGTTAAAGATCCCTACCGTGGCGAAGAAGTCACGGGTTTGGCAAAAAAACTTCCTGGAAAAATTATGGATCTGCTCGATCCCGTCCTGTAAAAGCCAGCCTTGGTCACTAGGACTTAACAACTACAGATCCAAACATGTTGCTGCCTGTTCGAGAGCAAATCGTTAAACCAACTTAGTATATTCCAGCCTATTCCCGAAATACATATGCTTTCATTTTCTTCCAACAATCTCTGACGTGGCACGGTGTCGGATGCTTTCCTGAAGTCTAAATATGATGCGAACAAATTACCAAGAAATATGCCCATATTTATATACAGAGGGCAAGAAATAAAATTTGTAAAGGAATTTAAATATCTTGGTATCAAGTTCTTCTACAATGGGAGATTTTGCCAATCTCTTAAAGACACCACAATTACCGCAACGAAAGCAATGTACGGTCTACTGAATCGAACTCGAAACTGAGGTTACCTTTAGATATCTTATTCAAGTTATTCGATGCTATGGTTATGCCAATTATGTTATATGGAAGTGAAGTTTGGTGCTTTGAAAAAGTTCAAAGTCTCGAGACGCTCCATTTGAAATTTTGTAAAATAGTTACCTCAATGAAATCTAGTACGCCTAATTACATGGTTTATATCCTATATTGATTGAAATAAAATACAGGACTCTAGCATACTGGTCCAAGCTAGTTTCACACGAAGGATCAGAACTAGCCAAGAATATATTTCTTTTACTCAGATATATAAATGAGAGGGATACAAAACTGCAAAATAAGATGAATTGGGTATGTTTTGTAGAAGGAATTCTACATGACCTACACATACAACATGTGTGGACAAACCAATCAGCGCTGAGCAAAACAGAGTTGAGAGATATAAAATCGCTACTGATTAAGCAGTATGAGCACCACCTCTTTGAAAATCTGAATGCTTCTACTTCATCGCGCGCCATATTTTACAGAGACATAAAGCAGTCCATGAAAATGAGTAGCTATTTAGTTTATTTGCCATCTCATTTGTCTAATTACCTATTGAAAATCAGAACATCTAATCATAAATTACCAGTAGAACAAAATAGATGGACAAAAGAAACCACAAATTCCGCAGACAATTTAATGTGTGTTTTATGTGAGAACAGTCCTTGCGACGAATATCACGTTATAATCCTATGCCAAAAGCTACGAGATTTACGCGAAATCCACATTCCTAAATATTACTGGGAGAACCCTAACAGGAATAAATTTCATCGTTTGCTCTCAATTGAATATTTGAGCCTTCTTAAAAAAGTATGCATTTTTATAAAACTATCTTTAAAAAGGATACCACTTTAATGTAAATGGCATCATGGATTACAATATAATTGTGTGTGTATGTATTTTTATTGATATGACTTATATGTTATGTGTGCCTTGTGTATAGTATGTATATATGTTATTGCATGTTCCAACTTAACTGTTGGCTTTGCTAATAAACAATCAACAATCAACTGGCTTGTTATTATCGAGCTGTGTAATCAGTCTGTATTTGATTCGAGCCGAGCTTTATAGCGAGATCCATTTTATCACATAATCACATTTTAGCAAGGAAAAACGATCTCGAAACGGCTGCTGTTTAAAATAAAAATTATTTCCTTATCATGACCAACGAGGAAGTAAAGACACCTTCAAGAAAACGGATATAGTTCCATTTTAAATGTGTTTTTTCATGTTGACAAAATTTTACAGCCACCCTTATCACCTATGTTTATCTCACAGTCAACAATTCCAACTTAACTGTTGGCTTTGCTAATAAACAATCAACAATCAACTGGCTTGTTATTATCGAGCTGTGTAATCAGTCTGTATTTGATTCGAGCCGAGCTTTATAGCGAGATCCATTTTATCACATAATCACATTTTAGCAAGGAAAAACGATCTCGAAACGGCTGCTGTTTAAAATAAAAATTATTTCCTTATCATGACCAACGAGGAAGTAAAGACACCTTCAAGAAAACGGATATAGTTCCATTTTAAATGTGTTTTTTCATGTTGACAAAATTTTACAGCCACCCTTATCACCTATGTTTATCTCACAGTCAACAATTCCAACTTAACTGTTGGCTTTGCTAATAAACAATCAACAATCAACTGGCTTGTTATTATCGAGCTGTGTAATCAGTCTGTATTTGATTCGAGCCGAGCTTTATAGCGAGATCCATTTTATCACATAATCACATTTTAGCAAGGAAAAACGATCTCGAAACGGCTGCTGTTTAAAATAAAAATTATTTCCTTATCATGACCAACGAGGAAGTAAAGACACCTTCAAGAAAACGGATATAGTTCCATTTTAAATGTGTTTTTTCATGTTGACAAAATTGTACAGCCACCCTTATCACCTATGTTTATCTCACAGTCAACAATAAACAACCCAACACAAATCGAATATAATAATTATATTCATATTAACATAAATAATAAAGTTCCGACATTGACATCACTGCGCGTGCCGATAATACACGTGTCTTACTAAAATGATGCCGGGTCTAGAGGCTAATTATATGATAAAATAATTTCAACAAACGACCATTAACTTATTATGTAAACATTTCCCTCAATAAATATGACTCATTCTGTACTTTTATTTAGCTGTCGTCTGCTTATATTACCTGTACATCAATAATAGACCAGTCTGATGTACACTTTTTACTGACTGGGAGAATCCATTTGGTATAGAACTGGTTAACTAGTGTTCCGTGCTACATGGTGTTTCCTCTTATTGTAAAAATAAAGAGCATTTGTCTCATTTATGTGCGGAAAATTGAAACTGATACATTTCTGTCATATTGGGAAGTCGTCAGAAAATTATACAGTCTGTATGTTATTATTTCATGTATATGAATCGACCTATTTCATCCCCGACATTATCACACTTGAGCACTATTACGAATGGTCAGATAGTGTGTTTTTTTAAAGAGGAAGTTTTGTCCGAGCGATGAAGCATCAAGTTGCCATCAACATATCTTCGCGCAAATGATCACATAATCGACCTATACAGTGAAATAGGTACAACTGTGATTATTTATTCTGAAATAAGCAGATAATGGAGTCATGTCCGTTTTTTAGTTTTATAGCGCGGACCACAGTGAAAAAAAACGTTAAAGAGCGTACACTCGAAAATCGTGAGCTGACTTATTTGCGTCATTATCCGTACATAATCTGCTTAGAATCGCATCATTATCAGTCGATAACTTGACTAAAACTATCTTATTTTAAGCACATTATCGACTCAAAATGTGCAGATTATCTACCTAAACCAAGTTCTATTATAAGCAGATAATGCGCGCATTTTCGGGAGACCAGGCTGGATGAAAAGACATACGATCAAATATTATAAAGAGCGCTTGTGGCTTCGTTAGGCAATGATGGAAATATTAAAGGCACGGGCGGCGTTCCTTGCAGAAATATTAATATTTGTTCAAATCGCCATCAACAGAAAGACTATTAAACTATATATAGTTTTGTTCATATGCCAAACATAATCAGCACGTAAATAGTATATTGTCGTCAAGACGTACGATTGTGTATATACGTAAACAAGAGCCTGCTCGTGTTACAGAAGTTTTGCTTCTGTTTACATAACACAGCGCAATTCTATTGATTAATCACACACAAATGATATAAACGCTCTTTATTATTTCCATATCAGGAAAACATTAACAGAGAACGCTCTTTATGTTTACCATATCCGGATCTGAACAAAATCCAGGTAACAAAGGAAAAACGTTTGACAATAACATACTGTTTATGCCATATTTCTGATTGGTATAAGAACAAAGTCTGTCTATATTTTACTATTATTTCTGTTTATAGCTGTTTTTTGACGGAGGTGAATATTTTAACAGCATAACCACCGCCAACGCCGCCCGTGTCTTTAAAAAGCATTTTCAACTTATGCTCTTCTGTCTATACGCATTCTGATTGCGTTTCGTTAAAAAACAGTCATGTCACAATTTACGGTAATCACTACCCACAATAGTTCAAATCTCTCTTATGTTGCGTAATCTGACTTTCACATGCACTTTGACCAAAAACGCAGTGTATGAGAACAGCTCCAATTTATCTCTCTTACTATCCAAATGCCCAGATAAATACACTAGATGAACTGCGAAGTCGCGTGGAAGATATCGACATAACACTGTCGACGTTGATGCACACATGAACAGTCGTGTCCATTAAGGTTTAATTTGTCAAGAGCTCCCAGAAGCCATTTATCCTTATAACTCAAAGCTATGCAGAAGCCATTTAACCTTATAACTCAAAGCAATGCGATAGCAAATGGGGGTATAGTTTCCCCACGAACTGCAATATATGAAACCCAAATAAAGCTGTCAACACCACGCACATGCTATTAGTGAAGTAGATTAAGTCCAATTTTCAAGGCAATTGTTCAAATTGTGACTGAAGCATTAAACTTTGCACATATGTACATATTCACATACTTATTGATATTAGATGTGGAGCTTCGCTGAAATTTCACTTTAACCCCTCTTTTAACGGGTTTTCCGATTAAATAATTTATTAAATGTCGCAATTTAATCTTACCATGACATATGCTATTTAAAATTTGGCATATACAGTAATTATGACCCTGAGAGATATAATGCCACATTTTAGGGTAAAATTGGAACTCCGTCCAAGATGGCCGTCAAAATGGCAGCCGAACTTTAAGAGGAAATTTTACGTTTTTTTCACTAATATCTTCTAGATCAGTTTCTTCTGGTTCAGAAATGTGTCACTGCCATTGCTCATGTTAAGTGACCACTGGGGCAATGAAATATGCCATTCGTGTGATCCCAGTCCCTTCCGATCCCTCAACAATTTGTTTTTACATAACTCGGTATGAAATTTCATAAAAAATCAACGTTAGGATTCCAGTCACAATTTAACAAGAGGTGGACAAAACTGGGCATATTAAGTGAGGCATACAATTACTTATGAATATTTCAACTCAATGGAATACAAATTGTCACTTGGTCTGAAAATGGCTGCTAAAATGGCGACCAAAACCTGGAAAATGGAAAATATTGCCCAGCATGCAATGTAATCGCTCACAAGTTGTGCTTGACGAAAACAACTGGCTATGCTGTCTTATATACTCTTTGGACCATTTTCAATTAAAATGGAACTATCTTTGGTATTAAAGATGTTTATTGTCTGTCTTAAATGCATCACACTGATGTGTTTTAGACAACATTACGCAATATGTCTTGCCATGATTGTTGAAATGTATATGCATACCTGGAGTATAGCTGGATGGCCATTGGCGGACGTGTGGTATATATGAAGTGCCCTTGTGGTCATGGTTGTATGTGTGATGTATTGTTATTGGTGGATGTATATGTGTACGGGGAGTCATTTGTGTTCCCGACTTCGCCCGGGCTATTTAGGGATTTCTTTGTGATCGCATCCGTCTGGCCAGTATATACAGCGCCTGGACAAATTATTGTTCGATCGGTCCAGAAACAAACCTATATGAGCGAGGTCAAGGTCAGGGATAAAGGAAATTTTAACCGCCCATATTGTTCCCGGGATCAAAGTAGGCCGACATACCAAATTTGATAAGTCGGATCAGTCTATATGCCCATATGAGCGTATATGAGCGATATCAAGGTCATGGACACGGTCACACGGGAAATTTGACCCGCCCTTCAAAGTAGGCCTACATACCATATTTGAAACGGATCGGTTCAGAAGTTTTCGAGTCTGTGACACACACATACAGACCAAAGTTCCAAAATATATAATAGACTAGCAGGTTAGCCCGCCACTGGCGTGGTTGGTCAGAAACATCACATTTTTAAAATTATTTTGTATTTTTTTAAATTGCATTTTTTGTTTTTCATGAATTAATTCATGGTACCCGTCCCTCAAAGACTGACCCGATGAAAAATTCCCCTGTTCCTAGGACATATATGACACAACAACCCATTCTGCCTTTTTAATCGAGATAATTGCATTCCGCGTTTCGTTTTGCATCCGTATTTTACGCATGGGTAGCCGTTTAGCAGCTTCGATTGTAATCGGGCGGAAAAACTGACCCGATGAAATCCCCCCTTCCCTTCCTATGAAAGACAGCACAACACGCATTTTTTGTTTTTCATGAATTAATTCATGGTACCCGTCCCTCAAAGACTGACCCGATGAAAAATTCCCCTGTTCCTAGGACATATATGACACAACAACCCATTCTGCCTTTTTAATCGAGATAATTGCATTCCGCGTTTCGTTATGCATTCGTATTTTACGCATGGGTAGCCGTTTAGCAGCTTCGATTGTAATCGGGCGGAAAAACCAACCCGATGAAATCCCGCCTTCCTTTCCTATGAACACGCATTTTTTTTTTCTCATGAATTAATTCATGGTGCCCGTCCCTCAAAGACTGACCCGATGAAAAATCCCCCTGTTCCTAGGACATATATGACACAACAACCCATTCTGCCTTTTTAATCGAGATAATTGCATTCCGCGTTTCGTTTTGCATCTGTATTTTACGCATGGGTAGCCGTTTAGCAGCTTCGTTTGTAATAAAGAACGTTGATCCTTAACACCTCCGAATATGGTCAATATAAAGATCGTTGATGCCTTAACCCCCGAAGTGGCGTTTGTGTTGATTTTGATGATTGGGAGTGGAGAAAGGGTACTCAGAGCTTCTCCAAAACGCGACAACTACGGTGTCCGTGGTTTTTTACCCTTAGATGGGAAGTTTGAACTCGATCCGACCAGCCGTTTTCGATTCTATGAAGTACCCACATATATATATATATATATATATATACACACATATATACATATATATATATATACGGAAGTTTCCAAATATATATATAGATGACTGTATGGTCATGGGTGAGTTGTGTAAGTGTACATGTGTGTGGCTTTCACTTTCCACAATAACTCAACGAATAGCACATTTCATTGCTCCAATGATCGTTTAACGTGAAAAATACAAAATAAAGCCACATTTCCGAACCAGTTCCGTAGGGCAGAAAATGATATAGAAGATATTAGTGAAAAAAAGTCAAATTTTCCACATACGGCTGCCATTTTTATGGCCATCTTGGACGGGGGAGTTCCAATTTCGCCCCAAAAATGTGCCATGGTAAGATTAATTGCGTCGTTGAATAAATTATATAATTACTAAATGGTCCTTAAATTTGGTTAAATCCCTTAAAAGAGGGCTTAAAGTAATACATCAGCGTGGCTCCACATATAATATCAATTAGTAAGTGAATGTGTACATATATGAACAAATTCATGATTTAGTCACAAAGAGAACAATGTTGTTACGAATCTACTCCACTATATACTTCCATTGAACTGATTGTACAATAATTGAAATCCACGGTTCACAAAGACGCATTTGTAATCTCACATATTACGGTACTAGCAGGGTTACCCGGCGTTGCCCAGGTTAACCATTTACCCAACAGAACGGCCCTGTGCCAATGCATTCTCTTATATATGCGAGTCGACCATAGGTCGCCTCGCATATATAAGAGAATGCATTGGCTTAACACATATTAAAAATGATAAAATTGTCAAAGAATGAAGAAAAATATTATAAAAATTGTAAACAAATGTAACAAAAACTTATAAAATTGTTAAAGAATGTAAGAAAAAATGGTAAAAAGTGTTATTTTTTTTTTTTTAGGCCATTGCATTCTCTTATATATGCGAGGCGACCTATGGTCGACTCGCATATATAAGATAATGCATTGGCACAGGGCATAACTGTAACCATCACAATGTGGTCAATGAACCGGTTCCAATGATATCCATATTTGTATGGTGTTATTGAGACAGATCGAAGATATTTTAGGCTGTTGAAGCTTTATTTGTGCGTTTTTGGCCGTTTTGTTGGGTAAAGGGTTAAAGTTACGTGAAACCATCTGTTGTGGATATTCTATAGGAATAGAGAATACTCTTGCTCAAAGTGTTACACGTATTCTCATAAATTGTATATCCAAATGGCATAACACGTCATTCTTAAACATGAATTATAAGTAGTGGCTCACCTTGTCGGAGTGATTGTCATTTTCTTTATCGCGATTAATTCGTCCAACCAATAAGGTAGTTATTTATTTACAGCTGTGCATAATTTAGACGTTATCATTTTTAAATTGCATACAGTCGACTTGGTTGGAATTGACGTGTTTTTTACAAATATTTTCATTGACGTCAAAACGTGAACATCATAAACACATTACTTCGCAAAAATAAAAGACGACAATTAGGTTTTACGTAGAGATGTATAAATCAATCTAGTGGTTAAGGCTAAGGTTTTGAGGACACGTGATCATCTGCACAAAGATACAGATGTTTTAAAGAAATGTCCATGTATCGGGCAGATGTATGTATCCTTGTCAGACGCCAGTATTGGGCATCCTGAAAAGTCATGTGCTACTGGCGGTTTTATTTTATCTCAGAAGAAACTATATTTAATTGCATACTGTGACTGCTATTTTTAACAGGCCTTCTATACATTTCCATCTCTCTTGACAAATTCGTGTCTTTTTTGTGGAAAATATCTTGAATGGGACAGACTCAATTGTGTTATAATACATGAGCCATTCTAACATGCCATCTTTGACGGTTCAAGGTCACTCGTTTTTTAAAGAATATATGTATCACTTAAATATAATGATCAATATATTGTTAATGCTTTCTTCTATGTATCTGGTTATTTTTTGCTAGCTGACTATATGAATGCCCCGATTCCCGTCCCCATATACATATAATAGTTGAGAAGATATAATCGTTCAAGTGATTTAATTCGGTCACCATTTGTCTAGGTTGTGAAATTTGAGCACAAAAACTCATTAGAACGAATATTGGAGATGACTATATAACGTTGGTGGAAATCGGCGACTAAAACATTTCTATAAATCTTAGTCCCCCTCCTCTCCATCGCTGACCCAAATGACACCAAATGTGGCGTCTTTAACCTACCTGATTTGATTCCCCGTATCAATGGTGAAGAACGTGCATGAATTTGGTTGAAATGATAGTGCTAAATATGTGTATCAGCTTTGTTGCCCCTTCCCTCTCCATTCATGACTCGAAAGTCACTACGTTTGGCATAACTAAATAACGCACATTAGGCTCCTGATATCATGGAGGTGCTTATTTTATAAGTTTGTTGGTAATCGGCAACTATACAAATTCCATGTTTATCAGTTGTTGTGACCCTCCCCTCCCTATCCACGAATCAAGTGGCGCCACTTTTGACATCTTTAAACCACACAATTAGACTCATTATGAAGATGAATATATATAAAATTGGTGGAAATCGGCGACTTAACAAATTCTTATCAGATTTAGTGCCCCCAATCTCTCATTCAGACGGCTCCAATTTGGCGTCTTTAAATCACAATTAGATTCATTGTATCATGCAGAAGAATATGTATCAATTTGGTGGAAACCGGCACTAAAAATATTTATTTTAATCAACCACATAATCACATTTTAGCAATGAAAAACGATCTCGAAACGACTGGGGTTTAAAAAAATTATTTCCGTATCATAACCAACGAGGAAGTAAAGACACCTTCAAGAAAACAGATATAGTTTCATTTTAAATGTGTTTTTTTCGTGTTGAAAAAAATCGAATATCATAATTATATTCTTATTAACATAAATATTGAAGTTCCGGCATCGACATCGACATCACTGCTGTAAGCTCTTACGTCAGAACGCATGCTGCCGACAATGCACGTGTCTTACTAAAATATTAGGCTGGATTTAGAGGCTAATTATTTGACAAACGACCATAAACTTGTTATCTAAACATTTCCCTCAATATATATGACTGGTTCTGTACTGTTATTTATCTTTCGCCTGCTTATAGTACCTGTACATCAATAATATACCAGTCCGATGTACACCTTATTACTGACTGGGAGAATCCACTTAGTATAGAAATGGTTGAAGGGTGTTCCGAGCTGGTGTTTCCTCTTATTGTAAAAAATAAAGAGCATTTGTCCCATTTGTGTGCTGAGAATTAAAATTGATAAATGTCTGTCATATTGGGTAGTATATAACAGAGAATATATCATATGTAAACACATTAAAAAAAGAAAGTCCCCCCCTAATATAATGTGTAATATTAGGGGATAGCCATGTAAGTGGTGTTACGAATGACTGAGCACGAGTTGATTGGAGGAGGGGTGCTTTTCAAAAATGGCAAACACACAGGTAGAGTGATCTCGGCCACAGTATTGTTTTCTTGATTACACATTTGTACTGCATGTAGTTTTTGTCAGAAAATGATGTTGTGAGTCCCCCTGCATGATTTAGGGCATAACTTTGCCGAATGGGAACAGTATGTACCCGGTCCATACTCATTCCCTTCAGTCGTCCCATACCCCTTTAGCTGGGAAGGTTGAAATAAACCAATGATAGGTCGAATACCAACCCAAAACAGAGGCATAGCTAATTGGCCTTTTGGATGTGAATTTCTCCATAAAACATGTTGCCCGCCGCATGGGATAATGCCAAAAACCATAGGGAATTTAAGACAGTGAAACCAGCAAATTGGCAATATCGCAGATCGCCCCAGAACTGGAAGACTGAGGGTTGCAACCGCTAGACAATATCGTTATTTAACAAACGCTACATTGCGTAGGATGACGTCCAGGAGTGGTATGTATCAGCACCACACATAAGACTAACCTCGTCCCTGTTAATGGGAATCTGAATGTAGGAGCCCATAACATTTGTGTGACCAACTGAAGAGAGATGTTTATCACCGTATCAATGACCACACCATGCTCGGTGACATGCACTGTCTGTTGCAGGACGAATGGAGGAACATTCCAAAGTGTAGAATCGCCCCTCTCATCAACAGCATGCTATCCCGATGTCCCGCGACATGGTGGCTACACGCAATATTGATTCAATGAATACAATCTCATTGTTATCTTTGTTGTCATTTTTAAAATTTACCCCACTCCCATTCAATCGATGCTCAATCAGCCGTAACACCACGCACATGGCTGTCCTTCGCATGGATAGTGCCCCTAGCTACAATAAGCATTTGTGAAAAGTTTCATCAAAATCCACCCAATATCTCCGAAAATATTACATATTATAATAGGGGGGACTTTCTTTTTTTGATGTGTTTATGTTAGTATTTCCTGTATCAATTGGCCTATTTGGTCTCCGAAATTATAACATTGGAGCACTATTACGAATGGTCAGATAGCGATTTCTTTAAAAGATGAAGTTTTATCAGGGCGATGAAACAACATATCCTCGCACAAATACGCACATAATCGACCTATACAGTGAAATATAATTTAAGTAATGTGCTTATTTGATTCTGAAATAAGCAGATAATGGAGCCATGTCCGTTTTTTCGCGTTATGGCGCGGACCACATTGAAAACACATGTTATTAAGCGTACAAATGAAAAGTCGTGAGTTGGCTTATTTCGTCAAAATGAGGCGATTCTCACCAGATTATCTACCTGAAACAAGTTCTATTATAAGCAGACAATGTGCGCATTTTATGGGAGAACAGGTTGGATGAAAAGTCAAACGATCACTTATTATAAAGGTCGCTTGTCGCTTCGTTATGCAATGACAGAAAGTATTAAAAAGCATTTTCAACTCTTCTGTCATATACGCATTCTGATTGCGCTTCTTAAAACAAAACATTTAATTCACAATTTACGGTAATCACTACCCACAATAGTTCAAATATCTCTTATGCTGCATAATCGGACTTTCACATGCATTGGACCAAAACACCGTGAAAGATAACAGCTCCAATGTATCTCTCTTACTATCCAAATGCCCA
This sequence comes from Siphonodentalium dalli, assembly GCA_032622095.1. Lineage (NCBI taxonomy): Eukaryota > Metazoa > Mollusca > Scaphopoda > Gadilida > Siphonodentaliidae > Siphonodentalium > Siphonodentalium dalli. The sequence continues at coordinate 112,272,924 of CP136062.1, read as the reverse complement.
GATAATTATACTAGATGAACTGCAAAGTCGCGTGGAAGATATCGACATTATAAAATTATCGACCTTGATGCACACATGAGCTGTCGTGTCCATTAATGTTTAATTTGTCAAGAGCTCACAGAAGCCATTTAACCTTTTAATTCAAAGGTATGCGACAGCAATGCAACAAACTGGAAGTATATATAGTTTCCTCACGAATTGCAATATATCGATCCCAAATAAAGCTGTCAACACCAAGCACATGCTATGCTTCTATTGAACTGATTGTACAACAATTTAAATTGAAATCCACGGCTTACAAGGAACGCATTTGTAATCTCACCAAGTTACGGTATAAGTCGGTTTTGTTCTACTTTCGAGTGATACGACCAGGATGCCGTCTTGCGAATATAAAGCGGAAAAACTGATCACAATAATTATTGACCTATCAGTTATATCTATACAAGTACATGTACAAGTGCTTCTGATTTATAGACGTTCGGGTGAAGGGGTACCGTACGCCATTTTCAATAAATTCCCGATAATAACGATCTAATAGCGATAACATATAGAAAAATAAGTAATTTGAGTCGAAGATGTATCACTTAAACGTTCAGGTTATTATAATAGGTTATCTTAAAATCAAAGTTAATAATTTGATATAAATTAAATTTATGGCTGGAGCTATTATGCATATAATATAACATTTATTTGATACATTTGCTTGAAAACTTTACAGAATTACTCGACAATGACAAATTTTATTTTCGCATTCCGGCTAATCTGTCATCCGTAACATTACTTTCAAATAATGGAAATCTGTTACCTTGTTCTACGACTTAGAGACTATAGAAACCAACAACAAGCGTTGGGTACAGTATCCCTTTAAAGGGATATAAAGCACTCGCAGTGGGTAAATATGAAAAAAAATCATAACAGTTTCAAGTTGTAAAAACTATCGGCACTTAGATGATCATGGGAAAATAGGTATAAATTGTTTTTTGTTTTTATTATTGATAACTCTTCATCGACGAGACAAGTTTTTTTAAACCTTTGTTATGTAAATATTACCGTTACATTGGATTTACCGATACAATTCCAAAATAGTGAAATAATATACCAAATTTTAGTAAAATCTTGGCATTGGAAACTATCGAAGTATTGACAAATATTCTGAAAAAATCATATTCATAATAAAATATATGAACCTAATATACACGATTAGTGTTGTTTATTGACAAATCACTGTAACAGTAACTGTTTTGTTTACATAACAATGTTTTCAACACGCAACATTTCGTTATAGGGGATCTATCAAGAGATTATCGACGTCGACGCTATGATGATGATCATCGCGACGACAACGATTACATGTGATAATGATGATGATCATGATGATGATGATGACTATTATTTTGAGGATGAAACTGGTGATGACGAAGGTGATGATGATATTGCTGATTATGACGCCCGAGAGGTCGCTGTATATTTTGTACATTCAAATTTTCTTCGTTCTATCTATTTTTTGTATATAATTTCACTTTTTCTCATGTCAAATTTGATTAGAGAATGAAGCATATCAATAATTAATATAAGAACAAAGTGCATCTATTTCCCCATGTTCTTCTTAGTGATGATGTATCACAAACTTTTATATTGCTTTCACATTTGCTCACTGCCAGTGGCTTGTGTCCCTTTTGTTATCAGATTTTCGCTGTCGTCAGAACGTGGTGAATGTAATTTTTTTTATTCGACGTTATAGAGACATTACACCTAAACAAGAATCGAGCTTAAATAGAGTGGTTTCTTTAAACCGGATTTAAACTGCAGATGACTAATCAGAAATATGTCTCGAGTTTAGCGTCGGTTTCTGGTGAATGTGAATCCGCCCAAGGCTATTATAAAACCTGATGTCAACATCAGTTGCGGCATCTTTCTCAAGAACAGTATATCAATTAGTTGATCACAAAATGAAACGATATGGATATGTCTGGAACTTAAAACAAGAGCTTTGATAATCACCAAAGACAAATAGCCTCTGGGAAAGTTTGTAGATTTCCATCGTCTGTCTGATAAGTGATTAGTCTACCCCTAAGTCATCCGTACTTGGGAAAATAACCTCGTATGAAAACGAAGCAGCAAAAAAAAAAATTTTAAAACTACACGAGTCCCGTTATCAACGATGGATGCAATATGTAATAAACAACACCATTGGAAAAAAGTAAATACCCATATATGTTCACATCTTGTGCCAAGATCTTGTCTATTTCCAAACGAAATCTATGAACTATTTAACAAGTTTGCGGCTAGACCAGAAACTCGCTACATTATAGTAAACACATATTGACTGCCGAGAACTATTGTCCCGAGGTGGTGTCATTTGAACAGCAAAGAGGTGTCACACGACGTATAAATGACTTTCGCCTCAACCATGAAACCGGAACTATAAAATAAAAGCATCATCACACTTGACAAAACAAGTCATGTATGCACCTGAACAAACATTGTAAGTCTGTTGTTTATATCACGGATTCTAGGACGAGTGCCATCGCGGAAGGATATAACTCGATATAATTATATAATTATGCCTCGCGCCAACCGTGACGCCGACAAGTGGGTAATAGTTCGAAGACATCAATAGCCCGTGCGATCGCAAACTCCATGCAGTGCCCTCTCCGTTATCACTGCGATAGATCACTGCCACAAGGATTGTACTTTGCGGACCGATACATATATTTTTACGTAACGTCGGAACTATATTTAGTCACCTATTATCTTCTTTTGACCACCACAGGTTTGCAACAATGTTAATCCATTCGGTATTGATAAAAACAATATGAACTGAGCCAGACATAGACAATTTAATTCTAAAACATAAGAACTAAGATCATGCCATAAATCCTTACCAAATGTCCTTGTGGCAGTGGTATCTTAGCGGAGCGACGTGAGATAGCTCTGCCTGATGTTTGGTGCGATAGTTCGCTTGCTACAATTATCGCCTCGCGCAATGTGACGTCAACATAAGATAATAGCTCGAAGACTAATGTCCGGGCTATAATTCGTTTGCAGGGCAATGGTCAAAACTACTATTTGATACGATTCGCATAATCAAAATACAGTACGACCCTCTCCGAACTCTTCGTATATACAACTATATTATACATGTTTGCAGCAATATTTATAGGTGTGCTACCATCGAGTGAAATGTTCCAGCGACCGATATAGACTTATTGTCTGCAAGTTGGCGCTTTGACTCGCGACGTTCAATTGCACATTATTCAATCTAAACCTCGGGGAACAAATCGGTTTAAACTTAAACATATCGTGGTATAAAACAAATATAGATTGTACGTCTTAATTTGTTTTTACACCACTCGTAAGATTGCCAGTCTACCCCAATCGCCAATGGTCGGGTTGGGGGGGGGGGGGGTTCAGACATACTACCGTATATTCTATATTTACACTGACGTTATATGCCAGCTATATATTATCTTCTTCTATGAACACCACTCTTTCATTGAAATGTGTATTTTGAAGTAATCTCGATTCCACGAATGACAACTCACGAAAAACGTTCGAACTTAACGATATTTTATCTAAAGTTATCACTTCTGTGGTGTGTGGTAAATTTGAGCGATTTCAGAAAAAGTCATGCATGTATGAAACATTCAAGAACAATATATTTTTTGAAAAAATTGATAATGGCTGAGCTGGTGTTTGAAAACATCGTGAATAGCCATCTTGATTGTAGTCGATTTGCAACAACTAAATAATACAACCAGTATATATTTCGCTCATATTTCAGTATATTTGAAAGCATGTTTATTAATATTTGATAATGGTTTTTCCTGAATATTATCCGAACACCGGGAACATGACAACTTTAGAAAAAAACATATCTTTTTCTTAACAGCATCAGTTTACCCTAACCTCATAATCACTGTGTAGGAACTGTTACATCAAAAATCGTTCTATCGCCGGTTTGTGATGGTTCTTGACTGATTTGTGACGGTTCCTGATGATCGAAATTATACATTTTCACGACTTTTATTGTGCGAGTCATAACAACGACAAAAAACACGAATTTTGATAATTGTTTGGGTTCTCTCCTGATCGAGTCGGTTCTCTCCCATTTAATCGTTCTATACGGGTAAAACTATGGCTAATATTTGCCATGGTACATGGTTCAAACTGCCAATTTTGTGAAAGTATACAAAGATAAACACAACAAACTATGCATTAAGTTGAAATTTGCACCACTTGTAATCAATTTCGACGAATTACACTGCCTTTCTATGCTTATTCGATAACCTGTGTTACGCCTATCAAAATTCACAAAGTCGCCAGCTAGTTTGAAAAATAACGCGTTTTGCAGGCCCAACATTTCCATGAGTCAAAAGCCAGTTAACAATAGTGAAATTACATAGCGCTGGACTTCGGAAAGCGTGAGCGTAGACGGGATATATAGAGTTCTCTGTCTTGTATTTTATCTATTATATGTTTTGGAACTTCTGTCTGTATGTATGTATTTGTGTTATAGACTCGAAAAACTGCTCGACCGATCCGACTCAAATTTGGTGTGTAGGCCTACTTTGATCCGGGGAACAATATGGGCGGGTCCAATTTCACGTGCGACCGTGTCCTTCGCCTTGACCTCACTCAGATACGCTCATATAGGAATGTTTCTGGACCTCGACCGACCCCACTCAAATTTGGTAGCTGGGTCTACTTTGATCACCCACTCAAATTTGGTAGCTGGGTCTACTTTGATCACGGGAACAATATGGGCGGTCCAATTTCACTTGCGACCGTGTCCTTGACCTCGCTCATATACGTTCATATAGGCATGTTTCTGGACCTCTACCGATCCGATTCAAATTTGGTATAATGTAGGCCTACTTTGATCCCGGGAACAATATGGGTGGGTCCAATTTCACGTGCGACCGTGTCCTTGACCTTGACCATATTCGCTCCTATAGGCATTGTTTCCGGGCCGATCGAACAATAGTTTGTCCAGACGGAGACGATCACAAATAAATTCCTAAAAGCCCGGACGAAGAGGGTGCACATCGGCTAGTGTTGTCTATTTTCGTAGACGTATTTTACTCAACAAAAAGCCAACAATAAGACGTTACAGGTACTCAATCCGGTTAGACACTCCTAAATTACTATTTCTTTGGCTTTGGGGGTAAACAATATTTGATTCGATTCGAGTCGAGGAACCCACCCATCAAAGCTCAGAGTGATTAGATATCGATTTTTGAAATCTATTAATTTTCGGAGATGTGGGCCACAAGTTGGCAGAACCACGTGCTCAAAACGGACAAATTGCGGGTGTAAGATGGATAACTCTAAAATCAAGTTGTTATTATTGTTAACAGTACCCACTTGATTTTAGAGTTATCCATCTTACACCCCGCAGTTATGTCAAATATGGTTGATTACATGTTTAAAGTATAGGAAATATGCAAATGTTGGTCTAAAAACGACAAATTCCCCACTATTAAATTGTTGTCAAATCAAACTAAGAGAACAATTTCAACATATTGTCGGTGTTAAATTTCAAACCAATCTTTTGTAAGATAAGAGATTTGTAACTGTTGAACATTTTGACCAAAGTTGGGGATAGACACAAATTAAGCACCCCCTCCCCAAGTCACCCACCACCCCAATCACGTCATAACCTATCAATGATTCAGTTGAACGTGATTTCATAAGTACTATTCATGTCTGGGCGACAAACATGTGTAAATGTCCCTCAGGCGGACTTCAGAGGAGGCAATATGATGGCGCTGGCATTGAAATATTGTCACACCTGGATCTTTCAATAATGCCCAGATTAAGTAAATGAATATAACATCTCATATTCTCCTGAGAGTAGATTTATATTACCATTGGTCATTTATATAGGCGGGCATGATTATGACACCATACTCATCAATATTTTATCTATGCCTATTAATATCACTTAATCTCCCGTATTAGGTATTTACTGTGTTTTTTTAATTAATATACCTGTTCTATTATGCAAATAACATACGCTACAGTCATTATCTGGTTTAAAATGTCAGATACACAAGACGATTTTCGGACCAAAGTGCAGAAATCGTTCGAATAAATCTCATGTACAGAACCGTCACAGCCATGATTGGTTTGAAATAGAACCGTAACACGCACCCGTGTTGATTACAGCTCCTAATTTTTAACCCCTATCCGGATACTTTCTCAGCTATTTTACAAAAGAATAACACGGGTATACTTAATAGTCAGTGTTTGTCTTCAGAATGCGTTTCATATTTTATACGCCAAGAAAAACAAAGAAATTGCGTCCTAGTGGCTTGATTTTCAATGATAACATGTTGATATGTTACGTGTTAACTCGCTAATACCGAGTTAATTGTGGTCTAGAGTTCGGGTTTCGATAACACGGCACTTCTGCAGCCTCTGTTAATTCGGGAAAGTATAATATATTCAAGATATCTATAATTATGCGTGATTTTGTCACAAAAATGATTATTTTTAATCATCAGGAACCGTAACAAATAAGGCAAGAACCGTCACAATACCGGCGATAGAACGACATCCGATGTAACAGTTCCTACACAGTGCTCATAATACCAGTTCATATTTTGGACGCCTGTACCATATATATATAGTTTGAAAATTAAGAAAGGTATCCGTTTATTGTTGAATATTTATTACATGTATGCACATACAACTATACCGGTTTCGGCACATCTTGCCTTTTCAATCTCTTGTGCCGAAACCGGTATAGCTGTATGTGGATACATGTAATAAATATTCAACAATGAACGGATGTTACGGTACTACGGTATACCACGGTATACTATGGTATCATCAAAACATGCTGTATATATAGTATATTACCACAACATACTATAGTAAATGTCCCATGAGTAACATGATTGCTGCATATTATTTCATAATGTACTATAGTATAGTATATTTATACTGTACATAGTGTTCTATGGTATACCATGTGATAATACAGTATGATATTAACTAATTTTAATACCATGTTTTATATTATTAATGAACTATTTAGGCTCATCTAAAGTTTATTTTAATTTTAATTAAAATCAGAATATTTCGCCAGATATATGGAAAATAAGAGATGGTCAGTAAAAGTGCACCAGCTCTGCGGTGCCGCGGAGGGATGCCTGGGCCGATCGGGCCCCGCTCCACGCGGTGCATTTGTCTCGCGTGGAGCGGGGTGTGCTCCACCAAGGCACCCGGTGAAGTGGTATGGCAGGGTGGTGGAATGAGGGTGTTACTACAGTGGTTGGTAGTCGCGGGTAGATTGGAGCTGCATGCATTTTTTGGACTTCCAAGAAATGTGTGCGGCTTTAATATGCTCAGGGCTGCCTGTTGCTATGGGGAAACATATTACAACGCACGCGTGTAACCTGTAAATTATATGTATATATGTTAATTGATGTCTAAATGTCATTTATTGATTTACATAGACAATAAACTTGATTGTATTACCACAACATACTATAGTAAACGTTTTAGGAGTACCATGATTGATGCATAATATTCAGCTCATCATTGCATTGTTTTAATATAATCAGTTGTCTGATTTATATACACTGTTGCTTCGCTACGACCTTTTTTTTATACCTGATTCTGTTCTTTGTCGTGTTATGGCCTAGCGGCTAAACCTATATTATACGTTAAACCCTCAATCAATCAATCAATCAATCTTACTCGTCATAGAATAAATATTGAGATAGTTTGTCTAACTTCCGTGTGAAAAATTTAACACAGCTGGGCAATTTCTAACATTTTGGCGCCTTGTCAGTTTTTTAGTGTATATAAATCATCTAGATGACAGTTAGTGTATCTATTGACATATTTTACCCCCTCTTCTGTACCGTAGGGACGTGGCTAGTGGGTCTCCATTCTATTGGGGTCCACCTTGAGAATTCCAACTGCACCACCCCTCTTGAATCTTACCAAACACAAGTTTTGCAGAATCTTGTCTTGTAGTCTATTCATGAACCATGGTATACCCAGTATGAGAACATTCAGATTTTCTAACCTGATAATTAAATAAATACTTACATCTAGTGGTGTAATTCCAGACACATGCGCATGGGGGAGAGACCATGACACACCGGCCTGGTGTGAGGAATTTTTTTAATCTGATCAAGAAAATCACAAAATCCTAGCATCTAGAATGGCCTCAGGCTTTCCCAGTTTTGGAAATGTTAAACCTCATACTCACCCTTAGGCTGGAAAATTTCCAAACGATGACGATTTCAGTCCACAATTTTGACCAAATGCAGTAAGATATTGTTTTCATAAACTAATTAGCAGAGTTTTATCGACAACGGTGGAGGGACCAGGACACACCGGGCCGATAGATCGGCCCGGTGTGAAAAACATTTTGGAATCGAACAAGAAAATCGCAAGATCCTAGCATCTAGACTGGACTCACGCCTTCCTAGAGTTGGAAATTTTAAACCTGATACCCCCACTTTAGCCTGGAAAATTTCCAATGATAATTCCGATAACAATTTTGACAAAAATGTAAGGAAATGTTGTTTTCTTAAATTAACTAGCAGTTTTTGACTGGCCATCCCCTGGGGGGGGGGGGGGCAGAACACAAGCTTTCCAATTGTAGGAAATTTCCAACACTTGGAAAGCTTTTGTCCTAAGATTGTCCTAAGGTTAGAAAATCTCCAACTGATGGCAATTTTAGTCCAAACTCTTTACCAAAAGTAGGAAAATATGCAAATAAATATTGGTACAAAAACATTAAATCCCCCCTAATAAATTGTTTGAAAATCAAACTACAATAACAATTTCAACCTATTGTTGGGGTGAAATTTCCAACTAATGTTGTGTCAGGAATGAAATTTCCAACTGTTGAAAATTTTGTGCAAAGTTATAGGGGGGTGAGACACCCATAAACCCCCCTGTCGCCATGTCCCTACGTAGACGTAATTTGGAGGTACAAATGAGCCACGTCCGTTTCACTAATGAAATCATGCTCTGTTGCATAAACATATTTAACCTAAAGGATGTAACGGAAGGCGTTGAGAGGTGTGCATCATGTCCGACTCGATACGGTTGTAAACATGAGTCGAATCATAGCTAAAATTCTACAGACATAAACATGGCATCATTAATCCCAACGGAGCGCACATGACCAATTCTGACGTAATAAAGATTGCGATCAAACGCCTGTGATCGAATAGTTTCTTGATGAAACCCATTTGTTCTCATTATTCCACGGGCTTCCCTTCTCGGATTCTCTCATTTAAGTGTGAAGCCATGGTAGAGTAATGAAACACCTAATGTAGTTTCATCGAAACGCGGGACCTATGATGGTAGACCCCGTATCGATCGTTGTGATTAACTTCAGCATTTCCTATTGAACCGCTTAGTTCTCGCCATTATATACTGCAAATTCTCACGGCATTTAGTCAACTCGAACCGCGACGAAACTCAGTGAGAAATAGCCGAAAAGCTTTATCATTGTCTGTAAAGTTATGATATAAATAGCCCGTGTGTATTAAACTAAATTATGTTCTGTGCATGGTCAACTGCCGTTTTGGGTCATGCGTTTCTTAGCCAAAATAAAAAACACCATATTTTTGACATAGATGACTAAAACGATAGATTGGTTATCTGGTTATGTTTTGTATGTGGGCCACCATAAACTAATCGATCGATATATCACATGTATATAACTTTGGGCTAACTTATAGTGAAGCAAGGTATCATATCCAAACTGTAGGCAGATTTCCGAAGATTTTTTTTTAGCTGAGTTTATAGAAATTTATAAGGAAAAAGCTATACAAACGTAAGAAATGAATATAGTTTGAGTGTTTTATTGAGGGGTATACAGTCAACGGTCACCGAGCTATACCTTTCAATAAAACACACTCAGACTACATTCATTTCTTCAAAAAAGGCTTCAATTCGTGTAGTATTTAGTTGAAAGATGCCCCTTAACCCTTCCATGACTGAAGCTTCTTGAAATTTTGCGAAAACCCTGTGCTAATGCATTTTCTTATACATGCGAGTCTTCTGCATGGAGCCTCGCAAATATAAGAGAGTACATTGACCTAACAATATTTACCTCGACCTTGTAAGCCAGTTTATTCTCTTATATACGCGAGATCCCCATCATTCACATATATGAAAGACTGTACTGGCACATGATCTTTAATGTTGCGCCAGCGCAGCTCCCGTCATGGGAGGGTTCCAACTCGAAACCTGATATATCTCTGTGATAAATACATGTACCTGAAAGGCATAATCATATCCGTCTTGTGATATTGAAGGCTGATCCCGCCGATATTTAGTGTCACTTCATCTAGTGTTAGTATAAAACGTTTTTATAGCCACACATAATAATATCTAACCATTTAAAGTGAGTTTTTATGGTTCAATGTCGACTTTCAAAATAAGCTATTCCTATAGGTTTTTGTCAGACGCATACGACGCCCCCCCCCCCCCTCCCCGAAAAATAAATACATGATAAACTCCATCTTTGGAAAGTCTTTACCTGGCAATCAAGAAATTGATGTAGATTTATTGCATTGTTTGTAAAAATAGAGAATTCATAAATGTTGTAGTGCTATTATTAATTTATAATATTTAATAATTAATTTATTAATTAAATAATTTATGCCATTTATGTGTGCGTTCTCTATTATATTTATGTTATAGAGGATATGCAATGCAGATGTTCCGTTATCAACACAGAGTAGAATGCGGCATGAATAAATTAATTATCAAGAGAGAGTGAGGCAGAGACAGAGACAGAGACAGAGAGAACATATTTTGATCAGCTCCAGTCATGGCTTAGATAAGATGTTTATTAGTGAACATCAAAAACAAAACATCTATAACAGATCCGAGAAAGAGTGGCATTTGTAGACCAGTGGGGTGAGATCCAGTTAGAACAGTATAGTGTGTAATATGCATACGAAGGAGTGTTACAATGCTAAATACCAATACAGCAAATTCAAAACTAATAATACAATGATGTAGGTGGGAATTAAGACTTTGTCGTACAGATACGCATTCTGAACAGTATGGTTTATTACAAGTCACTGTTGTGAGATAGGAACCGAGGAATTTACTGATCAATCCCTGCATGAGTATAATAAATTATGAATATGTCGGCTATATTCTGTATCATAAAATTTGATGTGTTTTGCTATGCGTGGGGTACACGTCATTGACATCCGATCTCGCAATTTAAGTATGACCAACCATGATACAGTGTTTGTAATTGTTATCGGCTTTTTATAGAGATTGGATTCCGCCTTCAACTGTTCTGTTACGTCACAGACCAATGATATAGCGCATGATCTGATCTATAACCAACAGAATGGACAGAATCCCATCAATACAGAAATTAAATGTGAACGAATGATCTATATAGTCGCAAAAGATGATAAAAAAATTGTCGGCTTTTCAAAGAGTCTGCCATTTGAAATATCGTCTACCATTGTTCAGACTCTTCTGTCTGCTTATTGGCGCACACTATATGTCTCTTGTTGAATAGACTGGTTCATGGGCCAAAACTGCTAAACTATCAAAACATAATAACCTGACATTATCAGACGAGGTAACTACGTGTTGATGAACATGAATGAAATCATGGCGCGACAGGAATGCACAACGGCAAACGTTCTGGTGCTTTACCTGTGGCTATTGTTGGGGACGGGGTAACACACCTGCCGCCATGTCCATAAGGGCATGGCTAGAGTGTTCTTGTCCGGGCTGTCTAAACAAACTTTGAATTACCAAACTCTCCCCAATCTCTCCCACACCCTGCATGAGTCTGATATAGAGAGCGACATTACTTGCCCCAAATTGTCTGTCCCCACCCCTTGCGTCCAACACCGACAACAAACAACAGTTAGGCTAGCCGGGTCGACCGTTGGATAATGTCGTCGTGATCTCAGAGAGCAAGGAATAATCTCTTGCAAGTGTGCGCGCAAAACGTCACGACGGCGCCCTGATCAGCTTTCTCGATCTAAAACAGTATTGACACGACATTATTCCCAAGACGGATCACGCACGATTCCCAAGATGTGTTATCAAGCATTACCTGGGGACTATATGGCTACAATACGCTGCGATCTTGGTGATTCCTGATGATTTTGATCTGATATTGGTCGAATGATAACGACCACTTGTTATGCTTTTTATGAAATCACGTCACTAGTAGTGCCATCGCATGTATTTTCAGGGAACACACGCGCAGCTATTGGACGGTATTTCATTGGCTGTTGGGCGGCTGCTATGCCCCAACCACCACGAAGAGACGTCCGGTCGTTTGCCCGTGCCCGTTCGTTCGCTCTCCCATAGATACTTTAGGTAAATTAATGTATTTCTGGTGTGTTTTAAATACGCGTGAAGTAAGTTAGCCACTTCAGTGATGCAGCTCATAAGTATAGTTGCTGTCATGGGTGTCTCCATGATATTCCTCACATCAAAAGTAAAATGGACATCAAAAGATAAATATCTAATCAGAATACATGAACTTTCATTGGCTCACAAATGTATTCACTACATATATATAATCTGAGCATAGACATATGGGGTGCTCTATATTTAGCAACATCACTTCAGATGTATGTGTGGTCATATGCAAGACAACATGCAATAAGTTGCTGCTTGTCAACATTTATTCCTTTCTTTCACCCACACAAAGTTAAACATGGTTTCCGTCCCACTGTTTCGCCTGGCGACTGGCAGATTATGAATCACGAGGCCGTTATCAATATAAACTTCGGCATCATTGACAATTTGGAAGTATATGCTACGGATTGAAGGAGACAAGAGCGATGAATCAATCAGAAATACACTATATTTAAACGAGATTGAGTGTGTTTCCCCCTCCCACGGGATTGTCATTCCAGTGCTTCCAGACTCCCCAGAGGGTTGCTACGTGGAAGTATGTACTCATTGCAAGTTACTAGATTATTTCCCTAGTATTGAACGTGTCAATCAAGAACTATTCACATGGACACCAAGCAGTGACGTGGCGACAGAGGGTTGGGGTGTCTCAGTCCCCCAACTTTGGTCTAGAGTATCAACAGTTGTAAATTAATACCTGACACAACATCAGTTTGAAATTTCATACCAAATGGAGTCCTAATTGTTCGAATAGTTTGATTGTCAAACCAGTATTTAATGTGCAAGTTGTTATTATTCGCCATAAAGTCTAATATTTTCTTACTTCCGTTCAATTGTTTTGGAGTTAAATGGCCATCAGTTGGAATATTTACAACCTCAGGGGGGCGTCACTATGACAATTGGACCAGATTGTGGTACCATTTGGACAAATTTCAACCAAAATCACACCAAGCCAACGGATGCCCTCTAGACACGTCTGTGAGACGAAGTAAATCACGCCGTACTTTTGCTTGCTTTTCTGGAAACAGTCCTGGAGTCGAGTTCTTGTGAACTTTCGATATATCGATAGTCCGCAGTCCTGTATTACACGGTTTATGTGCCCTGCGGCTCGCTATTTCGCACGCTGTTTCGGAATTCATCCTCGAATGGCATCATTTCCTCAAGATCAAACCGATGTATTGTAATCAATCAATGTTCGCTTTCGATCGGAAAGCCATTATCGGGTACAATGTGCGTGTGTACGTGCATATAACCTCACCTTTTGCTACAACCTTCGGCTATGCAAAGAAATATTTTTTCGAATATATGAGACGATATCGATATTCCGATACTATAGCCTTTAGCCAAGCACATTTCAGATGATATTCGGCCCTTGGAGGTAATATCTCCGTTAGTGGTTACACATTTTAAAGGAAGTAGAGTCAAATTATATCCAGAGGCCGCGTTGTATCTCCGATCTCATATTATTGTTTGTTCCGAAAAAGCTGTGAGGGGATAGATTTTAAATTCCATTTGATTATGATTCGCCAACGCTAATCGATATTTCTTGTTGATGTGAACGGATTATAATAGTTCAGGAACGGCTCGGAGATTTATATTTCAAAAGGTTCGCCGCGAGCTGTAATCACAGTTATGTCCGCTGATGATATTCAAGACAGTCTCCGACTGCCGCTATTGGTTATATGTAATTATTGACATTTGGAAGGTTGAGAATTATATTTCACATTGCCGTCATGGTGGCGCAGGGCATTGTTTATCATGGCAACTTTTAAAAAAAAAATAATTACATCGACACCATTTTATATAGTAGTTTAACTTGCCATCGGTTTCCATAGTGCTAATGTACCTAAATATGATAATTATATTAGGCGAAAGTGAACATAATGATTGGAGAATAAAATTCAACGCGATTCCGCTGACAAACATGTTGAACACCTACATGTAGTATGACATTTAATCAATACCTGTATATCAGATAATGTCATTTTCTTGCAGAAAAGATAAATCAATAAAACAAAAATAATATTTTATTCCGACTTTATATCGAAATGAACCGATGCAATTGTCAGAAATTCAATACCAATTAAGATGTGTTAATCAGATGCCACTTGTTCCAAATGAGTTATTTTATAAAATTATAGAGAGTTAACAAATGTGCCTGGAATCCTTAGTTGATCTTTAACTTGTTTCATCATTTCGATCAATTCAATTATCTTTATCGTCGATATCACTATGAATAACGGAGGGTTGGCAGACACCATAGTCACAGTGGACTTGTTCGTGTATTTTAATTATTCCGAGATTATACATGTTGTCTAATTCATTAATACTATATTCAGCGTACATATATATATGTTTCACAGAGTTAGATGGTTATAAAATTCCATTGATATATCACATGCTCGTGACATGAGTAAATTTGCATAAAGCTTCCCCGGACCTTGATTGATTGAGGGTTTAACGTCGTTTTAGTCGCTAGGCCATATCACGACCAAGAACAGAATCAGGTATAAAAAGGATCGCAGCGAAACAATGAGCTATATACAAATAAAAGCACCCAGGTGGAATGTTTCCACTGTGATTCAGGAATATAAATGCATGAACTGGCCAGTGTGCAAGCATACTATAACACGGATAAAATTGTACAAGAACACATAATAAATAACAAATAAATAACACGAAATTACCAAGTCTGCACATCGGAAAATGTAAAGTAGTTTTTAACATCTGATTTTGTATTGATAAGGTATTTATATCGCGCATGAATCTGTATCAATGCGTCAAGCCGAAGGTCGGGTGGGTGAGACAGAAGAATGTCATATTTCACCCAACATACAGTCTCAACCCACCAACACAGTTTGGTGCATACCTGTAGTGTTCATCGTTTCTCATCAGTAGTCTGGTCAATTTTTGATAGTTCAAATATGAAACTTTCTTTCTGCGAGTCTAAACGTTGGGGTGACTTTGGCGATTTCTCTTTCGAAGCAACCGGCAATTTTTGTTGTGAAGCAATAGCATCAACACGAATAGGCTGTGTTGCAGTAACTGGCTCAACTTGAGTGTATTGATTGCAAGCAAAGGATGCATCGTCAGTAGACGTTTCCATGGCCTGTGATGCAGGTTATGGGACAGGAGTTAGATCAGTTACGTCAAGTTGTGTCGCTTGTGGTACACGAATGGTGTTGGTCTGGTTGTTGTCTATCTGAGTTTTGGCATCAGCACACTTTTTTCTAGAAACGATAGCCGACTATGTGACTGGTTGAATTGATGGTCGAGCACCAACTATTCTTTGCATCGAAATATGATAGATATTGGTCAGCCTTACACCGTTGAAATTTGAATTCATAGTCCCA
The DNA here is from genome assembly GCA_032622095.1 of Siphonodentalium dalli. Classification (NCBI taxonomy): domain Eukaryota; kingdom Metazoa; phylum Mollusca; class Scaphopoda; order Gadilida; family Siphonodentaliidae; genus Siphonodentalium; species Siphonodentalium dalli. Next base: position 112,257,181 of record CP136062.1, on the reverse strand, counting down.
TATGGGACATAAACAATCGATTGCAGCATGCGAACCTTTTTGAGCAGTGTTTTTTTATTAGTACAAGCCGTATGACCATGACCAGAAGCAGAACAGCGTGCACATGTGGTTTCTTTCCTTTTACAATGTTCCTGGCCATGACCATACCACTGACATTTAAAATATCGTAAGGGATTTGGAACATACGTAGGCAAATGTATCTTCATATATCCAACCTTCAATGCCGGCGGATGTTCGCACCGATTAAAGTTAAAATATAACTTTGCAAAGGAACTTTTAGTCCATCAACTGTCTTAGTAAATCTGCGAACATTAGTAACGCCCTGTGGTGCCAATTCGGCCAATATCTCCGACCCAAAAGAGTCGGAGATTACGCTGGTTCTCAAAACTACTCTGCTACTATTCAATGTTCTGTGAGGAGCAACCGTGACTGGTGTTTGTGCAATAACTGTTAACTATAACAAAGAATCAGATTGAACTTTCTTTGAACATTCAATCAGGAGAGAGCCAGTCACTGGCCTGGACTTGGTCGGTTTGACAGATTTCAAGTTTCCGCTAATACTTTGTAGTGTCTTTTAATAGTCTGGTCGAAGCTAAGAACAAAGTACTGAGTGAATACTCCAGCATCATTGGAACTAAGTCGTGCTTTTTATTCGAGTTGCCATATAAAAGCAAAACATCGACAACTAGCCCAGCAGCCGCCAATTTCTGTTGTCGTTTATTAACAATTTCGTACGAGACAATTTCTTACCCCTAGGTCAAACAAAACACGATAACATCTTATACCATATATTAGGATATATATATATATATATATATATATATATTTTTTTTTTTTTTTTTTTTCTTCTTCTTCTATCTTTGACTTTACATCGTCGTTGGGACATCTCGGTTTTCAGTGTGAATGCCCATTAATTACACGTTGGATGCACAAACTTGTTTTCTCTTTAAAGCAGTTTTATACACTGTTTAATTTACCCGCGATTATTCTTCCTCGTCGAAGGTTGCGTGCATGGTTTACAGACTCTTGGAACTCTCTCGCAAGAAGTTTTATCTACCTAGTTGGCAAGTCTCTACACCATGCTAGTACATCTTCCGTTTATCATTTTTGAAATAATGCATTATATCAAGGTACATTTCGCCATATTGTTAATATTCGTGTAGTGTTGGCCTCCTGATCACGTGGGCTGCCCGACTATAGGCAGCTACCACATGCGGTCTTTTGTACTGCCAGAGTAAAATATCAACGTTTCTATTTTTCTTTTGCTCAAGAAACTTTGCCGAACAAGAATATATAATGGTGATCGAAGGTATATTTTCCTCAACATTCCACGAGTGTCTTCCAATGAATCCCAAATACCAATAAACTTACTAGGGACTGCATTAACCAAAGCTTGCACAAGAAAAATACGTAAAAAAAAAACCTTGATTGATTCTCTTCTTGATTTCATCCAACGACCGAGTTAGATATTCATGTGTAGCGTTTTGGCGAAACAAATGTCCAATACATTCTGGGTGAGACTCTATCAGATTTTAGTAAATAAGGGGGACAATATTTAGAGAACAGATAGAACTTTCTTGGATAGCTGATTACCAAAGGATGGAGTCTTCCTTTATTTGAACTAATGTATAGTCACAATTCATACCAACCATGCATGAGGTGAATTGTGATACTGGCATTATATTGACGATTACGATCTTTCGCATGCATTGCTTGTGGCATGATCTATTACCTGGTTATCTGGTATATATCAAGGTCTATACATGTATACCAACGATAACACTTTTGAAGTGATTGAATTTCAATCGAAATACTTTCAGATTCAGACAGATGAACATGCCTATTATCAAATTAATTATTAATAGTTATAAAGAATGTGCTGTTAGGCGAACAGTGGAGTCTTAAATGTTTCGCAATGTACAGTTTGGTTGTGTTCTCATTATATATACTTCTCAATATACAGCTGGTTATGACACACGTAGCAGAGGTGCAAATGCCCCCATTAGGTACACAATTGGCTTCTCTTACATTTTAGAGTATGAGAAACTATCCTTATCATAACTCCACCTATACCTTTTTATCTCATATATATTTTGAAGACCTCTGTCTGTCTGTATGTCATTTATAGAATCGAAAACGGCTGCACCGTTCGAGACCAAATTTCGTATATAAGTGTAAAAAACCACGGGGATCGTCGACGTCGCATTTTGGACAAGCTCTGAGCACCGATTCTCCACTCCCAATCATCAAAATCACCGCAAACGCCACTTCGGGGGTTAAGGCATCAACGATCCTTATATTGACCATATTCGGAGGTGTTAAGGATCAACGCTCTTTATTACAATCGAAGCTGCTAAACGGCTACCCATGCGTAAAATACGGATGCAAAACGAAACACGGAATGCAATTATCTCGATTAAAAAGGCAGAATGGGTTGTTGTGTCATATATGTCCTAGGAACAGGGGAATTTTTCATCGGGTCAGTCTTTGAGGGACGGGTACCATGAATTAATTCATGAAAAACAAAATATGCGTGTTGTGCTGTCTTTCATAGGAATGGAAGGGGGATTTCATCGAAGCTGCTAAACGGCTACCCATGCGTAAAATACAGATCCAAAACGAAACGCGGAATGCAATTATCTCGATTAAAAAGGCAGAATGGGTTGTTGTTTCGGCCAATTTGGCCGGTTACTTCATGTGACTTTTTCATCTGACGTGTGTGTCGGAATAATGATATGGAGGATTTATGTAAATGTTAGCCCAAACTACATTTCCAAGTAACGATGGTTTTGTTGTTTATTTTGAGGAATAATACCGCGTCAGATGAATTCAGCCCAAATATGTTAACAGTTGTCGTGTAAAACATTCGGCAGTAAGTTAGCGTTATTTAGTATTTGTGGATGTCCTTTAACATGGGGAAAATAGACTACTGCGCTTGAACGAGCATGTGAATTGTCGTTTTTAATGTATAGCAACTTTATAATCAATAACAGAGGCATTCTCTGTCAAATAAGGTCGCTCTATTTACGATACCAATTGGGGAACTTTGTGAATTAAATTACGCGTAAACTTAACCTGCTGCAAATAGAAAATGTGTCGGAATTGGCGTACTCGCCTCATGGCTAACTCGCCCCAATCGGCGAGTGCCAACTCGGAATAAAAGGCCAACTCGGAATAAAAGATGCATACGGGGTGTTATATGGCGTTTGGTCCGTTGTTTCTCAATGAATATTATTGAAATTTGGTGTATATGCCCGGGCTGGGACATGGAATACAACAACGTTTGAATTGTTTTTAAATTTACAAATTTGTTGATTTTATTCATTTTGTTTTCGTTCTGAAACACACTATAAAGTGTATATAATATAATAACGAACACGAGACATACATAATTTATAAACTGTTAACAAAAGATATCAAATTCAATACATGACAAAGATGACTCAGTGGAGTTTATAAAGTGAACATAAAAACATTGAGGTAAGAATCTTTTTAAGGAATGCAACTTTATTTAATGATAATAAACACATAAATTAAAATAACAAACATGAGACATACATGATTTATAAACTGTTAACAAAAGATATCAAACTCAATACATGACAAAGATGACTCAGTGAAGTTTATAAAGTGAACATAAAAATATTAAGGTAAAAATCTTTTTAAGCATTACTAAACCGTTTAGCACAGTCCACTTCACTCATCCGATCATCACTAAACTTCATATTTATCTTGATATTGATCTATCAGATGAGAGCTATCAAATATTTTTTTAATTTTATAGGAAAAAATGGTCGCCAGCGGCCATATTGCATTTACGTTATATGTTATCGCGTCATGTCGATATCTAGTATTAGTTAGAAATTTCACCTTTCCAGATTCATAATTGCTCCATTGACTGTAACAGATGGAATTATTCCCCTCTTCGGATAGAGTGTCACTGAAACTTTATTTTGTCAGACTGTCTGTATAGTCACTGATTATATATGGCAATAATCTGTAATAAGATGTAGCACTATTTTATTTTATATTTACATGCAGTGCTGTTTTTATACAACAATTCTAATCCCCCCTAGATCATCATGTGATCGACCATACATCGCGCGAGGACATGGTTGAATTAAGGGGGGTTTTATGGATAACTTCTGTCCTCAAGCTAGATTATACTTATGACATTTAATGGCAGGTTTCTAACGTGGAGGGTTAGATATGCTTGAGACACCACCACTCTTCAATTCACACCAAGTTATCAGCTGTCATATTCGGATATTAGAACCCATAGCCATGATATATGGTTTATTTTGTGTATACTAGTAATATTGTTATTTTCAGTACCTTTATATACCAGTACTGTGTATAACAATGCATATAAATTAATCCATGTATACATGTATATTGATTCAACGGATTCAGTGGTTTTGTCCATAAGTCTATCAAATATGCGGGGAAAACATGGCCACAAGCAGTACACCCTGTTAAATTTCGAATTTGAATCAATTGGCGCACCCTGCAGCCAGCTTTTATTGGAGAACTTTTTCTTACGTGGATAGTTTGGGTCACCGCTAGATGTGAGCCATGTTTTGTTCTCAAGCTGTCCTTGTGAAGACATCACTGCCAGCGGTGATCTGGAATTTTACTATTTTTATGGCTAAATAATTTGGTTGATCCTACAGACGACACCCCTTGTCCGATCGTCACCAGATTCCACAATGATCTTCTGGATAACCAGGGTGAGAGTAATCTAATTTTCCCGAATTTCGTTAAAAAACATTACCACAGGCAGCAATTTGGTATCTTACTGTTTGATCCTCTTTTGCGTGACTGAATTGTTTAGCAACTGTACAGTCATATCCCTCATCTGATAGTCACCACACTTTATATTGATCTTCGGGCTGACAACTAGATGGGAGCTATCGAATGCTTTGAATTTTTTTGGAAAACATTGTCGCCAGCAGTCATCTTCTATTTTGGTTTTTATATACATGTATATCTCTTCATTCGGATAGTCAGTATTACGTAGGTACTTCAACTTTCCGCATTCCTGTCATCATTTGAAATATAAAAATTTACCTGATACCATGCACCCTTCAAAATTTGTTTCGTCGTATCTATTTTAATGACCCGTATGGTAATATTGATACAGATATATTTGTCAAACATTTCTTTGTACAATATACAGGTATTTAGTTTGTAACTAAATCTAGAAATATATAATAGTAGCTGGTGGACCCTACTTCGTCCGGGATGTTCCCCTCTGATTTTCGGAGAATTGCGCAATTTAACCTTGAATTGACCATTTTAAAGGTGAACGTCATGTCGGGTCACGATTTGACCCGTCCAAAACACTCCCCGGACAAAAGTCACGACAAAAATACCCGTCGAAATCCGCCCGGCTTTACCCGATTTGACCTTGAATTGACAATTTTGAATGTCAAGATCAGGTCAGGGTCATAATTTGACCCACCCGAAACACTCCTGGGACAAAAGTAACAGTAGGTATTATATTTCGTTGAAATACTTCCGTTTTACCAGATTTGACCTTGAATTGATCTTTTTGAATGTCAAAGTCAGGTCGGGATCAAGATTTGACCCGTCCAAATAGTCCAGAAACATGCCTACATCAGCACGTTCGATAACATGGTCCCACGTGAAATTGGACCCGTCCATATTGCTCCCGGGATCGAAGTAGTCCTACACACAATTTTTTAGTCGGATCGGTCAAGGTCCAGAAACATGCCTATGAGCGAGGTCAAGTTGACACGTTAAATACCAAATCCGAGTCGGATCAGTCGAGCAGTGTTAGAGTCTATAACACATACACACATGCATTCATGCATACACACATACATACAGACAGGTGTTCCAAAATGTATAATCGATAGCTACAACAATTCTATGGTAGATAGATAGTTCACGGTCGACCTGATGCATGCATCTTAGTTTTCTTGTGTCATATATGTCCTAGGAACAGGGGAATTTTTCATCGGGTCAGTCTTTGAGGGACGGGTACCATGAATTAATTCATGAAAAACAAAATATGCGTGTTGTGCTGTCTTTCATAGGAATGGAAGGGGGATTTCATCGAAGCTGCTAAACGGCTACACATGCGTAAAATACGGATGCAAAACGAAACGCGTAATGCAGTAATCTAGATTAAAAAGGCAGAATGGGTTGTTGTGTCATATATGTCCTAGGAACAGGGAAATTTTTCATCGGGTCAGTCTTTGAGGGACGGGTGCCATGAATTAATTCATGAAAAACAAAAAATGCGTGTTGTGCTGTCGTTCATAGGAAGGGCGAAGCTGCTAAACGGCTACCCATGCGTAAAATACGGATGCAAAACGAAACGCGGAATGCAATTATCTCGATTAAAAAGGCAGAATGGGTTGTTGTGTCATATATGTCCTAGGAACAGGGGAATTTTTCATCGGGTCAGTCTTTGAGGGACGGGTACCATGAATTAATTCATGAAAAACAAAACAATGCGTGTTGTGCTGTCGTTCACATGAAGGGAAGGGGGGATTTCATCGGGTCAGTTTTTCCGCCCGAAAAAAACAAAATTAAATACAAACAAAATAATTTTTTAAATGTCATGTTTCTGACCAACCACGCCAGTGGCGGGCTAACCTGCTATCTATTATATATTATGGAACTTTTGTAAATATGTATGTTATAGACTCAAAAACAGCTTGACTGATGTGACTCAAATTTGATATGTAGGCCTACTTTCATCCTCAGATCATAATGGGTGGGTCTAATTTCATGATCGACCGTCTCCTTGACGTTGCACATATACACTCATATAGGCATGTATCGGGACCAATCAAAGTCAATATATATCCTGCCCAGACGGAGGTGCTCACAAAGAAATCCCTAAATAGCCTGGACGAAGTCGGGCACATCAGCTAGTCTATTATATATTTTGGAACTGCTGTCTGATTGTATGTGTGTATATAGACTCGAAAACTGCTCGACCGATCCGACTCAAATTTGGTACGTAGGCCTACTTTGATCCGGGGAACAACATGGGCGGGTCAATTTTCACGTGCGACCGTGTCCCCTTGACCTCGCTCATATACGCTCATATAGGCATGTTTCTGGACCTCGACTGGTCCGACTCAAATTTGGTATGTAGGCCTACTTTGATCCCGGGAACAATATGGGCGGGTCCAATTTCACGTGCGACCGTGTCATTGACCTTGACCTCGCATATATTCGCTCATATAGGCATGTTTCTGTCCGCGGGGCGAAGTCGGGCACATCAGCTAGTATAATATATAGATCAAGAAGATATGTTTTGTATAATCGTTTGTGATGAACAATACAGATAGGATGTACCCAAACAGTCTCCACGTGCGTTGCCGACCCCATGGTATGACTAAACATTGTGCACACCAACTGGGGCTTTGTCTTTGGGAGTTGATGGTCCTTGCATCATGTGTTAACAATGTTTATCCACAAATGATGTTCTTTGCAGGCAACTGAACACAGTACAACTTACAGTGACAATTATTAGCGCTGCTTAGGAAATTCACCGCAATATACAATTTACTTTAAACTTTATGTCTGTGATTGATGTTCCCTTCACTCAATGTGCGACCGTCTTTCCATGAAGGTTGCCATTACAGGGGAATGTCACCCGTCTCCGTGTGGTTTCACGGTGATCACGGTGATCATGGTGGTACAAGTTTATAGTCTAGGACTCTGGACATGTTCCAGCATGGGGCAAATATTAGGACCACGCACAGAAGTCTTCTAAAAGTGGGATAATTAAATGAACGCCGTAGCCTAAACTTAGGCCTCATCTTTTGTCACGATATGACCCTAGCTGTTGAAAGCGATATTAAACCCCAATTAGCTAACTAACTAACCAATGGTATGTCACATGGAATGTCAGCTAGTCATGTATATATAGGCTAGAAATGTTGTTCGTTTCGTGTTGTTTTGTCAAGGTGATGTCACTGAGATAATATGAACAACTTGAACTCATAATCAACTTATCACGGAAACTTAAATATTTAGCATAAGCACACCATACCAGTGCCATTGATAGATTCGGTGCGGGTATACGGTTTTATAGGGAGAGCTTATTATTTGGAATGTTCGCCAAAAGGAAATTCACTCACCAAATAGTGTTATTTGGTATATGGTGTTCATACATGTAAGGTACCTTTAAAATGTGTGTTTTGCTAATGATACGATCGCCTCATTTTGTTCACAAGGATGTCCCACCACATAAGGATAACCCGTGGTTCATATATGTTCATTACCAAACATTTGTACATACATGTACTGTTGCCAATGCACGCGGTGTATGTATACGTAGCGGCATCGGTGTTTCACCGTTCTGAGACAACCAGATTGCAGCAGCCAATTTATTCTCACCGTATACGCATCGATCGCATTATATGACCAATGGTATCCGTTCTATTTAGGTATGGCATTTACTGAACACGTAGACGAGGACAAATTTGGTGTCACCCTTCTGAGTGATCATTTGAATCAGCTTCTGTTGTATCCAGTAAAGTGTTATATTGTTCCCTGTGCGACCTATGCATATTTGATTATCATATACAGCATGCTCTCGCCAGTGCTTAATCGCTCGTGTATTCTAGATTCAAACAATTCTACAGTCTTTAATTCGACATGGGGCAGTTATCGGGGATCCATAATAACTTTTCGTGTTTGGTTTGGTTTGGTTTTGCTGATTTAGATTTATCGTTGTTTCAGCCACCAGGCCATATCCGATACGTTGTCAGTAATTGTTAATGGGTGGAAGAATGATCACATAGATGGTTAATTTCACTGGTAAATTACTCCACTGCACGTCAAAACCACCGACTCAGGGAAAGCAACTTACAAACTTGCCCTGTTACACGTATCATATTACCTACATTGTGACTGGATCGGATAAAAACCCTCATATCTAGATTTGAACCAGCTTCACGATTGCTGGACGACTCATTTTGACCTAATGTACCGTGCATCTTACCAACCGGGGCACCAAACTACCATATGAGTTCTATATAGAGCATTTCTCTGGTGGGAAATTCAGTCTTTTAAAGTAGTTTTTTTTCGAAGATACTCTGAAAATATTGATATTATGAAAAATCAATAAGAATAGCTTTTGGTCAATTGTTGTCACGTATTTGCATGAAAACAGACCGAAAATAGATAATTTTACGAATTTCGCTATTTTCACGCGATTTAAACATGGTGTATATTGGCTATCGAATCCGAAATGCGGTATCATCGCATCTTTCCAGTTAAACATAAAATAGGTCCTATTGCAGTTCGATTTCGACATTTTCGGAATAATAACAAAATTATTTTTAGGGGGTAGGTTTACACATTGTTGGGGTGTAGCTACTCACATGTCATGATTGTTTGGTATTGTTGTATCGGACGATAACGGGAAGTTTTCAAAACTATAATATTGTTAATCGAAACAAAATTGTTAAAAAATGATAGTGAAATGAAGGGGCAAACAAGTTTGAATCGTTATGAAAATTGTAGGTCATGTTTCCAAAAGTTCCGAAATTATAGAAAGGGATATCACATCAGCTCTTGCTTTTATCATGTTTTATCATAATCGTACACATTCCCTGACCATTATATATGTCAAACATTACCAACGACGCAAAACTACAGTCACTAGCTGGCCTCTATTATCTGACCAAAGATGGAGAACAAATATACATGAAGACCCGGATTAGTCTTTTATAACCGGATATTAGAGTAACTGTGGCCGACCGGAGACGCCCGAAATTTGATCTATATAAATGAAAACTGCGAGGGGGTGCGACGAAATCGAAAACTGAGCGTCTTTTGAGAATTGCATCACGGACTAAAAAAACCCAGTATGCAACCAACTTACATTTGCCTGACCACGATACACTCAAGTTGGGTGTAATTTAATTTGGCCGGGACGTTTTTAGAGGAATTATGTTGGTCCAATTCGCAATGTACCTCGCCTTCTGCTCCTGGTGAACGCTGGATGACCAGACGGCGGATTCCGGAAAATGATCCCTCCCTTCCTTCATCAATATTTCATATCCTGAGATTTGATTATCCCCCGGCGGAACGGTCCCGTTTGGATAATGTGTCGAACCAGAAAACTCGCTGGTCTCCTCTTCAGATATGTGACATGGTCTGTTCGCGGATATACATCAACTAGAAGTAATATAACTAGAAGTAACATATCAAGTTATAAGGCCGAAGATTATTAACCCTTTCAAAACTAAATGGATTCTCACAATCAGTCATAAAATTATACATTGGAATTATCTATTATTAATTGCTGAGGGGTGTTAAGGGCCAAACTAGAGACAATAAGTTCAACAAACGACAGATGTCGCTTGTTGAATATATTATCTGAACATTTCCTAAGGGATAACTAAACATTTTTTCATATCCCGAGATTTGATTATCCCCCGGCGGAACGGTCCCGTTTGGATAATGTGTCGAACCAGATGTCGCTATAGTTGAATATATTATCTGAACATTTCCTAAGGGATAACTAAACACGTGAATGAGTATTTAGTATGGGAAGTGTTAATCAGTAAATGAAGGGCGCATTCAAGTCCAATGCTGTCTTGTGACTTAGGTCATGGGAAAACTATAAGCAAAACGTGCATGGTTTAGCTCAATTTTACCTTTATATCCACATATATAAAAAAATTGTGTTACATTATTCAGAATCAGAAGAATTTGCCCGAAAATTGCCCGAAAATATCTAATTCAGTGGGGCAAGGCGGGCACAATCTTCAGAAGGGCAAAGCGGACACAACATTCAGAAGGGCAAAGCGGGCACAGCCTTTAGATGTGCAAAGCGGACACAACCTTCAGATACGTCGCTGAAGAGCGTTTGAATAAAGTTATATGTGTATTTGTATATATACCCATAAGGTTTTGGCTATTGTGCATTTGGTGCGTGCCACCGCGACATGACGCAAAGCCCTTACCCCAATCCGGAAGTGGTCCAGCTCTTTGTGACTTTCCTTATTTTTCTTTGTGTGAACTGTGTGCATAAATCAATTTGATTATAAATATAATATAATAATGGTGCTTATATAACGCATATCTCCTATACCAGCAGACCCTACACTCTTCAGATTATTACCGCAGCCGTTAAGTAGTGCCGAATCTTATATCTGCTACCATTTTACAGGCACTTCACCACAGCGGATTACGCTAACCCAACAATAATGCAGGTCCCAATGTCTCGTCTAGTTACGACAAAGCGAGCACAGTACAAGTGATTTTGTCCAACCTGGCGCGAGATCTGAACAGCGTGCTGCTCTGCAACTCTTTATCTTTGTCTTTACCAGGGGGTGGTCAGGGAAAAAATTCCGGACTCTAGGCGCTTTTTTATTTTTTCCGCACTCTGTGTACCCACCACCCCCTAATTATTATTATTTTTCCGATTCTGGGATAGGGATCCACTCCCGCCAAACTGTTTCAAATGACTATTTTACTCAGTTTTCCTGATATTATCCGATCAATGTTCCGTATCACGATTATAGAAGCATTACTACTTTTTATTTACCAAAAAGACTGTAAAGTTTCAAAACAATTCTCCAATAAATGTGGGCTGCAGGGGCTGCTGAGTGATGGACATTTGAAATCCAAGATTGCTGCCATGTTTGTTTTAAACAAATTTTGGGGGGAAATGGAGGCTCCCATCTAGAGGTTTCTTCGAAGATCCATATCAAGTTTGGTGACGATTGGATGAGAAATGTGACCTGTAAGGTATGCTAAAGTATTTGGTCATATAAAGAGTAAAATACAAGATGGCAGCTGGCAGCCATTCTTTTTTACAAAATTCGGAAAACAATGGTAGGCGGCACCCATCGAGATGTCACACCGAAGATCCATATGAAGGTTGGTGGTGATCGGATTAGGGATAAGCTCTGCAGGATGTGTTAAACGATTTAGTGATGCAAAGAGTAAAATTCAAGATGGCTGCCAGCGGCCATATTTTTTATTAAAAAAATCATTCAAATTTGACAGCACCCATCTAGAGGTGATCCTAGACACATATACCGAATATCGTTGAATTCTGTCAAAGTTTGTTTTAACACCTTTGTTTTATTTCATTATTTTTTTTGAATAGTCTATTTTTATTTGAAAAGTTCAGTGAAGAGTTTACATTTATTTAAAAAATCTATTATTGTGTTATGTTATTATTTATATCAGGTTGAATAAATTATTTTTAATAGAACTATTTAAATCTGAGCCTTTCCATGTCAATGTGCATTGATAGATCTTTGGTGGAAACATTTAGCAAGCTGACCTTTTTATTATCCCTTGGTGTCATCCCTCATTATTAACTGATGGTTAACTCAAACCCCCCTACCAAGAGTTAAGTGCATACATATTACATAATAGAAGCATTCTTAAAACCTTTTGTCCCATTATTCTGAAGAAAAATGACTATAGGAAAACATTTACAGGACCAGGAAAAATGATGTAAGCCGGGCTGCTGAACCACCCACCCACCCCCGCTTAGTGTTCGGAAAAAATTTGCAGACCCCCCCTGTCTTTACATCGTTTTATCCGACCAAGCCACTGTCATGGGGACGATGGTCCACATGCGGGCACAAAATCATGCCGGTGCTTTAACACCATTACAAATCATTCACTCTGTCGAACCGAATGTGTGGCATACTGCCATAGGTAGTGCATGTCTAGACTCCCATTGACGTAGTCTGTCAAATTCCGGATATATACTACCCACGAGGAGGCAATAAAAAAAAAGAAGATGTTGTCGAGTGCGTGACAGCCCATTGACCTGGTAAAGTGTAATTTATATGGATGGCGCAGCACAACTGCAAATAGTTACACATTAAAGGCACGAATCGCCTTGATTGTAGGTTATAGTTTTGAAATAAAAATGAACAAATTATGAATTTCCTCAATAATATACTAATATTATGGTATAATGATAGTTTGAATGCGATATTACCCACACTATTTGTTTATATAAAGCGCATACAGAGTCTGCGATAAGAAAAACACTGAACATCATGGGGATTTGTTTGGAAGAGTGATTCATGATGAATCATTTAACACCGAAATCTTGAGTGGCGAGGATTAGCGAGCGCTATATCGGTACGTTGTAAACAATATGGTATCAATATTAACAAAGTTCTTTGTTGTGGTCTCCCAGGTATTAAGTGTTTTACTTATCGCTCACTCATTACACACTGATAATACAGCTGGATAATATGGCTTAAATGTTTACTGACACTACGTACTATCTTGACACTAACATGCTCTTTAAGTGATATTTATCATTGGTATAAGAACAAGATCTGTCTATATCTTAATTTTCCTTTTTTATGGCGGTTTTAACGGATGTGACAGCAATACCCAACGCGAAGGTCATCCGTACCTTTAAGGGTACGTTCACACACTGGCATTTTTGCCAGGCAATCTGCAAACATGCCAGTAGGTATATAACTTGCCAGATCAGACAAACCCATACTTTATTCGCTCATACATCTGGGCATGGTGTAATATTTGAGCGCTCATATCAATGTATATAGTGTGTATATATGTACACACAGAAGCAAATTGTACGCCTGATGTGTGGGTACCGCGGTGATAATGTAAGTACAACAGAAGTATCGGGGGATTCGCTGTGGGTGGAGTCTTATCATTATGACTAACATTTATTGTCGTTCTTCGTGGTGTCAAGTCGTATGTTTGGTGGGAATCGTCGGTAGTTTTGGCAGTAGTGAATAGTAGTGTGGGTAACTTATGTTGTACGTATCAGTAGCTGGTATAACATAACCCATGTATACTGTAACTGTTGTGAGGAAGTTATGCGTGTGTCGCTGTAAATCCATTATCTTACAGTGTTTGTTGTGTCGTATTCCGATGCATCCTGGTCGGAAAATTCACAGATTGCGTAATCAGTTTTAGGAAACGTAATGGATCCATGGCGAGGGAACATTAGACATTCTATGGAACGACAAATTTAATTATAGGGGAACGACAATATTCCCTGGGGTAGTTTCGTCGCTAGTTATGAAATGGCTTATTTCGTTCTGGGTTGCTGGAATAATTTATAATCACATAGTCGTGGAAAGTGGAATAATTGCGCCAGGACAGAACAACATAAGAGCATGCACTTAGACTTAACGATCACGACTGAAGAACCGATGTTAAAACCCAGCTCCTTTGTTCTTCATCGACTTTCTATTTCGCCAAATGGACATTTTATACAATGCTTTATACAGTTGTTACTATGCATTATACCACAAGTCGACATTCGTAATCTATAATGGTCATGTCGCCCAATGTATGCACAACGAGGGACATATTTCATGTCACCCAATGTATGCACAAAGGGACATCTATGCATTAATATGCATACCAGTTGTATCTATCATATTCAAACATAACACGTCATCATAATAGTGTTACTGTTGTTCTGCGCCGAACGATATTACTTTGATACTTCGCGAGTCAAAACTCTCATAAAATGCATTCGTGCCCAAAATAGAGATAACTGCGTCGACAGCATATACATACACTACGTTATATTTAAAGCGAAAACAAATATGTTATTATAAGTTTGCGTATATACACTCTTAGAACCAGAAGTCCTTCCGAGAACCCAAAAAGGTTCTTCACCTTGTCACAATAGGAGCACCTTATTTGGTGCTTCGAAGGACCCCATCATAAGGTTCTACTGAAGAACCATATCATAAGGTTCAACAGAAGAACCCCAAGATGGTTCTTAAGGGAACCATAATATGAACATGGTTCTTCATGGAACCTTTATAAGAACCCCAGATGGTACTTCGGAGGACACAATCATAAGGGTCACACGAGGTTTCTCCAGAAAACCGTTCATATATCAGAACAGGGTTCGTAAGGGATCCATAATCTACCCCAACAGAGAACTTCAGAGAACCTGTAAGATGGAATAGCGTACGATGATAATATAGTATGTTTGAGCTCTTGCGTATATCGCGACGTTCAGTGCACTTTGAGGTGTTTTATAATAACTAATAGATTGTAATAATATTGAAGCATTTGGGGAATGATATATACAAGGCAGCTTATACCTACACGTTCCATATACAATTTGCTTAATTTTGGTGTGATTCATATTCTTGAATACCCGAAGGTGGTGAATTAGTCTGCACTTTAACATATATTTATGTGTATTTTACGATTATCACACGAGAGTTCTTCAGAGAACCTATCATATATCAGAACATGGTTCTTAAGGCAACCATAATCTATCCCAACATGGTTCTTTAGAGAACCTTTATAAGAACTCCAGATGGAATAGCGTACGATGATAATATAGTATGTTTTCTTCTTGCGTATATCACGACATTCCGTAAATTATAATGGTCTGAGTGCACTGCCTGTGGTTTTACCCTTAGATAGCAAGTTTTGGCTCAATTGGTCAAGCTGTTTTCGAGTTTATAAAGGACACACACACACGAAAGTATCGAAATATATAGTAGAGTACTATTACTATTATACATTACTATTCCCCAACCCTGCGAACAAACACATACTCCTCCTTTCTCTCTGGTTGATGTTTTATTCTTGTTCATCACTCAGTTCGGCTCCATGGTACATGTAACAACTGCATTATTGTTTGGTCATGAACCCTTCAGCATCCAAAAGAACCCTAGTCAAACACCGACGAACCCTATCGATTACAGAGAACCTTTTCTGACACCGAGGAACCTATGGGTTCTTAAGAGAACCCTTGAGTTCTTCAAAGAACCACAAAGAACCCTTATTTCTTAGAGTGTATATACCGGTATTTACAAACATTGAACTCGAAGAAAAGCAAACGTGTATACATGTACACCACACATAAATACACACACACGCACACACCCTCATACACACCACAACCACACTTGGTTACTCACACACACACACCCTCACACACACCCTCACACACACCCTTGTACGCACGCTCTTACGTGCATAGACGCATGCACATATTCATGCACGCATACACACATATACATGCACACATACATAGACACACACAAACGCTCGCTCTTAGTACTAGCGTGCATGCACTGGAACATACACGCATGTGAAAACAGAGTGATCGCGCGGATTGACATGAAAAAGAAGATGAGTATACATGTATATGGTCAGATACAACCGTGCATATAAGAACGGTTTAAAGGCACGGGCCGCGGCGTTCGTTGCAGAAATTTTCATAGGTCATGGAGTAGTGCCCCACGTGACAGTGATCGTGTTCGCTTCTGTGTTTTCTTTAAGGCATTTATGATAGACTTTCCACATTTTAACACTTTTACGGCGTGATGTGAACAGGACAAATGCATTATATATAGGGCACTTATCTTCTCCCTGACAATGTAATGGGATACAAGAAACACCATCAGTTGAACAAATCTGGACAGGACTGGACCGGGCAGCTTTATATACCTGGACAATTGCTACCGCGACAAAATCCACGTGGAATTTCCACTCACATGAGCCGTGTCAAGGGGCGTAGTTTTTCTCTGTTTGCTATAAGGACTATTTCCCCCCAGAAAACGTTCGTAAACGTCTCATTTATCGATATTTATCTGAAATGTTCATCTGTATCAATGTAATTTTGCATGTATATATATTATAAAACTGTGTTTTAAGTAATTTAATGGACTCGCTACAGGACATTCGTATACTAAATGGTCAGTAACTCGTCCGTTAAACCTGCCTGAATGGTACGCACATTAAGCCTTCCATGACAGGAGCTTCCTGAAATTTTGCGAAAACCCTATGCCAATGCATTTTGTTATATCTGCGAGTCACCCATGGGGAGCTTCGCATATATAAGATATGACATTGGCCGAACAATATAAACCTTGACCTTTTAAGCCAGTGCATTATATTATATATGCGAGGCCCTTCCCACGGGAGACTCGCGCATGTAAGAGATTGCACTGGCACATATAATGCTGCACCAGCGAAGCTGTCATCATAGGAAAGGGTTAAAACACAACACTTTTCAAACTGTCAGTCGGTATGCACATCACCAGGGGCAATTAAATACATATTATGGACTTGTTCGAGTGCTATACACGTATAAGTTAGTTCTCATGCTCTGTGACAACCGGGAGAATGTAGCATTCTACTAACATCACCGAAAATTTCAAAGAAGTCGACCATGCCACTTCATAGCAAACATCGTCTGAACTACGCTCAATTGTAAATATTAACATCTCAATTCGGGACGCAACAATCGGTGATAGACTAACGCAAACGATTTCACCATCTAGCGTCATTGCATTTAATTAATATATAAGAAAATACGGTGTGTGTCGTCAATTTGGATTAATGCGTAATCCGCCCCATAGCCATACATGAGTGGGCGGCGGCATGACTGAATGAGATCCATGACTTCCGACCACACGTATTGGTCTCCAATGGGATCGGTCAAACTTTGTGGATATATATATGTCTGGTGTTGTAAGCTTCTTGTGTTACGGTAATTTATGGCGCTCGGGTATAATTGAACACTGCGGACGGTCACGATAGCCACTCCAAGCAACAGGGAGCATTGGTCTGCGTACATGTATGCGTGCGTCTGCAACTCTCACAAGAACTCGTAAAACGGGCTCCAGACTGGGTGTTTTCATGCACGGAGCTAAGATTGACATATTTAAATAGAGTAAACTTGATGTGTTTCCACCGTTGACATATTACATCATTTACATGATCATAGAATTAGCACACAAAAAATAAATATATATGTTATACATAGTGCACAAATGAGAGCGCATGATATCTTCCAGTTTTCAACATTCAATGAAGTAATAATATAAATCAACTTTGTTTGACGGGATAATGAGCAAAGTTTTAAAAAGAAAACAAGGGTTGCGCATCAAAGATGGCTTTGGTTCAATTTTTTTGCCCATAAGCACATGTGAAACTGTCCGACCGGCTATCACTGAAAATGGATAACTATAACTCAGAACTAAGGGCAATAACTCAGGTAACAAAATCGAACAAACCTGGTTTCTGAACTCAATCAACAGACTGTTGTTTAAAAACCCATACTAGTATACCCAATCTGAATGGAATCGGTTGACGCTTGTACAAGTAACTCAGGTAAATTAAATCGGACAAACCTGATTTTCGAATTAGATAGAGATGTGGAAGGTCAAGTATGTATGTAATCGGTTGACATTTAATCAAGTTTTGGCGCTAACGGTCATAAAATTGCTAAAATATTGACAAACTATGGGCCATAACTCAGGTAAAAAAAATATTTTGACAAACTTGGTTTTCGAACTTTAATTTTTTTTTTTTTTATTGAAACAGTCAGATGATTTAACATACATAATGAATGGTTGTACAAAATACAAAATATAGATAGATAATATTCATCTGATACATACATTCAGGCATACACTCATTCACTCGCTCACGCTTGCACTCTTACTTACATCAACGGGCATTCAGTGGCTCTAAACAGGCGATCGGGCAATGAGTTGTAGTTTTAATTCACGTTAAAACATGTTATTTTCATTTTTGTTTCGGTTTAGCACGACACTCACTGAAGGGTGGCTATAATTTCTATGATTATAATTGACGAGAGTAAGAGGTAGAACGGAAACATAATTATTAAAGGAAAAACCGCGAGCCTGATAACTTTTATATAAAGAAATCTATGCTTTAGTTTTTATTTATAGCGCTTTCTATCTGAAACCAGTTTTTCTCAAATTCTGCAATTCTGCATTGAATTTGTCACATCTATACCTGTATTTGAGGGCTGTTATAAAAGCATTGACGGATAGTATGTCTGGGTTGAATTTAGTTCGATATATGTATTGTTTGACAAGCAGCCAAAATAAATTGGTGGTATAATTTCCTTCTGTTGGTGGAGAACCAAGAATAATTATCTTTTTCGAATATTTGAGATTAAGGTTATTTTTGGTTGACCAATCGTTAAGCTCACCTAGGAATTGTTGTACGCATGCGCAGTCCCAGAATATATGTGAGATGTTCTCATTATTATTTCTGCATCGATCATTATTATTATTTCTGGTCATCAGATCTTACTTTTATTATTTTAAGAAATCTATGTTGATAATATCCTAGAATTAATCCTGAACTGTAACCACTGAAGCTTTGTATCAGGCGTCGTGGAGAAAGATAGGCGGTTGAAAATTGTCCAGTCTATTTCTGGCACCCCAATTTCAATTGTCCATTTGCTTTGGGGCTTAGGGGAAAATTTCATAGCATTCAAAATTTTATAGAAGTCTTGCCCACCCTTTGAATTTCGCAAAAGTGGAACCATATTGCTGGGTTGTATGGGATTAGTACAACGAGTTAAAGTTTTCTTATATTTTTTGGCTAGTGAATTAATTTGTCTGCAAATTGCGTTCAGGCTGATGAAGTCAGTGGATACATTAAAAGAAGCGTAAAGACTTTCGGGTGTGTGGAATTTACCATTTGTATGTATCAAGTCATTGATAAAAAAATATGCCATGTCTTCTCCATGTAGCGAAGTTGATTATTTTGTCGTGCAGCTTTATGTTTGGATTATTCCATAAGACCCATGTACATATATTTCCATTTGACTCATTCTTCTCACTGAAATAGCTCCATGCTGTGAGTACATCACGCCCGAATGGATTTAATATATATTTTTGGAATAGTTTCGCAAGGACATGCTGTCATAAAAAAGAAATAGTGAGTCATCGGTAACAGGGAGATCAGTTAAAGGGATCCATTTCGAGTTCATTGACATAAGACGTCTAACCCAAGTTATTTTCATTGACATTATAAAGTTTCTGATATCTACCATTTTCAAGCCGCCATTTTGATAGTCTTGACAAATGAGCTTTCTTTTTATGCTGTCCCTATTCTTTTTATTCTGTCCCTATTCGAGTTCCTAATTTTTTTGTAAAGAAGTGATTCGAGCTGTTTAATAAATGCGTTTCCAGGATCTGGTAATGCTATGAATAGGTGGGTAAGTTTAGGTAGTATAAGATATTTGATCACTGTTATTCTTCCGATTGGTGTTAATAGTCTATGTTTCCATGTTTCGATCATACGTTTATGTCCACTAATTTTTTATCATAGTTGTGACTCATCTTGCCTAGGTCTGTATTGAACTGAATACCCAATAAATCGAAGGTAGGAGAAAAGTTTAGATTTAGATCGGGACAAATACAATCTTTCCTATATGTATGTGACCATATCCACGACGCCTGACATTTGCTAGCGTTGATCCGTAAGCCAGATGTGTCTGGAAAGAAGTCTAGTACTTTATAAGCTTCTCGTAAACTATTTTCACTACCATCTAAGATGAATGTCGTGTCGTCTGCGTACTGTGTTATTTTGTATTCCTGATTGCCGAGGGTTATTTCTGCCATATTTCCATTTTGCTTCACCAAGAGAGATAAAATTTCTGCGCATATCAAAAAAATATACGGTGAGACGGGGTCACCTTGTCGACAGCCTCGAAAAAGACTGAAGCTCATCGAGATGTGGCCATTTATCAGAATTGAGGAATTAATATTGTTGCAAAAAAATCCATCTCTTTAGTGATTCACCAAAATTGAACATATCTAAACATTTCATGATGAATTTCCATGATACGGAATCAAATGCTTTTTCAAAATCTTCGAACTTGATAGAGATATGGTTATGGAAGATCCATACACCGATATGAATGGCATCGGTTGATGTTTTTTCAAGTTATGACATTCAAATCAAGGTATTTTTTACCAAATTCAGATATGGGTGGCGGCAGAAAAGTGTTAATAAAGCAAGAACACAGACGTGTTTGGGATAACATTTATTTATTTGGACGTGGATAAATGGACGCAAGTTAATATAATTTTGGACGACTTTCTTATCTTCCCAGCGATCACTATAGGTTATAGTACACCAGATATAAAAAATACCACCCCTTGATGTGAGAAGAATAGGGGTCTCGTTGGATTCACATCTAAAAATAGAATCTTTGGGGTCTAAAATTGGTTGTGGGTGTCTCGTTACCTTCACATCTAAAAATAGAATCTTTGGGTCTAAAAATTGTTTGAGGGTAAAATTGGTTGTACTAAAATATTCCCAAAATAACAAAACCCAAAAAAAAAATTTCAAAACTTCCAAAAATTATTTTTTCCAAAAAATTTCAAAACTTCCAAAAAATTTTAAAACCCCCAAAATTTCAAAAGAAAAAATTTCAAAACCCCTCAAAATTAGTTCTCTAAAAAAAAAAGTTTAAATAAAAAATTTATAACGAGTTTACGGTTTCTGATAATCTCGATATTAAAAAAATGTCGAATGATAAATTATTTGCGTGTAATATCTTTCGTTATTTTTTTTGTTCAAATATTTGTCATGAAATTATTAATCGATGTGTACGGACAGTCGCTGTAATGTTGGACATTGTGACCATCGATATGAATGCATACATTCCAGTGTTTTATCGGACGCAGTTCATATAATTGTCATACCTGAAAATAGACACTATTACTTTTACATAAATAATAAAGAGCGTTTATTCTTTAAACTCTCTCTATCCCATATGACAGGTGTGTATTATCGTGAATTATTGGAAGTATTGAGACTAACGGTCGAAAATTGTAATGTGAAATTAGAACCCTCCAGAATGAATTGTTCGCTGTACACGCAATCACACGCGACATTGGTCGTGTGTCACACCTTTGCTTTACCAAATGAATTATATTATTTCCCCGGTCACAGTTATATGGTATTCAGAAAACATATCGATTTAATGTCTGAACAAACGAGTTAGTATCAATTAAGGTTGATAAACTGTGTCATTCACACGATAATTAGTTAGCCAAAACATGCATACATATTACGTCAGGTCGTGAGACACTCAATTATAGAAATTGCTTTGATGACATTGTTATAACAACATTACGTAATAACCCCTTATCACTCCAGTCACACTTACGCTCATATACCGAAACTACAGGTAGCACCGATGATGTAACATTATATCACTGCTATTGTACCAATGATAGGTTCAGACATGTCAACAGCTACAGGCATTATCATAGGGTTATACTGTCTTGCATGTACACACGCTATGACATCATTAAAGGCGGACAATCCACCCACGGTGTGACAACAGATACAGACATAGGCATAGTGTTATACTATCTTACATGTACACACGCTATGACATCATTCGAAGGGGCAATAGACTCAAGGAGTTAATGTGACACGAAACAAGGGACGTGATGTAATATTGGTGTTTGAATCTTAAAGGAACACAAGACACTCTAAAGGGACATGCATTATGAATGAATGTTAACAATACAAGCACACGAATGAAGAGCGTTGAACATATACAAAATTACTACACGAATGAACCTTGAAATTTATATTTCACATCTTACCAACAACAGTTACAGACATAATCATAGTATTATACTGTCTTGCATGTACACACGCTATGACATCATTAAGGGCGGACAATCCACTCACGGTGTGACAACAGATACGGACATAGGCATAGTGTTATACAGTCTTCTATGTACCCACGCTATGACACCATTAACGTACATTGGATGTTAGGTCTATGACTCTTGAGTATGCACCAATCAATGAGCAAATGAGCAAAAAAATGAGCAAATGAGCAAAAAAATGAGCACATGAGCAAGAAAATGAGCAAATGAGCAAGAAAATGAGCAAATGAGCAAGAAAATGAGCAAATGAGCAAGAAAATGAGCAAATGAGCAATAAAAATGAGCAAATGAGCAAATAAATGAGCAAATGGGCAAAAAAATGAGCAATAAAATGAGCAAATGAGCAATAAAAATGAGCAAATGAGCAAAAAAATGGGCATACCTGTATGTAGGCCTATCAGTGGATGAATAGTCTGCCGGAGAAGTACTGTGTAGACAGGTCTTGACGGTAAGAGAGTCAGACGAGAAGTGAAGGCTTGGCTATTAAAACATAGTAATGCGATAGCGAACATCAAACGAGTCTGCGCACACATATCTGTCAAAAGGATACAATAACAGTCATTGGTCAATTTATCCCCGGTGTCAGCTCAGTACCCAATCGGGACGAAGCCGAAGGTCAACTCATTTTTTTGCTCATTATAGTACGTCACTTGGACATTTTATCAGTTTATCACGTGATCACTAAATGTGGCAATCGGGTATCCACCGATGCCTGCAATTTATTATTTATAATAATTGGACTCATTGATCTCACGTAAATAATACTCTTAGTTGTTCCAATAAAATAGTTATCAAATTCGATCACCAATAGATTTGACTGTGGAATATAATGACCTTTAACTTATTTATCGATCTATGTTAGAACATGGTCTTAACAAAAAACTTGACCATAACAAAAATTACCTTACATTTATGCATGAATCTAATTAGACCATGCGTAAATATTGTCAGCTTATCGTCTGATGAGCAAATCCGATGTTTATCAAAAATAGTACAACTTCCAGTTGGTAATTACTCTTACGAATGAAGAGCGTTGAACATATACGAAATTACTACACGAATGAACTGAAATTTATATTTTCACATCTTACCAACAACAGATACAGACATAGTCATAGTGTTATACTATCTTACATGTACCCATGCTATGACATCATTCGAAGAGGCAATACACGCAAGGAGTTAAAGTGACACGAAACAAGGGGGCGTGATGTAATATTGGTGTTTGAATCTTAAAGGAACACAAGACACTCTAAAGGGACACTCATTATGAATGAATGTTAACAATACAAGCGCACGAATGAAGAGCGTTGAACATATACAAAATTACTACACGAATGAATTGAACCTTGAAATTTATATTTCACATCTTACCAACAACAGCTACAGGCATTATCATAGGGTTATACTGTCTTGCATGTACACACGCTATGACATCATTAAAGGCGGACAATCCACTCACGGTGTGACAACAGATACAGACATAGGCATAGTGTTATACTATCTTACATGTACACACGCTATGACATCATTCGAAGGGGGCAATACACTCAAGGAGTTAATGTGACACGAAACAAGGACGTGATGTAATATTGGTGTTTGAATCTTAAAGGAACACAAGACACTCTAAAGGGACATGCATTATGAATGAATGTTAACAATACAAGCACACGGATGAAGAGCGTTGAACATATACAAAATTACAAGACACTCTAAAGGGACATTCATTATGAATGAATGTTAACAATACAAGCACACGAATGAAGAGCGTTGAACATATACGAAATTACTACACGAATGAACTGAAATTTATATTTCACATCTTACCAACAACAGATACAGACATAGTCATAGTGTTATACTATCTTACATGTACACACACTATGACATCATTCGAGGGGGCAATACACTCAAGGAGTTAATGTGACACGAAACAAGGGACGTGATGTAATATTGGTGTTTGAATCTTAAAGGAACACAAGACACTCTAAAGGGACATTCATTATGAATGAATGTTAACAATACAAGCACACGAATGAAGAGCGTTGAACATATACAAAATTACAAGACACTCTAAAGGGACATTCATTATGAATGAATGTTAACAATACAAGCACACGAATGAAGAGCGTTGAACATATACAAAATTACTACACGAATGAATTGAACCTTAAAATTTATATTTCACATCTTACCAACAACCGCTACAGACATAATCATAGTGTTATACTGTCTTGCATGTACACACGCTATGAAATCATTCGAAGGGGCAATACACTCAAGGAGTTAATGTGACACGAAACAAGGGACGTGATGTAATATTGGTGTTTGAATCTTAAAGGAACACAAGACACTCTAAAGGGGCACTCATTATGAATGAATGTTAACAATACAAGCACACGAATGAAGAGCGTTGAACATATACAAAATTACTACACGAATGAACCTTGAAATTTATATTTCACATCTTACCAACAGCTACAGACATAATCATAGGGTTATACTGTCTTGTATGTACCATGCTATGACATCATTAAAGGGGGATAATACACGCACGGTGTGGAATGTTAAAGTGACACGAGATAGCGGGGGTAGCATCACCAAATTACCCTCTGGGGACCTCATTCTGCCATCTAAAAATAGAATCTTTGGGTCTAAAATTGGTTGTACTAAAATATTCCCAAAAACCCAAAACTTCAAAAATTTCAAAAAACTTCAAAAATTTCAAAAAACTTCAAAAATTTCAAAAACTTCAAAAATTTCAAAAATTTCAAAAACTTCAAAAAACTTCAAAAATTTCAAAAACTTCAAAAATAAGACCCCGGCGGCGGCGGCGGCGGCGGCGGCGGCGGCGGCATTGCGGTAATGCCGGTATTTGCCGCCGGCGGCGGCGGCATTGCGGTATTTTACTGCGGCGGCGGTGCCGCCGCCGCCGCCGGGGTCCGCCGCCGACGGACCCCGCAGTAAAATACTGCAATGCCGCCGCCGCCGGCGGCAAATACCGACATTACCGCAATGCCGCCGCCGCCGCCGCCGCCGCCGCCGCCGCCGCCGCCGCCGGGGTCTTATTTTTGAAGTTTTTGAAATTTTTGAAGTTTTTTGAAGTTTTTGAAATTTTTGAAATTTTTGAAGTTTTTGAAATTTTTGAAGTTTTTTGAAATTTTTGAAGTTTTTTGAAATTTTTGAAGTTTTGGGTTTTTGGGAATATTTTAGTACAACCAATTTTAGACCCAAAGATTCTATTTTTAGATGGCAGAATGAGGTCCCCAGAGGGTAATTTGGTGATGCTACCCCCGCTATCTCGTGTCACTTTAACATTCCACACCGTGCGTGTATTATCCCCCTTTAATGATGTCATAGCATGGTACATACAAGACAGTATAACCCTATGATTATGTCTGTAGCTGTTGGTAAGATGTGAAATATAAATTTCAAGGTTCATTCGTGTAGTAATTTTGTATATGTTCAACGCTCTTCATTCGTGTGCTTGTATTGTTAACATTCATTCATAATGAGTGCCCCTTTAGAGTGTCTTGTGTTCCTTTAAGATTCAAACACCAATATTACATCACGTCCCTTGTTTCGTGTCACATTAACTCCTTGAGTGTATTGCCCCTTCGAATGATTTCATAGCGTGTGTACATGCAAGACAGTATAACACTATGATTATGTCTGTAGCGGTTGTTGGTAAGATGTGAAATATAAATTTTAAGGTTCAATTCATTCGTGTAGTAATTTTGTATATGTTCAACGCTCTTCATTCGTGTGCTTGTATTGTTAACATTCATTCATAATGAATGTCCCTTTAGAGTGTCTTGTAATTTTGTATATGTTCAACGCTCTTCATTCGTGTGCTTGTATTGTTAACATTCATTCATAATGAATGTCCCTTTAGAGTGTCTTGTGTTCCTTTAAGATTCAAACACCAATATTACATCACGTCCCTTGTTTCGTGTCACATTAACTCCTTGAGTGTATTGCCCCCTCGAATGATGTCATAGTGTGTGTACATGTAAGATAGTATAACACTATGACTATGTCTGTATCTGTTGTTGGTAAGATGTGAAATATAAATTTCAGTTCATTCGTGTAGTAATTTCGTATATGTTCAACGCTCTTCATTCGTGTGCTTGTATTGTTAACATTCATTCATAATGAATGTCCCTTTAGAGTGTCTTGTAATTTTGTATATGTTCAACGCTCTTCATCCGTGTGCTTGTATTGTTAACATTCATTCATAATGCATGTCCCTTTAGAGTGTCTTGTGTTCCTTTAAGATTCAAACACCAATATTACATCACGTCCTTGTTTCGTGTCACATTAACTCCTTGAGTGTATTGCCCCCTTCGAATGATGTCATAGCGTGTGTACATGTAAGATAGTATAACACTATGCCTATGTCTGTATCTGTTGTCACACCGTGAGTGGATTGTCCGCCTTTAATGATGTCATAGCGTGTGTACATGCAAGACAGTATAACCCTATGATAATGCCTGTAGCTGTTGTTGGTAAGATGTGAAATATAAATTTCAAGGTTCAATTCATTCGTGTAGTAATTTTGTATATGTTCAACGCTCTTCATTCGTGCGCTTGTATTGTTAACATTCATTCATAATGAGTGTCCCTTTAGAGTGTCTTGTGTTCCTTTAAGATTCAAACACCAATATTACATCACGCCCCCTTGTTTCGTGTCACTTTAACTCCTTGCGTGTATTGCCTCTTCGAATGATGTCATAGCATGGGTACATGTAAGATAGTATAACACTATGACTATGTCTGTATCTGTTGTTGGTAAGATGTGAAAATATAAATTTCAGTTCATTCGTGTAGTAATTTCGTATATGTTCAACGCTCTTCATTCGTAAGAGTAATTACCAACTGGAAGTTGTACTATTTTTGATAAACATCGGATTTGCTCATCAGACGATAAGCTGACAATATTTACGCATGGTCTAATTAGATTCATGCATAAATGTAAGGTAATTTTTGTTATGGTCAAGTTTTTTGTTAAGACCATGTTCTAACATAGATCGATAAATAAGTTAAAGGTCATTATATTCCACAGTCAAATCTATTGGTGATCGAATTTGATAACTATTTTATTGGAACAACTAAGAGTATTATTTACGTGAGATCAATGAGTCCAATTATTATAAATAATAAATTGCAGGCATCGGTGGATACCCGATTGCCACATTTAGTGATCACGTGATAAACTGATAAAATGTCCAAGTGACGTACTATAATGAGCAAAAAAATGAGTTGACCTTCGGCTTCGTCCCGATTGGGTACTGAGCTGACACCGGGGATAAATTGACCAATGACTGTTATTGTATCCTTTTGACAGATATGTGTGCGCAGACTCGTTTGATGTTCGCTATCGCATTACTATGTTTTAATAGCCAAGCCTTCACTTCTCGTCTGACTCTCTTACCGTCAAGACCTGTCTACACAGTACTTCTCCGGCAGACTATTCATCCACTGATAGGCCTACATACAGGTATGCCCATTTTTTTGCTCATTTGCTCATTTTTATTGCTCATTTGCTCATTTTATTGCTCATTTTTTTGCCCATTTGCTCATTTATTTGCTCATTTGCTCATTTTTATTGCTCATTTGCTCATTTTCTTGCTCATTTGCTCATTTTCTTGCTCATTTGCTCATTTTTTTGCTCATTTGCTCATTTTTATTGCTCATTTGCTCATTTTCTTGCTCATTTGCTCATTTTTTTGCTCATTTGCTCATTTTTATTGCTCATTTGCTCATTTTTTTGCTCATTTGCTCATTTTTATTGCTCATTTGCTCATTTTCTTGCTCATTTGCTCATTTTTTTGTTCATTTGCTCATTTTTATTGCTCATTTGCTCATTTTCTTGCTCATTTGCTCATTTTCTTGCTCATTTGCTCATTTTTTTGCTCATTTGCTCATTTTTTTGCTCATTTGCTCATTTTTTTGCTCATTTGCTCATTTTTATTGCTCATTTGCTCATTTTCTTGCTCATTTGCTCATTTTATTGCTCATTTGCTCATTTTCTTGCTCATTTGCTCATTTTCTTGCTCATGTGCTCATTTTTTTGCTCATTTGCTCATTTTTTTGCTCATTTGCTCATTGATTGGTGCATACTCAAGAGTCATAGACCTAACATCCAATGTACGTTAATGGTGTCATAGCGTGGGTACATAGAAGACTGTATAACACTATGCCTATGTCCGTATCTGTTGTCACACCGTGAGTGGATTGTCCGCCCTTAATGATGTCATAGCGTGTGTACATGCAAGACAGTATAATACTATGATTATGTCTGTAACTGTTGTTGGTAAGATGTGAAATATAAATTTCAAGGTTCATTCGTGTAGTAATTTTGTATATGTTCAACGCTCTTCATTCGTGTGCTTGTATTGTTAACATTCATTCATAATGCATGTCCCTTTAGAGTGTCTTGTGTTCCTTTAAGATTCAAACACCAATATTACATCACGTCCCTTGTTTCGTGTCACATTAACTCCTTGAGTCTATTGCCCCTTCGAATGATGTCATAGCGTGTGTACATGTAAGATAGTATAACACTATGCCTATGTCTGTATCTGTTGTCACACCGTGAGTGGATTGTCCGCCTTTAATGATGTCATAGCGTGTGTACATGCAAGACAGTATAACCCTATGATAATGCCTGTAGCTGTTGACATGTCTGAACCTATCATTGGTACAATAGCAGTGATATAATGTTACATCATCGGTGCTACCTGTAGTTTCGGTATATGAGCGTAAGTGTGACTGGAGTGATAAGGGGTTATTACGTAATGTTGTTATAACAATGTCATCAAAGCAATTTCTATAATTGAGTGTCTCACGACCTGACGTAATATGTATGCATGTTTTGGCTAACTAATTATCGTGTGAATGACACAGTTTATCAACCTTAATTGATACTAACTCGTTTGTTCAGACATTAAATCGATATGTTTTCTGAATACCATATAACTGTGACCGGGGAAATAATATAATTCATTTGGTAAAGCAAAGGTGTGACACACGACCAATGTCGCGTGTGATTGCGTGTACAGCGAACAATTCATTCTGGAGGGTTCTAATTTCACATTACAATTTTCGACCGTTAGTCTCAATACTTCCAATAATTCACGATAATACACACCTGTCATATGGGATAGAGAGAGTGTAAAGAATAAACGCTCTTTATTATTTATGTAAAAGTAATAGTGTCTATTTTCAGGTATGACAATTATATGAACTGCGTCCGATAAAACACTGGAATGTATGCATTCATATCGATGGTCACAATGTCCAACATTACAGCGACTGTCCGTACACATCGATTAATAATTTCATGACAAATATTTGAACAAAAAAAATAACGAAAGATATTACACGCAAATAATTTATCATTCGACATTTTTTTAATATCGAGATTATCAGAAACCGTAAACTCGTTATAAATTTTTTATTTAAACTTTTTTTTTTAGAGAACTAATTTTGAGGGGTTTTGAAATTTTTTCTTTTGAAATTTTGGGGGTTTTAAAATTTTTTGGAAGTTTTGAAATTTTTTGGAAAAAATAATTTTTGGAAGTTTTGAAATTTTTTTTTTGGGTTTTGTTATTTTGGGAATATTTTAGTACAACCAATTTTACCCTCAAACAATTTTACCCTCAAACAATTTTTAGACCCAAAGATTCTATTTTTAGATGTGAAGGTAACGAGACACCCACAACCAATTTTAGACCCCAAAGATTCTATTTTTAGATGTGAATCCAACGAGACCCCTATTCTTCTGATGTGCTGTCACCCACATTCAAGTCAGCAAAAAATCACATCTGGCAGCTGAATAGTTGATTATGATTGGGATAAAATTAATGCTAAAACAGGAAAAATCAAAGCCGCCACGGAAATATTATACCTAGATGAATTTTGATTAAGAGTGGGTGAAATAATTAACTTGGCATTTAATGGGGGTATGTTTGAAAATTTGATGATGATTTTTGTGCAGAATTAGGGCAGTGTCAAAAGCGAAAAAATGTATAGAAGGAAAAGGGCACACGTGCCTATTAATTTGTTTGGGTCATATTGGGTCCGAAGAGTCATTCTTCAAAGATAACTAGTTTCAGCATTCATAAGGAATCGAGCAAAGCCCCCGGAAATATGACGAAATGTAAAAACATGACTTGTGTTTTTCTTGCATTTTCAAGATGATCTTGTGTCAGTCTAGCTTGGTAAACATCACTGGAGTGGCTCGGAGGCTTCAATTCTGTGAATTTGGCTAAAACGTTAACATTGTCGTCTATGATAATCCATTCAGTTCAGTGATTCCAATTATGGTGGGGCCTATGCGAAACCGAAGGTGCGAATGCGTCACTCAGGCGTTCGGTCTTGAGTTTAAACTCTGGTCTTAGCTGTCGAATAGCGTTATAAACCGAGGGGATATTTTAACCGGGGTTTAAACTGGATATGACGAATCGCGCCACATGTCTATAGACCTGCGAGAAATAGAGTTCATGTAATTGTTGTTATCGGCTAATGTGTCGATGGACGATTGATTGACAAAATTCATTCGTTGACAGAAGACCATGTCTAAAAAACGACTTTACAATTGTGACAACTTCGAGTGCAATCATACCAGCAACAACATCATTTGCTATACGAGGTTAATGCACTCAACATATTGAACTGCAGCATGATCATTGGATGAGGTCGATCTGTTCTTTTAGTCGTAATCCAATACATCGAAACGAGCGAGAAATAACGATGAGAGTCGTCCGAGACATATTGAGCGTAACTATTCACCTCAAGAGAACTGACTATGGCATTAGCGATAATGATTTTGTCAGATTCTTGGCGTGGTGATAACTCTAGAGAGTTCCAAAACACTATAATTGCCGTTGAATGATACTGGTGTGACAGCGTTATACACGGGAGCACAACTCTGGCAGAATCGATCTTCATTGAATTGAATTTAGGACCAAGATGGGCAGGCGCTCTCGATAAGTGTGAGTCCGGTTTTCGCTGGGACATATCGCCGTTACCCGTGCCAAGGTAAACCAAAAGCTTCCTTTCGATTATCAGACCGGATATTATATTCTCGTGAAATCGATAGTACGGGTACTTCACAAAATCCACGTCAACCAACGAATAAATAATCTTGCCAAGAACATGACAATATAGATTCAACCTATGCCATTTTCACGGACAGGAACATTTGGTCGACTAATGACACTGCGGTACATGCATGTGGGACTATTTCTATGTTATAGTGTATGGGCACATCAAAACATATTAACATGTAAAAAAAAACAGGAATGGGCCAATTACTTACCAAAAGTAAATAGTTAAACTAAAATGGATTTTATAAACGGAAAAAGCACAAAGACAGTAGAACGAGCACTGAGAACAATTTCGGGTTAATATGACTAACTAAGGGTTAGTCACAAGCATTTGTGGTCACTTTGACCAACCCATAATTTCATCAATAACACCACCGGTCACTCATCCTCAAGCTCATGTGATGTACTTATTATACACACTGTAACCGCATGTGAACTCAGTAAATTTCTCAACAGATTAGATAGGAACAAAGTACATGGATACGACTCAATTTCCTATGAGCACATACTTTTCGGTGGTGAAGCGTTGCTCAATTTCCTCGCACATTTATTCTCATATATGTTTGAGTACTCACATGTACCTCTTGCGGCGAAACGGGGCGTCATGGTGTCTCTTTACAAGGGTGGACGAAAACCTAAAGACAGCTTTGATAGCTATAGAGCAATTACCATATTACCTGCAATTTACAAGCTAGTTGAGAGAGTGGTATCTCTTAGATTGGAAACGTATATGCCATCTTCAATCGCCCTCCATCCGTTACAGCACGGTTTCGAAAAAGGGATCAGTTGCACCATGCCATCCTGTTTTGTACAAGAATGTATTAGTTACGCCAGGGAACAACACAATAAGCTTTACTCATGTCTATTGGACGTGCGTAAAGATTTCGACTGTGTATGGATAAATGGCCTCTTGTACAAATTATTTCACAGAGGATTACAAGGCAAAACATGGCTCATCATACGAGATTTATTATCTGGCATAAAATGTTGTATCCGCAGCGACGGAACATATTCCGACTGGTTCTCCTTGTCCCAAGGAACCAGACAAGGATCAATATTATCACCTTTGTGGTACAAAATATACGCAGACGATCTCCTCCATATTATTGAAAAATCTAAATTGGGCCTTCGTATCCACTCACTGAATTGTTCATCTCCCACCCAAGCCGATGATATGATGCTTCTCTCTCTATCCCGCCCAGGTTTTTATTGGCTTATATGAATTATGTATTGAATACAGTAATAAATGGCGCTTCAGTTATAATTCATCGAAAACCGTCATAATGGTTTTCAATGAATCAAAACAAGAAGCAGATAAATGTGCAAGATCATGGCCATTTGGATCATCCTTTCTCGGAGAAGTTGACTCCCATACTCACCTGGGAATTCTGCTTTCCAAATCCTATTTCAATAACAAATTTGTCGATGCCATATGCACAAAATTAAGGGGGGGCATATTTCGGCCTCTCCGATGTTGGCCAATACCCTGGTGGTATCTCTCCTCAAAGTTCATACAAACTTTACAGAACAATAGTCATCCCTTCAGGGTTGTATGGCAGTGAACTTCTCTGGAACCTAAACACAACTCAAATAGATAAGCTTGACAAGGCCCACAGAGTTTGCATCAAGCATATGCAAGGTTTTCCGACGAGGACCCGAACAGTTATTGCACAAGGTTGTCTAGGCTGTTCCTCGCTAGAATCGTGGATCGATCGTCGGAAACTCTCAATGCTTGGCGCTTTCTGTGGGCCAAATCACGAGAAAGCATCAAAACAGTTATTCCTACGACGTTTGTATGATTTCATATCTGGTCTGTCAACGGATGAAACATCTTTTATACATGACATACATGTGTATGGCGCATTCTATGCAAATATAATATGGAACATCACCTTATTGAATATGCTAATTCCAATGAATTTCCATCGCCCGTGGTGTGGAAAAGCTTGGTAAGGACAGCTGTAAATGAGTTAGATGAACTTGACTGGTATAATCTTATCTCCGGCGACTCCTCTTTAACAGCATTCCATACCATTCACCCCACGCTACGAACGATCGGTATATGGAAACTATGCTCACAATTTCCGGAGGAAAAATTTATATTCCTCTTGATCGGTCGCATAATCGCACATACAGCTTTCGGACAAAATGATACATTCAAACATTGTTTAGCGACCTACTCATGTGTAGTACAACATACTTGTTAGATTGCCCGTCATATTCGGAATGACATGTGGTACCACATCATTGACAATTATGGCATTGACTGTTTCCTCTACCTAGACCAAATACCCCGTTTGCAGCTACTGTCTGCCCTTCTGGGATCGCCACCTAGAGATCTCGCTCTACTCTCAGATAACCACTCTAATCTGTCTCGCTTGCTCGTTAGGACATCTGCATTTATGTGGAAACGGTTTCATTTTGATAATGGTTAACTAAAGTGATCAGCACTCTTTCGGAGTAGAATAGCGTTAATTTTCTATTAATTCATTTATTGTTATTTGGTAAATTATCTCTGTCACATGCAGCATTGGCCAATTCAGTACCATGCATCCTTCCGCCAAATATGTATATATTTCAAATTACCCATATTTCCTACATGTATACACTGTTTACAGTTTACGTACTATACACTTCACATAGCCTCACTAAGCTCACTTCAACGGACATCCATCAATCTTAGTATTCTCCCGGATGCATGATCACACAAACCATACCCATGTGTATTCTCCCGGATGCATGATCACACAAGCCATACCCATGTGTAATTGTATGTGTGTATACATATGTAGGCGTAAGAATATACATGTGTATACATATGTATGTGTATATATATATATATATATTCATGCCATATAACTTTCGCAATTATCCAAACTTTGGAGTTATCTCGCTTGCACTTCAGATAACCGTCTTAACAAAGCATAACCTTTCTTTAAACACAGCATAAAACGTCCCGCTTCAGCTCAACGCGAATTATTCCATACCCTTTATTTCCTCATACAGTCATGTCCCATATATGCTTTGGTGTATATTTAATCAGATATACATGCTCATATAAACGTGCATATATAGGTACCTGATCGTTACATATGTATTCATATATGTGTGTGTGTGTTGGTGTGTGTATGTCTACGTGGATGCATGTATATGTGTATATATAAGCATATATATGTAAATGAGCATTTATATATATGTATATAACCATGCATATATTCACGAGTTCTGGCGCGGCTGTGTACGTGCACTTGCGCTCTCGCGCACATTTATAGGTGTATAATTACAACTACTTTCGCTTTGACTAAAATGCGTGCATTTGATTGGTCAAGGCCCTTAGATACGCTTGGTAGCGACAATATCTATCAGTGGAGGGAAGTGTCGTTTCCCGCATCACTGGGGGTAGTGATACCTTAAAAAGTTCGCAAACCAAGTCGAATATCCATGGGGCGAATTTACCCGGAATTTTATTTTGTCCACCAATCAAATCGCAAGAAATCACTTCCGTTTCTAGTGGTAACGCAAGACGCCAAATATCAGCGAAAAATTATCGCCGATTAAACAGCAAAATAGTACAATAATTTATTTGGGGATAAAAGAATGTATTACATAACTATTCCACCATTAGTATTATCATTTATCCAGCTTCGTGCCAATAATAACAATATGACATGGCAGTGGTCATGAGAGCATAGAATGCACCTTTGTAGCGACTGTTTACTTTTCGAGTCGCCGGAGACCACAAATTCGGTGGCGAAGTTTGGGAACACCGCTTCGGAATCGCTATCGAATCGGACTGCCTTTATGACAATACATGTTCTAGAATCGTTTTAAATAAATGAAATTTACACCAGCAAGTACAGTTTAATAGTTTACGGGTGTGGTCTCTTGCTTTTGTGTAGTTGGAATGTCGGAAACAGCGATCGAATTGTGTGTGTTCATTTCTAACTTCCGGCCGGTCGCCCAATTTATTCTCGACCGAATTTCCCATTTCGGTTAAAAGAGCAGCTGAGTCCAGACACAAATATCACTTGGGTATTTTTACTATTTTAGTGTTTTTAATATAGTTTCTTTAAAAAGAACTTGTTTAATCACCAACTAATATGCGGATTGTCGTAATTATAAGCAATCAACGTCGTTTTCGATGCATCTGTCGGCGTATAGAAGTGTCGGATGCCGAACTACATACTTTGTATAATTTCGCTTCGCGAAATTATACAGTATGTAATTCGTCATCCGACACTTCTATACGCCGACAGATGCATCGAAAACGACGTTGATTGCATATATACATGTATATTTTCGTATATATATATATATGTATTTATGAGTATATACATATGTATGTATATGTATGTGTGTATGTATGTGTGTGTAGGTGTGTGAGGGTGGGCGTGTACGAGAGTGTGCGGATGTGTGATCGTGCCGGTGCTCGTGAGGGTATGCATACTTATATGCACTCAAATATGTTCGTATTTGTCTCTTTGTCAGTCAAATTATATAACCCTGTATATTGTATAGCCAAATTCCTGCATGCAGGATGTATTTATGTTCTCAATTTAGTTATAATGTTGGTCTCCAATGGGATCGGTCGAACTTTGTGGATATATATATGTGTGGGCCCTGTTTCATGAAAGCAACTTATGACATAGTTGGGACTTAAGATGGTCATAAGTTCAAACTTCAGTCGTAAGTGCGTTTCACGAACAAGGTCTTAACTTAAGATGGTCTTAATTTTAAGACTGTTGTGAGGTGTCATAAGATAATCTTAAAGTTAAGACCCACGTGATAAGTGGCATATCGATCACAAGTATAGCGGCCTATGTTATTTTGCAATTACGGAGATATCTGTACATTGTCTGGGTGGGCAATTCGTCGTCTGGTATACAGGGTCGTGGCTACAGGGTGAGAGGGGGTCGAAATGTCCAACTACACCCCCTTAAACAACACCAAATTCTCTTTGGGTTTAAACATTCCAACTGGTACCTCAAACTTTCCAAAACCAAAGTTTGGAGAGGGCAACCCCCCCCCCCACCGTATAACCATAGGGTTAGTTTGGTAAAAACAATTCAGAGCACAGGCTTATCGTCAGGGACGTGACCAAAAATGTGGGTCACATAAATTCCCTCTCCAGGCGACACCTATAGCTATGTCCATACATGCCTGGTATGAGTTATATCATCCGCAAATTGACCACGAGGCATTCCATGTGTTATAATGGCACATGTCCAGAAAAGAAAATACCTTCTGCATCGCGCTCGGATGAAATATGTATACAATATTACAAATGTTGACATGTTAGCATTGAAGTTGTTATGCTCAAAGAATGACTGTTATGCCACTATCGTTGCTTAACTTAATCGTCATGATTGTTATAGATTAGATATATAAGTGGATACACTAGATTGAACATTACCATACATTTACGAAGATGCGAAACACTATTATACTTTAAAAACAGTGATTGTAACTATTACGGCTCCTGAAATAAACGTGCCATTATAAACGATCAACAGAGGCGTGGCTAGTTGCGTTTGCGTTGGGATGGGGTGATCACCTTGGAATTTCCAACTGAACTCACCATACCGATATTTTCAAGTCCAAAATCAAAGAAATTGCATTTGCGCCTGCATTCGGTTGAAATTCTCAAACGGGTGGTGTAAGCCTTCAAACTGTTTGAAACCTCAAACATGTCAACCCTTTGGTTTGCAATTTCCAATTTATGTCCATTCAGTTAAAAACTTTGACCGAAAGTAGGAAACATATTGGAATTTTGGTCTGATAACATCAAATGTTGCACAAAGTAATGGTTGGAAAATCACACAATTTCAACATCTATCTGGTCTGATATTGCCAACTAATGTGATGCTGGGCATGACAGTTCCAACTGTTTGGCCAAAGTTGGTGTGAAAAACAACCCTTGTCGTCACGTTCCTGGCAATCAATATCCCACAATCAGAATCCGCTGAAATTCTACCTCCATGACGCAGTACCACGGTATTATTACATACTGAATGACGTTGTTAATGTCGAGATATAATTATGAATTCACGTGTTATTCCATAGCATCATTATCTATGAATGATTATGAACCTGGCGACGGTCAAAACAATCATAAAATGTCATTATTGAGACCACAAACACGCATATGGAGAGCTAATGAAACTGTCATATTATATAAGACCGTCGAACATCCTTGCAATATAGTATAGGCTCTCATTACGCGAGGTGTCACCAGAAAGGGGAATTTCAGCGACCACCATATGTATGTAGCCCCAGTTGGGCTGCCCAACTATTCTAATATTGCGCGGTCAATATAGGGGGCAAAATATGATATTTTTGTTTCACATTTTCCACATGCTATATATACCCAACCTTAATTTTATCTGAAGATATTCATAACTCCTTATGTTAGTGGTATTGAAATTGGTAAAAAATTGCCAGATAACCATTTGAGCTGTGACGTATTTCGTTAATCGTGAACGTATTTTTTCGCCGATTCAGCTAAATGTGTCGGTTTCAACTCCGTTTATCAGAAACTTATCGGATATTGTCGTAATATGAATGATTTTGTTTTAATCCGTGGCATATCGTCTATTGAATGATTGTGTTATTGTGGCCCTGTGGTGGGAATACAGGCCAAAAACTTAACCCTCCCCCAAAACGATATTTAGTGACGCGTTTGACAAATAGTCATATTTCGTATGTCATAACATGTCATTTGTATACCTTGTAGGTCTATTTTCGTGATTTACTTGTCTACATTGTTGAATTTTGGAGTATCGACAGTCGGCCTAATATGGGGTCAACATATTTTAAAGAGCATTTAGAATTTACAAAAAATGATAGATGCTGCCATTTCGCGTATTATGCATGAACTTCAAAGATATATTTGACAATTTGGATATGATCAGCGGGTTCTTACTTTGGTTTACCTTTATATTGTTCCCAATCACCTTTATATGGTGTCCATACACTTGTATGTGGTATCCATTCACCTTTATATTTTGTCAATTTACCTTATATTGTGTCCATTCACCTTTATTATGGTGTGTATTTACATTTATATGTTGTGTATTTACATATATGATGTGGTGTTACCTTTATATGGTGTATATTTACCTGTATATCTGTATATGGTAACAATTTATGATGATGGTAGCTGTTCTTTGTATTATTTACAAACGACTTCATATGATGTATATACTACTTTGTTCTATATATGTCGGTATGATGTTGTATATCATCATGGTGGTGAATGGACAACATATAAAGATATTTACACACCATACAAATACATTTCCACACCATCTGACGACAATGGAAAATCACATAATGGTGAATGGACACCATATAATGGTGGAACCACATCATATAGAGAACATATGTCATCAACTTAGTAGTGAACGGATACCGTATACAGGTCAAACACACCATATAAATGTAAATGGACAATATATAAAGATGAATGCACACCATATAAAGAATAGTGTGCATCAGGTGGACCCATTATACACACACCACATAAAGGTGAATGGTCACTATATGACTATGAAATTACACCATATAAAGGTAGGACACCATAGCAGGGATGACAACCACATACGGTAGATATTGTGTTCCATAGAACACACAGCATCGCTGGATGTATGTGTGATGACAATGATGATGGAGAATCATTTGTAAGTATATGTGTCACATTACAACACATTAAGATCTGCAATTGGCTTCAACACTAGTCAGTTGATAACAGGTATCAATAAAACAATAATTTACTATATAGTCACCTCGTGAAAAAAACTATAGTCTTGTGATAATTTTTCATTGGACTCAACATGCATCAGACTGTATGATATCGGGGTCATTACAAACCATTCTACACATACTTTTGCCAAGTACACTATCTAGAAGCATAACTATATCGACTTTTGCATGAATCAAATTACAGTATACTGATAGTTACAGACTTACAGTGTGTCAGACGCGATTGCCTTGTCTTCATATAGTAGCACGTGATGGCTGTTTAGTGATGTTACTATCATATTTCGAGTAAGATAACGAAATATTTTGATCGCAACTGTAGTCAGTGAGAATAATCTGACCACATCCGATTTTTTCCAAACTGCGCCTGAGTTTCATACATCGTATTTTTGAGTAATTTCAATTCACATATTATCATACACAAAAGTCGACATTTATCCCAAATACGAGAATATCCATAGCGTCCAATGTTAAATATTGATTGCAACTGTAGCCTGCGAGAACCCGGCCACTGATCACATCCAACTTTTCAAATTTATGTCCTAGGTTCACATTTAGCATGCAGTTATCATAATATTTCAAATCGCACCGATCGCCATACGTCAAATGTCACCATCTATCATTTCCGATAAAAATAAAATGCTCTCTAAATTATTTTGACCCCGTTTAGGCCGACCCTCCAAAATTTAAGAATAGTTAATCCTGAAAATAAACCTACTAGGCATACAACATTTGTTTTCAGATTGCTTTTAGCAAGGAAGAATGTGATATGACATAATGAATCCGACTATTTGTCAAACATGAATCACTAAATATCATTGGGGGGGGGGTAAGTTTTTGCCCCAAATTCGCACTACGTATAACATAGGGCCGCAACGATAAAGCCATCCAATAGCAGATAGCCACGAATCACAAAAATGCATACATAATTATGGTGACAACATCCGATAAGTTTTCAATAAGCGGTGTTGAAACAGGCACATTTTGCTGTATTTCTACTCAACGAGTTGATTAAAAGTTTTAATAAGCAATGAAAGTGAAATCTCTCAGCAACCGATTGATTTTGCTCAATAGTTGTTAAGAAAAGGAGTTGCCTAGGAATATGTGCTGGAAGGATACTCGAAACTGATTTAGTTTTAATGTGCAAAAACTTTATCTCACAGTTATTCATGTTATGCCACAATTCGGTTAATTCCTCGTTCCAAAATGGTTTATGATATTTAAATATTTTCTTAGATTTTGGAAATTTATTGAAAAATGGTACCTTTTCTTGTAATTCTTGTATTATAGTCCTCGAGAAGCTTTCATACAGTTCATACACCGTTAATTTGCTGGGACTCTATCATGCCTTCGATTTCCCGAAAAGAGTGAATTTTTAAGTTCGACGATAAGAAATTTTCTGGAAGAGGTTTTTTTTTATTTTGAAGGTGTTCTGCTATTAGACACGTTCAAGTCAGCTGACTCAGTTGTTGTTTGTTGTTGGATAACGGGATTAAGCTCAACTGTGACGCACACGAAGCTATGATCGGGCGGTTTACAGCCGTGGCTAATATAACCTTGCAGGCGGTGATTGATAATCAGTGATGATTGAGTAGTAACTCGAAAGTCGGTAAACCCGCCAAATTCCTCGTGCGTACAAATAAATCGTCGATAACAGCTGACCCCTTTGTACTAACTGAAGTATAGTTATCATTTTCGGGATTTAGCCTCCCATTTAAACAACAACATTTAGATTCATTTAGAAATTCCAAAAAGCTTTTCCATGTTGATTGACAGTCAATGTTAACTCTTTGTGCATGGTATTCTATCATAATCAGTGTTAAAGTCAGCTAAGTCACCAATGCGTGAATTGAAATCGCCACATACTAAAATGGGATGTGATACTGAGTATAAGTATATTATAGATAAGGCATGAGCGAAAAAAGTATCGGCCTCCCTGCCCCTTGAGGGGGGATTCAGGTGGAAGATAGCCTGCACAGACTGTAAAACCATTATCACAAAATTTTGACCTCAGTTGTAAACACAAGAATCCATCTCATGATTGATCCAAGATTTCCACATTAAATTATTTCATGAATTCATTTTAATTTAGAATCCATCTTACACCGGATGCTTTTGGCGCTTTTTTTGCGCACTAATTTTCTGGTATGCCCCCCCCCCTTCCGGCCACACACCACCCTCGCACATTTTAAACGAAAACTTTCCCATTATAGAGTTCTCACTTATTTAGTTTACGACATCAGATTGATATTCGAGTGGTCGCGAAAATGACAAGTTAATTCAATTCCCATCAAAACAGAGTCACTTCTAATATCCTGGAAAACCAACGCTATCGACCACCTACCCTTCAGATGTCTGGGCAGAACTTTTAATGGGGATGATACCTGGCATGGCCATATAACTGATGTTGAAAATCTAGCTGCAAGTCGACTTTATATACTGAGGAATTATAAATTAATTTTGCACAGGAGACCCCTGGAACATATACTTATCATACATCCGTCCATGGAGTAATGGAACATGCTTCCTCAGTATGGGGTAATTGTACAGATGAGGATTCAAGCTATCTCGAAGACATCCAATTCCGAAGCCGCGCGATTGATCACAGGGGCAACTAGAAGCTAGAG
The DNA here is from genome assembly GCA_032622095.1 of Siphonodentalium dalli. NCBI lineage: Eukaryota > Metazoa > Mollusca > Scaphopoda > Gadilida > Siphonodentaliidae > Siphonodentalium > Siphonodentalium dalli. The sequence goes on along the minus strand of CP136062.1, from coordinate 112,215,226 downwards.
TACGAAATCTTTATTAAGAGAAACCGCCTGGGACACACTTTCGTGCAGAAGAGAAAAAGCTAAACTTATTAATTTTTTCCAAATGCTTAAAGGGGTACTGTACCCCAATTTCAATAAATTCCCAGTGACAATAGCGATCTAATATGAATATTATATTATAAAATAACTAATTTGAGTCGACGATGTATACTGAAAACGTTCCGGTTAACAAGCTATCGTAAAAGTAAAATTGAATTATTTAATATAAATTCATTTATGGCTGGAGTCATAAAATGGAGAATTATGCCATTACGAGTTACCGTTCTTGAAATCGCATATGTTGCGTGTCTTTTATCGACGGCCATTCGCGAACATTATTGAGTTGCAAACAAAACATGTTACCTGCAAAAGAAGGCCCGTTATAACCGATTCGGGAAAAAGGAGAAAGAAACAAGAGTCATAAAGCGTCAAGTATTTTATAGGGAGTGAGATTGTTCGATGGAAGAGATTGAATGCATCAATCGAAGCTGTGAGCAATGAACTTCCGGTTCTTCCTGCGTCTTCTCCGGTGAAGGTCAAACACATGGCGCGTAGTTTGAAATCGTAATATTTTTGTTTCCAAGATCAATATATTCTTCGCTAAATTAGGTTTATACGAAACTCATATAACACGAACACAATCTAACTTGAAAGTTATTTCAATGGGAGTAAATAAAAAAATCGCCTATCTTAGTGTACAGTACCCCTTTAAGCGAGACTCGCCTCCATACTTAAATACACTTGTCCCTCCGGTATCTGGAAGCCAAACCAATTACGACTTCAGTCAAAAAGGTTTCAGGTGGCCCCGTTTTCTTGCGACAAGATATGAAAATTCATTCCTACCAGCTACCGTAAAAATATGGAATAGCCTTCCACCAGTAACGAAAAGTTGTGACTCAGTTTCAAAATTCAAGAGAGCTATATCTCCAAAGATCGCAAAACTATATATACCGTCATATCGTTATACAACGTTTACAAGACCAAGGCAAATATACCACTGTCGTCTGATAACCTATTGCAGTAACGTGTAATATGATCTGTTTTGCAATCACCTAAATAATAAACATGGTTCGCGCTGCCACTTGCCAAATTTGCCAATGGCAAAACAAAAAATTCATTTGGCAAAAAAAAAATTCATTTGGCAAACATTTTGGCAAGTGGGTTTTTAAATTGTGTGATGTGAACTAGTCATAAACATCGAATGTGGACTATCCGTTACGCGTGCCGACTTAGAGACTATGAAAAGGGAAACCAGATCAACAAATCTATCAACCTAGCGGTCAGCAGTATGTCGAAAGTGATACATGTATATAATTTTCTTAAGTTTTCACAAAACGGTAATACCTTTCTCTATATATCAAACAGCCATCAAACAGTTAATCAATCGCGGTTAATATATGGCAGTCAGAAAAAAAGAATGTTCTGTATTTATTTCAGTGAGGCTGGTGTGCGTAATTTGTTTGTAATAGGCTCTCAATGTAGATTACGACACTGCACGAAACAGCAAAAGGTTATTATAAAATTGTTTTTTACAGTTAATCCCATGTACATGCACGTCACTGGTGACACTGCACATCGCGTATTTACGATACCCGTGTGTTGTGACCAGCGATTATAAGACAATAGATTAATCAGTCGAATGTGAATTGGTGGTTCGGCTTTGTTGCCAAACAAAGCCACAGGACGAAATATGTATGCTATGATTGCTTGATGACAGATACTTCAAGTTTGATGGGTGTGACTAATTGCTGCCCGGGCAAGCCCGGGCAAGCCCGGGCGGACCCATGAACCCGCGGACAGTGTAATGTGATGGCTTATGGTAGTAGGATACAAAATAAGCATAGATTATGAAAACTGACTTGCTGTGTCATCCATCGGCGTGTTTATTAACCCTTTAAATGTCGATATTGACAAAAAGAACCCGGGAGAGTCCGGGCACACATGGACCAGATCAGATTATATATTGATGACTAGTGGCGAGGCACTTACTAAAGATATACTGTGAAGATTGACTCGCCATCTCGTTCACGGCCGGCTTCATTAACCCCTTAAATGGCGATATGCACCAGAAGAACACAAGAGAGCTCAGACAAAGCCCGGGCAGCACCATGGGCCCATGGGCCCTGGGCCCATTGACAACATAATATGATACTTTATGGTAGTGGGATACATACTAAGTATAGGTTGCAAACGTTTATTTGCTGTGTCATCCACCGCCGGTTTTATTAACCCTTTAAATTCCGATATTGGCTAAATAGTGGAATAGAATAGTAACAAAATTGTTCACGTTATGACTAAAGTATGAAATTTTGCACATATGTATATATTCACATACTAATTGATATTAGGTATTGAGCCACGCTAAAATTTCACTTTAACCCCTCTTTTAAGGGATTTCCCGAATTTAAAGAGCGTTTCATGATTATATAATTTACTAAATGTCGCAATTACTCTTACAGTGGATTATGCAATTATAAATTAGGCATATACAGTAAGTATGACTCTGCGAGATATTATGATTACATTTTTAGACCAAAAATTGGACCCCCCCCCCCCCCCGTCCAAGATAGCCCTCAAAATGACAGCAGTAAGTGGAAAAATTGACATTTTTTCACTAATATATTCTATATCAGTTTCAGCTTATTGGAACTGGTTGAGAATTTGAATTTATTTTGTTATGTTCATGTTAACTATTCATTGTAGCAATGAAATATGTCATTAATGGGGTTCTATCCCCTTCAAATCCTTAAAAAAATCGATTTTTACAGAATTCAGTATAAAATTTCACCAAAAATCATAAATGTTATCCGAGTCACATTTCAACAAGAAATGAGCAGAACTGCACAATGTAAGTGATGCATGCCATTACTTGTGACTATATTAACCCAATGGAATCAAAATGGTCACTTTGGCTAAAAATGGCGGTCCAAAATATAATACAATCGCTTGTAAAAAAAAGTTGATGTATAAAATTGGATATTATGTCGTAAATACATTGAATACTAACATTTATGATGCATCTTGGTTAATTGTTACGATTAAATTACCAAAATATTGGAATTTTCTCTCAAAATTCTAACTTATCAAGCTTGGACTATTTGGAACTATCTTTGTTTTTTTTTTATGATTTGATCCATCTTATATGCATCACATTAAGGTGATTTTAGAAAAAAATACTCAAGATGGCTTCCAAAATTTCAACACAATTTTATAGAAAAGTTGATATTTTCACATATAAGCCGAACATTATTCTCTACTCTTCTGTAAAGACAGCAAATTGTGATTCACATTGTTATCAAGTTAAACATGCTAATTAATCAACTGGCAACTAATGTTCTATTCTGGTTGTACCTTATGGGGCAAGGCAGTTCCATTTTAAATGATGCAAAATGTAATTTTGCCGAAAACTTCTTATCGGATTCAGGTCATGTTTTGAACGGAAATGAACAGCAATCTGAAAATTAACTGAGAGGGGCATAATTATATGCCTACTCTGGCCCAAAAACATGTGACGATTTTGTTCGATTTAGTTGAAATATTCATAATCAATGGTAAACCTCACTTACTGTGCACAGTTCTGTTCATTTCTTCTTAATTAAAATATGACTATAGAATCATAACGGTGATTCTTGGTGAAATTTCATACCAAGTTCTCTTAAAATCGAATTATTGAGGGATCGGAAGGGACTGGGATCCCACGAATGGCACATTTCATTGCTTCCATGGTCAGTTAACATGAAACATACGAAATAAAGTCACATTTCCGAACCAGTTACATACAGAAGAAACTGATCTAGAAGATATTGGTGAAAAACGCCAAATTGTCCTCTTTCAGCTGCCATTTTGACGGCCATCTTGGACGGGGAGTTCCAATTTTACAATAAACATGTGTCATTATATCTAGCAGAGTCATACTTACTGTATATGTCTAATTTTAAATCGCATAGTTCATGGTAAGATTAATTGCGACATTTAATAAATTATATAATCACGAAACACTCTTTAAATTCTGAAAATTAAAGTGAAATTTCATATCTAATATCAATAAGTTAGTGAATGTGAACATATGGGAAAACTTTCATGCTTTATTGACAATTTGAACAATTGCCCTGAAAACTGAACTTAATCTACTCCACTAAAAGATCCCGGGACTCGGTGAGAGCCTGGGCGGACCCAGAGAGCAGATCACACTCTATGTTGATGACAAATGGTAGTGACGAACTTGCAAAATTTAAACGGTGAAGACTGACTCGCCATCTCGTTCATTAACCCCTTACATGACGGTATAGGTTAGAAGATCACGAGAGATCTCGGACAAGCGCGGGCGGCCCCATGGACCCGTCGACAGTATATCATGATGCATTATGCTAGTAGGATGTATAGGCTATGCAAATTTACTTGCCGTGCCACCCATCACCGGTTTTATTAACCCCTTTAATGCCGATATTGGCTAAAAGAACCGTAGCTGGGAATACTGACTCGCCATCTCGTTCACGACCGGGTTCATTCACACCTTAAATGACGATGTGGATCAGGAGGCACGGAGTTATTTTCTCGTATTGTATTATTCCAAACTATAATGTAGGTAGATGACTTTCCATTGGTAAATACGTCGGAATTTATACATGTATACCTATAGTGGGAAGTGTTTTGATCTCTAGCAGAAAGATGTTATGCCCATAGTAATGGGGTGTTATACCTATATTAGAGCACACAAAACTATATCCAATATATGTTATTAATGAATTAGGCTATTGGCGATCTAGCTAATACATTTCGCCATATTTGATAGCACGTCAGTTGGGTACTTTGGAATACCTCTTGCCTCAACTGCATGCAAGCGACTATCATGACGCTGATTTTAATGAGCATAGTTCGACTCTGTTTAATATGTTTGTTGACATTCTCTCGTACTGTGAACAATGACACTTTGTTTTTTGCAATGAAACAACATGCAAGTTGTTGGAGTAAATTATCCGATATAAATTGCGTTTACATACAGAACACTCGGTCCTAAGGTTTATATTAAAATAACTAGAAAGGACTATGCTATTCAAATCAAGAGACAAAAACGTTGGATCGTTGGTTTTATCACAAGGATAGCTGCCATGTGCGACACGCTGTTTCTGACAATGGGAGTAATATTAGCGATATCTGACCATATACCAAATTCTGTATACATGTATGTATCCAATGTTTTTGCACTTAAGTACGGTGTGCCACGGGATCTGTGCTTGGACCCATGCTCTATGTGATCTACGTCCTACCGCTGGGGGACATAATCCGTCATCATGGACTGCATTTTCACTTTTACGCGGATGATTCCCAACTCTACGTTAATTTCAACCCTGGTTGTGAGATTCCAGCCAGAGAATCCCTAGAACACTGTGTACCGATATTAAAATCTGGATGACTGATAATTTCCTTAAAGGGGTACTGTACACAAAGATAGGCGAATTTTTTATTTACTCCCATTGAGATAACTTTCAAGTTAGATTGTGTTCGTGTTATATGAGTTTCGTATAAACCTAATTTAGCGAAGAAAATATTGATCTTGGAAACAAAAATATTACGATTTCAAACTACGCGCCATGTTTTTGACCTTCACCGGAGAAGACGCGGGTCGCAGGAAGAAACCGGAAGTTCATTGCTCACAGCTTCGATTGATGCATTCAATCTCTTCCATCGAAAAATCTCACTCCCTATAAAATACTTGACGCATTATGACTCTTGTATCTTTCTCCCTTTTTCCCGAATCGGTTATAACGGGCCTTCTTTTGCAGGTAACATGTTTTGTTTGCAACTCAATAATGTTCGCGAACGGCCGTCGATAAAAGACACGCAACATATGCGATTTCAAGAACGGTAACTCGTAATGGCATAATTCTCCATTTTATGACTCCAGCCATAAATGATTTTATATTAAATAAATTAATTTTACTTTTACGATAGCCTGTTAACCGGAACGTTTTCAGTAGACATTGTCGACTCAAATTAGTTATTTTATAATATAATATTAATATTAGATCGCTATTGTCACCGGGAATTTATTGAAATTGGGGTACAGTACCCATTTAAGTTGAATCCTGACAAAACTGAACTGATATATATCGGGTTACCGCATCAGTTGCAGAAAGCAACTACCCATGATATTGTGCTTGGAGATAGTGTAGTCTCTAAGTCGACTATGGTCCGCCACCTGGGGTATATGATGGATGACAATCTATCTGCGGAGGCGCATGTAATGGAAGTTTGCAGCTTGGCAGGGTGCGAAATGTGGTCGACGAAGAGACGGCCAAACAACTCGTACATGCATTTATCACAAGCCGTGTAGACTACTGTAACTCACTTTTATTTGGTTGCAACACATACCTATTTCGGAAACTTCAGCTTGTACAAAACTGTGTTTCTAGGATTGTTACCAAAACAAAGAAATTTGATAACATCACTCCAATTCTAGCTAAATTGCACTGGCTTCCCGTTGAGCAGAGGATCCATTTTAAGGTCTTGCTTTTCACTTATAAGTGTTCAAATAATCTGGCACCATCGTACTTATCGGATCTCATTCAGCGCTATCAACCCGTCAGACCCCTCAGGTCCGCCAAGGCAAATCAACTTGTCTATAAACCTGGGGATCTGGTTACATGCGGCGATCGCGCTTTTTCTGTGGCTGGCCGAAAGCTGTGGAGTCTACTTCCTGATCACTTAAGGATACCACAAACCATAAATGATTTCAAATCCGCACTTAAAACCCACCTGTTTGAAGTGGCATTTGGTCCTCGGCCCACATTGCGTAAAGTTAAGAAATAGCTGCAATTTATGTTGTATATATGTATTGTGTTGTGTTGTATATGTTTTATGTGTATATTGTTAAGTCCGAGAGCACATTTGTGGAGTCGTGACTATAAACCTTATTATTATTATGTATATATTCAGAGGGAAAATAGGACTACTCTCATCTCTGTTTAATGCAGCCCTCGATGTGTCAATATCGTAAATCTGTCAATAATCTGAAACATATTTTAGGACGGGGCTCGTGGACTTGAAACTCTAGATCAAATAATAAATAGAGTTGGGTCAATAACACCGGCGTTGGATGACACAGCAAGTAATTTTTCACAACATATGCATTTTACTACCACAAGGCTGAATATATTTTATACGGTGCGCGTGGTCCGTCCGGGTTAACCAGGCTCTCTTTTCTGGCCCATGTTGTCAATTAAGGGGCAAATGAACCCGGTCGTAAACGAGATGACGAGTCAATCTTCACAGTTTACGTTTAGTAAGTGTCTCGCTACCATTAGCCATCGATATATAATTTGGTGCGGTATCTGGGTGTGATCGGGCTCTCCCTGATTCCTTTAGCTAATTTCGGCATTGAAAGGGTTAATAAAATCGCCGGTGGATGACACAGCATTTCAATTTTTCACACTATATTCCCAGTGTGTATCCTATACTTCCATAAGGCATCATAGTATACGGTATGTTGGTCCATGGTGCTGTCCGAGCTCTCCCGTACTCTCTTCTGGCTCATATCGTCATTTAAGGGGTTAATGTAATGAACCAGATCTTGAACGAGACGGTGAGTCAATCTTCACCGTTTTCGTTTAATAGGTGTCTGGCTACAATTATTCATCGATATATATATATATATATATATAGTGTTATCGAGTTTCTGGGTCTGCCCGGGCTCTCTCGGGTTCTTTTAGCCAATATCGGCATGTAAATGGTTAATAAAGCCTGCGGTGGATGACACAACAAGTAATCGGTTACAACCTATGCTTTGTATGTATCGTTCTACCACGAGACATCATATTATAATGTCCGCGGGCCCATTGGGCCGCCGGGGTCTGCCCGGGCTTACACTGGCTCGCATGTGCTCTTTTGGCCCATATCGTCATTTAAGGGGTTAATTAACCTGGCCGTGAACGAGACGGCGAGACAATCTTCGACGTTTACATTTAATATGTGTATGGATACAGTTAGTCATCGATATATAGTGTGATCGGGTTTCTGGGTCTGCCCGGGATCTCCCGGGTTCTTTTAGTCAATATCGGCATTTGAGGGGTTAATAAACCCGCCGGCGGATGACACAGCAAGTCAATTTAAGCCCGGACAGTAATTAGTCACACCGAGTTTGATAACTGTCTTAGCAACATTAAACGTAAATGCTAGATGTTTATTGTTACTTTGATATATATTAATAAAACTAGCTTGTTGCGATCACTATAGCTCATTTTACCTTGTATGTGGTTAGGTTTTACGTTATATAACAATAAAAGAAGAGAATTTCCTTCAATTTCCCAAATATATACCCTCTATTAAGTTTGGCAAATATTTTTGATATTTAGCACACAAAAAATTCATTTGGCAAACATTTTGGCAAGAGAAAATTTGGCTCCAGCGCCAACCCTGATAATAACCCATTCTGCGATTGTGGGGAACTGTAGACCACATAACATTTTTTACTTCTTTGTCCGGTTTACCAAAAAAAAAGATAGATAACTGTTTTGTGTGTCATATTATGACATTAAATGTGAAAACTTTGCTTAATTGGTCGGTTAACTTAACGTACAATGAAAATGCCGTAATTTTCATGTCACTCCAAAAGTTCATAGATAGAACCAAACGATTTAACTGAGTACCGTCACTAACTGATATACATATATCATCTAAAGAGTAGTGAAAACAAATAAGAGTGCTCTCCAATTGACACAGCGAACTTATGTAGTGCGGGGGGGGGGTGTCCTACCTGCAGCGAACAGCCACGGATTTACTCGCGGGTGTTTGTGGAGCGGACAATTCATCACTCGAGCAACACATTATGAAGCAATTTTATATCGCGGAAATGGCCACGAATAAGCCTATAGGCTTATACTGCCAGATCCCTTTATCACTTATGTCTTCTTGTGTATTTTATATTTGTATTTATATAATAAACGATTGTTTACACTAATAGTTTGTTGAACGTGTCGAATGGCATAACGATGAATAAATCATACGTTGATAACATTGGTAATAATATATTATTATAATAACCAATGCCATGCATGTATTGATAGTGACTCTGTTCGAGCTATCGACTTGGGGATTGGAACTTTGGTATATATAGGACTATTATGCACGATAATGCATGACCCATCTCGCTCGGTCCCCTGGTGGCGGTGTGATCGGTGGGTGTTATTTTTGGCGTTTTAAGTACATTCATAGCGATTTCGGCAGCAGCGAATGGGTTAATTTATTCACATCCGCTAAGTTAGCAACTTGCCCGATCTCCCACGGATGCAGAGGGGTATTCGCTGCATGATACGGTGTCCATTTCCGATATTGCATACTCCATCTCGCTCGGATCCCTGGTGGAGGTGCGGTCGGGTGCTGTCGGCTCTTAGTAGGACCCGTCCATGTCCCAATCCAAACAGTCACCACTTCGTAACCATAGTGCTGTTGTGGATTTTCCTCCTTTAAATGATATCACCCATGGGCGCCGGAAGCATCCAAGGGCAGGGGGGGGGCAGAGCCTACAAAAAGGGCACTTTTCCGCAAAAAAGGGCATTTTCTCCGCAAACTCGGGAAAATAACCATAAATTCATTGTGGCAAAAATCCCTATTTTAATGGTATTTGTCGGTTGGCCGTTTTGTGATAAAATTGACAAAAAATTAATATTCCTTGTGAAATTGGTGGTATTTGGACCAAAAAAGTAACATTTTGCTATAAAAACACGAGATTAAACACACAAAAAGCATTTTCTGTCTCCAGAAAAAGGGCAAGTCCTGCCCCCGCTCGCCCCCCCCCCCCTTGGTCTTCCGGCGCCCCTGATATCACCCAGTATATAAAATAATAATAGTAGTAAAAAACAAAAAGTGGCGAGTAAAATTGTGTGTTTTTTTGTAAGACTATATACATTCTGTTGTCATGACTGAACAGCTCGGCCTATTTGCTTTGTTGTGTAAGCTTATCTGCCTGTGTCTTCAGAGTATATATTCTATATACATGTATTGAGAATAGGAAGTTTCGTGCATTCTTTTGATTTGTCGTTTTATTGGATCCAGTTTTCTATTTTTGTGCAGTCTATGGTTAATTGAGTTAGGATATCTGGTTGTTCAATATTAATATTGTCAGTAATTGATTTTCGTAGGCTATTTTTTTATTTTTGTATGTAGCTTTATCGTTGTACGCCAGTCTTTACACATTGTGAAATAAAATGGATTCTGTCCTCAGTTTTTAAGTTTCAGAGCGGACATTCGACAGAGGTGAGATTTTGCCTGAAATTTAGCAATTTAACCATTTAACACCCGTCTTATTGCTAAATTCTTCGTCATTAATCTCATGCCAGTATTGTTGTATGTTTTTTTTTCGCATATTGTCTTCCATTTGTTAGCATCTTCCATGCTGTGGATATTGCTTATGATATATAATGGATCAGGAAGGGTGTATTTTGACATAACGGGATTGCTGTGTATACAGAGTACATTGAATACAGTTCTGAATTTCTAGTTTGTCTTCGGGCAGACTTGTTATTCGTGAATAACAAACAATTACAATTGTATCTAGGCGAACTCTTCTTATCGTCACTAATTCAATTGAGAAAGTGAGCTCATTTCTGAGTGATCGAGAATGTTGCAGTCTTGACAGACCAAGGCCGGTTCCCACGTAAGCGTATGCATAATTGACTTTCTAAAGAAGAGACGAATGCTCGATATGAGATGAAATTCTATAAATATACCGTCAAATAATGAATTTGGTTTTGGAAATTGATTGCTACCGTTAACAGATAAAACAGAATAAAGGAGCGAATGCGGGATTGCCCCGAGAATGGTACTATAACAGGGACTTGTGTTGTCAGATATGGACAGATCATTTGTCGTTCCAAACATACTAATTTTTATGAGAGAACAAATTGTCAACATATTATCAACTGTGGTTTTAACGAAGTGGGGCTGTTTTATGAACATGAAGGTGAAGTTGAGGTACAATAGAGCGTAACGACGGAGAGGGGATTGGGGGCTCAAACTTGGTTTAAATGATTTTATTAAATTTGAGAGGTTGAAAATATTATTTTGTTTTGTCACTTTCGGTCCCAAGAACTGCTAGAATAATTAATAATTTCACACACAACACTGCAATAGCCAAATAGCTTATTGTCTTGGTCCTATGAAAGAGGCTTCATTTGCATCACAATGTTGTGTTACATTTTTATTGCATACAATATAGCATCATACCCCATATATTATACTGAAGAATAAAGCAGATACATGTATTGTAGCCAAATGAAAACAAATGTTGATATGCAGTGTAGTCCCCTCAAGCAACTGGAATTAGGCCACAGTGATATGAGATATATATGGTAGTCAGCTTTAATTTGGTTATTATCCCATGACATAGAACTCATATAAGCCCATTTTTTATTGATTAACAGGCATGACATGAACATTCTCAAATTTATAAAATTATTTATGGGTAGTTGCCGTGCTAATTGACAATAATCATTTAATTTCGCGAATCAAGAAACATTAAGTCTCCTCTCATTATCTGCAGATAAGATACCATGGATATATGAACTGCACTTTTGAAAAAATATATATTTTACAGAAGTTCTTGGTTTCGGAAAATAGTGAAATTTAAAATATTTTTCAGGCCATAAAAGAAAAGTAAATGAGATTACAATATCCCATCGGTCGATCGATGGTTCTTAAATATTGTGTCACACTAATCGGCGTCATCGCTTGTACCAAATTTAACAAAGATATTTTGATAAAATCCGTATTGAAATGCGAGGATATATTGGCAAAACGTTCCTCTGACCCTTAAAGGCACGGGCAGTGTTCGTTGCAGAAATATTCATATTGTTCAAATCGCCATCAACAGAAGGAATATTAAAAATATATATAGTTTTGTTCATATGCCAAACATAATCAGCGCGTAAATAGTATATTGTCATCAAGACGTACGATGGTGTACGTAAACAAGAGCCTGCTCGTGTTATAGAGGTTGTGTTTCTGTTTACATAACACAGCGCAATTATATTGGTTAATCACACACAAATTATATAAACGGTCTTTATTATTTCCATATCAGGAAAACAGTAACAAATATCGCTCTTTATGTTTACCATATCTGGATCTAAACAAAAGTCAGGTAACGTTTTTTGCTTTTGTTTACATAACAAATGGGGGGGGGGGGGGGGGTGACAATAACATACTGTTTATGCCATATTTCCGATTCGTATAAGAACAAAAGTATGGCTATATTATACTATTCTTTCTGTTTATGGCGGTTTTTGACGGAGGTGAATATTTTAACAGCATACCCACCGCCAACACCGCCCGTATCTGTAATGTTTGTCAACTTATTATCAACTGTGGTTTTAACGAAGAGGGTTGTTTTCTGAACATGCACACGCAAGGTGAAGTTGACGTACAGCAGGGCGTAGCGACGGAGAAGGTTATTGGGGGCCCATACTTGGTTAAAGTGTCCAACCGTTTGTAAACTTTATGCGGGATACAACATCATTTGGAATACTTTCGCTTAAAAATAGGTTGAAATTGTTATATTTTTTTATTTCCAGCCAGTATTTACTTTAAAATTGTTGTTTTATCCCTTTACCCAACAAACCGGCCAAAAACGCCCAAATAAAGCTTCAACGGCCTAAAATATCTTCGGTCTGTCTCAATAACACCATACAAATATGGATATCATTGGAACCGGTTCATTGACCACATTGTGATGGTTACAGTTATGCCGTGTGCCAATGCATTCTCTTATATATGCGAGTCGACCATAGGTCGCCTCGCATATATAAGAGAATGCATTGGCCTAAAAAAATAAATTATTCTACATTCTTTGACAATTTTATCATTTTTAATATGTGTTAAGCCAATGCATTCTCTTATATATGCGAGGCGACCTATGGTCGACTCGCATATATAAGAGAATGCATTGACACAGGGCCATTCTGTTGGGTAAAGGGTTATACCAACAGAGGCGCATTTTCCTACTTTCACTAATTTTTTCAGCCTGACGTTGCCATCAGTTGGAATATTTCCAACCCAGCAAGTGTCAGGTTGGAAATGTCCAACAGCTGGAAAGATTGAGGTACCAGCCGGAGAAACCAACTTAATGGGATGCAAGTATTATAATTTCGTGGACTTAGAAAGTTGGGTCTAGTTCAAAAGGGTGCAGTCATGGGGGGGGGGATAAAACATTTGCATACAGGAAGGTATTTTTTTTTTTTTTTGCATCTGACATTTTTTGGGTACCCACCACCCCCAAACCTGCAAAATATTAATGTTTTACTCCAAATTTTTTGACGCCCACCCCTTAAATTCACTATAATATTGGTCTAAAACCGCAGAATATCGTACTGGTATCATTCATATGGCTGGGAAATTATCTGCGTTAGTTCAAATGACAGCTTAGCCTGTTTCTGAAGCTCTTTTAATTGAAAAATAATGGTTAATACTTGTAAGCAAATATAAAGTTTTTTTTCAAATACTGGCATATATGCATTTGTCTGTCACATACATGCATTGGAGTTTCCATGTCAGTGTGTGATGAGATTATGACAGGTCTACCTGCACTTGGTGGTCAAATTCCACAATGCTAAATGGAAATTCTAATGCATCGATATAGTGGAAACATACAGTAACCAATCAGAAGCTGCTATATTGGTGCACATAAAGCACTAGTTTAAGGTATATGCAACCAATTTTACAACAAAAATATACATATCCCAGCATATCCCCTGCATATATCCAGTAATATATAATTTTACACAAGCTATTACACTAACCGAACATGTATTTTGGCTATTTGGCTGTAATACATTTTAAGCTGATAACATCTCAGTTAACTCAATCTTGACTTTCGTGTCACTGTTGACATTTTGTAGACAGTTCCATGACGCATCACCTGTTAAGCTCCAATTTCACTGGAGTTGACATATTTTGAAAATAAATACACATAGAGGATATTTACCAGGCTGCAATTGGAAATATCATTCTATAAATTGCTGATATATATGCAAACCTAGGTCATTGCAAGTGCAGGATACACACAATTTCGTAATTTCTAACTATTTCCTGCATGATCACTGTCAAACAGCCAATTATCTAGCATTATCTCATACCACTTTTGTTTGTCTACTGGGGCAACTTCTATTATACTAAATGACAAACTGTCACACTAGCTATGCCAGACTTTTGATACTTTTTGACGAGCACATTTAGTATGGTGTGAAGTACGGTGCCCAATGGTCACAGCATCGTATACTATTCAATAAAACACAGCACCACAACATTCATAAGGCCCGTTTCAAACGACTGATTTTTTTCGACTCGAATCTGATACCATACCCACAATTGTATTAAATGTTTCAACGATGCGACGTATGAAACAATTAGATCCGTGGCAGACGCACCACAGACGAACAACCGTCCAATACAGACCGACCTTCGTCGGTGATGCGTCTTAAATCCGTCTTTGTTTCATACGACGGATTTTTTTGTGACTCGAATCTAATGTATACATGTTACCGGAAAAGCCGAAAGCTGCCGAAGTACCGAATGCAAATGATAATGATATCATAATAATATCATAATGAGGGAGTTCCCCATATCTGCGGAAATCCTCACATGACGTCACTTGTCGTACGCTCTTTCTCATGGTTAAATATGCATAATCCGAATTAACGCTCCCAAATTGCTATTTCTTTGGCTTCGGGAGTAAAAAACATATTTGATTCCAGTCGAGGAACCCACACATCAAATCTCAAGAGTGATCATATGTCGATTTATGAAATTTGTTATATCTCGAGATATGTACTTATTTGTGGTCTGGAAAAAATCGTAATGGAGACGGTCTCGGAGAAAATTTCGGATGAAGATGGATAACTCTAAAATCAAGTGATAATAGTCATATTTCTTTGAAGAACATGTTGATAAATAACACCTTTTGGAAAATGTTATACCATAGTTGTTAATGGTTAGGATTATTTTGTTGTAATTAATCGATTCTGATAACGAAAGCGTATTTTGAATACATGTTGCTGTTGTTGTTGGGACCGTATGATCGCATTGAGTACCTTTAAATAAACAAGCGGACACACACACTGACAATAATTTATAATTGTTATCATTTACGCACAAACATAGAATACATACCCACACAATCTTATAATTGAACTTGGGTGTATATTACTCATACATTCTTCTTTTGGCTAGCAAACCTTTCAAAGGTTACGTATTAAATTTCGCTTTTTCGTAGTATTGCCCACCTCTGCACCAATGGCACTACTAGTACTAGGTTCGCACTATAATATGTGCCTTCTATTTAATATTTCTTATAATTTACTACTAGTACAACTAACACTAATAATGTATTGTCGCTGGCAGTACATGGTATACTCTCGTGATCCAAATAATAGTATAGTAGAATACATCACAAAACGCTCTTTATTATCATATTAAATATGACAAACAGAATAAGGAGCCGGTAAATATTTTTTGAAGTGACTGATTTCAATCATTGGTGGGGATTTATATATATATAGGCTACATGCGTTCCATATTGTGGGGGTATATATGTTTCCCACCTATTTCTACATACAGTAACATATTAAACCAGAAACAACTTGTGTCTAATTGCTTCATATAAAGAATAATCCGGGGTTCAGCGCCCGTGGCCGTTGGCCTTTAATAAAGACTATGAAAGTACTTAATGTGTGTATTATAAAATCAATATATTAAACAGCACTACTGCATGGTACCGTACTCACATATATTAAATATATCTGGAAACTTTTATTATTTTATAGGACTTATTAAAAATAGTGGCAATTTCCACCCTTGTATATTTTCTCTCAAAAATCATTAATAAGTTTTATTTATTTTACTATTGGACTGTTGACAATTAATAATTCTCATTGTGCCAATATACTGAAGATGGTGAAGTTGAAGAAGATGTCGCATCAAAAACCAAGAAACGAAAAAAAACCAGACGGACGGAAATCCCAAATGGAAGGATAAAATAATCGAAGATAACATTGATTTGTAGCGCCTATTATAGTATATATTATATACCTATATGCACTATATCCATCCTCATATACATGTGCACACATATTCGCGCTGCAATCGCGCACATACATATACATAATTTATACTGTGTTTTAATAGATATGTATAACATGGCGGTATATAGGCCTCCATGCATATCTACGCGTGACAATGTTTTGACGGTAACCGGGAGTGCACCTTTAAATAAATCGACCGATGTATTAGATTCGACGCGACGAAGATGCGTCCGTCTGAATCAAAATTGACCGCAGTGTCATCACCGACTGATTTAAAGATTTATAATCCGAAATAACGCTCCCAAATTCCTATTTCTTTACAATATTTGATTCGAGTCGATGAACCCACCCTTTCTTATTTCTCGAAATGTATAATTATGACCCAGAAAAGAGTGGTCAAATCAACGGTCTCTGAGAAAATTGCGGATGAAGATGGATAACTCTAAAATAAAGTGGTAATACGGCCAAATTTCGTGATACTCAAGTGAATGCGGCCATATTTCGTTGATCAATAACACGTTTTGGGAAATGTTATACCATAGTTGACATCGGTTAGCATTATTTTGTTGTAATTAATCGATGGGAGTTATCGTTCCTGACCGGCGGTCATGATTTTCTAGCGCTCCATAAAAGTGTCAATTATCGCGAAATGTAGTTTTCTATATGTCTACATATTCGTCTCAGTGATGGATAAGTTACTCGCGATCAGGAATATATGGACTCGGTGATATTTCCTGTGATCAACTGTGAGTTTTGGAGACTGAAAATGACTCCTCTTCACGCCTTGTGAATCTGCCATGTAACTGTTTACGTCGCCATTTTGGCCTACGTGCTTTGATATTCCTGCATTACAAATCGCCAGCGACAATACTGCTATCCCACAATCAAGGTCTTGCAGAGGTGTGATAAACAACTTCCAAGCTGACAAAATTGGTGAACGGTTGTGCGTGCCCCCGATCAAACAATCAAGACTGAATCGTGGATGAACCTCCAACCGCAAAGGTGTGATAAACATTTTGAGAGACAATAAAATTGACTTATCTCAAGAGACTTATTCAATCGTTTATGTCGCCATATTGGTCACTCATCGAACTTTTGTGCTTCACAACATACTGAATGTTCTTCACCAATCTGAACCAGAAAATGTGTGATCAACAACCACCAAGCCGCATATTTAGTATCCGACAACACTGATTAGTGCTTCAACCTGTGACACAGTGACGGTCTCTGGCGCAATGAACTAAGGTGTGAACAACAACCATGATCCTCCCGCATCCAATTAATGACAGTACATATGCCATCGGAGTATAGTATGTTTGGTCCTGGAAAACAGCCCATTCAATTAATATAGGCGTGGAAAACTGAGTGCGAAGACGGACGCTGTGAACTCGAACAGACTTACTCTCGACAACCAAATTATTACGCCACCTAGTGTGGTGTTTCTAGCATTTGTTTTTTTTATATCGCATGGAGTACAGGGCGAATGTATTCTTGGAGATTGTTTGTACCTTACTGAATCGTACCGATATAATGACGTAGATGCCGAAATTGTAAAGTTAACGGCAGCGGTGTATAATACGTTTATGAAAATATGATAAATCCTATCGATAGAGTCAGGACAGGCTCAAATTGTAAACTTAAAGTCACCGGTGTAATAATATGTTGTTGAAAATATAAATAATCTGATAGCCTGAAAATATTGTATAACCTATTGGGAGCCCATAATAAATGGGAATAACCTATTGGGAGCCCCTGCATGTAGTGAACTGAATTGTGGGTATTTTATGGAGATTGTTTGTACCTTACTGAATCGTACCGATATAATCACGTAGATGCCGAAGTTGTAAAGTTAACGCCACTGGTGTATAATATGTTTATGATAAATCGTATCGATAGAGTGAGGACAGGCTCAAATTGTAAACTTAAAGTCGAAAATATAAATAATCTGATAGCCTGAAAATAATATATAACCCATTGGGAGCCTCCTGGTATAGTGAGGTGAATTATGGGTAAGCCCCCTGGTGTAGTGAGGTGAATTATGGGTAATATTATGCCTGTTCTATTGTGATAACCGCCATCTTTTATCTTCTGGAATTATCGGCGATGTCACCAAGATTTCTACACTCGATTCTTTTAAAATGCACCCTGATCGGTCAAATTCTTTTGATAATTCTATCTAAATACATCTTAGCTATTCGGATCTGCTTTCCCGGTCGAAAAAGGTTTAGTTTGACCAAAACGGCTTTTGACAAAAGTTTGTTTATAAAATAGCGTACTCCACTACTCGAAGTCTCGATAAACCCGTAAATTTTATCATCGAAAAAAATTCATTTCTTTCACCTAAAACATAATTATGTGCTGTATCCTATCATTTTAGGAATATATACGTATCCCACTCAGACACACCAAGTCTCAGCTTAAAATTTTGAAAAATAAGAGATTTATCAACATAAATCGATTTGTATGGCAGATCCCATGTTAAATTTTATCATCGAAAAAAATTCATTTCTTCCACCTAAAACATAATTATGTGCTGTATCCTATCATTTTAGGAATATATACGTATCCCACTCAGACACACCAAGTCTGAGCTTAAAATTTTGAAAAATAAGAGATTTATCAACATAAATCGATTTGTATGGCAGATCCCATGTTAAATACATTTTAGGGCCCTTCAAATGTTTTCTGAGATGTTCCATATTGGCACCAGAGTCCATATTTGACTGGTTCTACATGATAATTGTGCAACAGTACAGTCGCGTTACTTTATACGTCAAAATTGGTCATTATCACTCGACAAATTTATTTCGGTCTATCGTATCAACCACTATTTCCCCCGCGTAGCCTGATTAAGTGTCAACATTGGTCTTTATCGCTCCACTAATTTGTATCATTTCATCGGTATGAATTCCATATCCAATTATCCACATATAACCAACCCAATCTCTAATCCCAGTCCAATTTATTAATTTTTTTCATCGATCATAGTACATCGATATAGTACATTCGCGATGCATTACATGGCAACATCGCTCCACTAATTTATGTCAGTTCATCGGTACGAACCCCTTTTTCTCCGAGTCCATATAACCAACCCAACATCTTATCCCGGCTTAAATTATTATTTTTATTTTCATCGGTATAGTTGTGTTACATACATATTTTTATCATTTGATTCTAATTTGTATTGTACCACTATAGAAGTCCATAAATGACTATTCTGGCACTATATAGAGATGACTAATATTCTGACACCCCCCCCCCTATTTTATAACCTTGTTGCAACAGTAGAGTTGAGATGCATAATATGTCAACATTGGTCGTTATCGCTCTACATATGTATATCGGTTCAACCCTTAGTTCCCTGTAATGCCCACCCCCCCTCAATTTATTTTTTCATTTG
Organism: Siphonodentalium dalli; assembly: GCA_032622095.1. Classification (NCBI taxonomy): domain Eukaryota; kingdom Metazoa; phylum Mollusca; class Scaphopoda; order Gadilida; family Siphonodentaliidae; genus Siphonodentalium; species Siphonodentalium dalli. Next base: position 112,195,735 of record CP136062.1, on the reverse strand, counting down.
TATTATAGTCTCGTTACGTACACATTTTTCTTTTATAACTTTTGCTTCAACGCGCCGAATTCTAGCTGCTGCAGACAATACAAAACTGAAAACATATTGAAATGTAAGCAGGCTTCAAACTCATATTATCCAATAAAAACTCTGGCTACATCAGAAATTTGTGTATAAGGTGTACTCGCATTTGTTGCGTTAAAAACCAAAGGTCCCAAGTCAAGGTCCAAATCCCCAACAAACTGATGTGAGGCTTAACTCCATCTACATACAGTAATGTCCAAAGTAATTGACCACTTAACCACAGCAGAATTATGGGTAATATTTCAAGATTTTAAATCCTGAAAAATTACCCATAATTCTGCTGTGGTTAATTTGTCAATTACTTTAGGCATTACTGTAGCCCATATAAGGATGTGAGGTCTAATGATAACTCCATCCACATACAGTAATGTCCAAAGTAATTGACCATTTAACCACAGCAGAATTGTGGGTAATTTTTCCGGATTTTAAATCCTGAAAAATTACCCATAATTCTGCTGTGGTTAAGTGGTCAATTACTTTGGGCATTACTGTATCCCATATAAGGATGTGAGGTCTAATGATAACTCCATCTACATACAGTAATGTCCAAGGTAATTGACCACTTAACCACAGCAGAATTATGGCGTTCAATATGGTCTACCTAATTCTGCTCCAAAAACATGTATATTGAATATATGGATGTTTATTGGGGGGAAACCGATTATTTCAATGATATTTTCATTAAATGGGATCCAAACACCGACCTACGGGAGCGCGCTTTGCGCGCGACTGTTTCTTAAGTATATGTGCATATTGTCAACAATTGGAATCACAACAGATAAGATTGTCGGGGGTCCCTTGCGCTTGCGCGATCTGTCCATCAAAACATATTTAGACATCTCAAGACACGTAAGACCCAATAACTTAATATACAGAATAGATACATCTATTGCCTGAGTGACTAATATTTATATTTGTTACAATGGGGTCAAATAGTTGCGAAGCCAGCACCACAATTCTTTCCCTCCATAGTAAATATTAAAACAACTTCTAAAGAATTATTTATTTACCTTATATTTGGTATGGAGCGTCCTTGGTTTACTGGAGTTCAGATTTGTTAACATCACGTCACCAAGTCAATTACTTGCGAAGCCACAGCCATAACTATTTCCCTCCATAGTAATTCTCAAAACAACTTCTTAAGAACAATTGACCAGGTCAGTCGCGCAATTATTGGAAGAGCCACGGTCAATCATTTTTTTAAACCAAATTTTACATTTAAATTATTCCTTTATTTAACCAAAAAAAAAAAATTAAATGAGAAAATTAACTTTTACTACTTGCTAAATTTTATCTTTTAATTATTTCATTTAAATTTTAGACTAAAATTTAAAAATATACATTCCCAGTATTTACAGTATACTAAGTCCAAGTCTTTATAATCTGTTGAGTGACCCCACAGTCATTTACTTCCTTTGTTAGTAATAATTTGAAGGATTACTTGTTTAAACGCAATTGTTATCAAAATATTTTATGTATTTTTTATAATTTCTATTTATATGTAATACGGTACTATAATCTTGGTGGCGTTACCATTTCTGACTATGGTTTTCTTGTATCTACTCACGACGAGTTAAATTTGGTCGCTCTTATTAGCACCTATCTCGAAAAAACTGGCCGTGGTTTGTGGTAACCTTTATTGGTGCACGATTACATGTGTATGAACTTCGTCAGCTCGGTCTGTTTCAACATCGTCTATCGCAACACTTACTTCGCGTGACTGTAATGGAGGGTGTTCTTATCCAATCTGACCAAATATTAAATGGTCTCGATGATTTCGAACATTTGCAGCTAAATATGGCGGAGCATGATGTATACGAACTCCAACAAATTGGAGAGATGCGAAATGAGGAACTTGTTGCAAAGCAAAACTCTTCCTCACTCAACGCTTGCCTGCCTCCAATGTTAAATGCACAATCATGTATTTCAAGCCCCATTGTGCATACGATCGACAAATCTGAAGCAACAGAATCGCCACCTCTTCGAAGTCTTCTGAACCTCCCAAAAGACAAATTTATCAATGAACTGTTGCATGTTATTCCAGACGAAACCGGTCTCAACGCGTTGAGACATTCCGTATTTACGGAAGCTAGACATAACAGCGAGGAACTTCAACAGTGCAAACTGAAGCAACGATTCCAACGAGACTCTGGAAAGCCAAACCGCGAAAAATACGCTAACGATATTTACAACATAGTGCAGTTTATTCGGGGTGACAATTTCAGTGTTATACGCGATGTCGTTACGAAAACACTATCTGTGAACAGTAGCACAATACAACCTGGTAATGAGCCCAACAAAAGAGAGTCTTCGGAGCCGTGCAAATGTAATACGATCTGTATACAAGATAAACTCACTGAAACTCTGACCGATTTGACTCTTACAAAAAAGAACCAATTGGAACGTGAACAAAAATGGTCAGACGACTTGTCATCAGTGAATAGCTCTATAAACACACTGACAAAAAACCAGTCAGACATTATGGAGAAACTAACTCTCTTGGAGACAATTGTTTGTGATGTCAAACTGAAGTGCAATTCTAACTCAACGTCTATTGGTAGCACCATTGGCAATGTAGCTTCAATCAGTCTCGGACTGGATCGTCTGCGAGATGATAAGTGCATGGGTATCGACAATCTAAAGCATCGCGTTAAGATGTTAGAAAGCAACGTCGGCTCATCACAGGACGACTATCATAATTTTATCAAATCTGTGAACTCCAAAGTGTCCGACATGTCGAAGTCTTTCGTCAAACACGAGTCGTTAGATCGAAGACTATCTTCTCTCACAAGCAAATGCTCATCGACGGTTGGAACTATTAAGCAGCATGTTGACGTTGTAGAGAGACAGTTGTCTACAATGTTTGAGCTTTTGGCCCAAGATACTGTTGTGAAGTACAATAAACTGGGAGCAGTGGTACAGTCTTGCATGCAAACTGATCCCACTCAACCAATCGATTTGCTGTGGAAAGCTACCGACATGTCACATCATAATTTGTCAATAGGAGATCCTCAGGCAAACAGCAGTACAAACTCTGGAACACAAAACCAACCTAGGACACCGGGTGCTCTTGCTGCAAATTCCAATGATATAATTATTGACAGTGTAGTGAATAACAGTGATGTTAGCCCTAAAATCCTGCCCGAACCGTCGGTCGATCCACTCGACCACTTATCTCCTATAAATTGGTCAAAGGATACCAGCTCCCTAATGAGGGAAATTCTTGTCAAGACCAAAAAATCTACTGACTTTACTACCACGAATCAAGCTGACACTCAGTCAAGATCTCCAACATTCAGTAATATGCTGGCGAATACCGCAGGTGTTGGCAATTCGATTGCCTCTTCGAAAGCGCAATCTGACAATGTCGCATCGGGACAACATTCCTCGCACTCTACTTCAAACTATAACGAAAGTTTAAATAGCATTCCTGTCATTTCAACAACCGAGCAGAATGAGGAGAGACAACGAACGTCCAACACAGACCGCACGCGCGACGACATGAGAATGGCCCACAACTCGTCAGTTCGTAATAAATATGACAACAACTCGAAAATGCAAGTATTCAATTCATACCACCAACAAACTTCAGCATCAGAAACCGATTCGACGCACATATTCCATGATGTCCCACCACGCGATTACCACGATGAAGAATATCGTCACGACGATACATGTGGCTTTAAAGGCGTGTTACCTAAAAGAGGTCAGAGAACCCGTAAAATCTTTATAGGAAGGATTGCTACAACTGCCAAAGAACGCGATCTTTGGACATTCTTCGAAAATAGAGGCATATTGCCCACATTCGTTCGACTCATGGCCAGCACAAGGAATGGCACACAATCAGCCCGAGTTAATTTATACGCAGATGATATAAAATTGCTGTACCAAGAAGATTTCTGGCCCAAAGGCATCATTGCCAGACCATGGCGTTCTGATCCACCTCAGCGTGACTATCATGGAGATACAGCCAAATAAGCTTAATATATTGACGTGGAATGCCACAGGCTTCATGTCATCCCAGCTATACATTTGTGATATTCTGAAAACATTAAAATACAGCTTCGTCGGAATATCTGAGCATTGGCTTAGTGAACAAAATGTTATTTCACTTGAAACACTACATCATTCTTATTCCGCCGTGGTAAAGCCGGGGCGAACAATCAAAACTAAAACTAACGCCACGTTCACAAGAGACGGAGTAGCCATAATGATACGAAAAGACTTGCTCAACAGATGTACAGTGATCGATCTACCACACGAATGGTGCGCAGGCATCAACTTCAACGTTTCCCCCAGCATGTCACTGGCATTCATTCAAGTATATATGCCAAACACAAACCATGGAGATGACGAATTTCAGAAGTGTTTAGCATCTCTGTTGGACATTTATTCCATGCTATCACAAGAAAGTTCTGTTATTTTAATGGGTGATTTCAACGTACACCTAGGAGATGCCAGAGGTGAAAATCTCCCCACGCGTCACTCGTTCCGTTCTATGGTTATGAATACATTCTCCAAAGACACATGCATGTGGTCTACTGTTTGTTCGCCTTCGTGCAAGGGACCACGATTCACATTCTTTCCTTTCGCTGCAGTGGCCAGTCCAACCACTATTGATCATATCTTCATACCAGAATGTATGGTACATTTGGTATCGTCATGTCGCGTCTTGGATGATGTACCATCGAATGTGTCAAACCATCTGCCTGTGACATGTGCCATTACCGTGGACATGTATGACCACCAAACCACAGCCACCCGCAAACACATCCGCACTGTGTATAAATGGAAAGGTGGTGACACTCAGGGATACCGTATAATCCTGAATACGGCGTGCTCCGAGATGTTAAAGCGACATATCGTTGACAATTCTGACGTTGATAAATTGTACGCGGATGCTGTATCCTCACTCCATGAGGCTGCCCTGTCAGCTATTGGTGAACGAAAGTTCCAGACACACACGAAGCCCTACTGGAATTCTGACCTATCTTCGCTACAACAAAATGTGAAAGCAAACCGTTCAAAGTGGTTATTGTCTGGGAAAAAACATTCTACGGAATCAAGTGATTATCTGAACTACAAGGACTCAAAACGTCGATTTCGGCGGGCTCTAAGGATAGCCGTGCGCAATCACGAGCAAAAATTCCTGTTAGATGTTGAAACTGCAGCAAACGAAAATCCCACTCGTTTCTGGAAAATGACGAAGTCTAAAACTAACTCCCATGCAGTTACGAGTGGTATGGATTTCGGAAATGGTATGTGTAAAGAGCCTAGTGCGATCTTATCAGGCTGGAAATGCTATTTTGAGAACTTATACACTCCCACAGTACACGCTGATCCCGAGTTCAACAAATTCATTACCAACAGCCTCTCGTCGGAATTCGATCCCTCCTGCATAAATTATGACTCGACAGTATTTTGCAATGAAATTATGTCAGAAGATGTCAATGCTCAAATAAAAAACATGAAGAAAAACAAATCATCGGGTCCGGATGGTATTGCTAACGAGCACCTGATATTTTCTTCTAAACTCATGGTGTCAGTGATTTGTAAACTCTTCAATGGTATTCTTTCACGGGAATGGATTCCCACGGTTATGAAATCTGGTATCATTATTCCTCTGCACAAAGGCGACCCGAAGCCGCGGACTAAGCCAGACAGTTATCGTGCAATCACACTTCTCTCCTCATTGTATAAACTATTCGAGTCGGTCATCTTACACAGATTTCTGAAAAGTCCATCCCTTAATAAATTTCCACATGCTCTGCAATTCGGATTCAAGAAGGGAGTCAGCTGCACTATGACGTCATTCATTGTGCAAGAAGCTATACACTATGCACGCGACAACCACTCCAAAGCTTATGTTTGCTACCTTGACTCTGCAAAGGCATTTGACTGCGTTTGGCACGAGGGCCTCCTGTACAAACTGAACAACCTCGGATTCAATGGGAAAATACTTCGGATAATCCGCAACATGTACTCAAATTGCGCTAGCCGTGTGCTCCATAATGGTGATTTGTCAGAGTCATTTGAAATTCGTCAAGGAACAAGACAAGGGGCCGTAACATCGCCTTTTTTCTACTTGACATTCATTGACGATCTCTTGTCTACTCTGGAAGTTTCAGATCAAGGTGCATCTATTGGCAATATCAACACTACCTCACCAACAACTGCAGATGATATTACTATAGTTTCCCTCACAAAAGCTGGTTTGGACAACTTGATGAAAATCTGCTTCAACTACAGCAAGAAATGGCGCTTCTGTTTTTCAAAATCTAAGAGTTCCGTTGTCGTATACAACGAAACGAAACAACAACACACAAACCAACAAAGATCGTGGGTTCTTGGGAATGACACGATCGATGAAAGCACCGACTGTCGCCATCTGGGAATTTCTCAAGGAAAATTCGGCAACACTGTTAACCGTGCTACAAATATATCTGAAGTGTTGAGAAAAACATACTTCTCTATCGCTGGTAGGAAATCCTTAAGTATGTGCACCCCTCTCACAATGAATAATCTCCTACACACAGTTGTGCTTCCAAAGGCTCTTTATGGCGCTGAACTCCTATATTCAACAGATGACAACGCTCTCTGCACAATTGAAAAGGGTCTACGTACATGTATAAAGCACATACAGAATCTTCCAACAAGGGCGAGCACAAACCTCTCACTCAGTCTCCTGGGTGTTTTACCGATGAGTCGCCAACTACATTTGAGAAAACTTCTCTTCCTCGGCGAACTTATCCACTTGCCTGCGACTCGAGACTTTCCTTTACGAATTTTCATGAAAAACCTCTATATGCACAATTTATTCAATGTGAATACCACCGGTTATGTAAAAGACATCATCGATGTTCTAGAAGTGTACAATCTGTCTTCTTATCTTCAAGAATTCTTATCTTCTGGATCCTTCCCAAAGAAGATCATTTGGAAACAACTCGTTAAGTCGACCATAAGAGCCCACTATTGTGATGCATGGACTTCAGCAGTGGGTGCCAATGGTCGCTCTTCTAATCTTCTCCTCATTCATAACCAGCCTCTCGCAGTCTGGAGTGTGTGGCGTCTTCTTGCTGCCCATCCTAACAGGAGTTTGGAACTGAACAATCTTGCTAGACTTCTAAATAGATTGTTGTTCGAAAACAATGCCCGATGCATGCTGTGTGGCCACACATATAACAATGAAATTGGACATATCACTGACTCGTGCAGATCTGCCACCATGTACAGACTCCGATATAATTACTGGTGTATGCTTATCGATAGCTTCGACATCCAACTATTTAGTTACCTGGATGCTCTCCCAAACGACCATTTAAATGCGCTGTTACTTGGCAGTACCCAGCTTGGTTGTCATATCCCGACTGAGTCATGGGAGCAGCTCATCACCGCATCTGCTGCATTTCTGTATGTTGGTTGTCAACTAATTCGCCCCGAAAGTTAAAAGATGACATTCACATGACATTTGATGCAATATGCCTCTCATGTGGACAATTTTCAACTATGATCTGGCCTCCTTGCCACCCGCATCTACAATGTTTTAGCATGTACTCGTTTTTACCTTGCTATTCGTACAATGTACACACCTTTCTAATGTATGTATACAATGTCCTTCCTTGTAAATAGATGCTGGTGTATAGTCCACTTACAATGGTCTCGTTACCACATATTTTCTGTAACTGATATGTATATATGCTCTTCATACTTGGAGGTCAATAAACAATAATTTACTGATCGGATTGAATACAATTATAGATGTCATGGATGTTTACTGCAAACTGCAAAAATGCCATGCGCGAGGGTCGTTTTGTCAGCTGGCATTTTTGCAGGTTGCCGACTAGCTCGTGCTCCGTCGTGGCTGGCTGACAACAATCAACGACGATTTATGATAAAGGTGTCTACCTCTTTGCCGGTGCCCATAAAACGAGGCCACTAACAATAATTACAAGTATCCGTGTTGTCCTTGCATGATTCGAATTGTGTATCGGGGAGAGGTATTGATAGAACAACTTGTTCTCAGCTATTGTCATATTCATACTTAATTATACATGTATACGCGAGGAATCTCATGACGTGGTATATAAAGAGTTCCGAAAGTGGTACTTTTAATAAATGTTGGAGCTAGGGGAAGGGGGCTGGCAAAATGGACACAAACACGCAGTGTCGCCAACTTTAACAAAGATATATCATGGTCTTTGGCATTCATAAAGCATATATATATGTAACTATGCAGTCAATTATTATTATTATAAAAAACACCAATACAAGGCGGGTACCAATGGGATTTATCGAAAGTCGGAAAGTCGTCGGTTTTCTTCGTTGAGCTATAAGTTCGGACCCACTATCTCTCTGAGTGACGTTTATGGTACTCATATATCAGCCGCATCCCATCGATGGAGCTCGCCGTGGCGATCTCGCATTCCAACATATCAAGTGACATTATTTTTACTGGCCTAAAAATACCAGCACGCATTGTGTTCTTAATATATTGCAAACAGCTCAGCGATATCAGCAATCACGGAAAAACCGCTGTCGTACATGATCACTACTAACGCTGATTTGTTAACAACCGGCAGGAATTAATCCGTTTTGGCAATTTTGCAGCTGGCATTTTTTGCAGTTTGCGGTGCAATATTGCCAGCGTATGAACGTACCCTAACTGTATTGGTTTCTACGGATTAAAGTGATGTGAAACACTCCGGTAGGGTGATCCAATAGAAATGGAGAATATTCTTGCTCAAAGTTGTTCTTTTTACTAATAGTAATCCAAATTGCAAACACATACCGTCATTCTGGTATATTAATTAAATGCACTGACTCTGGATGGCGAAATCATTTGTATTTGTTTGTCGCCGATTGTTGCGTCCCGAATCCAGATGTAAATATTTACAATTGAGCGTAGTTTTGACTTGACTTGAAACATATTTTATTTGCATAATATACAAAAGGGATTGGGGCACAAGTTTTTACAACTTATGAAGCCCCCTCTCCCAACAGTAGTATAGGAAGAGTTTTCTAGTATACCATTTGACTGCCTAAACCCTAAGCGCCTGTTCCTGTGCCATCAGGGAATATAGGTCACGCCGCGTGGGTGTATATATCGGTGAAGGTTATCGCCATAATAATCGTGGCGGGTACCACTAGGTCAAGGACGAATAAAATATTTCCGCAACAAGTGAGCGACGGTTATCACGAGAACAGCGCGTGATCGGGGGGGCGTGTATGTCTAAGTTATATATAACGAATCGGCGAAGGTTATCACCATAATAGCGCGTACGTCTAGGTCCCGTGCAAACAAATCGACGAAGGTTATCACGAGAATAGCGCGTCACGTGTATGTAAAAAAAAAATATTTCCACAACAAATCGGCGGGGCACGGAGCCAAGGTTTTAATGGGGTAGGGTATAACTGAACGATAAACGCGGTAGGGTTTGTACTACAGCACCTGGTAAATAATTGTTAATTAGTAGTCACAGAGATAGACTATAAAACGCGAGGTATCCGTTAATTAGCTGACGTTTCTATTTTGAGTAAAAACAATTTCGTTTAGAGTGTGTGTGTGTGTATCGGTTTGTGCGAGTTAATGGGCTAGTATAGGACTATAAAGATGTTCGGCTCACGAGAACAAATACTGTAACCGGCTGAAGCTATATCACTGACGCCCGTTTCGTTTGGTCTGACGCCAATAAAGAGGGCGGGTATATATGAAAGGCTCAGTATATAAACGTTGAACGGTTACTGTTACACAATAACGGGAATATATTTCCAACTATATATATTCTAATATATAGTTATTTAGTTTTATTTGATAAAAGTTGGATCACAATTATTTTAAATCAGGAAGCATTCTATTAAGGATAAACACAAAACCAGGTATGTATATTTATATTTATTCAATTGTCTTTATTTCCAGAAGTCTTGTTCAATCATAGTTTTGAGAATATATACTTCAAACCACTGTTACAATCTTATTGGGGGGGTACAAACTTATAAATACACACGAGTATGGATAACTGACCTCTTTCACCCACAAAGATAACTCTAGTAATAAGTTTCGAACAGCTTGTGTGGTCACACCAAATTTTAATCCCCAATACTCCAGCTCCCTCTGCAGAGTTAGGGTTTCAATATTCTTCAGAGTCAGAGCCGAGTTGAATAAGTTTTAGAATTAGAAGTAGAAGAAGACTTGTCATATCGCCTTTTGCGGGTCCTGCTTGTTTGACCTTTTTTCTTTCTCGGTAGTACTAGGTAGGGCGTTATAAGTGGAAGGCAAGGTATCAATAGTATAATTAAAGCTACTGGACGTTAATGGCAAGCTTTTATTAGTAGTAGATATCTGTCAGAAGTTCCTGGTAAGCTCTCACTAGAAGTACAAGGTGCAGTAAATCTATATGTATATGGCAAGCTGTCCGAAGTAATAGGGCACTAAATCCTCTACTAGAAATAGAATATACTACAGATGTGTTGCAATGTGGCAGCAAGATCAGAGGAATCCTCATCGCTTATTACTATACATACAGATACCTCTATAGTGCGCGTGCCAGAAGGTTATGAATTGTGATTATATATATATAGTGAACAGAGAAAATGTTGGCACACACCCATAAGTCTAACACCTATATAATTGCGATGGAAATATTACCAGGCAACAGCTTATGTATGCTCCGGTCTATTTTAGTCTTAATTATCACTGTGTACGTATCCCAGCTAATATATTGTAGAGTGAGGCGCAATGCCAAAAAATGTTGGCACGGACCAATAAGTCGAGCACCCAGATAATTGCCAGGAAATACTGCCAGGTAATTGGCGTATGTATGCTCTGATCTATGTTAGTCTTAATAATCCTTGTGTATGTATGTCGGGAGCCAATATATATATATATTATAACGAGTTTAGTCTACTTTCCTATACAGGTAAACTAACACTACAGAGGTTGGAAAATCGGACGACAGAAATACGAGCTTTATTGTCAACGGGCGGAATTTCTAAACGCAAATAACACAATGGTATGCATAATTTAACAAACAAACCAAAAAAAAAAAATTGTTTAAAAAAAAAAAAATTCAAAATGTTTTTATTTCTTCAAAAATTTGTTTTTTCAAAAAAAAAAATTTGGTTTTCAAAAAAAAAAAAAAAATTAAATTTTTTTCAAATTTTTTTTCTCTCTCAACAATATAGTCATGTGATATATCAAATTACTCATCTCCACGTATCGACTACAACGCAGCAATTTTTATCAAAATTGTATGTATATATTTTGAATTATTTAAAGAAATGAAATGTTATAACACTATTTCCAAATGCTAAACATTGGGGTTATATTACTGCCCTATATCAAATTGTTTTTTTCGTTTTTTTTTTTCCTTCTTCTTCTTACTCCTTTTATTCCCTTTTAGGAAATCAACCGCGACAATGTACCATCACCACCACCACCACTATTATCTTCTATTATATCAAACACAAACAGATATCAAGAAAAATGTCCGAAGTGCGAATATATTTGCCAATCAAATGTCGACAAGATTAATCATGAAGATTTACATAGGACATTGGATAATATCTGCCAAACGTATTCCGTGAGTATTATCTTTGTATGTATAGTTTTATTTATTATACCTAAATAAATTTTCTAATTATAGGGGAAACAAAATCTGTGGAAGTCAATTATTTATTTACTTCTATTTGAAGGTTACTCCCAGTGAATTCGCCTGCAGTCAGTGTGACAAGGTGTATACTGAGAAGAAAACCCTCTCTCGCCACTCACGGGCGCAACACGGCGGTATTCAATACCCGTGTTCAAAATGCGGTAAACTGTTCAAATACAGAAGCGATAGCGTGAAACACGAGAAGACCTGCGGAAGTGTGTTGCATTATGACAAGGTACGTATTATATATGTTTAAAGGCAAAAAATAAAAAAATAAAAAAACGTTTGCTGTATGTGGGATAGCTATTATGTAATTATATACCAAATAGCTACCTACATATATATATATATATATATATATATATACACAACGCAGTATGATTATTTTGTTTTTATTATTTTCAGGAGACTATATTCGCCTGTGATCAGTGTGACAAAGTGTATACCGAGAAGAAAAACCTCTCTGTACACGTACGTGTACAACACGACGGCGTTCAATATCCATGCTCAAAATGTAGTAAAGTATACAAATACAGAAGCGATATGGTGAAACACGAGAAGGTATGCCCGGGTACTTCCGCCCGTATCTCGTATTCGTGTTCAATATGTTCCAAGTCTTTCGAAGATAAAAGCAACAAGAAGAGACACGAACGGGTATGCGTCGGTACCGACCACGTGTGTGACGTTTGTCAAATGAGGTGTTCTACGGCGGGGGGACTCAGACAACATCACGACACTCATCAACGACAACAGAAAAGAAAACGTAGCGATATAACTTATTCCGTAGAGGCCAAACGCCCTAAAAGAAAAGTATCAATAAATTGTTATTGCTGTCGTCAATGCACCGAAAAATTCCCAGATCGACACGAGTTATATCTGCACAGAAAAAATATACACTTTCAAACCGGAGGTGGTATACAGAAAACACCGTGGGCAAACGAGCAACCGCCTTGGCGAGATAACACCGGAGCGAATGATTCTGATTTAGAAGAAGTGTATTTAGCCAATAGGGACACGATATTACAACAACACAAGAAAGGAGCGATATATAACTTATACAATTTCCCACTAAGCAACGAGGTCACTATAAAAACATTGATCACTTGTATAAGAAAAATATATAAGGACAAGAAAAGCGCTATGCGTCTAAACCTAATGTTCGGAGTAATATTGAAGAACAAAGAAAATGGCAGATACCGCTACTACGCCCCATATAAGAACAGCGCCGTATTTGATACACCGGTGTACCTTTCCAGGAGGGCGGATATCAGAAAGTTGAAATCCACATTGAGTGAAATGGATATGACCGCGGTTCTGCTGAAATCCAGACCGGACACCGCCTGGGTCCCGGTGTTAATAACCAACGTAAATTTCGAGGTTTTCGGCTTGAACTATCCCGTAGGAAGAGGGGACGTCCCAGATTATCTGGCGCGAAAGATGAGTATTCACACTCTAATCAACGAGGTACGAGGCCGACGACGATACAACGACAATCTATGCGCCTTTCGCTGTATCGCGCTCCACAAAGGATATAAACTTTATAATCTGGAAAATGCGACCAAGCAATATTTCAGCGAGTGGAAAAAGTATAAATCAATCGGCAAGCGATTCGACGGAGTATGCTTCGAAGAGTTTCCCGACCTCGAAAAGTTGTTCAATCTAAACCTGGAGGCCTACAGTTTGAACGAAGAAGGTTTCGCCGTATCAGTGTACGCGTCCAGGGGAAAGCACGATACAACCCTATACGTCAATATTCACGAAAACCACATGATGTATATAAAGAATTTCCCTCAATATGCGAGCAAGTACCAATGCGTGAACTGCGATCGCCACTTTCCGAAATCTTATAATTTACGACAACACCAAGTAATTTGCGTCAACCAGACGGAGTTCGTATACCCCGGTGGGTTTTACAAGGATTTCGAAAGCATCTTCGTCCAGTTGGAACAACAAGGCATACACGTACCGAAGAACGAGCGAATATACCCGTGGTTTATTTGTTTCGATTACGAGTCGCTGCTTCAAAAGGTGGACAATGACGCGCCCGGTCAGAATCTGGAATGGATTCAGAGACACGTACCCGTAAGCGTGTCTATCTGCAGTAATATCGAAGGACATACCGAACCTTTCTGTATAGTGGAACCCGACACTAATACTCTGGTGGAATGTATGGTGGCTTCTATGTACGAGATATACGCGACCGTCTCTGAGTTGGCGGAGGATAAATGGGGTTGGGTGGTGCAAGAAATTAACGAGAAAATAAAGGCTGAGAATGATGATGATGATGATGATGATGATGATGATGAGGATGATGATGATGACGGCGGTAAGAAGAAGAGGAAGAAGCACACAACCTTAAGTAGTTTACTCGGCAAATTCTCTCAATATATGTCTCAAGTCCCCGTCTTGGGATTTAACTCATCAAACTATGACTTGAATTTGATTAAGATTTGCCTAGCCAGACATTTGAACTTACACGACGAGGAGCGAGTTTTCGTGGTCAAGAAGAACAACTCGTACATGTGTATAGCTTCTAAGCGACTCAAATTCCTCGATATATCTCATTACCTGTCGCCGGGTTCGTCTTACGTAAAATTCCTCAAGGCGTACGACGTCAAAGAAACGAAAGGATTCTTTCCCTACGACTTTTTTGACGATATCGACAAGTTGAATGCGAAGCGACTACCGCCTCACGAAGCCTTCTACAACTCGATGTCAAAATCAAATATCAGCGAAGCCGACTACGCTTACTGTCAGCTCGTGTGGGAAACCGAAGGTATGGCGACCTTTAAAGATTTTCTCATATGGTACAACAACAGAGACGTCAAACCCTTCGTGAATGCGGTCGAACGTTTGCAAACGTTTTATTTCGATCAAAATATCGACGTCTTCAAAACCGCTATATCAGTACCCGGAATCGCCAGGCAATTGGCCTTTCGTGCCGCGCGTGAAAACGACGCGAACTTCGCGCTGTTAGGAAAGAACGATTCGTCCTTGTTCAAAACGGTGAAGGATAATCTCACGGGAGGGCCCGCGATAATCTTTACCAGAAATCACTGCGGCGGAAAAACATTTATCAGAGCCGGGAGCGATTTATGTCAATCAGTACAGGGTTTCGACGCCAACGCCCTTTATTTGAATTCCTTCGAGAAAGCGATGCCGGTCGGTGCTTATATTATAAGAAGGGCCGAGAACGAATTCAAACCCGAATTACGAGATAAATTCTTATCCGCCTACCATTGGATGGATTGGCTCACGCGTCACGAAGGTCTAGATATCCAACACAAAATGAACAGCGGCTTCGAAGTACGAATCGGCAAGTTTCCTGTCGACGGTTTTCAACCGGCTAAAGACGAACACGGTCGAGCCATTATCTTCCAATTCCACGGCTGTTGGTTTCACGGACATTCGGGTTGTTCAGTCACCCGTAATATAACGAACGAGAAATGGTTGAAGACTAGAGAAGCCAAATTTAAAAAAGCGAACGAGTCCACCGAATATTTCCGAAGTTTGGGTTACGAAGTCAGAGAAATATGGGAATGCGAATATAAAGAATATTGCCGAAATACTCCGAAGATCTACCAATTCATCAACGCTACGAGGCCTCAATTTTTCCGTCGCCACAGACAACGGGTGAGCGAGGAAGAGATTTTGAAAGGTATCACAGACGACGAGCTGTTTGGAATGATCGAGGTCGATATAGAAGTTCCCGTCGAATGGCCGACTTCGCTGCCCTCGACACCCGCACTCGATCCTCGCGAATGTTTCGCTGAAATGTCCCCGATTTTCTGCAACACCGATATTCCCTTCGACGCTATCGGCGAGCATATGCAAGATCACGTGCGGGAGCACGATCTTTCGCAAAAGCCGCGACGGCTCTTGGTCGGAGGTATGAAGGCCAGGCAAATTTTGTTGGCGAGCCCTCTGCTGAAATGGTATATACAGCACGGTATAGTAATGACGAAGATCTACCAGGTAGTGGAGTATCGGTCCCAACGCTGTTTCCAATCGTTCGTAGACCGGGTCAGCGACGCTAGGAGAACGGGCGACCTGCATCCCGATAAATCTATAATAGCCGACACGATGAAGGTGATAGGGAATTCCGCGTACGGATCTATGATAATGAATAAAATGACGCATCGAGATATCAAATATATTCAGGGAGAGAACAAAACCTCTCTCAAAATCAATGAACCACGATTTCGAAAATTGGAGTGCCTGGACGAAGAAGAGGAATATTACGAAGTCGAAATGGCTAAGCAAAAAATCAAGCTGGACCTACCTATCCAAGTGGGATTCTTTATTCTGCAATACGCTAAACGAAGAATGTTGGAATTCTATTACGATTTCCTCGATTTATACGTGGAGAGACGTAATTTCGAATACCTAGAAATGGACACAGATTCGGCGTATATCGCACTCACCGGGAAAACGCTCAGAGACGTAATTAAACCGGACATGTTGCATAAGTATGACGAAGGTATATCGGGTTCGTGTCACGATGATAACTCGGAGGATCGCTGGTTCCCGAGGACTTGTTGTACGAAACACGCCGCTTTCGACAAACGAAAACCGGGATTATTTAAGCTGGAATACAGCGGAGACGAGATGATCGGGCTTTGCTCGAAAACCTACATCGTCCGAAAGGCGAAGGTGGTTAAACCATCCAATACCAGAATCGTCGGATACGGGCTACTGAGGAAAGCTATCAATCTGAAAAAGAAGTCACTCCCGAAATTTCGAAAAACGAATGAGTATAAAATCAGCTCCAAGGGATTACGAAAATGCAGCATTAAAGCGCCGATGTCTATTTATAGAAGGATACTCCGAAGCGGACGAGTAGGATCAGGCACGAACCGCGGATTCAGGGCTAGACACAACACCATATACACGTACACGCAGGAGAAGAGAGGTTTTTCATATTTTTATTGCAAAAGAGAGGTGCTGAGATGCGGGATACGCACGCGACCTTTAGATATTACATTAACTCCGGTACAAAAAGCCTGAAATGAAAGGGAGTATATTACTAGCGCGCAATAGGAGAGAGAGAGAATAGCTGGTAAATACGCCTCGAAAGAGCCAGTCCCAAGCCTGGAAAAAAAAAAAGTATGAGGGCCAGCCGCCGCCGCCCCCCGACCGACTTCGAGTCGCTATTCGGAGAAGATTTACGCGCGAACGATTTATTCGTATATAATTACGTAGCGAGTATTTATCCGTTTTGTGTTTAATAAAAAAAATAAAAAATAAAAAAAATATTTTGTTTTGTTTTTACTCCCCCTTTACCCCCCGGGGGCGGCGGCGGCTGGCCCTCATACTTTTTTTTTTTCCAGGCTTGGGACTGGCTCTTTCGAGGCGTATTTACCAGCTATTCTCTCTCTCTCCTATTGCGCGCTCGTAATATACTCCCTTTCATTTCAGGCTTTTTGTACCGGAGTTAATGTAATATCTAAAGGTCGCGTGCGTATCCCGCATCTCAGCACCTCTCTTTTGCAATAAAAATATGAAAAACCTCTCTTCTCCTGCGTGTACGTGTATATGGTGTTGTGTCTAGCCCTGAATCCGCGGTTCGTGCCTGATCCTACTCGTCCGCTTCGGAGTACCCTTCTATAAATAGACATCGGCGCTTTAATGCTGCATTTTCGTAATCCCTTGGAGCTGATTTTATATTCATTCGTTTTTCGAAATTTCGGGAGTGACTTCTTTTTCAGATTGATAGCTTTCCTCAGTAGCCCGTATCCGACGATTCTGGTATTGGATGGTTTAACCACCTTCGCCTTTCGGACGATGTAGGTTTTCGAGCAAAGCCCGATCATCTCGTCTCTGCTGTATTCCAGCTTAAATAATCCCGGTTTTCGTTTGTCGAAAGCGGCGTGTTTCGTACAACAAGTCCTCGGGAACCAGCGATCCTCCGAGTTATCATCGTGACACGAACCCGATATACCTTCGTCATACTTATGCAACATGTCCGGTTTAATTACGTCTCTGAGCGTTTTCCCGGTGAGTGCGATATACGCCGAATCTGTGTCCATTTCTAGGTATTCGAAATTACGTCTCTCCACGTATAAATCGAGGAAATCGTAATAGAATTCCAACATTCTTCGTTTAGCGTATTGCAGAATAAAGAATCCCACTTGGATAGGTAGGTCCAGCTTGATTTTTTGCTTAGCCATTTCGACTTCGTAATATTCCTCTTCTTCGTCCAGGCACTCCAATTTTCGAAATCGTGGTTCATTGATTTTGAGAGAGGTTTTGTTCTCTCCCTGAATATATTTGATATCTCGATGCGTCATTTTATTCATTATCATAGATCCGTACGCGGAATTCCCTATCACCTTCATCGTGTCGGCTATTATAGATTTATCGGGATGCAGGTCGCCCGTTCTCCTAGCGTCGCTGACCCGGTCTACGAACGATTAGAAACAGCGTTGGGACCGATACTCCACTACCTGGTAGATCTTCGTCACTACTATACCGTGCTGTAAATACCATTTCAGCAGAGGGCTCGCCAACAAAATTTGCCTGGCCTTCATACCTCCGACCAAGAGCCGTCGCGGCTTTTGCGAAAGATCGTGCTCCCGCACGTGATCTTGCATATGCTCGCCGATAGCGTCGAAGGGAATATCGGTGTTGCAGAAAATCGGGGACATTTCAGCGAAATATTCGCGAGGATCGAGTGCGGGTGTCGAGGGCAGCGAAGTCGGCCATTCGACGGGAACTTCTATATCGACCTCGATCATTCCGAACAGCTCGTCGTCTGTGATACCTTTCAAAATCTCTTCCTCGCTCACCCGTTGTCTGTGGCGACGGAAAAATTGAGGCCTCGTAGCGTTGATGAATTAGTATTTCGGCAGTATTCTTTATATTCGCATTCCCATATTTCTCTGACTTCGTAACCCAAACTTCGGAAATATTCGGTGGACTCGTTCGTTTTTTTAAATTTGGCTTCTCTAGTCTTCAACCATTTCTCGTTCGTTATATTACGGGTGACTGAACAACCCGAATGTCCGTGAAACCAACAGCCGTGGAATTGGAAGATAATGGCTCGACCGTGTTCGTCTTTAGCCGGTTGAAAACCGTCGACAGGAAACTTGCCGATTCGTACTTCGAAGCCGCTGTTCATTTTGTGTTGGATATCTAGACCTTCGTGACGCGTGAGCCAATCCATCCAATGGTAGGCGGATAAGAATTTATCTCGTAATTCGGGTTTGAATTCGTTCTCGGCCCTTCTTATAATATAAGCACCGACCGGCATCGCTTTCTCGAAGGAATTCAAATAAAGGGCGTTGGCGTCGAAACCCTGTACTGATTGACATAAATCGCTCCCGGCTCTGATAAACGTTTTTCCGCCGCAGTGATTTCTGGTAAAGATTATCGCGGGCCCTCCCGTGAGATTATCCTTCACCGTTTTGAACAAGGACGAATCGTTCTTTCCGAACAGCGCGAAGTTCGCGTCGTTTTCACGCGCGGCACGAAAGGCCAATTGCCTGGCGATTCCGGGTACTGATATAGCGGTTTTGAAGACGTCGATATTTTGATCGAAATAAAACGTTTGCAAACGTTCGACCGCATTCACGAAGGGTTTGACGTCTCTGTTGTTGTACCATATGAGAAAATCTTTAAAGGTCGCCATACCTTCGGTTTCCCACACGAGCTGACAGTAAGCGTAGTCGGCTTCGCTGATATTTGATTTTGACATCGAGTTGTAGAAGGCTTCGTGAGGCGGTAGTCGCTTCGCATTCAACTTGTCGATATCGTCAAAAAAGTCGTAGGGAAAGAATCCTTTCGTTTCTTTGACGTCGTACGCCTTGAGGAATTTTACGTAAGACGAACCCGGCGACAGGTAATGAGATATATCGAGGAATTTGAGTCGCTTAGAAGCTATACACATGTACAAGTTGTTCTTCTTGACCACGAAAACTCGCTCCTCGTCGTGTAAGTTCAAATGTCTGGCTAGGCAAATCTTAATCAAATTCAAGTCATAGTTTGATGAGTTAAATCCCAAGACGGGGACTTGAGACATATATTGAGAGAATTTGCCAAGTAAACTACTTAAGGTTGTGTGCTTCTTCCTCTTCTTCTTACCGCCGTCATCATCATCATCCTCATCATCATCATCATCATCATCATTCTCAGCCTTTATTTTCTCGTTAATTTCTTGCACCACCCAACCCCATTTATCCTCCGCCAACTCAGAGACGGTCGCGTATATCTCGTACATAGAAGCCACCATACATTCCACCAGAGTATTAGTGTCGGGTTCCACTATACAGAAAGGTTCGGTATGTCCTTCGATATTACTGCAGATAGACACGCTTACGGGTACGTGTCTCTGAATCCATTCCAGATTCTGACCGGGCGCGTCATTGTCCACCTTTTGAAGCAGCGACTCGTAATCGAAACAAATAAACCACGGGTATATTCGCTCGTTCTTCGGTACGTGTATGCCTTGTTGTTCCAACTGGACGAAGATGCTTTCGAAATCCTTGTAAAACCCACCGGGGTATACGAACTCCGTCTGGTTGACGCAAATTACTTGGTGTCGTCGTAAATTATAAGATTTCGGAAAGTGGCGATCGCAGTTCACGCATTGGTACTTGCTCGCATATTGAGGGAAATTCTTTATATACATCATGTGGTTTTCGTGAATATTGATGTATAGGGTTGTATCGTGCTTTCCCCTGGACGCGTACACTGATACGGCGAAACCTTCTTCGTTCAAACTGTAGGCCTCCAGGTTTAGATTGAACAACTTTTCGAGGTCGGGAAACTCTTCGAAGCATACTCCGTCGAATCGCTTGCCGATTGATTTATACTTTTTCCACTCGCTGAAATATTGCTTGGTCGCATTTTCCAGATTATAAAGTTTATATCCTTTGTGGAGCGCGATACAGCGAAAGGCGCATAGATTGTCGTTGTATCGTCGTCGGCCTCGTACCTCGTTGATTAGAGTGTGAATACTCATCTTTCGTGCCAGATAATCTGGGACGTCCCCTCTTCCTACAGGGATAGTTCAAGCCGAAAACCTCGAAATTTACGTTGGTTATTAACACCGGGACCCAGGCGGTGTCCGGTCTGGATTTCAGCAGAACCGCGGTCATATCCATTTCACTCAATGTGGATTTCAACTTTCTGATATCCGCCCTCCTGGAAAGGTACACCGGTGTATCAAATACGGCGCTGTTCTTATATGGGGCGTAGTAGCGGTATCTGCCATTTTCTTTGTTCTTCAATATTACTCCGAACATTAGGTTTAGACGCATAGCGCTTTTCTTGTCCTTATATATTTTTCTTATACAAGTGATCAATGTTTTTATAGTGACCTCGTTGCTTAGTGGGAAATTGTATAAGTTATATATCGCTCCTTTCTTGTGTTGTTGTAATATCGTGTCCCTATTGGCTAAATACACTTCTTCTAAATCAGAATCATTCGCTCCGGTGTTATCTCGCCAAGGCGGTTGCTCGTTTGCCCACGGTGTTTTCTGTATACCACCTCCGGTTTGAAAGTGTATATTTTTTCTGTGCAGATATAACTCGTGTCGATCTGGGAATTTTTCGGTGCATTGACGACAGCAATAACAATTTATTGATACTTTTCTTTTAGGGCGTTTGGCCTCTACGGAATAAGTTATATCGCTACGTTTTCTTTTCTGTTGTCGTTGATGAGTGTCGTCATGTTGTCTGAGTCCCCCCGCCGTAGAACACCTCATTTGACAAACGTCACACACGTGGTCGGTACCGACGCATACCCGTTCGTGTCTCTTCTTGTTGCTTTTATCTTCGAAAGACTTGGAACATATTGAACACGAATACGAGATACGGGCGGAAGTACCCGGGCATACCTTCTCGTGTTTCACCATATCGCTTCTGTATTTGTATACTTTACTACATTTTGAGCATGGATATTGAACGCCGTCGTGTTGTACACGTACGTGTACAGAGAGGTTTTTCTTCTCGGTATACACTTTGTCACACTGATCACAGGCGAATATAGTCTCCTGAAAATAATAAAAACAAAATAATCATACTGCGTTGTGTATATATATATATATATATATATATATGTAGGTAGCTATTTGGTATATAATTACATAATAGCTATCCCACATACAGCAAACGTTTTTTTATTTTTTTATTTTTTGCCTTTAAACATATATAATACGTACCTTGTCATAATGCAACACACTTCCGCAGGTCTTCTCGTGTTTCACGCTATCGCTTCTGTATTTGAACAGTTTACCGCATTTTGAACACGGGTATTGAATACCGCCGTGTTGCGCCCGTGAGTGGCGAGAGAGGGTTTTCTTCTCAGTATACACCTTGTCACACTGACTGCAGGCGAATTCACTGGGAGTAACCTTCAAATAGAAGTAAATAAATAATTGACTTCCACAGATTTTGTTTCCCCTATAATTAGAAAATTTATTTAGGTATAATAAATAAAACTATACATACAAAGATAATACTCACGGAATACGTTTGGCAGATATTATCCAATGTAAATCTTCATGATTAATCTTGTCGACATTTGATTGGCAAATATATTCGCACTTCGGACATTTTTCTTGATATCTGTTTGTGTTTGATATAATAGAAGATAATAGTGGTGGTGGTGGTGATGGTACATTGTCGCGGTTGATTTCCTAAAAGGGAATAAAAGGAGTAAGAAGAAGAAGGAAAAAAAAAAACGAAAAAAACAATTTGATATAGGGCAGTAATATAACCCCAATGTTTAGCATTTGGAAATAGTGTTATAACATTTCATTTCTTTAAATAATTCAAAATATATACATACAATTTTGATAAAAATTGCTGCGTTGTAGTCGATACGTGGAGATGAGTAATTTGATATATCACATGACTATATTGTTGAGAGAGAAAAAAAATTTGAAAAAAATTTAATTTTTTTTTTTTTTTTGAAAACCAAATTTTTTTTTTTGAAAGAACAAATTTTTGAAGAAATAAAAACATTTTGAATTTTTTTTTTTTTAAACAATTTTTTTTTTTTGGTTTGTTTGTTAAATTATGCATACCATTGTGTTATTTGCGTTTAGAAATTCCGCCCGTTGACAATAAAGCTCGTATTTCTGTCGTCCGATTTTCCAACCTCTGTAGTGTTAGTTTACCTGTATAGGAAAGTAGACTAAACCCGTTATAATATATATATATATTGGCTCCCGACATACATACACAAGGATTATTAAGACTAACATAGATCAGAGCATACATACGCCAATTACCTGGCAGTATTTCCTGGCAATTATCTGGGTGCTCGACTTATTGGTCCGTGCCAACATTTTTTGGCATTGCGCCTCACTCTACAATATATTAGCTGGGATACGTACACAGTGATAATTAAGACTAAAATAGACCGGAGCATACATAAGCTGTTGCCTGGTAATATTTCCATCGCAATTATATAGGTGTTAGACTTATGGGTGTGTGCCAACATTTTCTCTGTTCACTATATATATATAATCACAATTCATAACCTTCTGGCACGCGCACTATAGAGGTATCTGTATGTATAGTAATAAGCGATGAGGATTCCTCTGATCTTGCTGCCACATTGCAACACATCTGTAGTATATTCTATTTCTAGTAGAGGATTTAGTGCCCTATTACTTCGGACAGCTTGCCATATACATATAGATTTACTGCACCTTGTACTTCTAGTGAGAGCTTACCAGGAACTTCTGACAGATATCTACTACTAATAAAAGCTTGCCATTAACGTCCAGTAGCTTTAATTATACTATTGATACCTTGCCTTCCACTTATAACGCCCTACCTAGTACTACCGAGAAAGAAAAAAGGTCAAACAAGCAGGACCCGCAAAAGGCGATATGACAAGTCTTCTTCTACTTCTAATTCTAAAACTTATTCAACTCGGCTCTGACTCTGAAGAATATTGAAACCCTAACTCTGCAGAGGGAGCTGGAGTATTGGGGATTAAAATTTGGTGTGACCACACAAGCTGTTCGAAACTTATTACTAGAGTTATCTTTGTGGGTGAAAGAGGTCAGTTATCCATACTCGTGTGTATTTATAAGTTTGTACCCCCCCAATAAGATTGTAACAGTGGTTTGAAGTATATATTCTCAAAACTATGATTTAACAAGACTTCTGGAAATAAAGACAATTGAATAAATATAAATATACATACCTGGTTTTGTGTTTATCCTTAATAGAATGCTTCCTGATTTAAAATAATTGTGATCCAACTTTTATCAAATAAAACTAAATAACTATATATTAGAATATATATAGTTGGAAATATATTCCCGTTATTGTGTAACAGTAACCGTTCAACGTTTATATACTGAGCCTTTCATATATACCCGCCCTCTTTATTGGCGTCAGACCAAACGAAACGGGCGTCAGTGATATAGCTTCAGCCGGTTACAGTATTTGTTCTCGTGAGCTGAACATCTTTATAGTCCTATACTAGCCCATTAACTCGCACAAACCGATACACACACACACACTCTAAACGGAATTGTTTTTACTCAAAATAGAAACGTCAGCTAATTAACGGATACCTCGCGTTTTATAGTCTATCTCTGTGACTACTAATTAACAATTATTTACCAGGTGCTGTAGTACAAACCCTACCGCGTTTATCGTTCAGTTATACCCTACCCCATTAAAACCTTGGCTCCGTGCCCCGCCGATTTGTTGTGGAAATATTTTTTTTTTACATACACGTGACGCGCTATTCTCGTGATAACCTTCGTCGATTTGTTTGCACGGGACCTAGACGTACGCGCTATTATGGTGATAACCTTCGCCGATTCGTTATATATAACTTAGACATACACGCCCCCCGATCACGCGCTGTTCTCGTGATAACCGTCGCTCACTTGTTGCGGAAATATTTTATTCGTCCTTGACCTAGTGGTACCCGCCACGATTATTATGGCGATAACCTTCACCGATATATACACCCACGCGGCGTGACCTATATTCCCTGATGGCACAGGAACAGGCGCTTAGGGTTTAGGCAGTCAAATGGTATACTAGAAAACTCTTCCTATACTACTCCCAACACAATATAGCAACACACATGAAATCAAGATGACGATACAAACGTATTTACATGGTGATAAGTTTTGATGTACGTAATATGTATTGCCTTCCAGAGATGATCGGGCTAGATCTAGGTTGGCTACTGGCCGTGGAAATTTGTGTTTAAGGACGATTTGAAGTATTTGGTACGATTGGCGCGAGTGTTAATATAATTAGCTATTGTTAGTATTTGTATTATGGCGGTAGAAACAATGAAACACTTGTATTCGATTTTTGGTTACTGTTGTGCTCAGGAAGGCAATACAGATAACTAATCAGAACGAAATGTTCGAATGTGAGGTTTGTCCATATGTGAGGTGACTGCCACGTAACAAATTTTAATTCCGGAAGCAATTTTAAGTGGATTCGGAAGTAAAACAAATAAGACCATTTAGGGATCAAAACGCTTGGTCGCTGCAATATATTGCTGTGTGATGAGAAATAATTTCTTATTTTTTTGGGACGAGACATCGGGTATTCCACACATGAGTTCAGCAGTATCGGTTATTGCGATATTTTCACGGGTCATTTTCACTAGAAATTCGGAGCGCTCTCTTTGGTACAATGGGCACATGAAGAAATAGTGATAGGCGTCCTCATATCGATTTCCACAGGGACATGCGGGGCTATCAGCGATGAAATTGTTGAACATATCAGATCGGAGTTCACTACAGAAATTACGTATGCGGCAATGAACAATGTTGTATTTTCTGCGTCCAACGTAGAAATGTTGAGGGGGACTGAGCGTGGGATATATCAGGTTCAAGTCGGTTTTAAAGGTAGAAAATTGGTCCGCGTCGGTGATTAATTTGGGAAGTTTATTCCATTCTAAGACTATCACTGGGAAAAATGATTGTTTGAAGTGTTCAGTGTTGCTATAGTATGAATAAAATTTACTGGGACGACGCCAATTATAATCTGCAACTTCATGTGCTCCGGGGGGAAGTATGGTGGATAGATAGGAAGGTGCTAAATTATTAACTATTTTATAGAGTGCCTGCAATTTATGTATTTGACGTCTTTTGTATAGTGAAGGCCAGCCAACTTCCTGTAGTACCATATTGTCCGAAGCAGAACGGGTGATACCACTGACTATACGCCCAGCGTCGATATGAAGCCGGTCAAGCTTCTCTAACAATTAATCCGAAGCATTGTCCCACACTGCATCCGAGTAATCAAATAGGGGTAATATATATGTTTTGTAAATAATTTCAATGGTTTTCCTGCCAAGTTGATATTTAAGCCGTCGGAGTTGAGATAGGCGCGAGCCTTCAATATGGGCGTTCCATTTGAGATTTGATTGGAGTTCCAGACCTAAATGTTTATGCTTGTCCACGAAGTCAATTGAGTTTCCTACAAAATTTAGGTTCGGTTTCTCTGTTGAGGGCGCAACTAATGAAAAGGACATGCCAACTGTTTTAGTTGGGTTAAAGCTGACCAGCCAGTTTATGAACCACGCTGTAATTTTGTCTAAGTCGCTATTCATAGTATGTTCAAGTATATTTTGATCAAAGTGGCTGCTCGTGGGGCAGGTGTCATCCGCATACATTCTCGTTACAGATTCAATACCGTCGGCTAAATCATTTATATAGACAAGGAACAAAAATGGTCCCAGGATTAACCCCTGTGGCACTCCTGCTGTGATGATCTCATATTTTGAAAATGTATCATTGATTAGGACTCTTTGTGTCCGGTTATCTAGATAGTCTTCTATCCAATGCAATATGTTTCCTTCTAATCCGTAAGCATTCAATTTATGAATCAGTCCCCTATGCCAAACCCTTTCAAAAGCTTTGGATATATCACAGAATATAGAACATGTAAATAGTCCTTTGTCAAGGGATTGGCACAGGTTGTGATATAAGTCTAATAGCTGGTATGTTGTACTGTGACCTGAGAGAAAACCGGATTGATGGAAATACAAGAGTTCATTTTCGGTGAAAAATTTACTAATCTGTTTCAGAACCATTTTCTCAAAGATTTTGGCTACACAAGGTAGAAGTGAAATTGGTCGGTAATTTTTAGCATCAGCGGGATCATCTTTTTTGAAAATCGGGATCACGTTTGCGGATTTCCAGGACTCGGGGAATTTCTCTGTATTGATAGATTTCCTGAATAGAAGGACGAGTGGGTGGGCTATTGATTTTGCTGTTTCGCGGAGCATTCTAACACTAATCCCATCGTGCCCATGGGCTTTGTTAAGTTTAAAAGATTTTATGGCTAACTCAACTTCGGATTCTGTGAAAACCAAATCTGGCATAGTGTTTGCGCTGCGTTTCGGAAAGTTAGGCAGATTATGATTCGCGTCATTAATGGTAGAATTCGAAATGAAGCTGCCTTTTCGATGTCATCGATTGCATATGAGATATTGTTCGCCGAGATAGTGCCGGATGAGCTGAATAGTGGGGGGATGTTTTTTGCTCGTTTCTTTTGTAGAAGGTAATGTATTATTCGCCAAAAGTCTCGGGGGTTAGATGCTTCACTTATTCTTTCTTCAACATTTTCTTCAAATTTGATTTTCGCGTGCTTCTTCATATTATTGACTTTGTTTCTTATGTTTTTATATTTTCTCCAGACTTCGGGGTATCCTGTTTTTATGGCTTTTTTCCTAACTCTGTCACGTTTTCGTATTTCAAAACGAATGTCCGAATTGAACCAGATTTTATCAGAGGTTCTTACTGTAACTTTCGATTGTGGAATTGTTTTCGTCATTATGGATAGAAATTCTAGTTTAAAGTTATTGGCAGCTATATGCTCACATCAGAAGCACGCGTTATGAACTCATTCCAGTCGATTTGGGCAAGAAGGCTATTAGCATGGGAAAAGTTACCTTTTCTGTAGTTCCACACATTTCTTATAAAAGACGCTGCGGTCTTGTTTTCAAATGATAATGTAGCATAAACACCTAGGTGGTCTGAAACTCCGAGATCTAGGACATCGGCGTCTATTACACGGAGAGAGTTTTATGTGATAATTGGGTCAAGCAATGTACTTGAATTAGCGGTAACTCTCGTTGGGACCTTTATAGCATTTTTCATGCTGAAACCATCCGTTATATTTTTCAATTTCGATGAACTATTCATGAAATTGGAGTTAAAATCTCCAGTGATGACTACATATTCTGAGATTTCGAGAGCGGTTGCAATTGAGGATTCCAGGAGTGTCCAATAGTTTTGAGAGCAGAATTGATCAGATCTATACGATACTCCAAGAATAATTCGAGTTTTCTTTGAGTGGATTTCGAACCAGAGGCAGGAAGAGTCAAATTCTAATTCGGGCTTACGATTAAATATTAGGTGATCGGCGAACATTACACATATACCGCCACCCTTTGAATCACGGTCTTTGCGAATTGGGGTACAAAATCCATCCAGTTCTAGTTGGTCTGAATGATAAGATGGATCAAGATGGGTTTCTGTGAAACATAAAATGTCAAATTCGTTAATAAAGTCTGCAATCTTTTCAAGTTTATTTCGGATACTCCTTACGTAGTTTTGACGATGTTTTCTATTCAGTGGTATGGTCGATTTCTTTGAAATTTTCGGCGAAGTTAGTAGAATGCTACATTCACCAGGTTGGCATAACGCCTGAATACTATCTTATCAGTTTCACGAACTCGAATAATATGTCTTTAATGAAGCCGAACATATATATCCGTCTCAGTCGGTGATCTAAACTTGATTGCACGGGTTAATATTTGTAATATGTCTCACATTGGACGCGAATGATGGGCGAATCTCCGTCGACCTAGTCCCTGATAATTTCCGGGGTCGTGTCTGCTGTTTCCGGCCGAAGTGACGCCATGGTCGCCCAGACGGCTTAAGAAGGCGCTTATGGTGCCTTGCCAAATGTCACAGGTTCTCGGACATGGTGGCCACTCATTAACGGATATTAAAATAGTTTTGCGTAAGATTCGCGATGCGCGTGTACACATACTACACATTAACCTACACAGTGTGTACTTGTTCCATGTCAGTCTAGACGATTGAGGAGGACCGATTCTCGTTACACGACGCAGAGGTTACCCAATGAGTAAAAGTGCACTGTTCAATTTTGTTTCTCTGCCGAGTGTGATTCTGGGTGACGTGTGCATCAATTTCTTAGTGGGTATGATGTTCTCGCCCTTGAGCATTTTCTAGAATCCAAGATGGCGTCCAACGTGACTTCCGTACATATAAATAATTTCGAACAAATAACATTTGTACTGTAATTGCTTGTGAATATACAATATCTGCATGTTAATACAGGCTACGGCAGATGGTGATGTAATTGCATGTTATTTAAGCAGTTAATTCTCATAATTATGTGCCTGTTATATAACACATATGGGTTTGTATTCAAACACGTGAGGTTATTTTGAAAATCGGGTAGTTTATTTGGCAGCGGCTGAAAGCACAACGCACGTTCGCTACCGTTTAACGGACTGATTCTTTCTGTGGAAATAGTGTCGAAGATATTTCAGGGTTAATGGACGAGCTACTGGACATTCGTAAACTATACATGATCGAGGCCGCAAGCCGAGAGAGATATCTTTATTACCTCCAAGTATAGGAGAGATCGATATACATGACATATAATTACAGTTGGATTAAAGTGGGCTCCCCTGGTCAGAGCGGTGGGCCGTTATGTACAAGTATGGAGAGGTGTTGGAAACCACGAGAGTGAAGCATATATGCACTTGAATGTTCACTACAGCTTTTGTTGCAGGAAAATCCGATTTGTCCAATAGATATGAAAGTTAGTCGTTACAACATGCGTGGGTGTTGAGAAGATAATTACAATGGACGTGACACGGGTTCCTGTACGCCATTCCTGATCATTGTGCTGAGAACGTACAGGAACTTCGCAGAATATAGTACTAGTTAATTCTTGAGGCAGTGGGATATGTGTTCTGTTAGGGTTTCCAGAGAACTTCCGAGGAGGGTTGCTACCAAGTCATCTTTGGCTAACGACGTAAGGTAAAAATATTCGGGTATGCCGAAACGAGAGATAATCCCTTCCCAAAAAGAGTTTCTGATGATGAGAGCGGCTGGAGAAGAGCATAAGAACAGGGCGTGGTCGATTTCGTTCGAGTACACTTCGTTGCAGAGATGACACACTAAATTGTTGGCATAAGCTGTCCTGTTGAGAAGCAGTACTAAGTTTTCGAGATATTTCGACATGTAAGCGTTTCCATGGAGAAGTTTCCAGACTGTCCAGTTTGATAGGGGATTGGGGTGAACTTTCCACAGAATTCGCAAGGATGGATCGGACGAAACTTTGGTCTGCCACGAGGAAATGGACGTTCCCCTGACAGCAGACTGCTGCCTTCACAAGAGTTATCCACGTTGACCGTTTTGGGAAGACTCCATGGTCCAGGTAGTCGTTCAAATAGTCCAAAAGATCGTATTTGGCTAATATGGAGAACATTTCCTGGACAAAACCACTGGAGCGATTGTATAGTCTGTACATGTATGCTTTCAGGAGAAACAGTCGTAATGGTAATTTATGGTCGAACGGTAGATTGATAAGACGTCCCAGTAAGCAAAGTTTTTTTTATATGCAGTTGATATTCAATTGGTAGAAATCCAAGAAGACCTAGCGATAGCCTAGTTGACGCTCATGTGGACTTCGTCGTGAACACAATCGCATGTGGACTTCGTCGTGAATACCACGCGGTACAACTGGGTTCGCAAATAAACCTCGATGTATACGCAAACATAATAAAATATTCGTATTGGGCTGAACATGGCGTAGTATAAATACGTAATATATACTGTCGAAACAATGTAATCTTTTATTTTGGTCACGTATGCATATAAATATATGTTTGAATCGAACAATGCATTCATATTGTCAGGATATTGTTGTGTCCAGAAGAAGAACAGTAACAATTACTGCTGACGTTATAGGTTCCATGTTGTATATACTCCGGTATCCAAATAAGAAGCACGCCTCTACTGCATGAGAAGTAATTGATTTACATGGGGTTCTTAAGCACTGTGCATGTGTTTAGTCTTGTGGGTGTAGCGGAGAACTATTTCTCGGTTAGAGGTCTTCATTTTGGAGCTCATAGTTCTTACATTTTGAGTCATGGACGTTCTAGATTACGATTGTCGACCAATGTGGTATAAAGTATGGTATAAAGTGCCCATTTGGAGAAATTGAAGGTCTAGGTTGAACAAAATAGCTGGGTTTTTTAAAACTGCGTGTGTTATTGGACAACTGGAGGATACTTCTCGTCTCTTTATTTTCAAGTATGTGGACGGTATTACACACAGACGCCACTTATGAACCAGCGGCCCACACACACACACACACACACACACACATATATATATATATATATATATATATATATATATATATATATATATATATATATATATATATATATATATATATATATATATATATATATATATATATATATATATATACTATTGACTGCATCTCGTTTTTGGTTGTTTGTGATGTCTTTCATACAGGTTTGTGGTTATCAGAGCCCATGGCTTCTTACAGGCCCCTCTGCTGCATGTGACCTCCTACTTTTCTAAATTATCTATATCTTTTATATATCGGAGAATTGTGAATTGTGAAGGCAATTATTGAAAAATTTCCTGATACTCATTTGTTTATTAATATCTGTCGTGGTTCGGGTGATCAAATTGACAACCTTTTTCAGCTGCCCTGTCAGCAGCCAACTCAAAAATGTCAAAAAAAATAATATGTTTAGTTCGAACACATTTCGTTGTTTCGTTGCCAAATGTTTTTGCAAAATGTACAAATTGGTTAAGGGTATAAATGTTACTACTTAGAGTTGTTGCTTTCCATGAACTATATTGGGTGGCAGTCAAAGTATACGTGTTGTGCGAGGGGATTCCACACTTAAATAGTGTTTCTGATTGTTTTGATGTGGTAAAAAGTAAAGAGCTTTTGTGTGAAAACTTAGGAACAGTTAACATTACTCCTATCAATTCTCTTGATCTTTACAGAGAATATAGTTTCCATATGATTATTTTGTTATATTTTCGTTAGTTTTCTACCTATTTGAACCACCGGATCGTGACTGGGCTCAGTTTGAGTCTCTAATACAATGTGCCACGTTAATTAATATTTCCAGCTGTAACTTTCTTTTCAATGTTGCCAATACATGCTGATTTCGTATGTCCATGCTTCATATGTTCAATATTCCCGGTTCAAACTCTCTAAAGTTTTCTTGTGAAGTTTTAGCCTCCCCATGCAGACCTTGATACACACACCCTCTGATAATGTTTGAGTCATCTCTCTGTACGTGTATATTTGCATTTTCTTGTCTCTTATTTGCGTTGCTAATTGGTACAGTTTCCACATTCACATATTTCGTTGGAGTGTAGACCGCAGTGCAATGATGCAGATCACAAATAAACGAGCACAATTCTTCGGCCCAAAGATAGGTATGAATATGGAATATACACGCACGGTTTTAACAATAGAGGTGTGCTATAAATATATATAATATGTTCTGCTACGCTTGTGAAAAAATAGTAATTTTGGCAACATACAACGTGTATAACCGAAATCTTACGCATGTCAAGTCTGACATTCTGGAACGTGAAACCCATGCATTCCAGGGAAAACTTGTTCCATACAATAATTGCAGCAATATCATCGCGTCAGAACAAAATTATTCTATCTCCATATTTTCACTTTTGTAGGAAATCGAGTATAAAGTTTTGAAACCCCCCCCCCCCCCAACATCCCCCGCGGTTCACATGTTCTCGTTATGTTTTGGAAGATAGTACACAGCGGTTATGATAGCTGGTGTAAAAATACTATTATATGACGAGTTTCGAGACAAAAAATATGACACCTTGGGTGTAATCACGAAAAAACACTTTGGAGATAGAACAATATGTGTAAAATTTTCTATTTTTATTCCGTGCTATAGTATTTTTCGTGTTTTTCAATCATATAAACGTGCAAAAATCCCAAATCACTCCATTTTCTGTGTCATTTTAACCAAATAATTATCCTCGAAATAAGATGTTCACACCTAGGACTGAGAATGCATTATTTCCATCTAGTCACTTCGCAGGCACTCTGCCAAGTTCGGGTTCCATTGCTTTCGATTGAAGGTCAGAGATACCACATTTTAGCACTGAAATTTATATAATCACGTGGTACAAAATAAATAGATTCATTGGTCCACATTGGAGATAGAACAATATAGCACTGTCAAATAGTGAGTTTTTGAGTTGGAACAGATTTACACATCCTCTCATTCAAATTTGGTATAAGTTAGACACGATATCTGTGATTTCCAGACAGGAAATCCCACACCGAATCTAAAGATACCAATATCTCATTTTCCCGCCAAAATTGAGATAGAACAGTTTAGTTCTGACGCGCTACGATATGCTAATACATACATATATTTCTGTAGTTATAGTTTGAGCCGTATAATATGAAATATTTGTACTGTAGCTTACATGTTTCATCTACTTGCCGGATCTTACAAGTATGTGTGGTAGGTCCGAAACGTAAATTTATACATGGACGTTTCCGAAGGTACATGTATATATATATTACATTTTGTTTCAAATTTTAATCTCCTAAATCCATGTACTACGTGCATGCAATGAAAAATGCACGCGTCCGGTTATGTTATTCTATTACTAAACATACACTTTCGAGCATATTTCGTATATGGTGGGGACTGTCCACATATTTTTCTTTTATTCAATTTTCTTTTTCGTTGGCACGCAACATACAATGACGTATGTATACAGCGAAGGACGGATAACTCTATAAGAAATCCTATTGCTCAATGCATATCGGGGTTGTCTCGCTTGGCTGTAATGACCCTGAACCAATTTTTAACAGACAGTACTGTTTCCTGAAACTCTGAGCAACATTGACTTACATTGTGTTATTTTGCCGTTAATGCGTGTGCTATAATAGGCCTATATATAGTTGTATTATACGTACTAACACCATGGTAGCATTGTATATTGCACTATGGCATTCTATAGCTACCATGCTATGCAGTTATCAAATAACATGGTATTGTGCTACCATTATTGTGATATTGAGCAACCTTTTCTGCTCTATATATATAAAAGAGTAGGACCTGTCTCTTCGGATTTGTCTCGCAGACTTCTAGACCGATTTTAACCAAATTTGGTGTGGTGACTCCGGGTACTCTGGTGGAGGTTATAACGGCGTTACGTTTTAAAAATTTAGATTTAAAAAAATGGAATTAAATAAATAAAAAAAACCACACAAATTGAAATAAGCTCACGAAGGGCCTATTTCAGAATCAAATAAATGTGAATATTTAGGTTCAATATGAACCTATTTGCAGACCAGCTGTAAGCTATTTATATATGTGTTTTCGCTGTGACCCGCGCCATTCAACAGAATAACGGCCATAAGTCCACTATGGGCTTGGATTATTTCAATATCAAATAAGTCGAATATGAACCTATGTGAATATTTAGGTCCAAATGTGCGCAAAGCGCACACATGGGCCATAGGCCCCTAACGCACACATGGGCCATTTGTGCAGGGACCACAGGCTCCTCGACGCTAAATAAAGGCTCCCGTTTACCATAACTATAGTTATATTACTAATGTTTAACATAGCTAACATAACAACATGATAATAAAATTCCTTATAAAAACACTATCATATAGTGCTATCAATATTATGGTTCAGTATGGTATTACCTCATTTCATTCAAAATCACAGGATGTGTTATTACAGGCCACATAACATTAATACTAATGAATGTAGAGCTCATGCGTTTTTCACAAAATCCATACCTCTAACTGGAACCAACCCATATAAAAAGCAACAGGCATACCATCGTAATTTACCATGGTACTAATACGGGCGATAACTCTATTTCACAATGGCACATTACGCAGATGAGGCGTTTCCTGTCTTTATTTCTGAGAAGAAAATCATATTTTTTTCATTAATCAGTGCAAAACAATTGTATCCGGTGTCATACTAAAAACAGAATGGGTAACAGAATGGGACAAGAATAGTGTAATAACTATAAGTAGGCTGAGTCATGAAGATTTTAACACCTTAGGTAATCACACCTCCAATCTGTTGTCTCAAATGTTAAAGCTTCTAACCGAAATACCACGGTAAACTTTACCATGGTGAAGGCATTGTATATTTTACCATGGTAAAAATACCATGGTAAGTTTCACAGTAAATGTTACCATGCTGCCAAAATACCACGATAAACTTCACCATGGTGAAAGCGTGCTACAATTTACCATGGTAAAATATACCATGGTAAGTTGCACAGTAAGTAAATTTTACCATGCGGCCAAAATACCATGGTGAACTTTTGTATATGGCAGATCACCAACATCGCGATCTTGATGTCCGACACTTGTTACAAAATTTCTCCTGTCAATTACTTCCAGCTGTATAAACATTCCCTTATTAAAGTTTCCCATGTTTTTCTATAGTATATTTATGGTAGCCTATATATGTTTGTTGTATTTGCATATATACTATATGTTTTGGTTTACCATAATGTTGATTGTATAGTCAATGTCAATGTGGGTGCGTGGATATAATTATATACTATAGTAAAACCACGGTTTAACTACTGTGACATGGAACATGCATGATAATAATATGGTTTTAATTCATCATGTAGGCATAATTATACTTTGGCCATGGATTAGATATCGTAAAACCATTTTTCACAGCAAGTGAATGCATAGTTTATGATAACACAAATATAGAACATTGTCACAAGCTTCTCAACGTCTAGCTGTCACCACCGGCTATATAATACACATAAATTAGCCCTTGTAGTGAAGCTTGAATTTTGTGGTGTGACTTGAAAAATGGCAGTATTTTTTAGTGCCGTTCTGAACACAAAATTTAAATTCGAATTCCCTTTTGCATAAAAAAGTTCCCCCAAATGTAAATCATTCATATCCAGAGTCATTCTCAATGACTCGGCCATTTCTGCTTCGCTATAGGAAATAACCTCTTCCATAAATAGACACATATATGCCGGACTATTTCAATCACGTGAGGGATCATGTACATATATTATCGGGACATACGTCTGTTGACTGCATGGGGGACTCGTCTGTTATTAAAGATGCATAATCCGAATTATCGCTCGAAAGTTACTATTTCCTTGGCTTCTGGGGTAAAAAATATTTTATTCGAGTTGAGGAACCCACCCATCATAGCTCATAATGGTCAGATATCGATTTTTGAAATATATTATTTTTCACCACCAATAATTTTAAGTGGCCCAGTAAAAGTCGAAGAGGAAATGGTCTCGGACCGAATTGCGGATGAAGATGGATAAATCTAAAATCAAGTGGCTTTTTGTGTCAGATATTTGACAAACTGGCACAATTTCGTTGAATAAAATGTTGATAAATAACAGGTTTTGTGCAATTTTATAGTATAGTTGACTGTGGTTAGCATTATTTTGGGGCAATTAATCGATTCTGATAACTGAAGCGGCATTTCAACAAATGTTGTTGTTGTTGTTGGAATCTGATAATATGGGGAACATCGAATCGGATTGGGTACCTTTAAACGTGAACTAATTATTGCTATGTATTACTATTTATCACTGCTTGGTCAAGTTTGGTACTGCCCATGGCAGTCTCTTTGAAAGGGTGACATAAATCCTAACAGATTTACGTCCCTATATCTGTGTTCTGTGATTCAGTTTTCATTTTCTAGGACGTACGTTGCGGCTTTCGCAAGATGAGGAAATAAATCAATTCCAAATATGGAGTGCATGATGTCTGGCAAAGTAATTAAACGCTTGTGGGAATCGTATTTCGTAGTAATTATAAAAACAACAAAATGCGAAAGAATAATCTGTAATAAATATCGTTGACTGATAAAAACTCGAAGATGAATTCTACTGGATTGCGATGGGTATAATGAATTATGAATATGTCGCCTGTATTATGTATTATATAACATTTGTGTTCGCTATATATCGTGGAAATATTATCAAAATGTCCTTGACCTCCGATCTCGCAATTAAAATGTAGCCAACCACGAAGCAGACAGTGCACTGCCATGTCGCGAATACATTCTTCTCCAGCCACAGCTATGCGCCAACCAGTCAAGATGAACGCCTTATTACCAGTGCCGTGTATTGTGGCATTGCGCGAATATGGCGTCTATTTGTGGAAGAGGTTATTTCCTAGCGAATCAGAAATGGCCGACTCGTTTAGAATGGTCCAGGATACCATTATGCTTTTATAGGGGACGTCGGGTTATCCCCGGGCGAGTTCGCCAGAGTCAAAAGGGGCGGAATCGCTAACCGTGAAACGAAATACTAATTAATTTGCTCGTAAACTAACCACCATGCAAACTAACCAACAAGCAATCTTATTTCAATTCCATATTATATATGGGGCTTTTGAATATTCATGAATTCCATATATGGAATGCTACTCCAGAACTTTGACCTGTAGCACTAGAAAAACGGAACGGGGCTGGATGGATCCAATATGGCCGCGACTCCATGACGAGGCTCACCAGATAGATCTCAACCTAACGTCTTTATTATCAACGCTCTATAACATTCACTATTTTGCGTGACCCAAGTTTTAAAGGGAGTGAAGTTCGCACTTCCGGGAAAATGAGAAGCCGGTCAAAAACATAATTTTTCTCCTTATAATCATAAAAATAAGAACGATGTCGAATTTAGTATGCATTAGACCGTGCATATCATTTAGATACATCCATACAGTTGTGCCTCGGCAGCTGTCAATGCTATCATCTGCACAACCGAATAATATTTCGGAAAAACCGGCGTTTTGTTGCGCGATTGGGAAAAGTGCGAACACGTCAAAAACTGTTGTTTCTTCCTCCACTGCGGTTCGATTTCATTTACATCGATTAGAATTAGTGCGTTTGAATAGTGACAGTTCTCAGGAGAAGTCATTGGCTAAGAAACGAGAGAATCCATATGCAGGGCTTACTCTTGGTCAAAAGGGTAAATTATCGGGTATCCAGCTAACTGGGACCTTGGCTAACTGGGACCTTGGCTAACTGGGACCTCAAGTCAGGCTAACTGTAGACCCAGTTGAGTCACATACATGATATACACATGTATGAGACTCAGATTGGGTCAGTAGTGGCCAAATCTGATGCTCATACCTTTTCTAATTACAGGCGACAAAGGACTCCTGGTCGCAGATTCTGCTTGGTTCTCTTATTATGGTGACAATAAAGACAAGATTCCACCAAAAGTTCCGAAATCCGCGCCTTCATGAGCTAAAATAAAGACTTTTGTCATTTGTGCAAAAGAAATTGTTGTCTGTCTGTTTACGGAAGCGATATTTCACCACATGTTAATGCTGTTTGTCATGCGCAGTTCAATGTTTCATGATGGTCAATAAAACGTGTACTCCACCCCGAAGACGACTGTTGGAAATGTGTACTTGGAAGATATTATGGAAAAACTAAATTCTTTTGCTAAATGTTATGCTACTATGCCAATATATTACATATGTAATAAAAATATTACCGAAAAATTATCAACATATACTTTTTAATAGAATTGTTGCATCGAAAATATACTATTTAAAAAGTGTACTCCAAGCCAGAATGAGAAAAAGTGTAGCCGAGTTAGATCATGCTTTATTACCCACTTCTACAAAATGTTGTATTATACTTTCAACAAGTTGTAGAAATATATTGGTGATATGAAGTAATTATTTTATTCAGTGAAACATAATCAGTTCTCACATTTGTCATGGTGTCAAAAAATGACATACTCCGGCCCTGACGCCGACTCGGGGAAATTGTGTGTATACCGGTACCGGTACTCGGAAGATATATGGTATAATTGCATCACTATACGGTATATATACTTATACCATTGTTAACTTCATTAAAAGTTGAACAAAACAATCATTCTCCTATTATAATAAAGTGTACATCGAAATAGCATTAAAAAGTGTAGGCCTACTGCCCTACTCCGGATCCGACTCATACATTTGGCCAATATCGGGTTTTTTTTTTTCATTCAGTGTCTATTTGTTCAGTTTAATTACGGTACCTACTCTCGTCCTGTATCTGGGATTGGGATAAGCAGACTTCATGGTAGCCGTTTTGTTATAGTTTTCTTTGTCCTGGTTTCCCCCCTGCACTAACAGCTACAAACTTGCACCATCATCTGGTCGTCCGTTGTTCGCACAGTAGTGAAACAAACGCTATTTATTTATACCATATCAGGAATAGACTCACACGGAATGCTCTTTTCCAAAAGCAAATATTTTTAGGTGTAACATGTTTTCATATTAGCGAAACAAACGCTAATTATAATAACCTATTTAGTGACACTTTAGTGATAATATATCGCCATTTTATTGTTCATAAATAGGCCTAACAAGTTTTGAGACTTTTTTTTACCATACAGTTTCAAGACTGGTTTATAGCATTAGTCTGTTGCAGTAAATCGATTCTGATAACTAAAGCTTATTTTGAACAAATGTTGTTATTGTATATATATACGCAATAGGCACACGAAAGCAAACCTTATGGGTGTTAGAATACAAACACAGTTCGCGCAGCTATCAATGCGCGACGATGTGATTATGTCATTTTTTTGACACCATGCATGACAAATGTGAGAACTGATTATGTTTCACTGAATAAAATAATTACTTCATATCACCAATATATTTCTACAACTTGTTGAAAGTATAATACAACATTTTGTAGAAGTGGGTAATAAAGCATGATCTAACTCGGCTACACTTTTTCTCATTCTGGCTTGGAGTACACGTTTTAAATAGTATATTTTCGAAGCAACAATTCTATTAAAAAGTATATGTTGATAATTTTTCGGTAATATTTTTATTACATATGTAATAAATTGGCATAGTAGCATAACATTTAGCAAAAGAATTTAGTTTTTCCATAATATCTTCCAAGTACACATTTCCAACAGTCGTCTTCGGGGTGGAGTACACGTTTTATTGACCATCATGAAACATTGAACTGCGCATGACAAACAGCATTAACATGTGGTGAAATATCGCTTCCGTAAACAGACAGACAACAATTTCTTTTGCACAAATGACAAAAGTCTTTATTTTAGCTCATGAAGGCGCGGATTTCGGAACTTTTGGTGGAATCTTGTCTTTATTGTCACCATAATAAGAGAACCAAGCAGAATCTGCGACCAGGAGTCCTTTGTCGCCTGTAATTAGAAAAGGTATGAGCATCAGATTTGGCCACTACTGACCCAATCTGAAGCTCTAAAGAGTGTAAATCTTTAGAGCTTCCCTGGAGCTAGGCTAACTGGGACCTTGGCTAACTGGGACCTTCTGGCTAACTGGGACCTTGGCTAACTGGGACCTTGGCTAACTGGGACCTTCAGATATATTATTAATCATTTCATTAAAATCAATTTTTATTAAGTCATGAGAAAGTTAAAAACAAATGAAATGTTAACATTTTAGATAAATGATGATCACTAAACGATGGCGCTATCACATTACAATTTATAATCGATTCAGGCCGGGACGAAAACATGTGATCAATTAAAGTAGAAGTAGTGTTAGTTACTCTTGTTGGTGAAGTTACCATTTGTTTTAATTCATGTCCCAATGCAATTGCTTTTATTTTAGGATGTATGTACTGCAAACAATCTGCATTGAGGTCCCCCGCGACGATACAGTGAATAGACAAGTCGCTCCTTGCAATGCTAATTGAATCATGAATCAAGTCCCAATATGAGGCTTTTGCTTTAGGATGTCTATACTAGGGGTGCCACGATTAATCGTATAATCGATGAACCGTTGATAAAGCCGATAATCGATTACCATTTCCATCGTCGATTAATCTGTGTTATTTATATCGGATGTCAGAAGATGCCGGATATTATTGAATACCGTGTTTATTTTACACAGTTATATCTACAACCGAGGTGTTAACATCTTTTGATCGCGTACCAAAGATATTCCAATAACATGAGTACTACTGATATATGTTGCAAACAGTTGGCAGTTCATTTGATGATGTGACATGGTTTCTCGTCGGATCGTTGTATATTCTACAAATTGGCCGCACTGCAGATTTGAACACATTGCGACATCGTTGTATATTTTAATATACTTGAAAGGTGGCAATATTACATTGATCAGCCAATGTCTCAAATGACCAGCGGCAGTGCAGTTATTGAGTTAACGAGCACCCAGGCAATAGGCCATATTACGGTATACTTCCACTGATGTTATTAATATTAGGTACGATTAATCGATTATAGTCGATTATTGACGACCGATTATCGATTATCAAAATCAATAATCGTGGTACCTCTAGTCTATACATAGCTCCAAAAAGTAAGACTTTATTCGGATATCTAATTTCAGCCCAGATTACTTCTATATAGCCTTTTTTTTTTATTAAGTCAGGTTGAAACAAATCTAAAACATTTTTGAAGCAATAACATAAATAAAACAAACAATATTCTATTATCAATGTTCTATTCTACTAATATATGTAATAAATATAACCAAGGTCCCAGTTAGCCAAAGGTCCCAGTTAGCCAAGGTCCCAGTTGGTCATGGTCCCAGTTAGCCAAGGTCCCAGTTAGCCCAAGGTCCCAGTTAGCCAAGGTCCCAGTTAGCTGACATTCAATTATCGACAGTAGTCGGACAGTTGTCGAGTTGAATTAAAATCAGCAGGTCGAGCTAAATAGCGCTGAAGGGCTCACTCTCACCAGAAAAAGTGCTGAAGGGTACACAGGGTTTGAAAATGTGCTGAAGTGTACACAGGGTTTGTTATCGGCACGAACACCATTACTTAAATTGTGTTTATGAAAGTCTGGCGCCCATTACTCATTAGCAGTTTGTTTTCAGTACATTTTAATCACAGTTGTTGGAAATTATTATCAAAATCCAATAAATACACACACCATTACTTCAATAATAATAATAATATATAGACAAGTATGGAAAGCTGGCCAATTTACTGGATTCAGAGTCAACTGGACTCCCACCACCACAACTAGTTTCAAGTTCTATTTCAGCATAAAATATGTATCAATTGTAAAAATATTTCTTGCACTCAATCAACTATATATATGTCTTGAAAGTAATACTGCAAATCCGAAATGATTTTGCATTTCTTGCAACATTTTTTAATGTGAATTACCAACAACACAAAAATTGAAAATATCACAAGTCGCCATCCGAATCACAGGCTATAATTAGAAGCACGGATTAGTTATGACGTTACCGTATCTCGGATGGCGACTCGTCAATCTCACACAGGAGCTTTCCATACTTGTCTATATTGTTATTAAAGTAATGGTACTAGTATGTGTACTTAGCAGCGTATTTTG
The DNA here is from genome assembly GCA_032622095.1 of Siphonodentalium dalli. Lineage (NCBI taxonomy): Eukaryota > Metazoa > Mollusca > Scaphopoda > Gadilida > Siphonodentaliidae > Siphonodentalium > Siphonodentalium dalli. The sequence continues at coordinate 112,153,608 of CP136062.1, read as the reverse complement.
ATAAAAATCTTCCAACAACTGTGATTTTAATATTCATTGGAATGTAAACAATTATTATCGAACAGAAATCATTGCAGATACGAAAACTGAATGTCCTTTAGAACGACATTTCAAACCCTGTGTACCCTTCAGTACATTTTGAAAATCCTGTGTACCCTTCAGCACTTTTTTTGGTGAGAGTGACCCCTTCAGCCTAAATAGCTCATTTGAGCTCACGTAGCAAAATCTAGCAAATTTTAAAAGTGATTTCAGTCTGTTTCTTCAGTTCAACACCTAATGTGAAATATCGCGACGCAATTTTAATTTCATTAGCTAGACAGCATGTGAAGCTTCAAGCCTTCAATCACAGAAACATCTTCGTTACAACTAATTAAAACAGCCCGAGCGATCAAAGGCGATTTGATCAACACTTTTAGGAGATAGATTAAACTTTTTATCGAACTTACGAATTGTGTACATAAAACTGCCGCTTCTGCATATGAATTTACCTGGAATGTATTTCTGAAGGTTAAGGACACAAGGTTACAATGTTTTGTCTGATTGGATAAACCAAGGGTGGATCCAATGGGGCCCCCCCCTATTTTCGCCAGAGCAAGGAATTTTTTCGAGGTGTCCTGGCGCCATTTTTCTCTGGCGCCCGAAGATTCCGCACTGAATATTGCTAACATGCATGCAAATAGCCAAATACAGCAGTTTACTTGTTTTACATTACTCAAACGTATAGTTATTTTAACTGTGGGTTGATATTACTTCAATTTGGTATTCCATGTGATATACATGTATAGCCATGCAAGGGACGAATCAAACATCCCGAGATGTGGCCCCCCGGGCTATGTTTCACCATGCAGAGCAAAAAATTTCTGCGACATTTTGTATCGGGAGTGTTGGAAAATATCCAAGTTTTGGGCGCCCGAAGTTTCAACACGAAGTTTCAAATAAATATAGCAATTCTAACAGTGGAGTCAAAATGTAGACAATTCAATCTATATGTAAAGAACAAATAAATGATAAACATGAGTCGACTACAGTGCACTCCATGTATGTTATACAATGTAGTCCGATCAACGCTCGGACTATAAAACGCACTGGCGGCAGTATCATCGTAAATATATTATCTAAAGGCACATACGCCATACTATACTATGGTATACATGTATCGTATACATAGTATATTTTCGAATTATTATAGAAATACATTGCTGGTTCGTTTCCGATGGTATATAAAATTTTAAAATTGGTTATATCTTCCATCACATGTTGTGCCACCCTAATTGGAACACATGTGTGATAATAAGACATCTTTAGGTCACGACAAATACGCATCTGCCATTGCTTAATAAAAAGTCACGAGACCTTCAAAACATCGGTTTTCATGTGTCGTTATCGTCATTAGTCAGTTGATTGACTGAACATATATTTATTCATAACCCAAACATTTACACATCAGATATTAATCTACATACCGTATTTTAATTAACAGTATGGATGTAACCAAAATGTAGATGAATTGGGTATTGGAATACTAGTTAATCAGTCCGGTGTCAGATATCTTTTGGTGAAAAACTGTGTTTATACTAATAAAACGATTACATGATTGGAGTGTGACCGGACCACCCATTTGGCTTGTATTGTTGACTTATTTTGCTGGTGTATCATGAAGCTAATGGCTATTAGAAGTAAAACTGAAAAAAATCAGCATGGGCAAATGAAGAATTAAGTGGTTGGATAGATGCATTGTATTGCCAGCCGAAACACCTCTATATACTAGTACTGTCTAGAAGCCATGATTTTGCGACTATTCATTCTGAATTACAAAATATTCTTTCATGCACCAGCCCAAACCATAGGCGACCTGGTGATTCCGGGTGCTTATTTCATTGGCATGTCCTGCGCGCCAAAATCATCATGTAGCCCAGATAATTCACTATCATTTGAACAGACTTTCAGAAAATAAGTTCACTGTTCAAAGAAGCTTTGATCTTCCGTCACTAACCCGCCATAGTATACCGTAATTTGACTGAATGTTATTGTCACTCGTTCCATATAGGCCTAATATAAAGCAATATAAACTGGGCCCAGAACACAAGAAAACGCGTCGTTTTGAATGTAGTATACGCAAAATATCCTGGACCCCCACCTATTAGAGGGGGGTTATTCCCCCCTCTCGTGCTCTCCCCCATATATACAACAATTAATACGTAGCACCCCCCCCCCCCCCCCCCCCCCCTTTTAAGATTTTCTGGATCCGCCACTTTAAACTGCTGGAATCCATTTACGAGAAATATTTTTCCCAAAGCGACTGGACTCCCATTAGGAGAGGAAGAAATACGGAAGCACGAGCGGTCAATACATTATTATTCTACTGTTTAATTTTACGCATAGCTTACTGTGTTTTCTATTTTGTCGATATGGTTAAGTATGTGGCTTAAGTTATATACATGTTGAGCACAGAATATGCAACTGTGTGGATCTTAGGATTTTTAGTCGAGGAAAAATTTATGGCCTAGGCAAATTTCTGCTAATTAACAGGGCTGTATTGTGATATGGACATCATATATGTCAGTGTAGGCCTGCAAGACCATGGTTAACCAGTTAACATCAGTTAATTCAAATGGTTAACCGGGCATTAAAATTCCATAGCTGTTTCAGCCCTTAAAATCAGTCAATAGCACTATATATGTATGTATAGGAAATATCAATGTTATCATACCATTTCCCCATCCAATGAAATTTGGGTTGAAGTTTCTTAAAATGTATCGCAATCCTCGCATGTACCCGCCCACACAGTCTGGCTGAAGCACAGGCCAAGATCTCAATATAATCGACTCTGTCTTCAGACACTGGTACTCAACTTGATTATAGAGATGGACGGGTAAACTCCATCCCGCATTAGCTCATTAACATTCATGTTTCCAAATAAAGCACTGTTTATTTGATTAACTTGAATTAACAATTAACAATGAATTAATAACAATGACCATTCACTTTAAAAACCTCTTGTCAAGCTGATTCTGTCGGAGAACACTGGAGCAAAATCCACTACACGATTTCTCCCTCACAGAATTTATCATAAACTCAAAATGCAATAGCGAGGTAGTAGAAAATATGAAATGCAATATAAATGTTAGCAGAATATGCAAACTAGATTAATAAATTTTAAATCCGATCAGACGCTCCTAAATTACTATTTCTTTGATTTCGGGGGTAAAAAATATTTTATTCGAGTCAAGGAACCCACCCATCAAAGCTCAGAGTAATCAGATATTGATTTTTGAAGTTTGTTAATTTCTCGAGATGTGGCCCAGAAAACACGTGGTCAAACGGACAAGTTGCAGATAAAGATGGATAACTCTAAAATCAATTGATTATTATAACCGGCATGCTCATACAAAAATGTAAATTTAGTTATTTCGATTAAAGTCCACCTCCTGTATATCAATCTTAATTCTACACAGATGTACTGACATTGGAACGGATAGTAATTTTATTATGATAGGGTTGATCTGATTAATAACAAGGTTATTATTGGTTTGTTGGATATATGCCAAGATATATCATTATATCAGCATTCTGTAACTTCATATCAGCCTTTTACCTTGCAATCAGTTATTGCAATATCTCAAGTTAAATTATTGGACATAACAATACTTTAATAACCAATTTTTCCTAATACATTGTCTGGTGGCTACACTTTGCCACAGTGATACCATGAGGTTGAATGGTCAAATAGACATAGAAAATAGTGCATGGATTGAATATTTAATCTTATTTTTATGATCCAAGATGAATTAGCTTATTAAAGAGTTAAATTTCAAGGCTGACTTATTGTTCCAGAAAAAATTACAAAGATATAAAATATTTGCTGCAATTTTAAATAAAAATGTTGTCGGCGGGTTTGTTAACAGATAATGGAATTTGTGCTGCCTTAAGTTAAAGTGATGTGAAACACTCCGGTAGGGTGATCAAATAGAAATAGAGAATAATCTTGCTCAAAGTAGTGTTTTTTTTCACAAATATTATATCTAAATTGACAACAAACACCGTCATTCTACTATATTAATTAAATACAGTGACTCTCGATGGCGAAATTGTTTTCATTAGCTTATCGCAGATAGTAGCGTCCCGAATCGAGAAGTAAATATTTACAATTGTGCGTAGTTCAGACGATGTTTTCTATGGAGTGGTAAGGTCGATTTGTTTGAAATTTTCGGCGATGTTACTAGACTGCTATTTTCCTCCAGTTGGCATAGCGCCTGAATACTAACTTATTAGTTTCACGCCCCCGAATAAGTATATAATATGTCTTTAAGTTTCTTTTTATAGCTTCTTAATTAACTTCCATGTCTATTGCAGTAAAAGAAGCAGGCAAGGATGCAACATATACTGCTGTTATTCTCGTTGGCGTGGGCATAACAGGTAAGGCACCCCTGAGACTTGTGGATATACATTTAGATATTAGCTTTGATGCCTTTGTGATCTCGTTAAGAGGTTAAGCCTTTGGCAGGTGGAACGTTTGTCGTTTTCAGAAGTTTTATGATAGTGTCATATTTGCGCACACATATAAACGTTGTAAATTCAGCCTACTAAATGAGAAGCATTTGTAGATAGGTCTCGACAGAGGTCTGTAGTGTTAATTTGTTATGTAATATCGCTTTTAATTGCACTTTTAACAGGTCAGGCACATCCTGAATTCAACCATTATAGCTATACCCCCACTATCGAAGAGAATTGGGGGTATACTGGATTGACCTCGTCCGTCTGTCCGGACTTTATCCCTCAGTTTTTCTGTCCGTCCTTCCCTCCCTCTGTCCGTCCATCCGGGCAGATATCTCAAACACTGTTTGTTGAATCTGAATGAAATTTAGTATGGATGTTCACTACTGTGAGGGCATTCATTGGAGTGTTCAATCGTTTTTTTCCCAGATTTTCCATTCTAGAGTTATTCATCTTTGTGTATTTGATAATTTTTGTTTTTTGTCCAGTCGAGCAGATATCTCAAACACCGCTTCTCAGATCTAATTGAAATTTGGTACAGATGTTCACAACTATGAGGGCATTCAACGTAGTGTACAATCGTTTTTTTCTGGAATTTCCATTCTAGAGTTATTTAAGAAATGATTTGCAGATCGATTGGGGTCATTGGATTATGACCGGCAGAGTAATTAAAGATACGGGCGGCGTTGGCAGTGGGTATGCTGTTAAAATATTCAGCTCCATCAAAAAACACCATAAACAGAAAGAATAGTAAAATATAGACAGACCTTGTTCTTATACCAATCAGAAATATGGCATAAACAGTATGTTATTGTCAAATATTTTCCTTTGTTATGTAAACAAAAGCAAAAAACGTTACAGAACCTTGCGTTTGTTTAGATCCGGATATGGTAAATATAAAGAGCGTTATTTGTTACTGTTTTCCTGATATGGAAAAAATAAAGAGCGTTTATATCATTTGTGTGTGATTAACCAATATAATTGCGCTGTGTTATGTAAACAGAAGCAAAACTTCTTGTTTACGTACACCATCGTACGTCTTGATGACAAAATATTATTTACGCACTGATTATTTTTGGCATATGAGCAAAACTATATATATTTTAATATTCCTTCTGTTGATGGTGATTTGAACAAATATGAATATTTTTGCAACGAATGCCGCCCGTGCCTTTAAACAAAGTGTGTGACTCGTAATTTGTTTAATTAATCTTCCGGTCAAAACCAATGACCCCAATCGATCTGCAAGTCATTTCTTATAATCATGTACCAGAACATTTTAATAGAACATTAATCATTAGAACAACTATTCTAAACTACATGTACCAAAACAATTATAAGTAACATATTGTTCAAATTCTAACACAGTCTCCCAATAAAAACATGCAGCGAGCACACACGCACACAGTCGGCTTGAAGTGATATAGGCATTTCATTCATCAACCAATAACTGAAGTGTCGACTTCAGTTCGACTTTAGTTATTGGTTTATGAACATCGGAAACATTCATGTAAACCGTATTGCGAAATGTACTGATTCATACGGGAGCTAATTGTGTGAATGTAGTGCGTGATTATTCATCAATGTTTATCTGGAAATGTTGTTTTTTGTCCGTCCGGGTATATATCACCACCGGTTGACAATTCTCAATGAAATTTGTTATGGATGTTCACTACTATGAGAGCAATCAGTTGAGTGTTCAATCATTTTTTGTGGCTTTCCGTTCTAGAGTTATTCATCTTTGTTTATTTGGAAGTATTTTGTCTGTATCTCTACCACCGTTTACATATATCAATCAAATGTGGTATGGATGTTCACTACTATGATGGCAATCAATTGAGTGTTCTGTTTGTTCATCTTTTCCGTTCTAGAGTTATTTATCTTTGTTTATATAAAAAAGTTTGGGTTTTTTTTTCTGTCCGAGCAGATATCTCAACCACACTTTGTCGTTCGATTTGCCACGTTGGGAGTATGCCAGCACCACCGCTGCAATCTCATGTTTTATCTAACTATTATGGTTACCAATTTGACATTGCTTAACCACATTTTCCATGTTTTGGATGAATCTTTGGGATCACGAATCCCAGTGCACAGTAAAATTTCAGTCTTAGTAATATTGCAGGACATCAATAGTATCCAGATAAAATGAGTTGTGCAACATTTGCGCCAACTTATTTCCTTTAATAATACCACAAGTATGCCTTTATAAATGACATGGACATCCAACTCAATCGCTGCTTCATCACAATATTCAGAACAATTGAATGTTAATTGACTGGACAATTATGCACCATTAAGACTAATAAGTCACATGGATAGAAACATGTATTTCATAACTAAAACAAACATGGTACCGAAATAAGTGGGGCATTGCTTTTTAAGATATTTTGTGAATTATGATTTTGGATTATCCCTCTTTTATCAAATTCCAAAAATGTCAATATCCATATTCAACTATTATAGTTAAATATAGCTATAATAGTTGAATCAGGATGTGCCTTACATGTATAAAAAGACAACATGCATCAATTGGAAAGAAGTAGCATGGTTTGTGAAGTTGTGTGTACACACTTTTAATGATGTCATTATAGATTGACAAAATGGCTGCGCCCATTTAAATAGTGTTGCTGGCATATTCACCAGGAACACAAGAAACTTTAATTTGTACGTGGTATATGGTAACACTAGATGATAGCATATCCTGAATAATTAGCTCAACTTACTTTGTAAGTTTGAGCTATTGCCTTGGGTTGGCGTCCGTGTGTGTGTGTGCATGTGTGTGTGTCCGTCAACAATTTCCTTTGGCGCGGGCTACAGGTTGTAGCTTTGGTCTGATCTTTATGAAATTTGTCATGAATGTTGACATTGACATGTAGATGGAACGAGTCATTTTGGGGTCATTCGGCCAAAAAACATGGCCACTGGTGGCCATTTTGGATTTCAAAATTAAATCCATTGGCGCGGGCTACAGGCCGTAATGTTTGTGTGATCATCATAAAATTTGTCAGGAATGTTGACATTTACAAGTAGATGGGAACGAGTCATTTTGGGGTCATTTGGCCAAAAAAACATGGCCGTTGGTGGCCATCTTGGATTTTACTCTTTGCATCACTAAATAGTTTCGCGCGGGCTACAGGTCGTATCTTTGGTCACATCTTTATGAAATTTGTCATGAATGTTGACATTGACATGTAGATGGGAACGAGTCATTTTGGCGTCATTCGGCCAAAAAACATGGCCGCTGGTGCTCAAATTTGAATCCATTGGCACAGGCTACAGGCCATACTGTTTGTCTGATCATCATAAAAATGTTCATGAATGTTGACATTTACATGTAGATGGGAACAAGTCATTTTAGGATCATTCGGCCAAAAAACATGGCCGCTGGTGGCCATCTTGGATTTTACTCTTTGCATCACTAAATCCTTTGACACATCCTACAGACGACATCTCTGATCCAATCATCACCAAACTTCATATGGATCATCGCCATTCATCGGAGTGACCTCTAGATGGGAACGAGTCATTTTGGGGTTATTTGGCCAAAAAACATGGCCACCGTCACCCATCTTGGATATTACTCTTTGCATCACTAAATACTTTCACACACCCTACAGACCACAACCCTGATCCGATCATCACCAAACTTCATATTCATCATTGGGGTGGCCCCTAGTTGGGCACGAATCATTTTGGGGTAATTTGGTCAAAAAACATGGCCGCTTGTGGCCATCTTGGATTTCAAAATTGAATCCATTGGCGCGGGCTACAGGCTGTACTGATTGTCTGATCATCATAAAATTTGTCATGAATGTTGACATTTACATGTAGATGGGAACGAGTCATTTTAGGATCAATCGGCCCAAAAACCATGGCCGCCAGCGGCCATCTTGGATTTTACTCTTTGCATCACTAAATCCTTTGACACATCCTACAGACCACATCCCTGATCCGATCATCACCAAACTTCATATGGGTCATCGGGGTGACCTCTTAATGAGAACGAGTCATTTTGGGGTCATTTGGCCAAAAACATGGCCACCAATGGCCATTTTGGATTTTACTCTTTGTATGACTAGATATTTCTACAAAATCTATTAGCATGGGTTATAGACCCATCTGTTTGTTTGATCGTCATGAAATTTGTCATGGATGTTGACATTGACATGTAGATGGGAACGAGTCATTTTGGGGTCATTCGGCAAAAAAACTTGGCCGCCGGTGGCCATTTTAGAATTTACTGTTTGCATCACTAAATCCTTTGGCACACCCTACAGACCACATCCCTGATCCTATCATTATGAAACTTGTCATGAATGTTGATATTGACATGTTGATGGGAACGAGTCATTTTGGGGGTCATTCAGCCAAAAAAATCTTGTCTTACTTAGACATTTCAATTAGCACCTTTCCTAATTCCTCCATTTACTGTCAACCATTAAATTATTCCCCTACCTAAGTTGAGCTACAGTGTCATTGACACTTTCATTTTATTATTTTACTTAAAAATACATGTATATTCACCCATGGGGCTGAAGTTGCAAATGGGATACATTCCCACAAAAGGGTTAATCCAGGCCACTGTGCCAGATTGGGCTTTTATCTCCAGAGTTCTGTCTCTTGGATGTGCCAAGATCTGATTATATTTTTGTCTATGAATTTAGTCAATGAAATTATTTTGAGCATATAATACATTCCCAACTTTTTAGCTCAACTTTACTTTGTAAACTTTACTTTGTCAAAATTCAATCCATTAGCACGGGCTACAGGTCGTACTGTTCGTCTGATCACCATGAAATTGGTCATGGATGTTAATATTGACATGTAGATGGGAACGAGTAATTTTGGGGTCATTCGGCCAAAAAACATGGCTGCCAGCAGCCATCTTGGATTTTACTCTTTGTATGACTAAATCCTTTAGCTACAGGTCATACCTTTAGACTGATCATCATGAAATTTTTGTCATGTCTGTTGAAATTGGAATATAGATGGGAACGAGTCATTTTGGGGTCATTCGGACAAAAAACATGGCTGCCAGCGGACATCTTGGATTTCAAAATTCAATCCATTAGCACGGGCTAAAAATTGGGAAAAATCACTAAAGTCACTAAATGTGGTACCAACAAATTCTCATTAATAAGTACCCATTCTGATAATATAGAAACAATATGTCTATGACGTTGAGGATCTCGTTCGATACTGAATCTCTGGATCAATGCTGCCAATTAATAAAATAAATTACTATGTGGCCCATGTAAACCAGCTAGCAATCAGGGATGTGGCTAGAGGGTCTCCGTTGGGGGTGTGTGTCCATCTTGATAATTCCAACTGCACCCCCCTCCCTTGAATCAGACCAGAAACAGGGTTTTGCATAATTCCATTTGTACCCCCCCCCCCCCCATTGAATCAAACCAAAACACCCCTTGAATCAGACCAAAGGTTTTGCATAATTTCATTCCCTCCTTCAACCCAAGTGTTCACAGGCCTAATAACCTATTTATGAACCATGGTTCTATCTACCCGGTATGATAATATTCATATATTTTGAACCTGGAAATTGCACAAATCCTAACCTCTAGTTATCTAACTCCAGACAAATGCACACAACTATGGACAATAGACCAGGACCTAGAAAATTTTGAAAACTAAATAAGAAAATCGCAAAATCCTAGCATCTAGACTGACCTCAAGCCTTCCTGGTGTTGGAAATTTCAAACCTCATACTCTCCCTTAGTTTGGAAATTTTCCAACTGATGACCATTTCAGTCAACAATTTTAACCATATGTAGTAAAATATTGTTTTCTTAAACTCATTAGCAGGGGAGGGACCAGGACACACCGGGCCGACCATGGTTCGGCCCGGTGTACGAAAATTTTGAAATCTGAACAAGAAAATCGCAAAATCCTAGCATCTAGACTAGCCTCAAGCATTCATAGAGTTGGAAATTTCAAACCTGACACCCCGACTTCGGTTGGAAAATTTCCAACTGATGACAATGCCAATGACAATTTTGACCAAATGTAGGATAATATTGTTTTCTTAAATTAACTAGAAGTTTTTGACTGGCCATTGGGGAGGGACCAAGACACAAAGCTTTCCAAGTGTTGCAAATTTCCAACCTGACACCCCCTAAGGTTGGAAAATTTCTAACTGATGGCCATTTCAGTCCAAAATTTTTACCAAAAAGAAGGAAAATATGCAAATATTGGTCCAAAAACAATAAATTCCCCCCAATAAATTGTTTGAAAATCAAACTACAAGAACATTTTCAACCTATTTTGGTGTGAAATTTCCAACTAATGTTGTGTCAGGTATGAAATTTCCAACTGTTGAATATTTTGACCAAAGTTGGGGGGATGAGACACCACCCAAACCCCCCGTCGCCACGTCTCTGCTAGCAATATATGCAGGGATAGTACTGGTTTACGTTGAGGTACAGTTGCCTCACTCTTCTATAGCGGACTGTAAGCGTAAAGTACTTATCTAAAATCACAAAATTACCATAATAAAATATTATGTTACAATTGTGAAAGTAACCTGGTTATTCCATAGAAAAACATTATATTTATTCTGAACTCCATAAGAGTTGTCAACTGAAAGTAGTAATTTAATGTGAGAAATATATTTGATCACAATGTTTTACAAAATTTCACAAAAATAAAAACTCATTTGACCTCATGACTTCGTAACAGGTTGGGGCTTCTCTGAGCGTAAAAAAAAACAATGATCAAACATGAGTTATTCCTTAAATTACACAGCTTATTCTGTACATAATTTAACATAAATGTTAGATTATACCAGTACAATTAATGCCGTAAGTACGGTAAAATATCACACTTTCCGTTAAATATAGCATTTTTAGTCGAGTTTTTTTCCAAAACTCGACTTATAGTTTGATGGGGGACGGTGGGCGGGCGGGCGGCGGACGGGCGGCGGACGGGCGGGCGGCGGACGGGCGGCCTGTTTTGCTTATAACTCAACCGTTTATTTTGGTCTGTGAGTACATATCCATGCACGTAAGCTGCAGACAAAAAATCGGGTTCGTCCGCACATTTATTACAGAGTTATGGCCCTTTGCCATTTTTCACTGATTTTAGGCTCGTTAGCGCGATAACTTCAACAAACGTTATCCGATTTCATTCAAATTTGGTATATAGGTGTCTCCCAAGAATATCTCGGATGAGTTCGAAAACCAGCCTGGTCCGATAAAATTTGATAGAGTTATGGCCCTTAATGAGTCATTTTTCACGAATTTTCAGCTCGTTAGAGCGATAACTTCAACAAACGTTATCCGATTTGATTGAAATTTGGTATATAGGTGTCTCCCAAGAATATCTCGGTCGAGTTCGAAAACCAGCCTGGTCCGATAAAATTTGATAGAGTTATGGCCCTTAATTAGTCATTTTTCACGAATTGTCAGCTCGTTAGCGCGATAACTTCAACAAACGTTATCCGATTTGATTGAAATTTGGTATATAGGTGTCTCCCAAGAATATCTCGGTCGAGTTCGAAAACCGGCCAGGTCCAATAAAATTTGATAGAGTTATGGCCCTTAATTAGTCATTTTTTCGCAAATTTTCAGCTCGTTAGCGCGATAATTTAACAAACATCATCCTATTTGATTGAAATTGTGATATATAGGTGTCTCCCAAGAATACCTCGTACGAGTTAGAAAACCGGGCCGCCCGGTCCGATAAAATTTGATAGAGTTTTGGTCCTTAAGTAGTCATTTTGTACGAATTTTGAGCTCGTTAGCGCGATAACTTCAACATACGTCATCCGATTCAAATAAAATTTGGTATATAAGTGTCTTCCAATAATATCCTGGACGAGTTCGAAAACCAGCCTGGCCCGATAATATTTTATAGAGTTATGGCCCTTAATTAGTCATTTTTCGTGAATTTTTAGCTCGTTAGCGCTATAACTTCGACAAACGTCCTCCGATTTGTTTAAAATTTGGAATAGAAATACTTGCCAAGAATATTTTGGACGAGTTCGAAAACCAGCCTGGCCCGATAAAATTTGATGGAGTTATGGCCCTTAATTAGTCATTTTTCGATTTTACCTATTAATTATTCTACCGATACTGATGCACACCATTTGGCGGTAGCCACCGGCGGTAAGCCACCGAAAACGAGACACAGCATCTCTGATGCCACCTCTTGTGTATTGATTTGTATGATTAAGTCAATTAGTTAAACATACATGCAAAAGTATATGACAGACAGGGATTGGGGTACAAGTGCTAACCATTTAAATATGCCCCGCTTAACTTTAACTAAGTCAATTAAACTGACGAAAAATCCCGCCGCTGAATCTGTGTGTAAAGTCCACTATAGAAGAGCAAGGCAATCGTACTTCAATATAAACTAGTATTACCCCTTGTGCGTTTAGCTGGAATATAATTAATACAGTGTTAATTCTGAGACTGTGAGACCTGACCAATAAAATAATCTGATTGGAGAATGCATAATAGGTAATATTTTAGTTACACATATTGATATTTTCCACAGGTGTCGTGATTTTCTACATGTGCAGAGAACTTTTCTCATCACAGAGTCCAAGTGGAATTTACTCTCAAGCATTCAAGAAATGTGAGAACAATACAGAGGTGAGATGCTATTTTTACGCTGATTTTCGTGGCAGATGGGAGGTTTACTAGATTGTCTCTGAATGTTCGTCTGTATGCATATTTTTAATCCATCAGTCAAAATCAGCACTGATTATTTAACCATGACAAATTATTTTTATATAGGTTGCTTATGAGCCTGGCTCTGAATAGACTACATGGTTCCCGCTGGTCATTGAATTCCTGGAAAACCCTTGAATTTGATAATTATAATTCCAGACTTGAAATACCCTTGAATTCTGCCAAAAACCCCATTATACTCTTGAAAGTGAATTTAATCCCACACCTTCCCAGGTATATATTTTACTTCATATGAAATGCAAAATAATCTAAAAAAAAAATAGAACACATTTGCATTTAAAAGTTCGGTCAATCAGCACGTTTGAACAATTTCCAGAATACATCAAACCGCTAAAGTTTTTCTGCTAATTTCAACAACATTTTACTATTTGCATTCACGTCATCCCTGATTCATGTTGATTCATTTTGTTTAGAAAACTGTCTTTGAAAAACCTGAAAGGTGATGGAAAATGCCCTTGAAATTGGGTTTGATATGTCCTTGATAACCCTTGAAATTCATTTTGAAAAAATCTACAGTCTGATTGTTGTTCATGATTTTCATTTTATAGATTACATTGTATTCCATTGTTTATATATGGTAAGGTCAGTGCTTTGTCTTTCCACTGAAAACTAAAACTTAACATATTAAATGAAGAGTGCTCATCAGGATGATTTTGTTAATATGGTTCAATAATCTTTGTCATTTCCAATTCTTGAGCTAACTTTCTTTATAATTTGAAAATCCTTTGCCTGTAAAACTTATATGGTCTTTTAGGTTAAATTTTAAAGTAAATCTGATTCAATACTGTTCAGTCTTGTTATTTGGTTGATTGCTATACATGACAATAACTCTGATTGCAGGTGATGTCAGCATTTGGCATGCCTCTTAAAGCACATGGTGAAACAACTCGTAGAGGGAGGCGGAGACATGTCAGGTAATAATAATATTGTAGTTGAATATCAATACTCTGATCACGAATGTTCCTTCCAGGTTTGAACCGGCCTTTCTGCAATCATTTAAGTTAACATTTAAACTATTTACTCAATACACTTACCATGTCTTCATTGCCATTGACGTTCCATTAATCTACATGCCAATCAGCCCTCGACCAATGGAAGTTATCTAATGAGGTCCGGTGACTGACCTTTATTTACCTTAAAGATCTTTAAGTTGTCGCCTGTTCTATCAAACGCTCTGTCGTGATTACAACAAGCTTATGCATTGTATTTGCGGCTCACACCTTGATTGACCAATTATGCACTCCCGTTCATTCGAACAAGTTATTTTTCCACCGAGGTGAGCATTAGTAATATGGGCTGTGATACCATGTTTAGATATAACGAGCAGATGCAGGGACGTAGCGATTGGAAGACATGGGCGATACGTCATGCCAAATATATAAACGTTAATAATTAAATAATTAAAGTAATACCGAGTATACGCCATACTAAAATTTCAGATGGGGGGAGCGGTATTCAGACAAGTTACATGGGCATTCTCTTTGTCGACAAACGCCTGCAGTTACTATCCCTCACCAACACAATGAACAAATGTAATCAACGACAGACCGTTTTGCAGCGCAGACAACAACTAACCGATATTTACAGTAACTAAAGGTCAGTAACCGGACCCCATTGAATAACTTACATTTGTCGAAAGTGCTGTTTGTGATATTATAAATCCGGCTTGGAATGTATGGAATAAATAAATCTGATACGTAGGAATAATGCATAATAGAGTAGAAGTGTAGTGTGCTCTCTATAGTTAATCCTGATTAACACAAAAGTAAATTGAAATGTCATGATTCGTAGTGCTGAAACGGTTGACCTATTTTTGTAGCCGGTTAACCGCGACGTGTAACCGGATCATAACCGGTTATCCGCTATTTTCAACCTATGACTTTATACTGATTGTTTATACTATAATTTGTACCAATATATCAGCATAATTTGATTTATTAACTGAATGGCAAACTCGCGTAATGTTTACACAGACAGATCTTGTATTAAACGAATGTAAATCACCAAACACGAA
Source organism: Siphonodentalium dalli (assembly GCA_032622095.1). Taxonomy (NCBI): domain Eukaryota; kingdom Metazoa; phylum Mollusca; class Scaphopoda; order Gadilida; family Siphonodentaliidae; genus Siphonodentalium; species Siphonodentalium dalli. The sequence continues at coordinate 112,138,389 of CP136062.1, read as the reverse complement.
TGTCACAAAGCCACGTGTTGACAACTTGGCAGATGACAGAGTGAACTAAAACTCGCAGTGTTTATAAATAGACGTGTCATGCTTGACCTATTTGTACTGCAGTTGCTACTGCCACCTGACTTGTTATCGTTCTCATTTTGGGAAAAATATTGGGTGACCTAATGATATACATGTTCATACATGCAAATATCGACAGTTTTGTATTGCCATTATAGCGATTGCGGGACTGGCCGATTAATAAGTCATGTGACTCAGGTATTCTAACCGCTGGGTGTTCTTTGGCGATTTGAGATAGATAGGATGACTGACGACCGATAAAACACAATTATGAAGTTTATGAACTTTATGTAGTTAACAAATGAAAATTAAAAAAAAACAGCTGAAAACCTGCTAAAAACACTGTTTTCTGTTAGAAGACAATCAAATGCTGAGAATTAGTCATTAGGATGCAAATAAGTCCGACTGCAGGGGAACACCATTTTGATTTTAGTTCATTTGAACTTCATCGACTGAGATTACTCAAACTCAGTACTGTTAGAGATATAGACCGAGCGTATGTAAATAGGGTTGGTTCTCAGAGTTTGCATTCTGCCAATTTCTCTTTGAAATGTGCCCAGACATCTGATTTACTAATTTCTTGGGTATCCATGATACTATCTACAAGTAGTCAGTCGGAGAGTAGATGTCAAATGACCACGTCGTATACTGCCAGTGGCGTCAGTGCACATGTTTTACCAGACATCAAAGATGATGTCATGCATCTTTGATGTTTACCGGCTAATGCCAGACTATGAAATCTGCCATTCATGGAAGACTTGATCTGGCACCAGATTTTGACTTTTAATATGCGTAATTTCGAACGTATACCCCCTGAGTGATAACGTTTGTAGCAAAATTGATAAAGTACCCGTGTTTAAAAGCTACTGTTATCAGTCTATGCCGATTAATGACCTGAATACGTTAGTTTTTATCAGTGGCATTGCATGTGTGTAATACATATCGGTTAACCGGTTGATCGTAGTTCAACCGGTTGCCGACGGTAGCCGGTTGTCAACCGGATATCCGGATATCTGTTTCAGCACTGATGATTCGGCATAAATGCAATTCGTTGAACAATCTGGGTGAAATACCGACCATGGGGTATTGATTGGTATTCACCGGACCATGTTTGTAAGTCTGACCACACATTTAATTGGTAACAGAAACTCACTGATTGTAAGTTTCTCGGGCTGATTGGGTGTCATAAATATGTTATAAGCACAGCGTCCGATTTATAAGTGAAATAAACACCACACACGCCCTCTGGGCGCTTGTGATCTTTATTTATTCCACACCCATTTACGTGAGGCACATGTATTCAACGGAATCACAGCCATTGAATACATATTAGTGTATACCTCTAGTGGAATACAAGCCGGAACTATTCTTGTTGACGTTGACGCCAAGAAAGATGACGTACATTTCGTCGATCATCCGCTTCCGGTGATCACCCCCCCATAATTATAACGTATATATATAAGAGGAGGATCTGTCGATCCATCTGTCTGTCTGTCCACATTTTTCTCCCAGACAGCTAATTTAAAAAAAAATATTTTTTAAAGGGACGGGCGACCTTCGTTGTAGGTTATAATTTATAAATAACATTATAAAATTATGATAATTGCCTCAAGAATATATTAATAGTATAGCATAATGATGATATGAATGCGATATTATTCACGTTTTTGTCTGAGAAAATACAGGTTGACTGTTGTTTAGTTTCTTGCAAAAAGCGCAGTGGTTTGTATATAAGATGAGTCATGATAGTGTGCCATTTCCTTATTTAGATTCGCATGCTTTACACTGGTTGTAACTCCTAATTTGGTGCGCTTACAACTTACAACTCACAATACAACTCATTGTAATTTTCCTTATTTGGTACCAGTGTGTATCACCATATATATAGGTTAGGAGAAAATACTAACTGGATTGAAAAATATTCATCTCTTTGCGAGAACAATTATATTATACTAGCCGATGAGCCCGACTTTCAAAAAAAAAATTTCAAGTCGATAGCTCTACCCGTTTCCGAGATCTGGTCTGCGCATGCGCGAAGCTTGCGTCGCACGGGCTCGGCGACCCGATAAAATTCGTATCCGGGGCAAGATACATTCACATAGCAAATTTCAAGTCGATAGCTCCACCCGTTTCCGAGATCTCGTCTGTGCATGCGCTGCACGGGCGTCGCATGGGCTCGCCAATACGACAAGGACGACCGCCTGGTCAAACTACACAAACGTACCAAGTTTCGTCCCGATCGATCGAGAATCGTAGATTTGTATCAATGACATACAGACATACAAACAAACAAACAGAGGTCTTCAAAATATATATGAGACTAGCCGATGAGCCCGACGTTGTCCGGGCTATTCAAAAACCAAATTTCAAGTCGATAGCTCTACCCAGCCCGACGTTGTCCGGGCTATTCAAAAACCAAATTACAGGATACATTCACATACCAAATTTCAAGTCGATAGCTCCACCCGTTTCCGAGATCTGGTCTGCGCATGCGCGAAGCTGGTGTCGCACGGGCTCGGCGACCCGATAAAATTCGTATCCGGGGCAAGATACATTCACATACCAAATTTCAAGTCGATAGCTCCACCTGTTTCTGAGATCTGGTCTGCGCATGCGCGAAGCTGGCGTCGCACGGGCTCGGCGACCCGATAAAATTCGTATCCGGGGCAAGATACATTCACATAGCAAATTTCAAGTCGATAGCTCCACCCGTTTCTGAGATCTCGTCTGCGCATGCGCTGCACGGGCGTCGCACGGGCTCGCCAATACGACAAGGACGACCGCCTGGTCAAACTACACACACGTACCAAGTTTCGTCCCGATCGGTCGAGAATCGTAGATTTGTATCAATGACATACAGACATACAGACAAACAAACAAACAAACAGAGGTCTTCAAAATATATATGAGATACACGTTTTCTGTCTTATCATTTCCCAATTATGAATTAAAGTGGATTCGCTTAATTTTTAACTGACAGCGGATAGAATAGGTTGATTAAAATAAAATTTGGTGTGATTTGAATGCGATTATTGATTGAGCCAATAATTTTATCTACGCACTCCACAGCAACGGAACATTTTCATTGGACGATACGGTAGTTCCAAGTGTTTGTCTATAAACAGTCGTAATGTAACTTTTTTATGTTTGTTTACATAACTAAGGGTACAAACATGACAATAACATGCAATCTATGCGATATTTATGATTTGTATAAGAACAACATCTGTCTATTATATCATATTCTTTCTGTTTATGGCAGTTTTAGTGGATGTGACTATTTAAAAACCTATTATCCACAGGGAAGGCCGCCCGTATCTTTAAATCAAACTGTTTAAACAATCAAAATGTGCATGAAGCGCACACAGGGGCAACGGGTCTCTAACGCACAAAGGGGCCATGGGGCCCTCCGATGCTGAATAAAAGCTCCCAAAGGGAGCCTGGTTCAGCTAGTATATATATAAAACTTCATAATATTTCCAATAATCTAAAGAAATCAGTGTTCATATAAAACACATGTATATTGTTGTGTCAGGGTATTGTTAAAAAGGACCATTTCTGTGGTTACGGTACTGAAGTTAACCAAGGGAATGTGATAACTCCTTAGTTATGATCAGATAGTTGCTGTGATGTTTGTGATTGGTCAAGACCTTCGCTTGTAGTTAAATCTCCTTGGTCAGTTGGTGAAGTCATTACACAGGGAAAAGCCTTTGCTTTTTATTGGATTTTTCTAACTTACATATGAAGAAATGGCATTTTATAATTTACATATTTTTATCAATGGAAGCTGATGGAAGACTGAAAAATCTTGTGTTCTTCTAGATCTGCCTATAATAACTCTTATTACATTCTTGTTCCTAAAAGTACAGTCATATTGCTGTTCCATATTTACAAATCCATATAGACTGTACGTTCCATACGCATCTCGTTGACGTCAAATGATGTACATGACGTTCACCTCAACCATAAAACCAGAACTATAAAATAAAAGCATCAACAAACATGACAAAACAAGCCCTGTATGTGCCTAAATAAACATTGTAACTTGTAAGCCTGTAATTTTTCTAGGAAGGGTGACATGTAATAAACACAGAATGACATGGATGCTAATTGGTTTGTTGATACGGCACTTGTGCCATCACGAAATGATAGAATTTGAGACTGCGCCTCTCATTCTATTCTTCTGCGCTAACACTCGTGCCATATCAACAAACCCATTAACACACTTGTGTCGTTTTGTGTATTTTCTATACTGAATAGCTTCTCCCATTCTGTAATAAAAAATATACATTGGAATGGTCTATTATTCATTTAGAGAGGTGTTCAGGTAATAAAAGCAGACAATGGACTGAACGACAGATAAAACAAGAGCGCAATGATTCATATTTATTGGTGGGAAATGTTCAGATAACAAGTCGTTTGTTGAACATATTATCTGACCATTTCCTAAGCGAACTACTCGTCAATGCATATATAGTATAGAAAGGGTTAATGCAATAAATTGTTATCTATTTAGAGCCTTAAGTCCTTGATTAAGTCCTTGACTTATTTAGATGGAGACAATAATTATAGAAGTCAATTTGAGACAATATAGAGTAGTGAGCCATGGAGACATATTTAATGCCTGTGGTAATTATGATGTTAAATACTTAGGGCTTTCCCACAATGATACATGTATAACTTAATCATAAGCTATCAATCCACAGAATACTATAAAACCATTGGTTGTCAAACATTTAGCCATTAAAATTATTTCTTGATAACCTAAATTTCTTCATTACTTCTGCTCTAAAATTGATAGCGCTCACAGCACCATCATGTCATATGACCACGCCTATACCGCTTGACTGAAATGTACATGAAAACTATTTGATACTTTCTGCGGTATAAACAGGAATTCCAGTTTTGCGTCAAAATTTATTCAGGTAGGGCATTATCTTTAGTTCTAATTAACCATCAGTACATCAGTGTATAAGTACCTAGAAAAATCAAAAAGACTCGATCGAGCTAACAATTGCAAAGAAATTAGGTTTCAGAAACTAACAACTCGTGTCACAGTCAGGCGAAATATTTCTGGAACACCTGCTGCCACAGTGGAGTGACCAGGATGTGCACACTGTTCACTAGCCAATCAAAAGTGATGAAAGTATGACGTCACTTGATCACTTGATAATTGGGTGTTTGATTGACAGCATGCATGTCAATTTCAACTTTAAATGCATATTTTTTTCGGAAATAATCTCAAAAGTTTTACGCTTTTTAGCTCACCTGAGACGAAGTCTCCAGTGGAGCTATAGTGATCACTCCTCGTCCGTCCGTCCATCCGTCCGTCCGTCCATCCGTCCGTCAGTCAACAATTCTTTGAACATCTTCTCCTCTGAAACCGGAAGACCGAATTGGTTCATATTTGGTGTGGATGTTCCCTAGGTGACTCTCATTCAGATTTGTTCAAATGAGGTCACTGGGTCAAATAGTTGCGAAGCCAGGGCCATAACTCTATTCCTCCATAGTAATTCTTACAACGACTTCTTGTTCAGAACCATTGGGCCGATTTAGCTAATATTTGGTATGGAGGGTCCTTGGGTCACTGGTGTTCAGATTTGTTCAAATGAGGTCACCCGGTCAATTAGTTGAGAAACCAGGGCCATAACTCATAGTAATTCTTACAATGACTTCTTCTAAAAAAATATTTGGCCGATTTAGCTTATATTTGGTACAGAGATACCTTGGGTGACTGGGGTTCAGATTTGTTCAAATGGGGTCACTGGGTCAAATAGGGGCAGAGCCAGGGACATAACTTTAAAAACAAAAAATTTAATTTTTGCATTTTGACCTTTAATTTTTGTTTAGGACACATCACAGCCTCATATTTCTTACCTAGATTTTTCTTAGCATGTTCTTCATCTGTATGGATTTTGGTATTGTTTATTTAACCCCTTCCACTCTTGTTTTGATATAGAATTCATCCAAGACAGGATTACTCAAATATTTTTCATCTGATCAACACCAAATTTGGTATATCAATTTTTGACACTTATATACAGATCAAGTTAAAATATGGGTTTGATCCGATATATTTTAACAGAGTTATGGCCCTTTATAATTCACACCTCTTTGCTATGCACTATTAATTTTTAAGAGAATACTGAAGCCTGTGTTATTGAAAAAGCCAATTTATCATAGTGTGGTCACCCGATACTCTTGCTGAAGACTGCTTGCTTCAGACCAGTTTACCATCTGTCATTACAAGACATGACATTAGCTAAACAACTATTCTACCAGAGTCTACAAGGAATAGTCCATTGTTCATTTCTCCAAGCCTGGACATAGTGTGTCTGACATTTGCAGAATGTAGTCCCCAGATGGTGAATTTAGTGTTGCTACCCCATACAACAGGCTAGCATCGCCAAATACACCCTCAATTACCTTATTCTGCTTAGGCCTCATCTTCTGGGACAATTATTTTTTAAACATGTTTTAAAATTTGAAAAAAGTGACACCATTATATATAACATCTGCAGAGTTATGAAACTTTACTCTTTAATGAAATTATGGAAACATTCCACCATCCCCCACCCACCCCGTCCCACATGGCCCAGGCCCAACCATGCCATCATCCAACATCCCTTCCAGCCATATCACCTCTCAATTTAATACCTCTTCTCACCACAGAGGCATATATATCTGTAAAGGTACAGGTCATTAATTATATAAACTGGCCAGATGACATGTATTATTCTAATCTAAACATATCTGTAGCAATTTAACAACAAACTGGTGCTTCCATTGTTAGGTGATGACTGACATTCAATGATACTGTGAATGGCTTTGATTTCTTCAAGTCCGGAAATAGTGTGTCTGACATTTACATAGTGAGGTCCCCAGATGGTGAATTTAGTTATGCTACCCCATACAGCATGCTAGCATCACCAAATACACCCGCCAGGGACCTAATTCTGCTTAGTCCTCATCCTCTTGGAAGTATCCTAAGTATCAAATTGATAGTTTGATTTAGTCACTTTTTCCACCTGTTCAGTTTCAATGTCCCCCTAATTTGCAGAAGATAAAATGCATAATTGAGGTGCTCAATGGGTGTGTATCACCAACTTCATCTGTAGGACTTCATTGATTTAGTCACTTTTTTCCACCTGTTCAGTTTCAATGTCCCCCTAATTTGCAGAAGATAAAATGCATAATTGAGCTGCTCAATGGGTGTGTATCACCAACTTCAACTGTAGGACTTCAATCTGTTCCTTGGTTTTATTGGCCATTGAGGCCTAATCAGATTGAGGATTAATTTGGTGATGCTAGCCTGCCTTACAGAATATTGTCATTAAATCCACATTTTTGGGACCTAATTCTGCAAATGTCAGACATACTAAATTCAGGTTTGGCCATTTCATATTATTGTTTTAATCACCACTTATCCAGATGAAATCATACGACTAATATTCAAAGAAAAATGGGGGGGGGGGGTATATATTGGATTAAATTTGTCTTCTATCTGGCATTTGCAGAATGAGGTCCCCAGAGGGTGAATTTAGTTATGCTACCCTGCACAGCAGTCTATCATCACCAAATACATGTACACTAGCCAGGGTCCTCATTCTGCTTAGGCCTCATCTTCTGGGAAGTATATAGGCACTTAAATTGATATTTTTACTTACTTTAGCCCTTCTGTTTAGTTTCTATATCCCCTAATTTGTGAATATAAAATGCATAATTGAGGTGCCCAATGGGTGCACATCACCAACTTTAACTGGAGAACTTCAATCTAATGCTATGTATCCCATAGCAGTTGAGGCCTACACAGAATGAGGTCCCCAGAGGGTGAATTTGGTGATGCTAGCCCGCATTGCAGGATTGTGTCATTAAATTCACCCTTTGGGGACCTCTTTCTGCAAATGTCAGACACTATGTTCAGGCTTGTCTGTTCGAATATTATGTTCTTAACCACCAGTATCCAGTTGAACTCATTATACCCTGATTTTGCAAAGAAAACTTGGGGGGGGATATATTGGATTGAATTTGTCAGTCTCTATGTCAGACTGTTCTCCCATCCATCCATCTGTCATTATGTCTCTATCTGTCCATCAATTGTTTTCTTCTCCAGATACATATTAAAGACCAAATGGGTTTATATATTTAGGTGTGGATGTCCCCAGGTGACTCACATTCAGATTTGTTCAAATGAGTTCATCAGGTCAAATAGGTGAGAAGTCAGGGCCATAACTCTTTCCTTCCATAGTAATTCTTAAAACAATTTCTTCTCAAGAACCATCTGGACTATTTAGATTATGTTTGGTATGGAGGGTCCTTCGGTGACTGGGGTTTAAAAGTTTTCAGATTTGGGGTCATTTTAGGAAAATCAGTTCAGTTCAACTCTTAAAATCTAATGTCTGAAATTACCAAATGAATGGATCTCATAGATGGGGATTCACGTTTGTTCAAATAGGGGCGGAGATAAGAGATTTAATTATCTACCAGCCACCCTACCTGTGCTCCGGCGGAGCTATAGTCATCACTCCTCGTCCATCCATCGTCTGTCCGTCCATCCGTCCGACAACAATTATTTGAACATCTTCTCCTCTGGAACCATAAGACCAAATGGGTTCATATTTGGTGTGGATGTTCCCTAGGTGATTCTCATTCAGATTTGTTCAAATGCGGTCACTGGGTCAAATAGTTGCGAAGCCAGGGCCATAACTCTTTCCCACCATAGTAATTCTTTTAAACATCTTCAGAACAATAAGACCGAATGGTTTCATATTTGGTGTGGATGTTCCCTAGGTGACTCACATTCAGATTTGTTCAAATGAGTTCACTTGAAATAGTTGCGAAGCCAGGGCCATAACTCTTTCCCTCCATAGTATTCTTAAAGTTACTTCTTCTCAAATACCATCAGGCTATATGGGTTCATATTTGGTATGAAGGATCCTTGGGTGACTGGGGTTCAGATTTGTTCAAATCAGGTCACTGGGTCAAATGTGGGCGGGGCCAGGGACATAACTCCAAATTTTTTGTTTTAGATTTAACTCTTTAGATATCTACTTCTTTTAAAGTGATTATGAAAAGTTCTGACTGTTGTGGTCTCCAGAGTCCCAGTCTTATCAGTCTTTGCAGTCTGGTGAGCGACCCCACAGTCATTGACTGTCTTGTATACTTATACCTTCTACTTCGGGTGCTTCTCGTGTGAAATGACAGATTAAATTATAAGAAATAACCTGGGATTTGATCAAGGTTATGAAAGTATAACTGTAAAGTGTGAAGACAAATTTACTATAATATTATATAATTTGTCTTCAAACTTTATGGTTAATTTTCACATCCATCTTTAATTGGCTGAAATTACATTCTGTCATATTTTGTCAGAGGTTCTTGGGTATGACTGCACTTCAAATGTTGTCAAATATTTACATATCATGACTGTTACACTAACTTCTGTTTTGTGATATGGTCAACTGCCAATTGGGCCACGCGTTTCATACCCCAATAACACAGACCGTTACACAAACACAATGTCACAAATTGTTGACCTAATCACTAAATACATTCAGCAGAATAACTGGGTGTGCTTTTAAAATTTCAGCCGAATTGAATCTGAAGCCATTTATTTATATCGATCATGTAATTGTTAATAAGTGCTTGGAAATCTTATATTGGGCCAACTTAATGCACTACGTGGGCAAAAGTATAAAATTCTCGGTAGATTTTGTAAAAATATATAAGAATACATTCAGCTCTTATATGGGAATAAATCATCAAAAATCTATATTAATATAAGAAATGAATGTAGTGAATGTGTGTGTTATTGGGGAATAATGCACTGTGGTTGTAAATGATACATTTAGTGAGCACTGCTTCCTGGTTCATACAATGTGCCCCAATGATCAAAGTGTTGTTCCCCCCCCCCCCCAATAACACACAAACCCACTACATTCATTTTATATTTAATATTGACCATGAAATCTGATAATATTAAAGTCCTGATTATACTGATTGACAAACACCGACCTGTCATTCAACTTTAACTTACTTATTGTTGCAGACCCGACGTACATATTTACCATTGCTTGTTATTGCTTCAGTCACTCAGAATATGAAGTGCAAGGGAGGAAACATATTTTGATGAAATTCTATATACAAGGCCCAGAGAAAAGAGGGACTGTCCATCTCGAAATGAAAAAGGTATGACATAATGTTAGTCTTAGCACCGATCGATCTCGACATACCGTTTCTTTATCTATGTATTTGTTTGTCCAAGGACGTGCCTGGATGATATTCATTGCAGCTTTGTATTTCCATTGACACCGCCTCCCCTGCTTGAGTCAGAGCAAATTCCCAAAAACTGGTTAATTATAACTCTGTCTTGAGCCTTTAGTTAGAATTTGGTACCTCAACCTTTCCAATTGTTAGAAAATTCCAATCTAACACCTCCTTGCCACAGCAAATTTTCCAACATTGGGCAATATCAGTCAAAAATTAATAAAATATATAACTCTTAGTCAAACAACAACATTTGAGCTAAATATATAGGATATTTTAACTATCAGAACAATTTCAACTTATTTTCTAGTCTTTCCAACTGCTATTGTATACGGCTGCAACATTTAATCATGATACATAGGGCTGTAATGATTAATCGCGATAAATGTGATACATTTTAAACAGATGTATCATGATGGGCTTTTTCCATTTTGATATATTTTGTTGACTACATGTACATGTACATGTACAGTTCTTTAGTGTCTGTGAATGGTAAATCGAGGATTTAACAACAGTGTCCAAGTAAAGCTAAAGGAAAAAATCAATCAATTGTCTCAGTGTTACTATATAAGTTAGGCATGGTAATATATGCTGTTAGAAATGAGAAATGGAGTTGTCATTATATTGGCCACCATTGGTCACTGTGGTTTAAAACTTCAATTATTTTTATATGCCTGTTGAAAAAAAACGGGACGTATAATGTTTAAAGGTACTCAATCCGATTTGATGGTCCCCATATAATCAGATTCCAACAACAACAACATTTTTAGAAATGCCACTTCAGTTGTCAGAATAGATTAATTGCCCAAAAATAATGCTAATCACTGTCAACTATAATATAAAATTGCCCAAAACGTGTTATTTATCAACATGTTGTTCAAAAAAATTTGGCCTTATTATCAACACAAAGCCTCTTGATTTTAGAGTTATCCATCTTCATCCACAATTTGGTCCAAGACAGTCCGAGTCGGCTTGTCAACTTTTAACTGGGCCACTAATAAGTCTCAATGGCCAGCAATGGCAAAAAATAATAGATTTCAAAAATCGATATCTAATAACTCTGCGCTTTGACAGGTGGGTTCCTCGACTCAAATCAAATATTTTTTACCCCCGAAACCAAATCAATAGTAATTGAGGGGCGCTTAATTGAATTATGGATCTTTAATATTTCCTTTAGGTTTCCAGATGATCACTTTAGATCGTCTATACTGAGCGAAATGAAATTTGGCATGTGGGTTTACTAGCACAAAATACAGGTCATGTTCGAATTTGGGTGCCGCTGCCAATTTTCACCAGAGTTATGGCCCTTTGTTGGAATTACCACTCGAATATTTTGCCATGCCTCCAGTGATGCTCTTGTTTAAGTCTAAAGTGAATCATGAAATGCATAACTATCACGAGCAAGAATCGCGATACACATCCAACGTATTTTAGCAGGGGTGTATGATGTATCATTACAGCCCTTCAATTTTATCAGGAACAAAATTTCCAACTGTTGAAAATGTCAGCTACAGTAATGCTCTAATTAATCGACTCCTTAACAACAGCAGAATTATGGGTAACTTTTCAGGATTTACCGGTAGTCGGCAATATGGCTTGTTGCCATTCATCGGAAAGCTCTCGACGAAATATGGCTTGTTGCCATTCATCGGAAAGCTCTCGACGAGAGCTTTCCGATGAATGGCAACAAGCCATATTTCCGACTAAATCCTGAAAAGTTACCCATAATTCTGCTGTGGTTAAGGAGTCGATTAATTAGAGCATTACTGTAGTATTGAGGGTTTCTCGTCACATCCCTATCGTCACATCCCTATGATTTGTATGTCATTAGAAATGATAACACCTGGTGCGATTATATTTCAATTGAATACAGTAATTTCACTGATGACTCCCAAAATACAGTAATGCCCTAAATAATCGACTCCTTAACCACAGCAGAATTACAGAAGAATTACCCATAATTCTGATGTGGTTAAGGAGTCAATTATTTAGTGTATTACTGTATGACTTACATAAATACAATTGTGATTTTCTGATTCTTTGTCAAATCGACCTGGGCCAGCTCGCCCCAAGGGCTTTGAGAATAAAGTTGTTTTTGTATGGTGTCTTTTTGCTTTTCACTCTCTCTCTCTCTCTCTCTCTCCAAGCCAAAGGGTTGTTGGGAGGTAGATTGGATGGTCATCGCACTGAATTTGAAGTATATTGGTATGGCCATTGGGAGGGATTAATCTGGCAGAGCACAGAAAGATTAAGATCCCAAATCTCGCCAGCCTGGTGCTCATGTTTTGTTTTGGACAGTAGTGTTTTCCTGAGTTCGAGAGTATTGGCAGCTAGAATTTTAAGTCTAACTTGAAACGGGGGGTATGTTGGCTGTATTGTGTAGTGTCCTGATGGGTGTTATTCTCAAGGTTTTGTTTTGGATTACTTGAAGTTTGTTGAGTGTTGATTTTGGTAATTCGGCAGTAATGATGGCACCATATTCCATGCTAATTGTAAAATTTATAATGCTGGGCCAGCTCGCCCCAAAAACTGTCTGCAACGAGTTGGCCCTGGGACGAACTCACCCGGATCTCTGATGCTATCCCTCAAAATGGGCTAGCACCACCAAATGCACCCTCTGGGCACCTCATTCTGCTTAGGCCTCATCTTCTGGTAAGTATCTAGTCTCAAATTAACATTGTTTTAGTTACTTTTTCCCTTCTGGGAAGTTTCTATATCCCCTAATATGCAGAAGATAAAATGCATAATTGAGTTGACTAATTGGTGAACATCACCAACTTCAACTTGGGAACTTCATCCTCCCATAGCAGTTGAGTCCTAAGCATAATGAGGTTCTCAGAGGGTGAATTTGGTGACACTAGCCAGCCGTGTGGGATAGTGTCACTAAATTCACCCTCTGGGGACCTCTTTCTGCAAATGACAGACACACTATTTTCTGGTTTGATTGCTCATGACAAAGGAGTGAAAGGATTACTAATCAGATTGTCAGTCCATCTTGATACAGAAGTTGTCCTTTTGTGATGACACGTATAAGTGTCATAAAAACCTTAATTTGTCAATTTAAATATTAATGAACAATAGTGTCATTGATATTGGAACATGATCTGTTTTTATTATCATAAAAACATCCTGCTCTCTTTTCGTTGATTATGCATTGCAGGGAAATTCTTGAAAAAACTATAAAAGAATGCTATTTATTGTTATATGCTGTCAAACATTGACCCGTTTTATAGCTTTGAGGTGAAATGAGATGAATCACTTCAGTATTCTCACGGCTTTTACTATAGTAGAACTGATTCACTTCTCTTATGTATGTGGTATTAATCATTGCCACAATATCATCTGCCACTGACTGAGGTGCCAGAGTGGCACCTGTTTTACCTGGACAAATCCAGGAAGCACAACTCTACATAATTAGGTTTAGTCAATATGCCCAGCCACATGAATTAGAGATTTTATTTTGAAATTGACATAATATATCGCACACAGAATTATGGGGCAGTACATCTTACTTTTTTAACGCTACATAGATAGTTGTAACTAATTGAAAATTATAATGATGTTCAGTCTTTGCCAAACTATCACCATAAATAGTAAACTTTGATAACGGTTTGCAAATAAAGATGAACATGTACAGAATACTTGTGAACAATGTCCACCAGTTGTTGACATAATATAATAAATAATGCATTTCTTGTCAATGACTATGCCAGACAGTGGTCCCTGAGACAGCGGGCTAGCATCACTAAATTCAACCTTTGGGGACATCATTCCGCTTAGGTCTTATCTTCTCTGGAAAGTATGTTTATTATCAAACAAACAAGTTTTTTAGTTTCTTCAGAAACTTCTTTAGAAAGATTTTTTTCTTTTATTATTTGGTTTCTCTATATCCCAAGACGACATAATGCATAATCGAAGTGCCCAATGGGTGCCCCTCACCATCTTCACCATCTGGGAACTTAAATCTGGGTCTAGGTCTCGCATAGCAGATATGAGTCCATGCAGGACTTGAATGAGGTCCCAAGAGGATGAATTTGCTGTGTGGGGTACCGTCACAAAATTCACCCTCTGTGGATCTCGTTCTTCAAATGTCCAGCACTGTATTTTCAGGTCTGTCACTGATTAATTATCTGTAATTTAATTACCTTCTATTTCAGAATGATTCAAAGAAATACGAATATGAATACCTGCTGGTTAAGGTGGATGGCTACCCTCCAAGAACGATATATGTTGATACATAGTGATATATTAAATTTGTTTTGTGTTACTATATCTTTTTCTCTCATTGGAACTTTTGTGTTGTCTCTCTGTTACAGAAATGTTACAAGTTTTATTTCGAATGGAATTCCACGAGTTTCAATATATCACTAGCGCTAAGTGGGAAGTTCTAAGTACAGCTGTAAAAATATATTGTCAAATTTCATGATGCAAGCATCTCGCAAACGTTAGTTTCAATTTATAATCAAATATCCAGAAAGATATTCATGACAATGAGTGTGAAATTTATCATTACGTGCGCTCGCGCAACAGTATGGCGATCAGTCAGATTCGTAGGTACGTTGGTGTCACTCTACCGATTTCACTCCATGACGTCACCCGTACGCAGTACATGCCGGCGACGTTACGGAGTAGATTATAGAGTAGTAGAAACAGCCAATCACCGCTCAGTGTTAGAATCGAGGTCAGGTCATAATGAATATTAAAATGAGGACCTCGATTCTAACACTGAGCGGTGATTGGCTGTTTCTACTACGTCAGCATGGAAAGGTCAGGTCACAATGAATATTAAATTTAGGAACTGTGTCACTTGACAAATATCTTTTTTAAAGTTGGAATTATCGACAGATTTCTCCTGTATTAGAATTGTTTACTGACAATGTGTTGATTTGTATGAGTAAATAAATTATTAGCCGACAATAAATCACTAAGTTCCAGATATTTAGTTGATCGTTTGACCGATTTTTAATGATAGTAAACTGCATGGGTGGTGAATTTCGAGACACAAGCGGACATTGCTGTCTGAGCCGGATCAAATCGAAAAAATACGCTCTCCGGAGACAATATTCGGTGGTTAAAATTTTATCAAATGCAACGTGTATGAATGTTTCTGATGGGAGTTTGTGGTATTTATTGAAAGATGAATTCTTTGCCGATCCATCCGTGTGTATATCGTTATCATTACTGGGGTGAATAGGCTAAATTTGTGCGACTCCCGAGCGATGGTGAAACGTTGAATTTCTACAGAGCCCCTTGTCTATATAATGTTCCATTAACGCGAAGAAGGCGCGTATATAGAGCGGCGTATATGGGCAGTGCAAAATAAGGGAGCGCGTTACAGGCCCCTGTGGATCTGAGGAGAAACACAGTGCAAGGCCATTAAAATTATTCCTTCCACAACACAGTTCCTGGGCATATACGCTATACTGTTTTGTCGAATTGAGTAAACAATTGAGTAATTGTTTCAATTCAACTTCAAGATCGCGGTAAAATCAAAACCGCAATTTGTAAGTGGTAAACATCTGAAAAAGACATCAGGTACATGCAGAAACTAATTGTTGTGCATATTTATTTCTATTTGAGGTGCATACAATTTTTCATGTTTATCAGTATTTTTAACGATAAGAGCGATGGTAATTGGGGGACTATATTTTATCTAGCGCATTAAATTTAAAATAAAAAGTCGTGAATTGGCCGAGTGTTTTTTATGGCCGCACATTTCGTTGATAATTACGAGCCATTTGTTTGTCTAAATAACATTTTTAAGTTCGAAGAGCATTAGAATGGGGATAACAGTGTGGTGTTTGTGATTTCGGAAAGGTACATGGCGAATATACTGTGGCAAATACCCGTTAACTAAATTTGCCACAGTATATTCGCAATATTCGTAATTATTTTTTTAATTATTTTTGATTACATGTTTGCGCACGTTGGCATCTCTCTGAGTGCATTCTAGTTGTTATATAATAATTAGGATCACCGCGGCTTTCACCGCTAACAACAATAATTGATGATATTTCTACGGATATACGATGATATTTCTACATATGTACATTGCTGCCTGTTCATAAAACGAATTCAACAGAAGTGGTAGTATAGCTTTTCCCTAAGCAACCATAGGTGATTAATTTCCATCATTGGGCCAGAGCTACCTAAAATAATCATAATTGATATTGGTTGCTCAGCCAAGCTAAAAACATCACCACTCGTTGACCATTTATCACTTTTATTTGGACTCTGGTGTCTAATCATGCTATTGGGTTACCGATCCACAATTTGATGACTTCTATGCAGTTATGATTGACAGTCCTGTCAGCTGGTCTGTCACATTTAATATGCTCCCTTTCCGGGTATAATGACTGGAGCTCTGTCACAGGGACGTGGATAGAGAGTCTCTGTTGAGGGAAGGAGGTGTCCAACTGAACACCACCCCATTTGAACTAGACACACATATCCAAGTCCTTGGTTTGGGAATTTCCAGTTTCCAACTGCCGTGTGTGTGTTGGATATCTCCAATTTGACCTCTCCTCTATAAGTTTTGAAGTTTGCAACTTATGGACATTTCAGTCCAAAAATTTGACCAAAAGAAAGTATGCAACTTTTGGTCTAAAAAACTAAATTTATGTTATTCTGCTCACATTCCTTGCCATATATGACCCCACCCCAGACAAAGTATTCTCGGTCCACAACAGCTTGGGATATTGGTTGGGTTGTTGCTGTTTTGGACCGAGTCATGTCCCGTAACTCTTCTATAACATACTTTGTGCCCAAAATCGTGGGCGGGAGTTATCTTGCTTGTATGTCTTCGGATTAGGTTATATAGACGCTTTGTGTATATGAACATAGAGGAGAGCCTTTCCCAATCATGATGATATCAAACGTGCTTATATCAGAGGTCCATTAAATGTCAAAGCAATGAGTTTTTATAAGTAAACAAAGCCTTGATTTTTAGATAATTTCGATTTGTCGCGCTATCAGAAAATGTATGCAAATAATATATTAAACGATCATATCACCAATTTACCCTTTTCTATCATCGTAAATGATATAACATTTTAAAGACAGATTAATCGCGAACATGTCATATGATTAATGGTAGTTATATATTCCGCTTTTCGGCGTGCATTTTTCAACGCTGCCGAATTTCAACACTAAATGGAGCGTATTTCAAAGTAATTGTAAATTTTCCATGCAATTGGGAAAAATAAATAACCGTAGCTTGGGAATTTTCTAATTTAAATAATGAAACTATCAAATTAGTTTTAAAATTAAGATCTTTAAAACTTAATGAATAAAACTACAGTGAATATACCAGCTCATACTAAATCAATACCATTATAAATCTGATATAGGCTTTATGCTAGTAGGCCTATAGTAGAAATTATTATATACAAATTATAGTCAGGACTATTATATATGATTGATTCTTGGTATAAGTTAGTATGTATAATTAAGTAGTTATTCCATAATAACTTGTTGTGTTAAAGCATGAATTCCCTGTATGTGAAAAATGTTCAACCTGCTAAACAAATCCCCACCTCCCTGCACCTTCACACAAATCATCAAGATTTCAGCCAATTTTCATACTGGGTTTACATGCTTTAGTGCCCGGTCCTATTAAAAGCCGAACATAACCGAACACAAGTCCAAATAATGGGAAATATAACAAATAAAGTTCATATGCATATTTATTCACTGATGTTCAAACTATTACTGTACGAAGTTTGGTGGAGTTTGGGCCAATCATAAGTGTTTATTTGATGTTGTGTTCGGCTTTTATGAGGACCCTTAGTGCCTGCTGTCAGAAAAAATTACTACATCTTGTTGAGAATTTCTATGAAACAATCAATTGTCATATATGTCCAAAGCCATTTAATTTATATTAATCAACATCCCTAAACATATCAAATGTAGTTAATA
The DNA here is from genome assembly GCA_032622095.1 of Siphonodentalium dalli. NCBI lineage: Eukaryota > Metazoa > Mollusca > Scaphopoda > Gadilida > Siphonodentaliidae > Siphonodentalium > Siphonodentalium dalli. The sequence continues at coordinate 112,120,149 of CP136062.1, read as the reverse complement.
AACATATCCCATACCCATAAGTTTAAAAGACTTTGTTTTATTTTTTTGTTAAAGTTAATTGGATAAAGTTGCCTATTTTCGAGGAATCCCGTTTTTTATGTTTACCCATACCATAGTATGGTAAACATAGTGTCGTTGTCCGGATTGACCACTCGTCGTTAGTACGTCCGTCCGTCTGTCTGTCTGTAGAAACTTTACGCATGGTGCGATAACTGAACTATTTTCTATCTGATCGGAACCAAAGTTTATATATGAATTTCTCAGCAGCAAGTACAGATCTAGTTCGAATATGAGTTTGATCAGTTTTTTTTTACGGAGTTATGGCCCTTTTTCGACTTAGAATTCATGCATGCTGCCATAACTCAAATTTGTTTTATCTTATCGGAACCAAATTTGGTATGCGAGTTTCTCAGCCCAAAATACATATCGAGTTCGAATATGGGTTTGATCCGATATTTTTTAATGGAGTTATGGCCCTTTGACATAGCATTCATGCATGCTTCGACAAATCAACCATTTTTCAACTGATAGGAACCAAATTTGGTATGTGAGTTTCTCAACTCAAAATACAGATCAAGTTTGAATATGGGTTAGATCTGATTTGTTATACCAGAGTTATGGCCCTTTTTCAACTAAGAATTGAACAGATTTGAGTTTTTGATAACCCAGGTAGATTACAATTAGCTACCAGTAATACAAGCTTAACTGCAATAGAGAGTGTTCCGAGAGACTGGCTGTAGTGTTGTCTTATTGAATTAGTTATTTTTAGCCACCATATATACCACATATCAGTGAAGCCGTAACCCATTCATGATTCAATGGACTCTCCCATTCAGTTTTAAAAGTTTTAATTGGAATAGTCTATTATTCATTTGTAGGATGTTCTCATTTTAATTTTCAATTAATCATTCTTCTCTTATATCTCCAGGTTTCTCCCCATGCACTTGCATGGATTTCTGTAGTTAAAGATTAACACATCTCAACATTCCTGATACTTTCATCTGATACCATGTCTCATTTTATATTGGTTTATTTTGACACACATTTTGACACACTCTTTGCCCCTATTGATTGATTAATTTATTTTTATTTTTATGTGTACCCATACCATAGTATGGTACACATTGTCGATGTCCGGATTAACCACTTGTTGTCCGTCCGTATGTCGGTAGACACTTTACGCATGGTATGATAACTCAAACATTTTTTTATTCGATTGGAACCAAATCTCAGCCCAAAATACAGATCGAGTTAAAATATGGGTTTGATCCATGTTTTTTTTTTATTGAGTTATGGCCCTTCTTCAACTTAGAATTCACGCATGCCGCAATAACTAAAAAGTATATATCTGAAATCAAATTTCGTATGTCAATTTCTCCGCCCAAAATACAGATAGTATTCGAATATGGGTTTGATCCGATTTTTTAAACAAGAGTTATGGGCCTATTTAAAAAAAATTGTTCTAATCTTTTAAGATTAATAATGAATGTTATGAATTTTAGATTCCAAGCTGAAAATAGCTAATCACTATCGCCAAGGTATGGATTAAATATCTGCCGATCGTGATCGGCCGATCGTTTATGTTTGTTAACCCAATAACCCTGATTTTGTGAGCGCGATTTTGCAAGTTAATTAGGCTAATGACTCATTGAATTAAAATTAGCAACTTAAACTAATAGAAACTGGAAGAATAAAGTAAAGTTGGGAGAATGAGATTGGGAATTTTCAGACTGTAAAATGGGAACTTTTGAATTTTTTTTATTTTGCAAGTAAAAAGTTCACGGGGGGCGGGGGGGGGGGGGGGGGTAGCGGAAACAAAGGTATTATTTTTAAGGCCTAAGGCTAATACCTATATAGATTGTTAACAGACTTCAACAATATTTGGTATATGAGTCTCTTGCAACAATATCTCGGACGAGATCGAAAACCAGGTTTGTCCGAATTTTTTTCCCGGAGTTATGGGTCTTAGTTTATCTATTTTTAGCAATTTTAACCCCATGTAATAGTCAGATATATAACTGTTCCTATCTTCTATGATGTTGATGATGACGATGAGGATAACCACTCTGGTATATACACTGATGATCATACAGCATTATATATAGTACATGTAAATAGTGTAAATATGTTTGTCAACTCTAATGCGTGTTAACTCACGATTGAGTTCATTAAAGCATACAGCTATTACAGGTTGTATATGTGATTTGTTCAGTTTGCTTACGCAATTTTGTCTATGAGATTTAAGTGTGAATGGACGTAACATACTAAGTACTGATTGTTGGCAAGTAGGAGAGAAAAAAATGAGTTGTGGAAAGAATTGCTTTTGGGAGCCCTTGACCATCTACCAACCCCGTCATACGTGCCCGGAAAAAAAAAATCCCCCCCCCCCCCCCCACCACTGCAACTGTCCGTAGATATATATGTATGTCATAAGTTATTTCTTGTACCAAGCGGGTGATAAAAGTAAGATAATTGTCACACCAGAAGATCGTGTGTCGCTTTAAAATAAAACTTTTGAATAACGTCCTTCATATCAGTCTAAATAAGAAACAGTTAATATTCTACATGCCGCAATAAACATTCCAAATGACAAGAGGTCGCGACTCGAGATAACATTGTACATGAAATAAGTGTACATGAAAGGCAAACACTATCTGTATATGTTTATGGGGTGCTCGTGACATGAAACTATATCTCCTCTTTCAACGTTGCTCATCGGGCATGGCTGTCATAAATACAGGTATAGCTTGGTGACCTGGTGTGTCTAGCAGACAAAAGCATGTCGATTGTCATATATATAGTGATCCGCAAGTTGCACTGATAACAAAAAATCCATTGTCCTCTCCGCCAGTCTGAATAATTTAATGTTTGGAAAAGGTAAAATAAATAAAAAATGATGCTCTAGGTTATGAGCTAAATTAGATCAAACGATGAATTTATAGATTCTATACGGTGGATACGCCCGTAGAGATCATATTCCAATATATAACAGTTCAAAATCTGGGAACTTTTTGATGTTCTGACAGGGAACTTTATAACACAGAAACAATAACGCAGGCGATATATTTGTTACTCAAAATCTGGTCCGTATATAATAATGTATTCGCAGTGTGTGACCATCTCAGCCCGAGATTGCATGATTTAGGTGCCATATGTGAGCCGATCTTTCTCTCTGCGTCGTTTATATATGCAGTCATGAAACTGACCCTGTAATCAATTCAATGTTTATCGCTCACAAAAGTTGCCTCAATCATGTAATCTCGTGCTGAGACCTTTACCTACTGGTGAAATAGATTATTAAGGAACAGGTATTAAAGCAATATATTACCTGCTATAAAGTTCCCGGTCACAAATTTGCCAGGCAATTAACGATACGGGCGGCGCTGGCGGTGTGTATGCTGTTAAAATATTCACCTCCGTCAAAACCCGCCATAAAAAGAAAGAATAGTAAAATATAGACAGACTTTGTTCTTATACCATTCAAAAATATGGCATAAACAGTATGTTAGTGTCAATTGTTATGTAAACAAAAGCAAAACACGTTACGTTACCTGGCTTTTGTTTAGATCCGGATATGGTAAACAAAAAGAGCATTATTTGTTACTGTTTTCCTGATATGGAAATAATAAAGAGCGTTTATATCATTTGTGTGTGATTAACAAATAGAATTGTGCTGTGTTATGTAAACAGAAGCACAACTTCTGTAACACGAGCAGGCTGTTGTTTACGTCCACCATCGCATGCACGTCTTGACGACAATATACTATTTACGCGCTGATTATGTTTGGCATATGAACAAAACTATATATATTTTAATATTCCTTCTGTTGATGGCGATTTGAACAAATATGAATATTTCTGCAACGAACGCCGCCCGTGCCTTTAAGCAGAGAATTCAAACTACTTATAAAATGCATATGACGCACCATGTATAAATATAATTCTGGATGTTGTTATACAAGTGACATTTGACCGAAATTATCCATAAACTATCTGGCAACAATAGCATCAATTGGGTGTGGCAGAATACGCCCGTTGGTCATTTTGAATTTTGTACTATACCGCAAAATCAATAACAATTTGAGCTCTCAAAAAATATCTGATATACCTTAATTTTCAATGGCAAAATGAGCTTAACGTGTTTACCGATTATCTCCTGCTACATACTCATGAATATAGGTCCAGGGGGGACTACATATGCATGGATCTAACCATTTATAAAATGTGTTTTATTATATTCAATGATTAAATATACAAAAGTTGGATCAGATAAAATAATCCAAACTAGAGTTATCCGTCGGAAACCAAAAATGTTCACGGACGGACAAATCGGTCAAATTCCAAGTAGAAAGATGGCCGTAACTCATGTAAAAATAATTGGCCGGAACCCATATTCGAACCTGGTCTGTATTTTGAGCTGGGAGATACACATACCAATTTTGGTTGAGATCAAATAATCCAAACAGGTGTTATCGGTCGGAGACCAAAATGTTCTGAAATCGGTAAACTTTAATTCGATAAAGGGCCGTAACTCATGTTAAAATAAATGGGCGGAATCCTTTTTAGAATTTGGACTGTATTGTTAGCTTGGAAATATACATACCAACTTTGTTTCAGATTCAAATAATCGAAACAAGAGTTATCGGTCGGAAACCAAAAATGTTTGCATGAATTTTTACCTGGCAATTTTGACAGATGTGTGAACGTAGCCCAAACACAAATTAATTTTAATGACACCGAAACATTTAACCCTTCCATGCCAGGAGCTTCCTGAAACCATTTGCCAATGCATTGATAATGTTGCATTCTCTTATATGTGCGAGTCTCACGCAGGGATCCTCGCACATGTAAGAGGATACATTGGCCTAACAATATTACCTTGACATTGCAAGCCATTCATATGCGAGGCTACCAATGGGAGACTAGCTTATCAAAGATAATGTACTGGCGCAGGATCTTTAATGCTACACCAGCGAAGCTCCTGTCACCAAAGGTTTAACGAGCCGATGATTGAACTATTGAAAAGTCATCCAATGATATATACTTCTCAATTTCATTAGTTCACAGAAGACAATGCATAGCCGTCTTTTATTTTACTTCCGACCACGGGAAGCTTATTCAAGCTATACGTGTCTTCGCATGTTTTATATCACACCCCTTGGTGCATGGGTTCGTTATTATGACTAATATTATGCACTATCTGACCACAGCCCATGAATTAGTATTGTTGGTGCTAATCCGTTCTACATGCGAGTCACTGTATCCACTATCCAAAGAAGGTTCCAACGACAAACTCAATGTTATAGATCATGCCATGAATCTATATACTCTGGCTGATTCCCGTAGGGATCATATTCTACTAGTACAAAAACTGGGAACCTTTTAAAGTTTTGTCAGGGTACCTTATAATGTCGACACTATAACGCGGGGAATATATATATTAGTTATTACCTGTTCCTTAATAATGTACTTCACTGTATATAGTGAAAGTCCCAACTCGAAATTGCGCGAATTAAATGACTTTGTGAGCGATTTTGCTTTGCGTAGCTTTGGAATTTCTCCTGAGCGCAATTAGTTCAATATTTATTGCGATATCGGCTCACAGAAGTCACAGAAAAGCATGTAATCTAGAGCTGGGACCACCCCCTAATGTGAATTAGATTAGTGAAGAACAATTAATAACGAAGAAATATACTCCCTGCCTTGACTGTTCAATGTTATAAAGTTCCCTGTCAGAATGGATCAGAACATCAAAAAGTTCCCAGGTTTTGTATATCGGTGCAATATGATCTTTACGGCGTCAGCCAGAGTACAGATTCGTGGCATGTTTTAACTCAATGTAAACTTATTAAACACGTAAGCATCAAGTTTAAATTTCCTTCAACGTTGACAAATTAATTTCTCGCTGTTGCAATATACTAATATGGCTGGAGGGGTCATGTTACTACGTTTTCAGATTTGTGCAGCTTTCGACCAGGAACCAGTCTATTCAACAAGAGACATTGGCTGCGGACACACGTATCACAGTAGCGATGGCATAGTAGGTGTGACAATTTATTATGGTGGAGTTTGGTGACAATTGGTCGTCATAATTAATATGCCATAGCTAGTCATGTCGCCCGCTGCATATTCGCACAATGATTCTTCGAAAGTTCGTTATTATCAGCTTTTTTCTTGCTTTGGTCATTGTATATAAAGTTCGCTTTGTTTATTACATATAATTTCTTTAAACGGTTCCGATACAGCTTCATCGGCCCACATGCTAATGTTAGCGGAATTAAGCTTAGAACTAAACGTCGCAAAATAAAGTACGCAATTGGAGAACTGTCTTAATACTCATGAAATTAATATAGGTAGATAAACATGTATTGACATCGTATTAATAAAACGTACCACGTGCATGATTCTGGAGATCGATCGTGCAATTATAGATATATATATCGTAGAGAATACAATGTAGCAAAACGTAATTAGTAGAGATCAACCTTGGTGAAACGCAATGGGTTAACTGGTCCAGTCGATTCATTGTGCGAAAACTCAGCGGGCAACATGGCTAGCTATGGCACAAAAATATGACGAACAATTGTCACCAAACTCCACCATAATAAATTGACACACCTACTATGCCATAGCTACTGTGGTACGTGTGTCCGCAGCCATTGAGTGCGCGCAAATAAACAGACACGAGAGTCGTAAAACATTGACAAACGACGGCCAGATAGCAGTTTTCATTCACTAAGCAGTTATATCAACTTTGAGACGAAAATAATTAATTAAAATGTACTGTTAATTCCATGAACTAGAAATTTGAGGCAATTGTTGTTGAATTCGCGCGATATACTGGTCCTTGTCTTTGTTTACCGAAAAGTTGAAAACGTATAGTAACCTGACCCTTTCTGTACTAATATGCAGACCTTATATACATGTACACTGAAACGAACTGAAGTCATAGGGATTTAGTGTATGCTTTCAACTCACTGTCCATAGATCGTACAGACGCTTTCGGTTTTACTATATATAGCGGACACAGGGTAATAATGGAAGATTTTTAATGATCAACGTCGAAGAACCGAAGGTGTCCTTGTTTTCTGCTTATGTGCGACAAATTCTACGACTTCAGTGAGTTTTTTCTAGGAGAGTGGTTGTATATAGATGATATATAATGAGTCACAATTCTAGACGAAATTTATTATCCGAGGACGTGTTTGATAAATTTCGTATAGAATTGCGACGAATTTGAGATACTTTTTATCGCTTAATCACATCTTAGCAAGGGAAAACGATATGAAAACAGCTGGGGGTAAACAAATTATATTGATTTTCTTATCACAATCAAAGTCGAAGTAAATTTTAAGACACCTAAAATATAGTTCGATTTTAAATGACTTGTGTCTTTTGATGTTCACAAAAAGTTTCAACCACCCTTATCACAGTCAACACTAAATAACCCAACACAGATTGAATATCATAATTTTATTCTAATTAACATAATAATAAAATTGATAGATATCATTGCCCTAAGCTCTTACGCAACTGCGCGTGCCGATAATACACGTGTTGTCTTATACTAAACACAATATGAGGCCGGGTGCAGGGGCTAATTATGTGATAATAGTGTTTCGTGAATTTATTGAGCTATATATTGGTGATATGAATGAAGACTGACGAGGTATGTGTCGCTTTAAAGGCACACAAGGCCACAGGTCGATCCCCAGAACAAAAATTGACCCAACCCCAAATAATACTTTGTCCATAGGATTAGGTATTATTGAGGTGGGGACATTTTTTTGTTCTGGGGACCTGTGCACAAGGCCTTCGCTGGGGGTAGATATGAACAATAATAAAACCACCATCAACAAGAAAAACATTGAAAAATAGAAGAATTTGTTCTTATATTCGTTAAAACTTTACAAGTAATTCTTGGATAATGAGGTTTCCCTTGGAAAAAATTGTTGTATAAAATGTTACTGTTACAGTGCGAGTCGTGTTATCCACTAACAGTTGATTATAGTTAAATAAAGTCTTGAAGTATATGCATTAAAATCGATCAGACCATTGAAATCCCCACACTGATTTTTAGCCATAAATACATTTGAATTCCAATTATCATCGGTGATGTTTGACGATAAGACTACTGGCAATGTAACAATAATGTTTACATAATTATTGGATAGTTATCGATAATGAACATATAATAAATTCTATTCATATTCTTCTTCGTGGTGATGATTATATACAAACTTTTATTATTCTTGCACAGGTACCACTGCGAACGCCTCATGCACGTACCTTTAAATTTATATTTAGTATTGCACGTTCAAGCTCGATCTATAGACCACCGATTTACAACAGGCTGTACAACAACAATCACACGTATAATTATAGGCATATCCATCCCAATTAAAGTCATTTTATTGTAAAGTTAATTCTGTAATTGTGCCCCTCCTAGTCATCCAAATTGTTTACAATAAAGGGTTAGAACATTTTATTTATATATAATAAGTTATTATCTTCGCGGTGACAAACGGTTATACAAATACTCCACACTATGAACCAAACGCTTCTATTTCGCAAAACAGTTATTAAACACTTGAAAACCTGATTATAGCTTTAAAGTGATGTGAAACACTCCGGTATGGTGATCAAATATAAATGGAGAATAATCTTGTTCAAAGAAGTAATTCTTACAAAGAGTATATCCAAATTGACACCACACACCGTCATTCCTATATATGAATTAAATGCAGTGACTCTCGATGACGAAATAGTTTTCGTTAGTTTATCGCAGATAGATGCGTCCCGAATCGAGAAGTAAATATCTACAATTGAGCGTAGTTCTGCTGATGTAATCTATGGAATGGTACGGTCGATTCGCAAATTTTCGGCGATGATAGTAGAATGTTACATTCCTCCAGTTGGCATAACGCCTGCACACTAACTTATCAGTTTGAAGCACCCGAACAAGTACATAATATGTCTTTAATTGAAACAAGATAATATAGATGCGCCAGTTTAGTTGGGTATATTATAAGTATATACTTGGTTATATATATACACATCGCTGCATGCACATATAGATGGACAGGGATTTTTTAGCAATTAACGCACCAGAGAGCTTGTGTGTATATGTACATGTCAACACATATAATTGGCGGCATAGGGTTGGACGATATATAGGTGTGTAGATCACTTACTTAAAACTAGTTCGTCGACGTTTAAACTTCATAACAATGAACGAATGCGTTACATATATGGTTTTATCACATAATTAGCCCCTAAACCGGCCTCAAAGTTTTAGTACACGTGTATTATCGGCACGCGGAGTGACATAAGAGCTTAGCACAATTCTATCGATCAATTTTATTATTTTAATTAGAATATAATTATGATATTCAATTTGTATTGGGTTATTTACTATTTAGTGTTGACCGTGAGATAAACATGGATGACAAGGATGGTTGGACAATTTTGTCAAAATGAAAAGACACATTTAAAATGGAACTATATATATTTTTTGAAGTGTCTTTACTTCATCTTTGTTTGTGATAAGGAAATCAATATAATTTGTTTTAACCCCCAGCCGTTTCGAGATCGTTTTTTTCTTGCTAAAAAGAGATTATGTGATAAAACGGATATTCAATTCGTCGCAATTCTATACGAAATTTATGAACCTCGTCCACTAAATTCGATTCGAACATCGCTAAAGCTCGGCTCGAATCGAATTTGGTGCACTCGGTTATAATTGTGACTCATTATAGACATACTCTATATATATATATATATATAGTGTGTATAAATGTGAGGATATTTTGGTTGTATATGGTCCCACGATAGTCGGTGATGTCATGGAATTTGACTACACGCAAATATGTTGATCCTCAAAAACCTTTGTTCCAATGGTTCCTTCTTCCGACTCCGAGATTTTATATTCTGTTTCAAATGTATCCAGGGGCCTGTACTATAGATTTACAATTGCCGTGTTTGAACACGTGTACAATGTTATGTGGGGCACACAGAAGGTGTCGATTACCATAGACCTCCATCTTATTCTTACAATGAAAAGGTGACTTCTTGCAACGCCTCGTTCACATGCATTGTGACCAATAAAATAATAGGTTTACCACATGTGACTTGATTGACCAATGAAAAAAAGATATTCCTCGGAGACACTCATTGATATGTTGTCGCTAGTGCATGGGTAATCCGTGTTCAATTGTATTAGTGGTAATCGGTATCCTTTAAATAATCGCTCAGTGAGTACGCCACAACCGTTCGTGCATTGTGTTATATTTCATCAATGGTTATCGTCTGTTCCAACAATTCAAGTTGTAAGATGTATTTCAATTTCTAGTTGGGTTGTCATGCAGAATCGCTGGAGTATTATATTGAATACCATTCTGATCAAACCCAATCACCCATCGGTAATGAGCACACGGGTATAATCTACTCTATTACAATACAGTGGTCTATTGCACTTCACGCCTCCTGTGTACCTCCCATAACCTTGTACACGCGATCAAACACGGCAATTGTAAATCTATAGTACAGGCCCCTGATGTAGCCTAACTCACACAATGGAGAACCATACAGACTTTGGAAACACGCTGCAGATAACAAATCATCGCTGTCTCTTACTAGTCGTAGTTCTATACCAGAACCTACATGTATATATACGAAGCAGTGTAACCTATTGATACCACCTGAATAAAGAACTGTCTGAAAACCCCCAATTCCAGAGTTTTTCTGGCTATTAATTTCCAACCTTCAAGAAACAGTTTATCTTCTTCTACAAAGAAACAAGATTTCATCTGAGTATATATATATTTATTACCACTCCTTGTCAAAAGTACATGAAAACTCTATCTCAAAATGTACACTCAAATGTTTTGAAACTGTACGGATGACTTGGCGTTGTTTGGTGCATTATAGACTACATGCAGTCTCCCTGATCTTCCAGATTTCACTAGTGCACAATGCATTTCATATATTAGTGCAATATATATAGTTAAAACCATTCAGCCGATGATAGCAAAGACATCCTGTATAGGCTCTAATTTAATCTTGAACATTAAGATATATAGCGACCATTAATACCGAACACAAATATAATTTAGAAATGATATGCATATCGTTTCCTCTATAAATCAAAACACCGGCTACACATCTTGTTTCAGTCTGAGTGAACCCATATGAATTGAACAGCGGCGAGTCCGACATCCTTTGTATTACCTACACAATTTTGGACTTTCCCCACAGTATGACGTCACCGTCCTCGCATTAAAAATCAACGCGACTATCTTCAGATTGGATTCGACCGTGTCCGATCACGATTTATAGTTGGCCGACACTTGCCACCCGGTCAAGTTGTCCTGTTAATGTGCTATGATGCTGCCTGGTCCTGCTGAATTGATATGATGTTGGTAAGGCAAATATATGCTGTTAAGAAAATAAAGTTATTTTTTCTAAATTTGTCATAATCTGAACATATCCAGGAAAAGCCATTATGTGTGCCAAGTTTTCAAAAATATATATATTGCGACATATTTTAATACTGGTTGTATTAGCTGTTGCAAATAGACTATTACCAAGATGACTGTTCATGTCATTTTGCAAACACCAACGCAGCCATTTTTTATTTTTCAAATATATTGTTTTTCCTGAATGTTTCATACAGACACCGGCTTTATGTCAATTCGCCGATTAGCCAAACACCGCGAAAATGACAGCTTTAGAATAAATAACGTACTTTTTCGTAACGGCATCAGTTTGCGTTACCAACATCATAGCATTCCAGCAGGACCCCAATATAATAGCAGACTAGCAGGACCACTTGACAAGGGGTGCTTATGTAAGGCTGTACAAAATAAATACCTAGATTATCATCGGATTTGTTGGAAAATTTGGGCGGGGGGGGGGGGGGGGGGGGGTGTCGTATTTTATTTTTATATTATTTATTTGATGTGCGTCATTCAGTTGCGGAGGAAAGTCCCTCCTCATATACATGTATGCATTTTACAAATAATTACACGTGTCAGTAAAGCATAATATATGTAAATAAACATTATTAAATTATATTCTTATTGTTGTTTGTAAACATGTTAATCATGAAGACAGTTTTACGAGTATACACAATACACAGGTGCATCCTATTCGTACATAACTATAGTATTGTTATGTTCAAAAGTATATTCCCTATCTCTCTGTATTTGGAATTTGTGGATATTTAAAATTGTTTAAACAAATTTTAGCATCACACAGACATTGCTGGCATTTGCTACGTCCATTTAAACGGGGGTAGAACTATATTTGACCATGGGTGTGTGAGCATCATAAATCAGTTATACAAAAAGATAGGCGCCGAAATATCGCGGACTCCAAGGGTTGATGATAACCTAGATATCTGTTTTTGTTTGTTATGGCCTAATATATACTTTTCGAAAAATTTTAATTCCCTGCTATTATGTCCAGACTATCGAAGGCGTACCCATAACTCTTCAACAGTTTGTGTTTACTCAGACTGTCATATTTCTAGATGTATTATAAAGTGACAGTTCTGCTAAGTGATAACAATTGTGAGCGACACACTAAACAAGAGTGGATAACTTTAAACCGGACCCCTCTTCAATCTGCACAGTTCGATATGGCTGGTGCATCCTGTTGTCTTGGACACTTCGGTTGGGAGGAATAGCGCCGTTGCCATAGAAACCACTGAACATGTCAGAAGCACAAGAATTTTGTGGAAAATGCGACATCGGAGAACACGGAGAGCTAGCTGCCCTCCTGTTCGAGCTCATTTGTGAGAAGTTTGTAGCACTCTGCTGGGGCGATTTTAGTTTGGTGTTTGTTCGAGTGATGCTTGAAACATCATTTGACTGCGCTGCATTAACATTCAGTTGGCTTGTCCAGTTTGGAGTACCATGAAAGCTATGTCTATGTGAAATGGGCCTAGCAAGTTGAGAAACACTATCACTTCGGAACAGATTATAAATATCTTTCGATTTGGCGAATTGGGGTCTGTTAGGGGAAACGCCATGGCAACTATTTATGGTTGTGGAAGAGCTGAAACGTCTGATTTGAGGCACCGATCCCGTAAAATTATTTCCTGATTGACACGATCTCGGAGTTCCTGAGAATTTATTATCGGTACATGTATATCCGTTTATGTTGCTGCCAATCCGTGTCCCAATATTGTGCGACATTGTTCTGCGATGTGCGACAGCCGCCATATCGGGAAACATCGGTGATATGATGGATGGTGTGTCTGCGTGTCGCCGGGGAACATTATTCCCATGATTAGTCTGAACACAAGCCACAGGTGTTTCGCTGAAAAATCGATACTGATCAGCAGTTGGTCGTGTTACATGTGCACTATCTTCCGGAAATATCGCGAGCTCTTTGAACGCGATTTCATAATCCTTCTCGCAAGGAACATCCTCAACAACATTCACTTTCGTCTCATTTTCAGCAAATCCTTTACGAGGGGAAATATTATCACACTCCTTTGAACCTTCTTCTTCGATAACGGTTAACTTTCTCAGAATATCCTGAATATAATTATCTGGAACATCCTTCTCATTGTGCCGCTGTCGTCTTCGAACAACTAAGTTAGGTTTCTGTTTGCAGATGAGTTTATTCTTAATAATGATCGGGCCGTTGACGATCACATCCGGTGATATTTGCTGAGGCGAAGGTAAACCATTCGAATCAATGTCAGAGGTGACCAAGGAGGATAAGCTTGATGATAAGGGAGAACATACAGAATTAGAATTTGCCCGAGAATCTGTAACATATCCATCGTCCGTAGTAGCATCGTCGTCTGTGTATTTGGCCTTCGGTATATCCAGTATAAACGACACAGTTTTGCCTTTAGGTTTCGGCCGCGGCCCTGACGAATTATCCATTTCCTTATAATTTTCAGCAGAATTTAAAACAGACCCGTTATCACTCTCGTCTTCTATATCTTCCATAGCTGCCATTTACTTCCGGCACAAGAACATGTATACCGAAATTTGAAAATAATAAACAAATATACCGCGCAGTATGTCACAAGGGCAGACTTAAATAATTATCTTGCGTAGCAGTTTTAATCACACAAAGGCAGGATAAATATCCACTAATTAATTCCATGGTTGATCGCTCCGAGAAACGTTAATGGGTGTTTTTCTGTTAATGGTTGCCGCAGTTTATAGGCTGCACATTCAGGTGTGCGCTGTGTCGTTTACCCACACACCACATCCAGGTTGTTTAAGTTGAGACGCTCTGCTCCCCACATTGACTTTCGTCGATCTAAAACGAGAGAAGGCTCATATAATGTTTGCATTGTTACTAACTGCGTATATATACGGACTTTTCTTCGGTCGTTGAACTTTTTGTTTCCAGAAGGGCATGCAACACTCAAGGGTATATATGCACACATAACCATCGACAATACCAGAGGAACGACATCGTGAGCAGATCTAAATCAATGTATGGAATAGCATATAGTCAATATATGCCAGGGATGCAGAAACTGGGGCATGGAGTGTCTTAACAAAAAACAGTTGCCACCAATTATTACACCAAATTTCAGTGTTAGATTTTCTTCAAACTAGGATCTTTTATAACTTTTAGTCAGAAATTTTTATATATGTTATTGTAATATCTTCCGAAAAATACCCATAGCGCATTGCATTTTTTATTATTAGCAGTAAATTATCGTGGCATGAAACATGTAGCAATGGAAATAGAGAAGTTCAGTGACACGTACATGCAACGTGATCAATAGGATTTCTTGTTGTGTGTCATACATGCAACGTGTAATTTGTAGCAAGGGGCAATAATCCATATTCCAATTACCGAACAGATTTCCAATGAACCTCCATGCATTTCATTTGTTTCTCACATGTAGCCGTTTAAAATCTTATCAATTGGCCCTGCTAACGTGCTGTTATATGTAAAGTCCTTTTGATTTCGCTTAGATTGGAGACATATTAAGCATTTTGTCTTAACTCTCTCCGCGAATGCGGGATACTAATAAGTTAGTACGCAGGCGCTATGCATTCTAATGACAATGCCCCAAATTTCAAAGAAATCGACCATACCACTCCATAGAAAACATCGTTTGAACTACGCTCAATTATCAATATTTATATCTCGATTCGGGACGCAACTATCGGCAATAAACTAACACAAATGATTTCGCCACCGAGAGTCATTGCATTTAATTAATATATAAGAATGGCGGTGTGTGTTGTCAATTTGGATTAATATTCGTAAAGAGAACAACTTTGAGCAAGATTATTCTCCATTTCTATTTGATCACCCCACCAGTGTTTCATATCACTTTATCCGAGAAATTATTCCACTATAAAGACTGACAAATCCTACTGAGTCGATATGTCCATTTGGATACCAAAACATCCATTAAATTTTAAGGATTATGGTAATATGTAACACTTTGTATGGATACCAGACACGAATCACTTTGGACGTCAACCTATTGATTATTCTGATGGAGTCTTGACACATCTGCTGACAGGGCATGCACGCGATATATTACAATTGTTTAGCGCAGCTACGATTAGTCAAGCCATTTTGGAGAAGTTTTGATTGGAATGTCATATGGGCAACGCGTACTAATAAATTGTGTTTCAACATTTCAAACTTTAGTCACCAATTTTGAGACAAGCAATTTGAGTACCATGGGAACAATATCCATAACTCATGAATTTCGGGGGAAAAACTATTTTGATGATTCACTATATCATGGAGTATATAGTAGGAACGATATTTATTGTTTAGCCATGATATTTTGCAAAGTCGATGTGTCAAATATAATTGATTTGCCCAGCTTAGCGTTCGTTTACACAATGACAAATTGGCCTTAAATACATACATGTACCATCGCGGTATACTTCTGATTATTTCTCAGGCAATCTATAGTGTAGATGTCTATATAGTGTGCCATGATATGAAATACAAACTACTTATAAAATTAATTTGCTCCACTGCTTAACTACTATTAATACAATAACTGACATTTATCCAATGTTAGCATTCAGATATCTGACAAGAATCAATCGTGCAATTACTCGTGGCATTTCACATATAGCTCTAACGTGAAAGAAACATAATCGGTTAACTGGGTAATTCCTATATAAGATGTTATCACACAACGTACAGGATTCGATTAATTGGTACAATTTCCCCTTCAATTATGGAGGAACCAAACCCGGAGGCCTGACTCACGATTTTCACTCCCCGACGGGAGATTTCTCGTTCCCGCTTTTCGCCCAAAGCGTGGAAAACCTAGGACGCGTTTCCCGCGAGGGCGGTTGCTTGCCTCGGACCGCCTGTTTCGGCGCAGGCGCGTTCGAACCTGGGGCATAATTTGAATTGAAAAACTATTCGGGAGACGGGAACTTTTCCAGTTAAAATTTCACCGCTTTCATTTTTTTATCTTTTAATTCTTTATTTATTTAATGAGGATTGGCCACAGCACCTGGCCACTCGGGCTCCTCGAACATTATAATGGCGAAAACATTTACAATGAAAACAATAAAAGAAAAATATAAACAAATAGTGGAGTATATAGGATATAGAAAGATGGCAGAGAAAGAAAGTAAAGAATATAGTATGGCGGTAATAGACTGCGCATTTCATAACTACCGTCAGTTCAGCAGCACAGTTTGAAAATACAAAATAATTCATCCCACTGAAATTCTCACAATAATAAATATTATTCATATTAAGTATCCACGTGCATGATCTGATCAGCAAAGGCATATTTTGAAATTTTATGCATTCATCATTTTTCTGAAAATAATACACCAATCAGCTACCAGGGATTGCTTAACACAAGAACGACAATTCAACATAATTAAAGTTCCTTGTCACCAACAGTAGCATATAGTGAATCGATTGGCAAGTCTTATTCTGATTCAGCTTAGATGAACCGAGAAACGATTCTTCTTGTATAGTAATGGCTGACAATTCCGAGTGAGTCAGATAATTTCCATCCAAAAAGCATCCATTTATAAGGACTGTGGTAATATGACACTTTGCAAGGACACCAAACACGAATGACTTTGGACGTAAACTTATTGATTTTTCTGGCGGAATCTGTCCAGTCTAGATGAGCTTTACACAGCTGGTGACCGCGCATGCGAGATATCACTGCCACATAACGAGGACAATTTACTGAAGGCATGTCCCATTTGTAGAAATCAATAAAACTGATTTAACATGGTCAATACTTGTATCCGCTATCGAAACATTCTACATCCGCTTCGCTGCATGTAGAAATGACTTCCACTGTTTAGCCATTAACAAACCCGTTGGTGTATGCGGGGACTATCACAATTCATGTATTATCTACAATATATGTATCATCATTGGGCTTATTTCATGGTTAATTTTACTTGGGAATCACCACACCGCAATGTATACATATATGTATCATATGGTGGCTTATTTCATGGTTAATTTCACTTGGGAATCACCGCACAGCATGTGGAAACCACCGACCCAGATACAACAGACATACACGAATTGTTACCCTCATATATAGATCACAGCAGAATCGAACCAACTTTATCAGCGACGGACTTCTTCTCAGTGCAGGTGTACCATGGCTACTGTAAGTCAACGAGATCCACATTTTTACAAGAGCCACAATAGTGAGAGCGACTTCGCTGACTTATTCAGTCATGTTCATTCAATATGAAAAAAACATTTAATTAACAATGGAAACAGTTCAAACGGTGATTTCTTTGAGTAGTTAAAGTGCACGTTTCTTACTTCAAATGCTGGAGGCATGCCAAACAAACGAGGACCACATGAGAGTCATATTATGAATTATAAATGATTTAAAAGACCATGCCAAGACACAGTAGCAATTATCGCTCTTTTAGGGCACGCGGCAGGGAAACGAAATCCATTCCAGACGACTATTTCTATCGACTCTGGAATTCCGCTTATCAATACAATAGACACCTTTCATATATATACAAAGAACTACAACTGATAAGAATTACCAATAGCTAATATCATCCGTAGTCTGATAGTAGTCGCAATTTTTCAGACAGTCCAAAATCCTTTTCGCAGAATTGACGACTATACGGGTCCGCCTGTAAGATAATACGCCCTTCGAACTTCTTGCCACTCTCAGAAATGTGATATGGTTCATTTCCCGTGATTATGTTGTATTTATGTACTTAATTATGTTGTTATCAGGCCATAGTCTAGCGCTTTGTGATTCTCGTGTTTCACGGCGACGAATGATTTGATTGCCCCTATGCACTGCCAAAAATAATTTCTTAATAAGATAAAATATCTTGAAACAAGAAAAACTATTTCCTGAAACAGGAAAATAAATCTTATTTTGGGAAATATACCCCCCAAGTCTGCTACATCAAGAAAATTTAAGAAACTCCCACCAGACAAGAGATAGTTTTCTCAAATAAGATAGATTTTAGTCTTGAAACAAGAAACAATTTCCTTACTAAGAAAATGGCTTCAAAAATTAAATATATATTTCTTGTTTCAAGATTTTTTTTCTAAGTTAAGTAATACTTTAAGAAAATATTTCTAAACCAAGAATTAATTGTTATGTAGAAATTACTGCTGTATTGGAATAACTGTAAAAGTCCAACGAGAGCAAAATTGTGATCAAAATTTTATGGTAAACATTGAAAAATGTCCAACCAGACCAACCTGTTGATTAAATATTCTGAAAATTCATATTCATACTTAAATATTTGAACTACATGTAATACTACAGCTATAGGATTATATAATTGTTGACAAGTCACTCACTGTAACAGTTTTGTTTACATAACATTGGAAAAGGTGCAACCTGTTGATTAAATATTCTGAAAATATTATTCATAGTTAAATATTTGAACTAATAATACAGCTAGAATTATATATTTGTTGACAAATCACTGTAACAGTTTTGTTTACATAACAATAGTTTCAACAGATGTAATTTTGTTATTGGCAATCTGTCAGTAAGTGTTTTATCTATTTCTCAATGCTCTTAGGGCATGCTGACCTTTATAAAATTTTAATAAAATTTTGTTTGCACAATATAGTGGGTCGCCATTGAGGAGGCCTCCCTTGAAATCTCCAGTTGGCGGTTTGCCACACCATCCCAAACTAGACAAACCTCTCTGGTGGCCCCCTTGCATTGAACCTATTAATTAAACCGGTAATTCAAGCTGGTATATACCCCTCTTATATAAGGATGGAAGATGCTACCAATTTCAAACCGATGGTATTTCTTCAGAGTTGACTCTCTTGTATTATGAAAGCAAGCCCAATGAGGCCATGCACCTATTGTATGTTTATAACACACAAAAGACTATATCTTAGCAGAATGCATGTCTCTGATGATACAAACAATAAAATATCCAGTTTATCCATAGTTGAATTTCATTTGGCTATATAGGAAAGCATACAATGTGGCTTTTATGTAGTTTCCACAAAGTATTTTAAGTAAAATATCCATCAAGTGATGTATTCTGCCTTGTCCTATATATTAAAATGCATGCAATGGTCATGAGAAATGCTTAATTTATTTTGGTAGAGATGTCTATCTGATAAGAAATACAGACATTTTAGGTTTGATACACCATTTCAGCTGGCTTGGCATCTTTTAAATTTGAAACCTAAGGGAATTTATTCAGCTTTGACTCTCTAAATTATGGAAGAAAGCCCAAATGAAGCCACTATTTGCATGTTAATAACATGTATAAGGCTATATCTGAACAGAATACATGTCTCTGATAAAATGCACAATAAAATATCCATAGTTCAATTGCATTTGGCTATAGAGTGATGCATACAATATTGCTTTTATGTAGTTTCCACAGACTATTTTAAGTAAAATATCCATCAAATGATGTTTTCTACATA
Source organism: Siphonodentalium dalli (assembly GCA_032622095.1). NCBI lineage: Eukaryota > Metazoa > Mollusca > Scaphopoda > Gadilida > Siphonodentaliidae > Siphonodentalium > Siphonodentalium dalli. Next base: position 112,100,253 of record CP136062.1, on the reverse strand, counting down.
GCCTGGTATATTAAAATGCATCTAATGACCATGGTAAATGTTTAATTCATTAGCTGATATGTCCATCTGATAAGAAATACTGACATTTGAGGTTTAAAATACCATTTCATGGGATTATGGGATCATAAATATCAAACTAAGGGAATTTCTTCAGATTTGACTCTCTAAATAATGGAAGAAAGGCCAAATGAAGCCACTATTTGCATATTAATGACATGTATAAGGCTATATCTCAACAGAATACATGTCTCTGATAAAATACACAATAAAATATCCATAGTTTAATTGCATTTGGCTATAGAGGGATGCATACAATATTGCTTTTATGTAGTTTCCACAGACTATTTTAAGTAAAATATCCATCAAATGATGTGTTCTACATTGCCTTGTATATTAAAATGCATGTAATGACCATGGGAAATGTTTAATTTATTAGTTGATATGTCCATCTGATAGGAAATACTGACATTTGAGGTTTTAAATACCATTTCATGGGATTATGGGATCATAAATATCAAACTAAGGGAATTTCTTCAGATTTGACTCTCTAAATAATGGAAGAAAGCCCAAATGAAGCCACTATTTGCATATTAATGACATGTATAAGGCTATATCTCAACAGAATACATGTCTCTGATAAAATACACAATAAAATATCCATAGTTTAATTGCATTTGGCTATAGAGGGATGCATACAATATTGCTTTTATGTAGTTTCCACAGACTATTTTAAGTAAGATATCCATCAAATAATGTTTTCTACCTTGCCCTATTTATCATAATGCATGCAGTGACCATGAGAAATGTTTAATTTATTGGGAGAGATGTCCATCTGATAAGAAATACTGCCATTTAATGTTTGATACACCATTTCAGCTGGCTTGGCATCTTACAAATTTAAAATAAGGGAATCTCTTCAGGTTTGGCTCTCTAAATTATGGAAGCAAGCCCAAATAAAGCCACTATTTGCATGTTTATAACATATATAAGGCTATATCTCAACCGAATACATGTCTCTGATGAAATCAACAATAAAATATCCATAGTTTAATTTGTTTTGGCTATACAGGGATGCATACAACATGACTTTTAGGTTGTTTCCACCACAGGGGCCTGTAACGCGCTCCGCTGTCCGCCCCCCTTTTGCACTGCCCATATACGCCGCTCTCTATACGCGCCTTCTTCGCGTTAATGGAATAATGTTCCTAATGTTCCATTAACGCGAAGAAGGCGCGTATAGAGAGCGGCGTATATGGGCAGTGCAAAAGGGGGGTGGACAGCGGAGCGCGTTACAGGCCCCTGTGTTTTCCACAGACTATTTTAAGTAAAATATCCATCAAATGATGTTTTCTACCTTGCCCTGTACATTAAAATGCATGCAATGACCATGCTAAATGTTTAATTTATTAGTAGAGATGTCCATCTGATAAGAAATACTGCCATTTGAGGTTTGATACACCATTTCAGCTGGCTTGGCATCTTATAAATGTGAAATAAGGGAATCTATGCAGCTTTCACTCTCTAAATTATGGAAGAAAGCCCAAAATGAGGCCACTATTTGCATGTTTATAACATATATAAGGCTATATCTCAACAGAATACATGTCTCTGATAAAATAAACAATAAAATATCCATAGTTGTATTTCATTTGGCTATACATGGATGCATACAATATGGCTTTTAGGTAGTTTCCACAAAATATTTTAAGTAAAATATCCAAAATATAATGTAATCTACCTTGCCCTGTACATTAAAATACATGCAATGATCATGAGAATTGTTTAATATATTGGCAGAGATTGGCAGAGATTTCCATCTGATAAAGAAGTACTAACATTTGAGATTTAAGACACCATTTCATGGGGCACTGTGATCTTATAAACTTCGAACTAAGGGAATTTCTTCAGATTTAACTGTCTAAATGATGAAAAAAGCCCAATGAAGCCACTATTAGCATGTTTATAACATGTATAAGGCTATATCTTAGCAGAATGAATGTCTCTGATGAAAAAAAACAATAAAATATCCATAGTTGTATTTCATTTTTCTATACATGGATGCATACAATATGGCATTTAGGTTGTTTCCACAGACTATTTTAAGTAAAATATCCATCAAATGATGTAATCTACCTTGCTCTGTGTATTAAAATGCATACAATTGCAATGAGAAATGTTTAGTTTATTGGCAGAAATGTCCATCTGACAAGAAGTACTAACATTTGATGTTTGTGACATCTATTCAGCGGGCCAGGCATGCTACAACTTTCAAACTAAGAGAATTTCCTCAGATTTGACTCGATGGAAGTTAGCCCAAATGAAGCAACTATTTGCATGTTTATAATGTATAAGGCTATATATTTGCAGAAGGTATGTCTCTGATAATAAAAATAATAACATGTCTATAGTTCATAGTTCAGTCGGCTAGACAGGGTGCATAAAATATGGCTTTAATTTAGTTTTCACAAACTAGAAATTCTAGAATATCTATCAAATGATGTAATCTACCTTGCCCTGTGTATTAAAAGTGCATGCATGCAATAACCTGAGAAATGTTTAGTTTATTGGCAAGCCTTGTAAGCCAGTGCATTCTCTTATATATGATGCGAGGCTCCATATGGATGACTCACATATATAAGAGAATGCTCTAGCACATGGTCTTTAATGCAGCACCAGCGCTATTCCCGCAATGGTCATATATGGGAGGCCCTTTTCACATTTATTATTATTTATTTACGCTTGGGCACAAATATTTGCGCTTATATCATTTGTGCTTAAGCGCAAATATTTATATTTAAGCGTAAATCATTTGCGCTTAATCGCAAATAAAAATTAATATGCATTGATTCCCCCCCCCCCTGAATTAATTTTAAATGGCACAGGCCAAAACACATCACTCAAGTCTATATAGGCCCACCATATGAGTAATCCCTAGATACCTTTTATGACCATGCAAATGGTATATATCTGTGCAGAAAATGTCTCTTTTATAAAATATACTAGATCTCTGGGATGGACGAAATTGATAATTTACTGGCCTCGGACTGGGACTACAACTTTTAGTGCGTCTCGTCAAGTCACGCGGTCGGCTTGTTGTCCATTTTGACAACAAATTATTATTCAACGTCGGAAATAAACTTTTCGCTTGATATGATTATCCAGGTAAGTGAACTTAATATGTAAACTGTTGAAGTGTTTTCTCTTTACGAACATGTTGTTACGAGTGATATACTTAATTGAATTACGATAACAATTGCGTGATTTATCCATGTTTTTCAAATGAAATTATCGTGAATTTTACTGTGGGTGAAATATGTGCGAAATTTTAGAAAACGATGATCGGGTTGCCATATGTTATGATTTATCATGTTAAAATAGTAACATCTGATGGACTATGATTATAAGCATTGATCATTCATATATCAATGTACCACTCAACAATATTCGCAAAACTGGGAATCTTTGCAAAAACGGTTTTTATTAAGTTCTAATTTGTGCTTAATTTCTATGCTATATAAACAATAAGTATTGCGTGAATGGGAATCTTTAGACTTTACTGTGCAAAATCTAATTCTGGCATAAAGCCATAATTTCTGTGTATTATCGGTCGAGATTAATATGACAATACCGGTAGTTGGAAAACAAAATGGTCACGTTTATTGAAAATATAACTTGAAGTTGAAAGACAATTGTATATAAAGGTACTTCTTCATATCATTATTTTGAACAAATGTGAACCTGATAATATTAAAATGCCTATGGCATTCACACTCAAGTTATTGTGTGGCCAATTCAACACTAAGTGTACGTTCAGACGACCACGATTCAATCGTAAGTGGAGGAATCGGGCCCGATGTGATCGTGGATAGTTTGTTCACACAATTGCGATGTTGTCGTACATGATTATACCGTAGGTTGAACATCCTAAAGCATGTGATTGACTACACCGGTCATTTCCAGCTACAATTTTTACGTACACACGACTGCGAATTTTGCGTCACAACCTCCTATCAAACCTAGGATACGCCACAATTTTGCTGCTATTTTGCTTCTAAAATCAAACAGTGCTTGATAGTATTTTTGACGATTTTGATGTGAGCATGCGCAGTCAGATTAGCGGTTACTTCCTACGACGGAAAAGTTTCCACTTACGATTGAATCATGGTCGACTGACCGCTCACTAAGTGAATGTTCTGATGATCACGATTCAATCGTAAGTGGAAAGATTTTGTTGTGGGTAGTAACCAGTAGTTTTACTAAGCATGCTCATGACATGATCGCGCGTGATAAAAAGTAATATCAAGCACTGGGTGTCAGACCGGTCTTCCGAAGACCTATTACTACGAAGGCCCACAACTCCGAAGACCCGATTCTCCGACGGCCCTACAACTCCGAAGACCCGATTCTCCGACGGCCCATAACTCCGAAGACCCGATTCTCCGACGGCCCATAACTCCGAAGATCCGATTCTCCGAAAGCCCATAACTCCGAAGGGCCGATTCTCCGAAGACCCATAACTCCGAAGACCTATAACTCCGAAGGGCCAATTCTCCGAAGACCTATAACTCCGAAAGGCCCGATTCTCCGACGGCCCATAACTCCGAAGGTCCGATTCTCCGAAGGTCCGATTCTTCGAAGATTTTGTTTTATCGGGGTATTATCGTTTACTAAATAGTGTACAGTCCAGTGGCGAAGCCAAGGGGGTCCCAAAATTCCCACTGCCCCCATTAAATATGGGCCCCTACCAAAACATATCCAATGTCATGTAAACGCCCGGAAATCGTTCATGGGGCATCAAAATATTCAAACTTTTCCTACTGCCCCCACCTAAATGGGAATCCTGGCCCGCCACTGACTATACACCAGATACTATAACGTTACGTTGGCCCATGAGATGCCAGAGTAAAATGTACAGGGGTGAACGGGGAAGAACTTGTCGCCCCTGTGCATGTTAGGCTACTCTGACATTCTTGCAGCGTTTCGTTATAATATACCCGGTGCACACCAGTGGCGGAGCCAGGGTTCCCATTTAGGGGTGCACATTAATTAGCATATGTGGGGGATATATCATGCATATGATATGCCGAAAGCATATCACGAAGGCCTGATTTGGGGAGCGCATACATGGGAGGGGTCGCCCCCAATCGTTGGTCCGGGGGCTCCCCTGGGCAGGAACACTGTGAATATTTGAATGCATAGGAGGGATTTCCTGACGTTTACATGACATTTGACATGTTTTTTGGGGGTGGTCTTCCCTAGGGCCCCATTGACCCCGCCACTGGACTGTACACTATTTAATAAGCGATAAAACATTATCTTCGGAGAATCGGACCTTCGGAGAATGGGACCTTCGGAGAATCGGTCCTTCGGAGTTATAGACCTTCGGAGTTATAGACCTTCGGAGTTATGGGCGTTCGGAGTTATAGGCCTTCGGAGTTATGGGCTTTCGGAGTTATGGGTCTTCGGAGTTATGGGATTTCGGAGAATCGGGACTTCGGAGTTATGGGCTTTCGGAGAATCGGGGCGTCGGAGAATCGGACCTTCGGAGTTATGGGTCTTCGGAAAAACGTTACGTAACCAAGCACTGTTTGATTTTAGATGCGAACTTGTGGCTCCACTTGTGACTGAATCAGAACTGTGTGTGTACTTTAAAATCTTATAAAGTAAATGGAAAACACATAGGGTAATTAATCACATGGTTAACCGCCGATAATATACTCATCTGCGATGACATCGTAATCGTGTCAACAAACTATCCATGATTTTGTCAGGCCCGATTCCTCCACTTACATGTCCGATTGAATCATGGTCATCTGAATTGCCGAGGACGCTCACATTGTTGGAAGAATGAACTTTACACTTTGTTTATAAATATGTTTGCAAAATATGAAAATACATGTATCCATATCACATACATGTACATACATGTATATGCAGCATATATTTCTTCCAATTACAGATATTGCCAGATTCATTAGCCACGGTCACTGTTGTGGAACTACAGTACCGTGATATCTTATGATACACCAAAATATATCACACCAAAAGTTTAAAATTAATACAACCTGTATTTCCATGCCTGTTTGTGTAATGCCAATCAATGCGGCCTGACAACAGGCGATGGGTGGAGTTTATAAATTGACACCAGAAACAATGTCAGCAACTTCAAAGTTCATGGTGTGCTACATTTAACAATACAACTTTTCTATCAAGCATTCCCATGTCCTATAGAAAGTATAGTTGGAAAAATAGACGAAAATGGCCATATGATCGGGGGAGGGGGGGGGGTCGAACAAAATGTTCAGGCACGTTTGCTGATATTTTCCTTTCGACCCTTGTTGGGACCCACCCACCCCAGCGTCCAAACATCCACCCCGCCCTTTTGACAATAACACAGATTTGCGGGGGGGGGAGATTCACTGTAAACAGCTGTATATGAATTTATGCGCATACTAATTGTTTTGGATGTTGACATGTAAATAGGAACGACTCATTTTGGGGTCATTCAGCAAAAAAAACATGGCTGCCGGTGGCCATCTTGGATTTCAAAATTTAATCCATTAACATGATCTACAAGCTATACTGTTTGTCTGATCATCATGAAATTTGTCATTTATGTTACCGGTATTTCTCTTATTGTATGTGTTTTAAGCCAAACTCATTGCAAAAACAGTCAAACGACTTGCAGGATAAAAACATTTTAGTTGCGGAAAAGAATGTTTGTTGGTCCCATCAATCACCCATCCACCCCGGCATACGTGCCCGGAAATTCCCCGCCCCCTCCCTGATATGATGGCCAATATTTTTAAAGAAGTCAATTCGCAGTATACTAGTAAGTGGTATATACTGGTATGTGTGATATTTGACATGCAGAAGTACTAGTTTGTGCCGCTATCTTCTAGTATACATATGCTTGTATATTATACTGTATAATTTTTTCAATTCCCCAATGATTATGTATAATTGTGTTTACTAGTATATGCATGGAAATAGAGTATTTGTGAACTCACCTAATTCAAGTAAAGATGATAAAATCAAATGTTATATTGACATTTGGGGTGCCACATGTCAGGCTTTCAAGTGTTAATTAGTATTTGGAATGCCAATTTGCCCCCCCCCCCCCCCCCAAACTGTTTAAACTCCCCCCCCCCCCCCTACTGTTTAAATTGCCTTCTTAAAACATTTACAAATATATGATATTTACAAGACCAATATGATATGCGGTACCGGTACCTATACATGTATCTGGAATGTTTTTGGTAGTATATAGTACATGTACCGGTGTAACATGTCATCTCCTCCTGTCTGGATATATATCTTCCCCCATGGGGGAGTGCTATTTGCGATTGTCCTCAGATATCTCACTCGCACACCCTGGGTGTTTTCCCAGATGTATGACTAAAAGAATATTCACTCATTTAATATCGTTTGACCTTGAAATGGCCAGAAAAAAATGTTTTATGAGATTTAAGTTTGTTTTTTATTTTTTTTGTTCAAGTATTAAACATACCGGTATATCAAATGAGTGAAATTTTATATATGATTATTTATGTATATGATCAGTCTTTCCTCTTTTCTGACGTCATTACAAGCATTCAAATCTTTTTTTCAGACAGGAGGAACTGCTTGACTGGATTGAGACATCAAAATTTCAATCAAGGCCTGATATCTGATAACCAATCATAGAATCATGTTTCCTGAGTGCTTCTTGCAAACACTGCATGGTGACCCTTAATACCAATATTATTAATTCTGCCCAAGCCTGGATGAGGAAGGATTTCAAATGTTATTCGGTGTACATGTACTGGATACATGTACTGTAGATGTTATCGGTATTCGTCCATGCATGCCACAATGTGTGTTGTTGCTGTGTGACAGTGAGTCCTGAGTCTTCTGGCTATACGCATGTACCACAGTACTATATGTATACCTACGGACGATATGCACTGAATCCAGTACCATGCATACCTGGTAACTAGTGCACACTGCAGCGAAATGGAGGCTTTAATTTATAACCAAATCATGTTTCCTGAGTGCTTCTTGCAGACACTGCATGGTGACCCTTAATACCAATATTATTAATTCTGCCCAAGACTGGATGAGGAAGGATTTCAAATGTTATTCGGTGTACATGTACTTGATACATGTACTGTAGATGTTATCGGTATTCGTCCATGCATGCCACAATGTGTGTTGTTGCTGTGTGACAGTGAGTCCTGAGTCTCCTGGCTATACACATGAACCACAGTACTATATGTATACCTACGGATGGTATGCACTGAATCCTATACCATGCATACCTGGTAACTAGTGCACACTGCAGCGAAATGGAGGCTTTAATTTATAACCAAATCATGTTTCCTGAGTGCTTCTTGCAGACACTGCATGGTGACCCTTAATACCAATATTATTAATTCTGCCCAAGACTGGATGAGGAAGGATTTCAAATGTTATTCGGTGTACATGTACTGGATACATGTACTGTATATGTTATTGGTATTCGTCCATGCATGACACAATGTGTGTTGTTGCTGTGTGAAAGTGAGTCCTGAGTCTCCTGGCTATACACATGTACCACAGTACTATATGTATACCTATGGATGGTATGCACTGAATCCGGTACCATGCATACCTGGTAACTACTAACTAGTGCACACTGCAGCGAAATGGAGGCTTTAATTTATAACCAAATGACGTTCAATGTGTTCATCAAAGGAAAAAAATGACACATATATGTATGCATTCATTCCTTGATGGAGACTGATCAGTGACCTCTACATTTTATCAGACTTGTGAGGTGAAAATCTTGGCAAGTGAATTCAATTAGAGTACTACAACATACATGTACTTGTATGCGTCACCGAGTCTCAGAAAATGTGCACAATGGCATCCAGCGTATGCATAAACTGTTTTATATTTCATACAACATTGACCAGAATTTGGAGGTGTACCAGTTTCAAATCTCCACACAAACTTTGACAAACCACAACAGTACCCATGGAACAGTCTTAAGCCTTGTTTCTGAGCTTATCTGAAGGATATGAACTTTTAAGTGACAAATGATTGCAGTATGTCAATATAATCAGATTCATGTACACATACAGGCCTTAAAATCCATAACAGAATCAAAATATTCTAATATTCCTTTATCTTTGTCAACCTGCTGTACACCAAGTAATCTGTACAAGAGCTTAAAGTGGCTTATACATGTACCATACAATACATGTACATTTAAATATAGATAATCCGAGTTCACGCTCCTCAATTACCATTTCTTTGGCTTCAGGGGTAAAAATAATTGATTTGAGTCGAGGAACACACCCTTTAAATTTCTGAGTTATAATAAAATATAAATTTTTGAAATCTGTTATTTTTCACCACCTTGAATATTTCCCGGCCTAGCAAATATTCAACGAGTCGACTGACATAATGTTGATACCAAGTTGCGATGAACAAAATGTTGATTTATAACACATTTTGGAAAATGTTACACTAGCGTTGACAGTAGTTAGCATTATGTTTTGGTAATTAATTGATTAAGAAATGTTCTTGGAATCTTATGATATGGAGACCATCAAATCAGACTGTTTACCTTTAATTGTCCATGTTGACTTTAAAGCATAACATATGTTACATGTATGTTTATTTTTTGTATCCCTGCATAAAATGGGGTGATAAATTTATATTATACTCACATCTGGTCTTTTCGATATTCTGTGAGTTAATTAATTTATACGAAAGAATGGCATTGCATGCTAGCAATTATGATAAACATCACTGTCACAGTGACATTACCAACCAATGTTGAATAAGTCCAATAAGATGCCAAAGTTTAATAAAAACTAAAACCTTCCATTACTGGAGATTCCTGAAATTTTGCTAAAACCCTGTGCCAATGCATTCTCTTATATTTGCGAGTCTCCAAAATGGAGCCTCACATATATTAGAGAAAACATGGCCTAACAATATTTACCGTGACCTTGTAATCCAGTGCATTCTCTTATACATGTGAGGCTCGCTATGTGAGACTTGTATATATACAAGAATTCACTGGTACATGATATTTAATGCTGCACCAGCGCAGCTCCCATCATGAAAGGGTTAAACATTGCAATGCCAAAGCATTGAAAAATATTCTGAAAATAATATTTAGACTACCGGTAATAAAAACTTTGACAAATCACTGTAACAGTTTTGTTTACATAGCAATGGTTCCAGCAGGAGAAATTTCGTTATTGGAAAACTTTCAATAATTAATATATCAACCAGTAATTCATGTTTTTCTTAGTGGTGATGTTTTTACAAACTGTTGTACTAGTATGTTATATGTTTTGGCATATTTACTCACTGTGAGTGCCTTGGGTCACTTTAAAATAATTTGAAACACTCAATGAAATATCTGCGCACCATTAGATTATTTTGTAGGGATTTTAGTATGATGAGAGTCAGTATCATGATTCTTAGTTTGAGTCTGGTAAAAAGCAGCTGATTTGATGTAGAAATGCTATAGTTTGATTCTTGCAAAATTTTAAGGCCTGTTTTACATTCGCTTTTATCCATAAAAGGTGCTCCAGACACTTCATACCGCTATAATCATAGTAGTATGTACATGTACCTTTTTTTTACAAACTTTTATGTTATTTTGCATGACCGCACTTCAAAGAACTCTAAAGCCGCTCATTCACTTAATGCATCAATTTAAAACAAGTACATGCACATGTAATTCTGCACTTTTATCTGCATTTTTATCACAAAAAGTCTGGAAATAATAGTGAGTACTAGTGCTATACTAACATGTAGTCTATACTGTGAAAAGACTTGATAAAGTCTTAATAAATTTAACAGTTATTTCCAGTAGAAGATAGATCAAAGCTCTTTAAGTTCCATATTGCAGTGTTTTACACTGAGCATTAAGAGCATCTCCTTTTATAAACAGCAGAATATATGCAAACAACATGTATAAATTATAATGAAAATGAATTTATGACTCCAGCCAATAATTCATTTTCATTATAAATACCATGTTGTTTGCACTGTTCATAGAACACACAAGTGTTGCACTTATCCATGGGCCAAATTCATTCATTTGTTGCATATATTCTGTTGAGTATAAAAGGAGATGGTCTCATAAATGGCTGGATTTAGTGTACCCTTTAATACTTGTAATACATGCATGCACTAGTACCTGTTTAGACCAAGTTTTCCCGGTCCACACCTTGTGGTATCGGTTGGGTTGATGCTGTTTTTGACCGAGTCCCACCCCGATGCTCTTCTCTAATGGAGTTTACGCCCAGAATTGTGTGCTGAAGTTATCTTGATTGTAGCACTACCAGTATTTCTTCAGATTAGGTCAAATTGACGCTTTTTTATAAGAACATAGAGGGCAGCCTTTCCCAAGCATGATGATTTCAAACCTGCATATACTTAAAGTAATTGACCATCTCTAACGTGGTGTTACCCCGGTAATGCTGTGGTATTACACTGCAGTAATTTCCAACATCATGGTAAGGTTATCCCCTTGAACACAAAACAGTTGCACCACGATGGATGCGGTATGCAATTAAAATGATTCTGCTTATATCTTTGGAACTTAAAGGAATGGATGGCCTTCGTTATAAGTTTTAATTTATAAATAACATTTACAAAAAGTTTCCCAAGAATATACTAATATTAGTACATGTATAGGATAATGTTCATATGAATGCGTTATTATCCACAAAACATACTTTGTGTGAGTCAATCATTTGTTTATATACAGCACTAAAATAGTGAGCGATAAGCAAAACACTCAACACCGTTGTGATTGTTTAATTGAGTGATTCGTGGTGACCCATTCAGCACTGATATCTTGAGAGGTTATAGAAGAGTAGCCGAACAGGACTCGGTCCAAAACAGTTTCAACTACAGTAATGCTCGAAGTAATCGACTCCTTAACCACAGCAGAATTATGGGTAACTTTTCAGGATTCAGACTAAATCCTGAAAAGTTACCCATAATTCTACTGTGTTTAAGGAGTCGATTATACTTAGGGCATTACTGAATTTAATATCCCAAGCTGTTGCACACCGAAAAGACGTGGGCTAGTACCTGGCTAGCGCACAATGATAGAATGAACAGCACTGTCTAGAGTTCTATCTATCCTCAATGGCATAAGTGCCGTATCAACAAATCCATTAAAACAAGTGTCTTTCTGTGTTTATTACACATCACCTGTCCTAGAATCTGTGCATTAAAAAATACAGACTTACAATGTTTATTAAGGCACATACAGGGCTTGTTTTGTCATGTGTGATGATTTTTTTTCCTATCGTTTGAACTGGATACTCAAATAACAGAAATTGTTATATTTTTTTTGCAACCGACAGATTTGAGATAACTCTTTCTATAAATATATTGAAAATCATGTGTCAGGGCTTAATTATTAGCAGTCAATATATTTTTTGTTGCGTATATAGGTTTATACAATTTTAAGAGGCAGAACAAGATACAGGTACTTTGTATAGTTTCACTTCACGTATGTACACAGTATCTTGTTTGGCCACTGGCAATTTTAGAACAAACGAGAAATTGTAAATGTAACGAGAAATTGTTGATTGTATATTTAAAGGTACAGGAGGCCTTGGCAGTAGGTATGCTGTGAAAATATTTCAAAAACCGCCACAAACAGAAAGAATATTAAAATGTAGACAGACTTTGTCCGTATACAAATAAGAAATATCGCATAAACAGTATGTTATTGTCATATGTTTGACCATTGTTATGTAAACAAAAGCATAAAAAGTTATTTTCCTGGTGTTTGTTTATATTATGATGGTAAACATAAAGAGCGTTCATTGTTTCTGAATTTTGATATGGAACGAATAAAGAGCATTTATATCATTTTTGTGTGATTAGCCAGTAACACTGTGCTGCCTTCTGTAACACAATCAGGCTCCTGCTTAGGTAAAATATAGTAGGTCTTTATGATAGCATGCTGTTTACGCGATGGTCATGGTATATATGAACAAAACTGTATGCGTTTTAATGTTTTTCTGTTTACGGTGATTGAAACAAATATGAATATTTTCGACAACTAAGGCCTCCCGTGCCTTTAAGCCCCCTTATTGTCTCTATTATACATTTAACAATGATATTTACAAAGAAGTTTTTATATTCAGAATAAATGTCAATTGTATATTTTAAAACACAATTGAAATTATATATTAATTTAAAATTAAATGTTTTTCTTAATTAAGAATTGTTTTCTAATATATCTTTCCTAATTGGGGAAAATATTCCTAGTTAAGAAAACTTGTTTTCCTTACTTAGATTTATTTTCTTGCTTGAGAAAATCTCATTCTAGAAAAAATTGGCATCACTTAAGAAAAAATATCTTGACGATATTTCTAACTATAGAAAATATAATTTCTTGTTCTAGATTAATTGTATAGCTTTCTTAAATTTCTAGCTATTCTCCCAAGATAATCGCAGTATCTTAAACTTATCTTATTTCAAGAAAAATAAACTTATGTGAGAAAAACAATCTTTCCTACATTAAGAAAAAAAATCTATACTAAGATTTTTTTACTAGGATTTTCTTACTAAGATTACTGTGTTTTCTTAAAGAAATTTTCTCAGACAAGAAATTTTCCCACCCTTTCATTTCTTGACCTAGAAAATATGTTTTTCTTATTTTTCTAGCTATTCTCCCAAGATAATATCTCATTTCAAGATTTTTTTTTTCCTGTATTGAGAAAATATTTTTGGCAGTGTGAGATAGAAATTAAGGTCACATGCACGAACACAATCTCAGAGTCAACTGCCACCATTAAGGGCCAGAGAAATGATCTCGAATATTCTATATATATATTCGTAATTCTTATTAGTAGTTCATTATATATGCGAAATGTGTCCATTATATATATAACAACTCGACTTTGACGACAGGGACGCGGCAAAACATGCGATTATATATGCATGTACGCTCTTTAAAAACACTTCTTAAAACATCGCCGCTCTTTGCATGAAAGCACCTCTTCAAAAATCTCCGTTATTTAAAAGCACCTCTTCAAACATCTCCGTTATTTAAAAGGACTTCTTCAAACATCTACGTTATTTCGTCAATAATGCTAGCCTCACTCCTAACCTGAACACGTTCTCTAAAAGGACTTCTACAAACATCTCCGTTATTTAAAAGGACTTCTACAAACATCTCCGTTATTTCGTCAATAATCCAACCCTCAATCCTAACCTACCTCGCGTGCCACGTGTTATTGCGATTTAATATCAATAACTATGTAATCGTGAACCCCGATTAAGTATCTTTCGCTATCCAGTCGTGTGCGTATTGTCTGAATAGGTACATGTACGTTTAGATCGCTAGTTGAAGGTCATATCATAGTGTCCCTTTAATGATATTCGTTCTGCTCCAGATCCAGTTAGCTCGACAACTGTTCCAGACAATAGTATCAATTTACATTAGCTAAAATATCACTTCAGTAAGAAAAAAATCCATATATCATCGTGAAGGAGAAAGCGTTATTGTGGCGAACCAAGATATGAGTGAACAGTGACTGGCGTTTTCTTGTACTATATTTCCTGATATGTGGGCAGATAGCGCTCATATTTATTGCAGTTTTGAATTCAACGATTGCACTCTAGTCAAAATATGCGTTTCCTCGTAACATATACACGTGATGTTTAACAAGAAGGCGAGGAACGTATATTTCAAAGGTTCTCTGATAATGTTCTTGACGGGGACGTGCCGATATGGTGAGGGGGTGGGGGTGTCTCATCCCCCGACTTTGACCAAATGTTTCAACAAATTTCATGCCTGCATGATAGAACATTAGTCATATTATACCCCCTTTTTAACACTTTGGAGAGTATCTGTAACGTCATATGCATGACGTCATGAGTAAATTTAACGGCAACGTCATAGCAATAATTATTAACAAGTTCGGGTCAAAAGGGTCCAATAATTCGTTTTAATTTATGTGCATTTTTTGTTAACGTGTGTTATTATAATCGATTGCACTATATATTTTGGGTCATTATATTAATCAAAATAACTCCTATACAAATCATTTATAAATCAGATGATTTATTGAAGTTATGTCTACATAAAATAACACTTCCTGAAACGACATATTTGTCGTTCTACGACTCAACCGAGACGACATATATCTCGTTCTACTCGCCAAAGGGTTAAATAGGGGAGGGGGTATGTTTCGCACCTGTCCGTATATACGTGCGTCTAGCCGTGCGTCCGAACATATACGTCCGTCCGATGTATGTTCAAGTCATATAACTTGAACAGAAGTATCGTATCTCAATGAAATTTGGTATAGATGTTCACTACTATGAGATCATTCAATGTTCGTTCACTGAACAAATTCAGGGTTGAGGTCCATCCTTTAAAAAAAACTACCATGGATGGCGAAGTTACCACACATTAAGGGTAAATTCTCCACCTTTTTCAGTTGACTGTCATTTTGAAACGGATTTAATTCGGATAACCATACATATCGCAGCGTATAGAGAAGAGTGCAGCTATGTTCTGATCACAGAAGTGTAGGGCAACTATCGTACTATCTTGGTAGATAAAATTCAAAAACTATGGCGAAGTTACCCCATTTACGGTATGCCCAAACTGGGTGCACGGTATGCCACAAGGGGTTATGCAACGGACGGCAGACCATTTCTTGTTAAAACTAGACCGTGTTTATTTGCAATCAACTAAATAAATCAGTTGAAAGTAATGAAACGGAGTTTGGACTGGGCACAACATTAGCTGGTAAATTCAGACTAAAAGTATGTTGAATTTGTCATGATAGTTTGATATTCCAACTAGTAATTAGTGAGAAATGTGTTGTTTTTAGACCAAAATTTACGAATATATCGAATATGTATCTAATTGCTGTCAAATATTGGCCTGAAATGTCAATTGATATTGGAAATTTCCAACCATATGGGGTGTTAGGTTAGAATATTTCTTATCAGCTGGGAAGTTGGAAGTTCCAGTTGAAAAATTCAACTCAAGGTGGAATGGGGGGGGGGGGGGGGGTTCAGGCTAGACAAGCAGACGACGTACAGTAAAATTGATAAGACAAATGCAGAAGGAGTCTTATAATTGGTGGAAAATGTTCACATATATTAAGTTCAACAAACGTTTGTGGTCGTTTGTTGAATTTATCTTATCATTTCCCAAAGGGAGCTACTCGTCAATGAGTATTTAGTATGGTTAACAATGGCTTTTGTCATATTCATGTCAGATCTTCAAAATAGTTACGTGAATTATACAGACTTCTTAAAGTAACAGAATCTACCACCACAGAAAGTTTCCTTCAGCACAAAAGAAAAAAAGTGCGTTTATGGTCAGCTTATTACTGATATTTCCAAGATGATAGAGCGTTTCATCTCACTTTTGTGCGGTAAATTGTGAACTTTCTATGAGTTAATTTGTAAGCTTTTTCAGAGTAAATTAAGTCCGTATATATTTGTATTTCGTGTATTTTTGTGTCATCCCTTATACCTAATTACATGTGTATATTGTGCAGATTAAAGCAACCAAGTTCACCTCAGTGGACATGGCTCAGTTGAATAATCAAATTACTCTACGTGATTTGGAAGGAGGAATAAGATAACACGAAATATCGGACTGCTTTTGAGGCCATACGTTCACAAGCACAGCGTTCCTAAAATCTGCTTCTATCAGTATTATCGGATTGGATGGTCATGGTGCCGGCCTGTATGTTAACACGGATGGCGTTCGCGGTGGTTATGTTGTTAAAACAGTCACACACGTTAAACTGTCATAAACAGAAAGAATAGTAAAATATAGACATGTTTTGTTCTTATACAAATCAAAAATGTCGCGTAAATATTATGCTGTCAAGTTTCTCATGTACCATATATACTGGCTGAGAATAATGAAGCATTACTTACTCTGTGTTATGTAAACAAAATCCAGGTCTGAAACTGTTTTGGCTTTTGTTTACACAACAAAGCGAACAAACTCGACAATAACATAATATTTACGCGATATTTATGATTGTTATAAGAACAAACCATGTCTATATTTTAATATTCTTTCTGTTTATGGCGGTTTTAACGGATGTGACTATTTTAATAGAAATACTCACCGCGAAGCTAGGCCACCCACGCCTTTAAGAATTGCATTGATTACAATTAATTTTCCTTTTGGATTCTTCTGGTGACCGAAAATTACATGCACGGTTGAGTAAATTATGCCTAATTTGGTGTCACAACTGATGGACCATCTTCAAAAGTTCAAGTTCAGACCTGACGTAGACAAGTAATCCACTGTTCGATCTTTCAAACAGTAACCAATTGCCAGGGGATACGATGGACGAAGAACACGAATGCAGTGTGTATCACTCCATCCTTTTGTGGACGCTGGGGGGCAAATGCGAACTACATTAGTGAGGAACAAGAAGATATCGAACAGAAACTAAACACGCCGCGAGGGAGACTCTCTGCAGAAACAAAACGACAGGAATAACGACTGGAGTAGAGATCATATTCCATAAGTTCAAAACCTTGGACATTTGACAGGGAATCTTATAAATTCGAAAAAAATAACGCGGGAAATATATATTTCTTTGTTAATACCTACGCTTAATAGTTTACTCATCAGTAGGCGAAATTATATTTTTCAAGGGAGTTTGTGGGCGATTTTGCTTTGCCCCACTAACAGTAATGGAATTTATCCAGGGCCGGTAATTAATTCCGATGTTTTTTTTTTCGATATCGGCTCACCAAAGTCAATAGAAAGCATGCCATTTCGAGCTGGAACCATTGCATACTTTGAAGTAGATTATCGAGGAACAAATATATATTCCCTGCCTTGTTTGTTCAATGTTATAAAGTTCCCGGTCATAAGGGTTCAGAACAACAACAAATTCCCAAATGGTAAATGCAATTGGCGGTTGGAGCCTCAAATCGTTCCGATCATCAAAAAACGATGTGAATAAATACCTAAATACATTTACATGGACTGAATATGCCGCGGAAACCAAAATCGGCAAAAAGCAGGTTCCGAATTTTTAAAAACATGAAGTAATAAAGAGTGTTAATTGTAAGAGTATCCCTTATGTGGCACGAATAAAGCGCGTTTGTATCACAATATCTTCTGTACAACAATTGAAACAGCTAGTAAATTGCTACGACTTCAGTAAATTTGTTCAGAATATTATAATGTCAAAACACTGTCATTTCGTCTAATTTGTTGGGTTTATAATGTATTGTAAGCCACTCTCCACACGTGGGGGTCAATAAATAAACTCTACATGTATACCGTTTCATCTTGCATATATGCGAAGTACAACACATTCTGTATCAGTGCATATAGATTGGAGTCCGCTATGGGCAAATGAGATTACAGTATTAAGAAACAAGAAGACATCGAACAGCAACCAAACACGCCACGGGGAAAACTGAAACAATAGAAACTGAATTATATATAAGACATACAAAAGTTGTCGTGTTGGCGGCGTTTGGCTAATCCGAACGATTTGTGAACAAGCAAATGTTTGTTTAAACATTCAAGAACTTTTTCACATTTAAACATATTTCAATATGGCTATAAAAGCTGATATTCTTAAAGATATATTATGTACTTGTTCGGGTGCGTGAAACTGATAAGTTAATAATCGGGCGCTATGCCAACTGGGGGAAGAAATTCGACCATCTCACTCCATAGAAAATATCGTTTGAACAAAGCTAAATTGTAAATATTTACTACTTTATTCGGGACGCATCTGTGGGCGATCAACTAACGAAAACGATTTCGCCATCGAGAATCACTGCATTTAATTAATATAAGAATGACGACGTGTATTGCCAATTTGGATATAATAATTCTAAAAATTATTATATTTAACAAGATTATTCTCAATTTTTATTTGATCACCATACTGGGATGTTTCACATCACTTTAAAACGACCTATGGTGAGGTTGCAAAACAACCAACGCTTACATCCAAACGCTTATATATCTAAAAAAAAAAAATATAACGTATAGGCCTAATGCGTATGTTTCTTGAGAGCTCTAAATCGACAATTTAAGAAAAATAACGTTACTTTTTATTAACAGTACTTTGCTCACCAACATCATAGCTAATTCTGCATGACCAACGAACATTATAGCATTATATAGTTGAAACACTTAACCATGTGGGAGTGTGGAACTTGCCAACTGCCAGAGGAGGTGATGTATACAGAACAAAAGCGTGTATCAGTGCATACAGATCAGAGTTCGCTTGGGGCAAAGGAGAGCATCATTAGCGAGTAACAATAATATATCGAACCACAACTAAACACGCAACGGGCGAAAGCGAGCTACAGAAACGGAACTATAAGACCTACATAACGTTATAAGTGCACGGAAGATATTAATAAAATCTACGCAGTGCACGTATACTTACTTACGTGATCACGCAAACGCTAGCTAATCCAAGAAATGCGCAACAATACAACCAAGCTTAGCTTCGGAATGAGGCAGTATGAATGCGGTAGATGAGTAATCGTGAATTGGATTTCGATAGCGGCTCAGATGGCCCCATTCCGCCAGTTTCCTAATCTAGTGCGCGTCGATCAATTTGAATACTTGAGAATGTATCGTAATATCGATTATGCCTTTGTCCCGTTCCGTTCCATTCACACTTGTAGTGGAATCACGTGCCTTGATTGACAGTGTCTGTTATTGCCAGTCTCTTACGCGGATGTCACGCAGCGGTCGGACCGTTCCATATTTGGATTCTACAATGCCGTCTGATGTTAACGACCGACGGGATATGGAGACAAGTGCATACAAAATGGGGTTATTACGGTTCATTTTCGGAAGCCTTTTATAGGAAAGGGCTATTTATAAAAGCCAATTCTTGTTCTTGTCTGTGATATTGACCTATTGACAAATTATTAAAATAAAGAGTGAAACACCCCGAATTAAATACCCCTTTTTTATCCCGTATAAATATACAGTATAATAGAACACAAAGTATATTTCCCATAAACATGGGAGTGATCACACTGACCTGTATATACAACGGGTGACCTTAAAACACTATGCCAAGTTACAACAGACGATTAGATGCCCATTTGAACATCGAAACTTATGTATAGGACCTATACGTAATGTCGCCATATGTGCAATAGAGGTACAAATATAGATGAATACACGAAATCAGCGTATTCGAACTTATATATACTCTTAAGAATCTTACCAATGTCAGACATTTTCAGGTGATACACACTCTATTATTACAGTCAATGAGTAACACGGGAAGCGCATTAGTGTTTAAAGGCACGGGCGGCGTTCGTTGCAGAAAAAGTCATATTTGTTCAAATCGACATCAACAGAAGGAATATTAAAATATATATAGTTTTGTTCATATGCCAAACATAATCAGCGCGTAAATATTATAGTGTCGTCAAGACGTACGATGGTGTACGTAAACAAGAGCCTGCTCGTGTTACAGAAGTTTTGCTTCTGTTTACATAACACAGCGCTATTCTATTTGTCAATCACACACAGATGATATAAACGCTCTTCATTATTTCCATATCAGGAAAACAGTAACAAATAACGCTCTTTATGTTTACCATATCCCGATCTAAACATAAGCCAGGTTCTGTAACGTTTTTTGCTTTTGTTTACATATAACAGAGAAAAAACATTTGACAATAACATACTGTTTATGCCATATTTCTGATCGGTATAAGATCAAAGTCTGTCTATATGTTACTATTATTTCTGTTTATGGCGGTTTTTGACGGAGGTGAATATTTTTACACAGCATACCCACCGCCAACGCCGCCCGTATCTTTAAGACACCGTCGGTTTAAACCACATTTAGACAGCTAAACCAGAGTTTGAGCTGGAAACCTTATATGCCAAAGTGATAGATTTTTTGGCCAAAGTGACAGAATCTTTGGTTTCGCCTATATCTGTAGTGTAGTGAAATCCGTCTTTTTTATTGGAACTTCTGTATAAGTGAGAAGCACATCGAGAACGCACTCCTATACATTGTACGGGAATAATTATTTTAACACTTGCGATATCTGTTTTGCGTTTTAAAACGGCGTCCGAAACCATATCATTCACGTACTGGGTCGAACACAACAGCCCCATTACGTTTTACATGCCACTACACAACTGTTGGTTTAAACCCGAAGGTTTAAAGGCACGTGAGGCCTTAGTTGTCGAAAATATTCTTATTTGTTCCAATCACCGTAAACAGAAAAACATTAAAACGCATACAGCTTCGTTCATATATACCATGACCATCGCGTTAACAGCATGTTATCATAAAGATTTACTATATTTTACATAAGCAAGAGCCTGGTTGTGTTACAGAAGACAGCACAATGCTACTGGCTAATCACACACAAATGGCATAAACGCTCTTTATTCGTTCCATATCAGGAATTCACCAACAAAGAACGCTCTTTATGTTTACCATCATAATATAAACAAACACCAGAAAAGTAACTTTTTATGCTTTTGTTTACATAACAATGGTCAAATATATGACAATAACATACTGTTTATGCGATATTTCTTATTTGTATACGGACAAAGTCTGTCTACATTTTGTTGTTCTTTCTGTTTGTGGCGGTTTTTGACGGGTGGAAATATTTTCACAGGATACCCACCGCCAAGGCCAACCGTACCTTTAAACAATCGGATCATATCTAAAGTGTGTATATATAACTTGTCCAATGTCTTTATGTCGATTGATTGGGCCGGGTCAACTCAAACACCCGTCTTGAAGAGGTGGAGGACCAACGTGGACAATGGGCTAGACCGTACCCACAGGTCGATGCCTCACGTGGTGTGACCGCCCTAATGGTATACCAGGACTCACACACCACACATCACGGGATGCACACCACGGCACACATGGTTGCCACATTAGGTAAGTCTTGCACCTCGCAGTGGGGGGGGGGGGGGGGGGTAGGCATATTCTACCCCGGGCCCACATGGAGAAAATTGATTCTTAGAAGTTCATATGTACATGTTATGCAGATATCTCGCTACCTTTTTCTCGAACCACTACGAAGCGCAGAACCTACACGTACATTTGGCGATGAAATATAAAAGTATATCGAGCCTTAAAGGCACGGGCGGCGTTCATGCAGAAATATTCATATATGTTCAAATCGCCATCAACAGAAGGAATATTAACCCTATGAACCCGTAACGCAACAATTGTTGCGTAATTCTTAAATGACGCGTACCCGTAGCGTAACAATTGTTGCGTAGAAACACGTGGTTTTTATTACTTGTTGTTCTTCGTGTGGTTTATGTTATTAAATCTCGCATCAGTTATACAAACTTACCGCGATTCACACGTTTTGTATATCCACTTACAGCTATGTAAATGATTCCCAGGAACTTCAGCAGTATTATGGGTGCATTTGTATTGGTTGGTTTGTTGCCGACTAGTTGGGGTTGGAAAATATGCGCATGCGCACAGCGCATAATTCAACAAACGTACATTATTTGAAGCGATTCGCGTAACGCTATACATTGTTGAGCGGTTTGCAGGATTGTAGAAAGACGCCATTTCGATCACTAGCTCTTCTGTGTTTAAATTATTCTTGTATACATAATCAGTGTTCTGGAATATGTGAGGAAGGCGCAGTCACTTATTTGGGTCGATTTGTTCGCGCATGCGCATATGATACAATGATAAATGTATGGGTTTTTGCGTAACGATACAATCACACCAATGATCCCAACAGCATATCAGTGTGCATTATACAGTTGCTCGTTTCGACCTGGCATCAGAGTTGTCATGTGGAAAGGGGTTGCATGGTCACAATACCATCTAGTGCGATCTATATGCGCGTGCGCATTACAAACACGTGTCAAATTATTGAGCAATTCTGTAAAGTATAAGACCTGTGTCACCATTTGATCGTGACCATCACCATGCCCATATGCAATGTATAAAATGGGACATAATACCATTTTATGCACAGGGAAGTGGTATCATTCGATCACTATGGGGTATATTCTTAGCTACCATTGCTACCTTTAAATACAAGTTGGGTTCACTCTTCTGCCCAGATATACATGTATCTCAAATTTCACAACATGTAATTGACTGCATAGAAAACGCAGTTTCTTAGCGTGGAATTACGACGCTATAAGCTATAATTGCATATTACTTTCAATTCCGGGTAGTTGCATATATATAAACCGTTACCAGGAGTGATTGTGTGGCAAAGTTTACCAATCTTAAAAATACTCAATGGTCCATTGGAACATAACTGTCAAGTTTCAGACCTGTGGCACCATTTGAACATAAGCATTACCATGTGCATGCCATGGAATGTCTAAATTGGTGCATTATACAATTGAATACACAGGGCAATGGTGTCATTCTATCATTTGGGGTATTTGCTTAGCAACTGTTGCTACCCTTAAATACAAGTTAGGTTCACTCTTCTGATCAGATATATCTCAATTTTCACAATAGGGTATTGACTGCCTCAAAAACGCCACTTCCTTGGGCTGAATTACGACGATAAAGCTATAATTGTATTTTACTTTCAGGATCGGGTAGTTGCCTAGCAACCGTTACCAGGGAGTGACCACGTGACAAAATGTTAAAATAATCAGTGGTCCATGGGGAACACACCTCTAAAGTTTCAGACATGTGGCACCACTTCAACATAAACAATACCATACGCCTAAACACTGCCTACAATAAGTCAATATACCACTGGGAGCCCATGGTCAGGGTGTTGATCGATATGGGGAGCTAGGATTCAAAGGATTAAAATAATATAGTTTTGTTCATATGCCAAACATATTCAGCGTGTAAATAGTATAGTGTCGTCAAGACGTACGATCGTATACGTAAACAAGAGTCTGCTCGTGTTACAGAAGTTTTGCTTCTGTTTACATAACACAGCGTAATTCTATTGGTTAATCACAAACAAATGATATAAACGCTCTTTATTATTTCCATATCAGGAAAACAGTAACAAATAACGCTCTTTATGCTTGCCATATCCGGATCTAAACAAAAGCCAGATTCCGTAACGTTTTTTGCTTTTGTTTACATAAGAAAGGAAAAACATTTGACAATAACATACTGTTTATGTCATATTTCTGATTGGTTTAAGAACAAGGTTTGTCTATATTTTACTATTATTTCTGTTTTATGGCGGTTTTTGACGGAGATGAATATTTTAACAGCATACCCACCGCCAACGCCACCCGTATCTTTAAATGAAAAAATACTCAAAAAATGTATCTTTCAGCCAGTCTTTAACTGTAAATATCAGAACAAGTCATGATATTTTCCTTGAACTGTATATTGGCGGCTCGGAGAAAGCCTCCCCGCTAATATATCGTAACCCCCCCCCCCACCCCCCCCCCCCCCCCCAAATGCACATCAAGCGATAACCATGATAACAAATGAAATTCTTAAATCATCTCTGGAAGAAAAAAATATTTTTTATATAAAACAATTGAATGCACCAACAGAAGAACAGAAACGAATATACAAATGGCAGTGTCAGACATATAAAAGTACTATAAGACAAAGTAATAAAACGTAGTATACGTACTACTTTAATATATTGGAACAAAACATGAGACATAAAAGTTACTTGGATAATTTTAAATGGCGTGATTAACAAACTTCGAATACAAACTCATTTCCCTCTATATTTGTAGATAACCAAATCAAAATCACGCATAAAATATTGGTCAATTAACAAGTGAAAAGGTCATATAAGAAAATAGTGCGAATTACTCGGATTGTCTTCTTTATAGAGAAACAGAAGTATTACAATTATCCCCACTAATGAACAAGAAATCATACTGGCTTGCCTAAAGTTCATTCAAGTGTGGAATATCCCCCAATGGAATTGTCCCGATTTACAAAAACGGCAATAAATTGACTAATTGCATACCTATTAGTATATATTGTCTTGTTTCTCAAAAATATTGGAAAAAATAATACTTAAATGAAAACAACGCCCTGTATGAACATCCGTGTGGTTTCGGAAAAAGTCACTCAACAATTCATCACCCCGTTATGCACTTACTTGAACATGTGGTCAAACAAATAGATGAGCCTACTCGAGACTCCACCTTAGCCATTTTATTTACCTTTCAATAGCTTTTGATACGATCAATCATGACATTCTATTAAGTAAAATGGAACATTATGGAATACGTGGCATTGCAAATGATTGGTTAAGAGACTATATATCAGAAGGACGACAGTTCACCGACTTCAACGGTAGAATTTCTAGTTTTAAAGTACACAATCAGCGGAGTGCCCCAGGGATCCATACTCGGTCCCACAATTTTCCTAATTTACGTGAACGCTAAGTCTGCTTCATTGAATTTGTTATCCGTTGCCGATGATACTATACGCTTTACACATCCGGAAATAACGGCCAACTAATTGAACAAATTGTGAACAATGAGTTAAAAGGCGTTTACAAATGGTGTTGTTGTAAGTTCGTGTATATATTGTACATATGCTGCAACATTCTCAATCTGTTGTATATATCTTCTAATTGTATCTCAATATCTATTTTATAAGAGAATAAACGTATTATTATTGCATGTCCATTAACAGAACTAACGACGAGAAATGGAATTTTATATATAAATATACATAAACGACGTAGAACTCAAGCGTGATTGAGAACAAAAGTGACGAAGCGTCATTCAAATTTCTCGGAATAATAAACGATGAAAACCTTATACCTTCTAAGAATGCGCACCAGTAATATTGAGGGCGTTATCATTTATGACTATGGGTTTCTTGTTACGTGCGCTCGCGCAACAGTATGGCGATCAGACAGATTCGTAGGTTGGTGTTACCCTACTCCGTTTCACTCCATGACGTCACCAAAAACGACGCAAAACTTCGTGGCGTTCTGACATTTTTACTGTGCCGCGTTTTTGCTATGTTTATTTTATGTGTTGTTTTCGATTATTTGTTTGTCGCCGATATCGCCATTTGTCGGGATTCCCTGTTTCTATATTTAAAACTGGCATGCTCGTAGTGAGCCTCGATTTCGATTTTTTCTCCCAGGTCAAAATATGTCAGAGTTATGACAAAAATAGATCGACCTACATTTTCTCCATCAGAACTCTACATCAAAGAGTCTATAGACTCCTTCGGGACCTACATAGACTCCTTAATTTGGGTATTTTTACTTATAATTGGGAAGTTTTATCATTTTTGGTTCGTGCGAAGACCTATTTTTATCGTGCGGGAAAAGAGAGACATTCAAAACGCGATTTCGTAATTCGACGCAATAGGCTGAATAGCCTAACCTTCAGCCGAGTTCCGGGTCAAATACGACGAATGACGTAACACAAAACAAAACGCATTTGTTGACATAAACACCGTTTGAAGAGTTTATTATTACATAAAATGATCGTTATTCATTAATTATTGATAAATTATTTATATTTATTGTTGCATATTGGCTGCTATCAATATTTACACAAATAGTATTAATTATTTCTTATAATTGCTCCTTTGACTATCGGAAAATGAAAATGAAAATATGCCGCTGAAAAAAATGTAATCGATATTAAAGTCTCATCCTTTCGGCAACATGGAATTGGTTTTAATTACTTAAATGATTAATATAGTAATTTGCCTTTTATCTGTGATGAAATGAGAAATGGTAATAGTCTTTTTTTGCTAACATTAAATTAAATTAAATAAATTAAGTAAAATACAGTGAAATTATTTTTTTAATTATTGTTTATTACATTTTTGCGCACGTTGGCATCTCTCTGAGTGCAATCTAGTTATTTATGCTTTGCTGTAACTTAATTAAAGTGTGAATAAAACATCTAACACCTCTCAAATAGGGAACCAGACAGATAAATATACACCAAGTGCTTATTCACGAACTCTATATTCCCCGAAATTAATTACCGAAGTCGTGACATTATATAAGCTACATTTATTTTAAACTATTGCATAGACGCTCTTTATTTTTGCCATGTTGGTAGAAATGCTCTTTATTGGTACGCAGACTGACCAAGAAATTGTAACTGTTCTTTCTGAAAGGATTTCCACAATTAGCAGGGATTTATGATACTCACATGTCACACGGCGGTGCGGCTATATATGTTGCCATATCGGGGGAATATACCAGTACTTATGCTGAAATGGTCACTGTCACCCCCTTTCATTTAGTTGGGTACCCAGCTTTTTACAATTTTCATTTGGGCACTCGGCTTTGATCAAATTTACATTTGGGTACCCAGCTTTATGGAAGCAGTCTGAAGGACCTATATATGTCGCATGTCTACAATTCTCTCCTATTATTTTCAAGCACCATGACGCGTATATATATTATAAACATCCATTTCCACTCACTCTTGAACTAAGCCATAAACTCATAAATTACATATACACAATATGTGCACGGCTCGGCTCACCCGAGGCCATCTTACTATTGTTATTAATTTATATAGTCACCATACTGGAGATGGCAGAAAAACAGTCTTACCAGACTATGCCATCCCCCACAATATACGACAGAAATATCCATAAGTTTCATCATTATTATGTAATATGTGTATTGGAAATAAAATATCCTATCCTAAACAAGTATTCACAAATTTAAAGGCACGTGCGGCCTTAATTGTCGAAAATATTCATATTTGTTCCAAACACCGTAAACAGAAAAACATTAAAACACATACAGTTCCGTTCATATATACCATGACCATCACGTAAACAGCATGTTATCATAAAGACCTACTATATTTTACCTAAGCAAGAGCCTGATTGTGTTACAGAAGACAGCACAATACTACTGGCTAATTACACACAAATGGCATAAACGCTCTTTATTAGTTCCATATCAGGTATTCACCAACAAAGAACGCTCTTTATCACATAACTTGGCCATAAAAGCAGTTTCATAATTATCGGTAATAGACACGTTTAATATCAGCGCGTGCGATGGCGTCACGGCGTTCTTCAAATAACTTGCGATCGCTGTAGTTTATGATTGTTGTTTTCGATGAATATTTCGCGTTGCTTCGGGTTTATTTGATCATGTGATAAAAGGTATCTCACACTCGTCCTATTTTATACGTAATTTATCAACCTCGTCCTCTAAATTCTATTTGAGCCTCGGTAACGTATGACGTCAGCGAGCAATGGACGTGCTCTTCTTCGCTCTCTATTTATGTTGAAAAATCGGCTTAATTTCAATGGATCTGCGGTATCCTTTCGACGAGAGTGCTGTATTCGTTGAACGTAACATGTATTTTGCAGACAATTCGTGGACTGTACAGGAGATTCGACATTTTGGGTACGTGAACTTTGAAATCGCCTCGAATCGCGCCATGTTGTTGGTTTTGTTTTGAATTCTATGTACGCCCAAAATTTCGTCTGCTTGTGCGATAGCTTATGTTCGATGGTGTCCAGCATGTCAGCCCAATCTTTCACCCAGGGAATGCAGGAAAGATTGGTCAGTCACTCACTATGCCGGTATACTTCTGAAAACAACTCAGGACTCAATTATGGATCAGCATAGCGCGGTAGATACCCAAAGTGACTGCTTTATTGTAATACAGTTTTACTGCTAGAACTGATTGACATAGTTAATTAATGCATAATGGATGGCCTGCTAACACAAGCTGATTTAGTTCTCAATGGAATTGAGGGATCTTACATGGATCAAGATCCGTATGAAGTCGGTATGCTATCTGAAGGGGAACTGGACGACAATAATGCAATACCCGACCACGACTCAAATAAACTAATAAACAAAACACCAACTATTAAATTACATGAATCATCGGTGGAGCTCCCCGAAAATGGTAGTCGTGATGTGAACTTGGATATCCAAAATCATTCAGCATACGACGCCTTTGCAGCACGTGTATATAACGGTTCATTCAATAAGGCGATCGCACCTTATCTGAGCAGAATGTTAAAGGATATTCACACATTAACCAAAGATGAATTCATTAGAAAAGCAGTTTTGTGTTGTGATGGCTCTGAACCGATTCTGGAATCAATTAGGCAAGCACTGTTCTCATCAACAAAACATCCGTGCATTCGCATCAGCCCTGATTCGATACTAAAACGTAGGACGAATTCTGCAAAGGGCACATCTACAACAAAGTTAGGAACAGACGTGTACAACATATTCCAGTGCTTATTAGATGGGAACACAATCCACTTAGAGGAAATGCTGAGTGCTCCCAAAAGTGTGAGGAAACCAAATGGGAAACACATCATAAATTCTATTACGACATCTGGGTCACAAAACGCGACCAACGTCTGTGATGTTCCTAACGACACTGATGTTATAACCGAAAGCACCCCGAATATCCCACAACCAACGATATCAGATATCTCAAGTGTGGTTTCCTTGCTGAAGCAAACCTGCGAACACATAGATAATGACTTGAAGACAACAATTCCAAAGATGAATGGTCGACTAGAATATCTAGAAATTACTATGTCTGACGTAATGAGAAGGATGCAAGAAGTAGAAGATGATACGAGAGTGACCCGACTAACTTGTGAACGAATTGAGAGTGACAAGTGCACTGGAATAGTCAAGCTTAAAAGTGACATCAAACAAATGCGTCAAGTTATTGACAATATGTTCGATTTCATGACCGACACTGTGACGAAAATAGCTTCACAAGAAGGCATATATAATTCGACGAAAGGACGGATGAAGACAGTGGAGAAAGCTGTGAAAACTGCTAACGAGCAACATGAGCAATCACACAATGAAACCAAACGTGACTATAACTGTGAACAACAATGTCGCGAAGCTTGGACAAGCGACCTGAATACCTTCTCTGCTCATATGTTCGGTGAATTGAACAAGTTCGCTTACAATGTTATACGAGCATTAAAATCGCCAGCTTACTTCCAGAATATGTCAATATCGTCGGACCCATCTATGGTCTTTTCACCTTCTTCACACCATGCACCATGTTCCAACACTAATGAAGATGCATATTCTGATTCCAAATCTAACCTATCTGGTGACATCTCTCCATCAGTTCATGACACTGTTATATTGGGCGCAAGTAACTGTGCTGGAATTGACCTTGAAAAACCCAATGTTAAAAACTATTCTGTGAGCGGAGCCAGTTACGGTGACATATCTGTTCTTTTGGAGTCAATAGCGAGAGATCATGTAGTAGGGAATGCGCTGGGCAATGTGACCTCTGTCGCCATTCACCTCGGTACCAACGATATAGCAAAACACAGGTATAATGTCACACCCGTTGTCTTGAACATTACAGAATCTGTTACTAAAATTAACACGCTGCTGCCAAATGCCAAGATTGTTCTATGCAGTGTGCCACAGAGAAAAGGAAATGATCATGATCCTGAAACTGATGACCACAACTCTGCAGTTTATGCTGTGAACGACGTTATCTCTTCCTTGTGTGATCGAAATGCAAATTTTGAATTTGTGGATACGTCTGAAGTTTTTGCATCCGCGAATGGAATCAGGGACGAGCTGTATAAGAGCAAAGCGAAAGACCGCAAAGGAATTCATTTCAATATGGCAGGCAGAAGTGCACTGAAGAGATTCTTCCTACAAGTAATTGGACCAGGGAATGTTACTACTGGAAGTACAGTCGACAAAAGTCGTAACAACATGAACAACAACAACAACACTACCAATCTCGACCACATAAATACGAGTAGAACACCAACTCATAGTTCCTCGGTTCCAAACAACAGTCATGGAGAGAGACGACACAGAAACAACGGTCCGATAAAAACAAAACGCGTGTTTGTCGGTAATCTTCCAGCTGACACATCAAATGAAAACTTGGCGAATCACTTGGATCACTTTGGTGTTCGCTTCTCCATTGTAAGGATAATGAGAAGCCGAAATAACTCGAAATTCGTATCAGCAAGAATCAATGTGCATCGCGATGATGTGTCTGTGGTATTCGAGAACTATTTCTGGCATGGTAATGCATTCTGTCGATATTGGCTGTCTCAACAAAATTTCGAAAAGAATGACTCATATAGAAGACCACATTGGCACTCACATCGACATGATGACTACACGCATCACAGGCGATCTTCATACCACAGCAGAGACAGTGTTGATATAAATAGTATCAATGTGAGTGGCGGTTTTGCCGAACAAGAAGAATAACTCTAGATTATTAATCTACTTTAATTTAAGCTCATAGAAATCAATACATACAAGACATATTAATTTATTCAGATCAATATCATATTTATAACTCACTGGCATTATAAATAACAATAATTATTGTTAACAATGTCTTCCACAAGATGCTCTTTGAAAATAGGCACATGGAATGCCACAGGTATAATAGGGAGCAGTAGTTACCTCAGTCGGTTGTTATCGGACAATGTCTCATTTCTTGAGGCTATCAGCAAACATTATTCATATTTCGCTGTTTGCGATTTCTCACATCGAATACCTTTACAGCGTGGCAGGTACAAAGGTGGCGTCTCTCTTTTTTGGCACAAACGCTACGATAGCGTAATATCTACTGTAGAGTACAATGATGATCGAATAATTGGAATCCAAATCCAGCTCTCAGAACACAACTATCTTTATATTTTCCAAGTCTATCTGCCATCGACTAACTATTCGGTCGAATTTTACAAAGAATATCTTGAGAAAGTTTCTGATCTAATAATAGCCTATTCATCTTTAGGTAAAGTCATTTTTATTGGAGATTTCAACGGAAATCTTGAGAAAACAGACTCGCGTAACCGATGTTTTCGGGATAGATAGATTTATTCAGCAAAAGACGCCCCATTATAGGGACAGGTTGCCATGTATAATAATATTAACAGTGTATCATGTGACATCTTACAATATATTGACATTACATACATTGAATAATAGTGATAATAGCATAATATATGTATATATATATTCATTAATTGCGTATATTCTTATCTGTAGAGTGAGTTATGTTCCATGATTCAACACATGTAATTTGTCTATTTTACTGTGATCTGGCCTCGAATAACCGCTTGACTACGTTGCAGATTTGGGAGCATATTTGAGCTGAGTCATTGGCTAATATATGTGTGAGTTGGTCCAATCTACTCATCAATCGAAAATTGATAAAATTGTCATCCATAATTTTAATGAGTTCATTCCGTATAGGAAGAAATGTTGGACAATCAATTAGGAAATGCCTCTCATCGTCGATAGCTTCTTCATTACACAAAACACATAATCTTCTGGCTAAAGGAATCGGTGGTTGGGCGTGACGACCCTTTTCAATGGCAAGAGAATGATTACTTATTCTTAGACGTGTAAATGCTGAGCGGTCAGCTAGCGACGCTGTATTTAAAAGATAAGGTTCTAGGACAATATCTCTTTTAAAAAGTCGATATGTTCTTAATTTATTTTTACCAGATTTTGAAACACCATCGCGCATACTTGTTCTGAAGTTTTCAGTTTGATTTTCACGAAGCTGGCGTTTAAATGACTTTAGAAGCTTGTTAATTAGAGGCTTGTTGTTAGTAATGTCGGAGGGTATAGTCAAGCCAAATGACTCCAGACTTTTGAATATCGAATTCCCAGCTACCCCGCTGCGCTGTTCGCGCATTGCATCACTTAATATGCCACTCGTACATCTGGATGAGATTTTAACCGCATATGAAGCCATTCTACATAAAGCGTCAATATATAACGGATAGCTCCCTAATTCAGCTCTGACTGCATTGTTTGAAGCGTATTTACCGACTCCAAGTATTTGTTTGCAATGTGTGATATGAAGTTTCTCACACGGATAACGTTCGTGATTTTTTATTGTTAATTCACTTGCCCATAATTCACTGCCATATAGAAGTATAGGCTTGATTAACTTATCAAACAGTTTAAGGGAAGTTTTTAGAGGGAGGGGCGCTTTATTTGCACACGCACGAGATATTGAATAAAGTGCTTTTCGTCCTTTGCCACTCAAATTATTTACGGCCTGCGTGAATTTTCCTGTGCTGGAAAACGTCATTCCGAGATAGGTATATTCGTTAACCAGATCCAAGGGATTATCTTCAAGGAAAAACTGAGGGTGAACTTTTGGATTCCTCGTTCTGAAAATCAAGCATTTCGTCTTCTCCGTGTTTATTGACAGGGCATTTTGTCGCGTGAAGGACTGGAGTTTGTGTAGACATCGCTGAAGTCCTTCTGGACTCTCAGAGACCAAAACTAAGTCATCTGCGAAGAGCAAATGATTGAGCGCGCTAGATCCAATACGTAACGGTTCACATTTATCATCGAACATGTCCTTAATGTCATCAATGAATATTTTAAATAGTAAGGGCGATAATATATATCCTTGGCGTACTCCAATTGTGGAGAGATGTGAAGGACCGACACCTTTACTTGTATTTGTGCTATAAAGGCTTGACTGGTATAGTGATTTTAATATTTCCAATGAAAATCCTGAAATGCCAGCTGATTCCATTTTTCTAAAAAGAATTTGTCGATTAACAGTATCAAAAGCTTTCCTAAAATCGACAAATGTTGCATAGACAGGTTTCTTAGAGGATTTATATTTCTGTATTGACGCATGTAGGACAAAGGCGCTGTCGACTGTACTTTTGCCAGTACTAAAGCCGAATTGGTTTTCGCTGATTATGTTGTTAGCATCGATAAATGTAGCTAATCTGTGATTAATAATTTTATTGAATAGTTTCCCTACTGACGAGCTCAATGCTATTGCACGATAATTATTGGGATCGTCTTTTGCTCCCTTTTTATGTATTAAACTGAGAACAGACTGACTCCATTCGGGTGGGTAATATCCTGATTGTAAAATGTTGTTGAACGTTTGAACAAATTCGGCAGTCATTAGAGGTACTGCACATTTGAGAAATTCATTCGAAATCTGATCCGGACCAACTGCCTTTCTTGTTTCAAGCTCACTCGCGGCGGACAGAATTTCATCCGCAGTGATTGGACCATTATTGAGAGATATGTCTGGTGTTTTAGATCGACATATTGGTGGACCACTTCCTGAAGAATTACGCTCAGTAGGGCAGTACAGATTTTTGAAAAAGTCAGTAGCTGTGTCAGCATCCAGATCATCCGAGGGTTTATTGTTTTTATTTCTTAAGTCATCTATAATTCGCCAATATTGTTGAGGGTCAGCTGTTTCTAATTCGTCCAAACTATTATGGAGTTCCGCGTAGAATTTTCTTCTTTTACGTTTCAATTCCTTCTTATATGATTTTTTTATTATGAAAAATTTGGTTCTTATGTTTGTATCAAAGGGATTATTTCTAATTTCTCTCGCAATACTGTCGAAACTCTTTTTCAAGTCTTTACACCTGTTATCAAACCATTTTCTTTTGCGTACATTTCTGTTCTTCACTGTAACCTTGGAGCAGGCGTGCCTGTTTATTTTGTTCATAATACACATTATATCATCTAACGCTTCGGTTACTCCCTGTTTGTCCTCAGAGTATGCGCGTAATCGATACTGAGTCAATTCGTGCTTCACGGAAGGTGAATTAATTAAATGGCACGATTTGTGTTTACTTAAGCTATTCCACTTTAGTTTAATTTTTTGTTTTTCATAAGTAAATTTTGTAGTTACAGCTTTGTGACTTGGAGTTGAACAGGGATACACAAAGTGAAGAGCTAGTTGGCAATGGTCTGAATACTCCGAAGGTAGTTTAACACAGAAATAATCTACTGTATGCAGAAATCTATCCGTTAATATTATGTAATCGACCACGCTTGTACCATTATACTGATAACTCGTGAAGTGGCCTATCCTATCCCCAGCTGATCTGCCATTAGCTATTCTAATACCTGTACTCTGGCATAATTGTAAAAGTTGCCTGCCAAATGCGTTGACGGCACTGTCCATATTAAGTCTGGGTTTGTCTGTATCTAATAAATAATCATCAGGTAGATTAATATGATTATCACTGTCCATTGCAACGTAGTCCGGTAGTTCTCCTGTACGTGCGTTCAAATCCCCACCGAGAATAATTAGTTCATTCGAATTATATTTCGAAAGGGCGTTCCCTATAATTGAGAACGCATTTTCATCTTTATGATTCGATTTCCAAAATGAAGAGTTGCTAGGTGGTATATAAGCAGATACAAAAACAATATCAGAAGACAAATTGAGCAATTTTCCTGAAAATTCAGCGCACACTGCGTAGTCATTTATTTTGTTACTTGCTCGAAAAAACTTGTTATACTTCGAACGGTAGTAAAAAGCTATACCGCCTTTTTTCTTCGCACCACCTGTTCGGAACAAGTGTATGCATTCGTAATCAGGTATTTTGATATCAGATATTTCTTGGTGCCACGTTTCCACTAAGGTTATGAAATCATAATCTATTAATTGACTTAAAAATTCAGGGTCCGTTAGCTTCTGACAGACTCCTTGCACATTCCATGTTGTATATCTCATAGTGAGTTGAGTTTCATTGTTCTCATTGTATGTCATTTATATGCATTCAATGAATGGCTATATGGAATGCTAGTAGATATATGTCCGCCAACAACTCAATTCTTTGTGAAGATCGTCTCACAACGTTTATCCCCGCGGACGGAACATGTGGGACTATCATTGATCATATATTAATACATAATGATGAATTCCACAGAGTCCGCCGAGTAGTAGTGCTTGATGATCACGGGGAAAACACTTC
This sequence comes from Siphonodentalium dalli, assembly GCA_032622095.1. Taxonomy (NCBI): domain Eukaryota; kingdom Metazoa; phylum Mollusca; class Scaphopoda; order Gadilida; family Siphonodentaliidae; genus Siphonodentalium; species Siphonodentalium dalli. Next base: position 112,064,578 of record CP136062.1, on the reverse strand, counting down.
TAACCACAGGCCAATCCTTATGGAGATTACGTGTGATCGAGTAAATATAGATACTGAAACGCGGTGCCCGACATGGGACTGGCGAAACTTTCTGGCTAATAATAACATGCTGACATGCTACCATTCTAATCTAGAAGCAACTTTACCTGTTTGCAATGTGTCTGATACTGAAATGCTTGACATTGTTTACGATAGAACAGTGGCAGCAATTCAAACTCCAGCTGAATTCACAATCCCGAAAAAATCATTTAAGCCTTTTCTTAAACCATACTGGAATACTTCATTAAAACAATTACACAGAGAAATGCGCTCTTATCGCAGCACATGGTTATCAGAGGGAAGGCCTAGAGGGCACTCGCACCAAAGTTACTCGTTGTATAAAGAATCAAAGCGATTATTTCGAAAAGAATTACGCAAATGCAATTCGAAATTCATAGCTGACCAGAATAATAAATTAGACCAAGGTCACCAAGCTGCCGAAATGGACCAGGAACTATTTTTTAGAAAATTTAATTCGGTTAGATCTAAACGAAAAGAGACAAATAGCAGCATATTTGTGGTTGATGACATCACGCTTAGAACACGCAATGAAATAACTGATGCATGGGCAAATTATTATGAAACTTTATATTCCCCGCTTAGGTCCGATGAATTTGACAACTCTTTCTTTAACGACATTAATGAACTGGTGTCTGATCTCTTAAATGACCCCGACCGTGGGCCATACGATGACATAATGACATACCCTGTTTCCATGGAAGAACTGACAACGGTCTTAAAATCACTGAAAAGAGGCAAAGCTGCCGGCCCAGATTTATTATGTTACGAACACATCATATATGGTGGACATCACTTAATTATACACTTAGCAAAGCTACTCTCATATATGCTTCGTTTTTCACATATCCCCAAAAGAGCAAAATTAGGTGTGATTGTGTCGTTGTACAAGGGAGGGGGCAAATCGAAATCAAAGTTCGACAGTTACCGAGCCATCACCTTACTCCCAGTCATATACAAAATACTTGAAAGAATCGTTCTGAACCGCATGGAGAGAAACGCCCCTAACCTGATAACAACCCACCCTTTACAACACGGTTTAAAAAAAAAAATAAGCTGTCTTATGTCATCATACATAATTCAGGAAAGCATTTCGTATGCAGGGGAAAATAATTCACGTCTTTTCGCATGTTTTCTAGATGTACGCAAAGCCTTTGATACTGTCTGGATCAACGGCCTTCTATACAAGCTTTTTGAACGGGGAGCAAATTGTGGTCTTTTACGTTTATTCAACCAATTCTTAACTGGCGTGAGCTGCAATATACGTCACGAAAATCTTACATCACGTATAATATCTATTAGCCAGGGAACAAGGCAGGGAAGTACCCTCGCTCCGATTTTCTACGCCATCTACATAGACAGTGAGCTCGAACACTCGAACTTTGGTTTCAGGCTGCGAGATATCAACTGCTCGTCTCCCACACAGGCAGATGATATGACCCTCCTCTCGCTTTCATCATATGGCATACAAAAAATGTGTAATATATGTGGCAATTACAGTAAAAAATGGCGATTTATGTATAACCAACAGAAATGTCAGGTAATTATCTTCAATGAGAAATCTAAATACGCCTCTATCAATCGCACATGGATGCTAAATGGCATAGCAGTTAATAAAACGGATTCAGTCACGCACCTGGGCATACCATTACACAAAAGTGACTTTCCAAACACTCTTACAGAAAGTGTCAGCTCAAAAATTCGGTCGACATATCTTATGTTAAGCACTGCTGGTCTGTACGCAGGAGGCATAACACCTCAGAGTTCAATGGTAATATATAAATCAGTGGTACTTTCTCGTGGACTTTACGGTTCAGAATTTCTCTGTGGCTTATCAGCCTCAAACTTGATCAAGCTAGAAAGAGTTCACAGATTTTGCTTGAAGCGTATTCAGGGCCTACCTGCCCGATGCAGGACCGATGTCGTTACTGGCCTGCTAGGAACATATCCACTTCAAGTTAGTATTGATGCCAGAAAAATTTCACTCTTTGGAGCCCTTTGTCGACTAACGCCTGGAAAGGCTTGTAAAACAATCTTTGAAACTAGGCTGTTTGATTACGTTTACTCACAGAACCAGACAACAACTTTTATTGGCGAAGTATTTTCATTACTCGTGAAATACAACTTGACTGATGCAGTATATGAGTACATCAGGTCTGGCGTATTTCTCTCGAAAGAGTCGTGGAAGGCGCTAACGAGAAATAATATTCGAAACACAACCGAGTCAGATTGGAAAATTAGAACGGAAATTGACCCATCATTCAATCGGTTTCGGAATGTACATGACAACCTAAACATATCTGATCTTTGGCGACTCTGTCGAAAATTTTCACATAATAAACATTCCTATCTAACCACAGCTCTTGTGATCGATGCAACAACGTACTTAAACGAAGCACTAATCCAGTGTCCTAACTGCTATAAAATGTACCTTGATAAAGTACGGCACGTTCTCATTGAATGCAGTTCCCTGACATCACTACGGAATAATATGTTTTTTGAAATTATTGATCGTTATGGCGTAGAATGTTTCATCAAGATTGATGATCTTTCAATGGAAGAAATGATCTTGCTTCATTTGACTCATATTACTGGTGATATGTGTACAGCAGTTGATGATATAGACGTCTTTCTGGACTTTATGGTAACGATTACTGCCAAATTATGGATGTGGTACAATGCACTCTTGCAGAGAAATATTTCCTAGTCCATTGAATAATACAAATCAGTCAGCCCATCATCATCATCATCGTCGTCGTCGTCACCACCATCGACATAATCATCGTCATCATCATCGCCGTCGTCCATGTCATCATCATAATCTTCATCGTCGTCATCATTGACGTCATCGTCATAATCTAATTTCCTCATCTTCAACATCATCTTCATCATCATGTACATCATCATCATCATTATCATTATCATCATCATCAATATAGTCATCTTCTTCCTCATATTCAACATTAACATCGTCATCATCGATCAACGTCGTCGTTCTCAACATCATCCCAATCATCATCATCATCATCATCATCGTCAGTATATCCACCATTGTAGAAATGTAAATACGTCTTGCTTATCATATTTATTTGTGTTGTTTCTATAAAATTGAATAATGATATCTATTCATTATGTTGTGCATAACAATGTTATATTCTTTGTAAAATCTTCAATATCTGGAGGAAATAAAGATATAATAATAATAATAAATAGGGAACCAGACAGATAAATATACACCAAGTGCTTATTCACGAACTCTATATTCCCCGAAATTAATTACCGAAGTCGTGACATTATATAAGCTACATTTATTTTAAACTATTGCATAGACGCTCTTTATTTTTGCCATGTTGGTAGAAATGCTCTTTATTGGTACGCAGGCTGACCAAGAAATTGTAACTGTTCTTTCTGAAAGGATTTCCACAATTAGCAGGGATTTATGATACTCCCATGTCACACGGCGGTGCGGCTATATATGTTGCCATATCGGGGGAATATACCAGTACTTATGCTGAAATGGTCACTATCACCCCCTTTCATTTAGTTGGGTACCCAGCTTTTAACAATTTTCATTTGGGCACTCGGCTTTGATCAAATTTACATTTGGGTACCCAGCTTTATGGAAGCAGTCTGAAGGACCTATATATGTCGCATGTCTACAATTCTCTCCTATTATTTTCAAGCACCATGACGCGTATATATATTATAAACATCCATTTCCACTCACTCTTGAACTAAGCCATAAACTCATAAATTATGTTCCACTCACTCACTATATATGTTGCCATATCGGGGGAATATACCAGTACTTATGCTGAAATGTTCACTATCACCCCCTTTCATTTAGTTGGGTACCCAGCTTTTTACAATTTTCATTTGGGCACTCGGCTTTGATCAAATTTACATTTGGGTACCCAGCTTTATGGAAGCAGTCTGAAGGACCTATATATGTCGCATGTCTACAATTCTCTCCTATTATTTTCAAGCACCATGACGCGTATATATATTAGAAACATCCATTTCCACTCACTCTTGAACTAAGCCATAAACTCATAAATTACATATACACAATCTGTGCACGGCTCGGCTCACCCGAGGCCATCTTACTATTGTTATTAATTTATATAGTCACCATACTGGGGATGGCAGAAAAACAGTCTTACCAGACTATGCCACCCCCCACAATATACGACAGAAATATCCATATTTTTCATCATTATTATGTAATATGTGTATTGGAAATAAAATATCCTATCCTAAACAAGTATTCACAAATTTAAAGGCACGTGCGGCCTTAATTGTCGAAAATATTCATATTTGTTCCAAACACCGTAAACAGAAAAACATTAAAACACATACAGTTCCGATCATATATACCATGACCATCACGTAAACAGCATGTTATGATAAAGACCTACTATATTTTACCTAAGCAAGAGCCTGATTGTGTTACAGAAGACAGCACAATACTACTGGCTAATCACACACAAATGGCATAAACGCTCTTTATTAGTTCCATATCAGGTATTCACCAACAAAGAACGCTCTTTATGTTTACCATCATAATATAAACAAACACCAGAAAAGTAACTTTATATGCCTTTGTTTACATAACAATGGTCAAGCATATGACCATAACATACTGTTTATGCGATACTTCTTATTTGTATACGGACAAAGTCTATCTACATTTTGATGTTCTTTCTGTTTGTGGCGGTTTTTGACTGGTGGAGATATTTTCACAGGATACCCACCGCCAAAGTCAACCGTGTCTTTAACATGTTCTCCTCGAAAACTACTGACGGCATTCACTAATTCGATCACGTTATGTGTGATATTTCATAAGCTGGGTACGCAAATGTAAATTTTTATAAATTCATCTCCCTGAATCCAGAGTTTAATGACCTTTCTTGGAATTACCAACTGATCCTCTTTTGTAGAATCATGGATGTTGTAGAAAACTTTTCTGAGTCCATTACAGGGGTACTGCATACTGAGTAGTAAGTCTTTATTCATTCACCATTGTACATACATAAGTATTATATACATGTAATAGTATTAGAATATCTGGAATAAGTATAACGGTCAGTACGCAACAATAATTTGAAATATAAAAGAAAGTGATGCGGCGTGCAATGAGTACCAAGTTATCCAGGATTTACCTGTTACTAATTTCATCCAGAATTTCATTATTCGATTTTTACATGTAATGGTTAAGATGTACGCGTTCAATCATAGAGTTATCACCCATACCCCATACCTCACAGCCGTATACAAGAATCGGTACAACTAATGAGTCGAATAATTTTAGGTGTGTCGAAATTGAAAGCTTGTTTGTTCGACCAATTTTAATCACCTCGTACATCGCTTTGGTCGATACTTGCTTTTTCATTTCGGCGAAAGATCCTGTTCGATTTAATATTAATCCCAAATAATTACCGGTAAATGTGTTTACGATTTCAAGTTCTTTGTTGTTATATCTGAACGATACATGCTTCACTTTCCGTTTTGAGAAACAAATAATTTTTGATTTTGGTATATTAACCCTGAGCATCCATGTTGTACAGTAATCTTCAAAATAATTAATTTGTAATTGCAAATCTGCTTCGGATTCTGAGAATAGCACCGTGTCATCAGCATATAGTAGCGCGAAAAGTTTCAAGTATCGATCGAGTCTATCTTCACACTCTTAAGATATTGATTTTACCCCTTTGTGGTCAGTATTCCCTAGAAAATCTTGCAGGTCGTTGGGGTATAAACAGAATTAAAAAGGTGATACATTGTCTCCTTGTTTTAGGCCTGTATATGAAGGGAAATACTCTTGACGATTGTCCGTTGTGGACAACTTTTGACTTGATACCGGTGTATATGTCAAGAATAATTATATGCATTTTACCAGTAATGTTATTCAAAATAAGTTTGTGCCACATTGCCTCTCTACATACAGTATCGAATGCCCTTTCGAAGTCTATAAAAGCGCAATATAATTTCTTTTTTTTAAACTGTGTTAATTCTATAAGAGACTGTGGTATGAAGACGTCGACTGCAGAGTGGTTTTGTCGAAATCCACTTTGGTTTTTCGTGAATTATGTTACATTTATCGGAGTATTGATTTAATCACGTATTTAAAATTGACGGGAATAACTTTCCCATACAACTGAGGGTAGTTATTCCCCGGTAATTATTTAGGTCACCAGTAGACCCTTTATTTTTGTATATTGGCACAATCGAACCTGTTTTCCACGAATCGGGGATAATACCGCTGTCAAAGACAGCATTAAATAGTGAAACATATAGGCCGGATTCGTCATCTCAGGTTTTAACCTGGTTTACGTAAACCTCTAGGTTTAAACCGCCATGAGTCAGCAAAATCCGTGGTTTAAACCCGAGACCGTAGGTCTAAGTGACGCATTCGTCATCTCTGGTTTAAACCTGGTCCAACCAGACCAGTGATTTAGCAGTAGTGTCTCTGTATCGTCGAGATAACTAAACGTACTTTCCTAATGCGGACAGCCTCGTTTTATTGATTGCGAAAATCAATAATTACGACAGCGGTCATATTTTGATTGGAAATTTATAAGCGAGAAGCAGTCACATATATAAAGCGTATGCGGATAAGTTTTTGTCAATTTCAATATTTTTTTTGCGTTTTATAAGCTTAAACCGGCAACTAAACCATCTAATTCGGCGGTCCAGCTAAACCAGCTTTATCGAGGCTAAACTTGAGATGACGAATCCGTCTTTTCTTCATCGCGGTTTAGAATTGTCAAGCAATCAGTTAAACGGTGGAGCTGTAAATAATCTCGAGTGAGGGCGTGTCTAAGTGGCGACTGACGACTGGTGTGATCATGTCACAGTTGATTCATTCGCACGCCAGCTTTGCTCAGATATGGACAATTTCCTAAATATATGATTTTTACAACTATCTTGTGGTTTTTTTATTTGGCTTGTGGCAATCACAAATACTGGTGTTTTCTACGAATTCATTTGAAGGGTTCAACGTTTTAATTTTGACACCGAAACGATGCTACTGCATGACCAGATATGCTATACACATAGTTTGCAATCCTAAACTTATATTGCAATATGAGTCAAATTTGATAACTTTTTTGGATGTAGATCATGCCACAAAGCTCTACACTGGCTACGCCCATAAATTCCCATAATATTCTACCAGTTCAAAACATGGGAACCTTTTTGATTTTCTGCATGACGGGAAATTTATGACATTGAAAAAAAATCAACGCATGTAATATATATCTGTATTAAAAGCTGTCCCTCTGCATGGTTGCCCACTTCCAGCAGTTCAGATGCCGCTTATGGTGTACACTCATAAGCAAATTGCCTTTACTTGACTGGCCTCTTGGTCCAGGATTGACTCGATTATGGATACTTTATTCAGCGCCAGAGGGGCTTTGCGCACATTTTGATCATTTGAACATTTTAATTAAAAAAAAAAATTAATTCAATTTAAAACAAGCAAATGTTAATTTAAATTTTGTTTTTTTATATTCGACTCCTTACCCCTTTTTTTCATTTCTTTAAAATTATATTTTGCTTATTTTTAAATCAAAATTGTTAAAGCCTAATGCCGTTATACCACACGAATCACCACACCTAATTTAATTGAAATCGGTCCAGGGGTATTGGAGAACAGTTGCGAACAGACAAACGGACATACAGATAGACAGCTCCTATACCCTTAATATATACAAATATACATGTAAATACACACAATTTTGTCTTTGCGGGTGAAGCATCTTGCAGAAATCTATCACAAACAAAGTGATGAACAGAGCGTCAAACTCGTGCTGAGAGACATGCCCTTTGTTAAATTGATTTAAACACAGAATGAGATCGGATTAATAGTCAATGAGCGATACTTGTTTCTCAATGAAAAAATCCATTGAGCGTGCACGCGGTTACGATAATTTATGACTTGTCAATAACCGTTATATCGGCCTATCTTTTGGTCCGACTGGTAAGAGGGTATAGTTTGATTGCATAATCATATCGCCGAATCGAGTTGTCAATTAGCTGGCAACTGAACGACAAAAACGCCCCCTTAGACCCGGTTTGGCTGGACCGCCAATGTAGGTTTAAACCAGGTTTAAACTCGGAGGTTTAAACCGGAGATGACGAATCCGGCCATAGTGGCATTAGTTTACTCGCTGATGCTTTCAAATATTCATGTATTATTCCGTCATCTGATGAGGCTTTACATGTCTTTAATTTGTGAATGCAACGGAATATTTCAGTTTCAGATATTTGAGAATTTAACTGGTTTAATTCGTTGACATCATCCGGTTGTTCATTCTCAGTTGCTGTATTGATGGGTGGACAGTTTGTGCTTGAACAATTCACAGTTATAAAATGTTCAGTTAATGTGTCTATTGATATACATGTATCGTACCTTTTTTCGATTTGTTACCTCTAATGTCTTGCCAAAACTTTCGGGGATCATTTTTAATGCATAAGTCCATTTCGCTCCGGATTTTGATTTCATAATCATTGCTCGCTTTATTAAGGGCCGTTTTGTATTCCCGTTCTGAACTTCGTAAGGCTTGTTTTGTTTCGTTATTTGGTGTTCGCTCATGTTTACCTTTAGCCACACGAAATCGTTTGCGGTATTCTCGACAATTCCCATTAAACCATGGTTTATTAATTCGCGTTGATCTTGAATCTTCATTGCTTCATGGACGTATTATTTTGTTACCAAATGTTTTCGTTGCGGAATTAATTAAAATATCAGATATCTTCGTAGTAACGAGTGTAATGTCATCTTTATTTGGGGCATTTGGTATTTTATCAAACATTTCGCTTACTTCGTTTATGCACATTTCGTCCAGATTGTTTATAAACTTTGTGGTCAAGTTTTAATACCATTTATTCACTAGTGTGTTTTGTCCACCACAAGCATCACTGCATTCGATCATTCGTTTTGTAATCATTTTAGATTTGAAGTTAAGAGACAGAGAAAGTGCCTTGTGGGCATCTGAAAATAAGAGTGAGAATTCTAGAATATTAAAATTTGTTATAAATTTTAGGCAATTCAATGATGAAATGGTATAGTCTACGACTGAAGCATCTTTACATGTCAGTTGGCCGATATTTTTATCGGCACCGGTGCGTCCATTTAAGATAAAAAGCTCGTTATTTCGACACACCTCCAACAATCTTCTACCAAATGAGTTAACAATATTATCTTCACTTTTTCTTGATAGCAATAACCCCAGATCATCTAATATTCCAATATTTGGTCTTATTTCGTCAACATCCCCGTCGCCAGCGGGGTCTCCTAGAGAATAAAAATCATCGAGTTAAGCAGTTCTTGAATTTAGATCTCCTGTTAGTATAATGTTAGAATAATCAATTGCCATACTAAGGTATTCACATTCACTATCATTAAAGACTTCCAGATCTGAATTTAACCCTAGCGAGTCTTTTGAAATTTTAAGCCAGTGAATATATCGACTTTGTGTTTGTATTATCTCAGAACTATTGGCTAATGATGTTTTAAAAGCAATAGCTATTCCGCCTGATTTCCGTATTCTAAATTTGTTGCGGTTTTTTTAATGATACTGTAAACCCCGGGATAACTATCTCATCGCAATCATCTGTATTTGTCTCAGTAAAACATAATATGTCAAAATTATTGCACATAGTAATGAATTCCGGGCACTGTAACCGGTACCGTCGGTGTAAACCACACACATTTAGGGTTAAAACATTTAACTGTCGGAACGTCAGTGCTTAGGTGTTGCTCTCCTGGCCTGTCCTAGTGAGGGAAGAATTCACACGCTGTCGTTTCCCTTGTTGGCGTTCGCTGAAACTCGTGGATTTTGGTGTTGACATGATCACAACTTCACTTTCCGGTTGATGTTCACTGTCACTCGTTTTCGGCGCTTCGTATAACTTATTGTCGATGTATAGCCTGTTTCGGACAAGCTTCGCCATTTTCCCCGGCCTTTTCGCATCCTTCATTATCGGTATTAATAACTTTCGCTCTTCGTTGATGACATCGGGGTATTGTTCGTTAAATGAGAATGCCGAGAATTTCAACCTGAACGATTCCTTTAATACCTTTGAGGCCTTTCTTCCTAGTCGATCAGGGGGGGGGGGGGGGTGAAAAAATTTCTTCCGGCACGTATGCCGGGGGTGGGTGGGTGGTCAAAGCCACCAACAAGCAATTTTTTCCGCAACTAAAAAAAAAAATTCCTGCTTGTTTTTAGTGTTTTGGCAATGAGTTGGGCTTCAAAACCACTTAGAATCAGTTTGAATGAGAGAAATAATGTAATTCTAACTGGTAAACTGACTGCGGGCAGTTATCGTGTTGTATTTTGTTGCAAATTTTGAAATCCAAGATGGCCGCTGGCAGCCATGTTTTTTTTGGCCGAATGACCTCAAAATTACTCATTCCTATTTACATGTCCATGTTAACATCCATGATAAATAGTATGCACAGAAATTCATATACAGCTGTTTACAGTGAATTTCCCCCCGCAAATCTGTTTTAGTGTTAAAAGGGGGGGGGGGGGTGGGTGTCAAAAAATGGTCGGAAAAAACTGCCGAAAACGGAAAAAAATTTGGCGGTGGGGGTGGGTGGGTACACAAAATGATCGAAAGGGAAAAAAATGCCATATGTGCCTGAATTTTTTTTCCGACCCCCCCCCCCCCCCTGAGTCGATGGACATTGCGAAAGGGAATCTGCTCGCTATCTTCGATGCCAAGCTCATCTCGCACGAAGCCGCGTAGGAGTTGTTCTGTGTTTTCAGATCTATGCTCGTGTAATCCCTGAAATATAAGATTATACTTCATAGAGTGGCAACGCAAATCTGTAAGTGTGCTTGTCAGCTTCATGTTATCGGCAGCAAGTTTTTTAAAGAGATCGTCGGTTTCGGCTTGTTTGGCCTGCATGGTGCTGATAATGCCATCATAATATTCGACCATTGCTACTATTTCACCCGAATGTTCATTAGTTTTAGATTTCACCTCTTCACAAACTTTACCGAGAGATGTCGTGTGAGCCTCGGCGTTTTCAGCTTTCGATTTAGCAGTTTTTGCTTCCGCTTCAACCGAGTCCATGCGGAGCGACATAGAGCTAAGCTTTGATTCGATTGAATCCGACCATTTATGGGATCATTTCCTTTTATACCCGGCAGAATATATGCAACAAATGAATAAATTTGAGCGGTAAAATTGGAAATCCATTTTTGTTATTATGTGATGAAAAGTTCGTGGCGAACTACGAACAGTTATGAGTGAAGGTAGGAATCTATTGCTCATTTGTCAATCAAATAGTTCGTTAGTTAACATTTTCTCGCATTAAGTCATTAAGGTATACATTGAAATGGTCCATACAAAGATGTTCAGCTATAGATATAGGCCTATATCAATTAAATGGCATTAAAGTAACTACTTATTTAGATATATTTAGTAATCAAAACCAGCAAAATGTATGGGAGGCCATTTTCACAATTATTAGCTAATTAAGCTTAACCATAATTAATTTACGCTCGAACGTAATTTCCCTGTATATAATCGCAATCGGTTCGGTACAGTGGACGAAAAGAAATCCTCGTTTTCAAATGGTCCTATTGACAAATCCGTGTTGAAATCCCGAAAACACCCTTCGACGCAAGATGATATTTTCTCTATAACATAGTGTAAATTCTTAATGGAAAGTTAATAATCGTATATATATATACATACGTGTAATACTATTGTTACTTTATCTCTCGTTTAATTGGGTGTCAACGCAAGATTTTTGTTAATGTCTCTCTTAATTAATAGCGATTTCGAACCCGGAATTAACAATGTGCAAGTTAAAACACTGTTTACATCAAACCGTCTGCAATTTATTGAGTTTCGCTGTCAAAATGAGTGACCATGGATTTGCAGAAAAATAATCCAAATTACTTTAGATGAAAGTCTTACATCTAAAAAAAATCAAGGATACCACACAATTCACTGTGAACATAAATCAAGGATACCACACAATTCACTGTGAACATCTTGGAAATAGAGTTTAAACGTATTTAATCTCAATCAATTATTATGTATTTACATCCAGGATATAATAGTCATGAATGAGAATAGGATTTGGCAGTAAGCTAAACGCGGTCATCAGATTGGGGATCAATAGGTTCTTAAAGGACACTTGTAACATGGATATTTTAACAAATGAACAGTTTTTGTTACAGAAAAGCTTTCAAAGCAATGCTAAAGAAATGCCCGAAGACGGAAAAGGCAAAGAATTCACAAATAGCATATTTCGGTATCTGATTTAGATCTCATGTACATTAGTTCTACCTTTGAAGTTTTGACTAGTGTCGAAAACCTTTTTCGAGATTGTGTAACTTCTGCAGGCGAGGAAGAGATTATTGTCGTCATTTGCGACCGGATCACTTCGAAATCAGAAGTGATGATGAAATATATTTGAGAGATGTGTTCGATAAAAACAAAATCAGAGAAAACAAAGCGGAAGGTCTGTCTGTCCTGCCACTTCCAAAAATGCTTTAGTAGGAGAAACCCAAAGTGCGATGCATTGTTCCAGCATTACAGGGACATCTTCCTCGAAAGTGGCGACACGTGGTACAAAACATCGCCATGGATGAGAACCATTTGGGAGACATAATAGAAAGAATTTCCAAACAGGCGTAATAAGTGGTACACGAATCACTATCCGAGCCACAGCTATTACTATTCTGAGTATTGCTGTTTACGATGTAAGGCACATTGCTTCCATTTCGAAGCACATCAATGCAGTCGGCTATAGCGAGGTATTGCTGTGATCCCTCGGATACACATAACGGATAACTGTCAAACACTCTGGCCACCCATGTATTATTCCATGTTTCTGGTGAGAAAGAGGTACAGGTGGTTGGAAACGAGCTTATCCAAAGTATTGACAACACCACTACTAATACTACTAATAGTACACATGAGCTCAATTTCCGAGAAATTGGTGTCAAATCAATCTTCAATTTCAATGGAGAAAATTGTACCTTCATCATCATCACCTCGTGTAATTCCCCTAAGAACAGTGAACTTGAAATTCAGTATTGTTTGTGGGATTGCATAAGTTCTGTGAAAGGAATAGTTTCCTCAATCTTACTGAGGTTGTGCTTAAAAGTCACATGGCGGTTTGCGCTCCAAAATACACATATTATTCGCTTTTGAATTGTTCTCAGTATCGAAATAGGTCGATAAATATCTGAACTACCTTTCTATGAGCATTATGTAATCCAAAAAGGCACATTGAAGTAATGAAAAATACAACTGTGAATACGGTGTTTGTGTCCACAAAACAGCCATTTGTATGACATGGAACAGAAAAGAGCGTTTCGTGGTAGTCTATTCCGGATATGGTAGCAATAAAGAGCGTTTGTCTGACGAAAAGTTGAAAACGGCTGAAAAATGGCTGTGACTTAAGAATCTGAAGCTGGTATATCAATAGTTTGTTTATTTATCGACCTATCGTATCCGTCGCTCCAAATTACGTAGAAAAATATTTGGAGGTTCGAATGAACCATGTCCGTTTAATAGAGTTTCCCTTTGAAATTGTCAACTTAGTTTAGTTACACTACATTAAACATCTTGTTGCAATTGGCTTAGCACAATGTGGTGAGGGTACTTTAAATATAATAGCTACTCCCTTCCAATCCGTTGGTATAACCGTGAATTGATAAAGAATGTTCTACATAATACAATAAATAATGCATGACTTGTTTACTCTGTCAGAATCAGCCTGTTCTCATGAAAATAAGTTCAACTTATTTATAAAAAAAACAAACACACACGAATAAGCCCATATCGGGATTATTTGGAAAAAAGAACGCTGTACATTAAGTAAATCGACTTGCCGGTTATACAATGTAGCTTTTTATAATGTGATTTCTCTGTGGCCCTCGCCATAAAACGGGATATGTTGACCAAAGTAGTGATCCGGGGCGCTGGTTAGATGGATATTACTTATCGAGGAAATGTTCTTGATTGAAGTTGTGCGCATGTGGCATGTCGTCCTTGTAGCATTGGTATATTTCGTTGACAACTTTAGGATGTTGTTCGAACTTATAAATCTGTCCATGGTACATGTATAAGGAATGGGGTACATAGCACAAACGGCGCTGCGTGTCAACCGAGAAAAGCGGTCCTTTAACTGAGTTGCCGTTGTATCAAGAAATGGTTTGAACGAACACGTGTTTTCTGTGTTACCCTTCTACCGTTTTGTCATCAGGGTCAGCGTTACTTCTATCAATCTGTCGACCGCATATTCGTGGTTCGCCTATAGTGTTGTACCCGACGTTTCTGCCATTAATCCATTTCCTCAGATAGCTTTGAAAATTCACGCTCGTGATTCTGTCGATTTCGCTATGACAGTGTCTAGTTCTTTCCCTTGCCAAATAGAGATATCCTCGTAGTATATAGCAACAATTGGTGTCTAATATTCGGGAAATAAACGTGATTGAAAAATCATACAAAAGTTTCAACATCATGACCCATATGCGACACATGTTACCTGTCCACACTATACATTCAAACATGTTTTTCTTTTTTCTGTGACCAACTTGTTTCAGTTATAAAATTATGCATTTCAACGGTGGGCAAATTTTTATTCGAGAGACACATGTCCACAACGCATTCGTTGCAGGCTATATGTTATAAATTATACTAAATAATTGTTCATTGTGTTTAAATTCATTAAAACGTGCTATCAAAGTAATATAGATGTACGTGAACATGAATATTAAACTTCCTTGTATATGCAACACTTGTGTCGCATGTAAGGCACATGTGCCCACAACCTGCTAGCAGTCCGTAGATTGCTAAGACCATAATTGACTCGCCCATGTAGTATTGTCATCGATCTAATTTATTTTGTTTATTCTGTCACCATCACAAGGATGTCAGTCAGAGAAAATCTGCAATACACCGCGAGCCTCTATTGAGTATGTCCGTACTACGGGATCTACCATGAGAAAAATAGTATGCACTGAAGCTGGGCTTCGTCTGAGAGTTATAAATGACTATAAAATTCTAAAAGTGGCAAATGGAATCGACTGGGAGTCAGTTCGTTCAAAATATAAAGATATTATCCCATGGAAGAAAACTGTAATTAATATGTATAAAATCCTAATAAACACAGATTTGTTGCAAAAGCAGCCACCCAAAATGAAAGAGATTGCGTTATATCCCATCTGATAGTGTCATACTCCAAGTAGCATGGATTAAACCATTACCAAAAACTTTCAGTTCTAATATCTTCAGGAATTAATAACTTCCTTCCGTTTCTGTTCTCAAATTAATGTTATAAATCAGCACGTTCTCCTGAAAATAAGCTCACATTGAACTTATTTCAAAAACACAAATATTGGCATTATTTTATAATTTCACCCATACAGAGCCCCAGACAAACATGAGCAGACGACACACTATTGTGCTTCTATATATGTGTGGGGCTCCCTGCAGGGTAATGGATGTTTTTTATTTTATGTCTTAAAAATTGTAAGAAACATTTATTTAAAATACATGATAAAAAATTGTTATAGGACAATGTATTCTCTTATATATGCGAGGCGACCTATGGTCGACTCTCATATATAAGAGAATGCATTGGCACAGGGTAAAAAAAATCCCGACTTCCGACTGGATTTGATATGGCCCATATTGGCATTATTTGAATCAGAATTACGCTTTATATTAACCTAAATCGATTTACCAAATTATACTCTCTATTATGTGTTTTCATTATGGTCCTAACGGGAAAATACACTATGGGCTTATTTCAGAATCAAGTAAGTCCAATATTCTTTGTGAATATTTAGGTCCAGTGTGAACATATTTGAGCGAAGATATGTTGTATATATACAGATCTTCATTGAGATATATACAGATATTAAAACACTTGACATAATTCTAACCAAATATCCCATTACCAGCACGAGTTGAACCCACCGGCCGGATTCGTCATCTCAGGTTTAAACCTAGTTTAAACCTACATTGGCTGTCCAGCCAAACCTGGTCTAAGGAGATATTTTGTCGTTTAGTTGCCAGCTAATTGACAACTCGATTCGGTTATATGCATGCAGTCAAACCTCCCTCTTACTAGTCGGACCAAAATAAAGGGCGATATAATGGTTATTGACACGTCATAAATTATCGCGAGCGCGTGCACATTCAATGGATTTATTCATTGAGAAACAAGTAACGCCCATGGACCATTAACCGATCTAATTCTGAGTTTAAATCAATCTGACAAAGGGCATGTCTCTCAATACGAGTTTCACGCGCTGTTCATCACTTTGTGGTAGATTTTCTGCAAGAAAGCTACACACAAAGACAAAATTTGCTATATTTACATGTATAATCTGTATATATATTGAAGGTTATAGGAGCTGTCTATCTGTGTGTCCGTTTCGCAACTGTTCTCCCATACCCCTGGACCGATTTCAAACAAATTAGGTGTGGTGACTCGGATGGTTTCACGGCGTTAGGTTTTAAACATTTTGATCTAAAAATAAGCACAATTCAATTTTTTTTAAATGGAAAAAATTGTGTTGTCAAATTGAGGAGTTGAATATAACTTTTAATAATTAATATTTAAATTAATATTTTGTTTTTTAAATTTAATTAATTAAATTTTTTAATTAACAATGTTCAATTGATCAAAATGTGCACAAATGTGTCGCAGGCCCCGCTGACGCTGAATACAGGCTCCATAATCGAGTCAATCATGGATCAAGAGGTCAGTCAAATAAAGGCAATTTGCTTATGAGTGCACATCAGAAGCGGAATCTGATCTGTTGGAAGTGGGCAACTATGCAGAGGGACAGCGTTTAATAAAGAAATACGTTACATGCTTTTTTCAATGTCATAAATTTCCCGTCATGCAGAAAATCAAAAAGTTCCCAGGTTTTGAACTGGTGGAATATTATGGGCGTAGCCAGAGTAGAGCTTTTTGGCATGATCTACATCAAAATGTAGATCATAATAAGTTGTCAAATTTGACTCATATAGCAATATAAGTGTAGTATTGGAAGCAATGTGTATAGGATATCTGGTCATGCAGTAGCATAGTTTTGGTGTCATAATTAAAACGTTGAACCCTTCAAATGAATTCGTAGAAAACACCAGTATTTGTGATTGCCACAAGAAAAAAGAACAAGATAATTGTAAAAATCATATTGAAGGAACATGTCCACATCTGAGCAAAGCAACTGTGACATGATAACACCAGTCGGCAGTCGCCACTTAGAAACCCCATCACTCGAGATTATTTATCCATATTATTTGTCCATATCTGAGCAAAGCTCGCGTGTGAATGAATCAAGTGACATGATAACACCAGTCGACAATCGCCACTTAGAAACGCCTCACTCGAGATTATTTACAGCTCCACCCTTTGACTGAGTGTTTGACAATTCTAAACCGCGATGAAGAAAAGACAGATTCGTCATCTCAGGTTAGCCTCGGTAAAGCTTGTTTAGCTGGACCGCCGAATTAGATGGCTTAGTTGCAGGTTTAAGCTTATAAAACGCAAAAAAAAAAAAAAAACACAAACTTACGCTTTATAGATGTTAGTGCTTCTCGCTTATAAATTTCCAATCAAAATATGCTCGCTGTCGTAATTATTGATTTTCGCTATCAATGAAACGAGGCGGTCCGAATTAGGAAAGTACGATTGATTATCTCGACGATACAGACACTACGGCTAAACCACTGGTCTGGCTGGACCCGGTTTAAACCAGAGATGACGAATATGCGTAACTTTGATTCGCTGTCTCGAGTTTAAACCACGGATTTAGCTCTAAGGAATATCGGACACAGTGAACAAAATCTGGGAAGCTCTTCGAATTCTAGGGATAGCGTTGGTCCCAACATGAACGTGAAAGTACGTGAACACAAACAAATGTTCTAACGTATGATTCGGATTCCAAACTATAGTTAGATAAAGCTACAATAGTCAGACACAGTTTTTCTTCAACCTTGAGATAAATATCCCGCTTATGTACTTCGCTATTGAATCACCTATTATGTAGAGTTTATCTCTGACCTGGAAATAGATAGCACTAAACATGTAGAGAGTTCAATTCAAGCAAATCCTATCTTGTGATTTATTTTCCGGCCCTCTAGCTCTGAAGCCATTTGTATCGAATCTGAACATTTGTTGTCTACTGATCACTATGTATACCATGCAGCCACCAATAACACTGTCTCCGTGCATTTGTATCAGATCGGAAGGCACTTGGTATGAAAGGCGCAACTTTCTCCGCCCCGTCTGAAAGTTGACGAGTAAAGCGATTGGGTCTCGACCGGTCAAAGCGGATAGTAATGTACGGAATTTATCAGTAATGTCTTTATAGTAGGAGATAACTTACTGTGCACTAATTTAACAAAGGCATGTTAATTATTGGTGTAGGCTCCTGTTCAACCATGCGCATGCAAGCTGTGAAAACAGTTTAGGAATGGCTGTCGGCTGTATTCTCAAAACTCTGTCCAAACTGACTGGTCTTCGTTCAACGAATTGTGGCCAAAACTTAATCGCGAAACATTCGGTATCGTTTCAAATGAGAACTGTAGCAATTTCTTCTTCATACCTCGTAGAGGGAACTAAATAGGATTGTCTACCCAATAAAGAGAATTCCAGTAGGAATAAACACCAACATGTACTGTCTGACGGCACTGGGAAATTCATATGACGTACACATTCATCGAAAATGTGTGTAGTGACCGGGATACTCGTTGTGGGTGGTGGGGATGCAGGCGAGAAACGAGTTTGAGATAAAAAGAATAAAATTCGTCAAATTCAAATTCCAGAGAAACGTACAAGAATTTGATTCGCGATAAATAGTTCTGTATGGATAAGATAGATTGTAATGACTGGCTCATATTGAACAAAAACTTAGTGTCAAAACTGTTGCAGGTACCAAATTGAAACATATACAAAACTGCGGATATGTTAGAATTTGGGTTTTTAGTTTCATCTCAGTTCCTTCGGCGAAGGCCTCTTTGTAAGACATCCTGTCGTTCTCAGATTTGAACCGTTCTGGGTCAATTGATATGGAAGATAATTGCTCAGTCGTACTTCTGTGTGGCATGATTGAGTAAAATTCAAGTTCTGCACATGGCCGTAGTTCCCATCTAGGTAACACATCTATTAGAACTACCATATACGAACATACCTCACTTCAAATTGAAACTTGGCAGCCAGAAAACAAATTTCTGAGACAAGATTGTACGAATTTGTCACTACTTTTTCCTGTATTAATTACCGTGACTGACCTTTGGTTATCATACAAATATTTAACTCATTTTCATCACAATTGTTCACTCCAGATTGTGAGGGCAACATCAATGGTCAGTAAATGTAAAGAGTTTACATCTAGATGTCTGCTGGAAATAAATGCCGAAAAGAGGTATGAAAAAACTGAGGATAAAAAAAATCCACTGCAACCAGTGATGCATGCGTTTGTTGAGAAAATCTTTTGACCATTCTTCCATTTGCATCATAGAAACTCCATTATATACCCTTAAAAATTGTCCACCATATTAAATCATATGAAATAAACGTTAGAACTGATAGCTGTCTCGTGATTCCTATTGCTACGTCCCATAAACCAGGCTATTAGTCATAAAGACACGAAAATTCTTCATGGCTTGACACAATGACTGACAAGATTGAGCTTCCCTAACAAGGATTGTAATTCTCCGACTGAAGCAATTATTTTTACTTCGCCATAACTCAACTAACTCTAAACTCTTCTAATTTGTCATTGTCGATACTTAATGTAAGTGATACCGTATACGAGTCTTACTGAATCTTAGTCCCGGTTTGTAGAATATCAACAATACAAATTCATCACAATAATAAACATAATATTGGTAATTCTATCACTCCGAGTATCTCCGGAAATTCCGAAGTTGGGTCACTCATTGTCTGGAAAATTACTCAGAAATTGATTAACTTTCTGGGTATGGAAGCTGCGGTTTATCTTTGTTCTAGAAAAGATCACAGATCAATACATCCTAATTAACATATTCATATTCAATCAAGCTTTTATCAGAAGAACGCAAGGTGGTATATTATGAACGCAATTCATCATCAAAATACATTGGAGTACAATACATCTTCAATAAATTCTAAACTTGACCAAACTTACCTACATGATGTGGCAGACTGTTTATACCTGGAAATTATATTTGTTTATATTCACCAATGCCACATTTGCGCGAATGATACTACGTTAATTGCAACATCATCACTATATTTACCTCTTCTCCCAATGCTATATATGTCTGCTGCACACAATAACATTGAGTGAATGGTCAACGGTGAAATAACAGCTTTAAACGATGATCACATGATATTTAGCACAAGTTCGCGGGGTATTAGTAAGATATTTTCAAACAACAAGTCACAGAAAAGTAATTTTGTGCATTGCATGGTAGCCTTTTTGCAGTTGTAAAGTGCGGAATGAAGTAATTTGAACACAATAGTTTACTAAGAAACCGGTTTGGTAGAAGCATACAAATTTGTCTTGCATAAAATGCACGATGTACCGTCTCATTGGTCTGGTTTGATGGGGTGCTAATCTATTGAACAGATGAGCGTTTCAGCACAGTATAATAAGCATTGCGACACACTTGTATTGTTTATTATCACGGAGCTAGAGTGTTGAACATTCCGGAAATGTAAGTAGTATTTATATCAGAAGGGTATCCTCTTAAGTTTCTGTGTTACGTGCAATAATTAATCGTGTCGAATGAAACTACAACACACTGTTAGGCGAAACATTAATTTGTGTTGCATGCCAGAAATGATAATTTTTTGCCGACTATTGGATGTATTCTAAGCAGATATGTGTACCTTTAAACATACTTAACAGCATACTTGTATATTACCAATGCGCATTTTCACTGCTACGTGGTTATCCTATATGTTGCATTTGTTGTGGTATATCTTGGAGTTGCTGCCATTTATTTCATGGTCGCAATTGAATTATTTTCTGTCCGTGTCACTTTCGCTCCCGTACTCTGACAAACTGGTATAACTGAATAATTCCTATGGCTCATCTCGTATGATATCTTATTTTGAGAACTGATGTAATACAGACAACTACGTTGGACGCCATCTTAGGCAACAGGTTACACTGGTGTAAATATTTTCCATAGGCTTCAGTGCTAACGTTTTAGCGTATGCTGTTGGCAATATAAATGTTGGGTCCAAAAAAAAATTTTAATCTGAAAAATTGACATTTGGGGAAACTTTTTACCAAAAAAAAATCATGTCTGTCTAGCAGGGAATTAGCCTTTAAATCTTGTGTTTTCGTAACTAGTGTCAGATCTGCATAAAAAATACTGTCATATTTTAGACCACACCAAAATATTTAAATTTCACTACAAAGGGTTAATTCCTGTGCCAATGGCTATTTTACCGATGGGAAACCACAGGGAAGAGGTTGATGAATTTTTTATGCAAAAAGCACACAAGGCTATTGACCAATCAGGGCCCAGTGTCTATTTTATTCTCTCCTATATATTCCTCCCGCATCCGCTAGATGTCACTCCGAACCCTATTTACACCAGTGTAACCAACAGCGATTCCCCAATGCAGATGTTATGTTGAAGACTCCTGCGTCTTTTCGACACCATGATAGCTCTCTTACCAATTTCTTCCGTTAACCCACAAATTCGCGTTCCAAGACCCAGCCTGTTCTCACGAAAATCAGCACCGTATCTGCTTATAATAGAATTTTTTTTAGGTAAATAATCTGCTTAGAATCGACTCATTTTCACTGTGGCCGGCGTCATAAAACGAAATTACGGGTTTGAATTCATTATCTGCTTAGTTCAGAATCAAAATAATCACATTGTGTACATTATATGTCGAGTATGTCCGTATTTGCGCGAGGATATGTTGCAAGACCATACTATGTATGTCCGTAGTAACTAATTCAATTTGTAGATGTGAATGCGGACATCTGTGTGGGGTTCTGATTTCAAGTTGGATTATTCAGTCGTTTTTTATAATTCCACTTCCTGATCTGAATCACTTTTGTTTGAATCGTTACTATATATATCTAACTGATTGACAAGTCGAAATTGCTTTGATTGAACAGTCTAAATTGCATTGACATCTGATCAGTTTTTTTAAGGCAGTCTTTCTATAGTTCTTTTACAGTTTTTGCTTGACCTTTTCAATTCCTTGAATGTAGTTCTTTAATCATAAGGCTTTCCTCATCAAACGTCTGTTGCTCGTCTTTCGTTTTGTGTTTCACGAAGTCATCTTTACAGAACAAACTTTTTCTACTCATTCTTTAGTCGTGACATAGCAACAAATCCTCGCGAAAATACGCACTTAATCGACCTATATTGGATTATTTTATTCCGAAATAAGCAGATAGTGGATTCATATCCGTTAAACATATCCTCGCAGAAATACGCACATATTCGACGTATAATTTGAAATAGGTAGATAATGTGATTATTTGATTCTGAATTAAGCATATACTGGATTCTTTGTTACCCGTTATTTCGTTGAAACACCTGTCAAAGAGCGTACACATGAACAGTCGTGAGTTGGCTTATTTGTGTTATTGTCCGCAAATAATCTGTTTAGAATCACCTCATTATGAGTCGATAATGTGACTAAAATGTTCTAATTTTCACCACATTATCGACTCAAAATGAGGCGATTCTATGCATATATCTACCTAAAACAAGTTCTATTATAAGCAGATGTTCTGGTTTTCGGGAGAACAGGCTGATCCGTTTAATGTCGCTAGCCACAAACAACACACTGTAAAGAGCATACACCTGATAATGAACCTATGATGAAGTCAGTATGAGTCGATAGTGTTACTAAAACGCTCTCATTTATTTTCAGTTCATTATGGGCTCAAAATGAGGCAGATTATCGACTGTTATAAATCATGTTATAAGCAGGTATGTTATAAATCATGTTATAAGCAGGTAATGTGCGGTTTTTCAGGAGAACAGGCTGGACATAGCATTCTCTCTAGTCTGTCTAAATAGGTTCCATCCCGTGCGTAAGATGAAAGTAAGTGAAGGTAGCCTGTTTCAGCTATAGTTTACTATAATAGTTTAAGTTCAGACCTGTGACCAAACACTGGGGTAAATACAGTGAATTAATATGACAGCACCATTGATAATACGGAGATAGAGAGATATGTGTTAGCAGGTTTAAAACATCCCAGATAGCAATGATACGTTGGGCCAACGTTACAACCGTTGTTGAAATTGTTGATGAGTACAGACACATGCACCAACACAAAGTAAAGTTGAGCTAAAAATGGTTAAATCAATAAAAGTTCGGCCGACCACAGTATCCCCCGACAACGTGGCAAGTCGATGCCACTTTGTTAATGAAATTTAAAAAAATGTTGAAATAGTCGAAAGGGTTAATAATTCCGTAATGAAATAATTTTTCCGTCATCTATATACATGTTGCACATCTACGATATGTGGGTAACAATACTCTGGAGTTTCAAATATCTACGATCAAAACTGTATGAGTTGATTACACCATGAAGGTACCCTCATACAGAAAATTATAACAAATGTTTTCTCAAAGTAGAAAGGCCCATAACTCTGGGAAAAATCACTGCTCAAATTCAAACTTGACCTGTATTTTGATATGAACAGAATTTCCAATTAAACAATCCAAACTTGAGTTATCATCCGTAAACCAAAGAAAAAACAAGAAAAATTGAATTTTCTAAGTCGAATAGCCCATCACTCTAAGAAAAATGATCAGATCAAACTCAAATTCGAACTTGACCTGTATTTTGATATTAAATGATTCACAAAAAAACGGAATTTTCAATTGAACAGTCCAAACTTGAGTTATCATCCGGAAACCAAAGAAAAAAGAAGAAATATGAATTTTCTAAACCAAAGAAAAAAGAAGAAATATTGAAAAAAAGCCATAACTCTAGAACAAAATGCTCGAATGAGTACACCTATTTTCTGAGTTGCGGGAGCATACATGTCCTCTTGTTGTTATTATGGTGTTTTCCTCATGTGAGTGACTATTTTGCTGTACATAGCTAAATACTAGGGCTGATGTTTGGTTCTGAACGTTTAAATTTAATTTGATTGCCTCAAATCTAGCTACAGTACATGTTATTGATGCTTTAATTTTCTATTTCTAGGTGTTTCTATTGGACAGCAGAGAGTAATAGCGATCGTCTTAAACATAGTGGCTGATGCTCCTGCAAGATGCATAATGCAGAACTTTGTCCAGTTCAATGGCAAGTTTGGTTGTACCTGTTGCTATGAGCCGGGGAAACGGGGAAAAGTAACGGACGAAGGTTTTGCAAGAACTTACTTACCACTACAACATATGCAGTGAAACTGGTTTCAACATGTTGAGAACAAATGAACAAACTTCACAAATTTGTCGACATGTTGAACATTCCAATTTACCATCAAAATTTGGTGTTAAATGTGCTTCAATTTTG
This sequence comes from Siphonodentalium dalli, assembly GCA_032622095.1. Taxonomy (NCBI): domain Eukaryota; kingdom Metazoa; phylum Mollusca; class Scaphopoda; order Gadilida; family Siphonodentaliidae; genus Siphonodentalium; species Siphonodentalium dalli. The sequence goes on along the minus strand of CP136062.1, from coordinate 112,040,036 downwards.
TCAAAACTTCCTGGATTTGATCTTATCAATTCTGTGACAATTGATGATATGCATTGTGTATTGTTAGGTGTTACCAATATGTTTGTTAACATGTGGACAAGCTCACCATATTCAAAAGAACGCTTCTCTGTTAGAAAGCATTTGACTGTATTGAATCATCGGCTTGCATTTAGTGGACAAAGTAATTATGCATGGGCCACTGTGGTGTCATTCCTGTTTCTACTTCGAGGATTTTAATGGTGAGCTTAGAAGACTTTTCCATGGGACACAGAGTATTGAAATGCAGATAATGACAGCAGTAACGATTCGACAACAGATACCTCAACTTAGTTCCAAACTAGTGCCAGGAAGTTTGACAGAAAGATTCTTTTTAAAGATCATAGCTCAATTTGGGTTGTCCAAAGGAAAGGAAATTAATGATCATGTCTACATTCTTGGAACTTTACGGAATTTTACTCCAGCGGGTGTGGTAATGAAATACTAGTCTATTCTATCAAGTGAGTTGATTTCGTGCATGTCATTTAGCAGGATCTTATTTAAAGGCTGTGTTCTTCATTCCACGGACTACACTGTTGTGTCAAAAAGAAACAGTTATTCTGTAAGATTCAACAGAAATTCCTTTGGACATATCATGTTTCCTTGAGTGTAAAAATGTTTCTTACACTGTGTATTTTGTGGTTTTGAAGAAATTTCAGAAATGTGTTTCACCTAAACCTATTGATCAACTTTGTTTCATGGAGAGTGTGCAAGAATGTTCGCCTTCTGAATTTGCAGTGATACCACCTAAACCTATTGATCAACTTTGTTTCATGGAGAGTGTGCAAGAATGTTCGCCTTCTGAATTTGCAGTGATACCAATTGTTGATATAGACGGCTTGTGCTTTTTTTGTCGACATTGGACAGAAAACCCAATATATGATGGAATGTTCATTCGGATCAATGGATTCTGTTCATTCCTTTAATAATTAAAGTAAGTTTATTAAATGATAAAAGAATAGACTAAAAGTCCTTCTTGTTCATCCCCAGTGGTTGGGGTGTCCGTAGAGTGAAAATACACTGTGATTAGGCTGTGTCACTGGTGACATCGGAGAGTGAAAAAACTCGAGGCCATATCTGAGTGTTGAAGTTGGCGAGGAAGGCAAAAATATCGAGAAAAAACTCCAGAGAAGACGGCAGGTTATCTGAGTGTTGAAGGTCTACTCTGGAGTTTTTTCTCGATTGTTTTATTAAATGGTTGGTACATGTAGGTCTGCAAGGAAAATCATAATTGCGACATGGTAGCACTGTTTTCGGAAGAGAAATCAGAACACCATATACCAAACACAATCTTAGTAAAATTTATATGGAACTAAAACCGAGTCTGATCAGAAAATATCCATCAACTTGCAAACAAAGAATTCCAAAGCAATCCTATCATGATGCAAATAGGTTTTACAATTTATAAGCACATTGAAGTGGTCTTTAGCTCACATGAGACAAAGTTGAGCTATAGTCATCACTCCTCGTCCGTCCAACTATCTGTCCATCAATAATCATATTAACCTCTGGAACCATAAGACCGAATGGGTTCATATTTGATGAGGATGTTCCCTAGTTGACTCACATTCAGATTTGTTCGAATGAGGTCACCAGGTCAAAGAGTTGTGAAGCTAGGACCATAAAATAGGGGCAGCGATAAGACATTTAACTTTTCCCACCAACCCTACCTGTATCTATGCTGTTTGGTACTGTAATAATAATATATATATTCCTAATTATTTCAATGCTGCATGTGTGGGGGGGGGGGCAATGGTTGAGGCAATGGGGAGGGGATGGAATTTTGACCCCCTACTTTGATAAAATTTTCAACAGTTGACAATTTCATGACTGAAACCACATTAGTTGTAAATTATATTTTCACGCCAAAATAGGTTAGAATAGTTTTCATAAGTTCAGCTTGATTTTCTAACCAGTATGTTTCAATACCAACAGTCCTACTTTAGGTTAAACTGGTGGACCAAAATGGCCACAAATTTAAACTTTATGGGGCATGTCAGATTGGAAATATTCAAAAGTTTGAGAGCTTGAAGTACCGATGCCAGTTGTACAAGAGAGATGTGCAAAAGACATTTTGAGAACTTAGCTCTGTGGTCTAGTTGTCTAGTTTAAAAAGGGTAAAGCAGAGCTTAAATTTCGGCGGGAATCCAACCGAAGATTCCCGTAAATATTCTCGCAAAATACCATGGATTCTTGTAAAATAGTATGTTTGGATTCTCGCAAACATGGAACGGAATATATGCCCTGGTAGAGGGTTGGAGATTTGTCAGTAGTGTGCATTTATAAATTTCACGAATAAGAGCCCTGCTCATCTGAAAACCTCAAGCTATGTCCATGTTTAGAACTATTTGTCTTAATTAAGTGATTTTGTCACTGTACTGACTTGTAGACATCAGAGTCCCAGTCTTCCCAGTCTTTACAGTCTGGTGAACGACCCCAGTCATTGAGATTAATATTTAAAAACATAGCATCCCAAATATGCAGCATACTTGAAAATATGAATGGGCTTTAAAACTATCTATGGCCTGAGTCAGGTGATTGGTGGCCGGTTAAGAACACAGTGGAAAAAAGTGTGGTCTGGTCCGTTTTTCTGTGCGTTCTTCAATGAAAACCAATAGCTTGATTGAGGTAGACCATGAATTTGCATGTTTTACAAATCTCTTACTGTAAAATTTATGTAAAATTCCACGATTTACTTGATATAAATTGGGGGGACAATTTTTTTTATTTTTTATGTTTTCCCCTCCTGCATCTACTTTTTTTCTCCCCACATGTTCGTAAACCAGACATAAAAATTGGTGTCGCCCTATTGACAAACAATGCATATTTAGTCAGAAATACCACTAAATATTTGGAATATTATACCTTAGTAACTTTGTCACGATGTCCTATGTTGTCGTGGTGAAATCCTATACTCGATGTTTACTTCAATCCTAATCCGTTTAAACACATTAGCATTCTGGGAACTAATGGTGAAATATTATAAGATACAGGGCGAGTTGTTGCTGGATAAGTGTCATATATGAGGCGAAGTGAGATTAATATCAGGCGAGGTGCATACCTCTAGTGGAATACAAGCCGGAACTATTGTTGACGTTGTCACCAAGAAAGATGACGTACATTACGTCAATCATCCGCTTCCGGTGAACCCCCATAATCACTGGTTATTTGTCAGACTTAAATCACAAGAAAGATAGCTATAGTAACAATGAAGTGGCATTCTTTGATTGAACTTATCTCACTAAATGGTGTAGAATAAATACAGAACACAACTTGCATCATAATCTTGAATCTTTTATCGAACTCGTTGCAGACGGCGCAAAGTTATATTTGCGCCATCCGCAACTCATTCGATAAAAAATTCTCGATTAAGATGCGCGTTGTGTTCTGTCTATATAATCATTTGGAGAATTGTTTTTTTCTGTCTATATTGTGGACTTCAATTTGTGTATTTACATGAATAATTTTCATGCTTGAGGTCAAATTCAGGCTATAATTGCTGTGACATCATAGCAACAAATAAACAGTTGCAATGTCAAATTTAACATTTTCTACTTGTCAATGTGTATTTAGTATAGAAAGGGGTGAAAGTGGGGTTAGAATCTGCAAACAATGAGTAAATTAATTTTTTTTATCATGGTGACATATACTGGTGTTATTATATATCTTATTTTCAAAGATTGGTCACCCCAATCCCCAAAATAAGCCCAGAACCATTGTTTTTTTTTCGTGCAAAAATGTGATTATGTGATAAAATGGGTCTCAAATTTGTCATAATTCTGTACGAAATTTATTAACCTTGATACACTAAATTTGATTCGAGTCTGGCTAATTAATGCTCGACTTGAATCTAATTTAGTGTACTTGGTTAAAAAAATGTATATAGAATTGCAACTCATAAGAGATTCTCTATGAAATATATATATATGTTACTTGAAATTTTGCTTGTTACTTATAAATGTGCATCTTTAAGGATGAACAATAAAAAATGTTGATTCATTCAAATTTGTGTCTTAAATTTACATATGTATCTCAAATACAATTTTGCCAAGTGGGAATACATGTGTGGCTATTGTACTAAGAATTGACATAATTGTCATTCTGTATCAATTAATTACACTGAAATAACAGCATTTATTATATGCTTTCCCATTAAATAGTGGAAAATTGCCGTGGCGTAGAGCGTTATATCCATCGGCTGGACTCAGGCGATGGATAACACTGACCGAGACGATGGATAACACAATAGTTTTACCTTCTCAGAGATTACTGCCGGTTTATATGCTCAATATTTGTCATTCAGTGGTGAGGAAATCAATTGAAGGAATATAAACAAAATGCAGATGTCAAAGATTTGAACTGTAGGACCTAACTAGCAGTTTTGTTGGGGGGGGGGGGGTTATAACGTAGCGCATGTAATAAAATGAACACCTACGGTTTTTTGATTGAATACCCGGATGATCTCATTCGTGGCTACAAGGAAATACAGAATTCGTGGAAATTCTGTATTTCCTTGTAGCCACTCATGAGATAATATTTTATCCAAAAAGCAAAGTTTAAAGTTATTGTAGGACAATCAAAGTTCACATATTGCACATACATGTATACACGGGGGAATATAGCTATCAACCAGTATGCTTAATTTACATTTTGTGTTTTCAGAGTGGAAACAGTTATTAATTAGCCAGCAAGCTGCAAAACAGATTGAGTTCAGTCCCCTATGTCTGAACGCTGCCAGCATGTGTATTTTCTAAATTAAATCTTAACATTTTTATTGAAGTATCTTGTCAGTTGCAATTCATTCTGGCTTGATCTAGACAATTTTCAAATGAATATGAACAGTTCAGTTTCTCAGAATAATGCAGAATGAATTGTAACCTACAAAGTCCCAAATACATAAATGTGACATTCCTTCACAGTTCGTGTAAGTGCAGACAGCAGTAAGTCCTGCATGAAGCTGGATTAGCCAGTTACACTGTACAATAGTTGTCTGTTTAATTACTATAGAAAAGAAACAAAGTTAAAACAGTTATAAAACAGTTTACTCTATATATGCTGAATTTACATTTTTTTTTCAAAGTGGAAACAGCTATTAGCCCGCTACACTGTAAAATAGCTGTCTATTTAATTAACATAAAAAAGAAACAGAGTTAAAACAGTTATAAAACAGTTCACTCTGTATGTCTATTGAATTCACATTTTTTTTCAAAGTGGAAACAGCTATTAGCCAGTTACACTGTAAAATATCTGTCTATTTAATTAACATAAAAAAGAAAGAGTTAAAACAGTTATAAAACAGTTTACTCTATAATGTCATTTGTATTTACACTTTTTTTAAAGTGGAAACAGCTATTAGCCAGTTACACTATAAACTAACTGTCCATTTAATTACCACAGAAAAAAAACAGTTATAAAACAGTTTATTCCATTTGATTTACATTTGTTTTTCAAAGTGAAAACAGCCACAAAACAGTCACACTGCAATATAACTGTTCTGACAGCTACACCACAGCTACATAAGACAGCCACAAAACAGTTATACTGTAAGGTGACTGTAATGACAGCTACATCCCAGCTAGATATTACAGCCACAAAACAGTTACACAGTAATACGACTGTAATGACAGCTACATCCCAGCTACATGACAGTCACAAAACAGTTACACTGTAATATGGCTGTAATGACAGCTACATATGACAGCCACAAAACAGTTACACTGTAATATGGCTGTAATTACAGCTACATCCCAGCTACATATGACAGCCACAAAACAGTTACACTTTAATATGACTGTAATGACAGCTACATCCCAGCTATATATGACAGCCACAAAACAGTTACACTGTAATTTGGCTGTAATGACAGCTACATCCCAGCTACATATGACAGCCACAAAACAGTTACACTGTAATTTGGCTGTAATGACAGCTATATTACAGTTACTAATTCCAGTCATATAACAGTTACACTGTAACATGACTCTGAACAGCCATGTTACAGTTATTGATTACAGCTAAGCTGGTTAATAACTGTTTTTAAAAAAACAATACAGCTACATAACAGATATACAACAGCTATAAAACAGTGGAAAGCTTCTGAATATCAGACATTTTTATTATATTTTTCAGTTCCAATACTTTATGGATTACTACCAAACATTTACCTTGACCACTGGATTCTTGTTAATTCAATATTTCTTCTAACTTCAAGTTCTATTTCAAAACAGGATCTATCCAAAGTAAAATCATGGCTTAAATCATTCTTTTCACAGGTAAGTGCATTATATGGGGTAAGGGCATGCACATTTAACGTGCACTGTCTTTTACATTTAGTGGACAAAGTAATTATGCATGGGCCACTGTGGTGTCATTCCTGTTTCTACTTCGAGGTTTTAATGGTGAGCTTAGAAGACTTTTTCCATGGGACACAGAGTATTGAAATGCAGATAATGACAGCAGCAACGATTCGACAACAGATACCTCAACTTAGTTCCAAACTAGTGCCAGGAAGTTTGACAGAAAGATTCTTTTTAAAGATCATAGCTCAATTTGGGTTGTCCAAAGGAAAGGAAATTAATGTCTACATTCTTGGAACTTAACGGAATTTTACTCCAGCGGGTGTGGTAAATGAAATACTACAGTCTATTCTATCAAGTGAGTTGATTTCGTGCATGTCATTTAGCAGGATCTTATTTAAAGGCTGTGTTCTTCATTCCACGGACTACACTGTTGTGTCAAAAAGAAACAGTTATTCTGTAAGATTCAACAGAAATTCCTTTGGACATATCATGTTTCCTTGAGTGTAAAACTGTTTCTTACACTGTGTATTTTGTGGTTTTGAAGAAATTTCAGAAATGTGTTTCACCTAAACCTATTGATCAACTTTGTTTCATGGAGAGTGTGCAAGAATGTTCGCCTTCTGAATTTGCAGTGATACCAATTGTTGATATAGACGGCTTGTGCTTTTTTGTCGACATTGGACAGAAAACCCAATATATGATGGAATGTTCATTCGGATCAATGGATTCTGTTCATTCCTTTAATAATTAAAGTAAGTTTATTAAATGATAAAAGAATAGACTAAAAGTCCTTCTTGTTCATCCCCAGTGGTTGGGGTGTCCGTAGAGTGAAAATACACTGTGATTAGGCTGTGTCACTGGTGACATCGGAGAGTGAAAAAACTCGAGGCCATATCTGAGTGTTGAAGTTGGCGAGGAAGGCAAAAATATCGAGAACAAACTCCAGAGAAGACGGTAGGTTATCGGAGTGTTGAAGGTCTACTCTGGAGTTTTTCTCGATTGTTTTGCCTAAGTTTATTAAATGGTTGGTACATGTAGGTCTGCAAGGAAAAGCATAATTGCGACATGGTAGCACTGTTTTCGGAAGAGAAATCAGAACACCATATACCAAACACAATCTTAGTAAAATTTATATGGAACTAAAACCGAGTCTGATCAGAAAATATCCATCAACTTGCAAACAAAGAATTCCAAAGCAATGCTATCATGATGCAAATAGGTTTTACAATTTATAAGCACATTGAAGTGGTCTTTAGCTCACATGAGACAAAGTGGAGCTATAGTCATCACTCCTCGTCCGTCCAACTATCTGTCCAAGAATCATATTAACCTCTGAACCATAAGACCGAATGGGTTCATATTTGTTGAGGATGTTCCCTAGTTGACTCACATTCAGATTTGTTCGAATGAGGTCACCAGGTCAAAGAGTTGTGAAGCTATGACCATAAAATAGGGGCAGCGATAAGACATTTAACTTTCCCCACCAACCCTACCTGTATCTATGCTGTTTGGTACTGTAATAATAATATATATATTCCTAATTATTTCAAAGCTGCATGGGTGGTTGAGGCAATGGGGAGGGGATGGAATTTTGATCCCCTACTTTGATAAAATGTTCAACAGTTGACAATTTCATGACTGAACCCACATTAGTTGTAAATTATATTTTCACGCCAAAATAGGTTAGAATAGTTTTCATAAGTTCAGCCTGATTTTCTAACCAGTATGTTTCAATACCAACAGTTCTACTTTAGGCTAAACTGGTGGACCAAAATGGCCACAAATTTGAACTTTGTGGGGCATGTCAGATTGGAAATATTCAAAAGTTTGAGAGCTTGAAGTACCGATACCAGTTGTACAAGAGAGATGTGCAAAAGACATTTTGTGAACTTAGCTCTGTGGTCTAGTTGTCTTGTTTAAAAAGGGTAAGCAGAGCTTAAAATTAGGCGAGAATCCAACCGAAGATTCTCGTAAATATTCTCACAAAATACCATGGATTCTTGTAAAATAGTATGTTTGGATTCTCGCAAAATTGAACGGAATATATGCCCTGGTAGAGGGTTGGAGATTTGTCAGTAGTGTGCATTTATAAATTTCACGATGAAGAGCCCTGCTCATCTGAAAACCTCAAGCTATGTCCATGTTTAGAACTATTTGTCTTAATTAAGTGATTTTGTCACTGTACTGACTTGTAGACATCAGAGTCCCAGTCTTCCCAGTCTTTACAGTCTGGTGAACGACCCCAGTCATTGAGATTAATATTAAAAAACATAGCATCCCAAATATGCAGCATACTTGAAAATATGAATGGGCTTTAAGACCATCTATGGCCTGAGTCAGGTGATTGGTTGCCGGCTAAGAAGAACACGGTGGAAAAAAGTGTGGTCTGGCCCGTTTTTCTGTGCGTTCTTCAATGAAAACCAATAGCTTGATTGAGGTAGACCATGAATTTGCATGTTTTACAATTCTGTTACTGTAAAATTTATGTAAAATTCCACGATTTACTTGATATAAATTGGGGGGACATTTTTTTTATTTTTTATTTTTCCCCCTCCTGCATCTACTTTTTTCTCCCCACATGTTCGTAAACCAGACATAAAAATTGGTGTCGCCCTATTGACAAAAAATGCATATTTAGTCAGAAATACCACTAAATATTTGGAATATTATACCTTAGTAACTTTGTCACGATGTCCTATGTTGTCGTGGTGAAATCCTATACTCGATGTTTACTTCAATCCTAATCCGTTTAAACACATTAGCATTCTGGGAACTAATGGTGAAATATTATAAGATACAGGGAGTTGTTGCTGGATAAGTGTCATATATGAGGCGAAGTGAGATTAATATCAGGCGAGGTGCATACCTCTAGTGGAATACAAGCCGGAACTATTCTTGTTGACGTTGTCACCAAGAAAGATGACGTACATTACGTCAATCATCCGCTTCCGGTGAACCCCCATAATCACTGGTTATTTGTCAGACTTAAATCACAAGAAAGATAGCTATAGTAACAATGAAGATGACATTCTTGGATTGAACTTATCTCACAAAATGGTGTAGAATAAATACAGAACACAACTTGCATCATAATCTTGAATCTTTTATGGAACTCGTTGCAGACGGCGCAAAGTTATATTTGCGCCATCCGCAACTGATTCGATAAAAAATTCTCGATTAAGATGCGCGTTGTGTTCTGTCTATATAATCATTTGGAGAATTGTTTTTTTCTGTCTATATTGTGGACTTCAATTTGTGTATTTACATGAATAATTTTCATGCTTGAGGTCAAATTCAGGCTATAATTGCTTTGACACCATAGCAACAAATAAACAGTTGCAATGTCAAATTTAACATTTTCTACTTGTCAATGTGTATTTAGTATAGAAAGGGGTGAAAGTGGGTTTAGAATCTGCAAACAATGAGTAAATTAAAAAAAATTATCATGGTGACATATACTGGTGTTATTATATATCTTATTTTCAAAGATTGGTCACCCCATCCCCAAAATAAGCCCAGAACCAGTGTTTGTTTCGTGCAAAAATGTGATTATGTGATAAAATGGGTCTCAAATTTGTCATAATTCGGTACGAAATTTATTAAACTTGATACACTAAATTTGATTCGAGTCTGGCTAATTAATGCTCGACTTGAATCTAATTTAGTGTACTTGGTTAAAAAAAATTATATAGAATTGCAACTCATAAGAGATTCTCTATGAAATATATATATGTTACTTGAAATTTTGCTTGTTACTTATAAATATTCATCTTTAAGGATGAACAATAAAAAATGTTGATTCATTCAAATTTGTGTCTTAAATTTACATATCTATCTCAAATACAATTTTACATAATTGTCATTCTCTATCAATTAATTACACTGAAATAACAGCATTTATTATATGCTTTCCCATTAAATAGTGGAAAATTGCCGTGGCGTAGAGCGTTATATCCATCGACTGGACTGAGGCGATGGATAACACTGACCGAGACGATGGGTAACACAATAGTTTTACCTTCTCAGAGATTACTTCTTCCGGTTTATATGCTCGATATTTGTCATTCAGTGGTGAGGAAATCAATTGAAGGAATATAAACAAAATGCAGATGTCAAAGATTTCTAACAATTTGAAGTGAACTGTAGGACAAAACTAGCAGTTTTGTTTGTGGGGGGGGTATAACGTAGCGCATGTAATAAAATGAACACCTACGGTTTTTTGATTGAATACCCGGATTATCTCATTCGTGGCTACAAGGACATACATAATTAGTGGAAATTCTGTATTTCATTGTAGCCACTCATGAGATAATATTTTATCCAAAAAGCCAAGTTTAAAGTTATTGTAGGACAATCAAAGTTCACATATTGCACATACATGTATACACGGGGGAATATAGCTATCAACCAGTATGCTTAATTTACATTTTGTGTTTTCAAAGTGGAAACAGTTATTAATTAGCCAGCAAGCTGCAAAACAGATTGAGTTCAGTCCCCTATGTCTGAACGCTGCCAGCATGTGTATTTTCTAAATTTTTATTGAAGTATTTTGTCAGTTGCAATTCATTCTGGCTTGATCTAGACAATTTTCAAATGAATACGAACAGTTCAGTTTCTCAGAATAATGCAGAATGAATTGTAACCTACAAAAGTCCCAAATAAATAAAAGTGACAATCCTTCACATTTCGTGTAAGTGCAGACAGCAGTAAGTCCTGCACGAAGCTTGATTAGCCAGTTACACTGTAAGATAGCTGTCTATTTAATTACTATAGAAAAGAAACAAAGTTAAAACAGTTATAAAACAGTTTACTCTATATATGCTGAATTTACATTTTGTTTTTCCAAAGTGGAAACAGCTATTAGCCAGTTACACTGTAAAATGGCTGTCTATTTAATTACCATAGAAAAGAAACAAAGTTAAAACAGTTATAAAACAGTTTACTCTATATATGCTGAATTTACATTTTTTTTAAAGTGGAAACAGCTATTAGCCAGTTACACTGTAAAATAGCTGTCTATTTAATTAACATAAAAAAGAAACAGAGTTAAAACAGTTATAAAAAAGTTCACTCTGTATGTCTATTGAATTCACATTTTTTTTCAAAGTGGAAACAGCTATTAGCCAGTTACACTGTAAAATAGCTGTCTATTTAATTAACATAAAAAAGAAACAGAGTTAAAACAGTTATAAAACAGTTTACTCTATAATGTCAATTGTATTTACACTTTTTTTTAAAGTGCAAACAGCTATTAGCCAGTTACACTATAAACTAACTGTCCATTTAATTACCATAGAAAAAAAAACAGAGTTAAAACAGTTATAAAACAGTTTATTCCATTTGATTTACATTTTTTTCAAAGTGAAAACAGCCACAAAACAGTCACACTGCAATATAACTGTTCTGACAGCTACACCACAGCTACAAAAGACAGCCACAAAACAGTTATACTGTACAGTAAGGTGGCTGTAATGACAGCTACATCCCAGCTAGATATTACAGCCACAAAACAGTTACACTGTAAATTCTGTAATACGACTGTAATGACAGCTACATCCCAGCTACATATGAGTCACAAAACAGTTACACTGTAATATAGCTGTAATTACAGCTACATCACAGCTACATATGACAGCCACAAAACAGTTAATTACAGCTACATATGACAGCCACAAAACAGTTAATTACAGCTGCATATGACAGTCACAAAACAGTTAATTACAGCTACATATGACAGTCACAAAACAGTTACACTGTAATATGGCTGTAATGACAGCTACATCACAGCTACACGACAGCCACAAAACAGTTACACTGTAATATAGCTGTAATTACAGCTACACATGAGTCACAAAACAGTTACACTGTAATTTGGCTGTAATGACAGTCACAAAACAGTTACACTGTAATATAGCTGTAATTACAGCTACATATGAGTCACAAAACAGTTACACTGTAATTTGGCTGTAATGACAGCTACATATGACAGCCACAAAACAGTTACATTGTAATTTGGCTGTAATGACAGCTACATTACAGTTACTAATTCCATTCATATAACAGTTACACTGTATAATGTTAACCATATATAGTAGCATTAGTATAATTCTATTATGAAATGTTATATTTGAATGTGACCCGTTTTTGTAATGGTTATATGCACAGCACGCGTAAAATAAATAGAAAATCTAGTGCTTTTGAGTGGATACTTAAAATTATCTCATTCTTGACCGTGACAAATGTTTATTTTTTGGTCGTGGCAAGCCACTCGTGAAAAATAGACATTTGTCTCGGTCACTCATGAGATAATTTTCGGTATCCACTAAAATACACCAGATATCCTCTATATATTTTATAATGATGAAATTAAAATGAATGGCTATCTTTATGTCATTGTGAGTATTGTGTTACTAAATTGACATTGCTAAGTAATCAATGCAGTTTCAGATGTCATTTTGAATATATAACCATTAATTTTGACACAAAATTAAATAACGTACAATGTATGACTATGTATTCATTTAGTTCAGTTTCCGGTTATAACCTCAAAATTATATGGCTTAACCTTTCCATAACTGGAGCTTACTGAAAATTTGCGAAAAACCTCGCATATATAAGATAATACATTGGTCTAACAATATTTACCTTTACCTTTTAAGCCAATTCATTCTCTTATATATGCAAGGCCTATGAGCAAAATTACGTTGGGCCAACGGTATGCGCCAACGTTGGCTGAACTGTATGCGCCAACGTTGGCCCAACGTTTATCCAACGGTTGGGCCAACCATAAACTAGAGGTGTGACTGTGACTACGGATACCCCCTGTTTTTAAAATACTAAGATGTTTCACATGTCAGTAATCATTTAGTTAAAATAATAAAATAACAGTTCCCATTGCTGTGTACAACCATAACCCTAATCTGTAAACCTATTGACCGATAAATGTAGGATAAAAGCTTGGACAAAATTATGCATGTTGCGAAAAAATATCTAAGTCGAAAAAGGGGAATAACTCCACACAAAAAATGTCGGACAGACGTCATAATCACAGGTGCACAGGTTCCCATGGTTCTAAATATAAGTGCCAAGATTAAAAAACATTGACTGAAAAATGTAGGAATAAAAGCTGGGACAAAATTATGCATGTTGCAAAAAAAGTTTCTAAGTCGAAAAAGGGGGATAAATCCACCAAAAATCATAATCGTCATAATCGCAGGTGCACAAGTTCCCATGGTACCGTACTTAATATCTGTGCCACATTTTAAAAAACATTGACTGAAAAATGTAGGAATAAAAGCTGGGACAAAATTATGCATGTTGCAAAAAAAGTTTCTAAATCGAAAAAGGGGGATAAATCCACCAAAAATCATAATCGTCATAATCGCAGGTGCACAAGTTCCCACGGTACTTAATATCTGTGCCACATTTTTAAAAAAAATGAGCGAAAAATGTAGGAATGAAAGCTCGGACAAAAGTTACATGTTGCGAAATTTTTCTAAGTCAAAAATGGGGGATAACTCCACCAAAAAAAGTCCGCAGGTGCACAGGTTCCCATGGTGGTTGATGTCTGTACCAAGTTTAACGGAAATTGATCAAAAAACGACTGAGAAAAACTCCGGACAAATTTGTGTCCACGGACGGACGGACGACGGACAAGCCGACTCCAGTATACCCCCCCCCCTAACTTCGTTGCGGGGGGTATAAAAAATAGGTTGGCACAACGTTCCTTATGATTTGCCAACGTAGGCCCAACGTTGGCCTGACCATCAAAAATAGGTTGGCCTAACGTTACTTATGATTTGCCAACGTAACGTAACGTTGGCCCAATGTAGGGCCCATGAGCAAAAGTACCTTGGCCCAACGGTATGCGCCAACGTTGGCCCAACGTTTAGCCAACGGTTGGGCCAACCATACCAAATAGGTTGGCCCAACATAACTTATGATTTGCCAACGTAGACCCAACGTTGGCCTGACCATCAAAAATAGGTTGGCCCAATGTTGGCCCATCGTAACTTATGATTTGCCAACGTTGGTCCAACGTAGGGCCTACGAGCAAAATTACGTTGGTCCCCAACGTTTAGCCAACGGTTGGGCCAACGTATCATTGCTATCTGGGATATTACATTTTTATTTTTAAAATCATCAGCAAAATCTGGTCCAAAAAATTTAAAATCTTGTTGGCCCTTTCGGTTTTCGTCAGTGTGAAAATTGAATATTAATGTTACTTTACATTAAATGGACATGGCTCTAGCTTTCAAATTCTGTCTACGTAAATGGGAATGATGTATAAGATAGGTTGAAAAATGCACGAACAAGGTATATACTTGACATGGTCATAGCCATTTTACAGCTGCTTTTAAATTTTCTCACAAAAGTGAAAGAAACGCTCTTTATTTCTACCATATCAGGAATAGAATAACACAGAACGCTCTATTCTGTTTCATGACATGCACGTTGCTTGTTTGGGACCCAAACACCATTCTTCAATATTGTATGCTTTATTGCTTATGACTTCAATGCGTATGTCGGAGACATATAATTGCCCGTAGTAAGGTAGTTCAAGTATTTATCGATACCTATAAACATTAAAAAGCGCATATTAGGTGAATTTTGTAGCACAAACCGCAATGTGGCTTTAAAGCCATTTCCCCCCGATATCGAAATAACAATGACCAGTTTTATATAGCAATTAACCAATTGCTTGCTCTAACACCCTTTTAAACATTACAATATTACCTCTTTCATAAAATATGCCAGAAATAGGTCTATACATACTTGAATAACATTTCTACGTAGTTGAACACGATCTGGATCCCAAACAAAAAGTCGCAACCTGCATGTCATAGAACAGAAAAGAGCGTTTCGTGTTAGTCTATTCCAGATATGGTAGAAATAAAGAGCGTTTATTTCATTCTGTGCAAACGTTGGGCGAAGGCTATAATTCCAACGGTTGGGAGGAACAGGTTGGGCAAACCAAGGGTAGACAACGTCGACTCAACCAAACATGATAACGGTGCCGACATTATGCCAACGTTGGCCCAACGTAGTCATGCTCTCTGCTGGAATAGTTCTAACTAACTTGCACTTTGCAATTTAAATGGGACGATTTATATTAACTATATTCTGTTCGACATTTTTTTGTTTCAGATTGCTTTCAAAATGAAGAGCCAGTGGCTGAACCAGCTTACATATATATATTGATTTTAATTGTGCACACAATACTTGTGTAAGTTGAGCAAGGGGTAAATGTTAAGTGTTATTGTTTGTTTAAATATTGGATTAACATCTATCGGGCTGAATGGTACTAATAGTTTAACGTTGATTGATACACATCAAGCTAAATTGAGACAACACTAACCTGCCACTATGTCACTTGACATGTTTACCATAACTTCGCCTCGGCTTATATCTGGCCTGTTGTACTCCATAATACATTTATGCTTAATTCGAGCCTCTGTCATCACTGTCTCGAAGTGATATGGTATTTATTCTGGAATTCAATAACATCCGTGCTATGAAGTAACATGTTTCGGTGTACAAGGGTGGGCACATTATCAACATATTCATACAAACACGATTACTGTCGGTGAACGCGCGCTCGTCAGTACTCTGGTAGGCTAGTTCTACGGTAAAGGGTCCAAATAGGAAAGAAAAATGGGGGAAAATGAAAATGCTTACCAAGTTCAAGGTCGTTTGTGGTCTTTCACGTCATTCATCACAAACAATCCCAGAATCGTCTATGGGCTCAATTAACGTCACGCAGGGATGTGGCTAGGTGGGGGTGTCTCACCCCCCAGCAGAGAGCTATATTTTCAATAGTTGGAAATTTCATATCTGCCACAACGAAATTTCACACCAACAATAGGTTGAAAATGTTCTTGTAGTTTGATTATAAAACAATTTATTGGTGGGAATTTATTGTTGTTCGACCAATATTTGCATATGTTCCTATTTTTGGTCAAAAATTTTGACAGAAATGGTCACCAGTTGAAAATTTTCCAACCTTAGGGGGGTGACAGGGTGGAAATTTCCAACACTTGGAAAGCTTGTGTCCTGGTCCTTCCCCCGTGGCCAGTCAAAAACTTCTAGTTAATTTAAGAAAACAATATTGTCATACAATTGGTCAAAATTGTCATTGGAATTGTCATCAGTTGGAAATTTTCCAACCTAAGTGGGGGTGTAGGGTTTGAAATTTCCAACAGTAGGAAGGCTTGAGGCTAGTCTAGATGTTAGGATTTTGTGATTTTCTTGTTCAGATTTCAAAATTTTTCGCACACCGGTGTGTCATTGCCCCATCCACATGGCCAATACAAAACTGCTAATTAGTTTAGCAAAACAATATTTTACTACATTTGGTCAAACTTGTAGACATACATGGTCATCAGTTGAAAAAATTTCCAACCTGAGGGGGAGCATGAGGTTTGAAATTTCCAACACTAGGGAAGCTTCAGTTGAGACCAGTCTAGATGCTAGGATTTACGATTTTCTTGTATAGTTTTCAAAATTTTCTCACACCGAGCCGAACAACCATGGTCGGCCCGGTGTTTCCTGGTCTGTTGTCGGTAGCTGTACATTTCTCTGGAATTAGACCACTAGTTGTTTTTTTTGGGGCAATTTTCAGGTTAAAATATCTTAATGTTCTCATACTGGGAACATAGAAGCATGGCTTATGAATATATAGGAAATTAGGCCTGAGCATGAGGTGCAAATGGAATTATGCAAAAAGTTGTGTTGGTGTGATTCCGACTCAATGGGGGTGGGGGGGGGGGGGGGTTGCAGTTGGAATTTCCCAAGGTGGACACCCCCCCAACGGAGACCCTCTATCCACATCCCTGACGTAACGTCAGGAGTCCCGATGGTGATGGATCACGTCAAATATTACAATATAAGACTCGACCTTGTCTTGCGTTGTAAATTTGAAAGTTCTTTTGCTTTCTATATCTTTCTCTCTTCCGTTGTATCTTTATGTGGATGCACTCATATAAGCAGTCATAGCGCCCGCTCTCCCGCGGCGAAGCCGCGGAAGCGAAGCGACCAGGGTATACGTTTGCGAATATGATATATATACTAATCGACTTTTTCGGCCCAATCTAAACATAGATAAAATTACCTAAAATAGGATAATTTATTCATAACTGAAGGGTCAGCCAGGGTCAACGGAGTCCAAAATTCTATTGTTGGCAACGGCCGCCATTTTGTATTGATTAATTCCCACCTCGATCGGCAGCGAAGTTAGTATAATTTATCAAAATGACCAAGAGCAAAAACTTTGATAAATAATTCTTGTCGGCACATGTTAGTTATACATGTACTTCATTATATATGGGCAAATAATGTCTTTAATACAAGCCAAAGATATTAAAAATTGTGAATCTGACCACTGAAGTTTAACAAAAAGTGAAATAATCAAATTGCATGAACAAATTTTTTTTACATATTTTATAAAAATATTAAAAATATTTGCCCCGAAAGAGGATTTTAGAGGCCCCACTGGGTGTTTAGATATTTTCTTCAATTTTCTATCGGTGTTTCCGCCTAAAATTTGGATGGAATATTCTCAAAGTGCAAAGCCGACAAACGAAAACTATTAAGTTCCGATAGATTGATAGATCGCAGAATCCTTTTAAATAAATCGAATTCATCATAGATTCATACAACTTTAGTGTGTCCCAAATCAAATATTGGGTGATGAGGCATGGGTCGAGACATAATATAGTTCCAAAGATATTAACAATTTTAAGCCATTTGATTCATTGATGGTGTGAACCAATCCAATCATGTTATTGATAATGGCTTGTATATCATGTATTTCTGTTCACAACGAGCGAAAGAAATATGAGTTTGTTGCTTGATAAGTTTGTATCAGTACGCACACAAAAAAAAACATGTCTGCGTGCACGGTGCAGACATGTTTCGCCGCTCAACATTCACACTGAAAACATGTTAAATAACTCAACACCTACGATTATGAACACAACTGAGGTAAGCAATGAGTACATATTTATGAAATCCATTCTAAGAATAGATTTCTTAAAGCCAAAGTCGACACTGACTGGCGAAATATTGCAGACAAAACCAAATAAAAACAAAACGCACACTGACAGTGACACCAATCTTCGAGCTTAAATTGAAATAAAAAAAAATGAATTTACCACAAGTTGTGCCATGGTTATTTCACAAATGAACGCAAAAAATTGCTATTTCAAATATAATTTAATGTTTCGCTTGCTGAATTACATGACAGATACATGTATGAATCAAGTATTATTTAAAAACATGCAAAATAGCATGACGATTGTACAGTATAACACTACCGTAACATAATGAGACTGAGAGCAAGAAGTGATGGAGTCGCTCCGAAATGTAGCAGCACCATAATTCCAAGCCGGTCACCCATCCAAGGACTAACCGAGCTTGACGTTACTTAACCTCGGTGATCAGACAAAGCATCTAATGGCTGAGACCTGGAGGTTGTATCATGACAGTCCTCTAATGGCTAGACGAGCCCCCAGTGTAACAGGACGAGAGAGTGAGAAGTGCGTAAGTTGCATCAGCCGGAAACCCAACCCAGTCAACCATCCAAAGACTAACCGAGCTTGACGTTGCGTCTAACGACCGTGTCCAATAAATCTAGACCTCTCGGGTAGAAGAGTCATCTGCCTTCTATATTTACAACCATATTCCTTTTCATGAAAATAAATTAAATTTAAAGCAAGTCGAAGATGTTAAATAAGTTATGTTTAAAAATATTATGCAATAATGCATGAAATTGATAAGTTTACGTTCAGACGACCACGATACAATCGTAAGCGGAAAGATTTCCGTCGCAGGAAGTAACCGGTAGCTCGATTGCGCATGCTAACATCAAAATCGTTGGTCATAAATTGACTAATTATTCAAGGTACCGGTATGTAACTTTGTTCCAAAATTTATCTATAATTGTAGATGTATAGTGCAGACATTTAGCACCTGTGGACCTGGTTGAATTTTTCTGTGGTTCGATGGATCACATCCATCCTCAAGCTACTTTTGTCATTTACTGGCATTTGTTTATAATGTGTAGGGGTAGATCGCTTGAGACCCCACCACAGTTCAATTCACACCAGGTTCTCAGCTTCAGATTACGTTGGCCATGTAATTTTACGATTAAACCGTAAATTCACATTACGATGATGTTGTAATTTTACGATAGTTTTTCTGTCATAATATTACGATCATTTTGTACATATACGATCAAATTTGTAAATGTCAGATTACGTTGATCTCGTAATTTTACGACAGTTACTGATGGTCCAATTGCTGCCAACAGTTTCTGTCGTAATATTACGATGAAATTATTTTGAGTGTATGATCATTTACATATACCGGTATGATTTTTGTAATTACGGTTAATTAATCATCACATCCTACGAAAGATTAACAAGAGGGCGCAAATTACGTTTACGTACCATATTACAATTTCATATAAATAAATTTATCTATCTTAACAATGGTCTAATTTCGACCTTGCATTCAAGTCACGTGAAGACATGTATTAAAAATATACACGCTATTGCATAAGAAACTATATATATATATTGAACAGGGTTTCTAATATAGAATCTCACTGTCGCTAAAACTCATTATTGATGGAATGTTATTTTCAGTTCAATTAGAATTACATTTTAATCCTTTCTATGTTATTTTTAAACCATCAAAAGATGTAGTCAGGACCCCCATCCACTAGGATAACAACAACAGTTTATATAACTCAATGTATAAACGCCTTGAAGACAGCGTATCGCTTCTAGGCAAGTTATAAATATATTCCGGGATATACAATAACAGATAGGCCTACATGTAGAAATCGAAGACACGTGTACGGATAAGCTTCATTATTCTTGTACTCGTCCAGGTTGTGGTGAAAAGTCATATTGGACGAGACACGCCAGTGTCGAGTCCAATATGACTTTTCACCACAACCTGGACGAGTACAAGAAAAACTCATAATGTACACAACATTGTATGACATTTTTATTATCCATCTGTATGTTTATCAAAATTTTGGGAATAATACTTTTGTGGTTATTTTTGGTATTTGTCGGCACTTAATTCTCTATCAAAGCATGTATTTTGATCATCAGAAAGCATGATTTGGAAAAGTAAACACGGAAGTGAGAAAAAAAACTCAATGCGGAAGTGAAACGTCTGCTAAAATCCATTAAAAACAAAGTATGTTCCAAGAACAAACTCCACAGCTTTGAAAAGGTCCCCACTGTGGATGGGAATGATGTTTCGGTCGACAGAACAGAAGTAGAGATAATTTATTTTGATGATGCCAGGCTGCTTCATCCCTCTATCTTCTGTTATGCGGACGTATCCTTCAGGTGATTCATTCTGAAAATATTGAAATAACTTCTTATTGATAGGTGCAAAGAAACATTCCCTCCCTGCTCACAATATTTAAAGGCCCACTTAATTTTCGAACTCCCAGATTTCTTTTTTATAAAATATATGCCATATTATATACAATTTGAAAGAGGAAGCTCCAAAGCATTGTATTATCAACTTATCCGGTGTAATCAAATGTGAACATGTTGTTTTTGTTGAGTTGCCAATGCGTTTTTCATCATCAAGATTGAAGTAAAAATCAGTATTATTTTTAATGCAGGGGAATAACTATATATTGAACAGGGGGGGGGGAGTTTTCAGCAGTTTTCTATTTTTCTGTGGGCATCTTCTGAGACAGATGTTTCAAAAAGTGATGAATTATAGTATTTTTATCATATTTTATGGCATAGATTGTTATTAAAACCGTATATCAAGTCACTATAAAAATATAATCAGAGACTCGGAAAATAAGTGTGCCTTTAAAGGTACGGTTGGCCTTGGCGGTGGGTATCCTGTGAAAATATTTCCACCCGTCAAAAACCGCCACAAACAGAAAGAACATAAAAATATAGACAGACTGTCCGTATACAAATAAGAAATATCGCATAAACAGTATGTTATTGTCAAATGTTTGACCATTGTTATGTAAACAAAAGCATAAAAAGTTACTTTTCTGGTGTTTGTTTATATTATGATAGTAAACATAAAGAGCGTTCATTGTTGGTGAATTCCTGATATGGAACTAATAAAGAGCGTTTATGCCATTTGTGTGTGATTAGCCAGTAGCACTGTGCTGTCTTCTGTAACACAATCAGGCTCTTGCTTAGGTAAAATATAGTAGGTCTTTATGATAACATGCTGTTTACGTGATGGTCATGGTATATATGAACGAAACTGTATGCGTTTTAATGTTTTTCTGTTTACGGTGATTAGAACAAATATGAATATTTTCGACAACTAAGGCCTCACGTGCCTTTAAATGGTATGTCAGTCATTGTGATCCATATTTCATCCAAATAGTCTCTTATTATATAGGCCACAGTGCAAGTGCCTATGGCCCTATAGACGCTGCTGAACAAAAGCTCCCGACGGGAGCCTGTTGAGGATCATAATGCGTGTGCGCTTCGCGCACAGAGGGGCTGTAGGCCACTCCATCATTGAATAAATGCCTTCCAAATGTGCATGCATATGTGTGGTAGGGTGGGGGTACAAAATACAGTTTTAGTTCAATAAAGTGTTCCCACGCGCCTGACCAATCCATTGCTAATATAGAAATGATAATGTGATCTTGAATCAGTCACCACGTCGTCAAAATAATCATTAACAGTTATATTGCAATGTCGGGACTTGTCTCCAATATTTTCTGGGAATGGACAGGTTACTTGGACATAATAGTAATCCGACTCACATCTATTGCTACTACGACTATGTGTCATCTTAATAAACTATTTTTACCAGTCTTAAATACCGGTACCTGAAAAGTAGGTTTTAGCTTACAAATGAAAATTTAAATAATGTTACCAGCTGTATACTTACCCAAAATTCCATCATCAGAAGAGACCCTCTATATTTTGGCCCTTCTTTGACTGATTTTTTGGATTCCGGCAAGAAATATGGCAACAGCATTAAAGTATGCTTGTCTTTGAGCACTGTTAATGAAAGTGTTGGAATTTTAATATTTAGATATATCATTACATTTGAGCTCGAAACAATATATATAAGACTTTTTTCAAATGATCCACAGCATGTCAACAAAGAAACCTATAGTTAATTTTGCGATTAATAAATGAAACAACATTTCCAGAAAATGTCAGATTCAGACAGTAACTAGTATCCTACACATATCACTGACCCTTCAATTGACTTCAAACCTGATATTTATTCTGACAAAAGTCTCCATATTATTGCATACACCACTCTATGTTGGACGCAAGTAATGTTTTCAGTCTGTCCGGATTTGTTTCTTTGTTTGGATGTCCTTCCGCAAATATGTTATGTCATGCCGGAAGTAAAGAATGCACAAGTGCTAATTATGATATTGTTGCACAAATTATATTTAATATCTACATATCAGGTTTTATTTTGGTAATAAATAATTCATGAAAGAACAGTATTGAAAGAAAGCTTTTTGGAAACAGGTAAAACACGATGCACATCATTGACTGTTGACATCACAGACTATATAAGTGTGTAAAACGCCAAACAGAATTGTGTTGGTGTCCACACATATTTATTATAAATAGATATATAGACACAGCAAGGGGAAAAGTGGGCAATAGTACTGCTCATAAGAAGCCTATTTTGCAAACATATTTCGGGAAACTTTCTTCAAATTTCAAAACATTTCCAATAAATCTCTCAAAAGAGGACCGAGCATCTGTGATTCAAACTGTTGTTGGCAAGACACCACAAAAATGCCAAATGTGCGATATGTTTATATCCTACTATAAACTACTTTATTAAACATATATATACTTACCGGTTTAGTATACAAATGTGCCTATATCTGACCAAAAAAGATCGCGTGATAACTTTAAATTAACACTTGGGCACCATGTGCAACCTGTAGCTTGTCTGCTATAAAACAGAGGGACTCTTAAATTGTATACATGAATGGTATATCACGCTGCACGGAGGAGAATATGAACCACCCGCGGGTTTGGGCATCTGCAGTTCGGAAATTGTCATGGCCGGTTTGCCGATTTGCATGACATCGCGGGAACGTTCATACTACTCACAATGCTATTCGCTCATGGAAATGTTACGAAAATCAAATTGACACGAATTTTATTAATTGCGTAGGTCATTTTGTTGCCAAATTTAGGTATTGTCACGAATGTAGTAAATCCATGGACCGTGGTAAAAAACTTGAATTAAAATAATTTACCTGGAATATCTGCATTGGTCTTATAATTTAATAGCAATACCGATTACCGTACCGATACCGAGGTAAATCGACGACAATTTACCGATACCGAGATTGAAATTTCAATACCGCCCATCTCTACATTACGTATCCTGAGAAACACCAGACTCCACTGGCTCTTTTTGGAAGCATGTTCCTTGGACATTGAAAGATGCTCAAGTTTATTTCAGATTACGACATTAATGCTTTAAGCTCACCAATCTACAGTGTTGTATTAGATAATAATTGGTGACAACACAAAATCAGATATAGTCTATATACGACCCGGCTTTGGTTCGTTATTATGTTTGCGATCTCTTAAAATAATTATATTTAACCCAGGTTTATATATTACTACATTATACACGATGATCTTGCACCTGCATATGGATGTTTTGTTATGAAGGTGGTTGGCCATTTATTGATGTTTCCATTTATGCCGGATTTAGAAAATCAAAGAATTTCAGAACTGGGTCTTGTAATTGCCACCTAATATATTTACATATGACACAATTTGAAGGTCTGATTTCTACTATGACATAACAGTGTGTCACATATATGACCAAATGCTATAATTTATACTTACCCACTCTTTTGTTCTAGTTCCATCTGGTAAATTTCTTGTTCCCATCTTGTTCCCATCTTCAGTTTAGGGAAAGCTGATACTATGGCATAGCACATCTCATTCTTTTTCTCTCTTGTCGGACTGTTTTTTTCTGTTTAATATAAATTTCATATAAAACATTGTATTATACTAATTTTAATTGACTGGTTCAGTGGTGGTATTAAATATGAACAGATTGGATAAAATTACTTACGTTATAGTATCAGATAGTCCATGTGTGGATGCAAAGTGTTAATAATTTCTAAACCGATCAACCGATCCATATAAAAAAAACTATACAGTTGAAGAGTGTGTCATAAACATGCACATCAAATTTGAACCGGATCCGATAAAAAATACTTGAGTAATGATGTCAGATAGCAATTGTGTCTATGGTATGGTTTGGGTGGGTACACATACATATTATTTTGTGTGCTTATAGAGCATGTGGAAAAGGTCAGTTTTTCATATCGGTGGGAAGGTGGGGGCTCAGACAGGAGGCATGAAAAGAGCCAATTTAGGGCCAGTTAACACATTCACTGCCATTACAAATTAACTTGTAGTATACGGTTTCATGTGGACTGCTACTACAAACTATCTTGTAGTGGTATTCATACCAAATAAATAACAGAAACCACCAGCAATGTTGGTTTACACTTCAATACATACCCAACTATCCCATTGATCAATCGTATATGAATAATTAGAATGGCTTCAGATACAATGCTTCCCGCATCCCGATCAAGTGTATACATGCAAGTTCGGTTCCCTGGTAATGTGTGTATGTATATATATATATATATATATATATATATATATATATTTTTTATCTTGTATTATATAATTTTAGTAGGTAGCATAGATTTTCTCATTGCATGTGACATTTATAGGCCTATTTTAGGTCACTCCATTGCAAATATTTGACAGTCTATAATATGTTATAATTGTGTTCTCAATAAAATGTAAACCGCGTCTACGAATGAACTTCACTGTGCATAATTCCGATAGTAACAACCCTCATTTTGGAAAGCTGGCCATTGAAAGATGCTCAAGTTTATTTCAGATTACGACATTAATGCTTTAAGCTCACCAATCTACAGTGTTGTATTAGATAATAATTGGTGACAACACAAAATCAGATATAGTCTATATACGACCCGGCTTTGGTTCGTTATTATGTTTGCGATCTCTTAAAATAATTATATTTAACCCAGGTTTATATATTACTACATTATACACGATGATCTTGCACCTGCATATGGATAGCTCACTTACATTATATAAGTCATCAAAAGTGTAATATGTCTTTACCTACAAGAAAACTCGTAGCTGGAACCAGCAATGACACACTGGTAAAATCTGTCCCAGGTGCCCACTACGAGATATGTTCTGTTTCACCATCATATAACTCGATATTGGTGGAACCATCACTTCCGCATACGTAATATACTATTGTAAAAACATGCAATCCCATAGTGGCATACGAGATGGAATTACCCATCCGTTTTCAGCAGTGAATGTGTTAAAGTAAATACTTTAAAAAAAAATCTACAGATAGACCGATTTCTGTTTTGCCAATTAATTTTAATTCAATTGTCTGTGTATAGCGAATAGTATGATAACTGAATGCTCATTATTTACTTGTTTGCGTTGTTCATTAGGTGTCTCCCAAGGATTCGGACCATCGACCTTCTGTTCTCTGTTTTGAAGTCCCCGGGCCTTGAACATAGATGGAAGAGATCTCTCCCTGCTTTGGTTGTAGAGAGAATGGCTTGAATGTCATACTGTTATCCACTATTTATGAAAGCTACATTGTGAGGTGGCCAGTTGGGAATAAGATACATTTTGGGGTGCATTCTACAGCCCTAATATTTGGCTACAGCAATAGAGTGCTGAAGAAAAGGGTTGTCGTACGGGATTATCGAAGCCAAACATTTTGAGTTGAAAGGGCTATTTTACAAAATAAAAGTATTTTGCTTTCCATAATGAATGTATTAATTTATGTTAACCCTTTTCCCAACAGCACATGTAGTTAAACCACGTCATATAGCCAACGTCAACAGGTATGAAGGTAATTACGTTAGCCAACAGGAATTTGACGTTATAACATCATTGGGTGTTTCCCCACACTGGCCACAGGTAAATGTGCCATGTGTATCATCCGATATGCAACAACAAGCATGCTTTCACTTAAGACTTAAGTTAAGTGTCATCTGTGAATACGATAATGGAAACATAAATCAATAGACGAACTAAATATGTGCATATAAACAACCGTTTATCTTCATTTTATCACAAATGTTAGTCAAAAATGACATTTTATGCAAATTTACGGTATGCCTATGCGAGTGTGTCCTTTAAGTTTGTTTACCCACGGATTCGTGTCCTGATTGAAAAAAAATAATTCATGATTTTTGAAAACAAAAAAGCGTATTATAAATAAAATAATTAAACCAAATGTCTTTATATATGATGTACATTAATCATATAAACCATGATTTGACAAAGTCGTAAAAAGACTTCCGATAAAAGCGCAAATTATTAGCAATTACGTCACGTTGCTTTGTGAAAGTTTGTAAATTTTCGTGCAAAAATCACATGTTCAAAGGTCACTTTTTGTTGATTCTAAGAATGTTTTCATTGACAACCAATGACATCAATGATTAGAAGTTTGAACTGATTTCATTGGCTCAAGTTTAGGGGTGGAGTTTCCCCATTGATGCTAATTAGATGACAGAAACCAGAGCGAATTGTTCGAAGTAAGACGTCGCCAACAGGTGCTCGAATGTGTCGCTTGGGATATTCTTTGTTTTATCGACATTGCGTTGATATAAGTACATTATTACTTTATAGTCGGTAATTATATATGCATACACGCAAAGAAGCTTCCCAAGATAAATTTGAGATATCTGCATGTCAACTGTAAACTCGCCTTTATATAGAAGCACCCGCATTGGGCTGACTTGATGTCAAACCAGGAGATATTTTTTTTTATTGATTTCTTTCTCGATCGATCAGGGTCCATGGTCTTTTGCGCGGTATATTTGAAATCTTGAACAGATGGATATATAAAAGTAATATCTCATCAATTTATTATACTAAATTTGTAGATAATATATATAAAAAAGTTTTAATTATGTGTTTAGAATCCCGCCGATAGCACAACAACGGCCGCGTCCGTAGTTACATTACAACCGGAAATAATATTCCGATGCTCCGACATAACAATATTAACATGATTTCGCAGAGTAAATTTGTGCAATAAATGCAGAAAGATCCACTTTGAGTCATCAATTTGGAATTGCAATGTTCGAGTTCTCAAATTAAACAACAATTGTGACACTTAATGAATATGTTTCACAACATTTGGTTTGTGGAGAAGTTCACCTACATTAAATATTGATCAAATTTAGTCTTCGTCGAAAATTCGCTACCAGTGAACCACGTGTTTCTGTTTCGTTTGTTTTCATTTTGTCAGCCAATACGAGACTGAGAACATACTCTATGTCAACATTTAATATTTAGGCAAGTTGGAAATACGTGCCTTCGTTATGATGTTAGTCCATTAAAAAAATATATTATTATAAAAATCTTTTTTCACGTTCACGGATGAAGTGACAATCATAATGGAACTCGACAGGAAAAACATCCCAATGGCCAGTTCCGCAACTGTCACGCTGAGATTTTGCTTATAGGCCGATTTAATTACGGCTGGGGAAAATGTTCATATTGCACTATTTGGAAATATAAAATCACCACTTAAGAAATAATACATAATCCAATATAAATATCAAGTTCAAGTTGTCATATTTTACATAGATTACCCTCGCGGCCACGCATAACGCAATCAACAAGGAAGCGTCTCTGACAACAACTTTCGTTTTCGTCGAAACCACGTGTTTCTATTTCGTTTGTTTTCATTTTGTCGACCAAAACAGCATTATAAGTAAACATTTTGCAAATCTAAAGCCTAGCAAAGGAAGAAAGGATTTAATATGTGCCCTTCATGATCTTAACCATCAGCAGAACAAAACACAATCAATGTAAATCGTCATTATTACTCTTTATTCGAGTCTCAAATCCGAGTGTTGAAAATGCAAAAATTAAAGACGTCAAAAGACGATACGGACGCTACAACAAAAGACGTCAAAAGACGATACGGACGCTACAACAAAAGACGATACGTTGGAATAAGGGTTAAAGCAGGATGTGGCTTAAATGTGGTAATTTCAACAAAGGGCCTTAACTCTGGTGGAAATTGGTGGGGCACACAAACTTGAACTTGACCGTATTATATTGCATTCTATTCAATTCAGATTTACTAATGTTATCATCAGGAAATTAAAATTAAGTTCACATTCCAACAAAAACTTTGAAGGGTTGTAACTCTGGCGAAAATTAGCAATCAGAACCTGAATTAAAACTTCAACTGTAAAAACTTCAACTGTATTTTGTGCCAGTAAACACACATAGCAAACTTCAGTTCAGAGAAGAAATGAAAAAAGTGATTTGACAAAACAATAACATAATACATATGGTTTTAAGAATGAGGTGATTCTGTAAACTACTAGTAATGGTTTACATCCCACTTGTAAGGGTGTGTTCACATTTACATTGCTGTAGATCTGGATACAGTTCTACACGCATACTAGTATAAACGGGTTGATAAAGAAAATAGTATTCATACGTGAGAGCAAAAATCATATCCGTCATAAGTCAAGGTCAACATCGCCAAGCCATTGCAACAGGCAAATCTGATTTGTTGTTACTCGGGCTTGGCGATTGTGCTTAATTTTTCTTTGTCATTTCAACCCATTTATTTCACACTGTATTAAAGCGAGAATGTGTGTGCTGGCGCATGTGGTGATAAAGCAAATGTGCGTGTTGTGCGAATATTGAACACTCAATGTCAAGTGTTTACTATATACAGTATTTATTAATTAGCTACGTGTTATCGGCCGCAATAATTATAATGCTGCCCGCGTCATAAGTAACGAAAGTCAGGCAATAAGTGGAAATTCACGGCCAAAAAGTCGGCCAATAAGTAGAAAACGCGGCCAATAAGTCAAGGTAACGTAAATGACGTCATACGGAATTAGATCGATCAGCAAAGAATATTGGGTCGACGGAAGATAGATTGCAATTGATTTCGGATGAATTACGGAGTCACTGTTTTGGGGAATAAAGATACATGTACGTGGATGAACTACATGTATCCATATCAATACCATTACCAGTGGAAACAGACAGTACTGTGAAATCGCCGCAAGTTCTTCGCAAAGTTCACAAGAATAAAAATTGCTGGAATAATTGTTAATTTATTAAAACACACAATGGTATCTGTTAATATATTCATCATGTGAAACAATTATTACGTTATTGCTAATTAATAAAATACTTATTAATTGGTTGTTTCCAAATTGACCCGAGTTATGAGGCCTCGATCTGTCGTATTAGCCTGCGGTCTCAGGCCACTACGACAGACCTCGGCCAATATGGAAACAACCAATTAATAACATATACTCTGACGTTGACTAGCGCAGCATATAATCTAGGTCATGTGGTTATTATATTCTCACAAATTTGTGATTTAATAGATGGGAAATTCCGCACATTTCTGTGATAGGGGTCATAGGTGAAGTAACCTGTTGGTGAGGTTAACAATTTTATGAGGAACCTGTTATCAAAAGTGTGGGGAAATGTTATCTAGATAATTAATTAGTGTTTGCGTTTCAAGTCATCATGTAAAGACAGTCTGCAGATAATAACATATAAAACATTTGAAAATCGGTCTTTGTTTAAACACCACATTTAGTCATAGTTTATTTTGCACATTTGACTTCATTTCCCTAGTTCTTATTGGAACAAGTTTATACTTCGCTAAAGTAAAGGGTGTTGTAAGGTGGTTACCCATTTCCACACACCCCACACAGATCCAAAACGGACACGTCCAGATGGGGTCAAATAGGAGA
The DNA here is from genome assembly GCA_032622095.1 of Siphonodentalium dalli. Lineage (NCBI taxonomy): Eukaryota > Metazoa > Mollusca > Scaphopoda > Gadilida > Siphonodentaliidae > Siphonodentalium > Siphonodentalium dalli. Next base: position 112,009,850 of record CP136062.1, on the reverse strand, counting down.
GCTATATATATTGATGATAACCTAAAATCTTCATTCTAAAGCGATATGGGTGATCTCTTGACAAATCTTTTGAGTCGTTACATGATGCATGGGTGAATTTTCATGTGGGTTTAATATCATTGCTATAGTTTCTGCCTATTATTTTTCTAATAACAATGTAGACTGACAGGAATTGCCAACATGGGAATCACTCTGAAAACTAAAGAGCATAAGTTACACCAAGATGCGTGAGGCGGAAAAGAACTTGTGGACATACTTTGGTCTGACGCAACATCAAATCACTTTTGGTTGATTAATTTGTTTTGGTCTGGCCTAAACTGATATAGTGGATTGTCAATTACCAGAGTACTGATTAGTGCTCATTCACTTATCAGTAATCACAGTAATCTGCGACATGTTTATACTTCACACATATATGTATACAGATCTACACCAATGTAAAAACACCCTAAGACATAAGATAATTGTTTGAATATTTTTCATAAAACTTTCCTTTATCTACATAGTCTGAACACCAGATACTGGAACTGACACACAGTCACTGGTGATTGCGCTGGGGATGGAGTGGATGAGGCATGTAGTTCTCTCAACATCCTCCGAGGCCCCATCTTGAAACCAAGTTCAACCATATCTTCTTCAGTTAGTCTTCTGAATCTTTCTAAATCTAGTTCTTCGTCTGTTGGGAAAGAAAGGATATATACAGTACATTTCTATCATATTCAATTAACATGGCAACTTTCTTTAATAGTGAGCTTGGGGTACACGCTCAAAGGCAATGGGTACAAGTAAATATGTGAAGTTTGCCATTTGACTATCTTCAATACAGCGCATGAAGTTAACACCGATTCCAACTGTTTCGAAACATTTAAAAGTTGACTACTCAAGAGGTATTTTTCACTGAAATTATTTTAGTCATAACAAGATAGAAGATTTTAAATTGTATGAGTATGGCATAATATATTGGCACACATCATTGTATAATGAAATAATCAATGGATACCAAATTATTTCATGCGTTTTAGATCAAAGTATGAACTTACTTTTTATCTCTGTTGTATGCTGGTGACATTTAAATTAATTGATACAATCCGTATATGGTATTTCTCTCTTAGATTACAGAAGCACCAAGAAAATCCCAGCATAATTATGTACATTTACATGTAAATATATATTTTTTGGGCAATTTATTTACAAATGGCTTACCTCTGATTTTCTGCTTGATACCATCATCCATTGAAGGGATAATTGTAGTGATCATGTTAATCAATTGGTCGCTGGGTCCGGGTTGAACCTCATTTTGAGGTGATGATACCTTTAATGGTATTTCCTCTTGAGAAGACCTGAAGTGGTTGAATATGTATTTATTTTGATGTTTCATCACACCTGGTAGGTTAAAAGAACTACATGTATATATTTTCAACTGGATACCCCTCCCCCTTAAAATTGGATTGACAGACCACAAATCAGATCACAATTTTGACTATATTAGACAAATATGTTATTGTTAGCCTAAAACACGAGGTTGCATTGGCGGTGCTGGCATACATGTACAATGTGTTGATGTTCAACCTTCTAAGAGATGCAATTCTTAGCATTGCTTAGCATTCAACTGCTTAGAAATGTCATTTGATTCCTTCCATGACTGGAGTTTCCTGAAATTTTGCGAAAACCCTGTGCCAATGCATTCTCCAATATATGTGAGTCATCCATTGGGCACCTCGTATATATAAGACTAACAATATCTACATTGACCTTGTAAGCAAGTGCATTCTCTTATATATGCAATTCTCCCAATGGGAGACTCACAAATAAGAGAATGCACTGGTACGGGATATTTAATGCTGCACAAGCGCAGATCCCGTCATGAAAGGGTTACAGACTAAAGACCATGTTCCTTAATACTTTATTACCATTCGAATGCCAAGAGATGTCATTTGACAGTGACTAGTAACGGTCATGTTCCTTTGAGCATTCATATAGCATTTGAATGCCAGTCCTTAGTACTTTTTTCTTGCTTAGCATACACATGATAAGTATTCCTTAACATTCGAATGGTGAGGATATGCCACATGTCATGCAATGCCAAATTATACGACTATTTTTACTTTAACTATAATTGGATCTACAATCTGAACCTAGTACATGACCCGCACATGGCACTCACTATATGAAAGCTCCAGTAATTCGAATTCATTAATTTAACATGGACAAGATACATGTCTATTTCAGATTACGTGCCATACTCAATGCTTACGAATCAGTCTCTATGGACATTCACTGAGGGGATTGGGGGATGTCTGAGAACAAAGATCAACTGTAACTGCTCATGACTGCATGTTAGAGATGGTCTTGGTAGAACACATCACTTTGCAAAATCTGTCCATTGCCAGCAAACAGTGGGTTTGAAAAGTGTTTTTTTGTTTTTGTCCCATACATCAGCTGGAGAACCACTCATGGACCTTTGTGATAATATATCAGTCCTGGAATAAATTCCAAGTCTGTTATCTGCATGCTATTAAATTGTGTTATAATAATTTCATTTAGCAAATTTTGAAATCAGTCATGATTGTCACGGTGAACCTCGACATCAAATTTCAATTAGATCCTACAACCATTCTATTTGGTTGAGATATATGCACAGATGGACCCCAAATTTTTAGTTAAATACTCAATGGATGGATGGACATATGGACAGATAAATGGACAGATAGACCAAGAGCCCATTTATATATCCCTGAAAAAAAGCTAATCTGGTGTGTACTTTACCTGGCAACACATGTACTTCAGATTTCACTCTCTGAAAATTGCTCACATTACAATAAGCAAATTAAAAAGCACACACATATAATATTGATAGTAAACGAATAGCAATATAGTTTGTACAAAATAACGAAAGGATTATTAGTCCAGTGCATTTATGAGAAAAAAGTGCCAAACCTCAAACTAATTGCAACACAATGTTTCTTAGCAGGATTATGTCTATTAACCAATTATAACCAATTATAAAAAAAAACATACTAAAAATCCAAAAGGATCAAGAAAGGCGAAATTGGTAAATTTTGTGACATAAATTGTTAAAATTTGGTAAAAGACTCAATTTATAGCTTTTCAAGGATGTTTATAAAAAACTTCATTTCACATGTCCTTCCATTTATATATCCATTTTGTTGAGTACACAATCATGATTACAGAACAGAAAACATTTTCTAGATACGTTGATTATTTTTTAGTAACGTGTCTCCAAAATTGGGAGTTTGCCTAATTTTGCAGTCTCAATTTCCAAGAATTGGCTAAAATCCAAATTTTATGGTCTAGTATTTCCAAAACTAGAGGAAAATGAAGGTATATCTTGCTATTTTCTTCACTACATGTATATTGTGCACACAAAAATTATCACTTCGTGCATTTATGATCGAGAAGACAAAAATATTTTTAAACAAGATGTGTGTTCCATTGAATTTGTCTTGTGACACAGAACTGGTGTGATGAAATACCTTATTTGAGGTCATACATCTGACCGTTAGTGTTGGAAAAAATAGGATTACATTGGTTATTCCAATAAACAGTCACTGGTTTTCACATATTTTTCAAGAAACAGACTCCAAATTTGAGCATTCGTAAGGTAGGTGAACTCACAAAAGGCTATGATATTGTCACCATATTCTAGTCATTGGAGACAAAGTGTTTTTTTATTCCAGTTTGTGCAGGTTATTCTTGCACAATTAAAAGTTTAGTACTTTAGTGGAGGTTTATTTAGAAATTTATGAGCATGTTTTATAGAACCCAGAAATAATGATTCAGCATTTTGCCATCGAGTTGCAACAAAAAGGATCGTAGCTCTAAATATGAACATCACAATAGGAAGCAGTATACTCTGTATCACAGAATAATGATTGTAGGAGCTGGTGATGGTAAAGTTTTATGTATCAAGATGTTTTTTGAAATTTTGTCAATATGGTTTCCCCTACGCCAATTTTCAGATATTTAAATTTCGCGTCAGTTTCCAGAAAAGTGAGTGAAATTCAGTGACATTCATAAAAATATCCAATATAAGGCAATTATTTCAACACTAAAGTGTTTTAAGGGGAAAGTTCAAATAATTTTACACATTAAACGAACATTGTTTTTTATTGTTTATACACATTTATACCTTTGAAATTGGAAAAAAAAATGCCCAAAATGGCATTTTTATAAAAGAGTCCATTCTCAGGTTCATAATCTGATTTTCTACACCATGATTTTGGAAATTCCTTCACAGTGTGTTTAACCATGTATACTTAAAGACATATTATGGACTTGCTCGGGTGCGTGAAATTGATAAGTTAGTACTCAGGCGCTATGCCAACTTGGGGAATGTAGCATTCTACTAACATCGCTGAAAATTTCAACCATACCACTGAAACCACTCCATAGAAAACATCGTCTGAACTACACCCAATTGTAAATATTTACGCCTCGATTCGGGATGCAACTAAAAGTGATAATCTAACACAAATGATTTCACCATCGAGAGTTATTGCATTTAATTAATATATAAGAATGACTGTAATGTTCATTTGGATTAAATATAACTACATGTACTTTGAGCAAGATTATTCTCGATTTATATTTGATCGCCCTACCGGAGCATTTCACATCACTTTAAGTGATTATGAGTCCATACACACATTCTGTTAAAGAATATTTTTGTCCTCTCTATCATAGATGCATAAAGAAATCATATTTTCTGCTCAACCAAGAGAGGAAATGACTAAAACAACAAGAAATCTCTTTATTTGTCTTTAGTTTTTAAAATACACGCACATAAAAAATGGATTTTAACTTATTTTGAGAAATTGAGGCTCCGGAATTAGATAAACTCCATAATTTGGAGGCACATAACTCAAAAACTACTCAACATATCTGGGAAACGTTTTCTGTTCTGTAATCAGAGTTGTGTACACTACAAATTGGAAGGCCTCATGAAACAAATATTTTTATAAACATTCTTGAAAAGCCATAAATTGAGTATTTTATCAAATTTTGACAAATTTATTTCTCAAAATTCATAAATTTTGCCTTTCTTGATTCCTTTTGATTTTAGTTGTTTGTGGTGGGTTAAAGTACTTAATCCCACTAAGAAACTCTGTGTTGCAATAAGTTTGAGGTGAAACGATAAATGCACTGAACTAGATTGAGAACATTCAAAATTCCATACAAAGTTCATACTGGTGTACCGGTGGTACGACTGCATTAAGTACTGGCTCACCACCTTGTTAAACAGGTCACTTAAAGGTACTCAATCCGATCAGATGACCCCCATATCATCAAGAAACAACAACATATCTTCAAAATATGCTTTAGTTATCATAATCGATTAATTACAACAAAATAATGATGTCAACTGTGGTATAACATTTCCCAATGCATGTTATTTATCAACATGTTGTTCAACGAAATCTGGCCGTATTATCACATGATTATGACAAAATTTGACCATATTTTTGAGTTATCCATCTCCATCCGCAATTTGGTCAGTTTTAAGTCTTTTTTTCAGGCCATAACAAACTACACATCTCGAGAAATAAGAATTTTCAAAAATCGATATCTGATCATTCTGACCTTTGATGGATGGGTTCCTCGACTCGAATGAAATATTGTTTACCCTGAAGCAAAAGAAATAATAATTTGGGAGTGTTAAATCGGATTTCTGAGCGGATTGTGCATCCTTAATAAGAGCACTGCTGTTCATAAATCTATATTTATAAGCGCTCCAATTGTGAAGTATTTATACTGAAAACCATCAGTTAAAAGTGTACTAAATCCGGCCATTTTTGGGACATTCTCATAAAATCATTTTCATTATAATTACCCTGTTGTTTGCATTGTTTATAGAGCACATGTGGTCGAAAAATTAGACATACCCATTATTTCCCTGCTGGATCGCTACACAAAAAAACAGATATATCTCGCCACTACAGTAGCCACGTTAAACTTATGAGGTATATCTAGGTTAATTCAACCCCCCCCCCCACATTACTGTTGCAACCGCTACAGCCCTAAATTGAAAAACAATGGGATGTGATACACATGTATGGGTAAATCATGCTTCTTTTCTACCTCTTAAACATCTAAGTCAAAATGTGGATTCAAAGCACTGCTGCAACTGCTACACCACTGCATTGAAAACAAATGTGGCACAATATGGGTGAAACATGCTTCATTTCTACCTATTAAAAAACAAAAAGTGGATTCAAACTCCCCCAAAGCATTGATGCAACCGCTACATTGAAATATTGTTTTACCAATATCAAAACACATTTTTTTCTCAATGCAGCACTGTAGCAGTGCTTTGGGGGGTTTTGAATCCACTTTTTGACTGAGATTTTTAATAAGTAGAAATGAAGCATGTTTTACAAATATCATGTCCCATTTTTTTCCAATGCAGCGCTGATGCGGCTGCAGCAGTGCTTTTGGGGGTTTTGAATCCACTTTTTGACTTAATATTTTTTTGTATTAATAACTTGCAGAAAATATTAGATTGAATCTTCGGCTGTAAAAATGGCCAGATTTATAGTACAGTGACACTTTAAAGATGCCCAATCTGATTCGAGGGTATCCCTACTGGTACAGTATGGTAATGTACAGGTTACAACAATATTTTGTGAGACCTGATTTATCAGAATGGGTAAAGTATCAAGAAATACTCCCAAAAAAACTGTTAAAGTTGGTTAGATACTTGTCACCTCTATCACAGATAATATTTCTTTTTTTTGTAAATAGGTTTATATTTTGTTATCTCCCCCCACCCCAAATTCTTACTCTAATCAATTTTGCTCATATAAAGTTAATTTCTCGCCATTTCATGACTATATAAAGCAAATTAAGCAATAAAATCATACGTTTATTTTTTGTCATATGTAGGCGCTGGGTGGGGGGGGGGGAAGATACTCAGGCCTGGGTATCTCCCCCCCCCACCCCAAATTCTTACTCTAATCAAATTTTGCTCATATAAAGTTAATTTCTCGCCATTTCATAACTATATAAAGCAAATTAAGCAATAAAATCATACGTTTAATTTTTGTCATATGTAGCCGCTGGGTGGGGGGGAAAGATACTCAGGCCTGGATATTTCCCCTCCCTCCCACCCCAAATTCTTACTCTATTAAATTGTTCTCATATAAAGTTAATTTCTCGCCATTTCATGACAATATAAAGCAAAATAAACGATAAAATCGTAAGGTAATATTTTGACATATTTATGCTATTGGGTTGTGTGAGGGGTTAAGTTAAACTTCAAAATAAAAAAAAAATTAATTTTTTTTTTTAATAGTTTTCTCGGCATTTCTTACCATAATAATATATAATAAGTGAGGGAAAAAAAATATATCAGTGGGGGGGAAGATACCCAGGGCGGGGGGGAAGATACCCAGGGGGGGGAGATAAACTGTTACACCGGTACTATATTATTATAAACAGGTACAAACATATTTTTATTCTCCATTGTTATCATACGTTTATTCTTAACAATATAGACTCAATTTTCACCGTAATTTGACAAAATCAGAGTTTGTTTTACTTTGGGAAATTACCCATCCGAACTCAGATTCATCATTCTTTGTCAGAAATATCAATGGCTTTCCTTTGCAATTCAAACTGCCTTGCAAAAGATAGTACATTTTTTTATTTGGAAACTTGAATCTTACTTGATAACAGGGACCGATGAATAGGAGTGGGAATCCTTAGGGCCTCCATGCAAAACAAGATGTGCAAACAATATTAAAATGGTCTATTTGAAAATTTTTATCCATATATTCTTGGCTTAGTCATGGTTAATTAAGTTTATGTTTAGAGTCATCCAGGATTCTGAGAAAATCTTAATTAAATGCGAAATGAGGTGAATTTTTATTATTAATTAGTCTCGATATGGAGTCGATAGGTTTCTTATTATAGAACTTTATTTTGTACTACATGTGAATATACATTATAATGATACTCTTGGACTCCAAATAAACATACGGGCGGAATAGGGGTACAAGGGGGGAGGTTAACATATTTTGTTAGCGCTATAAGGTCCAATATAATCTGTGTTAGCCTTTGTCTTATTCTTCATAATCATTATACATCAAATTGAAGTGTTTTTATATGAAAATCAGTCATTTGGAATCAAGTGAAAACAATTATAGGGACCAAAATAAGTCGCATACAAGCTGATACAATGGGGGTTTTTACTGGTAATTTAACTCTTTCGTGATCAGAGCTGCGCTGGTGCAGCATTAAAGAGCATGTGCCAGTGCACTCTCTTATATGCAAGTCTCCAATAAGGAGTCTCACATATTTATGAAAATGCACTGGCTTTAAAATTTCAAGGTATTTTTAGACCAATGCATTCTCTTATGCGAGGCGCCCTATGGTATAAGAGAATGTATTGACATAAGCTTTAGTCATCAAAGGGTTAATAAGTGTACCCGTGTGTTTATTTGAGTCATAAGAGTAATATAACATTTATATTAATACCAATCTTTATTATATTCATTTTACTAGCATGTGAATGAAGCATCTGTCAAGGGACTATCAGTAAATGTTCCTATCTGAATTTTAACAAGGGACAATCTTCGGAATTGTGCTGATAATTAATCAAATTCATTATTATTTTCTGCCAAAAAAGGAAATGTGGTAATTGATGCTAAAAATAAAATTAATAAACCATGACCGTACCTTACTCATATTTGAATTTGTGCAATACTCTCACCTGCGTAATAATAATAGTGATACTGAATAATAGTGGTTGGCTGGATTATTTACTTAAACTAACAAGTGATGGCATTTTCGCTCTTTGACTCCCTTCCAAATAATAGTGATTATGGGATTTTTCTTTGAGAATGAATATTCATGTCATCTCTATTATTACTAGTAGCCAGGTGAGAGTGCTAATTTACAAGTACTAGTATAAAACTAGAGAAAAATAGTATGATTCCCAAGTTATTTAGCGAACTCAACACTGAAATCACTGGAAATAAGTTGTAGGTATTCATAATTACTCAACAATAACGGTCAGACGCACATTTTGTAAAACTTTTCTGGAATTCAAAATGGATTTTCCCATAATCGGTCAAATTGTTTTGGGAGAAATTTGGTACAAGAGATTATTTTGACACAATATTTAAGAACCATCAACCAGTAGAAAACTATATTAAACTCATTTACTTAAAATGTCACTGTTTTCAGGTACCAAGATATCAAAACAGATTGTTTTCAAAAGTGCATAGATCATAATATCCATAAGATCATGAGAAGAGACTTAATTATTCTTGATACATGAAATTTGATGATTACTTTCATTTAGAAAGGCAACGACCCATAAATAATTATCTATAGTTGAGAATTTTCCTGTCATACCTAATCGATGCATGATTAGTTGTGGGTCATGGGTTCATAGCAAATTTAAAGCTGACACAAGATCTCTTAACACTGTGGCTGAATTCTAGTTGATTGTTCCCTGCTTGAGTGGACCACACTGCATATCAACATTTGTGACTGCTGTATGCTTCATTATATTATATACTAGCAGGTTAGCCCGCCACTGGTGGCATTGGTCCGAAACATTACATTTTTTTGGCTTTTCAATGAGTTAATTGTGCCTTTTTAATCAAGAGAAACTATGGTACCTGTCCCTAAAAGATTTAAGGTACATCGGGCGGAAAGAACTGACCCGATGAAGAATTGTTTAATCAAGAGGAATTGATACCCGTCCCTAAAAGAGGTATGCCAACGATGTCGTTGTTCAAGAGGAATTGATACCCGTCCCTAAAAGAGGTATGCCAACGATGTCGTTGTTGTTGGCATTCACGGCTTGGGGCCACCCGAAAATTCTAACATTGCCGTAAAGAGAAAATAGCATGGCTTGAGGCAATGGAAGTTCCGTCAGATTCTGGGACGTATCACAGTGCCTCGTATTTACAAAATTTTAGCAGCCATATAAGCTGCGTGAGTTAGCACGAATTGAGGGGTGTAAGTTTATAGCTTTAAAATCTGAATGTATCGAAATAGACTAAGATTTTCAGCCGTAACAAGAAATGTATATATCAGAAAATGTAAATTCTATGTTTTGGAAGGTATTAGCAAGTTTTGGCTCAACGGGTTTAGCAGTTTGAAGTAAATATGGATATAAAAATATACAGATATAAAAAAATGTATAGTTACGCATCTTGGATCGCGAGCGAATCAATAGCGAAACCCATCGTATCGAAACGAATGTCGCACTATAAGGGTCAAGGAGTGCTCAAAATGCGACGTCGACGATCCCCGTGTGTTTTTACACTTATATACGAAATTTGAGCTCGATCCGACCAGCCGTTTTCGATTCTATGAAGTACACACACACACACACATATATACGGAAGTCTCAAAATATATAGGAGACTAGCAGGTTAGCCCGCCACCGGCGGCTTGTCCGAAACATGACATTTTTATATATATTTTTTTAATTTTTAGCTCCACGCGTTTCAATAAGAAAAATTTGTACCCGGTAGCTCCACCAGTTTCCGAGATCTGGTCTGCGCATGCAAATTTGTACCCGGCGCAAGATACATTCACATGCAAAATTTCAAGTCGATAGCTCCACCCGTTTCCGAGATCTCGTCTGCACATGCGCTGCACGGGCGTCGCACGGGCTCGGCGACCCGATAAAATTTGTACCCGGCGCAAGATACATTCACATAGCAAATTTCAAGTCGATAGCTCCACCCGTTTCCGAGATCTCGTCTGCGCATGCGCTGCACGGGCGCCGCACGGGCTCGGCGACCCGATAAAATTTGTACCCGGCGCAAGATACATTCACATAGCAAATTTCAAGTCGATAGCTCCACCCGTTTCCGAGATCTCGTCTGCGCATGCGCTGCACGGGCGTCGCACGGGCTCGCCAATACGACAACGACCACCGCCTGGTCAAACTACACACACGTACCAAGTTTCGTCCGGATCGGTCGAGAATCGTAGATTTGTATGAAGTACAACACACACACAAACATAAATATATAAGAGAGATATGTAAATTAGATAGATTGTATTAAAATATATAGGAGAGATATGTAAATGATCTACACACCATTACTGGTGTTTGTCAAAATTTAGTGGGGTATATCAATACTCATTCACGATCATACCATTGAGGTCCGGAGGGTGTGGGCTATCTCTCGAATACAAGGAGTTCTCAAAATATATAGAAGAGACTACATGTAGCTGATGTGCCAGACTTCGTCCAGGTTATTTAGGGATTTCTTTGTGATTGCCTCCATCAGGAGAAAGATAAATATATTTGTTCGGATCGGTCGAGGTCCAGAAGCATGCCTATATGAGCGAGGTCAAGGACACGGTCACACGTGATATTGCAGAACCTATGTTGTTCCCGGGATCAAAGTAGGCCTAATACCAAATTTGAGTCGGATCGGTCGAGGTCGAGAAACATGCCTATATATGAGCGTATATGAGTGAGGTCAAGGACACAGTTGCATGTGAAATTGGACCCGCCCATATTGTTCCCCGGATCAAAGTAGGCCTACATACCAATTAGAAAAAACTGATTGGTCGAGCAGTTTTCCAGTCTCATACATACACACACATGCACAGGCAGACAGAAGTTCCAAAATATATAATAGCTGGGGGGGGGGGGGGGGGTATGATGCTATATTATGCAATTAAAAAAATTACTCAACATTATGGTACAAATGGAGCCTCCTCTCATAGAACCAAGACAAAAAGCTATTTTGTGATTGGAGAGACGTGTAAAATTTATTAATTATTCTAGCAGTTCTTGGTACCGAAAATGGACAGAAAAGAAAATAATATTTTCAACCTCAAATGAGTTACAATCCATTGTTTTTGTTGTATCTTAATCATTTCTCAGTTTCTATATACAACAAAGATGATAATATGTGACCCACAATATCAAAACCAGTCGTAAGTTGGGTTTGCTAACACTGAGTAAATACTTAAATTATAATAGAAATGCGAAAGATTATGATTTTGGTTTTAGACAAAGTTGTATATACAAGTAGTTCTACTCTGTCTACATAGAGCAGCATAAAGTGAAGTTTGTGTCCATTTTTGCAGTTCTGTAATTTGGACATATATTGGTGTATATTTATTCAGAATTTTAACTAATTTGATTGTCTTTAAATGGGATTATCTCTGAAATCGGTTCATGATGACACTAACATTCAAAATCCTATTGCTTTGGACCACAACAAGGTATCCCCTTATTAAAGTGTGTGACCTATGTAAAGCTTTTTTCATACTCTATAGCATGCAATACATAACTCAAATAAAATATTTTTCGACTTACGACTGGTTTTAATATGACGGGTCACATATGTGAAATTCTTGAATTTTTGTCAGAAAGATCCAGAGATATTCTTTGTTGAAAAATCTGTTGTAATTTTTGGCCGGATCTATGCAAAACATGCGCCCCTTAATTTATTCATCTACAATGTGATACTTCAGTCTAACAAATAATCTACATTCATTTGTTTTAACAATGTCAAGTGGTTGGTAATCAAGAAAGTGTTTAACTGAAATCAGGATCATACTGTTGTTTGATGAGTCTACAACTTCATATGCATTCAAATGATTGTTATACTCAGCAGTTTCAAGGATGTGTAGTGTAGCAAACCAATTTCCTTCCATATCTGATTTTATGGAATCAATTATTCTGCCAAATATTGGCAACTCATTGTCAAATTTGATAACCACACCACAGTTGCGTCGATTCAATATTGTATGCCTGGGAAACGAAATCTGTCATTTGAATGTTGAGACTATTACAAATTAATTCAGCATTAGCCAGAGAGTCTGCCATTATTGCATTTATATTTCCAGGATGATAGTATTCTTTAATGTGCTGACCAGCCATTTGGAGATGAACAGCTGCATATTCAAAATGTCTTTGAAATTACAAACAATGTGGGCACTCCTTTTGAAGAAACTATTTTTTAACTCATACCTCATGCACCATGAGTTAATAAGAGGTCCGGTTTTCCGGATAATATTGGGGAAAGTGCACAATGAAGTGATGCTTTTGGAATCAAGTATTTGTTTGGAAATAGTTCAGCAAATAAGCTATGATGCTCAACTATCAAATATGTAAGATATACTAACATGCCCTCAGTGAATGACTGTGCAAAACAAATGTCAACGAGCTCCGAACGTTTGAGCAGTAATTCCCAATACTTGTTGTCATAATCAACATAACCACCAACCATTAGAGGCAGAAATCGAAGCAGATTCCATGTTTGTGTGGCAGTTTGACCAGTTAGACGTGTGTTTTCTGCTAATTTGTTGATTTCACATGGTTTTTTTTTTTAAACCAATAATGAGTTTAGTGAAGAAATCATTGATTTGACTATTTAATGTCTCCAAAGAAAAATATGCCTCAATATTTATAAGTCTTGGCAGTATCATACCCAGTTCCAATGGCACAATCCCCTCCAAAAGTGTATGCATTGCATCATTGGTATGGTTCTCCATAATGTGGAAATGTTTCATTTTAATTAACTCACTCTCGTTTAACTCCTTTCTCATGCCTCCCATTCTGAATTGCCTCACTCGATCACATCCTTGGCATACAGGTCTATATTTCTCAATACGAATTCCTCTTCCAAGAATTTGGTTTGAATTTCTTCGCGACTCGCATAACACAACACACAAAATTAATCTGCACTGAAACACTCAATAAACCCAAAGATAGAGTTTAAACCAAGATTGTCACACGTGACCTGACATATTGCACCTTTTATTCTCGAATCATTCACGTAGACACCAAGCTCTTCCAGTACTTCTTCGAAGAACAATTCGCTCGAGTATTCGATTGAAACCATACTTCTTCAAATCAAGGGAATGGAATAGAGCTACTAGATGAACATTTCCAAACGATGAGTTGAATTTGGGAGGTAGGTTTTTTATCACAAAGTATATAACACCAATTTTGTGGATTCACTGTTTACCTCTAAGAGGGTTTGAGGTACCCATTTCATCAAAAAACGGTTGAAGCATGAGTGAGTTTCCATTACTGAAGAATTCATTATTTTGATACTTTGTACCATCACAGAAATCTTTTATCATCTCAGTTTGCGAACGTTGGTTTAAATTTACACATGCAAGGAAAACTGGGTTCTTCAGTAAAGCTTCAAGCGTCTTGATGATTGGAACATACCAAAATGAATCAGGGGTCATAACTGGCTTCATACTGCTCGATTTTTTGTCCCATTTATTCTCAAAACGTGTTCCAAGAAAACAGCTCTCAGGTTTCACAAAATTTGAATTCTCACTAAATAACTTCTGCTGCTTGTATTCACTGTCAAGAAAAATTAATGGATATTTCAGGCATTCTAATTATTCCGTATTAGGGCTTGATTCAATGACATTTTCCACTGTAATGTTTATCATTCTGTTGCATGCTTTTATAATTTCCGGAATTATATAATATGGCACGGAACTGTTTGCTCTCAGACGAGATGTTAATGAAATTCATTCGCCGCGTATGTTTTGGGTACATTGTTCAAGAACCGACTCCCTGTTTATGTCAGAATGAACGGGGTTCACATCACTCTCTGAAAGAGAATTTACTACATCTTCGGTGTTTATGTTTGGTGTCGATATATCTGCTGCTGATAAATCAGCTAGATGGAATGATTTTATATGCCTGATGAGATTTGAAACATTCACGAATGTCCTGCTGCATATGTCCTGCCTGCATTCTATAGGGTATTTAAGCTCGCCAGAAAATTGATGGAGGTTAAGATGATTTTTCAGAGATTTTAATAATGAAAACTCTTTCCGGCATATGAAGCATGTTATCATTTTTGCTATACTCGATTTATCCAGTAAATTCTTTGAAATAACCTGAAAATTACAATAAAATAATTAGTTTGCTCTCATTTATGTGTATTTATTCATTTAGAGTCCTAAAAAAAATAATAGCTTTGGTTTCGTTAACCCGACCGACCCTATTCTGAACCACGACCCTACACATTTTATTGTAAATTTGGAAAACTTGTTTCTTTTTAAGTTTAAGTCTAATATTATACAAACATCGTATGAGAAGTTAAAGATTGTTGTGCATTACATATAGACTCTTTCAAATGGGGTCATGTAGTTCAATTAATATAGTTGATTGTAATGAGGTAAACTTGGAACATGTACTAGTATGGTACTTGAATTACTTTGTCAGTAGATGTCGCCTTACTAGTATTTAACTTTTATTGAGATAATTTAAAGATTTTGGTCATGGCAGGGTTTTCGCTAGGCCGGTAAGTAGACTGGTTAAAAAAAAATTCTTAAATTGCGACAAGACCAAACAAAAAGATTGTGTGTTTCATCTAATGAAGTGAAATAATTAATGTAGCTAGGTAAATTAGATAGGTAGGGAAATGCTTTTTCATTTTCTTTTATACAGCTGCAGAAAATTTAATATTGAACTACCTCGACCCCATTTGTGGGGAACGTATTACTTGAACAACACCGTGGAAATTTACATTAAGATTGAATAAAAGATCAAACTTGCTTTAAATATGCTTATGTGTTTAATTTTGTTATTCACATACCGTATTTTCATCATTTTGTGAAATTTTTACCCATTATACTGGTATTTTTATTGTGACGACTACATCCCATTGTCTGGATGTAGCCAGTACATGTACACCCAACATACAGTAATGCCCTAATTAATCGACTCCATAACCACAGCAGAATTATGAGTAATTTTTCAGGATTTAGTCGGAAATATGGCTTGTTGCCATTCATCAGAAAGCCATATTTCCGACTGAATCCTGAAAAATTACCCATAATTCTGCTGTGGTTATGGAGTCGATTTATTAGGGCATTACTGTAGCATGCATCAGTTGGCTGCAGAATGAAAAATATAAGTATAAGACTTAGAAATTATCTTTTACATTTCTTTTATTGGTAATTGACATGTACGGAAATACAGTATTTTTTGTGCCCTGAACAGCGAATTGAAACCCTAAAGGCATTTTTGAGGAAACGTTGACAGTCAGCAGGGTCATAACCAGGCCCGTTTTCATACCGTTTACCGGTTTGGGCCCAAAACACCATGCAAGGCACCCAAATAAAAAAATGAAAACAAATTTGTGTAAACATTACTGTTACAGTGACATTTATATTTGTACTTAATATGCGAACAGTGATGTTTGTTGACAAACCACTGTAATAGTTTTACAAAACAATGATTTCAACACACAAAACTTTGTATATTGAGACCTGTCAATAATTAATATCACAACAAAGTTTATCTATTTCTCCATGTTCTTCTTGTTGTTGATGTTTTTACAGACTTTTATAATGTTTGCATATTTACCCACTGCGAGTGCTTTGGGTCCCTTTTATTAGTGTTTAGACGATTGAGTTGCATTGGTCTGTTG
This sequence comes from Siphonodentalium dalli, assembly GCA_032622095.1. Taxonomy (NCBI): domain Eukaryota; kingdom Metazoa; phylum Mollusca; class Scaphopoda; order Gadilida; family Siphonodentaliidae; genus Siphonodentalium; species Siphonodentalium dalli. The sequence goes on along the minus strand of CP136062.1, from coordinate 111,993,435 downwards.
TGTTGGTTTCATTGAACTGTTTACACAGAGCGTCATATAGTCCAGTGAATTTATGAGAACAAATGCCAAACCCGGAACTAATTGCAACAAAATTTTTGTTTGATGGAATAAGTACATAAACCCTCCATAAACAACATACTAAAAATCAGAAAAAGGGAATTGGTGAATTTTGTGAAATAAATTTGTGGAAATTTTGTCAAATCATCAATTTATGGATTTTCATGGATGTATATAAAAACAATCAAATTCACAAATCCTACAAATAGCATGTGTATTGTGTTGACCTCAATTTCCTGAACCCAGTACTGAAAACCAATCCCATATTCATTAAGTATTTTTTGAGTTGTGTGCCTTCAAAAACACGTGTTTACCTGATTTCGGCCCATTTTCGGGGCCTCAATTTCGTAGAATGAGCCAAAATGCCTTATTTATGCTTAATTATTAAAAAAAAAACTAGAGCAAACTGAAGGGCTTTTTCAGTGTTTTAGTAATTTCCTTACTAGACTAAACACAAACAATTATTAATATGTGCATCTATAATTAAAAAGAAGATTATATTCTCAAACAAAATGTGTGTTCCATTGTATGGACTTTGCCTCTGACACAGAACTTGTATGATGAAATGCAATATTTGAGGTCATGTAACTCAATAATTTGATATCCATATGCCATGCTTTTCTTATATCCTTTTAAGTATGTTAGATTGAACAAATTGTAAAGGTATTAACAGAAAATTATTTAAGAAAATCAACTTATGGCCCTTTGAATACTTAGTCTTAGCTTGTTTCCAAAGATGCCATTTTGAGGCATTTTCGTCCATTCTAAAAGGTTTTGGGCTATAAACACAAAAAACAATGGGTGTTTTAATGTGTAAAATTATTTGAACTTTCCTCCACCACATGTTAGTGTTATAAAAATAGCCTTACATTGGTTATGCCATCGTACTAGTATGTCACTTGATTTCTTTCATTTTTCAGGAAACTGACTCCAAATGTTAACGTTGGTATAGGGGTAGGTAAAATCATAAAATGCAATCTTATCACCAAATTACAGCTGTTTCAGACACAATGGTGTTTTCTTCCAGTTTGTGTACATTCCTGTTGCATTATAAAACTGCTTAACACGTTATTGGACGTTGATTTAGAATATTATGGCCATGTTGTTTAAAAACAATCCCAATTTGACATTTCACTCCCAAATTAGGACAAAATATAATATAGCTCCGTCAATAAACATAAACAGTGGAAATATTCAATTACGTATGAAAGAACAATGTATGCAGAAGCCGTTAGTATAAATTTTTATGCTTCAAGATGCATAATTTTGAAGTTTTTGTTGAGATGGTTTCCCCTAGCACATATTTATTGTGTATGGATAGGTATTCGTCTATGCAAATGGTTTGCACAAAGCTTGAGCTCCTTAGTGGATTTTAAGGGTATGTAGACAGCCCAACACCCACAGTACACATGATAAAATCATACAGCATCCGTGCCTATGAAAACATATTTCTGAGTCACTGATCTCTCAGACTATACCCATTTTGAAAATTATTCCACATTTAACTTGACCTTAGAATATATAGAATCATTGGTTATATCATGGGTGTCGTGGGTGTTGGGCTGTCTCCATGCCCTTAAAACCCACTGAGGAGCCCAAACTTTGTGCAAACCATTTTTATAGAGGGATACATATCATACTGGGCTGGTATCAGAATGATGGGTTACAGGGCCCAATTAAAGTTAAAAATAGCAATTTGACTTTTATCAAACCCGAATAGTCCCAACCATGCACGAGCCCAAAATCGACCCCAGGTGACCAGATATGTTGATTTCCTGCCTATATTTCTAAAAGTCAAATGTGGAATAATCCAGAATGAGTACAGCCTGAGAGAACAGTGACTCCAAAATATGATTTTAAGGCACGGTTCTGTATGATTATATCATGGGTGCTGCGGGTGTTGGGTTGTCTCCAATTTTTTTTTTATTTTGATAATTTTTATCCAGCTGCAGGAATATTGAATTACCTCGACCAAAGTGACATAAAATGCCAACTTGTGTTGTTGGGAATCCGAAAGTATTACTTGATACCGTGGTTAAACAAATTATTTTTATAGTATATATATAGGAATCAACATAGTATTTGTCAAGTGGTGTTTTATTCAATATGAATATTTAAATGTTCACATGTACACATGTATGCCATATACATGTACTTGAATATGTACATGCATAAAGTTATAAGCTCATCATTTCGGTATCTGAATCATAGAAATCTTGAGTTTGTGCTGATTTCAATTTTCATAGCTTCAAAATCAATAAACATGCCGACCCAAAATTTGAAATAAGGATTATAAGCACTGTGCAGGGGGGGGCGTTCCCAAAAAAATAATAAACGTACATGCATGTTTATTTGGAGCCCAAGAGTAGGGTCGGCGGGTTAGTTTTCGGATCGGTCGATGTGCGAAAACATAGCATCTTTGTTTTTTGGTCTTGCAGGGCCCAGTTAAAAATAGCAATTTGACTATTAAAAAGCCCAAATAGTCCCCACTCTGAGCCCAAAATACATCCCAGGGTGACCAGATATGTTTTGTTGATTACCTGCCTATACTCTTGGGCTCCAAATAAACATGCATGCACCTTTATTATTGTCTTGGGTAATTTTCTCCCTGCACAGTGCTTATTTGGGTCGGCACGTTTATTAATTTTGAGGCTATAAAAATTGAAATCAGCACAAACTCTAGATTTCTAAATGTATATGACTCTGATATAAAAATGGTGAGCTTACGGGTATAACTTTATCCATGTACCTATGTATGTGTATGGCATACATGTGAACATTTAAATATTGAATAAAACACCACATGACACATACTATGTTGATTCCTATACTTGATATACTTATTCCTACATTATAAAAACACTTTGTTTAACCACCGTTAATATGTTGATGTTTTGTTCAGAGTTCACCCTGCACTATTATTTGGGTCTGCGCGTTTATTTGGAGCCGAAGAGTACTTATAAAGTCAAATGTGGAATAATTTCCATAATGAGTACAGTCCGAGATCATAATATGATATTCAGGCACGGTTCTATATGATTTATCATAGGTGGTGTGGGTTTTCAGGCCAGATTTTTGCCCATAAATCCCACCGAGGAGCCCAAACTTTTACAAGTCTTTTGTATTGATTCAGACATATCCAAAAACACTTTCAGTTCTTGCTAAACACCTACATGTATAATGTGTTACAGGGCCCAATGAAAATTAAAACTACCAATTTTACTATTAATAAGCAAATATTCCCCTCCCCTTGATCCCAAATTACCATCCAGGTGCCTATTAAGTATTTTTGTTCATTGCCTGCCTATATTCTAAAGTAAAATAATTGTGGAATTATTTTAATAATGATTATAGTCTGATAGAAAGCTGACATCAAAATATGAGTTTGTATGCATGCATGGGTGCTGTACTGTTTTATCACGGGTCCGTCTGGTGTCTGTTCATGTCGTAACTTCAACAGTTGTGCTCGGATCTCAATGAAATTTTGTATGGCTGTTCATTACTATGAGGGCATTCAATAGAGGGTTACATCGTTTTGTTCGGATTTTCCATTCTAGAGTTATTCATCTGTGTTTATCTTCAAATGTTGGATTTTTGGTCTGTCTGGTGTTTGTTCATGTCATAACTTCAACAGTTGTGCTGGGATCTCAATGAAATTTGGTATGGATGTTCACTACTATGAGGACATTAAAAATAGGGTTCCATCGTTTTGTTCTCCTTTTCCATTCTAGAGTTATTGATCTTTGTTTATCTGGAAATGTTGGTTGTTTGGTCCATCCAATGTCTGTTCAGCTCATAACTTGAACAGTAATGCTCGGATCTCAATTAAATTGTGTATGGATGTTCACCACTATGAGGACATTTAGTGGCACATTCAAATGTTTGTTTTGTTTTTATTGTTCTATAGTTACTCATCTTTGTTTATATGAAAATGCTGGTGTTTGGGTCCATCTGTCTGAGTATAGCCCTCATAAGTTATAGATATGCCCACACGAGGGGGTATGCACCGGACGACTGTCCATCTCTTGTTGTAATCTGCCAGTCATGCAGTTATGCCGATGGGATCATTGTCACAAGGCTTCGGTCACATTCGTAGACAGCTTTTTAAATCGATCACAAATGTAGCCAGCTTTTCGCCGGCGATCACATTCGTAGCCAGCTTTTCTAATTCCATGCTTTATATGGCGCGAAATATGACGTCATCGAATTCGTGACTAAAATGCCGACGTCATGCTCCAAAACTGACTTCGTTTATCAACTTATATTGGAATATAATTCGAGCATCTAACGACATTGATCGGAAACCTCAGGTTATTAGATGAACAAATATCAAATTAAAATTTATGTTGTTTTTCAATCATCAACTCAGAAAATTGAGACTAACCTAATCTTGTTCATTGAGGCTCGCATGAATATGAAAAGCTGGCTACAAATGTGATCGCCGTAAAAAAGCTGGCTACATTTGTGGTCGATTAAAAAAAGCTGGCTACGAATGTGACCGGAGCCTTGTGACAATGACCCCATCAGCTGCAGTTATAAGGTAAAAAAAATAAACAAATATGTGTTTGGGTCTCCCCACCTATCTTAAAGGTGTCTATCCTAAAATTTGTATTGGGCCTCCAGTAAATTTACATCACCTCTATACCCAGATGATGAGATTTTGTCAAATGAAATTATCAAATTAATATATTTTGACACTCTATTGGATTACACGTATTAGCAAATACAATTTCAATATCCACAGTATTTCAGAAAAATAATAAATAATAAAACATCTACCTACCTACCCTAATTCTCAGAGGTTAGGACTCCAAACATAGGTATAATTGTTTTTGCCCCAAATTATACATTGGAATGATGTATTATTCATTTGGAGAGGTGTTTTGATAACAAAAAGGTCAGAAGACATAAGATTCCCAATTTCCTTGAAAATGTTGAGATAATAAATTAAAAATAACGAAGTCCATTTGTTGAAATTATTTGATATCCTCCATTAACCATATGATGGGAGCTGCACTGGTACAGCATTAACACATTCGTGACAGGGGCTGCGCTGGTGCAGAACTAAAGACCCTGCGCCAGTGCATTCTCTTTTATTTGCAAGTGTCCTACAGGGAGCCTTGCACAAATAAGAGAATGCATTCGCTTTAATACAAGGTAAATGCAAATATTGTTAGGTCAATGCATTCTCTTAATATAAATGCAACGCATATATAAGAGAATGCATTGGCACAGGGTTGTTGCAAAATTTCAGGAAGCTCCAGTCAAGAGAGTGTTAAAGATCATGTGCCAGGGCATTCTCTTATCGCATATATATGCGAGGCTCTCTATAAGAGACTCATATATAAATAATGCGTTGGCATATGTTTTTTGCAAAACTCCTAAACACATGCCCCCACTATTTGGAATTTTTCAACTGAATTATGTCTGGATTTAATCATATTTGTGCATGTGCCTGGACTTTTTCTGCAACCCTCCACCCCTCCCGAAAGCCATAAAAAATTCAATCTATTATCTAGATGTAATGTACAATGTAATGTTTTATTATGTAATACATGTTCAATAAATAAGTTAAAGTTACATTTGTTGAAATTATTTTATCATCCTCCATTAACCATATGATGGGAGCTGCGATGCTGCAGCATTAAACCTTTCGTGACAGGAGATGCGCTGGTACAGCAATAAAGACCCTGTGCCAGTGCATTCTCTTGTATATGCAAGTGTCTCATAAGGAGCTTTGCACAAATAAGAGAATGTATTGGCTTATACGGTAAATGCAAATATTGTTAGGCCAAGCATTCTCTTAATATATATGCACGGGATATATAAGAGAATGTTCGTTGGCACAGGGTTTTTGCAAAATTTCAAGAATCTCCAGTCAAGAGAGTGTTAAAGATCACGTGCCAGTGCATTCTCTCATCTCATATATATTTTGAAGACCTCTGTCTGTTTGTATGTTTGTCTGTATGTATGTTTGTCATTTATACAAATCTACGATTCTCGACCGATCGGGACGAAACTTGGTACGTGTGTGTAGTTTGACCAGGCGGTGGACGTTGTCGTATTGGCGAGCCCGTGAGATCTCGGAAACGGGTGGAGCTATCGACTTGAAATTTGGTATGTGAATGTATCTTGCCCCGGATACGAATTTTATCGGATTGCCGAGTCCGTGCGACGCCAGCTTCGCGCATGCGCAGACGAGATCTCGGAAACGGGTGGAGCTATCGACTTGAAATTTGCTATGTGAATGTATCTTGCCCCGGATACGAATTTTATCGGGTCGCCGAGCCCGTGCGACGCCAGCTTCGCGCATGCGCAGACCAGATCTCGGAAACGGGTGGAGCTACCGACATGAAATTTGGTTTTTGAATAGCCCGGACAACGTCGGGCTCATCGGCTACTTGAAATTTGGTTTTGAATAGCCCGGATGAATAGCCCGGACAACGTCGGGCTCATCGGCTAGTCTATTATATATTTTGGGAAATCTGTGTGTGTTCGCGATGGACTCGAGAACGGCCGAGCCAATTTTGATGAAACTGGGTATGTGGAGGTACTTTCGGCCGGGGAGTGGCATAGGCCTATTAATTTACCCGTGCGACGTGACCTTGACCTTGAAATCTGGTCATTTCAAGGTCAAACGCCCGAGTATCACGGGATTTCGACGAAAATTAGTGTCTAGGGATACTTTCGTATGGGGAGTCTCATAAGCATATTCATTTGCCCGTGCGATGTGACCTTCACCTTGAAATCGGGTAAATTCAAGGTTAAATCGCGAATTTTGATGGGATTTCCACGAAATTTGATACGTAGGGTTACTTCTGTCCACTGAGTGTTTTGGACGGGTCAAATCGTGACCCCGACCTGACTTTGATCTTCAAAATGATCAATTCGAGGTCAAATCGGGTAAAACCGGATGAATTTCGAAGGGTAATTTTGTCGGGTACTTTTGTCCGGGCAGTGTTTTGGACGGGTCAAATCGTGAATTTTATTCAAGGTCAATTCGCCGAAAAGCAGAGGGGAAACAGCCCGGACGAAGTCGGGTCACCCTTCTAGTTGCATATATAAGACAATGCACTGGCTTACAAGGTCAATATTGTTCAGCATGGAAAACTCATGTATAAATAATGCTTTGGCATATGGTCTTTGCAACACTTGCAACAATGCCTCCACCCCACTATTTGGAATTTTTCAACTGAATTATGTTTGGATTCAACCAATAGGAAATATCCATATTTGTGCCTGTGTCTGGACTTTTTCTGCAACCGTCCACCCCCTCCCCCAACCGTCCACCCCCTCCATCCAATCTATTTATATCTAGACTAGCCGATGAGCCCGACGTTGTCCGGGCTATTCAAAAACCAAATTTCAATTCGATAGCTCCACCCGTTTCCGAGATCTGGTCTGCGCGAAGCTGGCGTCGCACGGGCTCGGCGACCCGATAAAATTCGTATCCGGGCAAGATACATTCACATACCAAATTTCAAGTCGATAGCTCCACCCGTTTCCGAGATCTCGTCTGTGCATGCGCGAAGCTGGCGTTGCACGGGCTCGGCGACCCGATAAAATTCGTATCCGGGGCAAGATACATTCACATAGCAAATTTCAAGTCGATAGCTTCACCCGTTTCCGAGATCTCGTCTGCGCGAAGCGGGCGCCGCACGGGCTCGACAATACGACAACGACGACCGCCTGGTCAAACCACACACACGTACCAAGTTTCGTCCCGATCGGTCGAGAATCGTAGATTTGTATAAATGAAATACAGACATACAGACAGACAGACAGAGGTCTTCAAAATATATAGGAGATGTAATGTTTATTACATAATACATGTTCAATATGAATATATCTAAATATTTTGATATTTCAAATGATGCCATTTCAGCAATAAATTTCGAGCTATTTAAAGAATGTGTGAGTAATTCCAAACTACCATGGGCCCATTGTTAATAAATATATCTATCTATCACTGTATCTGTCAGTATTATCATATAGGCTATATTCAGGCACGTTCCAACTGGGTGTGAGTACTGCAAACACAGGTAATCAATACATAACACATGAATCAATGCTATGTCATTATCATTAAACCTCATATCAGTGTGTTGGGGATTTTTGACCTTGACTTTGGACCTATAAAATAACATATAGAAACCCAATTTATTAAGCCAATATTGGAATTTTGCTTTACTAAAAACCAAATGCTATATATCGAAATTTTATTAGACCAATTCCTATATGGTTGGAAATTTGATGGTGTCCCACCCCTCTCCTCTTGTAACTCTCTAGGAACGTCCCTGTCTGACTACATTGTGCTATCTGGTAATTAGTGGGTGGGGTATCAAACTCAAGTGATTTTATTTGATGATCAATGCATTAATTACAATATGGTAATGGGGCTCTGTGTAAGCCATGGCTTATGGGTCAGAGCCCTATAATATTAATAATACAATAATTATAATATAGACATAAAATACATGTGGGTGCAAATGCAAGAGGAGAGAACAGTTGAGAGAAAGAGAAGTAGGGTGGGGGGGGGGGGGTAAATGATGTGCATAATATATTGAAGATAAGCTCATATGGTATATTAATTTTAGAGGGCTATGTTCCTTATTACAAGCTTTTCTTTTTAGCCAATGCAAATTGCTATATAAATTTATTATTTTTCAACATGGTTTATATGTAGATGACATTATCATTAAACCTCATATCAGTATGTTGGGGATTTTTGAGAGTGACCTGGGACCTATATAATAACACAGAAACCCAATTTATTAAGCCAATATTGGAATTTTGCATTACTAAAAATCAAATGCTATATATCGAATTTTTATTAGACCAATTCCTATATGGTTGGAAATTTTATGGTGTCCCATCCCTCTCAGTTGTAACTCTCTAGGAACGTCCCTGTCTGACTATATTGTGCTATATCTGGGAATTAGTGGGTGGGGTATCAAACTCAATTGATTTTATTTGATGATCAATGCATAAATTACAATATGGTAATGGGGCTCTGAGGAAGCCATGGCTTATGGGTCAGAGCCCTATAATATTAATAATACTATAATTATAATATAGACATAAACTACACGTGGGTGCGAAAGCAAGAGGAGAAGAACAGTTGAGAGAAAGAGATGTAGGTTGGGGGGATAAATGGTGTGCATAATATATTGAAGATAAGCTCATATGACTCTCATATGGTATATTCATTTTAGCTATGTTCCTTACAAGCGTTTCTTTTTAGCCAATGCAAATTGCTATATAAATTTATTATATTTCAACATGGTTTATATTACAATAGTAACAGTAATTAACTATAAGTTCTCCTCACGTTTTAATGGACAAATCGAGTCGATAATGTTTATTTCGTTTCGTTTCACGGAGGTTTGAAAATTGATGAAACCGTTTCCGGCAAGTGACCATTAACGTCGCCATTACTACTAGTGTCGGTCGGTGCGATATATTGGACTGTTGAAATACAAAATAGGGTTATATTAACATGGTTATTGATCAATTTGTATTCAAAACAAGGTAGCAATCATTATTATGACGTTATAATTGACATATGTACTCGGATTCGTTTTTATTTGTTGTTTACGATAAAAAACAGGTGCTTTTTTAAATCGGGAAATATCGGCAATGTCCGCCATTTTCCGATAGGATTATTTTTGAAGTGGGAATTTCCCATGTTTCGCGAGATAGAAGAACATTTCGCGGGAAAATTTGTATTCAATATATGACACAACTATAACTTAAATCCAATTAATACCTGGGGGGATTGGGACAAATTATGTATGGCAAATATACTTATATAAATTAAACTCAGTGTTCAATATCTGATTATTTGAAAATAAAGTTCATTTGTGTCAAATTTTACCAAAATTAAATTTCCACTGAATCTGAAGTTGAACTAATGGAGTCGACCTTGAATTTGATATGAGTACCTTTTGCAGGAGATGCCTTTGCATAAGGTCTCCTGGTGTGCTTTTTTCTTCTAAATTTCTCCTTATATTTGTGAATAAGTGATCCGCAAAATCAGAATCAGACCTGTCTCCTTCTGCCCGCAGCATTTCTTGAATCTCACTTGCTACAACACTTGGGTTAGAGGCCGCCATTTTAGTGCAGAAGTGCAGTCACTGAGTTAGCCAATCAAACAGTTGAATGCTAGTCACATGATAATTTGGATTTATTCATTATTTAACTGGGGGTTAGCCATATATGGGAAAATAATTGCGCTTCAGCGCAATTAATTTTCTATTGGATTTATTCATTAATCAACGGGGGGTACCTACATGTGGACAAATAATTGCGCTTCAGCGCAATTGAATTGCGCTTCAGCGCATTTGAATTGGGCTTCAGCACAATTAATTTTCATTGGGACTTATTCATTAATTAACTGGGGGGTTTAGCCATATATCACAAATTAATTGCGCTTCAGCGCAATTAATTTTGGAACATTAATAAATGTGAATTTGGCCTCCCATACGTACGGAGGGAAAATCGTGTGTGTATTGCATGCAGTGACAATCAAATTGAGACGAAAACAATCTCCTATATGCAAACATTACGACCCGCGACATATCTATGATCAGAATACTTAAAGATCCGGGCGGCGTTGCCGGTGGGTATGCTGTTAAAATATTCACATCCGTCAAACACCGCCATAAACAGAAGGAATAGTAAGACAGACTTCGTTCGTATGCCAATCAGAAATATGGCATAAACAGTGTGTTATTGTCAATCCCCACCCCCTTTGTTATGTTAACTAATGCAAAAAACGTTACGTTACCTGGCTTTTGTTTATATGCGGATATGGTTAACATAAAGAGCGTTATTTGTTAATGTTTTCCTGATATGGAATAATAAAAAGTGTTTATATCATTTTTGTGTGAATAACCAGTAGAATGCGACGTGTTATGTAAACAGAACACTTCTGTAAGGTACGTTCATACGCTGGCAATATTGCACTGCAAACTGCAAAAATGCCAGCTGCAAAGGTTGTTTTGTTTTGTTTTGTTTTGTTAGCTGGCATTTTTTTGCCAGCTTCCGACGAGCTCGTGCTGTGTCGTGACTGGTCGTCATCAATCAACGGTGGTATATGATAACGGGTGTATACCTATCTGTCGGTGTCCACAACACAAGGCCACTATCAATAATTGATTGTATATGTACCGTCCTTGATACGATCGAAATGGATCGGGTGTGTTCTCTGTGATTCTCATGCACACATAATTATACATGTGGATCTCCGTTATATGAGGATATGATGATATGGCGTGATACAAATAGTACCAAAAGTGATGCTTCCCCGAGTCATAAATGTGGGAGCTATTGGGGAGGTGGTGGCAGGGCTCACTATGAGTATCCATGCATTGCTTCAAATGTGCTTACTTCAGTGTACAAATTCTCAATTGTTGTCGAAATGGTCATATATCGATCAGAATGGCACATTGAGATATCACTCAATTCAGATCAAGCTGGGGTTCGAATACGTGCCAACACCATCTACCAAGACTGCGATATCGATGTAATTGTAGTGGTTTAAAGGTGACTGGTTGTGTCGTCGTGGTGGTGGGGTGGGGTCTAACACTAGGGATAATGGGATGTTAGTCTTTGGCATTGATAAAGCATATATGGGCATTATGATTCATGCCATTTGAATAACAATATATTGTGTGCTTTTGATTAACTTGTATTACTATTTATTTAATTTCTTTGTTTTGTTTAACATCAGCACCACGTCCCCTCCCCCCGTTTTTCTTAACTTATTGTTTTGCTTAACATGAAGACCAACGAGTTTGTGACTAAAATTATTGGAATGACAAGTTTGGAGTTTGGGATGATACCCGGACAGATTTGAATTCGTCGGTTATCTTCGTTGAGCCAAGTGCGGACCCACCATCTCCTGTCTAGGTGACGTTTATTGTACTCATATTTGAGCAGCATCCCATCGAGAGAGCTGGCCGTGGCGATATCACATTCCAACATGTCAAGTGACATTATTTTGACTGGCCTAAGAATACCAACACGCACCGTGTTCTGATATATTGCAAACAGCTCATCAATCACGCAAAACGGCTGTCGTTCATTGATCACTACTAACGCTGATTTGTTGACAGCGGGCAGAAATTAATCCGTTTTGGCAATTTTGCAGCTGGCATTTTTGCAGTTTGCAGTGCAATATTGCCAGCGTATGAACGTACCCTAACACGAGCAGGTTCTTGTTTACGCACACCAGCGTACGTCTTGACGACAATATACTATTTACGCGCTGATTATATTTGGAATATGAACAAAACTATATATATTTTAATATTCCTCCTGTTGGTGGCGATTTGAACAAATATGAATATTTCTGCAACGAACGCTGTCGTGCCTTTAATGTTCAGTTTTCAATAACAGTTTATATCGATATTTATTGCTGAAGAATGTAACTACAAATTACAAAATTAAAATTTGTAGTCTACAATTAGGTCAATATATATGAAGGAAATAAAGACAATGTACACTAAGCGTAATAATGTCAACTGATTTGGAAGAATTTCGATAAAGAACGAGAAGACTTGACATCATTGCATGGAGTTCACATCATTGAAATACGAACGCTCTTTATCACATAATTTGGCCATAAAATCAGTTTCATAATTATCGGTAATAGACACGTTTAATATCAGCGCGTGCGATGACGTCACGGCGTTCTTCAAATAACTTGCGATCGCTGTAGTTTATGATTGTTGTTTTCGATGAATATTTCGCGTTGCTTCGGGTTTATTTGATCATGTGATAAAAGGTATCTCACACTCGTCCTATTTTATACGTAATTTATCAACCTCGTCCTCTAAATTCTATTTGAGCCTCGGTAAACCTCGGCTCAAATCGAATTTAGTGAACTCGGTTGATAAATTCCGTATAAAATAGAAACTCATGTGAGATCCTCTATTTATGTTTACCGTTCAGGTATGAACTAAAACTAAACGCTCTTTATTGAAGAAAGCATAATAATGTACCTCATAGGTATAAAGGACATGCATGATATGTGCTTATGCCATTACTTGCAAGTGTTTTACTTCAATATTTCGTAGTAGTCTAATTTATCAGACATTCTTATGTACTCGAGTGGTAATAATTTTTATTTCGGAACCAGTAATATAAGGTTATTTGGTAAACATGCAATACGTTGGGGTGCACCTTGCTAAAAACACTGATCCGTCAGGATTTAAAAAAAACACAGACTTTTTACCGAGCCTTGGTACACAACTTTATGTGTTCCTGTTGGTTGCGTTTCGAGTGTAGCGCCATGGCGTTAATTAGATTTCACATGTGATAGAACATAAAATCAGCTGCCATTATTTCAGACTGAATAAAGCAAGTTGCACATGTGAACAAAACATTTCATTTCATATTCAATATTCATCAAGTTGAAACATATTGCAAGTTGAGTTTTCTCATGACCTATTTTTCCTTCCGGCCAGCGGAATATCTGAGAACAGTTTCACCGCATTCTGTCACATTCTCCGTCGGCTGTCGAAGGACTTCACCTAAAAAACACAAAAACACACATTTCATTTTAAACAGGCATATGTGAGGTTAAATATTGGAACTCATGCGAATTAAAATGCTATATGCAGTACATGTGTATTTGGATTAACTATCAGTACCTACAATGTTGATATCTGTGCATTTTTAATTTATAATCTGCAATAATAAAATATATTTGGACAAATAGAATTGGTACCGTGCATGCACGATTATCCCATTTCGTCTATCTGTGTTAGCCTATGTGTCCCAAATAAGACAGTAGACTTATAGAATACGATCAGGGGTAAAAGGTAAAAACTGGTAAAATATAGGTTTTGCAGACCTAGACCTATACAAACGCAACAGGAGTGGAATTATGCCGGAATGCTAGTGAAATGTTGATATTGATAACCATACAATATAACATGCATTAATATAGGGATCAACACTAAAATTGAAGCGTTTTTCATCAATAGCCCGTGCACTCGATCGCCAATCTCAAATGCGGCGCGCAAAACTTTCAAGTCGGCCTAATTCGTTGAGTTGACTGATGATATTGGAATTATTTTATTTTTTAAACGTACCACATTTAACTTCTATTTGGCTAGATAGTTACATGTATATAGGGGTTTATATATTTATGTGTTGAAATAAACATTCGCCCAATTTATGATAGCCGTAATCACTGACCCATTAGGTCAAAATAAAATGAATGCGGGTTGATGTTCGTTCATACACATGTGAGTTGTCTCTGCTGCGTTAGACAACATGCAACTTGGTAACAGCGGTCAACTGACATTGGAATACAAACATCATTTGATACGAGGAGTATCCATCGCATTATTCAGGTCAAGTTTGAATATGGTACCGGTCAGATGATTTTTGTCGGAGTTATCGCCCTTTTTCAGCTTTAAAATGTCGATTTTCGTGCTTCCCAGATAACTCCAGTCATAAAAGCCATATGGAGCCAGGTGCCTGGCTAAATCAATTGCGATCTTTCTTGATAATACACCCTTTACCGTTTCTGTCATATCATCATCAGCCTGGCTACTAAAGAAGCTCACCTGGAAATAAAATTAAACACATTTTGACTGGCTGCCAACTCGAGCAGTCTGCACTGCAAGTCTCTGCAAACAATTCGTTGACTTGTTTTTGTGTGTGGGGGTGATTAGAAATGCTATTTCTGCTAACCCGACCGAGCGTAAACATAATCAGTGGTGATTTCAAACGGAATATCTCTTAACCACATGGACAGAACATACCCCAGTTGATAGTGTTTGATTGGATGGGGTTTTAATGTCATCAACTAAGGCCAAATCACAATATTGTCAATTTTTAGTGGTGGGGGAAATCAGCACACTTACGGCTAATCTAACAGTGATTTCAATGGCTGATAAACTCGTCGACCATATGCGGCAAACCATCGGCCATCGGCGAGTAACTGGCAACGCCACCAGATAATTATTTCGAATTACAAAGTCCACAATGGAAACATGTGGATTTGAACTCCAACTGAGCCACCGATGTTGTTTGAAAATTGTTTGATAAATGGTCATATTATTACATGTATGTTTTCTTATTACATGTATGTTTTCTGCTAATATTTTGTTTTCCGACCGATAACTCCGGTTTGGATTATTTGATTAGAAACTTGCAAACAATATGGAACTGCACATATCCCCATCGATATATTTTGTGTATTTTAAGTCGAAATGTTTTAAAATATATATAATACTCAATTTATAATTTCTGAATGACGAGGGTTGGTGTGTTCAACTTTAATCCTCTATAGCTTAGCGTTTATTGATGTGTGAGGTTAAACGCATGCGTGCAGTAAATTCGGCCTGCCCAATTTCTTACTAGTAACAGAATATATTTATGACTTGTTAAAAATACGGGCGGCGTTGGCGGTGGGTATGCCGTTAAAATATTCACCTCCGTCAAAAACCGACATAAACAGAAATAATAGTAAAATATAAACATACCTTGTTCTTATACCAATCAGAAATATGGCATTATAACAGTATGTTATTGTCAAATGTTTTTCCTTTGTTATGTAAACAAAAGCAGAAAACGTTACAGAACCTGGCTGTTGTTTAGATCCGGATGTGGTAAACATAAAGAGCGTTATTTGTTACTGTTTTCCTGATATGGAAATAATAAAGAGCGTTTATATCATATGTGTGTGATGTAAACAGAAGCAAAACTTCTGAAACACGAGCAGGCTCTTGTTTACGTACACCATCGTACGTCTTGACGACAATATACTATTTACGCGCTGGTTATGTTTGGCATATATGAACAAAACTACATATATTTTAATATTCCTTCTGTTGATGGCGATTTGAACAATTATGAATATTTCTGCAACGAACGCCGCCCATGCCTTAAACTTTAGGATGTGAATTAATTAGTGAACAAACATGCTGACATAATTAGATATTGTGTAGTGGGAATGGCTGTCGTGAACACATGGAAAACATACTAACTCTGAAAGGTGCTTAAAAACACGCAAGATTTATCAGTACCTCCATTTATTATGCCCCCGACTTGAAGTCGGCGGGTATATAGTCTCCGTACGTCCGTCCGTACGTCCGTACAAACATTTTGCATTATTGTTCCGCAACCGCTGGGCAGATTTAGTTGATATTTGGTAAGGCGATAGAGCAGCATGGGTGAACAGCTACATGCATAGCGCGGGTTTCGTCCACCCATTTTTACCAGAGTTATGGCCCTTTTTTACTTAGAAAATTCAAATTTTCTCTTGTTTTTTTTTGGTTTCCAGATGATAGCGTGAGCTTTGGTGGTACGATTGCAAATCCCGTATTTTTGTGGATCAGTTATATGAAAATACACGTCAAGTGCGAATTTGATTTTTGCCATAGTTATGGCCCTTTTTTCAACTTAGAAAATTTGAATTTTCGCTTGTTTTTGGGTTTCCGGATCACTTGTTTTGTGGTTTTTAGTCAACATTTATGTACGAACTTCTTTTGGAATGGTCATATAGACCTCGGATATCCGCAGTTTCGTCCAAGCTTAATCCAAATTGCTACGGTCGGGGGCAAATGCCACGCGACAGCGTACCTCTTGTTCTGGTTGTTTTGATATTGAGGCAAACTTCTGAAGAAAAACATTCAGTACTTAGTAATCAATATGAGTATGATTGTATGCAGACATTGACGCAGGACAGGGAGAGTATGTAATAAAACACTGGACATTGTTGAATCAATAAACTCATTAATAGGATCATAATATGAATGTGCCGATCTTGACGTCATCTCCATTTCTATTCACCACACCATTGCCAACTGTGTCAGGTAAATTGTCAATAGAAGTAAATTATGTGTGCAGTTCTTAATATTTTAAAATCCATTTCCCCCATTCCACCATGTGTGACAATGCCAACATGCACAATTTTCCTTGAGCAATATTACCCCTGTTTCCCCATATGGGCCTCCTGTCTTTATAACCCCATGCCTAATCTAAATTGTTATCAAGTGATTAATGTATAATTCCGCAATCGATTGGAGCCCACAACCGATATACTTTACGTGAACTGAATGCAATGACCCAAAACACGATAACTACATTTTATACCCAACACGTGTATGTCAATCTGATATCTGGAACCATTCCAGCGATTTTCGATATTAACTATTCAGAGCCATTATCGTATTATTAATGCCATTTGGATCGTTTATGGGAAATGTCAAACTATTAACACCATGAGCTATCGGATATCTAATGATGGATAACTCCATCCCATTTACTTTCGCCTTGATTTAAATGAGTATGCAATAGGTTACGAGCAACTCATTATATAGAGTTACGTTTCCTGAATTTGTGTAGGGAAACTAAGTAGCACAAACAAAGTTCTGGCTGCTGATTGGTTGATTATCTTTGAGGGAAAATTCCCTGAACAGGAACAGAAAATCATAGCTTACATAAAGATGACGATCATTTTTGTGTAGATGGCCAGGAAGAGTCTGGTGCGGTCACGAAGTTATGGAAGGGGTCTTGGCATTTTTATGCTGCTGATTTAGTTGTGGAAATGCAAGATTATAGTTTTCAAAAATACCGCGAAGGGCGCGTTTGTTGTCACCAAATTGTGTATCGGATGACGTCCTACGGGAAAATTGACAACTTGATTTTCAAATAAGCTTAACCCATCACCGGCGGGAATTACAGTTAGCACTGTCTCATATAGAACATTAGTTTGTTTTTAACCTATAGCGGTAGCAGTCATAGGCCCATGGATACTTTACATGTATCGCTATGTATTAGATGTCGCAGCTGTTGATCAGCCACGAATAGACAATGCTCTCGATCACGTTACGCTACATGTAGCTGCTGAATCTAGTCAATAAATTACATGATACAGTAATGCCCTAACTAATTGACTCCTTAGCCACAGCAGAATTATGGGTAATTTTTCAGGATTTAGTCGAAAATATGGCTTGTTGCCATTCATCGGAAAGTTCTCAGTGTGAGAGCTTTCCGATGAATGGCAACAAGCCATATTTCCGACTAAATCCTGGAAAATTACCCATAATTCTGCTGTGGTTAAGGAGTCGATTATTTAGGGCATTACATGGTATATCACGTTCCAGCCTGTTCTCCCGCAAATCAGCACGTTACGGACTTCTAATTGGATTTGTTTTATGTTCTCAATGTGCTGAGAATCGCTTAATTTGGAGTCCATATCGATCTGAAAATGAGTGTTTTAGTGACTTATTTAATGACTTATTATAAGTTCATTATGTGCGGAACATAACACGAATAAACCATCTTACGACTTACCAGATGTACGCTCATTAAAATGTGTTTTCACTGTGGTCCGCGCCATATGCCGAATATGAGTCCACTGTTAGGGGATTCCTACACCTCTCTGTTGGGCGGTATGCCTATTCTACCCCGAGCCGACGCGGGGGACAAACCGGATGTAAATGTTGATGAGTCAACTGTTATGAACCTATTTGCGCGAGCATATGTTGCGCGTTCAATTACTACCCATGATATTTACAAATTAGATATTTACAAACACACGTCTCACCTATATGTATGAAAAGAAAAATGCTTTTCTCATTTCCATAACTCCTATCGTTGTGAATTGACAAGCCGCTCAGATTTATATAATATAGGTCCAAAACATTTGACACAGGTTTACATAATTAAATGTGTCCAAATATCCATCGGCCTACCGCCCCACTGCGAGGGGTAAAAATCCCCTAATGTACGTGGCACCCAGTTTTGCCGTGGGGTGCACACCGTGAGGTGTGGTGTGGGATTCCTGGAAGTACTAGGGCGGTTGTATCACGTGAGGCATCGACCTGCGGATACGACTTGGCTCATGGTCCGACATCTATTCAAGGCGGGTGGTTGAGTTGACCCGGCTCAATCAATCGGCCAGTCACGCCTCTCCACAGTGTTTCATATTCAATTTGTGTTATATGTTGTATTGCTCGTCTGATGTTTGAACTATTGTTTTCTGTTTTTCATGTATGTTGTTGCTGTTCTTTCTTGTCTGTTGTGTTCGTCATGCTGATTGTTGAGTGTTGAATCCTGTATTGTTCACGCCTGTCTCACTGTGGAGAGATGCCGGGAGGCTGCTCTATGTAGTGGCTAAACGGGTCACCACTTCAGCTATGTACCAGTCTTTGGCCCGATCAGAATTTGATTGGTAGTCCACGGCGGCTGCTGGGTTAGTTGTCGATTTTTTGCATTTTGTATGGCAACTCAAACCAAAAAACAACGTCTTGCTCGTAAGAATGATGACTCGTCAAGTTCCAATGATGCTGTGGTATTCCCTCAGTACTTGGTTCTTGGCTTTGACCCAAATGTGAAAAGACCTTCTATTTTTGTCATTGACAAAACACTACAAAGCATTGATGGACAATTGAAATCTGTTAAACCAATCAGGACTGGGCCACTAAGTGGCTCTCTACTGATTGAATGCTCAAAGAAAGTTCAATCTGATGCTCTGATAGAGTTAGCAACTATTACACAAACTATTGCGGTCCCGAGATATAGCTAATTCAGAAATATTGGCGGAGTTGGCACCACATGGAGTTACAGAAGTCCGTCGATTTACAAAAACTGTTGTTGGTATTCGAGTTCCTCTGAATAGTTATCTTCTGACCTTCAATCGGTGTGAACATCCACCGACATTGAAGGTTGGGTACATGAAGATAGATATAAGTACTTATGTTCAAAATCCATTACGTTGTTTTAAATGCCAGGGCTATGGCCATGGCCAGGAACATTGTAAGCGTAAAGAAATCGTTTGTGCACGCTGTTCTGGTACTGGTCATGATTATAAGGATTGTTCAATTCCTAACAATTGTTCGAACTGTCAAGGTTCACATGCTGCAATGGATCGTTCATGTCACATATGGGACTATGAATTCAAGATACAGAGATGTAAGGCTGAGAAACATTTATCATATATAGATGCCAAGAATATAGTTGGTGCCAGACCATCCATTTCTCAAGACACATACTCGGCTGCCGTTTCTAGGAAAAGTATGTTAATGCCAGCACCCAGACAGAGAGTCAAACAAAACTCGTCAGTAAATCACTAGCAACACAAGTTCAAGAGAATGATACTACTCCTGTTCCAGAACCTGTCTCACACGCAATGAATACAGCTAATACAGTTTTTACGTCTGCTCCGAAACCAACTAAGGATGTTGATTCAGTTGTTCCAAAACAAAAATCTCCAAGGTCTGTCAAGTCTTTTGACTCTCAGGGGCAAAGGTTGAGCTTTGAGTGTTCAAAGTTTGATACGCTGTTTTAAGAGAAAGGTCCATCTTTGAATGGGCACACCATTGCATATTGGAAACAGGCTGGCTAATGGGTCAGCCACCCGATTGTCAACTTGACGAATTAATTAAGACTCACGCCAGATTTGTCAGATATCACAAATATTTTCTCACTCATCCTGGAAGAGAGTGTATCAACTACTTCGCATATTTTAATATACGAAGGTCTTAAAGCTACATGGCGGTTTGCGCTCCAAAATACACAAAATAATATTCGCTTTTTAAATTTTCCCGGTATTAAAATAGGTAGATAAATACCCAAACTACCTTTCTACGACCAATATATGTCCCATAAAGACGCATTCAAGTCACGATAATTACAACAAAATCGAAATGTTTTTTTTTTCAACCTGCCATTTTGGATGATGCAATAACCACCGACAACAGCTTAGGATTTCCGGGTGTATTCGTAAATAAGCTACCCCAGCGTCTTACAATTTCCGGTACGCGATAAAGGTGTTTCAATTTGATCGTATATATGTCCCCCCCCGCCCCTCATCGGTACGACAATGCAATCAATATCTTGCGACGATTGCACCAAATTTTTTTGAAGATCCGACATTTGATTCGCTTCTATGGTTTGGCGGAATGTAAACAATGGCATGAAGAAAGGAAAGTCCGTAAAATGTTACGCAATTACTGATTAGTAATAGCTCTCAAAAAATGGTACTATTAATGGGCAAACCTATCTGGGATATCTTTCTCGACATTGACTCGGTTGAATAGATTCCTAGTTAAAAATAAATATAGTATTTACCTGTTATGAAATGCAGACCGCAGAATATGTCCTCATCTCCGTGAATCCAGGTCGTCGATAGATTATTGTTACAAACACTTCGAATTTCATTAATCCACGTTTTTTTTCGCGGTTCCGATGTCGGTGTTCCGATGATATGAAACTTTCACTTTCGGATCATATCGGTTTGCACAATCGCTGACTATACAAGACATATGCATGTTTGATGTTGTTAAAAACAATCAGCAATGCTAACTTCGATATAAACAAAGATACTCGCTTTGCTTTGCGAAATTAACACGTGATGTGTGACGTCAAACCTAAACACCACGTTTATTTCAACACGCGAAACCTAAACACCATGTTTAGTTTCACACAAACAGTCAGTGTTTTAATGTTATAGCGCCTCATTAAATATTGAAATTATATAAATGCGTTATATATATACTTATATATTATATATTAAACTATAAACATGTGATCTGCCCTGATAGTTAAATACACATTGGAAACTAAACACCATATACCTAAACATATTGCGATAAACATCTACACACAAAACCTAAACGATATATTTACTATCAATACGTGATGTATAGAAAATAAACACATACAGCAAAGTTAAACATGTCAACCCGACTATTTTTTCAGTGTAATGCAGTGTAATGCGTGATAACTTTGGGTAATGAATATCAATAAGGCTAGTGTGCTACAAAGTACCAGTGTGTCAATTAAGCTGTAAACGACACGTTATTTATACACAGTCGCGACTATTAAAATAGGTCATTAACATCGAAGCCAGGTCCGTGCTTCGAATTAATAGTATAACCGACAGCTTGTGTATATTCAAACATCTATTCAAGTTAGTATGAAGAGGGCAGGGGGCGGTAGTAAAAAAATTGTAGGAAGGTATGCCGGGGTGGTGGGTGGCCCGAGGTTTTTACACCCTCATGCAAATATTTTACTAAAGACTTTTTGTGCCCTTATATGACATTTGTAACAGTTAAAAACATATAAGAATTTATAACTGCAAAAACACCATATTTATGTTACTGGGACTTCATATGGGCCTTAGTAGAGATGACATTGAGCTATATGGCATGTTGCATATGGGGCGGTGGGGTGAAAAAAATCCTTCCCGACACCCTTCGGAAAGTAGATTCAAGAAATGAAAACTGAAATAAATAAACTTGTCTTGATGTAACTAAAGCCAAGATCATTGTGTGCATGGAAAAAGAGCGAGCAACTGTCTCAAACACTAATGTGACTATCAATGGCTAGAATATAACTGTCATCACATTGTTGACAAAACACTACAAAGCATTGATGGACAATTGAAATCTGTTAAACCAATCAGGACTGGGCCACTAAGTGGCTCTCTACTGATTGAATGCTCAAAGAAAGTTCAATCTGATGCTCTGATAGAGTTAGCAACTATTGCACAAACTATTGCGGTCCCGAGATATAGCTAATTCAGAAATATTGGCGGAGTTGGCACCACATGGAGTTACAGAAGTCCGTCGATTTACAAAAACTGTTGTTGGTATTCGAGTTCCTCTGAATAGTTATCTTCTGACCTTCAATCGGTGTGAACATCCACCGACATTGAAGGTTGGGTACATGAAGATAGATATAAGTACTTATGTTCAAAATCCATTACGTTGTTTTAAATGCCAGGGCTATGGCCATGGCCAGGAACATTGTAAGCGTAAAGAAATCGTTTGTGCACGCTGTTCTGGTACTGGTCATGATTATAAGGATTGTTCAATTCCTAACAATTGTTCGAACTGTCAAGGTTCACATGCTGCAATGGATCGTTCATGTCACATATGGGACTATGAATTCAAGATACAGAGATGTAAGGCTGAGAAACATTATCATATATAGATGCCAAGAATATAGTTGGTGCCAGACCATCCATTTCTCAAGACACATACTCGGCTGCCGTTTCTAGGAAAAGTATGTTAATGCCAGCACCCAGACAGAGAGTCAAACAAAACTCGTCAGTAAATCACTAGCAACACAAGTTCAAGAGAATGATACTACTCCTGTTCCAGAACCTGTCTCACACGCAATGAATACAGCTAATACAGTTTTTACGTCTGCTCCGAAACCAACTAAGGATGTTGATTCAGTTGTTCCAAAACAAAAATCTCCAAGGTCTGTCAAGTCTTTTGACTCTCAGGGGCAAAGGTTGAGCTTTGAGTGTTCAAAGTTTGATACGCTGTTTTAAGAGAAAGGTCCATCTTTGAATGGGCACACCATTGCATATTGGAAACAGGCTGGCTAATGGGTCAGCCACCCGATTGTCAACTTGACGAATTAATTAAGACTCACGCCAGATTTGTCAGATATCACAAATATTTTCTCACTCATCCTGGAAGAGAGTGTATCAACTACTTCGCATATTTTAATATACGAAGGTCTTAAAGCTACATGGCGGTTTGCGCTCCAAAATACACAAAATAATATTCGCTTTTTAAATTTTCCCGGTATTAAAATAGGTAGATAAATACCCAAACTACCTTTCTACGACCAATATATGTCCCATAAAGACGCATTCAAGTCACGATAATTACAACAAAATCGAAATGTTTTTTTTTTCAACCTGCCATTTTGGATGATGCAATAACCACCGACAACAGCTTAGGATTTCCGGGTGTATTCGTAAATAAGCTACCCCAGCGTCTTACAATTTCCGGTACGCGATAAAGGTGTTTCAATTTGATCGTATATATGTCCCCCCTCCCCTCATCGGTACGACAATGCAATCAATATCTTGCGACGATTGCACCAAATTTTTTTGAAGATCCGACATTTGATTCGCTTCTATGGTTTGGCGGAATGTAAACAATGGCATGAAGAAAGGAAAGTCCGTAAAATGTTACGCAATTACTGATTAGTAATAGCTCTCAAAAAATGGTACTATTAATGGGCAAACCTATCTGGGATATCTTTCTCGACATTGACTCGGTTGAATAGATTCCTAGTTAAAAATAAATATAGTATTTACCTGTTATGAAATGCAGACCGCAGCATATGTCCTCATCTCCATGAATCCAGGTCGTCGATAGATTATTGTTACAAACACTTCGAATTTCATTAATCCACGTTTTTTTTTCGCGGTTCCGATGTCGGTGTTCCGATGATATGAAACTTTCACTTTCGGATCATATCGGTTTGCACAATCGCTGACTATACAAGACATGTGCATGTTTGATGTTGTTAAAAACAATCAGCAATGCTAACTTCGATATAAACAAAGATACTCGCTTTGCTTTGCGAAATTAACACGTGATGTGTGACGTCAAACCTAAACACCACGTTTATTTCAACACGCGAAACCTAAACACCATGTTTAGTTTCACACAAACAGTCAGTGTTTTAATGTTATAGCGCCTCATTAAATATTGAAATTATATAAATGCGTTATATATATACTTATATATTATATATTAAACTATAAACATGTGATCTGCCCTGATAGTTAAATACACATTGGAAACTAAACACCATATACCTAAACATATTGCGATAAACATCTACACACAAAACCTAAACGATATATTTACTATCAATACGTGATGTATAGAAAATAAACACATACAGCAAAGTTAAACATGTCAACCCGACTATTTTTTCAGTGTAATG
The DNA here is from genome assembly GCA_032622095.1 of Siphonodentalium dalli. Classification (NCBI taxonomy): domain Eukaryota; kingdom Metazoa; phylum Mollusca; class Scaphopoda; order Gadilida; family Siphonodentaliidae; genus Siphonodentalium; species Siphonodentalium dalli. Next base: position 111,968,652 of record CP136062.1, on the reverse strand, counting down.
CAGTGTAATGCGTGATAACTTTGGGTAATGAATATCAATAAGGCTAGTGTGCTACAAAGTACCAGTGGCCATCACAGCTCATTGCGATTGACTAAGTTAATACTACAGGGGCTATCCGGTCTGACGATGTGACGGTCGCAGACTCAATGGATGTGTCAATTAGGCTGTAAACGACACGTTATTTATACACAGTCGCGACTATTAAAATAGGTCATTAACATCGAAGCCAGGTCCGTGCTTCGAATTAATAGTATAACCGACAGCTTGTGTATATTCAAACATCTATTCAAGTTAGTATGAAGAGGGCAGGGGGCGGTAGTAAAAAAATTGTAGGAAGGTATGCCGGGGTGGTGGGTGGCCCGAGGTTTTTACACCCTCATGCAAATATTTTACTAAAGACTTTTTGTGCCCTTATATGACATTTGTAACAGTTAAAAACATATAAGAATTTATAACTGCAAAAACACCATATTTATGTTACTGGGACTTCATATGGGCCTTAGTAGAGATGACATTGAGCTATATGGCATGTTGCATATGGGGCGGTGGGGTGAAAAAAATCCTTCCCGACACCCTTCGGAAAGTAGATTCAAGAAATGAAAACTGAAATAAATAAACTTGTCTTGATGTAACTAAAGCCAAGATCATTGTGTGCATGGAAAAAGAGCGAGCAACTGTCTCAAACACTAATGTGACTATCAATGGCTAGAATATAACTGTCATCACATTGTTCATCAGTGCATCAAGCCAATCAGTGAAATATTTGCATGTCTATCAACTCATATGATCTGTTACTCTCACAACACCTAAAATATCCAAGTCTGGCGTAGTGACTGTTTGTCATTTATTATAACAGAGGTTGCTTCAGTAGACTAACCAAAGGATTAAAGCATAATGCTAGATAATGGACTGGTTGACAGACTAATCGGGAAATGGTTAGAGATTATGGCATTGTGTGTATCATGTACAATGTACAACTTTGCATATATAAGTAAACTTGTCCTGATGTAACTAATGCCAAGATCATTGTGTGCATGTAAAAAGAGCGAACAACTGTCTCAAACATTAATGTGACTATCAATGGGTAGAAAATATCTGTCATCAGTGCATCAAGCCAATCAGTGATTTATTTGCATGTCTTTCAACTCAGATGATCTCTCAAAAGACCAACAGTCTGGTATAGTGCTGTGACTGCTTGTCATAAATGAGTAGGATATGTCCGGATTTTTCTCTCAAACCCCTGGACCTAGTTCAACCAAATTTGGTGTGGTGACGCGGGGTACCCTGGTGGATGTTCTAATGGTGTTAGTTTTTCAAACATTTTAATTAAAAAAAAAATCTTTAAAATTCAATCTTTAAACAAAATATATTAAAACAATATATATATATCAAAATGTTTCAATGACCAAATGTGATTGAAGCACACAAAGGGGCCGCCGCTAAATGAAGCTCTGTCTAAGATCAAAATGTTTGCGAAGTCCCACAAAGGGGGCCACAGGTATCCCCGATGCTGAATATAAGCTCCCAAAGGGAGCCTGTTTCAGCTAGTTTAGTATAATAGAAGTAAGTTGCTCCAGTAGACTAACATAAGTGGTATGGAATATGTTAGATAATGGGCTCGTTGACAGACTAATCAGGAAATAGTTAGAAATTATGAAATTTTGTGTATTCTGAACAATAACCCAGGTTTACAGATGATCAGCGATTTATAAAACATTTTTTTTTCAATTAAAACAGCTTCTGTAACATGTTAAACTGTTATTTGAACTAACTGAGATAATTCCCAGGCATATGCGTGATATCAGTAGAGTTTTATGCGATTTTAGACCAATTTTAGTGAAATTTGGGGGGTGGGTGTAAAAATATTTGGACTAAATTGCTTTTATTTTTTGCAGGTTTGGGGGTGGTGGGTCCCCGAAAATGCCAGATGCAAAAAAAACGGCATACCTTCCTGCAAATATTTTACTACCCCCCCCCCCATGAAGAGGGTGTAGTAAATTGGAACAATATTATTACAATTATTTGATTCTCTATATTATTGATTACATACTAGTCTTTCCTTTTATTTTAAAATTATCGTTTATAATGTCCGGATTTCGCTTCCCTCTAGCTGCTTTCTTCTATCACACTGTTGTCACCTTGTTTTGGTCAAGATGTTATTAGCTACAACCAATTTTAAACTCGTTCATAGTCATAGAATGGTTGTTGTCTGTCACATTCGTTGTTCGGGGGAGTTGTGCCTCGTGAAAGCGCAGTGAGACAATCGTTTCATGACGCATTACTCCGTTATACGTAGGGACATGTGGCTTGTTAAGAAAGAATTGTTGTAACACTATCCAGCGTGACTAATTACCAGCGCGTACACAAATGACAACTAATTCAGGTGTACAATTCCGACTGGAGTGAGCCATGAGAGGATGGACTCCTATATCCTGTTTCAGGATATAACAAGGCCTCACATTAACGAGCTGATGCATGCCTATCCTTGCGTGGGCAAGTTGTCCACGTATCCAGTATCTTCCTAATTATCCATATAATCATGAAGGAATAAAATACCGCGCAAGCAATGCTTTTATAAAATTATATCACCAACGCCCCGCGCTGTATATATATAATCATGGTATGATGGTATCTCCTGCTGTGATACTGCCTGCATGGTGGTGTGTCCCGCGATATTTACGCGGGCTCGTAATTGGTATTACTATAACAACATGTTATGCGGTCAAATAACATCGATAACTATATTATCTACCTATATCAAGTATATGAAAAGCTTCATGACTCAATAGTAATTATATCCGATGTTTATGGCTCCCTGGTCGCAAAAAGTGCGAACAATGAACGCTCCTTGTGGCTATCTTGTGTGAGGAAACGTGACTGTCTGGGAGACAATTGCTATGGCTTCTCAGAGACTTTTTAAAAGGTATTTCATTTCTGATAACTCAGAACAAACCAAGCAATAGGCTTAAGTTATTCTTGCAGTTTACTTCGCGATTTAGAAGGGAAGCCAAATTCACGCTACATGTATCTGCCCGCTGCTTTTAGCAAATAGCCATCGCACAAGAATTTAAGGAAGGCAATTAGAAATGCTTTATCATTGAGCTCACTACATCGCTGACTATTGGAAGCTGCACATATATAGGAAGTGAATTTGGAAGAAGGCGAAAGATACTTTTAAATTAATAAGGTCTATAAATTCGGAATTCCTATCTACAGACATTGTATACTCTAAACTACTTTGAAAGTGTCTTAAATTATTCTCGAATAAGTGAAATCAAGGTTTTCACCATATCAGGGATCGCTCTTTATATATTAGTCATGCCAAAAAAACGAGTAAATTTTCTCTAAATTCTATGACATGAATAACTTTCTCCGCGGCATATAAGGTCTACATAAAAGTATTTCACGACCTATATTTTTATTTCCGTGACCGGATCATGGTGTAACAAAAGCAAACATAATTGCAGGTTACCAACCGTTACGGACCTTTAAATTCTGATTTTTTCCGGCAGGGAAAAACAAAAAACCTCACAAGTCCAAGTGATCGTTCCATGCGAATTTTGCATTTTGGTAATAACTACATCTTTGAACTTAAGGTTGAACTGTCAAGTTATACATAGTAACGCTCACTTATTGCACGGTCCATCGGGGATCAAATTAGGTTGATAAAGATGTCAACTACTTTCATACTCACGAATGCTAAGAAAAGAACAAAGTATTAAATCTATAAAAGACAATCTGAGCATGGCACAATAAGGATTATATAAATTTGTGATTAGTATATTCCTAAAATGGCCAACACAACGAATCAAATCAAATCAAATAATTTATTCTCAAATATATATGGTAATAGAGACACAATATAGACACAACACAATATATCACCCCCTCCCGTTTGTCTCACTTAAGTACGCAAAGTGAAAACACATTTACGAAATAACTATTTATATGGCATAAAAAATTATATCAGAAAATAGACATTTCCTGTGTTTATCGACGTATCTTATGGTTATTTCCAAATTACGTATATATAATTTGGAGTCACACATCAGTCATATTCGTTTAATAACTTGTTAAATTGTTCGAGGGCGAAAATTCTTCTTTTTACAAACACCTGAGTTTTGTTTTTGCTAAGTCATGAACCACAGTGGAATTACAAGGCGTATAGTCTCTATAACTTCATTGTGGAAGATTGGAAACGGCGGATAAATCTCGATAACTTATGTGAGTTGTATAGAGCACTGGAACCTGCGGCTGGTAATACGGTGTTTCCGTTATGTGTCGACCTATTGTTCCCTTTACCAAATTATCGTGGTTCAACTGTTCGTTTAAAATATTATACTGTCATTATTCGACCCACACATCGTGGAAATGTATATAAGTCCAACCCTATGTTGGAAGGTTGAATCAGAGCAAATTTATTTCTCCGGAAAATCTAGTTGTATGAATAGTTTATACGACACCATTGAGTGCACGTGCTATGCAAGCGCTGTTGAAATTATTAGAATTGATTGATTAATCTATTGCAAAGGTCACATAAAAGTAAAACAAGCAAAACTTATATACACTATGTACACAAATTGTGATATCACAGACATCACATTCATCATTGTCCATTTCATATACATGTACATATATGCATGTTTATATATAGCAGTAATTAAATTAGATTACACAATAATAGGCGATAAACTTAACAAGTAGGATAATTACATGTGTTCACCCATAACAATAAATGATATTCCGCTCATATAGAATAGGACACCTTACAGGCACACCTTAGGAATATGCATAGTCTTTTTATGAGGCTTATGTTTTGAAGAGACATGAGACCATGGAATTTCTCTCCAGTAGGGTTCTTCCAAAAGTAATCGGAGATATATTGTTTTCTGCTTTCATCCACATGACTGCATATAATAACTAAATGGTATTCGTCTCCTAAATAGTATCCACGTATGGTGCATATCTTATTGGCATTATCATTCGGAGATTTCTACCATCTTGCGCACTCTATAGGCAGTTTATTATTTGCTGTTCTGAGTTTCAGGAGGTATATTGATAGATTAGACGGCAAAAAATCTTCAAATAATTTAGATAACCGTAGTCAGTTTTAATGAAACTATAAAATTTAGCCCTCGACGATGTTTTTATATATGTATGTGTTTATATATGTATTTATAGATAATCCTACTGATAGACAAAAGATGACGGCTGTCGGAATATGTGTGATCACACCGAGTCTTTGATACTATCACCCGGACAACGCGAAGAGTCCAATATATACTGCGAGCTGCGACATTCAAATTCGAAATAGACGTATTCTATATGACGAGAACGAACATTCCAAAATGACATGATTTGGACCAACTAATATCGACCAAATGTGTGCAAATGCGAACTCAACCATGGCCCTTCTGGGGAGAATCTTGTCAGTATGCACACCGGCTATCAGAGAGCGTTCTTTCAAGGCGATGATTCGACCCATATCCGAGTATACATCAAATGTATGGTGTCCACACACTGATGAAACACCAAAAAGATAGAGAGGGTACAGGAAAGGGCTGCACGCATGGTAAATAACAACTACCACAGACACAGTGGCGCACCAGCCATGGTAAAATCTCTGGAATGGACACCACTGAAGAAAAGAAGAGATATTACAAAATGCACCACCTTCTACAAATGTATCAACTAACTAGTATTGGTTGACCACAAGACACTTCTCGAGAAATACAATTCGTCATCACGTGGACATTACCAGAAATTACGTCAGCATCATACATGTACAAGGGTTGATGCCTACAAGTACTCGTTCTATCCGGCATCAGCGATACGACTATGGAAATCCATGCCAAAAGAGGTAGTCAAATGCAACTCTCTAGAAGACCTGAATAGGGAGCTGCATAGCTGTGCCTGAGGAAAACAACACATCAACGTTTTACTGCAAGAATTTTTAACCTATAAATACAACATTGCTTTTAATCGTCAATCTAGTTTTAACAACTTCCTCATCCGCCGACACACAGTAGTGCGATAGTGTCCCAACAAAAATACACCTCTGCCACGACTGGCACTGTATCACGAAGAAGAACATCAACAATTAGATCATTAACCTGTTAGTCACGTTAAATTGCAACAAAATATATTTATGAAACATGCTCACAAGTTTTAAGATATGTATAATACGAACACATACTTTCGAAGATCACATAAATTGTGAATTTTGTGTAGTAATATTTGCTGTTTGCGTCATTTTAATTATCTCTTCATTGTGCTTGTGTACTACGTGAATGCTATGTTCAGTGGTTAGACGGGTCCCAGTATTTGACCCGACACAGTTTGAGGCCGGGCAGTCAGATGCGGCTAGTGGACTAGTTGTCAATCTGAAAAATAACGTAAGAGTAAGCACTCACTAAGTTTCAACGGAACGTAGGTATTTCACCAGAAAGTGGTTCTTAGCGTCGATCTGTCAAAAGACCTGTGTTGAGATCCCACGATATGGCAGGTGTACATAGTATGTCAACAATAATATTGGTAAAACATTCTATCAGCTCATCAAGCTTGTCAGAAGCTTTTAAGCCTGTAATTATATGCAATTATTTATTAACAAATTTAAATACAATTTGCTCCATTAAGTGTTTTTTTGTTGTTGCAATTTTCATCATATATTGTGCTTTCGATATCATAGATACACTGAACTAAGTGCACAATATACCTTAAATTGGTCGATTCATTCAGTCATACATTACATCATCCAGGAGCTTATTCAAATATCTGATCCACCGAGAGATGCGCCTCTTTAAAATGAATTATCAGAGACAATCATAGTAATATAATTATACATATTTTGTAGTAGTTCGGAGATTCTAGTTATATTTGATTTAAGTCACTGAATCATGTTTTTTAATTTTAATCCATTGTCACTAACGAGCAATAGATATTTAGAGAAAGTTGTGTATGTAACGTAGTCTGGTCACCCAGTTTCCAGTGAACATGAAAGTTGCCCAATAGCCTTTTCGCAGCCATCTCCTCTGTTATGTTTATAGAGTATTTCCTCTTCACTTCATCATAGTGACATCCAGTCATTTATGCCCTCCACCCCTTGTGTTTAGCGAGCTTTTCAGTTTTCTTGACAAATCCTTCGAAAGAATGTTAAAATTATTGACGAATGAAACTAAGAATGTATTGATCCACTGTGAACCGCATCTTGTCAGTCCATGCAGGAATATTTACGTTATTAAAATGAGTTTGTGACCTGATTTAAAAGTTATAGATTTATATGTACAATTCACACATCTCATGTAGAATTCTTCAGATATGGTACATGTAAAATTTGTTCGTATTGTTTCTAGCAATCCAAAGACACATAGCCGATTTGTTTACAGAGAGCAGTTTTCAAGAAACAACACCGTTCACTGGTGTGTCAATTTTATTGATGGCTGATGGTTTCCATATGGCAACACTTCCAACAACAATACAATTTCATTTGAAAACGTGTTTGCATCACTTTCTACGCACACAAGAGAAATGTTACCCGTAACTGACTTGAAGGTTTGTTCAATTATATTTTGTATTCTTTGTGATAAGTCATCGGACACCTGTAAAAGAAATTAAATTTTACTTATCATGTAATTTCAAGGGCCTACATATATATATCCCTAGATTTAGGATATAGGTCTGGTGTGTTTTGTTTCTCCCAAAACGAACACACGAGGAACATCTGGTGTTACAAATAAATAAAATAAAAATGATTTAAAATATAAATTTAATAATGTTCTAAAAAAATAGCCACATATCTCTTGATGGACGCTGACACGGGAAGTGATATAACAGCAGCAGGGTCACTTGGAGAGAGACGAATGTTTGGAACAGCATCATCATTTTTGACAAGCTAACTAACGAATACAACAAAGGAAAACTCGGGGAAAATACTCAGATTACAGTAAAATAAATGTCTGAAGCACATCATACAAGTTTCCATTCAATTGGGGTCCGTTATGACCCTTTATAACGCAGACCTATACATTTAGTGGCTTATAGCCTACATGGACTGGACCGACACCCCTTAATTACAAATTGCAACTGCATGGGTCGATACCCCCAAAACGCCCCAAGAAGTATGCCTACCGATAACTCAACTGTGTACTAGTTAAAAAGTATCTACGAAGGCTGAGACTTTTAAGGGTGATATATTCGGTCTATTGAGTATTCTTTGTGGTGGTGAAAACATTTTCATCAGACACCTGAAATTTTTTTTTTCTTTTGAAGTAATTTCAAGGACATACACATATCCCTAGATTTAGGATATAGGTCTGGTGTTACAAATATTTAAAATAAAAGTGTTTTTAAAGATAAATTTCCAATATAAATGTTATGTTCTTTAAATAGCCATACAAACTTTCCCAAATCATAGAAAATTATTAATATAAAAATTCTTTTCCTAGAGGACAGAGTCTCAAGTTGACTATTTTCCCAGACTCATAATTATTATTTTGCAACCACATAGTTTTATTATTATATGGGAAGGGTTGCTGAGTTGTTCCTATTCAGTTACAAAAGTATGTATCGAAACACAGTTTATTCCCTTATAAAAAGTACTATAGACAAATTGTTAACTTGGAAGGGGCGACTTATGGTCGACTCGCATGTATAAGAAAATGTAATGGCACAGGTTTTTCGCAAAAAATCCAGGAAGCTCCAGTCACTAAAGGGTTAATAAATACAACACGAACAAAATTACGAAGCCATTTGCGAGCTGCGCATTTATAATATTGATTTGAAGAACGCCCTCTTTACGCAGTTTGTAATGGTTTGATCGAAGCTTTTCAGCACCAGGTGGTCTTATTCTCTGAGGAAATACATTAAGATAAGGTACTTCTGGGAAGACTCGTCTGAGGTTGCTGCTGAAGGGTCAGAATTACTCCAATCCCACTCATAAAAGGATGTCTTCCTTACCTAGAGCACGTTATGTAAAATTTCTACATTCTATAAAGGCATCCAGATCATTCCAACGACACGTAAGTTACTCAATAGCCGTTATGGACTGTCGAATGAAATAAGTAGTCAAGTCGAATACGGAACTATATGTAGGCGCATGCATTTAAATAAACCCCACTTTTTAAAATAAAGGGGTATACTGTTTTACATTGGTTTGTCGTCAGCGTATACGTCCATTAAAGGTCTGTTCGGGTAATAACTTGAACAGCTATGTTCGGATCTCACTGAAATATGGGTTGGATGTTCACTACTATTCAATGGAGTGTTCAAGCGTTTTGTTCGGGTTTTCTGTTCTAGAGTTATTCATCTTTGTTTATCTGGAAATGTTGCGTTTTGTTACCAGTCCGAGCAGATTACCACCACCACCGGTTGTCGGATCTCAATAGAAATTAGTATGGGCGTTCACTACTATGGGGACATTAACCCTTTACCCAACAGAAGGGCCCTGTGCCAATGCATTCTCTTATATATGCGAGTCGACCACAGGTCGCCTCGCATATATAAGAGAATGCATTGGCTTAACACATTAAAAATTATAAAATTGTTAAAGAATGTAAGAAAAAATGGTAAAAAGTGTTAAAAAAAATTTTTTTTTAGGCCAATGCATTCTCTTATATATGCGAGGCGACCTATGGTCGACTCGCATATATAAGAGAATGCATTGGCACAGGGCATAACTGTAACTATCACAATGTGGTCAAGGAGCCGGTTCCAATGATATCCATATTTGTATGGTTCTATTGAGACAGACCGAAGATATTTTAGGCTGTTGAAGCTTTATTTGGCCGGTTATGGCCGGTTTGTTGGGTAAAGGGTTAAATTCAGTGTTCACACATTTTTGTTCTGGTTTTCCGTTCTAAAGTTATTCATGTCTGTTTATCTGGAAATGTTGGTTTTTGTCTATCCGAGCAGATATCTCCAAAAAGGTCGGATCTCAATGAAATTTGGTACCGATGTTCACAATTATGAGGACATTCAATGGAGTGTTAAATCGATTTGTCCTGGTTTTCCGTTCTACAGTTATTCATCTTTGTTTATCTGCAAATGTTTTTTTTATGTCTGTCCGAGCAGATATCTCCACCACCGTTTGTCGGATATCAATTAAATATTTAGTATGGATGTTCACTATTATGAGGACATCCAATGGCGTGTTCAGTCGTTCTATTCTGGTTTTCCGTTCTAGAGTTATTCATCTTTGTTTATATGAAAATGCTGTCTGAATATATCAATCATAGGTTATAGGTATGCCACTTTTACACTAGACGGTATGCTACATGGGCGTATGCACCGGACGAAAGTCCATGCATCTCTTGTATTATTATGCCACCCGATGGGGTTTCGGGAAATTTGTGAATGATGTCTGTGTACAAACATGTCAGCTATCTCGTGTGCCGATCACCACATTGGGGTATGTTGGTATGCCAGGTTGGAGAAAAGGACACATGCTTACCATGAGGGTATCACCCCCTCCCCCCGGAATCCTGAATACCAGTAAATTTTGGGGATGAATCCTGAATACCAGTTAATTTGGGTGGGTGAATCCTGAATACATGTTAAGAAATAATATGCGATAAATGACATACAAATTGACTGTTTTAATATCAGACAGATACAAGCAGAAGTTATTGGCGTTATGGGGCCGTTATGATACGATTAATGATACTTCATGATGGCATGGTGGTCGAATATGCCCAAGAAGCTATTCTACCCACTCATTCATACAGATAATTAGCACAAAATATTATTTTGCGCCATCAAAACCTGCGTCCAAGATGTTTTGCTTGAACCCGAATACCAGTTAATTCGGGGGTATGAATCCCGCGTACGGCTTCAAAACACCCTGAATTCCGCGTACCGAAGGGGGGGGGGGGGGGGTAATACCCTCAGAGTTATGACCTTTTTTGGACTTGGACATTTGTACGTTTTGTGTTGTTCAAAAAATTAACTTGTATCTGGTGTGCTCCGTAATAATTTGGTTGTGCTTCGGTATATGGTGATATCCCAGCTTGATGTAACAGGAATCCGTTGACTACATGGATCGTCCATTCATTCTTTACCGAAATACAGCACTTCTTACACTTCAAGTGTTCACCTAGTTATTGCAGACATGTTTCATTGTATCTGCAGTACCAATTGTCAGACATAAATGATAGTTGGATTATAAATCGGCATGGGTGGATACTGACATGGAACGGTTTCGTCCATAGATGTTATCATTTATTTACCTTATTGCTGTTATTTGCCAGCTGTAACACATCTGTCAGCGTTATTACTCAGATACCAACAGTTGTATTTGAATACATTTTGGTATGCCAAGGTGTGTGAAAGGATCCCATCATACATCCATAAATCACCATAGTGGCAGACCTTCTTGAACTTAGAAAATAGGAATATTCCAAATAAAAACACCAAGCATTTCCCACGCTCTAAACTGGACATCGGGGCATGTGCCAATCTTGATGTTGCATTTGTATTATTTAGCTCCCGATAAGACTTCATTGAATATAAAGATGTACGACTGATAGTTAACCCTTTCATGACGGGAGCTGTGCTTGTGCAGCATTGAAGACCCTGTGCCAGTGCATTCTCTTAGATATGCGAGTCTGCCATAGGGAGCCTCCAATATATAAGCGAATGCTTATAAGGTCAAGGTAAATATTTGTAGGCCAGTGCATTACGCTTATATATGCGAGGCGCCGTATGGGCGACTCGCATATATAAGATAATGCATTGGCACAAGGTTTTCGCAAAAAATTAGTATGCTCCAGTCATGAAAGTGATATAGATACATTAAGTGGATTCTGTAGCACATGGTCAATGAATGCGGTGTTTTCTTATCCGTTGAGGTGTTATGGAAATGCCAGTATATCATTTTGCGTTCATGCAGCGTTCTCGAATTTGGGGCATATATCAACAATTCAACACTTTCGTTTTGTAGAAGTTGACAAGATTTTGACAGTCTTATTGTGGATTTCCCAAGCACATTATAGACCCTGAATTGTGTACTCATATTTTTTTTTAATCCCCATTCCATTGCACTCCTCAAGGCTGCTATATATACATTTGTTTTACGTGGCAGCAACATTTGTGTTGCTGCCACGTAAAATCGTGTCCCTTCTTGAACAGGTAATTGAGTAATGATGTTGATGTTTAAGCTCCAAGGTCGAAGAACTGCGCGAAATTCAAATGCAATTCGATAATGATTACACTCACGCAAGAGTTTTCTTCATTCATAGACGTATAGAACGAAGTATTTGAGGAACTGGAAGAGGCGCAATGGATAACATTCCTGGGCAAACTCAGGACCATGCAATTCCAACTTTAGTAGTTCACAATTACCGATGGAACGACAGCCCGATCTAACAGAGAATCTGATTGGTTGTTATGCTAACGATTTACGTGGCAGCAACAACGTGTTGCTACCACTTACTTGTTTACGTGGCACTACCAACTGGAACATGAGTCTCGAACACATGAGTTCATTGTGAATTTGTTGATGGCCATATATTGCCATGCAATAAAACCACAACCGAGATTATTGGTGGGTTGAAGCTCCCAGTTGTGTGTAAGACATTGTGTGTCACCCACCCGACTCACTCAATCACCGACTCACGCCAGTTTTATCAAATATCATAAATATCTTGTCAATGCAATATCCTTTTTTGGAAACTATTTTTTACATATTTTAGTGTGAAGCCTTGGCAAATTAAATTTATTATTTGTTATTGATTATGTATTCTTGTACTTATGTTATGCTTTTATATAATTTGTTTTGCACAGTAGTCATGAAGTCTGAATTTCTTACTTCAAGCGGAAATATTTCATTTTCGGTGCTTTTATTTGTATAGCTCATTGTTTATTTTCATCCTACTGCCCCACAAAGCTTTGAGTTTCGATTTGGTTAGCAAATCTGGCTGCTGTTTCGATTTCATTTTGTCATATGATTAGAATAGCTTCGAATCACCCTTTGCAAAGAACATGCCGTACTAAATTTCAAAAGAAACTAGGTATCTTAGAATAACAACTGCAATTTTAGGCTAACTAGCTACTATTGTCTTGTTATATTGATGTGTAGCCTATACTAGTTAAGACCAACAACTTGGCAGTATTATAATATATAGAGAACGAAAGATATTGTGTCGTTGTCGCATGAACACGCAAATATATGTGGTCATGCTCATATCGCCGTCCCCATTGGAATCAATGACCCATACATATATTCGATTCGAGATTCGATTTGAATCGCGAATATCGCCCCTCAGTCGATTCGAGTCGAATGCAAACCCACCTATTCACAGGGCCATATTCCATTAACGTTCACTGCTTTATTGCACAGTTCGTTTGCTACGATACATGTAGTTTTGACTACCTTGTTTTGTTATTAGTCGTGGCATGACGTAGCGGCTGAAATGACGTTAAACCCCAATCAAAAACATGTGGAACAGATTATGCATATCAGTTATTGATCTCGATAGAAGTTAGCTCGAATTTCAACACTTTTAGCGACATTTTTGCAAGCACGTGTTTGTACATGCACGTCAGTGGCAATCTCTGTTATGAGATAGTGGCAATTATGTACAAACTTACGTCAGAGATATGTCGTTCAATATGTTAAAATTGAGCTGAAAATTTGTATGATATATATTCATACAAAAAACGAAATTAAACATGCTATACCGACATCCCCTCTTTGGCTTTAAAATATGATTGTCTCTGTTTTTGTTGATGTTATGTTTTTATTTTCTAAACTGTATAATACATGTAAAACTATGCTTGTTTTGATTTCAATACAAATTATTAAAAAAAATATCAAGATTCAGCAACCAGATCAGGCCGTTTGATTACGCGGTGAGTTTGACCAGAATTTAGATTTTAGTCTTCGTGCAAATTTTAATCGTAGTTTTTGCTGTTCTCGTTGTGACGTCTGTGTTGTCAGCGATGGTTGTTTTTTTTTAGCCAGTTCAGCTCACCCTGTCGTTGAGTTCATAAATACCACAATCGTGACACGCATGTGATCGAGTTTCCTGTGAGTAATTAAAGCTGTAATGGAGTCAGTCTGAGTGAACCAAACACAAACCGCGGGCATTTCCGACAGTATTCAGCACCGGCACCTCGAAACAGTTCGCGGAACTGCGCAGAACTACGCGGAAGTGCGCGGTACAAATGAAACAGTTATTATGCACAGGGGCATGTGGGGGTTGATTTAATACATGAACTATAGTAGTAGACAGTCTTCAGTTGCAAATTTGTAAGGTTATTTTAACGTTTTAACTTGTATTTGAGAGATAGAGTGAGTGGTAGAATCTACCGCGCACTGTTTCGAGAAAAGCTTACTGCTCAATATCTTCCGCGCATTGTTTCACGAAAAGCATACTCGTGGTTTCGGATTAGGGACCACACTTAGCCTACATGTCTTAATTAGTAATAGGCCTAGTATAGAGGTAGACTGATTAGAGGTGACAGCTTACTGCATGTCACTGTAGAAAATGTGTGAAGTTAAAATGTTGAAACAACACAACCATCATGCAGTGATTATTGAGTGATTAAATCTGCAGGGTATAGTCTAAGTATGAAGTCGACTCTGACAATTTCATACCCAAATGACCCTATACATCAAGTGTTCATATATAGCCTAGAAAAATTGTGTTCCAAATGCAGAATCAAATTAAATCCACTGAAAACGCAACTAAAGGTACTCAATCTGATCAGAGTGTCTCCATCTCAACAGATTCCAACAACAACAAATTTTTTATCAAAGGTCACTTTAGTTATTAGAATCGATTAATTATCCAAAAATATTGCGAACGACTGTGAAATGTCGTATATAATTGCCCAAAATGTGTTTTATAGCAACATTTTGTTCGATGGAATTTAGTATCGAGAGTATGTCGGTCGACTTTTTCGGCAAACTTCTGGGACAGCAAGTATTCCCGATAATGAAAAATAATAGATTTCTAAAATCGATATCTAATAAATCTGAGCTTTGATGGGTGGCTTCCTCGACTCGAATCAAATATTTTTGGCCCCTGAAGCCATTGAAATAGTAATTGAGAGGATTGTTATCGAATTGAGTACCTTTAATCGTATTTGGGAATAAACGTAATTACTCCAAAACCAAACTCTCTCTCTTTTTGACACACCCATCACGCAATCTAACGAAGCCCGGGGAAGCCACTTTCCTGGTATTCACTCTAGACTCACGCCTTAAATTTAAAAAGCACCAAAATCGTTGATCGATTATTTTCCACGTCGAACGGAGTTTTAACAATAAATAATAAATTTGGAAACATATGAGGAAATCGAAACTGACTAATAATAACTGTGCAGGTTTAAACACTGTGATCAAAATAGAGACTGATATATTGAAATTACCTGACTTGGCGGACAGACTACTTGACATAATAACTGATCAACAGAGAGAGATAAGAGGTGCCATATATGCACAGAGGTGCCCTATATGGCACCGGTAATTTCATTTTGACATTTTAAGTCTGCCGGTCCAAAGCCCGGATAAAAGCTGATGGGAGTTTTTAAAAATTGTTTTATAATATATAATTTATCACGTAACTGTGGCTATTAATCCGACATCGCGCATTCAGTTTTCTGGTAACAACTGCGCAGTAAGCTTTTCTCGAAACAATGCGCGGAAGATATATAGCGCAGTAAACTTTTCTCGAAACAGTGCGCGGTAGATTCTACCACTCACTCTCTCTAATAAAACGTTAAAATGATCTTGCACATTCGTAACTGAAGACCTTCTACTACTATATTTCATTAATATACATGTTTTAAATCAACTCCCCGTGCATAATAACTGTTTTGTTTGTACCGCGCAGTTCCGCGCCCTTCTGCGCAGTTCCGCGCACTGTTTCGAGGTACCCTTCAGCACAGCTATGCAGTAGACATTCGCGTGGAAGTTTAATGTGAAACCGGGTAAAGTGGTGGTAAAGATAATATATCAGAATGTTTCAGACTATAGATATCGTAGCTGTTCAATAGTTTTGGTTCACAGAAACTGCGATAACATTTGAAGAACAGTATAGTTCTGCACATTAAATGTTCAGTTTCCCAAATGCCGGAGGACTGTCATAAAACCATGCAAACGTATGTATCATACAAATATGTAAATATTTTATTAGCAGAATGAATAAGTATTATAAAATAATATGATCATGTACGTAAACGTAATTTGCGCCCACTTGTTACTGTTCATGTGATTATCGGCTGAATTGTTATCTTTATAGAAGGAGTTGATGATAAATCCTAAGGGTGGATACACACATGCATGTAATCTCTGTAATTATCGTGTATTTGGCGTTTTACATGGATCATACAGACGATGTAATAATTATGTGTCCACTGACAACCCAATCATTGCCCACGTGTTGAACGCACTGAGTTCTAGTTCTAATTAAGTCGGAATCTAGATAAGCCGTTATCTTGGACCAAGTCGCCAGGCCACTTAAAATAATTGTTCGTGGGATAACCCATATGGTAGACTTTCTATTTAAATACTTACCAGTCCTCTCTTATTTTTAGCAGCGGTGGATCAGGATTTCCCCGACGCATGCAGTGGCTATATATGACCCCGAAAGCTATCAGGCGGGATGGCTAACTCTGAGCTATTTAAGTAAAACATATCATATTGTACCTTCTTGCCCAGATTATTCCGACCGATACATTCAACTAAGTCCCTTAGCGATTTGAAGCTTTCGAGACCCCACACAAACAAGCATCATGGTCGAAAAGGTTCTACATCAAGCCTGTATATGCCAGACGTATGGCTTCTGGTGTTCGTGCATTAATAAAATGCCAGATATCACACAGACTTGACTAATGTCCGCATCCGTAAGAGAAGACATGTTTTGGACTGGCCTTAAATGTACTGATAGAAGACAATTTGACATCGCTTAGCACTACTCACTTGTCTGGCCTGTTAACGGGACCATGTCTCTATTCCGAAGGTTCGCTATTCCGAAGGTTCACTATTCCGAAGGTTCACTACTCCGAAGGTTCGCTATTCCAAAGGTTCGCTATTCCGAAGATATTTTTTTAAAGGTTAATTCTATATTCAAGTATTGAGAGGGTTCTTTATCACGAAGACTCTTTTTTATGAAGGAAATAACTTAAAACATTGAAACAATAAATTTTATTTTTTATTTTTTCGCGGGTTTCCTTGAGATTTAATGTCATTACGTATGACGTTATTTTCCAATACATATTCACGTCAGGCAGCCCACACAATTGCTCTTTCCATGCGATTTAATGTCATCGCGTATGGCGTTCTATCTCAATAATCTTACAGGCAACAATACGCCAGCTAAAGGCGGGATTAAAACAGCGGGACTATAACTCTTAATGAATACTGCGAACGTCGTTGAATAGACGGGTATGAGTTGAACCTAACTGCAATTGTGAATTTGTATTGAATTGTAAGGCCCAATTAATTTTCGAGTCATCGGCTATTTTTTATAGCGCCTTGATATCAGGTTTTAAACACAATCTGTTCCATAAAATATGATTAAAACATTATATATAGTTCATCACCATTCCAAACGTCTGTATCAGAACATGCCCCTAGAGAAATAGAAAACATCTTAAATCATAAAAAGATTCCCCCGTTATATGTCATGGCTCTCAGAATGCAAAAGAATTCAACCTAATGTATTTTCAATTGAAGGGGAATAACATTATCTTTAAAATATAGAGTTACCCCCCTCCATTGAAAATAATACAATTTTTACTTTGCGCAACAAAACCAGATGAACCTTAAGCACAAAACAAGTCGTTAACCCTGCGTTTACTCAACAAAAACAACATGTTCACAGTTTATTACACCGGATAAGCTGATAATACAGTGTTAGAGAGCTTCATATTTCAAATGGTATATATAGTGGCATATATTTTATATATGTGATCTGGGGGTTCGAAAATTAAGTGGGCCTTGAATGTTGATGTTTTTTTTTTCAAATACAGATTGCCAGTTCGGAAAAACTATATCTCTTACATGTAGTTTATTTCAGTCATCGTGTTTTTAACTTTCCATAATGAACGATAAACTGATAAACTCTTTTCTTGCTATTAATAACCGATATCTAGGACAATTTGGGAATTAGAAGTGGGTGTATAAATGTACTATATATGAATACTAGCGTAATCGTATTTTTCATTCCTCGTGTGGTTTTTGTGGTGGGGTGCAAATTTTGATTCATTTCTGGTTAAATACGCCCAGAATAGAAAACCTTCGGAATAGCGAACCTTCGGAATAATGAACCTTCGGAATAGGGAACCTTCGGAATAGCGAACCTTCGGAATAATGAACCTCCGGAATAGAGAACCCTACCCCCTGTTAACAATGAACCGCTCGCGCGTAGGTGATTAATGTTGTCAATTATTGGTGTGGCCATGTAAAATACATGTATTTAACATACAGAAATTACATGCATGTGTGTATCCACCCTTATAATGGGACACAAGAAAATGATATATACAATGTATGTAAATAATCACATAGATAACGTAAATGTGGATATTTAGCTGCCATGTAATACGAGTCTCAGCTGTCTGGCCATCGACGCAGTCCTGTCTGGAATTTTGCGCGCCGGTGTAGGTAGTGACGTCATGGTGTACGTCTTGATGTCATGACGCCTTTACTGGTTTTCCAAGAAGCAATCTTAAAATGACTCTGCGATCTTAAAGTTTCCGTTTGTCGGCCTTGAACTTTGAGAATATTTCATCAATCTTTTAGGCGGAAATACCGTTAGAAAATTGAAGATAATATGTAAACAACCAGCAAGGTCGCAAGATTCCTCTTTCGGGGTAAATATTTTTAATAATTTTATGAAATATGTAAACAAAACTTTTCATGCAATTTAACTTTTTTGTTCACCAGAGCTTTTGTTCAATTTACATTCACTTTTTGAAAATATATTTGGCTTTAGGAGCATGATGTTCCTACATATGATGAAGTATAGCTAACAGTTGCTAGATCAAAGTTTTTTATTTTTGCCCTGGAGCATTTTGCCCAATTACACATTTCGAGGTGGCATTAATCAATACAAAATGGCGGCCGTTGCCAACAATATAATTTTGGACTCCGCTGACCCTGGCTGACCCTTCAGTTATGAATAAATTATCCTATTTTAGGTGATTTCAATTTAGTTTTAGATTGGGCCGAAAAAGTCGATTAGTATATATCTCATATTCGCATACGTATACCCTGATCGCTTCGCTTCCGCGGCTTCGCCGCAGGAGAGCGGGCGCTATTATTACAAATAATATTAATAAACGCTAATAGTGTCGCAGATCATTCCCATCCGATCTAAGGTGATGGATATATTAGGATGTGCGTATCTGACACCCCAGGGACCAAACCTTCGGGATTAAAAAAATAAAGGACCAAATCTGTTACATTTGGATATTGTTTCTTTTATGCTATCCCGCGAACACAGTGAAGTGCATTCAAACACGACATGCGATGACTGCAATACAGAGAACCAAAGTTAGCGTAGATGAATTTTAACAGTTCACACTAAGTCCCCTAACTCGAATAAAAATAATAAACCCGATGTATCTAAATATATATTTCTTGAAATGAATTGAAAATTCCAATAAGATTTGCATATTCACCTCGTTCAGAAGAGAATGCAGCAAAAGCACGGGACGTGTTTACATGATTTTCGTTCGGGAGAGGGGATAAAGTGCTATCCAAATTCCAATTTCCAACTGTACCTCTCATTGAACCTGGTCAAATTCACAACTCGTAGGTTCAAACGTTCCAACTCGTAACCAAATATGTCGCCCTGTTTGAAAATTTCAAAACAAAACTCACATATGACTCTATATTATATAACTAACTTCCATGTACATCAAATATTGGTTGCATTACAAATTAAAGTATTAGGACAATCAACATATACATGTATTTTCACAGTCTGTTAGTTATAGCTTGGTTTAGGTACATCTATAGGATCCAACTGTCGTTCTTCTTATACAAAAAGGAATGGAAGAATAACCCATAAACCCATATAATCAATTGATGTCTCCTTCCTGTTGAAAGGAGCCGATAATCGAGCCGGTAATCTTCTACAACGGTATAAGCTATACATCACTCGATCAGGCGAAGGAGATTTACCATTTAACTCTGTCACAGTCTCTGTGTCATGTGTCATTTTTGTTCCAGTCGACGCTTCGTACCCGCAACCACCACCTACCAATCGAATCTGGTTCATGGATTAACTCAGATTATTCCGATAGACTATGTACTCTATGCGGTACAAATATAGGGGACGAATTCCACGTAATATTCCAATGCCCATGTTTAAAAGACCTGCGAGTCAAATACATCCACAAATATTATTATTGTCGACCAAATACCATCAAATTAATCGAACTTTTTAACTGTAAACGACGTAAAACCTTGAAAAACATATCTCTTTTCATTAGACGGGTCCTGGTTTTATTTAAAAACTCCTGAGGCATACTATATACATACTACATTAAAAGCCGACAATTTGCACAACCATGGGCTGTTCTCAATCAACTGTGTTATTATAATATGTGTAATTTTCACCGCGCATCACTTTTGTAATTTGCACAAAAATTATATGCACTGTATTCCACCACGCTCTATTGTGTCATATTTGACGATTTGAATGAATAAATAAATAATTGAATTGAATCGTACTATACCATTCGATTTACAAAACCCTACCCGTCAAACAGTTTATGCTGACCAACCGTGTACGGGTACGGGTAGCTACACGTACCCTAGACTGGTGCGAGTCAAGAACAATAAAAAAAAAATAGTGTCAAACTTTTCAGAATGTTTTTGGATAGGATGATCATTACTCTTCAAAGTAAAAGAAAATGGGCCACCTTGAAAACGTCCTTGAATCCAAGATGGCTGCCACAATCCAAGACCCTTACCAGTATGAAATAGCAAATTTGTGCGGCGCTGATACACTGTCATACATTCAGAATGAAACTAATAAATAAAAAATCACTCACAAATGTCAAGATACCCACGCATCACATGAGTCTGAATCGATGAATGTATGTGTTTTCCAATTACCTTTCCTGTACTTAAGTGTGATTAGGCGGTATTGAAGTATTACTTATTTCCCCACCAATTGCCACCAGTGAGTCACAGATTTCCGATAATTTCACCATGCTTTTTATTTAATTTAGTTTGCGCTCAACATTCAAATAAATTTCATTGCGTCAACAAACTAAATGTTTAAAGGCACGTGAGGCCTTAATTGTCGAAAATATTCATATTTGTTCCAATCACCGTAAACAGAAAAACATTAAAACGCATACAGTTTCGTTCATATATACCATGACCATCGCGTAAACAGCATGCTATCACAAAGACCTACTATATTTTACCTAAGCAAGAGCCTGATTGTGTTATAGAAGACAGCACAATGCTACTGGCTAATCACACACAAATGGCAAAAACGCTCTTTATTAGTTCCATATCAGGAATTCACCAACAAAGAACGCTCTTTATGTTTACCATCATAATATAAACAAACACCAAAAAAGTAACTTTTTATGCTTTTGTTTACATAACAATGGTCAACAGATGACAATAACATACTGTTTATGCGATATTTCTTATTTGTATACGGACAAAGTATGTCTACATTTTGATGTTCTTTCTGTTTGTGGCGGTTTTTGACGGGTGTAAATATTTTCACAGGATACCCACCGCCAAGGCCAACCGTACCTTTAAAGATGCCATGTTCGATTTGACACCATAGCACCACCCTCCGTACGTTTTCTGTACAGAACATAATTTAGAACGGACCCATTATCCCATTAGTAGGTTTTGATTGCCTATCGACTTTAAAAGGGCGATGAAGTTGTTACATGTTTTGATTTGTGTGTCAGACTAGCAAACATTCCACTGATCGTCTCTAATAAAGAGCGTCCATGCTTCCGGTGCCCAAAAGCGATATGTAATAAAGAGCGTTCTCAATTGTGAGCTTTCCCCCGTGTCATTGAGTCGCGGCCATATTGGATCCAACCATCCTCGTTCCGTTTTGTCTAGTGTTGGTCAAATCTCTGGGGTAGCATTCCATATATGGAGCTTTTGAATACTCATAATTTCCATATATGGAATACAACTCCAGAACTTTGACCTGTTGCACACGGATGGATCTAATGTGGCTGCGACTCAGTGACAAGGCTTATTGAAATCGTATTCGCTTATTTGTGGGTGATTCTGTGTGATTTTGTGGTTGATAGATTACACAAAATATCGATTTACAGGCTTTATCTACTTCAACCCGTTATAAACTAAACATTTAGTCGGTCTCACAACTGGGCTCTTTAGGGAATAACCAACCACTTTCTGTTTGATACTGATTCTAGAGTACTTTTCGATGAGGAATTCAGTGGTGCCGACCGATGTTTGATAAAAGGGGCCCAAATTCCATTTTTTAGGGCCTGGACCCCAATTTTGGGGTTCAGCCCTTTTTTCTCAAAGTTGAGCCCACAATTAGAATTTTAATGACCTATATGCATTAATGCCACATAGAGGTGTCATTTCTGATATTTTCTATAGCATTATAAGATGGGATTGACCTTCAAGGAGCTCTTGACCTTGAAAATCCAAAATGGCCAACTTCAAAATTAGCAAAAATTTAGCAGTCAAGAATAATTAAAATAGTGCAACATATAGATTTTTTTTTTCATCTTTAGAGTATCAGTACATTGTGCTTCCACTCATGAGTACTCAACAAAGTATTGGATGGTATGTATTGACCGTAGAATAAAAAAACTGCCATTTTCTCAATAACCAAGATTTTGACAAAATCATAAATTTTATGGTAATTGATTAGTAGTGCAAACACTGCTGAAAACAAGGGTAGCTAATGGTAGCTAATGATATGATATGAATAAATACTTGTATTGATGAGTAGTTCATCCTTTTTATATTGATTTCACGGCCGTTGATTTTAGATGGCTGCCAAAATGGCTATAGATTGGATGACATATCACATTTTTATCATTGTAAATGAGTGCAATGTGGCACTTCATTTAAACTATAGCTAACAGGAGAACAGTATGTCTTTTATGGTTCTAATGTTGAATTGCATTTTAGTTTGAAATTTATTTTAATAAGTAAGGGTTATAGAACATAGTTCTTTACCAGAATCAATTGAGTCGAAGGTGAGATCTATTCTAGTAAAGAACTGTCCACGTGCTCTGACCAACTTAGAGCACAATTGACCATGCACAATGGGATTAGCTGGAAATTGCTGCTGAGCATGTGTTGTCCCCGACACACAGCATATGCCCTTCCAGACTTTGAACATTCTTTGGAATTTGGTGTGCTTTATCAAAAATCAGGCAATGATTGTGCTCTAATCAACTGAAATGTACAGATTGAACATGGTTTTCGAAATTTGTTGACAACATTTAGCAGCTGATCTGATTTAAGTGACTCTAAAGCTATGGAACATGCTAAACACTTTTACTAAATGGAATGACCAGCTGTTTGCTTCATGCAGCAACCAAAAGTTGCGATCTTAAAATGGGTATTTTATTTGTGCATAGTAAAAACATGTTGTAATCAGACGAAAGATGACCATATATCCCAGTATATATTTCAGAAGTAATCAATTCTTCCAAAATGGCTTTGACAACTCATCTCACGAAAAGATTTAGGAAATGATGGAATCATCACTATTCAATCAATAGTAGAAAGAGCCTTTGTCAGTCCCACATTAATTTTGATTGGCCATGATAGTTGCAGCACTTGCAGGTTGAAGAAGACGAGGGTCTATAATTCCACTAACATAATTCTTCATAATAGCTAAAAGCCCTCATAACTTACCATTTTAAAGATATTTTCATTTTCAATACCACCCCAGGTTATTAAAGTGGTCCTGCTAATTTTATATCATGCTGATGGGTACTGCTGGATTGCTATGATGTTTGTAGGTCAAAGCGATTGTGTTAAGAAAGAGTACCATTATTTTACCTAAAGTTGGTAATTTTTTCATTGTTTGGATATTCCGAGCGATTTGTACAAAAGCCAGAGTATGTATGAAACATTCAAGAAATATATATTTCAAAATAATTTAGTAATGTGTACGTTGATGTTTGGTAAACAACATGAATAGTCATCTCAATTATGGTCAGTTTGTAACAACCAGCGGCCATTATTAAAATATACATGTTTTTTAATGTTTTCTACGTAGTGGCTTATCCTCGATTTGTTCAGATAGCTTTGCTCTACCAGAGTATCATAGCAAATTTATTAGCATCATCACTCAACTTCGGCCATGAATATATTGTGACATATGGGGCAGTGGAAAATAATGGCTGAATCTTTTTTAACTATAATTCTAGTACGGTTGTTTAAAACCTACACAATACTGTCTTGGTCTGATAAGAGTCATGTTTATTTAGGAGTATGGACATGCAGTCCACCATCTCATGAAATTAAATGGGCTCTGCACTAGTAACATCTGGGTTCCTAGGACCCATTAATATTAACAAATGCAACACAAATGAAAAATACATCGTAACTTTCCTCAAATATAGATTATAACCTGACAATCATAGTGTTAGAATCAGTCTACATGTATATGTAGGCATGGCCATAGCTTGTTTTTTGAAAGACTACAGAGTGCTGACGTATTGCATTACAACATCCACAGATCTACAGAAACATCTGACAAAATATGGTGTATGACTATTTGTGATTAGTCACTGACTTCCATATCTTGTATAAGTTTTTTTTCTCATGGCCAGTCTGGTATCATAAAATGAAGTTTTTCTGGGTCAGCAAACCAGTTTCAAATGGGCTCTACTTTATCAAATTTAACAGCATTAAATAGTTAATGGTAATGTGATCATTTTCACTTGATAAGTTGAAATATGAGACAGTATTGCATAGCATGGCTACCTGCAGAATGTAGATTTGTCTGGTATGAATTAATATCTGCATATCAACTGATGCTTGTATTTTTCTTCTAACTCACTCTGAACTCACAATACAACAGGATTGCATTCTGAATTTCAAGCCCATGAAGCTAGACACTTTAGAATCAAGCTTGCCAAATACGTTTCCAGGAACCTCACATGAACTCACTCAGTTGAACACAAGAAACGATTGTCAAGTTGGAAAATATTCTGTATGTATGTAAGCCCTATATGTTTAATGTGTAGATTTGACTGGACTAAAGCCTTTATACAATAATCTGAAGGATTATTTTCAATCTTTATTACTGGACATCACACCAATAACCAATAGACATACATTTATTAGTTTTGAACAGGACAATATCTTTTAATATTACTGCAACTGCATTCTTTCTTATGACTTGTTTTCTTACAGAAACAATTTAGGGCAAATATACATCTACGTGTACATATACATATATGTTCAAATTCATAAAAAAACACTCAATCAGAATATAAGTATAGGCGATCATGATGGGCTAGCCATTATTTGTCCTAAAGTAATGTTCATGTTAGGAAAATAGTAGAACCTTTATTCAAAATGGTGGTGATGACATGTGGCCAATCAAAATTGCTGTGGGACTGTTAAAGACACAATCTGCTCAACTACCAAATCACACTGATTTATCAAATTGTAGTAACTCAACATTTACTAAACCTACTTGTGGGCTGAGTATAATTCAATTCAACATTAGAGTACCATAAATACATTCTTTTCTCCCATAAATTTAAAGAAAAAAAACACATTGAACTCATTTATAATGATAATGTGATATATGTCATCCCATTTATAACCATTTTGGCAGCCATCTCACACCAAAGGCCATGAAATCTAGATAGCAAAGGATGACTTACTCTCAATTACATGTATTCATTCAAATTATATCACTACCCTTTTTAGGTTTTAGGTTTTAGGTTACTGACCAAATGCCCTATAATTGATGATTTCCTCAACATCTTTGTTATTCGGCAAATGTCTGTTTTTCATTCTACGACCAATATATTCCATCCAAAAACTTTGCTAAGCACTCATGAGTGGAAGCACAAAGGTGCTGATCCTTTAAAGATGAAAACATTCTATAGGTAGCACAATTTTTAATTATTCTTGACTTTGCTAAATTTTTGCAAATTTGAAGTCGGCCATTTTGGATTTTCAGAGTCAAGAGCTCCTTGAAGGTCAATCCTGTCTGATAATGGTACAGAAAATATCAGAAATGATACTTGTATGTGGCACTGATGCATATAGGTCAATCAAATTCTAATTGGGGGCTCAACTTTGAGATAAAAGTGCTGAACCCCAAAATTGTGGTTCAGGCCCTTAAAAGTGGAATTTGGGCCCCTTTTATCAAAAATCGGTCGGCACCACTGAATTCCTCATCGAAAAGTACTCTAGAATCAGTATCAAACAGAAAGTGGTTGGATATTCCCTAAAGAGCCCAGTTGTGAGACCGACTAATTCATTGACAGATAGTTTCCTAAGGAAATGTTCAGATATATGTTCAACAAACGTAGGTCGTTTTCCCACCAATAAATAAATTATTCTGCCATTGTATTATCTGTTTTTCTGTCTGATTTTAATAACTGATCACCCCTCCAATGTATACTTTTAACTGAAGGGAAGAATTGATAAAGTCATAGAAATTTCCAGTTGCTTTCAATTTTCGCAACCCCGTGTGGGCCCGGGGTAGAATATGCCTACCGCCCCACTACGAGGGGTAAGAATCCCCCAATGTGGAACCCTGTTTGCCGGGGGTGCATCCCGTGATGTGTTATGTAGGTATCATGGAGGAACTAGGGCGGCCATATCACGTGAGGCATCGACCTGCGGATGCGGCTTAGCTCATGGTCCTCGTTTGTCCTACATCTCTTTAAGACGGGTGGTTCAGTTGACCTGGCTCAATCATTCGGCTAGTCACGCCTCTCAACACTGTTGCATTTCGTCTTCATGAGTTAAATCTTTCAAGCTTGTACTGTTCACGCATGTCTCACTGTGCCGAGGTACCGGGGGCTGCTATATGCAGTGGCTAAACGGGTCACCGGTTCAGCTATGTACCAGTTTTTTGTCCGACCATAATTTGAAGGGCAGTCCGAGGCGGCTGCTGGGCTAGTTGTCGATTACTTGCTTTTCATATGAAAACTCACAAACAATCACGCAAGATTGACCACTCGCCAAGCTCCCCTGATGCTGAGGTCTATCCTCAGTACTTGGTAATTGGTTTTGATCCCAATGTCAAGAGACATTCTGTATTTGTGATTGATAAAACGCTACAGAGCATATGTGTCAAACCGATCAGAACTGGCCCACTATATAAGTGGCTCTCTTCTGATCGAATGTTCAAGAAAAATTCAAGTTGACACTCTTGTGCCACTAACATCAATTACACCAGTGTTGATTAATCATCACAAGACATTGAACAGTAGCAGAGCTGTGGTGAAATCTCGCGATATAGCTGATTATTCTGAGTCAGAGATATTGGCTGAGATAGCACCAGAAGGAGTTACAGAAGTCCGTAGATGTACAAAAACAATTAATTGACAACAATTTCGTTTGAATAGTCATCAGCTGACCTGTACTCGGTGCGAACATCCACCGACATGGAAGGTGTGGTATATGAAGATGGATTTAAGCGCATATAATCCAAGCCCATTGCGATGTTTTTAAATGTCAGGGGTATGGTCAAGAAACCATATGTGCACGATGTTCTATTTCTGGTCGATATATGATTAAAGGTTGTAAGAAATGTTCAAAGTGTCAATGTTCACATGCGGCAATGAATCGTTCATGTCCCATTTTGGCACTATAAATTCAAGATTCTACTAAAAAGAATGTTGATGCCAGCACCCAGACAGAGTCAAACCAAACTTTTCAGTATATCACTAAATGTAGCAACACAAGTTGAGGAGAATTATATTATTCCTGTTCCATAACCTGAGCGCAGGTAATGGACACAGCTTCTGCCGTTGAGACATTTTATGCAAGTTGTTCCTATTGTTCCAAACGAAAAATCGCATGATGCTTCCAAACAGAGATCGCCAGTCACTCAAACCTTTCGATTCTCTGAAAGAGCGGTACATCTTTGAGATTTCAAAAATTGACCACATGATTGATGAGGAACGGTAACCTCTCAAAGATAACAGACTGTATTTGTGGATCGATGGATGGCAAGGATGGCATTCTGTCTCACCCACCGACCGTATTCGCGATTCATCAAATAGTATAAATAACTTATCAATGCTTCAAGCATACGGTTGGGTGGGTGAGACAGAATGTCATCCTTCGCCCAACCTAGAGTCTCGATCCACAAATACAGGCTGTTGTCTTTGAGAGTTAACCGTTCTGGGTTGGGCGAAGGGTGACATTCTGTCTCACCCACCGACCGTATGCTTGGCGCATTGATACAGGTTCGTTCGCGATTCATCAAATAGTATAAATACCGTATCAATGTAAAATCTGATTTTAAAAGCTACTCTACATATTTAGATGTGGATCCTTGGTAATTTTGAGTTATTTATTTGCTATTTATTATATGTTATTGTACTACTTGTATACGTTTTATAGTATGATTGCATACTAGTCAGTTATTGAATTTATATTCCTGACTCCAAGTGGGAACATTCTGCTTGTGTGATTTTATTTGTACATAGCTCATTGCATTGTTTTAAGCTGACCCACTGTCTGATTTCCTACACAGTTGCTTCGCTACGATCTTTTTTTATACCTGATTATGTTCTTTGTCGTGATATGGCCTAGCGGCTAAAACGACGTTAAACCATAAATACATCAATCAATTTTCGCACAATGAGAAAACATTCTTCATATTTACCATATCAGGGTCAGAGTAATATGAAACGCTCTTTATTGTTCCCTGTTGAAGAAAAGTCGGTATTTGATTTCTCTAAATCCTTTGACTATAATTTAATGGTCTTTCTGTGGCGTATAACGTTTTGGCCGATCTATTTTGATCCACGGAAGCTAGTATGAGCGAGATGTAACAGAATATAGCACAACAAGGAAATTTCTTTATTGTTCCGGGCTAAATAATATAATCGGGACAGACTTTTCTATGACTTAAACATTAGTCTTTATGTTGTCTGTAAAGTACCTACATGTATACAAGTGCGTATAAAATGTGCATAAACGCCCGGAATATGATGTATCAACCGAGATAATAATTTCAGGATTCAAGCAGTCACGGTATAATCCAAATTAGAACGTTGTGTTATGATCAAACGGCTGGAATGACGTAAAACCCAAATGAACCAAACTATTGGCTGGATCATCATGCATGTTCGTATTCCGCGTGGCAATCACGCAATGACCACGCATTGGATTAGAACGTAATAACGTGATGTTCAGTGGGTGATTTTATGGTGTCAAATCGGACAGGCTTGCTATATATCTTTAACTCGTTTGGGACGAGATTCTTTTGAGAAAACATTACTCACAGACGAGATTGTTTGCAGAAATCTTTACTTTTATATCATTTTATAGCAATTAAAGCGTTTATTTAATGCTGGGCCAGACCATTTGTCATCGCAGAATTCCCCCCGTGACAACTCATACTATATGGGAGATCATCCGGAGTCAATAAATCTTCCAGAAATTTGGATAGATATCATCAAATTACGACCTGTTGCCATGGCAACCGATTATCGGAAAAGCATGCGTTTTTGGGGATGTAATTTCGGTACATGACGATCTGTTTGCGATACTTTGAATAAAATATAACTGATTTCCAAAGTAGATGATCTAGGAAAATTTTGCCAACATCTGGAACTAACCTTGCTCGAAAATCATGCATCACCGACAGAGGGCGCCATTCAAAAAGGCCGCCGAACCCCCGGTTTCTAACGTTGAAAAACTTACTTTTACATCATTCTACAGCAATTTATGCGTTTATTTAATGCTGGGTCAGAACATTTGTCATAGCATAATTCTCCGCGCGACAACTAATACTATATGGGTGATCATCCAATATAAATCTTCCAGAAATTTTGGGTAGATACCAACAAGTTGCGACCGGTTGCCATGGCAACCGATTTTCTGAAAATTATGCGTTTTTGGGGCAGTCATTTCGCTATATCACGAGATGTTTGCGATATTTTAAATCAAATATAAATTATTTCCAATTTAAATGATCCAAGAATATTATGCCAACATCTGGAAGTAGGCTTGCTAAAACATTACCCATTACCGACATAGGGCGCCATTCAAAATGGCCGCCAAACCCCGTTTTCTAACGTTAAATAGCTTACTGTTATACCATTTTATATCAGTTTATGCGTTTATTTAATACTGGGAAAGACCATTTGCCATGGTAGAATTCTCCACGGGAAGCACATACTGTATGAGTGATCATCCGTAGTCTATAAATCTTTCATAAATTTTAGGTAGATACCACCAAATGCGAACGGTTGCCACGGAAACCAAATTTCGGAAAATCATGCGTTTCGCTATATGACGAGATGTTTGTGACATTTTGAATGAAATGTAATTAATTTCCAATGTTATTGGATCCAGGAGTATATACTTAAATTTCTCTCGCTTCTGGTTTCTTCCGCTGATGGGGTCAAGATCCACCTGCTATATGTACCGGCGCATCCGAGTTAATGCACACGGTCAATAGCGTACCCGAGTTGAGCTTTGGGGAACTTATCGATAATAATAATATTCGTCCATTTATTACACACATTCTACAGTATAGATCTTTCAATGCTCGGAATAACTATTACCTTAATTGATATCACAACGCCGGGGCGTTTAGACTATATATTATACTATATATTGACACAATTGCATGCATCTATTGGGTACAGGAAACATAACTCGCAATCGAGATTCAACAATTTGTTGTTCAATATATAGTGTAATGACCATGGTAAGATATATTTAATTTCCTATCGATACGCACGTTATAGGGAAAATTAGCTCGCGATAATTTTACATCATCTAAAAGGTATGTCCTTGTATAGACCATCGACGGCATCGTCTGTTACGCTAGTGTCGCATGCTCTTACTCGGACACGATAGTACATTTAGCAGGTGGATCTTGACCCCTTCAGCGTACTTCGACTATCATGTGGAATAAACCTTTCATTTGGGACGATATTCTTACGGGGAAAGCATCACCGGCGAAATTGTTTTTTCAGAAATACTTAATTTTATGTAATGTGTATACCAATGTATTGGTGTACGTTATATGATTTTAGTCGGGGCATTGATCACGTTATAATTCTCCGACTAACAAATAGTAAATGGATGGTAATCTGCGGTCTATAAATCGCCAGAAAGTTTTGACAGACGCCTCATAATTGCTACTGGTTGCCATAACAACCGATTTTCGGAAAATTTTGCTTTTGTTCTATATCGGTATATGACGGCTTGCTTTAGGATGATGTGAAGAGAATGTAATTCATTTCCGAATTTATAGTTTCCAGTAAGGCATGAATATTTATGGAATCACCTCTCGCCCATCACCAACTGATGATGAGGACGCTTTTCAAAATGGCCACAAAACCATATTTTCCAAGGATAAAATTGCATTCGTAATTTGGATAATTGGTTGTTACGCCAGACAGCCGCTATTTTGTTTATGCATGTCGTTTATGATTTAAAAGTATATATAATTGTCAATTTGTCAAGTATCACATCCATATGAAGTTTGCTGTTCACTATGTTATCATGTTGAGCATGTATACGGGGGGGGGGGGGTCAATGACCAAAATATGCATTGGTATATATAACACTATGAATCGGATATACACACAGTAGCACATTTAATAACATGTTCATAACAAAGCAAAGTGCATGGCATACTTCATGTCTATATTTGGTTTAGGTCAGTGCATTCACGTGGTGTCCACTGGAGTTCTGTAGTTTAGCGTTGTGTTGTACCTCTCGAAGCATGGGCCTATATGGAGCGCCACAGCACATTCCTTGCACATGAATCGTGTTTCCGGCGCGGTGCCCTGTCTCCCTTTTGAAATATTCTACCAAGAGCCTCTGGTTTGCAGACTACACATCTCCGTGCGGGTGGACTTTATTCTCCGTTGTGGGGATGAATTGCGGCCAGTGGTTAGAGTTTCGGAACTCAAGTCTCGTCGGACGTTCTTCGCAGGCTGTTGTGCGACCAGGTTTTTTCGGCGTGATGCGATCTTCGGGCAAGGCTTCTGCAATCCCCTCTGCAATTAGTTTTGTTTGGCGAGTTTCTTCCGGAACCGAATATAGGCAGTAGCTATTTGTTATAGTTATCTTGTCGATGCCCGAGAACAACTTCATATACCATTTCAGGGTTTTACGGAGATCATCATAAGCCCCAGCCATAAAGTCCGACGTATCAACTGAGCACATGTATTTATTGTAATATAGAATAGCCCTGGGTTTGACTATTTCTTCGTTAGACCTGGATAGTTTTGGAGTGTTTGTTCCTTTCACTTTTGCTACGTCTGCCGTTTCACTGTGCATGGTAGACAACATGAGAACATCCCGTTTGTCGTGCCAAAGAAGGGTCAGAAGGGGCCCACTCACCCGGTGGCGAATATATTTCAGCTTATCCTTTTGTCCATCTGTCAATTGCGGGAGGTTTTTCCGACTTTTCCTGCAAGTGCCAACGGCGTGAGTCTCACTCTTGTGCATCTCCATAAATAGTTCCGGACTTGAGTACCAATTATCCATGGTCAGTTGATACCCTTGATCAAGAATCCCATTCATCATCAGTGTTCACGCTGGACCGAAAAAAACTTTAGCCAAAAGTTTAGCCAAATGAACATTTTATTAGCCAAATGAAAAAAACTTTAGCCAAATGTCTTTTGGCCAAATTAAAAACAATTTGGCCAAATTAGTTGCTCTTTGTATTTGCTTCATGTTTTTACTCTCTTTAACCATTTCTTCGGATGAACTATGGGAGTTGTTACCTGAAACGAAATTCGCAAACATTAAACTAACATTCTATAAAGTGAGTAGATGGGCGCGAAGTGCCCGGGATGGTCGAAAAGATCGAGTGATCTTCTCCTTCACCCCACGGTTGTTGTTGTTGGAGATAGGCACACAGAAAATAGTCATGTCTGAACACGGCAAAAGCGGACACAATTGGATTAATGTTATCTCTTTGATTTAATTGAATGGATGGATTATTTGGGGAAGAGCCCACGAGCTTTAATATGGGATGTGAGGGGTGACCCGGTGGGTCCCTTTAATGTATGGTTGAGCTGAGCGTGTCATCTGGTGCGCTGAAAAAGGAGCGGGGCCCGTGTTATAATTTTAAAATAGTGTTAGTTTGTTAGTTGTTTAAAAAAACAACCAACCGCAAGGCAGAGCGTGTGATTCAATGTGATTCAATGCGCCATCATACCGCTATTTATTGATGGGCCGCACTACATTCCATGGCACGGGCGTAGGTGAAGACTCTGACAATTTTATGTGCAGAGTTATTTGGGTTCCGATAAGTGAAGTAAATCTGAAGATAGACTTTAATTGTTGACGATGTGAATGGTTTGTACAGAGATATATATGATTACATGATTACATTCAATAGATTTGTTTTGGTTTTATATATTTTTTTGGTAATTTCTTTATTTTGTTAAAATTATGTATACATTTAGTTCATGTCAGTGTGTTCTTGGGCCGTGAGCCGTCCTGCTCCCGAAGAAATGTCAGAGCGGCAAGCGGGACGATCATATTTTGGTATATGTCGTTCCTAACTCGTTGAGAGCTATGACCACTTATGGGTCTGTAGTTCCTGCACCCCACCCCAAGCTAGTGCTGGGTCGGTTTTCAAGCCGGATCCCGCTTGGTTGGTGTTGTTAGGTGAGTGGAATGTGTATGACAGAGCGCTAGCTTCTGAAAGTGAATTTGTAATTATATTGGTGGCGGGCAGTGCCTGTTAAGGAAATGATTGCGTCTTCCCCCAGTTTGAATGGGTTCCCAGGGCGCGGGCGTAAGTGAAATCATCTTCATGTTCTTGCTGTAGTTTATTGGTTGAAAAAATATGTACGATGGTAGACAATGGTATATGTGGATGTATATATATATATACAGTGAATATTTTTTTTGGTTTTTGTGATTTGTTTTTTGGGTTGTTTTTAATATATTTGTAAAAATATTGAATATATATACACAATTTCTGTAAAGGAAGTGTTGTCAATTTAGTAGTGTTAGTTGATTTTGGAGGAGATAATTGTTCGACGGCTTATACTACGGCACGACAAGCGTATATTGCCGCCCGAGGACATTCATCAGCGCCCAAGGAGCCATCTAGGGCGTGAGCCCGATATCCTATGTTTTTATTTTGGTGTTAGTCAATATATAATGGTGTACATGTTATCATTTTTTTTTTTTTTTTTTTTTTTTTGGCGAATGCCGGTATACAATGAGTGTTAGTTAGGTTTGTAGGAGATAATTATTCGATGACTTATACTACGGCCACGACAAGCGTATCTACACCGCCCGAGGACATTCATCAGCGCCCAAGGAGTCATATAGGGCTTGCGCCCGCTAACCTATGTTTTGATTTTGGTGTTAGTCAATGTAATAATATGCATATATTCAATAAATACAAGTTCAGTAATAATAGGTGTTAGGTGGTTAGTCCTTGTTGAGGAGTAACTTTCTTAGATTTAGTTCGGTTATGAGACTGGAGTTACTGATACGGGTTAAAGTTCGGTCCGCCAGTTCTTGAAGCCTTTGTTTTATGTATGGGACGTCTGCAGTCAAATGAAGGGCAGAAATAGGTGTTGACCTTATTTCGAAAAGGGCTCTTCTAAGTGCTTCATTTTGGGCCCGCTGCATTCTGCATAGGTTTGTTTGACTGCATTTTGAAGTAACTATTGCCCCGTATTCCATGACTGGGCGAATGAATTGTTTATATAATTTGATTAGGGTGCTTGGCTTTACCCCCCACCCCGTGCCCCGAAGTCTCGTTAGGAGTGCGGTTCTTTGTAAAGCTTTAGTTGAAATATTCTTAATATGCTTGTTAAGTCTGAAGTTCTCATCTAGAGTGAATCCTAATAGAGTTGCTTCTTTATTTTGTTTTATTGGTTCGTTAAATAGCTTGAGTTTTGGCTCTGATCTATGAGTTAGGTTCCCAAATACTACCAACTGTGTTTTATTTGCATTTAGTTTTATTCTCCATTTGGAACACCATTTTTCAAGTTCTGTGAGTTGATTTTGCAGTCTAAGTTCAATTAATTTATTTCCCTTTGCTAGTGTCCATATGCCCAAGTCGTCTGCAAATTGTGAAGCTTGTACATTATGTGTAGACTCTAAATGTATATCGTTTACGTACATTAAAAAAAGGAGAGGACTTAAGACTGACCCCTGGGGGGTACCGGCTTTAAGGTTGACTGTTTCGGAATTTTCATCATTTATTTTAACCGCTATATTTCTGTGTGTTAAGAACGGTGATAGAAGTCTAACTATTTTCTGTGGTAGTTCTGTGCGTGTTCTGAGTTTGTATCTGAGCACATTGTGCCATACAGAATCAAAAGCTTTTTCAACGTCGAGGAATATGGCCCCAGTTTCCCAGCGTCTGCTTATTGCCGTTATAATATCTTCCGTTAATCGATATACATGTTCTATGCCCTCTTTCCCGCTCCTATAAGCCCGTTGATGTTTGTTGAAAAAATTAATGCTCTCTAAATGAGTCTTTATACATGTGCTAATAATCCTTTCAAAATGTTTGCCAGTGCATTTTAGTAAGCTGATGGGCCTATAGTTGGTTGGAATAGTATGGTCCTTGCCGGGTTTAGGAATCATTGTCCCTATTGCAGTTTTCCATGTTTTTGGGAAGTAACCCAGTCTCAGGCATTTGTTATATAGGTTAGTAAGACGAATAAATAGCTCGTTCGGCGCCTGTCTAATTACGCCGTACGTGATATCATCGTCACCGGGTGCTTTGTTAGGTTTTCCCCAGGTCAGATTCCTTCTCACTTCTTCTAAATCGATTTCGGTCATTAGGAGATCGTCGTCGCCTGGTTCGACTTTATCTTTTAGCAGTGGTGCGAAGATTTCTGAGTTGTCATCGATATAATCGTTGACGAAACGTTTAAAACGTTTGTTAAATATATCGCCTTCATGGGTGGTGTGGATTTTGCGTAGACTCTCTGCGAAGATTTGGGCTTTTTCTTGGTCATTGTCAGATTTTTTTCCATTTTGGTCAGTTAGTGATTTAGAATTATCTGATGCTGCATTGTTCCCTTGGCCCGTAAGCGTTTTGAATGTTTGCCAGAATTTTCTATCCATGTTTTGGTCATTAAGACTGGTTGTTATTTTTTTCCAGGATTCATTTTTTTCTTCTTTGATTTTTTGTTTAACTTGTCTATTGAGGTTAGTATACAGTGTTTTATATTCATTGTCATGGGGGTTCTTAGTGTAAACATATTTTTATTTCCAAATCCAAACATAATACACATAATACACAAATGACATAAATATACAACATATAAGAGATAGTGTATGGAAATGAGGATCAGACAACAAGCCCGAGGGCTTATATGAAGTCTTCTCCTCTTTGGCGACATGCCCCTTCCCCAATAAGTGAGGGAGGGGTATCGATCAGACGGGAAATAATAGAAATAATATTTTTTAAAGGAGAAGTAACTAAGTTTAAGTTGGGATGGACACAGCGGGAAGATAGTGTTAGGGATAGCAGGAGGCAGAGAGAGAGAGAGAGAGAGAGAGAGAGAGAGAGAGAGAGAGAGAGAGAAAGAAGAGAGAGAGAATGAGAGGGAGAGTGAGAAAGTAGAGGGGACAGAGTTTTCAATAATTTAGTTGCTGCGTGATGAAAATTATGCTCGTAGTAATATGCATGCGTCAGGCTCCATGGGAGGGGGTCAATCGCAATGGCCAATTCCTATTTCAATGGGGTTTACTGTGAATATCGCTGCATTCTTCACGTAGAATCATTTCACGTATATACAGGATAGTGACAAGTAAAGTAACTTACAAAATAATCGTTATCGGAAGACATTTAGTACTACATATATAATGGAGAACATCGTGCTGCCGCATAACGCGGCCGGAATCCAAAGCAATTTGTTACCCATACAGATCATGGAAATCTTTTTGTTCTGATAATATATGTCTGTACTGCATTAAATATTTGTTTGTTTTCGCGAAGACTAAGCTCTCTTGATCCCCGCATTAGTGTATTCTCAGATAAGGCAACATTTGGTAGGGAGTCATATAGTTCTCTTCTGGGGGTTCTTCGCTGAGAGTCTCCGTATTTTCCTTTTGACCCTTATAAGATTCAGTGTATCTCTGGACACCCTCCACGTATGAGCTTTTACCTCTTTTTTTGGGCATGCTAAGTTAAGTGCGTTGTTAAGTGTTTCCGATATATTTATTGCAGCTAATTCTAGAGCTCTGGGTGAATTTAAGTCAGAGTTTGACAGGTTTGAAATGATTTCTTGCTTGAATATTTGCCAGTCGGCTTTGCCTATATTTCTTCTTGGTTTGACTTTTTGCCTTGCTGCTTTTGAATTTTGTTATTTTTAGTTCGAGCGGGAGGTGGTCACTTCCAACATCAGCACCTATGGTAGTTTCGATGCAGAGTTTGGCAGCTTCCTCCGTAGCGAACGCATGATCTATTACATCCCATACCCTTGTTAGAGTTGAACAATGGGTTGGCTCACCAGCATCGTTTAAGTGAATAAGCTCTAATTCTTCTTTAATATCAAATAGGATGTCTCCATGTTTGTTTGTTTCTTTGCTATTAAAAATTTGATGTTTGGCGTTGAAGTCGCCTAAAAATATACATTGTTTATTTCTTGTTTTAAAGAATTTAAGTGTTTCTAGATTGGGTGAAGGGGTAGTGGAGGGTAGTACAGGGAGATAATGGTGACTTTTTTGTTGTTAATAGTGATATCTATAGCAATAACTTCATCATTAATAACATTTCCATCATTATCAATAGGTGCGATATTTTCTACAAGTTTGTATTTTAGGCCGTGTTGGATAAGGAAGGCAACACCTCCGCCGTGGCAATTGCGGTCTTTTCGTATTAAGTTAAATCCTGGGAAACGGATTTTTGATTTATGGTCTAATTTTGTTTCGTTAAGTGCTATTATATGTGGTTTGTAATCTTCGATATATTCTATTATTTCTTGTTTGTGACCTCTGAGGCCATTAATGTTGATATGGGTTATTTTTAAATCTTCAATATTGAATGTAAAGATTGTTGAATATAGATATGGTTTTGAGAAAAATATTTAGTCATTAGTTCTGATTGATTTTGTTTATTTCACGGGTGTAATCTCTTACACATGAACTGAAGATGTTTGTTTTGAAATGTTGGCTAACTTTTTGGGTGACATTATGTAGGATTGCATTATCATCATTACTTGTTTTGAATTCTCGTAGACATTCAACTATTGTTGCGGCGAATCTAATGGCTTCACTTGGTTCAATGGGTTTCTTTGCCACGGCGGCGTATGTCAACTTTCTTTTTTCCTTAATCTCTGCTTCTGCCTTGTATGCTATGCATCCTTTGAAGGAGGCCGGATGGTCTCCTCCGCAGTTGATGCATTTCATAATTGTTGAGTTGCAGGATTTATAATTGTGCTTTAGTGAACATTTTTTGCACTCAAGGTAGCGGTATATAATACAAACAGTATGACTTACACTGTGTAAACTCAATGTAGCGGTATATAATAAAACAGTATGACTTACACTGTGTAAACTCAAGGTAACGGTATATAATACAAACAGTATGACTTACACTGTGTAAACTCAAGGTAGCGGTATATAATACAAACAGTATGACTTACCCTGTGTAAACTCAAGGTAGCGGTATATAATACAAACAGTATGACTTACTTTGTGTTGGTAGCCGAAGCACCTCAGACATTGGGTGATATGTGTAGGGGGCCTATATTCTACTACCTTGAATTTTATTTCTGGAGGACCCGAGTTGGATCCCCTTGAGCATGCGCTCTTTGCTTTGTTCATCCGGGCATGTTACCTTAATATTTCTAGTTGGTGCATCATCGTGTTTGGCGGAGTACATTCGTCTAGCGTCGTACTGGGGCCCAATATCCATTTGTATTTCTTCGATCGGGGTCTCGGGGTCGACTCCGCAAATTACCACTTGTCGATTGTTTGGTGGGTCTCTTTTATCCCTTGTTGGGCGGAACGTGACCTTTGATAGAATGGGGTGGTGCTTTGAGGCTTCGTTCATTAGGTAAAGTTTAGTTTTTAGATTGCTAGGGTAGACTAGTAGATTTCCACTTTTAGTCACTTGTGTTTCAAAGTCATGCTCTTTTAAGATGTTTTTCAGAAAGAATGGGCTATTCTTCATGTCGGATGTAGCATTTTCGGCAAAAAGGGCTAGTTTTTGAATTGGTTGACCTGTTGTGAGGGATAATCTTTGACTCTGACTTTGACTGGGCTGGTTATTGTTGAATCGTGGGTTTTTGTTACTGCTTTCGAAATCATTGTCTAGTTTCCTCTTTGTTCGTTTGTTCTTAATATTCCATGGGCTGGGGTTGGCATCTTCCCCTTCAATGATAACCATGGAATCAGAGGGTAGTTGTTTTGAACTAACATTCTATATAATTATAATCACATAAATCCGCCAAACTAATTGTAATAACCCTATGTCGACATTATTGACACCATAGCATGACGGCCGCTAACAATGGCTTATTATAGTAAGGTGTTAACTGGTGAATATCTATTGTATTCAAATCTGTTATGAAGTTAAGCCAGGGGTACATTTAATGACACACATCGCGTAACCACTGAGTTAAGAACTGCTCTTCTATCACGAACAAAGCAGACGGCTTAATTAATTACATAACCAGTCAGCCTGAATGCACACACTACAGAACATCACACCTTTCCCATTGTCATACGTCAACCAAGGTCTATTCATCGTCCACACGTCTCTAAAAGCACGTTTCGTCAACGGAGAGCCCAATGTCTGAACATCAGTAGTCTTTTTAGGCGTCAGTAAATTAATGTCATTCGGTCTCGTCGTATTCAGTAGTGCTTCGTCAGGTTCGTTCGTCTGTTCAGTAACTTCCTCACATCTACTAACGTCATTTCGTATGTCAGTTAGAGGACACTCAGTCTGTGGTATAGAAGGCAATGTCTGTCTTTGGCCGAAAAAGTCAGTCAGTTTTTTTGTCTTCGCCGGGCGGTCTGATGTGGCATTCGGTAGCTTGCGTTTATTACTCATTGTGGAAATTGTGAATGATGGATACTATTCCGAAAATTTCCGATCCGCCTATTTATTGGACATTACAAAAACCCCTTAAAACAACAGCGTCACCACTAGGTATTCACCTATTAATTGTGCTCACTGATAACAACTCTCTTCAAAGCATGTATATAAACAAAAATACTGATCAGATGTCAATCAGTTGTATAATGTTCCCTTTGTACAGCCGCCACACGGAACGATATTTCATAAGTACGAAAATAACGAAATACCGGTACTTTCGTCACCTAACTTCGTCTTGAATGTCGATCTATTGAGCGATTTTATTAATTAGCTTTCTGACTCCATGATTTCCGTCTCCATTTTGGGTCAAAAAAAAGTTTAGCCAAATGAAATTTTTATTAGCCAAATTCGAAAAATATTAGCCATTGGCTAATTTGGCTACCGACAGCGTGAACACTGAATCATCATACTCATAACCGACCGAGTAGTTTTCCCAAGTTCTTCTTGAACACTTTGGTGCGTGTACTGGGCAGCTTTTCCACAGTACACCTGGTATTTCCACGTATAGCCACTTGTATCACATATCTTGTAACCTTTAATCCCATATTTGTTGGGCTTATTGGGATTGTACGTTTTCAAAGCTGCTCGACCAAACCATCGTGTCATCGTTTAAGCTATGGCCACATGTTGCTCAGGTGTATACACACCAGTATAACGCTTTGTTATTATATCGTGTATTGTTCGTATTTTCGTCAGAGGATCAGACGCATCAGCTTTTGAATTATCAGAGAAGTGAAGAAACTTCATGATCACCAAGAATCGATCCCGTGTCATTACAGTCCCAACGTAAGGTGTTTGTATCGAGAGATCAGTGGCCCAATATGATTTTAGAGTTGGCTTTTGAATTATGTCCATCAGCATTTTCAACCCCCAGAATATTTTCATCTCAGCCGGCAATGAAGACTTCCACCCGTGAACGATAGAATGTTTGGGAAGGTTTGGGTTACTTTTAAGAAAATTGTCAGCATACCTATTAGTTTCCTTTGAAATCAAGGCGAACACACCATCGTCCATGAAAAACTTGTATACACCAAGTTGATTGGTGGTGTCATCGAGAGTTCTATGAACCTGTGGTGTACCTTTAAAGGGGAAATAACAGGCTTCGCGGGTTCCGCTTTCTAGTCATACTCGTTCGCGTTGTTTTCATATGACATTTGAGATTTCAATCTGACAGCTTCACTTGAAATCCGTCTCTTCTTTTGCGCCAGTGGATCCAACGCAGCTGATTTGGGAAGTGGGCGTACGAATGACACTTTTGATTTCGTCGGTAACACTAACGTGAATAACACTGCTATTGTCATGATCCTCACTATCATCCTGATCCTCACTATCGTCCCCAGTTCCACCGTACTCTGAATCGGAGAGAAAATCTAGATCACTATCCGAATCGGTAGTAATGCGACTGATTGCTTCATCCACATTAAAAAGCGATCTACGCATCTGCTGCTTACTGGATGCCGCCATTTTGGAACAATGACGTCACGAATCACGGCACGCGACCCCCACGTGAAGTCAAAAATAGGTTACGCCGTCGTGGACCCCTCAATGAGCGATCGGCCTATCTGTTGACAACATGTTAATATGCGCAAAACATTTAATTATAAAATAATTCTTCTTTGCACGTAGTGGGAAACGGATATATCCGTTTCCCGTCATGTAGGTAGTGTTTTGGGAAACGGATATATCCGTTTCCCGTCCTAAACGAGTTAAGTGTATCTTTAAGTGTACATCTTTTGAGGTTCAAATGAGCCACTTATGTATTACTTCCCACTTTTGGAATACATTTATACATGCGCATGCTCACTAGGGAATTATTTTACCACTCGATCGATGGAACAATTTTTATCGGGCGTGTTCCATTGTTTCTTAATGCGATTAATAAACGGGTTATCCTTGCATGGGCGAAGATGCAGTCTGAATCGTGTGATCATGCGAGGTTTAAATCAATATACCCCAAGTGGAAATTGTCTTCATCATTCTGTAACATTGGCCCAGGTGAGTTACATGTCCCATTTGAATGAAATGTGTTTGATGTGTTGTCTGCAACATGTCAGACAACTAATCACTAAAACGTTTTCGCATGAAATGCACCGTGCTCGTTCAACAACGTAAACATGTCTGATTCAGAGAATAAGCAGAGGTTTACCAAAAATCCATGCAGCGCCCTCTCCGTTATCACTATCGGAAGGATGGTACTTTGCGGACCGATACATCTTTTAACACGTATCGTCGGAACTATATTTAGTCACATATGTTATTTTGACGAACAAAAGTCTGCAATGAAGGAAATTATTTCGGTATTGATAAGAACAATATGAACTGAGCCAGACAGACAATTTTAATCCTACAACATAAGAACTAGGATCATGACAGATAGCCTTACCACTTGTCCGTGTAGAAGTGGTATCTCAGCGGAACGATGGGAAATAACTCTGTCTGGAGTTTGAGGTTTACCATTTCAAATGTTTGTACATGTGTCGGATCTGTAGCGTTATATATTATGGTATATCATCGAGATGTCCGTATGTCCGTCGACCGTTTTTCATTGCTTGAAAGCTATTTGTGCCCTGTTGTGTGGTGATAGCCCGGCATGGGGGACTAGTATACGAATACTGCATACCGGTGTCATCAACTGAGTGATGGCCGGTGTTGGACTTCGAAAACATTTTTAGTCGGCACACGTCAACGCAATTGATAACGTAATTACATATAGCTGTGCACACTAAATTCATGAAGGGCAAATCAACCAATTTGGGTGACAACTCATGTCCCTCTCGGGGGGGGGGGGTGGCATTACTCCTCCCTCTTCTGTCAACTTAAACTTCGAGGATCACCCCATGTTTTGGGAGCAAAAACATAGACTGCGCTTACTGACGGGTGTATAGAGTAATACAACAGTATTATGTCACGACAAAATTTGGCAGGAAACTAATTCAATCACAACAAAATTATGTAATTCCGTCACGTAATGAGACTCATTAAAAATCGGATTTATGTATTCAATCGGGTATAATTGAATAATAATGACAACTATCATCGAGTTTATTAGCCTTTTTTATTTTTTTGAGAACATATCTGTTGTAATTACATGTATGTTGGAAATGACGTACATCTGTTGCTATAGTATACACTGAACAAGTGAACAACTGAACAGTTGGCATGGCTCACCGAAGGGAAAAATAATATTTTATTGAGAATGTGGCTGGCCCTATATGCGGAACCAATTACTAACCTCAACGTATCTGAGATTTTCAAAACGCAGTATACTGCGTTATGTGTTTTAAATTACGACATCCCAACTTTCTGAAGAAAATTTCAAGGTTTTGTATATCAAGTTTGCGCATCCGTCAAAAAAACCCAACAAACTCAAGATGTATATGTTTGTGCAAAGGATCGTCTCATCTACATGTATTCATTGATGATTATTATTTTATTAATTATGAGATGATCATTGCGTGCCGAGCATAATCTGCGGATCATATGGCAAATTGCATTTCAAATAATTGTAGTATTGTTGGATAATAATTTGACCAGTTGCTCATTTACGATCATACTTTCGAAGTTTGAGAAATGTTTCTTCATGCGGTTAATGAGCTAAAGACGTATTGGGCGGTAAGAAAACGCTAGACCTTACTGTAAACATCGTTTGTATTCTCAAATATGCACAAATGTTGTACATAGTATAACAAGAAAACCAATGTCAGAAATGGTAACGCGCTCAAGATAATATATTATATACCCATGAGTGTAATTATAGAATATAGAATATATTGGTTTCGCGAATGACCAACTCAACATTCCGTAAAAATAATAATAACCACCAGCACCTAATTAA
This sequence comes from Siphonodentalium dalli, assembly GCA_032622095.1. NCBI lineage: Eukaryota > Metazoa > Mollusca > Scaphopoda > Gadilida > Siphonodentaliidae > Siphonodentalium > Siphonodentalium dalli. The sequence continues at coordinate 111,924,618 of CP136062.1, read as the reverse complement.
CGAACTGGCGGCCAACTCGGCCGTCTCCGACCACAACCCCCAGTGGGCTGCAGCACGAAAAATGTCTATAAAAGTTGAAATATAAGATTTACAAATTATCTTTTTCATTTCTTTTATTTGTAATTGACATAGCTTGTCACAAACCAAAAATTGACATAATAATGTAAAGGACAATAAACGAAATTGAAATTCCCAAATACACCTTTTATCGGACTCGGCCTCCGGGTCGCAGTTCGACTTTTAAATCCGTCCCAAAAATTCCCATTTCTATAAATAAAACCCCCAGCGAGCAGGCGAAACAAGAATCTCTACATTAGATTAGAATGCCTATAATGGGAGTCAGACACAGGTCATTGGAACGACAACTATATATGCCACCGAGTCCTTGAAGGTGGACCACACATGCATTGGCACCATATGGCTATTTGTCATAAAGGGCACCGTAAACAGTGCACATCCACATCGAGAAAGCAGGAGCTAGATACGTGTATCCCCTATGTGGGACAGTTAGGACATCGAGCAAGTGATGGCCAAATATCCAGTCGCATGCAGATTAAATATCAATGCTGTATTCTCTCATGGCTAGCTTCAATTACATAGACACATTTTTCAGTACGGATATATTCTCAACGTAAAGAATTTTTGTGAAATTTATACACATTTGGGTATTTCCAGTAATATTCCGGGATATACATTTGTCTAATTTCTGGGGAAAAAACATATGCATGTTATCATCAGATGATATTCGTCGCCGACTCCATTCTTACGCAAAGGATATTATCTGTCGTCTTTTTTCGTCGTTTTCTCCCGCCGTCCACCCTCATGTGCAAACCTGTGATTCGATGTCCTAATCTTCATAACACATTCAGATAAGTAGCTTGCCAAATCTATTCAACTAACAGACACACGAATTCTTGAATAATCTTCAGTTCGGAATCGTTCATCTTGAATATTATCTGGGAGTAGAACATTTCCGAAATGGTCGATTCGGTAAGGCGGTGCAAAGAATCAGTCCAGTTGGGACGAATGCAATCGGAATCTATCGCAACCACAGTGGATCAACGGACACGAACCAAAACCGGAAGTCGTAGATTTCGAGGTGGAGAAATATCTGTCGACAAATATTTGTTGACATTTTTGGACGGTTTTTTGGGAAAATAAACGCTTGGATACCATATCTGACCAACTGCAGGTGAGTGAATATTTCTTCGCTAATGTTCGGACACCGACGATCAATTTAAGTCAGTTGCCATTGTTCGATCGCGGAAAAAATGTCATTTAATCATCGCCGCGAGACGATTTCTTCCCCAAAATATCCCAGAAAATCATACTTTTCACATTCATCGCAGACAACTGTCGCAACAACCTATACACCGATCGAAAGGCCCGTTTTCCTCCCACAAATGCATATTTTGAGTATTTTCACGGACTGTCTCAAAATTCCAAATTTCATCTTTTGATGTAGGTACCCACCTCGAAAATACTCTCCGGTTAGTCCCGAAAAATTTAATCATTAGTTGTAAAAAATCTGTCCGCTTAGTCGTGATTTTGCTGAGGTCTGCCATCTTCAAGTTCTGGTCGAAAAAGCAATTTTGCCGCAGATGATGGGCGTTTCATTTGACTTTTGCGTGGCCACAATGGTTCTGGGTGTCCATAATGTTGTATATGTCTCCTGGTACAACATAACATCCAGGCGGTGACTTATATATATAACTGAACTGTAACCTGTAACTGAAATCCAACTACGAAGTACATGTTTGGTAAACATATAACTTTTGATGTATGTCATATTGTTAACTCTGTCTTGTCATCACTCTCGGAAGGCCGACATAAAAAAAAAAATGATTTACATCCAACTTTTTTCAGAAAAATGCAGCGGTGTGCCGATTTTTTTACCCTTTATATTTGATTATACACTCGCAACGAGTTGTGGCCCACAACTTGTGGGGTTATACAGGAAGCAGCTTGTTCGTCCTTTCGTGGATGCAATTTTCCGAGTTTTTATTCCTAAGTTTTGCGGTCATTTGTTTTTTTTTGGCTTGGCATATATATATTTAGTACCATGGGAACATGCGAACATATATGAATATGAAATATGTCAGACCTTTTTGTGTGGAGTTATATGACATTTTTCGACTTAGAAAATTATTGTTTTCAATATTCAGCAATGGTTAAAACAATAATGAGGAGGGGACAAAAACATACAGTCGGAGGGGTGTACAGCTATATCTGTTACTAATATTAGCTTAAGTTCAAGTCCACTAAGCGATATTATTTTATAATTCCAGGTGCTATTGACGAGAGGATCGCATGCATGCCTTCATATATGTAACCACTGTGATGCTTGCGGCTTCGCTGAGGCAATCGACGATGGGATTTTACAACACCCGAATGAATGTTTGAAAATAAAATTATTGAAAATAAAAAATATATAAATTATTTATAATAAAATACTATACAATACTATACTATACAATACTATACGAAATATTGGTACTCTCGGTTGATATAGAGAATAGAAACATTATCTGGAAAACTCCAGTGTTCTTTCGAGTTGTTGTATTCTTAATCCCACCTTGGCTGTCCATTAATGTAGAAGTGTTGTGTTTCCTACATGTATATAGCGGGTAAAATTCCAATCTATAGCGTACAACTGAATGTGGAACCAGTTACTTTTGTAAATATATAGGCACTGATTTTTGTCCTGTTGTATTCAAATCGCGCCATACTTAATTGTTTCCACATTGATTCACACACTGGATAATTTGGTTGGGAAGTTTTTAACGCAAATGGTCGCGTATATATTCAAATTTAAGCGGACAGAAGACATGCAGACAGACCCTACTCGTTCATATATATAGCCACAAAATTAACTGTATGGGAGGTCAAATTCACATTTAATAATGAATTGCGCTTAAGCGCATATACCATATATCGCGCTGAAGCAATCATATGGCATTTGCACATAATTGAAATGAATTGCGCTTAAGTGCAATTAATTGCGATTAAGCGCTATGAGTTGCTTGAGAGTAAGTGTAACTACCCATAAAACCTAACCATTAGCATGACCGGGTGTATCTGCATTTGGCTAATTTAAACTAAAGGTCCTCAATCCGATTAGAAAGACCCATATTATAAAGATAGATAGATAGATAGATAGTTTATTGGATAAAGCATGTACATATACAATAGGATTTATAAAAATAATATTAGAAAATTCAATGCACATACAGAATCCGGGCGGTGGTGTGACCTAATGGCCGTCTTCCCAGCATCGCCCAGGCAAAAGAAAATTAACGACATGTTTTATCTCTGTTCAACAGTTCTCATCGACACACACATATTAGCATCTACATGTATACTTGTATTGAATACTAAATACTTCATTTCTCGACAATACATTAAAATAATGTAGTACTTTGTAGTAGTATAATGGTAATGTATATCAAATATACATAGAATGTGAATGTGACAAATCGATATGCATGTAAGAAGGGTTTATACCGTAGGTAATACCTTGTTACTTATTGGTTCGTACAGTCAGGGCAATATCGATTTTCGCAAATAACTTTACTTTTATAGTTTTCAATATAACTATCTACTATAAGTCGTTTAAATGTAAATCTTGGGATGGAGGTTTTCATTGTGAGAGGTAATGAGTTCCAGGCATTTGGGATTTGGTGAAGTGGCAATCGCTCAGTATATTTTATCCTGGGTATCTTATGTGCAAGGTTGTTTATTTGGCGGGAAGCCCTACCAGTCTGCGGTGTATTTTCCAAAAGATTATTCAATGAATATGGTAAGAGTCCGTTTTTCCAATCATATGCAGTAAGGGATGATTTCAATGAATGGAGATTACTAATTTTCAATATTTTACTTTGTTTAAATAAGGGTTCTGTATGAGAATTATATTTTGCATTATTTATCAGTCTAATGGCTCTTTTTTGTAGTTTAAAAAGTTTCTCAATACCTGTTGAAACACCCCATATTTCAATGCCATATGATAGTTTACTATGTATGAGAGAGTCATATATGCGATTTAATGCATTTCTTGGAAGAAAACGTTTTGCCCTATTTAGGCAATGTATAGTTTTGGATATTTTTTTATAAAGATAATCAATATGGTACTTGAATTCCAGGTTTTCATCTAAGTGAATACCGAGAAATTTAAAGGATGGATCGCCCACTAATGCGCTTACAGGTTGAATACATTGCTCATCCAATTTAAGTTTATTACGAATACAACAACAACAAGGGGAGAGGAGCTTCACTAAGTTTCGTAACTTGTGCTCCGATCCCCTGTGCACCCACAACATCATCCATATATTCTGTTTGTAAATTATTCCATGTATTTGTGGGTCACAATAAATATGTTCAAACAAAAAACAACAACAACAACAACAACAATATTTCTTCAAAATATGCTTTAGTTATCAGAATCGATTAACTGCAAAAAATAATGCTGACCACTGTCAACTATGGTATCAAATTTCCCAAAAACGTGTGATTTATAAACATTTTGTTCAACAAAATATGGCCGTATAATTGCTAAAGTATCACGAAATTTTACCGTATTACCACTTGTTTTAGAGTTATCCATCTTCATCCGCAATTTTGACCGAAACCACCCTTTTCACGGCGTGTTTCTGGGCAGCAATCAATTGAAATAACAAACTTCAATAATCGATATCTGATCACACTTGAGCTTTGATGGGTTGGTTCCTCGACTCGACTAAAACAGAAGGTAATACTGTCGCGAGTCACCCATTTTGATAAAGAATTTAGGCTAGTTCACAATCCCAACTATCCAAAGCAATGAAAACAAGGAGGTGATATGTCAATATGAGTTCAGGTTTAGTTATAGATACACCTATTTATTCACATGGGGTACATAGTTACATACAGTATAACCATGAATTGCGCTTAATCGCAAATAATTATGCTTAAGTGCTATTGCTTAACTGCAATTAATTATGAAATGTGAATTTGGCCTCTCATAGAAAGGAAATAAACATCTGCATATTTGATGGCTATGCTATAATATGTAATATTAGCGAAAATTCTCCGAAATATGGGTGGGTACCTGTAGTTTAAAACATAAAAATAAAGGGGTGTATATATACCCGAAAGATGTAGTTAAAACTTTATACAATCGTAATCAAAACTCGGGTGGTGGGTCCCGAAAGTGGCCATAATGAAAAAGAACAGCCATGGGTCCCGATTTGTTTTTTCTGAAATTAATCGAATTTTAATTGTTTTTTAAGTATCAAATTTCACGCTATATACTGGCTGAAATATCAAACTATTGGAAAATACATCTACACCTCCCACCATCAAAACAATTATGTTGCTACGGCCTTGGTCAAGGAGGGCATTGTAATATTCTTGTTCTAACAATATTTCCATAAAAGATTTTTTAGTTAATGACCTTACACGATCTGAACGAATATATGAGAACAAATTGCAAACTGTACTCGGTAACTAAACTTGATCAGTATACTATAGTTGCAACAGAAAAGCAGTTGCCCAAAAACGTGTCACTGTTAACGAAAGGCAGCCAACCAACTAATCCATTTCGACTCTTGATTGAACAACAAAAACTGTCCGCCGGGTCTGGAGGATTGCAACTAAATCCCGGGGTGTACAGGACTAACCGGACAGTATTTTCGAGGTGGGTACCTGCATCAAAAGATGAAATTTGGAATTTTGAGACAGTCCGTGAAAATACTCAAAATATGCATTTGTGGGGGGAAAACAGGCCTTTCGACCTGTATATAGGTTGTTGCGACAGCTGTCTGCGATGAATGTGAAAAGTATGATGTTCTGGGATATTTTGGGGAAGAAATCGTCTCGCGGCGATGATTAAATGACATTTTTTCCGCGATCGAACAATGACAACTGACTTAAATTGATCGTCGGTGTCCGAACATTAGCGAAGAAATATTCACTCACCTTCAGTTGGTCAGATATGGTATCCAAGCGTTTATTTTCCCCAAAAAAACGTCAAAAAATGTCAACAAATATTTGTCGACAGATATTTCTCCACCTCGAAATCTACGACTTCCGGTTTTGGTTCGTGTCCGTTGATCCACTGTGGCAACGTGCGCAATAAATTATTTGAGACTCAATGGCGCAACGGTATCGAAAGCTCTATTCAAGTTTGGAAAGATACCTCATGATTATTCCCCAAGACATGGCATTATCTATTATAAGGCTAAGAACAGCTAATCATAGACTCCCAATTGAGACCTCTCGGTGGGAGAAGAACAAAAAGAAAGGAAAGACCACAAATGAAGAATCCCAAATATGTTGACTATGTTAAGAAAATGTCGGGGACGAACATAATTTCACTTTAACTTGCAATGCATTGACCGACATCCGCTGTAGACACTTACCAAAATTATACCACGAGCAACCGAGTAATAACAAATTCATAGACTTGCTACAAAGTGGAGACATAATCACTCTGAAACATCCTATTATATTCACGAAATTAGGATTGACTAAACTAAACGACAAGCCTAATTGGTGACAAAGACTGCGACAATGACGGAGATGATTATGACGATGGTGATCATTATAACGATAATGATGACAATGACATGCAATCGCGATAACGATGATGGCAACGGGACGACGATAGCGATGATACGATGATGATGACTATATATGACGAGGATGATTATGATATATTGTTGATGTCGTTGATGATGATGATAATAATGACAATGATAACGACAACGATGAAGATGATGATGATGATGTTGACGTCGATGATGAAAATGATGATGATGATGTTGATGACGTCGATGATGATGATGATGAAGATGATGATGACGTAACGGCCATATTAACATTGTGTACATAGCTCTGTATATGTGAATTTATTGTATTCAACAACCTGTTATGACCCCCTCCCGGGATCACGCAAAAGCGATCACACTTTCATAACATCGTTCAGAATCGCGACCACACCATAACAGGTATGCAGGTAACATAATATGAACTACCTAAAATGACATAAAATGGATCGTAAATCAATAGATCGTCGGCCTATCATACGTGTTCACAGTATAGTGAGACTAAATGTGCGAAACACGCGACTTCTAAATGAAATATATGTACATTTGCGAGAGTTCAGATAAACCACATAACGGGTGATAAACAGAACACGCACACAAAGCCAATTAAGCTTTCCATGGGCTGATCTACCCGCTCCGTAATTTGTCCTGGTCGTTTGTAATTGGACCCGACTTGTTCAGGGTAGGCGACAAACGGCACCTGCGCACAGTCACTATTATATCGATAATTTGGTTTCCAGAAAGCTCTCTCCGCCATTAAGTCCACCCTCAATGCCAAATCGTCCACACTCGCACAGAACGCCAGACCGACTGTACTCTCGTGGTGAAACAGATGTGTGACACATATATGTATATAATTCGCCACATGATTTGTACGATCTGAAACTTCTATTTTGTGGCACTGGGCATCGGAATTATTTTCGTTTTGCCACGCCCGAAAACAGACTTAACTAACTGACGTCCAGCACGGTTCGGTGAGACAAATTGACTTTATTCGGAGACGTAAACTGATCGAAACAACAATCTGGATAGTATCGTGTGTTGAGATACATTTTCAGTAGAAATTCCTATCTATCGCAGACAATCGAGTTCGGCTTTATGTGATGTGTTCGCTCCCACTGGAACAAATATCGGGTGTGTTGAAATTGGTATTTATGTTTGCTTCGAACAGATCGCATGACAAGTTGGATTAAAGGAATTATGATGTTATGTGCAATATCCGGGACAATGAATGTGGTAGGCGCGGTCGCAGACGATCAGGCGAATGAGACATGTTATGTTTTACTGGATCATAGGAATATCTGTTATTCATTGCTTCACGTAGAAACCAGACTTCTGTGTTAAATTTGCCTTTTTACCGTGATATCCACCATGTCTCGGAAACATAAAATGGTGATGAAATCGGCGAGTTCGGACAACTTCATGGGTGTTATTTCGCGTCTTAAAATTGAAAATGGTCGGAGAAATTGGAGGAAGCGGAATTCATCTATCAAAAGCCCATTTGGATCACTAAGTGGCGATTCAACAAAACAGGTAAACGAACTCGATAACTGTTTACGTATTATCAGGAAGTTTAAATTATTGCAAAAAAAATATTAAGGAAAACAAACCCAAACCAAGTTTCAGAATCTGTGAGAAATAGCATAAATTTACATTCCAACGGAATCATTGGGCTTTCGTTCCTTGACAAATGAGCCCTCAATGGGGACTCCATCGCGACAATTGCAACCCTGCTCCATTTATACATGTATGGTATCACAAATAGAGAGCCGTTATCTTCTTTATTGGTGGTTTGTATTACAACCGCCTTCCCAAATCCTTCGCCGAAATGTTTACAAAACACGCAACTTTACCCGAAACTAGACAAAATCATACAATTGTTTTTAAGAAATCCAGAACAACTCTTTCGATGTACATGTGCCCGATCATAATATACAGAAAAACTTGTTTATATTATGTTATGTGTGTTTAATATGAGTATATTGGACATACAAATATATTCTATCCTGTATATATATCCTACAGTAATTCCCAAAGTAATTGACCACAGCAGAATTATGGGTAATTTTTCAGGATTTAGTCGGAAATATGGCTTGTTGCCATTCATCGGAAAGCTCTCGGCGAGAGCTGAATGGCAACAAGCCATATTTCCGACTAAATCCTGAAAAATTACCCATAATTCTGCTGTGGTTAAGTGGTCAATTACTTTGGGCATTACTGTATCCTTCCCGAAAACACTTCAAACAACAACACAACTGTGTATGAAACTTAAAGACACGTTTTATTCCCGAAACATCATAGGAATCTTCTGATATTGGTGTTAAAGACATATTATGGACTTGTTCGGTGCGTGAAATTGATCAGTTAATACTCAGGTGCTATGCCAACATGGGGAATGTAGCATTCTACTAACATCGCCGAATTTTTTAAAAGAAATAGACCATACCACTCCATAGAAACAACATCTGAACTACGCCCAACTGTAAATATTTACATCTCGATTCGGGACGCAACTATCGGCGATAATCTAACACAATTGATCTCGCCATCGAGAGTCATTGCATTTAATTAATATATCAGAATGAATTTGTATCGTCAATTTGGATTAATATTAATAACAAATAACAACGTTGAGCAGGATTATTCTCAAATTCTATTTAATCATCATGCCAGAGTGTTTCACATCACTTTAAACACATTTCACCTGCAAGTAGTATTTCAGGAGCTGAAATCAAAACATCGGCTTCACAGCAGAACGGTTTAACATTCTAAAATAGTAACATTTGCGGTCCCAGTTCGTGGGGGACACATGAGGGTATCTTCTAGTGAGAGAAGCTTTTCGCTGCATCGAAATTATTATTTTATACCCTAAATTCAATACATAATATTAGGGACGATATACACCAACTTTAAAAGAGCACAACGCGACCATGGTCCTGCAGTATCTTCTTACATATATACAACGTATTCAATGTTGATGGGTAGCTCATGCTTTACAAACACCGGGGATATGTCACTGCATATGGCGTATACGTTTTTGTCCCTCTTTAAATGGACAGCAATGAATAATCAGGGATTAACCTTGGTACATTTTCCAATCCCATAAGTACCCCATTTACCTTAATTTCCTGTCTAATATTTCCCAATCTATCAAGGCCATTGATTTCACAAGATATATTTTAAAATGTTGTCATTTGGAACATTAGTTGGTGGTTCAAAAACACTCAACAAATTAATATTTATTTTTTTCCAGATTGCTGGAGCGATAGCAAGGCATTCTTTCAACATATAGCACGTGTTAAACTGATTGATAATTCCCAACTTGACCCCTATTGCGCTAGTTGTTTTCTCCAAATGACAGGGCCCCTTTCCAAATCAGGGTATGGTCGTCGCTGATATTACCTGTGTGAATGTCTTTTCACACACAATTAGTTTTCTTGGTTGTCAGAAAGCTTAATAATGGTATTGAGTTAAAGTAACAAAGTATCAAAGTCAGAAGACGACTGGTTTTTCGAGGAGATATTTAGTTTATACAATTAAGCATGCATGTCAATGATAAGCTACCAATTTGCGTAATTTACATTCAGGTCTAACCCCTCTCCACAATTGAAAAGCAAGACATAGACAAAGTATGTGCAACTCGAAGCTGTTGTTAAGTCTAATCTGTTACAAGTTGTACATATATGTTTTCGATTCTCAAATCGCCTTCTACCAGAAACTATAGTCATAACTATGTCATTATTCAAGGTTCCAGAAAAAAAATAAGCCTAAAATTGCGTTTTGTTACATCCCGGCCCGGCCCTGGGGATCAAAATATGGAGCGCTAAAATATAAATATAAATACATCTCATGAGACTTTTTATGTATGCATCTGAAGGGCTTATTCATGTCACATAATTTAGAACAATCGGGTCCTTGATACATGTAGTCTATTTCTGATAGAGTAAACTAAAGAGCGTTCATATAATTTATGTACGATAAATTGTGAACAGCTGATATAACTTTGACAAGTATTTTATAGTATAATGGCAGGGTGACCCGGTAAAGCCAGGGTGGAAATGTAACCAAACTGTTAATATGTTTTCTATCGGTTATCAAATGTATACATACCAATTTGGCTGCATAATGATAGTTCTGCATTCACTATCAATGTCGAAGATTAACCCGTATCCCTAACGTGTATGGTGACCTCAGGCTGACGTCAACTATGACTCGGTCGGCGCTGCCTAGAAATAGTTCACCTTGAACAGTTGTGTAAATACGTCGGATCATGGAGATAACTATTGACTTTCCTTGGTAACTTTGACAGCACCATTTGTGAACTTTAAACCACACAATTTGGTTCATCGTATCGTGGAAACACCTATATAAATTTGTAGTAAAATCGGCGATTGTTTTTTATTTTTAAACATTTACAATTCGATTGCTACCGGAATAGTGTTAATGCTAAATATTGGGACACCCCGAAATTAACAGAAAAATCTGGAGTTGTATGGCGATGTGTTAGCGGTACTGATAAGAATCCCGTGGAGGACATTGTCAATGTGCCAACGAAAACTAAGTCGAGACGATTCACAATTCATTTAATTAGTATACCCAAAAACAAAATTATTCTACAGGCTACAAAGGCAAATATCTCATGGTGGATTAAAAATGTTCTTCCAGTAGTTCATGGGACTGGATACGGCTCTGTTATACCTGGAACATTCAATGATATAAATGCTGCAATTGATTGGGAGAAAGCGGACGAAACTGTGATTAATGATCCCGACGGTGCAGGTGAAGAGGAAGAGAGAAGTGACAAAACTATACCTGGACACGATGCGATCGTGGTGCGGTGTGATGAGGTGAACAAGAAAGAGGTATTATTTGTGAATCATCGGCGAAAGCCTGCTGTGTCCACAGCTCGAAAGTCATGTAAGGCAAATTCTGGAACATTGAATTTATGTCAACCGCATCAATTAACAGGTCGGTGGATGAGATGCAGTTCATGGTTGAGGAAACGAAACTGGAACAAAATGAAATGAGTGACTGTCTCCGGGAAGCGATCGCAGATATTTCACGGGAACTGAAAGAGGATACGGACAAAAAGACATGAGAAATGACGAGTAAAATCCGGAGTAGTTTCGAAATTAAAACCTCGGAGTTTGAGGCTAAAATTGCAAATTTAGAAAAAGAATGCAAGGAACTGAAGCGACATAATGGCCGACTTACAAATCAGGTTTCTTCGTTGAATAAGTCTATACAAGGAAACGAATATCCGGTCGCTGATATTGGAAGAAACTGTTACTCCATTCCGCCGGAAAATTCTAGTTATTGGAAAAACAAATTATAAGAAAGAACACGTTTTATAACTGACATTGAAGCCTAACCAGTTAGTTATTATGCACATGTGAACGACCTGACTATGTTGCGCGGGACGATGATTATCATGTCACACTTTCTGAAAACTATATTTCAGATTCAGTTAGAGCTAGATTAAGCTTAGATAAACATTGTAACGGTTTTATGGAAAGCAGCTCCCAATCGACCTAAATGCGAATAGTGAATGGAAAGGAAATTTGGTATTGTTCACGTGTTACCATTACAATGGAACTAGCATCGTGGATTGCATAGTTACTAAAGAGCGTTATTTGTCTGATGTTTGCTATTTCTGTGCCAAATCACCAACAGAATATTCAGATCATTGCCAGCTGGCAATGAACATGAAATTCAGTAAACATTGTCTGGCGACTAAAAAGCGACTAAAATATAAGTATATCATGTGTTCAACACAGACGAAATGGTACAAAGAAAGTAGCGAAAGAGCGCACGTGCGAAGTAAACTTATTGAGTTCCAAATGTCTTCGTATGGGCTAGATCCCACAGAGACGGAAATGGCGATCCGAGATTTAAATGAAATACTCCAGTTAATAAATAAAGCCTCAACAAAAGTAGTTTCACTTAATAAACCATAAACATAGGTGTATACGGAAACGGCTACGGTTTTATGAGGAACGCAAACAGTTAAAAAGGGGCAATGAAAAAGGTTATTGAGGAAATAAAAATAAAACCACATGATAGACATTGATATTTTTCACAGCAAAGAAAGCATATAAACGGGAGACAAAAATTAAATCTGGCATCTTCCATCAAAATACTGTTGACGAGCTATCAAATCTAGAAACTAGTTACCCCTCGAAATATTGGAGAATCGTAAATAGTATGCGACCGAAGAAGGAAAACCCTAATAATATCGACCAGATTGAAACAATCGATTTTTTCGATAAACTGAATTGTTCAAAAATCGAATCAATTGAAAAGCAACTAAAATCCGTGAAACAATGTACCGTTGAAACATTTCAATAATGATGATATATCTAAAGGCGAAATATTAGATAACCTGTATCAACTTTAAAATAACAAAGCTAGTGGAGCAGATAACATTTCAAATGAGTTATTAAAATCAGTAATTCCATTTCCATTTGTATCTTGGACGAAGTTACAAAATTGTTCAACACAGGTTTACACTCAGGTCATTATCCTTTATGCTGGAGCGAGTCAACAATCCAAACCCTCTATAAGAAGGGCTATTTAATAGACATGAACCTAACGATTATAGTCATATTGCTTTAAGCAGTACTTTTAATATTTATGACGCATTATCCGTCAAGGCTATTCTCTATCTCCTGCGTTATTCAAGATTTTCATTGATGATATATCAAATTTGTTTGACGAAACGTGTGACCCCGTACACGTTCATGAACATAACCTCAATCATTTGCTTTTCGCAAATGATCTGGTTATGTTATCAGAATCACCGACAGGTTTACAATCTGGGATTAAGAAGTTACGCGCTTGGCAATGGACTATGTGTTAATGCAGGCAACACAAAATGTATGATCTTTCGTTCAAGAAAAACAAAACATGATCAATGTATTTAATATTGATGATAGACCAATAGAAGTATAAATATTTAGGCCTAATTTTCACATCGAATGGAAAAATAAAAAATACAGGATAATCTGAGCGCAAAAGCGTCAAAAGCCATGTTCTTTTTAACAAATTAAACCCGAACAACACCGGTGTTACCTATCGCGATTAAATGCAACTTATTTGATCAACTAATTAAGCCTATTCTATTGTATGGATGTGAGATATGGTTCACTGACCTTAAGTTGCCGTTCAAAGATACCATGCATACCATGTGAACAAACACATCTTAAGTTTTGTTAACGGGTTCTATGTTTGAATTGAAAGGCCTCAAATCACGATAGAGCAGAGTTAGGCCGCTTCCCTATATATCGCGAGTGATGCCATTTAACAACTATTCAGGTACATGCTTAAAAAGTAGAAGATAATAATATCTTATCCGCATGCTACAAAGAATCTCTGAATTGTAGTTACCTTTAACATGGCTCACCCAATTGTCGCGTTATTCCGCGCTCCGCGTGTATAATGTTTCGCTGTTTCTTGGTATACAGTGGGTGCATGGGCGTTTTATTTATAGAATAGGAATTTTTGGACGGATTAAAAGTCGAACTACGACCCGGAGGCCGAGTCCGGTAAAAGGTGTAGTTGGGAATTTCAATTTCAATTGTTATTCGGATGCGAAGAAGTGCAAGGCGATTAATTCTATGACTTGGTGATTCGTGAAACCAATATATTTTATATTCTATAATTACTACCATGGGTATATAATATATGATCTTGAGCGCGTTGCCATTTCTGACTATGGTTTTCTTGTAATATTGTATTCAATAGCGCAGACCAACTATCAGAGCAGCGTGAACAAATGTTGATTAAGACATTGGAATCAGAAGTGTTTCGCAATGATATATACAATAACGATAGGCCGACAGGGGGAAATAAACTACAAACTTAAGGATATTTAAAGATGAATACAAAATTGAGCTATATGTCATTCATACACAATCACAAATTGCTCGCAAAATGTTTTCTAGATTGCACGTGAGCATCCACAATCATATTGGCAATAGAAAAAGGGAGGCATCGACAACCAGTAATACCATTAGAAAATCGACTGTGTTCCATGTGTGACAAACAATGCGTCGAATCTTAAATGCACCTTTTCATTGAATGTAACGCTTATGACGATTTAAGATATAATTTATTCAGCGAATTGAGAAACACGATAGTGAATTCAATAATTTGAATGACGCAGATAAATTTGCACTGATTATGAGAAATGGTAATATTAAATTAACTAACAAAGTTTGCAGCATAGTCCGACTGTTCTTCCTTCGACGGAATAATAAAACTTGAAGAAATTGTTGAGGGAATGTTGGTAAGAACTGTGTTTGTTATATTAATTTATTGATGTATTGCTTGTTTAATGTATATGATACTTATCAGTATCTTGCAATTGTAACTGCCCATTGGTGTGTTTTCGCAATAAATTATTGTATCTTGTATCATACATGTATACGTCTTTCATATTCCATATGCACATCTAGATCCATGCGCATGTATATAATATATATGTACAGGTATGCCATATAAGTAACGATGATAGTCACTATATTAATGGTGAGTTTTGTGGCAATGTTAATTAAATAGTTATATTCCTTCGTTACTGTTGAACATAATATTATGTATGACATTGTTTGTTGCAAGCGCTTCTGGAATCTTTTTTTGTTTTTTTTGGAGATGACCGGTTTAAGCATCTACGCTGGCATAGGTAAATCAGGGCTAACAACATCCATAATTTCAGATCATACGACGCTGAGCCAGTTCTCACCCATTAACGTGAATTTCGCTTAAAGTGATGTGAAACACTCCGGTAGGGTGATCAAATCGAAATGGAGAATAATCTTGCTCAAAGTCGTTATTTGTTACGAATATTAATCCAAATTTACGATACACACCGCATTCTTATATATTAATTAAATGCAACTACTCTCGATGGCGTCATTTCGTGTTCCGGTCATTCAGGGGACGGTCACACCGCGAGAGCTCCTCGTCAATCCCTTGAGTGATCGTCGATATTTTTGTCGCCAGGCTTGACTGGTTATGGAATTAATCCCCAGTC
This sequence comes from Siphonodentalium dalli, assembly GCA_032622095.1. Taxonomy (NCBI): domain Eukaryota; kingdom Metazoa; phylum Mollusca; class Scaphopoda; order Gadilida; family Siphonodentaliidae; genus Siphonodentalium; species Siphonodentalium dalli. Next base: position 111,909,006 of record CP136062.1, on the reverse strand, counting down.
AAGTCCAGCGCATGTTGAGCGGTTTCCAGTCTGCTCATTGTGTTAGCTGGCATATCCATGCTAACGCGGGTATGCTGGTGTGGTACCCCGGCAGAACCATCTGCCGGCCGTGGCTTGGATGGACGGACCGGAATCCACCGATTCGGGACGGGCCAGACCACGCAGACCGGGACCAGGAGGAAGACACCCACCCGTCGCCAGAGGGACGCAGACAGGAGGGTCAGGTGGAGACGGGAAGGATGAGAGACGCCCAGCTCCCATCCACTTGGCCCCCGGACATGAAGTACTGGACGATATTACCACCAGAAGCAGGGACGCCGTCGTCACTCCGGATGTCCCTGCTATCGTCACCGAGGTCAGCGGAGACATGGACGCGGATACCATCCCGGACGTCGCTGTCTTCGCTGTCTTCGGGATGGAGATGAACATGCTTCCACCAAGGACACCGGAGTACCAACACATCCCGGTGTCCTCCATCTCCACCACTAGCACCAACAACAACACCAGCGGAGGCTCCACTCGTTCCATCGATGACGTCATCAAAAGCGCGCTGGCGACTCAGACAGAAGCCGAAAAGTTCAGAAAAGAGTTACAGGCAGAACGTCGAAAATTTCAACAACCGTGAGCAAGACGACCGGGACCAATTATTAAAACAACACGGTGTGGAGCTGACAACAACAACAACACCAGCAACAACATCAGCCGAGAGAAAAAAAAGAAGGCAAAAACAAAATAAGATCATCTCCATTCACGCTCACCATTTCATGATATTGTACATTCATACCATGATATTTATTAAATTTCAAAAGTGGGTTGTGGGTAAGGGGTTCCGCCCCTTCCAAACCACATAAAAACAATAACAAAACAACTCTCGATGGCGAAATCATTTGTGTTAGTTTGTCGCTGATAGTTGCGTCCAGAATCGAGATGTAAATATTTACAATTGGGCGTAATTCAGACGATGTTTTGCATGGAGTTGTATGGTCGACTTCTTTGAAATTTTCGGCATGTTATAGTAGAATGCTACATTCCCCAGATTGGCATAGCACCCGAGTACAAACTTATCAATTTCACGCACTCGAACAAGTCCAGAATATGTCTTTAAAGGGACTCATGAACTTCGGCACACAACTATCGCGTATCAAGTAAATGCACCAACTTTTTGCTTACGACCAATAATTCTAAATTACAATAATGAGATTGCGCATGTCAAAACCATTTATATGCTCTGTAAATATTACATGTTACAGCTACATACACTGACCAAAGTCTAATAAAATACCCCAAAAAATTAAAACGTAAAGAAAAACATTGGGAAATGTCAAACCATTGAAAAATATTGTCAAAATAAGATTTAGACTTAATAGTTGATTTACCTGAGCGATCAGTGATATTTGTTGAAAAATCGCTATATTTTAAATAACAATAGTTTCAACATGTGAAATATCGATATTATCACAGTCAAAATGAGAACAAAGTCGATCTATTTTTTCGATCGATTTAGGAACTTGTACGATATCTTACATCTACGCACTGCGAATGTCTTACGTTCCATTAACATTCGAGTACAGTTACTCAGACAAACCGTCCAAAATGTACACAAATATGCTGTGATTAGTCGGTCACCATCTTCGCGCGAGAATCGCATTAATAAGTATAAAGATAGCTTGTTAGCATGGATGGTATACGCCAAGGTCGGCAATTCCCCACAACTGCATATTTCATCAAGTCATTTGAACACCTGACGCCCCACCGCCAGTCAATAGTTTGTATTATATATAATGCATCGATGTGCTGACAACAAATATATGCGCTCGATCAATCCATGTAGTTTATAATTTATGTTTATTCATCATCCAATACGAAAAGCATCATTAGTTAAAGATGTATTGAAGGTTCCAGGCATCCAGTTATAGCAACGTATAAAGATACCCTGTCCAATTTGACACCATAAAATGCCACACTGTGTACGTTTTCTATACCGGAAAATAAGTAGATCGTTGAGCCGATGAGTCGATAATATGCGTTTTTTTTTGTGGCCTGATATCTACTTTCAAACAAGGAAGATTTAACACATTTTGATTTTTTGTCAGACTGACAACAATTCTGATGATCGTCTTTTATTAAGAGCGTCCATGAACCAATAAAGCGGTAGTTAATAAAGAGCGTTCTGAATTATGATCTTGTGTGTTCCTTTTAGACTTATTATTTATGTATATTTATCTTTGCCTCTGGAAAATTAAAGGCACGGGCGGCGTTCGTCGCAGAAATACTCATATTTGTTCAAATCGCCATAAACAGAAAGGAATATTAAAATATATATATATTTGTTCATAAGCCAAACATAATCAGCGCGTAAATAGTATATTGTCGTCAAGACGTACGATGGTGTACGTAAACAAGAGCCTGCTCGTGTTGCAGAAGTTGTGCTTCTGTTTACAGATGATATAAACGCTCTTAATTATTTCCATATCAGGAAAACAGTAACAAATAACGCTCTTTATGTTTACCATATCCGGATATAAACAAAAGCCAGGTAACGTAACGTTTTTTGCTTTTGTTTACATAACAAAGAAAAACCAATTGACAACAACATACTGTTTATACCATATGTCTGATTGGTATAAGAATGTAATATACTCTATGTAACATCACACCAACAGTATACTTTTGTCAACGAGCGTGATGTCGGCAGTAGTTCTATCCCCATGGCAACATAAACACGCGACTCACTACATGCGAGAATGCTCGTGGAATCTCTAAATTCATACGCCATACAAACACAATGTCAAATTCTAAGAGAAAGCTTCTAAGCCACCACGAGAAAACATTCTCAGACAGTATTTTGTTCAGACAGGGTGCGGTCCCACTTTTAATTAGCATGGCTAATTAACGCTGGGATAAATGTCATTGTTCAATCCATCGTAAGCAATATCTGTGTTCGGATCGCATGGCTGATCTGTATTTAATACCCGATATGGAAACGCTAATACGATTGTGGGAATTGAGCCACAGTGCAGCAATTTAGAAATCGATAGCCACCCTGCATGGTCGGATTGGATAATATCATACGCAACTAATATATCGTGATCGATAGCCACCCTGGTCGGATTGGATAATATCATACGCAACTAATACATCGTGCGACGAGTGGATAATATCATACGCAACTAATATATCGTGCGACGAGTGGATAATATCATACGCAACTAATATATCGTGCGACGAGTGGATACTATCATACGCAACTAATATATCGTGATCGATAGCCACCCTGGTCGGATTGGATAATATCATACGCAACTAATATATCGTGCGACGAGTGGATAATATCATACGCAACTAATATATCGTGCGACGAGTGGATAATATAATACCCAACTAATATATCGTACGACGAGTGGATAATATCATACGCAACTAATATATCGTGCGACGAGTGGATAATATCATACGCAACTAATATATCGTGATCGATAGCCACCCTGGTCGGATTGGATAATATCATACGCAACTAATATATCGTGATCGATAGCCACCCTGGTCGGATTGGATAATATCATACGCAACTAATATATCGTGATCGATAGCCACCCTGGTCGGATTGGATAATATCATACGCAAATAATATATCGTGCGACGAGTGGATAATATCATACGCAACTAATATATCGTGATCGATAGCCACCCTGGTCGGATTGGATAATATCATACGCAACTAATATATCGTGCGACGAGTGGACAATATCATGCGCAACTAATATATCGTGATCGATAGCCACCCTGGTCGGATTGGATAATATCATACGCAACTAATATATCGTGCGACGAGTGGATAATATCATACGCAACTAATATATCGTGATCGATAGCCACCCTGGTCGGATTGGATAATATCATACGCAACTAATATATCGTGATCGATAGCCACCCTGGTCGGATTGGATAATATCATACGCAACTAATATATCGTGCGACGAGTGGATAATATCATACGCAACTAATATATCGTGATCGATAGCCACCCTGGTCGGATTGGATAATATCATACGCAAATAATATATCGTGATCGATAGCCACCCTGGTCGGATTGGATAATATCATACGCAACTAATATATCGTGCGACGAGTTCATTAGTCGACAAAATTAATGTACCATCGAGTCAAAATATTCGAGAATCGTTGTTTTTAAGCAGGGTTCAGAAACGGAAACACAACTTTCAGTACATATCTGAAACTACCTACTGGTTATACACTACATCAATAAACGGCCCCTAAAGGGTCACAACTTGCTATAGGATCCCCTTCGTAAATATACCACAAATGACAGCTTTGTAATGAATTTGCAACATATGGATAAATTTTCCGGATTCGTCATCTCCTATTTAAACCCGTTTTACGGAATCCTCTGTGTTTAATCCGCCGTTTGAGAGATACATTCGTGGTTTAAACCAGATACCACAGGTTTAAGGGACGCATTCGTCATCGCTCGCTTAAACCTGGTTTAGCAATGGTGTCTCTGTATCGTCGAGCTAAATAATCTAACTTCCTAATGCGGACCGCAATGGCCATTGCACGTTTGGCGATGCGCCCTTCGTGAACACATATCATGTGGTGTGTACATATTTCAAAATAAACTTTAGTTGGCACGTTCGATTAAATAAAAAAATTCACATCCTTTCTCACCAAATGTACAGTACACGCACAATTACAAAATAACACATATAATCAACTACATAGGCGTTACCTATAATCAACTACATAGGCGTTACCTATATACACTTTTTTGTCACATTCACTACATTAAAGTTCGAAAATATTTTATATATGCCTAATAATATGTTCTTGAGGGCGTTACAATTTCTGACTAATTTTCTTGTACTATATGTATACCGCATACAAACAGCATTCAAACATCCATGATTAGTCTAAGTTAACTACAGACCCGGCCCACTTATAAATAGTAGGTCTGACTACTTGTCGTATACTTTCTATTTTCCCGTATTGCATGATTTCACGTCTGTAGCACCAATAAGAACTCACTGTTAGTAACCCCAAGATAAAAGAGTTCAATCGAAGCGACTAACATAACGCGATGTGGCGAAATTTGGGGTAAGCCTGTGCGATTCCAGGAAATGATATTTAGGCAAGACTACGATAGACTCAGTATGGCTCTGAGTGTATGTTTATTACGCCCTATGGGTGTATACTGCCAGTGTGATCCGGTCGTGTCAATGGAGCTATGGGGATATCTCGCAGAACAACACGTTTCTGGTTTCACTCGAGGCGAGTTATTTTAGGAAATTGTAGTAGACGAAGAGTAATGTCCTATACACACAATATAACACAAAAGGTGAGATCAATGTTTTTCTTGGGATATTTTCCAAGATTAATAATATAACCAAGACATTAGGTATCATTTGCGGAAGATGTAATTTAATTTCGGTAAATATATAACAAACTGTTTTATCCGCCAAATATTTCGACAAATAAAAAAGCCGAACAGCGGTAAACAGGTAAGGAAACAACTTCGTTAAAAATGATTAATCAACAATGTCTGACGTTGCATATATGATATATACCGTATAATAATATTTAATATTCAAATAGTAACATATATAATAAATGTATTGTATTTGCACTGTATTTTTATGAACTGTTTTCTGTTTATATATTCGTTACTGGTGTTATTATTTGACGAATACAAAAAATAGGAGCTATGGGGTAACTTTGATTAATAACGTATATAGCGTCTCGGTTAAACTTTTTGCAGGATGTATGTATTCGCGGATGTATCTCCGCGGATGTCTCATTGTCGAAGTATGTAACTTTTATGACCGCGTTAATTGCTTTCGATATTTAGGTGTGAACAATGGCTGGGCCACTCTTGAAGATTTTATTGCATAATATAAAAGCTAACATTGCTGATGAAGTATGTCTCAGTTGGAATGTAGTCTAAAGGTCGCATTGCGAAGTATCGGGTGTATATTTAATCCGATTAGTAGATATTTGGTCCGCATTTAGAGGCTTTCTGTTGTGGTGAATGAGAAACCTTCAGTGATAAGCAGTATAGTTGTAATAATTTGAAGGATTTGTTGTTTTATCGGAATTCTGAGGTGGTGCATTCATGAAACCAATATATTTTATATTCTAATTTATATATATGCCTAATAATATAATCTTGATGGTGTTATCATTTCTGAATATGGTTTTCTTCAACAGACTATTCCACGATATACAGCAATCTAATTGTTGATAACATAACATCCAATATTCATATATATCTCACCTCACCCAGAAATGGCGCCTTCTGATTGGCCGAGAGCTATGTTCTATATTGTGTAGTGTTGTGCTAAATTTAGCACATCAATATACATTGTACACGTATGATATCGTGCTAAATTGAGCACGCTACTATACCAAACTAGCCTGCAAAAAGCCATGAATAGAGGCAACAATCTCGAAAACTGATATAAATACATGTACATGTGTCCACTAATTTACTAAGGCTATTTATCATTACAGTAAGAAGCTAACATATAACTCTCTTTATTGTCGCACTTGATGCAACTTGGAGGAAAAGAGAATCTTCGTTTTCTCTCTGGTGCGATAATACTCTATCTACCATTTTGATAAATCTTTGCAACACACACAATCCGCATTTAAGTATTTTGTGAATTTATCGACCTATTTTGATCCCTGGGACACGACACACGGGAACAATTCTTATGCTGAATTTGAAGCTAGAACTTTAACATAGTCTCATTTATGACTAGCTTTCATGTTATTTCTACACACATGCAACGGGTGCTAATACGTTACCGTGCAATATTGTAATGTATGACCTTTCGATCATCCACCATAAATACATGTACCTTGTCGTCTGCCACTACTGATTCAAGGGATTGCTGACACCAATACGAAACTCTATTCCTCGTTGAACATGGCTATTTTATTGTTTGACGAATCGATCCACTGACCCGACCAGCTGACTTAATTTGGCGGGCCCCACATATAAATAGAGGGTCTGATTACCTGTCGTAGACTTTCTATTTCCTGAACGTCTGGATAGCGAACGTCAGATTCAGATTCAGATTCATTTTATTCTGTTCATCGATATGTGGATATATACAGAAACGTTACAGAAAAGGGTATTACAGATATTATTACATCAAGATATTCAAATATGGCATATAATAACAATAAATTTCACATGAGGAATACATGAGTGGATTATTATATATTTGGTAAGTTCATGGAATATCAGTGTTTTAGCCTCAAGTGGACTTGCCGAAAATATCCTGGACTTTCCTTATGAAAGTTGACAGATTCCTAATAGTCTTTCTATTTCTAGTATTAAAGAGTTCCGAGAGTTTGTGTGCATTCGGTCTTCTATAGAAATATGGTTTCAAATAGGTCGATCTGAGTTCATTTAATTTTGTACACTTCAGGATAACGTGATACTCATCGCCTAGTTCTTTGGTACAAAGTGTACATACTCTGGTTGAATAGTCAGTATTTAGCCAAGCACCTTGTTCAATTGGTAGTTTGTGATTTCTTGTCCGAAATCGAATGATATTATTCACAGTTGTATTATCACATATAGAGAGAAATTGTTCACGTTCGAAGTGTGTTTTAATAATTCAGTAGTGGCAATCAGGACTTACTGTTAGTAGCGCCGAAGGGGTCACTCTCACCAAAAAAAGTGCTGAAGGGTACACAGGGTTTGAAAATGTGCTGAAGGGTACACAGGGTTTGTGATCGGCACGTACACCATTACTTAAATTGTGTTCATGAAAGTCTGGCGCCCATTAGCATTTTGTTTTCTATACATTTTAATATTCATTGGAACGTAAACAATTATTCTCTAACAGAAATCATTGCAGATACGAAGACTGAATGTCCTCTGTAATGACATTTCACACCCTGTGTACCCTTCAGCACTTTTGTTGGTGAGAGTGACCCCTTCAGCGTTAGTAGCCCCAAGATAAAAAGGGTCCAATCGAAGCGATTAACGTAACGCGATGTGACGACATTTTGGGGGGAAGCCTGCACATTTTGGGGGAAGCCTGCACAATTCCAAGGAAATGACATTTCGACGAGATAGAATAAGATAGACTCAGTATATGTCAGTATGGCTCTGAGTGTTTGTTTACACAGACTGCGATATACATATAATGTTATCCATGGATTTTACCCATAATTACGGAGCTTCCTGGATACAAATATTTAACACTGCTCACTCTCTAAAACGAGCGCCGGGGGGGGGGGGGGGGGGCATGGCGCGATACCATCATTGTGGTTCTCGATTAACTCGCACGGGATAGCGACACCACAGAACGCAGCCTTGGCACAACCCCGCGCGAGATATCGCGGCGCCACGCGGCGTACAACTAACGGATCATTTTCTATCCAAGGGGGACTATGATGTGTTTCCGAACGATCATTTCGGCCAATTTGGCCGGTTACTTCATGTGACTTTTTCATCTGACGTGTGTGTCGGATAATTGATCTGGAGGATTTATGTAAATGTTAGCCCAAACTACATTTCCAAGTAACGATGGTTTTGTTGTTTATTTTGAGGAATAATACCGCGTCAGATGAATTCAGCCCAAATATGTTAACAGTTGTCGTGTCAAACATTCGGCAGTAGGTTAGCGTTATTTAGTATTTGTGGATGTCCTTTAACATGGGGAAAATAGACTAACTGCGCTTGAACGAGCATGTGAATTTGTCGTTTTTAAAGTACAGCAACTTGATAATCAATAACAGAGGCATTCTCTGTCAAATAAGGTCGCTCTATTTACGGTATTAATTGCGGAACTTTCTAAAGTAAACTACGCGTAAACGGATACATACGGTAAATTCTAGAATGTGCCGGAATCGATCTAATCGCCCCAGGGCCAACTCGCCCAGTCGACATGTGTCAATTCGGTACCTACTATAACATGTACCCGAGTCCGATACGGAATAAAAGATGTATACGGGTGTTATATAGCGTTTGGTCCGTTGTTTCTCAATGAATATTATTGAAATTTGGTGTATATGTCCGGGCTGGGACATGGAATACAACAACGTTTGAATTGTTTTTAAATTTACAAATTTGTTGATTTTATTCAATTTGTTTTCGTTCTGAAAACACACTATAAAGTGTATATAATATAATAACGAACACGAGACATACATAATTTATAAACTGTTAACAAAAGATATCAAATTCAATACATGACAAAGATGACTCAGTGGAGTTTATAAAGTGAACATAAAAACATTGAGGTAAGAATCTTTTTAAGGAATGCAACTTTATTTAATGATAATAAACACATAAATTAAAATAACAAACATGAGCCATATATGATTTATAAACTGTTAACAAAAGATATCAAACTCAATACATGACAAAGATGACTCAGTGAAGTTTATAAAGTGAACATACAAATATTAAGGTAAGAATCTTTTCAAGCATTACTAAACCGTTTAGCACAGACCACAGTCCACTTCACTCATCCGATCATCACCAAACTTCATATTTATCTTGATATTGATCTATCAGATGAGAGCTATCAAATATTTTTTTAATTTCATAGGAAAAAATGGTCGCCAGCGGCCATATTGCATTTACGTTATATTTTATCGCGTCATGTCGATATCTAGTATTACTTAGAAATTTCACCTTTCCAGATTCATAATTGCTCCATTGACTGTAACAGATGAAATTATTCCCCTCTTCGGATAGAGTGTCACTGAAACTTTATTTTGTCAGACTGTCTGTATAATCACTGATTATATATGGCAATAATCTGTAATAAGATGTAGCACTATTTTATTTTATATTTACATGCAGTGCTGTTTTTATACATCAATTCTAATCCCCCTAGATCATCATGTGATCGATCATACATCGCGCGAGGACCTGGTTGAATTAAGGGGGTTTTATGGATCACTTCTGTCCTCAAGCTAGATTATACTTATGACATTTAATGGCATGTTACTAACGTGGAGGGTTAGATATGCTTGAGAAACCACCACTCTTTAATTCACACCAAGTTCTCAGCTGTCATGTTCGGATATTAGAACCCATAGCCATGATATATGGTTTATTTTGTGTATACTAGTAATATAGTTATTTTCAGTACCTTTATATACCAGTACTGTGTATAACAATGCATATAAATTAATCCATGTATACATGTATATTGATTCAACGGATTCAGTGGTTTTGTCCATCAGTCTATCAAATTTGCGGGGAAAACATGGCCACAAGCAGTACACCCTGCTAAATTTCGAATTTGAATCAATTGGCGCACCCTGCAGCCAGTTTTTATTGGAGAACTTTTTCTTATGTGGATATTTTGGGTCACCGCTAGATGTGAGCCATATTTTGTTCTCAAACTGTCCTTGTGAAGACATCACTGCCAGCGGTGATCTTCAATTTTACTATTTTTATGGCTAAATAATTTGGTTGATCCTACAGACGAGACCCCTTGTCCGATCGTCATCAGATTCCACAATTATCTTCTGGATAACCAGGGTGAGAGTAATCTAATTTTCCCGAATTTCGTTAAAAAACATTACCACAGGCAGCAATTTGGTATCTTACTCTTTGATCCTCTTTTGCATGACTGAATTGTTTAGCAACTGTACAGACATATCCCTCATCTGGTTTTTATATACATGTATATCTCTTCATGCGGATAGCCAGTATTACGTAGGTACTTCAACTTTCTGCATTCCTGTTATCATTTGAAATATAAAAATTTACCTGATACATGCACCCTTCAAAATTTGTTTCGTCGTATCTATTTTAATGACCCGTATGGTAATATTGATACAGATATATTTGTCAAACATTTCTTTGTACAATATACAGGTATTTAGTTTGTAACTAAATCTAGAAATATATAATAGTAGCTCGTGGACCCCACTTCGTCCGGGATGTTCCCCTCTGATTTTCGGAGAAATGCGCGATTTAACCTTGAATTGACTATTTTAAAGGTGAAGGTCATGTCGGGGTCACGATTTGACCCGTCCAAAACACCCCCCGGACAAAAGTCACGACAAAAGTACCCGTCGAAATCCGCCCGGCTTTACCCGATTTGACCTTGAATTGACAATTTTGAATGTCAAGATCAGGTCAGGGTCATGATTTGACCCACCCGAAACACTCCTGGGACAAAAGTAACAGTAGGTATCAAATTTCGTTGAAATACTTCCGTTTTACCAGATTTGACCTTGAATTGATCTTTTTGAATGTCAAAGTCAGGTCGGGATCAAGATTTGACCCGTCCAAAATACTCCCTGGAAATAATTTCCCCTAGGTATCAAATTTCGTCAAATCTGTCCGGCAGTTTTCCCGGCCATAGCTAACAGACAAACAGACAGACAAATGTCCAAAATATATATTAAACTAGCTGATGTACTCGACTTCGTTCGGGCTAGTTAGGGATTTTTTTTGTGATCGCCTCCATCTGGACAGTACCCAGTATATACAGCGTCTGGCCAAACTATTGTTCAATTGGTCCAGAAACATGCCTATATCAGCACGTTCGAGAACATGGTCCCACGTAAAATTGGATCCGTCCATATTTCTCCCGGGATCGAAGTAGTCCTACACACAAATTTTTAGTCGGATCGGTCAAGGTCCAGAAACATGCCTATGAGCGAGGTCAAGTTGACACGTTAAATACCAAATTCGAGCAGTGTTAGAGTCTATAACACATACACACATGCATTCACGCATACATACAGACAGGTGTTTCAAAATGTATAATCGATAGCTACAACAATTCTATGGTAGATAGTTCACGGCCGACCTGATGCATGCATCTTAGTTTTCTTGTATGGCTTGGCGTCGCACTTGCTTATGTTGTACGGATCTGTTACAGACGCACCTAGCACCAGGAGGTAGGTCGATTGTAACACTCGACGCTTCACAAAAATGTCAACAACAAAACCTCATTATCTTCATAAGGTCCATGCCACAAAATATCACTTCTAAATAATTAAATTCAAATTTCTTAATTGATTTTTGTATTTTATTTCAGGTTGAAGTGTAACTCATTATTTAGCTGTGTCCTGCATCGTATAGCAGGGCGGCTGAAAATTATACGACTAAGAAATATACATAAGTACAATGTGTACCCGCATCGGTCCATCTAAATGTATCGGGTTTTCGATCCGGGGAAATGCACTCTTAAATACGAGGGCGGTAGTGCCTATACACTGTGCATGTTCACAGTAGATATGGCATATGCTCCTAAAAATTGCTAAAAAGTAAATTGGGGGTTATTTGCACAATAAAAACATAAGTGCAGTTGAAGAACACAACAACGAACAATGCTCCAAAAGTAGTGCATTATTTACACTAAAATTACGTTTATAATTTACACGTATATACAGCTGTTTACAAACAACTGCGGAACAACTCTTTAGGGTCTAGAATACCGGGGGGTTTCCCCATTTCACACGGACAATCGTGCGTCAAGCATATGACCCAATTTGCAAACAACACAATCTTGAAGAGAATGAATGAAAGTTTATTGTAAAGTAACTAAATATAGCGAAACAAGCACAACATATCGACATGTGATACATGTGTATGTGCTTTTGCCAAACGGAAACCCCAATACCGGTGTAAATTTGGGTTCTAATTTGGCTGACTGGCCGGACACCACTTGACTGCATGGGCAGTATTTATTTCGGTCATTATGCCAACTGTTTTTTATATCTGCGCCATACGTATATATTGTCCTTGCCACCGTGACTGAAAGTATTAGGACATACATTCACGTGACTATTTAACTATATATTAATGGATGGTCTCGACCCCGTGCAAATTGAAATACAGTAAGCATTTTTTGTGATTAATATTAATGTTAATTGTTAACGATGGTAACCCCAGCGGGTACCTAAGTGACCACTGAGGTTAATAGTTGGTTTAAACATTTAACATTATTTCCAATCAGATTAATAATTACATGAACAGTTTATACATGTATGGGTCGACAAAATAATAGAATGATCGTGCTATTGGGATTTATGTATATGATATGTATCCGATGAGAGGGGTGAACAAAATTAACAACATTAATATTTAGTTAACTAACCAACCGCCGTGTACATATAACATATATATGTGCCCACATCATTTCCGTATCATATAGCTCTACAACCTCAATATCTGTATTAAGTTATTCACATTGGATGAGTTTTCGGAAGAAAGGAATATATGATGGATTTTCTGTGCGTTGACAAATAAAGATTTTTTTGTTTTTGCTTCTGTTTTTGTTTTTGTAGATAGATAGTTTATTTACTCGTCATCATGATTGATATAGAGAGCATATAAATCATAACAGAGTTGTTTCACAAATTAATGGTGTGCGCATGACAAGTGCAGTTTTAGCCGTGTTATATATTAATACATGTACATGTACAAAACAGATGTAATATATTGTCGATTTTAATGTAGTCCCGATGGAGAATTGTTACATGTAGTAAGAACCAGGAGAATTATCGTGTTGGTTACAGCGGGTATAGGATTGAAGAACTAGCCTCAGGAGTGTCCGAATAATGGTTCAACAGTACGTTTGAAAATAGACAAATTTCGCATTCGTTCTCCTTTCCCGAATTGAATTGATACGGACCTTTCTCGCAATTCTAGCAAATCATTGCATTTCAGAATGGCGTGAAATTCGCCACCTATTTCTGTGTTGCATAGGGTAAATTTCATATCTTGAGTAGTTGGTGCTTGTTCAAGATCCCCTTTCTCTTGGGAAGTAGTGATTTCTGTTCCGAAAACCAACTAAGGTCTTAATGATGGGATTTTCATGGGTCGAAAGAAATTTCTCAAGCCCGAAATTAGGCTTCACGATCCTGTAAAAGGTGAATTTTGATGACATAGATGTAATTCCCAGCCACTTCTCTATATATTCGTCTTGAAATCTCTGCTTTGATACAAGAACAATTATAAGTCGCTTTAAAGACACGGTTGGCCTTGGCGGTGGGTGTCCTGTTATGTGAAAATATCTCCACCCGTCAAAAACCGCCACAAATAGAAAGAACATAAAAATGTAGATAGACTTTGTCCGTATACAAATAATAAATATCGCATAAACAGTATGGTATGGTCATATGTTTGACCATTTGTTATGTAAACAAAAGCATAAAAAAGTTACTTTTCTGGTGTTTGTTTATATTATGATGGTAAACATAAAGAGCGTTCTTTGTTGGAGAATACCTGATATGGAATTAATAAAGAGCGTTTATGTCATTTGCGTGTGATTAGCCAGTAGCATTGTGCTGTCTTCTGTAACACAATCAGGCTCTTGCTTAGGTAAAATATAGTATGTCTTTATGATAACTTGCTGTTTACGCGATGGTCATGGTATATATGAACGGAACTGTATGCGTTTTAATGTTTTTATGTTTACGGTGTTTGGAACAAATATGAATATTTTCGACAATTAAGGCCGCACGTGCCCTTAATATATACTGATTAATCAGTGTGTTGAGTGACGACGTTCCTCGTTAACCCAATCAATTCAAGGTGATCAATTACAAAGGGTCACAGCAAACCTGGTGACTTCTTCATACAACCAGATCAGTTTTTGGGAGTATACACGGATGTACTTGTTAGAGCCACACTGCCTTATAACTGTTAATGCGTTGTATTCTTGTGTATGACTGACCCTTATTTGAGAACCACCATTCATGACTCGTATTCACCAACTGGTTTTATTTCATAAACCGAGTAGTTTATTTCATAGCGGCTGAACGTCCAAAGCATACAGTAATGCCCTAAATAATCAACTCCTTAACCACAGCAGAATTATGGGTAATTTTTCAGGATTTAGTCGAAAATATGGCTTGTTGCCATTCATCGGAAAGCTCTCACTGAGACCTTTCCGATGAATGGCAACAAGCCATATTTCCGACTAAATCCCATATATAAGAGAATGCATTCGAATAGGATTTTCAAAAAAATTCAGGAAGCTCCAATCACGTAAGGATTAAAGGCACATGTAGTGTTCATGAATTTACAGGATATGGGTCTTACATATCAGAGGAAAGAGCATTCAAAACAAATTACACAAATTCAATCCATGAAAAATTCATGCTAGAAGAAATGAAACTTGGGACATTCATTAACGTCTTCGCTGCTCAGACGTCCGTAACTATTACAGACGTAAAACTGCACATCGTGTGCTATATTGTCCGTAGTACCCATGGACCTACTTCAGCAATCAGCACACTAGCAGTAGGCCATTATTCATAACTGGAAAACAGAGATTGGTGTAACAGAATAACTGTATCAAAGTTTCAAACAGTGTATGATGTTCCACGATTCTGAACGATAATATCCTTTCAACTGAGTCAGTTTTATGGTTCTTGTGATATTCCCGTTATATTTTTGCACTGGAAAATGGCAATAACGTCAACAGTCCAGCACAAGACATCATAACGTCATCTAGCAGTGAAGAGGTTAAATCTTTTTTTTAGATTTCAAGTGAAGGTGGTATAAATCGGTGTCAAATCGAACAGGACATCTTTAAACAGATAAAATTGGACCTGTGCAACACCACTGTTAGTCGGAAATATGGCTTGTTGCCATTCACCGGAAAGCTCTTACTGAGAGCTTTCCGATGAATGGCAACAAGCCATATTTCCGACTAAATCCTGAAAAGTTACCCATAATTCTGCTGTGGTTAAGGGGTTGATTATTTAGGGCATTACATTATTCGTTAGTGTTTACGACACACAGTCGGCGATATGATTGACCCCATCTATCGGATTTACCATTTGTCAATAGACACCGCCTCACGACTAAATCGCCGGATACAATTCGCGTATGCCTCACTCATAGCGGTATAGAAATGCAGAATGAATCCCTTCTGCGCAATTAGTTTTATAGATATAATTCCTTTCGTCAGTGGTGTATTTTGCTGCATAACAGTTCCCAACGTTCCTTATGATTGAAAGAAATGAACCAGACATGTATGCTATGCGCATGTTTTAAGTGACAGGCGATCAACAATAGTCAAATCATCTTGATTTGACAATCCTATATAGTGACGATGTCTCCGATCGACGACCAAATATATAGGATATATATATATATATATATATATATAATAAGTGCGTTTCCAATATAATTGGAGATCCGTTCTGTCAATATTCGAACTCATGCATGATACGCTTCCCAACTCTCTTTGACAGGGCTTAATTTTAACGATGCCCCCGTAGACGATGTGGTTGGGTCATGGATAAGATCATCGCAGTTTGGCTAGACGCGACATGGTCGAAAATCGGAACGAGTTGAGGGACATCTCAATGTGTCATTCCGATCGATACATGACAATTTCGATAAGAAATTATAACTTGTTCACGCTCACTGAAGTAAGAAAATTTGAACATTCATACTGAGTCCGTGCCTACCAAAATCTGATCTAAAGGTGATATTTTATTTCCTACTATATATGCTGTCATTATATATCAATCTATCGCGCTAAGACAAAACAAAATTTTATTTTATTTAATTGGCTTGAAGTATCAAACAACATATACTAAGAGAAAATGACGTAATTTAGATGATATTACCATATAATTAAGTGACACGTGTTTGTTTGAAATTTTTCTGTGTAATTTAAACAAATCGTTTGAACATGACATGTGCATTTAATAACGCAGACTAATGATATGTAACGTTCGCTGTGAATAGGTGATGGTGATTAATGGATAGGCGCTACCATTGTCTTGTCTCTGGAGGCTTGTCCGCAGAACTCATCCGATCCTCCATTAGCGGTTACTCTTTCGCATTTACCCTTTTCAATGGTAATAATATGTTCTCTTTCTAGAAACTAAATCACTTATCGTATTAGATCACGATTGGGTATTCCGTGTGATCGGATCGTTTATCAACAGAGCAATGCGGAAATTCCCAAGGGAGTGGGTACATGCTGTGTGTAGTGTGTTGTCCACGCACTAAACACACCTCATATAGTCGGTATAAATCTACTGTATGACAATTCACGATGAACCATCATGGTGTCAGACCGATTCCTAGTTTGCCCACCGTCGCTCGTGCATTACTTCTCTCTCGTTCTTGGAAACAGAACTTGCCGGATGCTGAAGAGGAATTTCTTCACGCCGCTGAGTTTGGAGATATTCCAGGGCTCAAGGTCTTGCTTCAGGACAACACCGACCTCAATGTCGACTGTCACGATTCACTGGGAAGAACCGCGCTTAGACTAGCAGTCAAGAATGAACACCTCGAGGTAAGGGATTTGTGTTTCTTATGGTGGTGTTATGTTGGTTGAATGTAAGGGCCAAGCTACCACGGATCTGGTTGCTGGTTCAATTGGAGCAAGGAACCGCCTGAAGTAAAAGTACATTTAAATCATAGACATTCTTCTCAAAGTGCATGTAGATAGCGCTCTTAGTTAATTCACGTTCCTATCTAATAAATTGCCGGTCATTGTTGTTGTGACTCGTATGCCTGGTCATGGCGCGCACACAAGGCATCTTGTTGGAAAGGCTGGTTCCTGGTCCGAAAACATCAAAGCTTGGTAGCTTGACCTTTTCTGTCTTACTCTATGTCGTGTATATCAATATCACCAATATCATAGCGATTTAGCAGGACCACTTAATTATAACCAGGGGTGGGCCGATCATAAAATATACCACATAACTACCATTCTGTCACACGGATCGTCATGGTGTGTCAACAATATCGCGATACCGTTCTCTGAGATCAAATAAATTAATAAAACACCAACGGCCATGTTCAAAGCCTAAATTCTCAGTTTAGCATTCCGTAAATGCTCACTTAGTAATCACCAGCTAAATTATTTTACAACTGCCCACTAATTTGGAAAAATAAATCCCAAATCGACGTTTAACTTCCACTCTCGCCGTTGCCTTTTTAAATTATTGTGTTTTGTTCTGATTTTTGTGTATTTAAATGTTTCCCATTAATAAATGTTACCCAAATTCAAAATGTGTACTGTCAAATTGTCAATCTAGCTGACATGAGCACCAGTAGTCAGAGTAAACTGATGAAAAAAGTGTGTACTACAAAATGGGCATGACCACTAACACTGTAAGATATACATGTAATGGCTCAGGCCTTCTGCATCTGAACCCCACCATCCGTGATAACATCTGCATTCGGGGTTTGAATTTTCCCTCCGCGAATTAGGATAACTGCTGCCTCTTGTATGTGTGTCGGGCAAAATGGAAGATCGATGTTGTAGGCTATGCATTATTCAACAGGTCAGGCATATATATCCTGCATTCAACTATTATGGTGATGTATTAAGGACTATGTAATCTCGATTTTCAAATGTGCCAACTGTGATTGAAAAGAATCAGCCCAGTCAGAGGGCCATGGTCACAAATGTGTATCATAGTGTTGTAATCAGATCACTTCTAGTGGACAGGCATATTTTCCCAGTCGCCTAATCCAATCAAAGGGGTGGTCGGTTGCCTGTGTCAGACAGACTAATCTAATCAAGATAATCCCTGTGTTGTGAACTGCCTGCCATCTGGTCCGGTTGTAAGATATCCATGAGATGTTTTATTGGGCCAATATATGGCAAATGTTTACATTGAATCTGAGGAAACATCAAAGTCTTAAAATTGGGATACGTTGGTAGTTTTGGGTGTCAAAAGTATCAATTATGACGTTGTTATTATGCTTGTTTAGCAGGTATGCACACTATATATATATATATTGCCGTTTTGTGAATTTGATAAAATAAATTGTTAATCCAAAATCATATCTAACAAAAATGATTTAAAGTCAGTGCCATGCTAATTCGATACCATGCATGTTTGCTTTTGTGATGAAATGACATATCTCGGTTCATGCGAATGATTAACGATGGTGGCACACGATAAGGGAGTCATTAACATTCACACCGACGGCGAAAGATAACAATGTTGACTTAATCGTGTGAGCATCTAGTTAGTGTAGCACACGTTTAGCACTTCATCCAGGGGAGTCTGCAAACCAATGTACACACTGGTGAAAAAAATAAATTCGCACAACCGGGCATGTGCCACAAAAATACTTTTTTCCTCCGATAAATTGTGGACCCATCCCTCTTTTCCCCAGATTTTAACACTTACAGCTGCCTTTAATATTAAATCACAACCCGCTTACAGCTGCCTTTAATATTAAATCACAACCCACTTACAGCTGCCTTTAATATTAAATCACAACCCACATTTGTATTTTGACATTTGGAACTTTTTGGCATCACCATTAATGCTGACTAATTAACTAATTTTACTAATTTGCGACATATATATTCACCCTACTACCAAAACGGTTATTTTGTTTTTGTCTGGGACCCAGATCACCCACCGAATTGTGACCCCACCACTTGTTCTTCTGGATTTATGTTTTCATATGACTGCCTGGTCAATAATAATCGGAACAACGTCGGAGCGCGTTTTACAGGATAGAAATGGAGACTAAAGTCAATAAACACACTTAAACATTACCCGATAGATAAACACTCGCCACATTCTGACTTGTCTATGGATGACCATTAACCCTTTCTATACTAAATACTCATTAACGAATAGTTTCCTTAGGAAATGATCAAATAATTAGTTCAACCACCGACCTGTTTGTTGAACTTATTATCTGAACATTTCCCACCAATTAATAGAAATCCATCTGCACTTGTATTTTCATTTTGCCTGTGTGGCGTCTGATTTTATTACCTGGACATCCCTCCAAATTAATGATAAACCATTCCATGTATACTTTTATAAGTGACTTGTAAAATCCATTCAGTATAGAACGGGTTAATAGTGGTGTTGGCTGATTTCTCACAGTGTTTAAATATCCGCATGGGACTCTAATATCACAGCATTGGATTTGGCGATCTAGTTAGCCTTCCTGATACATCTTTAGACTGGACCGGTCTCTTATAAAACCGACGATATTTCAGTTCAAGCTCCTAAGAGGATCGATGCAATACATGTCCATGAATGTGATGTCACATCAGCAAGGTGACGTTCATTGTTGAGATCAAATTAGTGTGAGTGACAAGACAAATGTTCTAGGAAATTCACAAAATATCCTCGCCCAAATACGCACATAATCGACCTATAATGTGAAATAGGTACATAAAGTGATATTTGGTTCTGAAATAAGCAGATAATGGACTCATACCCGCTAAATATGTTTATGGCGCCGGCCACAGTGGAAACACATGTTAAAGAGCGTATGCCTGAAAAGTAGTGAGTTGACTTATTTGAGTCATTTTCCGCACATAATCAGCTTAGAATGGCCTCATTATGAGTCGATAATGTGACTAAAATGTTAACATTATTAGCACATTATCGACTTAAAATGAGGCGATTCTAAGCAGATTATCTACTTAAAACAAGTTATATTATAAGCAGCTAATATGCGGGTTTTCAGGCGAACAGGCTGGAAATTCAACAACGGCCCACTGTGAATATGATGAGGCAAGCTTTACCGAATTAACCCAGTGGGTGTTATGGCTATATATCAGATAATTCACAAAGAAGGGCATGTACACTCGCTTCAGATTGCTTGCTGAAAACAAGATGCAATGTGTAGCATAAAAATGCACTGTTCTTACTGGTCCGTCATTATTAAACTGTGAGCGTAATTAACATATATAGGCCATATGTTTGGTCTTTTGGTCGGTTATTATATCATAGTAAATAGAAGTATTCGGCCGTTCTCGTTGGTTATACACACTGTCGTCATAAACAGGTGTCTTTCAACAGTCTGTGAACAATTAATTTTCTATTCGATAGTAAACAATCCAAATGTTGTAAAAGATAGCTGCAAGAAAATATTTAGTTCAGATGTGTCATAAAACTTTAAATGTCGAATCTAGTAAGGTACCACTGTCAAGTTGTGCTGAGCTTACATTTGAACCCTCAGAGATACGAGAGAGATTTCAGAAGGACAATTGGGAATTACGACGATTTAAGTTTTATTTCTATGAACGAAGAATTGTCCTCCTGGGATTACCTCTCAGGCGTGGAAAACGAACCCACAATTAACCTGACATCAATACTCAATAAATAACATAAAAACTGCTTGAAAAAATATATCACTCTATTTTCTGTTTGTGTTTGTATATATGGTTTATTGATGCTCTTAAATATTCCGCATTGGGTCTGATCAACATGTAAAACCTATATGAGAACAGACCCCGACAAAATAAATTTGACTGTAAATGGAATGTAATCATATATTCGTCAAAACGAAAGTAGACAAAATAATATTAATGCACTGCTTGACGCGTTGGTTTCATGAATTGTGGTGCTAATGTATTATTTGTGAGGCAAGACATGGTGTAGTGGTAAGAATGTTAATGGAGAAATTTATACAATTATTGTCTAGAATTGTCTAATCTCTTGCACTCGGACAAAATATTCATGAACTAATAGTGTTAGTCTTAATGTTCTAGGCTCGATCATGGAAAAGTGAAAGGTTTACATTAATTTCCTTATTCAAAATTTCAAGCTTATGAAACTTATGATTATAGAAATATATCTATATATATAAGACAAAACATGAGATAATGTTCAGAATCCTCATACATGTAGCCACAGTTACACGCATGGTAATCGATTAAAAACCCATCAAACTTGTGCGCATTTAGATCACTGCAACCTGCTCTCATTTTGGAATGGATAATTTGATTCGATATGTTCTCGTTACCATAATATATTGGCACTTCGATATCATTACGACTCATTTCCATTTTATATTGAAATATAAAATCAAATTCACGTACAGAAGAATCTGATATTCCATAATTTAACGCAAGCAGGAAAGAATGATTGTAACCAGCTTTTGATCTGCATACTATTATAGTCAATTATTGATAGATTTTAGAATCAATCAATAATGTACTTGCTAATTCCGTTTACCGACCTCGGTGTTTGTAATGAAAGATAGGACGGACATTTTTCATGAGATCCTTATACATGATAATAATCTTCCGCCTCGATCGCCTATGTTTGGTGGATATGCACCCAGTTTTATTATACATGACTGAGTCACTTGTCCCTCTTATAATGTCACTGGTACTCATAGCATCCTATTGTAATTATTCAATACTTAACGTCCCCGTGAAGAGTTATCCGGAATAACATCACCATAATCAAGTTTTAGAAGAGTAAAAGATTTATAAAGTATTTCCAAAGTTTGTCTATCTAACTTCTCAAGCAATTTATCACGGGACAAACCATTTCAAACAGCTTTCTCACATGAAAGTCACAACACCCGGTATTATGAAATATATAAACATTCGACCTTAATTACCTGCACCACAAGGTATAGATGATAGTGCATAGTGGGTTGTTTATTACCAATGGGCATTGTTTCAGTTTTAGAGCAGCTAAATTTTACCTGCCTCTTATTTGCCCAATCACCTATTCGCACTATATCACGATTTAGTGAAGCAGATGCCATTTCCTCCTCTTCTATAGAAACAAATAATCAGCAGAGAGTGTAATATTGGATTCCATATCTCTTGACAATATCATTGATGAAAATATTAAATAATAATGGGCCCAAGATTACACTTGGAAACTCCAGCAGGCACAATTTCCTTTGTAGATTCGCGGCCATTTATAACAGTACACTCTGTTTTATTGAAAAGGCAATGTTTAACCATCAAGCTGTTTACCACGGATAAGAACCAGCTTATGTATTAAACCAGCATGCAATAACCAATCGAATGCCTTACTTATATCACAGAAGACAAAGCGAATTAATTTCCTATCATATAGTGCTATCTTTATATGCGGGTCCCCATATAAAAATGTACCTGGGTAAATCTTGGTGTTTACCTAGGTATACCCCGGTACATATAGGTTTTACCCTGGTTCCACCCAGGTCACACCCAGGTTACACCCAGGTAAATCAGGGATTTATATAGATTTACCCAGGTGTTTTCTATATATGTTAGGTATAAACCCCAGTTTACCCGGGTTTTTACGGATTTACACCCAGGTATTTACACCAGGTATTTACACCCAGGTATTTACACCAGGGTTTCGCCCAGGTATTTACTACAGTGTTCACCCGGATATATACACCTGTGGTATTTTGTTAAACTGTATAATCTGCATTGAAGTCACCTTATTAACCCTTTCTATATTACAGCACCATTGGCGTGTAGTTACCTTATTAACCATTCTATAT
The DNA here is from genome assembly GCA_032622095.1 of Siphonodentalium dalli. Classification (NCBI taxonomy): domain Eukaryota; kingdom Metazoa; phylum Mollusca; class Scaphopoda; order Gadilida; family Siphonodentaliidae; genus Siphonodentalium; species Siphonodentalium dalli. Next base: position 111,885,797 of record CP136062.1, on the reverse strand, counting down.
TAAATCATTAATTGACAGGTAGTTACCTTATTAACCCTTTCTATACTAAGTAACATTGGTGAGTAGTTACATTATTAACCCTTTCTATATTAAAGCACCATTGATGTGCAGTTACCTTATTAACCCTTTCTTTATTAAAGCATCATTGACGCGTAGTTACCTTATTAACCCTTTCTATATTAAAATATCATTGATGTGTAGTTACAATGTTAACCCTTTCTATAGTATAGCATCATTGGCGGGTAGTTGGCTCCTTAACTCTGTATATACCAAAGTATCATTGTCGTATATAGTTACCTTATTAACCCTTTCTATACTAAGTACCGTTGGCGTGTAGTTGCCTTATTAACCCTTTCTATATTAAAGCATTAATTGACAGGTAGTTACCTTATTAACCCTTTCTATACTAAGTATCATTGGTGAGTAGTTGCATTATTAACCCTTTCTATATTAAAGCGCCATTGGCGGGTAGTTACCTTATTAACCATTTATGTATTAAAGCATCATTGACGTGTAGTTACCTTATTATAACCCTCTCTATATTAAAGCATCATTATTGCTGGGTAGTTATCTTATTAACCCGTTCTATACTAAGTATCATTGGTGAGTAGTTACAGTATTAACCCTTTCTATATTAAAGCATCATTGACGTGAAGTTACCTTATTAACCATTTCTGTATTAAAGCAGCATTGACATGTAGTTGTTAACCCTTTCTATATTAAAGCATCGTTGACGGGTAGTTGCCTAATTAACCCTCTATATACTAAAGTATCATTGTCGTGTAGTTACCTTACCAACCCTTTCTATACTAAGTATCATTGGCGTGTAGTTACCTTATTAACCTTTTCTATATTAAAGCATTAATTGACAGGTAGTTACATTAAACAACCCTTTCTATACTAAGTATCATTGGTGAGTAGTTACATTATAAACCATTTCTATATTAAAGCGCCATTGACGGGTAATTACCTTATTAACCATTTTTGTATCAAAGCATCATTGACGTGCAGTTACCATATTATAACACTTTCTATATTAAAGCATCATTGACTGATAGTTACCATATTAACCCTTTCTATATTAAAGCACCATTGGCGTGTAATTACCTTATTAACCCTTTCTACGTTGAAGCAATAATTGACAGGCAGTTACCTTATTAACCCTTTTTATAATGAGTATCATTGGTGATTAGTTACATTATTAACCCTTTCTACAATAAAGCATCATTGACATGTAGTTATCATAGTAGCCAGTTATATATTAAAGCATCATGGACGGTAGTTACCATATTAACCCTTTCTATATTAAAGCACCATTGGCGTGTAATTACCATATCAACCCTTTCTATATTAAAACATCATTGACGTGTAGTTACCCTATTAGCCCTTTCTATATTTAAGCATCATTGACGTGTAGAACTTTATCTTATTAACCCTTTCTTTATTAAAGCATCATTGATATGTAGTTACCTTAGTAACCATTTCTACACTAAAGCATTATTGACGGGTAGTTACCTTATTAACCCTTTCTATATTAAAGCATCATTGACAAGAAGTTAAATTATTAACCTTCTATAATAAGTATCATTGCCGTGTAGTTAGTTACCTTATAAAACCTTTCTATATTAAGACGTCGATCATTGACGGGTAGTTGTTACCTTATTAATCATTTATGTATTCAAGCATCATTGACGAGTAGTTACCTTATTACTTGAAGTTTATTATGACAGTATGACAATACACTACCCCGGACAAATGAAGCAATATCATACTTTATCTAACAGCCTAGCTATAATTAGTGAACATTAAACTGACAAACAGACAATTTTCAGGGCCATTATTTAATATTAAAGGGATACAAAATAAAGAGATTTCTAATTATCAGTAAGAATTATTCTCTAAGTGATACTTATTATTTCAAATAAATGATTGCATATACTATAGTAGACCATATACCAACAGGAAAATATTAGTGAATACAATTATTGTGTTTCAAAATTCGTTTCGTTTCGTTTCTGCAGCCAAATTACAATCTTAACTTTTAGTTATCGTTCTTCAAAATGGAGCGCGGATAATTCCTTGTGGTATTTTGAGTTAATTTTGTCGCGAATCAACGCGGATTGACAGAAGGAAATGGTGTATTGGCTACAAACGGATAAACTGTGGACTTATATATAAGATTCGCCGATTTCTCCCCATGGATGTGCGCAAATATCGAAAAAGACTGAATTTCATGTGACAAAAAATATTTCAATTCCCGGAACAGTAAGAATTAAGCTGCGATAACGAAACGGATCAACTATAGTATTGAACCTGGCCATAACCAGAATATTTTCTCAAAATTGAATTTGTGGTACCGGTACAATCATGATGTAGTGCCAGTGGCCTGCTCATAATGCACCTGTCCAGAAGAAGAAGAATTGAGAAGTTTGAAGATCATCATCATGGACTACGCAGACACCATCTGGGACCCCTACCAACAAAATCACATCGACAAGCTGGAAAGAATCCAGCGTAGAGCAGCCCGTTTCATTAAAAGAGACTATAAGAGCAAAGAAGATGGATATATGACCAAGATCCTCTACGAGCTAGATTTACCAACATTGCAGAAACGGCGGAAAATAAATCGGCTGGGATTCATGAGTAAGGTGGTGGGTGGATTGGTCCCGGCTATACCGCCTAATCAATACTTTACACCCGAAACAAGGCGTCTTAGATCGCAGAGCAAAGTTCTGACAGGCTACGTCACCAGCCAAATTCCTCGGCACCTAATTTAAAGGAACAACAGTCAGTGCTACGAGGCTATACCATACGTGTCAGCTCAGTTCGCTAATTCCACATTTGTTCGAACTATATGCGACTGGAATCAGCTGGAGGAATCCTTAATCCTACAACAACAGCCTGTGGATTCCTTCAAGAGTGCGCTGAAGGAAAAGATCTGAGACTCTCTCGCCCGCTGCGAAATTACCATAATTGGGATCTGCAGCGTAACCATTCAGATTCAGATTGATCCACGATAGTAAGGGGTCAGTACATGTAGTAAGTACTGATAGTGATAAGCCTGCTGTACAATAATACTACTTTTGCTGTTTTACTGGTCTTAACTGAGTACTGTGTCAATGTGACATTGTTAATTCAGTTCCACTCTAATGTACATTAACTGGCAATGATGCATCTGACGCTATTAAAGGCACCGGTAATCCCTAAATACCAGGAGGACGCGGCGTAGAAACTTGGTACAACAGTTGTTACACGACAAAGAAAATTATCAACAAGCTTAGTGAGCGTCATCATCAAAATTGCAAATTAAAACACGGCAATGGTAAATTGGTAATCCCTACATACCAGGAGGACAAGGCATTGAAACTTGGGACAACAGTTGTTACACGGCAAAGAAATTTAAAACACACTGTGCACAGATGAATGTTTATACATGTACTGTGCAGTCGAGATCACCTGGACTACAAATATTTGAGGATTATACTATTTGATGAGTAGATGCGTGACTGATAAAAGAATTAGAGACTCCATATTTACTCGGAAGATAACAGTATACGAATCATACGATGCCATACAGTTGTTCCATAACACCTCAACCTTTGGTGGATATTAACAGTAAAACTAATGAAAATGATGAAAGCCAGACTCAACATCAAGACAACATGTGCATGCATAAGTGACGGTTCAATGATTTTGACTCCATCAGATGATATTTAAGCGACACCAATTTTTAAGTCTGGTTTACGATGTGGGGAGAGAAAAAAGTAGATGCAGGAGGGAAAAAAATAAAAATAAAAAAGATTGTCCCCCCAATTTATATCAAGTAAATCGTGGAATTTTACATAAATTTTACAAAAATTGTGAAAAAATGTTTTTGAATGAAATTCTGTTCAAACCAAACAAGACATATCTTGTCATGAAATACATGAAAATATGGATCTGTAAATGATCATAAGCAGAACCGGATGCGACGACAGCACATGAAAATCAGTACGCGTGTAAAATATTTTGGGACAAAAAAAGTAAAAAAAAATTTCATGAAATGGAAACAAAGTTGTAGGAGGTGTTCGTAAACCAGACTTAAAAATTGGTGTCGCCTTAGGCTCATGTTAACACAGGATCACATATTCTCAAAATAATTGTCTCCCTCAAGTTGGCCTCAACCATACTAGTATTTATATTTGATAGAACCTCAGTGAGACCATGTTGAAAATTACCATCAATGCAGTTCCAGTGTTGACGCAACGCGTTACGCGGTCATGTTACTTCAAACCAGTTGCAATGTTCCTTAGGCCAAAGAAAAAAGATACTATGTTTCCGTACATCGACCGACCCTAAAAATAACCCGCCGACCCTAAACTTTTTATTGATATTTTGAGAAAAAGTCAAAATTTTCGCAATTTTAATTTCCTGAGAGTGGATCTCCTGCCTGCTTTATGTCTTGTTTGGGACTTATGGAACACTATCAACAGACATGGTGGGTGTGTATCTGTATATATACATGTAAAGAGGTTATCACTGCATATATTAGGGGTATACATGTACTAGTAGCTACTGTTTCCAAAAACCAGGCATGCTCGGTGGGTGTACTGGCTACCCCCAGACAATGGGATGTAATCGTCACAATAAATGTACGGTATAATGGCGGTATTATTGGTAAAATTCTTATAAAAAGTTAGTGACATCAATTTTGTACCAAGTTTATAGCCAAATTTATGAAAATGTGGTATTAGATATAATAAAAAACATACGTAAGCATGAAGTAAGTTTGATTTTTTATCAATCTTAATGTATATTTCCACTGTGTTGATCAAGTAATACTTTCCCCATGGCACGGGTTGGCATTTTATGTCACTTTGGTCGAGGTAGTTCAATATTTCTGCAGCTGGATAAAAAATATCAAAATAAAATAAAATAAAAAAAATTCCCTACCTACCTACCCTAAATTTTTTTACCGGAAACATACAATCTTTTTTCTTTGGCCTTTAGCATGGTAATTCGTGAAAATAAATGTCAATGCAACTTACTCTCAGGCTCCAAATAAAAGTGCAGGCCCAAATAATAGTGCGGGGGGGGGAAATTCCATTGAAAGTTAATAAAAGTACAGACCCAAATAATAGTGCAGGGGGAACTCTGAGCAAAACATCAACTGTGGTTAACCAAATAATTTTTATAGCAGGTTCAGGTATACGAGTCAACATGTAGTACAGGTACATGTATGTATCATGTGGTGTTTTTTTGGTTTGCCACATACTTGAATATGTACTACTCTTGAGTGCCTAATGTACGATTATTAAAATCGAGGTAAAATTCCCACCTGTACGATCGTTATTTGGTCCTGTACGTTTATTAAATTAACCAAAAGAAATAATTCACCAATCTTAAATTGTGTTATTCATATAAGAAATGAACGGCGGTTTCAATGCGGTCATGGGGTTTTGACCGCGAGAAAAAATCAGCAAACTTCGGGGTTCATGCAGAGTTTGCTGATTTTTTTAACGCGGTCAAAACCCATGACCACGTTGAATCCGCCGTTTATTATTTATATTTATATACTTAAATTCATTATGAACTAGGATTGTATGTCTTTCCCATTATTTATTCATCTATTTAAACAAACGCATGGAGTTCAGTTCAGACAGTTCGAATCCTTGTTTTTTGGAAAACCAAACATTTTGAGAATCCGTTCATGGAGAACGGAAGAAACGCAATTTCACAGTAAAGTATAAACATATGACAAAATGTCTTGTTTAGCTAGTAACTAATGTAGACGTGTTGATCATTTTTACATCTGAATCATATAGAAATCTTGAATTTGTGCTGATTTAAATTTTCATAGCTTCAAAATATTAATAAACGTGCAGACCCAAATAAGCACTGTGCAAGGGGGGGGGATTTCCCAAGAAAAATAATAAACGTGGATGCAGCTGGTGCATGCATATTTATTTGGAGCCCAAGAGTAAAGAGGTGGAGGTGAATGTTACATGTAAGTTGTTATTAACGAAATGGAACGATGCCTTTAATAGGTTCCACCAGCAATAAGTCGCGACTTCTTTATATTGGCCTGACAGATTGGTTTTTGTTGGCGTCATGCCTGTCGACCATTATGATGGCCACATATATTGTCATATAACAGCGATTTACGATCTGTCTTGTTGGCTCATAATATAAATTAAGAAAGTGGCCTTGTGTTCGTTCCTTGCGTAAAAAAATATTTTTTAGTACAAACGTCCTCATTGATTGTGTCCCTCGACTCCTTGTGTAATTGGTCAAGTAACTTACATGTATGTGCATGTACAGACCACTCACAAATTTCTTAGAAAAGCGACCACATGTTCGAATCTACTTTGCGATTTTGGAGCAACGCATTTGTAAATGCGTTCATATTTTAACACATTTACCTTGATTTATTCACAAACAAATGTCTTGATGCAGGCCTTAAAATCCATCAGATTTTTGGCAATAATCAAAATGTTAGTGTTTCACTTTCTACAGGGAATCAAGACTTTTTACTAGAATCAAAATGAGAATCATGATTCTCAGATTCTGATTATAAAACAATTAATGTCAACAGTGTTTATTTATGTTTATTCCATTTTGAATGGAAAACTACATCATGAATGTCCGATTCCGAACATATACATGTACACCAGGAGTGGGAAAATAACACAGAATTATTCAGATGTGAATTTAAATTAAACAAAATTATAACTAAAATTGCAAAATACACTATCGTATCGTCATTTGGGTGTTCATACTAGTATACTTTTTCGGCGCAATGATCGGTAATTTCAATGCGACTGCGATTATTCCCAATGCAGTGCATTTAATTTAAATGCTGTCATTAAGGCATTTACAAAGTGGCGTGACACAATGCACCCTCAATGCATTTTAAATGCAACAACCGCATTTCATTGATCCACGTTGTAAAGGACATTTATTTTTAGAATACATGTATGTACGTGTATATAACCACAAGAATAAAGAACAAATCAAATGTTTTTATTACTTTGTAAACCTCTGATGTTTCCCATACAGTATACATTTGTATATTATAAACCATGTTACAGTAATTTTAGAGCTAATTAATCGACTCCTTAACTACAGCAGAATTATGGGTAACTTTTCAGGATTTAGTCCGAAATATGGCTTGTTGCCATTCATCGGAAAGCTCTCACCGAGAGCTCCGATGAATGGCATCAACCCATATTTCCGACTAAATCCTGAAAAGTTACCCATAATTCTGCTGTAGTTAAGGAGTCGATTAATTAGAGCATTACTGTATATCCTCTATAACTGTTTATTCAACATCACGTGCTGCAATCCATAAATGCGGTTCAGATTTCGATGTCCGGTTCAACATTATTATCATATGGTTTGATAGCAGAAATACTCAGTTTGGAATGTTATACCATACAAGTTTTACGAGTTGCTCTTGCTCAAGAATGGATAAATTTATAAACCTGATTTTTGGCGCATTAGTTAGAATTATATTTTTGCACAAGAACACACCACAAATATCGAACTGGACATCAAAAGCAGAACCGGATTGTATCGATTGCATAAACATAAGAAGTTGGTCACTGACCGACAATTGCTATTCTCTGGTGTGGTTTATAGGACTACCGTACGCAATGCCGACTTAAAAATAAAAATTCACATAAACATCGCATGAAGCGGTCTATCCACAAACTCAGGTATTCGGTAATTCCAAATGTATGAACTATCACCATGATATCCCGGTATATCATTGTCAGGACTGTTTGTACAAAAGGTTGTTATTCTACTATGCATAATTTTGCTATATCATTGTACTCGGACTGTATTGCAATGTAATATATCAGTACATGTACCGGTATACTGGGTGCACATTATATACATGTAGGCCTACTTTCACTTTAGTACATGTATGTGTCATAAAAGACTCATGTTGTTAAATTGAAAAAAAACATGTGTGAAAACAGAGAGAATACATGTACATGTGCCGGTACTATATACCTCTTTGTGTGCTGTACTACCGGTACTATTCATGTACATGTACTACACTACAATAAGAGAAATTTTAATTGATTCTGCTGCCCTTGTGCCACAGGCCTCAAACACGCCAAACAAGTATCTGTAGCCAGGCCCACCAGTACCAGGCTACTAGTAAATGAAGTACTGAAAGTGTCACATCATTAATCGAGCCCAATCTTAGTTATACTAGTCTCTTGTGTAGTTTGGGTTACTATTAATAAGATATTTAATGAATGTTTGGAATGTATGGTAGCATTCTTACCTGGATCAACATATGCCATGCACAACGCTGGTCATCATATCATCACCGCTGTTGGCAGTAAACCGCTCATCGGGCTATAACAGTTAGAGTTTTCCATACCAGGGCTAATCTAATCAGTTAAAATTAGTCATTTTAGAGGGAATACCAACCAGTGGAAGACGTACAAAAAGTCATGTATATTCAGATATCAGTTTTCGAGAAAAAACCCATCTTAGTCGAGCGGACTTAGAATATCGGGGTAAACTTAAATTTCATTCAGCAACACTTTCACAGCAGAATATAAAAATAGTACATTATAATCACTTACAGTACATGTACATGTAGCCCAAGTGCAGTGCTAGCCTATATTATATACTACCAAAACTTTTGGTCAGTTTCTCGATGACTGACACTTGTAAACGCTTGAACGGGTACTATATAGTACATGTACATGTACATGTGTACCATATGTGAATTAAAGATCTTATTAGTGACACAACAGGAGGCTAGACATACATTTGTAACTACAGTAATGCTCTAATTAATCGACTCCTTAACCACAGCAGAATTACGGGTATTAAACTCGGGGAGAGCTTTCCGATGAATGGCAACAAGCCATATATCCGACTAAGTCCTGAAAGTTACACATAATTCTGCTGTGGTTAAGGGGTCGATTTCTTAGGGCACTACTGTATCTGTTTTAGTGCACATCAAGTGTATTTGTTGTCTTTCCTCTTGTAATTTGTCTTTGGTTGTGTTCGCCATTTCGATGGACAACTACATGTACTGACATCAAATGACTGAAATGAGTCAAAATTTAGCAGTGCAGCCAATTATATAGATAAACAGAATTAAATAGCATCCAAATTCCAAATGAGCATAAATGATAAAACAAACTTTATTGAGCACTCTTTTAATACTAGTAATTACAGCTACAATGAAAGCACCTAATAAAAATTCTAAGTTTGGTAAAACTGTCTGTATACAAAGTTTATCTGGCCGTGATGAATAAAACTTATAAATGGGATCATATACATGTATGTTAGATATCATTACATGATTATTTGAAAACACGTATCCGTATGGAAAACAAACTATTTTACCACTGGCCAAGTGGTCCTGCTAATATGCTATGATGCTGGTGGTCCTGCTGAATTGCTATGATGCGGGTAGTGCAATTCATAGCAATTAAGCAGGACCCAACCGCATCATAGCACATTAGCAGGAACACTTGAACAGGGTATATTTACAGTGTCAAATCGAATGGGCATCTTTTAACAATATTTTTGAACAATTTCCTAGAAGTGTTCGAAAATTGAGAACTGAATTTCAATTTTTTTTTATGAGGTTTCGATTGAAAAATTTCTAACTTAGCTCATCAGGATTAACATTGTCGCACAGCTATATTCTCTTTCCCAACAAAGTCTATAGAACATACATGTAAAATTACAGCTATGCTTTAATTAATCAACTCGCCTTATATTACTCGGGTATTACTGCAGTATTCAGGCGTGTTCATGCGATCAACCGCAGTCAGTTATACCGCCGCAGAATGTGGTCCACCTCACATTTGCAGTTAGGCTGTATTTTTCATGCGATGTTAATATGAATTTTGTTTTAAAGTTGACATTGTAATCACACCAGAATTTTTTTTTATTGTTTCAAAATGTCTAGATAGAATTCAGAATTTTTGTGGTAAAAACAATTAACTTGGTTATCACAGTTAACACATATTACTGTGGTAAGATTACCAGCGGATACCGCATGTCAACAGGGACTGCATGCTCTAATTAATTATCAGGTTTAACATGTTTATACTGGATACAGTTCATTTTAAAGGTACTCAATCTGGTTCGCTGATACCCATATAATCAGATTCCAACATCATACATTTGTATTTAGAAAGGCTGCTTCAGTTACGTTATCAGAATTGATTAATTGCCCTAAAATAATGCTAACCACTGTCAACTAAAGTATACAATTGCCTGACATATGTTATTTATCAACATGTTGTTCTACAAAATTTGGCCTTGTTATCAACAGAAAGCCTCTTGATTTTAGAGTTATCCATCTTCATCTGAAATTTGGTCCGAGACCGTGGGCCACTATTAATTCTTGATCGTGAAAAATAGTATATTTCAAAAATTGATATCTAATAACTCTGAGCTTTGATAGGTGGTGGGTTCCTTGACTCGTACCAAATATCTTTTACCCCCCAAGTCCAAATAAAGAGTAATGTGCGAGCATTAATTCAGGGGGCCCTTAATCATCAGATTATGCATCTTTAAATTCAAATACAGTTTAAAGATGCATAATCCGATTAAGTGCCCCTCATTTGCTATTTACATATACATGTACCGGTATATGGAATCGGGGGGGGGGGGTAAAAATATTTTAATCAAGTCGAGGGACCCACCTACATGTATCAAAGCTCAGAGTTATTAGATATCAATTTTTGAAATTTTAATATTTATCACCATCGATACTTAATAGTGGCCCAGAAAAATTTGACGAGCCGACGGTCTCAGACCAAATTGCGGATGAAGATGGATAACTCTAAAATGAAGAGGCTTTGTGTTGATAATAAGGTCAAACTTCGTCGAACAGCATGTTGATAAATATAACGTATCAGGCGATTTTATACTATACATGTAGTTGACAGTGGTTAGCATTATTTTTGGGCAATTAATCGATTCTGATATTACTGAAGCAGCATTTCTAAAAAAAATGTTGTTGTTGGAATCTAATTATATGGGGACCATCGAATCTGATTGAGCACCTTTAATAGTTAGCTATATGAGTTATATACACATAAGGCGACACCAATTTTTAAGTCCGGTTTACGAACACCTCCTACAACTTTTTTTCCATTTCATGAATTTTTTTTTTACTTTTTTGTCACAATTTTTTTTACACGCGTACTGATTTTCATGTGCTGTCGCATCCGGTTCTGCTTATGATCATTTGCAGATCCATATTTTCATGACAAGAAATGTCTTGTTTGGTTCAGAATTTCATTCGAAAAGTTTTTTTTCACAATTTTTGTAAAATTTATGTAAAATTTCAAGATTTACTTGATATAAATTGGGGGGGACAATTTTTTTTATTTTTATTTTTTCCCCCTCCTGCATCTACTTTTTTTCTCCCCACATCAGCCCACATGTTCGTAAACCAGACTTAAAAATTGGTGTCGCCTAATAGACATTTAAACTTTGAAAATTTTAGGTTTCCGGATGATAACTTCAGTTTGTGTGATCATATCTGAACCAAATGTGGTATGTAAGTTTATCAGACCAAAATACAGGTCAAGTTCGATTATAGGTGTGCTCCGCTCATTTTTGCGAGAGTTATGGCCCTTTTTCGACTTAGAATCGTGTTAATTTCTGGTTTCCGCATCATAATTTTAGTTTGTGTGATCAAATCTGAATCAAATTTGGTATGATAGTTTATTATCCACCATTTCATGGGACACTGGTTGGATTGTTCTGAAATGTAGTATCGGATTTAGGGGACCTTGATATATTTTTCAGACAAACTGATGCCCCAAAGAAGCCACTTTTTCTCACATTTGCTGAAATAGTATCCAAAACATCAACATATCAAGAGCCATTAGACTGAATTAGATAAAAATATATCACTTGGGTCTGTTTAAGCTGGAAAATACTCAAAAATTTTATAATTTTCTGCTATTATATCTGCATACTAGCCTTTTTGCTGAATCGTGAATGCCGGTTATATTGCCGTGTGAAATCCTAGTACCAGATAACATTGGGTATGTACATGTATATAGCATACCACCTGAAAATGGCTTGAATATCACATACCAAAGCGGGGTGGGGTGTGTGTGACACCCTCCTTGATCATAGTCTCTATTCTACAGGGTATGTTAACTGTTTCGAGTTGGTGCAATTAATGTGATTGTTTAATCTCTACCATCTGAAATCTATTTATAGCATATTTTGCTATCTGATCAATATTGCTACTTAGTACTGATATAAAACAGGATAAAGATGGTGTGTCTCTTTCCTGAATGTTCTGTTTACATGTACATTTGGGGGTTTATGAGTCAAATAATATCAGACAACATGTCCTTCTAACACTAAGAAATAATATGTTCTTATCAACCAGGACAAAATATGACTATTTCTGGAGCATTACAGCACATTATTACAAATCTATATTTGTAAGCAGTAAGATAATGACAGGAAACATGTCCTCAGACTAAGAAATAATTTGTTGGTGTGTATTTCACACCACAGCTCATGTGTATACTCACATTAGTTTATGTCATTCAAAGGGAGAAACCCATTTAGAAAGTTTAAATGAGACAAAACTACCTCACTGTAGATGTAGTTGCAAGGTACAACATGTACATGTATTCTGGTAAATGACATTGGAACTAAAATAATGATTTTTGTGTCCACCGGTATGTCATGTACCGGTACTAGTATACATTGCAACTACATGTACATGTAACTTGCCTAACATACCATATACATGTATGAAGAGGGACTTTGCAAGTGTTTTTTAATCAAAATTTTAACCCAACTCTTGTTGTCAGTAAGTTTTAACCCATGCAGTTTAATGAGTTTATATATTTATATATTACATGTGTTTCTATACATGTATTTTATCTTTAGTTAGTTTGTTGTCCTTGAATAAACTTGTATTGCTGCACAATCAGTTTCCTTAATGTTCTATTATACTAAAACAACTCCATTGATAACAATACCCCTGCATCCCATCAAAATCTACTTCATTGCCATCCTCATCATTTCACTTTGGTATCCCCACCCAGGTGTACCTTGGTGTTATTCACCCAGGTGTTCCTTGGTGTTTCCTACCCATGTGTACCTTGGTGTTTTCTTACCCAGGTGTACCTTGGTGTTTTCTTACCCAGGTGTACCTTGGTGTTTTCTTACCCAGGTGTACCTTGGTGTTTTCCTGCCCAGGTGTACCTTGGTGTTTCCTTACCTGGGTGTACCTTGGGGTTTTCTAACCCAGGTGCATCTCAATGGGAAATCCACCTGGGTAAGAAAACACCAAGGTACACCGGCGTAAAAAAAACACCAAGGTATACCTGGGTTGGAAACATCAAGGTACACCTGGGTGGGGAACACCCAGGTAGGAAACACCAGGGTACACCTGGGTGAATAACACCAAGGTACACCTGGGTGGGAAACACCCAGGTAGGAAACACCAGGGTACACCTGGGTGAATAACACCAAGGTACACCTGGGTGGGAAACACCCAGGTAGGAAACACCAGGGTACACCTGGGTGAATAACACCTAGGTAACCTGGATGGGAAACACCCAGGTAGGAAACACCAGGGTACACCTGGGTAAATAACACCATGGTACACCTGGGTGGGGAAACACCAGGGTAGACCTGGGTGGGAAACACCCAGGTAGGGTACACCTGGGTGTGGTCACCTGGGTAATTACACCCAGGTTTACCCATACCAGGGTTTTTATCCAGTTTCAGGTGGGTAAATCATGGTAAAACCCAGGTTTCGCGGGGTCTTGATGGTTGGTGGATGTCTTGGTAGATAGATTTTTACCTGGGTTTCGGCCCAAAAAACCTGGGTGGATTTACCCAGGTACATTTTTATATGGGTCAATATCAATAAGCTGGTAGATTGCACTATAACCAGGAGTGAAGCTGATTGATATCTTGTTATCAAATGATATTGCGCAAAATTTCATAAAGGGATATTGGTCTGTAGTTATCTTTTTTTTATGGAATCATTTTTGTGGATAGGCATCACATTTTCATGTTTCCAAGTTGGTAGTAAGTGGGATTTTTTTTATAAGTTGCATATTCCAGTTAGTGTAATTGCAATAACCGCTAATAGAGTGTATGTACTCTGTTACTTATATAATCAGGACATGTAGCTTTTCCAACATCAAGGGATCTAATGATTTCTAGAACTTCTTCATTGTTGGTTTCAAGAATGTTGAGAGAACACTTACTTTTTGTCTGGAGGTGGTAAAGGCATATCATTATTGATCGATGAACTTTGATTAACAGAGTAGTTGTCTATATCACTCATAATGAAATTACGATTCGATTTATCATTCGAAGTAATAAACCAGATTGAACGATGCGTCAATTCACAGAATAATAAGACAAAGAAAACGGACTTATCAAATCGCAAAACGAAACCATGCAGAGCATTAGTGTAATAATTATCGATCGAAAAGAAACTAAGTACAGTAATTCCCTAAATAATCGACTCCTTAACCACAGCAGAATTATGTTGTGATTAAGGAGTCGATTATTTAGGACATTACTGTAGTACAATCCATTATGGGAAGTAAAGATACAGATACATCGGTTTTGTCGAAGACTTTGAATTCATTTTAAAACAACGATCCAATCCAATACCGCCCTTAAGGATGGTATAGAATTTGCTTCAAATCCCCCCCCCCCCCAAAGCTGAAATATTCATCGTTTTATTTTGTCCAAAATATCCTTTCTACCAGAATCGTCAAATACAGTATTACCGAATATTAGAAACAAAATATAATCCCAGCTTTCAAGATATAATAATTACAAGCGAACAAGTATTATTATAGACTTAAAGATAGTATCAGCCAGTGACCCCGACAATATTAGCCCAAGGAATGTGCTATATCCATCGCAAATCTTTCGGAATAACTAGCTAATAAACATATTGAAGAACATTTGCATGGAAACGCGTCAATATAACGCCTATTTAAAATTCATCTGATCCTAGTATTTATCGTCCAGTGGCACTTCTCAGTTATATTTCTATAGTCTTTGAGAAATTTAACTTTAAAAAAAGCCTCTCGTCTCCTACGGTATAATACTCTCTTTACTAATGTACAATCTAGATTCGCTATAAATGATTCCACCGTATACAAATTAACACAGATATACCAGTATATAATTTTAAGCCCAGAAGGACAGGAAATCAGATGCTTATTTTGTGATATTACCAAAGCTTTCGACAAGGTTTGGTATGAAGAATTTTATTTTAAATAGCGACAATATGGCGTATTCTGAACTATTATTTAGCTATACTTGAGCGAGAGGAGGCAACGCATATATATTGAAGGGGTATATTCAACCTAGAATCCGGTCTTGGCAAGGGTCCCCAATGGTATATATTATGGTATCTTTTATCCCTAGTTTTAATCAACGATATCGTGGTCCACACCACAAGCAATATAAAACTATTCACATCAATATATCTAGCGATAGAAGATCAAGACGACTGACGTCATGAATTATGAGTTAAATCAAATTATACGTTTGTCAAATTCAGTTCCCCTAAAAGTCCGTGATGAAGATTACGAAAATATAACAAACCTATACATGGGCGACGAAGTGACAGAAAGTGTGTCTAATTATAAACATCTAGGAGTGACATTTAGACAAAGGTAACTGAAGCCAATATATAACTGAATATAGCAGCCACACGAATCTTTGCTTATTGGAGAAAATAAATTTGCCCTCGACAGGAAAACCCTTGCCTACATACATATATGCCGTATTTTAGAGTATACTTCTCCTGTCTGAGACAGATGTATTAATGGCGAAAGCGTCTTACTCTAAAAAGTGTAACATGAGTCAGCGAGAATTGTAACTAGAGCATTGAAATATATAGTAATGAAAACCTCATCATGGAAACTGGATGGAAAAAATTGTCTGACCGACGGAAAATCACCATTATGTCAGTACAATAACATGTATAATATACAACCAGTGATTCCCGAATAAAGCTTATACCATTCGAGTGGTAGGCGTCAGTCCCTGGGATTATAAATAGCTCAAGACTTTGGACAGTAAATAATTCATTAAACTGAGCCACTCTGTGTCCAGTATATAGATAATCAAGATCAACAAACATATCATCAAAAGACTCTATAATGTGATCAAGAGCTCTCGACGAGACTCACTCAACATTGGCCCATTAGGGACCCTGCTTCTGGAAATGTAATCAATACAACTTCAGACTGGGCAAATCTTCTGAACCAGCAACTCAAGTCCGCTTTTACTTCATCAACTCGTTCCAATCATCTTTCATTAAGACTCAGGCTGGCATCAGCGTTTGAGCCGGGCATACCACACATGCATGATATTACATTTAGCCTACATGGGATTCAAATGTTACTCCTGAATAATATCACAATTTGAAAATTCCCAGGGTAAGATCACATCAGACCAGAAGTTCTCAAAACCCTCCAATACTAATTAGCAGATATAATATAGGAAATATTTTGTAAATCTTACGAAAATGGAGAACACACAGCAGATTGGAAAACTACTAATGTTGCACATTTTGTAAGAAATGTGCATCTAAATTGTTGAGCACCTGAATAAACATAATGTGCTCCACGAACTGCAACATGGTTTCCGAAAACGACGTATTTTAACAAGTTTATGATACCGATAGAAACCTTGCTGCAACAAGTTGATGATACCGATAGAAACCTTGCTACAGGTCAACAAACATAGCTGGTCCTACTTGATTTTTAAAAAGCTTTCGACAAGGTCAACCATAATAAATTACTCTTAAAATTAGACAGTTATGGAATTGTTTGGAAACGTCTACAATGGATACGTTGATTCATGAGGGGCGATCATAAACTGAAATCATGTATGAGCAACACATTGATACCATTCATGTGGTATCGGGCGTTCCCCATGTTTAAGTCCCTGGTCCCTTCCTCTTCCTTCTGAACACCAACAGCCTACCTGAAAACGTACAATCACAAGTTCGGCTCTTTACAAATGATACATCAGTTTATCTGTCAAAATAAACCTGACTGTACCAAACTTTTAAAAAAACCTCGATGTACTGTATGCTTTGGAGTGTACCTGTGATATGCACTTTAACCCCAGCAAATGCGTAAAATTCAACATGCATACTTATTACATGACCATATTCAGTAACATATGCCTTATACCTTGGTGTGAACTTAACAGACAACCTAAAATTCAATAAACAGATAGACAGTATCTCTACATCAGCCAACAGTACTTTGTGTTTTCTGAAGCGTAACTTCTTGACATGATAAAAATATCTTAAAGTTAGGCTTTTGGCTTATAAAGCCCTCGCGAGACAATTCTTAAAATATAACTTAAAAAAACCAAGCAACATAAAGTTCCGAACCGGGCATCCAGATGGATCCATATGGAATATTCATGGCAAACTAGTCCTTCGGATCTAGCTCACAATAGTAGCATAAGAGAATTACAGAGCAGGTGCACTGAAGCCAGACTTACTCTCTTTTGCAACATTATTCATAATAAAGTTGCCATAGCTATTCATGAATACTTCACCAAGCCAATCAAGCGCCTGTCAGATATGAACAGTTATCACTATATTCCGATCAATGAGAGGAGGGACTATTATATTAAATTATAATTCTTTCATGAAACATTAGTGAAATGGAAGAAACTGTCCGATCTTCACGTAACCATGATACTCATCTCTATTTCAACAATTTCTCCGCCTGTGGTCCATTTACTAACTTCACTGCATCACAGTGCACCGTGCACTCGTCCTAGATTAGGTACAATAAGCAAACTTCTTATCATGTCTGTTACCTTAAATATATTATGGTTTTACTTCAATCTGATACCGGTATCATACCCCTTGACATCTCTATATATCACCTGCAGTCAGCATGGGCCTATCCGAACTAAACTGAGAGTGATGCTGGGTTGGGGTGCTGCGTAAAAGTGCGAATGGAATTACACATGTACTGTATGAGCCATGGACAAAGAAACACTATGCCTTCTCTCTCACTTTTCGTCCCCTGTTCATGAATACCTCACCAAGCCAGTCAAGCGACTGTCAGATATGAACAGTTATCACTATATTCCGATCAATGAGATGAAAGACTATTATATTAAATTCTAATTCTTTCATGAAACATTAGTGAAATGGAAGAAACTGTCCGATCTTCAAGTAACCTTGACATTCATCTCTATTTCAATAATTTCTCCGCCTGTGGTCCATTTACTAACTTCATTGCATCACGGTGCACCTGCACTCATCCTAGATTATGTACACTAAACAAACTTCTGATCATGTCTGTTACCTTAAATATATGGGGGTTTTACTTCAATCTGATACCGGTATCCTATCCCTTGACATCTCTATATAGCACCTGCAGTCAGCGTGGGCCTATCTAAGCTAAACTGACAGTGACGCTGGGTTAGGGCGCTGCGTATAGAAGTGCGAATGGAATTCCACATGGACTGTATGGACAAAGAAATAATCTGCATTCTCTCTCACTTTTCGTCCCCTTCTCTACAAAATAATCTCAAATGGAACAAATATCTGGATAATGTAGCGAAAAAGGTTTCTGCAAGATTATCTCAACTCAGAAAGCTAAAATATAAGCTTGACCGAAAGACACTTGAATGTATTTATCTAATTTATATACTCCCCCTAATGGACTACGTCGATATTGTCTGGGACTGACTGAAAGACTCGATCGCCTTCATAAAGATGCAGCAAGAATTGTCAGTGGTTTAACGCGTTCTGCCCCATTAAAGATTTAATCCTTGAAGTTGGCTGGCCCACACTGCAAATAAGACGCGAATTTCACAAATTAAAAACGCTTTACAAAATAATAAATGCTGACGCACCTAGTTATTTAACCATACTCCTACCACCACGAGCAGGCGAGGTATCGGGTTATTCCTTCAGAAGACCTGGCGACTTCTACGCATATTATTGCGAAACTGAACATTTCAGAAAATCGTTCATGCCAAAAATGTGCCTAACTTGGAACAAACTCCCCGACGTTGTAACCAAAGCTGAAAGCCTACATGAATTCAAGATATTCCTCACAATTATATACTACATACCCAAACCCCCAAACTACTATTATACCGGTTCCAGAAAAAAAACAATATAATACATACCAAATTCAGTGAGAAACAAATGCAGCGACTTAAATCATGACAAATTCGAAAACCACATAGCTCTTAGCCCATTCTGTGATTGTGGAAACGAAATCGAAGACGCCCACCATTACTTTTTCTTATGTCCCCTATACCAGACACAACGCGTACGGCTCTTTAATATGCTTAGAACAAAGGGCATCACTGTATACAATATCGCCGGCTTCCTTAAAGGTTTAACAAACATTAGTAATAACAAACAAAAATTAATATTTGCAGAAGTTCAAAAATATATAGTCGCTACTAACCGCTTTACCAATTAACACATTCACCAACCCTGGGTCAACGTCATGCGCGAACGCCATCTTCTTAGTACCCAAAAGCTAAAAGCAAATACTAAACTGACAAACACATCTTCTCTATGTCAACAACCAGTAATCAAACTAAATGAACTCACATATTTGAACCAGGATCTGGTAACACAAAAAAAAACAAAAACAATTTAAACATATATATACCATCTTGTTATTATAATAACGTGTGTAATTATATAGGGAGAGGGGCTATCTAAGTTGTATAACTTGTCCCCCAATCCCATTTGTACATAAATGATATAATAAAAAATTTGTTTAAACTATCTGATACCGGTATCCTATCCATTGACATCTCTATATAGCACCTGCAGTCAGCGTTGGCATATCTAAGCTAAACTGACAGTGACGCTGGGTTAGGGTGCTGCGTAGAAGTGCGAATGGAATTCCACATGGACTGTATGGACAAAGAAATAATCTGCCTTCTCTCTCACTTTTCGTCCCCTTGTCTACAGTAAAGGAATTCCACATGCACTGTATGGACAAAGAAATAATCTGCATTCTCTCTCACTTTTCGTCCCCTTGTCTACACTAAGATTTACTCGTGCAGTAACTTTCTTCTCCTCACAATCATACTGTTGCGTTTCTTTTCCATACACCCGCGTGGCCAAACAGCTACTGTTGACCTGTAGGTCGCCAACAGGGCACGAACAGATACATAGATAGATATATATATATAATATGATAGCAATCAACTTCACTGTCCAACAGACTGGACCATGTCAAGATCATTGAGTATTAATGAATTGCCAATACGTGACGAACGGTGGACAGTTCGCGGAACATGAGTATATGGTCAATATTCGCTGCAAGTATTATGTACATTGGATTATAGAATCATATAGCTTCGCGTCAAGCCTCGCCCGGTATAAACAACATGGACTATAGATATAAACCCAGCTAGTTAATACGAGCCCTATACATTACCAGATAGAGAGACCATTGCCGTGTCGGTACCACAATATATATGGTCACTGCCGTATATCTGTTATTGGTTGTTGTCCAATAACGCAATTTGGAGTGCTGAAATCATTGTTTTGTATACAAACTGTTACAGTGAATTGTCAACACACATTGTTAATCCTTTAGTAAGTTCAAACATTTTAGTCTGAATATGATGTTCAGAATATTTCTCAACGCTTTGACTTTTTCAATCAAGTTTTTATCAAAAGTTGCTATCTTATTAGACTTTGATCGCTAACTTCACGTTACTGAATAAATGGACATTGATTTTCTGCGTGCCATGGACTATGGAAGCAAGTTGGTCTGATCGTGTGCATGGAACGTGAAAGCGTTCCAAACTTAAAAATGTCAGACCAACTTGCATCCATTCTCCATGGAACGCAAACCATTCAGCACACATACCTTATATTTACACTCAGCTACATTGTAGCATATTAAAATAGCATTTAACTCCCGTGTTCAACGATTAGGCTGATAGCAGGTTGCAGTCGTACAACATGGAAGCAAGTTGTGGGTCGCACGCGACGCCACGTGACGCCACATGGCGTGGTTTCAACCAACCAACCAACGTCTTGAATTCAAGTTCCACGGCGCGAATGATGTACGGGTGTAATATATAACAATGGGTTTGACATGCGAAATCATAAATATTCGTATAATAAGCATATATTACCCGGACGAAGCCATGACCATGCTGATCGTCTTCATGGCAACGCCCAGGTATATTAGCACTGCTGCGCTGCCCGACTATCTAACTATACTGCAATTTATCAAGTGTTTACTAGAATTCCCAGGTTAGAATGCAAATAAGGGTTGGTTGGTATTTCATATTATTGAGTCATGAATTGTGGTGCATGGGTTAAGAACTCTATTGCATTGCATAATTTATATGCCGCCATTATGTTGATTTATTTCGTTAGAGTTACAAGCGTCCAGTTACGCGACATGTAATAGTATCACTGATGCTGAATCTGAGTTGACTTACAGTCAGAAGAATATGGGTTCTCACACATGGGATTCTTACAACTGGTATTTCACATTATCTGCTTATAATATAACTTGTTTTAGGTATATAATCTGCTCAGAATTTGAGTCGATAATATACTGAAAATGAGAGCGTTTTAGTCACATTATCGTCTCACAATGAGGCGATTCTGAGCAGATTAGGCGCGGACAATGACACAAATAAACCAACTTACGACTTTTCATGTGTACGCCCTTTAACATGTGTTTTCATTGTGGCCCGCGCGATAAAACGAAATAACAGATATGACAGATAGGATGTATGTTCGGAAACGACTAACATAAGCACAATGTTTAATGTCGAATCCAATCGATGACAACATACTATATGTATTTGTTATGTTTTACACATTGTACTTATTTAAGAGTGAAATAATCACATTATGTACCTATTTCACATTATAGGTCGATTATGTACGTAATCGCGCGAGAATATGTTGCAACAGGTATTTAAGAGAGGGCTAATCAAGTTGTATAGACCATTACAATGCAAGTGTCATCAGAGGAATAAAAGAGTCAAGTGGTTATAGTATAATTATTATTCAATAACAAGATTATGCCACTCACGTTTCTGGTCCATGACATCTTTGCAAATAATTTCTATTTATACCAGTTGATAGGACAATTTGTGTTAACTGAAATAGGATGCCTATAAAGCCAATATTAATCTTTATTTAAAGGTGGATTATCTCTTTGTAAACATGTATTATATAGTTGCCGGGGTATAAAATATTAGATTTGAATCGAAGACTCCTGTCCGGAAATGCTTCTATCGATTAATATTAATTTTATTTCGAATATTTTCTGGTCTAAAAAGGTGTGTTTGTTCAGCTAACGAACAATAGTGGTTACTGTTAACAGAGAAAAGAAATTATAGTGTGCAATTTTGTCACAAATAAACGTTAATTATACTCATTATCGCTTATATCTGTGGAACAAAACAATACAAACAACCAATATGTGGCATTTGACATTCGTTGCGTAGCCGTAGGAACAGCCCAGTGCTCTATATCGCAATACGGTCTCATCCGAATGGTTGGTTCTAAAAATAGTAACATAAATGGGCCCGATTTAATATTCGAAATAAAATCAAAATTAATTGATAGAAGCTTTTCCGGACATAGGTCTTCAGTTCATATCTATTATTTCATACCCACGCAACTATTTAAAATTTGTTACTTAAAGAGATAATCAATCTTTAAATAAAAAAATTATTATATCGTTATCTCCAAGTAAAAAGGAATCTTAGGGCGTGGATAAAGATAAACATATGGTCCAGTAGGATCCAGTGGTGGGATGGGAAGGGCAGCAACGTTGATAAAAGATATGTTGCCTGAGGGGTTGGAAGATTGTCGATGAGGAGCTTGCGGCACCAGCATTGGTAATATGACTTTTATTTTAGGCATCCACATGTCTGATACGAGGAATCTAATTGTGTGGTTTGAAAATGCCAAAGTGGCATCATCTGAGCTAGGGGTGGGGCTGTGGCACCAAACAGAAACAAAAACGAAATTTCCAATATAGAAAACCATATCAAGCGTTTGGTTAGTACATAGCGTGTAGTGTATCGATTTAGTGAATAAAATTGACGAGTCAGTACTCCGAGTTTGTCCAATCTGGAAAAATAAGACAATAAATACAATTAACGATAATTCTAACGACGTTGATTGTACGATTAAAAAAAATATAACGTTTGAAATAACAATTGTATATATTTACTTCTTAGCTGGGGACGAGTTAATAAGTTTCAGCCATATAAATTTGGATCACTTTCACATCTCAAGATGTTCCCAGTAGAGAATAGGATAATTCAAAGAAAATTGATACTCATGAAAAAGATCTATGATAATAATGGCCCAAATTACCTCAATTCTATGTTTACCTTAGCAAATCCTTCCCATGACACAATATCTGGAAAATTCAAATATAATATCCCCTCTGTTGGACCCTTTGGTTCGAAAAGTTTTATGTATTCCGGCATTAAATGCTGGAATAATGTTGTAAAGTATTTAGATCCTTCATGTAAGGAGAAACAATGGAGATCCCACATCATTGATAGAATCTGGATAGATATCAAACAAAGTGATGAAAGCATCTATAAATACTTTTGAAATAAGTTTGAATTAAGCAAATCCCCCTTTGATTGATGATTTTTGGGATATGCATCGTGTATATAGTTGGAAGCAATTGTCATGGTGTGGTCGAGGAGTCATGTGATCTGAGGTCAGCAGGGCTCCACAATGGAAACAAATTGGCTACGCCAGCTTTTTGTGCAACCCTGTTGGCTCTAGATCTCGTGAAACTTGTCCCACTCTGTGACATGTCACACTGAATCTGTTTATACTTATTTCATTACTGATTCCATTTATACTCTACAGTCACATCGGGATTCCATTTGCAACCTCATATAACACATATACATATTATACCTATTCTTACTCTGTTACAATGTTTCATGATTCTAGTGCCAATAAACTTATCTTATCTTAACGATAAACAAACAGCAAGCATGCTGCCAATGCGAGTTGCTGCATATAATCTAAGTATGTATAAGATTGACGTTGTGTGATGCTAATTATTTTCTATAATTTATTAGAATAACTAATTTTAGCAAGAGTACTCGCCGGTCCAATCAAATCCCCAATGGAATGTTTCACATCACTTTAATCTGAGCAACACCAGGTCACCCTGCAAGTATGAAATATATATAAGAACTAGATTGGCTACTGTTTGAACGTCTAGTTAATTTGTTGCAGTTTGGTAGTGATCGCTTCCCGTTGGGATGGAACCATTACTGGTGTTGATTAGATTGCATGTATGGTGGTGTTTTCTCTAAGCAAAACACGCATCTTTAACTGAGCTAATTCCGTATATTGTGTGCAATATGTTCACACATAAATAATCACATTCCCGTGGGGTATAGGATGTATGTTCGGAAACGACTAACATAAGCACAATGTTTAATGTCGAATCCAATCGATGACAACATACTATATGTATTTGTTATGTTTTACACATTGTACTAATTCATGGAATTAATAATGTGTACACCAATGGGGAAACGCCGTGGGTACATGTAGCTGTATATAGACCATCGAGCTATATTCGTAGTATCCGACAACCATTGTATCGTACATTAGATGCAAATTGGTCCAAAGTGGCACGTGGCTCGTAAAGCATACTTAAACTTTTGAAGAAACGTTTAATTGCTGGCAATGTCCCCCATAAAGAACCATTACGATAATCAGTGGAGTATTCCTAATGCCACCTCATCGCCCATTATCGGCTATAGTATATTGTGTGTTACACTTATTTGATGACATGGGATCGATTTCCTCCGTATTTTACGCAATGGGCCATTTTTCTTTAAAATCGTTGGACACACATTTAGGGACCGACTCCCCAATCTCGAATACCACGAGCAAATCCTCGTGAAATCAGTTGTGGAAGTAACTTCTGCTCAAAACTAAATCCTTTCTTTACTGAACACTCATTATCGATAGTAGTTGACAATCAGGCTGATTGACAAATAACCGAGTTTATATAACTACAGACGGTCTGCAAACATTGTATAACACTCTTCCCGTCGTGAATTTTGGTAGCGCACAACCAGCTACAGAACAGTTTTTGCCTCTTATACTATGCTTGCACACTAGTCAGTTCTTGAATTTATATTCCGGACTCCGTGCGGAATCATTTCCGCTTGGGTTTTTTATTTGTAGATATCTCATTGTTTTAATCTGATCCATTGTCTGATTTATCTAAATAGTTTTCCTCTTGGGTTTTTTATTTGTAGATATCTCATTGTTTTAATCTAAACCATTGTCTGATTTATCTAAATAGTTGCTACGACCTTTTTCATACCTGATTCTGTTCTTGGTCGTGATATGGCCGAACGACTAAAACGACCTTAAGACTTCATTCAATCAGTGTAGTTCATTGCGTGACGGTGTCCATTATTGTGAGTGAGTGAGTCTGGTTATTCGGTCGCATGGCCGGGTGACACAGAAAAGGTTATAGGAATCAGGGGGCTAAATGTGTTCCAGTGTCGGGGAGCGAGTGCATCGTGGAATACTAGAGGTGAAGATAACTGAAGAATGACCTTCACATGTTACATGTGGCACGTTATTAAAGGATGAAATCTTGTTTATTTGATTTGTGCATCATATCTAAATAATTTAAACTGGTGAATTAATTGGGGAATGGATCTTTGTGAGTGGGAAATTTATTTAACTAGCTGCTGCAGTTCTGTGTTTTTTTCAGATAACATTTGGCTGTTGGATGGCTGTCGTACACTTGGGGATTTATTTAAAAATTTAAACACATGACTTATGATTTTTACAGGCAATTCTTCAAGGATTGTCCACTTATAAATGGACAATCGGTACCTAAAATGGTCATTAATAAATGGACAATCCAACCACGCGTGGCACGCGAGCTTGGGATTGTCCACTAAATGAAGACATGTTTTGCATGTTAGCTTCATATTTAATATGAAGGGCAATAACTCTATAAATAATATTAATTAGCTAAATAACGGTGATTTGTATGAGAAGAAGTGTTTTTGACGAAATAACGGAGATATTTGAAGAAGAGTTGTTGACGAAATAACGGAAATATTCGAAGTCTTTTTAAAGAGCTGGTTATGTGGCCCTGCTGGTTTGCAATGGTGTCTGTTGATTTAGTTATGATGTTGGTTGGACAGTATATCGTTATTCAAGCTAATCCGAGATATTCGAAGAAAAGCCAGTGTATAAAAGAAATATTCAAGGAACATACTGTATATATCCTAAACTATTTTGATAATATCTGCTCTCTTTGATGTAAAACGACCG
Organism: Siphonodentalium dalli; assembly: GCA_032622095.1. Lineage (NCBI taxonomy): Eukaryota > Metazoa > Mollusca > Scaphopoda > Gadilida > Siphonodentaliidae > Siphonodentalium > Siphonodentalium dalli. Next base: position 111,859,459 of record CP136062.1, on the reverse strand, counting down.
GAATAACCATCTTGGTTATGTTAACTTTGCAACAACGAATGCAAACATCAGTGAACTATTTTAAAATATACTTTTGTATTTGTTCTTGAATATTTAAGACAGTATGACTTTTCTTCAAATCGTTCGGATTATCCAAAGATATTTAAATTGTTCACTCACGAACAATAACGGTACTTGAGTTCTTAACAGCATAATGTTGTCCCACCACCCACTGATATAATCGCAAATTAGCAGTAATACTTAACCAATGGATGATACATGCAATCTGCAGAAACTTGCTAGAGATTTGTTAGAACAGGAAAAATATCTAGAATGACCATATGAGATCGACACGACAACATACTAATGTGTTATGTATGTCGTTATGGTCATTTTCTTGGAAGAGAACATATTTGTGGACTTGATTATTCCCAGTCAGTATGCCTAATTTACCATTGAACAGATGCTAATATATGAATTCTGAGTTCCAGTTTTTGAAAACTTGTAAAATGAGTCCTGTATCTTGCAGATTGTCGAACTTCTGTTGGAGAAATCGAGCCTCCACCACATATACGAGTCAGTGCTACAGGCGATCAATGCTGGTCATATCCAAATCGCCGAAACCATTCTCAAACACAGACGCTATCTGGAGTTATGGAAGGATCGACAGAAATTGGGAGACACTGATAACTTCTATCAGATCTCACGAGAGGATTCTCAGTTCTCGCCTGACATCACGCCACTCATTCTGGCGTCCCACAAAAACCAATACGAGATTGTTCAGTTGCTCCTCTTGCGAGGTAAGTTGAGATATTTTATGCACATCCGTTTAAATTTTAATTTAATGAAATATGGATATATACGCATGGGCCAATTTTTAGTCACCCATGCACGCCCTCCTGTACGACGTATGTGTAATTTACAACTAGACACGTAGATCCGCCGAGGCGTTATCTTCGCCGTGTAGTAGTTCTCATAACATTTTTACAATGTTGATATCTCCGTAACGGACAGCTTCGTTGGTGCGGCGTCAACACTATTATATAAGTATATTCCATGTCAACTGAATGACTTATATTACATGTCCACAGAATGACAGTAACCTGAAAACTAAATGCTATACTTGTTGGAAAGCACTCAAAATATGGATTCGAATCATTCGATGTGTGGATTTATGTGGTAATTTCACAATTTAATCGCAATATCTCCACAGGTGAACGCATACAACCACCTCATAAAGTGAATTGCAAGTGTCTGGAGTGTATAAACAAGAGAAAGTTTGACCGACTTCGCTCGGCGAAATATCGACTGAATGCATACCGAGGTCTGTCCAGCGAAGCCTACATTTCTCTGTCCAGCAAGGACCCCATTCTGGCAGCTTTCCAGTTGGCAGACGAACTGCGCAAACTGTCTGGTATAGAGAAACATTTCAGGGTAAATATTTGTTCTGCTTACATGGCTATCAATGCAGTCCATTTAGATGTCAAATTTTCCCCAAGCTAATTTCTCATTTACCGCGCGAATACGGTACGAACCGTACTGGGTCGTGTTTTGGTACGCATGTGCGGATTGCGTTACCTCATGGATAATGTATAATGTCATTCGAACAAGTGTTTTTTTTTTAAGATTACGTCACGTTTCGTACCATCGTACACGCACGTTTCGTATACTCTGACGTCCTATAGCGCTCTGAAAGTTTTGTGCCGATGGACTGGACTTTGTGCACCAATATTATTTGTACCATTCGTACTATGTATATAATATATCATTGCCTATGATGTTGCCCACAGCTGACACACAAACAGCCTGTGGATATATATATTAACACAGAACATCGTGTGAATTCAAGTTGCGTGTGATGATATAAATCCTTTTCTACCTAACTTTTTAAATGTATGCGAATGAAATCCTTTTCTGCCTAATGTCTGACAAAACGGGCCTAATTCCGCTGCTCGGCACCCGACAATGAATGAATAAATCGTTATTACATTGAAGTGAACATCTCTATAAATACATAGGTGTCATATCAAGCTAATCATTCATTGTCCAGTGCCGACCAGAGGTATATATGGAATCAGGGAGCTAAATGTGTTCTAGAGTCGGGTAACGAGTACACCGTGGAATGCTAAAGGTGAAGGTAACTGAAGAATGACCTTCACCTGATACATGCGACACGTTATTAAAGGATGACATCGCGTTTATTTGATTTGTACATCATATCTAAATAATTTAAACTGGTGAATGAATGGGGGAATGGATTTTTGTGAGCGGGAAATTTATTTAACTAGCTGCTGTAGTTCTGGATTTTTCCAGATCAAATTTGGCTGTGGGATAGCCCTGTCGTACACTTGGGGATTTATTTTAAAAAGTAAACACATGACCTACATGATTTTTCTACCATTTTCGTGATCAACTGGTGTCAATCTAGCCAGGTAAACATCACTGTCGCCTATGGGAAACCATTTAGTTCCGTGATTCCATATGGGGCCTGTTGTCGGACATTAGGTAGAAATGATTCCATTGACAGAAATGATTCCATTCACAAATTGATACCCTTGGCATAGTGAACTACTACTACTACTACTACTACTACTACTACTACTACTAATACTACGAATAGGGTACTACGTCGCTCGAATTTGTGTTCGTCAGCCAGTTGTCGTTTTGCCATATCCGTAGTTTCGAGAAGCAATCATGTGCATTTGAGCTTAGTATGCAATAATCTGGTCTACAACTGACTGTCAACCGATAACACCATAAGTTAGTATGCAATAATCACGACAAACAGAACCATATCACGTTACTCTGGCAAGAAGTTCGTTCGGCACCATTTTCTCACAAACATCGATTCTGCGAAAATGTTTTTTTGGATAACGTTACGACCACTATAAGCTATTCGCAATTCGTATCAGTATAGTAGCTCAGTGTGCGAATGATGTCGATTCACACACATTTATTTCACAAGAGATTCCGTAATGACGGCCTTATACTATTGTCTGGGACACAAGAAGAGGCACAGTTCTTCATTTAGATATAGCTAACTCCATGCCGAAAATTACTTATGAGATTGATTCCCAGATTTGCACATTTCTCGAATTGAAATCTTCAAGGGTGGTCGCTTTGCTAAAAGTGGGATCTTGGACACGAAATGCCACATTTTAGTGGCCAGAACAGTGCGGGGGTCCCATGCAAACCAGGCTTTGGTGGGCGATTCGCCGTATTCGACGGTAGGTCTGCTATACATATATGGGTGGAGTTCTTGTCGATACGATGGCGACATGGGGGTCCGGTACCCGATCTGTGTCATGTTATTGCATGCACAATATTGCAATTATGGCAAGTTATGGATTAACTGCAGCACTTTAGTGTGGCGGCGGCCGCCGTCCATGCGTGCATGGGTTGGCATTTGTAAAACCCCGCACTGTTCTGGCCACTAAAATCACTCTTAATTGCCAGGCTTTGGTGGGCGATTCGCCCTTGTTTCTTCGCGAATGTAGTCGACGGTAGTTGCGCTATACATAATTATATGTGTTGAGTTCTTAGCGGAGTTTAGTCACACCGCCACATGCCAAAATAATCGTACCCACAATTAACCACAGTGTATTCTCAATTATCCAATAATGATAACACTTTCATTGCCATCAAGCCGCGCCGGAGTCCACTAGGAGTCGACGTCAGCGTTTATTGGTATATATGCTTACAAGTTAAGGACGGGCACGTGTTCACATACAGGTTCATTACATCATGCACGAAGCGATAATTCATCGCTCACTCATTATCCCGAACAGCATATACAATATTTTTTCGGCTGATCTGCTTTGCAGTAAACGCCGAAAAATTATCAGTACATAGAACCGACTGACCTGCACCCATAAGGTCATACAATAACTGAGTCGAAACAACAAATAGACCGGTGGTAATACGTATTCTTTTACGTACATGTATTATCATTGTTTAGTAATACACGTTCTGCTCGTTTCAATGTTTACCCTGCAGGACCTCATGGCGATATGGCCATTTATTGTCGGGTGTCGCCAGCTGTTAGGGCAGCCTGTTCTGAAAATAAGCTCAAATTGAACTTTTATATTTGTGCTTTATATGAACCTAAATCACTTTCCGGGTGTACGCTCTTTGTCAGACAATAGATAGAACAAAATGATATTCACACACACAAATCGTGTGACAATTTATGGCTATTTACCCTATGATTCGAACGATTATTTTCCTTTCACATATTTTAGTATTATATTAACGTGAATTGCAATCAAGTCATTCGTAATGCAGGGCATCAAGTACACCTACAAGAACATCCAAACTACATGTAAGACGATGAAAGACGATGAAAGACCCATAAAATCGTATGCTTAAGATTTTTTTTCTTCAAATTGGCAATTCACTATATAGAGAAAAGGTTCTTTATCATATGTTCACCTTTTCCTGGATAATATTTGAAAACTTAGCATTTAGGATTAGATAAAGTAAGAACAAAATGAACAGAGCCATACTTTATATTCAGTAACAGGCAGCACAAACAAATCGGCTTTGCTGACATCGAGCGTCTAATCTTATAAAGCTCTTACTTTGTACTATATAAACCATAATAGTTCAGGCAGACTCAGTAGACCCACGCAGTACTATAAATACCAGTGTTTGGTGCAGGAATTACATACCATGCACAACATATATTTACACCCCGCAAATGGTTTCGATACACGATGTTGTATTCATGCATCTAAATGTTATTTCGGCCAATTTGGCCGGTTACTTCATGTGACTTTTTCATCTGACGTGTGTGTCGGATAATTGATCTGGAGGATTTATGTAAATGTTAGCCCAAACTACATTTCCAAGTAACGATGGTTTTGTTGTTTATTTTGAGGAATAATACCGCGTCAGATGAATTCAGCCCAAATATGTTAACAGTTGTCGTGTCAAACATTCGGCAGTAGGTTAGCGTTATTTAGTATTTGTGGATGTCCTTTAACATGGGGAAAATAGACTACTGCGCTTGAACGAGCATGTGAATTTGTCGTTTTTAATGTACAGCAACTTGATAATCAATAACAGAGGCATTCTCTGTCAAATATGGTCGCTCTATTTACGGTATTAATTGCGGAACTTTCTAAAGTAAACTACGCGTAAACGGATACATACGGTAAATTCTAGAATGTGCCGGAATCGGCCTAATCGCCCCAGGGCCAACTCGCCCAGTCGACGTGTGTCAATTCGGTACCTACTATAACATGTACCCGAGTCCGATACGGAATAAAAGATGTATACGGGTGTTATATAGCGTTTGGTCCGTTGTTTCTCAATGAATATTATTGAAATTTGGTGTATATGTCCGGGCTGGGACATGGAATACAACAACGTTTGAATTGTTTTTAAATTTACAAATTTGTTGATTTTATTCAATTTGTTTTCGTTCTGAAAACACACTATAAAGTGTATATAATATAATAACGAACACGAGACATACATAATTTATAAACTGTTAACAAAAGATATCAAATTCAATACATGACAAAGATGACTCAGTGGAGTTTATAAAGTGAACATAAAAACATTGAGGTAAGCATCTTGTTAAGGAATGCAACTTTATTTAATGATAATAAACACATAAATTAAAATAACAAACATGAGACATACATGATTTATAAACTGTTAACAAAAGATATCAAACTCAATACATGACAAAGATGACTCAGTGAAGTTTATAAAGTGAACATAAAAATATTAAGGTAAGAATCTTTTTAAGCATTACTAAACCGTTTAGCACAGACCACAGTCCACTTCAATCATCCGATCATCACCAAACTTCATATTTATCTTGATATTGATCTATCAGATGAGAGCTATCAAATATTTTTTTAATTTCATAGGAAAAAATGGTCGCCAGCGGCCATATTGCATTTACGTTATATTTTATCGCGTCATGTCGATATCTAGTATTACTTAGAAATTTCACCTTTCCAGATTCATAATTGCTCCATTGACTGTAACAGATGAAATTATTCCCCTCTTCGGATAGAGTGTCACTGAAACTTTATTTTGTCAGACTGTCTGTATAATCACTGATTATATATGGCAATAATCTGTAATAAGATGTAGCACTATTTTATTTTATATTTACATGCAGTGCTGTTTTTATACATCAATTCTAATCCCCCTAGATCATCATGTGATCGATCATACATCGCGCGAGGACCTGGTTGAATTAAGGGGGGTTTTATGGATCACTTCTGTCCTCAAGCTAGATTATACTTATGACATTTAATGGCATGTTACTAACGTGGAGGGTTAGATATGCTTGAGAAACCACCACTCTTTAATTCACACCAAGTTCTCAGCTGTCATGTTCGGATATTAGAACCCATAGCCATGATATATGGTTTATTTTGTGTATACTAGTAATATAGTTATTTTCAGTACCTTTATATACCAGTACTGTGTATAACAATGCATATAAATTAATCCATGTATACATGTATATTGATTCAACGGATTCAGTGGTTTTGTCCATCAGTCTATCAAATTTGCGGGGAAAACATGGCCACAAGCAGTACACCCTGCTAAATTTCGAATTTGAATCAATTGGCGCACCCTGCAGCCAGCTTTTATTGGAGAACTTTTTCTTATGTGGATATTTTGGGTCACCGCTAGATGTGAGCCATATTTTGTTCTCAAACTGTCCTTGTGAAGACACCACTGCCTGCGGTGATCTTCAATTTTACTATTTTTATGGCTAAATAATTTGGTTGATCCTACAGACGACACCCCTTGTCCGATCGTCATCAGATTCCACAATTATCTTCTGGATAACCAGGGTGAGAGTAATCTAATTTTCCCGAATTTCGTTAAAAAACATTACCACAGGCAGCAATTTGGTATCTTACTCTTTGATCCTCTTTTGCATGACTGAATTGTTTAGCAACTGTACAGACATATCCCTCATCTGGTTTTTATATACATGTATATCTCTTCATGCGGATAGCCAGTATTACGTAGGTACTCCAACTTTCTGCATTCCTGTCATCATTTGAAATATAAATATTTACCTGATACATGCACCCTTCAAAATTTGTTTCGTCGTATCTATTTTAATGACCCGTATGGTAATATTGATACAGATATATTTGTCAAACATTTCTTTGTACAATATACAGGTATTTAGTTTGTAACTAAATCTAGAAATATATAATAGTAGCTCGTGGACCCCACTTCGTCCGGGATGTTCCCCTCTGATTTTCGGAGAAATGCGCGATTTAACCTTGAATTGACTATTTTAAAGGTGAAGGTAATGTCGGGGTCACGATTTGACCCGTCCAAAACACTCCCCGGACAAAAGTCACGACAAAAGTACCCGTCGAAATCCGCCCGGCTTTATACCCGATTTGATCTTGAATTGACAATTTTGAATGTCAAGATCAGGTCATGGTCATGATTTGACCCACCCGAAACACTCCTGGGACAAAAGTAACAGTAGGTATCAAATTTCGTTGAAATACTTCCGTTTTACCAGATTTGACCTTGAATTGATCTTTTTGAATGTCAAAGTCAGGTCGGGATCAAGATTTGACCCGTCCAAAATACTCCCTGGAAATAATTACCCCTAGGTATCAAATTTCGTCAAATCTGTCCGGCAGTTTTCCCGGCCATAGCTAACAGACAAACAGACAGACAAATGTCCAAAATATATATTAAACTAGCTGATGTACTCGACTTCGTTCGGGCTAGTTAGGGATTTTTTTTGTGATCGCCTCCATCTGGACAGTACCCAGTATATACAGCGTCTGGCCAAACTATTGTTCAATTGGTCCAGAAACATGCCTATATCAGCACGTTCGAGAACATGGTCCCACGTGAAATTGGATCCGTCCATATTTCTCCCGGGATCGAAGTAGTCCTACACACAAATTTTTAGTCGGATCGGTCAAGGTCCAGAAACATGCCTATGAGCGAGGTCAAGTTGACACGTTAAATACCAAATTCGAGCAGTGTTAGAGTCTATAACACATACACACATGCATTCACGCATACACACATACATACATACATACATACAGACAGGTGTTTCAAAATGTATAATCGATAGCTACAACAATTCTATGGTAGATAGTTCACGGCCGACCTGATGCATGCATCTTAGTTTTCTTGTTCTATTTCACGTTGTCCTTTTACCATTTCAATGCCGTTTTCATACAGGCGCGTCAAAAAGACGACCAATTTAGCACTGCCTCTCCTAAATGCAACATAATCATTGTTATGTTTAGAACTATCTGGGATAAATAGACTTGACAACCGCTCGTCACAACGATAGATTTAATTAATGCCAAACATAAGATTGGTCGCGCCAATAAACCAAGTCGGGCATAACAGGGTGCAATATAGAGCGTTAATCTCAAAGTCCAACATCTCCCTTTCCCACAGTCGAAGTCCTAAGTCTCCTTTCCCAACTGTATATCCACTTCCCCCTTCCGAAATTAAAGTGTCAATTTCAGCTTATACTTGTGCAATGAGTATAACGAAAAGTAATGCATGCAAGTCTTATTTGACATGTATACAAATCACATTTCTTCGATGAGCCGTCTTGGAGGGCGAACTTCACGTACGCTGCGACGAGGTTGAACGACATTTGGGAGCGTTGAATTTGGTTCGATCAACCCGCCTTGTCCGGTCATAGGAGGTGGCAAAACCGGATAACGCTTTCGTAAGAAACGGCGATTTCGTCTCCATACCCGGCCTGACGGTAATTTCACCAAATAGTCCCTATTTGTCCCGACTTCAATGACAGTGACATAGCTATCCCATCTTTTAGATACATGCGACTGCACTGCAACTTTCGAGCCAGTGTGTAAAGGTGGCAAACTCTTAGCGGATGCATTATATCGTCTCTCGAGCTTGTCCAGCGTTTCTTGCTGGCGGCTATCTGCATGCAGTGTTGATGGCGATCTGCCATTCTGGCGCGAAAGCTCGTTTATGTGCCGGAAGAATATCTCTAACGGGACACCCAAATACCACCTGAGCTGGGGAACGTCCATTAGCTTTAGGTGTATTGCGCCACTGCAGCAGGCCTTTTGTCCATTTATCCATATCGAGTTTTCTGTCGCGTTCGGAATAACATGCACTAAGTAGACTTTTCATGGCTTTCACGCTGGCCTCTGCATGGGAGTTAGATTGGGGGTATCGCGGGGACGATGTGATGTGCTTCTCGAATTTATGCCAGGTGTACTGAGGTCCATTGTCGGAATACAGAGTCGTCGGGACAGCGGTGTCCATGAATGCTCTTCTGAACGAGTCAATGAGAGCGCCAGTTGTCGTGTCCTTCCCAAGCGAAAATATCGACGGCCAACCTGATTTCACATCAGTGATCACAAGGTACATGCACCCATTAGTAGTGAACAAATCTGAACATATGTGTTCAAACACACGCGTAGGGTCGGTGTGCATCTTGAGTGGTTCCCGACAATGCGAAGGTAGATTTCTTGCACATGCTGAACACGAACGCACAGTTTTCTCTATATCATTATCTATTCGCGGCCCGTAGACAATTAGACGCGCACGCCGTTTTGTGCGCTCTATTCCTTGGTGGCTATCGTGCAAGTTTTCAAGAATCCTTTTTCGCATGTTTGTGGGAATTATCAAACGACAACCGTAAACTATAAATCCCTGATCAACTGACAAACGGTCACGCACGTTCCAGTATGATCGGATAATCAGCGGCAGATCCGATTTGGAAATCCATTTTCAATAACAGTATGGAGTTTGTTATATTCCTCATCATTTTGGGAAGCCTCTTTCACCTGCTGCAACTTCAAATCATCACAAATATTGTCCAGTCGAGTGGAACTCTTCAATGCACTCATGTGGTAATCGACCTTTTGTTCCAAAATTTGATCGCTTTTGTCTGGGTCAGCTGTAGGATTGCGCGACATAGCATCGGCAGTTTTGTGTTTCTCGCCTGGCGACCATATGGATGTGAAGTTGTATCGCATCAACTTCATGCGTAATCTTTGGAGCCGCGGATTTTCGATGTCTACTAAACTGTAGCTGTTCATTATCGGGATTAATGGTCGGTGGTCGGTCACAATGTCAAAGTGTTGCAATCCTTCAAGAAAATTCCGACATTTATTAACGGCCCACACAGCAGATAAAAATTCCAATTCGATCATCGCGTATCTTGATTCAGCAGCTGATAAAAATCGGGACCCTGCTTGGATCATGTGCCATACTTTCGTTGTTTGATCCTGTTGGAACAACACACAGCCTAAACCATTCAATCGACTGGCATCTACATGCAGAGATGTAGGTTTCTTCGGGTCGTAAAAGGATATGACTGGTGCGGTTGATAAGAATGTTTTAGCGCCATTGAACGCGTTCTCGTGATTTTCGTCCCAAATGAAACTATTCTTCGATTTCAGCAGTGAACGCAACGAATCAAGATACTTTGATATCTTGTCAGTGAAGCTGGCGAGTTGATTTGCTAATCCAAAGAAAGATCGCAAATCAGTTATGTTTTGCGGCCTAGGAAAATTACGAATGGATTCAGTTAAAGATGGATTCACAGTGTAGCCACTGCTACTAACGCGATATCCACAGAAATTCACTTCTGACTGACCAACAAAGAATTTGTCAACGTTCAGCGATATACGTTTGTCTTGGCATCTCTGAAGTATTTGTCGAATGTGTGTGACATGATTTCCATGGCATTCATCATAGGCAACCACATCGTCGACAATTCTACGGTATCGTGGTATGCCTACAAGTGCTTCATCCATTCGGCGATTGTAATGTTCGGAGATTGAACAAATCCCGAATGGTGCACGGCGAAACATGAACCGCCCGAATGGCGTGATAAATGTCGTCAGACGTTGAGACTCTTCAGCCAAAGGACACTGCCAGTAGCCGCTCAAGGCATCGAACGAATTGAACATTTGATGCTGCCATGTCCGCCACAGCCTCCTGTGGACACGGAGAACGGTACCTTTCACGCCTGACAAACTTGTTCAGCTTCGTGAAGTCTATACACAATCTGATGTCATCAGAATTTTTCTTTGGTGTTATCACAATGGGAGCGCACCACGGTGTCGGTTCTGTTACTGGTACAATTATTCCATCTTCCACCATCGATTTTAGTTTTTCTTGCACTTTATCCCTATACGCATATGGAACCGTTCTGGGTGCAGTAACACAGAATGGAGACGCATTATCTTCTATTTCAATACGAAATTCTTCATCAGGCATTGTCCGTACTGTACCATCAAATACAGTGGGGAATTCGTGAATCATCTGCTTACGAAGTAACTCGCTGGATGGCGATACGCAGCTAGTAGTCGATGTCGCACGCATGTGGTCGGTTATACTTTTCGCCTTATCGTGTGAATTATTAGCCGAAGTGTTCCCCCTCCTTGATGCCTCCATGTCACGAACAATTGGTGCAATTGGTGTTTCTCGCTTAATGACCGTCGGAGCCGGAATCGCATCCGTGTGGTCGTTCGGCTGTAATGGAGCCGGAATCGCGTCCGTGTGGTCGTTCGGCTGTAACAATCCATTACTCGCATTTGTATGGGCGGTTATGGAATTTTCCCGTTCAGTATCATGTTGCAAAACATGTGGCGAAACATTTGCACCCAATGTCCCATCCGTATGGTCGATATGCGTTAACGATCCGCTCACATGCATACTGGCGCTTGTGACATCTTCTAGTTCAGCGTCTTTATAATGTGTATCCACCCTTTGTGCCGGATAATCAGCCGGTATGAAGCCTAATTCTTTAGATGCCAACCATGAGATATAAAATCCCTTCGTCCCGTCCAAAACGTGCACTGTTTCTGGGCAAGTGAATGAACCACACTCCAGCATTGCATCGAATTCGGCAATCTGTCGAATATCATGGTTATCTGCAGCTTTAAGAGTCAGTGTGGGTGAACGCAAATTTGCAGTATCAATATCTAGTCTTTCTAATATATCAAGACCACATGCCGAACCCTCTGCCCCAGTGTCGGGCACCGCTCTAATCACAGATCCGTTGGCAATCTCTCCACCTACAGTCAAAAATACTGTAGGCGACTGTCTCTCAACAATCGATGCGAGAAGGGGACCAAAACGTATACTTGACATCTGCTGGCTAGTATGTTGAGGCGCCCTGGATCCTGTGCAAAGCTTTGATTTAGCCCAATGTCCCTTTCTAAGACAGACGGCGCATTTGGTGTTTGACGCAGGACAAAAACTGTCTTCAGAATGGCGTTTCGTGCAACGTGCACACACAGAAGGATCCTGGTTCTTCATACTAAATTCTGGTCTAGGTTCGGTCTGTTTATTTGGTCTACTATACTTCTGTTGACGTTTGTATTTGGAAATTGCATTCATGTCAGCATGATCATTCTGAGTGATTTCTCTACAATAGCGTTTGGCTGCTTCTTCAGCTCTGCATAACTCAACAGCTTTTTCAAGATTCAAATCTTTTTGGGCTAATAATTTTTCTACCGTGTCAGCATCACATATGCCCGTAACGATGAGATCGCGCAAAAGAGATTCCTGGCAAACATCACAAAATTGACAAGTCTTAGCAAGCTCGCGAAGATCGGTTACAAAGTCATCAAAACTCTCACCATTTTGTTGATGACGAAGGTTGAAATTCCGGCGTTCAATGGCAATGTTGACCTGTCCACATACATGCAAACGCAAGGCTTCAATGACCTCCAGTGGTTTATCTTTTTTAGCGTCTGATAAGTTCAGGTTCATCGCAACTTTCAACGTATCGTTTGTGAAGCAAGAACGCAATATTGCCATTTGCATCTCGGCTGCCTGTCCATCCAACTTTGACAAATTCGAGAAATCTTTCCATCGCTGAATCCACAATGTGAGGCTTTCACCGCGTTCCGCTGAAATGTCGAGGACGCCATGTTATGTTTAGAACTATCTGGGATAAATAGACTTGACAACCGCTCGTCACAACGATAGATTTAATTAATGCCAAACATAAGATTGGTCGCGCCAATAAACCAGGTCGGACATAACAGGGTGCAATATAGAGCGTTAATCTCAAAGTCCAACAATCATGTCTGTTTTGAATAACTCATCGTTAGCATGTGCTTATAAATACGGTACAAATAAGTAAACAATCGATCAATCAACACGTAGGTAGCTTGTTTGGCGTCTGATCAGAATCAAAACCATGATAATACTGCTTCTTTTGAACATCTGCATATATACATTAACCCTTTCGATACTAAATGGATTCTCCAATTCAGTTATAACAGTATACACTTGAACGGTCTATTATTCAGTTGCAGGGGTGTTCAGGTAATAAAAAACAACAGAAAAACATATAATACAAGAGCAGAGTGATTCATATTCATTAGTGGGAAATGTTCAGATAATAAGTTCAACAAACGACATTTGTTGAACTTGTTATATGAACATTTCCTAAGGGAAGAACACGTCAATGAGTATTTAGTATAGAATGTTTAAAATATCCCATGAATGGAATCATAGATGCCATTTAAGTAGCTTTTGATGCAGACACTTATACATAGTAGCGTGTGGTGTTAAATCGTGGACACCTTTAATTAATTTAAGCTATCGGCTACATGTCTATATGGACCACAAGGTGGAGATGTGTTTTTTTCTTGTTTCATATTTTATTGAGCATCCCGTACATCCCGTACATTTCAAACAAATTTGTCTATAACAGACTAAGATAGGATGAACGAATAGTGATTGGAGCACAAGTTATAGCAACTTAGGTGGGGCTTCTCTCCCGAGGAGAAAGATGGTGGTGCACAGAAGAAAACATTAAATGCATAAATGTTGAACACAACATATTCTGACTAAACACACAAATACAATACGGAATGTTCAAGATTTGTTTGGGGTAGAGAAGAGAGTTTTATATCATATGTTTAGTGTATGTTGGAGATGTTTGGACATGAAATAATACCTAAAATACTAAGACATGTGTGTTGTTTTGCTACTAATTTCAGCAACAATATGATCAACTTGCCGATCAGCTTAGTGAGTATGTCGTCAAATTGTTGGACAGAATACGAACTCAACAGGAATTAGAAATGGTATTGAATAAGACAGGGAAGGCCAACACAGAGAAGTATGCCAGCTTGGCCAGGTTCAAATTGGCAATCCACTATAGAGAGAAAAAGGTGAGTTTCGTGTCTTTACATTACCATGTTTGCCACTTTGAGAACACGGGTAATGCACACCTTGTTAAGTGGTCCTGCTAATTTGCTATAATGCTGGTGGTTCCTGCTAATTTAATATGATGCTGGTGGGGCCATTGATGCTGTTAAGAACAAGTATATATACCGTTATTTTTTCCAAAGTTTTTATTTGACCGGCCTTTAGCTAATATGAACGAAACGGGGTTAAGCCATTTTGTACATTAAAGGTACTCAATCCGATTAAACACCCCTAAATTAATCTTTTTTTGGCTTCGGGGGTAAACAATATTTGAATCGAGTCGAGGGACATACACATCAAAGCCCAGAGTGAGCAGATATCGATTTTTGAAGTTTGTTATTTCAATTGTTTGTGGCCCAGACCACGCCGTCAAATGGATGGTCTCGGTCAAAATTACGGATGGAGATGGATAACTCTAAAAACAAGTGGTAATACGGCTAAATTTCGTGAATACTCAAGTGATAATGCGGCCATATTTCGTTGAACAAAACGCTAATAAATAAAACGTTTTGGAAAATTTGATACCATAGATGACAGTGGTTAGCATTATTTTGTTGCAGTTAATCGATTCTGATAACTAAAGCGTATTTTGAAGAAATGTTGCTCTTGTTGTATCTTGATGATATGGGGACCATCTGATCGGATTGAGTACCTTTAATCATATATACTGTGAACTATTTAAATATAGCGGTGGCTGTTGAAACCGACTGTAACCAAGATGAATATTCGTGTCGTTTAGAAAACAACAGCTAAGACATTGTTAAAATATTATACAATATATGTGTTCTTGAATTGTTCACACGTACACTGGCTTTTTCTCAACTCTCTCTTGGATTAGACAAACAGTGCGAAAATCACAGCTTTCTTATCAGCATAATTTTGGCCTCACCGACATCACACCAATTCAGCACAACCCATCAACATCATAGACAACAAGTAGCGAACTGTTTTTATTTTCGAAAACCTGTACGAATTTCTCAAAGATGGTGTATCTCTTTCCTGAACTTTCTCTATGGATTAAAACAATAAATTTTGTGTCAGAGATACCAGTCAATGGAAACTGCTGTCACGATATGAGATAATGGTGTTGACGATAGGAGATAATGGTGTTGACGATAGGAGATAATGGTGTTGACGATATGGATGGCCTACGCAATGGGTATTGCTGTTAAAATACTCACATAAACATAAACCGCCAAAAACATAATAATATTAAAATATGGACAGATTATGTTCTTATACCAATCATAAATATCGCATAAGTAGCATGTTATTGCCAAGATCGCACGCTGTGTTTGTATACAAAGGCCATATTGTGATACAGTACAGTGCGCAAGGAGTGTGCGATGGGCAAAACAGTTCACACCGGGGAGACACCAGAAAGTGAAATTTGGTTAAAATCTCCATCATGGTTTTTACAACATATTGGTATAGCGCTCATGTATCCTCGCCACTCAAGATTTCGGTGTTGAATGGGTCACCGTGAATCACTCCCCAAAAAATCGCCACTGTGTTGAGTGTTTGCTTATCGCACACGCTTTACGCGTTGTATATAACCAAACGCTCTGCTCAAACAAAGAGTGTTTTGTGGATATTATCGCGTTCGTACTACATTACTATACTATTAGTATATTATTTGGGAAATTATCATAATTATATAACTTTTATTTATAAATTATAACATACACCAAAGGCCATCCGCACCTTTAACCAACTGGGGCAGAAAATGTGGCTTTCCTAGAACATTTTACTGTTTAGTTATGATGAGTGTCTACTTTTAGAGGGAAATATTTTTAAAACACTTTTGGAATATGTGTAACACCGGCTGGTTGTCTTGGTGTGTTTGGGAATAATAACACAAACGTGCCTTTCAGCACGTTTCCTAGGAATGTTGTTGTTGTTGGTTGAATTTTTGAAAGACATAAAGCTTCATTTGTCAGGTACCAGCTGGAACACTCGTTGGGAAATATAATTTCACAGACCGTCTAACCTCGTCCCCGCGTGTACATATGTAGCGGTATGCCCATACACAGACCACATACCTATAACAGTATATACATGCTCGACTATGCGACAACGGATTGACACAGAACCGAAGATACACCCTGATTATTTTACATCAGATAATTTCTTAAGATCTACCAACCATTACCCTCCTTTGTGAATTGTTTATATGTGAATCGCTAATTCAAGCGATTCCCTTATCGGATTTTCTCTGAGAGTAACAGTGTCACTAGGGTGTGCGGAACAAATGTTTATTACATAAATCGATGGTATCTGATCACCAGCTTAATGTTTCTGTGATTTTATCTGTACCAATAAACTGTCGGCGAATCTGACACAGGCCACCCGGGAATGATAACATCATTACATACAAAGACGTCTTTGATAAACAAACCGTCAAAAGCTGTTACAGGGCGAGCTTTTTTGTTGTTAATAATGTTGAATCGTCTATTTCGATCGATTAGAAGCTTTAATAGCAGGATATCAGACCTCGTTGTGTGTTGACTTTAACGGTCTTAGCTCTCAAGATGCAATGTCATTGACATAATCACATTAAAGTTTAGTCTTAAAAAGCAAAGAAAATCGATTCTATTAATTATGTATCCATGGTTCCAGACACCCAGAAGACTTTACTCCTCCATATTAATGAAGATGATACATGTATATAAATACATAATTATGGAATTATTTACAAGAGAGGTATATATATGGTGCATACGCCGATATGTTCATGCATAGACAAACGAAAAACAAATAATGCATAAACGTTATCGAAGTATCATAAATGATACAGATATTCCCATCAAAAATATTAATCAGAACATAGGATGAAAATAAACCACACTCATCGCTTGAAAATCAACGAATACCAAAATGTAAATTCAGATGCACACTCCAGATACATATGACACAAAATATTTGAATATGTTTGGTTGTAGTGACTGCACTGAGTGTCATTATTATAAGCGGTTTAGTCAAAATATCTGAGTTGATAGACATGCAAATAATTCACTGATTAGCTTAATGCACTTCTGACAGTTATTGTCTAGCCATTGGTAGTTGTGTATTAATGTTTGAGACAGTTGCGCGCTCTTTGTCCATGCACACGGTGATCTAGACTGAAAGGTCTTAGTTACATCAGGACAAGTTTATTTATATCAGTTTTACATTTCTAGAAGCTTCTTTCCAAGGTTGTCGGGAAGGAAGTTTCGACTCACCTTCCCATGTGCAACATGCCATATCTTAATGTCATCTCCACCACTAAGGCCCATATGATGTCCCAATAAAACAAATGTGGTGTTTCTCCAGTTATATATTTTAAACTCTTACAAATGTCAAATATGGGCACAAAGGGTCTTTAGTAAAAAAGAAAATGAGGTTCTAAAAAATGCGTTTTTTGCCTTTCGGATATGCATAAGTTCCTGCAAATGTGTTTTACCCCCTGTTTATAGTATTTCTTTACCATTTAAATACTTTTTTAATCACAGCATGAAGTCAGAGCGTTCATTATAATTCTATTTCTGGTATGATCAAATAAAGAGGCTGTGTCTCACTCACACAAGGATTTTCATCTGAGGCGGTGAATTTTATGTTTTCAAGCAATCTTTGCCGAGACCCATAATACTATATCTCATGCATTTATCGAGCTGTTTGGGTCACCATGCAGAATGAGACGGAATTACTTGGCCCATCACTAACATCCGTCCAGTGTTGGAATATGCCTCCTCGGTATGGGGTAATTGAAGATTCAACCTCACTGGAAGATATTCAATACGAGGCTGCTAGATTAGTCACGGGAGCAACTAGAAGCTGCAGTAAATAATCATTATTACGGGAAACCGGTTGGAACACACTAAACTTGTGCAATTTTAAACATTGATTAAGAGAACCATGCCCCCTTACTTATATACTCTCGTTCGTATTGAATCTGGAAGTCTAACCAATTATAATTTCAAACAAAGGGGTCTCAGGACTCCCAGAGTTTGCGCGACAAGATATACGAAAATTCATTTCTTCCAGCTACCGTCAAATCATAGAAAAACCTTCCACCAGAGGCGAAAGAATGTTAATCAGTCTTTGACTTTAGGAATTTTCTTTTAACCGATCGCATTATCATACCGTCATATTATTATACAGCGTACCGAAGACCAAGTCCAGTCTACCACTGTCGCCTGCGAATGAACTGCAGTAACCTGAAATATGACCTGTTTTTCATTTGAATAATAGTCCATGTTGCGACTGTGGAGAATAAGAAACTGCCAAGAACTTCTTACTCCACTGTCCAATTTTCGAGCGCGAAAGAGTCCGTTGTTTAGCTAATCTAAATGCGAACTTGGAAGTCAAAATATTACTGTAATGAGTCTATGGATATATCTTAACTGAAAAATGCCGACATATTCATCGCCGTACAAAAGTACGTCGACGATGCCAACCGATTTAACTGACATAATATGTTTATGAACTCTAAGGCGTGAACCAAAAGCCTAAACAAAAATGTGCTGTCGTATACTCATGCATGCCAGAGATCATGAGAGATGTGATTGTGTGAGGTGGGGTGGACATGCAGCAATTGGACACGGGATAGGTTGCGGGTGCTTATGGAACAGACATGTCATCAATGAGACGCAATCAAACCATGCTGTAATATATATACCAAGGAAATGGCCACCTATAAGCCTTTGGCTTACTGCCATATCCTGTTCTCTAATGTTGAATTGTTAATGTCTTTATTTTACGTATTATATGTGATATGCTTGAGAATATATTGTTTACACTAACTAGCAGCTGAAGAGGACGAACGGCTTTAAGTACTCGTGTGGATGTAGAACAAAATTGGCGGTCATAATATCAACAACATGAACTCGCCTATTTTATCGATGACTGATTGTACCCCCGCAATTACACCCGTTCCTCTGTACCAAGGTGTTTTCATTTATGATCGCATATATTATATATCAGTCACGATTTCGCGTATTTACCTGGCGTGAATTGCCGGTTATTTGGTTACTATGGTTCCGCAATGATATTTAATGCCATTTACTCCGGACATATTGATTCCACGGGTTTACCGTCTGAAAAGGTTTGACCTAGTTGCATTCCCCACGGGGTAATACACACAAACACACCTTGATCGATGACGTACCCCACATATATACGAGTATGATCCTTTTTAGATATCGGCCGATTCTGCTCCTCTGTTGCTCAACTAAGCTGATTTATAAATGTAGATTATATCAGATATTGGTGACCATGCATAATACATTCGCATATCGCACAATTTCCTTTGGTGTAACATGTTTTATTTTCAATCCTAAATATATACATATTACACAAATTAATACAAAAAGCTAAATATTATACATAAATGAACTATTGGAAAACAACAATCCCGAGGTCTTATATGTTAAAAAAAATCATTTGTGACTATGAAAGTGGTCAAAATAATTTGGCTATCAACAAACTGAATATCTAGCAATTAGTCCACGTTTTGTTTCATTGGCGGAGTCCCCGTGGCTCAGTCCGTTTGGCGCAGCAAATGGCGTCATGTACAAGCTATGTGACAATGTCAAATTGGGTTAGATTCCCGATAAGGATAAGCGCGAATATGTTACCCTCTTACAAGGAATGGTGAACACCTGGGCACGAGTAGATATGGCAAGAATGGGGTGATGCTATCTTGGACACGGATTTTGTTGCCAGCAACATGATCCAAGCATAATTTTAAACTTAACGCCACGAAAGTAGAAAGAACACAATAGACTAACCGTTATTTCTCCACATAATCATAACTGATAAATATAGAAGTGAAAACCTTTGTGCAATGAAAATTCCCGATGACGATCAACAATTTATTGAAACAAGCAACGTGAAAATTTTCACTGCTGAAATTTCTTTCTAAAATGTATTGTAGCCACGAAGTGTGGTTTCCATAGCAACAAACGAGCGACTTTGATCACAATTGTTTTACCATCATAAGTATGATTGTATATTGTTGATGGCAACAGAAATACATGCATGTAACTTAACTATTTTGCCCAGGTATCAGAGTGCCAGTCGATCGACGGTTGGTGGTCTATACGTGGAGTGGAATTATTTTCCATTGACATTAACCCTTCGTACGATTTTACCCCACGCACTAATAAAATGGGAATCGTGATACATGTATGTCCTGACAACACAATTATCCTAATAAAAAGTAAAGCAGAATAGTATTCTGGACTAAATCGCATTTCCCATTCAAATTGGTTTTGGTCAGCTTACATGTGCTGTCTGGTGTCATCCCCCCCCCCCCTATGGCATGTCATGACTCACTCTATATCATTTAGCCTTGACATACGTGTGGTCCCATTATACTATGCCTTGGCATATTATCAAGCCTTGACATGACATACCTTTAAAACATATGCAGGGATGTATTGGAACAAATACATAAAATCCATGTCCGGCGATTAATTATCACCTCTAGTTGCAACATTTAAAAAATAGCAATTTACATATTTATTGTTGTTCTTGAATTGCTTTTTATTAAACTCTTTTGCCTGTATCCATTTATTTAAGCCGAATATTGGTGTAAAACGCCATATGTATATATTTAAGCCATTATGGACTATTTATTACAACGATCACAGACTACCCATTATATATATAAGGGACCAATCTTAGATCCTCAAAGTCGCAGAGGGGTGATGAACGTAAAACGAATATTTATTCGTGGTCAAAGTATCAAAGTCGTGTACATCAGTATGCAAATCCACATACCTCTAAAGGTATACAACTTCCGTGAACAGTCACATGTAGGAAGTCGAAATTCCTCGATCAAGGTTATTAAATGGACATGCCTCTTTCGAACCCCAAAGTTATGTATACATATTTTGTTAGAACTATCCCAAAACATGCTATACCTACGCCGAAGATTTCCGAACACATTCGTCAATATAGTGCTGATAATACCAGTTATGTAACTTCTGTTTCTCATATTTTTCGATAATTTTGAGATAGTTTCGTTTCGTTTGTGGCGATTCATTTTGTGTTTAGTCAGCGGTCGCATTATGTTTCGTTCCGGTAATCCAGTTTGTATCCATTCTTTGTATTCTTGATCGGTTGGTTTGGTAGTTGATGTTTTGCATACGCGAAATGTCCCAGTATCATGAATGCGTTATATTCAGTTAAAGTTTTAATAAAGGGGAGAGGCTGTGGCGTTATATTCATAGGACAGTCACCACGGGGATGACCGATGCGGATGCGCACAGGTATGGTAATGATGCACACATGCAGGTATGGTAATGATGCACACTGGTTGTTTGTACCAATCATGCTACATGTGGTCCAGATGACTAGGTAATTTGATGCACTATCTGTTGTTTATCGAACATGGCAACTTTTCCAATTTCTTCTGAAGAGATTTCGCTACAAGAGGACAGCGGCAAATTTGTCGAATATGCAATTGATGTTATTTGTATTCCTTTATTTACGAACGAGTTCTTTAAAGTTAGTGACATGCACAAGAAATTACAACAACTATAGAGGGCACTTGATTACACAATATGGTATTGTGTATGCATAAAGTGTTAAGAGAAATAATTTCTCAATCCCTTCCTGCAATTCTGATGTCATTATGACCAGTAGGAAATTAACAATAACACTTTGAATGTAGGTACCCACGACATATTGGGATAAGGATGCATACTGGTTATTTGGTATCTGCGTGAATTCGTAATAATAACCAGTGTGCATCGTTATCCCAATATTTCTTGGGTAACTACCTTCAAAGTGTTATTGTGAATGTCACACTTGTCGTAAGGACATTATTATTTCAGGAATAGATTTAGAAATGACATTTCTTAACATATTGTGCATAACATACCAGATTGTGTTATAAAGTAGCCTCTAGTTTCAGTACTTTCGTGCGAATGTCGCGAAATTGAGAGAACTCGTTCGTAAATCTAGCAATAAGAATAATAACATGATGATATTTGACAAAAAATCAAAGATATGTCCTCTTCTATAGGGATATATTATCATCTGAGGAAATTACATAGTTACCTGGACAACATGTAACTGGTTTTCTACAAATAACCAGTGTGATTCGTTACCAGTGTGCATCAGCTTCGGTCATCCCCCGTGATCACACCAAAGTATTGAACCAAAACTATTATTAAGATACGGGCGGCGTTGCCGGTGTGTATGCTGTTAAAATATTCACCTCCGTCAAAAACCGCCACAAACAGAAATAATAGTAAAATATAGACAGACGTTGTTCTTATACCAATCAGAAATACAAAATGTATGGCATAAACAGTATGTTATTGTCATTTTTTTTCCGTTGTCATGTAAACAAAAGCAAAAAACGTTACGTTGCCTGGCTTTTGTTTAGAGACTCGGATATGGTAAACATAAAGAGCGTAATTTGTTACTGTTTTCCTAATATGAAATAATAAAGAGCGTTTATATCATTTGTGTGTGATTAACCAATAGAAATGCGCTGTGTTATGTAAACAGAAGCACAACCTCTGTGACACGAGCAGGCTCTTGTTTACGTACACCATCGTACGTCTTGACGACAATATACTATATACGCGCTGATTATGTTTGGCATATGACTAGTAACTGCAATCACTATATTTGTGTTTGGTGAAAAGATAGCAACTGCGGATTCAATATTAACATATTGGATCTTAGCGCTGTTAAATGCATAATTAATTAATTATCGGCCATATTTAAACAACCATAGAAGGCCTAAAGTGTTTGTTTTTCTTCAAAGTAGTCACATGCAAATTCCTTATTATCCTTTAGCTGGATTCATGGTGCCATTTTAAACCCGATTCCAGTGGAGGAGTGTCGGTTTCATGTATATAAGTTACGGGCAAAGATTCCTGTCACGTATACAGCATGTAGAAGGGCATTATTCCAAATATAAACGGTTCGTCAGTCATTCCCCAGATTGGTTATTAATCCATTCATACATTCAGTTTGTGGCGCATCCAAACTGCCAACAGCGGCTGGTAACAGAATGGAAGCAAGGCCTCGAGTGGATAGAGAACGGACATATTGCCACGCAGGTGCTGCTCGCAGCGCTCTTGGTGTTGGTATATCCGTTCATGGTCATATTGTATATTATCAAGCCAAATTTCAAGGTAAGTAACAAATGTTTAAAATATGACCTACTCTAGTGTATATACAGAAGAAGTTAACTGATACACGTTTGGTAATATATAAACGTGTGTAAATAAACTATATGCTTGCATGGCATGATTCTATCGCCAGAAAGTGACAAAGGCGATATTACCTCTTTGAAAGTTATATATGATAACCTAATATGCATGGAAATATCCACTGATGACCTCGAAAAAATGTAAATTTCTCGGCTGTTCCTAACGATATTTTGTAATGGTTGGCATCGTCATTGTATTGGCCTAAAACTTCCTAATTGAATGACAGCAACACCATGTGTCTGCGTCGACGGATTCTAAACTTGCATAAGTTTTAATGCTGGACACCTCATTATTCATTAATCTAGCCGTTTTCGCCCGACGATGCCCCCAATTCGCGTGCACCTCGCTGGTGCATATATACCGTTGATTCATAACAAACACCTTCATCCGACCATCTGTTTGTGAGGAGTTGTGTTCACAAGGAATTTTGCGTCACTTTTCAAAATTCAGGGGCCGGTAACTGGGTCAATTTCCAATCGATTTACAAAACTTTTACGGCATCGTTATCGGTGTGACATGTGCACAATGACTTATAAGTTTGGTCGCGATCGGAGATAATTAATTTTTTACGACATTGAACATCCACGCAGCGGTCAATAATAGGACCACGGCCATTTTGTAGAAATGAAATAAGTGTAAGTTGCTCTACATCACAATCTTTGTCCCGTTCCGTTAAAGACATATTATGTATTTGTTCGGGTGTGTGAAACTGATAAGTTAGTTTTCAGGTGCTGTGTCAACTGGAGGAATGTAGCATTCCACTAACATCACCGAAAATCTCAAGCAAATCGACCATACCACTCCATAGAAAACGTTCTCTGAACTACGTTAAATTGTAAATATTTACTACTCGAATCGGGACGCTTCTATCCGCGATATACTAACGAAAACGATTTCGCCATCGGCAGTAACTGCATTTAATTAATATATAAGAATGACGGTGTGTTGTCAATTTAGATATAATATTTGTAAAAATAACTACTTTGAACAAGATTATTCTCCATGTCTATTTGATCACCCTACCGGAGTATTTCACATCACTTTAAAAGCGTTACAGATTTACTGAGAAAAATAATAATAGTGGAGAAAAATGAATAAACAGAAATACAATATACTCCCATATTAAGATATGGAAGTATAATAATCCTAATATATGTTCTAATATATTTACACAGTTGAAAGGCATCATGTCGAATCACAAACTGTGCATGCATTGCTTCGCGGTTTACGAGTTTGTGATTCGCTATGCATGGTGCATTTAAAGTGATGTGAAACACCCCGGTAGGGTGATCAAATAGAACTGGAGAATAATCTTGTTCAAAGTAGTAGTCGGATTCCTTATGTCGAAAACAATTGTCGAGCGTTTTCGGAATGTTAAAAGCGATATGACAACGGTTTCTATACCACCAGTGTGTCTATTTTCAGAATCTACCTGTTTCCAGCTTGATATTTTAGTGGAAACAGGTTTGTGTGAGGCTTTTGGTTGTTTACCCCTCTATTTTTCCCCGTCCACCTGGTAATAAAAACCATGCTATTACGCATAGCAAGTTCGGTAAGTGGCTTTCTTTGTTGTCGGAAATCGAAAAACAGACAGAGATCTTTCCACAAATTGCATAATTACATATCTTAATGTGGAATTTTATCATAAAATCATCAGATGAATTGTATTTATGACTGCAATTTCAATTTTCTTTCCAAAATATTAAGGTATTGTATATACTTAAAATCAGCTACATCACAGATAGACGAACATGGACAATATAGAAGGATATCTTGATCATATGTTACAAACAAAACTGCGATACATCGATTTTTGGTAAAGATATCGCAGAAAAGCTAACCCTACCCCCATCATCGCTGATTTCACGACAAGTCAGATTCCTTTTGTCGAAAAAAAGGTCGCGCAATTTCGGAATGTCAAACACGACATGCGAACGGTTTATTTATCAATAGCGTGTCTACTTTCAGAGTCTACCTGTGTGCAGTTGAAATTTTAATTGGAAAAAGTTTTTTTGGACTCTTTTAAGAATTTAAAGAGCGTTTACTTATTATACAGATATTAATCCTCATAACTAACCTTCTGGTGGACTGTGCGAGTTGAAATTAACAACACTATCAAATATGGCGGTCTAATTTCAGGTTTTACCTGTTTCCAGTCTGACATTTTAGTGGAAACAAATTGTTTGGACGGTTTTAAGAGCTTAAAGAGCGTTTCCTGGTTATAAAAAATATTAACTAACACGATTAGCCTTATCATGAATTGTGCGAGTTGAAATTAGACACATATATCAAGTATGACTCTGAAATGTATTATTGAGAATATTGGTCTCCGCGGGTACAGTACAACAGTTGCGATCAAAATTTAACGTTGGACCCAATAGAGAGTTTGACAATTTACTCAAATGTTCACAGTGATGGAACTTAATGGCTATCATATATGCATGGCTCTTACATGTAATCTACTGTAACTATATGTGATTTTACAAAATTAACTTGCAATATAGTCAGGCCACCAGATACAGTAATTGATAACAAAAATGTGGTTCACATCAATTATATATATCACAATCACGTGCTTCAGTGATAATGTCCACTATTCTACAAATGTAATGTTTATCAAGACTACAGTTTCAGGATGTCGTTTTAAATTGATTGATGGTGTTTTTTCATCAATTGACAAAATTAATGTTTATTGCCAGGACGAATTTAAGTACCGGATAATACGGAGTTGTGTGGTAAAAAATATGCAAGTCATATTTATGTAGGTGTCATTCACTGTTTGTTAAAATTGTTCGGTCATGTAGAATTTGTTTATATTTTCATGCCAAGCTATGCTTATGGATCATTCTGTTTTAGTAATAAATTTGGAGAAACCCGACCAACATCAATTTAACAACTACAACAACTCGTCTATGCCGATGATATGTTTAGCCATACATGTGAATAGGTTGGTATTGTTTCAAATTTTTAAATGTTATCATGTCCATATGTATTGCTGGGCGTAGATTAGTTGTTGTTCTATAAATCCTGGTCGGGTTTATCCAAATTGGGAGTTGAAATTATGTTAATCTGATGATAAAGAAGACACATTCTCCGTCCACCCAATACATCCCCCGGGATACATGTTTCACATACTAAATTAACACCTTAGTCAACATAACAAATCACTCCCTCAAATCCTTTGCCACAAGAATAAAAATAAATTGTCAGTATAAATAGGCAAGACATCTCTGGACACTTTCTAAGAGAGAATTTATTTATAAGGAGACATATATATGCATTATGTGCTTGGTCTTATATATAGTGAAACACATTAAGAAGCAAGTGACACAGTGCGTGGACAAAGCTTAAACAGACTTGCATATGAATCACGATTAATGGGATAGAATAATAATGACACGACAGTGGTGTTGTCAATTTCACCATGTCTACTACAAAATTAAAAGTAATAAATTCTATATTTATGTTATGTGTGAGAACTGTTGGTTCTAACAAAAACAATGACATTGTTGTATTATTATATGGTGACAAAGTTTACTATAATGCTCCCATTTTGCGACAAGCACACGTGCTTTTACTGGACGGACAATTGTCGATATTGTGGATTGTACAGCATTGTTTATTTTGTGAGGAGAGGGTTCAAGATATCTTAGGCTGACATGATAATGGTGCGACAAGATCGCGAAGAGACAGGAAGTTGTGCATGGTGGTTTCGTAAAGACCACTTATTGATACTAGCAACGTTGAAGAACATAGTTGAGGGGACCCTTCCATCATCCTTCATAATGTATCACGACTCCACCTGTTGTGAACAAACCATCGGCTTAGCTTAATGGATCGTTCTATACTTGGGCTTTGAATCGTGACGTCCCATGGCGATCAACCCTCTGGGTCGTGGTATTTTCCCGTAAATTAGATAGTGTCTATAGTCGGATGGTATGGGTTATGTTCAAATGGTGACACAGGTATGAAATTGTACAGGTTTGTGCCCCATGGGCCATTGATCATTATAAGATCGAGAAACTTAGCCTATATAGGCAACTACCGGGAATTGACTGGAACTTGCAATTATAGCTTATATCGTCGCAATTCAACGCCAGTGTTTGCATTTCCGATGCAGTTGATACCCAAATGTGAAATTTGAGATATACCTGACCATCAGAGTGAACCAAATGTCTTAGTTAAGGTTAGCGACAGTTGCTAATCAAATACCACAATTGTGTACTAATCATTCATTGGTATTTTTGCTTAATTTAGTCAGTGTCTAATCACATGGTGCTGGTTTTGTTCCAATTTGGGCACAGGTATGTCTAAAACTATGCAGGCATATTCTGCATAGCCCACTGATCATTATAAGATCGGGAGACTTTGCCACCCGATAGCTCCTTAGTAACGGTTTTACTAAGCACCTACTGGGAATTTGCAGGAAAATGCAATTATAGTTTATATGTATTTTACTCATTAAGCTCTACTTTAGTGGAAATTCGAATTTACTTGATTATCACAGCTATACATGAAGCGTGAAGATTAATTGTGGTTATAATATTGATGGTGAATGTAGGTTTCAGTCGCTGTACTGAAGTTCGCCAAATGTAACTGGCGTGGGAAGTGTGAAAGCAAAGCCTATACTGTATAGTAAAGATCTCACTGAAATGTTCATTTGTCAGTAGAACAAATCCTGCGAATACACAGAATCTCCCAGTGTATGTGGGATAGACTCCGATGACAACGGTGGAGTTAATGAATATGAACAATTAACATCTATACATGTGTATTTGTGACACTACATCCGTTATGATCAACAACGTGGCTTCAAAAACTAGTCAGTGGACAACAAGACGAACAGTATCAAATAAAACAATAGTTTAATATGTAATCACATCGTGAAACTTCAGTCTTGTTGGGAATAGTTTCGTTTGACTCAACAAACTGCATATTATCGAAATTACAAAACCATTCGGCACTTACTTTTGCCAATTACTGTATATTGAGGCATAACTATATCATGTATTGCAACTATTAAATCACGGATAGTTATAGTGAGTCAAAAACGAGTGTTAATCTTCATATATAGTTGCGCAGGATCGTCAATAAGTGATATTACAATCAACGTTTGAGCATAACACGAAATTCTCCATAGGGTTCAGTGTTAAATTTTGATCGCAACTGTAGCCAGCAAGAATAATCTGATCACATCCAATCTTTTTAAAACTATGTCTGTGTTTCATACTTAGTATTTTTAGGAATATCAGTACGCGCATATCATCATACGCCATATGGCGCCATTTATCCAAAATCTAGAATCTCCATAGGGATCAGTGTTAAATTTTGATCGCATCTGTAGCCAGCAAGAATGAACTGATCACATCAAATTTTTCAAAAATACACGTAAGGGTAATAGCGAGTAGTTTTGAGAACTTTCAAATCGCACGGATCACCATACGCCAGATGGCACCATCTATCGTTTTCTGCAAATACGAAACGCTCTTTAAACTATGTTGACCCCGATTTAGGCCGACCCGACAAAATTAAAGAATGGAAACAAGTCAATCCCGAAAACACACCTGCTAGGCATACAGAATCCGTTTTCAGATCGCTTTTAACAAACCAAAAATGCAAAATGACATAAGGAATCCGACTATAGTTATTTTTTACAAATATTATATATAAATTGACAACACACACCGTCATTCTTATATATTAATTAAATGCAGTTACTGCATATGGCGAAATCGTTTTCGTTAGTTTATCGACGATAGAAGCGTCCCGATTCGAGTAGTAAATATTTACAATTTAGTGTAGTTCATACAATGTTTTCTATGGAGTGGTATGGTCGATTTGCTTGAGATTTTCGGTGATGCTAGTGGAATGCTACATTCCTCCAGTTGACAACTGAATATTAACTTATCAGTTTCACACACCCGAACAAATACATAATATGTCTTTAAACTGTGTAATTACATTATAGGGAACCGGTATTAAAGAGGCTTGACCAAAGTTTCTCGAGAATTTTGTCGCCATAAAGTGCACGATTCTCGCTGAATTCGTCACAGTGATTTTAAATTTGTTTTTCCTATATTTTGACCATGAACCACTCAACTCTTGTGGACCCCATCATCGGAAAATGACAAAACCGTGGGTTGGTGCGTTCTTATTACTATCGACATTATATCGCGTACACACTAAAGTTCATCGTGCATCATAATTGGCTGCATGTCACCTTCTGTAATTTAATACCACGCTCAATTCAATGCATTAAACATAACTTCAGACGTGGCAACCTTGGTTAAGCCTGATATAACAAATAGGTTAATCAGTATCATGCTGTGAACTGTATAAAACGTGCGTATATACTGACATTGGGGTTGATGGGTTCAATATGCATGTACCACGCATATAGGACTAGTTCGATCCGAGCAAGGATCAAGCTATTGCACGACCTTCACAATTAACTCGTTTGGTTCGTATGCCCCTGGTGTACTATAGTACGTTTGTACCATGAATTTCCACCTTACTGAAATCCTGTGAAATTGCTATTGCCATCGGAGAGTCGTCTATACATGTGTTGTTTCTTATTTATTCGCACACAATTTATGAAGAAATGGTCGTGTATGCATGCTCTGTTCTGTACTTCTGCAAAGCCCTCTTTTATATATGAGTAGCATACCCACGTGTGGGTTTAAATAACTATAAAACATGGTACTAATTTGTAAGATAATTATATAAGGTTAAATGTGTAGTTACGATTGCGTTGCGTTATGGTCGGTCCACTGATAAACACATGCGACGGTTTGATAATTTACAACATAGACTTTGGAAAAAAAGAATTATGTGGAGATTCGTTCCCTATATACTATTAGAGCGAGAAACTAAAGAGAGTAGTCGTCACCAGACAATTTGGTCGGGACATTTATAATTTCCATGATGGTGGGGGTTCGGGGGAATCAGCGTGATACTGTCTACCGGTGAAAAAGTTAACCACTCACACTCTGAGTTTTGTTTGTTTCAGTGTGTAAAACCTCTTCACTATCCCGTTGTGAAATTCGTTGCTCATTCCACGGCATTCTCTGCGTATTTGGTGTTATTGTTGGTGGGAACGTGGTATTCAAAACCAGAATACAAAAGACTGAACGAATCATCCGTAGCGGCCCAGAACAAGTTGGTAGAGTTCAGAGAATTCTCACTGGCTACCCAGAATGCATCTGTGTTTGACCCAGAAATGACAGTTCGACAAGTTGAGCTGAGTGCTACGCAATATCTGATCGCTTTATGGGTTATCGGTGAGTATGTAGTTAGTTACTTGGATACAGTAGAGCCCTAAATAATCGACTCCTTAACCACAGCAGAATTATGGAAAACATTTCAGGATTTAGTCGGAAATATGGCTTGTTGCCATTCATCGGAAAGCTCTCGTCGAGAGCTTTCCGATGAATGGCAACAAGCCATATTTCCGACTAAATCCTGAAAAGTTACCCATAATTCTGCTGTGGTTAAGGAGTCGATTATGTAGAGCATTACTGTACCTAACAGACACCTTTCGCATAATGAAATACTACTGATAAGAAGAATTACGAATAGGGTACAACGAAACTATATGTTATGTTCCTTCAGTCAGTTATACTTTTGCCATATCCGTAGTTATGACTACGGTTTAGGGTTTTCAACAAAACTCACAAATACATCATTTTGTAATAAGTTTGAGATAATTTCTCTGGTTTATCTGGTACTCAATGTGGGAGCTGACCGTTAAATTATAATCGCCATGTGTCCTTAATTTCTATCTCTTAGCGGCAATCAAATTATTCGTTGCCGTGAAACACGAGAATATTACATGTTTATGGCTACTAGTTGAATCCGTATAGCCATGTTTCGTGTCACGTCATGCTCGTCAAGGTTAAGTTTGTTCTCACCAAAAGCTGAGCAGATAGATATTTGCATGCAATCATCGATCCTACCGCTGATTATGACCCGATAAAAACATTAAGTACAACATATTCACGACAAACAGAACCATATCACCTTACTACGAGTAGCAAGACGTTTGAACAACGCGGTTTTCCCACAAGCGGATTTTTTGTAGTCGTCAATTATGTGCAAAATGGTTTTGGACCCTCCAATATAGTTTACGACTACTATTAGATATCCGTAATTCTCATCAGTGGCAGTTAATTATGCTAATAACACAGAGCCCACGGATCGCGGCCTGTCAATACAAGTGGACGCTTCTTATAACTCCATCAACACTATTTGATATTTAGACCAAAATGAAAAAGTTAATACTTTTTTCAATAAAGATATCACAGAAAGAAACATATCAATGTTTGTTGAATGATCAGTTAGAAAAGTCATCTGGCGAACCTTTGTGTAAATCACATCTAAGGCGGATAATTACACACACCAACTCATAGGAGTGGGTCAAACAGTTTCAGTGGTATTTCGTTGGAGTGTTCCAATAGTTAGAAAACTTGAATGAGCAGTTGAAGAACTCTGACACAACAATGATTAACCAAAATTGATAATTACAGTAATTCCCTAAATAATCGACTCCTTAACCACAGCAGAATTATGGGTAACTTTTCAGGATTTAGTCGGAAATATGGCTTGTTGCCATTCATCGGAAAGAGCTCTCGGTGAGAGCTTTCCGATGAATGGCAGCAAGCCATATTTCCGACTAAATCATGAACAGTTACCCATAACTCTGCTGTGGTTAAGAAGGCGATTACTTAGGGCATAACTATATGTCTGGTTGAACGGAACTACGATTGGAAATTTAATATATGTCCCTTATACATCCAAAGGATGATAATCTAGCCACCTCCTTGGAGTCAAGCTGATTTGGAAGCATTTTCAATTAATGTACCTACACGGTATCTGAATTCACGAACTCTGCATGTTTCAGAAAACAGTGTCAACTGAATGTGTAGTTCGCCGATAACCCTAACAAGATTTAGAAGATTCCCTGAGGCATATTTCGTTCATTTTTTCTTTGCAGAAATAAGTACATAATATGTGAAACAAAACTCGCGTGATGAAATGTAATACTGGTATTTGAGGTCACGAAAAAGTCAAGTCCTACAACTGTATAATGAAAGACACATTTTGTTTAAGAATATTTCTTAATTATAGATGCACAAAGAAATAATTTGTGTGTGCATATTCTAGTGAGAGAAAAAACAGAAAATTACTTCATTTTCCTCCAGTTGTTTTTAAATACTTGACCACAAAATATGGAATTATGAGATTATGAGGCTACGAAATCAGATAAAACTCGACAAATATTTAACGAATCTGGGAAATGTTCTCTGTTCTGCAATCATGACAATAAGATTTACCACATGTATTTAAAACTGGAAGGACAATGTGAATTTACATTTTTACATACATACCTGAAAATCCACAAATTGATGATTTAACAATGTTTTCCCCAAATTTATTTCACAAAATTCACCAAATATCCATTTTCCTGATTAGTTGTCTTAGTGTGTTGTTTTAATGGGTTTATGTCCTGCAGCAGACAATTATATTGCACTACATGGTTTGGCATTTTTTCTCATATATCACTTGACTATCTTTCTGGTTAAATCCCGAGTCTATAATCATTATAACGTTGTTATCATTGCAGGGTTCTATTTCAATGAATGTTCACAAGTGTACGAGGCAGGACTGGCGGAGCATGCGAAGTCCTACTATAATCTAATGGACGCTGCGATCCTAGTGCTGTACACATGTTCATTCACTCTCACGTTCGTCTCTATATACAAGGTAAAGTAGAACAGATATTACAAATTAATGTTTGTATTCATAATAGTGTCAGAGTGTGCTGGCTGGAACAAATCCTACACCAACATCGGCATAAACTGTTAACCCTTTACCCAACAGAAGGGCCCTGTGCCAAGCATTCTCTTATATATGCGAGTCGACCATAGGTCGCCTCGCATATATAAGAGAATGCATTGGCTTAACACATTAAAAATTATAAAATTGTTAAAGAATGTAAGAAAAAATGGTAAAAAGTGTTAAAAAAAAGTTTTTTTTTAGGCCAATGCATTCTCTTATATATGCGAGGCGACCTATGGTCGACTCGCATATATAAGAGAATGCATTGGCACAGGGCATAACTGTAACTATCACAATGTGGTCAAGGAGCCGGTTCCAATGATATCCATATTTGTATGGTTTTATTGAGACAGACCGAAGATATTTTAGGCTGTTGAAGCTTTATTTGGCCGGTTTTGGCCGGTTTGTTGGGTAAAGGGTTAAAGCATTCTTATTTTTAACTACACCCTATTGTTCTCATCCTTGAGCCTTGCGTGTCTGGACTGTTTATGCCCCCGGGTCGGGTCCTTTGTTGGGGTTGTATTCATGTTTAATAAGTTTAATGCATATCCTAAATGAATCAGTATTAGCATATAACATCGTGGGAAGTTGAATGCAAATTAATTTCATAGATATTGCCAAACTTTCATATCTGGAGGCAAATCGTGACTGAAGGAATTACAAAGACATATTAGATATCTATATTTTAATAACAAATAAATAAATCATTATAGCAAATCTGTGACTGCCGTACATCGACCCTCCTGGTTATAATTAATTGTTAAACCACTCATGTTAAACATATTTATAGAATGAGCTTTCCAGCGGCGTGTAATACATGTACTTATTCGACAAATCAGTCGGGTCTATCCTTTTCAACCATACCACTGAAAAACTAACAGGATAACGCGATCGGCATTCTAACTTTTCGACCACATTAGCCAATCGTGGGACGTCTTACAAATATTGATTGATGTGCCATATCAGTCCTGTGCATATGCTACACAAACTTACACCGTGTGTCTCATGTGAATTCTAGCGAACATGGCTATCATTAGAAAACCCTTTTTTCCCCTTCAGAATGATCGTCTGTGTCACAGTCGCATAACCGGCGTTGCCAATTGAGTGCGTTAGTTCCCCTCCCAAGTATGACTATCAAGCGATCAATCACAAAACTGCGATGAACATTAGGTGTGAATAATCACGCAAAGCCTGGTGGCTACATTATTATTTCGTTCTCAATCAATAGACACATATTTTTTCAACACTAAAGAGGAATTTCACACTGTGAAAAACCAAAACAAGCGCTCTATATATGTATGTCAAGGATTATGTTTTGTTGCGCTAACCTTGTAGTGCCATGGGTTGGTATCCGTTGTCCTTATGTGCGTGTGTATGCGTGGAGACGTCCGTAAACAATTTCCATTAGCACGGGCTACAGGTCGTACCTTTGGACGGATCATTATGAAATTTGTCATGGCTGTTAACATTGACATGTAGATGTGAACGAGTCATTGGGGGGGGGCATTCGCAAAAAAAAACATGGCCGGCAGCCATGTTGGATTTCAAAATTCAATCCATTAGCACGGACTACAGGCCGTACTGTTTGTCTGATCATCATGACATTTGTCATGAATATTAATATTGAAGGTGGTTGGGAACGAGTCATTTTGGGGTCATTTGGCCACAAAAATGGCCGCCGGTAGCCATCTGGAATATGACTTTTTGTATGATTAAATCCTTTGGGACGGGCTACAGGTCTTACCGTTGGTCGGATCATTATGATATTTGTCACGGATGTTAACATCGACATGTAGATCTATGAGAATGAGTTATTTTGGGCCAAAAAAAACATGGCGGCCGTTTTAGATTTCAAAATTAAATTCATTAGCACGGGCTATGTACAGACTGGAGTGTTCGTCTGATCATCATGAAATTTGTCGTGGATATTAACATTGACACGTAGATGGGAACAAATCATTTTGGGGTCATTCGGCCATACAACATGGCCGACGGCAGCCATCTTGGATTTTACTCTTTGCATGACTAAATCCTTTGGCACGGGCTACAGGTCGTACTTTTGGTTCGATCATCATGAGATTTGTCATGGGTGTTAACTTTTACAGGTAGATGGGAACGAGTCATTTTGGGCCATTCTGCCACAAAACATGGCCGCCGACAGCCGTCTTGGATTTTACTCTTTACACGAGTACATCTTTTGGTGTGGGCTGCAAGTCGTACCTTTGGATGTAGGAATCATGCGAAGGCGTCATTTTAGGGTCATTCGGCCATAAAACATGGATGCCGGCAGCCATATTGGATATTACTCTTTGCATGACAAAATCTTTGGCATGAGCTGCAGGTTGTGCGGACTTGTGCTCGTGCCTTAGGTCGGATCATCATGAAATGTGTCATGGATGTTAAAATGGACGAGTCGTTTTGGGGACATTCGGTCGTAAAACATGGCCGCCGGCAGCTGAACATGATTTTATCTGCACATACACAACACAAAGCCTTTTGCTGCATATGTTTACGATCCTTTTTTGTCATTCTATCCATTGCTCATCACAAAAAAATTAACTTCTTCCCAAGTTGAGCTACAGTTTCATTAACACTTGCATTTAAATATAGTTTAAGTTTTCTTACATGTGCGTTTGGTAGTTGAATTGTTTGATTGCCACTGAATCGTTGTTGCCAAGCCACTGAAGAATCGCGAAGTCGGTCGCTAAAATGTTGCCTGTGGATATGGTTCGGTCCACCCACGACCGAGTAGCCCAGATCACTTCCTTAGTACATGCATGTATCAACATTAAACTTGGGGTATTTCGTATCTTCTTATATATAGATAATGTCGGGTTGGGTCACGGAGAGGTGTATCGCAGTGTATTTCGCCAATCACTTAGACTGTGATATGATTTCCACGCTTAAATTGAATGATGCAATAATATGCCTTAATCTGAACTGCGGGACATTCTTGTATGTGCTTCTTGTCGCTCCGATCATTTTGACGGAATTCTACTTTACTAGTATTTAAATTCGCGCAGTACTAACTTTCTCACACAAATCGGTGCGCGAATTTAAAATTGAGCGAGAAATGGTACGACTCCTGAATTTATACCAAATCGCATGGAACATAAGCGAACTATGTTCGTGAGTTGCATATGATTGGTTGATTGATTGATTGATTGAGGGTTTAACGTCGTCTTAACCGCTAGGCCATATAACGATCAAGAGCAGAATTGGGTATCAAAAAAGGCGGAGAGTAGTAATTGTGTAGATAAATCAGACAGTGGATTATAGTAAAACAATGAGCTATGTACAAATAAAAGCACCCAAGAGGAATGTTTCTACTTGGAGTCAGGAATATAAATTCAAGAACTGACTAGTGTGCAAGCGTACTATAAAACGTATACAAATAGTACACGAATAAAAAATAACTAGAAAATATAAATAACACGACATTACCAAGTCTGCGCATCGAAATGTGTAAATTTGCTATTAACTTCTGATTTTGCATTGATAGGGTATTTATAATATTTGATGAATCGCGCGCGAACCTTTATCAATGCGTCAAGCTGATTGTCTGGTCGGTGAGACAGACGAATGTCATCTTTCAACCAACTGACAGCCTCAAACCACAAATACTCTTTGTTGCCTCGTAGTGTAATCGTTTCTCATCAATTATCTGGTCAAATGTTGATAGTTCAAATATGAACCTCTCTGAGAATTTAAACGTTGGAATAACTTTGGCGATTTCTGTCTCGAACCAACATGCGATTTTTTGTTGTGAAGCAATAGCACCAACAGAATAGACTGTGTTGCAGTAACTGGCTCAACTTGGGTGGATTGTTTGTGGGCAACGAATGCATCACCAGTAGACGTTTTCATGGTGTGTGATACAGGTTCTGGGACAGGAGTTAGATCAGTTATGTTAAGTTGTGTCGTTTGTGATACACGAATTGTGTTGGTCTGGCTAGTGTCTGCCTGATTGTTGGCATCACCACACTTTTTTGTAGAAACGATAGCCGATTATGTGACTGGTTGAATTGATGGCCGAGCACCAACTATTTTCTTTGCACCGAAATACGATAGATGTTTCTCAGCCTTATACACCATTACCTTTTGAACGGCCCATTGCAGCATGTGAACCTTGACAGTATTTTGGTTTAGTACAATCCTTACGATCATGACCAGAAACAGAACAGCGTGTACATATGGTTTATTTCTTGTACAATGTTTTTGGCCATGACATTACCCTGACATTTGAAACATCTTATGGGATTTGGAACATACGTATAGACAATTCTATCTTGATATATCCCACCTTCAATACCAGCGGATGTTCGCACCGATTGAAAGTAAAAAAAAAACTGTACAAAGGAACTTATAGTCCATCAACTGTCTTAGAAAATCTGCGAACATCAGTAATACAATGTGGTGCCAACTTAGCCAATATCTCCGACTCAGAAGTGTGAGACGTACTACTATTTAATGTTTTGAGGAGAGCAACCGCAATTGATGTTTGTGCAATAGTTGCTAACTACATCGAAGCATCAGAGCGTTAGTAACTGGCCAGTGTCTTATCAATGACAAATACAGAGTATTTTCATCGTCGAGGCGAATCTAAGAACACAGAACTGAGGGAATACACCATTATCATTGTAACTAAGTGAGTCATCATTCTTACGATCAGGTCGTGGTTTTGGTTGTGAGATGCCTTTTAAAAAGCAAATAATCGACATCTAGCACAGAAGCCACGGACTACCCTTCGAATTCTGGTCGGGCCAGAGACTGGTACATAGCTGAAGCGGTGACCCGTTTAGTCACTGTATGTAGCAGCCTCCCAGTACCTCACCACAGTGAGACATGCAGGCGTGAACAATACAGGATTCAACATTCAGCAGGACGAACACAAAAGAGACAGGAGAGAACAGAAACAACATATTTGTAAACATAGAAAAACAGTACTGCAAACATCAGATGATCAATACAACAGATAACACAAATTGAATCTGAAACACTGTGGACAGGCGTAACTAGCCGAATGAATGAGCCCGGTCAACTCAACGACCCGTTTTGGAGAGATGCAGGACCAAAGAGGACCAATAACTAAGTCGTATCCGCAGGTCGATGCCTAACATGCTGCGGTCGCCATAGTAACTCCAACACTCGTACACGACACATCATGGGATGCACCATACGACTAACATGGTGCCATATTAGGGGATTCCTATCCCCCGCAGTAGGGCGGTAGGCCTATTCTACCCTGGGCTCACATGGGGTTCGTGAGTTGCATGTATACCGGATGATTGTATTGAATCTACAATGATATACACATGCGGGCAACAACACACATTATGTTCATGTAAAGCGATACATAATGGCAAAATCATCGACGTTACAAAGCTTGTAAAACTAAACATATTCCAGACTGAAGATACACGATAGCACATCTCTATTATATTCACAACCCTGCAAGGAGCTTTTGGCACCGTTGTCATACAGCCTGAGTTATTTGTGTCAGCCCAACTATTTAAGCAGCCAAGCAGCCAACATTTCTTGAAAACAGCAGCATATGCGGTTTTGGCTTCACCTCTTTTGAGTTTATTCCAACGATCTCCATAAACTACTTAAACATCAGAACAAATACCTGGAGCGTTACGCACAAATCTTCACATCAAACGGATGCTGCTGTTTTGTTATACTAGATGTAAAAATCCGTAGTGTTGGTTTCTACAATAAATGGATTCTCCTAAGCTGTTAATAAGTGTACACCGGATTGGTCTATTATTCATTTTTTAAGGTGATAAAAGCAGACGACAGATACATACAGGTGTGGAAGGAGCTCTATATTTATTGAGGGACATGATTAGATAAGTTCAACAAACGACCTATCTGAACATTTCCTATGGGATAACTATACTAAACAGTGATATTTTAGCATAGAAAGTATTAGTATACATACGTATATTCAGCAGCGATTAGATACTGAATCTGTTATAAAATACAAGCTTTTTCGAAATTAGTTTTGAATGCGCGCAGCATGGTGTGCGAATTGAAAGTGTGCGAATTTAAAACTAACTGCAGTAAATTTAAATAAGAGTAAGCAATGCATATATTCTATAGTACGACTGAAAAATCTACATATACACAAGAGTAATTTAGTACAAGCTTAGTGAAAGCTTAGGAGAAGGTATGTCTGGCCTGTCTGTCCGGATTTTTCTCCCAGACTGGTGGTCAGATTTCAACCAAATTTGGTGACGATACCCTGGCGGAGGTTATAACGGCGTTAGTTTTTCAAAATTTTGATTTAAAAAAATGTAGTTAAATAAATAAATAAAAAAACAGATATGCTCACCATGGGCATATTTCAGCACCAGACGTATACGCTTATTATATGTGTGCTTCCACATATGCGCCATCCAACAGAATAACGGGTATAAGTCCACTATGGGCTTATTCCATTATCAAAGTATTTAGGTCCAATATGAACCTGAATAAAGGCTCCCTTAAAATTATTTCCCGGTGTGTATTACACCCAGAACGGTTAGTATGCCTAGGCGAGCACTGTAGAAACTGGCATAAATCACTAGTAGGCCTGTATATAGTTGAAATAAAATATAAACCTTAAAATACACTTCACCAAACTATAGGGAAGTCGATCCGAGTCTTAGACAACAAGGCACGAAACAGACATAGCCATCTGTATTGAGATGGTGATGATCCAGTCTGTGGCATGTTGGATTATATGCACGTTATCTCACCAGAAGAATTTGGCGTAGGATGCGGCATGCAAACTGAAAACATCGGTTTGATCGCTGGTTTTGATGTTGTATTGTTTCACGACTGTATAATATCACACTAGCACTAAATGGACGCAATGCATTAGTTGTGGGTATATGTGAGTAATCACCAAGGACGTTAAAAATAGATCGACTTTGTAATAGATTCTGTAATATTCATATTTCGCCTGTCGAAACCACTGTGATGTAAACATTACAGCGATTTGCCAACAAGCATATCTGATCTCGTCGCTATTTTAAATGTTTTAGTCAAAATTTGATTTTCAGAAAATGTTTCAATTTGACCGTTCACGGTGTTTACCATTGCCTTTTTTATTAGACTGGTATTTTATTCGACTCTTATCAGAAATTCAGTTGCAACAGTCATGGCTGGATTGTTCACCAATCGCCTGTTTGATTTGGCACATTCTTTACAAATCACGCAAACGTTATCCTCCCCTGCAGACATATCGGCCGTATGTGATTTACTGATCTCGTTAATAATGCTGGCATAGAGTATTTCCGACGGGGATCAAAACTGTTTTAACACATCCGAAAAACATAAATGAAATCATGCTGATGACAATCATTTATATGGTCCATTTTAATTGGAGTATCTGGAATACAAATTTGACGTTCTGGAAGATCTGTAGTGAAGTCTATCACCAAGCTTCAGACCTGAAAGAAAAAATATCGTCATTAGTTTCGGTGTTCGGAGACCCTATATGATGAACCGAGAGTCAGCAAAAATACTTTCTGCTGCTTTTGAAGTGCCCACAATCACCTCAGTATGCTTAAATCTCCCAAAACTAAGAAATCGGATCATACATGATGAGGATACTAGCCGGTGTCCATCCGGAAGGCACATGAGTCAGAGTCAAACCCTAACTTGTCAACCGGAAGTGAAAACATACACTTCCGGTTGCTTTGTAAGTGTCATAAATCAACTCAGCATACCTGAAAACCTACAAATCGACACTTCAAGTGTGAAAATCGGTCAATAACTTCCGGAGATAGGTGAATGGCCAGTTGCGGGGGGGGGGGGGGTCTCAAAACGGAAATGACCCCCACGGAGGGGAGAGGGGTCTGAAAATTTGGACCCCATCATTTTCTGTTAGCCTGAAACCTATTGAAGCCAGAACTGCAAAAAAATCAAATTTTAGCACAAAAATCCTACGGGAATACATGTCATACCGCACTATAATGTTTACATAACAATGTTTCAACATGCGAAATTTCGATATGTGAGGGTTATCTATAATGGAAATAAGATCAGTTGAGTTATTTTTGCATGTACTTATTGATGGTCGTTGTTTTATAGATATTCAAAATTGTTCAATATGAAGGCCTTTTGTTTCATAGCATCCACTCATGGTTAATTTGCCTGTGGTCATACCATGGGAAATGGCATAAAAAAAACTCACATTTGCAATGACTTATATTTCAGGCAAAAACAGGGCTCCATGAAATCGTTTCGCAAAACTTCAGCGACAAGGTTGATTTTGACAAAGGTTTCACTCACCTCTACTGGATGAATGCCGGTGGGTATTATATTCACAATAATAGACACTAGATTTAAGATAAGTAGTAATATCATTTATGCGGACTCGTCGTTAGATTGTCCAGAGAAGGCAGCTCGACTTGAATACGGATCTCGGAAATGCACATGGTGATGATAACCCTTATATATATATAGAATTTATCATAAGGAATAATATCGGTTTCCTAAGGTAATCACAAAGCTTAACCCTTTACCCAACAAACCGGCCAAAACCGGCCAAATAAAGCTTCAACAGCCTAAAATATCTTCGGTCTGTCTCAATAGAACCATACAAATATGGATATCATTGGAACCGGCTCCTTGACCACATTGTGATAGTTACAGTTATGCCCTGTGCCAATGCATTCTCTTATATATGCGAGTCGACCATAGGTCGCCTCGCATATATAAGAGAATGCATTGGCCTAAAAAAAATCTGTTTTTAACACTTTTTACCATTTTTTCTTACATTCTTTAACAATTTTATAATTTTTAATGTGTTAAGCCAATGCATTCTCTTATATATGCGAGGCGACCTATGGTCGACTCGCATATATAAGAGAATGCATTGGCACAGGGCCGTTCTGTTGGGTAAAGGGTTAAAGCCATCATACAAAATCACAAAGTTACTGATGAACGACGAACGAGTGACGAACTGAACAGTTTGTCATTTAGTAAGATATGTCGCCGTGAGCATTGATTGTAATACATCTCCGAGTCAGTTGAACTATCAACTTGAGTGTGCATTTTGGTTTGGAACATAAAATGTTGTTTATATTTTGGACTAATTATTACATTGGTCGGTGATGCAGACGTATTAAAACAATAGTGTTCACGCAGCGAAATCTCGATATTGGAGTTTTATTAATAATATATTGATGGTTGTTTCATAGACGTTCGTGCATTTTCACACAATCAACATGATTTCAAGTGTGCCCCATATTGGCAGTTTTAACTATAAAAGCTACTGTATTTTATAGTCCATAGCAATTGGAAGTCATGATGTAAATAAGTCAATATTTTTGAAACATTTAGCCACCTGGGCACGCTGCCAATAAAGACCGCGTGGCCAAAAGCCCCAGAAGGCGTATTCGTTTACTCAATCAAAATATAAAACTATGGCCAGTTGTGGGAACTGAGACAAGCACCGAATATACAGAGCAGCTCATTTAATCCACCAGATTAATATGATCGATGACATTCTTCTTGTAATCATCGATATGTTGGATTATTTTATTAAGTTTGGGCGAGAGGCGTCTACTGGTGTGGAGGTGAGAGTCTGACAATTAACCTGCCGTCAACCTGGTGCCTAAACTTTGGGAAAGCCATATGGTACCTTCCTGGATTATCCTTAACTTATCATGGTTGTGGTGTTAACTATCGGCCACTGTTACTTTTGGTATGGGGGCTAATTTATCCGACATAAGATATGTGATTGTGATTGTGATGTCACCCCGGGGAACATGTGTGTCAATAAGCAGGGCATTGTTCGCGAGACGGAGAGCCTGGCTTGTGCCTCAACATGTTTTTCTCGAGAAGTCTACTTCGAACAACAAAGGATGTAAAGGAACTGTCAGATGGTGACGGCTGGCCGGAGACACAAATCCCATTGACTAAATCGATTACATCTAGCCTATATCATGCGCTAATCGAACAATTACATTTGAAATGGAAAAACGATGCCAAGGAACGACGCGCGGTCAGCTATACATCAAATTGAAACATCTACCTTCCCTATCAGCATATTATAGTTTGCTCTTTAGTGTTTATATTAGCATACAGAGATTAAGAACTCCTAGCCACAGATTGGCCATTAAGGTGAACAAATGGGGGAAAAGAAAAGCACACTACAAGCCTATAGTGGATTATGTCTTGCTAAGCTGCATGAGCAAAGAACTCCATACCCGAAATTATATAGAAAACTGGCTCCCATTGCATTAAGCTTTTGATGACCTTCTCAGTGACACTAACGATAATACACCGAATAAACTCTCAATTTACACCAAGAAGAATGGGCTAAGATCAATGAAATTAACTAACACCGTGTTATTACAACTTACTTGAAGTTGAACTGACATTTTCTTGCACGTTTATGTTGACACGTATATACTTGCCTTCATGTCGAGACTTCGGGCTACGTCCAGTTTAAACTTCGTTGCATTACTGTTTACTTGCACACATCATTGTATTAGGCCCCTCTGAACAGGGGATTTTGATCGAATCTAATTTCGAACCGAATAGCTCTAAAAAACGAATCGATTATCGAATCGAATAGTTCATAATCTTGCTCACCGAAATGATAAGATAAGGATATGTTTCCCGTTTTCGTCTGCATGTATGTCAGAATTATCTATTAATAAAACACGTTGTCATCTTTTTTTGTGAACGGTGGATCGACAATTAAAGACACAATTTCTTCAAAATATAACAAATAATTAGGAAAAAACGCCGTTCGTGTGCAGTAAATAAACACTTCCGACGTCATTAGTGGCGAATTCCACATCGATTCAAATCGCGAAATAGGAGATGGACCATTGCAGAATTAAGCTATCACGACTTTCTCAACTGTAAAACGGGGGTTTGATTAAAGGGCTTTGACCTGCACTTTCGCGAATGACATTACAACTGTCGCTGCAAGTCAAAACGAAGCAAACACAATCAAATAATGAACATATAATGCATCTAATAGAATGCGCAGTCACACGATGTTACGTTCAACAGCATTGTGAAGTACCTTTCCGTCGATCTCCAATTTAATGTCCACGGAATAAATTATCACTTAACTGTTATATTCGCGTTCGCGAAACAACATGGTTAGAGCAGTTAAAGTTAACTTAAACGACATATTGTGGTGGTATACACTTGTGAGTGTATCTATTTTGTATATTTCGCAGTATAGTGATGAATGTTCAAATATTACCGATAAATG
The DNA here is from genome assembly GCA_032622095.1 of Siphonodentalium dalli. NCBI lineage: Eukaryota > Metazoa > Mollusca > Scaphopoda > Gadilida > Siphonodentaliidae > Siphonodentalium > Siphonodentalium dalli. Next base: position 111,815,002 of record CP136062.1, on the reverse strand, counting down.
CCTTACGTTCGCGTTGACTGCTTTGGTGTATTCGAAATTACCGTTCGTTGTTTCAAAGTCGAATCGAATTCTAATAGAATATCGAGGTCGAATCGAATAACAAAACTAATATCGAATATTCGCAGGGGCCTACATTGTATGTTATCTAGATCATGTCACACATACCGGATGAGTGCTATTTTATATTGATTCGTGTTGCTGCGTCTTTTGGTGCTTTTCGTGTATACTCAAATGCCTATGCCAAACTAATGTCAATTGGCTCACTTATGATTAGATATACACGTAACAGTAATATATACTGGTCCATTCATCTTACCCTGGAAAAAAAAGATACAACTAGAGAGCGGGTAGGGTTCTCTATTCCGGAGGTTCATTATTCCGAAGGTTCGCCATTCCGAAGGTTCACCATTCCGAAGGTTCATTATTCCTAAGGTTCATTATTCCGACGGTTCGCTATTCCGAAGGTTCGCAATTCCGAAGGTTCGCCATTCCGAAGGTTTTCTATTCTTGGCGTATTTAACCAGAAACAAATCAAACTTTGCACCCCCCCCCCCCCACAAAAACCACACGAGTAATGAAAAATACTATTACGCTAGTAGTCACATATAGTACATGTATACACCCCATTATAATTCCCAAATTGTCCCAGTTGTCGGTTATTAATAGCAAGATGGCAGTATCAGTTTATCGTTTATTATGGAAAGTTGAAAACACGATGACTGCATGACTGAAATAAACTAAATGTAAGAGATACAGTCTGTCCATCTGTATTTGAAAGACACATCAACATTAAAGGCCCACTTAATTTTCGAACCCCCATATCACATATATAACATATAAGCCATATTATATACCATTTGAAATAGGAAGCTCTCTAACATTGTATTATCAACGTATCCGGTGTAATAAACTGTGAACGTGTTGTTTTTGGTGAGTTACCGACGTGTTTTTGTGCTTAAGTTTCATTTGGGTTTGTTGCGCAAAGTGTATTATTTTCAATGGAGGGGGAATAACTCTATATTTGAAAGATAGAGTTATTCCCCTTCCATTGAAAATACATTTTTAGTTTGAATTCTGTTGCATTCTGGGAGCCATAACGGGGGGAATCTTTTTTTTGGTTTCAGCTGTTTTCTATTTCTCTATGGGCATCTTCTGAGACACAGACATTTCAAATGGTGATGAATTATATCATATGTTATGGCATATATTGTTATTAAAACCGTATATCAAGGCACTAGAAAAACAAATAGGTGACTCGAAAATTAAATGGGCCTTAAAAGTCAATACAATGTCACCATTGCAGTTAGGTTCATCTCATACCCGTCTATTCATCGATATTCTGCTACGCAGTATGTTATGGCGCTCCGGTATTCACTATATAGCCCCACTTTTATAACCCGCCTTTAGCTGGCGTATTCTTGCCTCTAAGATTATTGGAATATAATGTCATACGTAATGACATTAAATCGTATGGAAACCTAGCAATTGTATGGGCTGCGTGACGTGAATATGTATTGAGAAATAACGTCATACGTAATAACATTAAATCTCAAGGAAACCCGCGAAAACAAACAAAAATCACATTTATTGTTTTAATGTCTTAAGTTATTTCCTTCATAAAAAGAGTCTTCGTGATAAAGAACCCTCTCAATACATATACATATATCAGGATATAAATATAGGCGATCATGCCAGGCTAGCCATTATTTGTTCTAAAATAATGTACGTGGTAGGGAAATTGTAGAACCTTTATACAAAATGGTGATGCAGCCAATCAAAATTGATGTGGGACTGATAAAGACACAACCTGCTCGACTACCGAATCATACTGATTGATCAAATTGTAGTAACTCAACATCACTAAACCTGCTTGTGGGCTGAGTATAATTCAATTCAACATTAGAATACCATAAAAACACCCTGTTCTCCCATAAGTTTAAAGAAAATAACACATTGAACTCATTTACATGTATATTGCTAATGTGATACATGTATATGTCATTCCATTTATAACCATTTTGGCAACCATCTCACATCAAAGGCCATGAAATCTAGATAACAAAAGATGAACTACATTCAAATTATATCACCAGGTAACCTTTTTGTGGGAGTTTTAGGTTACTGATCAAATACCCTGTAATTGATGATTTCCTCAACATCTTTGTTATTGGGAAAATGTCTGTTTTTCATTCTACGACCAATATATTCCATCCAAAAAACCTTATTTGCAGGGTCAAGAGCTCCCTGAAGGTCAATCCCATCCGATAATGGTACAGAAAATATCAGAAATGATACCTGTATGTGGCACCGATGGATATAGGTCAATAAAATTCTAATTGGGGGCTCAACTTTGAGATAAAAGTGCTGAATCCCAAAATTGGGGTTCAGGCCCTCAAAAATGGATTTTCTTTTGGTTTTTGGCAATTATCTTAATAACCATTGACTTTTGGATATGAAAATGTATTACTGATCCCCACATTTTGAGTGGTCACACGACCCCCTATGTCCAACGGTTCTGGAGATATAGTCACGACGGGTGGTAGTACTTCGCGCAAAAAGGGGCGTGGCCATTTGACCCATTTCGCCGTCAATGGGAAATGTGTTACCAACCAAATATTGTTCGTGTACCTTCAATTAGTGGATTCATGAAGAGTTTTGCTCTGGACATACAAGTGCATACAAAACCACCATGAGCTACTCTAGTATAGTCCTCGGTTGGGAAATTTACAACTGGTACCCTCGTGCTTTCCAACTATTTGAAATTTACAACTTTTGAGTATAACCCCCGCGATTTTCAGATTATTAAACACTAAATACTGGTCGGAAAATAAAACTACCAGAACACTCTCAGCCTATTTTCAACTTATGTTCCAAAGATGAACATTTGCCAAATATTCACTTGCTTGTCGCGTGTTCGATCTAAATAGACCGATAAATAAAAACATTCTTACATGAAATAATTCCACATCTATATATACAGACTTTTTAAGCCGATAACCACTCGCTGAAGTCAGATGTGTTTATTAACGGCTCTCAACATTCCAACGATAATTTATCGTGAAAGGCAGACTCGACCAGATAACGCTCTTTCTTGTTACATATGATGCCGCAAAAGGGGAGGATATAAAATTTGACCTGAATAATTGCTTATGTGGCGACCAATTTGTTCTGTGGTATCGAAGAACATATGTTATTGGTTCCGCTATATATATAGGATCAATTGTAGAACCAATTAAGGCCTAGTTAGTTTTGAATATTATTTACAGCATACACTCATGTAGAATAGTATGCACGTGTTGATCAACGAAGTTTGATGCTGTGAATTTGACAACAATCGAGCAGGACTTAAAGGGAGACTGTATGCCAATTTCAATATATTCCCGGCAATAAAAACGATCTAATATCGACAATAAATAGAAACAAAATTAATTTGAGTCGAAGAAGTCTTGTGTATACGTTCAGGTTAACATGTTATCTTAAAATCAAATTTAAAAATATAATATACATTTACTTTATGAACATAAACTAAGTTACGATTGTGCATGTACAGGACGCAAACAAATTAATTAACATACAGTGGATTGGCAACACATGGCACTCAACATGTACACACTTATGTTGATACGGGATGTGAACTCAAATCACCACTGACTATACAATAAAACTGAGTATCCGGGACTATTAATCTTATATTATAACATTTATTTGATAAATTTGCCTGAAAACTGTACAAGAATATATCGATGACGAGCCAGGGGGGGGGGGGGTCGGAAAAATAATTCAGGCACGTATGGCATTTTTTTCCCTTTCGATCATTTTTTGTACCCACCCACCCCCACCGCCAAATTTGTTTCCGTTTTCGCCAGTTTTTTCCGACCATTTTTTGACACCATCATCATTTATTGTCTAACATCTATATATAAGACATTCAAGACAAATTACAAATAAATATATACAAATAATATATACAGTCACGTGTGCATCATCACGCATAATATAATCATAATACATTGAATTAATTTCCCTGTTCATTTAAGATCTTTCTAAGATGTATTAATCTAGTCATTTAATTAACTTGATTTATATATATACTAGCAGGTTAGCCCGCCACCGGCGGCTTGTCCGAAACATGACATTTTTAATATATTTTTTTTATTTTTAGCTCCACGCGTTTCAATAAGAAAAATTTGTACCCGGTAGCTCCACCAGTTTCCGAGATCTGGTCTGCGCATGAAAATTTGTACCCGGCGCAAGATACATTCACATGCCAAATTTCAAGTCGATAGCTCCACCCGTTTCCGAGATCTCGTCTGCGCATGCGCTGCACGGGCGTCGCACGGGCTCGGCGACCCGATAAAATTTGTACCCGGCGCAAGATACATTCACATAGCAAATTTCAAGTCGATAGCTCCACCCGTTTCCGAGATCTCGTCTGCGCATGCGGTGCACGGGCGTCGCACGAGCTCGGCGACCCGATAAAATTTGTACCCGGCGCAAGATACATTCACATAGCAAATTTCAAGTCGATAGCTCCACCCGTTTCCGAGATCTCGTCTGCGCATGCGCTGCACGGGCGTCGCACGGGCTCGGCGACCCGATAAAATTTGTACCCGGCGCAAGATACATTCACATAGCAAATTTCAAGTCGATAGCTCCACCCGTTTCCGAGATCTCGTCTGCGCATGCGCTGCACGGGCGTCGCACGGACTCGCCAATACGACAACGACCACCGCCTGGTCAAACTACACACACGTACCAAGTTTCGTCCCGATCGGTCGAGAATCGTAGATTTGTATGAAGTACAACACACACACAAACATAAATATATAAGAGAGATATGTAAATAGATAGATTGTATCAAAATATATAGGAGAGATATGTAAATGATCTACACACCATTACTGGTGTTTGTCAAAGTTTAGTGGGGTATATCAATACTCATTCACGATCATATCATTGAGGTCCGGAGGGTGTGGGCTATCTCTCGATTACAAGGAGTTCTCAAAATATATAGAAGAGAAGATATCATATATGTGGTTATTATTAGGTGCGTATTTATATAACAGAATACTTTGCCGGCTGGTCCGGCTCGCCAAGAGTAGAGATCGACGCTGGGCGAGCATGAGCAACTCGGGCCTATGTCAAGTTATATGTTGTATACGGACCCAAAGCCTACACCCACCCCCATTTTAACACTAAAACAGAGATTTGCGGGGGGGGGGGATTCACTGTAAACAGCTGTATATGAATTTCTGTGCATACTATTTATCATGGATGTTAACATGGACATGTAAATAGGAATGAGTCATTTTAAGGTCATTCGGCCAAAAAAACATGGCTGCCAGCGGCCATCTTGGATTTCAAAATTTGCAACAAAATACAACACGATAACTGCCTGCAGTCAGTTAACCAGTTAGAATTACATTATTTCTCTCATTCAAAGTGGTTTTGAAGCCCAACTCATTGCCAAAACACTAAAAAACAAGCAGGATTTTTTTTTTAGTTGCGGAAAAAATTGCTTGTTGGTGGCTTTGACCACCCACCCACCCTGGCATACGTGCCGGAAATCCCCCCCCCCCCCTGGACGAGCGTTCTATTTTTGCATTCCGCGGCTTATCTGATATCCGTAATATTACTTCGTAGTCAGAAGACAGACAAATAGTAGAAATATGGTTACCTTGTTCTACGAAGCAGAGAATATAGAAACAAACAATAACATTTGAGTACAGTAACCCTTTAAGCTACAATATGGACCCGATCAATGCTACATGTACAATAAACTCAATAGTCGTCCGCTTTTTTCTGTTCGACAATATTTGAGTACAGTACCCATTTAAGTATAATTCGAGGCTTCAAACCGGCAAATGCCCTTAAGTTGTCAAGTACAAAATTGGTCATGGTTTAGCTTATACAACCAGCCTTGTTCACATTATTTTTCCAGATCGGTACCATTGGCACGCGTGGGACCCGATAAACTTATCCGAGGCGCTGTTTGCTATTGGAAACATCCTTAGCTTTTCACGTGTGTCTTACCTGCTACCAGCTATCGAGGTTCTAGGTCCGCTACAGACATCACTGAGCCGTATGATATCGGTAAGTTTAGATTAACATTAAAGCGACTTGCCAGATTCCGTGGACTAAAACAATATACTATGTCACGCCTGAAATGCAGATGCATGGTAGCCATTAAAATGTTCACAAAACAATGGATCCTTTCGCCTGAAAATACAAAAATTGTCAACAGTTTGAAATTTCAGGCCGACACTATGTTGAAATTGTTCTTATTGGTTGATTTTCCAATCAGTATATATTTAGTGTGAACTATGTTGTTTTATAGATTAACAGTTAACAGTCAAATAGTTGCATTATCTTATATATGCGAGTCTCCCATACACTCTTAGAACAAATGTGTATAAATACTACACAAAATGTGTTACATTTGATCTTAAACAAAATTGTGTAGAAATGACACATGACATATCATTATTAAATGTGTCGGTGGAATATCATCAATGTTGAACATGATTGAATATGTGAGTGTATCATAGTTATTAGATGAAATGTGTTCTATTGGAGACACAAAACTCGTAAAGGCTACCACAGAACAAACAATTGGCAGCAGCTTTAAACTTTGTTATTTCGGCCAATTTGGCCGGTTACTTCATGTGACTTTTTCATCTGACGTGTGTGTCGGATAATTGATCTGGAGGATTTATGTAAATGTTAGCCCAAACTACATTTCCAAGTAACGATGGTTTTGTTGTTTATTTTGAGGAATAATACCGCGTCAGATGAATTCAGCCCAAATATGTTAACAGTTGTCGTGTCAAACATTCGGCAGTAGGTTAGCGTTATTTAGTATTTGTGGATGTCCTTTAACATGGGGAAAATAGACTAACTGCGCTTGAACGAGCATGTGAATTTGTCGTTTTTAATGTACAGCAACTTGATAATCAATAACAGAGGCATTCTCTGTCAAATAAGGTCGCTCTATTTACGGTATTAATTGCGGAACTTTCTAAAGTAAACTACGCGTAAACGGATACATACGGTAAATTCTAGAATGTGCCGGAATCGGCCTAAACGCCCCAGGGCCAACTCGCCCAGTCGACGTGTGTCAATTCGGTACCTACTATAACATGTACCCGAGTCCGATACGGAATAAAAGATGTATACGGGTGTTATATAGCGTTTGGTCCGTTGTTTCTCAATGAATATTATTGAAATTTGGTGTATATGTCCGGGCTGGGACATGGAATACAACAACGTTTGAATTGTTTTTAAATTTACAAATTTGTTGATTTTATTCAATTTGTTTTCGTTCTGAAAACACACTATAAAGTGTATATAATATAATAACGAACACGATACATACATAATTTATAAACTGTTAACAAAAGATATCAAATTCAATACATGACAAAGATGACTCAGTGGAGTTTATAAAGTGAACATAAAAACATTGAGGTAAGAATCTTTTTAAGGAATGCAACTTTATTTAATGATAATAAACACATAAATTAAAATAACAAACATGAGACATACATGATTTATAAACTGTTAACAAAAGATATCAAACTCAATACATGACAAAGATGACTCAGTGAAATTTATAAAGTGAACATAAAAATATTAAGGTAAGAATCTTTTTAAGCATTACTAAACCGTTTAGCACAGACCACAGTCCACTTCACTCATCCGATCATCACCAAACTTCATATTTATCTTGATATTGATCTATCAGATGAGAGCTATCAAATATTTTTTTAATTTCATAGGAAAAAATGGTCGCCAGCGGCCATATTGCATTTACGTTATATTTTATCGCGTCATGTCGATATCTAGTATTACTTAGAAATTTCACCTTTCCAGATTCATAATTGCTCCATTGACTGTAACAGATGAAATTATTCCCCTCTTCGGATAGAGTGTCACTGAAACTTTATTTTGTCAGACTGTCTGTATAATCACTGATTATATATGGCAATAATCTGTAATAAGATGTAGCACTATTTTATTTTATATTTACATGCAGTGCTGTTTTTATACAACAATTCTAATCCCCCTAGATCATCATGTGATCGATCATACATCGCGCGAGGACCTGGTTGAATTAAGGGGGTTTTATGGATCACTTCTGTCCTCAAGCTAGATTATACTTATGACATTTAATGGCATGTTTCTAACGTGGAGGGTTAGATATGCTTGAGAAACCACCACTCTTTAATTCACACCAAGTTCTCAGCTGTCATGTTCGGATATTAGAACCCATAGCCATGATATATGGTTTATTTTGTGTATACTAGTAATATAGTTATTTTCAGTACCTTTATATACCAGTACTGTGTATAAAAATGCATATAAATTAATCCATGTATACATGTATATTGATTCAACGGATTCAGTGGTTTTGTCCATCAGTCTATCAAATTTGCGGGGAAAACATGGCCACAAGCAGTACACCCTGCTAAATTTCGAATTTGAATCAATTGGCGCACCCTGCAGCCAGCTTTTATTGGAGAACTTTTTCTTATGTGGATATTTTGGGTCACCGCTAGATGTGAGCCATATTTTGTTCTCAAACTGTCCTTGTGAAGACATCACTGCCAGCGGTGATCTTCAATTTTACTATTTTTATGGCTAAATAATAAGGTTGATCCTACAGACGAGACCCCTTGTCCGATCGTCATCAGATTCCACAATTATCTTCTGGATAACCAGGGTGAGAGTAATCTAATTTTCCCGAATTTCGTTAAAAAACATTACCACAGGCAGCAATTTGGTATCTTACTCTTTGATCCTCTTTTGCATGACTGAATTGTTTAGCAACTGTACAGACATATCCCTCATCTGGTTTTTATATACATGTATATCTCTTCATGCGGATAGCCAGTATTACGTAGGTACTTCAAGTTTCTGCATTCCTGTCATCATTTGAAATATAAAAATTTACCTGATACATGCACCCTTCAAAATTTGTTTCGTCGTATCTATTTTAATGACCCGTATGGTAATATTGATACAGATATATTTGTCAAACATTTCTTTGTACAATATACAGGTATTTAGTTTGTAACTAAATCTAGAAATATATAATAGTAGCTCGTGGACCCCACTTCGTCCGGGATGTTCCCCTCTGATTTTCGGAGAAATGCGCGATTTAACCTTGAATTGACTATTTTAAAGGTGAAGGTCATGTCGGGGTCACGATTTGACCCGTCCAAAACACTCCCCGGACAAAAGTCACGACAAAAGTACTCGTCGAAATCCGCCCGGCTTTATACCCGATTTGACCTTGAATTGACAATTTTGAATGTCAAGATCAGGTCAGGGTCATGATTTGACCCACCCGAAACACTCCTGGGACAAAAGTAACAGTAGGTATCAAATTTCGTTGAAATACTTCCGTTTTACCAGATTTGACCTTGAATTGATCTTTTTGAATGTCAAAGTCAGGTCGGGATCAAGATTTGACCCGTCCAAAATACTCCCTGGAAATAATTTCCCCTAGGTATCAAATTTCGTCAAATCTGTCCGGCAGTTTTCCCGGCCATAGCTAACAGACAAACAGACAGACAAATGTCCAAAATATATATTAAACTAGCTGATGTACTCGACTTCGTTCGGGCTAGTTAGGGATTTTTTTTTGTGATCGCCTCCATCTGGACAGTACCCAGTATATACAGCGTCTGGCCAAACTATTGTTCAATTGGTCCAGAAACATGCCTATATCAGCACGTTCGAGAACATGGTCCCACGTGAAATTGGACTCGTCCATATTGCTCCCGGGATCGAAGTAGTCCTACACACAAATTTTTAGTCGGATCGGTCAAGGTCCAGAAACATGGCTATGAGCGAGGTCAAGTTGACACGTTAAATACCAAATTCGAGCAGTGTTAGAGTCTATAACACATACACACATGCATTCACGCATACACACATACATACATACATACAGACAGGTGTTTCAAAATGTATAATCGATAGCTACAACAATTCTATGGTAGATAGTTCACGGCCGACCTGATGCATGCATCTTAGTTTTCTTGTACACTATGTTTGTGTAAAAACTGAACAACACATACTTGTGTAGCTCAAAGTTTTAAAGCAGCTGCCAATTTTTTTTATTATGGCAGCTTTTACGAGGTTTATGTCTCAAATAGAACATATCTCATCTATTAAATATAATATACTCACATATTCACTCATATTCATTGTTGAGAAAATTCCACCGACACATTTATTACATGTTGCATTTCTACACAATTTTGTTTAAGATCAAATGTAACACATATTGTGTAGTATTTATACACATTTGTTCTAAGAGTGTATATAGGGAGCCTCGTATATTTAAGAGAACACATTGGCCTAACAATATTTACATTGTAAGCCAGTGCATTCACTTATATATATGCGATGTCCCTATATATGTGAGACTCGCATATACAATAGAATATACTGGTATAGGCTATTTAATGTTGCACCAGCACAGCTCCCGTCATGAAAGGGTTAACAAATATTTATGCCGCAGTATGTTTCTTCTACATCTAGCTATAAGGTGACATTGCAAGTTGATGAGAAGAATTGTATTCCAGACTTGATGTGCATACTTGGACTACGAGCATCAGAATCAAAACATTTATCTTTTTCGGAAATATATGTCCCTGCTATTGGACATACATTAATGCCCTAAATAATCGAGTCCTTAACCACAGCAGACAGAATTATGGGTAATTGTTCAGGATTTAGTCGGAAATATGGCTTGTTGCCATAATTCTGCTGTGGTTAAGGAGTCGATTAATCAGGGCATTACTCTATCGCAGTAATGTCGGGATTGCATTTGCATGAGTGCATATGTTAACACTGCTGATGTGTCATATTTATGTCTCATTATAGGATATTCTGAAGTTCCTTGTGATAATCAGCGTTCTGATGACGGCATTTATGGTAGGGCTTCACAATCTGTTTTGGTACTACAGCTACCGGAAAAATATAGAGACTGTGACGCGAAGTGAAACAAAGGCCGAGGGCAGTTTTGGAGAGTAAGTTCCATAATTAATATACGCACAATGCATTAGGTGCGTTCTCGTGCTTAAAATGACGATGATCGACGATCTATATGTCAAACCGTGAATTTATTGTGACAAAAATCGCATTTATATTATTATTATGATCATTTTTTGGAAGGTCGGCGTACGAATACCGGTATTTTTGGAATACCGAATACCTCCTAACAGAGGGGTCGGAATACGGCGTACCTCATAACAGGGCATGGAATACGGCGTACGAAGGGGGGGGGGTGGGTGCCTCATAAACATTGTGTATTTGACATGTTAATGGCATTCACTACTCTGTCTTGTTTCCAATGATGTCAAACATAATAACTAAGCGACAATTAAAAGGTTTCTCACAACGCGAGTCCCAATCGTATTAAATCATTTAGATATATATTTGTTCGAGTGTTTCAAGCGACTCCCATGCAATCTTCCGTGATCAGATCATATCTGGCAATTTATCGTAAAATCACGTCCTGGTGAAAAAAGATCCCGATAAATACATGAAATAATTATATCGGACTCATTTATTGTCTCGCAAACACTGTTCATTTCTACTTGTAGCAACCACCAGCGCGCCACAGGCGCGAGTGGTTGTTTATACCTTAGGCGCAGGTGAATGAGGTCATAAATTTGTTTCTAGATACATCAGTGATTTTTCAAGGATCGTGGGTATGGATTTTGGAGAAATTGTCACGTGACTTCCGGTTAGCAACTGTGTGGAGATTACCAAAAGCGCGGAATTGGAAATGGACCATCGCGATGAAAATTAAATTAGGTTCGTAGCAAGCAGTTATTAAAGGTTTAATGTGTTCCCATTCATTTTGGAATGTTTGCATTTGATCGCGCTGAAGTGCTATATATCTGCCTGCGTGGTATCTTCTTCCGATATCCAGGGAAAGCGATTTAATGGTCAATTTATCGGGGTTAAATTTGATAAAAGGAAAACTTGATGCGCAGCATGCATGTGTGGTTGCTCTACTACGCGTCACGTACGATTCATCTTAAATATGATGCCAAACAATTCACGTAAGTACTTTGAAATACATCTTGTCCATATATGCATGTAAAACAATAAATATATATCGTGTTTAACATTTTAGCGTCTATATGACATTCCGAACAATTTTCTGGTCTCTGTACGGCCGCGGAGAACCAGACGCTGTAACACTCGGTGAATTTGGCAGCGAGCTGACAGAACACATAGGCTACATCTTATACGGGGCTTACAATATCGCCATGGTTACGGTGTTGATGAACATGTTGATCGCTATGATGACGAGATCTTTCCAGAATATATTTGTAAGTTTGCTTGAAGGTAATATACCGAAGACGTGTTTCCTGTGCATAGGTCATGTTGTTTTTATGCTTGTTTCTGGGGGGGGGGGTCAGGAAGCTATACGTACAATTGATTACTCTCCGTATATGTATGTATATCATGTAACCTCCCCCTTTTCTACCCCATCTTCATGAATGACTCGCTCGACACACTCACTACACTGAACAACGGGTTTGTCATATGGCACGTGCTATGAACTGCACCCACTACTGCAGACGATATATCGCATTGATATCGACTTCTAAAGCTGGATTGGAAGAACCTATCGATATTTGTAACAGTTACAGTAATTCGTGGCTGTTCGTTCTCTGGCACACGAAGAGCGCCATTATATAGTGTTTTATGAGACCAAGATTCAACAACCGATAAAACAGAACATGGTTCATCGGAGAGCAACGACTTTCCGAATCTACTTAAGCAGTGCATCTCGCGGAATCAGACAGTGCCAATTCCAAAATAATCAGCGTAGATGTTCTGTCGTCTCTGACACTATGAGCAAATCTTATTTCGCAACATGTATTTATGACAGTGAGATAAACAAATCAATATATGCACACCCCAACGACGATGGCGTCTCTTTTAAAATTTAATGTGAGGTTATGCCACTATCTTTATACTAGAATACGTACCACACGAAAAAGGCTCACCACACATGATTACAGAACACACAAGGACTTCCGACGCGCACATCTACGAACATCGCTATGAGTTTACAGGGACTTGTGCCACTCGAAAGAGAAATTCTTCTAAGAAACTCGTTTTCATCGCCGATCTCATACAGCTTCCACAAAACCACCAGGTGCCATTTAGGATATTTATTTTTAATTGTTGTCAATGTACATTCTTACATCTACAACTTCTTGAACTTGGAATCATTCATGGAGACCGGTGAATTTCCGTCCAAACATACATGAAAAGAACTTTATCAATCAACTACATAGCGTCACTATACATAAGAATGGGATCGCAAGGTAGCTTCCTACTCATCAACAAACTCCGTTCAACAAACCGCCAACCAGTCTCAGTCTTGCCATCATGGATTCTTATTGGGGGGGGGGGCAGATCATTAACCGAATCGGTGTGGCTACAGTTATGTACTTGGACTCGAGTGACGAATATTCACTACTTGCCTTCCTCATTGGAAGCGACTGTTTGAATTCACCCGACGTCATAACAAAGAACCTAGACCAAATAATCCTGGACTCTTTGTTATGTGCTAACTGATCGATGGCGCTCATTCTTAAGACACCCATTCCAAGGATTATCTATATAATATCTTCTCCGGCAATGGAGGTATGAAATAAATATATATATAATGAAAAGAACCATTACTCTCAGTTAAACTTTACAAAATGATTCATCAGCCTTACCTTCAGCGTATCACCAGTATATATACGACAATTACAACGCATGTGTGCGCAGAGCAGTCTCCAACGTGATATTAGCCCCGGGTTAGATGATCAAAATGGCTGTCCAGTTTCTGTTTAATTACAAAATTTTACACAATAAGTAGAACGTTAAAGAACACACCGTCAAAATACATGTAATCTTGGCAATTACAAAAACTGGAATCCCGAAATCAAGAGTTGTTATCTTAACAAAGTTGAGTACTTGTTTTGTAATAATGAACAATTTATGTTCAATTATTCAGCTTTTTATTATGTCCCAGAAATGCCATACATATCTACCCAAGGAAAAACATCATACAATAATAGAGGAAATCTGTTTTATCATTCAATGTTAATACCCTTTCTAAAAGTTATGATTCATTATTTATAAAATATACATTATACATACATATGGGCAGAATTGCCTGAGATAAAGGATTATATATAAAGTACTAGAATAATTAAATGAGCTGACATTGGCATGACAGGGATAAATCCAGTTAAAGCAATGAAATACTGTGAGAACAGATGAAATTGATTTTGTTCAGTGCAATTTGTTCCTCGTAAAAAGCTGGACCAACCCCATGATATCATGTTATAAAAAGAACAAAATTATTGGGCAAATATTTAATCTTGGATCCCCGTTCTCTTGATTAATGCTCTATTATTGTCCATTTTATAAGCCTGAACAATTATATTAATTTTATTCGTCATGAGTTCTCTTTAAACATGGATTTGGACAACAATGACATGGCGTTGGGAAAATCTGCGATAGGGGTTCAGATCCACCCCACCATCCGGACCTTGTATATCCTGAAGTTGCTGACATCGTGTCACTTTCAACTTTAGACCTCGCGACCTGATTTCCAGGTTGTTCTAAGTGACCTTGGTATCGTTGGAACAAGAATTCCACAACGCTTCTAATGGTGGAAACGGGAAGTTCGTATTTTCAGTTCTCGCGAAGATATCAGGCATTCTTTTCTGTCCGTTGTAGTTGAAATTCAATGTATTTAACTTCCAGGTTGTCACATCTAATTTTAAGCATTATAGCCTTAGTTCCACTTTGAACTGGAATTAATTGAATACTGAACTAGCGACATAGGACATTGTGGAATTGAAGAAAGCTTGGAACAAAATAGAATTGCCACAATTGCATGTGATGGCTAAGCACATTGTTACATAATTATAGGACAATATGGAATTGAATTGGTTGTTATTACCAACGTATATATTTATATAATATCAGCATATACATGTATATGATTGACATCTGAATAATCATAAATTATCCGTACGGGTCATGGGGCTGACATGGTGATTGGTGTATGGTGATTCTGCGGGGAAATTGTTGTAATTTCAGGATTTTGTTTTCATATTCCCGCCCGAAATACACCCAGTTGTGCATGTATTTTAATATGCACGTAAAAAATTCATATTGCTCTACCAGTCATAGCTTCCCAATGTGTACCCCTATCAGGTCCCAATTTTCATGAGTATTTTCATGAGAAATTATATGGATATTGATATTTGGTAGATGTAGAGCACAATAGCATTATATTTTGTCTCCGAGACATGTCGAGCGTTGCCCTTTGTGCATACATGGGACTAAAAAAATTAATCTATACCATGGCCAACGCCCGTAGATATCATATTCCACGGTACAAAACCTGGGAACTTTTTGATGTTCTGACCCGTTCTGACGGGGATCTTTATAACATTGAACAGACGGGAAATATGTCTCTTTGTCAATACTTGTTCCCCAATAATCTACTTCACATTGGGGTGGTCCCAGCACGAGATTGCTTGCATTTTGTTACTTTTGTGAGCCGATATCGTAATAAACATTGCAAATAATAATCCCGGAGAAATTCCGTAATACTATGCGATGCAGAGCAACATCGGTCACAATTTCACTTAAAATGTGCAATTTGGAGTTCGCAACTTCATATACAGTGAAACACATTATTAACGAACAGGTTATAACTAAGAAATATATTACCTATACCTATACATTAGCCTGAAAACTGTAGCAAATTATCCCGATGACGGGCCTTCTATTTTTGTTTGCATTCCGGCTTATTGGCCGTCTATAACATTACTTGATGCATCAGATAGTGAAATAATGGAAATCGTGTAACCTTATTTGAGTACAGTACATGTGTACCCATGTGTTTTTCAATGCTATGCACTTCCCTGTCACAACATCAAAAAGTGCCCGGTTTTTTACTGGTGGAATATGATCTCTACGGATGTTAACCAGAGTAGCTAATCATGGCATGATCATGTTTCGACTAATCAGGCTAACGGGTGTCTAAAACCAACTTCTTAATAGTATACCAAACCAACCGACGAGCGTCCCAGTCCATGGAACTGGCGTCCCAAATCAGCCAAATTGAGTCGAAAACCACCTAATATGTATCCTTATCCACCCAACTGGGGTCCCACACCGTCCAAACCCGCCAAATGTGTGTTCGAAACCATCCGATTATCATATATACATGTATGCCACCCACATAGTGTCCCAAATCATGCATGCACGTGGTGTCCCAAACCACACAATCAGCGTCTCAAACCAGCCATCAATTGAGTACCCCAAACCATCCAATGGGTGTCCCAAACCAACCAATGAGTGTCCATAACCATCCTGTAAGTGCCCCAAGCCACACGACGAAGTCAAACAAACAGGAGTGTCTAAAAATATTCGAATAGTGTCTCAAACCACCCATGAATGTCCCAAACCATATAATTGGTGTCACAAACTAGTGTAGAAAACCACCCGTCGAATATCTCAAACCATCCAGCGAGTGTCCCATGCATGGTTTGATAAACTCACTGGATGGTTTGGGACACTCATCTGATGGTCTGGAATACTCGATGGAGGGTGTGTACACTATTTGGAAGTTTTGAAATGACAGTTAGTAAATGTTTTTGGATGTGTTCGGAACTCATTTTATGGTTTGTGATACTAGTTTTATGGTTTGGATCACCAGCTGGGCGGTTTGTGACATCCGTTGGATAGTTTGGGACACCAATTGGTTGGATTTGGGACACTGATTTT
Source organism: Siphonodentalium dalli (assembly GCA_032622095.1). Classification (NCBI taxonomy): domain Eukaryota; kingdom Metazoa; phylum Mollusca; class Scaphopoda; order Gadilida; family Siphonodentaliidae; genus Siphonodentalium; species Siphonodentalium dalli. The sequence goes on along the minus strand of CP136062.1, from coordinate 111,798,163 downwards.
ATCACTGATTGGGCCATTTTAATCGATTGAGACGACATTTGAAAGGTTTGGGGCACCTGTTGTATGACATAGGGCACCACCCAGATGGCTTGGGACACTAGATGTGTGGCTTGGATACATAATGGATGCATATTTGACACTCTTTATGTGGTTTCTGACACCCAGACCCACCGTATGATTGGGACTTTGGGCGTTCACTGAATGGTTTGACACACTCGTTGTGTGCACATTGTATGGCTTTTAGCACTCGCTGGATGGTTAGGGACACTCAGTGGTAGTTTGAGATATATGTTTGGTGGTTTGGGACACAACCTGTGTGGTTTGGAACACCAACTGTATAGTTTGTGGCATTATTAGTGTAGTTTGAGTTCCTTGAATTGGTTGGGGTACTAATCCGGTGGATTCAGAAATCCGTATGTATATTGCGTTATCTTAACACGAAACCATTTTTAAAAAACTCACTGCGTTCAGCTCTATATTTTCTTCATAGGTCTGCAGTTGCATTTTTATGCGATGGATGACTAAACGGCCCATTTGGGTTTTAGAGGCACGTGGTCCCTGCGTGCGCTTCGCACACATTGTAATCGCTTAAACATTTTGATTTAAAAACCAATAAAAAACATAACTTTCTTAATCGAAAATTTGAAGAAGAAAAAATAAAATAATGCCGTTATAACACCCGCCAGGGTGGTACCCCGAGTAACTACACCAAATTTGGTTGAAATCGGCCGAGGGGTCTCGGAGAAAAATCCAGACGGACAGACAGGCAGATATATCCTATACTCTTACATATATAGATAAAATACGTATTTTCAGCGCAGAAATATTCCGCGATGGTATGTTTTGAGAGATATACTTCTTACCAAATTTTGTTACTACATCATTTTGACGTTCGAACGACCCACGACCGTTTAAAGATGCGAATTGACTCTCCGGAATTACTATTTATTTGGCTTCGAGGGTAAAAATATATAATTGGAGTCGATGAACCCACCCATCAAAGCTCAGAGTAATCAGATATCGATTTTTGAAGTTTGCTATTTCTCGATATGTGCAATTATATGTGGCCCAGAAAAAGGTGGTATAACGGATTGTCTTGGACAAAATTTCGGATGAAGATGGATAACTCTAAAATCAAGTGGTAATAAGGCAAAATTTCGTGTTACGTTATAAGTGATACTACGGCCATATTATGTTGAACAAAATGTTGATAAATAAGACGTTTCGAGAAATTTGATACCATAGTTGACAGTGGTTAGCATCATTTTGTTGCAATAAATCGATTCTAATAACTAAAGCGTATTTTGAAGAAATGTTGTTGTTGTATCTTGATAATATGGGGACCGTCTGATCGGATTGAGTACCTTTAATATGTATAAATAAAGTTCTTAAAATGTATAGCTATGTATTGCATTATTTCTCGAATTCCACAGGAAGATGCTGATGTGGAATGGAAATTCTCGAGAAGCGAATTGTTCATGGACTATATCCGGGATGGGTCTGTTCTTCCTGTCCCGCTGAACGTGCTCGCCTTCCCCAGATCTCTGATGGAGGTCATCGCTGATATATTCTGCGGTTGTCTTGGAAGCAATAATGAAGATGAGGTAGTGGTCGTCGAACCCCAGACGCCAATAATAACACGTAACAGGTTGAATAAAGCTCACACGTCGGATGTAAGTTGTTCCTATTCAGGGCCGTCACTCGGGGTGCTTAATTCTTTCACGACGGGAGCTGTGCTGGTGCCGCATTGAGATCATGTGCCAGTGAATTCCCTTAAATATGCGAGTCCCCCATAGAGAGTTTCGCATATATAAGTTAATGCACTGGCTTACAAGGTCAAGGTAATAATGTTAGGACAATGTATTTTCTTATATATGTGAGGCTCCATATGGAGACTCGCATATATAAGAGAATTCATTGGCGCAGGGTTTTCGTAAAATTTTAGGAAGCTCCAGGCATAGAAGGGTTAAAAACGATTAAAACCCAGCATCATTGTTCAACCTCGACCGTCTATTTCTCCGAATGGGAACTTTATACCATGATTTGTAACACAAGTCGACATTCGTAATCTAGAACATTCATGCTTTATCAATCTTAATAAGAAGAGGAGAATCAAGTTTTGCTAGCTGATGTCTGGTTCCTATAACTATCATTTCTGTTTTATCATCATTTAGTTTTAATTTGTTTTGAAACATCCAATCTTTCACTTCCGAAATACATTGCTCCACAGTTCCAACGGTTACGTAGCGATTCTCCGAAGACCCATAACTCCGAAGGTCCGATTCTCCGACGCCCCGATTCTCCGAAAGCCCATAACTCCGAAGTCCCGATTCTCCGAAAGCCGATAACTCCGAAGACCCATAACTCCGAAAGCCCATAACTCCGAAGGCCTATAACTCCGAACGCCGATAACTCCGAAGGTCTATAACTCCGAAGGGCCGATTCTCCGAATGTCCGATTCTCCGAAGATCATGTTTTATCGCTTATTAAATAGTGTACAGTCCAGTGGCAGAGTCAATGGGGCCCTAGGGAAGACCGCCCCCAAAAACATAATAATAAGGTGATATCTACACCATCAGTAGTGTGCGACAAGCCTTAATTTTCCACAGAATGCTTAAATGTATGTAAGAAATACAATTATTTTGCCACAATGTACGTATTAATACAATTAATATGATTAAAAAGTGCACATCCGACTGCATTGGGGTGATTTGATGCAATCAAGTTCATTTTATATATGAAAAAGGACAAGTTCTTCCCCGTTCACCCCTGTACATTTTACTCTGGCATCTCATGGGCCAACGTAACGTTACAGTATCTGGTGTATAGTCAGTGGCGGGCCAGGATTCCCATTTAGGAAAAGTTTGAATATTTTGATGCCCCATGAACGATTTCCGGGCGTTTACATGACATTGGACATGTTTTGGTAGGGGCCCATATTGTCTGAAATAGCAAGTAGAGGTTTAATGGGGCAGTAGGAATTTTGGGACCCCTTGGCTTCGCCACTGGACAGTACACTATTTAGTAAACGATAATACCCCGATAAAACAAAATCTTCGGAGAATCGGCCCTTCGGAGTTACGGGCTTTCGGAGAATCGGATCTTCGGAGTTATGGGCCGTCGGAGAATCGGGTCTTCGGAGTTGTGGGCCGTCGGAGAATCGGGTCTTCGGAGTTGTGGGCCTTCGTATTAATAGGTCTTCGGAGAATCGGTCTGACACCGTTCCAACGGCATCAACGACAGATTCCTGACTGCCAGCTGAGAATGACACATATAGCTGGCAATCGTCTGCGTATAGGTGAAACATGAGACCATAGCGGCGGATAATATCTCCTAGCGGCAGTATGTAGCATAGAAAGAGAACAGGGCCGTTCATCCCGAAACATTTATTTTATGTTTGCGTACAACGAAGTTTATTTTCGAGCACAGTTGTACCGGGTGGTATTGTAGTGGGGTAGATTAGTAACAAAATTGTTCGCTTTATGACAAAATCGTGATATTGTGCACATATGTAGCTATTTACATACTTATTGCTTTTATTATGGAGTCACACATATATTTCATTTTAGTCCAACTTATTATTATAGAAAATAGTAAATGCTGCAAATTAATCTTACCATGGAATGTGCGATTTCGCATATACTGTTAGTATGACTCTGCAACATATTGTTCAGAATTCTAATGTCATCCGTCAATGGGTGTTGGGTAGAGTGGGTATCGGGTTTTTCGCGGTTTGTTCGAAAAGTCGTTTTGACATAACTTATTTGTAGGCATATGCCTCTTTACTGTGAATAGGGCTCTGACACGTAACCTGCTGTAACTAGGAGTGATTTCACAAAGGGAACAAAAAATATAGTTCCGCCAATAGATACAGTAATAGGCACAAGTATGGGTCAAATGGCTCAGTAATAATGTCCAATATAAAACGAATGCATGGTCAATGCTTACCGAGACTAAAATGTTATTATGCGGCTATACATTATATGCTGATATTTGTTAACAATTGAACACGTTTAATCTTTTTCCATAGTAAATACTCTTTGTTGAAAAGTTATTCCTTATGAAATGTTCAGATAATAAGTTCAACAAACGACCACATGCAATGGCATTCATATGTCGCTTGTTGAACTTATTATAGGGATATTAATTTTCTCTCCAATACCTATAACTCCTTCTCTACTTGTATTATCTGCCATATGCTTATTTTTTCTTGAAAATCACTCCAGGTGAATAATAGACGATGCCAATGTATACTTTTATAACTGAATGGAAGAATTAATTTAGCATAGAAAGTGTTAATGCCATTTTATCGTAATAAGGAGGTGTGGTAACACAACTTAAGTCACAAGCCATGTACGTACCATTCTGTAATAGCACACTCTGCTAAGTCACAAGTGGATATTAATAATTTGGCATTTGGAACAAAAATAGAAACTGCAATCGCATCTATTACCAGACTTGGCATAGTTGGGTTATATTATCCATAACAGTAAGTTGGTTAGGAATACCCAAAGTGGAAATGGTATTGATCCGATAATATATACATCGGAATGTCATTTATAACAAACAAAATAGCAACACAAAGCACCGCGGGCGCGTTGTTGCTTTTTAGGTTTATGCGTGTATGACGTCATTAATTTAAGATTTCCTGCCTTGCAATTCAAAACTATTTTTAGCTTTGAAATTCCCATGCACATTTATAATTTTGGCCGAAAACAACAGTACCTGTGATAATGGTTGATACTAATGCATATTTTGATTTATTTTCCCAAAGTCCAACAATGTAAAGACAAATGGAAGAATCTCCGGGACAATTTCGGTGACCCAAAATGATGCACTCTAATGATTATATACCCTGACCATCGCGCGCGACAAAGCGATTCGGTCGCTTTCGGTCTGAATTATATAAAAATCGCGAGTTTTGAACCGCTACGGACGGCAGAAAATGGCCGTAAAAATAGCTCGCCCGGGCCCGGTTTGTATTCACCTTGAGCGAAAAATAGTACGACTTTTGAGTTTATTCCAAAACATTGTGAACATAAGAGGGTTGTGTTAACAAGTTACATAACTTACATTTTGGACGATTTGACTGAATAGCCCATGCATTATCTAACACACCACGGCAACCTCGACGGGCAATGGACACCCCAACTATACAACTTTAAATATACACGCGGCCAATTGTTAATTTTTCAGCCTACTCGGTTGTGATTTTACTTCTTTCGAGTTCATTTCAATGATGTCAGTAACTATTTAGATATTACAATAATCACTTATTCGATGTAAGTTTCCGTCGTGGTTGTCTTAAATGTCTTTAATATACACACGTATCTACATGCAGGAGTGATTAAAAACTGAAACTATCATCAGATACAAGACTTTTACGAAAATAGTTCTGTCAGTTTTTATTTTCGCATCACGGTGGGCGAATTCAAAACTGAGCGAAAAAATACTACGGCGCGAATTTAAATACGAGTAAGGTAACATGTACAGTAATGCCCTAAATAATCGACTCCTTAACCACAGCAGAATTATGGGTAACTTTTCAGAATTTAGTCGGAAAAGTTACCCATAATTCTGCTGTGGTTAAGGAGTCGATTATTTGGGGCATTACTGTATTTGATATATATCACACTTACGCGTACCTGTGCAGCAAGTCAGTATATCATCAATTCCCTTTTCCCACAGACTAACGGCGTGAAACACAGCAGGTTGGAGAAGTTCGACTCAGTTGATACAGTTGGCTCCAGCACGATCAGTATGAATATACAGATGGACGATATAAACGCCGCGCCGACATATCAGGTTAGTGATCCCGGTTCGCGCATGTCCCCCAACTCCGATTCATTGTTCTTGAACATACACCGAGGTACATTTCACACTTAACCCGGGTAAGATCGTATACCCATGACCGATTAGGGATATTATATTTCTCACAACACACCGTCATTGTATAGATGTGTATATGCATCCGAGCATATAATTCGGTTCCAAAACTGATGATTCAACGAAACTGGGGATTTAACAATAAGTTAATCGAGTAAAGGTATATTCAAATGTCAGCGGCAAGATAGTGTGTCAAAACAATATGATTATGACAAAGCATTGTCGCGGATCATATGCGTTAGACTCCTGATGTCTCGATACAAACTTCATACGGTTCACGCTAAAAGGATATCCGAATAGCTAACTAAATGACTTATGAATTAATTATTCAGACCCATAAAACAAACAATATTCGAATTTTAGATTGGTTTGCCCCATGATTAGCGTGTCGGTTCTGTACTTGGCGAGTCAAACCCACGAAGACCTTCAATTCAGGTCAATCTACAAGTTTGATATTAGGTATGCAACATACTTTTATGTGTTGCCGCATTGTGGGACAAACGGGCATACGCTGTGTGGATTCCTTCTGCATTACTAAAAGGACATGACCTGAAAGTATGAGGCACTGGTTTAGTGGTTTTCGTTGCTTCGCAACATGCGTAAACAAGTTCGTCTTGTTGCGATCGGAATGGAGAAATGATATATACCTCAAACTTGCATCTCGTCAGATATTGGCCCAAGTTGAGGTTGGAACACTCGACATCCTAGATCTCGTTTAACCCCGACTGCTATGCCAGTGAACTCAAGTTGCCATCTTACTATTTCTAAATGCTGCGGTTTACACACATTTATCTATCTTCCATTTCAGAAAGTAATGCAAACAATAATCCAAAGATATATCTTTGAAATCCAAAGAGAAGCCGAAATAACCGAAGGTTGGTATATGTGGTTAGATTATATAGTCGTTTGCAAATAATCGTATACGAGACAGAAACCCGCAAATGAGAACATAGCTTCATAACCGAAACACCAAACATATACATGTATTTAATTAGTACATTATCTGAATTTAGCATAATATGTATGCACTAGATTGTAATGATGTATTTAATTTGAAGAATACAATTATATCTCATAAGTTAAGGATACAGGTCCATGTACAGTAACATAAATATTGTTTTATGCATTTCATACGAATTTATTTCAATGATTTTTGGATGACACACCAAGAAATAATTCTATAACTGTCTTAAATGTCCAAAAAGAATGATCAGTATGAATGAATAATTTATTACATGATCGTACCCTTATTCCATTCAATAAACCCATTCTATAAATTGTGATATTTGACGTTCGTTTAATAACAGGAAATAGTGCCAGGTGACCTTTGACTTCCGGTTTGTCATCTGTTTACATTCCGTATGCTACGTCTCAAATTCTATGGCTTCCAATATTTTCCAACAGACTATAATGAATGAAAAGTTTGAAAAGTTATGTCATTAAATATATGCCATTAAATACGCCAAAGAGTCTTTATATATATGGGACTATTTCTTTACGCGGGCAAACAACGCATAGTTAAGTGAAACGTCATCCCATGCCATAAAGATGCCGATGTTAGTTTCGCGTCCCATTTGCTGATTTAAGTATGTTTTGTCGAGATTTTGGATCATGTAATAAATAGAATCTACAACTCGTCCCCAGTTTAAAGCGGAATTTACAAAACCCGTCCAGTAAATTAGGTCGGGACCTCGCCAAAGGCTCGGTCTAGACCTAATTTACTGGACATGTTTTGTAATTTCCGTTATAAAATGGGGACTCGTTGTAGATCCTCTATGTATTTGATAAAGCATATTCACGGAGGCTTAACAAAATGATGGTAAAAAATACAATGTTCACATACAAATGTATAATTCGGGCGGTGATTGACCAAATGACTATCTTCCCATCATATCATCGCCCAGGCAGAAAATAAAGGCAATATATTTTGCTCTCGTCGATCAGGCGCCCTGTGGTAGTGCTCAACACAGTCAACAATATATAACAACCAAACCATAGTCAGAAATGGTAACGCCCTCAAGATCATATTATTAAGCATATATATACATTATTACATAAAATATATTGGTTTTATGAATGCACCCCCCTCAGAATTCCATTAAAACAACTAATCCTGCAAATTATTACAACAACTACGGCAAAATATTATCACTTCAGGTTTCTTACCACACCAGAAAGCCTATAAATGGGAGAGAAAAAATCTACTAATCCGATTAAATACACACCCGATACTTCGCAATACGACCTTTAGTCTATAGTCCAACTGAGACATACTTCATCAGCATTGTTAGGTGTTATATTATGCATTGTGTTCCCGCAATAAAATCTTCAAGAGTGGCCCATCCATTGTTCAAACCTAAATATAGCAAGCAATTAATGCGGTCATAAAAGATACATACTGCAACAATGAGATAACCGCGAAGACACATCCGCAAATACATACATCCTGCAAAAAGTACGTAATATACCTAGTATATTTTAAATCATATTTCCTAAAATAACTCGCAACCTGTGAAACCCTGCGATATATCCCCATAGCTCCATTGACATGACCAGATCAGTGCAGCAGTAAACACCCCCTAGGGCGTAATAATCGTCCAAACTAATGGCACAATATATTACACGAAGAAACACACAGCCACATTCCGTGTCTTCGTGGATGTAGCCCGGTGGCTTAGGGTCAAAATTTAGCAAAATCGTGACAGACCGGATTAAATCATGAAACTTTGCCGATATGTAAAATGGAATATGGGGGAAAAATTGGAGGGGGGTGCCCGGGCTGCGGGTCATGGTTCAGGAGAATTTCTGGTTTCCATGGCAACGTCATAACATATATGGGGAAAAGTGAAAAAATGCCCCTGTATGGAAACAGTTGGACTTGTGTTTGAATAATTGATGTGAACTCATAGTGCAATCAATGGTCCATCAACTGAACTGGGCCACTAGGACTTGTAGGGTCAAGGTCAACCACTAAGGTCAAGGTCATTGGAAAATATATCATTTTTCTGTCTATTGTTTATTGATGGTATCATATGCCGCCAACCCTAATGCTTTAGTCATAAAGGCATTCCCTTTCATAAATGAACAAAAAATAGGGCATCACCACCATGTTCAATTTGGTATATGATATACTTTATTTCATATGGTCGTCGTTTACTTTTGATAACCTTAAGTTTAGATCATCACATTTTTTAGATACCACTTGTTATAGTATTTGTGCAATTACGGCCTGGACTATGCTAAAGATAAATCAAGTAAATTTTAATATTAGTATTAGAGTTTTTGAGTTGAGTTGGTAATTTTAATACATAACATATATCTTGTTGCCATGGCAACTGCTAGCGAAAATATCGTAAAATTACCATTTTCGAATGAAAATGATAAGGCTTTGCGAATAATTTCTCATAATTTATTCCACCGACATGTCCTATATCAGAAATTCATTCACTTCGGAGGTAAAATGTGGACTTATATGAACATAATTATGGTTTCCATGACAACCATTATCCCAAATAATGTCACAATGGCCAATTCAATTGACTTTTTGTGTATTACTTCCTCAATTTCGATCAGAAAAACTTCAATGCGTAATACTATCCGCGGGGTAAGTTAGTCATACATGTCCATTACAAATAATATGTTGGGTGGACCCAATGTACTTGTTTCCATAGCAAGTGTTTCAAATTTGATCACTGACATAATAACATTTCTGTCAACTTCAGTAGACTTTAGAAGATTATCGAATGCTAAAATATACATGGGTAACTAAGATATTATTGCCGAAAAAGGCAACCACATAAATTAATTATACCTGTTGTACTATTGCATGTAATTCGATTCTGTCCTATGGCAGCACAGTTACAAAACATATCTTCAATCCATGCAAAAATGAAAAACACGATGTTCTATGATCGGAGACGTGGCTGGAGGGTCTCTGCTGGGAGTGTCCGCCTTGGAATTTTCAACTGAACCCTCCCAATTGATCCACACCAACATATGGGTCTGGTCCAACCATTTTTGACGGAGATATGTCCCTTCTCGACTCAAATGTGACATGAGGATCATAAAAATACAGGTCAAATTCGAAAATGGTTTGGTTCAATGAATGTTATCTGTTATGCCCCTTTTTGACTGGTGTCTGTCTTTTTGGAACTTCATTTAGTGTGTACAATTTTACCCTCTCTGTTAAACTTTGCACCAACTCCTCAAGGTCTCATGGGAGCATGATTCTCTCAGTCCATATCCCTACTGTTGTGTACCGGTACTCCCTGATAATACGGTCGTTGTCACACCCCATATCGTTTGATCTAGAAGTGCGAAATACTTTCGTCGCATAACTTCGTAGAGTCTGTCGATCTATTCAGCACTTTTGAATTAGCTTCCCGTCTCCATTTGTGGTAAACAAAATGTTTGGCCAAATGAAATTTGTATTGGCCAATTTCGAAAAAAATTGCCCATTGACCAATTTGGCCACTGATAGCGCGAACCCTATGCATACCTGGAGTGATCGTATGGTCATGGTTAAGGTGTATATGTATATATTGGGTGGTTATATGGCCATCGGTGTGGAGAATATGTATACTGGGGTGACTGTATGGGTAATGGTGAGGTGAATATGTATACATTGCGTGACTGTATGGTCATGACTGTGGTGAATATGTATGTATGGTTATGGGTCAGGGCTGGGAGTGTACCTGATGTGCCTACATGGTGACTAATTACTGTATGGTCATGTGTGAGGTGTACGGGTGTACCCAATTGTGGCTGTATGACCATGTGTGAGGTGTTTGTCTATAAAGTAGGTGGCCATATGGCCATTGTTGGTGTGTATATGAAGGCATTGAGTTACTGTTGTCACGGTTGGGTATATATGTATATATCGAGTGGCTATATGGCAATGGGTGTGGTGAATAGGTATACAGGGAGTGACCGTGTGGTCAATGGTGAGGTGAATAGGTATACAAGGAGTGACTATGATCCTGTGTGTGGACCATAGGTATACAGAAAGGTGACCATATGGTCATGGGTCAGTTGCAGGAGTATACCCGGTGTACCTGCATGGTGACTCATGTCTGTATGGTCATGTGTGGGGTGTGCATGTATACCCAAGTTTGGCTATGTGGTCATGGGTGAGGTGTATGTGTATAAAGCATTTAGCTGCATGGCCATTGGTGAGGTGTATATGTATACCTGGAATGATTCAATGATCATGGTTGGGTGTATATGTATATCTTGAGTGGTTATAGGAACATGGTTGTTGCGAATATGTATATATGGATGCCAATAGTGAGGTTAATATATGTATACAAGGAGGGACTGTATTATAGCCCATCACTGTATGATCATGCATGTGGTGAATAGATATATAGTGACTATATAGTCATGGGTCAGGTGTATGAGTATACCTGTTGTGTCTGTATGGTGACTCGGGGCTGTATGGTCATGGTTGGGGTGTACGGATATACCCAATGGTGGCTGCATGGTCATGTGTGAGGTGTTTGTATATAAAGTGAGTGGTTATATGGTCATTTGTCTGGTCTATATATAGAGTAGCACTATGGCCATGGGTGTGTCGCATAGGTGGGCATATGGTGGCTATCGATTTCCACAATAACTCAAGTATATGCTAATCAATAGAGATGTTTATTTGTCAGTTGATTAAGTAACATTTTAATAACCAAGTACTAGTGAGTTACAATTTGATACCTTTTCGGAACAGCATAGAATAATGTATGGGATATATGTGGATTTTTTACAAATCTGATTGCCATTTTGCAAGACATCTTGAGTAATTTTGTCTAAAAAACACCCCCGTGTGACACATTTAAGACAATTCAAAGCGATAAACACCTTTAATACCAAAGATAGTTCAATTTTACTTGAAAAAAATGGTCCAAACCTGAAAAGTTTATTTGCATATCACGTTTGTGAGAGAGAAATCCAATATGTCTGGTAATGTCAGTCGTTACTATTAACCAAGGTGCATCGGCAATGTTAGTATTCAAAGTATAGAAGGATTATAAGTCGATTTTATTCATGAACCACAACTTGTAAGTGATTGCAATGCGCGCTGGGGCAATATATCTACCATTTTCCATAATATGACTGCCATTTTGGCGGTCATTTTGAGTCAAAGTGACCATTTTGGTTCCATTGAGTAGGAATAGTTAGATTTGGGTTATTCAACTTGCAATTTCTAACTGTATGACCCCTCCCCTTAAACCAAAATCAATGTTCGGGAAGTTCATATTGCCAATCCTCCCATTGGATTGGAATTCCCCAACTGCTTTCCCCCATAACTGTCCATATGTTGGAAATTTCCAACCTGACACCCACAGGTTGGATGTTTTCCAACTGATTTCGATTCAACAATTTTAACCAAATGTTGAAAATAGGCAATTTTTTATCTGAAGACAACAGTTGACGCTAAATGCTGGTTGGAAAATAGAACTATCAGAACAATTTCAAATTATTTTTGCTGTGAACTGTCCAAATATTGTTGTGTAAGGCATGGCATTTCTAACTGGTGAAAGTGTTGACTGATGTGGGGTGAGACAACCCAAACCCACTTCGTTCCTTATACTGTATTATAAATGGTGGTGTCACTGCTGTGTCTATAGTAGAACATAGATTATAAAGCCTCACGTTCAATGCTTCTATTACAGATGACTTCGAAGAAATAAAGCAAGATATTTCCAGCTTCCGGTATGAAATGCTCAGTCAATCAAGAGAAAATCAGAGAGAAATTAGTGATGCCGTTAAACTAATACGTGAAATAGCTTATGTGGATGGTTGCAGTCGTCATGACAGTGAGGTATCTCCGAAAACTCCAAAATCTCCGAACGGGTTTTCTTCACTCCGCACATCGTTCAGCGAAGATAGCTTGCAATCGCGCATGCGCTCAGGCAGACCAAACGACGGGGTCGTTTGTGGGTTAGATTCCCATGTGAAGAGTCTTTTGCGTATTCATGCAGAGAGGAAAATAAGTGAATGTGACATGGAGGTGACGCCGGAGGTTGACGAACCACCGGAACACGATGAGGAAGAAGAGCGAAATGAAACAGTAACGGGTTCGAGTGGAATAGAGACAAAAGTGTCAGGGACATTTCATGCAACTGATCAGGAAACTGGGATTGAGAAGCCTGATTATATGTAGACGATAAACGGATGGACATTCTGTAATCATTTATTGAGGTCGGTCACACACAAATCCGGTTCTCTGTATAGTTATACGCCTGTTCTCCTTGTGTGTTTTCTACGCTGCAGAATTCCAAAATAAAATGGAGCGTAATTAAATGAGGTAATGTATTCCGGGGAGATAATTCGTGCACAAAAGACCAAGCTACTTCCGTTTGTTTGTGCTTCGCTTAGAATCTACGTTAGATTGTGTAATCTGTCATCGAAGAAAAGGTGCGAAAACAATATAAGTTTTCGTGACATTAGTTATTGGAACTTAGGTTCTGTGTTATGAGAAACATGTCCCTAAAAATCGCACCTTTACAAACTTTCTATTTGAAGACTGGAAGTAATGTCATTACTTTCTTTTATAGGCGTCACCGCAAGATGTGTGTTGTTGGATGGCGTTAATCGTGCTTACACAATCCAATATTAAAGGCACGCGCGTCGTTCGATGCAGAAATATTCATATTTGTTCAAATCGCCATCAACAGAAGGAATATTAAAATATGCCATATGTTCATATGCCAAACATAATCAGCGCGTAAATCGTATACTGTCGTCAAGACGTACGATGGTGTACGTAAACATGAACCTGCTCGTGTAACAGAAGTTTAGCTTTTTCTGTTTTGCTTCTGTTTACATAACACAACTCAATTATATTGGTTAATCACACACAAATGATATAAACGCTCTTTATTATTTCCATATCAGGAAAACAGTAACAAATAACGCTCTTTATGTTTACCATATCCGGATCTAAACAAAAGTTTACATAAAAAAGGAAAAACATTTGACAATAACATGCTGTTTATGCCATATTTCTGATTGGTATAAGAACAAGGTCACTCTATATTTTACTATTCTTTCTGTTTATTTTAACAGCATACCACCGCCAACGCCGCCCGTATCTTTAAGTATATATAAAAGTAGAATTGGGCATTTATTTGTGCCTCGATATCACTACCGTTGTGTCAACATTAAGTACCCAGGGTTGTAATTTTTGACTAATAAATTATCAATTTGTCCAGTGAACGAATAGAGAGGTAGAGTGGTAATGTCGCAGGAGTTATACTCGACCTTTATCACAGAGTTGACAGTCAAGTTATATTCAATCAATTAACGGATCTCTTTCAGGCAGTTTTTAAAACACCAAAGTGGGTAGAAATCTTGATATTATAGTCAAATAGCACATGCAGGGTATGTGGAGTGGATTTGAGATTATAGATGCATATAATTTATTGCCAAGTCATTAATTAACATGAAACAGGCATAACACATGCAGAACATAATTATATACAGAAGGAATACAGTTGCGTTGCCATCACGCGCATCATCACAACACACGTATGAATGCGTCATCTGTTATATACTGTTATATACCTACAATATTTATAAATATATGAATACATCGCACTGATGTCAGCCCCTCAGTGAGTAGAGTGGAGAATATACGATCTCCATCATTTGTCATAGGAGACACGGGCAGTACGATGTATGTTTGGACATTGTCACATGTGGACATAATTATTGGATTATTCATCTGACAAATACAAATAAGACCAAACTGCTGTCGAACTTATAGGCTGAACATTCATACAAATTGCAATCTAGTAACTACTCACGGTGAGTATTCCATTGTCAAAAACAGCTTAGGTCCTTGAATGCACATTTCAGGAATATGCAAACTGCGCGCGCCCTACGAGTATATTGAAACGAGGTCAATGACGAGTATAGCTCTTGCGACATTACCCATTTACCGAATAGAAAGGACACTTTTCTCATAACGTCACTAGACCCAACACTATGGTTGGACATCTGGTCTACATGGTTGAATGAAGAAATAATAGAACTACTTTGAAATACTTTCTTTTTGTTTTGAAATTCGGCTGCATAAACAAAATTCGCACGGATATGGGACCGAACCGCATTCGAGTGATCATAATGCTGGCAGCAGACGCCCAAACCACACAGTAGTGTCAAGTTTCCGTCAACGTAAACCAGCTAGTGGAATAGGTAGGGATAATACTAGTACGATTGCCTTACCTTTCTATAGCGTACTTTACGCACTGATCCAGTGGCGGGATTTTTCGTCTATTTAAGTTGACTTTATCATACAAATCAGTACAAAATGCTATATGTAGAGAGTGATATCTTTCAGTCATACTGGTATTGTTGTATTACAATCTAACATTTATGTTAAATTAACCACTTATTATGTCATGTAATCAGGGGGGGGGGTGAAAAAAAAATTCCGGCACGTATGCCGGGGTGGGTGGGTGGTCAAAGCCACCAACAAGCAATTTTTTCCGCAACTAAAAAAAACAATTCCTGCTTGTTTTTTAGTGTTTTGGCAATGAGTTGGGCTTCAAACCCACTTTGAATGAGAGAAATAATGTAATTCTAACTGTGAACTGACTGCAGGCAGTTATCGTGTTGTATTTTGTTGCAAATTTTGAAATCCAAGATGGCCGCTGGCAGCCATGTTTTTTTGGCCGAATGACCTCAAAATGACTCATTCCTATTTACATGTCCATGTTAACATCCATGATAAATAGTATGCACAGAAATTCATATACAGATGTTTACAGTGAATTTCCCCCCGCAAATCTCTGTTTTAGTGTTAAAAGGGGGGTGGGTGTAAAAAAAATGGTCGGAAAAACTGCCGAAAACGGAAAAAAATTTGGCGGTGGGGGTGGGTGGGTACAAAAAATGATCGAACGGGAACAAAATATATACGTGCCTGAAAAAAAATTCCGACACCCCCCCCCCCCCCCCCGATGTAATTAGGAATATCTCAAGTTTAATATGTGTGTGTTATGCTCAAAGAAGACCCGAACTGTTACGAAGTCGTGATGTCGAATCAGATTACATACATTTGAAATCATGTAAACATTGTCTATATTTTTACATTACATTACTACTTAGAGTTGACAAATCTTGTGGAGTTCAGAACGAATATGTTTTCTATGGAACAAACATTTCATAATTGCGACATTTTATTACCGTCATTTGGTTATTTTAAATTAGCGGTACTTTACGCTTAACCCTTTCAGTGCCAAGTCCGATTTTTGTATCAACCCATATTTCCTTGATGATTTTTCTAATTTATTGATTATAATAATGTGATACATTGATGGAAAGAGCTCTTAGAGCTTTTACGCCAATTGTAAATAGTTACTGCTCGATTCGGGACGCATCTATCGCGATAAACTAACGAAAACGATTTCGCCATCGAGACTCGAGAGTCACTGCATTTAATTCATATACAAGAATGACGATGTGTGTTAACAATTTGGATATGCTATATTTGTAAAAATTACTACTTTGAACAAGAATATTCTCCATTTCTATTTGATCACCATACCGGAGTGTTTCACATCACTTTAAAGTCCGCTATAGAAGACTAAGGCAACCGTTATTCGACGTAATCCAGTATCAACCCTACCGATTTCACTAGCGGGTTTACGTCGACGGAAACGTGACGGGTATACGTCCCTGTTCTTTTATTATTGTAACACGAGCATTCCCATCAATCATGGAATACACTAAGGCCAAAGAAAACATTGTGTGGTGTCCACACAGACCCAATTTTAGACCACCGTGGTTTTAAATAAATGTTTTGTACCCAACTGTTTCTAAAAACTGTTCAATGTCTCAGAATGGGTTCTCTATTCCGAATGTTCTCTATTACGAAGATTAGTTATTCCGAAATTATCAGCAGGGTTTTTTATTCCGACGGTCCTTTATTCCGAAAATATTCTATTATGAAGGTTCTTTATTTCCAAAAATACATAAAATTCTATATGTGTCGCCCCCCCCCCCCAATCGAATGAATTGGAATATACTATTACCACAGAATATTTATACACCCCAAAGTGAGACATATTCTAATTTCCAAATTGTTACAGATGTCGGTTATAAATATATAAGTAACATGATTAAGTGTATATGCTTATCGTGTTTTGTGGAAACATGTTAAACATGGTGACTGAAACAAAATTATGGATAAACTCCGGGCAAACTAGCATGCGAAAGAAACGCCAAAGTATAATAACAAATACAATGGCACAATTCATATCTCGCATGTGGGTTCGACGCCCGTTGATTCATCGGTATTCTATAATGCAGTAAGTGATTTGAGTCACAATACTGGTTAAGAGCGATAACGCCGCCGTTGTATATACTATAGTCTTCTTTTCCAAGAACCTCCACTTTCTACTCAGTCTCGTGCTCGTTCGCCAGAGTCTACTGCATCGTCATTACTTGCCAAGTGTGCATGCAGGTCTATTAGATGTCTCACACACACAAAACAAAACACAAGTTCCCTTTCAATACTTTCGGAATAAAGAACCTTCTGAATAAAGGCCCGATCCCTTCTCAATCAAAGCATTGCTTTTACCATAGTATATACAAAGACAATCAAAATTAATCGTAGCTCAATCGTGCTGATAAAATATATGACATTAAACGGAAATAAGAAAATATCGAAATAAATATATATACCTTTATTTCCTCCAATTTCGGAGATCAGTAATAACATAATTACAGGTTAAATGTATATATATATATATATACATACATTGTTTGACAAACGAGAATTGACATGAAAAGCACATGTATACACTTTTTAACAAATGGATCCAACACAAACAGAACACATATGCAGTCTCGCAGACTAAACATCCACATGCAGTCACAAACAACACGGGCGCACATGCAGAAAGGCCCTAACTTACATACTTAAATACACATATGTATACATATATACGCATATACATACATACATATACACATACATACACATATACCTACATATATATGTGCATAAATACACACCACACACGTATGCACGCACACGTTTGCATTCACATACATATATACATACATCACATACACATATATACATATATACATACACATATATACTCACACACACGACATACATACATCATTCATTATATGCTAACCTGATCATTCAAACCGACGCTATACGGGTCAACATATATAAATATACACAAACATGTGTTCATGCGGATGTGAAATAGAGCATACCATCACTGAGTTACCGATGTTTTATCGGCGTCCTCATTGATAATATTCATGAATTATTACTATCATCACTGCATGTCAGTAATATTTGAGATTGCGTGGTATAAGCTTTCCACAAACAATACGTACTGCGCTTGTAACCCCAACAAATATTAAATTTCATATCGCATAATAGAAACACGGTTCAAGCTAATCGGCCCTCACCAGCCTATATCATGTTCTGTGACATACTGTTGGGGATATACATGCACTCAGGCTATGCACACATGTAAGACGAGCGTATCGTGTATGGTCGTTTTGTTATTGAACTACCCTGATATCTGAGGAAAATAGTTCTTATTTGATATTCAACGAGGCTTATTTCGATTTGTATGTCCAAAGCAATGTTATCAAAAACTAAATCTTCCAGAAATGAATATTAATACTTAAAGCAATGAATTGGATAAAAGATTTAAAACACTTAAATGGGGACTGTACACTAAATCCTGATATTTATGATTATCTCCTTCGATACTCAACATAATATATGCACCAAATGAATTAATTTGAGCCACAGATTAGTGCAAAATACACCCATGTGCTCAATGAACGATGCAAACAACATGGTAATTATAATGAACATGAATTGATGGCTGGAGTTCATACAGTAAATGAGTGTATTTCGCAATCATTCATGGCTCAAATTCATTCATTCTGCTGAGTATAAAAGGAGATGGTCCCAAAATGGCCGGATTTAGTGTAAAGTACCCCTTTAACTAGTGTAACCATTGGTTTTCTACGAAACGATATTATTTGAGCAATTTTGAGTTCTTTTTTCGAAGTAGCACATTCCAAAAAAGAATACACTTGATAGCGACGCATGGCCTATGCAGTGGGTACATGTGAACAGTTTGGAATATATGTAACTATCATCAATAATTGCATTATTATTAGTACAAAATAGAACAAGTCAATATATTTTCACATGTTCTTCTTGGTACTGATTGATTTACGGACTTGTATTATTTCTCACATCTACCAGTTACGAAAGCATGACGTCACTTTGAATTATAAACGGGCGAGTGTACTAGATAAAACATCAGCTTTCAGTTTGTTGTAACTTCCATGAGAATGCCTCTGTGGCTCGGTGTGATTTAGTTGCTCCAAGTTGTTTTCATACGACCTCTTCAAATGATATCCCTTTGAAATGCAGCATGCAGTACCCACAGGCCCCTGTGAAAAAAGCAGATATACCAATATATACTATACCAGTGATAAGGTTCACAAGTCCGATTTTGGGAAAAACACACCATCTATCATATTGCTCATAGATTCTCAAGATCGTTCAATTCAGTCACAATTTATTTCAGTGTACCTTATTGGGCGTGAAATTTCCGTTCTTCTGATGTTTAGTTCCATAATATCAAACGAAGGGAAGTCGAGACATCGTACGGAAAACTTACAATATATACTGGAAATTGGGAGAAAAACGTGTCGTCAGTCTCCCTGTCCACCTAATATATTTAATAATTCCAGAAAGTTGTCAACTCAGCAAACATATGCCCCAGTGTATGTTATAGGGCATAACATTTTCTTTCGTTTGATATATAACGTGACGAAGTCGACATATCGTACGGGGAATTCGCAAGTTCGGCCATTGTGATCGTAGAAATTGAATTGGTATCCATGTATAATCACTACTTACTGGAAAAATGACGATCCCTTTTCGTCGGTAGGTTTTGCTAGTTTTTCGATGTGATATCTCGACCTCCCTTCGTTTGATACTATCGAATTATACATCAAAAGTAAAGAAATTTCATGGCCAATAAGACATAAAGAAATATCATGTGACTGAGAATTTTTTTTTTGAGAATCTATGAGGAATATTATAGATGGTGTGCTTTTTTCCCAAAATCGGACTTGTGAACCTTGAAACTGTTATAGTACATGTATATATTGGTATATCTGGTAGTTATCCACATGGGCCTGTGGCAGTATATACCTATCATTCAGAATAGATTAGAGGAGGAATGCATGACATCGGTATATTTGCCCTACATGATGAAATATACATTTCATCGCGTAAATGTGTAAAAGTGATAATTCCAATCCTATATAATATGTGACGTCACATAATCACATAGATTTAACATGTAGGTCATTTTATTGGTAAATTCGAAACGTCACCATTGAATATATTTCGAATGTAATCGTCATGTATCTTGGATTATTCCCCTTGGAACGTTTCACCACACTCAAAATTACCACGCACGACTATGTTCCTGTACGTGTAGTCGCATTTATCACGTTGATCAGTTGTTTGTTGTTGCCGACAGAAACACATATTACAAGGCACGCATAGGAGAAATTATCTAGTAGACACATTGCCTTTCGATTGATATGAGGTCAGTTTCAAACGTGTATCCTTTATAGTCTAGGCACCACAGGAGGCGATGTGTCCCCCTCACATAATTTATAGACCACAATTTTCTTTTGATGCTGAAATTTTACCATTTGAGAATCATCCGGATGTTGCTGACCCCTAACGGGACGCAAAATAAAATTATTTTGACTTTTCCAATGGTACCCACCCGACAATTTTACATTTTTAGATGAAACCACACCATTTCTTACTCAATGTAGAAAACATAATATGTTAACACATAAAGGCAAACCTGGTGTTTTTTTCCGTTTGGCCGATGGTCATTCTGTCATACTAACATTCATTTTCGCCAGATTCGGTCAGTTGTGGTCCATACATTCGGTAAGGGGGGCACATCACGTCCTCTGGTGGTGCCAAAGATGTCCAATATGCCAGTTTATAAAATAAGTATGATGGGGAATATAAAACTGGTATGGGTCTTATTGCATATATTGTATCATCTGATTACAACTAAGCTTCAGCGTTTAACGTGCCCTAATGATATCTTGTGCCAGGCGATCGTGGAGCATCTATGACAGATCGATATTGTTTCGTTTTTCTTGCATCCCCGGAACAAAACATACACTGAGAAGAGAAAACATTTGACTAACCCACACCTTTCTGCAAGTTAATATGACTAATTATGGCGTTATTCATAGTGGCACGAAGAATAAATCTGATTGCAACCCTGCCTTAAATTATGCTTAATATTCATTGCTAACTGTTCAATATCCATTGCATCGCAATTCCATTAGATCTATACTTGAACGAGTGCGACCGGGGGGGGGGGGGGGGTACAATGGCACATGTATCAGAACTTCATTCCCACATTAAAGGCTAGATTATTTGGATGAATCGGGAAAATGAGCTTCTTAAAACAGGCCCATACCACAAACTAGTGTTATACCTCTCAACATATCAGCATTGAAATCAATTCGGTCTCTGGTGCGGGACAATATATCTTCTGGTTCAGTATTGGAATTATTTACACAAATTATTCACCAAATTATATTTTCACCTAGCCAGTGACTCAGAAATGTTAATCACTATGACTCATTCATGGTCATGTTGACTAACACATTTGTAGTATAATGACCTAATCGATCGTTTTGACTAACCATCTCCTTGTTGTTATGACTAACATCACCCTACTCATTATGACTAATTTTCTGGCTTAGTCATATTCACTAAGATACGTTTGTCATCCTGGGGAAAAACCGGTTAACTAATCTAAGTCATATTAACTAACAATTTTTCATCAGTGTACCAGGTTCCGTACACACCGAAAGACATAATATAATACATTTCTATAGCACGTTGCCCAGTAAGGACCATTCAATCGAACATGACATGCCGACCATTTGCATTTATAAATTATACAATACAGTAATGTCCTAAATAATCGACTCCTTAACGACAGCAGATTTATGTGTAATTTTTCAGGATTTAGTCGGAAATATGGTTTGTTGCCATTTATTGGAAAGCTCTCAGTGATAGCTGTGGTTAAGGAGTCGATTATTTAGGGCATTACTGTATGTCATGCCAGACACTACCCGTTTCAGGCAACCATTCTACCGTGTCCGTGCATGTTCCAAATGCACCTCTCTATCAAACGCGAACGGAACTTGTAAGTCAATAGAAACCTTGCGAATAATGAACGACGACGATAATTATTACGAATAGGGTACTACGTCACTAGAATTTGTGTTCTTTCTATTCGCTGTCGTTTTCCCCTATTCGTTGTTATGGTTACGGTTTCGGATTTTCAACAATGCTCATAAATATGTCATGTCGTAATAAGTTCGCGATCGTTTCTCAGCTCCTCCAGTGTTTAATTTCTTGAGCCACCACCTTAGCCACTTGTGAATGTTTTTGAGCAACTTTTCATTTATTTGAGCCACATTTTTTCAACCCATATTGTTTGGAGCCACTTTGATTTAAACAGATTCAAAGATCAACACAAGCTAATTAGCTCAAATATTTATTCTAATATTATATAATAGTAACAGGTTTTGGTAGGTAAAACAACACAAATTTTAACAACAATATTAATAATCAAGAGCCACACACCCAAATTCTTTGAGCCACTTTCTTTAGCCACTAGCACATTTTGTTGAGCCACTTTTGTTTTTCTTTCGCAATTGGCGAAATTTGCTCACGGTAACGTGAACATTGAGCTCCTCAATGTTGGAGATGGTTCTGATATTAGGTCCTTAAGTTGTGAGAGCCACGTGGCCTTAATCTTTACCTATTAGTAGTGATCAAATCGTT
Source organism: Siphonodentalium dalli (assembly GCA_032622095.1). Taxonomy (NCBI): domain Eukaryota; kingdom Metazoa; phylum Mollusca; class Scaphopoda; order Gadilida; family Siphonodentaliidae; genus Siphonodentalium; species Siphonodentalium dalli. The sequence continues at coordinate 111,775,377 of CP136062.1, read as the reverse complement.
CTTCGTAGTGAAACACGAGAATCATACCAAACACAAAGCGCTAAGCTATGACCTGATAACATAATTACTGCGAGTGTCTCACAAACGAAATCGTTGTCGTCAATTGTGCGAAATTTTTGGACCGTCCGAGCAATTTACGACCATAAATAGCTATTCGTAATAATTATCGTTCATTGTGCAAAAGGTGTCTACTCACTGAAATCGAACCACGAAATTAGTGACGTTTTCGTCAAATGTTATACTTGATATTAGCCGTTTGTCCGGGGACAGGTAGTTCGCAACCTGCCAAATAACACTTGTGCTCAATAAGGTAGTGTGTCAACTTGAATAGCATTTGTTTTTGTAATCTTCCACTTGTTCTATACATGTATATACAAGTCCACGTGCCTATTTTCTTATGTACCTTGCTACTTTTCCACGTTTGCCTGTTGTTGCGAACAATTTGCTATTGAATGTACCGTTTGTCTTTCTGATAAATGTATATTTTCCTGTTATGAAGTTGTTATGTATAATGTTGAAGTTGTGGTTAAAATAAAGTATATATATACCTCTCAATATGGTTCCATAATATACTGTAAATAAACTGAAGATGCCCAGTCCGATTAGAGGTCCCGTGTGATCTAGCTACAACGCCAGTCAGAAGAAGCGGTATATTGAGGCGCGCCTTTATTGCGATATTGAGCGCGCTTAATTTCGAAAAAAGGCGCGATTATAGCGCAAATCTGTCGCGCTTATTATTGAGCGCAAAATATTGCGATATTAAGCGCGCAAAATTTCATACAGACCCAGGGGGGGGGGGTCGCGGATTTTTTTTACATATATAGGGCGAAAAAAATGTTTTTGCCCCACTCGGGGACCCACCACCCCTCTATCTGCAATTTTTTTCTTTTTTTTCCGCCCAATTTTTGGGACCCACCCCCAAAATCTTACAAAAAACATAAAATATAAACCAAATCATAGCCTAGCAAAGAATTGTTCCGTTTCTTATTATTTAATACTATTCCCAGCATTTTAATAAACCTCTAAACTGCTCTAAAGGGAGATAATTCTATTAGTATAAAATGTGGAAATGCTGAATGCATGCACTTAAAAACATTGGGCATTATGCCATAAAACATTATAATTATGAGGTAATACATGTCCTGATATGCTCAATAACTCCATATTCTTTTATATAACAATAGTATAAGATGTTTTTGAGCCAAGGCCCAATAGTAATAATGTAGTAATAGGGGTAGAACAAATTTCATCTCCCCTATTTCTGTGATATATATTTATATCTGCATGACATGGGTATGATGGGACCCAAGGAAAGTCACACTCACAGCAGCTCACAGTCTAAATACATGTATGTATGTCATGTTGGTGTGCAGCTTGACATATACCAATATTAGTGAAGAATTGGTAGTATTATTAACTTATTATCAGAGTATAAAGTTTAGTTTAAAGCCAGCGGAGATATCCAAGCCACGGTCACCTTGTACAAACCGTCCGTATACATCGTATACATGTGGGTGCACCCTGTGCAATGTGGTTTACTGGACGTATCACATGGAAACCCATTATAAGAACAAGCATCCTGGATCAGACTGTCCAGTTGAGATATGTGACTCTGAGAAAGTTCGCATGAAGAGAGTTTCATAGATTACCTGTGCAGTTTGATCCTTGTTAGTATATGAGTGATTTATAATTAGTTTCAAGAACAAAGTTCATATTAGTCATGTTTATATTTTAGCTTTATGTTGCATATGGAATAAGTTGAGACTTTAATACCAAAAGCTACTTCTATAGTTACATTGCTCTATCCTGCTATATCCTAAATTGAATATCAAAGCAACCAATAATGAACAAGCAACTAATAATTACAATACCATATGTATTGGCAGTCAAATAACTGGAACTCCAGATATACTACCTTACTACATGTACAGTACGTAACTGCTTAGACTTGTGAAAAATAATTGTGGTTGAATTAATATCACAAAAGGCTAAGCTTTCATATTGTTATCCAAATAGTATGAACTTTTAGTATGAGTTATTTTGTTTTATAGTTTTAAACCAGTGGAATATAGTGGAATTGATATTTTTGTTTGTATCATCAAGTTTATCTTGATAACAAATAATATCCGTTATGTGGATTAAGAACAGAAGATGGTAATCATTTCATAATTATGCTTATATGCAAGCATTGTCGACTGATCGTGTCTGAGCATATAATTATGTTATAACAGTAAACAAATTTGTCAAAAGTAATTGCAAAATTCATCACAGAATTCATCAATATAAACTCAGCTTTATATTTTGTTCAAACCCTTAAAGGGATACACATGTGTATATATAGCTATAACATACACTTTGACATCCAATTGAAAGGCTATCTTGGATATGCATATTATAAATGTTTGTTCTTGTGTTTTAAAGTTTGTTATATGATTTGTTTATATATATAATATATCTTTCATCCGTCGAAATCTGGTACATTAATTTTGACATACATCAGCATACATACACCCCTAAATGGTAGTTAGTTCTGGTTAGTATGTTTTAAATAGCCTAGTGTGTCATATGGTTGATATTAACAGATTACATGAGCACAAACAGTGATTTTAAGTGGAGGACATTTTTTTTATTTTTGGTAATTTACGCATTTTTTCCGGGTCCAAATGACCCACCCACCCCCGCCCTATATATGGAATTTTTGTGCGCGACCCCCCCCCCCCCTGACAGACCCGATAGTGTTATATTTATGTTAGATATAATTACTGTGCATATATTGTACATATAGTGTACCTCCGCCAAAAACCGCCATAAACAGAAAGAATAGTAAAATATAGACAGACTTTGTTCTTATACCAATCAAAATATGGTATAAACAGTATGTTATTGTCAATTTTTGTTCCTTTGCTATTAAACAAAAGCAAAGAACGTTACGTTACCTGGCTTTTGTTTAGATCCGGATATGGTAAACATAAAGAGCGTTATTTGTTACTGTTTTCCTGATATGGAAATAATAAAGAGCGTTTATATCATTTGTGTGTGATTAACCAATATAATTGCGCTGTGTTATGTTAACAGAAGCACAACTCCTGTAACACGAGCAGGCTCTTGTTTACGTACACCATCGTACGTCTTGACGACAATATATTATTTACGCGCTGATTATATTTGGCATATGAACAAAACTATATATGTTTTAATATTTCTTCTGTTGATGGCGATTTGAACACATATGAATATTTCTGCAAAGAACGCCGCCCGTGCCTTTAAGGTGATAAAACAGACAGACAAATAAAAGTGCAAAAGGATCCCTATCTATTAGATTAGTTTGTTGACCTTATTATCTGAACATTTCCTATGGGATAACTACTCATCGTTGAAGCTATAGAATATAGAAAGGGTTAACAGCATGTGTCCCAACCAAGAAAACACATTCGTCACCAACAGTTAGTGGTAAAGGGTGGTCAAAGTAATAACTGGATTGTTAGTTTTAGTAATATGCTAGTGAATATGGTGTGATACCTCCATGTTACGAGATATCCACTGCTGATAAAAGTGCTTCGAAACGGGAGTTTGACAAATGTGTGAAACATAAAAACGCTCTTTAAAACACTTCTTCAAATATTTCCGGTATTTCGTCAAAAACACTTCTTAAAATATCTCCGTTATTTAGTTAATAAAAATATTTTCTTATTTTAGGATCACATATCAAAATGAGAGGATATGGTGATCCCCTTTTCATGGGATCACCATATCCTCTCATTTTGATATATGATCATGCCTTCATTGAGCCACGAGTGACTCCTGAGACGAGGATAACATATTATATGATACCCTATCCTACGGAGGATTACATATTGTTTGATATCTACACCCGTGCGCATGGCTTGACTATACGGTACATGCAGATTGTATACCCCCATTGTCCATATCTTAAAATCAATAGAGACGTTATCACGCCAGGCGTATAATATATGCATGTAGTAAAATAAGTGAATCAATTCAATTTGAGCTGCTAATTGGTGATGACAAAATACAAATCATAATCACCGTGGCTAAACCGTACAAACATTAAATCAGAAGTTGCTTTCGCCAAGACGAAATATTCTATGTTTAGACCGTAACTGCGACAGATATATCACAACAACACCACAAAAACCAGGTTTCAGGCGGATACAGGGTTTCACCACAGCTATAAACGTGAGTATATATTGTACATACATATTTGCCGATCGTAAGCAGGCTCCATTTGAGCGAAAGGCTCTTTTTAATGGATAAAAACGGCCTTTGATCACTTCAGAAATTAATTCCCTCTTCAAATGTCATTTTAACACATATCCAGCATATGTCGGAAATCCCACTATATTACAACTGGAAGGCCGTTATGTGTGCAACATATATTGAAATGCCCTTGGCTAAAGTGTATTCACAATTTGAAAGTAGAAGACAATTTATTTTGACAGACCACTCGTCTGTCTCTGTGCGCCTAGTTGTGTACGACGACAATCACCAGTTGCGACGTTGTACAGGAATCGCACAGCAATGATATGTTCATTTTTAACCATTTAAACATAACCATGTCGTCGAAATGTCAGGCCATTGAACTCATAGACTCTGTCTGAATCAAACAAGGTATTCCTATTAACATTTGGCGACTTTTATTCGTATGTAACAAAACTCTATTTGGGGGTGGGGGCAATATTTATATTCTGTGATGAAATTGTGCATACGTGGGAATTTACTAACAAAATCTACACGTTTTATGTTCACCATCGCCTTATATTTGCGGTGATGTGACGAAGGGGTCGTGACTGCGAGTGCCTCCATGGGTATCACTACATGTATATCGACTGACCAGTCCCGAGAAGTCCAACAAGTGCTAGCTTCGAGTTGCACCTCTTGGGTTGGAATTTTGCGACAGAGACTCACAAACGATTGGAGAAAACACCACCCTGCCCATTGGTAGTTCGATTTAGATTCATATATATTGACACCACAAAACAATTGGGAGGTAGATAGTGCTGCCACACACAAAGTCCCTGGATACAGAACTATTTAATTATGCCCATATTTCAGACAAAACATGGCCCACCGGTGATTTTGATATATTTTAAAACTAATTTCTTTGTCCCAAACATTTTCTGGAATTTGTACTCGAAATTCTACATTACCCTACAACATTTCCAACAAAACTAATATTGTTTACAAAATAGCAAATTAAAGGCTTAGCATGGTTAATCGTACTAGACACCTCAAAAAAGTAAGCCCCCCCCCCGCTCAAATAATACCCTATATATCATGTGTTATTCGTCCGATTTACCCATCAATACACGTTTCCGTTAAGGGTCAAAATTGAAAATGTGATTTTTGAAAATGGTAAATTTTCCAATGAAGCTACAATAAGATAATCGGGATAATTAATAACCGCAAAGTATACTGCATTTTCCATATTCCAATTAGTTCAAAATTTCAACACGATCAGATGAATAACACAGGAGATATAGGGTATTATATGAGGGGGGCTTACTTTTTTATGGGGCGCCGTTCCTCTATTTATCCCCAATTCAATTCAATTCGTTTAATCTTTTTGACCCATAATACATAGGTATTAAGATAACATATAATACATTTTATGTACATGACTTACATAATAGAAATACAAATGATATACATTATAATATATGAAAAGTATTTACAATATAAATAATATACCTGTTTGCCATAGGTGCTGTCTGCTGACGCTATATACTATGGTGTCATATATGACTGATCCACACAAAGTGCATAGACACCCTCAATTATATTACCAGCGAGGTAATATAATTAAGAGTATGTATCCACTCTGGTTTAGTCGCTTGCACATGTTATTTCGTGTTAGGTTCGTAGGAATACTGTGTCATTTACTATCTTTTTCGGTATCTACCCAAGCTTATCTGAATTTATAAGTTTACGATTGATTATTTTAATAAAGTCGCACAATTTCCGTATGTCTGTTGAATTGTTCTGGTTAAGTATTTCACTCATTGTGATAGTATTTTGTTTTTTGTTAGTAAATTTTGATAGTAATCGCTGTCTTTCGGGTGATAGTCTCTCGCATTCAAGAAGATAATGAAATTCATCTCCAATCTTTCTGGAGTTACAGAGTGGACATAGTCGGTTAGTTTGTTCAGGTTTTCGCCAGCGTCCTGTTTCAATAGGTAAATGGTGATTACTGGTTCTAAATTTACATAATGTAATCCGGTTTACTACGTTCAACGTTAGATACCTTTCAAAAGATAAGTCATGTTTAAAAATTTGGTATATCTTACCACGACTGGAGTTGTTCATATCAGTTTCCCAATTATCCGTGAATTGTGAAATTAAACTACACTTTATATACGAAACGAATTGGGCAGTATCCGGTATGCGTTCCATGTGCCATGCATGTAATTGGTTACAATGGTCTAATAAATCATAGATTCGGTGTAACAAAGGGAAATGATTAGCGTTGATATCGAACATAGTCTGTGCTAATTTCAGAAGTATTCTGGGATATCTCACCTCCTCACTGTTCATAATTTTGCACCAATATTTTATTATTCTCGTGTTTATATACACGTCAATTGGTAGTCTCCCACATTCCCCATACAGCATAAAGTTGGGAGTAGATGGCCTCAGGTGAAGAATATGCTTCATAAATTTTCGATGAACTTTTTCAAGAATATCATTGTTACCGAAACCCCAAATCTCGCAACCATATAATAAAATTGGCATAACGTGCAAGTCGAACAAATCAAGTTGGGTTTTGATCGAGAGACAGTGCTTTCGCGAATTGCCAATAACTGAGTACATGGCTTTGGTAGCTTTTTCTGCCAGGGCCTTTTTTGCCGTCGTGAATGATCCAGATTTGCAAAATATTATTCCTAGGTAATTAAATTTGTTTACTGTTTCGATTCTTCTTCCTTTGAACAGAAATTTTGTCTTTTTTGGAAGACTGGTCTTCGAAAAGTTGACAATTTTCGTTTTCTCGATATTCACTGTTAATTTCCATTTATTGCAATATTTTTCAAAGAGGTCCAGTTGTTGTTGTAATACTTTTGGGGTTTCCGCCATGATTGTCGTATCATCGGCGTACATAATCATGAATATTTTCACATAACAGTTGAGTCGATTCTCTATTTCTAGGTCTATTGTTTTTAAGCCCACTACGTCGTTATCAAGTAAATATTCTTGCAAATCGTTCAAGTACAGTGTGAATAGTAGGGGGGATAGGTTCTCACCTTGCCTAACACCAGCATGGCAGGGGAAGTAAATGGATTTACTTCCCTCTGCTTGAACACAGGATTTAATATGATTATACATGTTGGCAATAACCGTAAATATTTTCCCATTGATCCCATATTTCAAAATTTTCATCCAAAGTCCTTGCCTCCACACCATGTCGAATGCCTTTTGGAAGTCAATGAACGCACATAATAATTTCTTGTTTAATTTTCTACTTATTTCAAATAATAAATTTAAAATGAAAATGTTGTCGATAGTCGAATAATTTTTCCTGAAACCGGCCTGATTTTCTGATATAACGTCAAAATCGTCAGTGAATTGTCCCAAACGGTTGGATAAGATCTTAGTAAACAGTTTACCAAAACAACTCAGAAGGGTGATCGGCCTATAATTACTGGGGTCGGTCGGGTCACCCTTGTTTTTGTAAAGAGGTACAATAGTACCTATCACCCAATCTGCCGGTATTATCCCCGTGTTAAATACTATGTTAAACAATTTGCAGTATATGCCGATGAAAACATCTGAAGAGGCTTTGATATAGTCATTGAGAATAAGATCATGGCCGCTTGATTTGTTATTTTTGAGACCCTTAATGGCTTGTCTTATTTCCTCTTCGGTGATCGGTCGGTTCAGGTCGGTATTCGCGTCTACGTTAAATAGTTCAATTATGTCCCGTTCTATTAATGGGTCGTCATCGTGTTTAGTCGCATTGATGTTCTGAAAATAATGTGTCAAATCATCGAGAGTAGCATCAATGCGTTGAGAATTTCCGCCCCTAATTTTCTTCCAGAAATCACGCGGGCTACCGTGTTGTAAAGCTGACATTTCGCGAGTAATCATATCTCTGTGTGCTCTAATTGATTTGTCCATTTCGCTTTTATAAACGCGAGACGCTTGTTTCATATCTCTATCTGAGGTGGAGTCCCGGCTTAATTTTTGAGCACGAGAAGCTCTCCGATAAGACTGTCGTGCAATTCGGCACGCTTCATTGAACCATGGTTTATTTTTACCATTTCTACGGTTATTCGACTGCCTAATTGTCCGTTCAGTGTGTACACCTAAAGTATTTTCTGCCGTTGTTGTCATGACTTTGCTTATGGAGGTGACAATCATATTAATTGCTTCGGGGCACAACTCGTTCGGCTTGAGTGAATTCAATAAGTGGTGTATGCTGGAAATGGCATTATAATCAATATTTTCAACAAATTCTGGTCGTTTAGAAGGGTCCCACTTTTTTACGCGGTTCGTTTTGCTGGCAGACGTCGTGTCATTGTCAGTGGGCCACTTACGTGCATATTCAGAATTGAGCGTTGTTACGAGACCGCAATGTATATCTGATGCTAATGGGCTAAATTGGAGTACTTGGAAGTCCAATATAGCTGGTAGAGCTGTCGCTAAAGATAATGTATAATCAATTACGGTCTTATTTTGACTGGTGAATGCGCCAACGTTTTTGTCTTTACCAGCCCTTCCGTTCAAAATAACAAAACCGTGATGTTGACATAAGTTCAAGAGTGAGATTCCATATTGGTTTCTGTTGTGGTTCTGTCTGGCTATAGGCATATTAGTCATGTGTAAATATATCAATTGTTCTGAAAGTATTTCGTGAAATATATCCGATTCGAACATGTCGTTGTCGGTACCATAATTACTAATATCAGTTTCAAGCGATGTACGTGCGTTGAAATCGCCAGTGATGAATATCTTATCTGTGCGATTCGCTAAATTTAAGAACTCACTTTCTACTTCTGTAAATGCGTCTTTCGATGCGTAGTTACTACTTTCAGGTGGTATATATACTGCACCTATTATTACATGGAATTTACATGAATTTTCTGACCTTTTAATCTCAATCCAATGTACAAACTTGGACGGCGTTTCAATGATTTTCGAAAATCTACAAAGTTCGTCTTTGATGCCAATGGCTATTCCACCTGACCGTATTCGCGAAAGTTTTTGTCTATTTTTCATAAAAAAAGGTATACCCCTTTAAATACAGTTTGTCACAGTCATCGGTTTTTGTTTCCGATAGACATAAGACATGGTATTTAGAACAAAACTCCTGGAAATCCGGATATTCAAGTCTTTTTCGAAGACCACACACATTTAAGGACAAGATTTCGAAATTTCCTTCGTTCTTTTCGGAATTGAGGTCTTGTTCGAATGGATATATCTCAGCTACATCAAGATAATTATTTTTACACAAACATGGCGTATCTGTAATATTAATGTCATCACAATAGTTTTCGTGCAAATATTCATTCATACAATCAATAGTATCGCCCTGATCATAATCAAGTGAGTCATTGTTATGTGATAAAGAACATTTATTTTCATTGGTGTTATCTACTAATTCTCGTGCGTCTTATAAAATATCTGATAGGGGTTTAGTCTCCAGCGTTATAATGTGGTCTTTTTTAACTACACCACGACACTCACAGTCCGCTGTGATATGCTCTAAATTGTCATCAAGCGGAGTTAATTGATAGAGATCGGTGTTAGATGTTGTCCCGTAATTCATTATTCTATCATGAATATTACAGTACTCATAATCAGTTTCTGACTGCCAATCGCATTCCGATTGATCAAGTGAACAGTCTACCGTGGGTGTGTCTCTGTCACTGGGCCATACAGCTTGGGGCACGTGATCAAAACAGTCTACCATGCTTTGTTCATTATGACGCTCGCCCATGCGTTGTTCACAACTACGGTCATAATTAAAGTGGGATTCGGTAATGCATGTAGTCATGTTCAGGAGATCCGCATATACATTATCCCTTATGTTCTCAATCGGAACGTCATTAGGAACAAATACACTTTCTCGAACCTTTCTGCGGACATCCGATAAATCAGTAGATGCATGTGACATAGTAGCACACTTGTATAACGTACTTGAATCAGTTACAAGATCTGGCGCCAAGCTATTACTATATGGGTACTGTACTGTACCATTATGTTCGTAAGATGCGATGTCATTACACACGCTAGGATAGGATGAGTTATCATTGTAATTATCAAAAACAGCATTTGAACTCACTGTGTGACAAGCACTATCAGTTGTATTGAGTGACAATGACATTGATGCATTTACATGCCCATTGTCAATTAACAATTTGCCGTTAACTTTATCGGTGTCGCTTTTTGTACAATTTTGTAATTGTAACTTATATGTGTCATGTCAGCTTAACTGAGTGCCGGTGTCCAGCAAATGAGAATTTGAATAACGTATTACAGTATCTGTGGCTTTTGGCGCTTTGATACAAACTTCGCCCCTAATGACATTCACATTTACTTGTTTGCTACTACTGTACGTACATTTACGCTCAACATCATCATTTTCAACACAACATATATCAGCCAGCTCAATATTGTTACATATACATGTTTCTAAATTAACATTATTTGAAGACATTTCACAAACATTGCCATACATTATCTCCCGTGTTTCTCTCAAAATGTCGTAGGTGCTTAATAAGGGCGATTCAGGTTCGGTAGATTGAGAATCGTCAGAAACATAGGCATGAACAATTGGTGCGGACAACTCACTATCGCGATCGGGATATGCGTCTACTTTGCTTGTCTCAGTCGCCTGACGTTTTGTGAGCGATACTCCTACTCCGACCATGTGAAATCTCGATCCATTGACAAAACCATTATTTGCAGTTCGGGTATTCAACTGGTCACCGTTACTAGCGCGACATGTCGAGTTCGGACTGACAGCGTGATTGCTATTGAGCACGTGATTTCTGTGTACCTGGCCTTCGTTACAACGGGTTGCGGTTGATTGGCTACAGTAACACGCGCAATCATTACGATTCAGCGGACTCAATGGATTACTAGAAGTCAACATTACATTGAGCGATATTGGTACGGTCGCGTGATGTCTGTCTGGCTCGCCGTCAAAACAATGGTTTTCGGGTTGTTTTGGATTGACCGGCGCACGTGATATGTCATGAGCTAACGGTACACTGAGCGAAACTGGTGCGGTCAAGTGATGTTTGTCTAGCTCGCCGTCATAACAATGGTTTTCGGTTTGTTTTGAATTGACCGATGTACTTGATATTTGCTCGCACACTTGGGGAGATTGCACGGCAATGTTTGCAGAGTTACATGTATAACGTGTATATCCGAAGACATTAATGTTCTCATATCTAGTGACAATATCTTGAGAACTGATATTATTACACAATTGATTAACAGTTCATGTATTGACTTTCGGCATTTTTGGTCTGTCATTGGTGGGCGTGGTACTGTCTCTGGCGCGCTTCACTCTGGTATCATCGGTGCATGTGTATTCAGATGCACCAACTAAAGACGATACTAGTCTTGCTCTGCCATCCTCATTGAAGTGCAGTCCCGAATGGTCCTTCGCGTTATAAAGCGATTTCACTCCATTGCCATCTTTGGAACGGAACATTGCATTATCAATGTACTTCAAATAGAATTTCCGCTTACACAGCCTCTCAGTATATTTGTTCACTCGAAGAGCAATCGAATTGTGATCTCTCATCTTAGCACCCAAGCCTTTCCTAGGTGGAATGCTGCACAAATTAACTGTGGCAAACGGAAACGCCTCGTGTACAGCAGAGGCACCATCACTGACGTCCATTTCAATCAGTTCCAGATCCGAATGGTTCTCCACTATATCGTTGCAGATATCTGCTAGTGATTAAGAGATATCTCCAAATGAATTAAGATATATCTGATTGTGATTTAGAGATATCTGCTAGCTGAATTAAGAGATATCTGTAAATTGTGTAGATTTGGAGATATCTCGTATACTAGTGATTTAGAGATATATCCTAATGAATTAAGAAATATCTGCTAGTGATTTAGAGATATCTCCTTATTAATATGAAGATATCTCCTTAGCAATTGGATATATCTCTTAATGAATTGGAGATATGTCCAAATGAATTGGAGACATCTGTAGATAGGGGATAAATAGAGGAACGGCGCCCCATACTGTTTTTGTATGTTTTTATATAAAGCCCAGTGTCTGTCTGTGATGGTGTGCGTGTGATGGTGTGCGTGTGTCTGTCTGCCTGTAACTCTGTCAATATTTTTGACGCGTTTCAAAATATAAGACCCTCATGTCCGATTGCGCCAAAAAAATTGAACATGTCCTTTGGCAGATCTTATAATATATGACACGCACAATTTCAGGACAATCGGTTCACTACGACCTGATATATACATGCAACGAGTTTCCCAAATGTTATCAAGGCGATGTTTTCATATTTGACGGGCAATCTCCTAGTTATAATATAATTCCGCCACCATGAGAAAATGGCGACAACCTTCCTTTAAAACTATTTTCACTGCCATATTCAGAAATCCTTCCAATGGCTGAGGAGGACGAGGCTGTATTAGAGGCCGTCGGAACCATCAGATGTTGCAACAAATGTCCATACAAGACAATATACCAAAGTAACATCAAGAGGCACATGAGAATGCATGCACATACAAATAAAGTCACACCAAGAGCGCCATACCTCGGTGTGGTGTAACAACGAAATCCAAATATGGCATGACTCTACATATCAAAAATCATGACGGAATTTTCTGTTTGAAGTGTAATATATGTGATAAACAGTTCAGTCATTTGTGGAATTACGAGGGACACATGGCTTCTCACAATCCACAGGACAAGCACATGTCCTCCATATTAAATAAGTCTTATACCCCCCCCCCCCGTGTTTTTAAAATACTAAGATGTTTCACATGTCAGTAAACATTTAGTTAAAATAATAAAATAACAGTTCCCATTGCAGGTGCACAACCATAACCCTAATTTTAAACCTATTACCGAAAAATGTAGGAATAAAAGCTCGGACAAAATTATGCATGTTGCGAAAATGTTCTAAATCAAAAAAGGGGAATAACACCACAAAAAAAAGTCGCACAGACATCATAATCGCAGGTGCACAGGTTTCCATGGTACTAAATATCAGTGCCAAGATTAAAAAACATTGACCTAAAAATGTAGGAATTAAAGCTCAGACCAAATTATGCATGTTGCAAAAAAAATTCTAAGTCGGAAAAGGGGGATAACTCCACCAAAAAATATCGGACAGATGTCATAATCGCAGGTGCACAGGTTCCCATGGTATTAAATATCTGTGCCAAGTTAAAACAAAATTGACAAGTGTGGCACCCAATGTAGCTCACAGAAGACGTTGGTTGAGCACACGAGAGGAATGCATGGCGAGCGAAAATATTGCTGTCAGAAGTGTGGGAAATCGTTCCCATGGAGGAGCTCGTTGGCATATCACATGTCATCAAAGCATCGTGATTGACTGGGTTGAAGTTAAAAAAAACTACTAGGTAACACATTTTTTATGCTCGTATACAAGTGTTAAACGTGTTGTTAAGTTTTTGAATATTTTTCTTTTGATAACATGAAGGGACACACAGGCCTGAACTCAATCCGCGCCTTATATTTTCCTCAGACCAGTGTGTCTTTTGGAGTATATATAATCGATTTATTTTGTTTCTTCTTCTTGGTGGTCATTCGATGAAATGTGTTGAGGTTGAATTTGAAATAATATATGAATTTGTACGCATGGTCGATGGATTCAGCATTTGTGCATGGGCGCCCAATGTTATTATTTCTACGAAAAGAATTGTCAGCAGTTTCTCAATTATATTCACCAATGATTCATATGTTATGTTATATGAATCTTCCTAGTTAGAATGTCCGGATTTACTATGTTTTCAAATTTGGTTATAACTGGTTAAAGGAGTAATGTACACTAAATCCGGTCTTTTATGTGACCAACTCTTTTTATACTCAACAGAATATATGCAACAAATGGAGGAATTTGAGGCATGGATTAGTGCAAAATACACTCATATGCTCTATGAACGAGTCAAACATATGGTAATTATAATGAAAATGACCATACTGTCTGTAGCGTTCATAAAGCACATGAGTGTGTTTTGCTCTAATCCATAGCTCAAATTCATTCATTCGTTTGTTGCATATATTGTGTTGAGTATAAAAGGAGTTGGTCCCATGAATGACCGGATTTAGTGTACAGTAGGCCTTTAAGGACATATGGAACTAGTTCTAGTTTTGCCCGTGACCTATTTCGTCGAGTAACCACATGAAAATCTCATTTCTAAAATTACTATGATAAATGATTCCATTAAAACATTCAAATTGTATTAACTATTTCAATCCGAAGTTTATTTCTCTTTCGAAATCGTATAGTGTACCGTGACTCCATAGAGCTTTTCAAACATAATTTTAGTGATTTGGGATGGAATATAACAATCCCACTTCTATGTTGCATGGGTGTACTAATTTATACTACTTCATTTGAGGATTGAAGTATGATGATTGTAAGTTTTCCATTAGGTCATGACGGGCATTGCATGGTAAGTGATTCGTGGTGGATTTGTGACAAACCGTTGTGCTTCGTGACTCAACGGGACACTAACAATCATTCTTCAATACTTCAATCTCGATCTTTTTTATATAGAAATATATGACCACATTGTGTAAAACAACTGGTCAATTATCAAAACAAATTGTGCACTAAGTCTTTGACCCAATCATCATAGCATGTGCATGACAGATAACACTCTGGATAGAATTTACCAGGCCTTTCGGTATTTTAATTCATCTCACAGTTGAACTAACCTCCGAATAATCCTTCTGATGTAAACAATATTTATTTCAAAAAATCAAACATATGACATAAACATAATATACATGTAGAAATATATAGATTTATGAAGAGGATTGGACAACAAGCAAAATGCTTTTTTAAAGTCCTCTCCTCGTGGAATAAATGTTACCTCAAGTGACAAAAATATCACTTGGGGTAAAGCAGACGGGATATATAGATTTGATTGATTGGAATATTATTTAGGATTGAGATACGGTATTACATTGTAATACGGAAGTTAAGGGTGAGAAAGGGAATGAAAGAGAATGAGAGAGAATGAGAGAGAGGGGAGAGTGTGAAAGAGAAAGAGAGAGAGAGAGAGAGAGAGAGAGAGAGAGAGAGAGAGAGAGAGAGGTTTGACACAACATACATTCGATACAAAATAACACAAAAAACATCCGTTCAGTGGGGAAATCACTTGCACGAATGCGTCACGACCACGGAGGAGAAAAAGCTGTTCATGCAAATGGAATGGAAATCTAGCCGCGTCACCTTAAGTGATTATGAATAAACCTTCTGACATTAAACATTGCCAAGTTGATTGAAGTTGCATTATAGTAATCAGTTTTCCAGTTCAATTCTCAGACGTTTATGAGGCAGAATTTTAGCATGATTGCATTGATGTTCTGTCCTTACACCCTTGGCTCCTCTAGCTGGAGCACCGTACGGGTCGATATTTCCGTCCTTTCGCTTTGCGTATTTCCTTTCTGCACGTTCCTTATTGTCGAAGCTATGATCGTTGGGCTTTATATTGTAAACATGTGCCGGGTTTAGATACAGGGTATTACCGTGTCTTCCACATCTGCCAAGGGAATCGAAGAGTTCACCGGATATACTTTAGCCCTGCTTGTATGGATGAAAAAGGGTCTGTCATGTTCCATTCGATAAACGAGAAGCCCGTGGCCGTACTTATTGCACACGGGAGGTAATCGGGTCTTACCACACCCGTTCACGTTGGGTCTAGATCTTGAAATTGCCAAGAGCTCTCACGTTATACGCTCCACTTTTGACCATGGGAAATAATTGCACGCGTCTATCGATGTTCGTTAATAACCCTTCAAACACGATCCATGGGATACCTTTATGTGGGTACCAGGGGGAGGAAAGTCATTGAAGTTAACACCGTGAAGTAGCCATTCACGCAACGCAAGTCTCCTGTTGCAGCGATCTATAACACTCAGTCCTGGGTCGTCTTCGGCTTCATACCATTCTCTCATAAGTTTGCATAGATGAGCTTCCGACTCGAAACCGTTCTCACGCATCTCCATTTCAACATCATGACAAAATGTTGTGCGAGCAAATGCATCACTCTCTCGATCTACAAGGTATTCTATGTGTGCCACATTCAATCTAGTTTGTCCACACCTTGCCACGTGAACCCATGCGTCTCTACTTATGCCCCTCTCGGGTATTCCAGTACTGCAGCATTTGATCCGAGCGTTTGTGTATAGGTGATGAGTGTCAAGTAGGGAGAATAACCATTGGAATCTTCTAGGACAGTTTTCAGGTTTGCAATACCAGTTTATTGCGGGTGTGACATTGTCAATTATCTGAGCGCCACTCATCAAGCTTCGCAGGGTAAATGTGTTCGGCGTACACGGAATTTAATACTATTTTTGGTAGTCCAGACACAACTGTTTTGCAGATTTTTTTCAAACATTTGACACTTGAAATTTTCTTGCTAATTGTTTTGCTCGGGACAGCATCTGATGATTGATCCGGCATTGAAAGTCGATAGACAGATTCCACGAGTACACACTGTAATGAAATTACTGTATATTGTTATGGTCACATATTTATTCAACTAACCTTTCATCAGTTATACATATAAGTTAGTGCTTTATCATGTATATTAGTTTGTTCTAATATTTTATCGGATTTCGACAGCATCAGTTGAAATAACTTTTTTTGTTGCAATTTTTCAAATTCGGCAACTTTACTTCCGGGTACGTTTCTGCTACGTTCGTGAAAAGTTAGTAATAATATTTCATATTCATAAAATAGTAGTTCATTCGCATTCATGCTCTTCGTCAGTTCACAATTCGTATGCATTGATTCATATTTCTGCATTATTTGTTGATAGTATTTTCATCCATTCACAAATTCGCGAAGCATGGCGAGCGTAATAATACGTATCATTCTTTCAGTGAGCAAGGAACCTTATTCAAATACCTGCATTCATAACAAATATCATATTTGTTTTACTGTTCATACATTTGATCTAATTTATTCAAATAATTACATCTATTATGAAATCATTTCTATATTTCATTCATCCATATAGGGAACTATTTATTTGGTCCCGGTCGCCGTAATATTACGTACCGACTGTGCGGCGGCCAAAGTAAATTCCAGTGCAATTTTTGAAGTGAGACATCGGGCAAACTCGATGAGCGTTTTAAAGTGGCACAGCCTATCTTCAAGTTGATCATACCATCAGAAACTTGAAGATAAACGACGCTCCACACGCTCCCTCTGAGCTCCGCATGACGTCTCATTCCAATATTCATAATATATAATCAAACTTCATAAACACGTTTCACTTTTGCTCCGTTTGAGCTCTTTCCAAATTGTAACTTTTCAATGTCATAACGGAGCGTTTTCTTACGCATCGTGTTCTTAGTTATTAAGAGAGCTCCTCATAATACTTTATATAATTTTAATTATAGTTATGTAAACTTTGTAAGCAAGGTTTTCGATAGCTAACTAGCTGGCTGATTTCACTAGAACCCCAAATTCTAGTGATTTCATTGGACAGTTAGCTGTATAAATTCAGCGTTCTCTTGGTACTCAGGTACTTCTGCTTGGATTACACAAAATAAGAAATAGAAATCTCTCCATATACCTGGGAACACTAGTGGATCATTAGAAATCATAGCAACATATAGGGTACTGTTAACTATGGATTTTAGGGTTACTATTTAGTGACCTGGTTATTTGATTGAAACTGATTAATTTGCTAGCACTGAGCGCTGCGTACATTCCATGAATCAAATCATCCATAAATTGTCTATGTGAAATTAAGTTGTTCAACTGTTATTTTTGAGCGTGGAAATCATGTCCACCAATTGAATAAATCATCAATTGAGAATTAAGTCTTGTCATTATATCAATATATGTCACCTGGATAGAGCAACCTAGCTACAGCACATCCAACCATAATTATCGGCCAAACCCTTACAAATGGTGTCAGAAATGGGGATTTTACTATATTAGTAAATCAAACGAATCCAGAGGAGCAAATTGAAAAATAATACTTTTACTATATTAAAGTTACATGACTGGATTGTGAAAAAAAAAATTGGCTATTTTTTACGTGGAAATTAGGATCATCCTAATTCAGAAATTGGACAAATTTACTGGTATAATTGAATACAACTGAAATGGCTGATTCTCCAGACCAGGAAGTTTCATTTGGTTGGGGCGATCAGATAGCACAGGATGAAAAACATGACCAATCATTGGACAGCACATTACCCGTGTCCCAGGTATATGGCGACATAATGCTACCATACCATGGAGATATCCAACATACTACCAGTACCGGTACATGTATTGGAACCAGAGGAATTGAAAATACTGGCATATATTCTACAGCTACTAACATTTCACACCGGGCTGACACATTGCCATCAGACAGAAGGATGCCAATGTCATAGGCAGCCTCATACCAATTACCTACTTTAAGTAGGGATATTTGGGGAAATTCGTGGATCACAGGGGGATATTTACACAGACAGGAGTCAACACCAGTAGTCAGACAAAAAGAGCGATATACTGAAATAAATAATGACTTGAGTCATACCGGGAGATACCACAGAAGTGAACCAAATGAGACCCCATTACCCATAATACACCGGGAGTTTATAGCTTGGGGACCAAATAATGTAAATAGTGGGCCAATATCACATGGGACAGAACCAAATGTACCAAATACCAGGATGTCGGTGCCAATGAGCTATTCCGACAGACATTCTGTGGGCTACAGGCCACCCCCTATTCCAAGGCCCGAAACATTTGATGTGTCTGGTGACTGGAGGGAATTTATCCTGTTATTTGAGGATTGCGCTAAACTAGGTCGCTGGGATTAACAAGATAACGCCCTTACGCTAGCCACCAGTCTTCGTGGTGCAGCTAGAATGTACTATGGCCAGATGCCCATTGATTACAGGCAAAATCATTACCTTTTAGGGAACAAGTTGGGTGAACGATTTGGTAATGCCTATCAAAACACCAGTTGGTTGGCCAACTTAGAAGGCTTCTCGCGAGTAGAGCATATAGTGATTTTATTGCAGAGGCCCAAGAAGCTTTTGCGCTAAACCAACTTAACAAATCTGTAACTTCAGATGTAAAATATGAATGTACGGGAAATGGATGTCGCTCAGTGCTAGATGTGGTACCTATAGTAGAACACAGTGAAGCTATATTTGGTGATCAAAATATGAAGAGACCAATGGCAAGAATGATCACTAAACCGGATTCAAATGAGAGTAAAAATACTGATGATTAGTTAAAGACACGTGCGGCCTTAATTGTCGAAATTATTCATATTTGTTCCAAACACCGTAAACAGAAAAACATTAAAACGCATACAGTTCCGTTCATATGTACCATGACCATCGCGTAAACAGCATGTTACAATAAAGACCTACTATATTTTACCTAAGCAGGAGCCTGATTGTGTTACAGAAGACAGCACAATGCTACTGGCTAAGCACACACAAATGGCATAAACGCTCTTTATTAATTCCATATAAGGTATTCACCAACAAAGAACGCTCTTTATGTTTACCATCATAATATAAACAAACATCATAAAAGTTACTTTTTATGCTTTTGTTTACATAACAATGGTCAAACATATGACCATAACATACTGTTTATGCGATATTTATTATTTTTATACGGACAAAGTCTATCTACATTTTTATGTTCTTTCTGTTTGTGGCGGTTTTTGACGGGTGGAGATATTTTCACAGGATACCCACCGCCAAGGCCAACCGTGTCTTTAAATTTTTTTTATCAATCTTACAGCACAGAGATGGGTTCAGAAGGCCAAATATAGTCTGAACCAGTTTAACCCACAATCCAATACCAGGCCAGATGAAAACAATGGCTGTTTTATCTGTTCTTCGCCAAACCACAGGTACCGAGCCTGTCCAAATAGAAACAAAGATAAAATTTAGGTTTGACAATAAATCATTCAGTTATGGTCAAACGCAATCAAATGGCAATAATAAACAACAGGGAAATGCCAGACCAATGAGCCAATAGGTCCAAGCTTGTTGGAAGTGGAATCTGGGCTTGTCAAAACAAATCAAGGGAAGAGAATAAGACACATAAATGATACTGATAATGGATTCTATATTAAAGGCATTGTTAATGGTGAAATATTTGAGCTGCTGATAGATAGTGATGCAACAACATCTATTATTTCCCATCAACGAGTAAAATACCTACAAATGCGTCCAACTAGGGACATAATCCATAATGTAAATGGGGAAGCCATTAAATTACATGGAATAGTTTCAATTGAGATAGATTTCGGTCATGAATGTTATACATAGGAAGTGATAGTCTGTGAAATCACACCTGATGGCATATTAGGACAAGATTTCCTAATTAAACATGTAAGTAAGATAGATTACGAATCTCGTAGTCTGCATATAGGCAGTCATAAATTACTGTGCCTCATAGGGAGTTCAGTACCCATGGCGTGTCGAGTGGAAGTACGATACAAAAGGGTCATTACCTGCTCGTACAGTTCGCAGTATACCGATATGTATACCGGAAGCTGGCCAGCTCCCGATAGATGGCTACATTGAAGATACAGTCATGACCAAAAGGAATGTACATATTATGCTAGGGTTGATTGAGACAAAGTCACCAGATAAATATATATTCAAGTTATAAACATGGATGACAAAGCAGTACAGTTGTGTCCAAAAACAGTGATAGCTAAGTGCGGACCTGTGAATCATATTCATATATTCACAAGGGGTGACGCACATCGAGTTGCAAGGATGTCTAGTCACCACAAAGGGAAATGACTTGCCAAGCCACTTATTGGAAATGTTTCAGAAGGGCTCTGAGAATCTTACACAGGACGGACAAATAAAATTTCGAAAGCTATTGCATGATTACATACCAAGATGTATTCTCTAAATCTGCAGAGGACTTGTGGCGCACTGATAGAGTGCTACACGTCATCGACACTGGAGATGCTAAGCCCGCCCGTCATCAACCACGGAGATTGCCTATAGGAAAAAGAGATGTTGAAAAACAACTGATTAATAAGGAAAAAGAGATGTTGAAAAACAACTGATTAATAAGATGCTTGATCAAGGGATAATAAAAGAATGAATTCACCATGGGCTAGCCCTATAATTCTTGTGTCAAGGCCAAATAAAGCCCCAAGATTTTGTTTGGATTACAGGTCATTGAACTATGTTACAGTACGAGATTGTTACCCAATCCAAAGACAGTCTGATTGTATTGAGGTACTAGCTAACTCTAAGCTTTACAATTTAGTTGACATGGCTAGCGGATTTTGGCAGATCTGCGTACATCCAGATATTAAAAATAAGACAGCTTTTGTCTTCTCTACTGGAGGGCAATACGCTTTTGAAGTTACCCCATTTGACCTGGTCAATTCACTTTCTTCATTTGGACGGCTTATTGAAGACGTGTTACGGCTTATGGAAGACGTGTTGCGAGGATTACAGTGGGACGAGTGCATTTTATACGTGGACGATATATGTATACCATGTAGTTCGGTAGATCAAGGGATTGAGAGGCTTGAACATGTATTTAGCCGCTTGAAGAAAGCTAATTTAAAACTACAGCCAATCAAAGTCTAAATTTTGCTAAAAGCAAGTCACATATTTGGGCCATATATTGTCGGAAAAAGGTGTCGAGACAGATATAGAGAAGACATCAGCTGTAGCCAACTGGCCTACTTCAACCAAAGTAAAAGAATTAAGATCGTACCTGGGACTATGTTCCTATTACAGGCGATTCGTGAAAGGCTTTGCCTCTATTGCAAAACCATTGCACAAATTATGTGAGAAGGGAGTTAAGTCTATGTGGACGAATGAGTGCAATGAAGCTTTCAATGAGCTTAAAATGGCTGACTTCATCGGAAGTATTAGCATATCCAATTCCAGACTTACTATTTATATTGGATTCCGATTCGTCCGATACAGCGGTCGGCTCTGTGTTGTCCCAGTTACAAGGCGGCATGGAAAGGGTGATAGCGTGCATGAGTACGGTCATGAACAAACACCAACATAAGTACTGTGTGACCAGAAAAGAACTACTAGCAGTAATAATTACATCAATACGGAATTTTCACTCTTACCTGTATGGCCTTGGTAAGAACTGATAACGCTGCAGTCAGTTGGTTAAAGAGCTTGAAAAATCCTACAGACCAGGTTGCTAGGTGGCTTCAGGAACTTGAGACATATGACATGCAAATAATCCATAGAAGTTGTAAGTCATTTAAATGCAGACGCATTCTCGGTGAGACCATGCAAAGTGTGTAAGCGTCAACAAGAGTTGAACGGAAATGGCGATATCTCAGATGATGATAATGACCACTTAAGACTAGAAAATGTAAGGGCGGTGACCCGAGGCAAATTGAACGATGCCGACAAAAACGGGCAATTCATGTTACAAGGCTGTGACACATCTACAATCAGAAATGACCAGTTAAATGATGATATAATATCATAACTATTTATAGCTCTAGACGATCAAGAAAACAGACCGGATTTGTCAGAAATGTCGAGTCGAAATGAGCATGTTAAAGGCACGCGCGGCCTTAATTGTCGAAAATATTCATATTTGTTCCAAACACCGTAAACAGAAAAACATTAAAACACATACAGTTCCGTTCATATATACCATGACCATCACGTAAACAGCATGTTATCATAAAGACCTACTATATTTTACCTAAGCAAGAGCCTGATTGTGTTTCAGAAGACAGCAAAATGATACTGGCTAATCACACACAAATGGCATAAACGCTCTTTATTAGTTCCATATTAGGTATTCTCTAACAAAGAACGCTCTTTATGTTTACCATCATAATATAAACAATCACCAGAAAAGTAACTTTTTATGCCTTTGTTTACATAACAATGGTCAAGCATATGACCATAACATACTGTTTATGCGATATTTCTTATTTGTATACGGACAAAGTCTATCTACATTTTGATGTTCTTTCTGTTTGTGGCGGTTTTTGACGGGTGGAGATATTTTCACAGGATACCCACCGCCAAGGCCAACCGTGTCTTTAAAGTGCTATGGGCAAAATGGAATAGTTTAACTGTGCAAAATGGTCTTTTGTTCAGAAAATGGTTTGAGGATGAAAACAATATGACACTCCAATTAGTAGTACCTAAATGCAAACAAGATGAGGTGTTGAAAAACTATCATGATATTCCCACAGCGGCACACTTGGGAACACAGAAAATGCTGGGTAGAATAAAACAACATTTCTATTGGCCCTGGATGAGAAATACAGTTAAAATGAACCCCTCGAACGCATAGCAATGGATGTGCTAGTGCCACTACCATTAACCAAAAAGCAGAATAAATATATTCTTGTAATAGCATGTTGTTTCACAAAGTGGACAGAGCCATATGCGATGCCCAACCAAGAGGCTAAAATAATAGCTGAGATATTTGTGAATGAATTTGAAAGACTTTGAGTCAAGGCTGTTCGCCGATATGTGTAGGTTATTGCAAATCGATAAGACGAGATACTCAAGCCTTCGACTACAGTCAAATAGTTATATAGATAGAAATAATAAGACGATAGCAGCAATTCTTACAATGTATTGTTCAGAAAAACAATATGTTTGGGATGAATACCTACCACACGTAATGACGGCATACATGTCATCAATCCATGCGACAACAGACAAGACCCCGAACATGATGATGATGGGCAGGGAGATCACGCTCCCAATGCAGGCATTCATTCCACTTCCCAAAGTTGACACACCTCACCATGACAATGACGATTATGACGATAGCCTGAAACAGAAATTGGAAAATGCGCATGAAATTGCAAGGAAACACTTAAAGGCATCTCCCGAGTACAATAAGAAACATTATGACATCAAAGCTAGCAAACGCAAATTATAATTAGGACAGCTAGTATGGCTATATGAACCAAGAAGAAATGTTGGTGTTTGTTCCAAACTGCTAAATGGAAGGGACCATTTATGGTTATAAAATACATTAGTGATGTCCTGTATATGGTTAAGAAAACTGCTAAAAACCCAGGAAAGATCTTCCATATAGATCGATTACGAACATACCAAGGAAAGACCATGCCAAAATGGATCTTAAAAGAGCGAGAGAGGCTAAAGTTATAATGCATTACATACAAATAACAAGGGGCAAACTAAGTCACCACTATCATAAATAACATGGATAAATTATCATGGATAATTAAACTTACCAGAGAGGCAGAACACACACAAAAACAATAAACCGACCGATACACAGATATACAGCAACCGATAGCTGTGTAAACTAATTTAATTAGGCTATTAATGCCTAATTGATAAATAAATCTGACCAAGCTTTGTGAAAACAGCAGTCCTAATTTGAATGATTGTGGAGCAAATTATGAACATAAATCAAATGCATTAAATTGGTCACAAAATTGTTCTATCCATAGATCTCCTGTGTGTTATATGAAGATGTGATAGGATTTCCAATCAAATTTGTACATAAATTTGTTTTGTTTGCAGAGGATACCTTTAAATTTAAGGAATTTTTTTAAATGTTGTTTATTGATTATCTATTCATAATATGTTAATGGAGTCCAAAAGGATGTGAGCCAAAGATGTTCAGCACTTGTGATAGTGAAATTATCAGTTCTGGAGGGTCAATCTAGAGAATTTAGAGTTATCCTTCCTTAGCCATACTGTGGTAGTCTGGGATCTTTTACAATACCGGTACCGGTATTGCACAATTTAACCTGAGGACAGGGAACTACATTGAAACCCTATTCTAAATGTAGCTACAATGGGTGGATATATATATAAATTAAAATCCCATATGGAAATCTAGAGGAATTTTATTTTTAAAAGTTGACCATACCCAACACGTTGGGTGGGGGTGTACAATCCCTGGGTGCATACCACTGACTCGAAGTAATGATGTCGCATTGTTGGGAAGGAATTTTACAATGGGTAGCATCGCTTTGACTCGGTGTCATTAAAATCTGGAGGATTTTGGAAGTTAATGGTCACGTGGGAGTCAAGAAATAGAGGGACCCCAAGATAATTATACAGCGTGCTCAAATAAGTTTGAGTGAAATGGTAAATTCACGAAATGTATAACCTCGTGGATAATTTTGGAAATATAGAATTTGGCACCGACCTATGAGGTATGAAGGAACTCAATAGGGATTGTCTTTATTTGCAGATGACAATAGATAAGTGTTGGATCGAAGGCTGCGGCCAAAGCTTCACAGCGAAGAAATTGTTTAATCAGCACATGGCTACACACAACGTGCTACAGGTGGCATGCCCGTGGTGTGAAAAGAAACTCAGGAAGGATGTGGACCTGAAATTACATGCAAAAGCTGAACACAAGAAAAAGTTCAACGAGCTGGGTGACAGTTTCTGGATACAGGGAAATGGTTACTGGCTTAGTCCAGATCCTGCTAGTTATTCTAAAGTTATCAAGCCACCCCAAGGAGCTGCCCAGATGCGAAAAAGGCAAGGAACCTGACGTTAGCCAGGAGTATGGAACCTCATGATAAAATAGCTTTACTAACGGAATGGGAGCTGCTTGAGGATAAGATGGATGCGAAACCAACAAAGCAAATTGAACATACACATGAAAGCAAAAGGGGAGCTCGGCAACCGGTAAAATGGTACATGAACCCTAGAGACCACACACGCATGACAAGTTGGAGCTGAGGCTAACAGTACCAATGCCAGTTATCGGAAAGGACACAACATATAATCGGGGATTTGTCACGCCAACAAGGGAACAGGAAGAACGGCATCCATTGGACGCACTGATCCAGTTAGTGGCAAATTTGAAACAAAAAGACCATCGGCTGGTGGAATTAGAAAAAGGGTTGGACCTAGAAGATTTCGACTTCCCAGAGCTAGGGTAACCTACTTACCCGATGTTCCCACCCCCAGAGCAAAGGATCGAAAGTGAATAATTAGATGAGGCAGTGCTACCAAAATACACCGACGGAGCAGGACTCACCTGTAGAGAGAAGCTTACAAGAGAGGGCAGTCGATCTCCTCAAAACTGGCGCATGTCATTGCCGCCGCCAGCAAGAAGAGACTAGGACGGAAGGTCTGTTTCACTCTCATGTCGGACTAAGGATTCGATTGGCCGCCAGAAAATTACCAACAGATGGACGGGGACTCAAAACTCTATGTATTAGAGATAACAAGTGGAATACTCCTCCTATCGAAAACCAGAAAGCTGTGCGTTAAAGCGAGAAGAGATGGTGGATTGTTTCAATTTATTGGCCGTTCCGGGAACACCCGCCTCTCCGATGGGAGTCAAAATATCAGAGGACAGAAAGGATCTATATAGGATGTTTCGGAGAATAAGGGATGTTGCACTAGGTAAAGAGCCAACCGCCATGACGTCAACATTCATAAAACAGTTGGAAACAGCAAGGGAGTTAACAGAACGATATTCAGCAGATATTGAGGACACTTTAGATGGAATAGCACATCGCCTGTCATTACCTGAGTATGAGAGAGTGGTAGATTAAATTCGATGTGTTGGACCAAGAAGTATATTGTGTGCAATATATGCAATATACGGTCGGTACCAGATCTCAGTAGTGTTTTGTAATTAAGATGTTTTCGATAAAGATAGAAGAAGATGCCAGAGAAAGAAGAAGTCTATAGCAGCACCATAAATTCAGGAGAATTTTGTTATTTGAAGGGTGGGGGACATATAATGAAATTACTGTATATGTTTATGGTCACATATTTATTCAACTAACCTTTCATCAGTTATACATATAAGTTGTACTTATATATTAGCTTTGTTATAATATTTTATCAGTTGAAATCACTTTTGCAATTTTTCAAATTCGGCAACTTTACTTCCGGGTACGTGTCTGCTACGTTCGTGAAAATTACGATAATTTCCTATCGTAAATTTTCACATTTCTCGTTCAAATATCATTAAATATATCACATATATTTAGTCATTACCATTTCCTATTCATAACATAGTAGTTCATTCACATTCATGCTCTTCGTCAGTTCACAATTCGTATGCATTGATTCATATTTCTGCATTATTTGTTGATAGTATTTTCAACCATTCACAAATTCGCGAAGCATGGCGAGCGTAATAATACGTATCATTCTTTCAGTGAGCAAGGAACCTTATTCAAATACCTGCATTCATTTATTCATAACAAATATCATATTTGTTTTACTGTTCGTACATTTGATCTAATTTATTCAAATAATTGCATGTATTATGAAATCATTTGTATATTTCAATCATACATATAGGGAAATATTTATTTGGTCCCGGTCGGCGTAATATTACGTATCGACTGTGCGGCGGCCAAAGTAAATACCAGTGCACTTTTTGAAGTGAGACATCAGGCAAACTCGAGGAGCGTTTTAAAGTGGCACAACCTATCTTCAAGTTGATCATACCATCAGAAACTTGAAGATAAACGCTCCACACGCGCCCCACACTTTTCACTTTTGCGCCGTTTGAGCTCTTTCCAAATTGTAACTTTTCAATGTCATAAAGGAGCATTTTCTTACGCATCGTGTTCTTATTATTTATATATTCTAACACTTTGGTAAAAACGCTCCAATTATTCGAAGAGAGCTCCTCATAATACTTTATATAAATTTAATTATAGTTATGCAAACTTTGTCAACAAGGTTTGCGATAGCTAACTAACTGGCTGATTTCACTAGAACCCCAAATTCTAGTGATTTTATTGACCAGTTAGCTATCAAACGCTGTTCACGCTGAGTATAAATTCAGCGTTTTCTTGGTACCCGGGTACTTCTGCTTGGATTACACAAAATAAGAAATAGACATCTCAATATACCTGGGAACACTAGTGGATCATTAGAAATCATAGCAACATATAGGGTACTGTTAACTGTGGATTTTAGGGTTATTATTTAGTGACCTGGTCATTTGATTGAAACTGATCAATTTGCTAGCACTGAGCGCTGCGTACATTCCAAGAATCAAATCATCCATAAATTGTCTATGTGAAATTAAGTTGTTCAACTGTTATTTTTGAGCGTGGAAATCAAGGCCACCAATTGAATACATCATCAATTGAGAATTAAGACTTGACATTATATGAATGTATGTCACCTGGATAGAGAAGCCTAGCTACAGCACATCCAACCATAATTATCGGCCAACCCCTTACAATAATTTGGCAAAGAACGTTTGACACTTGTCCCATTTAATGCTAATTTCGACGATAACGTGTGTATGCAAAGATATATATATTTCTTCATGAGCAGTTTGTTTATTGAAAAGGTCGACGAAAACTTATCTTTGAATTATTCAGGGGAAAGTGTCTTCCATTTATCATTACTATCGGTGATCGTAATGCTTCAAACATTGCTGTATAGTCTTCCATTTTGAAAAATGGTTGATGGTTTGAGGTGGTTGTTGCCTCTGTATTGTTGTTTCGGTGGTAAGACTGTCAATGGTTCTGGTGTGATCAGAGTCGTCTTCAAACAGACTTCTATGAACATCCGCCAAGCCTTCTGTTGTGAGTTGTTGTCGATAATTTGTTTTGATTACACATTCAAGCGATTGTAGTTTTACGAAAACATCATCGTCCAACTTATCAATAACTTCCTGTGGTAGGGAACTTATAATATGACCTGACAAATCACGCAGACTTCCTTGCAACTCAGACGTACGGTCCTTTGTGTGCAAATCAGGTGTCATCTTCTTGTTGGATGCCTCTCCAATGAGATATGTGATATTGATAGATGGTGTAAACGGTCTCTCTGTCTGATCCCCGTTTTCATCCTACTGTGACTGGAATCACAATCTTCATGTGCCGGTCGACATCAAATGATATCTCGGTATGTTGAGTTAATATGTGATAGTCACCTGAATCAACAACGTTCGCCGCGCAAAATGTCTTTATCAAATTGTTTTTGGGTTCCCGTTTGGCCGCCTCATAGACATCTTTCTGTAGCTGTGGGAGGTAAGTGGCTGTCCATCACCATCACGAACAGCTAGGGAACACCATTGTCCGTCAAAGGATATAACCGGTATGTATATTCCTTTCTGATAGCATTCATCCAAAACCATATTCAGAATTTTTCGCATGACATTGGCAGACATGCTGTGTGATTTTAAGGCATATGCGACAGGCAATGCATGTGGCACTTCCGGTCGTGTACTCGGTCCATATTGGCAACCATAACTACGAGAACTTCATTGGCTTTCACTCTGCAAGTATCATGGGCGCCATCGATACACGTTGCTCCCTTGTGAATTGACTACACTAAATATAAGTTTAATATCAACAACATGAAGGTCGATATTCATATGTGCATTGTGACATTTCGTTATATGTTCTTGTTGTCCATGATCGCAGATTCTTGCTCTGACAGATTGAACTTCGCATAGCTTCTCTACGTTCTGCTCGCAAACAATAACAATGTCCTTCCTCAATTGACGCACACTGGGTTGCAACCGCTTGGGATACTGTGCATCGCGTGGATATAGTTCAGTGGCAACATTAATCAGTCTCCTGAATAAACAGTCGTCGTATTTGACTATCAGCACCGACGTGGCACATAGCGAACTGGAAGCTTGTATTGAACAGGCTCAGTGAACGTCTTACCAGTATATGGACACTTCACTTTCACGGCTTTTGTGGGTATCCACTGATTGGAGTTCGGATTCGTCGCTAACCTCTCCCTCAGCAACCCATCATGACTTATAGCAATTGTTGGAAATTGGCCATCTCCCCCAACTTCGTTGCCTCGGTCAACAAACTGGTATGGTAATACCCCTCCTCGTAAAATATTAAAACTGGATAATAAGTCGACAGAACCTTAGCAACTAGAGCCGCGATGCCATTAACCTCATTGGCCGATCCGTGTTCAAGAAAACGAATCTTTTCTGGGTCAATTATTTCAGGTTTCTTTAAAATATTTGCCTCAAAATGCTTTTGTTGGTTCTTCAGTCCACCGAAACCTATGGCTCTGTAAAACGTACTGCCTGTCAATGCTGACAATTTCCTGAAACCATGCTTCACTTTTCTGCTGGACCATGGAAACTACGCCATTAGAGGGAATAACTCCGTCAATGCTTAAGACTTGGTAACCTGAAAGGCAATTGTAGTTCATTTGGCACTGCAGTTCAATATGATCTGATGATTTTAAGTTGGAACCTGAGTTTTGAATTACAACACACATAAGACTCAGCTGTCAATCGTTCTCAATAAATCCGTAGTCAAAGAGTCAATCACACAGACTTTTGATTTCATGGCACTGATGACGAAACTTAGCCGCGATTTTCTCCAATCACCATCGATTTGGGACATCAGCTTCTCGAGAGCCATTGTTCGTCCAACACGAATTGAACGAACATCGCAAATTCGCTGACAACATATTCGGATGACGTCTAGTTAAATCGAGCAAATTGATCGAAATATCCATAGCCTCACTATAAGTTTGCAGAACCGTCGTACTTCCATAGATTCGATAACTTCTTTGGTCCCATCGACCGCCTCCAGTTCCCTTTTTAATCGTCCATTCCTTTCGATTAATGTCGGTGGACCCTCCAATTCCCACAGATTAACGTCACCGGTTTTATGTCCGGACCATCGGCTGTTGATTATTTTCCCATCGACGCATAATTTGAAACTAGTATTTTCGGCGGCATGTGTACTCAATTTTGAAATGAGTTGTGTTAATATGTCAGGTGTTTCTGCATTAACAGGGACAGCCATTGCATCTAGCACATTGCAATTTGGAACAGCGAAGTTTATTTTCGAGTCTTTCGGGTCTATAGTGACTATACAATCGGTTGATATTTGTTTTTCAAGCCGCTCACAAACCTAGCGAACTTTCCCTTGCACAGTCATACTCTCCAAAACTTCTTAGTGTCCTCTGAGTATCTCACCGCTCGTGTGGAATCATGAGAAAACAATTCGACTGCATCCAGAAACAGCAAGTACGCCATATTATCCAGGGGAAACTTATTCTCTGCAACCATTTTGATAAATCTAATAAACTTATCCCGTTGGTCCATGTCATCGAAGTTATCTGTGGCTGTGTTTATGTATTATTCGATGTGTTTGTCTTCACCAGGCCCAGTGTCCTCCAATAGAGACAACTTTGCAAGACTAATTGTTAATTCGTGCTCCAACTCATTTTCGTCTCCATGTGACTTTTCTAACAGAGACGTGATCTCCAGAACATGCTCAAGCGATCGCAATCGTTCATTCGCGAGGCGACTCTCCGGCTATATCTGCAGGTTGATTTGTTCTAGACAATGAATTTATTTTTTGTGTAGAAAACATAAGTCGTTGTCCGTTATTTGCAGGGGATTGATCAGCCAGAAACGCATTGAAGTTGTCAGCTTTCTCCGGGAAATGATGTACATTTATCGTTCGCTTGGCACTCTCACCAATGATGAATCCGCCTGATTGTCTTACATCAAGTGGCACGATTCGGAAATTGTTTGTCTTCCAGGCTATGGAATTGGTGTTTCGGAGTTTTTCACCAAACCTGATACGTAATACCTCTCCCGAAAGTTTGATGATGCCGTGGTCTACTCTTTCTGAAAACTGGTAACTGTCTTTGTCACAATAAGGGCATTTGAATATAGTATATCCGGAACTCATTGCTTCCATCGTGTCATCAATTTCGTCAGCTGTAAATAAAGATATAATGGAACAGTAGCGGTGACACGATATGGCTTGTAACTTATAGGGACACTTCACATTCTTCACTCAACTTTTCGTATCTGCATTATTATAACCAAAAGACATTATATTTTGTATACAATAAACCATCACTACAGTCTAAATAATTTTAGATTATCAAGTTAATAGTTAAGCGCAGCTGAAATATAAATGATTACGTTATTGGTGGCCCCAATGTTGACACGGTGTCTAATAAAATCACCTATCTCCACATAAGTACACTTGGCTAAGATGTGTTTGGATAAGAGATATTGTGTCACAATTGGGACGACAATATGGTAATTGTCAATGTTCGTTAACTGGAGAAACAACGATATATAGACTGTATTTTATCGTTCACTGTCCCTAAATATGTCTTCTGGTCATAATATCGATATGAAAAAGTGTGTTGTGTACGGAAGTACCCCGTTAAGATAGATGTCATGGGATGTCGATTTTGGTTGTACATGCATATTTCAGTGTTTCATTTCGCTTAAATCAACAAATCACTCCACTGTCCACTGATAACGAACGTTCAAGCCTTGAGGTTTTGTTTTTCAGTAAGTTTAATTATTATATTACTTAAATGTATTTGAAATACTTTTGGTACTTATACTTAAAATATAGTTTCATCTCTTGAGTCACCGGGAAACTTGTGAAGTAATATGCATGATATGTATATACATGCATGTAGAAGTCTCCAATTGCGTACCGTGATTTTCGATGAACTACATCAGTAAACAATAGTAATGTCATAATACATTTTAAAATAGATCTCAAATTTACTTAAAGATTTCAGCACGGCACTTATTGATAAACATAGTTACGTTCGGTGCTTGACTAAGAACACATTTGTTCGATAATTCGGTAAACGGATATGCAACGGAACAGTGCCTTCGTCTTGTGATTGAAGGTTAATAATGACCACCGGGAGGCGGAATATGTATAATATGGAAAGATAATTCATGGGTTCGTCTTTGCACACAAATCTCATCATCACAACTTGGCGTGCATAGTTTTAGCAACTAGTGATAATCAACTTAAACAACTAGGCGTACAGAGACTGGCGAGTGGGTTGTCCGAATAAATTGTCTCTACTTTCAAATTGTGAATACACGCGAGCCAAGGGCATGTCAATATGTTTTGCACACATAACGGCCTTTCCGTTGCAATATAGTGGGACTTCCAACAGATGCTGGATATGTGTTAAAATGACATTTGAAGAGGGAATGTTTGCGAGAAAATTATTTTCTGAAGTGATCAAAGGCCGTTTTTATCTATTAAAACTTGAGAGTCATTCGCTCAAATGAAGCCCGTGTACGATCGGCAAATATGTAAGTACAATATACTTACGTTTATAGCCGTGGTGCAACCGTGTATCCGCCTGAAACCTGGTTTTTATGGTGTTGTGATATGTGTCGCATTTACGGTCTAAAAATAGACGATTTCTGCAATACTGAGAGACTACGAAAACTAATATAAATAGCAAACAGCAAAAATTGGAATGAGCAATAAAAGTATGAAAAATAATAATAGCATGTCCAGATATATTAAGGGAGAATAGTAACAAACTGTTTGCCGAAGCTTTCGGCCGTCACGGCCTTTATCAACGGTATAACACAGTTGTGATCTACATAATTAGAGACTCAAGTCATTAATATTCAGCTCCTTTGTCGAATTATAGTTAATGTGTATTGTGATTCTCATATATGCATGTATTCCGGGTTGGAGCACATCTTGTTGACATCTTGTGTAAAAATAAGCTGTATCAGGGGGTAAAAATGTATTTAGAAAACTATGCCGAGGTTGGTGTGTGATCGACACTGCCAAAAATACATTTTCTCACCCTCTTGTAAACTTTGTACTGGATACTTTAAAATCCCAGCTGTAACAATTCTAAACATATCTTAACTAACAGCAAAACACCACTTTGTGTTACTGAGACCTCGTATATACCTTAGTACAGATGACATTCAGCGATGGCATGTTGCACATTGGACAGTAAGGTGAAAGAAGTCCTTCCTGACACCCTTCGGAAAGAACTCGACATTGATATTTTTAATAGACTGGAGACCAGTGTGAAAACGTCGACACTATTGTAAATAGACAATGCTTAACTGAAATAAAGTAGATTTTTTTCCTGGATTAACTTATGTATATCTATGGTTTATTTCAGGGCTAAGTCGCCCACATAATTATATTAAATGACATTGTAACAAATCGGTTTATACATGAGTGACATTATTCCAATATTTAGCACGATATCAAAAGCACATATTGCCTTTAAAATACTGTGTTCAAACCATATAAACATATCAAACAACATGAGACTTTGAAAAGTCAACAGTTTTGTAAAATAGAAAGCTTTTAAAATGTAAAACTATTTAAAATTAACATATTTGAAAATAACCACTGATACATCAAAGAGAATGAAACTTCAGCAGTCGGGCAAACATAAAAAGCTTCAAGAAATATAAAACTGAAATAAATATACTTTTCCTAATGTAACTGAGACTTAAGCCTAGAACATTGTGTGCGTGGAAAAGAGTGAGCAACTATCCCAAACAGTAATATGACTATTAATGACTAGACAATAAATGTCATCAGTGCATTGAGTGCATCAGTGAATTATTTTAATATCTACATGTATCAAATCAGACGATCTAAGCCTGGAATAGTTACCCTACTGCTTGTGTCCCATGCGATCGTCCAGATACATGTATATATAGGGGCACCGTCTCCCAATCAAAACCTGCAGGTTGTAGTTGTGGCTATGGCAGTGGGCGGAGTCCCACATCGATGGGAATAATGATTACTAAAATAGATCTGTGGATATGATGAATCTCGAATAATCGCGTATTCAAAGTATTGCTATTTTTGCGAAGAGAATATCTTTAATACTGGCGATGACAGTTTGTGTTCATCCAGTCGTGTCCACATGCGGTGCTCCATTAGACTAACAAACGTGGAATAAAATGTGACAGTTAATGAGCTGGTTGACATACTAACCCGGAAAGAGTTAGAAAATATCGAATTGTGTGTCCTCTGCACTGATCTTGGCTTGGAGAAATAAGCAATTGATCAGATATTTCCAATTGCAGACTGGTAAAACTCTCTTTGTAAACTAATTGTTTTTAAATGTCAAACATCTTATATCGCATTAAGCATGTCTACAAACTGTCAGCAATGAGCTCATTGTCCTGAGATAATGGTATCAGCTAAAAACGTATTACTGCCAAATAGCCAAACCCATGTTCGGTTCATGTAATAGCTGGCATGGAAAACGTATATCTCACTGGATATGTATAAATGTTGTTATAAAAAATGTGATGCATATACCTTATACTAGTGCTAGTATGTGCAGCTATCAGCTTCTGATGGATTACTGTACTTGGCCATTGCATCGATGCATTAGAATTTCAATTTAGCAGTGTGGATTTTGACCACCCAGGTAAACTTAGCATACTAGCTCGCATCACGCACTGAATTTCCATTTGTCAATTAAAATAGCTGCCACAGCTGGTTAAACTGTCATTTGGACTATATTAGATTCCCAGTTGCATGATCAATATAAGTAGGGTTTTTTGCTGTTTCAGCTCAAAATTAATGAAATTATGGGGTGGGTGCAACACATGTTTGTAAGTATGGCGATTGGTTCGCGACATTGCCAGATGAATAAAAACAGCATATCTTGCTTTTTTTCAACCCCGCCCCTGTATATATCGTAATTTACTCACAAGTCTAACAAACATGTGTATTTCTAATTAACGGACACTGTCCGGGACACATGGATGAAACAATGTGGATGTGGCGGACGTCACTGTAGATTGGGAACAGCGCCTACGATCACGACGCCAAGTATGGTTCGCCGATCACAGCGGTAATGAAGAGCAGACAAACAGGTTGGCGGCATCACTCAACATACCAACAAAATATTGGATTCTTCCCCTTGTACCATCGTGTATAAACGAGAGATGGATCACACCGCAATGCTGCGAAAATAATGGCACCGGTCAATAAGGATCACATTCATCAAGGATTTATGGGGCTTTGGGCGTCTGACATATGCCCTCTAGTCATCACTTATAAAACGCCAATGAATCTTCGACCAATGGAAATTATCTAACGATGTCCTGTGACCGAAATTTATTTACTTACATTGGTCGAAAGTGATGCTTGTGATAGTATAAATCCGGCTTCGAATATGGGGAATAAATAAATCGGATACGTAGGAATAATGCACAAAATAATAACAGGTACTGTGCTCTTTAATTATTCCAAGACAAAAAGTCAATTGAAATGTCACAAATTTCGGGACAAATACATATAAATATAGTCCAGATGAATCGATCACTGAAGCTGGAGGCGATATGGAGTATTGTTTGGTATTAACCTGACC
Organism: Siphonodentalium dalli; assembly: GCA_032622095.1. Lineage (NCBI taxonomy): Eukaryota > Metazoa > Mollusca > Scaphopoda > Gadilida > Siphonodentaliidae > Siphonodentalium > Siphonodentalium dalli. The sequence continues at coordinate 111,739,097 of CP136062.1, read as the reverse complement.
ATGTGTGTAAGACTGACCACATTTTTAATTGTTAAGAGAAACTCATCACTGATTGTAAATTTCTCGAACTGATCGATTGTTATTAATGTTGTAAGCACGGCGTCCGATTTATAAGCGAAATAAACACCACGCGCGTCTTCCGGGTGCTTGTGAATAAAAATTTAGCTTATAAATTGGACGCCGTGCTTATAACGTATATTATATAATGACAAGGAAAGTAGGAAATTTCACCAATAACTACAGCGATCTAGTTATTTTCCTATTATTCATTCTGGTAGTTTATTTAACATATGACATTGAGTCTTGCATGTAAATGAAAACAACTGCAAGGATGCGTGTTTGTCTTTTATATACCAAATAATTACAGATATTATATAGTCTGAATGATTGACCGAAATCTGATAAATTGATCAGCTGTTTCCGACTTTCTGCGCACAAGTGAGACAAGCACTGTTAATTTTTTACAACATCCGAACTTAGAACTTAGAACTCGTACACTGAAGAAAAAACAGAGATTTGTTTGGAGGTTCAAATGGGTAATATCCGTTTAATAAAATATATTAGAGTAAACACGTTAAATATTTTACAAGGACTTTAAATGCAATACAAAGAATCATTAAAATCATAGAAATCAGATTGTCCAACCAGACTTTCTTCAACAATGGAACAATAAATAGCGTTCCTTATTATAATGGGGTCCTAATATGGGCAAAATAAAGAGCGTTTCTCTAACTCATATGCAAAGAGTTGGAAAATTGCAATGAGTCGACTATGGCAAAACAGCATACAACACATCTGGAGCAATATGTCGTGCATGTATCGATTAACTTTTATGACCCCTCCTGCCAAAATAACGTAGACATAATTTGGAGGTTCATATGACCCATATCCGTTTTCAAAACAGCAACTAGAGAAGTCGCTTTCTATTCAGAATGGATAAAGATCGGTTTGCAGATTTACTGACAAGACAGTGACTGGGACCAAAATATGGCGCCACGTGAATCCCACCGCTATAAGTTCCGGGTTTCGCCACCAACGTGTTCCGGAAAGGATTGTCCGCGTTTGACATAATGCGGAGACATTTAAAGGTACGGTTGGCCTTGGCGGTGGGTATCCTGTGAAAATATTTCCACCCGTCAAAAACCGCCACAAACAGAAAGAACATCAAAATGTAGACAGACTTTGTCCGTATATAAATAAGAAATATCGCATAAACAGTATGTTATTCTCATATGTTTAACCATTGTTATGTAAAAAAAAAAGCATAAAAAGTTACTTTTCTGGTGTTTGTTTATATTATGATGGTAAACATAAAGAGCGTTATTTGTTGGTGAATTCCTGATATGGAACTAATAAAGAGCGTTGTGCCATTTATGTGTGATTAGCCAGTAGCATTGTGCTGTCCTCTGTAACCCAATCAGGCTCTTGCTTAGGTAAAATATAGTAGGTATGTATGATAACATGCTGTTTACGCGATGGTCATGGTATATATGAACGAAACTGTATGCGTTTTAATGTTTTTCTGTTTACGGTGTTTGGAACAAATATGAATATTTTCGACAATTAAGGCCTCACGTGCCTTTAACGGACAAAACATTCCATGTGCGTAAACAAACCCTGTTGTAATCGATGATTCCCCATATACCGTCTTAGAGGACCTATTTGATTAAGTATGATGGAAGTTTATTCCATTCACAAATGAATCTTTATGGGAAGACATTTCTTCGAGCTATGTATTTATAATACTAGCAGGGTGACCCAGTTCACATTGGAGGAGATACATTTCAAATTCGAATTGGTAATGGTCCAGTCTGTTCTCCCACAAAAAGCATATTATCTGATTATAATTGAATTTATATAGGTAGATACTCTGCTTAGAATAACCTTATTTTGAGTCGATAATGTGCTGTAAATTATACCATTTAAGTCACATTATCAACTCATAATGAGCCGATTCTAAGCAGATTGGGTGCGCACAATGACACACATATCACTGATAATTGTTTCTGTGTCATCTGACACATAAATTTCTCCTCAGAATCCAGGTCATCTTACATATATATAGTCATACACCATGTCAAGTGACACACCTGCAAAAAAGCCTGTGTCGCTCAAATAGGTCATCTGACACATATAATTATGAACAAATTATCAAAACGTGTCGGCCAGTTTGTCCTCAGAATGTGTTTCGCGTGTGTCAGATGACACTTGGGCCGACACATGCGTTTTTCTAGGTGTGTCATATGACACCAAAAATTACCCAAACGTGTCGGCCAATTTGTCCTCAGAATGTGTTTCGCGTGTGTCAGATAACACATTTGGACTGACACGGGCGTGTGTCGGTTTGATTCAGGGATTTGAAAACTTGCACTTGTATCAATTGTCCCAAAACCAGAAATGGTGAAAATAATTAATTTGAAAAACAAAATGAGTATCAAATATAATAAACTTGTGAAGTTTAGGATATCTGATACCGAGATAGTAATTATGATTAAGAGATTCTTTCACTTGTTCTGGTTTTGAGAAAATTGATACAAATCCATGTGGTCCAAGCCCTGAATCAAACTGACACACTTGGTTGCAAGGAGGGTCAGACCTGTGACATAGGCACATGTAAACTGAAAGTAACATGATGTGCATGCATGGGTTAAGTCAGCAAGATAATTCAAAACATAGTTCATATAGATGTAGTTCATTAAAACCAGCTAAATAAATTTATATGTTTGTTATAAAATAGTATACATATTTATTCAAAATATTCAATAACTTTAATTTACTTCATACCTGTATGGAAAACAAGATTTATTCTTCCCTATGTAATTTATTCCTGGCTAACAGTCAACTAGGGATGTTTTAAATATTGATATTCTTGTGTAGTACATAGGTATCATGAACAAAACTTGTTTGGTATACACTCACATGTAGTGAACAAATTTGGCAAAATTCACAATAAGACTGGGTTATAGCAGAAGTCATGTTATTCAGTTCACATGATCCAGATGACATCTCCAGATAATGTACAGGTATGTTGAATATTGACAGTGCACACTCAATGACACTTAATGCTGAATCTGAAGGAAATACATTAATAGATTTGAGATGGCATTACGCGGATGTACAATTGCATGTAATACAGTATGTTTGCCTTGTGATTTTTGTGTTCCAGCTCAGTTACATGTAGGACTCTTATTTATTAGGGGTTTTGGGAATGAGCCCAGGGAAGATTTGAAAGGGGCGGAACCCCTCTCCTACAACCCACTTGGAGGTGATATGATGGAGTTATGTAAACATAACTATGGAACATGAAAAAGTGAGAATGATCTAGACATTTTTTTTTTTTTTCTTCGCTTTCTTTTTTCTTCGGTTGGATGTTGCTGTTGTTGATGCTGTGGCTGTGTCTGAGTCGGAACTGGATTTTTCTTCTGATTTTTCCTGCTTTCCCCGTCGATGAGGGTGTTTAGAACAGTATATATTCTCTCCTAGAATTTTGATGATGCCTTGTGCAGGGTCCAGCTCGTCTGGTCCTCTGTAAATATGGTGATCCCTCAGCAGGAAGAATTCGCGGTTGTTGATTGGATATTTCTTTCCTGCTGCGTGGTGTTCATGAATCGCCCCTTGGAGGTCATCACGCTCTTGTTCGACCTGATGTGTTGGCGACGCCGGCTTCTCGTCATACTTCGGCGTCGGAGGGGCGGAGATGGTGCTATCCGCCCCTGGTGGAGAGTGGCGGGGTGGTGTTTCCATCTCCACGTCGAAACTGGCGGCAGGAACATCGGGGGTGGTATCCGCGTCCCTGTCTCCGCTCGTCTCTGTGCCGACAGCAGGGACCTCCGGCAGATCTACGGAGTCCCCGCTAGCTGGTCTGATGTCACCTGTCTCCATGCAGGCCGGGTCGTCTGGGCGTCTCTCAGACAACTCCGGCCTACCGGCTGTGACACTGGATGGCTGAACCACACGGGGAGGGGTGACCGGCAGATCAACAGTCACCCCCTTCTTTTTCTTCCATTTCGCCCGTCTGGCTGCGTCCCTTCTCCTTCGAGCTGGCGTCTTTCTCTTGGGACGCTCCTCTTTCATGGTACGGCTGGTCTTGGCGTTCATGCTCCGGTGGAAGATCTCTGGATACCAGCATCCTCCGTTCGGAATTCAACACAGAGAGTCAAATAACCCCTGTTAGACTGGAGATATCTCTATTGCTGCTAACGCGGCGTCAGGGATTAGCTCCATTGTCCGTCGCACTAAGCCTAATCCAAAACCGTCTCACTCGCCGGCATCAGCACGAGGGCGGTTGCTTCCAATAAAGGTTACAGACCGCACAACTCACTCGTACCGACGCTCTGGTAAAAAGGAACTAATTAAGCCAAATAAAATCTGATTTGTTCGCTCCACCTTCCACCAGAGTAGGACTCTATTACATAGTGTGTGCTTGTAAGCCAACTCACGACTTTTCATGTGTACACTCTTCAACAGGTGTTTTCGCTGTGGCCCGTGCCATAAAACGAAATAACGGACACGAATCCATTATGTGCTTATTTCAGAGTCAAATAATCACATCGTACCTATTTCACATTGTAGGTCGATTATGTGCGTATTTCCGCGAGGATATGTTGAACGGGCGGCTGATTTATAGCGGAGTTGTGATTCTTTTTCGACTTAGAAATCACAATTTTTGGGTTGTCCGAATGAAAACTTTAACAATATTCAACATAATTTCTTGATATCTGGTATGTGGTTCACATTTAAGAAAATGCAGTTCATGGTCGAAAATGGATTTTCACGGCTCGATGATTTTTGACGGAGTTTTGCCTTTTTATAGTAATAAATAATTAATGTTTGCGTTGTCGGGGTGATAACTTGAACAGTGTTTAACATACTTTCTCGATAGTTGGTAAACGGTTTACAGTTTAGAAAGCACAAGTCACGTTCGAATTTAGTCACGGTCCTATGATTTTGACAGAGTTGTGCACCTTTGTTCGACTTAGAAGTCATAAGTTTTGTGTTTATAAATGATAACTTAATCGAAAAGAATATCTTGATAATCGGTGTGTGACCATCGTCAAGTTATAATAAAAATTTTACCTGAATTTCACTTCTTTGTTCTTAAAAAAAGCCAGCGGACGTGGGGTGTCAGTGACATTTTTATTCTCATAAAGTTTAGACGCAACTGGGCAACACAATGTCATTCTTATACATGCATGGATTATATGACAAACATTGGCATAATTATTTCCGTTTGTTTATCACGATTAATTGGTCCCGAGTTGAGATGTAAATATTTACATTTGCGAGTACTTCCGAAGCTATATTTTGTGACATGGTACAATCGACAGACTGAGTGGTGTCTGAGCTGATGTTGTTGTTGTTGCTGGCGGTGGAGCTGGGGGACACCGGGATGTGCTGGTACTCCGGTGTCCGTGGTGGCAAGCAATCCAGTTCCACCTCGAAGCTGGCGGCAGGAACAGCAGGGGTGGTTTCCTGCTCCCTTTCTCCACTCGCTTCGATGACGACAGCAGGGACCTCCGGCAGATCAACGGAGTCCCTGCTAGCTGGTGCAATGTCGCCTGTCTCCATGCAGGTCGGGTCGTCTGGGCGTCTCTCAGACAACTCCGACCTACCGGCTGTGACACTGGACGTCGGCTGAACCACACGGGGAGGGGTGACTGGCAGATCAACAGTCACCCCTCTCTTCTTCCATTTGGCTCGTCTGGCGGCGTCCCTTTTCTTCGCAGGCGTCTTCTTCTTGGGCGGCCCTTCTTCTCACTCAGATGACAGGAGGCAGTCTTGGAGTTGGTGTCCCGGGCTTGCGATCTCTGGATGCCAGCATCTTCAGTCCGGAACTCCAGGCAAAGGGTCAGGTATTCCCTGCTAGACTAGAGACTCCAGTTAGCAATGTCCAATACCCGACTCCTTTGCACTGCGGCCAACACGGCGTCTGGGATTAAATCCATAAGCCTAATCAAAAACCGTCTCACTGACGTTAAGCACGGGGGCAGCTGCACCCGGAGGCGCGGCCACACGACTCACCCGTGCTCAACGCTCTGACAAAAGAGGAACTAATCAGATCGAAGCAATCACGACCCTTTCGCTCCACTCTCCTGGTTATATGTGTGCACACGCATATTTGAGTAGGTGCACGCATGTATACAACATGTGTAGTCAACAATGGCCTGTGTCACAAATAAGCTAATATGTGTGATACCTTACTGTGGGGTATATAAGTGCCAATTATCATGGTGACAATTGCATGGTTAGGTATGTCACTAGGCGCTCTGCCTTGACCCATGTGGCCACGGGCGGTTGGTCTCGACACGCGTTATATTCATACTCACATAAACGTTTGTAGGTTGACACGTTTGTTTGGGGACACTCACAACAATTGGGGAACTGAGATAAGCATGCATTGAATTAAGAAATAAATACAGGTGTGTATGGTCAAGTTATACCACAAAGAAACTGAGAGTTGGACGATGCGAACTACAACAGAGGTAGCATATGATCCTATCAATACCTCAGACCATGAACTGATAACATCAGAGCTAAATATATAACATGGAGACAGTTCACGCCAAAGAGATGACAACCATACTTGTGTCAGAGTAGAATTAAAACTGGCAAAATACGATGCTGACCTATATCAATCGCTAGTTTGAGCTCCCCTAATGAGTCTCCCAGATGTGATACAAGACACCAGTGGCGCTATATAAACCCCCAATGAGGTATTGAACGACCATCAACATTCGCAGTCGGACCTCCAGAGAGCTTGGATCGCCACCTCTCAGGATGAACTCGCCACCGCTAATCCCAATTAGTGTCACAAGCATGCTGGAAGCCCTGCATGTCACGCCTTGTTTGAGCTGGTCATTCCACGCTCACAAAGGCGGATACCAGCTGATTCTGGACTTCCAGTCCGGCCCGGCAAAGCTCTTTTCAGGGCTCCCTACCGGGAAGGGCTCGGATATTACCGAACCAGCTCGGAAGCCTCGACAGAAGACGAGAAAGAAGAAAAAGAAAACACCATCGATGAAAAAGAGAGATGCCGAAAGACTCGCTGCATGGAAAGCGAAGAAATCGACCGGAACTTCACCAGTCGACCTCGCCCATCCAGCTGAGAACCCGGCCCAGTCTGTCGTCCAGGAGATGGAACCACCATCACCAGCATCACCACCACGACCAGACGAGGATACCGATACTGAAGACGAAGACGAGGACCCCTCCGACTTCGTTCCGAAGACACCGGAGTACCCGGAGTACCAAGAGAAAGAGCCAGAGACTTCACCCTCAACCGAAGATTCGGCCGCCCAAGTCATTAGGCACATCAACCTAAGTACCATCAACGTAGACGACATCCTGAAGAAAATGAAAATGTATAATGACGAGTACGTCAGACCTTCTCTGCCGATCTCACCTCTTCCTTCATCATCATCATCAAGATCTTCCACTTCACCACCACCGAAGAAGAAGAAAAAGAAGGAAGACAAGAAAAAGAAAAAGAAAAAGAACAAAAGCTAAGAACCCAACCTCACCTGACCCTCCTGAGCCTAGGCCTAGACTGGTTCCCAATACCAAGAAAACTCAAGACAGGGCGTAAGGGCGACCTCCGGGTGAGCCCACACCGTCCTCGTGCCGCCCTTCGGGCGGGCACGCAAATCCTGTTCCTGCTTGAACGACGCGGCAAAACAAAATATAAAAAACCATTAAATAAATACGCAGTAAAGTACACCAATTTGGACTCGCCGAATCACTAATGCAATGAAAATGCAAAGAACACTCACGTTAAATGGAAGGAAGCCGGGCGTCCACTAGACGCACTCAACCAACCCATAAATTACCATCATTCAAATCGCTTTGTGAAAAAGAGCTAACGGAATTGGAATTTACGCAGGATGAGATCATATCTGTATTAACATCGCTCAAACTGAATAAAGCCCATGGACATGATGGAATAAGTGCGAAAATGTTAAATTCAACTGCTGAATAAATAGCATATCCTCTGTCAATAATTTTCAATAAATCCTTCAACAACTCAAAGTTTCCATCTACCTGGAAAAAGGCTAACGTTGTCCCAATTTTCAAAAAAGATGACCCAGCCGACACAAAAAACTATCGACCTATCTCCCTGCTTCCTTGTCTTGGGAAAGTGTTTCAAAAACTTGTACTAAAACAAATAAGTCCGTTCTTTGACGACAAAAAATTACTTTTATTCCAACCAATCGGGTTTCATAACCGGCCACAGCACATCTCACCAACTGATAGACCTCTACAATCACCTATGTCAATCTCTCGACAAAGGACTATATACATGCTCTGTTTACTGTGATATTTCCAAAGCCTTCGAGAGAATATATAAGCTATATAATTATGGAGTTCGCGAGATAACATTGAGATGGATAGAGGACTACCTTCATACACGGCAACAAAGAGTTTTAGTAAATAACACCTTTTCTGAATACGAGATCATCCCAGCTGGTGTACCACAGGGCTCAATCTTAGGACCCTTCCTCTTCCTTGTCTATATCAACGATTTACCAGACAACATACTTTCTTTTACGAGAATGTACCCCGACGACACATGTCTAACAAATAGTCACTATAACCTAAATGAATTAGGCCGCGTCATGAATAGTGACCTCCAAATCATAGCACAATGTTCTGAAAACTGGTTAGTAAACTTTAATCCTTCTAAAACCATTAGTATGTCCTATGCACTAACGGGGACTTCTGTGGAAGCCCCCGGCTTAACCTTTAAACAGGATCCAATCTCATTTGTTGAAACACAAAAACACCTCGGTCTGGAACTCCCAGCTAATTTAAATTGGAATAACCACCTAAATGGTATAAAAAAACAGAATAGCTTCACGCTTAGCACAGCTCCGAAGATTTAAGTATCAGCTTGACCGAAGATCGTTTGAAAGCTTTTATAAAACTTTTATCCTACCACTATTTGATTACTCCGATGTAGTCTGGGATTGTGCCCCCAAATACCTAACCGAGAAGCTCGACCGATTACATTGCGATGCCACCCGAACAGTTAGTGGCCTCACACGATCAGTGTCCAATCTAAACCTCCTAAATGAAGTTGGCTCGCCAACACTGAGCAATAGAAGAGAGATCCATAAACTACAAGCAATGTATAAAATAGTAAATGACGATGCCTCCGAATACCTACAAAATCTTCTAACACCTAGATCATCTGAAGTCTCTGGATATAACTTGAGAAAACCGGGAAAATTCTATTCATACTTCTGTAACACCGAGCATTTAAAAAAATCATTCTTCCCCGCTACTTTAAAATCGTGGAATGACTAGAGCTTCACGATATCGACTCAAGTTATACCGACTACGGTATTGAAAAATATATCGCGATATGACAAAATACCGTGGAAATTTTTTATTTGTCAAAATCTTCTGAATTATTTCGTATTTTTGACGAACTCAAACAAACACAACATTTTACTAGCCATTGGCTGTATGGGGCTACGTCGCTTTACTGTTCACAGTCATGTCGGCAAACAAAGCAAAGCATCGGAGCGCCATAGATTCAGCGTCAACACGGAAATGGACAAACTAATGGGTGTGTCGCTTACGTTCATAAATTCATAAATTGCCTGGGTGTCGCTTACGATTACAAAAAATAACATACTAATATTATTTAATTTGTCTTTATCGTTTTTTAATTTGTCCATATTGAAATTCTAACTTCGACTATTGAATGTAACCATATATACATCATTGCGATTATATCACAATCGGCGTACTACGTTTCTCACACTGGCCAGGGTGTAAGTAAACCGACAATGGCGCGATGTGTCGACACCACGTGTACAAACGTTAGCGCTTGTAAAAACAAACTTCAATGAGCTGTGATCACGAATGAATGCGCTGTGAGAACATTGGATTATGGCTTTGATGTACACGCAATGGAATTGTTTTATTACTTCCGACAACACACTCTGATGAGGCGCATGAACGAAGGCGTTGACACTATTCAAATACTGCAGATACAACCCTTTGCAATAAAACAAAGAAACGCCGGTAGCGCTTGATCCAAAACATCTGTCTCTTTGTCTCATTGCTTATAGGAAGACATATCAACTAAGATTCATATTTGTTTGGCCATTTTAAATAAAAAAAACCGACTAAATAACTGGAATATCGTCACCCACGATATACCGACTATCCATATTTTTCGACACCGACTACACGATATAAAAAAAGATATCGCGATATGACTAAATACCGAAAAACCGTGAAGCTCTAGGAATGACACACCCACAGAAATAACAGATGCCGAATCTATCGCAGACTTCAAATTTTATCTCGAATTAATAGACCCTACAGTAAATCCACCACCATACTTCTATACAGGTCGTAGAACGCTTAATGTTCCCCATGACAAATTGCGTAACAAATGCAGTAGCCTAAGTTCCGATATGTTCCAAAATTATATCTCTGACAGCCCCCAATACCATTGTGGAAATCCATGCGAAGATACTTACCACTACCTCTGGGCGTGTCCCCTATTTCACACCGAACGAATGGAAATGTGTCAAAAAGTATACCAAGAAGGACTGAAAATTACACATATCAATGATTTACTTCTCGGAATTCCCGATATCTCAAATAGAAGAAAAAACATTCTCTTCAAGATAGTCCATCGATATATAACAGCGACTAAACGATTCGAAGTCGGATAATCAAACGCATTTCAGAATAGCCACAAAAAGCAAATTAGTCACAAATCGGTTTTGGCACCTCCCACCCCAAACCCCGAACCCACTCATTTGTAAATGTAAATATGTTTAACCTATATATGATTTTGAATCTTTCCTTCGCCATTTTGTATGAATAATATTATTGTAAACATGGAGACGGGCAAAGTAAGTTTTGTAACTTGTCCTAATCCCTTTTGTATTATTCGATATACAAATAAAATATGTTTAAAGTAACTTAAGATCAATAAAGCAACAGCTAAAATAAACCTAAGGAGGACACAGGAAATAGCCAAGAAATAGCATCCTATAGAAACCAACTATATGAAAAAAATGTCAGAAGCCACAATTGTAAAGAACCAAACATTTTACAAATTAATCAAACAACAAAAATGTCCAACCATAACTCCTTCTAGTTAATGGAGTGAAATATATATACGCATTGGTTAACCCTTTACCCAACAGAACGGCCCTGTGCCATAGGTCGCCTCGCATATATAAGAGAATGCATTGGCCTAACAATTTTTTACAATTTTAATAATTTTGTCTTGTATTCTTTAACAATTTTATAATTTAACCCATACAGAGCCCCAGACAAACATGAGCAGACGACACTCTTCTATATGCTTCTATATATGTGTGGGGCTCCCTGCAGGGTAATGGATGTTTTTTATTTTATGTCCTAAAAATTGTAAAAAAAACATTTATTTAAAAAAAATTATAAAAAATTGTTAGGCCAATGCATTCTCTTATATATGCAAGGCGACCTATGGTCGAGTCGCATATATAAGAAAATGCATTGGCACAGGGTATTTTAGGCTGTTGAAGCTTTATTTGGCCGTTTTGTTGGGTAAAGGGTTAATGATGGCACCATTACTTTAAATGTCTTGCCTAACCTAAAGAAGATGAGATAATCACCACGAACAAGTATCGCAAGACACAATAGTCATCGAATATATAATAAAACATCAAATGAACCAATTGCATCGATCACTGACTCAGAAATGTGTAAAAATTGTGCTGGCCTCTGGGATTCTGTAAAAATGAAGTAACGCCATTCATCACAACAATAATAAATGCCACATATCTTCATCACGCAGTACCAAAAGTCCTCGAAACTGGTGTACAGACCCCGGCTCCACTAAGAAAGGGAAAAAGTAACAAAAGCAGGGAAGTATAGGGGAATAGCAGTTAGTTCAATCATTTGTAAAGGGATTGTAAACATCTACACAACATAAGTTTGTAGAAATTTTACTATAATCTCAAAGTAAACTTCATAGGACTTCTCCAATAATGGCTGGCGTAATGATTACAGTGGCCCATTATGAAAATAAAGACAATAATGGACAACTCTTTCTACAACATCCTCGCCCAAATACGCACATAATCGACCTATAATGTGAAATAGGTACATAGTGCGATTATTTGACCAAGAAATAAGCAAATCATAGAGTCATATCCGTTATTTCATGGTATGAAGCCGGCCACAGTGAAAACACATGTTAAAGAGCGAACACCCGAAAAGTTGTCAGTTGTCTTATATATTTCTGCCACTGTGCTCACATAATCTAAGAATCCCCCTCATTAAGAGTCGACAATGTGACTAAAACGCTCCCATTTTCAGCACATTATAGATTGATTTAAACAATATTTATTAGCCCCAATATTACATTTATGATGAACAACATTTAGATGATGGAAACATGAGTAGAATAGAAAAGGGGAAGAGGATTTAGCAGCAAGCAGATATGTGCTTTTGTTGAGCTATCTCCTCAGACAAGTAGAAAAATTGTAGAAATCAAGGAAGATCGAGCGAATGGCAAGTGGTCGAGTTAGAGAAACAATAGGTTTAAGAAGTGATGGTATATTAATATTATGATGTACAGACGAGTTTACAATAAGTGTTGAAATGATAAATAAGCTTATGTGGATAATAATGAGAGGGGTGTATTCACAAGGAATACGAGACATAGATAGGTGAAGCGATAGAAATAAAGAGCTTGTATGTGAAAGAAAAGTCGGTACCACTGTTATGAACATTTTTAGACTAACTTGTGGAAAGAATTATTTTGAAAATGAATTGTTTTGAAAATAAATGTGGAAACTAAATATGGAAACTAAATATGATTCAAACTGAGGCGATTCTAAGCAAATTATCTATCTACAATAAGTTCTATAATAAGCAGCGGATTTCGGATGAACAGACTGTCCGTTTTATGGCGCGGACCACAGTGAAAACACATGTTAAAGAGAGTACTTGTGAAAAGTCGTGAGTTGACTTATATTTGTTATTTTGCGCACATAATCTACTTAGAACCGCCTCAATGTGAGTCGATAATGCGACTAAAACGTTATCATTTTCAGCACATTATCGACTCAAACTGAGGTGATTTCCATAAGATTATAAACTAAAACAAGCTCTATTGTTAGCAGATAATGTGCGGATTTTAGGGAGAACATGCTGCAATGAGAGAAAAACGGAAATCGTTTTTAAGAAAGCAACAAACAAGAAATCAACCAATATTAAAATAATACTGGGTGAATCGGAAGTTTCAGTGCTAGATACAGCAAAGCTGGAACGAATTGTCACAACACCCCACCAATAATAATTACGAATATCTACCGGAGCAAAATACCCTCGCCCAAATACGTACAAATTCGACCTATAAAGTGAAATAGGTACATAATGTGATTATTATATTCCGAAATAAGCAGATAATGGAGCTATGTCCGTTATTTCGTGTTGTGGCGCGGGCCACAGTTAAAGACATACTATGTACTTATTCGAGTGCGTGAAACTAATAAGTTAGTATTCAGACGCTATGCCAACTTGAGGAATATAGCATTCTAGTATTATCGCCGAAAAATTTAAACAAAACGACCTTACCACACCATAGAAAACATCGTCTGAACTACGTGCAATTGTAAATATTTACTTATCGATTCGGGACGCTACACTCTGCGATAAGCTAACGAAAATTATTTTGCCATCGAGAGTCACTGTATTTAATTAATATATAAGAACGACGGTGTTTGTTGTCAATTTGGATATAATATTTGTAAAAAATACTACCTTGCACAAGATTATTCTCCATTTCTATTTTATCACTCTACCGGAGTGTTTAAGAAACATATTAGAGAGCGTACACCTGAAAAGTCGTGTTGGCTTATATGTTTTATTGTGTCCACATAATCTGCTTAGAATCGCCTCATTGTGAGTCGATAGTGTCACTAAAACGCTCTCATTTTCTGCACTTTATCGACTCGAATTATCAACTCAGATTATCAACCTAAAACATGTTATGTTGTAAGCAGATAATGTGCGGGTTTCTGGAGAACAGGCTGACCGGAAGAAAATCCCTCTGTGCAATAATGTGGACTGGTGTACATGGGATAAACGGTATTTCACCCAAAATATATCGCATGTGGAATACATCTGTTATATCCCGAATGAAACACGGATTCGAACTTCTATCATATAAAACAACGATAATGAAGAGCTTGAAAAATGGCAGCGGAATGTCCTCAGAAGACTATCTGACAGAACTGCCAATGTTGCGACATATTGACTAAATTTATAAATAGAAATATAAATCACCCAACTCTGCAGACTATACTGTAGCATTGAGACTAACATGTAACATATTCTCTCACAAATGCGCATATGATCGACCTATAACGTGAAATAGGTGCATAATGTGATTATTTGATCTTGAATTAAGCAGAAAATGGTGTCATGGCCGTTATTTCGTTTTATGGCGCGGGCTACATTGAAAACACATGTTAAAAAGCATACACTTGAACAGTCGTGGGTTTATTTATGTTATTGTCCGCACATAAGCTGATTAGAATCGTCTCATTATGAGCCGATAATGTGCTCAAAATACTCTGATTTTCAGCATTATCTACTCAACCTGAGGCAATGCTAAGCAGATTATATACCTAAAATAAGTTTTTATAAGCAGACAATATGCGTGCTTGTGGTGAACAGGCTGATGAGACAACTACTATAAAAGACAAAGCTGGTTTATAAAGGTGAGAAAATTAGCCACCAAATATGACCTGGCAGAACCACTTACTGCATTGTAGACAGCAGCAGATAACATCTAAGTTAATGCATGGAATCAGTTATGTAAAGGAGCAATTCATCAATATTGGCATTGACAAAATGAGTTTGAATTTTCAAGTAAATAATCTGTAAATCTTATTAAATCACAAAACAATTCCCCGAAAGAACCACATCTAGTATGGGCAGTTCTCAATATTTACCAGCAGCTACATGAAAAGCAGTTATCAAAATCTGGCTCATTACCAATACTTATTGACTACAATCAATCATGAGTAAATTTAGACAAAACCTAACCAATTACTGAATGTCAACTCTTTGAAGCACCAACTGAAGCTATATTCCCAGCTTACAACAAAGAACGGCAAAACTATCAGTATGACATCAAACAATTTATATCTGATATTATAGACATAGCTAAACTAGAATATGAACCAGAACAATTCACACAATTTGTCATTGAATGTACCATCTGGAAAACATTAACACCTAAATACATCATGAAAATTGAGGAGTTACACAGAATCTACATATACTCCATTCACATGATATGAGGTAAATACGCTCAAAATGGCACACAATAAAGCCATCAATAACCATATTAATGAGCATCCTCACTATCTTAAAATCATACATGAACAAAAAATTTAATACCTTACTCGTATTTAAATTCGCGCAGTACTATTTTTCGCGCACCCGTCGGTGCGAATTTAAAACTGAGCGAAAAATAGTACTGCGCGAATTTAAATACGAGTAAGACAGTTGAAAGATTTCGCAACACTATTGGCAACGTTCACATCAGCTGAATTTTGTGGATATCAGATTGGAAATTCCAACAATTGGAAAGCTGAGGCCAGTCTAGTTGCTAGTATTTTGCAGATTTCTAAATTTTCTCGCACCGGGCCGAACCATGCAATTTGCAGGTTTTCATCTCAAAATGTTCTCATGCCAGAAGTCTACTGATCCATTAACAATAAGCTAACACCCATGCATGTAAGCGAGGAACAATGGAACAATTAGGAAAATAAAAGCCCAAGGGGTATTAATATCTGATCCGTATAGCCACTTATATGATGATCTTTTTGGCAATACATTGAAGCTATTGGACTTCATTGATATCATTCATTTTCTTATAGAATATATAAATAATATAAAAGATGGATGGTGTATCTCTTCCTAGAACTTTCTGTATAGATTGAGATGCATAAAATATTAATTTTAAGTCAGAAAGATCAGTCAGTAGGAGCTTCTGTCACTTGGAGATATTTCTTTTCTCAAATAATATTCTATGAACCGGGTAGAAAACATAACGTCAGCTATTTTTCTTGTGTATTTTTAAATCATTTAAATCTCGCAGATAAACAGACATGATAGTCACAAAAACAATGAAAGACGACAAATATATAGTAATTTTCTTCCACTAAGCAATTATACCAACTTTGAGACGAGAGTCTGTTATTGAAATTTGCTTTTACTTCCATGAAGACAGTAACTGTTGCCAAAAGTTCGTGCAATAGACTGGTTCTCCCAATCACATCATCTTTCCGATTTGTAGTAACCTGGGCCTTCTGTGTCAGGCTCTAGTACTGCCGTTGTAAATTGTACCATAGTTGTTCTGTGTATACATGATTCACGTAAATGAATGTGCAGGGTCCGCGCTGGACCGAAATTAACTTTTGCCAAATATTTTACCAAATGAAAATATTTTTTTGCAAAATTATATTAGCATTTGCCAAATGCTATCCCTGATAGTATCATTTTCTGCAACCTAAATTATTATGTTTCGACACTCGCGGGTTGAACGACATCGATAGAAAAGCAGTTAGTTAATAATTAGTTATACTTGCATCTATATTGTGGTGGTTTATCGTACAATAATAAGCCAATCACCGCAATACAATGGTAGAAGTGTTGCTTCATCAGAAGGGCACATCACAGGAGGATTAGTAATCCATCCAACCATCAGTACTGCTATGGGATTAACAACATCTTAATAGTCTTAATAAATTTCCCTAAACCTTATAAAACACAACTAATATAATTATGTTGCAAGAGTTTCCTGAAATGAATGGTAATGATTGACCAATATTTTTCAAATTGCTTCAAGAATTAAAAAGTGACTTGCCAAAACTTTTGCCAAATGAAAATATTTTTTGCCCAATGTGAATTATTTTGCCATTTGCAAATTTGGCAAGTGGCAGCGCGAACACTGTGTATGCGCGATACATTCAGAACCAATCTATTGTCTGGAGAGAGTGTAGTGTGCATTATTCTTATATAGAGTTGTTGTAAAGATGTGCAGTAACTGTTGTCTGATTCATCGAAAGACACATACAGCGTCATTACATGCCACATTCACGTTTTGTTTTAATTAATCAATTAACACAGTTTGTACCAATTCTACATGCAGACCATGTTATATATATCTTTAATGCCTCCATTTAGGAGAGTTGGTATGTGGTAAACATTTTACAGTACTGTACAATATTATATATACAAGACACAAGTTATATTGTTCGCTTGGTTCAACTCGGATGTTTCACTATATTACACAGATGATATAGGACCAGGGCAGTGTCAATAATTACACTGTCCAGTGATACTATAACTTCACAGGGAATCGGAATTGGCTGACCACCGAGAAGCACTGCTATTAGCTGCTCCGTCGGCAAAGAATCCACGAAAAGGAACGTCCTGATGCCATATTTGTTCAGAATCATGTTCCAGTAGCTGCTACGTATTTGTATCATGGTATCTGACTGACATGTCCGCAATATATGTACAAGTTCAAAGTCGAACCGGGAAGCACATAGACGACAATCTGGGTTATTGTTGAAGGTTGATTTGTTGAGTAGCCGTGCCATGTTTTTTAGAGCCATGGCATACGATCGGTTAAACTTGAGTATGTTCCAGATTCTCCATTGCTCATTTTGGGAAGAGATGGCACTGTAAAACTAAGGACAATGAAGGGTTATCTCTAACAGAGTCATGCCAATATGTACAGTAATCGGTGGCGTCTCTGTCGTTAACTAGTTTCTTTCATTCGACACCTGACGGAAATGAGCCTGACTTTAGATACGACACAAGGTAACAGTCGAGACCATACTTGGATAGCAACGGCATTATGTCTTTGACGAATCCAGAAATAACGCGGGCATACAACACAAACTGATAAACTCTGTGAATGAATATATTGAGCGGAGTTTGATGACCAAGTGGGAGATGAATGAGTTTTTCGACAAAGCACAGTTTCCTGATGTGGATGTGTCTCTCAATCGGCATGAGTCCTAAGAGTCCGAGAGCAACATTAGTAGGAGTCCGAGTAGGGCGGGATTGCATGTGCTTCACACAGATTCTGAAAGATCGCTCCAGTGTGAGAATTGCAGCATCGTTGTTTAATGGAAGAAGTTCACATCCATACAGAGCTCTTGGTAGAACAACGCATTTGAGGAGTTTTGACATAACTGCTGGCGAACATTATTTTACCATTCGATTTCCGGGTAAGGCGAAGTATGTGCTGCTCAGTTTGTCTGCCATTAAATTTATCCGAGATACTGTATTGTTCGACTTCCCTTGTAGAATGCCGAGGTTGGTGCACTCTGAATTTTCTATGAGGTTTTCTCCACCAATTTTCCAAGTCCCCTTATTTTGATTGCCGGGTTCATTGAACACTACGACACTGCTCTTTGTTGTCGAAAAGCTAAATCGCCAATGTACTATATTGATAACATATGTTCAACATTTCATCGAGGCCAGATTTTGTTAGTGAAATGATTACAATATCGTCGGCTGTTGTTGGAGCTGAGCATGATATTCCCTGAATGGAGTAACCTTGGCGAGCATGTGAGAGTTGTTCAAGTAGCTCGTTCACGTACACCAAGTAGAAAAATGGTGAACACACAGCTCCTTGTCGTGTTCCTTGTGATATCGTTAATGAATCAGAAAGGCAAACCATTTATCATGATTTTGCTCGAACAGTTGGCATGCATATTATCCATAACTCTTAGTAGTTTTCCCCGAATTCCAAAATTGTAAAGTTTAACAATTAGACCTGCATGCCACACACGGTCGAATGCCTTTTTTGAGTCAAGGAAGCCGGTATAGATCCGTGATCCCATGTCTGAAGCGTAAGAAGTGTATTCTTGAAACATGAAAGATGTCATCGTGCAACTAATGTTCTTCTGAAAGCCATTTTGGAGATGGGAAGGGAATTCAGAATATAACAAGCTGGATTGCACACGCCTGATGATGACTCCTTCTAGTACCTTATACAACACTGGGAGTAATATTATTGCTCGATAGCTGTCTGCTCTGTGTCTGCGTTTCGGGTCTCCTTTGAATAGGGGTACAATGAGTCCCACTTTCATTTCCGGTAGTATACACTCGAGGGACAGCATTCCATTATACAATGAACACAGTATTGCAAGAACTGACTGCGGGCTGTATATCAAATGTTCATTAACGATTTGGTCTATACCGGCCGCTTTAGAGTGGCGCAGTGACTTGATAACACATAGGATCTCTGATACAGTAATAGGTTCGCACAGGTAGTCACATGAATAAAATTCGTTGGATGAATCAAGGACAGATTGCATTGTGGAATCCACTTGTTGTTTGAACTCGGGGTCACCGTGTGGTTCCTCAGCGTACAGTTCAGCGAAGTAATCTCTCCAACCTGATAACACTTCGGTCGGTTCTCTAAGCATGACACCATTAAATTCCATCTCAGAAATTGGTGTATGTTTTGGTTTGTCTGAGTTCAACAATTTCCAGAATGAACATTGGTCCGATCGTGCAGCTTGCTCCAGGTTATCATACAATTTATTATCATGCACGCTGTCTTCTCGACGCAAGGCGCTACGAAATTCACGCTTAGCGTTTCTATAATTCACATATGATGCACACTGGATTGAATGGGGTCTAGAGTCCAGCGATACCAACACGATTTCGAATGTTTTTGAAGTGAATTGAGATGTTCATTCCAGTATGGTTTGAGGCGCGTGTTATAACGTCTTTGACACGTTGCTGAATTTGCAGATTCAATTAAGCCATTCACAATGTCTCGGTACACTTCACTAAGTTTTGATATGCATGATATGTTTGTATCCGGGTACGTCAGAAACTTGGAATCCAGAACCGCTTGATATTTGGCGATGTCCAAGCGCTTCCAATTAAAGGAAATTTTCTGTTGAATTGTAGTAGTCGGCATTGTATCGTAAGGAAGTTTCAGAGAACAAGTTACAGGAACATGACAAGAAGTATTGTTTGGAGCGTCATGCATTTGAGCACATTCGAGAAGTAGGTCCTCCGTACTGTCAGGGATCATGATGTGGTCGATTAAAGTTGGTGAGCCGATAGCTGCGAACGGGAAGTACGATGAACGTTCACCGCGGCACTTATTCGTCAATGCTGTAGATAACAGATGCAACCGCGCCATGAAATCAGTGAGCAATTTCGAGCGGTAGGAATGTCCGGCTGGTGGGTTCTTTTCACGGGAATTTTCAATGTGTGCGTTAAAGTCGCCCATTACAATCGTATAGCCACTATCTGCGAATAACTCCACACAGTCAGCTAATACACCAAGGGAGTGCTCTAGGTACGAATCACTATGATTTGTACTTGGCATATACACTTGGTAAATGTTTATATGTTGTCCAGTTTTCATTGTCGCTCGTATGCCGATGGACCGTTGATTTTCAGTCTCAATATATGTACATCTTTCCATCAATTCACGTCTGACAAAAATTGCCACACCATCGCGTGTAAACGATCCACCAGATGAAGTTGATATCAATCTGCCGGCCTTTGATATCGATACATAGTGATCACACATGGAATCCAAGAAGAATAAGCTACTTTCGTTTAGCCAATGTTCGCCTATGCCAACAAAGTCATAAGCTTTAGAATTTAGCAACATGGAGAGATATACTGAGTTAGTTTTAGCACCACTGCTGACCATGACCAAACAGCATGAATTAATTATGCCAACACAACCCTCAGCCAAGTGCTGATTTTTTTTCTAAAGTCAGCTGCCTAGTATGTGGTTGTGGTTTTACGTCTTTCAAGTTCATTCCAATGATGATTATAACTATTTTAATTGAATATCACTGATAAAAATTAATTGTAGCATGTAAACATAGTCAGAACACAACGAGCATCATAATCGAGACTCTGTTATCGAATGAGTTGCGGATGGCGCAAGGATATATTTCGCTCTCGCGAAATATAACTTTGCGCCGTCCGCAACGAGTTCGATAAAAGATTCGAGATTATGATGCAAGTTGTGTTCTGTATTTATTCTACACCGTACCGTTCAGTCAGATAAGTTCAGTCCATGAATGTCACCTTCATTGTAACTATAGCTACCTTTATTGCGATTTAAGTCTGACAAATAACCAGTAATTATGGGGGGATCACCGGAAGCGGATGATCGACGTAATGTACGTCATCTTTCTTGGCGACAACGTCAACAAGAATAGTTCCGGCTTGTATTCCACTAGAGTTATACACTAATATGTATTCAATGGCTGGGATTCCGTTGAATACATGTGACTCTCGTCAATGGGTGTAGAATAAACACATATTCACATCGCATTGATGTTGGAGTAATGTTTTACCTGCACGATGTGATCCGTCTGTATTGTGTTTAATATACACATGCATCGTTTGGAACGATTAAGAACTGAAACTGTCATAAGATCAAAAACTTTTTGGAAAATATTGTCAGTTTTGAATTGGCAGTTAGGTGCGCGAATTCAAAACTGAGCTAAATATAGTACTGCGCGAATTTAAATACGACTAAGGTATACTTCAATGAGCTGTACGACCTACATAACGTAAACAGAAACCACTAGACAAGAAACGTGTATTTATCAGACACGACGTACGTCGCTCTTACCTGTACATATACAACATATTTAAAAACCGAAACAAAGAAAAGAATGAAACCAACAGCTTATGTCACAATGTTTTATATAGAGATTCAAGTATATTAGGTTTTACAGTTATTTATTTTAAATCTGCCCTGCGTGGGGTGCTCCTAACCAAAGGATGGATGTCCATTACTGAACTGAACTGTGGTACAGCTTGACCATATACACTATGTATTTATTTCTTTCATAATACAACTGAATGTTTTGGGACGAAATTTCGACTGAATAGTCGGTGAAATACGACGAGCAAAGTCCCAGATACAGTCTCAGGTGAGAAAAACATTATGTGGTGTAATTCTTTTTGGGCGTAGATGATCTGTTTGCACGGAGTGCTCCGGTAACTTGTATTGCTCAAATAAACGATTTATCATTGGCCAAATCTAGATGTTTTCAGCGGTGCCCGTGTCTTTCAATTAAATTGTAAAGTAAAACTACTCTCTCTACTAGGGGTTAGGTCCACTATGTTAGCCCCCCCCCCCCCAACACTCTATATAACTATACTAATATTGCGTACAGTTGTGTGATGAACGTTGTTGAAAATATAAATGAATGCGATCATCGGTTATTGACCATTTCCATAGAGCAGAATAAGCGCACAGGCTTTAATTGCGTTTAACTTGATTCTGAAATACCTGAGACGAATGGCGACCGAGACGAATGCGGATGGTGGAAAATTACATTTATTTTATTGTTGAAAACACTTAGTAAGTAACTTCCTTTGGTCGTAACATATATCAACATACCTTGCATAACATGATCTGGACCATATCCATTTGCATTCATACTTCGTTCGAACGACGAAAAGGTTGTTACCGATGTAATCCATTGGTGACTCTTGTGCAATGAGTTTGAAAAACCTGCTGCTTACAATACAATTTACTTTAGGTAGATATTCTGCTTAGAACCGAATCAATTTGAGTCAATAATGTGCTGAAATTGAGAGCATTTTAGTCACATTATTGACTCATAATGAGGCGATTCTACGCAGATTATTTGCGGACAGTGACACAAATAAGCCAACTCACGACTGTTCAGATGGACGCTCTTTAACATGTTTTATCACTGTGGTCCGCGACATAAAACGAAATAACGGATATGATCCATTATCTGCCTATTTCAGAATCAAATAATCCCATTATGTACGTATTTCACATTATATGTCGATTATGTGCGTATTTGCGTGAGGATATGCAGCCTGTTCTCCCGAAAATCCGAACATTATCTGCTTATAATATAACTTATTTTAGGTAGATAACATGGTTAAATTCGCATCATTTTGAGTCGATAATATGCTGACAATGAGAACATTTTAGTTACATTATCGACTCATAATGAAGCTATTCTAGGCAGTTTATGTGCGGAAGATGACACAAATAAGCCAACTCACGACTTTTCAGGTGTATACTTTCTAACATGTGTTTTCACGTGGCCCGCGCCATAAAAAAAAATAACGCGTTTGAGTTCATTATCTGCTTATTTCAGATTCAGATAAATGCATTATATACCTATTTCACATTATAGGTCGATTATTTGCGTTTTGTGCGAGGATATTTTGCTTTTCCAAATGAATTTTTTTTCCAAAACTATTTAATAAATTGTCAAATGCTATGTTTTTCTGCAACATTGAGTCTTATATTTCGACAATCGCTGTTAGAATGACTTTTGATATCGATAAGACAGCAGTTAGTTATTAATTATTCACGCCTCTCGTGTAGTTTATCGTTCAACAATAAACAAATAACCGAACAATATATTTTGGAAGTCTTGCTTCATCAGAGAAAAGATTAAATATAGATCCACACGAACTACTAATATCCAACCAAAAATCATATTGCTAATAATCCTGATTGGATCCGACATTACTCTTTAGGAATCGAATTTCTGCACTTTCTGTTATTTGAGTGCCGATTTCGATCCCTCTATCCGATTACCATGATGCCCATGTAGTATTTTACTGGACGTTGCCATTGACATAGCTCAGTGACAGACACTTGGACTTTATGGTCAAGCGTCGGTCAACAAATAATTCCTGTCGATATCCACAGAGGCGTGTGTTGTCACATATAACGACAGTACAACGAAAAGCCTATAACGAGAATGTATTATTATATCGCAATATGCCCCTATTCTTAGAACTTCGCGTATAGCGTCTGACGAATTGCTGCACTTCAGACACTGTGCTCGCAATTCATTATCTAAATGATGGTAGTTTGGTTATCTCTGGCTCACAATCAGAATTGGGTAGCAATCATTGCCCCTGGACAGTGTTCTTAGAAAGTTGTTCTCAATTATCCTATGCAATTCGCAGGTCTCAATTCGTATGAACCTTCCAGTGGTGTATTAGTTTGATAAGAACCAACGTAATTGTAAAGGTTTATGAATGAGTAATACAGTAATGCTCTAAATAATCGACTCCTTTACCACAGCAGAATTATGGGTAACTTTTCAGGATTTAGTCGTAAATATGGCTTGTTGCCATTCATCGGAAAGGTCTCACTGAGATTTAATCAGAGCTTTTCGATGAATGCCAACAAGCCATATTTCCGACTAAATCCTGAAAAGTTACCCATAATTCTGCTGTGGTTAAGGAGTCGATTATTTAGAGCATTACTGTACATTACGCATGAGTCGCGACCCAGAAATAATAATAGAGAACATTGTTGGCATGGTTCCCAATTGCCATATTGAGCTATAATAGCGTGAATCGAATATGATGGATACATGCAAACTACAATCTATCTTTCGTATACTTTCGCCATTTATATTTCTAAATATCCAATTTTGTACATAGGACCAGCGAATAAAGCATATCACAAGTCCTCATACTTAAAAAAGATTAGGTGTAGGGCTTCTACTCTTACTTAAATAATAAAACTTGATCAAATCGTTCCGTTGTGCGTATAAATAAAAAATATCACCACCAGATGATATCGATTTGCATTATATTTCGTTCGCGTGCATCGAGATTATCAGTATTTCGAAAAGTGTTGTCTTTGTAGGTTTTTTAGTTATCTATCCTGGAATCGCGCTTACCTGTGAGATAACTGTCTGCACCTTTCCGTTCGAGTTTTATGTAATAGTTCTCATTATTTTTGCATACCCAAACAACACAAATATTAACGATGAGATAGAACCGCAATGAATAAACATATTTACAGTTAACCAAAATTCGCGCGGAGAGGCTCAGACGGATATCTCATATATGTTAGCGTGTTTCCAGGATAGATAACTCTTGAAAAACAAGACAACACCTTCAGCACAGGAATCAGGGAGCTAAATGTGTTCGAGATTCGGGGAGCGAGTGCACCGTGGAATGCTAAAGGTGTAGGTAACTGAAGAATGACCTTCACCTGATACATATGACACGTTATTAAAGGATGACATCGTGTTTATTTGATTTGCACATCATATCTGAATAATTTAAACTGGTGAATTAACGGGGGAGTGGATTTTTTTGTGAGTGGGAAATTTATTTAACTAGCTGCTGTAGCTCTGGGTTTTTCCAGATCAAATTTGGCTGTGTGATAGCCCTGTCGTACAGAACGAGTGGTATATTGAGGCGTGCCTCTATCGCAATATTGAGCGCGCCTTTTTCGAGAAACACATATCTAGACGATCTTAAATGCCAGTGATTTATACGCAGTCAAAACAATGCGAACATGCGAACGGGGCCTTCAACCATCGTCCAAACAACGTGTCACCCACCACAAGCAGATTGACCATTTTATTAAGAGCAATATTCAGCACGAGATATATTAAGCTCGAATTATCGCAAGAGGAGTGCTTATGATCTCTCCATTTGCGATATAAGCGACACATTTGGCGTGAAAATAGCGCGCTTATTACACCAATTCTTCTGACTTGTACTGTATTCTGTTAAAGGTTTGGTATTTCTGACATTTCACACCAGAACTAAATTGCATGTTATTTGACTTGAACTAGGGTATTTTCATGATGGCGACGTAAAACATCCGTGTGTTCCCAGGAATCTGATGCGTGGGTGTGAAGCAACAAGGAATGCATTTCTACACAAATGAGGATTGGATCAAACTTTACTCGTTATCCCTTCCATGACTGGAGCATTCTGATATTTTGAGAAAACTCTTGGCCAATGCATTCCCTTATATATTCGACTCTCCGTAGGGAACCTCGTATATATACATGTAAGAGAATGTATTGGCCTAACAAATATTTACCATAACATTGTAAGCCAGTGTATTTATTCCCTTATGAATGAGAGGCTCCCTATGGGTGAGTCGCATATATAAGAGAATGCACTGGCACAGGATCTTTGGTGGCGCACGATTGAGCGGAGCCCCCGTCGTGAATGTGTCAAGAGAAGATTTCCTACACTTTATTTTCAGTGCACAATTGCAAGAATCATTTGAATCCCCTCACATCTTTGCATACGATGTATGAACGATTTGCTTTCTCTTTCCTTTTGTTTTTGTTGAGTGGTGGTGGTCAGTGGAAAAGATTCCAATTGATTTTAGTTGAATTGAATTGAAATCATCATTTTTTTCTTTTACCTTAAATAGATGAAACCTACGCGCGATGTATCTATATGCACGGGGGGACTCGTATATTGATTACGTATATATACTACACCATATGGATGGTAGGATGGTGTCGGTATCCGCACCTATACAGTCAAACAGAATGAAATCGCCGATATAGCAATTATCCAAGCCTGGCGGGAGCGACATATTATTCTGACAGGTCACGGATTTATGGACAGTCTGTACTCTAACGTGCGACATTATCCAGAACAAAATGTATGATTATGAAGACATGTAGCTGGTCAGTTCCGAGATCACCAGAGTTTATACTAGTTTATGTAGGCTTCGTATGAGGCCCCGCTGGTTAAATCGGTATAAGACACATAGCACGCTGTCATTATAACCGTCCTACGATTATTTTGCGCTTCCTCATAAGGCCACAGAAAACAATACTTTTGGTTCGGGTTTCCCTTTCTACCCTATTTTAAACCCCGGACCTAAATGTTTGTTAGAGGTTTTCACGAAAACAATCCTGTAATTATCTTCATAAAAATATAATTCATTGTCTCAGAATGGGTTATGTTCTTATCCAAAGTATTGTGTTTATTACAGGTTGTACAAAGAAAATCTAAATTAATCTTAGCTCAATCTTGAAGGAGACACGAAAAGCCATAAGAATATGTCGAAATTAAAAAAAATAATTAAAACAATTAGTTTCAAGCCTAACAAACGACCCACATTTTTTCTGACTTGTCATCCGAACCATTCAGACATGTAACTTTCTTTGGCATAAACGAAATGTGATCCAAAGGGAAGCAAGAGAATACGTGTATCGTGCGTTATTCTAGAAACAAACGATTTAAATAAACACCCAACAGAGTCTTTTGAAGTTGTTGAAATTTGTTTGCAAGTTGTTCAGAGTTATCCACACATATGTGAGTAATCATAGGACGTAACAATGTGCTCTCGATCATCCTGTTCATTTTTTTTTCAATTTTAGGTTCAGAAATTGAAACTGATTCAATTCTAAGAAAACTACTACGCTGTATATTTTCCGTTACGTGTGAACGAGAAAAACGTTACGGACCAGACGCGCCTTTTACATAAATCTAGGCAAAAATTGCAAGAGATTTAAAAAAAAGAAACAATCTGGATATATCCGGCGAAAAATCTTGAATTACACATATATATCACCATTTTCATTATAGAATCTGAACAAAATATTAAGAGAAGACAAAAACAATGGATTTTTAAATTCATTTGAGAGGTTGAAAATGTTATTTTCTTTTTTTGTGAATTTGGGTACCAATAACTGCTAAATAATTAATAATTTCACACAACAATCAAATCACCATATACTTATTGGCTGCGGACATACGTATCACAGTAGCGATGGTATAGTAGGTGTGACAATTTATTATGGTGGAGTTTGGTGACAATTGTTTGTCACATCTAATTTGCCATAGCAAGCCATGTCGCCCACTGCAAATTCGCACAATGAGTCTACCAAGCTCTACCAGCGACGGTCGATCTCTCACGGGTGTATCTACCTGCATGAATGTCTTATCGCTACTGATCTTCACTCAACACGCAGTGTTATATTTTGCATGCTAACACACAAGTCCACTTGATAACTTAATGAATAACCCATTTCTGTCAACAGTCATGATTGTTCTTACTAAGAACTATACGTCGCAAAATAAACAACGCAATTGGGAACTGTCTTAATACTCACGAAATTAATATAAGTAGATAAACATGCATTGATATCATATAAAAAACGTACCACGTGCATGATATGTGAGTGAACGAGGAACTGCCACCAAGCCATGGTCAAACACAAGTCTGGACGATCGATCGTGCAATTATATATATCGTACCGAGTACAATTTAGCAAAACGTAATGAGTAGAGATCAACCTTGGTGAAACGCAATGGGTTAATTGGTCCAGTCGACCCATTGTGCGGAAACTCAGCAGGCAACATGGCTGGTTATGGCATATTACTTATGACGACCAATTGTCACCAAACTCCACCATTATAAATTGTCACACCCACTATGCCATTGTCTTGGCGCTGTGTCATATGTGTTTAGTTAAGTTGTTTATTGCATGATATAACGTCATACCCCATATGTTGTATATACTATATTGTAAATAGTAACGGGCACATCCACTCTGGCTTGGTCTTTTTGTTCAATGCTTTTGTTTTTGTTCTTGTTTTCTTATTGTGTTTAATGATTCTATATCAACAAAACGTTGCGATATTCACAGTGAACACCCTTGAAATAAAATAGGAATTGTCCCGTTTCGGGTTTGTGCCGTCGAATGTGTTCTTGTTCTCAGGGAAGAGTCTCACACTTAATTGTTTCATGGCATACGTTCTGGGTGGATGTGCCTTCAATGTATATATTAATATTACTTATACTATTATACATGTATAAGTATGTACCTGCTGAACATTGTCGTGTATTAGTATTTAAATATGTATATATCACATACCATATTAATTGGTTTATTGAGATTAAAGAATTGAAAAAAAAAATATGTTACAACGAAGTATAAAGAAGCAACACATATTTCGGCCCAAGAAAACAAATGTTCGACCGCAGTCTAATCCACACAAGCGGGGAACAATCAACTAGAAACAGGCCATATTATATATGTATACTTGGTCATCTGGCAATGGGCATATGCCATAAAACTCCTCTCTACCCAAACTTGTATTTAACAGCAGGCGTGACATGATTTAGGAAATATTTATTGGTGGCCATCTTTCTAAATGAAATAAATTTAACCAAAGAAAGGATATATCTCATGTCATGATATGCAGATATGATCTGATGAATATATGAACTGCACTTTTGAACCGTTCTGTTGTACAGAAGCTTTTGGTACCAGAAAACAGCGAAACTTTACATAACTGAGTGTCATGCCATAAAACGATAAAAGCATAGTAAATGGGAATATAATTTCCAACGAGTTCTTAAATATTGTGTCGCAATAAGCGCTTGTACCAAATTTCAAAGGGAAATTCCAGACATATTTTAAGACAATCCATTTTGAAATACCAGTAAACTTTGACAAAACGTGCGCCTGGCCCTTGAACATAGCTTTTTCACCACAACACTTATATCCGCGTTAGTGTGGTAGGACCAAGGAGTATCGAGGTTAAATTAATAAGGAATGTATCGAAATGCTTAGAAGTTGTCAGACGCGTGATACCTAATTAAAGATCCTTTGAACTTAGATTGACCGTTTACATCACCCGGGGAAGGCAATAGAGCTTTTGGCAGTTTCTAAATTAAGATCCGAATTCAATATTAGTAAACAATTTAGCGATAAGCTGCTAAATATAAAACCTGTTGAGCACGTCGAGAAGGCGATGTTTTCCGGTTAGCGATTGCGATTCGCGCCGTGATAACTACGGGAGACTACCATGATTATTGAAAAACGGCATCGTTGAGACATGAATGAGATTCCGGGTCTCTATTGGCCGAATCAAAATTTCAATGCGATAAATCATAATCAACATCAACAGAATATCATCGAAAAGTTAATAAGGGCAGCCCTGCCATTTAATATCTCGATCACCGATAAGAACCATGTAGATTCCTAATCAGGTTCGCTTTAATGTATTCCAGTCGCGAGGAAATGTATATAGTCACGGAAATCTACCATTTGCCACCGTTGTGGTAAACTTCGCTATTTTGATGTACATGAAATAGGTTTTCGCAGGACGTGGGCAGTTGTCTCGTGTGCCCATCGTGAATTCTAAATAACTGTCACGTATACAATGCAAATATGGATATGGTAGTATCCATATACGCATGATCATATACGCTTATAATATGACAGTAATTGTTTATATATTTGCCGCTATTATTATTTTATAAGGTAAACTGTCTTCAGCCAAGGACAAGTTGTGGCCCCATTATACCCGTAACGCCGATTCCTATAGCTGGCACCCAAGCTCCAACAAAATGTGACAATGTTTCCCATAGTCATACTGTATAGCAAATACATATATAACATATGTGACAATTATATCTTCGTTTACACGAACCGCAGAATGTTGATTCTGTCGAGTAATATAGATCTCAATCGCAAAATTAAATGAGTACATGTATTATGTACATCTCGTAAACAAGACGATTTGGCATTCTAGAATTGTCTTACCCTCCTCTTGCATACCGACAGAATAATAAGCATATACAGCATAAATCAATACTTGCCATACAAAATGTTCGACGGATCAACTGTGTAAATGACTGACTGATGCTTTAATCCAGTATGACCACATTGGGTTAGGGGAATGGGACCCCACATAGCTGCTTTGTGAGAATCTCAGTCAATGCAACCAACAGCAGATAATAATATTGGTAAATCACACCCATAACTTAAAGGCACGGTTGGCCTTGGCGGTGGGTATCCTGTGAAAATATTTCCACCCGTCAAAAACCGCCACAAACAGAAAGAACATAAAAATATAGACAGACTTTGTCCGTATACAAATAAGAAATATCGCATAAACAGTATGTTATTGTCAAATGTTTGACCATTGTTATGTAAACAAAAGCATAAAAAGTTACTTTTCTGGTGTTTGTTTATATTATGATAGTAAACATAAAGAGCGTTCCTTGTTGGTGAATTCCTGATATGGAACTAATAAAGAGCGTTTATGCCATTTGTGTGTGATTAGCCAGTAGCATTGTGCTGTCTTCTGTAACACAATCAGGCTCTTGCTTAGGTAAAATATAGTAGGTCTTTATGATAACATGCTGTTTACGTGATGGTCATGGTATATATGAACGAAACTGTATGCGTTTTTCTGTTTACGGTGATTAGAACAAATATGAATATTTTCGACAACTAAGGCCTCACGTGCCTTTAAGCCCAAATTCTGAGCACATAAACTGTACTAGTTACGCAGATTACTTCAAGGAATCACAACAGTACTGTGTTTTATAGAAATATTCTTTATTTGACAACGTAATTGGGACTTAATCATTTTTAATCAAACAAGTGGCTTCTATCGATATACCTTACACTTCGATATCGTTCAAGCAATAGTAAAAAGTGATGTGTATTACTAATATGTTCATTTTGTACCTGAATATTCACATAGGTTCGTATTGGACTTAATTGATTCTGAAATAAGCCCATAGTGGAATATGCTAGTTATTCTGTTTTATGGCGCGGGCCATAGTGAAAACATATTATAAAGAGCGTAATATTGTAAGTAGATTTAGATACACATATCATAGAGCGTAATTCAGATTCAAATAATGCCGATATGGGCGTATTTGTGTTTCTGAAATAAGTTCTGTATCAGATTATTTTCAGGAAAACTTTCTCCACAGTTAAATGACAAACAACAAAACACAGAGCCCATAATAAAATATAAAGTAATAACAAATAATAAAGTTATAATAAATTTTACAAAACTTCAAAATTTATACAGCGAATAAGTCAAAGAACCCACCAGCCTGTTCACTATTTTAACGAACTTTTAACTCGGCGATATAGGATTTTTTTGTAGTGCATGGTGGGGTTTTTTTTTTGCGTTTCTTTTTCGTTTTAACTGTCCAGGTTGTTTCCTCCGTTCATCGCTTTCAACAATAGTCTTGCTGCGTCCGTAATACTAAATAACGCTGCCCGTTTAACCCTTTACCCAACCTAACGCGTCTGTGACAATGCATTCTCTTAAATATGCGAGTCGACCATAGGTCGCCTCGCATATATAAGAGAATGCATTGGCTTAACACATTAAAAATTATAAAATTGTTAAAGAATGTAAGAAAAAATGGTAAAAAGTGTTAAAAAAATATTTTTTTTAGGCCAATGCATTCTCTTATATATGCGAGGCGACCTATGGTCGACTCGCATATATAAGAGAATGCATTGGCACAGGGCATAACTGTAACTACCACAATGTGGTCAATGAGCCGGTTCCAATGATATCCATATTTGTATGGTTCTATTGAGACAGACCGAAGATATTTTAGGCTGTTGAAGCTTTATTTGGCCGGTTTTGGCCGGTTTGTTGGGTAAAGGGTTAAAACATCGCAACCATGACAAACAAAATGTTATACACTTAGTCAAGCCTCTTCTTAGACTCTACAACGTAATGTGTGAAGGAGAATGTATATCATATGTCATGTTATAACTACTGACAGTCGGCGGTGATGCTGCGGTGTCGTTCGAAATCCATTGGGCTACCCCCCCCCCCCCCCCCAATTGCCCCCACCCATACGATGAAGTGTTAACATCGTCCAGTTCAACATTTCCTCCCGCAAATACGCACATAATCGACATATGATGTGAAATATGTACATAATGTGATTATTTGATACTGTAGTAAGCAGATAATGGGGTCATAGCCGTTATTCCGTTTCATGGCACGGGCCACAGTCAATACACATGTTAAAGAGCGTACACCTGGAAAGTCGTGGGTCGGCTTATTTGTGTCATTGTCCGCACATAATCTGCTTAGAATCGTTTAATTATGAGTCGATAATGTGACTAAAATGGTCTTATTTTCATTATCGACTCAAAATGAGGCAATTCCAAGCAGATTATCTATCTAAAAACAAGTACTTTATAAGCAGATATTGTGCGTGTTTTCTGGAGAACAAGCTAAACAGTTCGTTAAAGAGGATAATTAAAAGTTCATCAGCGGTTTGTCGTATGTCGGTGTTGTCTGCTTGCGGTGGCATAGAAGCATACGAAAAATAACCTGCTATACGCATCCCCACCAATAAAACTGGCAATCAGGCCCAGATAATGTCCAGCGTCTGAATCGACGATAAACCCGACTAAAGGGTATCAATAACGTATTTCATTGCAAGTCGGACAAATCCGTCGTCCAAACTTCAATCACATTTTCTAACGATGTCTCATCATGT
Organism: Siphonodentalium dalli; assembly: GCA_032622095.1. Classification (NCBI taxonomy): domain Eukaryota; kingdom Metazoa; phylum Mollusca; class Scaphopoda; order Gadilida; family Siphonodentaliidae; genus Siphonodentalium; species Siphonodentalium dalli. The sequence continues at coordinate 111,705,988 of CP136062.1, read as the reverse complement.
CTGTGTTGTGTTATTGACGGCATTACACTGGCCACACGAGTCTACGTAACTCGCAACGCTTGTGCAGAGTATTGGCCCATGAGGGATTCTGTCAATAAATCGTCAGCGCTGATCCAAGTATGGTACCACGTGGGCACGTCAGCCTACAAACAGTATCAACAATATTGGCCCAAGGGGAGCATGTTGATTATTCATTGACCCGTTCAAACCTTAACAACGTCACATTGTTCGTACATTTGCCGCCCACACCGGGCCTATAAACAGTCACGTATAGTCCAATAAACAGGTCTGGCAAGAAACGTAAACTACATTACTCGTATTTAAATTCGCGCAGTATATATTATATTTTATTATATGCTTCCCCATTAAATAGTGGGAAATTGCCGTGGCGTAGAGCGTTAATATCCATCGCCTGGACCGACTCGATGGATAACACTGACCGACTCGATGGATAACACTGACCGACTCGATGGATAACACAATAGTATTACTTTTTCGGAGATTACTTCCGGTTTATAGCGGCGAATCACATTAAGTTTCAAAGCATATCAATAACAGCCGGACTATTGTTTTAATTATTGATTTTCACGGTTCATAAACTGTTATTTAATTGTTATAATGTTAACTCATTTGTTTTAATATATTCTTATCACTAAATTATGTATACATTAATTTTCTCGCATCATTTCAGAATAAAACAATGGGGACTATTTCTTATGGCGGTTATGCTCGATATTTGTCATTCGGTTGTGAGCAAATCAATTGATGGAATGTAAACAAAATGCAAATGTCGAAGCTTTCTAACAATTTGAAGTGAACTGTAGGACAAAATTAGCAGTTTTGGTGCGGTTTATAGCGCATATAATAAAAAGAAAACATACGGGTTTTGGTTGAATACCCGGATTATCTCATTCGTGGGTGCAAGGAAGTACAGAATTTCCACTCGCGGCTTGCAGCCGCTCGTGGAAATTCTGTACTTCCTCGCACCCACGAATGAGATAATTCGGGTATTCAACCAAAACTCGTAGGTATTCTCTATGTTCGCGCGAATTTAAAACTTAGCGAAAAATAGTACAACGTCAAAGTTAACCTAATCCACAGGGAAATAAGAGGGTTATGGTGTAACGAGTTATATATATTACTAAAGGTACGTCAATTGGACTGAATGGACTGTTTCATTTGCGTGCGAGCAGTCAATTTGAACAATATTTTTCTAGTGGAGAACAATAATCATGGTAAAATATTCGATATGGCATGGCAATGTTTGTAAGAGCACTTATACCAACCTCCATGCAGAGTTCAGTTCCCTGCTACGCAGGACTTACCGCTGCCAGCACATACACATAGTGTGACAAAAATCGCACATTTATTTATTTGAGACTTTTGTAGGTTACAATTCATTCTGCATTATTCTGAGAACCTGGACTGTCCATATTCATTTGAAAATAGCGTAGCGAGGGGACTGAACTCTGTTTTGCAGCTTGCACTTATACAAGACTGACGGTGCACGGAACCAAGTCTCCAAATCCATAACTCAAGAGTGAAGCTGTGGTCATATAGTTTGGGTTAATTATAATTTAACCTTTAACATTTAAAATATAGAGTTGATTTGTTTTAGGTCAGTAGCCTACGCGGTTATTGTTTTACTCCTTTCGAGTTCATACCAATGATTTCGATAATTATTTAACAATCAGAATGGTTCGTTAGAGGATCATAAATACTAGAACTTCTCCATGGAATTTAACAGTTATGTTCTGCTTGGTGTACATTGCCGTCGCGGTGGACTTTAATATACATAGTATATACAGCCGGTAGTATTATTTTGTTGATGATTTCAATGGCACATAGACAATTCACAGCATTGACCAAGATACAGATCGGTTCCCGTTTTGTGTCCTTTACTCTGTGTGATATCGACTCATGTTTGTCGGGTATAACATTCTCTAAAAATGTATTAGGATTCAGAAACCCAAGGAAATGTCATTCACTTTCAGGAAAGATAACCAGATTCTTGTATCTGGGGCCATCTGGGCAAGTTTGTCATTTGCTTTGCGGTGGTCCGTGATTTTCTATGCATGCAGTGAAGCGATTTGCTGGTGAAATAATCCTCTGCGCGCGGTCGTGAACAAACAACGAATATGGACTAAGAGTTGAACGACGAACGACACGGACAAACCAGTCCACACTATTTAAAAACAAAATATTTTCCGACAAGCACATATTTCACCAAGTGTGAAGATTGTGTGACTATTGTGACGTCACGTTGCACGTATTTCCAGTTTCTTTTCCCCTTCAGAAATAACTATTGGTATGCCCACCTCGCACACAATAGGGTGTTTATGCAGTGGCAGAAACAGTGCCCTTCTGGTTGTTATGTGTCCTCACCGTTCGATACTTTCGGCACCCCCACAACAAGACAGTTTTCCTAAGAAATCGCCTCTTGTGGAAAAGATCAATATGATTAGTCCCGAAAATATAACGGACTTAATGACAAGGATTAGCTTATCGCTAGTTTTCTCAACCGAATACTCTTATCTCCTTTAAAAAATATTATTTCCCGTCTGATCGATACCCCTCCCTCACTTATTGGGGAAGGGGCATGTCGCCAAAGAGGAGAAGACTTCATATAAGCCCTCGGGCTTGTTGTCTGATCCTCATTTCCACACATTATCTCTTATATGTTGTATATTTATGTCATTTGTGTATTATGTGTATCATGTTTGGATTTGGAAATAAAAATATGTTTACACTAATACTCTTATCCGTTTAGAATCAGCGCTCTTGATGAGTTTGCACATTTAACGGAAATTTATTAATTCACAGAGTGCCAAAATTCAGTCTGGGTTGCCACCCCAGTGCCCACTAAACACCCATATAAAAGGTAATTCCAACAGTCGAATCGTCATTTGGATTGAAATGCATTATGTGCATTATATACGCATGGATAATTCTCTTTTAATTCGTGGATCAGAAACGTGAGATATTCACACGAAGCTGTTTGTGTGTGCGATGGATCCGAGTGTATACTTCACAATACGGACACAAATTGTTTCCCAAAATAGGACAGATCCTTTAGTGTAACTTGTTATGCTACATATACATGTATGCAGTAAATTACTGTTTTAAGCGAGAATCACTTTTTCACGACTTCGATTACCATTATATGTATAATATATATTATGTTAGCAATGGACGACCAGTATAGTGTCGTGTCTTATTCTCCTTGGCATCTGTGCTGCCTTCGACGCCATATATCACGGCTTGTCGTTTTACAGATTAAGGAAGCGAGTTGGTCAGAGGCAAAGTCCTCGAATGGTTCAGGTCATTCCTCAGTGGGATGATGTTCGGTATGACATTTTCCAAACATGCGTCTCCTGGATTGTGGTGTTCCTCATGCATTCTTTATGTTTTATATGTTCTTCCATTGGGTGACATTATCAGGCACATTATCTTTCCACTGTTACGTTGACACGCCTCTGTATGCTCACTTGAATGCACGGGCGGCGTTCGTTGCAGAAATATTCATAGTTGTTCAAATCGCCATCAACAGAAGGAATATCAAAATATATATAGTTTTGTTCATATGCGAAACATAATCAGCGCGTAAATAGTATATTGTCGTCAAGAAAGTATACGATGGTGTACGTAAACAATAGCCTGCTCGTGTTACAGAAGTTTGGCTTCTGTTTACAAAACACAGCGCAATTATATTGGTTGATCACACACCAATGATATAAACGCTCTTTATTATTTCCATATCAGGAAAACAGTAATAAATAATGCTCTTTACGTTTACCATATCCGGATCTAAACGAAAGCCAGGTTCTGTAACTTTTTTGCTTTTGTTTACATAACAAAGGAAACACATTTGCCAATAATATACTGCTTATGCCATATTTCTGATTGCTATTCAGAAACACTATGCGTATTTTTTGTTTATTCCACGATCTTGACAATGCGATGGATAAACACTTTTCCGTTTAATTTGTATGGAGAAAGTTTAATCCACTATGCGAAGTTTATGCCACGATCTATACAAAGCGATGGATAAACACTTTTCCGTTCAAATTGTATGGCGAAAGTTTAATCCACTCTGCGAAGTTTACTCAACAGTAGGCACGTTTAATCAACAGGTGTTGATTAAATGTAAAATTTAAACAGATGGCTTTATTTATATAGTAAGATAGGCGATCGTGGTATAAATGCAACTCTCAGGAAGTTACAATCTGGCCGTGAATCAGAAGTCATCTACTTTCACGCCCATGCGTAAGCGAGAAAGACTTCGTCGGGGCGTTTTAAATATATGTTATTAAACATTTTGAAGAACACTTCGCAATCCTTTCTTCACTAAATGCTCATTGACGAGTAGTGTCGTTAGGAATGTTCAGCTAATAAGTTTAACAAACGGCCATGTTATCTGAACATTTCTCACCAATGAATATGATTCTTCCTTCTGCTCTTGAATTAATTGCTCGTCAGTTTGTCGTCTGCTTGTATTACCTGAACAACCCTCCAGTTGAATAATTGACCATTCCAATATATATGTTTTAACTGAATGGTTTGAATCAATTTATTAAAGATAGGGCTAAGCAAGTACTAGTGCGTCAAATGGACGAATAGTTTTTATGTCCGTTTCTGATGTTTGCCCAGAGAACAAAAGTCAAATCACGTTCAAATCACCATGTCTTTGGTCAACCAGGGCTGCGGTATTTAACCCTTTCATGGCGGGAGCTGCGCTGATGCAGCATTACAAATCATGTGCCAGTGCATTCTCTTTTATATGCCAGTCTCCCATAGGGAGCCTCGCATATCTAAGACAATGTATTGGCTTACAATGGCAAGGTAAATGTTGTTAGGCCAATCTATTCTCTTATATATCCGAGGCTCCCTATGGGAGACTCGCATATATATAAGATAATGCATTGGCACAGGGTTTTCGCAATTTCAGGAAGATTCAGTCATGAAAGGGTTAAGAACGCGTACACAAAACATCGGTGGAATAGGAGCACGCGAAACGTACACATGTAAGAGACACACGTATATCAATAATTTTTCGACAGTTTCGACCAATCGTGGCGTTCTAAGTCAGCCACCGAATTCTTCTCCTTGGCGTGACATAAATTGAGGATCCATCACTAAACTTGGGGCTGTATGCCCATTTCGCGAGGACAACATCGTTATATCGGGCAACACCGTGACTCCTCGGGGTTTACAATCGACATCCATGTATCAAACTTCATGTACGCCCGACGTTGCCGGAGATAACTTATTATATATCCAAGGATTCCCATGGTGGATGCGGTTCAGGAGCAACAATCATTACTGACTTGTCACATTACTCAGACAGAAGGTGTCGCTGTATGGGGTCACTTTCACCAAAAAGTGCTGAAGGTACACAGGGTTTGTGATCGGCACCAATGCAGTTATTTTTAACGGTGTTCCTGAAAGTCTAGCATGCATCAGCAGTTCGTTTTCGGTTCATTTTTATTTTCCTTGGAACATACAATTACTTTCAAATATAAATAATGGCAGACATGAAAACTAAAAGTCATTTATAGAACGAGATCTAAAAACATGTGTATCATGCAGCACAGTTTCAAAACCTGTGTACCCTTCAGCACTTTTGTTTGGTGAGAGTGACCCATTCAACGAAAGTATACTCTGTAATTTATAACTCGGCGATGTAGTCCATGCAATTTTGTTAGTGGCATGTACTACAGAACATATGATAAATTTATATAATTCCCTACTTCTGCCGAAAACCGAATATAAGTAAACTGAATGAACCCAGGACAGGGGATGATAATACAACGTATTTAAATATTCATTAAAAGGGAGGTGCCATTCTTCAGGTTCTACTGAGACATTATATAAACGCATTCGTTAGGACGCCACCATCACGGGTTGTTTATTATACTATAATGGAATAAAGTCATAATCTATCAATCCACCGAATACTATCAAACAATTTGGTTGTCACACATTTAGTTCTTACGGTTAATTCTCGGTATTCAACATTTCTTGATTACTTTCCGATACAGAAATGACAGCAACATCGAGTGATATGACCACGTGCCCTAAAATTCTACATGGAAACAATTCGATACTTACTGCGATTTAAATGGGAATTTCGATGTTGCATCATAATTCCATCGGTAGGACAGCCCTGCTAATAACCATAATGCTAACCCACAGTGCACATGTTCATTGTATATAGAGAAATAAACAAGCAAGCCTTGAAATAGCGTGTTTGTCATTTGCAGAATGAGGTCCCCAGAGGGTGAATTTAGTGATGCTATCCCGCATAACGGGCTAGCATCACCAAATTCGCCCTCTGGGGACCTCATTCTGCTTACACCTCAGCAGAATGAGGTTCCCAGACGGCGAATTTGGTGATGCTAGCCCGCTATGCGGGATAGCATCACTAAATTCACCCTCTGGGGACCTCTTTCTGCAAATGACAGACACGCTATTTCAAGGCTTGTAAACAAGACTCTTGCTAATATTTGCAAAGAAAGTAAATTTAACTAAAAACTGTTACAATCGAAATATATCAAGAGCAATTTCATGTGTGTTTTACTCATTACCTCGTGCTGTTGTTTCTGTCGGATATTACGTCACGGACACATACTCAAGGCGTTACGTTATTAGCATACCAGAGCGCGCGACGCCAAGGGCATATGAGTTTCCTGTGAGTTTCCTTATTTTATTTTCCACGTAATGTTATCGAGAGAATTGTCGTCTCCAGGAAATTAGAGAAGTTCATAGGAAATTTGATGTCATCAAACAATGATCATGACCCCTGGCAGTTGGGTAATTACGTTTTGGTGAGTGGGTCTTTGTGTTAGGGGAACCTGCTCACGTCACTACACTTCACCTGTAGCGATAATTATGCACCAGCTTCATTCTGATTTAATTTTGTGTACTATTCTGGCTGTTTGGACTGGAGGCATAGACTTTCACTTGGCTTTTGCGTGGCTCATTGGAGCCTCCAGATTAAGTATACGTACACGAAATAGAAAATATAAACCATAAATAGGTTTATTCGAGAACGCGGAAAATGCGGGATATACTGAAATATGCAAGCTAAGTCAGAACAATGTCGAGAAAATATGCACCTGAACTATTCAGCTCTAGTTCAATCAGTAATATCTAAGCCCATCTGTGTTACACTAAATCATGTTCGATTATTGGTCAACTAGCAATTGGGTCACCCGTTTCATACCCCAATAACGCACAGACCGGTCAGCAGAATAATTAGTTTTCAAAGTTCAGCCGAATCGCATCTGAACCCAGTTATTTATATCGATCACGTTGTCGTCGCTAAGTGTATGGAAATCTTATATTGGGCTGACTTACTGGGTGATTCAACGGTAAAGGCGTAACTTCAGACCGACAATATAAAGAAATGCCAACAACACCACTGGGTGGTATTATGTTGGTACAACATTGACTGGATGGTAAACTTTCAAAAATTGGTCTTGGGGAAAATTCTTGGTCAATGGTAAGGTCAAACTCAAGGTCACTGTCTGTTTGTGTAACCCAAAATCGACATCACACAAACGCGCCCTCGCTGACATTTAAAACACCACTAACATGTTAGACAACGATTGTAGACTGGCATGCGTATGCTAATTTGGAGGTTTAAACATTTATGCAACACAAAAAAAAAAAAATAAGGTGTCTTAGAATCTTCGTGGTGGCGCTATGATCTTTTTAATTTCATCCTGATTACATTTTACGAAATATTTTCATTTTTCTAGTTGGAGCTATTCTCTGATAAGCATTTGTAACTTTGTGACAAAAAACACGTCGGATTTTTAAAACGACATCCGAATTAAAACTCCAAATGCCAAAAAATATATATAATACGACGCATTTGTAACCGGAGCTGACACACGAGCAAACGTTGAGTCGACTTGTAAAAAAACCCACCACGTATTTGTAACTCAGTAAATGGTTACAACTGCGTCGTATTTTTTATTCTGCACCAAAATCTGCCATATATGCTGGGGATTGTTCGTCAGTGATGATGGTAGGTCGTGTTTGGGCAACTGTACTGTTGATAGACACCATGTGACCGCCTTGTAGCAAGTGCACATTTGCCCACTAATCATGTCATTACCAGTCGTACAGTAGCAACTAAAATTGGTCCTCTGATTGTCCCCATGTACGCTGAAGAATCTCTGGCCAGATCTGGTGAATTCATTTCGTTCCTGGGAAAGCTTTCATATCCGCAGGTATATTCTTACTTATGGCAATGCTGTCTGTGTAGTGATATCAATGTGAAAACGGCGCAGTAGGAGACGAATATCACCCTGTGAATGGCATATTGCTCCAATGGTCAGTTAACATGCTTAATACAAAATAAGGTCACAATTCTCAACCAGTTCCAAACAGCAGAAACTTATCTTAAAGATATTAGTAAATAAAACGTAACAAATTCCACTTACAGCAGCCATTTTGGCGGCCATCTTGGATGGGAAGTTCCAATTTTGGCACAAAAAGGTGGGTTAATATGTCTTAGTTTCACAAAAATGTAATCATGTGTATACATATGACAATATTTTCTCACTATAATTTCATCAAACTGACTTATAGGAAAATGGCAGCCATCTTGGACGCCATCTTGAATTACCAAAAAAATGCTCAAATCGGATATTAGCGGGTTTTTGATATGTTACAGGGGATATATTCCTCTTCAAAATGGTATACTCCCGCGGGTAACGTGCCTTTGGTATGTACCGAAATCATCCATCAATAATATCGCATCAGATTTCTCCCCCAGATATAACGTTACGAACCTACTGAAATGAGCCAAATATTGGTATAAAGCACAACATCAGAATGAGGCTCTTGGGTTGGGAGAAAAATTATCCATCATGACCCAGGATGTGGGTATGGAAAACGTCTTACCCTGGGGGCCAGATATTTGTGTCGGACACTCGGCCTCAGTTTCATGGACCGTTTAGTGGCCTTTGAACTGCCGTCTCTTGCTGTATATAAACGCGTTGTTGACCTTTGTCCATTCCCACCATTCAACCTCCTTGTTAGTTGCGTCAATAGTCGATATTTTTAGTTTAGAACTTATCGTGTGCTTTGACTTATATTGTATGCACGTGCCGTGCAATGCAGTCCATGCTACTGGTATCACACACCATCAACGATATGAACTCTTCTGTGTCAACATATTCGGTGACTTTCTCTATTGTCAGTCTAACTAACAGTAGCCGGAAAGGTTTCGCACTTTTTGCAAACACAAACATCTCTGTCGTTGAGTTTTGGTTTCTGTACATGCTTTGATCGGTTTCAACAAAAATATGACAGTGACACTGTAATCTTATTCCCTGAGATAAACTTGCGATATAACATCTTCAAACAATAAATGAGAAATCGTATTTGTACTGAGCATACTTGACCGTATTTACAGTAATGCCCTAAATGATCTACTCCTTAACCACAGCAGAATTATGGGTATTTTTTTAGGATTTAGTCGGAAATATGGCTTGTTACCATTCATCGGAAAGCTCTCAGTGAGTGGTTAAGGAGTCGATTATTTAGGACATTACTGTAACTCGTAATGGCATCCCTTTGCGCATTTCCTGTGTCATCCCAGGCATTGTAAGAGTCCGAATATTTTCTGTCACTCTTTTATCATTTCTCATTCCGGAAAACAAATCTCTAACAAATGTTGTTACGCTTTAACTTGTCGACTGCCAACTACGAGTTATCTCCCTATGAGTTATTTCATACCACTATATCACCCCATGCATCCGGACATGCTCGTAGCGGAAGACATGCTCGTAGCGGAATACACCACATGGCCCGCGATTTGCACACCGTTCACTGTTAGACACATGTTGCACCGAAACCAACACATACCAGTGGTTGACGGTGGTGGTATTATTTGTGGCTATAATTTACCCAACTGTACATCAAACTTCGTTAAAAATTGACGCAGTTTAATCCTATTTTACCGGGAAGTTAGGCCAAAAATTGTGGCAAAATTTGCATTTCTTACATAAAATTACGATTTATGTGGTAACACCCCAGAAAATCTAGTCTTTGCATACATTGCTATTTCCGCGGATATTCCCTTAATATAATAGACAACATTTCCAGTCATGTATATACATTTTCCATAGTAAAAAATAACGATATATGCAGGTCATAGCAAGAAAATATGGTATGTCTATAGCAGTGGTATGACATGTCTATAGCACCAGCGATTTTATAATGAAGTGCTCGTAGCAGATTTGCTTTTAGGATAATTTCAACTAGACCTTTTGTTAAGCTAAAACGCAACGCTAATCATGTGGATAGTAGTAATCAAGCCCGAGTCGAAAGAGTCATTTGGTTAAATGCATGAAGAATAAGTAGTGGCATTCAAAATGACATGCATGATCGTCTTCATGTGTGGACACTATATTATTGTGTAAATCGCAAATTAGTAATATAATATTGGGATTTGATAACAAAGTTTATTGAAAAGATGCAAAATTGGTGATGTTCCACACGCGGCTATTTTCGCGCGAAAATAATTTTGAACATTTGATTAACAGCTGTGGATCGGTATCATTCAGACACTTTTTGCAATTGCACATTTTATTTATTTGAACATATAACATAAATATGTAATACTATTAAAATCACGGAGCTCACTAATCGTTTAAATGTTTATTCTGAGCAATCTGTAGACGAACTTTTTCGGAAGGATTTTCTAAAGGATGATTGATAACTTTACACCCTCTTGTGCGATGTTCATAACAAACTTTTTCAATTACTGCAGGCGATTTTTTTCAATAAAACTATAAACTACTATTGTACAGTATATATATTAATACGATTAGTGGCCACCTTGTCTAAAAGAACGGAAAACTACTTTTCACCCGAGAAACATAATATATATGAGGTATTTGCCTTTAAAAAATATAAATTAATGAATGTATATAAAGACTTTAAAATGAATAAACGTATTTGATAACTAAAACATGAGGCAATCTATAATCTAAATATATAATATGTGTATAAAAAAGGCTTTTATCTGAGATTAACGTATTTGATAACTAAAATATAAGGCATTTTGCTTTTTAAAATAAACAATAAAGGTATTAAAAATGCTCTTATCTCAGATTAAAAATAAACGGAATTTACAACTAAAATATGAGGCATTCGCATTAAAAGGGACACTAAGACTACACGTTTGTTTTACGAAGCACAAAGATATAAAGGCTATAATAGACAAGTCTGGTCGTATCCGTAGTAGAATGGGAGACATAAAATCCAACGAGGGAGACCTGGGGGTGGTGGTAGGTTCTCTTAATCAATGCAGTCGTTGATCAGCTACACTTCATATGGAAGACCCAAACTGGGCTTGCAATCTATACCGCCAACATTTTAATCCATAATATTGTCTGATTATAATCACACCCTTATGGTAGTAAACTATATATATATATATATTTAGATCGTTAATTCCACCATTTCATTGACTATCAATCTAATTGTATGCCATTAAATTATTTTGACCATGTTTTTCATAGCACGTGTGGACTATTAGTAAAGTGTATACCATACTGACGATTGTTCGAAGATATTTGGAACTAAAATTTGATATCGTATTTTGTAACACTTAGTCTAAAAGTGTTACAATACCACAAGGATCGCTTATTGTGTGATACCAGGGCGTTCTGCAAAAGTCTGAGTGTCACTTCACCGTTACACAAATTATGATAATCGAGGTCAAGAGACACAGGTGCCGTCTCAATTAACACGTACATGTATGTAATATATGTACATATTTCGTCTAAATTAATATTATAGCCATTCCCATATTGATAACATTTGTTTTATACAAATATTAATTATAGCCAAAATTTACTAGCACATGCATGCAACCTTCAGGATATAATAATTTTAGAAATTAAACTGTGAAATATACTGATGCAATGATTGCAATTTACAATGTGAATGTTTATATAATGTAGCGTTTCCCGTGGCGGACACTAGCCACGTTAAATGATGTAAACGGCGTGAAGTGGTTAATTGTTACGTGGTACAAAATAGCCTGTCATTCATGTGATATATGTATATACTAGCACTATCTAGACGCTCTGTTTAGTTGACAAAAGTGTGATTCTCTCGCATATACACATATTTTATATAATACTACGAGCATATCACCCGATGCTACGAGCACATCATAGCAAGTTTTACGTTTGCTATAGACATACCCCAAAATCGAGTGAGTGCCTCCATGGAAACTAATTTTTCTGGCACTAATATGATTGACATCGCAAACATGTCCAGTTCATTGTGAGGCTAAGATATCATACTTTGAGAGACTGTATGTTATATAATGTGTCAATGCAAAGATTCATTAAAATTTGATAAAACTTATATCGAGTAAGTATTTCAGGTCATAATTTTCGTATAAAACCCGATTATCGAACAGTAATATGCAAATTGCGGAAACCACAACCGCTCATTTCTGTAGACCGATTATCGCTGTTAACGTTAACAAAAAATCAAGGTAAAATGAACCGTGTTTTTATGAAATAACTTACTACAACTAAAGACGATGTGCAAATCGCGGGCCATTTGGTTATTCCGCTACGAGCATGTCTTCCGCTACGAGCATGTCCGGATGCATGGGGTGTATATGTTCACTATCTTACAGGGATGCCATTATGAGTTACAGTAATGTCCTAAATAATCGACTCATTAACCACTCACTGAGAGCTTTCCGATGAATGGCAACAAGCCATATTTCCGACAAAATCCTGAAAAATCACCCATAATTCTGCTGTGGCTAAGGAGTCGATTATTTAGGGCATTACTTTATTTGACGATACCCGAGAGTTGTCTCTCTGCACGAACGTCTGAACTGCACATGTGCTCTGCATTTTTGGACAAGTCGCTACTTTTTCTTCGGCTTCTGTGACTTCTGTCTCAATGCAAACATTAGTCGTTTTCTTTCTTTGCAACGGTACTTTCTCGTGATATCAAGTCGAAGTGTTTGTAATATTGTGCGCATTCGAACATCCAGCTGATTGAAGTAACTTGTTCGTGGATGTTCTGTGTGCAAATGTATTGATAGGACACGTTGTATTCATGCGCGGCCATCTTTTCGGAGTCTCTTTATATATTGTACGGTTTTTCGCCACGACAGTATCTTCCAACTTCGACATTTTTTTGTAAGCTTTCGTCCTGGACATTCGTCACACCATTATGTTCAAATCCTTGATGAAATTGTGCGGTGTCTGAATTACACTGGCAGCACTCTCCTATGATCCAGGGGTCTGGAAGAAAAACGCGAACATACAGAAAGACAGACAGATGGACGGACATCCATGCTGGTTGTAGCAGTTGCTGATGCTTCCGTGGGATCAATATCGGCATCGGATAGAGGATACCTTGTTTACTTATTGTTGCGTTGATTCTATTTATTTTCAATTATCTTTGTTTTCGTTTATGGTCTCTCAAATATTCTTTCTTCTCATTAGCACTCATTTCTATTATCTATCTGTTTAATTGTTTCTCATTCTGTTTTTGGCATTATCCTTTTTCTCCCGCTGTCTTCGCTTCTGTTAAGCACATTTTGCTCTTGTTCTTTCTTTCGCAATCCCCTCAAACTCCACGGCTCTTCTTTTCCTGCTGTGTAACCTCTCATTTTCCATCCTCTATATCTCCTCATACATGTCATTATTTTCTGTCTGCAATTTCAGAAGATATAATGTTTCTCTTGATGGCCTCGACTCATTAGACCTAATATATGTGCCAAAAGCTTTCCTCACCTGTCTCTCTTCTATTCTTAGCTGATTGTTCATGTTCATGTGATCTAGGATTCATGTCCATGATTAAAACATCACCACATTTCAACAATATTTTGAAGTAGACAACACTTAATAATTTAGAGTTATCTCCCACATAAAGCATAAAATGTTAACATTATTATCAATAAACGTACGTTTAAATTTCATAAACAAATTCCAAAATGATGAATATACTCATTTTCAACCACTGAGGCTTGTAGTTAGTGACCGTTTTAACGCAAACACGTGGAGTGTTACTTAATTGATGCGCTATAATGTGACACTCCATGTTCTCCATGGTGTGTTTAAGAGGGCACAGAGAAAAAAACCCTGTGTTTTCAACAAATTTTCCGGAACCATAGAGGACATCAGTGTGAAGAAGGGCTTTGGGCAGTACAGTGTATTTTCGATTTCATATTCTTATATATTTATTCAAGAATTATCATAAAGGGGGGGGGGTTAGGTCATGGTGAAATAATGACATTTTACGCTGGTAACATTTGTGTGAGGTACAAAAACCATAGAATTGTAAAAAAAAATTAAAAAAATTATGGGCAGTTTGTTTTATTTAGTTTTATATCAGACACCTGTAGACAGAGTTATAACCCACACAATACAGCGTTTATGCACACAAATGAATTATGCTTATGTGACCGAAATACAAACGTTATTTAGCACATCATTTCGATGTAAATCGTAACCCTCAACCTTCCACGCCTGCAATATGTTATGGCGTGTCCACACCGTAAGAGGCTTTCATTAAAGCTTATTTTTGTGTGGTATATATTTTCAGGTTAATCCTTCACTTCAAAGCTATTTTTGTGCTTCTATGACATGGAATTCATTTAACTGTGTTTTTAATTCATGTCTTGTATACTGGTTCCAAGCAACCATTCCGGTTGGTTTCAGCTTTTGGAAACTTGATGGATTGATGTGGTTATTGAAATCTCTTTCATATTTCCATTTTACAGTTTTGTTTCGGACTGGACATTTTAGGAATAACCAATATTGCCACAAAAAAAGTAGTTTCTAAGTTAAACTTGAGCTATTCTGAATTTCCAAATGGAAGGATACCAATCAGTTTTGTAAATGCCACTTGTTCGGAGTGGACCTTGTTTGAACAATTACTATTTATTCAACGAGACCGTAGTCCAAAACTAGTCGGATAATATAAAACTAAGACATATTTATTTTCTGTGTTGGATCAAGTTAAGTATTATGTTTATACCACTTTACAATCTGCCTCAGGTTAATTTTGACCCAATGGCTGTAGTTTGAGAGTGGACACATTAAATCCAGATATTCTAAAAGTAATAACTCAGCTACCTTTTGGTGAGTTTTTCTGTATTGTAGTAAAACAAATTCCCATATGTGCTCCGAATTATCTTTATTATTGTTTATGTAAAAACAATTATTTTGTACCAAGTTCAACTGTGTTTGCTGTCTTTTTGAAACAGTCATTTTAGGGACATTCTGCGTTGGACAGCCAAAAGGCAGTAATGTTATGACTATTTCCACTATTTCCACTTATTCCGTTCGTCTCAATTCTCCGAAAGAGAGAACATATGGATAGCCTTAAAAGACACGAAAGTCAATAACCAAATCAGATGGGTAAATGACACGCACCACCTGATCGTGAAATGACCCATATAAAGTTTGGTGATGATCGGACGAGCGATGTGTACTGTAGAGTGTGCCAAAAGATTAATCATCCAAAGAGCAAAATACAAGATGACTGCCGTTGTCCATGTTTTAGTCGAAAATCGTTCAAATTCGATAGCTCTCATCTAGAGGTGGTCCTAATATTGCCTGTAAATGTACACAACAGTTCTTAGATACATGTATATGCGGGCTGCAGGTTGTACCGATGGATTCAAATTTGAAATCCAAGATGACTGCTGGCGGCCATGTGTTTAAAGAATTTCGGAAATAATCGATGGCTCCCATCTAGTGATCACCTCGAAGATGCATATGAAGTTTGGTGGCGATAAGATAAGGGGTGTGGCCTGTATGGCGTGCCAAAGGATTTAGCCAAGCAAAGTATAAAATTCAAGATTGCTGCCGGCGGCCCTATTCTTCGTTGATTTTCCCCATCTAGAGGTGATCCTAAACATGTCCGTAAATTTTCAAAACATTTCTCCGTTAAATGCGGCCTGCAGGATGTGCCGATTTATTCAAATTTTAAATCCAAACTGGCTGCCGGCGGTCATTTAAAAAAAATGAATTTCGGAACAATTCGATGGCTCCCATCTAGAGGTCACCCAAAGATCCATATGAAGTTTGGTGTTGATCGGACGAGGGATGCGACCTGTAGGGTGGGCCAAAGGCAATTGTTGGCCAGACATACGTCAACCAGTGGCAATAGCTCAAACTTTACAAAGTAATGTTGAGCTAAAACTATATCTGGCCATCAAAGCACCATATTAGTAGGTCCGATATAATTATTTGCTGGTATTGAAAACGTATTGTAGTGTCAAATAGGACGGCTTAAGAAACATCGGGGCCCGATTCGTCAACCCCGGTTTAAACCTCTAGGTATAAACCGCCGTTTGGTATAAACCCGAGACTGCAGGTCCAAGTATAAAACTTCCGTCCAGCAGGACCCATGATTTAGCAATAGTGTTTCAATATCGCCGAGCTAAGCGATTGTACTTGCCTGATGCGGACCCTCGCGTTCTGTTGACAGCGAAAAATGATAATTACGACAAGAAGCTTATCTTGATTAGAAATATATAAGCGAGGTCACACTTGTAATGTTTGTGGCTATAGGTTTTTTTGCCAATTACGATATTTTTTTGCGTTTTATAACCTTAAACCGGCAACAAAACCATATCATTCGACGGTCCAGCTAAACCGGATTTATGGAGTCCAGACCTGAGATGACGAATTCCTATTTTCTGGACCACAGTTTACATGGGTGGAGCTTTGGATAAACTTACGATAGTTTTTTGCGTTTTATAACCTTAAACCGGCAACAAAACCATATCATTCGACGGTCCAGCTAAACCGGATTTATGGAGTCCAGACCTGAGATGACGAATTCCTATTTTCTGGACCACAGTTTACATGGGTGGAGCTTTGGATAAACTAGACTGACGGCATGTCTGAAGCTAAGAGTGTCGGCTTGGCATACATGTACATTCGTGTCACAATTGATTCATTCTCACACGATGATTGCTACAGTAATGCTCTAATTAATCGACCCATTAACCACAGCAGAATTATGGGTAAATCCTGAAAAGTTACCCATAATTCTGCTGTGGTTAAGGGGTCGATTAATTAGAGCATTACTGTATAAGCGTGTGATTGTTCTCGTTAATTTAGAGCGTGCCAATGACCATACTACCGGTCTGCTTGTCGTCCGCCTGCATGGTAAGTGGGTAATTTGATTGCATGCTTATCTGATCGAATTGGCTAGCCGATAAACGACCACAAACTTAAACCCGGTTGGCTGGACCGCCAAGGTAGGTTTAAACTCGGAGGTTGAAACTGCATGGGAATGACAAATATGGTCCGGGGGTCTATACGAGCGCGTGAAACATCGGGGGATTTGAATTACCTTTGCATTGGGAGTTTCCACCAAGCATGATGTTTCAGCACGTCATGTGTTGGCGGGACGTCCGATCGATCGGTAATGTAGATTGTGAAAATTCATCCGGTGAAAACCACAGTGAATATGTATAGGATAATGTCTGAAAACTGTATATTATTTCAGAAAATTGATCGTTCTACTCGCTGAAATGATGAACTGTTTGAAGCTATTATCCGGCTTAAAAATATCGCAGAGTCCAAACAGTTGCCTCTAAAGAGAATGGCTTGACCTGAATTTAGGTCATGACACCTGATTTGACCTAATCGTGCTGTCTCCGGAAAAATCTTGGGGTACACGGAAATTTGATACCCGGGTGTCTCTTTGTACCCATCATTTCCGCATCGGGGTCAAAATAGTCAAACTGAATCTCCATGTACCCCCAATGCTGCCGGAGATAATTTATAATATAAATGCAACAAGAGGCAGACATAGGCGTCACCACACGAGAAGCTTTACATAAAGATGGCTGTAGCCCAGTCCGTAATGTGTATAGAGTATTAAGCCGACATAAGCAGTCTAGTTTTTGTCGAGGTCGGTTCAATTCCGATTGTCATCCAAGCAAGGGAGTTAGTCTTATTCGTGTTTGTTGTCACAGTTTGGACGACGTTTAAGGGTACGTTCATACGCTGGCAAGTTTTGCAGGCATTTCGTCATAGAACGTGCATATAGCATGCATCTTTACCAAAGCGAACGACATAAGAAGTACAATTTCAGTAGTTCCACTTGTAACAGTGCTACTGATATTTACCTTCAAATACCTTTATGATTATATTATTGTGAGATAAATTGCATGCTATTTACAGGCACATTTCGGTAGCATCGCTACAGGTGGAACTACCGAGTTTTTACTTCGCAGGTAGTTAGTTATGGTAGAGATGCATCCGATAATGCTTGTTTCCGTTCATATAGCATGCACCGTGTCATTTTCTACGACGAAGTGCCTGCAAACCATATCGTGCAAACTTGCCAGTGTATGAACGTACCCTAAGGGGCAATTGTTTCTGCGTACAGTAAAGTGGTTTCCCAGTGAAATCAACTAACTGTATCGTTTTTCATCTACCAATAGAACGGACAATATCGTAATACGACATATCTACTGAAACGACGATAAATCACCATACAAAAAATAAGCCATTTATGTATCCATATAGTCAAAATAGTCATCCGTAAAATGGTCTAGTAACTTTGGTAATAAAATAATAATATGATAATGATGACGTCACCACATGTGTACAACCCGAGACATGTACATGTCCATATAACATATATGTATATAGAATGTTTATATCAATAACAAGACATGATTTGCTTTGAAAATATAACATTTATTTAACCATAAGTTATAACACCGATTAAATCATTGGGTCACAGACATATACGATCAACAGTCAACAGCAGATGGAATTGCACAGTATGGACGTTCACACGCATATAGTTACGATTATGTTTAGGGTTATAATAGTTCCCTAAAAGTAATCGTGACTGCTGCCGGAGATAACTGTAATAGAAATTCATCAAGGGTCGGACATAGGCGTATCTTCACATGACAATCTGGATGACCAGTTTCGCACCACACGATTCTCTGGTTTTCCCAATGTTTTCGATATACGTATGGGACCAACAAGAAATCGGACAAATTGCGAATGAAATGACCACCATGCGAAAAGTTTGGCGTTATTCCTCTCACTACACGGGCTCCACATAATATGTCATCAAATTATGCACAGGCAAATTCTCATCAACGTGTGCGGACGTACTAACTGTAACCCCGTTGTCATAACCGTCACAGAGGATAGGCTATCAAGTCCTTCGGTTTGTACTCGACAATGCATGGGTAATCGTGCGATGTGAGATGTTCACTTGGCACGATCTACCAGATTAATCACATCGTGTACAATAATGTATTCAAGCGGCCAATTGAGGATAATTGTCCGATGCTTGATAAGTGTTGGCTGTATGTGTATGATACATAACTAACTGACTTTTGTTCTGTATCTTTAAATGTTTTTGTTTAAACCAAAGAAATTGATAAGCTATCAGTTGTGACAGTTAGGACATCACGGTTACATTTAGAACGTGCGAAACCTCCATTACATCGCATCAAACGACTCAGCTACAACGAACATACTGTTCAGATGGAAACTATGGTAAACAATATGTATCTATTGATTCATAAGTAGCCCCTGCAGTGAAATGAATGTGATCATCTCAGTCGTAATTAGTACGATTTCTTGCCGGTCCCATATGTATATCGACAACACTGCGGAATCCAGAGAATCGTGTTCTGCGAAAATAGTCCAAACCATCCACAAATAGTCTTCTGAAATTGAATTTTAATGCCGTTAGTAATTGACAATATTGAATTGCGAACAAACTAATGACATCCACACAACCGTGCTCAGTAATAACAATGAACAGAACTATCGTCTCGGTGTTGGTAGCATGACTGTACATATGAATGTTATAAATTACAGCCAACTGACATGCAATGGCGTGGGCATAATTTGATCCTTCCCGAGAATGCGAGGAATGAAACAGTAATTGTACTTGTTTGTCACATTTTCATTTCTGACAGCCATCAAACCCATTAGTTATACATTGAAATCCACATATTGGCCCTAGACCCAAAATAGTATTCGTGTTCACCATGCTGGAGTATTTTATAGCACATGTATTTTCTTTGGGAGGAGAGTAACAACAAACGTAGTTGTGGTCGTCCAATTTATTGACCCCAATATAACTGTGTGACTTCAAATGAATTTTGACACGTGAACTGTCCAACTGTTGCTAACAATTTGAATGGTAGCAACCTATCGTTGTCAATGCTGCATATATCCTCAAAGTTACCTCTCTCTCTCTCTCTCTCTCTCAAAATTCATTGAGCCAGCTATAAAATACCCCAGCCATGGAACATGTAATTCGACGGTAACATCTATAAGTCATAAACAAGATCACATCGTGGACATGGTGCATGTTTTAGTGGTTTAGCCATGCGTAGAAGATGCGAGGTCGCTTTCCAAAGGTAGTTGTCTGAATTACTACAATTAGACGCGTCGCGTATGCACATAATGACATTCACCGCTGGACCACCGCGCCATTACGACCGGCCGGTCGCAATTTATAGAGACAAAGAGCGTTCGAAACATTATGCATTGCATTATGATGTATTCCGCAAGGTCCCATTGAATAATAACAAGCATCTGCGAATCAATTACATTATGGCCGTCATCCAGCTCATTAATGCATCAAGGTCGGAGCATCTCCCTCTATAATGCTGTTAATTTGGGGAACTAATAATAGTTGAGTGTCTATTACTGAACATATTGGACCAGACTAAAAATTTGAACAGTAAATACTTCTCCACGAGTTAGGTTGTTGCTGTAGCAGATTAGCAGCAGATGCACATGAACAGGTTATACATTTGTTTCGTGTTATATTTGGCAAACATATCTGGATGAGTATTGTCGGTCCAGTACAGCCACAAAACTTCATAATTGAATAATCGCCACTGGGTATTTGCTTTATCCCATCTATTAACATATGCGTTCGTGGTTGTGCTAGCAAAACTTCGTATCATACATATGCACTATTTATTATGGTCATCACACAATTTCTTTATCTAGAAATGTGCATCGACCCATGTATATGAGATAAGAGAACGAAAACACAAAATAGTCGTTGCAGGTCAATGACCTACAAGTCGTCAGAGAAAAAAACAAGAGTGGAATGTATCACAGTAGAACAGTTTACAGAACATGCATAATGTTTTACACCCCACTGAAAGAAAACTAGTTATTTCTGTGGGGAATGTTACATGTAATAGCAGTTTAAAGGACAAAACAATATTGTTTTCCATAATTAATGCACGGGATGGTTGCATGTGGTATGTTTTTGACATGAAAATAGCTATATGTACGTTGCATGTGTATGCGATCAATTGGCAACTGATCCTACTGACAGATTGCGATGTTAGTTGGTCATCTACGATGCCTATGTGAATTGTTTTAAAGATACGGGCGGCGGGTATGCTGTTAAAATATTCACCTCCGTCAAAAACCGCCATAATCAGAAGGAATAGTAAGATATAGACAGACTTTGTTCGTATGCCAATCAGAAATATTGCATAAAAAGTGTGTTATTGTCACCCCCCCCCCCTTATTATATAAACAAAAGCAAAAAACGTTACGTTACCTGGCTTTTGTTTAGTTTCGGATATGGTAAACATAAAGAGCGTTATTTGTTACTGATTCCTTATATGAAAATAATAAAGAGCGTTTATATCGTTTTTGTGTGATTAACCAATAGAATTGCACTGCGTTATGTAAACAGAAGCACAACTTCTGCAACACGAGCTGGCTCTTGTTTACGTACACCATCGTTCGTCTTGACGACAATATACTATTTACACGCTGATTATGTTTGGCATATGAACAAAACAATATATATTTTAATATTCCTTCCGTTAATGTCGATTTCAACAAATATGAATATTTCTGCAACGAACGCGACCGGTCGTGCCTTTAAGTACCATTCAATAAATAACATATCGATTTCAAGGGCAATATAAATGACGTCCGTTCACCCCGGATAACAAATGAACTTCAGAATCAAGTTCAGTTGACTGCTTCTTCCTGATTTGTCACAATTTGTAAGTTAAAAGTCCCCCCAATCAAAGTTCGAATCTATTTGTGGTCAGCTGATATAAATCGACAGCCATCTTGACTTAAACAATTGAAGTGAAGGTAGCAGCGTCTAATCTATCAAAACGACAAATAAACTATCAGACAAATTGTCACAAGCTAACCTCAATGCATATCTTCAATTATCATTGGGTGTATTTTAATTGGAACGTTCAATAATTGCGCTTAACTGCAATACATATCAGCT
This sequence comes from Siphonodentalium dalli, assembly GCA_032622095.1. Taxonomy (NCBI): domain Eukaryota; kingdom Metazoa; phylum Mollusca; class Scaphopoda; order Gadilida; family Siphonodentaliidae; genus Siphonodentalium; species Siphonodentalium dalli. The sequence continues at coordinate 111,683,695 of CP136062.1, read as the reverse complement.
TTAGCGAAATTCAGGCGCAAGTAAATTACTCAATTTTTAATTGCTATGAGTTTTGCGTTCAAGTCCTATTATTAGCAAATGTGAAAGCGACGTCCCAAAATGTATGTACGTGAACAGTATATGAAATCGGCAGATACAATCAAAAATAGGCAAAATCAGAAAATCAATATATTGACCATCGCTAATATAACCGTGGGTATAATCTTTGAAATCAGTTACTTGTGTATAAAATATAATCAGTTGGAAACAGGAATGAACATAGGAAAAAAATAATGTGACATAAATATATAAGCACTATCATTGCTCTATTCTTTCGAAGATCATTTGCGTAATAGCTAGAACGACATAAGTGTGTGAACTGGTTAACGTTACATGTTCACATGATTGAACTAGTGTGTTGTGATGCGATGGTACAATGGTAAGCCTATAAGGTTCGGAATTGAACCTCGCGGCACGACAAACTAGTTCAATCGTGTTAACACGTTCATTCCGCTGTGTCGTGCTATGTGTATTGTCCATCAAAAGACTGTAGCTTGTAGTAAACTAAAATTTAGGACTGTAATGTAATGCTTCTTTTAATTAAACAAACTAGTGATTTAAGAAGAATACTCCTCATAATAGTGAAGACTTTTTCGTCAAGGACGTTGTCAGCGTAATCGGAATATATTGTCCAAGGACCAAACGGGTTTGCTTATTGCATATTTTGAAACCCACTGTATGTTACTCAGTATTATTAGAACAAGAACTAATTTTCATTACTGTCAACTTACGGTCTTGAGACTCTCATGGAATAAATTATTTCAAACGGGAGAAATCCAACATATGCGAATCAAAGAGTGCGTTGCTCGACCAATCAATAGCTTCCTGCAAAAGTATTAACTATTAACATTGTGCACTCAATAATAATTATTCATACAAACCCCGCCCAACATGTCTAAAAATAAGTATTACGGAAGGCGGAAATAATGAATGAAAGCGAGGCTGTAGCGAAATCCAAATTCTCAAAATTGCAATTAAGAACGTTTTGCAAAAAATAGGTATTGATTCGTTGAAACAAGAACATTATATTATACGGAGTTGTTTATTGATAATCATAAAAGACGAATACGGCAGTTCGTTTCAGACCGAACTGGCTTTATGAGGATTGAAGCGACAGCCATTGTTATTCACGATTGTAGGAATTGTCGCATGTCAATCAAAACAGTTAACCGTATTCTCTAGTTCATCGCACCATCGCTGACATTTGACCCACTGCATACACTCCAGTGTTTTCGTGCTTTATTTGGAAACATGAATATTAATGAGCTGTCGCGAGCGGGGAATTCCCCGTCCATCTCGGAAATGAACTCAAGTACCGGTGTCTCCAGAATGAGAGTTGACTGTAAGGAAAACTTGGTCTAGTTATAATTAGACTATAGGTTGCTGTGATTCGCAAATGAAAACAATTTGATGTGCAATAAAAGTCAGAATAATATTCATAACCGAACGAACAGAGCCGGTAGAGGCGATCTCGCCGATGTACTATGATTTAGGATAAAAGCTTCAAAGCGATTCGCTTTAAGGGGGAGGTCAGGTGACCAATTGTGAATGAGCAATTCCATGCAAATCTCCGCAGCACAAAAAGTTACAGAGTTGCAAATATTTTTGGTTATGACTTTGTGCGGTATTGAAAACAATACACATTTATCTGGCGGGTCGGCTTGGAATTTGTTACATTAGAATGTTGATGTATTTATTTTTGAATTTTGTATTGATTTTTCAAAACTAGGTCAAATGTTGTAATACCAGAAACAAATCTTTAAAAATGCCTATTTGCCGAGCTAGCCGCCAGATAAATGATATGTTTGTTTAATAACGAGGCTGCTTTTGTTCCCAGACAACTGCTGCATCTATAACTTTTCCTGGGGAGATTTGCATGCAAACCCCCATTCAAAATTGGTCACTTTACCTCATCCTTGATAATTTGTCGCTTTCATCACGTTTCTGTGACCAAAATAGCTCGAGAAATACAATAAATCCTTATATGCCACAGAAAATGGATGAAGTCATAGAATTTATTTCCTCAGAGAAATCAAGGATCGCAATCCCTTCACTTCTCCATGCAGTGTTGAACATTATAGATGGTTCAGCGATAGTCTTTCTTTGATATTACATGAATAACACAGACTAATTGTATTACTTGTATATGTGGACAATCGATAGTTAACGGCTGATTAATTTATATGACATTTGTCTTTTTAGACAATATAATATATTGATATTAGTATACTCTGTATGTATCGACATATTTTATGTCGCCAGAACATGACAAAAGTGAGAATACTATATCAAATTTGAGGCCTTAATATTACTTGTCTTCTTGAAGCGACTCATAGTGGACAAACTTATACATCTTAGTAATTGCTTGTTTTGTCAATATATGAGAATACATTACACACATTTCTCGTTACACACGCTGTGGACAAACATACATTTCTTTTTTATTGGTGATAGCCTGCCAGTTCAGTAAGTTTTTATGAGACACAAGTAAACCGTATATATGTATATCACGGTGGGTAATCACGTGGTTTCGAGGTTTCGAACCTCAACGGATTCAACATGACCGAGACGAGTGCAAGTGTACCAAGACATAAGATATGAGGAACTAACATAAACCATACCATTTTGACTGTTACGAGCATATGCTAGTTTGTTTTGAAAACAAGTTGATTCCTTATTTGTTCGGAAATACTCAGTAATTTTGTAAAACACTCTGACCAAAGTTGCCAGTCGGAGGTTCGTGGAATACACCAACCCATACATCTAGGAGAATCCTTCGACTAAAACTTTGGTCAGAGTGTTAAGAGCAAACAGCTGTGAGTTTGAACACAAATGAGGTATCAGCTTTTTTGAGAAATAGTATAGCATATATGCTATACTATTATTAAACAAGCTGATACCTCGTAGCTGCCAAACCACAATGTAATATATCATTATCCTTGGTTATTACCTTTTCCTCGTTTCTGGTCGCGATTGTAATCGCATCGGCCATTTTGAATGTGTGATACTCGATCAACTCGAAACCACGTGATTTCCCACCGTGTATATGTCGTGTATTTGTCGACCTTTTTTGGTCATATATGTAAATAGTGTACAAATGTTATCTCGATACCTATGTATTATAGGTCATGAGAATAAAGAATTGAAAGTAATCGGAACGCGATAGAGGCAAACTATTACTGTCTTTTAAAGACATTGTGGACTTATTTCATTAAAGTACACCAATCAATTAGTTTCCAAACACTATGCCAGTTGGACGAATGTAGCAATGAAGTGAATGAACTAAGATAATCGAAAATTCCAACCACATCGATTGAACCATTACAGAAAACACAACGATTGAACTACGCACGAGACGCATTATTGGGCATAAACATTGCGACAATGATTGCGCCAATAATAGTCACTGTGTATACTTATAACAATGACGCTGTTTTAGGACTATTTGGATATAAAAATTAATGAAATAATTTTGGCATGATTATTCATTATTCTACTGGGAACACCTCATCGGAGTGTTTCATGTCACTTTAAGGGTGTGATGCACGAAACACTTTAATAGGACACAACCGACTATCCCCGATGTCAGACATGCAGGGGATTGGCAACGGGGCGAGCATTATAGTGAAACGTTCGTATAACACACAGAAAACGTTTTGTTTTAGTATTATTTAACCATCTTTCGTTAAACATATTTCGTTAAACAAAATGCTTGCCTTGGTGCTAATTATTCCTTCGTAAATGTTTCCGTTGATAAATAACATGCTCTCTTTGTTATCTATCGTTCCATACGAGCTTTGCAATGGACAGAGGTATTTTAATATCCTTTCTATATCACGTGCAAGCCACGTTCGTCCAATCGTCACAATGTATCAAGTAATGTGTTCAGCATTCAAGTCGACAGACATATATCCCCATTGAAAGTTGACCTGGTATAATTAAAGTGAGCCTTATATAGTTAACTTATGTGGAAAACGATTAACAGACGAACAACTTACTGATGCCCCATCCGATTTGACAGTTGCAAAGCGACGTGCATGATGGTGTCTCAACATCGAAGTTTTAATAATGACGTACATATAGGCTCTATATATGTGAGACTATGAATGGCGGAATCCCGTATGTTCAGACAGGAAGAAGCCAGACGCATGTTTAATTAATAACATTTTACTCAGTTTATTGTAATGGCATGGAAATCTGTTGATTCTTGAGTTTAAAACGCACGTACACTTATTGGTAGTGCGTATGGATATTGGATATCACAAGTCGTATCTTTTTCGGTGAATGTGGGTATTTGTTTTGATATTCCGAAAACAAAATGAAAAAATATGTAGTTGCAGTTGGAAAAAAAATAACATAAAATGGATACAAATGAACTTCCCTAACGTTGAAAATCAGGTCGGCAGTCAATGGAATGCCTTCGTGGAAATTACGCTCCCTATCATTAAAAACCATCAGTAACTATAGCTCTTCTCTGTGAGATATACAGGAGTCAATGACCTGCCGAAAACAACACCCATTCATCCATCATCTAGCTATCTTTAGAAAAGAATCTTGATAAATAATAAATATGATAGATTCATAAATTTTGTGTGTGAGTATAGAGTTTTTGCTGACTGACCCGTACATTCCAAACAGATCTCATATCGCTGATATGAGCAGTTAATGTGATAACCTTCTATTCGCCGCTCCACATGAAGCCGAGCTACAGATGTCATCCAAAAGATATGTCGATCAAGTCCAAAGAACGCTCCTTCTTGTAGTCGTTGTAGACAAATTGGTATCAATGGCGTGTTCGATCAGCACGCCGGACAGTTCCGGTGATTCGAATCGAACCCCCGTTTACATATGAGCGATTCGAACCCGCTGATCTGTTGCATATGGAATACCACTCCGATACGGTTCTCTTACTGGCATGCGATAAAAACCACTGAGCGTATCTGACACCTATTACTATCACTGTATTTCGCGGCCAGAATTGTACTGCGGTTAATCTTAACTGATGCTATCATCTCTGAGGAATGTATGATAACCCTGAACACTTGTTAGTGCAATCGTCTACCCATCTCGAGCACGAATGGTCCTTCCTCTCTGAGAAAGAGGTTCCGCTCGCGCCGTAGTCCAGCCTTGAGTCGAATATCATCTCCGGTGTGTTCGGATTCATGACTCGCGTCAGGTTGTGTCCTGAGATTTCCCATCCGCGTCTGTGTTATCTATCTGGAAGATAAGAGAGCAACACCCGAGTGAGTCACATACGAAGGAATACACCCGGGGACCACAACTCTAGCACTAAATCGACGCATTGTTAATCAGACGAAACAAAAACACATTTATAATTGCTCCTAATTAACAAAACACGGATGTGGGGGAAGACAAGATCAACACAATGCGATAAAAAAAATCGGGTACCAAAATATTGGAGAGTTGGGTGCAGTGTTGTTTGATGTTTCGAAACATACTGTTATATAATACAAGTTAGAACGAGAAAGTTTTGAGGGCTCGACGCAAACTGCATGGCAGAGTTCAGTCCCCTGGCTACGGTGGTCTGAGCACTGCCATCACTTATATATAATGTATTAAATCTTAATATGTTTTATTTAATACTTTTGTCGGTTACGATAAGTTTTGAATTGATCTAGCCAATTTCCAAATAAATATTGACCGTTAACCCTTTGAACCCTGACGCCCTACCACGACCGACACCCTGACCCTGGGCTCCTCGTGGGATTTTCCTTTAAATTTTATAGTGTCTTGTTGGATGATGTTGGTTATGTTTAATTTGTGACACAGGTATGAAACTTTACAGGTTCCCCCCCCCCCCATTGATCACTGATCATTATAAAATCGGAAGACTTTGCCACGCGGCAGCGTCGTGGTAACGGTTGCTAGGCAACCACCCCGAATTGACTGGAAAAGGCAATTATAGCATGGTATGTCATAACTCAATGCCAGTGATTGCGTTTTTGATGACGATAATACCCTAATGTGAAATTTGAGATATATCCGACAAGAATTTAAGAGAGATCGAATGAAATTAATTATTTAAGGTAGCAACGGTTGCTAATCAAGTACCACAAATGAACGGATGACACCACTGCACTAACCATTACGTGGTAGTGTTCCCTTAATTTATACAATATCTAGTCGCATAATGCTGTATATGTTCAATGGTGGCACCTGTTTGAAACTGTGCAAACATATGTATGTTATGCATGGACCATTCTATGATCATTAAAATATAAGGACACTTTGCCACCCAATCTCTCCTTAGTAACGGTTACCAGACAACTACCCGACATTAGCAAGAAACTGCAATTATGATGCAGCTATATGTCCTATATATAACACCACATTTCGCTTAAAACGCATGTTTTTGTCATTTACAACCTATATATGTTCTGCGCATGCGCATAAATTCCTACCCGATACTATAGCGGGTAGACATTCCATATACACACCCTGACCACCGCCGATGTCTATGGGGCCATTTAAACATATATTAGTGGGTATGTCGTGTATAAGTACGCTATAAACCATTTATTTCGCATATCGCTGCTCTGCGCATGCGCGAAGAAATCAACTTGATATGCGATCGAGGCCCTTCACCATATAAATATAATTTGAACAGGCTTTTTATATTATATATATAACTAGAGTTTAGACGTCGATTTGTTATTGAATCGCATAGCTATAAACTATAAACACGTGGCGGTCGTTATAATGGCCGGATCAGCGGCCGGTATACCGGCCGCTAGGGTATATGGAGGTTCACGCAGCGGCCGGTATTCCGGCCGCTGGGGTTCAAAGGGTTAAGTACAATACAGAATTATATAAAAAATATGAGGTTCCCTTACATTATGTATACGCGATGACGGTGTTCAAACCGGTGTAGCAATGGGGCTCAACTCTGAAATGCAGTTTGGGCTCTACCTGACTAAAATTATGAGATAATCACATTGTTGTCGCCCTCAGAACGAGTAGCTCATTTTTTTTTAATATATCGGGCATGTTCGCATAAAACGCATTTTTTTACGTTTGTCCCATTCCCCAACTGAGAATACAGCGGCCTGGTTTAACTTATTTCTTAAAGCCAACTTGGCCTGCTGGAAATCTCAAATTGTCCTTAGTATAATGCTCGCCTTTATTTCACCCGGTTCCATTCAGGGGATCAATATGCCGATATATACGTGAAATATTCGTCTCCGGACTTCATATATATACCGCGAAAAAAAAAACGTTAAATTCGAAATACAGACTTCCAACAGGCCGAGTGGCTTTAACAAATATATTATGATATATGTTACCGGAGATGCTACAACCCACACACGTGTACGCGGTGTATACACAGAACGACACGGGTGTGTTAATGGGTTTGTGGATACGGCATGAGTTCCCTATATGGACAAACGCATTAGCAAGCACATGCGTTGATGTGTGTTTATTACACACCACCGGTCCTAACATCCATTAATTGAAAAATAAAGACAAAGTTTATTCAGAAACGATCAGGGCTTTTTCTGCCGTGTGTGATGATTCTTTTATTCTATAGGTTTCATGGTCGATGTGAACGTTTTTCACGCCGTGTGACTTAAACGTCCGACAACCGAATGCGTATCACCCATTGTCATTGTAATTACTGTGTCGTCTGGATACGCTTTCGGAAATGACACGAGGCCGCCCAAGTGTTTAATAAGTATTCCGACTGTTTTTAATTTAGAATGGGAACCGTGTTAAGTGACACGGCTGTAGACATTTCTACCACTTCTTACGCACGTTCTGGGTCACCAAAAACCTCACTTGAAGGTAAAATATTTTCTTTTCTTCTTCCGTTTAACCATTCCATGACTGGCGCTTCCTGAAATTTTGCGAAAATCCTTTGCCAATGCATTCTCTTATACACGCGAGTTTTCCATATAGAGTGCCTCCCATATATAAGAGAATCCATTGGCCTAACTATATTTACCCTGACTTTGTAAGCAAGTACATTTTCTTATATGTGCGAGGCTCCCTATATATGCGAGAAACACATAGGCCACACATGCCAGAGCTCCCGCCATGAAAGGGATTAAAACGGATATTGCTCATTTGAACCGCAAAAAAGTATAATCATACATGAAATTTGGCACAACACGCAGAAAATAAACACATGTTCTCAGTTTTCTACAAAAATAAACGTTTTTTATTTACCATATATACCCGGAAAATAATAAAAATGCAAGCTCGCTTTTGTTTCAAAGCGAAAAAAGTGTCATTTTGTAAGTATTTACGTATTTAGATTTTACGCTATAAAACTACTATTGGTACGTTTTCTATTCCAGTACATAATTATACCGTAGATCAGTTTACTACGGAAGCATGGAGCAGCCACATATAACTATTTTCTACAGCGTATATAGTATGTATATAGTACGACGTATATTCTCCGTAATTCGCCGTGATATATAGGGCAAAACTAAGCCGTCCAGAGGGGTGCAAACAGAGCACGCATATTATTTATCGACCCCTTGACCGATTTAGGTCAAACAAAGTGTATTGTTGGGTGGCCCCAATCCACTCTAAATATTCACCCACCCCGATCAAAAATGCCGGCGTCCAGCGGGGTTCAAATAGGAAACACATGTCATTTTGGATCCGGTGGGGTGTGTGGGTGAATATTTGGATTGGCTTGGGGCCACCCTCACACACACCATGTGGTTGATCTAAAATGTGCAAAGGGCAGAGAAATGCCGTGGTGCATTATTTTATCACAAACCCCTCTGGAGGCGACCATTTTGGATCGGGGTGTGGGGTATATGGAAATAGTGTCTTGTGGGCCATCCGACAATGGCATGGGAGCCCTATTTGAACCCCTCTGGACGGCGACCATTTTGGATCGGGTGTGGTGTGTTAAATTTGTTTGACATAATATAAAAAAATATGGAATAGAGGTCTTAGGATTTCTTCGCTTGCTTGTGTAGATGATTTTGTTTTGTTTGGTTCCACACACCCCATCCCGATCCCAAATTACCGCCATCCAGAGAAGTTCAAATAGTGTTCCTTTTTGTGAAAACTGGACGATAAGCTTCTGCAAATTCAATGCTGGAAGAACTTTTTCCAATTAAGAACAATGTTATGCTGTATGGCCCTTATACAGAATAAACCCGTTGCAACAATAGTTCTCATAAACCCGGTCTACCGAAATTAGTGCTGAGTCGATTTCAGGTAGTTTAAACAGTGGGCTAAATTATGTTTGTTACAATCGTTCTCCGATTGTTGGTAAAGCACACCAATTCCCAATGCATGTCCAATGATAGCCATGCAGTGCACGGGTAGTGTGTCGTGGTCAACGCGGACTCAACGGCAATTTCCAGTTAACCCCATTATGCACGGTCAATTACACTCTAAGTTGATGAGAGCATGTGAATAGTTCTTTACCTGAATCAATCTAGTCTTCGTCTCGATTGATTTTGGTAAAGAAATCTCCTTATGATCTAACCCTCACATGTGCAACGAAGTCTTCCGTGTTGGTTGCAGCCGTCGATTGCTCTGCGTATTGATTGCTTGTATGTCGACTTGGGTTTTATCCTCACATTTCACCGGGTTGTTCGTTTGCATGGTCTACTATATAGTGTAGTTGAAACCAACCGTCCGTGGACGTATTATAGAAACGTTACTGAACGTGGGTTTAACTGTTAGGCCAAGTTTTGAGCCGCCGACGCTGGCCTAAGAATTTTTGCTCGAATTGTTCCGTGGTTCTCTGAACTTACATGTACATCGATTGAACATAATTATGTGACCATCATTACGACACAGTGACATATAGATTGACACCAGGATGGCATGGGTTTACATGCATAGATGGCAACACGAGCACCGAACTTATTTGGGTCACTGTCTCCCTCCTGGGGCTCAGCTGCTAATGAGTGTTGACGATAGTTCTGATATTGATTTGCTGCAAGCAATCATATATATTGGCTTTGTTTGGAGAATGGTGCCCCCATGTGCTCGCAGGTTAGTTCAGGGAGAGCCTCACAAAAAAAGCCACAACAGGCGTGTCCCATTTCAATCACCCATCATCCATCATTGATATTATTATGATCAATCATTTTATTTGTTGACATTATTGGTTGGGAATATATATTGTTTATATTATGTTACACATCTGGGCATCATCATACAAACGGATTGTACACGATGGTAAAATTAGCTGTGCCGATGGGATGAAACTTGTAATAATGAATGAAATGAAACTGGAAGAGATGAATGCTTGTGTGTTTGGGAAGTTTCTGTCTATTGCAGTATATTATGTATAAATAATTGGGATAAGATAAATACGCGATATCACAAAATTACAGGGCTTACATGCTTTGAAAGAAAACTAGCCAAATAATATGTTATAAATTTTCGCACATCGTGAACGCTCGTCGTTGTTCCAAGCTTACAAAATATCGGAAACCGATTTCTGTAAACGATGTGGTTCGATGCGTCATCTCGGGTTTAAACCACAGTTATAAAACCTGGTTGTGCTGAACTTATCATTTTGGGAAGGTGAGAAATCGCCATGCTGATGCAATCATATTATATGCCAAAAAGCTGTAATATAACGGCGGAAATTGCGACAGAGAAACCCCAAACTGAATGGATTGAATCAATGTGAAATTCTGATTAGTTTGTGTGAACTGCAACAGGGACAAATTAATTATATCACGACTAATTCAGCCATTACCTTATACGCCAAGCGATGGCGTACGTATATATCGGCTGTTATTGTTGCAGAAAGGCAAACCGTCCATTTCAATTTCGACATTAAAACCCGGGGTTTAAAATAGTGAAAATGAATCTGGACTTTTATGTTGAGTATTTCTTTGGCATATTAAGTACGCCTTCGCTAGTGAACATTCCCGTGTTGTTCTGACATGTTTTCGTCATCACCAGATGACATTGTCATTGCGTGCGGAAAACGTAGTATATTTAAAGCGACTGATAATCATTGGGCCACACAATAAATATGTCTGCGTGGTTCCGGGTGCTTTCTAAATCGTTTCCAGTATTTCAAATAAAATCTCAGTTGAAAATTTCTTTGTGTCAAAGTTATCGATGTTCAACTGTTTATTGTGATGAACTCGCCCGGTATGGAGGCAAAGATAAGTTATGCAGAATGTACCGGAACCCTCCCATCGCTATTCAGTTAACCCCCGCAGTTCGATAAATACATGACCGATTTTCAAGCTTGATCTGAGTTGAGTGACATCTCATTGTGCCATTCCGATCGATACATGGCCATATCGATAAGACATGATAATCGGTTCACGCGGACTGCAAAATGATTCTTGTTTCTGGACAAGCGTTCAGTGCCTATCATGAGTCGGTGGTTTCTAGAGTAGTCAATGCTGTGGAAAGGACAAGATAAGTTTCGAAAAAATGACGGTTTTTTTTTTAACAACATCAGTTTAGCCTACCAGCATCAAAGCAAATCATCAGCAAGACCAACCAGTATCATAGCAAATTAGCAGGAACACTTAACCAAGCGACTCTTGATCACACAGAGCGTTCTTGGCTTCATTTGTAGATTTCCGGATTCATCCCATTTTGGCGCGATTAAATTGTGAGAATCGTGGAAAACGGATATCGAGAACAATTAGCCAACGAAAACGCCGCGAAGAAATCATCATGATGGTTTCATCTGTCGGAAATTGCAATCGTCCGGTAGATTATCCGAGTTAGAATTAATATTTACAGTTAGACACCGGGATAGTCGGCCCCACGCAATTCACATAGATGGAGTTCTCTCTTCCCATCCATGAACTGCAGATCCAGTTGTTTAATTATTGATCGGCATTGGTTGTGCATCGATGGTGGCGGTAAATTGACTCCCGGGAAACAAATATGCCAACATTGTCTCGGCCGCAGCACGCCGGCGAGCATTACAACATCCCAGCTTGTCACAAGGGCAAAGGATCGCAAGTTATGTGTGGATCAAATCCGAGCAAGGTCGTGAATGATCGAAAGCTAATGGAGAGATCATTATCATAAGCCTTACACAACAAGTTATAATACCCTTGATCATTCCCATGATGCATGAAGTGATATTCGGTGGGCGTTAACATGAACCATTACTGTTTCCCTATTATGTAACAGGAATAGGGTTTAAAACGACCAGACGTCTAACAGAAGACAAACCATCAGTTGCGATCGATAAGACTAGTCTATAATGTTTCAATGATCGAGTGAAGACGACATGAAGCTCAAGGATTAGCGAGCGCGCCGTAATTGGAATGAACTCTCGACTAAAAGCTGGATGGTTGTCATAATAGACTAATTAGCGGATGAGATCAATTGAAATAGAATTTCATAGCAGAATGGTACAATTCTCTGCATATGTCTAAAAAATTTCACTCACACAATAAATGAAGTCTTCGTAGCTTTAATGCTGCATGTAATTGGGGTTCTTTAAATCTTTGAAATTACCATATACGAGGGTTGTGTCATTAAACAAGGTTGACGTGCTCTGGAAGGGCTTTAAGAATAAAGTTAGACTTGTACGATGAGTATATACACATGGACATAGATTATTACTATAATTCCAAGACTATAACGTTATGTTCCGATCTGTTAACGTTTAGCGCGTTCAGTGGTTGACAGTATACCCATTTTAAATGTTTCTTATATTATGATAAGCCTTGCAGAATTACTATAAATCCATACACTGATTAATATCGAGTTGCGGTGCATGGATCAAATCCGCAAAAGGTCGTGAATAATAGAACGCTAATGGACAGATGGTTATCATAAGACTTACAAAACCGATTATCATACTGTTGATCACTCTTAGGATGAGTGGAATTATACTCCGTATGCGTTATCCTGATACATTAGATTTTCTCCATTATGTAACAGGAATATGGTTTAAAACGACTAGGGCTCCTATTCCGTATATTGGTTTATGTTCTAACCCGGGAAGTTTATTTGGTAGCGACTTAAGATAGAAATAAAGTGGTAACATTTGAATGGAGAATTCAGTGTTAATTTAAATGATTACTTAATACTTACAAACAGTGTTCGCGCTGTCGGTGGCCAATCTTTTTCGAATTTGGCTAATAAAAATATCATTTTGCTAAACTTTGGGCCAATATTTTTTACCCCAAATGGTGACGGAAAGCATGGAGCCGGAAAGCTAATTAAAAGGCGCTGAATATAGACCGACATTCCAGATGAAGTTAGGTGACGAAATTATTTCGTACTTCGAAAATATCGTACTGTAACGGTCCAATAAATATGCGGATGTTTGTTTATACGCGGTCGATGAAACCGACTGTGTAAACATGTGTGCTTTGAAGATAGTTGTAAGTTACAAAGCGCAGAAGATCGCTCTGGGCCATCTGGTATAAAGTGTTGTATAAATATCATTTATTATTACGCGAAGTGGAATTTGTATTTTATTTTATGACATTTGAATTTTGCTGGAAATATCTGTAAACAATCATGTTCTTTTGACCTACTTTTTTGCTGGCACAGTGGCTCTCGGCTCTTATGCACTTTCTTTATATCGTCGCCGATGAAATGAAAAATCAACGCGAGACACCCTGAAGTAACTGGTGAACTTGTCTTTGGCAGAATACAAATCTTTTACTTTTAGATAACATATATCCATTGATCTCTTCTTTTCAAAACGATTTGGTTCTACCATATCCGTAGGTACTAGGGAGCTGGGAGGGCTGCACCCCCAAATTGGAGATAGTTTTGGTCAAATTCTGGCAATTTTCGGGCAAACTGAATGGTATTTCAGAGGAAAAATTGAATATATTTTGGTTATATTTATGTGTATATAGAAGGTATATTCTACAAAAACTGTGATACAACCGTGAATATATCATGTAAAATATTTCGGGGAAAAAAGTCTCACCCTCCTTCCCCCACCAAAACAAAAAATGCGATTGCCTGTATGGCTGTGCGTGCTCCCAAAATCATGTTGGTCTCCTGTTTGTCTTCTTTTCTTGTATAGATGTAGAAAGCAATCATGAGAACGTCCTCTTCGTCGGGGGATTCCATGGCGAAAGGACTCTATGTACACACAAATATTTCTTCGAGCATCCGCTAATGCAGACCTAAGATCCGAATCCGCTAAGCGCAGACCTAAACGGACCGTGAAAGCATAACACGGATGTCCGCCTATATAACGCATCTGTAAAAACGCATGCGTTAAGTGGACGTATGTGAAAGCAGCTTTTATATCGCTTTCCAAGCCTAATTTTACCAGGCAATTCTTCAAGGATTGGCCATTTATAAACGGACAATCCGTACCAAAACTGTTCGTTAATTAATGGACTTACGGTCGGATTGTCCATTAATTAACGATCATTTTAGGTACGGATTGTCCTTTTATAAATGGACAATCTTATGCGCATTAGGTGAATTTTACAGAGCTTGGCGATATTGCCAGTCTTCTTATTTTCAAGGATGTCGACGTTTTTGTGTACTTTACTCAAAAATATGTACCTTTCGGCAGTGGTGTATTTTGCTCCACGGCCTTTCCCAATGCTGCTCGTGATTGAAATGAACCAACCACGTGCTGCTATGGGCATGTTTTATAAAACCGGCGATAAACAATAATTGTCAATCAATAATTGTCGTAAAATCCTTTTGATTTATATTACTAAACCGCGACGATGTCTAACCAATCGATGACCACATTTAGCCTCTTGTTGACCATCGCCCGGTATAAACCATCTGGAATATATACATGTATAAACCCAGTTGGTGAATACGAGCCATGTGCCCGTATTCATTAAATATACAAGGCCTCGCGACTGAATCGCAAACTATCACCGTGTAATACCCGCAAATAACAATTAAATTTATTAGTATTCTTATCATCAAAATTGATATTTCAGAAACATGTCGCAAATATCGATGCAAATATAAATGCACATGTGCACATAATATAGTTGTATATAGCAATAGTGTCTTGATCTGCATATAATTATATTTATCAGATAGATATATAAGGTTATTGTTATTGTGCTCGGCGTTATTGGCTTCGTGTTTGGTCATTAGATGTGGATTTTGAGTGGTTATATAGGAATTAAGCAGCAAGAAGACTCAGATTGTAGTACTTGTAGCGCATTTCGTATGAATAATGATAATTTTTCAATGTTTTCTCGTTGTGGGTTCTGAAAAGTGTGGCTAATTTCAATACGTTTTGCCTAATACACTTTTCTCTTCGTTCTATAAGTTCACCGCAGCTTAAAATTATGTGGTACTAGTCACCAATCTCGGCACTGCATAGCTCTTTTAGTGTGCACGCTATGCAGACTGGTTCTATCTGCACAGCCTGTTCTCTCGAGAACCAGCACATTATCTGCTTACAATATAACTTGTTTTAGGTAGATAATATGCTTAGAACATTTTAGTCACATTATATCGACTCATAATGAGGCGATTCTAAGCAGATTATTTCCGGACAATGGCACATATAAGCCAACTCACGACTTCTCATATGTACGCTCTTTAACAGGTGTTTACACTGTGGCCCGCGCCATAAAACGAAATAACAGGTAAGTGTCCATTATCTGCTTATATCAGAGTCAAATAACCACATTATGTACCTATTTCACATTATACATGTAGGTTAACTATGCGCGTATTTCCGCGAGGATATGTTGGGATCTGCGAAATGAGCCAGTGTTGAAGATATAACTGGGCTGGTGAATACTATCCCAACTCTTTATTTTCAAGACTGTACGTTAGTACGGTGTTGTCTGACAGAAGACGAAGCATCAGAAACGATCGATAAGTCACTAATGTTTCAATGCTCGAGTGAAGCCATCGTGACGATCAAGGATTTGTGGGATGGGTCGTAATTAAAACGAACGCTCGACTAAAAGCGGAATAACAGACTAATTTAAGAGGAGGTCAACTGAATGGCGAAATTCGTTCGGTTGAACGATTTTCACTCCCGAAATAAACGAAGGCTGTGATGGTACACGTTATCGATATTAGGTGGTTATTTGGACATGTGGAATTACTTATAAACCGGTTCACACCCCTCGGCCAATCAAATCGCTATATTTATTCACCGGGGCCAAAATATAGACTTGAGCTCAAATTCACCAATAAATTGGAGAGTAAGCTGAACATGAGAGAGGAGCGGAAGGTGTCCGAGGGTCTTGGTCTGTATTTCGTGTACAGATACCCATACCGATACGAATCAGATACTATATCAGGAATCAACGACTGAGTTGGAAACGGGAATTATCAATCAAATTCCTAATGGGAAGATTCCAATAAAGGTCTGATAAAAATATATAATAATTTGTAGAATATAGGTTAATTCATTTAATTTGTTTCCGGGATGTCTGTTTTATCTATAAAATTAGAACTATATAGGGCTCAATGGGAAGGTGAGGTTCTGATATATCTATTTATCTCCTCCCTTCTCAATCGTGCAATTATAGACCTAACGGAATGGTTTAAATGTCGAATATCAAATACATGTCAATGTATTTTAAAGTTCATTGGTAGCAGAATGTTGTAAATACAGTTGTCTTTCTTACAACATATATAGTCACATTGACTAAGGTCATTCTTAGACTATACATGCCCAAATTTGTTAACGGGAAGTAATTTCATAGCCACGTTCCACAATTCTATTGAAACTTCAACTATTATCGTGTTGCGCTTCCGATTACAACAAAAACTAAACCATGGGACGTGGTATGCCATTAAGAAGCACGTCCCTTGGGGCATGCGATCGCAAGTGCTCATGGGGGTGGGCGGTAGTTCACACCGAACCTCACTAATCGCCAGACATCATATGTTCAACACGACATCAGTGGTATATACGCCTGCGAATCCTTTTAATATTAATAGCATAAATACTTTAGTGGTGATCGGATTTCAAGACTATTATAGGCGTGTACATTATATAGATTATATCATAAGTTATATATATAGAGGATCTACAACGAGTCCCTTGTTTATAGCGGAATTTACAAAACGAGTGTAGTAAATTACAAAACGAGTGTAGTAAATTAGGTCTGGACCGAGCCTTTGGCGAGGTCCATGCATATGCGCATGCCTAATTTACTGGACGAGTTTTGTAAATCACGTTATAAACGGGGGACGAGTTGCAGATTCTATTTATTAAATGATCCAAAACCTCGACAAAACATACTTATATCAACATATGGGACGCGAAACTAACATCGGCTTATATAAGTCATGCAATGACGTATCACGTAACTGTGCGTTGTTGTCCGCGTAAAGAAATAGTCCCAGATAAATAAAGACTCTTTGTCGTATTTAATGGCGTATATTTAATGACATAACTTTTCAAACTGTTCATTCATTATAGTTTGTTGGAAAAATATTGGAAGCCATATTATTTTGAGACGAAGCGTACGGAATGTTAATAGACGACAAACCGGAAGTCAAAGGTCACCTGACACTATTTGCTGTTATTAAACGAATGTTTAATATCACACTTTATAGAATGGGTTTATTGAATGGAATAAGGGTAGGATCATGTAAACCTGGGAACAAACGTCGCACTACCGACGACTCGAATTCAATTCGAATTAGACTCGAGTTTAATTCTAAATTCGTCTGAGGAAACAAACGTCGCATTTAATTCAAGACGAATCTAAATGATTTCTTAAAAGAGCACAAAGCGTTCGCGATGGTTTTGGTCAAAACGGCTAATTTATGTAGTTATACTGTATAATACATCAATGGAACAGTTATTTAAATATATGTAAACAAGTTCTCTATATATATATCAATTCTAAAACGTAAAATTTAGTGAGAAAATGTGGCTTTGACTTCCAAGCGACGAAAGACCATTGTTAATATTTTGAGGAGTGGAAATTATTGGTTTTATATCGCTATTTCTTAGGTATTTGACACATATTTTAGGTCGGACATGATTCTATGGGTGTGTATTTTGCTCTGAACTTCCAGTTCCAGTTAATTTTTTATACGAAAGCGTTCTGCCTTTTCAATTTAATAGAAAGTTGAGGTCAACGCGGGATAACACTATATTGCGTCAGTAGGCCTATCTAAAACCGCGTCGTAAAAATAAACATGGCGGGCAGGGACACACAACTAGAGGGTCTCCGTTCTGGGGGGGGGGGTGACTCATAACTTTGCGTAATTCCTCCAACCTGACACCCACTAAGGCTTAGGTTCTAAATTTTCCAACTGATGACCATTTATGTTCACAGTTTTGAACAAAAGTATATGAAAATAATGTTTTCTTAAACTTAGCAGTTTTTGACTGCCCACGGGAGTCAGGACGGACCAGGACACAAGCTTCCCAAGTGTTGGAAAATTCCAACCTATACATGTAACAACCCCATGAGGTTAGAACATTTCCCACTGATGGCCATTTCAGTCAAAATGTTTTTACCAAAGTCGGAAAATAAGCAAATGTTGGTCTAAAAACAACAAATTTCCCACTAATTAATTGTTGGAAAATCGAATTACAAAAACAATTTCAACCTATTGTTGGTGTGTAATTTCCAACTAATAATGTTGTTTCCAGTATGAATATTGTTACCAAAGTTGGAGGATGAGACACTCTCCCCCCCCCCCCCCCGATCGCCACGTCCCTAGTAACGGGTATATCCAAACGGAATAAAATTTTATTTAGTGCGTCTGCACTCCTTTAATTTGAAACAAAACGTCGCACTTTTGTCGACTCGAATTCAAATACCAACAAATTACGTCACGCTCGTTGGGGTTTTCCAGTTTCAATTGGAATTCCCTCATTAGCATATCATTATGCAGCTCCTTTGCATTTCTCCGATATAAATTCGAGTCGACGGAGATGCGACGTTTGTTCCAAACACGGATTTCAGACGCACCAGCAATTAGATTCGTGTTGACCACACGCATTCTTCGTCGGTAGTGCGTCTACTCGCATTTATTTGAAACAAACGTCGCACTTTCGTCGACTCGAATTCAAATCGTCGATAGTGCGACGTTTGTTCCGAGGGTAATAAAGAGTATTGAACCATGCTGTATATCGATGTCGCATTTGGTCATCTTAAAGCCACATGGCGGTCTGCGCTCCAAAATACGCATAATATTATTCGCTTTTGAAGTTTTCTCAGTATCGAAATAGGTAGATAAATAACTTAATGACCTTTCTGCGGACATTATGTAACCCAAAAAAGACGCATTGAAGTAATGGAAATACGGTGTTTGTGTCCCAAACACAAAATAGCCATGTGCACGACATGGAACAGAAAAGAGCGTTCAGTGGTAGTCTATTCCCGATATGGTAGCAATAAAGAGCGTTTGTCTGACTTCTGGTGAAAAGTTAAAACGGCTGAAAAATGGCTGTGAGCCTGTGACTTTGGCAAGTGTTATTCAGAGCATATGAAGCCGTATACCAATAGTTCGTATATTTATCGACCTATCGTACCCGTCGCTCCAAATTACGTGGAAAACAATTTGGAGGTTCGAATGAGCCATCTCCGTATAAGAACAGTATCAGTTGTGGTCACTGTAACTATTTAAGAACTAATGAACAATACATTTGACAAATATCTGTTAGTCACATTGTTCTCAGTGCGGTTGAAAACACATGGTATATGTATGGTGCATGCACCCTTATATATACGGAATATGTATGGTGCATGCACCCTTATATATACGGAATATGTATGCCTAGCAAAGCATCTTAATACTTAATCAAATTGGGACTGGTGTGTTCATGGAATTGGTTTAAACTTCAGTAAACTTCAGATCTTACACATGGAGTGGACATGATCATAACTATACTCAGATTAATCCATTATGCACTGAATGGATTCCCCCAGTCAGCTATAAAAGTATACATTGGAATGGTCTATCTTCCTTCTGGGGGTGTTCAGAAAATACAAGCAGAAGACAGACAGACAGTCGAACAGAATACTAGTGCAGAATGTTCATATTCATTGGTGGGAAGTTCTGAACGTTTAGATAATAGGCTCAACTAACGGCCTATGAACTTATTAACTGAACATTTCTTGTGAAGGATATTTTAACCTCGAAATTATGTCTACGTAATTTGGATGTAGTGAAACGATGGGTCGATAAATACTCGAATTCGAAATATCGATCTCCGGAATGTATGTACTCTGAGAATATCTGGCCAAAGTCATAGACATTTTTCAGCTGTTTGACGCACATCAGTAAGTCAAACGCTCTTTGGTTCCACCATGCATATCAATATTATACAAATAGAAACGCTTAATCGTATCCGTCGCTCCAAATTACGTAGAAAACAATTTGGAGGTTCGAATGAGCCATCCAAACCAAAATGCTGAAGAGAAATCGGGACCCAAATTTTCTAAATTATATGCGACGAATAAGTTTTGCAATGATATATAACGTCAGTATAAAGTATTTAAACCTTTCTGTACTAAAAACTAATTGACGAGTAGTTATCCCTCAGGAAATGTTTAGATAATACGTTCGACAAACGACTAATTTTTTATCTGAACATTTCCCTCCAATAAATAGGACTCATTCTGCATTTTTATTTGATATGTCGTTTGCTTATTTTTCCTGAATAACCGTCGAGATGAATAACAAACCATTCAACTCATTATAACTGAGTGTGAAAATCCATACAGTATACACGTAGAAAGGGTTAACGTACATTTGTATATAGATCCCCGGTACTGGATCACGGCGAAACAAAAGCAAGCATAATTTAATAATCAGAGAGATTGAGTCTTTATTGAGTCATGGCAAACCCATTTACCTGTATTCCATGAATAATGTATATCGACAGTATGTTTTTAACAGCCTCACATTTATTAGACACAATTCGTATACATACCTATAGACTTCTGTCACCTTCCTGTTGTTTGTCTAATTTGTTCCTGCTCAAGTATCCTATTAGATATTCTGTTTAAAAGTTTCCTTCGGGGTCTACGTCTCCGTCTATATTCACAACGTCGCCCGGCAAAGCCCCGAGTACATTCACAGTAACATGATTCGAAGGCGTTGGTCGGAAGTCTGAGTATCCCTCCATTCCCGCATCTGTGGTTACACATGTACGGAAATGCCTCTGACATCGCTATTACGAGGAATAATATTGAGATCACAATGGCGTACCCAACTTTCTGCGAAGTCATATCAGTAAAACCTAAGACAAATTGGGATCTGTTCGTATTTCCGTCAGCACATCACATCTCAAAATGTTATTGAAAACCATCTGAGATGTATTCACAGCGGCACATGAACTTCTCGCGAAAATAACTCTTTCGATTTAGAGCTCTTTTTAAGCGCTAAAACGTCGATAGCGGTATAAGGAACACCAAACGATTTCGGACAACATCTGAAGCTTCTGGGTATTAAGGTTCCCTTCAGTGCAGCGAGTCACAAGTATGATAAAAGCCAATAACGCCGAGATCATAAAAGACAAATACTCCCACACCATAATGGTAATGACATATTCGCTCTGTCTAAGAGACTCTAACTACCCAGTGCGATGGTAACAGGTAGATATGCCTCTGTTCATCTATTGGAGAATCATCCCATGGCAAATAACTGATTCTGTCAATCAGGGCTTCCTTCTGTGGAACTGTTGAATATTTGAAATAACACTCATACTCGCCTTTTGATTGACGTCGCGGGAGGTACCGCTATGTTAATGTGATGTTTCGACATACAGTAGGATCGTTCGAATCGCCCAGCATCCCTTCACTCGTAGCAATTAATCACTGATATGTGGGTAATGACGCGATATCTCTTAACGTATCCATGTTATCGGTCTTGTGTGGACGAACATCAGCGTTCACCGTGAGAGGGGGTGAAATATGCCCAAGTTATCTGGTTCTGTGCGACAAAGTATGGGACAATGCTTAAGCCTTTCTAGTTTTCTAAATTATGATTTAAATGACATATTTATACTTTAATAGTCACGAACACCTAAATAGAGTATTGACTTACCTGTTTTGGTGTATCGTATTAGCACGTCAAAATTATTGGTTGAGGAAAACCCACACAGGTTTATTTGGTGTTGTGTTCACGAACGCGGAAGATTTATGTCTTGATTGATATTATTGCTATCGATAAAAGACAAAACAAGATTTGTTTCTGTCCCAATTGGAATATCCTTAAAATTGACCAGCAAATAATTGGTTGATGTTTACAGTCGGACGGACGACAGACGAACATATCCTAGTGTATATGTATGACCCGTGACGACGGGCCCAATGTACCATGCGGGAGTATACGATAATGACATTCTCATGACGGTGAATTCAACTCAAAGCCAAGTGACATTAATACTAAATTTCTCACTCATCATAAGCTCTGTTTCTTTTGAATCACACGAACCACAACTTGTTCATAAATGCGATGTCATTTGTCTTAACGATATGAACAGACAAGCCGGACTATGTGTCTGACACATGCAATAAATCTCCTCATTGGTCAGGAAACATTTTTTTCTTCAAGAAATCCAGGGCTTATGTGTGAAATATAAATAAACGAAGTGATCTCGTCTATTTGATGTGTCAAACAGCAATCATTGTACAGAATAACTAAATGTTACAAAATAGCTGTACATAAGTCTCCTTGTGGTCTAAGACTCGTTGCCCCAGAGCGAAACAAATATTTCAGTGAATAAGTCATCACCGCCAAGCAGACATGTTTGATGAATCTATGTCGTCCTTTCCAGACTATGAAAACTTGGGCCGGATTCTTCATCTCCATTTTAAATATACGAGGTTAAACCGGGTTTAAACCTAAATTGGCACTCCAACCAAACCGAGTCTAAGATGGCATTTGTGGTCGTTCAGTTGCTATAACTGACTCGGTAATATAAGCATGTAATCAAACTAACTACCCGTTTACCAGGCGGACCACAGGCAAGCAGGTAGAATGGTTACCAGCACGCCCTCAATTGACACAAACAAGCGCACGCTTATAACCGCCCTCGTGTGAGAATGAACCAAGTGTAACATAACACAAAGCCGCCGCTCTCCACGTATAGCCACGCCGTCAATCGAAATTATTTACAGCTCCACCATTGAACTGAGTGTGTAAATATTGTAAACCGGGGTCCACAAAAGACGGGATTCGTCATCGCATGTCCATATGCCCATGCAGTGGAGTGATTTCCTATTAATTTAAAACCTCTATGCAGCTTTTCCTCTGCCAATAAAAGCGACATTTTTGTAATACTGTATGTGCCAGCGGTTAAAATGGCGATAAACTAGAAAACAACAAACACACCTGACAATATATAGCGTGCCTGTACGTATATAACCCTGTGCACCTAATACAAGTAACAGCGAGTGAAACATATCTGAACTGTCGCGCCGGATTTGTTAATATAGGCAGGTCTTCCGAAAACCTACTCCATCACATATTTCTTTTTGGAAAATGGATAGGTGTGAGTGGATTGATTTATGCACGACACAAACAAATTTGTTTTGATAGTCGTGACTCGGGTGAATGAATCAAATATTGTGGACGAGCTTCCTGCTGATTAATTTGCAGAAATATTCAATTAACACCCTTACTTCAGAATTGATGGAGAAAAAACATTTGCGAGAAATTAGTCCCAAAGGGCAGATAGGCGGAACACGCTTGGTGGAGGGAAGTCCATCAATATAAATAACATATCACTTATCCACTCCCCTGGTGTCCTATTTATCATTTCTAATGTATAACCGGGATTGGTAGATCGTTATGGGTGAAAACGTGACATTAGCCATCCGTAATATCTTCGGATTGGGAAATCAGTGAAAATCCGGGTATGGAGACCGATTTGACCATTTGAATAATTCCATCTAATGGAGGTCAGTGATGCCCGGCCATCCGTGAAGGATATTCTGTTGTAATATTTGTATTCCCAAGAAACGTTCACTGACCATGTGATGTGTCGCCAATCGCATTAATCACCTCCCACATATGCCCTGATTTCCAATGCAAATGCGTTGGCGACATCAAAACAGTCAAATCTATTAGTCTGGGCAAACATAGACATAGCCTCGAGAGGGAATTTATGTGACCTATATTTTTGGTTAGCATGAACACTTAACTTTTGGGAGCCGTATGTTGGATTTGTCAGATAGGAGGACTTTTTTTGTTATCACCGCGTAGTTTTATTGAGGCACCTGATGACAAACTCGGTCATTTTATAAATAAAGCCGACATATTTGACTGAGTATATTCGCACCTTTCGACCATAATAATTCGTCCAATGTTGATATCTGAGAATGGGGCGATAACCAGAGTAAAGAAATACATGTAACCACTGAATCTCGGAATGACAGTGATGACGTCATGTGACAATAACTAATGAAAAGAATGAAAAGAATATGACGATTCACACAAGAGAGTGCAGTAAGGGTGGAGATAATTAGTGTATACGGTAATTTCGTTCCGTCTCGGTTTAAAAACTGGCCTAATAACTCCAGGATAGCTGCCAATATGGTGGCCGGTATATAGGTGGGAATTGTGAAATTTGTAAGAACGCACGATTACTTGCCAAATGGCTTAACGTACACAATGACCGTTGTTAAACTGCTACATTAATATTTAATATATATATCCCGATCAATCGACTAGAACATTCAAATGAAAATATTACACAAATTTTTGATCAAATTTAGTTAGTTTAGTCCAAAAATAACCGAAAACCTATTTTTGTCATCTTCTCGAAATGCATAAAGAAAATAATGTAGTGTGGGTGGAGATAATTAGTATGTACGATAATTTCATACCGTTGTGGGTTACTACATGACCTAATAACCCCAGATGGCTGCCAATTATTATACGGTGGCCGGTATATGGATGGAAATTGTTAAATCTGTCATGTCGCAACTAACACCACCATTGCAATGCAATGTTTTATAAAACCAATAGTCCTATTATAATCATTGAATTTTGTATTACTAGAACGTAACGGCGACCAGTTCTATTAAAAATGGCAACCAGATTATACTGCCCTCGAGTGAGAGGATTGACAAATTTTGCATTCATTCGTGCTCAAGTAATATATGTTCTTTGAAATCGATGGCACGTCGTGTAAATTATTTCACAATAAACATGATTTGTTTCAGGCAGATGGCTTTCGAAACGTTGATCGACGTTGTGAATCTGTGACTGCCTTTGAGAAATGAATAAAGGAAATATGTAGGTTATATTAAATCTTACACGCTATTTAAGCATACTTGGGCACTCTATGATTATTTGTATAAAAGTGCGCCCGCGAATAACAAAATTAACCATTTCGGATATATATCTCATCAAATAATGCACGTTTAAATTTTTTATTTTTTATTTATATAAGTTATTTACACTATATACAATGATGTCATACAAATATTTATACAATCAAACAGGGGGGGGGGCGTAAAAAAGTTGCGAGACGTGGGGGTGTTTTTTTTACATTGCCATTTTTTTTACACCCACCCACCCTTTCTTGCATTTTTTTTCATAACATTTTAGACACCCACCCCAAAAACCCAAAGCTTAATGTTGGTCCCTTCTGTAAAAACGACCAACCGCTCTATATTGGTCCCTTCTTTGAAAGACCAAATTAAATGTTACTTCCTGTTTACAAACATGTGCAAAATTGAACTCTAAGCAATCAACAAAGGTAGAATATGATGTGAAAATTATATTGGTAAAGTTATAACCCAGCCTATTCATCTGTGTGAGTAGATGACAGATATGTTGAATCCCCTGGAATGACAACAACAAATAACTAGGGCCAGTGTTAGGGCCTATAATAGAACAAAAAATTACACAAAATTAAATTGATCTTTTTTTCAGACATCAACCAGCATCAACTAGTAGGCCTAGAGCCTATAGTAATACCAAAAAGGGAAATGTGCATATGAACCATGCAGTGTACGAATTAGCTTTTATGTATGCCCGCATGACCACCGACCCGACTTCGCATTACTACTTAGGACTAGGCTAGGCCTAAAATAATGTTTAACCCTTTGAGTTTAAATGCGGATGGTCAATTTAGTGCCAAATCCATATACACGGATTTGCACTTTAGTGACGTGCCCGTGGAGACGAGGTCACAGTAAGCGTAACGTCATTGTGTTGGTGTAGGGAAGATAACTCCAATTTGGTCTTCTGTTTACAGTATACCGGCTGTACTCTTGATTTACTATTATGTCTACCTGTGTCTACTATATATTATTAACTATACATTATTCTGATACATTATGAGAATACCGGCGGTTATTTGAAGGAGTGGGAGCCCCGCGCCAGGGTGCTACTAATGCTCTGGGGCCATAGTGTTCGAAGGGTTAAAAATAAAATGAGTTGCCCCGCGTTGAGGGTCACATGGCCATAATTGTATCACATGTCACAACAAAAGTAATTTTCAAAAGATTTACACATCTTTGTCATTCAATCCAACTACTCCTATCTATATATTTACTCTTATTATGCCCCTTTATGCCCCCGAGTTGGCGGGTACACAGTCGACGTCTGTGTCCGTACGTCCGTCGGTATGTCCGTACAATCATTTGGCATTATTGCTCGTTACATTTTGTAGTTACATCAGGTTACATGTATCTTTTCTGCACATATTCCTGCTTTATATCTATCTTTTATTTATACTAGACAATTTTCAATATAAAAACTGCCAAGCAAGCTGAAACAGATACAATACGCAAACAAATGTTGGGACCCACCCCCACAAAATTCACTATTTTTCCATTTTATGTCAACTTATGGGGCTAATTATAACAACATTGAGTGTATTAGTGCTTCTCATATTGCAACAAGCCACAACATATAAACAAATATGTTTAAAACAGTTGAAAATATGTCAATAAAAAAAATGCATAAAAAGTGGTCAAAAATTGTTACCGGCCTCGGGTACCCACCCACCTCCCCCACCTTACGTCTCGTAAACAAAAATTCGCCCCCCCCCCTGAATCAAACATATAATATTAATAATTATAGTGACACGCAGGTGGGGCGGGCGGGGGTCCTTGTACACTCACCATTTACTCCCCTTGCACACAATACAGTATATCGATCAGTATTTATAAATAACATAATATACAAACAAAAATATCTTCGACTGTCAAAAACATATAGAGTAACATTTCAGTCTTTGTACACATATAAGAATAAATTATAATTAAAACAAAACACGTGTTGAATTGGTAGCTGGTTCCAGTTCCTTGTATTGAGGGTATCTGGGTTTTGTATCATAATTGTTTTGATTGCCTTATTTAGCTATTGGTTTAACACTTTTGTCAAAGTTCCCCATTCCTATTGACATTTCAACATCCTATCGCCTCTCAAAGCATTGATCTTTTCTATATGAGATCGCATACTAATTCGTTCAAGAACGCTTTAAAAGATAATTCAATGGGGTCGAATTTTGTTTTTTAAATATAGTACTTTAATATAACTAAAATCATGTTTTTTTTTATATTGGCGCTCTTTTCCGATGAAACGCAGAATAATATGTTACATTTTGTAAGTTGGATATCTAGTATGTTGGTGTTCATCCAGTGATGGACTGTTTTGAAGAAGCGTTATACTATAGGACAGTCAACGAAGATATTGATTCTATCATTTGACATCTATTACGGTCACTATCGTTAGTAATTTTCATCTTCTGGAGTAATTGTTTTGTCGCTAAAATTCTGGTATTAATGCGGAACTGGAACCATCGCAACCTTGTGTCAGAAAGTGATTTAAACGGCACAGCGAATGTATGCATCCATGGTACTTGAATATTGGTATATTCAAGTTCTAATCCCCATTTCTGTATTGAGGAAAGTTTTGTCGTTTTATAAGATACTAGCAGGTTAGCCCGCCACTGGCGGCATTCGTCTCATGGCTTTGTTTCAGAAACATGACATTTTTTTATTTTAACCAAATTTCAAGTCGATAGCTCCACCCGTTTCCGAGATCTGGTCTGCGCATGCGCGAAGCTTGCGTCGCACGGGCTCGGCGACCCGATAAAATTCGTATCCGGGGCAAGATACATTCACATAGCAAATTTCAAGTCGATAGCTCCACCCGTTTCCGAGATCTCGTCTGCGCACGCGCGAAGCTGGCGTCGCACGGGCTCGGCGACCCGATAAAATTTGTATCCGGGGCAAGATACATTCACATAGCAAATTTCAAGTCGATAGCTCCACCCGTTTCCGAGATAACGCATTCTTTGTTTTTCAATGAGTTAATTCATGGTACCCGTCCTCCCCGTCCTAAACTTCAGAGCGGACAGTCAATTAATCCCGTCGTGAAATCCCTCTGCATAATATTTCGAGCTCTTAGATCAATTCTGCCTTTTTATTCGAGATAATTGCATTTCGTCCGCATCCGTATTTCGGACGCATGGGGTCAGTCGTTTAGCCACGTCCATAATGACGCATGGGGACAGTCGTTTAGCCACGCCCATTGCAATAAAGAGCGTTAATTGTTAACGCCTCCGTATAAGGTCAATATAAAGATCGTTGATGTCTTAACCACCGCAGTGCCATTTTTTTGTGACTGAGATTGGAGAACGGGTGATCTGAGCTTCTCCAAAACGCGACCACGGCCGTGTCGGTGGGATTTTACACTTACATACGAAATTTGAGCTCAATCTGTACACGCGTTTTGGATTCCATGAAGTACACATATACACACACATATATATATATATATATATATATATATATATATATATATATATATACGGAAGTCTCAAATTATATAGTAGATAGATGAGAATGTCATAAAAATCCTTGCAACCCAGAATACTTTTAGGAGCAATGACAAATGCCCAGGAATCAGGGGGCTTGGTTTTTTTTATATTGTCTGGACGAGCATTTGTTTGTTGATACTATCTGTATCATAAATTTCTATCATCCTAGCTACAGTTTGGGAGTTCGTTGTTGTCTGAAATAAGATCATTCACAAATATCACGCCATTTCGCTTCCATTCCTGCATATCAATTGAATGCTGGTTTACTTTAATATTATCGTTATTCCATATAGTATTTGAGTTTAGATATGAGTATTTACTGGGTAGCTTTTTGAGTAAATTTGTCCAAGCCATTATGACGTCACACCAAACTGGGTTTATGAATGTACCCTTGATCGATTCAATGTATTTTGTACCGTATGTGAGGAATAGTGGATCAGATATATTTCGGGTCAACATTTATCCACTTGGCGCGTTTTGTGGTAAATCTCCTGAGCCAGGTTATTTTTAGGGCTTCGATAAATTCTTTCATTTTTGTCATCTTTAGGCTGCCTTGTCGATAATCTTTACACATTTGTGAACGTTTAATTTGGTCTCGTTTGGCGTTCCAGATGAACCGGAATAACAGGTAGTTAGTTCGCCAATAAAATTTTGGGGGTGGTTTGGAAGGGATTAAAATAGATGGACTAGTTTTGGAATTATGACAGATTTGATTATTACAATGCGACCAAGTGGAGTCAAGGACCTGTGTTTCCATTTTTCAATTCCGGTTTTCAGTTCGATAATTTTGTTTCCAAAATTGAGGTTATTCAGTTGCGATAAATCTGTTCTATACGTTATTCCCAGCAATTTGAATTGATTTGTTACACGAATATCGCAATTACCAATGGGCGCACCGTGATTAGCTTTGCTTGCGCCTAACCAAACTATCTGACATTTCTCCAGGCTGGCTTTCAATCCTGACATATTTGCAAATGTGTCAAGAACATCCAAGCTTTAAATTCTTTAAGCGATTCTTCGTTGCCGTCCAAGATGAGCGTAGTGTCGTCAGCGTACTGATTAATTTTATGTTCTGTACTGCCGAGGGTGAAGGCTTTTATCTTTTTTATTTTCCGTCACCATAATTGCAAACATTTCTGCACAGAGGAGAAAAATATACGGGGTCTCCTTGTCTACAGCCTCACGATGGCTGGAAAAAGGATATATTGCGCCGTTAACAAGGACTGCCGATTGAATGTCTGTATTAAAAGTTTTTAGCCACCTTCTAATCGATTCTCCGAAGTTAAATTTCAATAAGCAATCGTCGATAAATGACCACGAAACATTGTCGAACGCCTTCTCAAAGTCTATCAATAGCAACATGCCGGGTATATTTTGTCCCCAGTCTCGTGTAGAATGTCATATATCAAACGTGTGTTGTCTCCGGTGAAACTCCCTTATAGAACACCAGTTTGATCTTCGTTAATTATGGTAGGTAGAACTGATTTGATCCTGTTAGCGATACACGAGGATGCCAATTTATAAGATATATTTAGCAGCGATGTTGGACGCCAGTTTTTAAGGTACATGTCCCCTTTGTGTGTTAAAGTGATAATACCCTGATTTTGTGTCGTAGAAAGTTCCCCCTTTATGAGTGCATGATTAAGTGCATTAAGGACAAAGATACTTAGATCGTTCCAGAAGATTTTGTAAATTCAACTGTGTACCAATCAAGACCGGGTGACTTTCCGTCCTTCATTTTTTTCAACGCTTCAGTCAATTCGGGTAAATTATTTCGCCTTCAGTGGAGCGGTATTGGGTTGGCACGAATCGGTAGTTACCGCTATCAACGAGGCGTGGTTACAAGAACAGAGCTACCGATACATTGGCTCTCGTGCATACCGTTCTAAAAGTAAATTTAAATTTGTAATCCAAAAACGACATTGAATTATCGTACACACCAAATATCTGCACCATGCTACATTTTGCGCTTTATACATGAAGATGACAAAAATGGCTTTAGATTATTTTTGGAGAAAAATACCTAAATTTAATAAAAAATTTGTGTCAGGAGGTGCATTTTGTAATATTCACTTTAATGTTTGAGTTTGTAGATCGGGATATATACATTAAACGATAGTTCAGCAGTTTATCAACGACCGTTGTGTTAGTTAAGCCATGTAAGTAAGTAATCGTGCGTTCCTACATATTTCACAGTCTTCACCTATATTTCGGCAACCATATTGGCAGCCATCTTTGGGTTAGTATGTCATTTTTTAATCCAAGACGGAATAAAATTGCCGTATACACCAATTACCTACGCCCTTACTATATTCTTTTCTTTTTTGCTTTCCGGAAAATAAACGAAAAATGTAGGTTTCATAAATTCCCTATCGAGGCGACACCTAAGTCCATTTTTGCCAGGTCTATATTTCTCATCGGCATTTCGCATTTCACGTTTCAGGCAACGTCACATCATTCCCACTCAGTTGAGTGAACCAAAACCAAATTGGCTTCAGGAATGAACATCCGACATTCCGAGATATAAATTGGCATTTGCAAATTTCTATTGTTTGTGCATTATACAATTAATTCAGTGTCATTTCTTTTTGCGCATGACACGTCACATAACTTGCATCATAATCTCGAATCTTTTATCGAACTCGTTGCGGACGGCGTAAAGTTATATTTCGCTCGAGCTGCGCTCTCGCGAAATATATCCTTGCGCCATCCGCAACTCATTTGATAAAAGAGTCTCGATTAAGATGCGCGTTGTGTTCTGTATTTATTCTACACCGTTTAGTCAGATAAGTTCAATCCAAGAATGTCACCTTCATTGTTATTATAGCTACCTTTATTGTGATTTAAGTCTGACAAATAACCAGTAATTATGTGGGGATCACCGGAAGCGGATGATCGACGTAATGTACGTCATCTTTATTGGCGACAACGTCAACAAGAATAGTTCCGGCTTGTATTCCACTAGAGGTATATACACAGAACGACACGATTTGTAAATGGGTTTGTCGATACGGCACGAGTGCTGTCGTGGAAGGATAGAACGAGAGGCGCTTGCGCCTCGAGTTCTATCCTTCCGCGACAGCACGAGTGCCGTATCGACAAACCCATTTACACATCGTGTGGTTCTGTGTTTATTACACGCTTCGCGTCCTAGAATCCCTGCATTAAAAATACAGTATTACAAGGTTTATTTAGGCTCATACAGGGCGCGTTTGTCATGTGTGATGATTATTTTATTTAAATAGTTCGAGTTTCATGGTTGGGGCGAACGTCATATACGTCATTTTACGTCAACGAGATGCGCATGGAACGTACGTTCCATACGGATTTACAAATATGGAACAGCAATAACACTGTACTTCTAGGAACAAGCGTGTAATAAACACTAATATGTATTCAATGGCTGGGATTCCGTTGAATACATGTGACTCACGTCAATGGGTGTGGAATAAAAACCCTATACTATATAGTATATATCGCTCTGAAATTTCAGATTCATCATTTTGGACGGACCTGTAATCCAGTATAACATTATTTACTAACAGAGCCGTCATCATTGTGGGTGGCCTAAACTGTGACTTTGTGCAGCCTAGTTGTACTTCAAAAGCGAATCTGAGACCATCGATTTCTTCAGCATGAAAAATACAATTGATAAGCCTGCTCGCTTCTAGATTTCATCTAAAATTATAAACGTTCTCGACCGCCGCAATCGAACCCGGAGTTTCGGACCACCTAGCCACATATATTTCAATATCATGCGATTATGATATTTCACATGCAATAATACACCGAATTTGGAATTATCATCTAGTTGATTTTGATGAAAGGAATCACATTTTCTCCGAATTTGATTGGAACAATGTCGTGATGACTCCTGAAGAAAGATGATGCGCATGTAATAGAATTTAAAGTATCCATTACTGAAAATATTACTAATAGTAGGACCCCTACTTCCAAGACATATTATAGCTATCATCAGACCGTGTAAATGACACGGACTTGAAATTAGACGATACAAATATGGAAGGAAAGCAATACAAATCAATTGATCACAATATAAAAAGCACAGAAACTTCGTTAACAGCATGAACAAATGTGCAAGAAAAAACTTCAACTTCATGTATTTTATCTAACAATGAATAGGAAACTATTCCAGGAACAGGCTGAATGGAGAGTAAATTAGAAATGATAACCTTGATGACAAATATTTTAGTATATTGATTGAACATATTTATTGGGACCCAATTATTACAACATAGTATAACATTAACATATATAGATATATTGAATGAGGGTGCACAGGGGATTGGGATACAAGTTATATATAACTTAGAATAGTTCCTATCCATGTTCACTGTATATTACACAACAAGTTTGGAAATGGGTAACGTAATGAATATGTTGAAAATAGTACTCAGAATATAGTCAGTAATAATAATGTTGCATACGTCGCTGTGACACCTGCTGTTGCTATTGGGGAAAGCACGATCTGTATATTCAGTCATGGGAAGCTGAAGGAATTTGAATTGTCAACCTGGACTATTTCAAACAGGAGTGTGTTTAATTCGTTGCTGTAACAAGCCATGCATAAAGAAGGTCATTCACGGAAGTAATATATATTTTGAGGTTATTAAAGATTACGGGCGACGTTGGCGATGGGTATGCTGTCAAAAGCCGACATAAACAGAAATAATAGTAACATATAGACAGACCTTGCTCTTGTACCAATCATAAATATGACATAAACAGTATGTTATTGTCAAATGTTTTTCCTTTGTTATGTAAACAAAAGCAAAAAACGTTACAGAACCTGGCTTTTGTTTAGATCCGGATATGGTAAACATAAAGAGCGTTTTTGTCACTGTTTTCCTGATATGGAAATAATAAAGAGCGTTATGTCATGTGTGTGTGATTGACCTATATAATTGCGCTGTGTTATGTAAACATATGCAAACTTCTGTAACACGAGCAGGCTCTTGTTTACGTACACCACCGTACGGCTTGACGACAATATACTATTTACGCGCTGATTATGTTTGGCATATGAACAAAACTATATATATTTTAATATTCCTTCCGTTGATGGCGATTTGAATGAATATTTATGCAACGAACGCCGCCCTTGCCTTTAATTTGAGAAGTCATGTTAGTTCGGGCTTCGTTGTAAAAAGTGCAGTAAAAAAAAGAATTGGTCTGTATTTTAGTAGGCACTCTTCTCTTCCCAGCAACATTTCACACAACAGAAAATATTTCTAGAAACACCTGTTGACAATAAACTTTAATTATTATCAGTTTAAAAAAAAACAGTATAAGAAACACCTGATGTTACACATATTTCTTTTTAATATTAAACTGTTTCATTTCAAATGATAGATTTTCAAGCAAAATGTGGTAAAGGTGTAAAATAGTTACATTCCCTGACCCGGTACGTGGATAGTTACATTCCCTGACCCGGTACGTGAATAGTTACATTCCCTGACCCGGTACGTGAATAGTTACATTCCCTGACCCTGTATGTGAATAGTTACATTCCCTGACCCGGTACGTGAATAATTACATTCCCTGACCCGGTACGTGAATAATTATTTCCTGATGAGAGTTCCAAGCTCTTGTTAACTGGCCTCTTTCACTCAATGTTATCATTGTATGCGTCTGAATCAACACAGAAAGTACTTGCGGGTTGGTCTTGGGTATAAGTTATAACCAGATGAAAGATGAGTATTATCGCAAATTGTCAAATATAGTTACTTGGGTGGAACCCACTACAACTGCTACCTTGCCCAATGGTCAGGACTAAGTAAAGTGAAATATGACTACATAATGCAAAAGAAAATTAAACATCTCGTGGGAATTACAAGTCAGAAAAAGATAGGCCAAAGGGTACGTTCATACGCTGGCAAAATTGCACTGCAAACTAAAAAATGCAATGCCCGATTGTCGTTTAGTTAGCTGGCATTTTTGCTGCCGACTAGCTCGTGCTCCGTCGTGGCTGGCTGACAACAATCAACGATGATTTGTGATAACGGCGTGTACCTCTTTGCCGGTGACCACAAAACGAGGCCACTAACAATAATTGCTAGTGTCCGCGTTATCCTTGCTACGAATTGTGCATCGATGAGGGGCATTGCCAGAACAGTTTGTTCTAATCGATTGTCATGCACACTTAATTATACATGTATACGCTTCTCCGTTATACGCGAGGAATATAATGACGTGGAATAAAGAGTCCCGAAAGTGGTAGTTTTCAGGTCAGAAATGTGAGAGCAAGGGGGAGTGGGCTGGCAAAATGGACCCAAACAGTCTCGCCATCTTAACCAAATGCATATAAGATTTATGGAGGTACGGACTCAGTATGAGTATTCGTTGTTTCAAATGTGCTTAAATCAATGAACTTGAATAATTTCTCATTTATTATCGAATTTGCTACGTATCGATCGGAATGGCACATTGAGAGGTCCAGATTTTCGCCTATGTCGGGGATGCAACCCGTTCCAACATCGTCTAGCCCAGACTGCGATGATCGTATCCACTGTATTGATCTAACATAGTTGTTTTGAAAGTGATGTTGCTTGTTTCATGAATGGTGTTGGTCTTGGCAGTAATGATACTGGTTTGTGTTTGACATTGATAAAGCATAAGTGGAAATTTTGTTGAGTGAATTGCCAATCATGGGTGTTATAGGTTAGGAATTTCCATCGACAGTTTTAAAGCTTGTGGTACCAGTTAAAAACACAATGCAAGACGAGTGGTTACCAATGGGATTTTCTAGAGTCGGAAAGTCGTCGGTTTTCTTCGTTGAGCAAAGTGCGGACCCACCATCTCCTCTCTAGGTTGCGTTTATGGTACCAATATATCAGCAGCATCCCATCGACGGAGCTGGCCGTAGTTATCTCACATTCCAACATATCAAGTATCATTATGTTGACTGGCCTAAGAATACTAACACGCACTGTGATCTGAATATATTTTAAAGAACTCAGCGATATCACCAATCACGCAAAAACCGTTGGCGTACATTGATCACAACTAACGCTGATTTGTTGAGTACTGGGAGAAATTAATCCGTTTTGGCAATTTTGCAGCTGGCATTTTTGCAGTTTGCAGTGCAATATTGC
Organism: Siphonodentalium dalli; assembly: GCA_032622095.1. Lineage (NCBI taxonomy): Eukaryota > Metazoa > Mollusca > Scaphopoda > Gadilida > Siphonodentaliidae > Siphonodentalium > Siphonodentalium dalli. Next base: position 111,647,878 of record CP136062.1, on the reverse strand, counting down.
CAGCGTATGAACGTACCCTAAAATATTGTTTCATTTTGTTTTTATTTTGATGGCTTTTCATGTCTTGTAATTTTCTGCAAGAGTGTGCTAAATTGATTTTGAATGTATCTGTACACACGATAATAAACATAATACAAAGAAATCGACCCAGACATTTAAAAGTGTTTTATTCTAATCATTTAGTATAAAATTTGAAAAGATTTTCATGAAAATCAATCATGATAACACCAATTTACGATTTAAGCATTGGATATTGGTGCTCCAACGACAAAACAAACTTTTCCAGCTGCACTCATTGAATCACACCATAACGTAATGACTTCGTCAAGTTGCGCTAAACATGACCAAGCGGTAAGATGTTATTCCTCCAATCTGACATACATATGTACGGATTTAGAATATTACTTATGCTAACTGAAAATGTTGGTCTCATAAGTGCCCCCTCGAGACGATACATATGTCAACTTTTGCCGCCCAGACTAAATGACACTTCGAGTCCCTTCTATCTCTTTGATCTGATAAAAAAACATACACTACCAAGTGTAGCGAACATACACTTTTGCATAATGATAACCAAATTAAAATTAACACGTTTTCCATATTTTCTAGTAAATACTTGCATTAAACTTGAATTTCAATTGTATAGACAACTATAACGTCTTGTCATCAGCAGATCGTGGCTGTTTATCAGGCGTGGTATTTAATCTTACTTCGCGCATGCGCGCTACGTCGGATATTCCCCATGATTTACTACACTCCTCCCCATTTCTCGTTCAGTTTCTTTCCACGGGGGAATCCAAGCATCCAAAATAAATGGGGTGTTTTTCAGAGGAGATTCTTAGTGAACGGTGTTAATTATCAGACGTCGTGTGCATTTGGCATGGTGATAGCACATCTTGGAGGAAAGGATATCGTCCATTTATTGTTACCAGAGTTACGGCCCTTGTTGGACTTCCAGTAGCAATTGTCAGACTTGAATGTTATTTAGAATGTTAATGGACAAAGCATTGATGGAAGGATACTGACAGGTGCTGTCCGTGTCTTTTTGTCAAAGTTAGTACACAATGGGTACACTTAGGCGCGACATTTGATCAACATCTAACTCTACACTCACACGCAAAACAAATCGTGCACTGTTACGAAATTCGCCGATGACCGTCGAACTCATATCGCTGTGTTTACAGCGTATACAAATATCCTAATAACTCAAAATGTATTATCTTGCTCACCTCGAAAAATACATCAGTGTTAAAGAAACTAAATTTATAGACAATAACGTCTTGTCATCAGACGCGTAAAATAGTAGGACACTATCGTCAGGAAATCGTGTTTTGTTGCAGTTGTTTGAGAAAGTTTATGCTCAGCCAGTTGGGATTAGCAACGATATAAAACAAAGTTGTCACATGTTACGGGATTCGTTATGGGCAAGAAACCAGTATCCGTTCTCTATTGAGGAGAGGGTCCATTATAATGGGTATGTTTGCACTGCATAATCGAAGTACACTCATCTTTATTGACAACATCAACGAAAATATCAAAGCTCGTATGTTACTTCTCACTTCGGCAATCTTATTTCCAGTTTGGACCATACACCCCGTCTACACCCTGTGGGTACTTTCGTCTTCATCCCCATCCCCGCGTGGGTTTTGGCTTCACGGATCAGTCCTTCTGTATCGTTTTGTATCGCTATAGAGAGTTGCTCACATACATCCTATACTTACTTGTCTACCTCACGATATTATCAACGGACATTCCATAAACTATGCGGAGTGGGCAAAATCATTTATCCGATAAATGAGTTGGTGTTCATACATTCTATTGTGCTCCATCCTATAAATATGATATGTGACAATACATTTTATATTCTCAGGAACAGTGTCTTTATATCGCAGAATGGATTGTATACTGATGTTGCGCTCCAACCTATCAACATGAGAATTACCAATGCATTTTATATTGCATTACGATAGTAACATATGGACTTGCGCCACATGTGCATATATGGTTAATCGGTACACGCCGAATAGAATGTGACTTTGTTCTCTGCTTTACAGACTAAAACAGCCAGAACGTTTCCACAAGTCATGTGACACGACCGCGACTGTATTGATAGCAGGTATAGTCCAACATACAAGAAGCCACTTTAACCCTTTACCCAACAGAAGGGCCCTGGGCCAATGCATTCTCTTATATATGCGAGTCGACCATAGGTCGCCTCGCATATATAAGAGAATGCATTGGTTTAACACATTAAAAATTATAAAATTGTTAAAGAATGTAAGAAAAAATGGTAAAAAGTTTGTTTTTTTAGGCCAATGCATTCTCTTATATATGCGAGGCGACCTATGGTCGACTCGCATATATAAGAGAATGCATTGGCACAGGACATAACTGTAAATATCACAATGTGGTCAAGGAGCCGGTTCCAATGATATCCATATTTGTAGGGTTCTATTGAGACAGACCGAAGATATTTTAGGCTGTTGAAGCTTTATTTGGCCGGTTATGGCCGGTTTGTTGGGTAAAGGGTTAAACGCATTAAAGATGTCCTGGCCAATTTGACACCATAAGCCACAATCAACGTCGACATTGAGCACGTTTTTTATTTGTGTCAGGCCAGCAAAAATCCATTAATCATCTCTATAAAGAACACAGATGGATCTGCCACCATGGAAGAGCGATATTATGATAACGACCTTCCTCAATTATTAGCTTTTGATAGTCTTTGACGAATTATTTATGGATGCTTTGCAAATGTTCGCGATGCCTGTTACATATACGAATGGTGGTGATATGTTGTATATGTTTCATGTTCGTTTGCCTGTTAAAGGTTTTGCTTCGTAGAAAAGGGTAACCATGCAGATTTGCATTGCTTGACTGTCTGTTGAGTGCGAAGTAATATAAACTGTGTCTAATTATAAACATCTAGGACTGACATTCAACAACAATGGTAACTGGAGCCATCATGTAACTGAAATTCAAAAGAGAGCAGCCAAAAACGTGGCTTTGCTTGCAAAGAACAAATTTGTCCTAGACAGGAGAACCCTTGAAAGAATTTATTTTGTTTATATACGTCCTATTTTAGAATATGCTTCTCCTGTTTGGGACAATTGTACTAATGGCGAAAGCGACTTGCTCGAAAAAGTGCAATATGAGGCAGCGAGAATAGTAACTGGAGCAACAAAAAGCTGCAGTAATGAAAACCTCATAAAGGAAACTGGATGGGAAAAATTGTCAGAACGTCGGAAAATCTCCAAATTATGCCAATTCTACAAAATGTTCTATAAAATGACACCCCAATATCTATATACCTTAGTTCCGAGATCAACAGAGAATATGCACCGATATCCACTGAGAAAGCATCACCTAACTAACCCTTCTCGTGATACTGCGTCATACGAAAAGTCCTTTCTTCCCTCAGCCGTTGAGATGTGGAACACACTCCCAGACAATGTGCGGAAGTGTGAAACATTGTGTGACTTTAAGTCGGCAATAGGAAGCACGGATAATAACCGCAGAGAACCTTATATTTACCACTATTACTATTACTCACGCCCAGCGCAAATACATCACTGCAGATTGCGACTTGGTTGTAGTTTTCTTAATAAAGACCTGTGTGAAAAATTTCTCAGATCAAGTCGTCATTGTGTGTGTGGAAGTGATGAAACGGCGAATCATTTCCTATTCCACTGCCCATTATACAATAGACAAAGAAACAAATGTCTTTCTGGTAGTTTGGAGAGAACAACCATTGAGAGCGCACTGAACGGCACGATTTCAAATAGTCTGAGCGAAAATATTTCTACATTTAAAACAGTCCAGAAATTCATAATCATGACAGAACGCTTTTCGAGCTAACATATATACAGATTATATGGCACTGTCCAATAATAATTACATTAAGTAAATATCTAATATATGGAAATATTGAAATAGCTGATGACCGACACGACAGGTGACACACACATGTTGTATATATGCTTGTGTCTGTATTGCTCTTACGAACCCATTCTATGAAACCCATACTATAATATATTAGACATGGTGTAAACATTTAGTACATGAATATACCAATTCATTACCTGTCTCCGAAAACTCCACGACGGGACGCGACTCGAGTAATGCAAGCATAATATTGCTTGCTTTGTCGCACCATTTTATATTTTGTCCACCGATGATAAGTTCACTTGTGGAGACGGCATATATAAGCCATATAGGCTTACAGCCGAATCCACTCCCATACACAAGGAACATGGTAACATGAATTACCAACATATCATATTGTAACAATTATTATTGGGAATAAATATTATTAAACCAAGTAATGTTACGGATGGCAGATAAGCCGGAAATAAGTTCAGAAATAGAACGCTCCTCATCGAGATACTTGCGTACAGTTTCCAGGCAAATTTATCGAATAAATGATATATTATATAGTGTTCACGTCCCGTATCAACATAATTGTGTACACGATGTGTGCCACGCGTTGCCCAATCCACTATCTGTCAATGAATTTGAGTACGTCTTGTACATGGAAATTCTTAACTTAGTTAATGGCTGAAGCCACATAAAGTAAATTTATATAAAATTATTAAATTAGTTTTAAGATAACCTGTTAACCTGAACGTTCACAGAATACATCTTCGACTCAAATTAATTATGTTTCTATATATGATCGACATTGTATCATTGTTATTACCGGGAATTTATTGAAATTAGTGTACAGCGACATTCTAAGCGGAAAATTGACATAATACATTCTACTTATTTTAGGTACAATCCGATCTGGATTTTGAAACGGACATGGCTCATTTCAATGTTCAATCTATGTCTTATGATGTTTTGACTTAGTAAAACATACGCTCTTTATTTTACCAAATCAGGAATAAGGATAATGAACGATCTTTAGTGTTTCATGCTGATGAAGTAGACTTGCATGCAATAATACTGATAATGAACTATGTTTATTTGTTCTTGCCGGTGAAGTAGACTTACATCAAAAAGGTGATGTGGATGTCCCATCACGCCGTGGGCCCGAAGATAAAGCTGTCCTGATCACGGTCGGCTGATGCTCATAGATTAGTGTTCCGATCGCAAGCAGGTCGTGAATGTTTATCAGGCGTGGTATTTAATCTTACTTCGCGCATGCGCGCTACGTCGGATATTCTCCATAATCTACTACACTCCTCCCCATTAACTCTTTCAGTCTCTTTCCACGGGGGAATCCAGATATCCGAAATAAATGGGGTGGTTTTTTTTCAGAGGAGATATTTAGTAGACGGTGTTAATTATCGGATGTCGCTGTCCATTTGGCATGGTGGTAGCACAGCTTGGGTGAAAGGATATCCACATACTACGGGTTTCGTCCATTCATTGTTATCAGAGTTACGGCCCTTGTTGGACTTACATTGAATTATTTTGCATTAAATTCCAGTAGCAATTGTCAGACTTGAATGCCATTTCGAATGCTACTTGACCAACATTGATGGAAGGATACTGACTGGTGCTGACCGTGTCTTTTTGTCAAAGTTAGTACACAATGGGTACAATTAGGCGCGACATTTGATCAACATCTAACTCTACACTCACACGCGAAACAAATCATGCACTGTTACGAAATACGCCGATGAGCGTAGAACTCATATCATATCGCTTACAGCGTCTACAAATATCCTAATAACTCAAAATGTATTATATTGCTCACCTAGAAAAATACATCACTGTTGAAGAAACTTAGTAAAATTGTTGATTTTTTAATTAAAAAACTGATAGTTTTCCAAAGTAAACGGTTGAAATTAATCCGCAAGTTATAAACTTTTCCATAATCTCGCATCTGAACATAGCTGATTCTGAACGATAGCTCATATTGTTGGGCGCGACTATATGGTATAACCAATGTTGTTGAGTTCGACTCTAAGAACCGAGCACAGTAACGGTGGGTGTGTGCTGTGAGCATGCAGCGAGATGAGCTATCTGGTCCCTAGCTAATCACACACACAGCTGTCTATTGTCTTCTGTGCATGTATCGTATCCTGTATTTGTGTTCCATCCTTTGTAGCAGTTCTAATGGTGGAAGAATAAACTATTCTACTATACATGTCGACCACTCTAACCGCTGGGCTACCGGGCTCCACATGTAGTTTTCAGATCCCTTTTCGGACAGTGGAGAGACTAAAATAATCTGCACAATCTGAGAAGAAACTAATGCAGTAAAAAAAACTATAATGATCGTCCTGAAACAAAATCAATCAGAAAATGCCAAGACCATATAGGTTTGGAAAAATAGGTGGCCCACATCCATATTCGAATTTACCCTGGCACACCGTGTCGTAAATAGTCTTTTTTGGTGACAGAATGACAACCGTGATTTCGACAGCCTTCGTTTTTGTTTCGGGTGACAATAACTCAGCCTATAATTTCTGTCTCTTCAATTAGTGTTTCCAAGGCATATTATCGGAATGTCCGTATAGGCATTTTGTGATGTACCCGCAAATATAATGAAACGGGTAGCCGGAAAATAGAAAAAGACTGCTTCTCTCTGCTTTCACTTGAGTGTTCGTTCAAGGTAAGGTAGATGTCACATTTTATGCAGTCCCGAACTGCGTACAAGTATATATTTTCATCGCGAATGTGGCGAGAAGAGCGGTCCATATTGCATTCCCGTCGCGACGCCACCACGAAAGTAGGGTGCATGTGTCCAAAATGTCGATTTGGCGTCGTGTTTCGGTCTGTCCTTTTCGCAAGCACATCGTAGAAACAAGACAAACAAACGTATTGTTGGGGATCTGGACACGACCTTTACGTACTTCTCAGTATAGCCACTTAAGATTCTCCGGGAAATGCATTCAGCTCTGTGCCTTCAGCTTTGATGATCTAAAGGTGAGATTTACGAAATGATATTCCCAAGAAATCGAAAGCTGTCTTTCTAAACACAAACTAAGCATAAACATCTGGAAATAATCGTCATTTGCTCACAGTAGCATTGCACACAGAATACTAATCGTCCCAATTTGCACATAATAGTATTCATTTCACGATGGATTGGTGAATTGCGTGGGAGTCGGCAACACCTACGAGACTGATGGCTTATATAATTACAAACAAACGAGCTGCCATTTGCAACAGATGTGATCGACTACATTCGTCCCTAAGTCGTGAATGACAAATCCCATCGGGGAGGAAGCGTCTTAGGGTAAACGTACCAGACGACAGATAATGTATACTGAACATAGAAGTAAGATATAGGTAGGTAGTCTGGTTCAATTGACGTACAGCTCACTATCGGGAATCACTACCATAATATGGTGTCATGTCCTTATGGCGAAGGTTCGCTGGTTTTTTTGTGACAGACAAAAGATATTTGTGGGGGTTGAAGATTATGGTTGTGTGAGATATGTTTAACATTGGTAAATTTAATTTTATTATTTGCTATTAATAATTTATTCCACCTTATTGTTATGCTAATTGTATGTGTTTTAGATAATGTTCGCAGCAGTCAGTTCTTTAATATAGAGTCCTGACTCAAAGTGGAAACGTGTCTTCTTGGGTACCTTTATGTACACATATAGTAATGGAGGCGATCTTTATACATGACAGTACCTCATATGGCAACTTTGAACAATATAATTATATTCCTCTTATCACGGAGATGACTATACATTATGTTTTTAATTTCTAAAACGAATTAGGGAGATCCAGGGGAGCAATCGCAAACACATTTCTAATAGGGATTCTAGTCCATCTGGAACACAACACCTTCGCAAAAGCCATCTGTCGATCATTGCAACAGGAAACATGATAAAACAGGACATAGTTTGCAGCTAAATGTTATCGCAAATACATTCTTCTCACGTTCGGCATTGTCCCGTGCAGTTTGTGGCTTTTTTTTATATTGGACACGAAAATGCATGCCCCATCTCGTTCGGACCCCTGGTGGCGGAGCGGTCGGCGGGTGTTATTCTCATCGTTTGCGCATACATTCATAGCGAATTCGACCGCAGCGTATATGTGTTAATATAATCACTTCCGCTATAGCTACCGACTTGCCCGACCCCACATGGATGCATAGGAGTATTCGCTGCATGATATGATGTCCATTCCCGTGGCCAGGCAGCCATGGGAGGTGCGGTCGTGCCTTTTTTTTACTTTGCGTACCTGACGGAACCCAAGTTAGGGGTTGCAGTGCCGTTGCCACTCGAGCTATCGATTTGGGGATTGGAACTTTGGTATGCATGCCACATCTGGCTTAGACCCCTGGGGTGGTGCGGTCGGCTTTTAGTAGGACCGATATATTCGCTTCGCTAGATTGACTACCTGTTGTTGTTTTTCTTATTATTGATTTGGCATACGACTTTAAACGTTAAACATAAATCAATTAACCGATGTGTTTCTAGAGATAGGTAGGATGTGGTTATGTAACTTAGATATATGTCTGGATATTATCCTTATACTTTCGACTTAACAATTAAGTAATAACAATCTTCTGGACAAGTTCAGAACTCAGAAAATGAGAATATGATATCTTCATTCCGAGTAAGATGTACAATATACATGTTCGATGGCACTGGGATGGTTATCTGTTGGTTTTCTTTGTGTGTATAAACACAATCTGAACATTTTTCGGAATAAAGTACCCTGGAACAAGCAACACTCTCGGAACGTTCGAGGTAATGAACTTCAAAATGAAGACCCCCTCTGAGTAATGAACAATGAAATCTCAGGAGTAGCTTACCTATTAGAATACTCAACATTATATAATTTATCTGCTAATTTTGCCAACCCCTTTCCCAAAAATTCTTTGTGAATTAATTCACACTATAGATGGGCAGGGGACAGGGGAAGGACTAGGAAAGAGAGCTGGCCCACACAAATGGATCTCAGTCCCACAATATTTATGAAATATTTAGCAAGCAGGGCTGACAACAGGCTAGAATGATGTCAACATAAATTCACTCAAATGTGTTATGTTATCGGAAATACATATATAACCTTCTGACAAATTGTAACACAAATCGAATAAATATAATAAACCGTCGAATCAATCAACGAATAAAGATTGATTGATTGGGGTTTAATGTCGCTTTCAGCAATTAATGCCATATCACGACATTGCCAGTTTTAGTGGTGGAGGAAATCCGCACACTTACGGCTAATCTAACAGTAGTTTAAATGGCTGATAAACTCGTCGACCATGTGCGACAAACCACTGGTCATCGGCGAATAACTGGCAACTCCACCAGATAATGATTTCGAGTTACCAAGTCCAAGGTGGAAACATGTGGATTTGAACCCTTATCGTCAGCGCTGGAGGGCGTACCTAACCGATTGAGCCACCGAGCCCCCGAACGAATAAAGAACCTTACCCCGCCACACATGCATTTATATGATGCGAAATATCAATAAATTATCCTTTAAAATAGTTTCCTAATTTTGATTGAAAATGAGACTTGTACGCTGAATGTTACTAGAATAGTGTTTTGCTTTATTTATTTATTTTAAATATTTTTTTATTAACACTAAATATACATATACAATGGGTTAAGATATATGTTTGATACAGATATTGAACATGTGCTGTATTACTTATATAATAGTGTATATGCGGAGTCCGCAACTCTTGTTTTTACCTTTATATTGCTACTAATTATAGTAAATTATCAATGTCTCGGCGAATACCACTGTTACGCTGAGAGCATTAATAGTTACTATATTCAATCGTAGTAAAATTCCACAAGATATCGCCAGTGACAACATTACTGCTAAACTGTAATAATGATCGCCGATCGCTTCCAAAAAATCTGGCGGCTAATAAACGAACTGATATTACAAACATAAATAAATCATAAAACTTTATTTTTACACACGAGATTTAGAGCATATATTGGGTATTAGCACCCCACCCCCTGTCGCCACGTCCCTGGCCCAGCCTGTAAACCCGTATTACATCAGCAGTACACTCTGAAACCTGTTAAAATTTTGTCCACGTCACGATATCCGTCAGTATTTAAGCGTGATCATTAAAATTCTTCTCCATTCAGTTTTCCAACATTATTAAGCTAACTGATATAGCCTTATTTCCAATTATAGGCACATAATATTACAGTCTAATTTCATGTCTAGTTGTTCGAATTTTTGCACTTGTTGCCGCCTGCAAACTCGCATATGCGCTTATTAAACTGTCGACACCCAAGGTAAACTACGTACGCCACTGACACAAATCGGTGCGACTAAACGCACTTCAAAGACTTCCGCTCTTCGCGGGTCAGTGAGTTTCTGACCCGACACCGCGAAGTCAACACTCTTCAAACTTCTTTAAAAGTGTGACAGCGTCAAAATCAAAGCCCAGTATTCGTGTTGGTGAGTCTATAATTGCGTTTAATAGTTGATTTTCTACAACCCTTCTGATGAATTATTATTTAGAATAATTTGTTTGTTAAAAATACTACTTTAAAAGAAGTTAAGTTTCAGAATTTGAAAATTGCAAAAAATGTCAAGATTTGTGGGGCTCACAACAGGTAAAGCAGGAAGTTATTTAACAATTTTGCGCAGTCTCTTTTGCTTCTCAACATCCTGAATACATTTTATATTGTGCAGTTGGAGGTTTGAGCTTGTTTTTATCGGTAACAAGGTGGATTTTTATTTTATAAATTAATTAGTTTGGTTTATGTATTATCTGTATGGAAGACTGGCAAGAAAGATCACTATGAAGATATTCAAGATACATATATTAACATAGTCCACAATTTTAACCTTAAAACCTGTTAAAACCATGCATATGTCATGGTATAGATATTAATAGTTATTAATAAAATTGTAAACCCCCACCCCCTCCCCAAGATGGCATTATGTGGTGTGAAATCTACTAGTACATACCGGTATGGCGCTACATATATAGTTCCATATTAAAGGGGTGATTGTGACACAAATCGCTACTCTGGCTATGCTCATAGAGATACATTGTATTCAAAACCTGGGAACTGTTTGTACTGACCCTGTTCCAACTGGGAACTTTTTAACATTGAAAAAACACTGCAAATATTAAATATATTTCTTTGTTAATACCTGTTTCACAGTATGTGAAGTTCCTTGGAAGCTCGATTGCATGATTTATGCAACTTTTGTGAGCTGATTTTGGTCTGCATCGCTTACAAGCATGAAATTTCCCTCGGTAATCTGTTAAATATATAAATTTTTATATCACGAAACCAGCTCAAAAGATGCCTAGTAATTCATGCAATCTCAGGCTGTGACTTCACCTTCTGTGAAATACATTATTAAGGAACAAGTATTAAAGATGGTGTATCTCTTTCTAAATACGTTGTATATACCTGTAGTTACATGGGATAAAATAGTAGATATAAGTTGAAGACATCTGTCTGGATACGCTTCTTATAAATTAATATTGATTTTATATCGATGTTTTCTTATATAATGCTATAATCAATTGGGACAATTTTTCTGCTACTATTTTTAGAATCTTTAGATAGTTGTACCACGAGCTATGTTTCGAACGAACATAAGCCATATAATGTGCCAAATGGATTGTATGTATATTATACCCGAAAATCGAAATGAAATAAATGTTAATTGATAGAAGCAGGAAACTATATAAAACTTGTTATCGGAAGAGATAGACCATCTTTAAGTTCTTTAACTAAAATAAATATCTTTCCTGCACTATTTTTTTCAATGCTGTAAACTTCCCTGTCAGAAATCAAAGAGTTTCAAGGTTTTGAACTGATGGAGTATGATCTAATAGACAGATCTGTGTTCAGGCATTAACCACGCCTCCTAATTAAATTGCCTACCACCGGATGCTGGTTTATAAATAGACAATCTTCTGTCAGAATGTCGCAGGTAAGGCACAAAATATTATATGGAAGCCTACCTACATTATTGAAATCTCCATGTCAAAAAGTGACATTGCACTTGTTATTAGCATAAAATCCAACAGAAACCAAAGTAAAAACAAAGAGCCACACAGCATCAACTTCGAACTAGACAGGCAGTGCTAAGATTGCAGACATATATATGCACTGCTTGTGTCAAGCGGGTGATGGAAAATGTTAGATAATTTTTTATCACATAATTTGGCCATAAAAGCGGTTTCATAATTATCGATAAGAGACACGTTTAATATCAGCGCGTGCGATGACGTCACATCGTTCTTCAAATGACTTGCGATCGCTGCGCTTTTTATCGTTGTTTTCGATGGATATTTCGCATTGCTTCGCGTTTATTTGATCATGTGATAAAAAGTATCTCACACTCGTCCTATTTTATACGTAATTTATCAACCTCGTCCACTAAATTCTATTTGAGCCTCGGTAAACCTCGGCTCAAATCGAATTTAGTGAACTCGGTTGATAAATTCCGTATAAAATAGTAACTCATGTGAGATCCTCTATATATTCCGTTATAAAAATGTAATATCAATCTTTCGGAAAGAGTTAGATTAATATACAAAAAAATTGAAAACCCTGGTCGATCACATCTCAGATCTGTCATCTTTGAAATGAAGCACATTCTACACAAATGTTTTTTTGTTCACATTTGAAACTTAGTGATATGTTTGGTTCCAGACATCAATTTAACCATCTATATGTTCAGGAGCAGTGTGTGTTAAATTGTTCCAATGTTTAGGTGTGATAACATCTTTGCAGCAATAAAAACTACTAGGTTTGAAGAAAATTCCATCGGAACTGTTAATGTTGTGCACGTTCCTCCCCAACAGTGGTCCAAACCAAATGGACATAAAATTGAGCCTCTGCCAGTAACATAATTTCATAAATTTCGCAACTGACCATAAAAAGGAAACAAAATGAAAGTCGCCTTCTGGACTCTAGATAGGTGCAACAACTATTGAAAGCTGATCATTTTACCATTGTTACTTCCTGTCAGCGAAGTCGTTTTTTATTTCGGCAAACAAAGTCTCACATACTGATGTAACATAATGACAGGAAGGAGCAAATGTTCAACTTGGGTCATGGGGCTGTAAACCATATTACATAATCAAACGATCTATTTGTTAGCGAATGAGATAACACCATTTACTATAATCTACAGTAATGCTCTAAGTAATCGACTTATTAACCACAGCAGAATTATGGGTAACTTTTCAGGATTTAGTCGGAAATATGGCTTGTTGCCATTCATCGGAAAGCTCTCCCCGACTAAATCATGAAAAGTTACCCATAATTCTGCTGTGGTTAAGAAGTTGATTACTTAGAGCATTACTATATATCCCCTCTGTATGGTAGAAAAGAAACCAGATTATACTATTGCACATGGCTCTTTATTAATCCAATTATAAGCACAATGAGTCACTAATGACACATGATTTAACCAAAACGAGCGTCAACACTTGCAGTAATGAATCTGAATTTAGTTGACGTAAAATAGGTAAACATATTTGAGCAACAAGGTACAAACTTTGTACAATATTCAGTTATGTTACTTTTCAGGAAAATCAGCTCTTGTGAAACTGATTCAGCTTATCTAATAAGCTTAAAAATGTCCCAGTCAGTTATGTCACCAGTAGCATGAAGAAGACAAAAAAAAGACAATTTGGAGATGGTCCAGTGGTTAGCGTGGTCCAGTGGTTAGAGTGTCGGACTTGGAAATAATAAGCAACACCTTTCCGAACCTTCATTTAATAGAGAAATTGCACAATTACATATTTTCATAACATTTAGAAAAAAAATCAAATAAATCGATTTAAATAAAAAAAAAATCTTGATTTAAATCGTTTTTTTGCCAATGTTTTCGATAATAGTTCTATAATGAGTTCGACCGCAATTTTTATCACACGCAAGCATTTTGCCACATCTTGTTCTCGGTTTCACAAAAGGGATAAGACTAGCACCATTGCAACGTTCAGGGTATCAAGTTTCACTATTACATGTCCCATGACCGCATTACTTCAACATGTTGAAAATAGTCACATTTCTCACTTTATACGATCAAAAATGTGATTTTAATGTAGGCGATTTAAGTCAGACTGAATACTGAGAACAGCCAGGTTGTCTAACTACAAACAGCTGGCGTGAAGATCTGCCTAATCCTCTATGTTACTCGTGATTTCATTGGCTACTGGTGACAAGTGCAGATCTGTCAATTAAAGAGGTTTAATTAATGATGGCTCAGCATGCAGTGTCCTATACCTGGTTATTGTCTCCCGAAAAATTTATTTTTGGGGGACTATAGAAACGGGCTCTATCCGTCCGTCCGTCTGTTGTGCCGTCCGTCCGTCCGTCCGTCACACTTTTGAGTACTTTCATGGTGTAGTCATCTCCTCCTACAGTTTTCATTCTAGAGATTTGTAACCTCAGAATATTGTTGCCCATATATTGAAGATGTGCAACATGTATATAGATGACGGAAAAATTATTTTTTGACGGAGTTATTAACCCTTTTCGACTTAGAAAATTTCAACATTTTTTTTCATTTTCTGTATGAGGGTACCTTCGTGGTGTAATCAACTCCTCCTACAGTTTTGATCATAGATATTTGAAACTTCAGAGTATTGTTACCCACATATTGGAGATGTGCAACATGTATATAGATGACGAAAAAATTATTTTTTGACGGAGTTATTAACCCTTTTCAACTTAGAAAATTTCAACATTTTTTTTTAATTTCTTCAACAAAGCGGCATCGACTTGCCACGTTTTTGGGGGACACTGTGGTCTGCTGACCTTTTATTTATATTGATTTTAAATTCTGTTATATTGGGGACATAATTTGAGCCTTATTTAGTGATTATAGGCACATAATATTACAGCCGTCAATCGAAATTATTTACAGCTCCACCATTGAACTGAGTGTGTAAATATTGTAAACCGGGGTCCACAAAAGACGGGATTCGTCATCGCATGTCCATATGCCCATGCAGTGGAGTGATTTCCTATTAATTTAAAACCTCTATGCAGCTTTTCCTCTGCCAATAAAAGCGACATTTTTGTAATACTGTATGTGCCAGCGGTTAAAATGGCGATAAACTAGAAAACAACAAACACACCTGACAATATATAGCGTGCCTGTACGTATATAACCCTGTGCACCTAATACAAGTAACAGCGAGTGAAACATATCTGAACTGTCGCGCCGGATTTGTTAATATAGGCAGGTCTTCCGAAAACCTACTCCATCACATATTTCTTTTTGGAAAATGGATAGGTGTGAGTGGATTGATTTATGCACGACACAAACAAATTTATTTTGATAGTCGTGACTCGGGTGAATGAATCAAATATTGTGGACGAGCTTCCTGCTGATTAATTTGCAGAAATATTCAATTAACACCCTTACTTCAGAATTGATGGAGAAAAAACATTTGCGAGAAATTAGTCCCAAAGGGCAGATAGGCGGAACACGCTTGGTGGAGGGAAGTCCATCAATATAAATAACATATCACTTATCCACTCCCCTGGTGTCCTATTTATCATTTCTAATGTATAACCGGGATTGGTAGATCGTTATGGGTGAAAACGTGACATTAGCCATCCGTAATATCTTCGGATTGGGAAATCAGTGAAAATCCGGGTATGGAGACCGATTTGACCATTTGAATAATTCCATCTAATGGAGGTCAGTGATGCCCGGCCATCCGTGAAGGATATTCTGTTGTAATATTTGTATTCCCAAGAAACGTTCACTGACCATGTGATGTGTCGCCAATCGCATTAATCACCTCCCACATATGCCCTGATTTCCAATGCAAATGCGTTGGCGACATCAAAACAGTCAAATCTATTAGTCTGGGCAAATATAGACATAGCCTCGAGAGGGAATTTATGTGACCTATATTTTTGGTTAGCATGAACACAGTTACACTTAACTTTTGGGAGCCGTATGTTGGATTTGTCAGATAGGAGGACTTTTTTTGTTATCACCGCGTAGTTTTATTGAGGCACCTGATGACAAACTCGGTCATTTTATAAATAAAGCCGACATATTTGACTGAGTATATTCGCACCTTTCGACCATAATAATTCGTCCAATGTTGATATCTGAGAATGGGGCGATAACCAGAGTAAAGAAATACATGTAACCACTGAATCTCGGAATGACAGTGATGACGTCATGTGACAATAACTAATGAAAAGAATGAAAAGAATATGACGATTCACACAAGAGAGTGCAGTAAGGGTGGAGATAATTAGTGTATACGGTAATTTCGTTCCGTCTCGGTTTAAAAACTGGCCTAATAACTCCAGGATAGCTGCCAATATGGTGGCCGGTATATAGGTGGGAATTGTGAAATTTGTAAGAACGCACGATTACTTGCCAAATGGCTTAACGTACACAATGACCGTTGTTAAACTGCTACATTAATATTTAATATATATATCCCGATCAATCTACTAGAACATTCAAATGAAAATATTACACAAATTTTTGATCAAATTTAGTTAGTTTAGTCCAAAAATAACCGAAAACCTATTTTTGTCATCTTCTCGAAATGCATAAAGAAAATAATGTAGTGTGGGTGGAGATAATTAGTATGTACGATAATTTCATACCGTTGTGGGTTACTACATGACCTAATAACCCCAGATGGCTGCCAATTATTATACGGTGGCCGGTATATGGATGGAAATTGTTAAATCTGTCATGTCGCAACTAACACCACCATTGCAATGCAATGTTTTATAAAACCAATAGTCCTATTATAATCATTGAATTTTGTATTACTAGAACGTAACGGCGACCAGTTCTATTAAAAATGGCAACCAGATTATACTGCCCTCGAGTGAGAGGATTGACAAATTTTGCATTCATTCGTGCTCAAGTAATATATGTTCTTTGAAATCGATGGCACGTCGTGTAAATTATTTCACAATAAACATGATTTGTTTCAGGCAGATGGCGTTCGAAACGTTGATCGACGTTGTGAATCTGTGACTGCCTTTGAGAAATGAATAAAGGAAATATGTAGGTTATATTAAATCTTACACGCTATTTAAGCATACTTGGGCACTCTATGATTATTTGTATAAAAGTGCGCCCGCGAATAACAAAATTAACCATTTCGGATATATATCTCATCAAATAATGCACGTTTAAATTTTTTTTATTAAATATAAGTTATTTACACTATATACAATGATGTCATACAAATATTTATACAATCAAACAGGGGGGCCGTAAAAAAGTTGCGAGACGTGGGGTGTTTTTTTTACATTGCCATTTTTTTTACACCCACCCACCCTTTCTTGCATTTTTTTTCATAAAATTTTAGACACCCACCCCAAAAAATCAAAGCTTAATGTTGGTCCCTTCTGTAAAAACGACCAACCGCTCTATATTCGTCCCTTCTTTGAAAGACCAAATTAAATGTTACTTCCTGTTTACAAACATGTGCAAAATTGAACTCTAACCAATCAACAAAGGTAGAATATGATGTGAAAATTATATTGGTAAATTTATAACCCAGCCTATTCATCTGTGTGAGTAGATGAAAGATATGTTGAATTCCCTGGAATGACAACAACAAATAACTAGGGCCAGTGTTAGGGCCTATACTAGAACAAAAAATTACACAAAATTAAATTGATCTTTTTTCAGACATCAACCAGCATCAACTAGTAGGCCTAGAGCCTATAGTAATACCAAAAAGGGAAATGTGCATATGAACCATGCAGTGTACGAATTAGCTTTTATGTATGCCCGCATGACCACCGACCCGACTTCGCATTACGACTTAGGACTAGGCTAGGCCTAAAATAATGTTTAACCCTTTGAGTTTAAATGCGGATGGTCAATTTAGTGCCAAATCCATATACACGGATTTGCACTTTAGTGACGTGACCGTGGAGACAAGGTCACAGTAAGCGTAACGTCATTGTGTTGGTGTAGGGAAGATAACTCCAATTTGGTCTTCTGTTTACAGTATGCCGGCTGTACTCTTGATTTACTATTATGTCTACCTGTGTCTACTATATATTATTAACTATACATTATTCTGATACATTATGAGAATAACGGCGGTTATTTGAAGGAGTGGGTGCCCCGCGCCAGGGTGCTACTAATGCTCTGGGGCCATAGCGTTCGAAGGGTTAAAAATAAAATGAGTTGCCCCGCGTTGAGGGTCACATGGCCATAATTGTATCACATGTCACAACAAAAGTAATTTTCAAAAGATTTACACATCTTTGTCATTCAATCCAACTACTCCTATCTATATATTTACTCTTATTATGCCCCTTTATGCCCCAGAGTTGGCGGGTACACAGTCGACGTCTGTGTCTGTACGTCCGTCGGTATGTCCGTACAATCATTTGGCATTATTGCTCGTTACATTTTGTAGTTACATCAGGTTACATGTATCTTTTCTGCACATTTCCCTGCTTTATATCTATCTTTTATTTATACTAGACAATTTTCAATATAAAAACTGCCAAGCAAGATGAAACAGATACAATACGCAAAAAAAATCAATGAAAATTTTGGGACCCACCCCCACAAAATTCACTATTTTTCCATTTTATGTCAACTTATGGGGCTAATTATAACAACATTGAGTGTATTAGTGCTTCTCATATTGCAACAAGCCACAACATATAAACAAATATGTTTAAAACAGTTGAAAATATGTCATTAAAAAAAATGCATAAAAAGTGGTCAAAAACTGTTACCGGCCTCGGGTACCCACCCACCTCCCCCACATTACGTCTCGTAAAAAAAAATTCGCCCCCCCCCCTGAATCAAACATGATATTAATAATTATAGTGACACACAGGGGGGGGGGTGGGCGGGGGTCCTTGTACACTCACCATAAATAACATAATATACAAACAAACATATCGTCGACTGTCAAAAACATATAGAGTAACATTTCAGTCTTTGTACACATATAAGAATAAATTATAATTAAAACAAAACACGTGTTGAATTGGTAGCTGGTTCCAGTTCCTTGTATTGAGGGTATCTGGGTTTTGTATCCTAATTGTTTTGATTGCCTTATTTAGCTATTGGTTTAACACTTTTGTCAAAGTTCCCCATTCCTATTGACATTTCAACAGCCTATCGCCTCTCAAAGCATTGATCTTTTCTATATGAGATCGCATACTAATTCGTTCAAGAACGCTTTAAAAGATAATTCAATGGGGTCGAATTTTGTTTTTTAAATATAGTACTTTAATATAACTAAAATCATGTTTTTTTTTATATTGGCGCTCTTTTCCGATGAAACGCAGAATAATATGTTACATTTTGTAAGTTGGATATCTAGTATGTTGGTGTTCATCCAGTGATGGACTGTTTTGAAGAAGCGTTATACTATAGGACAGTCAAAGAAGATATTGATTCTATCATTTGACATCTATTACAGTCACTATCGTTAGTAATTTTCATCTTCTGGAGTAATTGTTTTGTCGCTAAAATTCTGGTATTAATGCGGAACTGGAACCATCGCAACCTTGTGTCAGAAAGTGATTTAAACGGCACAGCGAATGTATGCATCCATGGTACTTGAATATTGGTATATTCAAGTTCTAATCCCCATTTCTGTATTGAGGAAAGTTGTGTCGTTTTATAAGATACTAGCAGGTTAGCCCGCCACTGGCGGCATTCGTCTCATGGCTTTGTTTCAGAAACATGACATTTTTTTAATTTAACCAAATTTCAAGTCGATAGCTCCACCGGTTTCCGAGATCTGGTCTGCGCATGAGCGAAGCTTGTGTCGCACGGGCTCGGCGACCCGATAAAATTCGTATCCGGGGCAAGATACATTCACATAGCAAATTTCAAGTCGATAGCTCCACCCGTTTCCGAGATCTCGTCTGCGCATGAGCGAAGCTTGCGTCGCACGGGCTCGGCGACCCGATAAAATTCGTACCCGGGGCAAGATACATTCACATACCAAATTTCAAGTCGATAGCTCCACCCGTTTCCGAGATCTTGTCTGCGCATGCGCAGCGCATGCGCGAAGCTGGCGTCGCACGAGCTCGGCGACCCGATAAAATTTGTATCCGGGGCAAGATACATTCACATAGCAAATTTCAAGTCGATAGCTCCACCCGTTTCCGAGATAACGCATTCTTTGTTTTTCAATGAGTTAATTCGTGGTACCCGTCCTCCCCGTCCTAAACTTCAGAGCGGACAGTCAATTAATCCCGTCGTGAAATCCCTCTGCATAATATTTCGAGCTCTTAGATCAATTCTGCCTTATTCGTCGAGATAATTGCATTTCGTCCGCATCCGTATTTCGGACGCATGGGGTCAGTCGTTTAGCCACGTCCATTGCAATAAAGAGCGTTAATTGTTAACGCCTCCGTATAAGGTCAATATAAAGATCGTTGATGTCTTAATCACCGCAGTGCCGTTTTTTGTGACTGAGATTGGAGAACGGGTGCTCTGAGCTTCTCCAAAACGCGACCACGGTCGTGTCGGTGGCATTTTACACTTACATACGAAATTTGAGCTCAATCTGTACACGCGTTTTGGATTCCATGAAGTACACATATACACACACACATATATATATACGGAAGTCTCAAATTATATAGTAGAAAGATGAGAATGTCATAAAAATCCTTGCAACCCAGAATAGAAGCAATGACAAATGCCCAGGAATCAGGGGGCTTGGTTTTTTTTTATATTGTCTGGTCGAGCATTTGTTTGTTGATACTATCTGTATCATAAATTTCTATCATCCTAGCTACAGTTGGGAGTTCGTTGTTGTCTGAAATAAGATCATTCACAAATATCACACCATTTCGCTTCCATTCCTGCATATCAAATGAATGCTGGTTTACTTTAATATTATCGTTATTCCATATAGTATTTGAGTTTAGATATGAGTATTTACTGGGTAGCTTTTTGAGTAAATTTGTCCAAGCCATTATGACGTCACACCAAAATGGGTTTATGAATGTACCCTTGATCGATTCAATGTATTTTGTACCGTATGCGAGGAATAGTGGATCAGATATATTTCGGGTCAACACTTATCCACTTGGCGCGTTTTGTGGTAAATCTCCTGAGCCAGGTTATTTTTAGGGCTTCGATAAATTCTTTAATTTTTGTCATCTTTAGGCTGCCTTGTCGATAATCTTTACACATTTGTGAACGTTTAATTTGGTCTCGTTTGGCGTTCCAGATGAACCTGAATAACAGGTAGTTAGTTCGCCAATAAAATTTTGGGCGTGGTTTGGAAGGGATTGAAATAGATGGACTAGTTTTGGAATTATGACAGATTTGATGATTACAATGCGACCAAGTGGAGTCAAGGACCTGTGTTTCCATTTTTCAATTCCGGTTTTCAGTTCGATAATTTTGTTTCCAAAATTGAGGTTATTCAGTTGCGATAAATCTGTTCTATACGTTATTCCCAGCAATTTGAATTGATTTGTTACACGAATATCGCAATTACCAATGGGCGCACCGTGATTAGCTTTGCTTGCGCCTAACCAAACTATCTGACATTTCTCCAGGCTGGCTTTCAATCCTGACATATTTGCAAATGTGTCAAGAACATCCAAGCTTTAAATTCTTTAAGCGATTCTTCGTTGCCGCCCAAGATGAGTGAAGTGTCGTCAGCGTACTGATTAATTTCATGTTCTGTACTGCCGAGGGTGATGGCTTTTATCTTTTTATTTTCCCTCACCATAATTGCAAACATTTCTGCACAGAGGAGAAAAATATACGGGGTCTCCTTGTCTACAGCCTCACAATGGCTGGAAAAGGGATATATTGCGCCGTTAACAAGGACTGCCGATTGAATGTCTGTATTAAAAGTTTTTAGCCACCTTCTAATCGATTCTCCGAAGTTAAATTTCAATAAGCAATCGTCGATAAATGACCACGAAACATTGTCGAACGCCTTCTCAAAGTCAATCAATAGCAACATGCCGGGTATATTTTGTCCCCAGTCTCGTGTAGGATGTCATATATCAAACGTGTGTTGTCTCCGGTGAAACTCCCTTATAGAACACCAGTTTGA
The DNA here is from genome assembly GCA_032622095.1 of Siphonodentalium dalli. Taxonomy (NCBI): domain Eukaryota; kingdom Metazoa; phylum Mollusca; class Scaphopoda; order Gadilida; family Siphonodentaliidae; genus Siphonodentalium; species Siphonodentalium dalli. The sequence goes on along the minus strand of CP136062.1, from coordinate 111,625,932 downwards.
TCTTCGTTAATTATGGTAGGTAGAACTGATTTGATCCTGTTAGCGATACACGAGGATGCCATTTTATAAGATATATTTAGCAACGATATTGGACGCCAGTTTTTAAGGTACATGTCCCCTTTGTGTGTTAAAGTGATAATACCCTGATTTTGTGTCGTAGAAATTTCCCCCTTTATGAGTGCATGATTAAGTGCATTAAGGACAAAGATACTTAGATCGTTCCAGAAGATTTTATAAATTCAACTGTGTACCAATCAAGACCGGGTGACTTTCCGTCCTTGATTTTTTTCAACGCTTCAGTCAATTCGGGTAAATTATTTCGCCTTCAGTGGAGCGGTATTGGGTTGGTACGAATCGTTAGTTACCGCTATCAACGAGGCGTCGTTACAAGAACAGAACTACCGATACATTGGCTCTCGTGCATACCGTTCTAAAAGTAAATTTAAATGGATCTCATTGAACAATAGCAATTGCTGCCCAAAGTCCGCAAGAGGACATATTCAGCAATTTGTCAAACCGTCACATCATACAGGTTTATTTTTAGACTCTTTGAATGTTGTATACTAAAAATGTACCGGATCATTTTTCATGACGCATATTTCGCACACAAGGATATGGAAACCTGGTTGATTTTCCTTTTTTGTTTGTCAGTTGCTTACCGGGTGGGAGGCATTTGCTTGTACTAGCAGTAGAAATGTTACAAAGCAAATTCAAGGCTCTAAGCAGCATTTCCAACAACGAATATACCAGCGATGTGGTAAATCACCTAAAACTCTCAAACTATGTTTCCATTTCGATTGTATGTTATTCTGTATGGTATGGTACTGGAGTGTCGTGTCACCCCATGTGCCCTCGTGGTTTCCAGAAGTAACTGAACAATTGCCTGTACGACGAGGTACCCCGATACGGACAATTATTCCATGCTAGAGGAACAGTCATATTACCCATATTTTTCTATGCGGGTGAGTAGGTATAGGATTAATTCTGGAAGGCTGTATATTCAGAAAACATATAGATTGGAGTATTGGAATGGAGTTTTATCATGGAGATTGATAAATTTTGGACTTTTGGTATCCAAATGTAAGTTTTAGCTCATACTGATACCAGAATGAAAATGACGACAATTGTAATTATTTGTATACATGCCATACACAGGTTTATACCAGGAAGCCTATAGCAACTTTCTAGATAAGTCCAAAAATAATGTGGGTAGGGACCTTGATTTCAGCATTATAATTCCACCCCACCCCTCATATCTAACGCCAGATGTGTTACAATTAAATTTAGATGCATATAGAGTTATCCTACTATGCGCGACGTGAGTGGACTGTGTGTTGCATATCCTGATATTATATTGCGGTAGTGTTTGATGTGAACATGGCTAAGAACAAAATGGGGATCATGAGTCTTGGTGTAATTTGTCGCTGCATTTCAGAAATGACATATAGCAACAACTTCTGTACATACCAGAATATGATCTACGGATAACTCATCCATAACCACTGCGAATGTGATGAGCGAAATCAGTAACTATAGACATGATAGCCGTAGTTTAGTATTTACCGAACAGCGTGCAAGGGGCGCATGCATATGTATATGTACAATCGGGAAGATATGGGCCAAGGGATTATTCGCCATATTTTTTCTGCCCGTGTTGGCTGTTGGATATGAAAAATATTGAATACAGCCCGATTGTTACATTACTGACATGGGTTTTACGTTTTAAAAACCAATTGCACCTGCAACAGCAGCAGGTCTCCTGGTCTGAATATGACCCGTCCATATGTAACATAACGTAGACAAGTGTACTTTTCCACCAAGTTAATTGGAAACAACATTTGATATTTCTGAAGGTTATCGCGTTCATATATTACAAATAAAGCGGTGCTTCTTGGCGAACTTGTTCAACAGAAACCACATAATTAAGTTAGACACACAAGAGAGATTTTCATTCTGAACATGACTATTCTTATGTTTATCACTGATGAGATTATTTTTCGGAAGATGAAAACCCTGAACTTATTTTGTACGACGAGCGTTATCTTTTCTGAGTCTCATCTTCGCGTTATTGGATACTAGTCAATGAAAGCGGCGGTGGTGATTAAGGCCCTTACACATGGAAGCGGTGCGGCCGGCGCGGTTATACAGCGAATAAACTTTTTGTCATCGCCGCGAAAGTGTGTCGCTTTCACGTGACAGCGGCAGAATAATTATAAACGCCCGAAGTATTGTGTTTCATAACATAATTTCTAGAATGGAGGCAGTGTCTGATGACACACTTGTTATAATAGCGCTGGCATATTTGTGTCGACAACGCAAAAAGAAGAGAAATAGAAGGTTTTTGGGTACACCCAATTAATAAGAAGAGATATTTACATGGTGTATTTAATCATTTATATACCGTGAACTCTATTCAGATGAGGACAAATTTATACAATACTTTAGAACGTCAAGGGACCAATTCGCACGGATACTTTTCTTCATCGAAGATGATATAAAGAAAGAATACAGGGTGCGGAAGCCAATCAGCCCACAGCAAAGACTTGCGATATTTTTGGGGATTTCTCTTAAATTTGAGGTAGTACCCGATGAATATGTGTGGAATGCTTTGATCTGACAGTGATTCGTCGCGCGATCGCTCTGCAAAATGGCTCACGGTTCCATTGAAAATAATCGCGCCGCTCATTAAAAATGTCGCCGCGCGTCGATTGGCCGCGCCGCTCCAATGTGTAAGGTCCCGTGCTTCATGACTGCACAAACTCGATCGTCCGGCCGCGTTGGCCGCGCCGCGTCGGCCACGTCGGCCGCGTCGCGCACATGTGTAAGCGGCTTTATGATTTGGAAGAATTCACTGTGTTATCATGGCTGTCTTCTGTTGGTCGAAGCTATTGGCGTCACATCGACAACAATGGTACATTGTATATAACAGGTTAATGGAGGCACTGACTGAGAATCAGTATCATTGCTTCAAATGTGGTTGCTTCAGTGAGTGTGAACAGTGAACAATTCTCATTTCTTATCGAACTGGTCATGTTACTCATGTATTTATCGGAACGACACATTGAGGTGTTCCTCATCTCATAGCTAGCTTACAAATCAGTCCAGATTTTCGCCCAAACAAGGCGGGAGTGCGAACCCGCACCAACCTCGTCTAGCCAAGACTTCGATGATGGTATCCACGATTTATCCACCTCATATGTACCATCATAGTTGGTAGCACGTGGAATAATATTCATTGAGAAAGACTGACCTTCTATTGTCGTGTTTAAGTAATTTCATATTGATTATGTCAAATTTGACTGACATAAATAACAATCAGGCATTCAACGTATTACTGTTACTCGTTTTAAACAATCCTGTTCATCTGCATATACCTCGCTCAAATTGCGACCGGCAAGGGACACGGATTACAAAAGCACGAATGCTCATGAATGCAATATTCGTCAATCCTGGGCACCATTTTTGTAGCAATTTTAAATAGAATTGCGCATCATTGTGTCCCAGTGTAACATGATACAATGAATATAATACGCTGGTTTGTATGAGACATTGCATGGTGGCGATGATGGCGATTTTAAAAGTGAAACATGACATATTTCAACATTTATACTGACCAGCGTATCGGCAGGCATCTTGGGGTTTGTAAGTCATTTTGTAATCCAAAAACGACATTGAATTATCGTACACACCAAATATCTGCACCATGCTACATTTTGCGCTTTATACCTGAAGATGACAAAAATGGCTTTAGATTATTTTTGGAGAAAAATACCTAAATTTAATAAAAAATTTGTGTCAGGAGGTGCATTTTGTAATATTCACTTTAATGTTCGAGATTGTAGATCGGGATATATACATTAAACGATAGTTCAGCAGTTTATCAATGACCGTTGTGTTAGTTAAGCCATGTAAGTAAGTAATCGTGCGTTCCTACATATTTCACAGTCTTCACCTATATTTCGGCAACCATATTGGCAGCCATCTTTGGGTTAGTATGTCATTTTTTAATCCAAGACGGAATAAAATTGCCGTATACACCAATTAACTACGCCCTTACTATATTCTTTTCTTTTTTTGCTTTCCGGAAAATAAACGAAAAATGTAGGTTTCATAAATTCCCTATCGAGGCGACACCTAAGTCCATTTTTGCCAGGTCGATATTTCTCATCGGCATTTCGCATTTCACGTTTCAGGCAACGTCACATCATTCCCACTCAGTTGAGTGAACCAAAACCAAATTGGCTTCAGGAATGAACATCCGACATTCCGAGATATAAATTGGCATTTGCAAATTTCTATTGTTTGTGCATTATACAATTAATTCAGTGTCATTTATTTTTGCGCATGATACGTCACATAACTTGCATCATAATCTCGAATCTTTTATCGAACTCGTTGCGGACGGCGTAAAGTTATATTTCGCTCGAGCTGCGCTCTCGCGAAATATATCCTTGCGCCATCCGCAACTCATTTGATAAAAGAGTCTCGATTAAGATGCGTGTTGTGTTCTGTATTTATTCTACACCGTTCAGTCAGATAAGTTCAATCCACAAATGTCACCTTCATTGTTAATATAGCTACCTTTATTGTGATTTAAGTCTGACAAATAATCAGTAATTATGTGGGGATCACCGGAAACGGATGATCGACGTAATGTACGTCATCTTTATTGGCGACAACGTCAACAAGAATAGTTCCGGCTTGTATTCCACTAGAGGTATATACACAGAACGACACGATTTGTAAATGGGTTTGTCGATACGGCACGAGCTCCTCGAGTTCTATCCTTCCGCGACAGCACGAGCGCCGTATCGACAAACCCATTTACACATCGTGTTGTTCTGTGTTTATTACACGCTTCGCGTCCTAGAATCCCTGCATTAAAAATACAGGATTACAAGGCTCATACAGGCTCATACAGGGCGCGTTTGTCATGTGTGATGATTCTTTTATTTAAATAGTTCGAGTTTCATGGTTGGGGCGAACGTCATATACGTCATTTTACGTCAACGAGATGCGTATGGAACGTACGTTCCATACGGATTTGCAAATATGGAACAGCAATAACACTGTACTTCTAGGAACAAGCGTGTAATAAACACTAATATGTATTCAATGGCTGGGATTCCGTTGAATACATGTGACTCACGTCAATGGGTGTGGAATAAAAACCCTATACTATATAGTATATATCGCTCTGAAATTTCAGATTCATCATTTTGGACGGACCTGTAATCCAGTATAACATTATTTACTAACAGAGCCGTCATCATTGTGGGTGGCCTAAACTGTGACTTTGTGCAGCCTAGTTGTACTTCAAAAGCGAATCTGTGACCATCGATTTCTTCAGCATGAAAAATACAATTGATAAGCCTGCTCGCTTCTAGATTTCATCTACAATTATAAACGTTCTCGACCGCCGCAATCGAACCCGGAGTTTCGGACCACCTAGCCACATACATTTCAATATCATGCGATTATGATATTTCACATGCAATAATACACCGAATTTGGAATTATCATCTAGCTGATTTTGATGAAAGGAATCACATTTTCTCCGAATTTGATTGGAACAATGTCCTGTTGACTCCTGAAGAAAGATGATGCGCATGTAATAGAATTTAAAGTATCCATTACTGAAAATATTACTAATAGTAGGACCCCCTACTTCCAAGACATAGTATAGCTATCATCAGACCGTGTAAATGACAAGAAGACTTGAAATTAGACGATACAAATATGGAAGGAAAGCAATACAAATCAATTGATCACAATATAAAAAGCACAGAAACTTCGTTAACAGCATGAACAAATGTGCAAGAAAAAACTTCAACTTCATGTATTTTATCTAACAATGAATAGGAAACTATTCCAGGAACAGGCTGAATGGAGAGTAAATTAGAAATGATAACCTTGATGACAAATATTTTAGTATATTGATTGAACATATTTATTGGGACCCAATTATTACAACATAGTATAACATTAACATATATAGATATATTGAATGAGGGTGCACAGGGGATTGGGATACAAGTTATATATAACTTAGAATAGTTCCTATCCATGTTCACTGTATATTACACAACAAGTTTGGAAATGGGCAACGTAATGAATATGTTGAAAATAGTACTCAGAATATAGTCTGTAATAATAATGTTGCATACGTCGCTGTGGCCCCTGTTGTTGCTATTGGGGAAAGCACGATCTGTATATTCAGTCATGGGAAGCTGAAGGAATTTGAATTGTCAACTGGACTATTTCAAACAGGAGTGTGTTTAATTCGTTGCTGTAACAAGCCATGCATAAAGAAGGTCCTTCACGGAAGTAATATATATTTTGAGGTTATTAAAGATTACGGGCGGCGTTGGCGATGGGTATGCTGTCAAAAGCCGACATAAACAGAAATAATAGTAACATATAGACAGACCTTGCTCTTGTACCAATCAGAAATATGACATAAACAGTATGTTATTGTCAAATGTTTTTCCTTTGTTATGTAAACAAAAGCAAAAAACGTTACAGAACCTGGCTTTTGTTTAGATCCGGATATGGTAAACATAAAGAGCGTTTTTGTTACTGTTTTCCTGATATGGAAATAATAAAGAGCGTTATGTCATGTGTGTGTGATTGACCTATATAATTGCGCTGTGTTATGTAAACATAAGCAAACTTCTGTAACACGAGCAGGCTCTTGTTTACGTACACCACCGTACGTCTTGACGACAATATACTATTTACGCGCTGATTATGTTTGGCATATGAACAAAAATATATATTTTAATATTCCTTCCGTTGATGGCGATTTGAACAAATATGAATATTTATGCAACGAACGCCGCCCGTGCCTTTAATTTGAGAAGTCATGTTAGTTCGGGCTTCGTTGTAAAAAGTGCAGTAAAAAAAGATATGGTCTGTATTTTAGTAGGCACTCTTCTCTTCCCAGCAACACTTCCCACAACAGAAAATATTTCTAGAAACACCTGTTGACAATAAACTTGAATTATTATCAGTTTAAAAAAAAACAGTCTAAGAAACACCTGATGTTACACATATTTCTTTTTAATATTAAACTGTTTCATTTCAAATGATAGATTTTCAAGCAAAATGTGGTAAAGGTGTAAAATAGTTACATTCCCTGACCCGGTACGTGAATAGTTACATTCCCTGACCCGGTACGTGAATAGTTACATTCCCTGACCCGGTACGTGAATAGTTACATTCCCTGACCCGGTACGTGAATAGTTACATGCCCTGACCCGGTACGTGAATAGTTACATTCCCTGAACCTGTATGTGAATAGTTACATTCCCTGACCCGGTACGTGAATAATTACATTCCCTGACCCGGTACGTGAATAACTATTTCCTGATGAGAGTTCCAAGCTCTTGTTAACTGGTCTCTTTCACTCAATGTTATCATTGTATGCGTCTGAATCAATACAGAAAGTACTTGCGGTTGGTCTTGGGTATAAGTTATAACCAGATGAAAGATGAGTATTATCGCAAATTGTCAAATATAGTTACTTGGGTGAAACCCACTACAACTGCTACCTTGTCCAATGGTCAGGACTAAGTAAAGTGAAATATGACTACATAATGCAAAAGAAAATTAAACATCTCGTGGGAATTACAAGTCAGAAAAAGATAGGCCTAAGGGTACGTTCATACGCTGGCAAAATTGCACTGCAAACTTAAAAAATGCCATGCCCGATTGCCGTTTAGTTAGCTGGCATTTTTGCCTGCTGCCGACTAGCTTGTGCTCCGTCGTGGCTGGCTGACAACAATCAACGATGATTTGTGATAACGGCGTGTACCTCTTTGCCGGTGACCACAAAACGAGGCCACTATGCTAGAACAGTTTGTTCTAATCGATTGTCATGCACACTTAATTATACATGTATACGCTTCTCCGTTATACGCGAGGAATATCATGACGTGGAATAAAGAGTCCCGAAAGTGGTAGTTTTCAGGTCAGAAATGTGAGAGCAAGGGGGAGTGGGCTGGCAAAATGGACACAAACAGTCTCGCCATCTTAACGAAATGCATATAAGATTTATGGAGGTACGGACTCAGTATGAGTATTCGTTGTTTCAAATGTGCTTAAATCAATGAACTTGAATAATTTCTCATTTATTATCGAAATTGCTACGTATCGATCGGAATGGTACATTGAGAGGTCCAGATTTTCGCCCATGTAGGGGTTGGAACCCGTTCCAACATCGTCTAGCCCAGACTGCGATGATCATATCCACTGTATTGATCTAACATAGTTGTTTTGATAGTGATGTTGCTTGTTTCATGCATGGTGTTGGTCTTGGCAGTAATGATACTGGTTTGTGTTTGACATTGATAAAGCATAAATATACATGTATACAACTATTCAGTCAAGTATTATGTATATATGTATAGGCTATTATTACGTAAATTTAGTACTGACATAAAGAATATAAAAATACAATCTAACTCGGAGGGACAACGCCGGATAGCCCAGTTAGTTAATATGTTTGAACTTATCAAGTATTTTCATAAACCTATTTCAATCAAGGCAATACTTTACCACCAGGGACGTGTGTAAGGGCTGGATCCTGAAAGTACAACAGTTGGACATTTCATGCCTGACATAACATTAGTTGGAAATTCCCGACCAAAATAGCTTGAATTTGGTGCTGATAATTTGATATACCAAACAGTACTGTAGTAAGTCTGATATTTGTTGTTTTTAGACCGAAACACCGATTTTTTTTTACTGAAATATAGCAATCAGTTGAGAATTATAAACTATAGGGGTGTTGCGATGGGAATATCCAACAGTTGGACAGTTGTATAACACATATTCAGATTAAATAATGTATGTATGTTACAAGGGGAACTTTTCATGCAGTGGAAATTTTGTTGAGTGAATTGCCAATCATGGGTGTTATAGGTTAGGAATTTCCATCGACAGTTTTAAAGCTTGTGGTACCAGTTAAACACACAATGCAAGACGAGTGGGTACCAATGGGATTTTCTAAAGTCTGAAAGTCGTCGGTTTTCTTCGTTGAGCAAAGTGCGGACCCACCATCTCCTCTCTAGGTTGCGTTTATGGTACCAATATATCAGCAGCATCCCATCGACGGAGCTGGCCGTAGTGATCTCACATTCCAACATATCAAGTAACATTATTTTGACTGGCCTAAGAATACCAACACGCACTGTGATCTGAATATATTTTAAAGAACTCAGCGATATCACCAATCACGCAAAAACCGTTGGCGTACATTGATCACAACTAACGCTGATTTGTTGAGTACTGGGAGAAATTAATCCGTTTTGGCAATTTTGCAGTTTGCAGTGCAATATTGCCAGCGTATGAACGTACCCTAAAATATTGTTTTATTTTGTTGTTATTTTGATGGCTTTTCATGTCTTGTAATTTTCTGCAAGAGTGTGCTAAATTGATTTTGAATGTATCTGTACAAACGATAATAAACATAATACAAAGAAATCGACCCAGACATTTAAAAGTGTTTTATTCTAATCATTTAGTATAAAATTTGAAAAGATTTTCATGATAACACCAATTTACGATTTAAGCATTGGATATTGGTGCTCCAACGACAAAACAAACTTTTCCAGCTGCACTCCTTGAATCACACCATAACGTAATGACTTCGTCAAGTTGAGCTAAAAATGACCAAGCGGTAAGATGTTATTCCTCCAATCTGACATACATATGTACGGATTTAGAATATTACTTATGCTAACTGAAAATGTTGGTCTCATAAGTGCCCCCTCGAGACGATACATATGTCAACTTTTGCCGCCCAGACTAAATGACACTTCGAGTCCCTTCTATCTCTTCGATCTGATAAAAAACATACACTACCAAGTGTAGCGAACATACAATTTTGCATAATGATAACCAAATTAAAATTAACACGTTTTCCATATTTTCTAGTAAATACTTGCATTAAACTTGAATTTCAATTGTATAGACAACTATAACGTCTTGTCATCAGCAGATCGTGGCTGTTTATCAGGCGTGGTGTTTAATCTTACTTCGCGCATGCGCTCTACGTCGGATATTCCCCATGATTTACTACACCCCTCCCCATTTCTCGTTCAGTTTCTTTCCACGGGGGAATCCATGCATCCAAAATAAATGGGGTGTTTTTCAGAGGAGATGCTTAGTGAACGGTGTTAATTATCAGACGTCATGTGCATTTGGCATGGTGATAGCACAGCTTGGAGGAAAGGATATCGTCCATTTATTGTTACCAGAGTTACGGCCCTTGTTGGACTTACGTTGAATTTTTTTCATTAAATTCCAGTAGCAATTGTCAGACTTGAATGTTATTTAGAATGTTAATGGACAAAGCATTGATGGAAGGATACTGGCAGGTGCTGTCCGTGTCTTTTTGTCAAAGTTAGTACACAATGGGTACACTTAGGCGCGACATTTGATCAACATCTAACTCTACACTCACACGCAAAACAAATCGTGCACTGTTACGAAATTCGCCGATGACCGTCGAACTCATATCGCTGTGTTTACAGCGTATACAAATATCCTAATAACTCAAAATGTATTATCTTGCTCACCTCGAAAAATACATCAGTGTTAACCCTTTACCCAACAAACCGGCCAAAACCGGCCAAATAAAGCTTCAACAGCCAAAAATATCTTCGGTCTGTCTCAATAAAACTATACAAATATGGATATCATTGGAACCGGCCCATTGACCACATTGTGATAGTTACAGTTATGCCCTGTGCCAATGCATTCTCTTATATATGCGAGTCGACCATAGGTCGCCTAGCATATATAAGAGAATGCATTGGCCTAAAAAAAATCTTTTTTTACCATTTTTTCTTACATTCTTTAACAATTTTATAATTTTTAATGTGTTAAGCCAATGCATTCTCTTATATATGCGAGGCGACCTATGGTCGACTCGCATACATAAGAGAATGCATTGGCACAGGGCCGTTCTGTTGGGTAAAGGGTTAAAGAAACTAAATTTATAGACAATAACGTCTTGTCATCAGACGCGTAAAATAGTTGGACACTATCGTCAGGAAATCGTGTTTTGTTGCAGTTGTTTGAGAAAGTTTATGCTCAGCCAGTTGGGATTAGCAACGATATAAAACAAAGTTGTCACATGTTACGGGATTCGTTATGGGCAAGAAACCAGTATCCGTTCTCTATTGAGGAGAGGGTCCATTATAATGGGTATGTTTGCACTGCATAATCGAAGTACACTCATCTTTATTGACAACATCAACGAAAATATCAAAGCTCGTATGTTACTTCTCACTTCGGCAATCTTATTTCCAGTTTGGACCATACACCCCGTCTACACCCTGTGGGTACTTTCGTCTTCATCCCCATCCCCGCGTGGGTTTTGGCTTCACGGATCAGTCCTTCTGTATCGTTTTGTATCGCTATAGAGAGTTGCTCACAGACATCCTATACTTACTTGTCTACCTCACGATATTATCAACGGACATTCCATAACATATGCGGAGTGGGCAAAATCATTTATCCGATAAATGAGTTGGTGTTCATACATTCTATTGTGCTCCATCCTATAAATATGATATGTGACAATACATTTTATATTCTCAGGAACAGTGTCTTTATATCGCAGAATGGATTGTATACTGATGTTGCGCTCCAACCTATCAACATGAGAATTACCAATGCATTTTATATTGCATTACGATAGTAACATATGGACTTGCGCCATATGTGCATATATGGTTAATCGGTACACGCCGAATAGAATGTGACTTTGTTCTCTGCTTTACAGACTAAAACAGCCAGAACGTTTCCACAAGTCATGTGACGCGACCGCGACTGTATTGATAGCAGGTAGTCCAACATACAAGAGCCAATTTAACCCTTTACCCAACAGAAGGGCCCTGTGCCAATGCATTCTCTTATATATGCGAGTCGACCATAGGTCGCCTCGCATATATAAGAGAATGCATTGGCTTAACACATTAAAAATTATAAAATTGTTAAAGAATGTAAGAAAAAATGGTAAAAAGTGTTTTTTTTTTAGGCCAATGTATTCTCTTATATATGCGAGGCGACCTATGGTCGACTCGCATATATAAGAGAATGCATTGGCACAGGGCATAACTGTAAATATCACAATGTGGTCAAGGAGCCGGTTCCAATGATATCCATATTTGTAGGGTTCTATTGAGACAGACCGAAGATATTTTAGGCTGTTGAAGCTTGATTTGGCCGGTTATGGCCGGTTTGTTGGGTAAAGGGTTAAACGCATCAAAGATGTCCTGGCCAATTTGACACCATAAGCCACAATCAACGTCGACATTGGGCACGTTTTTTATTTGTGTCAGGTCAGCAAAAACCCATTAATCATCTCTATAAAGAACACAGATGGATCTGCCACCATGGAAGAGCGATATATGATAACGACCTTCCTCAATTAGTAGCTTTTGATAGTCTTTGACGAATTATTTATGGATGCTTTGCAAATGTTCGCGATGCCTGTTACATATACGAATGGTGGTGATATGTTGTATATGTTTCAAGTTCGTTTGCCTGTTAAAGGTTTTGCTTCGTAGAAAAGGGTAACCATGCAGATTTGCATTGCTTGACTGTCTGTTGAGTGCGAAGTAATGTTACGGATGGCAGATAAGCCGGAAATAAGTTCAGAAATAGAACGCTCGTCATCGAGATACTTGCGTACAGTTTTCAGGCAAATTTATCGAATAAATGATATATTATATAGTGTTCACGTCCCGTATCAACATAATTGTGTACACGATGTGTGCCACGCGTTGCCCAATCCACTATCTGTCAATGAATTTGAGTACGTCTTGTACATGGAAATTCTTAACTTAGTTAACGGCTGAAGCCACATAAAGTAAATTTATATAAAATTATTAAATTAGTTTTAAGATAACCTGTTAACCTGAACGTTCACAGAATACATCTTCGACTCAAATTAATTATGTTTCTATATATGATCGACATTGTATTATTGTTATTACCGGGAATTTATTGAAATTAGTGTACAGCGACATTCTAAGCGGAAAATTGACATAATACATTCTACTTATTTTAGGTACAATCCGATCTGGATTTTGAAACGGACATGGCTCATTTCAATGTTCAATCTGGATGTCTTATGATGTTTTGACGCTCTTTATTTTACCAAATCAGGAATAAGGATAATGAACGATCTTTAGTGTTTCATGCTGATGAAGTAGACTTGCATGCAATAATACTGATAATGAACTATGTTTATTTGTTCTTGCCGGTGAAGTAGACTTACACCCAAAAGGTGATGTGGATGTCCCATCACGCCGTGGACCCGAAGATAAAGCTGTCCTGATCACGGTCGGCTGATGCTGATAGATTAGTGTTCCGATCGCAAGCAGGTCGTGAATGTTTATCAGGCGTGGTATTTAATCTTACTTCGCGCATGCGCGCTACGTCGGATTTTCTCCATAATCTACTACACTCCTCCCCATTTTCTCTTTCAGTCTCTTTCCACGGGGGAATCCAGATATCCGAAATAAATGGGGTGTTTTTTTTCCAGAGGAGATACTTAGTAGACGGTGTTAATTATCGGATGTCGCTGTCCATTTGGCATGGTGGTAGCACAGCTTGGGTGAAAGGATATCCACATACTACGGGTTTCGTCCATTCATTGTTATCAGAGTTATGGCCCTTGTTGGACTTACATTGAATTATTTAGCATTAAATTCCAGTAGCAATTGTCAGACTTGAATGCCATTTCGAATGCTAATTGACCAACATTGATGGAAGGATACTGACAGGTGCTGACCGTGTCTTTTTGTCAAAGTTAGTACACAATGGGTACAATTAGGCGCGACATTTGATCAACATCTAACTCTACACTCACACGCGAAACAAATCATGCACTGTTACGAAATACGCCGATGAGCGTAGAACTCATATCATATCGCTTACAGCGTCTACAAATATCCTAATAACTCAAAATGTATTATCTTGCTCACCTAGAAAAATACATCACTGTTGAAGAAACTTAGTAAAATTGTTGATTTTTTAATTAAAAAACTGATAGTTTTCCAAAGTAAACGGTTGAAATTAATCCGCAAGTTATAAAATTTTCCATAATCTCGCATCTGAACATAGCTGATTCTGAACGATAGCTCATATTGTTGGGCGCGACTATATGGTATAACCAATGTTGTTGAGTTCGACTCTAAGAACTGAGCACAGTAACGGTGGGTGTGTGCTGTGAGCATGCAGCGAGATGAGCTATCTGGTCCCTAGCTAATCACACACACAGCTGTCTATTGTCTTCTGTGCATGTATCGTATCCTGTATTTGTGTTCCATCCTTTGTAGCAGTTCTAATGGTGGAAGAATAAACTATTCTACTATACATGTCGACCACTCTAACCACTGGGCTACCGGGCTCCACGTGTAGTTTTCAGATCCCTTTTCGGACAGTGGAGAGACTAAAATAATCTGCACAATCTGAGAAGAAACTAATGCAGTAAAAAAACTATAATGATCGTCCTGAAACAAAATCAATCAGAAAATGCCAAGACCATATAGGTTTGGAAAAATAGGTGGCCCACATCCATATTCGAATTTACCCGTGTCGTAAATAGTCTTTTTTGGTGACAGAATGACAACCGTGATTTCGACAGCCTTCGTTTTTGTTTCGGGTGACATAACTCAGCCTATAATTTCTGTCTCTTCAATTAGTTTTTCCAAGGCATATTATCGGAATGTCCGTATAGGCATTTTGTGATGTACCCGAAAATATAATGAAACGGGTAGCCGGAAAATAGAAAAAGACTGCTTCTCTCTGCTTTCACTTGAGTGTTCGTTCAAGGTAAGGTAGATGTCACATTTTCTGCAGTCCCGAACTGCGTACAAGTATATATTTTCATCGCGAATGTGGCGAGAAGAGCGGTCCATATTGCATTCCCGTCGCGATGCCACCATGAAAGTAGGGTGCATGTGTTCAATATGTCGATTTGGCGTCGTGTTTCGGTCTGTCCTTTTCGCAAGCACATCGTAGAAACAAGACAAACAAACGTATTGTTGGGGATATGGACACGACCTTTACGTACTTCTCAGTATAGCCACTTAAGATTCTCCGGGAAATGCATTCAGCTCTGTGCCTTCAGCTTTGATGATCTAAAGGTGAGATTTACGAAATGATATTCCCAAGGAATCGAAAGCTGTCTTTCTAAACACAAACTAAGCATAAACATCTGGAAATAATCGTCATTTGCTCACAGTAGCATTGCACACAGAATACTAATCGTCCCAATTTGCACATAATAGTATTCATTTCACGATGGATTGGTGAATTGCGTGGGAGTCGGCAACACCTACGAGACTGATGGCTTATATAATTACAAACAAACGAGCTGCCATTTGCAACAGATGTGATCGACTACATTCGTCCCTAAGTCGTGAATGACAAATCCCATCGGGGAGGAAGCGTCGATTTTAACATGCTGTCTTAGGGTAAACGTACCAGACGACAGATAATGTATACTGAACATAGAAGTAAGATATAGGTATGTAGTCTGGTTCAATTGACGTACAGATCACTATCGGGAATCACTACCATAATATGGTGTCATGTCCTTATGGCGAAGGTTCGCTGGTTTTTTTGTGACAGACAAAAGATATTTGTGGGGTTGAAGATTATGGTTGTGTGAGATATGTTTAACATTGGTAAATTTAATTTTATTATTTGCTATTAATAATTTATTCCACCTTATTGTTATGCTAATTGTATGTGTTTTAGATAATGTTCGCAGCAGTCAGTTCTTTAATATAGAGTCCTGACTCAAAGTGGAAACGTGTCTTCTTGGGTACCTTTATGTACACATATAGTAATGGAGGCGATCTTTATACATGACAGTACCTCATATGGCAACTTTGAACCATATAATTATATTCCTCTTATCACGGAGATGACTATACATTATGTTTTTAATTTCTAAAACAAATTAGGGAGATCCAGGGGAGCAATCGCAAACACATTTCTAATAGGGATTCTAGTCCATCTGGAACACAACACCTTCGCAAAAGCCATCTGTCGATCATTGCAACAGGAAACATGACAAAACAGGACATAGTTTGCAGCTAAATGTTATCGCAAATACATTCTTCTCACGTTCGGCATTGTCCCGTGCAGTTTGTGGCTTTTTTTTATTTTGGACACGAAAATGCATGCCCCATCTCGTTCGGACCCCTTGTGGCGGAGCGGTCGGCGGGTGGTATTCTCATCGTTTGTGCGTACATTCATAGCGAATTCGACCGCAGCGTATATGTGCTAATATAATCACTTCCGCTATAGCTACCAACTTGCCCGACCCCACATGGATGCATAGGAGTATTCGCTGCATGATATGATGTCCATTCCCGTGGCCAGGCAGCCATGGGAGGTGCGGTCGGTGACTTTTTTTTACTTTGCGTACCTGACGGAACCCATCACAAGTTAGGGGTTGCAGTGCCGTTGCCACTCGAGCTATCGATTTGGGGATTGGAACTTTGGTATGCATGCCACATCTGGCTTAGACCCCTGGGGTGGTGCGGTCGGCTTTTAGTAGGACCGATATATTCGCTTCGCTAGATTGACTACCTGTTGTTGTTTTTCTTATTAGTGATTTGGCATACGACTTTAAACGCTAAACATAAATCAATTAACCGATGTGTTTCTAGAGATAGGTAGGATGTGGTTATGTAACTTAGATATATGTCTGGATATTATCCTTATACTTTCGACTTAACAATTAAGTAATAACAATCTTCGGGACAAGTTCAGAACTCAGAAAATGAGAATATGATATCTTCATTCCGAGTAAGATGTACAATATACATGTTCGATGGCACTGGGATGGTTATCTGTTGGTTTTCTTTGTGTGTATAAACACAATCTGAACATTTTTCGGATTTTTGGGAACAAGCAACACTCTCGGAACGTTCGATGTAATGAACTTCAAAATGAAGACCCCCTCTGAGTAATGAACAATGAAATTTCAGGAGTAGCTTACCTATTAGAATACTCAACATTATATAATTTATCTGCTAATTTTGCCAACCCCTTTCCCAAAAATTCTTTGTGAATTAATTCACACTATAGATGGGCAGGGGACAGGGGAAGGACTAGGAAAAGAGAGCTGGCCCACACAAATGGATCTCAGTCCCACAATATTTATGAAGTATTTAGCAAGCAGGGCTGACAACAGGCTAGAATGATGTCAACATAAATTCACTCAAATGTGTTATGTTATCGGAAATACATATATAACCTTCTGACAAATTGTAACACAAATCGAATAAATATAATAAACCGTCGAATCAATCAACGAATAAAGATTGATTGATTGGGGTTTAATGTCGCTTTCAGCAATTAATGCCATATCACGACATTGCCAGTTTTAGTGGTGGAGGAAATCCGCACACTTACGGCTAATCTAACAGTAGTTTAAATGGCTGATAAACTCGTCGACCATGTGCGACAAACCACTGGTCATCGGCGAGTAACTGGCAACTCCACCAGATAATGATTTCGAGTTACCAAGTCCAAGGTGGAAACATGTGGATTTGAACCCTTATCGTCAGCGCTGGAGGGCGTACCTAACCGATTGAGCCACCGAGCCCCCGAACGAATAAAGAACCTTACCCCGCCACACATGCATTTATATGATGCGAAATATCAATAAATTATCCTTTTAAATAGTTTCCTAATTTTGATTGAAAATGAGACTTGTACGCTGAATGTTGTTACTAGAATAGTGTTTTGCTTTATTTATTTATTTTAAATATTTTTTTATTAACACTAAATATACATATACAATGGGTTAAGATATATGTTTGATACAGATATTGAACATGTGCTGTATTACTTATATAATAGTGTATATGCGGAGTCCGCAACTCTTGTTTTTACCTTTATATTGCTACTAATTATAGTAAATTATCAATGTCTCGGCGAATACCACTGTTACGCTGAGAGCATTAATAGTTACTATATTCAATCGTAGTAAAATTCCACAAGATATCGCCAGTGACAACATTACTGCTAAACTGTAATAATGATCGCCGATCGCTTCCAAAAAATCTGGCGGCTAATAAACGAACTGATATTACAAACATAAATAAATCATAAAACTTTATTTTTACACACACCTGGATATTTAGAGATAACGATGAGTATTTTTAGACACTGATCTATAGAACAGTCGATACTTTATTCTCTAGTGCGAAATGTTTTAAAATTCTTGGTGTCGATTAAGTTAGCTTAATAATGTTGGAAAACTGAATGGAGAAGAATTTTAATGATCACGCTTATATACTGACGGATATCGTGACGTGGACAAAATTTTAACAGGTGTCAGAGTGTACTGCTGATGTAATACGGGTTTACAGGCTGGGCCAGGGACGTGGCGACAGGGGGTGGGGTGCTAACACCCAATATATGCTCTAAATCTCATGCCTGACACATCATCGGTTGGAAATTTCAGTCAAAAAATAGGTTTAATTGTTCCCACAATTTTATTTTCTGACCAGTGTTTAGTGGGGAATTTTGTCTTTTCGACAAAAAGTCGCATATATTCCTATTTGTCGGTCTAAGTTTTTGGATTTTAATTGTAAATGTTAAAACCTTAGAGGACTTTGATGGAAATTTCCAACATTTGGAAACTTGGGGTACCATTAGATAATTGCAACACATGGGGGGGGGGGGTCAACGTGGATACCCCAGTCACAACCCAACATATACCATCTAGCCACGTTCATGGGCAGAGCAAATGATGTATACTTGTGAGAGTGAACCCATTAGACGGCAAACCCAGTACCCAGGTCAAGGCTTAATGCCTTTATGTATCGTGTTGGAAAGCAATTTTTCACTCTCATCATTTCCCAACGTTCGAAAATAGGTTGATAAATACAAGAAAATGTGAAGAAATACTAACAAAAAATATATATATATTTGTAAAACATTTTATATAAACGCTCTTGATTTTAACCTTTATCAGGGGAGGACTACGGCAACATGCCATTTGCATGTGTTTCAACCCGAAGAAAACATGGAACTTTGATTATCTAAAGCGACAGATTATATTATGTTAAAGAGTTTTTTTCCTGAGATACATAGCCTGGGTATATAAGTATAATTGCTTGGAGTTTATGTTCAACCCAGTCGCGGATAATGATATTATAGCAATACAAACACAATGTTGTTATGCATAATAAAGATAAAGACGGGGGTTGTGTGGGGGACTATTGTCTGCAATAATTCCATGTATTAATCGGGCTATTTTGCTCAACACAGCATACTACGAGTCGCCTTAAAGACATATTATGCACTTGTTCAGGTACGTGAAACTGGTAAGTTAGTATTCAGGTACCATATCAATTAGGGAATGTAGCAATCCACTAACATAGCCGAAAATCTGAAGCAAATCGACCATACCACTTCAAAGAACATCGTCTGAACTACCCTCAAATGTAAATATTTACTTCTAGATTCGGGACGCAACTATCGGCGATAAACTTACGAAAACGATTTCGCCATCGAGAGTCACTGCATTTCATTAATATATAAGAATGACGGTGTGTGTTGTCAATTTGGATATAATATTTGTAAAATATAACTGCTTGGGGAAGATTATTCACCATTTCTATATGATCACCCTATTGGAGTGTTTAACATCACTTTAATGGCTATTCAGACGGCGACGCGAGCGATGCGACTTCAGCGTCGACGCTCAATTAGGACAAACATAATATCACTGAGGTATCCAACAAGCCGTCGCGACGCGACCAACACGTCAATCGCAAGGATGTGATTGGTTCTAATTCAGCGACGTGATCAGTCCGTTTACTCGAGTGTTTTCGGTTATTTTTCCAATGACGGAGATAGACGAAGTCACCGGATGTGAAATCCATTAACATTGCCAAGTTCGTTCGTTGCAAACAGAATAGCTACTTCAAATTCAACATGGTATAGTGGAAATATAAAGAATGAAGTATTATATCACAAGGCTTTGCATCATACAAAACACACACATAACGTATGGAATATGGATGGACATTGCATTCAAAAGACATTCGAGTGCCACTGACTCGACGTGTTGGACTGAGCTTATAGTCCCTTGTAGAAAACGACCACATATTTACTATATGTGATGACTTACTGCCACGTTGCTACGTTGAAGACGCAGAAGAAACGAGAAGATCGAGCCCTACGAGGATGACGGAATTTCCACGAGAATATCTTGGCGCCATTGACGCAGAAATCACGACGCTCGCATCGCCGTCTATAAGGGCCTTTACAAGTTAGTCGACAATAGTTCCCCATACTACCGTCAATCCATCACAACAACGTACATGTGCTGCAGACGTCGTGGTCATTAATTTCATAGCAAATTTGATATTTATTTCTGAAGAATGATCAGATTATTCCATCGGTCTCTCTTCGTAGCGTTGGAAATGGTAGCCCGACAGGTTAACTAGTCCCCGGACTATAAGACTCAACAACGATCTGCGTCGGTCGGCGTTATTATCCGTGGGCAGCTATTGCGTGTGTGGCGTAGTGCCCAACCTATCAGCCAGGGACTAGTCAATCCGACGAAACGGCTGTCTTTGTATCCCTTATGTTGGCGGCCGGAGACATGAACATGGGATTTATTTAGCGATTGCTGACCAATCAAAGACGCCGTTTCTTACCGGAGGCGGAACATTAGTGTGAATTATTCTGCTTCAATATCATTATACGTTTACGACCACATGAGCTAATAAATCGTATCGTTTATAGCAATACGATTATCCAAATTTCAACGTCACTGTTAAAATATACCCGTTAATTTAACGATGTCAGATCACACAACATGGCTGCCAACTTTTGACCGTAAAAGTCAGGCTGTAGCATATTCCACGGTACAAACCAGTTTGGATAACTGACAGACTGCAACCAGTAACTGTATAGACCATGGTATTTTGTTAGCGCTCAACACCCTTTAATTAACATCAAGACCATAACCAATAGCGGTCAGACTATTTTTTTTCACGGTTCAACGCCAATCACCGTATGTCACGTGTTTTTAAGAACCAATGCTCGGTGGAGTAAGTTTCAGTATCATAATTTTAGGAACTAAATGTAAGGTTCCATTGTTTTAGGAAACAGGTTTGGGCGAATTGCCAATCGACGGACAATCAAATAACATGTACACATGCAATTGTACATTGGTCAAATTGTGTAGTTAAAAATACATTAAATACATGTACCGGTATGACAATTATTCACTTTGATAATTCTAGGTATTTGTTTTTGTTGAATGCTGCTTGATTCATTCTAACTTCACATATGTTATTTTATCTGAGGCAAACATGCAATACAGCCATTGACATATGGCACAGTAGTCAGTAGGCCTACACAAATATGCTGAATGATGGGGTGCCCATTATAGCAGAGTACAATAAGAAGGCACTTTCAATCAATATCCAAAAACTCGCAAGAGATATATTTAATGCATGCGTGTAAGCAAATGAACACAAAGATGTAATCTGGTGCATGATTGAATGACCAATTGACCACAGACTTACTTGCCTGCTAAACTGCATCTATATATATTATAAAACAAATATTTCAAGCTTTTCAATTACCAGTAACATAATTTCCATCAATTTAAAACATTCGAATCCAGCTTCCCATTTTAAGATACAAAGGAACATAGCTTTCAGTTATCCCTAAATTTATGTTAAGTAAAACATTTGAATTGGCATACTTGTTATGGTATGAAATTTTCCAGTCACTTAAACAATTCGTGTCTTAAAGGGACGGGCGGCGTTCGTTGCAGAAATATTCATATTTGTTCAAATCGCCATCAACAGAAAAAATATTAAAATATATATAGTTTTGTTCATATGCCAAACATTATCAGCGCGTAAATAGTATATTGTCGTCAAGACGTACGATGGTGTACGTAAACAAGAGCCTGCTCGTGTTACAGAGGTTGTGCGTCTGTTTACATAACACAGCACAATTATATTGATTAATCACACCCAAATGATATAAACGCTCTTTATTATTTTCATTATCAGGAAAACAGTAACAAATAACGCTCTTTATGTTTACCATATCCGGATCTAAACAAAAGCCAGGTAACGTAACGTTTTTTGCTCTTGTTTACATAACAAAGGAAAAACATTTGACAATAACATACTGTTTATGCCATATTTATGATTGGTATAAGAACAAGGTCTGTCTGTATTTTACTATTCTTTCTGTTTATGGCGGTTTTTGACGGAGGTGAATATTTTAACAGCATACCCACCGCCAACGCCGCCCGTATCTTTAATGCATACTACTACTATTAGTGGATACATAGCGCATTCGTATATCACAACACTATTAGTAATAGCCACGGCTAGTTGGATTTAAATATTGAAGACTATATGTGACTGACATAACACCATAGACACCCACCGCACAACAGTTGAATGTATCCCGCCCTGGAAAACATACACAGACGGAGACAGCAGCACATGCGGGGAAACAACATCTCCGTATTAACTGGGCGATGACTTGGCGACCAGGTTCTCATAATCACATATCTTAGGATAACATGATACATTGATCGGGGTTATAATTGTAGTGAACAGAGTCAAAGCATTGTAATAACAGCTTGCGTGTGATGGTGTGGAATTGGTGATCCGTGATCACCCGTCAGTTCATTCTACAATGATGTTACTAGTTGGTGAATAGTCAATGCGTATATCACGACACTATATCAGGGGTGGGGTCGTAGACGGTCGATAGAAACATTCAAGAAAACCCATCAATGGCCACAGACTCCGTACGTTACTGGGCGATTACTCGGTGACAAGGTCCTCCACACATGTTTCGTTTATCGATGAAAATTTATGAATGATGCTTCGTTCCATTTAATATTTGTACTTGCAAAGTTGAAGTCAACAAGCTTGTGGCTGACTCAACCTGTCAGAGTGACTGAGTTCAGTTTGGATCTATGAGTGTGATGACCCGTCAGTTCATTCTAATTTCTACAAGTTTCAACGTTGTTGATCATATTGTCCTTTAGTCGCTAGTAGTGATTGTCACCAAAGCTCTTGTGAATTATCCTGGTGCCTGTATCCTCTTGTGTAAGTTTCTGTGATTTGAAAGTCACAACACTGTCGATTTCAACTATCAACGCTCAAGTCGAGTTAAGTCACAACACCATATACCCTATACATTCCAGAACCCATGTGATATCCGATTTATATATCTACTGTCAGGCCCAAGACTACTATGGCGGTGAACAGAGATATTTACAGGGACTTAGCCAAACGCTTTCGTGTGTATAATTGAGTTATTTCGTGTCGCCAATTTGAAATAACTCACGAATAGGCACAGAACTTACGACAGTTCAATCAATGTCAAAGCGAACCCTACCATTCCGACCTAAAATTGAAACCCATTAATTGTTCGTTGTCGCTACGATGGAGAAAACAATTTGGTAGGTAAGTATAATACCGGTGCTTAAATACCTACTCTATAGACTCCGCATTGACGGTTTTCAACTTTCCACACACGCAGACGCTTTTTATTACTATTTAACATCTCAGGATAAATCTTACCAAGCGCTATTTATTATATTTTGTAGAAAATAGAATCACAGAGTTGTAGAATAGGTATCTATATCTATATTTGAGAACGTCTGTCTGTCTGTGTTCTATAGAAATTCACGCGGGACCATCTTGATAGCACCAAAGGGGAATAACTGGGATAACATTTTAGAATTCTCTAAAGTGACGCTGTTGTTGTTAGGGGGCAGCAATTTGTTTTTGTCTACGATTTCCATCAAACTTATACATAATCATCTCCATGATATGAGGAATCTAATGGTGTGGTATAGTATAATGACGCAAAATGTATGCGCGTTTGAATGGGCGATGGAGTACTGAATTTTATAAGAATTCGTTTATTTGCCGACTACCACCAAACGTGTACATCATCATTTCTAGGATATCATGAGTCTACATGTAATTGTATTGCATTAAGCTGTTCAAATTGGCGTCATGCGCTTCAGTTGTGCAATGAAGGGGAGATCATGATATATTGAGAAATAGCCGTATGAGTCTTCTGTATACGATAATAGTAAATCCCAGGTATAAATTAACTGCAAAATAACACCTTTTTAGATTCATGAGATATATTATTGTGCAAATATAATGTTACACAATACACAGAGACGCCGGATTTCTATCCAATTACGTCGGACTACATGATTTCGCGGGAAACAATTCATGAATAGCGTCATGACGCCACGGACAACGCCAACCATAACGATCCATTTCATTTGATAACTAGAATGCACTCAGAGAGATGCCAACGTGCGCAAAAATGTAATAAACAATAATTTAAAAAATAATTTCACTGTATTTTACTTAATTTATTTTATTTAATTTAATGTTAGCAAAAAAAGACAATTACCATTTCTCATTTCATCACAGATAAAAGGCAAATTACTATATTAATCATTTAAGTAATTAAAACCAATTCCATGTTGCCGAAAGTATGAGACTTTAATATCGATTACATTTTTTTCAGCGGCATATTTTGATTTTCATTTTCCGATAGTCAAAGTTGAGCAAAGGAGCAATTATAAGAAATAATTAATACTATTTGTGTAAATATTGATAGCAGCCAATATGCAACAATAAATATCAATAATTAATCAATAATTAATCAATAACGATCATTTTATGTAATAATAAACTCTTCAAACGGTGTTTGTGTCAACAAATGCGTTTTGTTTTGTGTTACGTCATTCGTCGTATTTGACCCGGAACTCGGCTGAAGGTTAGGCTATTTAGCCTATTGCGTCGAATTACGAAATCGCGTTTTGAATGTCTCTCTTTTCCCGCACGATAAAAAGAGGTCTTCGCACGAACCAAAAATGATAAAACTTCCCAATTATAAGTAAAATTACCCAAATGATGGAGTCTATGTAGGTCCCGAAGGAGTCTATAGACTCTTTGATGTAGAGTTCTGATGGAGAAAATCGTTGATCGATCTATTTTTGTCATAACTCTGACGTATTTTGACCTGGTAGAAACAATCGAAATCGAGGCTCACTACGAGCATGCCAGTTTTAAATATAGAAACAGGGAATCCCGACAAATGGCGATATCGGCGACAAACAAATAATCGAAAACAACACATAAAATAAACATAGCAAAAACGCGGCACAGTAAAAATGTCAGAACGCCACGAGGTTTTACGTCGTTTTTGGTGACGTCATGGAGTGAAACGGAGTAGGGTGACACCAACCTACGAATCTGTCTGATCGCCATACTGTTGCGCGAGCGCACGTAAAGATCCCTAGAAGGATCGAAAGCTCGTGTATTGTGTAACATTATTTTGCACATTAATATATCTCATGAGTCTAAAAATGTGTTATTTTGCAGTTAATTTATACCCGGGATTTACTATTAGCGTATACTGAATGGGAGAGGAACACCAAAAGTGATAAAAAAACATTAGCGCCAATTTCCAGCAAATTGATAGATATTATTCTCCGTGATGCGAGGAATCTAATCATCTGGTTTAAATACGCCAAATTGGTGACGTTTGGGTGAGAGATGGGGGCTCTACATTTGAAACGAATTTGTTTAGTCGCCGATTTTCACCTGTTTTATACATAATCATCTTCACAGTGAGTCTAAGTCTGTAGTTTAATGATGTCAAAAATGGCACCCCTTGTGTCAGGGATAAGATGGGAGTGTCACAAAAACTGATAAAATATGTTTAGTGCCAATTTCCACCAAATGCATACACTATCTTCTCCAATGAAGTAAGGAGTTAAATGTGGGTTAAAGACGCCATATTCGGTGTCTATATTTGTGAATGTCTGTCGGGCCACCATCTAGATGGCAATAAAGGGCTGTCTAACAGGGGTAAATTTTTACGAGGTAAATAATGGTGGGGGTTAAAATTTTCCAAAGTGACACTGTTGTTGTCATGGGCAGAAAGGTGATGAAATAATTTTGTCGCCGTTTTCCACCAAACTTATACACAATCATATGCATGATATGACGCAGTTCGATTTGGAGGGGGAGGGGCATCACAAATTGATAAAAAAAATAGCGCCAATTTCCACCAAATTAATACATATTATTCTCCATGATACGGAGAATCTAATAGTGTGATTTAATGACACCATATTGGTGCCGTTTTGGTGAGAGATTGGGGGCACTCGATTTGATAAGAATTTGTTTAGTTGCCGAATACCACCAAACTTATACATAAGCATCTCCAGGAGTCTAATGGACGTGGTTTAGATATGTCAAAAGTGGCGTGTTCGAGTCATGAATGGGGAGGGGCACCAAATCTAATACAAATATGTTTAGCACTAATTTCTACCAAATTCATACACATTCTTCTCCAATAATGCAAGGAATCAGATCGTGTCGGTCAAGGTGCCACATTTGGTCCGTTTGGGTCAGGTATGGCGAGAGGAGGGACACTAACATTGATACGAATGTTTTAGCCGCCGATATCCACCAAAGTTATATATAGTCATCTCCATAATTCGTTCTAAGGAGTTCTTTGGCTTTCATATTTCACAACCTTGACAACATTTTTAATGGTGATAGATATAAGTCACTTGAAAAATTGTATCTTTCAATTGTCATATATATGAGGACGGTAATAAGGGCATGTAGATAGTGAGCTTACAAAACAGCGACATAGAATAAAGCATTAAATGTATATTCATCATTGTAGTTAAGAGCTACACAAATTTTTTTGCAAAATGAGGGACATTGAACCGTCATCGGGTGGAGGATGACATGTTAGAATGGCTCATTTATTATTGAGTCTGTCCCATTCAAGATATTTTCCACAAAATAGATACAATTTGTCAAGAGAGATGGAAATGTATAGAAGGCCTGTTCAAATATAGTGGTCACATTGTGGAGTCAAATATAATTTCCTTAAGAAATAACTATTGTTTCGATTAAGGTTACGGAAAAGTTTGAAGATAAATTCTATAACGCGCGTAGTGCAGTTATAGAACATTTATCTTCAAACTTTTCGGTTATAACTCATAAACAAGAGTTATTTCTTACAATTTAATCCGTCTTAACCACCAAAAAGTAGAAGTTGGAAGAATAACGAGTATATAACATTGAGACTATTTCCGACGAAAAAGTTGAAAGACACCTGTCTCTCAAAACTGCTGTTCATCGAGTGGTGAAATCGCGTCTGTAATTCAGCGTTTTTGATTGGCTAGTCGAAACTGATCACGCATCTCGTGGCAGCTGCAACTTGCACGTGGTATTGATATATTCGACCGCGGTGACACAAACCCGTGTTGGTTGTAATTTCAGTGTTTCACTTCTTTGCAAAGTTCAATCTTGTTAATTTGGCTGGTTACTTGTGTACTGCATATTAGCATCTAGTACGGTTATTGTCAATACAGTCATACCCGAAGGAATTATGATGCAGCACCGAAATGTCTTGTTGAATCGTATGAAGTATCGAACTGTTTCCAGGTACGGCTTTTAGGCACGCGGTATAGGCGTGATCACCCGACGCTGCTGTCACTTCTGTAGCGGGGAAAGTAATCAAGAAAGTTAGGTTATCGAGAGATAACCTAAATGTCCAAGTGTGTGTCAACCAATTGTTTTGCAGTATTCCGTGAATTTGCAGATTGATTATGATTAAATTATTATGAGATAAGATAAACGGTCAGCATCACATGACTTTTCATGATCCTCCAATACGGGCATCTGACAAGGGTATATATATTTGCCCGATACAGAGGGTTTGTTTCATTTTTAGAACATACTCATAGCCCAACATAAAATACTTAAAATTTCGCTGTGTCTTGCACGTGGGGCTGATATATAGCAACAGTTCTTTTAAACTGACAATAATTAGCCACTATATAGCACCATGCCTAGAGGTGCATGCAGTTTGATATTTCTTTAAAGCATCTATATCTTCCCGGAGATTTGATAACCAGCTGTCCCCAAAATCTCAGTCTGACCCATTAGTGGATTTATACATATCTATGTAAAACACAATTTTATTCTGTCATTTGAGCGAACTAATGTGTTTATGATTTACCGTTTTGATCTCAATAAAAAATATTTTTCAAAAATCAAACAAACGTCAACTGCAACCTCGTCGAATTAAACAACATTATAATGCATGAAGTACACACCGTTGTAAATAAATAAATAAATACTTCTTTTTTTGTTGGGGCGAATTAATCGTAATAAACAAAATGACAATCACTCCGACAAGGTGAGCGACTACTTATAATCCATGTATAACAAAGACCTATTGTGATGCATTTGGATATACAAATTTATGAGAAAGGTGTACCACCTTGAGCAAGAGTATTTTCTGTTCCGACCTAATGTCCACAGCAGGGTTTAACATCAGTTTGACCTGGGCATCACCGGGTAACCCAGCAAGTGTATTAAATATATGCCGGTCAACAATGGCTCCTCTTCCGATTAACGCGGATGGTGTTCAACACAGGCGGGGTAACATGGATCAGTTATTCGTGCGTGTCGTGGTTTCATATTAATAGTGACAACATGTGGTACCTTTCCTCCAATATATTGACAACTTAATATGGCCTAGCGGATACATGATGATAAAAAACCTAATCAACATTCTCCACCCGATAGATATCCACACTCTGGAATGGAAACAAAGTGTAAATCTGCGGAAGATTATAGCATTAAGTATTTGCTACGTGTGGTCCCAGTCCTTCATTTTGGTTATATCTTAATACGATAGATAAGTAGATAATTCGTTTGTATTATTCCACAACAAGGCCGTGTAAACCCACATAACACTACATTATAATGTCAAAGAGTGCGCACTAATTTGTCATTGAAATTTTCAGACGAAACCCAGAAATGATTAACTGCATTCCACAGTCATATTAAAATACCTTTTCTATTTTAGTGTTCAAAATAGTTACCGCCTATAATTTTATGCCTATTATCGTATCTGCTTGTGAACTATGGTGATAATGGACACAGAGCAAAATATATTTGGGAAATTCAATCGAAAGATACGGCCGCACATTAAACAGCGGGAGCCTGAAATCCGTAACCACATGATACACAAGGCTGTGTGCGGAAAACACGCGATTCATTCTTGGTAAATTCTTTCTGGTTTTTGATTGATGGGAGGGGACACAGTTCTCGAGATATCAGCGATGCATAGTAATTTTATTTCCAGTTTAGTTGTGTTGACGTGCTGCCCGTCATACAGGCTGGGGCGGTCCCACATCAGAACGGTTGACCTTGCCCGCGATTCTACTAGTCGTGATTCTTTGTTATTTCAATAGAAATGTTTTGCAAATTCACGGTTTCGACTATACGTCTAGCTATTCGTCGTCGTAAACACTATGTCGCGCCAAAAAGTTGTTTCGCAAAAATAACGCCGATTAGGATTAGTCAACACGACAATGCTTGTATAATCGTGCGGAGTAAAATTTTCGCTTTGCACGTTCGATTTACCAGATTAAGAACAACGCGTGCAATAATCTTCAATTCAATCGGACAATAGAGGATATTTGTCTCTAATATAGAGGTTTCGGAAAACTCACGGGTAGCAGGTACGATTAAATCAAAGCACGCACCCGTTCTAGCAACATATATCACGCCTGGTAATCTTCAATTTCACAACATTTGTCAATGCAACATAAATATTAAAAGCGGAGACTTGCGGATTTATGTCTTCGCTTCCAAATGTCAGTGCTCCGGTAAAAAAAAAGTGTGTTTTATTGGTCATTTCGAATATTTGATGAATTATGATTACAACTCCTGGTCAAGTGGTCCTGCAGAAGTGCTATGATGCTGGTGGGTCCTCCTGTTTTGCTATGATGCGGTCAGTACAAAGCGATGCTGGTGACCGCGTGCGCGTTCCGCCTCGTGTTTGCATCGAAACTACGCAATTACAACACGATGTAAACATTCTGAACATCACACATGAATGCACTAAAACCTCCGGTACACATACATTCTGCAACTCCGCGGACAACTTAAGAATGACGTTCTTTGGTGAGTAATAACCCAGTTATTGTTACACCAAAAAAACCCAAGTTTTGTCGTTGTACATGACTGAAATAATCCCAGATGAAGGGAATGCTGATTTTAATAACAAAGACACACATTCATTCAAAATATATATAGAGTACACTTGAAACAAGCCCAATTTGGTAATCTATGGTCCACACTGATGTTGGTGCGGGACCACGTTGATGTTTGTGAGAAACCACACTGATGTTGGTGAGGATCCACTCTGATGTTGTTGAAGTATTTTTCTTCCATATTACTGAACTCAAATCATGAACACATCGATTTCAAACACTACGATGAGAGAAAATACAGTCCACCGTGAAGTCAGAAAGATATTTAGAATCGAGAATAATGACCCAAATATCACAAATTTGACTATACCGTGACATTGGCTACATATTCCCAGTTACTTATTCCTTATTCGGAAACATGCAAAAACTTGACCAAATAAACGGTGCGGTAGGGTGGATCACCCCAAGCTATGTTAGAACAACCGAAAACCGAACCATTCTATATATATAGCCCGTGCGGTTGCCACATAGGTGGCAAAAAGGGCACCCATTGCCGTTTCGGTGTATATGGACCGATTTTGAACAAATCAACGGTGGAATAGGGTGGCCCACCCCATGTTATACAGAAAACCGCACCCTCTATACCACGCGGTTGCCACAGGAGGTGGCAAAAAGGGCACCCATTGTCATTCGGTATTTAAACGGTGCCGTGGGGTGGCTCACCCATACTATACTACGAAAACTGAAAACCGCACCTCTCTAGCCCGTGTGGTTACGACCGGAGGTGGCAAAAATGTCATCCATTGCCGTATCGGTATTTATGGACCGATTGAGCCCAAATTATCGGTGTAGTTTGTGGCCCACCCTATGTTATGTTAGAAAAACCGAAAACCGCACCCTTTTAGCCCGTGCTATTGCCCTAAATACCGAAACGGCAATGTGTGTTCTTTTTTGCCACCTCGCGTAGGAACCACACGTGCTAGAAGGGTGCGGTTTTCGATTTGTATAGTATAACTTGGGGTCACCCTATCGCATGGTTTATTTGGTCAAAATCGGTCCATAAATACCGAAACGGCAATGTGTGTAATTGTTGCCACCTCCTGTGGCATCCACATGGAATAGAGGTGTGCGGTTTTCGGTTTTCATAGTATAACTTGGGGTGTGCCACCCTATCGCACCGTTTATTTTGTCAAAATCGGTCCATAAATACCGAAACGGCAATTGGTGTCCTTTTTGTCAGCTCCCTTGTCAACCGCACGGGCTAGAGGTGTGCGATTTTCGGTTTTTCTAGCATAACTTGAGGTGGGCTACCCTACCGCGCCGTTTATTTGGATGACAATCGGTCCATAAATGTCGAAACGGCAATGGATGCCATTTTGCCACCTCATGTGGCAACCGTACGGGCTAGAAGGGTGTGGTTTTCGATTGTTTTATAGTATAATTTGGGGTGGGCCACCCTACTGCGCCGTTTATTTGGTCAAAATTGTTTGTCAATAAATACCGAAACGGCATTGGATATCCATTTTGCCAACCCCCCGTGGCAAACGCACGGTCTAGAAGTGTGCGGTTTTCGGTTTTTCTATCGGTTAATCTTTACCACATGATTTAACACCGGTACCCATGCATAATATAAAAGTGGTATTTGAAGAGGAATATTCTAATGCCATTCACTGTATTCATATTCAATTTTAATTCTACATCCTTGTATTTCGAAGACCGAAATATTTTACCGAGTTTCATTTATGAATGAATTAAAAACATATAGTGCTATCACGGCGTAATTACACCATAGTATGGCGTACTTACGCTCTATATAATACGGCATATATACGCCGCATATAATACGGCATATATACGCCGCAATTAAGTCCACCACAACGTACTTACGCCCTTTAATTTGGTGTATATTCTCTGTAATACGGCGTAATTACGTCTCAGTACGACGTATATTCGCCGTAATACGGCGTAATTACGCCCTCTTGTACGGGGTAATAGCACAATATAATACTTATGCCAAATAGTACGGCATATATCCGCCGTACTCACGCCATAATACTGTGTACATGTATATTCGCCTTAATATGGCGGAATTACGCCCTAGTACGGCGCATATATGACGTGTGTTCGCCGCGAATACGGTTATACGTATATGGCCTATATTTGTAGCCTATCGTGGTTCTCATATTCGATCCAGATGTTTGCCACATACCAACACAACATTTCTAACCCCAATGCATTGATATCAGAAATGGATGAACAGGTTATGTGGTGGATACAATTGGAGTGTCGTATTTCTATATATACATATAGGTGTTACAAGACAGAAATTGTATTCTGTTATTGTTTAGCTAGCTGGTGCGGCTAATAATTACGGCGAATATACATGTACACCATATAATGATTTTGTTCATGCATGCTCCGCATTGTACAGTGCTACGTATAGTTTGTTGTTTATATTCCAGAACGCCCCGTGCAACGAGTCGGCTGTAAATAGTATACTCAATAGATGGGAAACGTTTTCAGTGGTTGAACGTATGCGCTACCCCAATATGTTTCGAATCCGGAGGTCATGTCTATACGTGTGTGTTCCATCTTAAACTGACCCCCAATATGCCTACACATATGTAAATACATTTAGGGATACCATTTCCAGAAAATGCACGAAAAATATAATTCATCTGTTTTTGCGACCAAGACACTTGAGCGTGAAGAAGGACATTCGGTGAGTAGAGATGTTTAATACGTTGTTGAATATTTGTCACACGACCTTGAGATGGGCATAACTAACCTAAATCGCGAACGAAACTATGGCATGCTGATTCACAAACAACATCATTTTGTACCCCCACCAACATAGGTTTGTATAAATAACAGCTTCAGTGCGGATCCCCAGCAACATCGCTTTGGACCCATCAATTTATTTGTCACCTGCTTGTGCCGAATATATGCCAAGTCCAAACGCTTGTCACTGCCTAAAACCTTCAATATGCTTGTTTGAACCTCTCTACATGCCCTGTTTATAAATTAGTCCTACTAGATTGATATAAATGGCGAAATAACAGGAATGTCACAAATTTGATTAAAATGACCGCGTATGTCTTCTAATTCCTATTTAAGCCAACACACACTTTAGTGTGACTGCAGAAGCATTCAACAGACAATTTCACCACTTGAATTTAACAACACGCCATTTGAAATTACTCACATTACGTCTAAACTTTCGATGTGAGTTTTGAAATATCAGCGGTCACCAGCATCGCTTTGTACTAACCGCATCATAACAAAACAGCAGGACCCACCAGCATCATAGCACTTCTGCAGGACCACTTGACCAGGGGTAGATCATGCCACGAATCTCTACTATGGCTACCGCCCGTAGAGATAATATTCCACCAGTACAAACCTGGCAACTTTTTGAAGTTTTGACAGGGAACCTTATATAATCGAAAAAATGACAAAGGGAATATATTTCTTTGTTATTATCTCTTTCTTAATAATGTACTTCACTGTAGGTGAAGGTCCCAACTCGAATATCACGATTTAAGTGACTTTGTGAGCGATTTTGCTTTGCGTTTCTTACAATTATGGAACTTTTCAATGTTTATTGCGATATCGATGTCACAACAGAAAAACATGAAATTTCGAGTTGGGACCTCACATATAGTGAAGTACACCATTAAGGAACAGATAATCACTAAGAAATATATTCCCCGTATTATTTTTTTTGTCTTTACAAGGTTCCCTGTCAAAACTTCAAAAAGTTCCCAGGTTTTGTACTGGTGGAATATGATCTCTACGGGCGGTAGCCAGAGTAGAGATTCATGGCATGATCTAGACCAGAGGTGGAATACTCTAATTCGAAGTAAAACAAATTGAACGCGTGGGTGACGAATTATTCCAATTGTTGTAACAATTTTTTGGATGGCAAGCATACACATATATTGCGCAGTGTTTATTTTTATTCTGAGTATTCCTAACCAGCGACTATTCGAAATAACCAATAAAACACACTGTTTGTCGGGAGGAATCAACGTCTGATACAAAGAAATACATCCTCCAGATCACAAACGGAAGTTAACATTTTTATTGCATCGCCAAATGGTGTGAAATGGAAGACTACCAGGTGATCTATAGCCGTGGAGTCCTAACCGTCACAACGGATGAGATAGCGAATGATTCTTCTTAATAGACGCTACCTCGCGTGGGTTCCAAGCATGCCCACACTCTCTGATTGGCTCCCTGCTGCCATCTTCTAATTAAAAGTTTCTTCAAAAGGTATTTCATGAATATTAATGAGCGTTTCTTGGAATTGGTTAATCTTTCCATTAATCTATACTCTGACGCATGCGCATAGGAAGTGTTTACATCCCTAATACGGCGAGTTCTGAATTAACCTGGGTATTCCCCGGAAGTTCAAGGTCGTTTATCCCTCGGTTTGATGATCATTACATTAAGTCTTGTCTTGCTGCATACAACCTGATATGATTTAGACATAACTTGCATTTATGCAGCTAGCCCAGAGAAGGACAGGCTATCCGAATTATACAATTCGCGATCCCGGCTCCTAAATATTTGTCTCAACTCGAGAGTAGTGAGGATGACCCAACAACCAGTTCTAGAAAGAAAACTCTCCTTGGGGTCAGTCCGTTCACTATAAACCATCTTTGCGACACCTCACCCCACTCAAGTTGAGACTTATTGATTTTCCCCATATTTACCCTGTTGTTCAAATCTGAGGCCCGGAGGGAGTTGCTTGGTTTGAGCCAACTATCAATTGAGGTAAATGGCTACCCAATCAAATGGTAACCGTGTTTATTAAAATTTTGGCAAGATGAAATTATATACATTTAAAAATGATAGTCAGGCTCAAAGGTGGGAGAATAAAACGTCACAAGGTTCCATAAGCCATCACCGATTCCGGCTGTAGGAACCTGACCACACCCAACTTGCAAAATCATATCAATTTTCCAGCTACGTTCAGTTCTTATCACGGGAGTGAGACCAGCTGTCGAGTTCTACTATATCAAGAATAAACTGTCAAGGAACGCATATATTCTCTCTCTATCTCTCTCTGTCTGCCTGTATGTCTCTCTTTCCCCTCTCTCTCCCTCTCTCCCCTCTCTCTCTCTCTCTCTCTCTCTCTCTGCTAATATATTACTGGGATTAACTCAATGCATTATCGCTAGGAACACCACACTAGTATATCGGTCATTTGACAATCAGGTTGTGCATCCATATTTTAGGGTTCAAGGCGTATATTTTGGGAGAAAATCACTAATCGTCAGGTAGACGTATGTTCGTGTTGCATATGATGGTATATGTTGCTCTTTGTAATATTTTCCGTCTGCATAATAACTAAATTTGATTTTGCCTTTGTCAAACATGAACAATCTCGAAAAGTGCTGTCTCATTTTACACCACATATAATTTCAATTGATCTTTCAAAATATATTCAGCAGACATGAAGTAATTTCACCTCATACGGCAAAGAGATGTGTATCTCATCTTGAAAATGAAGAAACCGTTTTGAAAAAGAGTAAGTTTCTGTCAAGATATTATATGTTTGACCATGTGTCAAAAAGTTAATATTTATAAATGTCCACTTCGAAACGGTATACCATAATTTTCTCAGCAGACGCATGCACTGCTGGTTATAGTAATATTTATGTTAATACCTTTATACTGTTATAATATATTTACCAAGTAATTGTTGATATGTTAATGATGGAACTGACATACCTGTCTCAAGTTAGAGCGTCATAAATGTCAAACAGAATGTCCACCACAAACATGGACAATATCACAAGAGTGCTACAGGGGTTTAATAATTAATTATTATTTACATAAAGGTGGACACATTTGTCATAGCATATACCATTCATACACTTGGGTAGTGGTTATTGACTCAACTATCTGAAAAATGTCATCAAAATGAAAACAGGTCACCTTTAACATGAATCACCCATTTTAACCATATTTTAGCACAGGCCCCTGGAGATAGATACCAGATATACCAATATATACTACAACAGTCACTTTTGTAGTATATATTGGTATATCTGGTATTTATCCCCAGGGGCCTGTGTATTTTAGTACCAGCAAAATACTGAAATATTGACACATGTACACGTTTGAGATGCTCCAACGCCACATAACGAGAAGGGCTAATTATCATCTTAGGTCCATATACATTTATAACGTAAATAAGTACAAGTAAAGAACGACCAGGGTTGCCATTTTCAGCTATATTGACATGTAACCAAATTACAATGAGCCAACCATCAATGATATGATGTCAAAGATTATTAGAATCATGTCTACCACTGCCCCTATATACAATCCATTGTCACCAAAATTTAAATTGTCAGCATGTGCATATGGATGCTTGCAATTAAGTGAGTCGTATAAGCTCCAAAATGACCCCATGGTTCAACATTGAATAATTTAAATGATGTCCCCAGGTCGGACAGGTCCCTACAACGTCTTCATCAGGGCAACATCCCATCACATTAGTGAATTACTCACCAACCTCATTTCAGATTGGCACTATTCAGACAATCCAATGGGATATGGGACCCCTCATATCATAACCACTCAACTTCAAAATCAATTTATACACGGCATTAAAGGCACGGGCAGCGTTCGTTGCCGAAACATTCATATTTGTTCAAATCGACATCAACAGAAGGAATATTTAAAAATATATAGTTATGTTCATATGCCAAACATAATCAGCGCGTAAATCGTATATTGTCGTCAGGACGTACGATGGTGTACGTATACGTAAATAAGAGCCTGCTCGTGTTACATAATGACACAGAGCAATTGTATTGGTTAATCACACACAAATGATATAAACGCTCTTTATTATTTCCATATCAGGAAAACAAAACAAATAACGCTCTTTATGTTTACCATATCCGGAGCTAAACACTTTTGTTTATGGCGGTTTTTGACGGATGTGAATATTTTAGCAGCATATCCCCCTCCAACACCGCCCGTATCTTTAATTGCAATTTATATATATTTACTCACAAAGATTTATATTAAATAAAAGTATATAATTATGGTATGAAATATCGAATGTACAAAAATATATCTTGATATAAGAATTATCGGCCCTTATTAACCTGGTGAACGTGAGAAGGAACCCCAACCGGGAAGGTCTGGATTTATGACCTTGACCGAATAATTTGTGACGTCACATTCAATGTGATTGAGTGCGCTGTCGTTTCAAGTTTAAAACATGACGAAAACGAGCACTTAAAACATACGAATTAGTCTATATAGTTAAATAATTATACAATAGGATCTAACTGCAACATGGACCACGGAAATACGGAAGAAGAAAGCAAAGAATGTATTGCAATGCAAATCTTGTGAAAAATGGTTTCATCACAACTGCACAGAGGGTTTGGTGTTTATTAAGGAAACGAAAGATTGGAAATGTAAAGAATGCAATGAAAAACAACATGCAAATGTATTTGAGGACCAGAATAATTCCACGATCATTGACACTGCTATTAATACTGTCCTGAATGAAAGTGACGATGACAGGAAACAGCAGAGGAAATCCAGTAATCGCAAGATCACCTTGTTGAATATAAACTTCCAGAGTGTCAAGAATAAGAAGCATTTACTTGATGTGCTGACAGAAGATGAGCAACCATATTTTATTGTTGGAACTGAATCATGGATGGATAGTTCGGATAACAGCAGTACGTACCTACCTACAAATAAGAAAACATTCTAAGAAGAGACAGGGAAAAGGACAATACCAAGGGTGGTGTATTCATAGCATGTAGGCAAGGAATACATATGAGCAGAGCATATGAGCTGGAAACTGATTGTGAAATAATTTGGGCAAAAGTGAAGCTAATGAAAAGCAGAGACCTCTACATTGGCTCTTACTACAGACCACATGACGACGATGAGTATAGCCTGGATAAGCTAGAGAGTTCCCTTCAGACACTTGGTGACAAAATCAACAGCCAACGTTGATTTTAGCTGGAGATTTCAATCTGCCAGGATGGAATTGGAAAGACAATATATTGGACCCAAGAAAATGCAACTACCCAAAACTCCACTCAAAATTTAAGGATATAATAGATGATAGTTGCTTACGACAAATAGTTGAAGAGAAGACAAGAGGATAATCTACACTAGACCTGATAGCAACAAATTACCCATAAGCTGATTGCCATGTCAACATCCTTCCAGGCAGTTCAGACCATGATATTCCAAAGGTGGAGATAGAAATTCCAATTATGCAGAATACTAGTATGCAGAAGCAGAGGGAAATTCCAATTTATGGAAAGGCTGACTGGTCTGAATTCAGCAAACTTATGACAGAGACTAACCATGATATACAGAGCAAGAAGGAATCACACTCGGCAAATGAGTTATATACAATATTCCAGCAAGCAATCACTGAAGGTGCTAGAAAGTTCATCCCACACAAATTTGCCCGGAAGAAGGGACCGGCTACATAAAAGTATGAAGAGGAACACAGGCGGAGTCCATGAGAAAGATAATAGCGCCGCTCAGTTCAAAGAATTAAAAAGAAATATCCAGAAGGAAACGAGGCGAGAATAATGGGACTATGTTGATTCTATGGTAACACCGATGAAGGAAGAAAAGGATACGTTCAAATGTATGAAGAAATTCTGGACTTATGTGAAGCATATGAAGACGGAAATGCTTGTGGTGTGGAAATGCTTGAAGTTGATGGGGAAAGGTTTGGAACTCCAAAAGAAAAAGCCGATGCACTAAACCGACAATTTGAGTCTGTCTTCAACAAACAGGACGATTACAGCACCTTTAATGGAGAAGCCACATAATTGTTATCTTACTCATCAATGGAAGACATAGAAATTACGGACCCTGGGATAGAAAAACTTTTGAGAGAGTTGAAGATCCATAAAGCACCTGGACCAGATGAGATTAGCCCATTAATGTTAAAGACCCTGGCACCCACTATATGCATGATTCTAGGAGCAATATCCAGAAAGTCATATGGAACTGGAGAAGTACCATCCATATGGAAGAAAGCAAATGTTGTGCCAGTATATAAGAAAGGAAAGAAGAATGACCCAGCTAACTACCGACCAATATCACTGACATGCATAACATGTAAAATAATGGAGCATAGTATTTGTAGCAACATAATGAAACATGGAAAAGAACAACTGATATTAACTGACAAACAGCATGGATTCAGAGACAAGAGGTCGTGTGAAACACAGCTAATTGAATTCACTGCAGATATTACAAACAATATAAACAATGGACTGCAAACAGATGTAATTTTCCTTGACTTCAGCAAGGCGTTTGATAAGGTCAGCCACAACCACCTACTATATAAACTTAAGACCTATGGAATTGATGGCAAAACTAACAAATGGATCAGGGGGGGTGAAAAAAAAATGTGGGTGGGTGGTCAAAGCCACCAACAAGCAAAGCAATTTTTTCCGCAACTAAAAAAAAAAGGTTCCTGCTTGTTTTTCAGTGTTTTGGCAATGAGTTGGGCTTCAAAGCCACTTTGGATGAGAGAAATAATGTAATTCTAACTGTAAACTGACTGCAGGCAGTTATCGTGTTGTATTTTGTTGCAAATTTTGAAATCCATGATGGCCGCTGGCAGCCATGTTTTTTTGGCCGAATGACCTCAAAATGACTCATTCCTATTTACATGTCCATGTTAACATCCATGATAAATAGTATGCACATAAATTCATATACAGCTGTTTACAGTGAATTTCCCCCCGCAAATCTGTTTTAGTGTTAAAAGGGAGGTGGTGTCAAAAAATGGTCGGAAAAAACTGCCGAAAACGGAAAAAAAAATTGGCGGTGGGGGTGGGTTGGTACAAAACAATGATCGAAAGGGAAAAAATGCCATACGTGCCTGAAATTATTTTCCGACCCCCCCCCCCTGAATGGATAGGAAGTTTCTTACAAGATAGAAGACCGAATGTTGTAGTAAATGGAGAGAAGTCATTCGAAGGAAGAGTTAAATCAGGAGTTCCACAAGGATATCTGTCGGGACCTAGTCTGTTCCTCTACTACACAAATGACCTCGATAGGAATAAAATCAAATGTAAGAATATTTGCCGATGACACTCTATTATACAAGACTATACATACACCGGAAGATGCAGAGGAACTACAAAAGGACATCAGATCACTAAAAGAGTGGGAGAATAAATGGAAAATGAGCTTCAATCCTGTTCAATCCAGCTAAATGTGAAGCAATGCATACAACCCATTCGCAGAATAGTATCGATTCAGAATACTCACTCCATGGGATACAATTAAAAAAGGTGCAGAAGACAAAATATCTTGGAGTGACTATTACATCAAATATGTCGTGGAATCAGCATATAGACAATACAGCTGCCAAGGCTAACAGGACGCTGAATTTTCTGAAGAGAAATCTACAGATAAGTTCTCATCATCTGAAGGCGACTGCGTACAAGTCTTTGGTAAGGCCATTAATGGACTATGCACCGACTGTATGGGACCCATATACATACAAGAATGTAGATGCATTGGAGAAAGTTCAACGACGCGCTGCTAGATATGCTCTCAACAGATCCAGAATAACGTCCAGCGTATCAGACATGATAGATAAACTGAGATGGCACTCTTTACAGTCCAGGAGGCACCAGGCTCGATTATTCATGATGCACAAAATCCACCATCAACATGCTGCAATCAAAATCGATGAATATGCTAAAAGAACATTAAGAGAATCCAGGCACACTAATGCGGCTGGCTACCTAATTCCACAATCTAACTACGATTACCACAAATTTTCTTTCGGACCATAAGAGAATGGAATACTATACCAACGGAAATAGTCACCATCATTCCAGTCGATGAGTTCAGGACCAGGATGATGAACCAACTATATCCATGCTGGACGTGCCAGAAAACCCAATCAACCAGTAAAGAATCCAAAACAAAACAAAAACAAAAAAACAAAACAAAATTCAAATCAAATTCAATTCAAATCAAATCAATTATTTTATCACAAACCCTAATAATGAAGAGAAATTATCGCCAGTGGTTGCCAAAATAAATTAGTTATAATCATCAGCCTGTTGATGGTGGACTGTAATCGGAAGAAGAAGAAGAAGATATGTCGTTACCTTGATTATATATGCTTCCGTAAGTCGTCTTAGATTTAGATTAAATGAACATTTTGCAGCGCAATTTGCGATTGTTTCGTTGAGTTGAGTCGATTTTCAGCACCGATTAACAGTTACACGAGTTCATTACAATGTTAAAATCTATGGCAGCTAAATTATCGGAATTAGGCCTGTCGCAGTCGATCCAAATTGATGGCGTTCTATGCATACGATCTCAAACAATGCCATAGAAGAAATAGTGGTGTTGGAGCAATGTCGATGTGGTGGATGAGGTCACCATGAGGATTGGGGGGGGGGGGTGATTAACCTAAACACTAAAACAGATAAATTCAAAATAATTATAATTTATAGGTTTAGTTTATAGTATACCCCAGTCAACAGTGAACACACCCTGGATGGAACATTGAGTTGTCAATCATGGTGATTAAGTGAATTGGCACAATCATTTAACCCTTTACCCAACAGAACGGCCCTGTGCCAATGCATTCTCTTATATATGCGAGTCGACCATAGGTCGCCTCGCATATATAAGAGAATGCATTGGCTTAACACAGTTTTTTTTTTTAGGCCAATGCATTCTCTTATATATGCGAGGCGACCTATGGTCGACTCGCATATATAAGAGAATGCATTGGCACAGGGCATAACTGTAACTATCACAATGTGGTCAAGGAGCCGGTTCCAATGATATCCATATTTGTATGGTTCTATTGAGACAGACCGAAGATATTTTAGGCTGTTGAAGCTTTATTTGGCAGGTTTTGGCCGTTTTGTTGGGTAAAGGGTTAAATCCGAAATGCTAAGATCCAAATGCTAAAAATAATCTAATATATACAGTTCTGTCATTTTCTTTGAATATTTTCTGTTTTAATCATGTTGTTAAAAAAAAAAAATATATATATAATAATAAGGCCTTTGTCTACAGTAACCCATCGGCCTCTAATTATATTCAGATATCCACCCCTACTAATTGTATTGCCCCCCCCCCCCAAATATATATAATTGTACTCAGCTCAGCTCTAATTTCTTATCACATTATTTTATCTGTTAAATTAGGTGCCAAATCATTAAAAAATTTATAGCAGATTTCTTTCTCTTGATTTTTTACATCTGTATACACCCTGATAGTTTATGAACCCTTTAATTTTTTTAATTTTAATGTTTAATTTTAATGTGCGATTGGAACTGATATTCAAAAAAGTACCTTGGCTATGGGGTAACATTATTGCAAATTTTTAAGCAAGTAAGGAAGATACATGTAGTAGTTTTCAAGTTTTGGGGGTTATAATGCAATATGTAAAAACTTAAAAGTTCACACACTATGTGAGTATGTGTGGCTATAAATAAGAATAAATTCCATAACATTAGATTATATTTTTTCATAAATTTGTAGGCAAGATTCAACTAATGCCCATTTTTATTCCTCTTCAAATGAATGGGGGTTGCCTGGGATGTCACATGCACCTGAAAATACGCCTAGAACATCAATCAATGACATACATAGTATATTATTCTAGGTATTGGAAATGATAATGAAGACTAATTATTTTGTAATCCCTTTGTTTCTTTCCTTATGTCTCTGTGTGGCCTAGAAACTGCTGAGAATGTCTGGGATAAGCACACGCTGGGTAAGTTCCTCAATAGATGGAGTATTCACCCCTGGTTAAGTGGTCCTGCTAATTTGCTATGCTGCTGGTGGGTCCTGCTGAAGATATGCTGGTAGGGCAAACTGATGCTGTTAATAAAAAAGTACTGTTATCTATACTAATACCACCCAATTCTGTTTGTTTGTCAATTAAATCAGAATATTTGCCATTGACATCAGAATCACAGAATGATCATATGTCTTAAAAAGGCACTAATTATTCATGATTAAATTAAATTAAATAATTACATACCGGTACCTAAAATGGTTGGAACCATGGAGCTGAACATTGTTACACATGTTTAAATTGGCCAGAGGAATGTCATGTGATAGGTGCCTTTGACCTCAGACAAATTAAAGGGGGGTCATGCGATAGGTGCCTATGACACCATATGACTTAAAGGGGTACTGATGTTCAATAAAGAGTATTTATTATTAGCTTAGACGGTATTTGGAAAATTGGTACACAGGGGTAAGTTGATCGAGAGATTGTCAGGGACGTGTGACATGGATCACAGAAGACTTAAAGTGGCACTTAAACAATACAGAGCATTTTTCATCAGCTTAGAACATTTGTACACTGAGGTCAATTGAAGCCATACCTGCCATGGAGTGTCGTGGTATAGGTGCCGTTGGCAGATGTTTTAAAAAGGCACTAATAATTAATTTAACTAGATAGTTAATTATATACTCAAAATGGGTGGGATCTGGTCGTTGAACATTTACCCGAAGAGTATCATGGAATAGGTGCTGCTGGTCTCAGACGAATTATAGGGGTACTAATAAACAATTTGAATTAAATAGTTAATCATATCCCCAAAATTATTGGACCATGATCACTGGAAATAGGAAACATGGGTCACCTGACCAGGGAAATATCATGAGATAGGCACCTTTCAGATGATGTAAACAGGGACTAATAAATTATATTAACATAGATGATCAACGAAGAGTGTTTATTATCAGCTCAAACCCCAACAAGTGTTTTCTAAAGTTGTAAATTCCAGTGTTGGGCGAGAGCGATTTGAAAAAAAAGCCCGAGTTTGTTTGAAACATCCCAAGAACATGACAATTTTTAAA
Source organism: Siphonodentalium dalli (assembly GCA_032622095.1). Lineage (NCBI taxonomy): Eukaryota > Metazoa > Mollusca > Scaphopoda > Gadilida > Siphonodentaliidae > Siphonodentalium > Siphonodentalium dalli. Next base: position 111,581,948 of record CP136062.1, on the reverse strand, counting down.
TATTAAAAAAATGGCTGTGCTGGTGCTTACGAAATGACAGGAATAAATATCTCAGATATGGTCGGTTTGTTACAAATAACACAGGGTGGGTGTCCAAAAATGGTCGTAAAATGGTTACAAATAACACAGCCTGTAATAACATATATTACAATATACGGTACCGGTACATGTTTTTGAATGTTTAATACATATAATGGCTTTCCTCGATTTGTTCAGATAAACAAAAGATTATGACAATAACAAGAAAAGTTGAACGTATTAAACAGTAATTTTTCACATCTTGACATCATTAGTTTGCCATACCAGAATGATAGCAATTCAGCAGAACTACTTAACCACTAACCAGAGGTGAGATTGTAGTTTTATTTTTTATATGATTGGTCTCTAGTTACCATATAACCAGGACGGACCTGACTCCAAGCTATTGGAACAAGACGGCTGTCAATCAAGACTAGTTACCATATACCCTAGGTACTTTTCTGTGTATCAATTTACACTCAATTAGCAAAAGATTGGTTAAAGTGGTACTGTACCCCAATTTCAATAAATTTCAGGTGACAATAGCGATCTAATATGAATATTATATTATAAAATAACTAATTTGAGTCGACGATGTCTACTGAAAACGTTCCGGTTAACAGGCTATCGTAAAAGTAAAATTGAATTATTTAATATAAATTCATTTATGGCTGGAGTCATAAAATGGAGAATTATGCCATTACGAGTTAACGTTCTCGAAATCGCATTTGACATGATCTGTTGCGTGTCTTTTATCGACGGCCGTTCGCGAACATTATTGGGTTGCAAACAAAACATGTTACCCGCAAAAGAAGGCCCGTTATAACCGATTCGGGAAAAGGGAGAAAGAAACAATAGTCATAAAGCGTCAATCGAAGCTGTGAGCAATGAACTTCCGGTTCTTCCTGCGACCTGCGTCTTCTCCGGTGAAGGTCAAAAACATGGCGCGTAGTTTGGAATCGTAATATTTTTTTTTCCAAGATCAACATTTTCTTCGCTAAATTAGGTTATACGAAACTCATATATAACACGAACACAATCTAACTTGAAAGTTATTTCAATGGGAGTAAATAAAAAAAATCGCCTATGTTTGTGTACAGTACCCCTTTAACTTAAGCAAAACTATAAAACGGTCCTTAAACGGACCTAACGGTCCACAAAAAAAAAATACAAAGCAGTCAAAGCTCAACAAAAATAGCCAATATGAGTTCAATCAGAATGTATAAAGATGTAACTAAGTGAAAGAAATTTGATAATGTTGAACGAACTGGTACTTAATTTGATCGAGGGATAAAATACTGTGACAAGATATTTGAGCTTGGTGATTAGTACATTGGGGGGGGGGGGGTTAAATTAGATGGGGCAGAGGTCTAAATTAGTAGCAGTGGGTTACCAGAATTATTACTATTTTTTTTTAGCCTGAACAGTGCACTGAAGCCCAAATAAGGCATATATTATTATATGAAGAAGGCATCCCATAAATGCTACTGCTGATGTATTACACTTACGCTAACACATGTCTGAATTACTTATTGCCATTACACCGTAATCCCCCCCCCCCCCCACGCCACCATTCATTTTCAAATGGTTTACATTCAGTGACTCCAGTATAGGGATGTTGCTGTTGATAGAGGGTCTTCATTGGCACCTCAGCCCTGCCTCCCCCACCCCCTGCACACTTTGGTAGAAATTTTGCAATTGATACCTAAACATTTTCATACCTTTTGTCTTAATCTTAAAGGTACTCAATCCGATCAGATGGTCCCCATGACCCCATATCAACAAGTTACAACAACATTTCTTCAAAATGCGCTTTTGTTATCAGAATCGATTTAATAATTACAACAAAATAATGTGTTATTTATCAACATGTTGTTCAACAAAATTTGGCCATATTACCACTTGATGTTAGAGTTATCCATCTTCATCCACAATTTTGTCCAAGACCATCGGTTTGACGACTCTTTTCTGGGCCACAAATAATTGCACATTTCGATAAATAATAAATTTCAAAAATTGATATCTGATCACTCTGAGTTTTGATGGGTGGGTTTCTTGACTCTAATCAAATATTGTTCACCCCCAAAGCCAAAGAAATAGTCATTTTGGGAGCATTAATTCGGATTATGCATCTTTAAAACAACAAATTTCACACTAAATACTGTATGGAAATTCAAGCTATTAGTTTCAGATTCAGAACAGTTTCAACTATACTTTCAATCTGTTTTTGGACTAAAATATCCAAAGCCTTGCAAAGGTGTACTTGTGTCAGGTACAAATTTCAAATTGTTGATCATTTTTACCAAAGTTGGGGATTAAACAGTCAGCTAACAGTGTCACCCACATCCCACTTTCAAAGACCGTGAAGTGAAGAGAAGTCTTAAATTACCCCCCCCCCAATCATGACACTCATCGACTTAAATTCGCAATAAATTATTCGACCAATGTCAAATTAATACAAGTGTCTAACTTTAATTTTATTTATTTCTGGTTGGTCGAATACATCAACTCTAAATAGATCGTGATTTATAACCGATTATTAATGTTATTGAACATTCAGTTATTTCAGTATTCAGCTTTTCAAGTTCAAATCGGCATCTTCAAAACTTTGTTGATATCCGCGCACCGTTAGTCCTGGATAGCCTGCGACGAAAGACCATCCTGTTAGATTTGTGCGCATGCGTAAATCTGACCTTCCCGGTTGGGGTTCCTTCTCACGCTTACCTATTAACCTCTTTGCTGCTAAATGACGTTATGACGTCGTGTGTTGGGCTGTTGGCGTTATTGCCATTTTCAGTGGAAAAATATAACGGGAATATCTCAAGAACCATACAATTGACTCAGTTGAAAGATTGTTATCGTTCACAATCGTGGACCATCATACACTGTTTGGAACTTCGAGATACAGTTATTCCGATACACCAATCTCTGAGTTCCAGTTGTGAATATTGGCCTAACGCTGGAGTGATGTAGGTCCGTATGTACTGCGGACCATATAGCACACGCCGTGCAATTGTACGTCCGTAATAGTTACGGACGTCACAGCACCGAAGAGGATAATAGGAGTTAATTCATTCGAATTGTAAACAAAGTCTTCTGCTCTAAATTTTGGAAGAAATCAATTATCTACCGCAATCTTCTATATTTACATCAAAATTACATTCTCAATCAAAGCTGTTGATAGAGGGAAGCTAATGAAGAAATCTCAGGACAAGTTGGTTGTAAAGTTTAAGTTGAAAGAATGCCTCAGCTCGGGAATAGGACTGACAATTGAAAATTCTACTACTAAACACGAAAAGCGTCCATCAAGTTCCACACTGTGGCTACAAGCGTTGCACGAAAGTAAATTGGAACAAATTAAAGAGAGGATGGCATACAAGAAGACAGTTTCATAATTGGAAGTCAATGCACAGTAAAGATAGAGAAGTGGGTTGAGCAAGAACAAAAGTATGCGCAGAAAGAGAGAGTCAAGAAGATTCGCGGGATATCACCTGCTCAAAAAAGAACATATTGGAATGAAAAGAGAGATGAAAGACGGGTGAAGTTGACAAAGCAGAAGCTCAAGTGGGGAAAATGCTGCCTTAACACTCCATGATCGTTAGAGAAAGCAGTCCGGGTTCTTATCACAAACAACTCCCAGTAAGGCCTTTACTAAGAGAAGGTTGGAAGGTTCTTATGAAAGTTCAAAGAGACAATGCGTTGACAATATTTCAAAAGAAGTGAACAGCAGCAAATCAATAATTGCAAAATACCTTTTAGCAAAAGCATGCAAGGTATCGAAACTTACACACCGGACAGCAACATATGTTGGAGTTAGCAGCACAATATATTCAAAGCAAAGGGTATTGATGTAACAACATGCCAAAGACGTGACCGTATCAGCAACACAATAATGTCTACTATTCAAGAAGCATGGTGTCGAAACAGCAGATAACTCACCCTGAAGAATGTAGTCAAAATGATCAAATCATTGTTCCTTCTAGATGACACATATTTATCGTTATTTGCATATTTTAAACGGATTTGGCTCATTTTGTCTACGTAATTTGGAGGGACGGGTACGATAGGTCGATAAATACACGAAATGGTGATATACCGGCTTCATGTGCTTTGAAAAATACTTGCCAAAGTCACAGCCATTTTTCACCCAAAGTCAGAAAAACGCTCTTTATTGCTACCATATCAGGAATAGAATAACAAGGAACGCTATTTTCTGTCCATGTCGTGCAAATGGCTGTTTTGTTTTGTTTGGGACCCAAACACCTTGTTCATTATTCATTACATCTATGCGTCTTTTTTTGGGTTACAGAATGCTCGTAGAAAGGCAGTTAAGATATGTATTGACCTAGTTCGATACCGGGCAAAATTCAAAAGCTAATAATAAAATTTGTAATGTGGAGCGCAAACCGTCATGTGGCTTTAAAAAGTAAAATCCACAAACAAAAGTTGCATATGTCACATTCATAAAGAACAAACCAACAAATGTTCGACCACTTCGGGCTTCAATCTTCTGCTGTGTTACATGCTCAAAGATGAAACTGCCATGAACGCAATCAACAAAGCATGTTGTTCACAGAATATGTCAGAAAATGCAAGTTATAGCTATTTGACTTTCATATTACATACTATTGGCATTGATTGGATACATAGCTAGGAGTTTCATCAATTTTCAAAGTCTAACACCAATGTCTACAAAATAAATAGATAGTTATAATTTTAAGTCAAATAATCATAAGAAGAGACTCGTAATTTTTACCAGACACTCTACTCTTCAAAACCAATCAATAGCTATCACACCGAAATGTGTTTTCTGATTTGAACAACCCCACCCTTTCAACAATCTCTGCGCAAAATATTGAAGGTCCCATAACTCTAAATGAACTTACAACAGCGTTGAAGAAATCTAAAAATGGCAAATCTAGTGGCCTAGATGGTTATCAGTATGAATTTTGGAAATTCTTTTGGTCAGATTTAGGTCAAATTCTTTGTGAATCACTAAACGAATCCTTTGACGCTGGAGAATTGTCCATCACACAAAAACAAGGCCTGATTACACTCATTCCAAAGAAAGTCAACGATCGCCAACTTTTAAAGAACTGGAGACCAATAACCTTATTAAACTGTACCTATAAATTAGCATCATCGTGTATTGCCGAAAGATTAAAAACCGTATTACCAAACATTATCAATCCTGATCAGACTGGATTCCTAAAAGGCAGATATATCGGCGACAATACAAGGCTAATATATGACATTATTTATAATACGAAAATAAAAAATAAGTCAGGGCTTCTTCTTCTCGTTGACTTTGAAAAGGCATTTGATTCTGTGTCATGGAAATTTCTACATAAATGCCTTGATATGTTTAATTTCGGTGACTCGATTAAAAAATGGATCTCAGTGTTCTATAAAAATATAAATTCTTCCGTTCTCATTAATGGGCATATATCACAAAATTTTATTATTTCTCGAGGCTGTCGACATGGAGACCCAATTTCACCCGATATTTGTTTAATATGCGCGGAAGTGCTAGCACTCATGGTTAGAAATAATAGAAATATTAAAGGTATAACCCTCAGTGGTGAAGAATACAGATTAACCCAATACGCAGACGACACGACACTCATCCTGGACGGCAATGAAACAAGTGTAAGAGGAGCATATCACATTATTGACGTTTTCGCACAAATTTCTGGTTTATGGATCAACCCTAGTAAATGTCAGGCGTCGTGGATTGGTTGTTATACAGGGCGAAGTGACCATATATGCCCAGACCTCAATATAAAATTTTCAGATTCTTTCGACCTACTTCACTCTTAAAACTAATGTGTAGAAACGATTACACATCAAATGTGTAAACCCGGTTAATACACATAGCAATGTGTAGTTTTACATACAAATACATTGACCAAGTGCCGTTCTGCACATAATGTGTATATTTTGTTACACACAATTGTGTAAGAACGTAGAGCATGCGCAATGCGGTGCATTCAGTTTCATAGTCTGCTACGTGACGGCCATATTGTTTGAGTCTATTTTTTGGAATACAATCTACAGCGATCGTAGACAAGGATGTAAGTTCAGAATTCCAATTTGTGGGTTTAGTATTAATAGTATATGAGGATTTATTTGTTAAAACTTTCATGGCAATTACTGTCCTTAGACTCGTGTTATGATTGTTGTAATAATGCTAATATTATGCAATCACGCCTCGACCCTGGTTTGTTCATTCAAAGCAAAAACTCACAGTACAGAACAAAATACTACATACCACTATGCGCCATGAAAGTTTTAACATATAGATCTGCATATATCTTTAATACTATACCCACAGGTCGGACTACTGAACTTGCATTTCTTGTCTACGAACTGTGTGTGTAAGAACCTACACAAAATGTGTAAGGGATATGTGTTGATTTTATACACACAGTTGTGTATAAATGTGTAAAAATTTACCCATTTATGTGTAAAAATTGTTACACAATTTGTGTACGAATATGAAACTACACATATACTACACAAATATGTTTAAGATCAAAATTGAATAATGATTGTGTAGCAGGGCTACACATTTTGTGTAGAAAACCTACACATTAGTCATAAGAGTGTTGGTATCCGCTTTAATACAAACTTAAACTTAATGTCAGATAACTACGAACATAAATTCGACGACATAACAAGATCCATTGAAATTTGGAAGCACAGATTACTTACCCCGCTAGGTAGAATAACGGTGATTAAATCTCTCATACTCCCCGAATTTACTCACCTATTCATATCGCTCCCCAACCCAGAACCACAATTTGTACATAGACTAGAATCATTGTTTTTTTTAACTTTGTGTGGGGCAGCAAGCGTGACCGAGCCAAGAGAAAACTGTTATGCCAAGACTATAAACAAGGTGGCCTCAAGATGGTAGATTTTAAAAACTTCATCACTTCCATGAAAATAACATGGATCAGGCGTTTAGTGGACAAAAGCTCTAAATGGACCCCGTTGACAGAACTCCCTATTCTTAATGACCCTTTTTTCCTCACCTATCATTATTCATATTTTTACAGTAAAGCGAAAAAGGTTCAAAATCACTTCTGGCGCGACGTACTTATAGCATGGGCAAATTTCCTAGAAAAAAATATTAGAAATGTAAACATATCTACTTGCACTCTCTGGAACAACGCCAATATAAAAATGAATGGAAGCCCTATAAATTTTGCTGCATGGCGCAAGGAGGGAATATATTTTGTACACGATCTGTTACAAGAAAGCGGCAATTTCCATACGACTGAAACGATATACTCAACTTACAAAATACGTACAAACTTCCTTATCTTAAATAGCATCCGACGACAGCTTATCCTTTACTCAAAAAAAATCTCAAAACCCATTGTCCGAAGCCCGATGCCCACTCTGCCACATAATTTCGTGACCCTACTCAAAAATCCTCGCGGAGGACGCGATTTCTATGACATACTGAACCACGATTGCCATGTACCCACTTCCCATGCAAAATGGCAAATAGAAATAGGCGAAGAAAAAATTGACTGGAATATATACAACAAACTACCATTTTCCACGACGCCTGACACAAAGCTTCAATGTCTTTAGTATAGAATTAACTCTAGAATTATATCAACTAATAGCTTCCTGAAAATAGCCAAAATTCGACAAGATGACACATGCGTGCGTTGCATAGACAAGAAGGAAAGCATATCACATATATTTTGGGAATGTGAACACGTTCAAACTTTTCTGACATACATAGATTCATGGGGTAACCGAAACAACGTCAAATTGCAAGCGACTAAACGAACAATGATAATTGGGTCCCGCTGTGTAAATGACAATTATACCACTAATTTATTCTGGCTCTTAGTAAAACAATATATCTATAGAACAAAATTCACACCAGAAAAATTAACAATTTCGTCATTCCAAGGAGATTTACGCTTTCGATATAAATGTGAAAAATATAATGCACGCCGTTAATTTAAATTGGAAGAGTTCGAAAAAGACGGGTTCTTGTTCAAATATATATATATATATATATATATATATATATATATATATATATATATACCCACACCACATGTTCGTATACTCTGTTAAAGAAACTATATCTACTTGTTCACCACCGATAACAGCCGACCTTCACCCACGGGACTAAGGCTACGTTCACACACCTCGACAAATTGCACGCCAAATTTCCACACGATTCGTCAAATTAATGCTAATTCCTGCACATATGAATGATATATCTTGAATTCTTAGTGTATATTATTTTAGCATTAGAACATATGATTTTAGATACTAAACACAAATACCGATTACACAGCTGACCCTTAAAAATATTTTATATTGTATGTCTGAAATCTCTAAAATTCCATGAGTGCATATATATTTCCAGGCTTCGAAACTGTCCAATATATAATAGACGGAAATGACTGAAAATAATACTCGTAGTTTATACTCCATATTTAGCAAATCTTTTACATGTAAGTCAAATGATACGTATTCCCCTGACAGGGTATCCCGGTTCGCGAACGTGGCCTCAGTCGGGATTGTATGTAAGTCACGTATGCAAGCTGGTATGTCTGTAGAGAGCGCAAGACAGAGCGATAGACGTGTGTCTGCATATTAATGCATTCTTTAGATGTAACTTGTATTATCTATGTATACGTATGTTCAAATGTTATTCAATAAAAATAAATAAAAATAATCATAAGAGTCTCTGTTACCAATCAAAACGTTGATTTATCTGAATCCTCTGATCTTTATACAGGTACCGTACTTGAAATATTTACGATATACACGTTCTGTCTAAAATGTCCACTCCGAAACACTTTTTTGACATCATTTTTGTACGAAACATAATTTCTGCAGTATTTTTGCTCATTGTCATGCACTGGTACGTGGTTGGTGCATCCAGATTTGATATTTACAAACAAATGTCAACCTATATCTTTAACAAACTGTTATTTGGTTGCTAAACAAATTTAGAATTTCAAGATATTTTCACATTCGAGGCTTGCTTTTTTTTTTTTTATAAAAGATGGAAAATCTGTTAATTCTTTATATAATCATCATCATCACAGGTCATATGCACAAATTTTAAGTAGATTTAGGTGGATCCTTACTTTATTACATAAATTTCTATATATACCTATTTCTCCAACAAATACAGGTCCTTGATCATTGACCATGTCAACAAATACAGAACATAAATATGATAAGAGAGCATAATATTCAAGATTATACATCAGACATTGACACTAAGTTATAAAAACTTCGAATGGAAAGATAATATTGACAAAACAAATTTGAGGTGGTCCATGAGACAACATGCTCAATCTTACTGTGAAATGACCCGTATGGTCTTGCAATAATCAAAAACTGTATTTTGGCAAACAGCTGTGAACCATATCCCGATGTATATGTTCTGATGAGAACCATTCCAACATGAATCGGCAGTTTCATAATATAGATGGGAAGGTTATTGAATACCAAAGAAGAATTACCCGAATTTGGATGTTTAATAATACCTCAAAAATATTTTTGGCTTTGAGTTTCCTCTAGGATAAACAGGAATTTAGATTTAGAACAAACCAATAACCATAAAGGGGCAAGATAATATCCAGGCGCCCTTAAAGATACGGGCGGCGTTGGCGGTGGGTATGCTGTTAAAATATTCACCTCCATCAAAAACCGCCATAAACAGAAAGAATAGTAAAATATAGATAGACCTTGTTCTTATACCCATCAGAAATATGGCATAAACAGTATGTTATTGTCAAATGTTTTCCTTTGTTATGTAAACAAAAGCAAAAAAACGTTACAGAACCTGGCTTTTGTTCAGATCCGGATATGATAAACATAAAGAGCTTTACGTGTAAGTGTTTTCCTTATATGGAAATAATAAAGAGCGTTTATATCATGTGTGTGTGATTAACCAATAGAATTGCGCTATGTTATGTAAACAGAAGCAAAATTGCCAAAACGGATTAATTTCTGCCCACTGTCAACAAATCAGCGTTAATAGTGATCAATGGACGATAGCCGTTTTGCGTGATTGATGAGCTGTTTGCAATACATTAGAACACGATGCGTGTTGGTATTATTAGGCCAGTCAAAATAATGTCACTTGACATGTTGGAATGTGATATCGCCACGGCCAGCACTCTCGCTGGGATGCTGCTCATATATGAGTACAATAAACGTCACCTATACAGGAGATGGTGGGTCCGCACTTGGCTCAACGAAGATAACCGACGAATTCAAATCTACCCGGGTATCATCCCAAACTCCAAACTTGTCATTCCAATAATTTTAGTCACAAACTCGTTGGTATTCATGTTAAGTTAAGAAAAACGGGAGGGGGACGTGGTGCTGATGTTAAACAAAACATAGAAATCAAATAAATAGTAACACAAGTTAATCGAAATCACACAATATATTGTTATTCAAATGACATGAATAATTATATAGCTCCATATATGCTGTATCAATGTCAAAGACTAACATCCCATTATCCCTAATGTTAGACCCCGCCCCCACCACCACGACACAAGCAGTCACTTTTAAACCACTACAATTACATCGATATCGCAGTCTTTGTATAGATGGTGTTGGCACGTATTCGAACCCCAGCTTGATCTGAATTGAGTGATATCTCAATGTGCTATTCTGATCGATACATGACCATTTCGATAACAATTGAGAATTTGTACAAGCTCACTGAAGTAAGCACATTTGAAGCAATGCATGCATACTCATAGTGAGTCCTGCCACCAACTCACCTATAGCTCCCACATTTATGACTCGGCAAGCATCACTTTTGGTACTCTTTGTATCACGCCATATCATCATATACTCATATAACGGATATCCGTACACATGTATAATTAAGTGTGTATGAGAACACACCCGATCCCACTCGATCGCATCAAGGTCGGTACAGACACAATCAATTATTGTTAGTGGCCTTGTGTTGTGGCCACCGACAGAGAGGTATAAGCCGTTATCATATATCACCGTTGATTGTTGACGACCAGCCACGACCCAGCACGAGCTAGTCGGTAGCTGGCAAAAATGCCAGCTAACAAAACAAAACAACCTTTGCAGCTGGCATTTTTGCAGTTTGCAGTGCAATATTGCCAGCGTGTGAACGTACCCTAACACCAGCAGGCTCTTGTTTACGTATACAATCGTACGTCTTGACGACAATATACTATTTACGCGCTGATTATGTTTGGCATATGAACAAAACTATATATTTTTTAATATTCCTTCTGTTGATGGCGATTTGAACAAATATGATATTTCTGCAACGATCACCACCCGTGCCTTTAAACGGATAATTATGTCTATGTACTTTGGAAGGAGGTATAAGATAGGTTGATAAATACACGAAATATTGTTATACCGGCTTCATAGGCTCTGCAAAACATTGTCAATGGTCGCAGCAATTTCCCAGCGGTTTAAACATTTTCGCACACATAAGTGAAACAAACAAACGATCTTTCTGGGACATATACTGATCGTAGAAAGGTAGTTCAAGTATTTATCGACCAATGGCCAATTTTGGTGTTAGATAAAAAGTTTTTTTCTCAACGGATTGTGATTCTGGATGTTATGTGCTTCAATTTCTGGGTGGGTGTGGAGTCCACACCCTTGAGCATTTCATAGAACCCAAGAGGGCGTCCAACATGGCCGACGTGTTACAAAATATGAACTACGTAAGTTTTGTTGGAGACATTATGTTATAAAAAGTATACAAAGGTATACATTATTGGGATATTACATTGCACTACATTTTACAGAAAAAAATTATATTCCAATAGCAAGATTGCTGCCAAAATGGTGACCAGAATTGGAAAATAGACAACTTTTCATTCTTATCTTTCTACTGTTTGGAACTGGTGGTAAATTTTGGTCTATTTTCCTAGTATTCATGGCCTACGATTATTTGGGCAGTGAAATTTGTTGTCCCGTATTTTTTCAGTTACTTCCAATCCCTAAACAAAATTATTTTAAAGAACGTAGTATGATAATTCACCGAAAACTCGTTTTCGGTTTCTAGCAATATATTTGAATGTGAAATGAACATATCTGAAGGAGTTAAGCCAGTGGAAGTATTAACGAATAAAATGAAATATCATCAGGGCCCGATATGGTTACTATGCTTTATGATGGCTGTCAAAATGGCGGAAAATGTATAGAAAATTATATATTTCGTCCTTATTCGTTTAGATGTTGTGGTTGAATTGGCTAATCTGCATGGAGACATCACAATTGTTATTTCTTTGTTCTCAGTCTATTTCAATCCCGAAACAGATTTATCTTGGTATAATTTTGTGTTTCCAGCGATGTAGCATTTTGAAACGAACACCAACTGAGGGAGTTAAGCACAAACTATTAGTACCTATATAATTCAATCTCATTGATACCTGAAATGGTCAATATTAAATCAAACATTGTAGTCTAAATGGCGGCAAATCTATAGAGAGTGTTAGATTGGTGACACACAGTTGAACAGTGTGTGTCGTTCAAAATGGCGGCCAAAATCAGTATTTAGCAGTATACGACTTATACATCGATTATGTTTAAAATCTGTGAGGCAAATATTGACACTTCTTCATAGAATCGATGCAGTTCGCGCATCTGCTCAGGAAATAAATAACCAAATAGCTCAAATATTAAGAAATAAAAAAATATTACCTATCATGAGTTCAACATAATCTGGCTGCGGGAATTGTGCAGTATTAGTCACCCTGATATGGTCTATCGACTGAAACAACCAATCAAATAATCAATAGTCAATAAACTTTATCTTGTAACATTCTTGTTTATGCTTAATATTTCGTAGAAAGCCGTAATGACTACTGAGTAATGCTAGGTGACTGATGAGTGAGCGTTTCCAGAACATTGAGATAGCGCCCAACATGATCGCATATCATAAGTAACTACCACAAACCTCGAAGTAGAACCCATCGAACTCATGCTTCACTTGAAAGGCACGGGCGGCGTTCGTTGCAGAAATATTCATATTTGTTCAAATCGCCATCAACAGAAGGAATATTAAAATATAACAGCGCGTAAATAGTATATTGTCGTCAAGATGTACGATTGTGTACGTAAACAAGAGCCTGCCCGTGTTACAGAAGTTTTGCTTCTGTTTACATAACACAGCTCAATTCTATTGGTTAATCACACACAAATGATATAAACTCTCTTTATTATTTCCATATCAGGAAAACAGTAACAAATAACGCTCTTTATGTTTAGCATATCCGGATCTATACAAAAGCCAGGTTCTGCAACGTTTTTTGCTTTTGTTTACATAACAAAGGAAAAAGATTTGACAATAACATACTGTTTATGCCATATTTTTGATTGGCATAAGAACAAAGTCTGTCTATATTTTACTATTCTTTCCGTTTATGGCGGTTTTTGACGGAGGTGAATAGTTTGACTTTCTGTCTTGAATCTGATCTCTTGTCTTCTTGAGGTTGATACGTCCCACCAAATGCATACATTTGTTGAATTCTGGGGATAGTTATTTGCATATGAAATCAGTTAACTATCTTGATCAGTTAAGTACGCAATTGTGGCGTACTGCATCGGAAACAATAATTTAGCACAACCATGATAATCGTTATCTATAGTGGAAACTGGGTCCAACTGTGGTGATGCTTGTTTGGAGACTGGGTCTAACTGTGGTGATGCTTGTTTCGATTGGTTATATATCATTATATACAATGGCTCTCAAAAACATGCACATTCATGTTGAATCTCCGAAGTTGACAGCTTTCTCCTTGTACGTGTGTCTTTTATCTCTACCGCTATCTTTGATAAAGACTCTTCCACACGATGTTTTTGCGCGTATCGTGCGATATGCACGATTCGTGCGGTAACTGCGTTTTCTGTGGCCACGGCGTTTTCTGCGGCGTCGGCGTTTGCTGCTGTTACTCGTACATGTATTTTTCCTCGTGGTTTTTTTGTTATTCGCGTATTTTGTTTAAAATTACTGCGCATAGTGAAGCGATACACAATCCAAAACTCACATAGACAACAACTGTTGTGCTTCTAGTGTCTTCGTTTTATACCGTCATTACAAACGGTGGAATTTACCCAATAACCTCAGACAAAAACGCACGATACGCGCGGCCCCACACTGCCTGATTAGGACAGCTATGTAATTTTCCTTAAAATATATTGAGAACTGTTACTTTCCGACAGCAAATTGTTTCCTAAGTCGTCCTATTAGGGAACCTCTCTAGCGGATCCGAAACGATTGTCTGCAATATCCCGTCTTTGTTTGAGTTATTTAGCGTAAGTTGGACTTCTATCTTAGATTATACTCCCCCTTGAAATGTTATCAACGATAGAAGTCCTAACGATAGCTATCTGGTAAGAGTCTTGTTTACATAGAATAATTTAGGAGAATAGCTGGTAGTTGTGGGGGCTAGGATGCATCAATTTTATTTACAAGGAGCATACAGATAATTTAGAATGGATGCGAGGGACATCACGTTGGTTGAATTCAGGACTTTGTCGTCTGACTTTGAGCATGTGGATGAGATCTCCAGCTGCCATTTATCGGTGCCCAAGGCAATTGTCTATTCAAACAGATCGACCGACTATCCAAAGATTAACTAGTTTGGTGTTATGACTGAAACAAAGACACCTCGTAAGGCTGAATGAGCTTTCAATTTCCTGCTAGAACATAAGAACATCTCGCGGATGCCCTGGAAAAGTTTGTTTCGCTGGATACAGTTCACAAAGAATTAGTCGTAATGTTGATGGTGATCAAGCTGTCAGCCAACATATCGCTACAGGGATGGGGCGGTTACATGACTAATGTATTTGATTGTATTTGATTAAAATACAATTACTTTTAAATTTGATGATTACAACTGCAAAACAAATATTTATAGTTGATGTATTTTGATTAAATTCGATTACCTTTGAGATGAAATATTGAGGAAATTCATAGTTTTGGTTATCATATATAGTGTGCTATTTTGTCAAAATGGAGTCAAATTTAAAAATTAAACCAACAGATGTGACCAAAACAGAACAGTTTCTATTATGTGTTTAAAATAGGTTGTAGATATTAAGGAGATTACGCCATTACGTTCTGGTACCATTTAGTTGGACATGGGACAACAGTATTCTCAACATCCTGCCACAATAAATAATCTAACTAATTGACCCTTCTGAAATTTAGAAACGACTTTCAGAAGACTTATGCAGTTTAGTTTAAAGAGAATGCCTTGTTTATTTAAGCTCTCTAAATCTGGTATATGAATCAAATCTATTCTAATTAGTTGGTTTGCAAGCCATGCATTGATACATATAGAGGTAAACCGGCGTTGTTGGCTGGTAAATTGATTCCAATACTGTGAAATAACCTAAGTGAAAATTTAACACCTCATCACTCACCAACCCCATATCATAATATCCACTCACTTTAATAAGTCTCGTTATTCAATTAGATCAGTTACTGTGGTCTAATGCCAGCTAATTTCTTAATGACCAAATGCTAATCACACATGTGCTGACAATGTTCAGAGAGATCACACAGCCAACCCACATCAAATATACCATGTTGATGGTGATAAAGCAGGTAATCCACATATCAATATCAATCATGTTGAGGATTATCAAAAACAGTCCACATATCTATAACCACAATGTTGAGTGTGATCAAGCAAACAGTCCACAAATCAATATCGACAATCTTGAGGGTGACAAACAGCGAACCCACATGATGATAAACCAGCCAGTCAACCCACACAGCAACAACGTCGAGGGCGATCAGGCAGCCAGCACACATCAATAGCGATAATCCTGAGGGTGATAAAACAGACAACCCACATGCCAATAGAGACACGCATGATGATCAACCGCCAGTCAACCCGCACAGCGACAACGTTGAGGGCGATCAGGCAGCCAGCCCACACCAATAGCGACAATCCTGAAGGTGATAAATCAGACAACCCACATGTCAATAGAGACACGCGTGATGATAACCAGCCAGTCAACCCGCATAGCGACAACGTTGCGATTAGGCAGCCAGCACACACAAATAGCGACACTATTAAAGGTACGGGCAGCGTTGGCGGTGGGTATGCTGTTAAAATATTCACCTCCGTCAAAAACCGTCATAAACAGAAGGAATAGTAAGATATAGACAGACTTTGTTCGTATGCCAATCAGAAATATGGCATAGACAGTATGTTATTGTCAATTTTTCCCCTTTGTTATGTCAACAAAAGCAAAAAAACATTACGTTACCTGGCCTTTGTTTAGATCCGGATATGGTAAACATAAAGAGCATTATTTGTTACTGTTTTCCTGATATGGAAATAATAAAGAGCGTTTATATCATTTGTGTGATTAACCAATAGAATTGAGCTGTGTTATATAAACAGAAGCTCAACTTCTGTAACACGAGCAGGCTTTTGTACACCATCGCACGTCTTGACGACAATATACTATTTACGCGCTGATTATGTTTGGCATATGAACAAAACTATCTATATTTTAATATTCATTATGTTGTTGGCGATTTGAACAAATATGAATATTTCTGCAACGAACGCCTCCCGTGCCTTTACAGGCGATCAAGCAGCCAGCCCACATCAAGAGCGACACTATTGGGGGCAATCAATCAGCCAGCAGCATCAATAGCGACGATGCTGAGGATGATCAAGCAGCCAGCACACACCAATAGCGATACTATTAAAGGCGATCAAGCAGCCACCCCACACACCAATAGCAACACTATTAAAGGCGATCAAGCAGCCAGCACACACCAATAGTGACACTATTAAAGGCGATCAAGCAGCCAGCCCACACACCAATAGCGACACTATTAAAGGCGATCAAGCAGCCAGCTCACCAATAGCGATACTATTAAAGGCGATCAAGCAGCCAGCGCACATATCAATAGTGACACTATTAAAGGCGATCAAGCAGCCAGCACACACCAATAGCGACACTATTAAAGGCGATGAAGCAGCCAGCGCGCATATCAATAGCGACACTATATATATATATATATATATATATATATATATATATATATATATATATATATATACAGTAAAGGCGATCAAGCAGCCAGCCTACATATCAATAGCGACACTATTAAATGCGATCAAGCAGCCAGCGCACACACCAATAGCGACACTATATAAGGCGATCAAGCAGCCAGCCCACATATCAATAGCGAAAATATTAAAGGCGATCAAGCAGCCAGCTCACACACCAATAGCGACACTATTAAAGGCGATCAAGCAGCCAGCCCACATATCAATAGCGACACTAGTAAAGCAGCCAGCCCACACCAATGGCGAAAACCACGAGGGAGATCAATGAGCCAGCCCACATCAATAACGACACTATTGAGGTCGATCAATGAGCCAGCCACATCAATAGCGACGATGCTGAGGGCGTTCAAGCAGCCATCCCACATCAATAGCGACTCTATTGGGGCCATCATTGAGCCAGCCGCATCAATAGCGGCGATGCTGACGGCGATCAAGTAGCCAGCCCACATCAATAGCGACACTATTGGGGGCGATCAATGAGCCAGCCACATCAATAGCGACGATGCTGAGGGCGATCAAGCAGTCATCCCACATCAATATCAACACTATTGGGGGCGATCAATGAGCCAGCCGCATCAATAGCGGCGATGCTGACGGCGATCAAGCAGCCAGCCCACATCGATAGCGACACAATTGTAGGCTCACTCAGCCAGCCGCATCAATAGCGACGATGCTGGCATAGGGGGCTAATATATAAATTGCAGCAATATGGGATTGCAGGAAAACTTCTGAACTGGTTTCAAGATTACTTAGTAAATAGACGACAAAGAGTCCTGGTAAACAATACTTACTCTAAATTTGAAATTATACCACCCGGAGTGCCCCAAGGGTCCATAATGGGGCCTTTTCTCTTCTTAATTTATATAAACGGTCTGCCCAACAATCTCTGCTCTAAAGTTATAATGTACGCCGACGACACCTGCATCACTGCTTCTCACTATGACCTACAATCCTTAGCTAGACAACTCAACAATGATCTCGAAATCGCATCACAATGGGCCAACAACTGGCTAGTAAACTTTAACCCAGCAAAGACCAAAGCTATGTCATTTTCCCTAACTAACAAAGACCAGGCCCCAAAACTATTTTTCCAGAACCATGAAATAACCTTCATTAAATCGCATAGACACATCGGTCTCGATATCCAAGCAAATTTAAATTGGAATGATCACATTGAAAATATCTGTCGACGAGTATCAGGAAGACTATCCCAACTCAGAAAATTTAAATACAGTATCGACAGAAAGACGCTTGAAAAAATCTACAATACTTATATTTTGCCTATAATGGACTATTCTGATATTGTCTGGGCGAACGCACCAAAATACTTGACTGATAAACTTGAAAGACTTCATAAAGAAGCTGCCAGAATTGTAACAGGACTTAACCGATCGGTATCCGATAAAGACCTACTCCTTGAAATCGGCTGGCCCACGCTCAGTAATAGACGCGAAGATCATCAGTTACATTACATATATAAAATTACTAACAACCTTGCACCCAACTACTTATCAAATATCTTACCTCAAGATACTCAAAGGGAACCCTGGAAACTTTTATTGTTACTTCTGTCACACAGAACATTTAAAAAAATCCTTCCTACCCTTTATGACACAATCATGGAATAAGCTTCCAACTATCGTAACTGATACGTTTAACCTAAAAGAATTTAAGGTCAATCTTAGTTTTATAGATTTGACCCTAAAACCACCTACTTATTTTCAAACTGGGAGTCGGAAAGAAAATATAATCCATTCTAAAATTCGCAACGGTTGCAGTGAACTTCGCTTAGATATGTATGATAACTTTATAGCCGAAAGCCCGGTGTGTAATTGTGGCACAGAGATCGAGGATGCCTTTCACTTCTTTTTCGAATGTCCATTGTTCCGACCGCAACGAACTAAATTATATGATAGACTAGATGAGTATGCTTTCACAATAGTAAACGTAAACCACTTCCTCAGAGGCGCCCCAAGCATTCCACAGGAGAGGACCTCAGGACCGGTATAACATCAATCACCAGACATCATCAACATTCTTATTATTACATGTACATTATATCTGTTATTCATCTTGTTTAAACATTTGTGTAAATATTGTCGGGAGAGGGTCCACCTTAAGTTGTTATAACTTGTCCCACAATCCCTTGTAAACTGAGTTACAATAAATATGTTTAAACCAACCAGCGACGATGCTCAGGGCGATCAAGCAGCCAGCCCATATCGATATCGACACTATTGGGGGCGATAAATGAGCCAGCCGCATCAATATCGACGATGCTGAGGGCGATCAAGCAGCCAGCCCACATCGATAGCAACACTATTGGGGGCGATCAAGCAGCCAGCCCACATCGATAACGACGATGCTGAGGGCGATCAAGCAGCCAGCCCACATCGATAGCGACATAATTGGGGGCTCACTCAGCCAGCCGCATCAATAGCTATGATGCTAAGGGCGATCAAGCAGCCAGCCCACATCGATAGCGACACTATTGGGGGCGATCAATCAGCCAGTGGCATCAATAGCGACGATGCTGAGGGCGACCAAGCAGCCAGCACACACCAATAGCGACACTATTGGGGGCGATCAATCAGCCAGCCCACATCGATAACGACACTATTGAAGGCGATCAAGCAGCCAGCCCACACCAATGGAGAAAACCAAGAGGGAGATCAATCAGCCGGCCGCATCAATAGCGACGATGCTGAGGGTGAACAAGCAGCCAGCCCACATCGATAGCGACACTATTGTGGTCGATCAATGAGCCAGCCGCATCAATAGCGACGACGCTGAGGGCGATCAAGTAGCTAGCCTACATCGATAGCGACAATGCTGAGGGCGATCAAGCAGCTAGCCCACATCGATAGCGACAATGCTGAGGGCGATCAAGCAGCCAGCCCACATCGATACCGACAATACCGATGGTGATCAAGAAGCCAACTCATATACCAACATCGGCAACATTGGGGGTGATATAGCAGCCAGGCAACATATCAACAGCGACATTGGGGGGGGGGGGTGA
The DNA here is from genome assembly GCA_032622095.1 of Siphonodentalium dalli. NCBI lineage: Eukaryota > Metazoa > Mollusca > Scaphopoda > Gadilida > Siphonodentaliidae > Siphonodentalium > Siphonodentalium dalli. Next base: position 111,561,794 of record CP136062.1, on the reverse strand, counting down.
CCACGAAGCCAGTCAACCAACATCAATAGCGGCAATCTTGAGTGTGATCAAGCAAACTGCCCACATACAAATAGCATTCAACGCCACGTTCGGCAGAATATAAGGAAATGGGAAAGAATCTAGGAACAGGAGGAAGTTATATGGTAGAACGGGTTGCTCGGTACGGCCACTCGTCGTGCTCTTGTGTCCACTGTGTTGTTTTGGTATTAACTTTGCATTACATTGTGGGTCGAAACATAGGTCGCTCATCTTCTATAATTCAGAACATATTAACAGCGACGACACTGAGGGTGATCAAGAAGCCAACCCACCTCAATAGCGACAACCTTTAGTGTGATCATCAAGCAGTCAACCCACATATCAAAAACGATAACCTTGAGTGCCATCAAGAAGTCAGCAAACCCATGGATGTGATCACGCTGACAGCCCACATATCAATAGCGACATATTGAGGGCGACCAAGCAGCCAAACCACATATCAATAGCGACAAAATTGAGGGTGATCTAGCAGCCAGCCAAAATATCAATAACGACAACAATGAGAGCTATCAAGCGGAAAGTCCATATATCAATTGCGCAGCCTGTTCTCCTGGAAATCCACACATGATCTGCTTACAATAGAACTTGTTTTAGGTTGATAATCTGCTGAGAATCGTATCATTTTGAGTCGATAATGTGCTGAAAACGAGAGCGTTTTAGTGACATTATCGACTCAAAATGAGGCAATTCTAAGCAGATTATGTGCACACAATGACGAAAGCCAACTCACGACTTTTGAGGTGTACGCTCTTTAATGTGTATTTTCGCTGTAGCCCGCGCCATAAAACGAAATAGCGGACCTGATTCCATTATCTGCTAATTTCAGGATCAGATAATCACATTATGTACCTATTTAATTTGATAGGTAGATTATGTGCGTATTTTCGCGAGGATATGCTGCAATTGCGACAATATTCAGTGCCATCAAGCAGGCAACCCGCATACCAATGGCGATAATATTGAGTACTACCAAGCAGTCAGCAAACTCATAGTGACGATGTTGATTGTGATCACGATGAACAACCCGCATCAATAGCGATATTCGTGAGGGTGATCAAGAACGGATATTTAAGTAGAATGCGCTAGTTAGTTACAAGCTGTTACAGATGATCAAATGTGTGGACACACGTCGTCCATATGTATTGACGATCAAAGATGGGCTTGATATGATATATGATTTCTTCAGATTCGGTTGAAATCAGTATGTGCGTGCAATGTTTCCACAACTATTCGCAAGAATTCATTTCACAGGTCTCGGAAAACTCACCAGTCATAATATTTATCACACTGGAAGAAAACAGGTGTCATCACTGAAGAACCTTTATTGCTATCCCTTTCCTCATATAGTAAAAATAAATAGACAGAACACAACGCGCATCTTAATCGAGAATCTTTTATCGAATGAGTTGCGGATGGCGCAAGGATATATTTCGCGAGAGCGTAGCTCGATCGAAATATAACTTTCCGCCGTCCGCAACGAGTTCGATAAAAGATTCGAGATTATGATGCAAGTTGTGTTCTGTATTTATTCTACACCTTCAGTAAAATAAGTTCAATCCATGAATGTCACCTCCATTGTTACTATAGCTACCTTTATTGTGATTTAAGTCTGACAAATAACCAGTAATTATGGGGGGATCACCAAAGCGGGTGATCGACGCAATATACGTCATCTTTCTTGGCGACAACGTCAACAAGAATAGTTCCGGCGTGTATTCCACTAGAGGTATACAGTAATGTGACCTAATTCCAGTTGATTGCACCCTTCTTAAGTTGACCACCATACATACCAAAAACAATTGTTTTCATTGGACTGGAATATTTGTGACTGCTTTATTCTTCCTTGTAATATATGGGGATATGTTATATTATGCAATCAACATTATCAGTGATACAAATGAAGCCTCATCTCATAGAGCCAATGCAATAAGCTATTTTATGATTGATTTGTAGTGTGGGATTATTAATTATTCTATAAGATATCGGTTCTTAAAGAGACAGAACAGAAAATACTAGTTTGACCCTCTCAAATGTATTAAAATCAATTGTTAATGTCTTCTATGAATGATCGCTCCGATTTGATATACAATGAAGATAATAAGTGAATTCTAGATTTTTCGCCAGGTTGAAATCACTTGTAATTTTTGACTGGATTTATACAAAATGTGTGTCTGCCCCTTAAATGTGTCAATAAACTGTACATTCACCAGGTAGCTTTCTTAATTAATTCGCATTATGTATATCATCAAAGCAATGTGAACTGAAAGCTGAAATTACAAGTATTTATATAATTCGTATGTCGCAAGTTTGAATGGTTACACCAAACAGCTGCAAGTGTGCTCCATTATAAGAATATTGAATGTCATTTGGTACCGATTGCATGCTCAAAACATCTGTAACATATGCGTACTGGTCGGACACAATCTACCGAGTGGTACAACTGACTAACGGGAAGGTGAACGGTTGTAACCGCTATCGTTTGGTTTAAACGGACTTTGCGTAGGCCTTGTGATTACGACAGTGTTGTATACAATTTGCTACCTCATCCGGGGAGCGATATTACTGGCCTGGTCGTGGAGTTGACCTATAACAGTAGCATCTGACGCGGGGTGTTCTGTCACAGTTGCGTGTGTTACACTTACTTATTACTAAATAGTTTGGAAGAGTCAAATCAATATGATTGCTCCAACTAACACGACCGACTGCCAGCCAGGAGGGGCAACTCTACTAACATACATCATATGTGGAATGTGTGCATCCGAATTGACTTGCTTGACACATAATATTATTTGAATAATATACAAAAGGGATTGGGCACAAGTTAATGCATCTTATAAAGCCTCACTTCCGATGCAATATAATGAAACACAACCTATCAAGATGACGATATGCATGTATTCACATGGTGTTCCGGTTTTAGTTGAAAATACCCTCGAGAGATTATCAGCCTAGATATCGGCTGAGAGGTAATTAGTGCTATAAGAATGGCATTGTATGGTGAATATTTGGTACGATTGACGAGTACTAATGTATAATTTATATTACTTGGACAATACAGAATGATACACACATGTACTCGATACGCTGTAATCTGGAAGATGATCAGATCATTAATCAGAATTATATATCGAGTTGACTATGCAATCCAGTCTCGTTGAAAAGCCAAAGAAAATCCTAACGGATGTACGTCTCAAATTTGTCGATTATATTTCATTTCTACGACAACGCGGCATTCCCAACATGACGTAGTAAACCGTTTCCAGATACGGAGTGCATTCCTGTAGTTTAAATGTTTAGAAATAACTATAAATATTGAAAGAAGCGAAAGAATAATCAGTCATGAATACCGTTGACTGATAAAAACACGAAGATGATGTCTCCTAAATTGCGATGAGTATAATCAATTATGGTTATATCGTCTGTATTCAGTTTAACAACAATAGTTGTGTTTGACAATTCGTAGATAGATAGATAATTTATTGGCAAAAGTGCATTAAATATACAAGAATACAGGAAATACAAAAATAATCATAAATAGGATTGAATCGTCAAGTGCATAAGATCAGTTACTTGCCCAGTTGAGGGTCAGCAAGATATGGATATATGACGATCCACATCATGCTGACTCCCAAATGGGGTGCACTCAGCCTGGGGTTAGCATAACCTCGTGCGTGGCTGTCTTCCTGCCAACCCCATCATAATTTGTATTGTGTCAACTCCGGTTATGTCAACGATTAAATGTAATAGTTAGTATATATCAGACATATGTATATGCATATGCTCTTCTTTGACGGACCCGAGGGAGTGCATGTGGCATGTGGTCTAGCGGGTTTCTTAAATACAGACATTTATGTACATGTAAACCAAGGTTGCCCTCATTTTCAAATAAACCCGCCAGGCCAGTTGGATGAGATCCAGTTAGAACACTAGAACATTATATTGTCGAATGTGATGGAAGGTGTGGAGTCGTTGCACGGTGCATACTGGTTTGAAGCGTCATACATGTACTAAATAGCAAATCGCGATCAACAAATCTAAAACGAACTATACATGCTTGATATTAAGAGTTATGCATGGTGCCATCGTTAACGTACGCATTCTGGGCAGTATGGATTATTACAAGTCACTGACGTGGGATATGAATCGATGAATTTACTGATCTTTTTTTTTTTAAATTGCATCGTGTCGGTTCCGATCGAAGTTCTTTGGATAGGTTATTCCAAACGGCGGGGAATTTAAATGTCGGGAATGAATCAAGGAACTTTATCCGCGATTTCGAGAATTTAAAGAGACCCTTCTGTCGGGTATTAGCTTTATTTATATAAAAAAATGAATTAAAAGAATCTGGAAGATCTCCGTTCCGCCACTCTTGCATAAACAGTGCAACATTGAGTTCGTATAGATCTTGAACTTTTAAAATTTTATTTTTGCTAAATAAGGGATCAGTGTGTGAGTTATAGCGCTTATTGTTTATAAATCTAATAGTCTTCTTCTGAAGCAGAAACAGTCTATGAACATGTTTGCTGTGACCCCATACTTCAATGCCATACAGTAAACGACTTTGAACAATAGAGTAGTATAGAGTTCTAAGAGTTTGATATGGAAGCAGTTTCTTTATCTTATTCAGTGCGTAATTTGCATAGGCTATTTTGGAGCAGACTTTAGAGATATGAGCAGCATAACTGAGATTTTCATCAATAAATATGCCTAAAAATCGTATGCTTTTTTCGCTTGAATCTTCACCTACTCGCTCGATTGATATATTGTTGATTGATACATTGATATGTGTTCCTTTCGGTATAAGTCTTGATGTGTCGAATAAGATATATCGTGTTGTATTTGCGTTTAATGATAGACGGTTCGCACAGCACCACTGAAATAGTTTTTGCAGTTCAAAATTAACGTCGCACTCTAATTTTCTAACATCGACGCCCGATTCAGACACTGTTGTATCGTCGGCAAATGAGACAAGATTCATTTTTGTTGAATTTCGAATATCGTTGGCATAGAGAAAAAAAAGTCTGGGGTCCAATATGGATCCTTGAGGGACCCCAATAGTGATCGGAAGCATACAAGATTGGTTTCCTCTTAACGAAACATACTGTTTTCTATCCGATAAATAATTTCGAAACCAAAGATTTGCTATTCCTCTTATTCCATAATGATTTAGTTTTCTCAAAAGAATGTTGTGATCTATGGTATCGAATGCCTTTGATAGGTCTAATAGCAGAGCCAATGTGAAGTCTTTTGATTTTTTGTTGTTTTCAGTACAAATATGTTCAAGTAAGTGGAGCACAGGGTGAACAGTTGAATGGTGTTTTCTGAAACCGTATTGGTGTTCATTCAAAATATTGTGTTTATTAAGAAACTTAACAAGTCTTGTGTACATCGCTTTTTCTAGTAATTTCGAAAAGGATGGTAATATGCTAATCGGTCTGTAGTTATCTAGGAGTTGTTCACTTCCAGCTTTGTAAATCGGCACTACTTTAGCTATTTTCATATCAGTAGGTATAATACCAGTTTCAAAGGTTCTGTTTATAATATTTGACAGAGGGTTGGCTACCTCGCAAGCGACAAAATTGACAAGTGAAATAGAAATTTGGTCATGCCCACTGCTCTGTTTGGTTTGTAGCGAATTAGACAACGTAATTATTTCGGCAGGAATTGTAGGGAACATACAAAAACTTTTAGAATAAGATCCACTTAGATACATTTCTGGGGGTATCGCAGTTCTTGGAATGTTAGAGGATACACGATTTCCAATATCTGTAAAGTATCTATTAAACTCATCGGAAATTTCTTTAGCATCAATTACATTAACCCCATTTATAGAAACAATGCTTGGTATAGACTGTATCTTATCTCGATTGAGAATTGAATTTATTATTTTCCATGATTTTTTAATATTATTTTTGTTTTCTTCCAAAATCCGTTTATAATACAAAGACTTACAAGCACGTTTTGTCTTGTTAAATATTTTACAGTAGTCTTTATAAATGTTCTTGTTTGCGGTTGTTGGTGATTTTAAGAATTTTTTATATAGATTTTCTTTCTTTATTGATGATACTAGCAGGCCATCTGTCATCCACTCGTGTTTTTTAATGTACCTTTTATTGCCGGATTTCGTAGCCAGTGGGAACGCCGACTCGTATGCACCTTTAAATGTGTCCATAAACTTTTCATATGCTCGGTTCGGGTCAGGCTCTTGCAAGACAGGGGAGAAATCAGATGCTAACATGTTTCTTTTTAAATAATCCATGTTTGTTTTGGAAAATTGTCTTTTTAAAATCGGTTCAGGCGAAGACCAGGAAACTTTACTTTCTTCGATATAGAATATACCGAAATGGTCAGATACATCCGTGATAATAATACCAGATTTAATATTTTTGTCGTAATTGTTACTATATATATGATCAATTAATGTAGCAGAGTGTCCCGTAACTCTAGTGGGTTTTAAAATTACAGGTTGGAAACCATCGGAATACATATTATTGAGAAATTCGTTTGTCTTCATATGTGATTCTGCTTTCAATAGATTAATATTGAAGTCACCCAAAATCAAAGCTCTTTTTCCGGATGTTCGCAAGCAATTAGTAAGTGTTTCAATTTTCTCTACAAAACTATTCAAGTCGGCTTTTGGTGCAGTGTTAGGTCGGTATACCGATCCACATAAAACACTCTTATTTTTTTTCCATAAAAATTTCAACAACTATTGATTCAAACACATGTGGAATAAATATAGCCAGATCATCCCTAATGGCAAATTTTAAATCATCTCTAATAAAGAAGCCAACACCACCCCTTCCGTCGTCTTCGTTAGGTCTACATTTGTATATTAGGGGGTGATATCCAGGTATCTTATATGTCTCAGTATCTCGAATTCTAAAAATTTCTTGCAGAGCAATAATACTAAATTGTGTTCCACTTCCTCTCATTTGATATAGGAGATACTTTAAGTCATCCAGATTTGCATTCAAGCTTTGGCAATTCAAACTAAATGCGGATATATTCGTCTGGTTTGGGAATTGGTTTTGAAATTCTACAGGAGTATAATAATTACAATTATCTTGAAGATTGGATTGGATGGGACACATTCGTTTTCCTCACCCGTTCCTAGTTGAGACAAAACATGATTTAAATTAAATTCGTCCTTGTTCTGGATCTCATCTAAAGTAATATCAGCTAACATAATGAACTAAAGCTCCCCCGACATGCCGTCTGATGTAGCAATATATATATAATTTCATCTTAACTTGGATGATTTCCTGTAATTGAGAGTTAATTGTCATAAATACTGGTTGATTTGGCTCATCGTCATAACCGGAGCTACTTAGAGTGTGGACATGTGAAATAATAGGCACTGATAGGGTATAAGAAATGAAGAAAATTATATGTGCGATCATCGTCGCGTATATAGCAGAACCGAGAATTCACCAACACTGTCCAACAGTACGGGGAGGCCATCAATAAAGTGTATCTAATTCGTATGTGATCGTATGGAAACTAAATCAAAAGAAGGGAAAAGTAAATGTGTGCCATTATAAGATATGTATATAAAGTATGTATATAAGGAAGTGCCGAGACGCCCAATGCGATCGTGCATTTAGTTGGCTGAGATCATAACGCTCGAAAAAGAATAATCCAGAAACATTAAACAGGAACCTCACTGCGTATATAAGTAAGTGTTGCGACGCAATTATAACAATAGCGATTAAAATAAAGGTAAGTAATTAAATTATCAATGAAATAATATAATACTATGAACAACGTCCATCATTTAATATGAAGCTACACATAATCAAAGAAGAAAAAAACAATTAGTTATTTCTCCTCCAACACAATAAGGGTCGAGATCAAGAATAGAGTGACTGCCCTTAGATCGATGGAACGGTTTCAATATTAAAAAAATTGTGTGTGTGTGTCACTCAGGCATTTCAAACGAAAGCCTTTGGCACTCATGCATTTCAAACGAACTGAAAAGTAATACGTTGGACCTAAAACCAAGGCAATGAACGTGATATAACTGAATTTACTTTCATTTCGATAGTGTGTTCCAATATAACCCATTGAATGGTCATAGAAAATAGACAGTGGTCATTAAAACAGAAATAATAACAAAAAACTGTCTAGATGTTAATATGGTTTTATCAAGACTGAAATCTGTTGGTTTGTGCTAGTTCAAAATGAACGAAACGCTGAACGTAGTAATACATTCAGTATCTCGTCCATTCTGAACTAGGTTTATACCAGTCTTATTACTCCATTTCTCGATCGTCACCACACGCTGTTATTTTGTTCAAATCGTACGTGGTGCGGAACTTTGAGATTTCGCCATTTTTCTTCTTGACGAAAAGCTTGGCATTGGAAATCCAAGCATTTTCAATGGAGTCTGACTTGAAGGCACGGCTAAGTAACTGCTGATTCTTCCTAGTCGTGTCTTCCATAATGAACACTTTGCCAGACGTTACACCTGACACCTGGGATGTTTTCAAGTGGCGACGTGCCTTTACAATGTCGGACATCACGAACCGATTGTTAAAACACACCAAGATTGGTTGCTCTGTCATGTTAGTTGATTTTGCCACCCTGTGTGCGATGACAATGTCACCATCTTTCACATTGATATGAAGCGCCTCTTTAACTAGCCAGATTACCTTCTCTGCACATTCCCGGGCTGTCGCGCCCTCCTTACCCCTCAGACCCATAAATCTAAGGCTGCTTTTACGAGGGTACTGTTCGTTGTCATTGATGTTATTTGAGTTGTCATCTATTTTGGTTTCCATAGCATTCACCTTTGTTTTAACGTACAAATCCAACTCCTTTGCTTTGCATCCAAAATCATCCATTTTTTTGTTTAGTTCCACTTCCCTCATCTTCAGTTCAAGTTCCTTAGATTTTAAGTTGGTTTCTTTTTCTCCATTTCTTTTTTCAGCCTCTTCTTGCCTCTTCTCTATGTCAACAAGCCTTTGCTCCCACTGATCCAATCTACTGTCAACTATTTTTGTTACTGTTTCTGTCAGGTCTTCCTTTGTAATCATTTTAGTTTTTATTTCATTTACGGTTTGAAGTAACTTCACTATGTATTCAGGGGGGTTTTCATTCTGTGTCCCCGTACTGCTCGTAGACTCTCTTTCTTCTGCCATTGTTAACTTCTTGTCAGGCTGGTCTGTGTCTTCATTGAATGACTTTTCAGCAAGTTTTTGTTTTTTAGTCCTACCCATCCGTATTGTGCCAACTTGTTTTGTTTACGTCTACAGCACACTGTACACCTGTGGCTAAATTGGTGTGTACTATCACAAGCGTATACCACGAACGATTCACGATTAATTTAGGTCAGCTATTCATGCAGTCTGGTATTGGCATTGGAGATACACTAAGCCAGTCAAGCGTGACATTTTTTTTAGGTCAGCATTTCCTTATGTGGCCATTTGAAAATCCAAAAAAAGTCAAAGTGTAGGGAATTTGTCAACATTTACCTCTGATCTGTTATGCCATTAGCCGATGAAATCGCGCGTACTCTGCGCCACTCCCCAATGAAATGGAGGGAATCCCATCTATACAGAAACTTATTTTAAATCACAAATCTAGAGACGTACATCCGATAGGATTTTCGTCGGCTTTTCAAAGAGACTGCATGCAATCATACCAGAGTAAATGTGCAGATAACTCCATTCAAACATACGCAACTGATAGTTGGTGGTTAGTAATAACTGTCACATATACAGGGCACATATACATGTACCAATTCTGCCAAGATACGATATATCTATCCTAGAAGTGTCCACTAAGCGATATAAAAAAAACTCATTTCAGAATTTAACATATCCCGCACTTTAACTTAGAATCATATATACACGGAACATAAAGATCATTTGACTGATTTATGTGAAGAAAGTTGGAAACAACTGATAATTCTATAACTTTGGAAAGTTTTTTGTTTGTTTATTAATATAACAAGTATTCTCTTGGAATGTCACAAAAGGGATAATTTATGACATTTATCTTGAGATTTGAACTATTTTGTGGACCATTGATGCATTGTTAAGTACCAGTAAACAATAATATAAAAATTGGTGTCTGAGACATAATGACAAGAGATAGAGCACCTCTATATTTATTATTCCTCTGTAACTAAACCCATTTTGTTCGTTTTTCGATCTGTAGGGAATGTGAATTTTTGTTTGTGTGGTAACTGCTCCCAAACTCCTAAAGTTTATTAAGCAGGTGTAAAAATAGGAAGTTCAACAATTGGTTCACAATGGCAGTTATCAACAAAATTATTCTCCTATAATTTTATCTAAAGACACCAATACATCCATGGATGAATCTTAGAGAAAAGTCAATTTAGCCGGTGCACTTGCTGACTTAAAAGTGATTTGAAACACTTTGTTGTGACTCACAGAAAATAGACTTGCTCAGGGCAGGCATTTCAGTAACACAATACTGTCATAAATTAAGTAAAGTTTAAAACCCTTGTTGACAAAATCATTCTCATTTGTTTGTCAGCGATTTGTTCTGGACGAATGAACGGCGGTTTGTTAACATTTTTGACTTGTTCAGACTGTGTGTTCTATGGAAGGGTAAAGCTGAAATTGTTGAACATTTTAACAATAATAGTTTAACAGTGTATTCTTCAAATGGTTGTAGTGTCCGAGTCATAAACTATAAGTTTGAAGTAGTGAAATAAGCACTTAATATGTCTTTAGTTGGCATAAATTTAGATATTTATTTCCCAATTTTCTAATCTAAATCACTTGTGACCCTTCAAAATTGTATAGAATAAATTTATAGAAAAAAGCTTACTCTTTAACAGTTATATACACTGGATTTTATATCGAAAGCCTTATGTAGCTTTTAAATATAAACCAGGTCATCAAATTTTGATTGACAAAAAGTTATGCTGAACAGGTTGAATTTAACAATATGACATACATGTACATGTAATCTTTGTGACTATTTTGACATATTAATGAAATTAACAAATAAATGATACATTGCCTTCCCTTCTATTTATTAATATTTTGTCGATAATTTGGGTAGGGTATTGTTATTTTTTCAGCAAACAATTTCGCCTGAACAGCCTCAAATTTTGCAGTCTTTAATCTGAATTGGAATTCAAGTTGAATATTTCTCACTGAATCACACATTCAGATTGGCCAAGAGCTGTTTTGTTTTAGTTTTCAATACACTAGCATCAGCTGCTGATTGAAGAAATGAGTTTGAATGGAGCATGGTGTTATTGACAACACGCATAAATTTCATCACGGGCCGCGAGGAGTTGAGTAAATGATTTAATCGGTACGTTATATAGATACGGTTAAAGTGATGTGAAACACTCCGGTAGGGTGATCAAATAGAAATGGAAGTACTAGTAGTTATTTTTAACAAATAGTATATCCAAATTGACTACACACACAGTCAGTTTTATATATTAATTCAATGCAGTGACTCTCAATGACAAAATCGTTTTTGTTAGTTTGCCGCCAATAGATGCATCCCAAATCGAGAAAATGAGCATAGATCAGATGTTTTCTATGGAGCGGTATGGTCGATTTGCTTGATATTTTCGGCCATGTTAGTAGAATACTAAATTCCTCCAGTTGGCATAGTACCTGCATACTAACTTATTGGTTTCACGCACAAGTCCATAATATGTCTTTAACAGCAAGTTGTTCCAGTGCTGTTGCGATTAGACACAAGGAACTTGCCCAGAGATTTTATCACCGAAAAATGGATAGCTCATTGCATAGGCTAACATGTAATGTCAATAAAAAAACTCCTTTTCTTGCAGTTACTTTTAAAATTTTCCGCGGATTTAATTATAATGCAGATAAACATACCCTTTTTATATTTGTGACTATTAAACTCAGCAGTCTACAGTAATGCCTTAAATAATCGACTCCTTAACCACAGCAGAATTATGGGTAATTTTGCAGGATTTAGTGAGAGCTTTCCGATGAATGGCAAGAAGCCATATTTCCGACTAATTCCTGAAAAAATTACCCATAATTCTGCTGTGGTTAAGGAGTCGATTATTTAGGGCATTATTCTATGTTCATCTCCTAAATGGCAAACTATCAGAGCAGAAACATTAATGGGTTTAAATAGAGGATAACTAGAATGCACTCAGAGAGATGCCAACGTGCGCAAAAATGTAATAACAAAATAATTTCACTGTATTTTACTTAATTTATTTAATTTAATGTTAGCAAAAAGACAATTACAATCTTCAATAATTTTATTTAGGGGATAACAGTGTGGTGTTATGTGATTTCGGAAAGGTACATGGGGAATATACTGTGGCAAATTTAGTTAATGGGCTCCGCCGGAGCCCATTAAAGGCACGTGCGGCCTTAATTGTCGAAAATATTCATATTTGTTCCAAACACCGTAAACAGAAAAACAGTAACACGCATACAGTTCCGTTCATATATACCATGACCATCGCGTAAACAGCACGTTATCATAAAGACCTACTATATTTTACCTAAGCAAGAGCCTGATTGTGTCACAGAAGACAGCACAATGCTACTTGCTAATCACACACAAATGGCATAAACGCTCTTTATTAGTTCCATATCAGGTATTCACCAACAAAGAACGCTCTTTATGTTTACCATCATAATATAAACATACACCAGAAAAGTTACTTTTTACGCTTTTGTTTACATAACAATGGTCAAACATATGACCATAACATACTGTTTATGCGATATTTCTTATTTGTATACGGACAAAGTATATCTACATTTTGATGTTCTTTCTGTTTGTGGCGGTTTTTGACGGGTGAAGATATTTTCGCAGGATACCCACCGCCAAGGCCAACCGTGTCTTTAACGGGTATTTGCCACAGTATATTCGCCATGTACCTTTCCGAAATCACAAAACACCACACTGTTATCCCCATTATAATGCTCTTCGAACTTAAAAATGTTATTTAGACAAACAAATGGCTCGTAATTGTCAACGAAATGTGCGGCCATAGAAAACACTCAGCCAATTCACGACTTTTTATTTTAAATTTAATGCGCTAGATAAAATATAGTCCCCCAATTACCATCGCTCTTATCGTTAAAATTACTGATAAACATGAAAAATTGCCACATCAAATAGAAATAAATATGCACAACAATTAGTTTATGCATGCACCTGATGGTCTTTTTCAGATGTTTACCACTTTCAAATTGCGGTTTTGATTTTACCGCGATCTTGAAGTTGAATTGAAACAATGGGAAATTGTTTACTCAATGCGATGTATTTCACGCCGTGTCTGTCGCGGTTTCATATCAAGAAATTTGGTCAAATGATATCGAGACACTGACATTGGTGGGGTATAACGTTGTGGTGTTTTGTATTTTCTGAAAGTACATGTATACAGGGCGAAGGTACTGACTGTCAATTTTCGACAAAAGCCACATCGCTGGTTTGTTTATATAGCAACGAGCTAGTAACGGAAGTCAGTGCCAAGGGCGTCAACTCTATAATCTACTCCGTAACGTCGCCGGCATGTACTGCGTAAGGGTGAAGTCATGGAGTGAAATCGGTAGGGTGACACCAACGTATGAACCTACGAATCTGACTGATCGCCATACTGTTGCGCGAGCACACGTAATTGCTGGTATAAAGGATCTCCACCAAAAGCAGTGCAAGTAGCTCAAAGTTGAGCAATTTGATAATTATGGTTTGGTACTATCAATTCACATTGGCTAAGTCAATATCAGGTTATGTAACTATTTTGAATGAGAAAAGATGGACAGGTGAATTTGCAGAATTTCAGTACAGTTACTGTAATATACATGTAGCATAATGGGTACGGTGTGACCAAAGATGCACTATCTATACCAGGAAAGCAGTTCCATTTATTTTTTAAAACATATTTTAATACCACTGTTATGTATTATTCAGCTGAAGAAATTCTAAAGATAAATTCTAATATTGACTATATATTCAAGTCTATGTGGTGACTAAAAAATAGGAAAATAAAATGTTTTCTAGGCTGATCCATGTGTCGTATTTTTAAAGAGACTGCAAATAAAACTAATTTTGACCTATATCATGTAATCAAAAGGGTCTATCCCTTTGAACTTCATATAACCAGGTTGATCTCTTTTAATATTTTTTTTCTCTAATCAATAAATGTACTGTCGTGCCTTGTTTTACGAAGACTTCTGCCATCATCGGAGTTAGCTCTGGTTGTGTTTGACAAAGCAGCAGTTTTGTTGAAGTCAATCATCGCATAATTCTGTTTTCGTGGTAGGAGAATCTGGATTGCCACTGAAATTTGTTGGTGACGTCGGAACCCCATTCTGGTTGGAAGAGACATTCTCACTGCAATTATTCCAGTTCAATGACATCTAACATTGACTGTCACCGGGACATGGCTTTATGTCTGGATATTGACGAATATAACTGTTCACTTCAGACAAGTCAAGTACTTTATAATTAAGATATTAGGTGGTGTTCAAGCAAATTCGTTCACAATTCACAGTGTTCAATCGGATTCCATTTGCTATCGATACATGTATCAACATCAATGTTAGGTGATTGTTGGTTGAGATAACCATAGAATGAACAGTTACGAATGCCTATATCTTTTACATTGGGATATTCGACCATTTTCGAACCAAATGCTAATCGAATATCGAGACTGAATCAAATAACGAATCAAACATCGAATATTCGCATGACCATAATATATATAGTTATAGATAGAGTTTTATTTGGTGCGATGTAAAAATACAGATTTACAAAAGGTCAGGACTACATGTACATATAAATTGGACCATGGGTGTAGTATTACAATGTGGTTGTTTACCGCATTTGATAAGATACAATAATGAAAGTGTCAATGACACTGTAGCTTAACTTGGAAAGGGAATAATTTCATGTGTTACAGTCAATGGAGTGGATAGGAATGTGGAAATTTGAAAGACCTACATGTAGTTATGCAAAGAGTTAAATCCAAGATGTCCGCTGGCAGCGATGTTATTTTGCCAAATGACCCCAAAAAGACTCGTTCCCATTTACATGTCATTGTTAACATCCATGACAAATCTTATGATGATCGGACCAAAGATACAACTTGTAGCCCGTGCCAAAGGATTTAGTCATGCAAAGAGTAAAATCCAAGATGGCTGCTAGCGGAGATGTTTTTTGGCCGAACGACCCCAAAATTACTCGTTCCCATCTACATGTCAATATTAACACCCATGACATTTCATAATGATCAGACCAAAGCTACGACCTGTAGCCCATGCCAAAGGATTTAGTCATGCAAAGAGTAAAATCCAAGATGACTGCTGGCGACCATATTTTTTGGACGAACGACCCCAAAATGACTCGTTCCCATCTACATGTCAATATTAACATCCATGACAAATTTCACGATGATACGAAATGAAAGTGTCAATGATACTGTAGCTCAACTTCGAAAATGAATAATTGCATGTGTTACAGTCAATGGAGTGATTAGGAATGTGGAAAGTTGAAATGCCTAGTTATGCAAAGAGTAAAATCCAAGATGGCTGCTGGCGGCCATGTTTTTTGACCGAATGACCCCAAAAGTTTTGTAAGTTCAAATTATTTATTTTATTTCGCAGTACAATTCAAAATGGCTAAAGGGTGTGTTTGCCATACCCTAGCGATGCTCATGTTAAACAGAAATGTCCATGTTTAACAGTAACATATCAGTTAGACAGCTTCACATGTAGCAAATGATTCTAGTTTCAAGACAGTCACCAATTAACACTTGATTATGATATGCAATACTTAAATGTTAAACTGAATTCAATCTGATTATTCTCTATCAGAGTGTTGGTTTTTGTCATTGTTCACTATGGAATTTTACAAGGATTATTTAATAATGACAAATTCAGACAGGAAATATAAACTACCGGTACTCAATATCATACTGGTAGTCAATATTATGAAAAATAAAGTTTGTTTTCGATGCATATAGGCGATTTCTACAACAATTCAGGGCCATTTGAGTTTCGCTGTATCATGGAATCCTATGTATTTTGTGACTGATGGGACATTTTTGCGGGAGCCCATACATGAAAACCTAAGATATTATGGCAACTGTTGTTAGTGCAAACATGTTAAGACAAGTTGATAGGGATATGAAAACATGATTTGGTTGGGGAAGATGAAACAGTTTTATGTATAATACTTTCATAACATAATGTGTGACTGATGGGACATAATTTTGGGCCAAAAACTAATCTTAGAATAACACATCTGCAGAAAATCGCCCCTCTTTTTTTAAATTCACATATTTTATATCATTCCCACAATTTGAAAATATTGTGTCATATGTAAGAATTACACCGAAAAAGAAAACATTATGTAACAATGGGAATTGTCATAACTCCAGATTGGAGTGAGCAATCCACAGAATATCAAAAGTTTCGGGAAATTGGGGATTCATTTTTCCAAATAAACAATATCACTGCATGAGTATTGAATTTTGTAAAATTGACCACAATGGAACTTTTAAATGGAATTGACCCATACAAATAGTAAATTCCAAGATGGCCGCTGGTGGCCATGTTTTTCATCCAAAATTCAAATTTGATAGCTCCCATCTAGAGGTGATTCTAAACATGCCTGTAAAAATTACAAATAAATTCTCCAATAAATGCGGGCTGCGAGGTGTGCCGATGGATTCAAATTCGAAATGCAAGATGGCTCCTGGCGGCCATGTTTTGTAAAACAAATTACGGTAGGAAGCTCCCATCTAGAGGTCACCCTGAATATACATATGGAGTTTGGTGACGATCAGATGGGAGATGTGGCCTGTAGGATGTGCAGAATAATTTAGTCATACAAAGAGTAAAATCCAAGATGGCTGCCGGCGGCTATATTTTTCATCGAATAATTCAAATTAGGTAGCTCCCATCTGCAGGTGATCACAAACCTGACTGCAAAATTCAATAATGATCCGACCATAAATACAAGCTGTAGGGTGTGCCGATGGATTCAAATTTTAAATCCAAGATAGCTGCTGGCGGACGACAACCAATGGCAATAGCTCAAACTTTGCGTTGTAAAGTTGAGCTAAAATGCATTTTTTAAGAATAAAGACAAATGTTTAATGATGCTTATAGTATTACTGTTATCAACTTAGATAACTTATTTCGTAGTTAAAGGCACGTGAGGCCTTAGTTGTCGAAAATATTCATATTTGTTCTAATCACCGTAAACAGAAAAACATTAAAACGCATACAGTTTCGTTCATATATACCATGACCATCACGTAAACAGCATGTTATCATAAAGACCTACTATATTTTACCTAAGCAAGAGCCTGATTGTGTTACAGAAGACAGCACAATGCTACTGGCTAATTACACACAAATGGCATAAACGCTCTTTATTAGTTCCATATCAGGAATTCACCAACAAGGAACGCTCTTTATGTTTACTATCATAATATAAACAAACACCAGAAAAGTAACTTTTTATGCTTTTGTTTACATAACAATGGTCAAACATTTGACAATAACATACTGTTTATGCGATATTTCTTATTTGTATACGGACAAAGTCTGTCTATATTTTTATGTTCTTTCTGTTTGTGGCGGTTTTTGACGGGTGGAAATATTTTCACAGGATACCCACCGCCAAGGCCAACCGTACCTTTAATCCTACTCCACAAGAAATTCATACCCTTGTTAAAAAGGGAAGAAAAAAAACCAAGCATCATAATTTGCAGAAAGACTCACACTGCAGGGGAAAACCCTGGAAAGCGATATTTGAATTTTCCCGACTATCTGAGAGTGGCTAAAATGCAAGCTTGGCGCCAAGCTTGGCAGTTTTTAAGGCAGGTGACTAAAAGACAAGCTTGGCGTTTTCAAATTTTTAAAAAGCCTTTTAAACGCTGTTTTCGGGTGAATTATGCGGGAATAGCACCAGTTAATTACTTATATGGCCCATTTTCGTAAATTAATCGACAATAGTGGCAGTAATGTCCCCGATTGGTTGGTTAATAGGGGGCGTGGTCACAAAATCAAAACATCGTCTTTTTACGCAGATTTCTTGTCGGTTTTTGGTCGATTTCTCTTTTTAAACATCAGTTGGACTAAGTTTTTTATTCGAAACATGTTGAATGGTTATCATTTATCACTCTCATAGTCGAGCTTGGCGGTTTTGAACATTATATGCGAAGAATTTTTAACTTTTAGATGACCGACCACCGAACCGCCAAGCTCGAATAAAAAATCAAAATATTAAGCTGAATTTTCGCCGATTTCTCGTTTCTAAAACACGTTCCATCTAGTTTTTATGTAAAAACGTGTAAAACGATTATCATTCTTCACAAATATAATCGGGCTTGGCGGTTTTGAACATTATATACAAAGAATTTTTGACTTTTAGATGACCGACCACCGAACCACCAAGCTCGAATAAAAAATCAAAATATTAAGCTGAATTTTCGCCGATTTCTCGTTTCTAAAACACGTTCCATCTAGTTTTTATGTAAAAACGTGTAAAATGATTATCATTCTTCACAAATATAATCGGGCTTGGCGGTTTTGAACATTATATACAAAGAATTTTTGACTTTTAGATGACCGACCACCGAACCGCCTAGCTCGAATAAAAAAATCAAAATATTAAGCTGAATTTTCGCCGATTTCTCGTTTCTAAAACACGTTCCATCTAGTTTTTATGTAAAAAACGTGTAAAATGATTATCATTCTTCACAAATATAATCGGGCTTGGCGGTTTTGAACATTATATACAAAGATTTTTTGACATTTTGATGACCGACCACCGAACCGCCAAGCTCGAATAAAAAATCAAAATATTAAGCTGAATTTCGGCCGATTTCTCGTTTCTAAAACACGTTCCAGCTAGTTTTCATGTAAAAAAATGTAAAATGATTATCATTCTTCACAAATATAATCGAGCTTGGCGGTTTTTAATATTTTATATTAAGAATTTTGGACATTTTGATGACCGATGGCTGGTTAATAGGGGGTGTGTTAACCGAATGAAAACCTCGCCGATTTCTTGTCGATTTTTGGCCGATTTCTCTTCTTAAACACCATTTACACATATTTTGCATCTGAAAACACGTTTAATGATTATCATTTATCACTCTCATAGTCGAGCTTGGCGGTTTTGAACATTGTATACTGAGAATTTTCGACTTTTAGGTGACCGACCACCGAACCGCCAAGCTCGAATTAAAAATCAAAATATTAAGCTGAATTTCCGTCGATTTCTCGTTTCTAAAACAAGTTCCAGCTAGTTTTTATGTAAAAACATGTAAAATGATTATCATTCGTCACAAATATACTCGATCTTGGCGGTTTTGAATATTTTATATTAAGAATTTTTGACATTTGATGACCGACCACCGAACCGCCAAGCTCGAATTTTAAATCAAAATATGAAGCTGAATTTCCTGAGATTTCTCGTTTCTAAAACATGTCCCAGCTATTTTTCATGTAAAAATATGTAAAATGATTATCGTTCTTCACATATATACTCGAGCTTGGCGGTTTTTAACATTGTGTACTTAGAATTTTCGACTTTTATATGACCGCTCACCGAACCGCCAAGCCAATGCAAAATGATACCCAGACCAAACCGAGGCAAAATGATACCCACCAAATATTGTCAACGTGTACCCATTAATGATCGTCCATGCAACTAATCAAACTTGTTCAATTATGTTATATTCTTGTTTCGATGTAGCATTGTGATTTAAATGGCACGTATATATAAGATAAGTTAGTCGTGTGTGGAACGGTCACAATGATAATATACATGAATTCCAGAGGGCAAACTGTAATATAATTTAATTCTCCATCCACATTAAATTATTATTATTATTATTTGTTTTGTGGGGGGGATTTGACCCAGGAGGATTTGAAAGGGCCTGAGACGTCATTTTTTCTTTCTTTTTAGTGTAAACATATTTTTATTTCCAACATAACATAATATGCACGTGTACAGGTGATACAAAATTAATATGCAAAATAGAAGAGATAATGTATGGAAATGAGGACCAGACAACAAGCCCGATGGCTTATATGAAGTCTTTTCCTCTTTGGCGACATGCCACTTCCCCGATAAGTGAGGGAGGGGTATCGATCAGATGGGAAAGGCTTGAGATAGTGTTTATTTTGCTTAGCTTTCTTGAGTTTTCTTTCATCCGTCCCCATTAATTTAGGTTTCATTTATTTTATATATATCACTGATTAGCCAAGAACCGGTTAGTTGCAATTCGAGTAGTTTACTCACCAGGATGAAGTGAATTATAATCGACACGAATACTCCATTACAGAATAGATCCATACCCTCTGTCAGAATTATCAAACTAAACGCGTTGGTTCAACGTGGGAATCTGAACCCCAACTCATGATTTGTTTTAGTTTTTTTGACACAGCTCAATTGACTATCAATTGCTTTAAAAACAATTCATGACGCTTACTAAATCGGACAAACTGTTATCGCTCATAAACACACCATACAGTGCATTGGTAAGTGAAGTGGTGGAAGTGTTTATTCAGTGACACGTCTATGTGCCGCTGTTTTGATAGGGTTGTTTTTTTTTTGCTTCCCCGCAGAACACTCGTCACTTTTGTGTACATGCCGCCGATCATACGAAGTGTTAACGATGACACGCACGTGCGACGGTGTGGGTTTCGTTTGAGTTGATTTAGACACGCCTTCTTGCTATAAATTCCCGCTGGTGAGCGAACAACATCAGTTCCAGAAAGATAGTGGCAATGGTGAGTAATATATACTATTGCATATGTATATAGCATTCAACTGTACTCCGGTTATTGGTCCGTTTTTTCATGGGAAGTCAAATAATATATTTTTTCTACAGTATATTGTGAAGAAAAAACATTTAGGTGATGCAAATAATTGTGATATTAGAAAAGCCTAATATAAACACTATAGTTAATGTCGACATCATTCCACGACAACAAATAAAATCATAAATGTATTCTATTTGTTACTAATTTAATTGTTGTATCGCACTACGATTTAGTAGTTTCATGGCACATATGCGTTGTCCTATTCGATATCAAATGATTGTTCAGCTTACTTTACAAAAAAAAACCCAGAAAATACATGAAGTCACGGTAAGTGAACGCTCTTTATATGAGACGGTCATTATAATTTATATATATAGGCTAACACAATTCGAACGTTAAGATTTCGTTAAAATTCGTACGATCTAGTTACGGTATCAAATCGTATATTTTATCTTTTAACTAATATGATTGCAATAACGTGTATTTAACGTTGACCTTTTGTCTTTTACAGTGGGATTTTACCCTTAGATATGAAGTTTGAACTCAATCGAGCCAGCCGTTTTCGATTCTATAAAGGACATACAGACAGACAGACAGAGGTCTTCAAAATATATATGAGATATATACCTTTCGTATATATATGGCAACCCGTTTTCACAAATTATTTGGATTTTAAACGTCCAATTAATTGGTATTACATGCTAGATAGGGGCCTGAACCCAAATAATTTGATTTAAATCCAAATACCACATAATGTGAATTCGGCGAGGAATTTTACTTAAGTGAAAATGAATTACACTTAAGTGTAAATACTGATATTTTAATCTATTTGGACGCCAGTTCCTCGCCAAATTCACAATTATGTGGTATTTTGGACTTAAGTACAACTCATTTGCACTTAAGTGCAATTCAACTGTATAAGAAACACTCCCAACAGATATTAAGCAGGTCTGATTTTGCTCATATGGCGGAGTTACGTCCAAATAGTTGGACTTAAGTCCAATTATTTGGAAAGTCCAATTATTATTATATGCCAATTATTTTGACTTTAGTCCAATTGGAGAATTCATTTGGACTTAAGTCCAATTATTTGTTATTACATGCTAAGTAGGAACTAGATGACCAATCTGGACATGTCATGAATGTATTTATTTTGACACATGGGCATGCATGGTCCTTTCCTTACTTAGTGTAAACATATTTTTATTTCCAAATCCAAACATAATACACATAATACACAAGTGACATAAATATATAACATATAAGAGATAAATGTATGGAAATGAGGATCAGACAACAAGCCCGAGGGCTTATATGAAGTCTTCTCCTCTTTGGCGACATGCCCCTTCCTCAATAAGTGAGGGAGGGGTATCGATCGGACGGGAAAGGATATAAATAATGTTTTTTAAAGGAGAAGTAACTAAGTTTGAGTTGGGGATGGAAACAGCGGGAAGATAGTGTTAGGGATAGCAGGAGATAGATAGAGAGAGAGAGAAAGAGAGAGAGAGAATGAGAGAGAGTGAGAAAGTGGAGGGGCAGAGTTTTCAATAATTTAGTTGCTGCGTGATGAAAATTATGCTCGTAGTAATATGCATGCGTCAGGCTCCATGGGAGGGGGTCAATCGCAATGGCCAATTCCTATTTCAATGGGGTTCACTGTGAATATCGCTGCATTCTTCATGTAGAATCATTTCACGTATATACAGGATAGTGACAAGTAAGTAACTTACAAAATAATCGTTATCGGAAGACATTTAGTACTACATATATAATGGGGAACATCGTGCTGCCGCATAACGCGGCCGGAATCCAAAGCAATTTGTTACCCATACAGATCATTGAAATCTTTTTGTTTTCATAATATATGTCTGTACTGCATTAAATATTTGTTTGTTTTCGCGAAGACTAAGTCCTTTCCCTACTTACAGGGACGTAGCCTATCAAGTTAAGACTGATAACCAATTACTTTGATTCATCGTATCATTGACGAAAAACGTACGTATGAATTTGGTGGAAACTAGCGCTAAACATATTTGTATCACTATCAGTTTCGGTGACCCTCCCCTCCCCAAACATGACACGAATGTGACTTCCAAGTTCCATTCCTTATTCGAAAATATTTATATTTATGTCAAACAAAGGGTGTTAATTGTAGGGTGGCCACTATGGCACTCTTTACATACACCCGATTTCGCAGAGCAGTCGTATGAATACGAAACTTTCATAATTAGGTTTATACAGATATGGGCCTGAACCCAAATTTCAGGTTTCTCCGTTCTGTTCTGTTGCACATGCAGGCTCCAAAATAGCGTGTGTTCTGCCTTCTGCCATAACGAAATAAACCCATAAACTATTCTCTGAACTCTCTAATAATGGCTGACAAAAAAACACACACACTTGCTGTATATGTTGTCAAATAACAATTGAATCAAAACGTGAATTATTGTTACTTCATTCATGTATACAGTTAGCATTTATTAAGATGCCAATTCGGATTCGAACCATTTTCAACGATGCCAAAAACAAGCCACGTGGCAAAAGGGACGCAATTGTATGGAGTTTGACTGTCAATCAAGACTTGCAGGTATATATACCGTTACAAAGAAGGGGACTATCGTTTTAAACCAGATGAATTGGACTTAAGTCCAAATGAATTGGACTTGAGTCCAAATCAATTCACTAATTTGACTTAAGTTCAAATGAATTGGACTTAAGTCCAATAATTTATATATAAAATATCAAAAATTTCGCTAAAATCCGCTTTGAGAATTTTTTGTAATTCAAGATGGCTGCCATTTTCTGTTAAGTCAGTTTGATGCAATTTTGGTGTTATCTTGTCATAAATGAAGCAAAGCCACCTTTCTATGCCCAAGATGGTCGCCAACAAAAGGGGCGACAGAAAATGCTACGTTTTTACTGATATTTTAAAATAAGAATTTTAATTTTTAATTTTTATCGAAATATGATTTTGCTGCATCACTCCATTTTTCAGATCGCTGTTTTTACTCTCTGTAGATTACTCAACATTGTTACATTTAAGTATGACTGCAAGGTCATTCAAATACACGGTGATCTCTTTCGGTTGAGCCCCTAAATGATGTTTGATATGAAATCTGAAATCCCTCTTGATGTGATTCCAACAAAATAGAATTGTTAAATTTGGCATATGCGTCT
The DNA here is from genome assembly GCA_032622095.1 of Siphonodentalium dalli. Lineage (NCBI taxonomy): Eukaryota > Metazoa > Mollusca > Scaphopoda > Gadilida > Siphonodentaliidae > Siphonodentalium > Siphonodentalium dalli. The sequence continues at coordinate 111,537,801 of CP136062.1, read as the reverse complement.
TGACCGCATTTGTGATGGCACTAAACCAAAAATATGTGCCAAGTCGGTTTATTTTGCTATACTTTACGAGATCACATTTCGGACATTTTACTAAATATTATTTATTATAGCACTGATATGAGTGACATATATATGTCTCTGTTATGTCAACATGTACGACGATTTGAGATTAATTGAATTCTGATTCTGATTCTCTTCTATTTTTCATATTAATTTTGTATCATCTGTATATTATGTTATGTTGGAAATAAAAATATGTTTACACAAAAAAGAAAGAAAAATTTCGTCTCAGGCCCTTTCAAATCCTCCTGGGTCAAATCCCCCCCCCCCCCCCACAAAACAAATAATAATAATAATAATTTAATGTGGATGAAGAATTAAATTATATTACAGTTTGCCTTCTGGAATTCATGTATATTATCATTGTGACCGTTCCACACACGACTAACTTATCTTATATATACGTGCCATTTAAATCACAATGCTACATCGAAACAAGAATATAACATAATTGAACAAGTTTGATTAGTTGCATGGACGATCATTAATGGGTACACGTTGACAATATTTTGTGGGTATCATTTTTGCCTCGGTTTGGTCTGGGTATCATTTTGCATTGGCTTGGCGGTTCGGTGAGCGGTCATATAAAAGTCGAAAATTCTCAGTATACAATGTTCAAAACCGCCAAGCTCGACTATGAGAGTGATAAATGATAATCATTAAACGTGTTTTCAGATGCAAACTATGTGTAAATGGTGTTTAAGAAGAGAAATCGGCCAAAAATCGACAAGAATTATCGGCGAGGTTTTCATTCGGTTAACACACCCCCTATTAACCAGCCATCGGTCATCAAAATGTCCAAAATTCTTAATATAAAATATTAAAAACCGCCAAGCTCGATTATATTTGTGAAGAATGATAATCATTTTACATGTTTTTACATGAAAACTAGCTGGAACGTGTTTTAGAAACGAGAAATCGGCCGAAATTCAGCTTAATATTTTGATTTTTTATTCGAGCTTGGCGGTTCGGTGGTCGGTCATCAAAATGTCAAACATTCTTTGTATATAATGTTCAAAACCGCCAAGCCCGATTATATTTGTGAAGAATGATAATCATTTTACACGTTTTTACATAAAAACTAGATGGAACGTGTTTTAGAAACGAGAAATCGGCGAAAATTCAGCTTAATATTTTGATTTTTTATTCGAGCTTGGTGGTTCGGTGGTCGGTCATCTAAAAGTCAAAAATTCTTTGTATATAATGTTCAAAACCGCCAAGCCCGATTATATTTGTGAAGAATGATAATCATTTTACACGTTTTTACATAAAAACTAGATGGAACGTGTTTTAGAAACGAGAAATCGGCGAAAATTCAGCTTAATATTTTGATTTTTTATTCGAGCTTGGCGGTTCGGTGGTCGGTCATCTAAAAGTTAAAAATTCTTCGCATATAATGTTCAAAACCGCCAAGCTCGACTATGAGAGTGATAAATGATAACCATTCAACATGTTTCGAATAAAAAACTTAGTCCAACTGATGTTTAAAAAGAGAAATCGACCAAAAACCGACAAGAAATCTGCATAAAAAGACGATGTTTTGATTTTGTGACCACGCCCCCTATTAACCAACCAATCGGGGACATTACTGCCACTATTGTCGATTAATTTACGAAAATGGGCCATATAAGTAATTAACTGGTGCTATTCCCGCATAATTCACCCGAAAACAGCGTTTAAAAGGCTTTTTAAAAATTTGAAAACGCCAAGCTTGTCTTTTAGTCACCTGCCTTAAAAACTGCCAAGCTTGGCGCCAAGCTTGCATTTTAGCCACTCTCCGACTATCTAACACATATCTGTAAACGGTCCGGGTTCACTCGATTTGTAGTTGGTTCACTTTCGGAGTGGTATTACTATTTCACATGTTATCACTGCGTGATATTCGTCACCAACATCTTTGATGTAAACAGTATTTATTCCATATAATTCAAATACAGTGTATATTACAAAATATGAATCATGAATATTGGTTTATTGAGGGGATCCGACATCAAGCATAAAGCTTATGGGGGTCGTTTCCGATTACGTGTGAATAAGCCCACGCTGTGAGAATTATAACATAATATTAGGTAATTGTGTTAATAATACTTTTCGAAGATCTTTGTTGGTATACATGTTACTCAGCTACTCACAGTGTGGGCTGGATCGATAGATATATCAAAATGAGATTTGTTTTCTTATGGAATAATAGAAAGAAATTGATTGAAAATAGATTTAGTTTTGCGGAACGAAGTATAGATCTGAAAAGAAAAAAGAGTGTGAGGTGACATATCAAACGTTTGTGTGAGTCTGATATGCAGTATAGGGAGGGGAGGCGGGGAGTGTAAATGATAAACTATTGCTTTTAATTTCTACACTAATTTTGTGTTCTGGCCTAGAATTTTTGCATCCGAGCCGACACTACTAACATTTGGATTTGTACGAATATCTAATAACATCAACAATAATATTTCGATTTGATAACTGTTAGATGATAGATGATAATTTTTATGCATGTGCGTGGTTCAAGTGGAAGTCTTTGGTTTGTGGTCGAGATTTTATTTGAATCTTTTTGTTCGAATAATGTATTTCGATAGTTAATATATGGTTTGATGCTCTGGTCTTTACAATGTATTTGGCTAGATTGAAGGCTTAATGATATGGGCGGCGTTGGCGGTGGATATTCTGTTAAAATATTCAGCTCCTCCAAATACCGCCATAAAAAGAAATAATCTATATCTATATTTGCGAATGTCTGTGTTATATAGAAATTCACAGGGAACCATCTAGAATGCACCAAAGGGGTCTACTAGTGGTATCTTTTGACGAGAAAGATAATGGTGAGGGTTAGGGTATTCTAAAGTGACGCCGTTGTCAGGGGCAGAAAAGGGGGAGGAGCAGAAACAAATTTGTCGCCGATTTCCACGAAACTTATATATCATAAAAGGCCGTCTGGCCACAGTGTCCCCCGAAAAAGTGGCTTCATTGGGGGGGGGCATCAGCTTTTCTGAAAAAAAATAGTAAGGACCATAAATCCGATACCAAATTTCAGAACAATCCAACCAGTGTCCCCTGAAATGGTACACGGCAAACTCTAGATATTTATTTGTTAATTTTACCTTCATTACTGCTGGCTGTGTTATTTGTGGCCAGATGATCTGTTCAGTGAATAAACAAGTAATCTTCGGGGAAAAGTTCATATTATATTTTCATATAAGAAATCAATATTCCATATTTGAGAGCAACCAGACAAAAATGGGTGGATCGTACCCATATTAGAACTTTATCTGTATTTCGATCTAATAAACTCATATACCAAATTTGATTCAGATATGATCACACAAACTAAAGTTATCATCCGGAAACCAGAAATTGACAGGATTCTAAGTCGAAAAGGGGCCACAACTCTCGAAAAAATTGGCGAAGCAAACCCATAGTCCAACTTGACCTGTGTATAGGGCTGATAAACTCACATACCAAATCTGTTTCAGATATGATCACACAAACTGATGTTATCATTCGGAAACCAGAAAATTACAAGATTCTAAGTAAAAAAAAGGGCCATAACTCTCGCAAAAATGGGCGGAGCAAACCCACATTCGAACTTGACCTGTATTTTGGCTTGATAAACTCACCTATGAAATTTTCTTTTGATCTAATAACCGAAACTAAAGTTATCATTCGGAAACCATTTCCGGACGCACGGACTGACGGCCGGGCACCGGCTATTTTAATAGTCCCCCGAAAAAAAACAATTCGGGGGACAATCAACCCCATGATATATGGAATCTGATGGTGTAGTTTAAATATCAAGAGTGGCGCCGTTCGAGTCAGGTATGCACGGAAGGGGAGAGGGGCACCAAAATTGATAATCTAAGTTTTGCGCTGAGGGACCATCTAGATGGCACCCAAACGGTCTATAGGGGTAACTTTTTACGAGAACGATAATGGTGCGGGTTAGAATTTTCTATAGTGACGCCGTTGTCAGGGGCAGAAACGGGGGAGGGGTAGAAAAAATGTTTGCCGCCGATTGCCATGAAACTTTTATATAATCATTCCTATGATATGAGGAATCTAATGGTGTTGTCAAACGTCGCGCCATTCGCGTCAGTGATGCACGGAAGGGGGTGAGAACGGCACCAAAGTTGATAAAACTAATTTTAGCGCCGATTTCCACCAAATTGATATATAGTCTTCTCCATGATAAAAGGAACCTAATTGTGCGATATAAAGACTCCAAATTGCTGTCGTTTGGTTGAAAGATTGTGGGAGGGGCAATCAATTTAATAAGAATGGGGTTAGTCGCAGATTGCCACCACTTATACAATATCATCCCCATGGTATGAGAAGTCTAATGGTGTTGCTTAAATCTGTCAAAAAGTGGCGTCATTCGAGTTAGGGTTGAAATGAAAGGCAGAGGGGCACCAGAATTGATACGCAATAATGTTAACGCCAATTTCTACCAAAGTGATACACATTCTTATACATAATACGAGGATTCTGATCGTGTGATTTAAAGACGCCATGTTGGTGCTGTTTGTGTGAGAGATAGGGGTTAGCTGGCACTAAATTTGATCAAAATTGGTTTATCAAACTTATCAATAACCATCTCCATGATGTCAGGAGTCTAATTGTGTGGTTTAAGGATGTCACAAGCTGTCACAAGTGGGACATTCGAGTCAGGATGCATAGAGGGTGAGAGGAACACAAAAAAGATGAACAGTATGTTTAGCGCTGATTTCCACCAGATTGATACATATTCTCAGTGAGACGAGAAATCTAATCGTGTGGTTTAGATACGCCAAATTTGTGCCGTTTGGATGAGTGATGGGGGGTAGGCAATAACTTTGATAAGGATTGGATTAGTCAGATTGCTACCAAACTTATACAAAATCATCAACATGGTATGAGGAGTCTAAAACGGTTAAAAGTGGCGTCATTCGAGTCAGGGGTTCACTGAAAAGGAGAGGGGCACAACAATTGATACACCATAATTTTAGCGCCAATTTCCACCAAATTGATACACATTCTTATCCATGATACGAGGAATCAAATCATGATTAATAGACGCTTTATTGGTGTTGTTTGTGAGAGATGGTGTGGGGTGGGCACTAAATTTGATTTAAAACATTGTATAGTCGCCGATTAGCACCAAACTTATAAATATTTATCTCCATGATATCAGGAGTCTATATTTGTGTGGTTTAAAGATGTCAAAAGTGGTGCCATTCGGGACAGGGGTCCACAGAGGGTGAAAGAGAGACACAAAAATTGATAAACAATATGTTTAGCGTCGATTTCCACCAGACTGATACATATTCTTCTCTGTGATACGAGGAATCTAACCGTGTGGTTTAAATACGCCAAATGGGTTCCGTTTGGCTAAGAGATATGGGGGCCCTAAATTTGATACGAATTTGTATACTCGCCAATTTTCAATTTTTTTTTATATATTCAACTCCATAATGAGTCTAAGTTTGTGCTTTAATTATGTCAAATGTGGCGTCGCTTGAGTCAGAAATAGGGACGGGTGGGTCACCACAACTGATAGAAATATGTTTAGTGCCAATTAGCATCAAATTCATACACGTTCTTCTCAAATGATATGAGGAATCAAATCGTGTGAGTTAAAAATGTCACATTTGGTGCCTAGATATATTTGCAAATATATGTCTGTCTGTATGTGTTCTATATACAACTTCACAGGGTACAATCGAGATGGCACCAATGCGTTCTAACAGTGTTATCTTTTTACGAGGAAGATAATGGTGCATGTTAAAATATGAGAATAGCTCATGTTAATATTATAACACAATTGAGTCTGCCCCATTCAATATAGTTTCCACAAAAAAGTTACTAGAGATATGGAGATGTACAGAAGGCCTGTTCAACAATAGTGGTCACAGTGTGCCGTGAAATATAATTTCTTCTGAGATAAAAGAAAACGGAGTCAGTGGCACATGACTTTTCATGATCCTCCAATACTGACATCTGACAAGGTTATATTGAATTGCCGGAGATAATAGACTGATAAAAATATTTCCAAGTTAAAAGGGTGAAAATATATATTATTACAATCGTTTAAAGACTGCCCAATATACAGAGGATATATTTCATGTTTTGGAACAGACTCATCGCCTAACATAAACAACTCAAAATATAGCTATGCTTCGTCGGACACATGTAGCTTATATAGTTGCATAGCAACATTTCTTTTAAACTGAAAACAATTACCACTATATATCACAATGAACAGAGGAGCACCTGGACATTTCTTTAAAACATCTGTATCTTATTATGGAGATATGATAACGAGGTGTCCTCAAAATCTGAATCAAACCCACTAGATTGATTGATTGATATATCTCTATGTAAAACCCAATTGTCGTCTTTTATTTTTGCGAACTAATGTGGTTATGATGTTCATGCTATAACGTCTGAAGTATGTGTATACGCAGTTGTAAATAAATAAACAGTTCTGTATTGGTGGGACGGATTAAGGTTGATATAAAGCAGTCAAATCCGATTTGGCCAAATAAAGTGAATTGTAGACATAAAAATATTCCTACAGAGTTCAGCACCAGAAACATTGTTTCGAAAGATGCAGATGATATACCACATATATCGTATATTGTAGCATTAGAGGAGACAGAATTAAAAGGCCGAAAAGAACCGAAAATATACATTTGAGAGGCCTTTTTGGAGGTGAGCTAGCTAAAAATCCCAAGTTAGAGATCACCTTCCTGCAAAGAGAACAACATCACTCGAACATGTTCCTTTACAGTGAAAACAATATCCTATTCGTGACCTACCATATAATTTGTGCTAGGAAATTATTATTGCATTGAAGTTGGGAAATTTAAGATATCTTTTGGAGAAAAACAACATATTTTCCCGTTTCGTGCAAATGTTTGCATAATCAATCGACCTTGACCTCGAACGGAAACAGCGGGATCTAGAAAGCACCAAATTTATAGTGATCAGAATACATTTTAAAAATGTCCGGAACATGGTAATTGTAAAACTATGTCGTAATTAACATCATCGTGAGGTATTGCAACCCAAAATACTGCGAAAAATTGCGAACACGTCTTCGACAACTCACCAGTAATGGCGTGTTTCTCAAAGCGACCTTAACAGTTGAAATTGCGTTCAGAGAACTACCTTTCTCACCAAAATCATTCCGCATCAAATCTGTCTGTATTGCCGAAGAAACCATAATTACTGACGGTAAACATGTATACGTTAAGGAAAAGAGTTATAATTTTAAGTTTATGACACAATAATAGAATTACTTATGGAACTATATTGTATATTGACAAGTTGAATGAGAGGTGTTCTGGGGCTTATCGAAGAAATATTCTGCAAGAATTGTGAAAGCATTCTTTTTTTTCAGAAATAAAAGGCTGCGATCGCTCAGAAATTTCTATTATCAATTAGAAAAAGCATCGACGCATTGAATTCAACCTTCAGGACGGCCGATCCTTCAGGTATATTGTCTAAATGATAGTAAATCGTTATAATATTGAATTGAACATTTTGGAAGTGCCTCGACTTCGAGTTAGATGTTTGTTTATAACAAATCTAATTATTATGTCAGGAGACACTCGTCAAAGTCAAAATTAATTTAATTTTTATATAAACTGAATGCATAGTAGTGGAATAATGGTAATTCAGCTTTATATGTTATAATTTAAAAACAATTAATAGAATACATACTTTGAAGGTAAGTTGTCCATGTGCTCTCTGTATGGTTGGTCAAGGGAGTATAAATTAGTGAATTGAGATACGTATACTGGTGTGCTAAAAATTGAAAATATCTTCTAATTTCATCGTTGTCAGTGAATTTTCTTCCATCGTATGATTGAGCGATTGTTCTCCACGTATTGTGTTTATATTTTATTCTTGGATTGATGTTTATTGTGCGTAATTTTAATGGATTAGATGAAGTGATATAGGCTAACATGTGATGCTGGTTCTTGGAAGCAGGTGATGTTTTGTTAAGAAATTCCCCCTAGTGTATTAACTAACTCATATATCACAGACATTTATTTTCTAAAAATGACTCGTAGGCGTCAGAAATACCGATTCAACCTTCCACCAGGTAGAAAGAGTTTGAAGTACAAACGCAAAGCTAAGTTAGAAAAAACAACCGAGGATGGCTCCTTTGCAAGCAATTCTCTACCAAGTGAGAGGCGACAGAAATTTAAAGGTCCACTGTGAAATACCGGTACAAAGTCATTAATTCTCAGGATGTTATGAGGAAGAAAATTATTTTCCAACAGAAGAAAACCAGGGAGTTAAATGGGTACCGAATGATTAATATGAACCTTCTTCATGGGCATATCGATGAGATGACAGCTCATGCAGCTTGCTGTGAAGCCGACTTCGATATTTCTTTAGCTGGGGGACAGCCAATAAAGCAGATCAATGAGATAAAAACATATGGATTTGCATCAATTGTGCACACAGTGCGATGGGTGTGGGAAAATATTCCATTTGAACACAAGCGAAAGAGTGAAGGTACTTGAAGTCACAACACGATTTGACATCAACATTCGCACAGTGTGGGGAACAATGGTCACAGGAGGACAGGCACGACTGAGTGAACTCTCAGCGACGATGGGAATCCCAGCGATGACTCAAACTACCTTCTCTGCAATAGAAGCAGAAATTGGTGAATATTGGCGGAAAGAGTTGATGGAGGGGTTGACGGCTAATGCTAAGCTGGAGTGGGAGATTGCGGCACAGCAAGAGGGTAATTCTACGAAGGAAATTCAGGAGATCACTGTCATCGCAGATGGAGGGTGGAGAGAACGAACACATAAACACTCGTATAATGCGCTAGGGGGTGTTGCTGTCGTTATTGGTGCAGCAACCGGCAAGTTGTTACACATCGTCATTCGAAATAAACTCTGGTACATTTGCACAAAAGCTGACACCCTCAAGATTGAACCCCGGAAACATGATTGTTTTAAAAATTGGAATTCCTCTAGCCAATCAATGGAATCGGATATATAATTCTTGAGGGTTTTCTCGAAGCAGATGAGAAATATAGTTTAAGGTATGTGAATTTTATTGCAGATGGTGATAGTTCGACACATGCGCGAATTGTATCGTAAGTGCCTGTGTGGGGTGCAAAGGTAAAACAAATTGGAATGTGCAAACCATATGTGTAAATGTCTGAGAGGCAAACTGGAGAAGCTTGTTGGTGATAATAAACATTATCAAGGTCGGAACAAGCTGTCCAGAATCACCAGAGTGAGGAAAGTTCTGCAGTTCGTTGTGCAATTAAAATGCGGTCCAATGAAGTCGACGACAGAAAGAATGCAATTAGGAAACTTCAACATGATATCCTGAATATACCAAGTCACATTTTTGGGCAACATGATCACTGCAGTACAGATTATTGTAAAGCAAAACAAAAACAGTTAAATGCAACACAAAGTAAAATAGTGACAATAACGAAGACACCGGCACCTGTAGCGAGTGGCGATTCTCATTCCGAAGGTGTTCTTCCCGCCGTTGCGGACCAGATTATTGAATATGCTACGGAGGGATCATCGGACGATGCTCTAGAATAGGCAAGGCATGGGACATAAAAGGAGAGATCTTCAGGTCCTGCTGAGTCATATTGCTGCAAACAGTTTTGCATTAATTGGGAACTACACAAGTAATGTGACAGAGAGCTGGATGTCTCTCCGATGCAAACTTGATGGCGGTAAATTCTTCAATAGACGTCATCGTGGTAGTTGGCATGCCAGATGTTTTGGGGCAGGACTTAGAAAAAACATTGGAGTTGACTGGTCTGTCAAGGTCTTCAAAAAAGTAACAGGGACAGAACCAGGAGCTGCTTTGGAGTCCCTTCATGAAAATAAAGCAAAACAAATAGCGTTTTCTCTAAAGTGTAGGGTTAAAACTGATGTTCAAAAGAGAGCAAAGAAAAGGAAACTGGGGCGTTTAAGTTCAGGAGTGTCCAAGAAGGCAAAATTAGACTATGGTCCTGACTGTCTTCAGGTATGTGAGGATGCTACCTCTGCTGAATTAGAAGAAAGTTGCAAGACATATTATGATCAACATGTCGGACTCACTCCAGATAGAATCGAAAGCATCTACCAGGAATCTAAACTGCAGAGTGTACAACAACTGTGGACTAATGAAAGAAAAAAAGATTAACTGCATCACTGTTCAAATCAATCGTTTGTCGGAACCAAAATCTCTCTATCACACCGCTTGTCAAACGTCTATTATACAAGAAATTCACCGGAAATAAATATACAACTATGGGTTTAAAACAAGAAAAGATTTCAATAATCGAATATCAAAGACACATGGAACTAACAGGTTTTCCAAATGTGAAAGTTGACAACGGATGGTGCCTCCTCGGATGGTCGGGTGATCCTCCCCAGTGGTGATACTGGTCTTCTGGAAATAAAAAACATATTACACACAAACACCTATTCATTCCGGGAAGCTGTCACAAATGTGTCATCCTTCTGTTTAGACTTACAAGATAATAGTCTTCACCTGAAGAGAAACCATCATTATTATCAGTGCCAAGGACAATTAAATATCTATCAGGAGCCTTGGTTAGATTTCTTGGTTCGAAGGACCAAACCTTATGAAATCCACATTGAACGGATAACTCCAGACAGTGTATTATGGGCAGATATCATGGTCCCAAAGTTCAATGCCTTCTACTACAAAGTGCTGTTGCCAGAGCTAGCTGTCCAAGACATAATAAGGTTCCAGGCATCAGGGAACCAGGTGTATGGGTAAGAAAATGAAAACAATTACTAGTAATTGAAGAAAATCTCAAATCATTAGTGAAAGAATTCCACTACTATGCACTTCGTTTTTTTTTCTTCAATTAATCACCTGTAAAATCTTAGTTGAATGATACCCAAAAATCAATTTATTTGATGACATATCTTCTAGATACCAAAACCCTCTTTTTTGAAAATGTACATTGTATCCTTAATACACATGAAATGTAACTTGAGTATATAGGACTCTTTAAATATATTCAACAAGTACCAGCATGTATATTTTCATTTGCAATGGTTACTACCGGTACTTGACTTGCTAGGATTGTGTACTCATTTAAGACTTGTAGTAATCATTTAACATGATAATTTTCAGGGCATTATATAATTTTTAACCCGTTCTATACCGAATTGATTCTCCAGTTGATTTATAAAAGTATACATTGGCACATGCAGACTATTATTCATTTGGTAATAAAATCAGACGAACGACAGAGCAGAATAATTCATATTCATTGGTGGGGAAACGTTTAGATCATAAGTTCAACAAACATTTGTTGAAGTTATTATCTGAATATTTCCCAAGGGAACTACCCCTCAATGAATATTTAGTATAGAAAGGTTTAAATACCAGTGTAAATCGACTTTCATACAATAATTCCAAACTAATCAATATTACATTCTCACTACAGTTTACAGAGGATGATGCCATAAAGACAACAGTTGGCAATAAAAGAAGATCCGGAAGACCAGCACAAAAGACGATAACAGTTTCCCCAAAAAGTCACTAAACGGAGAGGAAGGCCTGTGCAAAAGGAAGAAACACAGTCTTCAACATCATCTGCAGTTGCAGATAGTTTTACACAACCTGTAGGACAACCTGTCAATTCTCGACGGCGTTCATCTCGAAAATCTGCCGTACACTTTGTTGGTCGAAGGATAAGACACAGGTACTTTTTTATTTACTGTTAACCCTTTGATGACTTCCAGTTCATAGTGATTGCAAAATTTCCTTGGGAAATGGTTAGATGCTAATTCCAACAAACTGTCTATGACCATTTGTTGAACTTATTAACTGAACATTTCCTGCTGATCATTGATACAAAATCTTATGTTTCTGCCCTTGAAGTATCAAAACATCCCTCCAGATGTGGCCCTTCATGTCATTTGAATTAAGTATTATTCATCTGGAGTCAACAGCACCTACTTGTTACTGTTGTTACATCTAACTTTTAAGTTGATAATAACCGCTCTTGGTCGCTAATTATCAGTGCCTCTTTCAGTCATAGAATTTTTATAGAATATATTGTTTGCGGTTTGGTTTTGAAATAACACTGAAAGAAAAAAGAAACCGTAAAAGTGCACATCACTACTGCTCTTGTTCTCATACAGTTCTGTACTTCAGATAAGGTGCACATCACTTCACACCGACGGCTGTAGTTGCACATGATATATACCCATAATAATATATCACTATACAAGAAATGAAGACATTGCTATTGGATTGATCAATTTCTGATTCTTCAATATTACAAAATTCCTTGGTCAGCATTGAAGTTCATTGGAAATGTGGCATATAAATTATATTTATATAAAGATCTTTTCACAATACTTCTACATTTCGCAATTTCATAACATACCGGTACCATACTGTATATGCATTTCCATATATTATGTTTTTAGAAATGTGCAATTCACTCGCACATGCTTCTTGTTGTGGATATTGATCATCAATGCTATTTACAGGTGGTTACTTGATGGGAGCAGTGAAGACACTGACTGGTTCACAGGTCACGTCCTTCAAGTACCGGGTACTGGAGGGTACAGACGGCAAACGTGGTGCAGTTTATGAGATTATCTATGACAACCAGCCAGACCCGTAGGAGGTTGAGGAACTCCTAGAAGACTTTCTAAAGTCCTGGGTGGAGTTTATTGATGTGTAGCAACCGGTACCATTTATTGTTTGTTTTCTCCTGTTCCCCAATAGCTTTCATTAAATTTTCATGTATTTGTGAAGGCCGCAGCTTTTTGTGTTGCTGCTGGTATTATCCCCTCTTGTGATTTGTAAATATTTGTTAATTGTAACAAACATTTATTGATAAATATGTTGTCTCATTAATTTTTTCCACTCTGGGTTTCCATACCTGAACTATTTTTCATGCAAATGAAGCAACTTGGCTCATATTTCTCAGAATACCCACCTTGGTATGTCAGTGGATTTTGATATATCTCTTTATGTATGTAATATTTGGACTTCTAGCTCATGCTGTTGACATTCGTATCAATTTATTGGATAACTTTATGTATTTTTAGGAGGTGACATATTTCAGGAGTGTTTGTCAAAAGGTTTCACCTATTTTCAAGATAAGATTTTATTTATATTTTCCGCGTCTACCATCAAGTATGAAGCAGTTCCGAAAACCTAGATTTTCTCCCTTTTATTTGACACAAAAATTTAAATAATCCGATTAGTAGTTTCGGAGATATGATTATCTGCATTAGGGTACCCCTTTCTGTGCGTACGGCCATCTTGACTGTTTTACATACACCTTAATCGCGATTAACAAAATGACAATCGCTCCGATCCGACAAGGTGAGCTACTACTTATATTCCGTGTGTAAGAATCATGTTTTGTGATTTTGCTATTTTGGATATATAATTTATGAGAATATGAGTAATGCTTTGAACAAGAGTATCCTCTATTCCCATAATATATCCACAATATGCAAAGGGTTTCACATCACTTTAACCGGGACAACGCCGGGTAACCCTGCTAGTAGTAAAATATAGACATACTTTGTTCTTATTACAATCAGAAATATGGCATAAACAGTATGTCATTGTCAAATGTAATTCCTTGGTTGTGTAAACAAAGGCAAAAAAGTTATGGAACCTGGCTTTTGTTTAGATCCGGTTATGGTAAACATGAAGAGCGTTATTTCTTACTGTTTTCCTGATATGGAAATAATAAAGAGCGTTTATATCATTTGTATATGATTAAACCAAAAGTTACCAATATATATGAAACTAGAAGGTGACCCGACTTCGTCCGGGCTTTGACCTTGAATTGACCATTTTGAAGGTCAAGGTCAGGTGGGGTCAAACACCAAACACCCCAAACATGGTGGAAATCGGCCCAGCGGATACCGGGACATCGACCCAGCGGATACCGAGATACCCTATGCATCAAATTTCGTCCGTAAAAATCCGCCAGTTTAACCCTATTTGATTTCCACTCAAGTATATAAACGCGCCTCATATACACACGCTCATTAATTATCAAGTTTCAACGTAAAGATAAATTACCATTGGTGTCCGAAATATCGCCAAGACGTCTGAAACAGTCAAATTCATCGGCCGGTTAAGCGTTAACGTGATCTAACGTTATGACCTCTAACGACGTCATAGAAGTTACGCATTGTTTTTATCCTGATGGAAGATAGTACCACTTCTTCTTGATAATTGAGGCAGATAACTACAACGGATACATACGCATTATATATCGTTGGAATGAGGAAACACGAAAGATTCTCACAGTGTCATTATTATGACTGGTATTTTATTATTCGCGCTGTTTCGAATCGATTTGTAAGCACCGAACTCAAATGAAAGTCCCGTAACACAGCGTAAAAACAGATTTGACCTCGGCACGTGAAAAGTTGACCTCGGATCTGAAAATCAATAGGACTATGTCACCCCCCGGCCGACAATACCCCCACATACCAAGTTTCATCGAAATCGGGTCGGCCGTTTTCGAGTTCATCGATTACACACACACAAACACACCCTCAAACACACCCTCAGATCTTCCAAAATATATAATAGACTAGAAGGTGACCCGACTTCGTCCGGCCTTAGACCTTGAATTGACCATTTTGAAGGTCAAGGTCAGGTGGGGTCAAACACCAACACCCCAAAAATGGTGGAAATCGGCGCAGCGGATACCGGGAAATCGGCCCGACGGATACCGAGATACCCTATGCTATGCATCAAATTTCGTCCGTACAAATCCGCCAGTTTAACCCGATTAAATTTCCACTCAAGTATATAAACGCGCCTCATATACACACGCTCATTAATTATCAAGTTTCAACGTAAAGATAAATTACCATCGGTGCCCGAGATATCGCCAAGACGTCTGAAACAGTCAAATGCATCGGCCGGTTAAGCGTTAACGTGATCTAACGTTATGACCTCTAACGACGTCATAGAAGTTACGCATTGTTTTTATCCTGATGGAAGATAGTACCACTTCTTCTTGATAATTGAGGCAGATAACTAAAACGGATACATACGCATTATATATCGTTGGAAAGAGGAAACACGAAAGATTCTCACAGTGTCATTATTATGACTGGTATTTTATTATTCCAGTTCATAGTGATTGCAAAATTTCCTTGGGAAATGGTTAGATGCTAATTCCAACAAACTGTCTATGACCATTTGTTGAACTTATTAACTGAACATCTCCTGCTGATCATTGATACAAAATCTTATGTTTCTGCCCTTGAAGTATCAAAACATCCCTCCAGATGTGGCCCTTCATGTCATTTGAATTAAGTATTATTCATCTGGAGTCAACAGCACCTACCGGTATTGCATGTTACTGTTGTTACATCTAACTTTTAAGTTGATAATAACCGCTCTTGGTCGCTAATTATCAGTGCCTCTTTCAGTCATAGAATTTTTATAGAATATATTGTTTGCGGTTTGGTTTTGAAATAACACTGAAAGAAAAAAGAAACCGTAAAAGTGCACATCACTACTGCTCTTGTTCTCATACAGTTCTGTACTTCAGATAAGGTGCACATCACTTCACACCGACGGCTGTAGTTGCACATGATATATACCCATAATAATATATCACTATACAAGAAATGAAGACATTGCTATTGGATTGATCAATTTCTGATTCTTCAATATTACAAAATTCCTTGGTCAGCATTGAAGTTCATTGGAAATGTGGCATATAAATTATATTTATATAAAGATCTTTTCACAATACTTCTACATTTCGCAATTTCATAACATACCGGTACCATACTGTATATGCATTTCCATATATTATGTTTTTAGAAATGTGCAATTCACTCGCACATGCTTCTTGTTGTGGATATTGATCATCAATGCTATTTACAGGTGGTTACTTGATGGGAGCAGTGAAGACACTGACTGGTTCACAGGTCACGTCCTTCAAGTACTGGAGGGTACAGACGGCAAACGTGGTGCAGTTTATGAGATTATCTATGACAACCAGCCAGACCCGTAGGAGGTTGAGGAACTCCTAGAAGACTTTCTAAAGTCCTGGGTGGAGTTTATTGATGTGTAGCAACCGGTACCATTTATTGTTTGTTTTCTCCTGTTCCCCAATAGCTTTCATTAAATTTTCATGTATTTGTGAAGGCCGCAGCTTTTTGTGTTGCTGCTGGTATTATCCCCTCTTGTGATTTGTAAATATTTGTTAATTGTAACAAACATTTATTGATAAATATGTTGTCTCATTAATTTTTTCCACTCTGGGTTTCCATACCTGAACTATTTTTCATGCAAATGAAGCAACTTGGCTCATATTTCTCAGAATACCCACCTTGGTATGTCAGTGGATTTTGATATATCTCTTTATGTATGTAATATTTGGACTTCTAGCTCATGCTGTTGACATTCGTATCAATTTATTGGATAACTTTATGTATTTTTAGGAGGTGACATATTTCTGGAGTGTTTGTCAAAAGGTTTCACCTATTTTCGAGGTAAGATTTTATTTATATTTTCCGCGTCTACCATCAAGTATGAAGCAGTTCCGAAAACCTAGATTTTCTCCCTTTTATTTGACACAAAAATTTAAATAATCCGATTAGTAGTTTCGGAGATATGATATCTGCATTAGGGTACCCCTTTCTGTGTGTACGGCCATCTTGACTGTTTTACATACACCTTAATCGCGATTAACAAAATGACAATCGCTCCGATCCGACAAGGTGAGCTACTACTTATATTCCGTGTGTAAGAATCATGTTTTGTGATTTTGCTATTTTGGATATATAATTTATGAGAATATGAGTAATGCTTTGAACAAGAGTATCCTCTATTCCCATAATATATCCACAATATGCAAAGGGTTTCACACCACTTTAACCGGGACAACGCCGGATAACCCTGCTAGTAGTAAAATATAGACATACTTTGTTCTTATTACAATCAGAAATATGGCATAAGAATGTATGTGGTCGCCGATTATCGCCAAACTTATACATTATCATCTTCATGACATCAGGAGCGTAACGATGTGCCTTAATGCTGTCATAAGTGGCGTGTGATTTACATATGTCAAACGTGGCATCTAAAGTGTGATTTAAAGATGGCAAAAGTGGTGCCATGTGATTCAGGTGTGCAATGAAGGGGAGAGGGATGCCAAAATTTATAAAACTTATTTCAGCACCAATTTCCACTAGATGGATACAAGTTCTTCTCCACCAAACTTATACATAATAATCTCCATGATACCAGGAGTCTAATCGTGTGGTTAAAATACGCCAAATTGGCGACGTTTGTTTTAGAGATGGGGGGAACTATATTTGATACAAATTTGTTTGTCGCCGATTTCCACAAATTTTATATATATATTCATCTTCAAAATGAGTAGAGATGTTATAGTGGTGCGACTTGAGTCAAGAATAGGGCAGGGAGGGACGGCATCTATAACAATATGTTTAGCGCAAATTTCCATCAAATTCATACACATTATTCTCCAATGATCTGAGGAATCAAAATTGTGTAGACCCGTTCAAGACGCCAAGGTTGGTGCCTACATTTGCTTGCGAATGTCGGGTTTGTCTGTGTCACATATACCTTCTTGTGGACCATCTATATGGCACCAAAGGGACACGTGTGTGGGCAAGATAATGGTGTGGGTTAGTTTTTTCTAAAAAAAAAGAAAAGAAGAAAAGATGCTGTTTGTTTCAGGTGCAAAAATGGGAATTTCCCCAAACTGATACAATATAATCTCCATGATATGGTGTTGTTCGGGTTAGGAGTGCAGAGGCCACCAACATATATTTAAACGCCCATTTCCCTATAATGCACGGAATTTAATCCTGTAATTTAAATGGCGGTCGCTTGTGTGAGAGATGGAGTAGACACTAAATTTGATAAGAATTTGTTCAGTTGCCGATTACCACAACACATATACGTAATCATCTCCGTGATATCAGGAATTTAATGGATGTGGTTTAGATATGGGAAAAGGGACAGTTCGAGTCATTAATGTGGAAGGGGTGAGCATAAAAGCTGATACAAATATGATTGGCACTAATTTCCACCAAGAAGGGACGCTATACATGTAACATTGGTGAGAATGTTTTAGTTGCCAATATCAACAAAAGTTGTATAAAGTCATCTCCATATAATTCGTTCTATAAGGAGTTTTTGGCGTTCACATTTCACAGCCTCGACATGTGGTGACCTCATTAAGTCACTTGGAACAATTACATCTTCTCAACTGTCATTTGTATGGTGACGGGATTCATAAAGTGAGTTCGCAAAACAGATACATAGAAGAAAACTTAAGTATTATACTTATCATTATATTTACGATATGCATATATTCTTGCAAAATGAGATACCTTGAATCGTTAGAGGATGGCATGTTAGACTGTGTAATGTATTATAATACAATTGAGTCTGTCCCATTCAAGATATTTCCGCAAGATATAGAAACAATTTGTCAAAAGAGATGGAAATGCGTTGAAGACCCATTCGCAATAGTGGTGACAGTGTGCAGTCAAATATAATATCTTCTGAGATAAATGAAAACAGTCAGTAACACATGACTTTTCAGGTTCCTCCAAACCGGAAGCTGACAAGGGTATATCACCCGATACAGATCATTTCTTTCAGTTTTTAGAACAGACTAACATAAACAACTTAAAACCTCGCTCTGTGTCGGTTACATAGCTGTTACATATAGCAACTGTTATTTTAAACTGAGAATAATTTGCCACTACATCACCATGGACAGATGAGCAACATGGCATTTATGTAAAGGCACGGGTGGCGTTCGTTGCAGAAATATTCATATTTGTTCAAATCGACATCAACAGAAGGAATATTAAAATATAGTTTTGTTCATATACCAAACATAATCAGCGCATAAATAGTATATTGTCGCCAAGACGTATGGTGGTGTACGTAAACAAGAGCCTGCTGGCGTTGCAGAAGTTTGGCTTCTGTTTACATATATAACACAGCGCAATTATATTGGTTAATCTTACACAAATGATATAAACGCTCTTTAGTATTTCCATATCAGGAAAACAGTAACAAATAACGCGCTTTATGTTTACCATATCCGGATCTAAACAAAAGCCAGGTTATGTAACGTTTTTGCTTTTGTTTACATAACAAAGAAAAACATTTGACAATAAACATACTGTTTATGCCATATTTCTGATTGATATAGGAACAAAGCCTGTCTATCTTTTACTATTACTTCTGTTTATGGCGGTTTTTGACGGAGGTGAATATTTTAACAGCATACCCACCGCCAACGCCGCCCGTATCTTTAAAGGCACGTGAGGCCTTAGTTGTCGAAAATATTCATATTTGTTCCAATCACCGTAAACAGAAAAACATTAAAATGCATACAGTTACGTTCATATATATCATGACCATCGCGTAAACAGCATGTTATCATAAAGACCTACTATATTTTAACAAAGCAAGAGCCTGATTGTGTTACAGAAAACAGCACAATGCTACTGGCTAATCACACACAAATGGCATAAACGCTCTTTATTAGTTCCATATCAGGAATTCACCAACAAAGAACGCTCTTTATGTTTACCATCATAATATAAACAAACACCAGAAAAGTAACTTTTTATGCTTGTGTTTACATAACAATGGTCAAACATATGAGAATAACATACTGTTTATGCGATATTTCTTATTTGTATACGGACAAAGTCTGTCTACATTTTGATATTCTTTGTGGTGGTTTTTGATGGGTGTAAATATTTTCACAGGATACCCACCGCCAAGGCCAACCGTACCTTCAAGTATCTGAAATGATCAAATAACTAAATCTATCACCGAGATAACAAAATAATCCGCAAAGTCGAAAAGGGGCATAACTCCATCAGAAATTGTTCTATCGGACCCAAATTCGAACCTGACTTGTATGTGCATGTGTATAATCCACAACCGAAATATGAAAGTTATATGAGAACAAAAACTCAAAGTTTGCAGGCACGTGATTAATCCACAACCTAAATATGAAAGCTATATGATAACAACCCAATACAATAATCCACAAATTCCAAGTAAAAAACGCATAACTCCGTCAGAAATGGTCGGACTGGAGCCGAATGCGAACTTGACCGGGACTTTCTCATGCGAAGACCATATACCAATGTTCATATGCTATCAAATATGATACATCATGTCATCGTCCGGACAACAAACGTTCCGGGCGGACATCTCTAACTTGTTTGGTTTTTTTTTAGGCGGACAATAAAGTTTGCAACAAGAAACTTTCCAGGCGACGTGCAGCTTCACGGTAGAGTTACTTCGCTTGGGCTTTGTAGTGCAGGGTACTTACGATTTGAGGATTCAATCTTCCACCAGAATCATTTACTAATCACCGGACATGACACAGTATCGATGTATAAACGGTTGCTAATCACGTCGGTGAAGCTTACAAACCGTACCACGGTGATATTTCATGCAGCCTGTTATCCGGGAAAGCAGCACATTATCTGCTTATAAAATAAATTTGTTTTAGGTAGATAATCTGCTTAGCATCACCTAATTTTGAGTCGTTAATGTGCTGCCAATGAGAGCATGTTAGTCACATTATCGACTCATAATGAGGCGATTCTAAGCAGATTATGTGCGGACAATGCGACCATTAAGCTAACCCATGCACAACAATTGTCCACGTGTACGCTCATTGTCCTCATTAACATGTGTTTCACTGTAGGCCGCGCCATAAAACGAAGTAACGACTAAGATTCCATTATCTGCTTACATCAGAATGAAATAATCACATTATGTGCCTTTTTGATATTATTAGCACGCCCGCGTGTATACTGTTGGCCAAATATTAGAAAGACGTGGGCCGATGGGCGTTTTATAAATAGAACATTGTTTTTTCTGGTTTATCTAAAAGTCGAACTACGCGACCAGGAGGCCGAGTCCGGTAAAAGGTGTACTTGGGAATTTCAATTTCGTTTATTGTCCTTTACATTATTATGTCAATAATGTTGATTTTTGGTTTTTGACAAGCTATGTCAATTACAAATAAAAGAAATTTAAAAGATAATTTGTAAGTCTTATATTTCAACTTTTATAGATATGTTTCGTTCTGCAGCCCACTGATAGTTGTGGTTCAAGACGGCCGAGTCGGCCGCCGTTTCGTTAATTAGGTGCTGGTTGTTATTGTTATTTTAACGGAATTCTGAGTTGGTCATTCGCGAAACCAATATATTTTATATTCTGTAATTAAAATCATGGGTATATAATATATTATCTTGTTTGTGGATATTGTAGGAAGGCTAATCTGGCCGTGTCAAATTGAGCTACCGTAATGCCCTAAGTAATCGACTCCATAACCACAGCAGAATTATGGGTAACTTTTCGGGATTTAGTCGGAAATATGGCTTGTTGCCATTCATCGGAAAGCTCTTCCGACTAAATCCTGAAAAGTTACCCATAACGCTGCCGTGGTTAAGAAGTCGATTACTTGGGATTACTGGGATTTCTCGCAGGACAACACATTTGGGGTTTTCGTGGGGTGTGTATCCGCTGGATGTCTTATAGTTGCAGTATGTAACCATTATGAGCGCGTTAATTGCTTTCGATGTTTAGGTATGAACAATGGCTGGACCATGCACTCTTGGTCGGAACACAATACCTCCGATTTTTTATCCGCATTTAGAAGCTTTCTGGTGTGGTGAATGAGAAACCTGCAGTAATAAGCCGTTGTTTTTTGTAATAATTCGAAGGATTAGTTGTTTTAATGGAATTCTGAGGCGGTGAATTCATGTAACCAATATATTTTATATTATAATTTATATTTATGGCTAATAATATGATCTTGAGGCCGTTACCATTTCTGATTATGGTGTTCTTGTAGGTCCATTGTGTGACATTTAACGCGAGCATATGTTGTTTCATAAGCTTTGGTGGTATTCCCGCTTCAGAATTAGGGTCGATTTCTAAGAATTGACCTACATTACATGTAATTATCACATCGCTAACGACGCCGTGGGCTGAACTTACATGTAGGTCTCCTCTTGTTTAACGATATTATCAGAGCTGCTGAAAGTGACAATAAAGAATAAACCCCAACTAACTCACTCGCTCACGGTCGTCTGAATTGTAGAATAACGAATTGTGTTTATTCTATATGTAAAAGTGGTAAAAATGTATGTGTATACCTAAATATAACAGTTATATACATTTGTCTGGTACTTGGTGGTAAACTATATATAGCTATATATATAAATATATATATATATATATATATATATATATATATATATTATATATATTATATATATATATATTATATATATATATATAAATTATTACCGACAAGGTTCAAAGATTAACTCGGGGTAAATCATGTCACGAATCTCTACTCTGGCCATCGTCCGTAGAGATATCCACCAGTACAAAACCTGGGAACTTTTGTTATGTTCTGACCAGTTTTGTCAGGGAACTCTATAACATTGAACAAACAAGGCTAAGAATATATTTCGATGTTAATACTTGTTCCTCGATGATCTATTTCACATTCGGGGGTGATCGCAGCTCTAGATTGCATGTTTTTTCTGTGATGTTTGTGATACTATATCGCAATAAACATTAATTTAATTACCCAGGAAATATTCTATCACTGTAAGCGACGCAAAGCTAAATCGCTCACAAAGTCACCTAAATCATGCAATTTCGAGTTGGGACCTTCACCTGCAGTGAAGTACATTATTAAGCATCAGGTATAACTAAGAAAGATATTCCCCGCGTTATATTTCTACATTACACGGTCCCCTGTTAAAACCAAAAAAAACCCACATGTTTGTACAGGTGGAATATGATCTCTACGGGCGTTAGACAAAGTAGAGATTCATGGCATGGTCTAAACTCGGGGGTTAGTACTTCATTAACTTACACTGAAAATTTTCGTTACTAAAATTTACTCAACACCAGTGTAAGTACGCAAACAACGAACGTTGACTAAAGTACTGAATGCATGTCAAGGTAAATATTGTTATTTCAGAAAATTATCTTATATATGCGGGGCTTATTGCTAAATTTCTGGAATCTCCAGTCGTGGTAGGGACAAGAGAATATGCAGAAAGTGTGGATTGGAAACGGAAACCGATGAACAATTTATTTTGAAGTGTCCTATTTACAAAAGCATTCGTCTCCGCTTCTTTGACGAAATACATAAAGTAAATCACAAGTTTACTAATATGACTGATGCACAAAAATTCATTTTCATACTGCGAAATGATAACGTGCAATATCATCTGTAACATGGTCCGTCTCTTTTTCCACAAAAATGTGAAACACCAGATTTTCAACAACAAACATGATACTTTTTCATTTTAATTATGATTACATTTGTGTATAATTATTGTATCATATATATATTTATTGTTATTTATGTTGCGACATCGGTCCCGTGTGGGTGTAATTGTCAATAAACTTATCTTATCTTATCTTATCTTATCTTATGAACGATATATTAGTAGGGACATGAACGATCTACTGCTGAACCGATACAATTTGAACACTTTTATTTTGGTTGTGATCAGTTGGTATGTTCGTGGCCTGTGGTAGAAAACTGTGCACATGTGATGTCTATGTTCTTGCAATTATATAGGCAACCATGGCCATAATTTTGTCACATAAGCACCACAATGGGGTGGTATAAGTATAGACAGTGGCCGTTTAATATATCAAACCTTCAACTCATGTGCGTGTTGAGACCGATTGACATTCTTTGAGAACGCCTTCAGAAGGCACGTGAAACGACAGAAACATCATACACGGATTGATAACAACAGGTAACAAAGCTGCAAACATCAGAGCAGCAACAGATTTAATCCAATAGATTTAGATTTAATTTAATAGAAATTTAATCTGAAACACCGTGATGAGGCATGACTAGCTGACTGCGCCGGATCAACTTAACCACCCAACTTGGAAGAAATGTATGACCGAAAATGAACCATGAGCTAAGCCGTGCACGCAGATTGATGCATCGTGCGATGCGGTCGTCCTATAGTTCCACCAGGGCACATCACGTGATTGGTTCTATATAGCCTGTATGTCCATCGACCTATCTTATCCTTTATTCAAATTACGTAAACATCAATTAGAGTTTAAATGACCCATGTTCGTTTAAATAATACCTATCCGAACTGACACCGCAAACCACCAGTTCGTTTTTTTTATACCAGAATATAATTATATCCGAGTCATGAGCACATTAAATATACGGGCGGACTTCGTGGTGGGTATAGCTGTTAAAATAGTCACATCCGCTAAAACCGCCATAAACAGAAAGAATATTATATAATAGACAGATGATGTTCTTATACCAATCATAAATATCGCGTCCATTGCATGTTATTGTCACGTTTGTACGCTTTGTTTTGTAAACAAACATAAAAAACGTTACTGAACCACTTTTTTATAGACAAACACTCGGAACTATCGTATCGTCCAATGAAAATATTCCGTTGCGCCGTGGAATTCGAAGGCGAAGATAAAATTATTGGTGACATCAACAATCGCATTCAAATCACAAAGTTTTATTATAATCGACCAATTCTACCCGCTGTCCGTTCAAAATCCGGCTAAGCCACGTTAATTCATGATTGGCAAATGATCAGACAGAGAACGTGTACATAATTGTTCTTGCAAAGAGATGAATATTTTTCAATCCAGTTAGTATTTTCTCCTAGCCTATATATGGTAATTACATACCAAATGGGGAATTTACTGTGATAGTATTGTGAGTTGTAAGTTGTAGACGCACCAAATTAGGGGTTTTACAACCGACGTATAATGCGCGCGAATCTAAATAAGGAAATGACTCAATATCGTGACTCTGCTTATAAACAAATCACTGCACTTTTTGCGAGAAACTAAACAACACTCGATCTGCATTTTCTCTGCTACATAGCGAGTTTTGTGAATAATAGGGCATTCAGATCATAGTTATGCTATACTCTTCGTATTTTCTTGAGGAAATTATCATAATTAGATAAATGTTATTTCTAAATTATAACGAAGGCCGCCCGTCCCTTTAAGGAATGCCAAATATGGACTTCCAAACGATTAACCCTTTACCCAACAGAAGGGCCTGTGCCAATGCATTCTCTTATATATGCGAGTCGACCATAGGTCGCCTCGCATATATAAGAGAATGCATTGGCTTAACACATTAAAAATTATAAAATTGTTAAAGAATGTAAGAAAAAATGGTAAAAAGTGTTAAAAAAAGATTTTTTTTTAGGCCAATGCATTCTCTTATATATGCGAGGCGACCTATGGTCGACTCGCATATATAAGAGAATGCATTGGCTCAGGGCATAACTGTAACTATCACAATGTGGTCAAGGAGCCGGTTCCAATGATATCCATATTTGTATGGTTTTATTGTGACAGACCCAAGATAATTTAGGCTGTTGCAGCTTTATTTGGCCGGTTTGTTGGGTAAAGGGTTAAGCTTCAAGGCGTTACAGCCTATCAATAAAGAGCGTCCATGCTTTCGTCATACAAAAAGAGACAGATAATAAAGAGCTTTCTCATTCATGAGCTTTTGTGATATATATAGTTTTTGATGAGTTATATATTGATAAGTATGTGGAATTTCGCGATGCTTGTGATACGATTGGTGGTGATTGCAACTGTTTATCGATATTCTTTTGCCAGGTAAGCTGATATATTTGTTTAAGATTATTTTTACTAATTTGGTGTCAACTCAGACCGTGGATATTGAATCCTATGTCAAAAGTATATTTATTTTTTAATTTGTTAACTGTTAACAAGAGGTTGCACCGACGGTGCTGGCATACGCCCACGGTGGAAAAATCGAACCGACAAAGTATGTTTGAGAATATCTGCTAGGACGGTGAAAAACCATTTTCATATACACAAAGATAAATAACTCTAGAAGGAAAAACACGAACAAAATGATTGATTGCCATCATAGTATTGGACAGCCATAACAAATTTCATTTATATCTGTCAACCGGTGGTGGAGATCCGGACAAAAAATCAACAATTCCAAATAAACAAAGATGAATAAATCTAGAGCGGAAACCGCCAAAAAACGATTGAACACTTAAATGATTGCCCTCATATACAGTAGTGGACATCCATACCAAATTTCATTGAGATTCGTTAACCGGTGGTGGAGATATGTGATCATAGACAAAAAAAACAACATTTCCAGATAAACAAAGATGAATAACTATAGAACGGAAAACCCTGGAAAAAATATTGAACAGCCAGTTGAATGCCCACATAGTAGTGAACATCCACATCGTATTTCATTCAGACCGACAACCGGTGTATGAGATATCTCCCCGGACGGACATAAAAACGGAGGGATATACATGTAGTTCGGCTAGACGTCCCGACGGATGCTCGATGTCAATCCAGTATACACCCCATTCTCTTCGAAAGTTGGGGGGGGGGTAATAAATTGCTGTCACGATCTGTTGGAGTGTAGAGTCCATGTGTGCTTATACCCTGTACGTATCGACCTATTTTCGCAGAATGTAACAAAAAGACGGGAAATTATAGGTTAAATGTGAGTCACTTCAACAGAATATAACACAATAACAGGAAACGGACGCTCATTTATAGGTCATCCTCAGGGGGCAATCTCCATATAAAATTACTCGGGACGCAACAAGTAAATTCGGGTGGACAAAACAGAAAGAGTGGCATAAAAATGAGGCATGCCTTTAGAGAGGAAAATTGAAAACTGTTAAGCACCTCTGTGTATTCGAAGTGTGAATAGAGAGTGTCATGTACATGTATTTAAAATCCGTCGAACAAATGAAAACTATTAATATGTGAGAATGTCACCATATAATTACACCCACTTCATTCTCTATAGTAAATTCCCGTTGAGTTTATCAAAGCTAATGTAATTATATCGGATAATTACATTAGGTCGAGATTTTATCAGTGCAGCGAAAACGACCCAAAAGTATTGGCGCCCAATGATATATGTAGTCCGTTGCATGGTAACCACCGACGCTACTTTCTTCGCTAACGGCAGTACACAATTTTTTTTCACGAAAGCCGATTAAAGAACAGTAAATCAACATCCAACTTAATACAATTCCCCAATGAATTAAACATTTCCAAGCTGTATTTGCAACTTTTTATATCGAAATGCATGACTAAAATTACACAACTTTTTTGTTTTCGTTTCATTTATTTACATTTTCCCCACCAG
Source organism: Siphonodentalium dalli (assembly GCA_032622095.1). NCBI lineage: Eukaryota > Metazoa > Mollusca > Scaphopoda > Gadilida > Siphonodentaliidae > Siphonodentalium > Siphonodentalium dalli. The sequence goes on along the minus strand of CP136062.1, from coordinate 111,510,506 downwards.
GCACCATTAGGCATTTCGTAAAACCACAGCTAGGAGCTTGGAACTTGATCAATAATTGCCTTAATTAGCTATTTTTTGGCCATAACGCTGGGCCAAATTAGCCTAATTAAGGCAGTTATTGATCAAGTTACAAGCTCCTGTCATAAGACCATCTCTAAGTGGTACCATACCGTATATACATTATATGATGGTAATAAATTATGTCATTTCTGGGCACTACAATTTATATTATAGGAGGAAATTTAGTTACTGTTTACAAACTTCCCCAAACATTGTATCCAGTCCCCGTGAGAAAACTTCAACATATTTTCCCCTTCGTATCATTGTAATGATATGTTACAAACCGTTACGTGATTTCTGAGATTCCACAGAGACTGCCCCTACAAACTAAAACATACAAAGTCCCCGTAAAAAAGGCAACATGTTTCTTCACCTCCTTTCATTGCAGCGATATGTTGCAAAGTGTTACGAAGCATTACCGGTACGTGTTACAAATGATATTAAGTCCCCATAAGAAAACCGCAGCATAATTGTTAAACTCATCTCAATGCAGCGTTATGAAGCATTATACGTGATTTCTGAGATCCACAGAGACCGCACATAGACAGGTGTTACGAATCTCTCTCTCGCACCCGGAATCCCAAGCCGGTTACCCATCCAAGGACTAACCGAGCTCGATGTTGCTTAACTTCGGTTATCACACAAAGCGTCCAACGACCGTGACCAAGAGATCTAGCTAGACCTCTCGATCAGAGAAGTCATCGGCCTTCTATATTTACAACACGACCGCTACACATTATTTCTGAGATCCACAGAGACCGCTCGTTGATTGGTGTTACAAATTAAACAAGAAAACTAAGATGCATGCATCAGGTCACCCATGAACTATTTAGCATAGAATGATTCAGTTCGTTGCAGTTTCACAACGTTACAACTGACATACGATTACACAAGACGAACCTTGGATGTGGAACTATGTAAGAGTGAATATTAATGTTCTAAATCCCATGTTTCACCTTTAGTGGTAATGGGGTCGTACTTTATTAACACGCAAGTAGTGTAATTAAGTACGGGTAATTAAAAGTAACAAATCGTTTAGTTTCTATCGTATCGGCTGAAAGGGGTGAGCAGATTGCTGGTGATGAATGTTCTCCTTAGCTGCCAATATAATGTGCATATTTGTCCCGTTATGTTTATACACTGTAGCATTGGGGGCCAGAGTGTGTTGACATGTCAATTGTTTGGTTCATTAATAACAGATCAGCAGGGATTTGTCGTGATAACGTATACGTGGAAATATGCTACCTAAACGGTTAAATTAACGGTTGATCTATTACACCACCGTGTATAGTCGGTTTAAATAGGTATATTATATAGGGACGTGTGCTCAATTTTGGTGTGGACCGATGATCGAAAACAAAAATCAGAGGTAAATGTCGGCGGGCGGGAGGGCCATTTTTTTCAACAATTTTTAAAGAAATTGAGCAGTTGCAGCAGCAGCAGCAAAACAAGGGTGTACAATTGGCAAATGATGAGGGGCGGTGTGACGTGTAACTAGGATTGAAATTAGATATGCAATTTGGAGATTATTGGATGAGGGATGTTATATTAATTATATTAAAGGGACGAGAGGGGCCCGTATCGTTGAATTCTTGGCATATAATATGAATGTTGTGGTATATATGGACCCTCCCGCATTGGGACATGACACAGGTACAGTTGACTTAAGTGATGTTCTGTGTGGGCTCCAATTTGGAGTGGGGGGGGGCATGTCTCTATTCCGAAGGTTCACTATCCCGAAGGTCCACTATTCCGAAATTTCTCTGAATGTTCGCTATTCCGAAGGTTCACCAATCCGAAGGTTCGTTATTCCGAAGGTTCTGTGTTCGGAAGGTTTTTTTAAATTAAGGTTAATTCTATATTCTAAAGTATTGAGAGGGTTCATTATCACGAAGATTCTTTTTATGAAGGAAATAACTTAAAACATTAAATGTGATTTTGTTTTGTTTTCGCGGGTTTTCTTGAGTTTAATGTCATTACGTATGACCTTATTTCTCATTACATATTCACGCCAAGCAGCCCACACAATTGCTATGTTTCCATACGATTTAATGTGATTACGTGTGACCTAATATCTCAATAATCTGAGGCAACAGTTGGGGCTATATAACGCTCAATGAATACTGGAGGCTATAACAAACTGCGCAGCAGAATATCGCTGAATGGACGAGTATGAGCCTAACTGCAATTGTGACTTTGTTTAAAAGCCCACTTAATTTTCGAGCCATTCATTTTTTTATAGTATATACGGTTTTAATAACAATTTATGCAGGGGGGGGGGGCGGGAAAAACTGCAGACACAGGGTGGAAAAACTGTTTTCTTCGATTTGGGCCCAATAAAAAGCAAAAACTGCAGTTTTTTCCACTGACCATTTGACCCCCCCCCCCCCCCCCCCCCCCCCACCCAGAAAAATCAAATCTACCCCAGCCAGACAACAACTCGGTTTGACCGGAAACAGAAAAAAACACCGTAGTGTATATCATAAATTGTTACAATTCATGAGAAGGTGCTTGGTAACTTAGTTTAGATTATTATGACTAAAATGGTCATTGTCTAGTAGAACGCAGATTTGTACCTCGTGATGTCATGACATGTACAAACATGTATATTGGAGATCGCAACGCTTTGTATGCACTTTAAAAATAATGACAACTAGTCATTACCTCGAATTTGAAAAAGATGCAAATGAGATGAGTGAGATACCAGCATATAACTGTTTTCTGATACCATTGGAGGAGAATTTTTTTAATACATGGGATAGTTCTGCAGTAAACATTTGCCAGATAAGCGATCGCAGGGTAGAATTATGCAATCGACTGGTAGACACTGAAATAGTCGGCATTATTAAGCGGGTTAATGGGGTCAATATCACATGTAAACCAAGACAGTGGTTATCCAAAATTGTTTTATGTGGATTATACTACTCATGTATATATGATTTGGATATTAAGGTTAATCCATATAGTCCAGGAGATATTGGTCGACCTCTGCACCCCCCCCCCCCAGGACTCAACTTCACCCCACTAATTTTCTTTCTTAATGTCTCCTCTAAATGTTTTCACTTGTTAACAAGAAAAAAATGGCGTCCATCATGGCGGCCATTTGTTTTAAATGCACCAGGTCTATTAGATCGCCATTATAGTAAAGATGATATCACATGCGGTCTTGTTTTCCGCTCGATTCGTTATGCTAATATACAACCCTTACAAATTAGTAAACAATCCAACACCAGAATCCAATATGGCGGCCAAGATGGCCGCCGAAATGTGAACATATGCTATTTTTCTGACATGTTACCACATTTCGTTTGTCTCTGTGGGAAAATGTTGGCATCTTTGCGTCATGTTATACATTTATCATATAGAGAAGTCATTGGCGACCACATGGGGACCATAATATTCATTCATTGCGAGATATTTTTGTCCGATATCATGTTTTCCCAAATGCCGGTATAATAGGTCAAGGCCGAATCTACGTTAATAACGCGATGTAATGTTTCGAATCAATGAATGTTATTGCTATTATAACAAGACACATGCATATATATGTGCAGGAGATACTCGAGCTAGGATTCCTCTTATACCTATATTCCCAAATCCAAGATGGCGGCCAAAATGGCCACGAGAAATAGAAAAATCGCCGAAAATCGCTGATTTTAACATCAGTGAGCATTATTGTCATGACAACTCCACACCTGCTTACTATTGTAAGTTGTGAACATTTAGGCGAAGAACTTTCCTTGTACCATATCCAAATAAAAGTCCCCCAAATCTAAAATGGCGCCCACAATGGCGGACAGATTTTGAAAAATCACCGAAATTCCCTCATATTCACATCATTGGGCATTATTGTCGAGAGAACTCCACCTATGCTCACAGTTGAGTTGGAAATACTGAGGTTGGGTAATTACATTACATCTCATGCAAGAAATTGTTTTCCAAATCGAAGATGGCGGCCAAAATGGCGACCGAAATTTGAAAACAAGTCTACATTCCTTTACTATCTTACGATGGGCGTTATTGTTTCGCGATTTCTATCCACCATTACATTTTGATATGGAATAGTGACATGAAGTGTTCATTAGGGTTTGGCAATTGATACTCACAGCCAAGATCGCCGCTAAATTGGCGGCTAGAAATTGAAAAGAAATCGATATTTTCACATATTATTTAAACTTTTTGTCATAATATCGGTATGTATGGACGAAACTGTACATAAACCATCTACTAGTTCAACTTAAAGGTGTCAAAACGCATAACATAGCTCGTATCCTTCTGGAAAGATGAAAAACCACAATTAATATCGCGATGTGTCATTTCGAAATCCATTCTCCCCTTAGCGCCGATAATGGCCGTAAGCGTAGGTGCGCCAATAGTTATAACAGAACAATTACCTGATAACAGATTCTGATTTGCCACGTCACGTCCATAATTATCTGGACCAGCTTCCTTTGCTTTGTCTGATAAATCTAGGTCGCTCACACCGACAAAGTATTCACCACTTCCTGGGAGTAGGGTCCCTCTAATCATAACGTTTCAAACAATTCATTTTCCGGTGTCTAACTTACGATTTTAAATATTTGCTAAATATGATATTTGTGCGTCATCTTGAACTAGGAAGGCATATGACCTATGAGTATACAAGCTTACAGAAGGTCATCTCTATGTATGTGTCTCATACCCCATGGGGATAACGGCATGTACACCTGGCGAACCAGTTAGCTAGTCACTTCTCAGTAGATGGTTCGTCAACTCACAAACTCAGCGAACGCATTGGCATATGTGGACAACTTCGACAGTGTTTCGAAAGTTGCTAGCTGTCTCATTCCCTTGGACAGGTGTCTATCTGCTAAGGAGAAGACCATAGTGTACAGACTACCCACACTTCTTGACCATGATCCGAAGCAAACTGCGTGACGCCCCGCAGTTGTCTCGTCGAATATCTCCCAGCAGAGAAGAACAATGCTCGCAGTGCTAGTTTGTGGACATGCGCCATGGTAGTGGGAATGAAATGGCCACGGTAAACACCACCCCTACACCTGGTGCATGTCATGCGTGTCGGTTTTTTTTTTGGTGTGGTAAGATCACATCAGTTTCGAAGCCTTTCTGATTCAACTACGTACATTTTTGTCTGGATAATACTATGCTAGCCTCCCTCAAAACAGTCGGATGGACTAAAGGATAATGTCTTTATAGCATGAATGTATGCGTTTTTGTTATCCTCTCTCAGGGTTAGTGTCAGTATGTGGGCGGTATTATTTAAGGAAATGTCAGGAACTGTGGTGCATTTATTTCACTATGTATTTAAAGAACAATTTACAGTCTCGATGGCAATGGCTGTGGACGTTGGGAACGCGACCTTTATGATCATATAGCTTTATATATATAACTTTAGAATATAGTAGTTAATGTCTCATGCAGGAAAATGGTCGCAATGGTGATGTTACCAACAAATCACTTGGTGTACCAACGTTTGTTGAACTGAATGCAAGAGCTCATCAACGTAACATTCCTCTGGATGTTCTTCGCGTTGAACATTTCACCCTTTTGTTGATGGCATTTGTACTTTCTTGAACCACACCACCCAGCGTGAGTATGACATATCAACCAACTATCAAAGGTATCGCCTTTAAGACTACAGCCCAGTCTTGGTGGGGCTTACACAGCAGTGGCCAATGGCACACGCCTGGTCCAGTTGTTTAAGAACGGCTTCCAAACGGATGGGAACATACAATTTTAGCATACAAGGAAAGCAAATCCACACATGAGATCCTGTCTGAATCGAAAACATAACAAAATAAGGGGCGGTGCAGTCATGGTCCAATTTCATTTCCACTATCATGACACATACCCACAAACTAGCACCGTGTGTATTGTTATCATCTGCTTGGAGCTGTTCGGTGATACGATTGCTGGACGCCAACAAGCTTGTTCTTATGATCATGTTCAAGGAGTTTGGGTATATTATGCATTATGGTCTTCTACGCCTTAGCAGAAATGCATCCGTCAAATGTCGGGCTTTCAACATTCGAAGCCATATACAGAAGTTGTCCGGGTACGTCAGTGCATTAGATGAGTATGTGAATTGATGAACCATATATTGAGAAGTGGCTATTTGGGGAGATCACCCGGTGTACACGTTGTTATCCCCATTAGGACACCAAAGCTGACAATACGCAGATAGATAGGTCCTTCTGAAAGCTAGTATACGCATCGACCGAATACCTTTCTAGTGTATCGCATAAGATTTCGCCTATACCCCATATGCAGCAACTGAGTTATACCATAAGATATACCACGAATGAAGCTCGCTAAGATTTCCAAGCTTTCGAAACAAACACGTGAGCTGGACACCGGCATATGTATTGTTTGAAACATTCCGATTAGTGGGACACTTCTACAAAGAAGTGTAGAAAACTGTTGTTGTGAGCGAGATAGATTAATCTGACGAAGAGACGGAAACGGGTCTAGATAATGCTGAATGTGGCAATTCAGAATAAGCTCAGGTACTGTTGTTTTGATTTTTGGAAGTCATAATATGACTATTCGGCGCACCTATATACGGTTACGGCCAGTATGAGCCCTTAGTGGAGAATGGATATTGAAATGCCACATCGCGATTGTGGGTTTTCATCCTTCCAAAAGGCTACGACTTACGTTGGAACTAATAGATGGCTTATATCATGTACCGTTTCGTCTATACAAATCGATATTATGACAACAAGTTGAAATTAGTATGTGATAATATCGGCTTCTTTTCAATTTCTGGCCGCCAGTTTGGCCGCTATATTGACTGTGAGTATCACTTGCCAACCCCTAATGAACAATTCATACATATCAACATGTAATGGTGGGTAGAAATCGCGAAACAATAACGCCCATCCTAAGAAAGTAAAGGAATGTAGGCGTGTTTTCAAATTTCGGTCGCCATTTTGGCCACCATCTTCGATTTGGAAAACAATTTCTTGCATGAGATGTAAGGTAATTACTTCACCTCAGTATTTCCAACTCAACTGTAAGCATGGATGGAGTTGTCTCGACAATAATACCCAATGATGTAAATATGAGGGAATTTCGGTGATTTTTCAAAATTTGTCCGCCATTGTGGGCGCCATTTTAGATTTGGGGGACTTTTATTTGGATATGGTACAAGGAAAGTTCTTCGCCTAAATGTTCACAACTTACAATAGTAAGCAGGTGTGGATTTGTCATGACAATAATGCTCACTGATGTTAAAATCAGCGATTTCCGGCGATTTTTCTATTTCTGGTGGCCATTTTGGCCGCCATCTTGGATTTGGGTAAATATTCCTCAACTCAGGTATAAGAGAAATCCTAGCTCGAGTATCTCCTGCACATATATATGCATGGGTGTTGTTATAATAGCAATAACATTCATTGATTCGAAACATTACATCGCGTTATTAACGTAGATTCGGCCTTGACCTATTATACCGGCATTTTGGGAAAACGTGATATCGGACAAAAATATCCCGCAATGAATGTATATTATGATCCCCATGTATTCCCCAATGACTTCTCTATACGATAAATATATAATATGACGCAAAGATGCCAACATTTTCCCACAGAGACAAACGAAAGGTGGTAACATGTCAGAAAAATAGCATATTTTCACATTTCGGCGGCCATCTTGGCCGCCATATTGGATACTGATGTCGGGTTTTTGGCTAATTTGTAAGGGTTGTATATTAGCATAACGAATCGAGCGGAAAACAAGACCGCATGTGCTATCATCTTTACTATAATGGCGATCAAAGAGACCTAGTTCATATATAAAAAATGGCCGCCATGATGGACGCCATCTTGTCTGGAGTCTCTGCGGCCACTTTTTTTTCTTGTTAACAAGTGAAAAAAATTAGAGGAGACATTAAGAAAGAAAATTAGTGGGGTGAAGTTGAGTCCTGGGGGGGGGGGGGTGCAGAGGTCGACCAATATCTCCTGGACTAATATTCTATAAAATGAGAGAAAATTGAAGTTGTGAGTCTGAAAATACATATTTGGAAAAAATATTACATCCAAATTTTTTTCCGACAACCGTAAAACGGACGGATTTCGACGAAATTTGATACCTAGGGGTACTTTTCTCCCTGTGGGGGTGTTTTGGACGGGTCAAATCATGACCCTGACCTGACCTTAACTTTCGAAATAGTCAATTTATATATTTTGAGACTTCGTATATGTGTGTGTGTGTGTGTGTACTTCATAGAATCCAAATCGACTGGTCCGATCGAGCTCAAACTTCGTATATAAGGGTAAAAAAAACGGGGGTCGTCCGCGTAGCATTTTGGAGACGCTCAGAGCACTATTTCTCCACTCCCAATCATTTTATTGATCCGTAAACACGGAAGGGGTTAATCCAAGAAGAGTAACTCTACATCTGTATATATATATTTTTATAGCACAAATATGCCTTAAAGCGCCAAATAATTCACCACCTGCGTGTATTCAAGAATATGAATCACACCAAAATTAAGCGAATTGTATATGGAATGTGTATGTATAAGCTGCCATGTGTATATCATTCCCAGAATCCTACCATATCATGACATTCTATTAGTTAATATAAAACACCGTCAACTGTTGGGGGAATCGCGATATAGGCAATCGAGCAAAGAGAGTTTAATGTCATCATACGCTATTTCGCTATTGCGAAATGGATGATCGTTATATGTAGCATAATTAAACGACATATTTAATTATGTTTGTGTGTGAATAACGATGGTGAAGACTTCCAATAACATATTAAATGGTCAAATACGTGCTTTCATATCCGTATACTCAAAATAATATATATTTTACAAGCTCGACATGCCATGTTTGTGTATATGGTACACTACCGTTCCAACACATCTTGCTGATACTTCCGTTCCAACACATCTTGCTATTTATCATTTTGCTGGTGAGAAAGTTTATGTTCACTTTGGTGCTATTTATATGCACAGAAAAAGGTACCATTACTCGGGAAAGCAACCTACTGAAATGCATATAGATGTACGCGAATCATGTTGCGTTCTCACACAATGCAGTTATCCCAAATCCGCGCTCTTTAAAATAGAATTGGCTGCATGGCTGGCCTACTTCTGATGGCACAGTATGTTACGCACCTGTCCGACTAAGTCACTTTGAACCCAAAATGTATACAAAATTCGCACAAGCTCTTCACATTGAAACGGGTACCCACAAGTGATATATATGTGTGTGTTATTTATAGACTCGGACCGATTGAGCTCAAACTTGGTGTCTACGGGAAGTGTCATGGACGGGTTAAAAACTTGGTATCTACGGGAAGTGTCATGGACGGGTTAAATTGTGACCCCGACCTGACCTTGACCTTGAAAATGATCAATTCAAGGTCAAATCGGGTAAAATTGAAAAACAAAAAATTAAATTAAAAAATTAAAAAGGCACAATTAACTCATTGAAAAACAAAACATTTAAATTAAAAAATTAATTAACAAATTGAAAAATTGTCATAAATTAATTTTAAAAATTAATTTAAAAATTTAAAATTGTCATGTTTCTGACGATTGCAAATGCAGCACAAGTGTCTCGGAACCTGTTGCAATTGCTTTTTCGAACAAAGCCATGGGACGAATGCCGCCAGTGGCGGGCTAACCTGCTAGTATTCTATAAAATGAGAGAAAATTGAAGTTGTGAGTCTGAAAATACATATTTGGAAAAAATATTACATCCAAATTTTTTTCCGACAACCGTAAAACGGACGGATTTCGACGAAATGTGATACCTAGGGGTACTTTTCTCCGGGTGGGGGTGTTTTGGACGGGTCAAATCATGACCCTGACCTGACCTTAACTTTCGAAATAGTCAATTGAAGGTCAAATCGCGCCTTTCACCGGAAATCAGATGGGAAACAGCCTGGGCGAAGTCGGGCCCATCAGCTTGTGTCATAAAGAAGACAGCTTGAAGAAAGTAATGTATGACACGAGAAACGGGAAAACTTGAAATATGGAAGTATGCAAATTTCCCACATAAAATTTGAAAGCTAGTTTATAGAATAATTGTATTATAATTTATATTTATGGCTAATAATATGATATTGGTGGCGTTGCCATTTCTTACTATGGTTTTCTTGTTGATAATCTCATGTTGGTATCCTGCTTCTCTATAGGAATCAGATTGCGTTTCTAGAGTCGGGGAGCGAGTACACCGTGGAATGCTAAAGGTGAAGGTAACTGAAGAATGACCTTCACCTGATACATGCGACACGTTACTAAAGGATGACATCCCGTTTATTTGATTTGTACATAATATCTAAACAAGAAAAGATAAATCTTTCAACTCCGATGGAATAATTCCAACATTAAGAGAATTCAATTTTTTATGTAAGACTGGAATTACATGTCCGCAAGACCTGTGGCATTTACGACACAAAGCTGAATCCCTAGCAATTTCCAAATTATCCAAAACATCATCGCAATGTGCCGTGGAACCGTTGACACTTGATTAGAGAACAAGAATTTGCAACACATACCATATTCAAAATCAGCACACTCTCGTATTGCACACTCATATTCAACATTGTGATTAACATCAGACACATAATCTAAATTTAATAGATCTACCCATGTGTCAACTTCATAAACAAAAGACACTGGAGGTGTGAAACTGTCCGATACAGAGTAAACAAATGAAACAGGTGAATGAAATTCATGTAAATTGTCTAGGTCAATACACAATGATATGGAAGTGTGATCAATTGGAACGCAATTGACTGGCAATATCTGATTACTACATTCAATATCAAACTGTACTGGATTCACCTTTGTTGTTTTTTTCCTTTGATTGATTTTACTACATGTACCATAACAATGATCTTTATTAATCCGGAGTAAATCTGCTCGATTTCTGGCAGCAACCACATGATCGTCATACACTTCACATGATGCGACAGTATATGGGATATTTGGATTACATGTATATGGCACATTTGTGTCATACATATCACCATTCAAATTTGTTGACATAAAATTTCTATCATTGTCCACCGAAGCATTTAAGACTACATTAACATTCTGTTGTAAAGCATCGTTTTTCTTACTTAAACGTTTGGAGCACTTCTTTAATGAGCTTGAAACATATTGGTGATCACTACAGCTACCGGTGGCCCATACATGTACATCACTAGTATTATTCTTAACACTATTCCGAAATTTGCTTTCAACACACACATATTGATTTGTCTGCACTTGCATACCATTATCAATATCATTTTTTATTGTCTAACATCTATATATAAGACATTCTAGACAAATTACAAATAAATATATACAAATAATATATACAGTCACGTGTGCATCATCACGCATAATATAATCATAACACATTGAATTAATTTCCGTGTTCATTTAAGATCTTTCTAAGATGTATTAATCTATAGTCATTTAATTAACTTGATTTATATATATCATATATGTGGTTATTATTAGGCGCGTATTTATATAACAGAACACTTTGCTGGGCCGTTCCGGCGCGCCAAGAGTAGAGATCGACGCTGGGCGAGCATGACCAACTCGGACAACTCTGATTCGCACTCTTCACCTGACATTGCTCAATTATCCTATCTTGACATGCTTCAACAGTTACATTTATAACGACATTTCCCTTTGTTTTTAAATCGTTATCGGTTGTGGTGCTCATTGCTGAATCAATCATAAATGGCCCACTTTCAATTCTTCCAATAGCTGCCACTGTCTGTGTTATAATAGGAGTGATCACAAAAACAAATTCCTGCATAATTATCAAACACGTGCAGAATAAGTTCATCAAAGGACTCAAAATTCAACAAAACTGCTGTACCCCCAGATGAAGTTCGTCCTAACAAATCTCGTTGATCAGATTCAAAAATTGTAAATATATTTCTTGGTCTGTCAATATAAAAGCTAACAGTGATGTCTCCAAATGTTATAATGTGAAATTCACTAAGACTTGATGCAATGATTCAAGAAACGATTGTTGCCCAAAAACGCTGTCTATATCTGCATTTACAACACCATGAAATTGGTGTGGAAAATATTGTTAAACAGGTCAAAATTTTCTGGCAAATGATAATGTCCAAGATATCCAGTGTTTGAATTTAGAATGTACCTATGTACACTTTGAACTAACTGCGAATACAAAATCGTTCCCTGTTCAAACAGTCCATCCAAATCATATGCATCAATGTTCACAAGTTGATCATTTTGGTTTTGATCGTTGATCCGGCCAGATAAAATAACAATGCTACCAAAGCAATTGCTGTACACTGAACACCATTAAAAGGTGAAAACTGTTGGCAGCCCTGGTGTAAATTTGCCCTCACAGCTCTGACCATGGTGATTGACTGATTCTGAATCAGATACACAGTAAAATGGAAGGCAAAAGAATAAAATATTATCAGTATAACAAATAGTGAATGGAGAAAAATTCGTTAAAAGAAAAAGATTTATTTGGAATTTGAATTATTTTGATTTGTAAATCTAAATCGCGAAAGAAAATTCAGAGGGTCCAGTAATTTGACTAAATTTAGCAATCGCAGAAAATGGCAATACGCCAACTACTAGAGTAACAGAACAAAGTATTATTGAAATCTGTGATTATACAAATAAACTTCGCAGGTGCGGTGGATATTTGCAGAACTGATCTTACCATCGTGTTATCAACACAAAATTGACTATTATTTATCAAATGGCATCGCCATCATTAAATAAATGAAACAAGTCAGTAAAAATTTCTCTGCCTGGACTAATAATAAAAATGGCGACGTCTTCGTGGAATTCTATCATTTCTGCGCATGCGCAAGAAACTTCCAAATAAGGAGTTGCCATATAAGGAAACTGCAATCTCAATAATTACCAAGCAATTAAAGTCTTAACGTACAAGTCAGAAATATTGTTTCATGATCGAACTGCGGACCTGATAATTATCGAAATATGTAGTCGAAATAATTCTTAATTAGTTAATCACATTTAGACATCAACACACTCTTAAAGACGCAATACGCCGCCATCTAATGTCGTTATTTAACTGTGTCGGTGTTTGTTGTTATCAATAGTTTATTGCTTCGTTTTTAGTAAGACCATTGTATCTGTTTTGCGCATGCGCAAGTCACTTTCCATATTTGGAATTTCCATATATGAGATTTGTGTTAACCTCAATACCGATCAAGCCATAACAAATAACCACGCAATTATCTTAGCATAAAAATAAGATATATTGTAATTTATGCAACTTCGACCCTGGTAACCCTGATAACTAATAAAATATACCGGCCAATTCATTTTAAGGTCGTTATTTCACTTTGCTTTAGGCATAAATACACTCTTAAACGCAGAGAAACGACCCATTGGCGTTAAATTAAATATACTCGGTATTTATTATATAACTTTTTTATTGCTCAGTATAGAGTTAGACCCTCGACACCTGTCAATATATTTGGGCTGAATTCATCTGATGCGGTATTATTCCTCGAAATAAACAACAAAGCCGTCGTTACTTCGAAATGTAGTTTGGGCTAACATTTACACAAATCCTCCATGTGTTCTCAGTCGACACACAGATCATCCCAGAAACAACTGTGAAATAAACACCCAAGGTTTGGGTGAAACAAGAAAACCAATGTCAGAAATGGTAAGGCGCTCAAGATAATATATTATATACACATGATTGTAATTATAGAATATAAAATATATTGGTTTCGCGAATGGCCAACTCAGAATTCCGTTAAAATAACAATAACAACCAGCACTTAATTATCGAACCGGCGGTCGACTCCGCCCACAACCCCCAGTGGGCTGGAGAACGAAAAAAGTCTATTAAAGTTGAAATATAAGACTTACAAATTGTCGTTTTCATTTCTTTTATTTGTAATTGACATAGCTTATCACAAACCAAAAATCAACATTATTGACATAACGTAATTAACGACAATAAACGAAATTGAAATTCTCAACTACACCTTTTACCGGACAAGGCCTCCTGCTCGCAGTTCGACTTTTAATCATCCCAAAATTTCCCATTCAATAAATAAAACACCCATGTTAATGTCAGCGCCCTAAGCTGTCTAGTATCTTTAGGACAGTATACACGCGGCGCGCGTAATAACGTCCCTGTGAGAAAACCGCAGGATATTTCTTCTACTCGTCTCAGTGTAGCGATATGTTAAAAAGTGTTACAAAGGTTTACGTGTCTGCATTATCTGGACACAAGTGTTTTAATAATCACTTTAAATTTTACCATATATTATTTTTTGAAAAATAAATCATCTTAAAATTCCTTAAAATGCCATGATGATTTAATTCTTCTGAAAACTTGTTTTTTCTGTAAAATCACAATGACACAAAATGACAAAATGACTGCGAAAAATCGAAATCGAAAAGTATCGGGCTCAATGTCGATTGATAGAATTCCTGTAAAAAAAAATTCACTAAACTTATTGATTATCGCATGATCTTGATTCCCAGTTGACATGGAGACTAACTGTATGTTTTCCTCTTCCAAAATTCTGCTAATAGTGTTTAATTTTCATCAAAAGTTTATTAATTTTCGTCAATGTTTTGTTTCGTCCTTGACATACGTTCGGGAAAAACCCGCTCGATCAACAGATGGATCGATATTATTCGGACGGGAATGGGCGAGTTGTTTTCGGCTCAAGTCGTCGCAGATCCTATTCGGACAGTGAATCTCTTTCGGTCCGTTATTTAAGAACATATAATTCCTTGTTTCAACCGTATTTTAAGGGCGAATATGTTTTTTAAATCAATATTTAACAATCCATGGCATAATTATAAGGAATAATCTCTGTTTTCCTAATGTAATTACAAAGTCTATTTAAAGGCATATGCCTTTAGACTTTATAATTACAATAGGAAACCAAGATTATTCCTTAAATATCACATCTAAAACATATTTCCTTCTCATTGTGTTAATTTACTCATACCGGTATTTGTTAGAAAATATTAGGCATAATGTTATAAAGAATATTTGTATTATTTTAACTGTACCCATCGCAAACGCGTTGATGCACTGTGGAAGATATTTTAATTCACATTATGTTTACTATATTTCCAGATATCTTGCCAGCATGTAGGTTATACAGGCGAACCAAAACATCCCAGTACACCGTGTCTTTTAAGTGGGGACACAATGTCCGCAGCCGAATGTCATTCTGACCATTGCCCAAAAGTCTCAAATTCATGTCGTAATTGTTTTGGATTGTTTTTCGTTTAAAAAAAAGCAACGAATGCTGTCTAAATGACGCAAATTATGTGGGAATGATCATCGCAAGATTGCCCGCGGGTGCAGTTCAGTCAACTTTCGACATTTGAAAGATGATTCGAGAAATGTCAGGACATCCGCGGGGGTGGCATGACAGAAGACCGCAGTCCTCTTAATTGCTTGGAACAAATACGCAAACCGTTCAATCGAAATGCGACATCGGCTTACGGAATATGCAATCATCCTTGCTAAAAATCTAAACCCTTGACAACTTTGGGCAATTATTCAGTCAAACTAAGACTCTGTCCATGTAAAGATGGATTTGAGTTCCAAAGTAGTTAGCCGTCTCTGCGACAGGATGTTGAAGAAGCTACACAGGATACACCCACGCAACCATTAGTCCACAAAACTCATGCTGCTCAAATAATGATAACAGCGACAGGGAAACACCGTTGCATTTCCTGTCGGATCGACTGTTTATGGGAACAATGAGAAATGAGAAATTTACACAAATGACAAATAAAGAATCTCATTTCGGCAAATCCGCTTGCTCCCTGCGCAGAAACTAATGTCTTGCACTCGTCAAAAGAGTTTTCCTTTGTTATATATGAACTGTTGGTTGTGGCGACTGAGAATGGCGTTGCGTCTTACAAATTTGGATAACAAATTGAAGAACTCAACTACATGTACTTCGCGATTATTGCTAATTCTCATTCGATCAGCACAGTTTAATGTTCCACGTCTCTTTCAAGTGGTGTGAAACACTCCGGCAGGGTGATCAAATAGAAATTGAGAAAAATCTTGCTCAAAGTAGATATTTTTTTTTACGAATATTAATCCAAATTGACAACACACATCGCCATTCTTATATATTAATTAAAGGCCGTGGCTAAAGAGCGGTATACCGCTCTTTAGTACCAAAGCTAAAGAGCGGTATACCGCTCTTTAGCTATATGGGCCTTACACGCTAAAGAACGCTATCCCACTCTTTAGCTCTATGTGCCTGATACGCGAAAGAACAGTATACCGCTCTTTAGCGGTTAGTGCTAAAGAACGGTATACCGCTCTTCGGCGTTGGAGCTAAAGAACGGTATACGGCTATTTAGTGACAAACGCCAAAGTGTACCTGTCATACACTCAAGGTGTGGTGTACACCGGTATATACCGCCATTTAGCTATACATGGTCCTGGTGCGATAAAGAACGGTCTTACATTATCATCCGTACTGCTCGATCTTCAGTGTCGGTCTATAAAGAGCGATATACCGCTCTTTAGCCACTCCATTAATTAAATGCAATGAGTCTCGATGGCGAAATCTTTTGTGTTAGTTTATCTCCAATAGTTGGGTCCCGAGTCGAGGTACCGGTATATTGTATATATTTACATTTGAACGTAGTTCAGACGATGTTTTCTGTGGAGTGGTATGGTCGATTTCTGTGCAATTTCGACGATGTTAGTAGAATGCTATACATACCCCAGGTTGGCAAAGCGCCAGAGTACTAACTTATGAGTTTCACCCACACAAACAAGTCCATAATATGTCTTTAACCCTTTGAACCCTGACGCCCTACCACGACCGACACCCTGACCCTGGGCTCCTCGTGGGATTTTCCTTTAAATTTTATAGTGTCTTGTTGGATGATGTTGGTTATGTTTAATTTGTGACACAGGTATGAAACTTTACAGGTCCCCCCTCCCATTGATCACTGATCATTATAAAATCGGAAGACTTTGCCACGCGGCAGCGTCTTGGTAACGGTTGCTAGGCAACTACCCCGAATTGACTGCAAAAGGCAATTATAGCATGGTATGTCATAACTCAATGCCAGTGATTGCGTTTTTGATGACGATAATACCCTAATGTGAAATTTGAGATATATCCGACAAGAATTTAAGAGAGATCGAATGAAATTAATTATTTTAGGTAGCAACGGTTGCTAATCAATATTATTAGTGGGTATGTCGTGCATAAGTACGCTATAAACCATTTATTTCGCATATCGCTGCTCTGCGCATGCGCGAAGAAATCAACTTGATATGCGACCAAGGCCCTGCACCATATAAATATAATTTGAACAGGCTTTTTATATTTGATATATATAACTAGAGTTTAGACGTCGATTTGTTATTGAATCGCATAGCTATAAACTATAAACACGTGGCGGTCGTTATAATGGCCGGTTCAGCGGCCGGTATACCGGCCGCTAGGGTATATGGAGGTTCACACAGCGGCCGGTATTCCGGCCGCTGGGGTTCAAAGGGTTAAGTAAATCCTGTGCTAATATTATATATAAAAGAAATTTTAAGCAACGGATTGCTGATACAGAACGGTGTGTGTGCGGGGAGGGTGTGCGCGCGTGTATGTGTGTTAGGGTGTGTGGGGTGAGGGAGTGTGAGGGTGTGCGTGTGTGTGTGTGCGTGCGTGTGTGCATGGGATCGGAACACAAGTTACCAAACTTAGTGAGTCGCCTCTCACCTATCCTTTGCATGCTGCGTGTGTGTATGAATACAAACCTGAAGAGAAAAAACGATGCTAAATGTCCAGTGCACATCCCGTAATTGCATATGTGAAAGTATATAACACTTGGTATTAAACGGATGTTGCTCGTTTTGTACGTAATTTCGAAGCAGGGATTTTACGTCTATAAATACACGAAATACCATGCTATGGACAGGTCTTATATTTTTAAAAGCCTTATCAAAGTCATAGAAATTGTAATGAAAGTGTCAATGACACTGTAGCTCAACTTTGGAAGCAGTTTAGTTTTTTGCTGAGCAATGAATAAAATGATAAAGCAAAGCCAAACATTTACAGTAAAGGTCTTGTACTGTGTAGATGAAATTATTTTCAATTGAATCATTTCACCAATAAATGTGGGCTGCATGGGTGAGCCGATGGATTCAAATTTGAAATACAAGATGGCTACTGTCAGTCATATATTATTTCGGAAATAATCGATGATTCCAATCTAGAGGCCACCCGAAGATCCATATGAAGCCTGGTGATTATCGGATAAGGGATGTGGTCTGTACAGTGTGCCAAAGGATTTAGTCACGCAAATAGTAAAATCAGAGATGGCAGCCGGCGGCCATGTTTTTCATCGAAAATTGTTCAAATTGTATAGCCTCCATCTAGAGGTGATTCTAAACAAACCTGCAAATTTTCAAATCAAATCTCCAATAAATGCGGGATGCAGGGTGTGCCGATGGATTCAAATTTGAATTCTAAGATGGCTGCTGGCGGCCATGTTTTTAACATGTTTCGTTCAAAATAGGAGGCTCCCATCGAGAAGTCACCCCGAAGATCCGTATGAAGTATGGTGATGATTGGATGAGGTATATGGTCTGTAGGGTGTGCCGAAGGATTTATTCATACAAAGAGTAAATTGCAAGATGGCCGCTGGCGGCCATGTTTTTCGACAAATTTCATTCAAGATAAGAGGCTCCCATCTAGAGGCTACCCCCAAGATCCATATGAAGTTTGGTGATGATCGGATAAGGGATGTGGTCTGTACAGTGTGCCAAAGGATTTAGTCACGCAAAGATTAAAATCCAAGATGGCAGCCGGCGGCCATGTTTTTTTTTATCGGAAATCGTTCAAATTCCATAGCTTCCATCTACAGGAGAGATCACAATCGTGTCTGCAAAATCTAAAAGTGATCCGGCCATAAATACGGGCTGTAGGGTGTGCCGATGGATTCAAATTTGAAATCAAAGATGGCTGCTGGCGGCCATGTTATTCTTCGAAATTCCGAAAAATTCAATAGCTCCAATATATAGGTCGCCCTGAAGCTACGTATGGAGTTTGGTGAAGATCGGGTGAGTGATGCGGCCCGTGGGGCGTGCCGGAGGAAATTGTTGACGCACGGACGCACACACGGTCGACGGACGCAAACCCATGGCAATAACTCAAACTTTACGTCGTAAAGTTGAGCTAAAACGATTAGGACCTAGTAGGTGTGACCCAGGTGGATTTGAACAACCTACATTAGCACTATTTTAATGCCGCTGATGAGCGTTTGTATAAAGTTTGTAAGCATTTTCATTTTTTGATATACCCATATACGCTAGGCTTGAACCATAGATACAAGATATACTATTTATATACTATTGAACTACTTTATTGATAGTAATGTATTCCATGCTTACAACTTCCCGTATAGATATGATACAAACCACCGTCTAGTTTTGTGAAATTGTGAAATTTTCATTAGCGAATTTAATTGCGATTGTGTATGCTATATCACAAAGTAATGAACAATTACTACTTGCGTCCAGTAATTATTTTGTAGCATTCTTGGAAAATATTATGAGCACAATGCAGACCATGCCTTTTGTTGATTTGTTTTATATTATGTTATTAACAAACACCTTGTTGAGTGCATGCTTTCAGAAGTATGAACCAATTGATTTGACACCCAATCAAAAAGAAAATGCTAATCCAAATGTTTTATCATAGGCAGATGAAAAATATTAATAATCACCATTATTCGTAAACGAACCAATAAATGCCCATTCAACATTAGGATATCACAAATATTAGTCGACTATACGAGAAGTATTGCTTATCCAATACCTCATTTTCGATATCCCGTGAATACCACTCGCGCGTCTTTGTGAATTCATAAATGCAATTCAATTTATTGTAAAACTCATCGTCGTGTATTGACACATTAATATATATCAGCACATATCAACATTAACGAACCCACAATCAAGTTTGTTTTATTCAGATAAAGAAATGGGAACAGTCCTAGTTTTGAAAAAGTTCATTTATGCCTATAGCAATCACGCCTGTGACAAAAGCAACATTGACACAATTTGGGGAATGGGTGCCACGTGTTTGCAACAATAAAGTGCGTTCCTGTGTATTATCTTCCTGAAATTGTAAAAATAAAGAGCGTTTTTCTCATTCCTGCGTGCCTTTGCGAACAGTTATTTATTATTTAAAGTATTGATGTGGTTTGACGAGAGTATGTAAAGATCGGTATTTCGTATATTGATCGACTTATTTTATTCAGGAATGTCCGTTCAAATTAAGCCAAATGGCGATTTGAAGTCAGAATTTATCCTCTTACTTTTGTTCCCGGGACGTTAAATACTTATATACAAACTTTGTGTGAAAGGTAAGCATTGTGAAGTATTGAATGTCTAACCCGACTTCGAGATAGTCGGTTCCAGCCAGCGTCCTATATGTACGCTTTGCTGTTAGATCGTGTCATGAATCTCT
This sequence comes from Siphonodentalium dalli, assembly GCA_032622095.1. Taxonomy (NCBI): domain Eukaryota; kingdom Metazoa; phylum Mollusca; class Scaphopoda; order Gadilida; family Siphonodentaliidae; genus Siphonodentalium; species Siphonodentalium dalli. The sequence goes on along the minus strand of CP136062.1, from coordinate 111,489,980 downwards.
ACTCTGGCTAACGCCCGTAGAGATCATATTCCACCAGTTCAAAACCTGTGAACTTTTTGAAGTTTTGACAGGGAACCTTGTGAAGTCTAAAAAATAAAGCGGGGAATATATTTATATGTTAATACTTATTGCTTAATAGTTTATTCATCAGTATAGGCGACTGTCTCAACTGGAGATTACATTATTTAAGGGACTTTGTGGGCGATATTGCCGTTGATAAAGGACGTGGGGTGAAAGCTACAGAAAAAGTATACGTTGTTATTATTATACCTACACTGCGTCCCTTATACTGGACATGATTTCTTCTATTATTTTATAATTCTTACATTTTGAAAGATTGTTATTTTTTACAAGACTGTTGAAGTTTCTAGTCTCACTGTTGTTTCATAAGATCATCAAGGAAAACACTAATTTATTTTAGTTATAAATTTTCTGAACTGTATTATTTACAGTTTGTTGAAGGTCTCCATTCTATTTTCACTTATTATTTTGATGAAAATATATGATTCCAGATTTCAAGTTTTGTTCTAAAAATGTCCATGCCGAGTTCTTCCGAAGTGTACCGGAAAGGAAGTGTTTCATCTCGCCGTTCCGCATGCAACATGCATAGATTAATATCATCTCCACGAAGGCCCATGTGAGTTCACAGTAACATAAATATGGTGCTTAGTTTCAAATGTTGGGACAAAAGGACTTTAGTAAAACAAATTGCACGAGGTTGTAAAATGTGTTTTGTCGCCTCTCGGACCACCCACCAACTCCGGGATACCTTCCTGCAAATCTGTTACTACCCCCTGCCATAATTTCTAGGTCCAGAAAATTCAATTGTACACCCCTTAAGATAGAATATTGCAAACTATCTAAAGTCTTCCAACTGTTAGAACTTTCCGACCTGACACCCGTTATGTTGTAAAAGTTCTATTTATAATATGGCCAATTCAGTCGAAAACAAATTACCGAAGGTAGGAAACTATTCGACATTTGGTGACAAAAATAGCCCAATGGATTACACACTAAATGCTGTTAAGGAAAATCAAACATTTCAACAATTATTTGGGCTGAAATATCCAACTAACCAGCCTGTTCTCCCGTAAATCAGCACATTATCTGCTTAGAATATAACATGTTTTAGGTAGATAATCTTCTTAGAATTGCCTAATTTTGAGTCGATAATGCACCAAATATGAGAACGGTTTAGTCACATTATCGACTCACAATGAGGCGATTCTAAGCAGATTATGTGCGGACAATGACACAAATAAGCCAGCTCATGACTTTTCGTGTGTTCGCTCTTTAACAGTTGTTTTTATTGTGGATCGCGCCGTAAAACGAAATAACGGATATGAGTCCGTTTCAAATAATCACATTATGTACCTATTTCACATTATAGGTCGATTATGTGCGTATTTCCACGAGGATATGTTGAACTAACGTGTTAGCCATATTTCCAACGGCTGAGACACACGTCTCCAGTTGTCTTAGTTACATATATATGTTCTATATCACGCACGCAGAGAAGTGGAGTAGTAATGCTCCATTCGTCTTGACAAACAACTCCATCTCCAAGGCAACATAATGAACAACATAAATGCATGTATGCTCTGAAGTATTATCAGAAACTTTGTGAGGGTGAATTCGTATTAGATTCAAAGTTAGAATGTTGTGTTTGCACACTGGTCAGTTATTGTATACATATTCCAGACTTCCCGAGTGGAAGCAGTTTCTATTACTTAAAAGAGGGTCTGTATACTAAATCCGGCCATTTATGGGACTATTTTATACTTAACATAACATATGCAACAACTGAATGAATTTGACTCGAGTCATTAACCCACTTTCATTATAATTACCATGTCTTTTGCATCGCTCATAGAGCACATGAGTGTATTTTGCACTAATCCATGGCTCAAATTCATTCATTTGTTACATATATTCTGTTAAGTATAAAGGTGGTTCCGATAATGGCCGGATTTAGTGTACAGTATAGCTATTTAAGCACAATTGTTGCTGACTACCCGTATCTGTTCTTATATTCGTGACATGGCATAGTTGCTGTTATGACATAAAAGTCCAAATCAATCAGCGGTGTTGGCGGTGGGTATGCTGTTAAAATTTTCACCTCCGTCAAAAACCGCCATAAACAGAAATAATAGTAAAATATAGACAAACTTTGTTCTTAAACCAATCAGAAATATGGCATAAACAGTATGTTATTGTCAAATGTTTTTCCTTTGTTATGTAAACAAAAGCAAAAAAACGTTACAGAACCTGGCTTTTGTTTAGATCCGGATATGGTAAACATAAAGAGCGTTATTTGTTACTGTTTTCCTGATATGGAAATATTCAAGAGCGTTTATATCATTTGTGTGTGATTAACCAATATAATTGCACTGTGTTATGTAAACAGAAGCAAAACTTCTGTAACACGATCAGGCTCCTGTTTACGTACACCATCATACGTCTTGACGACACTATACTATTTACGCGCTGATTGTGTTTGGCATGTGAACAAAACTATATATATTTTAATATTCCTTCTGTTGATGGCGATTTGAACAAATATGAATATTTCTGCAACGAACGCCGCCCGTGCCTTTAACCCTTTCCTGGCGGGAGTTGCGCTAGTGGAGCATTAAAGGTCGTATGCCAATGCGTTGTATTATATATGCGAGTCTCCCATAGTGAGCCTGGCATATATAAGAGAATGCACTGGCTTACAAGGTCATGGTCAATAAAGGCTATCTATTCTCTGATATGTGCGAGGCTCCCTGTGGGTGAAATAAATGCATTGGCACATGGTTTTCGCAACATTTCAGGAAGCTGCAGTCATGGTAGGGTTAACCTTAAACCCTAATCCAGCATGTAATGTAATATGACTCGATAGTGGGCGTACCTTCGCCCACGTATGTCACAAAATGATCCACTCCGCGTGGGGCCATTTTATTTCAGGTATCTGCGCATTCGACATCCAATTTAGCGACCAATATGTCGGACTAAATCAGACATTTCCGGGGTCTGACTCGTAAGTTGCGCAAATTGTCATCATGGAACAACATATGTCACCACGGTATGGAATAATTGCAAGTCCCCATTGTGTTGTCGGGAAACATATATCTGTCTTATTCGGGATTCTACAAAATTAGCTTAATCTAAGCGGCCAACCAGTCGATGCGAATATTGCCTGAGAAATGTCAATCGGATACTTTGTAGTCATTGATCTGAATCCAACATAATAATAAGCAGAACTATTGTGAATGTTAAGGTTTGCGATGGGGCACCTGCTTAAAGTTCTGAACAAGGGTGAATATGTAAGATTACAAAATGTCCAGTGTTGGTAGATTAATAATTGTACCGTACTGTATATTGTAGACTCGCCACTCATTACACCAATGGTTTGGTACATGTGTGTCATTATAGAATAATTATACACCCTTTTAAAAAAGGGGGTATACTGCTTTGCACCTGTCGGCTGTCCCTGCAGCCGTCTGGGCGTCCGATGTCTGTTCATGTCTTCGGATCTCAATGGAATTTGGCATGGATGTTCACTACTATGATGACAGTCAATAGAGTTTTCATCGTTGTGTTCGGATTGTCCATTCTAGAGTTATTCATTTTGTTTATCTGGAAATTTTGGCTTTTTTGTCCGTCCGATGTCAGGCCATAACTTGAACAGTAATGCCCGGATCTCAATGAAATTTTGTATGGATGTTCACCACTATGAGGACATTCAATTGCATGTTTTGTTTAGGTGTTTCCTTCCGTTGTCATCGATCTTTGTTTATATGAAAATGCTGATTATTGGGTCCATCTGTCATCTATCAGTCATAAGTTATAGATATGCACTCACTCCGCGGTATGCCACAAGGGGGTATGCACCTGACGACAGTCCATCTCTTGGTAATAATTGTAATGTAATGTATTTTAGACTCACCACTCATTATATCAATGGTTAGGGACATGGATGTCATTATAGAATATTAATAAGTGTACTAATACAGATCAGAGTTAAAGCATCAATCTGTCCACACGTCAAAGACCTTTTCCTGGTTTAAGTAAAAATCTAGGTTTAAACCAATTTGACAGTTAATTCGGCTTATACCGGCAACTAAACCATATAATTCAACGATCCAGCTAAACCCGGTTTAGTGAAGCAAGAGCATGACGAATCTGCCTTTTCTGGACAGCGGTTTACATGGGTGGAGCTGTACATAATAGACGTAAGTACAATCACTGATCCCTAAAGTTCCATAAATACACGAATTATTACTGTTGAGCATCTTATGTCAACGGGACCTATCTAATAAGATCCCTCTGTCCAAATTACTCATGTGTGTAAATTTTAAGCTCCGATGGTTCAGCCGTTTCCGTATAAAAAATCAGTCGATAGAAGCCAATTGCGACATCCTTTCTGGATTGACACTGTGTCGCTAGTAGTCTCTCGTGTGACGTCACGTGAAGGAAGATTAACGATTCAGACTGCATAATCCATAATGTAATATTCAATCGCATGAATCGCCATAACTTCGGTTAGCGGCGGCTGGCACAAAAACTTTTCGGCAACGTGTTCAGTGGATTAGCGGGCATCAATATTGACTGAGAAAAATTACACCGGTGTAATCCCTTAAGTACATGGCACATTAAGCTATCAGTGGTGAAGCTGACTTCTGTATCTAAGGAGTTTGTCAGTTGCTCCCCGAGGGTCGTTTATTTCCACGTGCAGTGGAGTGATTTCCCGGTTAAACTAACCCTCTGTCCTGGTTTTCCTCCACCTGTAAAATAACCTGGGTGGTTATCTGGCCTAGTGGCTAAATCGAACCACAAACACGGGGATTCAGTTGGGAGTACCGTCCAAGCAAAGGGAAACATACAGGGCATTCACAAGAACAAGATAAGCCAAGAATGTATTAAGTATTTTAATGAATCCCACAAAACATCCACGCATTAAAGATGACGGGGTCATTGTCATAAGGCATCGATCACATTCATAACCATCTGTTCAAATCGATCACAAATGTATAGCCAGCTTTTTTACAGGCGAATACATGTGTAGCTAGCTTTTCAAATTATATTGTTTTATGACGCAATACGTAAAATGGCGAAGTCATGCTCCAAAACTACGTTCTTTTATTAAGTTATAGGAATAGAACTCAAGCAATTTCATGACATTAGGTATAGAAATGTTAACTAATATTTAATTTATTTCCTCCCTTACAAACGTATGTTGTTTTCATTCATCTACTCAAGAATGTGATTAATAGCCAACCAATTAGTCTCGTCCATTAGACCCACATGCATATGAAAAGCTGGCTACGAATGTGATCGCCCTTGAAAAGGCTATATTTGTGATCGATTTGAAAATCTGGCTACGAATGTGATCGATTTATTGTGACAATGATCCCATCAGCCACATTAAAGCGGCAAAGAATCACCTTCAAGCCTCAAATTGAACCTGTTAAATGTTCCATCAATATTCACTTTGAAGTGTAAACAATAAGATAATACATCCGACATTAATATATGGACTTATTTATGCTCCTTATAGACATGTTGCCCTATAACGGAACAACATATTTCCAGGTTTCTTTACATGTCATGCAATGAGCGATCCGTCATATGTTTCCTTATATGGAAAAATAAAGGACGTATGCTCGCGATTGTGTCAAAGTTGACAACTTTCATTCCATCACTAGGTTTAGTAATGTCAATAGTATATACAGTCCCCATAAAGGGTACATGTATAGCCTACTTATCGACCTATTTGAGCCAAGGTCCTTATACAAAATGATCAATTTGTAGTATATTTGAGACTTGAAGTATGATGTTTTAACTGTCGACAATCAACAACAATAGATTCATAAGCATACCAGCATTTAGAAAATAATTAAACTTCCACTGTAATGTACACAAGTCGAACGTTGATCACATTGCAATGCAGTAATTTTGTAGATATAGATGCGGCGTTAAATTTGTTTAAACGATATAACCCGTATTGTACTGACATACTGCGATGAACATCAGTTATATATTCGAATATAAATAATCTTACTTCGTATCGTAGAGACTGATAAGGAAACAATATTGAGTATATGCTAACTATTTACCGAAGTAAACTTGGAAACATTCATTAAGAATCTTGTAGTCCACATCTAAAAGCGCATTCTATAGACAGACACTGCAGGTGGAATATCTCATACATGTTACTGTTTACCCATTGTTATATTGGTTGTTTCGGATGTTAACAAATATGTGAATGGCTGAATTCGATCAAGTATGATCTGTGCAGACAATGATAATATTCATTAAGTTGTTCAGGATGTTCAAAAATGTGCAAAAGGTTGAATGTTGTAAATAATGTTCTGGACGATGAGAGACGGGAAAAATAGGTATTAGTTATTGGGGATGCTAAACAAGTGCATGTGTAGACGGTGAGAATACGTTTTTGTTTTTGTGATGTTCAAAAAATGTGCAAAGGGTTGAATGTGATAATTAATTTATCTATTGACTAGTGCGCTATCTTCAGTTTGATTGGTCGATATCTACACAAGATAAACCCGTATTGTGTGGTCAACATCGAACCCCATGATATCTCTGGAAACCACACATAAATGTTTCCGTATTGTATAATTGTCTAACATAGGAGAGGAATTAATTCTATTTCAATCTGAGTCAAGAGTGTACTATCATTATTTGTTAATACTTGTGACAATTCAATTTGTGTTCAGTCATTTATGGTGAAGTCTGTTGCTGTGGTAAAAATATCAAACTACATAGATTTGAGTTTATTCTTTATGTACTTAAAATGAACAAATACGGAAATATTAGGTTCAAATTTACTATGTTGATTTTAATCTAGTATTAATGTAAATAGATAAAAACCCGTACTACGTGAACAGACACCAGTAACTAATAGTACTGTGTAGGTGGTGAGAGTACGTATTATCTGTTTAGGGTGTTGAAGAATGTGCAAAAGGATTGAATGTGGTAACTAATGGTACTGTGTATGCGGTTAGAATACGTATTAGTTGTTTAGCATGTTCAAAAATGTTGAAAGGATTGATTGTGGTAAATAATGCACTGTGTATGCGATGAGAATACGTATGCGTTGTTTTGGATGTTCAAAAATGTGCAACGGGTTGAATGCGGTAACTAGTGGCACTGTCGGGCTGTTAGAATACGTATTAGTTGTTTAGGATGTTCAAAAATGTGCAAAGGATTGATTGTGGTATCTGATGTACTGTGTAGAGGGTGAGAAAACGTATTAGTTCTTTGGGATGTTCAAACATATGCAAAGGACATAATGTTGCAAATAATATACTGTGTAGATTCTGATAATACGTATTAGTTGTTCAGGATGTTCAAAAATGTGCAATGGTTGGTGACTAATTCCCTATATAGTATAAGAAATATATTGCCACTGTAACATATAATTCCACAACAGTGGCTCTGTTCAAAGTAGGTCTGACCGATTACCCTGTTATTTCGTGTACCATATAGTTACATTATGTTAGTTTGAAGATTTAAACTGAATATGAAGATCAAACTCAGTGAGTATGCATGTAATAGTTTGCACTACATATTCTCGCGCAAATACGCACATATATCGACCTACAAAGTGAAATAGGTACAGAATGTGATTATTTGATTCTGAAATAAGAAGATAATGGAGTCATGTCCGTTTTTCGTTTCATGGCGCGGGCCACATTGAACACACATGTTAAAGAGCGTACACCTGAAAAGTCATGATAATTTTGATATATTGCTGGTCAGAAGATGCATACACGAGCCGATGTAAGGAGTGAGATTTATAACGAGAAAGAAGACGGGGAGTGGTTGGATTTGTGAAAGGTTCCAGGATGGAATCCTCACCACATTCATTTGTGATTCGAAAATTGCGAATGAATTGGTGTTGTATTCTTAACACAGTTAGGTTATTAATTTATTATTCATAATCAGATGTCAACAGTGTGGACAAATTAGTATGGGAGACATTAACACATTTCTTAAAGTTTCCAAGAAATTGTATGTAACTACCGCAATGTTGTCATTTTGGGATCTGACGTAACGGATGTTTTATATCTGCTCGTGTGAGTTTGCGTTTCTTATTTGGCAATATTTGCATAGTGAACTCTTTTAAGGTCAATTCGAATTTAGTTTTGAAAAACTCAACACCCCGTGTTTGAAGGATATTTGAGATATGGCACATGAATGGATTGATATAATGAAATCGATCTATCTGGTAGGAGAGTTTCACCATTGAAACAGTAACTTGTGAGACTACAGCCACAATTAGGACATGGTGTACATAGCATCCGTACCTGATCCGATAATGTCCAGGACATGTTGTATTTCGAACAACATTATGTTCATGAACGGGCGAAATTGAACATAAACTACAAACCGCCAAAGTCACAACACAAATGCACCGCAATAACGTATGTTGCCAAAAATTGTACATAACTACAACAATGTTGTCAATGGGATGTGGAGTGATGGTGGTATCCAATCTGGTCGTGTGAGCTTGCGCTTTCGCATTTAGCAATATTTGCATCGTGAACTATTTGAAGGTTAGTTTTAATTTAGATACTTTACGAAACTTCTACCCACAATTTGGAGAAAAAAATTGTACAAACACCACAAGCTCGAGTTTGAAGGATATTTGAGGTACGGCAAATAGATGGATTGATATAATGAAATCATTCGTTCTGGTAGGAGAGTTTCTCCATCATTGCAAAAGTAACTTATGACACAATAAGCACCATTTTAACTTGGTGTAAATAGCAACAGTAACGCTGACTTGGTCCGGTGGTTTACAGGGCATGTTGTATTTAGAAGCCACTAGATAGCATCGCGTTAGATATAAAATTATATCTAATCCGGCCCAGATTAAATACCAATGAATATGCTAATCCGACACCAGGGGACACTAGTGTAAGATTATATATAAAAACTCGCATTTCTACGCTAATCCGCATAGGTGTTAACTCTATATAGGACGTACTTTTACAAAATAATGGATATTTGTATGAAAGAATTTACAACACGACAAGTGATCAACTTTGGTTATACCTAAGCCGAATTGTCATAATGGGTGGCTGGGCTTGGTGGCGGTTTGGGGAACAATCTTTAAGAAAAAACTTCTTCAAATATCTGCGTTATTTAGTGAATATTAATCCTCGGTTAATCCTAAGATCAATCTTAAAACTCTTCTTCTTAACCAATATCCACTCTTAATAGATCTTGATTGATATAGTGATCCTGCATGTGTTTCCTCTGTGGTTGTAATTACATATTAAACAATATCTAATCATCCCTCCGATTAAATATGTATTTAAATGCAATTATATAAGATTGATCTGTTAGTAGCACAGTGTCTTCATGAACGGGCGAAATTGAACATGAACTCCAAGCCGCCAATGTCACAACATGTTACCACCAATCAACCGCAGCAACGTATGTTACCAAGAACTTGTATGTAACCACGGAAACGCTGTCATTGGGATGTGACATGTTTGCTGTTTTCTATCTGGTCGCGTGAGTTATTTTGTATTCCTTGTTTGGCAACTATTGTTTAATGCCTTTAATGTAAGTTCTCACTTTGAACAATCAAGAAGCATGGTGTATTCTCGAACTGTCGAAACTGATATCACCGTATAACATTTTACTTGAAGACGAAGCCACACTTGTCGCAACCTTATCGGAATTCGTATTGAAAGTCATTGGTATTTCATTTAACTTTATACTGAATACTTTGGCGTTTGAAGTTGGTACACTTCCGGTTTAAAAACTACATTCATTCCAAATCCGAATACGCGCATGCGTCATTCGAATTCGAATAGTGGGTGTGGTGTATCCACGTGGTCGCCACGATTGGATCGAACAATATGTTCGTGTCTGTTTTGGTAATCAGTTACGGGATCCGCTCAACTCAAAATGAGAACCGCTTGACATACGATGTACGATCCTCACAGTTCTGGGAAGACCTGTTCGGGAACTGAGGTAATGGTTTCCATTTGCGAAACAGTAAGAAGCAGATGACGAACTCGGTCAAAGCTTGTCGCTTGTAATTCATGACTTAACTCCATATCTGGCAGAATTAACACTAAGATCGATATGCACGCTTCTGTGACCACGACAATCAAATGTGCAACAGAATTGAACAAGTCCAAAGCCGCGACTCTTCTGTTGACGTCTGGATGTAACCCAAACTTGGGTTGGCTCCTGGTATTTTTCAATTGTATTGAAGGAAACTGGAGTGTCATCTTTTGATGAATTCTATTTCCCCATCTACATCTAATATTGACGCATCCCCTTCATCAAAGTATTCCCAGTCATCATAGTCTTGAGTTGTTTCCGTTGTTTGATTGGGGTGTGGGGCTGAAATTTAAATGTCGTCTTAGTCACAAATAGTATCCCTTTAAGAAACGTATAAGTAAATATAACTTTACAACAATTTAATAAAGCTGAATGTTTTTATCACATTAAAAAATAACTAACAAAACAATTGGACAAAAGTGTCTGCAACAGTAATATTACAATTCAAGTGACTTTCTACACTTAAATCATAAAAGTTGTCACATAAATGTATAGAAGTATAATCTGTCATTGAAAATTACTTCCACAGAATTAGCAATTTTAGCAACTACACACCATCAAAAACGTTTGATTGAATCGGTGCGGACGCTGACTAAATGGTGTGCCAAGGTAACTATTTGTCTCGTATTCGTCTTGTTGGCCAACATATTCTCGTGCAAATGGTTTCCACATTGGACCTGAATATTCACATAGGTTCATATTGGACTGATTAGATTTTGAAATAAGCCCATATTGAATTATACTCGTGATATCGTTGAATGGCACTGGCCGCAGTGAAAATACATTATAAAGAGCCTGAATCTGTCTTGGAAGTCGTATGACGAATAAAGGTATGTTCTCGTGATAATAAGCACAATACGGGCTGATTTTTAATGTGACGTTTTAAACCCATATAAAGCGTATTTGAGAATAATGCCCTTTATATGGGCGCAAAACGCGGCGTTCAAAATAAGATAGTGCTTATTTCAATACGAAGTATGACAATATTGGCACTATTTAATGTACATTTTTTCATCGACACGACTTACCAGATTCCCGCTCTTTATAATGTGTTTTCAATGCAGCCCGCGCCATTCAACGGAATAACGGATAAAAGCTCAGCATGGGCATATTTTTTTATTCAGTGGTATGGTCGATTTCTTTGAAATTTTCGACGATATAAAATAAGTCAAATATGAACATATGTGAATAGTTGCGTCCAATACGAACCTATTGCGTGAGGATATGTTGATTAAATAATGCCAATATGGTTTATTTCGTGTGGACTGTTTTAAAAACCGCGTTTAGGTTCATATAGTATAGGGCGTAATTCAGATTTAAATAAAGCCGATGAGTTTTTTAAATAGGTTCAATATGAGCTTATTTTCAAGATAACAGGCTGGTTTGGCATACGTACTGCAAACACCACATTCGACAGGACAATATTTTCGAAACAGACGGTATTCTCTCGGATTCTCCGTGTTACAGTTCACATCTGGACACATCGTGTAGTGCACAAATTGTTCTGGGTTGCGACAAGATTCTGAAAAAGGGAACATGTCAACCGATTACATTATGCAAGCATATGCTTTACAATATCGAAGTTGAAACTGGTAAAAGTCGTTATTACGAGTCACGCACGATAATAACTGAACAACCGCGCCACCGGTTACATCCATCTAACAACGTCGAGCTATGACCTACATGCACATGTAAGTGCTGAAACGAAGCTAAAATACAAGGGCCAGGGAATTTTTTATTTTAATTACGAGAAGAGTCCCAGTTCGATTTTTGAGGAAAAAAGTGCTTCAAAACACTTTTTCTTGACAGCACTATCGCTCCCTTATTCCCAATACTTGATATCATATCAAACGCTCTAAAATTAGGAGTCACCATCTTTTCTTCGTCATATTTAAGTATTTATACAAGTTTAAGATTTTATGGGTATATTTTTGTTGGACTGAACCACCAATTTGTGGCCATTGCGTCTCCATATACCGCTACTGAGGGGTTTTGTCAAGTGGTTAAGACTAAGATTTTCGCGAATTTAAGCCGTTAGAAAAAATCATCACCAATTCGAATGAAATTTTAGAAATAATACAATATGATCCTAAAAGCATATATCATTATACTGTTCTGGTTCTTTCCAAGTATAAACAATCTCCTTGTGGAAAGGATAGACATTTTTACCGCAATTTCTCAAATTCCCCAAAGCTGCCGGTGGGTCAGCCGTTGAATTCTTCAGACGGAAACTCCAGACCACCGGAATCCACAAAAATAAAAAATGTATACGCAAAAACACGCAACAAGCTAAACACCGCGGTTTGGCCGCCGGACCAACGTATGCAACCAGCTAGAAATTTCGTAAGTACTAAACAGACGAAACTGTGTATTGAAATTCAGAAGAATGCATACATTACTTGGAATACTTACTATCACAGTTTGGTCCCATCCCATATGAGCAGGAACATTGGCACGCATCTTGTATCAGCGAACCCTCTCCAACGTTCTCTTTTGAACATGTTTTCCTACAATCTTGAAAGAAAAGTATAATGTGAGAAGTCATGATGATTAATCTCAGGCAATAACATACATATCGTCTTGATCTCAGTTTGTTGTATATCCATTATAAAAAGTACTATAGTAAAACTCTAGTACAACTGTACTGGAGTATTTAGGGCACTGTTTCATGTGGTACATCAATGAAAGTGTCCATGGCACTGTAGCTCAACTTGCGAAGGAGTTTATTTTTGCTGAACAATGAATAGAATGATAAAGAAGGAAAGACAAAAAGTTACAGTAAAGTTCTTGTATTGTGTAGATGAAATTATTTTTATTTGAAACATTTCACCAATTAATGTGGGCTGCATGGTGTGCGGATGGATTCAAAATTGAAATCAAAGATGGCTGCTGGCAGCCACGTTTTATAACGATTTTCGGAAATTATCTTGGAGACACCCCGAAGATCCATATGAATTTTGGGGACAATTGGATGAGGGATGTGGCCTGTAGGGAGTGCCGAAGGACTTAGTCAGGCAAAGATTTAGTAAAATCATAGATGACCATGCACTGGCAGCCATGTTCTAGAGTAATACCATAGTATAATTACATTTACTGTGGTACAGTATAATGGTACTGCTATAGTATACTATACTCTAGAATAATACCCTGGTACTTTTTATAAGCGATTGCTGTTCTATCTCAGATAACTTCCTTCCAACATGATCAAAGAAAAATACCCGATTTGTTTTATTTACAATACAGTATAATGATATAATACAACCCTTTTTTAGTTTCCTTCGATTAGCCCTCGTAGGTCGGAAAAAAACGCGAAATACCGATCTAAATGATTCATTTACTCTGAAAAACCCATTTTCAGCTGTTTTTAATTTTGGGCATAGCAATGAGAGAAACGTTCATTATTGTGCCATATCGGGTATAGTCTATACATGTACAGCTCTTTATGTGTCCGATTGTTCATAAATGCTATGACTTTAATAAGAACTGTTGCATATACAGATTAGTTAATGTATTTACCAACATGTCCTGATCATCAGAAACGGGCGGGATTTATCAAAGTCGAGAACAAATCCGGCGGAATGCGAAGTAAAACCACAGTTAACATATAAACAGCTAGGTCCTATATTTCTTATCGAAATGGCCATTTATCGATCGGAATGGCATATTGAGATTCCCTCAACTGAGATAGGTAGACCTGCAAGTGAACTCTAACTTTCAATCCTGTATAACTGCCGACCGAGGTAGTGTAATCGCCCATGACTACAAATACTCACCACAGTCAGAGGATCTAGTATCACATGGAACTGTAATAAACAATAACATAATATTATATCTAATGTATATTCAGCACACGTGCTGAGCGAGATTTTGTTAGGGAAAAACGTGTTGCTATCGTTAATAGAAATTCTGAACTATTTTCCTTGAGAAATAATTAGAATTGTTACTAAACTTTTAACAAATAAATGCAATGTAAAGTGCATGTAAAGTCTCAGGTCGGATTCGTCATCTCCAGTTAAAACCACCAGAGATCAACCTACACTGACAATCCGGCCAAAGCTGATTTAATGAGGCGTGTGTGGTCGTTACGTGACTAGCTGATTGACAACTCTATTCAATGAGATAAGCATGTATTCAAACTACCCAGTTACCAGGCGGACCACAAGCAGACCGGCAGAATTATTACTGACACGCCCTCAATGAACGCGAACAAGTGCATGCTTATAACATCCCTCGTATGAGAATGAACCAATTGGGACACGATAACACCCAAACCGCCACTCTCACCATAAACACCCTGCGGCTCAGAAAGACGCATTCGTCATGTCAGGTCTAGCCTCCATAAACCCCGTTTTGATGGACCATCAATAATAGGTTTAGTTGCCGGTTAAATGTTATAAACGCTCCTTATCTTAATTTAATTTTCGCTGCCGATAGAAAACACATGCAAGCTCGATTGTTTGGCTCGCCGACAGGCCATAGCACGATACGAACAGACGGAATCAGAGCCAAAACTCGAAGCAACAGACAGTTTTTTTTTTTTGTAAACAAACGGTGGTAAAATGTACAATAGCTATTTTAACTAATTAACAGGATATGTGCAATTAAAAGCACCCAATTAGGGACGTTCCATCTAATCGGAGTCACGGGCGTTTATATGACACCTGACTGATATGCAAATATGTAAATAAAATGTAAAAACATCACTCACATAAACCAGCCAGAAAATCTGAAAATATATCTGGTAAATACTAAAACGTACATCTACAATAAGAAACAAAAATAAAATCACATATTTTTTTGTTTAAAGTCTATGTCTTGAAGTATGAGACGAAAAAAAGTGCAATGTGCTAAAAGTTGATGGTTAGATAGGCATCATGCATGTCTGTGTTTAAACATGTTTAAAGTTAAATTAAAGCTAAACTCATATCTGTTTCTGTCATCATGGTTTTGTCACTGGGTTGATGTATTCGTTGAATGTATATATATACATACCACATAAATTATTCTCACAGTAGGAGGCATCGTCATCACAGCCTGTACATGGAACACCCGAATTATAAGGAGGAACGGATCCCGTGCTGAAAGGGAAGAAATCAGGATTACCATCACGGCATGTACATGGGGTGCCCGAATTATGAGTGCGAACGAATCCAGTGCTGTAAAGGGAAGAAACCAGGATTACCGGATGAGCGGACCCCGTGCTGAAAAGGGAAAAACCATGCAGTATTACCATCACGGTATGTAAATATTATAAGGAATAGATACCATGCTGAAGAGGGAAGAAGCGATGATTACCATCATGTACATGTACATGGAACTCCAGAATTGAAGGAGCGGGTCCCGTGCTGAACATCATCAACTTCAACTGGAGAACTTTAATCTATGACTATGGTTATTAATAACTCAATATAACATATATACACAATTAATGTATACAAACAATGAGTTATTTAGGACGGCATAACCTAAAAAGGCTGTCTTCCTGCTGTCCCCAAACTGGAGGATATAAAGAAATCATAGAATTATCTTAATCATTTAAATAAATATAGAATGTTTACATTTGTTTCGAAAAGAAACATTCTAGTAATATTATTCGTCAATCGCTCAGCTAATAACATAGAATGTATAATATATCTGCAATGTTTTGAGGAGATGAGGTCGTTCATGATTGAGGTTCAAATTGAGATATGTATCCAAGAGCATATGAGGCCTAATACGAATGAGGTTCTCAATGAGTTATATTTGGTGATGCTAGCCCGCTGTTCGTGATAGGGTCACTAAATTCACCCTCTTCGTGGGGACCTCATTCTGCAGATGTCAGACACACTATTTCGAGGATTGCTGGGGTCGATAAATACTTTTGAAAATCGTACGCAGGTGACCATTCGAGAGACTAACTGCATCGTTTTTAGAGTATATGGACGAAGTGGCATGTCCTTATCGTGATTGAAACATCTGTTATTGTCTCGACAATGGTGGGGTCCCAACATATCCTCACGCATATAAGCACATAATTGACCCACAAAGTGAAATAGGTTCAAAATGCGATTATTTTATTTTAAAATAAGCAGATAATGGACTCATATCCGTTATTCCGTTATGGCGAGGGCCACAGTGAAAACACATGTTAAAATGAAGTGATTATGAGTCGATAATGTGACTAATACGCTCTCATTTTAAGTTGATTATCGACTCAACATGAGGCGATTCTAAACAGATTATCGCCCTAAAACACGTCCTAGTATAATCAGACACTGTGCCGGTTTTCATGAGAACAGACTGGACCCCAACTGCCAATTTGAATTGTGAATTCGCGATACCTCTCTACTGTCCGGAAAATCCGAATTCAACACTGGGGAATCGTTGGACACATTTAGAAATAAGGTGCATGCCCACCGTCCCTAATTAATAAACAGTCAAGTGTGTATATGGAAGCCTATTTATTAATATCGCAGCGTGGGCGTTTTCTACATTAGCGACAGTATTGCGGGTATATTTTTGTCGCCAGACAATTTCCTCGAGGACACTTAATATGTCAATTTCAGCGTTTTGGGAATGCTTCCGCGGGTTTTGACATTGCATTTGGTAAACCAAAGGGTGATTGTTCTAATTAGTGTCAGCACAACGTTGCGCCATGATATTTGTTCCAAGATGCATGGTGGGCGATGCTTCACGTTACTGAAGCTTTGGCCTTTCCTGTTATTTTATCAACCTACTGATAAACACTGGGTTGAGTCACATCTATATATAACAAACGCAATCGATCTATCCATGCACCACGTGTCTTTATAGTTTCTACTATATCACACGTGGAGTACACATAACGTGTGGCGTCCGACGTGTATCGAAAGAAGTCGTAAGATCGGTGTTCGTCAGCTTTCTGGTTGTTGGTTACTCTTGAAGTACTATCATTCCACGAATCTCTACTCTAGATACTCACGTATACATCATATTCCACCAGTTCAAAACCTTTGTGACATTGAAAAACACAGTGCAGGTAATATATTTCTCAGTTAATATATGTTCCTTAAAGGCACGTCAGGCCTTAATTGTCAAAAATATTCATATTTGTTCCAAACACCGTAAACATAAAAACATTAAAACGCATACAGTTTCGTTCATATATACCATGACCATCCCGTAAACAGCATGTTATCATAAAGACCTACTATATTTTACCTAAGCAAGAGCCTGATTGGGTTACAGAGGACAGCACAATGCTACTGGCTAATCACGCACAAATGGCGTAAACGCTCTTTATTAGTTCCATATCAGGAATGCACCAACAAAGAACGCTCTTTATGTTTACCATCATAATATAAACAAACACCAGAAAAGTAACTTTTTATGCTTTTGTTTACATAACAATGGTTAAACATATGAGAATAACATACTGTTTATGCGATATTTCTTATTTATATACGGACAAAGTCTGTCTACATTTTGATGTTCTTTCTGTTTGTGGCGGTTTTTGACGGGTGGAAATATTTTCACAGGATACCCACCGCCAAGGCCAACCGTACCTTTAATAATGTATTGCCTTGTAGGTGAAGGTCCCAACTCGAAATTGCACGATCTAAGTTACTCTGTGAGCGATTTTGCTTTGCGTCGCTTACAAACATGGATTTTTCCCCGGGTAATTAATTCAATGGTTATTGTGATATAGCCTCAAACAAAAGCGTGCAATCTCGAGCTGGGACCACCCCTTACAGTGAAGTAGATTATAGAGGAACAAGTAGACACATCGAAATATATTCCCAGCCTTCTTTGTTCAATGTTATAAAGTCCCCCCCCCCCAGAACATCAAAAGGTTCACATGTTTTATACTGGTGGGGTATTATCTCTATGGGTGTAGCTATAGAGTAAAGATTCGTGGCTTGTCCTATAACCTAAATTGAGGGTATACCAGTATAGAGAAATGGCAGAAATGAGATATCGATAGAGCCTAGGGGTTGTTGGGAGACATATAATGGTGGCATATCTCTATTTTATATTACAACCAACTCAGTATTTTGGTTCTTCCTGCCAAAGGATGTATTCGAATGAGCAATGTAACTTCCCCATGCCGGTTTGGCGTCTGGTTCCGGGAATGTATGAAAGTGTCAATTACACTGTAGCTCAACTTGGAGGGGGTAATTTCGTGTTACAGTCAATGGATCAATTAGGAAATGCGGAAAGTTGAAATGACTAAATAATACTTGATGTCAACATGATTAGATATATATATAAAGTAAACTCCGAGATAGCTCCCATCTAGTGGTCACCCCGAATATCAAATTTGGTGACGATCGGATGATGGATGTGTTCTGTAGGTGTGTCAAACGATTTAGTCACGCAAATAGTAAAAATTCGAAAACATTTCATGGGTTCCATCTAGTGGTCAACCAAAAGATTCATATGAAGTTTGGTGACAATCGGATGAGCTATGCGGTTTGTAGGATGTGCCAACGGATTTAGGCATGCAAATTGTAAAACTTGTAGTACAAGATGGCTGCCAGCGGCCATGTTTTTCGTAGAAAATTAATTAATTAATGCGATATTGCTCCCATCTAGATGTGATTATAAACATGCCTGTAAATGTTAAAAACAACACTCCAATAAATGCGGGACGCAGGGTATGCCGGTAGATTAATATTTGAAATTCCAAGATAGCTGCTGGCGGCCATGTTTTTAACGAATTTCGAGAAAAATCGATGGCTCCCATCTGGAGGTAACCCCGAAGTTCCACATGAAGTTTGGTGATGAGCGGATGAGGAAGATGGCCTGTCGGGTGTGCCGAAGGATTTAGTCATACACAGAGTTAAATCCAAGATGGCTGCCAACGGACATGTTTTTCATCGAAAAATATTCAAATTCGACATCTCCCATCTAGAGCTGATCCTAAACATGCCTGTAGATTTTCAAAACAATTCTCCATTAAATGAGGGCTGCAGGGTGTGCCAATGGATTCAAATTTGAAATCAAAGAGGCTGCTGGTTGCCATGTTTTTTTTAACGAATTTCGAGAAAAAAAATCGGTGGCTCCGATCTAGAGGTCACCCCGAATATCCATATGAAGTTCGGTGATGATCAGATGAGGGAGGGGACCCGTAGGGCGTGCCGAATGATTTTGTCATATAAAGAGTTAAATCCAAGATGGCCGCTGGTGGCCTGTTTTCTAACGAAATTCGGAAAAATTTAATGGTTCCCATCTAGAGGTCACCCCGAAAAACCGGATGAAGTTTGGCGATGATGGGATGGGGTGTGGTCTGTAGAGTGTGCCAAAGGATTTAGTCATGCAAGCAAAAATCCAAGATGGCTCCCATCGGTCATGTTTTTCATCGAGAATTGTCCGCATTTGATCCCTCCCATGTAGAGGTGATCCTAAACATGCCTGTAAACTTTCAAACTGTTCGCAAAGAATGGTTTCAGTAAACCATTATATTCTGTCTCTGTCTCTGTCTAAATGTATAATTGAACCCTGGGGTCAACTATTTACGTTCCATGAATGAAACTTGCGTTGGCGACACGAGTGCCCTTGGTGACAAAGAGAGCACCAGAGCGCACCCAGAATAGTTCTAAAAATATGCAGTCATCTCCACAGGATAAGGAAAGTTGCTGTGCCGATTAGTTCCCATTCTCGTTATGTGTTATTTATATAGGACCGATGCTATGAATAACATGTCGTGACATTATCGATGTTATTGAAACTAAGGCATGCGGAACAAAACTGTCGCTTAACTTGTTTCAATCAAAGTCTTGCCAACGACCCGAAGCCATTTATCACCGGTCTTATTTTATGTGTGGATACATACGTACTCAGCTCCCGTTAAATATGTTCACAGCAACAGACATTTTCCCCATCATGTTTTTTTTATTGTGACCTAGTATTGTGGCTCGACATCTTTCGAAATGTCAATAGTATATTTATATTAGATTTATGGAGACATCTACTCTGGGTGGCTGTTTCTTTAATGTACGTGTGCAAATGCTCATGTCTTGTAGAAATGGCCATACGTCTTTTGGAATAGAACATTGGGATGTCCCTCAACTCAGATCAAGCTTGAAAATCGGTTCCGATTTTCACCCATATCGGTGTTAGAACCCGTGCCAACCCGTGCCGTGAATAAAATTGCAGACAATGACCAAGCCATAAGTCAACACTGAAATAATACTAATGGGTTTCCACGTGGCGCTCCGTTGATTGTAACGTGCATGTCCATATAGTATACATGTAGTTGCACAAACCCGAATAATGATGATCTGATCGGATTTGAAAAACAGAAAGTTCCATCTGAGCACATCAAAAAAGTAAGTTTTCCCTAATATAATACCCTGTATCTCCTATGCTATTCAACCAATGATATTGACATTTTAACTGAATTGAGATAATGGTAAATGCAGCACATTATGAGAGTTAATTAACCTGATGGTGTTCTAAATTCCATTCAAAATATCAGTACGATTGGATGAATATTATAGGAGACTATCTGAAACAGGCTCACGAAGGGGGCTTGCGCCCCCTGTACAATGTGGGCTTCGCGCACAATTTGACCTTTTAAACATTTTTATTTATTTTTTAAATTAAAAACAAACATTTCAATTGAATTTTTATTTGACCAAACATAGCGAATAGTAATACATAAATGGGGGGGGGGGATATCGTATCATCGATCGACGGTTCACACTCTCACAGCCCCGCCCATTATGACGCAAATATAACACTTTCCCTTTGACACCATAACGTGTATACCTACTTTATCTTCATCTTTTAATCATACACGTGTTCTTTGTATTATATGTATTATATGTATTGTAAGCAGGAAGCCTAACTATTTTTGTTAATTGTCAATTGTTTGTTGGAAAGGGGCGTCAATAATGTAGCAATAACCATGACGTAAATGTATTACGTATTTAGTATAGTACTTGGATAACGAATTTACATCATACCAAACCAGACACACATTCAAACGCCGTTTACATGCCGATTGCATTAAAAAATATGCTGCAACAATTAAATGCAATAATCAAAGATGTCCCGACTGTGTGGTATATAGCTCGTCAATAGTGTGACCTCCCGTATATCGCAATCTACAACCTCACTCGGTACATTCCTACTCGACTTCCAAAGAACATCCCACTGACAAGGAAGAGACAAACCATCGAGTAACCAATAATCGATTTATCTATACGTATACCATCCATGTATATAATCCATTTAAATGCAACCATTATGTAATACATAATTGTATAGCCATGCATTGTACAATAAATCTTGACCGCCTATGTTAACATTTATTCATCTTTAAGGGGGTGGCAGTAAGACAGTCTAGCCTGACTATGCCACCCCCTCGAATATACAATACACTATTTGTCAAATGTATTATGTATTAATATGTGTATATCGAAATAAAATATCCTATCCTATCCTATAGTAAAAAGCGGAGACAGATGGTGAGCACACGTCGCTCACGACCCAAATCGTCTGGCAGGCTATATTATACTACCGCATACAATCGGAATACAAGCATCAAATTAAATCTAATAGGTCGATTTCGTCACGATGCGGGGAAAATAGGTCGATAAATATCACCGATCATTATGTGATTCCATATTTCACCATGACTTTCAGCCAGAATGTATATTAGCAGACGGACATTATCATATAATATATTGTATAGATGACGTTTCGCATTCTAGATTGTGATGTGCTACATAACGTTATACTACATGTACTTCCAAAAGTCATACCCCACTACTATATGTGCCACTATTATCTCTTTTATATAAAAAATAGTAACACCATTCCAAAAAATAGAATGCTATTCCAACATTTGTTGTCAGCTCGTGTGAGAATAACGATGTGGTATCAATCCTCATCGAACTTTTTCACCCACACGCCAACTTTTATGGAGAAAAATACATTCAGTTCAGTTCAGTCGGCGAAGAGCGAACCTTGTTTCCATGTTGATAGAGGCACTTCTGTATTGAGTTTCCGAATTTGACACCGCGCTTCGATGCAGTGTACGACCAATTTTCCGATATTATAATGTTAACTATCCTTATACCGTCAACCGGCGCTGCCCAGGTTAAAAAGCTTACCACAGTTTGATAGAATGTTCTATCGGGCAACAATTACCATAAGTATTGAATAAATGAGTATGCACCACTCTTTACCAATGACAATGATTTGAACACACCCTAATGTTTCTTTGTCCCAATGTACGCTCCCCGCACGCGTGTGTTTCTCCAAAAAGTTGTGGTAATCTATATAAGCAAACATTCAATTGATTTGTGATGACCTTCTATAATTGTCGTAAGGAAATTTTCATCACGAGCTGCATTTTACCACACCCCTTTAACACTCCAGCTTGAACAATTAAATCCGGCCTTTATGTCTTATGCGTGCATGAATGTTTTGTTTCAAAACATCGAATGCAAGGAATTTGTTAGGACATCCGCGACCCCTCTCCCCCAAAATCAGCCATGTATGTTTCTCTCACAAAAATTGATTATCAGTTATGTTGTTGCGTATGTACGTGTCTGCGAACCCATTTTAGATAATATTGTCAGGGAGATTGAAGGACACGCCCACAACCCCGATGATTAATCTTACACAATATGAAAAGAAAGAAAACAGTGGGCTTGCATTGTTGTGTCACGAAGGTTAAATATGTAATCCGGCAAAGAGTGTAGTATCCGTTCTGTGGTTTAGATTTGTTATGTGTGTTTTCACAGGCGCCCGTGCTAATCAGTTGGTATAGAGTTTGATAGGATTTTGATATTTTATCAATCGCTGGTTATATATCGCGGGTGTTGTAACATGTCCTGACATTTTGAGTATTCATAAAATAAGTGATAAAAACGAGAAAAAACATTAGTGTCGAGAATTTATCATAATGCATGAAGGTTGTACCAAATTATTTTTGTTATGGTTTGTCGTCACACTATTCCGGTATATGCGGAACTCCGACATTTAACCACGGTTGCTTATCTATCAGCGGATAATCGCCTTTCGATAATACCGTTTTTCCGCGTATTATTCACTGGACAAAACGTGACAGTCCTTCCTCTCGAGCTTGTGATGCAAGTCCATTACCACATGGAAGCTGAATATTGATGGAGAGACTCACGTTCGAATCCGGATCCCGCCGTCATGTTGATTGATTGATTTGGGTTTATTGTCGCTTTAGCCACTAAGGCCATATCACGACATTGCCAGTTTTAGTGGTGGAGGAAATCCGCACACTTGCGACTAATCTAACAGTGATTTCAATGGCTGATAAACTCGTCAACAATGTGCGGCAAACCACCGGCCATCGGCGAGTAACTGGTAACTCCACCAGATAACGATTTCGAGTTACAAAGTCCACGATGGAAACATGTGGATTTGAACCCTAATCGACAGCGCTGGAGGGCGAAACGGCTTGGAGTTGTACCCCTAACCGATTGAGCCACCGAGGCCCCCTCCGCCGTCATGTAATGAAGTACCAGAGTACATCTGGGAATGAACTATTATACAGTACTATTTTGTCCTCTCGAGTGCATGATGTACTATGAAAATTTCAAAACATTGACACAGTTTTTCTCACTTACAGCTCACAATGTTTCAGCTGACAAATATAGTTGACCTATAGTGCACCATAACAATGACGTATTGTGGTTTCCGTACGCAACAGAATACTCTGTATATATATATATAGGACGCATTAGGTTAAATCGTTTCCATTATTCTGAGCTACTGGAATGATCCTGTTAAATAATCATGGATGCAAGCTGGGTTGAATCTAGTGCACCACAATTTTGCTTCAGGTGACACGAATGACTAAAGTACCAAAGGACAAATAAACGCAATGTACCCCTGGCGATATCGATATCATATCAGCTAATTGACGCGCAGGCACAATTTTAAATCCCCCAAACTATAGAACTTAAGAGTTCTCCGTTGCAAATTAGCAGTTGAAAATTTCAGTACCTCGTGCACACAGAGCTCTGTCCAGCGCGCGATTAAATACATAGAATTACAAAATATACGCACAGCAAAGAAAAGAAATATTGATAATTTCTGCAAACTTATATTTCTAATATTCATTTTTTGTGGGGATTTTCCTCTTCGTCCGGAATCCGCCCTTTCCGTCGGTTTTGAAATGCGGATAAAAGTGTTTGGTGTTAAGTGGTATCCGGAGATATCAGACTACCATTGGAATCTACGCCAAACGGATTCAAATCAAGAACTCGTAAGATTTTATTTACATTGGGTCTATATAATTCAAAGCCGATATTCTATACTTCATAAAAAATAAGGCTCAGAAACGCCATGGCTTTAACTTAAACATTAGTGGCACCAATGTACATTTATAACTAGCAGGGTTTCCTTAGAAAGTAACAAAAATGTTGGTATTTTCTATCGGTTACATATACCTAATAATACGTTGATAGTTCCGTACTCTTTATCAAAGCCAAGCATTAACTCCTGCCCTTAACATTATGGTGGCCCGACCCCCATCTCCGAATCAGGCGGCACCACTTAAGAACATTTAAACCTCACTATAATGTAAATACCTTATATCACGAAGATCACTATAAATAATTTGGTGAAGTCGGCGATAATGTTTAAACCAACTTCTTTGCCCGTTCCCCGACCACCATTCCTGATTTGGACACCACCCTTTTACGAACTTCAAACCACTACATTTGATTTATCGTTTATATCATGGCGAAACCTATATATATATACCGTCTTTAGAAAGTAAAGTTTGCAGGAAAGTAGCCGAAAAACTAAATTGTTTTTATAAATGTTGGTACGGCATATACTTGGACCCCGTTACTGTACTGCACCACTTCAAACAATGTAAACTACACCATCAGCTTCGTGATACATGTAATAGCGACATGCCTTTATGGCAACTTCAACCACAACTTTGGATTCCTTGTATAATGAAGACGCCTACTAGTGTACAAAAAATGTGATAGAAATAAGCGACAAGAGTTTTTTTTTTAATCAATTGTGTGCCTCCATCCATATCCCTATCCCACCACTTTGCCACTTTAGAAAATGTAAATAACACCATTAGCCTCATTAGCCCCCTCATGCATATATATAATATTTTATATAAATGTTGGTGTCCCCAACAACATCCATGACATTCGAAGAAGTAATACCAAACATATATTAGATGAACATTATTTTAACTTTATGCATCCTCTTTTTTCGTATAATTGGAGCTATAAAATCCAAACTGGATTTGTTTCGAATAAATTATATATATGTGACTAGGGCGGCACTGCTTGCGTATCTTTAAACCACACAGCTAGATTCACTACATTATGGAGATTATTAATTATAAGTTTGAATGAAATCGGTGACCAAATCAAGTAAAAAAAAAATGGTGTCACTACCCTTTCCCGGCCCTGACTCCGACAGTGTAAATTGTTTAAAGGCACGTGCGGCCTTAATTGTCGAAAATATTCATATTTGTTCCAAACACCGTAAACAGAAAAACATTAAAACGCATACAGTTCCGTTCATATATACCATGACCATCGCGTAAACAGCATGTTATCATAAAGATTTACTATATTTTACCTAAGCAAGAGCCTGATTGTGTTACAGAAGACAACACAATGCTGCTGGCTAATCACACACAAATGGCATAAACGCTCTTTATTCGTTCCATATCAGGAATTCACCGACAAAGAACGCTCTTTATGTTTACCATCATAATATAAACAAACACCAGAAAAGTAACTTTTTATGCTGTTGTTTACATAACAATGGTCAAACATATGACCATAACATACTGTTTAAGCGATATTACTTATTTGTATACGGACAAAGTCTATCTACATTTTGATGTTCTTTCTGTTTGTGGCGGTTTTTGACGGGTGGATATATTTTCACAGGATACCCACCGCCAAGGCCAACCGTACCTTTAACCTACATCATTATCTTCCTCGTAAAATGTTACCTCACTTTGACCCATCTGGGGCAGTCTTGATGGTCACACATTAATTTATATTGCGGACAGACAGCCGTTCCCAAATATTGATATAAATAGATATATATGTTTTCCGGATGGTAAATGTAAACTTAGTTGTCGTTATCCGATTGTTTAAAAAAAATTAGGTGTATGGCTTACTCACTTGAAAATACAGACCTCACTCGGGAACATGTGGTCACGCGGCTTGTTCAACATTTAACCCGACACATCACGTCGATCCGTTTAGACAGATCAGAGTCGGTCAGAGTTTTCGACCAGAAAACTAGCTGGCATATCAGCCAAATGAAACTTACCCTCCCTCATAGAAGCACAATAAAACCCTTCTACCGCCTCGGCACTGAGTCCTATAGCCACAACCGACTCTGTCGTGTTTGGCTGTGACCAACTTGAAAAGAGAAATTAAGAAGTCATGCAATTGCGTGGTGGTACTCAAATAGCGGCAGATAAAAATATAACAAAATCAGACACGAATTATGTAAGAATTAGCACCAGTAATAGATATAATATAATAAATAATGCATGTCTTGTCGTTGACTATGCCAGATATAGTGGTCCTCGCCACTATTCCGTATTTTGTGACTCGATAATTATTCCTCTCGGGCCACTCATTTTGTCGTTGCTATGCCAGATATAGTGGTCATCGCCACTATTCCGCATTTTTCGACTCGATGATTATTTCTCCCGGGCCACTCATTTGGTCTAGTCAACTCCAAGCAATGTATTATAGATACAATAGAAAACATGTACAAAATAGTGCATTTATGGTGTCAAATCCGATGGGCCATCAATAAAGATGCCAGTCAGATTTGCCAACAAAATGTATGTACCCAATTTCCCTTATATATCTGGTGAATAAAACATGATAAATAAAAACGCTATTAGCAGTACCAAAGCTCAAGAATCAAAGCACGTTGGGTGCGCCCTTCAATATTCGTCGCTAGTGGACAAAGGATCGTTCAAGATCTTTGTCGTCACCGGGATCTTAAAAGTAGTTTGTAGCCCGATTAAACCTTGAAACATGTTAGCATTGCCTCTTCTGACAAACAAAATATCTCATACATGGGTTATATAGTTTCCATCTCATTATTTTGAGATTTATAAAACGTGTTAATAATACTGTTTTGGTCTGCACTAGCATGGATCAGCTCAATGCATATTTATAGATACACTATACACAGTCTGAATTGACACCAAACTAGTTGAAATTTCCTAAACCATTTTTTAGCTTACCGGGCAAAAGAAAATTGAAAAATATACATGCAATCGTCATCATTAGTATATGGCATAGGCATCGCGAAAACCCACAAAAGCATCCATCAGTTCTTTGTTGAAA
The DNA here is from genome assembly GCA_032622095.1 of Siphonodentalium dalli. Taxonomy (NCBI): domain Eukaryota; kingdom Metazoa; phylum Mollusca; class Scaphopoda; order Gadilida; family Siphonodentaliidae; genus Siphonodentalium; species Siphonodentalium dalli. The sequence goes on along the minus strand of CP136062.1, from coordinate 111,462,576 downwards.
ACGAGTACAACATATCATAATTGAGAACGCTCTTTAGTACCCACTGCTTTTTGGTGGTGATACCATGGGTGCTCTATATCAGATACGATGGTTGGATTTTTTGCTACCTGACATTGCAACACATCCTGGCACAAATACGCACAAAATCGACCTATAATGTGAAATAGGTACACAAATTTGGCTTATTTGTGTCAGTGTTCACATATAAACTGCTTAGAATAGCCTCATTATGAGTCGATAATGTGACTAAAATGCCTCATTATCGGCTCAAAATGAGGCGGTTCTAAGCAGATTATCTACCAAAAACTAGTTAAGCAATAAGCAGATAATGTGCGGGTTTTGGAGAAAACAGGCTGGGCAATAAATCAAAACATACCAAACAGTACTGTTCTGGTAGTTGATATCTGACCATCAAGTAAAGGCCTCATGAATTCGACAGCGTACACATGGTGGTCTTATTGTGTCAACTATGACAGGGCATCTTTAAAGAATGCATTAACCTAGGTCAACATACCGTGTAGAACCTGTGGCAGTATTGATTCGCCATGCAAATTTGGAGATCACGGATGTATCTGTTGGACTCTCGGTACCAACTCGTTATCATTTCCGTAATGTTCCGTAGTCTACTCCGGGATATATTTATAAAATTAACTAAATCCGGTTGTGTGAAAGCACCATGAATTTGATGTCGAGTAGAACTACATGTCACGTTTTGTTCGGCCCTCGACTGCAATGTTGAACTCCAGAACTGAAAATATAAATAGTCCAGGTAAAGGACTGTGATCTTGAAGAATACAACAAAGCACTACCGACAAGTCCTCTCAATTATGAACACAATGACCAAGTCCCAAAACTATCGCGTAACAAATAAGCTGCAAAAATAAATAAATAACTCCGCCGGTTGTCCGGCCATCTCCGTGGCTTAACCTCCTATGACGTCAAATGAGTTGACAAACTTAAAACGTGGAATCTGAGACGGCATTTATGGTGTCTACCTATATGACGTCACCAATATTATGTAATCGCGGGTGGCAATGTTAGTAGCACGGAAACCTATATATATATATATATATATATATATATATATATGCGTTCATATACTATCAAAATATACTTATTATGCGTGATATAATTTATTAAATGCTTCGCCGACATACCTACATGCATAACAAAAAACCGAATTATTTTGTTATACCGCGTTACGATAAATTATAAACTAAACGATCTTCATTGCCACACGACTGAGAGCATTTGACTGTTTTCGAGATTATCAACATCAATAACAATACATTATAACTTCGCAAGCAATACATTATAACATGCAATCTGTATATTCATATAATGTATATAATATAACTTGGGCGTAAAACCAAAATAATATACGACAATTTATCTTTCAACGTGACACTAATTGTAATAAAAAAATTCTGCCACCTCGCCATTGTGTAACGGAGGTGTCACTCTACAAAACGTCCCATGCGCTAAGCATGAATTTTGACGACTAACAGGAATTCTGACTGGGACTGTAATTTCGCTATATTTTTAATAAAATATAAATTATTTCCAAAGTTAAATGATCCAGGAATATTTTGCCAACATCTGAAACTAGCCTTGCTCTAAAATCACCGACAGAGGGCGCCATTCAAAATGGCCGCCAAACCCCCGTTTTCTAACGTTAAAATGCTTACTTGTATATCATTTTATAGCAATGTATGCGCTAATTTAATGCAGGGTCGGACAATTTGTCATTCTCCACGTGACAACTTGTAATATATGGGTGATCATCTGTGGTCTATAAATCTTCCAAAACTTTTGGGTAGATACCACCAACTTGCGACCGGTTGACATGGCAACCGTTTCTCGGAAAATTATGCATTTGGGGCTGTGATTTATCTATACGAGATGTCTACATGCGACATTTGGAATCATATTTCAATTGTCCAGCAATGCTTTGTAGCGTTTTATCAATGACAAAGATAGAAGGTCTTTTCACATCTGGATCAAAGCCAAGGACCAAGTACTGAGGGAATACCACAGCATCATTGGAACTTGATGAGTCATCATTCTTACGAGCAATACGTGGTTTTTTTTATTTGACTTGCCATACGAGAAAAAAAATCGACAACTAGCCCAGTAGCCGCCGTGGAATACCCTTTGAATTCTGCTCGGGCCAAGGACTGGTACATGGTAAAGCGGTGACCCGTTTAGCCGCTGCATAGAGCAGCCTCCCGGTACCCCTCCACGGTGAGACAGGCGTGAACAATACAGGATTCAACACTCAACAATAATCATGACGAAAACAAAAGAGACAGGAGAGAACAGAAACATCATCTATACGTGGGAAAAAAAACAATACTTAAAACATCAGATGAGCAATACAACATAACTAAAATTTAATCAGAAACACTGTGGAGATGCGTGACTAGCAGATGGATTGAGCCGGGTCAACTCAACCACCTGTCTTGAAGAGATTTAGAACCAAAGAGGACCACCCGCAGGTCGATGCCTCACGTGATACGGCCGCCCTAGTACCCACAGGACTCCTACACCACACCTTACGGGATGCACCACGGCAAACAGGGTACCACATTAGGGGATTTGTACCTCTCGCAGTGGGGCGGTAGGCATATTCTACCCGACCCACACGGGGCAAAATTACTAGCTACTCGCAGTAAGGTAATATGGTTCTCTTTGCCGTAATTATTTTGTATTTGATTGTGTCGTTACCCCTTGATTCTCGTGTTTCGCGGCTACAAATGATTTTATTGCCGCTAAGATATAGATATTGCAATTGCAATTTAAGGAAACAATCTCAGAGTTACTCCCACGCCGAGGACCAGAGAAATGATATCGACTGTATTACTATTACTATTACTATGTACGTGTGACTTGTTGAACACTCGAAACTATAATCGTAGCTACGGATATGGCAAAACGACACATGATAGAAAGAACACAATTTCTGGTGACGTAACTCCAGTGTTCGCGCTGGACCGAAATATATTGTGGCCAAATGTAAATTGTATTGGCCAAAATAAAACAACTTTGGCCAAATGTTTTTTGGCCAAATTAAAAAAAACTTTCGTCAAATTAAATCCTCATTTTCTGAGCAGTTCAGAATTGATGACCAAAATAGTTGTTTTAAACTTTTTTTTTTACTGAGAATAAAATCATAGTTAAAACAATTTTTAAAAACAAAGTATTTTACGAATATAATTATAGGTCGCTAACTAGTTAAGTAATGAACTGTGTTAGTTTTCATCGCTATTTTCGCCGAGATAAACACATGTTGCTTATTGAGGTGATAACTATTGAATAAATATTGTATTCAAACCTTTTATGATGTGAAGCCAGATTGTTATTAGACGGGGGCAGTTTATGACACATTGCGTGACCATTGAGTTAAGTACTGCTATCCTGTACATCCAATTATGGACAATGCATTTAGGTATTTTATCTTACTGTCTGCCTCATCAACAACAACTTATATAACCAGCGTACAGATTAAGCGTTTTGACGATTATCGTTTTAAATCTAATATTATTGGAAATGACTGGTTAAATGTTAGAGCTGACTTAATTTGCTGTCTCGTGAAGTTTAATAATATACAGTTTCAATGGTGTGCAGCAAGCCACGAAATGGTTACTGACGCCAGTCTGAATGCACACACTACAGAACATTACAACCTTCTTATTGTCATACGTCAACCAAGGTCTGTTCATCGTCACCATTCAAATCAACACACCCGTCACAAAATAAATTTGTGGTTTGCATGATACGATATTTCCGAAGTACGAATACTTTCGTCGCCTAACTTCGTCGGGACTGCGGATCTATTTAGCCTTTTGGGTTAGCTTCCCGTCTCCGTTTGGGGTAAAAACAAGTTTGGCCAAATGAAACTTTTATTGGCCAATTTAAAAAAAAAAGGCCATTGGCCAGTGGTTTATTTTGCGAAAGGTGTCTAATATTTCCTCAGCATTAAGAGAAATATTTTAAATCTCCACATGAACAACTGATACCCCACAAATTCATTTATGCCAAACATCGTGCAGTTCGATATTCTAAGGTGGTTCTTAAAGGGAGTCTACGCCAATTTGAATAAAATTCCCAGTAATAACAACGATCAAATATTGATCATTTATAGAAAACTATTGAATTTGAGTTGAATATATCTTCTGTAAACGTTCAGGTTAACATGTTATCTTAAAATCAAATTTAATAATTTAATGACTAGGTTACGAATTGCTATGTACAAGACGTCATCAAATTAAATGACTGATAGTGGATTGGGCAACGTGTGGTACACTTTGTGTAAACTGTCATATTGATACGGGGCGTGAACTGAAGCCACGCATTAACTATATAATAAAATTAATGATTATCTGGGACTAGAATGCATATAATATAACATTTATTTCATACATTTGCCTGAAAACAGTACAAAAATATATCGATAACGAGCGTTCTATTTTTGCAGTCCGGTTTATCTTCCATCCGTAACATTACTTCGTACTCAGCAGCTATTGTTACCTTATTCCACGAAGCAGAGAATATAGAAACCAGCAACATTTTAGTACAGTGCCCCTTTAAATACTGCATATAATATACTGTTGTTCGGCCCCTCTTTGCCACATCCCTGTCACACAATGTTGCGTACTATTCAAACCAAAGATGCAGAACATTGCATGGAGGTAAACTAGTTGTAGTGTGTTGAGACACGCGGCGTAGTTTCCCAGGCAAGACATATCACTATCGGTGTGTTCCGACTGTCCAGTCTCGAGTAGCTAGAGGTTGTCACACTAATGCCGAACTGGTGATGATACTAAAAGTCACTAGGTCAGTACATTTTGCTTATATAGGCATAACCAAATGGGTCAAAATTTAGTTCCTTCCTACGTCTAAGAGCTAGCGTGATACTGCTCCACTCCAAAGCCATTGGAACACTCGGTAGAAAACCACCAGATACTAGTATAGCATGGGGGGGGGTCATGCCGGATGGTCATACGTAGCCGATAGCCAGTGTGAAAATATAAGATTTAACTCAAACCAGTCGTCATTCTTATGCGTTGATGTTTCTACACAAATCTTAAAATACAATTGCTGCACAAAAAGTGGTGGATGAAACATTCTCGTTAAGAATATCATTTATACACTTTCCTTTGACCTACTGGAATAGTTTAGGCGCGAGATATATACGTGATGTGATTAAAATTGTATAATTATGTATGTACACAATTGTTATTGAGAATACAATATTGTTTAAGCGTTTATTTCACTTATGTGCGAAACATTAAAAACAACTGGGATTTATGATGGCAAGTAATTTTCAGAGCATATGAAGCCGGTATATCAATATTGCGTGTATTTGTCAACTTGTGTTATACCTCTTCCAATTTACATAGAAAAAAGATGGAAGGTCGAATGAGCTATGTCCGTTTATTTGGAGTATATTATTATTACAGTGCCTATGGCCGATAGCTTCCCTAATCGAGTAGCATTTTGAAGAATGCAATAGTGAACTATCACTTCCGAAAACAAAATACAACAGTCTGTGCCATATCAGAAGGCACAAGTAAAATACCAATGCTAAGCCATTTAGTGTGACACAGCACATCCTCGATTGTTGTTTGGTACCGCCTTGCATGGGTGAGTTTTAAATGTCAGTGTATTCGCCTGCGGTTTTTTGTTTGTCCCCCGATATTCCGTCGGAGGACAATGGCAATGACCCTTGTCCGTGAATCCGTGCGGACGTGTGTCCCCAACGTCCGCCAGGAACTTTTTTATTCTGTCATTTTCTTGTAATTTTTTAAAACTTGCCACATATATCAACTAGCATTGGAACCTTCGATTTTGAGTTCGGTCGGACTCATATTTGCAGAGTTGTTTTCCTTTTCTTTTTCGACGGAGAATCGTACATCGTGGGACAAATCTTTTATCCGAGCTTATATTCATTTTCCAGTCAGTGTTTTAAACTTGTCAACCAGCATGGGAACCTGCGAACCTGCGGCTTTGAGTTCGTCCAGACACATTTCGGCGGAGTTATTGCCCCTTTTTTTACACGGAATCGTACATCATGGGACGCATCTTTTCTCCGAATAAATATTCCGTAATTTTCCAGTCAGTTTGTTTAAAACTTGTCACAGAAGTCAACCAGCACGTGAACTTGTGCACCTGCGATATTGAGTTCAGTTGGAGTCATTTTGGCGCAATTATTGCCATTTTTCGACATAGAAATATTTTATGTTTTTGATTTTATAGTTATTGACCATTTGTCGACACATTGATCATGCGCTTTGTGTCATATTGGTGTAATCAATTCCTCCTACAGTTTGTAGTATAGGGATCTAAAACCCATAAATCCTTCAAACATGCCACCTTCGTCGGTTGACATTTTGGTCAGCGATCTTTTATTTACTCTTTAAAACCGACCACATTCATAGCAAATTTTCAGCTGTTTTCAATCTTGTTTACAATAGTAAAACAAAAACGCTCTTTGTATTACCATATCATGATTATACTAACAAAAACGCTATTTGGGTGATTCTTATGGGGAACAATTGATGAAGCAGATATCTAGCATAAAATGTGTGCATGTTACCATGACATAATGAATATGAGAATTTCAGGTGCAGTGTGCGATATAAAAACAAATAAAATATCACTGCCCGATAGTCAATCCCCCAAAGACCAGAGCAGTTTCAGTGTGCAGAATCGATACCTATGTTTCCGAAGCCAAGAAAACATTTATCTGTTTCGACACGATTTACATTGACTAAATAAGCCACAGAGCTATTCGAATCGCCTCAGATTACAGAGCCCGGGGCAAACATTCAGAAATCGTTTGAGTTGCAACTGTCAGAATTCTTACATCAGAATTCAGTCCAGTTTACACATTGAAGCCAGAATGGGGATACCTACGTTACCACCGATGACAACGAGGTGTAATTTGTAACAGACGTAATAAATACATGTCTACCACCATGCACAAATTCCCGTGGACATGTAATTGTTTTTCGGGAGGGATGATGAAATATATCAATTGATATTCCAGATTGTGTGTGTTACCATATATATGTCAGGAAACCAATGGTTGAAAAACTATCGATACCTAAGTTACCATGGTATTATGACACAATTACCTACATATTTTAATTTTATTTCTGTTACATATCATCTGGTACCCACCAAGGATCATAATGCGTGGTGGCTTGCTTTTGACATACAATTGTAGTATTTGCTATACCCAGATGACGTGTGAAATCGATACATACGTTACAAAAATTTTATGTTTATTGTTAAGTCGCCCAAAGCGTTCAATTTTTTTCGTAGAATCAGATAAATTAAAAGTTGCACGTTAAAATGTGAAATTTAGCTCAACATATCAGCAAACAATATATACATGAGGTTTAAGATGATTCAAGATGATTCAATCAAGTATATATAATTATATATACTATATACACTGATATATATAATATATTAGAAAGCATGGTATTACGTTGGGTGCTTGCGCATTGTTCAATAGTCATTGTCGTCCGTTTATTGGACAGCGATCTCTTAACCTGTTTTTCTCTTTGTGTTTTAATTGTTGAGTTAAACGTTTGTTCGAATTACAGTCTGCATATATTGACTATACATACATGCTTCTTGGTGGTCGCATCGTTCCGTGCATGCACGTGTAACGCATTGTGTGCAGCTCATTGGACGTTCTCAATGCAGTAACGCGGTGATTCAGATTCCTAAATCGTTTATATTAGAAACGATGACGGTGAAAATAAGAATTTCCGCACATTCAAGTTGAAAGGTGCAAGATTATTACATAGGAAACTCGCCAAAATTTCAGATAATCATCAACTACAAATTACATGATGCATATCTCATTACCCACTGTGCCACCAACTGTGTGAAACCTACATTACCATGCACATATATGCACATCATTCGCCAAATTATTGAAATTAAGAATATATATAGATTGAATTCCAATAATTGATTCTCAAATGATCTCACCAGATAAGACAAAAAAGTAACATATATCTATGGGTATGAATTACACGTCATACCATACTTGATATGCATGCCAGGTGCATGCAACATGTGAATTGGTGGTTATATATTGTATTTTGGTACGAAACAAATGTATATGCAATAACTTACATCGATGTTTAAATGCATTGTATGTCACACATGAACATGGGCATTTGCACAGCGATACATACGTTACCAAATGATTTTCCCATTACGAGGTAGAATATGTCAGCCCATACGCCAAGGGCATTAGTAATACCGTGATTTTATTCGACGATTTCGTACTCTATTAATATGATTCGCTGGGTACACAGGCTACTCATTTTTCACATAACCTGTTGCAAATATAAATCGATGTTTTCCAGCTGTATATCTTTTGAAAAAATTAACTTCCCAAGTCGAATTTCTTGTTAACTTTAACATAATAACAATTAACAGAAGATCAACCATTGGTAACGTAGGTATCGGACGCCATTTTCGTTATCGGTGTCACCTACTGGAGTAGCCAAATGCTAGAATCCCTTTGAGTGGTGTTGCTGAAAATTATTTTGATGAATATTTGTATCCAACAGAACAAATAAATGTTATAGCCAATTGCCACATAAGCGAGAATCACCCATTTACGCTCTTAAATATATCCATGAATATAAGTAGGGGGACTTTCGTCAAACTGTTCAACAGTTTCATACCCGACCAAAGAACCGTTGGCAATTTAGAACCAAACATTTATCGATAGTGTTCTAAAAGCTTGATTATTGTTCAGTATTTAGCGTGAAACTTGTTCTTATTAGTCCAATTTTCGGTCTAATTTTCGTCATAGGACATTTTAGTCAGTGACCTTTTATTTTATTTAATCTTGGCTACGGACCTTACCAATTTACGCATGTCTGATACATTCTCTCTGGAAGCGTATTTTCTTCGGAATAAATTGTGCAGCAGTAGTATCTCCTCTATTTGCTCGTCTGTCAGAGTTACAACGCCGTTCGCCAGGAAGACTGAAATGAAACAAAGATGTGAATCGGATGTTATGCTTGTTAAACGGACATGACCCATTTTAAACGAACATGACCCATTTTAAACGGACATGGCTCATTCGAACATCCAATTTTTTCTACGTAATTTGGAGTGACGGGTACGATAGGTAGATAAATACACGAAATGTTGATATGCCGGCTTCATATGCTTTAAAAAACACTTGCAAAAGTCACAACCATTTTCCAGCCGTTTTAAATTTTTCGCCCGAAGTCAGACAGATGCTCTTTATTGCTACCATATCAGGAAATACTAACACGGAACGCTCTTTTCTGTTCCATGTTGCGCAAATGGTTGGTTATTGTTATGGGACCCAACATTGTTCATAGTTGAATTTTTCATTACTTCAATGCGTCTTTTTGGGTTAAAGAATGCTCGTGCAAAGGTAGTTAAGATATTTATCGACCTATTTCGATACCGGGGAAAATCAAAAGCTAATAATAGTATTTGTATTTTGGAGCTCAAACCGCCATGTGGCTTCAGCATCCAATGTGTGTCTACATAATTGGGACGGAAGGATCGGGTAGATATAAAAATACAGGATATTCATATACACATACTTTATTTACTCTTAAGAAGGCACCCCATTCGTGAATTTTCAAAAAAAATCAAACTATCAATTTATTTGCAAAAAAATCATTATCCCTTATTGAATATTTATGTTTTCCAAATTATTGAAAACATGGTTGAATAATATGTATGTTGTTTATGTTTTTTGGTAACCCGATAAAAAATATAGTCCTGCAAATGGCTGTCAAAAAACTAAACTATTAAATGAAAAATGTTGTGTTTGTTTTCTCGCACAGGGTCATGATTTCATACGGTAGACTGAGAGTGTATCCTAGTTGTGTTCATAGTCCAGATAATGCAGTGTATTTTTTAATATTTCCTGTCAAACTGTCTACCGACCTACATGAAACAATTGCTGTTTTTATTTTTTTAAACCACTTTTTCTCACAATTCGAACATATCTCTCATATTGAGAGGATAAACACGTGTTATAATACTATATATCATACCTTGGTTATAAAAGATAATGATTTTTCCCTTAATGATTTTTTGTTTGAAATTGAGATTTTTTTTTAATTCCTTAAATAAATTTACCGAACAACAATTACGGTTATACAATTACGGTTATACAATTTTTTTTTAATTCCTTAAATAAATTTACCGAACAACAATTACGGTTATACAATATCATATTCCGATAATAAGCCAGTAATAAATAAAGGGCATCATATTCATATATCATAGTAGTACAGAATGCATGTGTCAAGGTGGTGTTCAATAACAGCCTAGAGGAAAGTAAATTTGGGCTCTCATCGCATTGGCCTCCGTCGGAAAGAATATTAATTTAGTGCCTATATCAGTCATTTGGCAAACTCCGCAACTAGATTTATGTTATCGTGAAGCGAAACGTGACAGGTGCTTCTTCGAGATAACAAATAATTAACGACTAAAAGTTGTTGTTGCTCCTACCACTGAAACATTCATATTATGAATTATTTCGCACAATCTGGCTGGATCAAGTTTACCTCGCGTGTCAGCCTGTTCTCGTAAAAATAAGCACAATACGATCCTATTTTTAATGTCGCGATTTAAGCCCAAAACAGAGCGTATTTGAGAATAATACGCTCTATATGGGCGTAAAAAGCGGCATTCAACCTAAGCCCGCATAGTGCTTATTTCCACATGAAATAAGCTCATATACACTATATAATGTAATCAAGTATACCTAGGGGTTTGATTGCATCTCATTAGACGCCGGTGGTTTGCGACGTCATAGCCCATTTTATCTCACGAGAGGAGAAATATTACAAATGAGAATGGTAAAAGATTGGCACGAACCCGGCATGATTATATGATTCTACAAAACGTTCAGACAGAGTCTACAATCACAATAGTCATGTAATATGAAATATTATCATGAGCTAATTGCGGAGCCGCTATTCAGATCCAATATATCCCCACATGGCACAACATGGATCATCACATCTAATCAAGTCTACTTATGATTTTAAATGCAACTCATTAGATGCCGATGGTTTGTGACTTCATAGCCCATGGTATCTCTCGACAGGAGAAATATTCCAGATGAGAATGGTCAACGAATGAAACGAACCCAGCAGGCTCATGGGTAGCTTGGGGCTTGATGGTCCCGTGGTTAGAGTGTGTGACTTGTACCGCTGTCAACACATGGACATGAGTTCATCGCCCGCCGCTGGGCTATTGAATTTCCCCGCGACATTGGATTGGTCGGATCAAGCGACGTGTGGCTGTCGACCATCACGTTGTTCACATCTCGCGGTAAGTTGACATTGGCCATTCGTATTGTGCTCGCTTCGACATAGCGAGACGTGAAATAGTAACCAGATCTCTTGGTTACGCGTAATCCGCTCTAGCGAAGCGCCTGTACAATGGCAGCATATACATGTACAACTGGTGTAATACTGTGATTGTGATTAGAGCTTTGGATAAGCGTTAACTGCAAATGGTCCATTTATGTCCATTACTGTTCATGTAATGTGAGCACTGATTGTTGTCGGTCAGTGTTAATATATACGAAGCAATCATGTGGTGGTTCACAGAAATTAGATTAAGAAATATATTGGCAAAATGCGGTTCGTCTTCGGCTTGATTGACGTTGAACCTCAGTCGATTCGATATGTACGAACAAGAACAACATGTCAGTTGCGATAAAGTTTCACAAAAATATAAGAGACGGTATACGGCAATGAAGCGAAATGAGCGTCAAATGCATGGGTCTTGAATATTTCATTTCGTTACAAGTCTTAAATAGATCGTGCAATTCCATGCACAGCATCGTATACCTATTACCGGGGGTACTGGATCTGGGCTTTACTTTCCGAATGAAATTCGCTGTCGTCTAGCAGGAGGTCTGTTATCATGGTTTGCTATTATTTACCAATATAGCGTAGCTACATGTAGCACAGTTACGATTGAATCATTGAGCCACTGGTCATGGGCGTCGTTGACAACAGGGGTAACGGCTGTTCATATACAACAGACTACGTGTCCGTTAAAACAAACATGCACATGCTGCAATATCTTGCAATATATTGTTGATACAAGCTACTTACCTAAATGATAACTCTATACCCATATATTGTACAGTGTAGCACGAGCCCCCCAGTTCTTCTATTCTTTGTTTTTCAAGATGTACTCCAAGTGAGCAGCACACTCATCAATATATCATGAGTGATACACGCAAATAGCCAACAATCTGACGCTCAGCGGCTGCAATGTTAGCCCGATATATTTGTTATTCACTTATCTAAACCCAGGACACATTTGTCAAAGGAAATGGAGCTTTATGTGGCACAAAGACTACCTGTGAAACCAGCTATATATTGCGTGATGTCTGACCGTTTTGGGATACTGAAGATTGATCCGGCCAATTCCCTAACTAGGATGCGTGAATGAATTCTGTTTGTGTCCAGTTCATATACTTGTCCAACTGCGCAACACGGTTTGAAATATTATAACATTCATCAGTTGACATTTAGAAAACCACGTAGAAAGGCAAACGTCAGTAGCCCATAAAGTACTCACTGACTCACTTGCAGATATATATCATTGTACATATACCTAGAACTTTGTATCATTTCGAAAGTTTCTAGTCCAAGAGAAGAAAACCAAATAAATACGATGGGTGAACCACGAGTATTTAAGTAATGAACGTAATAACTTTTCAAACTCTTCGTTCGCTATAGTCTGTGGGGGAAAAACAAACGACAAAACCGGAGGAAGTAAAAGGTTTTTGTACACCTGGCACTATTTCCTGTTATGCAACGAACGTTGCATATCACAATTTATAGAATGGGTTTATTGAATGGAATAAGGGTAGGGTCATGTAATAAATCAAAATATGACACATTTTATGTATTCCTACCAACCATAATTTATCCTAAAAGTAACATACATTTTACATCACTTCCAACGAGCGTGGCTGATTTTAACCTCAACATTATGTACACGCAATTTGAACTTGGAGATAAGGTACATTGTACGTCTACAATACACGAAATAGGGATCTGTAGCTTTTATATACTGACAAAACTTGCCAACTTCATGGTAAAATTTGTTATTTCTCCAGTTACTGCGACAGACAGTTTTTTCTTACCCTATCCTCCATGCCGAAAAAGTACGGATCCCGAATTTATTTAAGAAATAAATAAATACACTGCGCATCGGCGTCTATAGTAGAATTTGACCACAAAGAAACTGATTGTAGGACGACGCGAAGCGGAGTCCTACAACCGGTGTCTGTGGTCAAATTCTACTATACACGCCGATGCGCATTGTATTTATTTCTTTTGTAATTCAACTATGTTTTGGTCGAAATTGTAGTGACATACGTTCAATCTGCTATATATTAGCCCAGTCTCTAGCTCTGCGTGATATGATTTTCCACCAAAAAGTTCTTCTCTTAGAACTGTAACGTCAAACATGACGTCACTATTGAACGGCAACCCGTTTTCATTGCCCTTTTGGCAAAAAAATTTCAGTTACGATATATTTTTGTTCTATCTTAAATAAAATTCAGTATAGTACAGTAGGTAGTCATTATATGTCTCTTAATTCAGTCTATAGCATGACATTAACAAATGCCCGTGTGGTTTGACTTCTGAAAGTTTGAGGCGTTGGCAGCATTTCACTGATGTACCACATTTGTTTGTGGTGCAATTCAGAATATCTAGAATTGTACCACAAAACGACGGTCGTGTCTCCATGGGAATATAGTCTACTGACCAATCACGACGAACCTTGTATGTAGGTTTAGGCACGGTCGTATTAAAATCTAGTTGCTATGACGTTGTTAAGTCTTCTGGGGCATATAACACCTGTATAGAAGTATTTCACGTATTTCTCCACATTGCATTTTGTCCCCGAAACCTGACCGGTATAATTCCTAATGTTTCTAATATTTGACCGCCAGAGGCGAGAATATTATACACTCCATGTGATGAAACGACGCACCTGAAATAGACGTTTCAACCGATCTTCTAGATATCCAGTCGCCACCTATGACAACTTAAATGGGAACTCGTTGCTGGATGTTCTAATCAAACGTTCATGAAACAGCCAAATGGACAAAGAATGAGCCAGATTCTAAGATAAACGAGAGGGCGATCACCACTGGCAGCTGTTTTCCCATACCTGCAACCATACAGACTGGAAACGAGCGATCTATTATTGAAAATACGGCTTTATACAAAACGTGGAGATGATTGGGACAAGATTTTACAAGGCATAAGTACAGTATCCATCCACACTTGCAAATCATCAATGTACAACATACACCATGGTATGTATGGGTTGAATGGGTTAATAAGTTCCAAACCGAACAATATGAAAATAAATAGATAACTTTATTCGCCATAAATTTATTTTGTATTGGTAATATGTGAATGACTATCAAGTATTAATTTAGATAGCGTGTTACATGTGTGTAGCTCAATAGAGCCCTGTTGCAAAACAATGTAAGCCTGGGAAATTGATATGAATTATATTGAACAAATTGTTGAAGCCTTATAAATGGCTTTGAAGTTATAACAGGTGTACTCTAAACACAGATATTGGATGCTTATAGTTCAGGTTTGACTCCATTATATCACACGCGACTAAAACCTTCATATTTGCAAAACAGGACGTCACCTCTAATGGTATTAAACTATTAATATGTGTTGTAAGAGTTCATTAATAGACCTGCTTCAAACATAAGTGGGTTAATTACCGATATAAAAAATCATACACGTGGAGAGTGTGCCAAAATAAACTTAGATATATGAGGAAGATCAGATGAAAAGAATTTTAGTGATTGAATCGAATAGCATGTGCCTGTGCAATGGCTGGGAAGGGTTAATTTTATTCTAACCAGGTCAGTGGAAAGCTACCGAAAACTACACAGATGAGGATGTGTCAACTGAAAATCTGTAATGAAATTTCACCATGATCGGAGGAAAAATGTTCAAGTTATGGCATCGAATAGCACATGTTTATGGTGATTTATTAGAAGGGTCAGTATTTTCTAAACAGATCAACCGATTTATACCAAACAATATACAGGTATAAATTCACGAAACAAATATTATCACGATCGGATTAAAATTACTCGAGTTATCGCGACATAAATAATCTATCTACCGACGGACAGACGAACGAATGGATGACGGATGGATATTATGCGTATCATCCCTTGTATGAGTCCACATAAAACGTTTAGATGCAGTTAACTGGTGGTGGGACGAAAGGTTCCCCTCTGCACAAAGGTATTATGTTAAGACGAGCCATATTAACATGTTTGTATTCGAAATAAGAACTTTTTTCAAATGATTCCGACTAACCTCACACTTGCAGGTGAACAGGTTCCCATGGTGGTAAATAGCTGTCTCAAGTTTCATAACAATTACAAGTATTAAAAGTCTAAAAAGGTGTGTTACAACCAAACAAAAGTCAGACCGATATCCCAATTTCAGGTGCACATGCTCTCGTGATGGTAAATATATTAACAGGAAATGAAGGCGTACAACTTCAGACACTTGGACAGGATAGTGGGACATGCCGCATGTTTGTCGCGGAATAAAGGTAAATAACTGTCGCCGGCATTTGTTGATATACAGAAGACATTTGAGTCGGTGCGGAACCATTTTTATTTCTAATCAAAGACTTGTAATGAAAGACATCAGAGACTTCAATGCACTATATTCAGGGAATAGTCATGGTTGACATTAAGATTTTCAATCTGCTCAATTTCATGGATGGTTAGACATAGACTTTCAAGATGATATTATTAACATACAATACAAAGAGTATTTCGAGATTCCGTTGCCATCAAATGCAAACATTACAGAGCAGTTTTAAAGCCACATGCATGCATGACGGTTTGCGCGCTCCAAAATACACATAATTGCTTTTAATATTTTTCCCGGTATCGCAATAGCTCGATAAATATCTGAACTACCTTTCTACAAGCAGTCTGTAACAAAAAAATGACGTATTGAAGTAATGAAAAATACAACTATGAACACGGTGTAGTTTCTATTTTATACGGAATTTATCAACCGAGTTCACTAAATTCGATTTGAGCAGAGGTTTACCGAGGCTCAAATAGAATTTAGAGGACGAGGTTGATAAATTACGTATAAAATAGGACGAGTGTGAGATACCTTTTATCACATGATCAAATAAACCCGAAGCAACGCGAAATATTCATCGAAAACAACAATCATAAACTACAGCGATCGCAAGTTATTTGAAGAACGCCGTGACGTCATCGCACGCGCTGATATTAAACGTGTCTATTATCGATAATTATGAAACTGCTTTTATGGCCAAATTATGTGATAAAAAAGTGTCCCGTGTTCGTCTATTCCTGATATTTTAGAAATAAAGAGCGTTTTTCTGACTTCTGGCGAAAATTTGAAAACGACTCGAAAATGGCTGTGACATTGACAACTTAGTGACAAGTGATTTTCAAAGCATATGAAGCCGGTATAACAATATTTCGTGTATTTACCGACCTAGGTATCGTGTCGGTCCCTCCAAATTACACAGACAAAATTTTTAGGTATTTTTTCAATGTTTGTGTTGGTTCTCCGCGATGCAAGGATGTGGGTGAATATTCTATATCTTTAACAACATCCGAACCTTCTATTTAGTTTTCGATGCAATCAAATATTCCAAGTCTCCACGATACACGGTCATGGATATTTATTTGTTACGAACTATGTCTCGATGGTTTTCGTTCGAATGTGTCAATCTTTCCCACTATACAGCTCCTGTTTATCAATCCCATTGGCTTTATAAAATCCCAACTTGTAATGCAAGTGTTCTAACTGCTTGATAATTTCAACCAATATAAATTTTCCCACTGGAGTCCTTTTGAGTCTACAGTTGTACTGACAGTGGGAAAAGACTCCACCATTGACAAACGATTTGAAGTTACTTATTCGAAGACCATAATGCTAAACAAAATCCACGATATGAAACTGGACCCCACTTCATGGGCCAATATTTCCAAATTTGGAGGAGAAAATTTAACCAACCATATTTAAAGCCACAAATTACACCTAATAATATTCACTTTGGATTTTTCCCGGTACCGGTATCGAATTATGTCGAGACATAGTTGCACTATATTTCAATATATGAGCAGAAAATGTCACAGAAAGAAGCATTGAAGTAATACAAAATACAACTTTGAACACGGTGTTTGTGTCCCAAACAAACAACTGCCATGTGCACGGCATGGAAAAAAAAAAGAGCGTTCCGTGTTAGTCTATTCCTGATATGGTAGAAATAAAGAGCGTTTGTTTCACTTCTGCGCGAAAATTTGAAATCAACTGGAAAATATCGCTGATTGGTATGGTGCCCATGGCCGTAGGGGGGGGGGTGTATGCCTGGCTGCCTGACTACGGTCATGGGCACCATACCAATCAGCGAATGACCTCTGCGTCCATTGGCGATCGGACAAGTCGCCAGCTGTAGCGGAAGTGAATATATTAACCCATACGCTACTGTCGAATTCGCTATGAAATGTACGCAAAAACGACGAAAATAACACCCGCCGATTGCACCTCCCCCAAATGGGCCGAGCGAGATGGGGCATGCACTATCGTGGAGAATAAATATGTATGTACCAAAGTTCCAATCCCCAAGTAGATACCTCGAGCGGAAACGGCAATGTTAACCCATAACGTGTGATCGGTTCCGGCATGTACGCAAAATTCAAAAAGGCACCGACCGCACCTCCCCTTATGTTGCGTGACCACAGCATGCAGCGAATACCCCTCTGCATCCGTGGGCGATCTGGCAAGTCGCTAGCTGTACCGGAAGTGAATATATTATTTCCAATGCCAAGTCGATAGCTCGAGCATAATCGGCACTATTAACCCATAACTTGCGGTCGGTTCCGTCAGGCACATGGATGGACCACCGTCCACGGAACATGTGGCCGGTTCCGTCAGGTACGCAAAACCCAACAGGAGCATCTCTATGGGTGGCAAAATACGTCCTTTAGCCATTTCGAATTGTAGAACCGCAAAATAAAATAACAATTTGAGCTTACAAAGAATATCTAATATACCCCTAATTTCAAGGCCAAAATGCGGTAAAAACTGGAGTTATCGGTCAGAAACCGATTGTTAACAGGCGTTCAAATTCTAAGTCGAAAAATTGCCGTAACTCATGTGACAATAATTGGACAGAACCCATATTCGTACTGGGAAATGCACATACCAACTTTGGTTCAAATCAAATAATCCAAACTGGAGTTATCGGTCGGAAACCAAAAATGTTAAGAAATCGGTGAAATTATAAGTCAAGAAAAGTAATTGGAAGAACCTATATTAGAACTTTGCCTGTATCTTTAGCGGGGAAATACACATACCAACTTTGGTTCAGATCAAATAATCCAAACTGGAGTTATCGGTCGGAAACCGATTGTTAACAGGCGGTCAAATTCTAAGTCGAAAAAGAGCCGTAACTCATGTAAAAATAATTAGCTGGGAAATACACATACCAACTTTGGTTCAGATCATATAATGAAAACTTGAATTATCGGTCGGAAACTAAAAATGTTATCGGACGGACGAACGGGTGGACATACGAGGGACGGACGGACAGACGACGGATTGACTGATTACATAATACGAACTTTTTTTCAAAAGGGCGCATAAAAAGGCACCGACATTTAAGCCAAGTGGCCAAGAGTGAGAAATTATAATCATTTTTACATGTTTTTACATGAAAACTAGCTGGAACATGTTTTAGAAACTAGAAATCGGCGGAAATTTGGCATCATATTTTGATTTGAAATTTGAGCTTGGCGGTTCGGTGGTCCATCATCTAAAAATTCAAATATTTCTTAATATAAAATGTTCAAAACCGCGAAGCTCGACCATAGGAATGAGAAATAATAATCATTTAACATGTTTTACATGAAGACTAGCTGGAACCTGTTTTAGAAACAAGAAATCGGCAGAAATTCAGCTTCATATTTTGATTTAAAATTCGAGCTTGGCGGTTTGGTGATCGGTCCTTTAAAGTTCAAATCCCCACGCTCAACAGTGAGAGGGATAAATGATAATCGTTGAACTGGTGTTTGAAAAGAGAAGTCGGCCAAAAACCCACAGCAAATCTGCGTAAAAAGCGAGGTTTTCATTCGGTGACCACGCCCGCTATTAACAAAGCATGCAATTTAGCCAGTCTCACGAAATAATCCTATATTGACATTATTGAATCTGATTTTTGATGGGCCGGTATGTCTGACTGACTTGTTTGGCCGCTGGAAATAAGTAATAATCTAAATTTACGTACTAAATTATGGTACGTATAGTTATGGTTGTCTATTTGTAGTTAGTTCGATCGAATACCATTTTATTAACAAAGATAATGGGTTTGCCCCCTCCCTCGAATGAAAATGCAAAACTAGTTTATGACTCAAAAAATTCCCACAAATATAGCATGAATAATCTCCATTTGTCAATACGTATAGATGTCAACATGAAGCTGTCTAATCGGTACCACAACAACAGGAAACAGAAATTTAAGTATTACCGATACTGATTATGTGGTAAGTAATTATACCATCTTACTACCCGTTGTAACTATATCATAAGTTACTCTCATGAAACTGGCTCCCAGCCTTTTTCCAACATAAGTTTGCAGGAGGATACTAATAAGTTATAGTTTTGAAACAATTAAAATGAATCTGAATCCTTCCCTAGTCGTCTCTGGTACAAACACTGATGTTGATATGTGATCTCCATTCGAGAAGGGGTATCTAAATCATATATTCTAACTGCACCAATTGTGTCATCTTTGATCATATGTCAAATTTCCAAAGTTTCGAACTGTAAAATTCCATTAGCAAACCCATATATACAGTTTACTTATGTTACGACATCATAATTCCCATATGCTTGTCCAATAAAGTAATTCAATTTAGAGGTACTCAATCAGATTCGATGGTCCCCATATTATAAAATTCCAACAACAACGACATTTTTTTAAATGCCGCTTCAGTTATCAGAATCGATTTACTGCCCAAAAATAATGCTAACCACAGTAAACTATATTATAAAATTTCCCATAACCTGTTATTTATCAACATTTTGTTCAACGAAATTTTGCCGGTTTGTCAATTTTCTGACACAAAAAAGCCACTTGATTTTAGAGTTATCCATCTTCATCCACAATTTGGTCCGAGACTGTCTTCTCGTCGAATTTTTACTGTGCCACTAAAATTATTTGTGGTGAAAAATAATAGATTTCAAAAATCGATATCTTATCACTCTGAGCTTTGATGGGTGGGTTTCTCGACTCGAATCAAATATTTTTTCCAGAAGCAAAGGAACTAGTAAGTTGCGAGCGTTAATGCGGATGATGCATCTTTAAGGGTCAGATGCACATTTGGCCAAAAATTCCTGGTATTTCTAAATGGATTTTCTCAAAATTTGTCAGGAATTTATTTGTGAAATTTTGTACAAGCGATTATTGTGATAAAATATTTAAGAAAAATCGAAATATCGGTTATTATAAAGTCACTAATAATAATACTTCACTTTTATGGCATGGAAGATATTTTAAAACTTCACCGTTTTCAGGTACTAAGAACTTCTGTAACTTAGATTTGTTTCAAAAGTGCAGTCCATATATCCATGATATCATATCTAAAGATCATGAGAGGAGACTTAATTTGTCTTGATTCGCCAGATATATCCAGAGAAATTGTTTGTTGAAAATCTCTTGCCATATTTGGCTGTATTTATGCAAAACTTGCATCTCCGTCTTAATTGTATAATATTGCATTTATCTGTATTGTTTTCTATTTCGAGAACAAAATCGTGGACATTATCACATCGGAAAGAAAGAAGGCAATCTGTTTTTCAGCATATTACGATACAGAGTTCGTCATGTAAGCCTCCTGAACAGACTGTACATTCCCAAGTTGTGCCTTTAAGGTGTTTTATGTCCTCTTCCATATGAGCGTAATCAGATATTTATATTTATTGTTATGGGCCAACACATTTAATTATCTTAACTGTCAAGTTTATCGCCCATTACTGTGTAATGTACCTTAATTACTGATTTATGCACTCGTGTACGTATATGAAATGACCAATGATTAACTTGATATCCGAATTGTGTCTACATACTGTATTACGTTTTACTTGTTCCATTGTTATATGTGGTTTTGCAATAAATCAACAAAAAGCTGTTATCCTGATATGGACTGTCTTCAAACAAATTTGTTCTGTTCGTTTCCATATGGAGTCCGAAAATGCTTTATTTTCAATTATTAATAAACCGTATGATACTTCGGTCTGAAGTTAATCGAAAATCTGGATTCTTGACTTTGCATGCTCTGACAGTTTTTGGCATAACTTTACCAGATTAGTAAAACATCTCCTTTTTTCAGACGGAAACTGCAATTATCAGAGATACGGGAGGTAGTAGATAAATGTAAACAATGATAAGGGTTTCGTCCCCCTCCAAATGAAAGTCCAACACTAGTTTATGACTCACAAAATTCCCACAGGAGCATTTTCAGCATGAATAACCTCCATTTCTCAATCATGTAGATTTCCACATGAAACGTGCTAATCGGCACAACAAAACACGAAACAGAAATTTAAGTACTATCGATGTGTGGTTATGGTTGTCCAGTTGTAGTCAGTTCGAATATCATCGTATTGCCAATTGCAACTATATCATAAGTTGCTTTCGTAACACTGGCCCCAGCGTTGTTCCAACAGAAGCTTGCAGAGGAAACTAATACGTAAGTTTTAAAACAATTTCTCACACTCCGACACGAATTATATTTGATATTTTCATAGGCAGAATAACAATCGAAAATCCCACTTCTGACGAAATTGCTCTCATTCGATAATATTCAGATAGTTCTGATATAGTGCTTATTTTTTTCAATTCTGAAAATCTCAAGGTTTTTGAAAATTTCTACTTATACAAACATGGCTGATAAATACACGAAATATTGATATAACGGCTTCATATACGGTACTCCGAAAAATACTTAGCATTGTCACAGCTATTTTCCAGTTGATTTCAAATTTTCGCGCAGAAGTGAAACAAACGCTCTTTATTTCTACCATATCAGGAATAGACTAACACGGAACGCTCTTTTTTTTGTTCCATGCCGTGCACATGGCAGTTGTTCGTGTGGGACACAAACACCGTGTTCAGAGTTGTATTTTGTATGACTTCAATGCTTCTTTCTGTGACATTTTCTGCTCATATATTGAAATATGATAGTGCAACTGTGTCTCGACATAATTCGATACCGGTACCGGGAAAAATCCAAAGTGAATATTATTAGGTGTAATTTGTGGCTTTAAATATGGTTGGTTAGATTTTCTCCTCCAAAGTTGGAATTATTGGCCGATGATGTGGGGTCCAGTTTCATATCGTGGATTTTGTTTAGCATTATGGTCTTCGAATAAGTAACTTCAAATCGTTTGTCAAGGGTGGAGTCTTTTCCCACTGTCAGTACAACTGTAGACTCAAAAGGACTCTAGTGGGAAATTTTCTATTGGTTGAAATTATCAAGCAGTTAGAACACTTGCATTACAAGTTGGGATTTTATAAAGCCAATGGGATTGATAAACAGGAGCTGTATAGTGGGAAAGATTGACACATTCGAACGAAAACCATCGAGACATATAGTTCGTAACAAATAAATATCCATGTCCGTGTATCGTGGAGACTTGGAATATTTGATTGCATCGAAAACTAAATAGAAGGTTCGGATGGTGTTAAAGATATAGAATATTCACCCACATCCTTGCATCGCGGAGAACCCACAAAAACATTGAAAAAATACCTAAAAATTTTCTCTATGTAATTTGGAGGGACCGATACGATACCTAGGTCGGTAAATACACGAAATATTGTTATACCGGCTTCATATGCTTTGAAAAACACTTGTCATTAAGTTGTCAATGTCACAGCCATTTTCGAGTCGTTTTCAAATTTTCGCCAGAAGTCAGAAAAACGCTCTTTATTTCTAAAATATCAGGAATAGACTAACACGGGACACTCTTTTCTGTTCCATGTCTGTTCCGCTGTTTTTAGAGCTCCAAACACCGTGTTCATAGTTGTATTTTTCATTACTTCAATACGTCTTGTTTTTTTTTTACAGACTGCTTGTAGAAAGGAAGTTCAAATATTTATCGAGCTATTGCGATACCGGGAAAAAAATTAAAAGCAATTATGTGTATTTTGGAGCGCGCAAACCGTCATACATGCATGTGGCTTTAAAACTGCTCTGTAATGTTTGCATTTGATGGCAACGGAATCTCGAAATACTCTTTATTGTATGTTAATAATATCATCTTGAAAGTATATGTCTAACCATCAAATCTCATGTAATGGCGCACACATTCCATCTCATTATTGTCTGCTATATCCCTTTCATGGCGGGAGCTGCGCTGGCGCAGCATCAAAGGCCATGTGATACTCATTCTCTTATATATGCGAGTCTCCCATAGGGATCCTCGCATATATATGGGTGGTTCTCCCTTAAACGAGCAAATTGATGTCTCGTGTACAATTGTTCCATAAAAATATGATTGTGCCACAAACAAGACCTATTGTGGCGTTCCATTTCACTGAGGAGCATGTGGCACAACGTTATGATATAACAGTATTGTAACATATCAACACATGCCTTTAGTTACATGGTAAAAACAACGAGAAAACACGAAAATCGCACTGTCTCATCGCCTAACTGCGAAATTTCATTTTATTCCTATTAAATTATCTTACCTCTAATTGACCAACATCGTGCACTGTTATGTTATTTCTTGGACTCTTTATCTATGAATATCATTTATGATGCACGTTTTTCGTGGTTTGATGTAAATATTGACTCTGAAACATCGAAAATCGCCTGTCGCGAGAAGTGTCCACACCGCGACATTATTTACAATATAGGCCATCCCGGTTCCATTTTAACTAAGGGCAACAACCTACCATACGGATAAGAAAGTTTTGACTTTTGACAATTTGTTTTGAAGATTTTGGACAATATAAAGAATCAAAACACATGAAAAATGAGACGAAAATAAGTGTACCCTCCAGCGAACCTTAAGTAATGTCCACACCGCGACGCTATAAAAGGAACTAGAAAATATGTCGGGAGACTACCAAAATTGCTCAAATAGTAAACATGGGGTGAAGAATCGTGAATAAAAACGAATGGACGCCTGACATAAACAGAAATTGAAAAAAAATGAAGAAAATATCAAAATTGTCCACACCGCGACATGTCCACACAGCGACGCAGAATAACATTACAGACAGCCACAGACACATTTCACGCTTAGAATATTTGGGTGGTTCTGTTGTAAAAGGGTCAACACGATGTACATATACATATAGTTGTTATTGGATCGGGGGGGTGTGAGTGAGTGGGGGTGGGTGTAATCAGAGAGAAGCAAATGACAATTTGAAAATCAATTGTTTCGGTACTTTTCAACAATCGTTCTGCCTGTGGGACGATTTCCGGCTCGTGTGCTATAGCAAAGGCATCAATGACACATTTTGGGCCATCGGAATATCTCACTGACAATTCTATCTGATTGAGCTCATCGAAAAACCCCTAAATACCAAATTTCAGTTCGATATCTTGAAACATGTAAGAGAAATCCATCGACATTGTTTTCTATTGTAAATTCTCTTTGCAATTTGGCGAACCCTTTGAGGAACAGAGTTTGATTGACGTATGTTCACGTTATCTACATCAGAGTTCCTCGGTCGTTTGGCGTCAAACCAAGTGTACGATGGATCAAGGCATGCCCGACTTGATAGGAATAGCCCTTTATGTGATCAAAATCTGTTTCCAATTATCAGATCTGTACGGTGTATACGTTGACCTCTTAGAGAGTTTGAACTCTTAAGTAACGCCCACAAATCACATCAATTTCCACCACGTATATTCAAATGGCTGTATCTCATAGACGTCTCAACGTGCGGAGCTGTGCGATACGTCGTTTGGACGGATACATCATCGGCTACTCCATGATGTACAAGTTGAATATATACTCATAACGATAATTCAACTATTAAAGGGCACATGTCAACAAAGTGGATCAATTTTGTTTGGTTTCCATTAATCATGATATTCGAATTAAACAAAAGTTTTGGAGAAAGAGCGAATTTGACAATGACGTCGCCCTGATTCAACCCAAAAACGTCATTGGCACATGCTGTAATGAACAACCTTGATTGACCTTGACCGTGCCCTATAATTTTGCCAAATGTCATTTTTGTGGTCACCAATATATGTGCTACATACTCACATAAAATTCATCGGCATGTGACATATTTATTTTTTTCAGAATTCTATGGACGAATATGTTCATTTAAGGGAGAATCGCCCATAAGAGAATTCACTGGCTTACAGTGTCAAGTATAATATTGTTATTATGGACAATGGGCGACTTGCATATATAAGAGAATGCATTGGCACAGGGTTTTCGCAAAAAATCAGGAAACTCCAGTCATGAAAGGGATAAACGAAAAAAAGAAGTTGTGTGGTGTCAAATCGAATGGGGTGGTTTTTATGATCCACGGTCTTATTTGACACCATATAATTCAGATTTTCTGAGATAATGTTCCGCTTACCAAGCAAAAGAAAATGAAAATACTTGCTATCACAACCATTCGTATAATTCTCATACAGGCATCGTGAAAATCAACAAAATCATCAATAAGTAACACATCGAATATGATAACAGACAGCCCGTTCTCGTGGATTTAAGCACTCAGTGAGTTTATTTTAATGAGCGAAATAAGCTCATATTGCCATTATTTAACCTCAATATACGCTCTAGATGGACATAAAACGAGGTATTTAAAACAGTCCAATATGGGACTATTTTCATATTTGCATTATTTAATCTACTTTTTTCATGGACACAACTTACCAGATTCGCGCTCTTTGTGATGGCCACGAGGTTTTTAAACAGTCCAAAATGGGACTATTTCCATACGAATTAATCCCATATTTGCATTGTGTAATTCACTTTTTTACGGAATAACCGATATACTATAAGCTCATTATGGGTTTATTTCAAAATAAAATAAGTACAATATGAACCTATGTGAATATTTAGGTCCAATGTGAACCTATTTGCACGAGGATATGTTGCCATAGAAGGACGCTCTTTATTTTATATCTAAAAACGAGGTTTTTAAAACAGTCCAATATAGGACTATTTTCATACGAAATAAGCCCATATTTGCATTATTTACGGAATAACGGTTATGTATACTATAAGCTCACTATGGGTTTATTCAAAATAAAATAGTTACAATATGAACCTATGTGAATATTAGGTACAATATGAACCTATTTTCACGAGGATATGTTGTCAGAAATTCGTAATTGAGGACGCTCTTTATTATATATCGTGTTTGGGCATCGGAAGCACTGATCTTTTATATAAAAGACCATCTCCGGAATTTCAAAATTCAAAACGTGCTAAAAACTCCTCGTTTAAATGTGAATATACCTGGCCATTACAACCTCCTAGAAATTTGCACATGGTGCGATATTAATTGCAAACATATGGTGCCAAATGGGACAGGGCATCATTAGTGTCGAAGATTCATAGAGGCAATTGTTGACACGGGATATTCTTGCTGATAAAATTAAATCGAGATACATTTTGGCCTCCACTATTGAGTTATCGGTATATATGCCATAACTGGTCGGAAATTATTTCAACTATCGGTGAATATTATAATGAGTCCTTTCTGTTGTTCACAATGATCTATGTCGGTTTTTTTTAAACGGACATGCTCATTTGAATCTCAAAAAATCTGTTCACGTAATTTGGTAATGGGAACAATATTGGCCGATAAACACCGAAATTTTATTTTAAAGATGTCTAGAAGTTATATACACATTATAATCTTGCCAAAGCCATATGAATTAACCAGCTATATTCAATATGTTTGCACTGTTTAAAGTGAGACATACGTTCACCATTCTATATCAAAAATGGATTATGAATGGACGCCCTTTATTGCTTCATGCTGAATAAAATTCGGGATCCTAATTTTCTAATTTTTTATAACTTTAATAAGTCTTCCCGTGGCATATGAAGACAGAATAAACGTACTTAAACAGACATGGCTCATTCGAACCTCCAAATTATTTTCTACGTAATTTGGAGCGACATATGCGATAGGTCGATAAATACACTAACTATTGTGATACCGGCTTCATAAGTTCTGAAAAAAACTTGCCAGACTCACAGCCTTTTTTCAGCCGTTTTCAACTTTATGCCAGAAGTGAGACGAACGATCTTTATTGCAACCATATCAGGAATAGACTACCACGGTGTGCTCTTTTCTGTTCCATGTCGTGCAAATTAATGTTGTTTTTTTTTGGGGGGGGGGGGACCCAAACACATTGTTCACATGTGTATTGTTCGTTACTTTAATGCGTCTGTTTGGGTTAAATAATGTTCGTAGAAATGTGATTCAGATATTGTGATTTATCGACCTATTTCAATACCGAGAAAAATTCAAGAGCAAAATAATAGTAAGCGTATTTCGGAGCGCAAACCGCCATGTGGCTTTAATTTGCTTTGTGACCGGAATATGACACAATCTAGCATTAATATAGATATAAAGTGGGGCTCCAAACTACCATACATGTGACTTTTACTTAAAGCTCCAATGCACACCTAATAATATTCACTTTTGAATTTTCCACGCTATCGCATCGCAATAGGTTGATACATACTTTAACTACCTTTCTGAGGGCATTATATGTTTCAGAAAGACAAATCAAAGTCACAAAAAATACAACTTTGAACACAGGGTTTGTGTCCCAAAACAAACAACAGCCATATGACCAACGTGGTACAGAAAAGAGAGTTACGTGTTAGTCTACTAATGATATGGTAGAAATAAAGAGCGTGTATTTCACTTCTGTGCGAAAAATTTAAAACAGCTGAAAAATGACTGTGACCAAGGCAAATATTTTTCAGAGCTGGTATATCAATATTTCTTGTATTTATCAACAAATCTTATATCTCTTTTCAAATTATGTCGACAAAATTTGGAAGCTCGAATGAGCCATGTCCGTTTAATTCATGTGGCGGTAAAACACAATAAGCTGTTCGCGGACCCAGGATCAAGGTCCCAAACAAGCAAAGTGCATGTGCCTGTTTCTAGAATTACTTGAAATTAATAATAGGAATCCCGAATATTCAAGAAGTTTGAAACTTTAGTGGTGTGCATGCACAACAATTTGTTTTAGAGTTCGCCTTAAACGGACATGGCTCATGCCAACCTCCAAATTTTGTCTAGGTAATTTGGAGGGACGGATACGATAGGTCGATAAATAATCGAAATATTGATATGCCGGCTTCATATCCTTTTGAAAAACGCTCTTTATTTCTACCATATCATGAATAGAATTGCACGGAACGCTCTTTTCTGTTTCATGTCGTGCAAATGGCTGTTTTTTGTTTGTTTAAAAAAAAAAACCCAAATACCTTGTTCATTGTTGTATTTTTCATTACTTCAATGCGTCTTTTTTGGGGTTACTGACTGTTCGTAGAAAGATAGTTAAGATATTTATTGACCTATTTCGATAACGGACAAAATTCAAAAGCTAATAATAAAATTTGTATTTTGGAGCGCAACCGCCATGTGGCTTTAATATGTGGCACTTGCCCATTCCATTTTATATTTCGTTCACGATGTTGGGGTCATAACTTTATTCTGTGCAAGGCTCAGAAAACTTACCCGCTGAGTGCATCATTATGAATACAGATATTTCCAAAGTCAGCATCCCTTTACTGATGTTAAAGTAAGGGAATTCACTTCATCCTCAGACGGAGTCACGTGACGGCTCGCCGTGAGACCCATCAAGAAAAGCTCATGAAAATACATCCGATTTTATGAGCTCGACACAGCATATACTCGCTGTGATGTGAACCCAACAAGCTTTGAACTCTATGTGTAGGTAAGGCGTCCGCGTTGGGGATAATTCTTTGGGGCGTGGGCGGGCTCGGTCGGTTTAATTCCGATATTTTTTAGATCATTATCGACTCCCATGGTCGTCTGTGGAATGGCGGCCGCGTTAATGTCGGGGATGACTGTGAATTAAAGGGCGAATTACCAAAAGCCGCTAATATAGTTATAAAAGTGGCGATTGAATACCGGTGATAGTTGATTGCACGACATCTGCCCACTCCAACATCACAAGGTGACGTCACCCCTATACCAGAATAGCAATTTATCTGGTCTTGTAAAATATTCACCAATGACCCCAGGTCTTAGCCAGATAGGACTACCTTTTCGGCAAATGGTCATAATAAACTGTCGTCATATATGCCTGTCGCACGATGCCGGGATGTCGTGAAATTGAGTGCAGCATTCTCCCAATAACACATCTGTCTCCACACGATATCCTCATTTCGCGCTAGTATTGGAACCATATTGCTGTTGGACGCGTTTGCTCATAGGCTTGTTTTCTATACTCAGTTGGTAAGTCGATGCTCGCGAGTTATTCTGCGGTGCCGGAGCTGGTTCTAACCCATAAATACATGACAAACTGACCAGTATCGCGGCGGGTTTATTCATTGTTGATTGGCAGTCAATTAAGTCTCGCTTCAGTTGAAACATGCATGTTACACAACAATACACATCTAGGATTTATTGAAAACAATTCAAATGTTCTAACTCCTATAATATGCTCATTTTGAGTTACAAGTATAATGACAATATCAATTGATTAATTTAAATTTGACGTTAATGGTGGAGATAACTACAGTTCACGTGGAAGCGTAGCTGCGATTAATGCGGTAAGCATACACGTGCATGCAAACCGAATTTCGGGTATACTCCGTTGATAGCCGATAATCGTTTATATCCGATAAGCAATGGAGAACATGTTCGAGTTATATGTGAGATCGACCGGTGATGTGGAATAGGCCGAGGGTAAGTCGTCCAGCAACGACAAAGCTGCTTCGATCCTAGATCAAGTCATGAATCTCTACTCTGGCTAACGCTCGTAGACCCGTATACAGTGTGACTAAACACCGCCCGGACCAGCCCGGACCCCCCCCATATGGACTATATGAGTGATTTTAAGGGCAATATAAGTGCAGGGGTGTCGTGGAAACCCACTCAGGGTAGCTATTAACCCTCCAAATGCCGGCATCGGCGAAAATGTTCGCCGCGAAATGAAGCTAACAGCCCGGACCGCCCCTGCTGCGTCCAGGTGTGATTTTAGTATCCATACCTGTGCGGGGGTGTTAATGAAACCCAAATACGCACGGAGAGTGGTCAAGGTCAAACGGAAGTACCGCTTATTAACCCCTAAACTTCCCAGATTCAGCCAGAATTAAAAAATTGCGCCCCCAATAAACAAATTCACAGCCCGGACCCCCTTAATGTCCTCGTACTTCTAATAACTCCTTACATATGTGTTGTGGAACTACCATCGACTACACTCACGAAGATACAAGGGCGAGTCGCCCACGAATGCCTGGCAATTAACCCACAAAATTGTATCTTCGTGAGTGTAGTCGAGGGTAGTTCCACAACACATATGTAAGGAGTTATTAGAAGTACGAGGACATTAAGGGGGTCCGGGCTGTGAATTTGTTTATTGGGGGCGCAATTTTTTAATTCTGGCTGAATCTGGTAAGTTTAGTGGTTAATAAGCGACACTTCCGTTTGACCTTGACCACTCTCCTTGCGTATTTGGGTTTCATTAACACCCCCGCACAGGTATGGATACTAAAATCACACCTGGACGCAGCAGGGGCGGTCCGGGCTGTTAGCTTCATTTCGCGGCGAACATTTTCGCCGATGCCTGCATTTGGAGGGTTAATAGCGAACATGAGTGGGTTTCCATGACACCCCTGCACTTATATTGCCCTTAAAATATCACTCATATAGTCCATATGGGAGGTCCGGGCTGGACCGGGATGGTCCGGGCTGGTCCGGGCTGTCAGCGTCGTTATCGGTAAACATAATCGGCGATGGCGGCATTTTGGGGGTTAATTGCCAGGCATTCGTGGGCGACTCGCCCTTGTATCTTCGTGGGTGTAGTCGAGGGTAGTTCCACAACACATATGTAAGGAGTTATTAGAAGTACGAGGACATTAAGGGGTCCGGGCTGTGAATTTGTTTATTGGGGGCCCCAATTTTTTAATTCTGGCTGAATCTGGTAAGTTTAGGGGTTAATAAGCGGCACTTCCGTTTGACCTTGACCACTCTCCGTGCGTATTTGGGTTTCATTAACACCCCCCGCACAGGTATGGATACTAAAATCACACCTGGACGCAGCAGGGGCGGTCCGGGCTGTTAGCTTCATTTCGCGGCGAACAGTTTCGCCGATGCCTGCATTTGGAGGGTTAATAGCGACCATGAGTGGGTTTCCATGACACCCTGCACTTATATTGGGCTTACAATAACTCATATAGTCCATATGGGGGGTCCGGGCTGGTCCGGGCGGTGTTTAGTCACACCCCCGTAGAGATCATATTCGACCAGAACAAAACCTGGGAACTTTTTGAAGTTTTGACAGGGAACCTTATATAGGTGAAACAATAACGCGTGGAATATATCTCTTAGTTATTACCTGTTCCTTAATAATATACTTCATTGTAGGTGAAGGTCCCAACTCAAAATTTAAGTGACTTTGTGAGCTATTTTGCTTTGCGTCGCTTACAATTATGAATTACTCCTGTGAATTAATCCAATGTTTATTGCGATATCGGCTCACAAAAGTCACAGAATAGCATGCAACCTCGAGCCTGGACGGCCCCTAATGTGAAGTAGATTATTGAGGAACACGTATTAACAAAGAAATATATTCCCTGCCTTCGATGTTATAAAGTTCCCTGTAATAACCGGTCAGAACATCAAAAAGTTCCCAGGTTTTGTACTGGTGGAATATGATCTCTACGGGCGTTAACCAGAGTAGAGATTCGTGTCATGATCGAGTTCGATCCCAGAAAAGTGTGCATTTGTGATTCACGCAAAGAAATGGTAGCCTTATTCATACACATGGGCAAGTTTGTCATTTGTTTAGCGGTCTGTGCATGCTTTCCTTCACATATTCGATTCTTACCTTATCGTGATTGAAATTCAGGAGTTGATAACACATACATATAAATCATAATTACGCGAGCCGCGTGTATAACTAATGTAGAGATTCCTGTTTCGCCTGGGCGCATGGGGGTTTTATTTATAGAATGGGATTTTTTGGGAGGATTAAAAGTCGAACTGCCAACCGGAGGCCGAGTCCGGTAAAAGGTTTAGTTGGGAATTTCAATTTCGTTTATTGTCGTTAACATTACGTCAATAATGTTGATTTTGGTTTGTGATAAGCTACGCCAATTACAAATAAAAGAAATGAAAAAGATCATTTGTAAGTCTTATTTTTCAACTTTTATAGACAGTTTTCGTCCTGCAGCCCACTGGGGGTTGTGGTATGAGACGGCCGAGTCGACCGCCGGTTCGTTAATGACATTGGTTTTCTTGATAGCGTTTGTTTTGTTGGTTTTTTTTCTGGTGTAGTGCAATAAAAATAATTCATGTAGCTGCTATATGTGTGCAGAAATCTTAAAACAGGTACGTATCGTTACTTGCAAAACAAATATGGCTGCGTATGTCAAGATATCGATTATGAACCATTGGTGTGATTCATAATGCGAGATTGTCTCGCTCGAGGATTGTCGGTACAAACGTATATGATCTGATGCATACTTTTGTTCTCATCGGCCAAAATAGGTTATATCATTTTAAAATTAGCTCAAGCTACAGTTACCGTCTATTATTAGTCCAAAAAAAGAAAAGAATCGATGTCCGACAGTCATATTTCAAAGGGTTTATTTTCATTCATACCTTCTCTAACGTCTAAGGTGCGGATGATTCAGTGCATACGTACCCTGTACGACACCCGTGGTATAATCGGAATTAGAGAGGTTGAGCAAACTCACGAATGGAGCTACGATTGTATTTAGGGTACTAGTTCAAACGTTTCTGGTACTACGCTATCAAATGATATGCACCCACTAACAATAACCGTCACAGCAGATAAGGTATCAGTTCAGTCAGTTCATATAAAAAACTTCATTCAAAGTTAAAGACATCCAGACATTTAGTTGCATTGCATCGCACATAGCGATTTCGAGCCTCGTACTAAGGGCAGAAATGCTGTTTAATCTCTTAAATTAAAAAGATTCACGGTCCGATTTGACAAAATTAGTCAAAATATTAGACAATATTCAGCTTACCAGGCAAAAGAATATTGAAAAATACACTTGCAATATTGACAAAATAATTAGAGGACACAGAACATTATCTAATTGAATGTCAATTATACAGTGCACAGCGAGTCTTATTTATGAACGAAGTATCTGATATATGTAACATCACCACCAATATACATGTACTTCTACATGGTTCTAATGAACTATCGCAGGTAGATAACATAATGATTTTCCGAGAAGTTCAGAAATACATTATTCGAACAAAAACGTTCAAATAATATCTCGACAATGGCTTCCACTTGAACCACACATATGCATAAAATCTATCATTTAACAGGCACCAGATCGACTCATATCTTTAAAAAAATCGCGTGAGAAATAGAAATATTAATGTTGATGTTATTAAATATTCATACAAATCCAAATGATAGTGGTGTCGGCTCGGATGCAAAAATGCTAGGTCAGAACACAAAACTAGTGTATAATTAAAAGCGATAGCTTATCATTTACACTCCCCATCTCCCATCACCATTCTGCATATCAGACTCACCCTAACATTTGATATGTCACCTCGCACTCTTTCTATACCTATCTATACTTCTTTCCGCTATACTAAATCTATTCTCAATCAATTTCTTTCTATAACTCCATATGAAAAAAATCTCATTTTGATATATCTATCGACCCAGCCCACAATGTGAGTAGCTGAGTAACATATATACCAACAACCGTTTTCTAAAATTATTATGAACACCATTACCTATGTCATCATTCTCACAGAGGTGTCTTATTCACACGTAATCGGAAACGACCCTAATAAGCGTTATGCTTGATGTCGGATCCCCTCCGTACACGGAAACCGACAAAAGTTCCCATCAGTTTTACGTTAAAATTGAATACAACATGTTATAACTTATCAATCTCTTTATTATCTACCGCTTTTTGGGAAACGAATAAATGTACGCTCTCTCCGTTTTGGGCCCCGGGGTAGAATAGGCCTACCGCCCCACTGCGATGGGTAGGATCCCCTAATGTGGCACCATGTTTGCCGTGGGTGCATCCCGTGAGGTGTGGAGTATGAGTTATGGAGGTTATAGGGCGGCCGTATCACGCGAGGCATCGACCTGCTGATGCGGCTTAACTCATGGTCCTCTTTGGTCCTACATCTCTTCAAGACGGGTGGTTGAGTTGACCCGGCTCAATCAACCGGCTAATCACGCCTCTCCACGGTGTTTCAGATTACATTCTGCCATCTGTTCTATTATATTTCTTGTGTCTAGTTTTGTCTTCTGTTTTTCATGTATGTGTCTTTCGAGTGCATTTCGTCTTCATCACTGTTAAATGTTTCAATTGTGTACTGTTCACGCCTATCTCAATGTGGCGAGGTACCGATAGGCTGATATAGGCAGTGGCTAAACGGGTCACCGCTTCAGCTATGTACCAGTCTTTAGCCCGACCATAATTCGAAGGGTAGTCCGAGGCGGCTGCTGGGCTAGTTGTCGATTATTTGGTAACTCAAAAGAAACAAAAACGTAAGAATGACCACCCGAAAAGTTCCACTGATGCTGAGGTCTATTCTCATCCAAATGTCAAGAGACCTCCGGTATTTGTTACTGATAAAATGCTACAAAGCATAGCCGGACAATTAAAATCTGTCAAACCCATCAGGACTGGACTACTCGGTGGCTCTCTTCTGATTGAATGTTCAAGAAAAATTCAAGCTGACGCTCTTGTGCAATTAACATCTATTGCACAAACAACCGTGTTGGTTACTCATCCCAATACATTGAACAGTAGCAGAGCTGTGTTGAGATATAGGTGATTCTTCTGAGTTAGAGATATCCAAGAGTTAGCACCACGGGGAGTTTCAGAAGTCCGTAGATTTACGAAGACAGTCATGAGCATAAGGATTGTACGAATCTTAAGAAATGTTCAAACGCTCAAGGTGCACATGCATCTAGGGATCGTTCATGTCCCATTTGGGACTATGAATTCAAGATTCAACGATGTAAAGCTGTCATCTGTCATATATAGATGATATGAAAAGAGTTGATCCTCGACCATCCATTCCACCGGTCACATACTCACGCGGCACTCAGCACGCGTGTCTACCAAAACGTGTGTTGATGCCAGCACTCAGACACAGAGTCCAACCAAACTCGTCAGTATATCACTATACATGTAGCGACACAAGTTAAGGAGACTGATATTATTACTGTTCCAGAGCCTGTAGATCAGGCTATGGATACAGCTTATGTCGTTCTGAGACATTTCTTCCGAAACAATCTACGCAACTTGTTCCTATTCCAAAATAAAAATCGCCTGTTGCTTCGAAACAAAGATCGCAAAAGTCACTCAAACGTTTCGACTCTCAAACAGAGAGGTAAATCTTTGAGCTTTAAAAATTTGACAGCAGGATTGACGAGAAACGGTTAACTCTCAAAGACAAGAAACAGTACTTGTGGGTCGAGGCTGTCGGTTGTTTGAATGATGACATTCTGTCTCACCCACCCGACCATCAGCTTGACACATTGATCAAGGTTCATGCGCGATTCATCAAATATTATAAATGCCTTCCCACTGCAACATCTGATTTTAAAAGCCACTTTACATATTTCGATGTGGATCCTTGGTAATCCTTTGGTTGCTATATATTATCTATTCTTGTCCTACTTTTATACGTTTTATATTATGATTGCACATTAGTCATTTCTGGAATTTATATTCCTGACTCCAAGTGGAAACATTCCTCTTGTGTTCTTTTATTTGTACATAGCTCAGCATTGCATTGGTTTAATCTATTCCACTGTCTGATTTATCTACACAGTTGCTTCGCTACGAAATTGTTTGTTACCTGATTCTGTTCTTGGTCGTGATATGGCCTAGCGGCTAAAACGACGTTAAACCAGAAATCAATCAATCAAATGTACGCTCTGTATCAGGAACGACCATCTTACACTTTTCTAGCCTGACAGTAAAATCCAAACGTGTTCAATGTGTAAAAACTAACTATATTAAAAGAAGATATCTGACCTCCAAAACATGATATTAATGGAATTTTGAGCCACCAAGGCCCCCATATCTTTGGTCATAATAACCAATTTACTCTGGTTCATCAAATATATGTACCGCTTTAATTAATGTGTATCAGCTCAGTCAGTTATTGAGGTGTATGCGAGCTTATAGACGCTTACCCACCCCCCCCCCCCATGTTTTTTTTTAGATTAGTTTTTTTATGGCAAAAGTGTGACACGCATCGCATCAATATGATAATTTCTTCGCAGGCTGGATGAGCCTATTTACGTCCATCATATCTCTTTGTCAGATATTCTCCATATGGCAGAATATAACTTTTTGGATGTGTCCATATATTGCCCGTTGTTGTGCACGACAACTATATTCAGGTGTTGTCTTCTAGGTGCATCATTGTCTGACCGCAAGTCGATACAATTGACTGCTAACGTGAATGAAATATTTACGCTATAGTAACAGGAATAGAACATGGCGACCACACATCTCGTCTCAAAATATAATGTCCGATATAGGTCCCTGGTCGATATGAACTATATGGAGGATGGTGTAGGTGTTGTATATGCCTTCAAGTGGCGACTCGGAAGCGCTGGCGTTTACCACATCCATTTTCACATCCATGGACACTTCACATCTTCTAAATGTGACGCCAGCGAACGGGTACAAGCGACCGACCACTATCACAAGGATCTGATCACATAGTAAGCTTTTCATAATGGCTTCATGAAATCCAAACTGACGTTGGCAGGTAACGTGTCGAAACGTTATGTGACATTCGCTCAGCATGGCATATAGTCAACAATCTGCCACTGATGATGATCTTATCAAAACATTTTGGCATCTTTGTAACTCATTGGGAGTAATTTCCAAAAAATGTATAAATTCTACTTTTGGCATAAAATGAAATCTTGTTTTTGTGGGGTACGTTCTAACACTATTTTCAAAATTCCAGTAAACCGCTCCAGGATCCAGGTTCCACCTCAAAATTAATGTCATCAGAACGAGGAGCAATTTGTCTGCGAGAACTGGGACCTTGGTCATCATATTTAGCCTCGATTCTTCTTTAATATGCATAGCAGACAACCTCCCCTTTCTTTTGACATCCATACATTTATGCACCATCTTCATCATGTGGGGAAATTATATGACGGATAGGTTGTAAGCCATTATTTCTTTCACTATACTTGACAAACGGAAAGGCCTTGAGGTCTTTCAGCCAGTGCTCCATTCTGACCTGTTATTGTCATTCCGGAGGGCTAGGTGTGATTTTCGTTGACACGGGCTGATGTGTTACATTGTCAGGCACCCACTAACCTGTATTGGTTAACCCATAAAACTATCACAAAGCTCTGATCACATAGTAAGCTTTTCATAATGGCAACTGAGATGGGACAAGCAAGTCACCAATAAACTTCATGAAATCCAAACTGAAGTCGGCAAAACGCCCCAACATCTAGCAACTGGACGAAAAGCCGCGATTTAGTCGTGTTAGGAATACTATACTTTGACACACAAATTGCTACTCGCCATTCACCTCATTGTGATTGTTCTGATAACCCTCCACTGACTGAAGCATATTTTTATATCAGGTTCAAAATACAATAATGCTACAGGAATATTTTCCACCAATATTTCTGTTCAAATTATTTTAGCTTATGGCATGTTTTATATACGTCCGTCCTGTATGCCTTTTATGTTCCCGAAGACTGTATATCGGTCGCTAAGGGCATGTCCACATTGGCCCATTGTTAATCAAAGACTAGCCAGTGACCGCGTCTTTTAGTTGTGTTGGCATTTGAAATTTCTTTGATGGTTTTACCACTGAAGTGCAATGGCATACGTACATCATTCTAGTCAAACTAGTAATTTAAAGGGGTACTGTACGCCAAATGTTGTTGTTGGTTTTTATAGTCTCCGAGTCGGAGAATAAGGTAACAATTTTGTCATTATTTGAAAGCCTGTTGAGTACGAAGTAGTGTTACGGATGACAAATTTACCGGAATGCAAAAATACAAATTGTCGTTGTCGAGTAATCTTTGTACAGTTTTCAACCAAATGAATCAAATAAAAGTTATATTATATGCATACTAGTCCCATATAATCATTTAAGTTATTGTATCGTCGATAGTCAGCGAGTGGCTTGAGCGTTCTCCCCGTATCATCATAATATGTTAAGCGATCGTGTGTGCGGTCGGTTTAACAATCCAGTATCCCTCAATTACTTTATCTGATTACGGAAATTCGTAATTTAATTGACGCCATTTTATGGCTCCAGTCATAAATTCAATTTATATCAAATTATTAACTTTTAAATAATTAAATTTTAAGATAGCCTATTAACCTGAGCGTTTACAGAATACATCTTCGACTCAAATTACTTATGTTTCTGTATATTATCGATATTAGATCGTTGTTGTCACCGGAAATTTAATGAAAATGGCGTACAGTACCCCTTTAAGCCAATTGGTATATAATGGCCTAATCGCAACCAATGGTCTTCACACCCTTAATATGAGCGATGTCTATATTGTTCTATACATATTTCAAACAACACGTACGGTATTACTAAGCCCAGCATTAGTATAATAGAGCAACTGGAGATAATGTCCGTACACACAAATATATCAGCAATGGCTGAACTAACGTTTTATATCTAGATTCACTATCGATCAATCAAAAGTGAGCCCAGCACCCGTGATTCAAACTGTTGTTGAAAGACACCACAAAACATGCCAAATGTGTGATGGGCGCAAGTATAGGCAGCTCCAGTTAGTGCATTCTATGTGGCGATAATTGACGACGACAGAGAGGATGACGAAGACGGCGGTAACTACTATCACAAATTTTACGACGACGATTATTGACGACGACAAAGAAGACGACGAGAGTGATGGTGATTATAATGACGAAGATGATGATGATGATGATGAAGAAGATGGTGATGATGACGACGACGACGATGATGATGCTAATGATGACGATGATGGTGATGATAATGATGATGATGGTGATGGTGGTGATGACAATTGTGATGGCGTTGAGGAGGATGATAATAGTGGTTGTTGTTGTGATGGAATTGGTGATGATGGTGATAATGATTTTCGGAATCCTGACCGCGAACAGTTCATATCACCTTCAAAGATTAAACCCCGTATAATACCTATACAACGTATAATTTGATATATCGGCCGTTCCAAAAGATAAATCGTTTTCCTCTTTTATTAAAAGCCTATTCCTAGAATAACATTGTTCCTGTCATGATGTATTTTGATTCTGATTGCACACGACGTAAATTACATTCGGCCTCTACCATGAAAACGGAAATATCAAATATAAAAAGCAACATCATATGACAATACAAGCCCTGTCTGTTTCTGAATAAACTCATAAAAGTATTATTTTCGATTAATTTATCCGGTACGTGTGGCGTGTAATAAACACAGAACGACACGTGTGTATATGGGTTTGTCGATACTGCACTTGTGCCATCGCGGAAGGATAGACTACGAGCCTGCTCCTCTCGTTCTATCGTTCCGTGATGGCACCCGTGTCGTATCGACTAACCCATTTACACATGTTTCGTTCTGTGTATGTATCCATCACACTGCCTGAATGACATCTAAAACTAACACTCGGATGTTGTTTACAAGAAACCCGATAAAACACAAGATCCCGGAGAACACTAGAAACGTGATACATGTGCATATTAATATTTATTCTTGTAGACGCGGACCGGGTTTATGTGGGTCAGTGCCGTTTTCAGTGTGTCCATGTCGGAATTTAATGGCCTCATAACATATTGCGATAGTACACGATTCCAGTTTTAAAGAGCTTCTACAGTGACACAGTTTGCTTAACACCACACCAGTGTGTTTCAATAACGAACGGATTTATATGTTGATTCGTTTCTTCCCATGAAGTGGCCTTTATCACAGTAGTGATATATCAACAGGAACGAATCGAGTGGATATATACAACCTATATACACATTACCTCCTCAAGCGAAAATAGATACAACATGTTTATTACTATCATTTTCTCAAGAGCGGATGTTGTCCTTTCCATCGTGAAGGTCAGAGGTTAGTGTTATTCCCCGATCGAGACACTCTTGTGGGACAATCGATCTACTTTTGCCGACCTCATATGTGAGATGCTGCATGGTCCCCCGTAAAGGTCACTTGCGATCTTGTTGCATCCATCACGTCATGTGAATAATAAAAAAGCTTTATTCCTTCGAGATGCACATGCAGCGTCAGGGATGCGCAAATATCCCATACTAGGGATGCCGTAAAAATGACGGATGACAAACATGTGAATTCATTTCAGCTGACAAATGCTCTTTCGGGCTAAATATTAGTGCCTTTAAGTCATTTGAGGACAACGGCACCTATCCCGTGACATTTCCCGTGTCGTGTTACATATGTGCATCAATTTTCCCACATAGTTTCTGAGCTGCTAATAAACACTCATTATTAATCATGCAATTTATCAGCCCCGCCCCCTCCATTAAGTCAGCTGAAATCGAAGGTGCCTATCCCATGACATTCCCCTGAAACACACCATGTGACCAATGTGTACCAGTTTTCCTACTACATGGTATATCTAAACTGATAAGGAGCGCTCTTGTTGCTCATATGTGCCCCTTTAAGTCGTCTGAGGTAAAAATAAATGACCGGTGGAAAACAGGACATGCATGCAGGGAAATATCGGCACCGCTGATAACGATATAAAGAAAGCTGGCAAACGGTGCGCGGATTACTGATTACATTTTTTCCAATGTAATCGATTACGATTACAATTACTCTTCGATTACATCTGATTACAATTGTTAGTTTCCAACCATTTTGATCGCATAGGAATAAATAATGAAATAATTCAAATTAACATATCAAATTTGATTGAATAAAGACATCACTGCATAACATGGAAACAAGAACGACTGAAACGATAGAAAGATGCAAGCAATAAACATATAAGCTATTTACATGTATTGGAAAGGTTTCATCATGAAGTTATGCACCAACTTATTGGGAATACATTATGTTTTATGTGTATTTATTTATGTAAATATATTTTTAATATATTTTTAATTTTCTTACATGCATTCAAATTAACGCATAATAATTATGAAAATATCACCAGAAACAATTATAAATAATTTGCATGTTCTGTTAGATTCAATGCCAACACAATGAAGATAACACCTATGTGACCCACATATGTCTATACTCCGCTCAGGCTATGTCCATAGAATGACAATTTGTCTGGAAAAGGTCGTGCCAAATTGGGAAGCAAGTAACTACCACTAAGCATTAATGCATGCAGTGATCAAGGAATTAACATATGTTATAGAAGAGTCCCCTGTCCTCGATGGCGTGGGTGGGACAACTAGAGCGAAACAGTTATCAGTTGTAACAATATATAGAATGTGTCGTTAAACACCATCAAAACTGAGTCCTAGATCATTCACGACTTTGTGGATCCCGGAAACTCCAATGATCCTCTGGTATTGCTGGAACTAGACGAAACTATCTGCCCGGCGACAATCCGGTAGATACAATAACATATTTCAAGCTGTGTTAAGTAGATATAATTAAATTGACTTATAATGCCACGCTATTAATGGCAGGAAAACGGGGGTTTTCCGTTATAGATTGCCACATGAATCATTGGATATGACGGACTTCTTTATATATCTACCCTTTCGACAAGTTACAATAATTTACTTTCGTCGGTCAGTAAATAGTTCAAGGTTTGTGTCTGCAGTTCTACTTTGTAGAAAATGTGTTATAGGCTAGGAATTTCAACAAGGGACGTGGCTGGTATGTGATCTCGTGCGGGTGCCCAGCTTTGATCGTCTATTTGCGCCCTCAGCCTCCTCAGCGCTTAAGCCCCCCGCATACGACGTAACAATGTGCGGTGTATGTTTTGTGTTGCCTGCACAACATTGTCGCGAGGAATCAAAAGGTTTGATTTTGTTGCATGTTTTAGCCAGTGAATGGACAGCGTCAAGTTACGTGATTGATTGACATCACGTGTTTTGAGACTGAATCCTGAAATTTAGACAAAATATGACGGCCTCCAGTGCGAAAATTCTTGCATTCGATATTCTGAACTCACATTGAAAACTGGCACGTTTTCAAACAACATCGGCATCGATTAATGATATAATATGACAGCGCAGAATGATTCATTGGTTCGAAATATGATTTAATTATATTTACCAGTCGCTTTAGTCGTTGCACATTGCATTATCAATTTCCAAATTATATTTTCGATGTACTACTATTAGCTCCACGACTCATTCGGCGATGGAAATTTGTTTGGAAGATATGGATTCCAATTGTTCTGTTTTGCTGATTTAATTTTCCATCCAACGGCATTCCACATCCCATATAAAGTCAGAATGTTGGGGAATTTTTATCCGAAGAAGAGAACAGCGGACTACCAAAGCTGGCAGAAACACTGGCATTCATAGCTGCCTGTGTGTGGAAGTCATATATACTTCTGCTGGTACTACAAAAATAATAATAGATATAGGAAATTATTTTTAAATTTCCGTCGAATAATATACATACCTACAACTTAAAAATAATATTGAACTGCACTCAAGAGAAAATAATCCATCCATTCATCATATATGTAGTTATGTGATTTCAGACAGTGAGTCTGGTTGAATTCGCTGCGGTAAGATGGATCACTTCCATCCTCAAGCTATTTATGCCATTTAATGGCGTTTTTTCTAATGTGCAGGGGTATTCAAGCTTGAGACCCCACCGCAGTTCTCTGTAGAATCTATCATCGGGGCATTCCAGGTGACCATATGTCTTCTGGAATGGCGTTGGCAATTCCCGGGAATGTTATTATCACTTATATTGAGTACAGCAGTATAAAATGTATTAAATATAGAGCAGCATAAATGCATATTGGTGTGCACTCGTTATATGATTATGATTATGATTAATATCTGCATTGCATGTACAATATTGCATCCGATTGTTTCAATAAACCAATTAGCACATGCATCCTTCAAGTTTCAGCTAATGCAATAATAACACCTGAATCAGTCAGATATATTATGAACAACAGCCATTAAGCCACATGAGCAGAAAAGTCCATGCTACAATAATTTGTGTTGAAAGTCAGTATATGGCTGCGGGGTAGACACCCCAACCCATAAGTGTTGGAGGGAGAAATATTTTTTAAGACCCAGCTCATATTCCTTATATCTCTGAACTGAATATAATGTACAACGTGTCAATGATAGTATCAATGATGATAGGGGAAATTGTTTATAAAAGGCCAAAATAAAGAAATCAATTTTGGGCAAGGTGTTTGGGATTACGACAGGCATATTAATGGAAAGACATCTATTTTATTTTACACAATATACGAGAGTCACCATCTTGT
Organism: Siphonodentalium dalli; assembly: GCA_032622095.1. NCBI lineage: Eukaryota > Metazoa > Mollusca > Scaphopoda > Gadilida > Siphonodentaliidae > Siphonodentalium > Siphonodentalium dalli. The sequence goes on along the minus strand of CP136062.1, from coordinate 111,418,780 downwards.
AACTATAGATACATTAAAGGGACGGGCGGCCTTCGTTGTAGGTTATAATTTAGAAAAAAACATCAAATTATGATAATTTCCTCAAGAATATAATAATAGTATAGCACACTGTGTAGGAACTGTTACATCGGAAATCGTTCTATCGCCGGTTTGTGATGGTTCTTGACTGATTTGTAACGGTTCCTGATGATCGAAATTATACATTTTCATGACTTTTTGACAGTTCAAACGCAATTTTGAGGCATCTAGGTGATAATTCGATTAGTTTTTTTCAATCCCATCACAATCTGTGGCACCAATGAGCGTGTTAATAACGAAACGTTCATTGTGCGAGTCATAACAACGACAAAAACCACGAATTTTGATAATTGTTTGGGTTCTCTGCCGATCGAGTCGGTTCTCTCCCCATTTAATCGTTCTATACGGGTAAAACTATGGCTAATATTTGCCATGGTACATGGTTCAAACTGCCAATTTTGTGAAAGTAACCAAAGATAAACACAACAAACTATGCATTATGTCGAAATTTGCACCACTTGTCATTAATTTCGATGAATTACACTGCCTTTCTATGCTTATTCAATAACCTGTGTTACGCCTATCAAAATTCACACAGTCGCCAGCTAGTTTGAAAAATAACGCGTTTTGCAGGCCGACTCATTTCCATGAGTCAGTAGCCGGTTAACAATAGAGAAATTTCATAGCGCTGGACTTCGGAAAGCGTGAGCGTAGACGGGATATATAGAGTTATCTGTCTTGTATTTTATCTATTATCTGTTTTGGAACTTCTGTCTGTATGTATGTATGTATTTATAGACTCGAAAACTGCTCGACCGATGCGACTCAAATTTTATGTGTAGGCCTACTTTGATCCGGGGAACAATATGGGCGGGTCCAATTTAACGTGTGACCGTGTCCTTGACCTTGACCTCGCTCAAATAAGCATGTTTCTGGACCTCGACCGATCCCACTCAAATTTGGTAGCTGGGTCTACTTTGAACACGGGAACAATATGGACGAGTCCAATTTCACTTGCGACCGTGTCCTTGACCTTGACCTCGTTCATATACGCTCATATAAGTCTGATAACGCAGTTTATGAAGTTTATGTCGGGCATCCGCTTGCTGGATGCTGATTATCTAGGTTAAATTATAGAATTCTAGAATATGCAGCTGTTAAAGCATATACAAGCACGATAACCTTTCACTCAATCATATTTTAGCTTGACTAGGGATCTCTGATTTTTTAATAGAAGATATAAAAAAAGCAAAGAATCCTACAATTACAAATAGTATTATATGGATGTTAAACCTTTGGTTACTAAATGCGCTGTAATGAGAATTGACTTGAATCATATTGATTAATTTGTAGGAATGCTTAGCTATTAAGTTCAACAAGCAGTAACATATAAATAAGAGAAAAGAATAATGCAGTTACAAATATTATTATATGGATGTTAATCCTTTGGTGACTAAATGTGCTGTAATGAGCAGCGACTTGAATCCTATTGATTCATTTGTAGGAATGCTCAGCTATTAAATTCAACATGCAGTAACAGATTGTTTGATTATTAGCTAAACATTCATACAAATGAATCATTAGAAATCAGTGTTATGGGTGTCTGAAGCTGGCTATTATAAGGCACATTATTATTCCTCGTGAGCAGGGGTGTGGGCTGGAGGGTCTCCAATGTTGGGGCGTCCACCTTGGAATTTCCAACCGCACCATCCCCTTGAAACAGATCAAACTCATGCACAAGGCCTGGGCATTGGGTTTTCCAAACTGCATGACACATTATAGCTCTAGATTGTATGCCATTCTGAAGTGAATTGATCAGTAGCCTTTGGTTGGCCACCATGCAACCGGGGGAGATACTCAGGATACATGGGCCCAGTGCGAAAATGTGGATATATGAACCTGAAAATCATCTAGACTGGCTTCAAGATTCCCAAGTGTTGGAAGTTTCAACCTGGCGCTCCATCCCCACAAGATTGGAAATGTTCCCAACAGATGGAGAGAGAGAGAGAGAGATGATTTATTTTGCAAAAGAGCATACATTATTTAATACAAAGCATATTAATTACATGGAATTAGATTCTTTGTCCATTAAAACCAGTTTCTTGCCAATTGGGGGGGGGGGGTAAATGTGATATAGAAAACTAGATCACACCTGCTCCCTACATACTGTCCAACCATCATGAGTTTTGGATCAACTCTAAAGAAGAGGTGTCCATTTGTATATGTCAAATATGGTTGATTACATGTTTAAAGTGTAGGAAAGTATGCAAATGTTGGTGTCAAATCAAACTAAGAGAACAATTTCAACATATTGTTGGTCTTAAATTTCAAACCAATATATTGTAAGATAAGAAATTTGTAACTGTTGAACATTTTGACAAAAGTTGGGGATAGACACCACTTAAGCACCCCCAAGTCCCCCACCACCCAATCAAGTCATAACCAGGGATATTTTATTAATAGTTAGTAATATAGGAATAATTGACAAAACACTACATATACTAAAGTCAATGTACAATTCTAGCTATTATATCACACAGACTCGAGATGGTGCTGGGCCAAAAATGCTATCAAATATTGGGGTAAGACAGGGATATTCTATCCCCCACACTTTTCAATATTTTTGTAGACGATGTATCCAATGGTTTTGACAAGTCGTGTGCCCCTATAGAGGTTGGTGATACCTTTATTAATCACCTTCTCTTTGCCGATGATCTTGTTTTGGTGTCGAGTCACAACTGGTTTGCAAAACTGTTTACAGAAATTACACAAATATGTTAATCGGAATAGGTTAACAATTATTACGGAGAAGACAAAGTGCATAGTATTTCAGAAAGGAAAAAGTCGAAACGATATCTCATTCAAAATATGTGATTCATCGGTCGGTATTGTTAAAGAATATACTTACCTGGGCATTACATTTTGTGCCAATGGATCTTTTTAAAAGGCGCAACTTGATGTCCATAATAAAAGCATGAAAGCAATGTATGCACTGATTAAATCTTTAAGACAAAAATTATATATATTCAATCAGTGTTTGGAACACGCTGTTCGATAAGCTCATAAAATCAGTTGCACTTTATGGTTGTTAAGTATGGGCCTCCGACATGAATCTGAACAATCTTGAAACCGTGCCTTAATGCCATATCTCGTGCAGTTAAATTTGCAATAAAGTCATCGACCACAGACCTAGAATCTCTTATTTACAAATCTGCTAACATATCAGAAGATTGTATTATACCAGATAAATGGTCGTTTGACTCGGAAGTCCCCAAATATAATGAACTTTTCGATAGTGGTGATAAAGCCTTGAAATCAATTAGAAAAAGTTGTGATAACTTAAAAATTGATCATGTATGCTGTTTTAGACGAGATATATTCAACGACGAAAAACCATCAGGTAAAAACAAGTTGCGAACCTATAGAATGGCGAAAATAAAATACCAGATAGAACCATATTTGAACCTTGTTAAAAATTTCTCCGTCAGATTATCTTTCACAAAGCTTCGGATCAGCAACCATACTTTGGAAAATGAGAAAGGCAGACACAAACGAGCTAAAGTAGCCACTGATGAAAGAATTTTCAAAACGTGTGGAATGGATGTAGAAACCGAAGAACACTTCATGTGAGATGCCCCATTTATACAAATCTAAGAAAACGTTTATTAGCGGAAATAAGCGACAATATTCAGACGTTTAATAATATGGCCGACCAACAGAAATTCTTAATCATCTTGAGAAATGATGAACCCAAAACATGTAATATCATCTGCAACATGGTCCAACTCTTTCTACATAAACGGTGTGAATAACCAAACATTGAACATTAATATATTAATGTTACTATGCTTATAATAACATTTATTTATGTAACTCGTTTGACATCGGCCTCGAGTGGGCGTATCTGTCAATAAATTTATCTTTATCTTTATCTTTATCTAACCTATCAATGAGTCAGTTGAACGTGATGAATAAGTTATATTCATGGCTGGGCAACAAACATGTGTAAATGTCCCTCAGGCGGACTTCAGAGGAGGTAATATAATGGCGCTGGCATTGAAATATTGTCACACTTGGATCTTTCAATAATGCCCAGATTAATTAAACGAATATAACATCTCATATTCTCCTGAGAGTAGATTTATATTACCATTGGTCATTTATATAGGCGGGCATGATTATGATACTATACTCATCGGGACTTTCAATATTTTATTTCTGCCTATTAATGTCACTTAATCTCCCGTATTAGGTATTTATTGTGTTATTTCTTAATATACCTGTTCTATTATGCAAATTACATAAGCTACAGTCATTATCTGGTTTAAAATGTCAGATACACAAGACGATTTTCGGACCAAAGTGCAGAAATCATTCGAATAAATCTCATGTACAGAACCGCCACAGCCATGATTGGTTTGAAATAGAACCGTAACACGCACCCGTGTTGATTACGAGGTCAAAGCTCCCAATTATCAACCCCTATCGGGATACTGTCTCAGCTATTTTACAAAAGAGTAACACGGGTATACTTTATAGTCATTGTTTGTCTTCAGAATGCGTTTCATATTTGATACGCCACGAAAAACAAAGAAATTGCGTCCACGTGGCTTGATTTTTAGTGATAACATGTTGATATTTACGCGTTAACTCGCTAATACCGAGTTAATTGTGGTCTAGAGTTCAGGTTTCGATAACACGGCACTTCTGCAGCCTCTGTTCATACAGGAAAGTATAATATATTCTATAATTATGCGTGATTTTGTCACAAAAATGATTATTTTCAATCATCAGGAACCGTAACAAACCAGGCAAGAACCATCACAATACCGGCGATAGAACGACTTCCGATGTACCAGTTCCTACACAGTGGTATAGCATGATGATGATGATATGGATGCGATATTATTCACAAAACACGCTTTGTGTCCGAGAAAATACAGGTCGACTGTTGTTGGTCTCTCACAAAAAGCGCAGTAGATTGTTTATAAGCAGAATCACGATATTGCGCCATTTCCTTATTTAGATTCGCGCGTTTTATATGTCGGTTGTAAAACCCCTAATTTGGTGCGCCTACAACTTACAACTCACAATACGACTCGTAGTAATATTCCTTATTTGGTAAGTATGACCATATATAGGTTAGGAGAAAATACTAATTGGATTGAAAAATATTCATCTCTTTGCAAGAACAACTAGAATGCACTCACTGGAGCTGCCTATACTTGCGCCCATCACACATTTGGCATGTTGTGTGGTGTCTTGCCAACAACAGTTTGAACCACGGGTGCTGGCCCCTCGTTTGAGAGATCGATAACAAAAATCTAGATATCAAATCTCTGTTCATCCAACGCTGAAATAGTTGTGTGTACGGACATAATATCCCTGTTATGATGATATGGACCCCAGTTGGCTGCATATTAGGATAACTCTATCCGATCTAATTACAGGTGAGACATATTGGTAGTGTTTTTTACCTGTTAACCAACTATCAGATTTAGGCCACTCCGATGCACGGTGTATTATCTACATGTATATTACGTGAGGACCTTGATGGGGATAGCTTCAGTCTTGAATGTTAAAGTGACACACTGCGCTCGCTGAACGAAGTATCTCCATGTGAACGATGTATTATCTACATGTATATCACGTGATGACCTCGATTATCGATGGGCAGCTTCCGCCCTGAATATTAAAGGGACAAAATGCATTTGAATATTAAAGGGACATGAATAAACACTAGTGTTTATATTAAAACATGTCATAGCGTTTTATAATAAACACACAAAGTGTTGATTTTCCAGACACACTTTATAAACACTATTTATTATTATGAAAAATAATCACGGTGGATGATTGTTAAAGTGACACAAGGCACTCACTATGGATGAATGTTAAAGTGACATTCGCATTGAAAACTTCAAAAACTTCAAACGCGTTGACGTGCGCGTTACTAGGACTGACCCGCAGTTTATAAGGGTATACGTCTTGGATGGTAATTTGGCGCCTATAAAAATTACTAAGTTTTTTGAAATTTGTGAAGTTTTTGAAATTTTTGAAATTTGTGAAGTTTTTGAAATTTTTGAAATTTGTGAATTTTTTGAATTTTTTGAATTTTTTGAACTTTTTGAACTTTTTGAAATTTTGAAATTTTTGAAGTTTTTGAAATTTTTGAAATTTTTCAATATTGTTCATTTATGAACGATTTATTACCAAAATAAAACCAGATAACAATGCAAATTAATTATATATGTGGATATAATTACAACTACTTTCGCTTTGACTAAAATGCGTGCATTTGATTGGTCAAGGCCCTTAGATACGCTTGGTAGCGACAATAGCTATCAGTGGAGGGAAGTGTCGTTTCCCGCATCACTGGGGGTAGTGATACCTTAAAAAGTTCGCAAACCAAGTCGAATATCCATGGGGCAAATTTACCCGGATTTTTATTTTGTCCACCAATCAAATCGCAAGAAATCACTTCCGTTTCTAGTGGTAACGCAAGACGCCAAATATCAGCGAAAAATTATCGCCGATTAAACAGCAAAATAGTACATTAATTTATTTGGGGATAAAATAATGTATTACATAACTATTCCACCATTAGTATTAGCATTTATCCAGCTTCGTGCCAATAATAATATGACATGGCAGTGCGGTCATGAGAGCATAGAATGCACCTGTGTAGCGACTGTTTACTTTTCGAGTCGCCGGAGACCACAAATTCGGTGGCGAAGTTTGGGAACACCGCTTCGGAATCGCTATCGAATCGGACTGCCTTTATGACAATACATGTTCTAGAATCGTTTTAAATAAGCATGTACAGTTTAATAGTTTACGGGTGTGGTCTCTTGCTTTTGTGTAGTTGGAATGTCGGAAACAGCGATCGAATTGTGTGTGTTCATCTCTAACTTCCGGTCGGTCGCCCAATTTATTCTCGACCCAATTTCCCATTTCGGTTAAAAGAGCAGCTGAGTCCAGACACAAATATCACTTGGGTATTTTTACTATTTTAGTGTTTTTAATATAGTTTCTTTAAAAAGAACTTGTTTAATCACCAACTAATATGCGGATTGTCGTAATTATAAGCAATCAACGTCGTTTTCGATGCATCTGTCGGCGTATAGAAGTGTCGGATGCCGAACTACATACTTTGTATAATTTCGCTTCGCGAAATTATACAGTATGTAATTCGGCAACCGACACTTGATTGATGCAACCATTTCATATTAGCGCGTGTTCATTTTTTTACAGTATGTACTTCCGGTATGACGTAACATGTTCGCGGAAGGACAGACAAAGATCCGAACCGAAAACATTACTTGCGTCCAGCATGGACTGGCGCAAGTAATTATATCATGTACACGTTTTCTGTCTGATCATTTCCCAATCATGAAGTAACGTGGATTAGCTTTATTTTGAACTAACAACGGGTATAATGGGTCGATTAAAATAAAATTTGGTGTGATTTGAATGCGTTCCACAGCACAACGGAACATTTTCATTGGACCATACGGTATTTCCAAGTGTTTGTCTATATACAATCGTAACGTAACGTTTTTTATGTTTGTTTACATAACCAAGGGTACAAATGTGACAATAACATGCAATGTATGCGATATTTATGATTTGTATAAGAACAACATCTGTCTATTATATAATATTCTTTCTGTGTATGGCGGTTTTTGTGTATGTGACTATTTAAAAACCTATACCCACAGGGAAGCCCGCCCGTATCTTTAAATTAATGCACCACAATCACATCCCACCGATGTGACTGGATATGATCAAATTAAACAGCTTAAAGTTAACAAAGTTATCCAGACAGACCGATGGCCAGACATAACTTATTTACTACAGAGGTTTTTGTGCCAAATTTGAGGTATATACCAACATCGAGTCATTCACGTTTGACTAAGAAATCTTAAAGAATTACACCAGTGTAACTTTTAGCAGTCGTTATCGATGCCCGCTAATCCACTGAGCACGTTGCCTGAAAGAGTTTTTGTGATAGACCGCCCGTAACTGAAGTTATGCCGGTCCATGCGATTATGTAGTCTGGATCGTTAATCTTCCCTCGTGTGACGTCACACGAGGGACTACTAGCGACACCCAGTGTCAAACTTGAAAGGCTGTCGTAATAAAATTGGCTTTTATCTACTGACTGTTTATACAGAAACGGCTGGACCATCGGAGCTGATAATGTGTACACATGGGTAACTTGACCCAGAGAATCTTATTAGATAGGCTCCTATTAATTAAATTCAATTAAATAACTAAGTATATACCCAAAATTGTTGCACTCTGGTCGGTGAAAATTGAAAACACTCAATAGTTCGAACAAAACTTTCTGGGCTCCCCGACTAACAGGTGAAACAATTAGATTTCATGGCTGTCTCTATCAGATCATTCAATGAAGGGATATTCTCTGATGTTTTAGATGCGTGTTTCCGGTGGCGGTCCCTATACCTTGTGACTGATACTGAATAATGGAACTTGAATGTTAAAGTGACACACTGCGCTCGCTGAACGAAGTATCTCCATGTGAACGATGTATTATCTACATGTATATCACGTGATGACCTCGATTATCGATGGGCAGGTTCCGCCCTGAATATTAAAGGGACAAAATGCATTTGAATATTAAAGGGACATGAATAAGCACTAGTGTTTATATTAAAACATGTCATAGCGTTTTATAATAAACACACAAAGTGTTGATTTTCCAGACACACTTTTTAAACACTATTTATTATTATGAAAAATAATCACGGGGGATGATTGTTAAAGTGACACAAGGCACTCACTATGGATGAATGTTAAAGTGACATTCGCATTGAAAACTTCAAAAACTTCAAACGCGTTGACGTGCGCGTTACTAGGACTGAACCGCAGTTTATAAGGGTATACGTCTTGGATGGTAATTTGGCGCCTATAAAAATTACTAAGTTTTTTGAAATTTGTGAAGTTTTTGAAATTTGTTAAGTTTTTGAAATTTTTGAAATTTTTGTAATTTTTGAAATTTTTGAAGTTTTTGAAATTTTTGAAATTTTTCAATATTGTTCATTTATGAACGATTTATTACCAAAATAAAACCAGATAACAATGCAAATTAAGTATATATGTGGATATAATTACAACTACTTTCGCTTTGACTAAAATGCGTGCATTTGATTGGTCAAGGCCCTTAGATACGCTTGGTAGCGACAATAGCTATCAGTGGAGGGAAGTGTCGTTTCCCGCATCACTGGGGGTAGTGATACCTTAAAAAGTTCGCAAACCAAGTCGAATATCCATGGGGCAAATTTACCCGGATTTTTATTTTGTCCACCAATCAAATCGCAAGAAATCACTTCCGTTTCTAGTGGTAACGCAAGACGCCAAATATCAGCGAAAAATTATCGCCGATTAAACAGCAAAATAGTACATTAATTTATTTGGGGATAAAATAATGTATTACATAACTATTCCACCATTAGTATTAGCATTTATCCAGCTTCGTGCCAATAATAATATGACATGGCAGTGCGGTCATGAGAGCATAGAATGCACCTGTGTAGCGACTGTTTACTTTTCGAGTCGCCGGAGACCACAAATTCGGTGGCGAAGTTTGGGAACACCGCTTCGGAATCGCTATCGAATCGGACTGCCTTTATGACAATACATGTTCTAGAATCGTTTTAAATAAGCATGTACAGTTTAATAGTTTACGGGTGTGGTCTCTTGCTTTTGTGTAGTTGGAATGTCGGAAACAGCGATCGAATTGTGTGTGTTCATCTCTAACTTCCGGTCGGTCGCCCAATTTATTCTCGACCCAATTTCCCATTTCGGTTAAAAGAGCAGCTGAGTCCAGACACAAATATCACTTGGGTATTTTTACTATTTTAGTGTTTTTAATATAGTTTCTTTAAAAAGAACTTGTTTAATCACCAACTAATATGCGGATTGTCGTAATTATAAGCAATCAACGTCGTTTTCGATGCATCTGTCGGCGTATAGAAGTGTCGGATGCCGAACTACATACTTTGTATAATTTCGCTTCGCGAAATTATACAGTATGTAATTCGGCAACCGACACTTGATTGATGCAACCATTTCATATTAGCGCGTGTTCATTTTTTTACAGTATGTACTTCCGGTATGACGTAACATGTTCGCGGAAGGACAGACAAAGATCCGAACCGAAAACATTACTTGCGTCCAGCATGGACTGGCGCAAGTAATTATATCATGTACACGTTTTCTGTCTGATCATTTCCCAATCATGAAGTAACGTGGATTAGCTTTATTTTGAACTAACAACGGGTATAATGGGTCGATTAAAATAAAATTTGGTGTGATTTGAATGCGTTCCACAGCACAACGGAACATTTTCATTGGACCATACGGTATTTCCAAGTGTTTGTCTATATACAATCGTAACGTAACGTTTTTTATGTTTGTTTACATAACCAAGGGTACAAATGTGACAATAACATGCAATGTATGCGATATTTATGATTTGTATAAGAACAACATCTGTCTATTATATAATATTCTTTCTGTGTATGGCGGTTTTTGTGTATGTGACTATTTAAAAACCTATACCCACAGGGAAGCCCGCCCGTATCTTTAAATTAATGCACCACAATCACATCCCACCGATGTGACTGGATATGATCAAATTAAACAGCTTAAAGTTAACAAAGTTATCCAGACAGACCGATGGCCAGACATAACTTATTTACTACAGAGGTTTTTGTGCCAAATTTGAGGTATATACCAACATCGAGTCATTCACGTTTGACTAAGAAATCTTAAAGAATTACACCAGTGTAACTTTTAGCAGTCGTTATCGATGCCCGCTAATCCACTGAGCACGTTGCCTGAAAGAGTTTTTGTGAGAGACCGCCCGTAACTGAAGTTATGCCGGTCCATGCGATTATGTAGTCTGGGTCGTTAATCTTCCCTCATGTGACGTCACACGAGGGACTACTAGCGACACCCAGTGTCAAACTTGAAATGCTGTCGTAATAAAATTGGCTTTTATCTACTGACTGTTTATACAGAAACGGCTGGACCATCGGATCTGATAATGTGTACACATGGGTAACTTGACCCAGAGAATCTTATTAGATAGGCTCCTATTAATTAAATTCAATTAAATAACTAAGTATATACCCAAAATTGTTGCACTCTGGTCGGTGAAAATTGAAAACACTCAATAGTTCGAACAAAACTTTCTGGGCTCCCCGACTTAACAGGTGGAACAATTATATTTCATGGCTGTCTCTATCAGGTCATTCAATGAAGGGATATTCTCTGATGTTTTAGATGCGTGTTTCCGGTGGCGGTCCCTATACCTTGTGACTGATACTGAATAATGGAACTACGTGTAGTACTGAGTGGCTGGTCACTGTCGTATAACAACGTTGGATAAGTCCTCAACTGACATCCGATGCCTCGTAGAACGCGTTTCAACTGGTGATGCATCGTCCTTTGGTTTCCATTTCTGCGAACTGGCGGTGACGGCGAACTGGCGGTGACGGCGAACTGGTGGTGACGGCGAACTTGCCACACCTGGAAAATAGGTGAGCTAATTAACCGTTAGATTCCGCGCTGCAGTCGATCTGACTCAGTAGTTACGCCAAATGGTTCACAATGTGATAATTCAGCCCTGAATGAGATAAACATTACGAGAAAAGCCACTCAAATTATGCTGGTGTCACCAGTGTCACCGATTTTTCAGCCCGAAATGTTCCGATAAAATATAGTGATGCGCACGTGTATACCCATCTCGATATTTTTTTGGCATTTCAATAACAAAACGATATTATTTGGTATTTATACGTCTAATTTGTATTTCATATTTGGTTTGCAACACAATGTTAAATTAGATTGTTTATATTGTTATAACTGGAGGTATTTAACTCTGAAAACATATTTAATATTGTATGAAGTCACACCCTGGAACACTTGCCACTCTTAAATTTGCTCCGGAGAAGTGCATGTAAGTCTGGGTCACTTCACCTCCACTTTAAGACCCCAACAGTCAACAATCCAGCGAATGCGAAAGTGATTCTTTATTCTTGATTCCGGATCGTGTCTACAACTTTTTAAGAAACTATGATGTTGTTTGTGAGAAGCCAGGACAACGACAAGCCGTTCTGGTAGCATAACCTAAACAGGGGTCAGTACTATGAAACTTCTATGCATCTAAATTACAAGAAGGAAACAATGAAAGTAAGCAGCCACTGCCCGCTTATTGTCCCCCGAAAAAAAAATCGGGGGACTATAGAAATAAGCGATGTCTGTCCGTCCTTACCCACGTAAAAGGACAGGTCAAGTTCAAATTTGGGTTCGGTTCGCCCATTTATGGTTATGATCCTTGTGGACTTAGAATTTGCCGTTATTTTGGTTTCCGGGCGATAACTTTAGTTTTAGTTATCTGAATGTTTTCAAATTTGGTACATGGAATACTCACCAAAATACAGGTAAATTTCGAATATGGTTTCCACCCGCCTATGTTTACCCGAATTATGGACCTTGTTGACTTATAATTTGACGATTATTTTGGTTTCCGGGTTACAGCCTTAGTTATAGTCATCTGACTGTTTTCAAAATTGGTATGTGAATTACTCGTGAAAATACAGTTCAAGTTGGAATTTAGGTTTGTCCCTCCATTTTAACTGCATTTATAGTCCTTGTCGACTTATAAACTGAGAATCCGGGCCCAGTTCGAATCAAAGCTGTACGTTCGATGAATTTTGCTTGATGACTTATAATTTGAGAATACATTCGTTGAAGTTTGCGTCCGTCATTGCGTGATTAAGAGATAGTTAACATAGACAGATGGAAGCAAATTTGGATTCAATGGTAGTTCCCAGAATCAAATATTTAATTTCTTAAAAAGGTCACCAAAAAAAGACACCTTATTCGGGGGGACATGTGGCCTAGCGGCCTTTTTATTGATATTTTGCGAAGATGAAGTAATAATTAACACGAATTCCAGCTGCGAATTCCATCATAAAAAGCACATGCGACGTTCGTGTAGTATTACAGTTCTCAAAATATTGCCGTCTTGTAAATTACATGGTATAGATGTATTAAGAATTGATCACAGTAGCATCGGACACCAGTGCGAATGACTTCCCAAAAACCGTTAGTGGGTGGCTTGCCGCCCCATCGCGGGAAGATATAACCTCGTCCCCGTACAGTAATGCCCTAAATAATCGACTCCTTAACCACAGCAGATAATTTTTCAGGATTTAGTCGGAAATATGGCTTGTTGCCATTCATCGGAAAGCTCTCAGTGAGAGCTTTCCGATGAATGGCAACAAGCCATATCTCCGACTAAATCCTGAAAAATTACCCATAATTCTGCTGTGGCTAAGGAGTCGATTATTTATATAGGGCATTACTGTAGCTAAATCACCGGTCGAGGGTCACGGACATCAGCCGTGCCGATAAGTATATATTATGTATTTGGTGTTAAGTCAACTCAGAATTAATACAAAATGTCTCGACCAAATCCCCTTAAGCATGGAGGAAGGATTCTAAATGGATAGTTGCTTATTCTTGTCGAAACCTTGAGCGTGCGCGGTTAACCTATTTCCGGTCTAATCATCTCTGAAAAGACATCGTGGTTCCTTGCTGGTGATCGAACAGTAATCGAATAATTCCGGTGTCCTGTTATTTATCACGAACGGCATCCACACGCAGCATCGTGACGTATACTAACTCTTATGTGACAGGTTAGTAATAATAATAATAACTGAATTAACTGCTGACATTTGTGAACAATACTGGCATGACATTATACCCAGGAAGAACTATCGGTGGCTACCAGCAAGACACACCATTGGAATGCGGCTAAAATAGAGTTGGTAATCAAGCCTCAATTGACTTCACAGGGGTGGTTAGCATAGGGCACCACAACCTTGCATCCTAAGGCCCGTTCCAAACGACGGATTTTTGTCGACTCGAATCTAATTGTATTAAATCCGTCGGTGATACGTCTGCGGTCGATTTTGTTACAGACGGACGCATCTTTGTCGCGTCGAATCTAATACATCGGTAGATTTATTTAAAGGTGGATTCGCGTTTACCGTCAAAAAATGGTCACGCGTAGATATAGAGGCCTATATATACCGGTATATGTTACACATATATATACTAAAATACAGTATCAATTATGTGTGTGTGTGTGTGTATATATACTGCAGCGCGAATATATGTGCTCGTGCATATGAGGATGTACATAGTACATACAGATATATAATATACTATAATAGGCGCTACAAATAAATGATTTCCACCAAACGAATACATAATCACCTTCGCAATATGGCGTTGTTCGAGTCAGCGTTGCATCAACAATTGATTTAATAAACCAAATTCCACCAAATTCATACACGTTTTTCTCTAATGATATACCATGAATTAAATCACATTTGGTGTCGTTTGCGTCACGGATGGCGAGCGGATATGCACTATCATTGATAAGATTGCTATTCGGCGATATCCACATATAAGTTATATACAGTCACCAGGCCATCTCCATATCATTTTAAGTAGTTGGGCGTTCACATTTCACAATCCCGACATATGGTGACCCACATAAGTCACTTGAACAATTGTATCTTCTTAACAGTCATATGTATATGGGAATGGCAATCAAGGCATTCACACAATGAGCTAGCAAAAAGAGATAACTAGAAGAAGCATTAAACGTATATTTATCATTCTATTGAAGAGATACATATATTCGTGCAAACTGAGAGACCTCGAACCGTCAGAGGATTGCATATATATCATTAAAAAAATTAGTCTGTTCCATTCAATACAGTTTCCACAAAAAGTGACAATTTGTCAAGAGATATGGAAGGCCTGTTCAAAAATAGTGGGTCACAGTGTGCAGTCAAATAAAGTTTCTTCTGATATACAAGAAAATGCAGTTAGTAGCACAAGACTTTTCAGGATCCTACCAATACTGACATCTGACAAGGGTTTTAGTACAGACTCATCGACTGACATAAACAACTCAAAATCTCGCTCTGTGTCTGGCACATGTAGCTGATATATCTGCGCAGCAACATTTCGTTTAAACTAAGAATATTTAGCCAATATATAGCACCATGAACAGAGGAGCACCTGGAAATATCTTTGAAACATCTGTATCTTCATGGAGATATGTTAGCCAGGTGTCCTCGAGATCTTAGTCCAACCCACTAGATTGATTGATACATCTCAATCAGTCTGAGTAAACTCATACCTAAATATTCATTACAACATTGAATATTAGGTCTGACAGATAACATCGCTATCTCATTTCCAAGTCCTCGGGATTCCGTAATCTGATTGATTGCGTAAATTATTTTCCGTCCAATGAAACCGTATGGATTAATAAACAAGTGTTAGTGGGCGGAGACTCCCATAATGTCACCTCTAAATATAGTAACAGAGCGGAATTTCGAGGCTTGCAAATACAACAGAGACAGAAAAAATGGCTTCGAAATTATATATTCAGTACGATTCCGATTAATTTGAAGGATGTGCTGGACCTGATAGATAGGCCTGCGTATGGTACCAACTTGGCCTCCCATAAATATAAATAGAACTTTACTCATGTCCGTGTATTTGATTTACTTTATTGTAACATGGTTTGCAAATCAAATTATTTGCCGTAAAAAAGTCACCTGAAAGTCAAACACCGAGGAAATGACTTAATTTTATGCTTTTAAATAGTTCTAAAGCATCATTTTTGATGACGACCTTATTTTTTGCTCTCGGATGCAGCTTTCCCGTTGATGCAGCGAGTTCATCTCCCGAAAAAGAATAGTCGCACACACGACAAATATTATCTTCTGTAAGTTTATGTCGCGACACAGGCCTTCTGTGTGTTGATGAGTCGGCGAAGCACAACAAATAACACGTGGGGACACCTGTCAATCATCGATGTATTTTTTAAAATCCGTGACGTCATTTTAGGGAAGCTCTTCGCTGAATAGAAATGGTTTTGGCGACATTAGCTCCAGACTCTATATTTCAAATATAGAGTCGACGTTCACCCAGACTGCATCTCAATATGTAAAACCCAATTTTCATCTTTTATCGAACTAATGTGTTTATGATGTTCATGTATCATATTATAACGTCTAATGTATACGCAGTTGTAAATAAATAAATACTTCATTATTGGTGGAACGGATTAATCGCGATAAACAGAATGACAATTGACAAAGTGAGCCACTACTTATATTCCATGACTGTAATAATCATGTTTTGTGATGCTATTTGAATATACAATTTATGAGAAAGCGTATAACACTTTAAGCAAGAACATTCTCTATTCCCAACAAATATAGCACAGCATACATTAACCTGGGCAACGCCGGGTAACCCTGCTAGTAATTAATATATACCGGTATTACTTATTATAAGGGGTAGGGGTGGTACCACTGATTAATAATAATTCATATATACAGGCATTACTTGTAATGAGGGGTATATGGGTGGTAACCTCTTATTTATAATAATTCATATATTCCGGTATAACTTATTATAAGGGGCAGAGTGGTAGCCTATGATTTATAATAATTTATATATACCGGTATTACTTATTATGAGGGGTAGGTATAGTAGCCTATGATTTATAATATTCATAGATGCCTCAGATTTATAATAATTCATATAAACCGGTATTACTTATTATGAGGGGTATGGATAGTAGCCTATGAATTATAATAATTCATATATACCGGTATTCCTTATTATAAAGGATATAGGGTGGTAGCCTATGATTTATAATAATTAATATATTCCGGTAATCCTTATTATAAGTGGTAGGGGATGGTAGTCTCTGATTTATAATAATTCTTGTATACCGGTATTTACATGCATGGTATACACATATATAGATGGCAATTGGTTGCACGATATAACATTTATTTGTAGCGCCTATTATAGTATATTATATACATGAATGTACTATATACATCCTCATATACCTGAGCACATATATTCGCGCTGCAGTCGCGCATATATATATATATATATATATATATATATATATATATATATACATAATTTATACTGTATTTTAGTATATATATATAGATGCGTCCGTCTGAAACAAAATTGACCGCAGTCGCATCACCGACGGATTTAATACAATTAGATTCGAGTCGACAAAAATCCGTCGTTTGGAACGGGCCTTACATGCCATGTTCGTTGAGAAATCAAACTACCATAATGTTACCTAAGCAATTCTTATAGATATATCTTTCTTTATAACAAAGAGAGCATGCGACAAATCACGTCATGTGGGTATTTCCGCAGATAAGGGGAACTCCCTTATTATTATACCATTATCATATCATTATCATATCATTTGCATTCGTTATTCGGCAACTTTCGGTTCTTCTCGTCACATGTATTAGATTCGAGTCGACAAAAATCCGTCGTTTGAAACCAAGACGGATTTCAGACGCATCACCAACGAAGATTCGTCTGAATTGGACGGAGATTCGTCTGTGGTGCGTCTGACACGGATCTAATTGTTTCAAATGTCGCATTTTGGACCAATTAATACAATTGTGAGTCTGGTATTAGATTCGAGTCGACAAAAATCCGTCGTTTGGAACGGGCCTAAAGGATGTGACAAGTTTTTGTTGAGTTACCGACGTGTTTTGGTGCTTATCAAACCAGAAAAACTATCGCCCATCATATTTGAAAGAAACATCAACATTAAAGGCCCACTTAATTTTCGACCCCCCCCCCCCCCCCCCCCCCGATCACATATATAAAATATATGCGATAGTATATATCATTTGAAATATTAAGCTCTCTAACATAGTATGATCAACTTATCCGCTGTAATAAATTGTGAACATGTTGTTTTTGTCGAGTTACCGACGTGTTTTTGTGCTTAAGTTTCATCTGGGGTTTTTTCCGCAAAGTGTATTATTTTCAATGGAGGGGGAATAATAACTCTATATTTTAAAGAGAGTTATTCCCCTTCCATTGAAAATACACTTTTAGTTTGAAATATGTTGCATTCTGAGAGCCATAACGGGGGAAATCTTTTTATGCTTTCAATATTTTTTATATTTCTCTTTGGGCATCTTCTGAGATACTGACATTTCAAATGGTGATGAATAATAGTATTTTTAATAGTATGTTATGGCATAGATTGTTATTAAAACCGTATATCAAGGCATATACAAAAAAATTGGTGGCTCGAAAATTAAGTGGGCCTTTAAAGTCAATACAAAGTCACAATTGGTTATATGACTACACTAACCCTAACTCTAACCATAGCCCTAGTCCTAACCCTAACCCTGACCCCAATACATATTGAGAATGGAGGGGTGCGTGCTTCCGTGTATTCTTACATGAAGGATATACCACAATTGCAGTTAGGTTCATCTCATACTCGTCTATTCAGCGATATTCTGCTACGCAGTATGTTATGGCGTTCCAGTATTCATTAATCGTTATAGCCCCACTGTTATAATCCGCCTTTAGCTGGCGTATTCTTGCCTCTAAGATTATTAGTCCAGGCACATTAGGTTTCACTACGGCAAAAAATAGGGGAAAGCTGAATTTTTCAGGGATTAATAAGAACATGTTCATGAACAACTTGGCAAAAGTTCCCTAGAATCCGATTTGAGCTTTTTGAGATATCATGATTTTTGTAATGGTGCAAATTCTGACGAAATTCCATTAGACCATATGCGAATGCAGTCATATGTAGGTTAATTTATGGACTCAATCTTCACACATACCCGTCCATCATGGAGCAGGTTTCGATAGATATGCTTAATTGATGCTAGAGCTTACTAACAGTCGATATTCCATAATTGTGATGACATTTATTGCCGAAGAGAGCATATAAATCGCATGGTGATTCAAAATTTTCCAAACAAAAGAGGGCGAGTAAAGATATTCAGACGACAATGAGTTAAAATGTGAACCATTATACTAGAATAGTGGTTAATTCAGAAAAGGAACGTGATAAGATATATCGAACCATCACCATCCTTAAGATTTTATAGCCGGAAATATAACACTACCCCCTAAAACGTACGCCATGACTTTGAGTGTCTGAAAGGCAAAAATACCACATCATAGTCCTGGTGTTTGGCGTAACAATTGTGCAAATGGTGATAATACTATGAAACTTGGCACATAGGTTCCTTATACACTTATAGTGTGAACATGGCAGTAACGTTGCCGCATTCGTTAGCTCACGGGTGGTGTAATGGTTGCTATGGAAATATCCACCTTTGAAAACATACCATATGTATGAGTTTCTGATAATTTAACTGATATAACTGTTTCATAATATGGTATGAGTTTCGGGAAATTTACATGATATAATTGTTTCATAGTATGCTTATATTGACAATATTGCATAACTAAAGGTTGTTGTGTTGTGTACTGATGCATTCTCATGTGATTCTCATGTGGCAAATTGGTATTGAGGTTTCATTGTTGCTAGGCAACCACCTACCATTGACAAATCTTCTTTAAACTGACAGACTATTCAGTTAGTTTTATCAGAATCACATACCTGTGTGGAGTTTAATATTGTTTCTTCCATCAATCAATTATGTCGATATCACCTTACCCCCCCCCCCATGGAATCGGACATTCGCACTACATTTGACACTGGCATCCATGCAGAACACTCTATCACGGTGTGGTACCATCCGCATACTAGTTGCTATATGGTAGGAACTAACTGTGTGTCCTTCCTATCCATGCCATAACTACATATATGGCAATACATGGTCATGAGTCATTTACAAGTCTATAGGAGCTCGTATATGAGCGTGGCCTATATATTTCAGACTGAGATACCATGAACTACCCTTTGGAACCGGTGACCATTTCCCATTTACATGGGCAGCCATGGGCCCATTACCAACCCATAGTTACAAAGGACCTGCTTCCAATGACGTGTCTCAACTACTGTGTCCATGTCATATTACCCATAGGGCATGTGGTCCATGTGTCTTCTATATATGTGGATCAATCCATTGCCTACCGGCTTATGTGTGCATCTATGAAATGACTCATAACGCCGGTTCCTTAGCTTTTATTTAGGGATCTGTGTCCATGTCGTACGTATATGCACCTGTATCCAATGCATACATCATTATAGTCACCTGTGTGTAATCACTATTTAAACTTGCCTGGCCTGGGTCTTTTGTGTAGATATGTCACGTATAAGTGGTGGGTCCATATCCTACATATAGACAGACACTTGCTTATGCCTGGGTACAATGCTATATGGCATACATATATCGGCCTTGGTCCATGGTCTACACGTATGGGTATGTGTCCATGGCCAACCTACAGTGACATATGTGTATGGGTTATTTATAAGGGCCTCAATCCTTAACTTTCGTATATGTGGCATCGGTGCAATATCTATATATTGGTTGGTCTGTCACAAAACTGTCTCATATGTTCATACCATAGATAAGGTCCTGACTCCATGGTGTACTAATGTATTGTGCATCGGACTTGGTCTATGGTATCTTAGTACATGGTCTATCTTTGGGCACTTGGGTATTTGCACCATGTAACAGTGCCATGGTCATGGTCATAGACATCATACATGTATAATGGGCTGGGTCCATCGCCATAGAGTATACTATTGTATTTCTATAACACGGCATCGCTCCATTGCGGCCTCGGTGACCAGGTATAACCAGCCTAGCATTGCGGTTAAATGGTGTATGCCAATATATAATGGCTTATAGGAAACGGTCTGGTTCATGGACTATACATATCATACGTCCATAGTCTATATGTATGGACATGGATCCTGTAACTATATTATGTGTCTGGGTCCTAACCTAACTATTGTAGGCTAGGCCCATGGCTAACATATTGGTAGCTGACCCTATGTTCTGGACATATATAGTAGAGTGGGTCCGTGACTTATTATAGTATACATCTAGCTGTGTGGGTCTATGGCTTATATAACTATTATGGTCATTGCTCATATTAAATATAAGCAACAACTTTTCAACTCTCACTTTGAATTCCCGATATCTGAACTGATGGAGCATAACGGATAATTGTACCCATATGAAAAATAAATTTGTAGCAGATACTGGTTAGGCTCACACTAACAACATTTATAATTGTTTTCGCCATAAAAACGTTAATACTACCACAATATCAGTCATATGTGCATTTTTGTATTTCGGGTATGACCCTGGCAACAGTTACCACTCATATAAGTAAGAGTTATATGGTATTTTGTTCAGCCAGCTCAACACTAACAACAACTATTCTTATTGTTTTCAACATAAAAGTGCTATAAGGTGTAGTTTAGTTTGTTAAAGCTACCATACTATAAGTTTCATGCTTTTATCACCCTTTTCACAGTTGGTGTGTTTTCTACAACAAGCACTTGGACTAGCGGAAGAGCAAAATGTGACGAGAGCCAGTTTAGGGGGTAGGGTTATGTTTTTACAAGTATTGACCACTTATAATAAGTATAGTTGCTAATCCCGCATATTATATTGCAGGAGTGATATCTGTGCAGTTTTTAAAATAAATTGCTTGCGCCTAGTTTGTCTGAAAAAAATCGTCATTTTTTGGGGTCATTATGTTATTTTATATCCATATCTGCCAAATTTATTCAAATCCCCCCTTTGAATTTGTATCTTTGGTTCGAGAATTGTGTATTGAACAATATTGAGTACATTTGGTATATGTTTCGGCTGAAAAAATGTTATATCATCCCATTATTCCTATGATTGTGAAAAATATAAAAGTTTTTTTTGTTATGGAAAAAATTGGTTAACTCCGAAAGCTCAACTCCGATTTTAGAGGACTTTTCATGACGCATCCGCGATGTTATGGCCTAAATAATATAAAAAAATAAGCTTTCCCCTATTTATTTCCTTACTTTTCCCCTTTCACGCCTAATGTGCCTGGACAAGATATAACGTCATACGTAATGACATTAAATCGTATGGAAACATCTATTGGGTGGGCTGTGTGGCGTGAATATGTATTGAGAAATAACGTCATAAGCAATGACATTAAATATCAAGGAAACCCGGGGGGAAAAATCACATTTATTGTTTTAATGTTTTGAGTTATTTCCTTCATTAAAAGGTATTCGTGATAAAGAACCCTCTCAACACTTTAGAATATAGAATTAACCTTTAAAATAGCAAAACTTCGGAATATCGAGACATGTCCCCATTCGTCTTACGGTGCGTTTTCTGTGTGTATTTTGACAATTTTTGAGGGACAATTAGCCTAATATTCGTGTTTAATATTCGTTTTGGTGGTTCAGCTAATTTGGATGTTATTGCCCATTGGATACTAGAACGTATAGGAATCCTACATGCATTCCAACGCACAATTTCACGATGACAAAGTGACTTGTATTAGTCTTCACTCCTTCAAATAATTATACTTTTGTTGGATGGTCGTCTCATGTTGTAGAAACATGTTTTTGGAGTTGGTGTGTAGTAAGATATTCTCTTTTGCCTTGCGAAAAAATAATATTTTCATAGAGGTATTTTGGAAAAAGATTGCCAAATAATAGCATTTTGCTATAGTTCATTCTTCGAATGCTATACCCACCATGTTATCAATTATCAATTAGGCATATATATATATATATGCTACATTTTCACAACGTTTTTCGACAAAGTACCCCTGAACAAGGTCATTTTGTGCTCAGATATGAATATCAAGTATAATGCATGTCACTGCCAATCATATCGGAAGATATTTGTCTACAACACAGACTGCCTATCCTCTTATTGATTTAAACGAGTTATGTGAGGAAAACGTTTGAGAATCACATTTTCTATATACATTTATCCATTATAATGTGTATACGATTCTAATGTGCTGGTTTATTATAAACGCTGTCAGTTAACTGAATAGACGGGTATGAGATGAACCTAACTGCAATTGTGAAGACTTTAAAGGCCCACTTAATTTTCGAGTCACCGCAGGTCACCGACTATATTTTGTAGTGCCTTGATATACGGTTTTAATAAAATTCTTGCCATACAATATGATTAAGATACAATTCGTCACCATTTTAAACGTCTGTGTCTCATAAGATGCCCACAGAGAAATAGAAAACAGCTGAAATCATAAAAAGATTCCCACGTTATGGCTCCCGGAATGAAACAGAATTCAAACTAAAAATGTATTTTCAATGAAAGGGGAATAACTCTATCTTTAAAATAAAGAGTTATTCCTCCCCCCCCCCCCCATTGAAAATAATACACTTTACGCAACAAAACCAGATGAAACATAAGCACAAAAACACGTCCGTAACTCAACAAAAACAACACGTTCACAGTTTATTACACTGGATAATTTGATAATACAATGTTTTGGAGCTTCCTATTTCAAATGGATTATAATATGGCATATATTTGATATATATATCGGGGGGGTTCGAAAATTAAGTGGGCCTTTATTGTTGATGTTTCTTTCAAATACAGATTGTCAGTTCTGACAGACTGTAGCTCTTACATGTAGTTTATTTCAGTCATCGTGTTTTCAACTTTCCATAATAAACGATAAACTGATACTGTCTTCTTGCTATTAATTAATAAACGACATCTGGGACAATTTGGGAATGGGGTGTATCAATGAATACTAGCGTAATTGTATTTTTTATTCCTCATATAGTTTTTGTGACGGGGTGCAAATTTTGATTCATTTCTGGTTAAATACGCCCAGAATAGAATAGAAAACCTTCGGAATAGCGAACCTTCGGAATAGCGAACCTTCGGAATAATGAACATTCGGAATAGGGAACCTTCGGAATAATGAACCTTCGGAATAGCGAACCTTCGGAATAATGAACCTTCGGAATAGAGAACCCTACCCTCGCAAGACATTTTCAACAAGAAAACCATTGGCAGAAATGGTAACGCCCTCACGATAATATAATTAGGCATATATAAAATATATTGGAGCTTGGGATCTGCATCTATAGCGGAATAAATTACTAGGGATCATATTAACTAAGTTTTTGCAAAGTTATAAACTTATAGAATTCCCAATAGTCGACTCGCATCTTTTTATATCATTTGAACCATATGTCGCAAATAGAGGGTCATTTATTATTTGTTTTGGTGCCAAATTTCTCCATTGAGTTGTTTTCGTTATGCACCTTTTAATCCATGTTATTTTTAATGAGTCGATGAAATATTTTAGGTGCACCATTCTTAAACCACCGTTTTCATATTCTGCGCACAGTTGCATTCTTTTTATTCTATCACGTTTCCATTCCAAATAATTCTTAACAAAATGGTATTCATTTCGTCTATGAACTTTTTATCTGGATTTGGCAAAGCCATAAATAAGTGAACAAATTTTGATATTAGAATATAGATTTTATCAAAATAATTTTACCAAGTGGTGTTAAGAGTCTAGATTTCCATTTATTTATCGATTTCTTTAATTCACCAATCTTCTCCATGCATGTAGTTGAGTTGCAGAGTCTCTGTCACAACATCAAAAATTCCCCAGGTTTTCAACTAGTGGAGTATGATGTCTACGGGCCTAGCTGGAGTAGAGATTCGTGTCATGATCTAGGTGGTGAGACATCATGTCGTCCATGCAGTAAAAATACGTTTAGGGTGGATACACACATGCATGTAATCTCTGTAAGTATCGTGTATTTGGCGTTTTACATGGATCATACAGACAATGTAATATTTGTTCACTGACAACCCACGCATTGCCGACGTGTTCACCGCACTGAGTTTTAGTTCCAATTAAGTCGGAACGTAGAGAAACCGATATTTTGGCCCGAGTCGACAGGCCACTTAAAATCATTTTTTCATATGGTGGACGTTCTATTCAAATAATTTCCAGTCATCTCTTGATATTTATAGCAGTGGTGGATCAGTATTTCCCTGACGCAGGGGCTATATACTATATAATGCCAATACATGTAGATCGTATAAGATCGCACCGAAACTAGTGACCTCAACATCAATTCCTCGCTACGTGCGGTTACCAAAAACGAACGACACCGTTGGCATCTACCTGGCACAAATGAGGCAACTGTTTGTCTTCTAGCGTAATAAGGCACGTATTTACCTTCTACTTTAAAGGTACTCAGTCAGATCAGACGGTTTCCATATCAAGTCACAACAACAACAACATTTCTTCAAAATACGCTTTAGTTATCAGAATCGATTAATGACAACAAAATAATGCTAACCACTGTCAACTATGGTATAAAATTTCCAAAAACGTGTTACGTATCAACCTGTTGTTCAGCGAGATATGGTCGTATTATCACTTGATTATCACGAAATTTTGCCTATAACTACTTGATTTTATGGTTATCCATCTTCATCCGCAATTTTGTCCGGGACCATCGTCTTGACGATTCTTTTCCAGGCCACAAATAAGTACATATCTCGAGAAATAACAAATTTCAAAAATCGATATCTGTTCACTCTGAGCTCTGATGGGTGTGTTCCACGACTAGAATCAAATATTTTTTTGACCCCGAAGCCAAAGAAATAGTAATTTGTGAGCGTTAATTCGGATTATGCATCTTTAATATGTAATCGGTGTCCATCTGCAAAGACAAGTTTGTGTCTTCGTGGTGGCAAAGAGCCAAAGACTACCAGAGTCCCGAAACCAAACTAAATGCAAAAGAAAAGATTTCACCGGGACAAGCCATGATTCAATCGTGATGTGACTCACGGGTTGGCGACATCGTATAGTATTGACAGCGTAAATATTAGCGACAACATATTCTGAACGCATGACTGATAGGAGGGAAATCACAGCGTTAGTGCGGCACCGACTTTTATTACATATCTATCAACGTAATTCGCATGATCGCACGAGTTTCCAGGCATGTGATAATTCTCAGAATCGCACTAGTGCAATCTGTCGACGGAACTATTTCATTCAATTAAATTCACATTTTCTGTACCGGAGATGTACGACTGTGAGTCAACTTACTAAGATACGGAGATATGTAATAAAAATAGAACCGCATGAGTGTCTGGATTTTGACGAATTTATCGCACGAGATTTGTTGGCGGAGCGATACCTCGAGTGGGGGACGCAGTCCCGCACGAGAGGTATCGCTCCGCCAACAAATCTCGTGCGATAATTTCGTCAAAATCCAGACACTCATGCGGTTCTGTCTATGTATATAGTGTTAGCTACATGCAGATGGTTGATATTACAGAGAACATACAAAACCAGTACGCAAATTCCGAGTACGTTTTAATCACATTTACTCCATCACCTCCTACGACGCGGCCAATAACGGCGTTATTCCGAGGGTTCATTATTCCGAAGGTCCCCTATTCCGAAGGTTCATTAATCCGAAGGTTCGCTATTCCGAATGTTCGTTATTCCGAAGGTTCGCTATTCCGAAGGTTTTCTATTCTTGGCATATTTAACCAGAAATGAATAAAAATTTGCAACCCCCCCCCCCCCACAAAAACCACACGAGTGCAAATACTGTTACTCTAGTATTCACATATAGTACATTTTAAACACCCCATTCCAATTCCCAAATTGTCGCAGATGTCGGTTATTATTAGCAAGAAGACAGTATCAGTTTATCGTTTATTATGGAAAGTTGAAAACACGATGACTGCATGATTCAAATAAACTACATGTCCGAACTGCATGGCAATCTGTGATTGAAAGAAACATCAACATTAAAGGCCCACTTAATTTTCGAACCCCCCAGATCACATATATAAAATATATGCCATATTATAAACCATTTGAAATAGGAAGCTGTCATTGTCTGAGACACAGACGTTTCGAGTGGTGATTAATTATAGTATTTTCATCATATTTTATAGCATAGATTGTTGTTAAAACTGTATATCAAGGCACTATAAAAAAAAATAGATGACTCGAAAATTAAGTGGGCCTTTAAAGCTAATACAAGTCACAATATTGCAGTTAGGTTCCTCTCGTATCCGTCTATTCAGTGATATTCTGCTACGCAGTATGTTATGGCGCTCCAGTATTCATTAAGCGTTATAGCCCCACTGTTATAATCCTCCTTTAGCTGGCGTATTCTTGCCTCTAAGATTGTTTAGATAATACGTCATACGTAATGACATTAAATCGTATGGAGACATAGCAATTGTGTGGGCTGCGTGATGTGAATATGTATTGAGAAATAACGTTAGACGTAATGACATTAAATCTCAAGGAAACCCGCAAAAAAATCGCATTTATTGTTTTAATGTTTTAAGTTATTTCCTTCATAAAAAGAGTCTTCGTGATAAAGAACCCTCTCAATACTTTAGAATATAGAATTAACCTTTAAAATAACAATAACTTTCGGAATAGCGAACCTTGGGAATAGAGAACCTTCGGAATAGCGAACATTCGGAATAGTGAACCTTCGGAATAACGAACCTTCGCAATAGAGAACATTCGGAATAGTGAACATTCGGAATAGCGAACTTTCGGCATAGAGACATGTCCTCATGTCTATATACACTCTAAGAGGGCGTAATAAATAATGTCTCTGTATCTATCATGCGTAGCATATAGAATCTGAACTGTTATTAAGAATATACTAAAAACTGTGGATTTTAATATATTTGAGAGGTTAGAATTATTATTGTAATTGGTGTCTCTGTTTGGAACTGCTAAAATAGTTAATAAATTTACAATACAAGCAAACCAACAAATAGTTTAATTCCCTGGCTTCATTTGATCCATGATGTTGATTTATTGTTTTGACCCCCAATAAATGACAAATGATTAACAAAGAGCAAATAAATATTTCTGATATGGTGGTATGTTGTGTTTTTGGCTGTGATCCTAGAACACATCTCAGACCAATGTTTCATTGATCAACAGGGATGGTTCTCACATACAAAACAAAATTGGTGGTTCTAAATGAAATTAATTTCTTTCTTGACTCAATAAAATTATGTTCTTCTATCATAGACATATGAAATGCATTCGTGAAAATGATTAATTTTGCAGAGGTTCATGTCCCTATAATGGTGAAGTTTAAAGGCTCACTTAATTTTCGAGTCACCGATTTTTTTTTCATAGTGACTTTGTATACTGTTTTAATAACAATATTTGCCATAAAATATGATTAAAATACTATAATTCATCACCATTTGAAACATCTGTGTCTCAGAAGATGACCATAGAGAAAACAGCTGAAATCACAGAAAGATTCCCCCAGTGTTTGGCTCCAAGAATGCAACATAATTCAAACTAAAGATGAATTTTCAATGGAAGGGAAATAACTCTATCTTTAAGGTATAGCGTTACCCGCCCTCCGTTGAAAATAATACACTTTTTACTACAATATAGATGACAAAAACACGTTGGTAACTCAACAATAACTTGTTCTCAGTTTATTACACCGGACATGTTAGTAATACAATGTTTCGGAGCTTCCTCTTTCAAATGGTATATAATATGGCTTTTTTTATATGTGATCTGGGGGTTCGAAAATTAAGTGGGCCTTTAAAGATTGTTCATGTCATAAAAGTACAGAAAGTGGGATCATAGCTTTCAACTGATATGTATTTCTTACATTTTGTATACACCAATAACTTGTATTAAATTTCAAAAGAAAACAAATCCAGACAGATAAGTATGTGTGTTGTATCTTATAATAGTCTTCTATACAGGAGGTAGCTATATGGTTTTCCTTTTTAGTGTCCAACTTGTAATTTCCAACAGCACTAGCCCTTTGTAACTGACCAAAAATCCCAATTCCGAGAAATTCCATTCGCAGTCATCAGGCTTGGGGCAATTACTTGTGAATGTAATTAATTAACTGCCAGTCATCCACCTCGAGTTCTATTGGTGTGGATGCTTCCAACTGTGTGACTGTGTCCAACTACTGAGATTAGCAATCTGCCGCCCCTGTGTTTTGGAAATATTCCAACTGATGGCAATTTCGCTCCAAAAATTAGACCGAAAATTGGAAGATCTTCAACTTGTGGACTAATAAGAACAAATTCCACGCAAAATACTGATTGAAAATCAAGCTATCAGAACAATATCGATATATTTTTGGTTCTAAATTGCCAACGGTTATTGGGTCGGGTATGAAACTGTTGAACTGCTTGACCAGAGTCACCCCCACACTATTATTCAGCATGGAACATTAAAGATCGTAAATAACGTTTTTGTTAGTATATTCATGGTGTGGTAACATAAAGAGCGTTCGTTTTACTTATGTAAGAAAAATTACAAACCGCTGGAAATTTGCAATGAATTGGGCCCGTTGTAACGAGTAAATAAAAGGTCACTGAACAAAATGTCCCCAACCTAAGGTGGCAGGTTTGAAGGATTTATGGGTTTCAGATCCCTATACTGCAAACTGGAGGAGGATTTGATTACACCAATATGATATAACGTGCATACTCACTAAATATGTTGCACATATTCAATGTGTCGAGTAAGGGTCAATAACTCTAAAATTAAAAAACTGAAAACATTTATACGTCGAAAGATGTCAATAACTCCGCCAAAATGTATCCGACTGAACTAAAAATCGCAGGTGCGCAGGTTCCCATGTAGGTTGACATTTGTGCCTAGTTTTAAAATCATTTACTGGAAAATGACGGACTTCAGACTCGGACAAGATGCGTCTCAGGATGTACGATTCTATTTGTCGAAAACTGGCAATAACTCCGCCAGAATGGCAATAACTCCGCCACGGACGAGGGTCATTACTATAGTCATCCGATGGAGTGTCGGGGGGGGGGGTTCACTATACATAGGGTGCATTTACATTGCTATAGAACTGCACACAGATCTATACGCAGACTAGTGTAAACGGGTTGATATAGAAATGCACACAGAAAGAAAACGGTATTAGTTCGTGTGAGCAAAAATCGTGTCCGCTATACGTCACGGTCAACGCCGAAGCACTGCGACAGGCAAATCTGTTTTGATTAATTGTTACTCGGGCTTGGCGAATGTGTTTTAGTTTTCGTTGTCATTTCAACCCGTGTATTTCGAATATTGAACACGGACAGGGACGTGGCAACTTTGGTCAAAATTTTCAACAGTTGGAAATTTCATACCTGACACGACATTAGCTGTAATTTCCAAACCAACAATAGGTTGAAAATGATCTTGTAGTTTGATTTTCAAACATTTTATTGGGGCGGGGGGAGTTATTGTTTTCGGACCAATATTTGCATAATCTCCTACTTTTTATCAAAATTTTGGGCTGGAATGGCCATCAGCTGGAAATTTTCCAACCTTATCATGGGGGCGGGTGTCAGGTTGGAAATTTCAGACAATTGGAAATATTGTGTCCTGATCCCTCCCCGTGGCCAGTCAAAAACTGCTAGTTAATTTAATAAAACAATATTGTCCTACATTTGGTCAACATTGTCATTGGAATTGTCATCAGTTGGAAATTTTACTACATTTGGTCAAATAAAGGGTGTTGTAGGGTGGATACCCATTCCATACATATCCAAAATGGCCACCGCCCATCATCCTAAATATTGGTGGAATCTCCATCTAAAGCTATATGTGTGCTCTCTAGCCTCTATTTGTGTATTCTGTTGTTTATTGTGGTATAAGGATACACTTTAAATACATGCGGCACATACCAAATCGCTGTTGTCTGCTGGTGGTAGATCCATTTTTATGTCTGGCCTAAACTGAAACGACTCGTAGTGAATTGTCAATTACCAGAGTACTGATCAGCGCGCGTTCACTATTAGTAATCATATTGTGATCACCGTAATGTGCGACACGTGACTTCATACAGATCTGTATACAGTTCTATATCAGTGTAAATGCACCCATAGATCGGTATTCCGCGACATTATTGTGTTTGCTGTCGTTCCACATAATTCAGAGGTTCAAATGAGCCATGTTCGTCTAAACCTTTCCAGTAAAGAGGGTACCATCCCTATATACACCACTGGAATCCGGAATCGGGCTAATAAAAACACAGGTATTGGGCAAAAAAAACAAAACAAACAAATATATAAAGGTAAGTATCAAGGCTGATAGTGAAAATAGGAGGTCAAAAATCATCCTCACAAAAGCAATTTTTTTTATCAAATTGATCTGGAATTCTAGCATTATGTGCCCAAGTAATCATATTTTTGGTTAAAGTTTAGCTTTCCGTCGTACTTTAAACAAGTGAGCATAGAAAATCATTCGAAGTTGTCAATGAAATTTATTTTTTGGTACCCGAAACGTCCGTCCAATGAAAAATCAAAAAATCAAATAATCCAACCCCTAAATCACTGAAATCAATACTATTATCATCAAACTAAATAGCCCTATTGTCAAACAGACGTTGTTTCATGAAGTACAGCAAATGTGGGGGTGGTACTCAACAGACATCGAGTTTAATAACGATTTATGTCCTTTTTTTCGTCAGTTTTACAGATTTCTTTTCGCGGGAGGCCATTTTGCAAAACTAACTTGAACTTTATTAAATTAATTTTAATATCTCTCTTTTAATTGATATCCGGCATTCTTAATGACAAAAACCATGCGGTGGATATATAATACCTACTAGATAAGGAATTAGATAAAACATTTTTTTTTATCGATGTAAAATTATTTTATTTTGGAGTCATTTACTGCAGCGTTTCTCGAGTTTGTTTCGCACTTTGAAAATGGCCTCCCGCGAAAAGAAATCTGTAAAACTGACGGGAAAAAGAGACAAAAATCGTTATTAAACTCGATGTATGTTGAGTACCATACCCAAATTAGCTGTCCTTCGTAAAACAACGTCTATTTGACAATAGGGCTATTTAGTTTGATGATTAGAGTATAGATTTCCGTGATTTAGGGGTTGGATTGTTTGATTTTTTTATTTTTCATTGGACGGACGTTTCGGGTACCAACCAAATAAATTTGATTTATCAAATTTAAATGTTTTTCTATGTTCACTAATCTCAAATACGACGGCGAACCAAACTTTTTTGAAAACTATGATTATTTGGTCACATAGTGCTGCAATTACAGATCAATAAAAAATACAATGTTGCTTTTGTAGAGAAAAATGCTGACCTCTATCAAAAATGAGATAGATACCTTTCCGAAATTTTTATTAAATTAAAAAAAAAATTGTGCCTAATACCTGTGATAAAACATAATGGCATTGTGTGCACCAAAAGTAACTAAACCACTTGGAGGGACATTTCCTGATGGGCATTATATATAGTGATTTCATACATGTTATTTGCATGTTTTTCTACAC
Organism: Siphonodentalium dalli; assembly: GCA_032622095.1. NCBI lineage: Eukaryota > Metazoa > Mollusca > Scaphopoda > Gadilida > Siphonodentaliidae > Siphonodentalium > Siphonodentalium dalli. The sequence goes on along the minus strand of CP136062.1, from coordinate 111,386,550 downwards.
ACTTACAGAATCGGGAAACGTAAGTTGTGAAAAAAAGTTACTATAACACAGTATAGAATCTGGAATTCTTGATCCAGTATGCATGCAGAATCGTGCGATATTATCTGAATCGGAGAACAGCCCATGGTTGTGCAAATGTCGGATTTAATGTATTACATGTGCACACCGGTCACCCGTGTAACACCAACACGGAGGAGTACCTATTGTCACGGAAATCCGATCGTCTGGTCAATGTTTTGGTGTCAAGAAAATAAATCCATTCCAATATTCGTGTGTGTGGATAATCTGATATGTTTGCTTTGTTGGAAAAATCTCGTTATGTTCAGTGACATGCAGCTACAACGAAAATGGAAATAACAGTATTAATCGCTCATTTTTACTAATAACAACTGGTGCCGAACGGATCAAAATGACCATAATATATTATACTAGCCGATGAGCCCGACGTTGTCCGGGCTATTCAAAAACCAAATTTCATGTCGATAGCTCTACCCAGCCCGACGTTGTCCGGGCTATTCAAAAACATAATTTCAAGTCGATAGCTCCACCCGTTTCCGAGATCTGGTCTGCGCATGCGCGAAACTGGCGTCGCACGGGCTCGGCGACCCGATAAATTTCGTATCCGGGGCAAGATACATTCACATAGCAAATTTCAAGTCGATAGCTCCACCCGTTTCCGAGATCTCGTCTGCGCATGCGCGAAGCTGGCGTCGCACGGGCTCGGCGACCCGATAAAATTCGCATCCGGGGCAAGATACATTCACATAGCAAATTTGAAGTCGATAGCTCCACCCGTTTCCGAGATCTCGTCTGCGCATGCGCTGCACGGGCGCCGCACGGGCTCGCCAATACGACAACGTTGACCGCCTGGTCAAACTACACACACGTACCAAGTTTCGTCCCGATCGGTCGAGAATCGTAGATTTGTATCAATGACAGACAGACAGACAAACAAACAAACATACATACAGACAGAGGTCTTCAAAATATATATGAGACTAGCCGATGAGCCCGACGTTGTCCGGGCTATTCAAAAACCAAATTTCAAGTCGATAGCTCCACCCGTTTCAAAAACCAAATTTCAAGTCGATAGCACCCGTTTCCGAGATCTCGTCTGCGCATGCGCGAAGCTGGCGTCGCACGGGCTCGGCGACCCGATAAAATTCGTATCCGGGGCAAGATACATTCACATAGCAAATTTCAAGTCGATAGCTCCACCCGTTTCCGAGATCTCGTCTGCGCATGCGCGAAGCTGATGTCGCACGGGCTCGGCGACCCGATAAAATTCGTATCCGGGGCAAGATACATTCACATAGCAAATTTCAAGTCGATAGCTCCACCCGTTTCCGAGATCTCGTCTGCGCATGCGCGAAGCGGGCGCCGCACGGGCTCGCCAATACGACAACGTTCACCGCCTGGTCAAACTACACACACGTACCAAGTTTCGTCCCGATCGGTCGAGAATCGTAGATTTGTATTAATGACAGACAGACAGACAGACAAACAAACATACAGACAGAGGTCTTCAAAATATATATGAGATAATGTGTGCCCCACAAAACATGGTGTTAGCAGCTTCAGTTGATGCATAATTATCACAAAACAGCCTCTTCAAAAAAGGTCGATTGTAAAAATATTGTACCAACAACTCTTTGATAAGTACCGGTTGTTGCGGTGAGCAATACGTTTTGGGTACAAACTGACTCGGTGTTAAAGTTTCCCAAAATTGGAATGTTTTCTTGAATTTGGGACACATCGGACAGAATATAACCCTGGAATATATCATGCCATACAACGGCCTTTGAAATTTGATGGGCTTCAACCGATTTGGCCCATCTGGCCGTCTTTTAAAAACATTTATTAGTTCCAGGATTATATTTTATGCAAGTTAACGATATTTTTCCATTTTTTTTCTTCAGAAATGAGATACATATCATGTCCAGAGACCGTTCGGATGAAGAACTAGATCGAGTACGTAAAATAGGCATTAGATAACACAACAGGACACAACGGATACCAGCGTATAACACATCCTGGATTATTACCATCTGCAATTTCACAATAGTAATAGTGAAATGTTTGTGTCCGTGGACGACAGGATAACGCTGCGCGAATACCATCCAGCTACATTTAAGAAAAGAAAAATATCCGTATCTAATAACCATAGCTATACCACCACCAATACCAAAGACGACTCAGCAAATACCATCAACACCACATTGATCAACAATAATGGCGAAAACCAACAAGGCACCACCACCACCCAAAACAACAACACCAGAGCCTCAGGATTCCAGAAATTCTCAGCTCGGATCCAGCATGTGTTATAAGATCAACTACATCGAGTTGGAGCTTGTACATGTACCATAAACTTTCAATCTTTGAGTTAATTTTCAACGTTACACCCATATTGTTGGCCATTTCAACTAATTGACATTTCAGTCCAAACAAATCTGACAGGCCTACAAATCGACCAGTGTACAATTTCCAAGTAAAGTGGTGGCATCCAGGCATGACAATTCCAACTGTTTGCCATTTTGGCAAACATTGGCGGAGTAGACACTCAAATCCCTTAACCCATGTTCCATAATAAACAATCATCAAAGAATATTTAACCCATAATGATAACCAACTTCTCTCGACATGGGGTGCTGTGGTAATTTTTTTCAACAATCAGGGGGGGGGGGGGTGAAAACAAAAATTCCGGCACGTATGCCGGGGTGGGTGGGTGGTCAAAGCCACCAACAAGCAATTTTTTCCGCAACTAAAAAAAAAAATTCCTGCTTGTTTTTTAGTGTTTTGGCAATGAGTTGGGCTTCAAAACCACTTTGAATGAGAGAAATAATGTAATTCTAACTGTAAATTGACTGCAGGCAGTTATCGTGTTGTATTTTGTTGCAAATTTTGAAATCCAAGATGGCCGCTGGCAGCCATGTTTTTTTGGCCGAATGACCTCAAAATGACTCATTCCTATTTACATGTCCATGTTAACATCCATGATAAATAATATGCACAGAAATTCATATACAGCTGTTTACAGTGAATTTCCCCCCGAAAATCTCTGTTTTAGTGTTAAAAGGGGGGGGTGGGTGTCAAAAAATGGTCGGAAAAAACTGCCGAAAACGGAAAAAAAAAAAATCCGACCAAACCTCCCCCCCCCCCCCCCCCCCCCCCCCCACTGCAAAAATCGGAAATTTTATTCTTGACACAACGTTGGTTGGAAACGTTACACCAAGTATATTATAGGTTGAAATTGTTTCCATTGTTTGATTTTCCAATCAGTAATTACTAAGGGGGATATGTTGTTTTCAGAAGAACGAAAGCATATTCATTTTATAATTTTTGTCTGAAATGGCCATCAGTTGAACATATTCCAACCTTAGATTGGAAAATGTCCAACAGTTGATGAGAATGAAATGCCAATTGGAAAGTTCCAACCAAGTTTGATGCAATGGTATGTCAACTCTATGGATTTGGTCTGGTCATTTATGGATTGGTGCAGTTGGAAATTTGGGAACTCCCCCAACGGGACCCAGCAGCCACGTCCCCTGACCCATAAGTGTGTTAGTAGTATGCAACCAATACCCAGATTTTTGCAACAAACGAATATGGAACACATTGCTTTATTGTGAGCACTGAATGCTTTGTCTTATTACTGTGGTTTGCAAGGCCATGCAGTGTTGTACTTGTAAACCCTGACACATTCACAACTGAATGTGGTCCCACTGTGTACGGCAATTATTTGAAACTGCTTGCGCCAGAGAAACACAGCGTACATTTTGAACATGAGCAGCCAGAGTTTCCAACGCATGCTTTCGCATGACGTTGCGTGTACTCCTAGGCGGTAAACGTTTCCCCGCGCGACTTACTTTTATATGGACATGAGCCAGTTTGTATATTCACGTGTGTCTGGAACGCCGTATTCTTGTAAAATGATTGTGTTCTTAATGACAAACCCGGAAGTCCAAAATAGTATTTCGGAGTCGCCAGACAAATGTGTGGAGCTTCTGCCACCATTTATTAATCAATATATTGTTGTTGTTGTTGTTTTTGTTGTTGTTGTTGTTGTTGTTGATGACATGGACAATTGAACACGGTTGTGATTATATCAATATTTAGTCAGAATTATTTCCTCAGACTGTAAAATTTTCTAAATAATCATTTCAAATCATTCGAAAAGTCACGATTTAAATGGGCCACATAATTTATATCAACGAGTGATAATCCATCTACATAATGTGTGGTTAATTGTTCTTCTGGGATATCGATTTGCAGTCATTTTAGCGATGTTGACATACTACCTTCCTCCATCGCACGGGATATGCGGATTATCTCGATCGGTGGTACGATCGCCGTGTTACGAGGGTGACCGGTGTGATATATAGTATGCCTCAAATCACTGATACAATAACAAACTGGTCCCAGTGTAACATAATAACTCACAGGTCAGTTGTCGACCGAATAATGTAACTTCCGGTGTCCGGTCAGTGGCGGGGTTAATATGTGTGGATAGGGCGAAGTGGACCTTTCGTTAGACACAAAAAGGAGCCCTCTACGCGCTGTATTCCTCGAGATATCGGCCGTCCCACGCAATTTGAAAATCCTGTCCCGCAGATTGTCATTCTATCCCAAATTCCACCCCATGTTAGGTCAGTTGTCGATCAAATAATGCAACTTCTGGTGTCCGGTCTGTGGCGGGGTTAATATGGGCGAATGTGGTCCTTTCGTTAGACACCAAAATGAGCCTCCTACGCCCTGTATTCCTCGAGATATCGGCCGTCCCACGCAATTTGAAATTCTGTCCCGCAGATTGTCGTTTTGTCCCATATCCCATCCCATCCCGCAGATTGTCATGTCGGGAACGTCAATGTTTGAAGAGTGATAACACTATAAATATAACAGATGTGTTTGATTGGATATATGGATAGAGTTGCTTCATCTTAGCTAGTTTTATTGGACCGTTACAAACATGATATTTCTATCGAGATCTGCCAGGGTCGCTAATACTCGCTATCCTCTGGTGGATATATTCAAATTTCACGCCTGATACAACATTAGTTGGAAATTTTAGAACAAACGTAATTTGGAATTTTTCTGATAATTTGATATTGCAACCAGTATATATAGTTAGTGTGAAATGTGTTTCAAATCAAAAGTCGAATATTTGCCTCCTTATACCTGTATACGATCGAATTGTTGGACTTAAATGGCAATCTGTTGGAAATTTCCATCCATAGTGGGGTGTTAGGTTGCAAATTCACAACAGTTGGAACAGTAAAGTTCCTCGCTGGACATAGGTACCTGTGGGGACTTTTGTGCTGCGAAAATAAAAAATCCCCAGTAAAGCATCGGAATGTCACGATAAAAATTGCTCAAAAAATTGGTAGAGCACCACATTCCTAGGAATAGATCCTCCACAGTGCGAACAGTATCGGTGTTGTGGTTGTCGGTTGCATGCATGCCTTGTTTGTGAAACTTTAAATATACTTCACCAAACAAAATTTATGGAGCGGGCATAGGCCTGCTCCTCATGTGGATTATGCTGATGTTGTCTTCACTCCGCTCCCGCGCAATTTTCAAATTAGACCGCATTCAAACAGACGCTGGTAAAAACAAAATAGTAATGGGTGGTTGTTTTTCTAAATAAAATTAATTTCTTGAATCAACAGGGGGGAGGCGGAAAAAAATTCCAGGCACGTATGGTGGGGTGGTGTGTGTCTCTCTGGTCCGAAAAGCAGTTTTTTCCATGTGCCAAATTTTGTTTTCCATTTCTGCTATTGAGTCTTATTTTTATGTGTTTTGAACAGAAACAGGTCATACATAGTTAATAGCAATGCTATACTATATATAGAGGTTATCAGAAGTTGGATCAGTTGCACAATGGCCAACAATAACCCAAATTCAACTTGATAGAACAAGAAACTGCGCTATTGGAAAAATAAAATTTAATCAGGATTCCATCTACTGATACAGCAAAATAAGAATAACTATGCAGAACTCAGCTGAAAATAAGCAATAAAATGAAAGCACACTTGACCATATGTGACATGGGAATAACGATATAATAAATAATGGAATAAAATAGACTTTTGACAACGTAAAACATAAAATCTTAACATATAAATTGAAGGCCAGGGCCAGCTTGAATAATTTCAAATTGTTTTCCAAGTCAATGTGGATCAGCTTGTAATGTTAATCACAGTAACAAAGATTTTATCGTCACTGATATCGTGAGCAAAAAAGAAGTGAGATTGGGCTATCCATCCATATGTTGGGGTCGTCTCCTCAGTTCGGTTTCTGAGATGCCCCAAGAAGAGTCATGCGGGTATATCATGGTTATGTTTGGTATTAGCATTATTCTTCAAACTGGGATGAACAGTTGTATTTCCACATGTTTTGATAAACAATTTAGTTCAAGCAATATATCACATAGCAAATATCAAAATATCAAATAATCTGAAATAATGTGTTGTACCATGTATAGTCTGTAGAATACTCAAATGTGATTATGTGACTCATGTGACTATATATTATGAAAATGAATGTTAATAAAAACTTTGGCACTCTGCCTATCCTCAGAAATGTGATTATGTTGACACATTTCTTGATTAATGACACTTACATGATAAATTCAAATAGTATCGGTATCTGCATTATGCACTGTTCTATTAAAATCTCGCACAATAAACTATTTAGGGGGTGGGTGACTGGTCCGAGGTCGGAAAAAATTAAAATGATCATACGTGCCTGGAAATTTTTCCGACCCCCCCCCCCCCCCCCCCCCCCTGGAATCAACAAAATTAAGTTCTCACTGCCTTATGATATCATGGATATATGAACTGCATTGTAAAAACGTTTGATTTTTGTGAGGTTCTTTGCTGAAATTTTAAAGATTGTTCATGTCATAAAATTACAGAATGTGGAATCATCGATTTCAACTGATTTGTGTTCTTACATTTTGTATCACACCAATAACTTGTACCAAATAAAAAAAACCAATTCAACAGATTTTGAGAAAAACCATTTTGAATAATCAGCAATAAGAAATTTTAGGTAAAACTGTAAGTATTTTTGTTGTATCTTAATGTCTTCTACACAGGGTGTGGCGATATGGTTTTCCTGGTTAGTGTCCACCTTATAATTTCCAATATACTTCTCCCTTGCACACTAGGCTAATGAGCTACACCAACAACTCATCCTGGATGATGCAAAAACCAGATAATCTGTTTTCAATGAGATTTTGGTGTTAAAATTTCACAACCTCGAAAAATGTGACAGGAGGCATTTATTTTTTCACAACAGTCATAGTTATGTATGCATGAATGGGAAACACATTGATATAGCAAAAATAGTTGACACATAGCTCGTTCGCTTTCTTTTATTGTTGAGTTATATATATAGCTGAAGAAAACTGTGAATAGTCACTTCGATTTGAGACATCTTGTCGCCATTTTCAAGTAATTTATGACGTCTTTTCGCAGCCCTGTTGTATACTATGCAAAACAAATATGTTCGAATCCATAGCAATGAATAGTCTTAAAAGAACGCACTTTATTTTTCCATATTGATGAAAAGTCGGGACCCTATTTCTATGAATACCAAAGATAATTCACATTCGGTCTAAGATACGGGGATGGGCGTATATTTACACTTTTATGCCGGGTCATAACCTCAGACGTAATGAAGGGACAAAACAGGTTTCGTGTGGATATTGTTCCATCATTGTTGCTGCATCACAATCATCCTAAAGATCATTCAAACATGACCTATGATTGACTGAGATATATACAGAGATCCAAATGTGACATATACAGTAATGCCCTAAGTAATCGACCTCTTAACCACAGCAGAATTATGGGTAACTTTTCAGGATTTAGTCGGAAATATGGCTTGTTGCCATTCATCGGAAAGCTCCGTCTGGATATCCGTGTTGGACATTTGCAACCTAGACCATGCATGCCATGAATATATACTCTGGCTAACGCCCGTATCGAGATCATATTCCACCCGTTCAATACCTGGGAAGTTTTGACATGGACCTTATAAAGCCGAAAAAATAACGCGGGGAATATATTTCTGTATTAATACATAATTTAATCATAAGGTGTCAATTCACGCGGAATACTGTAAAACAATTGGCTGACACAGACTTTACCATTTAGGTTATTTCTCGATAACCTCAATTTCTTCATTACTTTCCCCGCCACAAAATGACAGCAGTGCCGAGTGACCACGCGTATACCGCGTGCCTGTTTGATAATTCCTACAATTTAACATGAAATATCGGCATCATAATTATTTCGGGTATATGACTGCATGTATTGACAATAACCGTACTAGATGCTAATATTCAGTGCACAAGTAACCAGACAAATCAACAAGATGGAACATTTGCAAAGAATTGAAACACGGAAATTAAAACTAACAAGGGTTTGTGCCACCGCGGTCGAATGTCAATCCCACGTGCAACTACAGCTGTACGGTGCCACGCGATGCGTGATCAGTTACGACAAGCCAATCAAAACGCTGAATTTACGACTAGACAAAATCGATCGATAAGCACAAGTTTTGAGTGACAGGTGTCTCTTTCAACTGCACCTGTCTTTTTGGTCAGATATAGCCTCAATGTTGTAAGCTCGTTATACTTCCAACTTCTACATTTGGTAATTATCTTGTGAAATGACTGATTAAATTATAAGAAATAAGTCATGTTTCGATTAAGGTTATGAGTTATAACCGAAAAAAAAGAAATATGTTCCCTGCCTTCTTTGTTCAATGTTATAAAGTTCCCTGTCAGAAGGGGTCAGAACATCAAAACGTTCCCAGGATGTGTACTGGTGGAATATGATCTCTACGGGCGTTAGCCAGAGTAGAGATTCGTGGCATGACCTTATTTGCAACCTAACTTTCACACTAAATACTGGTTGCAATATCAAATTATCAGAACAAATTTCGAATTAGTTTTGTTCCAAAATGTCCAACTATTAATATGTCAGGCATGAAATTTGAATATATCCATGAGAGGATAGCGAAACTGATATATCTTGATATTAACACCGCTTGCAACGTCCAAGCAAACTAGGGAAGAAGCAACTCTACCATAACACATCTGTTATAATTATAGAGTTATCACTCTTCACACGTTGACGGTCCTACTGCATTCGGCAATCCTCGTCAGATTCCATCACTGTTTCAGACTCGGCTTTAATACGACGACATGATTGGTTCGAACTATTTCACGTTATTTTTAGGTCGGTGCCTGGGTCAAGTACAGGCGCGCCAATTTGAATTTATTTGTATTCCGTCTGTGTGTGGGTACGAAAACATTTACATTTAAAGGTACTCAATCCGTAAAGAGGGTCCCCATCTCAACAGATTCCAACAACAACAATCCGATCAGAGGGTCCTATATTACTATTTCTTTGACTTTGGGGGTAAAAAATATTTGATTCGAGTCGAGGAACCCATCAAACAAAGCTCAGAGTTATTAGATATTGATTTTTGAAATTTGTTAATTTCTCGAGATGAGTACTAATAATTGCCGTCAATTTTGAAACCTGCTCGAGATGATTACACCAAAACTCTATTCAAACAGACAAGGATGGATAACTCTAAAATCAAGTGGTAATAATCACGCAATTTTGACTACGTACTGGGCCAGAAAGAATTCCCGATAATGAAAAATAATAGATTTCTAAAATCGATATCTAACAAATCTGAGCTTTGATTGGTGACTTCCTCGACTCGAATCAAATATTTTTGACCCCCGAAGCCATTGAAATAGTAATTGAGATGAGTTTTATCGGATTGAGTACCTTTAACGTCCAATTAAACAATATAAAAGTGTTGTCTTACAACACTGATATAGAATAGTCCATAAAATATCTATATGAAATTACCGCATGACATAAATTGACTTTTGTAGACACGTGCACTAGCACAATTGTTGCGAGGTGACACAATTGGTACGATGTCAGGCAGATTTGCCGTTGTCGGTAATAACATGCACCGTAAATCGGTGCTAATATGACCATACGCTAGCGAATTAACGAACCACAGCTAAACACAAGCATAAGCCAGGATATAACTGTGTCTTTTTAATCCTAGATCTATAAAATAAGTTCATTGATGCGTATTCCCACCAAATAATATTAACTTAGGCTGTATATCGTGGTGTGATTATGATCTATAAGGCCCCCACCCTTTTCGTACGCCGTATTCCATGCCCTGTTATGGGGTACGCCGTATTCCGGCCCCTCTGTTAGGAGGTATTCGGTATTCCAAAAATACCGGTATTCGTACGCCGACCTTCGACACCTTCCAAAAAATGATCATAATAATAATATAAATGCGATTTTTTTCACTATAAATTCACGGTTTGACATACAGATCGTCGATCATCGACATTAGATTCTTTTAGAGAAATGCGGGATGACCGGCGTTCGTAACGTACGGCAATAGAAAATTTATCCGGAAAATTCCGGCTGTTAACTGGTGTGTTAAGTGGTATTCCGTATTCCAGGGGGGGGGTGGGGGCCTCATCTATTACACTCCAGACATGCACAAGTGTTCATCGACAGAGTGGGTCCTATAGCAATTTCGTGTATAAATTAGGTCACTCATATCATACATCAAGGCATGTGCAGAGATTCACATATGCAATGCAAACGGACTACGATCTCACCGACTCAGACTTAAAAACTAAATAAAAAACTTTTAAAAGCCGTTCAGATTGAGACGTGCACTATACGAAGAAGCTTGTCGGTTTCATCATGATCATTTCATTCATAAAATGTCATCATGTCGATTTCAACGAAACTCGACGAACAACGTCATCATGTAGCTTTCACCGTCGACCGAATTTGCGATAACCTGAATGTATCTTCTGCTTTGTTCATAAGTATGTGTTTCTTGTCGATTCATGAAAATAGAAGGATACTATGATCTGAGGATTATCAGATTCACGTATGAACTATGTAATATTAGGATAATTTAAACGCGATATAATAACGTTTGCTTGCATGACGAATTTCGATTTCGATTCCAGTATTGTCTCCAGCCCAGCCAGAGTCATTGAGATTTTCCCATTGCATGCGACATTTATATTTTAATCCAGTCCAATGCAAATATTTGACAGTCCATAATATGTTATAATTATGTTCTCAATAAAATGTAAACCGCGGCTACGAATGAACTTCGCTGTGCATAATTCCGATAGTAACCCTCATTTTGGAACGCCGGCCATTGAAAGACGCACACGTTTATTTCAGATTACGACATTAATGCTTTAAGCCCACCGATCTACTGTGCAACAAAAGTGCTAGCAAAAATTCAAAACAGCAGTGTCGTATTAGAGCACAGGGGTGGTAGAGCACAGGGGTGGGTCTTCAGTGAACCATCAGTCGCTATATCACAAACATTTATGGGCTCTGAGTCTAAACATATGGCAGGGTCTATGAAAACACTAATTAAGCCTACCATAAAAGTCTTCATCATGCATTTAATCGAATACTCATGCAATACCGAACGGAAGACATCCGACAAGCATCACAACATGGATGACATCACAACACATCTATATAGACAGCTCGACAGCAACATCACAACATCACATCGAGCATCAAACATCAGACATCAAATCGAGAGATCCAGATGCCCAACGAAATAAACAGGACCCTGGCGAACCAATACATGGGTTGTAATTGCTGCCTAATATATATCCAGAATGGATATGAATAAATATGTGAAATGTGATTGTGTCAAAAATACAACTTCCCTATTGTCGATATAAACAACTATTTTGACACAATCCTAACTGTGACGAACAGTTAGAAATAAGACCTATATCGCTAGTATAAAAGGGAGATTATGAACACAGCGTGCGATTTCCTACATCCCTACATTATTGGGCAAATATATTTATGCAAATGTGACAAATTCTGAACTTCCAAAATCGAAGACAATATTATTAAAATACATGATATAATAACGGGTAAAAACATAACAAATATCACATACCATACTGGGCGGAGCATAGGTCAAGATGTCATAACGTAGTATGCATTTCTTATACTTTATAACTGTGACATTCTTCAGGCATAGAAGAATTAACGCTAACACTTAGTGTACACAAGACTAACGATGTTGACAGCTCGAACTCAAATTATCAACTGAAAAGCGCGGCAAATAACGATACCTGTGATTGGCTTAAATCCAATAGTGTCCGACAGTTTGGTCTAATATTGGGCGCTAACATAGACAGAATATAGACTAGTGAATGAGGTATTGGGCGAAAGTAGAAATACGAAATAGCAAGATGCAGAACAGGAATCGAACTAGGAACGGGTAATGTAAAGAACGGAATAGCGCGGAATGGAACGAAATGAACCAAGTACGCGGAATGAAATGATTGCAATGCGGCTATAAACTGTATATTAGTGAATTAGGTTTAATAACTTAGTTAGTATACATGTGTAGCATGTAATAAAGGCATATACTGTTTTGGTATATAAAATAGCACTGTCACATAATAATTGGTGACGTCACAAAATCAGATATAGTCTATATACGACCCAAAAACTTCGGGCTTTGGTTCGTTATAATTCCGATAGTAACTCCCCTCACTTTGAAACGCCGGCCATTGAAAGACGCACACGTTTATTTCAGATTACGACATTAATGCTTTAAGCCCACGGATCTACTGTGCAACAAATGTGCTCGCAAAAATTCAAAGCAGCAGTGTCGTATTGGATAATAATTGGTGACGTCACAAAATCAGATATAGTCTATATACGACCCAAAGCGTACGGCTTTGGTTCGTTATCAATTGCATTAAAATCGGATGGTTGACCCATGTTTCCGGATATTTTGTGATCAAAGAACATCAGCCATACATAAATATTGGATCGAGTAACTCGTCAAATAACACAAAGCGTAAACGGACTATGTTATAAGGCGGAACGTCGGATATAGAGTAGTGACATATTTCTTCCAGATCTGGCCCGGGATATAATCATCCGCGAAAAATGACTACTAAAATTGCACCAGAGAGCTTGGCCACAGAGGTCATAAGTCGAGGAGTCCAGAATGGGTCCTACTGCTCATAAAATTGTGGAGTTTGGGCTTCTAAAAGGTCGTACCTGCCATTTTGGCGCGAAACTTTTTATTGCATTTTCGTAATCTACGGGTTCGATCACATAGATAGATAGATAGATAGATAGATTATTTTATAATGGCTAATAGATGCAAAACAAGTAGAAATGTGAGCATAAGCACACATACAAAACAGCAATACAGAGTGTGACATTCATCTATTATATATTTTGGAAGATCTGTGTGTGTGTTTGTGTGTGTGTGTGTGTGTGTGTGTGTGTGATCGCGATGGACTCGAAAACGACCGAGCCGATTTCGATGAAACTTGGTATGTGGGGGTGTTTTCTGTCGGGAAGTGGCATAGGCCTATTAATTTTCAGATCCGAGCTCAACTTTTCACGTGCCGAGGTCAAATCTGTTTTTACGCCGTTTTGCGCTAATATGTTTCAGTTCGGTGCTCACAAATCGATTCGATATAGCGCGAATAATAAATTGCCAGTCATATAATTTGCACGGTTAGAATCTGTGGCCCTTCATCTTTCCAATGATGTATCACACGCCTGTGTACGTTTAAAGTTTCTACCTTAATTATCGGGAAGAACACAGGACCATGCTTCGCTCATCGAAAAACATTGCGTAAATATATTACGCCATCAACAGTTCGTGACGTGATCGCGTTAACTCTTAACCGGCCGATGTCGCGTTAACTCATCACCGGCCGAGGTATCCGCAAATGACATTGTGCTATATATCTCGGAAACGGGTGGAGCTATCGACTTGAAATTTGGTATGTGTATGTATCTTGCCCCGGATACGAATTTTATCGGGTCGCCGAGCCCGTGCGACGCCAGCTTCGCGCATGCGCAGACCAGATCTCGGAAACGGGTGGAGCTATCGACTTGAAATTTGGTTTTTGAATAGCCCGGACGAAGTCGGGTCACCTTCTAGTCTATTATATATTTTGGAAGATCTGTGTGTCTGTGTGTGTGTGTGTGATCGCGATGGACTCGAAAACGACCGAGCCGATTTCGATGAAACTTGGTATGTGGGGGTATTTTCTGTCGGGAAGTGGCATAGGCCTATTAATTTTCAGATTCGAGCTCAACTTTTCACGTGCCGAGGTCAAATCTGTTTTTACGCCGTTTTGCGCTAATATATTTCAGTTCGGTGCTCACAAATCGATTCGATATAGCGCGAATAATAAATTGCCAGTCATATAATTTGCACGGTTAGAATCTGTGCCGCTTCATCTTTCCAATGATGTATCACACGCCTGTGTACGTTTAAAGTTTCTACCTTAATTATCGGGAAGAACGCAGGACCATGCTTCGCTCATCGAAAAACATTGCGTAAATATATTACGCCATCAATAGATCGTGACGTGATCGCGTTAACTCTTAACCGGCCGATGTCGCGTTAACTCATCACCGGCCGAGGTATCCACAAATGACATTGGGCTATATATCTTGGAAACGGGTGGAGCTATCGACTTGAAATTTGGTATGTGAATGTATCTTGCCCCGGATACGAATTTTGTCGGGTCGCCGAGCCCATGCGACGCAGCTTCGCGCATGCGCAGACCAGATCTCGGAAACGGGTGGAGCTATCGACTTGAAATTTGGTTTTTGAATAGCCCGGACGAAGTCGGGTCACCTTCTAGTCTATTATATATTTTGGAAGATCTGTGTGTCTGTGTGTCTGTGTGTGTGTTCGCGATGAACTCGAAAACGTCCCAACCGATTTCGATGAAACTTGGTATGTGGGGGTATTTTCGGCCGGGGACGAACATAGGCATATTAATTTGTCCGTGCGACGTCACCTTGACCTTGAAATCGGGTCATTTCAAGGTCAAACGCCCGAATATCACGGGATTTCGATGAAACTTGGTATGTGGGGGTACTTTCTTATGGCGAGTCTCATAAGCATATTCATTTGCCCGTGCGACGTGACCTTGACCTTGAAATCGGGTAACTTCAAGGTCAAATCGCCAATTTTGATGGGATTTCGACGAAATTTGATACGTTGGGTTACTTTTGTTCACCGATTGTTTTGGACGGGTCCAATCGTGACCCCGACTAGACCTTGACCTTCAAAATGATCAATTCAAGGTCAAATCGGGTAAAACCGGATGGATTTCGACGGGCACGTTTGTCGGGTACTTTTGTCCGGGCAGTGATTTGGACTGGTCAAATCGTTACCCCACTTGACCTTGACCTTCAAAATGGACAATTCAAGGTCAAAGCCCGGACGAAGTCGGGTCACCTTCTAGTCTATTATATATTTTGGAAGATCTGTGTGTGTGTGCGTGTGTGTGTGTGTGTGTTCGCGATGGACTCGAACACGGCTGGACCGATTTCGACCAAACTTGGTACGGACACGTAATTCGACCCGGGAACGAACATGGGCCTATTGATTTTCAGATCCGAGGTCAACTTTTCACGTGCCGAGGTCAAATCTGTTTTACGCTGTGTTACGGGACTTTCATTTGAGTTCGGTGCTTACAAATCGATTCGAAATAGCGCGAATAATAAAATGCCAGTCATAATAATGACACTGTGAGAATCTTTCGTGTTTCCTCTTTCCAACGATATATAATGCGTATGTATTCGTTTTAGTTATCTGCCTCAATTATCAAGAAGAAATGGTACTATCTTCCATCAGGATAAAAACAATGCGTAACTTCTATGACGCCGTTAGAGGTCATAACGTTGTATCACGTTAACGCTTAACCGGCCGATGCATTTGACTGTTTCAGACGTCTTGGCGATATCTCGGGCACCGATGGTAATTTATCTTTACGTTGAAACTTGATAATTAATGAGCGTGTGTATACATATGAGGCGCGTTTATATACTTGAGTGGAAATCAAATCGGGTTAAACTGGCGGATGTTTACGGACGCGAAATTTGATGCATAGGGTATCTCGGTATCCGCTGGGCCGATTTCCACCATTTTTGGGGTGTTGGTGTTTGACCCTACCTGACCTTGACCTTCAAAATGGTCAATTCAAGGTCAAAGCCCGGACGAAGTCGGGTCACACTCTACAAGGTCAAATCGGGTAAAACCGGATGGATTTCGACGGGTACTTTTGTCGGGTACTTTTGTTCGGGCAGTGTTTTGGACGGGTCAAATCGTGACCCCACTTGACCTTTACCTTCAAAATGGACAATTCAAGGTCAAAGCCCGACGAAGTCGGGTCACCTTCTAGTATAATATAAATTACTAAAAAGTATAGATATATAAATATAACAAGAATGCAGCTTGACAGTTCTGCAGAGGGACAAGATAGTGAATTAACATAGCTTAGTAATAACTACTAATAGATACTCATACATTTATATATATATATATACCCTCCTCCTTCAACATGACTGTATGTTGCTTAAGAGATACTAGTAAGATAGCTGGAGATAAGTAAGACATTGAAAGATAGAGATGGAGGTAGAGAGATAGACAGAGAAGTAGAGGAGATATATACACATGAATCTGCTCGGTCTGACAAGTCATGCCATCGATTGCCATCAAGGAGCGCACATGAAAGCAAGCCAAAGCTCGCTTATTTCCACTGTGGTATTTAGTGGTAGCCGACCACATGACTGACCAGGCCACACAGGGAGCAAATTACTTTTGAAATTTTGATTAACAAATAACCTCACATTGCCATGCAATATTCGATAGCATTGTTCAAAAATCATATAAAATTCATACCAAATTGCATAGCTATTATCCAATTTTGGGTAGCAAATTGCGATGCAATACCAGTTAATTTTCTCCCTGCATGAGGCCACAACACAAGTTCTCATAAGGTCATAATATTAATAATATACAAAGTCAGATTCCTCAGTACCTAAAATTTGATGAAATAATTCCTGTTTTATTAAGTGATTCCAAGTGGCCAAATTACAGTTAGGTTCAATATAATTCACATAATTATTCCACAAAGTGATCCCTTTGTAGAAAAAGCAATTGTATCCAAATACTCTAATATGAGGCACAGACAATCTAAAAAATACCAGACCGGAGATTATATTTGCAATGTGTGTTTGAAAATTGGAATCCATCTCTTAGGTAGTTTGGATCTTTCCCATCTGTGATGTTTTTCATGATAGTCAGTTTTCTTTGGGATACTCTGGATTCAACCGGAAGCCATTTAATGAATTTAAACTCTGTATAACCTATATGTGTATATCTATTCAAGCTCAGAACAAACCGGATTAATTTGTTTTGAAAAATTGTGTAGTTTATTTTTGGTAGTTGTACTCAAAGAGCTATACCAAATAGAGGATGCATAATCAAGGTGGCATTCAATTAATGAGTTTACAAGTTCTTTGTGAAAGGGGTAAGAAAGTAAGCCTTTCTATAGATATAGAAATTTGAGTCGAGCAGTTACTTTATTTAGCACTAAGTCTTGTTTGGCCATTTGTTTCCCAGTGATACTTTCATCGAGATAGGCGCCAACTTGCCGCCCAGATGTTTCAACTCCTTAACAGGCGTTAACATAAGTTCATGAGATAAAATTGTCAATATTTTAAGTATAAGTGACATTTATCGCTGTTTTTCCGTGGAAATTCGTGTTCTAAAATGTCGTATCTGCTATATAAATTCCATTTTTTCGCTTTTTTAAAAGGGAAATTTCGTGTTCTAAAATGTCGTATCGTTAATTCTAAAATGTCGTAAATGTAGATGCGGGACAATTTCCCTCGACACATACCCGAGTGCGATAAGATACAGTCAGTGTCTGTATCATCGTCTAGTTCTCTCTCTCAGCCCCTGTAAATAATTCACAAGACAATCCACACCATATATACTATGAGCATGAGGAGAATGACACATTGCGTACTGCAGGCGAATCTGTGAATACAGATAAAAATTGTACCAAACCCGGTGAACGCACCAGATATTTATATCCATTGCCGTCAACGAATCATACAATACATGCAGTTCATCATCGAGAGACGAGAGTTCACCCCCAAAATCTATAGACACTATCATACGGAGAGACAAATGTGCCGCCACGTTAAACGCACAGTCGCAAGCAAGTGGATTCAATGACGTTCATGAATACGCGGTCCCGACCCAATTCAGAAGTCTCAAGTAAATTCATTGGAGTAGTACGTGAGAAAAATTAACGCTTCTACCTTGGTGGAATTGATCCTTCCTCGACACCACATGGAATTAAACATTTCCTTGTGGAAAAGGGTATTGTGCCAACATTTATAAAACTTATGTCTAGTTCTAGACAGGGTACGATAAGCGCCCGTTTGAATGTGTCAAAGGAGCAGGGTGTTCCACTTCTAGACAAAGGATTTTGGCCAGTGGGTGTCTATTGCAGACGATGGTCGAACAACGCCCCTTCTTCAACTTCTAATGGCAAGAAAACATTAACTTAAGTTGTTTTCATGGAACGCTACTGGTCTAGCCAGCAGTAGCTCATATTTATCAAGTATTCTCCAAAAGAACATATATGATGTTGTTGGTGTTTCGGAACACTGGCAAGGTGATCATGAACTAAAACTTTTTAATATTTTGTCAGACAATTATACTAGTTTATCGAAGCCAGGGAGATTCATTTCCACAGCGAATGGCGGAGGCTTCTATCGAGATGGGGTGGCACTTTTAATATACAAACGTATAATGAACCACTGCACTCAAATTGAAACGAGCGACGACAGAAGTATTGGAATTCAGATGAAAATTGATAGAAACTCTTTTCTTTCTGTATTACAAGTATATATGCCAAGTTCTAACCACGACCACTCATATTTCAAAGAATGCCTGGACAACTTGGACAATGTACACTCTATGCTGGTGCCCAATGGACCTGTTATAATAATGGGGGATGTGAATGTGCATATACCTAAAACATACGATAATCACAACACATATCACAAGCGAAATGGCTAAAACTTTCTGTTCGTTTCTCAACCGCGTTGGACTTGTGTCCGTTACCGCTTCGAAGAACTGCAAAGGCTGTGATTTTTCTTTCTTCCCGTACTATACAGTGAACGAGCCTTCATTGATAGACCATATTATTGTATCAAAGTCTCACACTCGTATGGTATATTCTTCTGAGATTCTGAACGACGATGCGCTCAACACCTCGAATCATCTCCCTGTCGTGTGTGCATTGTCCATCCCATGCGAAACTCGCCAACAACATACCACTAGTATAGAAAGCGTTATGCATGGGAACGTGCAAATTTGGAACTATACTGTTCTTTGATAGACCATGAGTGTGCGACGTTATGCGAAAGTGTGTTATGTACGAAGCAGGACCTGTGTACGGTTTACGATCGCTTAGTGGCTGCCATCATTTTAGCTGCAGATTATTCTGTTCCCCAGATAAAGTATCGCCCTCACTTACGACCTTATTGGAATTCTGATCTTGATAAACTAAAAACAGAAACCAAGAAATTACACGAATGTTGGGCAGCTGAAGGACGACCACGAAATTTACATCATTCTTCATATGTTTTATATAAACGATCTAAACGGGACTTCAGACATGAGCACCGTAAATCAGTGAAAGGTTATCTTCACAACCAACAAATGGAAGTCGAGAGAAGTTCTGTACATAACCAAAATAAGTTATGGAGGCTCCTCAATAATAAGCGTTCACCGACTTCGAAGGTCGGTTATTCAATGGAATTTGGTGGGGCGACTTATTGAGATCCGAATGCTATATTGTCGGGATGGCGTAATTATTTCAGCGATCTCTATACACCAATCCGACACACCGAGATTTTTGTTGAACGCGAAGTTGCCTTGGTGCTCGCCAAAGAGGAGGTCATGAATTCAGGCGACGAATGTCCTCAATGCTCACCTGTTACAACGAACGAGCTTCGCTTTACTGGTTCGAAAACTCAAACCAGGAAAATCTGCGGGACACGATGATATAGTCGGCGAACATTTAAAACATGCCCCTGATTCGTTACTGGTTTGTGTCAGAAAGTTGTTCGATTGCATGTTTGAAATGGTCTGGATCCCTCCAAAAATGGAAGCTGGCATTGTGATCCCTTTGTATAAAGGCTATCCCAAACCTGCATATTTGCCGGACAGTTACAGGGCTATAACGCTGCTTCCTGTGGTTTACAAACTGTTCGAAAGCATACTCCTTCAGAGAATTCTCAAAAGTCATCAAATCCATAGTTTCCCCGACGATTTCCAACATGGCTTTCAGGAAGGTATCAGTTGTTCCATGCCTTCTTTCATACTAACGGAATCAATTCACTATGCCCGAGACAATGGTTCAAAATTGTTTGTGGCCTTCTTAGACTCGCAAAAAGCTTTCGACAAGGTCTGGCATGCAGGCCTTTTATATAAATTCATAAAACTCGGATTCTCAAGCAAGCTTATTCGTCTCCTCTCAAGTGTCCATACGGATGTGACTAGTAAAGTGCAGTACGGTGGCCGCATCTCGGACAGTTTCGCGGTGAAACAAGGAACAAGGCAGGGGGTGTATTATCCCCTTTTTGCTACTTAATCTACATTAATGACCTTCTTGTGGCTTTAAAAGATTCAACAGTTGGCCTGCAGATTAACGGAGTTTCGTTTTCTGCTCCCACAACAGCAGATGATATAACATTATTATCCCTATCAAAGTCCGGACTCGACAAACTTTTACAAATATGTCACAAATACAGTTTTAAATGGAGATTTAATTTTTCACACATCAAATCAAAAGTAATTGTATTCAACGAACACAGAAAGGCTCCGGTTTGTGGACATAGGACGTGGATGCTTGGAAGCCAGGTTATCGACGAGGTGGCTGACTACGTCCATTTGGGTGTGACACAGAATAAATCTGCCACATCGTCTTCTGTCGCGTCGCTCTTCTCTGAAAAATTGAGAAAATCATTCTTTGGAATCATGGGAAGCAAAACCCTCCAAACGATCGCGCCGATAACTATGTGCACGATCATTAAAACCATAGTTCTTCCCAAAGCATTGTACGGAACAGATCTCATACCAATTCAACAATCAACAGCATTAAGCATCATGGACAAATCGCTAAGAACTTGTGTAAAATATGTACAGTCATTTCCAAAGCGAACATCCACTAAATTGTCACTCGGTTTATTAGGACTTCTGCCGGTTGAGAGTGAGATACACATTCGAAAATTGTGCTTTGTCGGGCAACTCATTCGCCTGCCAGAGTCACATCAGTTACCGCTCCGGATCTTTGTAACGAATTGTCACATATATAGACTGTTCAATCGCCAAGCTACTGGCTCTGTTTCAGATATATTCGCCATTATGGACAAATATAAATTGCGTCACTACTTGGATGAATTCTTGGATGAAGGGATATTTCCTGTAAAATCCGCGTGGAAAAACATTGTCAAGACTGCTGTTCAACACACATATGTATCTTCTTGGCAGTCATCTGTCGCTAGTGATCCTGCTCTAGCTGTTCTCTGGAAAACACATCCGTATCCTTTGACATGTTGGTCTTTTTGGAAACGACTGCATGGTAATGATCGTCGTAGTTCAGCGATAAAAAATCTTGCCTTCCTACTGCACAGAACCACACACCCGAACAACCTTCAGTGCCGTCTTTGCCAATCAAAATATAACAATGAAATTCAGCACATATTATTCACTTGCCAGTCATTACCTCTGCTTTTTCTTCGGAACCAATTCTGGGACGGAATACTGACACGCTATGGCGTGGTCACTTCGATCGAGCTGCTTGCTCTTGACGAAATTCATCTGTTCGCTCTATTTCTTGGTAGCACACTTCAAACACTCACCGAGAAGTTCCTGGATTGCTTGGAAGACTTACTTCTGGACGCTGCTACATTTCTCCTCATAGCGTGTAGACTAATTCGTACAAGATCTATGTTCTAGTGTGCCATTGAAGCTCTGACACCTCTATGGACTTCGTACGTTATGTCGCATAACCGTATGCATGCGACATATGACTCTCTGTATATAGTGATATTTTATTTGATTATTGATCGCTCTTCCACTGTATATGACTAGGACCGCATTAGTGCGATGTATGCCTGGGACAATGAAGCGCTCGTTGAGCCGTATGCATGTGACATATGACTCTCTCTGTTAATATCAATATGTTATTTATTTGTGAGGGTGTGTGTGGTTCTTTTGTTTTTTTTGTTTTTTATTTTATTATTATTATTTTATTTTTTTGTATGCATGTATTTGTTATGTAACCCTTGCATGTCATACTTCGTGTTGTCTGATTTGTAAATATTACCAGTCGCTCTCGGAGGTCAATAAATAAATATCCTCATTATCCTGAGTGACAGAGACCAACGAAACCACAGAAATCGCCAAAACTAAAATGTCGTATTTCAGTACAGATTTCTACTTTTCCTTCTGAAGTACGGTATCGTAAAAATCATAAAATAATGTTTTCGCATGCATCAACTGGAAGATAATTGAATATGAATATGTAGTACTTATGGTATAATAATATAGATACCAGTTATAGTTCCATCTGGTATAGATCTATCTCTGGAGATATATAGTTTTGGGTGGCTCCTGGACAATTTAATTTTCCTGAGGTATGCATGTATGTCCTTTTAGAAGCCCACCGACCTAATATATTGTCTGGCCTCCGCTCCCGCAATTTCCACATTGTCCAATAATATTATACGACCAGCAGGGTCTGTTTGAATGATATCCAGATCGCATTCAAACAGACGCTGGTCGTATAATATTATTTGTACAAGTCTAAGGGACGCGATCGGTCCCTGCATGTGGATAACATACCAGACAAATTGTGGTGGCATTCGTTATAAGATGCATAATCCGAATTAACGCTCGCAAATTACTATTTCCTTGGCTTTGGGGGTAAACAATATTTTATTCGAGGAACCCATCCATCAATGCTCAGAGTGATCAGATATCGATGTTTCAAATCTATTATTTTTCACCACCGATAATTTTAAGTGGCCCAGTAAACAGTCGACGAGAAGACGGTCTCGGACCAAATTGCGGACGAAGATGGATAAAATCAAGTGGAATTTCGTTGAACAAAATGTTGATAAATAACAGGTTTCGGGCAAATTTATACAAGTTGACTAGGGTTAGCATTATTTTTGGGCAATTACTCGAATCGGATAACTGAAGCGGCTTTTTGTTATTGTTGGAATCTGATGATATGGGTACCATCGGATCTGATTGAGTACCTTTAACAATAAGAATGAAATCTCATAAAATAAGTATCATATGAGGTAATAATGGGACCCTGAAATACCTTTATAATATATCCTATCCAACGATCCGAATCAGCGCAAAATGGTTATAGTTTTAGAGGTTATTATATTTTAGAGATAATTATATCCGAATCAACGCCAAATGGTCATAATTTTAGAGATAATCATATATATAATAATCAGTGGCGTAGGAGCGGGTACGGCCGGACGGTTTTGGCCGTACCAATATTCGCAGCTGTGAAGTTTTTTGTTGTTACACGCGTGGGAAAGGTGCGATTGGCGATAGTCATAAAACACAGAATGTGAATCTTCTACGATGCCATGCTGCTTAATTTATAGTTCTTATCGAAGAAACGTCGTTGACTATATCATGTTATACCTATCCGTCTTCGATAGTTAAGGCCCCGGGCCATAAATTCCCAGCATGACATATAATATGTATCTCAAATTCCCTTTCCCCGCTTCTCCCATAATTTAATTTAACTTAATTTATTTATATTGTACTGCTCTTTTACTGTCTCAAGTTAGCAGATATGTGACTGTGTCAAGTTAGTAAAAATGTCAAGATTAAGATAGAAGACATGTGTACCACATTGCGGCCATGATTCCTGGAACCACCATACATGTATGTCTCATCTATTATTCAAGCTCTATATATTCATTGGTATGATATATATCTCTTCCATTCAGCAAAAATAATTAACCATCGTCGTTCCTGTATTCGTGGAATTTTATTTTGGAGGAGTAATTTTATCGTGGAAAACCGCTTTAAGTTTTGCAGAACATTGGTGATTAATTTGTACTGCAACATTGTTTGTCTTATTTGTGTGACACGTGCGTCGGGACATGATTCATTCAGATGCTATACATGCATGGTTGTTATACCGGTGAGTATTGATGCATGTTTCATTCTTTTCTCCCAGCATGTGTAATGTAACATTGGTTACGCCAAAATGCACCAGAAAGCGCCATTTCAATATTGAATATTAAAAAAAATCCCAATTTTGGAAGGGGGGATACCACCCTTCCATACCATCCCCCTTCTCGGCGCTCCACGCGCCTCGGAGCCGCGCAAGCGCGGCTATGGAATTATGCCTATGGGCCGTGGGAATACTTATAACCTTCCTACGCCTCTGTATATTAACACATACTTTTACTCCATGCTCGTTCAAAAGATCTAAGCATTTTGAACAGGCAGCTCATGTTAATTAGTTATAGGCTCTGGTTATCATGTACTGTCGTCAGTTAAATTATCCTCAACAACCCCCATATGAATAATAGACGATTCCTACTATGTATAATTTTAGAACTGATGGTAGATAAAAAAAAAAATAGACACACCGTGAATACCAACCACAAGTTTTTGCTTGGCCTAAAACTAATTCAGGAAAATCCCACTTTTAAAAGTCGGAAATTGCGCATGCGCGTTTTAAATAATCAATTTTTTAATCGATTGGCGGTGACAGAGACTCGAAAATGGGTGAGACTTTTTTAAACATATTAATTCACAGCCCTATGATCATAGTTTTACTTCACCACTCAAATGGACAATGTTCAGTTAGTCTTTCTACTGACGTTGAACCTCCATTTCAACCGAATAATGACGAAGCGATGTTTGAAAATCACGTTTTATTTAACCGGCATGCTCACTGAAATTTTGAAAATGAAATTCATCTGGTTTAAAATTGAAAATAAAAATCCAACGATCGTGATTAGAATGAATAATGATTAGTATTACCACCTTATGGGGCGTTATCTACACATTATCAGTTTTACTGTGAATTAAGAGATGGTAACGATCAAACGTAATGTGGGGTCAAGTGATGTGGAGGACACCAAACAGTGCGTTAGTCCGAGGGCTGAATAGTCTGACTGAGGGCTCAATAGTCTGAGGATTTGATTGTCCAAGGGTTAGGCTAAAGCGGCACAGACCAAGGGTTCAATAGTCCGAGGATTCGATAGTCCGTTTGTTCAATAGTCCGATGGTCCTATAGAACTTAGAAGGGGCAGCAGGTTTTTTTGGGTCACATTCCCAACTTTGGACAGCATAATCAACAGCTGGAAGGCTGCAGGCAATATATTAAATTATTATAGGTTAACACGACCGCTTTCGCAGATTGCTGCTTCCAGAAGGATACGCACTACGTTCATGACTGAGCTACATGACAGGCATTATATCAGGGTTACAGAATCATAGAATTTAAATACAGATTGCAAAGATTCACGTAAGAAAGGTCAAATACAGTGATCATGCATCGTGACCTTTGTGCATACATGTGTATATATCGAACATAAACACTAATGATATTTAAAACTTTTAAAACATGTCGCTATATAAAAGCAGTACCGCGTTCCAAATACGCCACCAATGTTCTTGTCCCATTGTTACTCATGTTTCAGGCGCATGATTCTTGTTCAATTTTAGCGCTAAATGAAATTAATTTATGAGAAAGCAAAGAGGCATCTCACAGATTACTATAGTCAGCGTCATTTTGCCTCCCTTGTCACTCATAATTTGAAAAGCGTGGTGACTTGTAAGTTGTAACAGGCAATCACAAATAATTGCACTTTGGGCCTATATAGGTGTATGGCTTCGGACTATTGAACCCTCATACTATTGTCAGCTCTCGGATTATAGAACCCTCGGACTAATGAACCCTCAGAATATAGAACCCTCAGACTAACATACTGTACCCAGTGATGTGTATGGCTGATAATGAGCTCTCAACTCATTATCGGCCCTACAAGTCACATGACTGGTTAAAAGAGTTTCCGATAGTCCTATTCAAAATACCTTTGCTGGCTAATACAAACATCGACAATAATACGGTACCGTACTTGATAATAATGATAATAACATGATTTTCTTGGGAGTTTCCCTCCATTATCGGACCTCCATTAGTGATTATCAGCCCTACAGTCATTAGCGGCTCTCGGCTATTGCCTCTGGCCTCTAAGGGACTGCCGGACTGCTAATAACTAATGGAGGTCCGACAGAGGAGCGCAACACCCTCAAAAATCGTGTTATTGTATAAATATGTACGATGGCTGAAAGGGGACATTTTTTCGAAACTTGGAGATAAATCAGGATAACATCTCAATCAATCATTCAATGTTTTGAGATATACAATATAATGTATATACAGTAAGGCCTATAGCCTATAGGCAGGCTATATGGGATTATTCATTATACCATACTGTGTCACCATTTTTTGTGGTTGTGAAATTTAGATAAGAAAATCACCTGGCACTATTTCATGTTATGCAAGGAATGTTGCATATCGCAATTTATGAAATGGGTTTACTAGTATTGAATGGAATAATGGTAGGATCGTGTAATAAATAGATTTCTGGTGTCTTTGACAAATGTAGAAAAAAACAAATGTTCAATTTAGAGAAAATTATGACGTAGGTACCTGGCCTCGTCATTGCTCTGGCAACTTTGAACCACACCTCTTTAGAATCATTGAGATGTCTACATCTATATCTATTTGATAATTATTAGCAGTAAAATGATTTATGCCAGCATTCCAGTGCCCTCCTGACTCCTGTCCCCAATCCCTGGCCCTTACGATGTGGCCATTATATTTCATGAATACTAGTACCGGTACTATACATCACGCTGGTCAGAAAATGAATCATATATATAGATGACAGCCCTCATAATCAGCTACGGCAATCAGCAATGCCAAAGCAATTTGCTGAACCAAACTGGGCTACAGCCAGAGGCGTAGGAAGGTTATAAGTATTCCTACGGCCGATAGGTATAATTCCATAGCCGCGGCTCCGAGGCGCGTGGAGCGCCTGGAAGGGGGGTATCCCCCCTTGCAAAATTGGGAAATTTTATAATTTTCAATATTGAAATGGCGCTTTCTGGTGCATTTTGGCGTAACCAATGTTACATTACACATGCTGGGAGAAAAGAATGAAACATGCATCAATACTCACCGGTATAACAACCATGCATGTATAGCATCTGAATGAATCATGTCCCGACGCACGTGTCACACAAATAAGACAAACATTGTTGCAGTACAAATTAATCACCAATGTTCTGCAAAACTTAAAGCGGTTTTCCACGATAAAATTACTCCTCCAAAAGAAAATTCCACGAATATGGAACGACGATGGATAATTAATTTTGCTGAATGGAAGAGATATATATCATACCAATGAATATATAGAGCTTGAATAATAGATGAGACATACATGTATGGTGGTTCCAGTAATCATGGCCGCAATGTGGTACACCATGTCTTCTATCTTAATTTTGACATTTTTACTAACTTGACACAGTCAGGCCTGGCATTCTGAGGCGAGCGATAAAATCGCTCGCCTACCGCCCGCCTGAAAATAATCCAGGCGGACGAAATAACGCCCTCCCAAACGGCAAAACATCGCTCTCCAGGACCCGGGTGTAAGTAATGATCTATGTACTAACAGAGTCGGCAACGAAGTGTTAAACGATGTCGGTATGGGACCTTTGATCTATAAGCCGCATTCCGACTGTCCCTGGCGAAATGTACAAGTGATATTGATTACGTTGTAGCAACATTTCCACCGGAAGCACGTGCCTCTGTGAAATAGACACACCGTTCAGAGTTATGTCACTTTGAAGTATTGCGTCATGCCTCCCACGCAACTGGACAGTGCTATATAATGTCAGGCATCATTGAGGCATGTACTTTATTTTTATCAATACTGTACATGTGGAGTGGAATATTTACTATGTCTGATTTAATCATTTGGCAAACATTTTCGCCCTCCTGTGCTCGGCACAAATAATAGCCCTCCTAGACCTTTTCAGGAGGGCGAATTTTAGCTCTCCTAGATTTCTGAGAATGCCAGGCCTGCACAGTCACATATCTGCTAACTTGAGACAGTAAAAGAGCAGTACAATATAAATAAATTAAGTTAAATTAAATTATGGGAGAAGAGGGGAAAGGGAATTTAAGATACATATTATATGTGATGCTGGGAATTTATGGCCCGGGGCCTTAATTATCGAAGACGGATAACATGATATAGTCAACGACGTTTCTTCGATAAGAACTATAAATTAAGCAGCATGGCATCGTAGAAGTTTCACATTCCGTGTTTTATGACTATCGCCAATCGCACCTTTCCCACGCGTGTAACAACAAAAAACTTCACAGCTGCGAATATTGGTACGGCCAAAACCGTCCGGCCGTACCCGCTCCTACGCCACTGGCTACAGCAAAGGGTTGCCATAGCGGTGTGCCGAAGCCAAACAATCTGAATTAAGAGGGCTGAGATGATTATATAAGATTGGTGAAATCGGCTTGATGGTCCCCCATTAATTTCTATATAATTTCTATAATATAGATATATTATATGAAGGGCTGAATCAATTTGATAGTGCGATTTGACTGTTAGAAAAATTCAGCAAACTTAAATTGTCCGATTTGATCGTTAGAAAAATTCAACAAACTTAAATAAACCCCAAGCACTAACTCCATCGTTTCACGAAGTTAGCTGAATTTTTCTCGCAGTCAAAACCACAGCTCTCTGACACAAAATTAGTCATAACACTAGAATTAGCGAATAAAAAGTATCTGAAACTAGTTAGAAAACCAGATTTGTCCAATTTGTTTTACCTGAGATACGGCCCTTAGTTTGTAGTGTTTGGTATTCGGCCAATTTTGACTTTAAAATATTCGGCCAATGCAACGAGCGAATATTTGAATGTCAGATTTCTTATGACCTGAAGCCATCTTTTCATATATGAACTTCTAAGAGACACTATGTATTTATGACCGTTTATCCCACCGACCGATATGCAACACAGCAATGCCAATGTGAAACAACATGAAACACCAGGAATTTGTTTTAGTTTCAATGTTTTCTAATTTATTTCCTACACTGCATGTAGCTCTAAACATTCGACGAAATGTTTATCAGCATTAGCTGGAAATCTACATAGATCTATGTTGTGCGACTGTTATGTTATGAACAAAATACTATAACCACAGACATGGTCCAAGTGACAAAGTTAAAATGCGCATTCGTATACATGCCAGTGTTGTGAATTAGGCAGAACCAGATGTACAATTAGGACCGAAAACCAAAGCCGAATATTCTGAAACCAACATTATTCGAGCAAATATTCGATATTCGGACTGAACACTATTAGTTTGTCTCTTTTTAGTCAAGTTTTTTCAAATTCTCAACATGCTTTGGCGAGGTCGGTAGGCGGAAGTGTGTCCGGACAGGTGCAAGACATTTATCGTGATAACTCAAACATACGTTTAACTGATTTAATTCATATTTGGTATATGGTTCTTTAGTTTGTCATTTTTAGTGATTCTCGGTCAGACAGATTCACTATTATGGGGAAAAAAACCTTGTTTAATTAAAAAAAATTGATCCCCCCCCCCCCCCCCCCCCCCCCATCTGATGCCTCCGAGTAATATTTATGATGCTCTCAAGTCTCAAGTTTGACAACCGGATAGTAATGCGGTTCAAAATAAAGGAAAAGAACAGATTTACCCACAAGTTTTTTGGGGTATATAGTGGAGACCTCTGTCCTTTCGTCCGTCCTTCTGTCTGTCCATCTGTCCGTAATGAACATTTCACAACACTGCTCAAGTATCGATAGTCCAGTTTGGATGTCCTTTGTTATGCCGGTAGACCAGCATTGTTAAAAGGATCTCCACATAGCATTTTTTTCCAGAGTTATGGTGCAATTTTTATCAGAGATGCGGCCCTACTTTGATGTGAAATTTTTGAATTGAGTATTCGGGTGTATATAGTGGAGACCTTCGTCCATCCGTCCTTCATAGTCAGTGTTCGCGCTGTCGGTAGCCAAATTAGCCAATGGCTAATCTTTTTCGAATTTGGCTAATTTAAATTTCATTTGGCTAAACTTTTGGCTAAAATTTTTTTTGACCCCAAATGGAGAATGAAAGCATGAATTTTTGGCAAGTGGGTTTTCAATTCTATGATGTGAACGATCTAGTCCAAAAACATCGTAAGTGGGAATATATCGCCGACTGTACAAAGGGAAACCCGATCGCGGACAGTACAAAGGGAAACCACTAACTGCACGAAACAGCAAAAGTCTTTATTTTAAATTTAATCCGCTAATCCCCCATTGTCTGTCTGGTCACTCACGGGGCTCCTGCACAATGCATGTTTATGATGACATTGTATTTATGACGGTCAAGGTTTATGAGCACCAAGTGTAAGACAATAGCTTAATCAGCCAAATGTGAATCACGACAGATATTTTGTGGCTATATGTCAAAACCGATACATTCAAAATAATATGCATGCTTTTATGACAGATTGTAATTTGATAATGGCGTAACAATATTAACTTATTAGTTTCCAGATGTCACTTAGATATTTTCGCAAGGATAATTAATATTTCATGATTTAATCAATTAAAAGATATTGATATAAAACAAAAACATAATGACATTAAGAAGGACAATCCCGGGTCACCCCCCCCCCCCCCCCAAATCACTCTTTCACATAGAGATTAATATTTTTTTAATAAATGATATATATATTATATAAAAATATATCTAGTTCATCAAAATTAGTTAAATTAATGTGTATTTTACCTGTGTCTGTTAGATTTGACGTTTTAGTCATTAATTGTGAACCGACCAGAAAACGATGATTTAATTTGGCCATAGTTTTTTTTAATTTGGCCAAAAAACATTTGGCTAAAGATTTTTTCATTTGGCTAATAAAATTTTCATTTGGCTAAACTTTTGGCTAAAGTTTTTTTCGGTCCAGCGCGAACACTGTTCATAGTGCAGGTATTGTCCATACCTTTTTTCCAGAGTATTGGCTCTTTGCCAGGGATATGACCCAGGGTTTGTTTTGTCCACACTTTCTTTCCAGAGTTATGGCCCTTTGCCAGAGTTATGACCCGGGGTTAAACTGAGAGAAATGCCCAACTATTACTTCATTTTCTCTTCAATACAGCCAATAATGAGCATATAGTCGGTGGGCAATGGCCCACACTTGGTGATGCCCATGTTTCACATATTTCCTGACAATGCTTTTTGATCATGTTCATCATATACCTGTGCATTGTATTATGAAGGTGAGAGTTAAGGGCCTTAGTTTGTCTATTTTTAGCAATTTTGATCGGTCGCGACCATTAGCGTGATTACTCATGCTCAAACAAACGTCAACCAATTTCAATGATATTCAGTATATGAGTCTAGGATCACCTCTAGATGGGAACTGTCAAATTTTAACGATTTGTTTTAAACATGGCTGCCAGAATCACTAAATTATTTAATAGTACACCCTACAGAGCATACCCCTCATCCAATCATCACAAAACTTTGTATGGATCCTCTAGATGGGTGCATGCTTATGATTTTTTCCACATTTTGTTAAAAAACATGGTTATCAGCAGCCATCTTAGATTTTACTCTTTGTATGAATAAATCCTTCAGCACACCTTACCGAATAGGTCACATTTCTCATCCAATCATCACCAAACTTCATATGGATTTTTGGGGTGTCCTCCAGATGGGAGCCTCCATATTTTCCCGATATTTGTTAAAAAAGACATGGCCACCAATATTTCTTTTATGATAGATCCACTCTTTTGGGCAAAACAAAATTGCTGAGTGCCATCTTCTGATGTGCACCCCTTGTTTTAACTGATGTACACGATTCACCCTCTAGACTATTAATTGATATTCAGGGTTAGTTCGTGGGGGTGACACAATCAGCATAACTACATGTGCCATTGAACAAATTGTATATTCATATTTTATTGGCCTTGAGCCTCAGAGGTCTCTAGAGGGTCTCAATTGGAAGGGTGTCCTCTTTGAATCCCACCCCACTAAACAGACCAAACAAATGAGCACACACACCCCTTGGTGTTGGAACTTTCCAACTGCATGGTGCCCCAAGGTTCCCAACTGTTTGAAATTTCAAAAAAAATGTAGAAACATATGCTACTGTTCCCAGTGTTAGTCATTTCCCTTTAATTACTGTTTGGAAAATCTATTTACCAAAGTTGGGGTAAATTGGTAAACATTACACCAAAACATTCAGTTAAATGTCACCTGGTGTAGACACCCCTGTTGCACAAATCTACTGTATACAGCTGACCAGCTGGTTTGCCATATAGCATTGAGGAATGTGCACAAAGTACTCCTTTTCATGTGTACCACATGCACTGCTACATAGGTAATTGGTTTTGATAAGAATAGTTCCTCCCAATAGTTTACCTCAGGCATTGGTGGTCACTACCAGAGCAGAACTAATTAAACCTAAATGAGTTCAGTGTTAACGGACCAAAACAAATCAGTTTGTCTGCATGTTCAAACCACTGGATACAACAACAAATATGTTTCTTACTTTGTAACAAATACAAATCCAATTAAATACCAGTGATACATTATTATAATGGCACAACCAGAATCTGAGACTAATTCTCTGTCCAGTGACACCTGTAAGTTTATGTACATTACTAATTTACTATACATGTATATCAATTCATTGATTGAGAATAAGTTAATAGTATTTGCAATTCTTTAAAATACAGACTTGATGCTAGGGCAAAGTTGGTATTACCATGTTGACCTGCCCTGAAAGTGTTTTTTTTTTTTCAAACGATTTGACTGAAATTCTCATGTGATTTTCAGAACATGGTTATTTTTGGTTAAGTTTTTAATCCAGGTGCGCTATTTGGTTTGGTGCACCTAACAAGAAATATAAGTTAAAACCAATGCATGTGCATATATTTAATACAGTCAAATAACATTGCCTTGTGCTATTTTAATAAAATACAACAAATGAAATAAAGTGTTCATTTTTGGTTTACTTCATCAAAAAGTTCCTTGTGGTCGTTTTGTATATCACCAACTCCAGGGAATATATTCCCTGGACAACTTCCAAGTGGGATCGCATTGTTACTGATAAGTCATTATGGCAAATTGGTAATTATATGAATTAATAATCATATAAACGGTCCTTCCCAGGAGATGGGAGCTTTTGCTCTCGCACCCGTGTGCACTCGCAATTTTTAATTCACAGGTGCTCAAATTTGCACTCGTCCCTCTTGTCAAAATGTTCATGGTCACTGTAATAGTTGATTCAATATTGAACTTTTTGAAGGTATATTTAGAACCTTTCCATCTCAGTTAAATTATGGGCATGTGAAAGTTTAAGGTGCTCTCGCTGTGTTTTCCTCGTGGGAAGGACTGGTAAAAATAACAACTTTGAGCAAGATTATTCTCCATTTCTTAAATTTTCTTTTTGATCACCCTACCAGAGTGTTTCACATCACTTTAAAAGAATAAAAGAGAGTGCATCATGTTTAAAATTTGAATCTGATTTGTGGGAAAGAGAGTGACAAGTCCAATAAACAACATAATGTGTACATACATGTATGATATGACTTCAATTTCCAATGTGGCTATATGTCCCTGCTTCATCTTACAACTGGATTACTGGATTATTCCAATTAAAGACAAAATGTTTTGTGAAATATTGAGTTGATTGTTACTTTATGCACTGTAAATTTACCAGCCTGTTGGTGCTTTGGATGGGCATTATATTGTTGGAATAATTGGAAGATATTAAACAAAAAATTACTAGTAGGCTATATAACTTTACAGGTCTGAATTAAACTGAATGCATCTATATTTATTTTGGCTGAAGCTGCTACCATTATGCCATAAGAATCATATGGAGCTGGTTCACCAGAATATCACATGGTATTAGCACCTTCATTTCTGTATTGGTGTGGGTCACATTACCAGGGCTGCCTGGTCTGGTCTGTGATAAGACACACCTTAAACACATTAAAAGAATTTCTGATAGAGATTGGGGTATATAGTCTTACTCAATTTCATATGCCCACATGATAAAAGCACTGCAATAATTCTTAGATCTTTGAAATGAACCAGATGTTTTCAATACACATGTAGATGTAACAGTAAATACCTAAATAGTTTCATAATACTGGTAGATGTATTGATTTTTGTTCTTGTAACACCCTCCCCCCCCAAATTTCCATGGGCCTATAGAAATTACATCTGTCCATCCATCACACATTATGGATGCCTTCATTGTGTAATCAACTTGGCCCACAGTTTCGAATGTAGAGAATTGAAACTTTAGAATATCTTGACCAATATATTGCTGATGTGTAACATGTATGTATATGGACGACAGAAATAACCATTTTCACCGAGTTATTGTGCTTTCTTGACTTTCTAGAAAAATTTGACAGTTTTTATTTCTGGTACCTTCATCATGTAATCAACTCCTCCCATGGTTTGAATGTACCGGGAGAGAATTGAAACTTTAGGACATTGTTAACCATATATTGCTAATGTGCAACATGTATGACACTTTTTTCAAGTTTTGAAAATATAATTCCTTCTACATGTACTAACTAGTTTGAAATAATCATACCTCTAAGTTAGAATCTAAGATATTAAAACCACTATTGAAAACAAAAATCACATAACTTATGAAATAATTAGCACTTATTACACATTACACCTGTTAATTACACAGGTGCACGTCTGACACAGATATAATCATCGCAGCTGGGGCTAGATGAGGAGGTCGTGGGTTGGAACCCCGGTATTGGCAAAAATCTAAATCGATTTTCCAAGCTAGACCTGAGTTGAGGGACAACTCAATGTCATTCTATTCATCATGGCCATTTCGTGGCCATTTCGGTAAGAAATGTGAATTTGTTCACACGCATACAAATAATGAACACAACACACAGAGCCCATCAGTACATCAGCCCTGGATATCTATGAAGCTATGGCCAGTTACAGCATTCCTAACATGACATAATAAACCATTTCCAGATATGGAGTGCATTCCTGGCACAGTAAATGTTTGTGAGAATCGTAGTATTTCGAAATAGTTATAAATAAAACAAAATGCAAAAGAATAATAAATCATGAATATCGTTGTCTGATAAAAAACACTAAGATGATTACATGTATATTGCGATGAGACTATAATGAATTATGGATATATCGCCTGGATTCAGTTGTCCAACATTAGTTGTGTTTGACAATTAATGCTTTGGAAAATTGTCAACACATATCATTGACCTCTGATCTGTGAAGTGATCAGATATACCATTAACCAATGAATTCGCACATACTCTGCACCACTCCCCAATGAAATGGAGAGAATCCCATCAATACAGAAACTAATTTGAAAGACAAATCTAGAGACGTACATGTACATTGGATAGGATTTTAATTGGCTTTTCAAAGAGACTGAGATATGGCAAAAGGCAATGCAATATAAAAAATGCTGTAGAATATGCTAGAAGCCAATTAGGGGTGAAGGAGAAAAATCAGAAGATCACTCGATCTTTTCGACCAACTCTCTCTAACATGTACAGTAATGCCCTAAGTAATCAACTCCTTAACCACAGCAGAATTATGGGTAACTTTTCAGGATTTAGTCGAAAATATGGCTTGTTGCCATTCATCGGAAAGCTCTCAGTGAGAGCTTTCCGATGAATGGCAACAAGCCATATAATTTCTGACTAAATCCTGAAAAGTTACCCATAATTATGCTGTGGTTAAGGAGTTGATTATTTAGGGCATTACTAAAAATGCCAATTTCAAGGCCTGGTACATATACGATACATGTTGGTTGTGATTATTGGTTTGTGATTATTGGTATGCTATTTGTCAATGAGAATAAAGGGAGGTAATTTGTGGATTGTTCAGACACACACCTGTCTGCATGGGGGCTAATTTAGTGTTGTTTTGTTATCTTTGGGACATGGTGCAAATAAGTGGGTAATTAATTGGTTTATAGATAATACTTAGCCAAACACTTTGTTTGTACATACTGATTGCTGTCTAAATTAGACAGAATGTCTACTCAGCATTCTTTTTTAACCCTTTACCCAACAAACCGGCCAAAACCGGCCAAATAAAGCTTCAACAGCCTAAATTATCTTCGGTCTGTCTCAATAGAACCATACAAATATGGATATCATTGGAACCGGCTCCTTGACCACATTGTGATAGTTAGTAGTTACAGTTATGCCCTGTGCCAATGCATTCTCTTATATATATGCGAGTCGACCATAGGTCGCCTCGCATATATAAGAGAATGCATTGGCCTAAACAAACTCTTTTTTTAACACTTTTTACCATTTTTTCTTACATTCTTTAACAATTTTATAATTTTTAATGTGTTAAGCCAATGCATTCTCTTATATATGCGAGGCGACCTATGGTCGACTCGCATATATAAGAGAATGCATTGGCACAGGGCCCTTCTGTTGGGTAAAGGGTTAAATCATTCAAGTTCATTGCCAGAACAGTGTCTGGATTAAGAAATTACTTTTGTGGTCCGTGGATGCCCTCAATCGTCATCTGCCCTCAATCGGTGGACATATATCAGCACTTGTGTATGACTGTGTTATCTTCTGGGGAGATTTTTGAAAAATGCATATACTCCTGAGAGAACTTCAAAAATGAGTGCTCATTACCATTACTACATGTATGTGTCTCCATAAACTAAATTAGATCAGGATACTGGATACTTGAGGATATATATAATTCTGATTTACAAATGTATATACCGATACCATAGTCATCTTTAGACTATAGGCTATTTGAGTGATGTTAAATAGTCTCGGGGGGGGGGGGGGGGGAGGGGGGGGGGTAGGGGGGGTATGGCTCAGACATTTCCATGAACTTAACCCTTTCATAACGGTAGCAGTGCTGGTGGTGCAGCATTAAAGTTAAAGTCTCCCATATAAGATAATGGCTTATGCACTGGCTTAATTTTTTAATTAGAAGGTCAATGTAAATATTGTTAGGCCAATGTATTATCTTATATATGCAAGGCAACTCGAATACACATGTATTACAGATTGCATTGGCACAGGGTTTTTGCAAAATTTCAGGAAGCTTCTGTGATGAAAGGGTTAAACAGTCTCTGGGGGGGGGGGGGGGGGTTTCAGACATTTCCATGAACTTAATGAATACTTTCTTTTCTTTCATGATCTGTGGATACCCACAATCATAATATTTTTCCGCTCAAAAATTAATATTCGAGAGACTCGCACAGTTTTGAATGTAAAGAATGGAAAGTTTAGGATATTGTTACCAAGTTATTGCTGATGTGCAACATGTACATGTATATGCCAGGATGATGTAAAATATTGTATTTCACTTTTTTTTTACTTAGAAAAATTTGACCATTTTGATGTTGTGTACCTGTACCTCACAGCAGGATAGCATCACAATATTCACCTTCTGGGAATTCATTCTGCTTTGGCCTCAACTGCTATGGGAGACATAGAATCAGATTGATGTTCACCCATTAGTCACCTTGATTATGCATTTCATCTTCTGAAAATTAGGGGATATAGAAACTGAACAGAATGGAAAAACTAACCAAAACAATGTTAATTTGAGATCATAACTTCCCAGAAGATGAGGCCTAAGCAGACAGGTCCCCGGAGGGTGAATTTTATCACTAAATTCACTCTCTTGGGACCTCCATCAGAAAATGTCAGACACACTAAATCCAGGCATGTCCATGTGGTTGTATAGTACTGTATACTAATAGTAGTGAGTATGTTATCATTTTGATTTATATATGTATCAAATATCTAGCTGCCAAAATAAATAAGGTGGACACACTCTGGTGCAGACATGTTTAGTACCCCCTAAGGGGTAAGGTAGACAAATTGTTGATATTTTTTTATTGGTTGCCCTTTAGGGATGGGATAGACAAATTATGGCCATTGAATCATGCAGAGCAATGAACTTCCACCTAGATAATTTTATGTGAGGCCATGTCTAATAAAAATAGTTTGCATACCTCAAAACCAAAGTGAAAGAATTTACACTGTGTTGGGTTATATTTAAGAATATTTGTTCAAAGGTTTGTGAATATAATTTTTCATGTGATACAATTGTTACACAGTATATTAACTGGTATTGTGTAAATTATGTTTTCTGATTGGAATATAAATGTTTAAATGATGGATTACAGAGAAAACTTCTGATCATCTTGTGAGTTTATTTGTAGAAAATTGTGATCTGATTTTCAGATTTGAGAAGTTATGATGGTTTACATACATGTATGATATTGCTCACTGTTTAATACTGTTCACAGATATTTCAGAACAAATTAATAAAAACAATCCTATTGATAAGTGTCTTCAAATGTTATTATAACACCTTTAGATCATGCATGCTGAGAGAAAAAAACATTTGCCCCTAAAACAAAGTTTGCTTATAATGTTTAGGATGCAATGTCTGCCTGGTAGGCTGTGTTGGTGCTGTGTATGGTCTCATACATTTGGTTAGAGCATCAAGCCACTAAAGCTGATGCAAAGAAATATGTGCTTTAATGCAAGGATTCTTATCAAACGGCTCAATGCAAAAATAAATATTATCACGGGTCCATGTTAACCCTTCCATGAGTGGAGCCTACTTAAATTTTGTAAAAACCCTGTGCCAATGCATTCTCTTAGATATGCGAGTCTCCCTATGGGAGACAATCATATATAAGAGAATACACTGGCACAGGGTCTTTTAATATACATCAAAGGGTTAAGTCATTGTTGATAAATAAACATACCAGTGATGCAAGAAAGAGTCAACTAAATCATGATTAAATCACTGATTATCTGAGTTAAATAGCCTCATTCTGCTCTGAAGTGTGACATTATCAGAGTTAGGAATCAGTGAATAATTGGCTCTGCTAGCATAGCTGAATAGTATCATCTTTTGTAGCATCTATTCTAGTGGCCAGTAACTTTTAATGTCCAATCAGTGGCTGAATATTTACACCTCAAAGAGAAAAATGTTTGCCCAAAAAGATATCAGAACTACAAGTACTATAGTGATTCCTAAAAACTTCCTGATAATCCCTCAGCTTATTAGATTATTCCAATTAAGTCTCATAAATTGATCTAAATTTCAAAAAATATTTTGATGACATGCGAATACTGTTTAAAATATGCCATAAATATTGATGCCACTTAATAATCTGTTCTGTAATATTATTAATAGCGGATGTGTACGCATGTGTGTATCTAGTATTTCTGAGAATAGAAATAACAAGCATATATCAGCCCAGAGGTTTCAAATTGAGAGAAGTTGCTTCCCCCTGTTTTAATATTAGGGAGAAGTAGAATTCTATAAGGGAGAAGTTGTGATGGCTGAAGTTAAATTTACACCCTATATCACTCTTACATGCTCCAATAAGTGTTATGCAATACAAGAGCCCATTTACAAAACAATTATAATGAGTAAGTACACAATTTATAATAAGTAAATATTAAAGCTTTGAATATGTTATTTGGACACATGGATAGGGTATCTGAGAGAGAGAGAAATAAGTCACTTCTCCATATGACAATATGACCAAATTAGGGAGAAGCGGCACATTTTAGGGAGAAGATATCTCCCAAGTTGCCTCTTGGTTGGTCTTTGATAACAAGAAGAGAGGAATTTAGACAAGTTTTACTCCTTTAGGACTCTAAAATTTATTTATTGAAAAAAATAGGTTGTTGAATATGTCTCTTGTGTTGTCACTATACCCGGTAGTACTGTACCGCCCTACTAGTAGCTCCAACCTAGACACTTAACCAGGCCATCTTATGTAAAGAAATATGTGTTTAAATACGATTCATGTCAAGAGATTGTAAAGCTTAAAAGAAAAAAAAATCATCGCACATGCTAAGTCCTTGTTGATAAACTAAGGTACCAGTGATGTAAGATGGAGTCAATTAAATCATGATGAAATCACTGATTGTCTGAGTTAAATAGCCTCTTTCTGCTCTGAAGTGTGGCATTATCAGAGTTAGGAATCAGAGAGTGCTTGGCTACTTTAGTCTTAGCTAAATAAAACCATCTGCTAGGAAGGAGTTAAAATGTCAAAAGAAGTTTACAAGCTTTTGAGTAGATAATTTATTAAAGAGCATTTACAGCCGCCCCTGGGAGTAGTAGTACATTAGCTTAACCTGTAACACAAATGGCTGAATTTTTTTTGCCAGGGGTGCTTTTTAATTCTGAGATAGTTAGAACAATTTCATGCTCTGTGCTTTCATATGCATCCTTTAATAGCCACCACACATAGAGCTAGCTCTCACACCACTTAGAACTTCCACACATTAGCTCAGTAGAAATGGTTTATCCTCAGCTGGGTTCGGTATACTTTTAACACATTAGTATACATAGTTGATAGTATTCATATTCTACTAGTCGCCTGGTATACAAGTGTTCATTCACCTCTTCAATTTTCTACACATTAGTGTAGTGAGCATGCGGAGCGTTAGTTGATTGTGAAAGTATTCGCGACACACCCGGCTGAATATATGACATTACTTCTGACATACTTGGACCTACTTCATGAATACTACACTATGAACTTAGCCATTTGACTGCTGTTCGTTTATTGTCAAAGGACTTTAAAATATTGACACTTATCTCATTTGCTATCTTTTCATATGCTGCTTATGCTGGATTTTTAATACATTATGGATGCTGTAGCTACTACTGTAAGTATACTGCTATTTAATTTATTTCACTCTTATTAAAGCCACATGGTGGTTTGCTCTCCAAAATACCCCTAATAATATTCTTTTTTGAATTTTTCCAGATATCAAAATAGATCTTGAACTACCTTTCTACGGGCATTATATGCCCCAGAAACATGCATTGAAGTAATTAAAAATACAACTTTGAACACAGTGTTTGGGTGCCAAAGAAACAACAGTCACGTGCATGGCATGGAAAAGAAAAGAACGTTCATTGTTATTCTATTCCTGGTATGGTAGAAATAAAGAGTGTTTTTTTCACTTCTGTTCGAAACATTGAACACTGTCAGCCATGAACAGCTGATGATTTTAAATATAGAGACTTAACTTATGCTGAAACAACCTACCAAAGTAATACAAATTTATCAGCTGTTTGTCAACTGTGCAAATGTCGGAGTTTTGCTCTTTGTTCAGATAATATATTAATAATGTTACCACTGTCTTTTAAGCTGAAAATAGACACTGTTTTTGATACTTATTGGTGCTCTTCAATTCATCTGAGGTCACTACATTCATCAGGAACAATTACAGTAATGCCTTAAGTAATCGACTCCATAACCACAGCAGAATTATGGGTAACTTTTCAGGATTTAGTCGGAAATATGGCTTGTTGCCATTCATCGGAAAACTCTCGGGGAGAGCTTTCCGATGAATGGCAACAAGCCATATTTCCAACAAAATCCTGAAAAGTTACCCATAATTCTGCTGTGGTTATGGAGTCGATTACTTAGGGCATTACTGTACCTTTCTATACTGAATGAATTCTCCCACTCAGTATTAAAAGTATACCTTGGAATGGTCTATTATTCATCTGGATGGGTGTTCATGATAAATAATCAGATGGCAGATAATACAAGTTCAGAAGGAATCCTATTTATGTTCAGATAATAAGTTCAACAAACAGCCCATTTCCTAAGGGTCCTACTCGTCAAGGAGTATTTAGTATAGAATGGGTTAAAGTGATAAGTTTGATAACTTCAATCTGTCTTTCTGTGGCATATACAGTTTATAGATAAGTAATATTTTGACCTGTTTTGATTCCTAAAACATGACACAAATGAGCAGTTACATTGCTAAATTTGAGGCATTTGGGTGTCAGAAATTGGTTGAAATGAGTATTATGAACTGTTGTAAATCTCAGAATAGTGCTCGCTCATATTTCTGTAAAATACATACATTTCAAGTTTGAAATGAAATTTGTTTCTTTTCCTTCTTGAATGAATTGTGTGTACCATGACTAGTACTGGTAAATACACTTGACCTTTTATTGGAACTCAAGTGCTTTTGCAAATATTTTTGAGTGTTATAAATATATGGTTGAAGTTTAACATATTGTTACAGTGACTGCAGTCCACATAGTAGTAATTACATGTAGGTTCAACAGTAGTTAAAGGACCAAATTTTATCACCTATAAATTGACAATTTGGATGTGGGTGGGAGCATTTACATTTACACTCATTTGGGATAGGGCTGCAACGATTCATTGTGATTTCAATGCATCACAATTGTTTTCTATGCATCGCAACCAGATTGTCTGATGAGATTCATCACGATCTACGAAAAGCATACTTTTGCATGAAAAACTCATCAAATGCTATCAAACAACAATCAATTATTGAGTTTGTCAGCATTTATTTCTCAGGGGGACATATAATTTCATTAGTGATAAAAATATGGCAGATTAGTTTAATTGTAGTAATCAGGTTGAAGTTGCAGTCAACAACTTGATTTCTACAACTAAATAAGGTGATTACAGCAACGAAGCCTGATCGAGTTAACACATACAGTAATGATCTAAATAATCAACTCCTTAACCACAGCAGAAATATGGGTAATTTTTCAGGATTTAGTCGGAAATATGGCTCACTGAGAGCTTTCCGATGAATGGCAACAAGCTATATTTCCGACAAAATCCTGAAAAATTACCCATAATTCTGCTGTGGTTAAAGAGTCGTTTATTTAGGGCATTACTGTAGTGGCGCTACTGTAACTGGCAACTATCAATTCTGCATCGTGATGCACATCGCATCATCACATAAACGTCGCAATGCACATTGCATTGTGAAATTACGCATCATTGCAGCTTCCAAGCCTTGAAATACTGTGTCTGACATTTGCAGAATGAGGTCCCCAGAGTGTGAATTTAGTAATGGTATCCCACACTGTGGGCTAGCATCATCAAACTCACCCTCTGGGGACCTCATTCAGCAAATGTCAGACACACTATTTGAAGGCTTGGCTGCTTCTGGCATACCTGTATGTTTCAGTAGGCCATCCATTCATTCTTATGGTCATTAGAGTGAAACTCCATCTATGCCAACTTTGGATCTCTGTATCTCAGTCATCGTACTGATGCACCAGTACAGTAATGCCCTAAATAATCGACTCCTTAACCACAACAGAATTATGGGTAACTTTTCAGGATTTAGTCGGAAATATGGCAGGCTGGATTCTGAGAGCTTTCCGATGAATGGCAACAAGCCATATTTCCGACTAAATCCTGAAAAGTTACCCATAATTCTGCTGTGGTTATTAAGGAGGCGATTATTTAGGGCATTACTGTAGGTCATGTTTGAATTATCATTAGTACTGGTGTGCTCATGAGGCAGTATGAAGGGATGTAGCATGTTTTGTGACTTTTGTCCATTCAAGTTAGATGGCCCTTTGAGTGCAATATACTTCCACACCTGTATCATCGGTCATACTTCCAGCCTCACCTTGTTGGCTCAAGTATAAGAACTGATTAGAATGTGCTTTTTTGTGTGCTTCTGGTCAGGTAATTAACCCTACCTATCCTAGTTGCTTTAGTGTTTTGCTAAAAACCTCTTTGTGTTTACCAAATTACCTGGAGCCATGAACCAAATTAATAGGACAATTATTAGTCTGACTCACTGTGTCTGCATTGGTGGGAGTGTTGGTATGAGAAAATAATGTTACTCTGTAGACATTATGTAATGCATTCCCAATTCGATGTTATGTCATATGATATAGGGTACATCTACAACTCAAAGTAGTATTGCAAACAAGCCATAGTCAAACTTACTTTAATATGAAAGCGCCCAATCAAAGTTATTAACATTACTTAGTGTGATGTAATTGGAGGAAAGCCATCACACCTTCCGAGAAATTACAAGTACATGGGACTTTGATAGACTCAGTATGACTCTGAGTATACCTGAATGTACCTGAGTGTATCTGAGTGTACCTGAATATACCTGAGTGTATCTGAGTGTACCTGAATGTACCTGAATGTACCTGAGTGTATCTGAGTGTACATGAATGTACCTGAGTGTACCTATACACAATCCTTATTTTAAATTCACCAATATTAGCTTTTAACGACATCCTCATCCGCCTGTGCGCACAAATGCGATAATATTCCTACAGAAGACTTCTGCAGGGAGTTGCATTTTATCGGAAGAAGTACCTGAATGTACCTGAGTGTATCTTAGTGTACCTGAATGTACCTGAGTGTATCTGAGTGTACAATGTTTCACATATTCTCATTGTAAATATGTTGTGTCTCAATACTTATGAAATTGTAGAATATGAGGCACCCTACCTGCAGTCCTTTCCATGAGGAAA
This sequence comes from Siphonodentalium dalli, assembly GCA_032622095.1. Lineage (NCBI taxonomy): Eukaryota > Metazoa > Mollusca > Scaphopoda > Gadilida > Siphonodentaliidae > Siphonodentalium > Siphonodentalium dalli. The sequence goes on along the minus strand of CP136062.1, from coordinate 111,342,128 downwards.
ACACAGCGAGAGCATTTACTTTTGACGGGTGTAATATGGCACCCATACTATAATTGAAAGTTGGGTTTTTGCTCAAACAAAAAGTCATTGTGGAATAGACCTACCGGTATGTAGAGTTACACCTTAATATGCCACAGTTGAACTAAGATGGTAAAGGATCTAAATAAACCTTAAAATAATTCAATATTGAACCAACAATTATAGTCTCCATTAGTATTTTGCGAAGAGGGACGGGTGCGAATTTCTGCACCCGTGAATTGAAAATTACGAGTGCGTACGGGTGCGAGAGCAATCACTCCCGTCTCCTAGGAAGGACTGCTACCAGCTACTCTGGCAGGGCACAAAATATGTTTAATTTTGCAAGAATCAAATGCCGAATCAAGTTAGTCATAAAGCACTGAAAATGGAAAAGTTTTGCGAGAATCATTAATAGGAGAATCGTTTCGATGATTCTCATCGCGAATCTTAAGGCCTGCCTGGTAGCTTTAGTTTTGCAACAAACAAAATTCTTTGTGTTTACCTCCAGGAACCAAATTAATATGAGAATTATGAGTCTGACTCATTGTGTCTGCCTGGGAGTGTTGGTGTGGGGAAACAAGGTTACTCTGTAGACATTTATATGTCATTTAAACAGGCATCTGTTCCTCATTTTGAAAAATGATTGTGTCAAATATTCCAGCATGTGTGGATATTATGGGAATTGCTGCACCATATAATATAATTAACAGCAGGTTTTATGTGAGACTGTGGAGTATACCGCTCCTTGTTATAGAGACCTGAGTATGACACTGTATGATTAACTGTGTGAATGTTTTGGGAGGAATGCTTGACATGTTAAGGATACTTGTTATATTACCAGGGGCGCCAGCCTCCCTTTCTCTTGTCTCCTGTGTCAATGCATAACTTAGGTTGGGAAAAGCGCCTTTCTGGATGTTGAGATGCCCCCCCCCCCCCCCCTTGGCCTTGCCCTTCAGTGCGTTCATCAGTCCTGGGTCTAATCCACTCCCTGACACTATAAAGACTAAGAAGTGGTCCCTTGTGACTCAGTCCATTAGGTGCATGGTTCATGATTTAACTGTGTGAATGTCTTGTGAGGAATTCCTCCCTAACTTAGTATAAACCATTCTGACCATGTTTTCAATGAAAAGTGAGGGGGTTGTCTTCAGTGGCTCAGTAAGTAAGTTGCATGCATAAGCTGATGAAGCTGGTTGGAATCCTGATCACAGGCATGGATTTGTGGTTCATGCAGGGGAAGGTATTACCTGTTTGTGTATCTGGGCATCTGTGTGGTCGCTTACATGCACAGTTTCTATGTGTAGTGGAGTGTGTGGCACAGAGGGCTAATTTAACAGGAAATCACTCCACTACAGAGTCTGTGCAGTCATTCTGCAAGCTGCCAATAAAACTGAATAAATAGAGAATACCTACAGTTTTTGTTTCAATACCGAAATATCTCATGAGCATCTAGAGAGAAATATGAAATTTTCACGAGCGGCTGCACGAATGAGATGTTTCAGGTATTCAAACAAAAAACTGTAGTATTCTTTTTGTTATATGCACATTATTAAAGCTCAAAGTTGCTAAGTTATGTGGCATTTTAACTTTTAATAGTACAGCAATTTGAACAATACTAGGAAAAATACTTCCTACAAATCATAATTGCCCAATTACCTAGATAAATCAACAAGACAAATGAAATACGGAATCAAAACTAACAAGTCCCCGTGTCACCACAGTCAAAATATAAAAAATCCCAGGTCACGGCCAGGTCACATCTGCAGACTTGCTGACGACACTTGCATGATCAATCGATAATTGGATGTCGATAAGCTACAGTGATAAGCTTCAGTGAAATAACGCTATCAAGAGTGAAATAATGACATCATATTTCACTGTGGCTTCTAAGAGATAAATATAATGATCTACGTTTCGGTAAATTAATTCCCACTATTTTATGGGCAAGGATATATTAAATTGTGATACTTGGCATAGCACTAGTGAGTGAAACAGTGCTAAATCCTAATCAACCTATCAACCACAATGTAGAACATAGCCATGGTTTTGTCCTATAATTAAAATACATGTAGATACATGTAATATCAGGACCATTGTATGGGGGAACTTACTCAGCTTAGCGGAGTTGAATAGATTTGCAAAAGTTCAATTAAAGCACCTCTTACACATGGCCAACTAATCGTTTTAAATTTTCTTAGTTGACCGATAAATTCTTTACTGTGGGACTGGACTATTCGAGTCTTAATTGCAACTTAGATGAAACTTATAGTTTTGTATTAAATAATAGTAATAGCATGTTGCATTAATGTTTTGTTAGTGACTGAAAATGATTTGTTGGGTTGCTATAGTTAACAGTTATATCCTTCTAAACCACTTTATTGTTATACTAAGCAGTTCCTGCATTCTATCATATTGCAGTAATCAGTTTGATACTATAGTGGGAACAAAGTGGTTCGATGAATCGATATTGCATTTGGAATTGGAATTGTTGCATAATCTAATTCCATTTCCATCTCACAAAGATTTAGCACCTCATTTTATATGCTAAAGAAACACATGGAGTTAGACTTTGATTTGTAATAGCAGGGTACTATGCAGGAAACAGATATCAAACAAATTCTGCCTTCACTGACAAGCCGCCCTGCAGATCAGCAGTACACGTGCATACAACTGATATGGCTAATGTTAAAATCTAATTCATAAAATCTGCCATTCATCCTGCCATGCATGATTTAAATGAACCATTCTATCATGAAAATCAGAGCCTGGTCTCGGGGATTCTTCATATGGTCTATGTGCTGTGTAAGATGTTTTGCTATTTTTGCATAATAGGTGCATGTAATTGTTGCTTGTAGCACAGGAGCAGTGGGTGGGTTTAGTCTTAAACCATGACCTGCCAGCTCCACTAACTGTTCTGTTCCTCTCCACGATGTTAGGCTTTAATACGAAGACAGCAGCAGAGGTATATATAGACCTGGGGTCTGGTCTAGGGGTGGGTGTCACCGTTTACTTCCTCTACAACAGCCACAAATGTTAAAGTAACAATAAATTATTAGAAAAACCTAAAATATCAACAGAATATCTGTTTGTATATATAGTCAGGTGCAGTTGCGAAAGGGGGCACAAAGGGGCTCTGACTCCTGCGAATGCATAATTTACATGAGGAAAAGTGCCCTTCTGAATGTTGAGCCCCCCCCCTTTGCCCTTAAGTACTTCCACTACCCATGTGTATTTTATTTCAAGTGAATCTCTTTGATATTTGGTTCAAATTTCAGAAGACAATTAAAGGCCAAGTTTGAATTTGGTTGCGGTCTGATGAATTTTGACAGAGTGAAAAAAAAAGCTATCCTTACTAAAAGCCACCTTTTCGGGGGACACGTGGTCAGCAACCTTTTATTTGATATGGTCTTTGCATGTGCCTCAAAATGCTCTTATCATAGAACAATTCTGTATTTCCAGTATTTATCATCGATTGCTGACCAAAAGGTACTTGTGTCCTCAAAGAAATTCTCACCATGACCTTCGAGGTTTCCTTTGATTTAAGTAATAGCAGGAAACTATGCAGTAAACTGATATCAAACAAATTCTGACTTCACTGACAAGATTCCCTGCAGATCAGTGATACACCTGCACATAACTGATATGGCTAATGTTAAAATCTAATTCATATAATCTGCCCTGCACCCTCTGCCTGTTTCCCATGCCTGATGTCTATATTATCATTCGATCAGACAGGTCAGAGCATATATTTATGGACCTCTGGTATTCTTTTAGCATATTGATGTGCACTAGGTGTTGTGCAAGTTTAGAATTTAAAGGTGCATGTTATTTTGTTTCTTATGATCAGGGGTGTTTCCGAGCTGGATGGTACCCTCCCCACGATCTTACCTTCCATGAAGGAAGATAGAGACAGGGTAAGCTGACCTGGGTTGTGGGGGGGGGGGGTTTAACCCTTTGAGTGCCAGGGGCTGATCTCATCGGCCCTAAACCTACAAAATAAGTCTGTTAAAGAATATAAGAATAAATTATTAAAATTGTAAAAAATTGTAAAAAAAAAATTAAAATTGTTAGGCCAATGCATTCTCTTATATATGCGATGCGACCTATGGTCGACTCGCATATATAAGAGAATGCATTGGCACAGGGTATATGGGTTGATACAAAAATCGACCTGGCACTCAAAGGGTTAAGTAATGACTGTTTAAGTTTGTTGAGTTATCTTGAAGTAAAATGCAACTTTTATCAAGAAAAGGTTTTTTGCATTATGCGTTTACTCGTAGGTGCATGTAATTACAAGCTGTAGTGCAGGTACATGTAGTCCACAGTACATGCATGCTCCCAAACCAATAAGAGCTAGGGGTTTGTTGTCCTATGGACTATGGTTAGATCGTTTGGCTTTTCATTACACAGCCCTTTTAATTCAGATTGTTTGGCTTCGGCAATCTGCTACGGCAACCCTTTATCATGGCCCAGTTTGCTTCAGCAAATGGCTTCGGCATTGCCGATTGCCGTAGCCAATTATGAGGGCTGCATTACATAACAATAATATGAATCGTACGTGACACGCAGTGGAACAACCACACATGATGTGCCTCAAATTTGCCTTTTTTCGGCGACATAACGCTAAGAATAATTTATGTAACAAACAGTAACATCATGCAGTGGTCACGACGGAGACAACATGCCAAATTGACAAGACGTGTCGTGGATTGTAAAATCTTGTCTGGATTATCGTCATGACTTCTTCATTAAGCCGACCAACGAAATTGGTCTAAATAAAATTAATGGACTTAAATCACATGTGAATTCTTCGTAAGTTGTGAAGTACTTAGTTACTTTCATTTTTATTGTGATGCTTCATTTCCAATTCCGTGTTTTTTGCAATCTCCACGCGGTTGCTAACCGGAAGTCATGTGACAATTTCTCCAAAATCTATACCCGCGATCATGAAAAATCACTGATGGATATAGAAAAAATTATATGACGTCATTCACCTGCCTTAGGTATAAGCACACTTGGTAATTTTCAAGTTAACCCTTTCATGACGGGAGCTTCCTGAAATTTTCTGAAAACCCTTTGCCAATGCATTCTCTTGTATATGCAAGTAGAGCTCCCATGGGAGCCTTGCATATATAAGAAAATACTTTGGCCTAACAATATTCCCTTGTAATTTAAGCCAGTGCATTCTCATATATATATGTGAGGCTCCCTATGGGAGACTCGCATATATAAGAGAATGTGTTGGCACAATGTCCTTAATGCTGCACCAGCGCAGCTCCTGTCATGAAAGGGTTATTAAATACATGACTAGATTCCAGCACGTACTGTCCAAATCTCATGCAAATTTTTTTTTATTTCCAAAATAATTACTAAACACTCATTACGATCAATTTGATTGCAATTTTAATTATGTAGCCATTGGGTTATGGGGGGAAGGGAAATTTCCAAACAAACTGTACAAACTTGTGCACATTTTCCAGATTATCCAAAAGTAAATGCAAAGTTATGACCCTTGAGCATGACTGCTCATTACTGTATCATAGCTGTTGTGTATTAAAGTATGTGAAGCTGTGTGGATGTGATGTCTCACCATTCTAGTGAAGCGCATGTCAAATAGCAGGTTGGTGTCCAAATTAGATCCAAAGGGGGTGCCTGAGTTCAAGCTTATGCAGCATCAACCCCAGACATAATTAGATTTACTATAATTGCTCTAAATCATTAGCATCCATAGCAGCAGATGATCTTTTTGTTCAATCTGTTTGTTCACACTGAGTTGGAAATCAAATGCAATTTAAATTTATAAAAAAAATATTTTTCAGTTAAACTGCATGGAATGATTTTCAATATCTGAATATTTTACTCCAGATTCTGTTGACTTAACACCCAGATGTTATGGTTATAGACGTACTACATGTTTGCATTTCACCAAAAGGTTAAATTTCTCATATACACATTAATTGAGCCATGAGTATTGAGATTTTCCAACCAGCATGCATTGTGTAAAGTTTATCTCATTCAAGTGCAGGCTTGATGCTAGGCGGGTATTTATAGTTTTAATGTGAAATCTCAAGTATTTCCTTGTGTAGTATGTTATATGAGGTAGAAGACAAAGTATAGCAGTAAGCACATGGCTGGGGCTATGATATATCATTTCCTGTTTTATGTGTTTATATTCCCATTGAATCAGTTTGATGATAAATCTACATTTCACCCCTACATTAACCCATCCCTTTGAGGTGTTCAGCCATTCCTAATAATCTGGTACATGTATGACATGAGGCTATATGCTTAATGATGGGGGTGGTGGGTATCTCTCTCTACCCCCCCCCCCCCCCCCCCATATCCTGAATACCAATTAACAGATGGGTGAAATGTGGACTTTAATGATATAGATTTCACATATTAATTTGTATGACTTTATTTAAGTAATGACCATAACTGAATTCAACATATCAGGAGGTATAAGGCTGAATTTCATTAAAATTTTATATTGGGCTAATAAATAATCAAAATTTATTAAAAAATTGGTGCTATAAAAGCTGATTGCAAGCCTTTTTGTTGAGTCTTGAATAACAGTTAAATAGGCATATGAATCCGGAGCATCAGTTAACCCTTTCATGACTGGAGCTCCCTGATATTTCTGCGAAAACCCAGTGCCAATGCATTCTCTTATATATGCGAATCTGCCATAGGGAGCCTCGTAAATATAAGAGAATACATTGGCCTAACAATATTTACCTTGACCTTGTAAGCCAGTGCATTCTCTTATATATGCGAGGCTCCCTATGGGAGACTCACATATATTAGAGAATGCACTGGCACATGCTCTTTAATGCTGCACCAGCGCAGCTTCCATCATGAAAGGGTTAACAGAGGGTATGAATCCTGCGTACCTCTTTAAAATATTACCAAAATCCTGCATACATAGACAGAACACAACGTGCATCTTAATCGAGAATCTTTTATCAAATGAGTTGCGGATGGCGCAAGGATATATTTCGCGAGAGCGTAGCTCGAGCGAAATATAACTTTGCGCCGTCCACAACGAGTTCGATAAAAGATTCGAGATTATGATGCAAGTTGTGTTCTGTATTTATTCTACACCGTTCAGTCAGATAAGTTCAATCCATGAATGTCATATCCATTGTTACTATAGCCACCTTTATTGTGATTTAAGTCTGACAAATAGCCAGTAATTATGGGGGGATCACCGGAAGCGGATGCTCAACGTAATGTACATGTACGTCATCTTTCTTGGCGACAACGTCAACAAGAATAGTTCCAGTTTGTATTCCACTAGAGGTATACACTACTATGTATTCAATGGCTGGGATTCCGTTGAATACATGTACCTCACGTCAATGGGTGTGGAATAAATAATAGGGGGACACTTTTCATGATGGCGTACTCAAGAATGATCCATTCAGCACCAATTTCACTGGTGTGTTTTAGCTTCATCTTTTTTATTTGCGGCAATGTTATATCCTGCCCAATCTTATGTAATTTATGTTGACCTGCAATGTCATTGATATTCTCACATGTATGAGACTGTGTGATTGATGTGTGATGACTAACACTGTTAGACAGGTAACTAATTACCACACCTGTAGCTAATTCAGACATATCTGGGATTGATTAGTACATATTAGTTATGGACATGCAGTTGTGAAAAGCTAGATTTTGTATAGACATTTCCAGCTTAAATGTACACAACTCGTGTTTCAACTCAGTATATGTATAAATATATCTATATATGTGAGAGAATATAAATGTCAAAATATATTTATACATGTACATGTATTTTAGAACACACAGCTTGTGAATTATAATTTTTCTTTAAAACTTTTGAGACGGTTCCTTTCTGGTGGCATATCTAATATTTTAATTCTTTCCTTTTAATTTCTTCAGACTGGTGTGAGAGATCAAGGCCTGCATGTAAGTCTATTCAAATTCGCACATGAGGGTTTATTTCCAAACCAAAGAAACTCCACTCATGGGTGAAATATTATTCCTATTTTTATCCCAAAACCAGGCCTCAAAATAGGCATTCTGATTAAACATGACTGGAACTGGAACTTCTCGGTACACAGTCTGGCAAAAATATCTCTGTATCACATTAGTCTATCGTGCAGTATGACGTCACAGCTCACAAAAAGATTTACGCAACAAATATCTCCTTTATATCTGCCACTTCAAACTGGTGTTAACTGTTGAAATTATTTGAAATACGTAGTTCTATTCTCCTTGCTAAGTATTATTGATAAATTATGGACTCTTCACGCATGCTTTTAGTGTGTAATTAGTTGTCGTAATCTCTAATATTTTTTTTTAACACTGTTTGAAATTATAAATTGACAGAACTTTTATTGCACTATTTTATCTATGTGGAAAATTGACCGCTTTATAGGAATTCCGACAATACTGATAGATGCTGTGATTGGCTGACACTGAATTAAAGCTTGCTTGTGGTAATTGAAAACCCACCCATTTTCCTCAGACTGTATACCATGAAATTATAGTTCCAGCCTTGTTTTAAAATGACTGCAAAATATGATGCTGGACATTTGCAGAATGAAGTCTCTAGAGAGTCAATTTAGTGACACTATGACACAACCCCACACAGTGGGCTGGCATCATTAACCTCACCCTCAGGGGACCTCATTCTGCAAATGTCCAACACCATATCTTGGAGCCTGCCCAAGACCTAAATAAAATAATAAAAAATAGATTAAAACTACCAAACACCTTTAATATAATTGAATTCCATCCATTTACTGTTGAAATTAGGTTAGATTTGTCAGGAAGACCCAACAAAGCTACCAGTATGTTTGTTATGAGGAGGAATAACTCTATTCTAATTTTGAATTTTCTACTACATCACCAGTATACAGTGGAGTTGTCTTCCTTCATATGCATACATGCCTTCCAAGAATGAGCCATAATTTCAGGTTTAACTTGAGTTCATCTGGATTAATGATGGTGTAATTGATTCCCTAATAATACAGGTAATTTATTCAATAGAGCACTCATTGTCTTCTGATGTACTTTTATTTAATCTTTTGCTGATATGCCTGATAGATACATACGTATGTAGGCTTTCTCCTTCCAATGATATGGTGGGTTCATTCTTCATGCAGGTGTGCTCAGTGCTCCCTGTATAATTCATTTTGAGGCCCCCCCCCCCCCCCCCCCCCCCCCCCCGGTGGCTCAGTTGGTATGGTACATTAGGCCGTCATACGCTTGTTAAACTGGTTTGATTCCTGAGAGGTGTGGATTTATGACTCACGCAGAGTATCTGGGCAAGTTTGTCTCTTGCTTTCTGGTGGTCATCTGATTTTACTTGCAGTGGAATGTTTTCCTGGTGAAATTAACCCTTTCATGATAGGAGTTACGCTCGTGCAGCATTAAAGATCCTGTGCCAGCGCATTCTTTTATATACGAGTCTCCCATAGGGTGCCTGGCATATATTAAAGAGAATGCACTGGCTTACAAGGTGAAGGTAAATATTGTTAGGCCAAAGTATTCTCTTATATATATGGGAGCCTCACATATATCAGAGAATACATTTGGCACAGTGTTTTCGCAAAATTTCAGGAAGCTCCAGTCATGGAAGGGTTAACCCTCTGCATGGTCTTTCTTCTACCCATAAAACTGATGTCGTGATATGGCTAATGGCCGCTGAACAATGATCAACTCCAATTATCCAAAACTTATAATTAGTTTGGAGTAGTTGACTGGCTGACTTTCACAACCTACAGTAATGCCCTAAGTAATCAACCCCTTAACCACAGCAGAATTATGGGTAACTTTTCAGGATTTAGTCGGAAATATGGCTTGTTACCATTCATCGGAAAGCCATATTTCCGACTAAATCCTGAAAAGTTACCCATAATTCTGCTGTGGTTAAGGGGTCAATTACTTAGGGCATTACTGTACATGTAGCTCTAACAGCTGTTGCCAGAACTCTGCCCTCAATAATCAGTCAATTAGATTTCAGCGATGGTGCACATGGTACCCAGCCTTGAATTTAGCTAGATTTGCCTTCATTAGAAATAATTAGATTGACACCTGTGTCATTTGCTGTAATAGTAAATTTTTAGTCTGACACACAAATTATGCATAGCAATAACATCGAAAGTCCTTAAAGTGATGTGAAACACTCCATTAGAGTGATCCAATAGAAATGGAGAATAATCTTGCTCAAAGTTGTTCTTTTTACGAACATTAATCCAAATTGCCAACACACACCACAATTCTAGGGTTTAATATATTCCCGGATTTTGCGGAACCGGGAACGGGACTGAAAACGTCATCAGAACTGGGAACCGGGAATTTTCCCGGGTAATTTAGAGACCAACACGAATGACTGACAACTGAATATTTTGTGGTTTAAAGACACAGAAACACAAGTAGGGCACATATCATATTCTTTATATTCTTATGTCAGACTTATTTTCAGGTACATACATCAAAATATACAAATAAAAGCATACCATCTTCCAAAGTTCCTAACTTCCAAAGTTCGACCGCGTAATTTCGCGGCGTAAACACTCAACTAAAACATGTAACAAAGGTCCAATGTTTTATTCTCCAACTTCCTGTTACATAATAGATAACTAAATTGATGAATACGCGATATTAATCACATTGAGTCAGTTAACTGTTTTCGCTGCCGAAGTACTTCCTTAGAAAAAGGAGATCGCACAACAATCGATCACTAAGACCGTTGTATATACATGCTAGCTGTATATAATTTTGTAACGTCAGCAAGTATTTCATAATACGACACTGATATTTTGAAGCGATGAGACCCCTTTAATATATTGCACAGTTTGTCTGTGGGCTCATAGTATTAATATCGTAATCGGAAAATAGTTGTGTGTTTCTTTCGGTTGCCGGTGTTCCAAAATAAGGGCAATTACTATCGGAATTATGCATAATGGCGGTGGTTTACCTTTTATTGAGACAAATATAACATAATATCAATAGTCTATATAAGGTTTGCATTGGAGTGGCCTAACATAACAAATGCGCGTGTATCGGGTGGGGTTAGCACAACATTTGCAAGCAGGCATCCCGTTTGTTTTCATCCGGCATTTTCTGGGACCCACCACCCAAATCCTGCACAACAAAAGAATTGTGTTCCGAATTGTTTACACCCACAACCCACATTTCACTAATTTTGGTCTACAGTTCTGATGCCGCAACGTTTCAGTCTTCACTTCTGGTCCAGTGGCCGTTTTACTATGGAAATATGGACCGATCGCAAATGCTTTGACAGCCCCCCCCCCCCCCCCCCCCCCCCCGTGGAGCCTCCGGTAACACCCAGGAGCTTCATGCACTTTTTGCACTGTGCTTTGTCTGGATGCACTTTCTCAAAGTACTCCCATACCGGCGATATATTTTGCTTTTGCCTACTCGCCATTCGGAAAAATCAAATTCGGTGGTAAACTTGGTCTGTTATATAATCACAGCCGATTTGCAGGTGAGCACACAATAAATGATTCTGAATTTCTGAGAAATCTGACGTCATGCACTTCACAGCCTTTGGCACGTGAATTGCGTCATTCTTATTTGTAGACAATCAAATCGCTCAATGTGCCTCACGTTAGTCACGTATACACATTGTGGTATTACACAACCATGCAGCAATGCCAATCATGACTCTTTAAATTGTTGACCCTGCTTCCGTGAGGGCAGATATTAATATTCACGTTTTGTTCTATGAAAATAAATCATATATTGGCTCTAATATCGAACGTATTACGCTAATTATATAGGGGCTTTGATTACCGGTTCTGCTCATTGAATTTCCCGGGAATCGGGGCCGGAACCGGGAACCCGGGAATTCCCGGTCCTGGGATTAAACCCTACACAATTCTGATATATTAATTAAATGCTCTGGATGGCAAAATCATTTGTGTTTGTTTGTCGCCGATTGTTGCGTCCCGAATCCAGATGTAAATATTTACAATTGAGCATAGTTTTGAAAATGTTTTCTATTGAGTGGTATGGTCAATTTCTTTGAAATTTTCAGCGATGTTAGTAGAATGCTACATTATCCAGGTTGGCATAATGCCTGAATACTAACTTGTCAGTTTCACAAAACTCGAACAAGTTCAAAATATGTCTTTAACCTATTGACTGCTGATACCCCTTTCATGTATCCTTCCAGGATGCCAACTTGAGATTAAGTATTGATTAGGCAGAGTATGCCGTTTTACCAGTCTCAGGCCCCCCAACACTGGCTTGGATCACATAAAAATATGCCAAAAACTCACTACGAGATAACTCGTAGTCGGCACTGAGCAACGTCATCTAATGGTATCTTTTACTGGTTGCCGACTATGAGTTATCTCATACCCACTTGTCGCTTCATTCGAGAGATGCAGTGGCACCTGCACCAGTCCTTCCCATGCGACGGGAGCAATTGCGATATTTCCGACTAAATCCTGAAAAGTTACCCATAATTCTGCTGTGGTTAAGGTGTCGATTATTTAGGGCATTACTGTATGAGTTAAGTCGTAGTGGCAGCCCTGTAAGATAGTGTACATACAGTAGTACGGGATAACTCATAGTGAGACAACTTGTAGTGAGCAGTAAACATGTTAAAGAGGCATAACAACATTTGTTAGAGATTTGTTTTCTGAAATGAGAAATTATAAATGAGTGACAGAAAATATTCGGACTCTTACAATGCCTGGGATGACACAGAAAAGGTGCATACTAGACTACTAGTGCTTTGTTTCCACTGTGGTCCTGTGAGTGAAAACTGCAAAGTGGCCCAGGTCCAGGTAATGGCATCCTTTTCAGTGATTTAAAGTTTTAAACCCTTCTCATAACAATAAAGGAACATTGCTTGGCTCCAATAATGCATGGGTTACAACCAAATTAGCTGTAATCTGGGGGTATATCTGACTGATGGCTTAAATAGTTTCTAATGCATTTATGTAAATATGCCTGGCTTTATTTTCTCCACAAGCCTGTTTTTTTCAACTTCATTGTTATCCACAATAAAACATAGGTATTTTACCTGATGGCCTGTTAATACCATATATGTATTAATAAATGTGACTTAGTTTGTCTTGAAGTGTGATGTGAACAGGAGTCTTTAAAAAAATAAGCCAAATAGTGAAAAATGTGAAATGTGGATCTGCCCTAAGTCAGTATTACATGGACTGCATGGCTCCAATCATCTATCGGTTATACAACCCAATTAGCTGTAATTATATCCATATTTAGCACACAAGCCTGTTTTTTCAACTTCAATGAAATCCACAATAAAACCTATGTATTTTATCTGATCACCTGTAATTACCATATTAATAAATGTGACATAGTCTGTCTTGAAGTATGCTGTGGACACGATTCTTCAATAAAAAAAGCCCAAGTTTTTTGGTACATGGATCTAAACTCAGTTAATTTCCTAACCATTTGAAGACTGGTGATATATTGATATGAGTCGTGAAACTAAAAAAGAATGTTGCATGTATGCGCATTCATGTCATGATATAAATGCGCATTCATGTCATGATATAAAAAAGAGTTACATACATGTTACCATATTATGATTTTAATAATATTGGCCATCATCTTCCTGAGTACGCCCAATGACATAAAAAGCTGATAGCTCATATCCAACCTATATAACATGCCTGGAAATCTCTGATAATTAAGACACAGCAGCAATTTTGTGTCTACTCTGTCTCAATCTGTCATGTCCTATGCATATGTATGTCAGGGTTAATGGATGAGCTACTGGACATTCGTAAACTAGATTTAGTCCAGTAATGAGTCCATTAAAGACATATTATGGACTTGTTTCGGGCTGGTGATATTTAGAAGTTAGCACCCAGGCACTATGCCAAGCTGGGGAATGTAACATTCTATTAACATCGCGGAACATTTAAAAGAAATCGACCACACCACTCCATAGAAAACATCATCTGAACTAACTACTTTGAGCAAGAATATTCTCAATTTCTAGTTGGTCACCCTTCCAGAGTGTTTCACATCACTTTAACCAACTTTAAAGCACAGTTTTATAATATACAAGGAGAAATTACATTGATACAGATGAAAAATTCTGATAAATTAAATATTGATTTATGAGATGTTTACAAATGTTTTTTTGGGGGAAAATAGTCCTTGGCAGGCAGCAAAACCAATCCCCTTGACACAGCTCGTGTGAGTGGAAATTGCAGATGGATTTTGTCGCTGTAACAATTGTCCAGTCATATACAGCTATCCAGTACAGATTTGTTCGTAATTAAATTTTGATATTCGCAAACATATAATAAAATAATTGTTTCGCTGTAAATCGCGCAGAAGAACAGTAACTCTATTATGATGACATGTTATGTTTGAATGTGATAGATACAACTGGTATGCATATTAACATGCTGCCTTTTCTGACAAGAAATTGTATTATGTGGGGTATATAAGCACTATGCAGATATTTGTTATTATGTGTGGGTGTTAGAAGTAACCTTTTTTTTAAATAGATGTCCCTGTGGGAGTTCGTCATGTACACATTTGGAGACATGAGCATTCTAGATTACAAAGCATAGTATAAAATGCCCATTTGGAGAAATATAAAGTCGAGGTAGAACCAAGGAGCTGAGTTTTAAGTACTGTTCTTGTGTTGGAAGAAAACTAAAAAACAGTGGTAATATTGAATAACTATCACAGATATATCAGGTATTGTATTATATAAGTGAATAAATGACCTAATAACATTTAACTTTTTCACATGGATCTCCGCTCAGTCAATGTGACTTTCCTTCCCATCATTTTGAAGAGTAACAGTGATTGTGTAAGTTTGAATCCCTTCTCATAACAATAAAGGTACATAGACTGGCTCCAATCATGCATGGGTTACAACCCAATTAGCTGTAATCTCAGAGTATATCTGACTGATGGCTTAAATAGTTTCTTTGTTGTGTGTTTTTGTCTGATGTTAAGTGGCTGGAGTTAATTCATCTTCTCCCAAACTGATGCATATGCAGCCCACTCTCTCTGTTATGAGAAAGGACAAACTAAAATATATCTGTGTTTCCTGATGGTTCTGGTTAAAGTTCTAGGGTGGGGGGAACCTTGGTTGCTCAGTCAGTTAGGGGTACAACTCAAAGCCATCTCGCCCTCCAGTACTGGTGATGAGGGTTGAAATCCACTTGTTTCCATGGTGGACTTTGCAACTCAAAATTGTTATCTGGTGGAGTTGCCAGTTACTCGTAATGTTGTGATATGGCCTTAGAAACGACATTAAACCAACCCCAATAAATGAATCAATCAATCAATCACCTTTCTTGGGTCTCATTTAAATTTCCAACTAGCATACATGTATACCTGAGGAAGTACTGCACATTTAATTACATTACCAAATAAGTTACTATACATTACTTTCGACTAATTGGTCCATTCATTTGTAAATTTTTGGAGATAAAAGAATAAAAATAATGGCTTCTAACACTTTCCAGACAGCAAATGAGGTTGGATTAGTCTCCTGCGAACGTTTGAGATTCAATTTGATGTGAAATCACGCAAAAGGTTTGATTCAATTCAAAATTATCGCGATGATTCGATAAATTTTCGAACCTGCACTGAGAGGCTTGTGAGACTGTCTTAATATATAAACGAAAAAGACCTTAAATAATTGATCTCGTTTAACGGAAGGGAGGTAACCGCATATGTATAAATCATTTAGGGTAAACACCATTCTGGACTCCTCGACTCTTGACTCTTGACCTCTAGGTAAGGGCCTCCAGTGCACTGAGTGGATTTATATTTTCCACTGTTGTGTCACCAGCCGATTGTGGTCCTTCGGTGTAAGATGTAGTCCATTCAGGAGAATCATGTATAATCAGCCAAAATATTACAGTGTAAGGCCATGATGAATTGATAGATTACTCGCCATGTACGTTTCTGTAGTTGCCGACGAGGAAAACAAATTGTTAATTTTGCTGAACTTTTGATTAGGGTTGTTTGATTCGTTGTGAAATCTTTCCCCCGATTTGATTCGAGGGTCGATTCGACAAATAAATTGTGATTCGCAGGAGCCTAGGTTGGATTCACGGAGAGAGCAAAATAAAATATCATTTATGTCACCACTCCTTGAATAAGTTCCTTCAACTTTGCCAGGCATTTGACATTATGGACCCCTTACTCAGTTTGTAAGGTGCATAGAGCATTATGTCTACTTTATATGTCCACTATACTGAAGCTGTTTCAAGTTCTGGTATGCAAGCATTTGCGATCCACTGACACAAGAGAAGGTATTCTGATTCCTTTATTTGTGCAAGTTTGTCAGTTGTGTTGCTTCTGGTTTCGGTGGTTTCTATGGGCATTGAGCAAGCCAGGATATAGTGTGTCTGACATTTGCAGAATGGGCTAGCATCACCAAATTCACCCTCTGAGGACCTCATTCTGCTTAATAGGCCTCATCTTCTGGGAAGTATCTATAGTCTCAAATTAACATTGTGTTTATATAGTTACGTTTTCCTTTCTGTTCAGTTTCTATATCCCCTAATGTGCAGAAGATAATTTAATGCCTAATCAATGGGACTAATTGGTGAACATCATCAACTTCAACTGGGAACTTCAATCTGATCTTAGTTCTCCCAAAGCAGTTGAGGTCTAAGCAGAATGAGGTTCCCATAGGGTAAATTTAGTGATATACTAGCCCATTGTGTGTGATAACATCACTAAATTCATAAATTCATCCTCGGGGGAACTCATTCTGCAAATGTCAGACATACATGTACTATATTTAGGATTGGAATTGAGTGATTTACTTTCACAGATATAACTGGCAATCTTGTGATTATGTGATATGTCCTAGTAACTGTTCAAAACAACCATATATTATTATGTTAGATATCAACTCCAACAATTAAACAAATCCACACCATCCTTAATTAATTGTCATGTTTGAGCTCATTGCCAGGAAACACTGGTTTTTTTGTCTGGCCTAATGAGAAATCTCAAACAACTGCACATTCTCTCCTGGTAGATCAGTATGGATTTTAATTAACTACAGGTATCACTCTCCATGGAATTCCCATCTGAATTCCAGCCCAAGCATTTAGACACCTTCTGTAAAATGTATACAAAGAAGATGAGTTGTGCATTTATAACAATTTCCTCCTGACAATTAAGCCTCCGAGCAGGCAAAAGGGGCAAACCTCCCTTCTCTTTAACCTTCGAGATCAGCATAGAAATTAAATCTCATGCTAATTTTTCCACACATTTTTATCATGGCATTCCTATGGTTGGTCTACATTTCCAAAAGTCCCAGTCAAGTTCAATTTTGAGCCTTGTCGGATAATTTCTTCACGAGTTGTATCCCTTTTCCATGTCAAATTCAAGTTGATGTCTTCTAATTTTATGACAGTCTGGAGAGAAACTAATAATAATCTGGACGAAACCTCAAAAATGTCCGGAAACCTTTGTCAACATAAAATACAATAATATCACTTTGTTTGGCAATTTATAATCTTATTTTATATGTCATGTGACAGTTTGGTTTGTGATAATTATTTAAGTTTGGGGACAAACTAATATTTATATAAAATGAAATTTTAAAATAAATAAAAAAATTTATGTTATCGGAACCCTTAATATCAATTTTGATGATTGAGCAGGACTAATAATAGAGTAATTATTAAAAGAAAATAATAAAAAAAAACCTCTGAATATATATCTTCATCAATCAATCAATCATGTTTATTTGTACGTTACTCTCAGGAGCCTAATAATAGTGTCAGCACGATTATTTATTTTGGAGAATATTCCCAACGATCGCTATTATTTGCCATTGAGACATAGAGTGAAATTGTTATCACTATTATTAATTTCAGCCTAAATCCCCACACATCACTATTATTAGGCCATCATGATTATTATGCACCTGAGACTACACCATTTGTGCATTAACGCAGAATAACAAGACAAAATGGACTGATTACATGAAACAAGTTAAGAAGTAATAACAATGGTACATGTGTATATAGGGGTATACGATAATATATGAGAGTATATACAGCCTATGCCCACAATAAGTGTGATAATATAATGTATATGATTGGAATATATAAGTGGTGATAATATATATATATATGATTGGCATAATTATATCAAATTCCTATCGTGCCACTACATATACTTGACCTGCTCCATGGACCTATTAGTATGTACATTTGTCAGCCGATGTAGATGGTACGTATATCACTTTAATTTGCAGATTAGAAGGGTTAAAGTGAAGTGTTCTATTTTGACTGAGGTCAACCAGTAAAGCTACTGTCAGTGACCAGCTGTTCTGTGTGCTGAATCAAATATCTATTGTCCATTAAATACAGCCTAATATTGATCCAAATTGATTCAAATTTGGCCCAATTTTATCACCACATGAAACAACATTGGCTTCATTGGAGTGATTCAAGATAAACAACTCCATAGTTCCATCCATTCCTCTTCCCCCAGTGCAGACTCTGCCTGGCCATGTGGTAGTGCTTAAAGATAGAATTTCAGGCTGTACAGTTTAAAGCATACAGTCATAACAGAGACCTCAGAACAGCTCATGGTGTGTTGTGTGTGCTTAGAGTGTAGTGAAATTACTTTTACTCCACAAACACAGAGCAGTGGACCTGATCTGGGCAAGGTGACGTCTATTGTTGTCATTTCGTTTCACTTGATAAAGCAACAATAAAGGATGTCATCTACGCAAAGGCAAGCTCCTCCCTTGCCGGAAAAACCACCATCTGTGGCGGAGAGAGCTAGACTTTTGAAGTCTAGTTTTCGTAAAGAGGAAGGTGAGAAACCTAAAGTGATAGTACAGGAGAATAATAACAAGGATAGTTGTGTTATTTCTACGAATGGGGAGCAGTTTGTGACCACTGGATCTACTGTTTCTAATACTCCTTCTTCATCTGTGACCACAATGAGCTCTACTCCACTTCCTCGGATTACTACAGCGCTCACTGACAAATCTTATGCATTAAACTCTAATCAACATGACGCAAACAAGACAATCGTAAGTAAATTGTAGTATATCTTCTAGGTTAAATATACACATATATGGTTTCTGAATGATGTGAATGAATTGTTTTCACAGCTGTCACCTAGATTTTGTTTTTAAAATGGAATCCTAATTTTTTCCTGTGATTTAATTCTTTCAATATTTTTCAAATAAGACTTTGAATAACAGGGGTGTTAAGACTTGATGAGTACATTAGTTTTTCTAAAGTCAGTTATATATACTATCTTGATATTTTTATAGTGAATTAATTATTATGTAATTATTAAGACTGGAACAGGTTCCTATACCCACGGAAACCTGAAAAGTTCACCCCACAATATATGTCTTTAGGCAGTGGGAATTTCAAAGTGCCTACAACTCCTTCATCATAACCAACATTTCAAACCGAGTGTATGAATACTATATGAAGTTAACCTTGGACATTGAAGTGGGTTGAATGTGTAATCTGAGGTTAAATACATTAGTTGGTAAGGCCCCAGGGGTCAATTGTTTATATGACCAGCTCGGTCAACCGATACCAGCTGGCTCCAGCCATCCTGGTCGCCTGGCTGAAATCACTACGTGATTATATGACTAAAGGACAGTAAAGGTAGCCTTAGCCTGAAGTGACAGTACAGGAGGATAATAAGAAGGATAGTGGTGTTATTTCTATGATTTGGGAGCAGTCTGTGACCACTGGATCTACTGTTTCTAACACTTCTTCTTCTTCATCTGGGGCCACAATGAGTTCTAATCCTCTTCCTCGGATTAGGACAGCGCTAACTGACAAATCATACGCTTTAAACTTTAATCAATATGACTCAAACAAATCACATGTAAGTAAATTAGAATACATCTACTGTATATGCATGTATGATATGTGACTGAAGTGTTTTCACAGCTGTGTTCACAGTTGTCACCTACATGTGTAGACTTTAGTGATGCGGACCGGACCGCGTTGGACCGGTCCGGTCCGCAGTCCAAGGGTGGACCGCGGTCCAGTCTGGACCGGGTGTCACTGGACGGACCGGACCGCTTTTTGCCGCCGGTCCGGTACTCTCCGGTCCACTATTTTACTTCAGTTATAATACAGGTAAACTATTGCGAATATTATTGCGTATTTGCCATCATATCAATTTTAGCAACGATGTATTGATGCATTCAAGTGGTTAATATCTATTAAACGTTTGATGCCACGAAAACAATGTATAGATGTACTTTGTACATGTCACTTTCCTTATAATGTATTAGTGTAACACTGGCCAACACTATGTAGCACCCTATCAATGCGACAAACATGCAACTGAATGAGTATGGAACTATTTGTCATAAACAGTGTAACATGGCATCAACTAAACAATTTGGATGGATATCGAATCGAGTATTCTATTGTTTTTCACAGTTATAATTATTGAAGAAACATGCAAACCACATTACATAGTACATACACAAGGCAGTCATATTAATCCAATAGTAGTTGTACTAACTGTAATTGTCAGGACTATACAATCAGCCATCACAATCTCCAAGACTCCAATATATTAATGTAGTAGTCATATTAGTACACATTTGTATAATTGTCATCAGTATACTAGTAGTTATTTCGTTTAAATTTCAATTTAATGAAAATAAGTATGATACGAATCATGCATACAATCAGTCGAGTGCCATGTTAGATTGGTTATAACACATTCTGGCCCTAGTTATATCTGTCCAATACATTTAATTAGTGCATGTTCGCATTACTAGAAATACTATTATCGTGCATCGTTCCGAGTATATCCCACCAGAGACAGACAATGATGCATACAATCAGCAAACAATGTACAGTAATGCCCTAAGTATTAAATCGACTCTTTAACTACAGCAGAATTATGGGTAACTTTTCAGGATTTAGTCGGAAATATGGCTTGTTGGATCAATCGCAACACGCCATATTTCCGACTAAATCCTGAAAAGTTACCCATAATTCTGCTGTAGTTAAAGAGTCGATTACTTAGGACATTACTGTAAGTTTTAACATATATATGGACTCATTGCAATGCATTGAACTCAGTAACCTTATAGTTTGTACTATATAGAGTAAAAACTTTGAGAAAACAGAATTCATTAACATATACATGTAGCCTATTATAGGTGGACCGGACAGTTTTGGACCGGTCCAGGCATGTTCACCGGACCGGAATGGACCGGACTGGACTGGACCACCTTGGCAGTGGACCGCCGGTCCGGTCCACATCACTAGTAGACTTGGTTGAAATATTTGAATATTTGTTTGCTATCTTTAATCTTCTTTGAAATAAGATATGTGTGCTACTTCGGGATCACTTAAATTCTGAATAACTGGAGTGTTAATAACCTGATGACTACAATTCTGAGGTCCGCTATACTGGGTATCTAATTTCTTGATATTTTGATTGTGAATTATGAAACTAAAACTGGAACAGGTGCCTGTAACTAGTACACTATAACCTACATTATAACCCGAGGTGATGTGCTTGAATACTATTTGAAGTTACATGTTGCTTTTGAAATTTTACAAAGCATGGGGCTTGAAGTAGGTCCAAGCCCCATTTCCCTTGACAATTGTGTACAAATAACTGAAAGATGTACATCCTTACCCATACATCTGATATCTGGGTCTATCCCTGAACGAGTTGAATATGATGTCTCCATTTAAATACTATGCTAGGTGTTGTTTTTACAAGACTAGCCACCCCAGTGAATTTAACTGCTCCAGCTTGGTCAACTGAGCCAGTCTGATCACTCAAGCTGAAGCACTAGCGTATTCTAGTATGTTGAAAGCTAGTCTGAGCTACATGTATATGCTGGCTATATGCTGTTGGACATTTGCAGAATGAGGTCCCAGAGGGTGAATTTAGTGATGCTTCACCGCACAGTAGGCTAGCATCACTAAATTCACTCTCTGGGGACCTCATCTTCTCTGGAAAGTATCTGTATTTAATATCAAACTAACAAGTTTTTCAGTTTCTCTTCTTTTTTTACATGTAATTTAGTTTCTCTATATCCCCAAATTGGCAGACGACACAATGCCCCTTGCTTACGCTTGTACAAATACATTATGTACATTCAGAAAGGTGCCCTTCTGGATGTAGCATAAGCTCCCCCTCCAACACTCCATCCATTCCTCGTCCCCCTCCTCCATCTGGCGACTGGCTACCAGAACGATCTCAGTTAGCTAGACTTGCCGAGGCTGGCTCACACATGTATGATGTACCACAGTCGTGTGAATGAGTCATTCTTGTGGTCTGATCTGAATTGGTGTGACTTGCGTAACTGTTATTGTTTCCTGAATGAGACATTCCTGATTAAAGTTCTCTACTCTTGAGGTATGACTAAAACAGAACGTACACTGTATATCCTAGTTCTCAACCCTTCTATGCTATATTCAGGCAGCAGTGCATATAAGGATGTGAAATCATGACTATTGACTGTTAAATTCTATTGTGAGCCATGCAAGCCCTGTCCCTAATAAAAGAATATTGCGTGCTTATCTCAATGCCTCAAAGTGAAAGTCCAGGACAGACATTATATCCGCCCAGCTTTGAGAATATAACATTTAACTGCAACAAAATCATACATTAGGGAGCAAGCTTAAACAATGTGTTGACAGTTGTGCCCTACATAATAGTACTGTACTTGTACAGTAATGCCCTAAATAATCAACTCCTTTATAACCACAGCAGAATTATTGGTAACTTTTCAGGATTTAGTCGGAAATATGGCTTGTTGCCATTCATCAGAAAGCTCTCATAATCAAGCCTGCAAATAGTGTGTCTGTCATTTGCAGAATGAAGTCCCCAGAGGGTGAATTTAGTGAGCTATCCTGCATGGCGTGCTAACTAGCATCACCAAATTCACCCTCTTGGAACTTCATTCTGCTTAGACCTCAACTGATGAGACATAGGATCAGATTGAATTTCCTCAGTTGAAGTTTAAATGATGTTCACCCATTCGTCTCCCTATCATGCATTTTATCTTCTGCAAATTAGGGGATATAGAAACTTCCCAGAAGGGAAAAAAGTAACTGAAAACAATGTTAATTTGAGACTATAGATACTTCCCAGAAGATGAAGTCCCCAGAGGGTGAATTTGGTGATGCTAGCCCACTGTGCGGAATGGCCTCACTATATTCACCATCTGGGGACCTCATTCTACAAATTTTCAAACACACTTACTGAAGAAACTCAAGAAAGCCTCTATATAATAATTAATAACTTTGTAGCCACACATCCTGTTTGATATATATGGACCACTTCTGTTTCACAGTCTGATGGCTGAACATAGCAAGCGTCTCATAGGCTGTGCTTCATGCTTTATGATGTTTTTAATTTGAATTCATACTTTATTAATTGCCATAAATTCACTAGATAATTCCCCCTACTGTGGTGAAGCAAGTCTGCCCATTCATCACTATTAGAGTATGTTAGTTGGATTTTCATTACCTGTTAAAGGAACATGGATCATGTCTGGATTGAAGCTTGAATATAATGTCCTGGTAGCCGAGGTGGTTAGGTCACGGTTGCAATCACCACAGTCTGGGCTAGACGAGGCAGGCTCAATTGCAACCCCTATATCAAACTGATAATGTAGATATTCGGCTAAAAAAGACCACCTTTGTGAATTATATAAAACTGTCCTTCTATAGAGATCATTTCTGTCCATTTTTTTGCCCAAAATATTAATGTACACTTCTTTCGATTCCATCTCAAAGATTAAGCAGCTCATGGTACATATAAAAAAATACACGTAGTAGCAAAAGTGAGCTAGCTAGAATATGATCCCATCTGCGAATCACTAAATTTGTGTCGATTGTCTCAATTCTGAATCGGTTTGGTACCCAAATAGTCAACCAAACTCAAATCTCTTATTTCGTATGTGGCTTTTAGAACCTGTATCAAGTGTTTTTGATACTGTTAAATATTTTAAGATTTTCATATTTTAGGCATATTTTGCTTCCAAATGTTTGCAGCAGAATTGGGGAATTTAAAGGCCTAGCAAGGAGGGTATTGTTTGACACTCATGGATTTTCTGGAATGCCGTCCTTATGTACTCTAATATTTGAACTTTTGAAGGCACCTACATGTGTGGGGCAGGTTAACGCCTTAATGATCTCCTTCATATAGAAGTATCTTCCTGTTCACTGGTTTATGTATATGTTCTCATTCAAATTACAAATGCCTTTATCACTGCAGATCACTTGTGTAAACACTTTACCAGTACAGTAGCAATATTTCCTGGTATGTTATGTGTATGAGTAGAAATATTTCCTTATCTGCTTTATGCAATCAATATGTAAACATACCTTGCTGTGTACTACTGTACTCGGGTCGGGGTGTCAGATTGATTGACAAATGCATATATTCAATAGTTCCACATGATATACTCTGATGTGTAGACTGTAGATCCATGCCCCAAAGGTTGTTCTCCCCAGTAACAGCTAACATGTACTAGTACCTACAGTAATACTTGTATATGTCAGCAATTTGAAGTGCAGTAACCCCATTTATGTAATATGTGCCAACTACGTACCAGTAGATACGGGTGTGGGTATACTTCTCTCTGAAAGGTTAGTAAATATACATATACATGTACTTTGCCCAGTTTGTGCAATAGTTAAAATAAAGTACATGTTCATACCCCCTATTAACAATATTTACTCATCAACATTGACAGACTGAAGAAGAAAACGAGAGTTGGGTGCATTAAAATTTGCATCTGATAGCAGAAACCATTGATGGAGACTATAGCACATATTCACTAACTCCCTGTACAGCTGTGTACAGCAGAATATTGACTAAACTGAAATTGAAATTCTTCACCATAGTTGTGTTTCGATATCATCTCTGCCAAATTACATATTCATGATACAAAGCTTCAAACATGCCATGTCTGTAAATAACTACTTTAGTACTCTTGTTGAATTTTTTTTTTATATTTCAATACCGTAATAATTAGTAATATTAATCTTTTTTCAATTGACAACTTTTAACTTCAAACATCACTCACTGAATGCTACCAACTGTCATTTCATCATCAGAATATCATCCTAATAAATATCTTAATAATATAATCTGCATATTATGAGAATATTTGGTGATCACATGAATCATTTGACTATTGGTATAAACTGATAATAACCGAAGTTTGAAGTTAGACGTTCTAAAGCTAAACTAGGCTGATTTGAAACTACATGTATCTTTTTTTTCTTTTGATTCCAAATTTCGCCCTAAACTCAGCATTTTTTGGTTGATCTGTATTGATTTAACTTGATGGTATTAAGCTTTCTTAACCTTACATGTATACATACTAGTATGTACATCTATTCTTATGTCAACATAGAAGTCATTCCATATTGAAAACATGTGGTTTCTGATTCAGACATATATACTCTTCATGATGATGACATCACAACTGGTTGAGTCAGACACAATAATGATACCATCCAAACACACCTGTATGACATTTGTCTATTCAATAATTCATAACATTACTGGTATCTGGTACAGAGGGTTAAAAAAAATTACTTTCTAGATCTTCTCAAAACCCAATAAATTATCGTTATTATATCCCCAATTGATAGGCAGTTCGGTGTTTGGGACACCATCTCCAAGTCATCGCTCCCCACGCTCTCAAATTACAGCATATTTCTCCGTCCAAATATTGATCTCTTTGTGCGCCTGACTGGCAGTGAGTCAGTCACTTACCAATCAATGTGAAGGCCATTTGTTGGGCAAATCTCATTGAAGGCATTTCGGCTCTTACAGCAATGGATTTACTAAACTGTTGTTCTTGTGCATATAATCTCCACCATCAATACATCCTAGGTCTTTGATTACCTCATATCGTGAATGACAATTCTGAAGCGATCATCTCCGAAGCCTGTCATTTGTTGATATAATTACTAAATTAGGATCTGGCCCGATTGGACAGAAATGGTAATGTACATTCTATTCCTATTTTATCGTGATTATCTTAATTCATGGAACTCGACCAGTGAAATTATCTGTCAGCGTCTGCACCGAAATGCACTGATTGCATGTGGATCTGCGTCTACTGTGTTAATTTATTCTGTACTTTTGCTGTTATCTGCCCGACATCTTTTGTTCATTTCAATTGCTCTGTGTGAGCATATATTTGGGCAATCATTCGAATATTAGGGCTGTCTTTAACAGGACATCTGCTCTATTTTTGGGACTCCCACTGTGTGTTTACTATAAGCCTATTTGCATCCCTTTTATATGTAACCACAGTATCAGACAGTATCATAAAATAATTGAAGCACATGATGTGGATGATGTGACATCACTTTGTGGTTTAATTTAATTCCTGTGTCCTATTTTGTCTGAGTTATCTGGATGCAGAATCAGCCATTTATCATATTCAAATTAATTTATTGGGCAGGTGTCTCCCACATGCATTTGTGTCACATGTCAGCTATATATTTATATGCAATTTATGCACCAGTAATGACACAAACATTGATGTGATTTTAACACATTGATAACTAGGTATTTGCAGGTGGATATAGATAGTCATTTGAATCCTATAGGTAATTATTGTATTACCATTCATTCATTAAAAAGGACAGGGACTATCCTAGTGGTTTGGTTATTATAGAAAAGTGGACTTTAATAAGGAACACTGGCTGATTAGTTAAATTTACACCCTAACATCGCCCTTCTGTGATCCCATTGAGCCCATTTATAAAACCATTATAGTGAGTTAACACCATTATAATAAGTAAATGTACAGTAGTGGTCTAAATTATCGACTCCTTAACCACAGAAGAATTATGAGTAATTTTTCAGGATTTAGTCGGAAATATGGCTTGTTGCCATTCATCGGAAAGCTCTCGGGGAGAGCTTTCCGATGAATGGCAACAAGCCATATTTCCGACTAACTCCTGAAAAGTTACCCATAATTCTGCTGTGGTTAAAGAGTCGATTACTTAGAGCTTTACTGTATATATATTTTGACATTTATATTCTCTCACATATATAGATATATTATACATATACTGAGTTGAAACACGAGTTGTGTACATTTAAGCTGGAAATGTCTATACAAAATCTAGCTTTTCACAACTGTCCATAACATACATGTACTAATCAATCCCAGATATGTCTGAATTAACCACTCACTGAGAGCTTTCCGATGAATGGTAACAAGCCATATTTCTGACTAAATCCTGAAAAGTTACCCATAATTCTTCTGTTGTTAAAGAGTTGATTATTTAGGGGCATTACTGTACTTTAAATATGCGTATGCTGTTGTGACATATGCATATTTGAGAGAGATGTCACTTCTTCCTGGGGAAAAATAAGGAGAATTAGTACACGTGGCACATTTCAGGGAGAAGATGTCTAGTTACCCTCTTGGTCGGTCCCTGAGGAAGGATGTTCATATTGTTGAACTTATTATCTGAACATCTGTTCATATGAACGAATGGGAGTCCATAGTCAGGTGTCTCTATCTGTCGTCATGCTTATATTGTCTGAAAATCCCATTGAATGAAGAACAGACAAGTCCTACATATATCTTTAGAACATAATGATAGAATACATTAACACTTTCATGACAGGAGCTGCCCTGGAGCAGCTTTAAACATCCTGTCCCAGTGCATTCTCTTATATATGCAAGTCTCCCACAGAAGCATCGCATAATGACGCATATATAATAACAGAATGCAATGGCTTACAAGGTCAAGGTAAAAAATGTGCTAGGTGTATCGGTTTGAAAATGGACTCCTGAGTGATAACTTATTGTGGTGGGTGCTCCCGCCTAGTGTCGCTCCGCACATCACTGTATATTATAAATGTAGGTTAGGGGGCGATTATACATTATGAGCATCATTGATTCTGATTCACATTTATTGTTGTTTCCCCCTAAATTTCATTCATCAAGTTTTGACAGTTATATACCCACATCTGATTCACTACTGCATGGCTATCTATATAATAAATTATGTGGAAGTACATTTGTATCTAGTCACCCCATCTACATACTAGCCTACAATATAGGTCATAGCTCCAATAAATATTTCATAGTACAGGTATACGTAGCACTCATTATAAAATTAAATTTGTCATCCAATTTTACCTGCATCAGTGATCACATAAAGGACCAGGAGAATTCACTTTCTTCCTTGATATGTTGATGAATGACCCGAGACAGGTAGCTGTATATCATTTACAATAAATCTTATACCTATCATGGCAATTAGAGGTAAATTTACAGTTGTAATTGTACGTTTGTATGCATAATTGTAAGTTTATACGTGCCATCCTTTTGTGTTTTGATAAAAGGGAGTGTTTGATATAGGTGCTTATAATATCCCGCCTGGAATGTTGCGTATATAAAAGCATGTTTGGTATTTATATAATACTTCTGGGTATTTACATGAAGTATTATCATTGAAGGCTCTGCACGCCTACATTCTGTTATTAAGTTGACAGTTGTGGTATTTTGTTGAAAAGAAATATGTTTTATGTGTCAACAATTATGAAAAGCATCTTTAGTCCTGAATGGTGACACATATAAAGTGACATTATTAAACATTGCCCTAAATGGTGTTTATAAATTAAGTAAGCTGCATGGTGCCAATGTTAGGGGATAAACATGACACGGTACCATATCTGTAGATCATGTTCCTCTCATCCGACAGCTTGGGATATGGATCATGCCATGAATCTCTACTCTGGCTAATGCCAGCAGAGATCATATTCCACCATGCAGTCGAAAATCTAACACGGGCAATCGATTTCTTAGTTATTATCTGTTCCTTAATAATGTAATTCACTGTGGGTGAAGGTCCCAACTCAAAATTTCACTATTTACGTGACTGTGGGTGATTTTGCTTCGAGTTGGGACCTTCACCTGCAGCGAAGTACATTTATATTAAGGAACAGATAATAACTAAGAAATATATTCCCCGCATTATTATTTCGGCTTTAAAGGTTCCCTGTCAAAACTTCAAAAAGTTCCCAGGTTCTGTACTGGTGGAATAAGTTCCCTATGGATGTTAGCCAGAGTAGAGATTCATGTCATGATCAACTTGGGATATTGACTTTAATATTTCCAGATGCTGGCATAATTGGAGATCCAACTCAGTTGAACTCATACAAACCTTGAAATAATGTGTCTGAGATTTGCAGAATGAGGTCCCCACATGGTTACTTTAGTGATGTTAGCAATACCTCATTCTTCTTATGCCCCATCTTCTGGGAAGCTTATCTATAGTCTCAAATTAACAGTTTTTAGTTACTTTTTACCTTCTGTTCAGTTTCTATATCCCCTAATTTGCAGAAGATAAAATGCATAATCTGTGTGACTATAATGTGTGAACATCACAAACTTCAACTGGAGAACTTCAATCTGATCCTACGGTAGGTATCCCATAGCAGTCGAAACCTAAGCAGAATGAGGTACCCAGAGGGTGAATTTGGCAGGCAGGGATGGATCAGGGGTGTGTTCATACCGGAAAACTTCTAGACGGCCAAAAATCAAATTGAGCTAACAAAAACAAAAATGAACACACATAATCATAAAATTCATAGCAGACAACAACTACATGTACTTTAGTGGAGAATATAACATCCCAAATAAACCAGTGGAACTTTATTTTGCTCTCAACTTACTCTGGGCATTGAATGTTTTTTAATTATCGCCGGACTCCTCATCAGAGGGGGACATCCCCTCCCATACCCTCTGCCGCTCATGCCTGGCCCTTAGAGATATGCCTATAGGCATACCATTTCACTAAAACAGGTGTCCCGAATAAATCCCTGGATCCTTCACTGAATGCTGCATATTGTCACTAAATGGACCTCATTCTGCCAATTTCACTACGGTATTTCAAGACTGGCCAGTGACTATTCATATAGTCAATTTTAAAGGAGATGCTTCTACCTGTTATGTTTATTTTGCCATTCCTCAAATAAATGTTTCTCTTTGCAGATAAATGCTGCCAAAAGAGAAGCCTTCTTTAAGGGAGGAGATGCACCAGTTGCGAAGTTTGACCCTGTATTAAGGGAAGTTAAACGACCAATTAAGGATCTGCCTGAGAAAATGTCCTCCCACTCCACGTCATCACGAGATACTGACTCTGAAAAAGAACGTGATAGAAAACTCGGAAATAGTGTGAAGGAACTCGATGGATATGTTGGATTCGCAAATCTACCAAATCAAGTTTATCGAAAATCTGTGAAACGAGGATTTGAATTCACCCTTATGGTTGTTGGTAAGTAGCATTAAGTTTTTAAATATATTTTACAGTGATCAGTGTCATGCATGCATTTCATGTATTTAACCCTTCCATGACTGGAGCTTCCTGAAATTTGGCGAAAACCCTGTGCCAATGCATTCTCTTATATATGTGAGTCTCCAATAGGTAGCCTCACATATATAAGAGAATACAATTTGGCCTAACAATATTTACCTTGACCTTGTAAGCCAGTGCATCCTCTTATATATGCGAGGCTCCATATGGGAGACTCGCATATAAAATCAATCAATCAAGTTTATTCTCCAAACTCACAAAACAACATGAGTATTGAGATGCAACATTTAACATAAATACAATTAATAAATAACAATAATATGTACATATTTAAAAATGGAGAGAGCGGGATACATGTAATCATTTCAGTATTGTATGTTGCAAAAAAATATTTCATTTAACTTCAGTGAGTTTTAAATAACTATCTGATCCATCTCAGTAACTACAGTAGTTGAACCTGAACGGAGCAGTCACTTCATATAACTTCCATTGTTCCGGGTTAGGTGTTCAAGTACAACAATCGATTCGTCCATATTTCTATGTTTCGTTGTCCATGCATTACGAATATATATCGCTGTTTACCAATTTCCAATGGCAGCTTTGGTGGACTCGGCAGTAAATGTTCCAATAAATGAAGTAAAAGATAATGCACTGGCACAGGATCTTTGTGGCTGCATTAGCGTAGCTCCCATCATGAATGGGTTAACAGAGTTTCCACCATACTCTTTTAGTGTCAGGACAGTGATCTGGTTAGCCTTGGATCTAAAAGAATTGAAAATGCCCTTCTTGACATATGAAAATACAGTAATGCCCTAAATAATCGACTCCTTAACCAGAGCAGAATTATGGGTAATTTTTCAGGATTTAGTTGAAAATATAGCTTGTTGCCATTCATCGGAAAGCTCTCATCGTTATTTTGTTAACCGTATGTGACTGTAGAACAGATCATTCTGATGTGTTGTTTTTCAACTGATTTGGAGATTCCGTTTGGGAATAAATTGGTTAACCATTAATCTGATTGACATATGTCTATATACTCATTGTGGTTCTTACCAGTACAACTGACCAGCCAGCAATTTCACTCTCAGGTGACCCCATTCTAAATCTTTCTTGACATTGGTATGTAGTGCACCTGGTCATTATTGGATATACACATAACATACTATAGGAGGTGTACATGTACAGTAATGCTCTAAGTAAGCGACTTCTTAACCACAGCAGAATTATGGGTAACTTTTCAGGATTTAGTCGGAAATATGGCTTGTTGCCATTCATCGGAAAGCTCTCGGGGAGAGCTTTCCGATGAATGGCAACAAGCCATATTTCCGACTAAATCCTGAAAAGTTACCCATAATTCTGCTGTGGTTAAGAAGTCGCTTACTTAGAGCATTACTGTAATTCCCCCCAGGTATATATATATATCTGTCAAGATGCAAGTCAATTAAACTGTTTTGATAGGCTTTCACTCACAGGGAGTGAAGGTTTGTGTCAGGCACTCAGGTTAACATTCTCTGTCCTGTATTATTTCATTTGGAGAGTTGAGTTAATAACTATCTATGCCCCCCCCCCCCCCCTACCCTCCTTGAAATGGATCAACAATATTCTAAGGATTGATCAGTTGATTTCCAATCCTTTTGATGTGTTGTCTACCTAACATTTGAAATAAACTGATATTACTTGCACAGTCAGGGAAGGGACCAGAACTACTTAAATTTCAACCATACTAGTATGATCACTGGCGATATTATAGACTTCTACTACCTTTAGAATTGTTCAGAATTAACATATATTCTAATATCTCGATCAATATGCCAAACAAATTTTTAAATGGTTGCCAACATCTATCCTTATTAAAATATATACTGTATAACTGCTTCTTTCTGTGACAATACAGCCTGTACCTACCGGTATGCAATTAAATCTAAATTTATGTTTTAATTATTCTCGAAGATTGGGGGATATACTGGATTAGATGCATCCGTCTGGATGTTTTATATATCATCACAACGGCATTAAATGAAATGTAAAATGGTAATGCTCACATTTGCTCTTTCATTTACTTTAAAGGTACGGTAAGAAATATCGCATAAACAGTATGTTATTCTCATTGTTATGTAAACAAAAGCATAAAAAGTTACTTTTCTGGTGTTTGTTTATATTATGATGGTAAACATAAAGAGCGTTCTTTGTTGGTGAATTCCTGATATGGAACTAATAAAGAGCGTTTATGCCATTTGTGTGTGATTAGCCAGTAGCATTGTGCTGTCCTCTATAACCCAATCAGGCTCTTGCTTAGGTAAAATATAGTAGGTATTTATGATAACATGCTGTTTACGCGATGATCATGGTATATATGAACGAAACTGTATGCGTTTTAATGTTTTTCTGTTTACGGTGTTTGGAACAAATATGAATATTTTCGACAATTAAGGCCTCACGTGCCTTTAAAGTAATGTGAAACACTCCGATGGGTAGGTCATATAGAAATGGAGAATAATGTTGCTGAAAGTTGTTATTTTTACGAATATTATTCCAAAATTACAACACACACCGCCATTCTTATAACGAACCAAAGCCGGACACTTTGGTTCGTATATAGACCATATCTGATTTAGTGACGTCACCAATTATGATCTAATACGACTCTGCTGCGAAATCATTTGTGTCAGTTTATCGCCGATTGTTGCCTCCTGAATTGAGATGTAAATATTTATAATTGAGCATAGTTCAGACAATGTTTTCTTTGGAGTGGTATGGTCGATTTCTTTGAAATTTTCGGAGATGTTAGTAGAATGCTACATTCCCCTGGTTGGCATTGAACCTGAGTACTAACGTATACATCAGTTTCATGCATTGGAACAAGACCAACATATGTCTTTAAAAAAATTGTTTCTATTTTGCCCATATTTAAATTTGGCACCATTGGAGTATGTCGATCAGCGCCCATGAGTACCACCTCTTGTTTAAACTGATGTGATATATTTAATTTAGACATACTACATTTCCTTCTCAATTTCAACATATGCTACAGTGCCCTTGATATTTCCATGTTATAAATTAGACTTGAATGCTCACAGGTGCATCATGCATCAACAAGATACCGGTATCTTTGGGACCTTTGAAGATGAACGGCTGCAGGTGCATCTTTTCTTCCTTTGAGGTGCAGATAGCAAGTGATCTGTTTACTATCACACAAGTCAATGCCTGGGATGGGTAGTCCGATATGCACCAGTGTTATCTTTGAAACTTTCTCTTGTTGAAACATAGCTTGCAGGCAGCCATAAATCTGACATGTGCTTATATCTAAGTGGTACTTCCTCATAGTAAACAACAAAACGTCTGTTTAATATACAAGAACATTGAATGCTCGTCAATTTTACATTGCTTGTTGGCCCACTGCTAGGAATTCAACATTCTTTTCATGCATGTGCATCTCTATATCATTTCTTTCACATGTTCAAATTGAGTTTACATGTGGACAAAGGCCAAAGATTATTTTAGCTTTCTGCCAGCATAGTATGAGTTTCTTGGCTGTTCCCATATGTTATAAAAATCTGAGATATTCATTGTGCCAGAACATGTCAGGGAATTTACAATGAAAATAGCATGAGATTCCTGGTCAATATCTATCATCCACCTGAGGATCTCTTACATCCTTGATTGTTGCAAGTCCAATATTGGACAGTGGCCAGTGATGGCAAATCTGAAGTTTTGCTACAGTATTTTAATATCTTTGCCCATATATTCTTATTCATCTAAAAAAAAAACAAAGAGATAATTAAACCAAATTAAATGGCATTATAAATGTTGAAATTTTTGGCTAAAGATATGAAACACATGAGCCAAATACCGATATACATAATTTTTTTCACTCAAGATTGTTAATTATTTATGTCATTATATCATGCATGTAATTGTGGCGCACTCTTGAATTATGTGATTAAATACTTTGCCGAAAATACCCTGTATAGGCCACTGTATAAAGGTTGCAGATAAATTACTCTCCTGAGCACCACAAATTATCAGCATATTATGTTTAGTATAGAAACCTGGTAAAATGTCAGGTAAATTCTTCCACCTTCTCATTTTGTTTCCTCTCCATAAATAGTTTGGGGCAAACTCAATAGTATTTATAATTTCTCTGTCTCTATGTGTTTTGAATCTTAAAAAGCATTCTTGACTACTGCAGGTCCCACAAACGCTGCTTGTTAGAGATAAGTTGGCAACTAGAGATGTAGGATTTGTTTCACACAGGACTATTTATTTGCTAACAAATACTTCCTCTGATGTTAAGCTTACTTAGAAAACAAACTCCTGTTTTGTGTCACATGTATTTAAGGTTGACCTTTATTAACTCATCTTGAGACGAGAAAAAGCTTCAATGAAGCTGAATCTTAGCTGATGCTTACAACAAGTATAAAATATTGACAATGTTCCTGCTGGGCTGTTAACCCTTCCATGACCGGAGCTGTGCTGGTTCAGCATTAAATATCATGTGCAAATTTGAGAAATTATATTTGATAAATTACCATGCAGAAAAGTCTAAAAGAAGACATCAGCTGATCATGCAGCAGGTCCCAAATTCACTCTCAGGGCATTCAGTTTTCAAAAAAAATTCCAGGTCCCCTGAGCCCCACCAATGAATGTGGACACCCCCAACTCCTAGCTCCAGTAGTCTGCATTGACCTTTGGTCACCGATGATCTCAGTCTGTAACTTTAGGTGCTTGAAAAATACATGAAAAGGCAAACTGGAAAAGGTCCTTAACCCTTTCAGTGCCAGGGGCCGATCTCATCGGCCCTAAACCTACAAAAAAGTCTGTTAAAGAATATAAGAATAAATTATTAAAATTGTAAACAAAAAAAAATTAAAAAAAATTGTTAGGCCAATGCATTCTCTTTATATGCGAGGCGACCTATGGTCGACTCGCATATATAAGAGAATGCATTGGCACAGGGTATATGGGTTGATACAAAAATCAACCTGGCACTCAAAGGGTTCAATGCCAGAGAATCCTACGTTTTTCACATTTCAGAATTGTCACTATGAATTCCTGATGTTATTCTGTGTCTATTAATACCCAAAAGAAGTGATCCAGGTGGTTCTTATATCTTCTATGACATGTTCATATATGTCACCATTTTATTTTTTTGGGGGCCGATTTTAGGGGCGATCTACCCGGACTTGGCACTCATAGAGTTACTAGTAAATTCAGATTTTGGGAACATGAATTGATTCCAATTGCCTTTAATCATATTTAATTGCGTGTTTTAAATTATTGCATTATTGAATTTTATTAGTTATGTTATGTGGGAACCCTAATGGATTTACTTGCACAGATGCCCATTAAAGGCCCCAAGTTCTTGAGTTTGGAACAAGAAGGTGGCGGCTTTTCATGGTCCACATTCATTGGATCACCACAGAAAGGCAATGATGACTCATTGATGAGTCTGATTTTTGCTTTGATGAGTGATGATGATCCCAATCCTGGTGACTTTCTCATTGCCATATCAAATCCAGTCGGAAGTCGGGATTTTTTTTACCCTGTGCCAATGCATTCTCTTATATATGCGAGTCGACCATAGGTCGCCTCGCATATATAAGAGAATGCATTGGCCTAACAATTTTTTACAATTTAATAATTATTTCTTGTATTCTTTAACAATTTTATAATTTCACCCATACTGAGCCCCAGACAAACATGAGCAGACGACACTCTTCTATATGCTTCTATATATGTGTGGGGCTCCCTGCAGGGTAATGGATGTTTTTTATTTTATGTCCTAAAAATTGTAAGAAACATTTATTTAAAAAACATGATAAAAAATTGTTATGCCAATGCATTCTCTTATATATGCGAGGCGACCTATGGTCGACTCGCATATATAAGAGAATGCATTGGCACAGGGTAAAAAAAATCCCGACCTCCGACTGGATTTGATATGGCGGGTCACATATGTGTGACTCTGGACTGTAGTCTCAAATGGTTAATTTTAGCATTACTATATCATATTCTGAATTGTAAGAAAATAAAGTCCATACAAAGGTGGGCCTAAATCTCAGACATTGTGCCCTAATATCTATCATATATTATCATGCTGACCTATTTAAAGATTGACCAATGAGAATGGAGATCTACTGACAGGAGATGAGGGAATATCAGATTCACCTTGATTGAAACTAACCCCATATTGATAGCCCAAGGGGTATATGGATTCATATGGGGTCGATAGACGCCATCTTGTTTTTCTTGGAACTCGATCTGCTGCGTCTGGGATATTTTCGGTATATTTTGGTGCAAATTTAAAGACATAGTACCATGTACCAAAACCTGCATGTGATATATTTGAGGAATTCTAAAGACTCATAAATTAACTATCAAACTCAGTTTGTTGTCTTACTTCTGGTGATTAGCCATTGACTCAATGTATTGACGTTCAATGACCATGGGGCGTCACTGTGATGTTACATATGATATGTAACGTCACAGTGACGCCCCATGGTCATATTATGTTGATGGCCCTAGACGATGCTTTAACTTACTAGAATCTAATGAACTTCGTACATTTTTAATAATTCGAATTCTCACATGGAAAGCATGACAAAATTATTACAGGACTCTTAGTTGTGGCTACGGTGACATATCAGGCGAGGCAAAATTAATATCAGGCGAGGTGATATTATAATCTCACTTCGCCTCATATGACACCGTAACCGGCTACAACTCGCCCTGTAACTTATAATCTTGGATCAAAAAGGTATCGGAAGCAATTTGTTGGACAGTTGTGCCCCAGTCTCTCATGTAGTGCCTCGGGATTTATCATTAGGAAATCTGACAATTTAGAAAATTTCTCTCATATTACATGTATATGTCCATCTAAGACAAGGAGAAACCTCATTTTGACTAAAAATAATAGGGTATTCACCTTTAAGGCAAATGATAATGGAAATATTTCTTATCTCAGAAGACGTGTTACAGCAAATTGTGGTTGGTGAATTATAAATTGTACTCCTTACAGTAGTTTTATAAAAATCTTATCAGCAATGAATAGCTACATGTATAGTAATGCTCTAATTAATCGACCTCTTAACCAGAGCAGAATTATGGGTAACTTTTCAGGATTTAGTCGGAAATATGGCTTGTTGCCATTCATCGGAAAGCTCTCGCCGAGAGCTTTCCGATGAATGGCAACAAGCCATATTTCCGACTAAATCCTGAAAAGTTACCAATAATTCTGCTCTGGTTAAGAGGTCGATTAATTAGAGCATTACTGTTTTCATGTACTGGTATGTTATCTTGTGAAACATACTTCTCTTTGATGATCTCATCAACTATTATTGATCACTAAATACTAATATCAATCATAAAAAAAACTAAATTTCTGAAGTACATACACAATGTGCATGCTCAAACACCATTATACACTGCAATTAGAACACTTTCTACAAAGAGTGGCTCATTAGAGAAGATATGTTCACAATTAACTACATGTGTGCGCATATGCCCTCCCAGGAATGTCCATGCTATGTATATATTCCCTGTTATGAGGCATAAAGCACATCTCTGGAGTTCATACCACATGCTATATGATCCCCAGATAGAAGCCTTTAAATACTATGAGAGGAATGAGGTTAGATCTCAACACTATACACTCATATCAGATGTGTATCAGGCCATACCTAATATTTGTTTATTCTTCAGAAACCACTGATTTGACTTAGATTTAGGTTCTTATGTTTAGGTGGGAGTTTACCTAAAATTGTTAAATGTACGCAGTCCGATCAGACATGTCCCCATATCATCAAGATGCAACAACAATAACATTTCTTCAAATTACGCTTTAGTTATCAGAATTGATTAATTGCAACCAAATAATGCTAACCACTGTCAACTACTAGTATGGTATCAAATTTCCCAAAACGTGTTATTTATCAAACATTTTGTTCATCAAAATATGGCCGTATTATCACTTGAGTATCACGAAATTTGGCCGTATTACCACTTGATTTTAGAGTTATCCATCTTCATCTGAAAGACCATCCATTTGACGACGTTTTTCTGGGCCACAAATAATTGCACATCTCGAGAAATAACAAACTTCAAAAATCAATATCTGATCACTCTGAGCTTTGATGGGTGGGTTCCTCAACACAAATAAAATATTTTTTACTTCCAAAGCCAAGGAAATAGTAATTTAGGCTGATTTAGGAGCGTTAATTCAGATTATGCACCTTTAACCTCTTCGCTGAGCTCTATGACGTCCGTAACTATTACGGACGTAAAAGTGCACGCCGTGTGCTATATGGTCCGTAGATACTACGGACCTACTTCAGCACACTGGAAGTAGGCCATTATACATAACTGGAACTCAGAGATTGGTGCATCGGAATAACTGTATCTCCAAGTTTCTAACAGTGTATGATGTTCAAATCATTGTTTGGCTAAAATTAAGTGTCACATGTGACAATTTTGTTGTTCAACTTGTTTGTGTGCCAGGAATTCACAATACAAACTGTTATCTGAGATACATGTATGGTAGGTTCCATGTTCTGATTAATGTCCTTGCAAGTGGACATTTAGAAAGGGGCCACAACATTTTAAACGGTATAGAAGTAAATTAATAAACACTCTTTGCAGTCCTCATAATTGGCTATGACAATCAGCAATGCCCTAGACATTTAGTGTAAACATATCTTATTCCAATCCTAAATAACATATATGAACATTTAATAAAAGTTTTGACAGTAATAAATAGAATAGTATAGATGGATTGATTGGGAAGGGGATTAAACAACAAGCCCAAGGGCTTTTGTTAAGTTTGCTCCCTTTTACTGAAGCAAACTGGACCATGGCAAAGGATTGCTGTAGCTGATTGCCAAAGCCAAACAATCTGAATTAAGAGGGCAGCCTCTTTGTGGCAGGCGTTCGGCTACTTGGCCTTTTCAGCGATGATGATGAAGGCCATATGTGGCCGAAAGACTTTGCAAAGAGTGTTTATTATTTTATTTCTATACCATTTGAAAGAACAACATTTTAGTTCTGTATGTTGTACTTTGTACAGTTATGAAACCATTTAACTTAAAGGCACAGTGTTAATTAATAAATGTATACCATGGAATCGCTCATATAAAGATATTAAGTTCCGCCCCCATGGGCTGTGACATGGCATCACTCAGGCAGTAAGTGCATGTTTAGGTTAGTTTTTAACCCTTTCTATACTAATTGGATTCTCCCACTCAATTATAAAAGTATGCATTGGAACGGTCTATTGTTCATTTGGAGGGATGTTCAGGTAGTAAAAGCAGATGACAGACATGGTAAAAGATAATAGTAGAATTTATATTCATATTCATTGAAGGGAATTGTTCAGATAATAAGTTCAACAAACGCTCATTTGTTGAACTTATTTTATCACATAATTAGCCCCTAAATTCGGCCATGCTGGAACTTTAGTATCATGTTAATTAAAATATAATTATGATATTCAATTTGTGTTGGGTTATTTAGTGTTGACTGTGAAATAAACATGGGTGATACGGTTGGTTGAACAATTTTGTCAACATGAAAAGACACATTTAAAATGGAACTATATTTTTTCTTGAAGGTGTCTTTACTTCCTATTTGGTTGTGATAAGGAAATCAATATTAATTTTTTTAACCCCAGCCGTTTCGAGATTGTTTTTTCCTTGCTAAAATGTGATTATGTGATAAAATAGATCTCAAATTTGTCACATCTCTATACAAAATTTATTAACCGAGTGCACTAAATTTGGTTCAAACTTTGCCATTAAAAGCTTGACTCGAATCGAATTTAGTGCACTCGGGTTAATAATTTTTTTTTTTAGAATTGTAACTCATCAATGAGTATTAATAAAGAAAGGGTTAATATTTAAGTTACAGATCAGACTGGAAAAATTGCAATCTCCTTTGTCTGAAAATAGCCCTACTGTGGTCAACCACAAATGGGCATTGGGAGAAAATCCTAACATTTTATGGTCTGAGTATTCAAGCCTTGAGAGTTCTCCAATAGGCATTAACCCTTACCCATAACTGGAGCTTCCTTAAATTTTGTGAAAACACTGTACCAATGCATTCTCTAATATATGCGAGTCTCCCATAGGGAGCCTCGCATATATAAGAAAATACATTGGCCTGACAATAATTACCTTAACCTTGTAAGCCAGTGCATTATCTTATATGTGCAAGGCTCCCTATGGAAGAATTGCATATATAAGATAATGCACTGGCACAGGGTCTTTAATGCTGCACCAGCGCAGCTCCCTTCATCACAGGGTTAAAATACATGAAAGGTGAGAAACAAACAATCGTTTAATTCTCACCTTCAAACCCTGACTGTAACAAAGTAAAATCTCAGCACTCTAGACTCATCAGTCTCATCTCCAGTGATTAGATATCTGTGAGTGATACATCAGTGGTTACCTGGGTAGTCAGACAGGCTGCACCTATAATGTGATATTAATCATCTCCAGGGCATCCAGCAGTCTGCTTCTGGTCTGTTACAAATCTACACAAACCTGTCAGATGAACAGTGCAATCACCTGGGAATCAGAGTGTTTGTGTGTCAAAAATTTCTCTTTGTTTATAAATTAGTGCACTGGCCTTTGAATGTATAAATAATCTGTTAAAGTGATGTGAAACTCTCCACTGATGTATTCAGAACAGCATATAAACAAAGAATCACTCCAAAATAAGTTATTTTCATAAATTTAACATCAAAATACATTTAGGCAGAAAACAGCGTCATTGTTATAAACGAATTACATGCAGTGATTATTGTTGGCGGAATGATTGCGGTAATGTTTATGCCCGAATAAAATAGTAAATATTTACATTTGTGTGTTATTCATATGTTGTACTCTCTGAAATGGCACAGTCAGTGTGGTCGGAATTTATGATGAACTTAGTTGGTTGCTATATTCTTCCAGTGGAGATAGTTTTTAGTACTAACTTCTTGGTTTTATTGACTGAAGTATTAAAGTCCATAATATGTCTTTAATCAGTCAGAGTTGTCTTATAATAGACTTTAATACTAAACAATGTGTAAACCCTTCTGACATTCTACTCTTGCTCTTTGAAAGTCTTGTTGAAACACTGCTTTTATGATTATAAGAAATTGTTAAATTCTTCACTGCTAATGTCATGATGTTATGACATCAAGTGCTGGGCTAATGACGTTATGGCCATTTTC
The DNA here is from genome assembly GCA_032622095.1 of Siphonodentalium dalli. Lineage (NCBI taxonomy): Eukaryota > Metazoa > Mollusca > Scaphopoda > Gadilida > Siphonodentaliidae > Siphonodentalium > Siphonodentalium dalli. The sequence goes on along the minus strand of CP136062.1, from coordinate 111,300,587 downwards.
CAGTGGAAAATTATAACAGGAATATCACAAAACCATAAAATTGACTCAGTTGTAAGGCTATTATAATTCACATTCGTGGAACATCATAGACTGTTTGAAACTTCAAGATACAGTTGTTCCGATGCACCAATCTCTGAGTTCCAGTTATTTTATGGCCGACTGTTAGTGTGCTGAAGTAGGTTGTACTCAGCACACAGCATGACATTTTATGTCAGTACTCAGTACTGATAAATAGCAGCCAAGAGGCTAAATGACCTAGGAGTGGGATTTGATTTACATCTGTGCACAAAGATGTTTAATAATGATAAACAGCCACCATTATCCATGCAGTCTTATTATACCCCCCCCCCGCAACGAAGTTAGGGGGGGTATACTGGAGTCAGCTTGTCCGTCCGTCCGTCGTCCGTCCGTCGTCCGTCGTCCGTCCGTCCGTGGACACAAATTTGTCCGGAGTTTTTCTCAGTCATTTTTTGATCAATTTCCGTGAAACTTGGCACAGACATCAACCATCATGGGAACCTGTGCACCTGCGATTATGACGTCTGTCGGACTTTTTTTTTTGGAGTTATTCCCCCTTTTTCGACTTAGAAAATTTTCGCAACATGTATACTTTTGTCCGAGCTTTTATTCCTACATTTTTCAGTCAATTTTTTTAAAACTTGGCACAGATATTTAGTACCATTGGAACTTGTGCACCTGCGATTATGACATCTGTCCGACATTTTTTGGTGGAGTTATCCCCCTTTTTCAACTTAGAAACTTTTTTTGCAACATGCATAATTTTGTCCGAGCTTTTATTCCTACATTTTTCGGTCAATGTTTTTGAATCTTGGCACTGATATTTAGTACCATGGGAACCTGTGCCCCTGCGATTATGACGTCTGTCCGACATTTTTTGTGTGGAGATATTCCCCTTTTTCGACTTAGAAATTTATTCGCAACATACATAATTTTGTCCAAGCTTTTATTCCTACAATTTTCGGTCAATAGGTTTAAGATTAGGGTTATGGTTGTACACCTGCAATGGGAACTGTTATTTTATTATTTTAACTAAATGTTTACTGACATGTGAAACATCTTAGTATTTTAAAAAGGGGGGTATCCGTAGTCCCATTGGGACAGTCACACCTCTAGTTATAGCTACATACTGACTCACAGTGCTCAAAAGTTTAGACCCAAATGAATACACATATACAAAATAGTGCTTACTAGTATTAGAAATGATGCAATGTCTGCTTATAATTTGTAACCTGTAATGTATACTGAGTACTTGTGTTGGCATGTTTGGCCAACTTTTGATGGTACCAGTAAATGTATGGTGTGGGTGCAAAATTCTGATACATGAATATATCAATAACTAATTCTCCTAAGTTAGATTTTCCATGAAAAATCATACATGTTATAAAAAACTGAAAAATTAACTTCTGAACAGGCATGTTCATACGTATGAGCTGTTTCTCTCTGGCCCCATTCAACATGTAGCTGCAGGAACTATCTGTATGTCCGCAGAACAGAAATCAGTTGATTGCTGATGATTTGAGTCTAAATGAATAGAAGTGCTAAAAGCTAAAGATAGGTGCACCTGAAAATCAAACTGAAATTAATTATTTATAAATTATAAGTAGTTTGTTTAGAGTATTAATTCAATAAATTACTCAACATTAGTGAAAAAGAATAATTTGCTAGTTTGACTTAAATTGTTTTCCAGTTATAACTGCAACAACTTAATAGAATAAATTTAAATAGTTATTTTTATTTAACCTCAGAAAAGGCATTGCTTTGGATATGCTAGAATATTATTGATCTAGATTGTCTTAAATTCAGCTGCTTGAATAGCACTTATAAATATACCCATTATCTTTGTCTTTCCAGGTGAATCAGGTCTAGGAAAGTCAACGTTAATAAATTCCCTGTTCCTATCAGATTTATATAGTGCAGATTATCCGGGTCCATCTCATCGAATACAGAAAACTGTAAAGGTAGGTAACTCAATATGGCATAGAGGCAGAACTGTGTCTGTGTATTGAAAGGCGTCCATAGCAAATAGAATTGCCAAATGCATTTTCATGAAATTTGTATCAAAATGACCACCCAATGCCATTGTTTTATATTTATTACACCTTGTTCCTAAAATTACAGTGTTCTTGCTATGCCGTATTTACAAATCCCTATTATACACATTTCATTTTCATCACACGACGTAATTATGACATTCGCCTCAACCATGAAGATTTCTATGTGAATTATTAAACCTTGTAAGTCTGTTTTTTTTTATTCACGGATTCTTGGACGGGTGGCGTGTAATAAACACAGAACGACACATGTGTTAATAGGGTTGTCAATAACATATTTGTTCCATCGCGGAATGATAGGGCTCGAGACTGTGTGTCTCATTCTATCCTTCCATGCTGGCACTCGTGCCATATATCAACAAACCCATTAACGCATATATGAATATAACCTTTGAACCGCTGTATCCGTAGGTCGGCTAGTGAATTCTTATTGGTGTGAATTAATCTGAGAACCTATGAGAACCACACTTAAATTAAGACCGTAGGACTATTGTAAGGGCAAATTGTTATCTCGGGGCAACATCGTGGGGTACATGTACATGGAGATTTGATACCTGAATGTCTCTCTTTGAACATCTCTGCTCTGCCTCAGGATTCAAAATCGACATCCAGGTAATTAAATCATGTACCACCGATGATGCCGGAGATAACTTATGATATAACATTATTCTGATGGTTGTGGTGGTTGAATAGTAAAATATCATTTTGAATTAGTGAAATAAACACGTAAAAATGTCTTTATCTGTCTTGGTTTCTGATTATCAAACACCTATTTTATTGAAGATCTACATGTATATTCATGCTGTGATTTTGCCTGCCTATATTTGTTAATCAAACATGGGAACCCATCAGTTAGATCTGATGATTGACTTAGCAAACACTCGGCAGAAATTTCAGTCCACAGGTCTGTATTTTGCCTCGATAATTGAGTAGTGTAGAACGTTTGATTTCTCACATTTATTATAATTACATGCCTGGTTGATACATAGGGCAAAAATTCGTCCTCTCTCTTCTGATATTTCATAAAACCCATTACAATGCAGGACTCCTATTTAATAAGTAGACCAAAAACAAAACCCACCACAAACATGACAAACTATTGAGTTTGAGGACTAAACCTCTTGGATTCACTGGGAATCCTGTTCCAAAAGCTAATACATATTATAATAAAAACAGTACAGTCAAAGTTTAACCCTTTGAGTGCCAGGTCCGATTTTTGTATCAACCCATATACCCTGTGCCAATGCATTCTCTTATATATGCGAGTCGACCATAGGTCGCCTCGCATATATAAGAGAATGCATTGGCCTAACAATTATTATTATTTTATTTTTTTAAATTTTTTTACAATTTTAATAATTCATTCTTATATTCTTAACAGACTTATTTTGTAGGTTTAGGGCCGATGAGATCGGCCCCTGGCACTCAAAGGGTTAAAATATAAACCATGGCCAATTATCTTCAAAATTAAAAATTGTGATCACTATGTGTGCATTCAAAGATACATGGAACATGGTAGATTTCAGCAAGCCTTCTTGTTGCTCTAAAATAAGCTCACATAAACATATGGCAGTTTAATAGTTAAATATGGATTAAAGGTCAGAGCATCCTGAAGCCACCTAGAAACCATGAGTAAATATTTCCCTGATGTGGCACTAATGAGTGTAAAATGTTATGAGTCCATGTATCACACAGGGGTGCAATAACCTAACTGTTAAATGCTTTCCCCTAGCAGTTTAGTAAGGGGTACAATAACTATATCAATGGTTTCTCCATTGTTGCCACAGCTGCAATGTATTTTCATTCACAGAAACATAAAATTTGTCCAAAGCACTCCACTGGGGTTTTCAGATGCTTATATCAAATAATCTTACTAAACATAGTTCTTTCCATAAATTTCATATCCAAATTAGCAACACATAGCAGTATCCCCATATAAGCTTACTACAGTAATGCTCTAAGTAATCGACTTCTTAACTACAGCAGAATTATGGGTAACTTTTCAGGATTTAGTTGGAAATATGGCTTGTTGCCATTCATCGGAAAGCTCTCCCCGAGAGCTTTCCGATGAATGGCAACAAGCCATATTTCCAACTAAATCCTGAAAAGTTACCCATAATTCTGCTGTGGTTAAGGAGTCGATTAATTAGAGCATTACTGTATAGATCTAGTGACTCTCATCAGAATAATTTTCGAAAAACTATTTATATTTTTGCATTGTTCAGATGTCAGGTTTTGAATTTCTGAAATTGTACAATGGCTGTTTTTGCGACAATAATAGTTTTATTCTTCCTAAAGAGCATACTGCTGACATTTGAAATATCAGTTCCACATACTAAAAACCTAGTTGTAAAAGTATACATTGGAATAGTCCATTATTCATTTGGAAGGTGTTATGGATATATGAGTAGATGACAGCCAGACGAAAATGTTAATACAAGTGCAGAAAGTGTGAAATGTTTAGACAATAAGTTAACAAACGACCTACAGTAATGCCCTAACTAATCGACTCCTTAACCACAGCAGAATTATGGGTAACTTTTCTGTATGGTCGATTTTTGAATTTACTATCTGAACATTTCCTTGGGGAACTATTTGTCAATGAGTATTTAGTATAGAAAGGGTTGAAGGTAAAATGTTTATATTCTGGTATAATGTCTTGAAATCTTGCGACTGGTGTTTTACTTACTTCTTTGTACTATAAAATTTCATAGGGGATCTTTTATGAATCTAGAAATAGAGTTCTGGATTTAGAACATGGAACCAAATCTCTAGCACCTGCAAAAACACCTGTATTTATATCAATAGTTTTAGAAAAAGTGAATTAGTTGTGTATAGCATCAAAGTGTCTGTCCGCTCAAGGTTATAGAAATAATCTTCTATTCTGGGAACAGCTACAATGATAAAGCAGTATGAAAGATTACAATGATCTAAGTGTTTTTCCAATGCCTCAGTACAAATGTTAAATTAGTGTCCAGTGGTTTCAGTATACGGCACAATTGAATTCACTGATTCTGAAAGATAACTATTTACATAAAAAATTGGCAAAAACATTAAATATTATGTTTATTGGTAAAGTGAATCGGAGCTGCATACTTTTACAACTCGCCATTAAATTCAAACTGGCCCACTAAGGGTTTACTGTGTATCAGTGGATGTTCCACTTTTAACCCTTTACCCAACATAAGGGCCCTGTGCCAATGCATTCTCTTATATATGCGAGTCGACCATAGGTCGCCTCGCATATATAAGAGAATGCATTGGCTTAACACATTAAAAATTATAAAATTGTTAAAGAATGTAAGAAAAAATGGTAAAAAGTGTTAAAAAAAGATTTTTTTAGGCCAATGCATTCTCTTATATATGCGAGGCGACCTATGGTCGACTCGCATATATAAGAGAATGCATTGGCACAGGGCATAACTGTAACTATCACAATGTGGTCAAGGAGCCGGTTCCAAGGATATCCATATTTGTATGGTTCTATTGAGACAGACCGAAGATATTTTAGGCTGTTGAAGCTTTATTTGGCCGGTTTTGGCCGGTTTGTTGGGTAAAGGGTTAAATTGTAAAAAAAAAAAACATTCCAATCAACAGATCTTGTTTCTGTCTGTGGTACACACACAATACTGGTGTGAAAGGCTCCCATCTATGGCACAATCCTGCCTACAACATCAAATACGAATTGCTAATTGAGGGTATATTCATATATTTTTATGACCTGTGGCAATGCCTGGTAGTGAAAACGTTTTCCACTTTAAATAGCTATAAATACCTACTACATGAATATACATGTACATACAAATTACTTGGTTTCCATAGAGATTGTTATCAGTCTGGACATCGTATGCAGATTATTCTGCAATAAATGCCAACTAGATCATTTTGGGTTGATTTAAATAATGTTGGTCTGTTCTGCATAAAAGATATTTTTGTCTAAAGATGAGATTCTACTATCAGATATACGATCTCTCTGCACATCAGCCTTCTTCATAGATAACATAAATGCTTGCTTTAATATAATATATCTGGCGCTACTGTTTTATCACCACTAATATTTACCATTTCATTTTATATTTACTAGTGCTCTCTTATCAGTTATTCCTGTGCATGATTGAGATAAATACTAGTATGCTGCCTGTTGCAGGACTAGTGCACTTAATCTCCTAAATATTAGTGTCAAAATGTCTGACTTTTATGTGGCAGTTGTCAGTCACCTGTCTAGAATTGGGAAAGCTCACTCAGTAGTTTTTATGACAAATTAATTTAGTCATAAGTACGGAGTATACCTATGCATAAACTGTAGATGGACTTTCAAATTTAATATGAATTCAGAAGTGATTTTGATAAATTTATAATTGCACCTGTGATCGTCTGACATTTTTTTATGGAGTTATCCCCCTTTTTCTCAAGATGCATAATTAAATTTTGACCGAGCTTGTATTCCTTCATTTTCTATCAATTATTTTGAAACTTTGCACAGATATTTAGTACCATGGGAACCTGTACACCTGCATTTACAGTAATGCCCTAAATAAATAGACTCCTTAACCACAGCAGAATTATGTGTAACTTATCAGGATTTAGTCGGAAATATGGCTTTATATTGCCATTCATCTGAAAGCTCTCACTGAGAGCTTTCCGATGAATGGCAACAAGCCATATTTCCGACTAAATCCTGAAAATGTTCGCAACATGCAGAATTTTGTCCAAGCTGGTAATCCTACATTTTCCAGTCAATATTTGCCATGGGGGGGGGGGGGGGGGGGGGTATCCTTAGTCCCATTGGGACAGCCCACCTCTAGTTTGAAATTGCATCAACAAATCAAAAGAACACTACAACATGTTTTTGTTATTATTTATTGTTGACAAGTTTGACAACTAATCTGGGATCTCAGAGCAATCATTATATAGTAGTTAACCCATGCAGGTAGTTAATGTCAACATTAAATTCAGTGGTGAAACTTTCAAATTTTGGCTAATCTTTGGAACATTTTGGGGGTGATTAGCGGTGGGGCACCTTTGGTTTTCTACACCATTGCTCTTTCTTACTTTCAACTTACTTCAAGATATTCTTAATATCAGACACTTTAAAGTTCTGAACAAAATTAATTGCTTCTTTCTTGCTTTACAGGTAGACACAAAACAAGTATTACTCAAAGAAAATGGTGTCACATTGAAATTAACAATAACCGATACTCCAGGATTTGGAGATGCTGTAGATAATAGTAATTGGTGAGTAAGAATACAGAATATAGAGGATATTATTCAATACAGGGACTAGTATGAGGTCATAGGTTAGAGTGCCTTTTTACTGCACTTTCTATATAGGTTTCAAGCTATAAAATAATAATTCGGAGTCGAAAACAGCAGTCAATGGAAGCTTCTATCACTAAAATAAATTGTTCAACCCGTTTCACACACTAACTGGGACAGCAGGTGTTACTAATTTTAGACAACTACTCTATTCAGCAGTGGTCTGTGTGTGATTTTCGATTGAAAATGGCACCAGATGTTTCAGAAATGATTTTTGGTGATGGTAATTTATACTAACGTGTCGTCGGAGCTTGTTTTATAAAATATCGGTTGTTGGAAGTGCTGTCCAAGGTAGAGAGAGTTATGCCTTTAACAAATCTGATGTTTTTCTATACAGAAGGGAATAAACTATATTTACCTTCATTAAAACTTAAAAGAACAGTATTCGAGAAATACTCATCAGGACTCATCTGGTAAGGTGCATACCTATTACTGAATTAGTAAGCTGTCCAGTGCTGGTGATACTGGTTCGATCCCGATAGGCACTAATTTGTGATACATGGGAGGGTTACCAACCATATTTGTCTGTGTGGGCAATTTTGTCATTTGCTCACCAGGTGTTGGTGGTTTCTATGTGAAGTGAAGTGATTTGCAGTGAAATTATACTCTACACATTATTTCCTCCACCAGTAAAATTGATGTTGTGATATGACCCAGCAGCTGAAACAATGATAAACCCCAATAAACCAACACCATACGTGTAGTTTACAGCAGGAAGAGATCTTTTGATTCTCTTACACACTTGACCTTCCACATTTTTTAATAGAAAAAAACTCATGATATCCAGCTTTACACTGTTTGTACTTTCTATCAGCTAATTTATTCTCCTTTGAACGCCCCAGTCTACTGTTAAGATTTTCTGCATCAAACTTTACAAACATTGCTCTAATCTTCTGTAAATAAACCCATCATTGCTATAAAACCAGATAAATTTCGCAAACAAAGCAGCTTATTGTGAGGGCAATGAACGACCCTCTGTTTGGAATGCATATTTCAACCATATCCGAGATATCCGATGCTTACTATTTTGAATAGCCGGGGTGTCTTAGCTCAGATTACCTCCCTTTCTTCATCACCTCTGATTGGCTAATTACTGCGCAGAAAAAAAAGACAGCTTTGTGCGGCTCCTGTGATGGTTTGCATGGTTGGTACACATTTGAAGAATTGAACTATTTGGCCACCAGCCAATACTAATATTGCCTGCTGCGCTGGTGCCAGTCATCTGACTCTTAATTTAACCCCATGGATAAAAATATTTTGAAACAGCTTCTGGGGTCCATAGTAAAAAGAAGATTCACATTTTAAATACATGGGTCCTCTACTGATAACAGTCACCAGTTGGCCTTCAAACTGTGCACAGTCAGGTAGATGCAAAATGTCATATATACAGTAATGCCCTAAATAATCGACTCCTTAACCACAGCAGAATTATGGGTATAAACTTTTCAGGATTTAGACGGAATATGGCTTGTTGCCATTCATCGGAAAGCTCTCCGACTAAATCCCGAAAAGTTACCCATAATTCTGCTGTGGTTAAGGAGTCAATTATTTAGGGCATTACTGTACTTCTGATACACCTTGTAATATTTTCCTAAATCATGTATTGGTGTAAACTTTATTTATTTTGTAACCCAGATTTTTCAATAATTTACAAGATGATGTACAATGTGCATGTACTTAAGAATGTTAAGTCTGAGAGAGAAGATGATTTGACATCCAGTGCCAGGCGCTTATATGGAGCCATCTCCTCACCCACATATTAACCAATCTTAGGGAACCTCTTGTGGGCCAGGTCTGGCTCATCTGCAGTGAAATGTGCTAACAATTAGAGCATCATTTTGTCATCAGTAACTTTTTTCAATTCTATTTCTAATTTTCCTAAGTTCCCCACTCAAATTTTGCAATATGAAATGATGTTGATTTAGCAGAGACTATTTAAACTAATCATTCTCCTGAAGGAATGTTCGCATATCAAACATTCTGATTCCAGAATTTATCACAGCTCTTCATCCCAATTTAAAAAGCATGATGAAGTGATAATAGGATTTGGTTAAAATTAAAACCTAAATATTGCTCTGATCTTTCATTGCTGATGTTGTTTGAAGAATGCGACTGTTGCAGTTGGTATGGGCTCAGTTCTAACTTTTGCACGCTCTTTTTTCCATTATCCTGTTGAAACTGAGTGAAGACTGGCAAGCAATCTCCCCATTTCCTCCATCTTATGACAATTCATTCTGGTTGTGCTTGTACCAATAAATTGTTTTGATAATGATTGTACCCAAGTGGATGCTGTTAAGTTCCCATCATATATCAACACTTGAGATTCTTGAATTTAATTGACCATTAATCAGGTTAACAAAGTAAATATATGTGTGCATGAAACAAGGCTAGGAGAACCGGAGTACAGAAGAAAGTACATTGTATCTGGCAGTACTACTACAGTGATGATCAAAACAAATATCTGTTTTCTTTTCAACACACCACTCTTACATTCTTTTTAGCCTTATGCAAGATTCAATCTTGAGTAAAATTCAGACTTACAATTTTAGTTTCAATTCTCTGACCCTGATTTATGTAGTCTATTATATATTTTGGAACTTCTGTCTGTCTGTCTGTCTGTCTGTAGGTGTGTATGTATGTATGTATGTATGTGTTATAGACTTGAAAACTGCTTGCCTGTTCTGACTCAAATTTGGTATGTAGGCCTACTTTGATCCCGGGAACAATATTGATGGGTCCAATTTCACGTGCATCTGTGTCGTTGACCTCGCTCATATACGCTCATATACCGGGTAGGCATGTTTCTGGACCGATTGAACAATAGTTTGTCCAGACGCTGTTTATATTAGCCCGGACGAAGTTGGGCACATCAGCTGGTTATTCTATATTTCTGTTAACCCTTTCTATACTAAATACTCATTAACGAGTAGTTCCCTTAGGAAATGTTCAGATAATATGTTCAACGAACGACCATCGTCGTTGAACTTATTTTTGGAACACTTCCCTCAAATAAATAGCACTCCTTCTGCACTTTTATTATCTGTGTTTATATTTCCTGAACATCCCTCCAGTTTAACAATAGACCATTCCAATGTTTATTTTTATAACTGTGTTGGGGAATCCATTTAGTATAGAAAGGGTTAAAACATCAATGAATTTTTCAGCAAATAATGTTTAGATGTAACTCTTTCATTACTGAATGGATTCTGCTATTTTGTTATAAAAGATATAATTATACCTTAACAAATATGAACCGATTTCAATAATTTTTGGTATACATGCTGCTCACAATACCCTCTCTACATGATGCGGCTAGGGATTGGCTCAGGCTGTTTTTCGTAATATTATATTTCATTTTCGACTTATTTTGACTTAGAAAATTATGTCCGACTTAATAACTTTAACAAATATGAACCAATTTGAATAATTTTTTCTGTACAAGCTTCTTGTGACACCATATCGATATTGTTAGTCCGAATTTTTCTTTAAAGTTAAAAATCTTTTTTGTTGGGTTTACGGATAATGCGGGTTGAATTTGCCACGGTGGGGGTATGCTAGTACTTGAGTGCACACCTCTTGTTAAGAAATGACTTGCAGATCGATTGGGGTCATTGGATTTTGTCAACCCCAGGAAGTCAATATTCACTAAGGCCATAGACCGAGGTGAATATTTACTTCCAAGGTCTGACAATTCCTCGTGTCCACCAAGAAACAATGCGATAACTGTTCTATTACATGTAATAATTGTATATGAAACGCGCTTTGATTGGACAAGACATTGTTGCGATGAACGGTGCTATGAATACCTGTCTATTTTAAGGTCTGATAATAAGTTGTGTTAACCCCTAAAGTACCTGACATCACTCAGAACTGTTACTAACCTTTTGTTTCATTAATGAGGTGAACATCGTTAGATATCTCAATTTTTTTGTTACGTTATAACATAGGAATTGGGGAAAGAAACTTATGGTCATATAATAATGATACTTTTCCGATAATCTATTGTTGAGCGTATAATAAACTTGATAAACTAAATAATAATAGACTAACTTGTTGGTGTGAATGACAATGTGTTTTCGTACTTTGAACATGAATTTCCAAGAAGTGACATTACTATGACTAGGGCCAACAAAAAAAAACCTCTTTGTTTCCGATACCCTGCCTGGCTGAGATTTTCTTGCCTGCCTCAATTTTTATTTTCAATTTTCTCCAGAAGGCTAGTCAAAAGTTACCTGTTACAGTGTCAATGTGAATATTTATTGTTTTTTCCCCAATCCCGAAAGAAAAAATAAGTCAGTTATTGGTAGAGATCATACTGCAGAGTGAATGAATTCAAGGGACAGCATGTTTTTACCCAATGATTGGCTCATTTTCAATGCACATTGATCTACCATATTCCATGGGACTGTAACTACACTATTATATCACTTACGGCTGAAAGGTTTAAAAAAAAAAAAAAATCCCATTGTTATCGGAAACAGAGAAGTTTTTTGTTTTGGCCTAGTTTATATACATATCCAATACCTTGTTGACCAGAGGGAATTGTTTATACGCCACTTTAATAATTACATATATTTTCACCATTTCAGCTGGCAGCCAGTAACAGATTTCATCGATTCTAAATATGAAGAATATTTGAAGTCAGAATCTCAAGTCAACAGATCTACCTTCGCTGATAATCGAGTTCACACATGTCTATATTTCATTGCACCAACTGGCCATGGGTGAGTTTTAATAGTTCCTCCGTTACTTAAATGTTTACTTCATTATTTCTCATCATCTAAATTGATGATGGTAATTTGATTGTTCAAACATGAAAACGCACTGGCAGGGTATGGGCGAGAGCTTTCCGATGAATGGCAACAAGCCATATTTCCGACTAAATCCTGAAAAGTTACCCATAATTATGCTGTGGTTAAGAGGTCGATTAATTAGAGCATTACTGTATATTGTCGAGAGATCCAATGTTGAATTAACTATTCAATTCTTTATATGCTACCATCAGTCCTCAAAATATGGTTCTGGACATTTGCAGAATGAGGTCCCAGAGGGTGAGTTTAGTGACGTTATCCTTCGGGCTAGCATCACTAAATTTACCTCATTTGCTACATGGGAGACCTAGATCCAGATTTAAGTTTCCAGATGGTGAAGATGGTGATATGCACCCATTGGACATCTCAATTATGCATTGTGTTGTCTGCCAATTCGGGATATAGAGAAACTAAAAAAGAAAAAGAAACTTTCTTTTAAAGAAGTTTCTAAAGAAACTAAAATATTTGTTATTAAATTTGATAATAAAGATACTTTCCAGAGAAGATGAGACCTAAGCAGAATTATGTCCCCAGAGGGTGAATTTAATGATGATAGCTTGATGTGCAGGGTAGCGTCACTAAAGTACCCTCTGGGGACCCCATTCTGCTAATGTCCAGCAACATATTTTGAGGCCTGGCTTTAAGACTGTGTTAGCTATGTGCATGTATAAAGCAGCCAAAAATTAGAGCTATTTCATACACACTTCGTGCAGAATGCAATATGATGATAAAGCAGGAATGCATGAACTGTAAACTCCACCATGTCAACTATGATGTGGGGTCGACTCCAGGGGGCATATGCTGTCATCGCACATGTGATAAAAAAGGCTCCCTTTTAAGTGCTGTATACAGAATGGTTATATGGTGTTGGTCGTCATTAAATGGCAATCTTAATGACTGCCCCATATATATACAACATATATCTAAGATAGTCTATGCTTTTCATGTAACTAAAAGTCATAGCCTGTTTAAATAAAAATAAATTTATTCAGAGTCTGCAGAACAAGAAACAATATGTGAAATGATGCTTTTGTTTATTTCGAGAATGTGCTACATCGATGCATGCATGTTCTTTTACAGGTTAAAACCATTAGATGTAGAGTTCATGAAGCGGTTACACGACAAAGTTAACATTGTTCCACTGATCGCCAAAGCTGACACGATGACGCCAGAGGAATGCAGGGACTTCAAGAAAACGGTGTGTTGCATAAATGCATATAATGAATGGAATTCCTGTTCATATTAAATTGGTTTGAAAACGGTGTGTAGCTTTAATCTTATTCCGTGAATGGAATTCCTGTTCACAGTTGCACTATCAGGAGAACGGGGATGGAAATGTATGCCTGTTCACCTGTCACTGACGAGTTACTGTACGAGTGACAGGTAGATTCTTTTGCTGCCTGTCACTCTTTGACTGGTGACCTTTGTCTGAAAACTTAAGTTTGGAATATAGGATAATAGCTACTTATGTCAAGTTGAGACATCTCTTAGTCTGAGTTTGATATTTTCAAATAAAATTCCTGGAAAATATTGAGTGTGTTGCCCATTTGCTCTCCATCATCCCTAACATTCTCTTTAAAATGCCATTTTAGAACTCTTTGTTCATAAAATTATTGTCTGATTACTCTACACAAGCTTTAGAATCAGGTAAAGCTATGTCATTAATGGCAAGTAATCCCGTTAGAAATAATAAATAAATTCTGTGAATAATGTATTTATGTTAATATTGAGTGGAGTAGCTACAGGTAAGTATGTTAAGAAATCGTGATTCATGATTACAAAATATGCATATATCATTGACCGGTGCTAGAAGTTTCTTTTGAAAAAGTTATACCATTACCTCTTGAATGAGTACTTAATACTCTTTAGTTGACATAATAATTTCCCTCCCTTTTTATGTTTACCCATACCATAGTATGGTAAACATAGTGTCGTTGCCCGGATTGACCACTCGTCGTTAGTCTGTCCGTCCGTCTGTCTGTCTGTCTGTAGACACTTTACGCATGGTGCGATAACTGAAATATTTTCTATCTGATCGGAACCAAATTTTGTATATGAATTTCTCAGCACCAAATACAGATCGAGTTCGAATATGGGTTTGATCCGAGTTTTTTTTTACGGAGTTATGGCCCTTTTTCAACTTAGAATTTATGCATGCTGCCATAACTCAAAAAGAAATTATCTGACCATAACCAAATTTGGTATGTGAGTTGCTCAACCCAAAATACATATCGAGTTCGAATATGGGTTTGATTCTATATTTTTTAATGGAGTTATGGCCCTTTGACATAGAATTCATGAATGCTTCGATAAATCAACAATTTTTCAACTGATAGGAACCAAATTTTGTATGTGAGTTTCTCAACTCAAAATACAGATCGAGTTCGAATATGGGTTTGATCCGGTACTTTTTACTGGAGTTATGGCCCTTTGATTATTTTATTCATCGCTAAAATATATCAAAGATACACAGGTGGCACTGTCTAGATAGTATCTAATAAATCAGGTTCAGGATGCTATGAAGTTGTCTTCTCACACAGAGATAGTATCCTGATACAATACCATGAAGTTGGTTCTCTCTTGTATTGAGTTAATTAACTGCTAGGAGATGTGTTGGCTTTATCAGATATACTTTATACTCTATAAGTATCTCTGGCCATATCATAGGTGGAATGTTTATACTATTATATTTTATATGCATGGTTATTTAAATTTCATCTTAAAGGCATAATCTGGTTTCATTGTTAAATAGCATTACCATTGGAATTTTGTTGGTTGCATGGGAAGACAACTTTGGTTTTCAAAGTTTTAAAAACTTGAGAGCTCTGTATCAGTCTATGGGAACAAAATAATTGTTCATAACACTTTTAGTACTGTAGGTCTAGTTTGTTTTATCTATATATTAATGGAAAGCTTTTTCGACATTGATTTCAATTGATTACATATGTGAATTGAAAAATTAAAGGGGCACACCAGGTTTGATGTATTTTTCCTGTACTCTGCATGAGACAAAACTTTTTATGTGTACCTATACCATAGTATGGTACACATAGCGTCAATGTCCGGATTGACCACTCGTCTGTCCGTCCATCTATATCTGTCTGTCTGTCAGACACTTTAGGTATAATGCGATAACTCTAACATTTTCTATTTGATCGGAACCAAATTTTGTATATAGGTTTCTCATCCAAAAATACAGTTCGAGTTTGAATATGGGTTTGATCCGATTTATTTTAAAGGAGTTATGACCCTTCTTTCTTTTTTTTTAATTTGAAATTTGGATTTTTCATATTTTTTTAGATTGAATTTCCTCGCTCAATTTAACATAAACAAATATTAAAAAACTTTTATAATAATAAAAAAATTATTTAATTCAAAAAAAAAAATTGGCATTGACTCTAATTTGTTTTAGTTGTATTCCATTAATAAGGTGTGATGGCCTGTATTGAAAATGTGAAGATTTTATTGCAATAGTTGCATGTAATATAATGATATCAATAAATTGCCATGTGAACATCCAATATCCAGAGTATGAGAATACCTTTAATAGATGTCATTCCAAGCAAAATCTGTTATTAATTGAGTGATGACATATGTTACATAGCTCTAGGGGGTGGTTGTATGAAGGTAAAGATGAACAACCTGCTGGCTGGATAATTGTTTATCCTATCTGTCAAATTTATTAATGGCTAAACAATTGGATCTCACAGTGAGAGGTCCTTGTGTGAATAGGGACAGAGTTATGAGATTTAAAACGACTTCTCCCCCACCCCAATTTCTTTAACCCCTTCTTAAGACAAATTATTTGACCTTTTGATTTTAAGTTAGGTACTGATATATGTATTACTGTGATCATATCTTTGACCAATTATCAGTTATAGCTAATCGCTATCGCCAAGGTATGGGTTAAACATCTGCCGATCGTGATCGGCCTCTCGTTTATCTAAGAACTCATATCCAGTTCACTTTGGAGATAGTTTAATGCCCTAAATAATCGACTCCTTAACCACAGCAGAATTATGGGTAACTTTTCAGGATTTAGTCGGAAATATGGCTTGTTGCCATTCATTGGAAAGCTCTCACTGCTCTCTCAGTGAGAGCTTTCCAATGAATGGCAACAAGCCATATTTCCGACTAAATCCTGAAAAGTTACCCATAATTCTGCTGTGGTTAAGGAGTCGATTATTTAGGGCATTACTGTACCAATAATGATTTACCAATAATGATTGAATAGCCATCATGGGTTCTCTTCCATGGAATAATACATCAATGTCTAAAAATGGCCAGACTGTTGACATTAAATCTAATTTATTATCATTAGTAATTTTAGAAATGATCAGAGAATATCTACAAATAGTTAATCAATATCATTGACAACGACTGGCACTGGATGTAATTGTGTTTATATGTGAGATGTTAATCTTTCTCCAGGACTCAGTCACTCTTATAGCAGATCAATAGCACTCATCTCAGAGTGCTAGCATACCAAGGGCAGTAACTCTATATTATTTCCTTTCTATCCATAGATGTGTTGCAGGCCTCAAATTATTTGAGGAGTGTGATTATTTGTAACCTGGAGTACGGTATCCTTAAGTGCATAGACAATTTGAAATATATACACATCACACATAAACTGTTGGTTGTACTTATGAATAAATACAGTTAACACTTCCATGACTGGAGCTTCCTGAAATTTGGCGAAAACCATGTGCCAATGCATTCTCTTATATATGCAAGTCTCCCATAGGGAACCTTGCATACAATAAGAGAATACATTGGCCTAACAATATTTACCATGACCATGTAAGCCAATGCCTTCTCATATATATGATAACTCACATATACAAAAGAATGCACTGGAACAGGATCTGTAATGCTGCAACACCACAGCTCCCGTCATGAAAAGATTAAGAAAGATCTGGTATCAGGTGGTTGGCGTTACCTTGGATAATAGCTGAGTACTTGTAGATCAGTGATTCAGTGTAATGGCACATCCATTCATAGATGTCTGACATTCAGGAGGACATTTGCACCTCAAGATGATTTACGGAGGTCATTCTTTTGCACTGCCACAATTGACAGAATGCCGGTGTGTTGTCAAAATATGAACATTGATATTTGTTAATCTTTACACTCTTGTCATGCTCATTATGATTATGGACATCTGTTTTCATTCTTTACTAAATCTTGTTTGTTCTCAATTCATTTCAGATACTGAATGAAATAGCTCAACACAAGATCAAAATATATGAATTCCCTGATTGTGACGATGAGGAAGAATCAAAAATACAGAAAAAATTACGTGTAAGTCAGCTGTATAACTCTGTTTATATCTTAATCAATAATTTTACAGATGAATGGTTTCCTGGAATCTTGCTATAATATAATCCACTTTTTAAGTTTCAACATGTGCTAACTATTAATAAATATGGAATTATTAGAAATTTTCATAAAACTAAGTGCCATTTGTATTATAACACAACCCTTAAAATGTCCCCATTAGGCAATTTGTCAGGAGATAGATTCTCTTTTATTTTAAATAGATATTCATTTTTATTCGACACTAACTGCTTCATATTCTGGTATGCTCTCTACAGTGTAAACAGTCACCTTTTTTCTTTTTACCGGCAAGGGTTATATTTTGAAATATTTAATGCAATGGTGGAGGGTTAATGTGATTCATGGATCAGGGAAAGTTTGACAGTTACTTACTGGAGGTCGGTAGTTTTCATGTGAAGTGGGGTGAATTTCACACCCTGTCTGGTCTTTCCCCCAGCAATAAAACTTACATATTGTGATATATCCCAGCTTTGCGTTCAATATTCTGAAACAAATAGCCGAGAATACCATTACATTGTCTTTCGAAAATTATTGTGGTAGTGTCAGCAAACCACAAATGGCTGGCATTTGCGGCAGGACTCAGATGCAGCCAATCAGAAGATAGTTTCATGGCGAAGCATGACCAGTGACGACATACTGTGGATAATGATAATAATCGATCCATTTATTACACGCATTTTACAGGTACCCTTATTACCCTGATGAGCCTGAACGCTCAGTAACCATCTACTGCTTCCCGGGGACAAGGGGAGGTACAGCCATAATGTGGCTAGTATACTAACAAGATCTTTCACTACTCATAATCAGGTACCCTTTTCAAAGCATGGGTGGTGCGCAGCAGACATTGTATGAGCGACCTGGCTCAAGAGTCACAACTTGGTGTGAAATTTGAACAGCGTACAATAAGCCCTATGTAGCAGTGGTAATATGAAGGATATCAGAATGTTCAGATTTTGAAAACATACATACAGTAATGCCCTAAGTAATCGACCCCTTAACCACAGCAGAATTATGGGTAACTTTTCAGGATTTAGTCGGAAATATGGCTTGTTGCCATTCATCGGAAAGCTCTCAGCCAACAACATCAAATCTATATAAAACAAACCAATATCAACTTCTTGATGTACAGTTTATTTAGAATTTTTTGCTTCTAACAGGAACGGGTGCCATTTGCAGTTGTAGGCAGCAATGCAGTAATCTCAGTAGATGGCAAGCGGACGCGAGGTAGACAGTACCCATGGGGTACGGTAGAAGGTATGTATAATCTCTAACTTCTGTACAAGTTCGCATACCGTCAAAGAGTATACAATAATTATTATCTGCAGATAATTTACCTCATTCAATTCGAATCTCAACAGATTTTCAATTATTGAATTTCACTGATGCCTTGAAAGTAATTTGAAACACTCCCAAGGTCGCCAGCGTGTCCAGATTGCATATCAAATATTTTTGCTCATTGTAGTTATTTTAATAAATTTTTATATGCAACTTGACAGTTTGCAACATCATTTTTTAATATATACATATATGCTGTGTCTAATGTTTATCAGAGATCAGGTCTGTTAAAATGTGGGATAAATTATTTACAATTTGCGTAGCTTTTATGTTGTATATTGATGATATTTTGCCAAAAATTATAATTGACACTTACATGAACTTTGGCTGATTTAATAGGATACTGATTAAATTTAAAATTCTTTCTTTTCAGTTGAGAACTTAGAACATAATGATTACATCGCTTTAAGGAATATGCTTATCAGGTATGGCTACTGCAATATATTTTGGAATTTGACTGAAAGTAGGAGCCATGTTTGTGTTTTGTTCAAATTAACCTCTTTGCTGTTAAGATGTAGGTAACTATTATGGACATAAAAGTGCACGCTGTGTGCTACATACCATGACAGTTTACTGGACAGTGTAAAATTCATCAACGCGTCCATAACAAACATTATGCTGTGGATGTCTTTATTATTGGATTTCATTGTCCTTTGGCATTGTGATAACACAGGTTGGGGGAAAGGGTATCCACATACTATGGGTTTCGTCCATTAATTTTGTGTCCGAAAGAACATTTCAGCTTGTAACTCAGGTGTTAATTATCGAATTTCGTTGTAATTTGGCATGGTGATAGCACAGGTTGGTGGAAAGGATACCTACATATACGGTTTTCGTCCATTAAGTTTTACCAGAGTTACAGGCCATTGTTTGACTTGGAAATTTGGGAATGGAGGATTCGTGGGGTATATAGTGGAGACCTTCATCTGTCTGTCCTTCATAGCACAGGTTTTGTTTGCACTTTTTTTCAGAGTTTTAGCCCTTTGCCAGAGTTATGACCCAGGTTTTGTTTTGTCCGCACTTTTTTTCCACAGTTATGGCCCATTGTCAGAGTTATAACCTGGGGTTAAACTGAGAGTAATGCCCCACTATTACTTCATTTTCTCTCTAACTATAGCCAATATTGAGTGTACAGTCTGGGCATTGGCCCACACTTGATGTTGCCCTTGTTTTATCTGAAAATGTTGATTTTTTTTGTCCGTCTGCATGAGTATCTCAACCAAAGGTTACAAGTATGCCCACTACAAGCAATATGCCACATTGGGGTATGCACTGGATAACAGCCCAGCTCTTGTTTTATTCAACGTGAATGCTGACAGAAGAAATCTTGAAATTTCCTTCTTTAATTTCAGAACACATATGCAAGACTTAAAAGATGTGACAAACAACGTGCATTACGAGAACTTCAGGTACAAAAAACTCGCTCCAGCTTCATCGTCAGGGGACAGCAAATCCAAGCCATCAACAATGGGAAAGTATGTTTATCTTACTATGTCGATTATACATAGCTCGGAGTTTACTGTCAAAACAGTGGTCCCAGATGGATTGTCCACATGATGCAGTCGAGTGAACTATTGCTAGTCAAGCATCAGTTTTGTATTAGTTAACCCTTCCATGACTGGAGCTTGCTGAAATTTTGTGCAAACCATGTGCCAATGTATTCTCTTATATATGCGAGTCTCCCATAGGGAGCTGCATATATACGAGAATGCATTAGCGTAACAAATTTACCTTGAACTTGTAAGCCAGTGCATTCTCTTATATATGTGAGGCTCACTATGGGAGACTCCATAAAAAAATGCACTGGCACTGTGGCACAGGAGCTTTTATGCTGACCAGCGCACATCCCATCATGAAAAGGTTAATGAGCATTATATAATAATGTAATTCAAGATGAATATCTATCGGCTATCGCTAAAACATGCATTCTGATTAGTTGAGAATTTTTTTTTCCATTTTCAACCATCACCTGCTGATAGATTCTACAATTTTGAATGCAGCACATTGTGATTGACAATGCAAGCCAAATGCATCAACGTGCAATTTAGCCGAAAATTTTAGCCACCATTATCTTTCGGCAGGTAATTATATCATGAAAACTGTTGGATGATTTAATTTTGTATTGTAATTTAAATGTTTATCAAATTTTGTGTCTTTACTAAAGTCTTCCTATCTACTAGGGATCCCATATCACAAATGGCAGAGGAAAAGAAGGAGCATGATGCTAAAATGAAAAAGATGGAAGCGGAGATGGAACAAGTGTTTGAGATGAAAGTCAAAGAAAAGAAACAGAAATTAAAGGATTCCGAAGCTGATGTATGATAACTTAATCAGTAGTCTTATCTATTTCTCGAGATAATAATTGTCATGTGTTCAGAATTGCAGCTTATTCTGCACTCATTACAAATGAAAGGTAGTTTCGAACAATTATTTGTCCAATTTAAGAATGTTATTTAATTATTGAACAAGGAGGTACTAAATTGTGAGTGGACTCAATTGACGTGTGTTGTCGCTTTACACATAATAAATTCCAGCCGTCATTCTGTTAAGGGCATACTGCTAGATAAATCAGTGGAATCAAGAGGGTGGTCCATTCCCTGTTGCTAGATTTTTATTTTATCTCAAAATCCCAACAAATGAAGGATATACCATCCCAAGACATATCCTTTAGAACAAGCCATATTTTCAACTAAATCCTGAAAAATTACCCATAATTCTGCTGTGGTTAAGGAGTCAATTATTTAGGACATTACTGTATCATATGTCTCTTTTAATTCTAGCTCGAAAGGAAAGCTGAACAGATGTCAAAGGGTCTAGATCAACACAAGAAAGATCTTGATGACAAATGGAGAGCTTACGAGAAAGAAAAGCAATCATTCGATGAACAATATGGCGAGAGACGGAAGTCACTAGAAAATATTAAAGAGTACGTATATCCTACAATTTTTGCAGCAGGTTGAATAAGGCTCTTATTAGAGTTGAGTGTATATGCATAGACGCAAGCCTGCAAATAGTGTGTCTGTCATTTGCAGAATGAGGCCCCCAGAGGGTTAATTTAGTGATGCTATCCCGCACAGGGGGCTAGCATCACCAAACTCGCCCTCTGGAGACCTCATTCTTCGTAGGCCTCATCTTCTGAGAAGTATCTATAGTCTCAAATTAACATTGTTTATAGTTACTTTTTCCCTTCTCTTCAGTTTCTATATCCCCGAATTTGCGGAAGATAAAATGCATAATCGAGGTGACTAATGGGTGAACATCACCAACTTCAACTGGGGAACTTCAATCTGATTGTAGATCTCCCATAGCAGTTGAGGCCTAAGAAGAATGAGGTTCCCAGAGGATGAATTTGTGATGCTAGCCTGCAGTGCGGGATAACATAACAAAATTCATCCTCTAGGGACCTCATTCTGCAAATGACAAGACACACTATTTGCAGCCTTGCATAGACGATACTAGAGAAACTTTAGGTTACCATCATCCTAATGTAGCTAGTTGACCATCTCCATTTATATTTTTATTTGCCTTACCATATTAATTTCACCTGAAACATTCTTAGTATAGTTTTGAGATAATTGAGTTGAAGCTAGAAACATAAACATAGGCCACACAGTCAATTTCCCGATTTCTCAGGCCAAACTTGTTTTAAAGCTTGCACACACCAACAAGGCATTCCACCTCCACATCGGCTGCTCCCAATCTATTTTCAGTTGCCTGTGACCAACATCTCTCGAACAGATGTCTGTAAAAAAATGAAATTGTATCTATTCTATGTGATTTACAGTAATGCCCTAATTAATCGACTCCTTAACCACAGCAGAATTATGCGTAATTTTTCAGGATTTAGTTGGAAATATGGCTTGTTGCCATTCATCAGAAAGCTCTGTGAGATTTCCATAATTCTGCTGTGGTTAAGGAGTCGATTAATTAGGGCATTACTGTATGTTGTTACTAGTACTGAAATACCTAATCAAAGTATCATTGACACATTTTTGACAATTTTGACTGAGATCGCACTCACTAATCAACACATTTTCAACACATGTTTGAACAAAATTACCAATTACACTACCAGTAATGAATCGGAAATTTGAACCGGGAACAGGTACAAAAAGTTGCACATCAAGCCTGATTATAATAGTAGTGCATCTGTCATTTGTAGAATGAGGTCCCCAGAGAGTGAATTTAGTGACGCTATCCCACACGGCGGGCAGGCATCGCCAAATTCACCCTCTGGGGCACCTCATTCTGCTTAGGCCTCAACTGCTATGGGAGACCTAGGATCAGATTGAAGTTCCCCAGTTGAAGTTGGTGATGTTCACCCATTAGTCACTTCGATTATGAATTTTATCTTCTGAAAATTAGGGGTATAGAGATTCTTCCCAGAAGGGAAAAAGTAACTAAAAACAATGTTAATTTGAGACTATAGCTACAGTAATGCTCTAATTAATCGACCTCTAATCACAGCAGAATTATGGGTAACTTTTCAGGATTTAGTCGGAAATATGGCTTGTTGCCATTCACGGAAAGCTCTCGGCTGTACTTCCCTGAAGATGGGGCTTAAGCAGAATGAGTTTCCCAGAGGGTGAATTTGGTGATGCTAGCCCACTGTGCAGGATAGCATCACCAAATTCACCCTCTGGGGACCTCATTCTGCAAATGACAGCACACTAAATTGAGGCTTGTTGCACACAGGGTTTCCGGGACTAAACAAGTGGGCCTGAGAAACGGGTACTTGACTTTGTTTGGCCTCCGCCTGCTCACTAAAGACATAGGTCGCCACAAACATTAATGCAGTGGAGTCCTGGCTTGGAGCTAATTAATAAATTATGTTAATCAGAACAAATAGCTTTAATTGGTTGTAATACTGTATTGTAGGTAATCATGTTGTACACTATCTGCTAAATATTCCACACCCGTTAGTAAGAAGAACTTGTACTTAATGAAGTCACTACCATTGACAGACCTTGATGCAATTTTGGCACATCAGAACGGACCACAGACCCCTCATTTTCAGACCTAGAGAAAATTAACTTTCTTCTTATTACAACTTTCTTATTGTCCTTACTCATTTTGTGGACATTGGAATCAAAATGTTTGATAAACAAATCTTCGGGTGCTACCTCAAATTTTGACCCCTTATTGATGACTGCTAAATTACTTAAATTTTATTTATCCAATTGAGTGACATAGAGTATGGTAGACAGAACAAGTTGTCAATTCTGCATAATAAACCTGCTTTTCCAAACATGAAGTTGTCAGGGTATGTCCCAGCCTAAGGCGAGGTCAATTTTCGTATTTCCATACTTTTGGTACATAATTTACCGACTTAAATTTGGTGCAATCTAAAGGCCTGACCATTGAATAAATAGTAGTATCTTTCACACAGTGAATACCCATTAGACCTATTATCTGTTGACAACATTGCATTAGCATTAAGATTGCATTGACATATTTCATCTAAATCAGATAAAATTATGTGACCAAATGTCAATGAGAGTTATTGAACTAATACTCCTAAAGGTGTGGAATAAATACAGAATGCAGCATGTATCATAATCTAACATATTTTATTGAACTAGCCGTGGATGGTGTATAGTGAGACATCCATCTACACGATCCACAACTCATTCAATAAAACTTTCTTGATTAAGATATGCTGCATTTTCAATAAGCCAGAAGTGTGTATTTGTCCCATAAATTTGTTTGTGGATCAGTAGTTAATGTTGAATTTCTGCAAATGCTTTCAATGTGCCGGACTCTTCATGTGGAAACTGCTTACCTAATACTCTTGTGGGCAGTATGAAATGATACTTGTTTTATTTCCTTTTCTTATTGTGGGAATATGCAGTCCAATAAATAAAAGGTGTTGCCAATGGTAGAAGCTACATGTGAGAACAACATTATTTCTGTGCAGCCAATTTCACATTTCTTGACTATTGCATCAATTTGCATGTTCTTATTGAAAAATTCATTAAAAACTTGTCAAAGCTACATAATACCTAAAACTGAGTAATAGATTCTAGCTATACAAATTAGTACCAATAGAACAAAGGACCTATATGTCTTAATAATTCATTAATTTTCTAATCTATATAACATTTTGAATTACAAATTTCTAACTTATCTTCTTTGTCACACATGTCACCTCAAGGACAGTAATCTAAAAAACAAACAAGGCCATAGGTTTTATCAAAATTATGTTGTTACAGCTGGTAGCTTGGAACCATGACCACATCTTTGATTATTGAACATTCGAAATTCTCCTTATTTCAAGTTCTCTTCTTCATTGTTATCCAATCTCTGTTTACAGTGCAGGTTTGAAACAGCAAGTATCATTTTATCAGAATCCCTGGGCATATATTTCTCTGCTAAGATTAGCAACATGCTGCCTCCACCGTTTATGCTTTCAGAATTTAAATCATTGCTAAGATTTCTTGGAATTATAGTCACTGGTCTTCCCAGTTCGCTTTTGATTATTAGCATGTCTGAGTAGTATGATATCCCTCGCGCTGTCTTCATCTTCTGCAGATCCAACAATCATCATTGAAAATAAAAACATCAGTTAGACCGAAGTTCAGTTGTCCTGTTTTCAACTTGAGTGCTTTTCTTAATGACATGTCATTGAAATTATGTATTGCATTGAAAAGAATTCATTCAACCCACTGTTAAAATGTAAATAATATCACTAAAAAGCAAATGAGTAGATAGAATAGGGTAGGATGAGGAGAATCAAGCAACAAGCTAGATTCATATACTGACTTTATTTATAGTTGGTTGTAAGATGTCTTAACAAATCTGATATTAACTAATAGTTTAATACATGTAATCACATTTATTATTAGAGTTAAAAAGCACTCACAAAGCAACCAATATTTCTTGTCAGGCCGTTAAATTCCTCCAAATTCAACTCGGAAAAGGTTGTACCCAAAATATGGGATTGTGCCCAATTTAGTGCAGATGAATTTGAAGACATGATTTCTTCTCGTATAAATGTGAAAAATTTTCATTTGGGGAGAAGAAAAATAGTTTGTAAGGTTTCTTTTAGCAGGAATATAAACCACAGAAGCGAAGAAGTTGTTTGTTTCGATGTCAAATTTCAAAATTTTCTCATAGGGTGTATTTCAAAATTATCTGCTTCACTCAGAGCTTTGACTGTTAACTGTTGTTTGAATGGGAGCTTATGTTGTTGCACAGTGGAAGGGAGATAATTCTATTTGTGTCTAAGTTCCAATAAGGAGGAAAGTATTAAAGGTGATTGTAAATGTTTAGAAATAATTGCAGTGCACATCAAATGGAGACAATTTACAGGAATACTATAGATCGGATAATGATTGGATATTATTCTAAGATGACTTGTTAAAGTGATGTGAAACACTCGGGCAGGGTGGTCAAATAGAAATTGAGAATAATCTTGCTCAAAGTAGTTATTTTTTACAAATATTAATCCAAATTGACAACGCCCATCATCATTCATCTATTAATTAAATTCAATGACTCTCGGTGGCAAAATCATTTTTTAGTTTATCGCCGATAGTTGCATCCCGAATCGAGATGTAAAAATTTACAATTGAGCATTGTTCTGACAATGTTTTCTGTGGAGTGGTATGGTCATTTTCTTTGAAATTTTCCGCGATGTTAGTATTATGCTACATTCTCAAGGTAAGGCATAGCGCCGGAATACTAACTTATCAATTTCATGCACCTGACTAAGTCCATAATATGTCTTTAAAATCTTGAGCTTAAGTTGTTGCTAGAACAATTCTCACTGATCAGGACAAACGCTGTATAAATGTGAGCAGAAAATAGATAACTTTTATATCTGACAGTGTTTTAATGCGTATTTATCACACAGAAAAAAGAAACCAATGAAATTTGAAAGGTACTAGACTACTAGAGGTGAGGTAAATACACCTGCACTTACTATCCACACTTAACCCATGACCTCTCAAAGTGTCATAACTCACTGACCCTCGGCTACTGACCAATACAATTTATGCTCATAAAATTGAGAGTATAAGAGGATGGACACTATCTAAACACAATCATGCCATTTTTGTACTGAAGAAGTTAAACTGTTAACAAAGCACTGAAGCAGAAACAATATTCTCAACAATTGAGTTCCTCCTTGGATTATTTTCGCTCTCAAAAAACCTCTACTTATAAATTCAGTCATCTGCTTCCAAAATATGATATAGAGTATGGGGAAACTAAAACGAACGTCTATCTGAACACAGACTATCTATCACAGACATTAAACATAGGCATCAAACATCATTAAACTTGTCCCATGCTTCAGACAAAATGGACGCAGATTTTGATTAACCCTTATTATACTGAACACTCATTGATGAGTAGTTATCCCATAGGAAATGTTCAGATAATAAGTTCAACAAATGACTATAGATCATTTGTTGAAATTATTAGCTGAACATTTCGCTCAATAAATCAAGGTCTAATTTTGCACTTTAATATCTGTCGTCTGCTTATATTACCTGTACATCCCTTCAAATAATAATAGACCATTCTGATGTACATTTTTTAACGTGGTGGGAGAATCCATTTAGTATAGAGAGGGTTAAAGCACCGGCTGCTAAAGAAAGAGATGTTGAGTGGTTTTACACCTTCCAGACCCCTGAACTAGCAGAGATGAACAAGAATTTACCATGCCTCTCATTTTAGAATTTTATTTTAAAAAAGAAAACTACTTTTAAATAAATATATAGAGAGTAATCAATTCTTACCTAAACGTCTCTCGCCTTGAGTGAATTATTTAACATAATTCTCAGAACTAATTGATTGCTCTATTTATTACACTTCTGCATCAATTTTGTTTTGCAGATATGACTAAAACACCCAGAATTAATGCATGAAAGTCCCGATGTGGAGAAAGATCAACCATAAAAATTTCAGTCTAGATCAATAAGCAACATAACGTCATTGAGGTCATGAGAAATGACATAATTCACTAGTGACATTACCATTTTTAATTTGCAGCGTTTTAAATGGAAATCGTGCAGAGAAGCGTACTAAAAAACTTTAATGATTTGGGGCTACTAATCTGCAGTGAAATATATGCCATATGGAGAATAATCAGCAATACCCAAAAGCTGTTTTTTCTATGACATCTCTGTTTTCATGGTGAATGTCTACTCATTCTGCGCAATTGGCTTCTCTGTGAGTGAATGACTTGCATTTTGATGCCATGGATTTTCGCTGCATGATTTGATGATAGGTGTGGATTTGGTTTGGTTCGGTTTGGAACCGCTGCTTTTTGCTCTAATGCTCACTAATTATGGATCTAAGCTTCTGAGCCCCGACAGCAAATAGTCATGACATGTTAACTCAAACAAGCTCCATTATGTGGCATATTATTCCATTGTGAATCAATGCACTTTATGAAACCTTGTGTTTCTGTTATGACTAATATTATAATAACCTTTGCATCATCTACATCTTTTGTTCAA
The DNA here is from genome assembly GCA_032622095.1 of Siphonodentalium dalli. Taxonomy (NCBI): domain Eukaryota; kingdom Metazoa; phylum Mollusca; class Scaphopoda; order Gadilida; family Siphonodentaliidae; genus Siphonodentalium; species Siphonodentalium dalli. The sequence continues at coordinate 111,272,246 of CP136062.1, read as the reverse complement.
TGCTGAAAAGTTTGTGGTCACCCTCCCTCCTTATCTGACATGACAGAGTTGTCTGAGACTCGATTAGTTATGCCTGTTAGCCTTAGCACAGGTTTCTCTTCCACTACTAAAATTGACACCTCAAAATGAATACTTTGCTGTTTAAAGCCACGTAAATGTATCAGGTGATTGTCTTGTGGTCGGCATGATCAAGTTTTAATTTCTGTTTAGTCCTTTGAAGTCACTGTTTATTTGACCTGCGTCCAAGGAGCCCTGTGAATATTAAAAGTTTCATGTCAGAAATGAAATGATAGGAATTTATTTCAGTAATTTCTTGTCTCTCATCATATTTAATATGTCCTGATCGCTGTCATCAAGAGCATATACAGTAATGCCCTAAGTAATCGACCCCTTAACCACAGCAGAATTATGGGTAACTTTTCAGGATTTAGTCGAAAACATGGCTTGTTGCCATTCATCGGAGAGCTTTCTGATGAATGGCAACAAGCCATATTTCCGACTAAATCCTGAAAAGTTACCCATAATTACTTAGGGCATTACTGTATGGCATGTACCCAGGGTTTCTGCTGGAGAAAATAAATTAGGCTGTATTGGGTAACGCAATATGGATTTTTGTCACTGAAAAGTAGCCATTTCCTTGAACCTGAGATTAAGAAGCATGAACCTGAGACGAGAAGCACGACCAGAGAAAAAAGCTTCATACAGAAAGCAAATTAAAACAGAGCGTGTTTCATTGACCTCAAGTTAATGAACTGAATGCATGTAAGCGACACAATGCATAATTTAAAATACGCACGACTAATGAATACTCAACTGACAGGTTGTTGAAAACAGTGATAAAGCTTTTGATTGACAAGGTATTGAATGCCGAGAATTCCAGTAGAACTAATAATTTATGTTTCTAATGCATGGTAAATCTTGCAACAAAATAGTCGAGCAAATAACAATTTGTCTTGCCATGAAATTTCCCCGATACATTAGCTGGAAACTTTTTAGCGGGAAAGCTACCTGACCATGTGGTATTGTTTACGTGGATTGAGGTCTAAAAGAGGGTAAAGTTACAACCACCGCAGATCTTTATACCTGATGCTAGACTGGCGCAAATTCAATGTTATTAATACAAGTTCCAAACTACAAGGAAAGTCGGGAAAAATGACCATGTGGCATTGTTGACATAGGTTGAGGTTCAAAAGGAGTGAAGATAGGGCCTACTGCCATCTGATCTTTATACCTGATGCTAAACTTGCACAAAATGCTAAATTATTAATGGCAAGGCTTTTTGTGGAAATGTTTTGGCAGGAAGCTAACTATGTGACGTTGTTGCTCCAAAAGGGGGTATTGTCGGATATTTATACACTGCGTAATTACCGGTAAGCTGGCGCAATTACAAAACATTATTACTCAACGGTGAACATCTTATGTAGAGTTCAGCGCATTGTCTTATACAGGAGCATCGACTAAGTTTTCTCTGGTCAATGGCAACAGGTTTTCATGTCTCTCAGTGGAAAATTTGGCTGGTCCCCGGGCATTGCTAGGCCGCAGTTTTCTTTTATGAAACCCTTCCATTGTGACATATATTGATTGTGAATGTATTCAACTGTCATTTTGTGAATGTATTCAACTGACACTTCAACATTTCATGAGTCGTGAAGTCACAGGAATCGAGTGTGTAGGCAATTTTCTTTGACGACAACTTTCTCTTTGATGCGATGGTTGGCTTGTCTTACACCCAACAATGTGTTACCCAGGACTGTGTAAACAAGTTACTGTCCATGTGGCATGTGCTACTGATCACTACTTCATCACTACATCAAATGCATGATTACTTGCAACTTGTTAATCGGCAGTGTCGGTTGTGGCCTTCCTGGGGAAAAAGGGGGTTGAGCTCGGTCTGTGGCCAAATATGAGGTGATGGTTGTGGAGGAGATGAGGCAGCTCTATGGCCGTCCTGCCGTTGTAGCAGAAACCCTGGTGTACCTCTATCTTAACCCTTTACCCAACAGAACGGCCCTGTGCCAATGCATTCTCTTATATATGCGAGTCGACCATAGGTCGCCTCGCATATATAAGAGAATGCATTGGCTTAACACATTAAAAATTATAAAATTGTTAAAGAATGTAAGAAAAAATGGTTAAAAGTGTTAAAAAAATATTTTTTTAGGCCAATGCATTCTCTTATATATGCGAGGCGACCTATGGTCGACTCGCATATATAAGAGAATGCATTGGCACAGGGCATAACTATAACCATCACAATGTGGTCAATGAGCCGGTTCCAATGATATCCATATTTGTATGGTTCTATTGAGACAGACCGAAGATATTTTAGGCTGTTGAAGCTTTATTTGGCCGGTTTTGGCCGGTTTGTTGGGTAAAGGATTAACAGCCCATAAGGAGCTAAAATCATGCTCATAATGATAAATGATGTCTCACATTTTATAATATGGTAAATACCAGGTATTCTTCAGTGATACTTAATGAACAAAATGAGATATCTGATTTACATCTTCCTGCAATATAAAATCTTGGAACAAAATGGAAAGTACCAATTCACAGGGCCTCAATGCCGGTATCAGTTTTGAGTCATGCATCACGTTTTCATGTGTTTCTTATGTGTTGTTAACTGGGAGAGGGTTGTGCATGATCCAGAATCAAATGAAAAAGAGACAATATTCCATCCTACCTCATTGTTAATAAACAGGCTGAGAATATGCTGAACATTTGTAAAATGAGGTTCTAAGAGGGTGAATTTGGTGACGCTACTCCACGCAGCAGGCTAGCATCACTAAATTCATCCTCTGGGGACCTCATTCTGCTTAAGTCTCATGTGCTATGGCAGACCTGAACTCAGATTTATGTTCCCAAATGGTGAATATTGTGATGTACACCTATTGACACATAGATTATATAATATGTCATCTACCAATTTGGGGATATAGAGAAACTAAACTAAATATGAAAAAGAAAAAGAATCATTGTGAATAAACTAAAAAAAACATGTTAATTTGATAATAAAGTTACTTTCCAGAGAATGACGTCCCCAGAGGGTGAATTTCACCCTTGGGACCACGCTGGTTTTAGCTGGCAGGTCTAGCCTTGGCACACACATAAACACTGTGAGAGTGGAACTTTGTCTGTCAATGTTTTATCAGCATGAATACATATATTGAAATCCATTTGAGATGCATTCAAGAGTGTAGGGACAATAATGTTGGTGTAAACTACAACACAGATGACACAATAAGAGAAAAACTTGCTCTGTTGAGTTTGATATTTGTGGATTGGATCATGTTTAAGTCGGCTCGTTCACAAACTGTTATCATACTCAAATACCCGAATATCCAATGGAACAGGGTACTATTGTAATTCAGTCAACCAAAATTGTTGAACAGTCAGCGGGCGATGCTGGTGAATCAAAGCCTAAAGTTTGCAGCTCTCGTCCAATTTAAATGCATGGTTTTGCGACAAATATTAAATAAACAGTGTTAAAACATACATTCATATGCATGCATGTCTGGATTGGAAATGAAAATATTGCTTCATTGCTGGATTAGTGTGGTCTCAATCCAGCAAGTAAAACTTTTGTTCAAAAGCAAGTATAAAATAATATATTCTGCTAAACTTCTGTAATGCAAATTCTCTGACTTACTAACTTGTGGCGAATTTGTAGGTAAATTTATACAGTCTTACTATTGATTAGGGCTATTTAGAGGCAAAATTCAGAATGGCAGTGATCAATAAAATCATTAGATAGTAATGTCTGCTAAGTTCACTGTAATTTCACCTGCTTCACTCGTTACCCGCACCAAGCATGAGAATAACCATTCAAGTTTTCTTGCAGCCATTTCCCACAACGGCTCAAAGGTTTCCTGTCTGGCACGAAATGAGACAGGTGTAATCTCATTAGTGCCGATAAAGGTAATCCAGGTGTTTGAAGCATGTGTCACAGTAGTGTCATTAGTCTATGTCTGACATTTACATCGTTATTTACAGCATTCCTGTTTTGTTACAGCAAACAAATTTCATCATTTTTTTGGAGAATTTTCTTTGAAAATAAAATTTTAAGATTGCTAATTTTCAGGTATTTTCAGTTTTCTAGGTCCATCTCACAAGAGGCTCATTAACCTGATTACTGAAGAGCCTCTATTAGTTTTTACAGCTGGTGTTAAACACCACATGTATGTTACAAGTCATTACACTTCGAATGTGTAGCTGATTATCTGATACCTCAATTTAATTTTATGCAATGGGAAAACTACAATCTAGAGATTTGCGGAATGAAAAAAACAATTTCCAGAAAAATTTCATGAATGTAAACTTTTTCAACCAGAAATATTTAACAAAATAAATAATTGCCTGTGTAATTAAATTTTGGAATGCAATTTATTTATCATTGTATATGTAAATGTACTAGCACATGTGTAGCAAATGATTTTCGTACATAATTAGAGTGAAAAAAACTATTATATATAATAATTAGTCATTACAATAAATGTTGTCATGAACATTTAAATAACTGTTATGTGTTTCCTACTAATACCTATCATGCAGATGTGGTGATGCATAAAACATAAAATAAAATCATGTTTTTTCATCAGCTGGCTGATTTCAAATTGAAGATTTGCTTAATTCTTTTTGCTGATAATTTTCATAAAGTGTTTTGAATTCTCAATTGTTTCTTGCTTCAAAGCTGGTTTTTTGCATTACGAAAATTTCCATTTCCATTTTCACTATTTCATGTATTGACAAAAACAAACTTTTCCTAAATATTTGAAAAGCAAATCTATTCAAAAGAATATATTCAATAACTCTACAACAGAAATGCCATATAAAAATCCAGTAATTTCATACCACCATTAAATTATTGGCTTGCAAACAGAAGAGAATTTAGGTTATCACTGAAATCGTGCAATTAGATGTTCATAGTTTGATATAACTTCAGATAATATATTGCCATTTACAGGGGAAGTGGTTTCCAAATTTAGCAATATATATTTTTCTCTACTGAAATACAACAGGAAATCATAAACTCATGGAATCATTCATGAAGCTTCAAGTTTCTGTTGTTTGCTTTATCTCTGAATTGTCTTATCATTTATTTGCCATGTCTTCTGAAATCAACTACATAGAATTGGTATTAACGAAGGTAGTTTATTGTTCTGAGTGCTCTAAATATTATGCAAGTTACTTATGTTATGTGGTCAGTTGATGGTGGAACATATGAGTTAGTAGTATGACATTCATGGCATGGGATTTCTATTCACCCGAACAAGCAACTGCAAAATATGTTGAATGCTGCAATGTGGACTATGTGTTTTAATCTTCCACCAGAACTGAAATGTTCTGCAGATATTTTATTTCTCAGAAGTGCTTTTAATTTATTCAAATAAATTGTTGGTATGAACCACATCTAATGGATCTGTTATCTTATTGTCTGCAAATAATTGTGACTATGAAGAATTTGAGTGATAAGAGGTGTGGTTTCAGATACCCAGTACTGCATCTTTTGACATGTCAAAATATATCTCCATGTTATCAGCAACTGCAGTGAATGGTTTTCAACTCCGGAACATATTGTGTTTAACTATAAAATTATTATACCAGTAAACAAATGTTTGCTGTGTACTACAAAATGTGCTAAAAATAAACCCATTTCTCGACAATCAAAGGTATCTTTACTACCATATTGGTAATAGTAATTGTCCGCACATATTTTACATCTTTGCACTTAGTACTAAATTTGGAGGAATATTGCTATTTTATGCACTTGGTATAAGTCGATTGTGAATGACATTTACAATGTAGTTTATAGAACAGCACCTATTGATTCATATATATGTAATGTTGTGAGAGTATGGATTAACAAATTATTGGACAGAAGATTTTATATGAATGAACTAACAGCATCTAAGTTGTCACTTGATGTATGGTACATATGAACTTTATGATTATTTTGTATATTTAATGTTTATCCCTTTAATGACTACTCGTTGATGGTTTGATAATTCCCATTCATTCAGTCATTGGGACATACAATGTTTAAGTTTAAGCCTTTCATGATGGGAGCCGCGCTGATACAGCACTAAAAATCTTGTGCCAGTGCCTTCTCTTATATATGTGAGTCACCCATAGGGAGCCTTGCATATATACTAGTATGAGAGAATGCACTTGCTTGCAAGGTCAAGGTAAATATTGTAAGGCCAATGTTTTCTATTATAAACTAGTAATGTGAGGCTCCCAATGGGAGACTCACATTATTAAGAGAATGCATTGGCACAGGGTTTTCGCAAAATTTAAGGAAGCTCCAGTCATGGAAGGGTTAAACCGTGCATTGCTTTATCCAATATGACTGGAATATGGTATCTGTCGAAAATGTACAGTGTGCTGTGATTATGACAAATGGCAATTTGGTTGTTGCAAATATTTGCTGTATGGCTACAATTCTAAGTTAGTAGTCTAGACGACTTGAGTAAAAGATGAAATTCTATTTTTATTTATATATTAATATTCTAATTATAATTTTTGTCACATGACACAGTCATATATTTCTCAATAGCAGAATGAGGTGAAGTACAAAATCTTTGTTGAATTAAAGAAACTATATACACGCAATCGGCTAAAAAAAACCATACTTTATGTTAAAGATGTATTCTGGGCTCCAGGTTAATTTTTATGAGGGTTATGTTACTTCTGAATGAGATTCTAGGATATGCAATGGCACATTTAGAATGAGAAGTGTCGCACGAAAGACACTATACCTGATATTAAACTTTGTAATGATTTATTTAAATACAGTTTCAATAGTTTAGAGGGACAGCATTATTTAGTTAGTTAATTTTTCAGTAAAAATATGACATTCTTTGTATATAAGTCTAGTTAACTGTATATCTCATATGTGGTCTTCAATATTTGTTAGCGCATCAAAGCCAAAATCTGTGTTAAATTAGATCATGAAATATTATTATGAATGTGAAATAGTCGGTAACCTGAAGATCAGTATTAAAAAAAGCAGAAAGGCCTTGTTATTGGATAAGGACGTTTATTCAAAAACCATGCTTCCAATTTATTGATTTATATTTATCGTATATAATCTATTGAGATGACGTTTTTTTGTGTGAAGCTTGTTTTAATTCTGTACATTTTCTGTCATTTCAGTCCCAAGAATAAGAAGAAAGGACTTTTCTAACAGTACATCCACGTCGTCATTCAGGGATCCCCTCATCACATCATCTGGTCGAAACATTCATGGAGAAGTGCAACAATTTTTTCATGTTTATTATATTAATATATTTATAAACTGTTAATTTTAAACAACCCAAATCCCATTAAATTATCACTAAAAATTGGTGGTCAGGGTGTAATTTGTTGTCCAGTGACAGTTCACTTGACTTGTGGCCTGTATCAACAGCATCACTAGTAAGCAGCATTATTAGCTAAGGTACAATAATGCCCTAAATAATCGACTCCTTAACCACAGCAGAATTATGGGTAATTTTTCAGGATTTAGTCGAATATATGGCTTGTTGCCATTCATCGGCTCACTGAGAGCTTTCCAATGAATGGCAACAAGCCATATTTCCGACTAAATCTGACTAAATCCTGAAAAATTACCCATAATTCTGCTGTGGTTAAGGAGTCGATTATTTAGGAAATTACTGTACACTGTCGTTTTGGCTGATTCCATTCTTTGTTAACTATCTGTAGCACCTAATATAGATGTTTGTGGTCGGTTACTCTTTATAATTAATCCCTTGTTACTGGCATTCATTATGTTATGTGAGTTGATATTTAACATCAAACGTTGATAAAGCTTTTGCTTCATAATCGGTACAACAAGTTACACCCTATGTCTATATACTAAAAGTAAACACTACATCAAATGTTAAATTCATCCTTTTATTCATGGTTTGATTCATTAATGAACGTATTTATACAATTTGCCTTCTGTTAAATTTGGCATATTGATCAGCAGATTCCGGAGGGTCACATAATCATTTGGTGTCCACATTATTATAAATAGAAATTTGATGACCAAATCATTTTCTCTAATTTCTTGATCTGCTGAAAATTCATTCAACTGCTTTATATTCTATGTTTTTGACTAAGTTTAGTTGTAAGATTGTTGTGCAATTGCTCAAATGTGAAACTTGTGTTGTTTGTAGTTTTTAGTGAATTTCAAGTCTTGATTCAAACAAATTTCTCCGAAAGTAGAAACACTCTTAACCCTTCCATGACTGGAGATTCCTGAAATTTTTTGAAAATCCTGTGCCATTGTATTCTCTTATATATGCAAGTCTCCCAAATGGAGCCTCGCATATATAAGAGAATACATTTGGCCTAACAATATTTACATTGAAGCCTGTGCATTCTCTTATATATGCGAGGCTCCCTATGGGAGACTTGCATATATAAGAGAATGCACAGGCACAGGATCTTTAATGCTGCTCCAGCTCAACTCCCGTCATCAAAGGGTTAATTAGAAAACTTGTTTTGCATTATTGCCATTGTGAATGGTATGGTATAAATTTTCTGTCTTCCAAAATGCTTTCAACAGCCTTCACCTATCGTTTCCAGCACAACTGTTGCAGATCAATTTGGACCAAATTCACAATTTCATACAGCTCAGCAGTTTTCTAGAAGAAATTTTCACATTGCCTTTCATAATATTCACTCAAACTTAAATATGTTGCATATTTATTTTTGCTATTAAAAGTCTTCTTCATTATCAAATACTCTACAAGAGTTCATATTTATAGGGGGCATTTATAGGGGCATTTATAGGGGCATTGTAATCCTGTATGTTCAAGAAGCTGGTTTATTAAATAGGCAAATTACCTATCAAGTAAGTGGAATTGTTAATTGTCGAACAAAGCTTTAATCACACTCTAGAAATGTGATACGGGGTGGCTATGAAGGGCAAGGGGGTACATGTTTCAGAACAGAAGAGCTCTTGTATAAAGTTTAGTCAAGGGTGAACCACCTGCTCAGCCCCCCCCCCCCCTTGTCTCTTGATAGGTAGATGATTGATTGGTAGATATCGTATTTAGGAAAATTCTTTTGATACCCTCCAAAATATTCTTTATCGCTTGGGACGAAAACAAATCAGTAATTGAATTTCCATCATATATTGAGGTATAAATGTCACATATCCTACCATATATATATATTTTTTTCACTGTACACATCATACATCCTCATAATTCAGTGTTTCTACACCTGTTGACATCATATTGCATGCCTTTATCATCGTGTGTGCTGACTTTACCATGATCTCCACCTATCTTGATGTCACATAGAGACCAATGTATGCCTTGGCACCTATATCAGGTTTGAACATGCAATATAGATTTCATTGTTTGAAAGTATCCACATCTTCATCACGGAAATCTTTTTAATGTGATTGTTCACACCATTTCACTTCATTGTAGATCACAGCAAAATCCACAACTCATTCTAAAGATAGAGGGACAACAGTTACAACAACAACATTTTTTTTATTAAATCTCTGCTGAAGCCAGTAATTCAATGGATACACAAAACCACACATACATGTATATGAATTCGGCTGCAAATATTGCATGAGTGTGATGGCGTTATTATACCAAAAGTACCATACATTTTCGGCAAATAACACATTTGTTGTACTGTCTTTATTAGACACCCTAATTAACATTCCTATCTTATTTATCTGAAGATTTTTGCACGATATGTTCTCATTCTATAATTATTATAGTTCCACATGTGTTGTTGAGTACAATGTTCATTACGTTGTGTCTATTCTTTCCACACTTAATGGCTTAAAAATATGGAATGGACTGTCACTGTGGCATATGATGAGGGTGTTTTTCTACAACAGTATATTCAACATTTAACTGTTCATTCCTACGTACAAACAATAGCAGAAATTCATTACTCCCTATTCATTTAGAACTAAACATGTCTCATCATGCACAGTTTTATATCCTTTCATTCAGGTCTTCTATATATCCAAGCAGCATACGTTTGTATTGCATCTTTAATGGAGTTTTAACCCTTTTATGGTGGGAACAGTGCTGGTGCAGCATTAATAATAAAGATCCTGTGGCAGTGCATTCTCTAATATTTGCGAGTCTCCCATGGGGAGCCTTGCATATATAAGAGAATGCACTGGCATACACGGTCAAGGTAAATATTGTTAGGCCAAGGTATTGTCTTATACATGCAAGGCTCCCTGTGGGAGACTTGTGTATATAATAGAATGCATTGGCACAGGGTTTCTCAGCAAAATTTCAGGAAACTCCAGTCATGAAAGGGTTAACACTGATGAATCAAAACCAATGTATTAATCTAAATGTTAAAACATAGTTTTTCTGTATTGTATATTTCATGAATTTCAGTGTGTGTGTGTGTGTGTGTATACGTGAGCGTGTGGATGATACATGGGTGCTTGTTGCGTGTGAGTGTATTCTCATTCTGTATATATATGTATATAATTAAATGTTTTAGGCTCTGTAAACTTTGCTTAATTAAGTTTCCTCCCTATGTTGGGTCTATGATATTTGGTAAATTTTACTGCTTGAGACATGATTTTCTTTTTTGTAACAGAGTTGTGACTCTGTGAAAACTCTTTGAGCATGAGCATAAAGATATATAAGGCAATGCATAATATTTTTAAACATGTATTTTGACTTGTTAGAATAATTATTATTGAGTCAGAAATATGAGCAACAATGACATAATTATGTTACATTTTGTTTTTTATTGCATAGACCACACATAGTTCATCTATCAGATACATGTTTAAAATTATTATAAAATACTCTGGTATTATTTCACTGTTAGATTTTCTACAGTTGGGCACATTTTCCTAGAGAAATAAATATGGGTATCTTCTCAAATTGTTTAATATAGGCAACATATCTGGTTTGCCCTTTCAAACGGTATTATGGCATAACCAAATATCATGGAGTTCTGCAAAAAGGGGAAACCTGATCTAGAATATACCCATATAATATGTTGCGAGTGACAGAAACTGGAAGGTCAAGGCCAAATGATGTAAACACTTGTTACCATCATATTCTCTCCCAACATGCAACAGTGCAACTCAGATCATTAAAATAGGATTACATATGTGTACTGCTGTTCTGATTCAAAATAAATCTGATTTCCCTTTTCATTTGAGTGAAACAATAACTCCTTACCTGGTTTTTGCACAGCAAAGCAATATGTTGTGTGATAACATTACCAAAAATTTCCAAAACCGCAATGACTCAGATCTTGGTATGAAAAGTTAACTCAATTTCGAAAGTATCAGGCTGGAATAAAAGGTGTTTGATCTTACTTTTACAACTCAAGAAGAAGTTGAATAACTCAAGCCTCACTGATAGAACTGCCAAACATAAAATCCACAAGTGAATACAAAATAACTGCTATTATGTGTTGAATACTGCTGCTGTATTCTACTGACGGTATACTAATAGAATATATTTTAAGATTGAAGTCTTTCTGCTTAACTGAGTTCATGTTGACTTCCTCCTACAGTAAACTGTTAGTTGTTCTTGGCGCTTTGTACATAACACACATCATCTAGATAATGCTGAATGTAAAGTTTGTACACAATAAAGTCATTTAATATATAAAAGGTCTTATATTTTCTTATATATTACATCTCACTCATAACTGGGCAGATAGTGTAGAAAAAGCTCTACCAGACAAACATTCATCATGCTTACTCATGTCAAACTCAATGCAGGGTTAATCTTTCTTGCCTACTCTATATAGCTACCGGCGACATTTTACCAACATTTGGTGGACTTCCGCGATATAAATATATATACTAAGCGAACAGAGCATCATGTTGCCCTTATTAAAGGTACTCAACCCGTAAAGAGGGTCCCCATCTCAACAGATTCCAACAACAACAATCCGATCAGAGGGTCCTATATTACTATTTCTTTGGCTTTGGGGGTAAAAAATATTTGATTCGAGTCGAGGAACCCGTCAAACAAAGCTCAGAGTTATTAGATATTGATTTTTCAAATTTGTTATGTTCTCGAGATGAGTACCAATAACTGCCGTAATCTGCTCTGGATGTGTACTCCAAATCTATTCAAACAGACAAGGATGAATAACTCTAAAATCAAGTGGTAATTTTTACGCAATTTTGACTGAGTTCTGGGCCAGATAGTATTCCCGATAATGAAAAATAATAGATTTCTAAAATCGATATCTAACAAATCTGAGCTTTGATGGGTGACTTCCTCGACTCGAATCAAATATTTTTGACCCCCGAAGCCATTGAAATAGTGATTGAGAGGAGTTTTATCGGGTTGAGTACCTTTAAGCACACAAAATATCGAGAATTTTTGTTTTTAATTTCATACTTTATTTTATCAACACAAAAGTCTAAACGCACATGGATGACATTTACATGACAACACGCATGGCAAGTCAACAAAATAAGAGTTCTAATTTCCTGCAATTTTGCCGAGAAGCTTGCGAAAATCATCAACGAAACTACCACTCTAATTCTCCATTCTGTCATTAAGTTTTTAGTGCGGGAATTGTTCTCAAAGCATATACAAAATTTTACTTTTGGGGCGATCGGTTTTGCCATTTGGCTGGAAAACTGCGCAAATATAGAAAACCAGAGACAAGTACCCAGCCGGAAAGGAAGTATATATGACTGGTGCACTCTGGTAGAGCTAGCAGTGCGCTGGTCTACGCTGAGCAATGTCCAAAAAGGAAATTATCATTTATTTAACCCTTTGTATATTAAATATTCATTGACGAGTAGTTCCTTTAGGAAATGTTCATTTCCCACTAAAGAATGTGAATCATTCTGCTCTTGTATTATCTTTTTGGATGTCTGTCGTCTGCTTTTATTACCTGAACACCCCTCCAAATGAACAATAGACCATTCCAATGTGTACCTTTATAACTGGGTGAGTGGGAGAATCAATTTAGTATAGAAAGGGTTAAAGCTATGATACACATTTTTAAGATAGTCAAAACAGAATTGATAGGGGGTTTAGATTCAAAACTTCTAGGTTTGTGAAACATAACAGCGATTTCGTTAAAAGTGATGTGTGATCAAATAGAAATGGAGAATATAGTTATGCCCTAAATAATCGACTCCTTAACAACAGAAGAATTATGGGTAAAATTTCAGAATTTAGTCCGAAATAGAGCTTTCAGATGAATGGCAACAAGCCATATTTCCGACTAAATCCTGAAAAATTAAAGTAGTTATTTTGACGAATATTAATCAAAATTTACAACACACATCATCATTCTTATATATAAATTAAATGCAATGAGTCTCAATGGCGAAATTATTTACGTTAATTTATCGGCCATTGTTGCGTCCTGAATCGAGATATAAATATTTACAATTTAGAGTAGTTCAGATGATGTTTTCTATGAAGTGGTATGGCCGATTTAGTTGAGATTTTCTGCGATGTTAGTATGATACATTCCCCCAGTTGACATAGCACCTGCGAACGAATTCATCAGTTTCACGCACCCGAACAAGACCATAATATGTCTAACGTTCAATAAGACACGAAAAATGCCATACTAAAGTCAACATTAAATAAGGCCACTACTCGTGCATAACTATTCACACTCGGTGTTATGATTCAGAGTTTATATCGACTTTAGTTGTTATACCATTGGCCACAATATTGCTTGATGGTTAAAGTTAGAAGTTTCAGTCTAAACATACCTACTACACAGAATAAACTGAAATATGAGATATATTTGTGAAATTCTCTCAAGTACATTCATTTAAAACAAATATTGAGCAGTTTAACACATATGCAGTACATTTAATGAATCTGACCATCATAGGCATGGAAATAAGACTGAAAACGCACTAATCATGACAATTATGTGAAATAGGAACTTAAGAGCAATATGTTTATATTCCCTCGGAATAAATAAACAACTTACTTAAAGATGCATAATCCAAATTAACGCTCCCAAATTACAATTTCTTTGACTTCGGGGGTAAAAAATATGTGATTCAAGTTAAGTAACCCACCCACCAAAGCTCGGAGTGATCAGATTTTGATTTTTGAATTATTTTATTTCTCGAAATGTGTACTTATTTGTGGCCCAGAAAGAAGTCGTCAAGCTGACGGTCTCGGACAAAATTACAGATCAAGATGGATAACTCTAAAACAAGTGGTAATACGGCCAAATTTTGTGTTACTCAAGTGATAATACGGCCATATTTCGTTATCAGAAGATGCCCAAAGAGAAATAGAAACAGCTGAAAGCATATAAAGATTCCCCCCCCCTATTTATGCAACAGAATTCAAACTAAGATGTATTTTCAATCGAAGGGGAATAACACTATCTTTAAGATATAGAGTTATCCCCCTCCATTGAAAATAATACACTTTTAACTACAATCTGGATGACAAAACACGTCAGTAACTCAACAAAAACAACATTGTACACTGTTTGTTACACCGGATAAGTTGATAATGCAATGTTTTGGAGCTTACTCTTTCAAATGTTATATAATATGGCATATATTTTATATACTGTATGGATTTTCAATCAAAGGGGAATAACTCTATCTTTAAGATATAGAGTTATTCCCCCTCCATTGAAAATAATACACTTTTACTACAATCTGGATGACAAAACACGTCAGTAACTCAACAAGGACAACATTGTTCACAATTTGTTACACCGGATAAATTGATAATGCAATGTTTTGGAGCTTCCTCTTTCAAATGGTATATAATATGGCATATATTTTATATACTGTATGCGATCTGGGTGTTCGGAAATTAAGTGGGTGAATTCATCAGTCAAGGGAAAGCAGAGGGCACCATCAAGAAAAATATATTCCATTGCAGTCGGAGATACCATTTACCGAGGACAACCGAGAACAAGTCTAAAATTAATAATTTAGTCATAATAATGTTCAATTATAGTGTATATGTCAATCTGAAGTGAATACTATACCATGTTTGACATTTTAGATGACATATATGTAGTTATTATGGGTACCGATATGCCAAGAACTTGAAACATCGTAACCGCCTTGTTCTCGGTTGGCGGTAACACAAAGGCATGAGTCGTGCCTAGGTGTTAATTAACTAAGAACTAGCTGCATGATGGGTCTGATTGGTGATCAAAATTCATTAAATTGTGTATACATAAATACTTTTCGTTATTCTGTCCATCTTATGTATATAATTTCGTTTTTTCAATATCCATTCATGTTATTTAATTGGATCAGAGAATAAAGCAATTCCAGGTGTTTCTTCTTAAGTTTCTTCCAAGTGAAATTGGATCGAACATTTGATGAGACAGCTCAAAGAAGCTGATATAATTACGCAAAACAGACGGTATTTAACCAATTAATTCATGCCAAGATTACGGACTAAAATATTTCAAGCTCGAAAGCAAAATAAAAACATACCAAAATGGTGGACAAATAGCAATTGCGAGTCCATGGAAAACGTCATTAAATTATCGACGGACTAGAAAATTTTTAAACTGCCGGATTTAACAGATAGACCTTTCGATATTGTGTGCACGATCAGATAAGAGATATCAGAAGTCCACCGCACTCCATATATGTGCGGTACAATTTACCGAGAACAAGTTCTAATTTAAAATGCCAAATATCAGTAAACATTATAGACATATACAGTAGACATGGATATTTTCATTAAAATGTTTCCTCTAGCTTTAGAGATTTTCGAGTTATTTGAGAACGCATTGCACAAAGGCACCGAGGACACGAATAAAAAATACAGAAACATTGTGTCAAGAAAGATGTTAGATCAGGCAGTTCTAAAATTTTCCAGTCCGTCGATAATTTAATGATGTTCATGGACCGGTATGTTTTTATTTTTCTTTCGAACATCAAATATGGTTCTATATATCTCATCATATCATGAATAAATGTTCAATCCACATTCACTTGATGATTTAAGAAAGTAACAACTCTTTACACAACTCAATGAATTTTGATAACCAAACAGACCAATCATGCAGCTAGTATACTTTAATTAACACCCACGGGCAAGGCCCATTGCCTTTGTGTCAACGCCAACCGAGAACATGCACGGCGGCTGCGATGTTTCACGTTCTCGGTATACCCATAATAACTATACATATATGTCATTTAAAAGGTCAATATGGTATAATATTCACTTAAAGGGGTACTGTACGCCAAATGTTGTTGTTGGTTTCTATAGTCTCCGAGTCAGAGAATAAGGTGACAATTTTTTCATTATTTGAAAGTCTGTTGAGTACGAAGTAGTGTTACGGATGACAAATTTACCGGAATGCAAAAATACAAATTGTCGTTGTCGAGTAATTTTTGTACAGTTTTCAACCAAATGAATCAAATAAAAGTTATATTATAGGCATACTAGTCCAATATAATCATTTAAGTTATTGTATCGTCGCTAGTCAGTGAGTGACTTGAGTGTTCTCCCCGTATCATTATAATATTTTAAGCAATCGTGTGTGCGATCGGTTTAAAGACACGATTGGCCTTGGCGGTGGGTATCCTGTGAAAATATATCCACCCGTCAAAAACCGCCACAAACAGAAAGAACATCAAAATGTAGATATACTTTGTCTGTATACAAATAAGAAATATCGCATAAACAGTATGTTATGATCATATGTTTGACCATTGCTATATAAACAAAAGCATAAAAAGTAACTTTTCTGGTGTTTGTTTATATTATGATGGTAAACATAAAGAGCGTTCTTTGTTGGTGAATACCTGATATGGAACTAATAAAGAGCGTTTATGCCATTTGTGTGTGATTAGCCAGTAGCAATGTGCTGTCTTCTGTAACACAATCAGGCTCTTGCTTAGGTAAAATATATTAGGTCTTTATGATAACATGCTGTTTACGCGATGGTCATGGTATATATGAACGGAACTGTATGCGTTTTAATGTTTTTCTGTTTACGGTGTTTGGAACAAATATGAATATTTTCGACAATTAAGGCCGCACGTGCCTTTAACATCCAGTATCCCTCAATTACTTTATTTTGATTACGGAAATTCGTAATTTAATTGACGCCATTTTATGGCTCCAGTCATAAATTCAATTTATATCACATTATTAACTTTTAAATTATTAAATTTTAAGATAGCATATTAACCTGAGCGTTTACAGAATACATCTTCGACTCAAATTACTTATGTTTCTATATATTATCGATATTAGATCGTTGTTGTCACCGGAAATTTAATGCAAATGGCGTACAGTACCCCTTTAAGATTGATATATACACTATAATTGAACATTATTATGACTTAATAATTTTAGACTTGTTCTCGGTTGTTCTCGGTAAATAGTATCACCCATTGCAGTCAGATCACGACTTCTACAATTTCAGTTTATTTTGCCGAACTATCGCTGATTGGAACAGCATAAACTGGTTATATTTGTTCGATCTTCATGATTATGCATATTTCAAGAAAAACTTACTCGTTTATTTACGATACTGTGCCGAAAAATAAGACATTGTTGTCACGATTGTTAAACTCATGAGTTATCCCTGAGGAATTTTTAGATAATAAGTTCAACAAACGACCTATATATCTGAATATTTCCACCAATGAATAAGAATCATTATGTACTTTCCATTGTATATTGTCTGCTCAGATCTCCGGAATTTTAATTGACCAGTGTTCATCAAGGAGCGACTACTCTATTTACGTCCTAACTACGTCAAATCATTTTTAGGGTGAGAAGAATATGACGATTCACGCAAAGCGTTGTCTTTCGTTTCTTATAAAATCAGAACTAAGATGGCTATGCCCAATTATTTTATACCATGGGAAACTACTGCCAATTAGCTACGTTCCAATATATCATTTATCGCTGTTGGTCGCATTATTGTTTTTATCAAAGGCAGAAAAATCAACCCTCCCCCTAAAGATGAGAGGCGTCAGACTGTGGTGTAAGGCACACAGAACGCACGATTATGTGCCAAATTGCGAAATTAACACAACGGCTGTTGATGGACTGCTAAGGTATTTTCTAATATATATGTTTTGATCGACACGGTCGAGCATTAAAGTAACAATATTACATAATGTACCTCCTGACTCAATTTTTCAACAAATTTTAGATTTTTTCCCCAAAAAGATCATCTAAAATGCATTTTGTATTCATCCGGGAGGCAAACAGGAAAATAATGTATTAGTGTATACTGTAATTTCGTTCAATCTTGGTTTAAAAACTGGCCTAATAACCCAAGATGGCTGCCAATATGGTGGCCGGTATATATAGGTGGGAATTGTGAAATTTGTAAGAACGCACGATTACTTGCCAAACTTGCTTAACTAACACAACGGCCGTTGATAAACTGCTACAGTTTATGTAATATATATCCCGATCCATCGACTAGAACATTGAAGTGAAACCGGTACACAAAGCACCTCCTGGCCCAAATTTTTGATTAAATATTTAATTTGTTTAGTCCAAAACTAATCGAAAACCTATGTTTATCATCTTCTCGAAATGCATAAAGAAAATAATGTAGCGTGGGTGGATATAATTTGTATGTACGATAATTTCATGCCGTCGGCGGTTACTACATGACATATTAACCGCAAGATGGCTGCCAATAAGGTGGCCGGTATATGGATGGAAATGTAAAATATGTCATGTCGCAATTTACACCACCATCGCAATGCAATGTCTAAATATAAAACCAATAGTCCTATTATATTCATATCAGTTTGCAATACTAGGACGTAACGATGGCCAGTTCTATTAAAATGACAACCAGATTTGTACCCACGAGTGAGAGGATCGACAAATTTTGCATTCATTCGCGCTCAAGTAAGATTTGTTCTTCGAAATCCGTGGCATGTCGTGCAAATTATTTCACAATAAACATGATTGATTTAAGGCAGATGGCTATCTGACTATCTTTGCGAAAGAATAAGGGAATTATGTTGGTTATATTAAATATAACACGACATTTAAGCATACTTGGCACTCTCTATGGCTATTTGTAACAAAATGCGACCGTGAATAACAGAATTAACCAATTCGGATAATAACTCATGTTGATACGAATTGTTAGCTAACCCTCTATCAATGAGGCGTGGTTACAAGAACGGAGCTACTGATACATTGGGTCTCATGTATACCGTTCTAAAAGTAAGTATAAATGGATCTCATTGACCAATAGCAATTGCTGCCCAGTCCGCAAGAGGACATTTCCAGCAAATTATCAAACCGTCACACCATACAGGTTCGTTCAGTTTCATCATCACGCAATATACTCGTTGAATTTTGTATTCTAACATTTACCGGATTATTTTCCAAGACATATTTCGCACACAAGGAGATGTAATCCTGGTTGATTTTCCTCTTGTAGTCAGCTGCTTAACGGGTGGGATGTATTTGCTTGTACTAGCAGTAGATAAGTTGCAAAGCAAAGCCAAGGCTCAGAGCGACATTTCCAACAACGAATATACCAGCGATGTGGTAAATCACATAAAATTGTCAAACTATGTTCCTATATATTTCGATTGTGTGTTACTCTGTATAGTATGGTACTGGAGTCTCTAGTCACCCCATGTGCACTCGTGATTTCCAGAAGTGACTGAACAATTGCTTGTAAGACGAGGTACCCCAAATATGGACAGTTATCCCATGCTAGATGAAGTCATATTACCCATATCTTTCTATGCTGATGGGTAGTTATGATTACTTCTGAAAGGCTGTACATTCAGAAAACAGCATATAGATCGGAGTATTGGCATGGAGTTTTATCATGTAGACTGATACAATTTTGACTTTTGGTATCCCAGTGTAAGTTTTAGCTCATTATATACGACCATTGCAATTATTTGTATACATGCCATACACAGGTTGATACCAGGAAGCGTATAATAACTTTCTAGATAAGTCCAAAAATAATGCGGTTAAGAACCTGCTGATGCTAGCAGGTCGGATGTCTGAAAACATACCATATTTTGATTATGGTCGTTCATGATTAAAGCATTATAGTTCAACCACCCGTCATATCTAACGCCATATATGTTACAGTTCATTTCAAATGTATCTATAGTTATCCCACTATGCGCGACGTGAGTGGACCGTCTGTAGTGCGTATCCTGATATTATATTGTGGTAGTGTTTGATGTGCAACTGGGTAAAACAAAATGGGATCACGAGTCTTGGTGTAATTTGTCGCTGCATCTCAGAAATGACATATAGCAACAACTTCTGTGCAGACCAGAATCTGATCTACCATGACTCATCCATAACAACTCCGAATGTGCTGAGCGAAATCAGTAACTGGACACGATAGCCGTAGTTTAGTATTTACCGAACAGCGTGTGGGGAATACATGCATATGTCTTTGTACAATCCGGACGAGGAATTATTCGCCATATTGTTTTCCGCCGATGTTGCCTGTAAATACGAATATTGAATACAGCCCGATTGATACATTAATGACATGGGTTTTACGTTTAAAACACCAATGGTACTTGCAACAGCGGCAGGTCTCCTGGTCTGAAATGACCCGTTCAGATGTAACATAACGTAGACAAGTTTACTTTTCCACCAAGTTGGAAACAATATTTGATATTTCTGAAGGTTATCGCGTTCATATATTGCAAATAAAGCGGTCCTTCGTGGCGACCTTGTTCAACAGAAACTGCATAATTAAGTTAGACACACAGGAGTGGTTATCATTCTGGACATGACTATTCTTATGTTTATCACTGATCAGATAATTTTTCGGAAGATGCAAAATCTGAACTAATTTTGTACGACGAGCTCTAATTTTTCTGAATCTCATCTTCTTTGCGTTATTGGACACTAGTCAATGAAAGTAGCGATCGTGGTCTGGAAAAATTCGCTCTGTGTTATCATGGCCATCTTCTGTGGGTCGAAGCTATTGTACAGCAATTGTACATCGTATATATAACAGCTTAATGGAGGCACTAACTCAGAATCAAAAGCATTGCTTCAAATGTGGTTGCTTCAGTGAGTGTGGACAAATTATCATTTCTTATCGAAGTGGTCATGTATTTATCGGATGGAACTATGAGATGTTCCTTATCTCACATCTATAGCTTTAAAATCGGTCCCAATTTTCGCACAATCAAGTCAGGGTGTGAAACCGCATCAACCTCGACTAGCCCAGACTTCGATAATGGTATCCACGACATATCCACCTCATAAGTACCATCATATCTGGTAGCACTTGGAATAATATTCATTGACAAAGATTGACCTTTTATTGTCGTGTTTAAGTAATTTCATATTGATTATGTCAAAGGTGACTGGCATAAATAACAATCAGGCATTCGGTGTATTACTGTTACTCGGTTCATCGTTTTAAAGGCACGGGCGGCGTTCGTTGCAGAAATATTCATATTTGTTCAAATCGCCATCAACAAAATGAATATTAAAATATATATAGTTTTGTTCATATGCCAAACATGATCAGCGCGTAAAGAGTATATATTGTCGTCAAGACGTACGATGGTGTACGTAAACAAGAGCCTGCTCGCGTTACAGAAGTTTTGCTTCTGTTTACATAACACAGCGCAATTATATTGGTTAATCGCACACAAATTATATAAACGCTCTTTATTATTTCCATATCAGGAAAACAGTAACAAATAAAGCTCTTTATGTTTACCATATCCGGATCTAAACAAAAGCCAGGTTCTGTAACGCTTTTTGCTTTTGTTTACATAACAAAGGAAAAACATTTGACAATAACATACTGTTTATGTCATATTTCTGATTGGCATAAGAACAAAGTCTGTCTATATTTTACTATTATTTCTGTTTATGGCGGTTTTTGACGGAGGTGAATATTTTAACAGCATACCCACCGCCAATTTAACGCCGCCCCTATCTTTAAACAACCTGTTCATATGTAAATATACCTCTCTCCAATTACCACCTATTTCAAGGGGCACGGATTACTTGAGTACGAATGCTCATGAATGCAAGATTCGTCAATAATGGTCACCATTCTAGTAGCAATTTTAAATAGAATTGCGCATCACGATGTCCCGGAGTAACATGATACAATGAACATAATACTTTGGGTTTGTGTGAGACATTAGATGGTGGCAATGACGGCGATAAAAGTGAAACATGACAATATTTCACCATTTATTCTGACCACCGTATTGGCAGCCATCTTGGGATTAGTAAGCCATTTTGTAATCCAAAAACGACATTGAATTATCGTACGCACCAAACATCTCCACCTAAATTTTATCAAAATGTTGTGCCAGGAGGTGCATTGTGTAATATTTTCACTGTATTGTTCGAGTTTGTAGATCGGGATATATACATTAAACTATAGTTTAGCAGTTCATCAACGACCGCTTAGTTAGTTAAGCCATTTAAGCAAGTAATTGTGCGTTCTTACATGCATATTTCCCATATTCCACCTATATTGCGGCTGCCATATTGGCAGCCATTTTGGGTTAGTATGTCATTTTTTAATCCTAAGCGGAATGAAATTGTCGTATACACCAATTATCTCCACCCTTACTAATTCTTTTCGTTTTTTGCCTTCCAGAAAATGAAAAGATGCGTTTTATATCATTTTAGGAAAAATTCTAAAATGTATTAAGATTTCGGGTCTGGGGGTAGCCTACATTGTATATTGTTTCTACTTTAATGTCCGAATTTGTAGCCAATAACTTATATATTATTACATTATTTAGCAGACTTTCAACGGCTGTTGTGTTAATTAAGCCTATGGACATGTAACCGCGAGTTCTGTGTGCCTTATACTGCAGCATGGCGCATCTTAACTTTATGGGAGGGTTGATTTTTCTGCCTCTGATAAAAAATATAATGCGGCCTGCAGCGATAAGTTATATATCAAAATATAGCCAATTGGCAGTAGTTTCCCATGGTATAAAACAATGCGGCATACCCGTCTTACTTTATGATTTAAAAGAAACGAAAGACAACGCTTTGCGTGAATCGTCATATTTGTCTCACTCAAAATATTATTTGACGTCACATGACGTCATGACTGCAATTCCGAGATTCAACGGTTACACGTATTACCCTACTCTGGTTATCGCCACACTCTCAGGTATCAAAATTGGACGAATATTCCTTCTCAAAATGTGTGAAAATACTCTGTCAAAAATGTGGGCTTTATTTAAAAAATGACCGATTTTTTCATCGGGTGCCTCAAGAAAACCACGCGGTGAGAAAAAAGTCCGCCTAGCTGACAAATCCAAAACACGGATTCCGAAAGTTTAGTATTTACGCTAACCAATAATGTAGGTCTCATATATTCCATCTCGAGGCGACACCTATGTCCATATTTGCCTGGCCTATTAAGGGAGAATTTGATTGATTGATTATGGTGGTATGATTTTGTTGCTGCCACTTAAAACTGTTATATGGCAGTATAAGTTGTATAAACACTATATACCATAAAGTTAAAATGAAATCAACCGATATAATATTGAGCCGTCCAACGCAACAAACACACGTCCCGTCACGGTCATCCTCAATATTCCCCACATACAATGATGCAGGGGCGTTGATTCTATTGTATGATCACGACGCCAACTCCAAGATAGGCCCACTATTTTTGGATGAAGAAAGAACTATTGTTTTTTAAAGTATGCAACCACATAATTATCCAATACGCTCTATATTCGGACGCTTTCGTGTCGGTGCTTGATGCCATATCGCGCGTTATAATAGGAACACGACACAATCAGCTCTCCATCGATAACATTCCGTATCTATATTAGTATAGATAACCTATAAACGATAATGTGCCTCTTTCAATTATACTTGTGATTAGCTCGACAAATTTTTCCGTATCACAGAAAATCAATTTTCAACAATATACGTTTTTCTTGATTCTGTTACCTATTCCTTTTATCCGAATAATAGTTTATTTCTTTTATACATATATACGTATAAGGACAAATCTCATTACTCCAATCTATTTGAAGTTTCCTAAACCAGTCTTCCGGTTACAAGTCAAGTAAATGAAAAACACTTGAAACCAGTGCCACTGGCAGACATAGAACATTCCGAAAATCATATAAATAACATAATACATCAATATTGAGCATACGAACACTCTTTAATGTTTACATGTATATCGCAACAAAAGCAACGACACTCTTTATCATAGGTGACAGTTTCATTTTAAGATACCAACATATATAATGGTACCATAACAGATAAGAGATGATTGTTTTCAGGGAATTCCCTGAATTCAAGGATTTTAATATTTATATGTCATGATCAGGGATAAACAAATTTGAATTTCAAATATTGTCTCACAACGTGTCTGTGTTAGACATAATTAGTTGTGGTATGTACAAATCCAGTTAGAAATACTATGTGGGAGGTAGATCATGCCACGAATCTCTACTCTGGCTAACGCCCGTAGAGATCATATTCCACCAGTACAAAACTTTGGAAGTTTGGAAGTTTTGACAGGGAACCTTATAAAATCGAAAAAATAACACAGGGAATATATTTCTGTGTTATTATCCATTTCTTAATAATGTACTTCACTGTAGGTGAAGGTCCCAACTCACGATTTAAGTGACTTTGTGAGCAATTTTGCTTTACGATTTTTACAATTGTGGAATTTTTCCTGGGTAATTACTTGAATGTTTATTTCGATATCGGCTCTCAAAATCACAGAAAAGCATGCAATTTTGAGTTGGGACCTCGCATATAGTGAAGTACACTTGTAAGGAACAGATAATCATTAAGAAATATATTCCCTGTCTTATTTTTTCGACTTTATAAGGTTTCCTGTCAAAACTTCAAAAAGTTCCCAGGTTTTGTAAAGGTGGAATATGATCTCTACGGGCGTTAGCCTGACTAGAGATTCATGGCATGATATATTAGGGAGGGGGTGTTGGTACATTCTCTTACTATAAATTGTGCTATATTTATTTATTGCGTCTGTATTTGTTGTATTACTGGAATTGTCCTATTGGACCACTTTCATCTCGGGGTCAAATCTGATAAAACTGGGCCCTTTGAAAGAAAATATCTGACCATTAAATCCTCCCATGTACATGTTATATAAACATACGCTCGTGTTACTTTTAAATTAAAGATACAAGCACGGTCCGATTGACACCATAAAACTACCATTGGTACGTTTTCTATGCCATAAAATAATTAGCTCATGCTAATGAGCCCATTAACCCTTCCATGACTGGAGCTTCCTGATTTGTTTGCGAAAAGCCTGTGCCAATGCATTCTCTTATATATATGCGAGTCTCTCATAGGGAGCGCTTAAATATTATATTGTCGCAAAGACGTACGATGGTGTACGTAAACAAGAGCCTGCTCGTGTTACAGAAGTTCTGTTTACATAATACAGCGCAATTCTATTGGTTATTCACACACACATGATATAAACGCTCTTTATTATTTCCATATCAGGAAAACAGTAACAAATAACACTCTTTATGTTTACAATATCCGGATCTAAATAAAATCCAGGTAACGTAACGATTTTTGCTTTTGTTTACATAACAAAGGGAAAAAATGACATATTTCGGATTAGTATAAGAGCAAAGTCTGTCTATATTTTATTATTCTTTCTGTGTTTGGCGGTTTTTGACGGAGGTGATTATTTTAGCACCATACCCACCAACGCCGCCCTATCTTTAAATCGTTTTGAAGCAAAGAGCTACAGCATCATTGACAATGTACAGAGAGCGAACTCCATTATTTCGTTTGCCTTCCTCGGTCTAGACGCTACGAATATCGATCAAGTCGCGGAATCCTTTCATCACGACACCATTGAGTCATATTTGCATATCTCGCTCGAGCCAGCTGGAACTCTCTTATAAACTGGTCGGAACCATCTGACTCGCTGAATGAGATATCTGCCGTGATTCATCAACCAGGCTTAATTCTCAGGGACAATTAATTAAAACATAATAGAGGGAGGTGCAATCTGTCGCCAATGTTGCGAGTTATGAACAGCATTCTTAACAATCTCAAAGCATCAACGATAGTAGAAAATATACTCCATGCACTTTGAGTTTGATAAAACGAACGAACGTGATAAATCTGTCGATAAGAGAAGCGGGTGCTGTTGAATAAAATTGTCAATATTCACTGTTAGTATTTATAGAACCGACACGTGCGTTCGCATGCAACTATTATATAGGACCGAGAGAATACACATTGATCGAGGAATACAAGGCGAACGTTCAATACGAAGTCGGATAATGAAGTCCTTAGTGTCTCAGTCGCCTCCGAGCTGGCAGGATGCCAAACATGGAACTGTTTAATTATGTGCCATCTCTGCTATAAAATGAGGTATGTGTATTTATCCATTATTTTTGGAAATTGTAATCGTTCTTCTGTCTACCCAGGCGCTTGCACTTGACTCTCAAAACTTGACTGAAAGCTCAGTCCGGTATGTTTCTTATAACGGCCCGATGAGAGCTAAATTTTCGTACACTTTGCATGACTTTCATTCATAGTTCATCAATGATACCACTGCGGTATGCATGCCATATCACGCTATATGTGTGTGAAAGACTATGCGGAGGGTTAATTCACGATTAAACTGTGCCCATAAACCTACAGAGAGCACCGAACTTGGTAAGCAATTGAGAAACTTGCCAAATCAGGTGTATATATCCATCCAATTCTGCACAAATGCCCCTGGGGAAAATTACTAAAATACCAATATAGACTATGCCACTGGTATAGTCTATATTGGTATTTTAGTAATTTTTCCAAGAGGTCTGTGGTTCTGCATGTGGAAAAACAACATCCCGCGCTTATCTTGGTTAAATGGATGACGGCTTATGAAGGTCTAATGTGGTTTGCACCTTACCGACTGAATCACCCATATTTATTATGGGGCAAATATAATCCTTGAAACATGTTCCTTCGTTTCAGAAAAAAAAATTGAACGAAAACACCGATGTCTTATTTAATTTTGTGGAGTCAATGCAATTTTAAGGAAATATATAACTTGAGCAGTTTATAATGGACTGACTCAACGGGCTAATGTCGAAAGCCTTCCGCCCCTATCGTGACTGTGTCCTTACTCAACATATTTCCATCGTTATACACCCCCAACAAGCCCACGGCCAAAGAAGACTTTAATTATTTAATCTAATAATATTTCTCTACCAAATTTTTAACTTGACCGCATAAGTCAGCATGGCTAAACTTTAAAATTTTCAATTAATAGATATATACATATGCGTCACTCGTAATTATAGTTGCTCCTATGATAAATTTGTATCCATCTGAGCAAATATAAAATCAAAGCTTGTAGATTTAACCTTTCTTCGGGAAATAACCTCTCAGCCGTATTTGACAAAGTGATTTCTGACATGCTAATAATCTTATAGGCAGTGATAATATATACTTCAAACAAATTGTATAAGCCGTATTTGTAATTATGACCACTTGGGTCTCGATGGGACTTCCCAGGATTAAAGACCGAACAGATGTGTTTGCAAATCATAACATGACACCCAACGTGTTTAACTTTGGCGGGTTGGGTCATTTGTCCACTATATACCCGGGACGTCGGATCAAGGGTGGGTTATATACTCTCTTTCATTCGGGATGAGCGGTCTCATGAAAGTTCTGGCACAAGGTTAGTATATATGTTACCCTTTATTGTACCCGCGTTGTCCCATACCACAGTCAACTTGAGTGTTCCTTTTCAATATATTCTAAATGGGTTCGCCATGTCAGTTATACCTGGGACTAGTATACTAGTCCCAGGTTATACATTGCAATAGCCCGTTATTCATTTGGAGGGGTATTCTGGTTTTAAAAGCAGACGGCAAACAGACGAAAAACCAATTCAAGCCCAGAAAGTTTTATGTTCTTTGGTAGGAAATGTTCAGATAACAAGTCGTTTGTTGAACTTATCTGAACAGTTCATATAAGGGACCTACTCGTCATTGAGTATTTAGTATAGAAAGGGGAAAGGGTTAAACAGATTTGACCCATTCATATGAATGGATTTTCGATCCCTCCCAATTGTGTTCTCCATGCAGCCCTTGGAGCTGTCGGCGTGTACAGTTTTTTTCCCAATCATGGCTGCCAGTTATAATGTGGGCTTTTCGAATCGCATACATATATGGTTCAGAGATTATAAGACATTTGTGTATATATGTCTCTCGTTAACAGAGGCGCATGAAAAGATTATTCACCCCATGTATTCACCATATATAGGGGATCCTCTTTCGAATGTTTGCTTGGGGTGAATGATGTAACATTGATAGGTGCGGCTACAGTAAACAGCATGTCAGCGTATACACTCTTATACACAAGTTTATGGAGTCTTTTATTCGCGTTCGCGTTTAGTCCAAGTTTCCTTCCACGTAATATAAACCAGCTAATCAAATCGGTTGGGATAATGCTGTTTTACGTCGAAGCCCAGAATGTATAAATATGTCTTTCTATATCGGGGTTTAGCGTTGTTGACTCCCCAAAATCTGAATTAAAATGTCACAATTGTAAACAGGTTTATTCCATGAACAATATTATTTATGTTCCGAACTTCACAAGAGTTGTCAACTGAAAGTAGTAATGTAATGTGAACAATACATTTTTATCACATAAATACGAACTCATTTGACCTCCTGAAGTGACAAAACAAACCGAGCTTGCTCGTAAATACGCCGCATATTCTTTGCGCAATTTAACATTACAGTAGATTATAGTACATCATTATGACCATAATATGTCACTCTTTCTGTATATTAGCATAATATATTGATGTGTAGGGTTAAATCGGTTAAACCTGACAAAAAATCCCGCCACTGGATATGGGCGCTAAGTCTGCTATATAAAGATATATATACGGGTCTTCTACACAAAACAGCATTATCCCAACTGATTTCACTAGCTGGTTTACGTCGAAGGAAACGTGGGTTAATTCGCGTTGTGCAGTGTGCCAATTTCAACTTCCATTCAATTCAATTCGATTATTTATTCAACATACATTATAAAGTGAGTAAAATAACAAAGGAACAGGAATGAGTATATATGTAAATATGAGATATGAAATATGAGATAAAATACTTTAACAGGAATAAAATTTGCACCTTCATCTTGATGTTGTATAATTTTATAATTGTATGTAGAAGGCGATGTTCAATTATTTATTCAACATATATTATAAAATTGAGTAAAATAACAAAGGAACAGGAATCAGTATACAGAATCTGAAATATGAGATAAAATACTTTTAAAACAGGAATAAAATTTGCACGTTCATCTTGATGTTGTATAATTTTATAATTGTATGTAGAAAGGCGATGTTCTGAGGTTTATAACTTATCAATTAGGAACACACCTAAGTATAGATCAATATTCAGTAACTATGAATAAAGTAACAAAGAACTTAATTTAAATCTTAAAAAATTATAATTAAATAAAAAACAATTCTTAATCATTAACTCTATTTGATCCTAAGATTACAAGGACAAAATAACTCCCCCGTCTTATTTATGAGCAATAATCATGATCCAAATATTAATTTAAATATAAAAAATTTCCAAGGCCAAGCTTCTGCCCCATGCATATATATATAATGAAGATACCAAATTAACCTGACCCATTCCCATGCATACACAAGACAACCTCGTCGTGTTATTCTGTTTTCACTATAAGACCCAGTGAAACTTACACTCATAGAAGTATTCACCGTGAATGTCATTATCATAAAACATAAACATGTCCATAAAAACAAGTGTCAGCTGACTTTATAACGCGAAACAACCAAAAGCTAAGCTTATCGAGCTATAAAACTTACCCATGTCCACCGACCGGGACAGTATCTCAACGGACATAACATCATTGAAGATCGTGGTGTCCACATATGTTGCCTGGTACCATATCATATGTCGGAGGATAAGTATTTTCTTATTGTATTTTATCGTTGTGTGAGCTGATTTAGTGACGGATGTCACGTTAAATTATTGAACTTTGACTGATTGCAATTGCAGATGTGGAATCTTCCCCCATTTTATAGTCAGCCGGAACGTGAACCACAAAGGGACGTTTATCAATTAAGTGTCCAACCACTACACTCGTGTTGTAGTGGAAGTCCCAAGGGGAAACATGAATATATGAAACATCAATATCGATATATAGGCTTCTAATCCTATGTGATATGTACGGCAAATGAGTTTCGCTAAACGATTTTCCAACAGTATTGTATGTACAAATGCATTCTTCGCCGTCAGGACGCAGTTGGGTAATCGATAATGTTCCCTAAATCCCATATATATATATATCAGAGAAATGGAGGCGCGGACTCATTATGAGTGTTCATTGCTTCAAGTGAGCTTGATTCAGTTATATAGCGTGAACAAACTCCCATTTCTTGTCGAAATGGCCATGTATCGATCGGAATGGCGCATTAAGATGTCCCTCAAACCAGATGAAGCTTGACAATCGGTCTCGATTTGGATGTCGAAAGCGGGATGCAGATGTGGCAAAGTTCATCCGCCAATTGTCAAAAGCAGCATAAAATGCCCCCATAATTTCCTAGAATGGCGGGAAAGTATATATTAGGATAAAAGGCACTTCTATATTGCTTCAAAGTGGAGTGGAGTCATTATTAAAGTATAGCATGAACTTGATAACTGTAAATGTATTAGATATTACTTTTAGTAGCAATTATTTTCTGCGTGTTTGATCAGTATTAAACAATGGTCAAACAAAAGTATAGGAGATATATATTATGCTTCACTTCAGAATCTTAATGGTGCCTTTCTCTGGAAATGCTGTCCCTTGTCATCGGATGCGTCCAGTATATCCCTGCATATAAAATTGTGGCCTTTGGGATTCATTGGATGTTAAGTGATTAGAAAAGCTGCATATATATATAATTTCTCAACGTCAAATGAGTTGTTATATAGGTTCTGTCTCTGGATGATGGCATCTGTATTTTTGAGGCGATTTCAATAATGTTAGTAAGCTATTCAAAGCATATTATAGGTTCTCTTTTTTTACCCTGAACACACGATGAAAAGGAACAATTTCTCGATTAGTCGATGTCGCCACATATCACGATGTAAAGGATTGCCATGCTTCATCTATAATCTTCAGAAGGAACCTATTGACACTACCATTGCATATATAGCAAATTCCGTTCGTGACAAATCAAGGCTTCCGTTCTATGTAATTTGCCATAAGAAGAAGTGGACACCACATTGTTATTGTTGCGACCAACCATCCCCATCACCCGACAATACCGTGGCAAGTATATGGTTTCATGCCATAACGTGAGAAATAATTCTACAATTCATTGTCCACCACAATCAATAATACGTCTTGTAGGCTGTACAATTTGCCTTTGTCTGCAACAGAATATTCTTTTGTGTGTGCAGTATGGATAAAATGGATAAAAAAAATTACCTCATCCTTGATTCTTTTCGATTGAGCGATCTCATATATTATTGATGATAATCTTTTTTGAAGAAAAAAAATAGGCGAAACGCCCCAACCTGGACATTCCTTAAACGTAACGTGCAACACTCCCGTGTGGTCATTGATTGTGAATTGAAAAAATTCTTGCTCAAAGCAGTTATTCTCATGCATTAAGATTTTATCCAAATCGGCAATACACAACTTCATTATATGCATTTATATATGAAGTGACTCTCGTTAGTGGAATCATTGTCGTTTTATATAGTTTCATATAATTCAGCCTCATACCTCTTGGTATGTTGAAGTTATGAACTAACTACTTCAGTAATCTAACATAACCGATCATATTAGTGTGAAATTACTTTGTCTTGTATATATACTTTTCCATATTTTCTAAACGGGTACGCACGATTCACCCTCTCTATATATGAACTGGTATTCAGAATTTAGGGGCAGGGCTGACACCCTCATATAAGCAACCACGCATGTGGGTTCAGCTGTCAAGTGGCTATAAACAAAATACATAAAATTATATCCAAACGGGACATATTAAGCCGACTCAAGTACTATACGCGATGATATAAATTCACGTAACATCTAACAAGTGTGGGAATTATAGTAACTTTTACTATTCGAATTATGACTTTATTGATCGCAGATATGCGTGGCAATTATGAACATAAAACGTGACCCTGCCTCAATTAAAACGGTCTTTGTTGAAGGTGTTTGGACTCGGTGCATGCTGATCGGTATTACATCTATAAATCTATGTCAGTAAACTAGCCCCATGATTCGACTTTACAATCGCTAATTATATGGCACGAGTAGGAACCCTGGCCCGATAATATTCTTCTTGTAAGACCTCATTAAACATGGACCTGCAGTTTGATTTGCCTGTATGCATTGTTGGTCGGTTTAAATGGCCGATAAAGTTATTGCTATGCAGAAACGTTCCATGAGGTCCAAAGCAAGTTTGTGTAAAACCTATTAGGATCTTGTCCATTATTGTCGTGATATATATATTTTGTTAACGCGAAAAGGATATGCGCTGTCTTCATATTTTTCACCCCATATATTATTTTGATATCAGAATACAGTAATGCCCTAAATAATCGACTCCTTAACCACATCAGACTTATGCGTAACTTTTCAGGATTTAGTCGGAAATATGACTTGTTGTCATTCATCGGAAAGCTCTCGATGAGAGCTTTCCGATGAATGGCAACAAGCCATATTTCCGACTAAATCCTGAAAAGTTACCCATAATTCGGCTGTAGTTAAGGAGTCGATTATTTAGGGCATTACTGTACACCATCCTCCATAATAATACGTCTGTTACAGTCTTTATAGCTATGCCCGATATACAGGTAGCTTGCATTTTAACCCTTGCTATGCTAAATACTATAATAAGTTCAACACACCTTTAAGATTTCAGTATTCATGTACCAAGAACGCATTCAAAATTGAACTGTTTCATAAGCGCATGTATTATACGTCAATGCATGTTATCATATCTGAAGAATATGAAGACTGAGAGAATGTATACATGGTGTAATAAAATACATGTACATACACCCGAAATGAGTTCTCGATCAAGAATATCGAATAGCCTTTGTGATAACTTACTCAAAGTTTTCCAAACAGACACGGTCGACGGTAATTCATTGGAATTGGTATGTTTTAAAAAGATTATGTTCAAGATTATATTTCTATACACGTAGAATGGACACATGAACAAAAGATATTTCATCGTCGATTCATTTGACAATGGATTTTTCCCCCAGATCAATCTTTGAAAAACCTCTTGAAATTTGATACATGCATTTGATACACGTGAAACATATTTTAATGTATCAACAATGTAGTTGGGGATAATAAGCGAGTTTCTTTGATTTATGAAATGGATATACTATTAAAAATTCACTATCTTCTCGGACAAACACCCCCTTTAGCCCTTTCATGACGGGAGTTGCGCTGTTGCAGCATTAAATATCATGTGCCAGTACATTCTCTTATATATGCGAGTCTCCCATAGCGAGTCTCGCATATACATGTATAAGATAATGCACTGGCCTACAAGGTCAAGGTAAATATTGTTAGGCCAATGTATTCTCTTATATATGCGAGGCTGCCTATGATAGACTCGCATATATAAGAGAATGCATTGTCATAGGGTTTTCTCAATATTTCAGGAAGCTCCAGTCATGGAAGGGATCAAGTTGAACTTTTTTCATAAGTGAATGTTATTGGTGCAATGCATACATGTAGCATGGGACGATCGCCTCTGCTTATAGTATAGAATTTTCTCATGTAGTCACATTATATACAAACTGGTACATGTACAATACGCTGACGACAGAGTAGTCCTATAATACTGGTCTATGTACCCCATGCACCCATTATCCAAGAACGCAATACGACACGTGAAACTTTAGATGTCACGTTGTTATTAGAGTATCTAATTTATAAGTGCACACTCTATTCGATTTCGCATTTGGAGTAGCCTCAATGATAACTTAATCAAAGCTGTCCAAACAGCCGTTAAGATTTATCGCCGCCATGTGTTTGATTAAACATTTCGAAGTGTTTTATAGTACCAAGCGCAATAACTTTACATAAATTAGTACCCATTATATATAGTAAATTGGTAGGCATTGAGACAACGCATTCTAATTCACCAACCAATAGTCAATACATAAACGAACGCCTGGTGGTATGCAGTTCAATGCAGACTACGAATGTGTCAAGGTAGGTCAAAATGTTTTACATTATACAGGAACCAAATTCGCTTATAGCACGTTGTTCATCACGATTATTTTTGTGAGATTGCATACGTCAAGCTGATGTTGCATCGCCGATTGGTGCATATTTGCTCTGGGACTATACATGTAATTCATTGATATATTATCTTCCTTTTAATTTTCTCAGTTATTTGTATTTTATTCATTTTTTTTCGATAAACTAGATGTAACCTCGATACGTTTTCGCCCTCGGTATTTTTTCAAATAGTCCATGCTAACATGTCCTGGCTAATCCCGGTACGCGTCTTCGTCGTAGTAAATATGACATTAGAGGTCCGACGAAATTTCTGTTCTGTTATAGCACGCGATATTTTCAAGAAATGAAATTATCATATAGAGCGTGAGTCAAAAAAAAAAAACAACCAAACAAAAAACAGACGCATCCGCATTTTAGTATTCGGGCGTAGAATAGTGTTCTGTCTTGCATTGTTAGAATTCGTTTTTGTTGTTGTTGTTGTTTTTGTTGTCATATTTTTCAAACTATATATAATTGCAAAAAAGCTCTAAACACACGGAGTGTCTTAAATGTAAAGATGGTATAAATATATAGTATTCAAGACATCTATAGAAACCCTGGTTTATATAGATTCCAGTCAATTTGCATCGTTAGAGTCCCTTTGCTTTTTATACTGATGTCCATTTTCCGTGGATGAAGGAATCGTAATCTTGTAATCTATTTATTGCTGGATTAAAAAAAAATTTTATAGAGAATGTCGCTAACACGAATATATATAAGTCTCGTTTTAACTTTGATCTAACGATGCTATATATGATTTTATAGTGACCAGAGTAGGTCATGCACAGATGATCGGTTACCAAACAGAACAAGGATCTGTGGCTTCATCCAGAAATTGATGACTAAACAAAATTACACAAACCCATCAAGAATTTTACTTCTCGACCGCGTAAATTCCAAAAGCCGGCTGTCGAATATTGTATCGGTAAACAGTCCCATGGAGGACATACTAGACTGGTACTCCGTCCCCTCCCACAATTTACATTCTCTGTCTCCCCAGAAAAGCGACTGGCCCTGGTCAAATATTGAGCATGTGGTTATGGCGTGTTTATTTCGCTGAAATGTCCATTCTCATGGTGTTTATTTAGTGTTGACACATTATAGGCCGGATTTGCCTTAATTGACTTAATAGGGTCGGTTTCGTAATATGTTGCAACATGCATGTGAGGGTTCTTTTAGAGGATTATGACCATGCAGCAGTTAATTCTATTCGACATGAAATCTGAGAAATTATAGTCATGGATTATATATACGAATGACGTGGACTCAACACGGAAAGTTAAATTTCGACCTGGTAAGACATGATCACATATATACGTGTAGTTATAAGTGAGATTTCAGATATGTTAAAAAGTCGTATATAGCTCTGTTTAAATCCATTCTTAACTATATACTCATTGGCGAGCAGTTCCCTTATCAAATGTTCATATAATAACTTCAACATATACGGCCGTTTGCTGAACTTATAATCTGAACATTTCCCACTAAAAATGTGCACTTTTATTATCTTTTCGTTTGTCTTTCGTCTGATTAAGCTTGTATGTCTTGTATTACCAGCACAGCCCTCCAGATGAGTAATAGACTATTTCACTGCATACATTATAACTGAATGGAAGCATCCATTCAGTATAGAATGGTTAACGCGAACTTTACATTGAAATTCCTAACCATACATGTTTCTCACTGCTGACTAACCCTCCTTGGATGCAATTTTGTCCGACCTTGTATTCCTACATTTTACGGTTAAACTTGCCACAGATATTTAGTACCATGCATGGGAACCTGTGCATCTGCGATTCTGAGGTCTGTCCAACTTTTTTTAGTGGAGTTATCCCCCTTTTTCGAAATTTGTTTGCAACATGCATAATGTTAACCCAGTTGTATTCGTTGCCCCCCCCCCAACAATTATGTTAATACACTTAATGTAGACAAATTGCATTCGGGGAGGGTGATATTTTTGGTGATATATAACGTTACCCAGGTTACCAAATTTTGATAAAGTCACACAGGTTAGGTGAGGGAAATTTATGACAACTTTAGCTTGGTTACAGCCAGGTTACATCAACGTTAGCCAGGTTACATCTCGTGTAATAACCACGTCTTCAGTTTCAATGCATGGGCATCTCTAGTACTTCTCTACATACTTATGCATCCACGAGTCATGAGAATGAGCACTTTGAAAAACTCGACCGTATGGATTTCTGTAGATCATGCCATGACTCTCTACTCTGGCTACGCCCGCGGAGATCATATTCCACACACCAAAAACTGGTTTTGAACTGGTGGAGTATGATTTCTATACCGCGGCGTAGCCGGAGTAGAGATTAATTGCATGATCCAGGATTTCTGCAGCCACGCATATATGTCTATGGAAGATGAAGGGCGATTAACCTGAGTGACTTTATCACAATTTTGGATACCTGGATACCGTTGTTACCAGACAACTGCGAGAGGGATCAATCCATGTCCCTTGCATACAATGCTCGGGCTGCACCACGATGGCACTATATACTACAAAGTCGCTGGGGCAGCATTAAAGGTCACGTGCCAGTGCATTCTCTCAGTTATATATGCGAGTCTCCCATGTGGATCCTAGCATATATAAGATACTGCCCGGCTTATGAGGTCAAGGCAAATATGATTATGCCAATGTATTCTCTTATATATGCGAGGCTACGGGAGAGTCGCATATATAAGAGAATGCTTTGGCACATGTTTTTCGCAAAATTTCAGAAAGCTCCAATCATGGAAGGGTTAATTATAATGCACTTATTACGAATAAACCATCAACCCGTTTGAGTCGAAAGCAGTATATATATCTTTCAAAGTGGATGTTCATTTCCACGTTACATGCATAAGAATTCATATAACTTTCCTCTTTTGCGTGCGAAACGTGCTATCTCTATTAGGGCGCGTGCCTGCGATGAACCGGCGTTTCTTAATAGCTTTTATATGTTTGATGGAAATGCATTATATGATATCAACAACCAAACGCACCAAATGTCAGACTCAATGAGCGCAAGAATCCCTCATACCACGATTCTCTACTTTGGCTATGACTGTGGAGATCATGTTCTACCAGTTCAAAACCTGGGAACTTTTTATTCTTCTGACGGGGAAGTTTATAATATTGAAAAACAGTGCAGGTAATTAAAGATACGGGCGGCGTTCAGGGGCGTAGGAAGCTATATTTATTGGGGGGTATCACGTGGCGTAGGAAAGAAGTTTGTATATGAGGGGCCACATTCGATGGCCGTATGCCATCGACGACAGCCGCAGGCTGGAGATGGGGAGAGCTCGAGAGGGGGGAGAGCTCGAGAGGGGTGTCCCCTCTCGTCGGTGGGGAAATGTTTCTGAATTTAAACCCCTCAGATCGCATTTCATTGCATCTGTAACAGCATTTACGTTAAATAACCCATTGAGGGAAAATATGGTATTTTAGTTTTTCACCTGTTGTACAATATAGTATGGAGATCATTTTTGTGTCTCACAAGCGTGTGTGTACAAATGGAGCAGTCTTCCATGAAAACATGATATGTAGGTTTAACATAATTATATATTCACATTCTCAGCTTTCCCAGCCTAATCCATAGTAGTAGTGCATGTAACTGAAAGATGGCCTCGATAAAGCAGGCAGATTCGCCATTTAAGCAGTGCCAAAGTACTAGCTGTGATGAAGCGTAGTTTCCGTATTTACTCTTCAAATAATTTCGTATTGAATTCATCTTGGAAATCTTGGTGTTGATTTATTTTGTAGCTTTGGACACATTAGATACCGTTTGTGGGCTAACACAATGATTTCTGAGAGAGTACTGTAACAAGAAGGCTTATAAGGAGCATAGGTCGGTGGATAGCACCATATGGGGAGTTATAATTTATTGCCCGATAAAAACCTATATGTTTGTACTTGTATGATAACACAAACCAGTGAGACAATAACACATGGCAGTCAAGGCACCTAATATTTATAATGGTACCCCTAACCGCTAATTTCCCATATAGAGTATACTATATATTTTATGTCAAACTGTGCAGGCGGAGAATGTGACTGGTTAGGTTGAATAAATAAGAAATACAGTTTAAGTGTTGACCATTTTCTGGAAATTTTTGGGGATACCACCCCCTTACCCCCCCCCCCCCCCCCGGTTCCTACGCCCCTGGCGGCGTTGGCGGTGGGTATGCTGTTAAAATATTCACCTCCGTCAAAAACCGCCATAAACAGAAATAATAGTAAAATATAGACATACCTTGTTCTTATACCAATCAGAAATATGGCATAAACAGTATGTTATTGTCAAATGTTATGTAAACAAAAGCAAAAAAAAACGTTACGGAATCTGGATTTTGTTTAGATCCGGATATGGTAAACATAAAGAGCGTTATTTGTTAATGTTTTCCTGATATGGAAATAATAAAGAGCGTTTATATCATTTGTGTATGATTAACCAATAGAATTGCGCTGTGTTATGTAAACAGAAGAAAAACTTATGTAACACGAGCAGGCTCTTGTTTACGTACATCATAATACGTCTTGGCGACAATATACTCTTTACGCGCTGATCATGTTTGGCATATGAACAAAACTATATATATTTTAATATTCCTTCTGTTGATGGCGATTTGAACAAATATGAAAATTTCTGCAACGAACGCCGCCCGTGCCTTTAATACATTCACAGTATATGTGAGGTTCCCAGCCCAAGATAGCGCGATTAGACGACTTATGTGAGCCGATTTTGCCTTGCGTCGCTAATAATCATGGAATAGGTCCCAGGCAATCAATCCAATGTATAAATATGGGAGCAGATAGCATATATAGCTGAAGGGTCACTCTCACAAACAAAAATGGCTGAAGGGTATATGTACGCAGGTTTTGAAAATGTTCTGAAGGGTACACAGGTTTTGAAATCCCGATTTAAATGACTTTTAGTTTTAGTGTCTGCCATGATTTATGTTTGAGAATAATTCTATGTGTTCCAAGGACAATTAATATGAACTGAAAACGAACTGTTGATGGGCGCCAGACTTTCAGGAACACAGTTCAAGCAACTTCACCAGTGCCTATCACAAACCCTGTGTACACTTCATCACATTTTCAAAACCTGTGTACCCTTCAGCACTTTTTGGTGAGAGTGACTAGGGGCTATTTGGGTTTATGACGTTAAGTCTCACCCCAATACCGTATTAAGGGTGGATACACACTTGTATGTAATGTGCGTAAATTACATGTATTTTACTTGGTCACACCAATCGTTGATATCAGTAACACGAGAGGTTCATTGTTAACAGGGGAGAAAAGTAATAGTGATAAACGATTGCCAAACTGACTGCTGTCAGGACATTTTAGGCCAGTCATAAAGTCTTCTCTTACAGATACCGAAATGAATCAAGTCTGTATGATACCTGGTATTGTGCGATGCATGAACACCTGAAGCATCGTTTGAACAGGGTGTGGTGGAATACATGCACTTGGAACTCGAATAACTCATATACATGGTGAATCCCATGTTAAGAGAACGTGCGTCCATGCGATGTGCATGTCATTTCTAGAGATTCGCATGTCATGACCGATCATTAGTCAACTTGACGCCGAGTCGAGTCAGGATGAGGATTTTTTTTTTTTCGATTATGCATGGTCTGAACTCAATTTTTAACAAACCGATATGGTGCTCCAAACTTTCAGGTGCATTCACAAATATATATTGATAAAAAATCAATTATCATGTGTATAATTGACATGTATGCATATATTGTTGGTGAACAATTTATACATTATTACTAGTCAATGTTCTCTTGGAATAAATTTTGACATCAGGTAACGTATGTTATACAGATCCGGCGACAGCTACTTTGATGATATATTCTGTTTTTGTCGTCATCGAAAATGTCTCAAATGACATTAAATATCGACAACAAACTATCTCCCATCTACAACTGGGAAACTGACCTTTACACCTTCTGCTTGGAACTTTGTTTATTGAATTATGGTTCGGCGACAGTAACGTATGTTACATTTAGGCATTCAAAGGGCCAGTTTCCGCATCGAAGATTTCATAACAAGTTTACATATAGGCATTGTTAAAATTTGTCGTATGTTGAGGGTAAAGTCTTACCGCACGAGGTAGATGTCAAACTCCGCGATCCATAATATAGCAGAAAACACGCCGGCGACACGCATGCACGGTTTTCCTGAGAATGGACCACATGCCTTGAATAACATGCATTTTGGTTACTTCAGAAAGAAAATGCTCGGATATGTTGAGGGTTGACGACATTCAATTACTAATGTAGGTGTCACAGCGTCGAAATTAAAAAGAGTGACCCCCATTGTTCGGCCACTATTTACAGAAGAATATCTGTTTCCCAAGCCAAAGGATGAACATATATATTCCTAGCTGTCACAATTTTAGCCTATACAGACTCGTATTAGAAAATGTTCGACCATGATGTATGATTGGAGGGGGGTCTCGAAAGCTTCCAATAGCTAAGGGAATTATGTATCAGTCGGAAACACCTGGGCAGCCCGGCTAGAAGGTACACTGTAAAATATGTTTTACTTAAATAGCCCAGAGTTAGCCCCTGAATTTAACCGATTTCATAACATTTCGGTTTCTGACCGATAACTCCTCTTTGGAATATATGATCTGCACCAAAGCTGGTATGTGTGTTTCCCATCTAAAATACAGGCCATGTTCGAACATGGATATTGTCTAACTATTTCCAAATGAGTTACGGTCCTTTTTCGAATTAGAATTTGACAACATTTTGGCATTATATATAAATTAGGGGCATATAAGATAATCTTTGTAAGCTGAAACTGTTAATATATATTGCATTTTGTGGTTGTACATTCGAAATGGCTAACGGGCGTATTTTGCCACACCCTGGCGATATAATCTTGTTTTTACTTGAACTACTTCTACGGGTTGCACATAAAGTCCGTATAAAAGAATATCATATTTTGTATACGTATTTTTATCACCGGATCCGGACCGTTACTAGGTATAACGTGGGGCTCCAAACCGACATGTGGCTTCAACCTCAAGTAAAGTGAGAATATCACACATGTCTACTTGAAGAGTTACCACAAACCTAGATTATCATTATACTTATTACATTGGCATTGGGTAACTGAATTACTACAAGATGTTCCCGTAGACGCATAAAAACGAATATTATCTGGTTCCGTTTGTTCATTGTGTGTTTATACGTCCTGTGGAGAGCAGGTATTTTTTTGTGTTTTGTGTGGGAACCACAAAATAATTGCGGAAACAGATTTCACTCAAAATATTGTTTTTCAATGAATGGCTGAATTTGTGAGAATGAAACAAATGTGCTACGTTGACAGATATTCAGACAGACAGACATGACAGCTAACGAATCAGTTGAGCGACAGACCAATCAATCGCCGGATCTCGTAAATCACGATCTTTTAAAGGCACGTGCGGCCTTAATTGTCGAAAATATTTGTTCCAAACACCGTAAACAGAAAAACATTAAAACGCATACAGTTCCGTTCATATATACCATGACCATCGCGTAAACAGCATGTTATCATAAAGACCTACTATATTTTACCTAAGCAAGAGCCTGATTGTGTTACAGAAGACAGCACATTGCTACTGGCTAATCACACACAAATGGCATAAACGCTCTTTATTAGTTCCATATAAGGTATTCACCAACAAAGAACGCTCTTTATGTTTACCATCATAATATAAACAAACACCAGAAAAGTTACTTTTTATGCTTTTGTTTATATAGCAATGGTCAAACATATGATCATAACATACTGTTTATGCGATATTTCTTATTTGTATACAGACAAAGTATATCTACATTTTGATGTTCTTTCTGTTTGTGGCGGTTTTTGACGGGTGGATATATTTTCACAGGATACCCACCGCCAAGGCCAACCGTGTCTTTAATCACTCGGTCTTAATCAATATTTTCATTTTTATCTTGCAATTTTATTCTTATTTTTGTATATAATTCAATATTAGTAGTTAGTAGGGCTTATACGTTTCACCTTATATATAACTCAATATTCTACTTTTGTTCTTGCTATTTTATTCTTATTTTATAAATTGTGGTCTGTAAATTTAAAGGCCCATTTAATTTTCGAGTCACCGATTATTTTGTATAGTTCTTGATATACGGTTTTAATAACGAAATAGGGCATAAAATATTATTAAAATACAATAATTCATCACCGTTTGGAATGTCTGTCTCAGAAGGCGCACATAGAGTACTAGAAAATAGCTGAAATCATAGAAACATCCCTCCATCTCGCTCCCAAAATGCAAAGGAATTTAAACTAAGATATAGAGTTATTCCTCTTCTGTTGAAAATAATAGACTGTGCAGTACAATCCCGATGAAACTTAAGCACACAAAACACGTCGGTACCTCAACAAAAACAACATGTTCACAGTTTATTAGATCGGATGAGTTGATAATACCATGTGCACGTGCTGGAGCTTCCTATTTCAAATGGTATATACTATGGCATATTTTATATAATGTGATCGGGGGGTTCGAAAATTAAGTGGGCCTTTAAAGGAAATGCATTTATAACAAACACTATTATATATCGAACACAAAACAACTAAAGAAAAGAAACATTCAAAGAATGATAAGCATTTTGGAGACTTAACCCAAATTAAACAAGAGCTAGACATTACAAACTGAAAATCTAAATTGAAATAAAAGACGAAAATAAGAATCGAAACGTCGTAATATAATTTTGACCCGTTTAACGCACTTTTCATCATTGTTAAGTATGACGACAGGGGGCGCTGAAAAAAAAACGTGCGCAATAACGTAACTGAAATCGTAACCAAACAATGGTAGTACAATTATTCAACTCATAGCATAATAGGCTGTAACATAATAAATTCTTTGGCTATAAAATATTTGTAAAATATGATATATCAAGATCCCAACTCGTTATGCGTAGATCAAATAGGAAATTGGCCTTTAGAGCATATAGTGATAGTGTTAGGGTACGTGCACGCGCTGTCACATTTGCTTTAATAACGAATACGATAACGTATGCTCGTTTGTTACTCCCCGGTCCTTTCTGAGGATCAAATAGATCGATAAAGACACGTTAAAGAATTTAGGAAAATCTGGTCCGGATTACGCATAACAATATATGTTATTAATTGGTTGTGTCCACATTGGCCGAGTTATGAGGCCGAGGTCTGTCGTATTGGCCTCTGGCCGCAGGTCGAAGGCTAATGCGAAAGACAGAGGCCTCATAACTCGGTCCATGTAGAAAACAACCAATTAACAAGTATTTTATTAATTAGCAACATTGGTAATTGTTGTTTCACAGGATGAATTTATTAACGTAGATATATACCATTGTGTGCTTTATTAAATTAACGATTATTCCAGCAAGTTTTATTCTTGTGAACTTTGCGAAGAAATTGCAGCGATTTCACAGTACTGTCTGTTTCCACTGGGAATGGTATTATTACGGATACATGTAGTTCATCCATGTATATATACTCCCAAACCATGACACCCGAAAGCAAATGTAATCTATCTTCCGTCGACCCAGTATGACGTCATTAACATTACCGTTGACTTATTGGCCGCCTTTCTACTTATTGGCCGACCTTTTTACTTATTGGCCGTGTTTTCCACTTATTGGCCGACTTTTGTTACTTGTGATGGGGCAGCTTTCTGCTTATTGCGGTCGATAACCTATAGCTAATTAACAAATAGCGTTATGGTTAGTCTATTCCTAATATGGTACACATAAAGAGCGTTTGTCTCACTTCTGTGCGAAAAATTAAAAACAGCTGGAAAATTTATAATCAATTTAGAAAGTGTCTCACACATAAATCAAGCCTGTAGATCGATATCTCGTGTTTTATCTACCTATCTTATCATTCATTCCAACTTACGTATATGGACATAATTCGGGCGATGAAATGAGCAATGTCCGTTTATAATACGCCTCCTTATAATATCGTGATAGATTGAGGAAGCCGTTTAATTTGCGCATGTTATCGAATCAGACTGCTTAAATGTCATATGATATCAGCACGCGGCACGTGCTATACTCGTCTTCACTTCAAACCTATAAATTACGTCGGTAGGTCTGATAATTGCGTATGCGGAATGAATATCTCACTCTGGCGCATCTCCCAAACACGTGGTGAGTATTCCTCATTCTCTACTATCTCCGAGATATACGATTCCACGCGGAGTACAGACGTATTCACCATTATTTATAGTGTACGTAATTTATTTACCCCAATATCTCCTG
Source organism: Siphonodentalium dalli (assembly GCA_032622095.1). Classification (NCBI taxonomy): domain Eukaryota; kingdom Metazoa; phylum Mollusca; class Scaphopoda; order Gadilida; family Siphonodentaliidae; genus Siphonodentalium; species Siphonodentalium dalli. The sequence continues at coordinate 111,227,739 of CP136062.1, read as the reverse complement.
CTGCTCATATAGTACACGCGTAGTTTATGAAGCTTCACGTTTGTTGCAGGTAATGGCTGCTATGTACCCGCGTAATCTACGTTAATGCTGCTGTATGGTTTAACCTAACGAGGGACTCGACGAAAGGGAAATTGAAGTTCTATTACGTATTCTATTGGAAATGAGTAAGTACATAGTTGTTCAAAGATAAGTACATTTAAAATTATGTTTATTTGCGTATTGGTCCATATCTGGTGAGATCTGTGCCAGGGCAACCAGAATTGTGACACTCAGCTGGTCCTTGCGTTTGCGGTTACCATGGCATGGCCATGTACTGTGCAATGAACGAACATCATAGTAATCGCAATGAACTTCCAGTTTTTAGCATAATTGTATATTTTAATGAAGGATATACACTTTAAACATGTACATATATTAGAAGAACATATTTGGCCTGCAATGGAGCAGTGCTACATGTATATTGCGTCAATCTTTGCTTGAATATGATATATTATGTTTCACGACTATGACACCCACGCATACGACAATGTTATCATGCTGTTTTATCTACAAAATATATAAGTCAATAATAATTCTTTCAAGTTCTCGAAGCCTTCGGCCTCTGGCCTTCCGCGACAAGTATATTTGCATTCTGGACTTTGAAAATTACATCAATTGTACAATATGTAAAATTGATGTGATTTTCAAAGACCAAAATGTAATTTTTCTGAAAATATACTTGCTGCAGAAAGCCAGAGTCCAAAAGCTTCGAGAAAATGCATTATAATTTCGTCTACAGTATACGATAAAATGTTTTCTACGTTCTTCTGGAAAGATACAATTTGATATATGTGCATGTGCCCATAGTATGGCGTGATCCACGGCCATGTTATACAAGTTGCAAGGGAGATTGTGCATTTGTTCTACCACTAACTACAATGATGTATTGTGATATTCAGATGTATTTAATTCTCCGTCATCATATTTGACATTATGAATTTACATCTAATTCAGATATGGAATTTACATAATTATATATGATTAATGAAATGATATATTAAAGAGTTATAGGATATGATGTCCGGAATTGCATATCGAGTATAGTGTCATAACGACCATGCAAATCTGAACAACAAAATTCCTTCATATCACACCCATATATGAGTGGTTATTAGGGTAATGGTTATTGTAGTGTTTCTCATAGCATTAACTAATAAATGAACTAGACAGAGTATCCTATGCAAAGGTGGCTTTTCGCTGAGATTTATTCATTTTCTGAGGTGGCCGCTTAATTCGAAATATGTCTTAGTCCACTCTGTGATCAGTTAACAAAACATGTTGTATGTGGATATCCTTCGTCCCATTGTGGTTCATAACTATATAATTTATTTACACTCGTATATGTATGCATGCTGTAGAACTAGAATGCACGACGTTGTGGGTGAAATCGCGCGCTGACCCAAACTTGCAACGTGTGAATGAATGGACGTAATTTGGTATCTAAATACTCTTCTAATTTAACAGTTGATTGTACAAATATCAGAAATGGATGTTGATTTTATTGCATTCCATGGAGTATGGATGCAAATCTGTCTGATATTTTTGTATGTCATACCAACTTGCATCCAAAATAATCACCAACAATTTCACGAAGATCACGCATTCACATTGCATATATGATGACGAATATAAATCTAAGGGCTATAACTACATGTGGTTACTGTTCCATACATGCCACATAACGAACATACTAAAACTCATTCAAACATGACATACATGTATATTATGATGACTGAAAAGATGCATTTCACTCTTAATGGTGATGACATTGCAACAAATGAATTGACGAAACCTGACCCTCGTGCATATTTCTTCCCCCATGCGTGGTGGTTCATAAGTATGTCAAATCTGGTACAGGCAACAGAAGTATAGTCGTCAAATATACATACGCACATCCGAAATGAACAGTATTCCTTAATATGCACGCGGTGTGGGTGAAATGGGTTCGTTATACGATATAGGTAAATGTAGTAATCTAGTTAAATGTTACAGAATCACAGATGCGCACATCGTATCGTACAATCAAAACTATATTCTTATTTCAGATGGCAGAAAGGTTGCGGCATGAGCATGACTTATGGACGGACTACAATCCACGATCAACTAGTTTTCATACTTCATTCATGTAAATACAGATCACTGTGAAACCGGGAGCGCCAAATGGTCAGCAGACAAAAAATCTCATAACGTTGTGTGCATAAAGCCGTCTTCAGTATTGTTCATCCGTCCATCTAACAACGAATTTACTCACATCTAGCCCGTTGCATCACGTGACAAACTACCATGGCCAACACAACGTTCATCGATGACGATTACCTTCTCATGGAAGCAGCCAAGACGGGTCAAGAGTCAAAGGTCAGCAAAATGTTGATGAGTCCATCCAACACTTCCGCTGTTGATAACAACGGAAGAACAGCTTTGCATTGGGCGGCTGAGTATGGAAATATTCAGGTTGTGTACCTCCTCATAAACTCAGGGTTCGACATCAACGCATTGGACAACAAATCGCAATCACCTATTCACATCGCGTGCAATCACAGACGAGAAAACGTCGCCACATGTCTCATATCATTAGGCTGTAAGGTCAACTCAAGTGACGTCACGGGAAATACTCCTCTTCATCGCGCAGTTCACGGGAACATGGACGCCGTCGTGTACATGTTGTGCGATTCTGGTGCAAAGGTGTCAGTTGACAATGCAAGCATGTGGACGCCATTGCACGAAGCTATGCGAGTTGGAAACGTCTGTGTCGCCCAGAAACTCATAGCTCAAGGCATCGACCTAAATACTCGGACTCAGAATAAAATGACACCTTTCCTCACTGCCATATTCTATTACAGAATCTCACATCGAGGCTCCTACCTCGCTTTGGACGAAATCCTCAAGTTGCTCATTGACAACGGGTCTCGATTAAGCGAATCAGATGGTCAATGGACTCCTCTATCAGCCAGTATTGCAATCGACAACAGTTTAATATCAGCGTTACTTCTGTTTCACGGGTGCCAAATAGGAAAACCAGCTCAATATAGTCGCAGTATTCTAGTGGAAACATTCACGAGATGTGAGCCCATCGTCACGAAACTTCTAGTCACCGCGGGTTATCAGGTTACCTTGGACGAATTGGACCAGTGTTCGAGGCGTATTCCCGTGTTTTCTAGGGCATTCATGAAGTTATCCTACCCAGGGATTGATAACGGCCGTGGTAGGGTGGAGGTTTTACAATGGCTCAGGCGGCGAACGAGCAATACGCTATCATTGAGTGAACTGTGTCGTCTGTCCATCCGTCAGGCTATCAATGTTGCATCGGACGATACATCGATTATAAAGAGAATAGAGTTACTCCCCTTACCACCATGCATCAGAGATTTCATTGCCATGCAAGATTTCATCCCGGACATAACAGTATTGTGATCAATGAATCGAAGACAATCAATTATATTTGCGGTCAAGAATTACGTGATATCATGTCGAGGAATTTAACCATTTATGTACTAAATACTCATTGGCGAGTAGTCTTTGGAAATGTTCAGATAATAAGTTCAACAAACTTATCTGAACATTTCCCATCAACGAATGTGAATCATTTTGCTCTTGTGTGTTCTGCTTTTCTGTCTGTCGTCTGTATTACATTAACACCCCTCTAAATGAATAATAGACCGTTCCAATGTATACTGTTATAACTGAGTGAGTGAATCAATTTAGTTTACAAAGGGTTAACATGTTTTCATGGTTACCTATTTTATATTTTACAACATACAAGATCTAATTTAGCATGTTTGTTTGCTTTGTTCCATCGAACAAACGTTCAAAGCCAAATGTCACATAGAAATTATAATTATAATTTATACCAAAATATGTCATTTGGATTTTGAAAAATTAACAATAATTATTGGTGTGCGTCTCTAAAACATGGAAAATATATGACAAATGGATAGAAAAATCAATATCAAACAAGATAGTGACTTCCTGTTTGCAAAAGGCGTTATTTTATACACTATAGTATCTTTCCAAGACGAGAGCTGCGCTGGTGCAGCATTAAATACAATGTGCCAGTGCTTTATTGTATATATATATAAGAGTCTCACATATGGAGCCTCGCATATATAAGAGAATGCACTGACTTTAAAGGTCGTGGTAAATAACATTAGGCCAATGTATTCCCTTATATATGCGAGGCTCCCTATGGGAGACTCGCATGTATAAGAGAGTACATTGGCACAGAGTTTTCGCAAAATTTCAGGACGCTCCAGTCATGGAATGGTTAAAATGTAATATTATGCCGATGAGGATACGAACAATTACATTCCGAACACGTTGATATCATAGCTGTGCCGAGATACTTTCCAATCGAAGGATTTTTAAAGATTGTTTCATTGATCCGTGGTGTTTCCTGACCGTGATATATTACATGTTCGAATTTACTCATATTTTATGTACGTCGAATGCAATATATATACATAAATACATTTTTGTTAATTTAGTTTAGATTTCAACATAAATCGCTGCGATGTGAATGAATGTCACATCGTCAGTTTTACTAGATAACATTTTGTGATTGTCATAACTGGAGATCATTTCTCAAATACGTGGAACTAATCCACTGTTTCCCGATCATTGATGATGTGCGGTAGAGCAATATTTCCACGTGTAATTGTTGGTTAATTAATGTAGATCTCATTTCCTTCCAGTACAATATTTCCATATTCCGAGATATCGAGTTTTGCGATAATAAAATTTGTCAACCTTTAAACAGAGATGTTAACCAATCGGAACCGTTGGCATCACAGCCATATTAACAAGGGAAAGTGTTTTATAAACGAGGTTGTTTAGGGTACGTTCATACAATGGCAAGTTTGCACTGTAATGTTTGTAGGCATTTTGTCGTAGAACACGATATGGTGCCATAATATGAACGGAAACATGCATATAAAATGCATATGTACCACAGCTAACTACGCGCGAAGTAAAATCTCTGTAGTTTCACATGTAGCGATGCTACTGGAATTTGCCTGTAAATAGCATGCAATTATCTCGCAAGAATACATCATACAGGTAATTGAAGGCAAATTCCAGTAGCACCGTTACAAGTGCAACTACATAAATTTTACTTCTCATGTCTTTCGCTTTGGTAAAGATGCACGTGATGTGCACGTTTCCGTTCGTACTCTGGCATCATGTGGTTTTCTAAGACGAACACAAACATAGCGTGCAAACTTGCCAGTGTATGAACGTACCCTTATACAGGGTGAACCTCAATATATATCTACTATAATTCTGCCGTCGTCGATCGGATGACATCGGTATGGTTATCCAATCAATGTGATTTGATCATGTGTGCCGCTTTTAACGCTAGCGAATATCGCCGATACCATGTGTGTTAATTGATTGATTGGGGATATCACAACCCGTCAACCCTTCATCATATAAATATTGACCCTTTCATGACTGGAGTTGCGCTGGTGTAGCATTAAAGATCATGTGCCAGTGCATTCTCTTGTATTTGCGAGTCTCCCATATGTAGCCTCGCATATATACGAGAATGCACTGGCCTACAAGGTCAAAGTAACTATTGATGGGAAAATGTATTCTCTTATATACGCGAGGCTCCATGTGGGAGACTCACATATATAAGAGAATGCATTGGCACATGTTTGCAACATTTCAGGAAGCTCCAGTCATAGAGGGTTAATGTCGTTTCAGCCATCAGGCCATATCACGAAGGGATCCCTTCAGAGATGTTCGGATTTTAAAGTGTCATATAGTAGAAACGTTACGCAAGTTTACTTAAATGTGGTGTTTTGCATTGCATATATTATTTATATTTGCTCTTTTTGTCATATTTCATGTTCATATATAACATATGGGTTCTTTTGAATCCTATTACAAATAAATGTGAATTCCTATTCTGGTCATCTGACGCGTTGATGTCTTCTATGTGTCTAACCTCAATTGTATTATCACAGCCATTATATAGTATACAAACCCATACGCTGAACTTGTCATGTTTGGTGCGTTTTCAGTTTTTCACTAGTTATGAACACTACTCCACATTTTTGGGGTGATATTTGCTGTGGAAAATTATTCGTACTTGAGTTTTGAGAATATTTTTCTTTTCACCTATTGACCTTAAAGGGACCAAGACACTCACAAATGTGTAAGTGTGTAAATGTGCTAAGTGCAAAAAAAAAGAAAAGAAAAAAAAATCAAGTGCAAAATCATCACCACTGAGAAGGTCATGGAGAAATAGATCATCTTTGTTCATATATTAATCATTGATAACTCTCCAATAATTTTGCACGTTGAAACCATTGTTTACAGTGATTTGTCAACAAACATCGCTAATCACGTAGGAAGTTCAGATATTATAGTTTGAATATGATTTTCAGAATATTTTCAAATGTTATGACCTTTTCCAATGTTTACCGTCAAATTTTGATTAAACTTTGGTATTTTATTGGACAAATTGGACTTATATTGGTAATTACATTGTAACAGTCATGTTTAAATAACAATGGTATTGCTGAGCGAAAGCTCTTTATTTGAGGTATTAATAATTAAAATAAGAGCAACGGTATTATTCCACTGGTAATGCATTGAGTCCCTTTAAGATATATACCCCAGAAGATTGTACACCATACGATTACGATCTGTGTATTTTCAATGCTGTGGCCATGGCAAGTATTTTTCAGAGCATATGAGGAGCCGATATATCAATATATCGTGTCCTAGTATTTTGCCAACCAATCTCATTCTACCTTCCAAATTACGTAGAAAACATTTCGAAGCTCGAATGAAACCGGACAGTTGGGAGATAACTAAAGCGAGCATTTTCAGTTTTGCCGTTAAATGGGTACTGTACACTAATTCGACCATTTATGGGATCATCTCCTTTTATACTCAACATAAAATATGCAACAAATGAATGAACTAATTGTACTTATATTGGTAATTCCATTGTAACAGTCATGTTTACATAACAATGGTATTGCCAAGCGAAAGCTCTTTATTGGAGTTATTATACCCCCACTTTCGAAGAAAATGGGGGGTATACTGGATTGCCTGCGTCTGTCCGTCACACTTTCGCAGTCTGTCCGTCACACTTTCTCCATCCGTGTGTCCGTCCGTCCGTCCGTCCGTCCGACCTCATAACTCGAACAACCTTGAACCGATTTCAATAATTTTTTGTATGCAATATCCTTAGGACCGCATCTCCGCATGATGCTAATTGCGGTGCGGTCCGACTTTGTTTTTTTAAGTTACGCCTTGCTTTTCGAAAATTCTGTCCGACTTAATAACTTCAACAAATATGAACCGATTTCAATATTTTTTTTGTTATACATGCTTCTCACAACATCCTCTCTACATGATGCGGTTCAGGGTTGGCTCGGACTGTTTTTCCTAACATTACACTTCATTTTCGACTGGTTTGACTGACGAAACACTCGACAAAAGCCATCTTAGATGTTAAGGTTGCGTTTCATTTTCTACCCTTTTTTGGGTTTCTGCAATCATTCGAACAAATATGAACCAATTTGAATATTTTTTCCGTACAAGCCTCTTGCGACACCATATCGATATTATTAATCCAAATTTTTCTTTAAAGTTAAAAATCTTTTTTTTTGTGGTTTACGGATAATGCGGGTTGAATTTGCCACGGTGGGGGTATGCTAGCACGCGAGTGCGCACCTCTTGTTAATAATTAAAATGAGAGCAACGCCAATCTATGTTTTCATGTACTTGCTGATAAAGAGTTGTTTTACAATTTACAGCTGTTATGTTATTATTCCACTGCGAGTTCCTTTAAGATATATATCCCAGAAGATTTTACACCATACGATTGCCATATGTGTATTTTCAATGCCAGCTGATAATGAGATCGAACACAGAAATCATTTAACTGAAGGTTTACGGTGTCATATATCGTCGTTGAACATGTAGGTCGGATGGATAAAAAACGTATTCCCGGAAACGACTCACATAAGCCCACACGCTTGATGTCGAATCCGGTCCATGACGTTAAATACTAATTATGATTTAACTTCTATTGTATTCTTCGTGGAATATTAACCTCTTCGCTGCTAAATGACGTTATGACGTCGTGTGCTGGGCTGTTGACGTTATTGCCATTTTCCAATGGGAAATTATAGCGGAAATGTCACAAGAACCATAAAACTGACTCAGCTGAAAGGCTATTATCGTTCACAATCGTGGAACATCATACACTGTTTGAAACGTCGAGATACAGTTATTCCGATGCACTAATCTCCGAGTTCCAGTGTTGTATAATGGCCTACTGCTGGTGTGCTGAAGAAGGTCCGTAGTACCTACGGACCATATAGCACACGGCGTGCACTTTTATGTCCGTAATAGTTACGGACGTCATAGCAGCGAAGAGGTTAAAATACTGTTAAAACCAAGAACCCACGACACTGTCGGCACATCGTTCACCCCTGAACTCTATGTACGCACACCATGTTAACATAGATCGTCATAATTATAGTGAGGTGATACTCAAACAGCACACAGCATGCACATCACAACCTTCTTTATCTGTATATTATATATGACTATCTTTAGGAGCCTAAGTTGAATACTCGTACGTACTTCGTATACCGTAACACGATGACGTCATCACGCTTCCGTGTAACAATGCGAATCGAGTTGATTTCAAAATATTATGTCAAACACTATCATTTTACACGGAAGCGCGGTGACGAAACCTCACTCTATGACGATCTATACGCCAACCCGCATACAATCATTCGTTGTACTGTACTGAATGTATGGGAATAATTCAACTATAGTGTCATGTCATAACAATGTGATCCCGCAGTTAATTAATTCAGGCACTGGAACACGAATGTATACCATATCCGGGATGATGTCCGTGGTGAAAATGAATCAGTATAGCAAAGTACTTTTTTTTATGGGAAGTCGAAGTAGTATTCTTGGGCACCTAGATTTTATGACTCATTTATATCGGGGACATGTGACGTAGTACTATATCGCATCCTGTGATGTCCGGATTGATTAACATAAATATTTCATCAGTTGAAATATCATATGTTTTGAGGCAATGACTCAGTATGAGTGTTCATTACTACAATGCATGGGCGTGGACAAATTCTCATATCCGATGAAAATGGCCATGTATCGATTGGAACGGATATGGATTCGAAACTTGCATCCAGTGCGTGCGATCAACGTCAATGCCAACTTTAACCATTGATATTCTATTGTGGCCTTTATCCTCATTACCGCTATACACATACGTCAGAATTCCAATCCGCTGCATCAAGACATACCTTGGGAATCCCCGAAAATTTACTCTATGTGTTAACATGGGAATTGATGTCATTTGTAAAAAGGTGCGGCAATCAATTTATGACATGTCTACATATTTATGGTATAATTCATATCTAGCAGTCATTAGCTGTTCTTCTTCAATTGAATGTCATATTCATGTATTAATATGACGTCATTTGTGATTAGTCATGCACCTGCAGCACCCTCTTTGGTTGCATTCGAATCCGTGTTCTTCTGCATGTGTTCGCGAACGACAGGTTATCAGGAACATATACTAAATATATAACGGGGATACTGCCACGTGGCCACACGTCATTTCTTCGGGTCTAGATTATACTCCCCACAATTCGGGAAGTAAGAATCTGGACCCGCGAACAATGACGTGCATGTGGCCACGTAACCACGTTCCAGTGTCCCAGTTTTATATTTAGTATATGGTCTTGGTAACCTGTCGTTCATAGAAGAACACGGAGTCCAATATATACACCCTTTAACACGTTGAGTGCGGGAAACCTATAGTGTATGATTCCAGAGTGCCAACTTTATATTATTAAGTATTAAATAGGTATATAGCACCATATAACCACCCTCAAACCCCAAAACTGGGCATGTATCAGCTTGGATCACATAAAACATGGCATAAACGCACTACGAGATAACTCGTAGTCGGTACAGAGCAACGCCATTTCATGGTATTTTGGCTGGGTGCCGACTATACGAGTTATCTCGTATCCACACTTTGCTACGTTTTTCTCATGAGTACTTCATCAGATCATCATGATCGATATTGTAAATAATAAACATGTCCTCAGTTGACCTTTTGGAGTACCATGCACTAGTTCTGACTACAACATAACTCGTTGTCACAGCCAGGTTTAGATGGGTGGCGCTGTGTGCCGACTACGAATTATCTCGTATATACCTAAATTTTGACAAATACAATCTTACATGTGTGATCGTGCTACTTCAAAATTGATGTCTACTATTCATATACATAGATAGATCCGTAGATTGTATGTGATAACGAAAGCTCCATGTCGGAACATTAAATTTGTAAATAGTAGAAGAAGAGAAGAAAATATAACAATTAATAATATAACTATAATAATAACGAGCCCCAGTTTTCTGTATAATGGGGAGTAACTCTAATAATGCCTCATTATGTGTTTCCAATGGGTATGTGCTGATTACGTCAGTACAGTATGAAATTCTAAATGAGTAGATTCCTTAAAATTAGTTAATTGCATCATTGAATAAAGTTAGTTTTACACTAGGGTTATATTATGGTATTACCCTTACACGGAGCTTGGTAATTGAAGTTTATATAAGATTTATTAAAGATGTAATCATGGTTTCAGAGCTCCAGTTACAACAAATGTGTATCAACATTTAAATATATGTTTAAAATATAAATACCAAATGGCACATCCTATTCCAAACATGTTAATTTATGACATAAGAAGAATTTAGATGAAAAGAAAAATAGGTTTTGTAAAATTTGGCCTGAAAACCTGACCGCATATTTATAATAAGTATTAACCTGTATGAAAATAATTAAATCCTAGTATCAACGGAATAGTAGTTGTGAGCCTTAAGTTGTACGATTGGTGTAAATATAAATGAGAAGTTAATATGCAGTGACCGTGAGCAGTAGTAGAGGCATTACTAGGGTTACTCCCATGGGCATAAGAACTAACTCGTTATTCTGGAGTGCAGATTGTTAGGGGCTTAACACGACTGTCGAGATATTAAAGAAACCCTGTCCGATTTTATACCAAATATGTCAAAGTTTTAATAAGTTATTTTTCAGCAGAAAAATGCGCGACATCACCATCATTTATATGACACAATATCATAAATGAGAACGCTCTTTATTATCCACAGCTTTTAGGAGACGCTCTTTATAAGAGACTTTCAACGACATTTTTTGCTAGGCTGACATATTCTAAACCAAGCTGCATACATAGTTCAGTCCCCTACACAGGACCTACACGTTTATTTGAGACTTTTGTAGGTTACAATTCATTCTGCATTATTCTGAATAACTGTCTATACATTTGAAAATTGTCTAGATCAAGCCAGAATGAATTGTAACTGACAAAACACTTCAATAAAAAATGTTAGATTTAATTTAAAAAATACACATGCCGGCAGCGTTCAGACATAGCGTAGCGATGGGTCTGAACTCTGTTATGCAGTTTGATTTTAAACGTGTTAAAAATCCTCGTTTGAATGAGAGTGTGTGTCGATTAATCCAAATGTGTAATCCAAATTGGCCATATTTTTAACGAATTTCGGAGGTCACCCTGAATATCCTATGTTCGGTAACTATCGTATAAGGGATATGGCCTGTATGGTGTGCCAAAGGAATGTTTTCTTCATATTTTCGATATAAATTCTTCAATAACGATAATTCACATGTTAAAAGCATTGTTTGTGTAAATATTACTGACTGTTACAGCGATTTGTCAACATATATTGCTGATTACACCGGTAATTCAAATAGTTTACTATAAATCTCGTTCACAAAGTTTTTGGATGCTTTGAACTTTTCAGTGTTTGCCTTTTCGTTTTTGGTTGGATCTTAGTAGTTGATTGGACTAGTTGGACTTTAAATCATTAAAGTTGATGTAACAGTAACGTTTACGTAGCACTGGGTCGACTTGCGATACGATACGATACGACACGACACGATACGATACGACACGATACGACACGATACGATACGATACGATTTATTAGCTTATGTTGTCATGAATGTTATGATATTGAAGCTATATAATACAGAACATGGTAATACATAAAATACGTCACGCATGCGCGGGTTTGGGGAGGGGTGGGAGTCGCTGTGCACTTTCAATGGAAATTGTGGCGTGGTGTTATATGGTGGTTCTAATGAGGTTTCTTTTCTTAACAGAATGGGCTAAATCTAGAGTACAACCGCGTGAGAAATATTATAGGGTGGGTGGGGTATCATGGGGTGGTGTGAGGTATTGTGGTTCCAATGAAGTTTAATTTTTTTTACAACAGGGACACAATCTGGAGTATTACCACGTGAGAAGTAGTGTATCCACATGGAGGGGTTGGGGATATATAGTATGTCCATATTGTATGATATGTAGTTGTTCGGTTTGGCACATAGTTAAGCCCCAGGGTGTTCCTGGCAAAATATGAGGGCTTTTTGGATAAAGAGAGTCAAATGTGCCAATATTCTACCTTTCTTAGTGTTGAAAAGTGCGTTTAGTGTCATCGTGTTTGGCCTAGTATAGTAGTATGGTTCGATGTGTCTCTTCCTAAGATCATTCAATTTTTGACATTTAAGGATAATGTGGAATTCGTCTCCTATATTCCCAGGTTACATAGCTTGCATTTGCGATGACTCATTATTGGAGTGTTATTAAAGCCACATCGCGGTTTGCGCTAAAAAATACACATAATATTATTCGCTTTTGAAATTTTCTCAGTATCGAAATAGGTCGATAAATATCTGAACTACCTTTCTATGAGCATTATGTAACCCAAACATAGGCATTGAAGTATGAAAAATACAACTGTGTGGCTACGGTGTTTGGGTCCCAAACACAAAACGGCCATTTGCACGATAATTATGGAACAGAAAAGAGCGTTCCGTTGTATTCTATTCCTGATATGGTAGCAATAAAGAGCGTTCCTCTGACTTCTGGCGAAAGTTGAAAACGACTGAAAAATGGCTGTGACTTTGGAAAGTGTTTTATTCTGAGCATATGAAGCCGGTATATCAATAGTTCGTTTGATTATCGAATTATCGTATCCGTCGCTCCAAATTACGTATACAAAATTTGGAGGTTCGAATGAGCCATGTCCGTTTAATAATGAGAATACTAACAAACTTTAATTGTTGGTGGTTGTTTTAAATATATTCATGAAATTTAACATGTATTCACTGCGAAGGTATTGTGTCACTTAAAGACAATTGCGTAATATTTCCCATTGATGTCTTCCCCTGTCAACCGTTTATGTTATGATGATGTTGATATGTGGCTCTTGTTGGGAAAACTAAGATATTGGTAGATCATCGCTATGGATCAACTTTATAAAATTACTAGATGATGTGCCCGATTTCGTCCTGGCTATTCAGGGATTTCTTTGTGATCGCCTCCGTCTGGGCAGAATATACAGCGACGTGTTTGATCGGTCCACAAACATGCTAATATGAGCAGGGCCAAGGACACAATCGCACGTGAAATTTGACCCGCGCGTATTGTTCCTGGGATCAAAGTAGACCTACGTACATATATACCAAATTTGAGTCGGATCGGTCGAGGTCCATAAACATGCCTATATGAGCGAAGTCAAGGACACGGTCGCACGTGGAATTGGACCCACCAATATTTTTTTCCGGGATCAAACTGGGCCCACATACCAAATTCGAGTCGGATCGGTCGAGCAGTTTTCGTGTCTATAACACACATGTAAACAGACAGAAGTTCCAAAAATATATAATAGATCATTTTCGCGGTTCGCGAACAGTATGACAAATTGAATACATACAGTAGATGCAGAGCTAGAACATTCAACCCTAGACACATCATTGGGACTTTATTTCCTACTTCTCTTAAATGGGCATGTTTCATTTGAACATCGACGGTATGTCTAATTTGGATGGAGGGATAAGATTTGTCGATAAATACACAAATATCGACAAAGATGATGTATATATACTCGATAAAACGTTGCCATAATAAACGATTTACCTGATTTACCGATCTTTTTCAATTGTTACGGAACTGATACCGACGCTCTTTATTTTTACCATATCAGGAATATACCGATTCATTTTTTTATTGATCGCCTTTTAAACTAAATGGTTTCTCCCATCCAGTTATAAATGTATACCGTCTGCTGCATATTGGGGGATGTTCAGGAAATAAAAGCAGACGACAGATTATAGAATGGTATAATGATTCCTATTCTTTGGAGGGAAATGTTAAAAGCAACATGGCGGTTTGCGCTCCAAAGTACAAATTTTATTATTAGCTTTTTAATTTTTCCCGGTATCGAAATAGATCGATAAATATCTACACTACCTTTCTACGAGCATTCTGTAACCCAAAAAGACGCATTGATGTGATGTAAAATGCAACTATGAACAATGTTTGGGACCCAAACAAAATTTGCACGACATGGAACAGAAAAGAGCGTTCCGTGTTATTCTATTCCCGATATGGTAACAATGAAGAGCGTTTATCTGACTTTGGAAATTGAAAACGGCTGGAAAATGGCTGTAACTTTGGCAAGTGTTATCCAAAGCATATTTAGCCGGCATATCAATATATCGTTTAATTAGCGACCTATCGTATCCGTCCCTTGAAATTACGTAGACAAAATTTGGAGGTTCGAATGAGTCATATCCGTTTACGATATTTTCGTTGAACTTATTATCTGAATGGATACGTCCAAGTCTCCAATTCTGGCACAATAGGACGGGATCTGAACATTTCCTTAGGGATAACTACTAATCAATGAGTATATATTATAGAAAGGGTCGGGACCAGTTTTTTTCTAAATGTCTGACTTTAATAAGTCTTTCTGCGGCAAGCCAAGTATGTAATGCCACATAGTGGTTTGCACTCCAAAATACACCTAATACTATTCGCTTTTGAAATGTTCTCGGTATCGAAATAAGTGATAAATACTTGAACTATATTTCTACTGGCATTATATGTCCAAAAAAAAAGACATCTGGAGTCATACACAAATACAACTTTGAACACGGTGTTTGGGTTCCAAACAAACAGCAGTCATGTGATCGACATGGAGCAGAAACGAGTGTTCCCTGTTAGTCTATTCCTGATATGGTAAAATAAAGAGCGTCTGATTCATTCTGAAAACAGTTGGAAAATGGCTGTGACCATCAACTTGTCGTATCCAACCTTTCAAATTACGTATACACAATTTGGAAGCTCGAATGAGCCATGTCCGTTTAATTTATTTATCGACTGATGTTGCAACATGGCTTGTTTGGTTGCAACATATCCACGCGCAAATACGCACATAATCGAACTATAATGCGAAGTAGGTTCATGATGTGATTATTTGATTCTAAAATAAGCAGATAATGAACTCATACCCGTTGTATGACGCATGCCAAAGTGAAAACACATGTTAAAGAGCGTACACCTGATCAGTCGTGTGTTGGCTTATTTGTGTCATTCTCCGCAAATAATGAACCTGTAATGAAGTCATTATGCGTCGATAATGTGACTGACGCTTACATTTTCAGTTCATTATCGACTCAAAATGAGGCAATTCTAAGCAGATTATCGACCTAAACCAAATTATAAACAGATAATGTACGGGTTTCGGAAGAACATGCTTGATGTTGATCCCCTCAACATTCAGGACAAGTATATCACTAAAGTGAACATATCAGACTTCAAACTTAACATATTAACGACGAATCAAGAAGCGCCAGACAATTGGCCCCATATCCTTGACCACCCCATATCTTTGAAAATAAGGTATTTTAGACACTTTGTTCAAAACTTTAATAAAGATAGTAACCTTTTATATACATCATCGTCATATATTTCACGGAACAAGTCTGACTGATTCTTAGTTCTGGTGCTTACTCATTTCAAAATTACATAAACAATAAAATATTCTGGGAAGTCTGTTTAGTACTGTATATATATCAACACAATGGCAGTCCAACAATTCCTTGAACTGGTTTAAAGTTTCAGCATTAACGACATCATGTGCAGCCTATTCCACATTGGTCGAATTATCTGTGTAAAAAAGCATATTGTGACATCTTTATTGCTGTGTTCAATCATCATTTTACACAGCCTCTGGTCGGGGAATATATCGCATCATCGAATAGCGTTTCTTTTGATGTTCTAATACCTCTTTGTTTTGTATACCCCTAAACATTCACCGATGAGCAGTAGTTCCTTTATATAAGACATTTTCAGATAATAGGTTCAACATCTCGTTTGTTGAACTTATTATGTGGCCATTCCCCTCCAATGGATATGAATCATTCTGATCTTGTATTATCTGTTTATCGTCTGCCTTTATAACCTGAACACCAATTTGAGGAATAGGCCGTTCCAACGTATACGTTTATAACTGAATGCATGGAATAATCAATTCAGCTTAGCAGGGGTTAATTCTTATTAGGCCGCGTTTATACACAAGCACTGGCAAATCCATGCCTGACAATGTTTTTAGACAATTCGTAACAGAGGGCTATTGTTTGCTCATTTTGAGTGATAAATTTGGTATTACAGAGTACGTTCCTTTGGTATTACCATACATATGTGAACTATGGAATCCAAAGGTCGATAGAACGTTCGAATTCTGCCATGCATGTTTGGTGGCTAAAATCTGCAAATTACATTTCTAAATACATGTGAAAAATTGCCAGGGGGTTTTTCTGGCTCTGTGAGCGTAACCCAAACGTCTTCCCGTTGCTCGGTTATGGCCGTCAAATTAGAGTCTGTCAATGGACATATTAAAGGTACTCAATCCGATTAAACACCCCCTAAACTACTATTTCTTTGGCTTCGAGGGTAAAAAAATATCTGATTCGGGTCGAGGAACCTACTCATCAAAGTTCAGAGTGATCAGATATCGATTTTTTAAGTTTGTTATTTGAATTGTTTGTGGCCCAGAAACACGCCGTCAAAAGGATTGTCTCGGTCAAAATTGCGGATGAAGAATGATAACTCTAAAAACAAGTGGTAATACGGCCAAATTTCTCGAATACTCAAGTGATAATACGGCCATATTTCGTTGAACAAAATGTTGACAAATAACAAGTTTTGGGAATAACAAATAACCACTGTTGGAAACGTATACGTTGGAACGGCCTATTCCTCAAACTTTGATACCAAAGTTGACAGTTTTTGTTGCAATTAATCGATTCTGATAACTATAGCGTATTTTGAAGAAATGCTGTTGTTCTTGTTGTTGTTGTTGTTGTTGTTGTATCTTGGTGATATGGGAACCCTCTGATCGGATTGAGTACTTTTAATGTTCAGGGGACCTGCATGGTACCAAATTTGAAGGCCGGGTGTGTTCATTGTGGGAAATCCTTGCGGGCGTATTTCTGACAATAGCACAATAATCCAAGTTTTGTTTTGTATGTGTTCGTTTTCTGTCAACGTGTGTTGACTCATACAAGTTTCGTTTTTGGCTATGGAAACCAGTATTTCTTCAAATTTCGAGTAAAATATGTCACAATATTTTTTATTTTGAACCCAATTTTATTTTTCGATAATAACTTTTAATTGGACATTATAATATCTATTAACAAACCAAATACTTAAACAATTGGTAGGCACACATGTCTATGGCCAGTTACATGGTTAAAATTGTTACCATAGCCACCAGGCAATACATCAATGTAAGGTTAAGCTTGTTCATTAGGAGTTCCCCTTGTGTGTATATTTCCGACAATATTGAAATTAACAAAGTTTTGTTCGCTCTCTATATATTGAGAAGAAATTGTGTAGATGTGTGAAATTTTCGTTTGTTGCAATGCAAACCCGTGTTTTTCTCCAAATTTCGAGTAAAATATATAGCAATTATTTTTATTGTAACGTAAACTCTAATTTATTAGAAAATAGGTTTCAATTATCATCGTGGTATATATTATATAACACCCCTTGTGTTATATTTCTCACAAGTGTTGTTCAATAGATGTGTTTGTTCTCTATAAAAGTGAGAACAGCGTGCGCCTGCTCAAAATTTCGTTTGTTGCCATGGAGATAGGGTGTTTGTCTTCAAATATCGAGTAAATAGTATAGTAGAATGTTTTCTGTCAGTCTGGGTGAACGTCGACTCTGTATTTGAAATATATTCAATGTTGTAATGAATATTTAGGTATGAGTTTACTCAGACTGGTTTTCTGTGTGAACACAAAATAAAAAAAATTTCGACAATATGATTCAATTCAACATATTATCTACTAACAGCCATCGTATTAATTACTAACCTCCCACATCTATCGAAAAGTAAGGAGAAAACATCCATGGCTAATTACAAATATTACAGTAGCAACAAACCCGTAATTAGTTGAATTGCGTTCGTTATGATGGTTCCTAGTGGATGTTGTTTAGAAAATAGCAACATATCTCAAGTTATTCTAATATATATTTTTATTCACTATCTGCACAATAAAAGCATTGTGTTTGATAATCATACTTTCGCGCGTTGCCATGGAAACCAACTTTTCTCTCAAAGCTTTAATCAAATCATGGGAAGCACATCACGACAAACAGAGTGCCACGTTAGGGAACTCGTTCCCATCGCAGTGATGCGGTCAGTGATGCGGTCGACAATTCGACCCTGGCCCCACACCGAGAGGACCCGACAAGATATTGTTCATGTATATAATCCAGTTAAATGTGTGTGACCATTGTGTGATACATAATTATATAGCCGTGCATTGTACAAGAAATCTTGACCGCCTATCGTAACATCTTTTCATCTTTAAGGGGGTGGCAGTAAGACAGTCTAGCCTGACTATGCCACCCCCTCGAATATACAATATAATATTTGTCAAATGTATTATGCATTAATATGAGTATATTGAAATAAAATATCCTATCATATCCTATTGTATACACCGTTCCAAGAACTATATAGTGTTAGTCATAAACTGACAGCTATAATGTCATGTATCCAATGCAACGTAATAGTTGTGCTAAACAAGTTACGATACTGTGTTATTTCCTCGCAGTGAAGTTATTACGAGAATTACAATGGAGTCCACGTTTAGATCTCTTTCTCGTGAATGTACTTGCTGGATGTGTGTTGTTGTTTTTCCGGATAAAGAAAAGTTACCAAAGAGAATGTCAGGAATGTGAGAAAAAGAGATCCAGATGGGGATGTAAGCCTCGCTGACAGCAAAGAAGTTCTCTTCAGGTATTATTTTTCTGCATAAAGTTTCAGAACTTGAATCCATTTTCAGCAACTTTCCCTTATGGTAAAATTGAATACGGATGCACCCGCCACTACACGGTTGTTCAATCTACCACAGACTATGTTTGATGGTAATATTATTAAACTAGATTTGTTTCAAGGATTTGCTTGCAGATTTGAACTGAAATTGAACATCCAATAATAGTTTTTACCTAGATTAGATAATGAGTCTTTACTCTGGCTACGCTCGTAGAGATCATACTCTACCCGTTCAATACACGGGAACGTGTTGGTGTTCCGATGGGGAAGTATTATAGCAACCACAAAGGGTGTTTATACCTAAGGCATGTGAATGACGTCATATAATGTTTTCTATATCCATCAGTGATTTTTCAAGATCGCGGGTATAGATTCTGGAGAAATTGTCACGTGACTTCCGGTTAGCTACCGTGTTGAGATTGCAAAAAACGCGGAATTGGAAATGAAGCATCGCGATAGAAATGAAAGTAACTACTTCACAATTTACGAAGAATTCACCTGTGATATAAGTCTATTTATTTCATTTAGACCAATTTCGTTGGTCAGCTTACTGAAAACGAAAAATGAAGAAGTCATGACGATAATCCAGACAAGATTTTACAACCCACGACACGTCTTGTCAATTTGGCATGTCGTCTCCGTCGTGACCACTGCATGGTGTTACGTAAATTATTCTTAGCGTTATGTCGCCAAAAAACATGCAAATTTGAGGCACATCATGTGTGGTTGCTCCACTAATACGTGTTTCATAATAAAGTATTTCACAGATGGGGTGGTCCCACCTCGAGATTGTACTTTTTATGACTCGATATTGCAATAAACATTGAATATATTACCCGGCAGAAATTCGATGATTATAAGCTATGCAAATCAAATTCGGCTCAACCAAGTCACTTCAATCACGCAATATCGAGCTGGCAACTTCACCTTAATGAACGTAGAAATATATTAGCTGCACTATTTTTCAATGTTATAAAGTGCCCTGTGATAGCAATAGAAAGTTTATATATATTTTAACTGGTAAGTATGATATCTACGGGTGAAGCCAGATAAAATTAATGACAGGAGACGCAAGCCTCGCTGACAACAAAGTAGTTCCCTTCGGGTTTTATTTTGCTGGATAAAGATACAGAACTTGAAGCCATTTTCAGCATCTTTCCTTTATGATAAAAACATGGATGTGGATATATTCTACATTCTACTACATTGCTGTCGAATCTATTACGGACGATGGTTGGTGATGTTATATCAAATGTGACCCGCCATATCAAATCCAGTCGGAAGTCGGGATTTGTTTACCCTGTGCCAATGCATTCTCTTATATATGCGAGTCGACCATAGGTCGCCTCGCATATATATAAGAGAATGCATTGGCCTAACAATTTTTTATCATATTTTTTAAATAAATGTTTCTTACAATTTTTAGGACATAAAATAAAATAAAAAAACATCCATTACCCTGCAGGGAGCCCCACACATATATAGAAGCACCTAGAAGAGTGTCGTCTGTTCATGTTTGTCTGGGGCTCTGTATGGGTGAAATTATAAAATTGTTAAAGAATACAAGAACAAATTATTAAAATTGTAAAAAATTGTTAGGCCAATGCATTCTCTTATATATGCGAGGCGACCTATGGTCGACTCGCATATATAAGAGAATGCATTGGCACAGGGTAAAACAAATCCCGACTTCCGACTGGATTTGATATGGCGGTCACAAATATTATTTGGACGATCTCCAGTACTATAATACTGAACTAAGGAGTCTGACATGGAAGCTCTACGGGATGCTCAAGACCTTTAAAGCTGAGAGAACCGAGGTCTGATGCTGATGATGAAATTCAGTGACACAACACTAAAGACTGTGAACGAAGGAGCTATTGAAAGATTCATATCAACAGTTCTAAACACATCCCGCCTGCACCAATGACAGTTGAATGTTTATTAGCGCGCGCCGCGTGTATACTGTTCTCCAAATTCTAGATAGCTGTGGTCCGCTGGGCATTTTATTTATAGATAATTGGTTTTTCCGGTTTAAAAGTCGAACTGTGCGACCAGGAGGCCGAGTCCGGTAAAAGGTGTAGTTGGGAATTTTTCAATTTCGTTTTTTGTCCTTTACGTTATTATGTCAATAATGTTGATTTTTGGTTTGTGACAAGCTATGTCAATTACAAATAAAAGAAATGAAAAAGATAATTTGTAAGTCTTATATTTCAACTTTTATAGATGTTTTTCGCTCTGCAGCCTACTGGTGGTTGTGGTGGAGACGGCCGAGTCGGCCGCCGGTTCGTTAATTAGGTGCTGGTTGTTATTGTTATTTTAACGGAATTCTGAGTTGGTCATTCGCTCAACCAATATATTTTATATTCTATAATTACAATCATGGGTATATATTTTATGATCTTGAGCGCGTTACCATTTCTGACTGGGTTTTTTTGGTCTAGTTTGACCAGGTGTTTGTCAAACGATAGTGGCAGCCCGCGGATACATGGTTAGCCAGGCATTTCAAGACGTCACTGTTGTTTATATGACAGTCAATTGTTAAAAGCGAAACTCGTCATCCGGGATTTCCGGGTTTATAGAAATAAATGGTTCCTCGGTTGAAGTATGGCAGGAATTTGAACTGCCCGACTTGCCACTCCAATAATTTCGAATAGAATGCTGCGTCAATTAAACTGGCTTTCTATTATGATATGTACGCTTAGTGCGATTAGGACACATCTTATTGTTTATCGAACGAAATCCCACATCATTGGGACAAGTCATGGGAATTCCCCAGATATATCACTTGTAAATTCAATGGCAGTTTGAGCGCTATTAATGAAATTGAGGTGTGGGGATAGGTTTGTCAGCCTGGCTTCAGTCATCACCAAACTATGTTCCACGTCACCTTAATGACATAACATCAATAGGATTGCTCATCTTTACTGAAACGCCCCTTCTCGCAACTGGACTTACTGCATAGGATGTGGAGCCGATTGAATTGCTGTTGCTGGATAATATATGTGACCTTGACCCAGAATAGTCGAGTTTAATATATCCAAGATTCCCATTATGTTACTAAAATGATCAAAAGATAAGGGGGGTGTTAAAATATGTTACGCCGTCCGGACCTCCACCCCAATATTCAGTTTAATTGGGTCACTCCACTAATATGCGTTAGTCACCAAAAGCATGACCGTAAGGGCTATATTTTATGTGTGGAAACGCAAGATTTTTTCTTAATTCCCCTATACATTTATATGCTTGGATTACATAATTACACTTTAGTAGTTTGGACAGCACAGGCGCAGCGAAAATCGAGATAAGCATCCATAAATAATATGTTGAAGACAATTATAAAAGCTCACAAATGAGAGCGTTCTTCTTGATTACCAACCCTTTGGACAACGAAAAGCATGGGCGTTCTTACTCAGAGACTGGACAATATGGATATTGCATATTTAATGAACTAGTAAGATCTGTTGTCATTGATGCCACCTCAAAGATACACAGTTGTGTCATGTGAATTATTTTAGGTGTCATCGAGGGTCAACGATTAGAAAGACAACATGTTCCTTTTTATTATCTATTTTATTTTTTAATTAATTCACACTTGACAAATATGAAGCATGATGGATAATATGAAGGTTGTATCAAAACCTAAACCCACGTTTTGCATATCATTCTTGAAAATGCAAAATGGATTTTCGCAACATGTGTGGAATTTGGTACATGTGGTTTAGGTGGTGACACAATATAGTATAACCATTAATCAGTTTGAAATTATGAGCCCACTTTATACCTTTATGGCGTGTAAAAACTTTAAAATTACACCGAGAATTTCTGTAAAATATATCATTTTCCTGAGTGCAGTTTAGATATTTCTCGATTCATGAAATTTCATAATCATTTTCCTTAGGAAGACTCAGATATAGTTGAGAATTATCACGTCAGTCCAGTTAATCGATCAATGAAAGTATCAATGACACTGTAGCTTGACTTGGGAAGCCGTTAATTTTATGCTGAGCAGTCATGGCATTATTCAGGAGGAAAGTTTTATTAAAGGGCTTGTATTTGTAGATGACATTATTTTCATTTCAAACATTTCACAGATAAATGTGGGTTCCAGGGAGTGCCGATGGATTTATGAAACCCAATATAATCCAAGATGGCTGCTGGCGGATATATTTTGCAATGAAATTCGGGGGGGGGGACTGATGGCTCCCATCTAGTGGTAATCCAGAAGATCCATATTTCGCGACTTCGTATGAAGGGTGTGGTCTGTATAGGGATGCCAAAGTATTTAGTCACGCAGAGTGTACAATCCAAAATGACTGCCGGCGGCCATGAGTTTCAACGAAATTCGTGAACAAAATCGATAGCTCACGCCCAGAGATGATCACAAACACGGCTATACATTAAAACAATATTTTTCAGATGAATATTTCACTGAGTGTGGCAACGGATTAAAATTTGAAATTCAAGACGGCTACTGAATGTCAGAAAAGATCGATGTCTCCTATCTGGACGTCACACCGAAGATCGATATAAAGTTTGCTAATGATCGGGCGAGGGATGTGGTCTGTTATGTGTGCCAAATGATTTAGTAATTGCAACGGGTAAATTACAAGATGGCTGCCGGCGGCCAATTTTTTAATCGAAAATCGTTCAAATTCGATAGCTCCAATCCAGAGGTGATCCTAAACACGCATGTAAAAATTGAAAAAAAAATCTCAGATAAATGCAGGGTGTGCCGATGGATTCAAACTTGAAGACCAAATTGTCTGCTGGCGGCCATATTTTTAACGAATTTCGTAAATGATCGGTGTTGGCTGCTGGCGGCCATATTTTTAACGAATTTCGTAAATGATCGGTGTCTCACATCTAGAGGCCACCCAGAATATACATATGCAGCTTGGTGGTGATTGGATGGCGGATGTGGCCTGTATGGTGTGCCAAAGAAAGTTGTCGACGGACGGACGCTCTCCCAACGATTAAGGTACATACAGAGTATAAATTTGACCTGTGGTGTTATTTGGTATCTGTCAGGTGAACCTCACCAGCGATGGTGTTGTAATGAGTATAAATTATACTTGTGAGCTACAAATGAATTTCTGTAAGTCACCCCACAAAGAAAAACCGACTTCACTTTTGTCTATTTCAAACGGACGGTATCCAATAAAATAATTTCATTTTCTGCGTCCTACATGTGTGTTTTCTACCTATCTATACCATGTGACACTGTTAGGACCAATCATTGAAAGTCGACATGTGGGGTGCTCTATATTTGGCAACCCCACTTCAGGATTTGTATAATCAGTTTTGACTCATATGCTTATGGATCAACATTACTTGGCCCAAACTGAAACTAAAAATGGTGCTTATTAGTCTGATACCATTTTCCAACAAGGATCTCAATATTTATTGACTTTTAATTTGGCCGGCACATCACAATCCTGGCTGCACCCACTACTACATGGACAGGACATTTCAACCCGCAAATAACTGTCTGCAGCTCACAAGTAGGTCAAGGTCATCTCACACGTGTATCGGAGGGGTAGTACTGCGCAGACGGCCAAGTCATTCCGTAAGTATGTACGCACACTAGCATGATATATGATTAGCAGTGTGGAGTATATATTTTGCCAGATCACTTCTGTTCCTGGTACCCGGATGCTCGTCATATTCGCACAGGCTAAATGCACAGAGGCGAAAGTTCGTCCATAATAACCGCTATTGAACTTTGTCGGGAAGAGGCTGACCCGTTGACCTACCTCTCAATCGGTTATAATTACCAGTCGCCACTCCCATGCAGTTTCCCCGGTGGTTCGGTTTGCTAATGTGAATGACACAGTACGCCACATAAGTCGTCCATCGATGGGTAAGCTGGTGATCCATTCAAAATGGAGATAACCTGGTTCGTGTATCTGGGCTAGTTTGTTATTTGCTTTCCGAGCCTCTATACAGTGCATGAATCGTAGTGATGTCCCGGTGAAATTATCAAAGTAAACCTTCCTCTGTATATAACAACGACAACGTCGTGATATGGCATAATTATATGAAACAGCGATAAACCCCACATAAACCAAAGCCAGATAATTAGTTGTGCGACGTTCGTAGACACTTGTACATGTTCTAACCAAGAATTTTGACACACAACGGATTGTAGATAATCTGCTGCGAATCGCTAATTTTGAGTCGATAATGTGCTGAAAATCAGAGAATTTTAGTCCCATTATCGACACATAACAAGGCGATTCTAAGCAGATTATGTGCGGAAAGCACATAAATAAGCCAACGCACGACTTTTCGGGTGTACGCTCTTTAACATGTGTTTTCAATATGGCCCTCGCCATAAAACAAAATAACAGATATGATCCATTATCTGCTTATTTCAGAATCAAATAACCACACTATGTACCTATTTGCGCGAGGATATGTTGACGGGCACACTCAATTTATACTTAATGTTCGAAGTAGAATATGGATACAGTCAATTAAACGTATATTGTATTCAGTGGGTATGAATTACATATGTACAAAACATTTAATTTCGAATGAAGAAATAAGTGCCGCTAAGAGCATGCTTAAAAATCATCATACCCGCGGTGGTGGGATATACACAACTCGTCTCGGGGTGATTTCTACATGAACTTTGAGCGGATACTGAAAATAAAACCTCACTGCTAAACCTACCGCATGATCTATCATAAGAACACTAACAAATGAGAACACGCAACTATAATTAAATTGTGTTGGGGTGGGGTAAAATATAGACAACTCCCAAGCTTGTCAACGACATATAGGACCCATATAGACGACGAGTGCCACACTGATGGTTTTCCAAAAAAACAAATTTGGATCTCCTGTTAGTGTTTAGCAAATAGCACACAGCACAATATTCTATGGTTTACACACTGGTCGAACGGCACCCAACAAGTTCCGGATCCGCGTTAACCCTTTCATGACGGGAGCTGCGCTGATGCATCATTAAAAACCATGTGCCAGTGCATTCTCATATATATGAGTCGACCATAGATCGCCTCGCATAAATAAGAGAATGCACTTGTTTACAAGATCAAGGTAAATGTTGTTAGGCCAATGCACTCATATATATATATATATATGCGAGGCGACCTATTATCGACTCGCATATATAAGAGAATGCATTGGCACAGGGTTTTCGTAAAAATTCAGGTCGCTCCAGTCATGGAAGGGTTAACAAGAAGCCCATAAGATTAGAGCCTGAAAATCCCGATTTCAATGTTAATATAAGTCACGTTTGTTGTGGTAATGTGTCCGGCTTTCTTGAGTGGGCCAGGGTTTCTTGTGGACATACTCACTCCGGATATCTTTCGATTCCATTCGCCAATGTGAATTTAGTTAAAATCCAGCAATTCAGAACGTGTGTGGGTGATTGATTTGGGGGGCTAACCCCGGGATTGTCGAAAGGGCCGAGGGGTCCTTTCCTTAACCCCTCAGAACGTGTTCATATATATGCTATATATATATATAAGGCTAGTATGAAGATCGACGAAAAATGAGAGACATTCTGACATGAACTCGATTTATTAAACATTTTTATCTAACATACATGAAATTCACCTCCAATCAGATGACGGCGATTTGTCACGTGGTTCGCCGTGGGTGGTGACACTGGCTATACAATTATGACGTTGACATGGATGTTGATATATATACATGTATAATTGTTGAGGAAGATGAAGTCGTCGCAGTCGATGATGAGGTTGAATTGGATGTTGATGATACTGATGGTCTTGATGCTGCTTATATATGACGATAATGGTGGTGTTTGTGAGATTGACGTGGATGTTGGTGATAATGATGTCCGCGGTGATGATGTTGACATGGATGTTGATGATGATGATGTTGGCGTCGTCGATGAGGTTGACGATAATGACGATCTTGGTGATAATGATTATGACGATGATGATGAGTATACGATGGCGATAATGGTTGAGTTGTATCAGGTTGACATGGGTGTTGCTGGTGATAGTGGTGATGGTGGTGAGGTTGACCTGGTTGTTGATGGTGATGATCTTGATGACGATGTCTATAATACTGATGATGGGGGTAATGAGGTTGATGAGGTGGATGTTGATTATGATTGAGGTTGATCTGGATGCTGTTGATAAAGATTATGTTGACGTGAAAGTTGGTGACTATAGATTGACGTGGATTATCTGAATAATTCAACCAGTCGTCGACATATCGCAACTGTTACTGTGCTCTAAGGTGACTTTAATCTGACGCCGCTTTCAACATTGCCTACTACTCGTCGTTCCATCGCAAATAGAGCGGAACTTAATAAGCCACGCACAGTATATCAGTGAATAGTAACCAGATCTCGATGAAGTGATTCCATGAACTGAGACAGCCGGTCCAATGAGATCAAGACGGCCATATTCGTTTCGTCGGAATTTCTTGTACGACACCAAACGTTTGCCTCTGAAATATAGCTGTATTGCATGTGGGGAACAATCACGTGGTTATCCCTGGCCAATGAATTGAGTTTACACAGAATCGTCAGAACGCTGCGGTATAACGTTCGAAGTAACGTTAAACTCGAGTCTCCACGTGATACAACGAGGTTTAATATCCGTTGCTGTTCCAGTCTCATTACAGATCGCATGTTCACGAGATGCAACTTCAAGTGCTGTATAGCAAGGACAATGGAGTTATTGGTCTGAAAAAAATACAATACCTTTACTTGTTATGGCTGACAATATATTTCAATATAATATGTTGATTAATTATGGGGGCGCTGAGGTGACCATTTTTTTCGTGAACGTTCAGACGACCACATTTCAATCGTAAGTGGAGGAATCGGGCACGAGACTGAAAATTGTGGATAGTCTGTTCACACGATTGCGATGTCGTCGCATATGCGGATATCGTGGGGTGTTCATTCTTCCATGGTTAACCACGTGATTGGCTACCCTACGGTCTTGAAATCTACGATTTTTACGTACACTACGACTGCGATTCAGTCACAAGTGGAGTTTAAGCAAGGTTACACCACTATTTCGCAGCTAAAATCAAACAGTGCTTGATCTTGTCGTGAGTGTGCGCAGGCCAGCTACCTGTTACTACACCCGGCGGAAAACTTTCCACAGACGATTGAATCGTGGTCGTCTGAAAGTTCACTTCACCCTCAAAGAAATACCAGTTCCAAACAGTTGGAGATTAAAAAAGACTACCACTCATGCCACTCATTTTCGTGTACATTAAACTGAACATCCTGAACTACAGTCACTGTTCCAGTCCAAAGGGAGATAATTCATACTTCAGTATTAGTTGACATAGTTTTGATCAAAAAGATATTAAAAAAAACTAAAATAAATCTAAATCTAATCTAATACTTACGAAAATGACCCAAAAAATACCAATAGTGCGAAATAGTACACTCGCTGGTTTATTGGTTAAAACGATTCACTTTGGTAGAGAACGTGGATTTTATTATGGAATCCAGGAAAAGTAGTTTTGAAAGAAGTGACAACAAATAGTTTTAAAGACATATTATGGGCTTACTTCGGTTAACACAACCGATAAGTTAGTATCCAAACAATATATCCACTGGAAGAATGTAGAAATACACTAAGATTATCGAAAATTCTAACTACATCGACTGTACCATTTCAGAGAAGACAATGTTTGAACCTTGCACATATGTAAATATTTAATTCTTTATTCGGAACGAATAATTGTGCATAAACATTACGGCAATGATTCCGCCAACAATAAACACCGCATGTAATTCGTTTATAACAATGATGCTGTTTTCAGTCTATTTTGATATATATTTTTTTTCAAGTAACTAATTTCTGGCATGATTCTCTGTCATTCCTTTATGAGCACATTAGCGGAGTGTTTCACACCACTTTAATAGTAGCTTTTTCTGGCAACATAAACAAACACTGCACTCACTAGTTAAGTGATCTAGAGTTTCGATGGATCCATAAGTTTGAGAGTGTATCTTCAATATTGGAGGATTAAGTTTCTGAACAAATTCTAACACCGCCAATGTTAAAATTAGCCAACTCTGCGAAATCTTAACAAATGGATGTGTCGATTAAATACACACAGTTTTGAACATAACTAATCGACAATGAGTCAAACTAACAAGCGCTTGTTTATCTTTGCTAATATATTTGTAACAACAAAACGAAAGCAATGTTTATTTTTATGCATGACCTGGTCGTTATTCTATTTATTTATTTTTTAGTTTTGTCTCAGAATTCCTTACTGCAATGTTTCTGTTGCTGGTGATCAGACAACACCATGATTATCGAGTACCCAGACACTTTGCCCACAGAAATAATATACAATTCAACTAATATCACCTGTCAGTCCAGCCACACCGAACTGTACGATTCAGAAAGAACTACGTCTGAACTACGTACACTAGTAAGTATGTACTCATACATTGGGACGAATTTTGTTACTCGATAAACAAGCGGCAATTTAGATGAAAATACAGGGTGTATGAAAATTACTTCCTTGTTCTCTGTTTCCAGTGGAATACACTTAATTACAATTATTGGTTTTAATCATATCTATACTAAATGGTTTCTCCCATGCAGTTACAAAGGTATACATTGGAGTGATCTATTAGTCATTTGGAGGGGTGTTCATGCATGATAATTAAATTAGCAGACGACAGTCAGACGAAAAGATAATACAAGCGCTGAATGGTTCATATTAATTGGTGGGAAATGTTCAGATAATAAATTCAACAAACGACCTACTAGACAAGGAATATATTTAGTATAGAAATGGTTGATATATGGAATAATATCTATTCCACAAAAGTTGCATTTTTAAAGAGTGTCAGTTTTAAAATATTGTATGTACTGGAATGTATATAGAAAACGTAATTCAGACATATTTTCATTTTTAAATTTCCAGTTAACGTAGTCAATTGCCTGCAGTATGTTCGTAATATTCTCAATGTTTACTCACCGATGTCGGTACGTTATAATCTGTCATCGCATCGAGTCTGCTCGGTGAGATGGGCACCCGGAGAACCTGAAAAAATACCATAAGGCTATGATAACAATCACAAAGGGCTATGGTGTTCTAGGATATGAACGACACAACTACGTATAAAATGTACATGTGTACCTCTGTTTATCACAGAATCAGTTAGATATCTGCAGTTCTACAGGTTATTCAATAACTTACATTTCCCAGAAACTTGCCAGCAAATATCCGGCAAGATTCAACTCATGCTCAAATAAGCGATGCAACAGGTGAATAGACATACTCAGGAATTATCACAATTGTGAATTACGTGTGCGCAAATGATCACCATCACGATTTTATCAAAGTGTTCCAGGCCAATTCGCCAGCTATTTTAGCGCGCCCTATAATATTCTTTTCTTTTTAATATGCTGGGGTAATATCGACAATACTATGAGTGACACCCACTTAAGTGTGCCAAACAGATATGTATAATCTCCAGTTTTGCCAGTGAGTCTCCAGATTTGAGGCCTTTAACTCCGCGCAATCACAACTTTAATGGTTTGGGGAAATACAGGTAATACAAAAATTTATTTCAGATAAATTGCACACCGCATAGCCACAATACGTATGTTCAATGCACATCTTGTCGGTACTTAAGTAAAGTTTTTATTGATCGTACAATTACATGCATATATGGGATAATGGAGGGTGGGTTTGTATTTACAAAACATGTAAATTAAGTCTCAGACTCACCAAAGGTTACGAAGATCCTAGGCTAGATGAGTTTGATTGTCAACACATGGCCCCAATATGGCATTATAACATGTGCTTTGTGTTCATATTATTCTATAAGGGGAGGGGTGTCACTATAGTCTCAAGATGAGTTCAACACTCACATAACAGCCTATGACGTATGTAATATCAGATCTCACGAAGCCGATAACGGATGCTATGCTTGATACATCTGAGTAGCATTCGTAATTGACAGCTCGAATATCGTCCTGCGTGAGACATATACTTCTAGCCAGGCCACGCCCTCTCTGGATAACAACCAAGTCCGCTATGGCGATATATAGAAATATAGTCCGAGTTTTCATCTGTTGGGTTCAGTCCTGAAAAGCACAGCACATACGTTGCTATGGTTACGTTCAGACTGACAATTTATTATCAATTTTGAATTACAGAATACGTGTCGATTACTAAAGCGATGCGAAGCGTCGTGAGTTATTCAACGGTTTATTTTTTCGATATATATATTTGAAGGCTCTCAATCGTATATAAACTTAGTGGCTAACAGAGATCAGACTGCTCTGGTAGCAAACTCATGGGCATGCGCATTCATATCCCATAGCAACACTAAATCCCTCCACGACCAGTTGCCTTCAAAATACTGTCATCGTGTGAACGTACCCTATAAAGCAGTAAATACACATTCGATACACCATGTACATAAATTCATTAGTAACATTGTCTTATATGAAACATTTAAAGGTGTGTTTTGAAACGTCAACATAATTTGAAATTGCAGAAATGTGCATCCCCCAACTATTGTGTGTATTGTTCATTTTGTTCTACTTTCAGTGATAGGTGTTAAAGTGACAAATACACTCAAATTATATCTAGCGATTACCCACATTTACACGTTGAAATAGTTCGATACATGTTTTCCACAAAAAGCGTAAATATGCTCAGTCTCTTCCCGACAAAAAAAATTCAGAAGCACAATATTTCATATATTTATTAATGTTCTATATTTTTTTTCTTCTTTTTTTTTCAGATCCCATGTTTACAGTTAGAACAAAATAATTTCCTGATAATAAATACCACAATATCTTACTTACTTTTTGCTATAATTGACAGTGTTAAATTCAGTATGATATCTGCTCAGCCCACCGAACGTCTCATCTGCGGTGTCGCTAATTGTTGAATAAGTCCTCATTTGACAGTATGAGATAATCACCAATGAATTCATCATCTTCGATCTGCTATCAATAGGAAATTTTACGATGATCTTTGTTCGATTGTTCTACCAAAAATCCAATAGACAGGTAAGAATAAATAAGAATCTGAGGGTGTTTTCCACAGGATTGGCCACTGTTGCTTGCACGACAAAGAGATTCATTCCAAAGTGACAATATATGGAAAGGTTAATTAGCGTTGAAGGACGCGGGGGCGTCACATACATTCTAACACCAGGAGCTCTACACTTTTAACTCACTGTCAACGCGCGAAAATCCAATCCGGGTCCTATAGACGAATTACATTCCTATGTGCATTAAACCCGTTCCAGTTATTGTAAGGCCGGGTGTAACTAATTCTCGGAAATTCATATCTGCATTCATATATTGAATATACCCCGTCCGATCTGACACGAAATGAGTCAGGACTCCTTAAGATAAAATTCCGCCCAACGGACTACAGAAATATGAAAAATACTTGCAACTACCATCGTTCATATCACGCAGGCGACGCGAAAATCCAAAATAGCACCCATAAAAACGTCGAAAACGAATAGAAAAGCTTATAATTAATAACACCCTTTATTCCCCATCGCTTTTCTGGGCAACGAATGCACGGACATAAGGACGGATATTCTTCGTCAGAGACAGAATTGGAAAGCTTCATCCCCCAGAAAAAAAATTCAAAACGTGTTGACCTTCTGGTACTGGAAGTTGATATCTGATATCAACACTTATTAGAGATACTGGCGACGTTGGCGGTGGTATGCTGTTAAAATATTCAGCTCCGTCAAAAACCGCCATAAACAGAAAGAATAGTAATATATAGACAGACTTTGTTCTTATACGAATCAGAAATATGACATAAACAGTATGTTGTTGTCAAATGTTTTTCCTTTGTTGTGTAAACAAAGGCAAAAAACGTTACCGAACCTGGCTTTTGTTTAGATCCGGATATGGTAAACATAAAGAGCGTTATTTGTTACTGTTTTCCTGATATGGAAATAATAAAGAGCGTTTGTATCATTTGTGTGTGATTAACCAATAAAATTGCGCTGTGTCATGTAAACAGAAGCAAAACTTATGTAACACGAGAAGGTTCTTGTTTACGTACACCATCGTACGTCTTTACGACAATAAACTATTTGTATACTATTTGCGCCCTGATTATGTTTGGCATATGAACAAAACTATATATTTTTTAATATTCCTTCCGTTGATGGCGCTTTGAACAAATATGAATATTTCTACAACGAACGCCGCCCGTGCCTTTAATGCACTCCTGGGTACGATCCAATTTCTGCCTCAAAATCCATTTTTGTCTCTAAAAAGATTTTCAGATTTTATATACAATGGAGAGAGTACGTGAAATACAATGTTTTTGTTGAATACCTTCAGAGAAATAATTTGAAAACATATCTTGTAATTCGTTCCTATTTGATGCAAACGGTTCGTCTAAACTTTAAAACGTATCTGTTGTTTAATGGAATGGAGCAGTATATCTACAGGTAAATATACTTTATTACCAATAACACAACATGGAATTGACACAATACATAATTAAGTGATGTACTATGCATAGAATGGACATACTATATAATTAGTTGGTGTACCACAAACTATATATTCTCCATTTGTGACATGATGGCACAAATTCGAACCAAGCATGGATACACGTATATATTGCGATATTATAGTATGTCTGAATTCCCAAGTTGTCTGCGTATATAAAGTTAGTGACATTAAACCGCGTATAATTAATCCAATTTGCTCGTAACAAGATAAAAGAATGAGTGAACACGGAGTACTTCACCGCAAGGAAATACACAGAACGACCATGTAAGGCAATTCAGATTTAGCTGAAGACCCATCAGCCATCCAATCATAGTCAACATTCTGACAGTGTTGGGGGGGCTAACCCCGGGAGCCTCGAATGGGCCGAGAGGTTTTTTTTTTTTTTTACATATATGGTTTGGTGGCCGAGTCAACATTCTGTGATCCGAAGGGTCCTTTTATAACGACGCGCAATTCGAATTGACACCACGTGTGGGCTCGGGTAGAATATACACTCGGCCCACTGAAAGGGGTAAGATTTCCCATAACGTGACGCCCTGTTTTCAGTGGGCGCATGTCGTGAGCGGTGGTGTATGAGTCCTGGAGATACCAGGGCAATAGTATCACTTGAGGCATCAGATGAACGATATAGTTATGTCCATCATCGCCCCAAGACTCTTTATCGAGTTGACCCGGCTCAATGAATCGGCTAGTCACGCCTCTGCAGTGCTTCATATATTACATTATTGTATTGTCTCCGTTTTTCAGTTGCTGTTTGTGTCATGTTGTGGTTATGTTCACTTCGTCTTGATTCTCTGAAATTTGAATCTAGTTTTGTTCACACAAGTCTCACCGTGATGAGGGACGGGGAGGCTGCTATATGTCGTGGGTAAGCGGGTCAGTGTTTGAGCTATGTACCAGTCTCTGATCCGTGAAATAGTTTAAGAGTAGTACGAGGCGGCTGCTGGGCTAGCTGTCGAGCATGTCTTTGTCACATGTCAACTCAATCTAAAACAATGTACTGTACGTAGACGAAATTTTGTGATAAGTGTCAGGTATTGGTGTTCCAATAGGACTAAGGATACCACCGCAATGAAAATGGTCTACTTTCAGTGTAGCCATATTAACATATTTGTTTTTCTAAAAAAAAAAACACAAGGGAACAATTTCTAAGTCGAAAGAAGGGAGATAACTCCACTAAAAATTCGAACGAACCTGACAATCGCATGTGCACAGATTCCCATGGTACTAAATATATGTGCCATGTTTTAAAGCAAATATGAATGAAAATGTTGGAATACAAGCTCGGACAAAATTTCACCCACGGACTGACACACGGCCAAGCTGTATACCCCACGGTGTATAGTGATGCTGAGTATACAATGCTTCATTCTCAGTTTCTACCCTAGTGTTAAATGACCCTCCGTATTTGTTATTGTAGCGACGCTTCAGAGTATGTCTAGGCGAATGGAAGCTGTCAGCCAACCAGAGCTGGGCCAGTCAATTACTCTCTCTGGTGTCCAGATAAAGTTCAATCTTAAAACTTTGTAGCAGGTCTGTGCTGACTCGTCTGAGTCGGTTATATTGGCCAAGCTGGTTCCATATCGTAAACAGCTATGTGCTGCCCTTCAACCAGTCTCAACACCCACCGAAGTCGAACGTTGGATATATGAAACTATCACTGATCATTTTGTTCCATACAAGTTGCTGTTTTAAATACCGAAAATGAAAGTATTGACAAGACCACTGCACGACCAAAGAAACTATATGTGCACGATATTCTGGTCCACGCCATTTCAAAGTTCAAGTTCAAAAGCTTTATTTATAAAGTCAGGCTATTTAAAAAATTCACAAAAACGAGCATTTATGCTCTTAACTGACTTGTAAAAAACAGTATATACACACACATTAACTTGAATAAAACATAACCAATCTGAAATAAAATTAATATTAGTTAAAACATATACGACATGATGATAAAGAATGTTCTTTGAATCGAAACAACAGCAATAGTAATAGTTCATCGGCTGTTGTTTCGGTCAAAGTCCAAAGGACGCCATAAGCACACGAATTGCTCATAACAAAAGAAAGGCCGAAACTGTCTATGTGCATGCAGTAATTGATCGCCCATGACGTTTGTTCATGCAGTAATTGATCGCTCATGACGTTTGTTCATGCATTAATTGATCGCCCATGACGTGTGTACATGCAGTAATTGATCGCTCATGACGTGTGTACATGCAGTAATTGATCGCTCATGACGTGTGTACATGCATTAATTGATCGCCCATGACGTGTGTACATGCAGTAATTGATCGCTCATGACGTTTGTTCATGCATTAATTGATCGCCCATGACGTGTGTACATGCAGTAATTGATCGCCCATGACGTGTGTACATGCAGTAATTGATCGCTCATGACGTGTGTACATGCAGTAATTGATCGCCCATGACGTTTGTTCATGCAGTAATTGATCGCCCATGACGTTTGTTCATGCATTAATTGATCGCCCATGACGTGTGTACATGCAGTAATTGATCGCCCATGACGTTTTTTTCATGCAGTAATTGATCGCCCATGACGTTTGTTCATGCAGTAATTGATCGCCCATGACGTTTGTTCGTGCAGTAATTGATCGCGCATTACGTGTGTACATGCAGTAATTGATCGCCCATGACGTTTGTTCGTGCAGTAATCGATCGCTCATGACGTGTGTTCATGCAGTAATTGATCGCCCATGACGTTTGTCCATGCAGTAATTGATCGCACATGACGTGTACATGCAGTAATTGATCGCACATGACGTGTGTACATGCAGTAATTGATCGCACATGACGTGTGTACACGCAGTAATTGATCGCCCATGACGTGTGTTCATGCAGTAATTGATCGCCCATGACGTGTGTTCATGTAGTAAT
This sequence comes from Siphonodentalium dalli, assembly GCA_032622095.1. NCBI lineage: Eukaryota > Metazoa > Mollusca > Scaphopoda > Gadilida > Siphonodentaliidae > Siphonodentalium > Siphonodentalium dalli. The sequence goes on along the minus strand of CP136062.1, from coordinate 111,191,047 downwards.
TGATCGCACATGACGTGTGTTCACGCAGTAATTGATCGTCCATGACGTGTGTTCATGCAGTAATTGATCGCCCATGACGTGTGTTCACGCAGTAATTGATCGTCCATGACGTGTGTTCATGCAGTAATTGATCGCCCATGACGTGTGTTCATGCATTAATTGATCGCCCATGACAATTTGGGACTATGAATTTGAGGTACAAAAACTAAAAGCTGAGACAAAACTTTCATATCCCATCCCAGAGGCAGATGACAAGCATATACTGGCAAATCCCATCACCTCCCTAGAAATTCAAGACTGCATCAAGCGTGCGAAACCAAACAAAGCCCCAGGGGACGACGAATTAACTTTCGGCATAATCAAACAAGGCCCCAAATCACTGTTCGATGGGTTAGAACTAATATATAATAAATGTCTACAGCACGGATACTTCCCTAAATCCTGGAAATCCGCTATTGGGGTGATGATTCCAAACCCGGGCAAAGATCACAAAATAGCTACCAACTTTAGACCAATCAGCCTACTTCAGTGTATGGGTAAACTTTTTGAAAGAATCATCAGCACTAGATTATTATCCCACTTAGAGAACAAAAACTTTTTAAATAAATTTCAACGTGCATATCGTAAAGGCAAAGATGGAACCGAACATATCTACAGAATAGTTGAAGATATGCGCACAGCATTGGGTCGTGATTGGGAGGGGGCCGCCATTTTCTTGGATGTAGAAAAGGCCTTTGACTCCGTGTGGCACCATGGCCGTCGCTACAAACTAAAAACAACCACCGACATACCCACCAAAATGTTACGACTCATATCATCATTTCTCATGCAAAGATCTATCAAAGTTAGGGTGGGTGACGAAATCTCAGACAATGTTGATCTCAAAGCAGGTACTCCTCAAGGGTAGGTCCTAAGCCCGCTAATTTTCCTAATATACGTCAATGACACCCCCCACAATCCACTTCATAACATACAAATATCACAATTTTCCGACGATCTGGGCCTTTGGACCACCGGGGGGAACCCCAAAACGTTGGAATTAAGATTACAAAAACAACTTAATGACCTGGAAGTATGGTGTTCCAAATGGCGCATCAAACTCAACTCCAAAAAAACTCAGTTAATTGTATTTAGTAGAAAACATACTAAAAGCAAACTAAACTTATCCATCTTTGGGGAAACTTTAGAACAACCCCAGGAAGCAACTCTATTAGGCATAACCCTCGACAACAGATTATCTTTTCACCCCCATATTAAAAACATTTCGACCAGGGCCTCCCAAAGAATTGGGCTATTAAGGATGCTCAGGGGCACCTCATGGGGACTCAATCCAGAAACCCTTATTAAACTTTATAAGCAATTTATACGACCAATTATGGCCGATCTTCCCAAATCCACACTCAACAAACTCCAAATTATACAGAATAAAACATTAAGAATGGCCCTTCAGGAAAACATACGCACCCCCATCAGAACGTTACATGACACAGCCGATATACCAACTATCCGCGTCAGATTACAAGTACTAGCCGCAAACAGTCTTATAAGACTACCAGGCAGCATCTTAGTCGACGAACTAGATCTTAGGAAAACATTACTTACCAAAGACAAAACATAAATAAGGTGCAACATCCGCAATATCGACCGTCTAAAAAGAATACCCTAATATTAAAACGTAGGGTAGCGGGCTCAGGCCCTAGATGGCTCCTTGGGCCGAAGGATGTCCTTGGGCGGCACAGATACCCTTTTGGTGGCCGTGGTATAAGCCATTGAGCAATTATCTCTTTCAAACAATTAATGACTAACCTGCTAACCTTACAAAAAACGTATACAATTATCCCACACACCAAATACAATTTGTACGGGTGGGCGCAAGTAATAACGGAGCTTGCCTTTACACATTGTTTGTTGTTTGCCTGTGTGGCCGCAGTATAAGCTATCAATAATAATTTCCCTCAAACTGACTTACAATCACATACACAAATCTAAACATTCGACTGAAACCACACCCGTGCGTACATGAAGACATAACTACTAGCGATAACACTCGGTACCCAACCAACCTTCATAGTCATACCACCAACAGTCTGGCCTCAGCTGCGTCCTCGTCCGTCCTCATCTGGGCATCACAACACAATCAGGTCAACGGGTCCTGAGACTCACACAGGAGTGTAAGGCGGGCATTGCACCATCGTGAGTTGGGGAGCCCCGACCGACCTTAAGTCAACCGGCCGGCATTGCACACCCTTCCTAGAGTTGAGCCCGTAGTATAAGCACGGAATACAACAGACTAAGGCAACGGAGTTCATGCACGCACTAACATGGACACTAGTTCACAACAAACCACTAAATAAAAAGATATCAACTAAGTTAAACAATCAAGGTAAGTCTTCTCGCTGGTCCGCTTTTGGAATGGGGTGGGGGGGCTTTGCTTCCTGCTAGGGTGGCATGTAACCCATACTCCACAAGCAAGCATCAAATGACTAGAAAACACTCACAACCAAACTCAACAAACGCTCTTCAGCGGCACTATATCACTCAACCGTGGGTTGTAGGAGAGGGCTTACAGCCCTTTCAAATCTTCCCGGGGGGACCTTCCCAAACCCAAACTCCAAACTCTGCGAAACTTTCATATTAAAGCCCCACAATGAGTATCTTCGGTACTAGGTTTCCAGATTCCCACAAGTTACCCCTTCATAACGTATTTTATTATATACGGTAAAAATAGGTTGACGATTATCGCAATACGCCAGGGGAACACCATGTCTGTAATGTAACTAATAGTATGGCAAGTATAACGTACTCTAGGAACAACTTATCTCAAATTTCATGCATTAAAATTTTTCAACATGAAATATTCGACTTGGTATTGTTTTGTTTTATGAAAAGGAAAACAAATGGCATTCTAAACATATATAGAACGACAATTAACTTCGAACTAGCATTTTTCCATGACACTTGGGAGAGGCAAGGGATGTACATAATTTATGACATCTGAGTACGAACGTCGGAGTGTTCATGTCGCATTCAGAGACACTGAGCGAAATAGTTCGAAATTTGAATGGCGGATTGAAATATTTTATAATGCCTCAGCCGAAAAAACATTCCGATTTGCAACTAACCAGCTGGGCCGTCAGCTGTTCGGCGCTCTTTTTCTGCGATTGTGTCTACAATGAAGTGTGTTGATGCCAGCACTCAGATAACGCGGGAGCACAAATTCCATTCGGCGCCCTCTACGTTATCACTGCGATATAGCAATGCCACAATGATGGTACTTTGCGGACCGATACATTTATTTTGACTTATCGTCGGAACTATATTTAGTCACCTATTGTCTTATTTTGACCACCAAAAGTTTGCAATAATGGTAATTCTTTCGGTATTGACAAGAACAATATGAACAATATGAACTGAACCAGACACCGACAATTTTAATCATAAAACATAAGAACTAAGAACACGTAAGAAATCCTTACCAAATGTCCTTATGGCAGTGGTATCTCAGCAGAGCGATGGGAGATAAGTCTGCCTGGAGTTTGGCGCGAACACTAACAGCTATAGCCAACGAGCACCTTTAACCCTTCTATACTAAATGGATTTTCCCATTCAGTTATAAAAGTATATATTGGAAGGGTATATTATTCATTTGACAGCTTGGGTGTCCGCATAATAACCTCACTACTTCTAAAAAAGTGTAAAATCAGATAAAACACCCCATCCATTGTTGTGGTGTTACGTACACCACATATATGTGTAAGAAGTCCTTTAATGTGCAGTAATATGAAAGCTCTATATATGTACAAATGATAGCAGACCGATCCAAGTGTTAGAGTAGTTGATGCTGTATATTGACCCATACGCTGTGATCGAATTCGCTATGCATGTATACGCAAATTATATAACATAATACCCGCCGACCATACCCCCACCATGAGACCGAGCGAAATGGAGCATGCATTAACATGCAGAATAGACCTGTACATTTATGTACCATGCAAAGTTCCAACCCCCAGGTCGATATTTCAAGCGGAACGGCACTGTAAACCCCTAACTGATTATGATGGTTGTGATGATGACGAGGGACGACGACGATGATTACGATGATGTATGCCATTTTCCATGTTTCTACCATTTAATCATTGCTGTCAGTATCACAGGTCCCCAGAACAAAAATTTACCCCACCCCAATAATACTTATAGGATTAAGTATTATTGGGGGTGGTGTCAATTTTTGTTCTGGAGACCTGTGGTCAGTATCATCACATCCGCGTTGTCAAACGTTTTGTCGACACATAGCCTCACTTCGGCTAAGTTTACAATATGCCTGATCTCTCTAATTCCAGTAAGTATGTCGCAATTCAGAGTCGTCCTATGTAACCCACCCCATGTGTAATTCACACAACCCACTCAGCTTTCAATTAGCTGTGACATTTTAATTTAATTTGCAGATATGAATGAACGTATTATCAACCCACAGTACACCTATTCTGTATTAAGAAACACTGTAGTACACACGTACTACATGCACATCCATCGAACGCCGGGTGTACATTTATTGAAATGGTCGCCTACAACTTGTAGGCGATCGGCCAATTGTTGAAATAGATATGCTATCCATCTACAATACTCGCTTTTTGAATTGCATTAAATGAATTTGGATTATTTGAACCTAAGCAATTACGTATACGTATTCGCGCAGTCAGATAAACGCTCTTCTGTGATACCATACCAGTAAGAGACTAACAATGGACGCTCGTTATTGTTTCATGCTCAACAAAATATTCTAAATACTATCATTGAATGCTTCATGGAGGGGGTAGTAAACACATTGCAGGGAGATATGCCAGGATTGGTGTGTGGGTGATCAAAATGGCCCATTTTACATCCTGGTGTAAAAATAATTTATTTAACACTTTAAAAGTCAATATATAAGCCCTATAGCATTTAAACATGTCCTAACTGCAAACAAGAAATGCAGCTTAACGCTTTCATATGTTTACTGACGGATGGGGTCAGTGGTGTCTATGTGCAATGCTGTAGTTATTCCACAGTTATATATTCACCATCTTCGTGATCTTTCCTCAAAAATATTTAATACAACTGACAAGACGTGGCCTAGTGGCTGTAACGATGATAAATCAACTAAACTAAATCAGAGGTTTAATGTTCACAAGAACATTTTTTAAATGTATAATAAATTGGTCTATCCTTATACAACAAAACGAAAAATCTGGCAAATTTCATAAATTTTTGTAGAAATGTCTAGTTACCAAAGACTAATCTATTCTTTTTCTGACGGAATTTATAGCATCAGGGCTGACATGACAGGAAACTAAGTTGAAACAGATATTTCATAAGCATAAATACCAGCATGAAATATAATGATCATGATACTACATTGTTAGCCTGTCGTAAATTTTCCTCCAATTGTTGATCAAACAGTTTATGAGTTGATGTTATACGCGTCATGGACTGGTTGGCATTTATAGTCAGGACAATTTTTTGAATTATTGTTGTATCGGTCTCTGATTCATGCATAACTATCTAAGCTTGATAATATTCGAAGGTATTTGTTGATTATATACATCCATACTTTTTCACTGCATTAGACATGTAGACACAGGCGAGCCATTGTCCAATGGTATGAGCTCTATAATTAGGAACATAAATACTGATTAGAGCCGAAGTTAGTGAGAATTTAGGGGTCGGTGTCTAAAATCCAACATTCCTTCGCGAAACTACGCACATAATCGAACTATTATGTGAAATAGGTACATAATGTTGATTATTTTATTCTGAAATATGTAGATAATGGATAATATCCGATATTTCGTTTTGAGGCGCGGACCACATTGAAAACACATAGTAAAGAGTGTATACCTGAGAAGTCGTTAGTTGGCTTCTTTGTGTCATTGTCCGTTGATAATCTGATTAGAAAGAATAAATGTGTGTCCATAATGTGACTAAAATGCTCTCATGTTCAGCACATTGTCGACTCAAAATATAGCGATGCTAAGCAGAGTATCTACCTAAAAAAGGTATATTATAAGTAGATAATGTTCGGATTTTCTGGAGAACAGGCTGAAATATATGGTGTAAACATTTTTGTTCAGCAGATTTGGCTGTGGTGGGTCCCCAAAATCGCCGGATGACAAAACAATGGCATACCTTCCTGCAATTGTTTACTACCCCATCCACTGATTCTAAAACTTGAATGTCTTTTCGCGCCATGTAAATTCCGTATAGAAGTATTTCTTGTGTTTGTCGAACGAATTTGATTCCCAAACAAGACGTAACAAAATCGAATATAACAAAACCGACCGATTTTATTTCTAACTACTCAGTGGCCGGATTCGTCATCTCAGGTTTAAACCTGGTCTACGTAAACCTCTAGGTTTAAACCGCCGTGAGTCAGCAAAATCAGTGGTTTAAACCCGAGACCGCAGGTCTAAGTGACGCATTCGTCATCTCTGGTTTAAACCAGGTCCAACCAGACCAGTGGTTTAACAGTAGTGCCTCTGTATCGTCGATATAATTAAACGTACTTTCCTAATGCGGACCGCCTCGTTTTAAAGGTACGTTTGGCCTTGGCGGTGGGTATCCTGTGAAAATATTTCCACCCGTCAAAAACCGCCACAAACAGAAAGAACATTAAAATGTAGACAGACTTTGTCCGTATACAAATAAGAAATATCGCATAAACAGTATGTTATTGTCATATGTTTGACCATTATTATGTAAACAAAAGCATAAAAAGTAACTTTTCTGGTGTTTGTTTATATTATGATGGTAAACATAAAGAGCGTTCTTTGTTTGTGAATTCCTGATATGGAACTAATAAAGAGCGTTTATGCCATTGGTGTGTGATTAGCCAGTAGCATTGTGCTGTCTTCTGTAACACAACACGGCTCTTGCTTAGGTAAAATATAGTAGGTCTTTATGATAACATGCTGTTTACGCGTTGGTCATGGTATATATGGAGGAAACTGTATGCATTTAATGTGTTTCTGTTTACGGTGATTGGAATAAATATGAATATTTTCGACAACTAAGGCCTCACGTGCCTTTAATGATTGCGAAAATCAATAATTACGACAGCGGTCATATTTTGATTGGAAATTTATAAGCGAGAAGCAGTCACACACATAAAGCGCATGGGGATAAGTTTTTGTCAATTTCAATATTGTTTTTGCATTGTATAAGCTTAAACCAGCAACTAAACCATCTAATTCGGTGGTCCAGCTAAACCAGCTTTATCGAGGCTAAACTTGAGATGACGAATCCGTCTTTTCTTCATCGCGGTTTAGAATTGTCAAACAATCAGTCAAGGGTGGAGCTGTAAATAATCTCGAGTGAGGGCGTGTCTAAATGGCGACTGCCGACTGGTGTTATCATGTCACAGTTGATTCATTCGCACGCGAGCTTTGCTCAGATATGGACAACAATATTTTACAACTATCTTGTGGGTTTTTTTGGCTTGTGGCAATCACAAATACTGGTGTTTATATACGTATTTATACCACACGAATCACCACACCTAATTTAATTGAAATGGGTCCAGGGGTATTGGAGAACAGTTCGGAACAGACAAACGGACATACAGATAGACAGTTCATATACCCTTTAATATATACAGATATACATGTAAATACACCAAATTTTGTCTTTACGGGTGAAGCATCTTGCAGAAATCTATCACAATGAAAGTGATAAACAGAGCGTGATTCTCGTGTTGAGAGACATGCCCTTTGTTAAATTGTTTAAACACAGAATGAGATCGGATTAATAGTCAATGAGCGATACTTGTTTCTCAATGAATAAATCCATTGAGCGTGCACGCGGTCACGATAATTTATGACTTGTCAATAACAATTATATCGGACTATCTTTTGGTCCGATTGGTATACAGGGTAATTTGCTTGCATAATCATATCACCGAATCGAGTTGTCAATTAGCTGGCAACGGAATGACAAAAACGCCCCCTTAGACCAGGTTTGGCTGGACCGCCAATGTAGGTTTAAACCAGGTTTAAACTCGGAGGTTTAAACTGGAGATGACGAATCCGGCCACTGTGTTCTTCCGAAAACCCACACATTATCTGCTTATAATATAATTTATTTCAGGTAGATATAATCTGCTTAGAATTGACTCATTTTGAGTCAAAATGTGCTGAAAATTAGATCGTTTTAGTCATATTATCGACTCATAATGAGATGATTCTAAACAGATTATGTGCGGACAATGACACAAATAAGCAAACTCACGACTTTTCAGGTGTATTCTCTTTGACATGTGTTCTCAATGTGTGGTCCGTGCCATAAAATTTTCTGCTTATTTCAGAATCAAATAATCACATTATATACCTATTTCACATTATAGGTCGATTATGTGCGTATTTGCTCGAGGATATATTGAAATACAATACGAATAAATCTAATGGCCGGATTCGTTATCTTAGGTTTAAACCCGGTCAACGTAAACCTCAATGTTTAAACCGCCCTGAGTCAGCTAAATCCGTAGTTTAAACCCGAGATCGCATGTCTAAGTGACGCATTCGTCATCTTTGATTTATACCTGGTCCAGCCAGACCAGGGAGTTAATGATATTCGTAGATTTTATGACGACAGTTGATGGCAAATAAGACTCTTTGAACCTTTATATTTTGACCTTCGATCGGTGCAAACATCCGCCGGCAATGAAGGTTGGATATATGTTTATGTTCCAAATCCATTACGGTGTGTTAACTGTCAGGATCATGGCCAGGCATATTGCAAAAGTAAGGAAATCATATGTGCACGATGTTCCTTTCCGGGTCATGAACATAAGGATTGTACGAAACCAAAAAGTGTCAACTTGTCAAGGTTCGCTTGCTGCAATGGATCTTTCAATTCCCATATGGGACTAAGAATTCAAGATTCACAGATGTCAGACTGAGGAGCTTTTACCATATATAGATTCTAAGAAATTAGAGGGTTCTCGACTCTCAGTTCTACAGGTCACATTCTAACATGTCGTTTCTCTGAAAACATTCCGCCAGAAACTCGGGGTAATAGCAGGTATTGCAGGTGCTGAAACAACGAAATTGGAACATGTCAAGTAAGATGGTCAGCCACAGACGTAAGAACAAGTTAGAAACATCAGGTAATTATAAGATCGATGTACCAAACGATGAGACAAATTAACAAATTATGGAAAAAGTCTTGTAGATATGTTATTGTATAATATGAATACCTTGACAGTTTGAATTATCACAGGAAGATCAAATTGATTAAATAATCAAAGCACACACGAAGATAATAATTTTCTTGAGATATCTCAATCGTTTATGTGCCCACATTGAAGAATACTTCGGACTGAAAACATTTCATATTTACACCGAGCAAAAGCATTCAATTTAATTGTGAATTTTTGGAAAAGGTATGTTTGCATTTCATCCAGTGTTGTGCATCTGTGACATACTCCTGAATAACCACAGTAATGCATTTAATTATATATTCACTTTCTTCTTGTTTAGCATTTATTAAAAATGTGATCTACATGTGTTTATCCATGCATCGGTCAGTCTCTGTGTGATTCTGATCCCAATCGAACACCCCGCTCTGAATTGGGTGTTTATATTTGTATATGACTTTGCTCAGTTTTAGTCTAATCCACTGTTTTTCTGTACACAGTTCCTTCGCTTGATTCTGTCGATCGTGATACGCCCACTGTGAGGGGTAGGAATCCCCTAATGTGGCACCCTGTTTGTCGTAGGGTGCATCCCGTGATGCGTGGTGTATGAGTCCTGGAGATCCTAGGGTGGTCATATCACGCGAGACATCGACCTGTGGATACGACCTAGCTCGTGGTCCCAAGACGGGCGGTTGAGTTGACCCGGCTCAACAAAACAGCTAGTCATGCCTCTCCACTGTGTTTCAGATTCAATTTGTGTTATTGGTTGTATTGTTATACTGATGCTTGTAGTACCATTTTCTGTTTATTCTATTCACGTATGATGTATCTGTTCTCTTTTGTTTTCGTCGTGCTGATTGTTCAATGTTGAACCCTGTATTGTTCACGCCTGTCTCACTGTGGGAGGTACCAGGTGGCTGCTACATGTAGTGGCTAAACGGGTCACTGCCTGCTTCAGCTTTGGCCCGACCAGAATTCGAAGGGCGGCTGCTGTGCGAGTTGTCGATTTTTTGCTTTTTATATGACAATTCACAAAAAAAACACGACCTGATCGTAGGAATAATGACTCACTTTGTTTCAATGATGCTGGGGTATTCCCTCAGTAGTTGGTTCTTAGCTTCGACTATTTGTTCTGTCATTGACACTCCAAAGTATTGCCGGATTACTGAAACATGTCAAACCGATCAGGACCGGGTCAGTGACTGGCTCTCTTCTGATTGAATGTTTGAAGACAGTTCAGTCTGGGGCTTTGTTGCAGTCAACAGCTATTGAACAAACACCAGCCACGGTTACTCCTCACAAAACATTGAATTGAATAGTAGCAAAACAGTTTTGAGAACCCATGATATATCCGACTCTTCTGAGTCTGAGACATTGGCCGAGTTGGCACCACAGGGCGTTATTGATGTTCGCAGATTGCCTAAGACAGTTGAAGCACGAAATGTTTCTTTGCATAGTTATATTTTTACTTTCATTACTTTCAATCGGTGCGAACATCCGCCGGCATTGAATGTTGTATACATGAAGACAGCTTTATCTACCTATGTTCAAAATCCCTTAAAATGTTTTAAATGTCAGGGGTATGGTCATGGCCAAGATTAGTGTAGTAGTATAGAAACCATATGTGCACGCTGTTCTGTTTCTGGTCATGGTCATAATGATTGTACTAAACCAAAAACGTGCTCAAACTCTCGGGTCCGAATCGGCATCTCTGGTTTAGACTAGGTTTTATTCTAGACAGGTTTAACTCCAGTTTAAACTAGGTTTAAGTAGGATTTAAACTTGGTTTTACTGTAGTTAAACTAGGTTTTATGGGAATGAAACTGGGGTTTAGTGTAGTTAAACCCAGTTTTGTGATAAACTCAGTTTAAGTTTGTGGAATTCGATCTCAATTGAAACTAGGTTTTATTGACGTGATAAAGATATGGTAATATTACTAATTGTTAGTGGTGAATTGGCTATATAATCATTAGTATAAGCTTAGGTATATATGATTTATACGTACCATACGTCTCGTCTCGAAAATATACCTTTAAATATACTTTGAAAAAACATCAAAGTTAAACCACCCTACCCCAGGTTTTACTAAAACCTAGTTTTTTTTGTTTAATTATTCGGCCGATTTTTTCCGCCCAGTATTGATGTTGTTTCTTCGCGTATATGGGAGTGTTTATTTTTAATTGGGGGAGGCGTTTATGCGCGGGCGTTTGTCACTCAATGTACACGCAGGAGAGTCTTAGTGGAATTCGGGGAGGCAATGTCGGTACTTATGAGATAAATTCTAACAAAATATGTGCCAGTGTGATGGATGATTTCTTGCTATATATGTCTGTTTGCAATTCGCTCGTTCGGATGTCGGTTTGGCGGCTGAGAGCATGGCGGGATCGGACTGATCAGATTAACACGTTAGACACGAACATGACTTTTTAAACTGATTCCTTATTCACAAAAAGGTCTCTTTCGGTCAATTTGACACATGGGTTGGTGGCCCGCCCAAATACCCATCAGAGACACCCCAGCCTTCACCCGGGGGAGGGTAACGGTCACCCTGAGGGGGTGGAGTATGGACTATTTTGGAGAACTGTAAGGATTTCGGCCAATTTGATGGTATGGGTGCCCCAAATAACACATAGAAACACCCCACCCCTCACATCCGGGGGGGGGGTACCACCCGAGGGGGTGAACGTGGGATATGGACCATTTTCGAGACTTGTAAGGATTTTGGCCAATTGGCGGCATGGATGGATGGCCCGCTCAAATGTTCCATAGAAACAGCCCACCCCGAAAGCTGGAGGAACCACCCCAGGAGGTGAAAATGGTGTATGGACCATTTTCGAGAACGGTAAGGATTTCGGTCAATTTGACGTCAGCAGTGTGGGTAGCCCGCTCCAACTACCCCTTATAAACACCCTCACCCGGTGGTACCACCCCGAGGAGGTGAAATGGGGTATGGACCATTTTCGAGAACGGTGGGTGGCACATCCCAAATGCCCCCCATAGAAACACCCCAACCCCCACCCGGACCCCATTTTCACCCGCTCGGGTAGAACCACCCGCGGTGAGGGTGGGGGTGTTTCTATGGACTATATTTGAGGGCGGGCCGCCCACCAATGACGTCATATTGGCCGAAATCCTTACCGTTCTCGATAACGGTCCATACCCCATTCCGACACCCGGGTGAGGGGTGGGGGTGTTTCTGTGGGGTATTTGGGGCGGGCCACCTACGCATGCCGTAATATTGACCAACAGAGTCATGTTTTTGCGAATAATGAATAAAATGCTCCATACCCCATTTTCATCACAGCAGGGTGGTACCCTCCACGGATGAGGGTAGGGTGTCTATAGGGGATATTTGGAGCGGGCCACACACCCCTGTCGTCAAATTGGCCGAAATCCTTACCGTTCTCGAACATGGTACATATCCCATCTTCACCCCTCTGGTAACCCACCCCACCCCGCCTGGATGTGAGGGGTGGGTGTTTATATGGGTTATTTTAGGCACCCTACCCCGGGGGTAAGGGTTGGGGTGTTTCTATTCGGTATTTGGCCGTACCCAATTTCAACCTCATCGGGTGGCACCCCCCCCCCCCGGGTGAGGGGTGGTAGGGGGTGGTTCTATGGTGTATTTTGGTCGTGCCATCCACTCCTGCTGCCAAATTAATTAGCCTAAATCCTTACCGTTCTCGAAAATGGTCCATATCCCTGTTATCCCGGGGTGAGGGGTGATGTTTCTATCGGGTATTTTGGGCGAGCCATCCATTCATGCCGTCAAATTCGCCGAAATCCTTCCCGTTCTCAAAAATGGTCAATACCCTATTTTCACCCGTCCGGATGGTACCCCCGGGGTGGTGGTGTTTCTATGGGGTATTTGTGGCGGGTCCCACCCATGCCCTCGAGAGATATTTTTGAGTTCCAAAAGTCATGTTCGTCCATGATATTAGATAATATCTAACCGCTATACAACAGACTGTGCATTCGTCGTGATTTCTCAAAGCGCACAGGTTATTCCCCTGATTAGGAGATTATATAGCGACAACAGGTCGCGTGACCGGACAATGCATTGACAAGTAGCGATAATAAACAGACAGACCACACCTCCTATCCTTGCAATTGGACAAGTGTAGCCCACAGGTAACGCAATCGACCAAATCTATGTCGTCCCAGCGGTGGAGAAAAACTTGGTTTTACTACTAAAACCCAGTTTAAACTGGTAGTTTAAACTAGGTCTAAACTGGATATGCCGATTCGGACCTCATGGTTCACATGCTGCACAAGATAGTTCATGTCCCATATGGGACTAGGAATTCAACGGTGTAAGGCTGATAAACATCTATCATATTTCGATACAAATAACAAAGTTGGTGCTAGACCATTTATTCAACCAGTCACATATTCGGCTATATTTTCTACAAAAAAGATTGCTGATACCAACACTCAGGCAGACAACATTCAGACCAACACCATTCGTGAATCACAGTCGACACAACTTGACGTAGCTGATCTAATTCTGTCCCAGACGCTGTATCGCAAGCCATGGAAACGTCTACTGACGATGAACCCGTTGCTCTCAAACAATCAACTCAAGTGGAGCCATGCAGTTACTGCAACACGGTCTATTCGTGTTGATGATATTGCTTCACAACAAAAATCGCCCGTTGCTTCGAAACAAAAATTGCCTGCCACTCAACCGTTTAGACTCTCGGGAAGAGAGGTTCATATTTGTACTATACAAATTTGACCAGATTCTTGATAAGAAACGATTAAAACTAGAAGGCACGAAACAGTATTTGTGGATTGAGGCTGCATTAAGCCACTCACCAGAAAACAATTTCATAGTCATAGACAAGCTTGAAGTTATGCTCGACTGTCCGGTTCCGGGGATAAAAATAAGTCAACAAATTCGTTAAATGCTGGTATATATGTGGACTATATTAGCCGTCAATAATTATTCAAGTCATATTTTTTAGAAAAGAGCGTTTTTTTTTCATTTATATGCTATATTGTGAAAACGGCCGGAACATTGCTATGACTTTGTCTAGATTTTTCAGAGGTTATAAGTCCTATATATAGATACCGCGTGTATGTGTCGACCTATCTTAACCCTCATTCTACAGTAGTATACATAATTTGGAGCTTCAAATGCGTCATGTCGGTTTAATTCTTAATGTAAATGAGTGTAAATGCATCTTAACTGTCAACAGCTACGTGAACTCGTGTATGATATGGAGACTACTTGGTGGAAACTAAAAATTCAGATTCCAATCATACCAGAAGACTCGCTGTTGGGATTAATTCAAGAAGCCCAGCAGTTGGTACATCACCGACCAACGAGTATGTTCCGGTTATCTAAGTAGGTCGAATCATGACTGTTCAATGGTAGATTCATATGGAATTCGACGGAATTGGCCCGGAACCTTCCACGCACTACACGTAAACAGATATTATATATACCCGTTGATGTGTTTCACGTTTTCATTCACACATTTCATATAATAGAAAAACTTAGATCTGATCATACAATAGATATCGGTTAACTACGCAAATAATGGATCGAAAATGAAACCAAAATCCACCTACGTTAAATTAAATTAAATCTACTACCGCACTTGAAATTCTAACTATCTTTATACTATCGTGGTTTAATTGCACCTTGAGCACAAGCGATGGTCTGTTTGGTGTCTGGAGCGTGAATTAAATAATTTGTGCACGCTTGTCAAATTCATGAGCTGAATTCAATTGTGGCAAGACTCCAAAACTCGCACGATACACATGGCCTCATGTTATGATATTTACAGCTCCGCCCACGGAACTGATTTCATAACAATTGAAATGCATGCACGGTTCACAAAATATTTCGTAATATCGATATCTAATCAAACCGGGTTTTGTTGGACTGTCGAATGACATGGTTTAAGATGTTGTGGCATTGCCATAACACAAAGAACTTCTTTTTTTTCTTCTTTTTTTTATTGAAATCAAGAATAAGGTTTGTTGACAATAAATAATAACTGGTAACACAATTTCACATAAATGTCACAGATGTAATAAAGATATTTAAGTTGTTCCTGTTTTCGTTTGGGGGTGTCAGATAAGGTTATAATAGAGGGGTGTAGAGAGACAGAAAGATAGACGAGTGAAGTGAGTTGTGTTCAAATATGTAAGTACCATTTTAGAGTTCGTTAAGTCTACCCATATAGTATGCTGTGATATTGCTGTATCATATGTGGCTATCACTAGTTAAAGTATACTATGTTTGGATATGTTATATGACATTTGAAACATTTGCTTGATATTACCGTTATACGTTATAGTGTATACGAGGTTGTATTTGGTATTTGATAAAAAACAATGAATTTATACAACATGTAGGTGAGAGATCGCCATACTTATTATTAAATAATAAAAAAGCGTTCCTTTTATGAAGACTTTCATCCGTTTAGTTGCGATATATATATTTATCATAGAGTTATCTCCTATGTTTTCAGCAGATCGTCCAGCCTGTTCTCCCCAGAAACAGCACATTATCTGTTTATAATATAACATGTTTTAGGTATATAATGTGCTTAGAATCGCATCATTTTGGTCGATAATCTGCTGAAAATGAGAGCGATTAAGTGACATTATCGAATCATAATGAGGCTATTCTAAGCACATTATGTGCGGAAAATGGCACAAATAAGCCACTTCACGACTTGGCTTGTGTTCTCTTTAACGTTTGTTTACGCTGTGGCCCACGCCATAAACCTAAACAACGGTTATGAGTCAATTGTCTGGCTTTTTCAGAATAAAATGATCACATTTATGTACCTATTTCACATCATAGTTCGATTATATGCGTATTTGAGCGAGGATATGTTGGATCTTCGCAGTGCGACCCTCGTCTATGGAAGACATGGTAGGGGCATTTGTTGCAGAATGACATCTTTTCAACTGCATAGTATGTTTTGAGCTCTGATTCAGATCCACAAGGCTTGGATAGTCCTCGCTCAGTTGTTATCTATATATGTGGAATTTCGCGAATATTAAGAGGAAATTTAGAAACTTGCTAATGTTAGTATTTTCAGGTATTTCCAATATAACGGACATTAAAGGCACGTGAGGCCTTAGTTGTCGAAAATATTCATATTTGTTCCAATCACCGTAAACAGAAAAACATTAAATGCATACAGTTTCCTCCATATATACCATGGCCAACGCGTAAACAGCATGTTATCATAAAGACCTACTATATTTTACCTAAGCAAGAGCCGGGTTGTGTTACAGAAGACAGCACAATGCTACTGGCTAATCACACACCAATGGCATAAACGCTCTTTATTAGTTCCATATCAGGAATTCACCAACAAAGAACGCTCTTTATGTTTACCATCATAATATAAACAAACACCAGAAAAGTTACTTTTTATGCTTTTGTTTACATAATAATGGTCAAACATATGACAATAACATACTGTTTATGCGATATTTCTTATTTGTATACGGACAAAGTCTGTCTACATTTTAATGTTCTTTCTGTTTGTGGCGGTTTTTGACGGGTGGAAATATTTTCACAGGATACCCACCGCCAAGGCCAAACGTACCTTTAAATTCAGTTCTATTCTAGTTCTAGTGTTCCGAAATATCCATTTTACTATTTCTTCCCAAAATTTGATATAATTTTACACTCCCATTGTAAGTGTTTGATTGTGTCCGTTACTTGTTAAGAGAAATATTTTTGTTTTATTTTCTTCAAAAGTTAATTTGTTCCGAGAATTCTTGTATTAATTCGGTATTTGAACCATCGACACTTGGTATCTTGGTAACTTATAAAATGGATAGCCATGATTTTCGCGCACACTTCTTCGTCTACTTGGATATTCAGATCGGATTCCCCAATTGACTCTAGATTTAGGTATCACTATCTTTAAAGGGTAGGACGGTGTTCGTTACAGAAATATTCATATTTGTTCAAATCGCCATCAACAGAAGGATTATTAAAATATATATAGTTTTGTTCATATGCCAAACATAATCAGCGCTTAAAGGTACTCAATCCGATAAAACTCCTCTCAATTACTATTTCAATGGCTTCGGGGGTCAAAAATATTTGATTCGAGTCGAGGAAGTCACCCATCAAAGCTCAGATTTGTTAGATATCGATTTTAGAAATCTATTATTTTTCATTATCGGGAATTCTTTCTGGCCCAGAAGACAGTCAAAATTTCGTTATTATTACCACTTGATTATACCACTTGAGGTATCCATCCTTGTCTGTTTGAATTGAGTTTTTGCGTAAAATCTCGAGCAGGTTACCAAATTGACGGCAGTTATTAGTACTCATCTTGAGCAATTAACAAATTTCAAAAATCAATATCTAATAACTCTGAGCTTTGTTTGATGGGTTCCTCGACTCGAATCAAATATTGTTTACCCCCAAAGCCAAAGCAATAGTAATATAGGACCCTCTGATCGGATTGTTGTTGTTGTAATCTGTTGAGATGGGGACCCTCTTTACGGATTGAGTACCTTTAAATAGCATATTGTCGTCAAGACGTACGATGGTGTACTTAAACGGGAGCCTGCTCTTGTTACAGAAGTTGTGCTTCTGTTTACATAAAACAGACAGCGCAATTCTATTGGTTAATCACACTCAAATGATATAAACGCTCTTTATTATTTCCATATCAGGAAAACAGTAACATATAACGCTCTTTATGTTTACCATATTCGGATCTGAACAAAGGCCAGATAACGTAACGTGTTTTTGCTTTTGTTTACACAACAAAGGAAAACAATTGACAATAACATACTATTTATGCCATATTTCTGATTGGTATAAGAACGAGGTTTGTCTATATTTTACTATTCTTTCTGTTTATGGCGCTTTTTGACGGAGGTGAATATTTTAACAGCATACCCACCGCCAACGCCGCCCGTATCTTTAAGTGTGCTGTGCCATATATAGCGTTATAATTATCTCTATACGATGAACACAGGGGTCGATATAGATGGACAGGCATGATAGGTCGCTGTTATCGTCTTAGCTCGATACATTCATGTCTTAAACACAGAACATGATCACAATTGAGAAAAATAAAACTTATTCCCGGAATTCGGGGAGTGAGAATCCAAACCCGAGAACATGTCCCGGATCGTCTGTTCTCGGTGTTCGAGTCTTGATACCTACAGTAATGCCCTAAATAATCGACTTCTTAACCACATCAGAATTATGGGTAACTATTCAGGTTTTAGTCGGAAATATGGTTTGTTGCCTTTCATCGGAAAGCTCTCACTAAGAGCTTTCCGATGAACAAGCCATATTTCCGACTAAATCCTGAAAAGTTACCCATAATTCTGCTGTGGTTAAGGTGTTGATTATTAGGGGCATTACTGTGCGTCTTGGCGGTCTATACTGTTCGCGAGCACAGAAGCACATGGATTTGAATACGCCCATAGACAGACATTAAATCCACACTGAAAAGACGTTCCCGTACGGGAACAGTATGAAATAATTATAAGAAACGTGTAACATATTTGTAATATTTAATCAAATGATATAAAAAATCGTGAAAATCCTTCAGATATATATTGTATAAAGCAAAACATTGACAATGTAAACATAAATATTTATATGTTGATAATGTATAAACGTGTATATGTGACATAGATGATCCATTACATGTATGCAGTATAAATACGTTATTATTCTCAAAGTTCAAAGCCAGGCGATCTGAGTAAAAGTTCCCTGTCAGAACATCAGAAATTTCCCATGTTTTGAAAGGGTGGACTATATGATCTCTATGGGGTAGTCAGGGTATAGATTCGTAGCATAATCTAGGGATATGGGCCAATTTATTGGGATGACTTATTCTTGCGAGGTATTTATATTCGCACGGAAATATCATGTGGTTATTGTAGCTGGCTTGTGCTCGGTTATGTCTGGATCATTTTATCACATATCAAAAATAGTTAACATCAAAATATATACATAATTATAATTTAATACATAGCAAAATTTGATACGTGATGCTAGATGTGCTGGTCGTTTAACTCTTTCTTGATGGGAGCTGCGCTGGTGCAGCATTAACGATATTGTGCCAGTGCACATCTTACATATGCTAGTCTCCCATAGCCAAGGTCAAGGTAAATATTTTTAGGCCAATGTATCATCATATATATAGACTCCCTATGGGAGACTTACATATATAAGAGAATGCATTGGTACGGGTTTTCGGAAAATTTCAGGAAGCTCCAGTCATGAAAGTGTTAAATGCATTCTGGTATGTATTGTGTAATTTACATATTAAAGCGACTTCGAAGCTGGTACAAGCGAAATAACATAACAGCATGGTAAAATATCACCACTAAGAAGAACATGGAAAATGGATTGGCTTTGTTCTTCAGCTTGTTCACCAGAAAATACTCACATTATCTACTTATAATAGAACTTGTTTTAGGTAAATACTCTGCTTAGAATCGACCTATTTTGAGTCGAAAATGATAGCGATTTAGTCGCATTATCGACTCACAATAAGGTAGTTCTACGCAGATTATATGAGCGACAATGACACAAATAAGCCAACTCACGACTTTGCAGGTGTATGCTCTTTAACATGTGATTTCACTGTGGCCGCGCCATAAAACGAAATAACGGCCACGAGTCCAGTATCTGCTTATTTCAGAATCAAATAATCACATTATATACCTATTTCACATTATAGGTCGATTATATGCGTATTTGCGCGAGGATATGTTGTGTTTTTAATTTCATTATTAAAAACTCTCTAACAATGAGATTTCGAGCATGTCAAAATCATTATGTAAACAGTACTGTTATGTTGGAATTAACCAAAACGTGACGGTAAACACTGGAACAGGCCTGTGGCCGTTTGTTGAATTTATTATCTGAACATTTCCTGAGGAAACTACATTAATGGTCTAAATAATCGACTCTATAACCACAGCAGAATTATGGGTAACTTTTCAGGAATTAGTCGGAAATATGGCTTGTTGCCATTCGTCGGAGAGCTTTCCAATGAATGGCAACAAGCCATATTTCCGACTAAATCCTGAAAAATTACCAATAATTTTGCTGTGGTTAAGATGTCGATTATTTAGAGCATTACTGTACTTGTCAATGAGTATTTATTTTTTAAAAAGGGCATATATATAAAGATACAGTATTCAGGGTTCTATACCAATTTTTACGAATCGTGATCTGTTGTTTATTCAGTGTACAAATTAACACAGCTGGAACACGAAAACACACCCGAAAGACATTATCGTGTTTCATATTGAATTTATCATACATTTATTTCATATAGATTAAGTGGGACATCAAAACCTATATGATGAAGTTTTTAAGAACATGAAGACTTTCCTATGTTATTATACGTTTTAGTTTCTATGTTCCATTGAGACAAAGCAAACAGTTATGTTAAATTATAATATGCTGTTGTTGTTGTAAAGTAGGGAACCCTGAATACATCTTTAATACACTAATAACAATATACAATCAATTATATACATATGGGTTTTCTCATAGAGAATACACTGAGCAGCACAGATAACTTCTGCGATATCTATAAGACATTGAGACAAATTTCATATTCTTAATCGTGAAGCAGAATCAAGTTACTACCTTTTGATATTTTCGTAGGAACAGGAGACATTGAACAGGAGACATTGAACAGGGGAACAATTGAACAGGAGACATTGAACAGGAGACATTGAAAGGCACGTGCGGCCTTAATTGTCGAAAATATTCATATTTGTTCCAAACACCGTAAACAGAAAAACATTAAAACGCATACAGTTCCGTTCATATATACCATGACCATCGCGTAAACAGCATGTTATCATAAAGATTTACTATATTTTACCTAAGCAAGAGCCTGATTGTGTTACAGAAGACAACACAATGCTGCTGGCTAATCACACACAAATGGCATAAACGCTCTTTATTCGTTCCATATCAGGAATTCACCCACAAAGAACGCTCTTTATGTTTACCATCATAATATAAACAAACACCAGAAAAGTAACTTTTTATGCTGTTGTTTACATAACAATGGTCAAACATATGACCATAACATACTGTTTATGCGATATTTCTTATTTGTATACGGACAAAGTCTATCTACATTTTGATGTTCTTTCTGTTTGTGGCGGTTTTTGACGGGTGGATATATTTTCACAGGATACCCACCGCCAAGGCCGCACGTGCCTTTGAACAGGAGACATTGCAATGCGCGCCAATGAAAGGCAGCAGAATCACCGCAACAATGAAAACGATATTCTTAGACAGCAATGTTCTTCAACTAAGCATCATATTGTAATGCATTGTATTTAATTGAGACGAAACTCTATTATTTAGCCCTACCACGACGGGTGCTTTGCTGGTGCATCACTAAAGATCCCGTACCAGTGCATTATCTTATATATATGCGAGTCTCCCATAATAAGATAATGCAGTAATTGGTTAGTCAAGGTAAATATTATTAGGCCAATTTATTCTCTAAAATATCGGAGACTCGTATATATAAGAGAATGCATTGACACATGCAGGGTTTCGCAACATTTCAGAAAGCTCCAGTCACGGAAGGGTTAAATATACTTTTAGAGTTTTAATTTCGTCAAGTAAACTACATGTGAGACAATTATTGAAATAGTGTGTCTGTCATTTGCAGAATGAGGTGTAAGCAGAATGAGGTCCCCATAGGGTGAATTTGGTTATGCTAGCCCGCTATGTGGGGTAGCATCACTAAATTCACCCCGGGGACCTCAATCTGCAAATGACAAACACACTATTTCAATTATTGCCGAATTTCGGAATTTGACTGGTCCTTGTCCTAATTGAACCAGTCACCCGATTTGTCATGTTCAACAACTCGTCCATTTTCGCTGAGGAAATAACATCTTCCATAAATAGAAACCATATTCACGCAATGCTACAATATACGGCCCTTGTAATAAGGCGATGCCCTTGAATCGTTGACACATGGAAGTGAATGGAGCAAAAATTATTCACTGTGTGCCATGCAGTACCCGACATGACCATGCATTAAATAGTGATAACTAGCAATAAATGGCAAGTTCAAGTTTAACAGATGAGTCTCCCAGCCAATATATATACGTATTTACCGGTAATATGCACATGGTCAACCGCATGATTGAAATAGACCGGTAGGTATGGTTTCCATTTATGGAAGAGGTTATTTTCTCAGCGAAGTGGAAATGACCGGGTCGTTGAGTATGCCGTTCCGTAGTAACTTGATCTACCAACATGCATGCATCCGATGAAAATAGAGCACCCTGGATACATGGACCTGCTAATTTGCTGCGATGCTGGTGGGTCCTGCTGAATTGCTATAATGCTGGTAGGGCAACGGGATGCTGCTAAGAAAAATATGTTGTTCTACAGTTATCATTCTGTGGTGTTTGGCTAATCGGAGCGATTTGAGAAAATACCTGTGTCTGTGTAAAACGTTCCAGAACATATATATTTAACTATTTAAATAATGGTGGCGCTTGTGTTTGCAAAACGAATATAGGTATAGCCATCTCAATTATGACCGGCTTGCAGCAACCAACAGGACCATTATTAAAATAGTTCACAATATACATGTTTTTGAATGTTGATACACACAATGGCCTTTTCTCGATTTGTCCAGATCAACAAAACAACACAAAAATAACGGTATATTTTCTTAACAGCAACGCTCCGTCCTAGCAGCATCATAAAAATCATCAAGACCCACCATTATCATAGAACATGAGCAGGACAATTGTACAAGCGGTGGAGACATATTTCCGATTATATTGCATATAATGGCGTAAAACTTATGCGATTAGTCAACGTTGACTAGTAGAAAGGATGTGATCTTGTTTAGGGGCATATACTCGGCCCTTTCAACGTGGATCCACAAACGACTGATCGTAGGCGTGTGTACTATCTTCTTTGTCGGATTCCTTCCGCATTCTTTGGCAATTAGACCGCTTAATTAGTCACACCATTTTGGAGAAGTATGTCCTTTAATTTACGTTTTAAGCCCCTCCTTCGTCGTTTGTTATTGGGGTGTAACACGTTGTTTGTGAAAACTGACTCAGAAAACACATTAATCCGCATCAATATGTTCCTACTAGCTAGTAAAACATCGTGGACAAAGTTGAACCGTTGTGTTCCTGGTCCATAGTTCCTTATTGTAAAATTGAAGGTACAAGATTCATTGATTCTCTGCCTAATGACCCACGGAACGCTCAGGGTGCACAGTACTTCAGAGAAGGTTTCCTTGTTTGGAAAACTTACATCCGCATAAAACAAATCCCCAGCTGTTAAAGTACGAACGGCCGTCATATAGGCAGCAAGAGTAGCCACGGTTGAATACAGATGATCTGTGATGTAACGCTGAAACGAGAACAGAAAATTACAATATGAGTACAGGGAAGTGGCTGGATGGTCTCCTTAGTTCGCGCGCGAAACTCCATTCGCGCCCCGTCCAATTGGGTTGGAATTTTCCATCTGGTATCTCAAGTTTGGTCTAAAAACAACAAATTTTCCAATAAATACGGCTTGTAAAATCAAACTAAGAGAAAAACGTCAAGCTATATTTGGTGTGAAAGTTCAAACTGATTTGGTGTCAGGGTGTCGGCTTGAAATGCACAACTGTGGAGCAATCTGACAAAAGTTGTGGGTGAGAGAAGATTACCCCACCCCTCAAAGCTGTGGACATAACCTAAATATTAATAACGTTGACTACACCATATATTTAATATTGTGCACTATTTCCATTTGATTGCTCTCTGCTTGTGTGAACTAGATTGCATATTTAATTGGGCTAACTATTCTCCAGTGTCATATATATGGGTATGAAGTTATTATATTTATAATTTAATTTAATTTAATCAACAATATGACACAAATGGGGCTCCATCTCATAAAGCAAAGACAATAACTATTTAGTGGTTTGCTTATATTTTGAAACAAATGGATTCCATCTCATAGAACCAAGACAAACTATTTGGTGGTTTGCTTATATTTTGCTAAAGTATTATATAGCATTTATTGGTACCTAGAGTGCAAAAAATAAAATGGTATTTTACCATCTGAAATGTATTTTAAAAACCGATCTCTTAATAAATGTTGTATATCCAATAAAAAAAATGGTGTGTAAAACTGTGTGAAGTTCAAGATTTTTCACTGAATACTTCCAGAGAAATTCTTTAGTGAAATTGTCTCGCAGTTTTTGCCTGAATTTATGCAAAACGTGCGGCTATGCCTTACCCGACAGGGCCCGGGACGTGGGGGGTAATATAAACCTTACCCGACAGGGCCCGGGACGTGGAGGGTAATATAAACCTTACCCGACAGGGCCCGGGACGTGGAGGGTAATATAAACCTTACCCGACAGGGCCCGGGACGTGGAGGGTAATATAAACCTTACCGATTGGTCTTGATGCCTTTGTATTCGTTGATTAATCCGCGCCAGTTTACGAATATGATGCAGAGGCCTGGAGAGATACGAATCTGGATTCTGGTCTGTCTGTCTACTGGTCTCTCTAGCCTGTCGAAAATGTAACGAAATAACATAAAGTTATTATACAATGTTGTGTACAGTATGTGTTTTTCTTGTACGAGTCCAGGTTGTGGTGAAAAGTCACATTGGACGAGACACGAGACTTTTCACCACAACCTGAACGAGTACAAGAAAAACAAATACTGTACACAACATTGTATAATGACATTTTTATTATTCATCTATATGTTTATCCAAATTTTGGGAATAACACTTTTGTGGGTTTTTTTTTTGGTATTTATCGGCACTTGATTCTCTATAAAAGCCTGTATTTGATCATCAGAAAGCATGATTTGGAACAGAAAACACGGAGTGAAAAAAAAATCAATGAGGAAGTGAAACGTCTGCTAAATCTACCAGAGTATTGCGCGCGCATCACAATTTCACCGATTCATCTGGCAACAGAGTTGCGTCGTGACGTCATGGAGTCCAGATAAAAGAAATCATATTGGACTTAATCAGGAGGACTCCGTGACGTCACGAAGTAACTCTATTGCCAAATGAATCGGTGATCGGTGAAATTTTCGGGAGTCCAATATGACTTTTTCCCGGATTATCAATGTGACGGCTTTTTCCCAATCAGAAATAGTGTTCATTAAGGGATGGATAATAACACAATTACAAAATGTGCAGCTACTCTGATATGGCCGACAGCCACAAGTCACGTGCAGTACATGTATGCCTCATTTACTCTGTCTTCGTCATGGTAACATCGGCCAGAATTATTGTGCTAACCGAACCCCTCTTACCACAGGATTTACGACAATTTATCTAGCATGCAACATTACTTTCATATTTAGCTAGATAGGTCCGTGGCGATTCACAATCTCAGATTTTTTCGCTTTTACGTGAAATTATTTTATATGGATTTTATGTGCTGCGGACAGATATCTTCAATTCAGACTCAAATCGTGGTAGAAATTGTTTTATAAAAACACCGGGTGTCATTGCTCTCGCAAATTAGGTGTGATAGGAGTGGGCTGTTATATGATCATGAATATATATTCTTACATTGCTTGTCACCTTGGTCTAAAGTTGGAAATTATAAGTCTAAAACAGCCCTGTACATGTTATCAATGTGTCGATATTGTTACGATATTTCAGTTTCCAAGCTAATATTTAGTGTCATGTATGTGGTTCTTTGACCAATGTGCAAATTAAGAATATTGTCCTACTTCCAGCCAGATTTCAAACAAAACCCCGCTCCATATTGGATAATTTAGATCTTTAATGGGGGGGGGGGCCTTAGCCGTATAGGCTAAACATGTTCTTACGGTTAACGAGAAACGCGAATATTAAAGCTATATAACATTATAACACAGGAAGAAACATTATAATGTGCTGGTTTAAATGGTGCAGTTGAGAAAATTACAAAGCCGAACATCCTCACATGGAGACACACAAGCCACGTTAACGTTATTGTCACTCGCGTCATTAAATTGTGTCATTAAATCTATGGAATCAATCGACTTTGAAATAACCTTGAAATAAATAGACACATTTCGCTTAATGAACTACATGTACTACTGACAAAACTTACGATTAGGTGCTACGTCACTAGAATTTGTGTTATTTCTATCAGTTGTCGTTTTTCCATAACCGTAGTTACGATTACGGTTTCTAGTTTTCAACAAAACTCCCAAATATATCATATAAGGATTAACTGTCATGTGGACTGTTTTTATGGAGATGTAACCGTGAGGTAAGTGGACATACATACACGTTATGACCACTTACCTCACGGTTACATCTCCATAAAAATAGTCCACATGACAGTTAATCCTTATATTTATATACATTTAGCGAAAAAGCCACTTTTGTAAATGTATTTAAATCGAAAAGTGTATCGTGACAAAAACAGCCCAAAATACCCAATAGCACCCTTGGCAAAAGTTAATAGGAACAATTTCTCTTCCTATTGAAACCCGATGATGTATTAAGTCAATCCTGCGCGAGTCCAAATGCGCCCAAAACATTACGCGTTCGTCTTTCCAAATCCAATGACGTATCGATGGTGTTATGAGCTTGGTGTTATGAGGCGTTGCGCATTCACCGAGAAATAACTGCAACTATATAGCCACGTGGGCGCCGACCAATCAGAATTCTGGATTTAGTGATGACAACACTTAGTATGTAAATATATAGTAATTAGTTCGAGATCATCTATCTGGTGCTCAATGTGGGAGTTGACGCTGACATTGTGTATTTAAGTTGTAATCGACATGTGGTCTTAAGTTTTATATCTCAAATCAGTCGTCGCCGTGAAACACGAGAATCTTATGAACCACAAAACGCTATAAGCGTGACGATAGGCTTTCTGTCCATACGATTTTCTTACAAACGGACCCGTAGTCATTCAAATTATGCGAAAAGTTTTTTGAACCGCCAAAAAATTACAAATACTATTAGCTATTCGTAACTGTTATCAGTAGTAGTTCAATGTGCGAAAGGTGTATATTATATGTCATAATTACCCCTGGTGATAACGCATGTTGATACATATTGCAAAAAAAAACTTTTTAGTTACACTTTACCTAACAATACGGCCAAAAACATCCAGAAAACAAGCTAATATAAGGTGACGAAGGCCAAACTATCTTGAGAATTGTTCAATAAAACCATACAAATATGGATATCAATAAAACCAGCTCGACGAGTCGGTTCTATTTGTATTACCCACAGTTGTATGGTTTTGTTGACAAAGAGTTGAAAACTATAATTTTTTTTAAATACAGCTGCGTTGGGTAAAGGGTTAAAATCCGACGATGAACACAGCGAACACGTTCGTATAAATGAGATGAATTGTACTCACAAAGTTGTTCCACAATTCGTTGTAGTTTTTCGATAAAGCATTTAGTTTATGGCGGATGGCAGGGATAGTTCCGTGTGGCAGCTGACCATCATCTTCTGTTTCATTCGAGTCATTTCCCTCTCCATAATCAAATACTGATGATCCTTGGCATGGGTTGCAGTAATTGTCCGTCACTCTTATTCTCCTCTTCCGACCATGTGTCCAAGCCGCATTAAATGCTATGAGCACTGTTACGTATTCTGTAGAAATGAAATTGATTTTGAAGTCGCGTACTCGTTTAACACACAGTAAGCTGTTTGACTGTGAGTTGCTTTGCGTCTCCAACAAGAAAACCATAGTCAGAAATGGTAACGCGCTCAAGAACATATATTATATATCCATGATTGTAATTATAGAATCTTTTTCATTTCTGTTATTTGTAATTGGCATACCTTATCACAAACCAAAAATCTACATTATTGACATAATGTATAAACGCCAATAAACGAAATTGAAATTCTCAACTACACATTTTACCGGGCTCGGCCTCGGGATCGCACTACAGCTCGGATCGATTAACATTCTATAAATAGAATCCCCAGCGCTATGGCAGCGCCCAGGCGAAACAAGAATTTGTACATTAGTATACACGCGGCGCGCGTAATAAAAACGCAAGTGTCTACTGTTTCTCAGAGGTCTTGTGGGATACATTTTGATTAACTGTGCTCCAATCTACATCATATAATTGTCACCACATTCAGGGGTTATAGGAAGACAGTGTCATGACTATATCACTACTAACAATATACATGTATAGTTTATTAATAGTATATTTATTGATAATATTACTTTCCATGTGTGTATATTGTAAATATAATTATCATATGCTATCCTATATCTATCGGACGCAATGCGTGATCATGTATACGGTGACCGTTATCCTCGTTTCAACTGAAGTCTTTCGAGAACTACCATAAGGGTGGATACACACATGCATGTAATGTATGTATGTAAAATACATGTATTTACATGGCCACACCAATAATTGACAACATTAATCATCTGCGCGCGAGCGGTTCATTGTTAACAGGCCAGACAAGTGAGTAGTGATAAGCAAAGTAAAACTGTCTGCTATCAGGACATTTAAGGCCAGTCCAAAACTTGTCTTCTCTCATGGATGCGGAAATTAGTCAACTCTGTGTGATATCTGGCATTTTATTAATGCACGAACACCAGAAGCGACACGTCTGGCATGTACAGGCTTGATATAGAACATGTTCGATCATGATGCTTGTTTGGCGTGGGGTCTTGAAAGCTTCAAATCGCCAAGGGACTTACTTGAATGTATCGGTCGGAATAATCTGGGCAAGAAGGTACAATATAATATGTTTTACTTAAATAGCTCAGAGTTAGCCACCGCCGCCTGGTAGCTTTCGAAATCATATATAGCCCCAAGTCGGGGATCATATATAGCCCCTGCGTCGGGGAAATCCTGATCCACCACTGCTATAAATATCAAGAGAGGACTGATAACTATTTAAATAGAACGTCCATTATATGGGTTATCCCACGAACACTTTTTAAGTGGCCTGGCGACTCGGTCCAAGATAACGGCTTCTCTACATTCCAACTTAATTGGAACTAGAACTCAGTGCGGTCAACACGTCGGCAATGATTGGGTTGTCATTGGACACATATTACATTGTCTTATGATCCATGTAAAACGCCAAATACACGATAATTACAGAGATTACATGCATGTGTGTATCCTATGATATTTATGTCGAAGCTGTCGTGCTGAGTATATATAATTATAGCACAGGGCGTGTCATGCTTACATACACGCATAGCTGCCAGTACGTTTCATTGTCTAATTAGGAGAAGATTCTATAACTCTAAAATCAAGTGGTTATTAGTGTTAATAGTAAGCACTTGATTTTAGAGTTATCCATCTTACACCCGCAATTTGTCCGTTTTGATCACGTGTTCTGCCAACTTGTGGGCTACATATCCGAAAATTAATATATTTCAAAAATCGATATCTAATCACTCTGAGCTTTGTTGTGTGGGTTCCTCGACTCGAATCAAATATTTTTTACCCCCAAAGCCAAAGAAATAGTAATATAGGACCCTCTGATCGGATTGAGTACCTTTAAATGCTTTACTCTAATATAATCTGTGGTTGGCAAGACTTTTTCAACCGGAGTTGTTTGAGTCTAGTAAGGGTGTCAACTGGTCAATTAATGATACAGACACTGTATCATTTACACTAAATATTAGTTGGAAAACTGTAAAATTTGAAATAGTATCAACCTATTATGAAAATTTGAAATTCAAAACTGTTACCCTTCCTTTGAGTTGAAGACTAACCCGTACTTACATGGATCTATAGCAGCCTCTATCGCTGGGTGGCATATGAAGGCGCTATGCATCTTACCAATTTATGCAACTGAGAGGTCTGTCATTTTGAATTTGTTGACACATTTGCCATGGATATAATTATAATAAAAATAACTATATATACACGGTTGAGCAAACTGTCAACTAAACAGACCCGCCCGTATACGATTCAGTTCATAGCGCCGTCATATTGCTCGACTTTCTATTGACAAGTTCGTCACATACCGATGATTATGTTGTATTTGAGTTCGCGAAGTTCCTGGTAAAAGCTATGTTATCAATTAAAACATTTTATGATGATACTTGAGTGCATCGGGTGTCTATCCGCTTCATCAGATTACTAGCTAATACATAGTTATATCCACAATAGGTGCCGAAAGGCATGCATGCTAGCCTTGTTCCCATGACGAGGCAATTCATTCGAAAATACCCATGCATGCATAGCATTTATACAACTTCCATAATCACAATCATCATACTCGCAATAGCAAAACTTGCACAAATTGTTAAATAATTGTAGAGGTGCAGCAAGACATTGCGTGTACACATTTTATGTGGTGTCGGGCGTTCGTATATGTAAAAATTATCGATGTATTTTGATAGCTACTCTCAATTTTAAACATTTATTTCTTAATTTAGGACGATATCGTTCTTATATAATAATGGCGTTGGGTGGCAGCAGACGGGACAAGTCTATGGGACCCTAAGTTTAAAGTTACTCAATCCGATCAGACGCACCTACATTACTATTTCTTTGGCTTCGGGGGTAAGCAATATTTTATTCGAGTCGATGAACCCACCCATCAAAGCCCAAAGTGATTAGATATCGATTTTTAAAGTTTGTTATTTCTCGAGATGTGTAATAATATGTGGCCCATAAACACGTGGTCAAACGGAGGGTCTCGGACAAAATTGCGGATGAAAATGGATAACTCTAAAATCAAGTGGTAATGAGGGCAAATTTCGTGATACTTAAGTGATAATACGGCCATACTTCTGCACTTGCATGATCTGTTCGTCGTTTTGTCGTATGCTCATTTTCCTGAACACCCCTTCAAATGAATAATATACCGTTCCAATGTATATATACTTTTAGAAGCGAATGGGAGAATCAATTCAGTGTAGAAACGGTTAATGCCTATACGCTACAGGTCACGGCATATGACGGACTCGACAGAAATACAGATGTTGTCGGTGTTTCTACATCTATGAAATATTCGCCGATTTTAATATAAATTTAGCCAGGGGAAACACATTTGCACACCAAACGCCAGTTTGGTGTACTCTTAAATAACAAAAATAAAGTTCGATTATTGTAGAAGGCTGTCGGTATTCAGATATCAATGAATTATTCGATGGTGATTATTGTAGAAGGATGTCGGTATTCAGATATCAATGAATTATTCGATGGTGATTATTGTAGAAGACTGTCGGTATTCAGATATCTATTAAGTATCTATGAATACGGTATACGTGTATAGAGGGTATCTATGAAGTATTCTATATCACGGTACATGTATAGAGGATATCTATGAAGTATCTATGAAATACGGTAAGTGTATAGAGGAGATAATGATTACCCTGTATCTTCATGCTGTATCAGGTTAGTTCTAATAAAAATATATTTGTGAACAAAATATGTTTCTCACCTTATCTTTATGTCGCTTCCGAATCAATTTATATCCTATCACGTTTCCTTGGAAATTATAAATTTCCTAGTGAAAACCCAAACTTAAAGGGAACGTCGTATGATATCATAGTAAGCTCATTGACGCACCATTCAACACGTCACGTGTGGTCACCGGAACTTCTCGAAACGAAACCAAAAAGTTGATTGGAGACAACTAGTCTCATGTATGCTATATACAACAACCTTAATGATTTGTTTTTCTTCTTAAATCCTCTTTACATGTATACAATTTCAATTTGTGGCAATCATAATTGATACCTACACATATGGGCTTGTGACATCGCGGATATGAAATCGAAAATTATGCACCTCAAATTAATTCCAAATAAGTTCAGAAAATGAACGGTAAAGACTAGGATTTCCTTGAACTATTATATAAGAAAGATGACTGTTGAGATAGCTAGGTGTCCAATTTAGTCAGACGTCGTCTTTATCAATGAATGAGCGCTGACGTGTGAAGATTCATCGCAATATTGAATGAAATTTTAACGGAGTATAACTTGACATTCAATACCTTAATTACTACACATAAACCGCATTTCGAAACCTATATCAGGATTAGCAAAACTTTCGAATAAAACATTAGTCACACGTTCATAACCCTAATAGCATGCGGTTTCGTATTCTGAACATGAATGGCAAGATTACAATTTTGTTTTCAATAGAACCCAGTTTAGCCCAGTTTTCGTAGTTATAGGTCAACATAAAGTAGATGCGTGTTTCTAGTATAACCCATGCACCCGATGCATTCCAGAAAGCTGTCCAAAAACTGTTTTCTCTTGCTTTTGACGGGGTTTTTTTTCACTAAACATTGTTTTGTTAATCATTGCCGATACGGTATCTACTATAGATATGACCGGTGGTCACAATAATATTACATTTTCATTGCACACTCATGTCATCTGTGACACCTGTTACCTGACAATTCAATTTTTATATTATACTTTCTTAAATGTTCACTATTTTTTATGTGTTATTTCACAAACTTTCATTATGCGTGCTAGTAAGTTATCTTGCAAAAATTAAATTAAAATCGACAGTCTATATATCCCAATTATTTTGAACTGTTACCAGAAACACATTCATTTTATAATGCGTTGGTAGAGTATAATTGAAGGTGTATATCAAGAAATCACACAACAAGGTCACTCGTCCTTGTGCCAAAGATCAAATTACAAGGGACACAATGGGGGCATCGGTGGCTCAATCGGTTAGGGGTACAACTCCAAGCCGTTTCGCCCTCCATCGCTGGCGATAAGGGTTCAAATCCTCATGTTTCCATCGTGGACTTTGTAACTCGAAATCGTTATCTGGTGGAGTTACCAGTTACTCGCCGATGGCCGGTGGTTTGCCGCACATGGTTGACGAGCCATTGAAATCACTGTTAGATTAGTCGCAAGTGTGCGGATTTCCTCCACCACTAAAACTGGCAATGTCGTGATATGGCCTTAGTTGCTAAAGCAACAATAAACCCCAATCAATTAACAAGGGACAAAATCAATTTAAGGGATCCTTGACGTAATACACCATGCACAGCCACATATGTTCATTCCTGCTGTTCAACTTATTATCTAACCATTTCCTAAGGGAACTATTCGTCAGTCAGTATTTAGTATAGAAATGATTAACCTGAGCGTATATTTCATTATAGTTCATTTTGTCAGTCTATTTCCATTATGTTAACTACTGATACAAGCACATATTTTAGTTTTACTGTCTGGCTGACCTCTACTTTATAAGTTGGGGCAGCGTTTACTCGCACAATAATGCAATGCACTCCACACCACTCCTGTTTCATCAAATCTGAAAATCAGAACCACAACCAATTGAAGGATGAACTATTCCGACATCAGTCACTGTCTAATGTGAATACAATTAGAATTAAACTCAGCTCTATGTCAGACAAGGTACTCCACATCCACAATCCAAAAATACGCTTTAATCCTTTCTATACGAACTATACTCATTGACGAGTAGTTCCATTATGAATGTTCTGTTAATAAAACTATGTCATTTGTTGAACATATTATCTTGAACATTTGCCTCCAAAGAATATGAATC
Source organism: Siphonodentalium dalli (assembly GCA_032622095.1). Taxonomy (NCBI): domain Eukaryota; kingdom Metazoa; phylum Mollusca; class Scaphopoda; order Gadilida; family Siphonodentaliidae; genus Siphonodentalium; species Siphonodentalium dalli. The sequence continues at coordinate 111,157,379 of CP136062.1, read as the reverse complement.
CTTCAGACGTGTACTATCTGTTCCTTATACCGTAGTCTACTATTAACTATTAACATAACATATTAACTATATTAACATGACATAATTTCAAGAACACAATAGATGCTGTCAACGACACTTCTTATTCCGAGGAAAAGACTTGATAAAAGCCTTTTAGGTTTGTTGTCTAATCCCCGTTTTTGAACATATGTTGTAAATTATGTCAATTTGTGTTAAATGTTCTGTTCGAAAATTAAACATTGTTTACACTAATGACACTTTTCCGGCCCCACGTATTTATAATATTTAGCGAACATCTAACCAGACACCTTAAAAGGTTCGCGCATTTTTTAAATAGATATATTTATTTATTATTATTTATTTATTTATTTATTATTAGCTTATCATTAATATTGTTTCTCGCCTTTTATTGCTCCAATGCGCACGTAGTGCTCTATTAATTTGACGCATAATTTAATCATCACATTTCATTCAGATTTCAAATTATCTCCATGACAGATACAATCATCACAAAATAGGAATTTTCTAAACTTATTTGTGTTGTTGTGTGACCTGTAACCTACCGTATATGTTCATTCCCGTAGCTTCAGATTCAATTAAAAATTACAATTTTCTCTTACCTTTATGAATTCAATTACTTGACGATTATTTATATACCAATCTCCAATTTCCGGAAAATCCTAGTGACATATTCCTGCTGACGAAACCCATTCGATGAATATTTCCGTCCGGATAATCATTTTATTCCTATTTCTTCCTGTGACATTACAGTATAGTTTCCTTTTCTTCCGAGTCATTTCCAAAAAGAATAGTGGCGTTCTGATTGGTCAAATCGTTGTTTATGCAGGCGACCTTTTGAATATTCAATGATATCATTCATAACTTAACTTTTTTGAATATGAATAAAGGATGTGTATTAAACCCATAATTATGTTTTGTATTGCGTGGATTCTAAAATTACTGTAATATCACCCATCGTTCGGTATGGTATTGTGTGTGGGAACGAGAGCAATGCTGCTTAACATGTGAAAGGAAATTTTGTTTTTATGTACGAAAGAATGCGACCGGTGTCACAATCCACTGGATATGGTTAAACTGGGGCACTGAGTTACTAGTAACTGAGTTAAGGGGGAGGTCAAGTGACCAATTTTGAATGGGGATTTCCATGCAAATCTCCGGAGCAAAAGTTATGTATGAAGCAGTTGTTCGGGAACCAAAGCAGGCATATCAATGAACAGTCATAACAATTAACTGGCAGGTGCGCTAGGTAAATTATAAAATTTGGCAATAAATAATGTTTTGAGAAATCTTTTCTGGAATCACATGACCTACATTTGAAAAATCAAAAATATAAAATTCTAAAATATATACACAAACATTATAATGGAACAAGTTCCAATCGGACCCGCCAGACAAGTACCTGTATGTGCAACTCTATAACTTTTGCTCCGCATATTTGCATGGAAATCCCCATTCAAAGTTGGTCACTTGAGCTCCCCATTAAATGACTCTCACCTTTTTTATGGACTAGATATGTGTATGTGTATACATGATTCTTTATTATTATATACAAATATGATAACTTGGACGATGATTGAATGGCCGCTATATGATGCGTTATATTAGAGGCTGATATGCGATTCCTTCCTCTGTTCCTTCTCTTTTAATTTGGAAGGAATGGGCCTGGGGGGTAAATCGCATACCTCCATGCACAGTGTGTATAAATGAAATCCTTTTCTATCTACTGTCTGACACAGCAGAACCCCAATGCTGGTCGGCACCCGACAATAAAATGGCCATATCGCTTTGAGCTCGTATATAGGGCAAATATTCAAACGAGCAGAACATGTATAACCATAAGTGTTATCATGGGTCCATTTATTGTTTCGACAGATATGTTTAATGACCTTCGTCTCATCAGGGATGCAGGTCAATCGGGTCTGTATACACTGTAGGGGAAGTGTTCCTGTGAGTGCGAGTGCATTCGAACATGCTGCCTCGTGTGTATAAATGAAATCCTTTTCTATCTATTGTGCCATCAAATGCGCATCAATCATAGGAATTTTCTTATGTCTGGCTGTTGGCATATTTTGAGATCCAGCACATTAATGCGGTATTAATTGGTTCTTTGATTCCCGTACATAATACCCTGGTGCCTATATCGCATATGTCTCCCCAGAATTAATTCTGGCTACCCGAGATTACGGTTTAACGCAGACTTATCCAACCGTGGTTTATTTACATGGGTATCAAACATGTACACCTGCACATCTATACCAAGCTGTCTGCCGCACAAGGTCAACAATTGAACCATATCCTTGTTACATATACAGGCACAATGTGCACCAAGGCTGCATGCACTATTCTTCCGTGACGTTAAAGTCGAGCTAGTGTTGAAGTATCGGGCCTTCCTCACCTGAATAGCACGAGGCAGCATGTTCGAATGCACTCGCACTCGCACTCACGCGTACACTTCCCCTACAGTGTATACAGACCCGATTGACCTGCATCCCTGATGAGACGAAGGTCATTAAACATATATGTCGAAACAATAAATGGACCCATGATAACACTTATGGTTATACATGTTCTGCTCGTTTGAATATTTGCCCTATATACGAGCTCAAAGCGATATGGCCATTTTATTGTCGGGTGCCGACCAGCATTGGGGTTCTGCTGTGTCAGACAGTAGATAGAAAAGGATTTCATTTATACACACTATTGATCTTCCTCCGAAGTCCCTTCTGTGTATCATATGGTTTACCATGTTGATCTCTATTCGTCTAAGCAGTGGAGCCCATGCTATTCGGCACTCGTCCCGTATATGAGCCATGTCGCTAGAGATTTTAGAAATAAGGGCGGAATCAACTATACTCTGATTCCACTAACTGAGCACGGAATCAACTATATACTGATTCCACTAACTGAGCACAGAGCATGCTTTGCATATCCATATGCACTATATATGTTTGTACATAACAGAGCAGAATCAACTATACACTGGTTCCACTAACTGAGCACATAATACGCTATGCATATCCAAATGCACTATATGATTGTACATATACGGAATTTGGTATCTAGTTACGGATTAGTTCCATACGTATCAGTATGTTATCCTTTGAAGAACCATACTGAGATACCCGCTGACACCACGGGTCACAAAACGGAAAATGGAGGAACCACAAAGGCAACACTGAGGCCTCAATGAACTCATGAAACTCATTGTTATTTGTCAGTTGTGACACGATAACTGCTATACATGTACACCACATTCATGGCTTGTTTCGGTTGACATTAAATGGATTTTAATGTATTTTCTTCTTATCACTGGTGACTTCGAACAACCGACTTTACCACCCTAGGTTGTAATTACCTACCCGGGTTACACACCGATTGATCAGATATATGTGGTCAAATCGACTACTGTGGGAGCTCATACGGCCAATAGTAATTATTATTTAATTAAATAATAACTGTTACTATCTAATATGCACCTAAAACTCGGTCTCTCTTGCATATAGAGATACATCACCGATAGGACCTCAGTGGTACAGCATTTGCATCGGCTCCACGCAACTGGTGTCAATTAAATTGATAGCCACTCCCACTACTAAGCACCCATCGCCCATTGGATCTGAATGTGTGTTGACTTATCCACATATGACACACGGCTCAACTGCAGACTGTCTTCAGTCTTGAGATAGACTCGGCTTTCGACAGACCCTATTCTAATCTTGCCAGCCAACTATGACATGTGGTTCATTTCGGCCAATTTGGCCGGTTACTTCATGGCTGCTTTTCATCTGACGTGTGTGTCGGGATAATTGATGTGGAGGATTTATGTAAATGTTAGCCCAAACTACATTTCCAAGTAACGATGGTTTTGTTGTTTATTTTGAGGAATAATACCGCGTCAGATGAATTCAGCCCAAATATGTTAACAGTTGTCGTGTCAAACATTCGTAGGTTAGCGTTATTTAGTATTTGTGGATGTCCTTTAACATGGGGAAAATAGACTACTGCGCTTGAACGAGCATGTGAATTTGTCGTTTTTAATGTATAGCAACTTGATAATCAATAACAGAGGCATTCTCTGTCAAATAAGGTCGCTCTATTTACGATACCAATTGGGGAACTTTGTAAATTAAATTACGCGTAAACCAGCGTAAACGTATACCTGCTGCAAATAGAGAAGGTGTCGGAATCGGCGTACTCGCCCCTGGGCTAACTCGTTCCACATTGTTCTCTCGCTACGGCGATCGAGGTTTGAGCTGAGCTAATACCCACGACAGGGGCGTTTGTCTGTCTGAGTGGTGTACCCACTCCTCGCATTACATCGACTGAGGGGCATAAACAAAGAACACTGAGTAGCTCGAGCGTTACATCAGAAACAAAAAGAATCGTAGAGCCAAGCAACAACACGAGAAAGTAATATCTCGCTCCAGTTTGTACAACTCGCCTGAACACAAATTAGATCAGGCTATGGAGTTGATACGGAATTTCTCCTACCACCCTCTATCTAATGATGAGATTATGGTTCTGGGCTTGGGCCTCACCTCACACCAACGTCTAAGATAAACAGAATTGGTATATTGCAAGACTGTACGTTTTTTGAGCGCAGTTTCCTTGCACAATAATCATGGATATTGACACAGCCGATAATCCACTTTATGGGTGTCCAGACACTTATCAAACAGATTCGGGCGTACTCCTTTGTCACAGCAGGGCACGGTCCGATGCCGAGCGCTATGCGATTAGATTGCGCCTACACATATGGCGTCGATCGAGGGTGACCTAACACGGTAATTGATACCAATGTCGCGGCTACGATCAAACAAGCTTGATCATGGGACATCTTGACTACCATGACACATCTATGCCGATATCACAGCCGTGCCATCAAATGCGCATCAATCATAGGAATTTTCCTATGTCTGGGTGTTGGCATATTTTGAGATCCAGCACATCAATGCGGTATTAATTGGTTCTTTGATTCCCTTACATAATACCCTGGTGTCTATATCGCATATGTCTCCCCAGAATTAATTCTGGCTACCCGAGATTACGGTTTAACGCAGACTTAGCCAACCGTGGTTTATTTACATGGGTATCAAACATGTACACCTGCACATCTAAACCAAGCTGTCTGCCGCACAAGGTCAACAATTGAACCATATCATTGTTACATATACAGGCACAATGTGCACCAAGGCTGCATGCACTATTATTCTGTGACGTTAAAGTCGAGCTAGTGTTGAAGTATCGGGCCTTCCTCACCTGAATAGCACGAGGCAGCATGTTCGAATGCACTCGCACTCACGCGTACACTTCCCCTACAGACCCGATTGACCTGCATCCCTGATGAGACGAAGGTCATTAAACATATCTGTCGAAACAATAAATGGACCCATGATAACACTTATGGTTATACATGTTCTGCTCGTTTGAATATTTGCCCTATATACGAGCTCAAAGCGATATGGCCATTTTATTGTCGGGTGCCGACCAGCATTGGGGTTCTGCTGTGTCAGACAGTAGATAGAAAAGGATTTCATTTATACACACTATAGCCTTCGACAATAAAATGGCAACACCGCCATTAAATGTGACAGCCAATAAGCGAGCATCATTCCATTCCTTCCCTTCGGAAGGAATGGTCATTCCTTCCCTTCGGAAGGAATGGTCTGACGTTTGCTGTGGTAAGTCCAATCGCTTCGAATAGCGGACATTCAATCCACGACCAATATTATGTATACGTTAATCATTTCGGCCAATTTGGCCGGTTACTTCATGTGAGTTTTTCATCTGACGTGTGTGTCGGAATAATGATATGGAGGATTTATGTAAATGTTAGCCCAAACTACATTTCCAAGTAACGATGGTTTTGTTGTTTATTTTGAGGAATAATACCGCGTCAGATGAATTCAGCCCAAATATGTTAACAGTTGACGGGTAAAACATTCGGCAGTAAGTTAGCGTTATTTAGTATTTGTGGATGTCCTTTAACATGGGGAAAATAGACTACTGCGCTTGAACGAGCATGTGAATTGTCGTTTTTAATGTATAGCAACTTTATAATCAATAACAGAGGCATTCTCTGTCAAATAAGGTCGCTCTATTTACGATACCAATTGGGGAACTTTGTAAATTAAATTACGCGTAAACTTAACCTGCTGCAAATAGAAAAGGTGTCGGAATCGGCGTACTCGCCCCATGGGCTAACTCGCCCAATCGGCGCGTGCCAACTCGGAATAAAAGGCCAACTCGGAATAAAAGATGCATACGGGGTGTTATATGGCGTTTGGTCCGTTGTTTCTCAATGAATATTATTGAAATTTGGTGTATATGTCCGGGCTGGGACATGGAATACAACAACGTTTGAATTGTTTTTAAATTTACAAATTTGTTGATTTTATTCATTTTGTTTTCGTTCTGAAACACACTATAAAGTGTATATAATATAATAACGAACACGAGACAAACATAATTTATGAACTGTTAACAAAAGATATCAAATTCAATACATGACAAAGATGACTCAGTGGAGTTTATAAAGTGAACATAAAAACATTGAGGTAAGAATCTTTTTAAGGAATTCAACTTTATTTAATGATAATAAACACATAAATTAAAATAACAAACATGAGACATACATGATTTATAAACTGTTAACAACAGATATCAAACTCAATACATGACAAAGATGACTCAGTGAAGTTTATAAAGTGAAGATAAAAATATTAAGGTAAAAATCTTTTTAAGCATTACTAAACCGTTTAGCACAGTCCACTTCACTCATCCAATCATCACTAAACTTAATATTTATCTTGATATTGATCTATCAGATGAGAGCTATCAAATATTTTTTTAATTTTATAGGAAAAAATGGTCGCCAGCGGCCATATTGCATTTACGTTATATGTTATCGCGTCATGTCGATATCTAGTATTACTTAGAAATTTCACCTTTCCAGATTCATAATTGCTCCATTGACTGTAACAGATGGAATTATTCCCCTCTTCGGATAGAGTGTCACTGAAACTTTATTTTGTCAGACTGTCTGTATAGTCACTGATTATATATGGCAATAATCTGTAATAAGATGAAGCACTATTTTATTTTATATTTACATGCAGTGCTGTTTTTATACAACAATACTAATCCCCCCTAGATCATCATGTGATCGACCATACATCGCGCGAGGACCTGGTTAAATTAAGGGGGGTTTTTATGGATAACTTCTGTCCTCAAGCTAGATTATACTTATGACATTTAATGGCATGTTTCTGACATGGAGGGTTAGATATGCGTGAGACACCACCACTCTTCAATTCACACCAAGTTATCAGCTGTCATATTCGGATATTAGAACCCATAGCCATGATATATGGTTTATTTTGTGTATACTAGTAATATTGTTATTTTCAGTACCTTTATATACCAGTACTGTGTATAACAATGCATATACATTAATCCATGTATACATGTATATTGATTCAACGGATTCAGTGGTTTTGTCCATCAGTCTATCAAATTTGCGGGGAAAACATGGCCACAAGCAGTACACCCTGTTAAATTTCGAATTTGAATCAATTGGCGCACCCTGCAGCCAGCTTTTATTGGAGAACTTTTTCTCATGTGGATAGTTTGGGTCACCGCTAGATGTGAGCCATGTTTTGTTCTCAAGCTGTCCTTGTGAAGACATCACTGCCAGCGGTGATCTTGAATTTTACTATTTGTATGGCTAAATAATTTGGTTGATCCTACAGACGACACCCCTTGTCCGATCGTCACCAGATTCCACAATGATCTTCTGGATAACCAGGGGGAGAGTAATCTAATTTTCCCGAATTTCGTTAAAAAACATTACCACAGGCAGCAATTTGGTATCTTACTGTTTGATCCTCTTTTGCGTGACTGAATTGTTTAGCAACTGTACAGTCATATCCCTCATCTGATAGTCACCACACTTTATATTGATCTTCGGGCTGACAACTAGATGGGAGCTATCGAATGCTTTGAATTTTTTTGGAAAACATTGTCGCCAGCAGTCATCTTCTATTTTGGTTTTTATATACATGTATATCTCTTCATTCGGATAGCCAGTATTACGTAGGTACTTCAACTTTCCGCATTCCTGTCATCATTTGAAATATAAAAATTTACCTGATACCATGCACCCTTCAAAATTTGTTTCGTCGTATCTATTTTAATGACCCGTATGGTAATATTGATACAGATATATTTGTCAAACATTTCTTTGTACAATATACAGGTATTTAGTTTGTAACTAAATCTAGAAATATATAATAGTAGCTGGTGGACCCTACTTCGTCCGGGATGTTCCCCTCTGATTTTCGGAGAATTGCGCGATTTAACCTTGAATTGACCATTTTAAAGGTGAACGTCATGTCGGGTCACGATTTTACCCGCCCAAAACACTCCCCGGACAAAAGTCACGACAAAAGTACCCGTCGAAATCCGCCCGGCTTTACCCGATTTGACCTTGAATTGACAATTTTGAATGTCAAGATCAGGTCAGGGTCATAATTTGACCCACCCGAAACACTCCTGGGACAAAAGTAACAGTAGGTATTATATTTCGTTGAAATACTTCGTTTTACCAGATTTGACCTTGAATTGATCTTTTTGAATGTCAAAGTCAGGTCGGGATCAAGATTTGACCCGTCCAAATAGTCCAGAAACATGCCTACATCAGCACGTTCGAGAACATGGTCCCACGTGAAATTGGACCCGTCAATATTGCTCCCGGGATCGAAGTAGTCCTACACACAAATTTTTAGTCGGATCGGTCAAGGTCCAGAAAGTTGGCAGAAACATGCCTATGAGCGAGGTCAAGTTGACACGTTAAATACCAAATCCGAGTCGGATCAGTCGAGCAGTGTTAGAGTCTATAACACATACACACATGCATTCATGCACACACACATACATACAGACAGGTGTTCCAAAATGTATAATCGATAGCTACAACAATTCTATGGTAGATAGTTCACGGCCGACCTGATGCATGCATCTTAGTTTTCTTGTAACAATTGTTGTTGTGTTATTACGCCACCTGTGGTGTTTCTAGCTTCTGTGAGTTTGATATTGTGTGGTGTACAGGGCGAATGTATTCTTGGAGATTTTGTGTACCTTACTCAATCGTACCGATAGAATCACGTAGATGCCGAAATTGTAACGTTAACGCCACCGGTGTATAATATGTTTATGAAAATATGATAAATCGTATCGATAGAGTCAGGACAGGCTGAAATTGTAAACTTAAAGTCACCGGTGTAATAATATGTTGTTGAAAATATAAATAATTTGATAGACTGAAAATAATATATAACCCATTGGGAGCCCCTGATGTATTCTTGTTTGTACCTTACTCAATCGTACCGATATAATCACGTAGATGCTTAAATTGTAAAGTTAACGCCACCGGTGTATAATACGTTTTTGAAAATGTGTTAAATCGTATCGATAGAGTCAGGACAGGCTGAAATTGTAAACTTAAAGTCACTTGTTGTTGAAAATATAAATAATCTGATAGACTGAAAATAATGTGTAACCCATTGCGAACCCCTGGTTTAGTGAAGTGCATTGTGGGAAGTTTAATTGTGATTCTCCTACATCTTTATTTTCTGGAATTATCACCAAGATTTCTCCACTCTATTCTGTTAAAATGTACCCCGATCGGTCATATTCTTTTGATAATTCTATCTAAATACATCTTAGCTACTATTCGGATCTGCTGTCCCGGTCGAAGAAGGTTTAGTTTGACCAAAACGGCTATTGACAAAAGTTTGTTTACAAAAATTGAGCATACTCAATGACCCGTATGCCGTACACGCTGTAAATTTGTTATCGAAAACAAATTCAATTTCTTCCATCTAAAACATAATTACGCGCTGAACTCTATCATTTTAAGAATATAGTAGTATTATACACATACACACCAAGTTTCAGCTCAAAATTTTGAAAAATGACAGTTTTATAGACATAAATCGATTTTAATGGCAAATCCGATGTTAAATTTTATCATCGAAAAAAAAAAATCATTTCTTCGATCTAGGAAATAATTACGTGCTGTACCCTGTCATATTTGACCGGTTCTACCTGATAATTGTGTGACAGTACAGTCGCGTTACTTTATACGTCAACATTGGTCATTATCACTCAACAAATTTATTTTGGTCTATCGTATCAACCCCTATTTCCCCCGCGTAGCCTGACTAAGTGTCTTTATCGCTCCACTAATTTGTATCGTTTCATCGGTATGAATTCCATATCCAATTATCCACATATAACCAACCCAACCTCTAATCCCGGTCCAATTTATTTATTTCTTTCATCGGTATATACCGGTAGTCATATTTTATCTCGTGATACTTGTACTTATATGTCTATGGTATTACTATAGTATGCCGTATATGTATATCAATTGCTATTCCTTTCTATATAATCCTGGTGCCAACTATAGAGATAATTTCAGACCCCCCCCCCCCCCAATTTTATATAATTGCTGCTTTAGTACAGTCGATCACGATGCATTACATGGCAACATCGATCCACTAATTTATGTCAGTTTATCAACTTCATCGGTACAAACCCCTTTTTTCTCCGAGTCCATATAACCAACCCAACATCTTATAGAACTCCATAAATTACTATTCTGGCACTATATAGAGATGACTAAGATTCTGACACCCCCTATTTTATAGCCTTGTTGCAACAGTAGAGTTGATATGCATAATATGGTCGTTATAATATGGTCGTTATTGCTCTACAAATTTATATCGGTTCAACCCTTAGTTCCCTGTATCGCCCACCCCTCCCTCAATTTATTTTTTTCATTTGTATTATAGTCTCGTCACATACACATTTGATCTTTTGTAACTTTTGCTTCAACGCGTCGAGATCCGCTGCAGACAATACAAAACTGACAACATTTTGAAATGTAAGCAGGCTTCAAACTCATCTTATCCAAGAAAAACTCTGGTTACATAAAAAATTTGTGTATAAGGTGTACGCGCATTTGTTGCGTTAAAAACCAAAGGTCCCAAGTCAAGGTCCAAATCCCCAACACACTGATGTGAGGTTTAACTCCATCTATATACAGTAATGTCCAAAGTAATTCATCACTTAACCACAGCAAAATTGTGTGTATTTTTTCACGATTCTAAATCCTGAAAAATTACCCATAATTATGCTGTGGTTAAAGGGTCAATTACTTTGGGCATTACTGTAACCAATATAAGAATTTGAGGTTTAATGATAACTCAATCATCATACAGTAATGTTCAAAGCAATTGACCACTTAACCACAGCAGAATAATGGGTAATTTGAGGATTGTAAATGCTGAAAAAATACATAATTCTGCTGTGGTTAAGTGGTCAATTACTTTGGGCATTACTGTAACCAATATAAGGATTTGAGGTTTAATGATAACTCAATCCTCATACAGTAATGTCCAAAGTAATTGACCACTTGACCACAGCAAAATTATTGGTAAATTTTCAGGATTTCAAATCCTGAAAAATTACCAATAATTCTGATGTGGTTAAGTGGTCAATTAATTTGGGTATTACTGTAACCAATACAAGGATGTGAGGTTTAATGAGAACTCCATCCATATAACTAATAATTATGTGTGAAAATTAAAACAAAACAAAATAAATTCCATGATGGCGTCCAATATGGACTGCCTAATTCTGCTCCAAAACATGTATATTCAATATATGGATGTTTATTGGGGGAAACCGATTATTTCAATGATATTTTCATTAACTGGAATCAAACCCCGACTTACGGGAGCGTGCGACTGTATCTTAAGCATATGTGCCTATTTAATGAGCCAACAATTGGAATCCCAACAGAGAAGATTGGCGTGGGTCCCTTGCGCGATCTGTCCATCGAAAACTATTTAGACATCTCAAGACACGTAAGACCCAATAAGTTAATATACAGAATAGATACATCTATTGCCTGAGTGACTAATATTTATATTTGTTACAATGAGGTCAAATAGTTGCGAAGCCAGCACCACAATTCTTTCCCTCCATAGTAAATCTTAAAAAAACTTCTAAAGAATTAATAATTCACCTTATATTTGGTATGAAGCGTCCTTGGTTAACTGGAGTTCAGATTTGTTAACATCACGTCACCAAGGTAATTACTTGCGAAGCCACAGCCACAACTATTTCCCTCCATAGTAATTCTCAAAACAACTTCTTAAGAACAATTGACCAGGTCAGTCGCGCAATTATTGGAAGAGCCACGGTCAATCATTTTTTTTTAAACCAAATGTTACATTTAAATTATTGCTTTATTTAACCAAAACAAAAATGAGAAAATTAACTTTTACTACTTGCTAAATTTTATCTTTTAATTATTTCATTTAAATTTTAGTATTTACAGTATACTATGTCCAAGTCTTTATAATCTGTTGAGTGACCCCACAGTCGTTTACTTTGTTAGTAATAATTTGAAGGATTACTTGTTTAAACGCAATTGTTATCAAAATATTTTATGTATTTTTTATAATTTCTATTTATATGTAATACCATAATCTTGGTGGCGTTACCATTTCTGACTATGGTTTTCTTGTATTATATATGATGGATGGAATAATTAATCTACTACACTTAAAGGGGTACTGTACGCCATTTTCAATAAATTCCCGGTGATAACAACGATCTAGTATCGATACTATATAGAAATATAAGTAATTTGAGTCGAAGATGTATTCTGTAAACGCTCAGGTTAATAGGCTATCTTAAAATTTAATAATTTAAAAGTTAATAATTTAATATAAATTGATTTTATGGCTCCAGCCATAAAATGGCGTCTCTTAAAATTGGAATTTCCGTGTACATAACGTAATCAAATTATAATTGAGGGATACTGGATTAATAAAACAATTGCACACACGATCGTTTGAAACATTATGCTTATACGGGGAGAAAACCCAAGCCACTCATTGACTAGTGACCATACACTAACTTAAATGAGTATATGGGACTACTAAGCATATAATATAATGTTTATTTGATTCATTTGGTTGAAAACTGTACAAAAATTACTCGACAACGACAATTTGTATTTTTGCATTCCGGTAAATTTGCCATCCATAACAATACTTCGTACTCAACAGACTTTCAAAAAATGGAAAAGTTGTTACCTTATTCTCCGACTCGGGGATTATAGAAACCAACAACAACATCTTGGGTACAGTACCCCTTTAATTGTGTCGATGACAGCGGGATTTAAAGCCACAAGCACAACGTCCACTTATGAATAGATCACACTATTTAAAGTTATCGCTCCTGCATCGCGGTTTGCAGTTTTACATCTAATGATGGAGTTACTGCTCTTTCATAACGAAAATTTGCAACTTTATTGAAATGATTTTGTATAGATTACACAATCAAGAGTTATGGCTCGTCCATTATACTGTTTTCGTTGTGTGACATCATTCTGAATAGCTCATACAATCTAGAGTTATATCGCTGTCTCTCTCATGTCAACTGAACCTATAAGATGGGGCCAGCCAAATCATCAAACGGCTTTCCGCATGTGAAATTAAATAAAAATAAAAATTCCAATTAAAGAATAACGCACGACTCTTTGATCCCGATATCGAATATTACCTCGCAAATAAATAATAACCCATTTACTGAAAATTCGCCCCATAACTCAGTCACGACAACCATCTTGCCATTACTGATGTATACATGCATATACTTTATTGTTGTTTATGTTTCATTTCATTTTCTTTATTATGTTCCTTGTGAGAGTAAAACTTTACCAACGTACGAGCAATACAACACTGCATTTACGTGTCACATGTCGAGTCAGATATATGTAGCTTCAAAATTGTGTAGAGTCTACAAAATGTATTCAGACCTATTCATTTCCACCCATTCTTGCTTTCATTGCGTGTATTTATATTATGCATACACATATGATAATGGTTGATTTAATGACATACAGGGTGCGGATAGGTCTCAATCATTCTAGATCGATGAAATTACCAAATAGGAAAATATTAAGTGTTATCTCCTCATATGCAGCTTTGGCAATAGTGCAATCAAGACTAAACGGAGTGCCGATTTACACACCATTCTTGGTGGCCCTGACAATTCATTTTATGTTATTTTCATTGGTAGAAAAAGTATTAGACAACATGGAAACACTTAGAACGAGGGTCCGAAACATTAAAACGATCTTTGACCAAACATACACTGCCATTAAGGGCATATGCACCACAGAATTAGCAATTACATTTTCTCTCGCGGGAATAATATTTATTTTGTTACTAATTGCGTCAGATGTACACCCTCATCCAGGACCTGAGAACAACACTTCCACAACATCAGATGACTCAACAATTAAAATTATGCATATGAATATTCAAAGTTTAAGACACAAAATGGACTTGGTTCGAGCCGAATCGTTTGCATATCATGTGATGACTTTCACTGAAACCTGGCTGTCAAGTAACATTGATGATGAAACACTAAATATCCCCGGCTTTCACTGCCCCGAAAGATGTGACCGAGTAACAGAAACCACTGGAGGTGGAGTAGTAACTTATATTAAAAACAACCTACCATATAGGAGATGATTTGACCTAGAAATACCCAATCTAGAAAGTGTTTGGATTGAAGTTAAAGGGGTACTGTACCCAAATTTCAATAAATTCCCTGTGACAATAGCGATCTAATATCAATATTATATTTTTAAATAACTAAATTGAGTCGACGATGTCTACTGAAAACGTTCCGGTTAAAGGTACTCAACCCGATAAAACTCCTCTCAATTACTATTTCAATGGCTTCGGGGGTCAAAAATAATTGATTCGAGTCGAGGAAGTCACCCATCAAAGCTCAGATTTGTTAGATATCGATTTTAGAAATCTATTATTTTTCATTATCGGGAATACTATCTGGCCAAGAACTCAATCAAAATTGCGTTAAAATTACCACTTGATTTTAGAGTTATTCATCCTTGTCTGTTTGAATAGATTTGGAGTACACATCCAGAGCAGATTACGGCAGTTATTAGTACTGATCTCGAGAACATAACAAATTTGAAAAATCAATATCTAATAACTCTGAGCTTTGTTTGATGGGTTCCTCGACTCGAATCAAATATTTTTTACCCCCAAAGCCAAAGAAATAGTAATATTGGACCCTCTGATCGGATTGTTGTTGTTGGAATCTGTTGAGATGGGGACCCTCTTTACGGGTTGAGTACCTTTAACAGGCTATCATAAAAGTAAAATTGAATTATTTAATATAAATTCATTTATGGCTGGAGTCATAAAATGGAGAATTATGCCATTACGAGTTACCGTTCTTGAAATCTCATCTGTTGAGTGTCTTTTATCGACGACCGTTCGCGAACATTATTGAGTTGCAAACAAAACATGTTACCTGCAAAAGAAAGGCCCGCTATAACCGATTCGGAAAAAAAGGAGAAAGAAACAAGTGAAAGCGTCCAGTATTTGTTATAGGGAGTGAGATTGTTCGATGGAAGAGATTGAAGGCATCAATTGAAGCTGTGGACAATGAACTTCCGGTTCTTCCTGCGATCTGCGTCTTCTCTGGTGAAGGTCAAAAACATGGCGCGTAGTTTGAAATTGTAATTGTAATTGTTTCCAAGATCAATATTTTCTTCGCTAAATTAGGTTTATACGAAACTCATATAACAACGAACACAATCTAACTTGAAAGTTATTTCAATGGGAGTAAATAAAAAAAATCATCTATCTCTGTGTACAGTACCCCTTTAACTTCGAAAGACATAAAACATTAATTGGTACATTTTATAGGCCCCCCAATGCCCCCAATAATGTATGGGACAACATAGAAACATCCATCGAGTGTGCAACCTCTCTCAATTTTCATGTAATCATAACAGGTGATCTGAACTGTAACCAGCTACCTCCAGGCCCAAATAAAATTAAAGACATATGTGCATTTAAAGGGTTATCACAATTGGTTGAAGAACCAACCCATTTCACGGAATCTTCTTCAACGTTGATTGATATCTTCATGACAAACAAAAAGGAATTTATTCATAGCACGGAGGTTCAAGATACATTCGTTCCTAATCTGGTAATATACCACTGCCCAGTTGTACTGAGCTTAGATTTAAATCCTCAGAAATACGAGAGAACTTTCAGGAGGACAATTTGGAACTACGATAATGCAAATTTTACTTCTATGAATGAAGAATTGTCCTCCTGGAATTACCTCTCAGATATGGAAAACGCAACCACAGTGGACCTGACATCAATATTCACAACGAAACTAAAAAATATAATGGAAAAACATATTCCCCACAAGGAAATTACAATTCGAACTAATGAACCCGATTGGATGAATGCGTCAATTCGCAAATTAATAAGACAAAGAAAGCGAACATATAGAATAGCAAAACGCAAAAATACAGAGAATTCGTGGACTAATTACCGATCGAAAAGAAATGAAACAGTACACGCCATTAGAGTAGCTAAACATTCGCATATTGATAAAATACAAACCATTCTTGGTAGCAAAAATACAGAGACATCGGTATGGTGGAAGACATTAAATAAATTTCTAAAAACCACGATCTAAACCGATACCACCCCTCAATGATGGTACAGAATTTACTTCCAATCCCTACCAAAAAGCTGAAATACTTAACGATTTCTTTTGTAAAATCTCATCCTTGCCAGATTCGTCAAATGCAGAGTTACCAAATATGACATACAGAACGGAATCCAGATTTGAAAATATGATAATCACGAGCGAACAAGTATACTCCGCACTAAAAGAACTAAAGATAGCAAAAGCCAGTGGCCCCGATGATATCAGTCCAAGGATCTTAAAAGAATGTGATAGCTCCATCGCAAATCCCTTGGAATATTTATTAAATAAATATATTGAAGAATCACATTTCCCAGTTGAATGGAAACGCGCGAATATAACGCCCATTTTCAAAAAAGGTGATCCCTCTGAACCCAGTAACTATCGTCCAGTCGCACTTCTCAGTTGTATTTCTAAAGTCTTTGAGAAATGTATCTATAAAAGTCTCTCCACATACCTAAGGGATAATAATCTCCTCACTAATTTGCAATCCGGATTCACTCCAAAAGATTCCACCGTATACCAATTAACTGAGATATACCAGTATATAATTTCAAATCTAGAAGAAGGAAAGGAAATCAGATGCCTATTTTGTGATATTAGCAAAGCTTTCGACAAGGTTCGGCATAAAGGACTAATTTTCAAATTACAAAAATGTGGTGTAGAGGGGAATATTTTGACATTATTCTCTAGCTATTTGAGTGAGAGGAGGCAAAGTGTATGCATTGAAGGTGTGCAATCATCATGGAAACCCGTCCTGGCAGGTGTCCCTCAAGGGTCAATACTAAGCCCTCTTTTATTCCTAGTTTACATAAATGATATTGTGAATGACCTCACATGTAATATAAAGCTCTTCGCCGACGACACATCAATTTATCTATCAATAGAAGATCCAGATTTAGCGGCTGATGTCATGAATTCTGACTTAGAAAAAATTATGAGGTGGTCCAAACAGTGGAATGTCAAATTTAGTGCCCCTAAGACAAAATCAATGATAATATCGCGAAAAGATAACAAACCTATACACAAACCTTTAATAATGGGCGACGAAGTAATAGAAACTGTGTCTAATTATAAACATCTAGGACTGACATTCAACAACAATGGTAACTGGAGCCATCATGTAACTGAAATTCAAAAGAGAGCAGCCAAAAAAGTCGCTTTGCTTGCAAAGAACAAATTTGTCCTAGACAGGAGAACCCTTGAAAGAATTTATTTTGTTTATATACGTCCTATTTTAGAATATGCTTCTCCTGTTTGGGACAATTGTACTAATGGCGAAAGCGACTTGCTCGAAAAAGTGCAATATGAGGCAGCGAGAATAGTAACTGGAGCAACAAAAAGCTGCAGTAATGAAAACCTCATAAAGGAAACTGGATGGGAAAAATTATCAGAACGTCGGAAAATCTCCAAATTATGCCAATTCTACAAAATGTTCTATAAAATGACACCCTCATATCTATATACCTTAGTTCCGAGATCAACAGAGAATATGCACCGATATCCACTGAGAAAGCATCACCTAACTAACCCTTCTTGTGATACTGCGTCATAAGAAAAGTCCTTTCTTCCCACAGCCGTTGAGATGTGGAACACACTCCCAGACAATGTGCGGAAGTGTGAAACATTATGTGACTTTAAGTCGGCAATAGGAAGCACGGATAATAACCGTAGAGAACCTTATATTTACCACTATTATTATTACTCACGCCCAGCGCAAATACATCACTGCAGGTTGCGACTTGGTTGTAGTTTTCTTAATAAAGACCTGTGTGAAAATTTTCTCAGATCAAGTCCTCATTGTGTGTGTGGAAGTGATGAAACGGCGAATCATTTCTTATTCCACTGCCCATTATACAGTAGACAAAGAAACGAATGTATTTCTGGTAGTTTGGAAAGAACAACCATTGAGAGCGCACTGAACGGCACGATTTCAAATAGTCTGAGCGAAAATATTTTTACATTTAAAACAGTCCAGAAATTCATAATCATGACAGAACGCTTTTCGAGCTAACATATAAACAGATTATATGACACTGCCCAATAATAATTACATTAAGTAAATATCTAATATATGGAAATATTGAAATAGCTGATGACCGATACGACATGTGACACACAAATGTTGTATATATGCTTGTGTCTGTATTGCTCTTACGAACCCATTCTATGAAACCCATACTATAATATATTAGACATGGTGTAAACATTTAGTACATGAATATACCAATTCATTATATACCTGTCTCCGACAACTCCACGACGGGACGCGACTCGAGTAATGCAAGCATAATATTGCTTGCTTTGTCGCACCATTTTATATTATGTCCACCGATGATAAGGTCACTTGTGGAGACGGCATATATAAGCCATATAGGCTTACAGCCGAATCCACTCCCATACACAAGGAACATGGTAACATGAATTACCAATATATTATATTGTATCAAATTATTAATGGGAATAAATATTATTAAACCAAATATTCACCTCCGTCAAAAACCGCCATAAACAGAAAGAATAGTAAAATATAGACAGACTTTGTTCTGGCACCAATCAGAAATATGACATAGACAGTATGTTATTGTCATTTTTGTTTGCTTTGTTATGTAAACAAAGGCAAAATCGTTACGTTTCCTAGCTTTTGTTTAGATCCGGATATGGTAAATATAAAGAGCGTTTTTGTTACTGCTTTCTTGATATGGAAATAATAAAGAGCGTTTATATAATTTGTGTGTGATTAACCAATAGAATTGCGCTGTGTTATGTAAACAGAAGCACAACTTCTGTAGCACGAGCAGGCTCATGTTTACGTACACATCGTACGTCTTGATGATAATATACTGTTTATGCGCTGATTATGTTTGGCATATGAACAAAAATATACATATTTTAATATTCCCTCTGTTGATGGCGATTTGAACAAATATGAATATTTCTGCAACGAACGCCGCCCGTGCCTTTAAAGGCAACATTGGTTGTAGGTTATAATTTAGAAATGAAACCAAATTCCCAAATTGGGTACGTGAAGTTAGCACAACATTCAACATTCAACATTCGTTCAACATTCGCGTGAAGTTGGCACAACATTCAACATTCAACATTCGTTCAACATTCGAATTTTCTTGTACATTTGTTTTTGAACGTGAATGGATTGAGTGGGTCTTATATATAGCACCCTTGTCAAAATTAGAGTATTCGATACGTCGATGCTCATTTTTGAGCAATTTTAACGTTCGATTTTTCTTGTACATAAATTGTTTTAATGTGAATGGATTTAGTGGGTCGTATACATAGCACTCCTATATATCAAAATGAGTATTGGATACATCGACGCTCATTTTTGAGCAATTTCAAATCACGCTCATTTTTGAGCAATTTCAATTCCGGGAGAAAGAGGGGGCACATCATATACGCATGATCGGATCGGGCCCATATATGCAGGCATTATACCCTGATGGTACTTTAATTCTCCATAGGGCTCACGCCTAGCATGTGTGGTTTTCGCTGGCGAATGTTGAACAGAAAGAACATGCAACATTCGTTCAACATTCGCGTGAAGTTGGCACAACATTCAACATTCAACATTCGTTCAACATTCGAATTTTCTTGTACATTTGTTTTTGAACGTGAATGGATTGAGTGGGTCGTATATATAGCACCCTTGTCAAAATTAGAGTATTCGATACTTCGATGCTCATTTTTGAGCAATTTTAACATTCGATTTTTCTTGTACATAAATTGTTTTAATGTGAATGGATTTAGTGGGTCGTATACATAGCACGCCTATCAAAATGAGTATTGGATACCTCGACGCTCATTTTTGAGCAATTTCAAATCACGCTCATTTTGGAGCAATTTCAATTCCGGGGAAAAGAGGAGGCACATCATATACGCATGATCGGATCGGGCCCATATATGCAGGCATTATACCCTGATGGTACTTTAATTCTCCATAGGGCCCACGCCTAGCATGTCTGGTTTTCGCTGACGAATGTTGAACAGAAAGAACATGCAACATTCGTTCAGCATTCGCGTGAAGTTGGCACAACATTCAACATTCGTTCAACATTCGAATTTTCTTGTACATTTGTTTTTGAACGTGAATGGATTGAGTGGGTCGTATATATAGCACCCCTATCAAAATTAGAGTATTCGATACTTCGATGCTCATTTTTGAGCAATTTTAACATTCGATTTTTCTTGTGCATAAATTGTTTTAACGTGAATGGATTTAGTGGGTCGTATATATAGCACTCCTATCAAAATGAGTATTCGATACTTCGATGCTCATTTTTGAGCAATTTTAACATTCGATTTTTTCTTGTGCATAAATTGTTTTAACGTGAATGGATTTAGTGGGTCGTATATATAGGACTCCTATCAAAATGAGTATTCGATACTTCGATGCTCATTTTTGAGCAATTTTAACTTTCGATTTTTCTTGTACATAAATTGTTTTAACGTGAATGGATTTAGTGGGTCGTATATATAGCACTCCTATCAAAATGAGTATTCGATACTTCGATGCTCATTTTTGAGCAATTTTAACATTCGATTTTTCTTGTACATAAATTGTTTTAACGTGAATGGATTTAGTGGGTCGTATATATAGCACTCCTATCAAAATGAGTATTCGATACTTCGATGCTCATTTTTGAGCAATTTTAACATTCGATTTTTCTTGTACATAAATGATTTTAACGTGAATGGATTTAGTGGGTCGTATATATAGCACTCCTATCAAAATGAGTATTGGATACTTCGACGCTCATTTTTGAGCAATTTCAATTCCGGGGGAGAGAGGGGGCACATCATATACGCATGATCGGTTCGGGCCCATATATGCAGGGATTGTACCCTGATGGTACTTTAATTCTCCATAGGGCCCACGCCTAGCATATGTGGTTTCGCAGGCGAATGTTAAACAGAAAGAACATTCAACATTCGTTCAACATTCGTGTGAAGTTGGCACAACATTCAACATTCGTTCAACATTCGATTTTTCTTGTTCTTAAGTTTTTTTACCCCTTCCGCCTACAACCCATTTGTGAAATTTTGAATGTGGTCATGCATGTTACAGTACAAGACACGATGAAAATGATGATGGATATGATCTAGACATTGATTATTTTTTCTCTCTCCGTCTGTCTGCGAGAAGTTCACGTTCTTGATGTTCTCGTTGCTGTAATACTTTTTGGAGCTCTGCACGTTCAGCTTAATTGCACTTCTGCTATCAGATTATGACTGTTTCTTATGAGCTCCGCAACAAATCAGTCAACAACAAATCAGTTGACTATTTACCAGTTGTATATTTACACAAACATGTTTTCACAACAATTCAAACTCAGTGGACTCATGCTGATACCAATCACTGACCATTCATCACCGCGTGTCTGTTTATACAACGATATGAAGGGATCACACGCGCGTGTTTATACAAACAGTTGATTACCGATAAGGCATGCACACGATAACTGTTTTCTAAAGCCAGAACATCACCGAAATGCTTAGAGTTATACCGTGTGATAAGAAATCATAATTATATATATGTCCAATTTGAATTCATAAATATAATTTAGAACTGGAAAGTAAAAATTCAAGCTTGAGTTTACGGGGTCCGTTAGGCCCGTTCCAAACGTTGGATTTTTGTCGACTCGAATCTAATTGTATTAAATCCGTCGGTGATGCGACTGCGGTCAATTTTGTTTCAGACGGATGCATCTTCGTCGCGTCGAATATAATGCATTGGTCGATCTATTTAAAGGTGCACTACCGGTTACCGTCACAAAATGGTCATCCGTAGATATAGAGGCCCATATACCGGTATATTATACATATATGATCATATATACCAAGATGCAGTATAAATTATGTATATGTATATGCGCGATGGTAGCGCGAATATATGTGCACGTGTATATGAGGATGTATATAGTACATATATAGTTATTATTATCTCATATATATTTTGAAGACCTCTGTCTGTTTGTCTGTATGTCTGTATGTTTGTCATTTATACAAATCTACGATTCTCGACCGATCGGGACGAAACTTGGTACGTGTGTGTAGTTTGACCAGGCGGTGGACGTTGTCATATTGGCGAGCCCGTGCGGTGCCCGCTTCGCGCATGCGCAGACGAGATATCGGAAACGGGTTGATCTATCGACTTGAAATTTGCTATGTGAATGTATCTTGCCCCGGATGCGAATTTTATCGGGTCGCCGAGCCCGTGCGACGCCAGCTTCGCGCATGCGCAGACGAGATCTCGGAAACGGGTGGAGCTATCGACTTGAAATTTGGTATGTGAATGTATCTTGCCCCGGATACGAATTTTATCGGGTCGCTGAGCCCGTGCGACGCCAACTTCGCGCATGCGCAGACGAGATATCGGAAACGGGGGGAGCTATCGACTTGAAATTTGCTATGTGAATGTATCTTGCCCCGGATACGAATTTTATCGGATCGCCGAGCCCGTGCGACGCCAGCTTCGCGCATGCGCAGACGAGATCTCGGAAACAGGTGGAGCTATCGACTTGAAATTTGGTATGAGAATGTATCTTGCCCCGGATACGAATTTTATCGGGTCGCCGAGCCCGTGCGACGCCAGCTTCGCACATGCGCAGACCAGATCTCGGAAACGGGTAGAGCTATCGACTTGAAATTTCGGGTTGGGTAGAGCTATCGACTTGAAATTTGGTTTTTGAATAGCCGGACAACGTCGGGCTGGGTAGAGCTATCGACTTGAAATTTTGTTTTTGAATAGCCCGGACAACGTCGGGCTCATCGGCTAGTCTACTATATATTTTGAGAACTACGTGTATTTTTGTGTGTGTGTGTATATTTGTCCTCTATAGACTCGAAAACGGCTGGCTCGATTGAGCTCAAACTTCATATCTAAGGGTAAAATACCACGGGAATGGTCGTCGCGGCGTTTTGGAGAAGCTCCGACCACCCGTTATTCACTCCCAGTCACAAAAACGGATCTGCGGGGTTAATCGGGTTGATAGTTAAATAGCGTTCCTATCCGCAGTGTCGTTGATAAAGAGCGTATGTGCGTAATGTGATTCTTATGTCTGTACACGGGCGTCAGCGTCGGTATACAGACACGAGCGTGTTGTGTGATTCTTACGTACTTAGGGCTTCCTAGGAAAGGGGATCGGGTCAGTTTTTCCGCCCTAGGTGATCTTCACCTTGAAACCGGGTACCCAAAATGATATATATGTGATCTTCACCTTGAAACGGGTACCCACAAATTATATATATGTGTGTGTAAAATTGAAAATCAAAAAATTAAAAAGGCACAATTAACCCATTGAAAAACAAAACAAAAATTTAAATTAAAAATTAATTAAAAAAGCCAGTAAATTAAAAAGGCACAATTTACTCATTGAAAAACAAAAAATTAAATTAAAAAATTAATTACAAAATTTAATTACAAAATTAATTAAAAAATTAATTGAAAAAGCCAGTAATTAATTTTTTTTTTTAAATTCTTGTTTCTGACGATTGCCGCCAGTGGCGGGCTAATCCGCTAGTCTCCTATATATTTTGACCATGCAGCCCCTTCCAAATTTTCGAACATTGGGCTGAAGTCGTGCATGGGGTGTCAAAATAGCACTTTTCGTTACTAAATCGGCTGCGTAGCCAGAACCATGATGGCCACCCGGGAATCATTGTATTTTCGTGCGGTGCCACCCAGCAGGCATCTATAGAAAAGTCACGCGACCACACAGCCCCTCCCAAATTTTCGAAAATGCGGCTGAAGTCGTGCATGGGGTGTCAAAATAGCACTTTTCGTTACTAAATCGGCTGCGTAGCCAGAGTCATGGTGGCCACCTGGGAATCCTTGTATTTTCGTGCGGTGCCACCCAGCGTGCATCTATAGGAAAGTCACGCGACCACGCAGCCCCTCCCAAATTTTCGAAATTTGGGCTGAAGTCGTGAATGGAGCTAAACTTGCACTTTTTGTTCCTAAATCGGCTGCGTAGCCAGAACCATAGTGGCCAACCGGGAATCCTTGTATTTTCTTGCGGTGCCACCCAGCGGGCATCTATAGGAAAGTCACGCGACCATGCATCCCCTTCCAATTTTTCGAAAATTGGGCTGAAGTCGTGCATGGGGTGTCAAAATAGCACTGTTCGTTACTAAATCCGCTGCGTAGCCAGAGTGATGGTGGCCACCCGGGAATCCTTGTATTTTCGTGCGGTGCCACCTGGGGTGTCAAAATAGCACTTCTCGTTACTAAATCGGCTGCGTAGCCAGAGTCATGGTGGCCACATGGGAATCATTGTATTTTCGTGCGGTGCCACCCAGCGGGCATCTATAGCAAAGTCAAGCGACCATGCAGCCCTTTCCAAATTTTAGACAATTGGGCTGAAGTCGTGCATGGGGTGTCAAAATAGCACTTTTCGTTACTAAATCGGCTGCGTAGCCAGAGTCATGGTGGCCACTCGGGAATCCTTGTATTTTCGTGCGGTGCCACCCAGCGGGCATCTATAGGAAAGTCACGCGACCACGCAGCCCCTCCCAAATTTTCAAAAATTGGGCTAAGTCGTGCATGGAGCTCAAAATTGCACTTTTTATTCCCAGTTCCCAGTTCTCAGTTCCCTATTCTCAGATACTATTTCAGTTATCATTTTTGTGACCAGAACCATGGCGGGAATCCTTGCTTTTTCGTGCGGTGCCACCCAGCAGGCATCTATTGGACAGGGAGGCGCCCATATAGCCCCTTCCCATTTTTCGCAAATTGGGCTGAAGTCGTGCATGGAGCTCAAAATAGCACTTTTTGTTACTAAATCGGCTGCGTAGCCAGAACCATGGCGGCCACCCGGCAAACCTTTCATTTTCGTGCAATGCCACCCAGCGGGCATCTATATGACAGGGACGCGGCCATATAGCCCCTTCAAATTTTTCGAAAATTGGGCTGAAGTCGTGCATGGAGCTCAAAATCGCACTTTTTGTTACTAAATCGGCTGCGTAGCCAGAACCATGGCGGCCACCCGGGAATTCTTGCATTTTCGTGCGGTGCCACCCAGCGCGCATCTATAGGACAGGGACGCGGCCATATAGCTCCTTCCAGTTTTTCGAAAATTGGGCTGAAGTCGTGCATGGAGCTCAAAATCGCACTTTTTGTTACTAAATCGGCTGCGTAGCCAGAACCATGGCGGCCACCCGGGAATCCTTGAATTTTCGTGTGGTCCCAATTATTCAAGATGGATGCCAAAATTGCGGCCAAAACATGGAAATGTTTGGTTTTGTCCTTATTTTTGTTTAAATACTTTACAATTTTCCAGATAATATAAGAGAAGATATCAACAATGTGTTGATTATTCGATGGAATAACCTCTGTGAAAGAGTCATACACACTAAATGCGAAGTAGTATAGTTTGTTCTGGTACAAATGTGAGGTAGAATATGTGCTATGTAAAATGAGCAAAATTATTCTAAGACAGGGGTTCATTCTGTAAATGCTTAGAAACGAACCATGAATGGTTCTGATGTCTTCAATTATATTTGTGACACTACTACATGGTTGGATCAATTGAATACAAATTTGAATATCGAGATCTTAACAAATAAAAAATCAATTTAGTAGTGGATTTACCACGAAATTAGGAAACACCAAATGACAAAACCCATAATCGTCAAACTCAATTCGGTTCTCAAAATAGGAACATATGTATGGTATTCTGCAACACATCTTCATCATCGGGCCTCGTATTCAAATTACCAATAATTTGAAATTTGAAAATACACTTTGTTTTTAATAAACTGTATTTAACAATTCACTTCTCACAACCACATCTGCACAACTTCGTACACGGAAGTTTGCTTCTTGGACATTTGCACCTGGAACAAACCGATTTGCAAACACATTTAATCAACTCTGTGCACTCTCTAGCTGCTTCTGGGTTGTCATCCAAACAGTAACAAAAGAACCGCCAATCAATTTCCATCCAAAGACGTCAGGTGCTGGAAACTTTACATGTGCTATGGGGCTTACTAGTACAGTCCAGATACTAGCCTGATATATATATGTTGAACTGTGCTGAACATTTCATGTCTTGCTTCATTAACTAAGGTCAGCGTCACAGATTTGTCATAAACAATCACAACGAAATGCTAAATACTCTCAAACAGTGGCGATGAAACATCAAGAACCACACACGGATTCCTCGTATTGGCATCAAGCATTCTGTGAGCTAAGCTTTCCAAGCATCCCAAAATTGCGCTTACCCTTACCAAGGAAAAAGGGAGTTGAGTCGCATCCTGATATCGGGTGGAATATTGGAAGTATAGTTGAATTTTTGTTAGCCCATTGAATTGCACGTATCAACTATGTTGTATGTAACATGGGGTTTAGACTTCTCGAAAGACAAAGAGTTTCAAATGTTTGCATTGAAAAAGCATAGCATACAGATGTCCCAACATGACCACGATAATATATGTGTCAACAGTGTGAACAATAATCGAAGAATTATCGGTTTGTAGCATATGAAATATATGTTCTTCTCACACGAAAACCAGTGGTTCCCCCATTTATATCGAAAGTGGGCGAAAGCAGGGGCGGTAATAAATGTGACATCCTAAGCTGCATGAAGGTCCCATCCGATTCAAACTAATATACACTGCAGAGCCAAATCCAAAGGTCGAGTGTAAGGTGTTCGACGGGGGTGCTCTGATACACTTACTGAGACCTGAAGTCGGACATACCTTCTCAATGTATATCAGCACAACGTTTATTCCATATGTTATGATGCAGCTCCCAGATAGTAGAAGAATTGACTTGGTTTTGGACAGGTAAATATAGGTTAGTATCAAAACAGGAACATGAGAGAAACGTGGTTGTGGCATTCGATGTAAGGTGGGGGCTTACCACACAAATTCCACCGAATTGGAATGACTTTCTAAGAAACACTACCAACAAGCAAGTATTGTTTGCATTGGTCAATGAATGTCTCTTTAAATTGGAAACCCTACCAAGGAAAACCATCTTCACAACGGAGGATGAAAACGCGGTCCTAATTTGGAACCTATTCTCTTTGGATGCACATATGAAGAAGCTGACAGTAGATTAGTCGGACATATATCTCATATGCTACAAACTCATTATTTATCGATTATTGTTCAAGGATATTTACAAGGATATTATCGTGATTCTAGTGTGACATCTGCATGCTAAGCTACTACTCCAATGCAAAGATTTGGAACTGTGTCTTTCGACAAGTCTAAGTCCCATGTTATCCGCAACATAGTTGATATGTACAATTCAATTGGGCTCAGAAAATTCAACTGTGCTTCCAATATTCCATCATTTCCATGTGATATCAGGATGCGACTCAACTTCCTTTTTCTTTGGTAATGGTAAGCGCACATTTTGGGATGCTTGAAAAGATTACCCAGGGCTAACAGAATGCTTGATGTCAATTACGAGGAATCCTTTTGTGGTACTTGGTGTTCCATCACCACTATTTGAGTGTATTTAGCATTTCGTCGTGATTGTTTATGACAAATCTGCGAACCTGACCTCAGTTATATAATGAAGATAGACATGAAATGTTCAGCAAAGGCCGTGCACATGAACAGTTACCACCAAAGAAATTGTGCTACTAGTATACATCAGGCTGGTATATGGACTGTAAGCCCCATAATAGATGCAAAGTTTCCAGCACTAGACTCACTGGAGGTAAACTGTTTCACAAGAATCGATTCTATCGCCTTTTCGGTTTTGTCTCTATCGAACTAAGGCCCGACTCTTTCGCGATTAAACACAACTGTTTTCAAAGTTTTGACCGCCATTTATACACTAAATATCAAAACAGAACTATGTTCTAAACAAATATCCGTAGATTAGGTCTTTGCTCGTGCTTATTGATGATAATAATGCGAAATCAGCTATTTTTGTGCACACTTTGAGGCATAATGCGTTTTTGTGCATTTCCTATGTAAATTAAGCAGCAATTTAATGATAAGTTTATCGACCTTGATACTTTTAGTTGGCTGGAACATGTCTCATTATGTGATCGAACACCAGGACATTATAATAACCTATAATGTTCGATCATAAAACCTAACAAGTTCCAGCCCAATTTAAATGTGATGAGGCTGAAAGGCTGAGCATCAAACTGTTGCTTAATTATCGTGGGAAATACACACAAATGCACGTCTCTAAATGTGCACCACAAGCAGCTATTGCATTGCTATCACCAATAAGCACGCACAGAGACCTAATCTGTCGGTTGTTATTGGAGAATACTTTCTGTATTGATATTCAGTGTATCAAAACTTTGAATATTTTTTAACAAACCGCGAAAGAGTCGGAACTTAATTGATAGAGACGAAACCGGAAGGGTGATAGAATCGATTCTGGTGAAACAGTTTCCCCCCCCCCCAGTGTGACTACTTCGGGTGAAAATTTATTGACGATTCTTTTGTTCTTGTATGGTTGACAACCCCAGAAGTGGCTAGAGTGTGCACCGAATTGATTAAATTTGTTTGAAATCGGTTTGTTCCAGGTGCAAATGTTCAAAAAGCAAACTTCCATGTACGGAGTTGTGCAGATGTGGTTGTGAGTAGTGAATTGTTCAATTCAGTTTAATAAAACAAAGTATATTTTCAAATTTACTGATCCCATCTTCCCTTCCCACCACATGGCCCCCTGGAGTATATCTCAGCAACAATATAACACTCAAAAGTATACATATGCATATATATTATTGAATCTGCGCTATTCGCATGATTGTGTTTCATGTTCTGTTGCTGAAATAATTGAGGACACTATATGATACAAGGAAATAATATTATTTCTTACTCCGAACTCAACTATACTTTCCGGTATACGCTTCAATCATTTTGTGTATAATTGGACATACAACACTGAATTTAAGTATTGGTAAATTGAATACGAGGCCTAATGATGAAGATATGTTGCAGAATACCTTCCATATGTTCTTGTTTTTGAGAACTAAATTGAGTTTGATGAGTATGGGGTCTGTCATTTAGTGTTTCCTAATTTCGTGGTAAATCCTCTACTAAACTATTTTTTTATTTGTAAACATCTCGACATACAAATTTGTATTCAATTGATCCAATAAGGAAAAAACCCAATTTCTCATGTTTTGGCCGCCATTTTGGCATCCATCTTGAATAATTGTGGCCATTTTTCAACTAAAAGTCGCGGTTGTCATTCTATGAACACTAATAATAGATAGTGTCGAGCAATTCGTTATGTTTACCATATCAAATCAAGAAGCAAATCTATTAGGTGTGCCACCGTCAAACCGGCGGCCATCTTGGACGCCATCTTGAATTTTCGGCTCTACGTCGGTCGAAAAGTTGGTTCTTGAAAAATTCCTAGACTAGAGATGCTGTCCTACAAGATACTAAAAAATGGCGCTTTTATCCGACTTGTATCGATCCGAGCATTTTTTGTCACTAACTACCTACACTGAGTATGGGGTCTGTCATTTAGTGTTTCCTAATTTCGTGGTAAATCCACTACTAAATTGATTTTTTATTTGTAAACATCTCGACATACAAATTTTTATTCAATTGATCCAACCATATAGTAGTGTCGCAAATAGAATTGATGACATCAGGGTCATTCACGGTTGGTTATTAAGCATTTACAGAATGAAACACAGTCTGAGAATAATTTCATTTATTTGATATAGCACATATTCTACCTCACATTTCTACCACAACGAACAATACTACTTCACCTTTAATGTGCATAACTCTTCCACAGAAGTTATTCCATCGAATAATGAACACATAGTTGATATCTCTCTTATATATTATCTCGAAAATTGTAAAATATTTTTTTAAACAATAAGGAAAAAAAAATATTTTCTCATGTTTTGGCCGCCATTTTGGCATCCATTTTGAATAATTGTGGCCATTTTTCAACTAAAAGTCGCGGTTGTCATTCTATGAACACTAATATTAGATAGTGTTGAGGAATTCGTTATGTTTACCATATCAAATCAAGAAGCAAATATATTAGGTGTGCCACCGTCAAACCGGCGGCCATCTTAGATGCCATCTTGAATTTTCGGCTCTACGTCGGTCGAAAAGTTGGTTCTTGAGAAAATTCCTAGACTAGAGATGCTGTCCTACAAGATACTAAAAAATGGCGCTTTTATCCGACTTGTATCGATCCGATCATTTTTTGTCACTAACTACCTACACTATGGGTGGCACCGCACGAAATGCAAGGATCCACGGTTCGCCGCCATGGTTCTGGCTACGCAGCCGATTTAGTAACAAAAAGTGCAATTTTGACACCCCATGCACGACTTCAGCCCAATTTTCGAAAATGTGGAAGGGGCTGCATGGTCGCGTCCCTTTCCTATAGATGCCCGCTTGGTGTCACCGCACGGAAATACAAGGATTCCCGGGTGGCCACCACGACTCTGGCTACGCAGCCGATTTAGTAACGAAAAGTGCTATTTTGACACCCCATGCACGACTTCAGCCCAATTTTCGAAAAATTGGCAGGGGCTGCATGGTCGCGTGACTTTCCTATAGATGCCCGCTGGATGGCACCGCACGGAAATACAAGGATTCCCGGGTGGCCTCCATGACTCTGGCTACGCAGCCGATTTAGTTACTAAAAGTGCTATTTTGACACCCCATGCACGACTTCAGCCCAATTTTCGAAAATTTGGAGGGGCTGCATGGTCGAGTGACATTCCAATAGATGCCCGCTGGGTGGCACCGCACGAAAATACAAGGATTCCCGGGTGGCCACCATCACTCTGGCTACGCAGCCGATTTAGTAACGAAAAGTGCTATTTTGACACCCCATGCACGACTTCAGCCCAATTTTCGAAAATTTGGAAGGGGCTGCATGGTCGCGTGACTTTCTTATAGATGCCCACTGAGTGGCACCGCACGAAAATACAAGGATTCCCGGGTGGCCACCATGGTTCTGGCTACACAGCCGATTTAGGAACAAAAAATGCATTTTTTAGCTCCATGCACGACTTCAGCCCAATTTTCGAAAATGTGGAAGGGCTATATGGTCGCGTCCCTGTCCAATAGATGCCCACTGGGTGGCACCGCACGAAATGCAATGATCCACGGTTCGCCGCCATGGTTCTGGCTACGCAGCCGATTTAGTAACAAAACGTGCAATTTTGACACCCCATGCACGACTTCAGCCCAATTTTCGAAAATGTGGAAGGGGCTGCATGGTCGCGTCCCTTTCCTATAGATGCCCGCTGGGTGGCACCGCACGGAAATACAAGGATTCCCGGGTGGCCACCACGACTCTGGCTACGCAGCCGATTTAGTAACGAAAAGTGCTATTTTGACACCCCATGCACGACTTCAGCCCAATTTTCGAAAATTTGGCAGGGGCTGCATGGTCGCGTGACTTTCCTATAGATGCCCGCTGGCTGGCACCGCACGGAAATACAAGGATTCCCAGGTGGCCACCATGACTCTGGCTACGCAGCCGATTTAGTAACAAAAGTGCAATTTTAGGAGAATAGGGAACTGGGAACTGGGAACGGAATTCATGGAGCTAAAAAAGAGCATCGAATACTCTAATTATATTGAAAGGATTGCTATATACACGACCCACTTAATCCATTCACGTTAAAAAAACTTATATACAAAAAAAATTCGAATGTTGAACGAATGTTGAATGTTGAATGTTGTTCCAACTTCATACTAATGTTCTTTCTGTTCAACATTCGCCAGCGAAAACCACACATGCTAGGCGTGGGCCTATGGACAAGTAAAGTACCATCAGGGTAAATCCCTGCATATATGGGCCCGATCCGATCATGCGTATATGATGTGCCCCCTCTCTCCCCCGGAATTGAAATTGCTCAAAAATGAGCGTCGATGTATCCAATTTTGATAGGAGTGCTATGTATACGACCCACTAAATCCATTCACATTAAAACAATTTATGTACAAGAAAAATCGAATGTTAAAATTGCTCAAAAATGAGCATCGAAGTATCGAATACTCTAATTTTGATGGGGGTGCTATATATACGACCCACTCAATCCATTCACGTTCATAAACAATTGTACAAGAAAATTCGAATGTTGAACGAATGTTGAATGTTGAATGTTGTGCCAACTTCACGCGAATGTTGAACGAATGTTGAATGTTCTTTCTGTTCAACATTCGCCAGCGAAAACCACACATGCTAGGCGTGGGCCCTATGGAGAATTAAAGTACCATCAGGGTACAATCCCTGCATATATGGGCCCGATCCGATCATGCGTATATGATGTGCCCCCTCTCTCCCCCGGAATTGAAATTGCTCAAAAATGAGCGTCGAAATATCCAATACTCATTTTGATAGGAGTGCTATATATACGACCCACTAAATCCATTCACGTTAAAACAATTTACGTACAAGAAAAATCGAATGTTAAAATTGCTCAAAAATGAGCAGCGAAGTATCGAATACTCTAATTTTGATAGGAGTGCTATATATACGACCCACTAAATCCATTCACGTTAAAAAAATTTACGTACAAGAAAAATCGAATGTTAAAATTGCTCAAAAATGAGCATCGAAGTATCAAATACTCATTTTGATAGGAGTGCTATATATACGACCCACTAAATCCATTCACGTTAAAACAATTTACGTACAAGAAAAATCGAATGTTAAAATTGCTCAAAAATGAGCATCGAAGTATCGAATACTCTAATTTTGATAGGAGTGCTATATATACGACCCACTTAATCCATTCACGTTAAAAAAAACTTATGTACAAGAAAATTCGAATGTTGAACGAATGTTGAATGTTGAATGTTGTGCCAACTTCACACGAATGTTGAATGTTCTTTCTGTTCAACATTCGCCAGCGAAAACCACACACGATACGCGTGGGCCCTATGGAGAATTAAAGTACCATCAGGGTACAATGCCTGCATATATGGGCCCGATCCGATCATGCGTATATGATGTGCCCCCTCTCTCCCCCGGAATTGAAATTGCTCAAAAATGAGCGTCGAAATATCCAATACTCATTTTGATAGGAGTGCTATATATACGACCCACTAAATCCATTCAAGTTAAAACAATTTATGCACAAGAAAAATCGAATGTTAAAATTGCTCAAAAATGAGCATCGAAGTATCGAATACTCTAATTTTGATAGGAGTGCTATATATACGACCCACTTAATCCATTCACGTTAAAAAAAACTTATGTACAAGAAAATTCGAATGTTGAACGAATGTTGAATGTTGTGCCAACTTCACGCGAATGTTGAATGTTCTTTCTGTTCAACATTCGCCAGCGAAAACCACACATGATAGGCGTGGGCCCTATGGAGAATTAAAGTACCATCAGGGTACAATGCCTGCATATATGGGCCCGATCCGATCATGCGTATATGATGTGCCCCCTCTCTCCCCCGGAATTGAAATTGCTCAAAAATGAGCGTCGAAATATCGAATACTCATTTTGATAGGAGTGCTGTATATACCACCCACTAAATCCATTCACGTTAAAACAATTTACGTACAAGAAAATCGAATGTTAAAATTGCTCAAAAATGAGCATCGAAGTATCGAATACTCTAATTTTGATAGGAGTGCTATATATACGACCCACTTAATCCATTCTCGTTAAAAAAGACTTATGTACAAGAAAATTCGAATGTTGAACGAATGTTGAATGTTGAATGTTGTGCCAACTTCACGCGAATGTTGAACGAATGTTGAATGTTGAATGTTGTGCTAACTTCACGGACCCAACCAAATTATGAAAATTTCCTCAAGAATATTCCAATAGTATATTATAATGATAGTATGAATGCGATATTATCCACAACACACTTTGTGTAAGAGAAAATGCAGTTCGATTATGCTATGTATTCGCGAAATCTTTGTTTATCATCAGAGATAGAGTGACGAAGTTACACGTGGATTTCCGGAAATCGTCGGCGATTGTCGCGAATCTTCCACGTAAACAACAACCCATATGAAGTTCGGACCATGAATACCGTTAGTTCAGGTACACGTGTGTGGGAAACGATACATCTAATATCAGTTGATAAACAACCTAAGAATGCCATCGACTGCTCTTGAAAACGTAGAGAGTCAATATGTATGAAAAATGGTACGCCAAACATATCAACGATATCGTACCATACTTTTATTCTCTGATCGGACGTTGCAGAACAGGCCAGAATAGCGTGTTCAACAATGTTGCTGAACGTAAAATTGCATACCTTACATTTGCCAGGTTCTGGAGAGGTGATTTTAGTCAACAGCTGGCCCACGAGTAGGAATTTATGCTTTTCATAGTTGATAATTCTACATGAGCGCCATAGTGGGGCTGGAAAAGAGCAGATTTTTTTTGTTTTTTATGGAATGCCGCTAATGCATGGTCGCCTCTATCGCTCTAAGGCGGTTTTCTAGCTCAATTTTGTTTTTATAGTTGATCTGCTGTGTAACAAGGGTTTTCCATTGACTTTTAGTTGGAAACTGACCTCGTGAGGCATAGTCTATAATATACGATGTGAGGCTGTATTCATTTGCCAATTTGTGTACGTCTGTTAAAAATGAGGCAACGTTTGGTGTTTGGTTAGATGTTTGGTTCGATACAAGGTTGTCATTCAAGCGTGCAATGAAAATTTCCTTGGCAGCTCTCCCGTCTGGAATTCTACACAGATTGCCAAAGAAACAGAGTTTTCGCTTGTTTATAAAGGAAGCGAAAGAGCTTAAGCCGAGTAAGCCTTGGTCAACGTCAGTGCGAGCTCTAAATGAAAATCCTTGGATACGTTTCAGACAGAATCTGTGCACACGTTCTAATGAAGTTATGTTAGTTTGAGATAAGCCGCACATGAGTTCCACTCCATGTAATCCCTTTGGTATACTATTGATTTGTAGATTATTTGGCGTCTAAGAGGTGTGATACCACCTGCATACATCCCTGCATTACTCAGCATGAGATAGACTGAGCGAATTGTATGAATTGTATGATCAACGAATTGATTTATGTGAGCATTTTTATGCAGGAGGATGTCCATGTGAGTGACGCTTTCTATTTCATAGATTGGCTTCTCGTTTAATGTCCAAGTATTTTTTGGGCTGGATTTTGATGACGCGCCAGATTCGTTGAAAACGATCACCTTACACTTTTCCTGGTTATACTGGTACCGCCATTTTTGACTGAACTTTCCACAAATATCGCATAGAAGTTGAAGGCCATTTGCGGTTAGATATAATAGCGTCATGTCGTCGGCCTGTGTCGGTGAAGCACAATTGATGGAACCCAATCTCATCCCTAACTGTGAGTTCTCTAGTTCAGTTAATAAATCGTTTATAAATAGCATATACAATATAGGGGATAATATTCTGACTTGTCTTGTACCCTGGCTGATATCAAATGTTCTTGAGTTTGCATTGTTGAATCTGAACGCATTTGAAACCGTTAAATAGAGTGTCAAACAATAGAAATATCTTGCCACAAAAACCACGATTATGTAACTTGAATAGTAGTCCGTCTATCCACACTGTGTCGAAAGCTTTTCTGACATCAAGGAAGCATGTGTATATAGTTCGGGAGCCCGCATATGTTCTATTTACACTTTTGCGTACAAAAGGTTCGACCCCTTAAAGTTGGTACCAATAATGGAACATTCTGAAAAACCGCATTCTGATGCTGAACCCCAAAAAGTGCCAAAAATCACTTCTATTTACACTTCCGCGTACATCGATGAATTTTGGTTTGATGATACTCCTGAGTGTACTGATTAAGAAAACACAACTTAGGAAAGGGATTTTCCTGGGGTTTTCAGATAAGAAACCGGGTCCCATGCTGAACCCCAAAACGTGATTTTTCACTTTTTTTACACTTTCGCGTACATCCATAATTTTTGGTCTCAAAGTACTTTGATATATACTAATTATAAAAACACAACTTAAGAAGCAACTTTTCCTGGGGTTTTAAGATAAGAAGGGGGTCATCGGGTCACCCCTCAAAACGTAAAAAATAATTTTATTTACATGATTGCATTCGTCCAACGTGTGTGTATGTGCGTACACCCCTGGAACGTTGCACTATTGCAACCAATACATCCCTAAATCGATACGATCAACTTAAGAAATATATATTCATGTCCTTTTCTGATAAGAACGAGACTTGTTACCCCCCCCCCCCCACAACCCGATCCATTTTCTAGAACTATAAGTGAGCCAGTTTAAAAAAAAATTATAGCGGGAAAATCTAGTAAAATGTATACAAATATATATATTTTCGTGAAGCTAAGACATAATGACACTTTTTTGGGCCAAAATTGAAACTCACCATCCAAAATGGCCGCCAAAATGGCCACCGGAAGTGTAATATATGACTTTTTTTCACAAATATCTTCTAGATCAATTCATGCTGTTTGAAACTGGTTGAGTAATCCACCTTTATTTTGTGTTTTTTATACTAACTAATCATTGGAGCAATTAAATATGCAATTATTGGGATCCTAACCCCTTCCGATCCCTCAAAAATTTGATTGTACAGAATGCGGTATAAAATTTCACCAAAAAAAAAATCACAATTGGGATTCTAGTCATATTTCAACAAGAAATGAACAGAACTTTGTAATGTGAGTGAGGCATATCATTACCTATGCATATTCCAAATCACTGGAACCTAAATTCTTACTTTGGCTCAAAATGCCTGCCAATATGGCCGCCAAAATATGGAAAATGGAAAATATTTCACCAGCGTGTCCTGCAATCGCTTACAATTGGCCATTCTGCATTCTATACATTGAATACTAACATGTCTGATGCACCATGGTTAATTGTTACTATTTTCACCACTGACATCGTCAAAAATATTGGACTTTTCTCTAAAAAACTTGACATAAATATTGGCAAAAATTCAGTTTTCAGGTTTGGACCATTTTTTCAGGTAAAATATAACTATCTTTGGATTGAAAGGTGTTTATTATTTTTGATCTATCTTAAATGTGTCACACTACGGTGTTTATAGACCAAATTGCTCAAGATGGCTTCCAAAATGGCAACCAAATTTGTAAAATGCTAATTTTTACATATATCCCGAACATTCTCTACATTATCCGAAAAGGTAGCAAATTGGGACTCACTTGGTTATTATACGTGTTAGTTAATTAACTGACAACTACATGTTCTATTCCCAGCTGTCCCAGTTTCGTATAGGGCATGACAAATTCATTTTAAAGTATAAAATTTTGCCTAGAACCTTTTTTGTGATTTTGGCCATATTTATTGAAAGGAAATGGGCAGAACTTTGAGACAGAACTGAGATGGACCATAACCTTAATCTTTGGCTAATCTGGTCCAATATGATAAAAAAAAATGTCTACAGGATACAGTGTAGATACCAAGATCGTAGCCAGGGAGTTACCCTGTGGTCATATGTGAGGTGAATAGGTATACATGGAGTTAGTGTATGTCATGACTGATGTGAGTAGGTATACAATGTGTGAATATATGGTTATAAGTGGGTTGTCCATGGTAAGATGCATCTAGGTATACTGGGAGAGGTCATGGTCGGGTAGTTTCGGTATGCATGGAGTGACTGTATGGTATATGATTGTGTATATCCAGTACGGGTGCATCCGGTGTGCCTGTATGGTCATTGGTGTGGTGTATGTATATAGCTACATGGCCATCTATGTGTTGATTATGTATATATGGAGTGACTGTAAGGTCATGCGTGGGATGTACATGTGTTGTCTGTATGATCATGGATGGGTTGTGTGGATAAATAGGTAGTGATTGTATGGTTACGGGTAATCTGTATAGGTATACATGGAATGACTGTACGGTCATGATTGAATAAAATACCTGGAGTAAGCTGGGTGGACATTATCGAACGTGTGGGTACATATGTGAGTGTCCTTGTGGTAATGGGTGGGATGTATATTTATATATATCGAGGATGTATTAACATTGGTGGGTGTATAGGGCTTAGCTGTATTATCGTGGATGGCGTGTATGATTATACAGTGAATGAATTGCTGAATTGTCATGTGTGAGGTGTATATGCAAGTATGGATTGTTTGAGTGGTCGTATGTCCGGTTTTTATGTGTATCTGGAATGGCTGAATGGCCATTAGTGAGGGTTACATGTATACCTGGAGTGAATCTATGGTCTAGGGTGGACTGCATATATATATATATATATCGAGTGGTTATATGACTATGTGTGTCGAATATGTATACATGTAGTGACTGTATGGTTAATGGTGAGATGAGTACATGTAGGTATACAAGTAGTGACTGTATGATCATAAATGTAATGGACATCTATACAAGGGGTGACAGGCGTATGAGTATACATGCACCTGGTGTTCATGTTTGGTGAATCGTGTTGGTATCGTCATGTGTAGGTTATACCAGTACACACACCTGTTGCTTTATTGTCATGGGCGAGGGATATGTGTATATAGTGAGTGGCTATATGGCCATGGATGAGGTGCATATGCATACATGGAGTGACTATACTGACATGGCTGGGATGTATTAGTATATCTTGAGTGGCTATTCGGCTATGGTGTAACAAATAGGGATACAGGGATTGACATGGCCACTGTTGGGGTGGATATGAATACAGGGATTGACCATGATCGTGTATGAATGTTTTGAATAGGTACACACGGGGTGACTATATGACCATAGGTCAGGTGAAGGAGTATGCCAGGTAACATGGGTGAGGGTGTGTGTATGAAGCGAGTGGATATATGACCATTGGTGATGTGCATATGTATTCCGGAATGACTTTATGGTCATTAAGTTGTTGTGTGTTGATGTATTTATTGATTGTCCATTTTGCCATGCATTTGGCGAATATGTATACAGGGGATGACCTTATGGCCAATGGTGAGATGAATGGGTATACATGGAGTGATTATATGGGTCATGTTTAGGAGTATACCCGGTGTGCCTGCATTGTGACGCGTGGCTGTATGGTCATCCGTGGTCATGAGTCAGGTGTAGATGTATACAGTGGGTAACTATATTGTTATGTCTGTAGTGTTTATGTATATATGTAATGACTGTGTGATAATGGGTGGCTATCGCTTTCCACGATATGACATGACCTCTCTATTGATTAACATGCCCTTGAGTTATTGTGGAAAGCGATAGCCACTCGAGGTACGCGTGTACAACCCACACATTACCCTAGTCACTCCACATGTACATAAACACCACACAAATGACAACATAGTCACCCACTTTATACACGTACTAGTACACCTGATCATACAGCCATACTTGGTTATACCCGTACATACCACAGATGACGATACAGCCACGATTCACCATGCATGAACACCAGGTATACACCTACACTCGACCATACAGTCACTCATTGTATACATATTCACCTCACCATGGACCATACAGCCACTACATGTATACCTATTCGCCATACCCATGACCATGGAGTCAATCCAGGTATACATATACATCACCAATGGTGAGCCCTTCCAGATAAACCAATATCCTCACATACGACCACTCATAAGTTCCATACTTGCCATACTCATACACGCCATCCATGATAATATATATACTCCCCATACACCACCAATGATAACACATCAACAACATATATAAATATACGTCCCATCGTTACCAACATGGCACTCCATATATACCCACACATCTTTCATGACCATACAATAACTACCTGTATACCTATTATTCTCATCTATGATCATAACTCCCTGGCTACCATCTTGGCTTCAACCCTGTATCCAGTTGATAAATGTTTATCATAATGGGCCAGAATACCCACATATCATGGTTCATCTCAGTTCAGTCTCAAGGTTCTGCCCATTTCGTTTCAATAATATGGTTCTCCGCAAAATTCCATACTGCAACTTTAAAATGAATTTGTCATGCCCCATACGGAACTTGGACAAACATAATAGAACGTAGTTGTCAGTTAATTACATTGTAACTAACACGTACAATAACCAAGTGACTCACAATTTGCCACTTTTTTTCGGATAACGCAGAGAATAATGTTCGGGATATGTTAACTTTTTTACAAATTTGGTTGCCATTTTGGGAGCCATCTTGAGCAATTTAGGCTATAAACACCGTAGTGTGACACATTTAAGATATACCAAAACAATAAACACCTTTCAATCCAAAGATAGTTACATTTTACTTGAACAAATGGTCGAACCCTGAAAAGTGAATTTTTGCCGATATTTATGTCCAATATGTCTGGTAAATGTCAGTGGTGACAATAGTAAAAATGATCCATGGTGCATCAGACATGTTAGTATGCAATGTATAGAAAACAGATTAGCCAATTGTGTACATCAACCACAACTTGTAAGCGATTGCGGGACACCCTGGGGCAATATTTACCATTTTCCATATTCTAGCGGCCATTTTCGCAGCCATTTTGAGCCAAGGTAAGATTTATGGTTTCAGAGATTTTGAATATCCATAGGTAATGATATGCCTCACTTACATTACAATGTGCTTTTCATTTCTTGCTGAAATATGACTAGAATCCCAATTGTGATTTTTTTGTAAAATTTTGTACTGCGTTCTGTAAAATCAAATTTTTGAGGGATCGGAAGGGGTTAGGACCCCAATAATTGCATATTTAATTGCTCATACGATCAATTAATATAAAAAAAACACAAAATAAAGTTGCATTACTCAACCAGTTTCAAACAGCTTCAACTGATCTAGAAGATATTTGTGAAAAAATGTCATATTTTCAACTTCCGGCAGCCATTTTGGCGGCCATCTGGGATTGTGAGTTTAGTGTAAACAATATTTATTTGAACAAAAGAACAGAACAACACATTGACAATTATACATATTGAGTAAAAAAACATAGTTCAAATGAGGATTAGATAACAAGCCATGAGCCTATGGCTTTTATAAAAATCTTTTCCTCCAAAAATGTTACCCCGAGTGTCAATACAGACAGCTACAGGGTAAAAAGGACGGGAATTTGAATATTGTTCTGTGTTTTCAAATAAATGTTGGGAAGTTAGTTAAGCGAGTGCAGGGATCAGAAAGATGGAGGAGTGATAGAAGGGAGGAGATTATGAAATAGACAAGAAAGATAATAAAGTAGGTGGAAAAGAAGTGTGATAAATGCTGTATACAATAATCCCTGTCATAATCTAAATTTTACATTATGGCGTTAAATCATGGTGTGTTGTCCAATATAGAAACGGAATTAGACCCCAAATACGTCTCGGCACCCAGGAGAGATGATGCATGATTGTGAGTTTCAATTTTGGCCCAAAAAAGTGTCATTATGTCTTAGCTTCACGACAATATATACATTTGTATACATTTTACTAGATTTTCCCACTATAATTTTCATAAAACTGGCTCATTTAAAGTTCTAGAAAATGGATCGTGTTGTGGGGAGGGGGGGGGGGGGGGGGGTAACCAGTCTCGTTCTTATCAGAAAACGACATGAATATATATTTCTTGAGTTGGTCGTATCGATTTAGGGATGTATTGGCTGTAATAGTGCAACATTCCAGGGGTGTACGCACATGTTGGATGAATGCAATCATGTAAATATAAGTGATTTTGTACGTTTTGAGGGGTAACCCGATGACCCCCCTTCTTATCTTAAAACCCCAGGAAAAGTTGCTTCTTAAGTTGTGTTTTTTATAATTAGTAAATATCAAAGTACTTTGAGACCAAAAATTATGGATGTTCGCGAAAGTGTAAAAAAATCACGTTTTGGGGTTCAGCATGGGACCCCCTTTCTTATCTGAAAACCCCAGGAAAATCCATTTCTTAAGTTGTGTTTTCTTAATCAGTACACTTAGGAGTATCATCAAACCAAAATTCATCGATGTAGAAGTGGGAAGCTAAATCACCAACGAACCCGCACACCAGCGAACACGATGCGAACAGTTGAATCGCCAACGAATGGGCACCACAACACGCTGGTTTTACAAACGTGATTTAACGCCGTTTTTTTTATGGCAAGCCGTTTTCACATTTTCGATTTATTTGTACTTAAGTGAAAATATTTGAACTTAAGTGCAATTATTTGTACTTAAGGGCAAATATTTGCACTTAAGTCCAAATAGCGAATTGCACTTAAATGCACGGGTGGCGTTCGTTGCAGAAATATTCATATTTGTTCAAATCAACAGAAGGAATATTAAAATATATATAGTTTTGTTCATATGCCAAACTTGATCAGCGCGTAAATAGTATATTATCGCCAATACGTACTATGGTGTACGTAAACAAGAGCCTATTCGTGTTACAGAAGTTTTGCTTCTGTTTACATAACACAGCGCAATTATGTTGGTTAATCACACACAAATGATATAAACGCTCTTCATTTTTTCCATATCAGGAAAACAGTAACAAATAACGCTCTTTATGTGTACCATATCCGGATCTAAACAAAAGCCAGGTTCTGTAACGTTTTTTTGCTATTGTTTACATAACAAAGGAGAAACATTTGACAATAACATGCTGTTTATGCCATATTTCTGATTGGTATAAGAACAAGGTCTATATTTTACTATTATTTCTGATTATGGCGGTTTTTGACGGAGTTGAATATTTTAACAGCATACCCACCGCCAACGCCGCCCATGTCTTTAAGGCGATCAAAGCAGAGCCTCAAAGACAGTAATATAAGGGGAGTCTATTGTTTTATTTACCAGCATCGGTATGGATCTACAATGGAGAGTAACGTCTGTGCTGTGCAGATAGGCTCAAAACAGGAGAAAACACATACCACCTTTTTGAAAGAAATATGTTTATATAACCTTTGTTTATATATTGAATAATTCGATGATGTGTCTTTATTTGATAGCAACTGAATGGCAAACAAAAAAATAACTTTAAATCCGCCTGACTAGTCTGGTGGTCCAAAGCTCAGATAAAGTATGATGGTAGTTAGTGTTTGCGAGATACAGTGTCTCATTTGATTTTACCGGCCGTCGCTTTACTACTTGGTATTACCAAGCAGCATGCAATTACCAAGGAGTAATTTCGGTCGGCTTAGTTTTTAGTGGTTTATAGGCCGAAAATACATATAATATTAAATAACAAGACAGTCAATGACTGTGGGTCGCTCACCAGACTGTAAGGACTGAGAAGACAGGGACTCTGAAGACTACAAGAGTCAGTACTTGACAGAATCACTTAAGTTCTAAACATGGACATAGCTGGATGTTCTCAAATGAGCAGGGCTCTTCACCTTGAAATTTCTAATTGCACATCACTGACAAATTTCCAACCTCTTACCTTTTAAAGAGGACAACCATACCACAGTACTAAGTTCACAAAAATCACTTTGTACATTCCTCTTAGGTTGAATTTTACGACTGGTACCAGTACTTCAAGCTTTGAAACGTTTGATAATTACCAACCTGACACCCCCATAAAGTTCAAATTTGTGGCCAATTCGGTCCAACAGTTTAACCTGAAGTAGAAGCATATGGACTGATGGTTTTAAAACATACATGTTAGAAAATCAAACCAAACTACGAGAACAGTTCTAACTTATTTTTGGTGTGTACATCTAATCTACAAATGATTTAGTATCGGGCATGAAATTTTTTACTTTTGATAAAAAATAGGGGGTCAAATCTCCACCCCTCTACACTCCCTCCCCATTGCCTCAAACATTGCCTGTATTTAGTGTCTGACCTTTGCAGGTGAATTTAATGACAATATTCCGCAAGGTGGACTAACATCACCGAATTCACCCTCTGGGGACCTCATTTCCTAAAAATGACCCCATGAACAAATCTGAACCCCAGTCACCCAAGGCCCCTCCATACCAAATATAAGCTATATAGGCCTAATGGTTCTTGGGAAAAAACTGTTTTAAGACTTACTATGGAGGGAAAGAGTTAAGGCCCTGGCTTGGCACCTACATGTATTTGATGTGATGAACTTAATTGAACAAATCTGATTGTGAGACACCTAGGGAACATGCACACTGAAATATATAAACACATTCCGTCTTTAATATGGAGAAGAAATCAATTGTTGATAGATGGATGGATAGACATCTCAACAGGCAGACGAATGGAAGCCTGACAGATAGAAGACAAATTTAATCCAATATATACCCCCCCCCCCCCATTTCTCTTTGAATA
This sequence comes from Siphonodentalium dalli, assembly GCA_032622095.1. Classification (NCBI taxonomy): domain Eukaryota; kingdom Metazoa; phylum Mollusca; class Scaphopoda; order Gadilida; family Siphonodentaliidae; genus Siphonodentalium; species Siphonodentalium dalli. The sequence goes on along the minus strand of CP136062.1, from coordinate 111,112,620 downwards.
TTAGTCATATGATTTTATCTGGATAAGTGGTGATTAAAACAATAATATGAAATGGCCAAACCTGAATTTAGTATGTCTGACATTTGCAGAATTAGGTCCCAAAAATGTGGATTTAATGACAATATTCTGTAAGGCAGGCTAGTATCACCAAATTCATCCTCAATCTGATTAGGCCTCAATGGCCAATACAACCAAGGAACAGATTGAAGTCCTACAGTTGAAGTTGGTGATACACACCCATTGAGCACCTCAATTATGCATTTTATCTTCTGCAAATTAGGGGGACATTGAAACTGAACAGGTGGAAAAAGTGACTAAATCAAACTGTCAATTTGATACTTAGGATACTTCCCAGAAGATGAGGACTAAGCAGAATTAGGTCCCTGGCGGGTGTATTTGGTGATGCTAGCATGCTGTATGGGGTAGCAACACTAAATTCACCATCTGGGGACCTCACTATGTAAATGTCAGACACACTATTTCCAGACTTGAAGAAATCAAAGCCATTCAGTTTCATTGAATGTCAGTCTTCACCTAACCCTGGGAGCACCAGTTTGTTGTTAAATTGCTACAGATATGTTTAGATTAGAATAATACATGTCATCTGGCCAGTTTATATAATTAATGACCTGTACCTTTGCAGATATATATGCCTCTGTGGTGAGAAGAGGTATTAAATTGAGAGGTGATATGGCTTGGAAGGGATGTTGGTTGATGGCAGGGTTGGGTCTGGTCCATGTGGGAGGGGGGTGGGTGGGGGGAGGGTGGAATGTTTCCATAATTTCATTAAAGAGTAAAGTTTCATAACTCTGCAGATGTTATAATGGTGTCACTTTTTTCAAATTTTAAATCATGTTTAAAAAAAAATTGTCCCAGAAGATGAGGCCTAAGCAGAATAAGGTAATTGAGGGTGTATTTGGTGATGCTAGCCTGCTGTATGGGGTAGCAACACTAAAATCACCATCTGGGGACTTCATTCTGCAAATGTCAGACACACTATGTCCAGGCTTGGAGAAATGAACAATGGACTATTCCTATTTATTGTTGTAGACTCTGGTAGAATAGTTGTTTAGCTAATGTCATGTCTTGTAATGACAGATGGTAAACTGGTCTGAAGCAAGCAGTCTTCAGCAAGAGTATCAGGTGACCACACTATGATAAATTGGCTTTTTCAATAATACAGGCTTAAGTGTTCTCTTAAAAATTAATAGTGCATAGCAAAGAGGTGTGAATTATAAAGGGCCATAACTCTGTTAAAATAAAACTTGATCTGTATATAAGTGTCAAAAATTCATATACCAAATTTGGTGTTGATCAGATGAAAAATGTTTGAGTAATCCTGTCTTGGATGAATTCTATATCAAAACAAGAGTGGAAGGGGTTAAATAAACAATACTAAAATCCATACAGATGAAGAACATGCTAAGAAAAATCTAGGTAAGAAATATGAGGCTGTGATGTGTCCTAAACAAAAATTAAAGGTCAAAACTGGTCAAAATGCAAAAATTATTTTTTTTGTTTTTAAAGTTATGTCCCTAGCTCTGCCCCTATTTGACCCAGTGACCCCATTTGAACAAATCTGAACCCCAGTCACCCAAGGTCTCTCTGTACCAAATATAAGCTAAATCGGCCAAATAATTTTTTAGAAGAAATCATTGTAAGAATTACTATGAGTTATGGCCCTGGTTTCTCAACTAATTGACCGGGTGACCTCATTTGAACAAATCTGAACACCAGTCACCCAAGGACCCTCCATACCAAATATTAGCTAAATCGCCCCAATGGTTCTGAACAAGAAGTCGTTGTAAGAATTACTATGGAGGAATAGAGTTATGGCCCTGGCTTCGCAACTATTTGACCCAGTGACCTCATTTGAACAAATCTGAATGAGAGTCACCTAGGGAACATCCACACCAAATATGAACCAATTCGGTATGATGGTTTCAGAGGAGGAGATGTTTTTTTAAAAGTTGACGGACGGACGGCTCGACGGACGGACGACAGACGAGGAGTGATGACTATAGCTCCATCGGAGACTTCGTCTCAGGTGAGCTAAAAACCCTTACACTGTCCATACAACCTTCTATGACTCGTTAATAACAAATAACTTCTACTGCTTGGTATTTAGTGGGACCCCTCGACATTTCTCCATTGCATTAACATGTGAATTAGATGAAATGCCACTTGAATATACGTCGATGGACACAATCTGTATTTATTTATCACCCCTAAAATGATCAAAATACATGTTAAAATGAAAGTGTCAATGACACTGTAGCTCAACTTGGAAAGGGAATAATTGCACGTGTTACAGTCAATGGAGTGATTAGGAATGTGGAAAGTTGAAAGGTCTTGCTATGCAAAGAGTAAAATCCAAGATGGCCACTGGCAGCCATGTTTTTATTTGCCGAATGACCCAAAAATGACTCGTTCCCATTTACATGTCAATGTTAACATCCATGACAAATTTCATGATGATCCGACAAAAGATACGACCTGTAGCCTGTCAAAGGATTTAGTCATATAAACCAACATGGCTACCTGCGGCCAAGTTTTATGGCCGAATGAACCCAAAATACTTATTCCCATCTACATGTCAATATTAACTTCCATCACAAATTTCATGATGATAAGGCGAACACTCCGTCCTGTAGCCCGTGCTAATGGATTTAATTTTGAAATCCAAGATTGCTGCTGGCGGCCAATTTTTTTTGCCATAATGACCTCGGGCCAAAACCCAAAATGACTCATTCCCATCTACATGTCAATGTCAACAGCCGTGACAAATTTCATAATGATCCGACCAAAGGTACGACATGTAGTCCGTGCCAAAGGATTTAGTCATGCAAAGAGTAAAATCCAAGATGGCTGCTGGCAGCCATGTTTTTTGGCCGAACGACCCCAATATTACTCGTTCCCATCTACATGTCAATATTAACATCCTTAAGAAATTTCATGATGATCAGACAAACAGCACGACCTGTAGCCCGTGATAATGGATTGAATATTTAAATCCAAGATGGCTGCTGGCGGCCATGTTTTTCCCCAAAATGATTCGTTCCCATCAACATGTCATTGTTAACATCCATGACAAATTTCACGATGATCCTACCAAAGCTACGACATGTAGCCCGTGCCAAAGGATTTAGTCATGCAAAGAGTAAAATCAAAGATGGCTGCTGGCGGCCACGTTTTTTTGGCCGAATGACCCCAAAATGACTCGTTCCTATCCACATGTCAACAGTCGTGACAAATTTCATAATGATCTGACCAAAGGTAGGACCTGTAGCCCGTGCCAAAGGATTTAGTCATGCAAAGAGTAAAATCGAAGATGGCTGCTGGCAGCCATGTTTTTTGGCCGAATGACCCCAAAATGACTCGTTCCCATCTACATGTCATTGTTAACATCCATGACAAATTTCATGATGATCCGACCAAAGCTACGACCTGTAGCCCGTGCCAAAGGATTTAGTCATGCAAAGGGTCAAATCCAAGATAGCTGCTGTCGGCCACGTTTTTTTGGCCAAATGACCCCAAAATGACTCGTTCCTATCTACATGTCATTGTTAACATCCATTACAAATTTAATGATGATCCGACCAAAACTACGACCTGTATCCCGTGCCCAAGGATTTAATCATGCAAAGAGTAAAATCCAAGATGGCTGCTGGCAGCATTGTTTTTTGGATGAACAACCCCAAAATGACTCGTTCCCATCTACATGTCAATGTCAACAGCCATGACAAATTTCATGATGATCAGACGAACAGTACGACCTGTAGCACGTGCTAATGAATTGACTTTTGAAAGATGGCAAAGATGGTCACTGGTGGCCATGTTTTTTCCCCAAATGACCCATTTCCATCTAAATGTCAATGTCAACAGCTATGACAAATTTCATAATAATCTGACCAAAGGTACAACCTGTAGCCGGTATTGTTGACGCCTCACACATGCGCACACGCACACACAGACGACGGATACCAAGCCATGGCAATACCTCAAACTTTACAAAGTAAAGTTGAGCTAACAACTCGTCTGCCATCCATATTTTCTCATTTTTCAACTTCCAAAAACCTTTCAAAATTGGTATCGAAAGGGGACAGTGTTAAAAATCGAAGTGGAACATAAAACGGGACAGGAATGATCTTCGGGGAACAGATGAGCAACAGTGTGAATGGAATATATTACTAACATTAGACTGAATAGACTCAGAAGTTCAGATACATATCAAATAGCAACATGGAATCAACCATGCTGAGCATATAAAACCAGCAATACCTGGATGTAATCTGGAAGTATATGAAAGTGTCAATGACACTGTAGCTCAACTTAGGTAGGGGAATAATTTAATGGTTGACAGTAAATGGAGGAATAGGAAAGGTGTTAATTGAAATGTCTAAGTAAGACAAGATGAACATGTCAATATCAACATTCATGACAAGTTCCATGATGATCGGATCAGGGATGTGGTGAGTATGGTGTGCCAAAGGATTTAGTGATGCAAAGAGTCAATTCTAAAATGGCCACCGGCAGCCATGTTTTTTGCTGAATGACCCCAAAATAACTCGTTCCCATCTACATGTTATTGCACCAGCGGCCATGTTTTCTGGCCGATTGGTCCTAAACTGACTTGTTCCGATCTACATGTAAATGTCAACATTCATGACAAATTTTATGATGATCATCAGACAAACAGTATGGCCTGTAGCCCGCGCCAATGGATTCAATTTTGAAATCCAAGATGGCCACCAGCGGCCATGATTTTTGGCCGAATTAGCCCAAAGTAGTCCATGCTAATAGATAGTCCAAGTCTTCTCGTACTAAAACCAGCTAAGATATTGGTATGGCGAGCTGCTGGATTTTAGTTCGAGATCGCGCCCATAGCCTTCTTATGACACGAGTTAAGCGTTAATGACCCGCTCAAATAAAACCACAATTATATGAAATAAAATATCACAATTACGACAATAAACGGATATTTTCCACAGAAGACATGCTATTTGATCTGAAACCCACATCAGTTGTGAATTGAAAGCGGTAATATAATGTGAAAAGAGACATTTACCGGTGTGTTTACAAATTTTTAAAAGTATGCGAACTCAGTTGACCTCGCGAACTGTGTTCGGCATTTTCCGTTGAAAATATTCCGTAGATTTTCGACTAACCTCGCAAATTACGATGAATTCTCCATTGTAATCGTAATTATGTGTGTCAATAAATAAAAAATAAATAGATTAAGTAACCATTGAAGATATAAATGTAATACATTAAATAAATTACGGGAATTACAACCCTCTCAAAGTTTAAAACAGTGTAAACACACTACGGCAACGAGCATTAGAATAAATATGGCGCTACATTTCACCCACATTTGGTGGACTTCCGCGAAATTAAGATATATACTAAGCGAACAGAGCAATATACAAAAAATCAAACAAAATTTGTATAAATTTTTAACCTTAAGTTTGAAAAGTCCCACTAAAACCGAAGAACTATATTTCGAAACAGTTTGATTCGGTTCTCCGATTATTTTATCAACACAAAAGTCAAAACGCACATGGACGAAAACCTGTAGCCCGCGCCAAAGGATTTAGTTATGCAAAGAGTAAAATCCAAGATGGCTGCTGGCGACCATGTTTTTTGGCCAAACGACCCCAAAATTACTCGTTCCCATCTACATGTCAATATTAACATCCATGACAAATTTCATGATGATCAGACAAATAGTACGACCTGTAGCCCGCGCCAATGGATTTAATTTTGAAATCCAAGATGGCCACTAGCGGCCATGTTTTTTGGCCGAATGAACCCAAATTGACTCGTTCCCATCTACATGTCAATGTCAACAGCCATGACAAATCTCATAATGATCTAACCAAAGATACGACCTGTAGCCTGTGCCAAAGGATTTAGTCATGCAAAGAGTAAAATCCAAGATGGCTGCTGGCAGCCATGTTTTTTGGCCGAATGACCCCAAAAGGACTCGTTCCCATCTACATGTCATTGTTAACATCCATGACAAATTTCATGAAGATCCGACCAAATCTATGACCTGTAGCCCGCGCCAAATGATTTAGTCATGCAAAGAGTAAAATTAAAGATGGCTGCTGGCGGCCATGTTTTTTGGCCGAAAGACCCCAAACTGACTCGTTCCCATTTACATGTCAATATTAACATTCATGACAAAATTCATGATGATCAGATGAATAGTACGACCTGTAGCCCGCGCCAATGGATTTAATTTTGAAATCCAAGATAGCCGCCAGCGGCCATGTTTTTTGGCCGAATGACCCCAAAAGGACTCGTTCCCGTCTACATGTCATTGTTAACATCCATGACAAATTTCATGAAGATCCGACCAAAGCTACGACCTGTAGGATTTAGTCATGCAAAGAGTAAAATCTAAGATGGCTGCTGGCGGCCATGTTTTTTGGCCAAATGACCCCAAAATGACTCGTTTCCCATCTATATGTCATTGTTAACATCCATGACAAATTTCATGAAGATCCCACCAAAGCTACGACCTGTAGCCCGCGCCAAAGGATTTAGTCATGCAAAGAGTAAAATATAAAATGGCTGCTGGTGGCCATGTTTTTTGGCCGAATGACCCCAAAAGGACTTGTTCCCATCTACATGTCAATATTAACATCCATGACAAATTTAATGATGATCAGACGAACAGTACGACCTGTAGACCGCGCCAATGGATTTAATTTTGAAATCCAAGATGGCCGCCAGGGGCCATGTTTTTTCTGTCTTCACTGAATCTGATGGCCCCTATATAGATATAAGTATTGTGGAAATCGACAGCAAAACTTTTCAGTGTCAAACATCATCCATGATTCTCGACGACCCCAAAATCATGGACTTTCAAAATTTATCAATTTTGGTGCCTCCCCACTGATCACAATCATGGACTTTAAAAATGTATCTCTTGAAAATTCACGAACAACGTATTTAGATTTCCCTCCAAATCCCTTTGAATTGAGTCATCTAGATATTCCCACATAAATTTCTAAAACATATATTTATAAATTGTTAGTGCCCTTCCCGATGTCAACTCCACCAATCCTGACTCTGACAGTCTAAAAAATTATGGTGATGTCTACATACAACAGATCAGAATTCATGAGTGGAGGCACTGGCTCAGTAATATAATTCCATTGCTTTATACTGATATTTTCATTGAACGTGGTTATATGTTACGATTGGAACTTCATCCAGATGTCACTCATCTCAGACCAAGCTTGGTCATAATCGGTCCCGTTTTTCGCACATCTTGGGTTAGAACCCGCTCCAACAAGTCCAGTCCAAATTGTATTATCGTACCTCCCCCTCCAAAAAAACTCCAAATTAATTTTGTGTCCTTCCACGACCATAATATCTATATACCTCGACTCCAATCACTGACGCCAATGATCCCAAACAAGACAGATGCTTACATATAAGTCAGATATGTTTATATATATAAAGCATTGGTGGAAATTTGGTCAAACTATTTTTCTGGCACCCCCATCCTTGACTCCGATACTTTGGCAACATTATAAATAATACCAGATGTTCCCATAATATGCCTCCTGTTAGAACCCTTTGGAACCCTCTAGATAGCTGGCCCCCAATTTTGATAGGGGACAAATAGACACAATTATGTTGAAACTATATCATAGAGTTTCTCCGTTTGACTGTTCACTAAAATAAATACATCAAATTTGACAATATATTTCAAAATGGTCACTTCTTTACATATTTCTACACATTCTGGCTCATGTAATCATAGCCAATCAAAGTGAGAGTGAAAAACAGGGCGAATCAAATTTATTGTTCAAGTTAAGAGTCCCAACATAAATATCTGCTAGATCCTGATCTGAACCATGAAATCGGAAATTAGTTGGAGCAATTTCTTAAAGGCACGGGTGGCGTTCGTTGCAGAAATATTCATATTTAAAATATATATAGTTTTGTTCATATGCTAAACATAATTAGCGCATAAATAGTATATTGTCGTCAAGACATACGATGGTGTACGTAAACAAGAACCTTCTCATGTTACAGAAGTTTTGCTTCTGTTTACATAACACAGCGCAATTCTGTTGGTTAATCACACACAAATGATATAAATGCTCTTTATTATTTCCATATCAGGAAAACAGTAACAAATAACGCTCTTTATGTTTACCATATCCGGATTTAAACAAAAGCCAGGTTCTGTAACGTTTTTTACTTTTGTTTACATAAGTTACATAACAAAGGAGAAACATTTGACAATACCATACTGTTTATGCCATATTTCTGATTGGTATAAGAACAATGTCTGTCTATATTTTACTATTCTTTCTGCTTATGGCGGTTTTTGACGGAGCTGAATATTTTAACAGCATACCCACCGCCAATGACGCCCATATCTTTAACTACAGTGTCTGGCCCAGTAACAAAAATATGGTGATTATGGTGGTATGTGAAATGAACTCATCAAGTATTCATTACACAAAATCTTTCTGTCAATACAGTTCTTTTTTTCGCTAAAAAGTAACACAATAATTTTTTTAATTGGAATAGAGAGAGCCTGAAAAAAAAAGAGATTGAGTAAAAATCGGTTAGATATAAAACTGCAGGAATCGTTGAAACCCAGTGATATACAGTAATGCCCTAAGTAATCACCGAGAGCTTTCCAATGAATGGCAACAAGCCATATTTACGACTAAATCCTGAAAAGTTACCCATAATTATGCTGTGGTTATGGAGTTGATTACTTAGGGCATTACTGTATCTCCTGTTTGCATTATAGGATGCTCAGAAGAAGAAAGTACAGCTGAAATTTCAAAACCATGATTCAGCTCAGCAGTGCCACCTATAGAATAAAAACTTAAAGATATAAAATTAGTTTGTCTGGAGGGATGGTAAGTTACTTGAACAAATTCTCATTATCCCTAATAAAATACAACTTTTCCAACATATACATGTCTAAATTTTATTTATATAATCCTTCATCTAGTTATTAGTTTTGTAATCCATGTGGTATAAATTATTTACAGAATGAAAAAAATTTCTGTGGCCAATCTTATTGAAATTCAGACAATATCTTTATCACATCAATAACTAATCTACAGTTATGTCCTAAATAATCGACTCCTTAACCACAGTAGAATTATGGGTAATTTTTCAGGATTTAGTCAGAAATATGGCTTGTTGCCATTCATCGGAAAGCTCTCACAGAGCTTTCCGATGAATGGCAACCAGCCATATTTCCGACTAAATCCTGAAGAATTACCCATAATTCTGCTGTGGTTAAGGAGCCAATTATTTAGGGCATTACTGTAAACCAGTTTAGATTGTGTCTATTGATCTAGACTGTTCTTATGGTCTATACAATAAACCTGGGCGGGCTATTTAATATTTGTCACTAGGGCCATTCATTCGGTTCACACTCCAACAGTGACCTCAAGCCACAATGATGTACAGTTTTAAACGTATTCAAGAGTGATAATAATGTTTTATTAGAATTGATTGCATTATGTTATATTATACAACCACTGTTAAATATAATAGCTAAGTAGTATAAAATATATATCTAAAATCTTGATAAATACATGAAACACCTATATATGCACTCCATGCATCTCCGAAAAATTTATTTTTGCCATAGAATTTATTGCCTCTTGTCTTTGGCGAGGAAAATTAGAGATCATCCTTGTTAGTTTTTTTCTGTATGGTAAAAATAAATAGATAGAAAGACACAAGTGTGTGAACAGGTTAACGTTATTGCACGAGTTTGTTGTGACGAGATGGTACAACGAGAATCGTAGGTCAATAACTTTACAAAAAGGATTGTACTTCATCCAGCTGGAATAGATTATAGGTCTTTAAGCGACTTATGATCTTCAGACATCAAGTTAACTATAGTAATTTCTCACATTATGAGTATATCCAAAATGGCCGATATATAATAATAAAAAAATTACTATTATACTATACACATGCATGTATATACTTATAATATAATTTTATGTCACTTGTGAGCGAATGTAGAGAGCATGGAGAGTACGTGCAGTAAGAGAGATGTATGTGCGAATGTGAGGAATGCCATAAATGTATATATAAATACATTTCCTTGAACATTTTGTATATGACATTCCTCATTGTGATTGTTTTTTTCTATTTTTTAATAAATGTTTTTAAAAAATGCTCACATTTGACCAATTCCAGGAGTGAAGGAATCATTCTTTAATTTTTACTGCACCCCGTTGGTCTCATTTTACCATCGCGTCACAGCAAACTTGTGCAATAACGTTAACCAGTTCACAAACTTTTGTCATTCTATCTATATCATTCGTAGAGTCTCTGGCGCCAACAGTACACATATACTAAACCCGTAATTCTCAGTTCTAAATGATAAGCTGCAAAATTAATCTTTGGTCAGTAGCAGGGACTCCTTGAATGCAATCAATTCCACTCCAATGTGACTCCTTTTCACTGTCTCCAGCATATACTGCATCCTCAAGCTAGCGTTTCTTTGTGCACAACATAGGCTGGGTCTTCTGCCAGCATGTTGAGAAATTGGCTACAATCGTGAAGGCATTCCACCAGTCACAACAATGTTCTCACCCGTAATATATCTGGCATCATCTGATGCGAGGAATGACACAACGCCGCCAATATCATCAACTTCACCAAGTCTGAAAATAATAATCATTTACATGTAGGTAATACTCTTTTTTATTACACTCCTATGCGTAATTTCCATTGAAAATGCCGTTAATTAAAATGGTATTGTCACTAGTCAATTATATTATTTATCGTGACGTCATTGACGTCGCTTACTGATCTAGACTGTATTTTCGATGGTTGACTTTTCTCCACATTGGGACTTTCATGCATTAATTATGGGTGTATATTCATATTTGGCAAACTAAATTGATACAGATGTGTAATAAATAGAGTAATGAATTAGTTCCTTGAATTGCGTTAAATAATTGAGAGACGTTTATGAGAGAATCCCGTGCACTCGTTTCTTACCGATGGCTCTCGTGAATTATTGTGAAGTAATTCTCGGAACCAATTGATTACTCTCGACATGACAGCTCCTACAACTAGATACATAAACGCACAAGGTGAGTTTCGATGGTTCAATCTGTGGGTGTTGTTCGCATCAAAGCATCAAATGTGAAAGCAGATCGAACTAGAGGTGTGACTGTCCCAATGGGACTAAGGATACCCCCCCCGTGTTTTAAAAATACTAAGATGTTTCACATGTCAGTATACATTTAGTTAAAATAATAAAATAACAGTTCCTATTGCAGGTGCACAACCCTAACCCTAATCTTAAAGCTCGGACAAAATTATGCATGTTGCGAAAATAAGTCGAAGAAGGGGAATAACTCCACAAAAAAAGTCGGACAAACATCATAATTGCAGGTGCACAGGTTCCCATGGTACTAAATATCAGTGCCAAGATTAAAAAACATTGACCTAAAAATGTAGGAATAAAAGCTCGGACAAAATTATGCATGTTGCAAAAAAAGTCGAAATCGGGGGGATAACTCCACCAAAAAATGTCGGACAGACGTCATAATCGCAGGTGCACAGGTTCCCATGGTAGTAAATATCTGTACCAAGTTTTTAAAAAATTGACCTAAAAATGTAGGAATAAAAGATCGGACAAAATTATACATGTTGCGAAAATAAGTCGAAAAAGGGGGGATAACTCAACCAAAAAAAGTCTGACAAACGTTATAATCACAGGTGCACAGGTTCCCATGGTGGTTGATGTCTGTGCCAAGTTTCACAGAAATTGATCAAAAAACGACTGAGAAAAACTCCGGACAAATTTGTGTCCACGGACGGACGATGGACGGACGAGCTGATTCCAGTACCCAGGATTGAGACACACATCAACCCCCCCCCACACCTTTCCACCCACTTCCACGTCCCTGATCGACAGACTTTATCCAGGAACATTCCATTACTCATGTTTTTTCCATAAATTCTGCACAGTTATTGCTTTCTGTTTCTGCACTGTTTTTAATCAGAGTAAGGATTAATATGTTCAGAGAGTGTGACAGTAACTATCCCATTTTGACCTATTTCTTGCATGTTAAAACAACTTGCTACACTTCACCAATTTCTATTTTGGTAATTTCTTAATCTTCCCCTGAAAAGTTATAAAAACAAATAGATACTACTTTACTTCGAAGCATCCTGCCTATTTCTTTCTATAGTGGGGTTTACACCCATATCCAGTGGCAGGATTTCTAGTAAATTTTTATTGACTATCCAGGGTTGGTGCTGGACAAAATTTTTTCTCTTGCCAAAATATTTGCCAAATGAAATAATTTTTTGCCAAAGTAAAAAACTTTTGGCAAATTTACTCGCTCGTATAATTGGGGAAATTAATATGTTTTTATCTAAAAACTAACCACAGACACAGGTAAAATGAGCTACTACAAAAGCAAGTTTATAGTGTTATTAATAAATATGAAAGTAGCAATAAATAACTAAGCGACACCTGCCTGGAAACTACGTTTAATGTTGCTACGCAGTTATTTCGCCTAGTATTACTGCTGAAATCAATGAACCATAAATTAATCCATCGTCATTCACATTCGGCTGATTAACCTATTGTCTTATACTCGCTGATAATATAATGCTGACATCCTAGATATGTGCTATATAATGTCGTCATTAATATGCATTGTTACAATGAATACATGCGTCCATAATCCAAATGGACAAAGGGAGGATTAACTGTGAAAACAAATTAATAATTACCTTTTGTGGTATCTACATTGAGATCATGTTACAAAGTACTTACAACAACCTCAATGAAAAATTTACAGAACATCGCTTTTTTCCGACTCACATTTTAACCACGGGCGATTAGCTGTTAGAAAGTTTGATTATGACAGAAAGATGGGATTATCGTTATGTGAAAATTAAAGAAGATTACATATAACTGTCGGCATAACACTGCTGACTGCTCTACATGTAAATTGATAGATATCTTTTTTGGTTTCCCATTGTCTGTAATTCGGCACACGTAATGAATAACCCATGTTCACTGATATTTTATGACTAGATAGTTCACATCCCATAATTAAAAACTCACTTGCCAAAATTTTTGCCAAATGAAATATTTTTTGCCAAATGAAAATATTTTTTGCCATTGGCAAATTTGGCAAGCGGCAGCATGAACCCTGACTCTATTAAACAAATCAAGATTAGTCAACACAGAATGCTACATTTATCGGAAAAAGTGATATCACAAAGGTCATAATGATGTATTATAAAACTTATTGTGTCAAATTACGCACAGAATATGCCGTGTAATTAAGAGTAACCACACATTGTTTATGTTTACTGCACAACAGTCACTTTGCGAGGTCAAATGAGTTTGTATTCTTTTTGAAATTATGTAAACATTGCGATAAAATATAAATTACATACTACTTTCAATTGACAACTCATGTGGAGTTCTGAACAAATATAATGTCTTCTATGGCATAAGCCTGTTTACTAATTGTGACAATGGACCAAAATTCTCCAGATAAATCTTCTCAGAACCAGATATTACAAGGATGGATTGAAACTTCTCAAACAAATCTTCTGATAGGTATAAAACACATGGCCAAATTATTTTCCATGAGAAATGTTCCAAAGCTTCCCAGTGATAGAAAGTACACAGCCACATGAATCTTGAGCCGAAATTGAGGTATAAGAAAGTATTTACATGCTGCATTCTATGTACTGACCTTCCCATTGGAATAGTCTTCAGTACCTCTTCTGCTACATCATCATTTTTCCAGATCTTAAAAGAAAATATATATGTTAACACTTCCATGACTGGAGCTTCCTGAAATTTTGCAAAAACCCTGTGCCAATGCATTCTCTTATATACGTGAGTCGTCCATAGAAAGCCTTCCATATATATATGAGAATCTATTGGCCTAACAATATTTACCTTGACATTGTAAGCCAGTGCATTCTCTTATTATATGTGAAGCTCCCTATGGGAGACTAGCATATATAAGAGAATGCACTGGCACAGGATATTTAATGCTGCACCAGCACAGCTCCCGTCATGAAAGTGTTAAACATCTAACCAGTATTGAAATATTTACATACACCTAACATTGCATCGGCTTTTCCATAGCATTATGATAACCCTACCCATCGAATTCATACACAAATAACGGCTTCTGTGGAAAATTCATTCATATTCAAATACTGACTGAGGTCCTGGAGATAGCCGGCATTAACTACTAACGATCAGTCATCCTGGTGCAGTCCCATAGATAATCTGTTATTAGGCTATTTTGAATCATGAATAGCTACACTGTTAGATTAGTAGCAGGAAGACAGCCCGATAGGGCTAGGCTACCCCCGACAATATACTGCTTTAGTAAGACACTCTGTAATTTTTAGAAACATGATGTGCAACGATTGCAATCCATACACATCAGAGACATTAGTATACATGGGGCGCAATAAGAGACTTGCAGAATGAAGCGTGTGATTCGCCATTGATGTCGCCACTAGTTCAGATACCTGATCTAGGTTGGTGATGATGTCACCTGTAAATCAAATGATTCATGATTTTCTGAATGATTTCGTCATTTCCACCGATTCACAATGAGTAAATGACAAAAATACAATAGTATAGAAAGGACTAAAATCTGAAGTAAACTAGACTTACCGCTTCACTGAATTTGGTCTTTATAACTCCTGGAGCTACTCCATTGACTCTAATGTTTAATCTTGCTAGCTCCGGAACCAGCACCTTAGTCAGACCAAGCAGGGCAGTTTTACTAACGCTGTATGCACCAAGAAGCTAGAAGAGAATTAAATCAATATATTTATAATATATGCTCATTTATGTGAGCTACAAACGTATCATCAGGACAGCCGTGTTTAACCCTTTTAATACTGAATTTATGAAAATATACATTGGAATGGTCTATTACTCATTTGGAGGGATGCTCAGATAATAAGAGCAGGGGGCAGACATACGAAAAGATTATACAAGTGCAGAAGGGTTAATATTCTTTAATGGCAAATGTTCAGATAGTAAGTTCAACAATCGACCTATGGACTGATTGCCTTTGTTTCAAATCTTTTGATAGAATATAAGAAATTTAATCAATTTCCTTTTATTCTGGAAAGAAAGAGATTTGAAAATAGTGAATCCTATGCGTGTCTTTAACAGCTCAAAGAATATAATATATAACATTCAAAATGAACTGTTGAACATTTTCAATAACTACAAAGCCATACCTGTTGTATATTTTCAGAGAAGATGTCATTTAGAAATATAGAAATGAGAATGCTTATGACTCTTTTACACTTTAATATTAACTTGATACTCACATAAATCATTTGCATTGTATACGACTCACATTTTAGTACAGAACGATAGACATATATGACTCACCTCAAACGGATGGAATCCACCAATGGATGAAACAATGATTACTGAGCCACCACTGAAATTTAAATTTACAATGCAATGTAATAATCTGAGGTTCATCTTCTTCTTGGTCTGAGACATTCTGAGAGACAAAGAGACTGCGCTTGGGCGACTGATTACGTAAGTCACGTGGTTTCGAGTTGATGAGTACTATGCATTTAAATGGCGGAGTTGTTCACAAACACAACCAGAAACGAGGAAAAGGGTAATAAACTAGGATAATGATATATTACATAGTATTGTGGCAGCTACGAGCATAAGCTATACTGTTTTTCAAACAAGCTGATACCTCACTTCTTCCCAAACTCACAGTTGTTTTTTCTAACATTCTGACTAAAGTTGTCAGTCGAAGGATTTTCCTAGATGTATGGACTTGTGTATTTCACGAACATCTGCCTGGCAACTTTGGTCAGCATGTTATAGAAAACCACTGAGTATTTCCGAACAAATAAGGTATCAACTTGTTTTTAAAATAAACAAGCACATGCTCGTAACAGTCAAAATGCTATGTTTTTGGTCAGTTCCTCATATATTATGTTTTTGTGTGTTTGTACATTTGAATGTGTGGTACTCACCAACCTCGAAACCATGTGATTCCCCACCGTGGACCTTCATTTTCAACTTCAGAAAGCCTTATTGAGTCCATAAAACACATTTCAAACCGAAAAAAGGAGGCATTTATTACAAGAGATCTCCAATGACAATTTGACATTTCATACTGACAAGACTGGAATGCCCAGTCAAATTTAAGGGAAATGGTGATAAGCAATACAATGTTTTTCACTGTTATTTTGACAGTTGAAATCGTATTACATATATGTTTTGAGATCTATTCCAGTGTCTATTATCCTAAAAATTTGAGAGGAACCATATTTGAATGATGATTCCAACAACGGAAATAAATGAGTTTGCTCAGAAACCTCCCGTATAGGTATCTGTATGTTTTATCCCTCCTCCCAAATTATGTATAAATTATGGAGGTTTAAATGGGCCATGCCTGTTTAAGCTGAAAAATAGATATGTACATGTATCTTACCCTCTTTTCTCTATGTGAGGTACAGCTTCTTGTGTGAGAAGGAAGGCAGTTTTGACGTTGATTTCAAATAT
Organism: Siphonodentalium dalli; assembly: GCA_032622095.1. Taxonomy (NCBI): domain Eukaryota; kingdom Metazoa; phylum Mollusca; class Scaphopoda; order Gadilida; family Siphonodentaliidae; genus Siphonodentalium; species Siphonodentalium dalli. The sequence goes on along the minus strand of CP136062.1, from coordinate 111,096,050 downwards.
CTGAAAAATCAAAGCATTTATACGCTCCTGAACAAGTTAATACAGCAAAAATTTTGTCACTATTATGAATGATATACATTATCTGGCAAAAGCAAGAGCTGTCAGTTAGTCACTGTGGCTGTATCCTCCCTGTCTCCGGGGAGGAGTCAGAACATTTGGAATAATTCACTGAAGAATGTGCTACACATTTTCATAACCTGTATGCGGGTGATGAATATCACACTGTGTGATCTCTTGAAAACTCTTGGGACGACACTGATAAAAGAAAATAATGAAGCGTGACGCCAAACTGCATTCAAGTGATTACAAAGTGTGATTATTGTTTCAAAATATTGCAGCTATACTCTTTAAACCACTGGCATCAAAGAATGATTTAAGGTCTGCTAATTTATTGCTAAAATTATGTTTAGTCTCAGTATTCATGGTCCATATTGATTATTGAAATGAAAGAAACAACAGGTGGCACCATGGTGCTGGCATACCATGTTGTTAAACTGAAACATGGGCAGGAGGGAACCCAAATTTAAAACAAACAAAGAATAACACAGTTACACTAAGAGGAATATGCAAACATCTCTAACATTTAATTGAACTGAAAGACTTTGTGATTCTAAACATCCATAAAATATTTCATTGAGATATTGGTACTGCAACCCTGGCAAATACACAGGTCCCCTGTTGCGACAACCCCACCATGAGCATATACATGTACCTTAATACAAGTATATACATTATATCATGAATTATGATTCCCCATGTGTGGTCCTGTCTGTGTGACCTCAGCAGAGTAAATTCTGCAGTGCTACTATGCTATACTTGATGGGAATCTGTTCAAGGGTTTGTCCAGTTTTGAAAGTTTGCACATATTCATATATATCTTTGGTGATCATCAACCTATCAATGTGGGAGATACATCGAATTAAAGGTGTGAATATGGTCTAAAGAACTGGCTATGTGGCATTATCTCATGCACAGAGGATTTTGATGAATTTTGTTTGCAAATCTGTATTAAGGTAAGTACTCATGGAGTCATGGTGGGGTTGTCACACCAGGGGACATGTGCACAAATAAACAAACAAAAACATTATTTCCAGATAAACTAAGAGGATGTAAACTTTAGAACCGAATATTCAAACAACCATTTTGAAAGCAACAATACCATACTCCTTTGGAAGTCCTTGTGATGATGAACCTCCATACCAAATTTGATTGAGATCAAATAAACCATGGACGTGATATCAGTGTAGACAAACAGAAAACTATATTTCCAGTTAAACATAGAATGATATTAAACTATAGAATTGAAAAATCGAACGTCGTTGGTAGAGATGCGGACCAGACCGAACCACCAGTGGTGGTCCGGTCCAGTGAAGAGGCTGTCCAGTATATATATAATATAATGACAAAAATTGAGATTTTCGAAATGGCACAACGTGAGGAAGATGAAAACCAAGACAAAATCTCAGTAAAATTATAAGGGGTAGGTCCAATTAACCCACTAGAAGAATCAGTGATGTGGTTAGAGGGTCTTCTTTGTGGGGGTGCCCACCTTGTCCAATATGAGAATTGTTTTAGACCTGACCTGAAATTGCAATAAATCCTAACATATAGTAGTCTAGCTCCACATAAATTCACACGGCCACGGGGAGGGACGATCAAGATACAACGGACTGACCGCAGTTCGACTCGGTGTGAGAACATGTTGAAATCGGAACATGAAAATCGCAAAATCCTAGCATCTAGACTGGCCTCAAGCATATTTTCCAAGCGTTGGAAGTTTCCAACCTGACATCCCCTACTACAGTTGAAAAAAAACCCTATCGCCATGTCCCTCAGAAGAATATGAATTAAGCACAATCCAGATATCAGACATGATATATAAGGTCTATATTTAAACCTAGCTGGTGAATATGGCCCCTGGTGACCAGACATTTGCGACACTGTGTATTGGCTGGTGATCGGAGCTTCGGAGTTCCGTACCAGTTAACAGTAGGGCCAGTACTTTAGCTAGGCATACATCTATGTATTAAAAGTTCGCGTACCGGTACATTACCAGACCGCTATGGGTGGACCGGTCCAAACCAGTCCAATGATGGCGGTCCAGTCCGCCCCTGCACTGTAGTGGTTTTTTGCAGTCCAGTCCGCATCCCTAGTCATTGGTCCCATTATTTAAAGAAATAATATGATTTGATACCTCTTTGGAGCACTTGTGATGGTGAATATCCATATCAAATTTAATTGAGATTGGACACCAGTGGCTGTGATATCTGCCCGGATGGACACGATGCACACATGAATGGATAAAATCCTTGAATGGGGTATAGTTGTAAAATGGTCATAAACAGTATACATATATAACACACCTTATCCCAAGCAGCTTCTGGAGTCTGAAAAGAAAGAAGTCATAAGTCTCTACTTTTATAAATGAATTAAGTAAATATTCATCATTGTGTATTTATCAGATGGTTAATGTTATTTAAAAGAATGCAAGAATAATCTCAATCATGTTAGCAAGTAAATACCAGTATCATGCAGATCAGAGATTTTGCTTCAAATCAAATCTTGACATTGAAATTGCTGTTCCGATATAGATATCGAATTGAATGTTGAATCAGATCAGTGTTGCTTATTAATTCCATTTTCTCTCTATTTTTGCACATTTTGCATACCGAGCATGTTTCTATAAAGGCCCTAGATTTAACTTGGTAAAACATCAGTATCATATTTAATAACTTTTTATTTATAGTCATCATCAGAATCGATCAACATATTGAATTACAATGTAGGCATCCACAAAAAACCATGTTTGGTTCACAATGTAATCATCCCTGATATAAATTTGGGTAACGAGAAATATGCTATAATAAAAGAACAACTTAATTGTCCATTGAACATAACCAACAAGTCGAACTAAATTTGCTTCTTTCGAAAGATAATAAGCTGATTCCAGAAATGGTCTCGAAATAAGTAAATTTTTTGTAATCAGCTAATATAAGCAACAACATCCTCCCTATTCCACTAATGTATCTTCAATATTTGGGTGACTTACACTCAGTACCGGACCAAATACAGGGTTTACAGCAGCATTCGAAACCAGGATGTCCAAACCTCCAAAACGAGAAACAGTCTGAAACCAGAATCATGGAACTAATATTAATCAATTCAAACTCCTGAAACATCTTTCATTTCAAATCTGAGTTTAGTGTGCCTGTCATTTGCAGAATGAGGTCCCCAGAGGGTGAATTTAGTGAAGTATCCTGCACATCGGGCTACCATCACCAAATTCACCCTCTGGGGACCTCATTCTGCTTAGACTTCATCTGCTATGGGAGACATAGACTCAGTTTGAAGTTCCCAAATGGTGAACATTGTTATGCACACCCATTCAGAACCTCGATTATCCAATGTGTCGTCTGCCAATTTGGAGATATAGAGAAACTAAACTAAAAAAAAAATAGAATCTATGTGAAGAAGTTTCTATAGAAATTTGATAATAAACAAACTTTCCAGAGAAGATGAAGCCTAAGCAGAATGAGGTCCCCAGAGGGTGAATTTAGTGACGCTATCCCACATAGCGGGATAGCGTAACTAAATTCACCCTCTGGGAACCTCATTCTGCAAATGACAGGCACACTAAACTCAGGATTGTTTCATTTATGCACAAACACAATTGTAAACTAGAATGCACTCAGAGAGATGCCAACGTGCGCAAAAATGTAATAAACAATAATTAAAAAAATAGTTTCACTGTATTTTACTTAATTTATTTAATTTAATTTAATGTTAGCAAAAAAAAGACAATTACCATTTCTCATTTCATCACAGATAAAAGGCAATTTACTATATTAATCATTTAAGTAATTAAAACCAATTCCATGTTGCCGAAAGGATGAGACTTTAATATCGATTACATTTTTTTCAGCGGCATATTTTGATTTTGATTTTCCGATAGTCAAAGTTGACCAAAGGAGCAATTATCAGGGGGGGGGGGGGGGGGGGGGGGGGGGGGGGGTCGTATGGCATTTTTTCCCTTTCGATCATTTTTTGTACCCACCCACCCCCACCGCCAAATTTTTTTCCGTTTTCGGCAGTTTTTTACGACCATTTTTTGACACCCACCCCCCCTTTTAACACTAAAACAGAGATTTGCGGGGGGAAAATTCACTGTAAACAGCTGTATATGAACTTCTGTGCATACTATTTATCATGGATGTTAACATGGACATGTAAATAGGAATGAGTCATTTTGAAGTCATTCGGCCAAAAAAACATGGCCACCAGCGGCCATCTTGAATTTCAAAATTTGCAACAAAATACAACACGATAACTGCCTGCTGTTTACCAGTTAGAATTACATTATTTCTCTCATTCAAAGTGGTTTTGAAGCCCAACTCATTGCCAAAACACTAAAAAACAAGCAGGATTTTTTTTTTTTAGTTCCGGAAAAAATTGCTTGTTGGTGGCTTTGACCACCCACCCACCCCGGCATACGTGCCGGATTTTTTTTTTCACCCCCCCCCCCCCCCCTGCAATTATAAGAAATAATTAGTACTATTTTTGTAAATATTAATAGCAGCCATATGCAACAATAAATATCAATAATTAATCAATAATTAATCAATAACGATCATTTTATGTAATAATAAACTCTTCAAACGGTGTTTGTGTTAACAAATGCGTTTTGTTTTGTGTTACGTCATTCGTCGTATTTGACCCGGAACTCTGCTGAAGGTTAGGCTATTCAGCCTATTGCGTCGAATTACGAAATCGCATTTTGAATGTCTCTCTTTTCTCGCACGATAAAAAGAGGTCTTCGCACGAACCAAAAATGATAAAACTTCCCAATTATAAGTGAAAATACCCAAATGAAGGAGTCTATGTAGGTCCCGAAGGAGTCTATAGACTCTTTGATGTAGATCGATGGAGAAAATGTAGGTCGATCTATTTTTGTCATAACTCTGACGAATTTTGACCTGTGAGAAAAAATCGAAATCGAAGCCAACTACGAGCATGCCAGTTTTAAATATAGAAACAGGGAATCCTGACAAATGGCGATATCGGCGACAAACAAATAATCGAAAACAACACATAAAATAAACATAGCAAAAACGCGGCACAGTAAAAATGTCAGAACGCCACGAGGTTTTACGTCGTTTTTGGTGACGTCATGGAGTGTGACACCAAGCTACCAAGCTACGAATCTGTCTGATCGCCATACTGTTGCGCGAGCGCACGTAATAATTACTCCAAAATTTGGGGACAAATTTATCCCCCTTAAAAACAAACAGGAGTGATTCCACCAATGAGAGTTGCTGCATATCATACTTATTGAAGAATGATGTTGCATAACACCATTTGTAGATATAAATTTATGAAAATAACTAACTACCTTACACATATTAAATTCGCACAGTACTACTTTTCACTCACTTTTGAATTAGTGCACTTTGAATTATGCGCGAATTCAAAACGGACAAATATCTTTTCGTAAAAGACTTTTTATCTGGTGACAAGTTTCAGTTCTTAAAGATGCATAATCTGAATTAACGCTCACAAATTACTATTTCCTTGGCTGTGGGGGTCAAAAATATTTGATTCAAGTCGAGGAACCCACCCTTCAAAGTTCAGAGTGATCAGATATCGATTTTTGAAATCTAAAATTTTTCTCCACCGATCATTTTTAGCAGCCCAGTAAAAGGTCGACGAGAAATGGTCTCGGACCAAATTGCGGATGAAGATGGATAACTCTAAAATCAAGTGGCTTTTTTGTGTCAGATATTTGACAAACCAGCAAAATTTCATTGAACAAAATGTTGATAAATAACAGGTTTTGGTCAATTTTATACCATAGCTGACTGGTTAGCATTATTTTTGGGCAAATAATCGATTCTGATAACTGGAGCAGCATTTAAAAAAATAATGTTGTTGTTGGAATCTGATGATATGGGGACCATCAAATCGGACTGAGTACCTTTAATCGATACTGAAGGTACATGTGTATATTAAAGACCACCACAACATCAAGTAGATTGTAACTGCATCAACATTTTGTTGAGAAATGGGTGGTTATATGCTCAAAACAATCATTATGATATTTCAGTAGTTAGGGACATCATTGAAATGAACTCAAAAGAAGTAAAACAACAACTGCGTATAAGCGGCTGACTTTAGAGAAAATCAATATTTAACTCAGGTTGCATGCCCACATTGTCACTTCAGGTTGTGAATATGGGAATATGTGTATTTCTTACAAGCATTGCAACATCGAAGATTGTACCATGATTTAGATATGAATAACAGGTCGGCCGACCACAGTGTCCCCCGACAACGTGGCATTAAAAAAAATGTTGAAATGTTCTAAGTTGAAAGGGTTAATAATTCCAGAAAAAATTATTTTTTCCATCATCTATATACATATTGCACATCTCCAATATGTGGGTAACAATACTCTGAAGTTTCAAATATATACGATCAAAACTGTAGGAGGAGTTGATTACACCATGAAGGTACCCTCATACAGAAAATTATAAAAAATGTTTTTCAAAGTCGAAAGGCCCATAACTCATCGGATCAAAATCAAATTCGAACTTGACCTGCATTTTGATATCAATGACTTACAATAAAACGGAATTTTCAATTGAACAGTCCAAACTTGAGTTATCATCAGGAAACCAAAGAAAAAAGAAGTAAAATTGAATTTTCTAAGTGGAACAAAGTCCATAACTCTAGGAAAAATCATCGGATCAAACTCAAATTCGAACTCAACCTGTATCTTGATATGACTGATCCACATAAAAACGGTATTTGCAAATAAAGGATCCAAACTTGAGATATCATCCGGAAACCGAAAAAGTGGGAAATTCTCTAAGTGAAAAAAAAGTTGAAACCCAGAATTGGAGAGCACCTGTGTTCTTGATGAGACACCTACATACCAAGTTTCAATCAAATCGGATGATCATTACTGTGATATGCCACAGTAATAACATATTCAGTCCAACCTTCTGCAATGTTTTAACTCAATAACATATATTCCCCTCTGATTTTCCTTGCATGTGATTTAGTATACACTCAGGAGTCATACTATTTTTCGCTCAGTTTTAAACAGTACTGCGCGAATTTAAATATGAGTAAGGTACTTTCTTTCTATTCTATTCAATTTCAGTCATTACACCAGTTTTCACCAACATCATTGATTTTGGACCAAATTAGACAACAAGGCAATGTGCTATTAATTGATACCTCACTAATGAGTTTGCTCCGGTCTTCTTTCTTCCCAACATGGCACACCACTCCTTCAACATTGTACATCTTCAATGATTCCACAGCTCTCGTGACATTTTCCTCCTTTCGACTACTCAGCATCACCTTGGCTCCATCTTCAGCAAATTTCTTAGCAATTGCGAATCCTATGCTACAATACAAAGAATCAATCTGTCCCAATTATACAAAGAAATAGTCTGGAACCTATATTCTTGTAATTAAATTCGCACAGTACTATTTTTCGCACAGCCGTCAATGTGCGATTTAAAAACTGAGCGAGAAATAGAACAACTCAAAGATCTTATCGAACAAAAGGAATAAAATAAAGGGGTTTGTGTATTAATTGACATACATGTAAAGACGTAAATTTGTTAACTCAGTAGCCTACCAATGGTCGTTGTGCTCAATATACATGTATACTTAAGTTGATGCCAATCATGCCAGTGATGCCAATAACTATCGAAATATCATAAATAATATTGGACAAAGTGCAGTAGAATTACATATCTTCGCAGCTAAATAGTTAATATTTTTGTCAGCTTTGAATTCAAAATGGGCGAATTTAAAACTGAGTGAAAACTAGTTCTATGCAAATTTAATACAAGTAAGTTACAGTAATGCTCTAACTAATCGGGGAGAGCTTTCCGATGAATGGCAACAAGCCATATTTCCGACTAAATCCTGAAAAGTTACCCATAATTCTGCTGTGTTTAAGGAGTCAATTAATTAGAGCATTACTGTATATGTTAGGGCCCTGCGATGCATCAAATCGAATTTTGATTCACCCATCTGATATCGAATCGTTTTTGATTTTGAGTACCAGTTTCGATCAGATTCTCTCAAAGAATCTTAAGAATGCTACGCGTTTCTCATATAGAAGACATAAATCGATAGTTTACTGATGATCCAAAGCATTTAACACATCTAATTCTTGAAAAATCCCATCCCATAAAGGAATATACTCCGATGTTGCCCTATCAAAGTGCATGGCCCAACATAATGGCAACATTCAGTGTCAGCTAGGTGCAGCATCAGTGAATAGTGATAACAAAATGTGAAATCTGCTACAATGGGCAGAGGATGAAAATTAATTATAAAAGGGCTCCATTTGTCATTCGGTATGTTGATACGTGACATGGCAGAAAATATACATGCAGATGCTTTGGTATTAAATTCAGTTCTTGTTCTTCTTTTCTATACATAGACATAAAATAACATAGCTTCATATACAGCACACACATGAATTATCTCATACAAGACACATATTTTGTCAAGTCTTCATGGCCAAATACAACACAGCATTTGTGCGAGAATATCCGATATTTTATCTAAATTATTTCACGATAAGACATTGCATATCCGCGCACAAATGCCAGTTCTTAAATCATCAAGTTCACATACGAGTCAGATCTTATGCTGAACTCGTCAACCATTTTTATGTTGTGTTGTGCCCCAATCTCCATGCAGATCATGTACTTTTGTTGAATCGATTTGCGATTATGTAACGCCAAAAAATAATGCCTGAATCACAGGGCCCCAGTGTATGTCACAATTATAGAAGAACTAGCAGGGTGACCTGGCATTTCACAGGTTAAAGTGATGTGGAACAATCCGCTATGGACATTTGGTGGGAATACTCTTGCTCAAACTGGTACATGTATTCTCATAAATGTTATATCCCAATTGGCATCACAAAAAGTCATTCTTAATATACATAGATTATATAAAGTAGTGACTCAACTTCCGGAGTAATTGTCATTTGTTTATCGGGATTAATTCAGTAAAGAAGTATTAATTTATTTACAACTGCGAGTACTAGTACTTCAGACATTATCTTTTTTTTAAATCATACAATCGATGTTGATGGAATTCTCGGCAAGAATAGATGATTGTCACATTCATCCAGTTTGGATAATGCCTGAGAACTCACTAATGAAGTTGTGTTGACTCACTAAATTAAATTGGTACACAGTTTCCCTTTAAAAAGTAACCAAACATTAATTATATATGGCTAAATTTTCTAAATGTTTCAATATGTGTTGACAATTTTGTTTTTTATAAATTTGTGTGCCGGGACCCCGTTAGCAAATGAGCTATGAATCTATTTTTGCTAGCTCACTATGAATGCCATGATCCCCGTCCCCATATAAATATGACAGTTCAGAAAATATAATTGTTCAAGTGACTTAATTCGGTCACCATTTTTCAAGGTTGTGAAATTTGAATGCAAAAAACTCCTTAGTCCTTAAAATGAATCTGATCGATATCCGTCGATTCCGGGGTTTGAATTATGTGATGGGTATTCAGATTTGCCTCATTATAGTATATAGATTGCTGATATCTTTGGAAAATACAGGGAAAAAAACAATGTTGAAATATAGAGCAAATTATGATGTAGGCTTGGTAACTTGCCCTGGCATCACTTTGCAAACTTTGAACCACACTATTTGGCAAATTGGCAATGCCTATACCTGTACATGTATATACAATTTTGGCAATAATTGGCAGTAAAATGTTTTATCCGGCATTCTGGTCCCCAATCCCTGAATCCCATGCGCCTATGATGTCACCTTTAAGCCCAAACACTAATTTGATGAAAATCGGTGACAAAAATGTTTTCATGCCCTTTTGCTGCCTCGATCCCCCTCCCCATCACTGACTTGAATAAGGTCACTTTGGTTTCTCTAAACGACATCATTAGATTCCTCGTATCATGGAGATGACTCTATATAAATTTGGTGGAAATCAGTAACTGAAACATTCTAATCAACGTTAGTGCCCTCCCCTCCCCATCCCTGACCCAAAATGGCATCAAATGTGGCATCTTCAACCCACACGATTTGATTCCTTGTGTTATTGGAGAAGAACATGTATCAATTTGGTGGAAATCAACCCTTTAGTGAACTGGATCCTAGGGGTCTGACTCGGAAAGCTATTCAAAATCTTAAATGCAGCTCTTCATGGTCGTTCCCACAATGGTTATCAAAGTGAAGCTACCAGGTACTACTATTATTATTTAAGACCCACATGTTGGCCTAGCTATCCCCATCGGTCCCTTCCCAACACCCGATTCGACCATTCGACCACCATTTCATCCCGCCAAAATGGAAGATATATATTAATTACGATTACGAAAATGGCAAATTGGATGCTGGATTCAGAAACCTATTTGAAATCCCTCGATCCCCAATGGCCCTCAATGACTGACCAGGAGTATATATAAACTATATCATGTGAGGAGGGCGTACTCTCAGGAACCAAATAATAGTGTCAGCACGATTATTAATTTTGGAGAAAATTCCCAACGATCACTATTATTTGGAATTGAGACATAGGGCAATTCCACGATGGAGAATGAAATTTGTGAAAAAATTTAATCTTGAATATTGACTAAAGTGTTTGAAAATCTGATAGTTATGGTATTCAAGTTATTGAAAAAAGTTTTTCTCTCTGTCATATTCATCAATTTAGTGATGATAGAATATGCCATTGGGTTAACCCACATGTGCTAGTAAAATATATGCCCAAAGTGGCTTGTAAGTAATTGAGCAAATAGTAACAATTATTTTAGATTGGCCTGTAGTATTTCAGTATTTAAATAGGTCGATGCACGCTATAACACATCTTGGGTTTATATTCCTGTGCCTGATGTCCATTTGATGTGACGTCTAAGTCGATGTCTAAGTTGACAGCTAGCAAGAGTTTAAATATGTAATGTCAGTCACGCGTACTGTCAGTCACAAGCATGTAATGTCAGTCACGTTTTGCAATTTGTTTCTATTCTGGTAGATGACATAAAAATCTTGTAAGAAAACATACTAGTAATTGGATTTGTAAACAAATGCAGTTGCATAAATTTTAATACTGTTCTCATGATGTATGTGAGCATTGAATGTATGAAAACATACTTTTGGGTCCAAAACTCATCAAATGCTTTCTAACAACACTCAAGAATTCAGTTTCTCAAAATTTATTTCCAAGAGTGACATCAATTTGAACAATTTCATCAATGAGAAAGAGAAAGTAGGTCATTTACCCTTCCTAATTGCATGAATCAGGTTGGTTACCATTTGATGATTTGGGCAATGAGCAACTTGATCCCTACGAGGCTGAATTAATTCATAGATACAGTGACAACTAGCAATTGTGCATCGTTGTGCACAGCGCATCAAAGCATAAACATTTTGATGTGCATTGCAAAGTGAACTTCTGCATTGCTACAGCCCTAACTACAAGTGGGCTGAACATTATCAGCTTGGTTATATATTCGGAAATTCATGTCCCCAGGTATAATGAACAGTGTGCTCAGACTTTTGTTGTGGCCAATGAGTTGTTCAACTTCTACGAGAAAGTCCACAGTATTTAATATATACCATCATTTTTTCTCAGGAGGCTGCCATACAATGACGATTCTTGTCCACTTATTTATTTATTCAACTTAACTGGTTCGCTGCTAAATATCCTACATACACGTAATAAAATGCGTATATATTTCAACAAACAGAAAATTATTGAATTTTATGCTCGGAGTTGATAATTTGCACTCTTTTCTCAAATTTGACCCCCAAATATATGCATTTGTGATTATGTTGTGAGCCTGGATGTCTCACTAGGCTATGGATATGAGCTTGGATGTCTCAATAGGATATGGTTATGAGTCTGGATGTCTCATTATAGGCTATGGCTATGCCTACGGGCCTGGATGTCTCATTGGGCTATGGTTATGAGCCTTGATGTCTCATTTAGACTATGGTTATGGGTCTGGATGTCTCATTAGGCAATGATTATGAGTCTGGATGTCTCATTAGGCAATGGTTATGGGCCTGGATGTCTCATTAGGCTATGGTTATGAGCCTGGTTGTCTGTTTGTCAAAGTAGGTTATCGATATGAGCCTGGATGTCTGATTAGGTTGTGGTTATGAGCTTGGTTGTCGGCCGCCCTTAGGGCAAAACATTTGTAATTTTTCTCAAACTTTTCGCGATATAAGTACCTTTTCTGACAATTTTATTGGTCGGCATCCATTCAAACTTCACAATGTCCCAATTTAATTATATATGTAACAATATTTCTGAAATATTACCTGACAAACGCTATTTAAATGTTTAAACTAAACAAGAGTTGACTAAACAAGACAGTGTCATTGCCAAAGCCCATATCTGGGCTTCCAGCACTCTTACATAGGGTCCAAATATGGGCTTTCAGCACTGAACCAGTTAATATATATATCTCACTAAATATACTGGTAAACAAACAATACTGAAATGTCATGTAGGCATCAAATATTTGCCAAAGTAAGACAACCTATGCAAACCACCTCCCATTTCCCCTGGTCTCCATATGCTATTGTCTGTAAAACTTGTACAAAAGGTAATTGAGAATGTAGAACAAATATATATATATTTTTTTTTCATAGGTTAATGTTGGGCACAAATTCAGTAGCATAATATCAGACACAGACAGATTAACTAAAATAAGTGAAAAAGGTGTTCATATTAAAGTATTTGAATGTCAAACAACTTAAAGTTTATATCCAGTTACCATGTATCTTAGATAAAATTGTGTAATGTCCAGCCTTCATTATTGGCTACGGCAATCAGCATTGCCGAAGCAATTTGCTGAAGCAAACTGGGCCATGGCATACTGTTGCCATAGCGGATTGCCGAAGCCAAACAATCTGAATTAAGAGGGCTGAATGTCAGTCACACTTATATTAGTCAATGTCATGTTCATGTGCTGTATATGGTAATAAAATAATTAATTGCATTTAAACCCCATAAAATATGGTTGGTAGGGCAATAATTACTCATTTATGGGAATATTTTATATATTTCATAGCGTAATATGTCAGTCACGAAAATAGTGTAATGTCAGTCACGCATAATTTGGACAACAAAACATATTTCATGTTAGTTCTAAGCTTAAATTTTGCTTTTACATTATCTTGAAATATCTACCACGAAAAATTAACAAAGAAAATCATATGAGTTGCAGTAAATTTAAGACCAATTTAATTTGAAAACAAGTTGGCACTGAGCCTTGATATTTTCATGTAATGTCAGTCACGCTAACATTGAACGATGCCATTTTGTCATCGCTTGACTAAACTCAGAATGATGCACATTTTTGGATGCACCCTGGCACAAGCCAACATCACACATATTAGAAATAAGATTATATATTTATAAATGTTGCTCTATTCATCACAATGAATCTGGAAAAAGTTCTTTGAATGTAATGTCTGCAGTCACGTGGAATATTTATTTCAGCATAAATCCCCACACATCACTATTATTAGTCCATCACGATTATTAGGCACCTGAGAGTAGCTTATATATATAGAGTAGTGTCAGATTCAATAGTAAGCCCATCTTGCACCTCCTCCCACCAACAGAATGAAAGGTCGTATTACAAGATTGGCGAATAGAGTGGTCATTGGAATCTCATTCAGACATCAGTTTACATTTCAGAACCTATTCGAAATCATAAAATGCTCTCCATTGTCACTCCTGATTTAGGCAAATGTTGTAAAAGGGAAGCTATTATCTATGATCTGTGACCCACAAGTCAGTATTTAACTCCCCAGTCAGTGACTTCCCACCAGCCCTTATATATCGCCCATTGCGAAGGAATTGTGTATGACACACATCTTGCACATCGCCCCGCCAATTAACTAAATGATGAATCGAACTAATTAATATTGGAACACGAACCATATCCCCTGTCAGCACATTAATGGTCCCGGTATATGTACGAAGGTCATGTTTATATTTTGAACTGAGTGCTGGGAACGGGTTGCTAATAAACTTCTCTGATGTAAAGAAAATGCTGACAGTCGCGAATATGTGGGTGATAAATCACAAATATGTTTGCGATTTATCGCAAACATGTTTGTGATTTATTGCAAAGATGTGTGCGATTTTTCGCAAAGGTTTTCAATTTATCGCTAAGTGGTTTGCGATTTATCACAAAGCAGTTTGAGAAATTATTGCAAATTTAATGTTAGTGATTTATCAAAAAGGTTTGCGATAAAATCGCATATAAATCGCAATGGTTTGCGATTATAATTGCAATGGTTTGCGATTTATCGCAAATATATTTTTATGCGTTGACACTAATGGGCTTCCATATTGTTATGAAATGCCCATCAATCAATAGCCAGCATGGCTAATCAATATAATCATTCAAATGATTAATTTCACTTGCTATCAGTATCATACAAATTTATACAATGACACATATAGTTGCATTACCCATCAGTTGAAGCGGTCACTATTGCTATTTTTCCAGACAATTTCCCTTGGTTTCCAGCATGCGTAGACATTCTGGTGATATGTCTTGTTATTGTTGGTTGAAACAGTCGTGAGAGAAGCATGTTGTTATCTAATTTTCAGCCAATATATAGGCCTCAGTCACCGGGCAAAATCACCAGCAAGAAACTTCTTTTGAGATATGGGGTAAAAGGTCAATAATAAGCACGTGTTTGTGTTTACTTTGCTTGTTTACTTCCGGGTTAGCGGCCACGTGGATTTCGTAAGATTTGATGATTTTGTCTTCATGGTCTTACTCTTAGTTTTATGATCGCAAGGAACATTTTATAAGTAATTTATTTGGAATTTTAATTTTGTGATCTCGTTTAAACTTCTTAAGTGGCACTTCGGGCAGAACTGCTGATCAGCAGATTGCGGCGACATTTCACCGGCATTGCGAAAGAACGAAATTGAAAGACCATTTGCTAAGCCGTTCCTGATTGATTGGACAGACTGGTGCTATTTTTAGAAGCAATTTACAAGCACAGACATGTTGGCATCGACTTTTCGCTTTATGAAGAGAGCTTCTGCTCCCGTTACTTTCAGTTTGGGCGAACAAAGGCTCACTGTGAGAGCTCTACATCAGAAATCGACGACTGTCATTTTAAAAAGACGGATAATGTTCAACAAATTGTGTAAGTTTGGAAATTCCCAGTCGCGTGTTCGGAGGTTTCAAAATTGGGAGTCAATTCTAACTACTTAAACGGATGAATTCTAACTACTTAAACGGATGAATTTTCTACCAAAGACAGTGTTCTTGCATTTTATCACCTAATCCAGTTCTATATTTTTAACAAAATGTTTTAAAGGTGGTTGAGTTTAAACAGGATATTAGATAAAATGAAATTTATAACATCTGAATCTGAATCTTGTACGGCACAGTATCCTTTCAGACGTATAAGTGACATTTGTCATCAAAATATGTAGAAAATTGTTCTTTACTTATATATTAATCAAATTAAGTCACTGTGGCTCAACACATACATTATTAGTCCAACAAATTAGACTATTCGGATTAATACATATTTTAATAGTTGGACATTTACGATTGTATTAAGACCACATAAATGTCCAAATATTAAAATAGGTCTTAATCCGAATCGTCTAATTTGTTGGACTAATAATAATACATTATTAGCTCAACTTACTTTGTAAGTTTGAGCTATTGCCATGGTTTGGGGTCCGTCGTCCGTGTGTGCGTGTATCCGTCAACAATTTCCTTTGGCGCGGGCTACAGGTCATACCTTTTATCTGATCTTTATGAGATTTGTCATGAATGTTGACATTGACATGTAGATGGGAACGAGTCATTTTGGTGTCATTCGGCCAAAAAACATGGCTGCCAGCAGCCATCTTGGATTTTACTCTTTGCATGACTAAATCCTTTGGCGCGGGCTACAGGTTGTAGCTTTGGTCGGAACTTCATGATATTTGTCATGGATGTTAACAATGACATGTAGATGGGAATGAGTCATTTTGGTGTCGTTCGGCCGAAAAACATGGCCGACAGCAGCCATCTTGGATTTTACTCTTTGCATGACTAAATCCTTTGGCGCGGGCTACAGGTCGTACCTTTGGTCGGAACTTCATGAAATTTGTCATGGATGTTAACAATGACACGTAGATGGGAACGAGTCCTTTTGGGGTCAATTGGTAAAAAAACATGGCCACCAGCAGCCATCTTGGATTTTACTCTTTGCATGACTAAATCCTTTGGCACATGTTAGACATTTCAATTAGCACCTTTCCTATTCCTCCATTTACTGTCAACCATTAACATGGGCATAGCCAGCATTTTAAAAAGGCGGGTTCGAATATTAACTTTAGGGGCACAGAACCGAGGTGCAAAGCGCCGCGTGTGAAGGTGCAGAAGGGGGTTGTCCCCCTCCCCCGGGAAAATTTTGAAAAATTGAACCCATTAAGCGCGAATCTGGAGCATATTTTTCCGATTATTTGTGTAATATCTGCGCGTACATTAGAGAGTTAATAAACTGATGTTTTGGATTTGATCTACGGATTGTGTGAGAATATATGACATGGCAGTGTTTGTCTTCATACATGATCATGTTTTATGTAGAAATGTGTTGTCCATGTATGGGACCATGGTAGTACCGACTCGGATAATAAAGAACGATGATAAAACCCAACCATCCCCAGATATAATCTGCGTATTATATCCCTTTGCGATCTTACGAAGTTATGTATAGGCCTACACTCAAACTTGTTATGTTATTGGATGAAGTGGGATATATAATATATGGAATTGGAACGACAGTCGGTCACCCATTGCATATACATGTACATGTAGCCATGTATTTGACTTGTTCTATATACATGTAATCTATAACCCTGACCTATTGCATTCCAACTGGAATTTTGAACAAAGTTTGGGGAGACCCCCCCCCCAAATCCCGTCGCCACGGCCCGCTAATGGACCCTCGGAATATTGATCCCTCGGACTGTCGCACCCTCGGATTATCATACCCTCAGGCCATTGAGCCATCGGACTATTGAACCCTTTGACTATTGAACTCTTGGGGTGGCTCGGACTAGCACACTGTACCACGGCCTTTAATCGAATAATCGGACTAATTAACTTACTGTTCTCACCCTGGGGCTATTGGATCTATCGAACAGTTACTGGGCATATAAGGTCCCACACAACAAGGTTTTAATCGACATCCCATGCACCCAGCAACTACAAATGTGATCCTTATTGGTTGATAGGAGTGGGACTTCAATTAAAACACTGTTTTTTGGAGGGACCTTTATGTCCAGAAAATGTGTTCAAACTATCGCAGTGCAAGCATCGTCCTCGGTATAAGTACTACGTGATCACACGGACTTGTAACACAACTTGACAACAAAATGTCACTATACATGTATATAGTGTTTGCATACACTGTCTGTTCGTTCATAATTGCCAACGACTGTGAAAACAAGTTCGACATGCACATATTCATACAGCGTCACTTTAATTCAAAGTGAACACAATGCTGACGCGTATGCATGTACACTTCATACTAGCAACGCCATAATAATGCCGACATACCATGGGACCATTGATTTGATTCATATTAAAATCAAATGTTCGCCCCGGCGTATGTGCATATTTCACTGAAACATTATACGGACCTCAATTGTAAAGTGAAATAATCTAGTATTGGCCGATCATGCTTTGCCGACTGCTTTTAAAAGTTCCCTCGTCCCAGACTTCCAGGGTTCGATGGTTCTGGCAACTTCGGGGGTTTATACATTTACTTAACGAACCCCTGCAGTTGCCCAAGCCAACGACCTGTCGAACCCTGGAAGTCAGGCGACGAGGACACTCTGTTTTCAAGGGCGGGTTCGTCCGAACCCATCGAACCCTTGCTGACTACGCCCATGACCATTAAATTATTCCCCTACCTAAGTTGAGCTACAGTGTCATTGACACTTTCATGTTATATGAATAATATTATATTTGACTAAAATTATGTTTATAACTACACTGATATGTTGTGGTTTACTTTAGGAGCCTTCCTTCAGATTTTATGTTAACCGTCTTCATATGCTTCACATAAGTCCAGAATTTCTTCATACAATTGAACGTACCGTATCCTTTTCTTCCTTCATCGGTGTTACCATAGAATCAACATAAAGCATACTGGGACTATGTTGATTCTATGGTAACACCGATGAAGGAAGAAAAGGATACGTTCAAATGTATGAAGAAATTCTGGACTTATGTGAAGCATATGAAGACTGAAAAATCTGGTGTGGAGATGCTTGAAGTTGATGGGGAAAGGTTTGAAACTCTAAAAGAAAAAGCCGATGCACTAAACCGACAATTTGAGTCTGTCTTCAACAAACAGGACGATTACAGCACCTTGAATGGAGAAGCCACAGAATTATTATCTTACTCATCAATGGAAGACATAGAAATTACGGACCCTGGGATAGAAAAACTTTTGAGAGAGTTGAAGATCCATAAAGCACCTGGACCAGATGAGATTAGCCCATTAATTTTAAAGACCCTGGCACCCACTATATGCATGATTCTAGGAGCAATATTCAGAAAGTCATATGGAACTGGAGAAGTACCATCCATATGGAAGAAAGCAAATGTTGTGCCAGTATATAAGAAAGGAAAGAAGAATGACCCAGTTAACTACCGACCAATATCACTGACATGCATAACATGTAAAATAATGGAGCATATTATTTGTAGCAACATAATGAAACATGGAAAAGAACAACTGATATTAACTGACAAACAGCATGGATTCAGAGACAAGAGGTCATGTGAAACACAGCTAATTGAATTCACTGCAGATATTACAAACAATATAAATAATGGACTGCAAACAGATGTAATTTTCCTTGACTTCAGCAAGGCGTTTGATAAGGTCAGCCACAACCACCTACTATATAAACTTAAGACCTATGGAATTGATGGCAAAACTAACAATTGAATAGGAAGTTTCTTACAAGATAGAAGACAGAATATTGTAGTAACTGGAGAGAAGTCATACGAAGGAAGAGTTACATCAGGAGTTCCACAAGGATTTGTGTTGGGACCTAGTCTGTTCCTCTACTACATAAATGACCTCGATAAAGGAATAAAATCAAATGTACATGTAAGACTATTTGCCGATGACACTCTATTATACAAGACTATACATACGCAGGAAGATGCAAAGGAACTACAAAAGGATATCAGATCACTAGAAGAGTGGGAGAATAAATGGAAAATGAGCTTCAATCCAGCTAAATGTGAAGCAATGCATATAACCCATTCGCAGAATATTATTGATTCAGAATACTCACTCCATGGGATACAATTAAAAAAGATGCAGAAGACAAAATATCTTGGAGTGACTATTACATCAAATATGTCATGGAATCAGCATATAGACAATACAGCTGCCAAGGCTAACAGGATGCTGAATTTTCTGAAGAGAAATCTACAGATAAGTTCTCATCATCTGAAGGCGACTGCGTACACATCTTTGGTAAGGCCATTAATGGAATATGCACCGACTGTATGGGACCCATATACAGACAAGAATGTAGATGCATTGGAGAAAGTTCAACGACGAGCTGCTAGCTATGCTCTCAACAGATACAGAAGAACATCCAGCGTATCAGACATGATAGATAAACTGAGATGGCACTCTTTACAGTCTAGGAGGCACCAGGCTCGATTATTCATGATGCACAAAATCCACCATCAACATGCTGCAATCAAAATCGATGAATATGCTAAAAGAACAAGAGAATCCAGGCACACTAATGCGGCTGGCTACCTAATTCCACAATCCAACTACGATTACCACAAATTTTCTTTCTTTCCCCGGACCATAAGAGAATGGAATGCTATACCAACGGAAATAGTCACCATCATTCGAGTCGATGAGTTCAGGACCAGGATGATGAACCAACTATATCCATGCTGGACGTCCCAGAAAACCCAATCGACCCAGTAAAGAATTTCCAATCAACTAATCATTACCTCCAAATTAAAAAAAAAAAAAAAATTCAAATCAAATTCAATTCAAATAAATTATTTTATCACAAACCCTATAATCATGACGAGAAATTATTGCCAGTCGTTGCCAAAATAAATTAGTCATAATCATCAGCCTGTTGATGGAGGACTGTAATCGGAAGAAGAAGAAGTGGTTGAGAAGTTTTTGCCAAAATTATGGAATTCTAAAACTAATCAATTTATGATATCAATTTTTTTAAATATTTTATTATATGATATCATTTGAAATATCTTGTTCCATTTCAGTTTCCTGGATGAATATGTCAGATTCTTCTGCCGTTGGTAACAGCACTAAAGAAAAGTTCACAGTATGTTTAATTATGGAAATAAATGATTGATGCTTAAGTAATTCATTTGGGCCAATGTTATAATTCCAACTGTTGTGAGAAATACATTGGCCCAATGTAGTCATGTTGTGTGGGAATAAATTATCAAGGAAGAGCATTTATTATCAGCTCAGAAGATATTTGTGGAAAATTGGCACACAGTGGTAATTTTATTGAAACGGGGAGTGTAATAGGATAGGTGCCATTAACTTCAGATGAATTAAAGAGGCACTGATCATTAGCAATAAAGAGAATTTATTGTCAACTTAAAAGATAGAGGGAAATTTATTCAGAGAGTGTCATGCAATGGATGCTTACATCAGGTGACTAATAAATAATTTACTCATTCTTTAATCAAGCAATGCCGGGTATCCCACTTGTTAATATATAAGTATCAAGACAACGGGATCGGATCATCAAAGGACAATTGCTGATTTTTACATCACCACCTTTATTTGAGAATGAGTCATTTGACCCTTAGTCCCCGTTTATAATCTCCTATATATTTTGAAGACCTCTGTATGTCTGTATGTATGTATGTATGTCATTTATACAAATCTACGATTCTCGACCGATCGGGACGAAACTTGGTACGTGTGTGTAGTTTGACCAGGCGGTCGTCCTTGTCGTATTGGCGAGCCCGTGCAATGCCCGTGCAGCGCATGTGCAGACAAGATCTCGGAAACGGGTGGAGCTATCGACTTGAAATTTGCTATGTGAATGTATCTTGGCCCGGATACGATTTTTATCGGGTCGCCGAGCCCGTGCGACACAAGCTTCGCGCATGCGCAGACCAGATCTCGGAAACGGGTGGAGCTATCGACTTTAAATCTACGATTCTCGACCGATCGGGCCGAAACTTGGTACGTGTGTGTAGTTTGACCAGGCGGTCGTAGTTGTCGTATTGGCGAGCCCGTGCAGCGCCCGCTTCGCGCATGCGCAGATGAGATCTCGGAAACGGGTGGAGCTATCGACTTGAAATTTGCTATGTGAATGTATCTTGCCCCGGATACAAATTTTATCGGGTCGCCGAGCCCGTGCGACGCCAGCTTCGCGCATGCGCAGACCAGATCTCGGAAACGGGTGGAGCTATCGACTTGAAATTTGGTTTTTGAATAGCCCGGACAACGTCGGGCTCATCGGCTAGTATTATATATTTACATTTTTTACATCAAAATAATGCTGTGTACAGTGTACACTGGACTGCACTATTTCTAAGTTTTAATGTTCCTCTATCCAATTACCTTCCAAGCGGAAATTCCATGCAAAGTTCATAAAGCTGTTCCAATATGCATTTTTGAGAGATCTCTATTAAAATATATTTTTGCGCTATCTGTTGTTTTATTTTCATTTTTATTGTATGTGATGCATCTCAAATCATTTTGTCTCTAGTTTGCTTCATGTTCGGGACTATCTTCACCGGTCAATTTTTGTTAGTACCTCCTCTCCCATATGATTATGTATAAATTTTAATATACATGCTCTTCCTTTCAGGTATGTATAGAGGGTAACATTGGTAGTGGCAAAACAACTCTCCTGAAGTACTTCCAACAGAGCCAGAATTCTGAGGTATTGATTTTCAATCCTTGAAATAGTATGTCTGTCACTTGCAGAGTGAGGTCCCCAGATGGTGAGTTTAGTGGTGCTATCTCACACAGTGGACTGGCATCACCAAATTCCCCCTGTGGGAACCTCATTCTGCTGAGGCTTATTTATAAATCAACTAGTGATCCACTCTATCACTGCAATTTATCTTCTGCAAATTAGGGGATATAGAAACTCGACAGAAGGGAAAAAGAAACTAAAACAATGTTAATTTGAGACTATAGATACTTCCCAGAAGATGAGGCCTAAGCAGAATGAGGTCCCAGAGGGTGTTTAGTGATACTTTCCCACTGTACGGGGGTAGCGTCACTCAATTCACACTCTGGGGACCTCATTCTGGAAATGACATACAGTAATACCCTAAATAATTGACTCCTTAACCCAAGCAGAATTATGGGTAATTTTTCAGGATTTAGTGGGAAATATGACTTGTTGCCATTCATCGGAGAGGTCTCACAGAGCTTTCCAATGAATGGCAACAAGCCATATTTCCGACTAAATCCTGAAAAATTACCCATAATTCTGGTGTGGTTAAGGAGTCAATTATTTAGGGCATTACTGTGCACACTATTTCAAGGCTTGTTGATTGCTGAGATGCATTAATTAGGAATAGCATTTCTCAAACTTGTCAGAATTTTTCAGAAAGCATATACAATTTTGTAGATCATGCCATGAATCTCTACACTGACTAACGCCATAGAGATCATATTCCACCAGTTCAAAACCTGGGAACTTTTTGAAGATTTGACAGGGAACCTTATAGACTCTAAAAAAATAGTGTGGGGTATATATTTCTTTCTTAATACCTGTTGCTTAATACTAGTAGCTTATTCATTAGCAGGCAAAGGTCCCAACTTGAACTCGAGATTTTGTGGGTGATTTTGCTTTTCGCCACTTACAATCGTTTTTTTTTTCCGATATTGGTTCACTAAAGTGACTGAAAAGCATGCAATTTCGAGCTGGGACCACCCCATACTTTGAAGTTGATTATCGAGGAATAAATATAAACAAAGAAATAAATTCCCTGCCTTGTTTGTTCAATGACCCATCAATGTTATAAAGTTCCCTGTCAGAAGGGGTCAGAACATCAAAAAGTTTCCAGGTTTTACTGGTGAAATATGATTTCTATGGCATTAGCCAGAGTAGAGATTCATGGCATGTCAGATCTAACAAGTTTGAGCAATGCTGAACACAAATGAACATAAACGAACACAGGTGCAAAAAGTGGAATAAAAAGGGTGGAATTTGGTTTGTGGGGTTTTGGTACATTACTTTTGGGCTTTCTTATATCTTTTCCATAAGTTAGGTAATAAATTGTTTTAAAATAATAGCTTTGTTATTCTTCCTGACAAATAATATTTTGTGTTAAGGCACTCTACTACATATATGTGTAGGTTAATTTCATGAGAACCGATAGGGCAACAAAAATTCTAGATTATTTAATAGCTCAAACATTGTGCCTTGCAATTAACATTGGACTATCCAGACTGATTGAGTTCATTTACTTTTCAGGTGATAATGGAACCTGTTGATAGATGGCGGAATGTCCAGGGCTTCAATGCACTTGTATGTATTAAAACTGGTCAAATTTCAAGGTCACTTTAAGCACCTCAGATTTCAGATGGTGTGTAAATGAACTAGATATCTCGATACCATGGTAGAAAACAGTATACAAATAGTATTCAAATATGCGAGCAAAATAATGTGGCATAAAATAATTACTGCATTTGAACTAATCACAAAGAGAAATATCCAGTTCTATACATAAGTGTTGTAGGATATGGTATTGCTATTGCTTAATTTGATGTAACAATAGAAATAATAACAATATGCAAGATTATAATTTAAGTGCAGCTGAACACCATGGTAGAATTGTTCACATCGAATAGTGAACACTAATGATTTTTACAAACAACAATTTTTAATAAATTTTAAATCTTGATTCATAACATGGGTATGTATTTCCTTGAAATGCATGTAAGAATAAGTCTGACAAATATTTGTGCATTATTATCACTAGCAATACTCTTCATTCCAGTATTTCTTTACATGTCTCTGTTTAAATGACTGTTAAATGTGAAACAGAAACAATATTATGTCATGTCACCATTGTGAGATTGTGATTATTAGATATACAGTATAGAAACAGACTATAGATTGACAAAGGTGAAAGAGACTATAGTGTGGTGAAAAGAGCGGGAACAACCAAGATGGCTGTTGAAGGTGAAAGGAAATAGTGTTTCCAGGTTGTTCATCCATAAGTATTTGATAACCATTCTACCTTAGTTTCATGGTAGCAGAGCGAGTGGCATTATGGCTACTAACTACAAAGTTCCACCTGTATTTGATGAAAATAAATCATATGAACAATGGACCAACGAATTAGAAATTTGGAGGCTTGTGACTGAATTAGATTCAAAAAAGCAAGCTTTGGCAGTGACACTTTCATTGACTGGTCGTGCGAAGGAAGCAGCCCTCAATATTGCTGCTGCTGACCTTAACAAGGAGACAGGTTTAGCCACCCTTCTAAATACACTGAATGATGTATTCAAAAAAGACAAGATTGACTCTGCCTACGAGTGCTACAAAAAGTTTGATAGCTATCGTCGGGAAGACAACATTCCTATATCAGAGTTCATTGCAGCCTTCGAAGGCCTCTATGTGAAATCAAAGAAGTATGAAATGACACTGCCTGATGCAGTTCTTGCATTTAAACTGTTGGACAGTGCAAATTTGTCTCAGCAAGAAAGACAACTGACGTTAACTGCATGTTCTGAACTTACTTTTAAAAGTATGAAGTCTGCTCTGAAAAGAATATTTGGAACTTCGGACAGTGATATTTCACTGTCCGAAGTTATTCTATCTTTCACTGGATAAAAGACTGTCCTCAGAGGACAGAATCTGTACATGAAGTACAAAACACTCTGCAAAATGAGGAACCGTCAACTAATGTGTGCAACATAACATTAATCACAAAAGAAGAGGAGTTTGATATTTTTCTGACGGAAGGACTTGGCTCAGCTATATTAGACACTGCGTGTACTCGTACTGTTTGCGGTACAGATTGGTTGAAATACTATGTTTCTAACAAACTAAAAACTGATGAAAAACAAATCAAGAGTTTTCCTAGTCATCGTGTGTTTCGGTTTGGAGACGGAAAGAAAGTTTTCTCATATAAGAGAGTAATATTCCCAGCTTGTATTAATGGCACTGAATGCAACATCGATACAGAAGTTGTTGACGTGAAATTGCCTCTTCTGTTGAGTAAGACCTCATTGAAACGAGCTGATACCCAACTGGATCTAAAAAATGATGCAGTGACGATGTTTGGTAAAAGTATTCCACTTGAGTTTACCTCCAGTGGACATTACTGCATCAACCTCATGGACAAGGTAAATACTTATCGTGATAGTTTAACTTCCGAACATGTGTTAATTAATTTTGCCTTGTTTTCTGATGAGGAAAAGAGAAAGACTTTGACGAAACTTCACAAACAATTTTGCGCATGCTTCAATTGTTAAATTAACAAGTTTACTCAGGAAAGCTGATGAATCACTGGATTTATCCCTTATCGAACCAATTCTCAAAGATATAATTTCTCGTTGTGAAACTTGCTGCAAGTACAAACAAACTCCTCCTCGTCCAGCAGTAAGTTTACCTTTGGCTTCAAGATTCAATGAAACTGTAGCTGTAGATTTACATCAACTTGAGAACAATCTCTGGTATCTACATATTATTGACTTATTCACAAAATTTAGTGCTGCCTGCTTGATGGAATGTAAATCTCCGTCGCTATTTGTTGATAAGTTTATGCAACACTGGATAGCAATTCATGGTGCTCCGGCTAAACTTTTTAGTGATTTAGGCGGAGAATTCAATAATGCTGTTGTACATGACATGGCTGAGAATTTCAATATTGAAATCAAAACTACTGCAGGATTTAGCCCGTTTAGCAATGGAATTTGTGAACGCCATAACAAATATCTTACAGAGTTACTCACCAAAGTGAAATACGACACGAAAAGCAAATGGCAAACTGCTTTGAGCTGGGCACTCATGGCAAAAAATGCTCTTTCAAACATTCAAGGATTCAGCCCATTTCAACTTGTTTATGGAATAAACCCAAATTTACCATCAACTCTGATTGACAAACCTCCAGCATTGGAAGGTTCAACTGCAAGTTCTGTGATTGGTGAGCATATTGTGTCTCTTCAAACTGCGCGTCGAAGATATATGCAAACTGAGTGTTCTGAACAAATTCGGCGTGCCTTAAGAAAACAAACCCTGACATTTAACTATAATGAACATTATGTTACAGGAGACAAAGTCTATTACAAACGGCCCAACATCGACGAATGGAAAGGACCTGGTATAGTGATTGGACAGGAAAGTGCAGTTGTTTTTGTCAGACATGGTGGATTACTGGTGAGAGTGCATGAAAGTAGATTGAAGAAAGAAACTTTTTTAGATAATTCAAACATTTCTTCAAACACAACATGTATAAAGAAACCTGTTGTATCTCCTCTGAATGACAAATTTGATCAGTTTGATGACTCAGACATTCCTAATTCTCCAATTGATGTCAACGATTCAGAGTTGGAATCAGAAACCAGCCAGGTTTCAACAAATTTCTCATCTGTACATCCTGATTCTGTACATAAACTTAGATCTGGACAAATAGTTTCATACACAAATGTTGATACTGGTGAAAAAGTCGAAGCCAAAATTCTTGGTCGTGCTGGAAAATCTACTGGAAGAAACAAAAATTGGTTCAACATAGAAATTGTTCAACCATCTGCGTTGGAATCCTCACAAATATCGATTGACTTAGGGAAAGTGCATAACCTGTTAGAATCTTCTGGAAATCCTACAGAAAATGATATTAATTCTGTCATTGGTAGTGTGTCTGATGATTATTGCCTCATTACAAGTGACATCTTTGACGAGGCTAAATCTACAGAGCTAAAAAACTGGATTGAGAACAGTGTATATGAACGTGTTCCTGATACCAATCAGAAATGTGTGTCCACCCGATGGGTATGTACTTTTAAAGAAATTGATGAAAACAACAGAGTTCCTAAAGCAAGGCTTGTCGCTCGAGGATTCGAGGAAATTGATAAGGACTCTCTGATAAAAGATTCTCCAACATGTTCAAGTGATTCCCTACGTTTAATACTTTCTATTTTTGCACAAAAACATTGGCAACCAGCATCAATAGACATTAAAGCCGCATTCTTACAAGGATCAGACATCATACGAGATGTTTATATTCGACCACCTTCTGAGGCCAGTGAAAAACATGTAGTATGGCATCTACTCAAATGTGTTTATGGACTGACAGATGCATCATATCATTGGTACATTAAAGTAAATGAAGTTCTTACAAGTTGTGGGGCAACACGTTCTGTTATTGATCGAGCTGTTTATTACTTTAGAAACAAACAAGGGCTTCAAGGAATTATGGCTTGTCATGTTGATGATTTTTTGTGGGGAGGATCCAAAGAATTTGAATCTCAAGTAATCGACAAAATTCGTGCAGCATTCAATATCGGACGTGAGTCAAATACTTGTTTCAAATACATAGGACTTAACCTTAAATGTTCACCAACTGCATTGAAATTCTCTCAGAAAGATTACATTAACAATCTTTCTACTATAGAACTACCTAAATCCAGATTTGTAGAACCTGATTCAGCTCTAACAGACAGTGAATTGGATCTTGTGCGGTCAAAAATTGGTCAAATTCTGTGGGTAGCTAATCAAACTCGTCTAGACGTTTCATTCGAAGCTAGTATTCTGGCTAGTGAATTCAAGAAATCCACAGTTAAAACAGTTTTACACATCAATAAAATTATAAAGAAAATTAAATCAGAAAATGTCTGTCTAACATATAAACATCTTGGTTCTGAAGATTCACTACATCTTGGTGTATATAGTGATGCCTCATTGGGAAATTTGGACGATGGTGGTTCTCAAGGTGGTTATTTCATTGTTTTATCGGGTGAAAATGGATATTTCGCACCAATTTCATGGAAGTCCAAGAGAGTCCGTCGTGTGGTGCGTAGTACACTTGCTAGTGAAACATTAGCATTGAACGAGGCTATTGATGCTGCAATTTCTCTTAGCGTGTTATATGAAGAACTGTTCTCATACAAATTACCCATAAAATGCTTCACGGACAACCAGTCACTTATTGACGCAATTCATTCAGAAA
Organism: Siphonodentalium dalli; assembly: GCA_032622095.1. Taxonomy (NCBI): domain Eukaryota; kingdom Metazoa; phylum Mollusca; class Scaphopoda; order Gadilida; family Siphonodentaliidae; genus Siphonodentalium; species Siphonodentalium dalli. The sequence continues at coordinate 111,067,807 of CP136062.1, read as the reverse complement.
AATCTGTGAATGAAAAGAGACTGAGAATAGAAATAGCGGTCATCAAAGAACTGATTGCATCTAATAAGATATCTTCATTGACATGGATCGAGACCAAGCAACAACCAGCAGATTGTCTCACAAAACATGGTGCTTCTAGCCTGTTCATTCTCAGAGCACTAGAGGCTAACAAGATGAATGTATAATACAGTCAACAAATGTGTATATAGTTTGTACAGTATATATCTATGTTAAAAGAAGGGGAGATTGTGAGATTGTGATTATTAGATATACAGTATAGAAACAGACTATAGATTGACAAAGGTGAAAGAGACTATAGTGTGGTGAAAAGAGCGGGAACAACCAAGATGGCCGTTGAAGGTGAAAGGAAATAGTGTTTCCAGGTTGTTCATCCATAAGTATTTGATAACCATTCTACCTTAGTTTCAACCATGGCAGCTAACTGTCACCATGGCAGCTAACATTTACATCTCAGCCTCATCATAGAATTAGAATGGCATAGTGGTTCGGGCACCCAAATTTTCAGGGGGGGGGGGGGCTGAGACTTTTTGCCCAAACATGGTATAGTTATGGTTGTAATTGTAGAATATACCTTAAATGTAATGTATAATTCGGGTCTGAATTTTGAGCTTTCAAAATGTTTTGGGGGGGGGGGGGGTGCTGCAGCTCTCTCAGCCTCCTGGCCCTTGCAGCTATATAGAATGATAAGTTAATTTTATATTATGTAAATTACAATTACAGGATTTGATGTACAAGGATCCATCAAGATGGGCACTCACATTCCAGACATACGTGCAGCTGACAATGGCTGACATCCACAAACGGAAACAAATCAAACCTGTGAAGATGATGGAGAGATCCATTTACAGTGCTAGATACTGCTTTGCTGAGAATCTCTATGAACGGTTTGTAACAATATAGGGAGAGATTACTCTTGACTGGAAACAGCCTTTCATTGGGCATTATCTTATTGGATGATGGATAATGATTGAAATATTTTTTTTTACATCTCATGATGGTGTTTCATTTTCACATTGATTACGTAATTAGCTGCAAAATCTGGCCTTATATTTTTTAGTAAGACACACGTGTATTATCGGCACATGCAGTGATGTAAGAGCTTAGCACAGTGGTATTGATGTCAATGCAGGAACTTTATTGTTCTGTTAATTAGAATATAATTATGATATTCAATTTGTGTTGGGTAATTTAGTGTTGACTATGAAATAAACATGGGGTGATAAGGGTGGTTGATAAATTTTGTCAACATGAAAATACACATTTAAAATGGAACTTTATTTTTTCTTGATGGTGTCTTTACTTGCTCTTTGGTTGTGATAAGGAAATCAATATTTCCTTAATCCCAGCCGTTTCAAGATCGTTTTTCCTTGCTAAAATGTGATAAAATGGATCTCTTTCTATGCAAAATTTATTAACCTCATCCACTAAATTTGATTCAGGACTCGCTAAAGCTTGGCTCAAATCGAATGTAGTGCACTTGGTTAATAAATTTCATATAGAATTGCGACTTATTAGATATCCTCTATATATTATTACATGGTATAATTAGCTCCATCTGAGTCATTTATTCAGCATTTTTGCTGTTTCCTATTTGCTCCTCTTTAGTTCATTGTAAATGAACTGACAATAGACCCCGAAGCCACGACAAATAGTTTTCGCGACTGGCTCAACCGATTTCGTGACTGGTTAGCTAGCTTAGCCGGCTCAGTCCCGACATTCGTAGCTGATGAAATATGGCGGCTCAGCCAGCTGAGACGTTATCAATCAGCGTACTTTCGTTTCCGAAATATTCCTAATCCCTGGAACTGACCCCGTTTGTATTAGCGTTTGTGGTGAACCCGTGGAATTCCAGACCACACGTAATCTTTTGATGTTGGGCTTTTCCACTATGGCAAAAATACCTGCATGGATATACTATGTAGTTTCCCATCTAATCGATATAAGTTACATTGGGACTTCTGTCGACTTCAGACTGGTATCATCACTGGCATCTTGCATCATTGCATGATGAATCCGATAGTAATGATATATAATATTTCAAACTATTTTCTATTCTCTTCTACAGGTTATGTGCATATATTGACAAATGCCAGCGATGTCTGAGACTGGGTCGTGTCGATATAAACAATTTATACTTTAACCCTTGCAATACCGAATGAATGCACCCATTCAGTTGTATGAAAGCATGCATGGGGATAGTCTATTCCACGTTAAGGGGCCGGTGTTCTGATAATATAACAACCATGGCGTGTCCATGCATGTATGCCAATATTAGGCAATGCGGTTTAGTTCTTTGCTATTCACAGTGCAGTTGAGCTTGACATATAAGCCCATTCACACGGCTCAACCATTTTACAATTCCGGCGGCGGAGATTTTTTTATGTGGCTGGCATTATAGATAATATGGCTGGTGGCGGCTTGTGGTCAATATGGCTGGCAGCGGCGACGTGCAATGGCGGCTTCGGGCTCTAACTGACAATATGTTTAAATGTGTTTCTTTTATTACAGTGGGAGCATGCCAGAGATAGAGTATATTGTGCTATCGGAGTGGTTTGATTGGTTGATTAAGACACAGGACATTGAAGTTGATCTGATAGGTTAGTACATGTGAATTGTAAACAAGGCTAAAATTCTAATATTCCCATAATCTAGACCCATTTTGTTTCTCATATGTTTGAATTGTTGCCAGCTTCATATTTTCCATACCTTGCAACTCTTATATATGAACAAACTTTATTTACCTAATATACATGTACTTATAAAAGTGAGAATATAATCAGCAACACATTATCACTAATTATAAGCTGTGATAGCTCTGTCAGCATAGGCGACTGATAAATAGTTATAAATGAGAATATTATTAATATTATTATTAAACATTACAAATATACTAGTGGAATGGGTGGATTAATTTAAAGTGTCATATACATTGCAGTATACCTCCAAACTAGACCAGAAGTGGTTCATGAAAGAATCATGAAAAGGTGTCGCAAGGAGGAAACAGCCATTCCACTAGTAAGTCTTAAATTTGCTTATTAAGTACAGTAATGCCCTAAGTAATCGACACCTTAACCACAGCAGAATTATGGGTAACTTTTCAGGATTTAGTCGGAAATATGGCTTGTTGCCATTCATCGGAAAGCTCTCAGTGAGAGCTTTCCGATGAATGGCATCAAGCCATATTTCCGACTAAATCCTGAAAAGTTACCCATAATTCTGCTCTGGTTAAGGGGTCGATTATTTAGAGCATTACTGTACTTTCTTATGAATAATAGTGGTCAAAATTAGCACATTAAAATTTATATTGGAACCGTGCAAATTTGAATAGTAGAATATTTTATTGATATCATGATTCTTAGTTTGATTCTCGTAAAAGACAGCTGATTCTCTGTACAAATGGTGTATTTTTATTCTCCCGAAATTTTAAGGATTTTAAGGCCTGAGATTTGGCCCCAATCTATCTTTTTAGATGTTTTCTGGATGAAACAACAGAAGATGGAACAATGTTTAATGTCCCTGAAAACCCGCATATATTTTTTACATTGTAGATGAACTATATCAATGTACAGTAAACTATAATATTCACAAAATATGTTTTTAGCAAAAGTTTTACTAAATTTGTTACAAATAGATATTTTTTATATTCTCTCTAACTGATTATGTATATATTATCAAAGCTTAAAATGAGCCTTGTGCACTTAAAGACCCTCAAGTTGTTGGTAATGTGATTTAAATTATTAAAATTTTGCCAATCAAATAAGTATCACAACTTGTACGATTCATAACCTTTTAGCATATCACCTGAAATCATATCTGCTTCTCAAAGTTTCCAAATTTTACTCATTATTCAAAGTGCTATAACAAATTTTTCCTTTTGTTTTATTAAAGGTACTCAATCCGATCAGACGGTCCCCATATCATCAAGATACAACAACAAAAACATTCCTTAAAAATACGCTTTAGTTATCAGAATCAATTAATTGCAACAAAATAATGCTAACCACTGTCAATTAGGGTATCAAATTTCCCAAAAGTTGTTATTTATCAACATTTTGTTCAACTAAATACGGCCGTATTATCACTTGAGTATCCATCTTCATCCGCATAAAGTGTTATATATAAACATTTTGTTCAATGCAATTTGGTATCAAGAGTATGTCGGTCAGCATTCATAAAATATTTGCCAGGCCGCCAAATATTCCAGGTGGTGAAAAATAACAGATTTCAAAAATTTATAACTGCTAACTCTGAGCTTTGATGGGCGGGTTCTTTGACTCGAATCAAATATGTTTTACCCACAAAGCCAAAGAAATAGTAACTTAGGAGCTTTAATTTGGATTATACATCTTTAACAATAATTGTATAAATTTCCACATGTTCCCTTCGCGAACAACTACCATAGCTTTAATAAAAGCGACATTTCAGAGTATGCAGGAACATGAAACCAAAAACCGGCGTAATTATTAGTTTTAACCCTTTCATGACGGGAGCTGCGCTGGTGAAGCATTAACCCTTTGGTGAGTAGAACGACATTTATGTTGCAGTCCGGTTGGCAGGTGGAACGACATTTATGTCATTGACGTTAGTTTTAGGGTAATATCATGTTACTGTGTATATAACTTTAAAAAATCATCATTTAAATTGAAACTTTACATAGATAGCATGCAGGTGGATATTATTTAATTTTTTTAGATTAATATGTGCTTTTAATAAAGTTGGTTGTATGATTTATTTCTTACAATAGTCCAATGTTATAATATTGCTCAGTTTATATGTAAAATATACTCACCCATGGATATGACGTCATAAATGACATGCTCACCTGCCAAATGGTTAAAGATCCTGTGCCAGTGCATTCTCGTATATGCGATTCTCCCATAGGGTGCCTTGCATTTATAAGAGAATGCACTGGCTTATAAGGTCAAGGTAATTATTGTTTGGCCTATTTATTCTCTTATATATGTGAGGCTCCCTATGGGAGACTCACGTATATAATAGAATGCATTGGCACAGGGTTTCGCAAAATTTCTGGAAGCTCCAGTGATGAAAGGGTTGAATAATATAGTTGTTTATTTTGTTAACACTGTTTAGTTTTGAACTTGTACAATCACAACACTGAACTTCATTGTTATATTATATTTGGCTTGATCACAATACTTGTATTTTTACAGGAATATTTGGAGAAGTTACATAATTTTCATGAAGATTGGTTGATAAAAGAAAAGAAATTCAGTCTTCCCGCACCTGTGTTGGTATGTATAGATCAGCATTCATAAGTTCATGCATCACTTCACAATAGATGCATTTGCATGAAACTATCTCAACAAAAGCAAATGTGTGCCATGACAGAAACTAATTACTTTATTCAAAAAATGAATTTTCTATCATCTGAAGGTATTCTTAACCCTTTCAGTGCCAAGTCCGATTTTTGTATCAACCCATATTTCCTTGATCATTTTTCAAATTTATTGATTATAATAATGTGATACATTGATGGAAAGAGCTCTTAGGTTAATTGAAGTCAAGTATAAAACTGTTCATCAATAAAGTTTTATTGATGGCCAAGGCTATATAGCAAGTGAGGCAGTTAGACGTAACCTCAACTGTGGCTATTCTGCTGTATGTGATGGAAGAGTCTGAGTTTTTTTTACTGGAGCTTCCTCAAATTTAGTGAAAACCATAGGGCGCCTTGCATATATAAGAGAATGCATTGGCCTAAGAATATTTACTGTAACCTTGTAAGCCAGTGCATTCTCTTATATATGCGAGGCTCCCTATGGGGAGGGTTAAGTTTGGGTGGCCTTAATTGTGCTATTAACCAGGTTAGAATGCTAGTTGCTCTGGTTGCATACTCAGCTTGTGTGATCTCTAATTAAATGTTTCTTCTTGACTCTCAGGTGCTTGACGCTAATGAGAACAGTTTAAAGATGGAAGCTATGTTTGACGAGAACAGAGACAAAATCTTGTGTGGTTATAGCTGACAGCGGTCCTAGCTAACGAAGATGGTTGTGATAGTATACTGTGATATAGAAACACTCACCTGGTTGCTAAGGGTCATCCTCCTAAGACTGAAAACATCTTGGTGTTGATGTCAATCTAGATGTTACACTGCTGAACAAGAGGACTGTTAGGCCAGATAAATGAAACAGTTGGATTCTCAAGGAAAGCCTCGTCCCCAAAATACAGTAATGTCCTAAATAATCGACTCCTTAACCACAGCAGAATTATGGGTAATTTTTCAGGATTTAGTCGAATTTATGGCTTATTGCCATTCATCGGAAAGCTCTTAGTGAGAGCTTTCTGATGAATGCTAACAAGCCATATTTCAGACTAAATCCTGAAAAGTTACCCATAATTCTGCTGTGGTTAAGGAGTCGATTATTTAGGGCATTACTTTATTTGCTCGTCAAGAATATTTATGACCTGCCATAATTAAGTAAATATATAAATACGGCTCATCCCTATTAATCTGACAGAAGTCTTAAAGGGACGGGCAGCCTTCGTTGTAGGTTATAATTTAGAAATAACATCAAATTATGATAATTTCCTCAAGAATATACTAATAGTATAGCATAATGGTGTTATGATTGTGATGTTATTCACAAAACACGCTTTGTGTCTGAGAAAATACAGGTCGACTGTTGTTTAGTTTCTCGCAAAAAGCGCAGCAGATTGTTTATAAGCAGAATCACGATATTGCGCCATTTCCTTATTTAGATCTGCGTGCTTTATATGTCAGTTGTAAAACCCCTAATTTGGTGCACCTACAACTTACAACTCACAATACGACTCATAGTAATATTCCTTATTTGGTATGTGTGACCATGTATAGGTTAGGAGATAATACTATCTGGATTTCAAAATATTCATCTCTTTCCAAGAACAATTATATTATGTGCATGTTTTCTGTCTGATCATTTCCCACTCATGAAGTAACGTGGATTAGCTTGATTTTGAAATGACAGCGGGTAGAACGGGTCGATTAAAATAAAACTTGTTGTGATTTGAATGCGATTGTTGATTGTCCCAATAATTTTATCTAAGCATTCCACAGCGCAACGGAAATTTTTCGTTGGGCAATACGGTAGTTCCAAGTGTTTGTCTATAAACAATCGTAACATAACATTTTTTATGTTTGTTTACATAACCAAGGGTACAAACGTGACAATAACATGCAATGTAATCGATATTTATGATTTGTATAAGAACAAAATCTGTCTATTATATAATATTCTTTCTGTTTATGGCAGTTTTAATGAATGTGACTTTATTAAAATCTATACCCACAGGGAAGGCCACCCTTATCTTTAAAAGTTGACGACACAAATTTCTATAAAAAAGGTAGTTTTATATAACAATACATATATATTGCATATCAACACCAACCTTGATGAATACAGTTTGATACCAGTGCTCATTAGAGACCTGGTTAGATCAAATTTTACAGATGTAGTTACCATTTTTTCATAAGCATATTGTATCTATTTATTACAAATCTGTGTTTTTGACAGCAAGGGTAAATGTGATATACATCTATAGACATCACTGTCATCAGTCCTGATTTGGTATACATGTGTAGTATCCATATTTAGTGCCTTTGGTGAATATAGAGTGCAAATAAATAGAGGATCTACAACATGTCCCCAGTTTATAGCTAAATCTTTTTTCATTATTTTATTTATTTTTAAATGTGTTATTTCAGGGGCAGGGTATAGATATACTGAACATTGAGTATTTTATGTCAGTTTCAGTACGTGTGGTCATACCACGATACTGTCAACTTTAGTGGTGGAGGAATGTTCCTATTAGAGGGTCATTTTCACTATGTCATACCACTGAACATATCAACCACAAACACTTTTACACAAGATGTGTTGCAACATACTGGTTACTCGTAGTTAAATGATGCCTAGCAAATCACTGTTCTTGGTATTGGTGGATGATAATTCTATTTTGTTATGTTTTATCACCACCAAACTTGGTACGTGACAGAATTCCAGGTTTCTGATACACACAATCCTTGACATTGCCACCCTTTTTCGGTGTGAAAAAGTGCCGTTTAGTTTGTTTGGATATTACATTTCCAGAACACAGAATATCTCAAACAATCATCAATGACCTGTATCATGATCCACAGAAACAGTTATGATATAGCAACTTTCAAGTTTACGCTATATTGGTCTTTTTCATAATCTTGCTTTTCAATTAGCTTTTGTCAAATATGGTATTATGTTTGTGTGATAATGTTATAGTGCATTATGTGTGTGTACCTTACTTGTTTATAAATTCATGCAGTACTACTTTTTTGCACACCCATCGTTGTCCGAATTTAAAACTGAGCAAAAAAAATACGACTAAAAGATTTAACGAACAAAGCAAAAACATAAGAAATAAATGGTTTTGTGTTATTAATCGATACATATGTGATCTACAAAGTGACATTTCTGCTGTAAGCAGGCTATCGGTGATCATTAGGACAATTTTCTTACTTCGATATCATGTCAATGATGCCCATAACTATCGAAATGTCATAGTTATTATTGGACCAAGTGCAGTTATTAGAGTGCATGTACTTTTAATTATTTAGTTTTGCAGATAAGTAATTCTACTGCACTGTAGTAGAATTACTTATCTGCACAACTAAATAATTAAAGGTACTATGTATGAGCTGTACTGGCCTGTGTTAATGCAATTGTCAATGAGATATTACATCACTATAGGCCAGCCCGAGAAATTACTGTTACAAAAACTATTTGGGAGTGAGTTTTGAGACTGATTTCATCATAAGGGATGTAAATATTAACAAAAATGCCAGACTCAGTTGAAATGGATGAAAATTAATAATTGGCCTATAATGGAATACCATCTCGTTGGTAATTAAATAATTAACAGTTCTTTTTGTGTGTGTTGTGCATTTTGTTGTTGTTTTTAAATATACATGCATGAATGATATCAGAAAGGCAACTGTGTGACATCATGAAATACATGCTTTCACGTACATATATGTGTGAGTTTTAAATTCGCACATCAGGGTGCACAAATTTATCAAAGCGCACAAATTTAAAACTTAGCAAAAATTAGTACTGCACGAATATAAATATGAGTAAGGTATACTGTATATTCATCTGGGAGCTAATTGATATGGCAACGCATCTTATTCCTGTCTTATTCCAAAGATATATTTTCTCAATTGATACTCTTGTGCAATCTCATTTTGATATTATTTTATTAAATGTTTTTAGATTTATAGAAATAAAACGTCTTGTTACAAAATAACATGTCTTCTAGAGGAGGGTGAGGCCCCTACTCCCATGAATCCTGTATACCAGCTAGTAACAGTGAAGGGTGAAATAACAAATCTTGTATATCAGTTAATCCTTTCATGTCTGGAGCTTCGTCAAATTTTGCGAAAACCCTTTGCTAATGCATTCTCTCATATACAGTAATTCCCTAAGTAATCGACCTCTTAACCACAGCAGAATTATGGGTAACTTTTCAGGATTTAGTCGGAAATATGGCTTGTTGCCATTCATCGGAAAGCTCTCCCCGAGATCTTTCCAATGAATGGCAACAAGCCATATTTCCGACTAAATCCTGAAAAGTTACCCATAATTCTGCTGTGGTTAAGAGGTCGATAACTTAGGGCGTTACTGTATGCGAGTCTCCGATAGGGAGCCTTATATATATAAGAGAATGCATTGGGCTAACAATAATTACCTTAACTATGTAAGCCAGTGCGCATATATAGGAGAATGCACTTGGCACATGATCTTTAATTCTGCGCCAGCGCAGCTCCCTTCATGAAAGGGTTAAAAATATCATACTACTTGATAAGATGTTTTTTGAAGGGGAGCCATGATTGGCAAGTCAGAAGTGCAATCCTTTGTGTGGTTTTGAAAGCTCAAGCAATCATAGGCACATATCAACCTGCTGCTCACAGATACAAACGTCTTTCAATCCATGAGTGGTGTGGTGAGTTCTCTTGGTATGAATTCTTCTTACACACACAGTAAAATAAAATACATAATTAAAAACTATGAACTCTACGCACTTAGATCAATCAAGTTATAAAATTTATCATGGAAACATTTGATTCACAGTGATTGTTCTATTGATCTCAGATGCCTATTCAGTCCTTCCCAGTAGACAGGAGTGTTTGCTCCCGCCCCTGTATGCACTCGCAATTTTTTATTCACAGGACTGCACAGGTGCTAAAATTTGCACTCGTCCCTCTTGTCAAAATGTTTATGGTCACTGTAATCATTGATTCAATATTGAACTATTTGAAGTTATATTTAGAACCTTTCCCATCTCAGTTATATTATGGGCATGTGAAACTGGACATAGGTCTATTCCCACAATGACATTTTGTTTGAGAAAAAACCTAACTTATGATTATATTACAGGCACAATTATAACCGTCTTCCGAGTCTGAATTGGGAGAGCAGATAAGTGCTCTCTCTCTCTGTTTCCTTCGTGGGAAGGACAGCATGGCAATTCCACATGTTTAAACCTTTCTATACTAAATGGATTCTCCCATTCAGTCATAAAAGTATACATTGGAATGATCTATTATTCATTTGGAGGGATGTTATTAGGATATATGAGCAGATGACAGCCCGATAAAATGATAATACAAGTGCAGAATAATTCATATTCATTGGAGGGGAATTTTTAGATAAAAAGTTCAACAAACAACCTAAATTATGGCACTTATTATCTGGACATTTCCTAAGGGAACTACTCGTCGATAAGTATTTAGTTTTAAAAGTGTTAATGAGTCTAGCAGTAAGCATGCTATAATATACAAACACGAGTATGTTTTAAAATTGCATCTAATAACGGATTGGAAAATGTGACATCATCAGACCTTACACCAGGATAAACTTGCAGTCCTCCTTGAAATATTTCATTGATATCTGGCTGTCAAAGCAGAGTGTATCCGGCTATAAAATAAAGATTTCCATTTGAAAATACAGGGATGTTGAAAAAAAATAGAGCGGACATGTTTCAGTTGAAACTCATCTTGAAGTTCTAATTCAGGGCATTACTGGTATCATGTACAGTAATGCCCTAATTAATCGACTCCATAACCAAAGCAGAATTATGGGTAACTTTTCAGGATTTAGTCGGAAATATGGCTTGTTGCCATTCATCGGAAAGCTCTCGAGGAGAGCTTTCCGATGAATGGCAACAAGCCATATTTCCAACTAAATCCTGAAAAGTTACCCATAATTCTGCTGTGGTTATGGAGTCGCTTAATTATGGCATTACTGTATATCATTGTAATTGAATAAAATAGAAAGAGCTTATAATCATGCTAAATAACCCTTCCATGACTGGAGCTTCCTGAAATATTGCGAAAACCCTGTGCCAATGCATTCTCTTATATATACCGTATCCCCTAGGGAGCCTTGCATATATAAGAGAATGCATTGGCCTAACAATATTTACCTTGACATTGTAATCCTGCTAGTGAATTCTCTTATATAATCGAGGCTCTCTATGGGAGACTCGCATACACAAGATAATGTACTGGCACAGGGTCTTTAATGCTGCACCCATCATGAAAGGGCATTGAGATATCCTTTTAGAAAACACATGTTGTCAAGAGCTCAAGTTGCTCAACCATGTAATTAACCCATTCTATACAAAATGTGCCCATATATACTCATTGACCAGTAGTTCCCTTAGGAAATAGTCCTATGAGTTTGGTCGTTTGTTGAACTTATTTCTAAACATTTCCCTAAAATAAATAGGAATATTCCTTTTTTACTGTTTTGTGTGTTGTCTGCATATACCCCTCCAGATAAATAATATACCATTTAGATGTATACTTTTATAATTTTGTGCATGGGAGAATCCATTTAGTATTGAAAGGGTTAACAATGTTACTATCAACTCCGAGACAACCCGCCCCGGGACAACCCGCCCCCTAAAATTAATTAGTGGCTAATTAGGAGGTGTGAGGGGGTTATGAGATGTTTGTTTAACGAAACTGGTTTGTTCTTTATAGATTTTTATTTGATGTAACAATAAATACACATGTAATATAATATAACTTATGAACACAAAAATGTATCAACGATAATATGTTTATTCAAGTTTAATGAACGAAATTTAAAAACGGAATGAACGGAATGAAGAACAAAGGCTAATATCAATATGAACGAAGATTAAAAACAAAATTTAATAAGTTTAACAAACGAACAAATGCATGATTAATTTGGGGCTGCTGCTGTTGGCTGCACATGTCTGCATTGTACACGTCTGAGCACTTCTTCAAAAAGCTGACAGTCGTTGAGACGTATCATCGGCTTGCAGAATGAAGATAGCCCACACTCAAGAGTTAATTAATATACCCAGTTCCGTCGGCATCGTTCAAAGGCTGTTTGGATACTCACCTCCAGTGAGATGAATCCCGATCACTAAGTGTTGTGATAAAACATGCATGCACTGTGATAATGAACCATTTGCATCAAATGTTTGTTTTAAAAGCACCCCTTTTAATTAGTCTGCTCTTACCTTAAGTGCCGTTCAGTTGTCAAAACATCGTGCCATTCTTTACTCTAGTCCACGCATTGACATAATTAATGAATAAACACATGTTTTGTTGGTCAAAATCTTTAATAGTATATCATCAAAGAACATAAAAGAACATAATCACTATTAACAATTTCTGGACAACCCGCCCTTATTTATCGGGACAACCCGCCCCGAAAACAGCAGAGGGGCGGGTTGTCTCGGGGGCGGGTAGTCCCGTTCCCGAATAATACTGCTTTCAACATAGGGCCTACAAGTTGAGCACGTTTGCCATATTGAAGATACCAGCTGAAGCTATATATGTATTTAATGGTTTGGTGTATTTACTATTATTCATTTTATTTTACCCCCCCCCCCCCCCCCCCCCCCACCTCACACCCCAAGAAAAACATGAATCTTGAAACGGGCAGACCCTGTTTAAAAGCCATCTTTTACAGTGACATCTTTGTCATTCATGCCTATCATGGTCACATGCTGAAGGAAAAAAGGTGTGTTTCACTTTAGAAATGCAATAATTTCACATATGAGACATTATAATATATCTCTGACGACCTATTTTGATCACAAGATATAGCAACAACAGTAGCATAATTTGTTCTGGAATTCTGTTCAAATCGTTCGTTCCGCTTCCTGATTCTACTAAAATTAGTTTTATTTCCTCGGAAAAGAAGGTGCTTATATACATCTTTGTTACACCGTTATTTCTTTGTGTTGCTATAATTGTAAATGTTGCTATACTGATTGTATAGCTACCCAACCCAAAGGTTATATCGTGACATGATACTTGTAGATTTTATTCTCAATTTATAATGTACACCGAAAATAGGTGAGATAATAAAATGTTTTTCTCAAAAAGTTGGAATAGGACATGGAATATTTTGAACGAAAAAACGGAATGAATGTTAGAACAACGATTGTAGATTGAACAGTCTAAATAAAATTAGACCGTGTTTCATTTAAATCAACTTACGGTCTAAAGACTCTCATGGTTAGGTCAGAGACACATGGTTTGCATAAATCCAGCCAGAAATGTCAAGAGATTTTCAACAAAGAATTTATCAGGCAAAAAATCTTGACATTCACATGTCATCATCTTCATTGTAGAATCTGAGCAATTATTAAGAGACAACAAAAACAATGCATTTTAATATATTTGAGAGGTTGAAAAATTTATTTTATTTTGTGTCCCTTTTGGTACCAAGCACTGCTAGGATAATTAATCATTTCACACAAAACTCCAATAACCTAGCTTATTGTGTTGGCTCTATGAGAGGATCGAGGCTTCATTTGTATCATAATGTTGAGTTAGATTTTTAATTGCATAATCTAGCATCATACCCCCATATATTATAATGAAGAATAAAGCATTCACAAATATTCCAGCCCAATGAAAACAAATGTTGATAGGTCCACTCAAGCAGGGAGCAATCAAAAGGAATTAGGCCACAGTGTTTTAAAAAGAGATATGGTGGTCGGCTTTAACTTGCTCATGAACTAGACCCCGAAGCCACGACAAATAGTTTTCATGGCTGGCTCAACCGATTTTCGTGGCTGGTTAGCTAGCTAAGCCGGCTCAGTCACGACGTTCGTGGCTGACGAAATATGGCGGCTCAGCCGGCTGAGATGTTATCATTCAGCGTATTTTCGTTTCCGAAATGTACTTAATCCCCTCCCTTACCGAAATCATTAGCCATCTGTTAGCCATTCTTTAGCACTCGGAAGAGAAGGAATGATGGCTTACTGATGGCTAGTAGTTTTCAGAGGATATGGATGGCTAATGCAAAATTTAGCCATCGAGGCTAGGTGATGGCTAGATGATGGCTTATTAGCCATCGCTTAGCCCTCCTATAGGCCGAAATATTTAAATGAGCTAAGCCATTGCTTAGCCCTCGATGGATGGATGGCTAGTAGGCCGATGGCTAGTAACCCGATGGCTAGTAGGCTGATGGCTAGTAGGCGATGGCTAGTAAGCCGATGGCTAGTAGGCCGATGGCTAGTAAGCCGATGGCTAGTAGGCCGATGGCTAGTAGGCCGATGGCTAGTAAGCCATCGGATTGTTAGCCCTGGACATTTAGTGATGGCTATGTTATATAACTTGCTTCAGGAGGAATAACTCTTTGGCATCATCTATTTGAGAATGAATTATCTTTAAAATAATATGTTATATCATAAAAATAATTTTTTACCAAAATATTTAACAATGTCAATTATTTTTGTTATCTTTTGCCAAGTTTTCATCATAAATACAGTGGAAACGATTTGCAATTGTATCACTGGACACACGGACTGCATGGTATCTGGAATCATATGCATGCAACATCTTCACATTAGGCTGGGCCAGCCAAAGATTTCTGCAGATTTTTTGTCAAAATTCAAAAGAAAATAGTCTGGTCAAGATAGATCTTTAACCCTTCCTATATGAGAACTATATATGCTGGTGCAGCATTAAAGAACGTGGTTCCAGCTGAATTCTCTTATATATGCGAGTTTCCCATCTATAGGGATCAAGCCTTGTATATATAAGAGAATTTACTGGCTAGCTAGAGAATTGCATTGGTACAGGATTTTCAAAAAATTTCAAGAAGCTCCCATCGGAATGGTTAAATATGAATATGTTTTTTTCAAGATGTTTAATGTGTCATATAATGCCCAATAAATTAGAAAATATAGTGCTGAGGATTGTACTTACCAATTTCCAGATTAATTTGTATATACATGCATGTATCTTAGTGGCAGCAGGATATTTTCTCAGAATCTCAGGCAGAATGTTTGATAAACATGCGGATTTCTGAGAGTTATTTCACAACTTTTAAAATTAGCAGGCTCAGCTATCTTGAAGCCATTACAGTTCTAGTCCAATGAATCTTAACTAAAGAAATCACAAGTTTATAAGACTGCTAAGAACATAAGTGTAAAAAAACTGGAACAAAAAACTTGAGCAGTGAATACAGACTAGCAGTTACAATTCAAATGTTGTTGAGTACAATATCCCATGATGCATTTATGCAGCCTCTATCTGGTTGGACCAACATATGGCAGCCATATGTCAGGTCTATGGCAGTCTCAGGACAGAAGGTCTTCTAACCATTAATATGACTTTGGTGAAGGCTAATAACATTCGAATGTTAAATATTCTCCAGTCTGATGGTTATCGATTAAATTCTTAACCACCAGTAATGATGGCTAGTGAATATAATTCCATGTTGTTAGCCATCGACTAACCATCACCTTAGCCATCACCAGAAATTCTTCCTGATTGGATGGCTACCTTAGCCATCACACCCCTTCTTATTCTTCATGAGTGCTAATATAACTATAGTGATGGTTTATCTTAGCCATCATTGGTCTCTGATGGCTAAGCAAGGGCTTAGGGATGGCTTAATAAGCCATTCTGTTCGGTAAGGGCTGTTACCGGTTATAGACGCCGTTTTTTAGCGTTTGTGGTGAACCCGTAGAATTCCAGATCACACGTAATCTTTTGATGTTGGGCTTTTCCATTATGGCGAAAATTCACGAAGGACTGGCATGGATATACTATGTAGTTTCCCATCTAATCGGTACAAGTAGTTACATTGGGACTTCTGTCGACTTCAGACTGCTATCATCACTGCCATCTTGCGATATATGCATGCATCATTGAATGATGAACCCGATAGTAATGATATATAATATTTCAAACTATTTTCTATTCTTATGTGTATATATTGACAAATGCCAGTGCTGTCTGAGACTGGGTGTTGTCGATATAAACAATTTATATTTTAACCCTTTCAATACCGAATGGACGCGCCCATTCAGTTATATGAAAGCATGTATTTGGGATAGTCTATTTCACATTAAGGGCCAGGTGTTCTGATAATATAACAACCATGCCGTGTCCATGCGAGTATGCCAATATTAGGCAATGCGGTTTAGTTCTTTGCGATTCACAGTACAGTTGTGCTTGACATATAAGCCCATGCACACGGCTCAGTCATTTTACAATTCCGGCGGCGGAGATTTTTAAATGTGGCTGGCGTTAGAAATAATATGGCTGGCGGCGGCTTGTGGCCAATATGGCTGGCGGCGGCGGCGTACGATGGCGGCTTCGGGCTCTATCATGAACCCATGAACCACAACTCATCTCAGTCCAATTGTTCATTGATCGACACGCATGGCATGAAAATCCTCAAATATAGAACATTAATTATGGGAAGTTAATTGCCTTTCTTAAATGAAAATAATCATTAAATTTCACAAATAAAGAATAATTAAGTCTCCTCTCATGATCATGAGATATGATATCATGGATATATAATCAATAAATCAATTATAGCTCCAGAACATGAGTTCACCATTTGCTGACAAAGTAGCTGATGTGTGCTACAAACACTTTGCATCACTGCCGAAGAAAGGAAAGCCACAAAAACTGAGAGAATGGACATTGATGGCAGCAATTGTTATGACAGAGTCCCCAGGTATTAATTATGAATTCTCTATACCTTACTCATGTTTAATTCGCACAATACCATATTTCACATACGTAACGATGTGCGAATTTAATACTGAATGAAAAATAGTATGACGTACTGAAGTACTCGTGAGTAACAATAGGCAAAATAAGAGGTCTGTGATATGTAGAAAATAGATAATTATATTTACATGTTAGCAACCAATCTTAACACCATTGTTCATATGTAAAGTGATAAATCATGGTAAAATCTAGCATGACTCCATATTCACATGAACCCTGGGCTGACACTGTGATCAAACAGTCTGGAGTTAGCTATATCAACACAACTATATTTAAAAAACACGCAGCCAAGGGTTTATTTTTTATCTGAAGTCAGACTCAATCAGTAGCCTACATGGTTGTGGTTTACTTCTTTCGAGTTAAATTAAATGATGTCCATAACTAATATAAAAATCAGAATGAGTCTTTGATCAATATAGGCACCCTTCTCCAAAAAAAAAATGTTCTATTTGATGTTTCGTGGTGATGGTCTTTGATATACATATGTATATTTAGGGACGATTAAGAAAAGTTTTTTGCAATTGTCATTTGTCTTTAACGAAAATATTTTGTCAGTTTAACACCACATGGTGGTTTGAGCTTCAAAATACACTTAATAATATTAACTTTGTTGAATATTTTCTGGTTTCGAAATATGTCAATACATACATAAATTACCTTTCTAGGGGCACTATACATGTATTTCCCAGAAAGACGCATTGAAGACAGAAGTCATACAAAATAAAACTTTGAACAAGGTGTTGGGGTCCTAAACAAACAACAGCCATGTGATCGGTATGGAACAAAACAGAGCGTTACGTGTTAGTCTATTCCTGATAGGTTGGAAATAAAGAGCATTTGTTTCACTTCTGTCCGAAAAAATATAAAACAGATGGAAAATGGCTGTGTCAATGGCGAAGAACAACTTAATTTCATAAATAAACATTTTATTATGCCCATAATTATAAATCTACTGAAATTTAATGACATAGTATAGACTTCTTTGGGTGTGTGAAATTGATAAGTTTGTACTCAGGCGCTATGCCAACCTGGGGAATGTAGCATGCTTCTAACATTGCGAAAATTTTAAATAAATTGGCCTTACCAAACATCGTCTGAACTACGCTCAATTGTAAATATTTACATCTCGATTCGGGACGCAACTAACACAAATGATTTCACCATCGAGAGCCATTGCATTTAATTAATATATAAGATTGATGGTGTGTGCTGTCAATTTGGATTAATATTCGTAAAAAATAACTACTTTGAGCAAGGTTATTCTCAATTTCTATTTGATCACCCAACTGGAATGTTTCACATCACTTTCACCACAGATATACTGAAATATAACCACAAATGTACTGAAATTTAACCATTTCATCTTATTACAACTTTTTAGATGAAAATGCCAATATAACAGTTGTAGCCATGGGAACGGGATCAAAGTGCATAGGTCAATCAAAAATGTCACCAAAAGGTTAGTGTTGTTACAGAACAGAGCATTCAACTGACAATTTTTCCTAAAGTTTGTTCACAATTCATGACTTCAAGTTAATTTGTAATAATTTTGCAAACTTTAACACCAAAAAATCAATAATCATGGAATAACGATACCTGGAAACTTTAAAGCCACATGGCGGTTTGCGCTCCGAGATACACCTAATAAAATTAGCTTTTGAATTGTTCCCGGTATCGAAATAGGTTGATAAAAACTTGAACTACCTTTCTATGAGCATTATATGTCCCAGAAAGACAAATTTAAGTCATAAAATATACTACATTGAAGTTGATGATTGGGTCAAAAACAAAAACAGCTACGTGCACTGTATGGAACAGAAAAGAACATTCCGGGTTAGTCTATTCCTGATATGGTAGAAATAAAGAGTGTTTGTTTCAATTCTGTGCGAAAAATTGAAAACAAATGGAAAATGGCTTTCACCATGGAAAGTAATTTCAGAGCATATGAAGCCACATATCAATATTTTGTGTATTTATAAACCTATCTGTAAATGTACCTCCTTCCAAAATACGTTAACAGAATTTGGTAGCTCGAATGAGCCATGTTCGTTTATTATGTAGGTTTTGAGAGATTAAGTTATTCCATGGATTTGTAGTGGAATGTTTCTTTGTCCTGAGGGTTATTTAATTTGTGACCCTATTTTAACCCTTTACCCAAAAAAACGGCCAAATCCAGCCAAATAAAGCTTCAACAGCCTAAAATATCTTCGGTCTGTCTGAATAGAACCATACAAATATGGATATCATTGGAACCGGCTCATTGACCACATTGTGATGGTTATAGTTATGCCATGTGCCAATGCATTCTCTTATATATGCGAGTCGACCATAGGTCGCCTCGCATATATAAGAGAATGCATTGGCCTAAAAAAAATCTTTTTTTAACACTTTTTACCATTTTTTCTTACATTCTTTAACAATTTTATAATTTTTAATGTGTTAAGCCAATGCATTCTCTTATATATGCGAGGCGACCTATGGTCGACTCGCATATATAAGAGATTGCATTGGCACAGGGCCCTTCTGTTGGGTAAAGGGTTAAACAGAAGTAATGATGGGGATATTGTGGCTACCAGTCTACACTAAATTCCTGATTGTTATAAAATTCATGCTGTCAAATCATAAGAGCTATTATATAGGTCGAAATAACATATCCACTTTGTAGTGTTTACTTAATATATTATTCTAACTGAAGTACAGGTACATGTACTGCAAATGAATACTATTATGTGGCTGATTTCTGAAAAACAGCCCTTGGTGGGCAATACCATTTGGACACCAGGATCTGAAATCTTATGTAACAGCTCTGGGGAAAAAAATGCTATTAGATCTGATTAGATCATATTCTATTTTGTAGCCACTCAAGTTTGAATCGTTTGATGCAGAATAAAAAAATAAAACAGTTTCTTTCCAATTTACTTATAGGTGACATCATCAATGATAGTCATGCTGAAATTCTGGCTAGAAGAGCCTTTGTGAGGTAAGTTTATAAGTCATGACATTTTGTTTTTAATCTAGTCTGATAATATGAGAATTGTTTAATGAAGCCTATTAAATGGCTAATGAGGAAAATGGCACTGATCAAACTGTCCATCACTTTGGCATTGAAATTAGAATGGCATTTTTATATTTATTCATTACAGTCCACGCAGTTTAATGTTTATAAAGAAATTAGTTTTTCACTTTTATCACTGCAATTTATCTTCTGCAAATTAGGGGAGAAAGAAACTGAACAGAAGGGAAAAAGTAGCTAAAAACAATGTTAATTTGATACTATAGGTACTTCCCAGAAAATGAGGCCTAAGCTGAATGAATTCCACAGAGGGTGAATTTGGTGATGCTAGCCTCTGGAGAATTATTCTGAAAATGTCAGACACACTATACCAAGGCTTGGACATGCATCATCATTATATTAACCTTTGCTTTTCAGATACCTACTACATCATGTGAAGCTGGCTTACAATGAAAAGGAGAGCGAAATTCTTACACCTTCAGATGAACGGTTAGGAAATAGATGCCGGCTTAAATCTGGAATTCAGTTTCACTTGTTTACAACACATACACCTTGTGAGTATTTTTTATTGTACCTGGGGTACCATCCAGCGTAATTATCACTTTCAGTCTTTCACCAATCATTCCAAACTAACTCTGAATAATATCACTTTTGTTTTTGAGGGGTATCTAATTTAGAGCCAAAATGATGTTGTTTTGGGTTAGAAATTACAGTGCATGAGTGGATGACAGAATGATAGACTCCAGTCTTTGGCAACACTGTATATATTTCCTTAGGAAGTATTGGAAATTTGAGTCATTAATGTTTACTTTGGTACAACTAAATTTCGCCTCTGATAATAATCATATCATCAGTAATCATATTTCTCTTGCTCACAGAATTGTTTTTGTCAGTTTTCAAAGGACGATTATTATTATACCTCCATGACCAAATGAAATGGTTGGTATATTGGTTTAAATCCATCCGATCCTCTATCCATCCATTCTTCCGTCTGTCCCTCCAGACAGATATCTCAACCACCAGTTGTTGGATCTCAATGAAATTTTCCCTATTCACTATAGTTGAACATAGTTTGTTCCAGAAATCTAGTGGTATTTGGCACGAGATATGTGAATTAAGGATTGCCAGGTAGCTGGAGTTTAAGTAAGATATTCCCCTCGCTGTTCGATATTCCCCTCCCTCAGCTTCGCCTCGGTAACTATTTTTCCAATTACCCAACATCTCATGGAATATCCTGACTTATACATAATTGTGCTGATAAAACTCGGGAAATTTAAAGTTAATTGCACATGTATGTTTTAAGCTTGATAATATACACATACTTTGTATGTAATTGAGCAGAGAGTATATCATAACATATATACAGTGAATATTATATACTGATGTTATTGATATTTTGCTGAAAACATATTTCGTGCATTATAATTTACTGTACATTTTATAAAAAAAATAGTTCCTCTATGTCACTGCGTCAATTTTTTTTATCCATCCTCCTTTCGATTTTGAAGCAGACAAACACATAGGTGTTCAGGGAGATAAAACTTCACTTTCCATCTTTTCAATGTTGCAATAGCGTAGTCAGATCTATAATGTTTCCTGGCTATACGCAGCAAAAGAGATAGGGTCCTTCCGGGGTAATAGAGATATTGTCATTTACAACATGAATTTCCACGGGCTTTAACCCTTTACCCAACAAACCGGCCAAAACCGGCCAAATAAAGCTTCAACAGCCTAAAATATCTTTGGTCTGTCTCAATAGAACCATACAAATATGGATATCATTGGAACCGGCTCCTTGACCACATTGTAATAGTTACAGTTATGCCCTGTGCCAATGCATTCTCTTATATATGCGAGTCGACCATAGGTCGCCTCGCATATATAAGAGAATGCATTGGCCTAAAAAAAATCTTTTTTTACCATTTTTTCTTACATTCTTTAACAATTTTATAATTTTTAATGTGTTAAGCCAATGCATTCTCTTATATATGCGAGGCGACCTATGGTCGACTCGCATATATAAGAGAATGCATTGGCACAGAGCCCTTCTGTGGAGTTCTTTTCTTTTGTTTCACTTTCAGGTGGTGATGCAGCAATCTTCCCCATAGTTTCGGGAAGTAAAGATGCTGAGAATGTTTATAAAGAAGCTGTTAACCAATCTGTGACATCTGAAGTATCTACACCAACAAAGAATAAATTACCTTCCTGTGATTTAGCTGAAGAATGTGGGAACAAACGAAGACACAATGATGTGTCTACTGATGTTTTCCAGTGTAGTAATTGTAAAAAGATAAGAGAACTGGATCACATTGGTGAGCGAACTGGAGGAGATAATCAGTGTGAAAATATCTCTGCTGACCGGGGTAATTCTGACAGAGATTGTAGCTTCCACGGTATGACTACATGTAGTTCCCTTTCTAAATTAGAAAAAACAATATATGAAAACGAAAAAGTGGATGTTCGTAGTCAAGATACCGGTATTCATAACGATTTTGCTCCCAAAGACGTAATCAATATTGAGAAGAAAACAGAAGATATGTTTGATTCAAAAACTCTGACAGAGTATTCCACTGAAGATTCAAACAAAAAGGGAAAATGTGAAAACTGTATAAGTGAAAAGTGTGTTCTCGAAAACCGGAGTACATGCTCGGTTGAGAACACATGTCAGAGAGAAGCTTTATCTGAAGTGGAGCAAAAGATTAGTTTCAGATCAGATATCAATAGAACTGGAGCAAAATGTGTAGCAGGAGAGGAGCAGGATTTGTTGTTACCAGGTGACCAGTACCATGTGACTGGAGTCCTGAGGATAAAACCTGGGCGTGGAGATCGGACGATTTCTCACTCGTGTAGTGATAAGATCGCTCGGTGGAATATTCTTGGATGTCAGGGAGCCTTGCTAGCTCATTTTCTCCAAGAACCAGTCTATTTGAATTCTGTCATACTAGGAAGGTAATAATATAAACCACCGAAATTTCAGTAATCTTACAATTCCAGTGATTAAAGGTACACAATTCGATTTGATGGTCCCCATAGTTTCAGATTCCTACAAGAACAACATTTCTTGAAATGCCGCTTCAGTTATCAGAATCCATTTAATTGACAAAGAATAACTCTTGAGATATGATGGGTGGGTTCCTTGACTCGATTCAATTATTTTTTACCCCGAAGCCAAAGAAATAGTAATTTAGGAGCGTTAATTCGGATTGTGCATCTTTAACCCTTTCTTTACTAAATAGTAATTGACGAGTAGTCCCCTTAGGATATGTTCAGATAATAATTTCAACTATCAAACCATAAGTCGTTTGTTGAACTTATTATCTGAACATTTCCCACCAAAGAATATGAATCATTCTGCACTTATATTAGCTTTTCATCTGTCTGTCGTCTGCTCTTTTTACCTGCAAATCCCTCTTGGTGTATAATACATGTAGACCATTCCATTTATACTTTTGTAACTGAGTGGGAGAATTCATTTAGTGTAGAAAGGGATAAATAGCTTGAGTTTTTATCCCACCATAAAATGTGTCACATCATTAATGGGCCTAATAGAGGATTATATTTCTCATACACTTTCTGTACATCTGAAAGCTAATTTTGTTGGTCTTTTCTCTGCTATATGCTTAACCTATGAAGCTATTGAAACAGATACAGTAATGCCCTAATTAATGGACTGCTTAACCACAGCAGAATTATGGGTAACTTTTCAGGATTTAGTCGGAAATATGGCTTGTTGCCATTCATAGGAAAGCTCTCGGGGAGAGCTTTCCGATGAATGGCAACAAGCCATATTTCCGACTAAATCCTGAAAAGTTACGGTACTCATAATTCTGCTGTGGTTAAGGAGACGATTATTTAGGGTATTACCACATATCATATCGGGAAGAAACTAATAGGCAATATTCTTTGTTACTACATGCTATTAAAAGAACCTATTATCCCTTTCATGACTGGAGCTTCCTGAAATTTTGCGAAAACCCTGTGACAATGCATTCTCTTATATATGTGAGTCTCCCATAGGGAGCCTCACATATATAAGAGAATACATTGGCACGGGATCTATTATGCTGCACCAGGGCAGCTCCCATCATGAAAGTGTTAATTAATGCATGCTAAAAAAAAGAAAGTCTTAATTATTACATGCTAAAAAAAGAAATTCTTCTTTTCTCTGACCTGAGGCCTAAAAAAATGTTAGTGATATATCCGGTAACCAGCCTGCCTTAGTCCAGACCTCTGCCCCTACTAATTTTATAGACTCTGAAAAAAAAAGAAGTAAAAAGGTAAACAAACAAAATTTGTGATCGTTGTAAAACTGTGACGATCAGTTGCCTATCTTCATTATTTACACCTAAGGTTGGTGTTTTTAGATTGTGGCACCTTTGTGTATAAGGGCCAGTTCAACTGCCGGTTGATGTGATGATAATTTTTTTTTTAAATACTACCAAGGCTTTATATACCTACCATAACCCACAGTAATGACTAACATGCTCATTGTCTCTTGTTACATCATTTGTGGTGCCAGTGTCATATATTTAGATTGAATATTTTCCATATATGGATGTTTCAACAACAACAAAATTAAAACAAAAATTAATTACATGTAATTTATGCCCGCCCACTCCTAATTTTTCCCTTCTTTACCAGCGACATCACTGTTTTTGTTAGACCTGATCAAATCAGAATGCCCATTGAGTCTATATTTTCTTACAGGTGTTCATATAATGATGATGCGATGCAGAGAGGCCTGTTTGGAAGGTTACAGAATGTGTGTTCACTGCCTTCTGGGTACAGGATAAATCATCCCGATATTCGTTATTCAGACTTGAGCTTTGATCACAGTAAAGACTCCATCATCTCTACTGATAAAGTAGTTCCATCTCCAGCAGGTGAGAGATTTCTCTGGCATCGAGTTAACCCTTTCTATACTAAGTGGATTCTCCCATTCAGTTAAAATACATCGGAATGGTCTATTTTTCATCTGGAGGTTTTTTTTAGGGGACAACACCAGATAACAGATCACAGTACAGGAGGAGTCCAATTTATTGCAGGGAAATGTTCAACAAACGACCTATTTAATTATTAATTAAAGATGCCCTGGCCGATTTGACACCATAAAAACAGCAACTATACGTTTTCTGTACCAGAAAATAATTAGACCAGAGTATCATCGGCATGAATTCACTCTCTGGGGACCTCATTCTGCAAATGTCTGGTGCTTGTGCATATTCTCAGGCCTGATTGGGAATATTGTTTAATTACATGTACCGAGGCATTTATCATCAGGTGACAGAAAGATTGCATCTTGAATCTCATAGCAAGAAATATTTATTCCGCCATATCCTCAATCACTCAATCAGTAAAATATTTTAGGTATACTATGGTGTGCAGCTCCTGGTGCCAAATCTCATGATGTCATCATTCAGGGCAAGAAGCAAGGATTCGTCAAGTCTGCGTATGATTCTCCTACAGCCAGGTCAGGTCATATATTCATGTATATTTTCAATTTAAGCCTCAAAATGAGTTGGTACTTGTGTAAACTGATAAATGAAAAAAACAGATTTGTTGCCATAGCCCCTCTTCTGTGGCTCCTCATATTCAATGTCAACAAGCCTGTCAGTAGGAGGCTCGTCATAAGATTGGGGCCTCACAGGGGTGTTTTCAATAGAAGCCTCAAAATGAGTTGGTACTGTGTGTAAACTGATAAATCATATAACTAGATTTGTTGCCATAGCCCGTCTGTTGTGCCTCCTCCTATTTAATTTCAACAAGCCTGTCAGTAGGAGGCTTGTCCTAAGATTGGGGCCTCATAGGGGTTGTGGGTCGTGTTTGGAATGGCGTCAAGGATACTGTTCGGTCCCCTAATATAATGTGTTTCCCTCGCACTCCTCCTCATTTGGTTGAAATTCTAACAAATTATCGATGTCCTGGACATCTGATATTCAGGTGTCGTGACTTTACATTTCTGTTGTTAGATGCAAATGAAAATACTTCTGTTGAAACAATGACATTGTTTTAAATGCAGGTGGCTCTTTTCAAGCTTTATTTACATTATCTGACAAGAGGATATCTGTAAGATCAAGTTTTTGACTAAAGTTCAAGCTGGATATAGTATCTGAAATTTGCTGAATGAGGTCGTCCGAGCATTAATTTAGTGACACTATCCTGCATGGCAGGCTAGCATTACCAACTTCACCCTATGGGGACATCTTTCTGCTTAGGCCTCAACTGCTATGGGAGACCTGGAATCAGACTGAAGTTCCCCAGTTGAAGTTGGTGATGTTTACACATCAGTCGCCTCGATTATGCATTTTATCTTCTGCCAATTAGGGGATATAGATACTTCCCAGAAGGGAAAAAGTAACTAAAGACAGTGTTAATTCGAGACAATATAGGTCGTTCCCAGAATATGAGGCTAAAGCAGAATGAGGTCCCTAGAGGGTGAAATTGGTGATGCTAGCCTGCTGTGTGGGGTAGCACCACCACTAAATTCACCCTCTGGGGACCTAATTCTGCAAATGAGACATGGATCAGATTGAAGTTCCCCAGTTGAAGTTGATGATGTTCACACATTAGTCACCTGCAATTTATCTTCTGCAAATTAGGGGATATAGAAACTGAACAGAAGGGAAAAATTTACTTAACCAAAGTTAATTTGAAACTATTTAAAGATACTTCCCAGAAGATGAGGCCTAAGCAGAATGATGTCCCCAGAGGATAAATTTGGTGATGCTAGCACGCTGTGTGGGGTAGCATCACTAAGTCACCCTCTGGGAACCTCATTCTGCAAATGTCAGACACACTATACCTATGCTTGCTAATGTTGTTGATATTCTGCTGAAAATGTAATCTGTGATTCATAATTTACAGTACCCAGTTTAAAAAAAACGAGATGTATTATGCTCGTCCATCCGTCAATTTGCTTTCGGTTTCCGGATGATAACTTTTGGTAGTCTCAACTGAATGCAATAAAATTTGGTGCGTTTGTTTACTAGCACAAATTATTGGTCAAGTTCAAATTCAGGTTCCGCCCGCAAATTTTCACCAGAGTTATTGTCCTTTTTGTTGGAATTTTCACTCAAATTTTGTTTTTCAGATAATAACTTTAGTAAGTCTGAACTGAATGGAATGAAATTTGGTATGTGAATTTACTAGCCCAAAATACATGTACGTATGGTCATTTGTTGAACTTATTATCTGAACATTTCCTGAGAGATAGTTACTCATCAATGAGTGTTTAGAAAGGGTTAATTAACCAGCAGTACATTTTCTATTTTAGGAGCCACTTCTGTCCATATGAACTATTCAAAGAATTCACTGCTGTGAAAGCTGATATTTCACCTGAGAAACTCCCTGCAAGCCTTCGGTAAGCATGTAACTTGTCTTGATATGAATTTCTACCAATGCCCTCCATGGCTCAATCGGTAACGTGCATTAGGCATCATAAGCCATCCAACAATGACATAGCCAGGGGCTGACCTAGCCAGTCACAAGCACGCAATTGGCGCATATATTTTTGTTCCGGCGCGTAAAAGTTTAATACAGGCGTGTAGTCTGGTGTGTGTGTAGCTTGACCTTCGTAGTTGACAACCAATGCCCATGGCATTGTAAAATGCTATGCATGATTTCACAATTCAATCCGTTAGCATGGCTACATGCCGTACTGTTTCTCTGTTGATTTTTTGTCATGGATGTTTACATTGAACAGTTATTGTTGTGAAAGATCTATATACCAAATATGAATTAAAAAAAAGTTATTGCGATAATAGACATAAAATTGCTGAAAATAGACAAACTAAGGACCATAACTCAGGTAAAAAATGAAAGTGTCAATGACAATGTAGGTGAGGGGATCATTTCATGTGTTACAGTCAATGGAGTGATTATGTTATGCGGAAAGTTGAAATGTGTAAGCATAACTAACACATTACACATGTGTATTAAAGTTAAATATATGCATACATGTCCGGGGGGAGGGGGGGGATTTCTTCCTCAGATTTTATATAACCTATATAATATAGCCGTTTATTGATGGATTCTGACAATTTTGTGTATATGAGTTAATTGTTATGTTCGACAGCTGTACACATAAAATTGGGTCTGCCCTGTCTTTCTAAGTGTTATGCCACTTGTTTCTATTTATAGAAATTCTATGTCTGTTAGCGCAATAACTTGAACAATCATCAATCAATTTCATTCATATTGGGTATATGGATCTTTCACAACAGTATCTCGATCGAGTTCGAACATCAGTTATGTTCGATTTCTTAACATCAGTTTTGTTCGATTTCTTAACATCAGTTTTGTTCGATTTCTTTCACCTGACTTACAGCCCTTAGTTTGTCTATAGTTAGCAATTTTATGCCGGTTAGTGTGAAAACTTGAACAAACGTCAACCGTTTCCATTCATATTGGATATACAGATCTTTCACAACAATATCTTGATTGAGTTCAAAAACAATGTTTGTCCTTTGTTATATTAACCTTATTATGCCCCTTATTTCTGAGATATGCTTCTTTAGTTCGTCCATTTTTAGTGATTCTCGGTCAAACTGATTCACTCTTATGGGCCAAAAGACTTGACCAGAGCCATCTTTGATGTGCAACCCTTGTTTAGTATTGAAAGAATCGGCACCAAATGTAGTGGAATTCTGCATGCGTTAGTCAGTCTTCATTCTGACAGATCCTTACCAGAATCAGATATTTTAACATATATACATGTTTACAAACCTGAACAAAAAAATTGTATTTCACTTTTTCGCTTTCTTTTTTTTCCCCAATCCATGTGTGTGAGCAAAGGGCCAAACAATGTGTAAACCATTTTATTAAAAAAAGGCCTAATATAAGTTTGCCAGTTACTTGTTGGGGTTAGGTTGTTTCTAACTTTCTATATGCAGTGGATTAGTTTGCGAGTGAAATTAACCCTCTGGACGATAACACACTGGTATCAAAAAGACCCATAAGATCTTTCAAGATATGACGTGAATAAGCTAGCAGCATAGTTTTAGGAACATGAATACAAATTTCCAGTCAATGGGCAAGGAAAGAATAAGCACTTGTCATCATCATGTATGAGCTTTTGACTTTTTGAGCGACCAACCAAAAGTAAAAAACCCATAAAACTGTCTCTTTTGATTGTCAATATGTTGCCATTATATTTGCTCAGAATTTGCTCATTTCTAGAATGTATATGCCTACACCAAGCTATTATCAAATTTCCCCAATGATCAATTCTACATTCTTTCAAAGAATTCTGTATTTTGTATGTTATTTTTCAGGGAGACATGTTTAGATACATATGCTGATTATAAATTGGCTGCAGTAGATTACCAACATGCCTGGAAAAAATTGAGAGAGACTGTCTTTTCATCGTGGGTCACAAAGACAAGAATCTACACGAAATTCAATAATGAAATGGAATAATAGTAGTGAAATGATGCATGATAGTTAAACATCCAATAAATCATATGTGTCCACTGTCTTGTTATTTTGCTGCTTATGATGAACCTTATAACCTCATGGATACTATTAGTTATCTTCAGCAACATCGGGGGTACATGGAGATTTAATACCTGGATGTCGATTTTAAACCCTGAGGCAAAACCATGTTTTTTAACAAAATTCATAAAATATCATTTGGCTCCCATCTAGAGGTCACCCTGAAGATCATATTAAGTTTGATGATGATCGGATGAGGGATGTGGTGGTGTAGGTTGTGTCTAAGTATCTAGTCATGCAAAGAGTAAACTCCCAAGATGGCCACTGTCAGCCATGTTTTTTAATGAATTTCAGAAAAAATTGATGGCTCCCATGGTCACCCTGAAGATGCATATAAAGTTTGGTGATTGGGCAAGGAACGTGGTCTGTATGGTGTGCCAAAGGATTTAGTCATGCGAAGAGTAAAATACAAGATGGCTGCCTGCAGCCATGTTTTTCATCGAAAATTGTTAAAATTCGATAGATCTCATCTAGAGGTGATCCTAATCATGCCTGTAATATATAACATTTCTTCGATATATATGAGGGCTGCAGGGTGTGCCGATGGATTCAAATTTGAAATCCAAATTGGCTGCTGCTGATTATTTTTATGAATTTCGGAAATAATGGATGGCTCCCATCTAGAGGTCACCCCGAAGATCCATATGTAGTTTGCTGATGATCAGATGAGGGATGCGGCCTGTAGGGTGAGCCAAAGGAAATTGTTGACGGATGCCAACCCATGGCAATAGCTCAAGCTTGACTTTGTTAAGTTGAGCTAAAAAGGAACAGACAGATTTTATGCCTGAGCGAAATTGTTCTAGGTTATATCTATCCTCAAGACTCCACGGTCGCTGGCCCAAAGTCTTCTGATATGTTTCGGCAATCATTGCTCTATCAAAAAACAATAAACCAATCGCCGAACTATATAAAATTGTAAATGGGCTACTGCCTCGAAATGGCACCTCAGAACAAAGGGGATCAGATTTTGCCAAATGTTGATTTATTTTTAGAAAACAGCAGCTCAAATCCTGTCTACATCCTTGTATAACTATTAAAGGCCGTTCCACCTGGTGTTCGTATGATACGCGCGGCAAATGTGTCTTTCCAAAACTAACCTAGACTGCTGTGAAACTTGTGTCTTCTTTCTATACAGTCATTGCAAATGGTGAATTTACCGAACAACTGCAATCTGAAATGCAAGGATCCGCACTGCGGATTCAGACAGTGATGTAATCCTGCGGCATCATTTTCTGCGATTTACCCGCCTTGTGCAAGCGCTCATTGCCTCCGGTGTGGCATGCCACATCGTGTGGAAGGGCCTCAAGTGTTTACCCCTTTGATGACTGGATACTCAGATGCTAATTGAGTCAGGTTTTGATACATTTGTTCAGGAACTAATCTATTAAAGATGTCTTGAGCGTGCATCATCGCCTTGTCAGCGACTATCTCCTCATCAAAATGTTAGACTCAATCTCAACCGAGTCATCTCATACTTTTTGCATGTAATTAATCAAGTCGGTAGTCAATGTGTTAAAAGAGTATTTAGAGGAATCTGTTTTGTCTGTTGATGCCTTGCGTTGAATTTAGAATATAAGGAACACCACTGAGGTGTTCAGATGGGTGAAATATGTCCTTTATATTTTAACCATGTATGTTATGTTAACAAATCCAATGGAGATTTTTATCAACACATCGTAAGATCCAAATGTATACCTTACATGGCAAGGGCGGGCATTCGTCATGATGTTTATATAGTGGTATTGTCTTCAAAATCTATCTCAGATGGTGGCATAGTCTGTGAAGTAGAGGAAATTTGACTTGTATGTGCGAGAATAAATATATGTTGGGATTTTAAATTATTGTAGTATTTGTCTAACAGATATATCTGTCTGCAATATTGTACATATTCCAGTATGAAATTTATCAGCTGCAATCAGAAAATTATAACGCAACACACCCATATGAACTGTAAAATGCAGACATTGGATCGTGATATGGCAATGGGCAAATCTATGGAGGCAACGAGGCTGTCTGAACATAGCTTGATGCATGATGTGCACTGGCGCTTCCTGAAATTTTGCGAAAACCATGTACCAATGCATTATCTTATACATGCGAGTCTCCCATAGGGAGCCTCGCTTATATAAGACAATACATTGGTCTAACAATATTTACCTTGACGTTGTGAGCCAGTGCATTCTCTTATATATGCAAGGCTCCCTATGGCAGACTTGCATATACAAGACAATGCACTGGCACAGTGTCTTTAATGCTCCACCAGCGCAGCTCCCCTCATGAAAAGGTTGACCCTAATGCTCTGGAAGACATGACAAAACAAAATGATCTTCAATTTTTTAATTGTGTCCAACTTGTTTTGAAAACATAATGCACAAATCAGTGGAATATGACTAACAGTGAGAGTTTGAGGGGGGATACCCCCCTCAACAAATGCGTGCTGACAGTATGCTTCACTACATCGGGGGAAGGAGCATGACAAAATAGCAATAGCTTTGATAGACCTTGATTCCAGGGGCGCCGGAAGCATCCAAGGGCAGGGGGGGCAGAGCCTACAAAAAGGGCACTTTTCCGCAAAAAATGGCATTTTCTCCGCAAATTCGGGAAAATAACCATAAATTCATTGTGGCAAAAATCCCTATTTTAATGGTATGTGTCGGTTTTTATGGCCGTTTTGTGGTAAAATTGACAAAAAATTAATATTCCTTGTGAAATTG
The DNA here is from genome assembly GCA_032622095.1 of Siphonodentalium dalli. Taxonomy (NCBI): domain Eukaryota; kingdom Metazoa; phylum Mollusca; class Scaphopoda; order Gadilida; family Siphonodentaliidae; genus Siphonodentalium; species Siphonodentalium dalli. The sequence goes on along the minus strand of CP136062.1, from coordinate 111,035,511 downwards.
GTGGTATTTGGACCAAAAAAGTCACATTTTGCTATAAAAACACGAGATTAAACACACAAAAAGCATTTTCTGTCTCCAGAAAAAGGGCAAGTCCTGCCCCCGCTCGCCCCCCTTGATCAAGGGCAGGGGGGTCAGCTGCCCCCTCTGCCCCCCCTCTTCCGGCGCCCCTGCTTGATTCCACTGAACTCTACTGGGAGATTTTAGTATTCCCTCACTGTATATCTTTCATATGACAAATCTCACTGAATGTGTGAAATCTAATCCACATTCTTGGTTGTTTGAAAATGGTGGGTTACAAAAGACTGAAAACCGAGAAAAGGTTCTTGACGATTTTAAACACCGAGAACCGGCCGGGAAGATCATGACTTGTTCACAGATTTGGATTTTTGCTACCAGAAAACCAGGGAGTGAAAATACAGTAATGCCCTAAATAATGGACTCCTTAACCACAGCAGAATTATGGGTAACTTTTCAGGATTTAGTCGGAAATTTCCGACTAAATCCTGAAAAGTTACCCATAATTTTGCTGTGGTTAAGGAGTCCATTATTTAAGGCATTATGGTAAAGATAATGAGCATTTGTCTCACTTCTTTGCGGAACATTGAAAGTGTCTAATTTTTATGATTTCTGTAAGTACAAGTTCCGGGCAAGTAAAGTTAGCACGTGAATATTTTATGCATTTGTCCTCCTATTTTGATCCACGTTATATGACTAAGATAAAAAGGATAATTGAGGCGACTAATTTGTGAACATCACCAACTTTAACTGGGGAACTTTCAATTTTATCCTAGGTCTTCCATAGCAGTTGAGGCCTAAGCAGAATGAGGTTCCCAGAGGGTGAATTTGGTGGTGGTAGCCCACTATGTGGTATAGCATCATTAAATTCACCCTCTGGGAACCTCATTCTGGAAATGATCTTGGTCTGTTCTCAGTGTTCAAATTGTCACCCGCGGATTAGATACACACCATTAAATTTAAGAAGTACTTCTAATAGGTGGCAGTTTCTTCTCATCACCTAATACTGAAGAGGTTTTAGCAATTAATAAGTCTTGGGGAAAAGTAACAAAAAGTCGCTGGTATTTGTCAAACCTTGAAAGATTCAGTCAACTGGCTGCTTACCACTTAGGTGTTTGAATATAATGTTAAAAAGTCAATGTGTTACATATCAGATTGTAGATAACTTATATCCTAACCTCACAAAGCATCTAAATTCATTTACCACTTCTTATTTCTCAATTGCAAGAAAATCAGAAATATGTTTATCCTCTACAGTTTGATGAAACTAAATTGGTATTGTCTGCATGCATTTGAATCAAGCAATTAACAATTTCATTAATATTCCTATCAATCAATGCAAATACACATTTAAAAACTAAATTATACTTATAACTCCAAAACAAACTGATTTTACGCTAGGTGAATATTGATGTTACTTTAAACACCATTCAAATGCCATTATCGATAAGCAAGAGACAAATTTTAACATAAAACATTTCCGATCATGGATTGGAATTATTTCAACGAACCTATTTAAGTGCTCGAAAGTTCCATATAAACGTGCATGCATGTTCAACAGATATTTCCCCCACATGTTGCTTAATTGGGTTTGCACATTTATTTTATATGCTCCCTCTGCCGAAACTTGGGTATGTTTTGCTAACAAAAATTGTGGGGAAGGTTTTTCTGATTTCACTGTTGACACCAGCTGTATACGTTGTGATGCCAGCTAAACACACCATTTTTATGACTAGCAAACGTATGACATACGTGTTCTCCATATGCCACAATGTGCAAAATTACTGTTTTAGAAGCGTGTAATAGTATGAGCTAGAATCAGAATATTGTTTTGAAATATTTCACTGCAAAAAAATTACATTTGTGCAGGTTGGGATAGAGTAAATTGGAATTTAATTGAATTCTACCGTGGATTATACTTCTAACTTCATAAAAGATTGTCACGGTCAACAGTCATAACAATAACCATCTGGTATATTGGATAGGATGTGCCCTGTTGGAAACGCCAATGCATGTTTATGCACAATCCGGGCAATTTCTCTCTCCCATAATTTCAAATGTTAAGTTTTAATGGTCTCGACTGACTTCCCTGTACTTCTATTCGGGTCTGCATGTTTATTAAATTTGATCAGGATTTCCACACGGCATGTTTATTGGGACTGCAAGGGTGCAAGTTTATTTGGAGCACAAGAGAATTGCTTGAAAGAGCATTCTATGAATGGCGTAAATGTTTAATTTAATATTAATTTCTTGAAATATTGGGGGAAGTTCGAGCTATTTTGTATATGATAAAAATATATAATTTTCCACATATTCAATAAATATATAAATTTACTGAGAGGTTATGAGATAGAATATTTATGACACACATTTCCAGGCCCAGTAGAGTCGTCGTTCAACCAGATTAAAAAGAATTGATGAATATAAACTGAATATCTTAATTTGTTAACAATGAATAAATAAAAAAAAGCTCAACAAAATTTCAAAGCAGTGATATTACAGACAGTGATATTTACAAATAAATCAGATATTTGTTGTAAAATAAAAATAAAAATAAACCTTTACATATAAGACAATATACAAAGTACAACCATTTTAATGAGGACAATAATCCACGTTTGAAAACAAATTGGGTTTCAAACTGATCATCTCAAATCACACTTACTGTTGATAAAATAAACACTTTTGATTGGTTGAAGACAGATTTCAATGGCATTTTACAAATTTGAGCTGAACACATGTCCATTTGTGGTGGGACATCAAGTCAAATGTTTCCTCTGCCTTTGGTTGGAAATACTGTACTATTTGGTTAACTAACATGATATTAGAAAATTAATTTGTAAGACTAGTCACTTCAAAGATATCGGAAAACTTGTAAAGAGGGCTCCAAATATGAAAAATTCCCATCACTGTTACATAATTTTTGTCTTCATAGTTAGTTTGAGGATTTAGCCCTGATGACTACAATTTTCAAATTGCTTAGCATTATGTGTATTAACAATACTCTTTTCAAAATTTATTTGAAAAATTACTTTCAAAAGTAGCCTATGATTAAACTGAAATTCTTGGCACAAGACTGATTATAATATATCGGAGGCAATCAAGTTGGCCTCGGTTTTGAAATAGTTCAAACTTTTGAACAAAAAAAGTGAAGTATGTTAAGGAGAATTGAATACCCTTGTTTTCAACAAATTAAACCAGTTTTTTAAAACTAAAATAATTGAAAACAAATATCACTACAATATTTAGTTATTTAGATGGAAGAACATGAAGTAAGCATATTGATAAGAACTAAGGAGTTTAGCAAGTCACAAATTGACACGTAAAACAACGATTGAAGATGAGACCCAAATCACTAGGCCAGAGGTATTCAGCTCATAAAAATAGTCATGCAGGTACATAGCTTCAAAACTATGTTACGCAGATATACAGCATGAAATTATGTCACGCAAGTACACAACATGAAATTATGTCACGCAGGTACACAACATGAACTTATTTCACGCAAGTACACAGCATAAAATTACGTCAGCAGGTACACAACATGAAATTATTTCACGCAAGTACACAGCATAAAATTACGTCAGCAGGTACACAACATGAAATTATTTCACGCAAGTACACAGCATAAAATTACGTCAGCAGGTACACAACATGAAATTATGTCTGGATGAAAGACAGGAAAATCACAGCTCACTCCACATGGCAACATATCCATGGGCAAGACATCAATTTTGTCAAAAGAATGTAGCCTACTCATAATTATAATGAAGTGTCCAAATAAACGATGCCAATGATATAGCTTCAAAGTACACTGTGATATCACCATACTCATAACTGCACCATGACATATAGTTTTTATTCTTCTACAATTGGGACAGCATTCAATTTCGATATCGGAAACTTCTGATTGCCTTTTGACAACTTTGCGGCAGATTTGTGGTATATTCGCAGGTTTAGAATTTGGGTTTTTCTCGAATGAGGATGCTAACAGCGGTTGTGTCAGCTAAGAATATCAAATTTAGTACAGTTGTAAGGTTGAAATTAAGAGATTAGCACAAACCCCAGTAAAGTCAATAGTGGCTGGGGTCATGAAAAGGGCAAAGTTTGTAATCTGTTAGAGTGATGCATACACTAAACGCAATCAGTAATTAAACTAGATTATACCTCGTTATTTGCTTTAAGATATGAGTAGGCTACATAATAGTAAATACAATATTCACTAATCAAGCCAAAATCACCTTGACTATTTTACTAAGTACAGTATTTAAGTCACATTTTAACAACAATCAACGAACCTACATAGCACAACACCTAGATGTGAATAGTTGTCACTGTTATTTTTTTTAGAATAGACTATATTTGTTGTCAGAACATACACAATACATTAACTGCTAAAATTTAACATGGTTAAATAGTCATTACCGGTACTTACAAGTTTATAAATCCAGAAAGATTTCTGCCATATGTTACAGTAATGCCCTAAATAATCGACTCCTTAACCACAGCAGAATTATGGGTAATTATTCAGGATTTAGTTGGAAATATGGCTTGTTGCCATTCATCGGAAAGCTCTGTGAGAGTTTTCCAATGAATGGCAACAAGCCATATTAGCTGAAAAATTACCCATAATTCTGTTGTGGTTAAGGAGTCTATTATTTAAGGCATTACTGTAAGTTGGTCAACAAATCCATTTTTGACAATTTATTTTGTTGTATTCATCTGAAAGGCATTCAACTTGCATTCTTAATATACTACACTTATGGTAATATAACGAACAAAATTAACAAAACAGCAAAGTCTGTTGTGTTCTTTGTTAGAGGTGATATAACTGTATGCATATCTGTTGGATGACAGAAACCTGAAAACACACAAAGCCAACTGTCTTGTTCAGAAATGTTGAAGGGTCAAATAATTATCGTCTTGTTCAGCAATGTCAAAGGTTGGGATATTTTCTACGAAACTTTCTGTTAAAACTTTGTGATTTGCAACTGAGATTTACAACTCAACATATAATACTTTTTATCACTATAGTTGTACAGTCAATTTCAGTTAATTGCATATTGCTTAACTGCATATTTTGGATATTTGCATAAAATTGCCTGCAAAAAACCATTTCCTTGTCAAAAAGACTGTTTCTTACCCGTTTTTTTTTTCTTCATAGAGATAGCATAGTCTTCCATTTTATTGCATACAATTTATTCTATATATTAAACTTGAGACGATGTGTGGACAAAATGCCACAAGAATTGCATGCTGTAATAATCTTAACCCTTCCATGATTGGACCTTCCTGAAATTTTGCGAAAAACCCTGTGCAAAAGCATTCTCTTATATATGTGAGTCTCCCATATGCAGCCTCCCATATATAAGAGAATACATTGGCCTAACAATATTTACCTTGACCTTGTAAGCCAGTGCATTCTCTTATATATGCGTGGCTCCCTATAGCAGACTTGCATTTATAAGAGAATGCACTGGCACAGGATCTTTAAAGCTGCACCAGCGCAGGTCCCATCATGAAAGGATTAAAGATAGCTACATACATCTTGGTCCAATATTTCCTATCTGACCCAAATGCTTAATGAGTAGTAGATAGACAAGAAAACAATACAGCGAAACAAAACAAAGGTTAACAGAACATGTGCCTATTATACTAATTATGAGATTTATTAATAACAAATGTATACTAATGCTGGGACGATACAGCAAAAACAAATGAGACAGTGTATATATAAACAATTCATGATATAGAGAAAACGAATTGATGAAAAATGCACAGATACTAATATACATAAACCGAATATGTATAAAACTTATTATTGAACTTTTAAAAATTACATTCATTTATTTACATAATTTACAAAATTTCACTAATTTATAATTCATACCTGACCAGAAAAACAATTTGAAAGGCATAGTGGGTAATTTCATTGTTTGTATACCTACGCACAGCAGGAACCACGGGAATAAATACAGCAACATAACGACAATAATTTTGTCGACTCTGTATCCAATTTAATTATATCAGACAATGGTGTTCGTCAGTGATATTTATGCAGCCTGTGTTTTATTTAGGAGTTTTTATTATGGAATGGATTCTTAGTGATAAGGTATACATGGTTATGGTCTATTCTTCGTTCAGATGTGTGTTTTGATAACACAAGTGCAGAAAATAAATTGAACTTATTTCTGAAAATTCCCCCAAGTGAAATTCTCATCAGCAAGTAGAGTCGTCAATTGGATTACCCTTTCTATACTAAATACTCAATGCCGAGTATTTCCCTTAGGAAATGTTCAAATTTATACACATCTCGTTTGTTGAATTTATTATCTTAACAGTTCCCACCAAAGAAAATGAATACTTATGCACTTGTATCAGTTTTTCATCATCCTGTCTGCTAATTTTTCCTCAGCACCCCTCCAAATGAATAACAGACCATTCCAATATATACTTTTATAACTGGGTGGGAGAATCCATTTAGTATAGAAATGGTTAAACATTTATATTTTTATCTGAGTTTCATACTTAACATTGTTGGAAAAATTACATTTTTCTGTGCGATTACATTTTTCTGTGCTTTTATTTTAAAATATAACTTGAGTACATGGGACTTTGCTCATGGGTCATGCATAAACTTCTTCTATTACTCTATAAGGTCTTGACAGATCTGGGCCAAATACTAAGCAAGTAACAAATGTTCAAAGAGTTACTTGTTGACAATGTGCTTTAAATAATTATTACCTCAGTCATATAATAAGGCATTGATTCTCACTTAGGAGAAACCAATCCGAGCAGCTAATGAGTGCATCAGGATTAGCATTCTTTCAATATACATAGACTCCCAACTGGGTACTTTGTTAACGGACGAGTCCTCAACGACAATTGGTGTATGAGGTAGCCAAAAGCTACTAGCCGAATGAATTGATGTCTCCTCGTGACATTACGAGATGAGCAAACTAACTATCGGACCAACGCGCTACTAATGCATATGTAAGTCCAATATACTAGTGAACATTTCTTATGTAATACAGCATTTTGAGCCTGTACAACAAGATTACAAGAATGTATTTAACTATCCAACCCATCATACCTGACTTAAAATTTCAAATTCAGTCACCTCAATCATATATTGTATTGGTTCAGTCGATTATTAAGGCCACACAAAGTAAATTTCCCATTTCTCAGGGCCACGAACAATGGTCCTGAAACCCCGCATTCACTATTTATATGTCGGGGGAAAAATTATAATCGGTACGAAATAATTGCGTACAATCTGCTCCGAACTGAGATCAAACAAACCCGCTTCCGGATTCAAATTTCCAATTAAATACACAAACGCCTTGATGGATTGCATATGCAAACTCATTAGAAAATGTGTCGATACTTTATTGGGTGAAAGAAATCATATGGAGACTATCAACTATTTTTTGTGGTCAATTGTTTGGGTAATAATTACCATGGGAAACTGATATTAAACCCAGAGCTAGTCGATCCAGGGGTGGATTGAATGCTGCATTGGTGTGTTCCCCAGAAATAAAATATTTAATTAAAAACCACAGAATCGCATGCTTTTCTAAAATGTTTGGCATGAGAAACGGGAAAATTACTTTGCATTGCCTAATATTGTACTGATAATGTTAGCAGCTCCTTCAAGCAATAGTCACCTAAACAAATATTGGCCCAGAACTGGTAGAGCATTGATATATAGCTAGTTATGAACTAGTATAAAATATTGCATAGATATTTTACAGTATCACAACCATATGATGAGACAAGTTTGCTCAAAATGAGCTTGACAACCTAATATTATATTAAACACCTCAAAACGTAACTCCCCTTTTCATATAAGGCTATATTTCCAAAGATTTGTATTTAATTATGATGAATTTATTGCAAATATAATGTTATTCATTTAAAAAAACTGACTATATCTGAGAATATTATGTTAATCATTTGGGTCAAGTTATGTTTAACTTTGCACCATTTCAATGAAATGAGGCCCCCTATAGAGGCTTTGCATCAACATTTCAGAAATAGATGTTCAAAGATGAGCATGTTAACACATATTAATCACATGTATTTAAACTACTGTTACTTATTCCCTGATTTCCAATCTCTTGTCCAGATGCAAGTTACTAGCTCTTGACTTGAGATGGGTTTTTCTTTTATCCATTTATTTCATCAATATTCATTATAACTGGATACACATCTTCAGAGACATAATGCCATTAAATTTGTCAGGACCGAAAATGTATGGTAACAAAGTGACATCTTTCCATTCACTTAAAGGCTTAAGTTGTACACTTCTCTATATCACATTGCCTCATTCAACTTTTAGATCATTATATCTGGGATTTAATCTTGGCATCTTACACTTGAGCTTTTTGGAACTGAAATACCAGCAGCAATTAATTTACCCTTGGGCCAAACAAAGTTAATGTTCAGTTTCTCAGACACCTGCCTCATGATAAAAATAAGGCCCTCTGGGTGTTTGCAATGTCCACTATTGGCCATAAATCTAGCTGGACACACTTCAACTTGTATTACATATTTTCCTTCGTTATTTCTGATAAACAAAATTTAGTTATCTTTTTTGTCTGTTTAAAATGTGTACATTGTATATCTGGGTTGTATAACAGCCCGTTACAATGAAAGTGTATGAAATTATATCAACACTTAATCATTAAGATTTTCTTTTCTGACCAAAATTTTTTGCCGATAATTCATGAGTAAACCACATAAAACCATACTTAATGGGAAATTTTAGTTGTAAAAAGTGGGAATAAAAACCTGCCTGATAGGTAATTTTGTAGGTAAAACCCGCCTGCTTGCCCATTTAAAAAAAAAGTGTCTGAGAAATACACAATAAATTTTGTGTGGTCTTGGTTTGGAGATCTAAAGCTGTACGATCAATTACATTATAGTCGCTGATTAATTGAAGGAAACAAATGAAAATATCATTTATATGTCGAGATGAACAGTTTTCAAATTATGGAACGGAAATATGCCATTTGATGACATACTTTTCCAACCCTGCTTATGAAAGGGGGATTACTGATGTGTTTAGTTTACAACAGTTCATTAACATAGGCACTTGAAGTTGGACTAATGTGTAGAAATAAGTAAATTTATAATGAATAGTGAAATAAGTCTATGCCTAAAAATAGCTTCTAATCTGTTCACAGACAACCTCTTTTAAACCACATTTTTGTTCTAAGAATTAACATTTGTTCAATTTTTCTAATCATTCATTAGTCATTCAAGAAACGAAACAACAAACTTGAAAGCATCAGTTGTTAATGATTTTCATCAATTACATTGATTATTTTAAATCATGAGTATTTACGGTACAAAGATTATTGATATTGACAATTTAACGAATTTGGCAAATATTATTCCCAAATAGCTTACACTAAACAAAAAGTAAAAAAAATGTCCTAACTGCTTAAAGAATCTGAAATTAACAAAACCTTTAGGTGAGAATTGATTACACCCATGGCAATAACGATATTTATGGCTAAATATATATTTAAACCAAATCAATTAAATTCAGTAAGCAATAACTAATGTTGTTGATTCAAAATAATCTAATCTTATACCGCAGGTCATATAAAGATTTAGGAAAAATCATAATAATTTCTCGACTTAAACTCTTCATTTTTTTGCTGGGTTTAAATTAACCCTTCCATGACTGGAGCATCCTGAAATTTTGTGAAAATCTGTGCCAATGCATTCTCTTATATATATGCAAGTCTCCCATAGGAATCCTAGCATATATAAGAGAATACATTGGTCTATCAATATTTACCTTGACCTTGAAAGCTGGTGCATTCTCTTATATATGCAAGGGAGACTTGATTATATGAGACAATGCACTGGCACAGGACCTTTAATGGTGCACCAGTGCAGCTCCCGTCATGAAAGGTTTAATTATTTTAGTTGACTACCACAGTGGAAAGCTATAGGCTTGTGAGAGTTACAACCAATCTAAAGATTTTGCTTACTAAATTTAATTCCTCCGGTCACCTAAAAGCTGTATATCCGTGTAATACATTGATGTTATATTAAAAATGGAATCTTCACTCCAGGCTGCACATTCTAGCACTTTGTCAGTAGATTTTAAGCTGATACCATAATCAGACGACATCCGAGCTGGCGTATGTAGACAATGTTGCTATTTCTTCTGTAGACAAGCCTCCTTTAAGAGTCCGTCTTACTGAAATGGGAACAGAGATTGACTTAGCATTAATTTTTATATAGTGGCTGTGTATGTGTAATATGTAGCCTGGTTTTAAATAGTGTATGTTTAGTATATGTAGCATATAGTCCTGAATGGATATGTATTTCAATCTGTTATCATTATCTGCAGTATTTTACATTTACCAATAATAGAAATGCCCAAATAATAAGGCATTTGATACCAAACTGAAATTAGTAATAGTATTTTACTCTTTATTTTACTCCAGTTTACTCTCAATTTCAAATAATTCTGAATTTGATTTATTATCGACAAAAAAAAATCCAAAAAAAAAATCAAAATTTACATTTAAACTGTAGCATTGATAAACTTTCTATACCAACATAACACCTAACATATGATGAGTGATGGCAATATTCCTGAACAATAATATTTATAGAAAAATGGTCTGATAGAATTTGTGATAGGATCAATTATAACCTGCTCACCGAAAATACCATGGTATGTTAGTGCTATTCATGGAAATAACTGTGCACTTGTAACAATTTTCAATGACAAGAAAAATGAAGGTAGACAAAAGTTTTTGTATTTATTAATCCAATTGGTGCATGGTATGACACAAATGTTCCCTCCCTCACTTGCAAAATATATACATAAAAATCAACAGATCAACTGATACAAACTCCTTGAATCCTTTTTGTTTGGAATTCATATTTCACTCAGAAACAATTTATAGTCTATGTTGTTATCTTATTGCTCAAATTCTTCTTTTAAAGAGGATAATAAAAAGAATGTCACAGATATAAAGTGTTTGAATGAAACACAAGTATGAGCCATCTTTGGTATACATGGAAACTATGATATAACTACCCATTGGAAAATTCAAACCCATTGATCAAATCGGAGTTAATTGTGTGACACACAGCAGCAGCACAAAACTGTGGAAGTTATGTAAATAGAATGAATGTGATGTGTGAGTGAAATTGGCAACAAATAAATCAACCTCTAATATATAAATGAACAGGTTTAAGTTCAGAATTTTAGAAAAACTTATTCATTCCAGTGACTCAACAGTTTTATGTTACACAATCATTGATATTAACTTAGACCAAGTTCTGCATGTCCATGGTCACTCCATGCTTTATATGCATTATTCTCAGATGCATAAAAACATTACAGGGTATTGGGAGTAGTAGAAGGAAAAAGATACAACTATGTACACGATGTATAGAGTGACCTCTCAATTGGTGTCTAATCGTCATTCTCAACAGAATTGTAATCATCATCGTCAACAGTACCGTCATCTTCACTGTTGGCATCTTCGTCAGCATCGTCATTATCATCATCATAATAATCATGAATCACATCATCGCTGTCGTCAACATCATGTTGTCATCATCGTATCATTTCCATCATCACTATAATCAGTATGGGCATCATCGTCACAGTCATCATTGCTGACATCAAATTCACTATCGTTCTTGCTATCCTGATTGTTATTGTCAGCATCGTCTTGGCGTTGCGTCATTATTAGCATAAGTAATCACCATCGTCATCATGATCATAAAACTGCCAGTGTGGGAAATCATCTGTGCTAGACAATGGAACCATGCCCATCAGTCTCAGCAAGTTATCCTGTTTCTATATTAGAAGTTAACCAAAATGTTGATAATATTGACACTAAAGGTAACATTCCACAAGTCCATTGATATAATATATGTGTATCTTCAATGAACACTGATTATCGATAACATAAACGTCTTGGGTTTCTTATTGTCAAAATCCTTTATGATAACCCTTTCATGACGGGAGCTGCGCTGGTGCGGTATTAAAGATCCTGTGCCAGTATATTCTCTTATATATACGAATCTCCCACATAGGGAGCCTTGCATAAATACGAAAATGCACTGGCTTACAAGTTCAAGGTAAATATTGTTAGGCCAATGTATTATCTTATCTATGTGAGGCTCCCTATGGGAGACTCGCATATGTAAGAAAATGCATTGGCACAGGGTTTTTGCTAAATTTCAGGAAGCTCCAGTCATGGAAAGGTTTACAAGGAGATGGATGTTCATAGCTTGAATATTTATCATTTTATCATGGGAAATTATAAATCATGAAAATGGGTGATTATCTTACATTAACTCTACTCCTCCATATTAATGTGTATGGAAATACCTATAGTACACTTGGAAAAGAAATGAACCTATTCCAATATAGGGTGCTAACATAGAGGCATGGCATGGAACATTGTCTTGGCCAGCATGTATCCAGATTTATATCACTGGCTGGCAAATACTATGAATCAATTGAGTTACGAAAGATGTTGTGACACACACACATGTGCAGTGATTGTTACCTATGTGGTTTCTGAGTCTCTACATGTCACCTGTTATAATATAAAGTGACAATTGAAATGCATTAGTAACAGCCGAAAACCGTTATGTACAGTATTGCAATGGTACTTTTTAACACTTTCTATACTAAATACCAATTGACGATGATTGACCCTTAGGAAATGTTCAGATAATAAGTTTGTTGAATTTATCATCTAAACATTTACTACCAGTTAATAAGATTCCTTCGGCACTTGTATTATCTTTTCATCTGTCTGTCGTCAGCATACATTTCCTGGACACCCCCTCCAGATGAATAATAGACCATTCCAATGTATACATTTATAGCTGAATGGGACAATCCATTCAGGATAGAAAGGGTTTAAATATAGAAATTTCCAGCAGGCTGTTGACTCAAGATAAATTACAAATACAAATCACCAATACAGTACTGAGGCTAATGCATTATTAATAGCCAGGTCTGAACCTAACAACTTCACACTTCAGACTTCTATCACTATAGCAATAATATAGGTTCAAAAGCATCATATAATATGACTTGATATAGCTAGACTGTTGCAAATAGGGGAAATGGCAGGGTGACTTCACTTGACAGCATACATATCTGACATAACAAACTGACAGCTACAATGTATTGATGTCTGCTTGTGTTGCTAATCATATAATGTTTATCAAGATCCATATCATTAACGCCAAATGTGAACTCTACATGCTTGCTTTTGTGGAATTCATGGGCAGAAAAATTAGTTCCGGAAATCTGGTCAATTTACAGAGAAATTAGATGGGAGCTCATATACATGTGTACAATGAGTTTATATGCAACTGCTATATGTTTAAAACAAAATATCATCTCTTATATATCTTAATGACAACATCTGGCGATCACCTAGATAAGATTACTGTTTGCTAGGTCATAGAGACAGAAGTCTGAAATTGCAAAATGTAAACTGGGATAATGTTTCATATATGTCTGAACTGAGTAAAATTTTCTGTATGACTATTATCTGCAACAAAATATTAGTAAACATGGAAAAAAACAACAATAAAATTCATCATCAAACACCATGCTCTCTGGTTAACCCTTTCTTTACTAAATACTCATTGACGAGTAGTTATCCCTCATGAAATGTTCAGATAATAACTTATTATCTGAACATTCCCACCAATAATAGGAATCCTTCTGCACATAGTTTTATCTATCGTCTGCTAATATCTCCTGAACATACCTCCAAATGAATAATAGACCATTCCAATGTATACTTTTATAACTGGATGGAAGAATCCACTTAGTATAGAAAGGGTTAACATGCAATGTTCATCATGTCACATCTGTTTATGTCCCGAGAACTGATCATTATGATGCCCATTCACATGTATGTAAAACATAGAATTTAACAAAAAGGAGAAAGAGCTTGATTCTTTATTTTTGCTTACAAGTGAGACGGTAAATTTTTAAAAATCATAATCATATCATTTACCCAAACCTTTCATCAATTGCCTCTAATAAAGTGTTGGCATTTCTGTTAAAGTGATGTGAAACACTCCGGTAGGGTGATCCAATAGAAATGGAGAATATTCTTACTCAAAGTTGTTCTTTTTACAAATATTAATCCAAATTGCCAACACACACCGTCATCAATTAAATGCACTGACTCTGGATGGCGAAATCATTTGTTTGTTTGTCGCCGATTGTTGCGTCCCGAATCCAGATGTAAATATTTACAATTGAGCTTAGTTTTGACCATGTTTTCTATTGAGTGGTATGGTCGATTTCTTTGAAATTTTCGGCGATGTTAGTAGAATGCTAACTTATCAGTTTCATGAACTCGAACAAGTCCATAATATGTCTTTAATATAATGCCCATCAAAATGACATTATTGTTATATAATATTATTTTACAGTAAATTGACATTTTTATCTTCCAAATATCCATACATGTGAATGGTTTTCCCAGCCTGTGAACTGTAAAACTGAATTGATACAAGAGAATGTTAGACCAAACAAATAAATATTCTGTGTTCTTTGCCACTTCCCTCAGACCCTCACTACATGCAGAGGGCCTAGCCAATTTTTACTAAAGGTCAACGCTAATTTTTTCCACGGTTAGAATTTAAGATAAGTTATTGTTGAATATGTAATTAGTAAATGAGTACAGTAATGCCCAAAGTATATGACCCTTTAACCACAGCTGAATTATGGGAAAATTTTCAGGATTTAGTCGGAAATATGGCTTGTTGCCATTCATCTGATAAATGCCAGCGAGCCATATTTCCGACTAAATCCTGAAAGATTTCCAATAATTCTGCTGTGGTTTAGGGGTCGATTATTTAGGACATTACTGTACTTTAGACTGCTAGGAAAATTGAAGATATTTATATTTTAACCCTTCCATGAATGGAGAGAATACAATGGCATAACAATATTTACCTTGGCCTTGTAAGCCAGTGCATTCTCTTAGATATATGCGAGGCTCCCTATGGGAGACTCGCATATATTAGAGAATGCTAGGCACAGGATCTTTAATGCTGAACCAGCTCAGATGTTAAAATATTGAATACATCCTTGAATTTCCACAAATGTTGAGAAAATTTAAAATAAAAGCTTCTCTTCCTCGTCTGATTTCCTCGGTTTGGCCTGAGAACACAGGTATTTAATTTTAATGGCTTTATATAAACAAAATGAAGGGATATCCGGATAGGGTGGTGAAAATTAGTGGTTTGCAAATCCCGCAACATAATTCACTTAGTGAAGAATATCTTCCGCGAAATCAATCACAAGCACATCTGAAAAGTAGGAATGGGACAAGGACTCCATTACTGGCGGAAAAAACATTCATTACTTAAGGAAAGCATTCGTCTGCAAGGATAACACAACTTTGCGGTACATCTCATGAAGCTCAAAGAAGAGAGCAACCAGAGCTGTAACTCAGCGATAGACTGTCCATGCTTTGGATTTCAGGAGACCAACGGGATATTCAGCAATTTCTTGGCAACAAACTCTGTCTATCATTCATTCAGCATGGTGGTCTCAGATTTTTGGAGGCCATATTTGAAGTTTTTCACTTTAATAAATGAAGATATTATTTATCACTTTATATGTTGACATGCAAATTGATAAGTAATTTTGTATAAAGATGTATTCAGGGTTCGAGGCCAACTTCTATGAAACCTATTTAACTTACTATTAAGACTCTAGTGTATAAAATAACATGTTTGGAATGAGAAGTGCCATCTGAAAGACAATAGATCTTGTTTGATATTGACTTTTCTTTTTATTTAATTTTAGTGGGACTGATTATTTTGAAAAAATTTCAATAACAAAATAACCTTTATTTGGTATAAATATATCTAGTTACCAGTTGCATACTGGTTCTATATGTCACATTTTTGTTTTCACCATTCTGTCAGTAGAACAAAGCAATAAAGTGTTATATTACATTTTGTATGTTGTTGTAACTGGAGGTCTGGAACCTGAACACATCTTTAAATATAAAATATTATAATAATTGAAGTCTCAATTTCAATTCTGAATCAATAGAAAATTAGAATATATTATAAAGTAAATCAAAGATACCAAAAATAAAAATTTATTTCTGAAACCACCAACGCCAAATACATGACTTACTAAAATCTGGCTTCTAGATCCCGTTTCAGCAAGTCACTTTCTGATAATGACATAGCTACTTAAAAAAAATTTAATGTCATTATTGAACCTGTAAGTCACTTTCTGATAAGACCATAGCTATTCATAAAAAAAATAAATTAGAATATTATTAATAAAAACACAACATGGAGTGAAGAGGAAATGCATTTGTGAGACTGGGAGTTTTAAAAAATGAAGACATTAACCTCATAGTAGAATGAATTGTGTAGAATGTAAAGAGTGAAGAATGATTACATGTATGTAGGTCAGTGTCACAGTGAAATATTCCAAATCAAGCTCAGATACTCTTTGTCAGCTGCAGATCTACAGACATTAACCCTTTCAGTGCCAAGTCCGATTTTTGTTGATACAAATATTCGGACTTGGCACTGAAAGTGTTAACCATGAGCTCCTGTCATCAAAGGGTTAAATTCCCAATGATGGGCCTGGATTTTTCTCAGGTCTTCTTTAGTGAGTGTTGACTCATTTTCACTCTAGTGTACAGATGATAAAATGATACTAAGTAAAGAGAGATATACCATGAAAAAAAGTCACTAAGGCAACCAGAAACATCTTAATTAGTATATTTGAATATCGACATGAATGATGAACACTATATTATTTAAATTGACATAGCAGTCTGAATTCACTATGGCAAAGTAAATGAAATTATTTCAATTTTGATGACACCAATCTATATGGACAGATGTGTATATGGAATGTTTGAAACATCATTATTGAGTAAACATGATTCAATAACTCTTGGCTATATATAACATAAAAGCTGCATGCATAATACGACATAAGATCAGTAACGAACTGATAACAAAACATCAACATACATGATATGACTTCAATAAATTAGCAACATTTAACAACATATCTAACTGATAAAACATCTAAGCAGAAATAATCAACCCAAATTTTACATTTCTACATGTAGTGTTTACCTAGTTGCTCATTAGATCCCAAAATGCTGTAAGAAGAGATTACAACTGTCAGATAATTATACGCCTCAGAAATTGGACAAATCAGTTACTGGACATAAAATCCAAGACATTTTATTTTAGATTCTTACCATCTGTAATATAAAATAATCACAAGTAGTTAAGGCATTAAGACGCATCCACTCAATTCATGTGGTAGCATGATTATTATAGATTGAGTTATTTTTACCGGAATATAAAATCTGCTCATTTAATTATCTTTAACTTAAAGACATATTATGTACCTGTTCGGGAGCTTGAAACTGATAAGTTAGTACTCAGGCGCTATGACAAAGGAATGTAACATACTACTAACATCGCCGAAAATTTGAAGCAAATTGACCATACCATCCATATAAAACATCGTCAGAACTACACTCAATTATAAATATTTACTACTCGAATCGGGACGCATCTATCGGCGATAAACTTAACGAAAATGATTTCGCCATCGAGTCACTGCATTTAATTCATATATAAGAATGACGGTGTGTGTTGTCAATTTGGATATACTGTTTAAAAACGGGTTGAATTCTACAAAAACAGCAATGTTTCGATTCAAGGCGTATGTACAGTAATGCCCTAAATAATCGACTGCTTAACCACAGCAGAATTATGGGTAATTTTTCAGAATTTAGTCGAAAATCTGGCTTGTTCCATTCATTGGAAAGCTTTCATTGAGAGCTTTCCAATGAATGGCAACAAGCCATATTTCCGACTAAATCCTGAAAAGTTACCCATAATTCTGCTGTGGTTAAGGAGTCGATTATTCAAGGCATTATGTACACACAAACCTATTTTGACATAGAGAATCATAGATGACGCAAAACTTCTCAGTGGTGCATAACAAAGTCAACAGTGCAGTATGCTATTATATATTCGGTAAGAATAACTCAATGTCACATTTTGTCACCGACAATCTACCACCCGAATGAAGTAAACGCGGTCGAAAAGCCTTCACTACTTGTGATTCTTTTACATGCAGACAGTAAAATCTCAAATACATCGTTGCTATTGGAGTTTATGTCCAGTAACTGTGGTCAAATGTGCTACTAGTACATGTCATTGATTGTGATTAGGGCGACATATTTCTGTACATACACTATATACACCATCTTCTTTACTTGAGCATTTAATATACATGCATGTCATTATATTTACAAAATACAATAAAATATACTTTAAAACAGCAGAAATAATCTATTCTGAGATATACTCTACCTAAGGCAGTTCCTAAGGCACTAATTATGGAAATAATGACATCAAATTTATTCTTCTGAAAGCTACACTGATTGGGGGGTGAAAAAACATAAAATGGCATAGTTCTATGAATTGGCTGACGTTAATGCACTAATATTGGTGTCAAGTTCTTGTTTATTGTGTCTGCATAATCTAGTGCAATAAGGCTAACCTGTCCAAATATATGCACATAGACACATCCATTACATAACTTGGCAAAATACAAGGAATTTCAGAAAGTTCAGTAAATAAAAAGTTTTGTCTTTAAATAAAACCTCATTACTACATGAGTGTCATTGGTAAAAAATTTAAACTTAAATAGAAATTCAGAGAAATAGCAGATTAAGAAGGCCACCTTGCATCAAAAAAGTGTGGCTTCCACTCCATATCTCATATGTGTGCTAAATTTAATTTTATACAAATTTTGTTGTTGCGGTATATATAATCTTGGGATAAAAAAAATGTTAGCATCTTTAACATATCACAATCCAGTATACTCATATCAATGCTGAAATAATTATTAATTTAAATGCATTTCAGTACATGGGATTCGCACTTTCGGGAAAAGTGAAAATGGTTATTTATATAATGGATTCTATCTACACTCATCAAATACTAATGCAACTTGTTTCTCATACAATAAACTGAATATGGCATATACACAAACGATATATGAAAAAGATGGAACCAAAATGCTGAAGAACAAAAACTAAAATGATATAAAATTTGAATGACCATTCTATAAATATATACCAGATAATAAAACCCATCAGCATGCAACTAGATACAAAATTGTATAAAGCTTTGTCTCAGTAGAATAGATTTTTAGTCAATTCATGGCAAATGTTCAGATAATAATTCAACAAACGACCTAAGGCCATTTGTTGAACTTATTATTATCTGAACTTTACCTCCAAATGAAGGAATATTAAAAGTCTTAAGTATCAGCATATAAACGACAAGACCAATGTATTTTATAACTGAATGGGAGAATCCATTTAGTAATTAAATGGATATTCACAAGCTGAACAAAGCCTTATTTTCTTCCCACAAAGCATAAATATTGATACATATTTAGATACAAATAAATAGATATATAGTAAACCCCTCACCGACCATCAAATGCAGTTTCTGTAATTGACTCGCTCATGATCCAAGCTAAAACTAATTGACCATATAAAAATGGAACTTCGTTTCTCAGTCTTAAAAAAATGTGTGCATTAGCACTTTTTATTGCCGGCTGATAATAAGCTTACTACCCTACCGCGCATTCCCAATTTTCACTGTTGAGATTGGCAGGATGAAAGCAATGTAGGTATATAGAGTTATGCCTCTTTGGTGGTAAAAGTACATCGGATTCCGGGGTAGCGAGATCGAGCGCACCTTGTTGTTTCCGGTATGAAAAATGGCCACGCTCTTAAATAATAAATGTTGCCGTGTTTGAAAAGAAGCTGGGAGCACCTCTTCAACACCTTGTACCATGGACAGTTGTATCATGCCCTAATACACATTCTTTTCAATTCCTTCTGGAGAAGGTTATTGGCGAAAACAAACTGATAATTCTTACTGAATACCGAGCGGAAACTCAGGCGAACAATTCTGAAATCACTTTTCACACTGTTTCAAGTTCGCGTTTCAAACTTGAAAACATCGGACTTTGATTGTGTTGATGAACAGTTAAATGCCTCTGATGTTGCAACAACGTTCGGATGTTCGGTCGATACATACATATCGAAATAATTATTAAAAAAGGATGACATTGATGTTACAGTTCCAAATTATGTTGGTGACATGGTGTCAGATTCATGTAAAAAAAAAGAGAAAGATTTTGAACTTCTAATAAAGAAGGAAAGTACCGCATTTCCAACAAACAACAACAAACCAAGAAGAGATGATATATCGAGAGACTTATTGTGTTTCAATGAAATGAGAACACTTGGATTTAAAAAAAACAGTGTCCAGAGCATTGTCATGAATTTTATTAACACGATCTGCAATGCACTGCACGGTTTATAGACCCTCATGCCCTCATGTGGATAAATTTGAAGAACGTGCATGCTCTTTGTCAAAATTGTTTGAACATTTCATTGACCCCAAAAATTAAAAAATAATAAAATTTGTCTGCTTCCATATCATTTCTAATTGCATATATAAATTCCTTCCCAAATGGAATATAGTGTCAGACTGACTGGATCCTTTCCCATTTCAGATCTATTATCATTTAGCTGCATGTATTCTGTCCACTACCTACTAGTAAGGCTTTCCATGTTATATGGATCAGAAAATTGAATAAGGAGTGTTTTGTTATATGGTATCATTAAAATAAAATTATAATAAACAAAAACCTGCCTCCCTCATCTGAAAAATTTGAAATAAATAATAATAACATATACCTGCCTCCCTCATCACTTTTGAAAAAAATAATTCCTTGAGAAACAAACACCTTTTTTTATATGGCCTATCTTTTGAACTCTTTCAATAGAAATGGCCAGCCGACCAAGCCTGAATATAGTGCATGGGACATTTGAAGAATGAGGTCCCCAGAGGGTGAATTAGTGGGCCAGCATCACCAAAATCACCCTCTGGGGAACTCATTCTGCTTAGGCCTCATTTTCTTGTACCGATTATCCAAATTAACATTGTTTTTAGTGTACTTTTTCACTTCTGCTCAGTTTCTTTATCCCCTAATTTGCAGAAGACAAAATGCATAATTGAGGTGACTAATGGGTGAACATCACCAACTTCAACTGGGGAACTTCTATCTGATCCTAGGTCACCCATAGCAGTTGAGGCACAAGAAGAATGAGGTTCCCAAAGGGTGAATTTGGTGATGCTAGCCCACTGTGCGTGATAGCGTCACTAAATTCATCCTCTGGGGACCTCATTCTGCAAATGTCAGACACTATATCCAGACTTGCAACCGAGATTTCTCATCAATGTATAACAATATCTACAGTAATGCCCTAATTAATCGACTCCATAACCACAGCAGAATTATGGGTAATTTTTCAGGATTTAGTCGGAAATATGGCTTGTTGCCATTCATCGGAAATCTCTCAGTGAGAGCTTACCGATGAATGGCAACAAGCCATATTTCCTACTAAATCTTGAAAAATTACCCATAATTCTGCTGGGGGTATGGAGTCGATTAATTAGGGCATTACTGTACTACACGATGACAGTACACTTTAGTGACTACTTACATGATTTACGCTGCCCTCGTCGCTTTCGTTCCTTTGGTGCCCTATTTGATGGTGCTGTTGCAGTTCGAACACAGGCTTCTAGAATTTCATCGTCACCCGTATCGTACATCTCCGTGTCAGTCGAGATACAGCCTCGAGATCCTCCTGTAAAATATTATAAACAATCATTGGTTTGCTTCAAGTTTAATACAGGGAATTATCAACATACAGCATGATATTTCCTCCAGAAATACTGCTATAACTGATTTATTTATATAATATTATATATCACGTGAATTTCCTGCATTATGATTGACTGCATACCGTACTGACCCGCGTTTAGGCCCAGGGGGCCTTTGTTTTATTTGAGCTCAAAAATCCAAGTGGGCTTAAACTCGGATATGGCCCTTTGCAAACCAAAAATCCTAAGAAATCGGGACAGTAAAACTGATGAAAGCCGATCTAACGCCGATTATTTGGGAATTTTTTCAATTAAATGTGAATATTAAAATATTATAATAACACTTTAAGTCTTGTAGTTTTATTGGACAACATTCCCATGTTAAAATGACACTATTATGTAAGTAGTCTTGATTGACAGCCGTCTTGTTCCCAAAGTGTATTGCTTTGAGTCATGAATGCCCTGGTTATTATGTAAGCGGCAGTGTGGGTTATCTATAGTCTGACTATAGTTTATATCAATGTTCAGATTTAATCGGATTATGAAAACAATAAGCCCGGCGCTTTATTCGTGATCCATTGTCTACATAGAGGATGTTACAATGGCGACTAATTGCATGTTTAACAAAAGCCAGTGATTGTAATTATTTAACAGCACTGACAAGGCAGTTGTATTTCTACTAAAACGGCATTCTGAACCTGTGACCTCTGGGGGCAAACGGTGACGGAATCTGACGAGGTTTGCCGAATGCTAAAACGTATACAAAAGCACGTGTTTGAATATTTTGGTTTCGAGTGAATAAAGTTGACGCAATTTGGAAGACATTTTTGTTAATTGACAAGTTCCCCCTTCTGCTCCATTATGATACCCACTGTGTGTTTACATAACCAAGAGGCCAGTTCTTTGTGTTTGGCCACATGTAGGAACACACAGATCTACGTTGTCACTGAACACGAAAAATATGTTTTTACAGTACCGGTACTGTAGTTGGAACAGGTGGGCTTTGATTAAACTTAAAAGTATTGCACGCGCATATATATAGCCGCACATGGCTTTTAAAGCTATACGCTGTTAGCAAGTGGGTTCTATTGTATTTTATGTCTGTTAAACGTTTGGTTTCCCCAGGGAAGTATAATTGAATAAAGAAATGTGAATTTAAGATTCACTTTATTTTATTTCATTTAATATTATCACTTACCTACGAATTATAACTTTCCATTTTTCGTGGCATTCTCGCCGTCACCGATCGTTTGTGAATATACTTCTTGGAATTATTTATTTGGGGAGTATCATTAGCAAATACTTACTTAACACTGCTGAAATTGAACAAAATTTGGGGTGGGCTTAAACACGAATATACCCCTGTGCATGGAATTTGGCCAAAATATATGGGTGGGCTTAAACACGGGCATGGGCTTTGAACCGGGTCAGTACGGTACTGTTATACTATTTCTGATAGCTAGAATACTACTGTCGTAATATTGGTGAATAGTTATACCTGAATATAATTTCAGTTTATATTAACAGACAATAGTAACGCGCAATCGGAATATCATACGAAAACATGGCCAAGCTGAAACTACAATGTATATAGTACTTGTTGAAATTTCAGTATATAATTAGAATCAGTGCCTAATTTTTAATGTTGAGTAGTTTCTGTCCGTTTAGTTTGGCAAGTGGATAATCCTAACTACTGAGTCATTGGTGTAACTTCCTGTTCCATTTTGCATCGCAGATAAACAATTTAGCTTCTCAGGTGTCTTTGTAACCATGGATTTAGAGAAATAAATGCATGAATCATGAAGAGATGTTATTTCTAAATAATAACATAATTTTAGGGAGAGGAACTAATCTAAGTTATATAACTTGTGTTCCAATACCCTGTGCACCCTCATTCACTATGTCTATATGTATGTTAATTTTATATCATGTCGAGGAGGAACAGTCAACTCCAAGCCATGCATTATTTATTATTCCTATCCATTAATGTAGGGAATTCAGATAATAATTAATGAATGGTAATCAAATAATTACCTATCAGCGAGTATCCAGTCAGAGTAATAGATCACTTCAGTTTGGTTTCTATTCTGTATCCAATTATAATAAAGGATATGCACTATTATATAAATAACGCATGGCTTGGAGTTGACTATGCCGAAATAGTTGTCCTCGAGAAGGAATAGTCAACTCCAAGACATGCATTATTTATATAATAGTGTATATCCTTTATTGTAATTGGATATAGAATAAACACCAAACTGAAGCGATCTATTACTCTGACTTGATACTCGCTGATAGGTAATTATTTGATTACCATTCATTCATTATTATCTGATTCCCTACATTAATGGATAGGAATAAACACAGGTGTAATTTTTCTGCCTGTCACCTGCTTATCCCATTAATAGGCCAATGCAATGAGACTGAGTTATTGAACAATAAATTATTGAACGCTATTTTCAAAGCCATCTTCATACTACAATAGTTATTCAATCTGAATTTCATTGAGTAAATTTTTTTTAACTCATCACTATTTATTATGACACTCATTTTCAACTGGAACCCAAGAAAGGTTCTTTAATGAAGAGGACATCAAATTATAAAGGAAATATGAATTATGATTGCATTTTATAGACAAGGAATAATATTTAAGCTTATTGAGGATTCATAATTATTACAGCACATACCAAGTTTCCGCCTGCTCTTGTGCCCTGGGAAGTATCCTCTTTCATCAGCACTCGCATACCCGTTACCCAGTAGTTTCTTTTTGAGATCATCATCACTTTGTGCTTCTTTTGACTTTGAGAATGATGCAGTCTGAAATATTGAAGAAAGCATTGATAAATATTCTAGAAGCACACAGCTGTATCGGAATGAATTTATCTGAAATATATATTCAATTATGTCTCAAAGGTGTCAAATAATTATTCACTGATGTTGCTCTTAATGTATTCTAATGAAGAAGACAGTTGATTTCGAAGCATAGCTAACCTGCATAGTCAACAAATCCTGTTGCATTTATAATTAAAGATATATAGCCATTAAATGTAATCCTCCAGCCCAAATTATATTAGGCCAAATGAAGTCAATTTTACATTTATCAGGTTTGCTCGCATGCAACCTTTTATTCACATTTTATATGTCGGAACCAATTATAATCGGTACGAAATATGAACTCAGATCAAATATACCCATTTCTGAATTCAAATTTATGATTCAAACATGACTGTCAAACTCCGTGAAAATTGTGTCAATGATACTTTATTGGGTGATTTAAAAAAAAAAAATTACATGACATCTATCAACTAACTTTTATGGACATTACGTTTTGGTAATAATGACAACGGGCAACTGAAATTAAACCCAGAGCTAGCCGATCCAGGGTTGGAATGCTTCGTTGGCATGTGAAATAAAAAATTAAATTAAAAAACTGCGAGCTCGCATTCTTTTCAAAATTGAATTGACTTTACATGGCCTTATTAAAGTGATGTGAAACACTCCGGCAGGTGATCAAATAGAAATTGGGAATAATCTTGCTGAAAGTAGTTATTTGATACGAATATTAATCCAAATTAATGAGACACACCGTCATTCTTACATATTAATTAAATGCAATGACTCTCGATGGCAGAATCATTTGTGTTAGATTATCGCCAATAGTTGAGTCCTGAATCGAGATGTAAATATTTATAATTGGGCGTAGTTCAGACGATGTTTTCAATGGAGTGGAATGGTTGATTTCTTTGAAATTTTCGGCAATGTTAGTAGAATGCTACATTCCCCAGGCTGTTATTGCACCTGAGTACTAACTTATCAATTTCACGAACCCGAACAAGTTCATACTAGTAATATGTCTTTAACATATTTTATCCCACTGAACAAGGAAATGCTCAATACTTGGCGGCACTACCATGAAAATGTTCAACACATAGCAACACTACCATAGAAATGCTCATCACATGGCGGCTCTAGCATGAATGAAAATTATTGGTATTTGATGAGACTGCTTGTAACACTTACATCTACAATCATTTTGCCTCTTGTCTTCTTTCTTTCTCTCTGGTTGTTTTTCTTTTCAAGCTGCTGAACAACCTTGTCCCGTGTAGTCCTGTACTCCAGGGAGAACTCACTGACAACCTTACAGAAATGGTTAATCTTCATATCACGAACAGAGTTGGATGGTAATCCCATCCAAAAACAGAGCTTAACAAATCTGTAATGAGAGAAATAATAATTAATGATGAAGGCATTAAAAATAATACGAAGATGTATTCAGGGTTCAAGATATCTGATTACATTGAACACTTAATTGATTGCCCTCACAGTAGTGAACATCCATTTCAAATTTCATTCAGATCCGACAACCGGTGTTTGAGATATCTGCCTGAATGGACGGCTAAACAGACTGATAAATGTCCGGATGGACGGATGAGGTCAATCCAGTATACACCCCATTCTCTTTGAGAGTTGGGGTATAACAACAACATAACATATCTATTTTAACATTCTATTCTGTTTATTATGTTGAAAAAATGTCAAAAACTAAACTAGAACCTTAGAATACCCATAAATATATATTTTTTTTCAGACATTATTTTATACAATAGAATCTAAATAAAAAGTAAAATATGATTCTTAAAAAGTAGCCTGGAACTCTGAATACATCTTTAATGACGCAAAACGCAAAGAAAATAAAAAAATTAATTGATGGCATAAAAATAAACATGACATACAAAGACTGTTGTTTGTAATGGAAGTCCAGATGCATCGTCAGTTGGAATAAAAAGCTTCATCATTCCACCTGAATTCACCTTTATCTCACCCGAAATCATTGCCAAAGCTATTCAGTTAGTTGCACACAGCTTCGCAGATATGATGCGGAAATAATATTTACAAATAAACGTTCTCCTAACATATCAATTGTTAAAACTTTTGAATTTTAGAAGAGACGCAGCTATATTTTTAGGCCTAAACATTTCCAGAAAGAAAGACAGATTTTGCAAGAATCTGTTTTGAATGATTGGTAGTAGCTAGCTTACTTGCCAGTTAAGACAGTTTTCACAGGAATTGTCATACATTGAAAAAAAATTATCAGCTGACTCACCTATTAATGACCCTCCTGAACACGATTCGTAAGATCATGATTCTCTCAGCTGAATCTGCCAGGAAACCTGACATTCTGAAGATAAAAAGGAAATGTGTGTAGATGCCAATATAAAAACAGCCATGTTTGGAAACACATACCTCTGAAATTTTATGACATGTAGATTGTTTTGTTTTTAACATTTGACCAGACCCCTCTCTCCACGCAACTATCTCTTGGAGTCCATTGAGGGAAATATTTTAAGTAGTAGAGTGTCAATCTACATGTAATAGAAGTAATAGAAATGCACCATAAGATCTGGACACCATTTGTTAAGTTGTTTTGAAGCATAGCGCATGCAGATATCATGTCCTTCATTATTTTGACAATCAGTTTGCAAAATATAGCACACGTTGAAAGCCCAACTGCTTCAAATTATGTAACATTTGTCAAAGAGATATTCGTAATAGTTGAAATCAGTGTTGGATATTATAAATTTTGATTAAAATATTGTTGGCTGTTGGATTACTATCGATTCTATGGGTTGGCACAGTGATGCAAACACAACTATTCTTTTTCTTGTTCACCCTACAAACTGTATATATCCAAGAAATATATATACAATTTTTAGACAAAAATGAAATATATCTTTCGAAGTTTCAAATACTAATGTCATTAAAATTCAATGTCTTCGTGGTTGATATCATTATTTGTTCAGTGATTGGACTCTTCCCCATTTATCGTTTTATGATGATAACATTTTATTGTATCTGTTCCCAGTATAAAACATGACAAAATAGAACATAATTCCAAAGTTATCAAACTGAATACTATCTCACTCTCTAAATTGATAGATGTAGACCAATACTCACTTGACTTTGAGTTGCATTCCCTCATGTTTGACGATTGCCCTTAGGTATTCCCATGAAGCTTTACAATCGGTCTCCATTTTGTTCAGCTTTCCTTCCAATTCTTCCCAGTCAACCTAAATTTCAAACCAAATAATTCATATTTTGTGGGAATAATAAGTTAATTTGAGTTTCATTCTATTTTTGGAACATAAACCTATCATATAAAATGATAATTAAAAACAAAATCTGGTAGTTCAAGGGTGGTTTGAAAAGTATATATTTAAATTTGTAACATGGCATTTCCTGAAGATACTTCATGGCTAGTTGTAACTGGTCAGTAGCCTCTATACCCATGGATATAACAGCATCATTTTGCAAGTACGGTACAGAATTTACAGAGGTTTGCCAAGTGGTTTCGTCAACACACAGTACAAGCTACAGGACAGAGTTCTCTCCCTTACTATGATCAGTCAATTTCAAACTCCAGGCAGAGTTATCCTCATCATTCCGCAGTGATAAATGAGCGGGCGCTGCATGGAGTTAAAGTCTACAGAGGGTGCTTTCAGTTTGAATGCAAAGATCAAGGGTTGAGCAATCCAGAATGTATGTTGCATATTTAAACGTGACTGCATGGTTAAAAAATCTAGTGGGTAGGGGCCCCTATGCGCAAACAAACTTGAGCTGCCCATATTTCACTATAGTTTCAAAATTAGGAATATGGTGCATACTGTGACTTAGTCAAAGGAAATACAACCGAAGTCTTTGACAGAACACAATGCCAACAACGTAATCAGGATTAGATTATACTACTGTCATGCTTTGGTACTTTGATTTAATTCTGGGTGTACGCGGTAGTTCACATTATATATACGAAAGTGATGTATAATGCATGGGTGGGAGAAACACTGCTAAGGGAAAAATAGAGGTGCTATTATAATCCAATTCAAAAGCTGACCTTGGAACAGCGTGTTATTTCTCCGAGTTCGGAGTAGAGATCTGTAGTGTCTGGAAACTGTTCCATCACGATACTGCATATATGATGTAACAGCGAATGTTTGTGTACGGTGTCCTTCACCTCAGGTACCTTTGTTAGGTACTCCAAACTGAAGCCTCTGGCCTGCAATAGTAAAATGAAATATATATATTTACATCCACCTAATATTGCTTCTGCTTTTCCCATCTATGATAATCACACCCATTTAGTCAATTGATTCATAAACCTATAAACATACTGTATATGAAAAGTTGATAATCAAATTCCAATAATAAGAGGCCTCAGAAATCTATAGAGATGATTCATCAAGCTTAGTAGAATGCCAGAAAAAGATCATAAGGCTAACTTGTATTACAAATAGCAGGATTGAAGGGTGAGCAACTCCTTGGATTTTGTTATAAAAGTTATTACAAATAATGAAGGTATAATATAAAAACTTTGAATTCGTAATTTATTTAACCCTTCCATGGCTGGAGCTTCCTGAAATATTGCGAAAACACATTGCCAATGCGTTCTCTTAAGCACAGGATCTTTAATGCTGCACCAGTGCAGCTCCCGCCATGAACGGGTTAAGTATGTAATAAAATGCCAAAAAAATTCAGAACCATCTGGATGAATCTGTATAATAATCATAGGCGGTGCAAGGAGAGGGTGCACAAAATATTTACATAAAATCAGGGATGTTTCAAAACATATTTGAGAAAGTTTGCTATAAGGTTACCTGACCACCATTGAGGAAGTTTCCTATTGCTAGGATGGCGGACAGGATGCACTTGAATGTTTTGTTTCTCCGTAGGTTGGAGACTCCTTTCTTCAAATCCATGAGGGGATCAGCCACTTCCTAAAATTACATAAATGAGTGAATTACGATACGTTCCCAGGCAATACACAAAGACAATCTGATGAAGGAAGGAGGCTAAAAATAAATTTTGGCTTGGCATATACAGGAGAAATGTGTTACGGGGGGAAGGGAGAAATTTCATATTTATAATTTTTTCAAAAAGTTCCAAGGATATAGGAAATTTGTGGCACAGACACTTCCAATTTTCTATGCAATCTAAAGAATCTATCCTGCAGTAAATTTGTCCCATTATAACTTTAAACAAACCTACTTACAGATAATAAAGAGATAAATATTTTAACAATTGATGAAAATATGTTTTATAATTCAGTGGTCAATTTGAAAATAATTTTAGGGAGCCACTCCTGATGCGATGAGGGTGTCTGAGGATACAGAACATCATTGTTTTGTCATCATCTATGATATTTTAATGAGAGGCAATTTTATTGAAGTTAATTTCAGCAAAATATTAATTGATGGCATTAATGCATCATTAAAGGTCACTGTTATGTTACAGGTAGGCTATGCAATCTGATGAATACATACATATTTTTATACACCAAAAAGGTATAAATACCTCAGAAAAGACTGAAGAATGACATACCCGTATAAAAAAAAACAGTTGCTATGCTATTTGTATCAAAGCATGGGCATATTGTAGCAGAACATTTCAAGACAAAATGACATACCCGTTCTTGAATGTCATAGTCTAACTTGAACAACCATAGACCGAGCCGAGCCTGCAGCTCACTAATGGATGACAGCGTGAGGAGGAACTGCTCTGCCGTGCCGAGTGGGATGTCCGGATTGGCCATCTGTGCCTCGAGAATCTTAGACTTCTCCTCGTCCGTTGGAATCATTGACGTTAAAATTTTCTGAAATAAGATAAAATGTAATGTCGACTCAGCTAAGAGGAAATAATTAGGGAGAAGTGACATATTGTTCTAGCGTGATCACAGAGAAGTGTTGAACCGTAACAAATTTCCATAATTCAAGGGTTATTAACCCTTTCCCGATGGGAGCTGCCCTGGTATAGCATTAAAGATCATGTGCAAGTGTATGTTAACAATAGATGATTCACAAATGACGAACAATGGTTCCACTTTCGAAAAAATGTCATCATTGCAATAAATCGTCAAACTTACATTTTTCTGTTATATAAATATAAACTTGTTCACTTTTCTAATGGGACTGGTAGGGACATTTCCCATGGCAAACACAATTAGTCCAGTTGTAAAGACTATATTATTACACGCATTTCTCAGAATTCATGCCAGAGTTGCCATTTTTTTTCACAAGCCATGTTGATTTCACCCAAATGTATTAACTGCTCGTGTGACACACTCATGCATACACTTTGTTTTTCCTGTATATACCTTTGGTATATACCAAAATCATCCATGAATATCACATCACATTTCCCCACCCCCCACCAGATATAAGATTACAAACGTACTGAAATGTGCCCAAGATCACTGTCGGATACCCGTTTAGGTTTGGACGTTTCAAGATGGTGGCGCCCAGTGGACAGGATCAACGGTAAGTGTATATATTGTCTTCAAACATCAATTAATGACATCTTTCGGTGATACACCTTTAAACAGTTATGTAGGAATTTGTATGCCCAACACCTATGTTGTATTTGGCGTGTCAAGTCGTCATAAATTTTAGAATTTGTTTTATCAAGGCGGCGAATATTTTGGCCATGGGCTCATGGATCCGCAAATTTATGTATAGTCCTGGGTAGATTATGCTACCACACATCTTCGGAATGAAAAACTGGCGATATTTTTATTGTCTAACTCCGAAAAACGACCTTTGAAATTTTCAAAATGTTCAGGTTCAGATTCGCAATATTTCCGATGATTCTGTTCAGGTTCAGAAACAATTTTCGTTCAGGTTCGGACAATTTTCGTTCAGGTTCGGACAATTTTCGTTCAGGTTCGGATGCATCAAAACCTCACCGAGAAGCGAAATGCCCAACTACAGTCGCGCTGTTATTGTGCGTGTTGCTTGCTCCGCGTGTATAATGTTTCGCTGATTC
Source organism: Siphonodentalium dalli (assembly GCA_032622095.1). Classification (NCBI taxonomy): domain Eukaryota; kingdom Metazoa; phylum Mollusca; class Scaphopoda; order Gadilida; family Siphonodentaliidae; genus Siphonodentalium; species Siphonodentalium dalli. Next base: position 111,003,894 of record CP136062.1, on the reverse strand, counting down.
TTGGTATATACATGGGTCATGGACGTTTTATATAGAGATGGAAATTTTTGGGATGGATTAAAAGTCAAACTGCGACCCGGAGGCTGAGTCCGGTAAAAGGAGTATTTGGGAATTCTGGTGAGAAGCATTAGAAACCTTCAGTGATACAGTTGTTGTAATAATTTGAATGATTAGTTGTTTTAATGGAATTATGAGTTGGTCATTCGTGAAACCAATATATTTTATATTCTATAATTACAATCATGGTTATATAATATATGATCTTGAGCGCGTTACCATTTCTGACATTGGTTTTCATGTATGTAATATGGCAATGTCATTTCAGTCCCCACTAGCTGGTGTTTTGGCTATAGCCGACATCGCTCGAGATTATTGGCAACAATATTTAACTTTTTGTCCACTCATTCGGAGAATTTACCACCTATATTTGGAAATTTCAGCTGACATCTTTAGATATAACAATGCGTGTTCGTAAACAACATGCACAATAACAGCGCGACTGCAGCTAGGCATTTCGCTTCTCGGTGAGATTTGATGCATCCGAACCTGAACGAAAATTGTCCAAACCTGAACAAAAATTGTCAGAACCTGAACGAAAATTGTTTCTGAACCTGAACAAAATCATCGGAAATATTGCAAATCTAAACCTGAACATTTTTTAAATTTCAAAGGTCGTTTTTTGGAGTTAAACAATAAAAATATCGCCGGTTTTGCATTCCGAAGATGTGTGGTAGCCTAATCTACCCAGGACAATACATAAATTTGCGGATCCATGAGCCCATGGCCAAAAAATTACGAAAAAGCAAATATTTCGCGGCCTCGATAAAATTTCGAAAATTTATGACGACTTGACACGCCAAATACAACATTTCGCATGCGAAAGGCATGTTACATAGGTGTTGGGCATACAAATTCCTACATAACTGTTTAAAGGTGTATCACCGAAACGGGTATCCGACAGTGAAGATTGGTATAAAACAAAACATCAGAATGAGGCTTTTGGGTTGGCACAAAAATGATTCACCATCCTCACATCCAGCCCAAATATCTGGCCATGAGGGTGACGTTTTTCCATCCCACATTCCAGGTCATGATGGATAATATTAGTCCAAAATCTTATTAACCCTTTACCCAACAGAAAGGCCATGTGCCAATGCATTCTCTTATATATGCGAGTCGACCATAGGTCGCCTCGCATATATAAGAGAATGCATTGGCTTAACACATTAAAAATTATAAAATTGTTAAAGAATGTAAGAAAAAATGGTAAAAAGTGTTAAAAAAAGATTTTTTTTTAGGCCAATGCATTCTCTTATATATGCGAGGCGACCTATGGTCGACTCGCATATATAAGAGAATGCATTGGCACAGGGCATAACTGTAACCATCACAATGTGGTCAATGAACCGGTTCCAATGATATCCATATTTGTATGGTTCTATTGAGACAGACCGAAGATATTTTAGGCTGTTGAAGCTTTATTTGGCCGGTTTTGGCCGGTTTGTTGGGTAAAGGGTTAAAACTGGTGAGATAGTATCTGGACTCTATTTTTTGCAGAAAGTAAAACAATAACGATAAACATATGCTGCCAACAGCCAAATAATACTTACATCTATACCTTCTCTGTTCATTATAGAACTATCCATTTTCAAAATGGCTGCCTTGATAGTTCTGGGTGGAGGTAGCACTGTTAAACCAATGTTGATGGTATTTGATCGCTTTGGATCAAGCACTGTTATTTCCTTTTTGGCACTTTGGTCACCCTTCTGTTAATAAAAATCATATAAATTGCTTCATTTCTTACTCAAGTTTAAACAGTTGGCACACGTAAGCGATTTTCATGCAGTGAACAATAACCACAATGTGTGAACAATTAATAATAAAGAACAAATTAATTTGTCCAAAAAAAATGTCTTTGTAAGCTATATATGAATATTTAAAACACAAAATGGATTTATTTAATTAACAGGTTAAGGATTAAATTAATAATTTCTATAGCACATATCCAAGTCTGTGATATAATTCTGCTACCAACTATATAGTAGGCCTGGTGTTTTAAAGACGTGCCTACAATTAATATTTTAATTGTTTTAATTGTTGTTCTTAGTGAGTCCATATTATTCGAGATTTTGAGGTTTGTGTAGTTTCTGCAGTTTACAAATGGCAAACTTCCCGATTGTGCAAGATTCAAATCTTGGAGAATCTCACATTTGTAACGTGGCCTGGCCTTTAAAACCACATGTATATATCAATAAATATTCTACACTCAGCAGTATATTTAAGACCACTAATATCTACTAGATTTTATCCAGTGGTACAACAAATAGGTTTCATATAAATCCTGCCAACTGTTTCTTAATCAGTCTATCTTTTTCAAATAGAATAATGAAATATGTACGGGTAGATGTGCATGTATCTTTCTGAAAGTACAATATTTAGATTTCAAATATCTGATGATTGTTCATTTCTATGAGAAGTAAAATGAAAGACAAGTGAGCTTTATACATTGTATAAAATGTTGGCATTAATTATTAGATTTTTTGTTCATTCCCATTTCGATACAGCTTAGATCTATCTGCCAGTTTAATAGGTGCAGTACTAGCTAGAACACAAGAATATATTATAACATTCAAGCGACCTATAACGTTCAACCCTAAATTATATTATATAGATATTATACACTGATTAAAAGAATGGAACTCCAAAACATAGGTATATACATGTATGTTAAAGTGATAGATAAAAATTTATAACAAAATAGTGATTAAGTATTGATAGTTTCTCAAGGATCAAAGTTTGTTTTGGTAACAATCATTTGTTCATGCTTTCAAAGATCTGAACAGAATATATACGAATGCTCTGTAATTTTTACCACATCCCGGAAAATTCAACAATGAACTTTTTTTTTCGGCAATCAATTTCTATTGATTCAATAATGTTTATCAGACCTGATAAAGTGTATATACCTTGAACATTATGGGGTCGCTCTAAGTAACAATACTATGAACAGTGAACACACACAAAGCAAAGCAACAGTAAAAGCCAATTGATAGAACAATTGGCCAATTTTTCAAATGATGAACTAATATATACTTCTGAGTTCAGACAAACATGTGAATGGGGAAAAACATGAAATTATCAGGATTCAATAAAGAGAAGAACAAAAAGTCTCATTTAGTAAATGAAATTGGGATCTCGAAAGTGCAAAATATACTGGAAAAATAAGATAGAAACAACAAAAGCTGAATACTAAACTTGCATCAGTGAATTTTCAACAAAGAATTTGTTTCTAATAGATGAAATAAAGTTAAAAATAGCATTTCTGGGATGTTTTTTTTTTATGAGACTCCATGCTTTACAGATAAGAGAGATAGAGTGAAGGAAAGAGACTAATTTTTACTATGATTTCTTACCCCTTCCTGAAATAGCATGAAACACATGCATATTAATCAGCGAGGAACCAGCATCAAATTGGTATGAAACAGAAATATTATATATGAAATACACTGTCTATGTAAATATAACTATATATAAACAACATCAGTAACAAACAAACAACAAAATAGGAGATTTCTTGTCATTTTTATCATTGATTCTATCCTTTTTTAACCCTTTCATGATGGGATATGCACTGGTGCAGCATTAAATATCCTGTGCCAGTGCATTCTCTTATAAGAAAAAGCACTGGCTTACAAGGTTAAGCTAAATATCGTTAGGCCAATGTATTCTTTTATATATGTGAGGCTCCCTATGGGAAAATCGCATATATAAGAGAATGCATTGGCACAGGGTTTTCGCAAAATTTTGGAAAGCTCCATTCATGGAAGGGTTAAGATGCTGAGTTTCGGTTTGTCATTGAATTGCAGGGTTCATACATATGGCTGATGGAAAAATTCAATGTTTTTTCCAGGATTTTTTCAAGATTTCTATGATTTCAAATTGTAAAGTTCTATAAGTTTTCCAGACTTAAATGTAATCACATTATTTATGGTTCCCTGATTCCAGGACAAAAATAAAAACAAGACAAAAACAATTGCTTTTTGCTGTAGTAGCGAATCCACAACTTTACAGACTTTCACTCAAATGAGGTAAACTTTTCCACAGTGAGGTGAAAAATGTGCCATTTTCCATGACAGCTTTATGAAATTCAAAGAGTTTCTAGGATAGTGAATTACCATCAATTTCCATAACTGCTTTATGAAATTCAAATAGGTTCTACGATCTCAAGACTACAAGCAGTGTATGTATAGTGAATTACATAGGTTTGGTACTGGGATGCTTGAGACTCAGTCCTAAAATCTTTACAGTAAACAAAAAGTGAACGAGATTGCATTGTAAACAGCAGAAACTAGAGGTGTGACTGTCCCAATGGGACTAAGGATACCCTTAAAATACTAAGATGTTTCACATGTCAGTAAACATTTAGTTAAAATAATAAAATAACAGTTCCCATTGCAGGTGCACAACCCTGACCCTAATCTTAAACCTATTGACCGAAAACTTTAGGAATAAAAGTTCTAAGTCGAATAAGGGGAATAACTCCACAAAAAAAAGTCGGACAGACATCATAATCGCAGGTGCACAGGTTCCCATGGTACTAAATATCAGTGCCAAGATTAAATAACATTGACCTAAAAATGTAGGAATAAAAGCTCGGACAAAATTATGCATGTTGCAAAAAAAATTCTAAGTCGAAAAATGGGAACAACTCCACCAAAAAATGTCGGACAGACGTCATAATCGCAGGTGCACAGGTTCCCATGGTAGTAAATATCTGTGCCAAGTTTTAAAAAAAATTGACCTAAAAATGTAGGAATAAAAGCTCGGACAAAATTATACATGTTGCGAAAAATTTCTAAGTCGAAAAAGGGGAGATAACTCCACCAAAAAAATCCGACAGATGTCATAATCGCAGGTGCACAGGTTCCCATGGTGGTTGATGTCTGTGCCAAGTTTCACGGAAATTGATAAAAAAAAAACGACTGAGAAAAACTCCGGACAAATTTGTGTCCACGGATGGACGACGGACGGACGGTCGACGTACGGACAAGCTGATTCTGCGGGGGGTATAATTAATTCATTTCCACAGATTTTGAGAAGGGCATAAATCCCCAATAAATGATTCAGATGGACTTTGAATTGCTAAAATGATCCATACTATCAGACAGGGCTTCTATATTGCTACCATCAAATAAATCTTTGTACACAAGATACAACTGAGAATAGAGTAGTTCCCCTTCAACTACTACAAATCTAGCAGTACGAGTTACATTGTATGTGCTCTACATAAATCAGGTGCAATTTACTTCATTGATACCAGAATTTGAGCAGAAGGTTTTCAAAATAATTATTTGCTGGACACTATGTCTTTAGTGAGAAATTGACAAGAAACTCCTATAAAACTTGAATCTGTTAAATTGTTAAACCCACTTCTGGAGCAAATTGAACATCAGTTTATAAATGGATGAATGACAGATTATGCATTAATTTACTTAGATCATGACATGAATCTTTACTCTGGCCAACGCCAGTAGAGATCATATTCCACAGGTCTGTACAAAACCTGAGAACTTTTTGAAGTTTTGACCTTATCAAATCGAAAAAATAACACAGGGAATATATTTCTTTGCTATTATCTGTTTCTTAATAATGTACTTCACTGTAGGCGAAGGTCCCAACTCAAAATTTCACGATTTAAGTGACTTTGTGAGCGATTTTGCTTTGCGTATCTAACAATTATGGAATTTATCCTGGGTAATTTAATGTTTATTGCGATATCGGCTCACATAATAGTGTTCCTTAATAGTGACCTTCACCTACAGTGAAGTACACTATTAAGGAACAGATAATAATTAAGAAATATATTTCCCATGTTACTTTTTGGACTGTATAAGGTTCCCTGTCAACACTTCAAAAAGTTCCAAGGTTTTGTACTAGTGGAATATGATCTCTACTGCCATTAGCCAGAGTAGAGATTCATGGCATGATCTAAAATTTACTGTACATAGCATTATGACCATTACATGTATGTTGCTATGCAAATAACATATAACTTTGATTAATCCCAGAAGTAATTGGCTCACTTGTTAACTGATGTTCACTGAACCAGTAAAGGGTTAACAAACACAAGAATATCTCTCACTATAAGCTGACTAACCACACTTGAAATATGTTAGAAACTATGTAAAAAAATACTATATATAAAAATGATTTGTTCCTTAGGCTACAATAAATTATTATCAACAATGTCTATATTGATTGAGTTATTTATTTTCTTTTTGGCCGTTGAATTTATAAAAAAAAATGGTAAATTAGACAACAGATTTGAACTCATTTTGAAAATTATTTGAGATAGTACTATATATTTTGGTTGATAAATAACTTTTTTCTACTGAATGAAGTTTTTATCAAGCTAAAAATTATTATAAAGAAATCTCAACTAAATTTTCAACGTAACTATTCCTCCCAATTAAACTGAACAATCTTGAATGGAAGAGATGCTGTGCCATCCTTGAGATATTTTCTTCATATTAAACTTCACTCCATTTAGTAATAATGTGGAATTTTGTATGAGATGATACATGATCATTTGTTAACAAGCTCGATACCTCTTCAAAAGGCACTTTTTCGACCATTGCAACAGTAGAGTAGCGTAAAATCACTCATATATCATAAGAGGGAGATAACTGTGACATGATTCAATGGATTGAAACCAGTTTCAAACTTGACCTGTGTCCCTAACCAATTAATTCAAATACCAAATATTATTTTAGTTGATAAATTATTGCCGAAAATATCATCCGGAATCCATTTGGGTCAGACACATGGACAATATGCACCAATGCACACCCAAAAAAAATAAGCTTGGACAAAGGACACTACAGCATCTCTTATTCAATCTGTTGAGATCCGGCCTCAAAATATGGTGCTGGACATTTGAAGAATGAGGTTCCCAGAGGGTGAATTTAGTGACGCTACCCTACTTAGCGGGTTAGCATCACTAAATTCACCCTCCAGGGACCTCATTCTGCTAATAGGCCTCATCTTCTCCAGACAGTATATTTCAAATCAAATTAAGAAGTTTTTAGGTTTCTTTAGAAAGTTTCTTTTTTAGTTTAGTTTCTCTGTATCTCTAAATTGGCAGCTAGAAGCCACAATGCATAATCGAGGTGCCCAATGGGTGCAGATCACCATCCCTGTGTCTAGGTCTCCCATAGATGAGACCATGCAAGATTGAGGTCCACAGAGGATTAATTTAGTGATGCTAGCCTGCTGTGCCAGGTAGCGTCACTAAATTCACCCTCTGGTGACCTCATTCTGCCAATGTCCAGCATCATATTTTGAGGCCTGGTTGAGATAACAGTGGAAATTTCACCTTGGATTTCACTTCCGAAGTCCTTGTTTCGAACAAATGTTCCAGTTTAGATGGATCAAACTTTATATCCAAAACATTTTTCCAGAAAGTCTCACCCTTCGTACAAGGATGAGGCTGGTCAATTTGAAGCTGGTTCCAATGGAGTTTAACAGTCTTTTTAGCCTTCTTCACATTTGCGCCAGGAGGCAGAGGCAAATTTGACTTTCTTGGATCGTTCAGCGGTGGAGCTCTTGGGGGTCCACCCATCATTGGTGGGGGCGGGGGAGGAGGTATGCCCATTAAAGGAGGAGGTGGAGGAATACCACCCATCATCGGAGGAGGCGGCGGAGGAGGAATTCCGTTGATACCCAAATCAGATATAGAATTTAAGTCTGCGAACACGTCCTCTTCATCCTCGTCCTTGAGATCAGTGAAGTCCAAATCTTTAATCTTCAGCGGGCGACTCATTCGCTTCATCAACCTTTCCCACTGAAGTTCACTTTCAGATTTTTTCAGTTCTGGAATATAAAGCTCTGGTTTATCTTTCTGAGCTTCTGCGCTGTCTGCTTTACTTAACCCTTCAAGGGCCTTCCCGATGAGACCAGATTTATCACCAGATGGCAAAATTACATCCGCTCGTGTCACATCATCCTTTTTTTTCTGGAATATATCCAAATTTGCCAGAATAGAATTATCCAATTTCTTTGGCTTTTTACTGTCGAACTGTGCTTTAGCACTATCTTTCATGGACTCTCGTAGCTCCTGTTCTGCTAGTTCAGCCCGATCGTCTTCCTGTTTCTTATATTGTGACCAGAGGTTTGAGCTGAGCATTTCATCAGAATCCTCATCCTCGTTCGTTTTCTTTTTCAGCTTATTTAACTGATTTTTCTTTAACACCGTTGCTTTCCGATCGTGATCTTGTCCGTGGCTGTTACTGAGATCTTCTCGACTATGATAGCCTGACTCTTTGTTGTCCTTGAAATGGGGATCGTCTGAAAAGAAATACAGTATGTTCAGTTGCCAATGTATCCACCTCTCACTCCCTCTATTGCCTACATAAAGCCAGCCTAATATACGTTTATTACGTCAATGTAGCTTTATTAGGTAAACGTAGCTTTATTGGGTTAGTACTATTTTCATGACATAATTGCATATGTAAATTGTGCAGGTAATTAGGGACGTCAACAGACCTAAATGACGGCATTTTGATTTGGGACGTTTTTATCGTCCATAATTCACAGCAATTGACACAATATTCATAAAGGGAAATGTGTTTTCGCTCTAAAACATCTATAAACCATTAGTACAAGGCCAGCTCAGAATAACTATAAAAAAAACAACGAACTATAAATAAAAGTGACTAAAAACAATGTTAATTTGAGATAATAGATATTTCCAAGATGAGGCCTAAGCAGAATGAGGTCCCCAGTGGGTGAATTTGGGGATGCTCACCCACTGTGCAGGGTAGCATCACTAAATACACCCTCTGGGGACCTCATTCTGCAAATGTGAGACAAACTATATCCAGGCTTGCTTGGGAGTATTCACAAACAAAATCCAAAGCCCAAGGAAGTTCTCTTAAGTCATTAACAGGAAATATCAAGTTGACGACATATTTTCACAGAAACTTTGAAACAAACTGACAGTCCACTTTGGTAAACTTAAGTGTAGGAGTATTCTGATAGGTCGGTGTCGTAATACTTAAAACAGCCATGCCAGTTGCATGCATCAAAGGTGAGACAAAGAGTACTGGGTATCGTTAAAGATTTTACAACTAATTTAGTATGCTGATTGAAAAGATATAGTGGTATAAGAAGTGTCTTCCACTGGTTCGTTTGTGCAGGAAATAATCAGGTATAAAACTGTATCCTATATGACTGATGTGTCTCTATGAGTAGTCATTGTCATTGAACTGGTCAAATGGCTGAAAGCTATTTTCATTAGACACATGGCAACAGTTCAGTTAGTTTTTTACTTACTTTCAATTGCAAGAGGAAGTGACATGAAAATGTTGTGTTTAGAACAAAAATATGACATCTAAGGCTCTTTTTTTTTTGGCTTTACTTGGAAGCAAACATTTCCAAAAGGCCATGAAATTGGATTATGAATATACACCCATATCGCGATAATAAAAAGTATATCGTAACGATAATAATTTAGATCATATTGTGAAGCCTTACATAAGGCCAACTTCTTTAAATAGTATGAGATCAATTTCAACAAAGTTACTGGTATAACTCATCTGATATAGGAATATGGATATTATTATATATTATTATAGATACTGACAGTTAATTAGAGATGAAAAGTTAGGCATGAGGCTAAATCTAGTCACTGAAAATACTATACAGTAATGCTCGAAGTATATGATCCTTTAACCACAGCAGAATTATGGGAAATTTTTCAGGATTTAGTCGAAATTATGGCTTGTTGCAATTCATCAGAAAGCTCTCCCCGAGAGCTTTCCGATGAATGGCAGCAAGCCATATTTTCGACTAAATCCTGAAAATTTCCCATAATTTTGCTCTGGTTTAGGAGTTGATTATTTAGGGCATTACTGTAGCTTAGGTCTTACCATTCGAATGGCCTACATCACCATTTTCTATAGAACTTTCTACAGAAAAACATGAAGAATTCAAAGAGTCATGAGAATTGCTTTCGAGCTGAGAAGTCAACTCAGGGTGAGAATTTGTTCTTGGTAGAGAATCACCTAGAGATGAATTCACTTCATGTACAGAGTTCACTCCACAATTTGAGTTTAATTCTGAATGGGAATTGACGTCTTCGTGTGACTTGACTTTTGTGTGTGAATTAATGTCAGGTTGTGAACTGACTTCAGAATATGAGTTCACTTCTGAAAGGGCGTTCCCACTCAACTGAGAATTTACACTCGTCGGAGAGTTAATTTCGGAAAATACGCTGCTGGCTGTAGAGTTACTGAGAACGGAAACATTGTCTGCTCCATTCTGTTTGTTTCCATTTTCCACTGTTTCTTGCGCTCTTTGAAGTTCTTGTTCTTTGATGAGTGAACGTTGCCGCCGTCGTCGATCCATGCGCGATTTTGTGCCTAGAGAAGACATGCAGTTAGTATATGGTTGAAAAGCTCAACAAAGCACACTGAACCATTTGGATGAGGAAATCAGGTACGAAATGTATAGAGAGCAGATAAAGTCAGGTAAATTGTTTGTTGATCAATTAAAGTGAGTATGAAGTTAACCCTTTTATATACTAAATGGATAGACAGAGCAAAAGATAATACAAATGCAGAAGGATTCCTATTCATTGGGAAATGTTCAGATAATAAAAGAAAACAGAAAAATTACCACTGAGAGGCTTTGTATATTAAGCATAATTTTACTAATATATGATTACTCAAGAATACTCATAAAATTAGGTGAAAATTTTTCTAAAATTTATTAAATTTCATATCATAGTGCATAAATTTGTGAAATATGAATAGTTATGGGAAGATCTGTCTTCCGTTTAATTTCGCAAAAAATAAAAGACATTCTCCATTTCTTATAATCTACATAGTCTGTACGCTGACCGAAAATATGTTTGCTCTAAACAAAAGTTCGTACCCTGGTATAATACACCTTGACCAACTGTTATGAATACTTACCTTGCGAACATGTCTTGATAGTCTATGCATTTAAAACAATTGTTATAGATTGATCAGGATGCAATGGAAGAACAAAACGGTCCTTCATTTCACATCTTAACCCTTTCATGACGGGAGGTGTGCTGGTGCAGTATTAAAGATCCTGTGCCAGTGCATTCTCTTATATATGCGAGTCTCCCATAGGGAGCGTCGCGTATATAAGAGAATGCACTGGCTTACAAGGTCAAGGTAAATGTTGTTAGGCCAATGCATTCTCTTATATATATATATATGCGAGGCTCCGTATGTGAGACTCGCATAAATAAGAGAATGCATTTGCACATGGTGTTCACAACATTTCAGGAAGTTCCAGTCATGAATGGGTTAAGCAATTATAATTGTCTCAAAGTCTACTGTGTGGGATTTGTTTTTCAGATGAAATGTGATCAAAGGATAAAGGTAAATTTTCAAAACACAAAAAAGTCATTCAAATTTTGTGGTATATTCAAACATTCAGGGGTCCTATAATCATTTCATTGAGTAGAAAAAACATGGACTATCAATGTCACTCTCAGACACTCAAGTTAAGATGGTCCAGTGGAAGAAGGCCATAAATGTTGATAAAAATAGGCACATGCGAGTAATTTGCAAATAATATTCAGATGAGGTTGGGAATACAGGGTTGTAATTTTATTTTTGTTAAGTGAAGCAATATCTATCCTTGCCTTAGAATTTAAAAGCCCTACAGTTACACAACATTATTGCAGGGATAAAAGGAATCAGTCAACTCATCTCATAAATTTTTTGAGAACAAGGTTTAAAATGATGATAACTGCTGTCATATCGATCATTGAAATTTACAAAAGTGGCAACTGCTGAGTTGAAAACACTCATTTTGTCTACATGAGGTAACATGCTGATTACGTTTAGATGTGGTTGCTATTAAAGCTGCACGGTAGAGTCAAGTCTGCAAATAGTGTGTCTGTCATTTGCAGAATGAGGTCCCGAGAGAGTGAATTTAGTGATGCTATTCTGCACAGCGGGCTAGCATCACAAGTTCACACTCTGGGGACCTCATTCTGCTTAGGCCTCATCTTCTGGGAAGTATCTACAGTCTCAAATTAACATTGATTTTAGTTACTTTATCCCTTCTGGGAAGTTTATTTATCCCCTAATTTGCAGAAGATAAAATGCATAATCGAGGTGACTAATGGGTGACAACCATCAATTTCAACAGGGAAAATTCAATCTGATCCTAGGTGTACCATAGCAGTTGAGACTTAAGCAGAATGAGGTTCCCAGTGGGTGAATTTGGTGATGCTAGCCCACCGTGCGGGAGAGCGTCACTAAATTCACCCTCTGGGAACCTCATTCTGCAAATAACAAACACACTATTTGCAGGTTTGGGTAGAGATACTGATTTGAATGTTTCAAATTGGTCGAACTGAGACAGTACATAATTTGAAGTCAGCAACACAACATTTCCATTGACCAGAGATGAGGTAACTGTTGCCCACGTAAAAGCATGCAAGTATAATTTGACAGATGAGGATAAGTGTTGATGAGTACTAATTAACATTGGTTGTAAGCTGCCAATTAGGGCAGGGTCGAAAGCAGTCTCTTTGAAAAGCCGTCGATAACCCTAACGGATGTACATCTCTAGAAGTGTCCACTAAATTTCATTTCTACAATTACGTGGCATTCCCAACATGAAGTAACAAACTATTTCCAAATATGGAGTCCATCCCTGGCATAGTAAATGTTTGAGAGAATCGTAGTATTTAGAAATAGTTATAAATACAACAAGATGTGAAAGAATAATCAGCCATAATCGAATATCGTTGACTGATAAAAACTCGAAGATGATGTCTCCTATATTGCGATGAGTAAAATGAGTTATAGATATATCGCCTGTATTAAGTTTTCCAACAATAGTTGAGTTTGACAATGCATGGGAAACTTAACACGTCATTGGCCTCTGATCTGTGAAGTGATCTCTTATGACATAAACCAATGAAATCACGTTCGTGATTCGCCACTCTCCAATGAAATGGAGGGAATCTAAATATTGTAAAATTTTCGTCAGTTTTTTAAAGAGACTGGGTTGAAAGGGGAAGAAGGGGCCAACACAGAAAATTCAATTCAAAAATATCTTCAACAAAGAATATGTTAGTTCTACATTATGGAAGTCTTGACAGTTGCAAGAAAAAACTTAAAATTTGACAGAGATTTAACATGATATCCCCTGATGTTTTTTGTTATAATAGTAATAAATAATAGATTAAATAAGACATATTTGCACATAAAAGAAAAGGTTTAAGATATTTTTAAAATCTTCCATTTTGTGGAGTCAACAATTTATCATCAAAATTCATCTAAATCACACAGCTCATATAAATCACATCAATCAACATACAGTAATGCCCTAATTAATCGACTCCATAACCACAGCAGAATTATGGGTAACTTTTCAGGATTTAGTCGGAAATATGGCTTGTTGCCATTCATCGGAAAGCTCTCGGCGAGAGCTTTACGATGAATGGCAACAAGCCATATTTCCGACTAAATCCTGAAAAGTTACCCATAATTCTGCTGTGGTTATGGAGTCGATTAATTAGGGCATTACTGTGCATCCATCCACCCTCTCCCCCCCCCCCCCCCCCAAAATCATGCATCCCAGCAACTTGTTTATGCTGACAATAAAATTCACTCTGAAGAAATCTGGGGAAAAGAATCACAAACCTAACAAGTCGGTTTCAAATTCACATTCAGTGTACTTACTGTTCTCCCCGTCATGGCCCATATCAGCAGGCATTGACCTTCGACCCTTCCGGAACTGATGTGGTTCATCCATCTCATTTTCTGGATGCCTACTGTAACAGAAAGCAGTTCTATGAATAAATGTATATTCAGCATGACAAGAGAACCAGTTGAAGCAATTACACAATAACAAACATTCTTAGTATTGGAAATAGTTATTAACCCTGCCATGACTCGAGCATCCTGAACTTTTTCGAAAACCCTGTGCCAATGCATTATCTTATATATGTGAGGCTCCCTATGGGAGACTCGCATATATAAGAGAATACACTGGCACAGGATCTCTAATGCTGCACCAGTGCAGCTCCCATCATGATATGGTTAATATACATGTTTATACTAAAATGGAAATCAGTTCAAACTTCAAATGCCCAGATTAAACTTTCCCATAGGGATCCTCGCATACATAACAGAATACATTGGCTTACATGGTCAAGGTAAATATTGTTAGGCCAATGTATTCTCTTATATATGTGAGGCTCCCTATGGGAGACTCACATATATAAGAGAATACATTGGCACAGGGTTTTCGTAAAAATTTAAGGAAGCACAAGTCATGGAAGGATTAAACTGTCCTCGATGAATCCCACAACACATTCCTACCAATAATATAGTAACCTATATGAAGGTTAGCAAAATTCACCATTTAACCATTTTTCTACTGAATGGATTCTCCCATTCAGTTATAAAAGTATACATTGGAACAGTCTATTATTCATTTAGAGGGGTATCAAGGTGATAAAAGCATACAACAGACAGAAAAACAGATAAAACTAGAGCAGATGATTCATATTCATTGGTGGGAAATGTTAAGATAATAAGTTCAACAAACAACCTATGGTCCTGAAAGTTACCCAACCAGACGTCCATAAAAGTTAGTTGATAAATTCCATATGATTTATTTCGTCAATAAAGTATGATTGAAATTTTTTTTTTTACTGAGTTTACAGCCAATTACAGTAATGAATCATAAATTTAAATCTGGGGGGGGGGGGGGGGGGGGGGAACGGGTCAGTTCTATTTCAATTCTATGTGTATTTGTATAAAAGAACATATACAACAATTATTTCATACCAATTAAAAATGTTCATGTCAGATTGATCGCGAACAAATAGGTTGCAAGCATGGGATTTCGGGACCATGACCGTGGGCTTGATAATTGGGCTTGATAATTAAGTGGCCTAAAATTTCAGAAAAAAAGGTATCGCATCTTTAATATTATGATTTGTAAACATACCTGTGGAAGTTGTTTGGAAGTTCTTTGTTCTCAACAAAGGGAGGTAAGATTGGATGGCTTTGTGATTTTGGCAAGATTCGGTTGGGGCCAGTTGAGTACCGCCGACTCTTTCTGTTGACTTCATCGCTTCTGGTTCGTGGTGTGCGTCTATCAAAATAAAATAAAATATATTTACGTTATCATTTTAGACATGACAAAAATCTTAGCAGTTTTATCGAACCCGAAAAGAAGAGAGATAACCATAACAGCCAGGTGAAGAGTCCTGAATTAACTCTTTCATGACGGGAGATGCACTGGTTCAGCAATAAATATCATGTGCCAGTGCATTCTCTTATATATGCGAGTCTCCCATAGGGAGCTTCGCATATATAAGAGATTGCACTGGCTTACAAGGTAAATATTGCTAGGCCAATGTATTCTCTTATATATGTGAGGCTCCCTATGGGAGGGTTTTCACAATATTTCATGAAGCTCCAGTCATGGAAGGGTTAAGATGATGATGAAACACAATGATATAGATAGCCGGAAATTAATGGGATGCCTCACTCAACTTAAACAGCTTGTAGTACAGTGACCAAAGTAGTGAAGTCAAAATTGGAGTGGGGGGCAGTTCACTACATTAAATATAGATATATAACTTAAAATATATGTTTATCATACAGCCAATCACCTACATAATTAAACTTGACCAAATAGCAAACATTTGAAGTAAGCTTTCCAACAAAGGAATGCATGAAAAGTTGACTCTCAAAGACATTCAAATTGGGACTGGTCTTAGGAGAAATATTGCCCAACTACATATTTTAATAGAATTTGGTGTGGCACAGAAGCCACAAGCACATGATCCCCTTCATATAAGAGATTATTAGACATCCTAGGTGACATTACTTTTTCATGCCCCAGCTACAGCTATATATTTGATTAAAATCAAGCATGGATTTAGTGTGTCTGACATTTGCAGAATGAGGTCCCCAGAGGACGAATTTAGTGATGCTACCATGCACAGCGGGCTAGCATCACCAAATTCCCCCTCTTGAGGACCTCATTCTACTTAGGCCTCATCTTCTGTGAAGTCTCAAATTAACATTGTTTTTAGTATTTTGTTCTCTTCTGTTCAGTTTCTATATCCTCTAATTTGCAGAAGATAAATTGCATAATTGAGGTGTCACTAATGAGAGAACATCCCCAACTTTAAAACAGGAACTTCAATCTTATCCAAGGTATCCCATAGCAGTTGAGGTCTAAGCCGAATGAGGGCCCCATAGGGTGAATTTAGTGATGCTAACCCACTAAGTGGGATAGTGTCACTAAGTTCACCCTCTGGAGACCTCATTCTACTTATGTCAGACACACTAAATTCAGCCTTGCTTTAAAACACTCATTTCAATGGCAAAAGACACATTTGATCACTTATAATCTAAAGAATCCTTAAGAATTACAGTAATGCCCTAAATAATTGACTCCTTAACCACAGCAGAATTATGGGTAATTTTTCAGGATTTAGTCGGAAATATGGCTTGTTGCCATTCATCGGAAAGCACTCACTGAGAGCTTTCCGATGAATGGCAACAAGCCATATTTCCGACTAAATCCTGAAAAATTACCCATAATTCTGCTGTGGTTAAGGAGTCGATTATTTAGGGCAATACTATAGTGCAGTAAAGTTGCAGGCTTGCCGTATATATACTAGAAGCTTATACCTGAGACTGTCCATTTGAGACAATTCTCCATCCTCATCCCCATCAGCGTGACGAAGAGCGGCCTGGAAAATATCAGTAAAAGCATGAAGAATGATCGACATAGGTATGTAAACTCAATTACATGAAGAATAATCGACATATGTATGTAAAGTCAATGACTCACAGACTAGAGTCCGACGAATCAAGACATTTGCAGCTCGAATCGAATCAGGTCAAGGATTTCACATCGAATCAAATCTTGAATTGAATCGCCACTTACTAAAGTCCTAACAATAAGTTATGAGTAATTGGATATCGCAGCGTACTGAAAGAAGTTTTCCAACAACGGAGGCTATGCATGTTTTATCCAGCATATTTTTTATGAATTTACATACTTTGTAATTCTCATACCAGTCGAACTCTTCAATCCTGACCAGGAATTTTCAGAGACAAAAATATAAGGTTCTAAGTAATTTAATCATACTGTTTCATACAGTATGTGGAAATGGATAGATTTGATACTCGATAGACATGCGACAACCTGCAACATTGATTGTGACCACCTGATGGTATTCACAGTACTGTGGCAATGGAACAAAAGTATTTTTCGCAAGCGAGATAACTCTATTGGGTTAAGTCGTGAAGTTTGCCATGTGTTCGGGTCTTGGCTGGAGTTGTACGTGGCAATGTGCGCATATTTGTTTAATTCTGCTAAATTTTCATGAAATGAAACGAGGAAATAAATGGTGTAACCAATATTCAAAATATAAACGAATCTCCCGACAGATTTGAAATCAAATCGAATCTCGAACCTTCATCTGAGTCTATCACAGACTTACCACTCTGAAAGAAAATCATGGCGTGCATTACAGAATTTTTCATGAATGGCATAACTTTTGAGTTTGTTCGACTCAACGTACCATGTTCAAAAATTTTAAAAGTAAAATTCATCAAGATTTGTGAGAATCAAAAGATTATTCCTTAACCCTCTCATGACAGGAGTTGCGCTGCTGCAGCATTAAAGATCGTGTGCCAGTGCATTCTCTTATATATGTGAGTCTCCCATACGGAACCTTGCATATACATGTATAAGAGAATGCACTGGCTTACAAGGTCAAGGTAAATAGTGTTAGGCCAATGTATACTCTTAATTATGCGAGGCTCCCTATGGGAGACTCGCATATATAAGAGAATACATCGGCACATCATTTTCGCAAAATTTCAGGAAGCTCCAATCATGAAAGAGGTAGAACTTTTCATGAATGGCATAACTTTGAGTTTGTTCAACTCAACCTACAATGTTCAACAATTTAAAAAGTAAAATTCATCAAGATTTGTGAGAATCCAAAGATTAATACTTAAATTGTAATAGGTACTAAAATTCATTGAAAATAAATAGAATGACAGAATCCATTCAAGGATGAAATGGGTTATGAAACTCACTTCAAACATTTGGAATTGTTCGACTAGCTCAAGATCTGTTCCCTTTTTGTTGAGATGAAAATTTGTGATTTTCTCCATTCCAAGCTCCTCCAAGGCATCAGAGACATCATAGAAAGAATCGAGATCAGGAATCGCACTAAGAACTTTATTTATGAGTGTCATGGCATACACCAGGAGCTCTGTGTCAGATCCATCTCTTTCATCCAATATCGACATTATATTGCACCAGGGTTTGAAACCTGAAAATAATTAAAATCATTATTAATAGAAATATGTACAGTAAGATTATGACTTGAAAACAAATCTTGACATAGAAATTTACAGCATCACACAAAGAGTAAATTGCCTAGAATACATATCAGTGTGAAATAGTCGTCAATATCATAAATGGACACAAGGCCTCATGGGTTCATGCGAAATAACATAAAAGTCTGTAAAACAAATATTATTTACAAGTACATGAACAAATAGATTGACTATGTTCTTATATTCAGTATTAATAACTCTCCAATAATAAGATATCACATGTCAAAACATTGCTATGTAAACATTAGTATTACAGTGGAAATAACTGATAAAAGTCCAGTTACAGTCCAATAAGATACCAAAGTTTAATCAAAACATGACGGTAAACATTGGAAAAGATCAAAGCATTGAAAAATATTCTAAAAATAATATCCAGACTAATATATTTTAACTTACTACATGATTAATGATGTTTGTTGACAAATCGCTGTAACAGTTTTCTTTACATAACATTGATTTCAACATGTGATAATTAGTTATTGGAGAACTGTTAATAATGAATATATTTTAACTTTATCTATTTCTCCATGTGGTAATGTTTGTACTGTCTATTATATTTTTTGCACATGTACCTACTTGCGAATGCCTTGAGTCCCTTTAAAATACTTCCTTTTTTCCCAATATAGCAGAATATAGAATAATTATTAATATTTTAATTCAGCAGCCTTTTAAAAAATTATTTTCATCATATTAAGGGCTTTCTTCTATATCTCAGATCCAAAGTAAGATACTATTGGCAAACACTGTTTGTTTCACACACAATATTATTGTTTATAAACCAGTGAGTGAGATGGTGATAGCCTCAGAGGCAAGGAGTCATATATAAATTTCAATGATGCAGTCCATAGCAAAAACATTCGAAAATCCATTAATGGAAGAAAAACGTCTTAGGTACTGTTTTCTCTTACAGAAATTATTATTTTCAAGAAACATAAAATTCACAGCATAATTAACTATGACCCCACTCAAAACATCAACACAGCCTTCTAAAATTATGGAGCGATTTTACATTGCCTATACAAAAATATCGTCCTTCCATGGTTTCCTGCAGGCAGTTATGATACTAATGAGTGCATTTCAATAAGTAAACCCACTATAAAAGCTAACTATGTCTGTCCTTCGATTTTGAGGCACACAACAGCGCTTGCGTGCCTTCACGACCTGTAATTGAAAGCAGGGCGCAAAAAGGTGAATGCTCATGATCTTGGTTTAGTGCATGTGCTAGTATGCTGTGTCTCAGACCAATCAATCAATCATTGTAATCGAAACAATCATAGTGAAAGAGACAACGTCGTCAAAGCAATTTTTGATATTGCGATGTTTGTACTCGCAAGTATACGTGCATGCAACATGATGAAAAGGTGGCATCCTTTGATGTATTTTTCAGGGCATAAAAATGATGTTACCGATACTTACCGTAAAGATTTGTAACTCTTTATTTTGATCCAATTAAGTTTCAGTTATTAAAAATTAATTCAAACTAATGTCCTTTTTCGCATTTACACACTTGTACATGGGGTTATTTCTCGTTAGTGCACCAAAGAAAACAATGTGCCTGGCTGAAAAATCAGACGCACAATATACTGTGTGCCTACGTTTTTCAAAATCGAAGGACTGCCATGTAGTTTAGAATTTATACAAACTATTTTCTAAAAAGCTAATATCAGTACTGTGAGATGTATCACCTCTCTTCTGATCGACAGCATTGATCGCCCGTATAAGATGAGCGGTGTTGGTTTCTGTGTACTCGACAAACACGAGCAGCAGCTTCAAGGATGTTTTGATGACCAGCCGAAACTGAAAATCGAAACAACAAAATAAACTAAACAGTTATTCAATGTTAATAGTTCCCACTCCGAAACAACAGCAAACAACTCTGTTTGTGCTTTCGACTGTCATGTTATTTGACTTTCATTATATTTGAATAAAAATTAGACATCAGCTGTGCGAATATCCATAGCTATTTAATTTAAGCAGAAAGAGTTGTGAAGAGTTGAATTGATTTTTTTCTTTATTAAGGTGTAGGCACAAAGGTGTTTTAAGAATTAAAAAGATACCCGACACATATTAGTTCATTAAAAACACTGATTAAAGTTTATTTGTGGGTTTGCTTAAATGCAGTTCTGAGAACTTTATGTGATTGGCCAATATCATAAACCCCCACTATCCTAACCCCCCCCCTACCCAATTACAATCCATTTAGATCATTAACTAAAGTTATCATCTGGAAACAAAATACGAACGGACGGACAAATGAACAGACCAATTAAAATGGGCGTATAAAAAATTATCCTTTCTACTACAAACAGCAAAACCAGAATTTGAAAATCTGGTACATGAATATACGCAAGGCATTCCTTGAGTTTGAATACTGACCTTTGACCCCAGCAGTGTATAGAGCCATTGGATTGTGGCATTATGGTGGATAACACCGTTCATACCATCTACATACAGCATCACCTGTCCCAAGGCTGAAATGTAAGCAATTCATAACTGGTAAAGAGTTCATGCAAACTTCACTGAATACATGACATTCGTGGCATATTGGAACAATAATTTATACATTCAAAGAATGAAAACACTAATAGGACAACTTGAGTTACTCCAATTATGTTAGCTTATGCTTCTGATCATGAATAAAGCATTTTGGATTATAAAAGGGACCCAAGGCACTAGCAGCAGGTAAATGTGCAAAAAAATATAAAAATCTGGAAAAGCCTCAACTTTTGTATCTTATTGGACAAACTGGACTTTTGTCGGTAATTCACAGCAGACTGATGTGTGAAAAGATAATACTATCCTATACTATAATACTTTATTATATGCTAAGCTATCAAATAGTAGTATTTTTGCATCAGATAATAACCATTATCCATCCAGTGAGATATCGATATCTCACTCGTATCCATCCACTCTAAAATTAATAGTGATTCGGTACTAGAAGAGTTAATTAAAATTAAAAGTATCTGAGTGTTCAGGTTGAAAAAATTGAAATATGTGATCAATTAAATTTTTTTGTTAAACATACTATGATGTTAGCCCCTTTATCCCCCAACCAATCTGTCTAAAAAATGGAACTATTTTTATATGCACAATCTCATTACCATGGCTGTGCTTGGTTAACCAAATTTGCTCCTTTTACTCTTCTTTCGAGTTGAGCCATGGGCCAACTGAGCGGAGCATATAATAAACAGAACATCTACACTTTTTGGTTGGTAATATCTCATTCATAGAAATTAATTTTGTTTTGGTCATCACTCATGGATAATTCCCATATCCAACCAAAAAGTTGTAGATATCCTCTATGTATTAAATAAGTGCAGAAGAATTTCTATTCATTGGGGGAAAATGTTCAGATAATAAGTTCAACAAGCAATTATGGTCATTAGATAAACTTATTATTTTAAAATTTCCTGAAGGAACTACTCGTCAATGAGTATTTAGTATAGAAAGGGTTAACTATTCAGAGGATATGGCAAATCACATGAGCTGAAGTAATACCTCTAAGAATATAGTTCTGATAATTCTGGTCAGCTTCAGCACCGACTTTGATGAGACAGTCAAGGCCATCATTGTTAACAAACTCATGGACGAGATCCTTATCATCCTGCAAAATAAATGTAACATAAATCAAGGAAATGTATGGAAAATATTTAAAGACATATTATGGAGTTGTTCGGGTGTGTGAAACTGATAGGTTAGTATTCAGGTGCTATGCCAACTGGAGGAATGCAGCATTCTACTAACATTGCCAAAAATATCAAGCAAATACAATGTAGATTGTACAACTCTATAGAAAAATTGTCTGAAATACACGCAATTGTAAATATTTACTACTCGATTCGGGACGCAACTATCGGCGACAAGCTAACGCAAACAATTTCGCCATCAAGAGTCACTGCATTAAATTAATATATAATAATGACGGTATTTGTTTTCCATTTGGATATAATATTTCTAAAAATAACTATTTTGAGCAAGATTATTCTCCATTTCTATTTGACCACCCTACCGGAGTGTTTCACATCACTTTAATTATGGCCATTCATATTATCAACAGTTACAGAAACTGTATTCATTTATCCTGCTGAGTTATCTAAGACTTCTGTACAAAAAAAAACAAAAAAAATAAGCACAGAATTATATTTGTTTTATATGCTTTAAATTACAATTTGTAAAGTGATATTACTCTTACCAGATGTCAAAATTCAACTAGCAAAGATTCTGTTATGAAGAAAACTGCTTATAAATAGAGACAGTTTTCTAAGTTGATCAAGGGCCATAACTGTAGGTAGTAGTGAATGAAACCCACAATATGTGGATATTGGTTTTCCCATGCTGGTTCAGCAATACACCAATTTCAATGGACATTACAATTTGATAAGACTTAACATTTCAATGCAAAACATTCATAGTGGAAGCTTTCTAAGTCGAACAAAAACTCAGGGATGTGGCTAGTGGGTCTCCGTGGGGTGGGTGTCCACCTTGACATTTACAACTGCACCACCTCAAATTTTCCAGCTGTTGGAAACCTGACACACCATCCCCCACCTCACCCCCCCCCCCCCCCAGATTGGAAAATGTCCAACTGATGGCCATTTCAGACCAAAAAGTAGAAAAATATGCAGCTGTTGGTGTAAAATCATACTCCCTACTAATTACTGGTTGGGAAATCAAACAATGAGAACAACTTCAACCTATACATGGTGTAAAATTTCCAACTAATGTTGTGTCAGGCATGAAATTTCAACTGTTGAAAACTTTGGCTAAAGTTTGGGGGGGGGGAGAGGGTGTATCTCCCCAATCCCTCCTGTTGCCACGTCCCTGGTCATGCTGGACATATTGAAATTGAATGATGGTCGAACCTGCGGATCATAATAATTATATAATTAAATAATCATCTACACATATACATACCTGGAATATTTGTTTGAGTGAGAACAGTGATCGCCTTAAGTCTCTGCCACTTGAATTAAGTAGTTTCTCTGTGAAAATAGGAACAAAACTGTGAGACAGAATGTTGAGAAAACTACGCTAAGTGAATAAATAGTATAAAAGTATTAAAATGACATACATGTACCACATAGTGTTCACCCAATCAAACATACATATTATTGGTCAGATTATAGAAATACATACCATCAAGCTACAACCTACTGTCACCACTAAAATATAGCTTTCTGGGGGAGGTAGATAACTCTAATAATGGCAATACACCTGGGCAGGGTGGGTGGGTACAGGGAGGATTACTGTAAATTCTAAGAAACTTCAGCGCAAAATTAATTTAACAGGGAATTGGTACATGCTATTACCCTTTCCTCCACCCATAAAACTGATGTCATACAAGCCTAAGTTTGCAGAATGAGGTCCCAGAGGGTGAATTTAGTGATGGTCTAACCAGATGGCCTAACCAGAATGAGGTCCCTAGATAGTGAATTTAGTGATGCTAGCCCGCTATACGCATTCTGCAAATGACAGGAAGACGACTGAATAGTCATATCCCTCCCCATCAGATATCTATGTTTGTTCTATATGTATTGTTATATTTTATTTATGTATAGTTATCTGATGAATAAACTAATTTGAATTTGAATTTGAATTTGAATGACAGGCACCTTATTCTCAGGCCTGATGTCATATGGCTAAATAGCGAATTGATGAAACCCAATAACAAAACAGTCGCCAAAATTCAGAGGTTATTTAACCCTTTCAGTGCAAAGTCTGATTTTTGTATCAACCCATATTTCCTTGATCATTTTTCTAATTTATTGATTATAATAATGTGATACATTGATGGAAAGAGCTCCAAGAGCTCTTTACATTGGATACATTGATGGAAAGAGCTCCAAGAGCTCTTTCCATCAATGTATCACATTATTATAATCAATAAATTTTAAAAATGATCAAGGAAATATGGGTTGATACAAAAATCAGACTTGGCACTGAAAGGGTTAAATATAAAACAAACCTTTTATCAGTTTAGAATAAGTTGAAGGTGATAAATCAGTAGAATTCCACATGTATAGCATAGCATGTGCACAATATTAGCATTGACTTAGAGTGTAGACGATGCCTATACATGTAATACTACTAGTATGTCACGTCTGGACAATAAACGATGAGAAAATAATCCAGGCATCAGAAATTTCACGACAATTAACTTCAATTGTCGGCACCATATACCCCTAATCAGCGAACAAGTGTGACAAGTATTTGACACATGGAAGTGGGAAAGCTCAATTGTCCTGTGATTGGCTATATTGTTTCCGGTAATTACCAGGGATAATGGCGCGCTCTTTTATTTATATGTCGATGGAATACAGTAATTTGTTCGGGATACATCTATTGTGAAGTCAACAAACAAAGCTGAATGTTCACATATGCATATGCAAGCTGATATTATTGTTAAAGGGATAGTTGACATCCAATCAACAAAAATATTGCTGCTGTTTATTAGTTCACTGTCTCTTTCAAAGCTCATAAATCTGGCTGTCCATGACTGAGGCAAAAAAAAAATCCTTTTTTTCCCAACACTTTTTCAAAAACTTTTCCATCATTTGCCAAAATTTTCCAACAGTCTCACAAGTCTGGCATAAAAAGAAATATTGAATTTCTTCATTTTGTGAGGTGTTTGACCAAGAGCACAAAAGTTAAAAATTCCACAATTTTGCCATACTTGGTTCTGAGACTCACACAGCTGATCATTTCCCAGCAACACAATTTAAATACCAAAACATTTTTTAACCCTTCCATGACTGGAGCGTCCTAAAATGTTTCGCGAAAACCCTGTGCCAAAGCATTCTCTTATATATGCAAGTCTCCCATTGGGAGCATCGCATATATAAGAGAATACAATAGCCTAACAATATTTACCATGACCTTGTAAGCCAGTGCATTATCTTTTATATGTGAGGCTCCAATAGGGAGACTCGCATATATAAGAGATGCATTGGCACAGGATCTTTAATGCTGCACCTGAGTAGCTCCCATCATGGAAGGGTTAACAAGGTAAAAACGGTGCCATTTTAAAATTAATATGGACCAATAGCTGCTGGGCTATACAACTTTGTCAATTTTATTGGTGGAGGAGGGACTGTGCAGAGGGTTTACTAGTAGTTTCACAATAAAATTGGAACAAGTAGAAATGTTCACTAGTCATCTATCTGCCATCATCATTTTTGCACATTTAAAAGCAATGGGCTTATGGACAATATGTTCCTGCTATGACATCACATCTTAAAAGCACAATTAATTATTTCAAAATATGCAATGTTGAAATTGGTACATGTAACAGATATAATTTTAAATAAAAATTGGAATATAAATTTAGGATATAGAAATTTCTTAGAGTAGGAAGAGAGATCCCAAATACAAATTGATCAAGCCGTATTCAGGTAAATCTCACCAATTCACATTAGTAAGGTGATCAAATCTTATTATCCACATTTAATCTAAAGTGCCTATGCAAATACTATTATCCCTAGTATGTGATATGTTGACCAAATACATGTACCATTATCCCGGGTAATCAGATTTAGAAGAATTTTCATTTCAAAGTGCTACATTTCAATCTGACTATGAAACTCCTCTGCACAATAGGTATCACTATCAGTCAAAATCCTAATAGGACCCATCATAAGTTTGTACCAACAATCGACTCCTCTCAACACACAATCAAGTGTTTACTCACAAATATACTCTAAAGGAATTGTGGTTACTGAGGGTCCCATGGCCAGTACAGATATATAGATGACTAAGCCCCCACTTCACTTTGCACATGTTCAATGTTATCAGCAGGAAATTTATATGCAACACACATTGTTCAAGAATGTTAAGAGTTGTAAATTTATACCATTTAGGAAATTTAAAAGTTGTAAATCTATCCGATGAAGGAGTTTTATTGGTTGAAACTGTAGATATATATGCACGAGGTTGAAATTCAGGAAGTCTATGTGATAATGTGAATCATAAAATTAGCAGCTGGACACACAGGTGTTTGTATCAAAGGATCAAATATACCCAATTTGTGTTTTTTTCCAACATTTAGGTGAATTATGACCTTAATACAAGCACCTGTGGCTTACCTTTCAATTTATTGCTAAACCTTTGACAGTTAAGGTATCGCCCAATGTAACGCCTGATATAACATAGCAGAATTTAGAGTCATTAATATTGGATGTTACATTTATAACTTTTTTGTAATTTTTCCCTTAAAGCAACTCACGGTATTTAGACTGAAAATGTCAAGATTCAGTCCTTCCCACAAGACAGGAGACATTGCTCTCGCACCCGTAATTTTCAATTCACGGGTGCTAAAATTCGCACTCGTCCATCTTCTCAAAATGCTTAATGTGACTGTAATCGTTGATTCAATATTGATCTATTTTAAGTTATATTTATATCCTTTCTGGTCACATAGTCAAAGATCAATTATGGGCATATGAAAGTGTTACTGGATATAGGTCTATCCCACAATTACAATTTGTTTGAGAAAAACCCAACTTATTATATTATGGGTGCAATATTACACCCGTCTTCTGAATTGTGGGAGCAAATAAATGCTCTCGCTTTGTTTTCCTCATGGGAGGGACTGAGATTTATCTGATAGTTTGATTTTCCAACCATCAGTAACCCTTTCTATACTATAAAACGTTGAGATTCTTGAAGCAGTATTGATCTCAATTAAATTGCCATTTGAGCCTTTTACTAGTTCGGATCATGTACTTTTTATGGCAGTTATTCATTTCCACTCAATTTGTATACTTGATGAGGATGCTCTTCCCAAAATTTCCCTTCTAAAACCAAGCCTGCAAATAGCGTGTCTGTCATTTGCAGAATGAGGTCCCCAGAGGGTGAATTTAGTGACGCTATCTTCTGGAAGTTTCTATGGTATCAAATTAACATTGTTTATAGTTACGTTTTCCCATTTGGGAAGTTTCTATATCCCCTAATTTGCAGAAGATAAAATCCATAATTGAGGCGCCCAATGGGTGAACATCACCAACTTCAACTGGGAAACTTCTATCTGATCCTAGGTCTACCATAAAAGTTGAGGGCCTAAGCAGAATGAGGTCCCCAGATGGTGAATTTAGTGATGCTAGCCCGCTATGCGGGGAAGCGTCACTAAATTCACCCTCTGGGGACCTCATTCTGCAAATGACAGACACGCTATTTGCAGGCTTGTCTAAAACTGTGATTAAAATCATCTTTTTGACATTTTGATTGTTATATAATATGCTTGGTGTGGTCTTCATATAGCATAGATTCCTTCATATGATGTACTAGCTTAACAATTAAGTAGTTTTCTGTATAGGTCCATCTAAACTTTCCACCTCCTGACATAGCTCAGGCATGGAGACCCCTTAAAAAACATCAGATGCTTTCTATATACCGGTATTTAAACAGTTTAAACTGTCAATATCTACCAAAATAGATTAACAATGAGCTGTACTAAAACACATTCATATTCATATTTATTCATAGCTGTTATGTCATACAAATGACGTGCGACGCAGACAAAAGACGCCTGAAATTATTTTATGACGAGACGATAAAACCATTCTCAGGTAAATCACATTGAGTGTCATGTGGTGCACATAATGAGAGATGTGGTCAAGCATGTAAGATGCATCATAATAAACACATTATAAGTGTATCTCCGGAACTAAATACTGAATGAATAATATAAGCTTTTCAGGTTCACAATACAAATCAAGCCTATAAATAGTTTGTCTGTCATTTGCAGAGGGTGAACTTTAATAGTAATGTCATTCTGCTTAGGCCTCAACTGCTATGGGAGACCTAGGATCAGATTGAATTTCCCCAGTTGAAGTTGGTGATGTTCACCCATTAGTCGATCACCTCGATTATGCATTTTATCTTCTGCAAATTAGGGGATGTTGAAACTTCCCAGAAGGGAAAAAGTAACTAAAAACAATGTTAAATTGAGACTATAGATACTTCTCAGAATATGAGGCATCCAGAGGGTGAATTTGGTGATGCTAGCATGCTGTGCAGGAGAGCATCACTAAATTCACCCTCTGGTGACCTCATTCTGCAAATGACAGACACACTATTGCAGGCTTGATACAAATAGCATTATGAGTCTGCCACTGCTATCTATATCTTTCCAATGACAATAGGATAAATAAAGGTTAGGTTTTGTTTAAAGTCATTTCAGCCGCTTAGCCACAGGCCTGTTAATTTGCAGAAATTTGCCTCGGCTAAAAAATTGCCTTGGTAAAAAATTTGTCCTTGGCTGAAAAGTCTTGGATGTGCATATCTGCATACTCTACATAATTATATAACTTCAGTTTACAATTGGAACTTTGTCCATTATCATGGCAGAAAGAAAGTCACTGTTATCTCAGTAGTCTTGGGCATTCAACAATGAATTATTGGCTGTCTGCAGACATCCACGGTGCGACACTAAGACAATATCTGCATCCATGTTCGCTGAAAACACTGACAAGTTTTGAAATTTGCCGATAAAATTTCTTTTTGCCTGGACATGCCTCGGTTCAGCTGATAGCCAACACTAATTATCAGGGTTGAACCCATATCATGAAGACAGTTTAAAGGGTGGAGGAAAGACAGTGAAGAGGGTTAATTTCACTGGTAAATCATTCCACTACCTGTAGAAACCATAAACTCTCTGACCTGACAAACCAGTGCCCAGACACACGATTAAATCATAACCATCCTATGTGGGGATCACTGTACAAATCCGCACTTCAGGATTCAATCCAACTTCCATAGTGCTGGACGGCTTATGTTGGTCTAATACCCCTTACAAACAGAACATCCGGAAAATTCAGACCTCTATAGGGCTAGTGATCGAAAATACAGGACATTTATTAACCCTTTCTATACTAAATGGATTCTCCATTCAGTTATAAAAGTATACATTGGAACAGTCTATTATTCATTTGGGATGTTCAGATAATAAAAGCAGACGACAGACAGAAAAACAGAAAATAAAAGATCAGAATGATTCATATTGATTGGTGGGAAATGTTCAGATAATAAGTTCAACAAACAACCTTGTTTGTTGAACTTATTAACTGAGCGTTCCTATAAAGTGAACTACTCATCAATGAGTATTTAGTATAGAAAGGGTTAAGGGGGAAGTTGTTTTTAATTTATAAGTCTGCTACATGCACTGTGTTCTAACATGTAGCCCATCAATCACACCAGGTATAAACCAGTCAATAAGTTCCCTGCAAAGCCTTCTCACCACAATAATAACCAAATCACCAGGCATTAAGAATGACCTATTATTATACAATTATTCCCCTGACTAGATTCTACATTAGCCATATAAAGAATAACAACTCAGGCATGAGAGGTATTCTGTGTTGACACCATGTAAATGGTGTTGACTCAACATGAATGAAACTTAAGGTCTGGCACATGTGGTCTGGCACATTACTAGTATGCTAAGGAAATTGTTACATTGTAAACATCAGCTATACATATTAAATACTTTCACTTTTACAATTCCATATGCCAGCTCTCATGAACTTTTAAAGCCATTTATGTGGATCACTGCACAAATCTGCACTTCAGGATTCAATCCAACTTCCATACTGCTGGACGGCTTATGTTGGTCTAATCAGCGATGTCCATGGTCTAATATGTGAATGTTTAGGATATTGTAATATATGCAGAAAATCCACTTTAATTTCATAATTTATATTCTAAATCACCAATAGCTTCAAGCTACGGTAATTTTCTATCACATTTGTAAATTTGAAATTAAAAATCAAAAATATTTCACCTTTTTATAGTATTAGTAGGAATGCAGGAACAATACCTGGTATCAAGAAAAAACACTTACCGATTATAGCATGAACTCTAACTGTTAGCTGTGTTCTCAATATCAAGGAATTCTTTTTTCTGAAAATTAAAGAGAAGGTGATAAGTTTATAAGGCATAGGTTCAAATGAATAATTGTAATGGCCTAATAATAGTGATGGGTAGGGATTTAAGCTGAACAGGAAGGGGTGGGTAGGGATTTATGTCTCAATGCCAAATAATAGTGATCGTTGGGAATTTTCTACAAAATTAATAATAGTGCCAGCACGATTATTAATTTTGTTGAAAATTCCAAACGATCACAATTATTTGGCATTGAGACATAGACTTGAGAGTAACACATTTATTTATATCCCTGCTTAAAACTCTGCTTAACCCTTTCATGATGGGAGCTGTGCTAGTACAGCATTAAATATCCTTACACGGCTTACAAGATCATAGGGAGCCTCGCATATATAAGAGAAAACACTGGCTTACAAGGTCAATGTATATATTGTTAAGCCAATTTATTCTCTTGTATATGCAAGGCTCCCTATGGGAGACTCACATACAGGTCTCAAAATACATTTAATTTTGTGAGAATCAAATGCTGATTCAAGTTAGTCATAAAGCACTGAAAATTTAAAAGTTTCACGAGAATCATTATGAGAAATTGATTCGGCGATTTTCGTAGAATCTTAAGGCCTGCGCATATTTATCACAAAATTTCAGGAAGCTCCAGTTATGGAGGGGTTAAAATTTCATCCAATGTATGCATTCATGAAACATGCAGAAGTTAAAAGGTTAATTTACTCAGTAGTATGCAAGGACCTATCTTTTCTTTGTTGGGACTTTGCTATAAAAGAACCTTACAGACAGAGAAACCCCTATGTATTCCTGTTCATTCCTTTAGAGATGTAAATTAGGGATGTACCGATAATAAGTTCAACAAACAAAATAATTCCTACAAATGAATCAATGGGAATTAAGAGACAATTTAAACAGCCTATTCGTACAAATAAATGAATGGGAATTGAGCAGTGTCCAGTAAACAAAGGGTTAAATGGGAGTGATTATGTGTTACAGTTTCTACAGATCAACCATGGCCGCCATTAATTATGGGTCACTTTCTAAAGCTGTTTCTTATTTCACTATTATATTATAAACCTCTATAGTGTGTAATGTTTTGTTTGTCTTGTTCCCAATGAATGTTTTCTACAGAAACAATAGAAGCTGCTATAATATTTATATGGCTTTATAATACTAACAACCATATGGTTCATAAGCTTACTAGGTTAAACCACCAACTTAAACAGTGTGGTTAATGATTTGCCTACCAGGATTTTCCTGAACAATTTCAGTGGGGCCTGATACTAATCCCTGACTAAACCATGGAATCAGTATATTTTATATAGTAATGCACTAAATAATCGACTCCTTAACCACAGCAGAATTATGGGTAATTTTTCAGGATTTAGTCGGAAATAGGGCTTTATTTATCCGTTTTAACCAGTACTCACTGAGAGCTTTCCAATGAATGGCAACAAGCCATATTTCCGACTAAATCCTGAAAAGTTACCCATAATTCTGCTGTGGTTAAGGAGTCGATTATTTAGGGCATTGCTGTACATTATTCTATGCTATACCTACTTTGGTTTCATTGCATGCAGAAATGAGGAGACAATAAAATTATTTCCCCTCTTATTAGACCTCCGACAGATATGGCCCTTGTTGGACTTATTTAATATTTATATATATAAATTTTATATGGTTTATCTCATCTTTATAGTATTCTGGGAACCCAGAGAGATGCTACCATAATCGTTCTCCTATCAAATAAAACTGGACTACATCTATTTGGGTATACCGGTATATGTGTTTATTATACATGTATCCATCAAATCTGTTTTCTGTTGCACCTTTTAATTAAATCTTAATCTAGCAAATTTACACCAGACTGGTAAAGACTACTGAGGCAATTTTGCCACTTCGAACAGACTTTCTAAGCCAGGGAATCTTTTATAATGTGTGAAGTAAATATTTTTCTTCGTATTATCACCAAAAAATCGAAACCAAATTATGAATTTTTAAATACCATACGCTTTCGAGCTTGGTACCATAAACAAGGTCGCTGCACAAATGTGTCTGGTGGCATTTCACCGTTAATCCAATTACTAATAATTGATAATCAGATGTGGAGCTTAATGCCAATGTTGTAATATTTCATAGAATTTGTCAGAAAATGTATTTATTTTGAAATATCATTCTCATCAGCTCATGTTCAAGCTTTGACAGCTACATAATGATATAAAAGAGTTAACCCTTTGATGACTGGAGCTTCCTGAATTTTTGCGAAAACCCTGTGCCAATGCATTCTCTTATACATGTATATCATAGTCACCCAGAAGAGAATACATTGGCCAAACAATATTTACCTTGATCTTGTAAGCCAGCGCATTCTCTTAAATTTGTGAGGCACCCTATGGGAGACTCGCATATATCAGAGAATGCACTGGCACAGGATATTTAATGCTGCACCAGCGCAGCTCCCATCACGAAAGGGTAAAAGCTCTTGAGTCCTGGCCCTTCACTGATGAGTATTTATAGGAATAATAATATAGAAACTAAAAACGCTCTATATTACACAATAAAGACGTATTAACAGATATATAATTTTCTAAATCTGAAGCCAGCAATAGTGGACATATTTCTGAAAATGAGAGGTTATGAATTGATTATTTATTTGAATTTATGCAAGGCTGCTTTATTTATCATATGCTCATGCCAGATGAAATAAATTACTGGGTAGAACAGGGTAGAAACCCTGAATAATGGTTTTGATTTGATTTGATTTTTCAAAAAGTTGACATTTGCATTTCAGCTCAAAAGAGTCAGAACAAATATATCGATTGGAACTGCAAATAAAGCAGGGCGCAGTTATGCAAGTCCAGACAATTCAATGCGAATTTTGATGGCCTTTCAATAAGCATACTCTGAGTGCAGTTTTTTTCTTGCTAATTATCAATACAGTGTGAGTTCTTTTCACAATAATTATAGTTTGGCTCGACGTAACAGCTTAAATAGGGTCATGAACATGCAAATGGCACAATTAGTTTCTGTTCAAAAGGGCATCTACATTTCCCTACCCATTGATTACTTGTACAATGAAGATTGCTGAGCCCTGGGGCACCGATGAATAAGCAATAAAGATGTGTGACCAGCATTCACCTTCATCAATTGGTCCTGATCTCATTGATCGATATCTATATAAGATATATATGAATGTAGCTCCTGAGGCCACAGGAAATGATTTGGTTGCTTTCTCTGAGAATGTTTTCCTGTGTGTCCAACAGGGACGAATCCAGAGATTTTTTGCGGACACCTGTTCTCCATGAAGATCATACCCCATAAAAATTAGGATGGTCAAATATCTATTACTGAACATTATTGTGCAAATAAAGGCTCTATGTCAACCGCAGATTGATGATTTGCATTGCATGCTGTTGAATAAACAATTTTATGGAAAATTGTCTTGAAAATGTATAAAATTGAGATTTATTAAATATTATCCACTAGGAATTTGGGGACATTTGGGCTTCCAGGGCCTGTGTGCCCAAACCAAGGTATTTTGACAGTGCTCTGGGTCCTTCCTGGTGTCTGGTATCAGACTGAAACTCAGCACAATTTTAAAAACTTAAAGGTCTACCAAGTATTAGAGTCCTGCCTGCTGATGATGAGCGCCATATAGAGGAGAAAAATGTTCAACAAAGATATAATATAATGGTATATGGAACACCTGAATCCCAGTGGAGTACAAGTGATATATAATCGCTTGAATTATGTGCCTCTTTTTCTTCCACAATGCATTGTGTGTCATTGGAATTCTAACTTTCAAGATAGACTTCTCCTACTGCCTTCACTTTGAGAGAAAACAATTACAGTCAAGCTCAAAATAAGTTGTAACCTTTCCAATGATGTATAATAGTGGTACTAATTCATTTTAGACCTTCAAACTGTACCTGCACCATTGAATAATATCCCAAATGTGCCTCTGTGTCATGTTTCTCATCTCAGAAATTTCAAATTTCAATTCAAACTTAACTAATGTAAAAAACGTTCCTGTTCTCCTCTATAACTCCAAAACCTATATGAATCCGATTGAAAGCTCCCAATTCAAACTTTTTAAACACAAAAATTTTCAGAAATTAAAAATTTCTATCCTTAAAACAAGCATATATAGAATGTATATCAAAGAAATTTAATCGTCCCACATCCAGCAACAGAGCGGCGAGACGACAATAGCAAAATGCTGATACATCACAATCAGATATGACTGTTAATGTCAGAATATTACTCTCAAATGCTCCGACTTCTGTTTTTAATGTTGCACTAAGGCAGTGATCTGAATATTCAAGTCACTTTTTTCAAAGGACTGCTCAAGTTTTTTGCTTTCAAAGTTCTGCATCCAATTCATGATGATGCTGCATGTTCTCAGCTTTATCAGACAGGTATAGATTGATGGTCTCTATGTTACCTGCCATACATGTGTAATTTAGCCCAGTTACCTGCCATACATGTACACTTGAGCCTGGTTTGCAAGTCAAGCTCATTCGAAGCTGAAAGTACATTGACATTACCAAGTTTCTAAATTATACCATCATTTTCCAACAACATTGTAAAATGTAACCCCTTGCAACATTTTATAATTTTTAAATGAATGGAGCTTCCTGAAATTTAGCAAAAACCCTGTGCCAAACCATTCTCTTATGAGCCTCACATATATAAGAGAATAAATTGGCCTAACAATGTTTACCTTGACCTTGTAAGCCTGTGCATTCTCTTATATACAGTAATGCCCTAAAAAATCAACTCCTCAAGTGCTAACCACAGCAGAATTCAGATCTTGAGGGAAACACAAACATGTTTAACAGTGGCCTTTGAAATTACTTCACAGTGAAGATTGGGATAATGATACTTGATTGAATCTATTTCCTCACACATGCCTGTAATTGCAGATATAGAGTTTAAGTAAGTACAACATAAAATTTATGAATTCATCAGCATGAAAATGTACACTAATAGCTTAGTTAGACATGGAGATGAATTATATGGCTGTCTTAACTTTTAACAGGCAATATACAAAATATTGGTTCATGGGTTGGTTGTTATTTGACTAACATGGATCACTTCAGTCATGTATGGTACGTGAACATGAAGATAATATCTATAAAATGCTCTGATGAGGAACACTGATGAGGAAGCTGCAGACAGGGCTACACCCCTGGGTATGATGCCTTAAGGCAATCAAGATTTCAATCTACAGGGACACTGTGAGGTAATATTAACCCTTCCATGTCTGGAGCTTTCTAAAATTTTGCGAAAACCCTGTGCCAATGCATTCTCTTATATATGCAAGTCTCCCATAGAGAATGCAGTGGCCTAACATTTTTACACTGACCATGTAAGCCAAGTCTCTAAGGGAATTTACAGTTGATAAGTTCTAAGTCAAGGTAGGAGGTGCCACTGGAACTTCTCAATGTTATCATATCAGGGGTTGTGGAGAAGGGGTCCAGCACCCCCCCCCCCATGATCGCTTAACTGACATACCGGTATGTACAAATGCATCCCAAGGGAAGTGGTGAAGCTGAAAATTCAGAGGTGGAGTGAGGAGACACCGCCTCCTAGTTACTGTAGTACCCCATCTACCAGGTACAATCCAGGGTTAATTTCCAGTTAAATAAACCAAACTACTGGGTATGTACATGAACCATCACCTTTATTGATAAACACTAGTGGAAATTCACTAATTCAGGTCATTTCTCAATCTGAAAACATTTTTAATTTTGCACCCTGGTGATTTATGCACTGAATCCTGAAGTAAAATTCCTCAAGCATTGGAATCATGTTACTGTAAAGAGTGTAATCAGACTGATGCATTATCAGAATCCTTTGATATTTTCCCATGGGACATTGGTGTGGTGAATTGCATGATGGCATCCTTAGTTTAGATTTATCAAGAATCATATTCTAAATGTCAATTGTTAAAACATATATCAAAACAATAAGATTATAGTCAGGCCTCAAAATATGGTGCTGGAAATTTGCTGAATGAGGTCCCCAGAGGGTGAATTAAGTGAGGCTATCCCAGAATTTTTGTCACATGATATTGAGACAATAATATTTAAGGAATAACAGATTGGTGTTTTGTGATTTCAGAAAGGTACAGAGCGAATATACTGACTGTCAAATTTAGTTAATCAGCAATAGCAAAAACAATGCAATTGTTTTGTTTATTTTGCAACCAGGTAACAGAGGTCAGCTGCTGTCAAAATTGACGCGTATGAATATCGAATGTTGGAGTCCTGATCGGGACTACCTTTTGCGACCAGTTTATCAATAATTGATCCCCCCACAAATCTTTGATATATCAAGCGGTATATTAGCAGGTAGTGAATTTGAATAGCCCTTTAACAGGGTCAGTTTTAGAGTTTTCGTGATATTCCCATTATAATTTTCCACTGGAAAATGGCCATAACATCAATGGCCAAGCATACAATATCATTTAGCAGTGAAGAGGTTACATGTAAGTGCCCCTCTATAGGCTGTTGCCCCCCTGATCTTTAGTGCTTCAACCTCCCTTGTTTGCCATTGCTGACAGCTTATAACAGGTGAATATTATGGCAATTTACTGATGACTGAGTCACCAGGGAGAGACAGGACTGTACAAAATAATCAATGAGTTTGAGTGTACTTAGAGCAGTTATTTTATTTAAAGGATACATTGTAGTTTGAAGGAGACACAATGCATTTTTGCTTTGATGGCATGAATTGTACAAAGGATCTGTTTGCTTATGAAATTGATCCACCGCACATACTGTACCAACCACTGACCACCCCCTTCCCCAGTAAGCAACTGACAAACATGCCACCCGATGCATGAATCACTATATGGAATAATAATCCGTTTTTATCTGTAATTGAACCAGTTTAGCAGGGCAGGGGCAGTACAACAGGGGGTGTGTATCAGTCCCCTTGCCCTTGTCTAAAGCTGACAAATAATTTTGTATATAAATACAAAATTTCCCCCCCTTGCCTTTCATTGCTTCTGGCTGGACCACATATGGCAGGCTAATATAATACATGTACATGTATGCACCTACTAGTTACTAGTACTTATCACTGAGGTGCCAGGGGCAGGGAGAGACAGGAATGTACAAAATTTGCAATGAGTTTGAGAGCACTCAAAAGCATTTAGTGATTTAAAGAGACTATAGTTTGAAGAAAACATGTTACATTTTTTGCTTTGACTGCATAAATTACATTACCACCATAGTACTTTGATGGAGATTACCCATACAATTTTTTCAATTCCACCTGGTGGAATATTTTTTTCCATGAGAACATACCCAAATTAACTCGGTGTTATCAAAGGTGTGTGGAACTGGGCTTCAGGTAGCAACAAACGTTCAAACATAACCCTCATTTAGGTCATTAATTTGATCCATCCTATGAAGAAATCAACAGATCAAAATCATAAGCGATTTCCTCATATTTTAAATTATCAAAGCTGCCTTGATGTTAGATAAACGCTGGGCTGGTGCCTGTTTGCCATCAAGAAACATTAAATATAGATGTCTTTAGGAGTCTGTTCATGCGATAAGAGCAGATATTATGTTAGTATCATGCTGCTTGGGTGTTTTCGGGATTATGACTAATATTACCTTTGTGACCTCGTAAAGATGATCAGATTTAACCCAAGACAAGTACACACATGTACATGCAATATTAAATATCCAGGATCCCATTTGACTCTATAAAACATTTAGCTCTACTGGTACCAATGAGCCAATTAATAACCCCTTGGTGGGCAGAATGACATTTATGTTGTTTACAGTAGATTTAGAGCAATAATATGTACATGACTTTGAAAACTCATCTTCTAAAAGAAAACAAGCCCTCTTAACCCTTTACCCAACAGAACGGCCCTGTGCCAATGCATTCTCTTATATATGCGAGTCGACCATAGGTCGCCTCGCATATATAAGAGAATGCATTGGCTTAACACATTAAAAATTATAAAATTGTTAAAGAATGTAAGAAAAAATGGTAAAAGTGTTAAAAAAAAGTTTTTTTGTTAGGCCAATGCATTCTCGTATATATGCGAGGCGACCTATGGTCGACTCGCATATATAAGAGAATGCATTGGCACAGGGCATAACTGTAACCATCACAATGTGGTCAATGAGCCGGTTCCAATGATATCCATATTTGTATGGTTTTATTGAGACAGACCCAAGATAATTTAGGCTGTTGCAGCTTTATTTGGCCGTTTTTGGCCGTTTTTGGCCGGTTTGTTGGGTAAAGGGTTAATTCAGATTGTTTGGCTTCAGCAATCCGCTATGGCAAACCTTTGCTGTAGCCCAGTTTGCTTCAGCAAATGGCTTCAGCTAATGGCGTCGACATTGCTGATTGCCATAGCCAATTATGAGGTCTGGGGAAACTCATCATGGATTTAATGTGTAATGTGGATAGATATTATTTTTATTATTTACAATGATTTGTGCATTTAATAATGTTGTTTCTATCATTTATTTGTTACAATTAAATATAGGTGATTGTTAAAATATTAATCAATTTATTTGTAAGTATATATTCACCCATGGATATGATGTCATACATGTACATGACGTACTCACCCGCCAAAAGATTAATACGATGTTCTGATGGTCAGATATCAGATGTGTTTTTGTCAGGCCAACAAAAATTTGAATGATCGTCCATGCTTTAAATGCTTTTTGAGTCCCAAAACAGTAGATAATCAAGAGTGTTCTCAGTTACTAGTTTGATCGTTCGTACTCCTTTACAACATAAAACTGATGGATGCTTTTGTAGATTTTCACATTGCCTTTAAAAAAAATGATGACCAGTGATGACAGCAATCTTTTTATTATTTTTTTTGCCTCATATTAAGCTGAAAATTACCTCAATTCAAGTTAGGAAATATGTCACATACTGTACAGTAATGCCCTAAATAATCGACTCCTTAACCACAGCAGAATTACGGGTAACTTTTCAGGATTTAGTCGTAAATATGGCTTGTTGTCATTCATCACAAAGCTCAGTGAGAGCTTTCCAATGAATGGCAACAAGCCATATTTCCGAGAAATAAGACAGTTTAGATAGACTATTAAGATCGATTTGGTATAGTAACAGATTCACATGTATCACTCAAATTTGTGTACTAGTATGTGACACCAGATGTTTCATACATATTTCCGATAAATGCCTTCAAAATTCAGCAATTAATAGAACCATATTATACGTTTATATTATGGCAGGTGACTGACAGAGATGACTCAGAATACCAACTGTACATGTAAAATCATTACCGTATGAATATTGATTTCAGATTATTTAGTCTCGTTATTACGACCAAGTTTGCATTGGGAAATGGGGACAAAATTCACACCCTATAGACAGTACTAGACATCAGGAAATATTATATCAATAACTGGCTGGCTTTAACGCCCTTCACAGGCAATATGATATCAGGTATTGATTGTGAGACTGAGATGTTGCCACAGAACCTTCAAATACGGCTGTACTGTGAGCGCCATGAATGTCATAATTACCATATAAGTATACAGTGTACAATCATCTTAATAATTAACTTTCAGAATAAATTTGACAAAAATAACTCATTCCTATTCAAGTCTGAGTTTAGTGTGCCTGTCATTTGCAGAATGAGGTCCCCAGAGGGTAAATTTAGTAATTCACTAAATTCACGCCTCTGGGGACCTCATTCTGCTTAGGCCTCATCTTCTCTGGAAAGTTTCTTCATTATCAAATTTCTATAGAAACTTCTTCACATAGATTCTATTTCTTTTTTAGTTTAGTTTCTCTATATTCCCAAATTGGCAGCCCACACATTACATAATCGAGGTTCCCAATGGGTGTACATCACAATATTCACCATTTGGGAACTTCAATCTGATTCTATGTCTCCCATAACAGATGGGGCCATGTATAATGAGGTCCCCCCCCCCCCCCCCGAGGTTGAATTTGGTGATTCTAGGATAGCATCACTAAATTCACCCTCTGGGGACCTCATTCTGCAAATGACAGGCACACTAAACTCAGGCTTGTTCCTATTATAAACTGTGAATGATTGCATAACATAACAAGAATCTACTTGTAAACTGCATCCCTGTTTCAATGACTCACTGCCTAATTTAAACTTTATGCCCTTAAGATAAATGATTTGGAGATAAACACTTCAATGGGATAGATAATTACAGTATCTATTAGGTCATCAATACATAGCCTTTAGATATCAAAATAGTTTGAAAGTATTAACGTTTTTTTTTTATTCATTACATCTTCAATTGTTAATTGAGCTATGTAATTGGGCTTATGGAGAAAACAAATATTAAATCATAAAAAAAATCACATTTCTGGACGAAGCTGAGATTGAATGATTTATTATAAATTTCAATTTGAAGTGAACTTCTCTCAAGCAGAATTCAATAAAGACTGATAACCAATCAATAATTCTTGCTTAACATTTATAAATGTAATAAAGATTAATACCGGAAAATACTGCAACACACCATATACAGTAATGCCCTAAATAATCGACTGCTTAACCACAGCGGAAATATACCTTGTTGCCATTCATCGGAAAGCTCTCAGTGAGAGCTTACCGATGAATGGCAACAAGCCATATTTCCGACTAAATCCTGAAAAATTACCCATAATTCTGCTGTGGTTAAGCAGTCGATTATTTAGGGCATTAGTGCAATTTAAAACCATTTTATCAGGTTACAAATGATACATATAAAAAAGATTTTAACATTTAAAGGCGCTCTATCTCTTCCCAGGACATCTTCCAACAAACAATTTTATTTTTTTTCAATCTTATTCTGAAGTTTACCTTATTTATTCCCCAAGAACATCTGGTGTCAAACATATTTCACTTTAAAAAGTGTAAAGGGTAAATAGGTTT
Source organism: Siphonodentalium dalli (assembly GCA_032622095.1). Lineage (NCBI taxonomy): Eukaryota > Metazoa > Mollusca > Scaphopoda > Gadilida > Siphonodentaliidae > Siphonodentalium > Siphonodentalium dalli. The sequence goes on along the minus strand of CP136062.1, from coordinate 110,962,653 downwards.
TCTATCCAAAAACATACAAAGCTGAAAATGTTCTAAATAAAGACACATGTTCTGTCCCAGTCATGGACAAACAATTGATAAAAAAAATAGTTCCTGGTGACAGAAGTTCCAGTTGACTGGCCTCTTTTGACTCAAAAGTATTGTTTTATACCCCTGGATCTACGATTCTACATGTACATGTACATAGAGAACATTTATGGAAGAGATTTAATATGGGATGAGTTCACTGCTCTGATGCGTGTTTATATGAAAATTATGTCATAGAATGTTAAAAATTTCCTCAGAATGTCTGCAAATAATAGTTTGAGACACATGTTATCCCTGTAAGTGTGTCTGTTGTGTCTTTGTTTACCCTCGCCATTGAGTACTGTAGGTTATTGGATTATAGTCAAATAAAGAGTGACCAAATTAAACAGTGTGGAACTCAAAAACAAATGCTATGGTGGAAGCTCCTTGTGTGGATAAACAATCAAAAGGGGGCATCAATGGATAGTGACCTACAAATATTCCCCCGAAAATGTAATATGGCCGATTGTTCTAACAAATTTCTGTTGAGAATTTAAAATTTGCAGGCATTTAGAGATTACCTGTGAGGCAAACTATTTGAAAATTTATATTGCAGCAGACTTTTTATAGAAATGCATTGCTGAGTGTCTATCTAGTGTCCATGATTTGATCCCATTTGTAGTCATGCAAAAATACATAGTTACCTCTATCACTCCCAAACAACAATATTCACCAGACAATATTGAAGTCTGCCGGTACATGCACTAGTACTTCACAAATTCTGCAGCACATTGAGAAAAAGGCTCAAGCTTCAGGTAACAAATTCTAAAAACTTACACGAACCTCCATTCATTGATTGTAATTGAAATGCATGCATTTATGAAGAGAACACTGTTTCTACATTTCAAAAAAAGAAAAAGAACCAGTATTTCCCAATAGTGAGGCATTATAATACATGTACTATCAGAACAAATGTGCAATCATTCAGAGTGTGTGAAAGTACAGTAATGCTCTAAGTAATCGACTCCTTAACTGTGGATAAAGAGTCTATTAATTAGTGCATTAAAGTATGATACACAATATTTAACATATTATTCAACTGAGTTACAAAATTATGGAATACTCTAGAAATGATGAAACATTTTTAAATCAAAAGTTGCAACATCACATGAGGCTTTTAAGTTTAACTGAGATAAAACTTACTGTTCGTTAAAACCATCCAATTCTTCGGACTGTTCATCAATTGTTGATTCTAAGTCTAAATAACTTCCGTAGTCCCCTGAAGTACCACTGTGATACCTGTATATTTGTAGAGCACAATCCTCGAGCTGAAAAATTCAATCATGAAAATCAAAGGTCTATATTAAAATGATAATAGATGCATATGGGAATAATATTAGGGCGTGAAAATTTGAATACCTGAGAATGAATTACTAGTACATGTATAATGCAATGAAATCCAGGGCAAAAAAAGATATTGGAAGCAAGGTGGCTATTATGAGTGTCACCTTAGCAGGAGTCGATTTAATGTTTTAAATTTGTAAAGCATCTTGCAGCACAGTCTTATTAAAACTAGACCTAATTTTCATTACCGGTACTTTCAACTTACTTGAGAGTTGACTGTAAGGAAACCTTGGTCTAGTTATTACTAGACTGCTTGCAGCACTGGGTAGATTTTGTACAGCATACCCAACCAATACATGTTTTTTCATTGTAAATTGGTCAGCAGAAATTGGAAATCGCATCGCAAATTGAGATGCAAATCCAGTTAAATCGACCCCTGTGTACACCTTTGTGCCTATCAGACAATTTCACAAAGCTTAGGTCAACCAAGTGTCTAATTATTGCATATTATGTGGGCCTTATGCAAGTTATGTATGCCACATCTGGGACAAAAACAAAATGAAATGAAAAACATTTTTTAAGGCCAAAAAATTTTAATATCTGTGTTACTGATGATATTTAAGAAAAAAAATAGGGGTGGGGGTGGCTTTTTATTATAATTTATTTTTTCATTTTATTTTCAACTTTGCTCAAAATAAATATGAATAGCCCCCCCCCCCCATTTGAGATGCAAATCCAGTTAAATCGACCCCTGTATACACCTTTGTGCCTATCAGACAATTTCACAAAGCTTAGGTCAACCAAGTGTCTAATTATTGCATATTATGTGGGCCTTATGCAAGTTATGTATGCCACATCTGGGACAAAAACAAAATGAAATGAAAAACATTTTTTAAGGCCAAAAAAATTATATATCTGTGTTACTGATGATATTTAAGAAAAAAATAGGGGTGGGGTGGCTTTTCATTATAATTTATTTTTTCATTTTATTTTCAACTTTGCTCAAAATAAATATATATTATTTTTTAAAGTCTGCATTCAGGGCATATATTTCATCTGATTTTGCGAGAATCCATATATACTCTTGGGCTCCAAATAAACATGCATACACGTTTATTATTTTCTTGGGAAATTTCCCCCCTGCACAGTGCTTATTTGGGTCTGCACGTTTATTAATTTTGAGGCTTTTTAAATTGAAATCAGCACAAACTCAAGATTTCTATATGACTCTGATACCAAAGTGATGAGTTTATATCTTTATGCATGTATACATGTATGACACACATGTGAACATTTAAATACTGAATAAAACACCACATGACACATACCGTACTATGTTGATTCCTATACTTGACCTACATGAACTGTAAAAATAATATGTTTAACAGTTGATGTTTTGCTCAGAGTTTCCCCTGCACTATTATTTGGGTCTGCACTTTTATTAACTTTCAATGAAATTTCCCTCTGCACTAGTATTGGGGCCTGCACTTTTATTTGGAGCCCGAGAGCTTTTTCACGAGAATCCAGGGTAATTTGCGAGAATATTTACAAGAATCTAGATTTGGATTCTCGCCGAAATATAAGCCCTGGCATTGTAACCAAACCAGAGAATTTGATTATTTCTGGCGTGGCGTGAAGCACAGCATTGATGATGCAATCACAATTGTTGGTCGGTGATCAACTTTGTATGTTGAATAAACCGCAAACTATTTATTATTTGAAATATTTTGTGTTTAGTTAACTTGAAAATAAAGATACCCCTGATGATGTAGATATGGTATTTGTGAATTGAAAACTTGGTGATAGAAAATGGAGCCGTTCGAATGCTGATGTGTTTTTTAATTTCTAGATTGAATTCGCCGTTATTGCGGTCGCAAAAAAATTAACTTCACAGTAATTTACTTGGTTATCAGAGTTAAACAATATTACCGCAGCAAGATTACGGGTGGATACCGCATGTTAACTGCTAGTATTCGCGGTGATACCACTTGATCACTTGTTGACTGGAGGTATGACCGCTGTCATTACTGGCCTGCAACCTTGCTAAAGCGGTCGATTAATTAGAGCATCTATAGCTCTACATGAAGGTGCATAAAACATGAAATAGTGGTACTTACTACTAGTTACATAGTTACTGTAATAATACATAGACTAAATATATTCCAGACAAAAAAGGTAACCAAAGGATGAAGGTCATGTATTTACTATATATAGCAATTTTCAGCTCTTTTCCAGTTTTCACACTGTTGAGTGTACATAGTGATATAAATGCTCCTTGTTAATACTGTACCATCAGGAAAAGACTAACAATTAAAATGAATGCTCTTTAATATTGTTTCATGCTGAAGAGTGGAGTCAAAGGCTAGACTTAAAAGAGACCTGGCCCACCAATCATTCACTGATGAGTGATGTACAAATGAAATGGTCTGTTGTGTGAATGTGACACACTCTGTCTTGACTTGAGTCAGTTGAGATCGAATTCAAGTTCAGACGATAAATAAAATTAAATATACCGGTACCCCGGTATCATGTGAAATACATTTATAAGGAATTGTACATGTCACGGAAAGACAGTTATTCAAGTCATAATTTTTTGAATTTCCACCAGATATTGGTCCTGACATTTCTTCACTATCAATGATGTCATGAATTTACTAAATTGACTAATTGAGTCGACTGACATTGACAAGGACTTGAAGCCAATGAAGCCTTGAAACTTATAAATGAAAGTTGAACTTGAAGTTGAAGGACCATTTAAATTAAAAAAATATAATTTCAGGACCCAAGTCACAGATCTGTATCATGATATTATCACAACCTCAGTAATAGCCAGATAACGTCTATTCATTTACATGTAGACATAACGCATGTCACCTGCCAAAACAATGACATGCGACAAAGTCAAATGAGCAGAAACACGTTTCCATGTTTTGTTTACACTTGGCTTTGACAGCGCTAAACTGTTTAGTGTTTACGTTTATTACTCACTCGATGTGGACTACCGAGAAGCCTATGTACTCCTCCGATTTGATTAACAAGTGGTACAGTAATATGGAATGTAAAATTCGGCGGTCTTGTAGGTTCAGGAAAGTTAGAAGTGCTCGCAAACGGGTCTATGTCGTCCAGGTATTGAATCCGACAAGAGAAGGTCGCCATGTTGTTTGATAGGGAATCCGCATCGAAATGATCGATATCTAAATCCGAACTTTGACCGCGCGTGCGCCGGCGCGCAATCTCGGCTTTTAAATCCTTCCGTAATTTGAAATCCATGTTGAAAGAATCCTGGAAACTATTCCAAGAGAAAAACAAAACACATCTTCTATCTAATTCATCCCATACGCTTATTCTCACTGGAATAAAGCACACAGCCGACCCAGACGCACAGCTTGACACAGTCACGAATGACTGCTGATGACTGTAGGTGAAGTTGTCACCTTTTGTGTACCAATTGTGATTGATTGAGTCGCTTTTATAGTGAAGAACATGCGCTTATCAATAGTTCAGGAATAGGAGGGCACTCGCGTTCACATCAAAGATAGGCACACTGAAATTACGTCCACCAGGTAAATCATTTGCAATGGGAATAGCCAATGGTGCAAACTTTAAGGTGTACTTCAATGCAATTCAGGCAAAATAAGAAATTAATCATCAAAGAATGTCAGAATTAGAACAGGCCGAAGCTATTCATGTGCTGATAACGCCAACACGTGTTCATATGTTAGGATCCAAGGCTAACATTATAAAAAAGGTAGAACTTAAATTACATTCATACTGATTTGAAACATCGGAAAACATTACAACAATTATATAGATATTAGTTATGACGATGGTGTCGGCTATCTATCAAGAACTATGTTTAACTGCAGGGCATAATGCAGGCAGTCTGAGAACACCATGTGTCACTTTAAGAAAATATTTATATGTTTTTTCAATTCAGATTTAAAATATTTTTCCATAATATTTAATTGTTGGAACGAATTATTGTATAATATTTGACTGATTGTTTACACATGTACAACATTCTCATTTATAGGCCTATGGACCAACACAGTCTGAATTGGCATAATTATTTAAGGTAGACCTATATAATGATAATAATAATAATAATAATAATAATAATAATAATAATAATTAATAATAATAATAATAACAACAAAGAATCAGACATTCAATTTAAACGGCCTATAGATATAGCAGAACCAGTTGCCATTTGATTTGACCCGACTACCCCGGTACCGGTAGGGCCTATGTCCGAATTTTATATGAAGTTAATTGAAGGCCTAATAATAATTAGCCTAAGAATTCCCCATCCGATTTGGAAAGAGACAAAAAAATCACACACGCGAAAAAGGGTGTTTATCATTTATTTATAATTAAATGTAGACCTGTTGGTCTCCTTGCACATTAATTAACGCCGAATATTAAAGAGCGTTCCTATATATATAATATAGAACAAAATTATTTTGGACGTTCGTGTGGAATGTGATAAACTCGTGATTCAGGTATGTTCCACATGTATAGGCTACGTACGTAGGCCTACAACTATTTTTGTATTCGTCTGGGGAAATTGGCTTAATTAGGAAATCTTGACTAATTTTGTGTCTGAAAGTAGCATGTTGGTTAATTCCACCCATCATATATACAATGCGTGTGGTATTGTTTATTTTCCTCCAAACTATCATAAGTTACACGGACATGGCTAATTTTACATCACAATTAGGCCATATTAACATCATTTGGAAGGAGGGTTAAAAGTGTCGATAAATTTAGGCCTATATAAGAATATACATATCTACATGAAGGCTTTATATATAGGCCTATATTCTTTAAAACAAAATTAGAATCAACAGTCATATCATAGCAATTTACAACGGTACAGAAGTAAGACAAACGCTATTTATTGTATGCCTACCATATCAAGAACCATATATACTATCAAGGAACGCTCTTTAAACATGTCATGTCCGATTTGACACCACATCATGGGATCGTTCAAAAAGGCACCGGGATCTAACAAGCTTACTAGTGTGCAAAAAGTCACACAGAATCTCGAAATCTTATTAAAAACACGATTTTAGATTATAGTCGGCTGCTAATTATAGCTAGGTTCGTGGAGTTGGATCGAAGTTCGAAATTCGGTGGAGATTAGAATGATTGAAGTTCGAAGTTCGAAATTCAGTTCAAAATTCAAACTTCAAATTGTTTTGCCTTAGATTCTTTGTTGTGGCACAATTCATGCTCCCCATATAGAATTGAGTGTCAAATGTTATTTTTTTTTTAGTCCACATTTGATCAACATTCGAGATGGGGAGCACGATCGATTTGGGCCACAACAAAGAACTTGATGCAATTTTTTTTCGAACTTCAATCAAACTTAACGCGAATCTCCACCGATTTTCGAACGGGGTGGTTTTTCATTATAATTTATTTTTTCATTTTATTTTCAACTTTGTTCAAAATAAATATGAATAGCCCCCCCCCCCCCCGACTGCGTCGCCTTGTTTGTGATGTACTATAAAATAATAAAACTAAGTACATGTACATACCATTAGAATATAGTGTAATTTATTGTTTTATTGCATAAAACATGAAAAAATAAGTTTGATTCGGCTGTGACCTAATTAAAGTGTGGGATAATTTCTGGTTAAAGTTTTAACAGTACATGCGATGTGTCCGTTTTACACGGATATGAATCGGTTTACATGGAAAATAAAATTGGATGTGTACTAATTTTGCAAAATCAATAAAATGAAAACGGTCGGGGGCAATGGAATAGGGGCGGGCGAGTCATCAGAAACACATGTCTTCTATTATTTTGGCCTAATTAATAAATTAATTAATTACCGGTAAATGGACAAGGCTCATTTTAACCTCAACAATATGGATACCTAAGTTGGTAGCAACTCAGTAAGGACAATATACAGCTACTAGTATGCTCTAATTAATGGAACCTAGCTCCTGAGCGAGGTTGACCACTGGTATTACCGAGGTACTCAAAGTTCTGCGTTCATACAATCAACCCCAGTCAATTATACTGCCACCGACTGCAGTACCACATCACAATCCCGATTAGACCGTCCCTATTCCTCATTCATAGGAATTTTATTTTATTTTTTAAAGGCTGCATTCAGGCATGGTCTCTGCCTGACAGCTGAACTTGGTATAAAATTTCCAAGATGCACAGACCCGCGAGTGTCGCGAGACTAACTTAGACTAAGATAAATAACTCTATAATTGTTTGGAATCTGTTAACTCCAAACAAATATAGAGTTATTTCTCTTAGTGTGTTCTTATATCTGCGCCATAACGTATCTTGACGATCACGATTTATTCCATTCGTAGTTTTGACCACTGCATCTAGCCTTAGCATTTAACCCTTTACCCAACAAACCGGCCAAAAACGCCCAAATAAAGCTTCAACAGCCTAAAATATCTTCGGTCTGTCTCAATAACACCATACAAATATGGATATCATTGGAACCGGTTCATTGGCCACATTGTGATGGTTACAGTTATGCCCTGTGCCAGTGCATTCTCTTATATATGCGAGTCAACCATAGGTCGCCTCGCATATATAAGAGAATGCATTGGCCTAAAAAACACTTTTTACCATTTTTTCTTACATTCTTTAACAATTTTATAATTTTTTCTTACATTTTTAAACAATTTTTATAATATTTTTCTACATTCTTTGACAATTTTATCATTTTTAATATGTGTTAAGCCAATGCATTCTCTTATATATGAGAGGCGACCTATGGTCGACTCGCATATATAAGAGAATGCATTGGCACAGGGCCGTTCTGTTGGGTAAAGGGTTAATAGAATACCAGATCGAGCAGATGCTATATGTATGGTTATGCGTAGGCCCTATATATGACTTTCCAATATCCATTATACCAATTTATGCAGTTTTCAATTTTAGAATTTCAAACCAGTTGCGTAATATAATATGTATCCTGACTCGTTGAGATGATTAAGCCAGACCAAAAATTCAAACTCTAGGTTATTTAGCCCTTTCTATACTAAATAGTTTGTCCCACTCAGTTATAAAAGTATACATTGGAATGGCCAATAATAATATTTAATTCATCCGTAGGGATGTTCGAGCAATACAAAATTTTGACGACAAACGGACCAAAAAATTTTGAACTTATTATCTTATCATTTCTTAAAGGAACTACTCACCAATGAGTACGTATTTAGTATAGAAAGGGTTAATTTAATAGCACATGGAGCCGAACTTGCGTGAGACTTTTGTAATTGTTGGACCTTTACGTAACACCACATTCATGACACCAATAATGCTCTATTATCAGGAATGTGGTTAGCGGCTCCTTAATTGTTGTGGCTCCATTGGTCAATGTCGCATTGATTCGTGCAAAAATACACACGATCTCATAAACGTGCAAAAAGTCACCCATAATATCAAAGTCTCATAAAATCGATTTTGAATTAGTCGCATGTTAATTAACAATTATTTGTCTGTTCTGATTTTCCAGTGAAATGTCAACCGCGAGTTTGACAGTCGCAGACGAACGAAACTTTGAGATGCTGGGTTACTTTTTTGCACGTTTGATATATCCTGGGTGACTTTTTGCACATTTGGGAGATCCTGGGTGACTTTTTGCACGTTTGATATATCCTGGGTGACTTTTTGCACATTTGGGAGATCCTGGGTGACTTTTTGCACGTTTGATATATCCTGGGTGACTTTTTGCACATTTGGGAGATCCTGGGTGACTTTTTGCACGTTTGATATATCCTGGGTATCTTTTTGCACATTTGGGAGATCCTGGGTGACTTTTTGCACGTTTGATATATCCTGGGTATCTTTTTGCACATTTGGGAGATCCTGGGTGACTTTTTGCACGTTTGATATATCCTGGGTGACTTTTTGCACGTTTGATATATCCTGGGTGACTTTTTGCACATTTGGGAGATCCTGTGTGACTTTTTGCACGTTTGATATATCCTGGGTATCTTTTTGCACATTTGGGAGATCCTGGGTGACTTTTTGCACGTTTGATATATCCTGGGTGACTTTTTCCACATTTGGGAGATCCTGAGTGTCTATTTGCACGTTTGATATATCCTGGGTATCTTTTTGCACATTTGGGAGATCCTGGGTGACTTTTTGCACGTTTGATATATCCTGGGTGACTTTTTGCACATTTGGGAGATCCTGGGTGTCTATTTGCACGTTTGATACATCCTGGGTATCTTTTTGCACATTTGGGGGATCCTGAGTGTCTATTTGCACGTTTGATTTTATATATCCTGGGTGACTTTTTGCACATTTGGGAGATCCTGAGTGTCTATTTGCACGTTTGATATATCCCGGGTATCTTTTTGCACATTTCGGAGATCCTGAGTGTCTATTTGCACGTTTGATATATCCTGGGTGTCTTTTTGCACATTTCGGAGATCCTGTGTGTCTTTTTGCACGTTTGATATATCCTAGGTGTCTTTTTTCACATTTGGGAGATCCTGAGTGTCTATTTGCATGTTTGATATATCCTGGTGTCTTTTTGCACATTTGGGAGATCCTGAGTGTCTATTTGCACGTTTGATATATCCTGGGTGTCTTTTTGCACAATACCACGCGACAACGATCAATTCAGCCTTGTTGTCATCGGGGAGGGGTGCATAGTGGTATCAAACATTGAATTTGCAATTGCAGCCCCATCCCATTGAGCCAGACCAAAATTCACACAAGCCCTTCCAACTGACACATCAACTTCGTCATTTTTTTCAACTTTCCAAGAAAATTTTAATTTAACACCCCATATCATCGAAAAGTTCAATCTAAATTTGAAGAAATTATTCACCTCTTATTTACACTGAAGTTTTGTTGGAAATGTAATTTATAAATACATATCTTCCGTCGGTCTTAAATCTACACATGTTGTTGTTTTAAAACACATCTTTAAACAAAACCTTCTTCAAATATATTGGTTATTTAGTTAAGATTAATCATATGATCAATCTTAAAAACACTTATTCTTAGTCAATATTAATCCAAAAAGAATAGTCTGGTTACGACAGGTAGGTTGGAATTTTCCGACAACTGAAAGTTTGAGAATTTCAAATCAACGGTGAGTTTCCCTAGTCATTTCTTTATTCCCCAATTCTCGAATTTCCAACTGTACACCAACAAATTGAGCTAGACCAATTTGCGAAATCTTGGAAATAGAGAGGTTCCGCTTGTGGCTACAAGCTAGTAGATGGAAGCATGTCATAGGCTCATAGCGACAATGCATACCAGAGAACAACAACTATTTGCCATTATGGAAAAGCGCGATACACCGATTCCTAACGACAATTTGGTAGTATAATAATTAGTGTGAATTCACAACGAACTATGTATATGAATGGATATCTTCCGAAAATGTCAGTTTAATAATCCATACAAGCAACAAGCAACAATCGGAACCTTTCTATTGTCATTGTACAGCGCCCTCGCAATTATTGTGTTAAAGTTTGGAACTACTGAAGTAAAGCGTAGTGTACTACGTTACATCACATGCAAAACACTATATGTAATGTCCTATCGCCAGGGATGTGGCTGCGTGCTACTGTTCTGTGGTATCCAGCTTCCAACTGCACCACCTCCATTGAGCAGATGAAGTTTTCCAAAAAAAATAGGACTTTGATTTTCAAGAGGGGGGGGGGGTGCTCTTGGAAATTCAAAGTTGCACCGACAAAGATCGTGATACTTTAGGCATGCCCCTGAACACCACAATAATTAAGAATAGTTTAACAAACTTACCTTCCTAGTATCAACGCCGACATCCTCGAGAAGTTCTTTAGCGGTGTGATAGCCTTGGAAGTTAGGATCGTCATCACCAGGAAGATGTAAAAACTTCTGCTTCGGTGTCTGGGGTTCCTTCTCACACAGTGGGAGAATTTCCTTGATTGTGACCTGTCCCTGTCGTTTCTGTAGCAGATCCCACATGTGCTGAGCCGTTGGAGACAATTGCGGTTGTGGCTTTTTCCTATAACCAGATTTGCCATAACCCCTCTTCTGTCCCTCGTCATATTCAATGTCAACAAGGCGGTCAGTAGGAGGTTCGCCGTAAGATTGGGGCCGCATAGGGGAGTGAGTCGTGTTTGGAACGGGGGCGTCGAGGATACTGTTCGGTCCTCTTATGTGTTTCCCTCGCACAAACTCCTCCTCGTTTGGTTGAAATTCTAACAAACTATCGATGTCCTTGACACCTGATATGAAGCCCCTGCTTTTATGTCCCCTGGGTGGTTCTTGCTGTCCTGAAGACAATTTTACGGAATGCTGAGAAACAGAACGAGGCATTCGCCTGTCGTAAATATCATCACCGGATTCCATGGATATCATAGAATTCCGATTCATCATTGTCTCATCGGTCATGTTCGAATTTATGGATGGTGATTGATTCATCTTATTGTGACCCTCAGTTCCCAGAGCAAGGGATTCGGGTCGATTGGTGTAGTTTTGACTCGTCCCATGCCGGGCGTTCCTTTCATCTAGAATGTCTTCGAGAGAGCTCTGTCGGCTGCCAGATTTTGTGTTCTTCTTGAACCCTCTGTTTGGCGACTCCTCTTTATGGAATGGATGTGCAGAACTATCACTTGTATGGGTTACGTCGGTCTCCCACTGACCTTTTCGCGACCTTTTGGAATCACTATCACGTGAACCTTCTCGTCGTAACTCACGAGATCCCGTTGGGGATTGGATGCTTTGACTGCCAGTTCTTCTGTAATACTTTTCGCGGTTATCACGGTAGTTTTTATCGTCACTATCGGCTTTGTTCAAGTCAGATTTTCTAAAACTTTTGTCGCGGGATGTTTGGCTATGTTCATAACTGTCATCATCGTATTTCTCTGAACCAGGAAGATTTTGTCTCCATTGCTGAACTTTATCGATGCTTTCTTTCATGCTTAAAGTTTCCGGCGTGAGTGCAGATTTATCTTCACCGTATTCCCCACTCTGTGTCCTGATCCTCCTCCTTGGTTGCTCCTCCCTCGCGCTCTCATGAGAGTCAGTTCTTTGATACTCGTTCCTCTGTTCGCTCCCTGAGCCTCGTTGTGACCGTCGGCTTCTCCAGGGTGGAACTGGTTCTTCCTCCTCCGTCATCGGTGACGGAGGAGGCGGTTCCTCCCTCGGCTTCTCCCCATACACCGCCTCCCTCCAGTTGCTACTCTTTTTGGACGACTCGTCATCACCATAGCGACTTCTGGGTCGTGCAGACGAGTCGTCACCATAACGGCTACTGGGTCTTGTCGACGAATCCTCACCATAGCGACTGCTGGGCCGTGTTGAGTATTTACTATTGTTATAACTTGAGCTGCCATAGCCACTGGTATTTTTGTATGCTGGAGTGGAAACGGGTCGAGACGAGTAAGACGAACCATAGTTGCCCGAAAGTGGTCGACTAGACCCACCATACGAAGATTTGTCCCTGTATTTATTGTATGTATCACTCGATGGCGGTCGGCTTTTTGGCGGCGCAGATGGTGGTGGGTCTTTCTCCATGTCGACCTGAATTGTACAATCAACAGTTACCGGTTCTTCTTCCCCAAATGCGTATCTTCCTCGAAAACGAACTTTCACATCCTTTTTGGGAACTTTGAATTTGATTGTTTTGGATATTTTATCCTGTTTATTCTTTCGTTTTTCTCTTTCTGCGCCGTCACTGTCTGGAAGTGGGGACGTTCCTCGGCAGACCAGAATCCGGACATTTTGTTCCTGTTCCGCTTCCGGTGCGCTTTCGTCAGACTCTGTAGCACTACTGGAGGAGGACTCCTGCCTGCCCCTGCTCCTCCGTGGTGTGTCAGTGCTACGAGATGGAGTGCGTTCATATCTCCTCCCGACAGGAGATGCGTCGTGGCTGCTTCTTCTCGAGTAACTAGACGAATAAGGAGATGCACTACTGCTATGTGTGTCGGTGTATTTAGACGAACGATTGCTGTACGGCGACGCTTCACGGCTCGGTGGGCCATAACTCTTCCCGGACCTCAACGATCCTCTGTCGTATGAAGAACCATGCGATCTGGAACTGCCCCCGTAGTCCGAGACATAACCGGTTCCCTTGTTGGAATATCTGTCTAGTGAAGAATATGGGCTACCAGAACCATACCCCTTAGAATCAGAACTTCCGTACTTTTTCGTCCTGTCTGCCACCGAGCCTTGTGAAATATATCTAGCCGATTGGTCTTCACTTATGGAACGTCGGGGTGTACCATGAGATACCCCGAGATAGTTGTTACCACTCTTGGAACTGGAGCCCCCACCATATCCCCGACTCGTCCCCATGTCGTAGGACTGAAAATACAAGAAAACAAGAGTAAGTTATGGTTGAAACATATGGCGAAATAGTTTTCGTCATGACATACTGTATTAATAGCTGGAAATTGACGACTATATGACGATGAAGGGTCAGCAGAGTCACCCGTTATATACGGTTGACTAATGACTATATAATACAATATACGTTTCCTTCTTTAATATATCCATCAAAATCAAGGATAACGCTATATACACAGGATCTTCGAAATGTGGATTAGTTTATTATCTCAAACTCTCGTCAATCCTGAAATAAAGAAGAGCATCGCTAGGGCGTGGTAAATACGCACGTGGTAATCCCAACAAAGGGCTATATATCTGGTGAAAATGGGCGGGCTGAACCCAAGTTCGAATTTGACACGTATTTTGGGCTAGTAAACTCACATACCAAATTTCATTCCATTCAGTTCAGACTTACTAAAGTTATCATCCGGACACGAAAACTGAGTGCAATTTCCAACAAAAATGGCCATAACTCAGGTGAAAATTGGCGAGCGGAACCCGAATTCGAACTTGATCTGTATGTTTTGCTAGTAAACCCACATACCAAATTCCATTTCATTCAGTTGTGACTATCTAAATTAATCATCATAAACAATCGAACGGACGGACGCCCCGATGGAAGCAACTTGCGACGCACCATCAGAATATCGTTGAAAATGGGCCCTTTATGCTCTTTTAATCTATCAACTGAGTGTAAATATAAAGAATGTACGTTTATGTTGTTGCGTTCCATGCATGGCGAATATGGGTGTAAGTTTGTCTGATATGTATATAAGTGTTATGTCAGACCAGCTTACATCTATACCCCATGCATGTAACGCAGCAAAATCGACATGTTTTCGAAAATGAGAGTAGAACTAGGGCCTATTCAATAGCTAGTGCACGCGTACGCTAATCATGTGTATTTTTAGCACCATAAAACCCAAGCATGATTGAGGAAACGCGAAGCGTATGTTGTTCCGCCCTCAATGTGGTTATGCCCTTCCTGAACCAAAAGACGGCTGGAGCCGGCACCATCATCTGTGGAATCAGCTGATTGTTTTGGAGATAATACAATTACCTCCACACTGATTACTGCACCCTGTTACTCCTGTAGCAATTAAGTTCTGATTGCTTACAGGTGCCCCGAGACAAGGTAATAGGTATATATACAAAGTCGACACACATACATCCCGAGCGCCGACGACGTGTGTTTTGACTAAGTGAGTTTTTTTCTGAAAGCATTTTGACTCCGTAAAATGAATTGTCATCAGCAGTTACTAATTATAACATCTTCACAATGATAAGAAGGGTATAATGTCTACAGACGGAAACGAGAGTGCGGAACCGCGTATTGAGAATGTGTGCACCACTCAAAACTATTCCAGTGTATTGTTCAATTGCTGCACGTGTCTGTTGCAATTCTGGGTAAACCCGACTCGAATAACTGCGCAATACATTGTATAACATAACATAACATTTTTATTGACATAATACACCCACGCGGGGGCAGTTGTCATAATACAGATAATTTAAACACAAGTCAAGACAATTTCATATAAAATATATATATAACATGTATTTGTAACTCAACACTATATTCTATCATATATCAAAATACCTACGAACGAATAAGCTTTTAACCGACCTACAGTCGGGATTTACACCGAACGATAGCACAGTATTCCAATTGATCGATATTTACCATTATATTATCTCAGCCCTTGACGATGGGAGGGAAATAAGGGGTGTATTCTGCGATATAAGCAAGGCGTTCGATAAGGTTTGGCACAGGGGTCTCCTCTTTAAACTTAAAAGAATGGGGATAACTGGGAAGCTTTTAAAACTACTTGAAAACTATCTTGATTGTAGACAACAAAGAGTAACAATTTCTAACTTTAATTCGCCATGGAAAGACGTTACAACAGGAGTGCCTCAAGGATCAATAATCGGCCCTCTCCTATTTCTCGTGTATATAAACGACATAGTCGAGGGAATTACATGTAATATAAGATTATTTGCGGATGATACATCACTTTATATTGCTATAGAAGATCCCACAATTGCTGCAGATTTGATCAATTCAGACCTACACAAAATATTCAACTGGTCAAAGACCTGGGCAGTTAAATTCAACCCATTGAAAACAGAATCCGTGCTTGTTTCGTGGAAACAAATACCTATTGGCCAACCAGAACTAAACATGTCAAACGAGAGAATAAATGAGGTAGACACACATAAACATTTGGGTCTGACATTCAACCGACAGGGTAAATGGAAAGACCATATAGAAGATATTGAAAACCGAGCGTCCAAAAGATTGTACATACTGAGGAAGTATAAATTTATCCTTGATAGAAGAACTCTAGAAAGAATTTACTTGTCCTATATTCGTCCCGTCTTGGAATATGCTTCCTCGGTATGGGACAATTGTACAGGCGAAGAAGCCGATTCACTAGAAGATATTCAGTACGAAGCCGCTAGAATAGTAACCGGTGGAACAAGAAGTTGTAATAAATGCACAGTTCTTCAAGAAGTTGGGTGGGAAAAATTATCAAAACGGAGAGTAAAGACTAAACTCATGCTCTTTTTTAAAATGACGAAAAATCTCACTCCCCCTTATCTATACAATGCTGTTCCGAATACAATATCGAGTACTAGTGGATATGACACGAGATCAGATGATCTTAGAGTACCTTTCTGCAACTCTGTTACTTATCAGAAATCATTTCTTCCACACACAATCAATCTTTGGAACGAGTTAAAACCAGAAGTGAGGAAATGTGAAACACTCTCAGACTTCAAAACATTTTTGAATAGTGACCTCAAAGAGCGTCCTAGATACTTGGAATATGCATATACGAGAGCAAGTCAAATATACCATTGCAGATTAAGACTGGAATGCAGTAATTTAAACTATGATCTTTTCAGCAACCACCTGAGAGATAGTCCGTTGTGTATTTGTGGTGCCAAAGAAACATCAGAACATTTTCTTTTTTATTGTCGCAGATATTTGGTTGAAAGAGATAGGTGTTTTGGGGGATTAATAACAAGACCAGGAGTAAAAACCTTGCTACATGGAAGCCACAAACTATCATTGGAAGAGAATATAGATTTATTTATGAGGGTCCAAAAATTCATAATTTTAGCTAAACGATTTCCAAATTGAACTTTTCCTAAGTCGCTAACTTTATAAATAAACTTTATAAATAAATAAAACATTCTGCCTCTATGAAACAACGTGAACGTGTGAAAACTAGACTTCGAAGTTACCAATTATACAGTATAACTTAGAAAAGTGGAAAAATATCATATATTTCAGTATACATGTATTATATTTTGCTCGTAATACTATAAGACACAACTCTCTTGTCGTTTTGATTTCGAAACTTGAACTTTGAGCTACGATTATTAGAAAATGATGGGGTGAGGTCTGGGGTCAGGTCACATACATGTAACAATTCCGGTCATCTGATGCATGGACTGCCCAGCAGTGACTCATGATGAGTTACTGTTTGACAGTCTATGCCCCAGATGGCTGACAAAGCCAATAAGATAGAAACATTGAACATGAAAGCAAAATCTAACTGGGAAAAGAACATTATGAATAATCAATAAAGACACCACCTGTGAATGCTAAAGATGGGGACATGGCTGATATAAGCATCATGCTTTCTGCCAAATCCCATTCTCTAATAAAATTGTCTTTATGTTATACTTGTACCATTAGCTTGTTAATTCATGTGCATGATTTAGAGAATAAAATATGTTTACACTAACACTATATTCTCAATTATTTGCGGAAAACTGCCGAACCATGTTACAGATCAGATTGCATATGATCGGGTGTTCAGCCTTCATGAGGAATATGAACTTTTCTATTTCATCAAAGTTTACGAAAATTGGTTGGTGAACTCCTATTTCAGTGAAAAATCTCTTCCGCAAATGGTTATGTTTTTCACATCTCATTTTATATGCAGTACAGCGTGATAGTTGTCGATTTTGTGTTTTAATTAGAGATGCGTCTGTTGTCGAACCTTTCTCTAAAAATTATATACACCGCCAGTTGGTTGGTATGGTCACAGTAACACTGTCCGTTTTTGTGGAAAAGGAAATACAGATATTGTATACAGAGGGGAAAAAGTTACTGGAAAATCACACCAATGTACACAGAAAGGTCCGACCCCGTCGAGCTGACAAAATTGCAGATTATGACCGTGTACCAGTCCTATTTGGACCAGAGTCTCCATTGCTGGAAGATATGGCGGCTTAATGCGCATGCAATACGACATATATACTTGGCAACTATACGAGTCAATGTATATATGTCCTATATTGTGTGATGTCATTCGAGCAAGGTTCCTTGGTCTGGCGATTTGTTATCTCCCATGTACCTGTTTCTCTCTCCAAAAAAGTTCACAAATTGATGTCATGCTCATTTACACCAAAGCAATGAATTTAAAGGTACTCAATCCGATCAGAGGGTCCCCATACCATCAGAATACAACATGAACATTTCTTCAAAATACGCTTTAGTTATCAGAATCGATTTATTGCAACAAAATAATGCTAACCATTGTCAACTATGGTATAAAATTTCCCAAAACTTGTTATTTATCAACATTTTGTTCAACAAAATATAGCCGTATTATCAAGAAATTTGACCGTATTACCACTTGATTTTAGAGTTATCCATCTTCATCCGCAATTTGTCCGAGACCCTCCGTTTGACCACGTGTTTCTGGACCACATATTATTACACATCTCCATGATCTCGAGAAATAACTTCAAAAATCGATATCTGACCACTCTGAGCTTTGATGGGTGGGTTTCTCGACTCGAATCAAATATTTGTTACCCCCGAATCCAAAGAAATAGTAATTTAGGAGCGTCTGATCGAATTGAGTACCTTTAACCCTTTACCCAACAGGACGCGGCCCTGTGCCAATGCATTCTCTTATATATGCGAGTCGACCATAGGTCGCCTCGCATATATAATAGAATGCATTGGCTTAACACATATTAAAATTGATAAAATTGTCAAAGAATGTAGAAAAATATTATAAAAATTGTTTAAAAATGTAAGAAAAAATTATAAAATTGTTAAATGCATTTTTAGGCCAATGCATTCTCTTATATATGCGAGGCGACCTATGGTCGAATCGCATATATAAGAGAATGCATTGGCACAGGGCATAACTGTAACCATCACAGTGTGGTCAATAAACCGGTTCCAATGATATCCATATTTGTATGGTGTTATTGAGACAGACCGAAGATATTTTAGGCTGTTGAAGCTTTATTTGGGCGTTTTTGGCCGGTTTGTTGGGTAAAGGGTTAACAAATGCTCTATACGGACAATCCATCTTCAAATGGCAAGTTGTGATTGTGTGGCTTTTCTGGCAATACTATAAGCATAGGCATTGCCTCGCCGTGATGTGGCCTGATACAACGAAGTTAAACCCTGACTGAACAAACAAACAAACAATATATAGGCATTGGGCCAGGGAGGGGGGGGGGGGGTCGGAAAAAAATTACAGGATACAAGGACCGGGTGGGTGGGTGTCCCCGAGCCCGGAATGCAGATTTTGTTCTGATGTCATGCAATTTTTTTCAAAAATCATTTCTAAGACAAATTACAGCTTCGAAATGAATTGAAACAATCATATTCATATATTAGTGCATGCTCTCGCCTTATACAAATGAGGGGGCTATATATTTAATTTTTTGTTCACAATTTCTCCCTTTAACAGTTGAAACCATGGGGTGGGTCCGGTTTTGGTCGAGGAAAAAAATTGCAATGAAAAAAAATCCATTCTCATCTTTTCTCATAGTTTATCATGGCTTTTTTAACTTATTATACACAGAGGATACCTGTGTGTTTTGAGTGAATACCGGAAGTATCTCATGAGCGGTCACAGTGAGCTACTGGAATCATCACGAGTGGCCATTAGGCCACGAGTGATGATTCCAGTATCTCACTGTGACCACGAATGAGGTAATTCCGGTATTCACTGCAAACACGAAGGTTTTCTTTTTATTACATGCGCTATTTACTAAAATAGATAGAGGAATTAATTCAAAATCGAACTGATTCCGATTCACACCGGCAATACAATTTCTGCACAACAAACAGAGAGACCACGTGGTTCAATAAAATACTGTCGATAACTCAGAATACACATGCTTCAAATGTGCGTAATATATCTGATAACTTTATTTCAAATATACCATCTTACTTGCTTGTGTACTATTAGCAATGTGGCATTGCACTTATTGACACACAATCGTTATTTGAAGGCTTTTAAATTCTGAGGTGGGACAAATTGTATACGGTATCAATCTCAGAGCATCTAATTTTTTTTAATTTCCGGGGGAGGCCCCCTGACCCCCTTCCGTACTCTCCCCCTCAGGCCTTCGGCATCTCCTGCTGGGATACTACTCGCCTCGACATTTTGTAGGAGAGCTACTCGCCACTCGCCTAGAATGATTTTAAGGGGAGCTCATCATTGCTCACCAGTGATTTCCCACATGGAGAGGACTGGAACTGTGTTTATTTAATCAAATTGATGGTGTTTTTACTTTACACATGCACATATTTTAACCTATATTGCTAATAAGGGACACAACTGTATTTTACCTTTATAACCATAAATATTTGGGTTTTTAAAGGTTTTGTCACTGGTTTTGTTGGCATATTTTTCAGCCATGTGCTTTGTTTGTTTATGTTTTGTGGGTGTAGTTGATCAGCGTTCTCTCAGTTCCGGTGCAGACACAATGAGATACCCTTACCCTGCCAACAACACATTATTTAGTAGAATTTACAAGATTTTCATCAATTTTGGGGGTGGGTGTCCCAGACCTGGGTGGAAAAAACTTAAGGTCCCGGGTGGGTGTCCCAGACCTGGGTGGAAAAAATCTTACGCTCCAGGGGTGGTGGGTCCCCAAAACTGAAAAACACAAAATTTCCACCTTGTATCCGTAATATTTTTCCTGACCCTGATATTTCAGCTTGGTCACTTATCATTTTAAAAGGTAACGTCATAGATTTTCGACCGATGCGGTTGAAGAAGAGACAGGCTCGAGAGATAGATATATTTATCGTATAATTAGCAGCATACGAGATATGAAGGGGTTCAATTAATAGGAGGGAAATGTTTAGAATTTAAGTTATAACGACCTTTGAACTTATTATCTGAACATTTCCTCTGGGAACTACTCGCCAATGCGTAGATTGTACAGAAACGGTTAATGTCGCATGTACCACATCGAATTGACACGTTATCTCAATGCCTCAAATGTGACATAATATTCTCAATTTTGACACGTTTCTGGTCACCAACATAGTTTATACACTGTAAACAAATTCGCAAAAGTTAACCCTTTCTATACTAAATGGGCTCTCTCCCACTAAGTTTTAAAAGTATAACATTGAAATGGTCTATTATTCATCCGGAGGGATTTTAAGGGAAAATAAGCTAACAACAGATAATATGTACAGAGGGATTCCTATTTATTGGAAGATAATGTTCAAATAATAAGATAAACATTTGTTGAATATATTATCTGAACATTTTCTAATGAATAACTACTTTCCAATGAATCTTTGGTTTAGAAATTGTTAAATATTCAGTAAGAGTTGGCGGTGCATTGCTGTGAAGATAGTAACAACTGTTAAAACCACCATAAACATAGAGAATACTAAAATATAGACATATTTTATTCTTATACCAATCATAAATATCGCATAAATAGCATGTTGTCAAGATCGTACGCAGTGTTAGTAAACAAAGGCCACGCCATGTCACTGAACAGTACGTAAATAGTGTGCGATAAGTACATTACTCCACACCGGATTGGGGGGGGGGGTCCCACAACGTGAACTTTTGTTAAAGTGGTACCACGTTATAGCGCTCCATAATCCTCGCCACTCCATATTTTGGTGTTGAAAGGGTCACCGTGAATTATCCCCCCCCCACCAAATCCACGGTGTTGATTGTTTTGGTTATTGCACACTCTTTATGTGCTGTATATAAACAAATGCTCGGCTCTCACAAGTGTGTTTTGTGGATACTATCGTATGTATACTGTCATTATACTTTACTATTAGTCTATTCTTGAGGAAATTTTCATATTTTGTTTCTAACTTTTATTTATAAATTATAACCTACAACCAGGGCCATCTGTGCCTTTAATGTCGAAAGTTATTAGCTGTTTCCAATTTTCCGTACATAAGTCATACAGACGCTCTTTATTTTTTTTCACTACAAATTATCATGAAATATCATAGAACGCCCTTTAATGTTCCACACCGCGGCTTGTTTTCTTCTGATGCGATACATTCTAGATTTTGATCATTCGAACGTGGCATTTTATAAAGTGATGTGAAACACTCTATTTGGGTGATCAAATATAAATGGAAAATAATTTTTCTCAATTTAATTATTTTTACGAATACTATTTCAAATTGACACACACCGTCATTCTTATATTTTATTTAAATGCAGTGACTATCGATGGCGAAATCATTTGCGTTAGTTTATCGCCGATAGTTGCGTCCCGAATCGAGAAGTAAATATTTACAATTGAGCGTGTTGTTAAGACGAAGTTTTCTATAATAATGGAGTGATACGGTCTATTTCTTTGGCTGTTCGGCGATGTTAACAGAAGATACAATACCCCCAGTTGGAATATATAGCGCCTGCGTTCTAACGTATCAGTTCCACGCATCCGAACAAGTCCATAATATGAGTACGAGCAAGTTACAACAATAACCACACACCCTCTGCATTCACACAATTAGCTTCCGAAAGAATCGGCACAAATCGCGATACGGTTACACGAACGTTTCCAACGTTCATCAGGCAATAACTGAAGTCGACACTTCATAAAAAGCTATGAACCACACTATACGTCACTTCAAGCTGCGTGTTGTTAATGGGCGACTGCGTTGGAATTTGAACCATATAACATGTTAATTACAATTGTTGTGATAGTTTTGAAAAGTTATTCAAATTATTAATGTTGTATTAAAATGTACTGGTATATGATAATAAGAAATGACTGATTGATTGCATGGGGTCAATGTTTTGACCGGCAGAGTAACTAAACATAGTTCGTGTGAATCCCGAAGTGCATGTGAATCCCGGGATTTCGGTTCGGGATTCACACACTTTGTTTAAATAATCTGCCGGTCAAAATCCAATAACCCCAAATCGATCTTGCAAGTCATTTCTTAAATGTAACCCAAAGTACTAGCAAAGATTCCGTACTGTGAGTTCAAGAACGTGCGTTGTCATTGCTCAGTGTATAATATAAATAACCACGAGAACATGTTACTCAACATCTGTGCCGATTATACACAGCAAGTTGGATTATATCCATAGGCATACTTATACACATGCATATCGAGTAACTCTTTATCTAAGAAGTCAGCGCGCAGATTTGGCACAAATCCTTCCAACTCTCGACGATTAATAGATATAGCTCAAACATATAACACAGCTTCCGCATCAATTCTCCACTATATGAGTTCTCGGGTACTAGATTACACACAGGGGCGCAATTATTAAAGATGCATAATCCGATTAAGCGGCCCTCAATTATTATTTATTTGAATTAAGGGGTAAAAAATAGGTGGTTCGAGTCGAGGAAACCATCTATCAAAGCTCAGAGTTATTAGATATAGATTTTTGAAATATATTATTTTTCAACATCGAGACTTATTATGACACAGTAAAAAGTCGACGAGCCGACGGTCTCGGACCAAATTGCGGATGAAGATGGATAACTCTAAAATCAGGAGGCTTTGTGTTGATAAGGCCAAATTTCGTCGAACAACATGTTGATAAATAATAAGTTTCGGGGAATTTAATACCATAGCTAACAGGCGACCAAGATTCAAAAGATCGCCTGTGATAAAGAGCGTTCATAAAATATACACATGCATGGCGGATATTAAAGAGCGTCCGTAAAGATTGGTGCTCCGGAAAGTGTTCGTGTCGTGTATTTTCTCATCGTATTATATATTGGATGTTCGTTGTTTTGCTCTATACATGACGTCGACGATGCACAATCCAAATTAACGTTCCCGAATTACTATTTCTTTGGCGTCGGGGGTAAAACATTTTATTCGAGTCGAGGAACCCACCCATTACAGCTCAGAGTTATCATATATCGTTTTTGAAATCTGTTATTTTTCACCACCTGGAATATTGGCGGCCTGGCAAATATTCGACGAATGCCGACCGACATACTCTCGATACCTATAAGAGGGTATCACCCCCATCCCCTTCGGTACGCGGGATTCATGGTGTTTTGAAGCCGTACGCGGGATTCATACCCGCGAATTAACTGGTATTCGGGTTCAAGCAAAACATCTTGGACGCAGGTTTTGATGGCGCAAAATAATATTTTGTGCTAGTTATCTGTATGAATGAGTGGGTAGAATAGCTTCTTGGGCATATTCAACCACCAAGACATCATGCTTCTTGAGCATATTCGACCACCATGACATCATAAAGTATCATTAATCGTATCATAACGCACATAACGCGACCGGCGTCTCTTCGGTCGTTAACCTGAAAGCGTCCGGAAACTATATTTGATTTGTTTTCCAATTCCAAACTTTTAATTAACCGGTATCGGTGTCGTCACTTCCGACTTTAACAAGACATACCAGGACTTTATTTAACCCTTTATCAACTAAATGAACTCTCCCATCCAGTTATAAAAGTATACAATGGAATAGCTTATCATTGATTTTGAGGGGTGTTCAGGTAAAATAAACAGACGACAAACATTAAAATCGAAGATTGAGTCAAATGTATTGATGGAACTGTTCAGATAATAAGTTCAACAAACGACCCTTTGCCTTTGGTCGTTTGTTGAACTTATTATATGAACATTTCCTATGGGATAACTACTCATAAATGATGATCCAGTATAGAAAGGGAAGTTTTTATATTGTCAATCTATAGAAACATAAAAATAATCACACACCGTTAAGGATAACCTGCCCTTAATAGATTAACCTGTCATTGTATCTCGTCAAATTATAGTATCACAAATACTCTACTCCAATATCATGTTAGGCATAATGGATCATAATGTGTCAATGTAACTTCTGCTTGTAACTGTCTGATATTAAAACAGTCAAGTTGTATGTCATTTATCGCATATTATTTCTTAACATGTATTCAGGATTCACCCCCCAAAATTAACTGGTATTCAGGATTCACACCCCCCCCCAAATTAACTGGTATTCAGGATTCAGGGGAGGGGGTGATACCCTCCTATAATTTCGTTGAACAAAATGTTGATATACTAGTAAAACACTTTTGGGGCATCTCTGGCACAATCCTGCTCAGACTGTGACGTGGATCAGTGGATGTCTTGTCGTTTATATCCCGTAGATATGTATATACGTGTCAGACCAGTCTACCCGTTTGCGTGTTTATTGCTTTGGGTTTTTTTTACTTTTCACCGGAGAGGTCAATTCAATTTATTCTGGTCGTCAATAATAGACATTACAAATGTGTATACGTAAATATAATATATTATATATATATGGTCATTGCATGTATACATGTTTATCTACGACATAAACATAGAAATGGGGTGGTCGATATTCGTTAGCTACACTCTTTCAGTTCGACAGGCTGGTGGTAGTATTTTAGCCTCAGGGGGACCTAAATATTTCAAGGACCTTCTTATTAAATACTGACAAGTGATAACTGTCTTGTGATTTCCGGAGTTAAATAGAGCGGCTAATTTAGAAGTATTGGGTCTCTGGTAGTAGTAGGGTTTCAGATATTTTATTCTAAGTTCGCTAAGTTCCCTACACTTCAGTACCATGTGATATTCATCGCCGATTTCAAAATTACACATAGTGCAGAATCTGTCGAAATAATCCGTATTTGTCCAAGCACCAAGTTCTATAGGGAGTTTGTGGTTTCTTGTGGGGAAAGCTCAAAGCGAAAAGTTATTGGATGCAATGCTATTGAAAATTCTCAAATTCTGCGAATACCCCAGACCCATAAATGATTGGAGATGTGGTGTTGTCTTCATTCAATTGAGGTTCGAATGTCACTGTCTTGGTGTTAGTGTATACATGTTGGCAGCAAATCAGTACTGAACGCAGAGCTGGTAAGCTACAACGTATATTGTATTGGTTCTTATGGACTGTGGTGTTATTCTTAGCTATATTCGTCCGATATATAGAAGTACAGGTACCCTGAAGATGAACTGGCGTTGCAATCGGACCCGTGGTTCGTGGATCTACTCATAATAAATGTGTATCCCTACATTGCCTACAAAAACATTGGGCAGGTGAAATACTTCTGCTCACAAGATTTAGCTGAACTGCTTCCCAAGGGCCGAAAGAAGACCTTATGACAAGAAAATAAGTCTTGCTCGGTGTGCGCCAAGAGTTTGAGTCAGCAAGCACGCCGCCACCCATGCTATACAGTTTTATATATGATTAATTACAACAACGGATTGAGGCACAAGTTACGAAACATCTAGCCACATTCCTATATCTGGATATGGATACTTTATATTTCTATCAGCTTCTTTATACACCCCACGCATGTACACGCCAATGGCGAACAAAGTATGGATGCAAAATCTTGAATAATATCAAGTTCCATCTCATTGTATTGCCCATTATGTAACTAACTTCTCAACTTTAAATCATATAGCTTGGCGTTGAATGCTGCAGAATCGGTCAAAAGTCAAAAGTCATAAAAAAGTTTTAAATATAAGCTGAACATTTTCGATTACCGAATTATATACTGCCACCAAATCTTTAAACATTTCAGAACAGCAATCCATTAATAATCTCTATCCTAGTTTTTCTGCTCTCGAAATTAGATTCGACGAAAACAGGTGCGTATGTAAATAGGGCAATGTACATGGGGTAATCACGCACGTGATACTCCCATCATTAGACTGTGTTATAGGTCGGACACGTGTATACGGGGTCTGCGAGATATGCCAACACATATTACCCAGAAAGAACTAATTGCACTCTGATAGTCCATGTTTTTGTTTGCGCGCAGTTGTCGGGAATTCCTAAGAAGTTGGTCCAACTCGGGGTAATTCTAAGGCAATCTTTGACATTGGTTCTGATGCTAATGAGTACGCCACCTTGTGACCTCCACGTCGGCATGCATGTGGTATCGAACCTATTTCGATATCGGATGTTCGATCATTCTGGACAACAAACAACAATTTGTTCGACCCCCTGCATATCATCTATGTCGTCTTCTTTAAGACGAATTTGTAATGTTGAATTATATGTAATAAATATTGTTTGCAACAACAAAGAATGGAATGAACATGAGTTGTACATATATGACATTCAGAATCTCTCCACATATTGCAAGGGCAGCAATTTAACCCTTTCAGTGCCAAGTCCGATATTTTTGTATCAACCCATATTTCCTTGATCATTTTTCAAATTTATTGATTATAATAACGTGATACATTGATGGAAAGAGCTAAGAGCTCTTTCCATCAATGTATCACGTTATTATAATCAATAAATTTGAAAAATGATCAAGGAAATATGGGTTGATACAAAAATAGGACTTGGCACTGAAAGGGTTAATTAGTCCAAGTATCATTCGACGTAAACCAGCTAGTCAAACCGGTAATCACCAGTTCATCTAAATCAGTAATGGTGGTAATAATATGTCACAATTTTGAAAGTAATCTGGATTATTCCGTAGGAAACGCTATATTTGTTCTGAAATCCACAAGAGTTACAACTGAAAGTAGTAATTTCAAGTGAATACTATATTTTATCACAATGTTTACATCATTTCAAAAGAATACGAACTCATTTGACCTCGCGAACTTACTGTGTATCTTCTCCAGACGTAAACAGGCATATCAAATGTGAGGTTATACTCATATAATTAGATGGCATATTCTATGCGTAAATTACACAATTTAGATTATATTATACAATATATGTATGACCGTAATATATCATTCTTTTCGATTAATATAGCATTTGTATTGATTTGTATGATAAATTCAATTAGAATTGACGAAAAATCCCGTCACCGCATCTGGTCGCAAAATATGATATATAAGAGTAAGGCAACTGTGCTTCGACGCAAACAAGCATTATCCCTACCGAATGTTATTGTCCCACCCCCTCTTCTTCTTAGATTGTCGCAAAAACTATTACCTAGATCATATACCTCATGTTAGTGGATAATATGACTTGAATCTGCCAGTTAATCTATTATATATTTTGGACTTCAGCGAATATCTAATTGTTTCTTTTTTTTCTCTTGTGATTGTTCGTTCGCGTTACATACGGACTCCGTGCAATGAACACATGGGGCTGTGTCGTACGAGGGAAGATGTGGACTATATTCCCCACGCACGATACGAGTGTGTCTCTGGTGGGTAGTCGCATCATAAGACTGGCGAATCTCGTGTGACGTAAATTGCTCCTATAAATGACAAGTGTCCATGGCAACGGACCAAGAACCAGAACCTCAGCAGTCCGACCACATAGTGATTCTGATAAAGATCAACGATATAAAACGTTCTCAATTATGATAGTGCTCATCATAGAGATGCGGGAGGTGGTGTGTTATATTAAGGTATATTGAATCAAGGAAAACGTGAAACAGGCGTATTGTACATAACAAACAGGTAAATGCAACACTAAGCAGTGAATTGGGATGATACACCTGAACGTCATGATGAATTTGTGTTGACTCAACCCTGGCGGCATTACAGGTAACCAAGATGATATACATACAAAACAGAACATTGCAAGTGAGACGAAGTTGATGGTCCAAGCACATTCAAATGGCGGAACACACCACTGGTCAAGTGGTCCTGCTAATGTGCTATGATGCTGGAGGGTCCTGCTGAACTGTTATGACGCTGTTAGGGCAAACTTATGCTGTTAAGAAAGAGTAGCCTTAAATTTTCTAAAGTCATTTTCGCGGTGTTCTGTTAATCCGAACATATCCAGGAAAAGCCATTATGTGTAACAAACATTTAAAAACATATATATATTGCCAAATATTTTAATACTGCATGGCTGTATTAGTTGATGCAAATCGACTATAATCAAGATGGCTATTCATGTCGTTTTGCAAACACCAGCGCAGCCATTAGTAATTTTTTTTGGGGGCAAAACTAAATATGTTCTTGAATGTTTCATACAGACACTGCATGGCTTTTTCTCAAATCGCTCGGATTAGACAAACACCGCGGAGATGACAACTTTAGAAAAAATAACGGTACTTTTTCGTAACGGCATCAGTTAATTCTACCAGCATCATATAATTTCGGCAGGACCACTTGACCAGGGGTGGAACATTTGGGTTTTTGGGGGGACAGCACAACAATAGTAACCAGTGAGGTGCGACCATTCACCCCAGCGTCATGCTGAATGTTTGGTAGTTGACTCGACCCTGACGGCATGATTGCAGGTAACCGAACGAAGACAGACGGCGATATGCATGTACCACTAGAATAGTGAACGTAAAGATGATGTTGGTGATCCGGATATGTTTGGGAACAATTGTGTAGGGAACAGCAGAACAATAGTAATCGATCCCAGGGCCATGATGGGTATACGTATAGGTTGACTCAACCCAGGTGACATGGCAGGTATACAGTGCACGTAGACATTAGGGATGTTTCGCAATAAAGTGATATGTTGCTTGGAGAGAAAAACATTGCATCACAGTGTTTTGTCCGACCTCGACACACCCACCCACCCCTCCTGTGTCTGGAACTTTTGTTTGTAGAACCTTTATGAATAATCGAGGACTGTGACAAGCAGATCCCATGCATAGTTATGATGATGTTCGCGGCGAGAAATTCTACATAATTATATAGTCACAGTTAAGATCAAGATTATAAGAATGGTGGGTGTGATGGAAGTGGTGTTCAGAAAACGTTCCTTGAATAATGGGACGAGTTCAGTTTTGTTGCCAAAATCTCAATTTGTCGACTGTATGTATCAGAGACTGGGCAACCAATGTTGAAACCTTTGGTTAAAATAAAATTAAATCGCAATCAGTTGCCAAGTAAAACTGCAGTTTTGACCAAATGTGAGATTTAGAGTCGTTGTTCGGTGGATGCATGGCACTATTCGCATATTATATATACTGCTAACAGTCCGACAGTGCAGTCCGTTTCTTTCTAAAGTGATTTACACAGTTTGGAGTTGGGGGATGAGACACGGGAAGATTTGAAAAGACTGCCAGCCCTCTACTACAACCCACTTTGGTTATGTTGTATTGTCACTGAAGAGCGTGGTTTGTGGACAAATTCAAATCTACCCATACACAGTAGGTGTTTGCCTAATGTGTATATGGGGTGCGTATCACCGTGCAGCAAGATGCAATTTAAGCTTCCCCACCCCACCCCGAATTGAGAAGATTGGCCGGCTCTAAAATGATTTATTATTTCAATAAGCGCTAATCAATAGCTAATCAATAATAGCTCTTGTGTTACCATAATGCGAACATAATGCATTCGCATTGGTTATATGCAACTTCTGATACAGGATATATAGAACACGAATGATAATGTTGCCTACTTTCCTCCAAAGTTCATTTTCTTCGATCGCACATTGGATTGGACATTGGATCAAACCAACGGGTTTCATTTAGATTCTTATTGCTAACATAGCTCGATAATCTGATATTACGACATCAATTTCGGAATACAATAACCTTACTTAACCCTTTCTATACTAAGTACTCATTGATGAGAAGTCCCCTTAGGAAATGTTCAGATAATAAGTTCAACAACGTTGTTGAACTTATTATATGAACATTTTTCACCAATGAATATGAATTATTCTGCTCTTGTATTATCTTATTTTCGGTCTGTCATCTGCTTTTACTACCTGAACACCTCTCCAAATGAATAATAGACAATTCCAATGGAAAATTTTATAACTGAATGTTATAAAAGGGATGTTATGAAATGCGAGAGAAGTATTTCTACTTTAAGTATTGGCTCGTGTGCGTGTTGTTTCAGTGACGAAATATGACATTGTGATCGCAACAAACTCTAGTCGAGGCAGTACTTATAAAATATTCAAACATTATATACATCTCGAAAAATACTTTGACCATTTGGATACTAGGAACGTAATAACTCTTTGTCAATTCCGTATACTTGTAATCATCGCTTGCCAATAGAGAAAGGTCGATGGAATGACACCAACATATTCCATAGACTATGTCCGCTGTGCACTAAAAGACATATTGGAGACGAACTGTACTACTTATTAGAATGTGAATGTTTATGTGAGGCCAGACATCGCCTCTTGCCTAGCAAATATACCAGCATAGAACATGCAACTATTGATATTTTAGATGACATTCTGAATATGGAAGATGTGGCTTGTCTGCGCAGACTATGTTCATTCATCCGACTGATAAATCTTAAGTTAAATGATATTGACTAATATGCAGTTTGTTGTTGTTGTGGTTGTTGTTGAATATAACGATGAAACTGGTACTGGCGATTGTGACGACGAGTAGACGAAGACGTTAACGTGATGACAACGAAGACGGTGATACTGATGACGACTGCCATGATGTTGATAGCGATGAGGGAAGTTCGTGTATATATTGTACATATGCTGCAACATTCTCAATCTTTTGTATATATCTTCTAATTGTATCTCAATATCTATTTGATAAGAGAATAAACGTATTATAACCCCACCCGCACCACATGCACGAGTTTTCATGAAAAATTATTTACATATATAAACCGAATATGCCGTCATAACATTCAATTATTTTATTAATTATTTATTTCACTCAAATTCCCAAGTATGACATAATAGAGCGCGGTGGAATACAATGAACAGTGCATTTCATTTCTGTGCAATAATACAAAGTGGTGTGGGGTGAAAATTACACATATTTTAATAAAAACAATTGTCGAATTTTAATGTTACGTACATGTAGTATGCCTCAGGAGTTTTTGAATACATGCAATCAGGACTCGTCTAATGGATAACGAAAGTTTTTTCAAGGTTTACCATCGTTTACAGTTTACAAGTTCGCTTAATTTAATGGTATTTGGTCTACAATCATAGTATTTGTTTATGTTGAATGGATAGTTATGGTGGCGCGTGCGTGATGTATATTATTGTGTGCTCATTGTATGTTTTTTGTCTTGTGTCATTTTTGGCGAAGGCAATACATCTATTTGTATTAGAATTTGTACTTCGATAAGATATTGCAATATTTTCCCATACAATACGAAGCAATGAACGTCTTGTAGTGAGCCCACAGCTTCTGATATGTATAAAATACCACATATATACTGGCCATCTTGAACACCAAGCCATACACCTATTTTCATGTTCCTGTGTTCTCCCGATGCATCATGTACATTGTTTTCATTTCTATATAACCGATGGAGAATGTTGTGTATCTAAAACGAATAGCACAGCAATGATAATTGTTCAGTTAGGTATTTATATACACGATGGCATTCAAATTAACAAACACCAATGTGTACTATCGTATACTGTATTTTACGTGGCAGGTGTCTTATACATGTACTCTCGAATTAACCACCCAGTGTGAATATCGTCTACTTCCATTGGCCGTTGGTGTTTGCATGCCGGTCTTTACACGAATATATTACAATTTAAAAACTATAGTCTTAAATAATATGGCTCATTTGAACCACGGGTCCACTGGTGCGACAACTCTACCACGAGTTTCCACCTTAATACCATAACACGTACTAAAGATACGGGTGGTGTTGGCGGTGGGTTTGCTATTAAAATATTCACCTCCGTCAAAAACCGCCATAAACAGAAATAATAGTAAAATATAGACAGACTTTGTTCTTATAGCAATCAGAAATATGGCACAAACAGTATGTTTTATTGTCAAATGTTTTTTCCTTTGTTATGTAAACAAAAGCAAAAAACGTTACAGAACCTGGCTTTTGTTTAGATCCGGATATGGTAAACATAAAGAGCGTTCTTTGTTACTGTTCTCCTGATATGGAAATAATAAAGAGCGTTTATATCATTTGTGTGTGATCAACCAATAGAATTGCGCTGTGTTATGTAAACAGAAGCAAAACTCCTGCAACACGAGATGAAGGCTCTTGTTTACGTACGCCACTGTATACGTCTTGACGACAATATACTATTTATGCGCTGATTATGTTTGGCATATGAACAAAACTATATATATTTTAATATTCCTTCTGTTGATGGCGATTTGAACAAATATGAGTATTTCTGCAACGAAAGCCGCCCGTGCCTTTAAGGTATTAAGGTGGATACTCGTGGTGGGGTTGACGCACCAGGGGACCTGTGATTTGAACCTCAATTTTAAAGGCCCCCAGATTACATTATATAAAATATATGCCATATTATATACCACTTGAAAGAGGAAGCTCCAAAACATTGTATTATCAACTTATCCGGTGTAACAAACTGTGGACATGTTGTTTTTGTTGAGTTGCCAACGCATTTTGTCATCTAGATTGGAGTAAAGAGCAGTATATTTTCAATGCAGGGGGAATAATTCTATATATTAAAGATAGAGTTCTTTCTTCCCATTCCATTGAAAAAGTTTTGAATTCTGTTGCATTCTGGGAGCCAAAGGGTTGGGGTGGGAGTTATTCTATGATTTCAGCAGTTGCATGTTTTCTATGTCTCTGTGGGCATCTTCTGAGACACAGATGTTTCAAATAGTGATGAATTATAGTATTTTAATCATAATTTAGGGCATCAAGTCACATATAAAAAATATCGGCGACTCGAAAATTAAGCGGGCCTTTAAGTCTTCCTGTTTGGAAGGAGGGATATGGACATGTTGATAACTATATACGCATAGAAGACCGATCATCGAGTGTTATATAGTACTTTGAAAGATCGTGCCCATGCAAGTCATATAACTTTTACAACTGTCCTCAGGAAAGTGAGATATACGCTCTTTATTGTTATCATACCAGGAAGAGGCTAACAAATAACGCTCTTTATTGTCCACGCTGCATGAGTCCGATTTTGCGAAAAGTATTTTTATCGACCTATTTTGTTCTCAGAACCGGCTTGGATGCAACAAAAGCAAGCACAATTTCATGTGTCAAATCGCCACGTGACATTCAGCGTGACCATGTGGTATATTGATGCAATTAATTAACTGACTCCATGATATTTGCGATACTTCATTGTCGTGATTTATACCTTAAGGTGCAACTGTAGTTCAGTTGTTTCATGCTTAAAAACTGCTGCAGAAGTGCCCTAAATATAACTCACAAAGACTTAAAATAGCACCAAGACATTATGTTTGAGATAATGCCAGTGTATACTTTTAACTTTAACGTGGATACACTCACGAAGGAAAAGAAGAAAAAAACTGGCATGGAGCCATTACGTACATTGAAAAAAGACCACATCAGACATGTCCACAACAGGGTGCTAGATATTGAACATCGGTTGAGTTAAAAGTGATATAAAACACTCCAGTTATAAAATACTGTCCAAATTGGCAGCACTCAACATCATTTTGCATGCATGAATCTGTATATAAAAGAGTAGAATATGTCTGTCCGTCTGTCCGCATTTTTCTCCCAGACTGCTGGTCCGATTTCAACCAAATGTGGCGTGCTGACTCGGGGTACCCTGGTGGGGGTTATAACGGCGTTAGTTTTTCAAAAAATTTGTTTAAAAAGATTTAATTAAATAAATACAAAAACAAACAAACAAATAAGCTCACTGTGGGCCTACAGTAATGCCCAAAGTAATTGACCACTTAACCACGGCATAATTATGGGTAATTTTTCAGGATTTAGTCGGAAATATGGCTTGTCGCCATTAATCGGAAAGCTCTCGGCTTTCAGATATGAATGGCAACAAGCCATATTTCCGACTAAATCCTGAAAATTTACCCATAATTCTGCTGTGGTTAAGTGGTCAATTACTTTGGGCATTACTGTATTTGTGCGCAAAGTGCACACAGTGTTATCCATCTTCATCCGCAATTTTGTCCGAGACCCTCCGTTTGACCACGTGTTTCTGGGCAACATATTACTACACATCTCGAGAAATAACAAACCTCAAAAATCGATATCTGATCACTGAGCTTTGATGGATGGGTTCCTCGACTCGAATCAAATATTGTTTACCCCCGAAGCCAAAGAAATAGTAATTTAGGAGCGTCCGATCGGATTGTGTACCTTTAAACTGCCCTATGTTTTGGTAATTGAATTGCAACGAATTAAAATGTGTCGTGTATAAATAGTTTCTTGAATTATAAAACGCTCTTCATTTTAGGAATGGCCTTGCCACTGTGGCCTGAGTGTATTATATAACGACACCGGACGCGAGTGCCGATGAACTCTGCTATACGTACTATGTACACGTCGAACGAAACACATAAAAAGTGGGAACGTGAACGATGTAGTGCTACCATTTCCAAACATTTCTTTAACCCTTTACCCAACAGAACATTTTTTTTACCCTGTGCCAATGCATTCTCTTATATATGCGAGTCGACCATAGGTCGCCTCGCATATATAAGAGAATGCATTGGCTTAACACATTACAAATTATAAAATTGTTAAAGAATGTAAGAAAAAATGGTAAAAAGTGTTAAAAAAAGATTTTTTTTTAGGCCAATGCATTCTCTTATATATGCGAGGCGACCTATGGTCGACTCGCATATATAAGAGAATGCATTGGCACAGGGTATAACTGTAACTATCACAATGTGGGCAATGAGCCGGTTCCAATGATATCCATATGTGTATGGTTTTATTGAGACAGACCCAAGATAATTTAGGCTGTTGAAGCTTCATTCGGGCGTTTCTGGGCGTTCTGTTGGGTAAAGGGTTAAACTAACATCGCTTTACATCAGAATATTAGCAAGGTATCTTGTTGCCGAACATGATTTTCAACACAATAATCTGGTAATACGCTTCGTTAGAAGAAACGCTAAACCAGATATCTTTGACGCCCGTGTTGTAAAGTGAGAGTTATTCGTGTCTTGGCGTGGAGGAAACTACGCAGTATGAAGGGCCGTTCTATATTAGCCCCTTATGATGCCATATCATACCCGAAGTTTTCCGCTTCCTCTCCATTTGTAAATCATGAGTTTCCTGTTGCATATTTATTATTCGTTTAAAATCCACTTTCACATGCTCAAATGCATTGTATTCATATCGTTGCTAGAGCTTAACAATTCCACGTATTTCATAATGACTGGTTGTATTATCAGTCGAAAAGCACATAAAGATTTTCTTAGATTACAGTTTGAAACATAAAACTTTATATCGATTACCAAAATTGTCAAAACGGAAAACTACCATATATGTATAAGCATATACAACTGCATGAGTACTCGATCCGTAGTAAATGACACCGCTACTCTGAAGCTTCAACGTCACACTGAATCGTGAGCGGACTAAAACTTGCTATAGATGACAACGGCACCATTTTAATTTTACAGCAGGTCAGAACATGAAGCTGACATCTTATAACATTTATATGATATATAATTTTTCCGGTTGTCAAAAACAAAATTAAACCACCATATACACGAAAATTAAAGCACACCACGTATAGGTATAATACTGCATGGTGTTAACAAAGGGATCCGAGCACAA
Organism: Siphonodentalium dalli; assembly: GCA_032622095.1. Classification (NCBI taxonomy): domain Eukaryota; kingdom Metazoa; phylum Mollusca; class Scaphopoda; order Gadilida; family Siphonodentaliidae; genus Siphonodentalium; species Siphonodentalium dalli. The sequence continues at coordinate 110,926,355 of CP136062.1, read as the reverse complement.
GTTATTCCAACTTCAATATAACTCATCTAGCTCCCAGAAAAAAACAACTATACTATATATAGTTTGACTGTAGTAAGTGAAATAGACATAAACGTGTGAAGGTACAAAAAAAAAATATATATGTCGGATTTTTTGCATTTCAACAGTTTTACTATAATGGGCACGCAAATGTTCGGTGGATCCGTGGATGCATGGAAAGGCCAAAAATTATAATAACGAACGGATCGCTTCGTATGTGAAAGAGTTGCATGAAGCAATATATTGAAATATTCATACTAAGTACACATTTGAATGAGTTAAACTGTGAGATCCGACATCTTTCCCATGCGAATATGTATGTTGTCGGTTGTCTGTATTACAACAAATTGGGACAGTTTGTCATATTATCTGAATACGTTCGGTCCATAGTAAGCGCGAATGTGTGACCCACGGAAAGTGGGTAACATAAATCTAGCTGCCTTCATTAGATATGTCCTTGTCAGAAAAGGAACACACCGAGGCTCACGATTGACACTGTATATATGCACACCCCTTATTCGCCACAACAACTATACTGAAGACACCCCCATGTATAAGACCTGACGTCAAAGAAACCAAAAATGAACTTAGTAATAACGAAAATACCCCCACCCACCCACACAGCACCCAACCCCAAGACTATTGAGTATTGTATACCTATACCACGCATGCTTACAATTTATTATATGATATGTCAATGGTTCATGCAATGTCATACTTTGACCACACGAGTGAATAAATCTGTGTAACATAATTTGGACAATTTGGTTTGTGACGGAACGGTGGTTTCAAGGTTCGCGCATTGGAGTGGTGTTTTCAGGTATATCACTCTGTGTTGTCGTTCATCCATCGTCAAATGGCATTGCGACCGAAAATACGATAAACCACAATGAACAAAACCAATCTTATTAACTCCGCGGTATTGTCATCTTCCGACACGAGTACCGTGGTAAGGCCAAATTGAAGAGTAAGAATTTATTAACCGGTTAAGAGTAAATCGCAAACAATTGAACACAGACTGAGAGTGAGGGACAGCAACCGTTTCATGATTCCCCCCCCCCCCCGCTGATTTGTCACCAACCTACCTAGACAGGGGCATAGTAAGTGTTTCATATCATAACTGTCACATAAATTCGTCATCTTCCTCAGTTTTGTTGTGAGGCATCTCTTCCAGTTTTCCCACGCCTGCCATTTAACGACGCTCGTGTGATAATAGCCTAACATCTCGGACCCCCCATGCACACATGTACAGTAATGCCCTAAATAATCGACTCCTTAACCACAGCATAATTATGGGTAACTTTTCAGGATTTAGTCGGAAATATGGCTTGTTGCCATTCATCGGAAAGCTCTCCCGAGATCTTTCCGATGAATGGCAACAAGCCATATTTCCGACTAAATCCTGAAAAGTTACACATACTTATGCTGTGGTTAAGGAGTCGATTATTTAGGGCATTACTGTATGTATATAGAGTTTTATAATATGTATATGATACAAACCTGGGGCATCAGGTAATCCGATGTATAATAACTCATGATGTGAGTCCTAGCGTCTAGGGAGCCGAGAACCGAATGATGGTCTATCTATATATCAAACTATTCTGGCATAACTCGACATAACGCGAAGAAGATTGCAGTTTGTTGACGCAACGTATTCAACAAGAGCGCAAAAACCAACAGACAAAATTAGCAAATAGTTGCCAACAATAAATTAGCAAAATCGGGATATGAATCCCATGTTGTGCGGAAATGCAGTAACAATGTGACGGATGATTAATATAACAGCGTCCTAGTATGTGATAATTAGCACTGTATTGAGAAATCAGATGACTCAATAGGAAGGCGCATTCCAAGGAATTATTTGACCTGGGAGATTACCCTTTTTCATGGTTGGACGATCTGAATCTTGGAGAGGTAGAATATTTTGGTCATGGTAGCGTCGTTTAGAAATAATGATATATTTTTTATAGATAAAACTGAGTTCTCAAATTCGCCTGTTGGCCAACGTGAATTAAGGTCGAACGTAATAGTAGATTTTAAATTCAGCTCTCAGACAAAAATACAGACACGTTCGAATATAGGTTCCGTCCAGTTATTTTTACATGAGTTACGGCCCTTCTCCGATTTAGAATTTACCCGAATTCATCGCATTTAACTCCAGTTTGGATTAATTGATCAGAACCAAAGTTGGTGTGTGTTTCTTAGCAAAAAATACAGACCAAATTTGAATATGTGTTCCATATATATCCCCACCACACTGAAGATGCATACCCCCCATGCATGCAACATGATCCCGAGATTCTAGAGGAAAAGCAAATATAACATTCAATGAATGGGCATGCAAATGGCCGACATTGGCATGGGTGTACACATTGGGTTGTTATTTCCCAAACGAAATGTGATCATTTGACGATGTTCTTCCTTTTGAATAAGGAGCAGGTATAATATACACATAAGAGGTTAAAGGCACGGGCGGCGTTCGTTGCAGAAATATTCATATTTGTTCAAATCGCCATCAACAGAAGGAATATTAAAATATATATAGTTTTTTTCATATGCCAAACATAATCAGCGCGAAAATAGTATATTGCCGTCAAGACGTACTATGGTGTACGTAAACAAGAGCATGCTGGTGTTACAGAAGTTTTGCTTCTGTTTACATAACACAGCGCAATTATATTGGTTAATCACACACAACTGATATAAATGCTCTTGATTATTTCCATATCAGGAAAACAGTAACAAATAACGCTCCTTGTGTTTACCATATCCGGATCTAAACAAAAGCCAGGTTCTGTAACGTTTTTTGCTTTTGTTTCATAACAAAGAAAAATCATTTGACAATAACATATATATACTGTTTATGCCATATTTCTGATTGGTATAAGAACAAGGTCTGTCTATATTTTACTATTCTTTCTGTTTTTGATAGAGGTGAATATTTTAACAGCATACCCACCACCAACACCGCCCGTATCTTTAAAGATTCCGCGGACTACTCAAGCTAGTATACAGCCATTCATATGACTTTATAATAAAATGCCCCATATATATGCTGATTTGAGAAATGAACTCTATACGGTGATGAATATGGAATTTAATGGACTCCTAGCGAAACCCAGATTCTTGTTATATAACATGCAACTTGATTAGGCGCTATTTTGATCGAAGATACCAACAGTAACAGTTATGTATAGTAATATTCATTCGAATTGGTGGCATCTTATATATAAATTATATATATATATATTTTTCATTTTAAAGTTTTAAGCATAATATTTTATCTGTAAGTTCTATATTCAAAGAAATAACTACATCAAGGTTGTCATATTACTTGTGCTTATTAATGTTTTGTGTGCACACTGCCTTACATAGAGTTTTATGCTAATATATGTTATGGTATGTTCATATATTTGCTTCTAAGAAAATCGAAGAATGACCTTTAATTAAACAATTAATGCAAGACCATATCTGGAGCTTTTCCAAATCCGACGGAAAAGTAGCGGTAAGTCCCTTCCTGTCACCAGTGGAACACGGGTGACGGTTTGTCTCGAAATTTACTTGTTCAATTTGTATTTGGTTTGTGCTGTCAGTGTCGTTGAATTGGTCATAGTCGGACGGTATCGTGGAAAACGACACCCAATGTCTGGTCTCTCAAATGAGCTAAAAGATTCTCCCAAAAATGTGCAAAAAGTCAACCAGCATATCAAAATCTCGTCCGTCTGGGTACGAACATGGCTGCAAATTGGAATCCATTGGCACACCGTTGTAGCCCGCATTTATATGATTGTTGGCACAATCTACAGATCATATCCTTCATATATATCATCGTCACCAAACTTCATATGGATCTTCTATAAATGTTTTCCGAATTTCTTGGACTTCACATGTGAATTCATCATTACACCCTGCAACACGCATTTATTGGTAAAAGGTTTGAAATGGAAATAATTTGATCTATACCGGTACACAATACAAGCCCTTTATACTGAAACTTTTATGACTTCCTTCTTCTTTGTCGTTCTATTGTCTGCTTAGCATAAAATTAATGCAACCCAAATTCGAGCTACAATGTCATTGATACTTTCATTTTGTGAGACTTTGATGGGTGTCTTTTTGCACGTTTGGGAGATCATGCATGTGTGTCTCCCCCCCCCCCCCCCACGAAATCATGCGACAATGACCAATTCACCGTCAATGTTATCTTCTGTATTCTTATCATTTGTAATATTTGTTGGGAGAGGGTTTCTGTGAGTTTTTATACGCGCGTTTGAAAAAACGGTCGTTTTATGTAAACGGGTTGTCCGTCCGTCCGTCGTCCGTCCGATCAAGTTCGAATATGGGTTTCGTCCGCATGATTTTGACTGAGTTATGCCCCTTTTTCGACTTAGATTTTATCTGATATGCGGTTTCCAGATGATAACTTTAGTTTGAATCGAGTGAACTGAACCAAATTTGGTATACATATCAAGTTCAAATATGGGTTCTGTCTACATGCCCACTCTACTCCAGAAACGGGCGTATTATGCCACGCCCCGACGGCGTGCTCTTGTTTAAACCTGTTTTTAACTCGAATAATAAACTCATAATTGCCATGTTGTGTGCATCGTTCATAGAGCACATGGGTGTATTTTGCACTAATCCATTGCTCAAATCATTTGATGCATATATTCAGTTGAGCACAAAGGGAGGTGGTCTCATACATGGCCGGATTTGGTATACAGTCCCCCTTTAATACATTAACTTTTAGTGAAAAAACGTATACCAATATCTCCCTATATACTGCGCCATTTGATATTGGGTCGGTCCGGTCTCTGCATGCTCACTTGCATATGTACTATATACCATATAATACTATATCATTTATTCAATCAGATGTTCGGGATCAGCGATATTTATCTTGATTACCAGGTGCCAAACTTACTCAATAACACCCGGTTAGCTAAAATCGCGATTTGCAGTCTCCCCTGTAGCGTGCACCATTGATTTGCATGCAGTCTCCCCTGTTGCGTGCAGCATTGATTTGTATTGACATTCTTATTTTACACGCGAAATTCTAGTTGTCTGTTCAATTTTTGCTGTATCAGCTTCATCCGGTTGCGTTGTACGGAAGCACGAGAGCACCCAAATGCATCTTTTGGTCTGGGAGTAGAGATTTTTTTTCACCGCCTTTCAATAAATATTATATAATCAGAAGAACACATTCACATATATATGTATGTGTGAGCGGCGAGGCGAGATAACACTTTGTCTTTCGGTCCAAGAAAATTGTCACCCTGTTTAACGCTCTCTATTTTCACTGTATCTGGAAAACTAACGCCCGTAGAGATCATATTCCGCCAGTGTATACAAAACATTGGAACTTTTTGAAGCTTTGGCAGGGAACCTTTTAAAGTCTAAAAAATAAGGCGGGGAATATATTTCTTAGTTATTATCTGTTTCTTAAAAATGTACTCCACTGTAGGTGAAGGTCCCAACTCGAAATTTCTCGATTTAAGTGAATTTGTGAGCGATTTTGCATTGAGTCGCTACCAATTGTGGTATTTCTCCTGGGTAAATAATTTTATTCGTATTGCGATATCCGCTCACAAAAGTCCGATAAAACATGTAATTTTGAGTTGGGACATTCACCTATACAATGAAGTACATTATTAAGGAACAATTAACAAATAAGAAACATATTCCCCATGCACGTTATTTTTTTCGACTTATAATGTTCAATGTCAAAAGTTCCCAGGTTTTGTACTGGTGGAATATTATCTCTACGGGCATTAGCCAGAGTAGCGATTCGTGGCATGATCTACTCATTGACGAGAAAATTGCAGGAAATGTTCAGATAATAAGTTCAACAAACGACCATATAATTTATTATCTGAACATTTCCCACCAAAGAAAATGAATCATTCTGATCTTGTGTTATCAGTTTTCTGTCTGTCGTCTGCTTTTATTACCCAGACATCCCCAAATGAATACTAGATCATTCCAATGTATACTTTTAATCTATTGTTTTATAACTGAATGGGAGTACCCATTTTGTAAAGAAATTGTTAAAGTATAATATAATCTTCAAGTATCAAATAGAACATAAGATGTGTGCGCCTCTGTTAATATAATACTGGTGGTGAAAATAGGTAGATTGGTACATGCGTATTAAATATGTATATGTGGACTTCATATAGATATCAACGATTTACTAAACAAACTATAACATTGAAATCTATTAACTGCTTCCAATATTCCGCACGAAAGTAGAGTTAAGACTCTCTGTATTGCCGTATCCGGAAGTAACACAAAAATAAACGCTCTTCGTGTTTATACTCTTCAGGTAAATATACGTTAACTTTTCGAGACCATAATCTCTATTACTCTAATGGGTCTTTACCAGGCATATATCGTCCGCGCGTAAGTAGTTCGTGAATATACATATACTATGCTTTGTGGAATTTGGTGTCACCACTATTTTGTTAGGGGTATGAAGCCTTTCACCTACCAAGATGAGCCAAGTCGTGTTGAGCTACAGTAATGCTCTAATTAATCAACCTCTTAACCACATCATAATTATGGGTAACTTTTCAGGATTTAGTCGGAAATATGGCTTGTTGCCATTCATCTGAAAGCTCTCGGCGGAAATGTGGCCATTCATCGGAAAGCTCTCGCCGAGAGCTTTCCGATGAATGGCAACAAGCCATATTTCCGACTAAATCCTGAAAAGTTACCCATAATTCTGCTGTGGTTAAGAGGTCGGTTAATTAGAGCATTACTGTGTATAATTGTTTGTGACAGTAATGAGTAGTCGGGGGACCACAGTAAATTAAATGTACGCGCATTGTGCAGGTCTAAAAATAAACATAGTTCCGAGAATTACTCAATTGTGTCATATTCTGATTTTGAAAGTAGTCCAAAATACTGTTTTTCGGACTCGATGCGTACCGAAAATTAATTTATAGTTCTCAACTTAACATGAAAACTCTCGTTATTATCACCGGTAAAAAGCTAAAAACAAACGCTCTTTATAGTTACACGGTTAAGATGAAGAGAGTTAGTGTTTCCTGTCCAGGGGGCTAATCTCTATAACTTCCAATATATATTTCCCTCCATGGGAAATATATACATCGTATATGTAATTATGCCATGAACATGATAAAAAAAAAATTGATGCATAATATTATGGATCATTATGAGTTGCGTTATAGCCGAGTTTCGATTTCAAGTCTGGAATAATGCTCGTTTTATTACATTCCGGTTTTGTTTTGGCTATATGCGAACTTTAAACGCCGAAGACCGACTTAAAGGCACGTGAGGCCTTAGTTGTCGAAAATATTCATATTTGTTCCAATCACCGTAAACAGAAAAACATTAAAACGCGTACAGTTTCGTTCATATATACCATGACCATCGCGTAAACAGCATGTTATCATAAAGATTTACTATATTTTACGTAAGCAAGAGCCTGATTGTGTTACAGAAGACAACACAATGCTGCTGGCTAATCACACACAAATGGCATAAACGCTCTTTATTCGTTCCATATCAGGAATTCAGCCACAAAGAACGCTCTTTATGTTTACCATCATAATATAAACAAACACCAGAAAAGTAACTTTTTATGCTTTTGTTTACATAACAATGGTAAAAAATATGACAATAACATACTGTTTATGCGATATTTCTTATTTGTATACGGACAAAGTCTGCCTACATTTTGTTGTTCTTTCTGTTTGTGGCGGTTTTTGACGGGTGGAAATATTTTCACAGGATACCCACCGCCAAGGCCAACCGTACCTTTAATCCAGTCAAAGAAATTAGAACACTTTGGGTCTTCAGCGTGGAACAATATAGGACTCCTGATAATGTAAATTAAAGAGCGCTTGTCTCACTTCTGTGCCACCCCTGGTCAAGTGGTCCTGCTAATGTGCTATGATGCTGTTAGTCCTGCTGAATTGCTATGATGCTGTTAGTGCAAACTGATGCTGTTAACAAAAAGTACCGTTATATATTTTTAATTTGTACTTTCCGCGGTGTTCCGATAATCTGAACATATCCAACACAAACCAGTATGCGTATCAAACATTCAACAACATATTTATTGCGAAATATTTTTAATACTGGTTACATTGGTTGTTGAAAATCGACTTTAATCAATATGGTTTATATTCGTGTCATTTTAGAAACACCAGCGCAGTTATTATTATATTAATTTGCCGAAAAATAGAAAGCAGCTGGAAAATTCCTATATGAAATTAGCAATTTTTTTTAGAGTGATAACGCCTGTATATTCAAATTCTATTCTATTGACCTAACTGATCCATCCATTCAACTTACTCAAGAGGGAAAAAAACGTCGGGAGTACTAGTTTAAAGTGGAACATAGACCGAGGACGGTCGCACTGGCTACGCGATTAAACTAGATGTATTATCAACCCCCACCAATCTAATACTATTGAGAAAGATGTGCGAAATATTGGACACTCGTGCCAAACTTCATCGAACCATGAAATCAAACATTATATCACTTACCTGGATTTTTTCACCAACTCGCGTGTAATATCAATCCAGGTGTATAAACTATCGTAAATAAAACTGATGAAGTTTCCAGCAAGTTATGTTCGCGTATACTAATGCCCAGCGAAATGAAATCCTGATAATATAGTGCCAGGTATACTCAGCTAATTAGCTGATCAATGTTAGGACAGGTAAATCAAGGCACACCTGTAATAAGGTACGCAAAGTACTCAATCCCATTTGTATGAAACGAAAAAAAAAAAAATAGGCGAAAGATATAGCGCACTGATGGAAGAATCTTGTCAAAATAACTAAATAGCCAAGCAGCTGGCTAACGAAATGGTCGATCTATAGTGAAGGTGATGGCGTCGGTCTGAGAGAAAGTTAGAGAAGATACGTTGAGTCAGAGCAGTGAGTCGACGAAGATTAAGAGTTCCGTCTAAAAATAAAACGCTCAGCAGATTTCCAGTTAGATCTAATAACGTAGACGAGGTACTGAGAGTGTATTTTGTGCATGAGGTATAATCGGCCAGGTTAATTGCGATTTTTATCTAATCAGTTGTCAGGAAGTATCCAGTTTCACCCACCTACACAATAACACAGATTTTCTTAAAGGGTTATTCTTGTTTCCACTTTGTGCACTAATATCTCTGTCCCAAGTGAATGGCATTAACATGATTCTAGATTTTTTAATGGCGATTTTCAGATGATCTTATTCTTTCTATTGCATGGCACCCAAAGAAAAGGGGTCGATATATATGGACTAGTGTTCAAGGTTTTATGGGTGTACCTGCATTGTGATGACACAATTATCCATGTTTGAGTTAACATGCAAAATTGTTAACTTTGATCCGTGTGGGCAAATTATTTTTTAGTGTATATATATGCATCGTGTTAATAATTATTTAGGTTATTTGTAATGACAAGACATTGCCGGTGTATCGTATGCTGAATAGAATACCGGGCGTTTTCGTTCATTGTGTATAATGTATATGTAATGTAACTCAGGGAAGTGCCGACAAGTAGGGCGTGGCGGTGTCTCACACATCTTTAGTCAAAATATGTTGGACAATTGGACAGTTGGACAATTTACGCCCGACACAACCTCAGTAGGAAAATGTGCACCACAAATATGTTGCAATTGTTCTCAATGTGTGATTTTCCAACCAATAATTAGTGGGCCATATGTTGTTTTTTAGACCAACGGAAGCATATATATATTTCTACTTTTGTAAAAAAAAATTGGTCTGAAATGTCCATCAGTTGGAATTTTCCAACCTTAGGTGGGTTTCAGGTTGAAAATTTCCAACAATTGGAAAGCTCGAGATACCAGTTGGATAGTTCCAACCCAATGGAGGGGCCCGAGGGGGTGCAAATGGGACTTTATCGAGCCTTTGAACTTGGTCTGGTTCAAGGGGGTGGTGGAGTTGGAAATTTCAAGGTAGACACTCCCAACGGGGCCCCTCTGGCAACGTCTCTGGTGAAACTATACCAGAAAACAACACGCTAAAAGCTAACAATAATGTGCAATATCCAAAATGAAAAGAACGCCTATTTCCTATCACACACCATGCCATGTGACCCAATATATATATGTGTATGTTGTTTATACACGCGTGGGTATAATTCACAAGCTTCGAACATCGCATCGCCAGTGTGTGTTTCCTTTGGATGGTAATCAATGTTTAAATTAAGAAAAAATGGTGGCCCAATCAACAACAAATCGGCGGTCAAAAGCACATTTCTTTTGAAAATTTATGTTTCTGCTTTATTGCACTACAAATATATACCAGGCGTTACACATACGGTAAGACATATTGCAGTCTTCGGGAAGGAGCAGCTACCAACAAACAATTTAACCCCGGCGTATGTTTGGTCATTATGCTTGAGAACGAGGGAGCAAAATTACTGACTGACATCAAAACCTAAGAACCACGGTATATAACCCCTTCCCCTTCAAAGTAGTTTCGGCGTCCTCATTTTTTTTCCGACAGATAAAACCAAATGGCAAGCAACTCCGTTATTATTTGTTGTCTCTTGTCAGGTTTTGACTCAATGTATATATCATTAAGAAATTCTTAGCAGAGACAATTGGTGGAGTTGTTTTTTTTATTTCCATTAAGAGCGGTGGATTCATCAGAATAAAAAATATTTTGTTTTCCAGAAATTTAGGACGGTCCAGTATCTCACCACTGCATGACAACTATTTCCTGAAACAAGAGGCTGGTGAATCCGAATTTCCTGGTAGAAAAAGAGTCAAAATTGGTTCTGACAAAGATTCATATATATGCAATGAATTTTTTAAATAAAAAAATAAACAGATTGAGGTCCAACTATGACAAAGAGCAATACATGAGCTTTGCACGAAGTATGCGTCCTGAAATATGTTATGTCATCGCCCACAGCAGATGGCAATAGATATCGATATGCTATCTGCAGTTACTGTACGGGAACATGCTCTGTACAACATGAGTGCAGGTCATACTTTTTATGCCATTGTAATGAACTGATCAAACAGTAACATCTGCAAGGTATTTGTCTTGGAAGTTTTATTACTAAAATGGTTTCAATGTATAATTTAATCTGATTTATAGTCGACCTCGTGCATTTCAGCGTATGTGATTGTTGCTTAGTTTTGTTATCTCTTTTTATATCGCGATTTTAACCTGGGGGATCAAATGGCAATCTGACCCAAGTCGCCCCACAATTTAGTTCACTGCACAGAGAGGTGACCCAGTATCTCGCGAAATTGCACGAATAGGTTATCTCGTAACTCGAGACGAACATCTGTAGTATACATCCCTGGTCAAGTGGTCCTATGATGCTGTTTGTGCAAACTGATGATGTTAACAAAAAGTACCGTTATATTTTTTTTAATTAGTCTTTTTCATGGTGATCCGAAAATCTGAACATATCCAGCAAAAGCCATTATGCGTATAAAAAATTCAAAAACATTTATTGCGAAATATTTTTAATACTGATTGTATTAGTTGTTGAAAATCGACTGTAATCAACATGGTTATTCACGTCATTTTAGAAACACCAGCGCAGTTATTATGATATTTAAAAATATATATATATATGTTCTTGAATGTTTCATACACACTGTTTTGTTTTGTTCTTAAATCGTTCGGATTAGCGAAACACCGCGAAAATGACAACTTTGGAACAAATAATGGTACTGTTTCGTAACGGCCTCAGTCTGCCCTACCCGCATCATCTCAATTCAGCAGGACCACCAGCATTATAGCATATTAGCAGGACCACTTGACCAGGGGTGGTATAACTAATACAGAGTCAATCTTGACACACCACCATCATGTGCACATGTTGGTTGTGGATGTAAGAACTCCATAAGTTACCGCAAGAATTTTACTACATTCCATTTGCGACATTGAATGAATTATATTTCAAACCGAAAATGTGTGGATGCATTTTTCAAATGGGACGGGAATCCAGGGGCATTGAAAACCAGATAAGGCGTATGTTATATTGTTCCCTGTGTGTGGTGGAGGCGCACACACGAGAGTCTGCGACTGCATGCATACGTCTAACATAATTTTAATGCAAACGTAACCAACCCATTTGAATGCTACTTTAATTGTACAAACGTGGCGCAGGATCGACGGTCTGAATCTCAGTTTTGCTACACCCAGATTTATTCACAGCGTTTTGAAAGTTGAAGTTCAAACCAAACAGTTATACACAAACGAAAGTTGAAGTTCATACCAAACAGTTATACACAAACGAAAGTTGAAGTTCAAACCAAACAGTTATACACAAACGAAAGTTGAAGTTCAAACCAAACAGTTATATACACAAACGTATCTATGAACACAGTTATCGCAAACCACGCAAAATGCACATCAATCTTTACAATTTCACACCAACATATAACAGATTGTGTTATCAGTCTGAAGGTAACCAACCATTGCAAAAACAAAAATACGAATGTCTGTGAACTCATGCAACGAACTGATGGTGGCATAGTTATAATAACCTATGGCGGATTTCACGGCGAAACTATTTCACTTTGATCGCTTCCGTGGAACGAATATTTTCTCAACATTTAACCCTTTACCCAACAAACCGGCCAAATAAAGCTTCAACAGCCTAAAATATCTTCGGTCTGTCTCAATAGAACCATACAAATATGGATATCATTGGAACCGGCTCCTTGACCACATTGTGATAGTTACAGTTATGCCCTGTGCCAATGCATTCTCTTATATATGCGAGTCGACCATAGGTCGCCTCGCATATATAAGAGAATGCATTGGCCTAAAAAAAATAAAAAAAAATAACACTTTTTACCATTTTTTCTTACATTCTTTAACAATTTTATAATTTTTAATGTGTTAAGCCAATGCATTCTCTTATATATGCGAGGCGACCTATGGTCGACTCGCATATATAAGAGAATGCATTGGCACAGGGCCCTTCTGTTGGGTAAAGGGTTAAAGGACGTTTCTCTGGGAATATTATAATCCCTGTTATGTCGCCTATATACACGGAATCAGTTCCCATAATGTGCATGGAATACCGCTGTATATATCCATGCTATACATATTTCAAACACGTTTCAATTCTAAAATCTCTAATTTGTTGGTGTATTACTGATACTGATCCCCTATCTCAGTAACCCAAATTGATAGTTGGAGTAGGTTTGAAAGGCGTCTTGGGGTGTGTTTCTGTATTTACATTGTTTCCATGACAACGGTGCTACTTTTATGTTGACCGGACGAAGCATCGGGCTAACATGAATGTTCTACTTACAGATATATATTACATTCCGTGACTCCAGTGTATCTACTTGTAAACATCGGCCAATAGCCTTGACAAAATTAAGGGGACTGGAGCAAGATGTATCTTCACAAAACAAGCTGACACGCATGCGCCAACTTCTACATTGTAACTTGCAAGAATACACACTAAGCAAGAAAAGATTGAGGAAACTTAGGCGTACTTTGAAATAAACTAACACTCAGAGGAGGTGATGGAACACGTGTCTCCTCGCTCATTGGCGAACGCGGGTATGAGACGTGAATGACGTGGTGGAACTCTAAAATCAACTATAGGTGGTGCTGTCCCAAGTGGGACTAAGGATACCCACGTGGCAGCCAGTCTTCTGCATTGCAAAAAAATGTCCAAGTAAAAAGGGCGACAACTTATCGATAAAGACGGATGGACCTCATAATCGCAGGTGCACAGGTTACGATGGTACTAAATATTTGTGCTAAGTTTCGAAACAATTGACTGAAAAATGTATGAATAAAAGCTCGGATAAAATTATGTATCTTGAGAACAAGTCGAAAAAGGGGAATAACTCCACACAAAAGTTCGACCGGCATCACATTCGCAGATGCACATGTTCCCATGCAGCATGGTACTATTATATGGCCGAAGTTTCAAAAAAGTTAACAAAAAAATGTGGGAATAAAATCTCTGACAAAGTTGCCTATACGGATGGACGGACAGAGGGACGGACAAGATTATTCCTATATACCCCCGTAATTCGTTTCGGGGGTATAAAGATTTACCGCAGTTATATACACCATAACATATTATGTTTGAACGAGTTTCGAAACCCATGTACTGGCCGTCTTCTAAAGTTGCAGACAACGGGTACAAGAAACAAAGTCACGTTGACAACTGCGCAAAACCACGAAGCACAGTCATAAACACTCAACTCTTACACCTGCTCGCCAACTTTTCTGGAGTTACGGGCTCTGTACTCCATTATCATAAGAACTGGTATAATTCGGGATCCACCGTTTCTATGACTCGCATGTTTTCTTTAAAAGCATTTCAGAACAGGAGAATCGTGTTATCGGGAAGTGATGATACATCATTTCCCCTCTAATGCTTGATGTCATAATCATCAAGCCTTTTGATTGCACGTGCACCGCTAGGTCGACCTAGTGCAAGCTGAGATTCCCCAAAGACACCTGTAGATACTCGTATATAGAACATGACTCCTTTTATTATCATCTTATCTCGTCTTTCGTTCTGACGCTGCTCCGATGTGCCACACAAAAACAGATATGCGTTTGAATATATCGAACGTGTATACCTGTCCTATCGCAAATTTCGTCTAATCTTTCTCGTGAACTCGCACATCATCAATCTTGGTTTTGATGTTGCTTTTCCTCACAGCGGTATATTCACCTTGCATGTAGCCCTTATAACTTGTATGCCAAGGACGCAGCTATTAACATTGCATTCCGTTTTCAACTTAAATTTGGGCCAAATATACTAAGGGTACGTTCACACAATGAACACGTTTATAAAAGTTCGCCGCCGGTGGCTGTGCTGTATTAGAATATGAGCGAACACTGTGATAAACTTAAAAAGGCTTATTGCCACAGTTTATTGCCACCGTTTAATTAAAGGCCCACTTAATTCTCGAACCCCCAGATCACAGCACAGCTAGGTCGACCTAGTGCAAGCTGAGATTCACCAAAACACCTGTAGATACTCGTATTTTGAACATGGCTCCTTTTATTATCATCTTATCTCATCTTTCTTTCTGACGCTGCTCCGATGTGCCACACAAAACAGATATGCGTTTGAATATATCGAACGTGTATACCGGTCCTATCGCAAATTTCGTCTAATCTTTCTCGTGAACTCGCACATCATCAATCTTGGTTTTGATGTTGCTTTTCCTCACAGCGGTATATTCACATCGCATGTAGCCCTTATAACTTGTATGCCAAGGACGCAGCTATTAACATTGCATTCCGTTTTCAACATAAATTTGGGCCAAATATACTAAGTGTACGTTCACACAATGAAAACGTTTATAAAAGTTCGCCGCCGGTGGCTGTGCTGTATTAGAATATGAGCGAACACTGCGATAAACTTAAAAAGACTTATTGCCACAGTTTATTGCCACCGTTTAATTAAAGGCCAACTTAATTCTCGAACCCCCAGATCACATTATATAAAATATGCCATAGTATATACCATTTGAAAGAGGAGGCTCCAAAATATTGTATTAGCAACTTGTCCGGTCGAATAAACTGTCAAAATGTTGATTTTTGTTGAGGTAACGACATGTTTTCTGTGCTTACGTTTCATCTGGACTGTACTGCAAAGTCTATTATTTTCAATGGAAGGGGAATAACTATATATCTTAGTTTGAATTATGTTGCATAATGGGAGCGAAACGGGGGAAATGTTTCTATGATTTCTATTACTCTATGGGCACCTTCTGAGACACAGACGTTCTAAACGGTGATGAATTATAGTATTTTAATCATATTTTATGTCATACAGACGTTCTAAACGGTGATGAATTATAGTATTTAAAAAACCGTATACCAAAGCAATTAACAAATAATCGGTGACTCGAAAATTAAATGGGCCTTTAATTCCGAAGCTTGTCACTCAAAACGACACAGCAGAAGACAGCCATTTACGATGAATTATTAGAGAATATTTCCTCAGTCTGGTACTGTGTGTATCACTGCAGCTAAAGGGATCAGGTTACTACGAAAATACGAATCGGACGAGTGGTTAAATCGGATCCAGTATGAACTGTCTTAGTTTGTATTTCAATGTTCACGGAACTAAATGGACATTTGAATAATAAACTTTAATCTCAAAGTAGATACATATGTTTAGTGAATTGTAATTGCTACGTAAACTGTCGTCTGCAGCCATGTGTTGCTGTTACGTTTTATGTCTGCTCTTTCATTGTCCAAATTTAAACTGCACAAATTTCAAAATGGGCTAACTCCACCCTATCTGCCTCACTGAAAGATCTCCAAGAGATAATTGTAACGAAACGATGTGCCCATATATGCAGTATACTATTGTTGGTAGTTTATGTTTACGCTTTCAGTATATTTATTTCACCATATATGTCGACCTTTTCCGTTTTATTTGAAGGATAACCACGCAGCGTTGATACTAACCATAATTGATCTATGGCGAGCAACTTACAATCTTGGCCTTTATAAATAATAAAGTCTATCTTATCTTGTATAATCAGAGATTAGTGTTTATTTTATAATATCCTGCTATCATTAAATGAGGACGGTACTCCGAATCCGGCCATTTTTGGGACCATCTCTTTTTATATTCAATATAAAATATGCAACAAATATTTGAATTTGAGCCACAGGTGAGGCAAAATACACTCATGTGTTCAATAAACGATGCAAACGACATGGTAATTATAATGAAAATGAATTTTTGACTGGAGTCATAAATTCATTTTCAATATAATTACCATGTTGTTCATTACCAATATAATTACCATGTTGTTCATTACCAATATAACTACCATGTTGTTCATTACCAATATAATTACCATGTTGTTCATTACCAATATAATTACAATGTTGTTCATTACCAATATAATTACCATGTTGCATCGTTCATACAGCACATGAGTGTATTTTACACTAATCCATGGCTCAAATTCATTCATTTGTTGCATATATTCTATTGAATATAAAAAGATGTGGTAATGACCGGATTTAGAGTATAGTACCCCTTTAATTTATCTCCAGTGCATCAGATGGAGGGCGCTCCTTTGTAACCATTATATTTTCTCTCAGCGGGAACCGTTCATATTTCGTGGTATCTGCTTGCCTGGCCAGATATCGTTTGATGAACCATTATTTGACGAGATGACCCGAAAACCTTTCCGTTACAGGGTGAATAAAAGTATTACACGCGGAACACGCTTATCGCTTTATTTCAATGTACCGCGGTGTAGTTTTATAACTATTGAGGTCTGATCTCAACTGATGAGCGAAACTAACTTGCAAAAAGTTCAGAACACAGCGGGGACTATAGGTGTGATATCATTTAGATATCATCTTCCGTTTATGAAGTTGAATTTATATCCGCTTTCAAAGATATAGGACAGATCACTGCGAACACCAGAGGGCATCCGCGATATCCAATCATTCTACTAACACAGAAACGAATGTAAACAGCGAATCCCCGGAAGCCTTGTATCTGGGCGAATATTGTAAAGGTTTAGATTGTAAAACGGCAAACTTGGGCGGCAGCTGATTGACGTGATCGATATTGATATATATTAAATTGTTAATTAAGTGGGTTGTGGTCGTGAGACAGTAAAGTTAGTCACAGTTCGCAGCTTTGTGATTGACACATATTGATTTCCATGAAGCACATGTAGAACCAACTGACCCCTGCATGGAATCAACTGACTTACTTTGCTGGATATAGAAGAGGCCGGATACGGTACTCTTGATTGTGATATACCCACCCCTTATGTACTATAATAATGGTTTTAATATTTCAAAATGTAGGTGAAATAAAAGTGCACACCAGGCTGATCAATCTCACATCATGTGGTTTGACTGGAGGTATGATCCTTTCTAACTTGTTTCCCGGAAAGATGTTTCACGTATGCAATACATATAGTATACATTATTACATGGATTATATAGTTTTACCTATATATTTTCGGCTTGAATGAATGAATGAATGAAATGTTTTACTTTTGAGAATGGAAACTGTCGACTGAGCCAGTTGATCGCTTGTGACATGGTTATCTGTAATATCACGCAGATACATTTGCTGTTATCGAGTCAAGTTTCGACCACTATATAATACATATGGGCTGTCATTTCTAAACTTCACTGAATTTTGCCATGATTTTGAAATTTATGTGGAACATAGTTGGGTATATATTACGACAATTTAGCACATGTGTAAATGGACATTTAACCCCTCTTTGACATTGAAGCAACACGTTTATCAGAAAAGGGCGTGTCCATCAACATTTCCTGCCCCCTACCACGAGGGAAGATAACCATCGAGGTGCAAAGAATTATAGAAGCAAGTGGTGATGACGGGTGTAACAGGTGGGGTATATTGCACGAAACAGCCATGGATATATGAGTATGGTACAGAGAATGCTCGCCCACTATGCCATGTTGAATAATAAACGACGAACAAATGGCGTGCGTCAGAGAGATATACAGATAAAGGTTACAGAGTATGTTGAGAGAAGGGTATAGAACGGCTTCTGGAATCTACAGTATGTCAGGAACACAGACATTATGTTTATATCGTTGACTATGTTTTTATGATGTCTTTGTCCTTGAAACCAGTTATCTGCATATGATTAACAATGGTGTCATGTATGCACTTTTGTCCTGTGGTCATGGGTTAACAGCTACCCCAAATAAAAAGAAGCGATAAGCTCTTCATGAATTCGTCGCGGTAAAACTCAAATAGAATTCGATCCTCAAACCTGTTGTCTGTTCTATGATTTCAAGTTACAGAGTATATCCAGAGAAGGGGACAGAGCGGCTTCACAGCCATGCATGTTTCTATCACTGACGATGCCTTTGTCATTATATATACGACTATCTGATGTGCCCGACTTCGTTCGGACTATTTAGCGACCATGACAATATGATCTGATAACCCAAAATGCATAATGAAATCTAAAAACAATTCCAGCTGACGACAACATGTGCCATTTGTTTGGTACAGATTGTGTGTATATGCACCCTTTGCCTTAATATTAAACATATTAACCCTTTAGTGACGGGAGCTGCGCTGGTGCAACATTAAACACCCTGAGCCAATGCATTCTCTTCTATATGCGAGTCGACCATATGCATTGGCCTAACAAATTTTTGTTATCATTTTTTATCATTTTTTCTTACATTCTATAACAATTTTTATAATTTTTTCTTTCATTCTTTAACAATTTTTATCATTATTTCTTACATTCTTTAACAATTTTTTTTATCATTTTTTTCATACATTCTTTAACAATAAACTTTGTTAAGCCAATGCATTCTCTTATATATGCGAGGCGACCTATATATGGTCGACTCACATATATAAGAGAATGCGTTGGCACAGTGTTTTTTCGCAAAAATTCAGGAAGCTCCAGTCAAGAACGGGTTAAATAAGCTCCAAAGGTTCCCCGCGACTGATTCGTGACAATGAATTAATGGGGGAAACAGGAAGACAGCCCGGCAGGGCTTTGTTTCGCCCAGCAATATACTGAATTATTATCTAGTTATATGTTAATTTATTGTACTATATTCATATGTGTAATGTAAATAAAATTATCCTATCCTTAATACTTACGGAACCGGTACTCCTGGAATAGCCATATCCCCTGTCGTATGACGGCTGAAAAAGACATGACATTTGAAATTAATAATCACATATGTATGTGTGGAATTGGAGCAGTCCGTTTTCGCTGTATAGTATACTAGCAGGTTAGCCCGCCACTGGCGGCATTCGTCCCATGGCTTTGTTTCAGAAACATGACATTTTTGTAATTATTTTGTTTTTATTTATTTTTGTTTTTTATTTTTGAATATGAATTTAATGTTTTTTAAATTTAATATATTTTGTTTCTGAATTGTTTTTTTATTGTTAATTTTTTTTAATTTTAAATTGTTTTAATTAAATTGTAAATTGTTTTAATTAAAAAATTACCCGTAGAAATCCCCCCTTCCTAGGAACGACAGACAACGCATTCTTTGTTTCGTGAATTCTCTCTACGATAACATTGCATTCAATTTAAAACAAACGCTTCCCGTCGGGAAATCTGTCTTCGGGTCGTTGTTGTTGGCATCACGGCTCCCCGAAAACTCTCACATTACCGAAAACGTGTATTTAGTAATATCGTTGTTGTTGATATTTACGGCTTGGGGGCTATTTTCTTATTTAGCAAGTTTGAGCTCAATCGGTTACAGTCTATAAAGGACACACTCATATATATGACACTTCCCGTAGGTAGCAAGTTTGAGCTCAATCGGCATTCCCTGGAATTTCCCGTAGATTGGCAGATTCCAGTAGCTTTATAACGGTATATCTGGGGAGAAATCTGATGCTATATTCGTGATTATCTGGGATGATTTCGGTATATACCGAAGTAAAAACAAAGCGCGCCATCCGTGCTCGCAGGGAATAAATTTCGAGCGATAACGTTTGCGTTCCCGTATAACTCTGCAGATGCGAATAACGTTGAATGGGAAACAGACGCTCTTTATAGAGATGCGTCAAAAACAAACGCTCATTAAATAATCACTTGATTAACCCCCGCCGTGCCTTTGCGGTGATTTGAGATTGGAGAACGTTTGCTCTGAGCTTCTCTAAACCGCGACCACGGTCGTGTCGGTGTGATTTGACACTTACATAGGAAATTTGATCTCAATCTGTACACGCGTTTTGGATTATATGAAGTACACACACACACACACACATATACGAAGTCTCAAAATATATAGTATAGATATGGCGTATGTCTTGATTGTATGAATGTGGTCACATGGCACCTAATAACTGCAGCCCAAGTTACTCATAAATGACTATATTAATTGAAGTTTGAACGTTGTGTTAGTTGAATATTTCAGGCTGGAAATAGGTTGATACTGTTCTGACATTTATCCGCCACGCCAAACTTCATATATAAATAAGTCGCGTATTTGTTGACCTATTTCAAAATGTTTTATCCCCCGAAACGTTACAAAACATAGCAACAACTACATCTAGCTTTCGTTCGATAATTCATTAATTGATCTACGCGACAAGAGGGTGGAGGTGGAGTTGGGGTGTCTTACCATTACCACTCCCAACTTAAAGGGATACTGTACCCAAAATGTTGTTGTTGGTTTCTATAGTCTCCGAGTCGGAGAATAAGGTAACACTTTTTCCATTATTTGAAAGCATGTTGAGTACGAAGTAGTGTTACGGATGGCAAATTTACGGATGGCAAATTTGTCGTTGTCGAGTAATTTTTGTACAGTTTTCAACCAAATGTACCAAATAAAAGTTATATTATATGCATACTAGTCCCATATACTCATTTAAGTTATTGTATCTGTCACTAGTGAGTGAGTGGCTTGAGTTTTCTCCCCGTATCATCATAATGTTTTAAACGATCGTGTGTGCGATCGGTTTACCAATACAGTATCCCTCAATTAATTTGATTACGTTTTGTACACGGAAATTCGTAATTTAATTGACGCCATTTTATGGCTCCAGTCATAAATTCAATTTATATCAAATTATTAACTTTGATTTTAAGATAGCCTATTAACCTGAGCGTTTACAGAATACATCTTCGACTCAAATTACTTATGTTTCTATATATTATCGATATTAGATCGTTATTATCACCGGAAATTAATTGAAAATGGCGTACAGTACCCCTTTAAGTCAAAATTTTCACCAGCCTTTTCACCAGCAAATGCCTGAGTCAACAACAGTTGAAAAAATCTGACCAAAATAGGTTGCTATTGTTCTGACGATTCATGCTTGCAACCAATGTTTAGTGTAAACCTGCTGTTTGTTAACCAATATTCGACTGTTTTCACACTAAATTTTTGCCTGAAATTACCATCAGTTGTAAATTTTCCAACCTTATAGGGGAGTATTAGATTAGAATTTTCCGAAAAGTTTCATAGAGTTGTGAGCGTTGGTCTTCAATGGGGTACAATTATAAGGTGGACAACTTGCAGAAAGACCCTCTAGTCACATTATTATAAGCCGCTCTAAAGACCACCCAGATATGCCCTCATTTTCCGCTTCGTACTTTATGTTTGATGCATTGGTCACGATGATATCACGGTAGTTATTGTTGGTTCGAGCGGAAGAGCGTCGTCAGATAGTGATCGCGCAAAAAACGATGACTCCTGGTATTAAAGAACCAAAGACTTGTGTTCGTTGCTACCAATTAACTCCGAGATCATGATAACTTTCAGACACCGCTTATTATTATGTTAAAGCAAGCACCGGCATAGGAACCATATGCATGTGTGTACCTGTGGTGGAAAATTGTCTGTAGTCAATACTTATGCATCCGACCTGATGCTTGGCAAAGAGCCACACGAAAAGGACGCGCATACAATTATCTTCTCTATATAACAGTCGCGGCACATTGGAGAACATCGGCTTAATATCTAGTGTCTTGTTCTAACATTGACCCAAAATGCTCAGATTGAGGGAAATGTAGCGCACAGGTGATCAATGTTTCACGCTCGAAGAAATTTCAATTTTTACAGCTGGAAATTCAAAAGATTTGAAAACAAACGACATGAATATGTACAGTCAAGCTGAAATTGACTCTTTAGTTTAACCGGAATCTACCAACCAAACCTAACTAAACTAGCAAGAATCCGTCATGTTCCACCCGATCTCCCGAAATGAGCAATAGATTACTTTTGATCTAAAAATCTCAGCGGACATGCAGGATTCTTGATGTCATATTTGTCGCTGCTTTGGTATTATTATGTCCGAGACACCCGTATGAGGTTCGGGGCAAATAGCCACCCGTCTGTCAGGTTGGAGAAAGGATACCAACATACCACGGACGTCGTCCGTTAATTTTAATCATAGTTACTATCCTTATTTGAATTTGTTATTGTAGTGCTTTGGTTATCCAGTTATTTTATCAACACAACTGTCTAAATGCAGATGGACAACAACGCGCATGGCAAACATCAGTCAAATCAAACGAGTTCTAATTGCATGGTTGCGCTGAAGTTACAATTATGAGTTGTGTGAAGTCGACAAGTCGGGACATTTTCACTGAAAACGACGGACTAGTGAATGTAGGTCGGAGAGAATACAAGAGAGAGAGAGAAGGTATACTATAAAAGCTCGGAGAGAAAAACGGAAAGTGATAAAGAAACCAATGTTGGAAAGACAGAAGAGATTGAACATCTACGTTCTGAGGGGGGGGGGTGGTCCTAATAGTGGTAGTTCACATAAAGCATCTCATAAGAGAAAGAGGAAGCATAACAAATGTCATGCGATGGGGTGACAGACATAACGAACGTTGGGAGAGGAAAGGTTCTGCAAGATAATTATGGCGATGGCGCGGATGTTACAATTAAGAATTGTGTGAAGTCGACACGTCTGGACTTTTTCACTGAAAAGAACGGACTGGTGAATGTAGGTGGGAGAGAAGACGAGAGAGGAACAGAATAGAAAAGGCTCGGAGAGAAAAACGGAAAGTGATAAAGAAACCACTGTTGGAAAGACAGAACATCTAAGTTCTGATGAGGATGGTCCTAAGAGTGGTAGTTCAAATAAATCATCTCATAAGAGAAAGAAGATGCAGAAAGAAGTTTCAGGCACACAGCTGTCTCCGGGGTCACATTCATAATTACGGCAACAGAGTGGAAGATCAAGCACACACAAAAAAGGTCACAGAAAACTTCGGGGTGATTGGACTGAATTGTTCAGCAACAAACTCTTTGAAATTGACAAAAAATGCCCCTTGTATTTAAGTATAGCATAATCAGGACTGTTTCCTCAATGAAAAAGAGATCTGTCAACTTCCATGGAAAAGCATCGTGTCAGTTTAAGAACTATAGGGAAGTGTTCCTCACTATTCGCCGGGAACCAGTGCCAGATCATCCAGTGAAAATACAAGCAATGATTGTAGGGAAGGCATCACACAAAGAATTGGCAAAATGTAGGGTTATGAAGTCAAAAGAACATGAAGTTGTGTTGGGTGAGGCCAAAGAGTTTGGCCCGTCTGAGACCTTTCACCGCGCCGGTTGGGAGAATTGCACGAAGATGTCGTAAAATCAAAGAACCTACACAAATGCCCGACACCCGGGACGATTTCGCAGATCTCGTCCAAAGACAATCTAAAAACAAGACTTGATCACAATTACGTGCTGGAATGTCTCCTGGTGAGTGAACTATATAAATCGCCAACACGATCTACATCTCTAAATCTTCGTTCTGTCAATAAGTCCTTAGTGAGGGAATTCTTCTCAAAGTACATACATTTTAATTTTGGGGGGTCGAAATCGTATGTTTTGCTGAAATATCGTACGATAAATATAGAAAACCAATCAGAACGGAAGTGTGACTGCATGGTGTTAATAATGTGTCCTTATGGAGGTAGAGACGCTATAAGTGCCACCCCTTCAAAACCTCACATTTGCGTTCCTGTGCCCTATCATGCGTACCTTACAAACAAATCCCCCATAAATACAATACAGATCTTTAGTTGGTTGCTATCAGCCTTAGGGGTATAGATCTTTAGCTTTCAAGAATTACAATATAAGTTTGAGTACCTTCACAGAAGTGTGTAATACGTGTGTTACATGCACTCCGATTCGGGGATCATATACCATGCCGATAAATAAGTTGTATATATGTATACGCAACCTTTAGATACAACAGAAAGACTTCTTCACGTTATATAATTTAGTAAAATTGTATCCCGTCATTTCCTCAACGATAAAGAGCGTTACTTGTTGGCTATTCCTGATATGGTATACATAAAGAGCGTTTATTTCCTGTATATGCGAAAGATATATTGAAAACAGCTGGAAAATTGATCTGACTTTGGCAAAATAATATCAGTGTATATAAATTATGTAGATTTATATCTTTCGTGTGTTTGTCGAACTATATTATCCCTCCTCCCAAATTATGTGTAGACATAACTTGGAAGTTCAAAGAGCCATACCTGTTCAACGACTCAGCTTATGAATGGTGTATATACTTTCATTCATATATTGGTCACACGCAAGGTCACAAAAAATCATGCAAACTGTTTCTGAACCGCAACAGGTCTTTACATCATATGTTAGTGACAACTTCGAATGGCAAAGTGTCGGTTGGTCGGAACTTCATTAATTTTGTCTCCCATTTTGTAGAAGGACACCCCATATATGCAGACATCGAATTTGATTGATTGGTTGATTGATTGATTTTTATTTTGATAAATTCAATCCGCATTTTACAATATATAATTACAGAATACATACATTTGATAAAAATGATAAATACAGTTGAACGAGCTGAAAATTTGAATGAGAAGGTATTTGTGTTGGCTTATAAGAGGCTGTAAAGATAGCGAAGTTAGAGAGGAGAGTAGGTGAGCAGACTAATCGAAAATAGGAAGATACATGCTGAGGGCTATCAATGATGACACAAAAAGTCCCAAAAGGGACTTATTTCCATTGTGATCATTAGGATTGATTTCAGTACGTTCCTGCACCATATTAAATTGCAGATACTTAGTTGTTACTGAGGCCAGAGGTCCAGCATTACATCCTAACCTTTGAGTACATTCGCATCTCAACAGAAGTCTGTAATATTCGTTGTATTCAACGAGAATAAAAACTCATATGACCGCTCCGGAAGGATATGGAGGTTGGGCAATCAAACTATTCAGGAAGTTACAGAATGTGCCCATCTTGGTTTAATTCAGGACAAGTTTGCGAAGCAGGTCAATTCCGCCTCGTCTGTGTCGACAAAAATGAGGAATAACTTTTTCAATATCATGGGTAACAAACTTTTGAAATCCACTACACCCATCACCATGACAAATGTCCTCAAAACTGTTGTTCTATACCGAGAGCTCTTTGCGCAGTGGAGGTGGTTCCCTTTGATCAAAGTTCCGCCATCACCATTATGAACAAAGCCGCCAGAACATGCCTCAAATACGCACAATCCCTCCCAAAACGAGCGTCAACTAGGCTATCGCTAGGTCTTCTTGGATATCTACCAATTGAATATCAACTGCATATAAAAAAAAATTTGCTTCCTGGGACGTCTTTTCCATCTATCGTTCGACCATCAATTACCATTACGTCTGTTTCTCCTGAAAGCACACCTGTACAGACTATACACTCGCTCCAGTGGTTTTGTCCAGGAAATGTTCTCCATATTAGCCAAATACGATCTTTTGGACTATTTGAACGACTACCTGGACCATGGGGTCTTCCCAAAACTGTCAACGTGGATAACTTTTGTGAAGGCAGCTGTCAGGGGAACGTTCATTTCCTCGTGGCAGACCAATGTTTCGTCCGATCCATCCTTGCGAATTATGTGGAAAGTTCACCCTAATCCCCAATCAAACTGGACAGTCTGGAAACTTCTCCATGGAAACGCTTACATGTCGAAATAGCTCGAAAACTTAGTACTGCTTCTCAACAGGACAACTTATGCCAATAATTTAGTGTGTCATCTGTGCAGAGAAGTGTACTCGAACGAAATCGACCACGCCCTGTTCGTATGCTCTTCTCCAGCCGCTCTCATCATCAGAAACTCTTTTTGGGAAGGGATTATCTCTCGTTTCGGCATACCCGAATATTTTTTACCTTACGTCGTTAGCCAAAGATGACTTTGTAGCAACCCTCCTCGGAAGTTCTCTGGAAACCCTAACAGAACACATATCCCACTGCCTCAAGGAACTAGTACTATATTCTGCGAAGTTCCTGTATACGTTCTCATCACAATGATCAGGAATGGCGTTCAGCAACCCATGTGACGTCTATTGTAATTATCTTCTCAACACCCACGCATGTTGTAAGTACTAACTTTCATATCTATTGGAAAAATCAGATTTTCCTGCAACAAAAGCTGTAGTGAACATTCAAGTGCATATATGCTTCACTCTCGTGGTTTCCAACACCTCTCCATACTTGTACATAATAACGGCCCACCACACTGACCAGGGGAGCCCACTTTAATCCAACTGTAATTATATGTCATGTATATCGATCTCTCCTATACTTGGAGGTAATAAAGATATCTCTATTGTTGTGTATACGTACGGACATATCACCTTGTACGTAACTCGGGTGTTAATTATCGGACTCTGTTGTCATTTTGTGAGGTGATGCCAGAGTTTGTGAGAAAGGATACCCACATAATACGGGAAATTTCAGAATGTTGTGTCCGTAAGAACATTTCAGCTTGTAACTCGAGCAAGGATCATCGGATTTGGTTGTGCTTTAGTGTGGTGATATATAGCATAACTCGGATGAAAGGATACCATCTGAATTTCTTAATTTTGTGTCTCTATGCAAATTTCAGCTGGTAACTTGGGCAAATAGATCATCGGATTTGGTTGTGCTTTGGTGCCTTGATAGTCCAGTTTAGGGGGAAACAATACCCACTTCTTGGATTTAGAAAATAACATTCTATCCATACAAATATTTAGTATTGCCCACTCTCTAAACTGAGTGTCGGTGGCATATATATGCCCAGCTCGGCGTAGCAATTGTTTTTTTATCAGCAAAATGAATGGCCGGCTTTGTCAATTACCAAAAAACACGGAACTGGACCGAAGCATGGAACAGGACATTTGTCTTTCATTGCAAGCTTAAATTATATATATAATCCTCAGTGGTTTTGACATTTGTTATCACATATTTTCCTTGAGTATCGCGAACATTCTAAGTTAATAGGCATAGGCCACATTGTGTTGCCAAATTTTAAGCGGTGTTTTGTGTTGAAACTTGTTACTCTTAGCCATGCATGCGACAATGACAAATATCCCTTAGTAAGGTCATTCGGCTGTAATGTTGGATTTTAATGTCTTTGGGTGAGATCTCAAACTTGTTTCATACTGGATTCCCAGAATTTCCGGCGAAACATGATACGTTAACTACACCATATATGTTGATCTCCGTTTTAATTCAATCCACCAAAACATTTAAAAGAAACTGCAAGAAAAGCGAGTGTATCCTTTCGTCGGTTATCATATCTCTGGTTACGTTACATCGGGTTACTCGGAACAGCGCCTCAACACCTTCGTGACGACGGTATATATCTATAGTGTGCGTGCTCGTTTCGAATGTACTCAACCACCAATTCAATTCAATTATTTAATTTCTCATTTCCAATACAATGGCATTTGAGATTTACAAAATATTGCGCTGGTCCCCCACCGGGTGATGCTTGTGAATCGAAAACGAAGATTACCAACTCAGCTCAGAATGTGTGTTTTAGAGACAAATGTTCAAGTATATAAATAAAATAAATAATATAAGCACTGCGTATATATGACAAGAACGATTTCTTAAGTGGTTGAAAGTTATTAAATATACTTTCAACGTTCCTCAGATATGTTAGATGAACGCCCTTTATTATTGCCGTAACACTGTAAACTGTGTGTTTTAGCGACAATGTGCAACTTGAATTACAAGTATGCATATACATATAATCATTGCGTATATGTGACAAGAATGATTTCTTAAATGGTTGAAAATTATTAACTATTCTTTCAACGTTCCTCAGATGTTAGATGAACGTTCTTTATTATTGCCGTATAACATGAGTGTATATATATATACTAACATATAATCTATTGATTAGTGGATACATCTACGTCACATATGAGCACATAGATTGGTTGACTATACATGTGGTCCATATATACATGTAACAAATACATACTCTATATTGATTGTTTGAAAAAGATATAATCGGGAGGGGGCTTTAGTTCCTTAGGTCCTAGTTCCCATTGTGTTTTCATAGTAAATAACACCTGTTTGCTTAAATTGGTTTGGCAACCCAACAGGTTGTAGGGGAACAGCCCGCCCACACTTCGGGCCACATATATATGTACCTATATACGCCATATTATTTTGGGAAATAGCGGCAAATAGCCCTTCAAATTCATTGCATATCCCTCGTTGTCATCGGTGCTATAGTGATCCAGAATTAAACACTTAAGTTTAGAGTACATTCACATCTACCCATAATTATGTGGCATTTATCTCACCAGGGCATTGCGCTGTTCACAGGGCTTAATTCAATCTAAAATCCCCATAAATACATTGCAGATACTTTGTTGTTATCTGGAGGCAAGACATCCATAATTAAATCCGAAGTTTAAGAGTACATTCTCATCTTCTCCAAAGTCTGTATAACTTTACAGTGTCCGGGGTGAATTTGGGATTAAAAGTTTATTACAGCGCGGTCAGGTTCCGGGGATAAAAATATTTCAACAAATACGTAATTTGTTATGCAGATGTCACAGCAGGATTTATTCAAGTCGTGGTCACTCAACATGGAATTTAAAAGTAGCGTTCCTTGTTAGTCTATTCGTGATATGTTAGAAATAAAGAGCGTTTGTTTCACATTGGTGTGAAATATTGCAAACAGCTGGATGACAATTTTTTGTTTCAAAAGATATAAATTGTTTAGTTATCGACCTATCTCATCCCTCTTTCCAAATTAAATAGCCATGATGTGGCGGTTCGAAGGAGCCATGTATATTTTAAAAATATCTTACAACCAAAAATAACTATCGGAAATTGGACACACTGGCGCCTGGATGACTCGATAAGACCACTGCCACCGGCGACATTTTACCCACGTTGCATACATATATATACTACGCGGAACATAGCATGCACACCTTGCTCTGACCAAGCACACAACTAGCTAACAAAGTTTGAGCAGTCCCACTAGAACCAAAAAACTATTTCGCGCAATGTGGTGCTTTGGTTAGTCAGTTATTTTATCAACACAACTGTCTAAACGAAGATGGACAACAACGCGCATGGCAAACATCAGTCAAATCAAACGAGTTCTACTTGCATGGTTGCGCGGAAGTTACAATTATGGGTTGAGTGAAGTCGACACATCGGGACATTTTCACTGGTGAATGTAGGTGGGAGAGAATACAAGAGAGAGGAAAGGCATACTAAAGGCTCGGAGAGAAAAACGGAAAGTGATAAAGAAACCACTGTTGGAAAGACAGAAGATATTGAATATCTAAGTTCTGATGAGGATGGTCCTAATAGTGGTAGTTCACATAAAGCATCTCATAAGAGAAAGAAGATGCAGAAAGAAGTTTCACGAACACAGCTGTCTCCGGGACCACATTCACAATGACGGCAACCGAGTGGAAGATCAAGCCCACACACAAAAAACGTCACAGATAACTTCGAGGTGATTGGACTGAATTGTTCAGCAACAAACTCTTTGAAATTGACAAAAAATGCCCCCTTGTATTTAAGTATAACAGAATCAGGTCTGTTTCCTCAATGAAAAAGATATGTCTACTTCCGTGGAAAAGCATTGTATAAATTTAAGAACTGTAGGGCAGTGCTCCTCACTATTCGCCGGGAACCAGTGCCAGATCATCCAGTGAAAGTACAAGTACGAAGGACTGGCAAAACGTAGAGTTATGAAGTCCAAGGAACATGAAGTTGTGTTGAATGAGGCCAAATAGTTTGGTCCGTCTGAGACCTTTCACCGCTGGCTGTGAGAATTGCCGGAAGATGCCGTAAAATCAAAGAACCTATATACACAAATTCCTGACACCCGGGATGATTTCGCAGATCTTGTCCAAAGACAATCTAAAAACAAGACTTGATCACAATTACGTGCTGGAATGTCTCCTGATGAGTGAACTATATAAATCGCCAACACGAGCTACCGCTCTAAATCTCCGTTCTGTCTCAATATGTTGTTAGTGAGCGAATTATTCTCAATTAAAGCACATACATTTTAATGGGGGGGGGGGTCGAAATCGTATTTTTTTGCTGGAAAATCGTACGATAAATATAGAAAACCAGAGTCAGAACGATTGTATGACTGGTGGTCTGGTAGATACTGTGTCCTTTTGGAGGTAGACACGCTATAAATGTCACCCCTTCAAAACCTCACATTTGCGTTCCTGTGCCCTAACATGCGTACCTTTAAAAAATAAAATCCCCATAAATACAATACAGATCTTTAGTTGGTTGTTATCGGGGGTATAGATCTTGTAGCTTTCAAGATTTACAATATAAGTTTGAGTACCCTCACAGAAGTGTGTAATACGTGTGTTACATGCACTCCGATTCGGGGATCATATACCATGCCGATAAATAAGTTGTTCATATATATGTATACGCAGCCTTCGGAAACAACAGAAAGACTTCTTCACGTTATATAATTTATTAAAATTGTATCCCGTCATTTCCTCACAGATAAAGAGCGTTACTTGTGGGCTATTCCAGAATTAAACACTTAAGTTTAGAGTACATTCACATCTACCCAGAATTATGTGGCATTTATCTCACCAGGGCATTGCGCTGTTCGCAGGGCTTAATTCAATCTAAAATCCCCATAAATACATTGCAGATACTTTGTTGTTATCTGGAGGCAAGACGTCCAGAATTAAATCCGAAGTTTAAGAGTACATTCTCATCTTCTCCAAAAGTCTGTATAACTTTACAGTGTCCGGGGTGAATTTGGGATTAAAAGTGTGTTACAGCGCGGTCAGGTTCCGGGGATAAAAATATTTCAACAAATACGTAATTTGTTATGCATATGTCACAGCACGATTTATTCAAGTCGTGGTCACTCAACATGGAATTTAATAGTAGCGTTCCTTGTTAGTCTATTCGTGATATGTTAGAAATAAAGAGCGTTTGTTTCACATTGGTGTGAAATATTGCAAACAGCTGGATGGCAATTTCTTTTCTCCAAAAGATATAAATTGTTTAGTTATCGACCTATCTCATCTCTCTTTCCAAATTACATAGCCATGATGTGGCGGTTCGAATGAGCCATGTATATTTAACAAATATCTTACAGCCAAAAATAACTATCGGAAATTGGACACACTGGCGCCTGGATGACTCGATAAGACCACTGCCACCGGCGACATTTTACCCACGTTGCATACAATATATACTACGCGGAACATAGAATGCACACCTTGCTCTGATCAAGCACACAACTAGCTAACAAAGTTTGAGCAGTCCCACTACAACCAAAAAACTATTTCGCACAATGTGGTGCTTTGGTTATCCAGTTATTTTATCAACACAACTGTCTAAACGAAGATGGACAACAACGCGCATGGCAAACATCAGTCAAATCAAACGAGTTCTAATTGCATGGTTGCGCGGAAGTTACAATTATGGGTTGAGTGAAGTCGACACATCGGGACATTTTCACTGGTGAATGAAAGTGGGAGAGAATACAAGAGAGAGGGGAAAGGCATACTAAAGGCTCGGAGAGAAAAACGGAAAGTGATAAAGAAACCACTGTTGGAAAGACAGAAGAGATTGAATATCTAAGTTCTGATGAGGATGGTCCTAATAGTGGTAGTTCACATAAAGCATCTCATAAGAGAAAGAAGATGCAGAAAGAAGTTTCACGAACACAGCTGTCTCCGGGACCACATTCACAATTACGGAAACAGAGTGGAAGATCAAGCCAACACACACACAACGTCACGGATAACTTCGAGGTGATTGGACTGAATTGTTCAGCAACAAACTCTTTGAAATTGACAAAAAATGCCCCCTTGTATTTAAGTATAACAGAATCAGGTCTGTTTCCTCAATGAAAAAGATATGTCTACTTCCGTGGAAAAGCATTGTGTAAATTTAAGAACTGTAGGGCAGTGCTCCTCACTATTCGCCGGGAACCAGTGCCAGATCATCCAGTGAAAGTACAAGTACAAAGGATTGGCAAAACGTAGAGTTATGAAGTCCAAGGAACATGAAGTTGTGTTGAATGAGGCCAAAGAGTTTGGTCCGTCTGAGACCTTTCACCGCTGGCTGGGAGAATTGCCGGAAGATGCCGTAAAATCAAAGAACCTACACAAATTCCTGACACCCGGGATGATTTCGCAGATCTTATCCAAAGACAATCTAAAAACAAGACTTGATCACAATTACGTGCTGGAATGTCCCCTGATGAGTGAACTATATAAATCGCCAACACGAGGGGTCGAAATCGTATTTTTTTGCTGGAAAATCGGACGATAAATATAGAAAACCAGAGTCAGAACGAATGTATGACTGGTGCATGGTCTGGTAGATACTGTGTCCTTTTGGAGGTAGACACACTATAAATGTCACCCCTTCAAAACCTCATATTTGCGTTCCTGTGCCCTATCATGCGTAACTTTAAAAAATAAAATCCCCATAAATACAATACAGATCTTTAGTTGGTTGTTATCGGGGGTATAGATCTTGTAGCTTTCAAGATTTACAATATAAGTTTGAGTACCCTCACAGAAGTGTGTAATACGTGTGTTACATGCACTCCGATTCGGGGATCATATACCATGCCAATAAATAAGTTGTTCATATATATGTATACGCAGCCTTCAGAAACAACAGAAAGACTTCTTCACGTTATATAATTTAGTAAAATTGTATCCCGTCATTTCCTCACAGATAAAGAGCGTTACTTGTGGGCTATTCCAGAATTAAACACTTAAGTTTAGAGTACATTCACATCTACCCATAAGTATGTGGCATTTATCTCACCAGGGCATTGCGCTGTTCGCAGGGCTTAATTCAATCTAAAAAACCCATAAATACATTGCAGATACTTTGTGTTATCTGGTGGCAAGACGTCCAGAATTAAATCCGAAGTTTAAGAGTACATTCTCATCTTCTCCAAAAGTCTGTATAACTTTACAGTGTCCGGGGTGAATTTGGGATTAAAAGTGTGTTACAGCGCGGTCAGGTTCCGGGGATAAAAATATTTCAACAAATACGTAATTTGTTATGCAGATGTCACAGCACGATTTATTCAAGTCGTGGTCACTCAACATGGAATTTAATAGTAGCGTTCCTTGTTAGTCTATTCGTGATATGTTAGAAATAAAGAGCGTTTGTTTCACATTGGTGTGAAATATTGCAAACAGCTGGATGGCAATTTTTTTTCTCCAAAAGATATAAATTGTTTAGTTATCGACCTATCTCATCTCTCTTTCCAAATTACATAGCCATGATGTGGCGGTTCGAATGAGCCATGTATATTTAACAAATATCTTACAGCCAAAAATAACTATCGGAAATTGGACACACTGGCGCCTGGATGACTCGATAAGACCACTGCCACCGGCGACATTTTACCCACGTTGCATACATATATATACTACGCGGAACATAGCATGCACACCTTGCTCTGATCATGCACACAACTAGCTAACAAAGTTTGAGCAGTCCCACTACAACCAAAAAACTATTTCGCACAATGTGGTGCTTTGGTTATCCAGTTATGTTATCAACACAACTGTCTAAACGAAGATGGACAACAACGCGCATGGCAAACATCAGTCAAATCAAACGAGTTCTAATTGCATGGTTGCGCGGAAGTTACAATTATGGGTTGAGTGAAGTCGACACATCGGGACATTTTCACTGGTGAATGTAGGTGGGAGAGAATACAAGAGAGAGAGGAAAGGCATACTTTAGGCTCGGAGAGAAAAACGGAAAGTGATAAAGAAACCACTGTTGGAAAGACAGAAGAGATTGAATATCTAAGTTCTGTTGAGGATGGTCCTAATAGTGGTAGTTCACATAAAGCATCTCATAAGAGAAAGAAGATTCAGAAAGAAGTTTCACGAACACAGCTGTCTCCGGGACCACATTCACAATTACGGCAACAGAGTGGAAGATCAAACCCACACACACAAAACGTCACAGATAACTTCGAGGTGATTGGACTGAATTGTTCAGCAACAAACTCTTTGAAATTGACAAAAAATGCCCCCTTGTATTTAAGTATAACAGAATCAGGTCTGTTTCCTCAATGAAAAAGATATGTCTACTTCCGTGGAAAAGCATTGTGTAAATTTAAGAACTGTAGGGCAGTGCTCCTCACTATTCGCCGGGAACCAGTGCCAGATCATCCAGTGAAAGTACAAGTACAAAGGATTGGCAAAACGTAGAGTTATGAAGTCCAAGGAACATGAAGTTGTGTTGAATGAGGCCAAAGAGTTTGGTCCGTCTGAGACCTTTCACCGCTGGCTGGGAGAATTGCCGGAAGATGCCGTAAAATCAAAGAACCTACACAAATTCCTGACACCCGGGATGATTTCGCAGATCTTATCCAAAGACAATCTAAAAACAAGACTTGATCACAATTACGTGCTGGAATGTCCCCTGATGAGTGAACTATATAAATCGCCAACACGAGGGGTCGAAATCGTATTTTTTTGCTGGAAAATCGGACGATAAATATAGAAAACCAGAGTCAGAACGAATGTATGACTGGTGGTCTGGTAGATACTGTGTCCTTTTGGAGGTAGACACACTATAAATGTCACCCCTTCAAAACCTCATATTTGCGCTCCTGTGCCCTATCATGCGTAACTTTAAAAAATAAAATCCCCATAAATACAATACAGATCTTTAGTTGGTTGTTATCGGGGGTATAGATCTTGTAGCTTTCAAGATTTACAATATAAGTTTGAGTACCCTCACAGAAGTGTGTAATACGTGTGTTACATGCACTCCGATTCGGGGATCATATACCATGCCGATAAATAAGTTGTTCATATATATGTATACGCAGCCTTCAGAAACAACAGAAAGACTTCTTCACGTTATATAATTTAGTAAAATTGTATCCCGTCATTTCCTCACAGATAAAGAGCGTTACTTGTGGGCTATTCCAGAATTAAACACTTAAGTTTAGAGTACATTCACATCTACCCAGAATTATGTGGCATTTATCTCACCAGGGCATTGCGCTGTTCGCAGGGCTTAATTCAATCTAAAATCCCCATAAATACATTGCAGATACTTTGTGTTATCTGGAGGCAAGACGTCCAGAATTAAATCCGAAGTTTAAGAGTACATTCTCATCTTCTCCAAAAGTCTGTATAACTTTACAGTGTCCGGGGTGAATTTGGGATTAAAAGTGTGTTACAGCGCGGTCAGGTTCCGGGGATAAAAATATTTCAACAAATACGTAATTTGTTATGCAGATGTCACAGCACGATTTATTCAAGTCGTGGTCACTCAACATGGAATTTAATAGTAGCGTTCCTTGTTAGTCTATTCGTGATATGTTAGAAATAAAGAGCGTTTGTTTCACATTGGTGTGAAATATTGCAAACAGCTGGATGGCAATTTTTTTTCTCCAAAAGATATAAATTGTTTAGTTATCGACCTATCTCATCTCTCTTTCCAAATTACATAGCCATGATGTGGCGGTTCGAATGAGCCATGTATATTTAACAAATATCTTACAGCCAAAAATAACTATCGGAAATTGGACACACTGGCGCCTGGATGACTCGATAAGACCACTGCCACCGGCGACATTTTACCCACGTTGCATACATATATATACTACGCGGAACATAGCATGCACACCTTGCTCTGATCAAGCACACAACTAGCTAACAAAGTTTGAGCAGTCCCACTACAACCAAAAAACTATTTCGCACAATGTGGTGCTTTGGTTATCCAGTTATTTTATCAACACAACTGTCTAAACGAAGATGGACAACAACGCGCATGGCAAACATCAGTCAAATCAAACGAGTTCTAATTGCATGGTTGCGCGGAAGTTACAATTATGGGTTGAGTGAAGTCGACACATCGGGACATTTTCACTGGTGAATGTAGGTGGGAGAGAATACAAGAGAGAGAGGAAAGGCATACTTTAGGCTCGGAGAGAAAAACGGAAAGTGATAAAGAAACCACTGTTGGAAAGACAGAAGAGATTGAATATCTAAGTTATGTTGAGGATGGTCCTAATAGTGGTAGTTCACATAAAGCATCTCATATATAAGAGAAAGAAGATGCAGAAAGAAGTTTCACGAACACAGCTGTCTCCGGGACCACATTCACAATTACGGAAACAGAGTGGAAGATCAAGCCCACACACACACAACGTCACGGATAACTTCGATGTGATTGGACTGAATTGTTCAGCAACAAACTCTTTGAAATTGACAAAAAATGCCCCCTTGTATTTAAGTATAACAGAATCAGGTCTGTTTCCTCAATGAAAAAGATATGTCTACTTCCGTGGAAAAGCATTGTGTAAATTTAAGAACTGTAGGGCAGTGCTCCTCACTATTCGCCGGGAACCAGTGCCAGATCATCCAGTGAAAGTACAAGTACAAAGGATTGGCAAATGAAGTCCAAGGAACATGAAGTTGTGTTGAATGAGGCCAAAGAGTTTGGTCCGTCTGAGACCTTTCACCGCTGGCTGGGAGAATTGCCGGAAGATGCCGTAAAATCAAAGAACCTACACAAATTCCTGACACCCGGGATGATTTCGCAGATCTTATCCAAAGACAATCTAAAAACAAGACTTGATCACAATTACGTGCTGGAATGTCCCCTGATGAGTGAACTATATAAATCGCCAACACGAGGGGTCGAAATCGTATTTTTTTGCTGGAAAATCGGACGATAAATATAGAAAACCAGAGTCAGAACGAATGTATGACTGGTGGTCTGGTAGATACTGTGTCCTTTTGGAGGTAGACACACTATAAATGTCACCCCTTCAAAACCTCATATTTGCGTTCCTGTGCCCTATCATGCGTAACTTTAAAAAATAAAATCCCCATAAATACAATACAGATCTTTAGTTGGTTGTTATCGGGGGTATAGATCTTGTAGCTTTCAAGATTTACAATATAAGTTTGAGTACCCTCACAGAAGTGTGTAATACGTGTGTTACATGCACTCCGATTCGGGGATCATATACCATGCCGATAAATAAGTTGTTCATATATATGTATACGCAGCCTTCAGAAACAACAGAAAGACTTCTTCACGTTATATAATTTAGTAAAATTGTATCCCGTCATTTCCTCACAGATAAAGAGCGTTACTTGTGGGCTATTCCAGAATTAAACACTTAAGTTTAGAGTACATTCACATCTACCCAGAATTATGTGGCATTTATCTCACCAGGGCATTGCGCTGTTCGCAGGGCTTAATTCAATCTAAAATCCCCATAAATACATTGCAGATACTTTGTTGTTATCTGGAGGCAAGACGTCCAGAATTAAATCCGAAGTTTAAGAGTACATTCTCATCTTCTCCAAAAGTCTGTATAACTTTACAGTGTCCGGGGTGAATTTGGGATTAAAAGTTTGTTACAGCGCGGTCAGGTTCCGGGGATTAAAATATTTCAACAAATACGTAATTTGTTATGCAGATGTCACAGCAGGATTTATTCAAGTCGTGGTCACTCAACGTGGAATTTAACAGTAGCGTTCCTTGTTAGTCTATTCGTGATATGTTAGAAATAAAGAGCGTTTGTTTCACATTGGTGTGAAATATTGCAAACAGCTGGATGGCAATTTCTTTTCTCCAAAAGATATAAATTGTTTAGTTATCGACCTATCTCATCTCTCTTTCCAAATTACATAGCCATGATGTGGCGGTTCGAATGAGCCATGTATATTTAACAAATATCTTACAGCCAAAAATAACTATCGGAAATTGGACACACTGGCGCCTGGATGACTCGATAAGACCACTGCCACCGGCGACATTTTACCCACGTTGCATACAATATATACTACGCGGAACATAGAATGCACACCTTGCTCTGATCAAGCACACAACTAGCTAACAAAGTTTGAGCAGTCCCACTACAACCAAAAAACTATTTCGCACAATGTGGTGCTTTGGTTATCCAGTTATTTTATCAACACAACTGTCTAAACGAAGATGGACAACAACGCGCATGGCAAACATCAGTCAAATCAAACGAGTTATAATTGCATGGTTGCGCGGAAGTTACAATTATGGGTTGAGTGAAGTCGACACGTCGGGACATTTTCACTGGTGAATGTAGGTGGGAGAGAATACAAGAGAGAGAGGAAAGGCATACTTTAGGCTCGGAGAGAAAAACGGAAAGTGATAAAGAAACCACTGTTGGAAAGACAGAAGAGATTGAATATCTAAGTTCTGATGAGGATGGTCCTAATAGTGGTAGTTCACATAAAGCATCTCATAAGAGAAAGAAGATGCAGAAAGAAGTTTCACGAACACAGCTGTCTCCGGGACCACATTCACAATGACGGCAACCGAGTGGAAGATCAAGCCCACACACAAAAAACGTCACAGATAACTTCGAGGTGATTGGACTGAATTGTTCAGCAACAAACTCTTTGAAATTGACAAAAAATGCCCCCTTGTATTTAAGTATAACAGAATCAGGTCTGTTTCCTCAATGAAAAAGATATGTCTACTTCCGTGGAAAAGCATTGTGTAAATTTAAGAACTGTAGGGCAGTGCTCCTCACTATTCGCCGGGAACCAGTGCCAGATCATCCAGTGAAAGTACAAGTACAAAGGATTGGCAAAACGTAGAGTTATGAAGTCCAAGGAACATGAAGTTGTGTTGAATGAGGCCAAAGAGTTTGGTCCGTCTGAGACCTTTCACCGCTGGCTGGGAGAATTGCCGGAAGATGCCGTAAAATCAAAGAACCTACACAAATTCCTGACACCCGGGATGATTTCGCAGATCTTATCCAAAGACAATCTAAAAACAAGACTTGATCACAATTACGTGCTGGAATGTCCCCTGATGAGTGAACTATATAAATCGCCAACACGAGGGGTCGAAATCGTATTTTTTTGCTGGAAAATCGGACGATAAATATAGAAAACCAGAGTCAGAACGAATGTATGACTGGTGGTCTGGTAGATACTGTGTCCTTTTGGAGGTAGACACACTATAAATGTCACCCCTTCAAAACCTCATATTTGCGTTCCTGTGCCCTATCATGCGTAACTTTAAAAAATAAAATCCCCATAAATACAATACAGATCTTTAGTTGGTTGTTATCGGGGGTATAGATCTTGTAGCTTTCAAGATTTACAATATAAGTTTGAGTACCCTCACAGAAGTGTGTAATACGTGTGTTACATGCACTCCGATTCGGGGATCATATACCATGCCGATAAATAAGTTGTTCATATATATGTATACGCAGCCTTCAGAAACAACAGAAAGACTTCTTCACGTTATATAATTTAGTAAAATTGTATCCCGTCATTTCCTCACAGATAAAGAGCGTTACTTGTGGGCTATTCCAGAATTAAACACTTAAGTTTAGAGTACATTCACATCTACCCAGAATTATGTGGCATTTATCTCACCAGGGCATTGCGCTGTTCGCAGGGCTTAATTCAATCTAAAATCCCCATAAATACATTGCAGATACTTTGTTGTTATCTGGAGGCAAGACGTCCAGAATTAAATCCGAAGTTTAAGAGTACATTCTCATCTTCTCCAAAAGTCTGTATAACTTTACAGTGTCCGGGGTGAATTTGGGATTAAAAGTTTGTTACAGCGCGGTCAGGTTCCGGGGATTAAAATATTTCAACAAATACGTAATTTGTTATGCAGATGTCACAGCAGGATTTATTCAAGTCGTGGTCACTCAACGTGGAATTTAACAGTAGCGTTCCTTGTTAGTCTATTCGTGATATGTTAGAAATAAAGAGCGTTTGTTTCACATTGGTGTGAAATATTGCAAACAGCTGGATGGCAATTTTTTTTCTTCAAAAGATATAAATTGTTTATTTATCGACCTATCTCATCTCTCTTTGCAAATTACATAGCCATGATGTGGCGGTTCGAATGAGCCATGTATATTTAACAAATATCTTACAGCCAAAAATAACTATCGGAAATTTGACACACTGGCGCCTGGATGACTCGATAAGACCACTGCCACCGGCGACATTTTACCCACGTTGCATACATATATATACTACGCGAAACATAGCATGCACACCTTGCTCTGATCAAGCACACAACTAGCTAACAAAGTTTGAGCAGTCCCACTAGAACCAAAAAACTATTTCGCGCAATGTGGTGCTTTGGTTATCCAGTTATTTTATCAACACAACTGTCTAAACGAAGATGGACAACAACGCGCATGGCAAACATCAGTCAAATCAAACGAGTTCTAATTGCATGGTTGCGCGGAAGTTACAATTATGGGTTGTGTGAAGTCGACACGTCGGGACATTTTCACTGGTGAATGTAGGTGGGAGAGAATACAAGAGAGAGAGGAAAGGCATACTAAAGGCTCGGAGAGAAAAACGGAAAGTGATAAAGAAACCACTGTTGGAAAGACAGAAGAGATTGAATATCTAAGTTCTGATGAGGATGGTCCTAATAGTGGTAGTTCACATAAAGCATCTCATAAGAGAAAGAAGATGCAGAAAGAAGTTTCACGCACACAGCTGTCTCCGGGACCACATTCACAATTACGGAAACAGAGTGGAAGATCAAGCCCACACACAAAAAACGTCACAGAAAACTTCGAGGTGATTGGACTGAATTGTTCAGCAACAAACTCTTTGAAATTGACAAAAAATGCCCCTTGTATTTAAGTATAACAGAATCATGGCTGTTTCCTCAATGAAAAATATATCTGTCTACTTCCGTGGAAAAGCTATGTGTAAATTTAAGAACTGTAGGGCAGTGCTCCTCACTATTCGCCGGGAACCAGTGCCATGCAGATCATCAAGTGAAAGTACAAGTACGAAGGACTGGCAAAACGTAGAGTTATGAAGTCCAAGGAACATGAAGTTGTGTTGAATGAGGCCAAATAGTTTGGTCCGTCTGAGACCTTTCACCGCTGGCTGGGAGAATTGCCGGAAGATGCCGTAAAATCAAAGAACCTACACAAATTCCTGACACCCGGGATGATTTCGCAGATCTTGTCCAAAGACAATCTAAAAACAAGACTTGATCACAATTACGTGCTGGAATGTCTCCTGATGAGTGAACTATATAAATCGCCAACACGAGCTACCGCTCTATAAATCTCCGTTCTGTCTCAATAAGTTGTTAGTGAGCGAATTATTCTCAATTAAAGCACATACATTTTAATGGGGGTGGGGGGGGGGGGGGGGTCGAAATCGTATTTTTTTGCTGGAAAATCGTACGATAAATATAGAAAACCAGAGTCAGAACGAAAGTATGACTGGTGGTCTGGTAGATACTGTGTCCTTTTGGAGGTAGACACGCTATAAATGTCACCCCTTCAAAACCTCACATTTGCGTTCATGTGCCCTATCATGCGTACCTTTAAAAAATAAAAACCCATAAATACAATACAGATCTTTAGTTGGTTGTTATCGGGGGTATAGATCTTGTAGCTTTCAAGATTTACAATATAAGTTTGAGTACCCTCACAGAAGTGTTTAATACGTGTGTTACATGCACTCCGATTCGGGGATCATATACCATGCCGATAAATAAGTTGTTCATATATATGTATACGCAGCCTTCAGAAACAACAGAAAGACTTCTTCACGTTATATAATTTAGTAAAATTGTATCCCGTCATTTCCTCACAGATAAAGAGCGTTACTTGTGGGCTATTCCAGAATTAAACACTAAAGTTTAGAGTACATTCACATCTACCCAGAATTATGTGGCATTTATCTCACCAGGGCATTGCGCTGTTCGCATGGCTTAATTCAATCTAAAATCCCCATAAATACATTGCAGATACTTTGTTGTTATCTGGAGGCAAGATGTCCAGAATTAAATCCGAAGTTTAAGAGTACATTCTCATCTTCTCCAAAAGTCTGTATAACTTTAGTGTCCGGGGTGAATTTGGGATTAAAAGTTTGTTACAGCAATGTCAGGTTCCGGGGATAAAAATATTTCAACAAATACGTAATTTGTTATGCAGATGTCACAGCAGGATTTATTCAAGTCGTGGTCACTCAACATGGAATTTAATAGTAGCGTTCCTTGTTAGTCTATTCGTGATATGTTATAAATAAAGAGCGTTTGTTTCACATTGGTGTGAAATATTGCAAACGGCTGGATGGCAATTTTTTTTCTTCAAAAGATATAAATTGTTTAGTTATCGACGTATCTCATCTCTCTTTCCAAATTACATAGCCATGATGTGGCGGTTCGAATGAGCCATGTATATTTAACAAATATCTTACAGCCAAAAATAACTATCGGAAATTGGACACACTGGCGCCTGGATGACTCGATAAGACCACTGCCACCGGCGACATTTTACCCACGTTGCATACATATATATACTACGCGGAACATAGCATGCACACCTTGCTCTGATCAAGCACACAACTAGCTAACAAAGTTTGAGCAGTCCCACTAGAACCAAAATACTATTTCGCGCAATGTGGTGCTTTGGTTATCCAGTTATTTTATCAACACAACTGTCTAAACGAAGATGGACAACAACGCGCATGGCAAACATCAGTCAAATCAAACGAGTTCTAATTGCATGGTTGCGCGGAAGTTACAATTATGGGTTGTGTGAAGTCGACACGTCGGGACATTTTCACTGGTGAATGTAGGTGGGAGATAATACAAGAGAGAGGAAAGGCATACTAAAGGCTCGGAGAGAAAAACGGAAAGTGATAAAGAAACCACTGTTGGAAAGACAGCAGAGATTGAATATCTAAGTTCTGATGAGGATGGTCCTAATATGGTAGTTCACATAAAGCATCTCATAAGAGAAAGAAGATGCAGAAAGAAGTTTCACGCACACAGCTGTCTCCAAGACCACATTCACAATTACGGCAACAGAGTGGAAGATCAAGCCCACACACAAAAAACGTCACAGAAAACTTCGAGGTGATTGGACTGAATTGTTCAGCAACAAACTCTTTGAAATTGACAAAAAATGCCCCCTTGTATTTAAGTATAACAGAATCAGGGCTGTTTCCTCAATGAAAAAGATATGTCTACTTCCGTGGAAAAGCATTGTGTAAATTTAAGAACTGTAGGGCAGTGCTCCTCACTATTCGCCGGGAACCAGTGCCAGATCATCCAGTGAAAGTACAAGTACAAAGGATTGGCAAAACGTAGATTGATGAAGTCCAAGGAACATGAAGTTGCGTTGAATGAGGCCAAAGAGTTTGGTCCATCTGAGACCTTTCACCGCTGGCTGGGAGAATTGCCGGAAGATGCCGTAAAATCAAAGAACCTACACAAATTCCTGACACCCGGGATGATTTCGCAGATCTTGTCCCAAGACAATCTAAAAACAAGACTTGATCACAATTACGTGCTGGAATGTCTCCTGATGAGTGAACTATATAAATCGCCAACACGAGCTACCGCTCTAAATCTCCGTTCTGTCTCAATATGTTGTTAGTGGGCGAATTATTCTCAATTAAAGCACATATATTTTAATGGGGGGTGGGGTCGAAATCGTATTTTTTTTGCTGGAAAATCGTACGATAAATATAGAAAACCAGAGTCAGAACGAAAGTATGACTGGTGGTCTGGTAGATACTGTGTCCTTTTGGAGGTAGACACGCTATAAATGTCACCCCTTCAAAGCCTCACATTTGCGTTCATGTGCCCTATCATGCGTACCTTTAAAAAATAAAATCCCCATAA
This sequence comes from Siphonodentalium dalli, assembly GCA_032622095.1. Taxonomy (NCBI): domain Eukaryota; kingdom Metazoa; phylum Mollusca; class Scaphopoda; order Gadilida; family Siphonodentaliidae; genus Siphonodentalium; species Siphonodentalium dalli. The sequence goes on along the minus strand of CP136062.1, from coordinate 110,881,972 downwards.
ATACAACACAGATCTTTAGTTGGTTGTTATCGGGGGTATAGATCTTGTAGCTTTCAAGATTTACAATATAAGTGTGAGTACCCTCACAGAAGTGTGTAATACGTGTGTTACATGCACTCCGATTCGGGGATCATATACCATGCCGATAAATAAGTTGTTCATATATATATGTATACGCAGCCTTCAGAAACAACAGAAAGACTTCTTCACGTTATATAATTTAGTAAAATTGTATCCCGTCATTTCCTCACAGATAAAGAGCGTTACTTGTGGGCTATTCCAGAATTAAACACTAAAGTTTAGAGTACATTCACATCTACCCATAATTATGTGGCATTTATCTCACCAGGGCATTGCGCTGTTCGCATGGCTTAATTCAATCTAAAATCCCCATAAATACATTGCAGATACTTTGTTGTTATCTGGAGGCAAGACGTCCAGAATTAAATCCGAAGTTTAAGAGTACATTCTCATCTTCTCCAAAAGTCTGTATAACTTTACAGTGTCCGGGGTGAATTTGGGATACAAAGTTTGTTACAGCGCGGTCAGGTTCCGGGGATAAAAATATTTCAACAAATACGTAATTTGTTATGCAGATGTCACAGCAGGATTTATTCAAGTCGTGGTCACTCAATGTGGAATTTAAAAGTATCGTTCCTTGTTAGTCTATTCGTGATATGTTAGAATAAAGAGCGTTTGTTTCACATTGGTGTGAAATATTGCAAACAGCTGGATGGCAATTTTTTTTTTCAAAAGATATAAATTGTTTAGTTATCGACCTATCTCATCCCTCTTTCCAAATTACATAGCCATGATGTGGCGGTTCGAATGAGCCATGTATATTTAAAAAATATCTTACAGCCAAAAATAACTATCGGAAATTGGACACACTGGCACCTGGATGACTCGATAAGACCACTGCCACCGGCGACATTTTACCCACGTTGCATACATATATATACTACGCGGAACATAGCATGCACACCTTGCTCTGATCAAGCACACAACTAGCTAACAAAGTTTGAGCAGTCCCACTAGAACCAAAAAACTATTTCGCGCAATGTGGTACTTTGGTTATCCAGTTATTTTATCAACACAACTGTCTAAACGAAGATGGACAACAACGCGCATGGCAAACATCAGTCAAATCAAACGAGTTCTAATTGCATGGTTGCGCGGAAGTTACAATTATGGGTTGTGTGAAGTCGACACGTCGGGACATTTTCACTGGTGAATGTAGGTGGGAGAGAATACAAGGGAGAGGAAATGCATACGAAAGGCTCGGAGAGAAAAACGGAAAGTGATAAAGAAACCACTGTTGGAAAGACAGAAGAGATTGAATATCTAAGTTCTGATGAGGATGGTCCTATTAGTGGTAGTTCACATAAAGCATCTCATAAGAGAAAGAAGATGCAGAAAGAAGTTTCACGAACACAGCTGTCTCCGGGACCACATTCACAATTACGGAAACAGAGTGGAAGATCAAGCCCACACACACAAAACGTCACAGATAACTTCGAGGTGATTGGACTGAATTGTTCAGCAACAAACTCTTTGAAATTGACAAAAAATGCCCCCTTGTATTTAAGTATAACAGAATCAGGTCTGTTTCCTCAATGAAAAAGATATGTCTACTTCCGTGGAAAAGCATTGTGTAAATTTAAGAACTGTAGGGCAGTGCTCCTCACTATTCGCCGGGAACCAGTGCCAGATCATCCAGTGAAAGTACAAGTACGAAGGATTGGCAAAACGTAGAGTTATGAAGTCCAAGGAACATGAAGTTGTGTTGAATGAGGCCAAAGAGTTTGGTCCGTCTGAGACCTTTCACCGCTGGCTGGGAGGATTGCCGGAAGATGCCGTAAAATCAAAGAACCTACACAAATTCCTGACACCCGGGATGATTTCGCAGATCTTATCCAAAGACTATCTAAAAACAAGACTTGATCACAATTACGTGCTGGAATGTCCCCTGATGAGTGAACTATATAAATCGCCAACACGAGGGGTCGAAATCGTATTTTTTTGCTGGAAAATCGGACGATAAATATAGAAAACCAGAGTCAGAACGAATGTATGACTGGTGGTCTGGTAGATACTGTGTCCTTTTGGAGGTAGACACACTATAAATGTCACCCCTTCAAAACCTCATATTTGCGTTCCTGTGCCCTATCATGCGTAACTTTAAAAAATAAAATCCCCATAAATACAATACAGATCTTTAGTTGGTTGTTATCGGGGGTATAGATCTTGTAGCTTTCAAGATTTACAATATAAGTTTGAGTACCCTCACAGAAGTGTGTAATACGTGTGTTACATGCACTCCGATTCGGGGATCATATACCATGCCGATAAATAAGTTGTTCATATATATGTATACGCAGCCTTCAGAAACAACAGAAAGACTTCTTCACGTTATATAATTTAGTAAAATTGTATCCCGTCATTTCCTCACAGATAAAGAGCGTTACTTGTGGGCTATTCCAGAATTAAACACTTAAGTTTAGAGTACATTCACATCTACCCAGAATTATGTGGCATTTATCCCACCAGGGCATTGCGCTGTTCGCAGGGCTTAATTCAATCTAAAATCCCCATAAATACATTGCAGATACTTTGTTGTTATCTGGAGGCAAGACGTCCAGAATTAAATCCGAAGTTTAAGAGTACATTCTCATCTTCTCCAAAAGTCTGTATAACTTTACAGTGTCCGGGGTGAATTTGGGATTATAAATTTGTTACAGCGTGGTCAGGTTCCGGGGATAAAAATATTTCAACAAATACGTAATTTGTTATGCAGATGTCACAGCAGGATTTATTCAAGTCGTGGTCACTCAACATGGAATTTAATAGTAGCGTTCCTTGTTAGTCTATTCGTGATATGTTAGAAATAAAGAGCGTTTGTTTCACATTGGTGTGAAATATTGCAAACAGCTGGATGGCAATTTTTTTTTCAAAAGATATAAATTGTTTAGTTATCGACCTATCTCATCTCTCTTTTTTTCAAAAGATATAAATTGTTTAGTTATCGACCTATCTCATCTCTCTTTCCAAATTACATAGCCATGATGTGGCGGTTCGAATGAGCCATGTATATTTAACAAATATCTTACAGCCAAAAATAACTGTCGGAAATTGGACACACTGGCGCCTGGATGACTCGATAAGACCACTGCCACCGGCGACATTTTACCCACGTTGGATACATATATATACTACGCGGAACATAGCATGCACACCTTGCTCTGATCAAGCAAACAACTAGCTAACAAAGTTTGAGCAGTCCCACTAGAACCAAAAAACTATTTCGCGCAATATGGTGCTTTGGTTATCCAGTTATTTTATCAACACAACTGTCTTTAGATGGACAACAACGCGCATGGCAAACATCAGTCAAATCAAACGAGTTCTAATTGCATGGTTGTGCGGAAGTTACAATTATGGGTTGTGTGAAGTCGACACGTCGGGACATTTTCACTGGTGAATGTAGGTGGGAGAGAATACAAGAGAGAGAGGAAAGGCATACTAAAGGCGCGGAGAGAAAAACGGAAAGTGATAAAGAAACCACTGTTGGAAAGACAGAAGAGATTGAATATCTAAGTTATGATGAGGATGGTCCTAATAGTGGTAGTTCACATAAAGCATCTCATAAGAGAAAGAAGATGCAGAAAGAAGTTTCACGAACACAGCTGTCTCCGGGACCACATTCACAATTACGGAAACAGAGTGGAAGATCAAGCCCACACACAAAAAACGTCACAGAAAACTTCGAGGTGATTGGACTGAATTGTTCAGCAACAAACTCTTTGAAATTGACAAAAATGCCCCCTTGTATTTAAGTATAACAGAATCAGGGCTGTTTCCTCAATGAAAAAGATATGTCTACTTCCGTGGAAAAGCATTGTGTAAATTTAAGAACTGTAGGGCAGTGCTCCTCACTATTCGCCGGGAACCAGTGCCAGATCATCCAGTGAAAGTACAAGTACAAATGATTGGCAAAACGTAGAGTTATGAAGTCCAAGGAACATGAAGTTGTGTTGAATGAGGCCAAAGAGTTTGGTCCGTCTGAGACCTTTCACCGCTGGCTGGGAGAATTGCCGGAAGATGCCGTAAAATCAAAGAACCTACACAAATTCCTGACACCCGGGATGATTTCGCAGATCTTATCCAAAGACAATCTAAAAACAAGACTTGATCACAATTACGTGCTGGAATGTCCCCTGATGAGTGAACTATATAAATCGCCAACACGAGCTACCGCTCTAAATCTCCGTTCTGTCTCAATAAGTTGTTAGTGAGCGAATTATTCTCAATTAAAGCACATACATTTTAATGGGGGGGGGGGGGGGGGTCGAAATCGTATTTTTGCTGGAAAATCGTACGATAAATATAGAAAACCAGAGTCAGAACGATAGTATGACTGGTGGTCTGGTAGATACTCTGTCCTTTTGGAGGTAGACACGCTATAAATGTCACCCCTTCAAAACCTCACATTTGCGTTCATGTGCCCTATCATGCGTACCTTTTAAAAATAAAATCCCCATAAATACAATACAGATCTTTAGTTGGTTGTTATTGGGGGTATAGATCTTGTAGCTTTCAAGATTTACAATATAAGTTTGAGTACCCTCACAGAAGTGTGTAATACGTGTGTTACATGCACTCCGATTCGGAGATCATATACCATGCCGATAAATAAGTTGTATATATATATGTATACGCAGCCTTCAGAAACAACAGAATGACTTCTTCTACGCTATATAATTTAGTAAAATTGTATCCCGTCATTTCCTCAAAGATAAAGAGCGTTAATTGTGGGCTATTCCTGATATGGTATACATAAAGAGCGTTTATTTCCTGTATATGCGAAAGATATATTGAAAACAGATGGAAAATTGCTTTGACTTTTGCAACAACAAATAAATCAGTGTATATAAATTATGTAGATTTATATATTTCGTGTGTTCGTCGAACTATATTATCCCTCCTTTCAAATTATGTGTAGACATAACTTGGAAGTTCAAAGAGCCATACCTGTTCAACGATTCAGCTTATAAATGGTGTATATACTTTCATTCATATACAATGTATTGGTCGCATGCAAGAACACAAAAAATCGTGCAAACTGTTACTAAATCGCAACAGGTCTTTACACCATATGTTAGTGACAACAATAACTGTGCATATAGTGTAAACAGTATTTAATCCATATAATTCATAAAGTAATTACAACATAATAACAAGTTATGGTATGGAGGGGATTCGACAGCAAGCTGATAGCTTATATGTGTCGTCTCAGATTACGATGTGACCGAGCCCACGTCGTGAGTATCACGTTAAATAGTTGGTGTTAGACAAATTAATATCAGGTCAGTGGGAGAAAAGGGCAGAATAGTAATGTTTCAGATAGAGGAGAATTTAAAGATATGTGGAAAATCTGATGTAGACAGAATTATTTTGAGGAGCTGACTTTTAGCATCTGAGCCGACGACGCACCACGGTAACAGTTCACAATGAATTCGAACGCGGAATGTTTTCTTATGTGGTCAGGTTATAAACTAGCTCATTATTGCATATCTTCCGATTTTATTTGGTTATTGTGCGTGTGTGTGGTTTAACGAACGAGTCCTCGGGGTCATTACTGATTGAATTTGAATCGTTTGGTTCTTAGGATATACTTTTGTACTTCTCTGAAAATGGTTATATTATCGTCATGTAAGAGTTCAGTGGAACCACGGAGTAGCACCTCGGTTGTAATGTTGCAAAGGTCTTTGTGAGTCGTATCTTTCGCATTCGAGTAAATAATGTTCGGTATCCTGTGCATATGACAACTTCGAATTTCAAAGTGTCGGTTGGTCGGAACTTCATTAATTTTGTCTCCCATTTTGGAGAAGGACGCCGCATATATGCAGGCATCGAATTGATTTCAGTCCGACCCTGCACCATATAATTAGCAAACAAAACTACGCTTATTAAATTTAAGATACTTAGTTGTTACTGAGGCCAGAGGTCCAGCATTACATCCAAAGCTTTGAGTACATTCGCATCTTAACAGAAGTCTGTAATATGCATCGCACCAGGGCGTTACAGTGTTCATCCGGGGTAAATTTGTGATTAAAGGTGTACGAGATCTGATCTTTTGGCAGGGTAACAACATCAGTTTACAAAGAGTAAGTATGTGTATAGCATCTTTCACTTGATTCTATAACACGCCACTTGAAGTTGTTGATCAGCATGTGAAAGTACGTTATGAGTGTACCGGTGTCGAGGGGAAAATAAACACTCATTGCGCAGAACGTTCTACGCCCACGCGAGTTTATATTCTCCGGCTGTTATTACCCTGACTCCCATATGCACGAGAAGAAGAAAAAAAAACAGAAGAAAAAAGACTTTTAAGTTTATTGCAGTATCTCTCGGGTCCATATTGTAGTTTAAAGGGGTACTGCATTCAAATGTTGTTGTTGGTTTCTATATTCTCTGATTCATAGAATAAGGTGTATAACAAGATTTCCATGCATTATTCTGCTGTCTGCTGAATACGAAGTAATGTTACAGATGGCAGATGAGCCGGAATGCAAAAATAGAACGCCCGCGTCATCGAGATATTTTTGTAAAGATTTCAGGCAAAATAATGTATCAAATAAATGTTACATCATATGCATAATAGTCCCAGATACTCATTAATTTTGTTGTATTGTCAGTGAGTGGCTTGAGGTCACGACCCGCATCAACATATTGTGTACACGATATGTGCCACGCGTAACGGTTGCCCAATCCACTATCCGTCAATTCATTTGATTATGTCTTGTACATGAAAATACGTTTCTTAGTTTATGGCTGGAGACATAGAGTAAATTTAGATTAAATTTTTTAATTTGATTTAAGATAACCCGTTAACCTGAACATTTACAGAAAACATCTTCCAATCAAATTAATTATTTTTCTATATATTATCGATATTTATTAGATCGTTGTTATTTCCGGGCATTTATTGAAATTGGCCTACAATTTCTCTTTAAATCTAAATACGCGGTACAAGTATGATTCACTTATTTTAATTTTGTTTAAAGGCACGTGAGGCCTTGGTTGTCGAAAATATTCATATTTGTTCCAATCACCGTAAACAGAAAAACATTAAAACGCATAGAGTTTCGTTCATATATACCATGACCATCGCGTAAACAGCATGTTATCATAAAGATTTACTATATTTTACCTAAGCAAGAGCCTGATTGTGTTACAGAAGACAGCACAATGCTGCTGGATAATCACACACAAAATGGCATAAACGCTCTTTATTCGTTCCATATCAGGAATTCACCAACAAAGAACGCTCTTTATGTTTACCATCATAATATAAACAAACACCAGAAAAGTAACTTTGTATGCCTTTGTTTACATAACAATGGTCAAATATATGACAATAACATACTGTTTATGCGATATTTCTTATTTGAATACGGACAAAGTCTGTCTACATTTTGTTGTTCTTTCTGTTTGTGGCGGTTTTTGACGGGTGGAAATATTTTCACAGGATACCCACCGCCAAGGCCAACCGTACCTTTAACCCTTTCAGTGCAAAGTCCGATTTTTGTATCAACATAGATTGATACAAAATCGGACTTGGCACTGAAAGGGTTAATCCATATGAGCCAGTTTAACGCATGCCGTGTGTGTACATCTATACCTCGGTATGACCGGGTTCTCGAATTACGTATATAAAACGTAATATTCTACACCACGTGCAAAGTGCACCATTGGGTCCTTGCTATTGGGACAAATTTATATTGTCTAGAATTATCCGATTCGAATTGACTCCAAAAAGTCACTATTTGTACTTTTGCGATACTATTTTAGACAATGGAAATCATAATCCATACAACCTTTAATGGAACCGTTAGAGCGTTTTTGTATATCATTTGAAAACTCAAAATGTTCCATGTTTATAAAAAATACGCCTCTGACACACACTATACAACCAATGATTTACGGGAGAAATTGTAAGACTTATAGGCAAAGGTTTCGGCTAGAACTACCACTGCGTGATATGCATGGATTTGCATCTACTTTTACGTTTCGAGGAGAATGCGTACAAATAGTTTCGCCATTTCTCTGTGTTATCCAACAATAACCGACATGTTGAATTCCAGATGAAGATGATGTGCAATTTCAGTCAGTAGTTTGCTAAAATTATGGTATATCAGTCTCAATTCAACTGAGTGGCACACGGTCGGTTTCCGTTCTTTCCAACCTCAGAAAATCTCACAGGGGTCCAGCTCTAAGCATGAATTGAGCCAGCATTTTTCAATATGGCCCACACAGTGTTAGAATCACTGGCCTCCGCGATAACCACACATACCGAACGATCCATCAACGACATGCAAGTTATTATGCTGCTGGGGTTGATAATGGATGTTTTGCAACTTTAGCATGGGACCATAATGAATTCCGAGAATTCCTTTGAAGAATGGTCAACAGGTTTTAATTTCATGACATCGATGTGCACACTGACAATAGAAATGTACAGCGTGGTGGTTGGAATGGAAAATGTGTTGCAACATTTCGTTGTTCATATGGCCAATTCCAAAGTTGCAACATTCCGCATATCAGCATCGGCCGAATTTCCTAGAAAATTTCCTATCAAGGGATACAATGAGAGACCATCAAGGGATTGATTAGCAGAAAGGGGAGATGTAAATACAATAAACGAAGTGATTTCAGTGACAGCATTTTGAGTTGATGAAACTGTGCGTACTTGTCATTTGAAAATCTCTAACAAATTTCCAAAATAATTCAGCTACCACAATTCTTATTACAAACAAATTATATGAGGTAGGTCGACCGTTAAGATGGGCAATGCATGAGTATAGTCACTTTCCTTTATTTATATAATACCACATGTGGTAGGGGTGATCCTCAGCAGAATATGAGTAGTATATATAGATATATATTTTTTCTGCATCGCAAATACGTTAACATCCATGTTCTTTGTCATATCAAACTTCTGTGTGATGAAAACAGACCTGAGAATAAGGTGCCTGTCATTTGCAGAATGAGGTCCCCAGAGGATGCATTGAGTGACGCCATCCCACATTCCATCATTACTAAATTCACCCTCTGGGGACCTTATTCTGCTTAAGCCTCATCATCTCTGGAAAGTTTATATATTATCAAATTTTTATCGAAACTTCTTCACATAGGTTCTATTTCTTCTTTTTTAGTTTAGTTTCTCTATATCTACAAATTCGCAAACGACACGTTGCATAAGCATAACCAAGGTTTCCATTGGTGTACATCACAATATTCACCACTTGGTAACTTCAATCTGAGTCTATGTCTCCCTTAGCACATGAGGCCATGCAGAATGAGGTCCTCAGACGGTGATTTTGCTGATGCTAGCCCGCTATGCGGGATAGCGTCACTAAATTCGCACTCTGGGGACCTCATTCAGCAAATGACAGGCACACTAAACTCAGACTTGGAAGAAAACCATCACTCGTCATATTATTAATTCAGATGCGTTATCTGCGATCGCTGCATTCATTATGGACAGGTATTCATTATGGACAGGAATGCGCCTTGCGTGCCGTATTGCCTACCAATGCCATCATAGACTTAACGCTGAGGTTTTTACTGGTGACATAGTATAGTCACGATTGGCGCGAACGTTTTTCAAAATGAACAGAAGTCTCTTTGTTCATACGTATAAGACCCATGAGAAAAGTTGCGTTCTCACAAGCGGCCGGGAAAAAACCTGCAACCTACAACGACCCTGTTATTAATCAACTTAAAGATATATAATCCGAATTAACGCTCCTAAATTTGACTTCGGACATAAAACATATTTGATTCGAATCGAGGAACCCACACAGCAAAGCTCAGAGTTATCAGATATCGATTTTTGAAATATGTTATTATTCACCACCCGGAATATTCGGCGGCCTATGGCAAATATTCGACATACTCTTGATACCAAATTGCGTTGAACAAAAGTTGATATACATGTATAACAAGTTTTGTAAAACTTTTATACTAGAGTTGACAGTGAATAGCAGTATTTTTCGTAATTAATCGATTCTGATAACTAAAGGGCCGTTTGAAGTAATGTTGTTGTTGTTTGTTTTTTGTTGTTTTAACAATGACTGCTAGTATTATTGCAAAACGACGCCATTGAAAATCAATCTTTCAATCGGTTTCCCGCCAAGCAACACAAACTTTGGCTTGACTCAGTGGGAACCATCAACACCATTGAACAGTTGTAAAATACCAACCATGGCCCTGGTGGATCAAACTTCACGCGTTGTGGTATATACTGAGTCTGTACAGGTCAAACTAAAATAACATTCCCGGTTCTCACCCTCCATGTTAATTTGACAGTTCATTAGTTTCAGAATTCATATTCCATTGATAGGGCATCTATATACAACACACTGACATGATAGATTATCGTAATGGATTTTTTGGCAAGCCGCGCATGCGTACTACCAGTAGACACTGAGCTCAAGGAAACAATGTCATTCTTGTTCCATCTGTTACAGAAAAATGTGCAGCGTTGTTTACCCACTTGACAGCTCATAATTCAGATATTTCAACTTTGCGACCCATGTCTATGATATCACATTTATATGAAAATGATATTTGAAGTTCAAGTTAAAACACTGAAACATTTCTGTCTCAGCTAATTGATTGCATACTGATTAGAAAAGCGGCTCCCAGTTACATCAATTAGCAGCATTTCTTTGATGAGATGATGCACAACCTATCTTTATGACTCACTGCAGTTATTTCTGTGATTTAATTGAGTATGGGTGCAAACAACCTGTGCACGAAAGATGTCGATACAAGAAGGGGTTTGTGGCGAAATAAAAAAAAGAGTCTGTTTCTTGTGTCACAGAGATAAGAAATTTTCACCAAATGTAATATCATATGATTTTCGAGATATAGGCCAGAGAAGAATCCATATAATTTTATGAGGGACACCTGTTCTGCATTTGGGGATGTCCGGATCATGTTCCCACATACATTTGGATCGTAAAATAATTCTTACTGGACACTTGTTTTTTCAAATCAACTGCAAATTGATGCTTTGTATTGCATGCTGTTTAAAGGTACTCAATCCGATCATACGGTCCCCATACCATCAAGATACAACAACAACATTTCTTCAAATACGCTTTAATTATCAGAATCGATTTATCGCAACAAAATAATGCTAACCACTGTTAACTATGGTATCAAATTTCCCAAAACTTGTTATTTATCAACATTTTGTTCAACAAAATATGGCCGTATATATTATCACTAAAGTATCACGAAATTTGACCGTTTTGCCACTCGAAATTTCAAAGACTGAATTCCAACGCTCGTGTGAGCTATAAACAGTCCACCCTGTAGCCTCTAGATAACATTGACAGTATATGCGAATAAGAAAAACTCAAGGGTCAGATTCGTCATCTCCATTTTAAACCACAGGGTATAAAGCTGGTTTTGTATTAATCTATCATTATGCGATAAAACTCTACCGTTGATTTCATATAACAAATGAGTTTTGCGTATATCTGGAGAATAAAATCGGGCGCAAGCGCCAATAAATATGCTATTATAATATTTCGGAAATCCGACTGGAAAACTCAATATATATAGTCTGTCAGAGCGTATGATGAATCATTGTGAAACTCCGATGAGCATGTGTGAATGGTTTTATATGGTATTATAAACCATGTCTATAACGCGTATAAAATAAAATCACATTGATAATATCACTGCATGGTGCGAAATAAATCGGTCGCGATTCTTTTAGACATTGTACACTCGAATCAAAGCGGTGTCGGGCGAATATCAACGACATTATACAGTGGCTGAAATGAAAGGCGTCAATTTCAATTTCGACGCTGCATGTATTTAAACTCGAGTTGATGAATCGGGCTCATAAGTTGGTGTATAAGGCACAAAATTTACCTTTAGAAATCGACTTTTCTTCCGCGCCATTTATATTCCAGACAAGAAGCCAAAACAACGAACACGCGTCCCACGTGGACTGGTGTCACAGACAGAAACCCAGTTTCTATTAGTTCTTTTTGAGAATGAATGAGGGCTTTCCATGAAAGAATTGGCTGAGGTATGTGCCAAACGGCTGTCAGAAACAGGGTAGATAGCCAGTCATCTATCTGAGAGTCACATGATATAAGTACTAATCAAAACTTAGCATAGGATATCCATTATAGTCACAATAGTTGGGCAAATATTAAACGCACGTGCCTGTTGTTTTTACGTGAGAGTAATCAACCTTGATAGAATCTTTTTGGAAGCAAGTATGCTTGATTCGCACACATCCAATAACTTCTCATTATTATGGCCTAGGTACTTAAGCCAAAATCCGCCACCTTAATGTCGTCTGCTGGTTGAACAGGTTAATGAAGGGCACCGCATTCTCTTCAACCAGCAGACATGTAATCAACCAGATTAATCTCCAACCAGATGTATCTTCCATCTCAGTTGGACAGACACCAAAGTTTACAGTTATGTATGTGTACCTTTGTGGCTCTATATATCAATGGTGATCGTCTGAATATGATTATAACTAACGCATCAACTGCCACAATGTAGATGGGTGATATAGAGAACAGATGTGGCTGCTATTAGCTAACTTGAATTAAGCCTGAGTGCATGTAAGCGGTAAGCTAGTATCACCCCCATGTACTTTACGCTAATGTGCATGCACTTGGTGAAGGACGATCAGCTGAGCTCTTGGCTCCAGCACCAAGCCAATGCATAACAAAGAACTATACATCACCTTCTGTCATAAAGCCCATGATCGGCGTTGAGGTTTGTTAACCCCAGAAAGCAAAGCACACCTGGATCACCAATATATATATACTTGGACCAGACCAACAAGTATATGCCTCGAAATTAGCTCTTCGTTTGCGTTCATAGTTTTACACTGAAAATAACTCTTAGGGCCACGCATACATTGTATCTACAAATTAGCATGTTGCACTATTTACTCTGCCCCTTATGAACACTTGTTTGAAACAAAATTGCATTATCAGTCAGTTCTGAAATATTTAGTATCCCTACAAATCATAGAACATATGCAGACAATAGATCGGCTGTCTTTCCATGCATACATATAACGTGGCATGCCGCATATTAGTCGGATTCCTTATGTCATTTTGCATTTTTGGTTTGCTAAAAGCGATCTGAAAACGTATTATGTATGCCTAGTAGGTGTGTTTTCAGGATTGACTTGTTTCCATTCTTGAATTTTGGCAGGTCGGCCTAAATCGGGGTCAACATCATTTAGAGAGCGTTTCGTATTTACAGAAAACGATAGATGGTGCCATCTGGCGTATGGTGATAGGTGCGATTTGAAACTTCTCCAAACTACTAGATATGACCATTACATGTATTTTTGAAAATTTTGATGTGATCGGTTCATTATTGTTGGCTACAGTTGTGATCAAAATTTAACACTGAGCCCTATGGGGATTCTAGTACTTTGGATAAATGGCGCCATTTTGCGTATGATGATATGCACGTTCTGATATTCCTAAAAAATACTAAGTATGAAATACAGACGTAGTTTTAAAAAGAATGGATGTGATCAGCTGATTCTTGCTGGCTACAGTTGCGATCAAAATTTAACACTTAACCCTATGGAGAATTTTGTGTTATGCTCAAACGTTGATTGTAATATCACTTATTGGCAATCGTGCACATCTATATATGAAGTTTAACACTCGTGTTTTACCCACTGTAACTATCCGTGATTTAATAGTTGCAACATATGATATAGTTATGCCTCAAGATACAGTAATTGGCAAAAGTAAGTGTCGAATGGTTTTGTAGTTTCGATAATATGCAGTCTGTTGAATCAGAATCAAATAAAAATATTCACAACAAGACTGTTCACGATGTGATTACATATTATGCCATTGTTTTATTTGATACTTGTATGTCTATTTGTCCACTGACTAGTTTTGAAACCACATCGTTGATCATAACGGGTTGTAGTGTCACATGTAGATGGTAGCTGTTCGTTGTCATTATAACTCAATCGTTTTCATCGGAGTCTATCCCACATGCACTGAGATAATCTGTGTTTTCGCGGATTTGTGCTACTGATAAACGGACATTTCGGTGCAGCTGAGATCTTTAGTATAGCGGCATAGGCTTTGCTTTCACGCTTCCCACGCCAGTTACATTTGACCAACTTCAGTGCAGCGACTGAAACCCAACATTCACCATCAATATTCTGACCACAGTTAATCTCCACGCTATAGCTGTGCAAATCAAGTAAATTCAAAGTTCTACTAAAATAGAGCTTAATGAGTAAAATAGGTATCAACCATATTTGCATTTTCCTGCATTCCGAGTTGGTGCTTAGTAACCGTTAATAATGAATTATGGGGATCGGTGGCAAAGTCTCCTGATCTTATAATGATCAGTGGCCTATGCACAACATGGCTGCACATACATGTATATAGGCCTATGGTTTTAGACATGCGTGTGCCCAACTTTGAACAAAACCAGCACCATGTGATTAGACACTGACTAAATTAAGGCAATACCAATGAATGATTAGTACACAATTGTGGTATTTGATTAGCAACCGTTGCTAACCTTAAATAAGACATCTGGTTCATTTTGACGACCAGGTATACTAGTATCTCAAATTTCACATTTGGGTATTAACTGTATCGGAAACGCAAACGTTGAATTACGACCCTATATGCTATAATTGCAATTTCCAGTGATTTCCTGGTATTCTCCTAGACTAAGTTTCTCGATCTTATAATGATCAATGGCCCATGGGGCACAAACATGCACAGTTTCATATCTGTGTCACCATTTGAACATAACCAATACCATCTGACTATAGACACTATCTAATTTACGGGAAAATACCATGGCCCATAGTATTGATCGGTTCAAAGCCAAGTATATTATTGGGGGAGAACGACACATTAAGCCTAAGTCGATGGTTTGTTCACAACAGAAGGAGCCATGATACACTATATGAAGGACGATGGAAGGTTCCCCTTAACTCTGTTCTTCGACACAGTATTGTCCCCGCACTGTGTCACTTGTATATTACTGTGTTGTGCTATATATAAAACCAAGCACACCATGCGCATATATATCTTCTTATAAATAAATTATCTCTTAGAAAGTGTCCAGAGATGTCGTGCCTATTTATACTGACAATTTATTTTTGTGGCAAAGTAATTGAGGGAGAGATTTGTTATGTTGACCAAGGTGTTAATTTAGTATGTAAAACATGTATCCCGGGGGAGGTATCGAGTGGACGGAGAAAATGTTTTCTTTATCATCAGATGAACATAATTTAAACTCCCAATTTGGATAAACCCGACCAGGAATTATAGAACAACCAGCTACTAGTATATAAGCCCAGCAATATTGAGCAATACACATGGATGTGATATCATTGTTTAACATTTTTAAACAGTACCACCCTATCCACATATATATGGCTAAACATATCATTGGCATAGATGAGTTGTTGTAGTTGTTACATTTATGCTGGTCGGGTTTCTCCAAATTTAATACTAGAATGATCCAAAAGCTACGGTGGCTGGTTTAGGACATGAATTTTTTTTTTTTTTATTTCGTGACAACGAAATACTAATAACTAATTTGGTGGCCACAAAATACTAATTCGTGGCCAAGAAATAACTAATTCGTGGTCACGAAATACTAGTTCGTGGCCACGAAATGACTGATTGACCTTTGCATATAGCCAGATACCTTTACGGTATGGTTACACTAACTTGATGATGTTTTAGAAACAATGCGTACGATCGCAGAGAAGCTACTATAAACACCTTATGGCATGGGACCCGGGCTCTATATATGGGGATATGGACGTCCTATATATAAACTAGCCTCGAGAGAACGGGGAAACACGGGTCAGGTGGCTCCAAGACACACTGGATATTCATTAGTTGTTACCACAAGGGATCGAATGGGAATGCCATGCATTCCTCTCGGCATATTGACCGATTTAAGTCAATAAGGGGTTTTGTAGGGTGGGCCCAAAAACAAGCTTATAAATATTCAACCCTTTCAACCATACCAGATCCAAAATGGTCGTTGCTCAGAAGGGGTCAAATGGGTTACACATTATTTCTCGGTCACTTGGCCGATATAGATCAAATAAAGGGTGTTGTACCGTGGCTAACAAAGCAAGCTAAATTTTCACACCTTCAGCCCACTCGAGCGAAAATGATAACTGATCAGAGGGGTCCATATATGATAACATGCAATCCCCCCCCCCTTAGGTTGAATACAGTGTGTTGTAGGGTGACCCCTGAGACAAACTAAATGTTCACCCGCTATCACCACCTCCGACCCAAAATGGCCAACCCATATGGGTTCAAATATGACACCTGTACAATTTCTCGACCTCTTAACCGTTTGATGTGGTATAATTGGTGATGTAGGGTGGCCCCAAGATATACTGAATGTCGTGGGTGCCTCTGTAACCCACCCCAGGACGGCGGCAACTTTGGATCGGGTTGGTGAAAGGGGCGATTACTTAATTTGTTTTACGGGCCACCCTACAACACCCTTTATCTCAAATCGCCGTGGCTCATTCCAAGATGGTGGACAGCTACAACCAGATCATCTCTGTTCGCTACCATTACACAAATGGGCCTGACGATTGTATATCACAATTAGTTATTTCGTGGCCACGAATTATTTATTTCGTGACCACGAATTAGTTATTTCGTGGCCACGAATTAGTATTTCGTGGCCACGAAATAAAAATATATATTCCCATGTCCTAAAAGTTTTGACTGACACTTACATAAATATGACTCCCAGATTACTTAGCAAACAACTCCGTTTTATGCGGTACTTTGTCCTGGCAATACACATTAAATTTGTCAATTAATGAAAAAATACCATCAATCAATTTTACAATGACATCCTGAAACTTTAGTCTTGATAAACATTGCATTTGTATAATGACATTATCACTGAATCACGTGATTGTGATGTATATGATTGATGTGAACCACATTTTATGATAGCCATTAAGTTCCATCACTGTGAATATTTGAGTAAATTGTCAAACTCTCTATATATAGGGTCCAACGGTAGTTTTGTTCGCAACTGTAGTACTGTACCAGCGGAGACTTGTCTGACTACACCATTCCCAAAAATACATTTCAGAGTCATACTTGACATATGTGCACAATTTCAACTTACACAATTCATGAAAAGGATAATCTTGTTAGTTACTATTTGTATAATCAGGAAACGCTCTTTAAATTTTTTAAACCGTCCAAACAATTTGTTTCCACTAAAATGTCAGACTGGAAACAAATAGACTCTGAAAGTAGACCGCCATATTTGATACTTTTGTTAATTTCAACTCGCAGACTCCACCAGAAGGTCAGTTATGAGGATTAATATGTGTATAATAAGTAAACGCTCTTTAAATTCTTAAAACAGTCCAAAAACTCTTGTTTTCCAATAAATTTCAACTGGACACAGGTAAACTCTGAAAGTAGACATGCTATTGATAAATAAACCGTTCGCATGTCGTCTTAGACAATCCGAAATGGCGCGACCGTTGTTTTCGACCAAAGAAATCTGACTTGTGAAATCAGCGAGGGTGGGGGTAGGGTTAGCATTTCTGCGATATCTTCACCAAAAATCGATGTATCGAAGTTTTGTTTGTGGCATATGATCAAGATATCCTTGTAGATTGTTCATGTTCGTCTATATGTGATATAGCTGAATCTAAGAATATACAATACCTTAATATTTGGGAAAGAAAATTGAAAATGCAGTCATAAATGCAATTCGTCTGATGAATTTTGATAAAATTCCACACTAAGATATGTAATTAAGTAATTTTTGGCAAGATCTCCCCACGTTTTTCGATATCCAAGAACAAAGAAAGCCACTTACCGAACTTGCTATGCGTAATAGCATGTTTTTATTACTAGGTGGACGGGGGAAAAATAGAGGGGTACACAAACAAAAGCCTCACACAAACCTGTTTCCACTAAAATATCAAGCTGGAAAGAGGTAGATTCTTAAAATAGACACATTTGTGCTATAGAAACTGTTCTCATATCGCTTTTAACATTCCGAAAACGCGCGACCATTTTTTTCGACATAAGGAATCCGACTATATTGTTGACACTCCCAAATAATTTAGATAACTGTAGGATTGATTATCAGAAAACATCAATGGATTATTTTTTTAATTTGCTCGGAAGATGGAAATGCGATCAACAAAAATGTGCATTAACTTGTGGCGAATATTCATAACAAATTTCAATGAGATCCCATAGCCCGGTCTCATGGCTAAGATATTTGTGCGGGTGGACAAAATAAACAATAACATTGTCCAGCTGAACACAAATAACTTGTAAAACGCAATGGCGAAGATCCCCTCAGACCCCCTCATGTATGGTACCTCCTATGCGTAACTCCCAGATTTATCACTTTCTTTACCATCTACTGACGAATCCATAGTTTACTTCGTTGAATCTGTCCAACGTGTCGCATTATCATTTGAACATACGAAAATATTAAATTAACAACTTATATTCATCGAGAGACGTGAAATGTTCTTTCTTTTAGGAATAACTGAACTAAATGATTTCCCATAGGCGACAGTGTTAACGTTTCAGCCAAATTCACTAAAATGAAGACTGTGGGTGTCCCCAGCGATGTTTACCCAGCTAGATTGACACCAGGTGTTCATGAATATTCAAGAAAAAACATAGGTCATGTGTTTACTTTTAAAAATAAATTCCCTAGTGTATGACAAGCTATCCCGCAGCAACATTTTATCTAGAAAAAAAAACGAGAACTACAGCAGCTAGTTAAATAAATTCCCCACTCGAAAAAATCTGAGTCCCCCACTAATTCACCAGTTTACATTATTTAGATATGATGTACAAATCAAATAAACTAGATTTTATCATTTAATAACGTGAAGGCCATTCAAGAGGAAGATGGATAATTCTATTCAGATTCGACTTGCGAACTTCACTAAGTGCTGCAGTGAGTGAAGATAGATAACCCAACCACACTCGCAACAGATTCCCAGATCTCGTACCGATGCACGCTGATGTGATTATTTTGGCTGTATTGAGCCGCATCAGTCAAATAAAAATAGTATGATCGAGTCGAAATGCATCGTGGGATTATGTGCTACTCATATTATTGTTTTACTAACTATATCAGGTAAGTCTATATCCTTTTTATTTTGGAAACAAGCGATCAACCTTTGATCGTTTCACTGACAAAACACAAACTGTTGTTCTGGTACAGCGGCATGGTACGTACGCGACAGTTTTGAATTTTCTAGCTATTTCCTTTTGGAGTTTTTTTTTGTAGTGTCTTGACTCATATTCAGTTGCAATCTGCAAACTGCAAGACACAATACTGTCCCATCGCTACACTTGTAAATCCATAAAAATGGCCGTCACCACATGCTACATGTGCCGTTTCTAACCATGTTTTCTTGTTAACTTCTGCTAAATCTATAGTTGATACAAGCTTACTCATGATATAAGAACATGCACCAATAAGAGAACATTTCCTTCAAGTTGAAGATGTTCAATGAATTTAGCGGAAAATGTACGAAGCTCGATTTAAAAACATTTCCTCCAACAGATATATGCACGCACCCCTCTTGTTCAATGATTGTTACTCTTATAGCTGCTTTTTTAAATGAAAATAACTCCCAGCATATGACAATTTGAACATTTAGCATCACCCTTAAAGGCACGTGAGGCCTTAGTTGTCGAAAATATTCATATTTGTTCCAATCACCGTAAACAGAAAAACATTAAATGCATACAGTTTCCTCCATATATACCATGACCAACGCGTAAACAGCATGTTATCATAAAGACCTACTATATTTTACCTAAGCAAGAGCCGGGTTGTGTTACAGAAGACAGCACAAAGCTACTGGCTAATCACACACCAATGGCATAAACGCTCTTTATTAGTTCCATATCAGGAATTCACCAACAAAGAACGCTCTTTATGTTTACCATCATAATATAAACAAACACCAGAAAAGTTACTTTTTATGCTTTTGTTTACATAACAATGGTCAAACATATGACAATAACATACTGTTTATGCGATATTTCTTATTTGTATACGGACAAAGTCTGTCTACATTTTAATGTTCTTTCTGTTTGTGGCGGTTTTTGACGGGTGGAAATATTTTCACAGGATACCCACCGCCAAGGCCAAACGTACCTTTAAAGGTACTCAATCCGATTTGATGGTCCCCATATCATCAGATTCATCAAATAATGCTAACCACAGTCAACTATAGTATAAAATTGTCCAAAACGTGTTATTTATCAACATTTTGTTCAACGAAATCTGGCGGATTGTCAAATTTCTGACATTCACAGCCACTTGATTTTAGAGTTGTCCATCTTCATCCGTAATTTGGTCCGAGACCATCGGTTTGACGACTTTTTGCTGTAAATATTACACATCTCGAGAAATAATAATTTTTTTTAATCGATATCTGATCACTGAGCTTTGATGTGTGGGTTCCTCGACTCGAATAAAATATATTTTACCCCCGAAGCCAAATAAATAGTAATTTGGGAGCGTTAATTCGGATTGTGCATCTTTAATTGTGATTAGTGTGTACAAATCTCTCAAAGATAGGCTATTGATGCAGCTATATAGAGTTCTTTTCATGTTAACCGAGTAGCGGGTATCATATTTTTCAGCGTATATCTACATGTCTTAGATGACCAAGATTTGACTTTGATAATTTACAACTAACTTTCGAACGATAGTAACAATTATTTGCATAATACCCATGGTGCCCACCAATGTGATTGTTCTATCTTGTGTTTTTTTTTAAATATAATTTCACAGTGAAATTGAATATGCATATTTTGTACATCTGCATGTATTTTGCCACCCGTATGTTGATAGCCAATATGTGGATATTCTAGAGTATTCTATCCTGTTTTATTCTGATATAGAAAACTTCTCGATTATACCGGCCTGGCTTTGGATCACTAATAGCATGCCATTGAAAACTTATCATATTCATCGATCTGCATCAATTGGATCATTATGGAGTGGAGCATGTCTAGTTATCTCATAAATGATATCATGTTCATTCTGTATTCATGCCCGACTCATCATCAGTCGAAATTCCATGACAAAAATAGGTTGAAATTTATGGAAGGCCTTTCGGGAAACTGACATCCGGGTATCTTAGAATCCGGGAAACTTATATCCCGGTATCTTAGAATCATGGAAACTTACATACGGGCATCTTAGAATCCAGGAAACTGACATCCGGGTATCTTATAACCCGGGAAACTGACACCAGGGTATCTTATAATCCGGGAAACTGACATCCGGGTATCTTATAATCCGGGAAACTGACATCCGGGTATCTTAGAACCCCGGGAAACTGACATCCGGGTATCTTAGAATATCGGAAACTGACATCCGGGTATCTTATAATCTCGGAAACTGACATCCGGATATCTTAGAATCCGGGAACCAAACGTCCGGACCTCTATAAAGAAAATTAAAGCTCCTCTGTATTGTAGCATGCATGTATGTATTCACCCTCATACCAAAATGGTGTTATTTAGGCTGCTGAACAATAGAACAGTGTCGGTGTTTGTGAATAATTAGGAAAAAAACACAACAGGAAAAAAATAGTTTTTCTGGGCTCCTGACCAAGGGCATATATCTGGGAATAATATTGAACAATATTATGTGGGTCCGACCTCTACAACGCACTCCGCCCACCGGTACCACCCCGATGTACCTCCATATACCCCCACCTCTTGACAGGGTGGACATAAAATGCAATTGCAGACATAAGATATACGAACAACAATAAAATAGATGCACTATATATGCACCTGATAAAACACAACACACATATTTACAATCACGGAAATAAAAAATCGCAATTAACTTAGTAGTGATAACAGGCTAAGATGCTAAACATAAATAATAACTGCGAATGGGTAAACCCCTATTCAAGACACGTTTCAATTAGTATTGCCGTCAAACATACGATACAACCATCTGTTGATATCTCACTAACAAGTGTTTTAAATGATATATAGTTTTCTAATGGACACAATTGTAATGCTCTTAAAATAGCCAAATTTTCTGTCCTGGTTCATAATTTCATATCAAATATACAATTTGAGAAAACATATTTTCCAGTGACAGAAGCTCTTGTTGGTTGTTCTCTCTGACGCGAAATACATATTTTATTTCCCAGAATCTATAAACTTTAGGGAAGATATACACCATCTTAGCGTAGTTTTTGCCAACACTACTCTAATGACAAACTTATCCATAAGAAATGTTTGTTGGAATGGGAGTACTAAACGTATATACACATGAAAACAACTGCAAACAACTCAGAAACGAGTCAGTCGGATTCCCCTATGTAGTACAAGTATACCCACAAACCAACTCAAATTCCACCACGCATGGTATAAAATCTTGAATTAATCTTTCTGCAAGACACAACAGAACGATTAGCCATGTGGTCTGAATATCAACACAAAAAAGATGAAAGCAATCACAAATTCACAATATTATAGCCAAAACAAATAAACGTGTTTGATACCAGCGAAGCTTCTCCAATTATGTTTATAAATAGAAGAATTCCAATTTGTGTAACACATTTCTGGCAAGGAAATGCCTAATTCTGTCACAAATATCTTATGAAATTTATATTAGGAAACTTCAACAGGTAGCTCGTTTTGAGGCAGGAAGAGAATTGACCTTTATGTTTGGAAATTGATTCAAGAGAAAGGGAACTATCCCATCACCGATTTAGACTGGAATTTATTACTTAAACTCTATCCTCAATATCAATCTTTGACGTCTGTCTGTGCAATCTAATGAGGCAAGTGTTGATTCCGGTTTTATAGACATCTAAATCCAGATCGCTGCATCCTGTTCCAAAAATATCGCAGATGTTCAAACTAAGTATGCAGTGACCGAGGGAACAAACACAGGCCGACAATCGCACCATTTATGTACGTCCTTGGTCGGAATTGTGCCCATTTAACTGGTTTTATACAACAATTGAAACCCACGGTTCACAAGGTAGTGCATAGTTGATCATAGTTAAGAAATAGCTCGTCTTTCGATTAAGGATATGCAGTTAAAACCAAAAAATTATAGTAAATGTGTCTTCAAACGTTTCGGTTATAACAAGAAATATTTCTTATATTTTAATCCCATTATATTATAGGCCAAACTTATATTTCCACAAAATCAGATAAATTATTTGCGATCAACAATCATGTTGACACATGTTAATCGCGCATCCGATTGAAGAGCAATTTCATTGTCGTCGGTCAGTCAACAATGCTGACATTTCGCCAAACATGCACGGACCTGTGACCGCGTGCAATTATATACTTTCGAGTAGAGTGATCGAAACTAAGTTTATCTCAAAATAACAAAAATGGCGACAACCAATTGTTTCATAGCATTCCATGAATTGAAAGCATATATATGAGCAAATTATAGGTAGTTTGTATTCATGCATCATTGAAATGACTCGAATGAGACGAAATAAATAACTCACTAGGCATTAAAGGTGCCCCACCGAGTTAATAACAGCAAAGCAGTAGCACTATTTCTACATGCGATATATACAATATAGGGAGGTTTTGATGTCAGATATCGGCTTTGAATTGAAACGCAGTTGCCCCACTTTTTCATCAGGCAAGCATAAATAAAATAATCAGTTTTGGTTAAAAGCGTCTGTGTTTTCGTTTCCCAAAAGCGGTAGACGATAAAGGGCGTAATCAATTATGGGTATTGCACTCGATTTCACCGCAAAACTGATGAACGCTTTTGTGAATTGTCGCGATGACAGTGTCATACGAATGATGGGGATTGCAATATTGCTGAATTTTCTTTTGCCCGGTATTAGTTACGTTAATTAATGGCCGCTGGAATAATATAAGATGATTTATGGTGTTAATATTTTAATATTCGTTTAGAACCACATCTCAGACAGTTATTCAGAAGTTTTCAAAGGCCGGTAGCTACAAAGTGGCTAAAGAAAATGTTACTAATTTTATGTCAAATCGGACCGTCATCTATAAAAAAAACATTGAAATTACGAGTCGCTTTAGTGGAAACTTCTCGTTGACATGGTAGCAATAGCAGACACGGAGACCATCATTCAACCCGGTTTCGCTCTACAAGAAGCCCAGATCGTGCCGAAAAGGATCCCAGACAAGGAAACAGGATACAGACGAGTTTCATAATTTTGAATAAAGTATGCTATTCTGATTTATGTGGACAGTTTGGCAGGGGTTCCTGTGTTCTTCCGGGTTTCTAATGTCGGTCTCCGGTTGTGAATAGGACAGTTGTCAAGCACGCCACCAGCTGCTGGCAGTCGGTATAGCCATGATGGCAACTGGAACGGTATAAGTAATGGCACCAATTAGTGTTGCATTGTTGCGGAGTATAAACTCACATGCAAGATACTCCACATCGTACATTGTGTTATCTTTAGTATCTTTAGAACACTGGTTCTTTGTCGTCGTGTACCGGGAGCCTTGATTGGGAAATAATTAACTCTACTATGTGCCCTTTGTTTATGGGGAAAACAAACGTTCTAAGGATAAAGCATGTTGGCATGCGTTAAGGAAGTTTCCGCAAAATTTGACGAAAACCACTTTAAACATCAAAGTGTGTTTTTTCTGTATCACTAATTTGCTTTACTGCGTTCGATAGTATGTAATTGATTTGTTGTTTGCTTGGCGAAGCATTTGACCAAAATTTATTTCCCTTGTTCCACGGAATCAGGTGTTAACGTTTACGGTGCTACTGACGTTTGCCTTCAAATAACTGTATGATTGATTCTTGTGAGATAATTGAATGATGTATACAGGAATATGTCAATAGCATCGTTACAGGTGGATCTATATACATAGTTTGTACTTCTCACGTTGCTATAACTGTGGTACACATGCTGTGTATACGCCTGTTTGATGACACGCTTGTGTGTGTACACCCACCCCCCCCCCCAAAAAAAACACGAGAACCATTTGATGTTACATGCACATATTTCAATTTGATGTGATTTAAAAGATAGATCTTGAGTCAAAAATAAATGCTGTCATGTAAATAATTAATTAATATTTCCTGTCGCAGTTAGCAGAACAATTAGGGGATGATTTTCATTCTGAGAGAAGCTCCAGAAAGACCAGTCTGTCTGACACGAACGTATTTATTTGTACCTCTGAATAATCAATAGAGGAATTTTTAGAAGAGATAGAGCTCCTTCAGGCTTCAGTACATGTCAGCATGGTTCGTTTTGTTCCAGGTACATGCGAACTTGCCTTAGTGCCTTCCCTTGGACCTATGTACAGTTGAAATTAAGTTATGTTTCAATTTCATTCATATTTCTCGGTGAATGAGTATAATCCGATTTCTTCACAATTAAATATCACTATTTTGTGTGGATGCCAAATTCTGGTGGGAAGTCTGTGCTGGGAATTAATCTAACGTTTTTGATAAAAAGCACACAATCATTAGTCCATACCGCTGGTTGCCATTATAACCGGTGTGTACGTTTTGTGGCGCCCACCATAAGCATATCGTTGTATGTATCTCGGAAGTTTTTCTGCTTTTCCTTATTTTCAACGGAGACTATGGCCAGGTGTTGATCATAGATCACACATCTGTCGCTATTAGCTGGTCAACTGACTCGCGTGATTTTTTAAACATTGTTGTAGCATCACAACTTGTTTATCCCTTGCTATACTAAATTGCTATACTAAATTTCAATGCTCATTGATGAGTAGTTCTCTTCGGACATGTTTAGACAATAGGCAGTTTGTTTAACTTATTAACTAAACATTTCCCACCAATCAATATGCATTCGACTGCACTTATACTATATCATTTCGACCGGCTGATATATCCTTAACATACATCCAAATGGATAGTAGACCGTCCCAATGCAAACTTTCATAACTGAGTATAGAAGGGGTCAAATAGTGTGAGCGCCAACTTTGTAGCAAACGCAGTATAATTCAAAACTATCGATCGACTAAATAACTCGAAGCTGAGCGTTAGTATGCTGGGTTCTCTAACGGAACGTATCATAAATACCAAGTTTCAGCTCGATCTAGCCATAAACAGTGCCAGCGGCATCTCAGAAAAAGTGAGAACAAAATCACCATTGACCCAGAATTTGCACACAACAAAGAATTTGAGACCAATAAAAATAGAGTTTGAATTTCAATCTGAATTTCGAACTTCAATCCCGATCGAAATTCTCCCAGATTGAAATTCGGATTGAAATTCAAAGCTATTGATAATCAAGTAATGTCTTGCAGCTGATCGTCCGTATGCTAGGTTCTCTTATAAGGAAAGTATCATAAATACCAAATTTCAGCTCGATCCAGTCATAAATAGTGCCACTTCCCTTCATCACCACTTCTCAAATACTGATCGGGAAATTTTTCATCGGTATCTCAGAAAAAGTGACAAAAAAATCACTGTTAACCCAAAATTGGCACACACACACAATGAAGAACTTGAGACAAAACAAATGAGAGTTTGAATTTCAATCTGAATTTCGAACTTCAATCTAACTCACGCGAATCTTCACTGAATTTCGAACTTCGATCCAACTTCACGAACCTATAATAGTAGTCCGCGCGTCTGGAATGAAATATATCACATCATTCGCGCTTATGACAGATCATACCGAAATAAGGACCGATATATGTATTTGCAGGTCAAGATGTATTTGCAGATCAAGATGTCGACTCTGGAAGATTATAATGGCCTCAACCCAGTGGAAATTGTTCTCAACCTTGTCTGCCAGAAACACAGACTCAGCATATCCTATACACTATATAGTTTCGGCCACAAATCACATCGGGTTCAAGTTCCCATAGCTAATCATTGTCCAAAATTAATCAAGCGCTGATATATATATTTATTTGCAAATCAACATGTCGATTATGGGATGATGGATGGCCTCCACGCATGCAGTGGAATTTGTTCTCACCAATGTCTGCATGCTAAACATATCTCGTATACTGTAAATTCTGACACAAATGCCACTGGGCTTCAATTTCCGACAGAAATGTTTAGCCAATCATGTTTATGCTGCAGAATCTTCTGAAGCTCTGGGCACAGATATTATATAATATCGCTGCTCTAATAACTCTATAGGCTAATCAGATTTCTTTCACCAGAGATGGTTGCACGGACTGACATGAGTGTCTGGCAGCAAAACCTACCCCATATATACATAACCAAACCATAAATCTACCCCATAACCAAACCATAAATCTAACCCATATCCAAACCATAAATCTTGTCAATTGGTGTAACAGGAAAAGATAGAGGCCAATTCTATATGAGTATGTCTGATATCTATAGAGATGATACGCGAGTCTCAAATTGTGATATCAACACAACTATCTGAACACAGTGTCATACATGTAGATGGTGTCAATCTTTTTTATGCTACGTGGAAATGAAACATTGGGAGTAGTCTTTCCTACTTAAAGGTACTCAATGCGATTCGATGGTCCCCATATCATCAGATTCCAACAACAACAACAAAAGTTTTTGAAATGCCGCTTCAGTTATCAGAATCGATTAATTGCCCAAATAAATAATGCTAACCACAGTCAACTATAGTATAAAATTGACCAAAAACGTGATATTTATCACTTGTTGTTAAAAGAAATTTGGCCGGATTGTCAAATATCTAACACCCAAGGCCACTTGATTTTAGTGTTATCCATCTTCATCCGCAATTTGGTCCGAAACCGTCGGCTTGGCAAATATTTGCCAGGCCGCCAAAAATTACATATCTCGGGAAATAACAAATTTCAAAAATCGATATCTGATCACTCTGAGCTTTGATGGGTGAATTCCTCTACTCGAATCAAATATATTTTACCCCCCAAGCCAAAGAAATAGTAATTTGGGAGCGCTAATTCGGATTATGCATCTTTAACCTCTTTCGTTAACTAATGACTCATTTGTGAGTCGTTCCCTTATATAGGAAACGTTCAGTTATTTAGTTCAACTTGAACAAATGACCATCAGTCGTTTGCTGTACTTATTATCTGAACATTTCCGTCGATCAATTAATAGGAATCATTCTGTACTTGTATTATCTGTTTTCTGTATGTCGTCTGTTCATAATTCATGGACACCCCTACAGAGTCAAGATGAATAATAAACCATTCCAATGTATATTTAATATACCTGATGGGAGGATCCATTTTGTACAGAAATATCAATGTAAACTGACGTCACGATTTGGCCTAGTGACTGAAATGACGACAAATCCCAAGAAATCAACCAAGACTGAGTCTGCTTTACTCATACTATACGCTCAGCCATGCATTATGTACATCATTTCCACGCCAGAGATATACCCTTAGTATGGATAAGTGGGCTGTTTGGCAATCAGAAAACGCCATGCCACTTTTTACATGAGAAGTACTTTCCGGTAACCAGTTCACCATATGCTGCAACATCGGATTGCACAATCATCTCGTTAATTGTATTGCATGCTGCACAAGGTCGAAGTATACACATGCACGCAGATTCGCAGTGCGGTGCGTGCATAAACTTGCATGTGTTATCCTCAGATGCATTGTGATCAAACCATTATATACATGTAGCATGTCGGGTGCATTTCATATACACACCCGATAGAATGTTATACCAAGGATATAACCCATGACAACAACATCCACACAGTATAAAATCAATCGAATAAACATTTGCACTATATTTTGTAGCATATACATGCATATAGATGTGTAAATTTTAGAAGGTTGACTCCCCTCAACTAAAGACCTACTTACACTTTGGATTATTTGGATTAAAGAATAGCCAATATTTAGAGGACATTACTTGCATGGTTGGTTTGATATTTTTGGCCTGATATCAGCTCGAGGTAACCTCTTATCGGCGTGACACCAACCAACCAAGTAATATGAGTGACGTCAAAAAATCGATATCCGCAGGTTATTTATCAGTGAAGTAGATTTAGACATGTCGTAAAACCGAATTACTCCAATTGGCGATGTAGCTCGATAACAGGCCTTTCTGGACTAAAATGTCATATTTAATTAATGACATCGATTAATGCAGTGGAACAGAAGTCAAGTTCCCCTGGTCTCAACAAATGGAACGTGAAATTGGGATTTTAGCCCAGGCTGGGGGGGGGGGGGGGGGTCTTCAATGTCTCAAGTCTTGGCAATTCTTTCTAGATGCAACATTCAGGTATAATGATAATCTCCGCAAATTACTGATATTTTCAGTCGATAATATAGCTAGTCTATATAAAACTTTTCTTCGCTGGGAAATTTCATATAATAATCAGGGATATAATTACGAATACGAATGTGGAATTGGAATCTCTTTTTGGCTGAAAGTTTCTGTCGGAATTCGGAAATGTCGACGGACGCCATATAGATGGAAACAAATGCAGGGGTTGCATGATTACAGAATAAGACTGCAAATGGGTGTATAAAGCAAGCGAATTGTGACTGCTGTAAGGAAAATGTAAACATCACGATAGATTTTTCCCCCGAATACGTTGACGCAACTATGCATGTTATTCAACTATACAAGTGATTCAAGTGTTTTGCATGGGTGTGTTTCTGAGTCATTGGTCGTGATATGGTCTAGCGGTTGCAACGACGTTAAACCTGAACTACAAGTCTATACAAGCAAACATACTGAAATGCATATTGTGCAATAATAATTATTAGAGAGGTTGTGTTTTTGGTTTGTAGCTTGTATAATAAATGGCAGCATATATCATGGTGACAATGAATACGAGAGAACGCACACAAATGTTTGCCATGAGGGAACATCTCGTACACCGATATCAAACAATTATATTAACCCTTTAATGACGGGGGCTTCGCTGGTGCAGCATTAAATACCCTATGCCAGTGCATTATCTTATATATGCGAGTCTATCATATATAGGAGGCCTCGCATATATAAGAGCATGCACTGGCTTACAGGATCAAGGTAAATATTATTAGGCCAATGCATTTTCTTATATATTGCGAGGCGCCACGTGGGCCACTCGCACATATAAGGGAATGCATTGGCACATTGTTTTCGCAAAATTTCAGGAAGCTCCAGTCATGAAAGGGTTAACACTTGTGACAATCGGTTGAGATATAACTGGCTATAAAATCGAAGATTTGATCGTCATAGTCGATCCTATTGTAACTAATTCTAACCTATCTCACATTCAGAATAAACCATGCATATCATCGGACACCTTCCGAAAATGTCAGGATAATGGCTGCAAACTATAAACAAACCTACTTATCTACTTATTATATTCCCTTTTCTGACATTCCTTTGATGGACCTAACGCTAATACGCCCAGCATGGTACGGGTTCGGGGTGAAACGAGTCAAACTATTCCATTCACCCGCAGTGAAGGATGCGATTCTACACCGAATGTTTATACCCGAGAACACATCGG
This sequence comes from Siphonodentalium dalli, assembly GCA_032622095.1. Classification (NCBI taxonomy): domain Eukaryota; kingdom Metazoa; phylum Mollusca; class Scaphopoda; order Gadilida; family Siphonodentaliidae; genus Siphonodentalium; species Siphonodentalium dalli. Next base: position 110,851,431 of record CP136062.1, on the reverse strand, counting down.
TTAAAATGGATAGTCTATACTGAATGCAGGTATAGTTATGTAAACATACTTAGCTTGAGTCAAAACGTATGTCAGAAACATGGAATTTTATTTGGAGCATGTGTTCCGTTTGCGCCAGAAATTCAAGTCGGCGCAGCAAGCGGTCTGCGGAACGCGTGCCTCATCTTGTCTGCTTATTACCCACCACGACGCTAGGTGCTGCAATTTTCGCGGATGCCTAGTATGCCTAGTATAATGGCCTCAACCCAGTGGAAATTGTTCTCAACCTTGTCTGCCAGAAACACAGACTCAGCATATCCTATACACTATATAGTTTCGGCCACAAATCACATCGGGTTCAAGTTCCCATAGCTAATCATTGTCCAAAATTAATCAAGCGCTGATATATATATTTATTTGCAAATCAACATGTCGATTATGGGATGATGGATGGCCTCCACGCATGCAGTGGAATTTGTTCTCACCAATGTCTGCATGCTAAACATATCCCGTATACTGTAAATTCTGACACAAATGCCACTGGGCTTCAATTTCCGACAGAAATGTTTAGCCAATCATGTTTATGCTGCAGAATCTTCTGAAGCTCTGGGCAGAGATATTATATAATATCGCTGCTCTAATAACTCTATAGGCTAATCAGATTTCTTTCACCAGAGATGGTTGCACGGACTGACATGAGTGTCTGGCAGCAAAACCTACCCCATATATACATAACCAAACCATAAATCTACCCCATAACCAAACCATAAATCTAACCCATATCCAAACCATAAATCTTGTCAATTGGTGTAACAGGAAAAGATAGAGGCCAATTCTATATGAGTATGTCTGATATCTATAGAGATGATACGCGAGTCTCAAATTGTGATATCAACACAACTATCTGAACACAGTGTCATACATGTAGCTGGTGTCAATCTTTTTTATGCTACGTGGAAATGAAACATTGGGAGTAGTCTTTCCTACTTAAAGGTACTCAATGCGATTCGATGGTCCCCATATCATCAGATTCCAACAACAACAACAAAAGTTTTTGAAATGCCGCTTAAGTTATCAGAATCGATTAATTGCCCAAATAAATAATGCTAACCACAGTCAACTATAGTATAAAATTGAACAAAAACGTGATATTTATCACTTGTTGTTAAAAGAAATTGGCCGGATTGTCAAATATCTAACACCCAAGGCCACTTGATTTTAGTGTTATCCATCTTCATCCGCAATTTGGTCCGAAACCGTCGGCTTGGCAAATATTTTGCCAGGCCGCCAAAAAATTACATATCTCGGGAAATAACAAATTTCAAAAATCGATATCTGATCACTCTGAGCTTTGATGGGTGAGTTCCTCTACTCGAATCAAATATATTTTACCCCCCAAGCCAAAGAATAGTAATTTGGGAGCGTTAATTCGGATTATGCATCTTTAACCTCTTTCGTTAACTAATGACTCATCTGTGAGTCGTTCCCTGTATATAGGAAACGTTCAGTTATTTAGTTCAACTTGAACAAATGACCATCAGTCGTTTGGCTGTACTTATTATCTGAACATTGTCCGTCGATCAATTAATAGGAATCATTCTGTACTTGTATTATCTGTTTTCTGTATGTCGTCTGTTCATAATTCATGGGACACCCCTACAGAGTCAAGATGAATAATAAACCATTCCAATGGTATATTTAATATACCTGATGGGAGGATCCATTTTGTACAGAAATATCAATGTAAACTGACGTCACGATTTGGGCCTGAGTGACTGAAATGACGACAAATCCCAAGAAATCAACCAAGACTGAGTCTGCTTTACTCATACTATACGGCTCAGCCATGCATTATGTACATCATTTCCACGCCAGAGATATACCCTTAGTATGGATAAGTGGGCTGTTTGGCAGTCAGAAAACGCCATGCCACTTTTTACATGAGAAGTACTTTCCGGTAACCAGTTCACCATATGCTGCAACATCGGATTGTACAATCATCTCGTTAATTGTATTGCATGCTGCACAAGGTCGAAGTATACACCATGCACGCAGATTCGCAGTGCGGTGCGTGCATAGAACTTGCATGTGTTATCCTCAGATGCATTGTGATCAAACCATTATATACATGTAGCATGTCGGGTGCTATTTCATATACACACCCGATAGAATGTTATACCAAGGATATAACCCATGACAACAACATCCACACAGTATAACATCAATCGAATAAACATTTGCACTATATTTTGTAGCATATACATGCATATAGATGTGTAAATTTTAGAAGGTTGACTCCCCTCAACTAAAGACCTACTTACACTTTGGATTATTTGGTATTAAAGAATAGCCCAATATTTAGAGGACATTACTTGCATGGTTGGTTTGATATTTTTGGCCTGATATCAGCTCGAGGTAACCTCTTATCGGCGTGACACCAACCAACAAAGTAATATGAGTGACGTCAAAAAATCGATATCCGCAGGTTATTTATCAGTGAAGTAGATTTAGACATGTCGTAAAACCGAATTACTCCAATTGGCGATGTAGCTCGATAACAGGCCTTTCTGGACTAAAAATGTCATATTTAATTAATGACATCGATTAATGCAGTGGAACAGAAGTCAAGTTCCCCTGGTCTCAACAAATGGAACGTGAAATTGGGATTTTAGCCAGGCTGGGGGGGGGGGGGGGGGTCTTCAATGTCTCAAGTCTTGTACGAATACGAATGTGGAATTGGGAATCTCTTTTTGGCTGAAGTTTCTGTCGGAATTCGGAAATGTCGACGGAACGCCATATAGATGGAAACAAATGCAGGGGTTGCATGATTACAGAATAAGACTGCAAATGGGTGTATAAAGCAAGCGTATTGCGACTGTGCTGTAAGGAAAATGTAAACATCACGATAGATTTTTCCCCGCCGAATACGTTGACGCAACTATGCATGTTATTCAACTATACAAGTGATTCAAGTGTTTTGGCATGGGTGTGGTTTCTGAGTCATTGGTCGTGATATGGTCTAGCGGTTTGCAACGACGTTAAACCTGAACTACAAGTCTATACAAGCAAACATACTGAAATGCATATTGTGCAATAATAATTATTAGAGAGGTTGTGTTTTTGGTTTGTAGCTTGTATAATAAATGGCAGCATATATCATGGTGACAATGAATACGAGAGAACGCACACAAATGTTTGCCATGAGGGAACATCTCGTACACCGATATCAAACAATTATATTAACCCTTTAATGACGGGGGCTTCGCTGGTGCAGCATTAAATACCCTATGCCAGTGCATTATCTTATATATGCGAGTCTATCATATATAGGAGGCCTCGCATATATAAGAGAATGCACTGGCTTACAGGATCAAGGTAAATATTATTAGGCCAATGCATTTTCTTATATATTGCGAGGCGCCACGTGGGCCACTCGCACATATAAGGGAATGCATTGGCACATTGTTTTCGCAAAATTTCAGGAAGCTCCAGTCATGAAAGGGTTAACACTTGTGACAATCGGTTGAGATATAACTGGCTATAAAATCGAAGATTTGATCGTCATAGTCGATCCTATTGTAACTAATTCTAACCTATCTCACATTCAGAATAAACCATGCATATCATCGGACACCTTCCGAAAATGTCAGGATAATGGCTGCAAACTATAAACAAACCTACTTATCTACTTATTATATTCCCTTTTCTGACATTCCTTTGATGGACCTAACGCTAATACGCCCAGCATGGTACGGGTTCGGGGTGAAACGAGTCAAACTATTCCATTCACCCGCAGTGAAGGATGCGATTCTACACCGAATGTTTATACCCGAGAACACATCGGTTAAAATGGATAGTCTATACTGAATGCAGGTATAGTTATGTAAACATACTTAGCTTGAGTCAAAACGTATGTCAGAAACATGGAATTTTATTTGGAGCATGTGTTCCGTTTGCGCCAGAAATTCAAGTCGGCGCAGCAAGCGGTCTGCGCAACGCGTGCCTCATCTTGTCTGCTTATTACCCACCACGACGCTAGGTGCTGCAATTTTCGCGGATGCCTAGTAACATTGAGATGCATGTAAGTAATTCAAGCTTCGATATAAGATCACAATGGGCCCGCATGGTTGAGTTGGTAAGGTGCATGGCACACTAGGCTATAAGAAGCTACAAAACATCGAATCCCGGCAATCATGGAGGAACGTTTAGTTCATGCCATGAATCTCTATTCTGGCCAACGCCCGTAGAGATCATATTCCACCAGTACAAAACCTTGGAACTTTTTGAAGTTTTGACAGGGAACCTTATGAAGTTAAAAAAAATAATAATCCAGGGAATATATTTCTTAGTTATTACATGTTCCTTAATAGTGTACTTCACTGTATGTGAAGGTCCTAACTCAAAAGTCACGATTTAAGTGACTTTGTGAACGATTTTGCTTTGCGTCGCTAACAATTATAGAAATTCTCCTGGGTAATAAATTCAATGTTTATTGCGATATCGGCTCAGAAAAGCATGCAATTTCGAGTTGGGACCTTCAACTAAGGTGAAGTACATTATTAAGGAAAAGATAATAACTAAGATATATATCCCTGCGTTGTTTTTCAACTTTATAAGGTTCCCTGTCAAAACTTCAAAAAGTTCCCAGGTTTTGTACTGGTGGAATATGATACCTACGGGTGTTAGTCAGAGTAGAGATTCGTGACATGATCTAAGGAAAGGTAACCTTTTTCTTTTTAAAATGTATTTGGGCAAGTTTGTCAGTTATTTTCCGTGGTAGGTTGTTTCTATATGTGCAATGGCAATGAATTCTTGGTGAAATTGACCGTCTGTGGGCATGGTCTTTCTTCTATCAATAAAACTGATAAATGTGTGATATGGCCTAATGATTGAAGCGATTATAAACAAACTTATTAAGATCGCACCGTTTACATGTGCGTTGTTTATAGTTTTATAACCGCGTCTGCTATCAAGCCTGAGAGTTCTTGTTTTGGGATTTATCCTGCATGACCGGTGAAAAATGATGTTAAAATCCACATTCAGAATTACTATTAATGACGCTTTATTGTAACGGGTATAACATGCAAGGATGTTCAATTACCATTCGAAATTGACATCAATAACCTACACTTGTCCTTACAGAGATTTTCAAATTTGTCACCAGTTATGAGAAGCATTCCAATAATGATATCAAAATATATACACTCGAATTTTAATAAAATTGAATGTATATTATCCGGAATATTTGAGATAAAATGTGCTGTGGAGAAGTTTATATGATGATGGAAACTAACATATAGAAATCTGGCAGGATTTGTAAATTTGGCAGGGTTATATACTGGCACCTCGCTGTTTCTTCAATTCGAGTGAATCATTACTATTTTCATTTTAACTGACTCACCCGCATCAAGGGCACGATATAGTCTATGAAATGATTGATTGATTGATTGGGGTTTAATGTCGCTTTCAGCAACTAAGACCATATCACGACATTGTCAGTTTTAGTGGTGGAGAAAATCCGCAAACTTATATACGGCTAATCTAACAGTGATATCAATGGCTGATAAACTCGTCGACCATGTGCGACAAACCACCGGCCACCGGAGATTAAGGGTCAATCCACACCGTTTTCTGTCGTCCGTATCAGTTCAAAGCGCGCGATTTTTATATTCACACTTCAAGCGACTGAATCGCTGACCACGACGCGATCACAATTCAGTTATTTGATGCTTTGTCGATTTCTAGCTTTGTGGCAAACCAGCGGGATAATTGGGTCGCTGTCAAATAGGACATTTTACGTGCGAAATTCCTCCTATTTGAAGGCGACAAATGCATTCGTCGTCGCGATAACAAAGGTGGTGGTTGGGGGGGGGGGGGGGGGCTTAACGACATTCTGATAACTGAAGTGCAAGGATAAATGAGCAGAGAAAATGCCTGGCAAGAGCTCGACGTAATAACAGGATCGTCTGGTTAATTTTTGGTCCCAATATTCCAAGCTTGTGAAGTCACTTCGCGCACAATTTGCCCCCCCCCCCCCTTCCCCCGATAAAAAAAAACCTCACAAACCGGAATTATAGAATTAAATTCAATTAAACGCAATTGATATGAGAATTTAGGAAGCCCGTGCACCATTCCACTTGACAGATGTTTAGCAAATTCTGATTAAAATGTCCATATACATGTACATCGTATTTGTGAACTGCCTGTAATTGATGCACTCAAACGAACATCTACCCAAACCATCGCGCGCGACGAAGCGATCCTGTCGCTTTCGGTGTGAATATAAAAATCGCGCGCTTTGAACCGCTACGGACGACAGAAAACGGCCGTAAAAATCGCGCGCTCGCGCCCGGTGTGGATTGACCATAACTGGCAGCTCCGGCAGATAACGATTTCGAGTTACGAAGTCCACGATGGAAACACGTGGATTTTAACCCTCATCGCCAGCGCTGGAGGGCGAGTTGTTCCCATAACCGAGTGAGCCAGCGAGCCCCCCCCCCCCCTCTATGCAATATGAGGAGCATACTATCAGCTTTCCTCGAGAACAAGTGTCTCTTTTTGTTGTTTTATACTCATCCCAGATAAACTGGAATAAAAAATCATGATAACTCGTACTACGATTAATTAGACCACATGCATAGTAAACTAGAATGTTTACGTCAATACTGGGATTCTGGTCTAGTCAGCATTACCATCAAGGTAGGTCAAAGGATTCATTAGACGCAAACGGGGCAATACATCTTCACTTCCCTTGGTATAGTGTAATGCCAATTTGAAGATAAATAATCTCTATATGACTACTCTACATGATGTAAGATTTCGCTCTGTGAACATGTGAATTTAAGTCTTCAATTTAAGCAGTCCCATGCTGTGTTGAACTTAGAAAGATCTGAATCTGAGTTCCAAGTGAATACAGACATTGCCTTTGCCACCTTTGGGAGTATAAAGATTAACGTATGCAAGACTTGAAGAGAAAATAAATAAATTTTATGACGAACATATGCCTCTCAATTATGCTCAGGTGCGCACAAAACTAGCCGTGGTGTAATTTTAATCTTAGTCATAATTCGTAGTATCCGTTTCAACCTTTAAGCCTCACTCTGATTCAGATGAGTCAATCAGCCCCGTTGCTTTCCTGGCATAAAATAATCAACAATTTTTTGAATAGATGTATAAGATGTTGTAATTTAAATTTAATATTTGTCGCTAAAACACGCATTCTGATTGGCTGAGAGCTACTAACTTTAACGATTCACCACCATCGTCCACTGAAGCGTGTACATATTTCGAGTAGAGTACGCTGTTATTGCCAACGACAGTCAAATACGTCAACGCTCAGCGAGGAGTCGAGTTAAATCGGTAGTTGTTTACTGTAGATACAATTGACAGGAAGTTGTTCGGGTGCTGCTCCGAGCAACCCCTTGGAATGTACCCAGAGATTAGATCACATGACAACGGATATCTCACTTCATGGCATGTAATGCCGATAAACATGCAGTTTAAATTATTTATCTTTTTTGGATTGAATGGCGATAAATGACGTACCCTTTATCGTTGCATATTCGGGGTTCCAGGCATGAAAACAGTTTGTGAATTAGCCGACATAAGAAAAGTCGGATGCGAAAAGATTCTATGCTTATATGTCTGTATTTACTACTGTATGCATACCGGGGAAAAATATTTTTCCAGTGAAAATACATAAACCATGCATTGGTACAGCGCCAGATGATGACATGGGGTGTGTGCCCCGCCTTGCACTCCTTTCACCGACGCCTCTGACAATGTCTACATGCAGTTTATCAGCAGATTCACTGTATCAATTACAAACAATGCATATCCCCAGTCGGGATCTTGGCACTTGTAGCTTGAGACATCTATTGAGCTATTGCGAATTTGATTGGCAGAGACATATTATTAACAAATAGCATTGTTTGTGTAGCCTTCATTGCCAAGAATACAGACCGTCCGTCTTGTCGACACAATATCTATCTAACTTTGTATAAAGACTTATCATCGCATGTACTCTATGTGAATTGGGAACTCAAGTTATAGACAGTTTCCTTGGTCTCGAGTATATATTTCCGAATTGATTGATTGTTGTTTATTCTGTCGCAATCCTTGGGGAAATTGATATATTTTTTATTGATTTAGGGTTTATAGTCTAGCTCGTATAGCTCCGCCAGTCGTTTCGCTCCATTGCTCATAGAAACCACCGAACTCCATTAAGCTTGCAACTGACAAAGTCAATTGTCCGTTCACGATACACGAATCATATTACTCTCCCTCCTCACGAATCACCAATTTGGTCTTATCGGGAATCGAACCATCTTATCGACTGAGCCACCACACCCTACTACATGTTGTATATTGCTCTTTCGTTGTAAATCGTCAATATTTGTATTATTAGTACCACTGCAATGATCACATGACGCCGGCAGTACATATATCCATTCTATACCTCACATCGTACGGGGCAAGTACCTCCACCCAGTTTGACAATATATACTTGTTACGCTGAATTGGTCGTTATACCATGGTTTTACGTATAATTTTTTTTTTTTTTAAAGGTCACCCATGTTTCCACAAAACAAAACTGGCAAAAAGACACCAGGTTCACCGAAACTGGTAAAAAAAAAAAACACACCCAGGTTAGTTTAAACATTGTTTATTTCCCATCAGAATTATAATTACATGAACAGTTTATACATGAGTTGACAAAATAATAGAATGACAGTGCTGGAAGATTTATGCATATGATGTGTGTGTATCTGATGAGAGGGGAGAATAACAATAAGCACATGGCTTTTATGGAAGTCGTCCTCCCATTGTGTCTTTTGGGCCCTGTAAAATATTTCGAATTTTCATTTGTGTTTTTGTCGTTTAGATTCAGGCCTCGGCAGTAGATAGACATTATAGATCGGTTTGATTTGTGTACTATGAGTAAGAAGGTTCCAGGGTTGGATCAACAAGTCCCATCTGGTTGATGCAATGTTATCGTTTTGTGCAATCAATTTGAGACAATCGTGGTTGATATGAGATATATTTATTGAAATTTAACTTCGCTGGTGACTTATGTGCAAACAAATTACACGACGCAGCCATATTGTCTAGTGTTTCACAAACGAGACTTGATCCAACATGCATGGGTGTCTTTTTACATGTTTAAGATAACATGTGCGTCATTTTTACCATTTTTTGGGAACCTGGGTTTACCCAAAACCATGAGATAACGACAAATACAGCAATAGTTACGGCATGAAATTTCGGAGGAAGTGAATTTGTGATAACGGTAGATCCGTTTAGTATTAACCCTGGACACATATGTTCATTTTATGGTTGTCCCCGCAGCCGACATGGTTATGTCGTGGATACAATCATCGTAACACGTAGACGAGGAGGTCGTGGGTTCGAGTGCCGACATGGGTGGAAATCGGTCCAACTCCATCAAGTGTGAGTGTGTGACAGCATAATGTCCCATTCCAATCGTGTATGAAATGATAATTTCGATAACAAATGGTATTTTGTTCACGCAGATATGAAGCAATGGATACATTATATACTGAGCCAGTACCCCCATCCTTCTGACACATGTATAAAGCAGACAAATGTATACATGATTTGGCACAAGTTAGTAATCATGTGCGCTGTAGGTAGAGATCCCATCACATGGTAATAGTGCCCACAGCACCAGTCTAGACTGAATAGCGAGCATGTGCACCTGTCTAAACCCTCCCCTGTCGACTTGCCCCTGGTTACACGAAGTCACGCCCCTGGTTATATACTTGATGTTGCATGGGTTACTAATCGCGCGGTAGGTAGATATTCCATCACAGCTTACGGTAATGATTCATTGACTGTTCGCAGCATCAGTCCAGACTGACCAGCCACCATCTAACTGATACGATGTGTATCGGCTGATAAATACAGACATGAAACATGCGAAAGAAATTAGCTTATCTCGAGTGAATACTGAAGTAACAACATGCTATCCATAATAATGATTAGATCTACATGGTGTGTTCTCCTCCCATCATACATGTGCATGTTGAATGCATTGAGCAATATATACACCAAAAGACTATACATAAAATTCCTTTTTATATGCCGGTTTTTAAAATAAGGGACGTTTTATGTTATTGGTCTGGACGTCGGTCTTGCCGTCGGGGATGAAACTTGGTATCTGGATTTACTAGCACAGGTCAAGATCGAATTCGGGTTCTGCCCGCCAATTTTCACCAGAGCTGTGGTCCTTATCGTTGGAATTTCCACTCAATTTTCGTTTCCGGATGATAACTTTAGTAAGTCTGAACTGAATGGAATGACATTTGGTTTGTGAGTTGACCAGACTAGCCCAAAGTACAGGTCAAATTTTCATCAAAGTTATGGCCCTTTGTTGGAATTACTATAGGCGTATTTTGCCACGCCCTAGCGACGCTCTTTTTCTAAATCGACAATGTTGTATAAACACATGCAATATATATTACAAAAGCTAATATGCATATATACAATATACACAAATGTTAGTCGTTGTTTAATGTGAATCATGGTATAGATGTTACATCATGGCATGTTTATCATCATACTGATAATACTGATAACGTGGCGCATTACAGATGTCTGCAACTGCCTCAAATTTTACTTAATTATGGTGTGTTGAAATAAACTTTCGTTATTTTATATTACTAGGTTTATGTGATTTCTGTAAATGAGAACAAACACATCCAAATCGGTATTATGTATAAAATTAGACAGCCCGGCTTTAATGACGATATTATCTATCGTATAGGTAAATGTGCAAACATTATAAAAGTCTGTAAAAACATCACCACAATGAAAAACATTGAGAAATAGATCAAATGTGTTCTTATGTTAACTATTGATTTTCTCCAATAACTAATTTACGCATGTTGAAAGCATTGTTATGTAAACAAGGCTTGTTGCAATTTCAACCTATATGTATATATCTTTGAACAATAATCTCGAAAACAATCGCCACGGTGTTGAGTGATTTGCTTATCTCTTACTATTTATGTATACTGTATATATCAACAAACGCTGTAAATGTATGGAGCACCAAATACATATGTAAAATGTTAACTTTTATTATCAGTTTAATACCTATACTATATGTTTGAATATGACTATTACAATGTTGATGACTGACATGTTAGTACCACTGTTTCTATAATTATATTAACCTTTGTTATATGTAGACGGAGATATGTACCTAGCGCTCACGTGCAAAATACCATATATAACTTTGAGCGAAATCAAGCCAGATATAGATATCGTGCAAGATTAAGGATGATACAGATATACATCATAGAAGTAATGCATAAACATATTTAAAAATAGAACTCTGACCTCACGACACTATATATATTACGACAAGTTTGTTTGTTGTTTGTTTTTTGTTTGTTGAAATTATGTCTAGCAATCGTCTCCAATGTGTGAATAAAACGTTCCTCCATGCTCCAGAACGACTTGCACGTGCGCTGAGAACTCCTCTCCCATCCCTGTTGTGAACTGCGCATGTATCATATTTATACGCCGGCCCGTCCTTCCCACCGTAGAGGCTTACTGTATACATGTAGTGTAATTGTGATGGGTATTGGGGTCGGGCGGGTCGGTGGTTTCATGTATATGCTCAAATACCACAGAAAGTGGTGAAATGGGTTAATAAAGAACATTAGTTTCTAAATGGTGACCTATAACGAAGACCGCCCGTGCCTTTAACATTGATATCCGTGGCAAATATTTCAAAAACGAATTCTTCCATTAAAAAACAAAGCTGGATATTCATTTAAAGAGTGCAAATAGATGTATTGGTTTATCGGACAATATGCCGTTCGTGCGATTTTAACACTTCTTAAAAACATAACTTCCTAGTTTTCGAGTCAAAAAATATTTTTCCTACCAAAATAAATTTACTTAAACTAATAAACCGGTGAGCGCATATACTAGAGAACAATATCTTTAAATCATTGTCATTTTCATAGGGATTCAACTCAATATCAATTCAATTTAGTTTTTAGAAATATTTGTTCCGCTCAAAAACATGTCACGTGTTCCTGGCTCATAAATGATCTCCCTTTGGATTTCAACAGCACAATTCAGTAAAGGCCATGTCAGTCCACAAATTTGAGCGAAGTCATTGAAACAACGAATATCAGACTAAATAATGGTCGATAAATCGAACTATCAGAACAATTACAACCTATTTTGGTATAAAATTGCCACCTAATGTTGTTTCAGATATGAGCTATTCAACTCTTAAAAGTTTTGGCCAAAGTTGGGGATAAGACCCCCCCCCCCCCCCCCCCCACAAAAAAAAACCGCCACCGTGTCCCTGGTATAACGTGTACGAATTAGACTGGGGTTAGTTGATATTATATGTAACTAGCTGAAACATGCAGGAGCCTTTATTCAGCGTCGGAGGGGCATGCGGCCCCTTTGTGCGTTAGGCCCGTTCCAAACGACGGATTTTTGTCGACTCGAATCTAATTGTATTAAATCCGTCGGTGATGTGACTGCGGTCAGTTTTGTTTCAGACGTACGCATCTTCGTCGCGTCGAATCTAATACATCGGTCGATTTATTTAAAGGTGAATTCCCGGTTGCCGTCACAAAATGGTCACGCGTAGATATAGAGGCCTATATATATACCGGTATGTTATACATATATATACTAAAATACAGTATAAATTATGTATATATATATGCGCGATTGCAGCGCGAATATATGTCCACATGTATATGAGGATGTATATAGTACATACATATATATAATATACTATAATAGGCGCTACAAATAATGTTATATCGTGCAACCAATTGCCAAATGTGTTTACCATGCATGTAAATACCGGTATGCAAGAAGTATTATAAATCAGAGACTAACACCCCTACCCCTTATAATAAGGAACACCGGAATAAATGAATTATTATAAATCATAGGCTACCACCCTATATCCTTTATGATAAGGAATACCGGTATCTATGAATTATTATAAATCATAGGTTACCATCCCTACCCCTCATAATAAGTAATACCGGTTTATATGAATTATTATAAAGCTGAGGCTATCACGGCCCCTACCCCTTATAATAAGGAATACCGGTATATATAAATTATTATAAATCATAGGCTACCACTCTGCCCCTTATTATAAGTAATACCGGAATATATGAATTATTATAGATAAGAGGTTACCACCCCTATACCCCTCATAATAAGTAATGGCGGTATATATGAATTATTATAAATCAGTGGTACCACCCCTACCCCTAATAATAAGTAATACCGGTATATATATATATATATATATAATTACTTATACATCAGATAAGGGGAACTCCCTCATTAGTATATCATTATCATTATCATATCATTTGCATTCGTTACTTCGGCAACTTTCGGCTCTTCTCGTCACATGCATGTATTAGATTCGAGTCGTCAAAAATCCGTCGTTTGAAACCAAGACGGATTTCTTACGCATCACCGACGAAGAATCGTCTGAATTGGACGGAGATTCGTCTGTGATACGTGGTCCCGCCAAACTCTCCAGACGGCATCGACATATCAAAACGCATGCGATTCTCGCCTATCGTATCCGTATTTGGACGAGATTGTAAGACCATAGCCTGGATACGTCTGACAAGGATCTAATTGTTTCAAACGTCGCATTTTGAACGCATTTAATACAATTGTGGGTTTGGTATTAGATTCGAGTCGACAAAAATCCGTCGGTGGAAACGGGTCTAGGGACATGACAGACATATCCTTCCCTTTTATAATATATTGATCATATTATTATGCTACTGCAATATATCCTCGGGAAAATAGGTTCACATCGGACCAAAATATTGACATTGGTTCATATTGGACTTATTTGGTTCTGATATAAGCCCATAGCGGACTTATATCCGTTATTCTGTTGGATGGCGCGATTTATTTAATGACTTTTTTGAAAATCAATTTTTTTTTAATCTAACGCCGTCATAACCTTCGCCAGGGTACCCCGAGTCACCACAACAAATTTGGTTGAAATCGGACCAGCTGTCTGGGAGAAAAATCAGGACAGACAGACGGAGAGACAGATAGATAAACATATCCTATACTCTTTTATAAATATAGATAAGAATGTGTGTGCTAAATCAGTTGCTGCTGTTGAGATCACGATGCACCGACCAACCGACAATAATTGTCCTCATCAAGTTACAACATCAAAAGGTATTTATACTCATAAAAGACGACCGCTTCATCTGAGCAATTATTTCATATCGTTAGAGTCATTATGTTATGGCATATATACGAGGGGTGGTCTCGAAAACATTCCGATTTGACCTTGCTATTCGTTTAATAATGTTCCTCCTCACATTTTGAACACACCCATCAACATTGAAATCACTATACAAAAATGTTCGCCCCATAAAATGGAGTCTTTGATATCATATGCTCTTTGTATCACAACTTTTAATGTAAGTCCAACAGGTATTGTTTCAATATATCATATATGCTGACTACAAACTAACAGACTAAGTTATATACCATTGTTCAAAAATATGAATGCATCTAGTTCGTGTAGCAATCTGTTTGCCACAAGAACATGCGTATATGGGGTTCTGAAACCAGATAACTTTCATGTCAAGAATGTATACAGCGTTGGAACTTTCTGTTATCATGAACCGGAATTTGTTAGTTTGACACCAAACCACACCCTACCGTTTGTAATTTGGTAGTAAGACAATGTAGACCGATAAATATGCGAAATACCATTATATATACTCTTCCAAATATCGCCGAAGTTGACGAGAATTATCAGCTGTTTCAATTGTCCGACAGAATCACTAAAACGCTCTTTATGTTCACCGTATCTGGAATGTAATGGCAGTGGACGCTCTTTATTGTTTCATGCTGAATTAGGTTCAGATTTTTTCTCAATTTCATGACTTGAATAGGTGTTTGTTATGGAGCCCCGCGGGTGTGACATCCGAAGTCTTCACATTCTCGTAGCCACGACTTGGTTCTCGTGGCAACGACTTCGTATTCTCGTGGCCACGACATTATTCTCGTAGCCACGACTTCATATTCTCGTTGCCACGACTTCATAAAAAAAATCGGATGTCACCTCCGGGGCTCCATAGTTTGTTGTGTAAAATATCTCGCGGATCTTTTGAATTATGTTGATCCCTGGAGCTGTACTTCTAACTATATTTTGTTTAGGCTACATGAGTATAATGGAAAAAATTAAATATCCTATCCTAGAAGTGAGCATTATAAGTATAATTTGAGGCTTCTATAAATAACCGACAAGTACTTTATTGATTAGATCATACCTTATCTCATAATAATTAGATTGTTTGTTTTAAATCTTTATAGTTTTTTTTTTTTAGAAAAATCATATTGTTATCTGTCAAGTAGGAAGAAAATGTATGTGGTTGTATGATTTTTATTTTCTAAAACTGTTCTTGTTAAATGTATCCGATTCGATGGTCCCCATATCATCCAGTTACAACAACAACAACGGAATTTCGCCAAAAGCCGATTAGTTATCCAAATTAGTTTATTACCAATTAATACTCACAATACCAATCACGATATCATATTTGCCGTAGAAGTAATACAATAACGGTTTTCTTGGCAGTTTGGAGGTGAGCTAGTGGGTACAACTTCCATAATTAAATGGTGATTCATAATTCAAATTGGAATTCCCCAACAAGTATCACGAATGTAAACATGTAGCATTTCCACGTGTAGCCAACATGGTGCCGTATAACATGTCCATTTGCATGTATAAAACATTATTACCCATGCACAAATAAGTGTAATATCATGTATCCGCCCATCAACTGTCACAACACCGTATTCTCGTTGATGGCGATACTTTTCGTCCGAAAGTATAATTGGTCGCTATTGATTATTATGTCATATAATATATACATTTAATACATGATCCTACCCTTACTCTATTCAATAAATCCATTTTATAAATTGTGATATTAAACATTCGTTTAATAACAGGAAATAGTGCCAGGTGACCATTGACTTCCGGTTTGTCGTCTGTTTATATTCCGTACGCTAGGTCTAAAAATACTACATGGCTTCCAGTATTTAACCAACAAACTATATTGGATGAAGAGTTTGAAAAGTTATGTCATTAGATATACGCCATTAAATACGCAAAAGAGTCTTTATTTATCTGGGACTATTTCTTTACGCGGGCAAACAGTGCATATATATAGTTATGTGAAACGTCATCGCATGCTTTATAGAAGCCGATGTTAGTTTCGCGTCCAATTTGTTGATTTAAGTGTTTTGTCGAGGTTGTGGATCATGTAATAAATATAATCTACACCTTGTCCCCATATTGGAGCCGCTTGCATTGTGTGACTTATGGTAACCGCGTGCGCACATGTATGTATACTATTTATGTAAGAAGTCAGCTGATTTTTTCCAGGCCACCAAATATTCCCGGTGGTGAAAATTAGCATATATCAAAAATCGATATCTATTAACTCTGGGCTGAGCTTTGATGGGTGGGTTCGTCGACTCTAATCAAATATTGTTTACCCCGAAGCCAAAGAAATAGTAATTTAGGGGCGTTTAATCGGATTATGCATCTCTATTAAGAACTTAGTTATCATTCATTAAAATTTGTGAAAGTGAGTTGCACTGTGTTTTTTTTTTCTTTGCGATCGAGTATCTCGTCTTCAATCATCTAAATGCCTGCTTCCAAACGTAAAGTAACTAAAGTAAACGTAATATTCAGGGAATACTGGTGTATGCGCAAATAGAGTGTCCCATTAGATTTTACTTTAAGATAATTAAATAGATTAGGATGTAGGAACAAACACTTATCATTCCACAGCCAAGTTTCAAACTCAACTTGTAAAAATTATATAACCTTGGAGCTAGAGTCATTTAACCCTACCTATACTAAATCATCATTAATTGGTGAGTATTTATCCCATATGAAATGTTCATATAATAAGTTCAACAAACGACCATTGAACTTATAATCGAAACATTGCCCTGAATAAACAGGGCTTCTTCTGCACTTATCTGTCGTCTGCTTTTATCACGTTAACATCACGCCAAATGAATAATATACCATTTTGATGTAAACTTTATAACTGACTGCGTGGGAGAATCAATTTAGTAATAGTATAGAAAGGGTTAACCGTATGTAGCTCATTTGAACCACCATATTTGGAAGAATGGATGTCATGGCAATTTCAAGCTGTTTTAAAATGTCCACATAGGGATCAGGGGAAAACGCTCTTTATTAGTATTCAACATCCTCACTAGATTAAATATAAACGCTCTATATTGCTTATATTTAGGAGTACATTTCGCGCATTTGTCGACCTAGTTTAATCCCCCAGAATCGGGCCTGAGTGTGACATAAGTGAGCATAACTATAATGTATATGTATATGTATAATTAGTGACTCAAACATCATAATGGCTCGAAATTTCTGCATGGACAGAGAACGATGTTTAATGTCAGCATGAAGTGAAATACATGCTGATTGATCGATCGCTACTCGTCGATTTCTGTAAATTCTGGGATATCGGGCAGACATTGTGAAAAGAAACTTATTGCGACCGAATAACGAATCAAGCTTTGTCTGAGTTGTTTACTTGGCACGTGGCCTTTAGAGCGCATAAGTTAAAGCCAACGTGTGTCACAGACATGTCAGCGACACGATGCGTATTATCTATAATTGTTCGCATATAACGAGTCTAAATGACGTTATATGCAAGTATAAGTTATACAATTAATATGTGATTAAAATTTGTGGCTCAACTGGATAATGAGTTACAACAGAACTATTTTCTATGAAGTAGCAGGAACTGGAAAACATAAGGAACAGTTTTTCCAATATCACGAGAATTTCAACCATATACAGTTGAAAACAGTCATGCATTATCTCCAGACACATTGACTTGCAATACAAAAAAATTATACTCACTGGTTTGAGGGAATCCCTTGTGTATCTTCCGTAACTTGTCATAACATAAATCTACACGATTAAACACATGAACAACTAAAAGAAATATCCACTACGAACGAGCGCACACCAGTGTATCAGAGAAAAATCGAACAGCGTTGCCAAAAAGCCTCCCAGTCCATCATGAATCGTCCGCGAATCAACCCTAAAGATTTATCATAGGTGTAGTCTGGCCAGGTATATAGACGGAATCTGCAGCAAAACGAAATGAAAACTATCCCTTATCGAATCTGGCAGAATCCCACGTGTAACACCATCGTGCATGTTATCATTTCACGGCCCAGAGAATCATACACCAGGCTCAGCAAGGTGCCCGTTGCAAGAACGCATCTGATCTGAATCCACAGTCGAGCACACACTCGTCATTGGCAAAGATATATATCTTGAAAAAAAAACAGAATTGTTTCCGTGAAATGAATTTCCTGACGTTATCTGTAACACTGTTTGACGATGAACCAACTTCACGTCATGAGGAATCTTGATAGCCGATAGTGGAATTGGTAAAGTAATTTAGTATGATAAAATCGCTTCCCAGTTTATAAGTTGAGATAAATTGAAGGAAGATGAGTACGCAGAAGACCATAGCGTGCTCGGCATGAGAACGGCACGCGCGCGCACTCAGTCAGTCTCGAGCAGGAATACCATCGTTATTATCCAATAGAGAATCCTTCTGTTTGGGATGCATTTCATACCCAAGTAAATTATCTTTTGATTCTGCTTCCTCGTGCTTATGTTACATATGAATGTGTTCTCGCTAACGAACTTAGTCATTAACCACCTGGGTGCCAGCGCATAATGATTATTCTTACAGTATATGAATTAGGGAATTGGGAACCCATTTCTTCATGTGCGCATCGTGACTTTAGGCCGAATCGCATGGAGATTGCGTGTCCCATACAAGGAGGGTGATTAATTTCCAATAGAAATTTGTAACACCGTTCACTATTGCCAATTCTTTCAAAGAAATACACGGTTGATGATTGGGGGAAATGATCCAATGAGAACTCCTAAATTTCGCCTATTGCGTATAAAATCCACAGCGTTGATTTTTTTGGAGACAAATTCCATATCGGTTATGTACCAAACACTCGAAGACCATACAATGTCATAAAAACACAACACGCATTCGTTTTGTTTGATAACTTGATGTGGAATTTTAGATTAAAGTGATGTGAAACACTCCGGTATGGTGATCAAATAGAAATGGAGAATAATCTTGTTCAAAGTAGTAATTTTTACAAAAAATATATCCAAATTGACACCGTCATTCTTATATATGAATTAAATGCAGTGACTCTCGATGGCGAATTTGTTTTCATTAGTTTGTCGGCGATAGATGCGTCCCGAATCGAGTTGTAAATATTTACAATTGAGCGTAGTTCTGACGAAGTTTTCTATGGAGCGGTATACTGCCGATTTGTTTCAAATTTTCGGCGATGTTAGTAGAATGTTACATTCCTCCTGTTTTCATAGTGTTTGAATATTAACTTATCAGTTTCACGCACCCGAACAAAACGTGTTAATTATCAACATTTTGTTCAACAAAATTTGGCCGGATTGTCAAATATCTAACCCAAAAACCACTTGATTTTAGAGTTATCCATCTCCATACGCAATTTGGTCCGAGACCGTCGGCTTGACGGATATTTGCCAATATTACATATCTCGGGAAATAACAGATTAATTTTTTTTTCGATATCTGATCACTCTGAGCTTTGATGGTGAGTTCATCGACTCGATTGAAATAATTTTTACCCCCGAAGCCAAAGAAATAGTAATTTGGGAGCGTTAATTCGGATTGTGCATCTTTAAAACTTCCTCTTTTGAAAGTCGATATCTGACAATAACAATGTCGTATTAATGGGTCACTCTGAATAACGACCATTCGTGGAGGCCTTTTTTTCGGTGGGGGTGAATCCGTGGCAAGGACATCATGTGCACCAAATACGCCCGATACGGACTCATTTCTAATATGAACACGCTCATTTACGACTGTTTTTCATGCCACATTTACGTTCATATATACCGTAATTCAGATTCAAATAATGCCGATATGGGTGGGTTTGTGTGTTTGAAATACGCTCAATATGGACTTATTTTCAGGAGACCAGGCCCTGCCTTAATATGATTTATACCATTTTTTCTCCAGCTCTAGATTATGATACAATTAGACTCGCCAACTTTTTCGTGACCGCTAAACAGGATTTGGACGTCCTGGATCGAGAGGGATTGTAATTAGCCCTAAAATGTATCCCTATGCCGAATCGAACTGAACGCTTGGATGTGGACCAACGGTGGCTCAGTTTGTTAGGAACATGATGTATTATTCCAATCTCTCAATGGAAACAGGAATTGTTCCAGAAGACATGAAGATAGCAAAAGTTATACCCCTCTTCTAATCAGGCGACCAAAAGATAATGGGAAATTAACGCCCAATAAGTATTCTGCCCATTTTTTCTAAAATCTTAGAAAAGATTGTATGTCGCAGACTAGTTGTTTTTTTAAATAAACATGATACTCTCTATCATAATCAATATGGGTTTAGAAAAGATCATTCAACAATTCATCCAATTTTGAAGCTACTCTATGATGTGGGTTTGAATAATGATAAGAAGGATAAAGATTGTACGCTATCTGTATTTATTGATTTTTCCAAAGCTTTTGACACAATAAATCATGAAATGTTGCTAAATAAACTTGATTCTTATGGAATAAGAGGCAAAGCCAATGAGTGGTTTAGAAATTATCTGACAAATAGTGTGTGTGGAACTGGAAGGTATGGTTTCTTCTAAACTTCCAAATACATGTGGAGTCCCCCAGGGATCTGTTGCAGGTCCGATTCTTTTTTTGGTCTATGTTAATGATATGCACAGATCTAATAACCTATCACTTTTATCCTTTGCTGATGACACAACTGTGTATTCTTCACATCACAACCTTGATTATTTGTATGACTACTTCAAAAAAGAGCTTGAAAAATTGAGTACTTGGTGTAGAGCAAACAAACTATCATTAAATACAAATAAGACTAAATATATGGTGTTACAACCAATAAATGCCCCGTATTTAGTTGCAAATAGAATGTTGAATATAAATAAACAGCCGATTGAAAGGATAGGATCCGATTGTCAAGAAAAATCTTTCAAATTTTTAGGTATTCACATAGATGAACATCTGACATTTGAATACCATGTGAAAGCTGTTTGTGCGAAAATGTCTAATTCTCTTTATGCTATAAATCGAGTAAAAAAATTCCTTTCTTTCGATTGTCTTAGAATGCTATATCTTACCTTAGTACATTCTCACATTCTTTATGGAATTGAGTTATGGGGAAATGCGAGTACTCAAAATCAAGTTATTGTACTTCAGAAAAAGGCAATTCGAGCTATTAATAAAAAAACGCTACAATAGTCACACCGAACCATTATTTAAATCTAATAACATTTTGAAGCTGCAGGATGAGTATATGCATCGGATATGTCTATTTATGCACGACTGGAAATATGTAAATGTTCCCAAATCATTTGTTAATAGTTTTAGAATATATAAACATCCGAGTATGAGTACTAGGTCCTCAGGAAAAATACAGGAAACAAGGGCTCGCATTAAATTCACTGAAAAACTACCCCTCCATGTATTTCCAAAAATTTTGAACACTCTTGACGTTACTCTACAGAATATCCAATCGAAGCCAGGCTTTAAGAACAAATTTACCAAATCAATTATTGACAATTATTCTTCGAATATTAAGTGTAAAAACAAGTTTTGTCCAGATTGTACTAAAAAGATAGAATTAACTCTAACTTTTGGAATTGAACTTCCAATAAGGAAAGAAATTATAACTATAAAACTACCTTCTCTCATTAGTAAAATGAATTTAAAAAAATGAGAAGATGTGCCTGATGAATATACTATAAATGCATGTATGTATGCGCTTATGTGTATATATGCATGTAGATATATATATTTTTTTCAATCTTCTGTGTTGTTGAGTGCCTATATTCAGTGCAAATATTAACTATTTGGTGCAAACTGATTAGAACATTGTCTAGTTTGAACAGTTTTATTTTTGAACTTTATAGCTAAAGATTAAAAAAAATTAATCAAATTGTAAACAACGCAGACACACACAAAGCCTCGTGTCATTATTATTTCATTATATTATATGGTTTGAACCCCACCCAGTATGTCAATTTTGCATAAATGCCAATTTTGTATAAATTTGTATATCTTCCATATTTTTGTCCATATTTTCCATTTCCAAATGGTGGCGGCAGGAAGACGACCATATGGTCATGCCACCACCATATGACATATTATTGTTTATTATTTAATTATATATGTGTAACACATTTTATGATGATATGCCATAATAAAATATTTACTTACTTACTTACTTAGACTGTCATAAACCATCCACGATGGTTCGAAACCATGCAATATTACCTTATGTCGAAATGTCAATTCAAGTCTAACAGCAGATCACGAAGCAACAGTTTACAGTCACATTAAGAGAAACACACGTATACAGAATGGACAGTACACCCATTGGATGTCGATACCATGGATGTATATCTGATTTCATGGATCAGACCTCTAGCTTCTTTTGTTTTTCACTTTCTTTCTGTGTGAAATCCGTTTTGAGGTACACATTTTCAGAGATTGATATGTCCGTTTTATTGTTATTGTATGTATAGCGGCCTCCATCACCACATTATTCCTATTTTGCTCATAATTGCAAATTACTTTCACTGGTCTAATTTTTCCGGAGTGTTGTTTACCAAGCCTGTAGACTATTTTTACATGTTTTCATTGAGACTTGTCATTTTCTCCAATGTCTTATAAAGATTGCTTAAGTCATCTAATTTGTCGTCGATGTTTGCTGTTGTACTCTCTGGAATATCTGTTACAATCATTTTTTTTCTTTCTCTCTTCTTTTCTTCATTTAAGATTGTATCATAAGTATAGATCCAACACGAAGGGCCTCTGGGGATAACAATGTTCTCAAAATTATGTTGAATGAGCAACTTATTCAAATGGACTTTACCCGTGGCACAAAGCTGATTATACTGGGCTACGAAATGAGCTGGAGACTGTTGTCTGGAAAGAACTAAATGAATCGGAAATCGGAACCGTTTGAATTACATTCAATGGAACGTTGGAAAAGTTGATGAATAAATATGTATCAATCTAAAAGCGAACAATAAACACAAAAACCTGTGGTCAAAAAAGGATATTCTATCTGTGATTCGAACAAAAAGAAGTGCTTACATAAAATATCGAAGTCCGCAATCACATGATGATTATAAAGAGTACAAGCGTCGTAGAGAACATAGAAGAAATACAGAAGACGAAATCATCATTCGAAAGGAAGATAGCTATAGAATGCAAGGACAACCTAAAGGCGTTTTGGAATTACGCGCGCAGTAAGACGATCACAAATAGAGGCATTGCTGACCTGAAATAAATCAGAAAGGAAGTTAAATTATAGTATCTGACGACAGGGCGAAAGCACGAGTACTAAATATAGCTATTATGTTCTCGGGTGTCTTTACGAGGGAAAATCTCCAGAGATGCCTGCATGTAACCGAGAGTCAATCGGAAGGAAAATGTATTTCTGACTTTAACTCCAATGCCAGTTGGAACATAAGCTACGTAACCTAAATCCTTGCAAAAGTAGTGGACAAGACAACATTGATTCGAAGCTTATCAATTAAGGAAATCGCTAACGAGATAAGTGTCCCACTTTGTACGATGTTAAATTAACAGATCTCTGTCAGAAGGAAAATTATCCGCAATCTGGAAGAAAGCAAACGTCATGTGCCTATTCAAAAATGGAAAAACATGTGATCCTGCAAATTATCGGACCGTTAGTCTTACATGCGTGTTATGTACAATTCTGGAGTCGTTTGTTGCTGATTCTTTGATGGATCACATGGAAGAAAATAATCTACTTACAGACTGTCAGCACGATTTAGACAGAAACGTTCATGTAAGACACGATTTGTAAACTGCCTCTCGTACATCACATTCAAATTGGACGAACACCAACCAGTTGATAGCATATATTTAGATTTTAGAAAAGCGTTTTGACTCAGTTCCTCATTTTACTAAAACTTGGATTCTATGGAGTAAATCTAAAAATTCGTGATTGGATTAAAGAATATCTAAATGACAGGAGTCAATGGGTACGTGTATAATTCTGCTTATTCAAACTGGAAGGATGTTACAAGCGGTGTGCCTGAGGTAATTGTTCTAGGTCCTATATTATTCGTTATATTTATTAACGACCTCCCTGAATGTGTGGAGGAATTTGTGAAATTTTCGCAGATGACACCAATTTACTTGGAGACCCAAATAACGATATTTTACATCTAGATATAGATGCCGTCTGCAAGTGATCAAATATTTGACAGCTCACGTTTAATTCGGCCAAAACTCACGTCGTTCATATTGGATATAACTATCCACATAAGGACTATTTCATGACAAACGTGTGAAACAAACCACCAATTCTGGAGGGCACGTGCGAAAAGTATATGGGTGTTAATTTGGGTAACAAATTTAAATTCGACATTCACATAAACTCGATATGTAATGTAATGCGGCATATCGGGTCATCCGTGTCCTAAATTTATAGAATGTCCATTACGTTAGATCCGAACACGTTTAGGCGTCTTCATTCGAGCATGGTTGGACCAATTATTGAATATTTCAACACGGCATGGGACTCTCATTTGCAATATAATTGTACCGCTTTGAGAAAGTGCAGCGTCGTGCAACCAGACGGGTACCTCGGCGCTGGAACCTTAACCACAGAGATAGAATCGTTTGACTGAACTTAAAGGCACGTGCGGCCTTAATTGTCGAAAATATTCATATTTGTTTCAAACACCGTAAACAGAAAAACATTAAAACGCATACAGTTCCGTTCATATATACCATGACCATCGCGTAAACAGCATGTTATCATAAAGACCTACTATATTTTACCTAAGCAAGAGCCTGATTGTGTTACAGAAGACAGCACAATGCTACTGGCTAATCACACATAAATGGCATAGACGCTCTTTATTAGTTCCATATCAGGTATTCACCAACAAAGAACGCTCTTTATGTTTACCATCATAACATAAACAAACACCTGAAAAGTAACTTTTTATGCTTTTGTTTACATAACAATGGTCAAACAAATGACCATAACATATTGTTTATGCGATATTTCTTATTTGTATACGGACAAAGTCTGTCTACATTTTGTTGTTCTTTCTGTTTGTGGCGGTTTTGGACGGGTGGAAATATTTTCACAGGATACCCACCGCCAAGGCCAACCGTACCTTTAATATCCGTAAAGTACAGGCGTCAGAGTGGTTATTTAATAGAGAAGTACTTACATAATCATTATAACGTTAACATAGATGCACTTTTCCAGAAAGCAACATATTCTAATACGAGAGGGCATAACGTCGGAAAGCAGTTCTTCACGCAACGCGTTGTAGTTTATTGGAACAAACTTCCAGAACACGTTGTCAATGCCACTTCACTAACAGAGTTTAAATCAGAGCCAGACTATAAATTATACAGGCTGAAGTACCTACACATGACTGATTTATTGTGACACTATATATATATAATATAGGTTTGTATAGCGGAACCAATATTCGAATGACTTGTTCCGAAACATGAGGATGATGATGGAACATTCTAACAGTCTAGCATTCATACCTAAGTCACGAGAACACAATGCTAACATGGTGTTTCATTGGAAAGTAACGTTAATGGAAGGGTTTGGTACAGACAGCAGCCGTCAGCAGGCTATCTGGCAAAAGCCAAATATGTCTGAATTTGTTATTTGCCAGTCGGTTGGCAAATAAATCTGTTCGTAATAATGTTGAGGACCCATCAAGATACAACCTCTGTTATATATTGAGAGTTCATGTTCCCACGAACTCAACAAATGTGTACTCAATTATAGATAAGCATCACATACTTTGTATAATATCATTCTGCTTCCATCTCTATAGTTCAGTTATATTAAAACCTCAATAACATAAGAACACATCTTACATCATATGATTTAACATGGTGTCAGAAGTATAGGATTGGAGCTACAGCTATGGCCAAATATATGGACCAGCTGAGGGCCCCAGAGCCACTGAAGTTAACAGGCAATGTTGCTGATCACTGGCGAAGATGGAAACAGCAATGGACAATCTTTTCAGGAGCATCTGGACTTGAAAGAAAACAAGCACCTGTTCCAGTGATGACCTTCCTGAATATGATTGGAGAGGATGCACTTGAAGTGTACAACAACTTTTCGTATGCCGCAAGAGAGGACTCTAATGGCTTGGACCTGCTAATACGAAAATTTGAAGCATTCTGTGCGCCGCAGAAGAACTTAACATATGAGCGACACTGTTTCTTTACTTGCAACCAGAGATCAGGTGACACTATGTCACGGAACTACGTACCAAAAGTCAAACCTGTGAATTTGGGGACCTTAAAGATAGTCTCATTAAAGACCGCATCGTGTGTGGCATTGATTCGGATTCTTTACGTGAAAGAATGCTGCGTGATAAGGACTTAACACTTGTCAGAGCAATGGACATTTGTCGTGCTGCGGAAGTGACACATGCACAACTACAAACTGTCAAAGATGAGGATAAACTGGTTGAAACAGTTAAATCGACACGTCTTGGAAAGAAGAGCAGATGGCAGCCAAAAACAGCGAATGTGAAAGGTGCGATGGCTGATAATAATTACACCTGTGAAAAATGTGGTACAGTTCACGCCAAAATGAATTGTCCTACATATGGCAAGAGCTGTAATTATTGCAAAGGGTTAAATCACTACGAACGCTGTTGTTTTAAGAAGAAAACAAAGAAGAAAGTTCAAATGTTCACCGATGAAGCTGACAGTGATGAACAAATGGTGTTATCTGTTGACAGTTCTGATGCAGATGAATGGAACATTGACTTGGTGATTAATGATAAAACTGTTCAGTTCAAAATAGATACTGGTGCAGGTGCACAGTGTAATGTTATTCCCAAAATAATTCATGACATGTTGAGCAAGGACAAAATGGCTAAGTCAAAAGTCAAACTAGTATCGTATTCTGGACACAAAATGAACACTGTTGGAAAAACTTCCTTACTGTATTCTTACAAAGACAGAAATCATGTCTCAGATTTTCAAGTTGTCGATGGTGATGTAATACCAGTTCTTGGACTGAACACTTCATTAGAATTAAAGCTGGCACAGAGGACGTATGTGATCAATGAGTCTCAACCGAATAACATTCTTGACGAATTTCAGGATGTGTTTCAAGGACTTGGGACAATTGAAGGGGAACACCACATACATATTGACAAATCAGTTCGACCGGTTATTCATCCACCGAGACGTGTACATCATAAACTGAAATAGAGACTGAAACATGAATTAAAGACAATGGAAGAAGCTGGTGTAATAACAAAAGTTAATTAACCGACAGAATGGGTCAGTTCAATGGTGATTGTTGAAAAACCAAATAAAAGTCTAAGGATATGCCTAGATCCGAAGGACTTGAACACAGCGATTCAGAGTGAACACTTCCAGATACCGACAGTGGAGGAATTAACGGGAATGATGGCTGGTCCAAAATACTGGAGTCTCCTGGATGCAAGCCATGCATTTTGGCAGTTGAAATTAGATCACGAAAGTTCCATGTTGTGTACCTTCAACTCACCCTTCGGAAGGTACAGGTACTTAAGATTACATATGGGGTAAAATGTGCGACGGAGAAATTTTAGAAAAGTATTTCCCAGTTGCTGGATGGAATTCCTGGAGTGACCTACTACGTAGACGACATATGTGTGTACGCGTCCACCAAAATTCAACATGATCAAAGGTTGAGGTGCGTTCTCAATCGTATACGTGAGTGTGGTATGAAACTCAGGAAGGAGAAATCACAAATATGTGTCAGTGAAATTAAATATCTTGGCCACATAATAAACCAAGATGACATACAAGTTGACCATTCTAAAGTGGATATTATAAATAATATGTCTGTGCCTGATTCAAAGAAATCCTTGTTAAGATTTCTCGGAATGATTACATATGTGTCAAAATTTATTCCAAATGCAACAGAGAAAACTGCTCTGGTGAGGGAATTACTAAAGAAAGATGTGTTGTGGCATTGGGATACACGGCACACAGCTGCATTCGAGGAATTAAAGTTCGCGATAACGAATGCACCTGTTCTACAGCATTTCGATGTGAATAAAGATGTCACATTGTCAGTTGACGCATCCATAAATGCGTTAGGTGCGTGTTTGCTACAAAATCAGCTTCCTGTGGATTATGCGTCAAAAGCATTAACTGATTGTCAACAAAACTACAGTCAGTTGGAAAAGGAAATGACGGCAATAGTGTTCGGTCTGGAGATATTTCGACAAATGGTGTATGGAACAGTTGTGAACATCGAGACGGACCATAAACCACTCGAAGTTATCTTCAAGAAAGGGTTGTCAACAGCTCCACCCAGACTGCAACGACTGTTGTTGAGAATACAGCATTTTGAAGTTAATGGCAAGTACAAGCCCGGAAAAGAACTATTCATAGCGGACACATTATCCCGATGTGATGCACACCTGGAAAATGACACAATGAATGACTTAGATGATGATGTTGATGCCCAGATACATTTAGTAACAACGAACATTCCGATGAAAGCATTAACTCTGGTGGAAATACGCAACAATACAGAGACTGATGAAACATCACAAATGTTGAGAAGTGTGATTCATCGTGGATGGCCTGAGACTAAAAAGGGCTTACCTAGTCAAATTCAGCCATATTGGACGTTCAGAGAGGACTTATATGTGCACGATGATGTAGTATATAAAGGGGACAGAGTGGTCATTCCTACAAACTGTGTAACTCAAATCATACAATTACTACATAGTTCACATCTTGGCATGGAAAAGACCAAAAACAATGCGAGGCAAACAGTGTATTGGCCAAACATGACGAACGACATCGAGAGCTATATTTCGAAATGTGACACTTGTTTGAAGTTTAGAAATGCAAATCAGAAGGAACCACTGCAACCTCATGACATTCCGGAACTCCCATGGAACAAAGTTGGAATAGACATATTTCACTATAAATCAAAAGATTATCTTATGATAGTGGACTATCACTCGAAATTTCCAGAGACATGTTTATTATCATCATTGAAGACGTGCAGTGTTATAAATAGTCTAAAGTCAGTGTTCAGTAGACATGGAATACCGATGAAAATAGTCTGTGACAATGCACCAAATCTTACCAGTGAGGAGATGCACATGTTCGCCAAACAATGGGGCATTACAATAACAACATCGTCACCATATTACCCTCGAAGCAATGGACTTGCTGAACGTAATATTCAGACAATAAAAAATATTCTTAAAAAATGTGAAGACACAGGTGAGGATCCACACCTGGCAATGTTGGATTTTCGCAATACACCTATTGAAAATGGAATGCCATCACCTGCTGAGATTCTATTCGGTAGCAAGCTGAGAACACGCACACCAGTGAGCAATAAAACTCTTAGACCTAAAACACCAGATGTGATTAATAAACTTCGAGAGAGACAGCTGAAGCAGAAATCTGTCCATGATCGATCAGCCAAGAAACTAACACCTGTAACAAAAGGACAAATCGTTAGAATGAGGAATGTGAAAACCAATGAGTGGATACCGGCAAAGGTGAAGGACATTTCTGATGCGCCGAACTCTTACATCATAGAAACTAAATCTGGTGGAATATATCGAAGGAATAGACGAGATATTTTGGCAACAAATGAGAAGGAGTATACAAACTTTAAATATTATGATCAAGACATAACTCCAACTTCTAGTACAATCATAAGTAGACCAAATCAGAGTTCACAAACTAGAAGTGGCAGAATATCAAAACCACCACTGAGATTTGAAAATTAATACAACTGGAGATGAACAATGACTCATTATGACTGTAAATAATATTGGGACTTAAGTAGAGCTTTTAATGTTTTTGGAAAAGGGGGGATGTTATATATTGAGAGTTCATGTTCCCACGAACTCAACAAGTGTGTACTCAATTATAGATAAGCATCACATACTTTGTATAATATCATTCTGCTTCCATCTCTATAATTCAGTTATATTAAAACCTCAATAACATAAGAACACATCTTACATCTTATGATTTAACAACCTCTTAACATTAAGTGAGGTTGTGGTCAAATGTGCTATCAGGAAATATACAATTAGTATGGGTTGGTTGGTTCCAGAAAGCCCAGGACACTTTACAAAAAGCGGCTGGCAAATAAGAAAACCGAATTGTCACAAAGACCCTCTATCCTATCTGAAGTAATGACCTGAAGGGCTAAGCTCTCAATATTAACTGATGGTGGACAATATGTACTACTAATTCTATCAGGAATACACAATTTGTATGGATGGTTTGGTTCCAGAAAGGCTGGGACACTTTACAATAAGCGGCTGAAATATAAGATATGTAAATTCTAAAGCAGCCCTATACCCTGCCTGAAATCTTGACCACCATACTACACTATATAACTGAAGGGAAATATTCTCAATATTTACTGGGGGTGTGGACAAAATACAGTTCTACCAGGAAGTATACAGTTGGTATGGATTGATTAGTTCCTGAGAGATAATGACACTTTACAAAGGGTGGCTGGAAAATTAGAAGATGCCCCCACCACAATTGAAGTCATGGGCAGACCCCGAGTTGAAGGCCAATGCTCTTTTTGTAAAGTGCCCCAGGCTGTCTAGGAACATGAGCGACATCGATAGACATTGTGTAATACCTGTTAGAACCGCATTTAGTCCATAACATCAGTTAATATTGAAACTACATAAAAAAAATCAGCTTTTGATGTATTCAATACTTTAAGTAGGGTAGGCAGCCCCCAAAACCATCGAAAAATCGGCTTTCTCATTTGTCAGCCACTTTTTGTAAAATGCCAGAGGCTTTGTAGTTATACATAAACTGCATGACCATGAACCTGGGGGTACGTTGTGTTAGGATATAGAAGTACCGTACTGATGTAATATTCAATATATACACCACGAAATGGATATGCTATTTTCAATATTAATTGAAGGTGTGAAAATAGGGTACTGTAGCACTATCGGGAAATACACAGTTCGTATGGATGGGCTGGTTCCCGAAAACCAGGGGCACTTTATAATAACAGGCTGGAAAATATGAAAGGCCATTGTTGTTATATATGCTTTGTAGACCCCCTGCCATATATGTGAATTCTTGAAAACACCAAACAGGAGAGGGCTTCAAATAAGCCTATGGCTTGTTGCCTAATCCCATTTTCTTCTAAATTTGTATCTATTGTAAATATTTATCTGAATGTCCATAGAGGGAAAAATAAATACTGTTTAAACTAAACAGGAGCTGCATGGACATGTATGCTCTCAATACTAACTGACGCTATGCACACATGGCGGTGTTATCAGGAAATATTACAATTTTTTATGGATAGGTTGGTTCCGAAAGTCAGGGACACTTCCCAAAAATATGTTTGCAAATAAGAAAGGCGAAAATTGCTATACTGTGGGTAGTTGGGGCCCATCCCCATTTAAAGTGTTCAGCAGACCTAGAGTTGATGATCTATGCTCTTAATATAAAATACCGTTGTGTACAACAGGCAATACTATCAGGAAATATATAAGTTGTATGGATGGGATATGGTTATCGAAAGCCTTGGTCACTTTACATTAAGTTTACAAAACACGACTGGAAAATAAGAAAAGCGAATTTTCACTGCTTTATGGGAGTCCTGTTGTATATATATTCTTTATTTTGGACTAATGTGTCCATATATGGATTAGATAGCATATCTCAAATTAATATAGAATGTGTTTCCACATAGTAAATAGTTCTGAGTTATATTGAATATCTGAATTGCAAATGGCAGAAATCAGAGAATTTGAGCTTGTTTGCATTCTCTCACGGAAGCTGTAAATACTTTTTCTTCGTAACATCAGCAAGGTTGGCACCCGCCTCGAGACAAACATCTCACTTGCGCTGCATGAACGTTCATATCCCATCAAGAGTCTGAATGAATTGTTATAGCAAACAATGAATTTCCTCATGTTGGACTGGGAAAACGTAGTCCACATATGTGAACAGTACATTGGAGCGACATATCGTTCAAACAGAAATGTTTTTACATGAACAGAGCATCTCGGAAACCTCATAATCAGCATGTTTGCCCTTGCACATACAGATCTGAATTGACGTGCGATATCATCATCATCAGTGAGATCTTCCATTATAATATGACCAAGATATTTACACGAGGGAACGTACTTGAGATCTTCTCCACATAATTGTAATTTTGGGAGAGACACAATATCCAATGTGTTCGTAAAGGAAGTCACATACGAACACACGATACGCTGGATGAATCCTCTCAATATTAACTGAGTTTGTGGGGGAAAGATGGTTCTATCAGGAAGTATATAACTGGTATGAATATTAAATGGAGTTGTTGACAAAATGCAACACATGTACTGTCAGGAACTACACAATTTATATGGATGGGACATATTTCGCTGTCACTCAGCACCACAGATGGATTTCTCACTGCCAAGCATACAATACATGTTTACAAGCATTATGGGTGTATATGAGTAACATAGTGTACCTCAAGTATCGCTTGGAATAGTTTGTTGAAACTTCATATGTGATTAGGCATATAGACATCGCAAGTTCATATCCACCCGTGCCACCACCATATAGGTCACGTGGTTTACACACAAATGGCTATATTTGATGCATATTCATGCCAACATAAATAAGGGTATATGTGGGTGCTATCAGTGCAGATATTGGCAAATTATCAACATTTATTTCTCACTTTACCTTCATTATTTGACATCTTTCAGCGAGGGACCCATTCCGGGCCAAAATGTGCTATATATGCACCCAAATTTGAATAAGTCATGTGACCGTGGTGATTACCATGACCTCATGTGTGGTCACATATCCCATTACATACATGTATAGATACGGGTAATGTGTTAACATTTCAATATATCGTAAATGTCTCATGTCTTATGTTGTTGGACTTATAACTATATATAGACCTGCTGCAGTCATATTGCCCACCCAACACACGGTCACGTGATCTTGGCGGCCATCTTGGATCTATATAACGACAATATAACCGTATTTTGGGGTATTTTCTGACTTTATTTTGTTATATGTTTGTGATAAACATATCATGGGTAGATTGCTGTATTTTAGTTTCATTTTTATATTATTGGTTAAATTTAAATATGATAGCTAGAGACACAGGCGTGACATATGAAAAGATCACGTGACCATGGCATCACCAAGTGCCCTAGCTTATATAGCGGTTCGCGTTATATAGGACTATATACATATAGACTGCTTCATATCTGCGCTATCTCACACGTTTCCTGGTGTTATAATATAGTCAGGAACTTATAAGCACGACATGTATGCTCCCACCACTGGGACTCATATACGTCACATTAAGTGGACGGCCATATTTACACCCCATGTACCCGTCCTGTTGGAAGCATGTACCCTATTTCGACTCAAGTCGCTATCGTCGGTGTATGGGTAATTCAACTTTAGTCGCGATCAGCAGCGAAAGAGAAACCGAGGGGTGGACATAATATAGTTATATCAGAACGTACAATATACTGTATGGACTGGTTGCTTCTCGCAGCCTATATGGCACTGTACAAAAGCGGCTGGCAAAATAGGAAGGCAAATGTTTGACCCAACCATAATTGAATGCAGTGTTGATGAGACCCCGTAAAGTGCCCCAGATTGCCAGGAACGAAGCCATCAATATAAATTGTGTATTTCGCGCACGATATAACTGGCTTCTGTCCACAATCTCAGTAAAAAATGAGAATAAATCATTTCGGCCAATTTGGCCGGTTACTTCATGTGACTTTTTCATCTGACGTGTGTGTCGGATAATTGATCTGGAGGATTTATGTAAATGTTAGCCCAATCTACATTTCCAAGTAACGATGGTTTTGTTGTTTATTTTGAGGAATAATACCGCGTCAGATGAATTCAGCCCAAATATGTTAACAGTTGTCGTGTCAAACATTCGGCAGTAGGTTAGCGTTATTTAGTATTTGTGGATGTCCTTTAACATGGGGAAAATAGACTACTGCGCTTGAACGAGCATGTGAATTTGTCGTTATTAATGTACAGCAACTTGATAATCAATAACAGAGGCATTCTCTGTCAAATAAGGTCGCTCTATTTACGGTATTAATTGCGGAACTAAAGTAAACTACGCGTAAACGGATACATACGGTAAATTATAGAATGTGCCGGAATCGGCCTAATCGCCCCATGGCCAACTCGCCCAGTCGACGTGTGTCAATTCGGTACCTACTATAACATGTACCCGAGTCCGATTCGGAATAAAAGATGTATACGGGTGTTATATAGCGTTTGGTCCGTTGTTTTTCAATGAATATTATTGAAATTTGGTGTATATGTCCGGGCTGGGACATGGAATACAACAACGTTTGAATTGTTTTTAAATTTACAAATTTGTTGATTTTATTCAATTTTTTTTCGTTCTGAAAACACATAATAAAGTGTATATAATATAATAACGAACACGAGACATACATAATTTATAAACTGTTAACAAAAGATATCAAATTCAATACATGACAAAGATGACTCAGTGGAGTTTATAAAGTGAACATAAAAACATTGAGGTAAGAATCTTTTTAAGGAATGCAACTTTATTTAATGATAATAAACACATAAATTAAAATAACAAACATGAGACATACATGATTTATAAACTGTTAACAAAAGATATCAAACTCAATACATGACAAAGATGACTCAGTGAAGTTTATAAAGTGAACATAAAAATATTAAGGTAAGAATCTTTTTAAGCATTACTAAACCGTTTAGCACAGACCACAGTCCACTTCACTCATCCGATCATCACCAAACTTCATATTTATCTTGATATTGATCTATCAGATGAGAGCTATCAAATATTTTTTTAATTTCATAGGAAAAAATGGTCGCCAGCGGCCATATTGCATTTACGTTATATTTTATCGCGTCATGTCGATATCTAGTATTACTTAGAAATTTCACCTTTCCAGATTCATAATTGCTCCATTGACTGTAACAGATGAAATTATTCCCCTCTTCGGATAGAGTGTCACTGAAACTTTATTTTGTCAGACTGTCTGTATAATCACTGATTATATATGGCAATAATCTGTAATAAGATGTAGCACTATTTTATTTTATATTTACATGCAGTGCTGTTTTTATACATCAATTCTAATCCCCCTAGATCATCATGTGATCGATCATACATCGCGCGAGGACCTGGTTGAATTAAGGGGGGTTTTATGGATCACTTCTGTCCTCAAGCTAGATTATACTTATGACATTTAATGGCATGTTTCTAACGTGGAGGGTTAGATATGCTTGAGAAACCACCACTCTTTAATTCACACCAAGTTCTCAGCTGTCATGTTCGGATATTAGAACCCATAGCCATGATATATGGTTTATTTTGTGTATACTAGTAATATAGTTATTTTCAGTACCTTTATATACCAGTACTGTGTATAACAATGCATATAAATTAATCCATGTATACATGTATATTGATTCAACGGATTCAGTGGTTTTGTCCATCAGTCTATCAAATTTGCGGGGAAAACATGGCCACAAGCAGTACACCCTGCTAAATTTCTAATTTGAATCAATTGGCGCACCCTGCAGCCAGCTTTTATTGGAGAACTTTTTCTTATGTGGATATTTTGGGTCACCGCTAGATGTGAGCCATATTTTGTTCTCAAACTGTCCTTGTGAAGACATCACTGCCAGCGGTGATCTTCAATTTTACTATTTTTATGGCTAAATAATTTGGTTGATCCTACAGACGACACCCTTGTCCGATCGTCATCAGATTCCACAATTATCTTCTGGATAACCAGGGTGAGAGTAATCTAATTTTCCCGAATTTCGTTAAAAAACATTACCACAGGCAGCAATTTGGTATCTTACTTTTTGATCCTCTTTTGCATGACTGAATTGTTTAGCAACTGTACAGACATATCCCTCATCTGGTTTTTATATACATGTATATCTCTTCATGCGGATAGCCAGTATTACGTAGGTACTTCAACTTTCTGCATTCCTGTCATCATTTGAAATATAAAAATTTACCTGATACATGCACCCTTCAAAATTTGTTTCGTCGTATCTATTTTAATGACCCGTATGGTAATATTGATACAGATATATTTGTTAAACATTTCTTTGTACAATATACAGGTATTTAGTTTGTAACTAAATCTAGAAATATATAATAGTAGCTCGTGGACCCCACTTCGTCCGGGATGTTCCCCTCTGATTTTCGGAGAAATGCGCGATTTAACCTTGAATTGACTATTTTAAAGGTGAAGGTCATGTCGGGGTCACGATTTGACCCGTCCAAAACACTCCCCGGACAAAAGTCACGACAAAAGTACCCGTCGAAATCCGCCCGGCTTTATACCCGATTTGACCTTGAATTGACAATTTTGAATGTCAAGATCAGGTCAGGGTCATGATTTGACCCACCCGAAACACTCCTGGGACAAAAGTAACAGTAGGTATCAAATTTCGTTGAAATACTTCCGTTTTACCAGATTTGACCTTGAATTGATCTTTTTGAATGTCAAAGTCAGGTCGGGATCAAGATTTGACCCGTCCAAAATACTCCCTGGAAATAATTTCCCCTAGGTATCAAATTTCGTCAAATCTGTCCGGCAGTTTCCCCGGCCATAGCTAACAGACAAACAGACAGACAAATGTCCAAAATATATATTAAACTAGCTGATGTACTCGACTTCGTTCGGGCTAGTTAGGGATTTTTTTTGTGATCGCCTCCATCTGGACAGTACCCAGTATATACAGCGTCTGGCCAAACTATTGTTCAATTGGTCCAGAAACATGCCTATATCAGCACGTTCGAGAACATGGTCCCACGTGAAATTGGACCCGTAATATTGCTCCCGGGATCGAAGTAGTCCTACACACAAATTTTTAGTCGGATCGGTCAAGGTCCAGAAACATGCCTATGAGCGAGGTCAAGTTGACACGTTAAATACCAAATTCGAGCAGTGTTATAGTCTATAACACATACACACATGCATTCACGCATACACACATACATACATACATACAGACAGGTGTTTCAAAATGTATAATCGATAGCTACAACAATTATATGGTAGATAGTTCACGGCCGACCTGATGCATGCATCTTAGTTTTCTTGTATCAGCTATTGGTGTATTCTAGACTATAATTAGGGTGGTGTATTCTAGACTATAATTAGGGCGGTGTCCCCAAACCATCAATGAAGGACAAAATTGATTACCTTTTTTATATCATTTCCAGCAAAAGTCAATTTCCCCTGTCGCCATTGGTTCAAATATCAACGCATTTTCTCATCCGTGGAATTTAATTGGTTAAAGACAAAACTTTAGCATCAACAGAATTG
This sequence comes from Siphonodentalium dalli, assembly GCA_032622095.1. Lineage (NCBI taxonomy): Eukaryota > Metazoa > Mollusca > Scaphopoda > Gadilida > Siphonodentaliidae > Siphonodentalium > Siphonodentalium dalli. The sequence goes on along the minus strand of CP136062.1, from coordinate 110,813,853 downwards.
TCATTTTTGGGGATGAAACAATTTGGAATGGCTTCTGATTTGAATTGGAATGGTGGAATCTGCAATATGGTTATATTAATAGACGCGGGGTGCGACCGTATTACGATGATACCAATAATGATCTCATGTTCGCGCCAAAATTGACATAGAACAGTTCAGCATCCAGTCATGCAGGTCTGCACACCACCCCCTCTCCCTGGACTTAGATTCAATCATGTACCGCATACATCCATATTATCTATATCTATATTTGCCAATGGATGTCTGCCTGTCTGTCTCTCTGTGTTCTATAGAAATTAACGGGGCACAAAAACCGGTCTAACAGTAGTAACTCAGTTTTTACGAGGAAGATAATGGTGCGGGTTAGAATTTTCGAAAGTGACTCTGTTGTTGTTAGGGGCAGAAAAAGGGGAGGGGCAGCAAAAAACCCCAACAATTTCGCCTATTTCCACCAAACTTATACATAATCAACTCCATGATATGAGAAATATAATGGTGTGGTTTTAAGATGTCAAAAGTGGCGCTGTTCGAGTCAGGGTTCACTGAATGCGGAGGGGCACCACAATTCATAAAATTATTTAGAGACGATTTCCACCAAATTAATACACAATCTTCTCCATTATATGAGGAATCTAATGGTGTTGTGTAAAGATGCAAAAAGTGGCGCCGTTCGAGTGAGGTGTGCACGGAAGGGGGAAATTGATATAAATATTTTTAGTGCCGATTTTCACCAAATGTATACACATTCTTCTCCCTGATACGTAGAATCTAATCGTGTGATTTATAGACGCCATATTTGTGCTGTTTGGATGAGTGATTGGGGGGGGGGGGGGCACTAAATTTGATAAGAAGTTGTTATGTCGCAGATTACCACAAAACTTGTACATAATCATCTGCATACTATCAGGAGTCTAATGGTGTGGCTTAAGGTTGTCCAGCGTGGTGTCATTCGAGTCAGGGGTGCAGTGAAGGGGAGAAGGGCACCACAATTGATTCAATTATTTTTAGCGCAGACTTCCACCAAATTGATACACATTCTTCTACATGATACGAAGAGTAATCGTATGATATAAAAACGACATATTTGTGCCGTTTGGATGAGAGGTGGTGGGGGCAATATTTTGTTTAGTCGCCGATTGCCACCAAACTTATACCTAATCGTTTCCATGATATCAGGAGCCTAATTGTGGGGTTTAAAGATATCAAAAAGTGGCGCCGTTTGAGTCAGGGTGCATGGAGGGCCCGGGAGAGGGACGCTAAAATTTATATATAAAAAAAGTATGTTTAGCGCCGATTCCCACCAAATTGATTCACATTCTTCTCCATGATTTAAGAATCTAATCGTGTGATTTAAAGACGCCAAATTGGTGCCATTTGGATGAGAGGGATAGGGCACTAAATCTGATAAGAATTTGTTTAGTCGCAGATTACCACCTAATTGATACACATTCTTCTCCGTGATATAAGAATCTAATCTTGTGATTTAAAGATGCCAAATTGGTGCCATTTGGATGCGAGAGAGATAGTGGGCACTAAATCTGATAAGAATTTTTTTAGTCGCAGATTACCACCAAACATATACATGATCATCTCCATTATATCAGAAGTCTAATAGAGTGGCTTAAAGCTGGAAACAAGTGGCATTATTCGAATCATGGGTACACAGAATGCATTGGGATAGGGGAACCAAAATTTATAAACATATTTTAGCGCCGATTTCCACCAAATTGATGCACATTCTTCTCCATGATATGAGGAATCTAATCGTGTGATTTAAAGATGGCAAATTGGTTCCCTTTGGGTGAGCGATGGGGGCACTAAATTTGATATGAATTTGTTTAGTCGCCGATTTCCACCAATGTTTTATATAGTCATCTTCATTATGAGTCGTAAGTTTGTGGTTTAAAGATGTCAGTAGTGGCACCACTTGACTCATGGATAGGGAATGGGGGTCCCCACAAATTGATAACAATATGCTTAGTAACGATTTCCACCAAATTCATACACGTTCTTCTCCAGTGATACGAGAAATCAACTCATGGGTGTTAAAGACACCACATTTAGTGCCTATATTTGCGAATGTCTGTGTTCTATATAACTTCACGGGGGACCATCTAGATAGCACCAAAGGGGTCTAACATGGGTAACTTTTTACGAGGAAGATAAGGATGTGGGTTAAAATAAAAAAAATAGTCATCTCAATAATTCGTTCTAATGAGTTTTTGGCGTTCAAATTTCACAACCTCGACATTTGGTGACCAAATTAAGTCACTTTCAAGAACATGCAATTATATCTTCTCCACTGTCATACTTAGTTTAAACATTTTATTAGCAAAGAATAGCTAATTGGATTGGGGCACAAGTTATTGCTAACTTATTGACGCCCCTTTCCAACAAACAATTGACAATTAACAAAAAGAGTTAGGCTTCCTGCCTGCAATACATATAATACAAAGGAATACAAACAACACTTGTATGATTAAAATGTGATAGTAAAGTGGGGTACACGTTAAGATGTCAAAGTGTACTGTTTGCGTCAGAATGAGGGTATGATTGTGGGCCTTCGATCGATGATGTGATATTTTGTTTCCTAATTTATATAATACTATTTCCATTCGCTAGGTTTAATACACTATTAATCATTAAATCGTTGTGTTTCTATGATATACTTTTGAGCAAAAATGAATAACTTGCAATTTATTTGCTCAGTCTCATGTGTGGAGCCGAAAAGTATATTCCCAATGGTCAAGTGTAGTACGCCCAGTTTAGATATACCATCAAACAGTTTTAATCTTTCATGAATAAAGTAAGGACATTCGAAGAAAAAGTGATATGCTGTTTCCTCTGGTGCACCGCAACAGCATTTCGGCGAATCGGCAATATGATTGATATGCTTATCAAAATTAAGATTACTACAGTTATTTCGCAATTTAGCGTGTAGTATGTTCCCTTCTCGGCTTCCAACTAGGTAGAAAGGAGGCGGTTTCAATACAACAAACATAGCAGCTATTTTTTTCTCTATATTATCTTTGTTTATTTTCTTCTTATTGCCTTTATCATCACTCTTGGTGAGGTCATCTAGGAATTTGTTCCACTGGATAATCATTGAAGGAAAGAACGATTTATTATAATATTCAGCCTTTCTAGATAAAGAGTTAAATCGGTAGGGATATCTGGAAGGATAGCTTGTGTTGTCTCCGTAACGCGCAGGTAATATATCAGTCAAATATTTCGGAGCGTCTCCAGCTTGGATTCTGTTGAACATTTTGAATTTATGAAATTTTCTTCGTTCTTGCAATGATTGCCAACCCAATTCTGTAAATAATTTATGTATAGCACACGAGCGAGTTAAGCCCGATACAATTCGAGCGGCATCTATGTGTAATTTGTCTAGCGTATTTAGAAGGGAGTCGGGAGCACAGTCCCAGATAATATCTCCATAATCCATAAGAGGAAGAATGTAAGATGTGTACATTAGATTTAAGGATTTGCGACTAAGTTTATATTTAATTTTTATAAGCATGGCTAATCGACCAGAAACACGAGTTACTATATCATTTATTTGAATGTCCCACCCTAAGTTGGATTGAAAGTTTAAACAGTTTCCTCGAGTTGGGTGCCACCAAAAAGGATAGGGTAGAAAGTTGGGGATTCCTTTTGGGGAGATATTTGAAATCTTAGTTTTGGTGGGGTTGAAATTGACATGCCATTTTTGTCATTGTTGACTTTAGTAACAAGATGGATCGGATCAGTTTCCGCTGTGGTGATGCATGTATCATCAGCATAGAGTCTAGTCAGGGATTCTAAATCTTGGTGAATATCATTAACATATATGAGGAACAAGAAAGGTCCGATCACAGAGCCCTGGGGGACTCCAGCTAAAAGGGGATGCAATGTTATTAAAAATTACCCTTTGCTCTCTGTCCATTAAATAACTCTTGAGCCAAATTAAAAGATCACCGATAACCCCATACTTCCTAAGTTTGAGAAGTAGTCCTCTGTGCCACACTCTCTCGAATGCTTTAGAAACATCACAAAATACAGCACAAGTGTGTAAATGTCCTTCGAGAGATCGGCATATGTCATGGTGTAACTCTAGTAACGAAAATGTAGTGCTATGTCCAGGAAGAAAGCCTGATTGGTGTTTAGATATCAGCTGATTGATTTCAAAATGTTGAGTTAAAGTTTTCAAGACTAATTTTTCAAGTATTTTCCCAACACAGCATAAAAGGGATATTGGGCGGTAATTACCTGCATCAGCAGGATCACCTTTTTTGAAAATTGGAATGACATTTGCTTGTTTCCATGTCATGGGGAATGTACAAGTATCCATCGATTTTTTTGTAAATTATATAAAGTGGTTCCACAATGGCATCAGCAGTCTCCTTCAGGATTCTGGCGCTTATTCCACCATGGCCGTGGGCTTTATTAATCTTGAGAGACCTGATTTCTCGGAGAATATTGTTTTTATCAATAGTCACCGATGATATGGTACTGTCACATTGTGTAGCAAAATCAGGGAAACAGTAAGGTTCGTTGTCGATTTTCCCATTGTTTATGAAGGTATCGTTAATTAGGATGGCTTTTTCAGTATCATTAACTATAACGGGTTCTTGATTCGTGTTGGAGTTGTTATCTTTATCATATAGGGGAGGAATAGTAGAACATCTGTTTTTCCCCATCAAGTTGCTGGCTACTTTCCAAAAAAACTTCGGAGAGTTGGATCTTTCGATATTGTTTTGTAGGTTTGATTCAAATGAACTCTTTGCATATATTATCATGTTGTTAACTTTGTTTCTAATTCTCTTAAAGTTATCAATATCTGAACATTTCTGACTTTTAATAAACGTTCTCCTGGCTCGATCTCTACGACGTAACTCTCTTCTTATATCAGAGTTAAACCATATTTTATCATTAGGTCTGATTGACACCTCACTGGTGGGAGTAGTTTTTTTAATTATATCCAAGAACCTTTCTGTGAAAGTGTTAACAGCATCATCAATTGAGAGTGGGTGCAATAAGTCATGCCACTCGACGGCCTGGATCAAACTACGAGCCTGATCAAAATTTCCCTTTTTGTAATTCCAAACGGTTCGCTTGAATAAAGTATTTAATTCAAAATCAAATGATAAAACTGCATAAACCCCGAAGTGGTCAGAAATAGACAAGTCAATGTTATCAGCATCGTGACAAACAACATTATCGCTTACTAGTATTGGGTCTAATAGAGTCGGAGTGGTAGCGGTTACTCGGGTTGGGTTAACAATCAAATTGCGGAGATGTTTCCGTGACTTAATATCTGATAACTTGGAGTTTGTTTGTAGCATATTATAATTAAAATCACCTACTAGTACCATTGGATTGCTGGTTTCCAGAGCTTTTTCAATCGAGCTTTCAAGTTCGTCCCAGTAGGTTAGGCTGGCGAATTGTTCAGATCTATATGACAATCCAATTAAATAGCATGTTTTTTTAGACAAAATTTCGATCCATATACTATCGTCGGTTTCCAAGTCCACACGACGTCTGACGGACAGACTGGAAGAACTGTACATACATATCCCCCCTCCGTATTGGTCCCTATCTTTCCGAATAGGCTCTGAGTAAGCAGGGATTCGTAGCTCGCTAGAAGGATAAGATTCACATAAGTGAGTTTCAGAAAAACAAATAACGTCAAAATTTTCGCTTAAAATGTCATTTATTAGAGATAGTTTATATCGAATGCTTCTTATATTGTTGTGGAATACCAATATAACAGGCTGATTCACGTTTGGTCCAGGGTGAATCAGCCTGTTATATCGGTATTCCACAACAATATAAGAAGCATTCGATACTGTCATGGCTAACTGTCTGTACAGATTATGTTACAGATTATGTTGGATTGTTTGGGAGAAGGACGAACGCATTTATTTCATTCCGCAGACATCTTTTAATCCTCGTGAAGCATCTTGGGTATTTCCCATTACATAAACGGTGTTCCAAATATAATACATAAATTAAATAATAACCGGAAGAATATAGAACATTACATCTCTCCCTTTACCAAAACAAAATGAATAACTATTAATGCTCACGAATACATATATACACATAACGAGATTATGATCATTATAACTGACAAGTTGCACATCTCATATGTAAGTAATCAATATCATAATCCTTTAGATACAAAGGCTTCGACCTCATCCTAACAGGATATCGGGCACATTCAACAGGTTCATCTTCATGAATATCAGATTGAGGCATATCATTCTGTGAGCTTGTGGTATTGGATTTATCGACTGGAGTAGGATCAAAATCAAAATCCTCTGCTACTTGTTTAGGTTCCCGCTGAATTTTGACCAGTTTGAAATGAGAACTATTTCTAGCTTTCATTTCGCTCCCCCTCTTAGCTATTACCATTGAACCCCTCGTCTCCACAACATAAAATGGCAGTGGGTCAAACCGGGGTTGGAATTTTGAAGTTTTTTTGTAATTCTTTATTAGAACCTTGTCACCCACTCTGATATGCGAAGATTTGATATTTCTCCTACGCTCTGCCCTTTCTTTGATTTTTTGCTTTGAACATTTATCATTTAAATCAATATTTGTTTTCTTGGAACGTTTGCCTGGAAGCTGTGGTAATTTTGAAGTTACTGGGCGACCATATAACACTTCGGCCAGGGCCACTCCAGTTGTACAATGGGGAGTATATCTATAATTTCCAAGGAAGGCGTACATCACTTGCTTCCACGGTTTATGTTCAAGTTGAGTAGTGATACATGCCTTCTTTAGAGGTTTCATAAACGACTCTACCTCGCCATTGGCTTCTGGCCATAAAGGCGTTACCTTCCTGTGTTGAAACCCCAAACTTTCAGCAAACTTCTACTTTGAAATGGACTTCTATTGTCACTTTTTACGATATTTGGAATTCCATGAGAACTAAAAATTCGATCAAGTTTTGGAATGGTGCACATTGCAGATGTACTGGCACAAACTTCAATTTCAGGAAACCGACTACGATCGTCTATAACCACTAAGAGGTAGCTTCCATCGGTTAACGGACCAAAAAAATCAATACTGACCTCTGACCATGGATGAGCTGGTAACTTTGTCATTTTAATTGGTTCGCGAACAGGATGGTTGACAACTGCCTGGCATGGTGTACATGCCTCTATTGTGTCGGATACCAACTTGTTCATGCCACTAAACCAAACCTTTTCACGCAGCAGCATTTTTGTTTTGTTTATGCCTTGATGCCCTTCGTGGTCAAGATATACAGCACGCTGGTGAAATTCGACTGGTAGAACAATTTGACTGCTCTTTAAAAGTACATTTCCATTAAAAACAGCCAGCTCATCCTTAATTTTCTCAAATGAAGCTAAATCTACACTTTGGTGATTTGAACGCCACACACCGGACATTAAATTATCAATAACACATTTTAATACATTATCAGATTCGGTTGCGGATCATATTTCACTCGATGTCATGGCTTTAGGTACTGCATCGCTTACCAGATAGTGCACAAACTGTTCGGTGTGATGCTCAATTTCATTGTTTGTTATCGGATCAGGGTGACGAGAAAGATAGTCAGCTGGATTGTCTACACCTTTCTGATACTTAAGTTCAAAATCATATGTTTGTAATCGCAATGACCAGCGTTCCAACCGAACAGGGAGTTTTGAATTTGGCTTGCCATAAAGCCCAAGTAGAGGGAGATGGTCTGTAAACACTGTTACATGTGACCCATGAACATACAAATTAAAATGCTCAAGGGCCCAAACGACTGCAAATGCCTCCCTTTCTAACTGTGAATACCGTTGTTGGACAGACGTTAATGACCTACTGCCGAAAGATACCACATGGTCATTCTGAACTAGAATGCCGGCTACACCTACATGCGATGCGTCCACATAGAGTTCGGTTGGCTGGTCAATCATAAAATATGAAAGAGTTACTGAATTGGCTACTTTTTCTTTTAATTGAGAAAATGCTTGCTCTTGTTTTACACCCCATGCAAAGATTGCATTCTTGTGCGTGAGTTCACGGAGTGGGGCTGTAAGAGTTGAATAATTTTCAATAAATCTGGCACTGAAATTGAGCATCCCCAGAACACTTTGCACCTTCTTACGACACTTTGGGCTTTCTAGCTGCTGAAAAGCTTGAACTTTGTTCGGGTCAATTGACATACCCTCAGCAGAAAATTGAAGTCCATAGATCTCAATGCAAGGTTTGTTGAATTCACATTTGTCAAAATTTGCAGTCAGACCATTTTTCCTTAAAAATTTCCAACACATCTCTCTCATGTTCGGTCTGACTAGTGCTATCAACTAAAATATCATCACAATAATTGATAGCATTTGGGACAGACGCAATTGCTTCTTGAAGAAGCTTTTGGAATATCTCACTGGCTGTGTTTATGCCAAAGAAAAGGCGTGTATATTGAAAATTTCCCACATGTGTGGCAAATGCTGTGATTTCTCTGGATTTGTTATCTAATTCTGCCTGATAAAACGCTTTTCGAAGATCATTTTACTGAACACTTTAGCGCCATTTAACCGATTGACAATATCATCAACTGTTGGTGTGACATGACGTTCCCGTTTGATGGCCAGATTGGGAACCCTCATGTCCACGCAGATTCTGACATTATCAGGGTCTTTGGGTTTTGGGACCACAACAATGGGAGAAAGCCACTTAGTAGGTCCAGTTACTGGCTCAATAACACCAGCGGCACTCAGTTCCGTTAATTCTTGTTCGACTTTTTTTCTTGTATGAAAAGGTATGCTTCTACATCTTTGGATACATGGCTCAACATCTGAATCAATATGCAAAGTTACTGTTTTGTTTTTGAACTTTCCAACACCCTGAAACACCTCAGGATGTTCATGGACATAGTTTTCAATTGCAGGACATTGTTCAAACTGATCGGATCGACTTGTATCATCATTGGGTTTAATTGTGCTCGACTCGGGTGTACAACAAGGGTCTATCTTTGAACCATTTGGTTTATCTATGCCTACTTCTGACTGGCACTGGTCAGCATAATGAGCAATGGGTTGAGATACTTTTATGAGTCCCAATATTTGAGAAACTTGGCAACTTAGAAGTGTCGACTGACCTTCTTGACTAACAAACACAGTTTCTGAAACCTCACACTCCCCATACTGGAATTTAGCAAAGAATGTGCCAAAAAGTTTAAGCTTATTATTACCGTAGGCTTTGATTGAGGTTTCAGTTTGAGATATCTCCGGTTTTGGATTCAAATGTGAGTATGTTGAAAAACCTATGATGCAACAAGTCGCTCCTGTGTCAGCTATTACTTTTTCTACACACCCATTGATTTTTACAGCAAATATAGGTTTTTCTACAGAAACATGCGAATCACACGAAAATACATATTCATCATCATGATCATTATTTGCATATGTTGTATTATTGCAGGTGTGCTTTTTTTTAGCACAATCACAAGCCTGATCGTAGTGATCAGCGTTTCTTTGATGTGAGGTGTCCGTTTGGTTCGCATGGTGCGATCGAACTGATCTCGAGACCGAATGTCGATTTTGAAAACGACCCCTTTGCGGCGCACGACCTCGGTTCGCTGCGGACCTTGAAGTACAACAGCCAGGAATGTGGTTCTTCTTTAAACACCGTGCGCAAGTGACTCCGAACGCAGGACAGTTCTTTTGTCCACCTTGATGTGGCCAGCTTTCTCCGCAGTTAAAACATAAGGCACTAGCCTGGATGCTAGTAGGCCTAGCGGTACGGGTACTGGAATTATTGGCTTGAATAGCGTTTATTCGATCGGATGTTATTTTCATCGATTAACTGTGTGCATCGGTCAGTTCCATTGTTCTCGCATAGTCGATTAATTTATCGAGTGTCATTTCGGTATCACACAGACCTTTTTTTGTGACCTTGGTGTTGGCGCTTCCGGAAATGATCTGCGACTTCAACTCTGCGGCATCATCGTGGAAGCCACATGTGCTTGCTAAAAGTTTTAGTCTCGCATAATATTGGCCCATGGTTTCATCGGCTTCTTGATTAGAATGTCTGAATTTATATCTTTGGAAACCATATTTTCTTTAGGATTGAAAATAATAGTCAGGGCTGCCACAGCTTTCGTGTAAACATCCTCTGGCTCTCCGTCCTCTTCCTCTTCGTCTGGTTCAACTATTTCCAACGCTTCTGGAGGGATGGTGTCAAAAACATCGTTAAGTTCATCGCCCCCATAACTTAGCATTAGGGCCCGTTTTCGGGTTGGGTCATCGATGGCGTACGCAACGAAGACAGTTTCGTTCAATCGCCTAATCCACTTTTTCCAACGAGTTGCAACCATATCGCCGGTGCAGACAAATCTTGGATATGTTGGCATTGATAAAGCCATATTTTCGTCGCCAAATGTACATATTATGTTACAGATTATGTTGGATTGTTTGGGAGAAGGACGAACGCATTTATTTCATTCCGCAGACATCTTTTAATCCTCGTGAAGCATCTTGGGTATTTCCCATTACATAAACGGTGTTCCAAATATAATACATAAATTAAATAATAACCGGGAGAATATAGAACATTACACTGTCATACTTATGTGGGGACTGGACTGGAATCACGGCATTCGTATAGTGAGCTAGCAAAAGCAGATAAACAGATGAAAGAAGTACAAGTATATTTATTATTCTATTTAACAGATACATATATTCTTGCAAAATGAGGGACATTGAACCACGGGAGGATGGCATGTTAGAATGGCGCATGTACTATAACACAATTGAGTCTCTCCAATTAAAAAAGAGATACAATTTGTCAAGAGATGTGGAAATGTATAAAAGACCGGCTCAAAAATATTGGTCACAGTATGCAATCAGATATAGTTTCTTCTGAGATAAAATAAAACACAGTCAGTAGCAAATGACTTTTCAGGATCCTCCAACACTGGCATCTGACAAGGGTACATCTGCCCATTACAGGGGGTTTCTTTCATTTTATTAGAATAGACATAGCTTAACACAAACAACGTAAAATCTCACTCTGTGTCTCGCACATGTAGCCGATTTATTGCAAAATTTATTTTCAAATGAGATTATTTAGCCAGAATAGCACCATGAACAGAGGAGCACCTGGACGTTCCAATTGAAACGTCTGTATCTCCATGGAGATATGATAACCAGGTGACCTCAACACCTTAGTCAAACCCACGAGATTGATTTATACATCTCTATGTCGAACCCAATTGTCTTTTATTTTTGTGAACTAATGTATTCATGATGTTGATGTTAGGATCCCAATACAAAATATTATTTAAAAAACAAAAAAAGTGGCAGATCTTTGTAAATAAATAAATACTTCTTTATTGGTGGGACGAATTAATCGCGATAAACAAAATGACAATCACTCCGACAAGGTGGGCTATGCGCTACTTATAATCCATGATGTATAATAAATGATGTTTTGTGATGCCATTTGGATATACAATTTATGAGAATACGTGTAACACTTTGAGCAAGACTATTCTCTATCCCCACGAATATCTACAGCAGGCATCACTTTAACCTGGGCAACGCCGGGTAACCCTGCTGGTGTTATATAAATGGTAGCCCTTTCTATACACCACGTGGTGAAAATAGGATAACAACTTTTGTCCTAGTCACTAAGTGACAGAAGTTAAACTCCTGTTTCCAGGTCTCTCTGATTCAAAATTAGTACTCTATATGACTGCCCGTGAATCAATACAAAATGTTCTGGGAAGAGATACACACATTTAAATAAACTGGTATTGGGATAAAAGAAAGCGATTGTCTGAATTCATAATTGCAATTTGTAAATATATTAACCCGTTCTATACCTAAATTCCCATAGGCAATGTTCAGATAATAAGTTCAACAAACGCTCGTTTGTTGAACTTACTATCTGAACATATCCAAAGAATGTGAATATTGCACTTGTATTAGCTTTTCGTCCGTCTGTCGTCTGTCATTTGTCTGTCATTTTCGCTGGATTCGGATGCAATGGAGGATGCCCAATCTCGTTGTATTGTCAAAAGTGTTAAATCTTTCCTGTCTGTAGCGAAAGCATTCAAAAAAGAAACGGTAAACACTTTCTCCTTGTGTGCACCACACAATGTTTAGCACATTGGTGAATCTGATATAGAACATAATAAAGTCATGAGGACCACTGTGGTCCCTAAATAGCCTCTGGTCATATGAACGTGGACACTGCAAATGCTGTACCTTGGCATGGCCTTTGCATGTTGACATCATATTTCTGATGGGTAGATCACAAGATAACAGGATGAACATATAAATAGTATATAGGCGTTCATCCATACAAAACGATTAAGGTGTGTGCCTGGGGCCGAGATGACACATGTGGGCCTGTGCTGTTTCAGAGGCGCTATAGCTACAATGATGCGATGTGAGCGTGCGTACCCTTATCATGCACTTGATAACACAGGTACCCCACCCCCAATAGTATGTAATCCTATAGAAAGGTATCCAACTTGGCCGTGCCTAACTTTCAAAGTCCACAAAAAGGTTCAAAATACACAAAAACAATATGTGTTACATAAATGCCTCATACATAGGTATTACTCTTCAATTTAATGTATCCCGTGTGAAAATTGGTTCCGAAAAACTGGTTATGAGCATAGGTCTGACGCAAACCGGCTGTACATTTTCACTCGTTCGATAAGGTGTCCGCTAAACTGGGTCAAAGTGACTTGCGCTTCAAAAACACACTCAACGGTAAGTATAATATGTATATTGTACATCATTAGAAACTGAATTGTTTACTGACCCACCCAAACCTATCACGCCACATCACGGCATCGTATCTCTCATATTTATTGAAAAAATCAGTTTCATAAACCCGGAAGCAAATTTAAATTTTCCAAAAGCATATTATCTGAACATTTTCTATGGGATAACCACCCATCAATGATACTTTAGTATAGGAAGGGTTAACATTGGCTACACCTGGCGGAATGAATAGAGCATATGGTATACCTGGGTATATACATATATACATTTTTGCTAAATACAAGGGAATTTCAGATAAATGTCTACATACACAATTTGTCTATGTACACATTATATAGGTCTATATGTCGAATAGAGTTGGAATTCATTACGAAACACCCAACGGTAGCTATAGCTAGCTATTTATGTACACCCGTAACTGTTAGGGCGAGAACTTCAAATAAGCAAATGGCTTGTTGCATGATCCAAATTGTCTTTATATTATATTGTATAAATTATATTTATAAATTATATTGTATTTATTGTAATAATCGATGAATATATAGCCGGAAAAGGAATATATTATTTAAACTATAGCTGTCCGATTCAAAACACACCTAAACATATTCGCGCGAAACTCCGAAACTATTGTGGCGACTTAAAGAGTGACATGCACGATAATCACATATCAGCTGTCCTAAATGTCAATGTGGTTTCCTGAGGGAGGATGCTAGTCATTTCTTCTTCCACTGTCCGTTGTTCACCAACCAGAGAAGCATATTTCACCACAGACTTGAAACGAATAACTTTCGTATAGAAAATACTGAGCATCTTCTCTATGGAATCTCTGAAAATGATCACAGACGAAATAATATATTGCTATTTCACAATACACGACTCTGCATTACTGCAACCAAACGTTTTGGGTAACATTTATTTTTCTCCCAATACGACAACCTGTCATTGAAAATACATTTAAAATTTAAACGTGCGGAATTTTTAGAAATAACCTATATGACAACATGAGGAAAAACTGGAGACAAAAACCACTCACAGCATGCGTATAGAATCAGGACGCTTTTCAAATTCGCTCTGTTGTTTTGTTTATTTTTCGATGTTTTTGGACATTTAGCTTTCGGATATAAAGGATATTCAGTTCTGTATGACTCTTTAGGATTATATAGTTTGAATGTCAGAGAAGAAACGTGACCGCAATTCGGAGGGAGAGACACCCAAGCCATCCGAAAAAACATCCCAAAACTAGCGCGGGTGCAATGGCGACGGTGCAATGGCGACGTGGGTGCAATGGCGACGGCGACGGTGTAGTCAACCAGCTGAAAGCGTTGACCGATGTCATCAACGAAGTAAAAAATGGACAAGATGGAATGTGAAGGGCGATTGACAAAAAACTAGACAAGATGAGGGACGAGTGGAAAAAGACTTTTGATGAAAAATTTAAAGTGCTTAAAGAGGACATAACGTTGGAAATCGGAGTGGAACGTGCTAGGATCGATACAGTTATTCAACAAGTTGGAGAGTTAACCAACCGTATCGCGCACGCTGATCGACAACAAGGCGAGGCGATGGAATCTGACCCAGTTACGCCGCCGTTACGCCAATCAGCTGATGACAGCGAGCTCACTGTTATCATTACGCCACCTGTGGTCCTGTGGTGTATCTAGCTGCTGAGATTTTGATATTGCGTGGTGGACAGGGCGAATGTATTCTTGTGGGGCTTTTATTTATAGAGTTGGAAATTCCGTTTATTTAAAAGTCGGAACTACGCGACCAGTAGGCCAAGTCCAGTAAAACGGTTCGTTATAGGTGCTGGTTGTTATTGTTATTTTAACGGAATTCTGAGTTGGTCATTCGCGAAACCAATATATTTTATATTCTATAATTAAAACCGTGGGTATATAATATATGATCCTCTTTATGGATATTGTAGGAAGGTAAATTTAGCTAAAGCAAGACAACACATTTCGGTTTGCGCTATAACTGCTCAATGTTTTAAGGTGTTACACAACGTCTGATAAAAAGAGTTCTATCTGGAATATTCACACTCTTTTTTCAGAGAACATGCACAGAGTAAACATAGTCCCATCGGACTATCGTAAAGTAGTTCCGTTTAATTCGGGATTAATTAACCCTCAGACTGCCGACAATAAATTCGCTTGTTCGTGTCCCCCGAAAATCAAACTTGCCTGTTTAGAGGTCCCATTTTCGTGGCTAATGGTGATAGAATCACAATTTTTCAGTCACGTTCATGGATAAATTACATTACACTTAATCGGCTTATGTCCGCGGCCATAAACCTGCGTTTTGATAACAATTTATTTGAGACAAACTGTTGCGCGGGTATCAGTCGGCGCTTATCGGTTGAAGTTATTATGATCGTGCAGCCTGCACGTGCAACAAGTGTTCAAATACAACAGAAAAAAAAACACTATGTCAAATAAATAACGTGATCAATGGACAGACAAGTTTCATTTCCGTGGGACACGAAAAAGCGAATTTAATGTCGTCAGTTTCGGCAGTCTGAGGGTTTTAATTAATCTCCTTTACGATATCCCGATAGGACTATGTTTACTCTATGTTCTCTGAAAAAAAATGGTGTGAATATTCCCGATAGAACTATTTTTATCAGACGTTTTGTAACACATTAAAACATTGAGCAGTTAGCGCAATTTTCTGAAATTTCGGACTATTTCGTCTATAAAAATACGATGAGCAACTGAAAATGTTTTTCAACATTCTGGAAGGGGTATATGTCCATGGTATATATGTTTAAAATTTCACGCATAAACTATGACAGATAACAAAGTTATAATTAGTTTTATAGGCCCACCATAAATCCCCTATAATAAACGCATGCCTCCGTAAGCACATGGCTTTGCTGTGGATACTTTCGTTCCCAGCATGCATCATTCTCGCTATCTGTAAAATGTCTATGAACAATGGCTGTGCCATGCACTCTTAGCTTTGATCCGCATTTAGAAGCATTCTGGTGTGGCGAATGAGAAACCTGCAGTAATTTATAAGCCGTAGTTCATTGTAATAATTTGAAGAATTACTTGTCTTAACGGAATTCTGAGGCGGTCCATTCATGTAACCAATATATTTTATATTATGATTTATATTTATGGCTAATAATATGATCTTGGTGGCGTTACCATTTCTGACTATGGTTTTCTTGTAACAAATGTGCCGGAGAGACAGGATGAAGACCTCGACGAGGTGATACAGGGAATGTTAACCACGATGAAACTAGAAAATCAAGAGATCCGTGTATTATCCGTGAGGAGGCTGAACAAAAGGGTGCTGAACAAACCAGCGTTGTTAAAGGTAACTTTCGAAACTGTGCCACAAAAAGTGAAGGTTCTTCGGAACAAACAAAAACTACGCGATGATGACAGCTATAAAGAATGTTACATCCGCAGCAGTAAGCCACACGTTGAGAGGCTCATCGAGACGAATGCCAGGACACTCCTCGCACAGTTACCGAATGGCCATGAATTCTTTGTGTCGGGAAGTGGGCGAATCGTTCGGAAGTCGGATCGCCATCACCGAGGGGCCAACAACTCGAGATAGGACAAGCCGACATGTGACTTTCCGAGGAAGGCATTAAAAATTGGGCATATAAACATTAATGGTTGGACTTTGAAAAGTAAAATACTGAAAACAAAATTAATAAATGCAGAAAATTGTGATATATTATGTATTTCTGAATCTCACTTGAAACAAGGAGAAAATATTGATTTATTGAATTATTTATGGATTGGCAATAACAGATCAAGTACACATGTATTAGCCCCTAAGGCTTCTGGTGGTGTGGGAATGCTAATTAGAGAAGAGCTCCGTGGTCCAGTGGTTATAGCGCGTTGGACTTGTCTTCGCTGTCAACACAGCGAGGCGAGTTCGCGGCTGGAACACAGCGAGGCGAGTTCGCGGCTGGCTGGTGGTCTGTTATGAGTTTCCACACAGCAGTGGCTTGGCCGACTTGAGCGATGTGCACTGTTTGAATCTCGCGCCAAGTTGTGACCCTTGAGCAAGGTCGCTCGTACTGTGTCTGCACCACCCATGCATTACAAGGGTACCTGATAATGAGCAGTGAAAGATCTTGTAATATGCTAGCCATATGGTATCCTCGCATACTCCCGGCTGTACCTGTCCCCCGGGAGCAGTAGATGGTTACTGAATGTTCAGGCTGTAAAACTTTGAGCGCTTTGGGCCTCATGGGAAAGGCGCTTTACAAATGCTATACATTATTATTACAATATTTTGATGTT
This sequence comes from Siphonodentalium dalli, assembly GCA_032622095.1. Classification (NCBI taxonomy): domain Eukaryota; kingdom Metazoa; phylum Mollusca; class Scaphopoda; order Gadilida; family Siphonodentaliidae; genus Siphonodentalium; species Siphonodentalium dalli. The sequence goes on along the minus strand of CP136062.1, from coordinate 110,796,845 downwards.
TCCATATTAGACAGAGAAATTGATGGCATTTTATCAGTAAAGTTTAAATCAATTAGTTTAAATGAAGAATTCATATGATGTACATGTTATCTTCCCCCAGAAAGGTCTGTGTGGGGCAGAAATCCAGATAGTTTTTTCTCACATATTTTGACAAGCGCTTATTTACATTGTGATACCCCAATGATTGTATGTGGTGATATGAATGCACGCATAGATAAATTGTCAGATGTAAATATGGAACTCGACTGTGTACCCCAAATTCATAATATTGATAACACAGTAAACCAGCATGGAAAATCGTTTCTTGAATTTTTAAATGAAACTAAGTTATGCTGTTTAAATGGTCGTTTGAATAATGAAAACAATAATTATACCTCGATTAGTACCAAGGGTTCAGCGGTTGTCGATTATATTTGTGTGCCACATGACATATTTGATCGCTTCACTAATTTCTGGGTCAAAACACAATCAGATTTAATTACCGATAATTCGTTAGAAAGTATGCTAGGTGAAGGGTGTAAACCACCGGACCATAGTTTTGTTTTGGTGGAGTATATTGTAAATACAGTCCATGTACATGGCAGCACACCAACTGATCACAAATATACACCAACTAAACTTAATAAACCATTACCAGCTGATTTTTTAGCCTCATCTGAAACTTTATTAAATTTGATACATGAAATCGAATCTGCAATAGAATCCCAAATAACTGTAGACAATATTTATGATAAATTTACAAAACACATTTTTGAAAATATGCCGGTCAGACCAATTACCAAGTTTCAAAAATGGAAGGCGTTCACATAAAAAATTTAAATTTCACAAACCATATTGGAATGATGACCTTACTAAATTATGGCAAACAATGAGTAACTTGGAAAATGCATTCCTAAAATATAAAACAAAGTCAAGAGACAAAAATTTCGCTTTTCTAAAATTTAAAGAGGCTAGGCAAATTTTTAATCGTAAATTACGCACTTATGAAAGACAATATAAACGTAATTTTGCACTCGATATGGAACTAAACTGTAATAATCCTAAATCTTTCTGGGACACGATTAAGAAACTTGGACCCAAAAAAGAAAATGGTATCCCAAATGAAGTAATTGGACCTGATGGGTCTGTCATAACAGATACAAAATTAATTACAGAAAACTGGAGGTCTGCTTTTAAAACTTTATACAATCCGGAATTTGGAAATGAACTTTTTGATAATAATTTCAGAGAAAATATCATAAAAGAAAAGATATTTACAGAAAATAATTTTTTAGACCCATTATATGTACACAATAATGTTCTAAATCGGACTATTCAAATAGACGAAATTGATCGTGCAATAAATAAAGTAAAGAATGGAAAGGCGTTTGGCATAGATAAAATACCTGGTGAAACCCTAAAATGTGAATCTGTTAAACCTGTGTTGCTTAGTTTATTTAATTTCATTTTTGATACTGGCATTATACCATCTGTTTGGAGACAATCTATAATATGTCCCATACCAAAAGATAAATCACTAGACCAGAGAATTCCGCTTAATTATCGTGGCATCTCATTACTACCAACAAGCAGCAAATTATATAATAGTGTTTTAAATAATAGACTTGTTGAACATCTAGACCATAATAATATACTAGTTGATGAACAAAATGGTTTCAGATCAAAGCGGTCATGCATTGATAATATTTTCATACTAACAAGCATAATGAAAGGAAAAACAGATATATTTACTACGTTCATAGATTTCAAAAAAGCGTTCGATTGTATCGACAGAGACATGTTACTCTTCAAACTTCTTAAATGTGGGATAGACGGAAATATGTACCAATCAATTCGAAGTATGTATAGAAGTACACATGCACGTATAAGAATAAATGGAGATGTATCGGAGCCTTTTTGATTGTCAGTTTGGTGTAAAACAAGGAGCAAATTTATCATCTACACTCTTTAATGTATTCGTAAATGACCTGGCATCTGAAATAAAAACGATGAATGTTGGTGTAAAATTAAATGACATTAATGTACCCATTTTAATGTATGCTGATGACATAGTGTTACTATCTGAAAATGAAGACAATATGCAAAATATGCTCGAAGTAGTTCACAAATGGTGTAGAAAGTGGAGAATGGTAATAAACACAAATAAAACAAAAACAATGCATCTTAGAAATGTCAGAACCAAACGAACCAGTTTTACTTTTAAACTTGGCACGCAACAATTGAATATCGTAGATGAATATAAATTCTTGGGTATTATTATTCATGAACACAAACAATTTGACACAACAGCTGAGGTCTTGGCCAAATCTGCAAGCAGAGCTTTAGGTGCTATAATTTCAAAAATTCACCCTTATAAAGATATAGGTTTCAAAACATTTAAAAAGTTATATATATCATGTGTAGCTCCAATTTTAGATTATGCATCAGGCGTATGGGGTTCAAAGAATTTTTCATGTCTAGATAGTGTACAGAATAAGGCTTTTAGATATTTTTTGGGAGTCCATCGTTTTTGTCCATTATTAGCAGTAAATGGTGACATTGGTATATCATCTTGTAAGATTCGTCGAGTCCTGAACCATATCCGCCTATGGAACCATATAATATAATTATATATATCCTTTTATTGCCTCCACTATCGGAGAGTTAAATTTAAATAACATAGTTACAAACAATTATAATACAAAAATGACAGTGGAATATATGCACATTTAAGGAATACGACAACACAAAATAAAGCGAGACTACGCACACAGTTACACGCACACACAGTGAGTCTCAGGCACATGCAACCATCCAGCCGCGCACAGGCGTACACGTAAACACGTCCAGACACGCCTAGGCTTAGACGATTTTACAGACAAACGTACACGCGAAAGAGACATACATACATACAGACAGGCAGACAGTCACATAACTATCTAGACAAACATGCATGCTGACAGATAAACATGCAGACAGGAAGAAACACTCCCTCACCTAGCATTCAGTCGCACACGAACTCACCTACCCTCACATGTACCCTCACACAACCAAATGCACACGCACCCTCATTTAAAGACCCACACACATGCACACGACCTCACACAGCACCACACACAAAATAGACATCAGTGTATATATAAATTAGAATTTTAGATGCAATAACGAGAGGGCGTCTTTGACTTTATGGACAGGCGATGCGATATATTGAATACAAAAAATATAAAAATGCATAATAATGGTGTGAATAAATAAAGTGATCCTCGATTTGCATAACAAATATCATTAAGTCGTTCATTCAGACAACGGCTCAAAGTCGACAAGGCATTTGAGAGCATGATTCATATATCCTCCAAAGTTTTGCTGTATGCAACACAAATGTGCGTGTAAAGTCAGAAATATCCGCTACTTCATCAGACAAATCAATTGGCATGGAACTCAGGAAGACAGCAAGTAATTCGTCCGAGTTTAGAGCCTCAAGCTTTAAATAACATGGAATACCAAAGTGAGTTATGAAGTCATACCAGAATGTGTTACGGATACTGTTAAAGGCAGGGCAATACAAGATGACATGCCACACAGGATTGAGATACTCGGATCTACAAAGTTGACAATTCCCCCCATCTTCGTATGTGGTACGAGAGACGAGTCTTCCAACAGTTAGGAAGGAAGCTTTATCTCTAGTGTACTTTTTGCAGGCTAACCAAAGAAGGCTCATCTCTAGGCGAGGGTGAATTAATTTTAATATCGAAAGAGCGTTGTCTGAGTGAACGTCATATTCCCATTTCATGAGGTGAACAGTGTCAACGTTATCGTGAATCAAACTCTTCCAAAGAAATTTAGTTGGAAAGTGACCGGTATTCGAGAAGTGCACGAGATGATTGAGTAGATTGTACTTGGACAACGTTTGGTGGAAGTTCTCGATAAGATGACTCTGTTCGCCCAATAAAATGGATTCGTTAAGTCTGAGAATGAATACCCTAGCGGATGTTTTCTCAATACTGGTCCTACATAGCGTAGCAATAAATGACAGTTTGCGTCGTTCGATGACGTTGTACAGAGAAGTGATGCCACAAAGGCCCTCAGCAAGTAGGGTGCGAGCTCTTGTGAGTAAACCCTGGATATTCTTCATGCAACAACGATGTGCTTTCTCGAGCTGTAGTATATTTGACTGTGATAGGTTGAAAAGAAGTTCTGACCCAAAAAGTGCTCTGGGAAGAACGACCGATTTATAGATTTTCACGCAGCTGGAAGGGGTTATACCACCAGCATATAACCCGGCATTTGATAACATGAAATATGTGGAGAGCAATTTCTTGCATATGTTTTCTATGATAGCAGTTTGTTGAGAGAACTTGTGGATTGGGATGCCCAAATGAGTTGCGTGGTCGGATTCTTGAATACGGTGGTCGCATAGAGACCATGAGCGGATAGCACGGTTATAATCTGAGTGGGATTCATTAAATACAATGCAGACAGATTTCGTCGGATTATATTTGAACCTCCATTTTCTGCTGTAGTCGGTACAGATATCACACATAGACTGCAGACCGGGACTAGTAAGTGAAAGGAGAGCCATGTCGTCGGCCTGAGTTGGGGACGAGCAGTTCAGAGACGAGATGAACAGACCATTCCCGGAAGTTGAAAGCAGGGTTATGAGTTCATCAATATATAACATGTACATGAGCGGAGATATTATGCTACCTTGTCTGGTGCCCTGCTTGACGTCGAACCAGTTTGAGAACACTCCGTTGTATCTAACACAGCACGAAATTCCTGTTAGGACGTTTGCGAATACACGCCAAGCTTTACCTTTCAGACCCTTATTATGTAATTTGTAAAGAAGGCCATTTAACCACACTGTATCAAAAGCTTTTTGTGTGTCAAGGAAACATGAATATAATTTGCTTGATTGCTGTTTCGTATAGGAGATACACTCTTGCAAAAGGTACGAAGTCGAGATGGAACTCACGCCCTTCTGGAAACCGTGTTGTAGCGCATTTACATGGCAAATTTGGGGTGTGTTCGTTTCAAGTCTGTTGAGTAGTAATCTTTCGAAGATCTTGTAAACGATAGGGAGGATTGTGATGGCTCTATAGTTATCGAATTTATGTCTGGATTTCGTACCTCATTTAAAAAGGGGAACCATAACTCCTTTCTTGGCACTAGATGGGATCGATTCAAGTTTAATCATGTGGGTAAATAAGATTGCTAAGTTGTCGAAAAGACGCACACTCCCATATATGACATGCTCACATGAAAGTCCATCACATCCTTGTGCTTTCTTTTTACTGAGCGAAGGTATAATTGCGGTAATTTCATCACGAGTCACATCGTAGCACAGTAATTTGTCAGTATTAGCCACATTTTGATCATTTGATAGCTCATAGACAATGTCGTTTACGGAAATGAAGTGATCATTGTTGAAGGACTCGTCTCCAGATGGAGTGTAGATGCCCTCGAAGTAGGCTGCCCATGCATCATTTATTTGTGTTTCGGTACGCAAGATTTGAGAGTTGTGTTCAAAGTAAGATGGTTGAGATGTGCCTAGTCTGGATTTCATAGAGTTAAACGTGCGAAAGAATCTTTCTTGGTCGATTTCAGCGCAGTGGTCGAGTTTATCATCCGATTCGGATACAAAAGCCGAGACTCTTTGGCGATGATATTTACGGAATTCTCTTTTGGCATCCTTGTACCTCATAAATGCAATATCAAGATTTGAATGAATTCTACCAGAATAAATCCAACGTTTACGATATTCACGCATTTCTCTATGGAGCTGTTTTAGAGTTTGGTCCCAGTATGGTTTGAGATGTTTGTTGAATTTTTTACGGGGTATAGTTTGAGCGGATGCCGAATTCATTGCTATAACGAGTTCATCATAGAAACTTTCCAAGGAGCTGTTATCGGAAATTGCCATAGATGGGAGATGTGCGTCAATCGATTCTTGGTAGTTGAGAAGATATTCATGTGAAGAATCGAGAAGCTCCCACTTGAAACGGACAGGGGTGTTTTGCATCGGTGCAGAGTGGGTAACAAACTGAAAGTTAAATGATGCAAAAAGTGGTCTATGATTCGATACGTTCAGTGCATCATCATCCGGAATTTGGAAATGAACTTTTTGATAATAATTTCAGAGAAAATATCATAAAAGAAAAGATATTTACAGAAAATAATTTTTTAGACCCATTATATGTACACAATAATGTTCTAAATCGGACTATTCAAATAGACGAAATTGATCGTGCAATAAATAAAGTAAAGAATGGAAAGGCGTTTGGCATAGATAAAATACCTGGTGAAACCCTAAAATGTGAATCTGTTAAACCTGTGTTGCTTAGTTTATTTAATTTCATTTTTGATACTGGCATTATACCATCTGTTTGGAGACAATCTATAATATGTCCCATACCAAAAGATAAATCACTAGACCAGAGAATTCCGCTTAATTATCGTGGCATCTCATTACTACCAACAAGCAGCAAATTATATAATAGTGTTTTAAATAATAGACTTGTTGAACATCTAGACCATAATAATATACTAGTTGATGAACAAAATGGTTTCAGATCAAAGCGGTCATGCATTGATAATATTTTCATACTAACAAGCATAATGAAAGGAAAAACAGATATATTTACTACGTTCATAGATTTCAAAAAAGCGTTCGATTGTATCGACAGAGACATGTTACTCTTCAAACTTCTTAAATGTGGGATAGACGGAAATATGTACCAATCAATTCGAAGTATGTATAGAAGTACACATGCACGTATAAGAATAAATGGAGATGTATCGGAGCCTTTTTGATTGTCAGTTTGGTGTAAAACAAGGAGGAAATTTATCATCTACACTCTTTAATGTATTCGTAAATGACCTGGCATCTGAAATAAAAACGATGAATGTTGGTGTAAAATTAAATGACATTAATGTACCCATTTTAATGTATGCTGATGACATAGTGTTACTATCTGAAAATGAAGACAATATGCAAAATATGCTCGAAGTAGTTCACAAATGGTGTAGAAAGTGGAGAATGGTAATAAACACAAATAAAACAAAAACAATGCATCTTAGAAATGTCAGAACCAAACGAACCAGTTTTACTTTTAAACTTGGCACGCAACAATTGAATATCGTAGATGAATATAAATGCTTGGGTATTATTATTCATGAACACAAACAATTTGACACAACAGCTGAGGTCTTGGCCAAATCTGCAAGCAGAGCTTTAGGTGCTATAATTTCAAAAATTCACCCTTATAAAGATATAGGTTTCAAAACATTTAAAAAGTTATATATATCATGTGTAGCTCCAATTTTAGATTATGCATCAGGCGTATGGGGTTCAAAGAATTTTTCATGTCTAGATAGTGTACAGAATAAGGCTTTTAGATATTTTTTGGGAGTCCATCCTTTTTGTCCATTATTAGCAGTAAATGGTGACATTGGTATATCATCTTGTAAGATTCGTCGAGTCCTGAACCATATCCGTCTATGGAACCATATAATAGAATTACCAGAGGACAGACTAATTAAAAAAGTGTTTCACTGGGACCTAGCTCATGTTTCAAATGGTTGGTGTTCCTTTATGAATGACACTCTATCTAACTTAGAATTGTCAACAGTATTTCAAAATTTAGAAACATGTAATATAGACGATTTTGAAACGAAGCTTAAAAATGATGAATCAGATAAATGGAAAAACAGCTTAAATTTTGTTCCTAAATTAAGAACATATAAACTTTTCAAAAGGAATTATAAAACTGAATCATATGTATTGATGAATATGGACCGTGCTCATAGATCTATATTTGCTCAGTTTCGATGTGGAATTCTTCCTTTGAGAGTGGAAACTGGTCGTTTTAGAAATGAAAAGCTAAATCTCAGAAAATGCACATTATGTGCCTCACATGAAGTCGAAGATGAAATGCACTTCCTATTAAAATGCCCTTTCTATAACGAAAAGCGAGAACTTTTACTCGACTCTCTCCCTTTAAATGTAACCATGATGATAGAACAAAACCAGTTAGAATCAGCTTTTATTAAAATAATCAACAAACACATACGTCAGTGTGCTAATTTTATCCATGATGCCTATCTGAAAAGAAAGCAGTATATATATAAATAAACATCATTTCACCCAAACCTTGGGTGTTTATTTCACACGACTTTCTGGGATAACCTGTGTGTCGACTGAGAACCTGCGTGCTAATTGAGGAGAACACGCGGGGGATTTGTGTAAATGTTAGCCCAAACGACATTTCGAAGTAACGACTGCTTTGTTGTTTATTTCGAGGAATAATACCGCATCATATGAATTCAGCCCAAATATATTGACAGGTGTCAAGGGTCTAACTCTATACTGAGCAATAAAAAACTAATATAATAAATACCGAGTATATTTAATTTAACGCCAATGGGTCGTTTATGTGCGTTTAAGAGTGTATTTATGCCTAAAGCAAAGTGAAATAACGATCTTAAAATGAATTGGCCGGTATATTTTATTAGTGATCAGGGTTACCAGGGTCGTAGTTGCATAAATTACAATATATCTTATTTTTATGCTAAGATAATTGCGTGGTTATATGTTGTAGCTTGATCGGTATCGATCGGTATTGAGGTTAACACAAATCCCATATATGGAAATTCCAAATATGGAAAGTGACTTGCGCATGCGCAAAACAGATACAATGGTCTTCCTAAAAACGAAGCAATGAACGATGGTTAACAACAAACACCGACCCAGTTAAATAACGACATTAGATGGCGGTGTATTGCGTCTTTAAGAGTGTGTTGATGTCTAAATCATGTGATTAACTAATTAAAAATTAATTCGACTAAATATTTCGATAATTATCAGGTCCGCAGTTCGATCATGAAAATCTTTCTGATTTTTATGTTAAGATTATTGCTCGGTATTTCACACATTTTCTCCGAGTCGAGCCGGGGCTGGAGTACACTTTTTAGTGACCATAAATCTATAGCTTCCGTTTTAGCGAAGAAATATTGTCAACTGTTTGCACGTTTATTCTCACGTAAAGCGTGTTTATATCAGTTTTATCCTATTTGTTGTTGTGTATTGCATTACTTTGATCAAGTCTGCGCTTGTGTTATTCTCACAAAAGGTAATGGGTGTTTACATTTCACAATTCCGATTGTGGTGTACAGTACCTGAGCCGACTCTCATTTCGCATTACTTTCGTTTTTATCGAAATATAACCGTTTTCTATGGAGATTCCCATGTAAATTTGTTCAACCAAAAAAATTCATAGTTTTGTCAATTTCAAGCTAGTTTAATACTTTATAGCATGGTCAGGGAATAATCTGGCCTATCGAGTAGACGTTCCTTCAGTGTGCACAACAAATATTTGGTCCCAACGAAGCAGGCTAAAAAAAATCCTGAAATTTGTCAATTTTACTTTGAGTGTGAATAAAATATTCATTTAAACTTCCAAAATTGGTTGAAATATGCTCAACAACATTCAGTTGAATGGTGACATTATTTATAGTCACCGACTAACTTCCACGATGAATCAAATTTGTTTTTATTGGTGACAATTATGTCGCGAGTCATAAAATATGGTAGACGTTCCTTCAGTGTGCACAACAAATATTTGGTCCCAACAAAGCAGGCTAAAATCCTGAAATTTGTCAATTTTACTTTGAGTGTGAATAAAATATTCATTTAAACTTCAAAAATTGGTTGAAATATGCTCAACAACATTCAGTTGAATGGTGACATTATTTATAGTCACCGACTAACTTCCACGATGAATCAAATTTGTTTTTATTGGTCTCAATTATGTCGCGAGTCATAAAAATGTAAATTTTCTGACGAAAAAAAATTCATTGTTTCGCCAATTTCAAGCTAGTATTAAGCATGGTCAGGGCATTACATAATTATAATGATTAAGATTGCTAAAGAACTGGAATAATGAAATGGGAAACTTCTACTGACATCTGGTAAGGATTGAGGAGCGGATGCTAGAGGCCCCCACACCACCCCACCCCCATGGAATACGGAATACCACTTAACACAGAAGTTGGAATACGGAATACCAGTTAACAGCCATATGGAATACATAAAAATATATGAAAACTTCATTTTTTGGAAGGTCGGCGTACGAATACCGGTATTTTTGGAATACCGAATACCTCCTAACAGAGGGGCCGGAATACGGCGTACCTCATAACAGGGCATGGAATACGGCGTACGAAAAAGGGGGGTGGGGGCCTCATGCTATGGAGCCTCCCAATATATTGTCTGCTCCACATCTCAATAGAATTCAACAACATTCAGTTGAATGGTGACATTATTTATAGTCACCGACTAACTTCCACGATGAATCAAATTTGTTTTTATTGGTGACAATTATGTCGCGAGTCATACAAATGTAAATTTTCTGAAGAAAAAAAATTCATTGGTTTGCCAATTTCAAGCTAGTTTATAGCGAACATGGGAACCACGGTACAATTTATGCCATTTAGGCACACTTCAGAGTGAAATCTGGGCTTATATTTCGGCGAGAATCCAAATCTAGATTCTCGCAAATTACCCTGGATTCTCGTGAAAAAGTATATATGGATTCTCGCAAAATCAGATGAAATATATGCCCTGGAAATATAGCAAATCGTTTAATGCTTTAGAATTTTGTTTTCGGAGATTTATATATATGTTTAAAGACATGTTATGGACTTTTTCGAGAGCGAGAAATTGATAAGTTAGTGCTCAGGCACTTTTCCAACGTGGGGAATGTTATCATTCTACTAACATCACTGAAAATTTCCAAAAAGATCTACCACACCACTTCATATAGAACATCGTCTGAACTACTCCAAATTGTAAATATTTACATCTTGATTCGGGGCGCAACTATCGGCTGTAATTAAACAAAAATCATTTTGCCATCGAGAGTCATTGCATTTAACTAATATATAAGAATGACGTTGTGTAACATCCATTTGGATTAATATTCGTAACAAATAACTACTTTGAGAAAGATTATTCTTAATTTCTATTTATTTGATCACTCTGCCCGGTGTCTGCCGGAGTGTTTCACATCACTTTAATCAAGGAAGACTGTTAAGAAAAACTGCATTTCAAGACCACCAAACAACTTTCCTTTTTAGGGCCACACATCTTCCAAATATGTAGTTCTTCCATTTTGCTATCAAAGACCGAAAAATGTCGTTAAACTAGAGATCCAAATACCCCCTAAGGGCCCCTCTATCTTGAGATATTAAAGACCGAAAAATGTCGTTAAACTATAAAGACCGAAAAATGTCGTTAAACTAGAGATCCAAATACCCCCTATATATTGAGATATTATAAAGACCGAAAAATGTCATTAAACTCTAAACTCTACCGACTGGACCACCGGGGGCCCCCATTAAACTGTTAAAGACCGAAAATGTCGTTAAATTGCAAAGACCGAAAAATGTCGTTAAACTAGAGATCAAAACATCCCCACCCCTATTTTTAGCTCAACTTTACTTTGTAAAGTTTGAGCTATTGCCATGGCTTTGTCGTCCGTGTGTATGTGTGTACGTAAGGCGTCAACAATGCAGGCTACAGGTCGTACCTTTGGTCGGATCATTATGAAATTTTTCATAGCTGTTGACATCTATGGGAGGCCAAATTGACATTTAATAATCAATTGCGCTTAAGCGCAATTAATTACGCTTAAGCGCAATCAATTACGCTTAAGCGCGATCATTTGCGCTTAAGCGCAATCAATTGCGCTTAAGCGCAATCAATTGCGCTTAAGCACAATTAATTGCGCTTAAGCGAAATTCATGGTTATATGTAACAAAACACCCCTGGTGAATAAATAGGTTTCTCCATAACTTAGCATTAATTTCAGCCAAACCTTGGCTGTTTATTTCACAGGAGTTTCTGGGATAACCTGTGTGTCGGCTCAGAACATGCGTGCCAATTGAGGAGAACACGAGAAGGATTTGTGTAAATGTTAGCCCAAACGACATTTCGAAGTAACGACTGCTTTGTTGTTTATTTCGAGGAATAATACCGCATCATATGAATTCAGCCCAAATATATTGACAGGTGTCAAGGGTCAAACTCAAAACTGAGCAATAAAAAACTAATATTAATAAATACCGAGTATATTTAATTTAACGCCAATGGGTCGTTTATGTGCGTTCAAGAGTGTATTTATGCCTAAAGCAAAGTGAAATAACGATCTTAAAATGAATTGGCCGGTATATTGTATTAGTTATCAGGGTTACCAGGGTCGTAGTTGTATAAATTACAATATATTTTTATGCTAAGATAATTGCGTGGTAATTTGTTTGCAATGGATTGATCGGTATTCAGGTCCCATATATGGAAATTCCAAATATGGAAAGTGACGTGCGCAAAACAGCTGCATCTGGGTCAGATATATTTATAGCGAAGAAATGTTGTCAAATTGCACGTCTGAATACGCGTCTTATTCTCACTTATACCGTGTTTATATCAGTTTTATTCTATGTGTTGTTGTGTATTGTATTACTTTGATCAAGGTTGCGCTTTTGTTATTCTCACAAAAGGTAAATTTGATGCGTGTTTGATGCGTGTTTACATTTAAAAATTTCGTCGGCCATGTACAGTAACACTAACACTACATATCCTTAATTACGAGACTAATTTATCGAATGAGGTCAAATTTTCGCATATAAGAAGACTCGTATGTTATTCTGCACCATTCTGACGAGTGCTGAAATTCGCATTATTTTCGTTTTTATCGAAAAATAATCGTTCTCTATGTAAATTTTTTCAACCAAAAAAAAATTCATTGTTTTGCCAATTTCAAGCTAGTTTATAGCATGGTCATGGCATAATTTGACATAGCGAGTGTCGGTAGACGTTTCTTGAGTGTGCACTACAAATTTTGGTCCCAACGAAGCAGGCTAAAATCCTGAAATTTGTCAATTTTACTTTGCGTGTGAAGAAAATATTCATTTAAACTTCCAAAATTGGTTGAAATATGCTCAACAACATTCAGTTGAATGGTGACATTATTTATAGTCACCGACTAACTTCCACGATGAATCAAATTTGTTTTTATTGGTGACAATTATGTCGCGAGAGATAAAAATGTAAATTTTTTAAAGAAAATGTAAAATTTTAGCTCATTTTAAGACTTTAATTGCTTGTAGATCGGTGTTAATTATCTTCGTCAATGATGTCATGTCACGCTTGTTAATAATTCATTTGTTCGGAAATACTTATTGGGGGTCGAAATGTATAAAATTTAACTACCACCACTTCCAAAAACAACACCAATAAACAATAACGCTCTTTGTTCCATGCAATGGAAATGGCTATTTATTGTCCTGATATCAGTGATATAAATGAATGCCTAAAATTAGTATTATCCTGAAATAAATTTATGCCACTTTGGCGAACATGGGAACCACGGTACAATTTATGCCATTTAGGCACACTTCAGAGTGAAATCAGGGCTTATATTTCGGCGAAAATCCAAATCTAGATTCTCGTAAATATTCTCGCAAATTACCCTGGATTCTCGTGAAAAAGTATATATGGATTCTCGCTAAATCAGATGAAATATATGCCTTGGAAATATAGCAAATCGTTTAATGCTTTAGAATTTTTGTTTTTCGGAGATTTATATATATGCTTAAAGACATATTATGGACTTGTTATGGACTTTTTCAGGTGCGAGAAATTGATAAGTTAGTGCTCAGGGACTTTGCCAAATCACTGAAATTTTCCAAAAAAATCTGCCACACCACTTCATAGAGAACATCGTCTGAACTACTCCAAATTGTAAATATTTACATCTCGATTCGGGGCGCAACTATCGGCTATAATTAAACAAAAATGATTTCGCCATCGAGAGTCATTGCATTTAACTAATATATAAGAATGACGTTGTGTATCATCCATTTGGATTAATATTCGTAACGAATAACTACTTTGAGAAAGATTATTCTTAATTTCTATTTGATCACTCTGCCCGTTGTCTGCCGGAGTGTTTCACATCACTTTAATCAAGGAAGACTGTTCAGAAAAACTGTATTTCAAGAAATCGTTTAATGCTTTAGAATTTTGGTTTTCGGAGATTTATATATATGCTTAAAGACATATTATGGACTTGTTATGGACTTTTTCGGGTGCGAGAAATTGATAAGTTAGTGCTCAGGCACTTTGCCAACCTGGGGAATTTTATCATTCTACTAACATCACTGAAAATTTCCCAAAAAATCTGCCACACCACTTCATAGAGAACATCGTCTGAACTACTCCAAATTGTAAATATTTACATCTCGATTCGGGGCGCAACTATCGGCTATAATTAAACATAAATGATTTCGCCATCGAGAGTCATTGCATTTAACTAATATATAAGAATGACGTTGTGTATCATCCATTTGGATTAATATTCGTAACGAATAACTACTTTGAGAAAGATTATTCTTAATTTCTATTTGATCACTCTGCCCGGTGTCTGCCGGAGTGTTTCACATCACTTTAATCAAGGAAGACTGTTCAGAAAAACTGTATTTCAAGAAATCGTTTAATGCTTTAGAATTTTGGTTTTCGGAGATTTATATATATGCTTAAAGACATATTATGGACTTGTTATGGACTTTTTCGGGTGCGAGAAATTGATAAGTTAGTGCTCAGGCACTTTGCCAACCTGGGGAATGTTATCATTCTACTAACATCACTGAAAATTTCCAAAATAATCTACCACCCCACTTCATAGAGAACATCGTCTGAACTACTCCAAATTGTAAATATTTACATCTCGATTCGGGGCGCAACTATCGGCTATAATTAAACAAAAATGATTTCGCCATCGAGAGTCATTGCATTTAACTAATATGTAAGAATGACGTTGTGTATCATCCATTTGGATTAATATTCGTAACGAATAACTACTTTGAGAAAGATTATTCTTAATTTCTATTTGATCACTCTGCCCGGTGTCTGCCGGAGTGTTTCACATCACTTTAATCAAGGAAGACTGTTCAGAAAAACTGTATTTCAAGAAATCGTTTAATGCTTTAGAATTTTGGTTTTCGGAGATTTATATATATATGCTTAAAGACATATTATGGACTTGTTATGGACTTTTTCGGGTGCGAGAAATTGATAAGTTAGTGCTCAGGCACTTTGCCAACCTGGGGAATGTTATCATTCTACTAACATCACTGAAAATTTCCAAAATAATCTACCACACCACTTCATAGAGAACATCGTCTGAACTACTCCAAATTGTAAATATTTACATCTCGATTCGGGGCGCAACTATCGGCTATAATTAAACAAAAATGATTTCGCCATCGAGAGTCATTGCATTTAACTAATATATAAGAATGACGTTGTGTATCATCCATTTGGATTAATATTCAGAACGAATAACTTCTTTGAAAAAGATTATTCTTAATTTCTATTTGATCACTCTGCCCGGTGTCTGCCGGAGTGTTTCACATCACTTTAATCAAGGAAGACTGTTCAGAAAAACTGTATTTCAAGAAATCGTTTAATGCTTTAGAATTTTGGTTTTCGGAGATTTATATATATGCTTAAAGATATATTATGGACTTGTTATGGACTTTTTCGGGTGCGAGAAATTGATAAGTTAGTGCTCAGGCACTTTGCCAACCTGGGGAATGTTATCATTCTACTAACATCACTGAAAATTTCCAAAATAATCTACCACACCACTTCATAGAGAACATCGTCTGAACTACTCCAAATTGTAAATATTTACATCTCGATTCGGGGCGCAACTATCGGCTATAATTAAACAAAAATGATTTCGCCATCGACTCGATGGCATCGAGAGTCATTGCATTTAACTAATATATAAGAATGACGTTGTGTATCATCCATTTGGATTACTATTCGTAACAAATAACTACTTTGAGAAAGATTATTCTTAATTTCTATTTGATCACTCTGCCCGTTGTCTGCCGGAGTGTTTCACATCACTTTAATCAAGGAAGACTGTTCAGAAAAACTGCATTTCAAGATCACCAAACAACTTTCCTTTTTAGGGCCACCACATCTTTCCAAAGATGGACTTCTTCCATTTTGCTATCAAAGACCGAAAAATGTCGTTAAACTAGAGATCCAAATACCCACTAAGGGCCCCTATATCTTGAAATATTAAAGACCGAGAATGTCGTTAAACTATAAAGACCGAAAAATGTCGTTAAACTATAGAGATCCAAATACCCCCTATATCTTGAGATATTATAAAGACCGAAAAATGTCATTAAACTATTAAAGACCGAAAAATGTCGTTAAACTAGAGATCCAAACATCCCGATCCCCTATTTTTTTTAGACAATTAAGAACGAAATATGTCGTTACACCATTAATACATAATTTGTGTTTATGAAAGTTTGGCACCCATTAGCAGTTTGTTTTCAGTACATTTTAATATTCATTGGAACGTAAACAATTATTCGCTGACAGAAATCATGTTAATATCGCCTTTCGTTACTGGTTTCCTCTACTCAAATATTTCTCACTGCTCAATACTTATAATTAAAAAAAATGTTCTGTGTTTTGTGTCACTTCTTAATAGCATTATGTATTCTGCTATTGGCAAGAAACAAAGTTGCAGTATACCTTAAAGGTACGGAAGGCCTTGGTGGGTATCCTGTGAACATATTTCCACCTGTCAAAAACCGCTGCAAACGAAAATAATATTCAAATATAGACATACTTTGTTAATATACAAATGAGAAATATCTCATAAACAGTATGTTATTGTCGTAAATTTGACGATTGTTTGACAAAGCATAAAAAGTTACTTTCTTGGTGTTTCTTTATATTATGATGGTAAACATAAAGAGCGTTCTTTGTTGCTCAATTCCTTATTTGGAAATAATAAAGAGCGTTTATACCATTTGTGTGTGATTAGCCAGTAGCATTGTGCTGCCTTCTATAACACAATCAGACTCTTGTTTAGGTAAAATTTAGTAGGTCTTTATGTGAGCATGATGTTTACGCGATAGTGATCGTATATTTGAACCAATATGTATGCCTTTTAATATTTTTATGTTTACGGTGTTTGGAACAAATATGAATATTTTCGACAACTAAGCCCCCTCGTCCCTTTAATATAATTAATATAACATCCCTCATCCAATAATCTCCAAATTGCATATCTAAGTTCAATCCTAGTTACACGTCACGCCGCCCCTCATCATTTGCCAATTGTACACCCTTTTTTTGCTGCTGCTGCTGCAACTGTTCAATTTCTTTTAAAATTATTGAAAAAATGGCCCTCCCGCCCGCCGACATTTACTTCTGATTTTGTTTTATCATCGGTCCGCACCAAAATTGAGCACACGTCCCTATATAATATACCTATTTAAACCGAGTATACACGGTGGTGTAATAGATCAACCGTTAATTTAACCGTTTAGGTAGCATATTTCCACGTATACGTTATCACGACAAATCCCTGCTGATCTGTTATTAATGAACCAAACACTTAACATGTCAACACACTCTGGCCCGCCAATGCTACAGTGTATAAACGTAACGGGGCAAATATGCACATTATATTGGCAGCTAACGAGAGCATTCATCATCGGCAATCTGCTCACCTCTTTTATCCGATACGATAGAAACTAAACGATTTGTTACTTCTAATTACCCGTACTTAATTACACTACTTGCGTGTTAATAAAGTACGACCCCATTACCACTAAATGTGAAACATGGGATTTAGAACATTAATATTCACTCTTACATATTTCCACATTCAAGGTGTAATCGTATGTCAGTTGTAACGTTGTGAAACTGCAACCGAACTGAATTATTCTATGCTAAATAGTTCATGGCTGACCTGATGCATGCATCTTAGTTTTCTTGTTCCTATTGACATGTCACTTCTTGGTTTCATTGGTTTGGATGGGTAGGGAGCTAGCCCAACTTCTTTATCAAAATGGCTGACTCGCAATAGTATCACCTTCTGTTTTAGTTGGAGCGATTCGTGATAGCATTATATTATCTTCGGTATATATTAGTTGGGGCTACTTGCAATAGCATTACTTTCTGTATTAGTCGGGGCGACATTGATTTTCTTCAATTTTCGAGTATACAGGCACACCATATGAGGGAAGCAAGCCCTCGGTGACACCACATTCACACTATATGATCATGGAAATACTATAGATTTGTGCAAGAGCTGCTGATTTAATAAGAAAAACTTGAGCTTCAGGACTGAGACACCAAAGCTCCAGTAATTACACACCATTTTTTGGACAGGGATGCTGATAATATGAAAATAGGGTTTTTTCCCCCTGATTTAAGTCAATAAGTAAACCATACAGTAATGCTCTAATTAATCGACTCCTTAACCACAGCAGAATTATGGATAACTTTTCAGGATTTAGTCGGAAATATGGCTTGTTGCCATTCATCGGAAAGCTCTCGAGAGCTTTTCGATGAATGGCAACAAGCCATATTTCCAACTAAATCCTGAAAAGTTACCCATAATTCTGCTGTGGTTAAGAAGTCGATTAAATAGAGCATTACTGTATGAGGTAAGAAAGCCCTCACGCAGTGACAACGCATGCATGTATAGGATATTACCATAGTAAAGGCTAAAATCTGTGCAAAAATACATTAAAAACATCATACAAAACATTACTAGAGTTCCGGGAAGGCGACATCAATTCTTTGGATAGAGCGATGCTGATAATATGTAATTAGGGGATTCTCCTTGTTGAACACATACTCACAGTTTGACTGTTGAGTACAGGTCAAAATTAGCCCAATGCTCATCTTGTGTTGCTAGGTGATACACCAGGTCATGCTAATAGTTTATGGGTAGGTTAGATAGTAGTCACAATTGCGCTTAAGCGTAAATACCCTATTTGCACTTAAGCACAATATGTGGTATTAGCGCTTAAGCGCAATTCATTATTAAATGTGAATTTGGCCTCCCATAGACATCAACATTTAGACTAGAATAATTAATTTTGGGATCATTCGGGAAAAAAAACATGGCCGCCAGTGGCCATCTTGGATTTCAAAATTCAATCCATTAGCACGGGCTGCAGGTCGTACTGTTTGTCTGATCGTCATGAAATTTGTCAAGAATGTTAATAATGACATGTAGATGGGAACGAGTCATTTTGGGGTCATTCGGCCAAAAAACATGGCCGCCAGCAGCCATTTTGGATTTTACTCTTTGTATGACTAAATCTTTAGCACGGGCTACGGGTCGTACCTTTAGTCTGATCATCATAAAATTTGTCATGGCTGTTGAAATTGGAATTTAGATGGGAACGAGTCATTTTGGGGTCATTCTGACAAAAAACATGGCCGCCAGTGGCCATCTTGGATTTAAAAATTTAATCCATTAGCACGGGCCACAGGTCGTACTGTTTGTCTGATCATCATGAAATTTGTCATGGATGATAATATTGACATTTAGATGGGAATGAGTAATTTTGGGGTTATTCAGCCAAAAAACATGGCCGCCAGCAGCCATCTTGGATTTTACTCTTTGTATGCCTAAATTCTTTAGCACGGGCTGCCGGTCGTACCTTCAGCCTGATCAACATAAAATTTGTCATGGATATTAACAATGACATGTAGATGGGAACGAGTAATTTTGGGGTCATTCGACCCAAAAACATGGCCGCCAGCAGCCATCTTGGATTTTCCCTTTGTATGACTAAATTCTTTAGCACGGGCTACAGGTCATACTTTTAGTCTGATCATCATAAAATTTGTCAAAAATGTTAATAATGACATGTAGATGGGAACGAGTCATTTTGGGGTTATACGGTCAATAAACATGGCCGCCAGCAGCCATCTTGGATTTTACTCTTTGTATGACTAAATCCTTTAGCACAGGCTACAGGTCGTACCTTTAGTCTGATCATCATAAAATTTGTCATGGCTGTTGAAATTGGAATGTAGATGGGAACGAGTCATTTTGGGGTCATTCAGACAAAAAACATGGCCGCCAGTGGCCATCTTGGATTTCAAAATTTAATCCATTAGCACGGTCCACAGGTCGTACTGTTCGTCTGATCATCATGAAACTTGTCATGGATGATAATATTGACATGTAGATGGGAACGAGTAATTTTGGGGTTATTCGGCCAAAAAACATGGCCGCCGGCAGCCATCTTGGATTTTACTCTTTGTATGACTAAATTCTTTAGAACGGGCTACAGGTCGTACTTTCAGTCTGATCATCATAAAATTTGTCAAGAATGTTAATAATGACATGTAGATGGGAACGAGTCATTTTGGGATCATTTGACCCAAAAACATGGCAGCCATCTTGGATTTTACTCTTTGTATGACTAAATTCTTTATCACAGGCTACAGGTCGTACTTTTAGTCTGATCATCATAAAATTTGTCAAGAATGTTAATAATGACATGTAGATGGGAACGAGTCATTATTGGGTCATTCGGCCAAAAAACATGGCCGCCAGCAGCCATCTTGGATTATATTCTTTGTATGACTAAATCCTTTAGCACGGGCTACAGGTCGTACGTTTAGTCTGATCATCATTAAATTTTTCATGGCTGTTGAAATTGGAATGTAGATGAGAATGAGTCATTTTGGGGACATTCCGACAAAAAAAACATGGCTGCCAGCGGCCATCTTGGATTTCCAAATTCAATTCTAAATCTTTCCATTCATTGCTCATCACACAAATTTAACTTCTTCTCAAAGTTGAGCTACAGTGTCATTGACACTTTCATTTGAGACATTAAAGAACGAAATATCTCGTTACACCATTAATCATCATTAATACATAATTTGTGTTTATGAAAGTCTGGTACAGAGCAGTTTGTTTCCAGTACATATTCATTGGAACGTAAACAATTATTCTCTGACAGAAATCATTTAATATTGCCTTTCGTAACTGGTTTCCGCGACTCACATATCTCTCACTGCTTAATACTTATAATTAAAACATATGTTCTGTGTTTTGTGTCACTTCTTAATAGCATTCTGTATTCTGCTATTGAAAAGAAAAACAGTTGTAGTATACCTTAAAGGTATGAAGGCCTTTGGTGGGTATCATGTGAACATATTTCCACCTGTCAAAAACCGCTACAAACGAAATAATATTCAAATATAGACAGACTTTGTTAATATACAAATGAGAAATATCTCATAAACATTATGTTATAGTCGTAAATTTACCGACTGTTATCAGGTCAGGCACATCCTGAATTCCACTATTATAGCGATATTCCACTATTATAGTGGTATTTGACCATTACTGTTTTGTTAATTTGATAAAAGAGGGATAATCCAAAATCATATTTCCCACAAATATTATTCAAAATCAGATCGCACTAACTCGATACCATGCATATAGTTTGTCCATGATAATTATTAATCGTGACGGCACACGACAAGCAACTCAATTAGCATGTAATTAGTTTAAATATTGTTATGAAGGAGCGATTGAGTCATCCTGCTATTGTCATTTAGAACGGGATATATTAGTAATAGTATAATATTATCGAATATCAAAGCTGGCGCAAAAGATTGCACAACGAATTTTGTCGGAAGACTGTTCATTCGCTGCGATATTGATATGAGTGACATTTGGCTGTGCACTGGTATGCGCCGTCTTCTATTCCCGACGCAAATAAAGGAAACATGAATATGTTATAGTCAAATATCACTATAATAGTGGCATTTGGCTATAGTAGTGGAATTCAGGGTGTGCCTGACCTGGTTATGTAAACAAAGCATAAAAAGTTACTTTCCTGGTGTTTCTTTATATTATGATGGTAAACATAAAGAGCGTTCTTTGTTGCTCAATTCCTTATTTGGAAATAATAAAGAGCGTTTATACCATTTGTGTGTGATTAGCCAGTAGCATTATGCTGCCTTCTATAACACAATCACTCTTGTTTAGGTAAAATTTAGTAGGTCTTTATGTAAGCATGATGTTTAAGGGATAGTGATCGTATATTTGAACCAAAATGTATGCGTTTTAATATTTATCTGTTTACGGTGTTTGGAACAAATATTTTCGACAACTAAACCCTCTCGTCCCTTTAATATAATTAATATAACATCCCTCATCCAATAATCTCCAAATTGCATATCTAATCTACACGTCACACCGCCCCTCATCATTTGCCAATTGTACACCCTTTTTTGCTGCAACTGCTCAATTTCTTTAAAAATTATTGAAAAAATGGCCCTCCGGCCTGCGACATTTACCTCTGATTTTTTTTTTCGATCATCGGTCCACACCAAAATTGAGCACACGTCCCTATATAATATACCTATTTAAACCGAGTATACACGGTGGTGTAATAGAACAACCATTAATTTAACCGTAAACATAGCATATTTCCACGTATACGTGTACGTTTTCACGACAAATCCCCGCTGATCTGTTATTAATGAACCAAACAATTAATGTCAACACACTTTGGCCCGCCAATGCTACAGTGTATAAACGTAACGGGGCAAATATGCATATTATATTGACAGCTAACGAGAACATTCATCACCAACAATCTGCTCACCCCTTTCAGTCCATACGATAGAAACTAAACGATTTGTTACTTCTAATTACCCGTACTTAATTACACTACTTGCGTGTTAATAAAGTACGACCCCCCCCCCCAATCACAACTAAAGTTGAAACATGGGATTTAGAACATTAATATTCACTCTTACACAGTTCCACATTCAAGGTGTGTCTTGTGTAATCGTATGTCAGTTGTAACGTTGTGAAACCGCAACCGAACTGAATTATTCTATTGCTAAATAGTTCATGGGTGACCTGATGCATGCATCTTAGTTTTCTTGTAGCATATAATAGCGTAAATTGACAGGCGTCTTGCTATACAATGCAAAAATTAATTAACTCTTATTTTCAGGGTGACATATAGGCCCAATAGGGCCGGGTGCGCGATGTAAATTAAATGTCTTAAATTTGTTTGTAATTTAACATGCACATGTCACGTAAATAAAATATATTACTACTACTACTACTACTACTACATAGCACACTCTGTACAAATATTCACATCTCCCTGCTTAAATACACAAATTTCATCCTGTCAGCATGTATAAATGCCATGTTACACTTTGTGTGCGGGAGAGGGACGTCATTAAGTTGACAAAACCTCCCAATCTCCGTGTATATAATTTATATACAATAAAATATATTTAAATAAAAAATCAACTGTAGATGTCAACAATAATTACATATATTATCTGTTATACTATAACTAATTATCCTTTCATACCATTAATTCTGGCTATATGTCCTGGATGTGAACACAAGCCCGTGTCACATTCGCGTACATTGTACAATCCTTTGAAATTATCTGCCGCTGAGAAGCGGATGCAAAACATTGATGTACTTTAGAAATTAGACAAACACATTTATAAGTGACCACATGTACAGTAATGCTCTAATTAAGTAATCGACTTCTTAACCACAGCAGAATTATGGGTAACTTTTCAGGATTTATTCGGAAATATGGCTTGTTGCCATTCATCGGAGAGCTCTCCCGAGTTACCCATAATTCTGCTGTGGTTAAGAAGTCGAATTACTTAGAGCATTACTGTACATGCATCTATACATATCCACGGACTTGTTTGAGCACTATTGTCAAAACTTGATTCCATTGTTTCTGGATTAGCATGGAGTCTGGGTGTCGGGTGGACCGATATGCTATCCCCACTAATTATCCGATTACCAATTGGCCTTGGGGCTTTCTCTTTTTAACAATGGGCCAGATTTTACATGTCCGCACAGATCGCACGCGAATAAGTAACGAAATAATTGTTTGGGCATGTACCCAGATCGAAGGGATTATTGCGATATTTGTGATTTTGGTTTCAACAAGATACGTACTCCGTACATTATTTCGAACTGTGATACTTCATTCGGAGCTATATATGAGATATATGCGTATAGTTCTGCATTGAGTGGATTTTTTATACACGTTTAAAGGTATGTTTCTTATCTTTGTGGCTAATCTATTTGATGGCACTTTTTTGTATGTAAAAACAATAATGGACACCTTCCGCATTGAGTCTCCAATTGCTCATGGAAAAAACTTGTGTTGGAGGGGTGGGTATCCCAGATGGGAAAGTAAAAAAAACATGCGCTCCCAATAATAATAATAATAAAAAAAAAATTCAAACTTATATCCCGGAGGTTTGTCCCCCCCCCCATGTTTACACATACTTTTCACCAGCACGAGACAATAACAGAGCGTACATGGTTAGTCTTTTCCTGATAAGGTAAAACTAAAGAGCGTTTATCTCACTGTTGTTCGAAATGTTGAAAACATCCGATAAATATCTGTGACTTCGCGAAGCTTTTTCAGAGTGCCAGTGTATACACTGCATGCATATTACTATTTTTCGACCTGTGTTAAGTATTTTTATTTCAAATTACGTACACTAAACATTTGAAGGTATTACTGTGTCACCTCCGTTAAATTGATATCTACATAATTATATGTTTTTTTATATTTCAGATGACGGTCTGGCGTCCGACTAATATGAAGTTTGAAGAGAACAGTTTCAACCGTTATGCTGACAGGTGGGTGCTTTCATTTAGACTATCATATACACGGTTCGTAAGATAGGACGTACATTGTATTCTGCTTATCATATGGCCACACTGCATTTGGCAAAATGCTTAAACAGCATCAGTACGCCCCAATATCAAGTATATCACTTGCATCGGCTTGTCTGCATGGTAGTATTCAGACATGGAAAACCATTATCATATTAACATCACATACTTTTGTGATATAGTGGGGATGGAATCCAGCACAACAAACTCGATGGTATACGGACTGTGGTAGCGTGTTTACAATTCTAGCGCGAACACAGACAGCTCATTTGTGAAAGAGTACAGATTCGTTTGAATCGTTTCTATATATTGAAAATATGCAATATTAGTTTACGGCATACAAATCCACTCGTTTCTTATGAGGAAATTTCGTTTTTCGAAAAACAAGTTTCACACAAATTAACTGAGATCTCTTCTGTTGATGAGGTAATGCAAGTGCAAAAGCTATCGGTTTAAAAGTAGAAACCTTGTAAAATTAATTAGCGAGTATATTTTTATATCATCTTTGGTTCCCTTATCTCATATATATTTTGAAGACCTCTGTTTGTCTGTCTGTCTGTCTGTCTGTCTGTATGTCTGTCATTTATACAAATCTATGATTCTCGACCGATCGGGACGAAACTTGGTACGTGTGTGTAGTTCGTCGTTGTCGTGTTGGCGAGCCCGTGCGGCGCCCGCTTCGCGCATGCGCAGACGAGATCTCGGAAACGGGTGGAGCTATCGACTTGAAATTTGGTATGTGAATGTATCTTGCCCTGGGTACGAATTTTATCGGGTCGCCGAGCCCGTGCGACGCCAGCTTCGCGCATGCGCAGACGAGATCTCGGAAACGGGTGGAGTTATCGACTTGAAATTTGGTATGTGAATGTATCTTGCCCCGGATACGAATTTTATGGGGTCGCCGAGCCCGTTCGACGCCAGCTTCGCGCATGCGCAGACCAGATCTCGGAAACGGGTGGAGCTATCGACTTGAAATTTGCTATGTGAATGTATCTTGCCCCGGATACGAATTTTATCGGGTCACCGAGCCCGTGTGACGCCAGCTTCGCGCATGCTCAGACGAGATCTCGGAAACGGGTGGAGCTATCGACTTGAAATTTGGTATGTGAATGTATCTTGCCCCGGATACGAATTTTATCGGGTCGTCGAGCCCGTGCGACGCCAGCTTCGCGCATGCGCAGACCAGATCTCGGAAACGGGTGGAGCTATCGACTTGAAATTTGGTTTTTGAATAGCCCGGACAACGTCGGGCTCACCGGCTAGTCTCATATATATTTTGAAGACCTCTGTCTGTCTGTCTGTCATTTATACAAATCTACGATTCTCGACCGATCGGGACGAAACTTGGTACGTGTGTGTAGTTTGACCAGGCGGTCGCCGTTGTCGTATTGGTGAGCCCGTGCGGCGCCCGCTTCGCGCATGCGCAGACAGGATCTCGGAAACGGGTGGAGCTATCGACTTGAAATTTGCTATGTGAATGTATCTTGCCCCGGATACGAATTTTATCGGGTCGCCGAGCCCGTGCGACGCCAGCTTCGCGCATGCGCAGACCAGATCTCGGAAACGGGTGGAGCTATCGACTTGAAATTTGGTATGTGAATGTATCTTGCCCCGGATACGAATTTTATCGGGTCGCCGAGCCCGTGCGATGCCAGCTTCGCGCATGCGAAGACCAGATCTCGGAAACGGGTAGAGCTATCGACTTGAAATTTGGTTTTTGAATAGCCCGGACAACGTCGGGCTGGGTAGAGCTATCGACTTGAAATTTGGTTTTTGATAAGCACGGACAACGTCGGGCTCATCGGCTAGTCTACTATATATTTTGAGACATACGTATATATTTCTCAAACTTGCTATCTAAGGGTAAAAAGCCACAGGAAGTGTCATCGCACAGCTTCCGAGAACGTCCGAGCACTCCTTCAACTGCCACTGTAATGGGGATTGATGGGTTAATCGCGTGATAATTAATGAAGTTTGTATATGAGGCGTCGCTATTAAAGAGCGTTTATCTACTTTAGTGAAATACGGCATTTGACAGTCTCGGAAACAGGGGAGACGAAATTTCGTACTTAGGGGTTCCAATGGACGGGGGGGGGGTCAGTTTGTCCGCCCAAGGTGACCTTGACCTTGAAACGGGTACCCAAAAATGACCTTGGGCGATATCTCGGTCGTTAGCGGTGACATCGACGTGAAATCGGGACGGGGAATATTTTTGTCGGGTTAGCTGTCGGCGTGCCTGTACGGGGTTACCTTGAACAAATTAATGGATCGACCAAAGCCATGGGACCAATCCCGCCAGTGGCGGGCTAATTTGCTAGTCTACTATATATTTTGAGATATATCCATATTTATATCCGTATGTATATCCTTTATAGACCTTTATAAAACTGCCGGACGGATTTCGACGAAATTTTATACCTAGGGTTACTTTTGTCCGGGGAGCGTTTTGGACGGGTCAAATCGTGACCCCGACCTGACCTTGACCTTCTAAATTGTCAATTCAAGGTCAAATCGGGTAAAACGGACGGATTTCGACGAAATTTTATATCTTGGCGTATTTTTATCCGGGTGTGTTTTTGGACGGGTCAAATCGTTACCCTGACCTGATATTGACCTTCAAAATGGTCAATTCAAGGTCAAATCGGGTAAAACGGACTGATTTCGACGAAATTTGATACCTAGGGGTACTTTTGTCCGGGGGGTGTTTTGGACGGGTAAAATCGTGACCCCGACCTGACCTTCAAAATGGTCAATTCAAGGTCAAATCGCGCGGTTACCTTGAAAAACAAAAAAATAATGGATCGAACAAAGCCATGGGACCAATCCCGCCAGTGGCGGGCTAATCTGCCAGTCTCCTGTATACTTTTTTAGACTTCCGTGTGTATATCCATTGTATATCCGTATATATATCCTTACGTTTATATATGAACTATCCATGTCGTGTGAAGACTTATAATAACAAATTTAATGTCAACATACGCGCATCTTAGAAACATCGAGACGAAATTTCGTACTTAGGGCTTCCAAGGGATGGGGGAGATTTTCGTCGGGTCAGTTTGTCCGCCTGAGGTGACCTTGACCTTGAAACGGGTACCCACAAATGACCTTGTGCGATATCTCGGTCGTCAGCGGTGACATCGACGTGAAATTTCTTATGTATGGTCAACTCGGGACGGGGAATATTTTTGTCGGGTTATTTTGTTTACCATGAAAAACTTAAATTAATGATAGACCAAAGCCATGGGACCAATCCCGCCAGTGGCGGGCTAATCTGCTAGTCTACTATATATTTTGAGACTTCCGTGTGTATATCCATTACATAGCCATTGTCCTTTATAGACTCGAAAACGGCTCGACCGATTGAGCCCAAACTTGCTATCTAAGGATAAAAAGCCACGGAACGTGTCATCGCGCGGCTTCTGGGAACGTCCGAGCACTCCTTCGCCCTGCCACCGTCGTTGGAATTGATAGGTTAAATGGTCTCTTTGATGTGTGTGACCCGATGCAGGAAGGACAACTCTAAATTCACACAACGTATTGAATACGTGAAATTTGTTATGTATGGTTAACTCGGGACGGGGAATATTTTTGTCAGGTTATTTTGTCGTGCCTGTACGGGGTTACCTTGAAAAACAAAAATTAATGGATCAACAAAGCCATGTGACCAATCCCGCCAGTGGCGGGCTAATCTGCTAGTACACTATAATATATATGAACACAGATGTATTCAGATTTTTGTTCAATACATTAGACCTATATAGGTGTTCACGTGTGCTACCAGTGTGGTTGTTTCTACTGAATGTAGATGCAGCCTGGATATATATTAACGGCGTCATAATCCAAACAGTTTGTTCATCATACAATTGGTCACAAATAGGCCTACTAACCCATGCACCCAGGTAATTGTCGTATATATATATGCTCATAACCCATTAAATAAGGTATCCGGTTAAATAATAACTAGATTTTGACAATTTTTTTACTTTCAAACCGGCCCTAGCATCACATAAGTTAAGTCGGAGGACAATATAATGTGTTATATCATGTGTTATATAAATTAGACAAATAAATATGTTTAAACTAAACTATATAATGTGTGCGTATGTCCAAGTTGACGGTATAATGTTAAGTATATGCTGTTATTTGAATATCTGTTTATCTAATTTCAGAAAATATCTGCACATCACGAGGTATACACAACGACGCTTGATGCGAATATCTTTAGCATTCATTCTTATATTATTGCTCATAATTATTCTACAACAAGTTATAATCTGCTTAATTCCAAGAGGCGAAACTTGTGAGCCGAACATAGGTGCGCTTCCAGCGGACATGGACGAATGGTATTTCGAGACATTCTACATGCCGCGTGTCAAGAAGCAATTCACGCTGGAACACATTATTGAGATATCTCCAACTCAAGTGTGTCGAGGAAGGGAAAAACCATTCTTGCTGTTTCTGGTCGCCACTCATCAAAAGAACAGAGAGCACAGAGACTCGATACGAAAAACCTGGGGTAGTGTAACAAAATCCAGAAAATGGCCCACCGCGGAGGAACATATCACCGAAAGTATAGACGTTTTATTTCTTTTGGGTAAAAGTCACGACGAAAAACTCAACCGTTTGGTGTTCGAGGAAGCAGAAGAACATGGGGATATGCTACAGCTTGATTACATAGAAGCTTACTGGAACCTAACAAGGAAAGTTCTCACTGGCTATCAGTGGATGGCGAGAAACTGCGAGAATGTGCGATATGTTGTCAAGTTAGATGATGATTCGTTTGTAAACATCCCAATGCTTGTCAGCCACTTGCAGACGACAGACATCGGGCATAGGATTCTGGGATTTGTTTCGGAAGAAACGCTGGTTGATAGATGCAATAGACATAAAGTGGCGCTGTCGGCTTTCCCATTTGTGCAGTACCCACGATATTGTACGGGAAATATGTATTTGATGGAATCAGCGGCGGCAAAACGTTTGCTTTCTGTGGCAGAGTACATGCCCTTGGTCAATATAGAGGACGCTTTTATCACTGGAATTTTGGCGAAAGTTGCGGGCCTTGGTCACATGGCTGTGAGAGAGGACGTATACGATTTACTGAATGCGCCTGGGGTTTGCGATTTCGCTAATAATCGCAAGTTGTTTGGACAGCAGGTCTATCCTAAGCTAGCAAAAGATATATGGTCGACATTGAGGGACACACATATATGCAGTAATACACTGTCTGGATGATCGACATTCCGCTTGTCTTGTCGACACTAACTTTGTTGTTAACCTGTTGGCGTTTTATTCCGAAATGTCACATTGCAATCTTAAGGACGATACATCTTCAGCTTCTAAATGAATCCGTCCATATCGGTTTCCTAGTCGCAACGTCAATGTTGTCAAGTAGCACACCTTTATGTTAAAATCTAAATGTCAATATTATTTATTTATTTATTTGTATACATGCTTTTGTATTCGTCTGAAATTATTAAATTATTATTACCGCGTAAGGGCTGTTTGTGTGCATGGATACAGGAGAAGTCGACCCCATATAGAACAGAAACATTGTTTTAAATCATTCTCTATTTATTTGATGATACGAAACTGATAATAACACACGTGTAGTGACAAAATAACATAACAAATGATAATACAATTAACAATGAATCGCTGGACAAATAATATTCTTTTTTCGGACTGAGCATTTCCACACGGGGCGGTCTGATTTCTTTGTGTAGGAGTAACCACGGCTGTCGACTAGAAGTCTTGCTGATCGCTGAGTACCATTTGTAACAAGAAAACTAAGATGCATGCATCAGGTCACCCATGAACTATTTATCATAGAATTCCTGTAGCTATCTATTATACATTTTGGAATATTTGTCTGTATGTATGTGTGTATGAATGTACGTATGTATGTGTGTTATAGAGTCGAACACTGCTCGACCGATCCGACTCGGATTTGGTATTTAACGTGTCAACTTGACCTTGCTCATAGGCATGTTTCTGGACCTTGACCGATCCGACTAACATTTTGTGTGCAGGACTACTTTGATCCCGGGAGCAATATGGACGGGTCAAATTTCACGTGGGACCATGTCCTCGACCGTGCTGATATAGGCATGTTTCTGGACCAATTGAACAATAGTTTGTCCAGACGCTGTATATACCGGGTACTGCCCAGATGGAGGCGATCACAAAGAAATCCCTAAATAGCCCGAACGAAGTCGAGTACATCAGCTAGTATTATATATTTCTAGATTTAGTTACAAACTATATACCTGTATATTGTACAAAGAAATGTTTGACAAATGTATCTATATCAATATTACCGTAGGGGTAATTAAAAATAGATACGACGAAACAAATTTTTGAAGGGTGCATGTGATTGTGAGGAATAATAGGATCATAGGTAAATTTAATTTATGGACGCTTGTTAATTTTCATTGGACTACATGTATCACGTAAATTTTTATATTTCAAATGATGACAGGAATGCGGAATGCTACATCTTATTACAGATTATTTCCACATATAATCAGTGACTACAGGCAGTCTGACAAAATAAAGTTTCAGTGACACTCTATCCGAAGAGGGTGATAATTTAATCTGTTACAGTGAATGGAGCGATTATGAATCTGGAAAGCTGAAATTTCTAAGTAATACTAGATATCGACATGAAGCGATAACATATAACGTAAATGCAATATGGCCGCTGGTGACCATTTTTTCCTATGAAATTCAAAAAATATTTGATAGCTCTCATCTAATAGATCAATATCAAGATAAATATGTAGTTTTGTGATGATCGGATGAGTGAAGTGGACTGTAGGCTGTGCTAAAGGGTTTAGTAATGCTAATAGTAACATCCAAAATCGCTGTCTGTGGCATGTTTTTTAACGAAATTCGGAAAAACTACACTATACTCCCATCTTGTTGTTATCCCGAAGATCCATATGAAGTTTATTAACGATTGGACAAGTAGGGTATACCAAATTATTGAGTCATGGAAAGAATAAAACCGAAGATGGTCATTGGCGGCCATGTTTTTCATCAAAACTCGGAAAACGTTGATGGCTATATAAGATTATTAAAGGTACTCAACCCGATAAAACTCCTCTCAATTACTATTTCAATGGCTTCGGGGGTCAAAAATATTTGATTCGAGTCGAGGAAGTCACCCATCAAAGCTCAGATTTGTTAGATATCGATTTTATAAATCTATTATTTTTCATTATCGGGAATACTATCTGGCCCAGAAAATTGCGTTAAAATTACCACTTGATTTTAGAGTTATTCATCCTTGTCTGTTTGAATAGATTTGAGGTACACATCCAGAGCAGATTACGGCAGTTATTGGTACTCATCTCGAGAACATAACAAATTTGAAAAATCAATATCTAATAACTCTGAGCTTTGTTTGATGGGTTCCTCGACTCGAATCAAATATTTTTTACCCCCAAAGCCAAAGAAATAGTAATATAGGACCCTCTGATCGGATTGTTGTTGTTGGAATCTGTTGAGATGGGGACCCTCTTTACGGGTTGAGTACCTTTAAGTGATTCAGTTATTACTCCATGTGATTACTCTTTGATTACCACATGTGTAACACCTGCCATGCAGATCAAGAACTCAACTGACCATCCGCAGTGACCTACATGTAGTTTATCTCAAAAGCCGCTGACAACTATGTGTAATAATAATAATGATACTGTCGGTACCTATTTGTTGCAAAACCAATCCTTCTCAAGTTCAATGGATCTTTTTCAAGTAGTTCACTGTTGTTACACACTGGCAAGGCATAATATTATATGGTTGCTGACTAGAGTTGAAACAATTATTTGACTAATCGACGTCGACTCGATTATTAAACAAGTCGACGCTGAAATCCGCCAGTCGATTAATCTAAGCAAATCGGCAATATGGCCTACCAAATTCATAGAATTTACAGCTTCATGTTCGGTGCTGGGTGGCACCTCTCAGAACGCGTTCGATTCTTCTCTTTTACCGGACAATTCCGATATTCTGATTTTTTTTCTCAGGCTGGTAGAGGTGTATGATCGTGTATAATGTGTATACTGTTTATACTGTGTTATATTGTGTTATTTTCTGGAACATGCTATCATGTGACTTATTTCCACTAAAACAAGATACAATTTGTCGTATTTTGGATAAATTCTAGCACATTGTAAACTATAGTTAATCTATAGTTTAAAAATATAAAAGACTACCATTGACAAAAGAGTGTGGGGGGGGGGGGGGGGTTTCATGGTTACTTATGATAGTTAAAGTGCAAGTTAAGATAACAAACAAGGGGAAGTGTCAAACATTTGGACATTCAAGGACTATTTGTAGGATGATCTAATGCAGCTCATATATTGACTGTGACATTTGACCATTTTAATAAATATTTGTTAGCACAAGTAGCAATATTGGCTGTGGAAATATAAAAATGTACATTTGTGGCACGTGAAAATCAAGTTAGGAACGTGCGATATGAAGCTACCGGCCGTAAAAGGGTGTAACCGAAATGCCTAATTTTTGCATACCAGTCACAACTAGTTATCTTGCGCTTTAATTGTTAACGCCTCTCCTTGTTCAACCGATTTAGGTTGTCTTTTGTCTATAAAATGATGGGATTGAAAAAATTGTTGTTAAGGGCATTTCCGCCCCGATAACTTTGAGACATGTATATTCGATCGATATATAGTTTCATCATTGTGTGGTCTTTTTTCAATCCCGAAATTTGTACTCAATTTCGAGCTATACACCAGATTTCTCGATGTTTTAATAACATTTGGCCAGTTATCTCCTTTTTTGCTGCATCCTATACATAAAAAAATGCAAAACCAGAAAAGTTGATTTTTGTAAGACTGCTGTGGATGTTTCGACCGCACAATGATGAAACTATATATCGACAGAATATTTTATTTTTATAGACAAAAGACAACCTAAATCGGTGACAACAATATATATCAATAAGAAAGTTTATATTTAAAAAAAGTAAATTAATAATTAATTAACAAAATTGACATAATAATTTCAATAATATTTTCATATTTAAAACAGTAAATTAATAATTCCCACTTTTAAATTTTAATTTAATTAAAATTTAATTTTATCGGCTTCCTTAAAAATATTCTTACCTTAATATTTTTATGTGCACTTTATAAACTTCATTGAGTCATCTTTGCCATGTATTGGGTTTGATATCTTTTGTTAACAGTTTATAAATCATGTATGTCTCATGTTTGTTATTACATTGTATGTGTTTATTATGATCAAACAAAGTTATCATTTAAAATAAATGTATTAACTTTCTAAATTATTATTTCGCAAAAAAAACTCAAATACCCCAAAACACAATAGTCTAGAGTCGCCAATTAGTTAATCCGATTACCTATAACACTAAGCACATAAGCCGCTTACACCTTTTAATTGGAGCCGGCCGCTTACACTTTATAGAACGAAAGAACGAAAAGTTAAATAAAAGTTGAATAAAATCAACAAATTTGTGAATTTAGAAACAATTCAAACGTTAATGTTTTCCATGTCATAACCCGGACATATGTACTAAATTTCAGTCATATCCATTTATAAACAAAGAGGATAGTGCGACATCAAGACCGCTTACACCTTTTATTTTGGAGCCGGCCGCATACATGTACACTTTATAGTGTGTTTCAGAACGAAAAAGTTGAATAAAATCAACAAATTTGTGAATTTAAAAACAATTCAAACGTTATTGTATTGCATGTCCCAGCCCGGACATATACACCAAATTTCAATAATATTCATTGAGAAACAACGGACCAAACGCCATAATGGCACCTTCTATAGGTGGCGCCATAATCGTGAGCAAACTTCCTTAATTTGCAGCAGGTATCCATTTGTCATAACAACTGCGTAGTTTAATTTGGAAAGTTCCACAATTAATAGCGTAAATAGAGCGACTGTATTTGACAGAGAAGGCCTCTGTTATTGATTATCATGTTGCTATACACTAAAAAACGACAAATGCACATGCCCGTTCAATCGTAATAGTCTATTCTCCCCATGTTTAAACGACATCCGCAAATACCAAATAACGCTAACCTACTGCAAATGTTTTACATGACAACTGTTAATATATTTGGGCTGAATTCATCTGATGTGGTATGATTCCTCAAAATAAACAACAAAACCATCGTTACTTGGAAATGTAGTTTGGGCTAACATTTACACAAATCCTCCACCTCATTTATTTCGACACACACGTCTGTTGGAAATCCACTCCCATATAAACATTCAAATTGGGTGAAATGATTTGGTATGTACTATATAGGGTTGGATATCGTTGTCAATCACGTGGCCATGCAATGTCTGGTAGAGGTCTGACGAGCTGCTCTGTTTGTGGTTGTTGACTGGCCGATCGCTTAACTATACATTCAGAGTTCTACTAATATACTGAGTCTATCGTAGTCTCGTCGATCGACTTGTCATTCTCGGAGTTCCCCAAAATTACGTCACACTGGGTTATCTGAATTGTTTCGATTGGACGCTTTAATCTTAGAGTAAGTTCTGATTGGCGGCAGTGACTCGGATTCCCGGGGTGCGGAAATAAAAACCATACGACAGGTAATCAGACCCACTACTATTGTGCGGGTATTAAATTTACTGGGACTGCAGCAAGGGCTCCATATAAACAGGTCCCACGTGGTGGAACTCCTTTTGGTGATATTCAACTATATTGAGTTTATATATGCATTTAGTCCAGATGGTTTATACCGGTTGATACTAACCAACCATGGTCGCTGCTCGCACTAAGAATGGAGCGATACGCTTATCTTTTCAATGCGATTTGATAATCCCAGCGACCATCCGTGTCTCTATGCCATAACAAACGATGACCGTATAGTTTCCATGGACAGTATAACTCTATGAATTAACCCGCCAGTGGTCAGATGTCGGTAGTCCGTTTATTATATACCCATGCGCGTGTACATGTATTCACAAAATATAAATGTATAAAAAATACACCTAATGTGCATAAGATTGTCCACTTATAAATGGACAATCGGTACCTAAAATGGTCGTTAATAAATGGACAATCCGACCACGCGTGGCACGCGAGCTTGGGATTGTCCACTAAATCACGACATATATAGATAATCGTGCATGTTAGCTTCATATTAAATCTGAAGGGTAATAACTCTATAAAGAATGTACCTTTACTAAATGACGGAGATTTGTGTGAGAAATTTGCAACACCACAACATATCAACTTTTGTGAAATATAAGTCAAATTCTTCCCTTGGGTGGGTGGTCTTGTATTAAGTTTTTGGGTACGCTCTTTAAAAACACTTCTTCGAATATTTCCGTTATTTCGTCAACAACTCTTCATCAAATATCTCCGTTATTTCGTCAGAAACACTTCTTCTCATACAAATCACCGTTATTTTGGTCTTCGATTTTGTTTACTAGCCCTTGCGCATGCCATGTTGTGTAACAAAAGGTCACATCAGAAGATTGATTTAAGTTAGTCAATAATATTTGGAAGTTTTAAAAATATATAGAGGATCTACAACTCGTCCCCAGTTTATAGCGGAATTTACAAAACGAGTCCTGTAAATTAGGTCTTGACCGAGCCTTTGGCAAAGTCCAGACCTAATTTGCTGGACGAGTTTTGTAAATTCCGCTATAAACTGGGGACGAGTTGTAGATTCTATTTATTGCATGATCCAAAACATAGACAAAACATACTTAAATCAACAAATAAGACGCGAAACTAACATCGGCTTCTATAAGACATGCGTTGTTTGTCCGCGCAAAGAAATAGTCCCAGATAAATAAAAACTCGTTGGCGTTATTTAATGGCGTATATTTAATGACATAACTTTCAAGACTCTTCGGTCATTAATATTATAAAATTATAGTTTGTATGGCAGTCGAAAACAAGAAAACCATAGTCAGAAATGGTAACGCCGTCAATATCATATTATTAGCCATATATACAATATAACAACTTTAATGTGGTGATTGTGTAAAATCTGTATATAGGTAACGCCTATAGATGTAGTTGATTATATGTGATATGTTTTCTAATTTCATTTGAAATAGTGGTCTGAATAGCGCATGAAATAGCATGCAGAATAATAATCGGGCAAAAATTTGACATCTTCGTAACATGGTTCAAGTACGAGCACGTTTCAATCACATTTAGTCCACCACCTCCTGCAACAGGGTCAGATATACTTGCCAATATAGACCCTAGGAGGGCGTAATGCTGGTCTAAGAATGGCCTCAGGTAATTAACTCCTGGTATGACCTCTCATAAGGATTAATTAAAATACAGGTATATGGTTCCATGAGGGTAAATTAAAATATGGTCACACTCAGAGAGGGTTAATTGAAATATGGTCCGATGAGGGTAAATTAATATATGGTCACATCACGGTTAAATAAAATATGGTCCCATGAGGGTTAATTAATATATCGTCCAATGAGGGTTAATAAAAAATATGGTCCCATGATGGTTAATTAAAATTGTACCTTAATTGTTAATTAAAATATCGTCCCATGAGGGTTAATAACAATATGGACCCATGGGGGTTAATTGAAATATGGTCCCATTAAGGTCAATTAAAATATGGTATAACGTGACTTAATTAAAGAATAAATATATGGTCCCATTATGAGGGTTAATTAAAATTAAAATATGATGTCATCAGTGTTTATTAAACTACGGTCCCACTGGGGTGAAATACAATATAGTCCCACGAGGGTCAATTAAAATATGGTCCAATGAGGACTATTTATAATATGCACCCTCCCCCATAAGGATCAATGTCACAGGAAAGGAAATACAATATAGTCCCACGAGGGTCAATTAAAATATGGTCCAATGAGGACTATTTATAATATGCACCCTCCCCCATAAGGATCAATGTCACAGGAAAGGGGTGGTAATTTCTGAACATTCTTCAATTCATATAGCATTCTGATATATCCTCGGTACAAATAAATAAAAATGATGTATAGAATTAGGCCACATTGTATGTTAAACAACCAATGTGAAGGGTTAGTGTTGGAACTTTTCTTAATAACATCTCTATTCATAGCTCCGATATATTCCGCATACAAGGAAATGAGAAGTCAATATTTACAAACAGAACGAAGGAATAACGTGGGAATTGGTTAATAATTACCATCCCAATTCATTAAAAATATAACATGCCGATATTTGTCGCGTATAACCAAATGAAAAAGTTCACTAAACGATATTAAGTAACATGTTAAACACCGGCATAAACAAACACCTAGTACGATTCATGTTCGAATTAAATTTCTTATACAATCGTCAAATCCCCGTGCAGTATAATAGTAGATAGCATTCCGATGTATGTCACGTGAAAATAAACGAAAGATGTTCAAATAACAATGCAACAAAGAAGGTTAAAGAACAATAGAAACCCATAACGCGCAGCGCGCTATAATGGTTAACGCGCGAATTCCCGTTAGAATTAATCGCATCGCGCTTCTTTTGCATGCAAATAACAAGCCATGGGTTAATCAAGCATTTCTCGAGAGACGGCCGCTGCATGAAATAATAGTGAAAACGACAATAAAAGAAATTGAAATTCCCAACTACACCTTTTACCGGACTCGGCCTCGGGGTCGCACTTACCGGACTCGACCTCGGGGTCGCGCTACAACTTTAAATGCGTCCCAAGAAAAGAAAAACAATTTCTATAAATAAACCCCCCAGCGCCCATAAGATACCAACAAACTCTACATTATTATACACCCGGAGGGCGAAATATATAAACATATACCGCAAAATTGAGAATGCGGTGGTATTTGGTTAGAAATTCGGATGTAGAATCCACCAAACCCATATCGCGCACGAGCAAAAGCATTTGGCCTCAGTAATTTGCGTTGCATGGATGTAGGCAGAAATTCACATAATAATAAATAGCGTGATAATAACTTAGACTGTTGGGAACGTATGTGGTAGACTATTTCTTTTGACATAAAAACGAGATAGTTTCTTGTTGTTCCGATTGTTATGAAGTTAAGATACGAAAAAACATAACTAGTGTCATACGTAAATGATTGGAGGATTATGAGGTGCTTAGTACGTGTAGTATAAAGCTGTGTGAAGTATACATGTATACATGATGTATATCTTCCATGCTGCGATGAGAACCAGGAATTCCATCATAGGGGTAATGAATCATTTCCTATCCATCATTAATGGCATTTTCATGCTGAGGTCTATCCAGTGTGTGTTAAGGTTGCGTATACTACAGTCTTGAGTAAACTACATACCCACATATAAAATCAGAATCCGTATGAATCTGAGTGTATGTTTACAAAGACTGCATATATTATCGCTCGTGCCCCGTAGTTTAAAGGTACTCAACCCGTAAAGAGGGTCCCCATCTCAACAGATTCCAACAACAACAATCCGATCAGAGGGTCCTATATTACTATTTCTTTGGCTTTGGGGGTAAAAAATATTTGATTCGAGTCGAGGAACCCATCAAACAAAGCTCAGAGTTATTAGATATTGATTTTTCAAATTTGTTATGTTCTCGAGATGAGTACTAATAACTGCCGTAATCTGCTCTGGATGTGTACTCCAAATCTATTCAAACAGACAAGGATGAATAACTCTAAAATCAATTGGTAATTTTAACGCAATCTTGACTGAGTTCTGGGCCAGATAGTATTCCCGATAATGAAAAATAATAGATTTCTAAAATCGATATCTAACAAATCTGAGCTTTGATGGGTGACTTCCTCGACTCGAATCAAATATTTTTGACCCCCGAAGCCATTGAAATAGTAATTGAGAGGAGTTTTATCGGGTTGAGTACCTTTAATATACGTTTTCGGGTGTACTTCCATGACTCTGTCCATGTCATAAAGCTTCGATATGATTCCGCGGCGTATATTCTCTTACGACTTTCTTGTGCAGCATGGGCGATATTGTCTCTGTTATATAGGGTACGTCCATACGCTGGCAAGTTTATACGGTAAGTATTTGCGGACATTTCGTCATAGAAAACCACATGGTGCCAGAATATGAACGGAAACAATACCCTGCAAACTTGCCAGTGTATGAACGTACCCTTGTATAGCAATCACTGAACTAAATGGTTTCCCATAGACGACAGTGTTAACACAGAATTGCAGCCTGCAGGCCATTCCAGTGATATTTACCCAGCTAGATTGACACCAGATGATCACGAAAATGCAAGAAAAAGCATAGGTCATGTGTTTACTTTTTAAAATAAATCTCCAAATGTACGACAAGGCTATCCCGCAGCCACTTTTTACCTGGAAAAACCCAGAACTATATATACAGCAGCTAGAAAAATAAATTCCCCACTCACAAAAATCCATTCCCCCATTAATTCACCAGTTTAATTTTTTTGAGATATTATGTCTAAACCAAATAAACAATAATTCATCCTTTAATCACGTGTCACATGTATCGGGTGAAGGCCATACTTCAGTTATCTTCACCTCCAGCAATTCCACGACACACTCGCTCCCCGACTCTGGAACACATTTAGCTCCCTGATTCCTATAGAGGCATGGACGGACATGTTTAGATGGTCTCCATTCGGGGTGTCCTGTTTAGAATTTCCGACTGCACCCTTGTACTGGAATTGTCTAACTCGTACACAATGCTTTCCCTATACTGCTGGAAAGTTCCAACTTGACACCTAATAAGATTAGAAATTTGCCAAGTGGTGCCCATTTCAGTCCAGATATATGACCGAAAGTAGGAAAATTTGCAACGCATGGTAAAAAATATCACAAACTTTTCCACTTACTTTTGTTTTGAAATTTCCAATCGATGTTGTGTCGGGCATGAACTTTTGAAAATTTTACCTTAGTTGGGGAGGGGTGAGACAACCAACACACTAAGTTGTCATACACTGCATATTATACAGATTTTAAAGCGACTCACATGCACTGTTCAGGCGTCAACTTAAATATAGAAGGCTATATGGTTTGCTTTCATCACTTTTTGTTTCGAAAAATACACATATATACACATATATATCAGAATCGATTAATTGCCCCAAAATTTTGTTCAACGAAATATTGCCGTATTATCACTTGAGTATTCACGAAATTTGGCCGTATTACCACTTGTTTTTAGAGTTATCCGTCTTCATCCGCAATTTTGACCGAGACCACCCGTTATAACGGCGTGTTTATGGGCCACAAACAATTGAAATAACTAACTTCATAAATCGATATCTGATCACTCTGAGATTTGATGGGTGGGTTCCTCGGCTCGAATCAAATATTGTTTACCCCCGATGCCAATGGAATAGTAATTTAGGAGCGTTAACTCGGATTGAGTACCTTTAATGTTCTGTCCTGATCTAACTTTATAACATTGAACGAACAACGCGCAGGGAATATATCTCTTTCTTACGGAGTCAGGAGGTGGACAGTTTAGATGGACCTACACAGAAAATTATCTAATTGTTAAGCTAGTACATGTACACCATCTGAAGGAATCTGCATGTGCTATCTATAAACCATACCAAGCATATTATATAACAATAAAAATGTCAAAAACATTACTTTAATCATAGTTTAGAAGGGAAATTTTGGGAAGAGCGTTCTCAGCAAGTGTACACATTGAGTGGAAATGAATAACAACCATAACAAGTACATGCACTGAACTAGTAAAAGGCTCGAATGGCAATTGCCGATATCGCAATAAACATTGAATTATTACACGGGAGAAATTTCATGGTTATATATGCGATGCAAATCAAAATCGGCCCAACAAAGTCACATACATGTAAATCGTGCAATCTCGAGCTTGGATCTTCACCTATACTGTATTGTTTATTAAAGATACGGGCGGTGTTGGCGGTGGGTATGCTGTTAAAATATTCAGCTCCGTCAAAAACCGCCATAAACATAAAGAATAGTAAAATATAGACATATCTTGTTTTCTTATACCAATCAGAAATATGGCATAAAAAGTATGTTATTGTCAATTGGTGTTCCTTTGTTATGTAAACAAAAGCAAAACACGTTACAGAACCTTGCTTTTGTTTAGATCCGGATATGGTAAACATAAAGAGCGTTCTAATTTGTTAATGTTTTCCTGATATGGAAATAATAAAGAGCGTTTATATCATTTGTGTGATTAACCAATAGAATTGCGCTGTGTTATGTAAACAGAAGCAAAACTTCTGTAACACGAGCAGGTTCTTGTCTACGTACACCGTCGTACGTCTTGACGACAATATACTATTTACGCGCTGATTATGTTTGGCATCTGAACAAAACTATATATATTTTAATATTCCTTCCGTTGATGGCGATTTGAACAAATATGAATATTTCTGCAACGAACGTCGCCCGTGCCTTTAATTAATTTACAACATGTGTCCGGGAACATTATAGGGGTATATAATTGAGATCTCCGTCCGTCCGTCGTAACAAACATTTCACAGCACACCTCAAGTATCGATAGTCCAATTTGGATGTCATTTGGTATGCCGGTAGACCGTAGTGGAGCACATTAGTAAAAGAATTGTTCACTTCGTGACTGAAGCATAAATTTTGCACATTTATACATGTTGACATACCAATTGATATTAGATATGGAACACGCTGAAATTTCACTTTAACCCCTCTTTTAAATTTAAAGAGCGTTTCGTGGTTATATAATTTAATAAATGTCACAATTAATCTTACCATGGAATCTGCGCTTTGAAATTAGGCATATACAGTAAGAATGACTCAGCACGATATAATGGCACATTTTTAGGGCGAAATTGGAACTCCCCGTTCAAGATGACTGTCAAAATGGCAGCCGTAAGTGGAACATTTGACGTTTTTTTCCACTGATATCTTCCAGACCAGTTTATTCTGAATTGAACTGGTTCGGAAATGTGACTTTATTTTGTATTGTTCATGTTAATTGGTCACTGGAGCAATGAAATATGACATTCGTTTGACCCCAGCCCCTTCCGATCCCTCAATAATTTGATTTTACAGAACGCGGTATGAAATTTCACCAAAAATCGCCATTGGGATTCTAGTCATATTTCAACAAGAAATGAGCAGAACTGTGCAAAATAAGTGAGGCTTACCATTACTTATGAAAATTTCAACTCAATGGAACCAAAATTGTCACTTTGGCTAACAATGGCTGTCAAATGACTGCTAAAATATGGGAGATGGTCAATATTGTCCCGTCGTGCCACGCAATCGCTTGAAAGTTGTGGATGGTGAATAAAATAGGCTGTTCTGTCACATTTACATTGAATACTAACATTTATTATGCATCTTGGATAAGTATTACTATTACATTACCAAAATTATTGAAATTTTCTCTCGAAATCGGGAAAACAAAAACTTTTCAGGTTTGCACCATTTTTTCAAGTAAAATGGAATTATCTTTTGTGTTTATTGTTTTGATCCGTCTTAAATGCGTAACACTGAAGTGTTTTGAGAAAAATTTACTCAAGCTGGCTTTCAAAATGTCCACGAAATTTGGTAGAAAAATTGATATTTTCAAATGAGCAGAACTCTGAATCTGAACTGGCATAATTATGTGGCTACTCTGGCCCAATAACATGTGCAACCATTATAGGTAAGTGGATGTCAGACCAGGTAACACGTCTATCAGGATAGGTCTCAACACATATTACTCTAGGATGACAGAGAAATAGCCAAGTTAAAACACTGGCGGGTGGACCAGATGACCTTTTAGAAAGTCAAACAAAGAGATGAGTAAACAACTGCTTAATAACATCAAATTCTGAGTCATTGGCATCAAGATTGATTTACTAATGTCAGGAAAACAGATTCCTCCATTGTGCATACACAACATCTGTGGTCATACAATCACTCCTTGTTTACCAACTTCACCTTACCAGTGGCCATACGATCACTCCCTGTGTACATATTGACCACACCCATATAGCCAATAAATATATACAATGTACATACACACCTCACCAATGCCTAGCAACAAATTATTAATTTTTGCCATCAAAATGACGAACTACAGTACTAATATGATCTAATATGTCTTAGCTTATGCTTAATAATGGCTAGACTTGCCAAAACTGAACAATATTTCCCTCTGTCACTTTTAAATCGAGTTGATATTGTGAGTAACTTTATCACAATTCTCTCCAATCTGGGTAAAAAGCCTTTAGCTGAAATGGTCACCCCCTTTCGTTCAGTTGGGTACCCAGCTTTTTAAAATCGCCGATTTTAACATCAGTGAACATTATTGTCATCAAAACTCCACACCTGCTTACTATTGTGAGTTGGGAACACTTAGGCGAAGAACTTTCCTTGTACCATTTCCAAATAAAAGTCCCCCAAATCCAAAATGGCGCCCACAATGGCGGACAGAATTTGAAAAATCACCGAAATTCCCTCATATTCACATCATTGGGCATTATTGTCGAGACAATTCCACCCATGCTTACAATTGAGTTGGAAATACTGAGGTGAAGTAATTACCTTACATCTCATGCAAGAAATTGTTTCGCGGTTTCTATCCACCATTGCATGTTGATATGGAATAGTGACATGAAGTATTCATTAGGGTTTGGCAATTGATTGGTGGGTAGAAATCGTGAAACAATAACGCCCATCCTAAGAAAGTAAAGGAATGTAGGCGTGTTTTCAAATTTCGGTCGCCATTTTGGCCGCCATCTTCGATTTGGAAAACCATTTCTTGCATGAGATGTAAGGTAATTACTTAACCTCAGTATTTCCAACTCAACTGTACGCATGGATGGAGTTGTCTCGACAATAATGCCCAATGATGTGAATATGAGGGAATTTCGGTGATTTTTCAAAATCTGTCTGCCATTGTGGGCGCCATTTTAGATTTGGGGGACTTTTATTTGGACATGGTACAAGGAGAGTTCTTCGCCTAAGTGTTCCCAACTTACAATAGTAAGCAGGTGTGGAGTTGTCATGACAATAATGCTCACTAATGTTAAAATCAGCGATTTTCGGCGATTTTTTATTTCTGGTAGCAATAACAATGTTATAACATTCATTGATTCGAAACATAACATCGCGTTATTAACGGAGATTCGGCTTTGACCTATGATACCGGCATTTGGGAAAACGTGATATCGGACAAAAATATCCCGCAATAAATGCATATTATGGTCCCCGTGTGTTCGCCAATGACTCCTCTATATGATAAATGTATAACATGCATGACGCAAAAATTCTAACATTTTCCCA
The DNA here is from genome assembly GCA_032622095.1 of Siphonodentalium dalli. Taxonomy (NCBI): domain Eukaryota; kingdom Metazoa; phylum Mollusca; class Scaphopoda; order Gadilida; family Siphonodentaliidae; genus Siphonodentalium; species Siphonodentalium dalli. The sequence goes on along the minus strand of CP136062.1, from coordinate 110,752,029 downwards.
CAGAGACAATCGGTAACATGTCAGAAAAATAGCATATTTTCACATTTAGGCGGCCATCTTGGCCGCCATATTGGATTCTGGTCTAGGATTTTTGGCTAATTTGTAAGGGTTGTATATTAGCATAACGAATCGAGCGGGAAACAAGACGGCATGTGACATCATCTTTACTATAACGGCGATCAAAGAGACATGGTGCATTTTTTTTTAAATGGCCGCCATGATGGACGCCATTTTGTCTGGAGTCTCTGCGGCCACTTTTTTTTCTTGTTAACAAGTGAAAAAAATTAGAGGAGACCTTAAGGAAGAAAATTAGTGGGGTGAAGTTAAGTCCTGGGGTGTGCAGAGGTCGACCAATATCTCCTGGACTATATAGGGGAACACTTCAGTACAGCAGTCGATCTGCAGGATCAATGTACAATTATTTTCCGCTGTTAATATATTTCAAGCATCGTAAACTTAACAGGTTCATTTGGAGAAGAAAACAAACGGCAATCAAATAATTAATAAATCACGTTCTGTGTGAGATTTGATCAAGCTGGGTACCCAAGTTCTGTAAATTTTATAAAAGCTGGGTACCCAACTGTAAATTTTAAAAAGCTGGGTACCCAACTGAACGAAAGGGGGTGACAGTGACCATTTCAGCGTAACGCTATCACAAATTTAGGAACCTGTGTAACTGTATCACAGAAAACCGGTGAGAGTGACCTATTCAGCATAAGTTGCCACAGATATGATACGGGGTTTGTATTGTCTGCACACCCCCCCCCCCCCCCCCAGAGTTATATATATGGCCCTTTTTGCGAGAGTTATGACCCGAGGTTAAACTGAGAGAAATGATCAGAAATGCCCCACTATTACTTCATGTTATGTCTAAATGGTCCTAAATATAGCCAATATTGAGCGCACATTCGCTGATGGGGTCATTGTCACAAAGGCCCCGGTCACATTCGTAGCCAGCTTTTTTTTATTAAATCGATCACAAATGTAGCCAGCTTTTCTATGGCGATCACATTTTGTAGCCAGCTTTTCATATTCATTCAAGCCTCAACGAACAAGATTAGGTTAATCTCATTTTTCTGAGTTGATAGACGAAAAACAACTTGAACTTTAATGTGATATTAGTTCATCTAATAACTCGAGGTTTCCGATCAATGTCGTTAGAATGCTCGAATTATTTTCCAATATTATATATATAAGTTGATAAACGAAGTCATTTCTGGAAGATGCATGACGTCGGCATTTTAGTCACGAACGGTATGACGTCATATTTCGCGCCATATAAAGCATGGAATTAGAAATGCTGGCTATACATGTGATCGCCGGCGAAAATTAAGCTGGCTACATTTGTGATCGATTAAAAAAGCTGGCTACGAATGTGACCGGAGCCTTGTGACAATGACCCTGGGCCATCGGCCGCACATTCGGGGGTATTGGCCCACGCTTGGCGAAATTGTCCTTGTTATATATAGTTGTTATTTTAATAAATGGCAATACGTTCAGAATAGGCTAACTGATGAAATATATTTTGGGCCTATTATTGATTTTTAACGCTTTAGTGGGTCCGAATGAAAACCCTATTCATGGCTGAATCAAATCAAAAGCATTGAAAGGACGCACCGAACATGACAACATCTGAAAACCTTGCATACAGCTTCCTGGACTTTTGACTGTTTCGCGGGCACATGCTGTCGGTGGTCTAAGGGAAGTAATCCTGTGTGAAATAATTGCTTCATCGACAAGGCTCCCGTACTTGGAACAGATATGGCAGCCAATTTTCTGAGGCACGTCGTTGTCACAGGTCCACGGTGCATACGATTACTTTCAGGAAAGCTTCTACAGAATAACAATCAAGTTCAACAAAGATTCATCTCGATAGCGGCTCGTCTAAACAAAGGTATGCATCACTTTTCATCATTTCTAACGTAAACAATACAGCCGCGAACAAAATGAGTTGTCGTTTTCACATGGTCGCTGTGAATGTTAATTCATTCACCTGTCGGAGTTTGGGTATTAATTTTGACATTTCGATGACATGTGTTATGTTACCCTGTGTATGGCATATTAACCTCTGGTCATGACTGTGCCTGCTCCACATACCATTGCCAATTGTGCCAAACTAATTTATAAGTATATTCACTATCACATATATAAATGTAACTTTGTATAGCTCATATGCAGGTCAAGGGTAATTTGCATAAGCCTGAAGATCAAAGGCAAATCAGAGATCAAAGGTGTAAAATGACATTGATTGGAAGAAAGAATGTGTTATTCTTTGAAAGTGATAGGAAGACTTGGAAGTGGCCACATGTGCAGGGTTGTACATGTAGTAATCATAAGGATGTCATCAGGGGTGGGGTGGAGGTACGTAGTACTACATACAGGTAAGGGGACACAAGCCGCACAGCTTTCCGAAGGTCACTTTGTTTATATAAATAATACATTTCTACTGGCGTCCTATCAATAATCAAGTGCAATGAAGGATAGAGTGCCTCCCTTTCATTTTCAACTCACCCCACCCCCAATTCACCATCCCTGAGTCCCATATTCTCTGCTCCTCAAAGGTAAAAATTTCAAGATAATAAAATTTATGTACATTTGTATCGCGTTGCTCTCCAAAAATTGTCAGAGCAGATGTTATAATGATTTTTAAATAATTAGGACTTCCTAAAAGCCAAAAGGGGACCACAAATGGGGTGGTGTGTCAATAAGCTTTTATTTAACAGTACCGGTATTTATCAATATCTTTGATGAAATTTGACTCAGAAATGAAACATCCATCAAGTTATATATTAGCAGTATTAAACTGAATCGGTGAACCCATTTTGCTGAAAGTTGAAAACAGAACAACCAATTATTTTGTAGGCAGGGTGTATTCAGTTGGAATTTCAATGTTATAGACCCCCCCTTAAACAATTATAGCCCACCAACAATTTAGGCAATTTGGTCAGCCATGGATCTGTAAGAGCTTCCAGACAAGTCTATATAGTACTCAGTGAACAAGAATTGTCATGGGCTGGTGTGGAAGGAAATTTATCCCAAATTTTATCCCCATTTGGGTACTGGGAAGATATTAAGGGAAAATATTTTGTTACAATACAATGTAGTATATTATACCTTGTCACCTATTAAAATTGGGCCCATATAAAAAAATTCTAGAATTACATCCCCTCCCGACCTTATTTTTAGTTCCCTGCGCAATTTTGTTTTATTTGGATATCTTTTATGTACTAGTAAACTGTTTTCTCATGCCTTTAATAACCATCAAATTACATGTCAATGACCCATTAATCAGTCAATTTTGATCAAAATGGACAATCTAATTCACTTTGTATTATATAAGATAGGATACTGCTTCAATATCTATAGCTGTCCGTTTATGTTAGGAAGAATAAAATATAAAAAATAAAATCTGCCCTCCCATCTATTTTTTTCTGAAAAAGTCGGATGTAAATCTAGCAGTTTATTTATATTGGCCTTACTGCTGCTGAATAGGTCATTGTCGCATGGTTTCTGGCAAAAAGACTCCCAGGATCTCGAAAACTGTCAAAAAGACACCCAGGATCTCAAGTCTCACCAAACAACAGGAATTTTGTTTCGTTTTCTGCTATTAATATCATGATCATTATTTGTTTGTGATCGGAGTGAAATATCAACGAAATTTAATTTGGCTTTGAGTCTGACTGACAGCGCAATTCCGCATCCTTGATAGTTGGACCAATATTAATAGCAGATGACTAAACAAAATTCCCGTTGTTTGGTGAGACTTTGAGATCCTGGGTGTCTTTTTGACAGTTTAAGAGATCCTGGGTGTCTTTTTGACAGTTTAAAAGATCCTGGGTGTCTTTTTGCCAGAAACCATGCGACAATGACCCATTCAGCCTTACTGCTCCTCTCTTGTACGGCTGTAGGTGAAGCTGCACATGTGTCTTAAAATGTGTATTTACAAAGATGAATAATTTATATGATGTAAACTAACTAAACTTGCCCTCATAGAGTGATATAAATGACTTTCTGAGTGAGAAAGAATGTTGCTTATTAGGTAGCCTTAGTACATGTCATGAGTCATGACCTTGTGCAGCCTTCATAATTGGCTACAGCAATCAGCATTGCCGAAGCAATTTGCTGAAGCAAACTGGGCCACGGCATACTATTGCCATAGCAGATTGCCGAAGCCAAACAATCTGAATTAAGAGGGCTGCCTTGTGGTACACTTTTTATTAACCTTTTGATATTTAAAGGCCTAACAAAATATGTTTGTTTCCAGTAATTTGGATAGAATAAATTATGGGCAGGCGGGTGGAAATTAATTTCATTTAATTTTTGTTAAAGTTGCTCAATCCAATCAGATGGTCCCCATATCATCAAGATACAATACTAGTAACAACATTTCTTCAAAATATGCTTTAATTATCATAATCTATTAATTGCAACAAAATAATGCTATCGTTCCAACAAAATATGGCCGTATTATCACTTGAGTATCACAAAATTTGGCCGGATTACCACCTGATTTTAGGGTTATCCATCTTCATCTACAATTTTGTCCAAGACCGTCCATTTGACGTTTTTCTGGGCTACAAATAATTGCACATCTCAAGAAATAACAAACTTAAAAAATTTATATCTGATCACTCTGAGCTTTTATGAGTGGGTTCCTTGACACGAATCAAATGTTTTTTTACCCCCAAAGCCAAAGAAATTCTGATAATGCATCTTTAAATCATCTGTATCTGAGATATAAACATTCTGAATATATAAACTGAATATATAAACATTCTGAATATATAAACATTCTAAATATATGTCTATAACATTATTGATGGCATTAGAAAGGATAATGAAGGCTATTAATTTTGTATCCCATTTATTTTGTTCATATGGCATGTATTATGAAAATATTAAAGCCCACACTGGGAGCATTTTATTTATAGATATGTTCCTCTAAAAATTTGATGGATGAACGATTGTACATATATACATAATTGGTCAGAAGTTACTCAACTTAGCCGATAGGTACTGTTCTGAATATCAAGTTACAACAGGTTTAATCAGGGACCACCCTAGAGGTTTCAAAATGGGAGAAGTCACTTCTCCCTGTTTGGTTGTTTGGGAGAAGCGGACTGTTATCAGGGAGAAGTAACAATGGCTGAAGTTCAATTTACACCCCAACATCAGCATTCTATGATCCTATAAGTATTATGTAATAGAATGCTCCTGGAAAGTGCTTTACAATGTATGATTACCAAAATGTATGCCCGTTTTCGGGACATATGTTATTGGCCCGTCTGTCTGTCCATCTGTCTGTTTGTTCGCTATTTCGTTTCTTGTTGATAACTTTAATATGTCTAAACTGAATGGACTGAAATTTGGCATGTGTGTTTACTAGCACAAAATACAGGTCGAGTTCGAATTTGTAGTTCACATGCATGGTTAAAACAACTGGGCTACCATTCATGTTCAAACATGCATATTATGAATATTCTTAAGAGTGCTGGATATGGCAGTAGGCAGAGTAGATTGGAGCAGGCCTCAAAATATGGTGCTGGACATTTGCAGAATGAGGTCCCCAGAAGGTGAATTTAGTGATGCTACCCAACACAGCGGTCTAGAATAACTAAGGTCACCCTATGCAGACTTTCATTTTTATGTTTACCCATACCATAGTATGGTAAACATAGTGTCGTTGTCCGGATTGACCACTCGTCGTTAGTCCGTCTGTCTGTCTGTCTGTCTGTAGACACTTTACACATGGTGCGATAACTGAAATATTTTCTATCTGATCGGAACCAAATTTTGTATATGAATTTCTCGGCACCAAATACAGATCGAGTTCGAATATGGGTTTGATCCGAGTTTTTTTTACGGAGTTATGGCCCTTTTTCGACTTAAAATTCATGCATGCTGCCATAACTCAAATTTTTTTTATCTAACCGGTACCAAATCTGGTATGCGAGTTTCTCAGCCCAAAATACATATCGAGTTCGAATATGGGTTTGATCTGATATTTTTTAATGGAGTTATGGCCCTTTGACATTGAATTCATGCATGCTTCCATAAATACACCATTTCTCAACTGATAGGAACCAAATTTTGTATGTGAGTTTCTCAACTCAAAATACAGATCGAGTTCGAATATGGGTTTGATCCGTTATTTTTTAATGGAGTTATGGCCCTTTTTCAACTAAGAATTGAACAGACAACCCTAGCAGTCTACAATTAATTACCAGTGATATGAAGTTTAACTCATTAGAGAAGGAGATAAGCAGTAATCTGTATTATGAGAAATAGAGTTATTTTTAGCCATCAGTATGAGGCCTAACCAGAGATGCTTTATACCTGTGGAGAGATAAGAGCTCTATGTAATTAATTTGCCCTGTCAGCCTGGGTTTCTGAGGATGTCTCTATGTCAAGAAAGATGGCTTGCAATAGAAAACTCATAGGGAATAAATTGTGTTTTATCACATAATCTGTCATGTTTGTCCAGTGTTTCACAAAAATCACATACATGCCCATGCTAGTGGAGATGGGGAAAATTGATACTTACCCACAAATGACTAATTTGTATGTTTACCCATACCATAGTATGGTATTAAAACATAGTATCAATGTCCGGATTGACCACTCGTCGTTAGTCCATCCGTCCATCTGTCTGCCTGTAGACACTTTACGCATGGTGCGATAACTCAAACATTTTCTATCTGATCGGAACCAAATTTTGTATATGAATTTTACAGCACAAAAGACAGATTGAGTTTGAATATGGGTTTGATCAGACTATTTTTAAGTGAGTTATGGACCTTTTTCCCAAAAAATATTCACTCTTAACCCTTTACCCAACAGAAGGGCCCTGTGCCAATGCATTCTCTTATATATGCGAGTCGACCATAGATCGCCTCGCATATATAAGAGAATGCATTGGCTTAACACATTAAAAATTATAAAATTGTTAAAGAATGTAAGAAAAAATGGTAAAAAGTGTTAAAAAAAGATATTTTTTAGGCCAATGCATTCTCTTATATATGCGAGGCGATCTATGGTCGACTCGCATATATAAGAGAATGCATTTGCACAGGGCATAACTGTAACCATCACAATGTGGTCAAGGAGCCGGTTCCAATGATATCCATATTTGTATGGTTTTATTGAGACAGACCGAAGATATTTTAGGCTGTTGAAGCTTTATTTGGCCTGTTTTGGCCGGTTTGTTGGGTAAAGGGTTAAAAAAAAAAAAATTGTTTTAATTTCTGCACAATTTAACATAAAATGAATAAATAAATAAATAACAACAAAAAATAATAAAATTGTTTTTTTATAATAATTAAAAAAAAAGTAGTAACAGTAACAGAATAACTTACTATCGCCAAGGGATGGGTTAACATCTGCCGATCGTGATCGGCCTCTCGTTAGAAAATGTAGGCGCACATAGTCTCGCTCGCTGGGTTTTGGGCCCAGGCTCGCAGTTTCTATCAAGATAAAATAAACAGCGGATTGCCGGAAATACATTCATAAATGCCGCGTAAATTGAATTACCGGTAGTTAACTCACGATCGATGTCCAGTGAATCTCTTTGATGGTTTAACACTGCTTAATCCACTATCCATAAGCACAAGTGAATGTCACACACTATGTTTTATATTGTACATGCTCCTATATTAATTGTAATTCATAATTATTAATAAAGAATCAATTTAATACTCCGATTCCATGCTGACAGAATAATATCAACATCTCCCGGCCACGTGGTCTCGCTTTGATTTTCCAGGAATTTATGTGACGTCATAAGCCATACATAGAAATCATTCAAATGTATATTTAGCTTCGAATCATTCAGACAGATAGTGCATTCGACACCGTGTGACCTCAAATAATTTACTGGTATCGGTGATCAAACGTCGGGCGGGTTGATTGACACCGCACTGTGAATGGAAATTTGTGGAATTGGTAACTAGGTCGCGGCACCTTTGATCTCGCAACGCGGTAATAAAACGGAAAATGGGACACATTATAAACCAATCTCGTCTGGGTAGACACTGAAAATAGCGTTATCAGGTTCGGCCAACTTGTATTTGGCCTAGGTGCGCAATCGATCGCTCGCTGGTTTTCAATTTCAGGCGCGCGATGGTGCGCAAGAGCGATCACGCTCCTCAAAAATGAAAGTCTGCCTATGGGGACCTCATACTACTTAGGCCTCATCTTCTGGAAAGTATCTTTATTATCAAATTAACAAGTTTTTAAGTTTCTTTTTCTTTTTTATAAAACAGGAAAAAACGGAACATATTTATATGTTATTGGTTTGTCAGTCCATTTGATTTTTTTCGTTTCCGGATGATAACTTTAGTAAGTCTGAACTGAAGGTAATGAAATTTGGTATATGAGTTTACTAGCACAAAATACAGGTCAAGTTAGTATTTAGGTTCCGCCCGCCAATTGTCACCAGAGTTACGGCCATTTTTGTTGGAATTTGTACTAATTTTTCGTTTCCAGATGATAACTTTAGTAAATGTAAATTGAATGGAATGAAATTTGTTATGTGAGTTTACTAGCACAAGATACAGGTCAAGTTCCAGTTTGGGTATCGCCTGTCAATTTTTGACGGAGTTATGGTCCTTGTCAACTTAGAATTTGCCAATTATTTTGGTTTCCGGATGATAACTTTAGTTTTAATTGTCTGTCTGTTTTCAAATTTGGTATATGGATGACTCATATGAAAATAAGGTCAAGTTTGATTTTGGGTTCCGTCTGCCTATTTTAACTGGAGTTATGGTCCTTGTTGACTTATAATTAATTTGACGATTATAGCTTTAGTTAACTTATAGTTATCTGTTTGTTATAAAATTTGGCATATGGATTACTCATTGAATTACCATTGGCGTATTTTGCCATGCCCTAGTAATGCTCTTGTTACTCTAGTTTAGTTTATCTGATTACATACCTTTATTCTGAAAGACCCAATACACAAAGGTCCAATATTCCGAAGGTCTGATACAACAAAGCTCCGATATTCCGATGGTGTAATACTAGCTATGAATCTGATATTCCGAAGGCTAAATACTGCGAATGTCTGATATTCCGAAGTATTAATACTACGAAGGTCCAATAGTCCGAAGGTCTAATACTCCGAAGGCCCAATACTCCAAAGGTGTCTAATACTACAAAGTTTTTATACTCTGAAGACCGATTTCCCCAAAGGTCCCGATTCTCTAAAGGTCTGACACTCCAAATGTTTTCTTACATAAGATTGGTTTGTCACCCCATGCAGACCTTTGATTGACTATTTTAGGGATAGATCTGCCAATACATTGTGTATTGTCATGACTGGGGTTCTGAGGTTCCGCATCATCCCAGTGGGCCTTAGGCGAGAGCAAACAACGTGAATTTTGTTCCTTATTCATCATGTATCATAAAATGACCAGAATAACCCCAAATTCGTTCATAGCTACCTCGGCCAACATTTTGGGCCGAAAAATAGTTGGGTTAAGTTTGAAAAAGTGGGTTGAAAAGTACATATGTCGGGACTTGAAATGACCCCAAATTATATGTTTCGGCCCTAGCAGAGCTTAGACTACTTATCGCCCAACTTTTTTCAATCTCAACGCAACTTTTTTCAGCTCAAAATTATTGGCCGATATGGTTTTAAATGATTATGGAGTTATCCTGGTCATTTCCCGACTTTCCATATTTTCGACCCATATTTTCAGTTTTGACCGAAAAACTTCTCGACTCAATTTTCATCCTACATCAATGCAAGCTCCATGCAGGATTCAGTCCCCTGCTACGTAGGACTTACTGATGCCAGCACCTACATATAATGTGAAGAAATCAAACATTTATTTATTTGAGACTTTTGTAGGTTTCAATTCATTCTGCATTATTCTGAGAAACTGAATAGTCCATATTCATTTGAAAATTGTCTTGATCAAGCCAGAATGAATCGTTACTGACAAAACACAATAAAAAAGGTTAGATTTAATTAAGAAACTACACATGCCGGCAGCAGTCAGACATTACGTAGCGAAATGACTGAACTCTGTTTTGCAGCTTGACATCAATGAGGATGTTCCCAGAGTCATTTCCTCCAAATTCCAATATTTTTTCGACCTGAGCAGCTTTTGGACCACTTTTCCACCCACTTTTTCGTTTGCTTTGCACACATGACAGACAGATTGTACTCTTTTATATATAAATAATATTTATTATGGTACTTCAATATATCCTCGTGTACATAATTTTTGTGTGTTTGTTTTTCATTTAATTCAAAAAATTTAATTCAAAATTTTGAAAAACTAATGCCATTGTAAAATCTGCCAGGGTACCCCAAGTTTGGTTGAAATCGGTCTAGGGGTCTGGGAGAAAAATTCAGACAGAGAGATCCTTCTTTTTTATATATATAGAATTAACTTTTAACATGTCTTAAGGTCTATCCTACTTATTTCTTGAAACTATCAGAACATGATTGTATGGCTATAGTACATGTATCTATACATAAAATTATATCACTATGAATATCCATAGGGAGAATTGAGCAGTTATTGCATTCTTATTCATTCCAAGCCTGAGTTTAGTGTGTCTGTCACATAGTGGGCTAGCATAACCAAATTCACCCTCTGGGGACCTCATTCTGCTATGAGAGACATAAACTCAGATTGAAGTTCTCAAATGGTGAATATTGTAATGTACACCCATTGGGAACCTCGATTATGCAATGTGTTGTCTGCCAATTTGGGGAAAAAGAGAAGAACTTTCTGTAGAAATTTTATAATAAAGAATCTTTCCAGAGAAGATGAGGCCTAAACAGAATGAGGTCCCCCAGAGGGTGAATTTAGTGATGCTAGCCCGCTATGCGGGATAGCTTCATTAAATTCACCCTCTGGGGACCTCATTCTGCAAATTAACAGGCACACTAATCTCAGGCTTGATTCGTTCACAGATAAATTATACTCAGAGAAGCATGAGTGGGTGGAGAACGTGGATGGAATAGGAACCGTGGGCATTACAGACTATGCGCAGGTAAGTTGTTTGAAGAATTTTTAAAGACATAATACTGTGGACTTATTTTAGCTAATAAAACCATTAACCCTTTACCCAACAAACCGGCCAAAACCGCCCAAATAAAGCTGCAACAGCCTAAATTATCTTGGGTCTGTCTCAATAAAACCATACAAATATGGATATCATTGGAACCGGCTCATTGACCACATTGTGATGGTTACAGTTATGCCCTGTGCCAATGCATTCTCTTATATATGCAAGTCGACCATAGGTCGCCTCGCATATATAAGAGAATGCATTGGCCTAAAAAATATCTTTTTTTAACACTTTTTACCATTTTTTCTTACATTCTTTAACAATTTTATAATTTTTAATGTGTTAAGCCAATGCATTCTCTTATATATGCGAGGCGATCTATGGTCGACTCGCATATATAAGAGAATGCATTGGCACAGGGCCCTTCTGTTGGGTAAAGGGTTAAGTTAGTATCCAAACATTATCTCTCCTGGAATAATAAATAATAGCAGTCAACTAAAATGTTCAAAAATTCCGACCACATTTCAGAGAACACAAAGTTTGAACAAAGAACAAATGTAAATATTTGTACTTTATTCTTGACAAATTATTGGGTGATAAACATTCGACTATGATTCCGCCAACAATAAAGTCACTGTGTGTAATTCATTTATACCAATGATGCTGTGTTCTGCCTATTTGGATAACATAATTCTGAAAACAACTAATTTTGGTGTGAGCATTTGCTATTCCATTCTGAACACCTCGGCGGAGTGTTTCACATCACTTTAAATGTAAATATAATAAGAATATGATTCAATCAGCTCAATCAAACAATTATCATACTAGTACTCAAACTCTTCATGATTTTTAGGTTTTTGATAGTTGAAATGGACAATCATTGATGGGTAAATACTATATATAATTTGGGTGTTCAACAAAAACCCTATACTAGTATATTTTCAATACAATTGTCATTACAATCTGTTTTATATGAGCATAGTACAGTATTGCCCTAAATAATCGACTACTTTTATGGGTAATTTTTCAGGATTTAGTTGGAAATGTGGCTTGTTGCCATTCATCGTGAGAGCTTTCCAATGAATGACAACAAGCCATATTTCCAACTAAATCCTGAAAAATTACCCATAATTCTGCTGTGGTTAAGGAGTCGATTATTTAGGGCATTACTGTACCTCTGTCCGCAAACAGTGCCGATTCAAATTCAGTATGCATGTATTACAACTTATTCAGTTTGAGATTTGATTTAAATAAATACATCTGAATTGCAATCTACATGTATGCCATTCACCCACAAAGGGATTAACTCTCTATGATTTCAGGATAAGCTAGGCGAGATTGTTTTCGTGCAGCTTCCAGATATTGGAACTGAGCTTGAAATGGATGGTAGGTTAAATAGACAATTAATAACTGTTCTGAGTAAGGTAAAGCGTATTTTGAAGAAATGTTGTTGTTGTTGTTGTTGTTGTATCTTGATGATATGGGGACCCTCTAATCAGATTGAGTACCTTTAACCTTGTTGAGAGATTATGTTTTCCGATATGGTATAACCAAAGACAGTAACCTTTGAATGTTACATTTATTCTTCAAATGAGCATACTCTCGGATTGTTGAACTATCGGTTTGAATCACTGAATCCCCAAGGAGATCTTTTGCCAGTATAATCCATTAATCCAACCTACTGCCAACATGAAAACAAGTCATTCTGTTCTGTAATATGCTACGTTTTTTTTAGCTCACCTGAGATGAAGTCTCCGGTGGAGCTATAGTAATTACCTCTTGTCCATTGTCTGCCCTCCGTCCATCCAGCAACAATCGTCTTCTCCAGAACCATAAGACCGAGAACGTTCATATTTGATGTGGATGATCCCTAGGTGACTCACATTCAGATTTGTTCAAATGAGGTCACCAGGTCAAATAGTTGCGAAGCCAGGACCATAACTCTTTTCCGCCGTAGCAATTATTTAAACAAATTTTTCTCGAGAATCATAAGACCGAATGGGTTCATATTTGATGTGGTTGTTCTCTTGGTAACTGACATTCAGATTTGTTTAAATTAGGTCACCAGCTAAATAAAAAATACATTTGTTTTTTAATTTATTTGGTGTGCAGGGTCCTTGGTGACTGAGATCCACATCTGTTCAAACGGAGATGATCTGTCAAAAAGGGGCTGAGTCAGGGGTCTTAACAAATTTCTCTTTATTGAAATCACTGAGACTCATTAAAATTTTCCCTTTCCTTCAAACCCGCCCCCACCACCAGACCCAGACCCACCACCCCTGCCTCCTAATAAACAACTCCCCCAACCAGCCTCTAACTCCAGCTCCATCCAAATTCCTCCAAATTGGTGTGCCGCTAAATAGAGTTAATTCTACTGTCATCAATTGATATTTGAGATCTTATCTGACACACTGGGATAAACAACCACCACATAGCATTGGGTTATGTGTGTGTGTGTTGTCATTAAGGGAATTAAAATCAAATTTAATGTGCTGTGCTCTTCCAGTATTATTCTGTTAACCAGCTGAACTCATTATCTGATTTTGCAAAGAAAAATGGTGGGGGGGTATACTTGGTTCAATTTGTCCGTCCATCTGTAAATGCTGTCTGTCAATTTGTCAACAATTGTCTTCTCCAGATCCATAAGACCGAATGGGTTCATAATTATTGTGAATGTTTCCTAGGAGATTCACGTTCGGATTTTTCAAATGAGGTCACCAGGTCAGATAGGTGGGAAGCCAAGACCATAACTCTTTTCCTCCATGTTTTAAATTTTTTCTGAGGAACCATCACACATATTTAGCTTATATTTGTTATTGAGGTTCCTTGGGTGGGGTGATTCTGATCAGATTTGTTCAAATGGGGTTAAGTTGGTCAAATAGGACCAGTACCATGGACATAACTTTGTCCCTCCATGGTAATTCATAACCCTTCCATCACTGGAGCTTCCTGAAATTTTGCGAAAACCCTGTACCAATGCATTCTCTTATATATGCGAGTCTCCATATGAGCGACACATATATAAGAGAATGCACTGGCACAGGGACTTGAATGCTGCATCAGTGCAGCTCCTGTCATGAAAGGCCATGAGGTCATATTTCGTCATATGACCGAATGAGGTCATATTTGGTGGGGATAGTACCTACATGTAGGTGAATGGGGTTCAGTTTTTGTTCAAATGGGGTAAACAGGTCAATATGGGAGGAGCCGGGGACATAACTCTTTCGCACCATAGTAATTCTTAAAATGGCTTCTTCTCAAGATTCATCAGGCCAATTTAGCTTATATTTCGTATGGAGATTACTTGTGTGACTGGGATTCAAATTTGTTTAAATGGGATCCCTGGGTCAAATATGGGCAGAGCCAGAGACATCTCTTTCCTGCGATAGTAATTCTCAAAATAACTTTTTCTCAAGACCATTGATCACCAAAGGTCTTTGGACTTAAGTATTTTGAACATTCAAACATAATAATTTAAAAAAAAACAAAATTATTTTAAAATAATAATAATTAAATTTTTTGAAATGATTTTTTTTTTATTTATTTATTTATTTTTTTATAAATTTATCTCCTTGCTCTAGCTATGTCCCTGTTTAGAATGACTTGTTTTAAGTGATTGTTACAAGTAATGGCTGTTGTAGTCTTCAGAATGCCCGTCTTCTCAGTCTTTACAGTCAGGTGAGCGTCTCAACAGTAATTGACTGTCTTGTTTATAATATCTTGCATATTCTCCACAAGTAAGTGCATATTATTAAGAGGAGATTCAACACAAATATTCCCCAGGTTTTGCGTATTGAAAATTTTAAAGTGAACCGAACAAACAAAAATCTCATAGGAAATGTTCAGATAATAAGTTCAAGAATTATTGAATTTATTTTCTGAATATTTCCCTCCAATAAATAGGACTCCTTTTCTACTTGTGTTATCCGTTGACTGCTTAATTTTCCTGAAAAGCGTTCCAGATAAATAATAGAACATTACAGTGTATACTTTCATAATTGACTGGGACAATCCATTTAGTATAGAATGGGTTTAAATAATATCAGTTAACATCACTGTTGTTGAACTTATTAGCTGCACAACCCTACATATGAATCATACTACAGTAATGCCCTTAATAATTGACTCCTTAACCACAGCAGAATTATGGGTAACTTTTCAGGAATTAGTCGGAAATATGGCTTGTTGCCATTCATCGGAAAGCTCTCAGTGAGAGCTTTCCGATGAATGGCAACAAGCCATATTTCTGACTAAATCCTGAAAAGTTACCCATAACTCTGCTGTGGTTAAGGAGACGATTATTTAGGGCATTACTGTAGGTCGTTTGTTAAACTTATTATCTGAACATTTCCAATCAATGAATAGGATTCCTTCTGCACTTACTACATTGTCTTCTTTCTTCTGCTCATATTTCTGAACATCCCTCCCGATGAATAGTACACCCTTCCAATGTATACTTTTATGACTGAGTGGGAGAATCCATTTAGTATAGAAAGTGTTAAACAATGTGCTAAAAAAACAGCCTATTTTCTTTGGCAGTTGATGCTGGTGTTCTTGAGAGTGTGAAGGCTGCTAGTGAGCTGTACAGTCCGGTGTCCGGAAAGGTAATCGAGGCTAACGAGAAAGTAACGGCAGTCCCTGCCCTCATCAACAGCTCCTGTATGGATGAAGGTAACTCAATTTTAGACCTCTCAGGCAAGTGTGGATATAGTGTATCTTACATTTGCAGAATGAGGTCCGCAGAGGGTGAATTTAGTTATGCTACCCTGCAGAATGGGCTACCATCACCAACTTCACCCTCTGAGGACCTCTTTCTGCTTAGACCTCATCTTCTGGAAAATGTCTATAGTCTCAAATTAACATTGTTTTTAGTTAGTTTTTCCCTTCTGTTCAGTTTCTATATCGACTAATTTGCAGAAGGTAAATTGCATAATCGAGGTGACTAATGGGTGAAAATCAACAACTTCAACTGGGGAACTTCAATCTGATCCTACGTTTTCCATAGCAGTTGAGGAACTTGTGGCCTAAGCAGAATGAGGTTCCCAGAAGGTAAATTCAGTGATGTTAGCCCACTGTGCAGGATAGCGTCACTAAATGCATCTTATGAGGATCTCATTCTACAAATATCAGACACACTATATCCAGGCTTGCTCTAAGACTACGAATATATTCATCTCCAATTTATATTAATACTATAGAAATTCTTAAAGCAGTTTGGTAATTTTGGACAATTTACAGTCCAAGTGATTAATTACACTCACTTTATCCAATAGGTTATTGTAATGTTTATTGATTTTCTTTGGTGTTGCTGACTACATTTTGGTAAAATGATCACACTGCACTTTTGAAGGTTGAATTGAAATAAAATTTTGAGAATGTGATTATACATGCTGATTTCGAATTGTGGTTAAGTTCAATCATTTCCCCCAAATTTATAGGCCTTTTCAGCCTGTTATCTTAAACTTAGCAGTACAGACATGACAGCTGCTCTTCCAAAAATTGTCATCTTGTGCAAAATGATACTGTTTTCTATCACATTTGTAGTTTTTTTTTGCTCATTGATTTTCTTTTAGATCTGCACAACGGCACCTATAATTCATATAGGATTGTAACTCAGAAGTGCTGTTTCGGTATTGGAATTGTAACACAATATTACCACCAATAAATATTAAAACTTTTTATCAAAATCATTATAGGTGACAACATCCTGAGATTTGTGGTATTTTAGAATATTTAAAACATACATGTACAATACAATATGTAGTTGTTCACCCCCTCCCCCACTACAATGATAGAATCAATTGTTCACTGTGTTCAACATTGACTTCATCAAAGCACTTAGACAGACCAAAGTTATTAAAAAAAATTATTTACAACTTGCCAAATTAAAGGACTTTGCCTGATTGCAGACACATTAAATAAACCAAAGCGGTTGGTGGCAGAACAATATTATTGCCTGAATCTCCCTTTAGATTTTCATTCGTGTTGATAAATCATAATAATTTCAGTCTCTTACTTGTATTTCTCAACAGGTTGGCTTTTCAAAATACAATTGTCTAAGCCTGAAGAATTGGAGGAGCTCATGAACAAGGAAGCATATAAGACCTTTGTTGAGGACTTATAAACTAGTCACTCATGCTAGCAACCAAATTATGCATTTCAAAGAAGAGGAGATTATTGCAATACATTCTGAAAATTAATGAGTTTTCACATATCATGTTAAACTTTTAGTTCATCTCTCATTTATTTCTGACACATGTCAGTCACACAAAACAGTATTGAATATATATATATCACAGATCCATAATTAGCATAATTCTTTTTTTAAATGGTCTATTATTGACAGGAATTAGACTGTGCTGAATAAACCCGGTGAAATAACTATTTGTTAATATAGCTGATAACATGACCTAAATTATGCCATGAATCTCTACTGTGGCTAACGCCCGTAGAAATCATATTCCACCGCTACAAAACCTGGGAACTTTTTGTAGTTTTGACAGGGAACCTTATAAAATCGAAAAAATAACAAAGGGAATCTATTTCTTTGTTATTATCTCTTTTTTAATAATGTACTTCACTGTAGGTGAAGGTCCCAACTCGAAATTTCATGATTTAAGTGACTTTGTGAGCGATTTTGTTTTGCATGTCTTACAATTATGGAATTTTTCCTGGGTAAATAATTGAATGTTTATTGCGATAATCGGCTCTCATAAGTCACAGAAAAGCATGCAATTTCGAGTTGGGAACTTCACATATAGTGAAGTACACTATTAAGGAAGAAATAATCATTAAGATATATATTCCCCAATGTTATTTTTTCGACTTTATAAGGTTCCCTGTCAAAACTTCAAACGTTCTAAGGTTTTGTACTGGTGGAATATGATCTCTATGGGCGTTAGCCATAACAGAGATTCATGACATGATCTAAACATTGCTATAAATGGAAGATTGAAGGAGTGTTTAGACAGTTCTGTTTCATCTGTTACATTTTGCATTGAATACCTGTAATTATCATTGGCCATTTTAGAAAAAGTCTGGCCATTAGACAAGTGGCCACCAACAGCGTGAACTCTGCCCTTTATTAAGAGGGAACTGGAGCTGAACATTTTTTGTTTTAATGTTTGTTGTTTGTGTTTACCTTGTTAACCAGAGTTTACTTCTTGTCTTGTTCATGTATTTACTAATATAGATTTGTCAGATATATAGCAGATGTTCCAGCAACGAAATATGGAGGTTATAAACACAGAATTAGATAACTCTCACAATTAAAACAACAGAACATTTTGATCAGGTCCTGAAAATTAGGGCCCTGCTTCGCAAACTTGAATACATACTTTAAGAGACTATATAGTATATAGTTACAATTTTATTGTGGTTGGGGAAAATGGGCAAGTGACGATGTAGTCTCCAATATACATTATCGATTACAATAAGCCCTTTTAATATGGAAATATTTTTATATTTCTCTTGGTTGAGGTACATGTACTTTGATTTAAGCTGGGAATAGGAAGATATCTTTTTTTTAAATAGTCTGTTTTATTTGAGTGCCAGGCGAAGTGTGGTATGCATCCTATGTACTTGTATGCCATGTTTCAATTGATGTGGATCAGCTAGTGAAGTCGGTAGGTATAATACTTGTTTACGTTAAAGTACGGTTGCCTTACTCTTCTACAGCAGACTTTAAGTGTAAAATCACCCACTCATCTAAGATCACCATTGACGGTAATAAAATGTCACAATTTTGAAAGTAACCCAGTTTATTCCATATAAAACATATTTGTTCTGAATTCCACAAGAATCTTCAACAGAAAGTACTGGTAGTAATTTAATGTGAAAAATATATTTTATCACAATGTTTACATAGTTTCAAAAGAATGCAAACTCATTTGAGATGATTTGACCTCACAACCTTCGTAACAGTTGGGGTCTTCTCCAGATGTAAACAAACAAATCAAAATGTGAGGTTGCTCCTAATTACACGGCATATTCTGTACATAATTTAACACAAAGTTATATTATAAATACATCATTATGACCGTATGATATTATTCTTTCTGATAAAAGTATCATTTTGTATTGTTTTTGTGACAAAAGTCGATTAAAATTGACGATAAGTCTGCTAAGAATAGTAAGGCAACCATAATTTGACGTAAACCAGTATTGTCCCTTCCGATTTCATTAGCTGGTTTACATTGAAGGAACGTTGGATTAACAGTTTGGTAAACTAATATAGATGTAAGTACATGTATATAAATAATAAAAATGGTGCTCACACATGTATAGCGCTTATCTCTATAACATAAGAGACCCTAAGTGCTTAACGTTATTACCCCCACAGTTGATACCCTAAGTGCTTAACGTTATTACCCCCACAGTTGAGACCTTAAGTGCTTAACGTTAGTACCCCCGCAGTTGAGTTATGCCTACTGCCATTTTACAGGTGCTTCACTAAAGGTTTTAACAGCATATGTCCCCGAGAGCCATACATCGTAAATCCCACCAAGCCACTTGTATACCTTACTCGTATTTAAATTCGCGCAGTTCTATTTTTCGCTCAGTTTTGAATTCGCGCACTTTAAATTCGCGCACCTAGCTGCGCAAATTCAAAACTGAGAAAACTATTTTCGCTATATATTTCTGTGATATTTTCATATATCTTGGAGCTGATGAAAGTTTAAGCTCTTAGTCATTGCTGGAGATAGTATATGTGTATATTAAACACCATTGCGGCAGATTTACATCGTGTAGACAATAAACTAGTAACTACATACATGGTATTTTTGTGGCGACCTGGACTATTAGCATTTCTTATACAAGCATTTCAACAATGTCTATGTTACCATGATTCGTCGCTTGAATTGTGAGCAATGGTCTTGATAGCGGTTAGCCGAATGTAAATATATGTATAAATGTTTAGGCGTAATTGTCTATTCAACCGTTCATAATATGTGTAAACTCAGCAACATAGCACTCTTTTATTTCATATGGACTCTGGTTTAGATTAAACTTGGGAGTCGTACTATTTTTCGCTCTGTTTTTAATTCGCGCACTGATGGGTGTGCGAAAAATAGTATTGCACGAATTTAAATATGAATAAGGTATGGAGTGAAAGCATGTTCGTTCCTCTGGGCTTGAGAGCAATATGTACTATTATGTTGAATTCAGTACTAAATCAATGTCTATTTTCTGTGTCTATATCCTACATACTGGTACATAGCAGACAAAACAATTTTTCTTTTTTACATTGAAAATGCGTAAGGTGACGGGTACATGTATGATCTGATTTCTCTTCCTTTATATAAATATATTTTTAAAGCATATTGAAGTATTGAGTATATGTATGAGAAATTATATGCTGTTCATGCATTTAGTGAAACACAGTTATATTATATGTGATTAAAACTTTCATCTCATTGACAAATTGTTAACACTATTTTTATGGATTGACTTTGTCCATCTCTATGTCCGTCCACCATGGTATATTCACCTACACCAATCCAATATCTCAACCAATGTATTATTCAATCTCTATTATCTAATACTGTCAAGTTTTTCATTTTAAAATTCTTCTTCTCTGTTTATCCAGTGTTTATCTGTAAATTAAAATGCTTTGATTTCAAATATTCTACATCACCATGCAGTTATCCTACTGTATTTCTGTGAAATTTTGTCTCACGAAATGATGTAAAACTTTAAACGTACACTTCAGTGCATGATCTGTATTGAATAAACTTGACTAAATTCATCAAAAAGAGACCGGTGACTGACTTGTGGATGGTATCTCTATTCAGTGAAACTAGTCTGATGTAAAAATTAAATTTCCACAATGCTAATGATACAAGAGGAGATTAATGACTGGGGTTTCCTTGTGCTCTCTTCTATGTCAAAAGATTCGCACATAAGGAGATTGAGACACATAAGGAGCTTGAACAAACAAAGAGCGGTGAACAATAATGGAAATAAACCTGGCAGAGAGGGGGTGGGTATACTGAGGAGGATGACAGTACATTCTAAAAAACTTCATCCCAATATTCATTTGAAGGGGAAGTGGTATTATATTTTTTGGGTATCTGCTAGGCCTACTATTTTTATTAATTTTTCAATGTCATCATTTGAGTTATAATATACATGTAATACAAATTGACTTATTATATTATAATCCTTATTGCACTTAAGCATAATTAAATTGAAGGATAATAAGGACAATTTAATTGCGCATAAGCAAAATAATGAATCCCGCAATGAGGTACATGTAAGATCCAATTGAGCTTAAGCGCAATAAGATTTTCCCTTATTGCAGTTCAATAAGTTCAATAAGGAATAAGAATTGCGCTTAAGTGCAATAAGGAATATCTAATTGCGCAATAAGGAAAATTTAATTATGCTTGAGCTCAATGAGGAAAATTCTTATTTCCTAGAGATCCCTTATTGCGCTTAAGCTCAATTATTTATTAGCTCAACTTTACCTTGTAAAGTTTGAGCTATTGCCATGGCTTGGTATCTGTCGTCCGTGTGTGAGGGTGTGTGTGTGAGTCAAGAATACAGGCTACAAGTCGTACCTTTGGTCGGATCATTATGAAATTTGTTAAAGCTATTTACATTGATATGTAGATAGGAAAGAGTCATTTTGGGGTCATTCGGAAAATAATGCCAATGGCCATCTTTGATTTCAAAATTCAATCCATTAGCATGGGCTACAGGCTGTACTGTTTGTCTGATCATCATGAAATTTTTCATTTATGTTAATATTGACTTATAGATGAGAACAATTAATTTTGGGGTCATTTGGCCAAAAAACATGGCCACCAGCAGCCATCTTTGATTTTACTCTTTGCATGACTAAATCCTTTGGTATGCTACAAGTCGTACCTTTGGTCAGATCATCATGAAATTATTTGTCATGGCTGTTAACATTGAAATGTAGATGGGAACGATTCATTTTGGGGTCATTAGGCCAAAAAATATGGCTGCCAGCAGCCATCTTGGATTTTACTCTTTGCATGACTAAATCCTTTGGCACGGGCTACAGGTCGTACCTTTGGTCAGATCATTATGAAATTTGTCATGGCTGTTGACATTGACATGTAGATGGGAACGAGTCCATTTTGGGGTCATTCGGCAAAAAAACATGGCCACCAGCGGCCATCTTGGATTTCGAAATTCAATCCATTAGCACGGGCTACAGGTCATACTGTTTGTCTGATCATCATCAAATTTGTTATGGATGTTAATATTGACATGAAGATGGGAACAAGTCTTTTTGGGGTCATTCGGCCAAAAAACATGGCCACCAGCAGCCATCTTGGATTTGACTCTTTGCATGACTAAATCCTTTGGCACAGGCTACAGGTCGTACCTTTGATCGGATCATTATGAAATTTGTCATGGCTGTTGACATTGAAATGTAGATGGGAACGAGTCATTTTGGGGTCATTCGCTGAAAAAACATGGCCGTCAGTGGCCATCTTTGATTTCAAAATTCAATCCATTAGCATGGGCTACAAGCTATACTGTTTGTCTGATCATCATGAAACTTGTCATGGATGTTAATACTGACATGTAGATGGGAACGAGTCATTTTGGTGTAATTCAGCAAAAATAACATGGTTTCCAGTGGCCATTTTGGATTTCAAAATTCAATCCATTAGCATGGGCTACAGGTCGTACTGTTTGTCTTATCATCATGAAATTTGTCATTTATGTTAATATTGACTTATAGATGGGAACGAGTAATTTTGGGGTCATTCGGCCACCAGCAGCCATCTTGGATTTTACTCTTGCATGACTAAATCCTTTGGAACGGGCTACAGGTCGTAGCTTTTGGTCGGATCATCATGAAATTTGTCATAAACGTTAATATTGACAAACTTATTGGGAATGAGTCATTTTGGAGTCATTCGGCCATAAAATATAGCCACCAGAAATGTTTTTGAATTTCATTGGAAAACATAGCTGTCAGCAACCATCTTGGATTTTACTTTATATAGATCTCTTCATGTTGATAATCTAGTATTACTTAGACCTTTCAACTTTCCGCATTCCTAATCACTCCATTGACTGTAACGTCATATGAAATTATTCCCTTTCCAAGTTGAGCTATAGTGTCATTGACACTTTCATTAAATGTCAAATTTGCTTCCATACCTGCCAGTTAAATATTATGACTTCAAAGATTTGCCTGCATTGGTTTGCCTATAACTGCTTCATACATAACCTTTGCTCTGGAGACTTGCATGGAAATCCCCATTCATTCAAAATTGTTCACATGACATCCCCCTCAATTCCAATATAAGGATTTATTAAATTAAGGATGTAGTCACAACCCACCAACCCACTACCCCCCCTCCCCCACCAAGCGAATCATAAATAGGGGTTTGTAGCATACACTTTTTAGCTCACCTGAGACGAAGTCTCCAGTGGAGCTATAATCATCACTCCTCGTCCGTCCGTCAAGAATCATCTTCTCCAGTACCATAAGGCCAAATGGGTTCATATTTGGTGAGGATGTTCCCTGGGTGACTCAGACTCAGATTTGTTCAAATAAGGTCACTGAGTCATATAGTTGCGAAGCCAGGGCCATAACTCTTTCCCACCATAGTAATTCTTAAAACAACTTCTTTTTAAGAACCATCAGGCCTATTTAGCTTATATTTGGTATGGAAGGTCCTTGGGTGACTGGGGTTCAAATGGTGTCACTGGGTCAAATAGGGGCAGACCCAGGGACATAACTCTATTCCTCCCTAGTAATTATTAGAACGACTTCTCAAGAATCATTGGGCCGATTTAGCTAATATTTTGTATGGTAGGTCCTTGGGTAACTGGGGTTCAGATTTGTTCAAATGGGGTCACTGTGTCAAATAGGGGCCGAGTCAGGAACATAACTCTTAAAAAAAACTAATATTTTTAAATTGAAATCCTTGCTCAATTAAAAAAAAAATCTTAATTCAAAATGAACAAACAAAAATATTTTTTTTCATTTTAACCCTTGATTTTTTTAGACACAAAACACCCCATTCCACCCTTCCCCTTTTCACCTCTCCACACCCCTGTCACCCTACACCCCCCCCCCCCCCCAATCTGTGCCGCCCCTGCACCCACTGTAGTCAAGAAAAAATAAATTAGAAAAACTAACACCATTGTAACATCCATAGAGTATGGACAGAGAGAGTTAATAACAGTCATAAATTCAGAATGTTATCTGGCTGACAGGTACGGTAAACATATGCTTAGCATTCATGCCTGATGTGTGTCATTAAAATCAAATCAAAACAAAATGCTGTGTGTCTGACATTTGCAGAATGAGGTCCCCAGAGGGTGAATTTAGTGATGCTACCCTGCACAGTATGCTAGCATCACCAAATACACTCTCCAGGGACCTCATTATGCTTAGGCCTCATCTTCAGGGAAGTATACAAGGTCTTAAATTGACATTTCTACTTACTTTTTCCCTTCTGTTCAGTTTCTATATCCCCTAATTTGTAGCAGATAAAATGGATAATTGAGGTGCCCAATGGGTGCACATCACCAATTAACTGGAGAACTTCAATCTGTTCCTACGTCTCCCATAGCAGTTGAGGCCTAAGCAGAATGAGGTCCCCAGAGGGTGAATTTGGTGATGCTAGCCCATATTGCAGGATTGTGTCACTAAATTCACCCTTTAGGGACCTCATTCTGCAAAAGTCAGACACTATATTCAGGCTTGGCTGTTCCAATATTATATTCTTAACCACCACCTATCCAGTTGTACTCATTATACCCTGATTTGCAAAGAAAACTTGGGTGGTATATTGGATTGAATTTGTCTGGCTCTCTGCCAGTCTGTCCTCCCATCCATCCCACTGTTGGGATGTCTCACCAAATACACTCTCCAGGGACCTCATTCTGCTTAGGCCTCATCTTCAGGGAAGTATATAGGGTCTTAAATTGACATTTCTACTTATTAAATTTTCTACTTTTTCCCTTCTGTTCAGTTTATGTATCCCCTAATTTGCTGAAGATAAAATGTATAATTGAAGTGCCCAATGGATGCACATCACCAATTAACTGGAGAACTTCAGTCTGTTCCTATGTCTCCCATAGCAGTTGAGGCCTAAGCAGAATGAGGTCCCCAGAGGGTGAATTTGGTGATGCTAGCCCATATTGCAAGATTGTGTCACTAAATTCACCCTTTAGGCAAGTTTAGGGACCTCATTCTGCAAAAGTCAGACACTATATTCAGGCTTGGCTGTTCCACTATTATATTCTTAACCACCACCTATCCAGTTGTACTCATTATTCCCTGATTTGCAAAGAAAACTTGGGCGGTATATTGGATTGAATTTGTCTGTCTCTCTGCCAGTCTGTACCCCCATCCATCCCACTGTTGGGATGTCTCACCAAATACACTCTCCAGGGACCTCATTCTGCTTAGGCCTCATCTTCAGGGAAGTATACAGGGTCTTAAATTGACATTTCTACTTGTTCCCTTCTGTTCAGTTTATGTATCCCCTAATTTGCTGAAGATAAAATGTATAATTGAAGTGCCCAATGGGTGCACATCACCAATTAACTGCAGAACTTCAGTCTGTTCCTATGTCTCCCATAGCAGTTGAGGCCTAAGCAGAATGAGGTCCCCAGAGGGTGAATTTTGTGATGCTAGCCCTCCTTGCAGGATTGCAGCACTAACTTCTCACTTTAGGGACCTCATTCTGCAAAAGTCAGACACTATATTCAGGCTTGGCTGTTCCAATATTATATTCTTAACAACCACCTATCCAGTTGTACTCATTATATCCTAATTTGCAAAGAAAACTTGTGGGGGGGGTATATTGGATTGAATTTGTCTGTCAGTATATTATTGTCCTCCCATCCATCCATCTGTTGAGATGTCTCCATCCGTCCATCAATTTTGTTCTTCTCCACATACATATTAAAGACCGAATGGGTTTATATATTTTGGTGTGGATGTCCCCTAGGTGACTCACATTCAGATTTGTTCAAATGAGTTCATCAGGTCATATAGGTGAAAAGCCAGGGCCATAACTCTTTCCCTTCATAGTAATTCTTCAAAAACCGTCAGGCCTATTTAGCTTCTGGTATGGAGGGTCCTTTGGTGAGTGGGGTTCAGATTTGTACACATGAGGTCATTTTTAGGAAACTTTTGAGGAAAATCAGTTTTCTTCAACTCTTAAAATCTACCTTTTGAAATTTCTAGATGAATGGATCTCATAGATGGGGATTCACATTTGTTCAAATTGGGGCAGAGATAAGAGATTTAACTCTCAACCACCCACCCTACCTGTATGTATGCTGTTTGATACTGGTATAATAATATATAGATTCCTATTGATTTCTAAGCTGCCTGGGTGGGGGCAATGGGGCAGAAGTGTATAGGAGGTGGGGTTTTGACCCCTACTTTGATCAAAATTTTAAACAGTTGGAAATTTCATGTCTGATACAACATTAGTTGTAGATTTGATTTTTCAACCAGGAACAGTCCATATTTTCCTACTTCGGGTTAAACTGTTCAACCGAAATAGCCACAAATTTTAAATTTATGACATTTATGGGTGTTGTCAGGTTGGTAATTTCCAAGTTTGAGAGCTTGGTACTAGTTGTAAAATTTTATTCTAAGAGGGATGCGCAAAAGGAATTTTGTGAACTTAGGACTGTAGTCTGGTTGTCTTGTTTAAAAATGGTAAATGGTTGTATAGTTTTGTCAGTGGTGTGCAATAAAACATTTCAAG
This sequence comes from Siphonodentalium dalli, assembly GCA_032622095.1. Classification (NCBI taxonomy): domain Eukaryota; kingdom Metazoa; phylum Mollusca; class Scaphopoda; order Gadilida; family Siphonodentaliidae; genus Siphonodentalium; species Siphonodentalium dalli. The sequence goes on along the minus strand of CP136062.1, from coordinate 110,725,276 downwards.
GTGAAGAGCCTTGCTCATCTGAGAACTTCCAGCTATGTCTGTTTAGAATGACTGTTGTAGTCTTCAGAGTCCCAGTCTTCTCAGTCTTTACAGTCAGGTGAGAGACCCCACAGTCATTGACTGTCCCCACAGTCATTGACTGTCTTGTTAGTGTGTCCTACTGATATTTGTACGAAATTTTAGAGTATGAAATTTATTACACGGCTACTTCCGGTTTCACAAGAAACACATTTTTGCCAAGCGATAAATGAGGTATTTCTTCATACTTACAATAAGCATATATAAGCCACTGTAGTCTCTTCTATATTCCCGATTACGAATTTGCACGGTAGCCGATCTAGGTTTCATCTGTCAGTTTATCCTAATAGTGGGTTAGGTTTTATGCCTCGAATATAGGCGACTTAAATGTGTTAAGGGGATGGCAAAGTGGTATCCAGACGATTGGGACCTTGGACGATTGGGACCTTAAGTTGGACGATTGGGACCTCGGGACGATTGGGACCTTGGACGATTGGGACCTTGGGTCAAGACGATTGGGACCTTATTCAAGTTAATATATATGTTTATACCGTAATATACGTTTATATTTCATTTATATGTTCCTATTAAATAACTATTACATTGGGTTAGTGTTAGTAAGTATAGACTCACAGTGAGTACAGTTTATCAATGTTTACTTAACGGCAGCCTACTTAAAAGTAGGTGCCGGTCGTGTTGTTATTTCCGACGGTGTCTGGCCATTAGTCATTACGTTCCTGCCACATGAGGATATACCAGACGTCCAGAGGCATTCGAGCACCTGCGCCAAAAGATTCAACCAGATGCACATCGGATGGTCACCTTTATGGATTATGTCAAGGCAACGTGGCTGGAAAGTACAGTGTGGAGTCCAGAGGAGTGGTGTGTGTTTGGGCGCAGTATTAGAACCAACAATGACGTCGAGGGATGGCACACCAGACTTAACCAACGGGCGACTAACAACAACCTCCCATTCTATTTGCTACTCACATTACTGTACCAAGAGGCGTTGGAGATTCCAGTACAAGTGAAGATGGTCAGCGAAGGGAAACTGAGCCGAAGACAAAAAGCTGAAACTAAAGAATTGCAGGGAAGAAATTTCATCGTCATCACTGCTGAAAGAAATTTCAAAACTACATGTATATGCACCCGTTCGGGTATATCTCATTATTATCTGCAATATTATGGCATTGTTTTGGCATTCAAATGTGAAAAACTATAACTTCAACAGTATCATTTAATAGGCAGCCCATTATGATAAAGTGACATACCGTTAAGAGCCAAGGAGCTATGCTTTAGATTAATGTTCACTGTGACTGTATCGTTTGAAAAACGTCCGCTAAATGTGTCAGTTTTTCTTGGGAGCCAGTCGCCATATTTCTATTGTAAACACATGTTCATGATGTTGTTGTCATTTTTTAATTCGCGGCAGGTACATGAAAATCGACCAGAAAAGCAATTCGATCCTGCAATCGGGCAAGTTTATGATATGAAATCGATGCTTTCAGTTTATTTAAGTTGTTGGAATTAATTTAGCTGCTTGATTACCCACGATTTATGAAGTTTTGTGCTGTTTACGGGTCCGTGAAGATTCGGCGGAGGGAAGATTCGGCAGGGAAGATTCGGCAGGTTTTATCGGCCGAATCTTCCTAGGTTTATACCAATATATTGCGACGGGAGATTTTATGTTTTAAGTTTTATGAATTATGTGGACATATTTTTAAATAATATATTAGATGAATAATTTAAATTAAATGAAGTTATTACTTTTATGATGTTTTGTTTGAGATTATTTGTATGTTTTATGAGTGAATATTTTACAAGAATAAATGACTTATTATTACTTTTGTTATTACTTTATGATGTTTTGTCATTAGTTTGTTTGACATATTTTATGAGATTATTTTAGGTTTATGATAAGGTAAGTTTATTGTGAATACATTGAAGTTATTACTTACAATTTACGTGGTAAATCCAAATATCACGTTCGAACACTATAAGGAATTATGATTAATGAAGATTCAATGAGAAAACGAATAAAATTTAAACACTGACTTTTCTCAACAACAAAATGGCATGTGCTATCTTTCTCTCAAAAAAAAAAACATGGCACCGAAGGATTAACAGCAAGTCTGGCCAACGCCTATCATTCTACAAGCTGGTGCCAATTCTTCAACTTGAAGCAGCCCATGTAGAAATTGCCGTTGCAGCCAGGGATCTCGAGACAGACGTGAGGAAAAAATACACAGAAATAGATACGAATTAAGATCAGCGACCTATGGGCAAAATACAGAGAAGAGGACATCAGAACATCGGAATTCCTACAAGAAATGACCAAGATCTACAGAATCGGCAAGGCAAAGAAATAAGAAGACAAGAAGATAACAAGACAAGACTGTTAGTTGATTTTGTATGTTTCAAATAAAGAATGCCGGTTATAAATGTATTTTAAATTGTTTTGTTTGTATTTCTGTTACACCCTATGTTATAAGCTTGTGTAAATATGTTTCATCCATTCTAATTAAGTCTAATAAAATATGTCATTACTAAAAATGAGTTAATCAAGACCCCATGATCCCTCTAATTAGTTGTTATTGTTACAACAAAGAATAAGTGCGCACACAAGCTTAGTCCCACATAAGCCGTAATCCCCAAGCCGTAATCCCTCCTCTAATTAGTTAGATCAAACGACTGGCAGAATCTTCCCCGCCGAATCTTCCCTGCCGAATCTTCCCTCCGCCGAAAAATACATGGCCGAAACTTCCCTCCGCCGAATCTTCCCGTTCCCCTGTTTACAGATGGAAATGTTGATATTTTATTTTTAGAATTACCAGTCTATAGTCGAAAGCGAGATTACAAGATGTCGTATTATTACGCAAATCACATAAATAGAAAACTTACATGTTATAGAATATTGTATTATTCTAAAATCAAATAGCCTATATAAAAACATATTTATGAATAGGAAAGTACCGTATTCCGACGAAATATGTCATATTTTACGACGGACTCCTTGTGCGAGTTCACTTCCGGTCAATTCTATTTTGGTGCACTGGGAGAAAAACATTGTGGAGAAAAATACGTTTAATAACATTTGAATGTAAATTAATCGAGAAATTGTCGGTTATCAGGTACAATCATATAGCTTATAACCCATATATATTGATGGGCATAATCAAAAGCTTGATCCCATGCGCGATTGTCTATACTGATCGATTTCCATTCGTAATCGTATTCCAGTATTGACGGATGGGTTTGTTTGTAATCATGGCCGCCCCGACCCCATGGCATGTGTATCGGCTATCGCAAAATAATGTAAGGATATTATGGTCTCCCATACCAAGAAAAATAGTTCCTAAGAATGTAAACAATGCAAATGGAGGACATTTTGCCATTATTCAGGATGACAGTACTATTTTCACAGGCAGGTATTTGGGAAAGTTCTTGTTTTTCCTCAAAATGATGTCTCCTTGTCTCTAGCCAGATTCTTATAGGACCATTTTGACTGTTCAGTTTGTGCAAAAAGTTAACCATTGGAACTGGAGAAACGCCGTTTGGGGACATGATTTTTTGTCACTCTACCGCGAGTAAATTCTAACAGCTAAAATTTCTCTACTAATGACAAGATCTTTGTTTATTATTGATTATTATGTGTGAAAAATATGAAGTTGATCCATTCTATGGCCGGTGAGTAATTATTGGACATCTGGAGGTAGGGTGCAATCCGCGGTGGCCATCTTGACCAAACTTTGCCATCCCCTTAAAGCCAACAGGTGCTCGTTGTCGTGGCGAATGAATATCGAATGGAATGTTTACCATTAATTTTTGGTGGGGGCTATATAGTGTGAGGTTTTGGTTGTTTTCAGAATATTCTTACTTATTATTACATTTTTTGGGTCTGTTGACTGTTCGATCAATGCTGCACAGTATGAAACTATGAGTATGACTATGAGTATGATTATTGAGGGGAAAATAACTTAATAAGGCGGAAAAATGGCCGCAATACTTTGCGAGTCATTCGCCTGATTGAGAAAAAGGCTCGTTAAAAAATGTCTCTTTTTTTGGAAATGAATTGAAGGTAAATGTAAAGGTTGTATTTTTGACTGAACTTAAATAATCATGCATGCACTATTATTCGGCAGGTGAGACGGGGACTGGACTCCTTGTCGGAAGTAAATTTCGCCGGAATGGACATTTCGCCGAAAGTAATTTTCGACGGAGTGACAGTTCGCCGGGAATATTATAATCCTGTGAACTGCTAATTAGTCATAAGTGAAGACTGATTGACACAGGTACTATGAAAACAAACTTCGGGCTTCCTTCCTCGCACGTGTGATTATTACAATCATTTGTGTTTTACCGACAATAGTGTTACCTGAGGTGTGTTCAAGTAATTACAATTCACCCGAAGCCAGTGGTGATCCATAGTAAGTATGTCGTTTTAGCGACTTGTATATTAGGGTATATATCACTGGGTGGCAAGCATTTCGAACCGTTTTCCCAGATGTTATATTACAGGGATGTGCGTTTCACTGGACTCAAGCTGTGTGGAGACGAATTTCCGATTATGGACTTGCCCCAACGTATAGGAAACGAGCCAACACTTACAAATACTTGAGGAGCCTGATGTGTCTGCCTTTCTTGCCCGCCGAATGTATCCCAACGACATTCAACGACATGAAATTTCCTATCGTCTACTGTTCATCACCTGACTCAGGACTCGGCAAACTTCTGGGATACATAGACTATTTTTGGATGTCAAACACAACGTTTCCGATCGATTGCTGGTCTGTGTTTGATACCCATGTGCGAACAAACAACCATACCGAAGGATGGAACCACCGACTCAACACCCTAATAAATAAACCAAGTGTCGGATTCTATGGACTTGTTAATCTCCTGTGGGATGAAGCTGGGTTAATTCCAACACAGGCGCAGTTGGTTTCAGACCATTTGTTACATATTCACCAGAAGTCCAGCACAGTCAAGAAAGAAAGAGCAATTCACGAGCTTTTTGAGAAACTGAAAACCAAGTCAATGAAACCAAATGAGTTCCTTTGTGTAATGGCTGAATTACATGGTCCATGGGAGACAGAGAGCGAGTAATTGTGTAATTCAGATATTGCATAAAGTAAAGCATTTTGCTTCATTGTCTACCAGCTAGAATTGCTCATTCTTTCTTTGCTATGCATCTTTCTTGCTACACATGTATGTCATATTTGGTTCACTGTTTATTATGTTTATTTATATATGTTTTCGTTCATTGTGTTTTTATTTCCATATTATATTATATAAATATGGAAATATTTCCATATTATATATTATACTCATAAAATAAATGAGTATATAGTTTAATTATATTATAGTTTGTTTATTATGTCCCAATTGTCCCACAATACACCTACATATGAGTAAATTTATTTCGGCGAATAGTCGTCTATTCCGGAGAAAAGTCGTATATCTCGGCGACATGTCTTAAATTACGGCGAATAGTCCCGACCTTCGGCGAAGTTGTCGTCAGTTTCCGGCGAACTGTCCCAAATCTCGGCGAAGTGTCCGGAAAATTGTTCCGGCGAAATTTACTTCTGGCAAGAAGTCTAGTATTCGGTGAGACAGAGTACTATTAGAAAACGGAATATATTGTTAGTCATCGTATTCATGGAATATATCACTTTTATATTTTGATATATGGATTAACCATGTACAGCTAGCACTATTGGATACCACCATTGAAGACTTTGAAAGAAAGTGAAATATTGTGTCCGGGACCTGTGGCTAATTTATCGTGGACATGCTCAGTCTTTAACACTGAGGCCAATGGAAAACATTTAGTTTATTTTGACCATACTGGTTGGTTGGTGTGTCTGAAGCTCCTTAACCTCTTCACTGTTAAATGACGTTATGATGGCTGTTGACGTTATTGCCATATTCCAGTGGGAAAATATAATGGGAATATCACAAGAATCATAAAACTGACTCAGTTGAAAGGCTATTATTGTTCATAAACGTGGATAATCATACACTGTTGGAAACTTCGAGATACAGTTATTCCGATGCACCAATCACACACTGACACACAGCGTGCACTTTTACGTCCGTAATAGTTATGGACATCATAGCAGCAAAGAGGTTAACAGTATGAACAAAAATTGTGTCACTTGGGTTTCCCAACCTGCCCTATTTTAACCATGCGACCCTAAAATTGTTATACTAGGGTACTTTAAAATTGTATCTCGCATATAAATTTAAAAAAAAAAAAATTGGGGGCAAAAGCAGTGTTGAACAGGTGCACAGTACTTGTACATTCAACTGCAATTATACAGAGGGTCTCTTCGATCAACATTCTGTGAATATTTAAAGATACGGGCGGCGTTGGCAGCGGGTATGCTGTTAAAATATTCAGCTCCGTCAAAAACCGCCATAAACAGAAAGAATAGTAAAATATAGACATACCTTGTTCTTATACCAATCAGAAATATGGCATAAACAGTATGTTATTGTCAAATGTTTTTCCTTTGTTATGTAAACAAATGCAAAAAACGTTACAGAATCTGGCTTTTGTTTAGATCCAGATATGGTAAACATAATGAACGTTATTTGTTACTGTTTTCATGATATGGAAATAATAAAGAGCGTTTATATCATTTGTGTGTGATTAACCAATAGAATTGCGCTGTGTTATGTGAACAGAAGCAAAACTTCTGTAACACGAGCAGGTTCTCTTTTATGTACACCATCATACGTCTTGACGACAATATACTATTTACACGCTGATTATGTTTGCCATATGAACAAAACTATATATATTTTAATATTCCTTCTGTTGATGGCAATTTGAACAAATATGAATATTTCTGCAACAAACGCCGCCCGTGCCTTTAACAACTGTAAAAATGCACACAAAAAATAAATAAAAAACTAATAAAGGTTGACCTGGTGACTTTCTTTTTCTGTCATGTAACCCAAACCACACCATTTATGTTTTTTTAGTTTAAGGTAGCTCGAAGGTTACTGGTGCAGGGTACACTCAATGCTTTATTCTCTACTGTTCTGCACCCAGTGGATGAGTCCATGGGCTGGTGCTGATGAGAAGCCTCTGGTGCTTGTTGGTGTTGAAACTGTTTTCGTCGACTAATCAGCATGCATTCAATTATTAATTAAGTTGACCCTGAAATCAGCTAGTTCATTAATCAAAATAAATCCCCAACTTTGCCTCCTGATCACCTTATATAACAGAAATGTGACAATCCAATTCAAATCATGAACAATCTTCAAGAAAATGGTGCCCAAATTGTTCAAAGACGCAACTATTAACTCACTGTGGCAAACTTTTGTTGATGATGACTTGCCACCGCCATGTTTAGTATTGTGTAGCATGTGTGTGTCTGTGCGCCTGAACCAGGCAGCACGCAATGCAATATTTGTCGTACTATAAATATTAGGCAACATTTACGGGCTAAATAGTAGTGTGTGCGGTGGAAAATAGCATGTCATTATGTAGCACTGTTTGTCCCGTACAGTATCAACTAATTTTGATTCTCCGAGATCAAGTCGTGCGACTTTTGCGAGGTAGATCAAGTAGTGCGACTTTTGCGAGATAGTCAATCAGATTCAACTATTAATATGATCATGTGGTGATCACATGTTTTATTTCAAAACCAAAAAAATGCTGTCCAACGTCCTTCATATTCAAGATGATTCAAAGAGTGGCAACAAACAAAAAAGATACATTGACTGATGTATGGATGTTATACCTATGCTTCTACAATACAATTACAACTGAAACAAAACAAAGCGGACATCAGCATTGGTATATCTGATTGTGTGGGGAAATCATAACAAGTGTTATATAGTTTCATGGGTATAAAATAATAAATATGAATTGAAGATTTTTCTAATTATCTGTATAATACATAGAATCAATTTGGTCATGTTACGGAGTGTAGCAAGTGGGAGAACTCTATCTCACATTTCCTGATAGCGATATGACGGTTTGTTCTAACAATACTAATGAAAAAATGTCCCAATTGAATATCGCATTATATAATAAAATATTGATATAAAAGCAATATTTATTGATAGAAGCATTTCCGGACAGAGGTCTTCGACTCATATTAATTTGTTCATATACCCAGAAACTATATAAAACATATTTAGTAAGAGACAGACCATCTTTAACCCTTTACCCAACAGAAGGGCCCTGTGCCAATGCATTCTCTTATATATGCGAGTCGACCATAGGTCGCCTCGCATATATAAGAGAATGCATTGGCTTAACACATTAAAAATTATAAAATTGTTAAAGAATGTAAGAAAAAATGGTAAAAAGTGTTAAAAAAAGATTTTTTTTAGGCCAATGCATTCTCTTATATATGCGAGGCGACCTATGGTCGACTCGCATATATAAGAGAATGCATTGGCACAGGGCATAACTGTAACTATCACAATGTGGTCAAGGAGCCGGTTCCAATGATATCCATATTTGTATGGTTCTATTGAGACAGACCGAAGATATTTTAGGCTGTTGAAGCTTTATTTGGCCGGTTTTGGCCGGTTTGTTGGGTAAAGGGTTAAATTTCCAACGATACATTTAAATTTAATAATAATTTACAGTCAGTTTTGTAAGCTGTAAATGTAGGCATTTTGTACTGTAATTGAATTAGGTGAGGTACAATTTTGAGAAGATGCTTGCATGATATGTCATAGGGATAAGCACTTATGTGTTGACTGACTTTTTCAGATGTAGCTGGCTAAATTTAGACCACATTCTTTGCTGCTCTGCCTGGTTAAAAACAACAATTGAAACATGGTTATTGCCATTGGATTTGAGGGGAGTGCTAACAAGCTAGCTGTCGGAATAATCAAGGATGGAGAGGTGTTATCTAATCCTAGACACACCTATATTACTCCGCCTGGACAAGGTATTTTTTTATCAATCATTTAATATTTTTGTAGAAGCATTACCAGGCAGGCATTTTGATGTCAAGTCTTGAAATAGTGTCTGATATTTGTAGAATGAGTTCCCCGGGGGCTGAATTTATTCACACTATCCCACACAGCTTAGGCCTCAACTGCTGTGGGAGACCTAGGATCAGATTGAAGTTCCCCAGTTGAAGTTGGTGATGTTCACCCATTAGTCACCTCGATAGAAACTGAAAAGAGTGCAAAAAGTAGCTAAAACAATGTTAATCTGAGACTATAGACACTTCCCAGAAGATGAGGCCTAAGCAGAATGAGGTCCCAGAGGGTGAATTTGGTGATGTTTAGCCCACCAGCTGTGCGGGGTAGCATCACTAATTTTAACCTTTGGGGACCCCATTCTGCAACTTGTTGTCTTCGATAAAATGTCAGTGATATGTCACCCAAAATTGAGGCAAATAGGTTTATTGTTACGATGTTATGAGGCTCCAATAACATTCACAGTCAGGTTTTTCACAGGTGACCTCTTTCGTAGTTAGCTTTTCACACTCTTTCATAGAATTGGAATGGTCTTCCATATTGTAAGCAGATGGAAAAGACATTTAACAAATTTAAGAGATTTGAACAGTACATGTACTTGCTTTGAGTCGGTTTCACATAACAAGGAAATGAGAAAAACTGATGTATTCTTGTTCAAATATTATTCCCAGGATAGCAGTACATGATTTTAAGGGTTGTAGTCTTCTGTAAAATAGAAAAATAAGTATTTGGGAGGTATATCTGCCAATGTAGCCTGCGTTAAATATGTCATTACTGGTTTGATGGTTTAAATATTTTACAAAACTGGGAAAGTTCACAAAAAAGTGGAAAATTTGAATACGTTACATGATTTTCATATTCAGTGAAGGCCAACTCCGTGTGTTTGGTCATAGGAAAATAGCCTAAATTCTTTCCCCTGAATTCTGTCATCTGCACTTGCAAGATAATTTTTTGAAATTGCTACAGTAACTTTTTTTTTATTTCAAATATTTTCACCTCAAACATAGCTCTATCAGGTAGAAGAAGCTTATTTACTGACATTCGCTCTGTCGTGGTCTTCTTTTCTGGTAAAAATGGTATATTTTAGTTAAAAAAGGGAGAATTTAAGCGTTTTGTGTGTGCAAACTAAGGGGCATAACTTAGTGACAAAATATATGAAGAAAACAAAGTACAGACAATTGTTTTCTTGTACCATTTCTGTCGAAAATAAAAATGCTTGATGGGACCTACACCAAAGATAATGGCTCTGCATAGATTTGAAGTACATTACCCCCTCCCAGGTTGGCCAAAATTGCTGGAAATTGTGTATTTATACAAAGGGTGCCACCATTTTGTCAAAAACAAAAACACACAGGTGAACATTAAAAAGTGTATGCAAACTCTTGATGGCGACTTTTTAGTGGCCATTCAGTGTATATCATGTGATGAAGTAGATTTGAAAAGCTTGAGCGCCGAAAGTTAACTACGTTAATGACTAACTACAGTAATGACCGGTTTGAAAATCTGTCTAAAAATGTGAATGGAGCCTTGTGACCCCATCAGCGAAATGAATTGTATTCTTCGACAAATATAAATGATAAATCATCTATTCATAGCAATTATAATTTCAATGATTAATTGAATAGAATAATTTAAATAAACTATTATTTAAAAAATGACGTGTACATGTATGTCCCACAAAATCTCTTAACTCTGAAAAAATATTTTTAGTTAGATTTAGTGAATTATATATTACCTCTTCACACCTTGTTCATTTTCAGGGTTTTTACCTCGAGATACAGCGAAACATCACCAAGAACATGTGTTAGATATTCTACAAAAAGCTTTGGATCAGGCAAATGTGAAACCTCAAGATATCGATGTGGTATGCTACACAAAAGGTATGCATTTTTTAACTAAATTGTTGCAATCAGACTGGAAATCATTTGCCTACATAATAATAATGTGATGGGTCAGCAAACCCAAATGCAATATATCAAACTTAAGTTGACTTAAAGATAATCCGAATTAACGCTCCCAAATGACTATTTCTTTTGCTTCGGAGGTGTAAAATATTTGATTCGAGGCGAGGAACCCATACATCAAAGCTCAGAGTGATCAGATATGGATTTTTGAAATTTGTTATTTCTCGAAATGTTTAATTATTTGTGGCCCAGAAACGAGTCGTCAAACCGATTGTCTCGGACAAAATTGCAGATGAAGATGGAAAACTCTAAAATCAAGTGGTAATACGGCCAAATGCAAGTGATAATACAGCCATATTTCTTCGAACAACATGTTGATAAGTAACACGTTTTGGGAAATTTTATACCATAGCTGACAGCGATTTGCATTAATTTGTTGTAATTAATAACAAAAACGTATTTTTAAGAAATGCTGTTGTAACTTGATGATATGGGGACCATCTGTTCGGATTGAGTACCTTTAAGTGGCTATGCTGTAGTCATAAATAATTGCACAAGATGCTATATTTTTCCAACATTGATGAAATGCCTGGAATTTGGTTGCATAAATCTCAAATCGAAAACAATTATTTAAAATCATGAGATTCATTTGCTTTGGCATGAACCAACATGAGTTATGTTGTCTTTTAAAATAATGATGCGATTTGTATGAGAGTATTTGAATGAAGTTTGCATTGATTTAGAACATTCATACATGTATATTCAAAACCTCGAATTGGGAACATTACATGCTTCTCCAATTTTGGATTCTTTCAGGACCAGGCATGGGTGCCCCTCTGGTATCAACAGCAATTGTTGCCAGAACTGTCGCTCAGCTGTGGAAGAAACCAATAATAGGTGTCAATCATTGTATAGGGCGTATCCTTGAATGTTTATCACCATTATGATGGAAAAATTAAGATATTTCTCAATCCAAAATATTTTATTTGGGTGCTTTGCAATTCATTAGCCTTTCATATGGTATTACACATGTCTCATTCAAGCTCGAAAAATATAAAATTAATATGAATCTAAATTCCTTGAGTCTGAATTGTGTAGAAAAAACTTGTGAATCCAAAATTTAGTATTGAGATTTTCAATTTTTTTACACTTATGCCATCATTGAGTGAATATCTAGCATCTCCCATTAATGGAATACCAACCAGAACTACTACACATTGGGCAAAAAAGCAAAAATTTGAATAATGTCAATGGTCACGTTGGCGCATGTTTACAAATTTATAAAATGGTGTTTACAAAATGTCATTCCAACATGTAATTTGGAGATGGCACAATTTGTGTAGTCACTGTTCATTCAAAAGAATTGCACAAGCACATCTCAGTTTAGCATCTTTTATGTGAAGAGCAGTATCGGAAGGTTGCCTGGGCATCATATTATTATGTAATTGTTTGATTTGTTTAATATTTACAAACAATATCTTTAACTAAATTATTCATATTTCCCCATTATTTAGAATTCACTGTTCACAACAGTAGCTCTCCACTGACAATTTGAGATCTGAAATAAATTTTTTTGAATATTCAATCAGGAATAGAATTTGAGAGCTAATTTTGTATTTGTCATTGTACTCAGGCCTATGTGGGAAGTGATGACATTCCCCTATATCTATAAGTTATTAAATTTTGACATAACAGTTCCCACTTCATGTTTTTCTCTTCGCATTGTTTAAACACATGTTCTATCCTAAGCCAGATTCCTTAATTATACACCAAGATATCGAAATGGGTCGAGTTGTGACAGGAGCACAGAACCCGACAGTGCTGTATGTTAGCGGCGGAAACACACAGGTAATGTGTTCATTGATGTCAAGCAAAACTTAATGTTATTGGCTGTTTAAAAATATCTATACCAAATGGGTTCTCCCCCCCCCCCAAGTTAAAAAAGTATACATCGGAATGGTCTGTTATTGATTTGAAGGGATGTAAAGGTAATATGAGCAGACAACACATGATAATGCAAAAGGAGTTCTATTTATTGAGGAAAATGTTCAGATAATAGTTCAACAACATATGTTGAACTAATTATCTGGACATTCCTATGGGATAACTACTCATCAATGAGTGTTTAGTATAGAAAGAGTCAACCCTTTTAAATATTCATTTCCTGTATTAACAATATTCTATTCTGTTTAGATCACAGGTTTCGCCTTTTAACAATAGTTATTATATTGATGCATTTTAACTATGTTGTGAATTTGAATATTTTCATATTTATCCAGATTTATCCAACAAATCTTGGCATTTGGTGTTAATTCTCTCTAATTCGTTTATTTATAAAAAAAATAAACATTTGTTTATTTATAAATAAATAAACTCAATCCGATCAGATGGTCCCCATATAAACTAGTTACAACAACAACAATAACATTTCTTAAAAATACACTTTAGTTATCAGAATCGATTAGTTACAACAAAGAATGCTAACCACTGTCAACTATGGTATAAAATTTCCCAAAATATATTATTTATCAACAAGTTTTTCAATGAAATATGGCTGTATTATCACTTGAGTATTTCAAAATTTGGCCGTATTTTACCACTTGAATTTAGAGTTATCCATCTTCATCCGCAATTTTGTCCGAGACTGTCGGTTTGATGACTTTTTCCAGGCCACAATAAGTACACATCTCGAGAAATAAAAAATTTCAAAAATCGATATCTAATTACTCTGAGCTTTGATGGGTGGGTTCTCAACTTTAATCAAATATTTTTTACCCCTTAAGCCAAAAAATAGTAATTTGTAAGCGTTAATTTGGATTATGCATCTAAATTAATAAAAATTAATCTCTTCTCTGCTAAATGACATTATGAAGTCATGTGCTGGGCTGTTGACGTTATTGCCATTTTCCAGTGGAAATATATAACAGGAATATCACAAGAACCATAAACTGACTCAGTTGAAAGGCTATTATCGTTCACAATCGTGGAACATCACTGTTTGAAACTTCGAGATATAGTTATTCCGTTGCATTAATCTCTGAGTTAAAAGTGAAACATAATAGTAATAATAGTAATAATAATTCTCAGAATTAACTTATCTAGAAATTTAAAACTGAAAGTAAACATTTTGTGGACATTTTCAGACATTCTCATGGCAGTTTACATTCCAGAAAAGAATATACATATAAATCTTACCTGCCATGTAGTATAAACATTACCAGATATACTAACTTCTCATTGGCTGGTGGACCTCTGACTTTTTAGATATGAATGAGTTATATGGTAGTAATTCTCGGGGAGTCTGTATCCCCTACAATATTTTTTTTGTATTTGACATACATGTATATTTACTGTATTAAAATCTTTCCAGGTTATTTCATATTCCCAGCAGCGATACAGGATATTTGGAGAGACAATAGATATGGCAGTTGGTAACTGCTTGGATAGATTTGCAAGAATACTCAAGGTTTGTGGGTGTTCTCTACAGTCTCTTTGGGAAGCTATGGAAGGTTTAACCCTTTCAGTGCCAAGTCCGATTTTTGTATCAACCCATATTTCCTTGATAAGAGCTCTTTCCATCAATGTATCACATTATTATAATCAATAAATTTGAAAAATGATCAAGGAAATATGGGTTGATACAAAAATCGGACTTGGCACTGAAAGGGTTAAAGGATTACACCAGTGTAGCTTTTCTCGATGCCCGCTAAGGCCCCCCCGTAACTGAAATTATGGCGATTCATGAAATTGAATATTCCATTATGGATTATACAGTCTGAATCATTAATCTTCCCTCATGTGATGTCACACGATTGACTACTAGTGACACACTGTAAAATTTGAAAGGCTGATGCAATAGGGCTTTTATCTACTGATTGTTTATACAGAAACGAATGGACCATCGGAGCTGAATTTTTTTACATATGGGTAACTTGACCTGGGAAATCTTATTAGATAGGTCCCATTGACATCAGATGCCTTAAAAGGGCACTAATATTTAATTTAATAAAGTAATTAATTATATACCCACCATGGTTGCAATCTGGTCGGGTAGGGTAGAGAAGGTATGCAAATCTTATTCTCTTACCCCTTTCATGACGGGAGCTGTGCTGGTGCAGCATTAAAGATCCTGTGCCATGCATTATCATATATGTGAAGAGAATGGCCTGGCTTACAAGGTAAAGGTAAATATTGTTAGGCCAATGTATTCTCTTATATATGTGAGGCTCCCTATGGGAGAATTGCATATATAAGAGAATGCATTGACACAGGGTTTCACAAAATTGCAGGAAGCTCCAGTCATGAAAGGGTTGATATTGACATAATGACAATTATGTAAAGTGTAAAGTTTTAAAATTGTTCTTAATGAATTTAAATATATAGTAAAATGAAATGTGTTCATTGGTGTCAAGCAAAACTTCACATTATTGGCTGTTCACCAATTTTATGCTAAATGTATCCCCCGCCCCATGTTAAAAAGTATACATCAGATTGGTCTATTATTGATTTGGAGGGATGCACAGGTAATATAAGCAGACGACACATAATAATAATGCAGAAGGAATACTATTTACTGAGGGAAATGTTCAGATTATAAGTTCAACAACACATATTGAACTAATTAATATATGAACATAGAAAGAGGTAACAGTTTTAAATACTCATTCACTGTATTAACAATATTCTATTCTGTCCAGCATCCAGGTTTGTCTTTTAACAATAGTTATTCGAAGATGCATTTACCTTATTCATTAAGCTGCACTGGTGCAGCATTAAAGATCCTGTGCCGTGCATTCTCTTATATTTGCGAAGAGAATGCACTGACTTACAAGTTCAAGTAAATATTGTTATGCCAATGTATTCTCGTATATATGTGACACTCCCTACAGGAGACTCGCAAATATAAGAGAATGTATTGGCACAGGGTTTTCACAAAAATGTCAATATGTAAAGTGTCTGTTTTAAATTTAAACTTTAAACTTAAAGTATATATATACTAGTAGTAAAATAGAATTGAATATTTCAGCTTCCAAATGTACCATGAACTTGTTTCAATGAATCATATTACATCCATAATAATGATTTTGAATATTTCAGTTATCAAATGATCCTAGTCCAGGGTATAATATTGAACAGCTGGCAAAGAAGTAAGTTACTATAAAATCAATCCAGATGGTGTGCAGTGCATGCTTCTGCCTCTACTCCCCATACTGATAATCCATTAGCTAGCAATAGACTGGCTGTATATACAGTAATGCCCTAAGTAATCGACTCCTTAACCACAGCAGAATTATGGGTAACTTTTCAGGTTTTAGTCGGAAATATGGCTTGTTGCCATTCATCGGAAAGCTCTCACTGAGAGCTTTCCAATGAATGGCAACAAGCCATATTTCCGACTAAATCCTGAAAAGTTACCCATAATTCTGCTGTGGTTAAGGAGTCAATTAATTAGGGCATTACTGTATATAACAACACAAATATGTAAACATGTTGACATTATCACACAAGTTTATTATATGGTGATGTGACAATAAAACTATTAACATGGTCAAGACACTATTTTCAACATGTCTCAATGAAAATAGTGTATAATTATTATAACAATCAAGCCCACTAACTATTGGTATAATAACTTAATGAAGTGAATGGTTCTAAGCATATATGCCAATATATAATTATACTGCCATCCAAAGATTGGGGGTATACTGGATTACATGCATCCCTCCGTCGAGATGTGCATCCATCCGCTCATATATTTCAAACATGGGTTATCAGATATTATTGAAATTTGAATATGCGGGTTTGGTACCAGGAGGGCTTTCAAAGAGGGTTAATTTGATGTTGTTCACATTCCATCCAAGAGTTATCCCTCTTTGTTTATCTGAAAATGTTGGATTCTCTACTTCCTCTCATATATCTCAGCCATGGGTTATTGGATTGAAATTTGGTGTGAAGGTTTGGCATCAGGAGGGCTTTCAGAAGAGGGTTCTGTAATGTTGTTTGCATTTTTTGCTCAATTGTTATCCCTCTTTGTTCATCTGAAAATGTTGAATTTTTGTCCGTCCGCTACATTGACGAGTAGTTACCTTTGGAAATATTGAGATAATAAGTTCAACTAAGGTTTGTTGAACTTACTATCTGAAAATTTCCCACCAATGGATAGGAATGCTCTGGCATTCTTTTTGTCTGCCGGGTGTCTTCTTAAATTTCCTGAACATCCCTCCAGACTAATTATAGACCATTCCAATCTATGCTTTTATAACTGGGTGGGAGTATCCATTTAGTAAAGAAAAGGTTAAATGAGTTGAAAATAATATTGGTTTGTATTGCAGAGGCAGCAAGCTACTGGAGCTTCCGTATGCTGTGAAAGGAATGGATGTCTCATTTTCTGGATTACTCTCTTTCATTGAGGTAATATTGAAAATTTCACTTGATCATATCATATATTATCAAAATGTGATATTAGTAAGCTAAAACAAAAGTAAACTGGAGTCCCATTCACAATAGTACCAGACAATATTGAGCTTTAAAATACTGTAGTGATTTTAAAGTCACATGGCAGCATGTGCCTCCCTCATCACTCGAAAAGGGGGCTTCATCTAACATTTCTATTTGTGAATTTACCCATACTTATCAAAAACATGAATCTCCTATTTACCTGCAGTTAGAAACTTAAAGGCCCACTTAATTTTCGAACTCCCAGATCATATATAAAATATATGCCATATTATATTTGAAAGAGGAAGCTCCAAAACATTATATTATCAACTTATCCAGTGTAACAAACTGTGAACTTGTTATTTTTGTTGAAGTACCAACGTCTTTTGTGTGCTTAAGTTTCATCTGGATTGTAGTGCAAAGTGTATTATTTTCAATGGAAGGGAAATAACCTTATATCTTAGTTTGAATTCTGTTGCATTCTGGGAGGAGAGGTGGGAAATGTTTCTATGATTTCAGCTATTTTCTATTACACCTTCTGAGACACAGACATTTCAAATGGTGATGAAGTATAGTATTTTATTTATATTTTGTGTTATAGATTGTTAATAAGACTGTATACCAAGGCACTATAAATAAAAAAATTGGTGACTCGAAAATAGTAAGTTTCATTTCAATAAATAATATCTGAAAGGCACTGGATGTGAGATTATGGTTTTCTAGAAAGGTTTGGATTTTACGCTATACAATTATCAATGCATACCAGTACATTAATTACTAGAATTCTTGGGGGGAAAATAAATTGCCTCCCAATTTTTCAAACATTGAGAACTGGATGACCCCCCCCCCCCCCCCCCCCCCCCCCCTTGTAATATTTTTGAAAGAAATGTGCTCTTTTAAAATTTCATAAATATGGACTATTTTTTAGTTTGTTCTCTTGAAAGTATACATTTCATGTATATTAGCTAATTCTTCCATTGTTCCATAATGAGGTGAAAAATCCTCAACCTTGGCACCCCTTTCCCAACATGTTTAGAAAAAATCACTTCTATCATTTGTTCCAGGAGCGTGTGCCTCATCTGCTGAAACAGGGGGAGTATACACCAGAAGATCTGTGCTTCTCATTACAAGAAAATGTGTTTGCCATGCTCATCGAAATTACAGGTAAAACTTTACTCTAGTTTGAACTTGGATATGGAAGAAAAACATATTGTACATGTGTTTAAGCTGATCACCTGAGCTTCCTTTGGCAGAATGATGATACAAGGAGTAGAAACATAATTGTGTCATCATACTAGTAAATCACTACAATTTTTTTTTTTAAATAGCTGTGTTCTCAGGCATCTCCATATTTTTCTGCTGGAAAACCCCATGCTAAATATAGACACACAGACCAGTACCCAGCCGGTGACAGAGTTAGAAAGGATGTATGACTGGTGCACTCTGGTAGAGTTTGCAAGAAAGCATCATTAAAAAAATTTCCTGTTTCTCAGGCCAAAACATTTTGAAAAGCATGCATATTTATATTTTATCATTTATTTCTGAGGTACATGCCAATGAAGCATTCCACCTCCACATCGGCTAGCTCAGAGTCTAATGTCAGTCGCCCATGGCAATTATTTCCTGAACAGATATCTGTAAAAAGTTAGTTGATAGATTCTATGTGATTTATTTCGCAAAAAAAATATTCAATTAAGAACATGTATAATTGGTGCATTTTTTACTGAGTTTGCAGCCACATCACATGTTCAACGAATATTTGAACTTAGTTACCAATTACGATAATGAATCAGAAATCTGAACTGGGAAACAGGTCTGTTCTATCTTATTTCTGCGCGTGTTTGTGCAAAAACTTACCACAGTTTATAACCAATTACATCTTTCCCCGACTGATTGAATGTGAATAAAAAGATTGCACATGTGGGGTTTCTGTACCATTCGTGTGCGCCTGAGAAAATGGAAAATTAGTGTGGCCTAAATAAAAAATATATTTTCTAGTTGTTAAAGCCTCAAGCTCTCGATTTCATTACCGGTACCTATAGTTAGAAATATAGGTGTGTAAATTTGATGATAATTTGTTAAAAAATATACCGCAAAACAGAAGATACAGATTGTGGAGCTCCGTGGTCAAGTGGTTAGCCCGTCAAACTTGTATATCGCTGTCAACACAGCGAGCCGAGTTCACAGCCCACTGCTGGTCTAATGTGAGTTTCACACAGCAGTGGCTTGTCCAAATTGATCGACATGCAATTGTCCGCTGTTCATATTTTCTTGCATAGTTGTGACCCTTGAGCAAGGTCACTCGTACTGAATCTGATTCGCACCACACATGCGTTGAAAAGGGTACCTGACTATGAGCAGTGAAAGATATTGTCAGTCTGCTAGCCACATTGTAGTTGTACCTCCCCCTGTCCCTGGGGAGCAGTAGATGGTTACTGAGTGTTCAGGCTCATGCGGGTAATATTATTGCATTAAAATGTTAAAGGCTCACTTAATTTTCGAGTCACCGATTATTTTTTTATAGTGCCTTGATATACGGATTTAATAACAATCTATGCAATAAAATATGATTAAAATACTATAATTCATCACCTTTTGAAATGTCTGTGTCTCAGAAGATGCCCATAGCAAAATTGAAAACAGCTGGAATCAGACAGATTTTCCCAGTTATGGCTCCCAGAATGCAACAGAATTCAAACTAAAAATATATATTCAATGGCAGGGTACTATATCTTAAGATATAGAGTTATTCCCCTTCCATTAAAAATAATGAAACTTGAGCACAAAACCCAAGTCGATATCTCAACAAAAACAACATGTTCTCAGTTTATTACACCGAATAAGTTGATAATACAATGTTTTGAAGCTTTCCTTTCAATGGTATATAATATGGCATATATTTTGCATAAAATTAACTGGGGGGTTGAAAATTAAGTGGGCCTTTAAGGCTTTTGTACTATAAATTTCTGTATATATCCTTGATCTTCAGTTGTTACTGAAACAAATAATAAGCTTTCCTTACCAAATTTTTCATCTACAATTTCCTGAGAACCCATACAGAATTGATAGCTTGTCTTCCTTTTATTACAATCTATGAGATCATTGAGAAAGTTTTATCTTTTGCAGAAAGAGCAATGGCACACTGTGGATCTCAGGAAGTTCTTATCGTTGGTGGAGTCGGCTGTAAGTCCAGTTTGATTTTTTTTTGGTCAATATTTTTTGCGGGCGTCTACAGATTGACAGCCCGATAACTTAGACATATATGAACTGATTTTGTTGATATTTGGTATATGAGACTCGCTCAACATTGTCTTGATCAAGTTCAAAATCAGGACAGGTCCACGTATTTTGGGCAAAATTACGGCCCTTAAATTTATCAGTTTTTAGCTCACCTGAGACGAAGTCTCCGGTGGAGCTGTAGTCATCACTCCTCGTCCGTCGTCCGTCCGTCTGTCCGTCCGTCTGTCCGTCCATCCATCCGTCCGTCAACAATTCTTTGAACATCTTCTCCTCTGAAACATACATATTAAAGACCGAATTGGTTCATATTTGGTGTGGATGTTCCCTAGGTGACTCTCATTCAGATTTGTTCAAATGAGGTCACTGGGTCAAATAGTTGCGAAACCAGGGCCATAACTATATTCCTCCATAGTAATTCTTACAACGACTTCTTGTCCAGAACCATTGGGCCGATTTAGCTAATATTTGGTATGGAGGGTCCTTGAGTGACTGGTGTTCAGATTTGTTCAAATGAGGTCACCCGGTCAATTAGTTGAGAAACCAGGGCCATAACTCATAGTAATTCTTAGAATGACTTCTTCTAAAAAAAATATTTGGCCGATTTAGCTTATATTTGGTACAGAGAGACATTGGGTGACTGGGGTTCAAATGGGGTCACTGGGTCAAATAGGGGCAGAGCCAGGGACATAACTCTAAAAAAAAAAACATTTTTGCATTTTGACCTTTGATTTTTTTAGACATATCACAGCTACCCAACCCCACCCTCCCCCACCTCACCTCCTGTCCCTGCCACACCACACTGTATCATACCATGTTATCTCTTCCTTGTTCACCCCATCAAAATCCTTGTTTTGATCACAGCTGTAGGAGTATCAAAAAGCTGTGTGTGCAGTCGTTAAAACCTAATTATCTATGTCAACACCTCTCAGACACTGGTAGCTGATGGCTTGGTGAATGGAATATAATTCTCAGAATGCACTTGCTCTCAATGTCATGGGAATTTTGTTAAGCTAATGTAGTCAAATAAATGTTGTATGTCATATTCTCACAGGGATGTCCCCACAGTGTTGGGGGGGGGGGGGTGACTGACAGATTTGTTCAATGAAATGTAAATTTGAAGCTCTTATGAGAAGAAGTTATAGTCATCACTTCTCATATGTTACCTGTTCATCTGTCTGTCCGTCCATCCATCTGCCAACAATTCTTTGAACATCTTCTCTAGGTCATGAGACTGAATGGGTTCATATTTGGTGTGGATGTTCCCTAGGTGACTCACACTCAGATTTGTTCAAATGAGGTCACTCTGTCAAATGGTTGTGAAGCCAGGGCCATAACTCTTGCCCTCCATAGTAATTCTTAAAAACGACTTCTCGTGTACCATCAGGTTGAATTGGTTCATATTTGGTATGAAGGGTCCTTTTGTGACTGTAGTTCAGATTTGTTCAAATGGGTCATCCTGGTCAAATAGGGGCCAAGCGAAGGACAGTTTTCCTCTTAATATGCTTCCTTTACACAGACCGTCAGGTTTATTTTACTGATATTTAGTATGAAGGGTTCTTTGGTGTCTGGGATTCAAATTTATGCAGATGGGGTCACCAGGTTAAATAGGGCGGGACCAGGGACATAACTGTATGTCTCTATAGTAATACTTATAATGTCTTCTCAAGAGAGGTTGGACCATATAGTATGGAGGATCCTTTAGTGACTGAGATTCAGATCTGTTAACATGAGGTCAACCCGTTAAGAAATGACGGGACCATGGGGACTTAAGACTTTTGTGTCTAAAAATTCATTAAAATACAAAATTCATTAAAACGTCTACCTTGGAACTACCTGACTGATTAATCTGACATACATATAGTGTTTTTGGGTCCATGGATAATTGGGCTTTAATCATGTCTAAATGGTTTTATATAAAGCGCTTGTGAGATTGAAAATTTCCAACAATTGAGAAAGTTTGAGATGTCGGTTGTGAAATTTCAACCTAAGACTTGGGAGTCTGGGCCCCCGGGCGAGAGGGGACTTCTTGAGCTGGAGGAGGGGGTGATCACTAGTGTACAGTTGGTAGTTTCAAGTTAGATTTGGTAATTTCAAGGTAGATTTTGTAGATGTGGTAATTTGATATTCACTGATCTACATTCATGAAGCCTCTCTAGCCACATATCCTGTTTAGATCTACTTCTTTTAAAGTGATTATGAAAAGTTCTGACTGTTGTGGTCTCCAAAGTCCCAGTCTTATCAGTCTTTGCAATCTGGTGAGCGACCCCACAGTCTTTGACTGTCTTGTTTAGAATTATGATTGCTCTAGCACAATAAACGAGGTCAGTTCGCAGAGGGAATGTATGTCAGATTCCTCAACAGTGTTGTGTTCAATCTAATTCCATGGCATAGCAACCACAACCCGACTCCCCCCCCCCCCCCCCCACATCTGGTGGCTTTCTTCTTATTTATCATGTGGCAATAAGGTTAAATAATTGATAATACTAATGTTCTCGCGTCTTATAATTTACCACTAGTGCATTTTATACATTAGACCGTCGGGACAAAACTAGCTATAGTTTTTAGCTCACCTGAGACGATGTCACCGGTGGAGCTATAGTCATCACTCCTCGTCCGTCGTCCGTCTGTCGTACCGTCTGTCCGTCCGTCAAGAATTATCTTCTCCGCCAAAACTGTAAGACGGAACGGGTTCATATTTGGTGTGGATGTTCCCTAGGTGAATCACATTCAGATTTGTTCAAATGAGGTCATCAGGTCAATTAGTTGAGAAAGCAGGGCCACAACTCTATTCCTTCATAGTAATTCTTATAACGACTTCTTTTCCAGAACTATAAGGCCTAATGGGTTCAAATTTGGTGTGGATATTCCCTAGGTGACTCACATTCAGATTTGTTCAAATGAGGTCATCAGGTTGATTAGTTGAGAAACCAGGGCCATAACTCTTTCCCTCCATAGTAATTCTTTTAAACATCTTCTCAAATACCATCAGGCCAAATGGGTTCATATTTGGTATGAAGGATCCTTGGTTGACTGGGGTTCAGATTTGTTCAAATGAGGTCACTGGGTCAAATGTGGGTGGAGCCAGGGACATAACTAAAAAAAAAAAAAAATTCAGATTAAACTCTTTAACCAAAAAAGAAAAGAATAGAAAAGAAATGATATATTAAAAAATAAAAGAATATTTAAAAAAAACTGGAATTGTTTTTTTTATTAAAATATTTTTAAAAAAAATGTATTTAACTCCATGGTCCATTATATATATATATATTGTTTAACATTTTTATACGCCCGTTTGAAAAAACAGCCGTATTATAGTATTGGTCCGTCCGTCCGGGCGTCTGTCTGGGCCGTCCGTTAACCTGTTGTCCGGATGATAACTTTAGTTAGAGTGAACCAAATTTAATAAAATTTGGTATGTGGGTTTATTAGACGAAAAGTAAGTTCAAGTTCGAATTTGGGTTCCGCCCGCCAATTTTCACCGGAGTTATGCCCCTTATTTGACGTTTTTTTACTTAGAAAATCCTTGAAATTTGTTGTCCGGATGATAACTTTAGTATAGTTTATCGGAATGAATCCAAATTTGGTATATTACTTTCTCCCACCAAAACACAGGTCAAGTTCGAACTTGGGTTCTGTCCGACCATTTTTGGCAGAGTTATGCCGCTTTTTCGACTCAGAAAATTCTGTTTTTCTTATGTTTTTTGGTTTCCGGATGATAACTCGATTTTGGAATGGATGATAACTGGATTTTGAAAACCCGTTTTTTTGTGGATTACATATATCGAAATACAGCTCAAGTCCGAATTTCGTTCTAATCCGATAATTTTTGCGAGAGTTATGGCCCCTTTTTTGACATAATTTGACTTAGAAAATCCCTGAAATTTGTTGTCTGGATGATAACTTTAGTTAGAGTGAACCGATTTCAATCAAATTTGGTATGTGGGTTTATTAGGAGAAAAGACAGCTCAAGTCCGCCAATTTTCACCGGAGTTATGCCCCTTATTTGACGTAATTTGACTTAAAAAATCCCTGAAATTTGTTGTCCGGATGATAACTTTACTAGAGCTTATCGGATTCAATGATAATTTGGTATATTACTTTCTCCCACCAAAACACAGGTCAAGTTCAAATTTGAGTTCCGTCCGCCAATTTTTACCAGAGTTATGCCCCTTTTTTACCAGTTTCCGCCGACCCAAGAGGTATTTTGCACGCCCAGCGTAGCTCTTGTTTGAAAATTGAAAAACTAATGCCATTACATTTCTGAAGGTTGTGCCCCCTGGCCCTTCACTCAAGTGCACTGCTTCTGCCACCCTGGCCTGGTCCCAAAAATAATTTACTCAAATTCTTGACAGAATCATTAATAAGAAGCATTTACTTTGGCTGTAACTGTATATATGCTGGGTATGCCTACACAATCATGTCAAATGAAATCTTGACATTTTTATAACATTCCTTGCAGATCTGCTAGAAGTCATTAATTCCCAATCTATCATGTATTGTTCAAATCAGGACAAATAGCATGTCTGTCATTTGCAGAATGAGGTCCCCAGAGGGTGAATTTAGTGATGCTATCCTGCACAGCAGCCTATCATCACCAAATTCACCCTCTGGAGACCTCATTCTGCTTAGGCCTCATCTTCTGGGAAGTATCTATAGTATCAAATTAACATTGTTGTTAGTTACATTTCCCTTCTAGGAAGTTTCTATATCCCCTAATTTGCAGAAGATAAATTCATAATTGAGTTGCCCAATTGGTGAACATCACCAACTTCAACTGGGGAACTTCAATCTTATCCTAGGTCTGCCATAGCAGTTGAGGGCCTTAGCAGAATGAGGTCCCCAGAGGGTGAATTTAGTGATGATAGCCCGCTGTGCAGGATAGCGTCACTAAATTCACCCTCTGGGGATCTCATTCTGCAAATAACAGACACACTATCACACTATTTCAAGGCTTGATTGTATAATACATTGTGTTGCTTGAGGCCAGGCATGCACAATGTAGGAACAGACATGCTTTTAGTGATGCTATCCCACACAGCGGGCTAGCATCACCAAATTCACCATCTGGAGACCTCATTCTGCTTAGGCCGCATCTTCTGGGAAGTATCTATAGTATCAAATTTACATTGTTAGTTAAATTTTCCTTCTAGGAAGTTTCTATATGCCCTAATTTGCAGAAGATAACATTCATAATTGAGGTGCCCAATGGGTGAACATCACCAACTTCAACTGGAGAACTTCAATCTTATCCTAGGTCTTCCATGGCAGTTGAGGGCCTTATCAGAATGAGGTCCCCAGAGGGTGAATTTAGTGATGATAGCCCACTGTGCAGGATAGCGTCACTAAATTCACCCTCTGGGGATCTCATTCTGCAAATGACAGACACACTATCACACTATTTCAAGGCTTGATTGTATAATACATTGTGTTGCTTGAGGCCAGGCATGCACAATGTAGGAACAGACACGCTTTTTGTGATTCTATCCCGCACAGCGGGCTAGCATCACCAAATTCACCCTCTGGAGACCTCATTCTGCTTAGGCCTCATCTTCTGGGAAGTATCTATAGTATCAAATTTACATTGTTGTTAGTTAAATTTCCCTTCTAGGAAGTTTCTATATCCCCTAATTTGCAGAAGATAAAATTCATAATTGAGGTGCCCAATGGGTGAACATCACCAACTTCAACTGGGGAACTTCAATCTTATTCTAGGTCTTCCATAGCAGTTGAGGGCCTTATTAGAATGAGGTCCCCAGAGGGTGAATTTAGTGATGCTAGCCCGCTGTGCGGGATAGCGTCACTAAATTCACCCTCTGGGGACCTCATTCTGCAAATGACAGACACACTATCACACTATTTCAAGGCTTGATTGTATAATACATTGTGTTGCTTGAGGCCAGGCATGCACAATGTAGGAACAGACACGCTTTTTGTGATGCTATCCCGCACAGCGGGCTAGCATCACCAAATTCACCCTCTGGAGACCTCATTCTGCTTAGGCCTCATCTTCTGGGAAGTATCTATAGTATCAAATTTACATTGTTGTTAGTTAAATTTCCCTTCTAGGAAGTTTCTATATCCCCTAATTTGCAGAAGATAAAATCATAATTGAGGTGCCCAATGGGTGAATATCACCAACTTCAACTGGGGAACTTCAATCTTATCCTTATCAGATTTGTGAAAATGGGATCACAAAGTCAAATAAGGGCAGAGCCAGAGACTTAACTATTTCACTACATAGTAATTCTTAAAATATGTTTGCAAGAACTAGTTGGCTTATATATAGCATGGAATGTTCTTCCTTGACTGCAATTCAGATTTTTTTTAACGGGGTCACCTGGTCAAATTGGGGCCAAGCGAAGGACAGTTTCCCTCTTAATATGCTTCCTTCACAAGGACCATCAGGTCTATTTTACTGATATTTATGATATGTATGAAGGGTTCTTTGGTGTCTGGGATTCAAATTTATTCAGATGGGGTCACCAGGTTAAATAGGGTGGGACCAGGGACATAACTATATGTCTCTATAGTAATTCTTAAAATGTCTTCTCAAGAGAGGTTGGACTATTTAGCTTACATATAGTATGGAGGAATCAGGAGGATCCTTTAGTGACTGAGATTCAGATTTGTTAAAATGAGGTCAACCTGTCAAGAAATGGCGGGCTATGGGGAGTTAACACTTTTGTGTCTAATAAAATCATTGAAATACCAAATTCATTAAAACATCTACCTTGGAACCACCTGACTGATTAGTCTGACATACATGTATTGTGTTTTGGGTTCATGGATAATTGGGCTTCAAACATGTCTAAATGGTTTTAGAAAAAGGCGCTTGTGAGATTGGAAATTTCCAACAATTGAGAAAGTTTGAGGTGTCGGTTGTGAAATTCCAACCTAAGACTTGGGAGTCTGGAGGGGACTTGTTGAGCTGGAGGAGGGGGGTGATCAGTAGTGTACAGTTGGTAATTTCAAGGTGTATTTTCACCAATCTACATACTTGAAGTCTCTCTAGCCACATATCCTGTTTAAATCTACTTCTTTTAAAGTGATTATGAAAAGTGCTGACTGTTGTGGTCTCCAGAGTCCCAGTCTTATCAGTCTTTGCAGTCTGGTGAGCGACCCCACAGTCATTGACTGTCTTGTAATTGTGGAGACTGAGATTGCCACTATTGTAATATTCTGGGTGAATTCCTAAATAGAAAGTTTTCATGAGCCCTATTTCAAGTGGCAATTACTGTTGAGTAATTGGTTTATAAAAATTGTTGAATACAATTATCCACATTTATATTTTCAAATAAAACAACCTCCCTCCATGATATAATTTTCAATATACAATTGTCAAACATCCCCAGACAATCTTGGTATATTCAGGGATTTGAGCATGCAAACAGTTTGTGAACAAACTGCCTTGCCACCAAGTTCATAAACTGTTATTTTCATGCTCGAATCCCAAATATCCAGCTCATAGGTTACGTTTATCTCCATTGTAATTCAATCCACCAAAAAATAAACTTAACGATCGGCCGATCACGATCGGCAGATGTTTAACCCATACCTTGGTGATAGCGATTAGCTATTTTTATAAATTTTATAAATCCTTACACCAACCTTTTCATGAGTGCAAAAGTTTCAACAATTCACACTTAATATAGTGATCGTGTGAAAAATATTTAGTTATCACTTTGTGTCAACAGGATTGGTGTAGGATGTTAATATTTTTAAGCAAATAAACCAAATGACCCTCACTATGCAGGTTAGGGGTGTGTTCCCGTCAACTATGCCAAGAACTACATGTATAAACATAATCAATGGAAATATTTGACTTATCAAATCGGATAGAATGGGGTTAATCTTACCCAAACTAATGAACTGATAAACACAAAATAGTCTATAAAAAGCATGTCACTGAATTTAGAAACCCATACAATAAGTCAGCCTCAAGAATACCAGCACCATTAATATTACCCTGGAACCCATATGCAATTGAGGGAATTTCAAAATAAGACATTTCCTCTAATGATGTATATTCAATTGGTGATTTATTGAAACCCTTACTGAACCTGGATCAAAGTGAAAGGGATAATATTATATCTGTTTATCGCATAATATGTGTCTATGGAATGGTTTAATTTTAATCCCAAATCCATGAAAATCAAAAGTGGATCACCATCAACCTGGACATAATATAGGAAAATGATCAAATGAAAAGCATCAAAACCATATGATGTGTGGAGAGGGTTAATCATTCTCAATGACATCATATCATGGAACTAAGGAATGTGTGGATTAATTTTTATCTAAGATAAGACAACAGTGTCTGTAAACAACAATGTCTGTAAAACATCCCTACAAAGTAACAATGGACTGTTCCAATTTAATATTTTAGAATAGGTGTCCTATAGTGTGTACATTAACTAATGTAATGAACCTGTTTCAACAAAGGGGTTAACTTAATATTGCACAGAAAACAGAACTCCACCAGATAGCCATCAATCAATTTGACATTATTATAAACAAATTTGCAGCCAGTGGTACCACTATAAGGCTTTATAGAATGCCATATATAATGTCAATAGTGATAATTAACTCATTTCAATAACACACATGGTCTGTGAGATATCGTCTCTTCATATTCCCAGCAGTAATTACTTGAATTATAAAGGGTCATAACTCTGTTAAAATATATCGGATCAAACCCATATACGAACTTGATATGTATTTAGGGGTGATAAATTCATATACCAAATTTGGTGTTGATCAGATGAAAAATGTTTTGAGTCATAGCAGCTTGAGTGAATTCTAAGTAAACATAAGAGTGAAATGGTTAATTAAACAATACCAAAAACCATACAGATGAAGAACGTGCTAAGAAAAACCTAGGTAAGAAATATGAGGCAGATCAGAAGAAATATGTTCAACTTATTGCATTGGATAGCATGTGTGTAAAGGGTTAATTATTTTCTAAACCGATCAACCAATCAATACCAAAAACTATAAATATATGTATGAACACAATCGGACAAAAAATACTTCGGTTATAGCATCAGATTTTTTATTTTTTATTTTTTTATTTTCGAAAAAAGGGTCATAACTCCTTTAAAATAAATCGGATCAAACCCATATTCGAACTCGATCTGTATTTTGGCCTCTGAAACTCGCATACTAAATTTGGTTCCGATCAGATAAAATTTGTTTGAGTTATGACAGCATGCGTGAATTCGAAGTCGAAAAAGGGCCATAACTCCGTAAAAAAAAAATTGGATCAAACCCATATTCGAACTCGATCTGTATTTCGGTCTGAGAAACTCATATACAAAATTTAGTTCCGATCGGATAGAAAATATTTGAGTTATCGCACCATGCATAAAGGGTCTACGGACGGACGGACGACGAGTGGTCAATCCGGACGTCGACATTATGTTTACCATACTATGGTATGGGTAAACATAAAAAGAAACTGCACGAAAAGCACTTTTTGAAGTGAGATATAATTTTTTCAGTGATCAAGTCCCTGAGTACATTACATGGGATTACTCATAACAGCTCCAGTACAAATTTCCTGTTAACCATATCTATATAAAACAACGTTTTAGTTGACTTGATTACGTGACTCCTGGTAGAGCAGTGACATCTTTTGCACGCATTGTCATTGATACCTTGCCCCATTCAAATTTGTCCTGCAATCAGCAGCCAAATCGGCTGGTCAATCGAAAATTAAGTTAGTAGCTATTGGCCAATCAGAATGTGTGTTTCAGCAACAAATATTCAACTTGAATTCAATTATTTTGAATGGCCTAAAGTATGTCATATGTAGTATGCCCGTATGAAAATAAAGATCAGATTCATCCTCACCTTCAAAGCTTTATATAGAATTAATACAGTACTGCCCTAAGTAATCGACCCCTTAACCACAGCAGAATTATGGGTAACTTTTCAGGATTTAGTTGGAAATATGGCTTATTGCCATTCATCGGAAAGCTCTCAGTGAGAGCTTTCAAATGAATGGCAACAAGCCATATTTCCAACTAAATCCTGCAAAAGTTACCCATAATTATGTTGTGGTTAAGGGGTCGATTACTCAGGGCATTACTGTAACTGCCAATGAGGTTTTATGCCATGCCTGGTGGTACTCTTGTTAGCACAGAAGTACACGTAATGAGCTTTTTCCATGGCTTTGCTTCCATTGACTGTATGCATGCTAATATCTTTGGTGCTGCCTATATTTCTTTAATCACATTATTAGCCCCTAAACCTGGCCTCACATTTTTAGTTAGACACACATGTATTATCGGCATGCACAGTGACGTAAGAGCTTAGCACAATGATGTAGATGTCAATGCCGGAACTTTATTATTATGTTAATAAGACGATATGTGTTGTGTTATTTAGTGTTGACTGTGAGATAAACAAGGTTGATAAGGGTGGCTGAACAATTTTGTCAACATGGAACTATATTTTTTGGACGGTGTCTTTACTTCCCCTTTGGTTGTGATAAGGAAACCAATATTATTTTTTTTTAACCCAAGCCATTTGGAGATCGTTTTTCCTTGCTAAAATGTTATTCGTCGCAACTCTATACAACATTTATTAACCTCGTCTACTAAATTTGATTCAAACCTCATTAAAGCTTGGCTCAAATCAAATTTAGCGCACTCACTTAATAAATTTCGTATAGAATTACAACTCATTAGAGATCCTCTATATATGATAGTCATTGTAGTTGACCTCTTGATACCTTTCATTTTGTCTTGACAACTGGAAATTACACATTTTTGCTGTTTTGCATGAAAAACATTCTGTTTGTGGTGCTACTACTGTATGTATACTGCTACAAATAACCCTACTTTTTTCTCCCACAGGTAATGTGCGCTTACAAGAAATGATGAGAATAATGGCCGAGGAACGGGGAGCAAAACTGTATGCAACGGATGAAAGGTTAGCATGCAAACATTAACTGGCTATCACAGGGATTATTAAGCCATATTTTAAAATAATAGACTAATTTGGACAGTGTGAAGTACACAGAACAATTCAGTTCCTAACCACATATAACATGCTGATCAGTAGATCATGCCATGAATCTCAACTCTTTGGATATGCCCATAATCATGGCGCACCAGTTCAAAACTTCGGGACAGGGAACATTATAACATTGAAAAAATAACACAGGCAATATATTTATTAGTTAATAGCTGTTCCTCATTAATGCATTCCAGAGTAGGTGTCAGTCTCAGCTCAAAATCATATTATTTATGCGACTTTTGTTTGCCAATTTCATGATAAACATGAATTGAATGCCTGTGTGGAAATCCTATGATTGTAAGTGACACAAAGCAAAATTTGGCTCACAAAAGTTGCCAACATCATGCAATCTCGAGCGGAGACCTTCACTTCACTTCACTATGAAATACATTACCAAGGAACAGGTATTAACTTAGAAGTATATAGACTGTGTTAGTTTATCGATGTTATAGAGTTTCCGTAAGAACATCCATAAGTTCCCAGGTTTTGAACTGGTGGGAAGTGATCTTTACATATGTAGCCAGCTAGAGTAGGGATTCATGGCATGAATTTATGGCCAGCGCAGGCCATGCCGAGCAGCACATGAAGAAGCATTCAGAACAGTCTTTTGTGTTTGAATCATTGGAAAATAAAATATTATGCAAATTATACAATACAACTGAGTTGTTAAGAGGGAAGTATTGCATCCTTTGTCTGTTTTGTGGTAAAACACTCAGTGTAGACCAAGCCTTGAAATAATGTGTCTGACATTTGCAGAATGAGGTTCATAAGAGGATGAATTTAGTTATACTATCCCGTGCATTGGGCTAGCATCACTAAATTCACCCTCTGGGGACCTCATTCTGCTTAGGCCTCAACTGCTATGGGAGCCCTGGAATCAGAAAGAAGTTCCCCAGTTGAAGTTGATGTGATGTTCACCCATCAGTCACCTTGATTATGTATTATGCAAACTAGGGGATACAGAAACTTCCCAGAAGGGAAAAAGTAACTAAAACATTTTTAATTTGAGACAGATACTTCTCAGAAGGTGAGGACTAAGCAGAATGAGGTCCACATAGGGTTAATTTAGTGATGCTACCCCACACAGCAGGCTGGCATCACTAAATTCACCCTCTGGGGACCTCATTCTAGACTTGACAAAGACATACCTTATATAACATTGACATGCATTCATAATTATTTATTCATTTCCAGAATTCCATAATGGTTCTTCAGCTCCTGCTGTTATTATCATTTCAGTAGTGATTTTACTTCTATTGGTTAACATAAAATCTTGTTTTCAAATTCAGACTTAGAAGAATTTCACAGGTTTGGCAAACTAGGAAAATTCATCTGTAACATGGATTCATATCCACTCAACCAATGCAATGCACTTGTCTGAGTAGTTCTTAGCAGCCATTGCTTAATTAAATCTTTTATTCCACACACATAGGTGTCATGAACAGAATCTCTGCCTTTGAATATATATTGTTTTATACCACATGCTAAATGGATTCTCCCATCTGTTATAAAAGTATACATTGGAAGGGCCTGTTATTCATTTGGAGGGATGTTTAGGTAATAAAAGCTGATGACAGACAGACGAAAAGCTAAAACAAATCCAGAATGATTCATATTCTTTGGTGGGAATGTTCAGATAATAAGTTCAATAAATGACCTATGACCTATGAACTTATTATCGGAATATTTCGTAAAGAAACTACTTGTCAATGAGTATTTAGTATGGAAAGAGTTATTCTAGAATCTCTTATCGATCGGTTTGCTCTTGGCGAAGTCAACACAAAGTAGTTCTGGCTTGTATTCAACATGTGGTATACATCATTATGTATTCAACGGCTGTGATTCAAATGGCTGTGATTCCAACGGCTGTGATTCAAATGGCTGTGATTCCAATGGGTGTGGAAAATCCAGATTTCCGCTAAAGGAAGCCGTTCACACTGAACTATATGGATAGATGTCCTGCGTTTGTAAAACCATAGTAGAAAAGGGGTTAACTTTTTTGTGGTCGCCTACGGTACCTCGCGGTCTTTAGTGGCTTGCTCGTATTAGTCACGCATGCGCAGTCCCAATATAACTGACTGAATACGCCAGTTTATTTTCTGCTACGAACCGAACGAGAAGTCTAAGGGAGTATTTTTCCGAATTTGTCGTTTAACAACTAGACAACAAATTCAATTTATCGATACAATAATTACTGGTCGCCTACGCGTTAGTTTTTAGAATTATTGTTTCGAATTCACGGACCGTTTCGCTTCAAACATACAAATTGTCCGGGTTTTCGAAAAGGCGGCGGACTTAAATTTTTTTCGAATATGAAAATCGACATTTCGCCATAATCAGCCGCCATTTCAAGGCCTTACGAGGCGCATAGATTATTGTGAGCAATGCATCTATGTAATTATTATAGAACCTATAAGGTATGATATAATTTGTCAGATATAAATGCCACGTGATTCGCTACCGGAAGTATCCTAATTTCGTGGGAATTTATTTACGCGTGGACATTTATTTAGCAATAATTACCTACTGACGCTATCTATCATAATGTTGTGAACAACATTCTTTCTTATAATACTTTGTTGTTTTATGGTTCAATACAACTGATACAGATGTGTTGGTCACATTTGAACTTAAAAGTTGATTACAATTTACATCTGGGTTTATCAATGTCAAAACAGTAGTGTCATTATTACTTTAATAAATCGACAGAGATTGATATTGGACAAGTGCTATAACAAGTCCCATTCGAGATTACTGAATAAAATCCGAATGCAAATGCCGACTTTCCCCATTACAACACTTGTTCAGGTATGTTGTCGTGGGTGCACTACGCTGTGCGATCGGGTGTGGACAATAAAAACTTGATGGCTGACCCATGTACACACCGAGGTGTGTGCATGTTACAGAACACTACCGGAGTCACTAGATCTCATCAAAACAACATGCTTTCACAAAATACTTTGTGTTTTCTGTTTTAATACTGTCACACATGTCTCCTATGATTTTGATGTGTTTGTCGACGCTTGAAGTTATCAGACTACAGTTTATCAATATCAGAAAAATAATGACTGTTGTCGTACTAAGATTCGTTAAGTGTCATTAATTTCAGACAGGGATTGACATCTGACAGGAGTCAGAATTCTGTTGAGTACATGATTCGATTCTCGTACAGTGCTTCAACTTCACTGTCAAATTTTGAACTGCTAGCATTTAATGATTGCAAGCATGACACTAAAATTAATCGTGATGACAGTTTCACTATTGTCTCAATTCCAGATTTTCGTTATTATTCTGAATTGTATCCAAAATTAACCCATCCTGGGTTGTTTCTCGACTAAATGGTGTCTCCTTCCGGAATACAAACATAATTTTGCTCCGGTTTGCATTCTCTAGAGTAAATCAAGAAGCTTATCGTCACTCTGACGCTGTTTAATCATGGTTTCACTATCTACAAATATATTTGAAGATACTTTGGTTTGAATAACCTTTCCCCTTCTTGATTCAATTATGAGAATGATTCCAGCCTGACAGGTATTTAGAGTCGTGGTGACTTGACCCCTCCAGATACATGTAACTGGCCCACTGGAAATAACTGGCGACCGTGCCTGGATGACGTTCCCCAATGAATAACGATATAATAGCAGTGGTATTCCAAGACAAGGAAGGTGGGGGGAGACATTATTTATGGCAAGTAACCATATCAAATGTGAGCTTGGTACAAGAACAGGCTGTACATCCAATACAGCATGCATTGTTCATAAAGGGCATGGTAGGTGTTTTGAAGGTATTCATGGACTAGTTGGAGTCTCAATGAATTTTAAAATATATACGTGTCCCGACCTTTCATACCGTTGATATGGCGAATATGCTTCACACACGAATGAAGCATATTTACATGGAAAGCATTTATATTGCCATGTGTCCCACGATCACTGCCAATAGTCTTTCCGACAAGAGGCCATCAGCATGGCTCTTCATACTTCTATTGCCCATATCAATTTGATTATCTGGCACATAGACAATAAAACAGGCAAAGACGTTTGCGCTGTCCAGCTAAGCTTTCGAGGAAGCTCATTGACCAGCATTACCGACCTTTCCTAAGACGCAGGCAGGGGACCACCCCGTTCGAGTGGCATCCCATCCCCATGGCACAGATGCCCGATCATAAGGGCCTGAAGCCATGCTGCCAACTGCGCATTTCGGTCTATGCTGTCCTCTCTTCCTTAAACATGCCATAAGCGGGACCACTTAGGTCGGGGGAGTTCCTCTCTATCTTGGCTCTTCAAATTAAAATAAAACAACATTATAAAGGGATGTGTTTCCTTTACTAGGAGGATGATAATTTCATTCGTTTCCTTCCTAGGGGAGCCATTTTTAGAGCGGGTCTTCCCCTAGTTTGCTGCATGCTTCACACTAACTGACCTATCACACACCTAGGTCGTTCTGCTGCATGTTTGGGGGGGCAGAGGCTCAGACCTGAATATTCCGTATGGTGACCGTGAAAATTTACCTGTGTTCATCATCTGACTACATTTTACATCATTTGAACTGATTTCGGTTGTAGAAGGCGCACCTTCATTTCTTAGAATCGGATCGCGGTGGGTATTCCGCTGGGACTGCTCTCAGGTGCCTAGTGGTCGTGATGGCCTAATAATAGTAATGTGTGTGGATTTAGGCTGAACATAATACTTGTGATTGCACATTTTGCTGTCTGTCTCCATTCCAAAGGATGGTGCTCGTTGGGAAATTTCTCCAAAATTAATACTCGTACCGACACTATTGTTTTGGCACCTGAGAGTAGCGGTTTGCTTTCTCATCGGATGCTCTGGTCACCTGCGGTGTTCGGCCATGTTCTCTGAGGGGCTATATATATATCTTTAATGATACATTGGATTGTGCCAGGGATCTCTGCTCTGGCTCCGACCATTGGATTGTTGGGCGCAGCTTTAGTAGGGTCTTCTGACATGATCTCATGATGACTTATATACAGGGATGTAAGTTTTCCGGTTTTTACCGGATTTCCGGTTTTTCGTTCCGTTCCGGCTTCCGTTTTTATTTTCCGGTTTCCGATTTTTTACTTTAAATTCGCTCAGCGATGTTTCGTTTTCCGCCGAATGTTGGCGATTCGTTCCGTTTCCGCTCTTAAAAGTATTCCGTAATATTGATGTGCCGTTTAGAACCTCGTGCTTTTGTGTTTACTATTCCGACTTCGCGCTCGGTAAATTCTTTTGTTCAACTTTCAATAGCTTTACAAAAACAACAATGAGTGTTCTCAATCGGGATTCCCCAGTCAGCGAGTTGGATGCGGGTTTAAAGAACAAATTCAAATGGAGTTGGTTAGAAGAAAAGGATATTCACGGTGACTTTTTCTCAGATTATATTCGGAAAATAAACATTCCTGGCAAAGTACAATGTAATTATTGTGGTGATCATGTGAAATATGGATCGTCCGGGAAAAGAGCACTTCAAAATCATTCAAAATGTGAGAAGCATAATTCGAGTAGAAAAACGTGCATGTCCAACCAGACCCTACCGAGTGTTTTCTCAAATACAACAATGTTGGAACAGGGGGCAGTGTTGGAATCCAGTTCATTAAAGTCAAACTCGACAGTGAAAGCTGCATATGGGGCTCCACCAAATGTTATTGTTCCAGGTGATAGTATAGAACCAAAACCGTTGCCAATTATCAACTTTACTGACAGGGTGTCACATTCCGAGGCACTTGTGTGTAGTTTTATAGCGGAACATTCCCTCCCACTCTCATCAGTACCACATATAATAAAATTGGCACAGGAACTCGGCAAGGATAAAAAAGTTCTTGAACATATGAAGATGGAACGCCAAACAGCAACTTATAAAATGAAGGAAGGTTTGGCTGCTGTGACCAGGAAGAGAGTTGTCAACTGTTTGCGAGATACTCCGTTTTCCATAAACTTAGATGAATGTACAAGCAAAGCGAACAAACAGCGTGTTTTGAACATTCTCGTCTGTTACTTCAGTGAACTGCACCAAATGAGCGTCGTGGAACACTATGCATCTATATCTATGACAACGGTGAATGCATCTACAGTCTATAGTGCTGTCAGTGACCTTCTAGAAAATGATGACATTCCAAAGGACAATCTAATATCAAGTCTCTCAGACTCAACAAACTATATGAGAGGACGTGTGAATGGGTTTGAGGCGAAATTACGACAGGAAATACCAACACTTCTTGATATAGATGGTGATATCTGCCATCACATACATAACTGTGTCAAGAAATTCTGCAAGCCGTTTGACAAACACATCGAGAAATTTGATGACGATATCTTCACAGATTTTCGTTACAGTCCCGAATCACGTGACTACCTAGAAGAGCTGTGTACAATGATTGGCATACAATATCAGGTTCCAACAGAAAGAATTCATCACAGGTGGTTGTCTGCATTTGATGTGACAATTCGTAACGAGCAGCTGTTCAATGCATTCATCCTATATTATTATTGCTGGCTGTCCAAAGGAGAAAGGGGTGTTTATAAGGAAGTATTCTTGGATGTTTTCACAGCCTTGTCGAAAGAAAACAAGCAAAGGTACTTTGAAATCGTGAAGGTAATGGAAGTGAAGAAACTAACTGATGATGGGAAGAAAAGGAAGCGGCGGCTTGTTGAAAAAGTATTCTTCGAGCAGAAATTGACCCTCATGTGCATGCATCTCTATACGTCTTTGCTGCCCATATTCAAATCATTTGTGTT
Source organism: Siphonodentalium dalli (assembly GCA_032622095.1). Taxonomy (NCBI): domain Eukaryota; kingdom Metazoa; phylum Mollusca; class Scaphopoda; order Gadilida; family Siphonodentaliidae; genus Siphonodentalium; species Siphonodentalium dalli. The sequence continues at coordinate 110,686,962 of CP136062.1, read as the reverse complement.
GACATTCGAAATGAAGGAGCCTATGGTGCACAGACTCCATGACGAAATTACAGATCTGTTCCGGAACTTCCTTGCTTGCTTCCTGAAAGTTGAATGCATCAGAGAATTGAGTTCACATGATCTAGCATCTATAGACTTAGGCAAACCGACTGTAAGTACTGTTAACTTATTTTAAAATAATTAGATCCTAATCAATTCCAGTTTGCAGGGCTATTTACAATCATTCAATCAAAACACATCAGTTTTTATAGAAATCATACCAGTACATTATTATAAATTTAAATTTCTATTATTAAATCATATGATTAGTTACCTGGTAATTGATTATTTCATCAAAGTTATTGAGTTTTGAAAATTCTTTATCAGACAATAATTTTTTATTTTTTTTTCAATTGGTACTAGTACCCTCATTATATTAATGCACATACGTGTACTAATACTGTCTAGCTAATCAAAACAGTACATGTTAATTGTGGACTTAATACCAGTATAGTATGAACATATTATTTACCATCATTTATCAATTTCATTTCAAACAGTTCCATCTCTAAAAGAAGCACATGTTTATTGGGGACAAGGCAAAGAAAATTCTTCATGAACTTGACGTCGATGAAAAGAAACATTTCCTGGAGAAGGTGTCATCAGCATATATTGAGACAGCAACTTACATGCAAACGAAGCTACCTCTTAAGAATGGAGTTCTGCGACATCTATCTAGTATCGACCCACGAGCTATTGGCCATAGTGTTACCCAGTCGCTCCTGGAGGCCCTTAAAAATGTATTTCCTAACATCATCACCAACGAAGATTTTGATAGATATGACCTAGAATGCCGGAGAATTCATCTGGATCCTTGTCTTGCTACCTTTGAAGATGGAATGAGGTTAGATGAATGGTGGTCAAAGGTACTAAGGAAGGACTACCCCTTACTGGGTAAGGTTGTCAAGGCATGCCTCTCAATTTTTACAGGACCCAGAGTAGAGCAATCCTTCAGCATCATGAACGATATAATTTCTAAAAGATCCAACAGAATGGCTGTGGATACATATGCAGCAATGCAGACAATAAAATATGACCTAACATCCAGAAACCAAACTTCCATAGAGAAATTCCATAGAGATGACCATCTTCGATCTTCGGTAGATAAATCATTAATCTACCATATGCAAACTGCTTATGGAAGGCATGCAAGAAAGCAGTCGCTCAATAAAAACAAGGAAAATAAAAATTCTCAGAAAACAAGAAAAAGAAAACTAACTGGTGGTTCTGCAAAACAGAACAAGAAGCAGAAGGTAGTGCATGTTTTAGCAAATAAAGCCAAGAAGTCGCTACTAAAAAATTCCAGGAAATATAACTATGTGCTGGAGAATGCACAGCATAGTGTTGCAAAGAACGCAAAGAAACATTAAATTCTTTTGTGAATATTAACTTGTTAATAGAGAAAAACAATGTACATACTGGTAGTGTGCTCCAAGATGCTGTAAATAATATCTTAACCTCTCTGTGCACAACTATAAAATCAGATCAAAGACAATTGGAGAGAATGTGTTCGTTCATAGTGGCTCATGAACATTTAACTATCAATAGAATTCATCAGGATAAATTTACAATGTAAGTCATTAATACAGTTATACTATACTAATAACTATGTTTCATCATGTCTTTAACTTAAATTTTTCTCAGTAAATGAGCCCAGGAAGCCACCAGATGCATTCTCAGAGCATCTAATTTTCAAAATTTTCTTCGGGGAGGACCCCCAAACCCCCCTTTAGCGGGAGGGGGACACCCCTTCCCGCACCCTCCCCGGCAGATGATTTCAGGTTTTTTGAAAATTTCCACTTACATCCCTGTATATATCACCATGATATATCTATTATATCATTTTATATATCTATATATGCGAAAGATTTGTGTCACCGGGTTTCTGCAATGATATCTTGTGAAACGGTGATGCATAGGTACCTCAGCGACATGAGACATGTTCTCTGTGGGGTTGTATATCTATATTTAGTGATACGTTGGATCATGACAGGGAGCTGTGATCTGGCTCCGCCCATTAGATTGATGGGCGCAGCTTTGGAAGGGCCTTCTGACATGGTCTCATGAGGAAAACTTAATATGTATATCCCCCGGATATATATATTATATCATTTTATATATATATATACGCAATGTGTATATTGTGATACATAGGTACCTCAGGGACATGTGAACGTGTGATAACTGTTCTAAGGGCAGGACCAGTTCACGCTCCTCCGGTTACGTATCGACGGTTCAACCAATTCGTGGGGATACGTCTGGTGGAGCTGCAGGGGTACTTGGGACCTCCAGGCCATTTGGCCCCCACCAGACGCTAGCGGTTCTGGGCGCTAAAGCTGCAAAAAATCGAGTGCGTACGTATCGACACCGGCTGGATGGCCTTAGGCAGCTTAAGCGTAGGGCAGGGGCCGTACCCATGAGGTAAAGCGCCGAGTCCCCCTGGTCATGATCGAATTAACGACACAGCCTTGCCTGCCACTCCTCCGTGAAGGGATCGGAGAAAAATGACCTCTCCCCACCCTCCAGCTTGGCCAGGATATTAGCTTGGGCATGACCACCTGCAGCATGCGATGGTGGGGGGCTCCCTCTGATCCGATGGCTTGACTCGCTTATAGTTGTATAACACATTTGGGCTAATGGGCTCTCCATTTGATACCTGTGCCATAGATTGGGCATCAGGTTATCTGCCGTTTGCATTGGTGAACAGCAGTTAGTTAAACTCTTAATGTTGGTTGTCTTGCCATCTTTGGAATGGGCCTCCTCCAGTGCAGGTTGTTATGTCGCTAAGGCGGAGAGGGAGTTAGTCTCCTCGAATCTCAAATCGGCTGGATTCTTAGAACTGACGGATGAAGAACAGAGAATTGCTCGGTTCGCTCGCAATTCCGAATTGAATGGCACCACCTGGGATGTTGCTTCCAAAAACAAGGGGGGGAGGTACATGTTTGGGCAATATAGCACTCTAATTATATGAGTTATTTCACGTACCTAATCATAACAGATTCATTAAAGAGTTCATATTTAGGTACAATCTGTTTTAGAAGAGTGCATTCCCTCCAAAATTTGGCTATTAACTTTATTGCTCGTGCCTCCTCCTGGGCTTGCATTCTAATCCATATAGTTCAGTGTGAACGGCTTCCTTTAGCGGAAATATGATATTTTTAAAAATATAATATATATTTCCTTAAAGAAAGCCTGAACACTGAACTATCATAGGGCCCTCCCATGGCGGTGCCATTCCCAACCCCGCAACTCGCCAATCTCCTGATTGAGTTGAAAATAAACTGGCGTATTCAGTCAGTTATATTGGGACTGCGCATGCGTGACTAATACGAGCAAGCCACTAAAGACCGCGAGGTACCGTAGGCGACCACAAAAAAGTTAACCCCTTTTCTACTATGGTTTTACAAACGCAGGACATCTATCCATATAGTTCAGTGTTCAGGCTTTCTTTAAGGAAATATATATTATATTTTTAAAAATATCATAACTATTCATGTTGACGTTGTTGTCAACAGCGGAGATGTACATTACATTAACGATCCACTTTGGGTGATGCCCTGTTAATTACTGATTTCTCATCAGGGTACAGTAATGCCCTAAATAATTGACTCCTTAACCACTGCAGAATTATGGGTAATTTTTCAGAAATTAGTTGGGAATATGGCTTGTTACCATTCAATGGAAAGCTTTCAGTGAGAGCTTTCCGATGAATGGCAACAAGCCATATTCCCAACTAAATCCTGAAAAATTACCCATAATTCTGCTGTGATTAAGGAGTCGATTATTTAGGGAATTACTGTAGTTATATTATCAATGGAGGTCATTCCCAAGAACTCAGCTTACCCCAACACAAGGCTGTTGAATAAATACAGAACACCACTTGTATCATAATCTCCAATCTTTCATTGAGCTCATTGCACAATTGCGCAATTCTCGATTATGATGTCATTGTATTCTCTCTATCTATATTACCAGAAAACTAAATACTAAATTGTTAATTTCTGTTTGTAGATACTGTATTGACAATGGTGCCATGATAGCACAGGCTGGGATGCTTGAGTTTCAAACAGGACGGATAACTCCATTGGAAGATACGTTCATCACTCAGAGGTACTAGTCTACTACTCTAAAAGTCAGTCAATTGAATTTAGAACTGTCTTCGGTGAGATGTACGAAGCATGTGTATTATACTCACGTATTTATCCATGGCATATACTCAAGCAATTTACACGTGAAATATTGTATTTTGCTATTGTGCGTGTAGCAACGGCGGGCCATTATCTTGCTGTGGTGTGATAGGAGCATCATTTGCTGACATTGGGTCAGATTGGCAATGAGATTAATAGTTTGTATTGTCGATGTTGCTGTATGGTCACATTTCATAACAAAATGGTAAATTGCAAAAATAAATGTTCTTTTCATTGGATATTGAATTTCCATCTATTTTGTCCTGCCTGTCTCAAAATGGCTTACCAAATCATAATTTTGAACCATTCAAAAGATTATAATACTCATTCATTGCATCATTTCAGGTTCAGAACAGATGAAGTACTGGTTGCATGGAGAGACTAACATCCAACAAAAACATCACTCGGTCTTTCAATTATCATTTTTATTTTTTATCCATCCTATCATCACGACCTAATCATTTTGCTATAAAGATTTGTCCGAATAAATTGTTTCTCATTTTGTAACATCCAAAGGCAAATGGTTATGAATTAGCATCCTTTTCCGCCCGACATTTGTACGAGCTTTTGGTCATTTCAAGATGTCCTATTTGGTTTGATATCAGGAGGGTATCAGATGAAATTTTCTATGTCCTACATCTAAGCCAGTGACATCAGTCTTGATAGATGGTGTCAAAGTTGAACCTCTGTTGCATGTCTCTAAACACACATGTGACATCCACGTCTGTCAGCGGGGGTTTATCTGGGTTGTGAAGTATAGATTTCATGATCATACTGGTATGAAGTAAACTACCTTTGATCATTTGGTGTTGGTGTTTCACTTTTTAAATGTGATAAAATTGTTTTTCTCACCACATTACGGGGTTTTTCATTACCAATATATTGTTTATAAATAATTAGTAAGATGTTCATAGCATCATAACTAATTGAAGAACACAAACCAAAATCTTATAACAGTACAAATAAGTTTTCTTGCAGAGAATCAGTAAAATAAATTAAGTAAAAGTAATTTGTTGCACACACATTCATTTATTTTTGTCAAATTGCAGCAAAATACAGAAGATTTCAAAAGCTCAATAATAATTTTTTTATTGCCCTTGTACAATACAAACCATTTACGTCAACAAAGTCATTGGCCATGTCAACTTTAACAGAAAATTTCTTCACTAAATTATGAGGTATTGTCAACATAAAGCACACGTTTGTTCAATTAAATAAATCAATATCGACCTATTAAAATTATATCAAAAGCTACAATCTTCTGAGTGTCCTATGAACATAGGACAACACAATTGTGTTAATGTTATTGCACACGAACCTATGGTTCTCGTTTTACCATCACGTCACAACAAACTTGTGCGATGATGCTAACCAGTTCACACACTTGTGTCAATCTATCTATGTATAAGTCAACAGTCTGCCTTAAATTATGACTTATGAATTCAGATTGCTGGAAACATGGGGAGAAAATTAAAATTTCCAATCAACAATGAATGAAACACAAGAATGGAAAATAATGTCATTGGACACGCGCTTGAAAATACTCCTGATGGTGAAAATTTTACTGAGATCTGAACACATGACTAAGACATCAGCATGTGGTATCAAATGGATGAACAAAGTTAGAATATGCCCCTCACAATGTTCTTTTGAAATCGTGGGAATAGAATACTTGAAAACCAAATCCCAGTGGCGCAGAAAGGGTCAGGTTACTATGTTTTCAACTTTTTGGTGAACAAACAAGGACCAGTCTATCGCGCAAAATTTGACAACTGTCTAAATTTCTAGTTCATGGAAGTAAAAGTACATTTTAATGAATGATTTTCGCCTCACAGTGAATGAAAGATGCTATCTAGATGTTGTCTCATTGTTTTTGTGACTCTCGTGTCTGTTTATTTGCACGCACTCAATATCTCTTGTTGAATAGACTGGTTCCTGATCGAAAGCTGCAAACAAACTGAAAGCATAGTAAACTGACCCCGCCAGTGGCAAGTCAACATACGAAATCTGAATATAGGATGGAAATGGAATCGTGTTTTAAACAGATTCGTTCAGGAAAGGTATTTATGGAATTTGATATGCACTCTGCTGGAAGACGTCCTTCATGTTTTTCTCTTGATCTGCTGACAGTGGTACGATTGGAGTTCTCGCTGGTCCTCCGTAATAACCAAACCATTCCATGGCTCGCTTCAGCCCAGCCACGCCGTACTGTCTGGTTACCTGAAAACGACATGCATGTTTAAAGTAAACAGTCTGCTGTGTTGTTCTAATGTCCGATGCCAATAATGCTACACAACAGTAATGTTTTAGATGTTGTATACAGATTGGCATCTTTCATAATTAATACCAATAAATTATTGTCTTACACTCTTGAGTCATTTCTGCATGTTTATCATGCAACTAACCCTTTATATACTAAAGACTCATTGACCAGTAGCTTCCTTAGGAAATGTTCAGATAATAAATTCATCTTATTATCTGAATAGGAATCCTTCTGACCTTGTATCATCTTTTCGTCTATCTGCCGTCAATTTTCCTGAACAGACCTCCAAATGAATAATAGACTCTTCCAATGTATACAGTAATAACTGGGTGGGAGTATCCATTTAGTAAAGAAGGGTTAATTAGGTCTGAATGAAAGACTCAATATTTACATTATCAGCAGTAATTGTTGAGTGTAAAAATTCATAATGCCTGACCACTCACATAGAAACACTGTAATAAGCACTCAAATTTATTTTCACCCTTTCATGACAGTTTTCAAGGCTGGACATGTCACATTTTTTTGGTGGATCTGATGTTCTTGTATGCAAGTTCCCAACCTCTCCTGATAATTGTGCTCTAAAATTTCAATGATCCAGGTGAAGCTCAAGAAAATTGTCTGTTTAAGATCAGCTGTCTCAGCAGACATCACATCTAGATCATGTCATGAATCTCTACTCTTGGCTATGCACGTAGAGATCATATTCCACCAGTACAAAACCTTGGAACTTTTTGAAGTTTTGACAGGGAACCTTATAAAGTCGAAAAAATAACGCGGGGAATATATTTCATTGTTATGATCTGTTCCTTAATAATGTACTTCACTGTAGGTGAAGGTCCCAACTCGAAATTTCACGATTTTAAGTGACTGTGAGCGATTTTGCTTTGCGTCATGTACAATTATGGAATTTCTCCTGGGTAATAAATTCAATGTTTATTGCGATTTTGGCTCACAAAAGTCACAGAAAAACATTCAATTTAGAGTTGGGATTTTTACCTACAGTGAAGTATATTTTTAAGGGACAGATAATAACTAAGAATATCCCCCCCCCCCCCCCCCCCCCCCCCCCCCCGAGTTATTTTTTACAATGTTCCCTGTCAAAACTTCAAAAAAGCTTTTGCCTGTCACATCATTCATTCAGCAGTGAAGGGGTTAACCGTGATACTCACACATGCATTAGGTGCTATAAGTCGATGCTGCAGTGATTTTGCTTCTTCGATATTACCAGCTTTGTATAGCTTCTCCAGTTGACATAATTCTCCACCAAGCACATTACCCAGAGCGCAAACTCCTCCCACACAGCCTGTCAATACAATGAAATACATCAATTTCCCACCCAATGAAATTGTTCTATTAGTCAAGTGCATTTATGACAAAAAATGTCAACCCAGGGAAATTGGTGAATTTTAAAAAAATAAATTTGTGAAATTTTGGCAATATATTTTGTGGCTTTTCAGGGATGTTTATTAAAAAAAACTCCATTTCGAACTGGTATTATTAGAGTCTCTAAGAAGCCAATGATAATCTTTTAGATTACTGTTTCTAGAATTCTGATTATGGACTTATGATAAATTAGTAATCAGGTGCTATGCCAACCTGGGGAATGTAGCATTGTACTAACATCACCAAAACTTTTAAAGAAAATTACCATACCACTCCATAGAAAATATCGTCCGAACTACACTCAATTGTAAAATTTGCATCCCGATTCCGGATGCAACTATCAGCGATACACCAACAAAATGATTTTGTCATCGAGAGTCATTGCATTTAATTAATATATAAGACTGACAGTGTGTGTTGTCAATTTGGATTAATATAGGTAAAAAAATAACTACTTTCAGCAAGATTATTCTCAATTTCTTTTGATCACCCTCTAATTATTATTTCCCGGATGGAAGAAGGCTTTTCCAAGGTGATGCCACTTTATTGAAATAAAAAAAAAATTGTACGACTCATGATCAGCAGCAAAGAACAGTGATATGTGTATTTGGTTGTTGCATACTTCTGCTAAACCCAGTGGGTAAAATGTTGTGCATATCATTCCTTTCAACAATATCATATATGGTATCTATCCATAAGTCTCAATGCATTCAATTCAACAGAACAAAACTTATTGGGTCAAGCTATTTACCGACAGTATAAGCAGCCAACAGAAAACCGGCTGACCCTGCCAAGATCTGGAAATCCTCATCTTTGGTTTTGAACACTAAATTCCCAAGTTTGGATATCTGCAAGCAATTAAACAATAATAGAGTTTGTGTGTGTATATATCACAGATATTGTTTAAACAACTTAAAAAATAAGTCCCCCCCCCCTTATATAATACCCTGTATCTCCTGTGCTTTTCGCCCGATCGCATTGAAGTTTTAAACGAATTGAGAACGTGTTAAATGCAGTACATTGTGGGAGTCAATTATCCCGTTGATTTTCTAATCTCCTTCTGAATGTCACTTGATTGAAAATTTGCCATTTTCGAAAATCGCACTTTCAACTTTGACGTTACAGAATTGCGTGTTGATCAAATAACTGGGTGGGCAGTGTTTCCTAAGTGTAGCCGGCATGATCTTGAACCACCCCCATATTCGATCCACTGCATTCACTCGAATGTGTCCCTGCCCCATATGGCTGACCAAACAAGGGTTATCGCCATAGATGTGTTTGATGCAAACACCTCTGTAATGCATGCGCTCGTAGAATGAGGTTTTTCACAGAATGCGATTAGAAAACTCATTGTCAAGAAACTGGCTACATGACCAATGTCCAATTTTGAAGCGGTCTTTCGCAGTTTCTTGAAATGTGACTAGTTTCTTATCACATTCTGTGAAATACCCATCCTTCAAGCAACCTGATTTAAGTATTGTTTGCCTTCAATACATCTATGGCGATCACACTTGTTTGTTCTGCCTTAAGGGGCAGGGGTCCTTTCGAGTGAATGCAGTGGGTCAGATATGGGGGTAGTTCAAAATCATGCGCGTAAATTCCCGCAAATTGACAATTGGTTAAGTTCAAGAAAATCCCATGCAGTAATAAGGCCGGTGACATGTAACAAAACCTGATCACCCAGTTAACCCATCAAAATGCGATTAAGTTGAGTGTCAAATTTGAAAGTGTGATTTTTGAAAATGTTAAAATTTCCAATCAAGCAACATTCAGAAGGTTAAGACAATCATTTGGGATAATTGACTCCCATAAAGTAGTGAATCTCGATTCATTCAAAATTTCAACGCGATTGGGCAAATAACATAGGAGATACATGGTATTAAATGAGGGGGGACTAACTTTTTTTAGGTGTTTCGAAAGTGATCTATCTGATATCAGGACAAACTCAATATAAGACATTAGGGTACGGTCAATAAAAATCATACTAAGTCAGTATTCTCAGGCACTGTCCATAGCTTTAATATTTAATGTCTAGGATTTTGCTGAATAAATTACACCAACAACAAAATATACAATGTTTATTCAACAGAACTAATCCATTGACACCACTCAAAATATTCAGTCCTAAGACATTTTTTTGCCCTATAGTAACTAAAAGGTCATAAAATTTGCCTAAGAACACAATTTTTTTTTAAATTGACAAGATATTGAAATCATACATCACCACCGCTATCCTTGAGTCCGATTATATTTGGATGACTTGAAAGTTTGACGACCACCTCTGGAGCTAAGTCTATACCAGTATTAGCTGGAACGCTGTACAGAATGATTGGGATAGGACTAGAATCGGCAACCTGAAAAAATGACAGGTGTTGAACGACGAGGATTAGAGGGAAAGGATTAGTATCGACAACATGCTAAAAATAACCAACCACATCACACCATATGTGACCCGCCATAACAAATCCAGTCGGAAGTCGGGATTTTTTTTTACCCTGTGCCAATGCATTCTCTTATATATGCGAGTCGACCATAGGTTGCCTCGCATATATAAGAGAATGCATTGGCCTAACAATTTTTTATCATGTTTTTTAAATAAATGTTTCTTACAATTTTTAGGACATAAAATAAAAAACATCCACAATGCAGGGAGCCCCACACATATATAGAAGCATATAGAAGAGTGTCGTCTGCTCATGTTTGTCTGGGGCTCTGTATGGGTGAAATTATAAAATTGTTAAAGAATACAAGAAAAAATTATTAAAATCGACTCGCATATATAAGAGAATGCATTGGCACAGGGTAAAAAAATCCCGACTGGATTTGATATGGCGGGTCACATATGCTTTTTCATACCATGGACAAGCTTTCATTTAATCTACTTCGTCGGTGTCTCACTTGTTGACTTATCTGTCATAGTGGTGAGGCTAAATTGGACAAAAGCCTGCAAATAGTGACATTTTCAGAATTCACCGTCTGGGGACCTCATTCAGCTCAGGCCTCAACTGCTATAGTCCATTAGTCACCTCAATTATGCATTTTATCTTCGGCAAATTACGGGATAATTAGCAAAATGGGGTCCCCAGAGGGTGAATTTGGTTATGCTAGCCCGCTGTGGCTCAGTGACTCACAAATGTGAAACATATTAGGCTCAGTGACTCACCTTTGTAAAATGCTGGATCATGGCATTGTTAGTCATGCTGCCCTTGTAGAAGCACGGCGTGTACACAAGGGCGGCCTCAGCACCTGCTTCAGCCATCTTCCTAGTCATGTCTATCGTGCTTTTTGTGGCTGTAAATAGTTTAAATCTATTAATATTATGATTATTTGGTTTGGACTCTACATACATACATCTATGAAGGTATTCATTGTGAGTTCTATCTCTAAATTAGTAAATATTAGACAGAAGAAACCTAATCTACAAAGATGTATTAATGACCTGTTCCTTATTAAACTGGGAAAGTCTCTAAATTTCTAAGTTTTGATTATTCTCAAATTTGATACATTTTGGTGCCTAAACTTGTGAAGCTTAAGTCTGTATACCAGTGTCAGTTGAGATCTGAATTAGTCAACAGCTGGCAACTAGCTCCAAATCTATTATTATGTGCTGCAACCATAATCTGTACAGCTTCACATTCTAGATATCAGTATGTCACCAGAGATGAGGTGGCAGTCAAAAAAGGAGCATAACTCCGTCAAAAATAATCAGACCGTGACGACAATCGGACATGACCTCAATAATGTGATGGTTTTTTCTCAAACCATGTTTCATTTCGATTGTATAATTGAACTGAAATCAATGTCCAGACCAGGAACTGGACAGACGTAACGGACGAGCTAACAGCGTGGCTGATTGCAATAATCTGCCGTAAAATTTTGGGGGACAATAACTGTAGTTGACTCCAAAATCTTATGTCATTCAGATTATCGCCTATTGCTTCCTTTGATAAAATCATGAGGAAATTTCAATTTTCCGTGTCCTAAAAAGCGGAACCTTTATGCTCAAGATTACTAAGCCAATAGAGCTCAGCTAGCCTCAGCATCAAGTATGTCAAATCTACAGCATGTGTGTTTGTTTGGTGTCAATTTCTGTATTCAGAATTTGGAGGTAAAAAATAATGTATTCGTTCACTTACGGACTAGAAAAGCCACCCGATGTTCGGAATAGAGAGTTTTCAGTTTATAGAGGTAATTTTGTAAATGCACTTGGGTGAATTCGGGACCGGACAAATTTGTTCGGTATGAAGAGGGATTCGTTTGGGGAGGTTTTACTGTATGGCTTTTGTCTGGAGTGCTGTATGGGCATTACCATTCACATCTGGTCACCAGACTTCCAAGTCAGCTGAAGGCCTATGGTGATAATGTTGTGATATTCACTGATTTATGCATTTACTTACATTCACAGCCTGATCCTGCTACAATCATCTTATCCGCAGGTGACTGCTTCGCCACGAATCTAACCATCTCCACTCGCTCATCAGCAGACATATATGCAAATTCACCATTACTGCCCTGCACAACATATCCTGAAGAAATACCAACTCATTCGCTCATTTGTGTGATTACCGAGGTACTTTTAACACACTTAACTCGAGTAAGATCATACACATGATTGTTTAGAGATAAAAATAGAGCCATCACACTATACCTGGGTAGCACTTGAAATGACAGGGATTGTAACAATGCAATATTTATATATGTCCGATCAGATGACTTGTTTTAAATAATGATTCAATGAAAGTTGCACATATAACAATAGGTTAATCAAGTAAATGTCTACTGAAGTGGGAATGAGCGAGAAAGTGTTACAAAACAATAAGAATATGACAAAGTGATGACATTGTTTCACCATTTGAGGTCTAGATTGTAACGAATTACAATGTGTTCATGTGATTAAGGCATGAGATGCATTCAGAAATCGAAATTTGGTCAGGCCTAAGAGGTAGGTGTAGTTGGAAATTTATCCTTAAGTATCCATAAATAAAAGGTCCTTAAATAAAAGGTCACTGACCAAAATGTCACCCGGCAAAGGTGGCAGGTTTGAAGGATATCTCTAAGAAAACAATGCTTGAATATTCACTGAGGTACCCAATTCTTGATGGATCTCAAAAGTCGAGGAAGGGTCATTCTGTCAACATGATATCTCATGCATATCTCCAATGTGTGTGTAACAATATCCACGAGTTTCAGATCCCTGTACTTCAAACTGTAGGAGTTGATTACACCAATATTATACAAAGTGCAAATTTACTAAATATGTTGCACATCTTCAATGTATCCTGCAGTTACAAATTGCAGGAGAAGTTGATTTCACAGTTCAATCAAAATTTTCAAAGTCAAGAAAGGATCAGTAACTCTAAAATAAACAAGACAGTCAGATGGATGGACGGACAGACAGGTGACAGATGAGAAGTGATGACTATAGCTTCGTCTCAGGTGAGCTTCAAAATTACATTTCATTGAACAAATCTGTCAATCACCCCCCCCCCCCCCCACAACACTGTGGGGACATCCCTGTGAGAATATGACATACATGATTTATTTGAATGCCTGACTACATTAGCTTAACAAAATTCCCATGACCTTGAAAGCCAGTGCATTCCATTCATGAAACTATCAGCTACCAGTATGTCTTGAGGAGAGGTGTTGACATTTATATAATTAGGTTTTAAGGACTGCACAAACAGCTTTGTGATTCTCCTACAGCTGTGATCAAAACAAGGATTTTAATGGGGTGAACTAGGCAGAGATAATATGGTATGGTACAGCGTGGTGTGGCAGGGACAAGAGGTGGGGTGGGGTGGGGTAGCTGTGATGTGTCTAAACAAAATCAAAGGTCAATATGCAAAAATGTAAATTTTTTTTTAGAGTTATGTCCCTGGCTCTGCCCCTATTTGACCCAGTGACCCCATTTGAACAAATCTGAACCCCAGTCACCCAAGGTCCCTCCGTACCAAATATAAGCTAAATCGGCCCAATAATTTTTTAGAAGAAGTCATTCTAAGAATTACTATGAGTTATGGCCCTGGTTTCTCAACTAATTGACCGGGTGACCTCATTTGAACAAATCTGAACACCAGTCACCCAAGGACCCTCCATACCAAATATTAGCTAAATCGGCCAAATGGTTCTGGACAAGAAGTCGTTGTAAGAATTACTATGGAGGAATAGAGTTATGGCCCTGGTTTCGCAACTATTTTACCCAGTGACCTCATTTGAACAAATCTGAACAAGAGTCACCTAGGGAACATCCACACCAAATATGAACCAATTCGGTCTTACGGTTCCAGAGGAGAAGATGTTCAAAGAATTGTTGACGGATGGACGGACGGACGAGGAGTGATGACTATAGCTCCACCGGAGACTTCGTCTCAGGTGAGCTAAAAACATATAACATTATGGCTTATGTGTCAGACGGTCAGTAACAATGTCCTAAAGTTTTGGTAAATAGGATTCAAACTGTAGGTGCAGTTGATTTCACAGTTAAGGCATGCAAGTGCATATTCACTCAAAATTTTCTCTAAGTTGAGAAAGGGTCAATAACTCAGACACCTCACCTACCTTACTTGTATATAAATTCAAGCAGTTCTATTTTTTCGCAAAAGTATACCGACAGTCAGTCTCAACAATTGCGTATGTGTAAAACTGTATATCATTATAGTAGTAATTCAGTAGTGAGGCCATGGTCACACACTCCAAGTTAATTATAATCTTAACCCCAATTTATATTACACACAAGACTTTTACGAAAAAAGAATTATGTTTGAATTTGTGCATCACACTGTGCTAACTCAAAGTGTACAAACAGTAAAAACTAGTAGTACACAGAGCTTAAATTCCTCGAAAAATTATGGTGAAAAATAAAGGTGAACACTACAAAAATCTGGTAAGAATGTTTATTTTCAAACCAAACTTAACAAGACACATAACACCCACACATCAAAAAGTTATTTGGCGATTATATATTCAAGTGAGTATATATATGTATGTATAGTATAGTATAGTAGGAAATTCTCTGTAGCTGTATGAAACATCTGCTAATCACTTATATGCTTGTGTCAAGACTATACATTCACTTTGCTGAAGGTGGTTAAATAGTTCAGTACAATAAAATACAACCAAATAAACAATCTGCAATGAACGATTGCTTCTCATGGGGAAGGGAAAACACTTTTTTTTTCCTTGGAAACACGAAAAGCAAATTTGGAGTCAATCGGACAATTACGACTAAAGTTGTAATTCGGGATCTAAATTGCTCAATTAATTCTATACAATTAAAATAGGGCATTAACTACTATAAAGGTCATTGGATCTCAGATTATAAGATGACCTGTAAATTATGTGAGTGGTCCACATACAAAATTTGAAAGCAGATAACTGGAAATAAAGTTATGTGGAAACCAGACACACAAAGGATTGATACAATTGATTTCGAAAGTTAAGTTTTTGTTTCTCTCTCGAATAACACCAAATTAACAAACCTCATACCAATATGTCTACATCAAACTATAACAAACATAATTAAAGACTTTAAAGACAAAATATGCATGTAATATTTCATTACTGCAAACAGATATTTTACTATTTAGCCACCACACCACTTGAAAAATGTGACATAAAAACAATTTAAATTGCTGAAAACTTCAACAAGATCGGTTTTACCCTTTCATAAAACGCGACATCTGAAATAAACAAATTTTTAATAAAATTTTGCAAAAACACTGTGCCAATGCATTCTCTTTAAATATATATGTGAGTCACCCATAGGGAGCCTCGCATATATAAGAGAATGCATTGGCCTAACAATATTTACCTTGAACTTGTCTGGAAGACTCGCATATATTATATAAGAGAATGCACTGGCACAGGATCTTTAATGCTGCACCAGTGCCGCTCCCATCATGAAAGGGTTAATTACTGATAACAAATGGAAACAATTCTGCCAGAGTATCTTCATATAATTTATATAAAAGAATGTTGTTGTGTGTTGTTAATTCTGGCACAAACTTTATGAAATTTGTGTTCATTAATAACTTTATTAGCTTTGTGTGTTAAAGGAGTACACCGGTGTAGTTTTTCTCAGTTTCTGCTGATCCACTGAGGATGTTGCCGGAAATGATTTTTGTGATAGGCTGCCCATAACTGAAGTTATGAGATTTATGCGATTGAATATTCCATCATGGATTATGCAGTCTGAATCATTAATCTTCCCTTTTGTGACATCATAAGAGGGTCTAGCAATTGGCTTTTATCTATAACTGATTGTTTATACAGAAACGGCTGGACCCTCAGAGCTGAACATTTGTACATTGGGTAATTTGAACCAGGAAATCTTATTAGATAGGTCCTGTTGACATCAGATGTCTTAAAAGGGCACTAATAATTAATTAAATTAAATAATTAATTATATACCCAAAATAGCTGCAATCAGGTTGGTGAAAATTGAAACACAAGGATAAATTGTCCCTGTAGAGGGTAATGAGATAGATGCCATTGACCTCAGATGACTTAAAGGGGCAAGTACGAGCAATAAAGAGCGATCATTGTGTAGGAAAATTGGTACGGAAGGGTCACCTGACTAACACATCTATCGGAGTCTAGTCTATCCTGATTCAATTTACGACCTGTATAAACACGATGCAACATACATGTAACCTCTTCCACCAATTTTCACACGTATATTCTGGACTGATAATAAACGGTCTTTATTGATCATATAATTTATTTATTGTTCCCCCTGTTAAATCTTCTGAGATCAAAGGTAAGTAAGTAATGCTTTATTCTCAGCCATTATTCATGGGACATGAGAAGATGCGCCTATCCCATGGCATTCCCCTGGTCAGATGACCCATCTGTACACCGGTATAATCCTTTAACACCCAAGTGAAGAGTTTCATTTCACATTAAAGGTACTCAATCCGATAAAACTCCTCTCAATTACTATTTCAATGGCTTCGGGGGTCAAAAATATTTGATTCGAGTCGAGAAAGTCACCCATCAAAGCTCAGATTTGTTAGATATCGATTTTAGAAATCTATTATTTTTCATTATCGGGAATACTTTCTGGCCCAGATCTCAGTCAAAATTTCGTTATTATTACCACTTGATTTTAGAGTTATCCATCCTTGTCTGTTTGAATAGAGTTTTGGTGTACAAATCTCGAGCAGGAAACGAAATTGACGGCAATTATTAGTACTAATCTCGAGAACATAAGAATTTTCAAAAATCAATATCTAATAACTCTGAGCTTTGTTTGATGGGTTCCTCGACTCGAATCAAATATTTTTTACCACCAAAGCCAAAGAAATAGTAATATAGGACCCTCTGATAGGATTGTTGTTGTTGGAATCTGTTGAGATGGGGACCCTCTGGTCGGATTGAGTACCTTTAAACTATACAACTATTATTACTATTATTAATCGGCATGTGATTAATTAGGTATTAATCGCACAGCAGGTTAGCGTCACCAAATTCAACCTCTGGAGAGTGGGGACCTCATTCTGTTTAGGCCTCAACTGCTATGGGAAACCTAGGATCAGAAGTTGAAGTTGGTGATGTTTACCCATTAGTCACCTTGATTATGCAATTTATCTTCTGCAAATTAGAAGTTATGACAGAAGGGAGAGAGTAACTAAAACAATGTTAATTTGAGACTATAGATATTTCCGAGATGATGAGGTCAAAGCAGAATGACGTCCCAAGATGATGAATTTGGTGATGCTAGCCAATTATGCGGGACAGGATCACTAAATTAACCCTCTGGGAACCTCATTCTGCAAATGTCAGACACACTGACTATATCCAGACTAGGTCAGAGTATTTTTAAATCATGACAGTTCCCATGCTGACACTACCACATTGTGCACATCATGTCACATTACTCAGTCAATAACAAATCATAGAATATTTGCATCTGAGTAGACTATCACATGATCCCTCAGTTAAAAAGGTGCTTTTTGATGTAAAAATATTATAAATGTTTGATAATATATAGGTATCTATAAATTAATTGCCATAATTTTTGCTTGTCAGATCTCTTGCGTTATCTCGGTTGTTCTAGTTTGGAATGCTACCAGTGATTAATATTAGATATATGACAAATGCTGTTAATTGGTCTAAACAACGGACAGTGGATATTTCAAGAAGTTAGTGGAAATTTGGTGTAAATTGGTTTACAAGTCACTTTGAATTTCTGACTTGCGCAGACCAGGGGCCAACCTAGAGGGCAACTTGGGGAATACCTTCTCCCTATATTGTGTCAATTCTCGGAGATTCTCCTTAATTTTGACCTAGGGAGAAATTACTACTCTCTCATATACCAGTATGCATATGTCCCAACAGCATATTTAAATTGTATTTTCTGATTATAATGGTGTCCTTACTCATTATAATAATTTTATAATTGGGCTACTGTACAGTAATGCCCTAATTAATCTCGGGGAGAGCTTTCCGATGAATGGCAACAAGCCATATTTCCGACTAAATCCTGAAAAGTTACCCATAATTCTGCTGTGGTTAAGAAGTCGATTAATTAGGGCATTACTGTATTGCATAATATGATCACACATTGCAGAATGGTGATGTTGTGGTGTAGATTGAACTTGAGCCATTTGACTTATCCTTGACAACAATCAAATATGGAGAAGTGACTTCTCACAATTTGAAACCTCTTGACGGGTCCCTGGTGCAGACCATGCCATGACTACATTTCCTTTATTATTTTAATGAATGAAGACTACATGTACATGACAAAACATGTCTAGGTACATGTATTTGAGCTCATAACTGTTTGTGGAATGAAAAATGTGAGACCCAAAATTGGACAGACATAAAGCAAATTTTGATTGAATTATGAAATGATATTCTCCACACCCAATTGAATTTGAATCCCGGTAATTGGTATTCCAACAGCTTACTAGTTTTTCAGAAATGTCAGTAAATAACATATACAGATATGCAGAAAAGCATATAAAATTCAATGATACATGCGATTCCACTAAATAAAAATTTCATAAATAATCACTCAATTAAGATGAACTTTTCCATCAGGCCTGTGCAAACATGATTACATGTATCACTAATAACACAATGGACACAACACCGACATCTCAGAATTGTGTTATCCAGTATCCACAAGCTGTCCAATGAATGGCAACAAGCCATATTTCCGACTAAATCCTGAAAAGTTACCCATAATTCTGCTGTGGTTAAGGGGTTGATTACTTAGGGCATTACTGTATGCTTATTTGGCATTCGAGAGAACAAGAAGTGCTACAAATTGACAAATAGTAATATGATAAAGCAACACCTTTGTGCAAAGAGCTCAGTATACCCCAATTCCTAATGGATCACACACAAAGGAATCGTCTAAAAACATTTTCTAATGGTCAGATTAAATGTATACTGAGTGACCACATGCTATTCATAATCCCCAGTCACATATGTTGGGTGGCTGGCATAGGATTAGTCAAATCTGTAAGAGCTTGAGTATTTTTTCCTTATAAATAATAAAAGGTCGACGACCACACTGTCCCCCGAAATGGTGGCCAACTCCAAGATGGCTAACTCCAAAGTGGCTAACTCTGAGATTGGCAGTGTTATTGAAATCGGTTTTAAAATATTTGTTCAAGTTATTGCACTAATGACAAACAAACTTACAAGAAATCATCAAAGTAAGGGGCATAACTCAGGTAAGAAAGATCGGACGACACTGGTTTTCAAACTTGTCCAAGATATTGTGGCAAACCAACTCATAAAAAAAAATCATTGAAATTGGTTAATATTTGTTCAAGTTATTGCACTAGCGACAATAAAATGGCGAAAAATGGTCAAACTAAGGTATGAAAAATCGGAGGAAAGTTTTTTTGAACTCATCCAAGATATTGTGGCAACCAACTCATAAAAATAAATTATTGAAATCGGTTTTTAAATATTTGTTCCGAGTTATTGCCCTTACAATAAAAAAATAGTGAGAAATCGTCAAACTAAGGGGCATAACTCAAGTAAGAATAATTGGACGAAACAGGTTTTCGAACTCATCCGAGATATTGTGGCAACCAACTCATAAAAATAAAATATGGAAATCGGTTAACATTTGTTTGAGTTATTGCGCTTACGAAATGGCAAGAAATCGTCAAACGCCGAAGGCCTTTAGTCCCTTTAAAATCAGAAAAGAGGCTAAACTAAATCGGGATGGAGCCGGTGGTGGTAGGAATTGTTCATTGTTTGTGGGGGGGGGGGGGGGGGGGGTGGGGGGGGGTGTCACTGTTGTGCATATGTCTCGGTATGAGTTGCTTATACAATCTGTTTATTTTTTCAGAGTATTAATTTCACTCAGTTTGCACTTTGAGTCAATGTCAAAAATAATTATTTAATTTCAAATTTGAGTGGCTAAAATTAGCCATCGTAGAAATTCAAACTAAGGCATCGATCAGAACACCTCAAAAAGCAATAAACTTTATTGCAAGACAAATTCCAAACGATGCTATCTGATGCAGTTGGGCATTCCTCAACCAACTTTTTTTACTCAGTTCACTTAAGGCCTAAAATAAAGATCTTGTTTCCACTAACCCAACCATATTTTGAACCGTGGAGTCTACTCAATTTATTGTGAAATCAGAACTAAAACAAATGCCTTTTTTTAATAAGTCTATTACAAGCGTCTTTTGAGGAGTTATTAAAAGATTGTTGTGCATCCTATGTAAACTCTTTTAAAGGTACTCAATCCGATAAAACTCCTCTCAATTACTATTTCAATGGCTTCGGGGGTCAAAAATATTTGATTCGAGTCGAGGAAGTCACCCATCAAAGCTCAGATTTGTTAGATATCAATTTTAGAAATCTATTATTTTTCATTATCGGGAATACTTTCTGACCCAGATCTCAGTCAAAATTGCGTTATTATTACCACTTGATTTTAGAGTTATCCATCCTTGTCTGTTTGAACAGAGTTTTGGTGTACAAATCTCGAGCAGGATACGAAATTGACGGCAATTATTAGTACTCATCTCAAGAACATAACAAATTTCAAAAATCAATATCTAATAACTCTGAGCTTTGTTTGATTGGTTCATCGACTCAAATCAAATATTTTTTACCCCCAAAGCCAAAGAAATAGTAATATAGGACCCTCTGATCGGATTGTTGTTGTTGGAATCTGTTGAGATGGGGACCCTCTTTACGGATTGAGTACCTTTAAATGAGGTCACGCAATTTAATATAGTTCATGGTATTAAATAAAGTTGAATTGTTTTGTCTATACCGTACATCAGCCCTCGAAATTAGGAAAACTGTCCCCATGGCAAATTTAATGCTATGGTATTGGTATGTTAGATTCCACATGTTGCAACAGCAATAACCACGACATTGCTTATTTTGAGGACTGTATAAATGTAGCATTATTAAACTTTTTAGAGAATTAAATAATGTTGATCGTGTTTGAAAATTTGATCTATTTGGGGGAAAGGGAGTGACAAGTCCAATAAAACAACATAATGTTTATAATATGTGACCTGTCATATAAAATTCAGTCGTAAGTCGAATTTTTTTTACCCTGTGCCAATGCATGCATTCTGTTATATATGCGAGTCGACAATAGGTCGCCTCGCATATATAAGAGAATGCATTGGCCTAACAATTTTTTTATCATTTTTTTTAAATAAATGTTTCTTAAAATTTTTAGGACATAAAATAAAAAACATCCATTACCCTGCAGGGAGCCCCACACATATATAGAAGCATATAGAAGAGTGTCGTCTGCTCATGTTTGTCTGGGGCTCTGAATGGGTGAAATCATAAAATTGTTGAAAAACACATGAAAAAATTATTAAAATTGTAAAAAATTGTTAGGCCAATGCATTCTCTTATATATGCGAGGCGACCTATGGTCGACTCGCATATATAAGAATAATCATTGGCACAGGGTAAGAAAATCCCGACGTACGACTGGATTTGATATGGCGGGTCACATACGACTTAAATTTTCCCATGTGGGTATGTCCCTACATCATCTTACAACTGAATTATTCCAAATAAAGACAATGATTTGTCACAGAGTTGACTAATGTTTATTTCTACACTGCATTTACCAGCATGGTGTTGCTTGGGGTTAAAAAATGAAGTTTGAATCTTGTCTTTATTGTTGAAATAATTGGAAGATGTTGGGAAGAATTGTTTATTTTACCCAGCCTATTTTTTTCTCTCAGTTTGTCAGTGGAAACAAAGGTCTTTTTTTTAGGCCTATTAGGTATTTGGTGCACTAGGAGTTCAGCTCGCAACTCATAAAGCCCTAAACCACATTATACATGGGCCAACCTGGTCTAATTCGAGACATATAATCAAGTTTGTTGCACATGTAGCCATCAATTCAAAGATTCACACAATATTTCAACAATCATAATGACATAAAACCAGGCGATGTTCCATATTTCATAAGGTCAAGTTTCTTCTTGTCACCATAGGAATTGGAAGGTACCGGTATCTCGATTTCCATCCCATTTTCAGAATGATCATTTAGCTCACAATCACTACTCTGGAACAGTTCTTCTTCTGTGTCATTGTCATCAACAAGTCCAGAATATTCCCTGTATAAGGGATGAATGAACTCTGCAGACCGTGTCAACAGATAAGGATCAAATGGAAACCATGACTTAAATACATCAATGTTATTTGTACTGTGATTCGATATTGCAGATGGGCCATCCTGTACCAATGGTAACCGCAAGCGATTATTCCTCTCAATTACTGTATCACAGAATGCTAATTGATGCATCCGGCATACAGAAGAGAAAGTTTTCACAATAATTGGTAAACAGAAATTCAACGGATTCATTCGACTCACAACAATTCGTTGAATGTTCAATGATTCAGCCCACCGGACATCTGCTTTGCGTTCAAATAGGTCTTTGCTTCTGAAGGAAATAATATACATAACAGACTGACAAACAGAATAATATGTAGCATGTCTCGTAATGTCTTGTTGGGTTGAATATGATGACACCTCTTCATATTTATGCAGCCATTTGCAGAATAATTCAAGGGTCGTTTTGACTGTTACAATATCAACGAATGATGCTCTTGCAAGAAAACTGGCTATGTAACTTGCAGCTGTTCTGCGATAAACAACATCAACACATGGGTCTTTCACTTTCTTCCACAGATGATTTGTGAATCCATCAACAAGCTGTTTGCGAAAGCTGCATAAATAGAATATAAGATATTGTACATGAGTTGAACCTTGTGTCGGCAAAATTATGCTGTCAAATACACTGATGAGATCCTGGTATAATTTTTTTGTTGACTCCCAATTCAACTTTCCATCCATGAAACAAACATCATGAATATATCGCAGATAAATATGCATCATCACATCAAGTTTGTTGGCATAAGAATGTGCCATGGGTTTCTCAAGCACAATTTTCACCATCATATCAGTTTCAGCTATTAAATCATCATCTAAATGGAAAATATCGCTCTCATCTTCAGCCGATTCTATTTCTTCCCTCGGGCTCCTGACATCAATCTTTACCATTTTATCCACAATGATTTCCAGAACTTTTGATCTTTTACCATGCAAGTATGAAGATAATATCAACATATTCCTTATATACCATTCTTGGGAATGAACTGCTAGGGTTTGGTAAGGAAAGATATCTCGCATCAGTTGAATCAATAACTCTGGACACATTGGCACTAACTTTATTATTGGTTGCAAGACTAAATGAACATTTTTCGAGATCATTTGATTCTCTTTTGCAAACTCAGTCAGGTTCATCGTTTCACATTCTGATTCCAATACAAAAGGACAGAGCAATTTCACCATGCTCCTGAGACATGGTCTCAGAAATATAGTCTGCGCAGAGATAAGATTCAATAAAAATGACTGATACGCCATCGCCACCTGTTCTTCTCTGGCTGCCCATTTCATTTTCAAAACAAATCCGACAAGTTCTTCAAATCTTTTGTCGAGGTACGTAACACTGCGTCTGAGACCATTTAAAAACTTCAGGAGTTCATTTGGTGATACGCCCGGGTCGTTGACTCTATTAACAACAGCATCAAGATAACTTTTGTCACCCCCACTTGCTTTTTCGATCGCATTTACAACGATTTCTGTGGAGATTTTTCCACACGTGTTATCCATTTTGAGACAGAATGCAGACCGGAAGTTGCACAAAATGTCGCAACTTATTTCCGGGTTATTAGATTCGTACATTCCGTACTTCATACCGACTTCAAGTTCCCAAAATATTCTCAGATCGATCTACTTGTATATTTGCAAGCGATTAGCTTGTCTGTGTGGCAATCCGCTAAATGTAATCTTAATAAAACATGCGTACATATAAATACTGATATTTGAATTATTACTAAAATTAAGAAGAGTTGAATTTATGATCCAGTCAAATTCAGAATGTGTCGATTATCAACCGTATATGGGGCACTTAAATTAAAGCTAGACGTCAGTCACTCGCAAGTCGGGTCTTTATAATAATAATTATTGTATAAACCTAGCCTGTATATGCATTATCCAAATTAACGCTTCTAAATTACTATTTCGTTGGATTCGGGGGGTAAAACAAATATTTGTTTCGACTTGATGAACCTACCCATCAAAGCTCGGAGTGATCAGATCTCAATTTTTTAAAGTTTGTTATTTCTCGAAATGTGCAATTATTTGTGGCCCAGAAAAACGTGGTCAAAACCTGGGACTAATATATAATATGTTATATTAGTCCCAGGTCAAACGGACGGCCTCGGGCAAAATTGCGGATGAAGATGGATAACTCTAAAGTCAAGTGGGCAAATTCAAATTCCGGACAAGCTCCGCGCACCGCGTTTGCCGGCTTTCTTTATATCTTATCAGCGGTGCAACGGTGACGATAATGTCCTGAAATCATGTTTGTCACCCGTCATTTTTTTTATCTCAAACGACTTAAAGTGGCATACATGAGCAATGCTGAGCGTTCATTAACTTCATTATAAGCTTAGAAAATATATACGTAGGGAAATTAGTACACATATATATGTTCACCGATATAAGCTATAGTAGAATATCATGGGATGCGCTTTTGACCTCAGATGACTACTTAATGGGGACTAATAAATTGCAGGATCAATAAAGAGCGTTTATCGTCAGCTCAGAAGATATGTGGGGAAAGTTGGTGCAATATATACAAGTAACATGACACGGGGAATGTCACGGGATATGGGCACTAATAATTTATTAATTCTTCACACGATTTTCCTGCTTGTCATGTTTGTCACCCCGTCATTTGATGGACGCGTACGTACAACCCCCATAGCAATTACTTCAGGCAGAGTTATCTCCCATCGCTCCGCTGAGATACCACTGCCATAAGGACATTAATTTGTAAGGAATTCTTACGTGTTTTTAGTTCTTATGTTTTAGGATTAAAATTGTCTATGTTTGGCTCAGTTCATATTGTTCTTATCAAAACCGAAAGAATTACCATTATTGCAAACTTTAAAAAAAAATTGGTGGTGAAAACAAGATAATAGGTGACTAAATAGTAGATAAGATAAGATAAGATAAGTTTATTGGCACTATAATCATGAAACATTGTAACAGAGTAAGAATAGGTATAATATGTATATGTGTTATATGAGGTTGCAAATGGAATCTAGATGTGACTGTAGAGTATAAATGGAATCAGTAATGAAATAAGTATAAACAGATTCAGTGTGACATGTCACAGAGTGGGACAAGTTTCACAAGATCTAGAGCCAACAGGTTGCACAAAAAGCTGGCGTAGCCAATTTGTTTCCATTGTGGACCCTGTAGTAAATACAGTTCCGCGACGATATGTAAAAATAGATTTATCGTCTGCAAAGTACACTCATTGTGGCAGTGATATATCGCAGCGATAGCGTAGAGGGCGCTGTATGGAGATTGCCCCCGTAGTAAGGATGCAGCTTATGTTGGTGCATTGTTGGACATGAATTATGGTATGCGTTCGTGGTACAGATGGTGCAAAAGTTGTGAAACTGAAAGTTAACAATGTAAAAAATTACTTGATCGATTATAGGCCTAGGCCTAGTGCATACCTCTCAATGAGACCTGATTCCACTTCTGTATATTCTCTGTGAGTTTGTCCCAACCGATAGATTCATCCTCGAGAAACGGCGTCGTTATGGGAACAAACATCCCACTGATGTCCAGCTTTCTAGACTTCACTTGAGTAGCCATAGTTCGTGAGAGAATCTGGTCTGGTTGTGGGTTAACACCTGCCCACCGGTTAGACCAATGGCAATTAACAATTCGTTTATCGTGTTGTTCGGTCCACCGTGCTACCACCCGAAAAACACCAGGTCCTTTAGATAAAATCCGGCACCAAGAATGCATGGTTGTCGAGGTATGTCGGTGTCAATAATTACAGATGTAGCTGTGGTTTGAACTTTGCTGCAGTCGAAATCTGGCAGTACCGTATGTGCTGTATATGAATGTATATGTTAGCGATGTAAACCGGGACAGCGGTGTATTGTCAATAACTATATAATGCATGCACAGTTGCACACATAACTGCCAGTTTCGCGTGATAATGCTATTTAGTGGATGGCCTCACCGAGAATCACATTTCATTAATTGTCGACTATGGAAGGCCATTTCGACATTAATTTCACACAAATAGGCCGCGATTGCAATTGAATATTCTCAAGGTTACACTGGTGTAAATGTTTTCCATAGGCCTCAGTGCTAACGTTTTAGCGTATGCTGTTGGCTATATGAACCATGGGTCCAATTTTTTTTTTTAATCTGAAAAATTGACATTTCGGGAAACTTTTTACACAAAAAAATCATATCTGTCTAGCAGGGAATTCGCCTTTAAATCTTGTGTTTTCGTAACTAGTGTCAGATCCGCATAAAAAAATACTGTCATATTTTAGACCACACCAACAAATTCAAACTTCACTACAAAGGGTTAATTCCTGTGCCAATGGCTATCTTACCTATGGGAAATCATAGGGAAGAGGTGTGATGATTTTTTTATGCAAAAAGCACACAAGGCTATTGACCAATCAGGGCCCAGTGTCTATTTTATTCTCTCCTATATATTCCTCCCGCATCCGCTAGAGGTCTCTCCGAACCTTATTTACACCAGTGTAACCTAAAGCGATAGCCCGCTTTTTCGCGGAATAATTGTAACACCCTACATTTTTTCAGAATTGCCCATGAATGAAAAAAATGTGTTCAAAAATAATATCACTTCTGTGGTTCTTTATTTATCACACACAATTTAACCCCACTCTCTGTAACACATTATTCATCAAAAAAGCACATTTTTCCACCACAAGTCATATTCAGGCCCCATTTTCACACAGTTTTTGGGGTCTGGTGTTGCAAACTTGGATCAGCTATGGAAGACTGTACAAGATGCTTTCCATGAGAGAACTTCTGGTGATGTGAGGTCATTGAGTCCAGATCTGATCAGCTGAGCATCAAGCACATGACTTTATCAGCACATGGAAGACTAAAATATGACATTTTCAGGTCTGCAAGGGTGATCCAAGATAACTGGATGTGGGTGTATATTGAATTAGTTGAACAAAGATATGCTCTCTTTGAAATGCTGAAGCATTTTCTTAAATGTGTCCAAGTTTTAGTGCTATTAACCTTCAAATGGCCATACCCACCAGTGAAAATGAGACACTTTTATTATATATATCTGTATATCACTGGCTATAAAATCCAAAATACTTGTTAGATTAGCTTCTTATAACAATTGGTATGTGTGTCATTGACATGCTCATGTAATGGGTAATTTGCATTATCATGTGACAATTACCACCTTGAAATTTTTTGAAAATACCTTGAAAAATTGGCATTTTTTATGAAAAATCATACCATTTTTTTGGCCGATGGAAGTGAAAGAAGACATCAGCAGCAAGAATAGCCACACCATGCATGGGAGATTCATTGGACTGAAAGACCAGGCTGTGAAAAATGCATTAAAATACTTTAAAGTGACTCCCAGGAATCAAAAATGCCAAAAAGTTCATTTTTCCCTTTAGGTTACACTGGTGTAAATGTTTTCCATAGGCCTCAGTGCTAACGTTTTAGCGTATGCTGTTGGCTATATGAACCATGGGTCCAATTTTTTTTTTTAATCTGAAAAATTGACATTTCAGGAAACTTTTTACACAAAAAAATCATATCTGTCTAGCAGGGAATTCGCCTTTAAATCTTGTGTTTTCGTAACTAGTGTCAGATCCGCATAAAAAAATACTGTCATATTTTAGACCACACCAACAAATTCAAAATTCACTACAAAGGGTTAATTCCTGTGCCAATGGCTATCTTACCTATGGGAAATCATAGGGAAGAGGTGTGATGATTTTTTTATGCAAAAAGCACACAAGGCTATTGACCAATCAGGGCCCAGTGTCTATTTTATTCTCTCCTATATATTCCTCCCGCATCCGCTAGAGGTCTCTCCGAACCTTATTTACACCAGTGTAACCTAAAGCGATAGCCCGCTTTTTCGCGGAATAATTGTAACACCCTACATTTTTTCAGAATTGCCCATGAATGAAAAAAATGTGTTCAAAAATAATATCACTTCTGTGGTTCTTTATTTATCACACACAATTTAACCCCACTCTCTGTAACACATTATTCATCAAAAAAGCACATTTTTCCACCACAAGTCATATTCAGGCCCCATTTTCACACAGTTTTTGGGGTCTGGTGTTGCAAACTTGGATCAGCTATGGAAGACTGTACAAGATCCTTTCCATGAGAGAACTTCTGGTGATGTGAGGTCATTGAGTCCAGATCTGATCAGCTGAGCATCAAGCACATGACTTTATCAGCACATGGAAGACTAAAATATGACATTTTCAGGTCTGCAAGGGTGATCCAAGATAACTGGATGTGGGTGTATATTGAATTAGTTGAACAAAGATATGCTCTCTTTGAAATGCTGAAGCATTTTCTTAAATGTGTCCAAGTTTTAGTGCTATTAACCTTCAAATGGCCATACCCACCAGTGAAAATGAGACACTTTTATTATATATATCTGTATATCATTGGCTATAAAATCCAAAATACTTGTTAGATTAGCTTCTTATAACAATTGGTATGTGTGTCATTGACATGCTCATGTAATGGGTAATTTGCATTATCATGTGACAATTACCACCTTGAAATTTTTTGAAAATACCTTGAAAAATTGGCATTTTTTATGAAAAATCATACCATTTTTTTGGCCGATGGAAGTGAAAGAAGACATCAGCAGCAAGAATAGCCACACCATGCATGGGAGATTCATTGGACTGAAAGACCAGGCTGTGAAAAATGCATTAAAATACTTTAAAGTGACTCCCAGGAATCAAAAATGCCAAAAAGTTCATTTTCCCCTTAAAGCGATAGCCCGCTTTTTCGCGGAATAATTGTAACACCCTACATTTTTTCAGAATTGCCCATGAATGAAAAAAATGTGTTCAAAAATAATATCACTTCTGTGGTTCTTTATTTATCACACACAATTTAACCCCACTCTCTGTAACACATTATTCATCAAAAAAGCACATTTTTCCACTACAAGTCATATTCAGGCCCCATTTTCACACAGTTTTTGGGGTCTGGTGTTGCAAACTTGGATCAGCTATGGAAGACTGTACAAGATCCTTTCCATGAGAGAACTTCTGGTGATGTGAGGTCATTGAGTCCAGATCTGATCAGCTGAGCATCAAGCACATGACTTTATCAGCACATGGAAGACTAAAATATGACATTTTCAGGTCTGCAAGGGTGATCCAAGATAACTGGATGTGGGTGTATATTGAATTAGTTGAACAAAGATATGCTCTCTTTGAAATGCTGAAGCATTTTCTTAAATGTGTCCAAGTTTTAGTGCTATTAACCTTCAAATGGCCATACCCACCAGTGAAAATGAGACACTTTTATTATATATATCTGTATATCACTGGCTATAAAATCCAAAATACTTGTTAGATTAGCTTCTTATAACAATTGGTATGTGTGTCATTGACATGCTCATGTAATGGGTAATTTGCATTATCATGTGACAATTACCACCTTGAATTTTTTTGAAAACACCTTGAAAAATTGGCATTTTTTATGAAAAATCATACCATTTTTTTGGCCGATGGAAGTGAAAGAAGACATCAGCAGCAAGAATAGCCACACCATGCATGGGAGATTCATTGGACTGAAAGACCAGGCTGTGAAAAATGCATTAAAATACTTTAAAGTGACTCCCAGGAATCAAAAATGCCAAAAAGTTCATTTTTCCCTTTAGGTTACACTGGTGTAAATGTTTTCCATAGGCCTCAGTGCTAACGTTTTAGCGTATGCTGTTGGCTATATGAACCATGGGTCCAATTTTTTTTTTTAATCTGAAAAATTGACATTTCGGGAAACTTTTTACACAAAAAAATCATATCTGTCTAGCAGGGAATTCGCCTTTAAATCTTGTGTTTTCGTAACTAGTGTCAGATCCGCATAAAAAAATACTGTCATATTTTAGACCACACCAACAAATTCAAACTTCACTACAAAGGGTTAATTCCTGTGCCAATGGCTATCTTACCTATGGGAAATCATAGGGAAGAGGTGTGATGATTTTTTTATGCGAAAAGCACACAAGGCTATTGACCAATCAGGGCCCAGTGTCTATTTTATTCTCTCCTATATATTCCTCCCGCATCCGCTAGAGGTCTCTCCGAACCTTATTTACACCAGTGTAACCTAAAGCGATAGCCCGCTTTTTCGCGGAATAATTGTAACACCCTACATTTTTTCAGAATTGCCCATGAATGAAAAAAATGTGTTCAAAAATAATATCACTTCTGTGGTTCTTTATTTATCACACACAATTTAACCCCACTCTCTGTAACACATTATTCATCAAAAAAGCACATTTTTCCACCACAAGTCATATTCAGGCCCCATTTTCACACAGTTTTTGGGGTCTGGTGTTGCAAACTTGGATCAGCTATGGGAGACTGTACAAGATGCTTTCCATGAGAGAACTTCTGGTGATGTGAGGTCATTGAGTCCAGATCTTGTCAGCTGAGCATCAAGCACATGACTTTATCAGCACATGGAAGACTAAAATATGACATTTTCAGGTCTGCAAGGGTGATCCAAGATAACTGGATGTGGGTGTATATTGAATTAGTTGAACAAAGATATGCTCTCTTTGAAATGCTGAAGCATTTTCTTAAATGTGTCCAAGTTTTAGTGCTATTAACCTTCAAATGGCCATACCCACCAGTGAAAATGAGACACTTTTATTATATATATCTGTATATCACTGGCTATAAAATCCAAAATACTTGTTAGATTAGCTTCTTATAACAATTGGTATGTGTGTCATTGACATGCTCATGTAATGGGTAATTTGCATTATCATGTGAAAATTACCACCTTGAAATTTTTTGAAAATACCTTGAAAAATAGGCATTTTTTATGAAAAATCATACCATTTTTTTGGCCGATGGAAGTGAAAGAAGACATCAGCAGCAAGAATAGCCACACCATGCATGGGAGATTCATTGGACTGAAAGACCAGGCTGTGAAAAATGCATTAAAATACTTTAAAGTGACTCCCAGGAATCAAAAATGCCAAAAAGTTCATTTTTCCCTTTAGGTTACACTGGTGTAAATGTTTTCCATAGGCCTCAGTGCTAACGTTTTAGCGTATGCTGTTGGCTATATGAACCATGGGTCCAATTTTTTTTTTTAATCTGAAAAATTGACATTTCGGGAAACTTTTTACACAAAAAAATCATATCTGTCTAGCAGGGAATTCGCCTTTAAATCTTGTGTTTTCGTAACTAGTGTCAGATCCGCATAAAAAAATACTGTCATATTTTAGACCACACCAACAAATTCAAACTTCACTACAAAGGGTTAATTCCTGTGCCAATGGCTATCTTACCTATGGGAAATCATAGGGAAGAGGTGTGATGATTTTTTTATGCAAAAAGCACACAAGGCTATTGACCAATCAGGGCCCAGTGTCTATTTTATTCTCTCCTATATATTCCTCCCGCATCCGCTAGAGGTCTCTCCGAACCTTATTTACACCAGTGTAACCTAAAGCGATAGCCCGCTTTTTCGCGGAATAATTGTAACACCCTACATTTTTTCAGAATTGCCCATGAATGAAAAAAATGTGTTCAAAAATAATATCACTTCTGTGGTTCTTTATTTATCACACACAATTTAACCCCACTCTCTGTAACACATTATTCATCAAAAAAGCACATTTTTCCACCACAAGTCATATTCAGGCCCCATTTTCACACAGTTTTTGGGGTCTGGTGTTGCAAACTTGGATCAGCTATGGAAGACTGTACAAGATCCTTTCCATGAGAGAACTTCTGGTGATGTGAGGTCATTGAGTCCAGATCTGATCAGCTGAGCATCAAGCACATGACTTTATCAGCACATGGAAGACTAAAATATGACATTTTCAGGTCTGCAAGGGTGATCCAAGATAACTGGATGTGGGTGTATATTGAATTAGTTGAACAAAGATATGCTCTCTTTGAAATGCTGAAGCATTTTCTTAAATGTGTCCAAGTTTTAGTGCTATTAACCTTCAAATGGCCATACCCACCAGTGAAAATGAGACACTTTTATTATATATATCTGTATATCATTGGCTATAAAATCCAAAATACTTGTTAGATTAGCTTCTTATAACAATTGGTATGTGTGTCATTGACATGCTCATGTAATGGGTAATTTGCATTATCATGTGACAATTACCACCTTGAAATTTTTTGAAAATACCTTGAAAAATTGGCATTTTTTATGAAAAATCATACCATTTTTTTGGCCGATGGAAGTGAAAGAAGACATCAGCAGCAAGAATAGCCACACCATGCATGGGAGATTCATTGGACTGAAAGACCAGGCTGTGAAAAATGCATTAAAATACTTTAAAGTGACTCCCAGGAATCAAAAATGCCAAAAAGTTCATTTTCCCCTTAAAGCGATAGCCCGCTTTTTCGCGGAATAATTGTAACACCCTACATTTTTTCAGAATTGCCCATGAATGAAAAAAATGTGTTCAAAAATAATATCACTTCTGTGGTTCTTTATTTATCACACACAATTTAACCCCACTCTCTGTAACACATTATTCATCAAAAAAGCACATTTTTCCACTACAAGTCATATTCAGGCCCCATTTTCACACAGTTTTTGGGGTCTGGTGTTGCAAACTTGGATCAGCTATGGAAGACTGTACAAGATCCTTTCCATGAGAGAACTTCTGGTGATGTGAGGTCATTGAGTCCAGATCTGATCAGCTGAGCATCAAGCACATGACTTTATCAGCACATGGAAGACTAAAATATGACATTTTCAGGTCTGCAAGGGTGATCCAAGATAACTGGATGTGGGTGTATATTGAATTAGTTGAACAAAGATATGCTCTCTTTGAAATGCTGAAGCATTTTCTTAAATGTGTCCAAGTTTTAGTGCTATTAACCTTCAAATGGCCATACCCACCAGTGAAAATGAGACACTTTTATTATATATATCTGTATATCACTGGCTATAAAATCCAAAATACTTGTTAGATTAGCTTCTTATAACAATTGGTATGTGTGTCATTGACATGCTCATGTAATGGGTAATTTGCATTATCATGTGACAATTACCACCTTGAATTTTTTTGAAAACACCTTGAAAAATTGGCATTTTTTATGAAAAATCATACCATTTTTTTGGCCGATGGAAGTGAAAGAAGACATCAGCAGCAAGAATAGCCACACCATGCATGGGAGATTCATTGGACTGAAAGACCAGGCTGTGAAAAATGCATTAAAATACTTTAAAGTGACTCCCAGGAATCAAAAATGCCAAAAAGTTCATTTTTCCCTTTAGGTTACACTGGTGTAAATGTTTTCCATAGGCCTCAGTGCTAACGTTTTAGCGTATGCTGTTGGCTATATGAACCATGGGTCCAATTTTTTTTTTTAATCTGAAAAATTGACATTTCGGGAAACTTTTTACACAAAAAAATCATATCTGTCTAGCAGGGAATTCGCCTTTAAATCTTGTGTTTTCGTAACTAGTGTCAGATCCGCATAAAAAAATACTGTCATATTTTAGACCACACCAACAAATTCAAACTTCACTACAAAGGGTTAATTCCTGTGCCAATGGCTATCTTACCTATGGGAAATCATAGGGAAGAGGTGTGATGATTTTTTTATGCGAAAAGCACACAAGGCTATTGACCAATCAGGGCCCAGTGTCTATTTTATTCTCTCCTATATATTCCTCCCGCATCCGCTAGAGGTCTCTCCGAACCTTATTTACACCAGTGTAACCTAAAGCGATAGCCCGCTTTTTCGCGGAATAATTGTAACACCCTACATTTTTTCAGAATTGCCCATGAATGAAAAAAATGTGTTCAAAAATAATATCACTTCTGTGGTTCTTTATTTATCACACACAATTTAACCCCACTCTCTGTAACACATTATTCATCAAAAAAGCACATTTTTCCACCACAAGTCATATTCAGGCCCCATTTTCACACAGTTTTTGGGGTCTGGTGTTGCAAACTTGGATCAGCTATGGGAGACTGTACAAGATGCTTTCCATGAGAGAACTTCTGGTGATGTGAGGTCATTGAGTCCAGATCTTGTCAGCTGAGCATCAAGCACATGACTTTATCAGCACATGGAAGACTAAAATATGACATTTTCAGGTCTGCAAGGGTGATCCAAGATAACTGGATGTGGGTGTATATTGAATTAGTTGAACAAAGATATGCTCTCTTTGAAATGCTGAAGCATTTTCTTAAATGTGTCCAAGTTTTAGTGCTATTAACCTTCAAATGGCCATACCCACCAGTGAAAATGAGACACTTTTATTATATATATCTGTATATCACTGGCTATAAAATCCAAAATACTTGTTAGATTAGCTTCTTATAACAATTGGTATGTGTGTCATTGACATGCTCATGTAATGGGTAATTTGCATTATCATGTGAAAATTACCACCTTGAAATTTTTTGAAAATACCTTGAAAAATAGGCATTTTTTATGAAAAATCATACCATTTTTTTGGCCGATGGAAGTGAAAGAAGACATCAGCAGCAAGAATAGCCACACCATGCATGGGAGATTCATTGGACTGAAAGACCAGGCTGTGAAAAATGCATTAAAATACTTTAAAGTGACTCCCAGGAATCAAAAATGCCAAAAAGTTCATTTTTCCCTTTAGGTTACACTGGTGTAAATGTTTTCCATAGGCCTCAGTGCTAACGTTTTAGCGTATGCTGTTGGCTATATGAACCATGGGTCCAATTTTTTTTTTTAATCTGAAAAATTGACATTTCGGGAAACTTTTTACACAAAAAAATCATATCTGTCTAGCAGCGAATTCGCCTTTAAATCTTGTGTTTTCGTAACTAGTGTCAGATCCGCATAAAAAAATACTGTCATATTTTAGACCACACCAACAAATTCAAACTTCACTACAAAGGGTTAATTCCTGTGCCAATGGCTATCTTACCTATGGGAAATCATAGGGAAGAGGTGTGATGATTTTTTTATGCAAAAAGCACACAAGGCTATTGACCAATCAGGGCCCAGTGTCTATTTTATTCTCTCCTATATATTCCTCCCGCATCCGCTAGAGGTCTCTCCGAACCTTATTTACACCAGTGTAACCTAAAGCGATAGCCCGCTTTTTCGCGGAATAATTGTAACACCCTACATTTTTTCAGAATTGCCCATGAATGAAAAAAATGTGTTCAAAAATAATATCACTTCTGTGGTTCTTTATTTATCACACACAATTTAACCCCACTCTCTGTAACACATTATTCATCAAAAAAGCACATTTTTCCACCACAAGTCATATTCAGGCCCCATTTTCACACAGTTTTTGGGGTCTGGTGTTGCAAACTTGGATCAGCTATGGAAGACTGTACAAGATCCTTTCCATGAGAGAACTTCTGGTGATGTGAGGTCATTGAGTCCAGATCTGATCAGCTGAGCATCAAGCACATGACTTTATCAGCACATGGAAGACTAAAATATGACATTTTCAGGTCTGCAAGGGTGATCCAAGATAACTGGATGTGGGTGTATATTGAATTAGTTGAACAAAGATATGCTCTCTTTGAAATGCTGAAGCATTTTCTTAAATGTGTCCAAGTTTTAGTGCTATTAACCTTCAAATGGCCATACCCACCAGTGAAAATGAGACACTTTTATTATATATATCTGTATATCACTGGCTATAAAATCCAAAATACTTGTTAGATTAGCTTCTTATAACAATTGGTATGTGTGTCATTGACATGCTCATGTAATGGGTAATTTGAATTATCATGTGACAATTACCACCTTGAAATTTTTTGAAAATACCTTGAAAAATTGGCATTTTTTATGAAAAATCATACCATTTTTTTGGCCGATGGAAGTGAAAGAAGACATCAGCAGCAAGAATAGCCACACCATGCATGGGAGATTCATTGGACTGAAAGACCAGGCTGTGAAAAATGCATTAAAATACTTTAAAGTGACTCCCAGGAATCAAAAATGCCAAAAAGTTCATTTTTCCCTTTAGGTTACACTGGTGTAAATGTTTTCCATAGGCCTCAGTGCTAACGTTTTAGCGTATGCTGTTGGCTATATGAACCATGGGTCCAATTTTTTTTTTTAATCTGAAAAATTGACATTTCGGGAAACTTTTTACACAAAAAAATCATATCTGTCTAGCAGGGAATTCGCCTTTAAATCTTGTGTTTTCGTAACTAGTGTCAGATCCGCATAAAAAAATACTGTCATATTTTAGACCACACCAACAAATTCAAACTTCACTACAAAGGGTTAATTCCTGTGCCAATGGCTATCTTACCTATGGGAAATCATAGGGAAGAGGTGTGATGATTTTTTTATGCAAAAAGCACACAAGGCTATTGACCAATCAGGGCCCAGTGTCTATTTTATTCTCTCCTATATATTCCTCCCGCATCCGCTAGAGGTCTCTCCGAACCTTATTTACACCAGTGTAACCTTTATAAAGCGACAGCCCGCTTTTTCGCGGAATAATTGTAACACCCTACATTTTTTCAGAATTGCCCATGAATGAAAAAAATGTGTTCAAAAATAATATCACTTCTGTGGTTCTTTATTTATCACACACAATTTAACCCCACTCTCTGTAACACATTATTCATCAAAAAAGCACATTTTTCCACCACAAGTCATATTCAGGCCCCATTTTCACACAGTTTTTGGGGTCTGGTGTTGCAAACTTGGATCAGCTATGGAAGACTGTACAAGATGCTTTCCATGAGAGAACTTCTGGTGATGTGAGGTCATTGAGTCCAGATCTGATCAGCTGAGCATCAAGCACATGACTTTATCAGCACATGGAAGACTAAAATATGACATTTTCAGGTCTGCAAGGGTGATCCAAGATAACTGGATGTGGGTGTATATTGAATTAGTTGAACAAAGATATGCTCTCTTTGAAATGCTGAAGCATTTTCTTAAATGTGTCCAAGTTTTAGTGCTATTAACCTTCAAATGGCCATACCCACCAGTGAAAATGAGACACTTTTATTATATATATCTGTATATCACTGGCTATAAAATCCAAAATACTTGTTAGATTAGCTTCTTATAACAATTGGTATGTGTGTCATTGACATGCTCATGTAATGGGTAATTTGCATTATCATGAGACAATTACCACCTTGAAATTTTTTGAAAATACCTTGAAAAATTGGCATTTTTTATGAAAAATCATACCATTTTTTTGGCCGATGGAAGTGAAAGAAGACATCAGCAGCAAGAATAGCCACACCATGCATGGGAGATTCATTGGACTGAAAGACCAGGCTGTGAAAAATGCATTAAAATACTTTAAAGTGACTCCCAGGAATCAAAAATGCCAAAAAGTTCATTTTTCCCTTTAGGTTACACTGGTGTAAATGTTTTCCATAGGCCTCAGTGCTAACGTTTTAGCGTATGCTGTTGGCTATATGAACCATGGGTCCAATTTTTTTTTTTAATCTGAAAAATTGACATTTCGGGAAACTTTTTACACAAAAAAATCATATCTGTCTAGCAGGGAATTCGCCTTTAAATCTTGTGTTTTCGTAACTAGTGTCAGATCCGCATAAAAAAATACTGTCATATTTTAGACCACACCAACAAATTCAAAATTCACTACAAAGGGTTAATTCCTGTGCCAATGGCTATCTTACCTATGGGAAATCATAGGGAAGAGGTGTGATGATTTTTTTATGCAAAAAGCACACAAGGCTATTGACCAATCAGGGCCCAGTGTCTATTTTATTCTCTCCTATATATTCCTCCCGCATCCGCTAGAGGTCTCTCCGAACCTTATTTACACCAGTGTAACCTAAAGCGATAGCCCGCTTTTTCGCGGAATAATTGTAACACCCTACATTTTTTCAGAATTGCCCATGAATGAAAAAAATGTGTTCAAAAATAATATCACTTCTGTGGTTCTTTATTTATCACACACAATTTAACCCCACTCTCTGTAACACATTATTCATCAAAAAAGCACATTTTTCCACCACAAGTCATATTCAGGCCCCATTTTCACACAGTTTTTGGGGTCTGGTGTTGCAAACTTGGATCAGCTATGGAAGACTGTACAAGATCCTTTCCATGAGAGAACTTCTGGTGATGTGAGGTCATTGAGTCCAGATCTGATCAGCTGAGCATCAAGCACATGACTTTATCAGCACATGGAAGACTAAAATATGACATTTTCAGGTCTGCAAGGGTGATCCAAGATAACTGGATGTGGGTGTATATTGAATTAGTTGAACAAAGATATGCTCTCTTTGAAATGCTGAAGCATTTTCTTAAATGTGTCCAAGTTTTAGTGCTATTAACCTTCAAATGGCCATACCCACCAGTGAAAATGAGACACTTTTATTATATATATCTGTATATCATTGGCTATAAAATCCAAAATACTTGTTAGATTAGCTTCTTATAACAATTGGTATGTGTGTCATTGACATGCTCATGTAATGGGTAATTTGCATTATCATGTGACAATTACCACCTTGAAATTTTTTGAAAATACCTTGAAAAATTGGCATTTTTTATGAAAAATCATACCATTTTTTTGGCCGATGGAAGTGAAAGAAGACATCAGCAGCAAGAATAGCCACACCATGCATGGGAGATTCATTGGACTGAAAGACCAGGCTGTGAAAAATGCATTAAAATACTTTAAAGTGACTCCCAGGAATCAAAAATGCCAAAAAGTTCATTTTCCCCTTAAAGCGATAGCCCGCTTTTTCGCGGAATAATTGTAACACCCTAC
Organism: Siphonodentalium dalli; assembly: GCA_032622095.1. NCBI lineage: Eukaryota > Metazoa > Mollusca > Scaphopoda > Gadilida > Siphonodentaliidae > Siphonodentalium > Siphonodentalium dalli. The sequence goes on along the minus strand of CP136062.1, from coordinate 110,647,748 downwards.
ATTTTTTCAGAATTGCCCATGAATGAAAAAAATGTGTTCAAAAATAATATCACTTCTGTGGTTCTTTATTTATCACACACAATTTAACCCCACTCTCTGTAACACATTATTCATCAAAAAAGCACATTTTTCCACCACAAGTCATATTCAGGCCCCATTTTCACACAGTTTTTGGGGTCTGGTGTTGCAAACTTGGATCAGCTATGGAAGACTGTACAAGATCCTTTCCATGAGAGAACTTCTGGTGATGTGAGGTCATTGAGTCCAGATCTGATCAGCTGAGCATCAAGCACATGACTTTATCAGCACATGGAAGACTAAAATATGACATTTTCAGGTCTGCAAGGGTGATCCAAGATAACTGGATGTGGGTGTATATTGAATTAGTTGAACAAAGATATGCTCTCTTTGAAATGCTGAAGCATTTTCTTAAATGTGTCCAAGTTTTAGTGCTATTAACCTTCAAATGGCCATACCCACCAGTGAAAATGAGACACTTTTATTATATATATCTGTATATCACTGGCTATAAAATCCAAAATACTTGTTAGATTAGCTTCTTATAACAATTGGTATGTGTGTCATTGACATGCTCATGTAATGGGTAATTTGCATTATCATGTGACAATTACCACCTTGAATTTTTTTGAAAATACCTTGAAAAATTGGCATTTTTTATGAAAAATCATACCATTTTTTTGGCCGATGGAAGTGAAAGAAGACATCAGCAGCAAGAATAGCCACACCATGCATGGGAGATTCATTGGACTGAAAGACCAGGCTGTGAAAAATGCATTAAAATACTTTAAAGTGACTCCCAGGAATCAAAAATGCCAAAAAGTTCATTTTTCCCTTTAGGTTACACTGGTGTAAATGTTTTCCATAGGCCTCAGTGCTAACGTTTTAGCGTATGCTGTTGGCTATATGAACCATGGGTCCAATTTTTTTTTTTAATCTGAAAAATTGACATTTCGGGAAACTTTTTACACAAAAAAATCATATCTGTCTAGCAGGGAATTCGCCTTTAAATCTTGTGTTTTCGTAACTAGTGTCAGATCCGCATAAAAAAATACTGTCATATTTTAGACCACACCAACAAATTCAAACTTCACTACAAAGGGTTAATTCCTGTGCCAATGGCTATCTTACCTATGGGAAATCATAGGGAAGAGGTGTGATGATTTTTTTATGCGAAAAGCACACAAGGCTATTGACCAATCAGGGCCCAGTGTCTATTTTATTCTCTCCTATATATTCCTCCCGCATCCGCTAGAGGTCTCTCCGAACCTTATTTACACCAGTGTAACCTAAAGCGATAGCCCACTTTTTCGCGGAATAATTGTAACACCCTACATTTTTTCAGAATTGCCCATGAATGAAAAAAATGTGTTCAAAAATAATATCACTTCTGTGGTTCTTTATTTATCACACACAATTTAACCCCACTCTCTGTAACACATTATTCATCAAAAAAGCACATTTTTCCACCACAAGTCATATTCAGGCCCCATTTTCACACAGTTTTTGGGGTCTGGTGTTGCAAACTTGGATCAGCTATGGGAGACTGTACAAGATGCTTTCCATGAGAGAACTTCTGGTGATGTGAGGTCATTGAGTCCAGATCTTGTCAGCTGAGCATCAAGCACATGACTTTATCAGCACATGGAAGACTAAAATATGACATTTTCAGGTCTGCAAGGGTGATCCAAGATAACTGGATGTGGGTGTATATTGAATTAGTTGAACAAAGATATGCTCTCTTTGAAATGCTGAAGCATTTTCTTAAATGTGTCCAAGTTTTAGTGCTATTAACCTTCAAATGGCCATACCCACCAGTGAAAATGAGACACTTTTATTATATATATCTGTATATCACTGGCTATAAAATCCAAAATACTTGTTAGATTAGCTTCTTATAACAATTGGTATGTGTGTCATTGACATGCTCATGTAATGGGTAATTTGCATTATCATGTGACAATTACCACCTTGAAATTTTTTGAAAATACCTTGAAAAATAGGCATTTTTTATGAAAAATCATACCATTTTTTTGGCCGATGGAAGTGAAAGAAGACATCAGCAGCAAGAATAGCCACACCATGCATGGGAGATTCATTGGACTGAAAGACCAGGCTGTGAAAAATGCATTAAAATACTTTAAAGTGACTCCCAGGAATCAAAAATGCCAAAAAGTTCATTTTTCCCTTTAGGTTACACTGGTGTAAATGTTTTCCATAGGCCTCAGTGCTAACGTTTTAGCGTATGCTGTTGGCTATATGAACCATGGGTCCAATTTTTTTTTTTAATCTGAAAAATTGACATTTCGGGAAACTTTTTACACAAAAAAATCATATCTGTCTAGCAGCGAATTCGCCTTTAAATCTTGTGTTTTCGTAACTAGTGTCAGATCCGCATAAAAAAATACTGTCATATTTTAGACCACACCAACAAATTCAAACTTCACTACAAAGGGTTAATTCCTGTGCCAATGGCTATCTTACCTATGGGAAATCATAGGGAAGAGGTGTGATGATTTTTTTATGCAAAAAGCACACAAGGCTATTGACCAATCAGGGCCAGTGTCTATTTTATTCTCTCCTATATATTCCTCCCGCATCCGCTAGAGGTCTCTCCGAACCTTATTTACACCAGTGTAACCTAAAGCGATAGCCCGCTTTTTCGCGGAATAATTGTAACACCCTACATTTTTTCAGAATTGCCCATGAATGAAAAAAATGTGTTCAAAAATAATATCACTTCTGTGGTTCTTTATTTATCACACACAATTTAACCCCACTCTCTGTAACACATTATTCATCAAAAAAGCACATTTTTCCACCACAAGTCATATTCAGGCCCCATTTTCACACAGTTTTTGGGGTCTGGTGTTGCAAACTTGGATCAGCTATGGAAGACTGTACAAGATCCTTTCCATGAGAGAACTTCTGGTGATGTGAGGTCATTGAGTCCAGATCTGATCAGCTGAGCATCAAGCACATGACTTTATCAGCACATGGAAGACTAAAATATGACATTTTCAGGTCTGCAAGGGTGATCCAAGATAACTGGATGTGGGTGTATATTGAATTAGTTGAACAAAGATATGCTCTCTTTGAAATGCTGAAGCATTTTCTTAAATGTGTCCAAGTTTTAGTGCTATTAACCTTCAAATGGCCATACCCACCAGTGAAAATGAGACACTTTTATTATATATATCTGTATATCACTGGCTATAAAATCCAAAATACTTGTTAGATTAGCTTCTTATAACAATTGGTATGTGTGTCATTGACATGCTCATGTAATGGGTAATTTGAATTATCATGTGACAATTACCACCTTGAAATTTTTTGAAAATACCTTGAAAAATTGGCATTTTTTATGAAAAATCATACCATTTTTTTGGCCGATGGAAGTGAAAGAAGACATCAGCAGCAAGAATAGCCACACCATGCATGGGAGATTCATTGGACTGAAAGACCAGGCTGTGAAAAATGCATTAAAATACTTTAAAGTGACTCCCAGGAATCAAAAATGCCAAAAAGTTCATTTTTCCCTTTAGGTTACACTGGTGTAAATGTTTTCCATAGGCCTCAGTGCTAACGTTTTAGCGTATGCTGTTGGCTATATGAACCATGGGTCCAATTTTTTTTTTTAATCTGAAAAATTGACATTTCGGGAAACTTTTTACACAAAAAAATCATATCTGTCTAGCAGGGAATTCGCCTTTAAATCTTGTGTTTTCGTAACTAGTGTCAGATCCGCATAAAAAAATACTGTCATATTTTAGACCACACCAACAAATTCAAACTTCACTACAAAGGGTTAATTCCTGTGCCAATGGCTATCTTACCTATGGGAAATCATAGGGAAGAGGTGTGATGATTTTTTTATGCAAAAAGCACACAAGGCTATTGACCAATCAGGGCCCAGTGTCTATTTTATTCTCTCCTATATATTCCTCCCGCATCCGCTAGAGGTCTCTCCGAACCTTATTTACACCAGTGTAACCTAAAGCGACAGCCCGCTTTTTCGCGGAATAATTGTAACACCCTACATTTTTTCAGAATTGCCCATGAATGAAAAAAATGTGTTCAAAAATAATATCACTTCTGTGGTTCTTTATTTATCACACACAATTTAACCCCACTCTCTGTAACACATTATTCATCAAAAAAGCACATTTTTCCACCACAAGTCATATTCAGGCCCCATTTTCACACAGTTTTTGGGGTCTGGTGTTGCAAACTTGGATCAGCTATGGAAGACTGTACAAGATGCTTTCCATGAGAGAACTTCTGGTGATGTGAGGTCATTGAGTCCAGATCTGATCAGCTGAGCATCAAGCACATGACTTTATCAGCACATGGAAGACTAAAATATGACATTTTCAGGTCTGCAAGGGTGATCCAAGATAACTGGATGTGGGTGTATATTGAATTAGTTGAACAAAGATATGCTCTCTTTGAAATGCTGAAGCATTTTCTTAAATGTGTCCAAGTTTTAGTGCTATTAACCTTCAAATGGCCATACCCACCAGTGAAAATGAGACACTTTTATTATATATATCTGTATATCACTGGCTATAAAATCCAAAATACTTGTTAGATTAGCTTCTTATAACAATTGGTATGTGTGTCATTGACATGCTCATGTAATGGGTAATTTGCATTATCATGTGACAATTACCACCTTGAAATTTTTTGAAAATACCTTGAAAAATTGGCATTTTTTATGAAAAATCATACCATTTTTTTGGCCGATGGAAGTGAAAGAAGACATCAGCAGCAAGAATAGCCACACCATGCATGGGAGATTCATTGGACTGAAAGACCAGGCTGTGAAAAATGCATTAAAATACTTTAAAGTGACTCCCAGGAATCAAAAATGCCAAAAAGTTCATTTTTCCCTTTAGGTTACACTGGTGTAAATGTTTTCCATAGGCCTCAGTGCTAACGTTTTAGCGTATGCTGTTGGCTATATGAACCATGGGTCCAATTTTTTTTTTTAATCTGAAAAATTGACATTTCGGGAAACTTTTTACACAAAAAAATCATATCTGTCTAGCAGCGAATTCGCCTTTAAATCTTGTGTTTTCGTAACTAGTGTCAGATCCGCATAAAAAAATACTGTCATATTTTAGACCACACCAACAAATTCAAACTTCACTACAAAGGGTTAATTCCTGTGCCAATGGCTATCTTACCTATGGGAAATCATAGGGAAGAGGTGTGATGATTTTTTATGCAAAAAGCACACAAGGCTATTGACCAATCAGGGCCCAGTGTCTATTTTATTCTCTCCTATATATTCCTCCCGCATCCGCTAGAGGTCTCTCCGAACCTTATTTACACCAGTGTAACCTAAAGCGATAGCCCGCTTTTTCGCGGAATAATTGTAACACCCTACATTTTTTCAGAATTGCCCATGAATGAAAAAAATGTGTTCAAAAATAATATCACTTCTGTGGTTCTTTATTTATCACACACAATTTAACCCCACTCTCTGTAACACATTATTCATCAAAAAAGCACATTTTTCCACCACAAGTCATATTCAGGCCCCATTTTCACACAGTTTTTGGGGTCTGGTGTTGCAAACTTGGATCAGCTATGGAAGACTGTACAAGATCCTTTCCATGAGAGAACTTCTGGTGATGTGAGGTCATTGAGTCCAGATCTGATCAGCTGAGCATCAAGCACATGACTTTATCAGCACATGGAAGACTAAAATATGACATTTTCAGGTCTGCAAGGGTGATCCAAGATAACTGGATGTGGGTGTATATTGAATTAGTTGAACAAAGATATGCTCTCTTTGAAATGCTGAAGCATTTTCTTAAATGTGTCCAAGTTTTAGTGCTATTAACCTTCAAATGGCCATACCCACCAGTGAAAATGAGACACTTTTATTATATATATCTGTATATCACTGGCTATAAAATCCAAAATACTTGTTAGATTAGCTTCTTATAACAATTGGTATGTGTGTCATTGACATGCTCATGTAATGGGTAATTTGCATTATCATGTGACAATTACCACCTTGAAATTTTTTGAAAATACCTTGAAAAATTGGCATTTTTTATGAAAAATCATACCATTTTTTTGGCCGATGGAAGTGAAAGAAGACATCAGCAGCAAGAATAGCCACACCATGCATGGGAGATTCATTGGACTGAAAGACCAGGCTGTGAAAAATGCATTAAAATACTTTAAAGTGACTCCCAGGAATCAAAAATGCCAAAAAGTTCATTTTTCCCTTTAGGTTACACTGGTGTAAATGTTTTCCATAGGCCTCAGTGCTAACGTTTTAGCGTATGCTGTTGGCTATATGAACCATGGGTCCAATTTTTTTTTTTAATCTGAAAAATTGACATTTCGGGAAACTTTTTACACAAAAAAATCATATCTGTCTAGCAGGGAATTCGCCTTTAAATCTTGTGTTTTCGTAACTAGTGTCAGATCCGCATAAAAAAATACTGTCATATTTTAGACCACACCAACAAATTCAAACTTCACTACAAAGGGTTAATTCCTGTGCCAATGGCTATCTTACCTATGGGAAATCATAGGGAAGAGGTGTGATGATTTTTTTATGCAAAAAGCACACAAGGCTATTGACCAATCAGGGCCCAGTGTCTATTTTATTCTCTCCTATATATTCCTCCCGCATCCGCTAGAGGTCTCTCCGAACCTTATTTACACCAGTGTAACCTAAAGCGACAGCCCGCTTTTTCGCGGAATAATTGTAACACCCTACATTTTTTCAGAATTGCCCATGAATGAAAAAAATGTGTTCAAAAATAATATCACTTCTGTGGTTCTTTATTTATCACACACAATTTAACCCCACTCTCTGTAACACATTATTCATCAAAAAAGCACATTTTTCCACCACAAGTCATATTCAGGCCCCATTTTCACACAGTTTTTGGGGTCTGGTGTTGCAAACTTGGATCAGCTATGGAAGACTGTACAAGATGCTTTCCATGAGAGAACTTCTGGTGATGTGAGGTCATTGAGTCCAGATCTGATCAGCTGAGCATCAAGCACATGACTTTATCAGCACATGGAAGACTAAAATATGACATTTTCAGGTCTGCAAGGGTGATCCAAGATAACTGGATGTGGGTGTATATTGAATTAGTTGAACAAAGATATGCTCTCTTTGAAATGCTGAAGCATTTTCTTAAATGTGTCCAAGTTTTAGTGCTATTAACCTTCAAATGGCCATACCCACCAGTGAAAATGAGACACTTTTATTATATATATCTGTATATCACTGGCTATAAAATCCAAAATACTTGTTAGATTAGCTTCTTATAACAATTGGTATGTGTGTCATTGACATGCTCATGTAATGGGTAATTTGCATTATCATGTGACAATTACCACCTTGAAATTTTTTGAAAATACCTTGAAAAATTGGCATTTTTTATGAAAAATCATACCATTTTTTTGGCCGATGGAAGTGAAAGAAGACATCAGCAGCAAGAATAGCCACACCATGCATGGGAGATTCATTGGACTGAAAGACCAGGCTGTGAAAAATGCATTAAAATACTTTAAAGTGACTCCCAGGAATCAAAAATGCCAAAAAGTTCATTTTTCCCTTTAGGTTACACTGGTGTAAATGTTTTCCATAGGCCTCAGTGCTAACGTTTTAGCGTATGCTGTTGGCTATATGAACCATGGGTCCAATTTTTTTTTTTAATCTGAAAAATTGACATTTCGGGAAACTTTTTACACAAAAAAATCATATCTGTCTAGCAGGGAATTCGCCTTTAAATCTTGTGTTTTCGTAACTAGTGTCAGATCCGCATAAAAAAATACTGTCATATTTTAGACCACACCAACAAATTCAAAATTCACTACAAAGGGTTAATTCCTGTGCCAATGGCTATCTTACCTATGGGAAATCATAGGGAAGAGGTGTGATGATTTTTTTATGCAAAAAGCACACAAGGCTATTGACCAATCAGGGCCCAGTGTCTATTTTATTCTCTCCTATATATTCCTCCCGCATCCGCTAGAGGTCTCTCCGAACCTTATTTACACCAGTGTAACCTAAAGCGATAGCCCGCTTTTTCGCGGAATAATTGTAACACCCTACATTTTTTCAGAATTGCCCATGAATGAAAAAAATGTGTTCAAAAATAATATCACTTCTGTGGTTCTTTATTTATCACACACAATTTAACCCCACTCTCTGTAACACATTATTCATCAAAAAAGCACATTTTTCCACCACAAGTCATATTCAGGCCCCATTTTCACACAGTTTTTGGGGTCTGGTGTTGCAAACTTGGATCAGCTATGGAAGACTGTACAAGATCCTTTCCATGAGAGAACTTCTGGTGATGTGAGGTCATTGAGTCCAGATCTGATCAGCTGAGCATCAAGCACATGACTTTATCAGCACATGGAAGACTAAAATATGACATTTTCAGGTCTGCAAGGGTGATCCAAGATAACTGGATGTGGGTGTATATTGAATTAGTTGAACAAAGATATGCTCTCTTTGAAATGCTGAAGCATTTTCTTAAATGTGTCCAAGTTTTAGTGCTATTAACCTTCAAATGGCCATACCCACCAGTGAAAATGAGACACTTTTATTATATATATCTGTATATCATTGGCTATAAAATCCAAAATACTTGTTAGATTAGCTTCTTATAACAATTGGTATGTGTGTCATTGACATGCTCATGTAATGGGTAATTTGCATTATCATGTGACAATTACCACCTTGAAATTTTTTGAAAATACCTTGAAAAATTGGCATTTTTTATGAAAAATCATACCATTTTTTTGGCCGATGGAAGTGAAAGAAGACATCAGCAGCAAGAATAGCCACACCATGCATGGGAGATTCATTGGACTGAAAGACCAGGCTGTGAAAAATGCATTAAAATACTTTAAAGTGACTCCCAGGAATCAAAAATGCCAAAAAGTTCATTTTCCCCTTAAAGCGATAGCCCGCTTTTTCGCGGAATAATTGTAACACCCTACATTTTTTCAGAATTGCCCATGAATGAAAAAAATGTGTTCAAAAATAATATCACTTCTGTGGTTCTTTATTTATCACACACAATTTAACCCCACTCTCTGTAACACATTATTCATCAAAAAAGCACATTTTTCCACCACAAGTCATATTCAGGCCCCATTTTCACACAGTTTTTGGGGTCTGGTGTTGCAAACTTGGATCAGCTATGGAAGACTGTACAAGATGCTTTCCATGAGAGAACTTCTGGTGATGTGAGGTCATTGAGTCCAGATCTGATCAGCTGAGCATCAAGCACATGACTTTATCAGCACATGGAAGACTAAAATATGACATTTTCAGGTCTGCAAGGGTGATCCAAGATAACTGGATGTGGGTGTATATTGAATTAGTTGAACAAAGATATGCTCTCTTTGAAATGCTGAAGCATTTTCTTAAATGTGTCCAAGTTTTAGTGCTATTAACCTTCAAATGGCCATACCCACCAGTGAAAATGAGACACTTTTATTATATATATCTGTATATCACTGGCTATAAAATCCAAAATACTTGTTAGATTAGCTTCTTATAACAATTGGTATGTGTGTCATTGACATGCTCATGTAATGGGTAATTTGCATTATCATGTGACAATTACCACCTTGAAATTTTTTGAAAATACCTTGAAAAATTGGCATTTTTTATGAAAAATCATACCATTTTTTTGGCCGATGGAAGTGAAAGAAGACATCAGCAGCAAGAATAGCCACACCATGCATGGGAGATTCATTGGACTGAAAGACCAGGCTGTGAAAAATGCATTAAAATACTTTAAAGTGACTCCCAGGAATCAAAAATGCCAAAAAGTTCATTTTTCCCTTTAGGTTACACTGGTGTAAATGTTTTCCATAGGCCTCAGTGCTAACGTTTTAGCGTATGCTGTTGGCTATATGAACCATGGGTCCAATTTTTTTTTTTAATCTGAAAAATTGACATTTCGGGAAACTTTTTACACAAAAAAATCATATCTGTCTAGCAGGGAATTCGCCTTTAAATCTTGTGTTTTCGTAACTAGTGTCAGATCCGCATAAAAAAATACTGTCATATTTTAGACCACACCAACAAATTCAAACTTCACTACAAAGGGTTAATTCCTGTGCCAATGGCTATCTTACCTATGGGAAATCATAGGGAAGAGGTGTGATGATTTTTTTATGCAAAAAGCACACAAGGCTATTGACCAATCAGGGCCCAGTGTCTATTTTATTCTCTCCTATATATTCCTCCCGCATCCGCTAGAGGTCTCTCCGAACCTTATTTACACCAGTGTAACCTAAAGCGATAGCCCGCTTTTTCGCGGAATAATTGTAACACCCTACATTTTTTCAGAATTGCCCATGAATGAAAAAAATGTGTTCAAAAATAATATCACTTCTGTGGTTCTTTATTTATCACACACAATTTAACCCCACTCTCTGTAACACATTATTCATCAAAAAAGCACATTTTTCCACCACAAGTCATATTCAGGCCCCATTTTCACACAGTTTTTGGGGTCTGGTGTTGCAAACTTGGATCAGCTATGGAAGACTGTACAAGATCCTTTCCATGAGAGAACTTCTGGTGATGTGAGGTCATTGAGTCCAGATCTGATCAGCTGAGCATCAAGCACATGACTTTATCAGCACATGGAAGACTAAAATATGACATTTTCAGGTCTGCAAGGGTGATCCAAGATAACTGGATGTGGGTGTATATTGAATTAGTTGAACAAAGATATGCTCTCTTTGAAATGCTGAAGCATTTTCTTAAATGTGTCCAAGTTTTAGTGCTATTAACCTTCAAATGGCCATACCCACCAGTGAAAATGAGACACTTTTATTATATATATCTGTATATCACTGGCTATAAAATCCAAAATACTTGTTAGATTAGCTTCTTATAACAATTGGTATGTGTGTCATTGACATGCTCATGTAATGGGTAATTTGCATTATCATGTGACAATTACCACCTTGAAATTTTTTGAAAATACCTTGAAAAATTGGCATTTTTTTTGAAAAATCATACCATTTTTTTGGCCGATGGAAGTGAAAGAAGACATCAGCAGCAAGAATAGCCACACCATGCATGGGAGATTCATTGGACTGAAAGACCAGGCTGTGAAAAATGCATTAAAATACTTTAAAGTGACTCCCAGGAATCAAAAATGCCAAAAAGTTCATTTTTCCCTTTAGGTTACACTGGTGTAAATGTTTTCCATAGGCCTCAGTGCTAACGTTTTAGCGTATGCTGTTGGCTATATGAACCATGGGTCCAATTTTTTTTTTTAATCTGAAAAATTGACATTTCGGGAAACTTTTTACACAAAAAAATCATATCTGTCTAGCAGGGAATTCGCCTTTAAATCTTGTGTTTTCGTAACTAGTGTCAGATCCGCATAAAAAAATACTGTCATATTTTAGACCACACCAACAAATTCAAACTTCACTACAAAGGGTTAATTCCTGTGCCAATGGCTATCTTACCTATGGGAAATCATAGGGAAGAGGTGTGATGATTTTTTTATGCAAAAAGCACACAAGGCTATTGACCAATCAGGGCCCAGTGTCTATTTTATTCTCTCCTATATATTCCTCCCGCATCCGCTAGAGGTCTCTCCGAACCTTATTTACACCAGTGTAACCTAAAGCGACAGCCCGATTTTTCGCGGAATAATTGTAACACCCTACATTTTTTCAGAATTGCCCATGAATGAAAAAAATGTGTTCAAAAATAATATCACTTCTGTGGTTCTTTATTTATCACACACAATTTAACCCCACTCTCTGTAACACATTATTCATCAAAAAAGCACATTTTTCCACCACAAGTCATATTCAGGCCCCATTTTCACACAGTTTTTGGGGTCTGGTGTTGCAAACTTGGATCAGCTATGGAAGACTGTACAAGATGCTTTCCATGAGAGAACTTCTGGTGATGTGAGGTCATTGAGTCCAGATCTGATCAGCTGAGCATCAAGCACATGACTTTATCAGCACATGGAAGACTAAAATATGACATTTTCAGGTCTGCAAGGGTGATCCAAGATAACTGGATGTGGGTGTATATTGAATTAGTTGAACAAAGATATGCTCTCTTTGAAATGCTGAAGCATTTTCTTAAATGTGTCCAAGTTTTAGTGCTATTAACCTTCAAATGGCCATACCCACCAGTGAAAATGAGACACTTTTATTATATATATCTGTATATCACTGGCTATAAAATCCAAAATACTTGTTAGATTAGCTTCTTATAACAATTGGTATGTGTGTCATTGACATGCTCATGTAATGGGTAATTTGCATTATCATGTGACAATTACCACCTTGAAATTTTTTGAAAATACCTTGAAAAATTGGCATTTTTTATGAAAAATCATACCATTTTTTTGGCCGATGGAAGTGAAAGAAGACATCAGCAGCAAGAATAGCCACACCATGCATGGGAGATTCATTGGACTGAAAGACCAGGCTGTGAAAAATGCATTAAAATACTTTAAAGTGACTCCCAGGAATCAAAAATGCCAAAAAGTTCATTTTTCCCTTTAGGTTACACTGGTGTAAATGTTTTCCATAGGCCTCAGTGCTAACGTTTTAGCGTATGCTGTTGGCTATATGAACCATGGGTCCAATTTTTTTTTTTAATCTGAAAAATTGACATTTCGGGAAACTTTTTACACAAAAAAATCATATCTGTCTAGCAGGGAATTCGCCTTTAAATCTTGTGTTTTCGTAACTAGTGTCAGATCCGCATAAAAAAATACTGTCATATTTTAGACCACACCAACAAATTCAAACTTCACTACAAAGGGTTAATTCCTGTGCCAATGGCTATCTTACCTATGGGAAATCATAGGGAAGAGGTGTGATGATTTTTTTATGCAAAAAGCACACAAGGCTATTGACCAATCAGGGCCCAGTGTCTATTTTATTCTCTCCTATATATTCCTCCCGCATCCGCTAGAGGTCTCTCCGAACCTTATTTACACCAGTGTAACCTAAAGCGATAGCCCGCTTTTTCGCGGAATAATTGTAACACCCTACATTTTTTCAGAATTGCCCATGAATGAAAAAAATGTGTTCAAAAATAATATCACTTCTGTGGTTCTTTATTTATCACACACAATTTAACCCCACTCTCTGTAACACATTATTCATCAAAAAAGCACATTTTTCCACCACAAGTCATATTCAGGCCCCATTTTCACACAGTTTTTGGGGTCTGGTGTTGCAAACTTGGATCAGCTATGGAAGACTGTACAAGATCCTTTCCATGAGAGAACTTCTGGTGATGTGAGGTCATTGAGTCCAGATCTGATCAGCTGAGCATCAAGCACATGACTTTATCAGCACATGGAAGACTAAAATATGACATTTTCAGGTCTGCAAGGGTGATCCAAGATAACTGGATGTGGGTGTATATTGAATTAGTTGAACAAAGATATGCTCTCTTTGAAATGCTGAAGCATTTTCTTAAATGTGTCCAAGTTTTAGTGCTATTAACCTTCAAATGGCCATACCCACCAGTGAAAATGAGACACTTTTATTATATATATCTGTATATCACTGGCTATAAAATCCAAAATACTTGTTAGATTAGCTTCTTATAACAATTGGTATGTGTGTCATTGACATGCTCATGTAATGGGTAATTGGCATTATCATGTGACAATTACCACCTTGAAATTTTTTGAAAATACCTTGAAAAATTGGCATTTTTTTTGAAAAATCATACCATTTTTTTGGCCGATGGAAGTGAAAGAAGACATCAGCAGCAAGAATAGCCACACCATGCATGGGAGATTCATTGGACTGAAAGACCAGGCTGTGAAAAATGCATTAAAATACTTTAAAGTGACTCCCAGGAATCAAAAATGCCAAAAAGTTCATTTTTCCCTTTAGGTTACACTGGTGTAAATGTTTTCCATAGGCCTCAGTGCTAACGTTTTAGCGTATGCTGTTGGCTATATGAACCATGGGTCCAATTTTTTTTTTTAATCTGAAAAATTGACATTTCGGGAAACTTTTTACACAAAAAAATCATATCTGTCTAGCAGGGAATTCGCCTTTAAATCTTGTGTTTTCGTAACTAGTGTCAGATCCGCATAAAAAAATACTGTCATATTTTAGACCACACCAACAAATTCAAACTTCACTACAAAGGGTTAATTCCTGTGCCAATGGCTATCTTACCTATGGGAAATCATAGGGAAGAGGTGTGATGATTTTTTTATGCAAAAAGCACACAAGGCTATTGACCAATCAGGGCCCAGTGTCTATTTTATTCTCTCCTATATATTCCTCCCGCATCCGCTAGAGGTCTCTCCGAACCTTATTTACACCAGTGTAACCTAAAGCGATAGCCCGCTTTTTCGCGGAATAATTGTAACACCCTACATTTTTTCAGAATTGCCCATGAATGAAAAAAATGTGTTCAAAAATAATATCACTTCTGTGGTTCTTTATTTATCACACACAATTTAACCCCACTCTCTGTAACACATTATTCATCAAAAAAGCACATTTTTCCACCACAAGTCATATTCAGGCCCCATTTTCACACAGTTTTTGGGGTCTGGTGTTGCAAACTTGGATCAGCTATGGAAGACTGTACAAGATCCTTTCCATGAGAGAACTTCTGGTGATGTGAGGTCATTGAGTCCAGATCTGATCAGCTGAGCATCAAGCACATGACTTTATCAGCACATGGAAGACTAAAATATGACATTTTCAGGTCTGCAAGGGTGATCCAAGATAACTGGATGTGGGTGTATATTGAATTAGTTGAACAAAGATATGCTCTCTTTGAAATGCTGAAGCATTTTCTTAAATGTGTCCAAGTTTTAGTGCTATTAACCTTCAAATGGCCATACCCACCAGTGAAAATGAGACACTTTTATTATATATATCTGTATATCACTGGCTATAAAATCCAAAATACTTGTTAGATTAGCTTCTTATAACAATTGGTATGTGTGTCATTGACATGCTCATGTAATGGGTAATTTGCATTATCATGTGACAATTACCACCTTGAAATTTTTTGAAAATACCTTGAAAAATTGGCATTTTTTATGAAAAATCATACCATTTTTTTGGCCGATGGAAGTGAAAGAAGACATCAGCAGCAAGAATAGCCACACCATGCATGGGAGATTCATTGGACTGAAAGACCAGGCTGTGAAAAATGCATTAAAATACTTTAAAGTGACTCCCAGGAATCAAAAATGCCAAAAAGTTCATTTTTCCCTTTAGGTTACACTGGTGTAAATGTTTTCCATAGGCCTCAGTGCTAACGTTTTAGCGTATGCTGTTGGCTATATGAACCATGGGTCCAATTTTTTTTTTTAATCTGAAAAATTGACATTTCGGGAAACTTTTTACACAAAAAAATCATATCTGTCTAGCAGGGAATTCGCCTTTAAATCTTGTGTTTTCGTAACTAGTGTCAGATCCGCATAAAAAAATACTGTCATATTTTAGACCACACCAACAAATTCAAACTTCACTACAAAGGGTTAATTCCTGTGCCAATGGCTATCTTACCTATGGGAAATCATAGGGAAGAGGTGTGATGATTTTTTTATGCAAAAAGCACACAAGGCTATTGACCAATCAGGGCCCAGTGTCTATTTTATTCTCTCCTATATATTCCTCCCGCATCCGCTAGAGGTCTCTCCGAACCTTATTTACACCAGTGTAACCTAAAGCGACAGCCCGCTTTTTCGCGGAATAATTGTAACACCCTACATTTTTTCAGAATTGCCCATGAATGAAAAAAATGTGTTCAAAAATAATATCACTTCTGTGGTTCTTTATTTATCACACACAATTTAACCCCACTCTCTGTAACACATTATTCATCAAAAAAGCACATTTTTCCACCACAAGTCATATTCAGGCCCCATTTTCACACAGTTTTTGGGGTCTGGTGTTGCAAACTTGGATCAGCTATGGAAGACTGTACAAGATGCTTTCCATGAGAGAACTTCTGGTGATGTGAGGTCATTGAGTCCAGATCTGATCAGCTGAGCATCAAGCACATGACTTTATCAGCACATGGAAGACTAAAATATGACATTTTCAGGTCTGCAAGGGTGATCCAAGATAACTGGATGTGGGTGTATATTGAATTAGTTGAACAAAGATATGCTCTCTTTGAAATGCTGAAGCATTTTCTTAAATGTGTCCAAGTTTTAGTGCTATTAACCTTCAAATGGCCATACCCACCAGTGAAAATGAGACACTTTTATTATATATATCTGTATATCACTGGCTATAAAATCCAAAATACTTGTTAGATTAGCTTCTTATAACAATTGGTATGTGTGTCATTGACATGCTCATGTAATGGGTAATTTGCATTATCATGTGACAATTACCACCTTGAAATTTTTTGAAAATACCTTGAAAAATTGGCATTTTTTATGAAAAATCATACCATTTTTTTGGCCGATGGAAGTGAAAGAAGACATCAGCAGCAAGAATAGCCACACCATGCATGGGAGATTCATTGGACTGAAAGACCAGGCTGTGAAAAATGCATTAAAATACTTTAAAGTGACTCCCAGGAATCAAAAATGCCAAAAAGTTCATTTTTCCCTTTAGGTTACACTGGTGTAAATGTTTTCCATAGGCCTCAGTGCTAACGTTTTAGCGTATGCTGTTGGCTATATGAACCATGGGTCCAATTTTTTTTTTTAATCTGAAAAATTGACATTTCGGGAAACTTTTTACACAAAAAAATCATATCTGTCTAGCAGGGAATTCGCCTTTAAATCTTGTGTTTTCGTAACTAGTGTCAGATCCGCATAAAAAAATACTGTCATATTTTAGACCACACCAACAAATTCAAACTTCACTACAAAGGGTTAATTCCTGTGCCAATGGCTATCTTACCTATGGGAAATCATAGGGAAGAGGTGTGATGATTTTTTTATGCAAAAAGCACACAAGGCTATTGACCAATCAGGGCCCAGTGTCTATTTTATTCTCTCCTATATATTCCTCCCGCATCCGCTAGAGGTCTCTCCGAACCTTATTTACACCAGTGTAACCTAAAGCGACAGCCCGCTTTTTCGCGGAATAATTGTAACACCCTACATTTTATCAGAATTGCCCATGAATGAAAAAAATGTGTTCAAAAATAATATCACTTCTGTGGTTCTTTATTTATCACACACAATTTAACCCCACTCTCTGTAACACATTATTCATCAAAAAAGCACATTTTTCCACCACAAGTCATATTCAGGCCCCATTTTCACACAGTTTTTGGGGTCTGGTGTTGCAAACTTGGATCAGCTATGGAAGACTGTACAAGATGCTTTCCATGAGAGAACTTCTGGTGATGTGAGGTCATTGAGTCCAGATCTGATCAGCTGAGCATCAAGCACATGACTTTATCAGCACATGGAAGACTAAAATATGACATTTTCAGGTCTGCAAGGGTGATCCAAGATAACTGGATGTGGGTGTATATTGAATTAGTTGAACAAAGATATGCTCTCTTTGAAATGCTGAAGCATTTTCTTAAATGTGTCCAAGTTTTAGTGCTATTAACCTTCAAATGGCCATACCCACCAGTGAAAATGAGACACTTTTATTATATATATCTGTATATCACTGGCTATAAAATCCAAAATACTTGTTAGATTAGCTTCTTATAACAATTGGTATGTGTGTCATTGACATGCTCATGTAATGGGTAATTTGCATTATCATGTGACAATTACCACCTTGAAATTTTTTGAAAATACCTTGAAAAATTGGCATTTTTTATGAAAAATCATACCATTTTTTTGGCCGATGGAAGTGAAAGAAGACATCAGCAGCAAGAATAGCCACACCATGCATGGGAGATTCATTGGACTGAAAGACCAGGCTGTGAAAAATGCATTAAAATACTTTAAAGTGACTCCCAGGAATCAAAAATGCCAAAAAGTTCATTTTTCCCTTTAGGTTACACTGGTGTAAATGTTTTCCATAGGCCTCAGTGCTAACGTTTTAGCGTATGCTGTTGGCTATATGAACCATGGGTCCAATTTTTTTTTTTAATCTGAAAAATTGACATTTCGGGAAACTTTTTACACAAAAAAATCATATCTGTCTAGCAGGGAATTCGCCTTTAAATCTTGTGTTTTCGTAACTAGTGTCAGATCCGCATAAAAAAATACTGTCATATTTTAGACCACACCAACAAATTCAAACTTCACTACAAAGGGTTAATTCCTGTGCCAATGGCTATCTTACCTATGGGAAATCATAGGGAAGAGGTGTGATGATTTTTTTATGCAAAAAGCACACAAGGCTATTGACCAATCAGGGCCCAGTGTCTATTTTATTCTCTCCTATATATTCCTCCCGCATCCGCTAGAGGTCTCTCCGAACCTTATTTACACCAGTGTAACCTAAAGCGATAGCCCGCTTTTTCGCGGAATAATTGTAACACCCTACATTTTTTCAGAATTGCCCATGAATGAAAAAAATGTGTTCAAAAATAATATCACTTCTGTGGTTCTTTATTTATCACACACAATTTAACCCCACTCTCTGTAACACATTATTCATCAAAAAAGCACATTTTTCCACCACAAGTCATATTCAGGCCCCATTTTCACACAGTTTTTGGGGTCTGGTGTTGCAAACTTGGATCAGCTATGGAAGACTGTACAAGATCCTTTCCATGAGAGAACTTCTGGTGATGTGAGGTCATTGAGTCCAGATCTGATCAGCTGAGCATCAAGCACATGACTTTATCAGCACATGGAAGACTAAAATATGACATTTTCAGGTCTGCAAGGGTGATCCAAGATAACTGGATGTGGGTGTATATTGAATTAGTTGAACAAAGATATGCTCTCTTTGAAATGCTGAAGCATTTTCTTAAATGTGTCCAAGTTTTAGTGCTATTAACCTTCAAATGGCCATACCCACCAGTGAAAATGAGACACTTTTATTATATATATCTGTATATCACTGGCTATAAAATCCAAAATACTTGTTAGATTAGCTTCTTATAACAATTGGTATGTGTGTCATTGACATGCTCATGTAATGGGTAATTTGCATTATCATGTGACAATTACCACCTTGAAATTTTTTGAAAATACCTTGAAAAATTGGCATTTTTTTTGAAAAATCATACCATTTTTTTGGCCGATGGAAGTGAAAGAAGACATCAGCAGCAAGAATAGCCACACCATGCATGGGAGATTCATTGGACTGAAAGACCAGGCTGTGAAAAATGCATTAAAATACTTTAAAGTGACTCCCAGGAATCAAAAATGCCAAAAAGTTCATTTTTCCCTTTAGGTTACACTGGTGTAAATGTTTTCCATAGGCCTCAGTGCTAACGTTTTAGCGTATGCTGTTGGCTATATGAACCATGGGTCCAATTTTTTTTTTTAATCTGAAAAATTGACATTTCGGGAAACTTTTTACACAAAAAAATCATATCTGTCTAGCAGGGAATTCGCCTTTAAATCTTGTGTTTTCGTAACTAGTGTCAGATCCGCATAAAAAAATACTGTCATATTTTAGACCACACCAACAAATTCAAACTTCACTACAAAGGGTTAATTCCTGTGCCAATGGCTATCTTACCTATGGGAAATCATAGGGAAGAGGTGTGATGATTTTTTTATGCAAAAAGCACACAAGGCTATTGACCAATCAGGGCCCAGTGTCTATTTTATTCTCTCCTATATATTCCTCCCGCATCCGCTAGAGGTCTCTCCGAACCTTATTTACACCAGTGTAACCTAAAGCGACAGCCCGCTTTTTCGCGGAATAATTGTAACACCCTACATTTTATCAGAATTGCCCATGAATGAAAAAAATGTGTTCAAAAATAATATCACTTCTGTGGTTCTTTATTTATCACACACAATTTAACCCCACTCTCTGTAACACATTATTCATCAAAAAAGCACATTTTTCCACCACAAGTCATATTCAGGCCCCATTTTCACACAGTTTTTGGGGTCTGGTGTTGCAAACTTGGATCAGCTATGGAAGACTGTACAAGATGCTTTCCATGAGAGAACTTCTGGTGATGTGAGGTCATTGAGTCCAGATCTGATCAGCTGAGCATCAAGCACATGACTTTATCAGCACATGGAAGACTAAAATATGACATTTTCAGGTCTGCAAGGGTGATCCAAGATAACTGGATGTGGGTGTATATTGAATTAGTTGAACAAAGATATGCTCTCTTTGAAATGCTGAAGCATTTTCTTAAATGTGTCCAAGTTTTAGTGCTATTAACCTTCAAATGGCCATACCCACCAGTGAAAATGAGACACTTTTATTATATATATCTGTATATCACTGGCTATAAAATCCAAAATACTTGTTAGATTAGCTTCTTATAACAATTGGTATGTGTGTCATTGACATGCTCATGTAATGGGTAATTTGCATTATCATGTGACAATTACCACCTTGAAATTTTTTGAAAATACCTTGAAAAATTGGCATTTTTTATGAAAAATCATACCATTTTTTTGGCCGATGGAAGTGAAAGAAGACATCAGCAGCAAGAATAGCCACACCATGCATGGGAGATTCATTGGACTGAAAGACCAGGCTGTGAAAAATGCATTAAAATACTTTAAAGTGACTCCCAGGAATCAAAAATGCCAAAAAGTTCATTTTTCCCTTTAGGTTACACTGGTGTAAATGTTTTCCATAGGCCTCAGTGCTAACGTTTTAGCGTATGCTGTTGGCTATATGAACCATGGGTCCAATTTTTTTTTTTAATCTGAAAAATTGACATTTCGGGAAACTTTTTACACAAAAAAATCATATCTGTCTAGCAGGGAATTCGCCTTTAAATCTTGTGTTTTCGTAACTAGTGTCAGATCCGCATAAAAAAATACTGTCATATTTTAGACCACACCAACAAATTCAAACTTCACTACAAAGGGTTAATTCCTGTGCCAATGGCTATCTTACCTATGGGAAATCATAGGGAAGAGGTGTGATGATTTTTTTATGCAAAAAGCACACAAGGCTATTGACCAATCAGGGCCCAGTGTCTATTTTATTCTCTCCTATATATTCCTCCCGCATCCGCTAGAGGTCTCTCCGAACCTTATTTACACCAGTGTAACCTAAAGCGATAGCCCGCTTTTTCGCGGAATAATTGTAACACCCTACATTTTTTCAGAATTGCCCATGAATGAAAAAAATGTGTTCAAAAATAATATCACTTCTGTGGTTCTTTATTTATCACACACAATTTAACCCCACTCTCTGTAACACATTATTCATCAAAAAAGCACATTTTTCCACCACAAGTCATATTCAGGCCCCATTTTCACACAGTTTTTGGGGTCTGGTGTTGCAAACTTGGATCAGCTATGGAAGACTGTACAAGATCCTTTCCATGAGAGAACTTCTGGTGATGTGAGGTCATTGAGTCCAGATCTGATCAGCTGAGCATCAAGCACATGACTTTATCAGCACATGGAAGACTAAAATATGACATTTTCAGGTCTGCAAGGGTGATCCAAGATAACTGGATGTGGGTGTATATTGAATTAGTTGAACAAAGATATGCTCTCTTTGAAATGCTGAAGCATTTTCTTAAATGTGTCCAAGTTTTAGTGCTATTAACCTTCAAATGGCCATACCCACCAGTGAAAATGAGACACTTTTATTATATATATCTGTATATCACTGGCTATAAAATCCAAAATACTTGTTAGATTAGCTTCTTATAACAATTGGTATGTGTGTCATTGACATGCTCATGTAATGGGTAATTTGCATTATCATGTGACAATTACCACCTTGAAATTTTTTGAAAATACCTTGAAAAATTGGCATTTTTTTTGAAAAATCATACCATTTTTTTGGCCGATGGAAGTGAAAGAAGACATCAGCAGCAAGAATAGCCACACCATGCATGGGAGATTCATTGGACTGAAAGACCAGGCTGTGAAAAATGCATTAAAATACTTTAAAGTGACTCCCAGGAATCAAAAATGCCAAAAAGTTCATTTTTCCCTTTAGGTTACACTGGTGTAAATGTTTTCCATAGGCCTCAGTGCTAACGTTTTAGCGTATGCTGTTGGCTATATGAACCATGGGTCCAATTTTTTTTTTTAATCTGAAAAATTGACATTTCGGGAAACTTTTTACACAAAAAAATCATATCTGTCTAGCAGGGAATTCGCCTTTAAATCTTGTGTTTTCGTAACTAGTGTCAGATCCGCATAAAAAAATACTGTCATATTTTAGACCACACCAACAAATTCAAACTTCACTACAAAGGGTTAATTCCTGTGCCAATGGCTATCTTACCTATGGGAAATCATAGGGAAGAGGTGTGATGATTTTTTTATGCAAAAAGCACACAAGGCTATTGACCAATCAGGGCCCAGTGTCTATTTTATTCTCTCCTATATATTCCTCCCGCATCCGCTAGAGGTCTCTCCGAACCTTATTTACACCAGTGTAACCTAAAGCGACAGCCCGCTTTTTCGCGGAATAATTGTAACACCCTACATTTTTTCAGAATTGCCCATGAATGAAAAAAATGTGTTCAAAAATAATATCACTTCTGTGGTTCTTTATTTATCACACACAATTTAACCCCACTCTCTGTAACACATTATTCATCAAAAAAGCACATTTTTCCACCACAAGTCATATTCAGGCCCCATTTTCACACAGTTTTTGGGGTCTGGTGTTGCAAACTTGGATCAGCTATGGAAGACTGTACAAGATGCTTTCCATGAGAGAACTTCTGGTGATGTGAGGTCATTGAGTCCAGATCTGATCAGCTGAGCATCAAGCACATGACTTTATCAGCACATGGAAGACTAAAATATGACATTTTCAGGTCTGCAAGGGTGATCCAAGATAACTGGATGTGGGTGTATATTGAATTAGTTGAACAAAGATATGCTCTCTTTGAAATGCTGAAGCATTTTCTTAAATGTGTCCAAGTTTTAGTGCTATTAACCTTCAAATGGCCATACCCACCAGTGAAAATGAGACACTTTTATTATATATATCTGTATATCACTGGCTATAAAATCCAAAATACTTGTTAGATTAGCTTCTTATAACAATTGGTATGTGTGTCATTGACATGCTCATGTAATGGGTAATTTGCATTATCATGTGACAATTACCACCTTGAAATTTTTTGAAAATACCTTGAAAAATTGGCATTTTTTATGAAAAATCATACCATTTTTTTGGCCGATGGAAGTGAAAGAAGACATCAGCAGCAAGAATAGCCACACCATGCATGGGAGATTCATTGGACTGAAAGACCAGGCTGTGAAAAATGCATTAAAATACTTTAAAGTGACTCCCAGGAATCAAAAATGCCAAAAAGTTCATTTTTCCCTTTAGGTTACACTGGTGTAAATGTTTTCCATAGGCCTCAGTGCTAACGTTTTAGCGTATGCTGTTGGCTATATGAACCATGGGTCCAATTTTTTTTTTTAATCTGAAAAATTGACATTTCGGGAAACTTTTTACACAAAAAAATCATATCTGTCTAGCAGGGAATTCGCCTTTAAATCTTGTGTTTTCGTAACTAGTGTCAGATCCGCATAAAAAAATACTGTCATATTTTAGACCACACCAACAAATTCAAACTTCACTACAAAGGGTTAATTCCTGTGCCAATGGCTATCTTACCTATGGGAAATCATAGGGAAGAGGTGTGATGATTTTTTTATGCAAAAAGCACACAAGGCTATTGACCAATCAGGGCCCAGTGTCTATTTTATTCTCTCCTATATATTCCTCCCGCATCCGCTAGAGGTCTCTCCGAACCTTATTTACACCAGTGTAACCTAAAGCGATAGCCCGCTTTTTCGCGGAATAATTGTAACACCCTACATTTTTTCAGAATTGCCCATGAATGAAAAAAATGTGTTCAAAAATAATATCACTTCTGTGGTTCTTTATTTATCACACACAATTTAACCCCACTCTCTGTAACACATTATTCATCAAAAAAGCACATTTTTCCACCACAAGTCATATTCAGGCCCCATTTTCACACAGTTTTTGGGGTCTGGTGTTGCAAACTTGGATCAGCTATGGAAGACTGTACAAGATGCTTTCCATGAGAGAACTTCTGGTGATGTGAGGTCATTGAGTCCAGATCTGATCAGCTGAGCATCAAGCACATGACTTTATCAGCACATGGAAGACTAAAATATGACATTTTCAGGTCTGCAAGGGTGATCCAAGATAACTGGATGTGGGTGTATATTGAATTAGTTGAACAAAGATATGCTCTCTTTGAAATGCTGAAGCATTTTCTTAAATGTGTCCAAGTTTTAGTGCTATTAACCTTCAAATGGCCATACCCACCAGTGAAAATGAGACACTTTTATTATATATATCTGTATATCACTGGCTATAAAATCCAAAATACTTGTTAGATTAGCTTCTTATAACAATTGGTATGTGTGTCATTGACATGCTCATGTAATGGGTAATTTGCATTATCATGTGACAATTACCACCTTGAAATTTTTTGAAAATACCTTGAAAAATTGGCATTTTTTATGAAAAATCATACCATTTTTTTGGCCGATGGAAGTGAAAGAAGACATCAGCAGCAAGAATAGCCACACCATGCATGGGAGATTCATTGGACTGAAAGACCAGGCTGTGAAAAATGCATTAAAATACTTTAAAGTGACTCCCAGGAATCAAAAATGCCAAAAAGTTCATTTTTCCCTTTAGGTTACACTGGTGTAAATGTTTTCCATAGGCCTCAGTGCTAACGTTTTAGCGTATGCTGTTGGCTATATGAACCATGGGTCCAATTTTTTTTTTTAATCTGAAAAATTGACATTTCGGGAAACTTTTTACACAAAAAAATCATATCTGTCTAGCAGGGAATTCGCCTTTAAATCTTGTGTTTTCGTAACTAGTGTCAGATCCGCATAAAAAAATACTGTCATATTTTAGACCACACCAACAAATTCAAACTTCACTACAAAGGGTTAATTCCTGTGCCAATGGCTATCTTACCTATGGGAAATCATAGGGAAGAGGTGTGATGATTTTTTTATGCAAAAAGCACACAAGGCTATTGACCAATCAGGGCCCAGTGTTTATTTTATTCTCTCCTATATATTCCTCCCGCATCCGCTAGAGGTCTCTCCGAACCTTATTTACACCAGTGTAACCTAAAGCGATAGCCCGCTTTTTCGCGGAATAATTGTAACACCCTACATTTTTTCAGAATTGCCCATGAATGAAAAAAATGTGTTCAAAAATAATATCACTTCTGTGGTTCTTTATTTATCACACACAATTTAACCCCACTCTCTGTAACACATTATTCATCAAAAAAGCACATTTTTCCACCACAAGTCATATTCAGGCCCCATTTTCACACAGTTTTTGGGGTCTGGTGTTGCAAACTTGGATCAGCTATGGAAGACTGTACAAGATGCTTTCCATGAGAGAACTTCTGGTGATGTGAGGTCATTGAGTCCAGATCTGATCAGCTGAGCATCAAGCACATGACTTTATCAGCACATGGAAGACTAAAATATGACATTTTCAGGTCTGCAAGGGTGATCCAAGATAACTGGATGTGGGTGTATATTGAATTAGTTGAACAAAGATATGCTCTCTTTGAAATGCTGAAGCATTTTCTTAAATGTGTCCAAGTTTTAGTGCTATTAACCTTCAAATGGCCATACCCACCAGTGAAAATGAGACACTTTTATTATATATATCTGTATATCACTGGCTATAAAATCCAAAATACTTGTTAGATTAGCTTCTTATAACAATTGGTATGTGTGTCATTGACATGCTCATGTAATGGGTAATTTGCATTATCATGTGACAATTACCACCTTGAAATTTTTTGAAAATACCTTGAAAAATTGGCATTTTTTATGAAAAATCATACCATTTTTTTGGCCGATGGAAGTGAAAGAAGACATCAGCAGCAAGAATAGCCACACCATGCATGGGAGATTCATTGGACTGAAAGACCAGGCTGTGAAAAATGCATTAAAATACTTTAAAGTGACTCCCAGGAATCAAAAATGCCAAAAAGTTCATTTTTCCCTTTAGGTTACACTGGTGTAAATGTTTTCCATAGGCCTCAGTGCTAACGTTTTAGCGTATGCTGTTGGCTATATGAACCATGGGTCCAATTTTTTTTTTTAATCTGAAAAATTGACATTTCGGGAAACTTTTTACACAAAAAAATCATATCTGTCTAGCAGGGAATTCGCCTTTAAATCTTGTGTTTTCGTAACTAGTGTCAGATCCGCATAAAAAAATACTGTCATATTTTAGACCACACCAACAAATTCAAACTTCACTACAAAGGGTTAATTCCTGTGCCAATGGCTATCTTACCTATGGGAAATCATAGGGAAGAGGTGTGATGATTTTTTTATGCAAAAAGCACACAAGGCTATTGACCAATCAGGGCCCAGTGTCTATTTTATTCTCTCCTATATATTCCTCCCGCATCCGCTAGAGGTCTCTCCGAACCTTATTTACACCAGTGTAACCTAAAGCGACAGCCCGCTTTTTCGCGGAATAATTGTAACACCCTACATTTTTTCAGAATTGCCCATGAATGAAAAAAATGTGTTCAAAAATAATATCACTTCTGTGGTTCTTTATTTATCACACACAATTTAACCCCACTCTCTGTAACACATTATTCATCAAAAAAGCACATTTTTCCACCACAAGTCATATTCAGGCCCCATTTTCACACAGTTTTTGGGGTCTGGTGTTGCAAACTTGGATCAGCTATGGAAGACTGTACAAGATGCTTTCCATGAGAGAACTTCTGGTGATGTGAGGTCATTGAGTCCAGATCTGATCAGCTGAGCATCAAGCACATGACTTTATCAGCACATGGAAGACTAAAATATGACATTTTCAGGTCTGCAAGGGTGATCCAAGATAACTGGATGTGGGTGTATATTGAATTAGTTGAACAAAGATATGCTCTCTTTGAAATGCTGAAGCATTTTCTTAAATGTGTCCAAGTTTTAGTGCTATTAACCTTCAAATGGCCATACCCACCAGTGAAAATGAGACACTTTTATTATATATATCTGTATATCACTGGCTATAAAATCCAAAATACTTGTTAGATTAGCTTCTTATAACAATTGGTATGTGTGTCATTGACATGCTCATGTAATGGGTAATTTGCATTATCATGTGACAATTACCACCTTGAAATTTTTTGAAAATACCTTGAAAAATTGGCATTTTTTATGAAAAATCATACCATTTTTTTGGCCGATGGAAGTGAAAGAAGACATCAGCAGCAAGAATAGCCACATCATGCATGGGAGATTCATTGGACTGAAAGACCAGGCTGTGAAAAATGCATTAAAATACTTTAAAGTGACTCCCAGGAATCAAAAATGCCAAAAAGTTCATTTTTCCCTTTAGGTTACACTGGTGTAAATGTTTTCCATAGGCCTCAGTGCTAACGTTTTAGCGTATGCTGTTGGCTATATGAACCATGGGTCCAATTTTTTGTTTTAATCTGAAAAATTGACATTTCGGGAAACTTTTTACACAAAAAAATCATATCTGTCTAGCAGGGAATTCGCCTTTAAATCTTGTGTTTTCGTAACTAGTGTCAGATCCGCATAAAAAAATACTGTCATATTTTAGACCACACCAACAAATTCAAACTTCACTACAAAGGGTTAATTCCTGTGCCAATGGCTATCTTACCTATGGGAAATCATAGGGAAGAGGTGTGATGATTTTTTTATGCAAAAAGCACACAAGGCTATTGACCAATCAGGGCCCAGTGTCTATTTTATTCTCTCCTATATATTCCTCCCGCATCCGCTAGAGGTCTCTCCGAACCTTATTTACACCAGTGTAACCTAAAGCGACAGCCCGCTTTTTCGCGGAATAATTGTAACACCCTACATTTTTTCAGAATTGCCCATGAATGAAAAAAATGTGTTCAAAAATAATATCACTTCTGTGGTTCTTTATTTATCACACACAATTTAACCCCACTCTCTGTAACACATTATTCATCAAAAAAGCACATTTTTCCACCACAAGTCATATTCAGGCCCCATTTTCACACAGTTTTTGGGGTCTGGTGTTGCAAACTTGGATCAGCTATGGAAGACTGTACAAGATGCTTTCCATGAGAGAACTTCTGGTGATGTGAGGTCATTGAGTCCAGATCTGATCAGCTGAGCATCAAGCACATGACTTTATCAGCACATGGAAGACTAAAATATGACATTTTCAGGTCTGCAAGGGTGATCCAAGATAACTGGATGTGGGTGTATATTGAATTAGTTGAACAAAGATATGCTCTCTTTGAAATGCTGAAGCATTTTCTTAAATGTGTCCAAGTTTTAGTGCTATTAACCTTCAAATGGCCATACCCACCAGTGAAAATGAGACACTTTTATTATATATATCTGTATATCACTGGCTATAAAATCCAAAATACTTGTTAGATTAGCTTCTTATAACAATTGGTATGTGTGTCATTGACATGCTCATGTAATGGGTAATTTGCATTATCATGTGACAATTACCACCTTGAAATTTTTTGAAAATACCTTGAAAAATTGGCATTTTTTATGAAAAATCATACCATTTTTTTGGCCGATGGAAGTGAAAGAAGACATCAGCAGCAAGAATAGCCACACCATGCATGGGAGATTCATTGGACTGAAAGACCAGGCTGTGAAAAATGCATTAAAATACTTTAAAGTGACTCCCAGGAATCAAAAATGCCAAAAAGTTCATTTTTCCCTTTAGGTTACACTGGTGTAAATGTTTTCCATAGGCCTCAGTGCTAACGTTTTAGCGTATGCTGTTGGCTATATGAACCATGGGTCAAATTTTTTTTTTTAATCTGAAAAATTGACATTTCGGGAAACTTTTTACACAAAAAAATCATATCTGTCTAGCAGGGAATTCGCCTTTAAATCTTGTGTTTTCGTAACTAGTGTCAGATCCGCATAAAAAAATACTGTCATATTTTAGACCACACCAACAAATTCAAACTTCACTACAAAGGGTTAATTCCTGTGCCAATGGCTATCTTACCTATGGGAAATCATAGGGAAGAGGTGTGATGATTTTTTTATGCAAAAAGCACACAAGGCTATTGACCAATCAGGGCCCAGTGTCTATTTTATTCTCTCCTATATATTCCTCCCGCATCCGCTAGAGGTCTCTCCGAACCTTATTTACACCAGTGTAACCTAAAGCGATAGCCCGCTTTTTCGCGGAATAATTGTAACACCCTACATTTTTTCAGAATTGCCCATGAATGAAAAAAATGTGTTCAAAAATAATATCACTTCTGTGGTTCTTTATTTATCACACACAATTTAACCCCACTCTCTGTAACACATTATTCATCAAAAAAGCACATTTTTCCACCACAAGTCATATTCAGGCCCCATTTTCACACAGTTTTTGGGGTCTGGTGTTGCAAACTTGGATCAGCTATGAAAGACTGTACAAGATGCTTTCCATGAGAGAACTTCTGGTGATGTGAGGTCATTGAGTCCAGATCTGATCAGCTGAGCATCAAGCACATGACTTTATCAGCACATGGAAGACTAAAATATGACATTTTCAGGTCTGCAAGGGTGATCCAAGATAACTGGATGTGGGTGTATATTGAATTAGTTGAACAAAGATATGCTCTCTTTGAAATGCTGAAGCATTTTCTTAAATGTGTCCAAGTTTTAGTGCTATTAACCTTCAAATGGCCATACCCACCAGTGAAAATGAGACACTTTTATTATATATATCTGTATATCACTGGCTATAAAATCCAAAATACTTGTTAGATTAGCTTCTTATAACAATTGGTATGTGTGTCATTGACATGCTCATGTAATGGGTAATTTGCATTATCATGTGACAATTACCACCTTGAAATTTTTTGAAAATACCTTGAAAAATTGGCATTTTTTTTGAAAAATCATACCATTTTTTTGGCCGATGGAAGTGAAAGAAGACATCAGCAGCAAGAATAGCCACACCATGCATGGGAGATTCATTGGACTGAAAGACCAGGCTGTGAAAAATGCATTAAAATACTTTAAAGTGACTCCCAGGAATCAAAAATGCCAAAAAGTTCATTTTTCCCTTTAGGTTACA
Source organism: Siphonodentalium dalli (assembly GCA_032622095.1). Lineage (NCBI taxonomy): Eukaryota > Metazoa > Mollusca > Scaphopoda > Gadilida > Siphonodentaliidae > Siphonodentalium > Siphonodentalium dalli. Next base: position 110,617,574 of record CP136062.1, on the reverse strand, counting down.
CTGGTGTAAATGTTTTCCATAGGCCTCAGTGCTAACGTTTTAGCGTATGCTGTTGGCTATATGAACCATGGGTCCAATTTTTTTTTTTAATCTGAAAAATTGACATTTCGGGAAACTTTTTACACAAAAAAATCATATCTGTCTAGCAGGGAATTCGCCTTTAAATCTTGTGTTTTCGTAACTAGTGTCAGATCCGCATAAAAAAATACTGTCATATTTTAGACCACACCAACAAATTCAAACTTCACTACAAAGGGTTAATTCCTGTGCCAATGGCTATCTTACCTATGGGAAATCATAGGGAAGAGGTGTGATGATTTTTTTATGCAAAAAGCACACAAGGCTATTGACCAATCAGGGCCCAGTGTCTATTTTATTCTCTCCTATATATTCCTCCCGCATCCGCTAGAGGTCTCTCCGAACCTTATTTACACCAGTGTAACCTAAAGCGACAGCCCGCTTTTTCGCGGAATAATTGTAACACCCTACATTTTTTCAGAATTGCCCATGAATGAAAAAAATGTGTTCAAAAATAATATCACTTCTGTGGTTCTTTATTTATCACACACAATTTAACCCCACTCTCTGTAACACATTATTCATCAAAAAAGCACATTTTTCCACCACAAGTCATATTCAGGCCCCATTTTCACACAGTTTTTGGGGTCTGGTGTTGCAAACTTGGATCAGCTATGGAAGACTGTACAAGATGCTTTCCATGAGAGAACTTCTGGTGATGTGAGGTCATTGAGTCCAGATCTGATCAGCTGAGCATCAAGCACATGACTTTATCAGCACATGGAAGACTAAAATATGACATTTTCAGGTCTGCAAGGGTGATCCAAGATAACTGGATGTGGGTGTATATTGAATTAGTTGAACAAAGATATGCTCTCTTTGAAATGCTGAAGCATTTTCTTAAATGTGTCCAAGTTTTAGTGCTATTAACCTTCAAATGGCCATACCCACCAGTGAAAATGAGACACTTTTATTATATATATCTGTATATCACTGGCTATAAAATCCAAAATACTTGTTAGATTAGCTTCTTATAACAATTGGTATGTGTGTCATTGACATGCTCATGTAATGGGTAATTTGCATTATCATGTGACAATTACCACCTTGAAATTTTTTGAAAATACCTTGAAAAATTGGCATTTTTTATGAAAAATCATACCATTTTTTTGGCCGATGGAAGTGAAAGAAGACATCAGCAGCAAGAATAGCCACACCATGCATGGGAGATTCATTGGACTGAAAGACCAGGCTGTGAAAAATGCATTAAAATACTTTAAAGTGACTCCCAGGAATCAAAAATGCCAAAAAGTTCATTTTTCCCTTTAGGTTACACTGGTGTAAATGTTTTCCATAGGCCTCAGTGCTAACGTTTTAGCGTATGCTGTTGGCTATATGAACCATGGGTCCAATTTTTTTTTTTAATCTGAAAAATTGACATTTCGGGAAACTTTTTACACAAAAAAATCATATCTGTCTAGCAGGGAATTCGCCTTTAAATCTTGTGTTTTCGTAACTAGTGTCAGATCCGCATAAAAAAATACTGTCATATTTTAGACCACACCAACAAATTCAAACTTCACTACAAAGGGTTAATTCCTGTGCCAATGGCTATCTTACCTATGGGAAATCATAGGGAAGAGGTGTGATGATTTTTTTATGCAAAAAGCACACAAGGCTATTGACCAATCAGGGCCCAGTGTCTATTTTATTCTCTCCTATATATTCCTCCCGCATCCGCTAGAGGTCTCTCCGAACCTTATTTACACCAGTGTAACCTAAAGCGACAGCCCGCTTTTTCGCGGAATAATTGTAACACCCTACATTTTTTCAGAATTGCCCATGAATGAAAAAAATGTGTTCAAAAATAATATCACTTCTGTGGTTCTTTATTTATCACACACAATTTAACCCCACTCTCTGTAACACATTATTCATCAAAAAAGCACATTTTTCCACCACAAGTCATATTCAGGCCCCATTTTCACACAGTTTTTGGGGTCTGGTGTTGCAAACTTGGATCAGCTATGGAAGACTGTACAAGATGCTTTCCATGAGAGAACTTCTGGTGATGTGAGGTCATTGAGTCCAGATCTGATCAGCTGAGCATCAAGCACATGACTTTATCAGCACATGGAAGACTAAAATATGACATTTTCAGGTCTGCAAGGGTGATCCAAGATAACTGGATGTGGGTGTATATTGAATTAGTTGAACAAAGATATGCTCTCTTTGAAATGCTGAAGCATTTTCTTAAATGTGTCCAAGTTTTAGTGCTATTAACCTTCAAATGGCCATACCCACCAGTGAAAATGAGACACTTTTATTATATATATCTGTATATCACTGGCTATAAAATCCAAAATACTTGTTAGATTAGCTTCTTATAACAATTGGTATGTGTGTCATTGACATGCTCATGTAATGGGTAATTTGCATTATCATGTGACAATTACCACCTTGAAATTTTTTGAAAATACCTTGAAAAATTGGCATTTTTTATGAAAAATCATACCATTTTTTTGGCCGATGGAAGTGAAAGAAGACATCAGCAGCAAGAATAGCCACACCATGCATGGGAGATTCATTGGACTGAAAGACCAGGCTGTGAAAAATGCATTAAAATACTTTAAAGTGACTCCCAGGAATCAAAAATGCCAAAAAGTTCATTTTTCCCTTTAGGTTACACTGGTGTAAATGTTTTCCATAGGCCTCAGTGCTAACGTTTTAGCGTATGCTGTTGGCTATATGAACCATGGGTCCAATTTTTTTTTTTAATCTGAAAAATTGACATTTCGGGAAACTTTTTACACAAAAAAATCATATCTGTCTAGCAGGGAATTCGCCTTTAAATCTTGTGTTTTCGTAACTAGTGTCAGATCCGCATAAAAAAATACTGTCATATTTTAGACCACACCAACAAATTCAAACTTCACTACAAAGGGTTAATTCCTGTGCCAATGGCTATCTTACCTATGGGAAATCATAGGGAAGAGGTGTGATGATTTTTTTATGCAAAAAGCACACAAGGCTATTGACCAATCAGGGCCCAGTGTCTATTTTATTCTCTCCTATATATTCCTCCCGCATCCGCTAGAGGTCTCTCCGAACCTTATTTACACCAGTGTAACCTAAAGCGACAGCCCGCTTTTTCGCGGAATAATTGTAACACCCTACATTTTTTCAGAATTGCCCATGAATGAAAAAAATGTGTTCAAAAATAATATCACTTCTGTGGTTCTTTATTTATCACACACAATTTAACCCCACTCTCTGTAACACATTATTCATCAAAAAAGCACATTTTTCCACCACAAGTCATATTCAGGCCCCATTTTCACACAGTTTTTGGGGTCTGGTGTTGCAAACTTGGATCAGCTATGGAAGACTGTACAAGATGCTTTCCATGAGAGAACTTCTGGTGATGTGAGGTCATTGAGTCCAGATCTGATCAGCTGAGCATCAAGCACATGACTTTATCAGCACATGGAAGACTAAAATATGACATTTTCAGGTCTGCAAGGGTGATCCAAGATAACTGGATGTGGGTGTATATTGAATTAGTTGAACAAAGATATGCTCTCTTTGAAATGCTGAAGCATTTTCTTAAATGTGTCCAAGTTTTAGTGCTATTAACCTTCAAATGGCCATACCCACCAGTGAAAATGAGACACTTTTATTATATATATCTGTATATCACTGGCTATAAAATCCAAAATACTTGTTAGATTAGCTTCTTATAACAATTGGTATGTGTGTCATTGACATGCTCATGTAATGGGTAATTTGCATTATCATGTGACAATTACCACCTTGAAATTTTTTGAAAATACCTTGAAAAATTGGCATTTTTTATGAAAAATCATACCATTTTTTTGGCCGATGGAAGTGAAAGAAGACATCAGCAGCAAGAATAGCCACACCATGCATGGGAGATTCATTGGACTGAAAGACCAGGCTGTGAAAAATGCATTAAAATACTTTAAAGTGACTCCCAGGAATCAAAAATGCCAAAAAGTTCATTTTTCCCTTTAGCGACAGCCCGCTTTTTCGCGGAATAATTGTAACACCCTACATTTTTTCAGAATTGCCCATGAATGAAAAAAATGTGTTCAAAAATAATATCACTTCTGTGGTTCTTTATTTATCACACACAATTTAACCCCACTCTCTGTAACACATTATTCATCAAAAAAGCACATTTTTCCACCACAAGTCATATTCAGGCCCCATTTTCACACAGTTTTTGGGGTCTGGTGTTGCAAACTTGGATCAGCTATGGAAGACTGTACAAGATCCTTTCCATGAGAGAACTTCTGGTGATGTGAGGTCATTGAGTCCAGATCTGATCAGCTGAGCATCAAGCACATGACTTTATCAGCACATGGAAGACTAAAATATGACATTTTCAGGTCTGCAAGGGTGATCCAAGATAACTGGATGTGGGTGTATATTGAATTAGTTGAACAAAGATATGCTCTCTTTGAAATGCTGAAGCATTTTCTTAAATGTGTCCAAGTTTTAGTGCTATTAACCTTCAAATGGCCATACCCACCAGTGAAAATGAGACACTTTTATTATATATATCTGTATATCACTGGCTATAAAATCCAAAATACTTGTTAGATTAGCTTCTTATAACAATTGGTATGTGTGTCATTGACATGCTCATGTAATGGGTAATTTGCATTATCATGTGACAATTACCACCTTGAAATTTTTTGAAAATACCTTGAAAAATTGGCATTTTTTATGAAAAATCATACCATTTTTTTGGCCGATGGAAGTGAAAGAAGACATCAGCAGCAAGAATAGCCACACCATGCATGGGAGATTCATTGGACTGAAAGACCAGGCTGTGAAAAATGCATTAAAATACTTTAAAGTGACTCCCAGGAATCAAAAATGCCAAAAAGTTCATTTTTCCCTTTAGGTTACACTGGTGTAAATGTTTTCCATAGGCCTCAGTGCTAACGTTTTAGCGTATGCTGTTGGCTATATGAACCATGGGTCCAATTTTTTTTTTTAATCTGAAAAATTGACATTTCGGGAAACTTTTTACACAAAAAAATCATATCTGTCTAGCAGGGAATTCGCCTTTAAATCTTGTGTTTTCGTAACTAGTGTCAGATCCGCATAAAAAAATACTGTCATATTTTAGACCACACCAACAAATTCAAACTTCACTACAAAGGGTTAATTCCTGTGCCAATGGCTATCTTACCTATGGGAAATCATAGGGAAGAGGTGTGATGATTTTTTTATGCAAAAAGCACACAAGGCTATTGACCAATCAGGGCCCAGTGTCTATTTTATTCTCTCCTATATATTCCTCCCGCATCCGCTAGAGGTCTCTCCGAACCTTATTTACACCAGTGTAACCTAAAGCGACAGCCCGCTTTTTCGCGGAATAATTGTAACACCCTACATTTTTTCAGAATTGCCCATGAATGAAAAAAATGTGTTCAAAAATAATATCACTTCTGTGGTTCTTTATTTATCACACACAATTTAACCCCACTCTCTGTAACACATTATTCATCAAAAAAGCACATTTTTCCACCACAAGTCATATTCAGGCCCCATTTTCACACAGTTTTTGGGGTCTGGTGTTGCAAACTTGGATCAGCTATGGAAGACTGTACAAGATGCTTTCCATGAGAGAACTTCTGGTGATGTGAGGTCATTGAGTCCAGATCTGATCAGCTGAGCATCAAGCACATGACTTTATCAGCACATGGAAGACTAAAATATGACATTTTCAGGTCTGCAAGGGTGATCCAAGATAACTGGATGTGGGTGTATATTGAATTAGTTGAACAAAGATATGCTCTCTTTGAAATGCTGAAGCATTTTCTTAAATGTGTCCAAGTTTTAGTGCTATTAACCTTCAAATGGCCATACCCACCAGTGAAAATGAGACACTTTTATTATATATATCTGTATATCACTGGCTATAAAATCCAAAATACTTGTTAGATTAGCTTCTTATAACAATTGGTATGTGTGTCATTGACATGCTCATGTAATGGGTAATTTGCATTATCATGTGACAATTACCACCTTGAAATTTTTTGAAAATACCTTGAAAAATTGGCATTTTTTATGAAAAATCATACCATTTTTTTGGCCGATGGAAGTGAAAGAAGACATCAGCAGCAAGAATAGCCACACCATGCATGGGAGATTCATTGGACTGAAAGACCAGGCTGTGAAAAATGCATTAAAATACTTTAAAGTGACTCCCAGGAATCAAAAATGCCAAAAAGTTCATTTTTCCCTTTAGGTTACACTGGTGTAAATGTTTTCCATAGGCCTCAGTGCTAACGTTTTAGCGTATGCTGTTGGCTATATGAACCATGGGTCCAATTTTTTTTTTTAATCTGAAAAATTGACATTTCGGGAAACTTTTTACACAAAAAAATCATATCTGTCTAGCAGGGAATTCGCCTTTAAATCTTGTGTTTTCGTAACTAGTGTCAGATCCGCATAAAAAAATACTGTCATATTTTAGACCACACCAACAAATTCAAACTTCACTACAAAGGGTTAATTCCTGTGCCAATGGCTATCTTACCTATGGGAAATCATAGGGAAGAGGTGTGATGATTTTTTTATGCAAAAAGCACACAAGGCTATTGACCAATCAGGGCCCAGTGTCTATTTTATTCTCTCCTATATATTCCTCCCGCATCCGCTAGAGGTCTCTCCGAACCTTATTTACACCAGTGTAACCTAAAGCGATAGCCCGCTTTTTCGCGGAATAATTGTAACACCCTACATTTTTTCAGAATTGCCCATGAATGAAAAAAATGTGTTCAAAAATAATATCACTTCTGTGGTTCTTTATTTATCACACACAATTTAACCCCACTCTCTGTAACACATTATTCATCAAAAAAGCACATTTTTCCACCACAAGTCATATTCAGGCCCCATTTTCACACAGTTTTTGGGGTCTGGTGTTGCAAACTTGGATCAGCTATGGAAGACTGTACAAGATCCTTTCCATGAGAGAACTTCTGGTGATGTGAGGTCATTGAGTCCAGATCTGATCAGCTGAGCATCAAGCACATGACTTTATCAGCACATGGAAGACTAAAATATGACATTTTCAGGTCTGCAAGGGTGATCCAAGATAACTGGATGTGGGTGTATATTGAATTAGTTGAACAAAGATATGCTCTCTTTGAAATGCTGAAGCATTTTCTTAAATGTGTCCAAGTTTTAGTGCTATTAACCTTCAAATGGCCATACCCACCAGTGAAAATGAGACACTTTTATTATATATATCTGTATATCACTGGCTATAAAATCCAAAATACTTGTTAGATTAGCTTCTTATAACAATTGGTATGTGTGTCATTGACATGCTCATGTAATGGGTAATTTGCATTATCATGTGACAATTACCACCTTGAAATTTTTTGAAAATACCTTGAAAAATTGGCATTTTTTTTGAAAAATCATACCATTTTTTTGGCCGATGGAAGTGAAAGAAGACATCAGCAGCAAGAATAGCCACACCATGCATGGGAGATTCATTGGACTGAAAGACCAGGCTGTGAAAAATGCATTAAAATACTTTAAAGTGACTCCCAGGAATCAAAAATGCCAAAAAGTTCATTTTTCCCTTTAAGCGATAGCCCGCTTTTTCGCGGAATAATTGTAACACCCTACATTTTTTCAGAATTGCCCATGAATGAAAAAAATGTGTTCAAAAATAATATCACTTCTGTGGTTCTTTATTTATCACACACAATTTAACCCCACTCTCTGTAACACATTATTCATCAAAAAAGCACATTTTTCCACCACAAGTCATATTCAGGCCCCATTTTCACACAGTTTTTGGGGTCTGGTGTTGCAAACTTGGATCAGCTATGGAAGACTGTACAAGATGCTTTCCATGAGAGAACTTCTGGTGATGTGAGGTCATTGAGTCCAGATCTGATCAGCTGAGCATCAAGCACATGACTTTATCAGCACATGGAAGACTAAAATATGACATTTTCAGGTCTGCAAGGGTGATCCAAGATAACTGGATGTGGGTGTATATTGAATTAGTTGAACAAAGATATGCTCTCTTTGAAATGCTGAAGCATTTTCTTAAATGTGTCCAAGTTTTAGTGCTATTAACCTTCAAATGGCCATACCCACCAGTGAAAATGAGACACTTTTATTATATATATCTGTATATCACTGGCTATAAAATCCAAAATACTTGTTAGATTAGCTTCTTATAACAATTGGTATGTGTGTCATTGACATGCTCATGTAATGGGTAATTTGCATTATCATGTGACAATTACCACCTTGAAATTTTTTGAAAATACCTTGAAAAATTGGCATTTTTTATGAAAAATCATACCATTTTTTTGGCCGATGGAAGTGAAAGAAGACATCAGCAGCAAGAATAGCCACACCATGCATGGGAGATTCATTGGACTGAAAGACCAGGCTGTGAAAAATGCATTAAAATACTTTAAAGTGACTCCCAGGAATCAAAAATGCCAAAAAGTTCATTTTTCCCTTTAGGTTACACTGGTGTAAATGTTTTCCATAGGCCTCAGTGCTAACGTTTTAGCGTATGCTGTTGGCTATATGAACCATGGGTCCAATTTTTTTTTTTAATCTGAAAAATTGACATTTCGGGAAACTTTTTACACAAAAAAATCATATCTGTCTAGCAGGGAATTCGCCTTTAAATCTTGTGTTTTCGTAACTAGTGTCAGATCCGCATAAAAAAATACTGTCATATTTTAGACCACACCAACAAATTCAAACTTCACTACAAAGGGTTAATTCCTGTGCCAATGGCTATCTTACCTATGGGAAATCATAGGGAAGAGGTGTGATGATTTTTTTATGCAAAAAGCACACAAGGCTATTGACCAATCAGGGCCCAGTGTCTATTTTATTCTCTCCTATATATTCCTCCCGCATCCGCTAGAGGTCTCTCCGAACCTTATTTACACCAGTGTAACCTAAAGCGACAGCCCGCTTTTTCGCGGAATAATTGTAACACCCTACATTTTTTCAGAATTGCCCATGAATGAAAAAAATGTGTTCAAAAATAATATCACTTCTGTGGTTCTTTATTTATCACACACAATTTAACCCCACTCTCTGTAACACATTATTCATCAAAAAAGCACATTTTTCCACCACAAGTCATATTCAGGCCCCATTTTCACACAGTTTTTGGGGTCTGGTGTTGCAAACTTGGATCAGCTATGGAAGACTGTACAAGATGCTTTCCATGAGAGAACTTCTGGTGATGTGAGGTCATTGAGTCCAGATCTGATCAGCTGAGCATCAAGCACATGACTTTATCAGCACATGGAAGACTAAAATATGACATTTTCAGGTCTGCAAGGGTGATCCAAGATAACTGGATGTGGGTGTATATTGAATTAGTTGAACAAAGATATGCTCTCTTTGAAATGCTGAAGCATTTTCTTAAATGTGTCCAAGTTTTAGTGCTATTAACCTTCAAATGGCCATACCCACCAGTGAAAATGAGACACTTTTATTATATATATCTGTATATCACTGGCTATAAAATCCAAAATACTTGTTAGATTAGCTTCTTATAACAATTGGTATGTGTGTCATTGACATGCTCATGTAATGGGTAATTTGCATTATCATGTGACAATTACCACCTTGAAATTTTTTGAAAATACCTTGAAAAATTGGCATTTTTTATGAAAAATCATACCATTTTTTTGGCCGATGGAAGTGAAAGAAGACATCAGCAGCAAGAATAGCCACACCATGCATGGGAGATTCATTGGACTGAAAGACCAGGCTGTGAAAAATGCATTAAAATACTTTAAAGTGACTCCCAGGAATCAAAAATGCCAAAAAGTTCATTTTTCCCTTTAGGTTACACTGGTGTAAATGTTTTCCATAGGCCTCAGTGCTAACGTTTTAGCGTATGCTGTTGGCTATATGAACCATGGGTCCAATTTTTTTTTTTAATCTGAAAAATTGACATTTCGGGAAACTTTTTACACAAAAAAATCATATCTGTCTAGCAGGGAATTCGCCTTTAAATCTTGTGTTTTCGTAACTAGTGTCAGATCCGCATAAAAAAATACTGTCATATTTTAGACCACACCAACAAATTCAAACTTCACTACAAAGGGTTAATTCCTGTGCCAATGGCTATCTTACCTATGGGAAATCATAGGGAAGAGGTGTGATGATTTTTTTATGCAAAAAGCACACAAGGCTATTGACCAATCAGGGCCCAGTGTCTATTTTATTCTCTCCTATATATTCCTCCCGCATCCGCTAGAGGTCTCTCCGAACCTTATTTACACCAGTGTAACCTAAAGCGATAGCCCGCTTTTTCGCGGAATAATTGTAACACCCTACATTTTTTCAGAATTGCCCATGAATGAAAAAAATGTGTTCAAAAATAATATCACTTCTGTGGTTCTTTATTTATCACACACAATTTAACCCCACTCTCTGTAACACATTATTCATCAAAAAAGCACATTTTTCCACCACAAGTCATATTCAGGCCCCATTTTCACACAGTTTTTGGGGTCTGGTGTTGCAAACTTGGATCAGCTATGGAAGACTGTACAAGATCCTTTCCATGAGAGAACTTCTGGTGATGTGAGGTCATTGAGTCCAGATCTGATCAGCTGAGCATCAAGCACATGACTTTATCAGCACATGGAAGACTAAAATATGACATTTTCAGGTCTGCAAGGGTGATCCAAGATAACTGGATGTGGGTGTATATTGAATTAGTTGAACAAAGATATGCTCTCTTTGAAATGCTGAAGCATTTTCTTAAATGTGTCCAAGTTTTAGTGCTATTAACCTTCAAATGGCCATACCCACCAGTGAAAATGAGACACTTTTATTATATATATCTGTATATCACTGGCTATAAAATCCAAAATACTTGTTAGATTAGCTTCTTATAACAATTGGTATGTGTGTCATTGACATGCTCATGTAATGGGTAATTTGCATTATCATGTGACAATTACCACCTTGAAATTTTTTGAAAATACCTTGAAAAATTGGCATTTTTTTTGAAAAATCATACCATTTTTTTGGCCGATGGAAGTGAAAGAAGACATCAGCAGCAAGAATAGCCACACCATGCATGGGAGATTCATTGGACTGAAAGACCAGGCTGTGAAAAATGCATTAAAATACTTTAAAGTGACTCCCAGGAATCAAAAATGCCAAAAAGTTCATTTTTCCCTTTAAGCGATAGCCCGCTTTTTCGCGGAATAATTGTAACACCCTACATTTTTTCAGAATTGCCCATGAATGAAAAAAATGTGTTCAAAAATAATATCACTTCTGTGGTTCTTTATTTATCACACACAATTTAACCCCACTCTCTGTAACACATTATTCATCAAAAAAGCACATTTTTCCACCACAAGTCATATTCAGGCCCCATTTTCACACAGTTTTTGGGGTCTGGTGTTGCAAACTTGGATCAGCTATGGAAGACTGTACAAGATCCTTTCCATGAGAGAACTTCTGGTGATGTGAGGTCATTGAGTCCAGATCTGATCAGCTGAGCATCAAGCACATGACTTTATCAGCACATGGAAGACTAAAATATGACATTTTCAGGTCTGCAAGGGTGATCCAAGATAACTGGATGTGGGTGTATATTGAATTAGTTGAACAAAGATATGCTCTCTTTGAAATGCTGAAGCATTTTCTTAAATGTGTCCAAGATTTAGTGCTATTAACCTTCAAATGGCCATACCCACCAGTGAAAATGAGACACTTTTATTATATATATCTGTATATCACTGGCTATAAAATCCAAAATACTTGTTAGATTAGCTTCTTATAACAATTGGTATGTGTGTCATTGACATGCTCATGTAATGGGTAATTTGCATTATCATGTGACAATTACCACCTTGAAATTTTTTGAAAATACCTTGAAAAATTGGCATTTTTTTTGAAAAATCATACCATTTTTTTGGCCGATGGAAGTGAAAGAAGACATCAGCAGCAAGAATAGCCACACCATGCATGGGAGATTCATTGGACTGAAAGACCAGGCTGTGAAAAATGCATTAAAATACTTTAAAGTGACTCCCAGGAATCAAAAATGCCAAAAAGTTCATTTTTCCCTTTAGGTTACACTGGTGTAAATGTTTTCCATAGGCCTCAGTGCTAACGTTTTAGCGTATGCTGTTGGCTATATGAACCATGGGTCCAATTTTTTTTTTTAATCTGAAAAATTGACATTTCGGGAAACTTTTTACACAAAAAAATCATATCTGTCTAGCAGGGAATTCGCCTTTAAATCTTGTGTTTTCGTAACTAGTGTCAGATCCGCATAAAAAAATACTGTCATATTTTAGACCACACCAACAAATTCAAACTTCACTACAAAGGGTTAATTCCTGTGCCAATGGCTATCTTACCTATGGGAAATCATAGGGAAGAGGTGTGATGATTTTTTTATGCAAAAAGCACACAAGGCTATTGACCAATCAGGGCCCAGTGTCTATTTTATTCTCTCCTATATATTCCTCCCGCATCCGCTAGAGGTCTCTCCGAACCTTATTTACACCAGTGTAACCTAAAGCGACAGCCCGCTTTTTCGCGGAATAATTGTAACACCCTACATTTTTTCAGAATTGCCCATGAATGAAAAAAATGTGTTCAAAAATAATATCACTTCTGTGGTTCTTTATTTATCACACACAATTTAACCCCACTCTCTGTAACACATTATTCATCAAAAAAGCACATTTTTCCACCACAAGTCATATTCAGGCCCCATTTTCACACAGTTTTTGGGGTCTGGTGTTGCAAACTTGGATCAGCTATGGAAGACTGTACAAGATGCTTTCCATGAGAGAACTTCTGGTGATGTGAGGTCATTGAGTCCAGATCTGATCAGCTGAGCATCAAGCACATGACTTTATCAGCACATGGAAGACTAAAATATGACATTTTCAGGTCTGCAAGGGTGATCCAAGATAACTGGATGTGGGTGTATATTGAATTAGTTGAACAAAGATATGCTCTCTTTGAAATGCTGAAGCATTTTCTTAAATGTGTCCAAGTTTTAGTGCTATTAACCTTCAAATGGCCATACCCACCAGTGAAAATGAGACACTTTTATTATATATATCTGTATATCACTGGCTATAAAATCCAAAATACTTGTTAGATTAGCTTCTTATAACAATTGGTATGTGTGTCATTGACATGCTCATGTAATGGGTAATTTGCATTATCATGTGACAATTACCACCTTGAAATTTTTTGAAAATACCTTGAAAAATTGGCATTTTTTATGAAAAATCATACCATTTTTTTGGCCGATGGAAGTGAAAGAAGACATCAGCAGCAAGAATAGCCACACCATGCATGGGAGATTCATTGGACTGAAAGACCAGGCTGTGAAAAATGCATTAAAATACTTTAAAGTGACTCCCAGGAATCAAAAATGCCAAAAAGTTCATTTTTCCCTTTAAAGCGACAGCCCGCTTTTTCGCGGAATAATTGTAACACCCTACATTTTTTCAGAATTGCCCATGAATGAAAAAAATGTGTTCAAAAATAATATCACTTCTGTGGTTCTTTATTTATCACACACAATTTAACCCCACTCTCTGTAACACATTATTCATCAAAAAAGCACATTTTTCCACCACAAGTCATATTCAGGCCCCATTTTCACACAGTTTTTGGGGTCTGGTGTTGCAAACTTGGATCAGCTATGGAAGACTGTACAAGATGCTTTCCATGAGAGAACTTCTGGTGATGTGAGGTCATTGAGTCCAGATCTGATCAGCTGAGCATCAAGCACATGACTTTATCAGCACATGGAAGACTAAAATATGACATTTTCAGGTCTGCAAGGGTGATCCAAGATAACTGGATGTGGGTGTATATTGAATTAGTTGAACAAAGATATGCTCTCTTTGAAATGCTGAAGCATTTTCTTAAATGTGTCCAAGTTTTAGTGCTATTAACCTTCAAATGGCCTAACCACCAGTGAAAATGAGACACTTTTATTATATATATCTGTATATCACTGGCTATAAAATCCAAAATACTTGTTAGATTAGCTTCTTATAACAATTGGTATGTGTGTCATTGACATGCTCATGTAATGGGTAATTTGCATTATCATGTGACAATTACCACCTTGAAATTTTTTGAAAATACCTTGAAAAATTGGCATTTTTTATGAAAAATCATACCATTTTTTTGGCCGATGGAAGTGAAAGAAGACATCAGCAGCAAGAATAGCCACACCATGCATGGGAGATTCATTGGACTGAAAGACCAGGCTGTGAAAAATGCATTAAAATACTTTAAAGTGACTCCCAGGAATCAAAAATGCCAAAAAGTTCATTTTTCCCTTTAAGCGATAGCCCGCTTTTTCGCGGAATAATTGTAACACCCTACATTTTTTCAGAATTGCCCATGAATGAAAAAAATGTGTTCAAAAATAATATCACTTCTGTGGTTCTTTATTTATCACACACAATTTAACCCCACTCTCTGTAACACATTATTCATCAAAAAAGCACATTTTTCCACCACAAGTCATATTCAGGCCCCATTTTCACACAGTTTTTGGGGTCTGGTGTTGCAAACTTGGATCAGCTATGGAAGACTGTACAAGATGCTTTCCATGAGAGAACTTCTGGTGATGTGAGGTCATTGAGTCCAGATCTGATCAGCTGAGCATCAAGCACATGACTTTATCAGCACATGGAAGACTAAAATATGACATTTTCAGGTCTGCAAGGGTGATCCAAGATAACTGGATGTGGGTGTATATTGAATTAGTTGAACAAAGATATGCTCTCTTTGAAATGCTGAAGCATTTTCTTAAATGTGTCCAAGTTTTAGTGCTATTAACCTTCAAATGGCCATACCCACCAGTGAAAATGAGACACTTTTATTATATATATCTGTATATCACTGGCTATAAAATCCAAAATACTTGTTAGATTAGCTTCTTATAACAATTGGTATGTGTGTCATTGACATGCTCATGTAATGGGTAATTTGCATTATCATGTGACAATTACCACCTTGAAATTTTTTGAAAATACCTTGAAAAATTGGCATTTTTTTTGAAAAATCATACCATTTTTTTGGCCGATGGAAGTGAAAGAAGACATCAGCAGCAAGAATAGCCACACCATGCATGGGAGATTCATTGGACTGAAAGACCAGGCTGTGAAAAATGCATTAAAATACTTTAAAGTGACTCCCAGGAATCAAAAATGCCAAAAAGTTCATTTTTCCCTTTAGGTTACACTGGTGTAAATGTTTTCCATAGGCCTCAGTGCTAACGTTTTAGCGTATGCTGTTGGCTATATGAACCATGGGTCCAATTTTTTTTTTTAATCTGAAAAATTGACATTTCGGGAAACTTTTTACACAAAAAAATCATATCTGTCTAGCAGGGAATTCGCCTTTAAATCTTGTGTTTTCGTAACTAGTGTCAGATCCGCATAAAAAAATACTGTCATATTTTAGACCACACCAACAAATTCAAACTTCACTACAAAGGGTTAATTCCTGTGCCAATGGCTATCTTACCTATGGGAAATCATAGGGAAGAGGTGTGATGATTTTTTTATGCAAAAAGCACACAAGGCTATTGACCAATCAGGGCCCAGTGTCTATTTTATTCTCTCCTATATATTCCTCCCGCATCCGCTAGAGGTCTCTCCGAACCTTATTTACACCAGTGTAACCTAAAGCGACAGCCCGCTTTTTCGCGGAATAATTGTAACACCCTACATTTTTTCAGAATTGCCCATGAATGAAAAAAATGTGTTCAAAAATAATATCACTTCTGTGGTTCTTTATTTATCACACACAATTTAACCCCACTCTCTGTAACACATTATTCATCAAAAAAGCACATTTTTCCACCACAAGTCATATTCAGGCCCCATTTTCACACAGTTTTTGGGGTCTGGTGTTGCAAACTTGGATCAGCTATGGAAGACTGTACAAGATGCTTTCCATGAGAGAACTTCTGGTGATGTGAGGTCATTGAGTCCAGATCTGATCAGCTGAGCATCAAGCACATGACTTTATCAGCACATGGAAGACTAAAATATGACATTTTCAGGTCTGCAAGGGTGATCCAAGATAACTGGATGTGGGTGTATATTGAATTAGTTGAACAAAGATATGCTCTCTTTGAAATGCTGAAGCATTTTCTTAAATGTGTCCAAGTTTTAGTGCTATTAACCTTCAAATGGCCATACCCACCAGTGAAAATGAGACACTTTTATTATATATATCTGTATATCACTGGCTATAAAATCCAAAATACTTGTTAGATTAGCTTCTTATAACAATTGGTATGTGTGTCATTGACATGCTCATGTAATGGGTAATTTGCATTATCATGTGACAATTACCACCTTGAAATTTTTTGAAAATACCTTGAAAAATTGGCATTTTTTATGAAAAATCATACCATTTTTTTGGCCGATGGAAGTGAAAGAAGACATCAGCAGCAAGAATAGCCACACCATGCATGGGAGATTCATTGTACTGAAAGACCAGGCTGTGAAAAATGCATTAAAATACTTTAAAGTGACTCCCAGGAATCAAAAATGCCAAAAAGTTCATTTTTCCCTTTAGGTTACACTGGTGTAAATGTTTTCCATAGGCCTCAGTGCTAACGTTTTAGCGTATGCTGTTGGCTATATGAACCATGGGTCCAATTTTTTTTTTTAATCTGAAAAATTGACATTTCGGGAAACTTTTTACACAAAAAAATCATATCTGTCTAGCAGGGAATTCGCCTTTAAATCTTGTGTTTTCGTAACTAGTGTCAGATCCGCATAAAAAAATACTGTCATATTTTAGACCACACCAACAAATTCAAACTTCACTACAAAGGGTTAATTCCTGTGCCAATGGCTATCTTACCTATGGGAAATCATAGGGAAGAGGTGTGATGATTTTTTTATGCAAAAAGCACACAAGGCTATTGACCAATCAGGGCCCAGTGTATATTTTATTCTCTCCTATATATTCCTCCCGCATCCGCTAGAGGTCTCTCCGAACCTTATTTACACCAGTGTAACCTAAAGCGATAGCCCGCTTTTTCGCGGAATAATTGTAACACCCTACATTTTTTCAGAATTGCCCATGAATGAAAAAAATGTGTTCAAAAATAATATCACTTCTGTGGTTCTTTATTTATCACACACAATTTAACCCCACTCTCTGTAACACATTATTCATCAAAAAAGCACATTTTTCCACCACAAGTCATATTCAGGCCCCATTTTCACACAGTTTTTGGGGTCTGGTGTTGCAAACTTGGATCAGCTATGGAAGACTGTACAAGATCCTTTCCATGAGAGAACTTCTGGTGATGTGAGGTCATTGAGTCCAGATCTGATCAGCTGAGCATCAAGCACATGACTTTATCAGCACATGGAAGACTAAAATATGACATTTTCAGGTCTGCAAGGGTGATCCAAGATAACTGGATGTGGGTGTATATTGAATTAGTTGAACAAAGATATGCTCTCTTTGAAATGCTGAAGCATTTTCTTAAATGTGTCCAAGTTTTAGTGCTATTAACCTTCAAATGGCCATACCCACCAGTGAAAATGAGACACTTTTATTATATATATCTGTATATCACTGGCTATAAAATCCAAAATACTTGTTAGATTAGCTTCTTATAACAATTGGTATGTGTGTCATTGACATGCTCATGTAATGGGTAATTTGCATTATCATGTGACAATTACCACCTTGAAATGTTTTGAAAATACCTTGAAAAATTGGCATTTTTTATGAAAAATCATACCATTTTTTTGGCCGATGGAAGTGAAAGAAGACATCAGCAGCAAGAATAGCCACACCATGCATGGGAGATTCATTGGACTGAAAGACCAGGCTGTGAAAAATGCATTAAAATACTTTAAAGTGACTCCCAGGAATCAAAAATGCCAAAAAGTTCATTTTTCCCGCGATAGCCCGCTTTTTCGCGGAATAATTGTAACACCCTACATTTTTTCAGAATTGCCCATGAATGAAAAAAATGTGTTCAAAAATAATATCACTTCTGTGGTTCTTTATTTATCACACACAATTTAACCCCACTCTCTGTAACACATTATTCATCAAAAAAGCACATTTTTCCACCACAAGTCATATTCAGGCCCCATTTTCACACAGTTTTTGGGGTCTGGTGTTGCAAACTTGGATCAGCTATGGAAGACTGTACAAGATCCTTTCCATGAGAGAACTTCTGGTGATGTGAGGTCATTGAGTCCAGATCTGATCAGCTGAGCATCAAGCACATGACTTTATCAGCACATGGAAGACTAAAATATGACATTTTCAGGTCTGCAAGGGTGATCCAAGATAACTGGATGTGGGTGTATATTGAATTAGTTGAACAAAGATATGCTCTCTTTGAAATGCTGAAGCATTTTCTTAAATGTGTCCAAGTTTTAGTGCTATTAACCTTCAAATGGCCATACCCACCAGTGAAAATGAGACACTTTTATTATATATATCTGTATATCACTGGCTATAAAATCCAAAATACTTGTTAGATTAGCTTCTTATAACAATTGGTATGTGTGTCATTGACATGCTCATGTAATGGGTAATTTGCATTATCATGTGACAATTACCACCTTGAAATTTTTTGAAATTACCTTGAAAAATTGGCATTTTTTATGAAAAATCATACCATTTTTTTGGCCGATGGAAGTGAAAGAAGACATCAGCAGCAAGAATAGCCACACCATGCATGGGAGATTTATTGGACTGAAAGACCAGGCTGTGAAAAATGCATTAAAATACTTTAAAGTGACTCCCAGGAATCAAAAATGCCAAAAAGTTCATTTTTCCCGCGATAGCCCGCTTTTTCGCGGAATAATTGTAACACCCTACATTTTTTCAGAATTGCCCATGAATGAAAAAAATGTGTTCAAAAATAATATCACTTCTGTGGTTCTTTATTTATCACACACAATTTAACCCCACTCTCTGTAACACATTATTCATCAAAAAAGCACATTTTTCCACCACAAGTCATATTCAGGCCCCATTTTCACACAGTTTTTGGGGTCTGGTGTTGCAAACTTGGATCAGCTATGGAAGACTGTACAAGATGCTTTCCATGAGAGAACTTCTGGTGATGTGAGGTCATTGAGTCCAGATCTGATCAGCTGAGCATCAAGCACATGACTTTATCAGCACATGGAAGACTAAAATATGACATTTTCAGGTCTGCAAGGGTGATCCAAGATAACTGGATGTGGGTGTATATTGAATTAGTTGAACAAAGATATGCTCTCTTTGAAATGCTGAAGCATTTTCTTAAATGTGTCCAAGTTTTAGTGCTATTAACCTTCAAATGGCCATACCCACCAGTGAAAATGAGACACTTTTATTATATATATCTGTATATCACTGGCTATAAAATCCAAAATACTTGTTAGATTAGCTTCTTATAACAATTGGTATGTGTGTCATTGACATGCTCATGTAATGGGTAATTTGCATTATCATGTGACAATTACCACCTTGAAATTTTTTGAAAATACCTTGAAAAATTGGCATTTTTTATGAAAAATCATACCATTTTTTTGGCCGATGGAAGTGAAAGAAGACATCAGCAGCAAGAATAGCCACACCATGCATGGGAGATTCATTGGACTGAAAGACCAGGCTGTGAAAAATGCATTAAAATACTTTAAAGTGACTCCCAGGAATCAAAAATGCCAAAAAGTTCATTTTTCCCTTTAGGTTACACTGGTGTAAATGTTTTCCATAGGCCTCAGTGCTAACGTTTTAGCGTATGCTGTTGGCTATATGAACCATGGGTCCAATTTTTTTTTTTAATCTGAAAAATTGACATTTCGGGAAACTTTTTACACAAAAAAATCATATCTGTCTAGCAGGGAATTCGCCTTTAAATCTTGTGTTTTCGTAACTAGTGTCAGATCCGCATAAAAAAATACTGTCATATTTTAGACCACACCAACAAATTCAAACTTCACTACAAAGGGTTAATTCCTGTGCCAATGGCTATCTTACCTATGGGAAATCATAGGGAAGAGGTGTGATGATTTTTTTATGCAAAAAGCACACAAGGCTATTGACCAATCAGGGCCCAGTGTCTATTTTATTCTCTCCTATATATTCCTCCCGCATCCGCTAGAGGTCTCTCCGAACCTTATTTACACCAGTGTAACCTAAAGCGACAGCCCGCTTTTTCGCGGAATAATTGTAACACCCTACATTTTTTCAGAATTGCCCATGAATGAAAAAAATGTGTTCAAAAATAATATCACTTCTGTGGTTCTTTATTTATCACACACAATTTAACCCCACTCTCTGTAACACATTATTCATCAAAAAAGCACATTTTTCCACCACAAGTCATATTCAGGCCCCATTTTCACACAGTTTTTGGGGTCTGGTGTTGCAAACTTGGATCAGCTATGGAAGACTGTACAAGATGCTTTCCATGAGAGAACTTCTGGTGATGTGAGGTCATTGAGTCCAGATCTGATCAGCTGAGCATCAAGCACATGACTTTATCAGCACATGGAAGACTAAAATATGACATTTTCAGGTCTGCAAGGGTGATCCAAGATAACTGGATGTGGGTGTATATTGAATTAGTTGAACAAAGATATGCTCTCTTTGAAATGCTGAAGCATTTTCTTAAATGTGTCCAAGTTTTAGTGCTATTAACCTTCAAATGGCCATACCCACCAGTGAAAATGAGACACTTTTATTATATATATCTGTATATCACTGGCTATAAAATCCAAAATACTTTTTAGATTAGCTTCTTATAACAATTGGTATGTGTGTCATTGACATGCTCATGTAATGGGTAATTTGCATTATCATGTGACAATTACCACCTTGAATTTTTTTGAAAATACCTTGAAAAATTGGCATTTTTTTTGAAAAATCATACCATTTTTTTGGCCGATGGAAGTGAAAGAAGACATCAGCAGCAAGAATAGCCACACCATGCATGGGAGATTCATTGGACTGAAAGACCAGGCTGTGAAAAATGCATTAAAATACTTTAAAGTGACTCCCAGGAATCAAAAATGCCAAAAAGTTCATTTTTCCCTTTAGGTTACACTGGTGTAAATGTTTTCCATAGGCCTCAGTGCTAACGTTTTAGCGTATGCTGTTGGCTATATGAACCATGGGTCCAATTTTTTTTTTTAATCTGAAAAATTGACATTTCGGGAAACTTTTTACACAAAAAAATCATATCTGTCTAGCAGGGAATTCGCCTTTAAATCTTGTGTTTTCGTAACTAGTGTCAGATCCGCATAAAAAAATACTGTCATATTTTAGACCACACCAACAAATTCAAACTTCACTACAAAGGGTTAATTCCTGTGCCAATGGCTATCTTACCTATGGGAAATCATAGGGAAGAGGTGTGATGATTTTTTTATGCAAAAAGCACACAAGGCTATTGACCAATCAGGGCCCAGTGTCTATTTTATTCTCTCCTATATATTCCTCCCGCATCCGCTAGAGGTCTCTCCGAACCTTATTTACACCAGTGTAACCTAAAGCGACAGCCCGCTTTTTCGCGGAATAATTGTAACACCCTACATTTTTTCAGAATTGCCCATGAATGAAAAAAATGTGTTCAAAAATAATATCACTTCTGTGGTTCTTTATTTATCACACACAATTTAACCCCACTCTCTGTAACACATTATTCATCAAAAAAGCACATTTTTCCACCACAAGTCATATTCAGGCCCCATTTTCACACAGTTTTTGGGGTCTGGTGTTGCAAACTTGGATCAGCTATGGAAGACTGTACAAGATGCTTTCCATGAGAGAACTTCTGGTGATGTGAGGTCATTGAGTCCAGATCTGATCAGCTGAGCATCAAGCACATGACTTTATCAGCACATGGAAGACTAAAATATGACATTTTCAGGTCTGCAAGGGTGATCCAAGATAACTGGATGTGGGTGTATATTGAATTAGTTGAACAAAGATATGCTCTCTTTGAAATGCTGAAGCATTTTCTTAAATGTGTCCAAGTTTTAGTGCTATTAACCTTCAAATGGCCATACCCACCAGTGAAAATGAGACACTTTTATTATATATATCTGTATATCACTGGCTATAAAATCCAAAATACTTGTTAGATTAGCTTCTTATAACAATTGGTATGTGTGTCATTGACATGCTCATGTAATGGGTAATTTGCATTATCATGTGACAATTACCACCTTGAAATTTTTTGAAAATACCTTGAAAAATTGGCATTTTTTATGAAAAATCATACCATTTTTTTGGCCGATGGAAGTGAAAGAAGACATCAGCAGCAAGAATAGCCACACCATGCATGGGAGATTCATTGGACTGAAATACCAGGCTGTGAAAAATGCATTAAAATACTTTAAAGTGACTCCCAGGAATCAAAAATGCCAAAAAGTTCATTTTTCCCTTTAAAGCGACAGCCCGCTTTTTCGCGGAATAATTGTAACACCCTACATTTTTTCAGAATTGCCCATGAATGAAAAAAATGTGTTCAAAAATAATATCACTTCTGTGGTTCTTTATTTATCACACACAATTTAACCCCACTCTCTGTAACACATTATTCATCAAAAAAGCACATTTTTCCACCACAAGTCATATTCAGGCCCCATTTTCACACAGTTTTTGGGGTCTGGTGTTGCAAACTTGGATCAGCTATGGAAGACTGTACAAGATGCTTTCCATGAGAGAACTTCTGGTGATGTGAGGTCATTGAGTCCAGATCTGATCAGCTGAGCATCAAGCACATGACTTTATCAGCACATGGAAGACTAAAATATGACATTTTCAGGTCTGCAAGGGTGATCCAAGATAACTGGATGTGGGTGTATATTGAATTAGTTGAACAAAGATATGCTCTCTTTGAAATGCTGAAGCATTTTCTTAAATGTGTCCAAGTTTTAGTGCTATTAACCTTCAAATGGCCATACCCACCAGTGAAAATGAGACACTTTTATTATATATATCTGTATATCACTGGCTATAAAATCCAAAATACTTGTTAGATTAGCTTCTTATAACAATTGGTATGTGTGTCATTGACATGCTCATGTAATGGGTAATTTGCATTATCATGTGACAATTACCACCTTGAAATTTTTTGAAAATACCTTGAAAAATTGGCATTTTTTATGAAAAATCATACCATTTTTTTGGCCGATGGAAGTGAAAGAAGACATCAGCAGCAAGAATAGCCACACCATGCATGGGAGATTCATTGGACTGAAAGACCAGGCTGTGAAAAATGCATTAAAATACTTTAAAGTGACTCCCAGGAATCAAAAATGCCAAAAAGTTCATTTTTCCCTTTAGGTTACACTGGTGTAAATGTTTTCCATAGGCCTCAGTGCTAACGTTTTAGCGTATGCTGTTGGCTATATGAACCATGGGTCCAATTTTTTTTTTTAATCTGAAAAATTGACATTTCGGGAAACTTTTTACACAAAAAAATCATATCTGTCTAGCAGGGAAATCGCCTTTAAATCTTGTGTTTTCGTAACTAGTGTCAGATCCGCATAAAAAAATACTGTCATATTTTAGACCACACCAACAAATTCAAACTTCACTACAAAGGGTTAATTCCTGTGCCAATGGCTATCTTACCTATGGGAAATCATAGGGAAGAGGTGTGATGATTTTTTTATGCAAAAAGCACACAAGGCTATTGACCAATCAGGGCCCAGTGTCTATTTTATTCTCTCCTATATATTCCTCCCGCATCCGCTAGAGGTCTCTCCGAACCTTATTTACACCAGTGTAACCTAAAGCGACAGCCCGCTTTTTCGCGGAATAATTGTAACACCCTACATTTTTTCAGAATTGCCCATGAATGAAAAAAATGTGTTCAAAAATAATATCACTTCTGTGGTTCTTTATTTATCACACACAATTTAACCCCACTCTCTGTAACACATTATTCATCAAAAAAGCACATTTTTCCACCACAAGTCATATTCAGGCCCCATTTTCACACAGTTTTTGGGGTCTGGTGTTGCAAACTTGGATCAGCTATGGAAGACTGTACAAGATGCTTTCCATGAGAGAACTTCTGGTGATGTGAGGTCATTGAGTCCAGATCTGATCAGCTGAGCATCAAGCACATGACTTTATCAGCACATGGAAGACTAAAATATGACATTTTCAGGTCTGCAAGGGTGATCCAAGATAACTGGATGTGGGTGTATATTGAATTAGTTGAACAAAGATATGCTCTCTTTGAAATGCTGAAGCATTTTCTTAAATGTGTCCAAGTTTTAGTGCTATTAACCTTCAAATGGCCATACCCACCAGTGAAAATGAGACACTTTTATTATATATATCTGTATATCACTGGCTATAAAATCCAAAATACTTGTTAGATTAGCTTCTTATAACAATTGGTATGTGTGTCATTGACATGCTCATGTAATGGGTAATTTGCATTATCATGTGACAATTACCACCTTGAAATTTTTTGAAAATACCTTGAAAAATTGGCATTTTTTATGAAAAATCATACCATTTTTTTGGCCGATGGAAGTGAAAGAAGACATCAGCAGCAAGAATAGCCACACCATGCATGGGAGATTCATTGGACTGAAAGACCAGGCTGTGAAAAATGCATTAAAATACTTTAAAGTGACTCCCAGGAATCAAAAATGCCAAAAAGTTCATTTTTCCCTTTAGGTTACACTGGTGTAAATGTTTTCCATAGGCCTCAGTGCTAACGTTTTAGCGTATGCTGTTGGCTATATGAACCATGGGTCCAATTTTTTTTTTTAATCTGAAAAATTGACATTTCGGGAAACTTTTTACACAAAAAAATCATATCTGTCTAGCAGGGAAATCGCCTTTAAATCTTGTGTTTTCGTAACTAGTGTCAGATCCGCATAACAAAATACTGTCATATTTTAGACCACACCAACAAATTCAAACTTCACTACAAAGGGTTAATTCCTGTGCCAATGGCTATCTTACCTATGGGAAATCATAGGGAAGAGGTGTGATGATTTTTTTATGCAAAAAGCACACAAGGCTATTGACCAATCAGGGCCCAGTGTCTATTTTATTCTCTCCTATATATTCCTCCCGCATCCGCTAGAGGTCTCTCCGAACCTTATTTACACCAGTGTAACCTAAAGCGATAGCCCGCTTTTTCGCGGAATAATTGTAACACCCTACATTTTTTCAGAATTGCCCATGAATGAAAAAAATGTGTTCAAAAATAATATCACTTCTGTGGTTCTTTATTTATCACACACAATTTAACCCCACTCTCTGTAACACATTATTCATCAAAAAAGCACATTTTTCCACCACAAGTCATATTCAGGCCCCATTTTCACACAGTTTTTGGGGTCTGGTGTTGCAAACTTGGATCAGCTATGGAAGACTGTACAAGATGCTTTCCATGAGAGAACTTCTGGTGATGTGAGGTCATTGAGTCCAGATCTGATCAGCTGAGCATCAAGCACATGACTTTATCAGCACATGGAAGACTAAAATATGACATTTTCAGGTCTGCAAGGGTGATCCAAGATAACTGGATGTGGGTGTATATTGAATTAGTTGAACAAAGATATGCTCTCTTTGAAATGCTGAAGCATTTTCTTAAATGTGTCCAAGTTTTAGTGCTATTAACCTTCAAATGGCCATACCCACCAGTGAAAATGAGACACTTTTATTATATATATCTGTATATCACTGGCTATAAAATCCAAAATACTTTTTAGATTAGCTTCTTATAACAATTGGTATGTGTGTCATTGACATGCTCATGTAATGGGTAATTTGCATTATCATGTGACAATTACCACCTTGAAATTTTTTGAAAATACCTTGAAAAATTGGCATTTTTTTTGAAAAATCATACCATTTTTTTGGCCGATGGAAGTGAAAGAAGACATCAGCAGCAAGAATAGCCACACCATGCATGGGAGATTCATTGGACTGAAAGACCAGGCTGTGAAAAATGCATTAAAATACTTTAAAGTGACTCCCAGGAATCAAAAATGCCAAAAAGTTCATTTTTCCCTTTAGGTTACACTGGTGTAAATGTTTTCCATAGGCCTCAGTGCTAACGTTTTAGCGTATGCTGTTGGCTATATGAACCATGGGTCCAATTTTTTTTTTTAATCTGAAAAATTGACATTTCGGGAAACTTTTTACACAAAAAAATCATATCTGTCTAGCAGGGAATTCGCCTTTAAATCTTGTGTTTTCGTAACTAGTGTCAGATCCGCATAAAAAAATACTGTCATATTTTAGACCACACCAACAAATTCAAACTTCACTACAAAGGGTTAATTCCTGTGCCAATGGCTATCTTACCTATGGGAAATCATAGGGAAGAGGTGTGATGATTTTTTTATGCAAAAAGCACACAAGGCTATTGACCAATCAGGGCCCAGTGTCTATTTTATTCTCTCCTATATATTCCTCCCGCATCCGCTAGAGGTCTCTCCGAACCTTATTTACACCAGTGTAACCTAAAGCGACAGCCCGCTTTTTCGCGGAATAATTGTAACACCCTACATTTTTTCAGAATTGCCCATGAATGAAAAAAATGTGTTCAAAAATAATATCACTTCTGTGGTTCTTTATTTATCACACACAATTTAACCCCACTCTCTGTAACACATTATTCATCAAAAAAGCACATTTTTCCACCACAAGTCATATTCAGGCCCCATTTTCACACAGTTTTTGGGGTCTGGTGTTGCAAACTTGGATCAGCTATGGAAGACTGTACAAGATGCTTTCCATGAGAGAACTTCTGGTGATGTGAGGTCATTGAGTCCAGATCTGATCAGCTGAGCATCAAGCACATGACTTTATCAGCACATGGAAGACTAAAATATGACATTTTCAGGTCTGCAAGGGTGATCCAAGATAACTGGATGTGGGTGTATATTGAATTAGTTGAACAAAGATATGCTCTCTTTGAAATGCTGAAGCATTTTCTTAAATGTGTCCAAGTTTTAGTGCTATTAACCTTCAAATGGCCATACCCACCAGTGAAAATGAGACACTTTTATTATATATATCTGTATATCACTGGCTATAAAATCCAAAATACTTGTTAGATTAGCTTCTTATAACAATTGGTATGTGTGTCATTGACATGCTCATGTAATGGGTAATTTGCATTATCATGTGACAATTACCACCTTGAAATTTTTTGAAAATACCTTGAAAAATTGGCATTTTTTATGAAAAATCATACCATTTTTTTGGCCGATGGAAGTGAAAGAAGACATCAGCAGCAAGAATAGCCACACCATGCATGGGAGATTCATTGGACTGAAAGACCAGGCTGTGAAAAATGCATTAAAATACTTTAAAGTGACTCCCAGGAATCAAAAATGCCAAAAAGTTCATTTTTCCCTTTAGGTTACACTGGTGTAAATGTTTTCCATAGGCCTCAGTGCTAACGTTTTAGCGTATGCTGTTGGCTATATGAACCATGGGTCCAATTTTTTTTTTTAATCTGAAAAATTGACATTTCGGGAAACTTTTTACACAAAAAAATCATATCTGTCTAGCAGGGAAATCGCCTTTAAATCTTGTGTTTTCGTAACTAGTGTCAGATCCGCATAAAAAAATACTGTCATATTTTAGACCACACCAACAAATTCAAACTTCACTACAAAGGGTTAATTCCTGTGCCAATGGCTATCTTACCTATGGGAAATCATAGGGAAGAGGTGTGATGATTTTTTTATGCAAAAAGCACACAAGGCTATTGACCAATCAGGGCCCAGTGTCTATTTTATTCTCTCCTATATATTCCTCCCGCATCCGCTAGAGGTCTCTCCGAACCTTATTTACACCAGTGTAACCTAAAGCGATAGCCCGCTTTTTCGCGGAATAATTGTAACACCCTACATTTTTTCAGAATTGCCCATGAATGAAAAAAATGTGTTCAAAAATAATATCACTTCTGTGGTTCTTTATTTATCACACACAATTTAACCCCACTCTCTGTAACACATTATTCATCAAAAAAGCACATTTTTCCACCACAAGTCATATTCAGGCCCCATTTTCACACAGTTTTTGGGGTCTGGTGTTGCAAACTTGGATCAGCTATGGAAGACTGTACAAGATGCTTTCCATGAGAGAACTTCTGGTGATGTGAGGTCATTGAGTCCAGATCTGATCAGCTGAGCATCAAGCACATGACTTTATCAGCACATGGAAGACTAAAATATGACATTTTCAGGTCTGCAAGGGTGATCCAAGATAACTGGATGTGGGTGTATATTGAATTAGTTGAACAAAGATATGCTCTCTTTGAAATGCTGAAGCATTTTCTTAAATGTGTCCAAGTTTTAGTGCTATTAACCTTCAAATGGCCATACCCACCAGTGAAAATGAGACACTTTTATTATATATATCTGTATATCACTGGCTATAAAATCCAAAATACTTTTTAGATTAGCTTCTTATAACAATTGGTATGTGTGTCATTGACATGCTCATGTAATGGGTAATTTGCATTATCATGTGACAATTACCACCTTGAAATTTTTTGAAAATACCTTGAAAAATTGGCATTTTTTTTGAAAAATCATACCATTTTTTTGGCCGATGGAAGTGAAAGAAGACATCAGCAGCAAGAATAGCCACACCATGCATGGGAGATTCATTGGACTGAAAGACCAGGCTGTGAAAAATGCATTAAAATACTTTAAAGTGACTCCCAGGAATCAAAAATGCCAAAAAGTTCATTTTTCCCTTTAGGTTACACTGGTGTAAATGTTTTCCATAGGCCTCAGTGCTAACGTTTTAGCGTATGCTGTTGGCTATATGAACCATGGGTCCAATTTTTTTTTTTAATCTGAAAAATTGACATTTCGGGAAACTTTTTACACAAAAAAATCATATCTGTCTAGCAGGGAATTCGCCTTTAAATCTTGTGTTTTCGTAACTAGTGTCAGATCCGCATAAAAAAATACTGTCATATTTTAGACCACACCAACAAATTCAAACTTCACTACAAAGGGTTAATTCCTGTGCCAATGGCTATCTTACCTATGGGAAATCATAGGGAAGAGGTGTGATGATTTTTTTATGCAAAAAGCACACAAGGCTATTGACCAATCAGGGCCCAGTGTCTATTTTATTCTCTCCTATATATTCCTCCCGCATCCGCTAGAGGTCTCTCCGAACCTTATTTACACCAGTGTAACCTTTATAAAGCGACAGCCCGCTTTTTCGCGGAATAATTGTAACACCCTACATTTTTTCAGAATTGCCCATGAATGAAAAAAATGTGTTCAAAAATAATATCACTTCTGTGGTTCTTTATTTATCACACACAATTTAACCCCACTCTCTGTAACACATTATTCATCAAAAAAGCACATTTTTCCACCACAAGTCATATTCAGGCCCCATTTTCACACAGTTTTTGGGGTCTGGTGTTGCAAACTTGGATCAGCTATGGAAGACTGTACAAGATGCTTTCCATGAGAGAACTTCTGGTGATGTGAGGTCATTGAGTCCAGATCTGATCAGCTGAGCATCAAGCACATGACTTTATCAGCACATGGAAGACTAAAATATGACATTTTCAGGTCTGCAAGGGTGATCCAAGATAACTGGATGTGGGTGTATATTGAATTAGTTGAACAAAGATATGCTCTCTTTGAAATGCTGAAGCATTTTCTTAAATGTGTCCAAGTTTTAGTGCTATTAACCTTCAAATGGCCATACCCACCAGTGAAAATGAGACACTTTTATTATATATATCTGTATATCACTGGCTATAAAATCCAAAATACTTGTTAGATTAGCTTCTTATAACAATTGGTATGTGTGTCATTGACATGCTCATGTAATGGGTAATTTGCATTATCATGTGACAATTACCACCTTGAAATTTTTTGAAAATACCTTGAAAAATTGGCATTTTTTATGAAAAATCATACCATTTTTTTGGCCGATGGAAGTGAAAGAAGACATCAGCAGCAAGAATAGCCACACCATGCATGGGAGATTCATTGGACTGAAAGACCAGGCTGTGAAAAATGCATTAAAATACTTTAAAGTGACTCCCAGGAATCAAAAATGCCAAAAAGTTCATTTTTCCCTTTAGGTTACACTGGTGTAAATGTTTTCCATAGGCCTCAGTGCTAACGTTTTAGCGTATGCTGTTGGCTATATGAACCATGGGTCCAATTTTTTTTTTTAATCTGAAAAATTGACATTTCGGGAAACTTTTTACACAAAAAAATCATATCTGTCTAGCAGGGAATTCGCCTTTAAATCTTGTGTTTTCGTAACTAGTGTCAGATCCGCATAAAAAAATACTGTCATATTTTAGACCACACCAACAAATTCAAACTTCACTACAAAGGGTTAATTCCTGTGCCAATGGCTATCTTACCTATGGGAAATCATAGGGAAGAGGTGTGATGATTTTTTTATGCAAAAAGCACACAAGGCTATTGACCAATCAGGGCCCAGTGTCTATTTTATTCTCTCCTATATATTCCTCCCGCATCCGCTAGAGGTCTCTCCGAACCTTATTTACACCAGTGTAACCTAAAGCGACAGCCCGCTTTTTCGCGGAATAATTGTAACACCCTACATTTTTTCAGAATTGCCCATGAATGAAAAAAATGTGTTCAAAAATAATATCACTTCTGTGGTTCTTTATTTATCACACACAATTTAACCCCACTCTCTGTAACACATTATTCATCAAAAAAGCACATTTTTCCACCACAAGTCATATTCAGGCCCCATTTTCACACAGTTTTTGGGGTCTGGTGTTGCAAACTTGGATCAGCTATGGAAGACTGTACAAGATCCTTTCCATGAGAGAACTTCTGGTGATGTGAGGTCATTGAGTCCAGATCTGATCAGCTGAGCATCAAGCACATGACTTTATCAGCACATGGAAGACTAAAATATGACATTTTCAGGTCTGCAAGGGTGATCCAAGATAACTGGATGTGGGTGTATATTGAATTAGTTGAACAAAGATATGCTCTCTTTGAAATGCTGAAGCATTTTCTTAAATGTGTCCAAGTTTTAGTGCTATTAACCTTCAAATGGCCATACCCACCAGTGAAAATGAGACACTTTTATTATATATATCTGTATATCACTGGCTATAAAATCCAAAATACTTGTTAGATTAGCTTCTTATAACAATTGGTATGTGTGTCATTGACATGCTCATGTAATGGGTAATTTGCATTATCATGTGACAATTACCACCTTGAAATTTTTTGAAAATACCTTGAAAAATTGGCATTTTTTATGAAAAATCATACCATTTTTTTGGCCGATGGAAGTGAAAGAAGACATCAGCAGCAAGAATAGCCACACCATGCATGGGAGATTCATTGGACTGAAAGACCAGGCTGTGAAAAATGCATTAAAATACTTTAAAGTGACTCCCAGGAATCAAAAATGCCAAAAAGTTCATTTTTCCCTTTAGGTTACACTGGTGTAAATGTTTTCCATAGGCCTCAGTGCTAACGTTTTAGCGTATGCTGTTGGCTATATGAACCATGGGTCCAATTTTTTTTTTTAATCTGAAAAATTGACATTTGACATTTCGGGAAACTTTTTACACAAAAAAATCATATCTGTCTAGCAGGGAATTCGCCTTTAAATCTTGTGTTTTCGTAACTAGTGTCAGATCCGCATAAAAAAATACTGTCATATTTTAGACCACACCAACAAATTCAAACTTCACTACAAAGGGTTAATTCCTGTGCCAATGGCTATCTTACCTATGGGAAATCATAGGGAAGAGGTGTGATGATTTTTTTATGCAAAAAGCACACAAGGCTATTGACCAATCAGGGCCCAGTGTATATTTTATTCTCTCCTATATATTCCTCCCGCATCCGCTAGAGGTCTCTCCGAACCTTATTTACACCAGTGTAACCTAAAGCGATAGCCCGCTTTTTCGCGGAATAATTGTAACACCCTACATTTTTTCAGAATTGCCCATGAATGAAAAAAATGTGTTCAAAAATAATATCACTTCTGTGGTTCTTTATTTATCACACACAATTTAACCCCACTCTCTGTAACACATTATTCATCAAAAAAGCACATTTTTCCACCACAAGTCATATTCAGGCCCCATTTTCACACAGTTTTTGGGGTCTGGTGTTGCAAACTTGGATCAGCTATGGAAGACTGTACAAGATCCTTTCCATGAGAGAACTTCTGGTGATGTGAGGTCATTGAGTCCAGATCTGATCAGCTGAGCATCAAGCACATGACTTTATCAGCACATGGAAGACTAAAATATGACATTTTCAGGTCTGCAAGGGTGATCCAAGATAACTGGATGTGGGTGTATATTGAATTAGTTGAACAAAGATATGCTCTCTTTGAAATGCTGAAGCATTTTCTTAAATGTGTCCAAGTTTTAGTGCTATTAACCTTCAAATGGCCATACCCACCAGTGAAAATGAGACACTTTTATTATATATATCTGTATATCACTGGCTATAAAATCCAAAATACTTGTTAGATTAGCTTCTTATAACAATTGGTATGTGTGTCATTGACATGCTCATGTAATGGGTAATTTGCATTATCATGTGACAATTACCACCTTGAAATTTTTTGAAAATACCTTGAAAAATTGGCATTTTTTATGAAAAATCATACCATTTTTTTGGCCGATGGAAGTGAAAGAAGACATCAGCAGCAAGAATAGCCACACCATGCATGGGAGATTCATTGGACTGAAAGACCAGGCTGTGAAAAATGCATTAAAATACTTTAAAGTGACTCCCAGGAATCAAAAATGCCAAAAAGTTCATTTTTCCCTTTAGGTTACACTGGTGTAAATGTTTTCCATAGGCCTCAGTGCTAACGTTTTAGCGTATGCTGTTGGCTATATGAACCATGGGTCCAATTTTTTTTTTTAATCTGAAAAATTGACATTTCGGGAAACTTTTTACACAAAAAAATCATATCTGTCTAGCAGGGAATTCGCCTTTAAATCTTGTGTTTTCGTAACTAGTGTCAGATCCGCATAAAAAAATACTGTCATATTTTAGACCACACCAACAAATTCAAACTTCACTACAAAGGGTTAATTCCTGTGCCAATGGCTATCTTACCTATGGGAAATCATAGGGAAGAGGTGTGATGATTTTTTTATGCAAAAAGCACACAAGGCTATTGACCAATCAGGGCCCAGTGTCTATTTTATTCTCTCCTATATATTCCTCCCGCATCCGCTAGAGGTCTCTCCGAACCTTATTTACACCAGTGTAACCTAAAGCGACAGCCCGCTTTTTCGCGGAATAATTGTAACACCCTACATTTTTTCAGAATTGCCCATGAATGAAAAAAATGTGTTCAAAAATAATATCACTTCTGTGGTTCTTTATTTATCACACACAATTTAACCCCACTCTCTGTAACACATTATTCATCAAAAAAGCACATTTTTCCACCACAAGTCATATTCAGGCCCCATTTTCACACAGTTTTTGGGGTCTGGTGTTGCAAACTTGGATCAGCTATGGAAGACTGTACAAGATGCTTTCCATGAGAGAACTTCTGGTGATGTGAGGTCATTGAGTCCAGATCTGATCAGCTGAGCATCAAGCACATGACTTTATCAGCACATGGAAGACTAAAATATGACATTTTCAGGTCTGCAAGGGTGATCCAAGATAACTGGATGTGGGTGTATATTGAATTAGTTGAACAAAGATATGCTCTCTTTGAAATGCTGAAGCATTTTCTTAAATGTGTCCAAGTTTTAGTGCTATTAACCTTCAAATGGCCATACCCACCAGTGAAAATGAGACACTTTTATTATATATATCTGTATATCACTGGCTATAAAATCCAAAATACTTGTTAGATTAGCTTCTTATAACAATTGGTATGTGTGTCATTGACATGCTCATGTAATGGGTAATTTGCATTATCATGTGACAATTACCACCTTGAAATTTTTTGAAAATACCTTGAAAAATTGGCATTTTTTATGAAAAATCATACCATTTTTTTGGCCGATGGAAGTGAAAGAAGACATCAGCAGCAAGAATAGCCACACCATGCATGGGAGATTCATTGGACTGAAAGACCAGGCTGTGAAAAATGCATTAAAATACTTTAAAGTGACTCCCAGGAATCAAAAATGCCAAAAAGTTCATTTTTCCCTTTAGGTTACACTGGTGTAAATGTTTTCCATAGGCCTCAGTGCTAACGTTTTAGCGTATGCTGTTGGCTATATGAACCATGGGTCCAATTTTTTTTTTTAATCTGAAAAATTGACATTTCGGGAAACTTTTTACACAAAAAAATCATATCTGTCTAGCAGGGAATTCGCCTTTAAATCTTGTGTTTTCGTAACTAGTGTCAGATCCGCATAAAAAAATACTGTCATATTTTAGACCACACCAACAAATTCAAACTTCACTACAAAGGGTTAATTCCTGTGCCAATGGCTATCTTACCTATGGGAAATCATAGGGAAGAGGTGTGATGATTTTTTTATGCAAAAAGCACACAAGGCTATTGACCAATCAGGGCCCAGTGTCTATTTTATTCTCTCCTATATATTCCTCCCGCATCCGCTAGAGGTCTCTCCGAACCTTATTTACACCAGTGTAACCTAAAGCGATAGCCCGCTTTTTCGCGGAATAATTGTAACACCCTACATTTTTTCAGAATTGCCCATGAATGAAAAAAATGTGTTCAAAAATAATATCACTTCTGTGGTTCTTTATTTATCACACACAATTTAACCCCACTCTCTGTAACACATTATTCATCAAAAAAGCACATTTTTCCACCACAAGTCATATTCAGGCCCCATTTTCACACAGTTTTTGGGGTCTGGTGTTGCAAACTTGGATCAGCTATGGAAGACTGTACAAGATGCTTTCCATGAGAGAACTTCTGGTGATGTGAGGTCATTGAGTCCAGATCTGATCAGCTGAGCATCAAGCACATGACTTTATCAGCACATGGAAGACTAAAATATGACATTTTCAGGTCTGCAAGGGTGATCCAAGATAACTGGATGTGGGTGTATATTGAATTAGTTGAACAAAGATATGCTCTCTTTGAAATGCTGAAGCATTTTCTTAAATGTGTCCAAGTTTTAGTGCTATTAACCTTCAAATGGCCATACCCACCAGTGAAAATGAGACACTTTTATTATATATATCTGTATATCACTGGCTATAAAATCCAAAATACTTGTTAGATTAGCTTCTTATAACAATTGGTATGTGTGTCATTGACATGCTCATGTAATGGGTAATTTGCATTATCATGTGACAATTACCACCTTGAAATTTTTTGAAAATACCTTGAAAAATTGGCATTTTTTTTGAAAAATCATACCATTTTTTTGGCCGATGGAAGTGAAAGAAGACATCAGCAGCAAGAATAGCCACACCATGCATGGGAGATTCATTGGACTGAAAGACCAGGCTGTGAAAAATGCATTAAAATACTTTAAAGTGACTCCCAGGAATCAAAAATGCCAAAAAGTTCATTTTTCCCTTTAGGTTACACTGGTGTAAATGTTTTCCATAGGCCTCAGTGCTAACGTTTTAGCGTATGCTGTTGGCTATATGAACCATGGGTCCAATTTTTTTTTTTAATCTGAAAAATTGACATTTCGGGAAACTTTTTACACAAAAAAATCATATCTGTCTAGCAGGGAATTCGCCTTTAAATCTTGTGTTTTCGTAACTAGTGTCAGATCCGCATAAAAAAATACTGTCATATTTTAGACCACACCAACAAATTCAAACTTCACTACAAAGGGTTAATTCCTGTGCCAATGGCTATCTTACCTATGGGAAATCATAGGGAAGAGGTGTGATGATTTTTTTATGCAAAAAGCACACAAGGCTATTGACCAATCAGGGCCCAGTGTCTATTTTATTCTCTCCTATATATTCCTCCCGCATCCGCTAGAGGTCTCTCCGAACCTTATTTACACCAGTGTAACCTAAAGCGACAGCCCGCTTTTTCGCGGAATAATTGTAACACCCTACATTTTTTCAGAATTGCCCATGAATGAAAAAAATGTGTTCAAAAATAATATCACTTCTGTGGTTCTTTATTTATCACACACAATTTAACCCCACTCTCTGTAACACATTATTCATCAAAAAAGCACATTTTTCCACCACAAGTCATATTCAGGCCCCATTTTCACACAGTTTTTGGGGTCTGGTGTTGCAAACTTGGATCAGCTATGGAAGACTGTACAAGATGCTTTCCATGAGAGAACTTCTGGTGATGTGAGGTCATTGAGTCCAGATCTGATCAGCTGAGAATCAAGCACATGACTTTATCAGCACATGGAAGACTAAAATATGACATTTTCAGGTCTGCAAGGGTGATCCAAGATAACTGGATGTGGGTGTATATTGAATTAGTTGAACAAAGATATGCTCTCTTTGAAATGCTGAAGCATTTTCTTAAATGTGTCCAAGTTTTAGTGCTATTAACCT
The DNA here is from genome assembly GCA_032622095.1 of Siphonodentalium dalli. Lineage (NCBI taxonomy): Eukaryota > Metazoa > Mollusca > Scaphopoda > Gadilida > Siphonodentaliidae > Siphonodentalium > Siphonodentalium dalli. The sequence continues at coordinate 110,581,017 of CP136062.1, read as the reverse complement.
TCAAATGGCCATACCCACCAGTGAAAATGAGACACTTTTATTATATATATCTGTATATCACTGGCTATAAAATCCAAAATACTTGTTAGATTAGCTTCTTATAACAATTGGTATGTGTGTCATTGACATGCTCATGTAATGGGTAATTTGCATTATCATGTGACAATTACCACCTTGAAATTTTTTGAAAATACCTTGAAAAATTGGCATTTTTTATGAAAAATCATACCATTTTTTTGGCCGATGGAAGTGAAAGAAGACATCAGCAGCAAGAATAGCCACACCATGCATGGGAGATTCATTGGACTGAAAGACCAGGCTGTGAAAAATGCATTAAAATACTTTAAAGTGACTCCCAGGAATCAAAAATGCCAAAAAGTTCATTTTTCCCTTTAGGTTACACTGGTGTAAATGTTTTCCATAGGCCTCAGTGCTAACGTTTTAGCGTATGCTGTTGGCTATATGAACCATGGGTCCAATTTTTTTTTTTAATCTGAAAAATTGACATTTCGGGAAACTTTTTACACAAAAAAATCATATCTGTCTAGCAGGGAATTCGCCTTTAAATCTTGTGTTTTCGTAACTAGTGTCAGATCCGCATAAAAAAATACTGTCATATTTTAGACCACACCAACAAATTCAAACTTCACTACAAAGGGTTAATTCCTGTGCCAATGGCTATCTTACCTATGGGAAATCATAGGGAAGAGGTGTGATGATTTTTTTATGCAAAAAGCACACAAGGCTATTGACCAATCAGGGCCCAGTGTCTATTTTATTCTCTCCTATATATTCCTCCCGCATCCGCTAGAGGTCTCTCCGAACCTTATTTACACCAGTGTAACCTAAAGCGACAGCCCGCTTTTTCGCGGAATAATTGTAACACCCTACATTTTTTCAGAATTGCCCATGAATGAAAAAAATGTGTTCAAAAATAATATCACTTCTGTGGTTCTTTATTTATCACACACAATTTAACCCCACTCTCTGTAACACATTATTCATCAAAAAAGCACATTTTTCCACCACAAGTCATATTCAGGCCCCATTTTCACACAGTTTTTGGGGTCTGGTGTTGCAAACTTGGATCAGCTATGGAAGACTGTACAAGATGCTTTCCATGAGAGAACTTCTGGTGATGTGAGGTCATTGAGTCCAGATCTGATCAGCTGAGCATCAAGCACATGACTTTATCAGCACATGGAAGACTAAAATATGACATTTTCAGGTCTGCAAGGGTGATCCAAGATAACTGGATGTGGGTGTATATTGAATTAGTTGAACAAAGATATGCTCTCTTTGAAATGCTGAAGCATTTTCTTAAATGTGTCCAAGTTTTAGTGCTATTAACCTTCAAATGGCCATACCCACCAGTGAAAATGAGACACTTTTATTATATATATCTGTATATCACTGGCTATAAAATCCAAAATACTTGTTAGATTAGCTTCTTATAACAATTGGTATGTGTGTCATTGACATGCTCATGTAATGGGTAATTTGCATTATCATGTGACAATTACCACCTTGAAATTTTTTGAAAATACCTTGAAAAATTGGCATTTTTTATGAAAAATCATACCATTTTTTTGGCCGATGGAAGTGAAAGAAGACATCAGCAGCAAGAATAGCCACACCATGCATGGGAGATTCATTGGACTGAAAGACCAGGCTGTGAAAAATGCATTAAAATACTTTAAAGTGACTCCCAGGAATCAAAAATGCCAAAAAGTTCATTTTTCCCTTTAGGTTACACTGGTGTAAATGTTTTCCATAGGCCTCAGTGCTAACGTTTTAGCGTATGCTGTTGGCTATATGAACCATGGGTCCAATTTTTTTTTTTAATCTGAAAAATTGACATTTGACATTTCGGGAAACTTTTTACACAAAAAAATCATATCTGTCTAGCAGGGAATTCGCCTTTAAATCTTGTGTTTTCGTAACTAGTGTCAGATCCGCATAAAAAAATACTGTCATATTTTAGACCACACCAACAAATTCAAACTTCACTACAAAGGGTTAATTCCTGTGCCAATGGCTATCTTACCTATGGGAAATCATAGGGAAGAGGTGTGATGATTTTTTTATGCAAAAAGCACACAAGGCTATTGACCAATCAGGGCCCAGTGTATATTTTATTCTCTCCTATATATTCCTCCCGCATCCGCTAGAGGTCTCTCCGAACCTTATTTACACCAGTGTAACCTAAAGCGATAGCCCGCTTTTTCGCGGAATAATTGTAACACCCTACATTTTTTCAGAATTGCCCATGAATGAAAAAAATGTGTTCAAAAATAATATCACTTCTGTGGTTCTTTATTTATCACACACAATTTAACCCCACTCTCTGTAACACATTATTCATCAAAAAAGCACATTTTTCCACCACAAGTCATATTCAGGCCCCATTTTCACACAGTTTTTGGGGTCTGGTGTTGCAAACTTGGATCAGCTATGGAAGACTGTACAAGATCCTTTCCATGAGAGAACTTCTGGTGATGTGAGGTCATTGAGTCCAGATCTGATCAGCTGAGCATCAAGCACATGACTTTATCAGCACATGGAAGACTAAAATATGACATTTTCAGGTCTGCAAGGGTGATCCAAGATAACTGGATGTGGGTGTATATTGAATTAGTTGAACAAAGATATGCTCTCTTTGAAATGCTGAAGCATTTTCTTAAATGTGTCCAAGTTTTAGTGCTATTAACCTTCAAATGGCCATACCCACCAGTGAAAATGAGACACTTTTATTATATATATCTGTATATCACTGGCTATAAAATCCAAAATACTTGTTAGATTAGCTTCTTATAACAATTGGTATGTGTGTCATTGACATGCTCATGTAATGGGTAATTTGCATTATCATGTGACAATTACCACCTTGAAATTTTTTGAAAATACCTTGAAAAATTGGCATTTTTTATGAAAAATCATACCATTTTTTTGGCCGATGGAAGTGAAAGAAGACATCAGCAGCAAGAATAGCCACACCATGCATGGGAGATTCATTGGACTGAAAGACCAGGCTGTGAAAAATGCATTAAAATACTTTAAAGTGACTCCCAGGAATCAAAAATGCCAAAAAGTTCATTTTTCCCGCGATAGCCCGCTTTTTCGCGGAATAATTGTAACACCCTACATTTTTTCAGAATTGCCCATGAATGAAAAAAATGTGTTCAAAAATAATATCACTTCTGTGGTTCTTTATTTATCACACACAATTTAACCCCACTCTCTGTAACACATTATTCATCAAAAAAGCACATTTTTCCACCACAAGTCATATTCAGGCCCCATTTTCACACAGTTTTTGGGGTCTGGTGTTGCAAACTTGGATCAGCTATGGAAGACTGTACAAGATCCTTTCCATGAGAGAACTTCTGGTGATGTGAGGTCATTGAGTCCAGATCTGATCAGCTGAGCATCAAGCACATGACTTTATCAGCACATGGAAGACTAAAATATGACATTTTCAGGTCTGCAAGGGTGATCCAAGATAACTGGATGTGGGTGTATATTGAATTAGTTGAACAAAGATATGCTCTCTTTGAAATGCTGAAGCATTTTCTTAAATGTGTCCAAGTTTTAGTGCTATTAACCTTCAAATGGCCATACCCACCAGTGAAAATGAGACACTTTTATTATATATATCTGTATATCACTGGCTATAAAATCCAAAATACTTGTTAGATTAGCTTCTTATAACAATTGGTATGTGTGTCATTGACATGCTCATGTAATGGGTAATTTGCATTATCATGTGACAATTACCACCTTGAAATTTTTTGAAAATACCTTGAAAAATTGGCATTTTTTATGAAAAATCATACCATTTTTTTGGCCGATGGAAGTGAAAGAAGACATCAGCAGCAAGAATAGCCACACCATGCATGGGAGATTCATTGGACTGAAAGACCAGGCTGTGAAAAATGCATTAAAATACTTTAAAGTGACTCCCAGGAATCAAAAATGCCAAAAAGTTCATTTTTCCCGCAATAATTGCAACACCCTACATTTTTTCAGAATTGCCCATGAATGAAAAAAATGTGTTCAAAAATAATATCACTTCTGTGGTTCTTTATTTATCACACACAATTTAACCCCACTCTCTGTAACACATTATTCATCAAAAAAGCACATTTTTCCACCACAAGTCATATTCAGGCCCCATTTTCACACAGTTTTTGGGGTCTGGTGTTGCAAACTTGGATCAGCTATGGAAGACTGTACAAGATCCTTTCCATGAGAGAACTTCTGGTGATGTGAGGTCATTGAGTCCAGATCTGATCAGCTGAGCATCAAGCACATGACTTTATCAGCACATGGAAGACTAAAATATGACATTTTCAGGTCTGCAAGGGTGATCCAAGATAACTGGATGTGGGTGTATATTGAATTAGTTGAACAAAGATATGCTCTCTTTGAAATGCTGAAGCATTTTCTTAAATGTGTCCAAGTTTTAGTGCTATTAACCTTCAAATGGCCATACCCACCAGTGAAAATGAGACACTTTTATTATATATATCTGTATATCACTGGCTATAAAATCCAAAATACTTGTTAGATTAGCTTCTTATAACAATTGGTATGTGTGTCATTGACATGCTCATGTAATGGGTAATTTGCATTATCATGTGACAATTACCACCTTGAAATTTTTTGAAAATACCTTGAAAAATTGGCATTTTTTATGAAAAATCATACCATTTTTTTGGCCGATGGAAGTGAAAGAAGACATCAGCAGCAAGAATAGCCACACCATGCATGGGAGATTCATTGGACTGAAAGACCAGGCTGTGAAAAATGCATTAAAATACTTTAAAGTGACTCCCAGGAATCAAAAATGCCAAAAAGTTCATTTTTCCCTTTAGGTTACACTGGTGTAAATGTTTTCCATAGGCCTCAGTGCTAACGTTTTAGCGTATGCTGTTGGCTATATGAACCATGGGTCCAATTTTTTTTTTTAATCTGAAAAATTGACATTTGACATTTCGGGAAACTTTTTACACAAAAAAATCATATCTGTCTAGCAGGGAATTCGCCTTTAAATCTTGTGTTTTCGTAACTAGTGTCAGATCCGCATAAAAAAATACTGTCATATTTTAGACCACACCAACAAATTCAAACTTCACTACAAAGGGTTAATTCCTGTGCCAATGGCTATCTTACCTATGGGAAATCATAGGGAAGAGGTGTGATGATTTTTTTATGCAAAAAGCACACAAGGCTATTGACCAATCAGGGCCCAGTGTATATTTTATTCTCTCCTATATATTCCTCCCGCATCCGCTAGAGGTCTCTCCGAACCTTATTTACACCAGTGTAACCTAAAGCGATAGCCCGCTTTTTCGCGGAATAATTGTAACACCCTACATTTTTTCAGAATTGCCCATGAATGAAAAAAATGTGTTCAAAAATAATATCACTTCTGTGGTTCTTTATTTATCACACACAATTTAACCCCACTCTCTGTAACACATTATTCATCAAAAAAGCACATTTTTCCACCACAAGTCATATTCAGGCCCCATTTTCACACAGTTTTTGGGGTCTGGTGTTGCAAACTTGGATCAGCTATGGAAGACTGTACAAGATCCTTTCCATGAGAGAACTTCTGGTGATGTGAGGTCATTGAGTCCAGATCTGATCAGCTGAGCATCAAGCACATGACTTTATCAGCACATGGAAGACTAAAATATGACATTTTCAGGTCTGCAAGGGTGATCCAAGATAACTGGATGTGGGTGTATATTGAATTAGTTGAACAAAGATATGCTCTCTTTGAAATGCTGAAGCATTTTCTTAAATGTGTCCAAGTTTTAGTGCTATTAACCTTCAAATGGCCATACCCACCAGTGAAAATGAGACACTTTTATTATATATATCTGTATATCACTGGCTATAAAATCCAAAATACTTGTTAGATTAGCTTCTTATAACAATTGGTATGTGTGTCATTGACATGCTCATGTAATGGGTAATTTGCATTATCATGTGACAATTACCACCTTGAAATTTTTTGAAAATACCTTGAAAAATTGGCATTTTTTATGAAAAATCATACCATTTTTTTGGCCGATGGAAGTGAAAGAAGACATCAGCAGCAAGAATAGCCACACCATGCATGGGAGATTCATTGGACTGAAAGACCAGGCTGTGAAAAATGCATTAAAATACTTTAAAGTGACTCCCAGGAATCAAAAATGCCAAAAAGTTCATTTTTCCCTTTAAGCGATAGCCCGCTTTTTCGCGGAATAATTGTAACACCCTACATTTTTTCAGAATTGCCCATGAATGTAAAAAATGTGTTCAAAAATAATATCACTTCTGTGGTTCTTTATTTATCACACACAATTTAACCCCACTCTCTGTAACACATTATTCATCAAAAAAGCACATTTTTCCACCACAAGTCATATTCAGGCCCCATTTTCACACAGTTTTTGGGGTCTGGTGTTGCAAACTTGGATCAGCTATGGAAGACTGTACAAGATCCTTTCCATGAGAGAACTTCTGGTGATGTGAGGTCATTGAGTCCAGATCTGATCAGCTGAGCATCAAGCACATGACTTTATCAGCACATGGAAGACTAAAATATGACATTTTCAGGTCTGCAAGGGTGATCCAAGATAACTGGATGTGGGTGTATATTGAATTAGTTGAACAAAGATATGCTCTCTTTGAAATGCTGAAGCATTTTCTTAAATGTGTCCAAGTTTTAGTGCTATTAACCTTCAAATGGCCATACCCACCAGTGAAAATGAGACACTTTTATTATATATATCTGTATATCACTGGCTATAAAATCCAAAATACTTGTTAGATTAGCTTCTTATAACAATTGGTATGTGTGTCATTGACATGCTCATGTAATGGGTAATTTGCATTATCATGTGACAATTACCACCTTGAAATTTTTTGAAAATACCTTGAAAAATTGGCATTTTTTATGAAAAATCATACCATTTTTTTGGCCGATGGAAGTGAAAGAAGACATCAGCAGCAAGAATAGCCACACCATGCATGGGAGATTCATTGGACTGAAAGACCAGGCTGTGAAAAATGCATTAAAATACTTTAAAGTGACTCCCAGGAATCAAAAATGCCAAAAAGTTCATTTTTCCCTTTAAGCGATAGCCCGCTTTTTCGCGGAATAATTGTAACACCCTACATTTTTTCAGAATTGCCCATGAATGTAAAAAATGTGTTCAAAAATAATATCACTTCTGTGGTTCTTTATTTATCACACACAATTTAACCCCACTCTCTGTAACACATTATTCATCAAAAAAGCACATTTTTCCACCACAAGTCATATTCAGGCCCCATTTTCACACAGTTTTTGGGGTCTGGTGTTGCAAACTTGGATCAGCTATGGAAGACTGTACAAGATCCTTTCCATGAGAGAACTTCTGGTGATGTGAGGTCATTGAGTCCAGATCTGATCAGCTGAGCATCAAGCACATGACTTTATCAGCACATGGAAGACTAAAATATGACATTTTCAGGTCTGCAAGGGTGATCCAAGATAACTGGATGTGGGTGTATATTGAATTAGTTGAACAAAGATATGCTCTCTTTGAAATGCTGAAGCATTTTCTTAAATGTGTCCAAGTTTTAGTGCTATTAACCTTCAAATGGCCATACCCACCAGTGAAAATGAGACACTTTTATTATATATATCTGTATATCACTGGCTATAAAATCCAAAATACTTGTTAGATTAGCTTCTTATAACAATTGGTATGTGTGTCATTGACATGCTCATGTAATGGGTAATTTGCATTATCATGTGACAATTACCACCTTGAAATTTTTTGAAAATACCTTGAAAAATTGGCATTTTTTATGAAAAATCATACCATTTTTTTGGCCGATGGAAGTGAAAGAAGACATCAGCAGCAAGAATAGCCACACCATGCATGGGAGATTCATTGGACTGAAAGACCAGGCTGTGAAAAATGCATTAAAATACTTTAAAGTGACTCCCAGGAATCAAAAATGCCAAAAAGTTCATTTTTCCCTTTAGGTTACACTGGTGTAAATGTTTTCCATAGGCCTCAGTGCTAACGTTTTAGCGTATGCTGTTGGCTATATGAACCATGGGTCCAATTTTTTTTTTTAATCTGAAAAATTGACATTTCGGGAAACTTTTTACACAAAAAAATCATATCTGTCTAGCAGGGAATTCGCCTTTAAATCTTGTGTTTTCGTAACTAGTGTCAGATCCGCATAAAAAAATACTGTCATATTTTAGACCACACCAACAAATTCAAACTTCACTACAAAGGGTTAATTCCTGTGCCAATGGCTATCTTACCTATGGGAAATCATAGGGAAGAGGTGTGATGATTTTTTTATGCAAAAAGCACACAAGGCTATTGACCAATCAGGGCCCAGTGTCTATTTTATTCTCTCCTATATATTCCTCCCGCATCCGCTAGAGGTCTCTCCGAACCTTATTTACACCAGTGTAACCTTTAAAGCGATAGCCCGCTTTTTCGCGGAATAATTGTAACACCCTACATTTTTTCAGAATTGCCCATGAATGAAAAAAATGTGTTCAAAAATAATATCACTTCTGTGGTTCTTTATTTATCACACACAATTTAACCCCACTCTCTGTAACACATTATTCATCAAAAAAGCACATTTTTCCACCACAAATCATATTCAGGCCCCATTTTCACACAGTTTTTGGGGTCTGGTGTTGCAAACTTGGATCAGCTATGGAAGACTGTACAAGATCCTTTCCATGAGAGAACTTCTGGTGATGTGAGGTCATTGAGTCCAGATCTGATCAGCTGAGCATCAAGCACATGACTTTATCAGCACATGGAAGACTAAAATATGACATTTTCAGGTCTGCAAGGGTGATCCAAGATAACTGGATGTGGGTGTATATTGAATTAGTTGAACAAAGATATGCTCTCTTTGAAATGCTGAAGCATTTTCTTAAATGTGTCCAAGTTTTAGTGCTATTAACCTTCAAATGTGCATACCCACCAGTGAAAATGAGACACTTTTATTATATATATCTGTATATCACTGGCTATAAAATCCAAAATACTTGTTAGATTAGCTTCTTATAACAATTGGTATGTGTGTCATTGACATGCTCATGTAATGGGTAATTTGCATTATCATGTGACAATTACCACCTTGAAATGTTTTGAAAATACCTTGAAAAATTGGCATTTTTTATGAAAAATCATACCATTTTTTTGGCCGATGGAAGTGAAAGAAGACATCAGCAGCAAGAATAGCCACACCATGCATGGGAGATTCATTGGACTGAAAGACCAGGCTGTGAAAAATGCATTAAAATACTTTAAAGTGACTCCCAGGAATCAAAAATGCCAAAAAGTTCATTTTTCCCTTTAGGTTACACTGGTGTAAATGTTTTCCATAGGCCTCAGTGCTAACGTTTTAGCGTATGCTGTTGGCTATATGAACCATGGGTCCAATTTATTTTTTTTAATCTGAAAAATTGACATTTCGGGAAACTTTTTACACAAAAAAATCATATCTGTCTAGCAGGGAATTCGCCTTTAAATCTTGTGTTTTCGTAACTAGTGTCAGATCCGCATAAAAAAATACTGTCATATTTTAGACCACACCAACAAATTCAAACTTCACTACAAAGGGTTAATTCCTGTGCCAATGGCTATCTTACCTATGGGAAATCATAGGGAAGAGGTGTGATGATTTTTTTATGCAAAAAGCACACAAGGCTATTGACCAATCAGGGCCCAGTGTCTATTTTATTCTCTCCTATATATTCCTCCCGCATCCGCTAGAGGTCTCTCCGAACCTTATTTACACCAGTGTAACCTAAAGCGATAGCCCGCTTTTTCGCGGAATAATTGTAACACCCTACATTTTTTCAGAATTGCCCATGAATGAAAAAAATGTGTTCAAAAATAATATCACTTCTGTGGTTCTTTATTTATCACACACAATTTAACCCCACTCTCTGTAACACATTATTCATCAAAAAAGCACATTTTTCCACCACAAGTCATATTCAGGCCCCATTTTCACACAGTTTTTGTGGTCTGGTGTTGCAAACTTGGATCAGCTATGGAAGACTGTACAAGATCCTTTCCATGAGAGAACTTCTGGTGATGTGAGGTCATTGAGTCCAGATCTGATCAGCTGAGCATCAAGCACATGACTTTATCAGCACATGGAAGACTAAAATATGACATTTTCAGGTCTGCAAGGGTGATCCAAGATAACTGGATGTGGGTGTATATTGAATTAGTTGAACAAAGATATGCTCTCTTTGAAATGCTGAAGCATTTTCTTAAATGTGTCCAAGTTTTAGTGCTATTAACCTTCAAATGGCCATACCCACCAGTGAAAATGAGACACTTTTATTATATATATCTGTATATCACTGGCTATAAAATCCAAAATACTTGTTAGATTAGCTTCTTATAACAATTGGTATGTGTGTCATTGACATGCTCATGTAATGGGTAATTTGCATTATCATGTGACAATTACCACCTTGAAATGTTTTGAAAATACCTTGAAAAATTGGCATTTTTTATGAAAAATCATACCATTTTTTTGGCCGATGGAAGTGAAAGAAGACATCAGCAGCAAGAATAGCCACACCATGCATGGGAGATTCATTGGACTGAAAGACCAGGCTGTGAAAAATGCATTAAAATACTTTAAAGTGACTCCCAGGAATCAAAAATGCCAAAAAGTTCATTTTTCCCTTTAGGTTACACTGGTGTAAATGTTTTCCATAGGCCTCAGTGCTAACGTTTTAGCGTATGCTGTTGGCTATATGAACCATGGGTCCAATTTATTTTTTTTAATCTGAAAAATTGACATTTCGGGAAACTTTTTACACAAAAAAATCATATCTGTCTAGCAGGGAATTCGCCTTTAAATCTTGTGTTTTCGTAACTAGTGTCAGATCCGCATAAAAAAATACTGTCATATTTTAGACCACACCAACAAATTCAAACTTCACTACAAAGGGTTAATTCCTGTGCCAATGGCTATCTTACCTATGGGAAATCATAGGGAAGAGGTGTGATGATTTTTTTATGCAAAAAGCACACAAGGCTATTGACCAATCAGGGCCCAGTGTCTATTTTATTCTCTCCTATATATTCCTCCCGCATCCGCTAGAGGTCTCTCCGAACCTTATTTACACCAGTGTAACCTAAAGCGATAGCCCGCTTTTTCGCGGAATAATTGTAACACCCTACATTTTTTCAGAATTGCCCATGAATGAAAAAAATGTGTTCAAAAATAATATCACTTCTGTGGTTCTTTATTTATCACACACAATTTAACCCCACTCTCTGTAACACATTATTCATCAAAAAAGCACATTTTTCCACCACAAGTCATATTCAGGCCCCATTTTCACACAGTTTTTGTGGTCTGGTGTTGCAAACTTGGATCAGCTATGGAAGACTGTACAAGATCCTTTCCATGAGAGAACTTCTGGTGATGTGAGGTCATTGAGTCCAGATCTGATCAGCTGAGCATCAAGCACATGACTTTATCAGCACATGGAAGACTAAAATATGACATTTTCAGGTCTGCAAGGGTGATCCAAGATAACTGGATGTGGGTGTATATTGAATTAGTTGAACAAAGATATGCTCTCTTTGAAATGCTGAAGCATTTTCTTAAATGTGTCCAAGTTTTAGTGCTATTAACCTTCAAATGGCCATACCCACCAGTGAAAATGAGACACTTTTATTATATATATCTGTATATCACTGGCTATAAAATCCAAAATACTTGTTAGATTAGCTTCTTATAACAATTGGTATGTGTGTCATTGACATGCTCATGTAATGGGTAATTTGCATTATCATGTGACAATTACCACCTTGAAATTTTTTGAAAATACCTTGAAAAATTGGCATTTTTTATGAAAAATCATACCATTTTTTTGGCCGATGGAAGTGAAAGAAGACATCAGCAGCAAGAATAGCCACACCATGCATGGGAGATTCATTGGACTGAAAGACCAGGCTGTGAAAAATGCATTAAAATACTTTAAAGTGACTCCCAGGAATCAAAAATGCCAAAAAGTTCATTTTTCCCTTTAGGTTACACTGGTGTAAATGTTTTCCATAGGCCTCAGTGCTAACGTTTTAGCGTATGCTGTTGGCTATATGAACCATGGGTCCAATTTTTTTTTTTAATCTGAAAAATTGACATTTCGGGAAACTTTTTACACAAAAAAATCATATCTGTCTAGCAGGGAATTCGCCTTTAAATCTTGTGTTTTCGTAACTAGTGTCAGATCCGCATAAAAAAATACTGTCATATTTTAGACCACACCAACAAATTCAAACTTCACTACAAAGGGTTAATTCCTGTGCCAATGGCTATCTTACCTATGGGAAATCATAGGGAAGAGGTGTGATGATTTTTTTATGCAAAAAGCACACAAGGCTATTGACCAATCAGGGCCCAGTGTCTATTTTATTCTCTCCTATATATTCCTCCCGCATCCGCTAGAGGTCTCTCCGAACCTTATTTACACCAGTGTAACCTAAAGCGATAGCCCGCTTTTTCGCGGAATAATTGTAACACCCTACATTTTTTCAGAATTGCCCATGAATGAAAAAAATGTGTTCAAAAATAATATCACTTCTGTGGTTCTTTATTTATCACACACAATTTAACCCCACTCTCTGTAACACATTATTCATCAAAAAAGCACATTTTTCCACCACAAGTCATATTCAGGCCCCATTTTCACACAGTTTTTGGGGTCTGGTGTTGCAAACTTGGATCAGCTATGGAAGACTGTACAAGATCCTTTCCATGAGAGAACTTCTGGTGATGTGAGGTCATTGAGTCCAGATCTGATCAGCTGAGCATCAAGCACATGACTTTATCAGCACATGGAAGACTAAAATATGACATTTTCAGGTCTGCAAGGGTGATCCAAGATAACTGGATGTGGGTGTATATTGAATTAGTTGAACAAAGATATGCTCTCTTTGAAATGCTGAAGCATTTTCTTAAATGTGTCCAAGTTTTAGTGCTATTAACCTTCAAATGGCCATACCCACCAGTGAAAATGAGACACTTTTATTATATATATCTGTATATCACTGGCTATAAAATCCAAAATACTTGTTAGATTAGCTTCTTATAACAATTGGTATGTGTGTCATTGACATGCTCATGTAATGGGTAATTTGCATTATCATGTGACAATTACCACCTTGAAAATTTTTGAAAATACCTTGAAAAATTGGCATTTTTTATGAAAAATCATACCATTTTTTTGGCCGATGGAAGTGAAAGAAGACATCAGCAGCAAGAACAGCCACACCATGCATGGGAGATTCATTGGACTGAAAGACCAGGCTGTGAAAAATGCATTAAAATACTTTAAAGTGACTCCCAGGAATCAAAAATGCCAAAAAGTTCATTTTTCCCTTTAGGTTACACTGGTGTAAATGTTTTCCATAGGCCTCAGTGCTAACGTTTTAGCATATGCTGTTGGCTATATGAACCATGGGTCCAATTTTTTTTTTTAATCTGAAAAATTGACATTTCGGTAAACTTTTTACACAAAAAAATCATATCTGTCTAGCAGGGAATTCGCCTTTAAATCTTGTGTTTTCGTAACTAGTGTCAGATCCGCATAAAAAAATACTGTCATATTTTAGACCACACCAACAAATTCAAACTTCACTACAAAGGGTTAATTCCTGTGCCAATGGCTATCTTACCTATGGGAAATCATAGGGAAGAGGTGTGATGATTTTTTTATGCAAAAAGCACACAAGGCTATTGACCAATCAGGGCCCAGTGTCTATTTTATTCTCTCCTATATATTCCTCCCGCATCCGCTAGAGGTCTCTCCGAACCTTATTTACACCAGTGTAACCTAAATTTAGCGATAGCCCGCTTTTTCGCGGAATAATTGTAACACCCTACATTTTTTCAGAATTGCCCATGAATGAAAAAAATGTGTTCAAAAATAATATCACTTCTGTGGTTCTTTATTTATCACACACAATTTAACCCCACTCTCTGTAACACATTATTCATCAAAAAAGCACATTTTTCCACCACAAGTCATATTCAGGCCCCATTTTCACACAGTTTTTGGGGTCTGGTGTTGCAAACTTGGATCAGCTATGGAAGACTGTACAAGATCCTTTCCATGAGAGAACTTCTGGTGATGTGAGGTCATTGAGTCCAGATCTGATCAGCTGAGCATCAAGCACATGACTTTATCAGCACATGGAAGACTAAAATATGACATTTTCAGGTCTGCAAGGGTGATCCAAGATAACTGGATGTGGGTGTATATTGAATTAGTTGAACAAAGATATGCTCTCTTTGAAATGCTGAAGCATTTTCTTAAATGTGTCCAAGTTTTAGTGCTATTAACCTTCAAATGGCCATACCCACCAGTGAAAATGAGACACTTTTATTATATATATCTGTATATCACTGGCTATAAAATCCAAAATACTTGTTAGATTAGCTTCTTATAACAATTGGTATGTGTGTCATTGACATGCTCATGTAATGGGTAATTTGCATTATCATGTGACAATTACCACCTTGAAATTTTTTGAAAATACCTTGAAAAATTGGCATTTTTTATGAAAAATCATACCATTTTTTTGGCCGATGGAAGTGAAAGAAGACATCAGCAGCAAGAATAGCCACACCATGCATGGGAGATTCATTGGACTGAAAGACCAGGCTGTGAAAAATGCATTAAAATACTTTAAAGTGACTCCCAGGAATCAAAAATGCCAAAAAGTTCATTTTTCCCTTTAAGCGATAGCCCGCTTTTTCGCGGAATAATTGTAACACCCTACATTTTTTCAGAATTGCCCATGAATGAAAAAAATGTGTTCAAAAATAATATCACTTCTGTGGTTCTTTATTTATCACACACAATTTAACCCCACTCTCTGTAACACATTATTCATCAAAAAAGCACATTTTTCCACCACAAGTCATATTCAGGCCCCATTTTCACACAGTTTTTGGGGTCTGGTGTTGCAAACTTGGATCAGCTATGGAAGACTGTACAAGATCCTTTCCATGAGAGAACTTCTGGTGATGTGAGGTCATTGAGTCCAGATCTGATCAGCTGAGCATCAAGCACATGACTTTATCAGCACATGGAAGACTAAAATATGACATTTTCAGGTCTGCAAGGGTGATCCAAGATAACTGGATGTGGGTGTATATTGAATTAGTTGAACAAAGATATGCTCTCTTTGAAATGCTGAAGCATTTTCTTAAATGTGTCCAAGTTTTAGTGCTATTAACCTTCAAATGGCCATACCCACCAGTGAAAATGAGACACTTTTATTATATATATCTGTATATCACTGGCTATAAAATCCAAAATACTTGTTAGATTAGCTTCTTATAACAATTGGTATGTGTGTCATTGACATGCTCATGTAATGGGTAATTTGCATTATCATGTGACAATTACCACCTTGAAATTTTTTGAAAATACCTTGAAAAATTGGCATTTTTTATGAAAAATCATACCATTTTTTTGGCCGATGGAAGTGAAAGAAGACATCAGCAGCAAGAATAGCCACACCATGCATGGGAGATTCATTGGACTGAAAGACCAGGCTGTGAAAAATGCATTAAAATACTTTAAAGTGACTCCCAGGAATCAAAAATGCCAAAAAGTTCATTTTTCCCTTTAGGTTACACTGGTGTAAATGTTTTCCATAGGCCTCAGTGCTAACGTTTTAGCGTATGCTGTTGGCTATATGAACCATGGGTCCAATTTTTTTTTTTAATCTGAAAAATTGACATTTCGGGAAACTTTTTACACAAAAGAATCATATCTGTCTAGCAGCGAATTCGCCTTTAAATCTTGTGTTTTCGTAACTAGTGTCAGATCCGCATAAAAAAATACTGTCATATTTTAGACCACACCAACAAATTCAAACTTCACTACAAAGGGTTAATTCCTGTGCCAATGGCTATCTTACCTATGGGAAATCATAGGGAAGAGGTGTGATGATTTTTTTATGCAAAAAGCACACAAGGCTATTGACCAATCAGGGCCCAGTGTCTATTTTATTCTCTCCTATATATTCCTCCCGCATCCGCTAGAGGTCTCTCCGAACCTTATTTACACCAGTGTAACCTTTAGGTTACACTGGTGTAAATGTTTTCCATAGGCCTCAGTGCTAACGTTTTAGCGTATGCTGTTGGCTATATGAACCATGGGTCCAATTTTTTTTTTTAATCTGAAAAATTGACATTTCGGGAAACTTTTTACACAAAAAAATCATATCTGTCTAGCAGGGAATTCGCCTTTAAATCTTGTGTTTTCGTAACTAGTGTCAGATCCGCATAAAAAAATACTGTCATATTTTAGACCACACCAACAAATTCAAACTTCACTACAAAGGGTTAATTCCTGTGCCAATGGCTATCTTACCTATGGGAAATCATAGGGAAGAGGTGTGATGATTTTTTTATGCAAAAAGCACACAAGGCTATTGACCAATCAGGGCCCAGTGTCTATTTTATTCTCTCCTATATATTCCTCCCGCATCCGCTAGAGGTCTCTCCGAACCTTATTTACACCAGTGTAACCTAAAGTGATAGCCCGCTTTTTCGCGGAATAATTGTAACACCCTACATTTTTTCAGAATTGCCCATGAATGAAAAAAATGTGTTCAAAAATAATATCACTTCTGTGGTTCTTTATTTATCACACACAATTTAACCCCACTCTCTGTAACACATTATTCATCAAAAAAGCACATTTTTCCACCACAAGTCATATTCAGGCCCCATTTTCACACAGTTTTTGGGGTCTGGTGTTGCAAACTTGGATCAGCTATGGAAGACTGTACAAGATCCTTTCCATGAGAGAACTTCTGGTGATGTGAGGTCATTGAGTCCAGATCTGATCAGCTGAGCATCAAGCACATGACTTTATCAGCACATGGAAGACTAAAATATGACATTTTCAGGTCTGCAAGGGTGATCCAAGATAACTGGATGTGGGTGTATATGGAATTAGTTGAACAAAGATATGCTCTCTTTGAAATGCTGAAGCATTTTCTTAAATGTGTCCAAGTTTTAGTGCTATTAACTATCAAATGGCCATACCCACCAGTGAAAATGAGACACTTTTATTATATATATCTGTATATCACTGGCTATAAAATCCAAAATACTTGTTAGATTAGCTTCTTATAACAATTGGTATGTGTGTCATTGACATGCTCATGTAATGGGTAATTTGCATTATCATGTGACAATTACCACCTTGAAATTTTTTGAAAATACCTTGAAAAATTGGCATTTTTTATGAAAAATCATACCATTTTTTTGGCCGATGGAAGTGAAAGAAGACATCAGCAGCAAGAATAGCCACACCATGCATGGGAGATTCATTGGACTGAAAGACCAGGCTGTGAAAAATGCATTAAAATACTTTAAAGTGACTCCCAGGAATCAAAAATGCCAAAAAGTTCATTTTTCCCTTTAAAGCGATAGCCCGCTTTTTCGCGGAATAATTGTAACACCCTACATTTTTTCAGAATTGCCCATGAATGAAAAAAATGTGTTCAAAAATAATATCACTTCTGTGGTTCTTTATTTATCACACACAATTTAACCCCACTCTCTGTAACACATTATTCATCAAAAAAGCACATTTTTCCACCACAAGTCATATTCAGGCCCCATTTTCACACAGTTTTTGGGGTCTGGTGTTGCAAACTTGGATCAGCTATGGAAGACTGTACAAGATCCTTTCCATGAGAGAACTTCTGGTGATGTGAGGTCATTGAGTCCAGATCTGATCAGCTGAGCATCAAGCACATGACTTTATCAGCACATGGAAGACTAAAATATGACATTTTCAGGTCTGCAAGGGTGATCCAAGATAACTGGATGTGGGTGTATATTGAATTAGTTGAACAAAGATATGCTCTCTTTGAAATGCTGAAGCATTTTCTTAAATGTGTCCAAGTTTTAGTGCTATTAACCTTCAAATGGCCATACCCACCAGTGAAAATGAGACACTTTTATTATATATATCTGTATATCACTGGCTATAAAATCCAAAATACTTGTTAGATTAGCTTCTTATAACAATTGGTATGTGTGTCATTGACATGCTCATGTAATGGGTAATTTGCATTATCATGTGACAATTACCACCTTGAAATTTTTTGAAAATACCTTGAAAAATTGGCATTTTTTATGAAAAATCATACCATTTTTTTGGCCGATGGAAGTGAAAGAAGACATCAGCAGCAAGAATAGCCACATCATGCATGGGAGATTCATTGGACTGAAAGACCAGGCTGTGAAAAATGCATTAAAATACTTTAAAGTGACTCCCAGGAATCAAAAATGCCAAAAAGTTCATTTTTCCCTTTAGGTTACACTGGTGTAAATGTTTTCCATAGGCCTCAGTGCTAACGTTTTAGCGTATGCTGTTGGCTATATGAACCATGGGTCCAATTTTTTGTTTTAATCTGAAAAATTGACATTTCGGGAAACTTTTTACACAAAAAAATCATATCTGTCTAGCAGGGAATTCGCCTTTAAATCTTGTGTTTTCGTAACTAGTGTCAGATCCGCATAAAAAAATACTGTCATATTTTAGACCACACCAACAAATTCAAACTTCACTACAAAGGGTTAATTCCTGTGCCAATGGCTATCTTACCTATGGGAAATCATAGGGAAGAGGTGTGATGATTTTTTTATGCAAAAAGCACACAAGGCTATTGACCAATCAGGGCCCAGTGTCTATTTTATTCTCTCCTATATATTCCTCCCGCATCCGCTAGAGGTCTCTCCGAACCTTATTTACACCAGTGTAACCTAAAGCGATAGCCCGCTTTTTCGCGGAATAATTGTAACACCCTACATTTTTTCAGAATTGCCCATGAATGAAAAAAATGTGTTCAAAAATAATATCACTTCTGTGGTTCTTTATTTATCACACACAATTTAACCCCACTCTCTGTAACACATTATTCATCAAAAAAGCACATTTTTCCACCACAAGTCATATTCAGGCCCCATTTTCACACAGTTTTTGGGGTCTGGTGTTGCAAACTTGGATCAGCTATGGAAGACTGTACAAGATCCTTTCCATGAGAGAACTTCTGGTGATGTGAGGTCATTGAGTCCAGATCTGATCAGCTGAGCATCAAGCACATGACTTTATCAGCACATGGAAGACTAAAATATGACATTTTCAGGTCTGCAAGGGTGATCCAAGATAACTGGATGTGGGTGTATATTGAATTAGTTGAACAAAGATATGCTCTCTTTGAAATGCTGAAGCATTTTCTTAAATGTGTCCAAGTTTTAGTGCTATTAACCTTCAAATGGCCATACCCACCAGTGAAAATGAGACACTTTTATTATATATATCTGTATATCACTGGCTATAAAATCCAAAATACTTGTTAGATTAGCTTCTTATAACAATTGGTATGTGTGTCATTGACATGCTCATGTAATGGGTAATTTGCATTATCATGTGACAATTACCACCTTGAAATTTTTTGAAAATACCTTGAAAAATTGGCATTTTTTATGAAAAATCATACCATTTTTTTGGCCGATGGAAGTGAAAGAAGACATCAGCAGCAAGAATAGCCACATCATGCATGGGAGATTCATTGGACTGAAAGACCAGGCTGTGAAAAATGCATTAAAATACTTTAAAGTGACTCCCAGGAATCAAAAATGCCAAAAAGTTCATTTTTCCCTTTAGGTTACACTGGTGTAAATGTTTTCCATAGGCCTCAGTGCTAACGTTTTAGCGTATGCTGTTGGCTATATGAACCATGGGTCCAATTTTTTTTTTTAATCTGAAAAATTGACATTTCGGGAAACTTTTTACACAAAAAAATCATATCTGTCTAGCAGGGAATTCACCTTTAAATCTTGTGTTTTCGTAACTAGTGTCAGATCCGCATAAAAAAATACTGTCATATTTTAGACCACACCAACAAATTCAAACTTCACTACAAAGGGTTAATTCCTGTGCCAATGGCTATCTTACCTATGGGAAATCATAGGGAAGAGGTGTGATGATTTTTTTATGCAAAAAGCACACAAGGCTATTGACCAATCAGGGCCCAGTGTCTATTTTATTCTCTCCTATATATTCCTCCCGCATCCGCTAGAGGTCTCTCCGAACCTTATTTACACCAGTGTAACCTTTAGGTTACACTGGTGTAAATGTTTTCCATAGGCCTCAGTGCTAACGTTTTAGCGTATGCTGTTGGCTATATGAACCATGGGTCCAATTTTTTTTTTTAATCTGAAAAATTGACATTTCGGGAAACTTTTTACAAAAAAAAATCATATCTGTCTAGCAGGGAATTCGCCTTTAAATCTTGTGTTTTCGTAACTAGTGTCAGATCCGCATAAAAAAATACTGTCATATTTTAGTCCACACCAACAAATTCAAACTTCACTACAAAGGGTTAATTACTGTGCCAATGGCTATCTTACCTATGGGAAATCATAGGGAAGAGGTGTGATGATTTTTTTATGCAAAAAGCACACAAGGCTATTGACCAATCAGGGCCCAGTGTCTATTTTATTCTCTCCTATATATTCCTCCCGCATCCGCTAGAGGTCTCTCCGAACCTTATTTACACCAGTGTAACCTAAAGCGATAGCCCGCTTTTTCGCGGAATAATTGTAACACCCTACATTTTTTCAGAATTGCCCATGAATGAAAAAAATGTGTTCAAAAATAATATCACTTCTGTGGTTCTTTATTTATCACACACAATTTAACCCCACTCTCTGTAACATTATTCATCAAAAAAGCACATTTTTCCACCACAAGTCATATTCAGGCCCCATTTTCACACAGTTTTTGGGGTCTGGTGTTGCAAACTTGGATCAGCTATGGAAGACTGTACAAGATCCTTTCCATGAGAGAACTTCTGGTGATGTGAGGTCATTGAGTCCAGATCTGATCAGCTGAGCATCAAGCACATGACTTTATCAGCACATGGAAGACTAAAATATGACATTTTCAGGTCTGCAAGGGTGATCCAAGATAACTGGATGTGGGTGTATATTGAATTAGTTGAACAAAGATATGCTCTCTTTGAAATGCTGAAGCATTTTCTTAAATGTGTCCAAGTTTTAGTGCTATTAACCTTCAAATGGCCATACCCACCAGTGAAAATGAGACACTTTTATTATATATATCTGTATATCACTGGCTATAAAATCCAAAATACTTGTTAGATTAGCTTCTTATAACAATTGGTATGTGTGTCATTGACATGCTCATGTAATGGGTAATTTGCATTATCATGTGACAATTACCACCTTGAAATTTTTTGAAAATACCTTGAAAAATTGGCATTTTTTATGAAAAATCATACCATTTTTTTGGCCGATGGAAGTGAAAGAAGACATCAGCAGCAAGAATAGCCACACCATGCATGGGAGATTCATTGGACTGAAAGACCAGGCTGTGAAAAATGCATTAAAATACTTTAAAGTGACTCCCAGGAATCAAAAATGCCAAAAAGTTCATTTTTCCCTTTAAAGCGATAGCCCGCTTTTTCGCGGAATAATTGTTACACCCTACATTTTTTCAGAATTGCCCATGAATGAAAAAAATGTGTTAAAAAATAATATCACTTCTGTGGTTCTTTATTTATCACACACAATTTAACCCCACTCTCTGTAACACATTATTCATCAAAAAAGCACATTTTTCCACCACAAGTCATATTCAGGCCCCATTTTCACACAGTTTTTGGGGTCTGGTGTTGCAAACTTGGATCAGCTATGGAAGACTGTACAAGATCCTTTCCATGAGAGAACTTCTGGTGATGTGAGGTCATTGAGTCCAGATCTGATCAGCTGAGCATCAAGCACATGACTTTATCAGCACATGGAAGACTAAAATATGACATTTTCAGGTCTGCAAGGGTGATCCAAGATAACTGGATGTGGGTGTATATTGAATTAGTTGAACAAAGATATGCTCTCTTTGAAATGCTGAAGCATTTTCTTAAATGTGTCCAAGTTTTAGTGCTATTAACCTTCAAATGGCCATACCCACCAGTGAAAATGAGACACTTTTATTATATATATCTGTATATCACTGGCTATAAAATCCAAAATACTTGTTAGATTAGCTTCTTATAACAATTGGTATGTGTGTCATTGACATGCTCATGTAATGGGTAATTTGCATTATCATGTGACAATTACCACCTTGAAATTTTTTGAAAATACCTTGAAAAATTGGCATTTTTTATGAAAAATCATACCATTTTTTTGGCCGATGGAAGTGAAAGAAGACATCAGCAGCAAGAATAGCCACACCATGCATGGGAGATTCATTGGACTGAAAGACCAGGCTGTGAAAAATGCATTAAAATACTTTAAAGTGACTCCCAGGAATCAAAAATGCCAAAAAGTTCATTTTTCCCTTTAGGTTACACTGGTGTAAATGTTTTCCATAGCCCTCAGTGCTAACGTTTTAGCGTATGCTGTTGGCTATATGAACCATGGGTCCAATTTTTTTTTTTAATCTGAAAAATTGACATTTCGGGAAACTTTTTACACAAAAAAATCATATCTGTCTAGCAGGGAATTCGCCTTTAAATCTTGTGTTTTCGTAACTAGTGTCAGATCCGCATAAAAAAATACTGTCATATTTTAGACCACACCAACAAATTCAAACTTCACTACAAAGGGTTAATTCCTGTGCCAATGGCTATCTTACCTATGGGAAATCATAGGGAAGAGGTGTGATGATTTTTTTATGCAAAAAGCACACAAGGCTATTGACCAATCAGGGCCCAGTGTCTATTTTATTCTCTCCTATATATTCCTCCCGCATCCGCTAGAGGTCTCTCCGAACCTTATTTACACCAGTGTAACCTAAAGCGATAGCCCGCTTTTTCGCGGAATAATTGTAACACCCTACATTTTTTCAGAATTGCCCATGAATGAAAAAAATGTGTTCAAAAATAATATCACTTCTGTGGTTCTTTATTTATCACACACAATTTAACCCCACTCTCTGTAACACATTATTCATCAAAAAAGCACATTTTTCCACCACAAGTCATATTCAGGCCCCATTTTCACACAGTTTTTGGGGTCTGGTGTTGCAAACTTGGATCAGCTATGGAAGACTGTACAAGATCCTTTCCATGAGAGAACTTCTGGTGATGTGAGGTCATTGAGTCCAGATCTGATCAGCTGAGCATCAAGCACATGACTTTATCAGCACATGGAAGACTAAAATATGACATTTTCAGGTCTGCAAGGGTGATCCAAGATAACTGGATGTGGGTGTATATTGAATTAGTTGAACAAAGATATGCTCTCTTTGAAATGCTGAAGCATTTTCTTAAATGTGTCCAAGTTTTAGTGCTATTAACCTTCAAATGGCCATACCCACCAGTGAAAATGAGACACTTTTATTATATATATCTGTATATCACTGGCTATAAAATCCAAAATACTTGTTAGATTAGCTTCTTATAACAATTGGTATGTGTGTCATTGACATGCTCATGTAATGGGTAATTTGCATTATCATGTGACAATTACCACCTTGAAATTTTTTGAAAATACCTTGAAAAATTGGCATTTTTTATGAAAAATCATACCATTTTTTTGGCCGATGGAAGTGAAAGAAGACATCAGCAGCAAGAATAGCCACATCATGCATGGGAGATTCATTGGACTGAAAGACCAGGCTGTGAAAAATGCATTAAAATACTTTAAAGTGACTCCCAGGAATCAAAAATGCCAAAAAGTTCATTTTTCCCTTTAGGTTACACTGGTGTAAATGTTTTCCATAGGCCTCAGTGCTAACGTTTTAACGTATGCTGTTGGCTATATGAACCATGGGTCCAATTTTTTTTTTTAATCTGAAAAATTGACATTTCGGGAAACTTTTTACACAAAAAAATCATATCTGTCTAGCAGGGAATTCGCCTTTAAATCTTGTGTTTTCGTAACTAGTGTCAGATCCGCATAAAAAAATACTGTCATATTTTAGACCACACCAACAAATTCAAACTTCACTACAAAGGGTTAATTCCTGTGCCAATGGCTATCTTACCTATGGGAAATCATAGGGAAGAGGTGTGATGATTTTTTTATGCAAAAAGCACACAAGGCTATTGACCAATCAGGGCCCAGTGTCTATTTTATTCTCTCCTATATATTCCTCCCGCATCCGCTAGAGGTCTCTCCGAACCTTATTTACACCAGTGTAACCTTTAGGTTACACTGGTGTAAATGTTTTCCATAGGCCTCAGTGCTAACGTTTTAGCGTATGCTGTTGGCTATATGAACCATGGGTCCAATTTTTTTTTTTAATCTGAAAAATTGACATTTCGGGAAACTTTTTACAAAAAAAAATCATATCTGTCTAGCAGGGAATTCGCCTTTAAATCTTGTGTTTTCGTAACTAGTGTCAGATCCGCATAAAAAAATACTGTCATATTTTAGACCACACCAACAAATTCAAACTTCACTACAAAGGGTTAATTCCTGTGCCAATGGCTATCTTACCTATGGGAAATCATAGGGAAGAGGTGTGATGATTTTTTTATGCAAAAAGCACACAAGGCTATTGACCAATCAGGGCCCAGTGTCTATTTTATTCTCTCCTATATATTCCTCCCGCATCCGCTAGAGGTCTCTCCAAACCTTATTTACACCAGTGTAACCTAAAGCGATAGCCCGCTTTTTCGCGGAATAATTGTAACACCCTACATTTTTTCAGAATTGCCCATGAATGAAAAAAATGTGTTCAAAAATAATATCACTTCTGTGGTTCTTTATTTATCACACACAATTTAACCCCACTCTCTGTAACATTATTCATCAAAAAAGCACATTTTTCCACCACAAGTCATATTCAGGCCCCATTTTCACACAGTTTTTGGGGTCTGGTGTTGCAAACTTGGATCAGCTATGGAAGACTGTACAAGATCCTTTCCATGAGAGAACTTCTGGTGATGTGAGGTCATTGAGTCCAGATCTGATCAGCTGAGCATCAAGCACATGACTTTATCAGCACATGGAAGACTAAAATATGACATTTTCAGGTCTGCAAGGGTGATCCAAGATAACTGGATGTGGGTGTATATTGAATTAGTTGAACAAAGATATGCTCTCTTTGAAATGCTGAAGCATTTTCTTAAATGTGTCCAAGTTTTAGTGCTATTAACCTTCAAATGGCCATACCCACCAGTGAAAATGAGACACTTTTATTATATATATCTGTATATCACTGGCTATAAAATCCAAAATACTTGTTAGATTAGCTTCTTATAACAATTGGTATGTGTGTCATTGACATGCTCATGTAATGGGTAATTTGCATTATCATGTGACAATTACCACCTTGAAATTTTTTGAAAATACCTTGAAAAATTGGCATTTTTTATGAAAAATCATACCATTTTTTTGGCCGATGGAAGTGAAAGAAGACATCAGCAGCAAGAATAGCCACACCATGCATGGGAGATTCATTGGACTGAAAGACCAGGCTGTGAAAAATGCATTAAAATACTTTAAAGTGACTCCCAGGAATCAAAAATGCCAAAAAGTTCATTTTTCCCTTTAAGCGATAGCCCGCTTTTTCGCGGAATAATTGTAACACCCTACATTTTTTCAGAATTGCCCATGAATGAAAAAAATGTGTTCAAAAATAATATCACTTCTGTGGTTCTTTATTTATCACACACAATTTAACCCCACTCTCTGTAACACATTATTCATCAAAAAAGCACATTTTTCCACCACAAGTCATATTCAGGCCCCATTTTCACACAGTTTTTGGGGTCTGGTGTTGCAAACTTGGATCAGCTATGGAAGACTGTACAAGATCCTTTCCATGAGAGAACTTCTGGTGATGTGAGGTCATTGAGTCCAGATCTGATCAGCTGAGCATCAAGCACATGACTTTATCAGCACATGGAAGACTAAAATATGACATTTTCAGGTCTGCAAGGGTGATCCAAGATAACTGGATGTGGGTGTATATTGAATTAGTTGAACAAAGATATGCTCTCTTTGAAATGCTGAAGCATTTTCTTAAATGTGTCCAAGTTTTAGTGCTATTAACCTTCAAATGGCCATACCCACCAGTGAAAATGAGACACTTTTATTATATATATCTGTATATCACTGGCTATAAAATCCAAAATACTTGTTAGATTAGCTTCTTATAACAATTGGTATGTGTGTCATTGACATGCTCATGTAATGGGTAATTTGCATTATCATGTGACAATTACCACCTTGAAATTTTTTGAAAATACCTTGAAAAATTGGCATTTTTTATGAAAAATCATACCATTTTTTTGGCCGATGGAAGTGAAAGAAGACATCAGCAGCAAGAATAGCCACACCATGCATGGGAGATTCATTGGACTGAAAGACCAGGCTGTGAAAAATGCATTAAAATACTTTAAAGTGACTCCCAGGAATCAAAAATGCCAAAAAGTTCATTTTTCCCTTTAGGTTACACTGGTGTAAATGTTTTCCATAGGCCTCAGTGCTAACGTTTTAGCGTATGCTGTTGGCTATATGAACCATGGGTCCAATTTTTTTTTTTAATCTGAAAAATTGACATTTCGGGAAACTTTTTACACAAAAAAATCATATCTGTCTAGCAGGGAATTCGCCTTTAAATCTTGTGTTTTCGTAACTAGTGTCAGATCCGCATAAAAAAATACTGTCATATTTTAGACCACACCAACAAATTCAAACTTCACTACAAAGGGTTAATTCCTGTGCCAATGGCTATCTTACCTATGGGAAATCATAGGGAAGAGGTGTGATGATTTTTTTATGCAAAAAGCACACAAGGCTATTGACCAATCAGGGCCCAGTGTCTATTTTATTCTCTCCTATATATTCCTCCCGCATCCGCTAGAGGTCTCTCCGAACCTTATTTACACCAGTGTAACCTCAAGTAGAACTGTAGAATCATATTGCCCAATACAAATGCATGTTTAAACAATGGTAGGGATGCCTGTGGTCCCATGCCAACCTATGCCACACGCCTATCATATTGATGTTCAGTCTTGAACTTGAACATTTGCCTAGGTGACTCACATTCAGATTTGTTCAAATGAGGCCACCAGGTCAATTAGTTACGAAACCAGGGCCATAACTCTATTCCTCCATAGTAATTCTTAGAACGACTTCTTCAAAAGAACCATTGGGCCGATTTAGCTAATATTTGGTATGGAGGGTTCTTGGGTGACTGGGGTTCAGATTAGTTCAAATGGCGTCACTGTGTCAAATAGGGGCCGAGCCAGGGACATAACTCTTAAAAAGTATATTTAAAAAAAATTGAAACCCTTCCTCTATTAAAAAAACAATATCTAAATTCAAAATGAAAAAACAAAATTAAATAAATATTTTTTCATTTTAACCTTTGATTTTTTTAGACACACCAAACCCGGCCCCGTCCGACTACATGGCTGTATTATATTTGACATGCCTATGTGTAAATAGCACAACATACTCTTCTCAACTGTGGTAATTAAAAAGTAATTAGTCAAAATTGGTGTCAATATCAATGTTGTCAGTTCTTGGAGATCCAGCAAAAAGCCTGGCCTAGGCAGCATGAATGAAGTTTAATCCACTGTTTGACAGCTATCTGCTTTTTTTTTACCCTTTTACAAGTGGTGTTAACCCCTATCTTGGTTTTATTTGTAAAGACTTTATTTTTATGTTTATGTGTACTCATAACAGTGGGGCTCAAATGTTTCTCCTCAAATTGAACATGGGGTGTGGGTTTAATTACCTGTCTAATCACACATGTTTTATTCTCCCATGGCAGTGCGGACAGGGGCTGCGTGGGGAGGGGGGTTGTAGATTTTGTTCCATTTGTTTCATTTTTTTTTCAAAACTAATTGTAAATACTAAAATGTATATAAAATTATAGACCATTGATCAAGCGAAGGGGGCTCCCAGTTTTATTATTTACCCAATATTTATTATTTTATTTTGTATAAAAAAAAAAGTTTCATTAAGCTTACATGATTGGTATGGTTATATTAAAACTTTCATATCTTTTGTCTGTTTTATCCTACTATTTTAACATTTAAATTGACTATGAACTACCCGTAGAATTCAGTTCCTGATAACATACACTTTTCAGATTTACAAAATCTTCTCATGTAGTTATGGTAATACAATTTTTTTTCTCCCAACACATGTACACTTATGGTGAACATAATGTGAACATCTTAATCTCATATCAGGTTTGCTCAAATGGAATTGGTTATTCAAGAACGGGGAGACTCTGCCCTCTTGAAAATTAATTGAATGAAGAATGTGAAGGTCTTTCAATGTGAACACTTTAATTTCTAAGGTATGTGTATAGTTCTAACTACTTATTTTGAAGTAAACTTTACAAGTACTGACTGTAGTAGTCTTCAGAGTCCCAATCTTCTTAGTCTTTACAGTCAGGCGGGCGACCCCACAGTCATTGACTGTCTTGTTAATGTAAGAAGCTGTTCAGAATATTGGCATATTTGCTTTAATTCTTCAGTTGTAAATTATCACGATGACTGAACATTAAATAGTGATTTCTTCATCACATAAATTCACAAAAGTGGCCAAAATTCATTTTTTATGGCTTATGAGATGAATCAATTGTCAAATTTGGAGTTCAGTGTCCATTCATCAAACTGGTGGGATTAATGTCTACACTACCCCCAATTTATTGAGCTGAAAGTTTGCAAAATAAAAAAAAACAGTGAAGGTTGGCTAAAAAGTTGTAAAGAAAAATGAAATCATATGGTTAATTTTCCATACAATGTGAAAATTGGGGCCGAAGGGGTGACTCACAGAAATTAAAATGGGTTACAGGCTCTCAGAATATTTGTAAATCCTACACGGCTTCTGTTAAAATTTGGGATTTTGAATTGGTGTATTCTGTTAGTAACTTGACATTCTCTATTCTAAATGGTTACTAGATTCACACAATTTATCCCTTTCTATACTAAATGGATACTCCCACTCAGTTATGAAAGTGTACATTGGAATGGTCTACTATTCATCTGGAGGGGTGTTCAGGAAAAATCAGCAGACAACAGCTAGTTATGAGGAAAATTTAATAAAAATGCTGAAGGAGTCATATCAATGAGTATTTATTATAGAAAGTGTTTAATGTTTAATCTGGTTCCAAGCAAACCATGGTAATGACTTCTATCAGGTTGCCAGATACAGTTTCTGACCAAATCCTGAAAAGTTACCCATAATTCTGCTGTGGTTAACCTCTTCGCTGCTAAATGACGTTATGACGTCGTGTGCTGGGCTGTTGACGTTATTGGCATTTTCCAATTGGAAAATATAGCGGGAATGTCAAAAGAACCATAAAAGTGACTCAGCTGAAAGGCTTTTATTGTTCACAATCGTGGAACATCATACACTGTTTGAAACGTTGAGATACAGTTATTCCGATGCACTAATCTCTGAGTTCCAGTTATGTATAATGGCCTACTTCTAGTGTGCTGAAGTAGGTTCGTAGTACCTACGGACCATATAGCACACGGCGTGCACTTTTTCGTCCGTAATAGATACCGACGTCATAGCAGCGAAGTAATATGAGACATTTAAAGGGGTACTGTACACTAAATCTGGCCATTTATGGGACCATCTCCTGTTATACTCAACAGAATATATGCAATAAATGAATGCACATGAGCCATGGATTAGTGCAAAATACACTCATGTGCTCTACGGATGATGCATAGAACATGGTAATTATAATGAAAATGAATAAATGGCTGCAGTCATAAATTCATTTTCATTAAAATTACCATGTTGTTTACATCGTTCATAGAGCATATGAGTGTATTTTGCACTAATCCATGGCTCACATTTGTTCATTTGTTGCATATATTCTGTTGAGTATAAAAGGAGATGGTCCCATATTAATGGCCGGATTTAAGTACCCCATTAAAAACCAATAAATAAACTTTATATGCAATTTATGTCCCTCTGCAAGTTTTTTGGTTGAAAAGCGGCTATAATACCTTTTAGTAACTTGAAATAAAACTATTATGAAAAAATAGTCCAGATATGTATTAAAATTTTAGAATTAGTACGAGAATTTGAAATGGGGCTGATTACTGACTAAAATACACCCAACTACCTCAGCTCACCATATCATGATACACACATAAAAGCAAATTTTTACTATACACCAAAGAAAGTAATCTATTCAAAATCATGCTGCATGAAATTGGAAGGCTTCTGGTGTCACAGAACAATGATTGTGATTTGATAGTATATAGAAATGAATAATTGTTCAGTTCATCTTAAAGTGGGGAATAGATCTCAGACTTAATATTTAATTCAGTAATCAGGGATGTATTGACATTGGTTGGGGGTTATCTCACCCCTTCCAATAGCGGGAACCCTTCATAAATGAGAGCTGCCTTATTTTCTGGTGAGGAATAAACTAAAGTGAGTCAAACTACAGTAATGCCCTAAATAATCGACTCCTTAACCACAAATTTATGGGTAATTTTTCAGGATTTAGTCTGAAATATGGCTTGTTGCCATTCATCGGAAAGCTCTCAGTGAGAGCTTTCCGATGAATGGCAACAAGCCATATTTCCAACTAAATCTTGAACAAGAGGTGGCATCAGAGATGCTGTGTCTCGTTTTCGGTGGCTTACCGCCGGTGGCTACCGCCAATTGGTGTGCATCAGTATCGGTAGACTAATTAATAGGTAAAATCGAAAAATGACTAATTAAGGGCCATAACTCCATCAAATTTTATCGGGCCAGGCTGGTTTTCGAACTCGTCCAAAATATTCTTGGCAAGTATGTCTATTCCAAATTTTAAACAAATCGGAGGACGTTTGTTGAAGTTATCGTGCTAACGAGCTAAAAATTCACGAAAAATGACTAATTAAGGGCCATAACTCTATCAAATTTTATTGGGCCAGGCTGGTTTTCGAACTCGTCCAGGATATTATTGGAAGACACTTATATACCAAATTTTAGTTGAATCGGATGACGTTTGTTGAAGTTATCGCGCTAATGAGCTCAAAATTTGTACAAAATGACTACTTAAGGAACATAACTCTATCAAATTTTATCGGACCTGGCCGGTTTTCGAACTCGACCGAGATATTCTTGGGAGACACCTATATACCAAATTTCAATCAAATCGGATAACGTTTGTTGAAGTTATCGCGCTAACGAGCTGAAAATTCGTGAAAAATGACTAATTAAGGGGCATAACTCTATCAAATTTTATCGGACCAGGCCGGTTTTCGAACTCGTCCGAGATATTCTTGGGAGACACCTATATACCAAATTTCAATCAAATCGGATAACGTTTGTTGAAGTTATCGCGCTAACGAGCTGAAAATTCGTGAAAAATGACTAATTAAGGGCCATAACTCTATCAAATTTTATCGGACCTCGCCGGTTTTCGAACTCGCCCGAGATATTCTTGGGAGACACCTATATACCAAATTTCAATCAAATCGGATAACGTTTGTTGAAGTTATCGGGCTAACGAGCTGAAAATTCGTGAAAAATGACTAATTAAGGGCCATAACTCAATCAAATTTTATCGGACCAGGCCGGTTTTCGAACTCATCCGAGATATTCTTGGGAGACACCTATATACCAAATTTCAATCAAATCGGATATTGTTTGTTGAAGTTATCGCGCTAACGAGCTGAAAATTCAAAGGGCCATAACTCTGTAATAAATGTGCGGACGAACCCGATTTTTTGTCTGCAGCTTACATGCATGGATATGTACTCACACACCATCAATAAACGGTTGAGTTATAAGCAAAACACGCCGCCCGCCCGCCCGTCCGCCGCCTGCCCGCCGCCCGCCCGCCAACCGTCCCCCATCAAACTATAAGTCGAGTTTTGAAAAAAAACTCGACTAAAAATTACCCATAATTCTGCTGTGGTTAACGAGTCGATTATTTAGGGCATTACTGTACTGAATGGTCCATATATATCCTAGTGCATATCATAAGTATAATTTGATTGATTGATAAATTTATTCAGAAGTGTTGTGAATTCTCTCTTTTTATGCAACATGAAGACTGGCAATTATGTGTATTTTATTATTAGGGCCAACATTCACCCAATAAATATGCTTATAATAACAGCATTTCATTTGAAGATGCCCTGTCCGATTTAACACTTTCATGATGGGAGCTTCCTGAAATTTTGTGAAAACCCTGTGCCAATGCATTATCTTGTATATGCATGTCTTATACATAGGGAGCCTCGCATATATAAGAGAATACATTTGCCTAACAATAATTACCTTGAATTTGTCAGCCAGTGCATTCTCTTACATGTATATATGTGAGGCTCTTATGTGGGAGACTTGCAATATATAAGATAATGCACTGGCACAGGCTCTTTAATGTTGCATCAGCGCAGTTCCAGTCATGAAAGGGTTAACACCCCTCAATTACTATTTCTTTGGCTTCGGTGTGAAATATATTCAATCTGAGTCAAGGAACCCACTTTCAATGCAGAGAGTAATAAGACTTTGATTTTCAAAATATATATTTGTTTTCTCCACCTCAAATTCCATATATGGTGATGTATGGTTCGAACCCCAGCATGTGTCATTACAAATGTAAACAAACATCTTGTTACACATGTGATCG
This sequence comes from Siphonodentalium dalli, assembly GCA_032622095.1. NCBI lineage: Eukaryota > Metazoa > Mollusca > Scaphopoda > Gadilida > Siphonodentaliidae > Siphonodentalium > Siphonodentalium dalli. Next base: position 110,548,325 of record CP136062.1, on the reverse strand, counting down.
GCATGATATTATAACTTCTCTATTTTCATGAATAAAACATGATTACTGAATCGGGGAATATAATGTATAGCTATGTATCCGCATGCCAACTACAACAAGATACTGTCAATTTAGTTTTTGGCAATAAGTTTCATCATCTTTTACGCCAGAAATAATATCCGATCTGCCAAAGCCACTGGTATAGGCTGACAAATTATCTAAAGTGGAGAAAATAAATACATGTATATTTAAAAAATTGAAATATAATAACTCTTGAGCTTTGATGGGTGGATCCCTCGACTTCAATCAAATATATTTTTACCCCCGAAGCCGATTAAATAGTAAATTAGGGGTGTTAAATCTTTAAACACTCACGTTTAAAGTTCATTCATGATAAAAGGGCAGGTCCTCATGCGAATTATGAAATGGATAAAAAATTATTATTAAAATTATGTAATAGAATGATTATTTTATTGCAAAATAAATATAAAATAACAATATACTAAACAAACTAGATCATAAATTACACATATCATGTTTTGAAGTAACATCTGAATGAACTACATGACGAGGTAAAAGTGTCAATGACGCTGAAGCCCAACTAGACTGTGACCCCAGTTCAAATTCAACCGGTATCTTTCTAGCACAGTGCAAAAGTATTGCATCACAATTGGAAACAAACCAAATGACTTGTCAAAGATAGATACTTGATGACAGAAATGTGTATTTAAAGACATATTATGGACTTGTTCGGTGCATGAAACTGATAAGTTAGTACTCAGGCGCTCGAAATCGACCACACCACTCCATAGAAAACACATCGCCTGAACAACGCGCAATTGTAAATATTTACATGTCGATTCGGGACGCAAAAAATGGCGATAAACCAGCGCAAATGATTTCGCCATAGAGAGTCATTGAATTGAATTGATATATAATAATGACGGTGTGTAATGTAAATTTGGATTTATATTCGTAAAAATAACTACCGGTACTTTGAGCTAGATTATTCTACATTTCTATTTGATCACCCTACCGGAGTGTTTCACATCACTTTAATATGGCTTTGGATGTGTAGATAACCCTTTCATGATTGGAGCTTCCTGAAATTTTTTGAAAAAAAACCTGTGCCAATGCATTCTGTTAAATATGCGAGTCTCCCATAGGGAGCCTCGCATATATAAGAGAATAAATTGGCCTAACAATATTTACCTTGACCTTGTAAACCAGTGCATTCTCTTTTTATGCTTGGCTCCCTGTGGGAGACTCGCATATATAAGAGAATGCAATGGCACAGGGTACTTAATGCTTCACCAGCACAGCTCCTGTCATGAAAGGGTTAATGTGAAGTGTTGTTTTTTGTTTCTGATTACAATTTTTGTATAAAAACTGAAAGATTTGAACTGTTTTGAGTTATGAAGAATGGTTTGTTAAAATTAGAAATGAATAAACAAATCTGAGGTCAGGACGACAAGCAGCCTTTGAAAATTTTGTGAAGCTTTCATGTTGAATTTATGTAGTCTGATGTAAGTTATCAGAAAGAAATTAATGGGCAAATTACAAATGAGGAAAAACATGTGTATCAAGTATGAATTTACAGATCAATCCAAGCTGAAAAAATATCAGCAGCTAAATTCAGGGTATCATAGATTTTGTTTAAAAAGGTTTATATTGATTTCCTGTAATATACAATATAATGAAAAATTTGCATTTGTTCAGGGTTCACATGTGCTGATTAAGACAAATGTAAAGACATAGCATATAAGTATACCATAATAAATACAAATATTTAAAGGTACTCAATCCGATCATACAACAACAACAACAACAACAACATTTCTTCAAAATATGCTTTAGTTATCAGAATCGATTAACTATGGTATCAAGTTTCCCAAAACTTGTTATTTATCAACATTTTGTTCAACAAAATAAGGCCGTATTATCACTAAAGTGTCAAAAAATTTGACCGTATTACCACTTAATTTTAGAGTTATCCATCTTCATTCCCAATTTTGTCCGAGACCCTCAGTTTGACCACGTGTTTCTGGGTCACATATTATTACACATCTCGAGAAATAACAAACTTCAAAAATCAATATCTGATCACTCTGAGCTTTGATGGGTGGGTTCCTCGACTCGAATCAAATATTTTTACCCCTGAAGCCAAAGAAATATTAATTTAGGAGCATCTGATCGGATTGAATGAAAGCTAATATGTATCACCTTTTAAAAGTTTGAAAGAACAAAGCAAGGCAACTTAATATCAAAGCCATGGTGCATACTAATATAAATGATTGATACATTACACACACTGGACAGCGATTATTTTCAATGCGTGTAACAATTATTACATTGGAAGAGACAGTCACAAAATCGCTTGTCAAAAACTACCATTACAGGATGATGTCAAAATGGCAGCAAGTGGGATTCGAATGAAGACATCTTTGCGCATCTACAACATAACGTATATATAATAACTCCATGACATCTGGCTAGAAACTAATGGTGTAGTGTAACACAAGGCACTCATTTCTGGACGCCATTACTGTTATATCAATTCGTGATGTCACAATTCATGGGAGATAAATCATGATGCTTTGTCTTTGCGCTAACTTTGGGGAGTTGGCGTGATGGCAAATTCTCAACTTCCCGGCTGTCTAGAGACTACATGATTCCACTTGTTGGGATTAGGGCCGACCTTGGCACATTGATATGAGGGGCATTGACCAATTTTGCATATCACCTTTAACCCACAGACCACTGCAACATGTAACTTAATCATCCTGTATAAATCCAGTTGCTGGATGTATCTCAAATTTAGAGCATAATGTGCCTTGATTTTGAAGTAAAGTGGAAACAATGCAATTCAATGAGGAGCCAGTTTGGTGATTTCACCAAGTCCGTAACTTGCAACTATGGGGCAAAAACTGATTTTGCTGTACTATGGGAGGAATGAAGCATAACTGAATTACACTTAAGTCCAACTATTAATATATGTGAAGAATGTGTACTATTATTCTTATTACTTTGAATATTGTTATATGAAATAATGCAATATATTATATTTTAATATGCTTGAATAGGAAGGACTTTTAAGTCACCTCTCTTCTTATAATATTTTAATGAAATAATTATAAAATATTCTTTGCATACATTGTGTACCCTGACAACATATTTGTTTATTATTAGATAGCTTCAATTGAAGGGGTTTATGAAACATTACCAATTGTCCTGAGATCACTGACCTTTAAGCAATGTTTCATCCTGTAAATACCTAGATCGGTGACTTCCGAGAAATATTGGGCATTCCCATGGAATTTTGCTATATTATAATAAGATGTGGATCATAGTTTGAAGCTTGGTTAATGTCATTGGATTATTGTATACACCACCGGGTTTAAAATAGTTATAAAATAAAAATCTGACCAAATGTTTCACTGATGACTATCAGAAAACACTGATCAACTAATAAGACGCATACAACTGTGTAATGACTATAGTAGTACTTAAAGGTACTAAATCCAATTAAGCACCCCTAAATTACTATTTCTTTGGCTTCGGGGGTAAAAAATATTTGATTCGAGTCGACGAACCCACCCTTCAAAGCTCCGAGTGATCAGATATCAATTTTTGAAATTTGTTAATTTTTGGAGATGTGGTCCACTTCCACATGCTCAAATGGACAAATTGCAGTTGTAAGATGGATAACTCTAAAATCAAGTGGTTACTATTAACAATAATAACTACTTGATTTTAGAGTTATCCATCTTACACCCGCAATTTGTCCGTTTGAGCACGTGGAAGTGGACCACATCTTCAAAAATTAAAATCTGATCACTCTCAGCTTTGAAGGGTGGGATCCTCGACTCGAATCAAATATTTTTTACCCCCGAAGCCAAAGAAATAGTAATTTAGGGGTGCTTAATCGGATTGAGTACCTTTAATAAAAACGTTTGCAACATTGGCCACAGTGCTGTATCCCTCAATAAAACACACCCAAACTACAATCGTTTCTTATATTCTATAAATCAGCTGAATCTATTCTTCCTTTTTCTGAAAATCTGTCTGTAGTTTGTAGATTATACCATGAAGCACTTTTAATTAGCCCAATATTCTACCTGGGAATTATTGATTGATTAGTCTATGGCTGTGGAGTTAAAACATGCCCAATTATTCTATCAATCACTTTCATTCATCTAGGTCAACAAGACAGAATGTCGATTTGTAATATGGTGTGTTTTATTGAGAAATAAAATGCCTGACCAAGTTGAACCATTACCAAATAGGATATAGTGTAACAACCACTTGCTATGTAAATATAAAGTTTTAAAGCAAATAATTGGTTATCGTTATATAAAGCATATATCATTAAACAAAAATTATGATATGCAGCAGGGACCAGCCTAGAGGTTTCAAATTGGGAGAAGTCACATCTCACTGTTTGGTTATTAGGGAGAAGTGGAGTGTTATCAGGGAGAAGTAACAATGGCTGAAGTTAAAATTACACCCATTCATCACCCTTCTACGATCCAATAAGTACTATAAAACCATTATAGTGATCAAGTCAGTAACTATACTTTTAAATATGTTGTTGGGAGATATGCATAATGGTACAATAAGATGATAAAAATAGAGAGAAGTGAATATTTTAGTGAGAAGACGTCTCCCAAGTCCCACTCTTGACTGGTTCCTGATAATCAAAGAAAACCTTCCTAGATATGGTTCAAAACAAAAAACATTATAAAATAATAAAACAATCATATAAAAACAACAAACTTTAGTATTATATAAAATAATAACTGAGGTTTTTTGAGCATTACTCACAAATGGTGTGCAATCTAATGCATTTAAAACAGAAAATATAAGTACCAATTTATTGTAACTAAAAGGCATAAGATGATACCGTAACAGATTGTTTTATAGCAAGGATTAATTCTGAAGACACAGCAGCCTGTTTCAGTCCTTTACTGGAATTAGGGCCATGCGAAGCTTCAAAGATTTGATTCGGTGTCGACATCGGCTTTCCCGGATTTATATATTTAGGAATCAGTTTACTCTTGTTTGTTCAGGGACAACTAAATGTTTAACCCTTTCATGATGTGAGCTGAACTGGTGCAGCATTAAAGATCATGTGCCAGTGCATTCTCTTATATATGGGAGTTTCCCCATAGGGAGCCTCACATATATAAGAGAATGCACTGGCTTACAAACTCAAGGGAAATATTGTTAGGCCAATGTATTCTCTTATATATGCGAAGCTCCCTATGGGAGACTCACATATATAAGAGAATGCATTGGATTAGGGTATTCGCAAAATTTCAGGATGCTCCAGTCATGGATGGGTTAATTTACCAACGAGTAGAGGTCAATGAACTGGGCAATTCCCACATTGTGCTGCGTTCACCTGTCGGGTCATGTCAGCCTGTGTGTTACAAGACATACTAGTACATTATATGAAATTACCTACCGTCTCATGGAATTAATAAGTGCAAATTAACCAAACGGATACTGTGGCGAGTCATGTGCATGGATGTGCATGCTATGTTCAGCCACATCTGTTGATCCTTCTAATACAGTTGTTGATCCTTCTAATACAGTCATTGGGGACTATAACATTAATAAACCTGATGCATACATACTAGTATAGAGTAGTGTATTTTTGGCAGTGATCATTTATGTTATAATCATCAGCATTGTGTGTCATATCACATTAAGTAACACATATTTCTTTATTTACAAACTAAGACTTTAGAATATTAGCCACAATAAGTTAATTCAAGCCTTAAAATCAAAACAATTTTGCGAGAATTAAAATTTCTGCAGTGAATCAGCTGCTTTTAAGAGAATCATGATTCTGATTCTCGTCAGATTTTAAGCCCTGTAATTATTGAAAGCTCTCAAATAACGATATTTTGCATGTTGAAACCATTGTTATGTAAACAAAACTATTACAGTAATTTGCCAACAAACATTGCTAATCAAGTGTTAAGTCCAAATATTTTTATAGACTTAAGTATGATTTTATGAATATTTTTCAAAGCTTGACCTCTTCCAATGTTTAGTAACTTTGGTATCTTATTTGACCAAATGGACTTTGATCAGTAATGCCTCTGTAACAGTAATGTTTACATAGCAATGGTTTGATATGCAAAATTATTATTGGAGAGTTATTAATTATGAAAATAAGAACAAAATTAATATATTTTTACATGTACATGTTGATGATAGTTTTTTACAGACATTTATAAAATTTATCTTATTTCACATTCATGAAACCAAGGTATGTTTGTAGCTAAATCCTTCAGTTACTCTCTAATCATATACTGAAGAAAATTTATCTGAATCTACCAAAGGTTTCATTGAAATTGAGGTTAATTGTTGTTAGGCCATAGGAAGTTGATTCTCTGTTTCTCAGACACCGCCGCCCCCCGAAAAAATACGCCGCTGGGTACTTTTTATAGCCTACCAAAAATTAAAAGTATAATTCATCCCGCCGCTCGCAATCCGTGAAGTTCACAATCGACCATTGTTAACAGGTGTGGATAAAGAGGCGCAACTCTCTCTCATAATTCCAATCTTTTAATAGATCGAACAAGCCGATGTCCGGAATCTTAATCGAACGCGCCCGATCTACTTCCGATAAAACAATGGTTGCAATTCTGAATGTTTGCGTGTGGGACGGCAACAAATATCTTATCCCCTGGACTATAGTGAGTGTTGAGATCGATGAAACATGTCGGAATTTATCGGAACGGATAACGTCCCAACACGGCGGAAGCATCAAATCCATTTCTGTTGGATAAAACAAAACATCAGACTTCGACTCCGTCTCACCTGAACTGAAAGCCACACAGGTTGCAGACATTTTTGGCTTTTATTTTAAGATCACGGTGACCACCAATACTTCTTCAAGTACTTGTCAACGTGCAACTACCAGTGCGGATGCACCAACGAAGTCTGCATTCAGTGTTCTTATGGAAAAGACTTTCCAGCTTCCAAAGTTGGACAAATCCATAAATAAAAGGGATGAACTCACCCAAAAATTTCTAGAATATTTGGAAGAAAAAAAACTTGGTTTCAGCAAGGATAGTGTCGACATTATTGGAAAAAACTTTGTTAACACTGTGTGTAATGTAATATGGTATTTGGACCCACACAAAAACACCTTGGACAACCGTTCATACTCGTTTCCAAAGGAGTTTGAAGATTTGCTGGGTTTTCACGATCTCAAGAAATCTAAACACAAGCTTCCACAGCTTGAACAATCTAAGCTCCTTGATTTGGCTGGTCAATTGGCTGCTTTATTAGAACAACCATTTCTCCAACATACTAGCTGGGATCAAGTCAAAAGAGGCATAAATGGACTGACAGATAGTTTACAGAAATATGCATCCTATCTTCAAACACAAAGGTATGTGATCTATTTATAAAATTTCATTAAAATCAAATCAAGTAGTCATGTTTCAATGTCCGAACATTGGTTTTACAATTTTAGGATAAACAAATAAAAACCTGCCTGCAGGGAAATTTTGGTCATAAAATATGGTAATAAAAACCTGCCTGCCGGTAAATTTTGGCCATAAAAAATAAATATAAAAATCTGCCTGCCTGCCTGCTTTGGGAAAAAAAGTGTCTGAGAAACAGAGAATCAACTTCCTGTGGCCTTATATAAAATTAAAAATACAAGAAAATATAAAGCCAGACAACAAAGTGACTTCATATTATGTAAGGAACCAGTGACTTTTGACTAACTCAATGGGAGGTAGTGAATTCACATATCTTTGTGTGAGAGGAGTGAAATGCAATCTTGCTACTCAAATTTATGAAAATTCTTTTTCTCTCAATTTTGGGCATTCTGTTCATCCAACAAAAAAAAAGTGAAAAGAGTTTATTATTTGATCGTTAATTTCATCCTAAAACTCAAATAGTAAATTGCATACAAGAGGGGTTAATGAAATGTGAGGTCTTCCAGGTTTTCCTATAAACAGGTTCATAACAAGATCGTGTGACGTCATTTTTATCAATAGGTCTGCTTGACTCCCGGGTTTTCCCACACTTGTTGGAAGACAAGTTGTGCACTACATGCATGCACTGGCACTATGAGGTTCCAAACCTAATGCAAAACTTTGATGATACAGATAGGTAATATTATAAAAATATTATTGCATTGTTTCGATGTTGACATGACAAATGACCAATCCTTGACTTGTGGCCATGGCTGAGGTGAATATTAACCCTTCCATGACTGGAGCTTCCTGAAATATTTTGAGAACCCTGTGCCAATGCATTCTCTTATATATGAATATATAAGAGAATACATTGGCCAAACAATAATTACCTTGACCCTGTAAGCCAGTGCATTCTCTTATATATGCGAGGACAAACACCATATCCTCGGTTTCCACTAGGGGTAAATAAATAATGCCATTTTGAAGTCTCCAAAGGGACATTGTGAACTGATGAACAAATTTGTTGTTGTTTTGAGTGAAAACAAATTGATTCCTTGCACAAACGTAAACAGAAGCAATGCAAAGCTAAATATGTAAAGCCATCAGAGAGCCTCTTTCATAATTCTTTGTTTTCACTCATTTTGATGGATGCCACATGATAACAAATCACAGTTGGAATGTCATGAGAAGACTATGATTGTACAAAAGTAACTGAACTGGAAAACCTAAAACCGCTCGAAAATAAAATGTGATCATTCGATTGTAACAGCAGTTCCCAGATATAAAGTAAAAAACCAATATGTTCAGTGATAATAATTTGCATCAGAGAACAAAGTGACCACAGGACTTGTCCAGGCCTTTAGATTAGTTTTATTTGAACACACCAGAGTAAACCACAGTTTCATTAAATTTCCAAAAAGGATCAAATACTGGATAATTTTTCACTGATATAAACTTATATGAAATCATTTTAGTATTTCTGTGTCACAGGTACATGTTTATAAACACATCTACATGTATCAATGGAAATAATTCCATTCTCAAGTGTATTTTGGGCACATCATTTACCGATCTGAATTTGGGGAATATAAAGGCCTGCGGCCATATGCCGGTAACCCGTTCATATATATACGTGGGTATATGCGAGATACACACAAGAAAACCACACCCCATAGTTTGTATCGATAAGCCATGACCTGGGTATTTTTATGCCGGGTTTTTTGACAATCGGTTGTCCGTGTCATTATGACAACAAAATTATCGTTTTATAGGGCTGCGTGAGTGTTTTCAGTTTAGTGTATGGTCCATATATATGTTGGTGCAGTGTATTCTGGGATAAAAGGCTAGAAATAAATATGCTGAAAACAAAGACGCTAGAGGCACAAGTTTCGTCTGGGATACTTGGCACCCCATGCCAAGGGCGCAGTCTTACATTTATTGAAGACCATAAAGAGTCAATATTTGAATTTGTTGGAATAGATAAAGATATTCTGGAGAATTCTAGCAGAAATCATGACGCCAAAACACGGCATGGGCTCTGATAACCACAAAAATGAATGAAAGACATCTCAATCAATCCAAACGGGATGCAGTCGCATATTGTATAATATATATATGGTTTCTCTCCGTTGGCCTCTCTATATCCGGGGCTAAAAGACCCAGTAACTCAAGTATTATTTCCCTCGACAATCAGTATCACCACTGGAAACTATCTTCATTGAAATTTTCTAATGGATTAATTTGGTCTCAAAAAACCCTTAAACCCACATAACATGCAATTTCTTCACGCTCCCGTTACAGAAATTCTGGTAATAAAAAGTATGTCTATTTCCGACATAGTTCAAACATGAAATCAAGACATAAAAACTGCTAATCCCATTGCCAATCTAACAACATCAGTCGAATATGATTACCCTTCAAAACAATAACGCCGGACCACAGGTTACAGCCAACTACAGGCACACACACCATGGCTAAATACACTATCAAAAGCATGCCAAATTTATGTATGCTTATATTCTGTGAATACACACATGTATATATAAAGGGGCTACCAGCATCTGATCCCTTGTACTATCTGTGACTAATGAATAGCAATCTGTAACTTTGGGCTGGTACTTGGCCCTTTGCATATAAATGGATTGAAGCTTTGTGAGTGAATATTCAGTTGATAGGTTCAGATATTTCTTCCATGTCCTCGATGATCACATCGCTCTCAGCGTGTGAGAGTTCATGTTCATTCTCTGAATCCGTTAATGTGTCGTCTGCCATTGTCAGCTCATTCGGTTTGTTTGCGAACAAATTCGGGACCAAACTAAGCCCACGTTCCAGAGGGTGTTTCTTCTTTTTATTCTGTTTTGGACTTGGAGGGTCGAGAGACCGTTGACGAGATATTAAATTTTTATGTCTTGGGAAGGAGTCTTCATGTCCAACTGTGGCTTCATGTGCCATCTACAAACAAAATGAAATATTAGTGAATTGTGTTCAGGCAAAAAAAAGATCACCTAATTCTCACAAGCGATTGTTTACAATGTGCTTTGTAAACAAGTCCCATCTCTAACCTCTTTCTGATGCTTACATTTCAAACCACCTAGAAACATTTATTTCAAGAATTTGTACCATAATTTGTTAGAATTGACAAGCGAGATATATACACAGTCAAATTATTAAATCAAGTTATTGGTGCTTAAAGGCAATCCCGTGTATGTATAATCTTGATGAATATTCTTGTTTAGGTTAAGATATTTTGTCCTCCGGTGCCGATGTTTTGTTGTATCTGATTTCCCAGACATAAATGCGTTCTTTTTGGGATACTATACAACAATTCCTTCAAAACTGTTTAAACTTATGACTTCAATAAGAAACAGTTACGGTAGGTTAGTGGCCGGACTCAGATACCGGTATTCATTTTGATTAGCAATTACTGTGCAGTCACATGGCTCTTAATTCATTGTTACAGAAAGCTCAGATTTGACTTTCTCTATGATATTATTGTTGTACAAATGAATTGGCCCAGCTCTCAAATCTATACTATACTTACCAGTAGTGGTGGTGCCCTGAATATATAACAGAATGGGTAATTTAGCAGATTTAAAATGGAAGCAGCATACAGATCAGCATATCTCATGATCTGACCAGCAAAGAACGTCTGCTGTGAACCTGAGAAGAAATTATGACAAGAGAAAAAGATTATAATTACCCTGACATAATGTTAATATTAAAAATGCTCTATCTCTACCCATTTACACTTTCAACAACACCAACAAGTTCAGTGAAACTCATTATGTAGACACATTTGCATTATTGGCAATACACCAGAGAAACATATGGTGTGACACATATCTTATTAAAAGTGTTTTAAAAGGTAACTTTTTAATCAAGATATTATAAGGCCATGGCTAATTAGGTTTATGTTTAGCATCATCCATGATTCTGAGAATTAAATGCAAAATGCGGTGATAAATTCATTATTAATTGTAATTCAATTGAGTATTTGTCACTAAAAACAAGCATTCTGATTGGCAGAGAGCGGCTAACTTTCGTTTTCGATTCACCGACATCGGCCGCTTCAGCGTGCATCAAATCTGAATGTAGCACAGTCAAATTTCATCGGCGCAGAACGAGTTGCGAAACGAGCACACCCGCGAGTTGTTGTCTATAGATACCGTTCATCGGCCGCTTCAGCGTGCATCAAATATGAATGTGGCACGGTACAATTTCATCGGCGCGAAACGAGCCAACCCGCCCCACAGGAAATGGTTACGGAGCAGTGTTCCGAGTAACGCAATGAACAAACCCAATGATTTGTGCACGGTGACAACGGCGAAATGAAAGTCTCGATTCGTGTCATGAAAATGACTAAATGATACTTTTTATACAGTTTTTTTGCAAATTCCTTGCTAGATTGAATTACAATGGAGATAAACGTACCCTGTTTCGTAGTACATTCTAGGATTTGAGCATGAAAACAGTTTTTGAACGAGCCGGCCCAGAAAGTACAACTCAACAGGGTATGTTTATCTCCTAATTATTCTTGACAGGTTTCTGAAGTTACATATATAGTACAATGTAATTATCTTAAATATAACATAAATAATATGATCATGTACGTAAACGTAATTTGCGCCCGCTTGTTACTGTTCATGGGATTATCGGATGAATTGTTATCTTTATAGAAGGATTTGATGATAAACTCTAAGGGTGGATACACACAATCATGCATGTAATCTCTGTAATTATCGTGTATTTCGCGTTTTACATGGATCATACAGACGATGTAATATGTGTCCACTGACAACCCAATCATTGCCTACGTGTTGAACGCACTGAGTTCTAGTTCCAATTAAGCCGGAATGTAGATAAGCCGTTATCTTGGACCGAGTCGCCAGGCCACTTAAAATAATTGTTCGTAGGATAACACATATGGTAGACTTTCTATTTAAATAATTACCAGTCCTCTCTTATTTATAGCAGTGGTGGATCAGGATTTCCCCGACACATGCAGGGGCTATATATGACCCCGAAAGCTACCAGGCGGGGTGGCTAACTCTGAGCTATTTAAGTAAAACATATCAAATTGTACCTTCTTGCCCAGATTATTCCGACCGATACATTCAACTAAGTCCCTTAGCGATTTGATGCTTTCGAGACCCCACCAAACAAGCATCATGGTTGAAAATGTTCTACATCAAGCCTGTATATGTCAGACGTATGGCTTCCGCCATCGTGGTCGTGCATTAATAAAATGCCAGATATCACACAGACTTGACTAATTTCCACATCCGTCAGCATCCGTGAGAGAAGACATGTTTTGGACTGGCCTTAAATGCGTACTGATAGAAGACAATTTGACTTCGCTTAGCACTGCTCACTTGTCTGGCCTGTTAACAACGAACCGCTCGCGCGCAGGTGATTAATGTTGTCAATTATTGGTGTGGCCATGTAAAATACATGTATTTTACATACAGAAATTACATGCATGTGTGACATTGTGTGTATCTACCCTAATTATAATGGGACACAAGAAAATGACATATACAATGTATGTAAATAATCACATATAACGTAAATGTGGATATTTAGCCTGCCATGTAATAAGAGTCTCAGCTGTCTGGCCATCGACGCAGTACTGTCTGGAATTTTGCGCGCCGGTGTAGGTAGTGACGTCATGATGTACGTCTTGATGTCATGACGCCTTTACTGGTTTCCCAAGAAGCAATCTTAAAATGACTCTGCGATCTTTCAATCGGAACTTAAAGTTTCCGTTTGTCGGCCTTGAACTTTGAGAATATTTCATAAATTTTTTAGGCTGAAATACCGTTAGAAAATTTAAGATCATATGTAAACGGCCAGCAAGGTCGCTAGATTCCTCTTTCGGGGTAAATATTTTTAATAATTTTATGAAATATGTAAACAAAACTTTTTCATGCAATTTAACTTTTTTGTTAACCAGAGCTTTTGTTCAATTTACATTCACTTTTTGAAAATATATTTGGCTTTAGGAGCATGATGTTCCTACATATGATGAAGTATAGCTAACAGTTGTTAGATCAAAGTTTTTTATTTTTGCCCTGGAGCATTTTGCCCAATTACACATTTCGAGGTGGCATTAATCAATACAAAATGGCGACCGTTGCCAACAATATAATTTTGGACTCCGCTGACCCTGGCTGACCCTTCAGTTATGAATAAATTATCCTATTTTAGGTGATTTCAATTTATTTTTAGATTGGGCTGAAAAAGTCGATTAGTATATATCTCATATTCGCATACGTATACCCTGGTTGCTTCGCTTCCGCAGCTTCGCCGCGGGAGAGCGGGCGCTATTAAATCCAATCTTGTTTACATTCATTTTATGCAAATGAAGCATGTATTTAGGGACTAAGATTAAAGTTACTATCTGAATTTCACAAGGGGCACTCATTGGGACAATTAAATTGTCACCTGTTTACACATAATAGTAAGTAACCAATGCCTAAAGATCTAAAAATAGTAACATTCCTGTCCCAGTCCATGAAAAAAATTTGAGACAAATATACAATGTATTTTGTAGTTAGAAGTTGTGATTGAATTTTCTGTAAACGACACACCTTTCCAAAATGAAAAAGTCCTATGATAATATCATTATTTAGCAACTAAATCAACCCTTTTATGATGGGAGCTGCGCTGGTGCAGCATTAAAGATCCTGTGCAAGTGCATTCTTTTATATATGCAAGTCTCCCATAGGGAGCCTCACATATATAAGAGAATGCAATGGTCTACACGGTCAAGATAAATATTGGCACAGGGTTTTCGCAAAATTTCAGAAAGCTTCAGTCATGAAAGGTTAACATGTACACTCACCACTTCTGAATAGGCTTCCCAGCATTCCATATGTCATGTCCATCTCATGAGTGACTTTCTGTGGAAATACAAAGAACTGATTTATACACCACGACTAATTACATATTTCAAGGACAAGGCATTATTAAAAGCAGTATCTGGACAAAGCGTTATCATTAGCTGGTTTAAGTCAATGGAAACTTGGCCTAGGCCATGGCTAGAAGGTTTATTGTGAGGGGAGGGGGTTTTCACCTTAGAACTTCCAAGCTGCACCCCAAAATTCTGCAAATGATACCAAATTCACAACTTTGTTAAACAGATTTGTACACCAACCCCTTGGGGTAGTCTGGCTGCTAAAATATTATGTTGGAACATCATTAAATGTTTCCAACCACAGAGCTTCGTCTAAAAACCACATACTGAATATTGGTTGATAAATCAAAACGTTCTCGACTCATCTTCCCCCAATAGAAATATGCTATTTTGTGTTTCATGCATAATACCCCCCCACCCCTGCTTTTGCCACAATCCTCATCAGCAGCTGACATGTATTAGTAAATCTATTTATTCCATCGTTATTTAAAGCCAAATGGCGCTCCAAAATACACCTAATAATAATCACTTTTGAATTGTTCCCGAATCAAAATACGTCAAGAAATAACTTAGATTGAAGTCATTAAAAATTTGATCATGGTGTTTAGATCTGTATTTGTTAACCTATCTTATACATCCTTCCAAATTACGTAGACAAAATTTGGAAGCTCGAATGAGCCATGTCTGTTTAATACTTGATGGGGGAAAGCTTTAAAGCACAAATCTGTCACATGATCAAGACCATGGAATCCATATATTAACATGTTAATATATCAAACGTACCCTCATCTTGACCTGTATGTTAGATATATCGGGTTTGTCGTCTGAAACACAACTGCTGTCTAGGTTCCTGGAAACAAATACGATATGCTTTAGATATGGATTAGTGCTGCATCAAAGCAATGATGTTGTGGGTTATTATTCAATACAGCTTTACTTTCTTAACCAATTAATAAGTAAATACCTGAGAGCTTTCCGATGAATGGCAACAAGCCATATTTCCGACTAAATCCTGAAAAGTTACCCATAATTCTGCTGTGGTTAAGAAGTCGCTTACTTAGAGCATGACTGTACTTGAGTAGTTTCTTGATTGCCATCTGAGTCATCGCAATCTGTCTGATCTTCGATTCCCCCCCCCCCCCCCCCCCCCCCCACCTGAGACCTACTGAAAGATATTTGTCATTACTCGGTTTGACATCTGGGTGTATTCTACACAAACTCTTTTTAAAGTCTTTCTCACAAAGTTTGGTGGCAGTTATACACCACTGTAACCGACTGTTCTGCGACTGTTCAATGTCATATACACTATAGGCCTATATAAATATTGTCTGCATGATTTAAAGGTACTCAATCCGAACAGAGGGTCCCCATCTCAACAGATTCCAACAACAACAATCCGATCAGAGGGTCCTATATTACTATTTCTTTGGCTTTGGGGGTACAAAATATTTGATTCGAGTCGAGGAACCCATCAAACAAAGCTCAGAGTTATTAGATATTGATTTTTGAAATTTGTTATTTACTCGAGATGAGTACTAATAATTGCCTTCAACTGCCGTAATCTGCTCTGGATGTGTACTCCAAAATCTATACAAACAGACAAGGATGGATAACTCTAAAATCAAGTGGTAATAACAGCGCAATTTTGACTGAGTTCTGGGCCAGATAATATTCCCGATAATGAAAAATAATAGATTTCTAAAATCGATATCTAACAAATCTGAGCTTTGATGGGTGACTTCCTCGTCTCGAATCAAATATTTTTGACCCCCGAAGCCATTGAAATAGTAATTGAGAGGAGTTTTATCGGATTGAGTACCTTTAAAAAACAATTTTAATTCATGATTGATTGATATATACTATAGTTGAAATTTTTTATAAATAATCGCGCAGAATGAAAAGATAAAAATAAACTATAATTAAAAAAACACAACAATAAGACAACCACCACCGACATGACAACAACAGCAAGCTGAACTTGAACAACAACAACATTCACAAAACATATACCGGTTATTTAATTATCAATTCAGTAATTTTAATTAATTGTTAATTTGTCTTCATGCAGTCAACAAAAACAACAGCAAAGTATACTATTAGGTATCTAGATCTCCGATGTTGAAGATCCCCCGGAGATACCCAAATCGGCTCAGCAATATTCGGGGGATCTTCAAAATCGAAGATCCGCCTCCTTGCTGAGTTATCAGCTAAAATGTTCAATAATCAGCCTTAAACTTATAGGTTGAATATCCATACACTCTGCCTGTCATCTGCTTAAAACCATCTTTACCTCCATACAAATGAATGATGAACCATTCCAATGTAGATTTTTATAAATCAGCTGAAGAATTCATTCAGTAATTAGAGTTAGATTTACAGAAAGATAACCCTTTCTATATATAATGTATTCTACCATTCAGTTGTAAAAGTATACATTGGAATGGTCTATTATTTATTATTAAGGTAATAAAAGCAGATGACAGACAGAAAAACAGATTATATAAGAACATATTAATTCATTGGTGAGAATTGTTCAGCTAATAAGTTCAACAAACGACCTTTGTAGAACGTATTATCTGAACATTTCCTAAGGCAACTACTCGTCGATGAGTATTTAGTACAGAAAGGGGTAATAGCCGCTAATTTTGTTGTAAACATTTGTCGCTATGTAGGAGGAGATGCCACACCCTCCTGACACAATCTCATCCAATGTCCCTGGAATCCAACACAGACTAAAACGAGTACCTTTTTATTCATATTTCACACATTCGCCCATACTCCCATTGACAAGTAAAAAATACGATCACAGAAAACACCCATAGAGGGCATACTTAATCAGAAATAACTTAGACTTCCAGAAACTTATTGTAGCCTTATTCCTATCTGCTGTTAACCCTTCCATGACCGGAGCTTCCTCAATTTTTGTGAAAACCCTGTGTCAATGCATTCTCTTATAAATGTGAGTCACCCATAGGGTGCCTCACATATATAAGAGAATGCATTGGCCTAACAATTTTTACCCTGATCTTGTAAGCCAGTGCATTCTCTTATATAATTATGCGAGGTGCCCTATGGGCGATCGCATATGTAAGAGAATGCACTGGCACAGGGTTTTAAATGCTGCACCAACGCAGTTCCCGTCATGAAAGGGTTAAAATCTCAGAACAGTCACTTCATTATACATGTCAGCGCCACCTGGTGTGTTGTTAGTTTCACTGTTGAGATCCTAGAAGATGTAACTTTCAGGACCCAGACAGAAACTGACGACATCATCGCAAAGATTTCAAGGTTTGACATCTGCCAAACAATGTCACTTTCAGATGCAGGTGTCTGAAACTTTAACTTCTCAATATTAAGCCTGCTCAATATCATATTCTGCACCATTATTATCAAATTAATTTCAGGCCAATTCTGGCCAATTAATAAAATTATTGTGTTCTCAGACGCCAATAGTTTATATTTCCAAATTCACTCAGAATTTGAAAACTTGAAAACTAAATGTACCATTTGTCCTGAAATAGTACGCTGGATGCGGAAGATTTTTACGGTACTCAATCCGATTCGATGCTCCCCATATCATCAGATTCCAACAAGAACAAACATTTTTTAAATGCAGCTTCAGTTATGAGAATCGAGTAATTGCTAAAAAAAACAATAGGTACGCTGTCGCGTGGCATTTGCCCCGACCGTAACAATTCGGATTAAGCATGGACGAAACTGCGGATATCCGAGGAGGTCTATATGACCATTCCAAAAGAAGTTCGTACAGAAATGTTGACTAAAAACCCCAAAACAAGCGATCCGGAAACCCCAAAACAAACGAAAATTCAAATTTTCTAAGTTGAAAAAAGGGCCATAACTCTGGCAAAAATCATCAGATCATACCCAAATTCGCACTTGACATGTATTTTCATATAACTGATCCATAAAAATACGGGATTTCCAATCGTACCACCAAAGCTCACGCTATCATCTGGAAACCCAAAAAACAAGAGAAAAATTGAATTTTCTAAGTAAAAAAGGGCCATAACTCTGGTGAAAATGGGTGGACGAAACCACCGCTATGCATGTGGCTGTTCCCCCATGCTGCTCTATCACCATACCAAATATCAGCTAAATATGCCCAGCGGTTGCTGAACAATAATGCAAAATGTTTGTACGGACGGACAAAATTCAAATTTCCTAAGTTGAAAAAAGGGCCATTACTCTGGCAAAAATCATCAGATCATACCCAAATTAGCACTTGACATGTATTTTCATATAACTGATCCACAAAAATACGGGATTTGCAATCGTACCACCAAAGCTCAAGCTATCATCTGGAAACCAAAAAAACAAGAGAAAACTTGAATTTTCTAAGTAAAAAAAGGGCCATAACTCTGGTGAAAATCGGTGGACGAAACCCTCGCTATGCATGTAGCTGTTCCCCCATGCTGCTCTATCACCATACCAAATATCAGCTAAATCTGCCCAGCGGTTGCTGAACAATAATGCAAAATGTTTGTACGGACGGACAAAATTGAATTTTCTAAGTAAAAAAAGGGCTATAACTCTGGTGAAAATGGGTGGACAAAACCCGCGCTATGCATGTAGCTGTTCCCCCATGCTGCTCTATCACCATACCAAATATCAGCTAAATATGCCCAGCGGTTGCTGAACAATAATGCAAAATGTTTGTACGGAAGTACGGCTCGACGTACGTATGTACGGACGGACGGAGACGTCGACTATATACCCGCCGACTTCAAGTCGGGGGCATAATAATGCTGACCACAGTCAGCTTTAGTATAAAATTGCCCAAACCTATTTATCAAAATTTTGTTCAACAAAATTTTGCCAGTTTGTCAAATATCTGACCAAAAAAAAAGCCTCTTGATTTTAGAGTTATCCATCTTCATCTGCAATATGGTCAGAGCAAAACTTCTCGTTGACTAATTCGGATTATGCATCGTTAAGTGGTATGCAGGATTCATATGCCTCTTTTAGCCTGTATTCGAAATTCAACAAAAAATCCTGGTATGCAGGTTTTATAGCACCTTATTGTTGAAAATTTGACTACTAGCCCAAATTACAAATTTTATGTAATTCAGCCTCATACTCCTTGATATTTTGAATTTATAAACATTACTTCAGCAAATATGTGAAAATTAGTGAGAAATTACTATGTCTTATATTCAATATTATCTTAATTGGATCGCAGGATTCACCCCTCTCTGTTAACTGGTATTCAGGATTCACCCCTCTCTGTTAACTGGTATTCAGGATTCAGGGGGAGGGTCTATGAATTATCTATGCATCCCTTAATTTTTTGAATTCTTGAATAAAAATAAAAAATTAAAAGCCTCCCTCATTGAAATTTCCATTTATATATTAAACCTTTGATGACGGATCTGCGCTGGTGCAACATTAAAGATCCTGTGCCAGTGCATTATCTTATATATGTGAGTCTTCCATAGGGAGCCTCGCATATATAAGAGGCTCCCTATGGGAGACTCACATATATAAGAGAATGCATTGGCACAGGGTTTTCGCAAAATTTCAGGAAGCTCCAGTCATGAAAAGGTAAATATTTGGCTGGGGGAGACAGGTGCTTATTTTTTATTTTTATTAATTTTACTTTCATCGTACCTATAAATTTGGCCGATTTCATAGTTGAGTTCGTCAAGTTGAGAGAATAGCTGCCGTTTACTCGTCCATACATCAAGTTCCTGATTTAGTTCTGGTACGACGAGAAAGGTTTTCCATCCTCGTTGTTTCTTGCTCTTCAGTATATCACCGTATATATGGTCACCCACATATAATACTTCATTCTTCGATGCTCCAATCAATTCTGTGAAGACCTCGACGGAACCTGTATAAAAGGGACAAGGTTGAACTTAACCCTTTTTAGCACATAATTAGCCCCTAAATCCAGCCTCATATTTTATAGTAAGACACATGTGTATCATCGGCATGCACAGAGACGTAAAAGCTTATCGCAATGACATTGATGTCAAAGCCGGAACTGTTATTGTTATGTTAATTAAAATATAGTTATGATATTCGATTTGTGTTGGGTTACTTAGTGTTGACTGTGAGATAAACATGGGTGATAAGGGTGGTTGAAACATTTTGTCAACATGAAAAGACACATAAAAGGGAATATATTTTTTCTTGAAATTTTACCGTATTACCACTTGATTTTAGAGTTATCCATCTTCTTCCGCAATTTTGTCTGAGACCCTCCGTTTGAACACGTGTTTCTGGGCCACATATTATTACACATCTAGAGAAATAACAAACTTCAAAAATCGATATCTAATCACTCTGAGCTTTGATGTGTGGGTTCCTCGACTCGAATCAAATTTTTTTACCCCGAAGCCAAAGAAATAGTAATATAGGAGCGTCTGATCGGATTGAGTACCTTTAACCTCATCCACTAAATTTGATTAATAAATTTCATATGGAATTACGACTCATTAGAGATCCTTTATTTATACTAAATAATCATTGATGAATAGTTCCCTTAGGAAATTTTTCAGGATTTAGTCGGAAATATGGCTTGTTGCCATTCATCGGAAGGCTCTCACCAAGAGCTTTCCGATGAATGGCAATAAGCCATATTTCCGACTAAATCCTGAAAAGTTACCCATAATTCTGCTGTAGTTAAAGAGTCGATTAATTAGGGCATTACTGTAGGTTGTTTGTTGAGCTTATTATCTGAACATTTCCCACCTTTGATAATGATTTGTATTATCTGTTTTTCTGTCTTGTCTTCTGCTTTCATTAACTAAACACCCCTCCAAATAAATTATAGACTGTACCAACATATAGTTTTATAAACCAAGCAGGATAATTCATTTAGTAAAGAAAGGGTCAATTGACCATTGTTGTTACCATCAATTACTAAATGGATTCTCCCATTCAAGTCTCAAAATATACATTGAATGGTCTATTTTTCATCTATAGTAATAATAATATATTAAAGATAAAATAAGTAGACGACAGTAATGATCAACACATTATGAATTCATTTGTAGGAGTGATCAGATAATAAGAATCAGCTAACATCCCTACACATTACTAAATGGGAATCGGGTAACTACCCACTAGTGAGTCTCCAGTTAGCTGAGAACCGAAAACCATTTCAAATCAATTCATTACACTTAACTTAAGTGTCCTTAACCCTTTCACGAAGGGAGCTGCGCTGGTGCAGCATTAAAGATCCTGTGCCAGTGCATTCTCTTATATATGCAAATCTCCCCTAGGCAGCCTCGCATATATAAGAGAATGCACTGGCTTAGAAAGTCGAGGTAAATATTGTTAGGCCAATGCATTCTCTTATATATGCAAGGCTCCCTATGGGAGACTCACATATATAAGAGAATGCATTAGCACATTGTTACACAAAAAGTCTGGAAGCTCCAGTCATAGAAGGGTTAGGGTCCTCAACTGATCAATTTGAACTCCCATATAAAAAAAAAAGGATTTAACATGCCATTGAACATATCACACATTGTGTTACTTGATCTTGGTACTAATTTCTACAAATCTAGGTACACAAAGCCCATGAAAACATGGATATCAACCAACCAATTCTCAGCAATACTAACTAATACAGCAAATAGTGTGTCTGTTATTTACAGAATGAGGTCCCCAGAGGGTGAATTTAGTGGTGCTATCCCACACAGCTGTGGGCTAGCATCACAAAATTCACCCTCTGGGGACCTCATTCTGTTTAGGACTCATCTTCTGGGAAGTAACTATAGTCTCAAACTAACGTTATTGTTAGCTACTTTTTCCCTTCTGGGAAGTTTCTATTAGTATATCCCCTAATTTGCAGAAGATAAAATGCATAATCAAGGTGACTAATGGGTTAAAGACATATTATTGACTTCTTTGTGTGCATGAAACAGATAAGTTAGTACTCAGACGCTATGCCAACCTAGGAGATGTAGCGTTCTACAAACATCCTCAAAAATCTCGAAGAAATTGACCATGGTCTTAAAAAGAAAACATCGTCTGAACTATTCTCAATTGTAAATATTTACACCTCGATTCGGGACGCAATTATCGGCGATAAACTAACGCAAATGATTTCGCCATCGAGACTCATTGCATTTAATTGATATATAACAATGACGGTGTGCATTGTAAATTGGGATTAATATTCGTAAAAGTAACTAGTTTGAGAAAGATTATTCTCCATTTCTATTTGATCATAGATTTCTATTTGTTTTATATCACTTTAACATCACAAACTTCAACAGGGGAACTTCATTGTGATCCTAGGTCTCTCATAGCAGTTGAAACCTAAGCATAATGAGGTTCCCAGAGGGTGAATTTGGTGTTACTAGCCCACTGTGCGGGATAGCGTCACTAAATTCACCCTCTGGGGACCTCATTCTGCAAATGACAGACACAATATTTGCAGGCTGTAATACTAACCACCAGAATACACCTGCCCAGGCTTTATCTCTCCTGTGTGAGTTCCAATTTTCAAATGACCGTTTGCCTGAAAAATAAGATTGATGTAAAGACCCATACATATGAAATTTAATTATAACCACTGCACTTGTCAGACAAGTATTCTAAAGCTTTTGCATGATGAATTCAGTGAAAATTGCAAAAATCACCAAATAGCAACAAACGTTGGTAGCAAGTAAATTGCCAATAGCTTATTTTGTCTTAAACTATGCTACAAGTATATGACAAATAAAATTCACCAACAAACACAAAATTGAGTAAATTTTAAGTAGCAAACATTCTCACTTCAGAACTGGGTAAAATAATTTACATGTAGATGAATAAAATAGCTATCAAATTATTTTTTTCATTTCTCAAAATGGCTTTTCATGGATCAGAATTATATATGGAAAACTATTAGCACATGTGATTGAATTACAATCTCTTTATAACTTTAACCAGGAACAACGAGAACGGAAAACTGAAAGAAAAAAAAACGATTGAACAGGTAATTGATTGCCCTCATAGTAGTGAACATCCATACTAAATTTCATTGAGATTTGTCAAAGAATCTGACATTTCCAGATAAAAAAAGATGATTAACTCTAGAACGGAAAACCCGAACAAAATGCTTGAATAATCCGTTGAATGTCCTCATAGCAGTGAAGATTCAAACCAAATTTCATTCATATCCGACAACCGGTTTTTGAGATATCGGAACGGATGGAAAAACGGACGGATAAATGTCTGGATGGACAACGGACAGACGAGGTCAATCCAGTATACACCCCATTCTCTTCAAGATTGGGGATATGGGGGTATAAAAACACTATGTGTATGTAATGATTTCTATATTTCAGATTGACAGTCACAACTTTTGTGGGGAAATTGTAGTCAAGTCTGCACATAGTGTGTCTGTCATTTGCAGAATGAGGTCCCCAGAGGGTGAATTTAGTGACACTATTCAGCAGAGTGGGCTAACATCACCAAATTCAACCTCTGGGAACATCATTCTGCTTTGGCCTCAACTGCTATGGAAGACCAATGATCAGATTGAATTTCCCCAGTTAAATTGGTGATGTTCACCCATTAGTCACCCTGATTATGCATTTTATCTTCTGCAAATTAGGCGATATTGAAACTGGACAGAAGGGAAAAAGTTACTAAAAACAATGTTAATTTAAGACCAAAGATACTTCCGAGAAGATGAGGCCTAAGCAGAATGAGGTCCCCAGATGGTGAATATGGTGATGCTATCCTGCTGTGTGGGGTTACCCCGCATCACTAAATTCACCCTCTGGAGACCTCATTCTGCAAATGACAGTCACACTATTGCAGGCTTGATTGTAGTGTATATAAAATAAATTTACCCTGTCGACTTGTCTAAGAATGGTTCCTTCTGTGAAGAACAAAGGCTTTTTGGAGTCAACAACAATGTAGTCAAAGTATGATGTCCAGTCTCTCACATTACTCTGTAAAGGAAAGAACAGACAATAACTGAAGTCACACAAATGCTTTAGACAACTGATCGATACATTGTTAAACCTTCCAATGCTGTGCATTCTCTTAATATATATGTGAGGCTCCCTATTGGAAACTTGCATGCATTTAATAGAGAATACATTGGTACAAGATTTTTAATGCTGCACCAACGAATCTCCCGTCATGAAAGGGTTAATATCTATAAAAGGTCAGCCGACCACAGTGTCCCCCGACAACGTGGCAAGTCGATGCCGCTTTGTTAAAGAAATTTAAAAAAATGTTGAAATGTTCTAAAGAAATTTAAAAAAATGTTGAAATGTTCTAAGTCGAAAAGGGTTAATAACTCTGTAAAAAAAAAAATCCGTCATCTATATACGTGGTGCACATCTTCAATATATGGGCAACAATATTCTGAACTTTCAGATCTCTAGGATGAAAACTGTAGGAGGAGTTGATTACAACATGAAGGTACCCTCATACAGAAAATTATAAAAAATGTTGAAATTTTCTAAATCGAAAAGGGTTAATAACTCTGTAAAAAAAAAAATCCGTCATCTATATACGTGGTGCACATCTTCAATATATGGGCAACAATATTCTGAACTTTCAGATCTCTAGGATGAAAACTGTAGGAGGAGTTGATTACACCATGAAGGTAACCTCATACTGAAAATTATAAAAAGTGTTGAAATTTTCTAAGTCGAAAAGGGTTAATAACTCTGTCAAAAAATATTTTTTACGTCATCTATATACATGGTGCACATCTTCAATATATGGGCAACAATATTCTGAAGTTTCAAATCTCTGGGATAAAATCTGTAGGAGGAGATGATTACACCATGAAGGTACTCAAAAGTGTGACGGGACGAACGAACGGACGGACAGAGCCCGTTTCTATAGTCCCCCTTTTTTTCAGAACGTCGGGGGAAAAAATACAGGAAACTAGAATACTGTTAGCAATAGTACATGACTAGAGTCATTCTGGATTTCCAGTTACATGAGCAACAAATTATAAAATTAAAAAAATTGTTACTGAGTTTTGTCCTTTGTGTATAACGACACATAATGAAATTCATCTTCAGAAATTTGCAAAAATATACCAGTCAAGTTTTAGCATTCTTATTATATAGTGGTCAGCAGTCTTCATAAGTCGACTGAAATGGAAGATTCAATGACAGTCGATGAGTTTTGACTATATGCAGTAATGCCCTAAATAATCGACTCCTTAACCACAGCAGAATTATGGGTAATTATGGGTAATTATGTTGCCAATAATCGGAAAGCTCTCACTGAGAGCTTTCCGATGAATGGCAACGAGCCATATTTCTGACTAAATCCTGAAAAATTACCCATAATTCGGCTGTGGTTAAGGAATCGATTATTTAGGGCATTACTTTAGCTCCATGCACTGGAGACTTTGTTTCAGGTGAGCTGAAAATTATGGAACTAGCTTTAGTGTGAGAAGCAGGCCTCAAAATATGGTGCTGGACATTTACAGAGGTATCCAGAAGGTTAATTTCGTGACGCTACCAAGCACAGTGGGCTAGCATCACCTTTTGGGGACCTTGTTCTGCTTAGGCCTCATATGCTCTGGAAAGTGTCTTTATTGTGAAATTAACAGGTTTTTTACTTTATTTTTATTTTTTAGTTAAGTTTCTCTATATCCCCAAATTGGCAGACGACACAATGCATAATCGAGGTACCAATAGGTGCACATCACCTTTTTCACAATCTGGGAACTTAAATCTGAGTCTAGGTCTCATATAGCAGATGAGGCCATGCAGAATGTGGTCCCCAGATGGTGAATTTGGTGATGCTAGTCCTAATGCGGGGTAGCGTCACCAAATTCATCCTCTGGGGACCTCATTCTGCAAATGTCTGGTACCATATTTTGAGGCATGGTGAGAAGATAAAGACATAAACCAACCTCATCATCCAGTATGTAGGACATTATCATCTGAAAAGAAAAACATTAAAGAATTATCTGGCTGAGAAAATCAATGTTTCTTGCTCATCAACAAGCCTTGAAATAGTGTGTCTGTAATTTGCAGAATGAGATCCCCAGAGGGTGAATTTAGTGATGCTACCCCCGCATAGTGGGCTAGCATCACCAAATTCACCCTCTGGGGACCTCATTCTGCTTACACATCAGCAGAATGAGGTTCCCAGAGGGTGAATTTGGTGATACTAGCCTGCTATGCGGGGGTAGCATCACTAAATTCACCCTCTGGGGGACCTCATTCTGCAAATGACAGACACACTATTTCAAGGCTTGCTGATCAAGGTTCACGCTGTCATAAGCCAATGGCAAATTTTGTTTGAAAATAGCCAACAAAAATTTCATTTGGCCAAAATTAATTTTTTTACTCCAAAATCGGAAATCTAATTCAAAAACACAAATAGATTTTGTACTGAGATCGATATGAGAATCAAATTTATAGTATTATCATCTGCCAATTAATTAGGTGATACAGCTTAATTTGTAACAAAATGCACTCATTGCAGTGAACTATCAAACAATGGGCCACCAAATGCAATAAAATAGTAATGAGGATTAACAACACTAATGAATCCTTTGTCATAAGGCTGAATGGTAGATGGTGGGTAGTGGTATATTGCCAAGTAACAGTGGTGGGATTAAAGAAGTCTAGACACAGTATTTGAAGGTATGGACATAATTACATAGAATGTTAGATGTTAAATAAAACAAAAGTATTGATTAATTGTGAGACCAGAAAATGAGGATTTAATTTGGCCAAAAAAAGAATTTGAATTAACAAAAAAATTACCAAAAAGATTTTTCGGCCCAGCGTGAACTACTGTTGCTAATGCTTGCTTAAACCCATCAAATTCATCTGATTACATTTTTTCTAAATAAAGTGGAAAAATATATGAATCAAAATTTATATTGAAATTTCAAGATGCAGTGGATGCTACGAAGGAAAATATCCATGAAATGGATACTGGATATGGAGTATAGAAAAACTGAAAACCTGTTGCAATTGTTTTATGTTCGAAGCACTAACATGTCATCAAAAATATGCTCTTGTAAAATAACTCTCGGGATCCAAAGAGTAGTACAGACTCCAAGTTATCCACTTTTGCATTGACACATTGTTTTCTCCTAGGGATGATTTACCAAAGTAATTTTCAGCTAGTCATCAGTAGTTTTAAACTACATCCTTTTTCAATTTCTACTTTGGAAGTCGGAATATATAGGCAAACTACACACCTTGAATGTGAAATGTTCTGATCTTGTCTGGTGAATACATAGGTGCCTTAATTGGCGGTAATTTTGGAAATCTGTTCTTTCCTAATTTTCACAGGATATTGCGACATGAATAATTAATAATAATACATTTTTGAGAACTGGTATGTGCATATAATGTGACCGCCCATATGAACTTGGAACGACAATAGCTGTCAAGTTAGAAATATAGGATGCACATCCACTGTGTGATTAAAGTGCAAGATGTATATGACTTCACTGGTTAACTCCATCTAATGGGCAGAGAATATCCCAACTAACTCCAACATAAAGTTCTTTACTAACAAGGAAAACTGGCCCACTTTGAATGATGGTGTAACAAATATATGTCCACAGTGAACAGGGAGTAAATTTGTGTTATTAAATTTGGGTAAGACTCCAAAAGTAAGAGGAATTTTAATCAGTACTGTAACTTACTCTAACACATGTATGCAATAAATCAAAAACAACAAATTACAAGAATGTAGGGAAAAGCTAGCCACATTGGCAAGGTTGACTAATTCACATAGACAGAGAATGAGATTTGCCATTGCCCAAATTAGACAAGCTTGACCTTATTTAAAGACATATTGTGGACTTATTTCATTGAATAAAAACAATCAGTTGGTATCCAAACACTATCCCCACTGGAAGAATGTAGCAAATAACTAATATTGTTGAAAATTCCAACCTCATCAACTCTACCATTTCAGAGAATACAATAGTTGAACTACGCACAAATGTAAATATTTAGTATTTATCCAGGATGCTTTATTGGGCATAAACATTGCGACAATGATTGCGCCAATAATAGTCACTGTGTGCAATTTGTATATATCAATGACACTGTTCTCTGACTATTTGGATATCAAATTTATGAAAATAACTTTGGTATGATTGTTTGTTATTCCGTCCGGGAACACCTCAGTGGAGTGTTTCACATCACTTTAATTTTTATTTTTTTTATTTTTTAATTCTTTATTGACAATATATACATGGAGATATTCATATATTTAAAATACAGCATAATGACAATAAAAAAAATAATGTCCTGGTATTTTCTGGAGGGGGGACTTTCGCTCGCAACTCACACATGCTTTACACATTTTCAAAATCGAGGACACCTCATGCTTGTTAATGACTGGAGTGTCACCAGAAATATTTTAGTATGATGTTTAAATATACAAGTAATTTATACATGTAATTTATAGTATCTGATATGACAAAAATTGCCTCTATCCGTGCCCGAAATTTATATAGCGTTAATTCGACAATCATCAACAAGAGAAAACCAAACAGAATCACAAATAGTTATTTGTCCTCAATGTACTTGACAGGGCAAGGTATATATCACTTTAATATAATGAACCTTTTTTATTGCATTATGGAATATTTTAAGCAATTAATTTACTTTAAAAAGAGAATCATCCGTGAAACATGTTATATTAGACATTCTGGTCACCAGGAAGTGAAAGAGTCACACCCAGCATTTTGTGCATCATTCAGATTTAGCAGCAAATGTGTGTTTATAATATGCAAAAAAACAAAACAACATTGGATAAATACATAATTATTACAAAAAAAATATGCCTCTCAAACTCTGTGAAATTAGTTGAAATATGAACTCCTTTTTAATAAAAAAAAATCTGTGATTTGTTTTTGATATATGCTGACAAGAATACCTATGTATCCATCAGAGCTGTTAAGTTTCACGGATTCTCCGT
This sequence comes from Siphonodentalium dalli, assembly GCA_032622095.1. Lineage (NCBI taxonomy): Eukaryota > Metazoa > Mollusca > Scaphopoda > Gadilida > Siphonodentaliidae > Siphonodentalium > Siphonodentalium dalli. Next base: position 110,519,084 of record CP136062.1, on the reverse strand, counting down.
GAGACTCACGGAATCCCACGGCAATTCCGCAAACACGGATTACCCCCAATATCTCCCGGATTCATCAAAACCCCGCATTGAAAATTCCAAAACAAAGTTTTTGTTTTGTTTTTTAAATTCGTGTATGTGGGGATTTCCCAAATTACATGGATTTCCGGTACCGTACTATCCATATAGATTATAGAGGCATTAAGCATCACACATTGTTGTAAGCTAGTTACGGACATGCAGAAAGGTTCAGTGGATCAACAGAAGGGTTCCAACTTTGGGGAAAGAGAATGGTTCATAAAGATGTATACAGAAAGATTCATGGGTTACAAACAACTAAATATTGTACCACGGGAAACAGTCAAAATGCTTTACAGTAATGCCCTAAATAATCGACTCCTTAACCACAGCAGAATTACGGGTAACTTTTCAGGATTTAGTCAGAAATATGGCTTATTGCCATTCACCAGAAAGCTCTCAGTGAGAGATTTCCGATGAATGGCAACAAACCATATTTCTGACTAAATCCTGAAAAGTTACCCATAATTCTGCTGTGGTTAAGGAGTCGATTATTTAGGGCATTACTGTAAGTCTTGCCATCAATGGGGCAAATAAATATGCACTAATATTGTTCACTTCCACAGAGAATACGCCCAATTGGTGAAAACAAAAGCATGAAGGACTGCAATTTTTAAGCTAAAATTCCATAAACCACTCAACTTTATTTTGCGCAAATATCTATCAAGACCTTCTGTAATGTTTGATGCGGCTCATTCATGTTCATTCATGCAAAACTGAACTTCAAATTTACGTAGGATACGATTTTGTTTTCTTGCTTAACCCTTTCTTTACAAAATGGATTCTCCCACTCATTATACAAGTATAAATTATAATGGTCTATTACGCATTTGGAGGGATGTTTAGGATAAATGAGCAGAAAACAGCCAAACGGAACGATATTCATATTAATTAGTGGGAAATGTTTAGATAATAAGTTCAACTAAACTACCTATATGTTGAACTTATTATCTGAACATTTCCTAAGGGAACTACTCGTCAATGAGTATTTAGTGTAGAAAGGGTGAAGATCTAATACACCAGTCAGCAACCAGAATCATTTAATATGTAATCACAATGTCACTATAAAAGTGGCAGGAAGCATAACTCTATTTATTCTGTTGTTTGTAACAAATACGTCTTGCAGACACAAATATTGACCAATGGGCACAGACAGAACTACTCGGAAGAGTGAAAGCAGTTCTGATTAAAATCAGACTCAAATGGATTCGCGTACTGAGTCCGATGAAATAAGGTGGGTTTTCCATTACCACCAGCAAGCGTTACGTCGGTGTCATCAACCAACCACAACATCTATCAGTAAAGCAATACAGCCACTTAGGCAATAGTCACATGGAATCCCCAAGACTAGTGGAATTCCTTCAGCGAGCCTGATTCCAGTAAATCCTGCCCCATAGCTAAAAATAGCATAAGAATTTTTTCCACCGCATTGCTAATTTCACATAGCGTTTATAAATTCGGTGTTTACGACAAAAAATAAAACACTAAAACGCATTTATAAATAGTCCAGAATTGACCAATATTGCCTAACATGTCCAATAGAACTGAATATTTTCAAGAATTTCAAATGGTCGCGATTTCGTAAATTGATTTAATTTCAGGCATATGATGTTGATTTTGAAGCAAAACAAAGAAAATATTAATGCTTAAAACGTGTTTGATTGCTATTAAAAATATGTCACAAGGCACAGAAGATATTCTGAGAGAATGCGTAGCATCAATTCTCCCAGGAATTGGCATAAAGAGTTTACATTCCTTAAGTCGTTCGCAGAAACGAAACCGAAAGTACATTTTGTCAATAAACACTATTTTTAAAGAAAAATATGGATGGTGACATCATACTGCAGGGTTTGCCTGTGAAAGTTGTTTATAGCAACGGTATTGCGACAAACGGATAATTTCTTCAGAATCAGTACGCGGAGCCGTTTGAGTGTGATTTTAATCAGAACGAGAGTGAAAGGTGAAGATACTGAGAATAAAAATTTTAGTATAATTAGAAAGTGAGTGCTGAAATTGTTGAGTTTTAACTATGTCAGTAAAATAGAAAGCTTTTTTGAAAGGTGTGACTGTTTGTTGTTAGAGAATAGTAAATTTCAATATTTCAATATTAAATAACAATGCATACAAAAAACCTCATTTGTTAGTAGCATATTCAGAATGTATTCAAAATACCTCTAAATTTAGTATTATATTCAAACAGTTTAACTAAAACAACCAAACAGATTAACACCTATAAATGCATGGTTACTGGGCCTGTTTTTTAACATACCTAAAGCAACACTGCAAAATAAGTATGAAATATAAACAACAAAATTCAAAAGGGAAAAAAGTGTTGGCAAAATTGTACTCGAATTGGTCTGTTTGTAGGGAAATTCAGCAAATAAGTTAAACAAAAATTAACCCTTCTACGACTGGAGCTTCCTGCAACTTAGCGAATTAAGAGAATATATTGGCCTAACAATAATTACCTAGACCTTGTAAGCCAGTGCATTCTCTTATATATGCAAGGCTCCTCATGGGAGACTCGCATATATAAGAGAATGCACTGGCACAGGATCTTTTATAATGCTACACCAGCGCAGCTCCTGTCATGAAAGGGTTAAAGAGTTGATATAATAAAGTTCCTCAAAGGTTCCATGTCTGTGTAAATAATAACACATTTATATAGTCCTGATAACTTGGGAGTTGAAATAATAATTATTCATAAGATATACAATTTCACTTTTTTACTGAAAAGTCTGATAGATATTTAAAGAATTATGTCTACTTCATTTTCTGTATTAATGTGTCATTTGGTTAAAAACAAATTTACCTGTCACAAAAGGTACTTTGAATCACATGTTAAAACATGATCATTTCAAGATATCACTACTACCAAGTTCCAAAAAAATTATTAATTTTTTTAATTCAAACATAATTTTTTAACATGCTTAATATTTCCATTTCTGATATCACTAGAAAGTATAACCATCGGTTGTCAAAATACAAAATGACACCGCATGCATCATTTTAGCGATGGCCAAGCACAATTCTGACTTACACAATTGATCTATGTTTGTAATTTTGTATCTGGTGGTTACACACTTTAATCACATCAGGAAATTCTGATTATTCCTTTTCAAACAAGCAATAACTGAACAAACATAAAATAACATATAACAGCTAAAGAAAAACTCACATCTGTATATTTGTAGTCACTGTTGGTCACCAGGAAAACCTTCCCACCATGCTTCCTTATACTGGAACGTATAAAGTATTCTTAACTAGTATTATAAGACAACATGAACAAATTGAGCCGATGTCAGCTGATTCTAGCTGATGCTCTCAACAGCAATGAGTTTGCACAAAAACAAATTTGAGGAGGATTTTAAATATATCTTCAGTATTTTAGGTACCTATTCATCATGAAATAAGGCCAAACAAATCTGTGTTTTCTGTTTTATCATCACACCAAAAGATTCTAAATTTAAAAAATCATGATTATGAATACAGTATGAATATTTAAGTGCCCCCTCTTGTACTTGTATATAGGCATTATCATAACATTAATAAAAGAACTTATTTATTTATGACAATACCTGTTAATCCTATTGTATGGATAGTATATTCTTTAGGAGAATGTTAATTTGATATAAGTTGGAACTGTTTCCTCTCATTAACATTATATCCATGCGCGCCATTTAGATTATGCCATTTTGGTTTCTGGTAGAGAGAATAATGTAAATATTTGGGCAAAGATAAATTCCAAAATTTCTTTGATTACAATATTCATTTTCCCACCCTCCCTCCCATTACTGTTAGCAGCTTGAGATTTATATTACATCTCGCACTGTGATCATTAATATCAATGAAATATGTTATTGGCATTAGATATGTTTATTGATCATAGTTGCAAAAATGTTACATAGGTGGTAGAGGCGGTTATTGCCCTCCATATTCTTGACAAAATATTTTGTTCATGTTGATTACTTTCTATTTTCTAATAATAAACAGCCCATTCAGTGGCCCATTTGAATCTGAACTAGTGTGTTGTTGTCAATGAACAAGCTTATCATTTGAGTGCACCCCCCCCCCCCCCCCCCCCCCCCCCCCCCCCCCCTATCCTCGTATATATGCATTACCAGATTCTGACAAATATAAAAATATTTGTAAATTAACTTAATTGGTAAGACCTTTATCTCTGAGTAATATCTGTATAATAGTGGAAAATATAGCATGGCGGCAGATTTTACATATTGCATACAATTTTGAAGACTTTTGTTCAATGATTATATATTCTAGAACTTCCTAAAATAATTAAAGTGTCAATGACACTGTAGCTCAACTTGAAAAGGGAATAATTTCATGTGTTACAGACAATGGAGCGATTAGGAATGCGGACAGTTGAAATGTCTAAGTAATACTAGATTATCAACATGAAGAGATAAAAATATAAAGTAAAATCCAAGATGATTGCTGGCGGCTGTTTTCAAATGAAATTCAAAAACATTTGATAGCTTCCATCTACCAGATCAATATCAAGATTAATCTGAAGTTTGGTGATGATTGGCTGAGGGAAGAGGACTGTTGGGTGTGCCAAAGAATTTTGTCATACAAAGAGTGAAATCCAAGATGACTGCAAGCGGAAATGTTTTATACCCAAAAATGATTCGTTCCCATCTACATGTCAATGCTAACAGCCGTGACAAATTTCATAATAATTGGACCAAAGCTACGACTTGTAGCCTGTGCCAAAGGATTTAGTCATGCAAAGAGTAAAATCCAAGATGACTTCCAGTGGCCATGTTTTATGGCCGAATGACCCCAAAATACGGTGGCTGATTTGCGACATACTCAATACATATATTATCTCGAGATCTCGAGATATTATCTCGAGATCTCAAGATAATTATCTCGAGATCTCGACATAACATGCATATTTAAACATCTGAAATAGTGGCAATGTGACAACAACCAAGATGGAATGCGAGCAAGTCACTCTCTGTCTCTCACTCAAACTGTCTGTCTGTCTCCCCTCGCTCTCTCTCTCTCTCTCGTTCATTCATGAGACCCGGTACATACAAATCAACTTGGTTCAAATCCGGGAATCTCGATTGATAATCTGGGACTCGGGTCTCTGTCTCTCCCACTCTCTCTCTCTCTCACTCTGTCTGTCTGTCTCCCCGCTCCAATCGACTTGGTTCAAATCCGGGAATCGAATCCGGCTTATTCTTGATTGATAATCTGGGACTCGTGTCTCTGTCTCTTTTCCACTCTATCTCCCTCTATCTATCTGTCTCTCTCTCTATCTATATATATATATATTTCTATATATATATATATATATAGGATTTTGAAGAAATCTTCCCGAATCTTGCGATGTATTTTGCTCTTGTACATCTTGCAGAACGGGAAGACATGGAAACTCTTTCTGCCACAATCGTCCAGATGGGCACTCAATGGAATCTTCCTGTATTCTGGCTGCTTAATATGCTGTCGGTGGATTCGCATACGCTCAACCACACTATTGCCTGTTTCCCCAATATAGCTTTCTCCGCATCCATCACACATTATACAGTATATCAGATTTACTGTCTTGCACGTCATATCGGCATTGGTGTATATCTTCATACCGTTTTTAAGGGTAATAGTATTTCCTTCTATGATGTGCTGGCACCCTTTACATCTGGGATCGCCACATTTGTTGACTTTATATTAATTAGATCTGTTTGTCGTGAATTTAGAACCAGGGAGCATGCGTTTTAGGTTCCTTGGTTGACGCTTGCTGGGTAAAATGTCCGCTTTGGTCACCAAAGATCGCATTTTATTACTGGTATGAAGAATTGATAGTAATTCTTGTGTGTTGTCACAAAAGGAATAATGTTAGTTTCTGAGGACTTCTGTTTGGCAGTCCGTAATTCATTTTCTGGAATGAGTTGGGCTCTCTGAATCCCATTTGTAATCAAACCTTTTGGATAATGTTGTTTCGATAAGAATGACTCTAATTCCTTTAGTCTCAAAAGTCTCTTTTCTGCATTACTGACGATCATGCACACACGTCTAGCAAGACTATATGGAATATTTCTCTTGGTGTGCGATGGGTGGCAAGAGCAGAAATCCATATATTGGTGTGTATCGGTAGGTTTATAATATATGTCAGTTTCAATTTTCGTGTTATTTAGAATTACCTATTATTTCCAGAACATCTAGGAATGGGAGTTCCTCCTTGCTTGCATCCTTCATGAACTGAATAGATTTGTCCAGAGAATTAAGTAACACATGGAATTCGTTGAGACTGTCCATTGAATCAATCCATATTACAAAACAATCGTCAAGGTATCTCCTCCAAGATGTTCGAATATGTGTACTTATTGACAATGGGAAGATGTTTTCCACTCTTGTATATAGTTCATTTTCTAGGAAGCCCTAGATATTGGAGAACAATAAGTTCTTCTTCAAAGACAAATACTACCTACAATAAAAGGAACTGCCATGGGCACAAAAGAGGCCTCAACATTCGCAAACCTTGTTATGGGCTTCCTAGAAAATGAACTATATACAAGAGAGTGGGAGAGAGAGAGAGACATAGACCCGAGTCCCAGATTATCGATCGAGAATAACCCGGATTTGCATTCCGAAACTGAGTCAAGACGACAGGTATGCACACGCGCCGCCTTTCGAATGATCAGCGGCTAACGGGAGATACATATATATATATAGAGAGAGAGATACAGACAGACAGACAGACAGAGGGAGATATATAATTTTTAAAATTTTTAAATTAGTTTTTCCTCAAGGGAAGCCCGAAACTGAACTATATGGATTATTATCCTCGGCCTTGTGTTATCAGGAGGGTTAAAATTTATTGTCCGTTTATTGCCTACTCCGGTCAATCAGCGATCGGATTAGCCCACGCATGAATGCGTCCCGCGCTCCAACAATTCATCTAGCCAGTTTTATTTCCGACTTTTAATCATAAGATTTGTGAGTCGCGGGGTTGGGAATGGCACCGCCATGGGAGGGATCTATGATAGTTCAGTTTCGGGCTTCCCTTGAGGAAAAACTAATTTTAATTTTAAAAATTATATTTTTCCGCCAAGGAGAAGCCCTTCAACTGAACTATATGGATTAGAATGCAAGCCCAGGAGGAGGCAACGAGCAATAAATTTAATATTCCAGTTTGACGGGAATGTACTCTTCCAAAACAGATTTCATGTAAATGTGATTTAGTCATGAATCAGCTTTGATATGTTATGTGAAAGAGCTCATAAATTCAGATTCCAGCATTGCTCAAGCTTGTACCTCCCCCCCCCCCTTGTTTTTTGGAATAAAGATCCCAGGCAGTGCCATACCATACGTGCCAGCTACTAGTAGAAACCGAGCAAGTAGAGACGTCTTCTTCTGCTGCTTTTTGCTCGTTTCATGCGATGATAGTGATGTCTGTATTTACTATTTATATCTTCCCAAATAGAAAGCGCTATTGACGGTACGCGACAGCGAGTCTTCCCCACACAGAACAGCCTCCAAAGGCTCGGTGCTATTGTCCCGGAGGATTGGTTGCCAGAATCTCAGAGAACGGCACTCGGCCTGCCACGGTCTACTGATGCAGGACCCAGGGGGCGCGAACTGGTACAGCCCGAGGACTGGTATAGTTGTGCAAAGTTTGTGTAATTCATTGTAACAAGATTTGACACATATCCTGTGATGAAGTTTTTACAAGAGATCGACCCGTGTCATTTCCATACGCAAAGCGAGTTCCCAAGGAACGACAGAATCCTTGACCGACAGTGGGAACCACCGTCGGCCCGAGATCCTTGCTCATCGTCGTCAAAGCCATCAGACGCCAGGAGAATTATAGAAAGCAAGTCAGGATCGACGCCAGCAACAGAACAGCCTGCATCAGGTTGAGGTAAGGTACTATAGGGAAGCCCACACTGGGAATGGCTTGAACGAGGAACAATTGCGCTCTCAGTTAGATTCTAAGGTGTTATTTCCCACCCCAAGGCCAGAATGGCGGAAAAAGGGAAATTGAAAGGATCCATTTGACCAGGGAAAGCCCCCCACCGAATCTCCCCAAATGCAGGTGGTCCTGACACGCTGACATAAACGTCGATGACATATCACTAGGATCCCCTGACGGCAGAGGAGCAGGCCTGGACGTATCACTTGGGATGACGTTTCCAGGGGGACAAGACCGACCCTCGTAATGGAGTGGGCCACGGCGCCGTGGGGAAGCGTCAGAAGGCCAGTTGGCTGGTGCGCTTTGTGCGGCACGGGACAACGAGGCTTCCCCACCCAGAACAGTCGCCAAAGGCGCGGGTGCTTGTGTCCTGGAGGATTGGTTGCCCGAATCTCCGGAGGACGGCACCCTGCCTCCCACGGTCTGCAGAAGACGGGGCTTGCAGCATGACCAGGGGGGACCGAATGGTTCCTGCCCGAGTTAAGACTGGTACGTTTGCTCAAAATGTAAAACCATGGACCAATGGCCCTCAACCAACTATGACAATATCGCGTATATTCATGAGCAACCCGTACGGCCATCAAAGTCGAATCTCGTTCGACTATAAGCAAGACAAGACATTCTGTTAGTTATTAGCAAGCATAATATACAAAACATTTGTTAGTTATTGCAAAACAAGGTTAATAAGGTAAATTCCGTTATTTACTATGGCCACGTGATCTTACCTGCTAGAAATTAAACCGCAGGTAAGATACTGTCTTTTCTCGACGAAGAGGACGATGAGATCCGATTTCTCCTGTGCAAGAACATAGCGGTGTCCTTGCGTACGGTGAGGAGAACGTTTTATACACTTACGGAAAGTCTGCAGATGGTGGAGCAGGCCTGGAATATCCCGAGGGAGTATGATTCCAGGGGGACAAGACCCACTCTCGTAATGGAGTGGGCCACGGACCGTGGGGAAGAGTCAGAAGTCTCAGTCCTTCCCAGGAGACAGGAGCAATTGTTCTCGCAGCCGTATGCAATTGTAATTTTCTAATCCACGAATATTAAACTGTGCACTGTTCCCTCTTGACAAAATGTGCATGGTTACAGTAATCGTTAATTTAATATTAAACTATTGGAAGGTATATTGAAAACCGTTCCCATCGCAGTTAAATTATGGGAATGTGAAAGTGCCATGGAACATGCATGTTTTGATGTCTATCCCACAATGACATTGAATTTGAGAAAAACACAACTGATGATTATACAGGAGCAAGTACATCCGTCTTCTGAATTGCGAGAGCAAATGAGAGCTCGAGCTGCGTTTACATCTGGGAAGAACTGAAGTCTGGTTGGCTGGTGCGCTGTTAGTGGCACATGATGAGTCTTCCCCACCCTAAGGATCAGGAGCTGTGGCATTCGCCCTCGAAGATTTGTTTTCCGAATCAACGATGGTAGCACCCCGCCAGTCACTGGTACTGGGCAGTGGTCATGCACAATATAAAGGCTTCTTGCGGAACGGCGCTTTATATGTGTGATGATACAAATGCTCTGATTTGTGTTATTCATTTAGGTTTTCTATTCACCAGATAATCATATGGATATGTAGTAATAGAAGGAGAAGAGCCATGTTTTGGACTCTTTTGAAATTGGCACTGGCAGGCCTGCAGAATGCAAAATGAAGCGTAAGCCGTAACGTATTTGTCGGTTGTCAGGTTGTGCTTAGGTACCCATAGGTTACACAAACTGTTATATTCAGTATCACGAGAGCCACATACAACTTTGACGCGACCTAGATTTCACAACCTCCAGGTGAACCGAACCGTCGTTCGCCTCCAATACGCAGGCCTGCAGTGGTCATGCGCAATATAAATATAAACGCTGTTTATGTAACTGCACTTAATATGTGTGACAATACAAATGCTGTCCTTTCTGTTATTTGCCCGATAATCAATTGGATATGAGGCAATAGAAGGAAAAGAGCCATGTGTTGGTCTCTGATGGAAATTATAGTGGCAGCGGCCCTGCGCAATATAAATGCATTTCATGTAACTGTGCTTTATACGTGAGTGAAGGCTATTTAACATTTGATCTTTTCTATATGTGGAAATAGAAGGTAGAGAGCCAAGTGATGGACTCTGTTGGAAAGGCTATTGGCAGTGCATCGGGGGCACATGACAATATAAATGCATAGTAGTTCACCTTGACTATTCACGGATTGAAAGCACAGAAGTATGTCGGTATCAGTGAAAATTGACGCCATATTGATATAGTCAGTTCGTATGTCATTGAGCCTTTGAGGCACTGATACCCTTGTACTAGTATGGAACAATTATGGCTGGCCATACATGTTTTTAAGCTCACCATTTTGGATCATTTAAATTCGTAATTTGAATGTATCGACAAACACTAATGTCTGAGGATAACAGTTCAGATGTTGTCTAGTTGTTACAGTGAACACATGGAAATGTCAAACATCAAAATCATCAAAAGTATAAACATTGATTGACTGAAAATTTATTGAGACACTGGCTAGCCAATGAATCATTTCAACACTGCGACCATGCTAGGTC